>OY365788.1:16901872-26901872 GCA_959347405.1 Napeogenes sylphis | reverse complement strand
TTATATTATATACTAACACATTATTAAAAAACATATAACTGACTATGTTAGATGCCATTATTTATTTAGGGACGGTTAGAAAAACCGCGGTATTCAAGTGTCTTAGTCTCAGTAAATATTTTTATTTTTTAACAAATAAACAGTAATATACAGTTGATAGTATACTAGCTGTACTGTACTGTACTGTACTGTACTGTACTGTACTGTACTGTACTCGTGAAGGACTCGTGAATGTTTTCATCGTCACGTCGCTGGTTAATCTCGTTCAGATCGTACATCTTCATACTTTCATTATGTATCTATACGTACCTGAGATTTAGGATAAAATTAAAAGTCTAAGTCCTGTAATAATATCAAAAAGGATGATATAAAGGTATACTAACTGTTGTGTGACTGATTAGTTTAGATTTTAGAACTACGAATGAAATCGGGGTAAGAACCAGCACTGTTAAGGATTAAAATTAAAATGTATGAACGCTGCTTCATTGGAGCGAGCGTGTGTTATGATGGTGCTACAAGACAACGGTAAATACTTTGTTATTTAAAAATAAAAAACTAATTGTCGTAAAATCAATGATCACGATGAGGTGAACAAAACTAATTGTCACCCTTTTAATACTAAACGATACATTTCTCTAGCCATTGAACAAAAAAAGATTCAGTAGAATGTATTGATGGATACTTTCTTGGTCATTTTCATTCATGAATTATCACATTTTCCAACATTTCTTCTAATCCATTAAAACATTATTTTAATAGGGTGTTTATAAATAATTTAAAATTTTACTGTCAAAATCAATATAAATCAAATAAATTATATGCTTATAATTTGAATGTAACAATTTATTCACTCCGCGTGTCATGAACACGAATACAATTATCCATTCTATTAGGAAATTCAAATTTGCAACAATGGAGGCTACACATTACACGCTGCAGGCCATTATCAACCTACATCTGGTGTTGCCATAAAATGTAATGACCCCGTGTTTCTGTCCAGCTGCGGCCTAACGCTGGCTGCCAATTAATTAATTCTCCTCGCACGCCCATACGACACGATATGTACGACGTGCCCCACGATAGCCGCGTATGTCCGAAGTAGCATTCGATTGATTTTAAATGAGAACTGTTTAGGATGTAGGTACTGACGAGCACACGTAACGTAAAACCAACTTGTATATTGTACACGTATACATATATATATATATAGTTAGGAAGTTGGATTTCAGCATGTTGAGTTAAAATCTTATTTTAGATTATTTTTATATTTATAGTGTCCGAAGTATCAAACTTTTGGGAACACTAAATTTATTGTTGTAGTCTGCAGTGTCTATATTAAAATATGTATTATATGCTCTAAGCATGTTGATTTCCGAAACCGGCACCTTAAAGTCTAACTGAATTTTCCAAAACTCTAAGGTTGCTTAAACAGACCTTATAATATTTGTTTTATTTTGTAATCATCTATTACAACGTGCTTAATGTATTTCTTAGATAGGAAGACAACGACTTGTAAGATTAATGTCATTAGGAGACTGTTGATAAAAAGCAAAAATACAGATAAATAAATTGAACTCGAAGCCCATTTTCATACGACTCATACTAGACATATATTTCTTACTATTCGTTTCTACTATCCCTGGGAAAATATTTATATTAATAACGATAACTTTTTTAAAAAAATAATTCCGGTTAGTATAAAAAAAAAAAAAATTTTTGGATTTCTTGAAAAAATTGAGTACATTATTTATTTATTTTTATTTAAAATCTTTATTGCACACAAAAAAACGTACAAATGGCGGACTTAATGCTAAAGCATTCTCTACCAGTCAACCGACATAGTAAACCGAAATCTAAAAATGAGGGGGCACAATATTAAAAATTAAAAAACAATTAAAATAATGAAATGAATATCCATAAAACTACTTACAACAACTATATATATATAGTTCAGATTTACTTGAACTTCCTATAAATTGTAACTTTTACTACAATGTCATCAGATATCAAAAGTGAGAAGAAATAATGTATGTAAGAGGAGTCAGAAACAGCGTTAGTTGTATGTTAGCCTGTGTGTGTAAGTCTGTGTGTGTGCGCGGTCGACGACAAAAGAACAATTTTTCTATTGATTAGCTTTCAAAGGAACGTAAGGAATAGAATGCGGGTAAATTATTTTCACAATCATGTGATTTTGCTGACATTTGTATGGAACCGCTTTGTTGTTCGTGTAGTGGTTTATGTACGTGGTATATGCATGTGTGCGTGTGTGTGAGTGCTTTTTTAAATATTTCCAGGTATCTAAAGTTGTTCTATAAATGAATGATATTGTCGAGATTCTTTCAGAAGCAAGGAAGAATAGGAAGGAAGAATACATTTTTGTGACGAATCAAGAGTAATAGTTTAAAAACAATTCGTGACTTGATATCTTAAAACATTAAAACTCACCTTAATGTTTTTAAATTTTTGTTTGGTTTGTTTTCTAAATTGTAATAAATGTTTGTTTTAATGTGAACGATGGTTTTTAAGATCAATGGTGATAACAAACTAACAACCATTCAGCTCATCGTCCTATGGAACATTCACGATGATGAGCAAGGCACTAAGGTACTAAGGTCAAGGTACGCAATATAACCAAAATATTGTTCTCATAAATTAAATTACAAAAATTACAATCTATCGTTAATTATAACAAGTATTTTACTAGTACTCGAACTAGTAGGTAATATTGAATTCCTCTTTATATCTGACCGCAGATCACAATGTGCAGTACCTGTACTAGTTAAAAGACCACTAGGCGCTACATCCTCCGCTACATGCTCCGCCACATCGAACACTACATGCCCCGCTACATTCCCCACTACATGCCCCGCTACATGTTCCGCCACATCGCCCACTACATGCCCCGCTACATTCCCCACTACATGCCCCGCTACATTCCCCACTACATGCCTCGCTATATGCCCCGCTACATCGCCCGCTACATGCCACGCTACATCCCCCGCTACATGCCCCGCTACATGAATGCACCGCTACATCCCCCGCTACATCGCTCACTACATGCCCCGCTACATCCCCCGCTACATGCCCCGCTACATGCCCCGCTACATGCCCTGCTACATGCCCCGCTACATCCCCCGCTACATGCCCCGCTACATCCCCCGCTACATGCCCCGCTACATCCCCCACTACATGCCCCGCTACATTCCCCACTACATGCCTCGCTATATGCCCCGCTACATCGCCCGCTACATGCCACGCTACATCCCCCGCTACATGCCCCGCTACATGAATGCACCGCTACATCCCCCGCTACATCGCCCACTACATGCCCCGCTACATCCCCCGCTACATGCCCCGCTACATGCCTCGCTACATCCTCCGCTACATACCCCGCTACATGCCCCGCTACATGCCCCGCTACATGCCCCGCTATATGCCCTGCTACATGCCCCGCTACATCCCCCGCTACATGCCCCGCTACATCCCCCACTACATGCCCCGCTACATCCGCCCCGTGTCCTCCAACGATCTGATATGCATTTCGCAGATCTGTCAATTGGCTGACTTGTATGGTCCAACACACAAATAGGCAATTCCTTCCTATTGGATATTTCGCTTTACCTGCTCACTGAAGCGTGTTGGTAACCGATGTTTCTGACAGAAGCGATATCCAATATTATGATAGCAGTTACGATATTTACTCCATAATATTATATTTTTGCGTTTCGTTAGAAAGGAGATGAGATTAAATTATTTATTGCTATATGTGATATAAATGAGCATTATACATTTAGTAAATAAAGCAGAATATAGGCCTTATGTAGTCGTTAATAATATATTACATTATGTTAAATTACTTATATTCTTTGATAAGAATTTAAAAAAAGTAAAACTACGAGTAGTTTTCAATGAAACTGAGTATTTCTTTTTTATTCTACGAACCATCGAACAATCAAGAATTTCAATTATATTTTAATTACTTTGAAGTGAAGTAATAAATAATATTCAGTTATTTTCGTTGTATGTAAAAACTCGTGTTGTATATATCACATATATGTATTTGTAAAATCACTTTGCATTGGTAGAACCTAACTGTAATTAAACTAATTAAGAAAATTATTAATATTCAAGTTAATATTATAATATTAACCTTAATACAGTATTCTTTGGAACATATATGTTCCAAAGAATACTGTATTAAAGGTTATAAAAATTCTTTTGTAACAAATGCGTGATAAATGGAATAGAGCCTTCAGAAAACCTTCTTCAAAGTGCGCGATGTTCTTAAAATAGCTTCTAGTAGTTTGATAGCTCGGTACCGCCGCGACTAATATAGGAGCGCAAACAATTCACTCCGAAATTACTTAACGTAGTTATGAAGTACCGACCGTAACATTGTTTTGAGCTCATGAACAATCGATCTAGATGCTGTAGCAGACGTTATTTAGGACGCAGTAAATTGAACTTTAAAATTTATAGCATAGGTTTGGAGTTTTATTGCTCTTAATGGGTAGCCGTGGACATGTTGTGCGGGTTGTATGCCGTTAATTGCCGGGATGAATCTATTTGTATTTTCCATTTTGGGACATGGCCAAGTTGTTAGCTGAGAATTTATTGCAAATTAATATTACTTGAAAAAATATTTAATTACCGCTGACACTTCTTTTTAATTTACAATTTTTAACGATGTATATTGTAGGAATCCAAAATTAAGTAAAATCTTTATAATCGTAAGCGTTCCATAAGTTTGGTTGGATTATAAGGGTGTACAGCCTACGATTTCTCCATAATTAATTCTATTTCTATGAATATTAATTCGACCCTACTTGGCTAGAAATAATGTAAATAAGTTATCGGCTTTTTTAATTTTCTGAAAGATAACATAATAGAGGGTATTAAAAGGCTATAAAATATTTGAAGGCGGCTAAGCTCGTTATTAAGTTGAACCGCTCTACGGCTTATAGCCGGCGTTGTACATTTAAGTAGAGGAGGTACTTCACGACTCGACTTGGAAATTATCATTCGACGGCAGCTATTTAGTCTGCCTAAGAAGCTAGAGCGCTTAAATAATTTAATACATTTTTCACACGTTTTCGTATTATTATTTTTTAAATAAGTATTTAATTATATATTTTTTTTATATTTAAGATACTTTTGCACATTTTGTTGTATTATAATGTATGTTTGGAGAGCAATATTACTGAGTTATTCTAAATTTCATTTGAGATGTCAAAAGTATTAGAAACAGTATTAGAAACGGACAGACCGTCAATACGGACGTGGATGGTTGTGGGTCTTTGCCCTGTGTAGTGGGAAGAGTCTCTAGTGCCACCAGGGCGGTCAACCCAGCTAAGTGAGACCCCGGGTTGAGCCAGGGGAGGCCCGGCTGGGTGACCTGCGACCATGGCGACGGACAAAAGTATTTATATAAAGTGAGTGAACTTTAGTAATTAACATTTATTAAGAGTCCCTTACGAGTCTTTATGGGTGTAGTTTTGTATTAGGAAGACGTTGGTAGAACTGGAGATATTTGAGGAATTGGAAGATATTGTTTGTACGACCATAGTGTATAATAACTCTAAGCAGAACTGTCAATACGAAAGTCACATTTTTGAGAATTTCATACTAATATATCAACCAAGTCGGTCAAGCCGTTCTCAAGTACCTAATCATCTTTTTTGTACACGCAATATATATTTATTAATTAATTGAAAGGATTATTTATTATTTAACAAAAAATATGCACAGATTTGAGTGGCTTCATTTTCCTCGATTTGTACTTAACCAACCGAGACCGGAGATATATCTGTCCTTACAAGAACTACTTAAACACTAATATAATAATAGTATATATAAGAACTAAACACTAATATAATAATAGTATATATAAGAACTAAACACTAATATAATAATAGTATATATAAGAACTAAACACTAATATAATAATAGTATATATAAGAACTAAACACTAATATAATAATAGTATATATAAGAACTAAACACTAATATAATAATAGTATATATAAGAACTAAACACTAATATAATAATAGTATATATAAGAACTAAACACTAATATAATAATAGTATATATAAGAACTAAACACTAATATTTTGTCAGTATATATGCCACCATTTTCCCACTTTCGTTTGATCTTATCACACGTATAATGATATATATGGTATTGACAGGTTTCAGCTGTGTTATTGGTTCCTTTCATTAGAATCAAGACAGAAACCAGAAACAATCATTAATATTGATAACACCATAAAAAAATATTTCTATATATCTCATTTAAGCTACATACATGGAATATATATAGTTAAGAGAGCAGAGCTAAATATATATATATATATATATATATATATATATATATATATATATATATATATCTAAGAAAATTTTAATACATAATAGCCCAGTAGCAACTTTAAGCCATTGTTTAAATTGCATTTACGTACAATACACGTCATTACAAATATATGTGTATTCATCCTCATTGAGTGCTCCCTCCACTATCGACGAACAGCCACTCCTCTCGATTGATTGTAACAGTACTGTCGCCACCTACGACCATAATGTATCACAATATTATAGAATAATCTAGACTTGTCTATCACTAATACATAAAATGTATTTTATTTTATGTCATTAATAAAACTTCTAAGTCAGTAAGATGAGTCTTTGAACAGTTTCTGTAACTCACATGTGCTATTTCATTAGGTTAGACTAACACTATAGACCATTGTATCATTGAAATTATAATATCACCTAATATTTGTAATATAAATAAACTAAAGCTTTCTAACACGACTGTACCCACACATTCGATATAGTTCCGATGAATGTTCACACAATAGGTGAATGTACAGCCATGTACGTTACAGGCTTGGACAGTCCCGATCGTAAAACGAGTCAACTGCTTCCTGTACAGTGATGTGAATATTGTTGTTTATGGCGCACTAAATAATATTTAAGCGGTCTGATAGTAATACGTAAATACGTCTATGTAGCAACATCAATGTTGCAGCGGCGGTTGTTGGGGTTTTTGGTGCTTGAAATTGTACAAAAATATCATGATAAATACATTTATCTATATGTTTTATATTTAATGATAAAGTTAGCGTAGACCGATAATTTTAAAGTTAACAAGACATAAAATGTGTACCCTTAGAAAGTTTAAAAAACTTTTTATTCGATTTATGATATTATCCATATTAGAACCGAGTATTGTTTCTGCTCTTAACATGGAGTTGTGTCGGTGTAATATGGAACATGTACCGATGTTTTGTGAATTATTATAGATTAGGTAAATGTAATATTATCGCTTTTTCTAGGAAGAAGTAACCAATATTATTAAATTATTTTTGGAAAATATTTCGCTTACTCGAGTTACCGAAAATAAAGATCTACCTAGGTGTTATTCTTGAATGTAAACTAACGTATTCCCAACATATACAATATATTTTGTTCTAGTAAAGAATTTAACGAGCCTTTAACCTTCGTTCTACTTTTGAATACATTCGTGAGGTTCATTCTGGAATATACTTCTATCATTTTTTTTTTTTTTTTTTTATTTTTTTTTTTTTTTTTTTGTCTGTCTATGCTGTTAGCCCTGTTGGCTATTACAGCGTCACCGGGGGAGCGGGTGGGTCTGGAGACACACCCTTAACAAGGGGGGGCCAGATGGGCCCCCATGGGGAACGACGTCCCGAGGGCGTCTCAGATTGAGACACAGACCTCGGCTCGGGGCGTCGTTAGTCAGGAGGGAAGCTAAGGAAATTTGGACACTAGCGTCCTCCGACGGCAGAACGCCGGAGCAACGGAGCACTTACTCAGTTGGGACCTCGTCTATACCGGTACAGACGGTGTGTGTCTGTATGTTGTGTGGTGTCAATTATGCCTACGCGTACACGTTATTACCTACTGTGAACGCGTCGTCGGGGTCAACGAGTACCGACTTGGGTCTTCTTTTTCTGACTAAAGTAGTCTTACGTGGTCTATACTCTGCGGCGTCAGCCACCAGTGGGTTCGGGTGTCGCTCAGCACGTTCAAAGTACTTTTGGGAAAGCCCCTTGAAGTACTGAGCGATGGTCGGAAGGTTCAAGTCTCTATGGAGATCGATGTTGCGTACGAACCACGGCGCCCCGGTTGCAATCCGTGTAAACCTGTTCTGAATCACCTGAAGGGGTTTCAGATTAGCGTGCGCAAAAGCGGGACTCGCATAGGACATGACGGAACGTATGCAAGCTTTGTAAAGTGTCACCTTATTGCGAAGGGACATTTTACTCCGCTTGCCTAACAGCGGATATAAACGACCTAATATGTAGGCCGCTCTGCTACGAACGGTCCTAATATGCGCAGTGAAAACTAACTTTCTATCTAACGTTACTCCTAGGTATTTTGCCTCGTCTTTCCATGGTATCGATTTATCAAAGAGTTTGATTCGCGGGAGGATCCTTGGGGGGCCCCGTTCGAAGAGCACCGAAACGCTCTTCTCAGGGTTTACCTCGATCCGCCATTTCCGCAGCCAACTCTCGAGGGAGTCGACTGCGGATTGGAGACGTTGGTATATCTCCCAGTGATCCTTAGAGGACGTGTAAAGCGCGGTATCGTCCGCGTACATGGCAAGGTGCACTTTAGATCGCGGTCTAGGAATATCGCTAGCGTAGATGGAATAGAGGATGGGCGAGAGAACTGAACCCTGGGGAACACCCGCCCTGATGGGGCGGGGGGTTGACAAGACGCCTTCCACTCTGTAGCGAAAGGAGCGATTCGTCAGGTAGTCCCGTATGATGAGTACGAGTCTGTCCGACACCTTGAACTGGTATAACTTGTACACCAGTCCATTGTGCCAGACCCTGTCGAACGCCTTAGCTACATCGAGGAAGAGCGCTCCTGTCCTATGCTTCTTGGCCCTCACAGTGGCCCCTATCAGTATGTGCTCCGTGAGGCGTTGCACCTGATGGGAACATGAATGGTTGGCTCTAAAGCCGAACTGCTCATTTGGGATGATTTTGAGTCTCTCGACTTCCGATCTAAGTCTACAGAGGATGATTCTCTCATATACTTTCCCTAAGGAACTAAGAAGACTAATGGGACGGTAACTACTAGGCAGATGCCGGGGTTTGCCCGGCTTATGGAACCCTATCACTATGGCCTCTTTCCACTGGGCCGGAAACGAGCAACCGGCCAGTAGAGCGTTAAAAATGGTAACCAATAGGTAAATTAAAGGAGGCGGAAGAAGCTTTATCACTTTGTTAGTGATCCTATCGGGACCTGGCGATTTCTTGACGTGAAGCGCCCTAACTATGGACGTCACCTCGTCTAGGTTCTTTTCCTCGATTGGCGGACCGGCCGGTGGCTGAGAACACATTATATTGACCGATTTGTCGACTATTTCGACATGATCGCGATCAACGGATTGAGCAGACAGACGGCACTGGCTCTCTAGACTGTCGGCTAAGCACTCAGCTTTGTCAGAGTCGTCAAACGCGATGGCGGAGTTAGGTCCAACCAAGGGAGGCATATCTGAGACAGTGTCCGCCTTCAACGCTCTCTGCAACCGCCAGAATGCCTGGTGTGTTGGAGAGAGCGTCGCAAGCGTCCTATCCCAGCCGCTATCTCTGAAGTCGTCGAGAGCTTGTCTCGACTCCCTCTGAAGACGGCGCAGCCTCCGTCGGTTGTCATCTGTCGGGTATCGGTCATGGGCTCTAATCGCGGCGTTTTTACGGGTGATGAGGAGTCTAATGTCCGGAGGGAGTGCTCGGTAACCCTCGAAGTTCACTCGGACCTCCCTCGAGGACTTTCCTATGCTGTCTACCAAATGTTCTGTGAAGTTAGTCGCGGCTGAGACAGCGTCCTCGACCGATGTAAGCTGGTCAGGAATTTTGTCGAGGTGCGCTGGTACGGGGGAATGGAGTTGCTCTCGAAGCTTCGTCCAGTTAATAATTGTTTTGGTCGCGGGTTCCCTAAGGGGAGGAAGTCCTAGCTGAAATAGGACCGGTCGATGGTCAGAGTCTAGCTCGGATAGCGTCTCGATAGAACGTAACTGGAGTGTCACGCCCTTCAAGAGTACTATGTCGAGCACGTCGGATCTGTCATGTCGGAAGTCTGTGTCGCAGTATCGCGTGGGACTCAAAGGCGCGGTGATCTCGAAGTCGAGACCAGCCTTGTAACTTAGCCTATCAAGGAGATTTCCTCTACTGTTTGCGACAGTGGAGTTCCAGCGGGGATGTTTGCAATTTAGGTCGCCGGCCAGAATGGTTGCGTTACCTAATTGGAGTAAGGACTTAAGGTCCCTCTCAACTAAGGCTTTATTGGGAGAAAGATAGACGGATGCTAGTACGATCGACTGATGGCCGGTCATACCCACCTGACATAATGACGCTTCTACGTTGACTAGTTGGGGCGGATCGAGCGGAGTGCAATGAAGAGACCTTCTGTAATAGATGATGGTTCCCCCCTTCGCGGTTGCCCTATCGTTCCTAACGAGACGGTAATTTGCGATGCGCGGATCACGATTACACGGCTTCAGAAAGGTCTCTTGTACTAACAGGACGTCTATCTGGTGCGTGACCACGAAGTCGCGCACTAGATCTATCTGCTTAAGTAGCCCGTTCGCGTTGAATGTAGCGACAGTCAGAGAGCGAGGTTTTACCCTTTCACGCGATGTCATCATGTTGACATCGTGTGTTCGTATATCGATTTGATTAGGACGGCGTGCTTGAGGAGCACTTCCATCCTCGCGGGAGGGTTCCGCGCGGAATCCCTCATTTCATTTGAAAAGACTAGGAGCTCTTCGATGTCTATTACACCGAAGAGGCTCGTGACGCACGCGAGCGAACTCGCAACTCCGTCGGTGGAGTTACGAACCGGCGGCGGCGGCAACGACTGGGGGACGGGCTGTGGGATAATCCTCGGAGGCTTCACCCAAGCGTTCGCGATCGCGTTCGCGGGTGCCTGAGGGGCCTGGGATGCCTGAGGGGCCGCGGGCCTCCCAGGGGCTAGAGGAGCCCATGGAGGCTGTGCGAACCGAGGAGGATGCCTTGCCGGCTGTGTCCTGCGCGGCGCTTTGGGGCACCCGCGATAATTCGCAGGATGGCCCTTCTGTCCGCACAGGACGCAGCTGGGAGGATCCTCAGGGACCGGTCCCTTCCGCGAGCAGTCGGCTGTCGCGTGGTCGTCCAGGCACTTGACGCACCTTGGACGCGCGTGACAAAAACGTTGGGAATGCCCATAGAGCTGGCAGCGATGACACTGACCAGGAAAACCGCGACCACGTGGAGGTTCGACCCTAAGGCCGGAGAGTTGGCAGACTGCCTTAACGTTAAAAATTTGCTTTCCTTCCGGAGAAAGCTCGAGATGGACGAGAACAAGATCGAACGGGACCCTAGTGGTCGCTCGGTACATGCGGTGCACCGAGATGACGGGGAAGGATTGGGACTTAAGGTCCTCGAAAATCCGCTCAGTAGTGAGCTCCACGGGGAGCCCTCGGATGACCACCGTTAAGCGGCGTTCATCCTCTAGCGCGTAGGTGTGGTATCCGTAACCACGTTCGCGGAGGAGACGAGTCAGACCACGGTGGTCCGACGAAGACGCGGTTTGAACGCGGATACCGTCGGCGGTATTTCGGGCGGACGTGAAATGGAGCTTGTGCTCCGTCATAAGTGCGGACAGAGTGTCCCACTTTGACTTGTCCCTTATGTAAAGCGGCGGCGGCGCGGGGGACTTCCGTGGCGCTGAAGGCGCAGGCGCTGAAGGTGCCTCCGCGGGCGCTGAAGGCGCGGACGACGGCGACGCGGACGCGGGCGCTTCGGGCGCGATCGGCGCGCGTTCGCGAGTCGGGCCCGGGCCCGAAGAACGGTCGGGCGACGCGGGTTCGCTACTAGCGGGTTTTGAGGCCCGTTTTCGCGGGACGTTCGAGGAGAGCGCTTTCGTCGCCTTCCTCTTGGCCGATTTGGTCTGCACGGTCGTGAAACCGTCGTCCTCGTCAGCGTCCGAGGAAGGGGACGAACTCCCCGACTCGGAATCCGAGGCCGTCTGCTCCGTAGGAGTGGCGGCCTCGACCTCCATGTCGAAGGCTCTCGGTCAAGATCGCGGCGCGCGAGGTCGAGGGCGGAGACTCGATGCCTAACAAGACAGAGTAGCGCAGGCATAATTGAGGCGCAATTCCGTGGACCCAACCATAGAACTGCGACTTGGACAGATCTTCGGGTTCCGCCGCGGATTTGGGGTCCATGGTGGAGCCCGGAGATATGAGCCGTCCTCCCTGCGTGAGCAGGGAGGCGAGTGCCTAACGTGAACCCTATCGAATCTCTGTCAGTAGGTGACAGAGGTGTGCCTAATACCCTAACGACTGTGTACTTACACGACGCAGGCTATTACGACGAAGTCTTTGAATTGCGTTTCGTACCCTAACTAGGGCGACGTCGGACTTGTTGGACCCCTATGCAGGCTCGCCGGCCCGCAGGTGTGCTTGCGGCGATGACTCACACACAAACACAATCACACCGCTGGCTTGCACACAATGGAGGTCGTTATCTTGACTGGCGCAGGTGTACGAACGGTCGGTGCAGGTGGTCGGTGCAGGTGGCTGGGCGGTCAGCGTGACGGCCCAGGTAGGTGGCGCGAATAGGCGGAGCAGGTAAAAGGGACATGTGTCCCGGTCGACTGCTCAACGGTGAATGTACTTCTATCAATTTGGAATCCACAATACCAGGTTTATATCAACATTTCAGAACAATTGAGAATTAAGTTCATTAAACATTTAAACTATACATTTTGTAATTTGACCAATAATAACGATCATTCGAGTTCTATTCCCTCCATGGCTTCTCGTAGAAACTTAAGAGATCAGTTACTTTTATTTAAAATTGTTAACAATCGTATTGATGCGCCATTCCTTCTTAACAACGTACATTTGAAATGCCCAAGACTGTGTTCTAGAAGTAAATCATTATTTTATATACCTACCCCTTTGTAAATCGAATTTTGCTAAAAATTGCTTTTTATACCGTACTTACAGGATTATAATAAAATTCGTTTTTATAAGAATCAATTAAGACGTTAAGTATAAGATAATTATTATTTAGAGTAAGATATAGGAAGTAAAATATATACTTTTTATTATATACATATTATAATAGTGATATATATATATTTAATGTAGTTTAAACTTTTTTTATCTTAACTTTTTTTTTTGTTTTTATGTGTAGTCTATTTTTATTGCAAACGTTACTGATTCCTGTGTAACGTATTTATTGTATTTATAAGTGTTAAGTAATTGTTTGTTTCATTTTTAAATAAATAAATAAGTAAAATCTATATGATATCGCTGTTGAATCGTTAGTACGGACGTTATATACTTATTATTGTCCTGGCCTCTAGTTAACAATATCAGTAAATAAAGCTCCATGAGCACTATATAACCTCAAGCCAAAGTATTGCTTATATCACTAATAATAAGGGATCCAATGGTATATCAGGACATGATAGAGTCTTAGTGCCTGTGTCAACAGAGACGTCTCGAAGTAAGTGCTGTGCTCGTGTTTCTATTCTGTTAAAAGGTATTTTGTAAAATAATCATATTTCAGAAAAACCAGGCTTGTCTTTAATTATTTAAAATAATACAAATGTATGGTTAAAAATCAATTTCCAATAAACGGACTTAGTCTATAAACTGGCTATTACTTTATATGTAGATACAATTTCAGGAATTGTCTCTCGAAGCCTTTTCAAAATAATATTAAAAAAACAATATCATAATTACAGGTCTGGAACATTTTGTAAAATTCTTTCATCATTTGAGAGCAAATAAATAAATTATAACAAATTAGGCGTGACAGCTAAATTCAAAAATGGTCCGTGTTTTTTCTCAATTAAGGTAAATAATAATTAAACGAGGAAATTTATATTCACTTTACAATGACTTATGTCGGCGTGTGATAACTCACTCGATCTAGTTAAATTTAATTGCATTAACAATGCTGATACTAGAGTTGAAAAGTTTAAGTACTACAGTTTATTATGGTTCAAAAAATTAATAATAATTCTTTACAGCGCTGTTTGTCCGTCTAAGACAGTCCAAGTGACGGAACTTAGGTAACTACTAAAATCAATTAAAATATCGGAAACAATTCATTGGCAGTCGTTAAAGTAATTTCTAAAATTTGATTAAAGACTTTTATATTAATATTAACTTATAAGGATTATTTTAGATCTTACTTGAAAAATTAATAATTAATAAAAATTATATTTCTAGACTCGTTGGTACTGCCATCTGAATGTTACGATCAAAACAGAACAGAACAGAAGATCTGTCTCTTGTTTCTCTAATATTAACTTTCACTAATTAGTTTTATAATATTTTAAAATTATCAATTTCGATTGTATGGCTTAGTTACTTTATTGTTAAGTTACACTTATTTAAAAAAATCATGTTAACTAAGAAAATATGTTCGAGAATATCAAGCGATCAGTCGTTTTACTGTAATTTTAATAATTTTGTATATTCGAGTGTGTAAATATTTAGACAAACAAATAAAACAAAAATGTTGCTTAAACACGTAATAAACTGCGAAGCGAAGCAAATATGCTTATTGGGAGGCTTAGGGTGTCTGTGGTGTCTGTGGTGT
This sequence comes from Napeogenes sylphis, assembly GCA_959347405.1. Lineage (NCBI taxonomy): Eukaryota > Metazoa > Arthropoda > Insecta > Lepidoptera > Nymphalidae > Napeogenes > Napeogenes sylphis. The sequence goes on along the minus strand of OY365788.1, from coordinate 26,887,237 downwards.
CTGCCATTCTTCATTAGTGGTGTCTGGAGCCTTCGCGTGTCAGAAGAGATATACATCGCTCTCAGAGGTGTTACTTACATTATTTCTTTAATTTCATTTGCGATTTAATACATCGATTATTTAAATCATTGCCCGAAATATAAAAATAAAACAATTATATAAGATATTTATTATTGAAATATGTGCTCAAGTATTTGATATAGTATAGAGGATATGATAAAAAATTGCGTATTTTTATACAAATGGCGTGGATTTTTTTGGAATATAAAGTGATACATCAGGAGCCTACTATAATAGGCTGTAATAACCACCTTGTGGTTTTGTCTTCATATAAACACGTAAAATGCTAAACAGTCATTTATCTACAAGTGAGGTCGGAAGCCGCCATTTTTCCCCGCTATAAAAATCTGTCCGTGATTTTGTCGTATTTCTATTAAGAAAAGAGATTCTATAAGAAACACATAAACTATTCAAGATATATATGTATTTAAAACAATTTTAAATTCTTTGCTGTTTATTGCACTACTTTGTTTTTAATTAGATGTAGCAAAGTTAAAATTAATTACAATTTTCAAGTTTCTGTATTTATCATTTTGTGTAAACATTTTTGAGACAATGCAGATTATAAAAAAAAAAATAATAAATAAGACAAAAAACGTAAATAAGTATGAGCTACATATACATGTATAAGTTGTATTTATTTATAAAAAAATATTTTATAACTAAAAGTATAAAGTATTCAAAAGGCTTATTAAGTAAAAGTATTTCTTTTGAATAAAAAGAATAAAAACCTCACCTCACCTTACCTAAATGTAAATAAGTTATCCAAGTAATTTCAGTCAGAGAGTGCAAGCAAGTGTCGAGCACGTTCTATTTATTCTCTATAAAAGGGCTCTTATATTCACACTGTATAATATGTCGTAAAAACGAATTATTATTGACATTCAAAGGCGCTACCCGCGTTCAGTATCGAGTGTGATACCATTTTAAATTATAACAACTTGAATTCAAATGTTTAACTACAATATAGCATTCAACATTCTTCAAGTGTTATATTACTGTAAATAAAATGACACAATGAAAATAAATAATAAATGAAACAATGACATTTGAATTCTATGAATTTGGGAGTTTATTTTTAAATACTCATCATTAAGCTTTTTGAATGCGGTTTTTAGAAATATATTATCACAGTCTTCACTTAACATTTAGTGTTTATTTCATCTAAATCGGTTATGAAATAAAAAAGTTATGTCAATTTATGTCAATTTATGTCAATGATGTAATAGATAATATGCAAATCTTATTCTATACCTGTAATAAATCTGTAGAGGAGTAGTGTTTGTACATTGAAAATATTAAAAAAATATACCAGAATATGAAGTGATAATTAACCGAATCCATTTTCGTAATTTTTAAATTCTTTGTCTGTTTATCTGTTTGTCTTTTAGTTGTGCACACAACACGCAAAAAAATATTTTCAAAAATTCATACAGGGGGGGGGACCTTTATATAAGTAAGAGAACCTAAAACAATGTTTTTCATTTTGTCTATTCGTCTGTATGTCTGTTTGTTTGTATGTTTGTGCTCGCTAATCTCAGAAACGGATTTATTGATTTAGATGCAGTTTTCGGAAATATATTGTCATGGGATTCACTTTATATTTTGTTTTATTTTTTAACAAATAAAGAAGTTAATAATCTCTTATTGTCGTACCATTGCTGCTTACCAGTTTGAAGGTTTATAGTTTTTACATACATTGGTAAGTACAAAGGGTGCTTTTTATCAAAATCAAAATCACGCGTACGAAGTCGCAGGCACAATTAGTTAGGTAATAAATATATTATGTACATGTAGTGTACCTACCAACTTATAATTAATAAAAAGTACGCAATGCTAAAGTGGTATAAAAACAAATTAATATGATCAATAGTACACTGACAGTAGGTATGCACACTAGATGATAAACTCACAATATTATGTTTCATACTTTGGAGATATTTAAATATAATATGTACCTACTTTTATAATACACCTACAGTAATACCATATAGATTTTATTACAAAATGATTTTTTTTTATTAACAAAATTTATATATTTTCAAGAACTTAATAACTACAACTAAGGGTAGCTTTATTTAAATCCACATTTTATATTTTATGCCTCAGGCTTCAACTCTACGCTTCGTTCTACGGCAGACGTCTACGAAGGTGTAAACTACGCTCTTGTAGAACGCTACGTAGACTTAAAGATAAGTAAAAGGAAGTATTTCCTAAGACTAGTTTATTATGTTTGATTTATTATTCACTGTTATTCAATACTCGGCATCTCACTTTGAATTCGTTCCATTTTACTAACGAAATATTTCATCTCAAAATATATGAGAGACACTTTTCATATTATTCCAAGCTTTATTTCGGGCAATAAAAGATATTGGAATAAAACGAGCCATTTCAAACCCGGCTTTTTGGGTATCAGGTATTGTCCGGTTTTTAACTGGTCCGGTTTTTAGATTGACGGAGACTTTATTGACTTTAAAAGCTTATGGAGAGGCGGTATTCAATTTACGCGTGACCGTTTGCCGGCGATAAAACTTGACGGTTTCTAGTGAATCACTGTCAGCCATAATCGTTTACCGTGGGCTTTGAAAGTTATTATAAAAGCTGTTTATTATGTTCTAACTCTTTACTATCGCGGGATGTCTCTAAACAAGTAGCAAGCTCAAAGCATGGCGGAGTCGCGGCGTGAGGCATAGCAGAGCAAAATACCGATTAATTTAAGAAATCAGAGCCGGGGAAATATATATTTAGTAATCATCATAGTTCACGAAAGTTTAATTACCTAAACACTAAATATGTTCTATATGTACTTAGAAAGAAAAAAACAGTAAAAATATTTGGGAATGGTATCCAGAACATATTATACGGAAGGCAACGATACGAGGCTTGCCCTGTAATAGGTAATAATAACAACATATTATGTACTTACCAGCCTTACAAGGATCCATTCCGAGATCATTTGAATCTTTATATTCAAAGTGCATTGACATCAATTCCTCTATTGTAAATTTATGAGGCTCCTCCCTCCCCTGCACCATGCTCAGCTGTGCTGTGACGTACACCACTAATGTTAGTAAGGCGCCGGAAGTCACAGAGAAACCACTGTTATACCGCAACGTCATTTTGATAACTGCACTTAACAAAACTATGACATAATTTAATTACGATATCGTATACCTGAAACAACAAAAACAATATTATTTTGTGTTATGTAATATAAATATTAGGATCTGATTCGATTTGGGTGTTTTCGAAATCTAAGTTAAGTCAACCTTTGTTATCTCAAAAGGACTAAAAGTCAGATAAAGAGAAGTATAAGCTTCCTAACACTTATTTCCTTTAATTTATCTTATGAATCTAAGTCTTCATACGTGTGTTTGTCTTCAATGTATCCTACTTGGCTGTTTGTTCGAATTAATTATGGTTAATGGTTGCTCTCGGTGATGTTGCGATCGAGTTTTTTACGAGAGTACAATGCTGCTCTCAATAATAGACATAATAAAATAGTAATTGTGTCGGGTTCACAAAAGAGGTCCATGAATGTTTAAAAAATCTATTTTAGTGATCTCAATAGATATTTATTTTTATTTTTATTTATTTTATTTATTTATATCTTTTCCACTTAGAATCATAATCAGTGATCACTTGTGTACGTCAATATGGAAGTGTCAGGAGGGCCTATTACGATACTAGATTTATCGTAATAAGCCCTTCTGAAAAAGCACTTTCCATCTTAATATTAAAGCTATGAGGGTTCCAAACGCGTCCTGGTCTGAGAAGAACCACACAACAAACTCAGCCGGATATATTTTTTGTTATTGTGATCACTGTTTCACAAACGTCAAACTTAAATGCAAATTTGGAACAACTAGAACCGTCGCAATCAATCGGAAAAGAAGCCTAATGATTTCAGGCAACGAAAATTAAATAATAATAACAGAAAATATATATATATATATAAATCTTCGGCCTGCCACACAACCAGTCACCGCAAGCAGCACCCGTTCACGAGCATAACACAAGAGCCAGCCATCACCCCCTTCGCACATATTTGAGGGAGGGAGGCAACCCGACTCCCGATGCTACCGCAAGTAGTGACTTCTAAGGAATCGGTGTGATGCAGAAGGTCGATAAAGCAAAATTAATTTACAACAAAAAACAAATTGCGGATATTACTAGCTATTCGCAATACAATACAGATTCATTCCCAGGCCATACCGTCGTCGATGTAATCCTTTACACTATAGTAGGATTTTTTTATTAAATTATTTTTAACTTATAATTTAAATTTATTTAATGATAGGCTTAAGGCTTCATTTGGGAGCTTATTATAAAAACGTATACAATTACCCTTAAAGGACCTATTTTATGGAGCCTAGTGCCGGGCATAGCGAGTTTATTTTTTTGTCTTGTATTAATTTTATGTAAATAACAATTTTTATTGAACTTTGAAATATTTTTATGAACGTAAATTAAATTTTCATAAATATATTGGTTGTAAACAGTCATAATTTTTTTTTTATTTAGTTTTAATATCTGAATTGATTCCAGATTACTTGACTAAACAATGTTTCTATTACAAATTTACTTTAGACCCTTTGATGAGATGATTAGCGGCTGTTAGCTGAAGTGCAAACTTGTCAAGTTGGTAGTCAAAGTGTTAAATTTTGTCTGAAATAGTTCTGTTGGTTGTTTTGTTAGGACAACGCGAAGACTAACATTGAAACACATTTATAGCATTAACGAGTCTCACTAATTAGCACCTCCTTCGTTGATTTAATTGTTGAGACAAATTACCATATCTATTACAGATTGTGGTCATCCTGAATAAAACATTTATTTTTTAAACATAAAATTATTTTGTCTTAGGCTCATGTAAATTTGTTTATTCAGTATTCAAAGAAATGTTTAATTGTACAACATACACTGCGGAACCCAAAAAGTATTTATCAGAGCAGGACGAAAGATTCCATATAACCGTAGTGAACTTTTTATCACAAGGGTCAGGGCTGAGATAACACGTCCTTTTAGAGACGCGAATATATATTTTTTCATCCGTTTACTGGACAAGAATGATAAGGAAAAATTAGAACCGACTTTCACTTTGGAAGGATTACATGTGGCAGGCTCTAGCGAAATAAATAATTATATAATTTATAAATAGATTTTTTATTTATTTATTTATTTAGTCTTTATTGCCCAAAACTAGTACAATAGGCGGACTTAATGCTTAATAGCATTCTCTATCTGTCAACCTAAAAATAGAGTACAAACCTAAAGTAAGAAGCTTAAAACATAAAAACATTAATACAAAAAAAAGCAATTAAAAACAACATTACAGTAAATTAAACAAACTTATGTGCATATAACACATTACACACTACATAAAGTATAAATCATAAATACTTATTTTCAATAAATCAGTATACTTACACAAATATATATTAACTAAAAGATAGATATTTATATAGCAAGCTGTGAAATATATATATTTTTTGTAAGTTTAAAAAATTTTGCGTTAGAGACCATTCTCGTTCCCAGTAATGATATTGTAAGTCACCAACCAAAGTAACTAATCAGCTATGAGCTTTGACCTTTAGTGCAACTTAGCTCCGACGTACCTTCGTGAAACCAATCAAATATGGCCCTTTTGTAATGGCCAGTAAATTCAATTTCAAGTAATTTATTAAACCATATCTCATTTTGAAATAGACTAGCCCGGACGGGTCATTATTATTACTAAGCGATAAGCGAGATACCTAACAATAATGGAGTGTCTTTCTTTGTACTACATATCTATAGTTATATCAAGTGCACATTGAGACAGTATAGACGATATAGAAGTAAGAGAAACGGCGTTGCTTCACTTATTGAGTTTCCAGTAATAGAATAGTAATTCTATTGATGTAAATAAAGTTACAAGCACAAATAAAAAGAACACAACATAACTTTTTGGGATATTATTTGGGTTTTATTAGGTAAGCAGTTTCGTAGCACCAAAAATGTTAATGCGTTCAATTTACTAAGGATATATTTTTGTTATTACTTGTTACTCCAAAACATTTTAAAATGGTGTATTTACATCATAATCAAATCGCAAAGCAAGCCAGTGCTACTTAAGTAATTCTGACATTCATTCTTAACGTAAAGTATAATTTTAGTAAATGTTTTGCTAATTAATAGTAGTATTAAAATAACTCCTATAGAGTTTCTGAATGTTGACTGACTGATTCTGAAAAGATGTAATATTAAATTAAAAATTTAAAAAACCCCCGATACAAAAAGACCTCTAAAAAGAGTAAAAATAATATTTTTATGTTCTTATTGAACTCGTTGCGTCGGGAGACCGTTGTACGTACGTTGATAGTGTATATATTACGAAGTTAATCATTGAGGACTTAGACTATACGATTCGATATCGTAATTTCTTTATTTGCCTCGTTAACTTACTTGCATTTTAATTTCTTCCTTTATTAAACGGTCCCCCGACGCAACGAGTTCAATAAGTACATAAAAATATTATTTTTACTCTTTTTAGAGGTGTTTGTGTTTGTATTTGTATGTATAATTTTTTTTTCTGCTTTTTAAACTTATGTTACTAATTTCTGAATTGTACTAAATGAACCTAAAAAAAAATTCAATTGTTTAAGTAGGAAAGATTTCTTTGTTTCTTTGAATTGAATAGGCTCCGATACTACGGGACCGATTTAAAAATATATATTTTAGCATTAGAATCATATATTATGATGTACAAAGGTTATATTTATTAAAAGAAATATATATTATATTTAATAAAATAAGGATCCACGTGAAAGTTTCGACAATGTAATAAATTATAAATGTATTAAGTAACATGATTCAAGACTTTTTCATATGGGTAGGTAGGTAGGTATCATATATACGAATATTAATAAATATAAACATTTAGAATTAAAATGATTTTCAATCACTAGTAACACTATGATGAAGGGATTTTTATTATCACTAGCTGTTGTCCGTGATTCTTTATGACTACGATCATAAGCCATATAAATATATTTTTACAGTCTCCGTGGACGCAGTCACGGGCAACAGCTATCCCTAATAAAGTACTTTACCTCAGTACGTAAGTGTTAAAACCTTTTGGCCTTCATCCTTTTGGCGACACCGCTAGGAACAGCTAATTATTGCATAAGAACCTCTTCCCCGCACGAATAAAACATCAATATCTTGAAGACGACTATTTCTATTTCAATCAAACATAGATCAGAAACATCTCGACGAGCATAGCTTTTGAATAAACAAAACCGCATTCAGATCCGTCCACGCGTTTGGCCGCAAACAGCTAATTACTGCATAAGAACCTCTCCCCCGCACGAATAAAACGTCAATATCTTGGAGACGAATATTACTATTTCAATCAAACATAGATAAGAAATATCTCGACGAGCATAGCTTTCGATTAAACAAAACTGCATTCAGATCCGTCCACGCGTTTGGCCGCAAACAGCTAATTATTGCATAAGAACCTCTCCCCCGCACGAATAAAACGTCAATATCTTGGAGACGACTATTACTATTTCAATCAAACATAGATAAGAAATATCTCGACGAGCATAGCTTTCGATTAAACAAAACTGCATTCAGATCCGTCCACGCGTTTGGCCGCAAACAGCTAATTATTGCATAAGAACCTCTCCCCCGCGAGAATAAAACGTCAATATCTTGGAGACGACTATTACTATTTCAATCAAACATAGATAAAAACCATCTCTACGAGCATAGCTTTCGATAAAAGAAACCGCATTCAAATCCGTCCACGCGTTTGGCCGGAAATTTGCCACAGACAGATACACAGATACACATATACACAGATACACAGATACACAGATCGACAGGTCAAACTTATAACACCCCTCTTTTTAGTCGGGGGTTAAAAATAAGTATTAATATGTAGCGAATATGTGTAAGAGTAGTGTTGTCACCCTTGACTGTTGTCAGGGGGGGCAGAATCTTACCGGTGGGGGGTGTGGGGGGTGTGTCACAAACACTCAACCCAAATTGTTTTAAAACTAAAGACATGATAGGTAAATGTAAAATGTTGCGTTTTAAAGATATTTCATGTAAAAGATTTAAGATGTAATAAATTTCTGTATCGTAAAGATAAGTTATATAATATAATCTTAATTAACAATACTATACATTAATTAATTCTTTTAGTATAGGATATATCTGTATTCAACACTAGTTAAACTGTAAGTCGTTACTACTGAGTTTCCTTTATTCATAGTATTCTTTTTATTGTGCAGGGTTTTTGTTGTAATTGATCATGATATTAAACAATATCCTCAATATTAAAAGTATTAATATATCGTACCCATAGACCATAAGATAAATACGCAGAAGCTGTATGAAACATTTATACGAGATAGTAAATAAGTGATAAGATATATTGTGGTATCCTTACGATAACTTCTCAATACATATATAATACAGATTATTTACATCCAAAACTTAAATACTTATATAAAAAACAGTAACAGACATACGATTATTATGATTATTATTATTATTATTAATATCTCTTCTCACCAGAGCAGCATTCCGAGCTGGTGGTAGCTCGCTCACGGACTGACTATACAGGTCTTTGTAGTGTAATAATTGACTATTCAAAAGAGCTTGTAAAAAGTAAATAAAGAGTAACTGAATAAATATATTTTGAATTATTCATATCATTGAAGTTTTCATATTTAACTACACTTCAAAATTCGTAAACATACAAAATTTGTTAAATATCTTTAATATATATATATTTATATAAATCTAAATGCCAGTCTGTTTTCCTCTTCAATTTATATTTAGAATATAATATCATTTGAGTTGAATGACTGATAAACATTGCATTTATATGTAAAAATCCATTATTGTTGAAACGGCTGAACCGAAGATGATGAGGTTATAGTATTCTTCGATATTTGTTTTCGAAAATATACTAGGTATACTGTTTGACATTTGAAATTTTTTTCTCAATGTATTATAAAATTTACATATGTATATTTACAGTGAGAATTTTTCACACTGTTCAGTGCCTATACTACATCACTAATAAAGAAAGAGCAATATTTAGTATCATTACTATGTCATAAATATTGTCAGTCTAAGGTCCAGTTATAGAAGAATAATGTTAGGAAAATGTCTTGTTTACAACAAAGGAATAATCAAAAGGGATCAATTACAAATCGTAAAATCTGAACAGAATGAATAAACTCTGCAGTACTTACAAATATATAGAAAACACTTGAGGCACTAACACGGAACTCCTAGCGACAGTTAGCGTTAGCGCTTAGCAATGACAAGTACCCATCACGACGTCTCGATGACAACTGATAGCCATTGCCACGGGAGCATCCCGGTACTGTCGAACAGACAACTCATATAAATCTTTATATTTTTTTGGTAAAGCCATTCGGGAAATTATGGTGTACATATATGTAGATGATAGTTTAACTTAAGATACTTAAAACTTGTTTTTACTGAAATGTATATGTACTGGGGTTAATCATATTTAGGGATGTTGGACGATGTTAAAAATAATACACCTACTTAGATAATAAAAAAAATATGATGTTTGATAACAAAGCTGTAGAAGAAAACAATAAAAAATAATCAATTGACTGCTATATAACATACTTTAGAAATATTAACTAATAGTTTTTAGAGGTCTCTTTTTTCATCGACTGTACATGCCTCATTGTCAAAACTGTGTTTAAGTCATTTATTATGTCAAAGTTTATCTCTACCTATCTATGAATACGTTTTCATTACTATCTTTATTAATATTTAATACTATGTGTATATACTCTTGAAATATTTTTTTTGTATTTAATCATTAGGTACTTGAAGGTAACAATGGGTCTTATCTAACTGGTGTTTTAAAAGTTTTACTAATTTCTCTATTTTGTTTTCAACTTACGATATGACACACTGACTACTAACATGTTTTACCTAAACTAAAAACTAATTATTATGTATTATTAAAGTTATTTGATTAGTATTTTTTTGTTTTCAATAAGTATTGAATATACAGGAACAAGTTGTTAATAGGAAATAGGAATTTTAAAGAGATAAATATAAATCTTCCTTCGTATTTTCTGAAACATAATAAGAAATTCATTGAAATATCGGATTCTGTTAGAGTTGCTTGGTGACATGTGACAAAAGATTTCAAAGCGAAAAGGTTTTCTAAGTTGGTGTTGTATCTCTTGACAGGAGGCTTTCAATACTGACTTCTAGTTACAATTTTATTTCGTTTGATTTTTAATAAAAATTTTAGTTAAAACAAATCGTAGTGACTTATTTCATTCTAAAAATTCAAAACAGAACAGTGTTTCTTAAAACAGATAGTTTTAAAGGCAATTATTGTTTAGAAAATAATTAATAGATTTCTTACAATCTTATACACAAATGTAACAGTATTATGTTGTAGTAAATAGAAAGCACATGTGAGAATAGTTATGACCTTTGTTTTTTTTAATATATTTGCTCTATCAGTATGAAAACTTGCTAAGTTATGTATTTACACTAACGAATTAAGATACATTTAATTCCATCCTAAGATAATATCATGCAAATAAAATAACTAAACAAACGGGAACACAGATCAAAGAGGTATTTTTGAAAGAAAAAGGTTTCCAAAATATTGATAATTTAATAGAAAGAAACAAATTAATAAATATTATAATTTCTTAAGTAAGTAAAATATCAGTAAGATTTACTAGGTTATTCATAGAATTTATTCTAGTTTAAACATTTATTATAACAAGTTGAAACATTTTGTAAGTTAAGATATAACAATGACCAAACAAAGAGTCATATCTGCATATACCGTAATCGGCTTAAGATTAGAGACAAAAGCTAGGTAATATTCGAAGAACCGGTGCCTTGAAGCCTCTACTGACTACTGTACCTACATCAAGCACTTTATTAGAAAAAGATTAATATTTTATATTTCATTAGTAAATGTACTCAAATTTTTCTACTAAAATAATTATCAATTAAATCACACGTCGAGCTATCGAGAGATTGTATCGGTTTTGAGATGAGATACATAAAACCGAGTAAAAGGTTCTCCAGAGGGCCGTATTCCACTCTGAAGGCTTTATTGCACGCACTCGAAGCCTGTTTACCACTCAGTCACGTCTCGCAAATAAGGGTGATTTCAGTACTACAGACTATTTTAAGAAATCAATAGAGTTGTAATGACGGTACCTTCATTGTTGATATTGTGTTTAGAGAAAATGTTGTATTTCTATTCATAGGGATTCTAAACGAGAAATTCGTTTTCAATTGAAGCAATAAAATCCAGCTTTCAAATCACTTTGTATTCGATTTTGGTGAAGTGTAATAAACTATACAAACAAACATGCAATTTCAACGAACTGAAATTGGTTTCATGAAAAGTAAAAACAATATATTCATCGGTATTCAATATACACTAGTAGCTCGTTATAAAACAAGGTACTAATACCCATATTTTAATCATCCAACATACGTTACCAGTGGTTGGTGTTTCAGTAATATATCAAAATCATTTACATTCTGCTATACGTCATCACATTGGGGACTTCATTCTTTGCCATCTTATTTCACTTCATCCACTTTATCCATGTCTTCTTCAGTCGCCTTCTTTTCTTTTATCCATCCACATTGGAATGTAAGACTCTCGTTACACGTATATCTTCGGCATTACGAGCAATTCAAGAACAAACAAGGCGGGCCACAACTGATGATCGCCTACAAATACACTGCGGTAAATATTTTTATTATGTTTTATATATAAAGGAATCCGAGATGATATTGTGATTGCCTTTATATTTAACATTCATCTTGTAGTTCTTTTTATATTTGTTATCTTATAAATAGATATCTAATATTGTAAGCTTGAAACAAGCACATGGAATTAATAAAATGTTATAAACAAATATTAATTTAACAATAATACTTTAATTACTTGGGAGAACTCGTGGCCTTCATTCTTAAATGAAATTAAATAAGAGCTTATTGCAAAGATGCGAAGTCTTTGTTTTAGAGCTTAGACTGCCTTAGAGTGACGAACACTCAGACGACTCTTTTATTCAAGACTATAAAGTTTTCGGCCTAAGCTATAGCAAAAAGAAACTTAATTGATGCTATTTTGCTAGGCCTGCACTGACTGCACAATAAGTTCTACTTAAGTAAGTAAGTATGAAGGTCTACTCGGATGTTTATCGATTTACTTTTTTTTATGTTCTCTTAGATAAGTTTTAAGTGTCGGAAATATGATATCGGTTTTCATTTCTCAATTCTTAAATATATTTAGTTTCATTATATTAATACTAAACTTCTTGGAGTTAATTAATTACAAGAACTTGGTGTTTGTACTCTCTCTCTCATTACACATTTTATTAATGAAAATATCATTATGTTAATGATATATATTTTTACGTCCAAACCGCTGTTAAACGTATTCTCTGTTATCTGAGACGTTCGTTTTATTTCTGCCATTAAATATCACAAGAACACAACTGATTACACTTCACTTATATTTTATTTGTTCAATATTTATGAGTTTCAGAACTCATAAATATTGAACATGTTTACTCTATATTGTAGTGTACTTGAAACATTTTACAGTTTTCCTTAAGTGACAATGTAATAATGATAATGATATTTTAAGACCTCAATTTTGCATACGTGAATTAAACGAATTAACTATCTTATTATGGAAACATTTAGGTAGCAGCAGAAAATCAAGATTTATTGAAATCTGTGACAAATTGTATATAGCATAGACTGAGAGTTTCCATTGATTCTATATTCTTTTTCGGTAAAATAGTGAAATAGTAAATGGAAGACACTAAAGAAACGCAAGGCTCTAATATTAAATTTATCATATATATCTCGTCCCTTCTTAAGTATTTATGTGATGAACATTAAAATTGTATTCTAATGAGTATTTGAGAAGATATATATTCTAGTCGAGCCAAGGTGCTGAGTGGCGTTCAATTTATTACCCGAGAAATAGAATTTCGCGGCGTTTGTATTGTTGATAACAAAAATATAACTAATAATGCAGGAATTAGTTATAAGAAAATGCATGAAATGTGAATATTCATGTAAATACATCAATTATATTATAATATACAAATTTCTTTAAGATTTCTTTTTTAAGACTATCTACTGTATAGTACTTACATTTTATATTTAAGTTTATTGTTTTCGCAAGAAACTTAATCAACTGCCTTTGATGACAATTAATTAAGAAAAACCTATAGATAAATGACAGCATTGCGTAGATGTCTATCGAGGTCAGGGTTGGCAGCCAGAGTAGACCTGACTGAGCGAGCCGCCGCCCACAGCCGCTGTCGTTTTTATTAGACGAAGTGTTATCTTACACTTTCTATATTAAAATTAACTTTTGTTATAGCGAGAAGTCACTCCGCCAAGGATTCTGGCAACCTGATTCTCTTTAAAATAATAATCTGCTACTCCGACGACGTGCAAGAATACCAGAAAACTCACTCTCAGGATTATAAATATGAAATAACTCAAAACTGATCAAATTTGAAATTGACAGTGGTAGGAAAAAGTATTATCGTAAATGTTTTGTTTAACAATATTATAATAATAAGACCTAGATCAATTACAGACACAACAGCACCATGTCATGTAAATATCATGACCCGACTATGTCTCTCGACTGTTCTTAAGTTAAAATAAATATATTAAATAAAGTAATCAACGTTCGACTTCCGGTATTACTATTTTTGATTGTTATTCCAATCAAATACCAATTTACCTTTACCTTGTGTGCTAATGTATGCTAAATGTAATCGTTTGTAATTAGCTACATAGTGTTTATTATTTTATTACATTAATTTAATATTACCAAAGCTCTTTTCTAAAAGGGGAGACATTTTTAACTTAAAATAAGCAAACAACCCTTATTTTAAACCGGCGTGGAATGAATCCATCACTGTCACCTGCACGCTCAGTGGCCGGAGCTTTTAATAAAACTCTAAATCTCTTATTTTACAGATTACGCACGCTTTGTCCGACCATTAATTGTTTGAATCAATGAGATGGGTTTGATAGGAGGCGATCTTAACCACTATTATCTATTATTTTAATAAAGCGATATCGGAATAATTATTATATTAGCAAGGTAATTAGGTACTATAAATATATACAGGGTTATTTTTAATTAGTTGACCACATCTTACAGGCAGCCTCTCTGCATCAATCCTAACAACATTTGTTCTATGACTTTTTAAAATTAATAGTTTTAAAAATTTGAAAACTCAAACTATACAAAAATTATTTGTTGCCTCTGAACTGACACTAACTCTCAGCGTAGGTATGGACAATTATGAAACAAATGAAATATGTTCACTAAACAAACAATAACTTTTTAATTTAAAATCTTTAAGGTAAATGATATTTCACGACTTTTACCTCCGGAGCCATCCAGTTAAGAATGGAACAAGTCAAATACCAATACGCTCAATAGCTATTACACTTATGTAGACTACATTTCAGTAAATGTTTCGCTTCCGACAGATAATTATTAGGGTGAATGCACATTGACGATTCCTTGATTATTGTATATATGTATGTATGTACGTATATGTATATTTTCATATATTAATGTATGTATGTAAAGGATACAGACCACGATGCCTTCGGTAATTAAAATTCTGTATAGCGTATCATGATGTGAGACAGGTACGTACATGATAATAATATCCAATTATTCGCAAAAACTTCTTTGTGAATAAAAATACTATTGATTAAATTATTAAAAAAATTCCAACTGAAATTAATTGATGTTTTTACTTTCATGTATGTATGTAGTTTATTTGAGATATAAAGGAAAGAAGTAAGTTCGTAGCTCGTGTGGTCCGGGGAGCCGTACTTACTGACAATACTTCCCACATTTCAAAGATTACACAGTATAGTTTTCAATATAGTTCTTAAACTTATTACAGCGGAGACTACATAGATCTTATAGTAGTTCGTTACTTTTATTTGAGATTATATTTTGAAACTTTAACGATTGTGAACAGTCAATAGTGATGTGAAGTGAGTGTTCATTGTTAATTCCTTACAAGGCTACTCTAATTTAACTCTACTCTAAGTCTAACTTAACTATACTAACGGGTCGGCGAGACATAACATATACCATCTTAATCTTAAATCACAACATGAATAGGTAACAATTTTTTACACACATTTATTCAAAAGACTTCTTTTATACTGTTTTATTTAGTTGAGTGGGTGCATATATAGTTTTAAGATACAATTGTTATTTGCAGAAAATAAATCGGACTTTACGGTTTAACAAATTTAATATATCAACAAAAACCATTGTTATAAATTATTAACAATTGATAACTAAATAAAAATATTTTAGGGGTAAAAAGTTGCCATACCTAAAGTTAAATTAAAAACTAAAGACGGAAGTATGTAAGTATTTTGTTTGGTTAAAAATCATGGTTACTAAAGAAGGCTTTAAAAATTAAAATAAAATTATGTATATATATTATATTATTTCATAATTATAATAATGTATATATATTTTACAAAAAACTGAACATCAAGAATTTTGTAACGTGAATTTCAATCGACGCGGAAATTTTTAATTAATAAACCATTGGTTCACCCACGACGCGGCTGAGGCCGACTGGTTATTACACATATGAATTAATTATTAATAAATATATCAAATGGTCCACATTGTACAAATACCTGCTCGTATATTCTTAACACTCTGCTCAACTTGTCATTCGTTTCAATTATAGTTTATGTAATCACATCATCCATACTTCAGCACACGATCAAAGCTATAGTTAGTTAACGTACGTTCTACTACAACTGTTTAGCAATAGTTACTTATATTTAAGTCTCTTATGACATTTATTTGAAAAACATTTATTCTGAGCATATCACTCCAGTAAATTGCAATGTTGTGTAACAGATTTACACCCAGAACTGAGTTTCTGAGTTCGCTTCAAATAAAACGAGGAAGACTAAGGCTTGATACTCTCATATAATTGTTTTATTGATAGATTTATTTTAACGCAATTTACAAAAAAGGAGCATTGTTTCTTACTTTACATACATAGTAATAACTCTATGAAAGGTGTTTTTATACTTTTATTAAACCTACAATATTTTTAATTATCTCACCGCTAACTTTAATAATATCTATCACATGAACGGCAGCTTGCGAGTCTTCCGAATTTGACAAGTTTCTAATTCCTATCATGAAGCCAATTTGAATGACATGACTTTGTCTGTAGTTATGATCGTTGTTAGACCATTCATACGTCACTAAATATTAGGAGTCCTCCGATTTAATAGATTTCTTTTTTTTAGAAATATTACTATTAGTAATACAAGTATTAATAAAAAGACTAATTCTCAACATGGAAAAAATAAAAGTCATTTTTTTATTAAAATAGACAAACATTGCAATTATGAAATATAACACTCTACTTGTAAGGTTCCAAAGGATTCCATGTAAAGAGAAGAACCGGAAAGAAACTTCACGAGTACTAGTATTAACATTCTTAAAGGATTTGCAAAAATCCTAGATATCTTTTAAATATATGTGCAAGGATTAAAAATATTTTTTCTTTACAGACAATACACACATAGACGACTCTGTGTGATCACGATATTACAAGTGTGATAGTTAATAACACCTTAGAGAAGACAAGTCAGAAATGGCACCCACTATCAGTAAAAAGTAGGGCGGCAGAGAGTAGGTATCCCATTCATCTTGAACAAAAAGACACCTAACAAAAGAACTTCACCATATACAAAGTTATATTTCTATGACTATCTTCTCTGCGATAAAATTGTATAATACCCATTTATAAAAAAAATCAATATTCATTAACAAAAAAATATTCGACTCATTATTTAAAACATGTAGACGTAACGTGTTGTTGGTTTGTATTATTATTATAACCATCTCATAGAAAAAGTATAAAATCTATGAATTAAAATGCTAATTAAAAGAAATGAAAATATCAAATATCAAATCTTTCTTAGAGCTGATCTGTTTACCTCACAGAGACAAGTTTGCGTAACTTGACAAATTAATCATAAGACAGGAAATTAAATGAATAAAGACCTGACAACGTCGGCGAGATGAGTACCTGTTTTGAGTGTTTTATAAAAAATAAACAGCTCTTTAACTTCTATTAAACACTGATTAGATTTTAATTATTTAACCACATTTAACTTAAAACATCAATGACTTTATCAATAAATTTAGTAAGCAAAGTATGATTCCAATATATATGACATGTCAAGTTATATCATAGTAACATAAACCAACAATAATCTCTCCGACGAGTCGCTAAATAAATAGCAAAGTGACATTTACAATCCGTTATTATGCTAACAGATGACTTCGATAAAGGTCGGAATTTGTCAAGCGACTAGATCGCGACAAACTGGTCTGGATTATCTGGGATGGAGGAATTCCAATAATATTTCACTAGCAGCCCCATGGACAGCGCTGGGGCAAGTGATAAGCGGTAACCGGATGGACGATATAAGTCATCATATAAAAAATATATATATCTAATTTGTTTCCTATTTTTCTGATAAATTTTAAATATGTGTACCCAAAAAGATAATTTGTGCAAGTCAAAACAAATTTTTATGTTTCAATTAATTGTTTTTATAATTACCTTTTTCAGTCTGAATAAGCACCTACTGGCAAAATATTATATACAATATTAATTTATAAATTTATTTTTGTACTCACTACCTAAAAACACTTTATCGCTTTTTATTCACATCCAAGTTCCTGAGCAATCTCGTGTCCCTGCACCGGACTGTTTGTGACGTGTCATTAATTTGGATGCAAAGTCTACTGATTACCGAAGATTACCGAATATTAGTGATCAGTAATCTCTTCATGGACTTTACATTTCTCATGTCACATGAAGTATAGGTTAGGTGAGTATGGATATGTATCACGACAGCTAATTGAGGTTTATGTCTGGTTGGTTACCAGATTTGAACAATGTCAGATATTGAAGATGGAATTTACCTAAAATAGAACTAATTGTTTTACTTCTACTACAAATAACTGACAAGACCGTTGCAGCAAGGTTCATGCATTATGCATTATTTCAATATGCAGATGAAGCTTCCAGCTTTAAAGCTATTTCATTTATAGCTTTTGATTGAAAAAATAATGACTTCTCGAATAAGGTTTTGATTATTTCTTATTTCTTGACTTCGAAGAATTTTTAGAGCTTGTGTAAAATTGTTGATTGAGAGTTAAGATGTTTAGATAGATATATAGTTTGTTACATGTAACTCTTGACATTGTTCAGTGAAATCTCACACATATATATTTAATTATAATTGCTATATATAGCAATAAATACGAATAAAACTGTTTAGTTATACAATGTTTAAGAAATTCATCTAAGTTACTACTTTATTAATCACCTAAGTGTGAGTCAAATTCAATATAAAGAAAACATAAATATTAATTAAAATATCGATTACGCTATGGTAAATGTGGTCCCTTTAATCGAATAATTCAAAGTAACTTAAACTTGAACTTTGAATAAACAGTACAAAGATTTATCTTTGTACTGTTTACTCTACTATAAACTAAGAAAGCCAGACCAAATAAAACTCACCCCTCTCCCCACAGCACAAAACACTCAATTTCGGATCAAGCACTTTTTATTGAGACAATTCTCCCGAATTTTGGGTAAAACTCTCGTAATATTTAAAACCATACTTTGAACGGAACATTATTTTTCAGTGCTTTTGTTAAGAATTTTATATTATTTTATATTTAGACAACAAAATTTAATGGTTTTAAACGAGCTTGAGAACATCTTAAAAACAAAATCAATTTTCAATTTGGATTAAAAAAGACCATCAAGTTTGCTTAAAACCAAAATGGCGGCCGCGATAAACTTTAAAGGACACATGTCATAAATACGCCTTGGTACTTGTATGTAAATAAATATGTAAACCGCAACCATATACCTCAATCATAAATCTCAAAAAAAAGATTCATTACATAACCAAATGTGGGATACATACTATAACAACCGATGGTGGATTAATCCAGGAACCCTATTAAATTGTAATCCCTCGCATCAGAGAGCTTGCGGACAGATTTAGTGAAAAAAGGCGATCCTATCTCTCAGACTCAATTTCAAAGTGGAAATGTTGAGAATGGAAATTAAAACAGTCCGGTAATAATCGCCGTCCTTGGGTCATTGACATCGTTAATAATCCACAAAAAGGGAACTTTGGGTCAATGTATTTTAGATTTTGTATTGTTTGGAAGTTCTGTCCTACATGATGACACGTGACCAACTTATGATGACACGTGCAGTAGATATGAAACTAAATGTATAAATAATATCTCGTGTTTTATCATTCGCGGTCCATTGCGAATAAAATATCAAATTAATTTTAAATATTTCATCAACGTGTGAGTAACTGTCTCCTTCAAAGGGCTTTGTCAAACTTTTTTATGTAAAGTCCTTAAACGGTAACGAGTCTGACCCAAAAAGGCAGGTGTAGGATTATACAGATGAAATGACATCAGCTTTGTTATAGCTAAATTAGTTTAATAACATTCTGTTATCTCACAAACTGCCTAAACTTTCGTATGATGTTTCTAAAGCCGGTTATAGATTGGGGTTTATTTGGTCAAGAAATATATTTGTCATAGTTTTAACTACATTTAAATTAAGAACAATTGTAAATTGTATTAATTTTTACCGACAGACGACATTGAGTTGCAATGAATTGACAAGTGAATAATCACAGACTACTCATGAACTATTTTATAAATTAAATTTTATAACTACCTTATTTAAAAAACGTAATAAAAATAGTCCACACTAACTCTGTCTGTCCCGTGTCATTACTCTCTTTAATGACTTGATATTTGTTAATCAATCTACGTAGAAGACGGCTTTAAAAAGTCATAAAATCGAATATTTATAAGCAAGAACAAATTGAAATATATCCAGCAAATATGTTATCATGTAAATATCATTAATGTTATTGTTTTTTGATTGAAATAAGCCCATAAGATATCTGATGATGTTGACGATAAGGTTCCATGGTCATCTCATGTATGTATGTTTTTTTTTATGTTAGAGGTTTAAAAACACTTTTATGTATCATAGGGTCTGTTGTTGTTACCCCGTATGTCGGACTCGATCTGGGAGACCCATACCGACTAAAAAACTATCCTATTTCTTCTGGCTACCTGGTCCTCACGAGATGGCCGCAAGGCATTACTTCGCGGGGTCAGAGATTTAGCTTCAGTTTTTCCTCTCATAGTGGCTGTATGCCGGTCAATTTCTTCCGCACTTGTTCTCTTTCTCGCAAGTCCTTTAGCACCTGCGTACCGTACGTGTTAGTTGCTTCCCAGGCCGAAGTCGACGCAAGCATTGTTGCTATCAGATTTTCAGGATAGATTTTGTATCCCAAGTTATTCTCCCAAGACGGAATATCCCAAGGGAAGATAGAGATATCTTCCCTGTTTCGTGGGCAGATAAAAAATATATGCTCTGCATCTTCGACCGTTCCGAGACACTCGGGGCAGTTCGGAAAATCTTCATGATTGAACCTGTGGAGGTACTTTCGGTAGCAACCGTGGCCGGAGATCATCTGAGTAAGGTAGTAATTGAGTTCTCCGTGTTCCCGGTTTACCCATGGCTTAATGTCTCGTATTAACCTGTGTGTCCATTTTCCTTTAGTCGATTTATCCAAGAAAGATTGCCACAGTTGAAGACTTTTCTGTCTTTCCTGGATCTGAAGGTCCGACGAAGTTTGGTTTGAGTTATTCTTTTTACTATGGTACAGATTCTTCCTTTCGTCAGCTAGGATTGCTACCGGAATCATACCCGCTATCACGCATGCTGCATCTCCTGAGACTGTACGAAAGGCGCCAGCTACTCGTAATGAGAAGAAGATGAAGTCTACTGACTTAGCAGCACATCTTCTTCTTCTTCTGCAGCACATTAGACCATATAGGCGCCCCATATAAATGAGCCTAGATAATTTGGCTGTTACTAGGGACGCTTTGGTTGCAGCACAATTCACGTGATCCTTAAAGTTCATCCTGTGGTCGAGCATTATCCCTAAGTATCGTAACGACGGTTGCGTTACAATTTCACTGTCACCTACGTTGAGCGTAACTAAGACCGCCTCCGATTTATGTTCGGCAAGTTCTAGTCCAACTGACTTAACCCCCTGGCTTATAACCTAGAATGATCTATCGAATGCCCATTTTACTTCTTCTAGGTACTTGGCCACAATTACGACCGCCAGGTCATCTGCAAACGCGACGAGTTTCGTTTCGCTGGGTAGTTTCTTCTTCAGCAGTCCATCGTACATGACGTTCCATAAAAGTGGGCTTAGAACTAATCCCTGTGGCACGCCCGCGGTAACTTTGTACTCTTTTGGTCCGTCTTGTGTAGTGTATGTTAGGACCCTATCAGAGAAGTAACTAGCAACCATATCGCGTATATAATTAGGTACATTCAATACGCTAAGTGCTTCCATGATGACTTCACATTTCGCCGAGTTAAAAGCATTTTTAATGTCCAACGTTGCTTTCAGACAATATTTTATGGAGCCTCTTTTCCATCTAGTACCAGAGATTGCCTGTTTTGCTGTATTGGTCACTTGCTCAATAGCGTCCAGCGTAGACCGACTTTTTCTGAACCCATATTGTGCGCTGGCCAGCTGGGGTTCAATTGTCAATTCGATTCGATTGTGTATGATTCGCTCAAGCACTTTCCCCGCTGTATCCAGCAAGCAGAGTGGACGGTAAGATCATGGCTCGTTTAGTAGTTTCTTACGTTTAGGAAGTAGTACAAGCTTCTGGCGCTTCCATAGCTTGGGAAAAGTGCCCTCTTGTAAGCAGCTGTTGTACGTATCCAAAAACATATCTGGTGCTGACATAATAGCATGTTTAAGAGCTACGTCGGGGATCCATGGGATTTTTTATTTCTAATTCACACGCAATCGTTAACTTCTTTATTGTAATGGGTGGGATATCTTCTATTCTATTCCCTTAGAGGTTAAATGATACTTCTGACTGTTTAGGAAACAGGACGTTGACAATTGTTTCAAGAAGAGAAGGGCATCTGGGCATTACTTTTTGGTGTTTTAATTGTTTTACAACAATTTGGTAAGGTTTGCACCAGGGATCTTTTTCCACTTTTTCCAGCAGTCCTATCCACATGTTTCTGTTACTGTCTTTGGTGGCTTTATTAAGTTTTAGTCGCGCCTCTTTGTACTTGTCGTAAAACTGCTCAAAAAGTTGTGTTTTCCTGGATTTCTGCGATTTTCTACGAGCCCTAACACACAATTGCCTAAGTTAGGAGATATTATCATTCCACCAGTATACTGGTGGAAGTCGATTTGTTTGGCGTTTTCGTGGCATAGTTGCATTACAGGCTTCTGTCAGTCTTCTTGTGATTTCAACCACCTTATCTTTAGCACATTGACCTAGAATTGGTTGATCCACGAGTGCTAACGTAAGCAAATCGGGATTATACGAGTTAGTCCTCCAACCTACTGGTACAGACATTGCCTGTGTTCTTCCGATCTTGCTAGTTCTTTGTGATGTTTCCCAGTAGATAGCACAGTCATCGCTAGCAGTATGGATTTTGAAGACCTTCCAACTTGAGTTTCGTTTTGCTAATGTAACAAATGTAAGATCTACGATTGAGCTTGCTTCGCCTTTAATGTAAGTAGGTTTGTCGCCAGTATTAAGTAGTGCGACATCTAGTAGTGACATTGCTTCTAGCAGCAGGTATCCTCTAGTATTTGTGACTTTGCTGCCCCAGTCCATTGCCCAGGCATTAAAGTCTCCTGCAATAGCCCCAGGGGAGTGTTTTAGAGCATCCTCTACTAACTTGTCTAGAAACTCAGCAAACTCTTCGTGTGTCAGGCTAGGTGGCGCATAGCAATTATAGAAGTGAATACCTTTTAGTTTGGCTCTCACAAATCTGGAACCATTTTCATTTGTGCCCTGAAGAGGTATTGTGCCACATGCCCATATAACAGCTTTTTTTTGCGAATCAGTGGCCCATTGCAAATCGTTGAGCTGTTTATACGGTTCTGAAATTAGAACGATGTCCAGCACTAGCTCTCGCGCGGTCTGCATCAGTAAGTCTTGGGCCGCCCCACAGTGGTTGAGGTTGTTTTGTAATACCTTAATCATTTTGGAGGTTTATTCGTCACCTGGAGGGCTCTTTTGTAGACAGGGCATTTGGCACAACCTGCAGTGTGAGCACAATATTCAAAAATGTTTTTTTTTTGACGCAGAGAATACAGCGGGCTTGTTTATTACAGTCCCTAATTTTGGGACCAAGATCTCCACATTTAATGTAGATTTTCGATCTATCCTCTTTGTAGCTACATTTACTTGCAAGGTGGCCGTAACGCCAGCACGTGTAGCATTTGAGAGGCTTTTGGATACCTCTTATTATGCAATTCACCCAGCCTATTCTGATCTTACTTAGCTCTGTTAAGGTTCTGGCTAGGCCTGCTTCAATTGTAATTGATGCCGTAAGTGTGCCTCCGTAAGCCCTGCGCTATGATTATATGGCATCTTCCATAACTTGGAATCTTTCGCCAGCTACTTTCTGGAGCGCTTCAACTATTTCGGGCTTCGTCGTGGTTTGGTCAAGGTCCTTGATTTCAATGTCCTGCTCACGTACCTTACTGACCACTGCAGCATCATCTCCAAGAACCGCAGAGATTACTCTTGATCTCCTGGGTTTTATAATTTTTGTTTTTTGCTAAGATAAGTAGCATATCTCCCGTAGCTGTTCTTCTTATTTTGTCCACACATTGTTTTATACGGTCCGCAGCTGCATCTTTCTTTAATTCTTTGAGGATTTCAGCATACCGACTTTGCTTCTGGGTCAGGCCTAGGTTTAGCGACCGGATCCATTGCGTTTATTTTCCTAACCTTCGGTACTTGGCTTATTTCCTGTGGAGAGAAGCGTTCCTTTCGCTTAGCTTTTGGACCTTTTCGGATCCTTAGTGTTCCGAATTTGCCGTCCTCTTCAGTTTCAGAGTTCTTTACTGTAGTCTCCGAGTACGTTCTAAACAGTGCAGGTGAGGTTTGCACTTCCCTTACTGCTGTGGTGACCTTGGGCTTTTCGACGATACCTTTTCCGACTTCACCAGAGATTTTTTTAAACGAGGTACCAAGTAAGACAACATACTTCCGGATCTCTCCATGTATATTGGATCTTCCTTTAATGTACTCCGCCAAGGCGGTTATCGTCTGTCCATGCCCTTCAAGTGCTTTCGTCAGCCCAGAATGGGCGGTTAACTCATACTGATCGTCGTTTGGTTTTGTATTTTTAAGTATTTCGTTTTCCATATTGTTCCCACGAGAACCTAGCGAATTCATCAGTCCGCTTCGGCAGAGCCCCGGTTACCGAAGTAAGGCCACTTAATTACGCCTGAGGTGGAACCTAGTACCCTCAGGTGGCGCTCGCGACGACCATACCCTGTCGCCTTCCAGTCCTGGGCACGCTAGACCACTGACCACCACATCTGGTTGTGTTTTTGTCCATGGGGGGTATTTTATTTCACCCCTACCCTGTGTCGACAATGCGAGCCTCGGGTTTGCCCCTATCCGCAAACTTGAGGACGCGCTGTATAGCAGTACACCTCTGCCCACGGTCATGTATGTATGTGTGTATGTATATATGTGTGTATATATATATATATATATATGTTGTGGTAGGTCTACCTCTGTCATTGTTTATTGTCATTTCAGAAGAAGTTATGATTTAATGAACATTTCCTCCTTTTATATAGTAATTAAAGTTTGATATTTTTTTTGCTTTCTTTTTCTTTTTCTAAAGCTGAATATAATTTTAGCCCGTTAAAATGAGGACTGACTCGGCAAGGTATTAATAGAATAGAATAGAGTAGAGTAGAGTAGAGTAGAGTAGAGTAGAGTAAAGTAGAGTAGAGTAGAGTAGAGTAGAGTAGAGTAGAGTAGAGTAGAGTAGAGTAGAGTAGAGTAGAGTAGAGTAGAGTAGAGTAGAGTAGAGTAGAGTAGAATAGAATATATTAAAAGCCTTTCCTAGAAGACCGGCGTAACTTCTTATCATAGTCCAGGAAATGACCGTCTAAAATATTTGATCTCCGTCAATATTAAACAAGCCGCATTTTTCTTTATTGCTTAATTGTCTGTTATTAATTATAATTGTTTTCAGGTACTTGTAGTGGTGATTGTTTGTTTACAATTATTTTTAATAATATAGCATGTAATTATTTCCCTGTGCTTATTAAATTAAATATGTCTAATCTTATAGTATCAACATATAATATCAACAAGGAACGAACGAACACACAAAATGTTACTTATTTAGGGGTTTAATATTTCATAAGAACCTTTTACCAACACCAATAAAAAGTCAATTTCTTTAAGACGACTGCTTTTATTTCGACCAAACAAAGCTATAGCTAAGAACCATATCGACGGATTAGGCTTTTGATTAAAAAAAAAACTGCCAAAAAAGATACCACAGACAGACACACAGATACACAGGACAAAATTAAGAGCTAAAAACGGAAGTAGACAATTGGAGTTTCCTAAAATAATGAATACTCGAAAAAAATGGAAATTGGGTCAGTTTTCCATTATTTTCTTATTTTTTTTAAAGATTAAGCTGAATAACCTAAATAGAAATAACAAATTTTATCAGTAAGCATAGCGTTTGTGAAAAAACTTTTACCGGGAATCAATGTAAATTACACAGTTTTTAAAACATAAAAGTAATTACATTGTTCGGCTTACAGTTCTACAACTAGTGTATCCCACTGGTTTGAGAGAGTTCATATGTATTGCAGGAGAAAACAATAATACTCACAAATATATATTTAAATAGAGAATGAAAATGATTCTACCCAACTAGGACTCTATCTCGCGTCTTCTGAAGCTCCTAGAGACAACATGGCTATGCTCTACCTATATACGTATATAGGAAAACAATTTAAAATAATCAAATAATATTTTTTTCCCAATTAGTTGTTCTGTATGTATATATTATTGAGTGTACTCTGTCATTTTTTAAAACAAACTGTTACAACCACTAGAAAACTACTACCTACTGTAAAACAACCACTAGATTATTAATTCAATTACTTTCAAAAATAAGCTCAAGCATTATTGTAATTGCAAACTATAATATTATACTCACATATGTAATAATTGCGCTCTATTCACTTACGTAAAACAGATTTGTTAAACATAGTTTTAATATGTTATAGTTTAATAAACATTTCCTTATAATTTAACCGAAACCGTTAATTAAGCTCACTTGCACTTTATCTTTGCAGTTTATTTTACCTATTGTAGAGTTACTTTTAGGTATTCGTTTAAGAATAAAATATTTACCTACTGTAATCTTATTTATTATAATCTAAATTATTTATTACTTTTATTTCTATTCTATTTTACATACCCTTTTATTCACAAACAAAGAATAACAAGATTGTTTCCAAATAAGTAATACATTTTTACCAACCTTCAAACCGGTCACTCGAACATAGCGAATTAATTTATCGAATACATTTTTATGGCGGTTAAAAAATCTTTATTAAAAATTAAATACTTACAATAATTCGTATAGTTTGAGCAGCACGTAAGTTTGCGCGGTATCCTTGGATGGAGGCAGCGCGCACGTCCTGCCGCCGCGGCTGCCCGGAGCGGTCTGACGCATGGGGGGTGGCACATATTGCACAGGGCGGTACACATCACTTTGAGATGGTGCTTTATAGAAAGGAAACAAAATGGATTTGTTCATACATTAATTATATACAATTTTTACTTGTTTAGGTCATCATAACCAAAGTTTGTAGAAGTTTTTATGTTAACTTTAAGGTAACACAACATTTTAATCATTGTTAATTTGATTATTAAATTTTTGAATCCTAATTTCTAATAGGCTATTTTGTTTCTTTGGTAATTATTGTTATTTAACATTGCTTGGTCCCAGAAAACATTTAAAAGCATTATATTTTATTATAGAATGCTAATAAATTAAACACAATTACTTATTATGTTATTACAAGTAGTATTTTTGATTAAAATATTATTAGACTAATATCACAAAAAGCAAGATAGGTGTTAATATTCGACTTTCATTAAACCTTAAAATTTATATTTTACTCTGATTATAAATTTCAACTGTATTAGGTACCTGCTTTGTATATATAATATATGTAATGAAGTATCTTCTTTTCTGATGAGTAATATTTATAAATGTTATTTTTTAATACAATTCCTCAATGTTCTAAAGCCAACGTTTTTTAATTAAAATAGAAACAGACTGTCATTAGCGTAACGTCAGAGTCTAGTTGCCGGCTCCTAAGAGTAGGTCCATGGAGAAGACACTAGACATCCGACAAGACACTCTATGTTATTAATTGCTTTTGTTTTATAGTATTAACTATTGAGTCACAGTCCTATTGGACCTTTAAAAACAAGAGAGAATAAAAATAAAGCGTTTTAACAAAAGACGACTAAAATAATTAATTAGGCTGTTATTAGCTTTAAGATGTTCTCACATTAACAAGGGTAGTAGGATTCTAACTACAAACATTCAAAATAATAGTATTATAATGTGCATAGAACATCCAGCCCTAATCCAGTGGTTCTTTAGTTCTCGGGCTATGAAACTTAAGATCGTAATTTACTGTCACTATAGAAAATGTAATTTAAACTAGCTAATGCTTTAAGTCAGGGATTAGTGGTCTGGTCTGGTCTGGTCTGAACAAGTAAGGGTCGGCTTAATACAAAACACCTGACGGCCCCTGAGCTCACCAGCTGTGGATCATTCAGAGGTGACATTTAAAATTAATTAATTAATTACTTGCTAATTCCTGTCATTTCATTTGCCCAATGACAAAGTCTAAGAAAAAATCTTTACACCTGGTTTTATTTTTATATCAAAACAGTTATTTTTTGTTTCGAGGCATGGGCGATTTTTTCTAATTTATAAGTATCCGGCATGTTGATTCCGAAAATGCTTGAAATGAAAATGAAAAGTTTCCGACCAGTACCAGTAGTGGAACAAATGTTCTCGAAGACCCGTGTGTTAGCCGAGTGTGTCGCTGCTACGAGCCTATAGCGCAGCAACAACCTCCGCAAGCTTGTTAATGTACCCCTCTGAATTTAAAGTACTTTAGATTCTTAATTTATATATTTATAGATTATATTTATATTTGTTTTTATATATATTTATATATATAAATTATATTTATATAATCTATATTAAACATAATCTATATGTCGCAGATCCCGATAATTTAACGATAATTAGTAACTCAATTGATATCATTGTAATAGTGGGGTGTGAACGCCGTGACGTATTGAGTCATGTGATCGGAATCGTTTGGAGGGGCACCGGAGACATTTTAAATATCAGAGACATCGAGACTAGAGGAATTGATTAGTGAGAGCCCTACAGTTCGGACCCCCAGGCGGGATCGGTAGTTCACGCAACTCTGATAATTGTATACCTACTAAGTAATTTGTGAGAATTGATTACCTACATTTAATACAAGAATTGTCATATTGTGTGTGTGGTTTAATTGCCTGAGACCCTACGCCTCGGATCCTGTACCAGAAGACTTCATCAATACCGACCAAGCCACGAATATACTTCCTATCTCCGACATCAGAAGCGGGATTCACTCGGGCATCAAAACCACCAACTAACTACCCGCGAGATAAATTTATTGAAGCTACAAATCACGTCAAGCAAGAAATGAAGTAATTTTATTATTTGAAAAGCACACTATACAAGATAATAACAAGGAAGTTCCAGAAACAATACAATCAATCAAGTTGATAATCAATGGTTGTAAATCAATCAATCAATCAAGTTAAATTTATGTTATCTCAAAACTTAAAAATTGAGATCTACCCACATATCAAGAAAATCGAGTGAAAATACCTATTTAATCGCTTATGCAAGTCGTTTATTAGATTATATGACAAACCGTTGGAAGAATTCTACGAAAGAAGGAATCGTTGCTAATGAAGAAAGAAGGAAAAGACAAATTATGGCGGTGACAACGCGGCGCGAATGGCGGTAATGGCGCGGCGCGTATGGCGATGATGGCGTGGCGCTAATGGCGGTAATGGCGCGGCGCGGATGGCGCTGATGGTGCTGATGGTGCTGATGATGGTGACGGTGTTCGTGACGATGGCAGCTATGGCAGCGGTGCTGGCATGGCACGTGGCGAGCAACGCGTGATGTCTGCGCAATTTATCCACCATCGATCACGTCACAGCATAAAGGTGATTCGTTTCAATTTACTTACGTTTCAAGTGCTAAATGCTCGCTAGTCAAAGAAAAACAATTCATGTAGACAGAAATCATATGTAAAGTTTAAGTGTTTCAGTGTATCCGATCTTATTAATATCTTTTGTGAGATACGGTAGTAAATAAAAAAAGTCTGTAATAATTTGAGAATTTTGGACGTCAATGTTCATGATGATAATGATGATAATTGTTCTGTTTCTGGCTGTTCTGGTGATAATGATAATTAATACGATGTCTATTTTACTTGACGCCAATGATGGTTGTCTATCTTGACTTGACGCCAATGCGGGTTGTCTATCTTGACTTGACGCCAATGCGGGTTGTCTATCTTGACTTGACGCCAATGCGGGTTGTCTATCTTGACTTGACGCCAATGATGGTTGTCTATCTTGACTTGACGCCAATGCGGGTTGTCTATCTTGACTTGACGCCTATGATGGTTGTCTATCTTGACTCCAATGCGGGATGTCTATCTTGACTCCAATTTGTCGAATCCCAGTGTACTTTGATTAAGTTTTGTTCTATGCCTTTAACAGCTTCAGTTATCATAACTATCGATTTTAGAATGATTCATAATTTTTTTTATGTGGTCAGAAAGGCCGAGCGAAGCAACATCTACAGTTGTATATTGTTTGGATTTCAGATACATATGCACACGAGGGCGTGTGACTTGTCAGTATGGCCGTGTCGCAGATCCCGATAATTTAACGATAATTAGTAACTCAATTGATATCATTGTAATAGTGGGGTGTGAACGCCGTGACGTATTGAGTCATGTGATCGGAATCGTTTGGAGGGGCACCGGAGACATTTTAAATATCAGAGACATCGAGACTAGAGGAATTGATTAGTGAGAGCCCTACAGTTCGGACCCCCAGGCGGGATCGGTAGTTCACGCAACTCTGATAATTGTATACCTACTAAGTAATTTGTGAGAATTGATTACCTACATTTAATACAAGAATTGTCATATTGTGTGTGTGGTTTAATTGCCTGAGACCTACGCCTTGCATCCTGTACCAGAAGACGTCATCAAGACCGAAAAGCCATCTAATATACCTCCTGATCTCCGACATATATATATGCTGT
The DNA here is from genome assembly GCA_959347405.1 of Napeogenes sylphis. NCBI lineage: Eukaryota > Metazoa > Arthropoda > Insecta > Lepidoptera > Nymphalidae > Napeogenes > Napeogenes sylphis. The sequence continues at coordinate 26,856,686 of OY365788.1, read as the reverse complement.
TCTGTTTCTACAGAGAAGTGTTCATAATATTCTTATCATGAACACTTCAATATTCAATTTGAAGGTAATACTAAATCTCCTTGTATATGTTTCGACGATTTAGTTTTAACAATTTTTTACTTCAAATTAAAGCGACAGCCATATATCGTTGTTCCAGCGGTACACATTTGCACTAGAAGACACAGTCTATTAAAGCCAACTAAAGTCTATGAAACGATTCATCTCTTTTTGAGTTAACTTAAAGATGTAAAAAAATCCTTGCACGGTACTGTCCCGACACAGATTCTTTACTAAATGACACATGATAACTTCATAATAGTAGTAAATTTATTTAAAGGGAAATTATAAATTGGTAAAGATGTATTTGTTTTCTTAAATAATCAAATTTTCATAACAAATTACATATAACCTGCTAAAGTTTTATACATAGAAAGTATTTTTCGTAAAACTTGTATTGAGGTTGGGTTCAATATTTAAATATCATACATATTATCAAATGGTAATAACTCTCAATGTGAATAATTTGTATTACTTTATTTTAATGAACATCAGTACGTAGTTAAGAGAATAAAATTTTGGACAACTGTATTACAGAATAGTGAACTCTTCTATTCCTTCTCTGAGTGTGCAGCTAAATATACTAAATATTTATGTTACAGTCTGTTTATCCCGTTAATACTACTGTTTGCTAACCATAATTTGATGGCCAATATTTACTTAGGTTTATGCTGGAACGAGACCGAGCTTATATACATAGTGTACCTTTATAGTACATACCTACGTAGAGGAAATGTTTTCTACAAAGTACACTACACAGGTATATAAATTTGCAATACATATTTTATTAGAAGATTTCAAAATTGATGTATCTTTAAAAATTTGGGAGATATTTGAACACGTTAAAATAGATTTATTGTTAGAGTTATATAATTTTGTAACTGAAAAACATTTAATTGAGGGTCTGGACCGGAAAATTAGAGATGCGACCGTTTGGAAGTGTATGTCGCCAGGAAGGTGTTCCCGATCCTCTGTCGAAGAACGCTCATTGAAATCGTTATCATTCCCGTTTTTAATGCCTCTTAGTAACTTGTCGAAAATAAATTTAAATAATTGATGATGTTAAACATATTATTGAAAAATAACTTAACACGAGTCACGTGTAATTTACCCACGCAATACCTTATTTAATTGAATAATTTAATTCAAATTTTAAAAACGCATTTATTCAAAAAATCTCAGACTTCTTTTTGACGTCGTAGAGTTTATAAAGTCTATAAACTCTTTCTTATTTTAAAAAAAATATATTTTAATAAATTTGTGAATATGTAATATAACAAAACATGATGACTGATACAGTAAAGATAAATTGTTATTGGGAATGCGTTCTTAAAAAAAATGGGAAATAAGATAATTTTAAGAAATATAGAGATAAAATAAACCGATACGGGCAGGGATTCGAACCCGTAACCTCTGAAAAACCGTCCAGTCACTCCATCAATTGAGTATTGGTACCCTTAGCGATGAATTAAGCAGACTATACATGATTGGGCCCATGGTGACATCTATTAGACTTCTATCGAAAATTCTAACTTATGTTTCTAAAAAATGCCAGAACCGAAATTAATTTTTGAACATTTTTTTAAACATTTGTAACTAATACCTAGTTAAGGTTATTTAAATTTAATTAAATAAAATGTACGTGTTTTTTTTTCTTGGATATTATGTGTATTAAAATACATTGCGGTTATTATTAATTTATTCCGTATCACACCCCTTCTATTAGGCAACTAGGTCATTTTATCATCTTCTACCATTTAGGTTTATGATAATTTACTGCGGTAAAGTCTAAAGGTATTCACATATTTTTGCATAATACATAAGCCATAAAACAAATTAGTTCTTGGGCGAACTCGTAACTGCAAAAATAAGTATTATTGTGTGTACAGTTTTACACAACTATACCTAGTAGGTATCGTAGTACCTACTATAATAATACGATAATACGATCGGTAGATATAATATTTACTCCAGACTTTATAATTATTATTAAAGAATGTAAGGTTTTATTAGATATATTATTATTACAGTGACATTATTTTTATATTGAGGGAAACTCATAACAATCTCAGCGTAATGCTGGCACTGAGAATCAACCACGGGCTACGCCAAGTGAGTTTGGCGTGCTACGTTACATGTACTGATGTGGATGTGCCCTTACTACGGAACCAGTGTCGATGATGACTGGTTGTTGTGGTGGGATATAAGTGTTTTTGTGTAATCTACTTCCTGCAGCGATGTGTGAAGTAGTTTTGGAATTATGCCTGTGGGTAATAGTAATATTGGTACAATTATGACTGTTTTCGTCGGGAAGTGGAATGTATTTTTGAATATGTCTTTCTTATATTAGCACTATTTAGTATATCAATGTCTATTAAATATGTATTTATTTTCGGTTTTAATATTAATGTGATGTCCGGTCTATTATTTCTAGTAGTTTTATCGGTTGTTATATCGCGGTCCCGGTACAGCTTCTAGTTCGTTATTAAGTATATTTTTAGGTATATATATTTATTACTAGGGGTCGCCCGCGACTCCGTCCGCGCGGTTTTTAGTGTTTCCTCAGCGCACGCGAGGAAAGCTCACAAAAAAGAAATCTTTTCCCGTTTTTGCAGCATTTTTCATTGCTGCTTGACTTCTATAAGTCACAACGAGATGATATATACCTTATAGCCTTCCTCAATAAGCGGACCATTCAACACAAAAAGAATTTTTCAATTCGGGCCAGTAGTTCCAGAGATTAGTGCGTTCAAACAAACAAACTCTTCAGCTTTATAATATTAGTATAGATAATATGGTTCCATCTTGTCTAATAATTTATAATTTGTCGCTAATATAGCATAATATATTTGCTCGGCTACATTATTGTGTGCGCTTGCTATTGTCGTTCAATTTTAAAGGTGTTCCTAATGTAGACAATGATATAGGAGCATTATGCCTGTACATCACGCTCTTACTACTCTATGGAAGTAGTTTGCTTTACTTTTCATGTATATATGCGTGTTGTTCAAGTTCAATAAGTATTACGAACTGACCAACGAACTGATCAGGAATAAATTTATAGTTAGTTTGTACGCGGTAGAAGTGGGAGCGAGAGGTATAACAGCAAAATCTCTCTATAGCCTACTTAAAGACCTTGGCCTTTCTAGAACAAGCATCGGTTCATTTCTAGAACGTATTTCAAAGGCGGCATTAGTAGGTTCTTTCCAAATTTGGTTAGGTAGGGAGAGGAGTGTGGAGGGTGAAGGTGAGCGTTTTTGCGCATAATAAAGGGGCCCCTTAAACCTACTCCTGGGTCGCAAGTCCCAGGCACTGCTTGCACTCCTCTCCTTGCAACGCGATGGGCCCGGCACCCGCACGGTGAATCCATGGATTGCTAAGAAGCTTCGTCTCTGTCTGCGTATTGTGTATTTTTTTGTATGTCAGTTAATCCCCTATCTCCAAGCTTTCTTTTAAGATTAAATCTTTCTGTTGCTATGTGAATGTGGTGTATCCTGTGTTTATTGCAGGTTGTTTTTTTTTTATCTCTATTTCCCCCCGTGTTGGTAAACGGAGTCCCTATTTGGGGTAATAAGTTTTTCAGTTTATATCTTTTATTGTGAGAGTGTGGTAGATTTTGTGGAGTGAAGGAAGAATTTCAGCATTGGTCCCAAATAAGGTTTAAATTCAGTAATAGTTAATTATATTACGTTCCTCATATCTTTATTTATGTTTGCTTTTCAGAAGAGCTGCCATATATATTTATATATAAGCTATATTTATAAACTAAAAGTATATATATATATATATATATCCACTTTTAGTTGTTATGATTAAGCCGAATTGGTTATCTCGACTTACATGCTTATTTTACAGTTTGGTATATAATACAATCAAAATTAAAGTATACATATTTAGGTTAAAAATGATGCAAACAAATCAGTCGTTCTTTGCATTATATGACAGCAATATTGGAGGTGATATGCACCTTGATTAGTTTAATTACGTTGAGTCTGAATATAATCAGTAAGCTAAAAATAAAATTGAATACCGATATAGTTAAAGGTAAAGTTAGAATTATATAAGGTTAAGTTTAAAGTTATTTTTGCAGGTTATTCGTGTAAGGGGGGCATAACGCCGGGAACAACGGTTATTGAGTTCCTTCGGGTTCTTCCGTTGGCTAATACGCGGCGCGGTGGGGGTCGGCCATGGGGAGTCTTGCCTGGTTCATAACTGGCCGGGGCGGGTATCCTTTTAGGGTGCCTGCCTGCGGAGGGGGGCTTGGATCAGAGCACACCACAGAGCAGTTTGGTAACGATGGAAAGTTAGCCTGAGCCTCGAGGGTGGGAGGACACAGTCCCTCTTTGCCGAGGTCAGCTCCGTGGTCACTCTTGGTACTTCTCTGTCTGCAGAGTGGACTGTGGAGGGATCCCGTGGTTGTGTGGAGGGAAAAGCGGCGGCCGAGGCCTTTCTGAGGGAGAGGCCATCTGCGGTGGTAAGAATCTGAACCTGTTTTTATCAAGCAATTTAGATAGGGTGCTTGTTAGTCCGGGACGTTGCCTGGATTGATTGCGCATCATTGGGTCTTATGGGAGTGCGCTCTTCTAGGGAGACTGACAAGTGGTCTTCTTTTGAGGAGATAACCGGCGGCGGAGCTAGAAACGTGTGATGGTCGAGTTGGGTTACCCACTTGGCTCGATTCTGAGACTGAGTCCGGCTAGAAGAGGGTTTCGGCTCTCTTCAGACGAAGTAGGCAAGGGTGGGGGAAAGGGAATCCCTCCACAATCTATTAAGCCTGCAAAAAAGGAAGGGTGCTTCTCGTTGCGGGGTGCCCTCTCCGTGGTTCACGTCGGAGCATCGCGATGAGTGCGAAAGTGATCCCGTGGTGTCCCATTATGACGGAGGCTTCAACCATCTGGTTTAGTTATTAGGAGTCTCACATAACCAGCACCATTTTCTCCTGGATGGAGGTGAGTACCCATGATGGGTTTTAGATGTTAAAAAAAAGGTTGTTCGCGTTATTAAGTCTATTAAGTTTATTTAGATCTGTAACTATCAATTTAGTAATCCCGAAACATTATTTTCAAACTGTATTTCTGTAACTGACAATTCTGTCCTAAGAATTTTGTTTATTCTGGTGGGGACTTTTTCGTCAGTTCTTTTATTTTAGTGTGATCGAGTCCCATACTTTATGAATATCCTAAATATTTGTATATCTCATTTATTTCCATTTTACCTATTATATAAATTATGTTGTTTTTGCAATATGTATGGATCAGTTACATAATGTTTTCCTTTAATTACATGTTTATTTTGCATTTGCCTTTTGGTAGTTTTTGTATGAAAATTTTAGGTTTCTTTGCATTTGTTTCAATTTATTGTGTAGTTCTGTGCCTATTACTAATTGTTCCTTACAACCTCTTAAATCTTTCTTACAACTTTTTTACTCTTCAGCTATAATATTATAGACACTGTATGAGATGTGAAGTGTTTTTATGTGAGATGATGGATGTGAGAGGTTTGTTTATCGTTGAAAAACATGTGATTTGGTGATATTGATTTGGGTTCGATGTATCCACTTGATCTTTCGATTTTAAGTAGTTGAAAAATTTAAGTGTATTTTCTGGATCTTGAATGAGCTTATTAAAAAACTTTGTATTTGTGTGTCGCAGTGATATATTTTAACCAGTATTTATGAATTTTACCGGGTCCTGGTGTTTTCCAGTTTAAAGTTCTCTTAACTGATACTTCTACATCTCTTTTGTCAATTATAACTTCTGGCATGAACTCGATATGTTGCATTGCATTGATTTCTTCTTGAATCCATTGTGCGTTATGTTAAGTTAGGTTACGTTCTGTTGGGGATGGGAGGGCGCAGGCCCTCTTTGCCGGGGTCGGCTGCGGGATAGCTCGTGGTACTTCTCTGATAGCAGAGTTGACTGTAGAGTGGTCCCGTGACTGTATGGGGGGGTGCGCAGCGGTCTCTTTCTTGCTGAGGGAGAGGTTGTCTGTGTCGTTTAGGGGTCTGGACCTCTTTCTACCAATCATTGACAGAACATTTCTTGGTCGGGAAGACGGTCCGAGACGTTGCCACGGTTGCACTTAGCGATGGTTAGTCTGGGCGTGGTGGATTCCCGAATTGTCGGGTTCGACGTTGGGTCCTCTGCCTGGAGCGGGCTTTAGTGCGGCTCGGCGCGTGGTTCGCGGTTTGAACAGAGCCGCTGAGCCTGCTGGGTCGTATCGAGAGTCTGCTCTCCTAGAGGGCCTGACCGGTGGTCTCCTCTCGGGGAGACTACAGCGATGGGGCTGGACAAGGTGGATGATGGTCGAGTCGGGTTTTACACCTGATTCCCTGAGACTGAGTCCGGCCAGAAGGGGGTCTCGGCCCTCTTCAGACGAAGCAGGCTTGGGTGGGGGGAAAGAGATCCCTCCACAATCTTTCAAGCCTGCGAAAAAGGGATGCGTGCTCCTCGTTGCGGGGTGCCCTATCCTTGGATCACGTCGGGGCATCGCGGTGTGTGCGAAAGCGATCCCGTGGTGTCCCATTATGACGGCGGCGGCAACTGTCAGGTTTAGTGAGTAGGAGTCTCATGTAATGAGGATTCCTGACGGTAAAAAAAAAGGTTACTTTCTAATAATAATAATAATAAATATTCTTTATTGTACACCCAGAAAAAACAATAACAAAAAATAAAACAGAAAAAATGTACAAATTTGGCGGCCTTATCGCTACAGAGCAATCTCTTCCAGGCAACCAATTAATTAGAGGAATAATGAGACGTAGTGTGGGTGTTGTTTGAATAGTAAAAATATGAAAACAAAAAGAAAGCATTACATACACATATTTACATATATACACACATACGAATATACATACAAACAAATATATACATACATACACGCATATACATACATACACACTCACAAATAAAATATACATACTTATGCAAATAAACAAATAACAATACAGACGACAAACACGCTATAAATTTAAAAAGTGAACTTTAAGGCAGCGCTTGAACGAATCGCATGACTGTGCATGTTTAATGTTAAGTGGAAGATCATTCCACAGTCTTATGGTCTGCACAGTGAAGGAATCGGAGAAAAAAGAAGATGAATGGGAAGGAACTTTAAGGATAAGGTTTTGATTGGAACGGAGAGATCGGTTGTGTGTGCTACTCAAAAACTCAAAACGTTCTTTTAAGTAGGACGGAGTGGAAGAATTGAACAGTATACAGTATAGAAGGCTAAGCATATGAATATTCCTGCGAAAACGAATCGGAAGCCACTTGAGTTTTTTACGAAAGTGAGAAATATGGTCATATTTGCGAAGACCAAATATGAACCTTATGCAGAGGTTTCGAAGACGCTCAAGTTTATTTAACTGATCCTCTCTTAAATCAGGATAGCAGGCATCAGCATAGTCTAGAATTGGAAAGAGTAAAGATTGAGCTAAAACAACTTTGGTAGTGATTGGGAGAAAATTACGTAATCTTCTCATGGATCCCACGGCTGCAAACATCTTTCTGCTCACCTCACTAATCTGCGAATTCCAAGATAAAGTTTGATCGAATATGATCCCAAGATTTTTAACCTTAGTGCTATACGGAATAACTTCGCCTTCAAAACTAATATGAGGTAGCTGATAATCGGAAATACGTGCGATCAGCCTAGAACTACCAATGATAATAACCTGCAACCTTTTAGATGTATTTACTTTAAGGCCAAAACACTTGCTCCAATTTGAGATACGCGCCAGATCTTGATTTACTTGCAATATGGTATTAGTAAGGTCATCAAGACTTGACTGGCGGTAAATTTGAAGATCGTCTGCATACAGGTGGTAGAAAGAATTGATATGAGAGCAAATAGTGTTTATAAACACTGAAAATATTAAAGGAGACAACACGCCACCTTGCGGAACACCAGCACTGACCGCGCTCCAGTCAGAGTACAGGTCATTTAACCGTACACGTTGCCGACGCCCACGCAAGTAACAATGAAACCAGTCAATTGCCGATGGAGATATGTTAAGGCTACCCAATACCGTGAGTAAGATATCAAAGTCCACAGTATTAAACGCATTGCTGAAGTCCAGCAACGTCAATACTGTGACTTGACGGTTTTCCATGCCTGACCTGACATCCTCGGTAATTTTAACCAAGGCCGTAGTCGTACTATGATCGGGACGGAAACCGGACTGGAATTTACTAAGGAGACTATTTTTGGTTAAAAAGGTGCTCAGTTGGAAGTGTACTAGTCTCTCAAGGATTTTTGATAGAAAGGGAAGGATGGAAATACGACGAAAATCTGAGGAACAAGAAGGGTTAGCTTTTTTTGGAAGAGGAACAATATAGGCATCTTTCCAACAGGAAGGGAATTCACACATTGTAATGGAATTATTAAATAAGGAAGTAATAGTAGGGATCAATATATCTAGGATAGGAATGATCATTTTACGACTAATGGCATCAGATCCGACTGCATCAGAACTCACGGACAGAATAGTTTTCTTAACATCACATTCGGAAAAATGACTTAAACTAAATATTGGAGTATTTGGAGTTGGCAGAGATGAAAGATTGCTAAGAGTGCGAGATTTAATAGCACCATCCAAAGGTGTTGACATGGAGAAATGTTGGTTAATATTATTAAGATCGGAATGGGAAATGTTTTGAGTATTTTGTTTACTTCGACCAACTCCTAGAGATTTAAGAAAGTTCCAGACTTTAATTGAATCCTTCTCGTCAATAACAGATCTATAAATATGGCGTCGTTGATTATCTCTACAGAGCCTGTTGCAGCGATTACGAATTTTGATATATTTTGCCTTGTTCTCCTCACTAGGTTTATTTTTATTCTTAGCTTTAGCTGTAACCTTTTTTTGCTGAAGCTTTTTTATATCATCAGTTAGCCAGGGAGCAGGAAGATGTCTCATGCGCACGGGTCGGATAGGAGCATGAGCTTCATAAAGATTACTTAAATGAGAGTTAAAAATACACACTTGCTCATCCAGAGTACGTGGAGTAAGTACTTCAGACCAATCAATAACAGAGGCGTCAGTACGCAGTTGAGCTAAGTCCATACTTTTTTTTTTTTTTTTTTTTTTTTTATATTATCTAGGGCAATGCTTGACTACATTCCACCTGATGGTAAGTGGAATGTAGTCTTAGGTGGTAAGGCGCATTACCCTAGCAGCCTATTCACTCTTCTCTTGAATGTATCCACATTGTATTCTTTCGGAAATACCGACGCAGGCAAGCTGTTCCAATCCTTTGCTGTACGCAGTAAAAAAGACGAAGCAAAGCGCTTCGTTCGGACATGTGGAATGTCCACAACAAAAGGATGGATTCCTGCCGTGCGTCGGAAAGTCCGATGATGGAAGGGGGCCGGGGGAATTAGATCGTGTAATTCCTGCGCACACTCACCAAAATGTATCCTATAGAATACTGAGAGGCTAGCAATTCTACGCCTGTGTTCAAGGCTTTGGAGGTCGGCTTCGACCAATTCGGGATCGCCTATGAGCCTCTTTGCTCGCCTCTCAATTGAGTCCAGAACCGCAAGATGAGACTTTGCGGCACCTGCAAATATGTGGCCACAGTACTCTACACACGACCGGATCTGTGCTTTGTATAAAACAAGAAGCTGTCCCGGTGTAAAGTACTGCCGAACCTTCGCAAGAACGGCAAGCTTTGCTGCTGCTGTTCTTGCTCTGGACTCAATGAACCGACCAAAGTTGAGGTTCGAGGAAATCTCTAAGCCTAACAACTGAAGCCGGTCACTGTATTCCAAGGATACATTCTGGAAAGTAGGAGCCAAGGTGAAAGGGCTCCTTTTGGCGGTGAACAGACACGTCTGCGTTTTGGTGGCGTTGAATTTGACAAGATTGACATTGCTCCATGCGGAGACTGCCTGAAGTTTGTCATTCAAACGCTGCACCATGGCTTCTCTTTCAGACTGTACTTGATCTCGACTAGCCCGAGTACTCGGCAGATATCTTTCTACAACTGTGCTGTCGTCTGCGTACCCATAGATACCGGGCTTCAACAGATCGTTAATGTGCAGCAGAAAAAGAGTTGCAGAAAGAACGGACCCCTGAGGCACTCCGGCATTTATTGTCAAGGATTCCGAGGAACACCCATCGATAACTACTCGGAGAGATCTCTGGCTCAGAAAGTCCGTTACCCAGCCGATCAGACCAGGAGATATACCGTACGCTGAAAGCTTGCTTATAAGGCTCGCATGCCAGACCCTGTCAAATGCCCTCGAGACGTCCAGAGAGACGGCGACCGCTTCTCCGTTCTTCTCGATGGCCTCGCCTAGAATGTGTGTAGCATACAATAGGAGGTCCCCAGTAGACCTATTACGGCGAAACCCGTACTGTCGGTCACTGAGGAGATCGTTACCTTCTAGGTATGCTAGAAGGCGCGAGTTCAATACACGCTCCATAATCTTGCAGAGTATGGAGGTGATTGAAATCGGTCTGTAGTTGACAGGATCAGCACGGCTGCCTTTTTTGGGCACGGGTTGCACGTTGGCAAGCTTCCAGGATTTCGGTACTATTCCAGTCTTGAAAGAGAGGCGATACAGACGTGTCAGTACAGGAGACAACTCAGCTGCACATGTCTTGAGCAGAATGGCTGGTATACCATCAGGACCACTGGCTTTATTCACATCTAAACGACACAATGTTCTCCATACCTCTTTGTTAGTGATGCGGATTTCAGGCATCGAAATACCGCAGTGAGGAAGATGTGCTGGAGAAGCATTGCCAGTATCTAGATGTGAATTATCAGCAAACAGAGAAGCAAATACATTCGCTTTCTCTGTTGCTGTGTGGGCCAAGGATCCATCCGGCTTCAGCAGAGCAGGCAGTGAGGGTTGGCAGAAATTCGGCTCGATCGCTTTCGCAAGAGACCAGAAAGCTCGACTGCCAGTTGGTTTGACAGAGAGCTTTTCGCCATTCTTAGCGATTCGATCGAGACGAGCCTTCCGCAATGCCTTTTTGTAGGACTTGGCAGCTAGGTTAAAGGCTCTCTTCTTTGTACTTACATCCGGAGTTTTGCGGCTTCGAGCATCAGCCCAAATGAGGTATGCCGAATGTTTTCGGTCTTGAGCGTGACCACATTCGGCATTAAACCATGGGCGAGCTTTGCCACCGACGGGAACTTCAGCAAAAGGAATAAAATACTCCATTGCCTGATGCACCACATCGGTTATAGCATCCGCGCAACTCGACGGATCCAAAGAAGAGAAGCAGACCTGCCGCCAAGGATAAGATGCAAAGAAGTGCCGCATCTCATCCCAATCTGCTGACTTGTATTTCCATACTCGCCTAACACCATGTGGTTCGAGAGCTGGTGGGGAATATGTAAACACAGATTTTACCAGACAGTGATCGGAGGTTCCCAAGGGGGAGGTGACCTCAACACGATACCTGTCCGGATCAGTTGTCAGCAGAAGGTCCAGGCAATTGGCTGTATGGCCTACCACATCTGGTACCCTTGTCGCTTGCCTCACCAGCTGAAAGGCTACCAAAGTTGCGCTGAAAAAGAATTTTTGGTTTTAATTTCGGAGGTTTAATCTTATAAGATAAATAAAGAAGATCATGATAGGAAAAAGCCAGTGCAGAGCATTGGCCATGCTTTCCTACATGTTCAGAAGAGGAAACTAGGACTAGATCTAAAAGAGAGGAGTTACAGTTAGGGGCATGATGAGTAGACGATAGAGGGAGAATATGCAAGTTAATAGCATTGGCAATAGAATTAAGTCGAGCGGATCTGTGGTCTTTTTTAAGTAAACAAGTGTTAAAGTCTCCCATTATAATAGTATGTTTCTTTACTTGTATGTTACTTTCTGTGTTCGTTTATCGTTTATTTCGTAAAAAATTGATCGTTTATTGTTGGTTCTTTATTGAAATACCTATAAAATATTTTATCATTATTATTAAAAGTTATATTGTCTTTGTGCAAAAAATAAAAATAATATTATTATGTACTTATTGAAGTCGTTTCGTCGAGGGACCGCCTAATATAGGAATAAACTAAAATGCAAGTAAGTTACCAAAGCACATAAAGAAATTACGATATCGAATCGTATAGTCCAAGTCCTCAATGATTAACTTCGTAAACTAGAGACCATCGTCAAGGTACGTATAAAAGTCAATATAAGACTTCAATAATTACATAATAATATTTTTTTAATTCTTTTAATTTATTTTTTACTTCTGGTTTCTCCTTCATTGCTATTTTAATTTCTACTTGTAATGGTGTGTATTGTAGTCGCTGTTATTGCTGCACAAAATATAAAGTCATAAGGTCTAACATACCAGCTAATTCCTTATTAAAAGGGTGAGTGAGTGTATTTACTGTTCTTATTGAATAACGTGTTATTATTTCATTAGATTGGGGCTTGTGACAGGGTCAATTCCTTTATATTTCATAAAAAATTCTTTAAAATGTTAGTTGCATTGCTGTAGGTATATTATTAGTGTCGAATGTTTCGGTTTTAGTATCTAATGTTTCTCTTGGTATACGTTGCAGGGATGTTATTTTGAGTGCCGATGCGGTCATTTGCGGTTAGGATATATGTTAGAGGTTTGCACCGGAGAAAATTTTCGTCACCGATGGAATTCATCGGTGAATGGGGCATCCTCCGGTGTTTCACCGGTGATCACCGGAGAATTAAGCCGTTACAAATGAGAACTACAAATAATATTATTCTCTAATCTAAGGTGTAAATTCGTTTAAATTTATACTTAATATATTAATAACGAAACAATTATAAAGGAAAAATAAATAAGAAATTGATATTTATAATTTATGATGGTTTTTGACCAGATCAAAACAACTCAAAGCGCGAGTCAATTAGAGAATATACCAAGACATTAAAATACTTTTGATTGATAAACAACAAAGATACAAAGATGTAAATGCTGATTTTGATTTAAAAAAACAACATCTTCATTTCTATATTTATATAAATTTAAATAAGCTGAACATGGCGATACGTCATGTTTATAAATATTTTCAATCGTTAATTTCGGTAGTGACATCTTTTCAATGTTTATCTATACTGCAAAGTTAGATTTGCAGAAACATATTTTATTTTCGAAATTTTCGGTTTTTCGAAGAAATAAGTACCTACATCATAATATTTTTTTTATTCTTATTATTACGGGACTTTTTGAGTTGGGGTTTTTAATTTTTGGAACGTAGTTCCTTATCGCGTTTTGTAAAAGGAGGCTAGACGGTAAAAATTCTTACCCTAAAGTTGGCACGACATGTTTTGCTATATCTCTTTCTCTCTTATAGAAAGCAAGCGAGATATTTTCATTTTTATCATTATTATTTTTTGTATTATATTGAATTGCTTAGTAGTTCTTTATTATTTATTTGATATTGGTGTTTGTTCTTTTAGAATCAATTTGCAAATAAGACAGTTTAAATGAAAATAATAATACAAATTTGTGATTAAATATACTCGTAATGTTTTGTAACAACGCCATCTATTTTTACCTGAGGGAAACATAACTACATCTGTTATATGAACATATCAGTACAAAGTGAAACCGCTAGGTGGCGGGACAATAACTTATGGGTTTATTATTTAACACTTTTTAATTTAGTTATTATATCATACGAAAATAGTATACAAATATTATTTATTAGCATATTATCTTATATTAATAATTTAATACCATAAAAATTAGAAATGTATCGTTCCCTACATGGAAATATGTCTTTACTTACCTATATTACAAATAGTAAATATTTTAGGTTTTAATTAATTATTTTCATTATTATTTGTTGTATTATATTAAATTGTTCAGTAGTTCTTTATTATTTATTTGATATTGGGGTTTGTTGCAATTTGTAACAACGCCATCTATTTATACCTTAGCGAAACATAACTACATCTGTTATATAAACATAGTGAAACCGCTAGGTGGCGCGACAATAACTCGCGAGTTTATTGATTACCACTTTTTAATTTAGTTATTTTTCTTCTATGTTTATAAAAAATATTTAAAGTTTTTAAGGTAATTTTTTTATTACAATTCCTTCAATAATTAATCGAAAGGAACTTCGTTCCATCCGGGTGTCCCTTGACACCTCTTAGTTTTTTTTTTTGCTTTTTATAGTTATGTTAGTACAATATAGAAAGCAGTTCTATATTGTACTTAATGAACCTACCTAAACCTAAAAGATTTTATGCAACATTGATAGTAGGTAGGTACTTGTAGCCATACCATTAAACATACAATAGTGTGTGTAAGAAACATGGTATATTCTTTTACCTTTGTTCAGTGACCCTTATGTTGATGATTTTTTCGAGTTTTCCAACGTAACATCTACCGCAAGCGTTACTTATAGTACGCACGAAATATAGTCTGAAGATTATAATTAGCTACTGGAGCGTTTTATGAAATATATTTTAAAACATGCGAAATATCTTCTTATCTACTATCATAGTTCGTTTTCTCTCAAAAAGTGATTATTTTATTAAAAATAAAATATTTTTCCCGGTGACAATAAAATTTCGCGCAAAAACACTAGGTCACGTGACTTATACGAGAAATGACGTCACGACACTACAAATGTGTAAAACGTAGAAAACAATATAATAAATTAGCACTACGAAATCCTTAGTTAATATCAAATAACTCTACGATATACCTACTTTCGTCAGAATCACTTTGATAAAAGTAATTTATGGTTGATATATATTTTTTTTTAAATACGTATCTAGTAATATAATATTTGGATCCAATTAACATTTTAAAGTTAGGTTATGATATGATTTTCAATATATATTTTTTTGTTTCCAATAAGGAATTGAAATGTTTAAATTCGTTTGGAACCTTTTTAGGACTTACTTAAATACTTGGTAGGGATAAGAAAAAATAAAATACCTAACGTAGAACTAAAAATTAAAGCCTTTAAAAGCATATTTTCTTTGTTTTTAATAGCAAGCTTAGCATTTTGAAAATTTTTACTCCGTTTTAATAATAAATGCACCAATAAAGCCTTGAAAATGAGACCTTTCTACATAATAAAAGAAAATAAAAATAGGTACGAAACACTTAATCACCGCCACTAAAACCAAGGATAAATTCTTTATGGTTTATTCATTCGGTATTACTATTTCACTGTATTTTTAATTGTGATATAGTTCATAGTCCACATTATTCTTTACAGCTACCAAATGATATCAAAAATTACTCAAAATACAAAATTGTGATAACTTATAACATTTAACACTATTCAACTTGTGTTTGTTTATAGCGTCGTGACGTCACGCCATGTCATGGCGGCCTGCTTTTAGTTCAACTTAAATCGCGCGAAATATAATTCAAATTTACTTTATCTAATAATAAATAAAAAAATATAATAAAGTAAAAGATAAATGACATAGTTATAGTTTGTAAGACTTATGAAGATGGTTGCGCAGAACATAATATGTTTTCGTTAGAGCAGAGAGGTATTCTTATGGATATGAATCTGCTTTTTGACATAATAAATAGCAAAATTGATTGTCCCCAATTAGTATCCAAAATATTTTTTCGAACTCCTAAATATCGAACCCGTAATACATTAATGTTAGATATCCCACAACATAATTCAAATTATTTAAAAAACCCAGTATTAATGAGACTACCTCATACGTATAACGCATTGTTTAACAACTTCGACATTTTCAATAACTGTAAAAGGAAATTTAAGAGCAATGTTATAAAAGTACTATTTTTTTTTTTTTTTTTTTTTTTTTTTTTTTTGTCTGTCTATGCTGTTAGCCCTGTTGGCTATTACAGCGTCACCGGGGGAATGGGTGGGTCAGGAGACCCACCCTTAAAAAGGGGCCAGATGGGCCCCCATGGGGAACGACGTCCCGAGGGCGTCTCAGATTGAGACACGGACCTCGGCTCGGGGCGTTGTTAGTCAGGAGGGAAGCTAAGGAAATTTGGACACTAGCGTCCTCCGACGGCAGAACGCCGGAGCAACGGAGCACTTACTCAGTTGGGACCTCGTCTATACCGGTACAGACGGTGTGTGTCTGTATGTTGTGTGGTGTCAATTATGCCTACGCGTACACGTTATTACCTACTGTGAACGCGTCGTCGGGGTCAACGAGTACCGACTTAGGTCTTCTTTTTCTGACTAAAGTAGTCTTACGTGGTCTATACTCTGCGGCGTCAGCCACCAGTGGGTTCGGGTGTCGCTCAGCACGTTCAAAGTACTTTTGGGAAAGCCCCTTGAAGTACTGAGCGATGGTCGGAAGGTCTAAATCTCTATGGAGATCGATGTTGCGTACGAACCACGGCGCCCCGGTTGCAATCCGTGTAAACCTGTTCTGAATCACCTGAAGGGGTTTCAGATTAGCGTGCGCAAAAGCGGGACTCGCATAGGACATGACGGAACGTATGCAAGCTTTGTAAAGTGTCACCTTATTGCGAAGGGACATTTTACTCCGCTTGCCTAACAGCGGATATAAACGACCTAATATGTAGGCCGCTCTGCTACGAACGGTCCTAATATGCGCAGTGAAAACTAACTTTCTATCTAACGTTACTCCTAGGTATTTTGCCTCGTCTTTCCAAGGTATAGGTTTATCAAAGAGTTTGATTCGCGGGAGGATCCTTGGGGGGCCCCGTACGAAGAGCACCGAAACGCTCTTCTCAGGGTTTACCTCGATCCACCATTTCCGCAGCCAACTCTCGAGGGAGTCGACTGCGGATTGGAGACGTTGGTATATCTCCCAGTGATCCTTAGAGGACGTGTAAAGCGCGGTATCGTCCGCGTACATGGCAAGGTGCACTTTAGATCGCGGTCTAGGAATATCGCTAGCGTAGATGGAATAGAGGATGGGCGAGAGAACCCTGGGGAACACCCGCCCTGATGGGGCGGGGGGTTGACAAGACGCCTTCCACTCTGTAGCGAAAGGAGCGATTCGTCAGGTAGTCCCGTATGATGAGTACGAGTCTGTCCGACACCTTGAACTGGTATAACTTGTACACCAGTCCATTGTGCCAGACCCTGTCGAACGCCTTAGCTACATCGAGGAAGAGCGCTCCTGTCCTATGCTTCTTGGCCCTCACAGTGGCCCCTATCAGTATGTGCTCCGTGAGGCGTTGCACCTGATGGGAACATGAATGGTTGGCTCTAAAGCCGAACTGCTCATTTGGGATGATTTTGAGTCTCTCGACTTCCGATCTAAGTCTACAGAGGATGATTCTCTCATATACTTTCCCTAAGGAACTAAGAAGACTAATGGGACGGTAACTACTAGGCAGATGCCGGGGTTTGCCCGGCTTATGGAACCCTATCACTATGGCCTCTTTCCACTGGGCCAGAAACGAGCAACCGGCCAGTAGAGCGTTAAAAATGGTAACCAATAGGTAAATTAAAGGAGGCGGAAGAAGCTTTATCACTTTGTTAGTGATCCTATCGGGACCTGGCGATTTCTTGACGTGAAGCGCCCTAACTATGGACGTCACCTCGTCTAGGTTCGTTTCCTCGATTGGCGGACCGGCCGGTGGCTGAGAACACATTATATTGACCGATTTGTCGACTATTTTGCGATCAACGGATTGAGCAGACAGACGGCACTGGCTCTCTAGACTGTCGGCTAAGCACTCAGCTTTGTCAGAGTCGTCAAACGCGATGGCGGAGTTAGGTCCAACCAAGGGAGGCATATCTGAGACAGTGTCCGCCTTCAACGCTCTCTGCAACCGCCAGAATGCCTGGTGTGTTGGAGAGAGCGTCGCAAGCGTCCTATCCCAGCCGCTATCTCTGAAGTCGTCGAGAGCTTGTCTCGACTCCCTCTGAAGACGGCGCAGCCTCCGTCGGTTGTCATCTGTCGGGTATCGGTCATGGGCTCTAATCGCGGCGTTTTTACGGGTGATGAGGAGTCTAATGTCCGGAGGGAGTGCTCGGTAACCCTCGAAGTTCACTCGGACCTCCCTCGAGGACTTTCCTATGCTGTCTACCAAATGTTCTGTGAAGTTAGTCGCGGCTGAGACAGCGTCCTCGACCGATGTAAGCTGGTCAGGAATTTTGTCGAGGTGCGCTGGTACGGGGGAATGGAGTTGCTCTCGAAGCTTCGTCCAGTTAATAATTGTTTTGGTCGCGGGTTCCCTAAGGGGAGGATGGTCAGAGTCTAGCTCGGATAGCGTCTCGATAGAACGTAACTGGAGTGTCACGCCCTTCAAGAGTACTATGTCGAGTACGTCGGGTCTGTTAAAAGTACTATCAGAATCACCATAATATAGATTATGGAATATAGTATAAATATGTATTTATTATGTGTTATTGTTTATACCTGTTAAAAGATGTATTTTATTTATGTATGTTTATTCTTAAGTATTAGTACAGTGTACCGACACTAAAACTTGACTGCAGGCATTTTCGTGTTTCAGAGTGTAGTTCTTGTGACTATTGCTTTCTCGATTTTGTTTTTTCAAGGTTTTGTTATTTCCATAATATCATTATGTTAAGTTTTAGCGAAATTATGTTATTGGCTATATTATTTGTTGTGTAATATAAGATAAAACTGTATGTATAAGCTGTTGGTTTTGTAAATAAATAAATAAATAGTCTACCTTTAAGTGATCAATTTCAATACTTTTTATATATTATTTTGATATAGGTCTAGTAGCCAATTAAAATAAATACTATATCCTATGAGACACTGCGATCCTGTGATGTATGGTAAATAAACAGGTGATCCTGTGATGTATGGTAAGTAAATAGGTGATCCTGAGATGTATGGTAGCCGGTAAACAGGTGATCCTGTGATGTATGGTAAGTAAACAGGTGATCCTGAGATGTATGGTAAATAAACAGGTGATCCTGTGATGTATGGTAAGTAAACAGGTGATCCTGAGATGTATGGTAAATAAACAGGTGTTCCTGTGATGTATGGTAAGTAAACAGGTGATCTTGTGATGTATGGTAAATAAACAGGTGATCCTGTGATGTATGGTAAGTAAATAGGTGATCCTGAGATGTATGGTAGCCGGTAAACAGGTGATCCTGTGATGTATGGTAAGTAAACAGGTGATCCTGAGATGTATGGTAAATAAACAGGTGATCCTGTGATGTATGGTAAGTAAACAGGTGATCCTGAGATGTATGGTAAATAAACAGGTGATCCTGTGATGTATGGTAAGTAAACAGGTGATCCTGTGATGTATGGTAAATAAACAGGTGATCCTGTGATGTATGGTAAGTAAACAGGTGATCTTGTGATGTATGGTAAATAAACAGGTGATCCTGTGATGTATGATAAGTAAACAGGTGATCCTGAGATGAATGGTAGCCGGTAAACAGGTGATCCTGTGATGTATGGTAAGTAAACAGGTGATCCTGTGATGTATGGTAAATAAACAAGTGATCCTGTGATGTATGGTAAGTAAACAGGTGATCCTGAGATGTATGGTAGCCGGTAAACAGATGATCCTGTGATGTATGGTAAATAAACAGATGATCCTGTGATGTATGGTAAGTAAATAGGTGATCCTGAGATATATGGTAGGTAAATAGGTGATCCTGTGATGTATGGTAAATAAACAGGTGATCCTGTGATGTATGGTAAGTAAATAGGTGATCCTGAGATATATGGTAGGTAAATAGGTGATCCTGTGATGTATGGTAAATAAACAGGTGATCCTGTGATGTATGGTAAGTAAACAGGTGATCCTGTGATGTATGGTAAGTAAACAGGTGATCCTGTGATGTATGGTAAGTAAACAGGTGATCCTGTGATGTATGTTAGGTAAACAGGTGATCCTGTGATGTATGGTAAATAAACAGGTGATCCTGTGATGTATGGTAGGTAAATAGGTGATCCTGTGATGTATGGTAAGTAAACAGGTGATCTTGTGATGTATGGTAGGTAAATAGGTGAACGCCTTTCCTCTAATTGTGGATTGTAAGTTTTTCCACTAACTAGTCTTATGCCTTACGTGATTAGATTTGTCATACTCGTATTTTGGTAATATAAGAATTTTCGCACATTTCGACAAATTTATATTTAACTTAGGAGGTCTGGCCCTATGTTACAACGCAGCCTACCTATAGGGTAATGCTGCTGATATAAATACCATTAAATTTTCCAACAGAAAACTATCGGTGCAATTTACAATCAATTTACTAGGGCTCTAGAGATAAGTTGTAAAAAATTAATGCACTTACGGACGCCGACCTGTTTTGTATAAAACTTACTTTCATTGAAAATTCTTGATTGATTGAATTGATTTGAATGGTCAGAAGCAGTCTCCATTGTTTGTTGGATATGGTTTGGTGATTCTAGGTGTGATAACCAAATGACGGACTTTTGACAAGACACTATTGATGTTGGTATTTCTCAATTCATGCTTAGATAATTTACCGACCGTAGGTTTATTCACTTGGGAACCGTGCGAGGGTTCGAACTGTTTTTCATTACTGTCCGTCATTTAATCATCTTAACTTATTTGAATTGGGTGGTACTGTGTCACATTCTAGCCTATAATGTGTGATCTGTTATAGGTTTGGAACCCGATGTCGTGGTGGAAATACCAGTTTATTCGTAAGGTGCTCGATAAATAATTCCAGACGAAGATGATGTAATGTTCGTTTACATTAATTTATAACGATTGTCCTTATCTCTTGTGCTAATTGGAGATTCATCTAAGGGATTTTCTTTTAAAAATGTTGGTTATATTCTATTGACACGACACTACATAATGTAATCTAAACCGCTCTCATTTTTTTTTTTGGCTATACTTTTAGCCCTGTTAGCTATTACAGCGTCACCGGGAGAGCGAGTGGGTCAGGAGACCCACCCTTAAAAAGGGGGGGGCCAGCATCGTTAGTCAGGAGGGAAGCTAAGGAAATTTGGACACTAGCGTCCTCCGACGGCAGAACGCCGGAGCAACGGAGCACTTACTCAGTTGGGACCTCTTCTATACCGGTATAGACGGTGTGTGTCTGTATGTTGTGTGGTGTCACTTATGACTACGCGTACACGTTATTACCTACTGTGAACGCGACGTCGGGGTCAACAAGTACCGACTTGGGTCTTCTTTTTCTGACTAAAGTAGTCTTACGTGGTCTATACTCTGCGGCGTCGACCTAATATGTAGGCTGCTCTGCTACGAACGGTCGTAATATGCGCAGTGAAAATTAACTTTCTATCTAACGTTCTTTTCTCTTTTATCGTACCGTACGTATCGTAACGTTCTTTTATCTTTGAAGTCGTCGAGAGCTTGTCTCGACTGCCTCTGGAGACGGCGTAGCTTCCGTCGGTTGTCATCTGTCGGGTATCGGTCATGGGCTCTAATCGCGGCGTTTTTACGGGTAATGAGAAGTCTAATGTCCGGAGGGAGTGCTCGGTGACCCTCGAGGTTCACTTGGACCTCTTTCGAGGACTTTCTACCAAATGAAGTTCTTTGCTGAAACAGCGTCGTCGACCGATGTAAGTTGGTCAGGAATTTTGTCGAGGTGCGCTGATACGGGGGAATGGAGTTGCTCTCGAAGTTTCGTCCAGTTAATAATTGTTTTTGTCACAGGTTCCCTAAGGGGGGGAGGTCTTAGCTGAAATAGGACCGGTCGATGGTCAGAGTCTAGCTCGGATAGCGTCTCGATAGAACGTAACTGGAGCGTCACGCCCTTCAAGAGTACTATGTCGAGCACGTCGCGTGGGTCGCTTTGAGTAAAGGCGCGGTGATCTCGAAGTCGAGACTAGCCTTGTAACTTAGCCTATCGAGGAGATTTTCTTCTACTGTTTGCGACAGTAGAGTTCCAGCGGGGATGTTTGCAATTTAGGTCGCCGGCCAGAATGGTTGCGTTACCTAATTGGAGTAAGGACTTAAGGTCTATCTCAACTAAGGCTTTATTGGGAGAAAGATAGACGGATGCTAGTACGATCGACTGATGGCTGGTCATACCTACCTGACATAATGACGCTTCTACGTTAACTAGTTGGGGCGGATCAATCAAATAGTTCTCCCCGACGCGGTTTTCCTATCATTCCTAACGAGACGGAAATTCGCGATGCGCGGATCACGATTACACGGCTTCAGAAAGGTCTCTTGTACTAACAAGACGTCTATCTTGTGCGTGACCACGAATTCGCGCACTAGATCTATCTGCTTAAGTAGCCCGTTCGCGTTGAATGTAGTGACAGTCAGAGAGCGAGTTTTTATCCTTCCACGCGATGTCATCATGTTGACATCGTGTGTTCGTATTTCGATTTGATTAGGACGGCGTGCTTGAGCACTCAAGCACTTGCATCCTCGCGGGAGGGTTCCGCGCGAAATCCCTCATTTCGTTCGAAAAGACTAGGAGCTCTTCGATGTCTATTACACCGAAGAGGCTCGTGATGCTCGCGAGCGAACTCGCAACTCCGTCGGTGGAGTTACGAACCGGCGGCGGCGTTGACGACTGGGAGATGGGCTGTGGGATAATCCTCGGAGGCTTCACCCAAGCGTTCGCGGGTGCCTCAGGGGCCTGGGATGCCTGAGGGGCCGCGGGCCTCCTAGGGGCTAGAGAAGCCCATGGAGGCTGGACGAACCGAGGAGGATGCCTTGCCGGCTGTGTCCTGCGCGGTGCTTTGGGGCACCCGCGATAATTCGCGGGGTGGCCCTTCTGTCCGCACAGGACTCAACTGGGAGGATCCTCAAGGACCGGTCCCTTCCGCGGACAGTCGGCTGTCGCGTGGTCGTCCAGGCACTTGACGCACCTTAAACGCGCGTGACAAAGACGTTGGGAATGCCCATAGAGCTGGCAGCGATGACACTGACCAGGAAAACCGCGACCGCGTGGAGGTTCGATCCTAAGGCCGGAGAGTCGGCAGACTGCCTTGACGTTGAAAATTTGCTTTCCTTCCGGAGAAAGCTCGAGATGGACGAGAACGAGATCGAACGGGACCCTTGTGGTCGCTCGGTACATGCGGTGCACTGAGATGACGGGGAACGATTGGGGCTTTAAGGTCCTCGAAAATCCGCTCAGTAGTGAACTCCACAGGCGGCTTCGACCTCTACGTCGGAGGGGCTCTCGGTTGCGGTCGCGGCGAGCGATGTCGAAGCGGAGACTCGGTACCTAACAATACTGTAAAGTATCGTAGGCATAAATATGGCGCAATTCCTTGGACCCAACCAAAGAATTGCGATTTGGACAGATCTTCCGAGGTTCCCGGTGGAGCCCGGAGATAAGAGCCGTCCTTCCTGCGTGAGCAGGGAGGCGAGTGCCTATCGTAATACCCTATCGAATCTCTGTCAGTAGGTGAAAAAGGTGTGCCTAATACCCTAAAGACTGTGTACTTACACGACGCAGGGTATTACGACGAAATCTTTGAATTGCGTTTCGTACCCTAACTAGAGCGACGTCGGACTTGTTGAACCCCTATGCCGGATTGCCGGCCCGCAGGTGTGCTTGCGGTGATGACTCACACACATACACATTCACACCACTGGCTTGCACACAATGGAGGTCGTTATCTTGACTAGCGCAGGTGTACGATCGGTCAGTGCAGGTGGCTGGGCGGTCAGCGTGACGGCCCAGGTAGATGGCGAGAGTAGGGGGAGCAGATAAAGAAGACATGTGTCCCGGTCGACTGCTCAACGGTGAGAAACCGCTCTCTAGTTGTACACATTTGATACGTAATTGTAGGTTTAAATCCTCCTGAACCATAATTATTATAATATATACATATTTATTTACCCTGGATATAGGACATTATAAATAACAATACCGCCCCGTTGGTCGAGTGGTTAGCGCAGACGCCTAACGTGTCACGGCGCAACGGGGCTCGGGTTCGATTCCCGGCAGAGCACAGGCATTTATGTGATGAGCATAGATGTCTGTGTTTCTGGGTTTGGTCGTTTATTAAATATATTCTCAGTATTTATATGTGTATTTCTATGTATTAGTATCGTTGTCTAACACCCTTAACACAAGCAAATAATTTGCTTACTTAGGGGTTAGATCAATGTGTGTAATTTGTCCCGATATTATTATTATTATTATTATTATTAATACCAACAACTCACAGAAATTCATAAGTTCTATAATTTTATCTAATAATGAGTGACGTATATCCGACCAATGCTGGTAGAGGAGCTTTGGTTTACTAGAATTTAGACAAAATAATAATATCAGATATAAAATGTCATAATACATCATGGATACATGTCTAGGTACTGTTAAGATTATTAGCATTTTAAATTAATTTAGCCTCTAGGAAGATGTTGGAATCTCATGTCGACATACTCTCATTCCTATGCCGTACTGTTCTTTCTATAGATAACCGAAGGTTTAACTGAATTTAAGTCGCCGGTGTAACTTAGGTCAAATAAATGTTGGTTATTGCTAATCATTGTTTAATAATAGTTATCAAATTTCTGATAACTATTATCGGTATTATAATCGTGTAGCGTACCTACCTACTGCGTCATGCGTGATGTATGTTACGATTCATTAATGACTTTTATGAGTGATTTTTATTCGCTGAATAAGCCTGGCTGGAACGATACACAACAAAAATAGAACATAAAGTTCTTTCAACTTCAAAACTGACAAACTAGCGCTGTAATATTTTAGTTTTCTGATGTGTTTTGTGGTGTTTTATTAAGATATCGAAAGTATAATTTTGCCATGAATGGCAACGACTTTTTTACAGGATTAAACTATTTATACACACAATCCAGAAACGTTTTAATACGGT
Source organism: Napeogenes sylphis (assembly GCA_959347405.1). Lineage (NCBI taxonomy): Eukaryota > Metazoa > Arthropoda > Insecta > Lepidoptera > Nymphalidae > Napeogenes > Napeogenes sylphis. The sequence continues at coordinate 26,831,942 of OY365788.1, read as the reverse complement.
CTTTTGATTCACCAGACGGCTGGCTCTACTATTTCCGAAAATCCGTGATAGGTAAGACATTTTTTATTCGAAATTGCGTGAACAAATGCTTTATTTTGGTTTTAATTATGTTGTATTATATTTTAGTACCTAATGAGTATTTTTTTTTGTAAATTGTATTTGTAACTTTAATAGGTAGATATTATATATGTGTATGTATTTTGTTTATGTGGTATGCAATAAATAATATAAATTAATAAGCCGAACATATAACCAACCGACTATTTTTCAACCGTGGGACATGTCACATGTATGAGACTGATGGTAATTTTAAAATGCGTAGTATTCTTTTAATAATTTGCTGTTAAGTAAAATAACTCGTAATTTGCCGATATAGCGTCAAAACATCTATCTATCTAAACATTAAAGTAGGTGAAATCATTAGATTATAGCTCAGAAAAATAACTAACACATAGAAAGTTCATATTTTTAAAGCGTATACTGCCGTAGACAACATATTTCTTTCTAGTGATGTGACATTGTGTAAACTTATCCGCAATATCCGTACCGTACAGTAGTACCTGCCGTTTTTAAAAGGATGGTTAGGTACTCTCCATCGCTAGCTAGAACGAGATCTATCGAAAAGTGCTATCATCTCGAGGATTTTACCGCGTGCGTTAACGTTTAGCTGTATTTTATTCTAAAAATGCCTTAGGTAATATTTAAAAATAATGAATACTACAAACAAACTAAAAATATAAATTCAAAAACATTTATTGAAAGTATTTTTTTTTAATATGGCGAGGTTAACACACACACATATATATATGTACATATATATATTATTCGTCACTTCGAGATTCTCTTGTAAAAGAAATGACAAATAAATAACAATAAAACTACAGATATATTTTTGTAAACCACTTATAAAACATTCGATGTTATTAAAATATTGAGGACTAAAATGTTGCCATTCCAAAATTTTTCTGTTCATTCTGTCAGTGGGAAATCTAGAATAATAATCCGTGGATATATCACACAGATTTTGCAGAGTTTATTAGACTAACACTGAATTAAATTATCGATAACTGCTTTTTACAACACTATTGCAAAAATATATAGAAAACTTTAAAATGATCAAATATTGTAAAAAATATTGCATATAGCAGTCTTATAATTGGGCCAGAGGCCAGCTTTCTTCTTATAATTTGTAAACCAGTTAAAAAAACACAAATAGTTGTATTGTAACGAAGAAATATCCTACCATGTTAGTTCACTTACAGATGGAAGGTTACTCTGGAACTTAATTTTCTTTCCGGGAACAATGAGATTTACATCCCCTCATAATGTAGGACATTGGTCATGCTATTAGGTTATATTTTCTCTCCACGAAACGGAGAGTTTTTTTTTATAACTATATGAATTCGTAAATAAAATTAAACAAGAACACACTATTGACAGCCGACATCAAACACAACCAAAATGTGTAAACGTTGTCTATACCCAATAAGTCAAATATGAATTATACTTTCTAATTTACCATCATAATGGCGACCATTTGGTCACCATTATATCATTTATAAGTGTACGTTTTGCTGTTTTGACCATTTTATATTTGCTTCTTTCATCATTGTGTTTTCACAGTATGACAAAAGAGGACAACTGTTACGCACAATTAAGTTTTCAAATTTAGGCTACTTCAAAGCTTTAGTTATTGTTCTGAGCATTATAGCCTCTGTTTGGAAAAACTGTTTAATATAACTACTTTATAATTAATTGATTACTACGTGTCAAAAATAGAACGTTGTACCAATGACAGTCGATAGTCAGCCTGTCGTAAGTGCTGCCGCCACCCATTGGTAATTTTTTATTATGAAACAGATGAAAGAGAATAAGAAACATGAATGTGCAACAAGGGTTCGTTCATTCATCGGTCTATTTAAAATTCAGTACCTGTACAAAGTCAACATAATTTGTCTCTTTGTTTTTAGTTCCGACATGACATGTTGTAAATTAAACTAGTTATTATTATTTTCTTGCATCACAGTGTTTTTAAATTCAAACAGTTGCAAACTTCCTGCTTTATAGTTTTTGTTCTTCTTGAAAACCTCTCACCCACTCAATCACTTTTGTTATAGTATGCTTGCCAGCGCATGCAAGCTATAGCAAAAACGAGCTGTTACATTAAAAATAAATACCTATACAATTTACCTAGATCGACAACTTGGGTGCTGTTATGGATATAGTATTGATTGATTGAATAACAAAATAATAAGTATAGTTATACAAACTACATTAATTAGGTTTTAATTATAAGGAATTTCGGGAACATCGTCACAACACCAAATTTGTATATCTGTGTTATTCTCTTTGATTATTTGAAATTGACATATGTCAAAAAGGAATATCAAATATCTAAAAACAGAAAACACAAAAAATTGCAATTATTTAAAATGGCCGCAATAGGAATGTGTGAAACTCCCGGCTGTAAATCTATAGCTCAACTACAATGTCCGACATGTATAAAACTCGGCGTGCAGGGTTCGTTTTTCTGCAACCAAGAATGCTTCAAGAAATCTTGGAAGTCACATAAACTCATCCATTCGTTGGCGAGTGAGTGTTTGTAGGTTATGTGTGGAAGTGCCTTCAAAAGAAGTTTTATAATGTTTTTGTTATAGAGGGTGAAAAAACTGATGTTTCTGGTATTGAATACAATCCGTGGCCGTCTTACAACTTTACGGGGAAGTTGAAGCCTTTTCCACCGGGTCCGAAGCGTACGGTACCTAGTCATATAGGACGACCGGACTATGCCGATCACCCTACCGGTTTTCCGGCATCCGAGCATGCAGTTAAAGGATCGGGACAAATCAAAGTGCTCGATGATGAGGAGATTGAAGGCATGAGGGTAGCTTGTCGTCTTGGAAGAGAAGTTTTAGATGAAGCTGCCAAGTGAGTTATTTATAATTACTTTTTTAATTCTTGTAATATCGCATTAAATTTTTACTTACTGCTTAGAGTTCATATTTCTATTCAATAAGACTTAGAAGATGTAATATATTCAAGATTATAAGCATACTGACTTCAACATACTGATCCTGTAAGGAAAATCATATTTTCAGAGTTTGTGATGTTGGGGTCACAACTGATGAAATTGACAGAGTAGTACATGAAGCATGTATTGAGAGAGAGTGCTATCCAAGTCCTCTAAATTATCACAACTTCCCCAATAGTTGTTGCACTTCTGTAAATGAGGTGATCTGCCATGGCATTCCGGACTTACGTCCATTAGAGGTATGTCAACACTACTATGTCATTGTAACTAATTTACAATTATATTAAGGATTAAAAATAGTCTATAAGTATGCATAAGTATGTTTGTAAATTAAATTGTGCTATTTTAATTTCTAAATTATATTTTTAAAATTCCACATTACCATCACTATTCTATAATGTACTTTCTGAATTAATTCTATGTACATATATGAGTTATAATACCATGAGTTTCCCATCTTATTTATAGGACGGAGACTTATGCAATGTTGATGTAACAGTCTACCACAGAGGCTTCCACGGTGACTTAAATGAGACTTTCTTTGTTGGTAATGTCCCAGAAACATCACGTAAGCTTGTTCAAGTCACATATGAATGTTTACAAAAGGCTATAGACATTGTAAAGCCAGGGGAGAAGTATAGGGAAATTGGTAATATTGTACAGAAACATGCTCAAGCAAATGGCTTCAGTGTAGTACGGTCATATTGCGGCCACGGGATACATCGACTGTTTCATACATCGCCCAATGTGCCACATTATGCAAGTAAGTACAAATTTATATATGTGCTTACCATTTATCATTTTGAATACTTTATTTTATATATATACAATATTAGGTAGTTTAAGAATAGTCTCAGATTATACATTAGAGATAATATTTTAGAAAACAGATAAAGTATTGTATAGCTACCTTAGCTTTATATTTTATATATATATTTTAGTTAAGTTCCCTAATGGTTAAATTCATTATTATTGTCCTTATTGTGTTTTAGTTGAATTAAATAATAGGTTTAGTTACATTTAAATAAGTAACTAGTTAAAATAAGATTGTAATTGTGTATGCATGCATGTGCATGCAGGCTTGCATAGATGCACGTATGTATATGCATGTATAAACATAATGCGGAATAAATGTAATGCATGCGTCAACAAGTTTGCTAAATTGTATTTACTTAATCTCTGTATAAGTGAACAGTGTGTTCTTCATGAGAAATAAATATCTTTAAACATTTAAACATTATATATAAATTTGTATTCATAAGGTGGAAACTTGGTATATTTTTTATGGAGATGCGCCGAATAGTGGTGGTTGACGAAGAACCAAATACCGAGTACTATTCGGTTTCACTTTTACGGAACCGGATATTGTTTGTCATAAACCACTGTCGTCAAATATCGAACTTCAAGCCCCCCACATCGAAGCCAGCGTCACATAAGCGACAATATTTTCAGAGAACAAGGCGGTGGGAGTGATGAAGCCCGGTCACTGCTTCACCATCGAGCCGATGATCAACGAGGGCGCGTGGCGCGACGAGCAGTGGCCCGACCACTGGACCGCCGTCACCGCGGACGGCGCCCGCTCCGCGCAGGTCGGCCAGACATGTCATATGACGCATCAATTAATTAACGAAGTTTGCAATTCCGTGTTCCGTGCTCCGTGTCCTCCCTGGCTAAAAGTATTTGTTTGCAGTTTGAACAGACTCTCCTGGTGACGGAGACGGGCTGCGACATCCTCACCGCGCGGGCTGCGGGTCATCCTTGGTTCTTGGACCGACCGAAGGATCTGCAATAATCGTATTCGACATCCACTGAGAGTTATATATTCGGAACCTCGTGCGATAATTATGTAAACGATCGATTCTTACATCCCGCTTAACTTCAGATTTAATATGATGTACAGTACCGTCCACGAGTAAACCTTATCAGAAGCAACAGTCGGTCAATTTGTGGGTAATGTATTGTGTGAGTTCAATGACCTCCATCTCAGTGGGTGAGCGAGGTCACGAGGTCACGTGTGTGGAGGAATGTCTTCTAAATAATTAATGAATGATATATCCAATAATGGTCTATTTGTTTATTTATGTTATTCTTCACTTCAAGTTTTTTTTTTTACAGAAACTGACAATAAATTGTAAGGTTATGGATTTTATAAATTTGTCTCTTGTTGCTTCCTTGACAGATAACCTTAGCTTACTGTTGAACCGGCATTTTATATTTAATTAATAACCGTATGTCCGTTTAGTGCGGACAAGATAAATATATTTATCAGATGTAATGCATCTGCATTAATCTAAAAAGATTAAATGGAGTGCAAACTAGGTTTGAGGATCCGGTACATAGTTTGACTAAATTATCTGACTAAAGATTGTCACTTTGTTTTAACCCTTAATTATTGTATCATTACTTTTTTTTATATTTTATAAACCATGAAGTCATTATTTGACAGTTTTCTAAAGTTTGTAATATATATTGAAAAATAAATTTTTATTTAACATTATTAGTTTTATTTATCCAGTTTGGTATTTTAACACAATTATCTTATTATGACTCTAAATGCACAAAATAACGAGCTATTAATAATACCACACGCTAAGATTAAATTTATTTACAAATATTAAAATATGATTAATGAGTAAACAAATAAAAAATATTTTTAATAAAGTAAACTTAAAGCTAATATTAATATTAATTAATATTAAATGATATTAATTCGTTTTATCATATTCTACATGTTTTTTAAACATCGTCATTATTTGGTTAAATGCTATGACGGCAGTTATGCCTAATATTTCGTTAACTCACACCCACTTACTATTAATGTTATTTTATGATAACAATATAATTGTTTACTTATAAATTAAAAAATATTTCGGCTCATAAATACGTGCAAGATTTTTTTGTTAATTATTAAAGATAAGGCGAAGTTTTATTATAAATATTATTGTTCATAATCCTCAAATATCGGAACACCATAATCGCTTCTCGATCTTAGTTTGAGACCGAACTGCTCCTGTCGGCCGACGTCGGCTAACGATGTTTCTAAATTGTTGACATCGTCTTCTTTCCAATCAAGGTGTAAATCGGGCTTTCTTGACCCTTCTTTGTCTTTATTACGTTTTATGTTTGAAAGTTTTGTTGTTATTTTTTCTTTCTGTAACAATTTAATATTAGTTAGTAACACTTACTGAAACGACCATAAATTGCCTTCGGAAGTCAGATAAAATATATATTATTGATGTCTTTAAAAGTGAATATATTTTAAATATTATTTTACCTGCCCCGGACTGTCAATATAACTGGCATAAATTCTCAGCACTGGTTCCCCGGTTTTGTCGTCAAACGTTAATTTACTTTTTGGTGGAATTTTTGCTTTAACAACGGGTCGTTTAGAAGTTGATTCAGAAAGCCTTTTTTCTGTTCCTGTAAATCTCACAGGTCTGTTTATTAAACTTGCTTTTTCTTTATTGAATTCTTGATCTTCGCTTATCTTTGCTTCCACAAGTTGTCCAGCAAAGACCTCACCGTCCTTATTAATTCTGGGTTGTTTATCTTTAGCTCTTAGTAATGTGTAGGCTATATTAAGTGATGGTGATGCCGTTGTTTTTTCAAACGGCGACCCCAAACTCAATTTAGGTAAATTGCTTACTTTATTTACTTTTTCGCTTTCGTTCTTTATCGAAGCATTTGTTACACTTTGGGTTGTTGGTGCTTCTGTAGTAGTAGTAGTAGTACTAGTAGTAGTAGTACTAGTAGTAGTAGTACCAGTAGTAGTAGTTGAAGTTGTTGTTTTGTTATTTTCATTGTGAATATTCGATTTATTTTCCAGGTTTACCGTATTAGCTTCAGCAGCGGCTCTTACGTCGTTAATTGCGGAGTAAAATCCCTTTGCAATGACGTTACCAACGCTCTGTCCTATTTGAGCATAGAATATTGGCGTTGTTTTTTGATCATCGGTAGTTGTCTCAATCACACTCATTATTGTAGTTGTTGGAGCTTGCATTTCAGTTGGCAACTTATTTGAAGTAACATTTTCTATAGTCGATGCTGTAACGTCAGTTTCAATCAAATTTTCTGTAATGTTTTTGACTGAAAAAGCTTTAGGAACAATAGAAACAAAAGAACTTTCTTGTGTTTCTCTTTGAACTACATTTTTTTGGCCATCGCTGGATACGAAAGGCGATGGAGTTTGTTTGGTTATTTGCTCGTTTTCCAATAAAAACACTTTATTCTGAGTGTCGGCTGGCTGCGTGTTCTGATATCGTTGTTGTATTTCAGGTGTGTAAGGTATAAAGTCAGCGTCAGGTAGTGGCTGCACAAATTGCGTTTGGAATTTCTGCACAAATATCGAATTTGGTGGGTAAAATGCATTCTGTGGTATAATTATTTGTTCTGGACCCCTATTTATTAAGTCTTGTTGATGTATGGCATGAAATCCCTAGAAAAGAAAGCCACATTAAAAACACCAACAGCACATAATAAAATTGTTTTTTCTTAGGCCCTCAGTGTGCTTGTACAATTCGCTTAGGTTTTGAAATAAAACATTAAATTCTTTAACCTGTGTATCTCTTCTCAGCAAATCACAATCATCCTAATAATCTATTCATCTTGGATAGTACTCACCTGTAATGAGAACTGCTGCGGCACAATTGAAGATTGTTGCACTTGAAATGCTGGTTGAGAGAAGTGAACCGGTAATGTATATTCTGAAGCAACTTGCAACGCTGTATTTTGTCTTACAATATTCTGGAGATCAGCAGCCGACGGAGACTATTGAATGAGTAAAGTCGTATATTATGTACTCAATTATACTTCCCTTTGAAAAAATAATTTTGTACTTACAGATGTTTTAGAAAACCCTATCGGGGACTCGATTTTTGGATTTAATTGATATGGTTGCTCAGAATACTTTTCTGTTACTTCATATGTAGTTTTATGCTAGAAAAGTTAAACAAATTTTACATTAATTAAAATGGTCATGTTCAGCTTAAAAATTTAAAAGATTGTCCATAGGTACCGGTTCTTGAATTTGGATACTGTCCGAGGAATCCATGACCACAATCGGCTTCTCCAGCAAACTGAGGTTGGGTGCTGGGATCGTGTGGATCGCACCTACGGTCAAACAAGACTGATCCGATTGTCTTTGCTCACGACGACAATTGAATATCATTCGGTTATATATTGTGTACCTACTAATATCATCTTAATATTAAGTCGCAGTTGCTTATTCTTGTCAGGTAATTTAGTTAATTATGATTTTTTGACTTAGTTTTTGAATGACACTCGTGATTGCTGCCGTGAACAAATAAAAATCTTTTTGTGCACGAGAGGAAATTGTGATTTAGTATTTACATCAGAAACCAAAATTATACATTTTAGGATTTTAATAAATTTGTAATAGAAAATAGACAAAAGTAATACTGTGCTAAATATATAAAAGTGCGGTTCGGTCAGTCAACCTGTACCATCAGCGTGCATCACAGGGGAAGGAGACGCGGCCCTCACGAACACCGAAGGAGTTGAACTTCCTAGCGGTACTCGGGTTGTCTTCCACGGACCAAACACGTTGCGGACCGGCGCTGGAGATAGATGCTTCACTGCATATCTAGATAATAAGTTTATTAAATACCAGTTTTTAAGGTTTTATTGCAAGGAGTAGATTATATAAAGATACCCTGTGTAAAGATCACTTTAAAGGATGTTTTACAGATCGCTAGCATATTTCCGATCTTTTTTTAATTGGTATCGTTTAGAAAATAGTGATAATTTGACTTCATATTCAAATGAACCTACTTTTACCTAATTATCATATAGACACTTGCCTACCTATATGGGGTATTCCTATACACAATGTAGGGTGCTCGTCTTGTGGCAGTTTGTATTATTCTTTGAGGGTACGGCCTTTGCAGCATCACGCCAGGTCGGAACGCCACAGGAGCTTTAAGTCTGTTCGTAGCTGTCATGCGGCTCATGTACGCCGCATGTGTTATTGATAACGTACATGTTGTTATGAGCAGTATGATTACCTGTAAACAAGTCACGTAGTCAAATATAAAGGAAAAAATAGCAACGTAGAATGTACCTATCTTTTGTGTGTTGTCATGTCTATGGCCAAAGCTTCTTACTTATCAGATGGAACGTCAGCTCCCCCTACATCCTACTAATATAAAATAATATATATGTATACTTAAATTTATATAAATATAGAATGATAAATAAACCGATACGGCCAGGGATTCGAATCCACGACGTTTGGGAAACCGTCCCGTCGCTCTACCAATTGAGCTACCGTATCGCTGTCCTTCTCGGTGAATTAAGCATTCTATAAGTGAATTTATATAAATATAGAATGTAAAAAACCGATACGGGCAGGGATTCGAACCCGCGACTACTGGGAAACCGTCCCGTCGCTCTACCAACTGAGCTACCGTATCGCTGTCCGTCTCGGTGAATTAAGCATTCTATATGTGATCGTCTTTATCGGGACGGTGGTGACATCTATTAGGTTTCTTTCGAAAATCCTAACCAATGTTTCTAACTTTGCAGTATAGATAAACATTGAAAAGATGCCACTACCGAAATCAATTTTTGAAAATATCTTTAAACATGTATAGCCATGTTAAGCTTATTTAAATTTATATAAATATAGAATGTAAAAAACCGATACGGGCAGGGATTCGAACCCGCGACTACTGGGAAACCGTCCCGTCGCTCTACCAACTGAGCTACCGTATCGCTATCGCTCGTGGATGAAGGGCTAGCCGTACCCACGACACCGCCAATAAGGCGAGGAAGGAGCGCCGCGGGGTTTTTAGTGGGTACACCGTTTTCGGGAGTCCCACACACGCCCCTCGCTTCCCCCGCGAGGGGTACGGTGCGTAAGGCATTTTCCCCGCGGAAACAAAAAAAAAAAAAAAAAAAAAAGCTACCGTATCGCTGTCCGTCTCGGTTAATTAAGCATTCTATATGTGATCGTCTTTATCGGGACGGTGGTGACATCTATTAGGTTTCTTTCGAAAATCCTAACCAATGTTTCTAACTTTGCAGTATAGATAAACATTGAAAAGATGCCACTACCGAAATCAATTTTTGAAAATATCTTTAAACATGTATAGCCATGTTAAGCTTATTTAAATTTATATAAATATAGAATGTAAAAAACCGATACGGGCAGGGATTCGAACCCGCGACTACTGGGAAACCGTCCCGTCGCTCTACCAACTGAGCTACCGTATCGCTGTCCGTCTCGGTGAATTAAGCATTCTATATGTGATCGTCTTTATCGGGACGGTGGTGACATCTATTAGGTTTCTTTCGAAAATCCTAACCAATGTTTCTAACTTTGCAGTATAGATAAACATTGAAAAGATGCCACTACCGAAATCAATTTTTGAAAATATCTTTAAACATGTATAGCCATGTTAAGCTTATTTAAATTTATATAAATATAGAATGTAAAAAACCGATACAGGCAGGGATTCGAACCCGCGACTACTGGGAAACCGACCCGTCGCTCTACCAACTGAGCTACCGTATCGCTGTCCGATACCGATAAAGACGATCACATATAGAATGCTTAATTCACCGAGAAGGACAGCGATACGGTAGCTCAATTGGTTTATAAATTTAAATGAAGCTTAACATGGCTATACATGTTTATAGATATTCTCAAACAATATAAATACTGTAAATTATAGTAAAAGATCTCATTTGCTATTGTTAATTCTTTATAGACAGTATATAATAAGCCGTACTCTAAAGTGTTTTATGTTTTTCCATGACCGGTTTGTTGTTTGTATTCGAAGAGAGCAGACATTCCCAGAAAGAACTCATAAGGCAATGAGTGATATCCTAATACAATTATGCTAGGAAAAGAAAATATACCAAAGACTCGTAATACCTATGTATATTCTTGTTATGTAAATGAAGTCTTGTCCATCTTATTATTATTACTTATTATCTGTCAGCACTAGCCAGTTAAATAATACGAGTATAAAAATAAAAACAAAATGTCTGTAATATAATGTATATCAGCAGAATACAATTTTCAAGGTCATTATCACAACATTTTACTTTCATGCTGACATACCTAATTGTTTTCATCATGCAAGAACGTTGTGTTTCAGTGAAAAGAGTCACGGATGGACGAAACTGCTATTTACATTATACATATAAAAGTACAAACATCAATCAAACTATATTACATCGTATATAATAGTGGGCACCTTGTAACTCCACCAAGTGTTCATTTAAATATAGTTTAAAATTAATTATTTCAAATCTTTTATTATTAACAAATTATAAATGTCATAGATAACTACTTAAAAAATTGTTAAACCTCTACATCACCATGCTTAACATATATCGCATATTATAAATAAAAATATTATGTTCTGTTACGTGGATGGATAAAAACTAAGGAATGTTTTACTGAAAAAACTCTAACTGAAAATGAATGCGTCTCGCACCTGCGTGTGATGATCAATTATTTATCTTGAATATTGAAGTTGAATGACTGATGAATATTACTTTCACTTAAAAGTTCCTTAAATACCTAAATTGTAAGTTATCTTAAAACATTAAAGTCAAGGATGTTGGTTCTAAAAATAGTTAATTTAAATTAACCGTAGGTACCTAGGTATTTATTCCGTGAACGTGGCAGAGGTATTGAAAAATATAGTTATTAAAAACATAGGCAGCTGTTTATAAGAAAATAATATTCTACATTAATATTATATAAATGTTGAGACCTTTCTATGCCTATATCGGTTTAAAATTATTGCACAGACTTGGCCTCATTAGATTATTCTTAGTTAATAAATTATTAAAATATGTTTTGTTAAAAAAAAAGTTCTCACTTTTCATAAGGTCTTGTGCGAGTAGGTATATATACATTGTATAATATGTATGTACATTTATATATAGAGATACATATACATACATTTTATAATATACCTATATGTTTATTTTAAGTAATGGAGGTAGGTAGGTACCCTTAACACATAACGTGCAACAAATAAGGCATAACGATAACGGTTTTCTTCAGTCTAATTGCTGGCCGCTAGAGAAATTACGACGATGAATTATGTCTGTTACTGTTATTATGAACTATAAAATATTTGTTAACGCGTACGTAACACGAGTCATAGTCGTCATATTTTTATGAGTTTTTCTGACTTTTTAAAAACTACTTATTATTTTCTTTACTAAGTACCTCTTTCGGTATTTAGATAGGTTCTAGAAACCGAGAAACCGAGAATTCATCTTGATTATATGTGACTATAAAAAATATACTTAGGTAAGAATATGTTTTAACGCACTATCTTGATTCTTAATTAATGTAGAAAGGTATGTATAGTTTGTTACTTAAATTAAAATGAGCAAATAATAATGAATACGAAGTAAGTTTAACAGTTTTATAAACGGCTGTCATGTACTTAAGATTCCTATAATCAAATGGTGATAAATACTTCTGTTTAAATGCAATGTGAAATCTAGAAAGACCGGTCGTAATGATAGTGCTCTCTACAGGTATGAAAAAGAAAACATATTCCCCATATGTACTCAAGAATTCCCTCAGTGACCTACAACAATGTTTGATAAGTTTCACACTTTAGTAAAAACAAATAATACATAACCGAACCGACTAAAGCCATCTAATCGGTAAAATTACAAATGTTCAATGAATATAAAATCTATGAGTATGTAGATTAGAATATAGAAAATAAAAATTATGAAATCGTTGCAGGAAAAAGAAATAATGGTTTTGTACAAATTTCTACTAATGCTGATAGAATAATTAAGTTTTTCTCTTACTTTAGCCATTTTTATTTCCTTTCAATTGGCGCCAAAATTCAAACACAACGGCCGTCTATAGTGACATCACAATTCAAAGATAAAATAAGTAACTTTGAAATATTAACACTGGCACAATTAAACTATCTGAATCTACGACACCAGTCAAGGACAGTCCAGTTGTGAGAGACGAAATAGGTCAGCATTTCTTTTTATTTCAGCCCCACCAGCTACTCTGCGGAGTGGTAAATTACCCGACTAATATTAGCCGTTGTGTTTGACTTCGCTATAGAGAAAATAGGTAGATAATGCTTTCATTTATCCTTGATATGTTTGTTTTAGACAAATAGTTTTCCTATATAAAGTCTACCACCATACAAGACTGTTTTAATATACATATACAGGGTTATTTGTGATTAGTTGACCACCTCTTACAGGCAGCCTATCTGCATCAATCCCAACAACATTTGTTCTACGAATTTTTAGGATTGATGTAGAGAGGCTGCCTGCAAGAGGTGGTCAACTAATGAAAAATAACCCAGTATAGTTTAATGGGCTTGCTAACACCCGAGGAACTTGATACAATATATTTACACTTTATTAAACACAAAAATATGTAGAAAATAAAAATCAAATAAAATTATAAGTGTGGTAAGTACTTGAAAATATAATTACTTTAAAAACAACATCTTTTTACATCATAAAATATGTTACGTATACATATTGTATTAATTTATGTATTGAACCATAAAAATCGAGACATACACGGTACACCTAAACCAAATGGTTTTTGAAGTCACGAGATGAAACATTTGTGAGGGAGTACCATAACAGCTCTTGAAATATTTCTTGCTTTCTTGTTACAAATTATCATTATCTTTTAAAATGTTATAATATATTATAATAATATGATATGTGCCAGCAGGGCCGGCGTGCATAGCTAGGTAAGGAAGGCCAGTCACCTGTCTATATTAAAATAAAAATATCGGCCAAGTGCCGATCGGACTGGCGCACGAAGGGTTCCGTGCCGGTCACGGACAGACGGACAACAAAAGTGATAAGGGTTCCGTGTTTTTGTATCGAGGTATGGAGCCCTACCGAAGTGAAAAAAATATTTAAAAAAAAATCTTTGTTAATTATTAAATTTTAAAAATGATAGAAAACACGCTTTTATATTATCAATTTGTCAAGCCCAGCTATTTAATGATCAACATTGGTTGCGTCATTGATTACACCCCATGATTGGAAAGTGAGTGTAATGATTCCCGCCGGACAGGAAGTTATCATAAGTGGCGTTATTGCACAAGAAACATTTTGTTTAAACTTCCGATTGAGATTAGAGAACTGGACTCTCCGTCAAGAAATTCAATATCAATAATCAGTTAACAAATAAAGAAGTTATAACATTTTATGTCAAAAAGATGTACCAAGTAAAATAGAGCTAACTAAAGAAGTCGACAAAGTCGCGGGCAACAGCTACTATTCAATAAATTAGAACTTATATTATTAGAACATAGCCTAAAAAAGAAGCAATGAATTAGATTGAAACAGTTCTACTCAGATAAATTTTCAATGGTTATTAGATAATCTATACATATAATAAAATGGTCACTGATCTATTAACATAGAAAATTAAAAAAAAAAAAATAGGGGGCCTTTATAAGAGAAACAGTACCGAAAATTTTGGTTTTTCATTATGTCTGTCTGTATGTCTGTATATCTGTCTTATCTCAGAAATGGCTTAACCAATTCGAATGCAGTTTATAAATATATTCTCTTAACATTTAGTGTTTATTTCATATGTATCGGATAAAAAATAAAAAAGTTATGTCAATTTATGTCAATCACGTAATAGGTACCATGCAAATCTTCTTCTATACATGTAAAAAATCTGTAGATTCTGTTAATTATCCGTTAATAATAATAAAACTGTAACTGATGTCTGTCTGTACAAGGAAAATAATTTCAAAAATTCATAATTTTGGACCTTCATATAAGCAAGCAAAACCAATGGTTTTTCATTTTGTCTGTTCGTCTGTATGTTTATATGTCTGTACATTTGTATGTATGTTTGTGCACGCTAATCACAGAAACGGATTAACCGGCTCTGCTGCAGTCTTCAGGAATATATTGTCATGGGCTTATCTTTACATTTAGTGTTTTTTTTATTTCAACAAATAAAGAAGTTAATTTTATTTGTATTTTTCTTATATTTTTGTACCATTGCGGTAAGACATTTTTTCAAAATTGAAATAGTGGTCCTCCCCTCAGGGAATAATAATACCCTTTCCAATAAAAAAAAATCGTTTATAGTTTATACATTGGTACAAAGGGTACGTTTTATGGTAATCTAAATCAACGCGTACGAAGTCGCAGGCATAGCTAGTGATATAATAAGAACAATGTTGAGAAGCTATAACTTAAATAAGGCCATCTAAAGTTTTCTTAGTAAACTAATTCTCTTCATAGTACGGTGTACTAGTACTACTAGTACCTATTAGTTAGATGTGCTCAGTCAACATTACTATCGTTAGCCAATAGATGTCGCTACCTTGAAGTCGTGACTTCTTGACTCGTGTAGTGTTTTTTATTTTTAAATTCATATCTAGTAATGGTCATTTATCAGTCAGTAATCTCTGAATATATTCCTATTTTTCTTGTAAATATAACGGCAGTAGTAGTAATTTATTTAAGTCGATTATTATGTTTAATTTCGTTTCTTTTATTAAAAGCTAAAAAATAAATTGTAGGTGTTTACCCTTAGCAATACATTTGTTAATCCTGTTCGATATCTGTGTTCTCAACACACGTCTTACTTTTACTCTTTAGAGTCCATTTTACTGGACTACATCTTAGAGAGACTGACTTGACAATAAAAAATATCTACGTTTTTACAAAAGGCCGCTGTGGAGTGAATCTACATGACATACCGTTATTGATATAACGGGAATATAAAAACACATAATCCATCCATCAGATGTGTAGGGACATCTGGTACAGTGTCATCTGGCCGACCCCCCCTTTCGTCCACTCCTATTCCACATGGGTGGCATGGTGGTGGCATGGTGGTGGCATGGTGGTGGCATGGTGGTGACATGGTGATGGCATGGTGGTGACATGGTGGTGACATGGTGGTGGCATTGTGGTGGCATGGTGGTGACATGGTGGTGACATGGTGGTGACATGGTGGTGACATGGTGGTGACATGGTGGTGGCATGGTGGTGACATGGTGGTGACATGGTGGTGACATGGTGGTGACATAGTGGTGGCATGGTGGTGACATGGTGGTGACATGGTGGTGGCATGGCGGTGACATGATGGTGGCATGGTGGTGACATGGTGGTGGCATGGTGGTGGCATAGTGGTGGCATGGTGGTGACATGGTGGTGACATGGTGGTGACATTGTGGTGGCATGGTGGTGACATGGTGGTGATGTCACCACCATGTCACCATTATTTAAGAAATCGGGAATTAACGCGTAAGAATAGGTATCACATACCTTTTATTTGCCTAAGCAAAGGCTTACCTTACCTAAGGCCTTTACCTTTTATAGGCAAATAAAAGGTATGTGATACCTATTCTTACGCGTTAATTCCCGATTTCTTAAATAATAATATATACCTAAATTTCATATTATAATTTATCTCCATCTAAAATTAAATATCTATCATTTAAGCTTTCTTTATAGTTTGGCGTCAAATTGTCATATTCTTTATAAATAATACCGTCGATGAATATAAATAAAAAAAACATAATTTTTTCCTCATTTATTTACAAAAATATCAAATAAGTACCTACTTAACAATAAAATATAAATTAATTATTATTTGACCGTAATTTATTTACAATCGAACTAATTGTCGTTGTCTATACAATACATTTACATTATGATGATATAAAAAAAATGTGTTCCTTTGATATAAACCACAAAAACATTCAAATAAATATGTAAGGTTCGATCAATTAATATTTTACATAATTCATCACAAATATTTATTAAAAAATTCACAATTTTTAATAAAAATGAGAAAGCATCTATACATTAATAATTGTAAAAGTTTTACGAATACAAACACATTTCATTCTAAACCTCAAAAAGCCTACAATTCAATTCATTTGACATTTTATTCCATTGTTATCAACTCATTAAAACGAATTGAATATAATAATGCTACTATACTTTGTAGATACAGCCGATGATGAACAAACTGTGTGTCGGACTTTCGATCATCGTTATTTTTTGATGAATGCCTAATAAAAGTTCTAACAATATTTTTGGTTCATATTTCATGTCGATCTAGACTGTCTATAATATTATCATTATTATATTATAAGAGAACATTACTTGTTGCGGATGATACATCTTTGCTACACTTTACGTAACTCTGGATCTGTAACTTAGGGTATATTCTAGTTTCAATAATTACACGTGATAATGTTGTAAGTGTTCCGCACCCAGCACTGCGTTGTAGATTGGGACCTCTGGAAAAAGAAGAATTCAATAAACTATATTACGTGTCTAAGTAACCTATATAAACCAGGGTCTGTTTTCACTAGTTCAAGTTCTTGATCAGTTGTAGGTATAACATTAATTATTACGTTTTTGGTGGAGATAATTGGTGTTAATGTTTGTAATTCATTTTGTGGATTAATAACTAGTTCTGTACAGTTTCAAAGTCGAGTGAAAAGGTTATTCTAAATTTAGTTTAACTTGTCCCCAAAGTCAGTTTCGATATTACTCTGTGTCAGTCACAGTCGAGTCATGAACATACCTCAGGTCAGTTATCAGTCAAAGGTCACACTTCTACAATCCTGTTGCCTTGGAGAATATATTTTGTGTCTTTCTTCCGTCTATTGTTCTGTTTCTCTGTTGAGTTCTTTGGCACTGTTGTTGTTGTGGGAGGTGTAGTTGTTGTGGTGCTAGGGTCGGAAAGTAATTCCCCGGGAAGTACACCTATCTCATTGTCACTGATGACGGGGGTGGGAATCAAGGGTATTAAACCTTTTCGTAGCATATCTGCGTATTGTTTATTCAAGCTTGGCAGGTCCTCCGACGATCTTTGATTTTCATTCATGTAAGCATTTAGCTTCTCTAAGTTAGCATTAATTTTTTGTATTTTACTTTGCGTGAGACCCTCGTGTTTGTGATGAGATGGAGCAGCAGAATGTTTAGATGAAGCAATACTATACGGTGGGTAAGGATTTCTGGGATCGTAGTCAGTGTAGCTGTCGGAAAGGGCTGGTTCACCGTACGAGTTGACGGCTCCCCAGGTCATTGGTTTGAAGGGAGGCATCGGTTGTGGCGGAGGAGGAACGTGACTAGCAACCACAGTTTCTTCAGTATGTGTTGCGGCAGACGAAAAAACGTCCTTAATAGCGGAGTATACTGTATGAAGAAGTGACGGTGGAGGTTCTAGCGCTGTATGACCAGTTGATTCGTAATGCTTACTAGGTCCTGCGTCTTCGAGAGGGGTTAGAATGACCACTCCTGCATGGACACCGCTGAGTTTTCCTCGTCCTGTCTCAGAAATCAGTCAAACATAAGTTAGGTCACGTCAGTTTAATTTATATAAGATTAATAAAACCTTTCTAATGTGTTGAAGATTATGATTATAACATAATGTATGATGTAACTATGTAGGGTTCATATTAAAATATAATTAATTAAATTACTGGTCATTCTAATTCAGTAATATCTTCTTGAACATAATGTTTTTATAATAACTTCCTTATTTAGTGATTAGCGAAATAACTTATTTTTTACGATAACTTTTGCGCGTAATGTGTAAAATAGCTATAATCTATGCTTATAAGTTATACCATAGTAACACAAGCAATAATGTAACAAAAATAACCTAAAGTATATTATAGTTATAATAATGCCAGAAGCTGCCGCATTCCCGGAACGCCATCCTTAAAATTCAAAATGTTCTCAAAATCTAGTATAAAAGTGTATTTAGGTATAATTTTGGACATCACAGACTTTATTTTCTGACGACGTTTGATTCCTTTCACGAATTTATCGCTAGAATGATCATTACGTAACTGGGCGTAACTCATCAAAACACCTTTACAATACAATTTGGTGAGCACCCAACCGTGTAGTTTGGCACAATTTCATACCTATATTACGAATTCGTGTGTATTGTAAATATAAATACTTAAGAGTATTAAGTGTTATCGAAATAGGTAAATTTAATAAGGTTAAACAAAAACAACAAACTACCACATGGTCGTAATCATTATTTTTGTTTTTTTTTTGTCTAACAAAAAATATTTAGGTATTATTATAATTTACTCGGGCATTTTGTTACATAAAAATCCAACAACACCTACATAATGTTGTTGTGTGTGTGTGTGTGTGTGTGTGTGTGTGTGTGCTGAATACATAATATCCCAACCGTTTTTGAATTCTCGTAACTAATGTTTTGTTTTGCAACCTGTAATAATACCTTGTGAGTAACATTTGTAAGGAAAAAAAATATTACTAATATTTTGTTAAAGTATCAGAATTTGTGGTTTTAACTAATAATCTGTTCAATCATCGTAGTGCTATTGTCTTATCTGTCATTATTATTATTATTATTTCATGTGTTGATGTCATGTTCAACAGACTTATTGGACAATTAGGTACTATATGTATATAAAACCAGATTCAGAAACTACGCGGCTTTGAAGATTGGTTTAACGAATTGGGATTAATATCAAACAAAAACATCTCGATATATAAGAATTACCTACTTATTGACCACTTCTCCGTATTGGCAACAGTTTCTCAAAGAATCATTCGTATTTAGTAACACAATATAATTTTTGAACTTGTGAAATATAATGCGGTCATCTCGTACGTCCATATGATTTATCTGTTTATAAATAGACTTCCTTATATGATGCAATAACATAGTCAGGAGTAACGTCTTTAGATATCAGGTAATTAATAATATAATTATTGTAACCAGGCAGTTGTTAGAGATCCTCTTGTATCATATTGATTTTATTTTTTGAAAACCAATGTCCCAACCAAACCTGCCATATAACGAACATGAAAGTGTGAAAACAATTTTTTTTTATTTTTATAATACAAAAACAAATTATTTTATTTTTTAATTGGTAAACTATTGTATTTTAAGAACAACGCACTATCTAATAGAAAGAGCTACAATGTTAATATGTTTGATATTTATAATTAAAAGTGACCTACTCAATTGACCCAACAGAATAATTCAAGAATACGTTACGTGTTAGACCGGATAGTGACATAATGCACTTTCACCAACCTGTACACAGGTACAGGCTCATGATAAATCTTTAACAATATTGGTTTAATTCTACGGCGGTTTGTGAAAGGAGGAAGACTATACAATTACTCTTCCTGACTCTTCTTGGATAGCTTTGATATACAATCCTTATTATACATATAACATAACATCGTAATTAATACTTACTAACTAGTTTTTATAAGTACCTATTACAACTCTGTAAAGCTTTTTACAACTACTACCTGTACTTATGTGTACGTATAATATTGTTCTCATTCTAGGTATATCTTATCTTCTAACTTAAACAATAACCTCATTATATAATAAGTTGTTATATATTTTCCAGAACTCACTTGTATTGTAACTAAACGTTTCGTTATTGACAGTTGTTTCCGTTTTAAAATGAAAGTATATGCTAATGAGCGGAGATCTTAAGACTCACTTAATGCTTGAGCGTTTTTAGCAAAATGTTAAATTTACAATAAAAGAGTACCATAAAGAAGAGCCACTAAGGAACCCCATGGGTACTATTTGATTTGTTCATTACTGGTAATATTACTTTACTATTATAGGTATGACGCAATGCGTTTTATTTTCATAAAACCAACTGCAGGTGAAAGGTTGTAATGACATGTGAAGGTACCTCTTAAGATGAATTTTATTAGTTTTTTAGAATGTTTCTCGCCACTTCCGCAACTTCAACAGAATAATTAGATATATTATGTAATTGTGTTTAGATTATTTTTAAGATACGTATTACAGTATTAAATAATATTAGTCCGCGGTTCGATGAAATAACATAAAATAATCCTTACGATAACAACTATTCTATATTTCAAATACTAAACTACATTTTCACTTAAATAAAGAGTTCATGTTGCCGAAATAATGCCTCATTTATGTACTAATAGTTAATAAGTGTGTTTGATTTTGTTTTGATTATTATTAATAACTAAAATAACAATAATAAGATAAATAAATATCATTATTAATTTTCTAATTGTTAGTGTGTATAATATTATATAGGTAGGTACTGTCATGTGGTTTTCTCGATCAATATGAATTTATATGAGATCAATTCATATTTTAATTTGGCTTTCATGGAAGTAGGAAGCTTGCAAACAAAAAAATAATATATAATTAGGGTGTAAGAGGAATGAAACTTGAAAGAGTATCGTTATCGTTAATCTATTAAAGTTTTAACAATTGGCAAAAGTCATAATTTTTTGTATGAACTGTTTAAAATAAACTCGTGATATTGCTAAAGGTAGGTCATTGTTACATCTTATAACATTTTAAAACTGTATATCGTTCATTTATTTAGTTTTTTTTGCATAACCCTCGGCATATCTGTTTGGTTGTTACATTACAATATAACCATTTTCGGAAACTTCACTTTTACCTACATTACGCAAGAAATATATTGTTATGTATTAAATAAAGTGGTCCAATGATTCAGTATTATGTAATGTATGTTTTGAAAGTATTTGAAAACAAATACATGGGTGTTCTGTTATCTTAAAATGAGATCTGGGCATTTTTCCTTTTGGGAAATACCTACGGGGAAAAAACAGATCGTGTGCATAATAGTAACCTTACACTATTATTATACACTCGTAGTAAAGATCTAACTACTACTTACTGCCGAAACGAATATGATGTCGTTAACAAGGACCTTATACATATATATAATTTTAATGATATATTTACTGGAATGGGACCTTTTTGGAAAAAGTTTTAGATATACAAAGTATATTTTAGTAGTAGTGTAGTTTGTGATTCTCACCGTCTAAGTGTGAAGGGTACTTGTGTGGTGCGAAGCCCGAGGGCGCGGTGTGCTCGTAGGGCGCCGGCGGAGGGACGCCGTACGCGGTGGGGCTGTACTCCGCGGGGGGGCCGTACGCGGCGTGCGCTGGAAGGAATATTAATGTTCGTATAGTGTATGTTGGAATGTGTGTTTCTTTCCAAAATAATACACATCTGTCCGACATTTTCGTTTACATGAATGCCTGTCAGTTCTTCTAACACAGGTTTCAATGTACCTAATGATATAGGATTTATATAATAAACTAGTTAACATTTAATTGTTCAATAGTTATTTGATAATTCTGTTGATCTCTTGGATGGTAATAAAAGCTTTTATTTGACTCGTATCGTCGTCTTCAACAACTGGCTGGTACCTAAATATATACATATGCTAATTTAGCATACTCAGCTTGTAACATACTTAGTACTCATTGGAATGAATCGATGAAGGCTAATATTGAAACTCACAGATGGCAAATAGTAAGATGAAGTAAGATAAATAACAAGAACTACTTTGTTCCATTCATACGAGTAGGTACTTTTTATATAAGAGTTTTTAAGGTTATTATTTCAAATGTACTAGGAAGAGAGAAAAGTCTTTTTAAATGTTATGATGTCTATGATTAGACAGTGTTTAGTGAAGTTGTGTGTGTGTGTGTGTGTGTGTGTGTGTTTGTCGTCGTCAAAGTTTGCTGGATGACATATCTTCTACGTTACCTATAGACATGTTCTTTAAGATATGAAAAAACATGTCTTTGAGTCTAAGTTCTACATATGTATGTTTTTCTAAAATTATACGTAGTATTTTTTTTATAAGTAAAAAGTAAGCAGGCAAGAAGCAGTATTTAATAATAATGAACGAAAGTGAATGATGGTAATAATACTAAAATAGTGCATAGCGTGCTGCGTGCTATGACGACATTATACCTATAAGCGTTTACAAATACCTATTGAAATATAAGTTTAATAAAACCTAAGTATAAATGGTATTCTAAAACCTTAGGACGTTGTGAAGGACACGTTGCTATTTGGTACAATGTTGTAATACAGATCGTTAGTACTTATTTTGTAACAATATTTTTTTCGCTTTTACGATGATACTTTATATCTACATTTTAAACTTAGTAATGTTGTGGATAAAGTGCTTTAGAAAATTAATTGTAAAGAGAATTCAGAATTGCGTAATCTTCCGTAATGCACGAGATAGCATAGAAACGAAAAATAACTTTATTAAATTTGGTTTTTACAAAAATATGCAAAGTAATAATTATTCAGATTAGAATAATTAATATGTAAACAAAGCCAACTTAAAATAAATTTAAAAGATTGTGTAACAATAGAGATTGTGAGTATTTAAAACATAAAATTAATATATTCAAATATTTTCAATTAGAGTAATGAAACTGTTAAAATGTACTTTAAAAAAACTATTTTGTTTATCAACAGTGAAATAAGGGTACTTACACACTGGTTTCTTAGGACTTAAAACCGCAGAGCTGACGATCTTCTTGCCGATGTTGCTGACTGCATCTCCCTTTGAGGAAATCACCTTGCCCAGGGTGGCTGCTAAAGCTCCACCTCCTTTGATAAGTTGACCCTTGAGGATGGTGACTCCTCCAGTAATAGCTTTCACGGCTTGGAACAGCGTGTATAGAATTGACTTCTTCAAACCAAAGTAGTCGACTCCTTCATTATGCTTTAAAATTAAAATGATATTGGGTGCTGTTAGATATACTGGCTTTGAATTTAAATAAACAAAGCAATAGTTGCAAAATAATGTTATTTTTCATCATTACCGGCTCATATGAATAACCCTGGTCGGAGTGACCGTTTTTGCTAGAAGCAGCAGATATAAAAGATGTGATGCCGGCAGACGCCTGTCCCAGAAGACCCACTTTACTTTGGAGACCTGACGATGCCTTTGATACGACAGATGTAGCGAGGTCCTGTGCTGATGACCGTTTTGTCCTACGGAAGAGAAGAATAATAATAATGATGTTTTTTTGTCTTAAAACAAATAAAAGTAATATGCCCAATATATACTTTCAGTTCATTTCTCTTTACATAAAAGGAAGAGTAATTTTATTTCATTCAACATACATTAAAAAAAAAGAAGGGGTCACACCTCATAATTTCTGCAGCTGCGAGACCCTCAGCAAGAGCTTCTAACTGTTGCGGAGACATTCGACTGATCGCAGCCATGTCTATGATGTCAAGCTGCAGCTGGCCAGGACCGACTGCCGGGGCGGCCAGCGACGTAGCCATGCACACTAGGCACATCCAGACCTGCAAATAGGATGATATTAAAAGTTTACATAAATAAATAAGTTTAGTAATTAAGTCTCTGGTCGACCTTCAGTTACAATTTATACATAAAAACGATAAAGAATGCCTAATTCACCCGAAGCAGGTAGGGATACGGTTGCTTAACTGGTAAAGCGACGGGACCGCTTCCCAGAGGTCTCAGGTTTGAATACCTGTCTTAAAAATTATACATGTTTATAAATATTTATAAACATGAAGCTTATATATCTTACAATCCAATCTAAGTATCATATACTTTATATGACATGATATTTAGTAATATCAGGTAACAGTGTATGAAAAATATTGTACCTAATATTTACATAACGACACGACTACACGCTATATATCTGATGATGTACACTCTTTGTACCTGATGATGTACACTCTTTGTACCTGATGATGTACACTCTTGTTTTATTAATGTACCGTGCTACGGAATTTAAAATGAAAGCGCTTGTATTTAAGCAAACTAAAAACATTATCTTATGTGACAAACAGTTTTATTACTAGAATAAAAGTTGGGTCACAGATATTGAACAATGACCATTGTGGACAATCAATCATCAATCAATCATTTGAGCCTTTTAAAATAAACCTTTGCCACGAATATAAACGATATAGGATAGTATTGTGTATTAAAATAAGCTCCTTTTTAATTGTCTGCGAAATAATAAAAGAGCAGATGTTAGGAAGCTCTAGCTTGTAAATTATTGGGTGCACTTGATACCAACTTTATAATTGACATTTCAAAAGCAAATAGAACTTATTGATTGTAAAGTAATTACTGCGTTTGTTGTTTTATAACTTGAAATCAGTTTTATTATCGTTGGTTTATTTTGATTGTTATAAATTACCAAATTATTAACATTTAAAGTTATTGGAATGAACGTCACCAAATAGTGATAAATATTGATGCACAGTTTTGCTTGAGGCGAGCCTTGGCAGTGAAAAGGGAAAGTGATACGTGCGCTCGCGCAGACCGCAGCTACCTTCCGCTTACTGGTTATTTGGTGTGGCCTTAGAATGGGCGAATGAAGATTATTTAAAAGACCTTTAAATTATCCTTTAAATAATCTTATTAATTTCTTTACTTTTATTTTTTAATTTGTTCGATACTATAAAATTAATTATCAGTAAAAAGGACATTAAGGAAAGATTTTAAGTAATATACAATATATTATGTATTTCGTATTCTTTATTTATTTTCATGTACATATCTCCCGGTTTTCGACATTTCTTTACATTTTTCGTTATAATAGTGAGTCGCAAGAAAAATAAATCAATTCTTAAGTATTTTATTTCGTAGCCTAAGTTATAAAAATATGTAAAAACTTTATTTCCTGTTCTCAATAGTTTGTAGGTTAATACGGTGAAAGGATTATTCATGCTAATTTATCTGCTATTGGTGTTTTTGGGGTTTGCCAAATAAGTTTTATGAAATAACTTTATAAGAATTAAATCTATCTTTAGTGTTGTATTAAAAATATATACAAGTAGGTAACCTTAAGTAATGTAAGGTTACAAAATTAAATTATAATCCATTTGACAAACAGGTTACAAACTAAACTATGGTGGTGGTAGAAAAATGAGTAAAGGAAGTGAGCAACAGCCACTTATAGTGGAAAATCCACGCTTGCTTGGATCAGCTGATTGAAGGTTCTATTCAATATTGTTAGGTTTATTGACATCACGTTCCTTAACACTGATTCTTTTCACCAATTATATGTTGTAAAGGACGAAGTATTCTATATAATTACGTTATTCACACCTTGTTAAGAGAGAACTTCATCTCTTGCAACAAAATACACATAATAAGTAATATGTTTTTCAAATAATTACATAACTACATAGCTAATATCTTGCTCGTTTTTATTTTGTTATTTAATTTGCGTACAGAATAATAATATACATATTATAAAGCGATATACGACGGTAGATATATACTTTTATTTATATTCTTTTCAAAGACGAATAATGAAGTAAACCGTGTAAGAACATCAAGTGAGTCTTTTAGTTGCTAAATTTTCTACAATCACAGAACAAACAGGATCTTGCTATGTTAGTCACTCTTATATAATTTCTGTTATATTATTTGCTACGAGTCTATAAAATATTTGTTATTAACATATTTTGAGAAACATTATTTTGACTTGAAGAAATATAATTATTTTGACTCACGTTTGAATTGTTAATGTAATTGATTATATTATTTACACTATTAAAGTAAAATTAAAACTATTTGATATTTTAAAATTACTTAAATTCTTTCAAATTTCCAGTGAGAGTGAAACCAAACCCAACCCTTTTCTGAGAACGATAATAATTAGCAACTTTCTTTCTGGCCGACCTGCTGGCTGCTGGCTGCCTGCTGACTGGTGTGTCTGTTATTTTGCTATATTATTTAAAAAAACAACATCTGCTGAGTGCTTGTAAATATATATAAACTTGTACCGCCATGTTCATTGTATATTTATTTCACATATTTTTCTCAAGTTTTAGTGATGTGAGGTGTGTTTCTAGACCAGTGATAACAAGCAGCGGTACAAGTCTTCTATAACGTCTTCTATGATGTAATACATAGGTACATGATAAATACTATTTGTAAGCAGTAATAACTAATAGCGCCTCGTTACTTCACTGGGTGTTAGTCCTCGGTGGGTAGTGACTAGTGGCTGATGGATTCCATTCCTAGTTGGAAGATCCTATAAATTGTAGTTTTGAGTTCGGGTGAATTTGTGTTATTTAGGTTTCTTGAACCTAAAATGACGAAGATTTTATTCTTTATTGCGAGAGTTGCATTAAAAATCTTTGTTTAGTTTTGTTAGTTCACAGGCAAGTTTGCAACAGCTTCAAATGACTTACAGAAGATTCATTGATAATTTAATATTTTCTATCGCTTCTATGAACAAATTACAATTTATGTTAAGCTTATTTGTTTCGTTAAACAATTTTAAACTACGTTCTCTAACAACCTGATTGCTTAAGATGCTTAAGTATGAAATATCATTTACATGTTATTAACCATTTTCTTATACAAATCGATCAAATTATATATTGAAACATATTTCCAGTAAAAAGTTTCGTATTAACGTTTTTGTGTACGTAACGTGTCGTCTCGTCTGACACTGTTACGTAACGCTCGTTATGACCGAAGATGACCGACGACGACCGACGATAACCGACGATCTCCGAAAAAAATATAGCATTTTTTATAACCAGCTCGTTCCTTATGGGCGTTGTACATTTTATAAACAGAGCATCTTAAAAAATATATCTGAAATGTAGACAATACATACCTACTTCTTATATTGAGATATTTATAAGGTTTTTGTGATATATGTTATCACGAGCCACTCACAGTCCGTCGATATGACACATGTTGATGATCTGTGACACTGGTATTCAGAAAGCAAAACGACTTTACTTTCGTTCGAAGTTACGTTACAAGTCACTGACCGGCTTTACCTGACCACATTTATTATATTTATATACGGAACCAACTGGACACTACTAATTGATTCCATGATCCTTGGCTTCTAGATATTCAGCTTTCAATATATATAGGAACACAACTATGTATTCATATATTGTCAAATTTGATAGAAAAAAATAGAACATTATTAATTGAACATCACTGCAATTAGATTTAATTCAACATTATTTTCAATTACATTATTGCTCTATTGTACTATACAATATACAATATACAATTGCCGACCGGAACCTTGTATTTCCCTGACATGATAATTCTAATCGCATTCCAACACTCCTTGCGGGATGAAATATAAACATACAAACATACACACAACTTTCACATTTTTAATAGTAGTATATTGCAGTATATAATCTATACGTTAAGCAAATTATTTAATGAATACTCGAACTACCTACAGTATAACATAAAATAGTGTGAAAAACTTTTATCCAGCTCTTTATTAGAGAATATAAGAAATAACAATACATTGAAGACAATAGCAAAATGACACATTGAGGCTGTTAGCGCTGGAAGCAAAATCACTAAGATTGAAGAAACTAAAATTTACTCTTTCATTATTTTTTAAAGATAATTACCGGTACTTTATTTACGAATAATAAAAAAATAATATTATGTAATGACTTCCTAATAAGATAAAATGTTTACGTTAATTGAAACATTCACTTATATAAAAAAAAACTTACAGATACACAAGAATCCCTTTTCAGTCTATTCTTAAATAAAAACCAATAAGATACAAAATTAAACAATTCCTTAAATAAATGCGAATTCCAGTTAGGTAGTAGTAGTAGTTAACAATTATTTCAAAAAAGTTATTACAATAAAACTCGTTTTACTTTTTACTTTATTATTATTTCTTTGCACAATATAAATAAATACCTGTGTGAAGAGTCTACAACAAAACCCTTTATATAATAATATACAATATATATTATGTGTATATAAACATAAATGCTTTGGAATGATAAATTTAAGTAACAAAATTGGACTAACTCAATAATTAAATATTTTGTAATGTTGTTAATTTGTGAATGCAATTTAATAACATTAGTATGTGAATTTTAAATTCTAGATATTTTGTTGAAAAATAATATAATACAACGTTTAATATAGGTATGTTACGAAACAAAATATGAGAAGTGTGTCAGTTGCGAAAGTTCATACAAATTAGATCTGACCATCATAGCATACATAAAATAATATATATATTAAATAAACATAGACATATAGAAATTTCTAAGTGATGCCTAAATTACATAATTATAATTTACCATCAATCATTGCTGATTTCGTTTTTAACTTGTTAGAGCAATTCTTTTTAATAATCAATTACACACATGTAGTCAACACTAAGTAATCAAAGTGTAGATTTTTGTTTTTTATTATCATTTAGTATAAGGGGTGCATAATGGTTTTACTAAACATCATTCCTAAAAGAAACTTATAATTTTCATCTTTTTATAAAAACTTATTTATACTCTATCTTAACTAAGACAGTTAGAAAGATGTACTAAATCTAGAAATGACAAGTGCATTAGTACTCGCTTTCTGTATAATTACATACGAGCCTATAAAATTTATTAATATAATAATAATAGACTTAAAGCAAAAAACGTGCGGCACTCGGGGACTGCCGCGGTCAAGCTATTGCATAGCATTTTTTATCAACTTATGCAATTATAATTATTTATGCAGTATATTTTTTTATTTATATTATTTCAAGTTTTTTCTCTTATATTAATTGAAGTTGAGCGTGGTGACCGATAACAAAACAATTTTTTGAAGTTGTATTGCTATGTAATGTCATAAAAAGGTTAATATTATCATTAGCTAAAAATATTTTCAACCTTAAATCTCACAAATAAAGTTCAATTACGTTTGTCAATAAACTTATACTTAGGGTCTTTTGTAACACGATAACCGAATGAAAAGGCTTGTTGAAAAAAATACCTTTGTACGAGTGAAACATATATTCTAAACTAAACCTTAACCATTAAGCAATAAAGTATATATTACATATTATCAACATGGCGCTTACGCTATTTTTAAATGATATGTACACAATACTCGGCCGAGCTACATAGTGGGGGAGTTAGGTTTTTTTTCGTTACGGAATTTCTTGATTCGGTCGCCGCGTTCCAAGCCCGCGTTAAAAGCTATGCAAAAGCTTAATAATAAATGTATACTTAAGATTAAGAAATCCATTCATTAACATCTAGGAGAGAGGTAAGTACCTACTTGTTATGTAAATTATTATATTTTTAAAATATTATCTATGTTAGTTCTATATGTTGTATTTAGGTATTTATTGGTTTGTTTGTAAGTTAGTATATTCCATAGTAAAGTATTTTGTAAGGTGATTATACATTTTATTTAAAATTTGATCGCTTTATTCAAAAAAAAATTTTTTTATATTTTTTGTCGTTAGAGGTGACTTAAATTTACTAGCATCAAGTTTATCTCGTATTATGTTTTTTTTTGTACCGAATGTCCAGATTAAATAAATTAACTGTGTATAAGTAACAACAAACACGAAGAAGAAGCATCCTCATTATTAAAGAGCTTTTTAAAGGTCACTGAACTGAATAATTATAATATTGTAAATTTAATATTAAAATTAAAATATATTTTACTAAATTTCCAAAAAGGTTTTTGCTCGAAACCTTTGTTGTGTATAATAACATTTAATAATCAAATATAATAGTCTTTTATTTGCGATAGTTGTGTGTGTTTGTTTTTGTAGAATTGTTAATATTTTCTTAATAAGCAATCGACAACGTATTATGATTTATGACATATAGGGGAGTATTAAACTACACATTTCTAGATAGATATAGACGAGATGTGAAAGCGACAGAGTGATGAAGACCGCATGAGTGGTTGAACCTCACTTATGAACTAATATACGAAGTTACGGACGAGTGTTAACTCGCCGCGCTGTCAAGAAGATATTAATATATTCCAATTGTTACAAATGAAAATATGAATAAAATGATTGTAAGAACTAAAACAAATATTATAGCTACAATAATAATAAACTTATTGTATCTTATCGTTATGCAACGACAGGGTATTTTTTGTGTAAGACTGAAAATGGTAATATTAACCGATTAATTATCTCCGAATTATGTTACATTTAAGTATAAATGAATATTAAAATTGATCTTAAGTTGTAAATAATACTAATAAAGAATAAGTGTCATTGTTTCTACATATTGTAGATTAAATAATGTATTTGGTTTCACATTTCACTTGCTAATAACAAAAACCTATTCTTAGACAATAATATTCTCACGATACCAAGAGGCCATTGTTGGTGAAAATTAAGTTCTTTCTCATTTTAAGGAAGAAACTACCTTTATGTTTTTCTTCCCTCAGGGTTTAATGAAAATTTATTTCTTTTAATTCTCATACTTGCAAATGAAAAATTAAAGAAATAATTTAGTTAGAATAACCTTTTTAATTATTTTTTACAAAATTATTATTATTTTTATATAAGTTATATCAACTATATAATGTATATAATGGACTGTTATCGTAAATGTATTAGCACCGTGTGCGTGTGCGTGTGTGTGTCTGTGTGACTTGTTTACAAATAAACTAAACTTGTAAGACAGAAATAAAATAAATAATGAACAGCTTATTAATTTTAAACTTAGTATACCGACCTTAATGTTGCGTGTTTGAACCATCCTGCAGTTGTTTTACAGCTGAAGTCAACCACTATTCCACTTAACACAGAGCACTAATCGACTTTACACGAAAATACTTTAAGAATTCCAAGAAATAATATTTATATTTATTCTATCAGAGTAGCAGAGTTCGCGCCAATTGCAATGTCTTAAACGTCTACTTTCTATCGGTTACACGTGCGTTGCTGAGCGGTCGCTGTCACTCTCACCGGCCGCGGATACGTTTTTTCTTTTTATTTAAAGAAGTAATCCCCTCTTTTAATATGCAATATGGCATAATATAGTGCTATCAAACTTTAACGAGGGCATCGGATTTACAATCTAGGATTTTGAGAAGTGTTCACATAAGAGAGATAGTAAATGCACCGGACATGATGTTTATTTTTTCATTGTTAAATATCATTTCATGTCATGTCATGTCATGTCATGTTAAACAATCTAACTCATATTTGTCATTGGTCATCACTCTTAGTTCTCTGCTACATAGAAATATAGTTCAACTGTTCTAAGGTCTTATAGTTTACCCATAAAAAAATATAAACATTGAGAAAAAAGCCCAATTGATAATAAAGAATTTTAATTATTTAAATTTATATTTGCATTATTTTTTACGATAGTGAGCTGATAAAGTTTATAAGATTTAACTCTTCAAGTTAAGAAATACTTATTCCGCGATCTATTAACGAAATAAAATAGTATATCTACAATGAAATTGATATTAAAGACGTGTAACATAGGGCAAAGATCAATTATTTTGAGCTTGCTCAACGTTCGTGCCTCACTCTCCAGTAGTTCTAAATTACTACATTTAACAGGATTACACAAACGTTCCACATTCAAATCAATTGGTTATCTAACCGAAACATATCCTTTACTACATCCGAGTGTTCATAACCGTTGCTTTTTACATCTTTTCAACTAATTATAATTATTGCATTGATAAAATTTTAATTTACTACTCCTTCATCCAATATGTTAGTATGAATTAAGAAACGATTCTTTTCAGATGTAAAATAAAATCTATTGGACTAATAAATTATCTTTAAATGTTATTAATAAGTATATGAATATCTTTTTTTTTTAATAAATAAACAGTTCTCGCATTACATATTATATTAACCCCATATCACGGGGGCTCTCACATACTTGTACCTATATGAAATATACCTGCAGGGTGATTGATAAATACTCACTCGAAAACAATACAAATACAAAAATAATGTTCAATAATAGTTGGGTTCTGTATCTGTAACAAGGTTGTGTTTGTTCATTGATATTATAATAACAGGCGGACGGTAACACGAATAATAAAACATGATTTGGACCAATGACTAACACGTAATGCTGCACCCTTGTTATCATTAGATATATAACATATGGGTATATACCTAACTAGAATATATTTGTTTTTATTTACGAAAAACCTATTCAAAGTCACAAGTTAAGAAAAGTTTCTAGATAAAACACCTTACAAAATGGTTCTAGTAATTATAAAAAACCTTTTAAAAAATGTTTCCAAGTATTTAATTTGTAACAAATTAACTCAAATTATTAATTTATCATGAGTTATCTTTGCGACATAATGTTATATGACTCGATTGTTGCGAGGAAAAATAGTTTGAGTCACTGAGTGTGAAGACCGTTGTGTGTTTGGTTCCGTGATATATTATGATTAATAATAAAAATATATCCATAAATTATAAAAAAGAGCTTGTTTTGAATTGTGTCTCTTAAGCTTACAAATAAAAAGACTATATTTAGTACAGATATTATCATTTTCTTTAATCAAGTTCAATCATTGCACTGTTAGTGGTTCTTCTCCATAAATAATAAAAAACTGATAAATATTTTTTTATTAGTCAGTAATGTTGTTAAGTTAGGGTTCTTTTTATATATTAACAAATTGGTACAATCAAGACAAGACAATGTAATGTGTAACACCTCAGGTTACATGACAGACCCGCCACCACCACCGTCACTACCACCGTTACTACCACCATTACCTCCGCGACAACCAATTGTTGTGATGTTGACAATTTATTATGGAAACAGTGCGTATCGGATGCGGAATATGTTCTTTCAAATAAATTCAAAGAAAAATGAACCCATCTCTTTGGTTTTAAGATCTGATTTTATATGTACTATTAATATTTAAAATTTGCCGCCTCGTTTTAGCCACTTTTTTATATTTTGAAATAATGACAATATTTAAAACTTTTATATGAAATGCTGTGTTAATATTGAACACATGTATCTAGGATACATTATTTCTTACACAATTGCAAAAGTACTACAAAAGCAATACTAAGATCAAAAAGTAAGGTGAAATTGTCAATTAAAACTCCCGGACATTGGGAAGGCAGCTAACTGGTATTTCCTACGTTGCATTGGTAGAACTGTCTGTAATATTTGAAAAGCGTCTGTTTGTCAAAAGGGTAAATTATCTCTGAGTTACACGTGTTTTTGTTAACAACAAAATTATATATTTTTTTATTTTTATAATGGGTGATTGTGTTGGGAAAAAAAATGTTGCGAAGGCGTTTGGTGATCAAACTATACCACAAAAAACTTTAATAAGACGAACCGATGTCTATCAACGTCTACCGAGGAGGATAGCGTCCAAAAAATTTAAGATTGGTCCTTGAAAACCGTCGATTGACAATTAGAGACCTCGCTGATAGTGTTGAAATATCATTTGACTCAGCCCAAACCATTCGATGGAAGTTTGAAAATCTCCCAAATGTTCACGACGTTTTTCCTAAAAACTCTGCTCATAATGTTCTGCAACCACCATATTCGACCTGTGACTCCGATTTGACGATTATTTGGCTCCGTGCGAGATCTGACTATTTCGCAAAACTGAATAGAAGAAGGTCTTAAACGTTTTACCGGAATAAGACTATCCCAAACAAATGTTTCGAGAACTGGAAAAGCGTTAGCAAAAGTGGAACGGGAATTACTTTGAAGAGAATGAAATAGATTAGGAAGAATAAATATAGAATTTACATTTCATAAGCAAATGATTTTATTTTTCATGACTGTTATCCATACATGTCATTATATGAGTCTATTAGTGATGTCTATAACACTAAAGCTTCACTCATTTTTTTTTTTTTTTTTTTTTTTTTGTATATCTGTACTATATGATTTACATTGTCACTCATTGAATTACTGTTATACAAGATCGAACAGTCATCTGAATGATGCGACCGTTTAGACCGGCTTACTACGTAGAGACGGTCCTCCCCACTCATTTTTAAATGTGAGTTTTGACGTTGAATGTTATTAAAGGACAGTTTCGGATATTTTGAATATTTCTTGGGCTCCTTATAGCCCGGAGCTATCTTTTATGATTTTTAAATATATATATTTGGTGGGGGTTTTTATAAAATGTTAAATAATACATATACCTATTTATGTACGTATGTATGTATGTACTTGTGTTACAAGACGCCCCCCTCATTCATAAAGATATTTACATTACCGGAAATTAATAAATTCTTACAATACAAAATTAAACATAATTTGAAAGTTTATATGAATGTATGTGTGTGTCTATATGTGATGTCTGTGTGGTTTGTGTATGCTTGTTTGTATGTGTACGTACGATCTTAATGCACTTATTAACGCTCTCAAGCAAAGCGCGCGAACATCCAACGCGGAGTTACCGTGTGTGCCTGATCAGAAAAAAGAAAATTTAATTCATAACCCAATTTCGAGCAGTGATCGGGTGATTTGTGTCACAGGAGCAAATAACACATTGTAGTCGCATCACTAAAATGAAACCTAATAACTCACGAACGAAATCAATTGTTGTTCAGTTCAGTTGACTAGCAAGAAAGTTCGTGACGAGGTCCTAGCTGACTTGACTAATTTCAACATCAAAAAGAGAAAACAGGAAAAGCGCAACAGTGCAGTGGTGAAAAGACCGTAATTTATAATGTTGATCATCTATCCCCCAGGAAAAGGACACTACACGCTGCCTCCAGAGCAATTGCCAAAGAAAAGGGCTACAAGCACGTATGGGTAAGAAATGGTCGAATCCTTATCCGAAAGACGGATGGCTCCGATTATATACTCATACGCGATTTGAACTCAATAAATAAACTTAAAAATAAAAAAAACCGACTTTAAAACTAAAAAGTAAAAAATAATAAAGGATATAATACTTATTGTATACTACTTATTATTTCTATGTCCTATTTACTAATAGGTTGGAAGTCGGTGTCAAGCCTTGAACAAATAATTATATTTAACCACTTAAATGGATACGAGCAAATCAATCAATATGAAGAATAGTGTAAAAAAACAAAATTACGAAAATGTATTCAACCGAATTCCTATACTTAACGAAACACAATTTCACGTTCTTGTGAGACAATTAAAGATCGTGAAAAACTTTGGTTGACCATGAAGGCATATATGAAATCACAACTACGTCAAGAAACTCTTGATCAGCTTAATTCTAGAATTGGTAAGATCCAAGAGCGTCTTGCGAATGAGTGTTTTGAGCAGAGAGCTAATAGACTTGACCTCATTAATGAGCGTCTGGCCAACGAGTCAGCCGAGCAGAGGACTCATAGACTTGGTCTCATTAATGAGAGTTTAGAGAAAGAGTCTACTGAGCAGAGGGCTCAAAGATAAGAAGTGATGCGAAACCGTACAGCAACCGAGTCTGCTCAGCAACGTGAGAACCGGCTGGCAGCAGCGCGTCAGCCGTCACAAAGACTTCATTGAGAATGCGTGTAATTTTATAACCACCATAAATCAATATGCTGAAGTACCATGTACAGTCTGTAATAAATAATTATATCTAAAACAACAGATGTCATTAGTCACAGCACGTTTTGATTTCCTTCCGGAGGAGCTAGTACAAAACTTGGACAAAAATAATAAAAACTGGGCCTACCTAAATTAATTTTTTTATGGGACCAATTCGAAACTATTTCGCATCAAACAAAAAAAAATATCGTAAATCGGTTTAGAAACCGCAAAGAAATCAGTGTACATAAATAAAAATCAAAATGCTCATAAAATAAAAACTAACGGCCCTACCTGAATCAAAATTTTATGGGACCAATTCGAAACTATTCCGCAGCAAACAAAAAAAGAATTACGTAAATCGGTTCAGAAATCTCGCCATAATCGGTGTACGTACATAAAATTAGTTCAAAACTTGGACGAAAATGTTCATAAAATATAAGCTAATGGACGTACCTGAATAAAATTTTTATTCGACCAATTCGAAACTATTCCGCATGAAACAAAAAAAGAATTACGTAAATCGTTTCAGAAACCTCGGAAAAATCGGTGTACATACACATTGGTGGTGATGCTATGCTGGTCCTAGCAGAAGATATTATCAAATACCTAGACTCTGGAAATAAATGTGTTTTACTTATCCTGGAGCTGTCTAAGACGTTCATCCTAATTTCTGTACTTATTACACAATCATAGACCAGTTATTTAACATTTGTAAAGGATCTGCTTCATGATTTGTGATTTTCGTACGAACCAACTCGATATATAACATCTCGTCAGATATATAAGATAGAGATAAGAAAAAGTACATTGATTTTTAAGAAATGAGACACGTAATGTTACTTAACAAAACTCCTCCTTCCTATCCTTCCTATCTTGACTTTGAAAGGGAACAGTGTTCACTCGTAAATAGTATGATTTCCAACCTTCCAATTACATAACTCCAAACAATTGCTCAATTCACTTCTACATTCTAAACGTTGTACTCTAACCCCACCTTAATTTACCATTTCATCGTCTACCATACTTGTATAATAAACTTAACAATTAATTCACCGCCGATATGAACTGCAAAAGACTTCCTCTTAAGTATTTTCAGTTATTTTCAATTTACAGGTATACACCACATGCTTGTTCATTTTATGTGTATACATAAAATGAACAAGCATGTGGTGTTTGTGTATACATATAACAACATTTCTTACAAATTAATTGATGTGCTAAATATAAGAGTAATAAAAGTAATTTAAAAACAATTCATTTATCTTGTGGGCTATAGATGTTTTGAATCTAAATAGAGATATGCTGTTGTACATCAACCAATCCACTACACTTATTGTAAAATTCATCACAAATTCCTGAGATTGGAGAGTTTGCACCCAAGACTGTTCTTCGAAATGGATGAGAGAGTGGCTCAACTGGTTTGCGATGCATGCGAAGCAGGACTCTGAATATGATTTTTTCCAAAACCAAAAGGTCAAAGCAAATTATATGATTTCTCATAATTTTATAAAAAAAATAGAGATCTTGTAAGTCTTGACAGCTATTAAGACTTTGCATCTTGAGTAACTCTAAAGCATTATCTTAAAAGAGTGAGTAGTTATTTAATAAACTATGGTTGTAAACTAAATGTCAAACCAGCCACACCACGCTACCATGTTTGAGAACTGATCTTACCAGACAGTTGTAGAGCTATTTTAGTTGATAAACGCTTAAATTGCAATATGAAGTCTAAAAGTCATTCTACCATCCACAATTACTCCTAAGTTCTTTACTACCTTAATTTCCTTTAGTCTTTTGAAATAACTTTCTCGTGAATTTTATGTGATTACATTTGTTTACGTTTAGCTACATACTATTTCTTTCGCACCAGTGCACAAGAAAATCAAGAATGCTTTGTAGGAGAGAAACATCTTCTTCTGTGTCAAAAACCTTCCACTACTTTAAGTCCGCAGGGTACAGGAAAGAAGGTCATTAAGAAAGATGTTTAAAGAAAAGAGGGGGGCCGAGGTGAGATTCTTGTGGCACTCCGGAATTTATGATACGTTGTGTGGATTTAAAACCATTAATCACTACGTAGATATATATATTCACCCAACTTTGTTTATGTCAATTATATAGAAATTTTGGATGAACTGCATATTTTTATGTACTTCTTTTATTGCCTAAGAGTTATTTAGAATAAGGTTTTTTTTTCAAATTAAATATTCTAAACTTTATCAACTCCCGTTGGAAATTAATCGAAATGCTGAGTCAAGTTGAGTCAGATTAAAAAAAAAAG
Organism: Napeogenes sylphis; assembly: GCA_959347405.1. Classification (NCBI taxonomy): domain Eukaryota; kingdom Metazoa; phylum Arthropoda; class Insecta; order Lepidoptera; family Nymphalidae; genus Napeogenes; species Napeogenes sylphis. Next base: position 26,793,515 of record OY365788.1, on the reverse strand, counting down.
CAGTTTGCATAAAGTGTAAACTGATTAAATATTAAAACAAACGTAGTTTCAATACCTTTGAATTACATTTATTATTATATAAATGTAATTCAAAGGGATTGAAACCAAATTATTAATTGGTTATATAATTATTATATGCACATATAGAGTATTACCTATGGCGCCAGATTTACTTTCACAACCTGCAAGATGTGTTAAATATCGTTGGGTTATTTTAAACACAACGAAATCAATAACTCAAATGTTTATTTATTAAGTAGCGTAAGCTTAGCCAGAGCTACTTTATAAAAATGTGTTTGATGTCGGTCTGTCTGTCTGTATGTCTGTCTGGCAGTGTTACTAAACTTTTAATTTATGTATCGTCTTTCGTTACTTTATAAGGTTCTATTTTTATTTACTAACATGCTTTGTAAACATTCTATTTTTATTTACTGAAGCTTTGTAAACGTTCTTTTTATGGGATGGTGTAAGGTACGGATGAAATCTGAGAATAGACTAAATATATGCAAGTGTAAAATACACTGGCAAGTATTATGTAAGAAGACAAAATATATTTCTCCGCAATTGATTCTGACTCCTTATTTGTCTATTTTGTAGACAACTATAATAGAATAGTACAAAAATACTTTGCTGAATTATTCTAGCAGTTGACGAAGTCATTAAGCCCATGTTATATTAACGCACAGAGTGAGAACATTTTCATAACTCCCTTATATTTTCATTAAAACATTGAATCAATAGATTGATAAAAAATGTTTGCCAACTGCTTTATCAGGTTTTACTCTAAACTATGCGATATCATATATTGGCATATTTAAGTTTAGTAGGTAAATAGACCTAACATACATATTGTCTTTTTTGTAACAGATTTTTTTGTACAAAAGTACAAATCAATAGAAATTGATTATTTTTCTAACAAGATACATCATTTAAAAATATATATAAGAACACGCAATGTTATAACACAAAATGACCCTAAAACAATCCTCTGAAATTCTGACAAGATTGTCAGTAAATTATTAAATGTAAACTATAGAATAATCAAGTAAGACCTGAAGGTAGGAGGTTACAATCTCCCATAGATATCTACAAGTGTGGATAGTAGCCAATGTACTGCTGTCCACGAAGTATAGAGAAGAAGAAATGGAGCTCTCGTGTCGGATCTACTACAAAATATTATCAAACCAAGAAGTGCATCTAAATTAGTTTTTAAAACACAACATACAAGGGGCAAGTTAGTTTTCTATTCTTATGGCAACAATTATATCTTATCTAAGCAAATACATAATTACTGATGCTCATTTAAAACTAAGTAAATATTTCTTTTGTTTTATCTCCTGCTAAATTTACTGAATGAATATTCACCAATACCAAAGGAACAGGCGCTTGATATAATAAGCTACCACCGGCTTGGATAGTCATTTGCCACAGATCTGAGAAGAGCTAAGTTTGTAATTTGCAAACATATCTACGATTATATCGCTACCACAGAAGATACGATGTAATGCTGCAAACATAACTATAAAAAACTATCTTGGCAGTGGTCTCGTCAATTATACGAGTAGATCTTCTTTTTTAATTGTATGCTGAAGAACTAAGTTTATTCGACATCATCCATTCATTCACCAAACAACATGATAGAGCCGCGTTGTAACTGAGAACTAACAGTGAAATTAGAAATAACATGGATCCATCACTTCCATCTTTTTCTCATTTAATAGTAAATTACCTTGCATCTTTTTTATATTGGGAAGAAAGTAGATCGTCAAGATTTTAAAGAAGAAGTTATAGATGTTTGAATTTTCTGAAAAAACAGAGGCAACTTCTTTAACTGACATTATGATCTAATTATAATCCATGAGAAGGTACTATTGGAGTTGCGAAAATACTGGTTTTCAAAATTAAACCACATGTTATGAATTTTAAGCCAAAGTTCTGTGTTAAGATTTATGTCTCATCAGTTAATTTTTTTAGTATATTTTATGCTATTTGTCTATGTCATGCTATTATTATTTTTTGCGGTGTGAAAAAAAAAGGTTTAAAATTAATAAATAAAAGTAAAATATACAAGTGAATCTTATTGATTTTGTTTTATTGAACACACCCGACCTCAATAGAAGTAGTGTTTTAATACTATGTTCATTTTATTAATATCATTTATATTTATACACAGACCAATTTCAATGTCTTATCTTCGTTGTCTTATTGTTTAATTTAAATGACGTGAAACGGATTTTAAGTTTTTTAATGTCGACTTATTGTTATATTATAAATACTGTTAACACTTGTTTTAATGACACACAGAGCTTGCACTTCAATATTTAATATTCAACAATTTGTAGTAGAATGAGCAAGAGCAGCCCTTACAACTCCTTTTATAATATTTTAACATTACAATATTAAGGTGAGAGTAATTTACAATTTCATAACCAACAGACAGATGGTATTCTTATACCTCATTATAAATCCCTTCAGTACCATCCCTTTATAGACATATAAAGTAGCGTTAGTAAACTACTGTAGTAGTAGGTTAGATAATAGATAGTCAGATTATCAAACTCTCTTCGTTTCTCTCTGTTTCTAAAATGTCCCATCGCATATATGACTTTCCCTTTTTGCAGAGACAGTCAATAAGTGATGGTATTTTCAAGTGTTCCTTCATCTCATTAGCCCTCTACTAAAATAGATATTAAGAAAGATAAATTATTGATAGAACATGATTCAAGGTATTTACGGTAGCATCGGGAGTCGGGTTGCCTCCCTCCCTCAAATATGTGCGAAGGGGGTGATGGCTGGCTCTTGTGTTATGCTCGTGAACGGGTGCTGCTTGCGGTGACTGGTTGTGTGGCAGGCCGAAGATTTATATATTATATATTTTTTCTGTTATTATTATTTAATTTTCGTTGCCTGAAATCATTAGGCTTCTTTTCAGATTGATTGCGAAGGTTCTAGTTGTTCCAAAATTGCACTTAAGCTTGACGTTTGTGAAACAGTGATCACAATAACAAAAAATATATCCGGCTGAGTTTGTTGTGTGGTTCTTCTCAGACCAGGACGCGTTTGGAACCCTCATAGCTTTAACATTAAGATGGAAAGTGCTTTTTCAGAAGGGCTTATTTCGATAAATCTAGTATCGTAATAGGCCCTCCTGACATTTCCATGTTGACGTACACAAGTGATCACTGATTATGATTCTAAGTGGAAAAGATATAAATAAATAAATAAATAAATACGACTTAGTAATAAGTAAAAATGGAAATTTTATGAAATAGCTTCTGTGTTATTTGTTGCTTGTAGTTCTGAGAAGTTATTGTATCATAGATTTTCCATTTTGCTATAATTTTCTAATATTATTACAGTGTTTATTTATTGCCCTCGCAAAATATAACAAATTGTTGTTACATAAATGTCTCATAATATGTTAGCAGTAGATATCAATATTTTTTTAAATTATTGAAAACGAAAACCTACAACATAAATATTTATGTTTTTCAAATGTAAGCAGAAACATACACAAAACAGTAATAATATGAACCGACATTATAAATACATAACAAACATCGAACTCAGAACAACACTTTTGATTAAGATACCTATTTTGTTAACGGGCCTTAAAGATGCTGAGTGATGTGATTACAGTATTGGTATTGTTTTTATTATAAATTAATACTTAAAAAATAATATCATTATGTACTTAGTTGTAAGTACGTAAGTCGTTGCGTCGTCGCCGTCGGGGGACCGTTGCACGTGGTGTCAATTTCACTAAGTTTTCGGAACTAATGCTTGAAAATATCAATAAACATCTATAGTCTTGTTAAACTTATTTAAATTAATATATATAATTATAGAAAGAAAAAATAAACTGACACGGGCAGAGATTCGAACCCGCGACTTCTGGGAAACCGTCTCGTCGCTCTACCAATTGAGCTACCGTATCGTTGTCCGTCTCGGTGAACTAAGCATTCTATATGTGGAGCAGGGAGTCGTACAATATATAAAATATATAAATATTTCTAAATAAAATTAAACCACATATATAAAGAAATCTATATAAATACAAATAAATTAGCCGAAATGTATGTACGATCATAACTCCAGAACAACTTTACCAAATTGGATGTTTTTTTTCTTTAAGTGTTTCTTATTGTCAAGACAAGGTTTTCATATCAAATATTGTAGAAAAGACTTTTTTTATACATTTAAAAAGTTTAGAAAATAATAATAGACTAACAAAAATAATATAAAGAAAATAATTCAGAATAACACGACGAAAACGACGATAATAATATATTATTAAGTCTATAGACTTAAATTATGAATTCTGGGTAACAGATAAACATACATATATTAATATAAAAAGTATTTATAAAGATTAAGTGTATGGTTAAATGAGTAAACCTACTTATTACACTACTATTATTTGTGTTGGCAACGCAAATAAGACATTAGCAAAAAAATGAATAAAAAAAAATGCTAGATAAATCGACAAACGAAAACATTTTTTTTGTAACGAATTAGAAAAAAGATTTTCTTCTAATTAAAATAGCGACTTTGTGTCTTAAGTACAGACTGTGCAGAAATTTCGTGAGTTTTGATAAAAGTTTAGACAATCGACTAGAGAAATATGGCGTTACGAAGTTCGCCGGGTCAGCTAGTATTTATATAAAATACGTAAGGATCATTATTACAATTTATCTTAATATTATAAAACATGAAATTTCATATTTAATGCTTAAAAATATACAGGCTTATTTGTAATTAGTTGACCACCTCTTGCACGCAGTCTCTCTACATTATCTTTTGACTATGTTGAACTTGTATCTTTTTCTCCTTATTTATTGTTATTTTTTTAAAGATAAATAATCATAAAATCCACAACTTTCACACAACATATTTTTTAAATCTACATACTATGTGCTTTTCAGAAAAGTATAACACTTTATTTACCTATTTGTACAAGTTTATGAAAGAAATGAAAATCAAAGTATTGAAGCGAACAGACCTGAAATAGCCATTCACACCAATTACAATTTCTAACATAAAAAAATATATATTCTAAATGTTATTCACGTAAAAATACTAAAATACATTACGTTAAAGATCCACTGTAATACTACTAAAAAAAATAAAAGTACTTCAGTAACGACTTAATTAAAAACGATTTTTGATACGCCGTTGTTCTATCATTATCCAGTGCGACGTTACGAATGCCTTGCAGCAATCGTGTTCATGGTAAGACGAGATGAAGGTGTCTGTCAGTAAGTCAGTTAACTAGTCATCTATCTCCAACAGTTCACGTTTCATACAAAACTCACTAACAATATCTTGAAGTAGACATCTTGAGGTGGTGTGATGGAATTTTATATTTTTCAAGAGTGGTTCCCAGGTGTTAGTTAGTTCTCAACCATCTTTTCTATTAAAATTAGGATATTTTTTTAATTTCAACAGCCTCACGAACCATTCTTGGAATGTAACGTTGTTCTTTAGCGAGGATTTTAGGTTTATCAAATCTTATATAATGATTGGGCTTGTCTATGGTATGTTCACACACTGCTGACTTCGATGTACGACTATGTTTCATATCCGAGATGTGTTCCCTAACTCTTTTACCGATGCTCCTCTTTGTTTGACCTATATATGACAAGCCACAATCGCAGTCAAGTTTATATATTCCAGCATATTGTAAAGGAGTATTACCTTTGATAGGTCTCAAGAATTGGCTCACTTTCCTTTGAGGTTTGTAGATAGTTCTTAAAGAAACCATTTTTAAGATGTTGCTGATTCTAGTTCTGCTAGTAGGGCTCGTTGACGCTCAACTGTGTGTAACTTGATGTGGTTTCTTCGACGTTACCTGGCGAGGTAGGGGCAGGTGGTTGTTGCTGATCGTAAAAGTCCTATAAAATACTAAGAAACAAATTATTTGATTTTACAAGTTCTTTGTACTATCAAAATACCATTATGAGCCAAAAAGAATTGCAACCGTTTTGGGTTATATTTTAATGCTTTGAATATTTCGTTATTCTTATAATATTGTGTGTAATTATTTGTTGAAATTTGACATAAATATAGAATGAAAACTAAACTGATGTGGTCAGTGATTCGAATTTAAATAAGGTTTGAATTTAAATAATAATTTAAATACATTAGCCTTACATTGCTAAACATGTTAATATATATTTTCAAACATTAATTCTTAAAATCTCAATTTTATTATAAAAGAGTACTAACAAAAACTGTCAAAGTATTCTAGTCTTCAAATTCGAACAAAGAAGGCATAAAGGATTGATTCGTCAAGGAACAGTACTTAAGTTTCAGTTTTTATAAATCTATTCTATTATACCAGATGGCTATTTGATTTTTGTTTGAAAGCATTGCTTATTGAGACTACATGTCGGATAGTTCACGCAGACGGAGTCGCGGACAACAGCTAGTTAACTCAATAAAACTAGAACAGAATATTCTTAGAGACTCTTTGTTTAAGACAAAGCTTAAGCCTAACACACAAACCTTAAATGTACCAGTTAGATAGGTAATACCCAGGAAGCAGTAGCTTAGACAACGTGGCAACACATTCATTTGCTCTAATTCCAATTATCTCGGTCTAATGAAGGAGACATAACGTTCCAAGACATTCTCATTAGAGGGTGTCGGGCGATGTTCTACACTGATAGTAAATGTCACACACACTCAGTGTTCTACACTTTCTATGTCATGTCGATTTATCATTTACCTACATCTCTAGTGTCAAGCAAAGAAAATGCTCCATTTAATGCAATATTTCTACTTTTATATATAATAACGAAAAGCATTTTTTTAAATAATATAACTTTTAAATCTTCTTTAATTATCTTCTAATAAATAACATACAAAAAATAAATAAATACAGTTACAATTTCGTTGCTCTCTCTAATTCTTAGAATGCTGATTGGTCTTCTAGAGCATTTACATTTTTTTTATTATTTTATAAAAAAAAGGTTAATTTGTTTAATGTAATGGACATTATTAATACACCGGTTCTTATATTATTTACTGAATAAAAAAATGATCAGTTTCTCTTCAGATTCCTCTCAGCGAAACCTTCTTAGTTCGTTGACAGAGATGAGCTTGAGAATGCAATTTTAATTTTAGACCATCAATATGCCCACCGCATTTGAAAGAGTGAAGAACAGAGACAAATAATTTTATAAAATTGTATTCTTTTAGATTTTTTTAAATTAAAAGTTTATATTTTATTTGTTAAAAATAACTATTGTTTATAATTGCTTCAATGTGGCGATTCATCTTAGGTTGACGTACGTATATTATTATTTCACAAATATTTGCAAGTGGGAATTAAATTAATCATTATTTGCGTAAGAATGAGCCTGTGTTTTGCTAATTATTATTATTATTATTAATTGCATTAACGTAAGTGGCGGTTTAGAAGGATAGAGAGACAACAAGGAAACAATAATATTTACTAATATAGCCACGAGCATTTCTTTAATAAAATTACTAACGACTTAGTCAATTGTCTATCTAGCGTTGTTTTAAAACTTTAACTTTTTGAAAAAGGAAAGTTAATTTGTATATGGAAAAAAATATTTTATTTCGATGTAAAATGAAGAATTAAAAAATGAAAGGTTTGATAATATTCTGTCATAAAAATAAACCACATCCCTTTAATATTTTTAAATATTAATAATAATTAATGCGACTGTCATATGTGTGTAACTATGATACCCATCAAGTTTATCTGATGAGTCTTTATAAGCAACAAAAGAAATACAAAGCAAGAAGTGTGTTTGCTCATTCACCCGTAACGAATAAAATAAACCCAGATATATAAAATACCTCAAGGTCGATGTCTCTTAATGATTACTCACACATACTTTATAATATAACAGTAGAATTATTCTAAGATTTTATTTTTGATATATAAACAAACACACAAACAAAGCACACATATTTATTTATTAACTTATTAATAATAAAACATATACAACAAACGCGTTGGCTTTGGATTTTAAATTTTATAACATAATTTACAGAAATATACAGTAAAAACCTATATATATTTAGTACAGTTTATTCGCGGGGGGAGTATTATGACATCTTTCATCGCGGTTTGAATTAGCACATTTGACACAAATATTTTTTTTTGATAGATTTAACATTGTTAAAAAATAATAAAAAGGCCATACAATCCATATTAATATATGTTTTCAACAAACAACAAACGAGCCCACGAGAAACTACATAGATCGAAGGAAAGCACCGCTAAGCCGCAAGACGAAGCTGCACGAAATTAAACTTTGCCTTTTAAAGTATGTATTTTGGATGCATGATTTAATAATACAAAAGAGATCTAGATCATATTTTATTATAAAAAAAACAGGGTTTAAATATTAAAAAATTATACAAAATGTTGAATTGATACGGTCAATAAAAATGGTTCTAACTATTTATCTTTACCATCAGAAACGAGCTGGTCATCTTCAAACATAGCTAAGAACTGTTCGAACATCCAATTCACATTTCATACACAAAATAAAAAAACACTACCTCACTTACTATGCAAGTACTTGACGTAAAAAATAAAACTAATGCCCAAAGAAACTACCTAATGTGGAAGAAATCGCTGGTAAAAGCTAGTGTAGTAAAAAGTCAAGCCTCTCCATTTATACTTTAGATAAAGACATTTTGATGTAAACATAACGCAACGAGGCCAAATCAGTATACAACATATTAAAAGAAAACCAAAGATGCTAAGTGTTCAATAGTGACGTTTGATGTTTTCTGCTCGCTACTTTATTCTACCAAAAAGCAAACTAAACTTGTTTTTAGATTTCTTTTTATGACTCTATCTACTTAAAGGATTAAATTTACCAACGTAAAGTTTTCGAGTAAATTGTTTACAACGAAAAATTTTTAAATTTTCGTGACAAAACCTAAAGACTAATTTCTATAATTGCAATGCAAAACAAAAAATCTACCAGACGTATTAGAATGAAATTAAGTGTGGTGACTATTTTGTATTTATATAAACATGAAATTTCTAATTTTAAACCGAAAACCAAAATACTCTTTAAGGTTTTGAATCCTTAAAAAACAACAAAAAACCTGGTTCTAGTCGAATTAAAAATTTGGATGATATTGTAATATTAGTTAAATATGATATTTAAAAAGATATTTTATGATCCAGAAAATTCCCCAATTTTAGGCATGGTACTAAACTGTAGCAGGAGGCAACAAAAATACCAATTTATCGAGTTGTGTTGAGACAACTATTGTGTTATCAGTAAAAACTAAGAAAAATGGCAAATGCTTTATTTTTAAATTGAGTTCATAAGTGATTTAAATATTTGCAGCATGTATTGTGTAGTATGTTATGTGTTTGTTGTTGTTAAGATGTTCTTAGACTTAACATTGTTCTTAGATCGTTATTATTCACTTGTTAAGTTTTATTACTATACCACGTTTTTTTTAAAGCCGCTTCATCAATCTCTGTGGGTGAAATTTTAAAAATTGAATCATCAAATGATCGAATTTGATGTAAAAAGAATATTTTTACAAATTTCAAGTGTCTTGGTCTTATATCTATAAAAATATCGTGATGATCCAGTAGAAAATTACGACATCGGCAGACATCACTCACTGTTAAAAATCTATTTATAGTTTTTAATAAGGATACAATATTAAATACTGTATTTTTTATACCTCTCTTGTTTTTACTTAAACGTCCATTTAAACTTACTTACTTAATAACCATCTCAACCATATATCACACTTATAGATTTTCATTGAAAATAATCAAAATATGACCATGTAAACTTGAGGAATTCTGAGCTACACAATCGACGTTATTTTGACCATCAACTTGCAGGTCTGGTTTTATTTAAAAAATATATATAATTTTAAATGCTAAATAATATGTAGTAAACGTTCAGTTGGCTATAAGCATTAACAAAATTTTCAATACTAAACATTCACAAGAGCCATTTTTGAGAAGGTTTGCACGGTTCCATACCATGGTGCGCCGGCCGACCGTACCGGCGCAAAAGCGATGTCCCAATGTTTTATATCTGTAATATCTTCGAAAATATTCATTAAAATTACATGCTGCAAAGGGCTGTATTGTTCCATATTAAATGTTAAACGTATTTAAGTTACTTAATTAGATTATGATTAAAGCTGTGTTGCTTAAAATCGCTTCGTAAATAAGCCATTATTTCTCGCAAAAAGTAAAGGACAAAAATTGGCTATTGTGGGTTATCGCTAAGAGATAAACATGTTTTTTTCATAAAACTTTTTAAACTATACAATACTTAGTACATTATTTTGTTCTATCTTGTAGAGTTCAGTCAGCGTTTGCAATGTAAGCGCAAAACAATGTGTTTGTTTACGACTTCGCATTAGAAATCTAGAAATTATGAGTGGTTCTCTAATATATTAAGTATGTTATTATACATATAAACATTCCTCTTGAATAATTCTATCTATTAAAAAAACTGCATCAAAATCCGTTGTGTTGTTATAAAGATCTAAGCATATATACATACAGACATAGGGACAGACGCGGGAAGTGACTTTGCTTTATACTATGTGATGATATATATATATATACATAAATACATGCATACAGGTAGAATGGAAAAGGTGCTTTGTTATTTATTTTAAAAACAATCTCTATTAGAGAATAGGAAGATATCAGAGACATATGTCGAGATATTATCTAATTGGTCTCAAAATGCTTATTTGAAAATTACAGGAAAATAATCGTAACAATCGTTTTTGCACCGCTATTGTTTGTTTTCCTTCCCTAATACGTTTGGTTCATTAAGAGCACGAGGAGCGACGATGACCAATCTTCAACATTACGCAACATTTTAGAATAGAACTAAACTAATATATCCAAATTTATATCAAACTTAAAAAAAATAATAATAAAGTTGAAACCGTATTTATTTATTGTTGTCTGTAATATAACTAACAATTATTTCCTTTTATCCTAAATGTATAGAAAATAAATATTATAATGTAAATATTATTGTTATTATATGTGTAAATATTTAATTATTTATTTAGGAAATAAACAATATTTACACACCTAAAAATAAAATTATCAAATAACACATAATATCAGTTAAGTTCCCACTATCATAAAAAACAAACAACTTGAAATTGAAAAGTAAAAAGATATTAAAAAGTAAGAAGATGTTATGTAAAAATACCATTCATTACCTTAGTCAATATGGGTATTTACGAAGATAATAGCATTTCGTAATAATCGATAATGCAGTTGTAATACATATTCTATAAGATGTAATAACATAATAATGTATGTTACGTGCTATTGTTATTATTTGTGTCGCGGGTTTATCTTCAACTCCCCTTAACGTCACTTCTGTCGTCGACTCATTTATAAGGGCAACGTACAGGGAATTTCGCGCTTTTATTAGCGTGTTACCTGACTCGTTGTTATTACACTCTATTTTTTATGACTAAGCATTGTAGAACTGTGTATATTAAACCGATACAGAAACAGAATATTAAAAAAATATATATCTCATCCACTAATATGAAAATCCCACTCTGAAAATTGTAATAGTAATGAAACCACTTAGGAAGAGATTACAGATAATAAATTTCCTACTCCGTACCAGTTATCATGTTAAAATTTAAAAAAAAATCAAGGGATATGTAACTCTATTTAACTTAATTTTAGGTTAGTTGCTTTCATGAAATATAAAATATTAAGTGACCCTTAATATTTTTTTCGCATATTTACTAAAATAAACGACTTGTTGGGCAAGATTATGCTTGCTATATCTAATACTCATATCATATACACATACAAATATCACATTTGTATCATAGGTTTTTATATTTAGTATAATAAATGAGATTCCGAACAGGTAACATAAGGTTAATAACAAAATAAACTTTTAAATTTAAAAAAATAATTAAAAAAAATATGTTTGAAGTTAAACTCTTACAAAAAAAATGTAAAATGCTGCGTTTTAGCGTGGTCCTGTACGTTGTTCTTAAACTTAGTCACCAGTTAGATTGTTGGGTTGCAACCGCTAGCATCTCGTTCATAGCTCCAGTCAGTTATATAAGCTCAAGGCTCGAGCAAGTCGATCAAGTCAGACAGTCAGACTATAAGTTTATTTGTACAAGTCAGTGAGTGTCAAGACGGACGACATGTTGGCCACCACACTTGTTTTATTAGTAAGTTCCTTCTTTTGTTGTAAGTTAAAGAGTGAAGACAATAATAACAATAGTTTTGTATATTGTTTAAGTTGGAATGTTAATCATAATTATATAAAAAAATCAAAACCATTCCTTTTTATCTGACAGGTAAATATATTATAAGAACGATAATAAGTTTGGGAGACGTTTATCTTCGTGCTTATAACAAAATCTGTACCTACGGTTAAGAAAATAAATTATTCGTTTGTCAAAAAAATATTATGATTATATATATATATATATACATTGTGTGTTTCTTATATAGTTCAATTATAGTGTAGGCAATAGTTTTTAATGTGTTGATAAAACATGTTAAATGACAACACAAGCTTACAGACAAGTGCACTTTCTCTGTTCTAACGGACATGTATCTAGACTTGGAGACTTCACAGAAGCTTATATCGTGAAAGTTTATCCTCGGTTATGTTAATTTGTTTATTGGTTACATTTACCTAGTTTGTTAGATCATCAATTAATGGATATGTAAATATATTTAACAAGTTTAAGAGAATATTCAAAATAAATTATTTGCAATTGTCAAAATAAATAGTTATAATATTATGTGTTCATTCATATTTGTTTATATTAGGTACCCTTATTGTATTTATCATTCCAATTTTATTATTATAAGTCTTAAATGATTATAGTGAAGTTTATAAGTTTTTATATGATATAAATAAAATTACTATCACGTGTTATTTTTTGGAGTTCAATTAAAAAGTACAAATACAAATTGTTTTGTATATAAACGGAAAATTGTCTTAATAAACTTATATAAAAATAGGATAATATGTATTTTACAAAGCAAAAGATATTAAGATAAAAGTCACGTGTTTCTATATCACGATTCCATTTTATAAACATTGTATATTTAAATACTTCCAAGAACCGCTTTACACGTCTCTTCACTTGGTCGTTTACTAGACGACTTCATTGTTTATTTTAAACCAATTACATACAATAAAGATTTTACAACAGCTAATTACTATTGTACAGGAAAAACAAACTACTGTAACTTATATTCACAACCAAGTAATATTGTACATTTTCATATTGTACATAAAAATATTTTACTTTCATTACTCCAAATAAAATTAATTCCCGCGTTAGAAAATGATTATCATAAATATTTTGTAAGTATTTAATATTTTATTATTATTTCTTCAGGTCGCAGGCTACAGCTTTGTTCCTGGAGATGGATATGTTTTTAAGAAACGTTAGTATAATTTGGTTTACAAATAAGAATGGAAAAATACGTTCTACTCAAATCTTTGATCAAAACCGCTCCAAATTTTAAAGTCACTGAAATAAAACATTTATAAGTTCAACAACCTTTTTGAAATAATGCATTTTTTTAAAATATATATTTTTTTTAGAAAAAGCTAATGATCCTATCCAATTCCCGGACGCGGTAGAGGATACTAACTTAATTGACAAGGACAAGAATGACCCCCCTTCTTGTAGAGGAAAGACGTACTGTACTCTCAAAACTGACGATTACCCGGAAAAGCAGTTCAACGAAATGTTTAAAGGATATGTAAGTTGATTAAATTATATAAATTTATAATATTTTTAGTCAATACTTACTAAACTAGACTACTTTATATTTATTATGTTTATTTATTTATCATGTTTTAGCCTCAAATCAAGTTTTAAAAAATGATAATAAAATAAGTATATTTTTAGTCAATACTTACTAAACTAGACTACATTATATTTTATTATGTTTATTTATTTATCATGTTTTAGCCTCAAATCAAGTTTTAAAAAATGATAATAAAATAAGTATATTTTTAGTCAATACTTACTAAACTAGACTACTTTATATTTATTATGTTTATTTATTTATCATGTTTTAGCCTCAAATCAAGTTTTAAAAAATGATAATAAAATAAGTATATTTTTAGTCAATACTTACTAAACTAGACTACTTTATATTTATTATGTTTATTTATTTATCATGTTTTAGCCTCAAATCAAGTTTTAAAAAATGATAATAAAATAAGTATATTTTTAGTCAATACTTACTAAACTAGACTACTTTATATTTATTATGTTTATTTATTTATCATGTTTTAGCCTCAAATCAAGTTTTAAAAAATGATAATAAAATAAGTATATTTTTAGTCAATACTTACTAAACTAGACTACTTTATATTTATTATGTTTATTTATTTATCATGTTTTAGCCTCAAATCAAGTTTTAAAAAATGATAATAAAATAAGTATATTTTTAGTCAATACTTACTAAACTAGACTACTTTATATTTATTATGTTTATTTATTTATCATGTTTTAGCCTCAAATCAAGTTTTAAAAAATGATAATAAAATAAGTATATTTAAAATGTCACACTATTAATGACAACTACCAAATAAAACTTTGAATCTGTTGTGAATATAAAATTTACTTCAAAATCAAAGTCAGTTTTATTAAATTTCATTCGGCCTACATTGCACACACTCACATTTGATTCGAAAAACACATTAGAATTCAAGTAAGACATAATATAATTGAATAAAAGAAAATATAACTTTCGACGTTATTAGATATTGGTTCTATGTTCTCCCAATAACTTATGTTTTAGTATTATTTTATCCTACATTTTTATGTTTTTTCCAGAAAGCCTATCCTCAGCCGAAGATGATATTTGATCCTCTTCAAAATAAACAAGGAGACCCGAATGACAAGAATGACTGTGCAAGCGAAATAACTGTAAGTAACATTAACAATTAACAACTATATATTATATAAATCATAAATTAGCTTTATTTTCGGGACGGCTATAGTATATGTATTAATAATAAACTATTAATAATAACCACTGCCTTTAGCAACGCTGTATTATAATACATGATGTAGAAATGTCACCCGGCAAGGCCGCCAACTGGTTTTACTGTACATATCAAGATAAATGCATAGCATATCAATAATTTTATAATTCATATAAATCGTTCGACAGGGGTCAAAACGATTACAGTACTAATAATATAAAACAATTACCTATTGGATTAATTACCAATTCTTATTAAAGATCTCCTCGATTTTTTTTAATATATTTTATTAGCATAATGTTAAATAGAAGTTTTATAAAACTGAAGTCAAATTTACATACTTGTAATAAACAAGGAGTTAGGTCTGATACAGCTAAGTCAGTTAATATATATTATATTTGAATTGTAATTATTATTTGTAGTATGAACCCATTTACAAAGTGAGGGAGAAGCGAGATGAACCGTGGCGCTACGTGGTGCAGGCCGCTGAGCACGACTACGTACAGCGCGTGCGCCTGGAGGAGTGCCGGTGAGTACTACACTACCAATGCTGATGATAAACTTACAATATTTACCATAATTGATCATCGAATAGGTACTGAGGTAAATATACTATTTCAGAAATGTTGACTCTGCCTGTTTCACCATGTACTCGCCTTTTCCTGGGTATGGAACCCATTGCAGACAAATGTATGCCTCTTGGGAGGTTGTGGTATCGAAAGGTGATAACCAGACTGAGCTTATCACCGCAAAATTACCCGTCTGCTGCTCTTGTTACTATTCAAAAAACCCATTAATCGTATCCAGGTTGGGAAAAACTCCGAGTAAATGAAATTATTTAAATATTGTAACTACACGTTTTATACCAAACTTCGCAATCACTTTATAAGAGTTATAAGAAGACAGAATTAGAATAGATTAGAACAGATAAGAAATTTGACATCCAACTCACAAATGTTTCTTGCTCAATGGATAGTTCAAAAATTTTAACCCTAAGTATCATTGCTTTTATAACTGAAACAGTTTTTTAATGTTTTTAGTCATTTCAATATTTATTGAATAATTTATTAAAATAATTTAAGTAAATATAATGTTAGCCAATAATTTATATAGTTATAGACTGCTTAATTAAAAAAATAAAAAATATTAACATATTCTAATGTTAGTATTCAGTTATTGGCCATAGTACGTATATTTTTTTACTTTTGTATTAAATTAATAAAAAATGAATTTGTGTTTTATTTACATAAAAAAACCAACATTTAAAGATTAATTTCAGTACCAAAATAACGGACTCGACTTTTGATTATACAAACAACATAGGTTTAGTAACAATATTACACCGCATATATTAGGAGCAGGTAGAATAATAAATAAAGATAAAGTATTGATAACGACATGACATAATGAAATTCGTAACATAATATATAAATAACCTTTGCTACGAAAGCAGTTCTCATTTCTGGTCTGAATCGCCACAGAATTACTTTTACTATTTGACCTCATGCAACTAAGAGGCACTGGAGTCGTAAGAGTCCCAGTGTTCTATAAAAGTTTTGATTCTATGCTATTGCGGAGGGTATTCCGAAGAAGTTTATATCTATAGAATGCCGCTGACTTCCAGTATAGCACTGTCTGCCACCAGCTATATTAAATATAATACTATATCCAACATCGACGCGCGGTGTTCTTCTATACAGTTCTATTTACCAAATTATGGAATTAAATCCTTCAGCGGTATTTCCAAGTTAATAAGAGCTATCTTAAAGAAAAAAAATACTAAAAAATGACTATGTGTAACTTATATTAATTTATTATTTTTAACCCCCGACACAAAAAGAGGGGTGTTATATGTTTGACCTGTCGATTTGTGTATCAGTCTGTGGAAAGGTAGTAGAAAAACGCGTAGACGGATTTGATTGAGATTGACGTTGAGATGGTTCTTAGCTATGTTTGGTTGAAATAGAAACAGTCGTCTCCAAGATGTTGAGGTTTTAATAGTGCGTGTGAAAGATTCTTATGCAATATTGATGGAAATACTTAAGCAAGTGGAAATTTTTTGTACGTAGGTTCATTTAGTACAATAATGAAATTAGTAATACAACTTTAAAAAGCAGAAAAATAATTAAAATAAAAATTTAAAAAGATCTCTATAACGAATAAAAATAATATTATTAAGTACTTATTGAAATCGTTGCGTCGGGGAACGATTAATAAAGGAAGAAATTTAAATGCAAGTAAGTTACCAAGTCAAGTAAAGAAACTACGATATCGAATCGTATAGTCTTAGCCCTCGTAACTTTGTAAAATAGACACCGTCATCAACGAACGTACAACGGTTCCCCGACGTAACGTCTTTTTTTATCGTTGGAAAAATGCGTTACGCATCATCCCAGCGCGGCGGTCAGGAAGATGATGGCCGAGGGGGTATGTGGGACTATCCAGCAGCATAGAGGACGCTGCCATTTTTAAAGCTACCCACTAAAAAACCAACGGTTGACCTCATCGCCTTAGTGGGACGCCACGGGATCGCTTTCGCACTCACCGGCGGCACCGGCACTGACACCCCGGCGGAACCCCCTTCGAGGGGCCCTGATCGACTTAGGGACACCCTCACCGCGTAGGCCTATAATAGGCGAGAGAGGTCACCCCCCTCTCCCGCCCAGGCACTACAGCTGGGGTAGAAGGCTGCGGGCATAGTCCCGCCTCCTTCGACGCAGCCCCCGGCGGAGCGGGCTGCCTCTCTGTCCCGCTCTGCGGCCTCCGTCGCGACTTGCTCGCAGAAGGAGGCTTCGCGGCAATGACTTGCTCGCAGAAGGAGGCCATAGCGACCCAGCACCTCTCGTCGCCGATCATTGCGTGGACAACGTTCGGCAACGAGATTTCCCTGCCAACCACGGCTACTAGCTCAGTACGCAGGTGGTCCCAGGCTGCTCACTCCGCCATGGTATGAAGCCGTGTCGACGGACTCCTCACAGTGATGGCAGGAGGGGGTCGCCTCTCTGCGTGCGATCTTGTGCTGGTACTCACCGAAGCACCCATGCCCCGTGAGCACCTGCACAAGACGGAACGTTAGAGTCCCGTGCCGCCGGCTGATCCAACGATCGAGGTTTTTTTTTTTTTTTATATGATCTAGGGCAATGCTTGACTACATTCCACCTGATGGTAAGTGGAATGTAGTCTTAGATGGTAAGTCGCATTGCCCTAGCAACCTATTCACTCTTCTCTTGAAGACACCCACATTATATTTAGCCGGAAATACCGACGCAGGCAAATTGTTCCAGTCCTTCGCTGTACGCACTAAAAATGAGGAAGCAAAGCGCTTCGTTCGGACAGGTGGAATGTCCACAACAAAAGGATGGATACCTGCCGTGCTTCGGGACGTCCGGCGATGGAAGGGGGACGGGGGAATTAACTCATGTAATTCCTGCGCACACTCACCAAAATGTATCCTATAGAATACTGAGAGGCTAGCAATTTTACGCCTGTGTTCAAGGCTTTGGAGGTCGGCTTCGACCAATTCGGGATCGCCTATAAGCCTCTTTGCTCGCCTTTCAATTGAGTCTAGAACCGCAAGATGAGACTTTGTGGCACCAGCAAATATGTGACCACAGTACTCTACACACGACCGGATCTGTGCTTTGTATAAAACAAGAAGCTGTCCCGGTGTAAAGTACTGCCGAACCTTTGCAAGAACGGCAAGCTTTGCTGCTGCTGCTCTTGCTCTGGACTCAATGAACCGACCAAAGTTGAGGTTCGAGGAAATCTCTAAGCCTAACAACTGAAGTCGATCCCTGTATTCTAAGGATACATTCAGGAAAGTAGGAGCCAAGGTGAAAGGGCTCTTTTTGGCGGTGAACAGACACGTCTGCGTTTTGGTGGCGTTGAACTTGACAAGATTGGCATTGCTCCATGCGGAGACTGCCTGAAGTTTGTCATTCAAACGTTGCACCATGGCTTCTCTTTCAGACTGTACTTGATCTCGACTAGCCCGAGTACTCGGCAGATATCTTTCTACAACTGTGCTGTCGTCTGCATACCCATAGATACCGGGCTTCAACAGATCATTAATGTGCAGCAGAAACAGAGTTCCAGAAAGAACGGACCCCTGAGGCACTCCGGCATTTATTGTCAAGGGTTCCGAGGAACACCCGTCGACAACTACTCGGAGAGATCTGTGGCTCAGAAAGTCCGTTGCCCAGCCGATCAGACCAGGAGATATACCGTACGCTGAAAGCTTGCATATAAGGCTCGCATGCCAGACCCTGTCAAATGCCCTCGAGACGTCCAGAGAGACGGCGACCGCTTCTCCGTTCTTCTCGATGGCCTCGCCTAAAATGTGAGTAGCATACACTAGGAGGTCCCCAGTAGACCTATTACGGCGAAACCCGTACTGTCGGTCACTGAGGAGATCGTTACCTTTTAGGTATGCTAGTAGGCGCGAGTTCAATACACGCTCCATAATCTTGCAGAGTATGGAGGTGATTGAAATCGGTCTGTAATTGACAGGGTCGGCACGGCTGCCTTTTTTGGGCACGGGTTGCACATTAGCAAGCTTCCAGGACTTCGGCACTATTCCAGTCATGAAAGAGAGGCGATACAGACGTGTCAGTACAGGAGACAACTCAGCTGCGCATGTCTTGAGCAGAATGGCTGGTATACCATCAGGACCACTGGCTTTATTCACATCTAAACGACACAATGTTCTCCATACCTCTTTGTTAGTGATGCGGATTTCAGGCATCGAAATACCGCAGTGAGGAAGATGTGCTGGAGAAGCATTGCCAGTGTCTAGATGCGAATTATCAGCAAACAGAGAAGCAAGTACATTCGCTTTCTCTGTTGCTGTGTGGGCCAGGGATCCATCCGGCTTCAGCAGAGCAGGCAGTGAGGGTTGGCAGAAGTTCGACTCGATCGCTTTGGTAAGAGACCAGAAAGCTCGACTGCCAGTTGGTCTGACAGAGAGCTTTTCGCCATTCTTAGCGATTCGATCGAGACGAGCCTTCCGCAATGCCTTTTTGTAGGGCTTGGCAGCTTGGTTAAAGGCTCTCTTCTTTATACTTACATCCGGAGTTTTGCGGCTTCGAGCATCAGCCCAAATAAGGTATGCCGAATGTTTTCTGTCTTGAGCATGACCACATTCGGCATTAAACCATGGGCGAGCTTTGCCACCGATGGGTACGTCAGCAAAAGGAATAAAATACTCCATTGCCTGATGCACCACATCGGTTATAGCATCCGCGCAACTCGACGGATCCAAAGAAGAGAAGCAGACCTGCCGCCAAGGATAAGACGCAAAAAAGTGTCGCATCTCATCCCAATCTGCTGACTTGTATTTCCATACTCGCCTAACACCATGAGGTTCGAAAGCTGGTGGGGAATATGTAAACACAGATTTCACCAGACAGTGATCGGAGGTTCCCAAGGGGGAGGTGACTTCTACACGATACCTGTCCGGATCAGTTGTCAGCAGAAGGTCCAGGCAATTGGCTGTATGGCCTACCACATCTGGTACCCTTGTCGCTTGCTTCACCAGCTGAAAGAGGTCCAAGGACAACGCAAATTTCCGCGCTTCTCTTCCAGCATGGTCGGTCTTCTGGTACGGGAACAGCCAGTCCTGATGACAGGCATTAAAGTCCCCCAGAAAGACGAGCTGCGCCGAAGGGTACTGATACAGAGCCATATCTGCAGCCTCACTGAGATACTCAAATAAACGAGTTGTCTCCTGGTCACCGCTGTGCGAACGGTAGACACAGGAATACAGGATTTTTTCGTTTCCTGTGTCCACTAAAACCCATAGGGAAGAAAAAGTGGGGTCTTCAAGGTGACGGAGACGCTGAATACAGAGGTCGTTCCGCGCGTACATACTGACTCCGGCCCGTGAGCGAAAGATGTGCTCCAACGAGTAACCGGAATAATCCAAGTATGTAGCGCTCAAAGGACATTGTATCTGCGTCTCCGTCAAAAAGAGCAAGTGCGGCTGCTCTGTCTCCAGGTGGTGGTGGACAGCTAAAAGATTTGAGTGCAAACCCCTTATATTAGTGAGGTGCACTTTGTATGAGGAGGAGTGCAACCGCTGTGTCAACTTGTTTCTTTTTTTTACCTTTTTCATAATGTAAAATAAATAAAAGTGAATAGGGATGGGAAATGGCAGTTGAACGAGGCGGTACGTATCAAACCCGACTTCGAATTTGGTGATGTCTTGTCGCTGGGAGGCTAGCCTGGAGACTGCGGGGACGCCCGAACCCCCCCAGGGATCGCCATCGGGCCTCCTCGCCTGGTCGCCAACCAGCACGATGGAGCCCCCTGGGATTTTTCGCAGCTGGCGGGGCAGCCTTTCGTGGGTGGCTAACCCACTAATTGGGCCCCCAACTATCTGCGGGCGGCCAGCGGAAAGCCGTCGCTTCGGATCCCGCTACCCTCCTCGACTAGACACCCGACAAAACAAACACCAACTCGACGTCAACCGGTTCGCCAACGTACCGCAGCTGTTCAGACCCATTTCCCATATACGGCTTCGTCGAGCAACGTGCCGGAACACGACTAGGTCGCTTTGCGGCACGACTTTGCCCAATGGGTGGTAACTTTGCCGGCGACCCGATGTTATGGTCTACCACCAAGAGAAGTGAAGGTGAAGAAGTGAAGTGAGGTGGGGAGAAGTAGCCCACTGTCGCAAGACCGGCTGACGGGGACTCTAGGTCCCTACTCCACTGGCGGATCAGGGCTCGGTGAGCTAGAGCTGTTTTCCGATCCACCTCGAGCCTAACCCACCCAACCCTGGCTTCCACCCGGTGCCAATACACTCCGGCGAGCACCCACGCCTGTAGCTCCCAGGGCGGATCGTTCGCCAGGAGTGTGGCCGCAGTGAATGACACTGTACCGTACCCTCTGATCACCCTCATCGCTAGGACCCTTTGCGTGCGTCGCAAAAGCGCCTTGGAATCCGTGGTGAGGGCTCCCGACCATATGGGAGCACGCCGGCGTATAACCGGTGGTAAAGAGCCTGCGGCTCTCCGGCGTTGGGCTGAAGCCTACTCAAGGCAGCTGCGGTGGAAATTAGCTTTGGGGCCAGCAGAGAGAAGTGAGGCCCGAAGTTCCATCTACCGTCCAGGATGAGGCCCAGATAAAGTATTTGTCTGGTATCTCACCCATAATATTATTTGTATCGGGGCTTTTTATTTTTTTTATTTAATTATATGTAGAAAAAGACAAAATTACATAGAATATAAAATTCTCTAGAATACCTATTTATAAACTGATTATATTATTTGTGGTAAATCTTACAATTTTAAATAACCTACTATTATGTCTGTGTGAGAACAAAGCGTTATATAATTACAAGGGGAAATACCGGAAAAGGTTTGAGTGATATTAAACCTATTATGTCACCAGTACAGCGTGAAGCCTCCGTCTGACACAAAAACAACGTACGGCTTAGGAGTAATTAAAGTAGGTATAAAGGATATATATTATAGCGTATACGAGTATTACAAAAAGCTGCTAAATGCTATTTATTGGGTTGGCTCCAAATCTTTGTTATAGATGTTTTTGTTGTGATAAGACGGTTACGTTTATATTGTACAGTGGGGTTATTTTCAAAACAAATGTTGTATTTAATATATCATACATTATTCTTTATACTTTTCGTTGATAAAGCGAGGTCAATATGTTTTTAGTATATTTATAGATACTAAGCACATGCACGGTATCCTTTTTGTTATATTTTAGGGGGAAAATTTAATTTATTTTCTTAAAGTGTCGGATATGTGAAACAACTATTAACCATATGTGAAGTTTTTGTGTAACGTTTATGTGCGCTTCGCCGCAATGACTTTGTTTCATATTTTTACTTGAAATATGAAGTTCTTATTTTTAGCTACAGAAGTACAGTGTGCAGAAGTTTGATAGATATTGAGCACACAGATGCAGGTGTTTTGAACTAACGGCATTCAAACGGAGAGTGAGAGCTGGAACAAGTTTGTAGAATACATTTTGCATACTTTCACACCGCATCAGTCGAGGTCGGCTGTTCGAGAAACAAACAAAGAAACAGCTTTTATAATAATTACTTCACTTCTGTATGTGCTTGCTGCAGGAGTCATAAGGAAATATATTGTTAAATATTGTATTGGAATAATGTCCTTTACGTATTTTAATTTATATATCAAAATATAAAATTATTAGCGTTTGATGTTTTACTTGTATATCTGAATATTACTTAAAAGCCATTTTTTTTAAGATTCGTAAATTCTCATGCTAATTGAATTATTAGCTAAATAAGCTAATTATAAGATAAATGAGCTTATGTTGTTACATAATTACATAATTTTGTAGATAATGAATGGATATTAAACTACATAAGATGACGGTTTTCTTCTAAATTATTTATATTCGATTTAATATACTACTGACTACAGAACAGGCAAGTAACTTAAGTAGCAACTTCTCAGGTATATTTATAAGACCAGGAACTAAAACTCAAATCTCATTGATTTATTTATTTTTATTTTTATTTTTAGTGCTAATATTATCAGAAAAAAAAAAAAAAACTTGTTCATATTTTGGTATTTTATTGCAGATATCTGTATATAGTTCCTATAACTAATTAACTAATTAACTAACAAACTAACTTTGTTTAACAAGCAAATTTGTTTTTAGTTTAATTCAAATGTCCAGTTTAAATTTGATAGAAGTTAGTATTAATGTTTAATAATATAGCGTTCGATTATTATATCCGTATTATATAAGTACTAATAACTTTAGTAACATTCAGTAGTTGTATGATCAGATTAGTTTTAGATACTTTCATTTCATTTCTGTGATTCATTATTTTTTATTGAAAACAGTTTAAGTCGTATATAACAGTAGCCTCTATGACGTCACCATGGTCCGTGGTCTCCTGAACTATAATCATTGTTTAAGGTCAGTGAGATACAGGTTGTTATTATATTAATAACATTATTATATGTAAGAACAATTGTTGTTGTGTCTTCGTTACTAGAATATGATACATCATATCTAATGTGTTTATTGGGTTACCATTTAATGTACTGTTTTATGCATATCTATAGCACATAGAAAAGAAATTTCATCTGATGTAATACATTAGAGTATATATAGTATATAAATACCATGTTCAATATATGTTTTGTAGCAAAATAATATAATCTTATCATACCTTATATTTAGTATATAATGGACGGTGTGCTATTTGTATGTGTGCGTGCACAGGAGACATATCGTGATATTATAAAAATGGCGATGGTTGTGTTGAAGACCCGCGAGATGAATAGACATTTTTTACATCAATATACACTTATTTATATTTTTTAAAAGCTATTCCTTTACATATTTATGTAATAATAAAAATATAGTTACTTAATCGGATTTCTGTAAATATGATGTAATTAAGTAATTAATTAATTAATTATTTATTCATTATCATTATGTACTAAGGTAACAGTGGTTTTAAATATAAAATATTCTTTAAACTAAATACTTTTTAATTATAGAGTCGTCTAAAGTATCTAATGAAATCGTATAAGAACATCAATTATGTAAGTACCTTTCTACTATATTTTAATGAATACTTAAGTAATATTGTAATTAATAGGTTATCAATCTGAAAACTGCTGAGAATTTTAAAACATAAATATTATTAGAAATTACCTCATTGTTCTTTGGTTGTTATATCCAACATATACTTGTATATGTTTGTACTAAAACGTCATATAAAGAACAAAGAGTTTTATATGTAGGTACTGGCATGTTATGACAATACATATTAAATTCTGAGAAACAGATGTATGCAATCTTTCTACCACGAGCCATATAATAAAGACCGAATAAAAAGACCTGATCACGTCGTGGGTTCTTAAAGGTTGGAGGGTCGATGTGTTATGGAACTATTCGTCAACCGGCGTCTTAACGAGCATAATTATTAATTATAAACCAGTAATATCGATCATTACTTACTCTTCCTAGAATTTCGAAAAACTTTTAGTGGTTTTAAATTAAACGTTAAATGGTTTTTTTTAAAGGCATTACATTTCAGAACATTGATTTTCAGGTAGAGTTCGGAAAGTTTAACATTTAAACTTCTTCACCTTGTTCTTACGTATAGTTACGAAAATTGAAAATATGTATCAGATTTTTGAAATCTAGAAAACGCCCTTTTTAACTTCTTTCAATAGAATAATTAACAGATATAAAAATTACTTTATGATTATTTATAGAGATGCGCCAAATAGTGGTTTGCCCAAAAAGCTGAATACCGAATATTCAGTCCGGTTTAACCTTAACCGGACCAAATATTCGGCTGAATTATTCGGTTTATCATTTCTTTGTTTTTTGTCATCAATAGGTTCTAACATGTACCTACATTACGTGTGGCGGAAGGCTAGATAAATAAATATATTAAGATGATATATTTAAAAATATTGTTTTGAGGTTTAAAAATAAATGCTTTTTAAGGTTCAAAATAAAGGTTGACTTTACCAAATTCTAATTGTAGGTTAGGAATAATAAGATAAATATGTTGACTTGCTGTTTCGAAATAAATGTTGATTTGAAGCTTAATTGCTATATATTGTTAATCTTGATTTAACACATTATTATAAGATTTCTTTGACTTATAGTATAATATAAATCTTTTATCTTTTATGTTTTATCTTTTAGTTCTTTATCGTGTCGTGTAGCCAAAAAAATTTAAATACTCGAACCAAATATATTCGGCCCCAAAACCGAAAAATTCGTCCGAGTACCGAATACTTTCCGAATATTCGGATCTCTAATTATTTACTTTTTAAATGTATTTATTAAAAAACTATTGCAATGTATTGTGTAAGGTGCATGTTCTAAAATGTACCTTAATTGGAGGACTATTAAGAATAATTTAAAAAATATATTTGTTATGAAAGACACAATAAATAGAGATAATCCTACTGAACTAACTTAATTATTTACCTATCGTAATATGCTGAATAGATATTTATTAAATAAATATAGTTACGGGTTCTGTTCTTAAAACTGATATTAATAATTAAAAAAGCTGGAAAGCATAATATTGTTACATATTAACAAGCCCGGCTCTAGTAAATAAAACCAAATGCATTTTTGGGATTATTAATAATGTATATTAATAATGTATATTTTTAATTTTTCATTTCATGCACACATTTAATTATTGTACTTTTTTTAGGGATCTGGCTCGAATACAATTGTGTGTACCTATATTGAACAAAAATACACTTCAAATCTAACCTGGCGCCTGGAGGTTCGAATGCACATAGTCGCTCGCTTGAATTATATAAACGAAGTATAAAGGTTGACTGTGGCAGTATATCATTGTACATTTAACGTCTTACCGGTCAACGGTCACTTCCATTCTCAGTTGTCGTTCGGACGTCGAGGCAAGTGCCTGTATTTTGCAGAAATCGTTAATTATTCACGTTAAGTGATGTGTTTTTTAAAAGAATAAGAAAAAATGGATTAAAATATATACAATTTCCGTGTTTACCTAACATGTACAAATACCATTAGTTATGGCCTGGATTCTTCAATACATCTTCTGGGTTTCACTGGTATGTATTTTAGCTTATACCTAGAAAATAATATGTTTTTTAATATAACTGCGAGCTAAAATACATGTTCAAGGCTCACCAACGGAAATCCATATATAGCTCGGTAACTTCCTTGAATGTTTTTGATCGAATGAATGACATACGACAGATATTAAAATTATATTTTTTATTACATATAATTTGTTATCCCAAAATTCCTTGCAAATCATCAATCCTATTTAATTTCAGTAATATTAAAAATATCAGTATGACCATAGATATACAAAATATAGAGACTTTTCTGCGTGTCGGAAACCAATTACTAAACATAAACATCGAAACATAGTCAAAATCAAATAATCAACCAGTTTTATGACAAGAAAGTAAAAGTGACCGAACACTGTGGTGTCGCGTGTTGGTACGACTACCATCACAACATCATTAGTCAATGATTCATTAATACGAGCAGTCACTCATCATTATTAATTGTAGCTTGCATTGTATGTTAGAGACGCCACAAGATTTATTGTTAGTAACTATTATATATAGTAGTTTTATATACTTTAAGTATAATTACGTAATTGAAGTTGATGAATACAGTTTCTTTTAATCTTTTCAAGATGTCACAATTGAACACCCCGAGATAGACAAATTATATATAAATCACACATTTTTTTGCTTTTCTTTACTGCTATTGAAATAAAACAACCTTGAACTACTAAGGATATTAAAAGTTTTTTATATAGTTTTTATGTTTTTAGAGTAGGTACCAAAATTTAAGACCTTCATAGCGTTTAATTTCCGTACCTCTAAAGGAAAAAAACGGAACCCTTTCAGGATCCCTTTGTTTGTCCGTCCGTCTGTCAAGTCCCTTTTCTTGGAAAAGCGAAAGATATCAAGCTGAAATTTATATCAAATACTCAGGTCGTCTACTGTCCCCTAGACTTTTATTTTCTATTTTTCTTAAAATTTCTTAGCCAGCGCAATCCAAAGATACCGAGCTCTTTCTGCCGCAACTTTTGGAAGATCGCAAGGAAATCAAAACCTACAGGGCACTTCACGTAAACTTAGAGTCTTGAACTTTGGCACCAAGCAACGTCTCATAGCATAAGTAAAGGAAAAACTGCGAAAACCGAAAAATTAATAGTAACATCATGTAATAAAAATATTTTAATTAATTTAAAAGTAACTACTCCTTTCCTCGTGAACATACATACATTCCACTAATTCCTCGGCATTAAAACCTAAAGGTTACTTCCAGTCGACCTAAAATCAGAATACCGTAACAATAACTCGATTGTCGTGATGGGTGAACTTTTACTTATATACCTACAGGTTTGTACGGAATGCTCGGTGCGCAAGTACAACTCGCACTTAGCCGCATATTTTTTGCATGACCTCTATGTTTTGTTTTTCTTGATTTGATAATCAAATTAAGGTTTGTAATATCTAACAACATAACAAGAGATTTGATGTTTGTAACAAATGAGGGCAAAAAGAATGGTAATGTCAAAGATATGAGTATAAATTACGGAATCTTATAACAAAAATTCTAACTTACCTCGAAATTAAAACCAAATGTAGGTTGCTGTTAATATCGTCAATATATAATATGAAACTTGTATTATCATTAAAGTTTTGACACGTCAGTAGTCATAAATATGATTTAATTGTAGCCACGGTTACTGCGTTTTACATTTATGCATTCTATAAGCATTTATTAAGGAGGTGTTTGTTTATTTTTCCATAAAATAATTGATAACCACAAATATATTTACATAAATCGTGCATCTGATCGGCTCCAAGCAAAAGATTCTGTTTATTAATCTTGCTGCGGTAAGATTCGATATCTGACGTATTGTAGGTTAACCAGACAACTATTTTACTTGTATAAAAATAGTACTTACAGACGTACTAAAAATAATAAAAATAGTTATACCATTTAACAGTAAAAAACAGTCTGCAAATACAGCAAAATATAATATAGATAATAAGAACGAACCGTGTCGGCAAGGAATGATAATTAAAATATAATATACACAACTTAGTTACTTGTAAACTATATTATAGTATCTTTAACCATTATTATAGGTTTATTAGTACATGTAGAGCTGGTTCCATCTTGTGCGATGAGACGACGAGCTAGCGGCAGGTTTAGTGACTCTCCTGACGTTCTCTGTGCAGGCTGATCCCTAACCGTCCTTTCCTAGCCAGGGCGGTATTTATGATTAATATACCAAAATTATTAAAAATAGTTGAATCTCCTCATGTAGCCAGGTTTAGCAGACATCTTGAAACTATGAATGTTCAATTACAGCCTAAAAAAAACATCAACTTTAAGCAATTTCGTATAAAATAATGTTTTTGTAAATATAATACTTTTTATTTACAAATTAACCTAACATCAATTATGATCGATTAATTATTATTAAACCGTGGTATCACTATGTATTAAATAAAAATATATTTACAAAATTTCCTCCGCTTGCGACAATAGACGACCAATTTAATCTCCTGGACAGGCAGTAAAATATAAATATTGACGCTGCACATTTAATTAATTTTTTTGGTATGATGTATCAATGGTATAGTTATATATTTTCAATGAATAGTTACAGATATCTCGCGGCGCTGAGATATCGGGACGTCGTCTGCTGGTGGGGGACGATTCGACTCTGAATCCGAATGGTTCGTACAAAATCCTGAATAGATTTGCGAAGCCTCTTGTTCGCAGGCGAGGTTCGTATGTGTGTCTGTTCACGATTTAATTGTCAGAGCAAGATGAAAAGAGCAAAATAAAGATTTTGTGATAAATATTTTTTTATAGATTCATGATAAAACATGATTTACTTGACCCCTTGTAAACTTTATATTCTTAACAAAGTATCCGTAATCAAGTATTTTTAGCGTTCCCTAACCATACAATATTTGTAGCTTCATTTATAGAACAAATACTTGTTCCTATAATATATTAAAAAAAACAATAATACTGTTAAGTTTAAGCTACTCTACTCATTAATATTGCATCCGTTCTCTGTTTGTAATACCTTGAGATGAAACGTATATTGGTATGACCGAATACCGGATACCAAATATTCGGCAAGCTACGAGGCCGCAGGGGCGGATACTCGGCCCTTCATCGCCTTACATGACGCGACAGTTTGATTTGAATATAGGCTAAACGAATAAAATAAATTGAAACAATATGATAATACAAGATTAATATTTAATAAGATAACTAAATCTTTAGAAATAAAAAAAACAATTATGTGGTATTAAAAAAACTACTTAAAGTTTGGAAAAATTATAATAATGATTTTATTTTAATCGTTTATTCCGTTATTTTTGGGTTTCTTTAGGTTTCTTTTACTGATAAGAAATCAAATTTGTTATTATTTTATGTTTTACTTAATTGAATAATACATTATAGTTTTGTTTTCTCCATAATATAATAAATTACCATCGACTGTTAAAATCGTATTAAATATCAGTTTGACATTATATATCATTTCTAAGGTATTTTGAATTGGTAAATTGTTTATATAAACTGAAAATAATCTTGTATAATGTAAGTTATCGGAAGTTGCTTGATGTGTGTTGGTTCTAGTCCCGGGCGGCGTGGTATTTCCAGGAGAGAATTCTGCGGGTATGGGTGTGGTCGGTTTTATGGACCCCGTGATTCCAGAGAGCTGCTTGAGGATAGGCATCTGTGATGATGTGCCGAACTATCCTGATGAACTAGTATCTAGGTTACTTCAACAGGTGTGTTTTTATTCAGTTTTACTAAAAAAAAATGAAAAAAGTTTTACTAAAAATAAAGAAAAAGTACACCCAAACCCGGATCGCTAGGACCTTTGGGTCATAATTTATTGATAAACATAACAAACCGTTGTCTTGTCATAGCCTAAAATCGACCATCTTTGACTTAGTAAGAACTACTTTCTCCAATAAAATTACTTTTTAGAGATATTATATTATAATAATATTATATTATAATAATATTATATTATAATAATATTATATTATAATAAAATATAATTAAAAAAAATATATCGTTTGCAGACTCACAAATGCTGACTTTTTGTTATAAAGTTATGAAAAAATATTTTGTGCTTACAGATCGAGAACACAAATCTATCAAGATTCAATCAGGATGTTCTTGAAACCCCGATCATAGCGCAAAGAATTAGTCCAGAGGAGGACACCATGTCTCTTTGTGATTCCGTGGAAAGGGTAAGGACCTGGTCTAACATAATAATATAATATAGCTTTGTGAACCTTTGCAGGCTGAGTTAGCTCCATACGAGAATAGTAGTTAAAAAACCTAAATAAAACATTAAAAAGAACATTTCTTTCATTAGAGAAAAACGGGCAGGAATCGAACCTGTGTCCTCTGGGAAACCGTCCCGTTGAGTTACCGTATCAGTCGTAGCGGGCTTATTATTAAGCTTAACATGGTTATACAAGTTTATAGATATTTTAAGACATTGCTTTCGTATAGTTTACTTGTTAGAACACTTTAATATAGATTTTCAAATGATCATTTCAGATTTCCACCCCAAGAGCTGCGCAGGACACCAGCAAGGAGTGGCATCTCATTGTTAACGACAAGAACAAACCACAGCAGACCTTCCGTGTAGAAATATGCAGGTAAGAACATATTATCTATAGTTTTATAGACCCTGCTCATTTTGCATGTTGATATATAATTTAGAATAAAAAGTGGTTAAGTCGGTGGATATTAAGAACTAACATGGCTGGTATAACCTAAAAATATATTTAAAAACTTCGTGATCAACAGCATGATCAGATTGAGGCGTCCAGCCAGATAGTATTGTAAGATTACATTGTAAAAAGTAAAAAGGCTAACAACTTGTATACCAAAATAAAGTTAGACGTGTTTCAATATTATTAACTTTAAATAAAATGAGTCTCATATCTTAAATATTCAAATATTATCCACATTCAGCATGACTATAAACAATTAATTGGACACGGCGACTCAAGTGTATGCTCTGGTAAACTGCATCCAATCCATTAACGTCATAATTTGATTAAAACCTAATGAATAATAAAAAAGTAAACTAGACAGTTATGAAATAAATATATATAAACGATCTCTAAAACTGCAAATTGAAAACAAAAAAATAACTCTAGTTTTTGGGATCTATGTGATAATATTACATAAATAACTAATGTCATTTAGTGTAACTATCAAGATTTTTTTTTGTAGGACTAATACAACCGATTTATACAGCAATAATGAAAAATGAATAAACTCAGCAGGATTTAGCTTCTTTTCTCAATAATATAATATAGAGACTTGATTGACATTTTTATATTATATTATTGTAATAAAACTATATTATTTGTTACAGAAATAAAGACTCTGCTTGCTCGTCGGTTGCGTATTTCCAACACGGTTACGAGGCCCGCTGCGTACAAAAGTATATTTTAAGAAAAATGTTAGCAATTAATGAAAATCAAGAAATAGTGGAACGACCCTTCCAAGTTCCTAGTTGTTGTTCTTGTCTCGTGAGAAATGTAGCAAACTAGTCTTTACACCGGCTTAACAGATAATTACATAATATGTAAAATAAATTTTAAGTATAATGTTTTATGTATTTTAAGTATTAAATATGTACGCAATAAAAAAGAGTAAAAATATATATTAGTAGTATCTATTTTTCTGTATTGTGAATTTAACCAAAGACTTTTTCGCAATCAAAAATACTGATGCTTTGGCTACGATTAAGAACTTAAATATAATACTTACTAAATACCCACATATTTTTTTATTTGGTTTAGTGGTAGAAACTTTTGTAGAACCTCGTCAATTGCACGCGTATGTATTACATACTTCTCATTATGCTTTTAATTGTTTTAGAGACATTTTGACGTCTGTTTATAAAGTTTTGCAAATCTCATTGTGAATTCTTAAAAATCTGTCAATGTAGTTAAGTAGAACTGCATTCCTTAAGGTTCCCCGGACCAGCCAGAAATATTGAATTAACCTTATAAATTATTAACAAATCGGAAAATACATATTTTATATGATCGTTGTAATTAATTGAATAATATTGCAGTGTGTGGAAAAAAGGCATAAATTTTGAAACTCTATAATTATTATTTAATCAGTATTCGTTTTAAAAACAATTAACTTAACTAGCTATCTTTCAATGTCTCGACGAGAATAAAAACCTTAAGTAACAAATGATATGGAAAACATATACAATTTTTTATTAAATTTATGTAAACTAATCAGTAAAATTTTCAAAATTAATATAATATTTATCTTCTCTTACATGTATCTTCTTTAACTACATAAGTGGAAAGAAGAACCTCGTTCTAATAAACACTTATTAGATATATTAAACCGTTCGATTATATTTCTTCTGAATTGATATTTAGTCTCGAATGTATTTTAATTTATGTAATGTATAGAATTTATTTCTCTTTTTTTTTAAGAATAGCGTACATTTAAAGCTTAATATAAATAATAATAATTTAGTAATAATCTTTTTCATAATTATTTAACTTAATTAACTAATTACTGTTAATAGGGAAAATGTTACTTGACCGCAAACTTAGGGATATAACATAAATTTCGAGAAATGTACAAGGATACTCAGAAAGTTACAAAATAAATAGATGTTCTAAATATTTTTTCTAGTTCTTACCAACTTTTACCAGCATCAGTAGAAAGTTTGAGGAATCAATTTTCATAGCACAATTTCAATTTCCATTTCAGAAAAAGGTAATCTTTTCTATCAAGGGAAATATTTATATCCATCAATTATTTCCAATTATGATGTCTTGCAACTGTTAAATTAAACGAAAAACCCTTACTTCTTCTTCTTTTTCTTAATAAATAATTAGAAATCCATAATACTTGAAGTATTTTACATTAAATTCAAATCATTTTGAATTAAGACCCAACCAAATAGATACTGTAATCACTATATTAGCGAAATCAACGATATAATGAGAATTAAATTGACGCGCCCTGCGTTTGAACAACCGACTCTCTCACTCAGCTTACAAAACGTAGTTAATAGAGTGTTCACGTCAATCTTCAGTATGAGGGCCGTACGAAGAAGAAATATATCACAATCATTGCTAACGACTGGGCTATATATATATATATATATATATATATATATATATATATATATATGTTTTTTTTTCTTTTTTGTTCGTAAAAATAAAGTGTTCAAAAAACAAAAAAAAAACTCCTAAATATGTGTAAGTACCACCACCTATGTATCTACGAAGAAACTTTCGTGGAATTTTTGTATCCGCTAACTCCTTTCTTGATTCTGCACACAAATAAAACATTCATGTAAAATACGTATGCATGCCAAAATGCCTTTACTTAATAGTTTTTAATTGTTTTTTTTTGTTTTTGGTCAAGAAAGGGTGCGTGAGCTACACATTTGAATGGTAACACACTTATATCAATCTTTATTAAAAAAAACATTTTTTTGTCATTGAACCATATCCATTTAAATCAAATGTAATTAAGGAACAATCCAGGAACGTTCTGGCGATATATTCATGTCAACATTTTCTGTATCCCTTAGAAATCATTAACAACGAAATTATTTTTTTTTCATTTATATATAATGAAGGTACATACATTATATTGTTTACAGTATTTTAAAGCAATGCATTGCAAAATCTTTGTTACGTTTAGTCCGCAGTGCATGCCAGTTCGGCTCACAACTTAACAAATGACATCACTTACATAATATACATATAATGCTTAAAATAAATATAATGCATAAATAATATATAATAAAAGCAGGTACAAACCTATCACCGCGCGCTACCAAGTCCAGCCATATGCAACGGGTTGGAAACATTTTTATAGGAACTAGAACTATGGCAGAGCTAGAGGACTGCGCTACAGGATGATGCGTTTCCAAACAGCTTCTAGAATATTTATTATTAGATGAAGTTGGATGTTCGTGTATAGATAAGATATTGATATCTATCTTTTTAATTAGGTAGTGTTTGAGTGTACGAGGTAGGTTGCTATTCTATTTATATATATATTTGTGTATACGTATATATGTTTTATTAGTATATAAGTTTATTTTTCAATATAGTATCGTTTTAGTATTTATAAGATGGTATGTATTATAGTAATTATGAATTTTCTAGTCTGTCATAGAAACATTTTTTATATATGTGTTTAAATTTTCATCAGTAATATGTAGTTGATAGAATCTTGGGGGGTATTTTGTTTAAAAACGTAGGTTTTTGAAATTTGTTTGTTCTCTTGCCATAATAATTATAAACTCTTGGTACCACTAGTTTAGCGTTTGTTATTTTTCTTGTGACAGTACTATGTGTGACTTTTATTTGAACCTCTTTGTTATGACATTGTTCTGTTAATATTAATATTTTAAATTTATCATGTACTGATAGAATCTTGCAATATTTTTATACTGTTGTCTTCTTTGGCTAGTTTCATTTTAATTTTTAGAGGCATGATTATTTTTAATATTCTTAGCTGAAGGTCCATAAAATATAAATAATATTATAATGACATAAATTTAAACACAGAAACTCTAGTCGTCATATAACACGTCCTAACAATAATAACTCATAATAATATGTCTATTTCTATTTGTTTTGTTGCATCTGTTTCGATTAAAGAATATGTGAAGTTGTTTTCAGTGCACGTCGGAATTCCCATATACATGATATAATAAATAAATACACACTTATAATGTTAATTATTAACTTGTGAACGCCACAACCCTGATGTTTCTGTTTGCAATATATGTTTACAATTGATAGCGCTATTGATCACTTTATGTCTGACATATTATGAGTGATCATACTATTCAATATCATATAGGTAATTTGGATTAAGAAATTAAAAGAATACATTTAAGATTACAAACTTTCGTTGCTTTTATAATTAACTTCTATATAATTGAACGCATTAAATATGATTAATAACCATCAATATTTTATGAAAATATTATTTCTATTGTAACAAAAGAATTCCCAATAAAATAAAAAAAAAAGTTTTTTTTTAAATGTTTCGACATTGGATTCGAATAATTGGATTAGATTAAGATTAATAATAAGTATCTTTATTGCCCATTTATAAAAACATAGAACATTGTTATTAATGAATCCTATGACATCCGAACTAGTTTAAGCTGTGTCTCGGATGGCAGTTTCTTCTCCTTAAAATAAGTATCCCAAATGGTAACAAAAGATAGGAACTAAACTAAATTTTATGTAAATATATATAAATAGAAACATCCATACAACTCCATAGCGTATTTCAGCGCTCTGTGTGTGTGTGTGTGTGTATGTGTGTGTGTGTGTATGTATGTGTATGTGTCTGTTTGTGGTTGTGATCATGTGTGTGTGATGTATTATTATTTCTGTAGCGTAAGTAGTTTCTCAACATCGTCATAATCAAACTTTGTTAACCACGTAAATATTATTTTTTTAAAAACATTATTTGAAACCTTTTTTATTTGTTTGTTCTTGCAATCAGAGGACATTTTATTATATAAATAAGGGGCAATATATAAGGTATGCTTACGTGCACTAGCACTGGTATATCGAGGAACTGGACAGCGGTCGAGTCTTTTTCGAGAGACTGGAAGGTAGGAAACTACTTTTCTATGATAATTTCTCAACGCCTGGTAAAAGAATAATTTTCGAACAGATAAAACCTTTGTTTCATCATACAATGCTTGACTAGGGTGTCGAAAAGGTAAAGACATTGCAACTTTAAGTACCGCGCGTTGTGCTCGTTCTACGGTAAGTATGTGACTACTAGCCGCGCCACCCCATGCACAGATACAGTATTGGATAAGACATTCACAAAGGGTTTTATATGTACTAACTATCAGTGATTTATCAGCAACTACACGTAGGCTTCTAAAAATTGGAATTAGTTTTCTTATTCTACTTCCCAAAAATGTTGTGTGGCTCTCCCATCTTAAATTAACGTCTATTACGACACCCAAGTATTTGATTTTGTAGGCTTTAGGCATTATTGGGCAAAGGCATTGGTTATCCAGTGGGTTTCTATTGCAAGGATATATATGAATCCTTAGTTCTAAGTTAGGATTGGGGCTACCCGTAGTTGTTTTGCTAAAACACAAATAGCTGCATTTATTGGTGTTGAGAGAAAGAAGGTTATCCTCAAGCCAAGTTGTGACTTTAGACAAACCGTTTTCTGCTAGATGAAATACATGGTTCCAAGTATTTCCATGGAAAAGAAGTAC
Organism: Napeogenes sylphis; assembly: GCA_959347405.1. Classification (NCBI taxonomy): domain Eukaryota; kingdom Metazoa; phylum Arthropoda; class Insecta; order Lepidoptera; family Nymphalidae; genus Napeogenes; species Napeogenes sylphis. The sequence continues at coordinate 26,756,681 of OY365788.1, read as the reverse complement.
GGTGTCATCAGCAAACATGATAAGTTCCATTCCGGCGGCTTGCATTTGGCAAAGATTATTTATATATATTAAGAAAAGTGTTGGTCCTAAATTACTACCTTGTGGGACCCCAAATCTGCAGATACCATTATCACTCTCGTATTTTAGTACACGAACTTTTTGGCTCCTGTCTCTAAGATAACTAGAAAACCACTGCAAGATAATTCCACGTATACCAATATTTTCCATTCTTTGAAGAAGTATTGGTATAGACACTGTGTCAAAGGCTTTCTGAAGGTCAAGAAAGATTCCTAAGCATTTCTTTTTTTTGTCCATGTATTGAGTAATAAGTGATGTGAGTGTTAGTAAAGCATCTTCCGTAGATTTACGTTCTCTGAAACCAAATTGGCAGTTGCTCAGCAACTTGTGTTTATCTAGATATCTTACTAGCCGTTTACCGGCAATTCTTTCAATTACCTTAGAGACAGAAGAAAGTATAGAGATAGGCCTATAGTTGGATGGGTTTTTTTTATCGCCTGATTTGTAAATAGGACTGACGATTGCATATTTACATGCTTGTGGAAATATACCCGTCTGAAAACTTAAGTTGCAGATGTACACAAGGCAGTCGATTATTAAGGGAGCAAGTAATTTTAAAATATTGGAGGTTATCATATCCCATCCTGGTGCACTGTTTGATCTCAGCGAAGATAAAACCCCCTTAATTTCTAATGTGTCTGTTAAAAACATAGTCATAGAAAAGAGTGGTGAATTCCCCAACAAGCGTGCAGAAGCGGCCAAATCATCCTCATTCTTATTCATTTTATTCAGTATAACATTTGCCAGTTGATTTCCTATGTTTAAATAATAATTATTTACTACGTTTAGTGAGCCTTTGGGTGTATCATTTAACGTAACTAGTTCATCAGATACCAGTTTACATTTATTTATGTTACATACTTCCTTGATTGTATCCCAGGTTTTAGAAATATTACCTTTATTCTTAATAAATTCATTTCTGTAATGTAGACATTTAATTCTTTTGACTAATTTGTTACATGTGTTTCTATACAAAATATAATCTCTGTATAAAATATCGTTCTCTGGGTATTTCTTCACTTTTTTGTGCATTTTATCCCTTTTTCGTATACACTTAACTATACCAACTGTTATCCTTTCCTTAACGCTCTTAATTTCCGTGTTATTATTAATAGATGCAACTAGTTTAGACGTAAAGATATCAACTGCAGTGTCAACATTTACTGCTTCATATAAGGTGGACCAGTTAATCTGACTAACTTCGTCCTTAAGACCGTCCAAATTTATTTTTACTTTCTTATAATTTGAAGATTTTCTCGTTATTTTGGTGTTATTTATGTACAGAAGTATAGCAGAATGATCAGTTAGTGTTGGTTCGAAAATTATAGTTTTACATTCATGTCTGCATTTAATCATGAAGTGATCAATACACGTAGACTGTCTTGTGGGTTTGTTGATTCCTTGTCTTAGCCCATACATAGCCATAAGATTCAAATAGTCCTCAGCATAACTTGTTAAGTTTTCTGGTAGAATATTAATATTCAAATCTCCTGTTAAGATAACATTAGAAGTAGACAAGCTTTTAAGAAGAATTTCTAGGGAGAATAAGAATCCAGACGGGTTGTAAAAACAAGGGGGTCTGTATGTGCATGTGGATTAATATTTAACATACGTCTCCCAATACTAATTGTCCAAGTTGATGCAATTAAAATAAATGATCAGGACACATGTAAACGCTTATACAATTTGTAAACAAAAGTTCAGGTGTCAACGTGAGCGGCTGTCAAGATAGATAGATCATAAACTATCTTGTTCCTCTGTTTTAGCAAGTGATGTCAATAGAGGTTCTAGTAAAGCTTTTAGGGTAACTACGAGGGTACGAACTAGCGCGCTACGACGTTCAATAATGAGTCTGTAATGTCCTTGGCGATTCTGTATGATAATTCTCACAGACAAATCTTTGTTATTTATATTTTATTATGTTGATTACTTTGTTCCAGACATTTAAAGAGCTAATTTATTTATTCCTACTTGCAATAGAAATCTACTTTTGTAATACAATATATTCGATTTCAAATTCTAAGGTGACTAATGGTTGATTCATACAGTTATAACTTACAATATATTTGTTTTTATGTACCTGTTTATCTTTTTAATGAAAGACAAATAAAAAATATATAAATAAATAGCAGGCATACATTTCATACTTAAAAGACAAATGTGATAAAATATACGTTTTCAATAAACCATTACCGCTTACGGCTGAGGTCAGTTGTGTTGATAACAGTAATTAAAGTTATAAATTATTAATTTACTCGACAGCTACAAGGATATAGATAGCCATGTCACAAGTTACGTCATTTATGTTGCAATGCAAGATTATTAGCTTGGAAGTACGTCATAAGCTGCGAAAATGATGTATTCGTAAGTAGTAAAAAAACAAATTCAAGAGCAATTAAATTAATGTTTGGAAAAAAATATATAAATTTAGCAAAATAAATTACGAACATCTAAATATATAAGTATAAGAGTCGAATACTTATATGTTAAATGCCTCATAGTAGTAGTTGCTGAATATCATGTACACAGGTTGAAAAAGGTTGAAGAGTTCAGTAAAGTTGCATTGCTTATCAAAACGTTGTTAAGAGATTTTGTAAGAACAGTGTCATTGTACCTTTACCAGTGTTAGTTATTGGAAATATATTATACTTCTTACATTACAGAAATACATTACAGAAATATATTATACTTCTTACATACCTACGTACTTAGGTACGTATTTATCTCACTAGAGGTATATGACCCAGATATATTATTATTATAACGTCATAATGTTCTATAAAATGATAACTCACTCATTCTATAGCTAATGATGAACTCCTAAAATATAATATACCTAATACATTTTAACGTTATTAAAAAAAGATAAATTAAAACGACATTAGTAGTTACATTCGGCATATCACACGAGAGTTGTCACCTCTTGACTTAGGAATCCCCTAAGTAGCTAAAACGATTCATTAATCAAACTTATCTGAACATCCACTTAACATTGAAGTATATTACAAGCTATAGAAAAAAAAATATGTTCATTGCAATATTTATTTTTGTACAAAAAGAATGGTTTTTAATTATTTTGACTCATTACTTAAGATCGTTAAATTTTTCTCCAGGTCAGGGAAAAATAAAAAAATAATAAAGTGATTTTTTTCATAATTAAAAAACCAAACCGACGCGACGCGTGGAGTTGTCGACCATAAGTAGTTTAATATATCGTTTCGCTATATAAAGATGATTTCTGTATGATTGCGAAAGTGTTTCAATTAATACTTGAGTTTGTAAAAATATTTTTATCGTATATTATAAGGAATAAAATAAATATGTGTATTGAACAAAAACAAAAAGAAATTAAATTTCATGTAACATTTTATCATTAAAACGTTTTATACAAAATGGTTTCAGTGTCAGTGAAATAATTAGTATTTTCGTTAATTAATTGATACTCCAAAACGAAGCAGGAAAATGTGATATTATTAGGACTATAAAATAGTGCCAACGTATTGTGTCAGGACACTTAACTGTAAAACGTCAGTATTAGCGATGGTGCGGTTAAATTTCTTCTGTATTCTTATTACGGTAAATATATTTGTTTGTTAATTATAATTATTTCTATTTGGAAAATATATATTATTAAATAAAAAAATATAATAGTGAAATTGTCGATAGTCGAACTTCAAATGTTATTAGAAGATGTAGTTTATAAATACTTTGTTTATATAATTTATGTGAAATTACGGGAGTATTACTAGCACCTTATATTTTTTTGGTTTTTACTAATTGGCTCCATCTCTTCCTTCCAGATTATTCTGTACTTATTTGTAATTAAGGTTAATTCTAAAAGAAGGAGTGGTAAGTATTATTATCGTCTGTAGCAATTTTTTTCTAAATATTTTTTTCGTTTGTTCTTTTTAAATTTTAAGAAGAATTGATTAAAACTTATTAAATACTTTTTCTGCTACTGATACTTTTTTATTTATCTGTTTTATGGTTTTTATCTTATGTTTAATTTAAAAGAAAGGAATCAAAATATGTATGCATTAATAATTTTTCTTTTAGAGCTATTGATTTGGGAAGAGAATCATTTTATAAAAGAACTCTCCAAGGAAGACATACCTGAAGACTGCCAAAAAATTGGAATTTGCTCCAATATTACTACTTACGACAACAATTTTTTTAATAAGCTTTTGAGAAGAGTGGTGAGTTTATAAACTTAATTAAATATATACACAATAATATTTAATATTACATTTGATATAATGTGATGTATCCTCAACGATTAAGAACATCGGGAAGATACTGTTTACAATACAAAAGATAATTGTTATTTGATATGTAACTATTTCACAGATAAATAAAATGTTAAATGATTATTGTACCATTATAGCTAAAAAACTTCAAAAAGTTCAATGTAGACCAGGTGATGGTGCCACATTTGATTAATTTAGGAGAAATAGAAGAACTCTGTGAATCTAAAGAAGAGGTAATTGGTTAAATATAATATTAACCATATATACATACTAAAAGCTAAGTTAGTTTAAAAGTGCAAAACCAGTAAAGAAAGTACCTATCTTGATACTACTTGTAGTAAGCAAGTAAACTACAATTCAATTACCAGAATTCCATTATTTTATTAGGTCATGTAGATGTACGAAACACTCATTTATTTCTCAAAAGTCAACAAATCAATAATAATGAACAGCGGCCACCCATCGTTTCTAATCTCTATATGTCAAGTGTCAAGGCTACTTTATATCTTAATTAAAGCAGATATCATGTTAATATTATTTTCTGGAAAAAAAATATTCGATAAGCTCGCATTGTTAATGATGTCAAATTATTTTACAGATCATTTGGCCACAAGCTGCTAAGGACGCAGGAGGTCAATGGCAGTACATACTAAATACTAACGCAATTCGGTTCCAAGCTTATCGGATACACAGATGCATAGAGAGGTACGTTTATCTAATTATCTTTTTTTAAATACACCAATAATTAAAATTTAAAGCCTCAAATAATTTTACATGTAAGGTTAGTTTCTCTTGAAAAACTGCTATTTGGTAAACTAAAAAAAATGTATAGTTTATAATATCCTTAACTCTATTATTATGAGAATATTTTATCAACTTTAGGTTTCATTTAATGTTTTTTTATTTTTTTTTGCAGTGGGTCTAGTTGCTCGAAAGCAGCAATTTTTAAAGGATTTGATGATTCTTGTTATCAAGAGATCTCGTTAAGGAAGATGGTGTACATAGATGTGAGAAACAGGAAGCTCGCAACTAATTATTTTCAGGTTCCCAATTGCTGCTCATGTAAAATAAAAACATATTAGGTAAATTTAATTAAAAAAGAATAGTTGTTGTCATGATATAAAGCATTGACTATGTTTAAGCTAATTTATTTATTTATTTATTCAAAATATACAAAATTATTAAATTACTCGTTACTGATTGTTAAATTTGTTATAAAATAAAAAAAAGAAAAACAAAATTCATTCTGCATTTCATTGTTCATTTTAAAAGTCATCTTGAGGATGATTATCGTGATAGGTCTTTTTTTTTTTTTTGGTCTGTGGCAACACTGAGGTCAACAGCTGATTTGAATTGTTCCTAATAGTTTTATTAAGTAAAATTATTTATAGTGTATAATTTTAGCTAAATTCCCAATCAATTATTCAATTAAAGTGTATTGATACTAGTGTAATAAGAATTATAGTGTTTAAGTTATTCTTCAGTATTGTAAATCTCTAAGAAAGTGAAAAGTGACAGTTGATTGGTAACGTACAAACTTTAAATTTTCTAAAATAGATATATATTCTAGTTTTTAAGTGTTTTTAGTTCTTCTTTATTATATAACAACTGTCTCATTCAATTTCATATTAGTTTTGTTTCTGCAAATCTCAGTTTCTTTGTTTTGTCTCATTTATTGTAGAAACAAAGCAATATAGGCCCTTTGTTTGGTTTTGCACATTGGTACCTTATTTAATATTAAAATGATGACTCGTTCACGTGCCCTTTCACGCCAAGAGGAGAACAAACTCCAACTGGCATTACAAGAATTAAAAGTGAGTAAGGACTTGTGTGCCCAGCTAAACAATGAAAGAGATGCTAATGAGAGGGAACTATTAGATGTTTTAAAGAATAATGACAAATTAAAAATAGAACTTTCTAAGTTACATGTTAAATATAATGATGTTGAAGAGGAGCGTAACAGGCTACAGTTATTAGTGGCTAGGTTTGATGAGTGTGGTCTTGAGTATGAGCAGGCCCTTCGGCGTACCGACACCCTGGAGCTTGAGCTGAGAGATGCCCACCAACAAATCTTGGAACTGGAGGAGGCCGCTCAAAACTCAACTAACATTCACACTCACAGCTTGTATGAAGAGTTAATTGGCAGCGCTTCTCAGTTGGTCAACTCCCCAACTACTGCAACTAAAAACCCCTGTGTCACTATAGATTTAACAAATGACACATTGAACTCAGAAAGGCTAGGTAGCTGTAGCAATAAGAAATTAAAAAAATATATTAGAATTAATAGATATATTAAGAAAATCCAAAAATTAACTAAAAAGAACAAGTTTTTTACAAAATCAATTATTAATAAAAATATATTGTTAAAAAAAATTAACTTTTGTAATATAGAATTAGAAAATAGAAATAGGAGATATGAATCTGACACACAATTATTAGAAACACATTTAGCCCGTTTGCAGACTACTTTAAGAAGTGTTACAAAAAAATATGAAAACACACAAAACTTGCTAAGCGAACAAAAGTCAAAAGTAGATGAACTTTTAAAAAAATCACAAAATAGTTTGGAATGTATGAACTCACAGACTAACAGTTGTTCATGTGAGTGTAATAATAAGTTATTTTCTGTAAAACCAACATTGTCCTCCCCCGCTAAAATATTGTGTGACAAGGTTGATATCCCTGTTTCTAATAATAGTGGCTCCCTCAAATTAACTCCTGTATATGATACTTATATGTTTAGCGATAATATTGGAAAAGGAATGGGATCTGTACTAAATTCTTATTTTGTAAAACAAAAAGTATTCAACAGCTGTTCACCTGACAATAATTTAATGAATATTACTAGACAAATAAAAAATTCAAGTCAACAATTTACTAAGTCAACAAATATAATAATTTTTGTAGGAAATAGAGATAATGTAAATCATTTGGAATTTAAAAAATGTTTTGAAACTATAAGTAACTTAGATGTCAATAAAATTGTCTGGTTTTCTTTACCCTATAATCAAGGTTTGCCACAGGCCGAAAATAAAATTAGATATAAGATAAATTTACTGATATATAATTTATGTTTGTATAATGACAAATTTCATGTGATTGACACTAACACTAATGTTAGTAACTTTTATAATTTGACTAATGGTAGGTATTACCTATCTCCATATATTAAAAGACAGGTAGCTTCATCGCTATTATATTATTTTACTATGACAGCCAATAATTTGGCTAAAATTGTTTCTATTGAACAACATTCAGTTACTTGTATAAGTAAAAACAGCTTGGAAATAAATCCAACTAGTAATAGTAGTATTAGTAGTAGTTTAAACTAGTCATTAAGACAGTAGAGATATCCTCTAGCCAAATAATTAAGATATCAAATAATGATATTAATGATCATTATAGAAATACAAAAATTGTTAAAATAAATAATAAAAAACATAATATAAACTGTATCAACCTGGTGCATCAGAACATTCAGTGTATTAGAAATAAGGAATTAGAAATTGAATTGTTTTTAAATACTTTTAATATTAGTGTTTTTTGTGTCACTGAGCATTGGCTTAAGAATGATGAATTAATATTTAATTTCAATAACCACCAGGTTGGTAGTTCGTTCAACAGAGTTAATTCCATACATGGTGGCTCTTTAATTATTTTAAATAAACAGCTAAAATTCAAAGAACGCAAGGACATAGTGAGCCACTCTGTTGAGCGGACAACTGAACTTGCTTCAGTTGAATTAGAAGAGTTCATAATTGTAAATGTTTATAGGCCACCGTCATCTAACTTTGAACATTTTGAAAAGATTATGGATGAGGTATTGTATAAACTATCACATTCTAGTAAAAAGGTAATCATTTGTGGAGACTTCAATATTAATATTCTTGAACAAAATTCAATAAGTATAAAGTTTTTAAATTTGTTCAAATCTTATAATCTTTTACACATGTTTATGGAGCCTACTAGAGTCACAACCACTAGTGCCACTTGTATTGATAACATTTTTACAAGTGTTATTCCAAATTTTAAATGTTTATTCAATACATTAGATTCTGACCACTATGGCCAATTTATTAAATTCAGTTGTAGCAAGAGAGAAAAATCAAAACAGAAAATAAGTTTTATACCAGTGACTGTAGAACGTATCGAACAAATTAAAAATGGGTTAGTACGTTATTTGCCTTTGATGAAAAATTCAAACCCCAATATTATGTATAATGACTTTTTTAGTACTTTCACTAAATTATTTAACTTTATATTTACTCCTAAAACAGTGGTTGTTAATGATAAATTAGTGTTTAGTGATTGGGCATCTGCTGAGTTACACAAAAATAGAGAAAAATTATATAATATGTATGCGGAATTGATGTTTAATACTAGTAATGAGTTTAGGGATGAGGTAAAATTATTTTCCAAATCTTTTAAAAAACAATGTAAAATAGCAAAAAATCAACATATTCAAAATAAAATAGGAAATAGCATTAATAAAATAAAAACAACTTGGAAAATAATTAATGAGGAAACTCGAAGAGCTAAATCCCAGAGGATCGACTTTAAATTAAATATAGATAATAAATATGTCACGTCTGACCTCGAGGTTGCTACTGCTTTTGAAACCTTTTTTACTAATATTCCAGTGACTACAACGTTATCTTTAAATTCTTCTACCGCTGCAGCTATGGGTTTACTTAGAGAGAATGTAGATCAATGTGTTAGTAGTTTTAAGTTTGAAAAAGTTAATGCTCAAGAAGTAATCAAAGTATTTAGATCAATTTGCGTTAAAAAGACTAGTGATCTTTGGGGGTTTTCTGTTGACATACTTAAGTCCATAATTGACATTGTAGCGCCAGACTTAGCATTAATATTTAATAATTGTTTAGAATATGGTATATTTCCTGATCTAATGAAACAAAGTAAAATAACTCCATTATTCAAATCCGGCTGTTCATTAGATCCTAGTAACTATAGACCTATTTCAGTCTTACCCACTTTTAGTAAGATTTTTGAGAAAATAATTCTTAATCAACTTGTGGCATATTTCAGTAAAAACAATCTCTTACACAAAAACCAGTTTGGTTTCACTGCCGGTCGCTCTACAACAGATGCTGGTGTTGAGCTATTACTAAACATATTTGAAGCCTGGGAAGGATCACAGGATGCACTTGGCATTTTCTGTGATCTATCTAAGGCGTTTGACTGCGTTCAACATGAAATCCTTATAAAAAAGTTAGAACATTATGGAGTTAAAAATAAGTCCCTAGATTTAATTAGTTCATATCTTAATGATAGAATACAAAAAGTTGATGTAAACGGAAAACGTTCCCCTGGTTCTTTGGTAAAAATAGGTGTGCCACAGGGCTCTATCTTAGGGCCTTTCTTGTTCCTCATTTACATAAATGACTTACCTCACCTAGTGAGGGAAAAACATGGGATAGTATTGTTTGCTGATGATACTTCTCTTACTTTTAAAGTTAATAGACGGCAATCTGTTATTGACGATGTAAACAATGCTCTCTCAGATGTTGTACAATGGTTTAACGCCAATAATTTGTTGCTCAATAAAAAAAAGACGAAATGTGTCAAATTTAGTTTACCAAATGTTAAAAATGTTAGAACCAATGTACAATTAAATAATGAGGATTTGGACATGGTCAAATCTACTACTTTCTTGGGCATTACTTTAGATGAAAAATTGCAATGGGGTCCTCATATATTTGATTTGTCAAGCAGACTAAGTTCTGCTGCATACGCGGTTAAAAAAATACGTCTATTAACAAATATGGAAACTGCTCGATTAGTTTACTTTAGTTACTTTCATAGCTTAATGTCATACGGTATACTCTTATGGGGCAATGCGACTGACATTGATACCATATTTACATTGCAGAAGAGGGCTGTTCGCGCAATATATAATATGAGACCAAGAGACTCTTTAAGAAACAAATTTAAAGAATTTAAAATTATGACTGTTTACAATCAATATATTTATGAAAATTTAATTTACGTTCATAAAAATATTTCAAAATTCAAGAAAAATTGTGATTTACATAAAATTAATACAAGACAAAAAAATAAACTCGCTATGCCCGGCACTAGGCTCCATAAAATAGGTAAATCCTTTAAGGGTAATTGTATACGTTTTTATAATAAGCTCCCAAATGAAGCCTTAAGGCTATCATTAAATAAATTTAAATTATATGTTAAAAATAATTTAATAAAAAAATCCTACTATAGTGTAAAGGATTACATCGATGACGGTATGGCCTGGGAATGAATCTGTATTGTATTGCGAATAGCTAGTAATCTCCGCAATTTGTTTTTTGTTGTAAATTAATTTTGCTTTATCGACCTTCTGCATCACACCGATTCCTTAGAAGTCACTACTTGCGGTAGCATCGGGAGTCGGGTTGCCTCCCTCCCTCAAATATGTGCGAAGGGGGTGATGGCTGGCTCTTGTGTTATGCTCGTGAACGGGTGCTGCTTGCGGTGACTGGTTGTGTGGCAGGCCGAAGATTTATATATATATATTTTTTCTGTTATTATTATTTAATTTTCGTTGCCTGAAATCATTAGGCTTCTTTTCCTATTAATTGCGACGGTTCTAGTTGTTCCAAATTTGCATTTAAGTTTGACGTTTGTGAAACAGTGATCACAATAACAAAAAATATATCCGGCTGAGTTTGTTGTGTGGTTCTTCTCAGACCAGGACGCGTTTGGAACCCTCATAGCTTTAACATTAAGATGGAAAGTGCTTTCTCGGAAGGGCTTATTACGATAAATCTAGTATCGTAATAGGCCCTCCTGACACTTCCATGTTGACGTACACAAGTGATCACTGATTATGATTCTAAGTGGAAAAGATATAAATAAATAAAATAAATAAATAAATAAACAAAGAGAATTTTGTATTTAAGCGCACTTACTTGCTTTCTTTTATTAATTATAAACTTGTATAAAGGTAACATCGGATCAGATAGAATAAGTAAGAAAATTAGTTAATACCGATATTTTTAAGGGTAGATAACAAGTATTGTTCTTTAGAGAGAAAAAGCTTTTAGCTTTTAGACGGCCATTCGATGTAAAAGCTTCTTTTATCAATCTATACGACGCCATATATGATATGATAGTTAGTATCTAATATACCATCTTATAAATGTTCTCAAACTGACTATAGAGTTAAAGATACACCGGTTTTTATGACTAGATAATGAAGAAAATAGTTTTTAAGTAGAAAAAAAATCATTACTATTACTACAAGTGTTAAATGATGAAATAGAAAATCCAGCTTATAAGAAAATTGTTTCCAGGCTGTATCTCTCGAACTGTGACAGTGATAGCTAGACAGTTGATTTTTTCACAGATTATGTATTTTCGTTGCCGCTATAACAAGTGAACAAAATAAACCAAATAATTAAAGGGGTCTTCCATAAAACAAACATCATTTTATTGCTCGATATTAACAACGGCAACAAGTCAGCGCTTCAAATATTTACCGAAAATATAATTGAATTGAATAGGCTTCTTTCGATGTTATATTACTTAATATTTAATCGACTTGTAACTTAGGTCAATCAATATTTATCGATCAAAAGGAGTCGGAACTACTCGCGAATAAATACGAGATACTATCATCATTTCAAGATAAAAAAGAGTAAAGGATTAAAATAATGAATTATAATAATATACAATAAATATATAAAAAAACAAATAAAATATACAATAAATAGAGATTTATATAATGCCTTGAATTGTAAATGAATTGTCATAGCTAACAACTTTTCAATAGCATACAATCTCTCCAGATATATTAGAAACTATTTAAAGGTGTTTATAATGTTATCGTAACATAAAGGTCTTAATAAATCGCCGGTTCACAAAACTTCAGCTATCAATAGACGTTTTGTGTCCCGGCGATTTAGTAAGATAACATCGAAAGAAGTCTAATTGATGTCACCACCGTCCCGATAAAGACGATCACATATATAATGTTTAGTTCCTGAGATGGACAGCGATACGCAGGTCCGAATCCCTGCCCCGGTTCATTTTTCTTTCTGAATTTATATAAATTTAAATAAGCTTAACATGGCTATACATGTTTATGGATATTTTCAAACCTTAATACAAATTTGCCAATTATCCGTTTCTTATTTTGTAGGCATAATCTTTTATTTCCTATAACCTGAAGTGTTCTAAACTTAAACCAACAATGTTGTACTTACGGAGTTTTCCAAAAAGTAGTATCGTAAGTCTCCAGAATGCTTCTGCTAGTCACACATTTTGCATACCTTGGATGTAAATTCTATTCTCTCTAAAAATATAGTTATAAATATGTCGCAGACAGTTATTACTAAGGACGCTAAATGGAACGCATCACGAATCATGTAAGATGTCATTCGGCTAACTTCGTATAACGACACAGTCTAAATCATGGAGCGGGACTAAAACGACAGATACTTATCCTGTGGAAATCATACAATTAGATCTCTACTACTACTAGAGATACTGCCAAATAAACATGAATAAAGTTTATTCGTTTTTTCTCTTCTGCTCGATTACCCTATCTAATCTACAACAGGTTTGACGATGACGGTGTCTGCCATTCTACCTTGATCCGACAAATTTATATAATAGCAGCAGAAAAAAACCGTTAATGATTGTCTCTTCATTTTAGTTTCTACTTCCTACATCGTTTATACTTTCTTGCATCGGTTTAATTAATAAGGGTTTATAGCACATTTTGAAATGGTGCTATATGTTTGGAATTGGTGTTAATTAATTAAAATGACAGACCATAGTTCTTTGTTAACAGCGCCAATGGCGTAAATTTAATTATATGGAAGTTTTTTCAGTAAAATATAACAATTTACCGATTCCGTTTGCACAGTCGACAAAAATATTTCGTCTCTTTATTGACCGGACCCTTAATTAAAAGGTTTACCTTTTTGAAATTTGACGAAAAGTAACTTTATCACGACACGCCCATTATTCTTTAATATTCTTTAATTCTAATGTAATCACGGATCCTTCCTCTTATTGAATACGCTGATGTCTGCTGCTCTAATGTCTCTAATATAATATATTAGTAAATTAGGTCGTCTTTTAAATGGCTACATCCACTTTATCTTCGGCTACCGGCAATATAATCCTAAATTACATCTTAGCTCCTCATCGAATCCAAAGTATTCCATCGTTTTTCGCGCAATTTTTAACACAGTCTACGCAGCTGTACCTACTTTGGGACGGCTCACCAGACATTCTACAATATTAAATAGTTTTTGAAAATTCTCCATAAATAGTTTTGAATATTAAGGAATATCAATACATGTATGGTATATTTTAATTAAATATAGAATGAATAATAAACCGATGCGGGCAATGATTCGAACCCGCAAACTCTGGGAAACCGCCTTGTCTCTTTACCAATTGAGCTACCGCATCGCTCGCTGCCCGTCTTTATTGGGATGGTAATGACATCTTCATCTCATTCTTATTACTTTCAATGCTTCTTTCGAAAATCCTAACTATTTTTTCTAACTTTGCAGTATAGATAAACATTGAAAAGATGCCACTACCGAGATTATTGTTGGAAAATATCATTAAATAAGTATAGCAATGTAAAGCCATTACAAATGAGAATAAAACATCTAACAAAATAAAACAAAATTAATTAATTAATTAATTAATTACAAATTCAAAAAATTCAAAATTCAAAATATCTTTATTCAAGTAGGCATTTACACGCACTTTTGAATCGTCAATTACATTAAATTGGTCAGTATAGTCAGTCTGTGAGTAAGCTACCACCAGCTCGGAATGCTGTTCTGCTGAGAAGAGCTGGCTAGAAACTCAACAGTTGCTCTTTTTAAATAAAATTTAACAATGTTTGACTTATAAATTAAATATATTATATTATAACATCAACCCTGCAAATGAGTCAATGACCCAAGTTCCACACATTTCGATCAACCAAAAACTCTTGAATGTTATAGTAAGATTTATTTAATAATATACTTTTAATTTTAGATTTGAAATCAAGAAAAGGAAGATCTAAGATATCTTGTGGAACCTTATTATATATGCGTATACTCAAGCCCATGAAGGATTTCTTAACTTTTTGAAGTCTAAATTTAGGCGTTACGAGCCTATTTTTATTTCTTGTATTGATAGTATGTCTGTCGCTGTTTTTTTTATAGTCATTTAAATTTTGGCGTATATATAGTAAGTTATTAAAAATGTATTGAGAAGCGACCGTAAGAATACCGATTTCTTTAAAAACTTCTCTTAGGGAGTCTCTAGCTTTTAAGTTACAAATAGCCCGTATAGCTCGTTTTTGTAAAATAAATAAAGAATTAATTTCGGCAGCGCTGCCCCATAGTAAGATACCGTAAGACAATATACTGTGAAAATAACTAAAATAAACGAGTCGAGCCGTATTAGCGTCTGTTAATTGTCTTACTTTTTTAATTGCAAAGACGGCTGAGCTAAGTTTGCTTGCGAGTGTCGAGAGATGGGGGTTCCACTGGAACTTTTTATCTAAAGTTATACCTAAGAAAGTTGTCGAGTCAGTCAGTTCTAACACTTCATTGTTAAGGAATAAACTACAATCTTGACTTTTTACATTAGGAAGTGTAAATTCCATGCATTAAGTTTTCTTAGTATTTAATACCAAATTATTAATTTCAAACCAATGAAGAACACGTGACAGAGCACAGTTAACTTTGTCAAAATTAGGTTTATTACGATCAACTTTAAAAATAAGTGAGGTATCATCAGCAAAAAGTACAATGTCACATAGTCCTTTTACGTAATAGGGCAAATCATTAATATAGAGTAAAAATAAGAAAGGGCCTAGAATAGATCCTTGTGAAACACCCATTTTTAGGTGAGATCCAACCGATTTACAATTATTTACATCAACCGTCTGAACTCTTTGATTCAAGTAAGAGGCAATAAGATCAAGCGCAGCACTACGCACACCATAGTGATTAAGTTTGCAAAGTAATGTTTGATGGTCCACGCAATCAAAGGCTTTAGATAAATCACAAAACACTCCGATTGCATTCTGTGACTTTTCCCATGCGTCGTAAATGTGCTTAAGAAGCGCGGCACCCGCATCAGTTGTTGATTTGCCTTTGGTGAAACCATATTGTTCACTATGCATGATTTCATTGCTATAAACAAATTCTGACTTTTGGTTTAGTATAATTTTTTCGAAGATTTTACTTAAAAAATGAATTAATTAACTACTTAATTCAACAAAATAAAATTAATTATAGAAAAAGTAATTTAGATTACTCATAGTAATTATTGTAACGTTCAAATAACGAATAAGCATTGGGATTACAAATTACAAAACAGGAAAATCCATAAACTGATAAGTTGGAACAACATGTATGTATAGTTTTCAAATATTTAATAATATTTAGTCTTCCTTTTGTGTTACGATGGCACAACTGTTTAATTTCGTTGCTGTACTTCTTCTGTCTGTAAGTTTACGTTTTAAACTCATTTAAATCATTTATAAATTGTCTTTATTTAATTGTTATTTAAATATTTTTTTCAGTTGGATTTACTGCAATGCTGTAAGTAATAAAACTATCTACTGAAACTGTACATATGAGTGTATAGTTTAGTTATATAGAACTTAACGTACCTACGTTACAACCAGTCCGAAATCTTTTTGGGCTTTTTAATATAATTTATACTTTAAAATAAACTAAACCATATTATATTTCAGATAATCTTAAATTACAAAGACCGAATATTAGTCCTAAGTGTGAACTGGAGGGTATTTGTGATAGTGTTGAAAATTATCCAACAGAGCTTGTGAAAGGGCTAATTGAAAGGGTTTGTATTGGTGTATTTTATTTTGAAAATATTTATAAACATGTATAGCCATGTTAAGCTTATTTAAATTTATATAACTATAGAATGAAAAATATTTCTGCCCGTATCAGTTTATTTTCCATTCTATATTTATATAAATGTATTTTATTTTATTTCTGTCTTTTTGTCTATATATTCTATTTATTTAGTAAAATTGTCACTGATCGATTTCTGTACATGGAAAATATTTAAAAAAAACATGATAGGGGCCTTTTATAAGTGCAAGAGAACACGAAACAATAGTTTTTTTTTATGTTATCTGTTTAAATCGGTTAAGAAAAAAAAAGTTGGAAGTAAATGGATAGTTAACAGAATTCATTTCTAACATTTTTGATGTTTTTGTCTGTTTATCTGTTTTTTTAGTTGTGCACGCAGCACCTAAAAATATATATAGCCAATGTAAATAACTTTAATACAAAAAGATTATGCCTAATGTGTAACATTTAGTTTTTCACTCTCATGGTACACTCTTCACTTCATCAAACTATTTTATTCAAACCGTCCCAGAAATTTATCTTTATACAAACATAACAAACTGGTAACTGATTGCTGTCTGTACATGGATAATATTTTCATAAATTCATAATGGGGGCCTTTATATAAGCAAGAGAACTCAAAATATATATATTTTTTTATTTTGTCTGTTCGTCTGTATGTAGGTC
Source organism: Napeogenes sylphis (assembly GCA_959347405.1). Classification (NCBI taxonomy): domain Eukaryota; kingdom Metazoa; phylum Arthropoda; class Insecta; order Lepidoptera; family Nymphalidae; genus Napeogenes; species Napeogenes sylphis. The sequence goes on along the minus strand of OY365788.1, from coordinate 26,739,805 downwards.
AGTACATACATGGTTATTTTTAATTGGTTAACGACCTCTTGCAGGCAGCCACTCTACATCAAACCCAACAACATTTTTTACAAAATTTGATAAACAACACAAAAAAATACATTTGATCCCTCGTTTTCTAATTACTCTGTATTTTGGAAGAAGCACTTAAAAAGTCATCGCCCGGGTGCCATACGGACGCTCAGAGTTAACGGCAGTTCAGAGACAACGAATAAATTTTGTATGGGAAAATTGAAATTTTAAAAACTATTAATTTAAATAAGTCGTAGAACAAATATTGTTGGGATTGATGTAGTGAGGCTGCAAGAGGTGATCTACTAATTACAAATAACCCTATATATGTGTATAGGTAAGTTTGTCGTTCACAAACTACTGCGTAGCTCAGATTGCTTAGAAATTTTAAAAGGTTTGGATGCAGTTTTCGGGAATATATTGTCATAAGCTTTACTTTACATTTGGTGTTTCTTTTTTATTTAAATCGGTTAATAAATATATAAGTTAATAATCTCTTATTTTTGTACTATTGCGGTAAGACATTTTTTTGAAATAAATAAAATATATAATAAATAAATTAATATCTGTGATTAATAATAATAAAAAAAAGAAAACTTAAGTAGAAATACTCTTACACTTAAAAACTACTTGACAGAGTTGGATGACACTTTGAATGATTACAGTGTATACATTGTTATATACAGGGGTACGTTTTATCGAAATTGAAATCTACGTGTAAGAAGTTTCAGGCACGGCTAGTTCTAAATATTTTTCTCTTTGAAATAATTATTTTTGATTATAATTATTATTTATTGTAACAATTGTTGATTGAATAAATTGTAGTAACACACTTCTTTTGATTTTCCTTTATTTTTTATTAATACCATCTTAATTTATATGTTTATTTAGATAAATCCACCAGATATATCTAGATATATCTAAATGTATCTACATATATCTAGATGTATCTAGACAAAAATACGTGTTTAAATTTTAGCTTAAAAGTCAAAATACGATTTTCGATTACGATGAAGCACCTGTGCCGAAAATTTCTTCGAGAATTGATGATATTGATGAAGAACCTTTGAGCTTATGTGAAACAACACCTCGGGTAAGATATTTAGCAATGTAATGGTACCTTAAAATTATTTCCATGTTCAACAAAATATTAAAAAATAGTTTTGCAAGTTAGCTAAGCGACCCATTAATGCCCATTAAATAATTCAATAATCTATTTCAGAAATTTAAATACATATTTTTTTACAGTTCGTTCCAGTGCAAGCAGCTAAAGACATGAACGGAAATTGGCAGTACATAATAAATGACTCCAAGGAACCTGTACAAGTATTTCGAACTGAGATTTGCAGGTACGGGGTGTTCTTCACAAATGTTAAAAATCTATACATATTATAATAAAATTGTCACTGATTCATTTCTGTACATGGAAAATATAACAAAAAAACATCATAGGGGGAACTTATAAGAGTAAGAGAATCCAAAACCATGGTTTTTCAGTTTGTTTGTTGTCTGTATGTCTGTATGTTTGTGCATGTTAATCTCGGAAACGGCGGAACCAATTTGAATGCGGTTTTCACAGTATTATCATTTAGTCACAGTATTTTCATAGTATTTTCACAGCATTTTCATTATATTATCACTGTATTCACTTAACATTTAGTTTTTATTTCATCTAAATCGGTTAAGAAATAAAAAAAAAAACTTCAATTTATGTTAATCACGTAATAATCACAATGCACATCTTCTTCCTCTATATCTTTACATGTAATAAGCCTGTAGGGGAGTAGTCTCTGTACATTGAAAATATATAAAAAAAATATATAGCCAAGATGTGAAGGGATAACTAACAAAATTAATTTCTACCATTTTTGAATTTTTTGTCTGTTTATATGTTTCTCTTTTAGTTCGTCTGTATGTCTGTATATGTCTGTACGTTTGTGCACGAAAATGTGTTCCCCCGGTGACGCTGTAATAGCCAACAGGGCTAACAGCATAGACAGACAAAAAAAAAAAGCACGAAAACGGATTATTGATTTGGATGCAGTTTTCGGGAATATATTGTCATGGGATTCACTTTACATTTCAATTTACAATCGGTTAACAAATAAAGAAGTTAATAATCTCTTATTTTCGTACCATTGCTGCCTGCTTACCAGTGGTTAAACATGAAAAAAATATATACATAAATAAGCTATAAAAATTCCTACACGCAAAAACTGCTTGATTGAGTTTGATGAAACTTTGAAGTTTATAGTTTTTACTATCCGTACGAAGTCGCAGGCACAGCTAATACAAAATAAAAGTAAGCAATTAGTAAAAAGGGTTTCCACTTTTAAATATAAATGTTTGACATAAAGCACTCTAGGTTTTGTTCTTCTGAGTTAGGATTCTAATCTGAAATATTAACTTAGTTAAAATGAAGATTATCTTACCACTATTAGCTATTATTTTATTTAGACACAATTAATTACAGAACACGAATGGGCCGCTGTACCGAAAATATTGGCTTTGGACCAGGTTACGATGGTGCGTGCACACAAAAAATGGTGTTTCGTGAAATGTTTTATGTAGCCGGACCAAATGAAACCGAGAGAAGTTACTTTGAAGTGCCAACTTGTTGCTCCTGTAGTCTGTTCAGGAGAGACAGCGATAAATAAATAAAATAAATGTAAAATTATTTATTAGCTACTTAAAATAAAAATTATTTTTTTTTTTATTGAATTTTACAACAATAACAAATATCTTCAAAATTCTTTACTGCTACTCCAGAATAGAAGACTACAAGACTCTATGCCAAAACTCGTTGTAAAAGCATATAACGCAGAATTAATTATTCTACCCAATTCAGCCGCCTTGGTATTCAGGGTCTACAAGGGTTTCCAGATATATATTTATTCCTATACAAAACCAGGTTTTCGTTGCTGAACTTGTAATTAAACGATATTAATTGCCAACATTATTCGGAACTTAACGCATTAATTTTTTTTCTTCTTTGGTATAAAATCTGTGAAAATATTATCAATACTGTTAGAAGTAGACTCAGTAATTCTAGTGTGCTCTAAGAATAAATAAGTAAGGTTATATGATTTTAACAATGATCTGATTCTAACAGTGGTAGAGAATTTTTCTAATAAGTTTAAGGTTAATTACCACAAACAATAGTATTTTTGTTAGAAGTAGATAAAACATTCTCAACGGACTTGGCGGTCTGTCAACCCTAATAACAATGAAACGCACGGGCTACTTCGATAGTCCGCTCTACAAAACACGCTCTATGGAACACGGTCTACAGCATTACAATGTCTTGGCATCCCTTAATTTTAAATAATTCTTTCACCCCGCAGATCGAATTAGCCACCTGATGATTCTCAAAGTTAAACAAAATTTCATGGTTTTTAAGCAATGTCTTGTAACACTCATTATATTAAATTCATTAGGTTTCATGAAAGAGCTCATAAAGATGCATCAGGTGGCATGGCAACGTCAATTTCGACGTCGGGTTCGATACGTACCGCCTCGTTCAAGTGCCATTTCCCATCCTATTCACTTTTATATTTTTTTTATGAAAAATCACAACAAAAAGAACAAGTATGTACAGCGGTTGCACTCCTCCTCATTCAAAGTGCACCTCTCTAATATCAGGGTGTTGCACTCTAATATCCTACCTGTCCACCACCATCTTGAGACAGAGCAGCCGCACTTGCTCTGTTGCACGGAGACGCAGATACAATGTCCCTTGAGCGCTGCGCACTTAGATTATACCGGTTACTCGTTAGAGCACAGCATAGAGTTAGAGCAGGTATCGTGTAGAGGTTACCTCCCCCTTGGGAACCTCCGATCACTGTCTGGTGAAATCGGTGTTTACATATTCCCCACCAGCTTTCGAACCTCATGGTGTTAGGCGAATATGGAAATACAAGTCAGCAAATTGGGATGAGATGCGGCACTTTTTTGCGTCTTATCCTTGGAGGCAGGTCTGCTTCTCTTCTTTGGATCCGTCGAGTTGCGCGGATGCTATAACCGATGTGGTGCATCAGGCAATGGAGTATTTTATTCCTTTTGCTGACGTACCCATCGGTGGCAAAGCTCGCCCATGGTTTAATGCCGAATGTCGTCATGCTTATGACCGGAAACATTCGACATACCTCATTTGGGCTGATGCTCGAAGCCGCAAAACTCCGGATGTAAGTACAAAGAAGAGAGCCTTTAACCAAGCTGCCAAGTCCTATAAAAAGGCATTGCGGAAGGTTCGTCTTGATCGGACCTCCTAGTGTATGCTACACACATTTTAGAGTGTATGCTACACACACATCTCTCCGAGTTGTCGACGGGTGTTCCTCGGAACCCTTGACAATAAATGCCGGAGTGCCTCAGGGGTCCGTTCTTTCTGCTACTCTTTTTCTGCTGCACATTAACGATCTGTTAAAGCCCGGTATCTATGGGTATGCAGATGACAACACAGAAATGTAGAAAGATATCTGCCGAGTACTCGGGCTAGTCGAGATCAAGTACAGTCTGAAAGAGAAGCCATGGTGCAACGTTTGAATGACAAACTTCAGGCAGTCTCCGCATGGAGCAATGCCAATCTTGTCAAATTTAACGCCACCAAAACGCAGACGTGTCTGTTCACCGCCAAAAAGAGCCCTTTCACCTTGGCTCCTACTTTTCAGAATGTATCCTTAGAATACAGTGACCGGCTTTAGTTGTTAGGCTTAGAGATTTCCTCGAACCTCAACTTTGGTCGGTTCATTGAGTCCAGAGCAAGAGCAGCAGCAGCAAAGCTTGCCGTTCTTGCTAAGGTTTGTCTGCGTCGGTATTTCCGGCCAAATATAATGTGGGTGTCTTCAAGAGAAGAGTGAATAGGTTGCTAGGGCAATGCGCCTTACCATCTAAGACTACATTCCACTTACCATCATGTGGAATGTAGTCAAGCATTGCCCTAGATCATATAAAAAAGAGGTGTATTACATTACTAACATTATTATTAGTGTTACAATGCTTAAATAGACGATTGAATGTTTTTATGTAAAAAAATATTATTTTCTAATTTAAATGATTGGTTTCCAAATAGTATGTCAATAAAAACAGTAGTCTTATTAGCCAAGAAAGTATTTAGCTGAGTTAAAATGTAAATAATAAGATAGCGCATTTGCTACCACTTTAAAATTATAATATGATATTCACACCTATGAGATGTAATAATACAAAAGTTATGATATTTATTTTTTGTTATAAAATTAATATCTATTACATGAGCTTTCTTTGAAAATAGATTATTGATATAATTGTCACGTGTCAATGTGTAAAACAATTCATTTAATGAAAATCTTATGCTGATATAACTAAGTATAAAAACCTTTGACCCATACATAAGAGAATAAAGATTATTATATTAATATATTATTAAACCATTGTATCATCTATACATATAATAAAATTGACACTGATCCATTCATGTACATGGAATTATAAAAAAAACATCATAGGGAGGCTTTATAAGAGCAAGAGAACCCAAAACAATGGTTTTTCAGTTTGTCTGTTTGTCTGTAAGTCTGTATGTTTGTGCACGCTAATCTCATAAGCGGCTTAACCAATTTCAGGAATATATTATCACAGTCTTCACTTAACATTTAGTGTTTATTTCATCTAAATCGGTTAAGAAATAAAAAAGTTATGACAATTTATGTCAATGACGTAATAGGTACCATGAAAATTTTATTTTATACATGTAAAAAATCTGTAGAGGAGTAGTCTTTGTACATTGAAAATATTTTAAAAAATATACCAGGATGTGAAATAATAACTAACAGAATCCATTTTCAGCAATTTTAAAATCTTTGTTTGTTATTTGTTTGTCTTTTAGTTGTGCACACAACACGAAAACAATTTTTTTTTTAAATTCATACAGGGCGACCTTTATATAAGCAAGAAAACCCAAAACAATGTTTTTTTCATTTTGTTCGTCTGCATGTCAGTATGTCTGTATGTTTGTGCACGCTAATCTCAGAAACGGATTAGTCGATTGGGATGCTATTTTCGGGAATATATAGTTATGGGATTCACGATTCATTTTTACGAAAAATTATAGGTTATTTACGAAGCGATTTTAAGAAATACAGCTTTAATCCTTATCTAATTAAGTAACTTAAATACATTTTACATGTAATATGGAACAATATAGCCCTTTACAGCATGTAATTTAAATAAATATTTTCGAAGATATTACAGTTTTAAAATATAGGGTCTTCGCGTTAGCGGCGGTACGGTCTACCGGCGCACTCTGGTATGGAACCGTGCAAACCGTATCAAAAATGGCTTTTGTGAATGTTCAGTATTGAAAATTTTGTTAATGCATATATCTAACTGACTGTTTATCATTTAAAATAGATTTTTTTAAATAAAACTAGACCTGCAATTTGATGGTGAAAATAACGTCGATTGTGTAGCTCAGAATTCCTTAAGTTGACATGATCATATTTTGATTATTTTCAATGAAAATCTGTAAGTGTGGTTAGAATGGTTATTAAGTACTCTGTTTAAGAAGTATTTAAATGGACGTTTAAGTAAAAACAAGAGAGTTAAAAAAATAATTACAGCACCTATTATTGTATCCTTATTAAAAAAAATAAATAGACTTTTGACAGTGAGCGATGTCTGCCGATGTCGTAATTTTGATTGTACACTTAAAATAAGTCATATAGAAGCCAATACAAAAAAAAGGGAAGTGGGAATTCATTTACTCCGAATTTAAGGCGTGCGAAGCCGCGGGCAAAAGCTAGTTTTATAATATTACAATGCAAACTGTGTAGGTATTGTAAATTAATGTTGCGAAACAAATGAAATAAAAAAAACAAACATACTGTTCTAAGACTGGATCAAATCTAAAGCCACATAAGTTAAGAACGAATTTATATCTTATGTTTTTATTTTTTTATATACCTAGCTGGTCTACTATTCAGTATGTATTTTCATTTCATTGTTTACAAAGTGACTATGAAGTATATTCAATTGATAATTATTAAATATGTTTTATTGCGAAAGGCTCCATCTAGTCTTAAAACTTAGTATTAATTTCCATCTTAGTAATATCTTTGCTACTGTGTGCGTCATCTAATGAATATACATAAACTTTATTGGACATTTCTTTCTGTCACAGATGGCAGTACATGTCCAAAGTTCCCCTCCAATAACGACTGTTAAAACCATATCCCCGATACTTAAATTAATAATAAGTATGATTTGTCTTACTTTTGTTATTTCCCTTATAATTTTTAACCCCCGACTCAAAAGGAGGGATCTTATAAGTTGGACCTGTGTATCTGTGTGTCTGTCTGTGGCATCGTAGCATCCAAACACGTGGACGGATTTGTTTGCGTTTTTTTTTTAATCGAAAGCCTGGTCCATCGAGATTTTTCTTAACTATATTTGGTCGAAATGAAGCATTCGTCTTCAAGATATGGAGCTTTTATTGGTTCTGATAAAAAATTCTTATGCTATATGATATTACATATTATGATATTACAAGTGAAAATTAGTGTGTTTGTACGTACATTTAATATAATATACAAATTAAGGACAGTGTCCTAGCCTGGAGCTTATCTTAAATTCATTAAAGTGCTACAAACTTCATCTATTTACAGAAGTACCATTAAATTTACATATGATGGAAATTGAACCAAAAATTTTCTGGATCTGTCTCAGATTTTATGTTCAGGTCTCTGCCTATATTTAAAAAATATTGGTTGAAGCTTGCGGATTTAAGTGGCGATGATTTAACCTGATATAACCAAATTCTAAATTCTCTGTTCGTGCTTTGTTTGGGTAAGTTGTTATTAATCTAGAAAACATGAAAACATATGAAAACATAGTAGTCTGGTATTATTCAAAAAGTGAGTTATTCGCTCTCTGTTATATGTTCTTTTATTTTTTTTTAATAAACCATTGCAATAATTTCTGTAACGCAAGTAGCTAACTTTAGCACTTTCATTATGAGGGTCGTTTCTGGCCTTTTTTTGGTAATGTATTGCGATGCCGAATACACTTAAGAATAGACCCTGTAGACTTAAGTAATCCGTGGTTTCAATAAACGTTTAGTTTTAAGTATAGTTGTAGTATGTATGTGTATGTTGTAGTAGTAGGTATTTTCATTTATTTGAAGTTAGTTTTTCTAACAAAAGGTTAATACCTAGTTCTGGGTGTTCAATAAAAAGTAGTTCTGCTAAGTTAGTGTTTTGCAACTAAATAAGAGCAGTCTGAAAGTTAATAGTAGTCTTAGTTGTATTTGCAGTTACCTTGTTTTTTGTTTTTGTTAATGATAGAAAGGTGGTTTTGTAGTATGTTGTGGTCGTTTCTAAAATTGTGATAGAAGCAGATCATTTTCTAGGATTAATTTTCAAATGATCAAGCCAGTTTTTCGCTGTTGTAAGTCCGGCTGTTGTATGTCCGGCCAAAATTCCATGTGATGATAATGTGTTGAGATAGTTTGTTTTATTTTTGTGTCCGTATTATGGTTCTGATAAATTTAGTATCAAGTTGATGTTTTTTGTTGCCTGATATTATAACATTTCTTTTTTGAATGGTTATTTTGCCTAAATGTTAACTTTAAGAAATTGACAAAACGCTTAGCGTTTATTTTTGATGGTGACCTATATTATATTCCAAAAATAATATTATTGAATACCTTAATTTGAATACAGGAAGCATTTAAGAGCTTTACTTCTTTAATGTTATGTTTTAGGGTTTTTTTCCACATACACCACAACACCATTGTTATTAATTAATGTTGTTTGTAATATAGAAACAATATTTATAAACACGATGTGTAATTATCCATTTTTGCCGTACACTTTTATTCTCGCTTAAGTAGCATCCTGTCAATATGTTTACATCTGTCTCAAATTTAAAACTAGACAATGTAATAATAAAATCATCGAAATTACACTGTATATCATTTAAATCACATATATTAGCTATTTTTTTAAGTAGTTATGCTTGTCTTTGTTGATGATGATGTGTGTGTACGTCTTGTATCTACAGTATAACACATATTGAGTGTGCAAGGGTTTGTTTGTATTGAAAAAGAGGGCTACAATTATTTATTTAAATTAAGAAAAATACAAATTTACCAAACAAACATTGCAAAAACGAGCAAATGAATAATAGTCATGCATTTTTTTTAATACTGGCAAGATCGTTTTTGGATTTGATCGGTACACGTTTATTCTCATCCAGGCGAAGGAGCACTACTCCAAGAGATATCCAGAATTGATAGCCATTTAGCTTAGCAAAAATACAATGACTTGTGCAAAAAGTTTAACCGTCTTTTTATCACACTTTCTAATACATATATCGGTTGATGTTTTTACCTTTGTTGAATCTTTTGATCGCTACTAAGAACCTCTCTTTCTTAGGTATTGTAGAGAATTGGGCGATAATAGTGCTGGTGGAGTTTGGTTTGCCAGTTGGTTGGCCTGAATCTATGTGTCTGACGTCCTTATTATTAATTTCAGAATCAACAATTTTTCTCAATTCGTAGATGAACTTTGTCAATTTCTCTTTACTTTCGAATGTATTTTTTTTGAATACTATATAAGATATGATATAAGATAATAATAAGATAAAATAATAATAAAAAATATAAATTACAGATTACATGCATTTCAAATATCCTGTAGGCATAGTGTTTGACCGTGAACCGGGTTGATAGCGACTGATAAGAGTTACTATACACATCTGTACATTGTACCAGTGCGATAAATTACATTATGATTTTTATTATTTATTCGAGTAAATAACTTTTTAGTTTATACTTTACCAGACTTATTTTTATTTTTAGAATGTCATTATTAATTATTAAGTCACCTAGTTACAGTTTTTCCATTCAATGGTGTTACATTATTATAACGACTGACCACCATCATTTAATGACTGATTGATAAAGGAAAGAACGAGATACAAAAAAAAATTAAGATCGGACAGAAAGTGCACATAATTGTAATGCCATGAGTTGAAGTTTTATTAAAGAAAATAGTTTCGTTTTTCTACGTGACTCCCAAAGAGTATGATTCAAAGTCGGTCTGTTGGTTAGATGACTAGAGATTCTAAACTTCGCAAAGAATGATGATGTCGTTGTATAATTAATTTATTAAGTTTAATGTCCAATATTTATTCGACATTTTATATTTAACGAAAAATTTTCCTTTAATAAGTGAGTATTAGCCCATGCCAGTAATTATTTGGGATGTTGATTTAAATTATAAACTAAAACGTATTTTAATACATTTTTATATTTATAGCTCCAATAATTTTTGGTGAGAAAAATCGACATTTTGAACGACATAAGAACCCTATATTTTGTTCAATCATCTATTGATCTTAATAATAATATTTTACATATTAGATACATATGATATATCAACGTATAATATATAATGATATATATTATTAGGTAAATAGTGACCAGTTATAACCTCTGTATAAGCGTCTATTATAAGCTGCAACTCCTAAGTCTTATTTATAAAACTAAGCGACATGGTTCTAACTTCTAGGTGCTATATTCATTTCTTCGTACGAATACTTTGTGAATACTTGTATTTTTGTCTGTCACTAACTAAGGAGGTTGTATTGTATCAGTAGCCCGGTACACCAACATAAATAATACCAAGGCGGATGAAAAGTTTCAAAAATTGCATTTGGAACCAAACCTACTTCGTGTAATGGTAATGCTAGCATAGCAGTTTCGTTCGCTTTATCACCGCACTTACAATTTTAATTCACAAAACTATTTAACACGAAGATTACAGATTAAAAACCTGACCAGACTAATATTTTGTTATTTTTATATATTTTAAAGGACGATCCAGAGTTTTATCAACGTAATGATCGCCGTGTTCTATCAAATAACGTTATTTGACTAGTAGATTGCTTATTTTTCATATCTATGATAAAACGTTTGCCTTCTTGCCTCTTTTGTTTCCTGTCCCTGACACGGCACAGTCGCTATCCAGCTCCGAGTTCGAGGTTAAAAAAGGTTTCGATTTACTTATCCCTAAGTCATAACAAATGCATATTGGTTATTCAGATACTTTTTATTAAGTGATTATTTTAAAACGAATATTAAGAAAACTAACCTATCCTAGCTAAAATAATACTACATGACGTCTGTGAGAAATAAATACAATAAAATTTAATATTACTAATATCTCCAAAAAACAAGTCCAACAATTTCGTTTGATTGTTTTTTTTTAGTATTTAAATTGTCTTAATATTTTAGAAGCATTTTAAGTGATTATCGCCATGAGGTATTAACAATTCTGTTTTTAGTGTTTTTGTTATAACGGCAACAGAATAACATCATCTGTGAAACTTACAGCTGTCTAGCTGGCGCAACGCATGAGATAGATATAGCCTTATGACAGAATGAGATAGATATAGCCTTATGATAAACGGCTTTTAATTGCAATAAATTGCACGAGGAGTGTCACCGCAGACCATAACATTTTATGATCACATTATAATCACTGGACCCTTTGTAGTCGTCGCAGAAGATCCCATTGAGGACTAATGACACCATACATGTTAAGGGAGCTCCATAAGGTACCCACATTTAAATCTATGACATTTATTACAAAATTTGACTTTACTTTCCTTTAATGCAGATATAATATCCTATTAAATGGCTCAACTATTTTTGTTATGAATATTTTTTATTGCATTTGCATTACGTACTTACAAAACATTATTATAATTACACTGGAACAGTCGATAAACATCTGTTAAAAGTTATAATATTTTAAAAATATTACCTGTCTATATTATTAATTGATTATTTTATTATTATTTTAATATCAAATAGAAATATATAAGTATTATTAGAATTAAGTTAAGTAAGTAAAGAATAACTAAGTAAAGATAATATAGGTAGGTAAACTCTAACAAGGCATTTGTAATCTTGTCAAAAAATAAACAAAATGAAAATTACATTAAAAATTAAAACCATAATGGTTTTAATTTTTGTGTAGTTACTAATATTATTTTCATGTCAGTTACTAGTATTATTTTCATGTCAGTTACTAGTATTATTTAATATATATTTCCTATATTTTAGGTAAACAAGGTAATGTTAATTACAAGTACAAGTAGGTACATTTTGCTGTAAAAATTCTCCTCTTTACTGATTGCGATTAAATTCATGCAACTGTACACATACACACTGTATACATGCACACATACATACATATTTTTGCCAAGTTGAATATCAGTTGTGTGAGTTTGTTCCTTTGTAGTATTCCCCTTATGGTCTTATAATGAAAGACATCGAAGACATGTTCGATGTTAGTTGGTTAATAAAATTCGTTGTTGAAATGGAGATTTGTTTTTATAAGTAGTACCTAGGTCCGTAAATGGAGGCAACAAATATTTACTTAAAATATTTTTGTTTTTATTCATCATCGTATGATGATGGATGAATGTATATTCATCCTGGTTTGAAATGTTATGATTTTGATAATTTTTCTGTTGTTTCTTTAAATATGCGTTTTAGCGAAAAAACAAAAAGGTTATGAAATATTATTTATTAATTTTAATTATAAACTTCCTTGAGCGGTTCTCCTACGTCATATTAATAAAACCGGCCAAGTGTGAGTTGAACTTTAAAATTATTCAGTCAATTATTAACTAACTTACATTATTGCAATTTATTTCTAGGTGTTTAAAACAAAAAACTTTTACTTTGACTTTGTATACAGGTATAGAGATATAGAGGTATCATGTATAGCCTTCATACAAATGTTTCTGTATAGCTGGGAACCAAACCCCGGGGCTTTAGTTCAGTAACTGTACCAGATTACTTTTATTAGATATGAAAAAAAACCGCATACAGTATCGACTGCCGGATGAACAACTAATATTAACATCACATGGGATCATAACTGACTAACTTGGAAAGTTACCCCTTATAATTTAATATCCGTGTACTTATATATGGTTTTAGTTATTAGTTTAGTTCAAACCGATATTAATATGTTTATTTGTTCCGTAATTAATTTCTCTCTCTCTCTCTCTTTAGAATACTATAGGTTTCTAATTTATTAACATTAAATTTAATCACGAAAAATATAAATTCGCAAGAGACAAGTGTCACTTGTTGGTGTTACGGAAATAAATTTAAAATGTATACCTACGTTAAAATATTTTTTTAAATCTTCATTCTAAAGGCCATTGAGATGGCGCTCTAAAAATTTAAATAACCATTGTTTTTGCAAGTAAGCAATAACAGAAAAAAATATTTATTTATTGGAGTTATTCACAAGCATTTGATAATTATTTAGATCCTTGTTTAAACCACAAAAAAACAGACGTATATTCAAAATATATTTAATGATTATGCAAATTACAATATCATTCATTATCCACCAACCAACCGACAGCGCGGCGTGTTTTTTAGAATTGGTGTGACGTCAAGAAACCAGTTTTATCAGATCCACCTCAACCTGCAAACAAGAAAAAAAGAAAATTAAACTTTGAATCATTTTCCTATTACAATTTTATAACAAAAAACAAAATATATTTAAAACACAAATCTTAATTCTTTGGAATGCCGACCTGGTAATTGATGTTTTTTTATATTTATATTTATTATATATTCTATATTTATTTAAAACTAAAACAAAAAACAAAAAGTCAATTATGGGCGTATTCTCTCATGTAAGAACAATATCATTAGAACATAGATGCCACTTCTTAATAAAACTTTAGACTGCTACATACTATTACATTAATTATATAAATCAAAGTATGTAATAGTAAGTAAGTAATATAGTCAAGTAAATTTAGTTTAGTAAATAATAACATTTGATAAAGAAACTAAAAATCAGTAACAAAGATATTCTGCTAAAGGCACTAATAATAAATAATTAATAGTTAAATTTAATCTTTCTCTTATAAGAAAAGGAACTAACCATTTTAAGGTAGATCTCTCAAAAATAAACACTTCACTGGAAGCAGACACAATTTCATCTTTTGAACTGGCCAATGAACTTCTGGGCACTATCACTTGAAATAGAAGATGACATCGAAGATTCACTGCCGTTTCTTTTGGATATATTACTCTTCTTTCTAAAACTTATTCTTGATTCTCCTTTAAGAAACTTATCTAAAGCCTGCCTCAAAGCAGAATGCTTTCTCTCAAAAGGATTGGTATACATTTTAATTTGTTGCGAATACGTTCGTTCTTTACAAGCGTTGTGTACCGATTGAGGCTCGTCGACTATTTATTCTCCTAATATAAGATGCTATGACGCGAGCGCAGGTCAATATGTTATACACTGTCGTCATACGTTTTTATTATCTTTAATTTGTTTCGGTATTTTTTGTTTCATTTGGCTTTGGCTAACTAGTCATTTAGGTCGTACTTTCTTAGTTTGTTGACATCATCAGTAAGTAAGTTGGTAAATAATTATAAATCCTTAATTGACTGTATTATTTATGTTTGGAGTTACAGCAATTAAAGAATTAAAATCATCCTAGTTAAATCTAAAGTTTATTAAAATGTATTATAGCGTCACATTCAATAAAAATCATTTATTGCTGCTACGTTATCTTTATTAAACCATTGGAAAGCTTCATGCTGAGCCTTTTTCTAGCAGTCAACTGAAAAAAAAAACAGAAACAAACAATGTCTTGTTATCGCAAAAAATAAGATATTTAGAATATTGTTATATAAATTTGTATTTAATTGATTTTACGATTAATTAGATTCGAATATAAATATGAAAAATATACAACGCCGGGGAAATGAGAACGTTATAATAGATGTGAAACAATTTCCATTGAAATACATATATTATTTGTAAAATGTTTAATATGTTAACTGGATCATACTATACTATACATAAATAGTATCTATAGCAAAATAGCTTTATGCAACTTTATAATATAATATTGTATTTTTGTATTCTCGTAATGACATGAAGTTCTATTGTCTTATGACGTTGCTTCAATTAATTACCGCGTTTGTTTACAATCAGGCTAATGGATTTTACTTTGGTAATGAAAATCCTTATTATGAAGTCAGTAACTTTTATATTTTTCTATTGATTTAAATTTTATTTATTTTTATTCTCAGAAAAACGAGATTTTTCGGTCTCTGTAATAAATTTTCAATGTATACACTGTCTTTACTACACTGTCTTTGTAAAAGGTTAACGTTGGTAAACTAAGGTAACGTTGAAGCGTTGTTTGGTAGATAGGTAACGTTGGTAAAAAGGTTGGTAACCTTACATGTAGGTTTATTTTTCCTTTCTTGCTTGCGTCTCCTGTTATAAACCTTCCCTGTCATTATACTATTACAATAAATACTTTAAATAATGGTTCTCGTGACTATTAAAGTCAGGATGTGTCTATTTAACAAAAAGTATTTTTTGTTTAATCGGATGTTTTATCGGTCTCCGATACTATGACACCCGCTGTTGCAGTTGCATGTAACAATACAAAATTATTAAAAATAATGTTATTTTATTTGCATTATGGGGCACGTTATCGCATAAAGATGTAAATTCGGTCTAACAAATATTTTACTTGATAATTAAAGATGAACAAAGCTAATGTAAAGTATTAAGTATTATTTTCTGGTAATTTTATTTATTTATATTCTTTATTACACACCACAATACATGAGAAAAAAAAAGTAATTCATATAAAGAAACTACTCCTATGTGATATTTTTCTTTTTTTTATCCTATATAGGTTAATACTTGACTACAGTCCACCTGATGGAAAGTGGAAATGTAGACATAAGTGGTAAGGCGTATTAACGTAGTCACCTATTCACTCTTCTCTTGAAGACACCCACATTTTATTCGGCTGGAAATACCGACGTAGGCAAGCAGTTCGAGTCCTTTGCTTTACGAACTAAAAAAGACAAAGCAAAGCGTTTTATTCGGGTAGGCGGATCCACAACTTAAGGATGAATACCTGCACAGTGCGTCGAAATGTCTGGTGATAGAACGGGGACGTGGGCATTAACTCGTGTAATTCTTGCTCACACGCACCAAAATGTATATGATGTATGATGAGAGTTTGCGGCACCAGCAAATATATGATCACAGTTCTCCATACACGACCGGATCTGTGCTTTGTATAATACAAGTAGCTGTCCAGATGAAAAGTACTATCGGACCTTTGCAGAACGGCAAGCTTTTCTGTTCTTGCTCTGGACTCAATGAACGGACCAAAGTTGAGGCTCGAGGAAATTTCTAAAACTAACAACTGAATCCGGTCACTGTATTCAAAAGATACATCCTGAAAAGTAGGAGCGAAGGTGAAAGGGCTCTTTTTGGCAGTAAACACACACGTCTGCGTTGAATTTGACAACATTGGTATTGCTCCATGCGGAGACTTCCTGAAGTTTATCAATTGAACGTTGCACCAGGGCTCCTCTTTTAGACTGTATTTGATCTCTACCAGCCGGACTATTCGGACGGCAAGAGATCAGAAAGCTCGACTGCCATTTGGTCTGACAAAGAGCTTTTCGCTATTCTTAGCGGTTACGTTGAAACGAGCTTTTCACTATGCCTATTTGTAGGACTTGACAGCTTGATTAAAGGCTCTCTTCTTTGAACTTACATTCGGAGCTTTGCGGCTTCGAGCATTAGCCCAAATGAGGTATGCAGATTTTTTTCTGTCTTCAGCATGACCACATTCGGCATTGATCCATGGGCGAGCTTTGCTAGCGATGGGTACGTCATCAAAAGGAATGGAATACTTCATTGCCCGAAGCACCACGTCGGTTATAGCAGAATATATAAGAGAATCAGATCCGCCGCCTAGTATAAGATGCAAAAAAGTACCGCATCTCATCCCAATCTGTTGATTTGTATTTCCATACTCGCCTAACACCATGTGGTTCGAAAGCTGGTGGGGAATATGTAAGCACAGATTACACCCGACAGATTGTAGGTTCCCAAGGGCGAGGTGACCTCTACATGATACTTGTCCGAATCAGTTGTCGGAAAACGATTGGCTGTATTCAATTGGCAATTGCCTTTATGGCCTAATATATCTGGTACCATTGTCGCTTGCCGGAACAGCTGATAGAGGTCCAAGGATGACGCAAATTTCTGCGCTTCTCTTCCGTCATGATAGGTCTTCTGGTACAGGAACAGCCAGTCCTGATGACAGACATTAAAGTCAGCCCTATATAGAGATGCTTAAATAATCGAGTTGTTTCCTAGTCACCGCTGTGAGAACGGTAGACACCGGAATACAGGATTTTCATTTCCTGTGTCTACTCAAATGGGGTCTCAAAAAAAATGGGGTCTTCAAGGTGAAGAAAACGCTGCATACATAGGTAATTCCGCGTGTACACACAGATTCTGGCACGTGACAGAAAGTTGTTTTCCAACGAGTAATCGGGATAATCCGGGTGCGCAGCGCTCAAAGGACATTGTATCTGCGTCTCCATCAAAAATAACAAAAATGCGGCTGATCTGTCTCCAGGTGGTATTGGACAGGTAGGATATTAGAGTGCCAGACATTAATATTAGTGAGTTATTTTGGTACATAATACATCCATCCATCCAAAAATCTAAATTTTCGCACATATAATATTAGTATAGATTTAGAAATAAAGTGCGCACATTGGCTTATAAGCACTATTTGATCTCAGAAAAGAGTACATGTGCTATATATTATTTACAGAATCTAAATATTTAATATCTTTACTCTTTATGAGTGCTATGTATAATTATAATAACGACTATGTATGAATATGAAACCCGTGTAAATATAATAACGAATGTATACTCATAAATAAGTTATCCTTACCAATCTCTGTACTCAAAACGTACTGAACCCTCAAAAAACAGAGCCTGCTTCATTTTCAAAGGCCGATAATGCTTTTGTGATTTCTCTGTTTTTCTATTCTACTATTACTATATTTAATAATCATCTTGTTTATGTTTAATTATTGGAAAGTTTAGGTTGAATTTACAACCATAACGTTTTCAACTTTACTAATAATACATATAGTACTTTATCAACATTTGGTTAATATACCTATCTCTTCTATGTATAGTTCGCTATTCGATATATTACATTATTTTTATTAGAGTTTTATATTACTCCGAACACTTTGACACGTGATTATAATTAAGGTTTCTCTTTAACCGATTAAACTATAGGAGTATCATAAAAGGTTACAGTTCTGTACATAATATTCCATTGTACTTTATAATAATTATAATGTACTTGTGTCTTGTGATAATTATGGATCAAATATCTCTGGAAGATCTTGCTATCTATTTCCGAGAAAGATATATTATTAAATACATACTTACATTGGTAATCTGTATCTTTTTTAATTAAGTATTTTTATATTTCAATACAAACTTGGAGGATTTAAACTGGGTACTAGTTACATGTTAAATAATTCAAATAGACTTCAACTAATTTTCACCTATATCTGAACTTCTCGTTAACATAAGATAAATACTGTTATAAAATTGTATATTATTGCGTATTTTTATTATTTTTAGAAACTGCTATACATAATGTATAACTGTGTTAGTTACATAGACATCTTTCAAGGGAAATTATAAATTATAACATGTCGCGTAATGTAATAAATTATATAAGAAACTAATAAGATAATAATATTATATAATAACAATTAATTTACTGGAAAACCGTGTTCGCAGTTTTAAACGTGTTATTGTGTTAGTTATTATTCAAAGGTGAAATAATCAGATTCTGTAGGTCATCAGCACCTGCGTATGTACCTAGACTTATCATTAATGTAAGAAAAAGTATTGTAGTACGATATATTTTATTGTGCAGTTACTTAGCCATCAATTTTATCCATTAATGGTAACAAACATTGATAAAATTAGTTTAAATATAAAATATTAGAATAGAGAAGCAAAAAATAGTTACTATTGTAAATATACATGTATCCATATATTTAAAATTTATTATATATTTCTTTTCGAAAATCTTGGACATAAGAAAACATTTTCAAATTTGATATAACATATTTTTTTTTGAAATATTAATGAAAACGTCAACGTAAATAAGAATCGTAATTCGAAAGTAATTATCAAAATCCAGTTATTACATATTTACTTGTGAGAAATGAAAAAATGTCAAAATGTCAAATAGAAATTATTTTCTTTGAAAATTATTAACTTACCAAAAATTATCAAAAACTGAGTACTATGAAAATTTGCAATTACTACGTGCTTAAGATGTAGTTTAACCAGATATCGATATGATGATGAGATGTTAAGCGTTGCTTTGGTTTCACAGTATATTGTTTAATAATATAGTTGATTGTTAAAGCTGTAGTCCTTTGTCTGAGTGGGCTCTGCGCCGGATTTTAAGAGCGTTGTGAATAAGATTAAACTTTTAAAATTATAATCTCATGTTTTTTTATAATAATGTTATTTAAAATGGCTCTAATTGGTAATGCCAATCATCCAATACAGGTTTAATGACGTAAATTTTCTTTTTTGTACATCTGACTCGTGGTTTTAAATGTAAAAAACTAATGCCAGGCTTGAGCTATTTATTAAAGATATAAATCGTTACGCATAAGTGATTTTTATATATTTTGTATTGTAACAGTAATTAGTTTTTTAAAGCCTCTGCAAATTACAAATTAATTACTTTCTTACAAAAAAAATAATTATTTTGTAACTTTTCTTTTTATTTTTTTAAATCATTGCCTGGGAAATTATTAAGCGAGCCAAAAAAAAGTGTGTAAAAGACAAAGATAAGTTACAATTCATATTTAAAGAAAAGAAGAATACGTTTAAACAGGTGCAGAATATCAATTGGGGAAATGATGGCGTGGAGAAGAAAAAAAAAACTATATACGTATAAACAAGGAAAGAGAAGAAAAGAGAGTGGTGGTAATTGCCAAAACTGGAGCACACAACGATTTATATAAGATACTTGATTGTATAAAAGAGCAAAGAAACTTGACTTGCCAAACGAATTACGTCAAATGGAAAAAAGAACAAGGAATGTTTCGATTATTAGATGTATAAAATATGATAATGGAAGGACTTTGACAAGGCAAGAATGTATGAAAGAACGATGCAAAGAGTCCTTTAAAAAGTTGATTGACGAAGAAAACTAATGGAAGAAGAATGTTAAATGTAAAACCAGTAGATTCAGATGGTCTGCCAGAAAAAAATGTGAAAGGTACTTGGAGAGAATGGACGTAGGTTGCGTGTTTTATATTTCAAAAGTTGTTTTTTTATGATGTTGTTCAGCTTCTTTTTCGATGCCAACTTGGTATCGTTAACAGTAGCTTAGCGTCATCCTTTTATGGGCCTCTTTAGTTTCAGGAACAAGAAAAACTCACAGAGGTTTAGATCTGCGCAATAAGGTGGTAGCGGGATGCCGCTAAGCGGCCAAAACAAAACACACTAATGATGATTAGTGTGCTTTGTTTTGGCCAAAAAAATTACCGCTAATAATAATGTGTGAGCAGAGGTGTTATGTTGGTGCAAAAGAAAATTGCCGTTCTTCCGAAATCCTGGCTGTTATGGTGGATTGTTTCGCGCAAATTAAGCATAAGCCTCCTTATTTGACAGTTCTACCTGTGGATAGAATTCATGATGTAAACGAGGAATCGATTGCCTTGCAATCGAAGAAAACTGTAAGCAAAACTTTCACATTTGACTGAACTTAGCGTGCTTTTATCAGTCTTGGCTTGTGCCTCCATAGGGATGATTGCGGTTTGTTTTTTATAACGACAAACCTATGATTCTACACCAGTGAAATCCGGAGCATTTGGTTCATCGCGGATAAAGTCAAAGAGGGCGAGAACACCGTGACCTAGCGTTCCGGAAAATTATTCTTCTACCAGGAGAATGAACAGCAAGCAATTCCAAGGTGGTGTTGGATTCATTGTCCACAAATCCCTTGTAAGCAACATAGCAACCATTAAAAGTGTGTCTAACAGGGTGGCATACCTGATACTCAGAATATCTGAAAGATATTAGCTGATTGTGATTCAGGTATAGGCACCGATCTCGTCACACTCAGATGATTAAGTTGAGGCTATGTATGAGGACGTTAGTAGAGCCATACATACCTCCAAAACTCACTTTACTGTTATTATATATGCCGAGTTGAGAGTGGATCTATTTGGATATGGACATAGGAACCATAGGGGTCAGAGGCTGGGCGACTTGCTGGAAAAGAAGAGACTCTTTATAATGAACTCCTTCTTCAGAAGTCGCATCAAAGGAAGTCAACCTGGATGAGCCCCAATTCTCGTACCATTGGAGCTCATCAATTACAAATTAGATAGACTTCATCTTGACCAACTAGAGATGCATATTCAATGAGGTCTCCGTGATTCACAGGGTGTAAGCCAAACCGGAAGTAATCACCGAATAGAGACACATTGAAAATCGACGTCAAATTCTAAAGGGCCCAACTAATGAAGTATACTCTCCCACCATCTAATGCAAACCCAAAACCCCGAGAGCTTTCAACTATAGTTGCAGAATCGATTTAGTCGTCTAAAGGATTAGATTACAGTGGACGATGTTAGCAACAGGTTTCTGGAAAGTGTCCATGAAGTGCGGTTAAATTTCTTTACATAACATCATAAGGATAGACCTCCAAAATTCTCCGCCCCTACTCCTAAATTTATGGTAAGTCTCTTTGACTTCAATGGAACTGCAGTCACCGAACGACGCAGAGGTATATAGGCAGCGTAACAGAGATATTAGATTCCTTGCGACGCGACATTCGTGCCTTTAGTACTAAATGTCGTCCCGCTGCGCATAACAAAGTTGCCGCTTCTCGCCGTCATCGTCGTCGTCGGACAGAAAAATAGCGAATTTTACTTAACGAGGTGTATATACCTCGTTAAGTAAAATAAGAAAGCTTCAAGTAACATGTTAGTCGACCTCGGTTCCACTTCGGTCGACAATTACATGTGATCTGAGACATCTCTTAATTTTCCTCCCTAGCTGTGTAATATACTATTATAGTAGGTTTAATTTTTTTTTACCCCATTTTATTTTTACTCTATAATAATGATTTGCCCTTTTATGTAAAAGGAGTTTGTGACATTTTACTTTTTGATTATACCTCGCTTATTTTGACAAAGTAAACAGTACTCTGTCACGTGTTCTTCATTGGTTTGAAATTAATAATTTGGTCTTAAATACTAAAAAAACTAAATGTATGGAATTTATTATATATATATTTCTTTATTATATATCTTTATATATATATATATATTTCTTGTGTGCGTGTGTATGTCACTGAACTCCTCCTAAACGACTGGACCGATTTTTATGAAATTCTTTGTGTGTGTTCAAGGGAACTTGAGAATTGTTTAGATTCACAATTTGGTCCACTGGAAAATGGTTTTTTGATTAATTTTTAATGTGTAAGTAGGTGGTGATTTTGGAATGTTTCACATTGGTTCCGACGGACAGCGTTACCATGGCAATGTCAAATATTAAATAATATTATATTTTAATTATAGTCTGCCCTGACAGTTGGCGTGGCGATAGAAATAAGATAAATATTTTAGTACTAGCGGCTCGATACGTGCTTTGCTACGTAAAAAGTGAAGTTAAAAAAAATATATTAGAAGAAATTTATTTATTCAAACAAAAAATCTCTATTTACATATTCATACGGTATCGATTGGTCGAATTATGATAAATGTACATGTAATGACGTTAGATATTGTGTTAACTTTTTGATATATATATATATATTTTTTTTTTTAAACTTTAATTTTTAAAATTAAAGACGCGTGTATAAGACGTTTGTCCGGTCCGCTAGTTTTACTATATATACGCCAAAATTTAAATGTTTACATTAAAAACAGTGACAAACATACGATCAATACAAGAAATAAAAATAGGCCCGTACCTAAATTTCGACTTAACGACGAGTATAACTTAACATAATGCTTAGTTTTGATGAACTATGAAAAGGCCTTTGATTTGATTGAGACTTGGGCTGTGCTTCAGTCTCTCCAGTGGTGCCACATTGACTATCGGTATATCGAAGTGTTGAAGTGTTTGTACAAAAACGCCACCATGTCAATCCGAGTATAGGAAGAGCGTACAAAGCTATTCCCATACAGCGCGAGGTAAGACAGCGTTATATATCCGATACTGTTTACTACCGCGCTAAACGCCGTCTTCAAGCTTTTTGAGTTTCAAGGATTCGGCATCAATATTAACGGCGAGTACGTCATTGTCATGGCAGAATTGCTGAAGGACTTAGACACTATGCTCAAAGGACTCAACAGAGTCTCCCAACAGGTGGGCCTTAAAATGAATATGGACAAAGACAAAGGTCATGCAAATGTCTATGTTGTGCCCATCTCTGTAACCCTTAGGAACTCTGTTTTCGTAGTTGTCGACCATTATATATCTAGGGCAAGTGGTCCAACTAGGTTAGTCCAACAAAAGAGGTCAATCGACGAATCCACCTAGGCTGGGCTGCGTTTGGGAAAGTTCGTCATATCTTCGTGTCCAAAATTTCTCAGTGCCTGAAAACGAAAATCTTCAACCAGTGTGTGTTAACAGTGATGACTTACGGGACTGAAACGTGGCCTCTTACTATGGGCCTCATAAGAAAACTCAAGGTCACTCAACACAACACAACACAACACAAGAACAAAGTCACCTACATAGCCCTCCAGATTGAAGTGGCAGTGGGCGGGCACATAACTCGACGAAACGATGGCCATTCGAGCCTTAAGGTTCTGGAATGGAGACCACGAACGGGAAGGAGCAGCGTGTCCACTCGATGGACAGATAACTTAGTAAGGGTCGCAGACCGCTCAAAACCATTTGTATTGCTGGCGCATTATGTGGTGGCTTATGTCCAGCAGTGAACGTCGGTTGACTGATGATGATGTCATCATTTAGTCCATCGACATCGAATAGCCGAAACTATCTGTCTATTATCTAATGTGTACATTATGCGACTCTTATTTTTCTTTGAGAATAAAAATGAAAAATATTAAATTAATAGCTGTATAGTATGGATCTTAATATTGTGCAAGTGTGTACTGCTCTAATAGTGACTTAAATGAACAAAGTAAGAAATAAGTACATGTAGTTTAGAAGTAAGTACGGTGATAGAAAAAATTAAAAATATTTTTTGTCGCTTTTACAGTGACGTAATGTAAAAACAAATGTAACGATAAGTGTCTTTATTATGAGTGTATTTACAAGGAAAGAAGAAAAGAGGTTGACCAAATAACACATGGATAGATAAGATGAATGGGTAGATAAGAGAGAAAAGTGATAAAGCAAACCAGGCTAAAAATAAAGAATCACATATATACATATAATGAACATTATTATACGTGCTTATTTTCAAGATGTATTTTTTATACGTGACGAGCATTTAAAAAATGTAAGATTTATTAGCAAAACAACATGATGTTCAGCATTCACTTTGTAATTTGCCGTACACTAAAATTCTTATAACTATTTCAAAATAAAAAAATAAAATAAAATAATAACAATACAATCATATTTTCATATAACTTGCTGGGGCAAGTAAAAAATACGTGCGTAAGCAAACGGCCACTATCCGAGAACGGAATGTTGCTTATATATATATTTTAGTACTGCCTTTCTATTCCCAAGTATTAAAAAAGTTAATAAATAATTATTAATATAAATTTTCATTCAAGTTACACAAAATTTATTTTAGATAAAAAAATTAGTAAAATGTATGTTTCTATTTTAATTGTTATTATATTAAGTAATACATATAGTAGTTTATCTCTTAGCTTAAATATGAAATACTAAGCGAAATATAAATCTATACGGGCAAGGATTCCAACTCGTGATCTCAGGACGGTTTCTTGATTTTATTGATTTAATATGTAAATACTCTGTAGATATTTCGGTAAATTAGATAATCAAGTCGCAACTTGGGCTCCGGTTTCTTAAACGAGCAAATTTTTTGTAAAATTTAAGAAATCACATCAAATAACAGTAATATCTATTACTCAGCAGGATTTATTAACCGTAATAACCCAATAGCACCTTTTACGAGCAGAAATAAACAGCTGTTTTTAATAAATACTTTCACTCTTGTCAACTAAGTTTTGTTTTTGTTTCCTTACTTTTGCTCCTTGGAAACAAAGATCGGTGTTTTCATATTACTTTATACGTAATTGATAATTGAAGTAAACCTGTTTTAGGTTATTGTAAAAAATAAACAAAAACATATTATTTTTTTGTTGTCAGATACAATATTGTACGATAAGAGTTGTTCGTAATAAGTCTACACATTCAAGTTTAGGTATTTATTATACAGGTTTTATTAGCGGTCTTGGACCTTTTAAGTAATTCGTAACAAAAGATATAGGCATAAATTTTCTTCTAGAGCAACTTAGTTTACATAAAAAATATAATGAGTATTGAAGTCGCAGGTTGCTCTTGCGCTACGCTCTCAGGTGGGGGATACTGTAGTAAGGTTGGTGGTGAAGACCTCGGTCGACAGAGGTGCCCTCAACTGTCCTTGACAGTTACCACCTGAGCGTCAGGTTGGAACCGGCTGTAAAAACCAAATTGCCGAAACAAATTCTCCCCAAAATTGCCAAAAAAAATACATAAACAGAATGTTCCACTATGTCCCATTGTCAGCCAGATTGATACACCAATATATAAACTGGCTAAATACATTGCTAGGATACTGACACCTCTCCGGGGACATAGACAAGCTTATGTCAAGGATTCTTACCAGTTTGTTAATGATATTCAACAAGTAAAATTAAATAACAACGACCTTATGGTTTTTTGATGCACAGTCACTATTTATAGTCACTATTTTAGTCACTTCAAATTTTCAAACCAAATCTTGTAGAAAAATTTGGTTATTAACCTAAATTGTTTTAATAATTTGCAAATGTATCAATATTGATTGCCGAAATAAAAAATGTTTTATTTTGTTTTTGAATAATATTTATAATTATTTTTATTTAATTTCGTATTTTTTTTAATTATTAAAATATAAAGATATTTATGGCCAAGCCACAATTCAATGTTGATTGCCGAAATGAAAAATGTTTTTTTATATTTTGTTTATGAATAATGATTTATAATTATTTTTATTTTTTTTCGTATATTTTTTAATTATTAAAATAAAAAGATATTTATTTATGGCTTGGCCATAAACATCTTTAATTAGAACAAAGGAAAGTATACTCTTAAAAAACGACGATGAAAATTTGTTCAAAGCATTTGTTCTGTGTATTTATATGAATATCCAAGGGAGTGGGGTAAAAAAATGGATCAATATTGCTCCTGGAAAAATCCAGAACCATAATCTGCAAGCTTTTCTTAGTTCAAAACCATCAACAATATGCGGTCCTCATATTTTGTAGTTCTCCACATTTTCTTTCAGCTAAAAACAAATAATAACTATCAGTGTGATTGAAATGGGATAATAATAATAATACAGTTATTTCAATATTATGTTCTTTGTGTGATTATTTCGTCCCACTGCGAGAAACTATAGATTTTGAGGTTTTGCATCTCCAAATACATTTGAAAACACTTTTGGACAGTTATTTTTGTAGTTTAACTTTTAAAATTCGACATTTAAAGTAGGTAAAATAATGAATCAATAGACTAACGATATTAACAAGATTTGATTAATTAAAAATGTAAACAGTGTATCAGCTGTATGAAGTGATGAATAGAAGTTGATATTGTATTCTGTCCTCGTGTTTTCGGTAAAACGATAAAAGATAATCTAATAATCCAAAAGCTAATTACATTAAAACTGTCACTTTAATAAGATATACCGACTTTCGTTTACTTATGTCTAATCTAATCTAATGTGATGTCTAATCGGGCAGAGATAGTTTAGATTTTTTAGTTATATTTGAAAATGTCGAGCCGCGTGTAGCATGTAGCGTATGGCGTGGAGCATGCCAATATCAATGGTGATATTGTTATGGGCCAAATTAGTTTCGAACTTTTTTTGCTGGCATGTGAGTTGTTTTTGTCAGCCATTTTTTATTCTCGACGTCTTTATTACGTCTTGCGTAAAAAATTAGTTTTATTTAGGAGTTCGTATGTCATGCATGTTTTATTTAGCAAGGAAAAATGAGAATATACATGTGTTATTAATAATTTACAGCTAATGGTACATTGATATCTGCAAGGAAAAGCGTCTTAACTCTCTTAATAAAAATTTTAAGATACAATACATACATACAGTTTGTAAAGAAAAAAAAAATTGTTGCGCTCATCCTTGTTTAAAAATCTATTCGGGTTAAGATTACTAATAACGTCGTATAATTTTTAATATATTATAAGTTCTCCTGCGCTGTCAAAAATTAGGAGAGGGCTCCTGTAAAGGAAAACGGAGAAATATATTGATTGTAATTAATTCTATAATAATTAACAACAATTAACAATTTATTGGAACTTTAATAACATTTTCGAATTTTTTATAAAAAGTATAGTAGGAATATAAGTTTTTATTTTTAACCCCCCACCCAAAAAGAGGGGTGTTATAAGTTTAACCTGTGTATCTATGTATCTGTCTGTGGTAACGTAGCAGCCAAATGCGTGGACGGATTTGAATGCGGTTTCTTTTAATCGTAAGCTTGGTTCGTCGAAATGGTTCTTAGCTATGTTTGGTTAAAATACACTTAATCGTCTCCAAGAGACGTCTTAGAAGGGATCGCTAAATGATCGCTAAGAATTCAAAATACCCTAGTTCATTAGCTCCGAAAAATTGTAAAATATACACCATCGTCAACGTACGTACAACGGTCCCCCAACGCAACGACTTCAATAAATAGGTACATAATGATATTATTTTTATCCTTTTTAGACGTCTTTGTGTATCAGGGTTTTTTTTTTTTTTTTAACTAATTATAAACTAATTATTTTACAAGAACAAGCCTTGGAGGAGGTGTAAGGTTTTTTGACATTTAAGTTCTTAAGTACGTACGTTATTTTACAATTAAATGGTTTTGATAATTCTAATTCGTAAAGAGTATTGAGACAAACTAGTTAATTAAGCTTCATATATTTTTGTAACTGTAAACAGGTTATCTAATAACATACCGTTGTAAAGTTATGCGTCACTATAAAACAGTTCAAACTTATTTGATATGATCATTTGAATTGTATTTTTATATAAGACTAGACAGTGATTTGGTTCGTATTGTATAGGAAAAAATAATTTATATAATAAAGATTATGATATCGGCTTTTAAATAGAAAATTGGTTTTAAAATAGAAAATTGGTTTGGTTTTAAAATAACCCTATAGTAAAAAAGTACTCTCTTCAAGAACAGAAAGAGCCTTACTATTTATCTGTATCTGTATGTAGTAGGTATCTAATGAGTGTAGAAACCATTAATTGAGTCTTGTGGACTGAAGAATTTTTAAACGATTTCTCGACTAATCTACAAGATTTATTCTTATAGAATCAATCGCAGTGCTCATCATAATTAAAATTTTCTTCGTTTCATATGGTAACTATTTTATTGTAGATATATTGTAGTTACTGAGTAGATAAAGTCAGAAGAGATGTTAAGGGTAATAAGGGGCTAACAGCATTGGACTATAAAACTGGCCTAGTGCGAGTCGGACTCGCGCACGAAGTGTTCCGTACCATTATATATAAAAATATGTGAATTTATTAAAAAAGGTTTTCGGACTTTTTCCTTTTTCCCTTATATATGCTATAAAAGATTGGTTCATGCCAAATTACAAGACTCTAGGTCGACCTTGAAGTACCTATACTTTAGATTTTGATTCCCCTACGAGTTTCAAAAATGTTCGTCCTTACCTTGATACCTCCACGAGTTACTGAGAAAGAGCGTCTTGACGGTACGGAACTCTAATAAAAAGAGCCAGAGCGAGAAGAGTTTTTTATCTGCTAACAAAGTTTTATTTCTAATAAAATAAATTGTGTCGAACATTTATAACTAAGAAAAATGGATTTAGGATGTTATAAAAATAAAATATTTGTACGTTTTATTCTACTCTGTAAAGATTTTGTGTCTTTGCTTAAGTTACTCAGAATGTAACCCAGAATATTATATCTTACGCACATTTATCAGTATTTATCATTGTTATCTTCATATGTGTTATCAATTGTTATTGTAGTCCGTGTTATCAATTGTTATTATAATTATTACCTGAAAGTATTTATTCTAACGTGTGTGACGTGTGAAGAAACTGACGAGGTCAGGTCAGGTGGTTTCCTTTGTCAAAACAAGCTCTGGAATATTAATGTAACCACTCATTATATTTTTGGAGCAAGTAAATTTTCAAATGATTTGTCTTAGATAAAATTTAGAATGATCTAAGAAGTGGCAACATATCTACCTATGTTTACAAATGTCTGGTAACATGATCCAAACATTTAGGTATGTTAAAATTGTGCGTAAACCATTTCATATTACTAAGTTATATCGAACTATTAGCGTGACCGACACCGCAGCCTCATAGTATTGTACAATTATAAAGGAAAATGTTATCAAAATGGGGAAATAACTTATAAACAATGTTTTAAACATAACACTGCTGCAGGGAAAAGGTAATTTAATGTTATCACATATTACTTGTTCTGTAGATAACATTAATATCGACGTTATTCCTGTTTTAATGTAGGTAATTATTAAAAGTTGAGAATACTTTCTTTGGTATAAGTGAATAAAAATGACATAAAATACAAACATTTATTTGACATAAAATACAAACTAACAAAATTTACTTTTATCATGTATTCAATTTTAAGCTATCAGCTACATCAATGTAATAATTGGTTTTTAAAACAACAATATATATATATATATATATATATATATATATATATATATATATATATATATATATATATATATATATATATATATATATATATATATATTTAATGATTCAACGAAAAAAAGGGTTTTTTATTTCTTGTGTTACAATAATATTCTCATACTGATAACATACCCTATTTCTATATGTAATACTCTAATCCTAATCCATTAAAATATGCGCTTGGTGGTTAAGCCATTAATGATGACAAATTGGTTTAGGTTCTATTTCGGTCACGTATGTATTTTCTTAAATTACTTCATACTTGAATTATATGTGGATTAATAAACAGTAAATTATATGTAACCTACACTAACTAGAGAACAGATCAGATCAGAACATTCCTTATTTAATTGTAAGATTAGTTATATTATAAACTATTAGTAACTATTCTACTCGTATTTGAAAAAATATATGAATCCATAAGAATGAATATAGCAAGTATTTGTGACGTTTAATATATATCGTAGGTGACGGACTACCATGACAACTTATTAAGACTGTATTTTGTACATATATTTATGAATTCCACAATTCAGTTTAGTGAGATTATTTTCTCACAAGATAAGTTCATAACAATTGGTGTTGTAATATTAAAAAATAACCAAATTGTAATACAAAAATAAAAACATACAATACACAATGACAAATGGATTATAGGGAAAGAACCTTCTCCTACTTGAAACGTACAAATAGGATCGCTCGAGATGCATCCTCGTTATTAATAAAAAGACTGCTATTGTATTAACATTTCATATTAATTCAAATATATTTGTCTTATAATATTCAAGTCGTATTATTTACCTTAAAATGGTATTGTTATATTTGTTGTGCGTTGCTGCTGCTTCGGTATCTCTGGCAGGTATGAGTCAAAATATAGTAGAATAAATAATAGGCCCGATTGCTTAATTCAGAAATTATACGTTTCCTGAACAGCAATTCTAAAATTACTTTAACAATATAAATACTATTATTTTTGTTGGTGTCAAATATTCTTGATACTATTATAAAAAGTGAACGAACCACAAAGATTAACAAAACATTTAAAGAAATATATTTATCTTTACATATAAAAAAATCGTCACTGAGCCATTCCTGTTCATGGAATCAAAAAAAAAAACATCATAAGGGGGCTTTATAAGAGCAAGAGAACCCAAAACAATGGTTTTTAGTTGTATGTTTGTGCACGCTAATCTCAGAAACAGCTTAACCAATTTGAATGCGGTTTTCAGGAATTTATTAGCACAGTCTTCACTTAACATGTAGTGTTTATTTCATCTAAATCGGTTAAGATATAAAAAAGTTATGACTATTTATGTCAATGACGTAATAGGTACCATGAAAATCTTATTCTATACTTGTAATAAATCTGTAGAGGAGTAGTCTTTGTACATTCAAAATATTTAAAAAAATATACCAGGATGTAAAAAAATAACTAACAGAATCCATTTTCAGCAGTTTATCTGTTTGTCTTTTAGTTGTGCACACAACACGAAAAAAAAAATTTTCAAAAATCATACAGGGGGGACCTTTATATAAGCAAGAGAACCCAAAACAATGTTTTAATCATTTTGTTCGTCTAAATGTTTGTATGTTTGTGCACGCAAATCTTAGAAACGGATTAGTCGATTTGGATGCAGTTTTCGGGAAAATATAGTCATGGGATTCACTTTATATTTTATTTTTTTTAACAATCGGTAAACAAATAAAGAAGTTAATAATCTCTTATTGTAGTACCATTGCTTCTTACCGGTTTGAAGGTTTATAGTTTTTACATACATTAGTAAGTACAAAGGGTACATTTTATCAAAATCGAAAACTACGCGTAGGAAGTCGCACGCACAGCAAGTTACATATTATAAAGCAAAGTCACTTTTCGCGTCTGCCGCTGTCACTATGTCTGTATGTATGTATATTTAAAACTACGCAAAGGATTTTGATGCAGTTTTTTTTTATAGATAGAGTGATGCAAGAGGAAGGTTTATATGTATTATAACGTGCTTAGTATATCAGAGAATCACTGATAATTTTAAGATTTCTAATGCGAAGTCGTAAACAAACACTTTTGTTTGCGCTTACAATGCAAACGCTGGTTGAACTCCACGAGATAGATCAAAATAATTGATTGATTGAAAATAATCAAAAGTATTGTATACCTTAAAAAGTTCTACAAGAAAATCCGCGATGGTATATGTTTATCTCTTAGGGTTATCCCTAAAAGGAAAGTAAAGGATAAAAATTTGCTATTGTGGGTTATCCCACAATAGCAAATTTTTATCCTTTACTTTTTACGAAAAATAATAGGTAATTTACGAAGCGATTTTAAGAAATAAAGCATTAATCCTTATATAATTAAGTAGCTTAAATACATTTTACATTTAATATGGAACAATATTGCCCCTTACAGGATGTAATTTCAATGAATATTTTCAAAGATATTACAGATCTATACTAATATTATAAAGCTGAAGAGTTTGTTTGTTTGAACGCACTAATCTCTGGAACTACTGGCCCGAATTGAAAAATTCTTTTTGTGTTAATTAGTCCGTTTATTGAGGAAGGCTATAGGGTATATGTCATCTTGCTGTGACTTATAGAAGTCGAGCAGCAATGAAAATTGCTGCAAAAACGGGAAAGATTTCTTTTTTGAGAGCTTTCCTCGCGTGCGCTGAGGAAAAACTAAAAACCGCGCGGACGGAGTCGCGGGCGACCCCTAGTATTTAAATATTTCTGAAGATAAATGTAGTTTTAAAAATATTTGAAAATATATAATATAATTAAAAAAAGTCCAAAACAAATTTTATATATTTTTATTACAACTCTGTATAAGTAAATATTATGTTGATTACCGATTTTAATAATTGTTTTGTTACATATTAATATCACGTTATTGTTAAAGCAATAGTGATTTCTTTAGTAAAATGGATACAAATATATATGTTTTTTTTTCTTTTTACGTCGGTTTAATATGATAATACTTTTATTATTATTATTTGAAGATATTATTACATGAACTAACGGATAGTTAGATTTAGTCTATTTAGCGATTCCATAATAAATAGGATTATAACTAGTTAGTAAATATATATATATATATATATATATATATATATATATATATATATATATATATATATATATATGTTAATAATATATTTTTTAACAATAACCAGTGCATAAATAAGTTTAAAAAAATTACGTACATGGTACAAGGTACATGCTGAAATCAAAAACAAATAAATACATACTATACATTAAATTATAATATTATATAAAACATACTATTATACATTGTAATAATAAAAGTCTTAGACAATAATAATAATACGCAACATGATAATGCTAATAAGATGGTTAGTCGACGAATAAAAAGTTAAATTTTCAGACGATTGTTTTCGCACCATTTACATGAATTACTGCTTTACGATTTCAGCCGCAGATTGTAATGTAATACCTATAAAGGAATGGAGTGGCTCAAACTCAAACCGAGTGGAAGAACTGACTAAGCCAGTAAACTTGGTCATTATTCAGCATACAGTCTCCAGTCAGTGTTTCACCGATGCAGATTGCCAAAATATTTCAAATTATATAAGATACCATCAAATGAATATGGGATACGACGATATTGGAATATCGTAAGTTTCTTATTTTAAGATCTTTTAGTGCTATTGTGTATGTATTTAGTTTGTAATTCATTGTTACACATCTAGATTCCGAGTAAAATATCGAATCCGAAACACCATTCATCAGAATATTATTAATATCAAACAAATACCAAACTTTTGACCAATTAAAATTACATCTGTGGGTAAGATATATATGTACGATATCGGGGGGAATAGATCAATGTCTTCAATGTAGAATCGATAAACAATCTTGTAAATTAAAATATGATTAGATATTTATCAATCTAGGTCAGCTAGCTCCATCCAAGTAATAACATATTAGCGAGGTCAAATTTGTACATTGCATATGAAAAAATATTGCCGTGTACATCAATGTATGGGTATAAACTAAACTTATTGGTGTCTGTTTCGAAAAGAAAAACTACTGATCGCTACCATTATAAAGAGGGATCCTTGTCTACAGGTTCTTAGTTGGAGGGAATGGAAAACTGTATGAAGGAGCAGGGTGGCACGTCGGGGCACATACTCGCGGATACAATAACAGATCTATTTCCATATCATTCGTTGGAGACTTTAGAAGTTAGTTGAAATTATAGTAACTTTGATATCGTAATAGTAATACAATGTTTAAACGTAGTTTTAAAAATATTTTATTAAATTGTAACTTACTTTTTGCAGCTACATTACCAACCTCAAAAGCTTTGCAGGCGGTTTTTGGTTTTCTGAACTGTGCGGTTGACAAAAAGTTTTTAAGTAGTAATTACAACCTGGTCGGTCATCAACAGCTCTCACCCACTCTCAGCCCTGGAGCCAAACTGCAAGGTCTCATATCAAACTGGCCTCATTGGATAGAAGATATTAGTCGAATATAAGGCAACGTTTTGGTTTTTCGAATTTATTTTTATACAAAAGAAAATTTATGTATATTTCTTAGAGTGTTAAAAAAATATAAATAATACCTGTATTGTGTGATAATAATATAAAACACAATAAACTGTTAAAAAAGTAAAAATAGCTAATAAGCTAGAAATGTATTCTTTTTGTTGCATTAACAATCTTAATACTGCAAAAGATTTTTTGCCTGGAAAATACGTTATTGAACCACATTTGACTTCCTTAAAATATCGAATGCGCAAATAATGAAAAGAGTATTTTTATTGTAATTTTATGCAAATATATTTGATTTAGCATATTTAGATACATCGACTGTTTATTTTTTTATTTAATTTTTTAACCCAAAAAAAAAAGTGTCCAAGGAGAAGTAAAGTCATTGAATATGGCCCAATCATAAAAAAGGAATATATATGTATATGTATGTGCGTTAAAAGATTAAATTTTATCGTTTGGTTCAATGCTTTAAACTTGTAATTTATCTTACAATCCTCAATCTTCAAATAACATTTTCTCTCGTCCATATCAAATTAAAAAGAAATAGAGAATCTTTTTCTTCAAAGGTTCTTATTTGATCTAAATTTAATGTCTTAGAAAACGATGGATAGATTTTCACAATTTATCTTTATGAAAATAATTACTTTTTTGTTTGAATAAATAATAGTACGTAGCCCGGAAAGATTATTAAACCGAATTTGATGTACTGATATACAATGACTACTTATATTAATAATAATAATAATATCAGGGCAAATTACACACATTGATCTAACCCCTAAGTAAGCAAATTATTTTGCTTGTGTTAAGGGTGTTAGACAACGATACAATTACATAAAAATACTGAAAATATATTTAACCAAACCCAGAAACACAGACATCTATGCTCATCACATAAATGCCTGTCTCTGCTGGGAATCGAACCCGAGCCCCATTGCGCCGTGACACGTTAGGCGTCTACGCTAACCACTCGACCAACGAGGCGGTTTAATATTATACTTACATTTGAAATATACCTGTCCATTGTCTATTCTCCTTAATAAATACTCCTTTCTGTTTTTTTATCATATTTTTTTATGATGATTTTTGATGAGATAATGGTTATTTTTATTTATATGTCAAGCTCTCTTGTTCCTGTGAGCACGATAGATGCAAAGCATTCGAAACGTCGTTTTAAATTAAAGTTAATAATGAAAAAAATCTCATTAATTATACGCGAGTTAGATCCGTAACTTTTTTACTTAAAGCGTTTATTTTAATTTGAATACAGTTACATTACGTAACCTCTCTACTATCAATTCACTATAAATATTTCCAACATGTCAAAGCTACAAGAAAAATCTATAAGAGTCACTTACTTGAACTTACTTACGAAGTTACTTTGTGGCTTTCATCTTTGAAGCGGCTATTTTCATTTTATATGGAAACCGCGGAATGAGAATGAGTCATGAGAATGCATAGAATTTGTGCCGAATATAATCTCACAATTTTTGAAACTAAAATACGGCTGCAAATTACGTACTTGTGACTGCCTTCACATACTTGTGTTAAAGAGTATTATTATTAACTGTTTTATTTATTTTATTCTGACATTCAATTTAGAATAAGATTTATTTATATCTTTAAGGCTTAATAAAATAATAACTATTTTTTTCATGTACAATATGTTCTTGTTTGTTTTTTTTTTGCTAGAATTGTTGGTATTAATGATTGCTACCAGGCCCCTTGTTTTAATGTTTGTATTAATAATTATAAAAATAATAAACTGTTTTATTTCCTATAAACTTAAAAGGAATTAGTTACAATAAATATTTCTTAAATTTTATGTGAGGGACTCTAAGCCTAGGTGATGTTAGTCAGTTAGAGTAGGAGTCTCACATAACTGTCATCATCCCCTGGATGGAGGTGTTTTTTTTTAACGTCGGATTCCTGACGTTAAAAAAAAAAGAAAAGGTGATGTTAGTTATGTTTAGTTTTTAATTTCTTTTTATATTATAGAACCCTTGCGTACCGTCTAAAATAAATTCTTCCAATTTTTCGTCTTGTGCTATGTCTATCAAGTTTTTTCCGTCATCGATTTTGAAATCGATATATCGTCTTCTATCGCTTCTATCGCCGGCTCTTCTCAGCTTTCTGGCAATAACTTTTCTGAGATGGAGGTAGCTTTGACAGTGTAAAAAAAAATGTAAAAAAATAGTTATAATAAAAAAATACTTTGTTTAATTAATACAATAAAGTGTGTGTTATCCGTCTCTAAAATGTATCTTTATTTATTATTTATTAATTTATTTTTAATTTAGATATTTTTTTAATAAATAACTTATGTTCAAAAGAATCTTTTTTTGTATACTAACGTTATGGTTCAAATTACCATAACATTATTTCGGTTCGCTCTTTTAAAATAAAACAAAAAAATTATACACTAGCAAAAAGTACCAAGTTTAGTTTAGTTATGAATATAAAGTAAAACAACTTGTTTTAGCTTTCTATATAAATGTTTCTTTTATAAATATGTTTAACAAACTTGGACCATATCATATATTGTGTCTGTGAAGTTTCTCGTTTTCAAAATGGCGTATAGTATTTAAGCCTCTTTTTTGGTCAAAAATATTTTCACTAATTTGTTCATTATTAAAGTTTCACATTTTGAAAGAGAGTTACTATTTTTTGTATTTTCTATACAAGTTACTAAATATCTAAATAAGTAGAATATAACTACATACAAAGTATTTTTTCTTCAAATTTATGATTTTTATTATATATGAAATCAAATAGTACGTATAGAAAGTACAATATAGGAAATATTGTACTTTCTATACGTACCTACAATACCTGTATCAGGTACAATGAAAACAGCTGAGATATTATGAATGCTGTGATGATATGAAACAGCGTACGATGAGTGAAACATCCTGATGTTCCTTCTCCCCTTATCCCGTAGTATCCATGATCTTTCATTATCTCTCCTGAATAACAGAGCCTATTTAAATAAAAATGGAGCTAATTTGTGTATTGAAGAAAGTATACAGGTACTATTATTAGGTCAGTAGATATACCAAAATGACTTTGTTACACTTGACATTGCTACAGCAACAAAATAGATTAGTATTAGAATTAGAACCAAACCTCTGTTCTAGGTAAATTAAGAGTTAAATAAATCATGGACCATAAAAAATAAGAAATATACCTAAAAAGAGATGCGGCATACCTACTTGTAAAACTTATATTAGTGATGGGTAAATCTTGTACTATAAGATTCTGTCATTTTTAACATTGGACTCTACAAATGTGTATCTTTGTATATACTTTGTATAAATGCAGTTACGTAATAATTTCAATTCATAAACTCGCTTCAAGTGCAAAGTTCAACAATTGAGAATTGAAATAATAACCCACTTTGATAACATAACTAGTTCAATTAAGCAATCATAAAAATGTTAATTTTAAAGTAAAAATATGTTTATGTTTAAACACATAAAATTCATATTAAAATAAAAGGCAATATTGTTTTTATACGTAAGTCGCAACGTATAAGGGTAAATACAGACTCTTCTATGTTATATGTAATTTAATATATTGTTGTGTTTTATATGATAACTACATTTTAAATTTTATTGAAAGGCCATGCTTGTCGTGAATAAGCAATAAATACAATAATTAATTTGATGATTAGTAACTACACTCTGTATACTATATTTATATTTATTAGTCAAATATATATCTATACTTGACTAATATATAAAATAAGTTCTGACATTTCTACCATTTTGTTTTAGATGCAATGTCGATATTATATTATAGTAGAACTTTTGAAAATGTTGATATTTATGTGTAAGCCCTAACATAGTCACGTTACTCAGCACGCGGAGCATTCAATTAAATAATGATAACTGGTAACACAACATCAGTTTATCTTTAGAACGAATTTTAATTTGCTTTTTATTCATATATTGGGTTGGAACTTGTAATTTGTATAATTGCTTCAATTAATTTAACACGTTGTTAGGTGTTTTCAAATATAGTAGAATTGGTATCAATCTCTGGTTTACAAGCACAAAATATCTCTAAAATGGATCAAGATTTACGTGCTCACTCATAAAACATATCGGATGTGACATTTATTAGGATAGCTTACTCTTAAACTATCGCGGTTCATAATATATAATGTTAGGAGTCGAGGGTATTTCTAAATAATTAGTAGGGGTCAATGTCTATAAATTAGTAGTATAAGTTTATGAATAATTGTCTCATAGTCACATAGATCGTAAGCTCTTCTCTTGATAGTAGTTGGGGTACCTACATGTTTGATGTTTGCGGTACATAGTGTGACAAGAACCAGTCTCATGGTAACGGTACATGTAAGAAGGACAACGAGTTTTCCATCTCCATTTTATATGCGAACCGTATCTTAGAATACATAGGGTTCAGATGTTGTATATATTGTTCCACTTGTTGTCTGTTTCCCTTAACATTACTAAAGATGTCATCAACGAATCAAATAAGTCTTATGATTTTCGGGCCGAGACTTGGCGCTCCTTATTTAAAGTTTTCTATACAGATGTTGGCAAGTGCGAGGGTTACAGGACTTCTCATCTCGACGCAATCAATCAATAAGGTAATCTTGATCTTAGAATAGGAAATAGTTATATGGTACCGGTTTATAAATCTCATTATCAATCAAATGGTATTTATCACTACAATGGATTTTCTATTGTCAGCTTTAAGCAGTAAAATATATACAAAAAATAATGGTTTTTAGCGCCTGACGCTATTCTATAGTAATGTTACTAATCGGAAATTTTGCTTTACATAATATTATCATATCAAGGAAAACAACTCCTATCGGGAAGATAAATCTAGTGATAAACAGCATAACACCTTGTTTTTTGCGCAGTTGGTTAAATACCTAAATATGGACGCTCCGGTTAGTTTACAGAATAGGGACACTGTGATGGTTTTATGTGACTGTACATGGTAAAAATACCATATTAATAATATTGAATATGTGAAGGGATGAAGAATTATCATCCTGAAGGATTCGACGAAGGAGAGTGTGCATTAAGACATTCAGCCTGTGATCACAGCCGGTGCAACCTGATCAGAACGTCAGACAAATAAAAGGTATGTGATAGCTATTTCATATGCGTTAATTCTAGTTTTTTAGACAAATATATATTTGTTAGGTTTGTTTAGATATTTAAAAAACATAATGTGGCTAACACGATTCTAGTCACTTTAGATCATTTATAGTGAGTTCAGAAATATAAAAATATTGTAACAAAAGTTATAACAGTTAATACACATCTCATTTAATTTAATTTTAGTTAAAGTAGCTAATTACTAAAATTTAAAGCTAATAGCTAAAAGCTAAATTTTGAGTGTACACTTTATAGGCATTCTTCACTTCAATATCTCAATATTGACAACATTAAATTATTAAAAGAATGGACTCAGTCGTTTGAACTTTTAGTGAATCCTAAAAAATCCCAGGTAATTGTCATTGAAAGCAGACATTTTCGGAACAAGGATATCACTAATCAACTCACGAATACAGAATACGACAATTCTATTATACACTTTCCCGAGGAAGTTAAAAGTCTGGGACTGTCATTGGACAAATATTTATCGTGGTCGGATTATCAGATTATGATATTAGAAAGATGTAAACTAGCGCATTTATATGTCAGTCCACTCCTTTAGACGTTTGCAGAATTGCCTACCCTTGCGGACTAAAATCCTGCTAGCGTAATCTTTTTTGTTACCCTTTCTCGAGTACGCCGATTTTTGCTATTTGGATGCATCTGAAGAGCTACTTAATAAATTAGATCGCTTTCAGAACTTGTGTATCTGCTTTATTTCTTAAATAAGTTCAAAAACATTTGATATTCTTAATTATAATTCAAAATCTTTTTCTGCTCAAGCAGCGAGGTTATGAACACACTACCTAGTCATACCGTCATAATATTTAAACAAAGACTGAAGAATTATTATTTGTCACAAACATAAGTATTCATTATTACTATGTTTGTTTTTGTGTAAATGTATATAATTGTATGTATATATTTTATTGTATTTTTGTAAATATAAATTGTATTATAATTTATAGAATTTTAATTTGTAAAATATTAGGAATATCTATGTACCTATCTCTGCCCTCTATAACATCATCTCCGACACTCATGGGTAGCTTGAAGAGATCTTTTTGAAGAGATAAGCTCAACCTATGTATACCTATGTCTTTGTTACCTATTATTTTAATTTTTGTAACTAATTTTGGTATATGAAATAAAAAATTAAATAGATTACATTTAATAGTTCTCAGCCAAAATTTATTAAAATGAAGTGATTATAATTGTCTATTATATATTTTTAAGGGCGAGAGTAATCCATTTTTAACCCCCGATTAAAAAGAGGGGTGTTATAAGTTTGACCTGTAGATCTGTGTGACTGTCTGTGGCCAATTTGCGGCTAAACGCGTGGACGGATTTCAATGCGGTTTTTTTTATCGAAAGCTATGTTCTTCAAGATGGTTTTTAGCCATGTTTAGTCGAAATAGAAATAGTCGTCTCCAAGATATTGACGTTTTATTCGTGAGGAGAGAGGTTCTTATGCAATAATTACCTGTTCCCAGTGGCTTCGCCCGCGCTATATAGGAAAAAAAGCCTTGTTATGAAGGCCAAAAGGTTTTTACACTTACTTACTCAGGTAAAGTACTTTATTAGGGATAGCTGTTGCCCGTGACTGCGTCCACGTAGACTGTAAAAAATATATTTATATGGCTTATGATCGTAGTCATAAAGAATCACGTGCTATCAGCTAGTGATAATAAAAATCTCTATATCATAGTGTTATTAGTGATTGTAAATCATTTTAACTTGAAATGTTTATATTTATTAATATTCATATATATAGATATCTACGTGGGTAGCCATATGAAAAAATCTTGAATCATGTTACCTAATACATTTATAATTTATTACATTGTCAAAACTTTCACGCGAATGCTTATTTTATTAAATATAATATATATATTTCTCGTATTAAATATAACCTTGGTACATCAGAGGGATAATGTAGGATTCTAAAGGTAAAATATTTTATTAAATCGGTCCAGTAGTTTCTTTGCCTATTCAATTCAAACAAACAATCAAATCTTTCCTCTTTATAATATTAGGATAGATTAATAGAAATACTAAAATTTAATAAGGAAAGAAATTAAAATGCAAGTAAGTTAACAAGGCAAATAAAGAAATCACGATATCGAATCGTATAGTCTAAGTCCTAAATGATTAACTTCGTAAAATACACACCATCGTTAACGTACGTACAACTGTTGCCTGTTGTCGCCCTAAGAAACGTTGCGGACAAAAACTCAGCGGGTTTTGTTTTTATTTTTCTAAGCCATACCTAAATCCTGAATGACATAAATACATTATAATATTTTATTATTTATCCACTTTAAATCAATAACAAGGATGACTTATGTCTTTTTGTGTTTATTGTTTCACAAACGTCAATATTTAGTAAGCAACTTACCAACAACTAGAAGCACAAATTCACAACTATAACAACAAATTCGATAGGAAAGCCTAATTATTTTAGTTATTTAAAACTAGAAAATCTAGTGGTCATCGAGACAACCAGTAACCAGCAGCAGAAACCGTTTACGCTCAAAGCACAAAGCAAGCACAAGGCAGAGGTCAGCTATTACCCCCTCTGCCATATTTAAGAATGACACAACCTGGCTCCGAACACTACCGTAAACAAATGGCGCGGGTTTAGTAGCCAACACCTGAAATTTATTCCCCCTAAATGTAATCTCGAAAACCCCTAAACTACAAATTTAACAAATAAAATATATTTATTCTTTACTATCATTTAAATTTTACATATTAACCTTAACTAATAACACTCTTCTTGAAATTGACATGATGTTTTTGAAAAATATTTTTAATTTAATGTTACTAGTCAAATGTCAATAAACAAAATGCGGGTCAGCAGTTCCAACCTTGTGTGAAAATTATACCGATAAAACGGTTTTTTCAAATATTTATCGAAATTAAAAACCCCTAAACATTTTGTCCCCCTAAAAAAACCCCGGAACGCTTAATTTCCCCCTAAATTTAGGGGGAAAACCCCTAAGTTGGCTACACTCCGGTTACTAGTTAATCGCTATAATGTAATTCATTCCCACGCCGCGCCGTTCCGTAATTAATCTAATTCTTTACACTATACTATGATTTTTTACAACAGAAGTTATCTCACGAAAAATTTAAGGCTTTACTACGAAGTTTATTGCAAAACGTCTAAATAGCTTCATAACCATGGCGCACCATTCTTTATCACACAAACTTTCTATAGTTTAAATTGTATTATTTTTCAACAAGGTCCTAATTTGAATAAAAATATCTATTCACTTATTTTATTCTCGACAATATTTTTTCAAACTTACAATTTTACCCTTTTCTCCATAAATAAGTATCTACTTTACAAAACTCCATAAAATATGAATCAATTATTCTATCTTAACAAATATTTATAATACCTGCTCTTGGCTCTTGTACGATTACTTTTTGAGGGATTTCGTATTTCATTGTATTTATTTTTTCTAATAAGTTCATGTATTTGTTAAGAAAATGTAATTATTAATGTTATATATTATCAAGTATTTTTTAAATTTTATATTAAGGAAAGCTATATTAAAATAGCCCAACTATTTAAAATATTGATTTGTCCTACAAAAACTGTGCTATTAAAAAATAGCTTTGAAAAAGGGGATAATAAAATAGAAAAGCTTATGAAATAGCCTGTGATCAAACTGTGTGCAAAAACAAAATCCTTGGATACTATTATTATATCTTTGAAAAATAAATATCATTCTCAATATATAGAAAAAAATATTTTTGTTTTGAAACAAAGTAAATATTACCTATAAAAATAACGTAAATGATCTCTTTCTGGGAAAACATAAATATACACAATATTTTGCGGACAAATTTAGATATTTTACATGAAAATAATTTTACCTCCTATCAGATACATGTTCGTAATATTTTGTTATTTTATTGATTAGGTGCTATGATTAAATTGATGTATGTGCTGTCTCTAACATTATTATAGGGATGAAATAATTCAATAAGCTTTGGATGTTCACATTTACCTTTAATCTAACATCAGATCTACATATATTGTTGTTTGTTTTAATGAAGCTGGTATAATATGTAGAGTATTTTTTAATCCAATCCTATATTTTTATCCTATTCTTCAAAGATTAATCACTGGATACAAACATAACTCAATGCTTTGTTAGGGATTCCATTAAATTAATTAGTCAGGAATATTGGTCTTCCATCTTTCTACCTTTGTTTTGTTTCTATCAAAAACTGATTAATTTCAAGATTTTAGCATGAAAGTTACCTTCAGGTAACTATGATTTGAATAAATATACCATCTAATAAAACAGTCAAAAAGCAGAAATACACAAATTATTTAAAAAGTTATTGTTTGTTTAGTTCCTAACATAAGGTATATGTTAGGACTTAATACGAAGATTTTGTTTGTTATACATATATGTTTGCTTCTTAATTCATCACGCTAAAACCTTAATTGGTGTAAAGTAATAAAATGTGTAAGTTGGTAACACATGTAATGATTATTTGATTACAATGAACAACAACGAGGCAACAATAAATAAAATAACAAAAAATATAACATAGCTAGTACCTAGTCCAACTGAGGGCACACAACACCATCTGACTTCTTCTGACTTCTGACATCTTGTAAGGGCTATCTTTAATCATAATATACTCACGTAAAAATAAGCATATTACCATTTAATTATTAAATGTATACATATTGTGAAATTTCAGCCACAAACGATTGCAAAGATATATGATCTA
Organism: Napeogenes sylphis; assembly: GCA_959347405.1. Classification (NCBI taxonomy): domain Eukaryota; kingdom Metazoa; phylum Arthropoda; class Insecta; order Lepidoptera; family Nymphalidae; genus Napeogenes; species Napeogenes sylphis. The sequence continues at coordinate 26,695,525 of OY365788.1, read as the reverse complement.
TGACTACCAAAATATATATTGGTAGCTATCGCTATAGCTAAAACAGTATTTTTTTTTATTTTTTTTAAATTTTTTTTTGTATGTCTCTTCTGTTAGCCCTGTTGACTATTACAGCGTCACCGGGGGAGCGGGTGGGACGGGTGGGACCCACCCTTAAAAAGGGGGGCCAGATGGGCCCCCATGGGGAACGAAGTCCCGAGGGCGTCTCAGATTGAGACACGGACCTCGGCTCGGGGCGTCGTTAGTCAGGAGGGAAGCTAAGGACATTTGGACACTAGCGTCCTCCGACGGCAGAACGCCGGAGCAACGGAGCACTTACTCAGTTGGGACCTCGTCTATACCAGTATAGACGGTGTGTGTCTGTATGTTGTGTGGTGTCACTTATTACCTACTGTGAACGCGTCGTCGGGGTCAACGAGTACCGACTTGGGTCTTCTTTTTCTGACTAAAGTAGTCTTACGTGGTCTACACTCTGCGGCGTCAGCCACCAGTGGGTTCGGGTATCGCTCAGCACGTTCAAAGTACTTTTGAGAAAGCCCCTTGAAGTACTGAGCGATGGTCGGAAGGTTTAAGTCTCTAAGGTGATCGATATTGTGTACGAAACACGGCGCCCCGGTTGCAATCCGTGTAAACCTGTTCTGAATCACCTGAAGGGGTTTCAGATTAGCGTGCGCAAAAGTGGGACTCGCATAGGACATGAAGTTAAAAAAGTATAATTATAGTAAATGTTCAATAAAGGAACGTAAGCAATAATCAACACAAGTTCAATAGTGTTCTTCGTTATAAGTTATAACAATGTTGTATTTTGAGTAATTTTCGATATCATTTGGTAGCTGTGGAGAATGATGTGGGCTATGAACTATATTACAATTGAAAATATAGTTAAATGGTAATACCAAATGAAATAAACCAGAAAAGAGTTCTCTCATTAGTTTTCTGGCAGTGTTTAAGTGTTTCTTAACTAATCTTATTTTCTTTTATTATTTAGAAAGGCCTCATTTTCAACAATGCTTTGTTGGTGCATTATTATTAAAACGGAGTAAAAATTTTCAAAATACTGACCTTGCCATTGAAAATAAAGAAAATATGCTTTACTTTTCAGTTCTACGTTAGGTGTTATGTTTTTTATTATTTCAAAGTCGTAAGGAGGTTCCAAACAAATTTAAATATTTCAATTCCTTATTGGAACCAAAAAATATATATATTGTAAATTATAGTTGTATAATTTTCATATATTAGATTATAAACTTAATTGGGTCCAAATAATATACTACTAAATACGTGTTTTAAAAAAATAAATATATGAACAATAAATTACTTTTATAAAAGTGATTCTCACGAAAGTAAGTATTTGATATTAAGTTAAGGATTTCGAAGTGCTAACGTAATATATTGTTTTCGACGTTTTACACATTTAGGAACGTGTATAAACAGTGTATAACCATTGCCAATGAAAACATGTTTAACCATTTTCAATGAAAACTGTATAATAACAGAAGAGACAAGCGTTATTGTTGTATTTGTAGTGTCGTGACGTCATTGCTCGTATAAGTCACGTGATCTAGTGCTTTTACCTCAAATTTAATTGTCATCGAGAAAAATATTTTATTTTTGATAAAATAATCACTTTTTGAGAGAAAACGAATTATGATAGTAGATAACAAGATATTTCGCATGTAATAAAGTTTATTTTATAAAACTCTCAAGTAGCTTATTGAAATACAATTACTAACAATTGTGTGTACTAACTGGAATAAACAAAAGCCCAGATTCTTAGAACTTAATTCACTTTTATTAAAAGATATTATTCATCGTGATGTTGACTATGACGTTGGACTTTAAAAAAATATTAGCCGGATATTAAAGTTTTGTCTGACTCACATATAATATAGTATGTCTTGATATTTTAGCGTAAAACCGGTTTCAAAATTACAATACACAAAAACGTATATCTGTCACCGTTATTCAAACCGAGTTAAAAATCACGTTTGTTGTTTGGGACTCCCCCTTAAGTATTTATTTTATTTTCATTTAGTTATTTATTTTCAAAGTAAATATATTCCTTAATATTCTGTGAATATTTTAGTCGTCCACATGAAGTCGTTAATTATATTGAGTAAATAGAGACAGCGAAGTTTTAGTAATAGCGTTCCGTTTTAACCAATTCGGTAAGGAAACCTAGAACCTAGAACGGTTTGGTTTCTGTTTTGGAAGGCAGATCAGAAACAATATTTTTATAGTACATAGACCATTGTGGTCAATTGTTTAAATTCAAAAACAATAAGAATAATTATTTACAAAAGAACTACTGTACTTTTGTTTACTGTACAAACTGCAGACCGTATAAGTAAAATAAAAAATGATTAAGTTCGTTATTACAACGGTATGCTGAAAAATTTTGTATTTTTACTCTATATTAATGATTTGACTATGTGACATTGTACTTTTTGCATACTTTTTGATACTTCGCTTATTTTTAAAGTTGAGCGTAATAAGACTAATTATGACAAAGTAAACAGAGCTCTGACACGTGTTCTTCATTGGTATGAAATTAATAATTTGATCTTAAATACTAAAAAAACTAAATGTGTGTAAACATTTACCTTTCTTAATGTAAAAATTACCGATTTCCAGAGTTCGCGGGTTGGAATCCCTTGCCCAGATTGGTTTATTTTTCATTCTATATTTATATACAACTGAACTATATTGTTAGGAGTCGAGGGTATTTCTAAATAATTAGTAGGCATCAACTCCTATAAATTAGTAAGCAAGTGTTAGGTTTATTAATTATCGTGTCATAGTCGTTTGAGAGCGGAAGCTCTGCAGGTGTGAATAGTGATTGTCGATGTGATCTTTGAGTAGCTTATCTTGCGTTTTATTACTGTGGTAGATTTGTCGTTTTATGTCATAGTTTTATTACTAAATTAGCTATAACGTCGTAATCTGGCTTTCGTAGTATTAAATAGCGTTAAATACGTGAATTTGACAATTACTTTAATTCTTTCTTATTATTTTTATAATTAACTTCTTCGTGATTTCTGAAAATATTATAATTTATTTGATTTTTCGAAAATTAGTACGCTACAAATATTTTATGGTTTAAGCGGGAATTGATCGTCATCGTCAGGGATTCCCCGTGTTTTTTATTTAAAAAAACTACCTGTGATTAAAAAAAAAACAATGTAATAGGTTGTATATAATATGATATGATATTCTTAATTTACAAATATATGTAAACACAAATACCTAAAGAGCAATATCTTCCAGACAACTTCTGGGTAGAGGACAAAAAGTATTAGAATAGGTATACCTATTTTGTTAAGATCATAGAATATCATAATAACTTATATAAATATATAACATCCCTATAATATTTCTAATATATATGTTAAGGAGCACATCCCAAGTAAATCACTTTAATATTGTACACAATATTATACTCAACCATCGAGAGACCAATGTTTAATTTTATAAGTAAATGTCATCTGGTATACGTCATTATTTTCCTTAATATAAACAAGAGAAGGATGGAATATGATAGCTGAGGTGAATAACATTTGGATCAGTCGAGTGCAAGATATTGAACCATTGTGTAGTGACAAGATGAAATTGATTCGAGTTTTTCTATCGTCACTATTTTGGTGCATGGTCAGTTCCGGTAAATATCTTTTCGTGGTATTTGAATTTAATACAGTATTTATAGCGACCTATTTAATTTATTCAGCCTAAATCAATATTTAGGCTGAATGTTTTATTAAAAACAAAGATATTGATAAAATAAACTTTTTCGTTAGTAACACCTATAAATTTTTCATAATAGGTTTTATTTATATCTTACAAAAATCACAATTAATTACTTAAGGTTAATTATATTTTATGGGTATGTGGATGTGCTTTGATATGTTTTTATTATTATATTAATGGTTATAAATATATATTATTACGATATATTTTACAATTTGCTTGTTGGAGCACTAAAATATAATTAGATAAATCGTTTTGACGGTGAATAAGACTAATCAATCACATTTGCCCTTGACTATCTATGAATGTTAAACTGTAATACCACTCTTATGTAATTTCGATTTGTTATAAAAAGATTTTTTTAATAGGTTTATAATAAATACAAAAACAAGAACCATCCGCTAACTCACCTCAGACTATTAACTTTACAACATTTATTAATCGTATCAATTATTGTATTGATTTAAATTTAATAAATTTCTGACTTTGTAGTACGTGTAGTAACTTTAAATTACCATTAATTGACATTGAATATATTTTGGGACTTTATACATATAAAAATTTAGACTGCCGTTGTGCTTGCGGCTTTGAATAGGACCGCGTCATATCTTCCCGAGGGTGCCGACGGACCCTGCTGAGGGACAAAAATAAAAGTTTATACCATTCTATAGCACTTACCTATTTCGTATAGACGGGGGACATCCTAAGGAATGTTCACTTAATGCTCCTGCAATATGCCTGACATCCTCATCCAACCCCAAATAATTAAAATAAGTACAGATGCATAAATATTTAGTATTGTACATTTTTGATTGATTATATATTCTATATTTTTATTTCCAGCTTGTCCAGGCATCGTAAGCAAGAAAGAATGGGACGGCTTGCGTCCATTGCATGTTAATTATCTTCCAAGACCTGTTGATTTAGTCATCATCCAGCACACTGTTACACCTACTTGCAGCACATTTGAGTCGTGTAAAGATATTGTTCAGAGTATTCAGAATACACACATGGAAGAGCTAAGATTCTGGGATATTGGAATGTCGTAAGTACATATTTTTATAAAAGAGTTTTTAACTTTTTTCATAATAAAGTTATATAGTAACTATACTTAATAAATGTTTGCAGCTAATAAAAAACAATTTTAAAAGAATACGTCATAAAAAACACTTTTACAATAAGGTATTATTATTTTTTGCAAGTTGTGATAAGGGTTTGATTCCTTAGACAATATAAAATGGCTTGATCCATCACGAGCACAAATCTAAGGAAAATGTCTACATAAATATATCCAGATATTATTCCAAATAGTTCTTAAATTTGGTTTCTGTATCTCATCTGAAACATAGTTAAAAAAAAATCTTTCCAATTTTTTGAAAATATCTATAAATATATATAGCTTATTATAATATGTACGGCTTATTTTTAAATTTATATAAATAAAGAATGAAAAATAAAACGATATGCATAGGGATTCGAACCCGCGACATCTGGAAAACCGTCCCGGCGCGCGTGGAAAATGGTAGAACAACGGCATATCAAAAATCGTTTTTACAAAAGTCGTTACTGACGCACTTTATTTTTTTTAGTAATATTAGAGTGAAACTTTAATGTAATGTAGTATTTTTGCATGAATTACACTTGGAATACATATTTTTTTTAATGTGATAAATTGAAATTCGTGTGAATGGCTATTTCAGGTCTATATAAATATAGAATGAAAAATAAACCAATACGGTGTAACATGGTATCTTGGAATCCGTTACATAACTAAATATATTAAATTTTTTGGGGATATTTTACTTTAAATACAACAAAACAAAAGGTTTGTTTACATATCAGTTGTCTTTTGTCACTTTAAAATTTGACAGTTAGCTTTACATTCATTAAACATTCTATTGCACAGATAACACAAAGAATTCAAAGGTTTTTTGTTTTTTTTTTTTTTATATGATCTAGGGCAATGCTTGACTACATTCCACCTGATGGTAAGTGGAATGTAGTCTTAGATGGTAAGGCGCATTGCCCTAGCAACCTATTCACTCTTCTGTTTAAAACAGATATTTATTGTTGCTCAAATGATGGTTAGTTGGACATACTTTAATTTATAATTAAAAAAAATGAAAACCACATTTGTTGTAATATTTTTATTATTTATAAATAATTTGGAAAACAAAATCAAATTGTATTAGTTAATAGTTTTTCTTAAATTCATTTTTACTTGGCAGTTCGATTTGTTGTCTTCCGGTTGTTTTATTTTGTAGTCTATTGACTTTGACGTTTTCACCTTTCTCTTGGAATTTGTTCAGTGAACACGTTATTTTTGAATCTCTAGTTTTTTTCCATGATATTGGTCAATCTATAAAAATATTATGATAAACGTTTAAATATAAACGCATATAAGAGTGATAAACGTTAATTTCTCTGTTGCTGCAATTTTGGGTAAGTTTTGATATTTTCTTTATTGTAAGTGCACATTAGTTTATAGAAATCGAAGAGCGCGTGCCTACGCAGTAAGTGTCATATCATACATATTCTCTTTTCCAAATTTTATTTGAGTGTATGAATTATCAATTGCTTTTATTTTGTTACAGCTCTTCGTTCTCTTACGTATCTTCTTCGTTATATTATCTCTTTTATATTTTTAATTTTGTCCATTCTAATAGAACCATTTTGGTTTGGGGTTCTCATATCACCTGGTTCCTGTTTTGTACATTTCTGCACATGGCTACCATTTTTTGCATCATAGTATTATTGCCTGAAGCATTAGAGCTTAACGCTGACCTGCTTTAACAACCCGCTTGCCACTAAAGAACGTCAAGTAAAATAATGAATTACTGAGGATGTGCTGCGGCTGAACCTACATTGCTGGCTGTGGAAAGAATGTTTTAGCAAACCAGAGTCCTTTATAATTATTACTTAAGTTATTAATCCATCAAAACCTAACTGTAAGTACTATTTATTTTTTAATTTAAAGTCTAGAGGTCTGTAACTGTAAATTTAACTTGTTACAAGAATTTGTTTTGTTGTATTGTTTTGAAATATATTGTTAAATTGTAAGTTTTCTTTTCTTTGGCTCTCTGTCAACACACCAAAAATGCACACCAATGCCCGCCTTGAGATTAATAGTTCAATGGTCTATCCGGCAGACTATTCTGAGTGATTCTTAAGCACTGGTTCTCTGGCGCCCGATTATATTTGTTAGTTAGTTTGTTTGTTTTTTTTTTTTCTCTTTTTTATTTATTTTGAGATCCAAAGCCAATACCACCTCGGCAAGCTCACACACTCGTTTATTTAGTTTATTTTGTTTTAACTTAACTTCTTTATTTTTTTTTTCATTTATCATACATTTAATTTTTTAAATTCATTTTTTTTACAATACAACGGGCAGGAATTTGAACCCGCGACTACTGGGCAACCGTCTCGTCACTCTACCAACTGAACTATCGTATCGCCGCCCGCCTCGGTGAATTAAGCATTCTAAATGTGATCGTCTTTATCGGGACAGTGGTGGCATCTATTAGGTTTCTTTCGAAAATCCTAAACAATTTTTCTATTTTCTATTTCCTCTGGAAAACCGTCTTGTCGCTCTACCATACGATAGCTCAATTGGGTTTTTGAAAAAAATTTTTTTTTGCAATAAATAGAAAGATCAGATATAAGTTTTACAACAAAACTATTTTTTTTTATTTTGCAATAATTCAAAAGTTATATCAAAATTAAAATAAGTTTTTGAATCCAGCACCGAAGACACGTCGATAGCTCCCGAACAAACCCGAGTGCATGTGACGTCATAATGTTTGTTTTCACTCATTGCAGTTTATCCAGAGATAATACGAACAGTGTTTTGATCTATTTAATCCTGTTGTACTTGTTATAAATACACCAATTAATATTGAAAATGTCGAACTTTAAAAGTTCTTCGTTCTTGTTTTGTACCATTATGTACGAATACTACAAAAGCAACTCCTGGTAAAATGTTTTTAAATGTTAAAGAACTGAATAACCTTTACTTCGAACTCGATGTTCTGGACAAACCCGTCCTTTTACGATACAAATATTATTTTTACGACTAAGTTGAACATAACCTATAGCTTTGTCGCCGTAACTCTCACGTGATGCTCTACTATTAATGAAATAAATAATTATATTTAATATAAAGGAAGATCAATAATTAAATATTTTTATTTATATTATTTTTTAACAGACTTACCTTGATCCCTTGGCACCTCGAACTTCAGCAGAATTGAACCGAACATCATTTGTTAAAAAACTGGTTATCATAAATATATCAACATCAGGAATATTATCAGACGTTGCCTTTATAAATCCTTTGTTTCCCAGCGCTTTTCATCTTTTGGCATCTTTTGAATGTTTGAAAATATCTTTGAACATGTAGAGCCATGTTAAGCCATGTTTGGTAAAACGGATTTTATATGCTTTATTTTCTTCTTGTTTAGCAACAAATTATTAATTAGTTAACCGTCACTTTAATTAACGGGACGATTTCCCATAGCTCCCGGGTTCGAATCCCTGCCCGTATCGGTTTAATTTTCTTTCTAATTCTCTTATTGTCCTCAATCTACCTGCACTTATGATCTTTTCTGAATAAATATAATATGTCTATGGCTTTCTAGTTCTTTCTTAGTTCAAAACGGTTTAACTGAGTAGTTCTACAGTTTAACTAGTGAGAATATTTATTCTCAGTAAGTACATATCCTTGTCTACTACTTGTAGTAGTTTATCCTACAAGAAACTAAATTATTAGACTGCTTTATATTATAAATTTTTGTGTAATAATAAATAACATGTTTGCCTACAATTTTTCACAACTAATAATATTAACTTTGAATATAGCGTTTAATTGCTGTAGGAGACAGATGATGCTTCTTAGCATTCCATGAATTCACCGGGCGGGTGCCGGGCCCATCGCGTTGCAAGGAGAGGAGTGCAAGCAATGCCTGGGACTTGCAATCCAGGTGTAGGTTTAGGGGCCCCTTTATGATGCGCAAAAACGATCGCCTTCACTATCTACACTCCTCTCCTTACCTACTTACCGCCTTTGAAATACGTTCTAGAAATGAACCGACGCTAGTTCTAGAAAGGCCACGATCTTTAAGTAAGTTATAGAGAGATTTTGTTGTTATACCTCTCGCTCCCACTTCTACCGCGTACAAACTAACTATAAATTCATTCCTGGACAGTTCGTTGGTCAGTTCGAAATACTTAGCTTAAATATGTAATCCTTGGGGATGTTTGTTTTCCAAAACACAGTGAGCTCCACAAGTATCACGAGCCTCAGATGTTTAGAATACAGGAATAAATCCAGTCTGGATGACGAAACACCAATATCCTCAGGGATTTTATAGTGCTTTTCATACGTGTCCATCATGAGAGTCTAATCAGGAGCCGCGTCTTAAATAAGGCTTCGGTTTTAACTTCTGCGAGCAGCCTTCTTTTACACACTCCACAGATCGTTTGCTGTTTGTTATACCCTTCCGCGCTCTTGCTTCTGAAAGACTAACCGCTTCCCGTACGAATTCTATAACCTTATCGTTACGACGCGACTACGAGTACGAGTACGACCTGTATCAAGAAGTACCCTACCCCTACTAATAAGTGATTCGTGGTTCTTACTGCCTCCCCATAGTAGTTGTAAGACCTTTCTGCTTTGATCTGGGAGAGTCATTTGAAACGCATTTAGATAAAATTCTAATAATGCCGGGTGCGTCAACGCAAAGCTAGTGGAATACAAAAATCTCCTATGGTCAACCATTCGTTTTGAATTTCTAGGTTCATCGCGTGCAGACGGCAGTTATCGTTTTCGTCTTGTCTAATAAAGGATTTGTTATAACTACGTCTCGATCTTTCATACTTGATCCTACCCTACTTTATTCGTTTGAGCACCTATCATAAATGTTTTATGGAATTGAATTCGTGACTAGAGCTCTGAGAAAAGTTTATCTTTTGGGAAAGATGTTACAGTATCATCTTTAGAATTTCCGATGATATGTCTTTTGGTTAGTCTTAGATGTTTATAGAGCTTCGATGGTTTCTTTAATTTTAACCCAAAATTGTTTCGGTATCTAAATAAGGTTGAAGAGTCCGCTGAGTGCGCTAACCCGAGCCATAACTTCAATGTCTTTATGACGCTTGCATCTAACTTTGACAAAAGAGTTTTATTAATATCATAAACGAGGAAAGGCCAATTTAGACGTGATGTTAAAAAATTATCGTATATCCAAGCTTTATTGAGGTTACTTATTGGTTGATGGTCTATTTTTTTAAGATCCCGTCGACGTACATAAATCCTCCATTACATTTAAGAGAACATTACGTTGTCTTCGATTACGTGTCAGTATCGCGAGATAATCTGCATAAGCCTGTATGGATTCTGTAAATTTATTGTTAAACTTTTACCGATAAACCAATTTTTTTCATTTCTAATTAATTCGTCTATTAAAATATTAATTACTATTTTGAATATAATTGGAGAAATACAACAACCCTTAAATAAACTTATGTTATAATTGACTGGTTTTGAATGGTTTTCATTAAAAGTTATGGAGAAATGGTATAGAATGATGCAATAATGCCTCTAACTACCGTAGTATCTCACTAGTTCTAGCATGTTTAAGACTTTCCGATATTAACGTATTATGTTTCAGGTATCCAGAAATACCGGGCAAAGACCCTTTTCGGGCCTGAAATATTTATTATTAATATTGAATTGCGTCATTTTTGTTTGTAAATAAGAAAAAAATATTTTTGAATTGTTTTAGTCAGGGCTATCGGTCTAATTTCTTTAGGGTTATTGACATTGTAGTTTTTCGGAATCCTCATTCAAAAAGGGCTTTTCCGAATGTGGCCGGTATTTGCTTTCTTGACCAGATTTTACCGAATATATTTTAAAGATGTTTTTAAACCGACGGACACTTTTTATAAACTATATTAGGGATACCATCCGGATCTGGTGCTGACTTAGATGGTTTCATTTTAATTATCGTATTGATTTATTGCCTTCGGAGTTGGTGGGTTGATTATTATAAAATGTACCGAACGTTCCCATGAAATTAAAAATCCTATCATGAAAATCATTTTGTCTTTTGAACAGAAAATAGTTAAATAAAAATATAAACAATAATATAATCAAAGTTCTAATAATAATTACAGACCAATCATGTTTTAAACAATATCAAACAATTAAATAGGTACCTACCTAAACGAATACCTAGTGAACTTTCTATTTCGCTGCAATGAATATTGTCAACACCTTTGGATGGTGCTATTAAATCTCGCACTCTTAGCAATCTTTCATCTCTTCCAACTCCAAATACTCCAATATTTAGTTTAAGTCATTTTTCCGAATGTGATGTTAAGAAAACTATTCTGTCCGTGAGTTCTGATGCAGTCGGATCTGATGCCATTAGTCGTAAAATGATCATTCCTATCCTAGATATATTGATCCCTACTATTACTTCCTTATTTAATAATTCCATTACAATGTGTGAATTCCCTTCCTGTTGGAAAGATGCCTTTATTGTTCCTCTTCCAAAAAAAGCTAACCGTCTTGTTCCTCAGATTTTCGTCCTATTTCCATCCTTCCCTTTCTATCAAAAATCCATGAGAGACTAGTACACTTCCAACTGAGCACCTTTCTAACCAAAAATAGTCTCCTTAGTAAATTCCAGTCCGGTTTCCGTCCCGGTCATAGTACGACTACGGCCTTGGTTAAAATTACCGAGGATGTCAGGTCAGGCATGGAAAACCGTCAAGTCACAGTATTGACGTTGCTGGACTTCAGCAATGCGTTTAATACTGTGGACTTTGATATCTTACTCACGGTATTGGGTAGCCTTAACATATCTCCATCGGCAATTGACTGGTTTCATTGTTACTTGCGTGGGCGTCGGCAACGTGTACGTTTAAATGACCTGGGGGCCTATGCTGAATATACGTAGATACGAAATTCGGCCGAAACACGGTACGAACGAAACAAAGATGTCAAAGCTATTCTGAACCTATTTCGAGTTCACACACGTCTTTCGAAATAAGAAGATGCGTTTATATGGCCATGTTATAAAAGGATCGTTTATAAGAACATACTTTATAGACCAAAAAAACAATTAAAATACAAAATAGTACATTTGAAGGTTCCAAAAAAATATAATTATTGGTTATTTATATCTTTACCGATGTCCTATCAAATAATATAATAAATGTATTCATTATTTTAGATACGAATAGTTTATTCCGGCTGTATAAAAGGTATTTTAGTTTTTTTTTGACGTTTCAAAAATGACAAACTAATAAAAACAACAACTTGATTTGGCGCGACTATAAAACATTAGAAAATGAATGCAAGGAAGAAAAAGGCTCAAAATTTGATTATTTAATATAATTTAAAAAAGACCTATTATTTGTAAAATATACTAAACTATAATCTTCCTTTTAAAGAATTGTTCTGTACGTAATTGCAAAATGTGTGAAATTGATGCAGATCCAAGAATATTGTTCTTTTTTAAAAATCCAAAACATTCAAACTTTTATTAAATACTCCTAAATAAAGGACATACTTCAAAATAAGTATTAAAACATTACTTTTTTTATGAAAATGTAAAAGCCACTCTTGGTTGCAAATAAGACAATAGTTGATTATTTGATTTTTAATGTTTGTCTTTCTGGTCGGGTTTGTGAGAATCTAATATATTATAATAATACAAGTGGAGAGTTTTAAGCATACGAAACTTTATTGATGCATACTAGAGATGGATGAATGTATGGCGCCACATCACACAGTTGCGAGCCGCAACCAAGCAGTTTTAAAGCTATTAAAACCTACATAAAAATAAATGATGAGTAAGGAAAGTAGGAAATAGGAAAATAAGGAATGAATTACCTTTTGTTATCGTATGTAAAGTTCGTCAACTTTTTGTTGTACGAAGTAATAATACTACTAAATTCTCGAATGTCTGTCGGTTGAGTCTATTTAAAGAAATAAACTCAACGTCGGGTATACTATCAATAATAAAAGTATTTTTTAACCAATACACTCACTGTTGCCATTCTTTAGTTTTCTCTTTAAAGGTATCTCAATTGTTGTGAGTTCCGCCATAATTCTAAGTAAATTGAATAATATACATTCTTACATATTTGATAAAATCCTTAAAACTAATAAAATCAATGGCTATAATGTAAAAAATAATACTTACGAAATTAAAACGGCAACTCTTTTTCTAACGTTCATATTCGCTTTAAATTACGCACGAGAGTTTGACAAAAGTGACAATTTCTTCTTCGTTTCGTGTTTTGAGAATAGCAAATTACGAAAAACGTTGCCACAGCATCGAACGACGTCTCGATTTTGATCGCGAAGTAAGTTCGGAATAGGAATAGGACGAAACGAAAGACGAAGTAACGTTCAGAATAGACCTCCTGTACTCTGACTGGAGCGCGGTCAGTGCTGGTGTTCCGCAAGATGGCGTGTTGTCTCCTTTATTATTTTCAGTGTTTATAAACACTATTTGCTCTCATATCAATTCTTTCTACCACCTGTATGCAGACGATCTTCAAATTTACCGCCAGTCAAGTCTTGATGACCTTACTAATACCATATTGAAAGTAAATCAAGATCTGGCGCGTATTTCAAATTGGAGCAAGTGTTTTGGCCTTAAAGTAAATACATCTAAAACGCAGGTCATTATCATTGGTAGTTCTAGGCTGATCGCACGTATTCCCGATTATCAGCTACCTCATATTAGTTTTGAAGGCGAAGTTATTCCGTATAACACTAAAGTTAAAAATCTTGGGATCATATTCGACCAAACTTTATCTTGGAATTCGCAGATTAGTGAGGTGAGCAGAAAGATGTTTGCGGCCGTGGGATCCATGAGAAGATTACGTAATTTTCTCCCAATCACTACCAAAGTTGTTTTAGCTCAATCTTTACTCTTTCCAATTTTAGACTATGCTGATGCCTGCTATCCTGATTTAAGAGAGGATCAGTTAAATAAATTTGAGCGTCTGCAAAACCTCTGCATAACCTTATGCAGAGGTTGTGCAATATGAACCTTCATATTTGGTCTTCGCAAATATGACCATATTTCTCACTTTCGTAAAAAACTCAAGTGGCTTCCGATTCATTTTCGCAGGAATATTCATATGCTTAGCCTTCTATACTGTCTACTGTTCAATTCTTCCACTCCGTCCTACTTAAAAGAACGTTTTGAGTTTTTGAGTAGCACACACAACCGATCTCTCCGTTCCAATCAAAACCTTATCCTTAAAGTTCCTTCCCATTCATCTTCTTTTTACTCCGATTCCTTCACTGTGCAGACCATATTACTGTGGAATGATCTTCCACTTGACATTAAACGTGCACAGTCATGCGATTCGTTTAAGCGCTGCCTTAAAGTTCACTTTTTAAATTTATAGCGTTTGTCGTCTGTATTGTTATTTGTTTATTTGCATGAGTATGTATATTTTATTTGTGAGTGTGTATGTATGTATATGCGTGTATGTATGTATATATTTGTTTGTATGTATATTCGTATGTATGTATATATTTGTTTGTATGTATATTCGTATGTATGTATATATGTAATTATGTGTATGTAATGCTTTCTTTTTGTTTTTATATTTTTACTATTCAAACAACACCCACACTACGTCTTATTATTCCTCTAAAAAATTGTTTGCTTGGAAGAGATTGCTCTGTAGCGATAAGGCCGCCAAATTTGTACATTTTTTCTGTTTTATTTTTATTTTTTGTTATTGTTTTTTCTGGGTGTACAATAAAGAATATTTATTATTATTATTATTATTGAAAAAAAACATTGTTTTACCTTTAAACTTAACCAAATTTAAAATTAGGTCAGTATATATTCTAACTTATCAACGCATTTTACAGGTTTCTAGTAGGTGGAGACGGCAAAGTCTATGAGGGTTCTGGTTGGTTGCATGTTGGGGCTCATACGTACGGATACAATAAGAAATCTATTGCTATATCGTTCATTGGAAACTTTAACAGTAAGTTATAATTTAATGTAATACACCTAAGAAAAAATAAAATATTCGTTTGTAACATTGTTCTAGATGTAGATGTAGATGTAGATGTAGATGTAGATTGTTGTAGAGTGTAGGTACCTACTACTTATTAAGACAGGGACTTCAAAGGTAACAGCATAGACGCACATCTAATATTTTATTATTATATTTTTCATTTTAACTGGTTTTAGGTACAATACACAGTATTTAATAATACTCAATAAATGGATATACAAATAATGTAAACAATATAGGGCTTCTAATTAGAATTATACCTAATACATAATAGTATTTATCAAATAACAATTCAGATTACATCTAGAAAAGTTGATTAAGTCTAATGAAAAAGAAATAAATCTGTTTTTATATATAACAATTCTAAGATATTTTTGATTAAAATGAATATTACAATATTTGAAAGCTATTACTTTTGTCATTTTAATGAAAATTTATAATCATGGAGACGGGAACCATTGAACCTATAATGACAATTTTTACTGCCTCATAGGAGTTTTTAAATATTTCTCTTGTTCTTTTTATATGGAGATCGCTTAATATGCAAATAAATATTAACTATACTTAATAAATAATTGACTCACGGGTAGATAAGTAACACTATCTACCATTAAAATAAAATTATTGATGATAAAAGGTCAGAAAGGGGAAATTTCTTGCGATTTTACTTATTTAGCATTAATTGCAATAATTTAATATATTAGTTCTTAGTACTAATATATATATATTAATACTAAATATAGTAAAAAAAAGTTAAGTCTTACATTGCTTATATCTTAAGCTTATTACAACTTTAGGTTTTGTAATTAGCAATTTTTTGAGGATTCTGCAGATGTTGCTTTACTGTATCTAATTATTGCCAGGGTATTGTCCACGATAAGACATTTCCTAATTAGTACTATTTCGAATATTTAAAGACAGTAATTCTTTAAGACTTAAATGTGAAAGCATCATATAACCGGTCGGATTTTAATTTGTTCTCGCATATCAATTATTACTGCGAGTCTACAGTCAATATGATAAAATAATTTATAATGAAGTTTAGGGAATATGTCTGAAGTTTCTTGACGAATCTTCTCCATGGATCTATCTATTGGAATTGTGCAACGGTACATTGAAGTTTCATAAGTGCAACTTATGCTTATTTTAAATAAAAAATCGTGACTTTTTAAAACAAATATCCAAATTGGACATTATATAATCTTATATACTAAATTAATATAAATTTTAAATAAATAAGCAATGAAAAATAAACCTATACGAACAGGGATTCAAACCCACTATATCTGAGAAACCGTTCCGCTCTTCTACATATTGAGCCATGTCGATTGGTAAGACGATGAGACGGTTTTAATTTCTTTTTTCAGTTTTTATGCTTTATTCATTGAACGTTTAAATAAGCTTAACTTAGCTTGCCTATACATGTGTACAGATATTTTTAAATTTAAATAAATTTATTTATAATAGTCTTAAGACGACAAAATGTACAATTTATCTGTCACTCTATTATAGAAAATAAATTACTACTTAGTATCATTCAATTTAAATAACTTTGTAATAAGATCCCTTATAATGAAAATAAATTAAATAATAATAATAATCTATTAGTGACAGAAAATATTCGTTATATTTTAAACTAAATAATAGACAAAATCTAAGCTGTTCAATATTGTCCGTCAAAATATACCAGGCTTAGGTTGCAAGCAGTTGGAACTGTTAGTGAAACATATAACATTAGTATATTGTTCGTTAAAGAGCACTGGTTGTCAAAGAATAACAATATTATGAATAAATAATTATTGATAATAAATTATAGATTGTCAACTTCGTGCTTTAGAGAGAAAGGTATTCGCGGTGGTTATAATTGCTTAGCTCGTAATGATGTAGCTTTATATTTTCGATCAGACATAGTGGTTCTCTCTATCGAGAGAATTATTGAAATATCCTGCATAGACCTTAATTAATATATTATCATATGCGTGTACCGATCTCCCTCTGGTGACATTGATGAATTTGAAAACAAATTGAAGGACATTTAAATTTATTTATTTATTTATTTAATCTTTATTGGCCCAAAAAAAAAATCGTACAAAAGGCGGACTTAATGCTAAAAAACATTCTCTGCCAGTCAACCCAGAAAAACAGTAAAATAATTAATTTATATCAGGCGCTAAAATTATACAATCAAAACTTAGCAATAACTAAAATAACATTGCATAAAACAACAAACAAAAAAAAAGCAAACAAACTAACAAATAAATGAAAACATTGCTGTTATATTCAATAAATTAATTAGCTTTATTATAAAAATAAGTGGGTGATAGTGTGCAGTGACTTGAATATAGTTATACCTATTAAAAGTAACTTCGTCAAGTATACGTTTATTATTATTTTTTAAATCCTATAACTTATTTAACGTTTTTTTCGAACCTACTCATATTAATATTGTTTCCGCTACTTGTATTGATTGTTAGCTTTTATACATGTAGTAGTTTGGTTTTGACTAAAAATAAAGATATGTTGTTGATTTGACTAAAACAATTGAATCTCTGTATAGAAGTTTAATTGATAAAATAAATGCTCGGTTAAGAAAAGGCATTGTGAAGTTGGGAATACAAGTTGTGTGATGGCGCTATTGTGATAAAAGTGTAACAGTTATAATAAACCGCTGAGTGTGTGATCGAGAGACATCGAGAGAAGTCGTGTAACAGTGATAGTTGAGAGTTTAAATGGTAAACAGTTTAGTGTATTTGTGAACAGTGTCATAAAGTGCTATAATGAATAGAACGACCGTCGTTGGCGATTCTTTGCGGTAAGAGAGCTCTAATATGATAATGTGTTATGTCATTGTAATATTTATGAAGATACGATAATGACGAATTTAAGTTCAGACCACTGTGCTCAACAATTTTCTCTATTATTAATTCATGTTAATGAAA
Source organism: Napeogenes sylphis (assembly GCA_959347405.1). Classification (NCBI taxonomy): domain Eukaryota; kingdom Metazoa; phylum Arthropoda; class Insecta; order Lepidoptera; family Nymphalidae; genus Napeogenes; species Napeogenes sylphis. The sequence goes on along the minus strand of OY365788.1, from coordinate 26,677,781 downwards.
GTGCCAAAAATTTACTTACAGACCGACAGCAAAAAACCTTACTTTTAAGAATAATGTTGCTCAAAAAGTGAGTAAAGTAGACATGCTCGATGATAATCCCAATAATGTATATTGTAAAGATTTCGATCTTTTGTAACATGAATTTAATAATATGTATGAGCCAAAATATCGTGATTGATTGGGTACCAGTAGGAATATACAGAAGTAGAGAAAAGTTGTGTTATGTATATGGGAGGCAATGGAATCATAATTCGGTGTTTTTGAATAGAGTAAGGAATATATAAAAAATGCTTTAGAACTACAAATATAAATACTTTTCATTTTTCATCATCTGATGCTATCGCTGAGTTGGCTATAAATTTAGAGTCTATAACAAATATCTCGTTATTAAATCTGTTTTATCAGATGTAATTGTTAAGACACTTAGAACAGTTTTTCCAGTTGAACCTCTTATCACTGTTATAAATGCCCCACAGTTTCCCTATTTTCGACAAATGTTTTAAAACTGGTAAATTTCCCAAATTGGAGGAAAAGTAGTAAAGTAGTTCTTTTGTTTAAAAGTGGTGAAGACTAGAACCTATTTTTATTTTAAGGAGCAAAATTAAAATCTTCAAAAAGTATTCTAAACAAAATGACAGAGATTGTTTATTGAAACAAAATCATGCATTGTGAAGAATATGTTTTCACCAAAGGTAAATCATTAACTGATGCATGTGCCACACTTATAAGCACAATTACTACGCAAGAGAGGAATGAAAAAAAACACAGATTGCGGTCGCGGTGTTTTGTGATTTATCTAAAGCTTTTGATTGCTTAGAACATCAATCATTAATATGCAAACTTAACCACTATGGTGCATGTAGTTCTGCGCTTGGTCTAGTTGCCTCTTACTTAAATCAAATTGTCCAGACAGTCAATTTAATAATTCTAAATTGGTTGGTTTTTAGTTAAAAAGGCTAAGGCTTTCTACAAGGCGTTACAAACGCAACAACAAACGCTAAAAAGGCGTTCTACAAGGATCTACTTTTTACCATAAATATTCTTATTTTGTATTAATTAAAGGTTCAAAGGTTTATGTAACATTGTACTTTTTGCTGATAATACCTTACTTATTTTTATAGTTGAGCGTAACAGAGCTAATTATGACGAAATGAACAGTGCTCTGAAATTTTTTCTGATTAGTTTGTTAATAATTTGTACATACTAACAAATTTAAATGAATGGAATTTACACTACCTAATGTAAAAAAAAAAAAAATTGCTTGCTCTTTAACAATGAAGTGTTAAAATTTCAGGCTCAAAAATGTTCTAAGGTATAACTTTAAATAAAAAGCCCCCGTGGTACCACCATCTCGCATCTTAGTTTAGATATTATAATGTATATGTTAAACATTGCTAAATTTCATTATAAAAGAGCAACTGTTGAGTTCCTGGAAAGCAGAGGTGCATTTCGAGCTGTTGGTAGCTCATTCACGGATTGACTATACGGACTTTTTAATGTAAAATTGATGATTCATAAGAACGTGTCAATGCCTACTTGAATAAAGATAATTTGTTATTGTCATTTAATATAATGAAGTTTGAAAAAACTTGTTTTGTGTAAGGTTCCATGGATAGGTTCAATGATTTTTTCTGCGTTTGTGAAAGAAAAAAAATCATCATCCAGCCACGTAGTATTCGTACAAAAAATAACGTTATCAAAGCAGTCAAGGACTCAGTACTTGCTGTCTATAAGATACACAATGTTCATTAATTAACTAATAATTTTAAAACCGCTATGGTCGTAAATCAAATATACAACAACAATTAATATAATTTGTACGTGCAGGGAGATCATAGAAGAAAAAAATATTAAGATGTTTTTTACATTTGAGCAATGTTTTATTGATCACAATAATCAAAGTTATGCTCAAAGCTCTTTATGAGCTGCCTACGAGAACTTCAGTCATGCTTTGGTGTTAGATATAAAGAAGGTGTCAAAACATCGGCACAAGTGTAACAAGATACGTTTGTTGAGCAGGCCGTCATCTAGTCCCGATCTTGATCTGCTGGATTTTGTTTTATGGTCAGTTTTAGAGTGTAGCATGCTCAGGCGCTATGATAATTTGGATTCCCTAAAATAATCCATCAGATCCATAAATGAAAAAATATCCACGGACAAAGTTTCCATTGATAATTGGCCACAATATACTAAGAGCCCGTGAACCCCAGACCTTCCTTATTTTATAAAAGCTGAAAGTTTGTCAGCGCACACTACCAACACAGGTAAGAACGATGGAGCATTATGAAGTTCAGACTATAGTGGCTTCAGCAGGTAATCGGTGCTGAAGGTGAGAAAATTACCACTTTACTTTCGTCATATTATAAAGTCTGATTTTTTGGTAATATCTTAAGAATATTTTTTTGTTTTTCGGCGGTAGGTGCAAAAACTGTAGACATCAAAAAAGTTATCTCCTCCTTTATTTTCAAGAAATAAAATAGTAATTATCATATTTAAATGTAATTAGTGTTCATTTTCTATTTACAAACTTCCAAAGTTTTAATTTTCTAAGTTTACATTTGGATGTGTAGTCTATTTTAAAAATTGCACCAACCTGCTGGCCCCACATTCTTATATTCCATCACATCACTTTACAATACACAACAAGTTATTATGGCAAAGGTTTGAATCATTGGGTAAGCGAATGACAGACTTCGAGGAAAAATTGAAATCAACATCACCTAGTGACATCGGTAAACCCAATTTGGAGAACTTGCAAAAAGATTACAACGATTTTAAATCATCAGAGTGGAATATATTAGAATTACTTATATCACTGTTACAGAATGTAGCCGCTCAAGTTGATGATGTGGATAACCAGATGCGTAGAAACGCCTTGTTGTTCAATGGCATTGAAGAAAAGGAGGGTGAAAATTTAATTTCAACCATTCTGAGTACTGTCCAGGTACTTATGGGTCTATCAGATGTCCAATCCACTGCCATTCAACATTGCCATAGGCTTGGAGCGCGATCTGACAAACGGCATCGTCCCATACTTGTTCGGTTTAATAACATCATGGTCAGAAACATCATTTTCAACCACAAAAAGGCTCTCAAGGCATCGCCAGTGGTAATAAGTGAGTTCCTGACCAAACCACGTCAGGATCTATTTTCAAGGGCCAAAAAACATTTTGGTTTAATTAAATGTTGGACACGTTACGGTGCTGTGTTTTTTAATGATAGATACAGATTCAAGAGAAGATATTTATTAAACTCTTTTATTACAATAACTTACATGTATAACAGAAGCCATTTTTCTTTCCACTAGAACTAAATATAAAGGAACAAAGAATTGACATTAATTTAAACGTTTTCTTTTTATATTATATGGCGCAAGTAAAACCTTAACAGTGTTTATTAAATTGCCGAACAACGAAGTGCAGCATGTCGTCGATTCGACACATCTTGAAGCCTTGATATTGAAACATCCGAACATTCTGTCGCATTCTCCTCCCATCCCAATTGCACATCAGTCCAACACGGATGATTCTGCGATGCTACAGCGCAAGGCGACCCTAACATCCTCATCGAGGCTCAACACTCGCCCAGTCACTCGCAAACAGGTCATAAAAAAACCTTAAATATTCTCTGTTTGTATAAAAATTGTAAGAAGGAGCGCGAGGTACTGCACACGTATAGGTGCGAGTGAGATGGCGAGTTAGGTCTATTGTCATCCCCACTGCGCAATTGTTATTTGTACTGCGCATATTTACACATTTACATCGGCTAAAATAATTGTTTATGCTATCTCTAATTGTAATTTATTTTATATTCGATATTTAGTTAATATTAATTATTAACGAATAACATGACATATTTTAAATCTGTGCAGACTGTAAAGTACGTTCATTATCATTAGTGGATTATAAATCATTACATAGTATAAAGCAAAGTCGCTTCCCGCGTCTGTCCCTATGTTTCTATGTATGCTTAGATCTTCAAAACTACTTAATACCTACATTGTTTTGCGAAGTCGTAAACAAACACATTGATTTGCGCTTACATTGCAAACGCTGGCTGATCTCTACGAGATAGATCAGAATAAGGTGGTAATTATTGTGTACCTTAAAAAGTTCTACAAGAAAATCCGCGATGGTATATGTTTATCTCTTAGAGATAACCCACAATAGAAAATTTTTATTCTTTACTTTTTAGGATAAATAAGGGCTTACTTACGAAGCGATTTAAAGCAATACAGCCTTAACCCTTATCTAATTACGTAACTTAAGCACTTTTTACATTTAAAATTAAGCAATATAGCTCTTTATAGCATGTAATTTAAATGTATATTTTTGAAAATATTACAGATTTAAAATATAGGGTCATCGCGTTTGCGGCGGTACAGTCGGCCGGCGCACTACGGTATGGAACCGTGCAAACCGTCTCAAAAAGGGCTTTTGTGAATGTTCAGTATTGAAAAATTTGTCAATGCATATAGCTAACTGAATGTCTAATACATATTATTTAGCATTTAAAATAGATATTTTGATTATGTTCAATGAAAATCTATAAGTGTGATATACCTATGGTTAGAATTGTTATTAAGAACTCTGTTTAAAAAGTATTTTATTGGATATTTAGGTAAAAACTAGAGAGGTATAAAAAAATACAGTACCTACCTAATATTGTATCCTTATTAAAAACTTTAAATAGATTTTGGCAGTGAGCGAAGTCTGCCGATGTCGGAATTTTGATTGAATCACTTAAAACAAGTCATATAGAAGCCAATACAAAAAACAAGGGAAAGGGGAATAGTTTTACTACGAATTTAAGGCGTGCGAAGCCTCGGGCAAAAGCTAGTATGTAATAAGTTTACTATTATAGTTCGTGCATTATATGTGTGATATGTTTTGTCAATGTTGAGAGTTATCGGTACACACTAATTACCTATGAGTGCACACGCACACTACAATGAATAGACTAATCAGGAGAGAGCGTCATTGTCACAGTGAAAGATGCTCTTCTTCAATTTTTTTTTTTTATCCGACTGCAAGGATAGGGCTATGTATTCTTTTATTTTTTGGTGTGGATATTTTAAATGATTATTAGTTAATACACGATAATATTAGCATTGTGGGTAACATTTTTTTTTGTTTTGTTTGTCTATACTGTTAGCTTTGTTGGCCAATACAGCTTCACCGGTGTAGTAGGGGTAACAATAAACATAAATGAAATACGTGAAAAAGTTTTATTCATCTATATTGAGAAAAGAAAATCGTTAATCACTCGTTTCAGAAATATCTGATTCCGAGTCTGATGTTTCACCGACATTTATAACAAAACTAAAATCAATGTCAAAATATCTCATGTATATATAATATTCTTTTTTTCGACCTGCTGACAAATATTGAACCAGACATCTTGATTTTCTCAAAATATAAAGTAGAGCATATTTCGTGACGAGTTTGAATTTTCGTAAAAATTGGTGGAGCGCGTCTTCGTGAATTGAACTATCTATAGTTTGTGATTTAGTGATAAAAGTATGATGGATGGTAATAGACCTAACTCGCCATCTCACTCGCACCTATACGTGTACAGTACCTCGCGCTCCTTCTTACAGCTACCCTATTTTATTGTCTGGCAAGGGGTAAGAACTATGAAAAGTGTCTGGCTGATGAGAAAACATCATCTAATTATTATGTAATTATTATATTTAAAAATCAGCTTTTATACTATAACGTAAGGTTAAAATTTTCATAACATTAAGGGTGTCTGGCAAGGGGTTGCCACGGTGTAAAGTGTCTGGCAATGAATGACGTAATATTTAATAATATTCTTAAGGTATTACCAAAACATCAGACTTTATAATATGACGAAAGTAAAGTGGTAATTTTCTCACCTTCAGCATCGATTACCTGCTGAAGCCACTATAGTCTGAACTTCATAATGCTCCATCGTTCTTACCTGTGTTGGTAGTGTGCGCTGACAAACTTTCAGCTTTTATAAAATAAGGAAGGTCTGGGGTTCACGGGCTCTTAGGCTACAACGTTTAAAGACTATATTGAAACCTTTCGATATTATTTCGAAAGATCTTTTAAATACATTTTTAATGTTATTATGTTAATGTTTTAACTAATGCACATTACAGTAACAAATGTTATATTTGATTTTAACTATTTTTGTGTAATAAATATATTTTAACAATAATATGTATTTTTACTATGCCGAAGTTTTCGTAGGTCGTAATGACTAATGATTCTGAAAGATCAAATTTTCAATAAATACTATTATGGCCTTTTATTTTTACATAATTATTGTTAATCTTCCACTAGCCCTTAATAATGAAATCTTTCAATACAGTTTTTTTTTGTTTAAATGTCAATTCAAAAGTAGACCGCTTTTCTAATATAAAAAATTGTGTAAAAATATATATAGCCTCTTTTGTTATATATGTAAATACAATTTAAAATATAAATTAATAAAATAATCATTTTAATATTTTGTACAGATGACGAGCCAACACCAGAATCGTTATCCGCAGCTCAAGCACTAATTAATTGTGGAGTAGAAAAAGGACATCTGTCCCCAAAGTACCACCTAGTGGGTCATAAGCAACTCGCTGCTACAGAGAGCCCTGGACGAAAATTATACAGAGAAATAAGGACGTGGCCCCATTACCTAGAAAACGCAACTCCAATAAAGAATTAATAAAGCATTTATCATGTTAGATTTTGAATAATACTTTTCACTAATCATATTTTATGTCTGTCTTGAAATAATTGAAATGTTTGATTACTTAAAGACCTACTGTTTCATGTCAATTTCAACTTGGCTTTGTAATTTTTTGTAAGAATAATAAAATATATTAGTTGGTATTAATTATTAAGTAATAAATCATACTCCGATAAAAAAAAATACTATTTACTATATGGAATAGAGTTAGATTAAAATTTTTTGCAGTCAAGTAATTAATTAAATCAAATATCTTAACTATCGTAGAGTCTCAAAGATATACAACATTATATATACATCTAATATTTGGTGGGTACAGATATAAGTTATCAATGTTTTTGAGTTCAGATGATCTTATCTTGATTATAGTAAATGGAAAATGTGTGCAGTGCAGTTATAAGTCGCTAAATAAGTCTCGTGGCCTTTTCTTTTAATTTCTGTAACATATTTTGCCACGATTTTCATTATAGTTAAGATATTTTTTTCAAAAATGTTTTATATATAAATTGTATAGAAAACTAGAAGAAATATACCTTCATTTATTATACCAATTATACTTCAGAAATATACCTAATGAAATAATGTAGCAGATAGTTGAATCCTTAATGTTAACAAAACCACTGGGTGAGCTAGTAGTTAAAGGAACATTCCATTACATAATACTGACTAATAGGCCTAGGCCACTCGTCCACACAAACATGCACATCGTTGTCCGTTTATTAAAATATATACTTTAAACTAACCTACGAATAAACAGGGAGATACTATTAATATTATTAAAAGGAACTTATTATTATTGCTCATTATAATAACAATAACTAAATATTATCTTATTATATAGGGGCACCATAAATCATAATGATAGTTAGAAACTCAATAATTACCGATGATTTATATCTAAATAAAAAAATAATGAAGTCTTGTTTTTTTTTAATTTTTAAACATTAATATTTATAACAATCGTTACCTAAAATAATATATCTATGGTGTCTAAAATTGTATCACTATAAAAATATATATTCTTAAAATGTCAATTAATGTCTTAAAATGCCTAGATAGTAGTTATCAAAAATAAGTACGTACTTGAATAAATTATAAAAGTTTCACGGATGGTATATAGACGTAATTTTTGTAAATTTTATACATTATTATGTTCTCGTATTTTTGTGTGTTTGAAATGTAAAAGCCGACGTAACGAGAAGAAATATCTCATTCATACCTTTTTAAAGCAGATTAAACTACTCTGTCGGCGCACTTAGGTAAGATCTAGAAACACCTAAATTACCCATGATTACTTAAATATATTGTAATGTGACACTGATACTCTATTTTTACGAAAATAATAATAATTATAACGATATTAAGGTTTGTAATTGGCACTTTTATAAAAATAATTCAATTATTTCAATTTTATTAACTTTATTTATGTATTTAATATATTTTCTGAATTTCTAAGGATTTTGATAGCCAATAAATATACTGATATTAGATTTAAACTCACTTACTGGCTTTCTTTTATTGTAATAATATTAATAGGATTTATTTTATAACATCATTTTGTTCGGGTTGAGACAGTAAGTTATTTTGTTTCGGTAACATCCATGGATGTGCTTGGTAGGCCGGTGATAATATTGTTATCGGTGGGTCTGCTGTCCTGGGTATTGGTAACAACGAATTATATTGACACCAATGTGGACCTATGAACAATATATGACGATCGGTACGATCTTGTAGTGGTCTGAAATTTCGCAAGTTGGGTTCATCCCACGGGTCCCATAGTTTACGAAACTCCCTCATCTGTAAGTAATTACTGATTTAATTGTAAAGTTTAAAGTTAATTCTATATATTTTTTATTTAAGTCATATCCTAGAAACCATTTTAAGTGGTATTATGTTTATTTGATGCTTTTTGTTTGTGTATTCCAATTAATGTGTCATTAGAATATGTTCATACATAACAAAATATATAAAAACAAAGAGACAAAGCTCTACCTGTTCGAAGGAAGCATACAGCGTTGCTCGGGGTATAATCCATCTTACTACATGGCTTTCTCCTTTCACTGTTTTTAAACTTCCCCAATACAGAAAATAATCTTCAAAGAACATTGGCATCAGTTGCGACATAGGGTATGGGCCAATACGCGTATTAGTTTGAGCTTCTCGTATCCGACGAAATCCTTCTATGACCCACTGGAGACGAGGGTCAGGATTCACCCCATACTATAATGATCATCCATACCCTTTAGATCATCATTAATAAAGTGATCATTACCACAATCCTAGTTTTATTAGGGCGTTTCCACATGTATCAATAATAACTCTTGTATGATAAATAACTAAAATAGACAGAATATACCGATTCTTCTTATAATGGTTTGTGTTCTCGAGTACCGAATGACAAATTATAGTTATTTATTTAACCGGAGTCTAAAAAATCCAATAAATATTCAAATACCTTTATTATATAACATATCATAACGACGCCATCATTGTGTTTTAAGGCTTCTTCTTGTGTCATATATTCCGATCTAAAAAATGTCACCTGCGGATTTATATTTATAAATTTGTTACCTAATGTTTTAATTAAATATAATCAAGAGTAAAAACTTATTGTATTACAGAACACACAAACACTAAACACTTAACACCGAAACACTTCACTATAAAATATAACCTTCGTTGCAATGTATTTGGAATGGGAGCAAGACTTTGCAAGTATAATACAAACATATATTAATCTGTTCAAAACAAACTACCCCAATAATAAAATGAACGCTTGTGTCCCTGGTTATCTTACAAATTAATTATTTAGTAGTCAGTTGAAGAAATTACTAAAAAATCTCCATCACCTGCATTTCACCAGGATAGCATCTCTCATCAACTGTATGTTCACTCCCCTCCATCATATTTGATCCCCAATGGAAATGCACTTGGGATAATATATGTTTTTCTAAAAATGGTCCACCTTCTAGATATGGTCGTTCCGTTTTCCACTTAGCTCCTAGCAAAACTAAAATTAAATAAAATTGTTCAAAAATAAATACAATTCAAAAAATTCTATTCTATCTCACAAAAGTTACAAAATGTGGTATATAAAAAAATACTAAATTGTCTTTAAGCTTTTAATAATATCCTAATAATAGGTAATTTAAATAACTTTATATCCAATATCAAATGAAAATCTAAAGTATCAGAAGTAAGCTTTTTTTACTCACTATTTGATATCTATTTCTGTTTGTTCTAGATCTAAAATTTATTTATTAGAAACCGCTGAATAGTAAGCAGAGAGCTATCCATATGTTAAAACATGATAGGTCCTAACAACATTTGGTTGAGATTAATTGTATATTGAACTAGCTATTTTCCAAATTTTTAACAAATAACATTATAAACTTTTAATTTGTGACTGAATGTAAATTTATTTACGGCGCCCCTTTTTTCTATATCTTTACCCTTCTTTTTAATACTATTTAATACCAGAGTGTGTTTCTCTCAATACTATTAGAATATAAACGTTTTATTCAAATTTTGAACTCTCTCGATCTGATTACAATTTCTATATCTACTTCTGATTGTTCATTTCCAGTTCTTTGCGTGAAATTTCTGACAATTATTCAATATTAAATATTTAATAATTATCAAATATTCCACAAACTTTTAAACATGGGATTTTCTCTTTTTTTATATAGTTGAACTTTTTGTTAATTCTTACATATTTTCTTAGAATGCATTATAGATAGAATAAAATATACTTACTGACTACAGTCAGATTGAATAAAATATAGTACCTACTATATACAGACTGACCTGTATAGCCCGTATTCGTTAATTTGACTTTGTGAGGGAAGACTTCAAAGTTGTACCAAACGAGATCGGGACACTGATACATCTGGGAACCCGTGATTGACACTTCAATAGGAGTTGGAAGTTCACCTTCAGATTCACTCCAATAATAAATCCACTCTAGGCTCCCAAACTTTGGAATTAACTTTTCCTCATCTTTAGGAGTTGGTTCTTCTTCTTCTACAGTAATTTAATAATTTTATAGTAGCTTTTGCACTGTTTAGCAAACACATTTAAAAACATTTTTCATTTAACGTTTTTGCAATAATAGATCCTTAAAATGTAAAAACATAATAAAAATGTTTACGATTTTAAATCCACATTTAGCACATTTGAACATACTGCTATTTTTGATCCTTTGGTGTCACTATAAAGGACTCCCATTAAAAAACAATAAATAAAAGAACTTGAAAAAGTTATCATTAGCTAAAAAAACTTATTTTTAATGGATAAAATTGTTAAAAAGATTATGCTTACACTAAAAATAATACACTTACATGCCAAAAAGGCAGCCGTGTCTATCCTGCCAATTACAGACCGATTTCAATCACCTCCATACTCTGCAAGATTATGGAGCGTGTATTGAATTAGCGCCTTCTAGCGTACCTAGAAGGTAACGATCTCCTCAGTGACCGAAAGTAAGGATTTCGCCAAAATAGGTCCTCTAGGGACTTTCTAGCGTACGCTACATACATTTTAGGCAAGGCCATCGAGAGGAACGGAAAAGCGGTTGCCATCTCTTTGGATGTCTCGAAGGCATTTGACAGCATGCGAGCCTTATAAACAAGCTTTCAGCGTACGGTATATCTCCTGGTCTGATCGGCTGGGTAATGGACTTTCTGAGGCAGAGATCTCTCCGAGTAGTTGTCAGCGGGTGTTCCTCGGTAACCTTGACAATAAATTCCCGAGTGCCTCATGGATCCGTTCTTTCTGCAACTCTTTTTCTGCTGCACATTAACGATCTGCTGGAGCCCGGTATCTATGGGTATACAGACGACTGAACAGTTGTAGAAAGATATCTGCCGAGTACTCGGGCCAGTAGAGATCAAGTACTTCTGAAAGAGAGGCCATAGTGCAACGTTTGAATGACAAACTACAGGCAGTCTTCGCATGGGGCAATGCCAATCTTGTCAAATTCAACGCCACCAAAACGCAGATGTGTCTGTTCACCGCTTAAAGGAGCCCTTTCACCTTGGCTCCTACTTTCCAGAATGTATCCTTGGAATACAGTGACCAGCTTCAGTTGTTAGGCTTAGACATTTCCTTGGATCTCAACTTTGGTCTATACATTGACTCCAGAGCAAGAGCAGCTGCAGGAAAGCTTCCCATTCTTGCGAAGGTCTGGCAATACTTTACACCGGGACAGCTACTTGTATTATACAAAGCACAGATCCGGTCGTGTGTGGAATACTGTGGTCACAAATTTGCTGGTGCCGCAAAGTCTCATCTTGTGGCTCTGGACTCAGTTGAGAGGCGAGCAAAGAGGCTTATAGGTGATCCCAAATTGGTCGAAGCCGACCTCCACAGCCTCGAACACAGGCGTAGAATTGCTAGCCTCTCAGTATTCTATAGGATACATTTTGGTGAGTGTGTGCAGGAATTACACGATTTAATTTTTCCATCCCCGTTCCATCCAGGCACGGCACGGCAGGTATCCATCCTTACGTTGTGGACACTCCACCTGTCCGAACGAAGCGCTATGCCTCGACTTTTTTAGTGCGCATAGCGAAGGATTGTAACAGCTTGCCTGCGTCGGTATTTCTGGCCGAATACAATGTGGATGTCTTCAAGAGAAGAGTGAATAGGTTGTTAGGTTAATGCGTCTTACCACCTGTGACTACATCTCCACTCTCCATCAGGTGGCATGTAGTCAAGCATTAACCTAGTTTTGTAATTAAAAATAAAAACATTGACCCGTTCTAGCTATAGTATAGTTGTACTTAAAACGTACCTGCATACAATATGAAGAATACTAACTCAAGGAATTTAAAAATATTATCGCTTAACACACAATATAACGTAGCGAGTATAGTACGGGAAGTATACGCAGTTAGTATAATGTATGTGTGGGTGTGCTATGCTATATATAAAATCATAATGCCACTTTTAAACACAATAAATTATTCCTAATCATAACTTCTTTACGATTTCGGTTCGATTTCGGATTATAATGGTGATAAGTTTTATTTTATAGGACGTAAAAGACAAATATGCGGTAGTGAATGTTGAATAATTACTTTACATTTACGTAGTTATCTACTTTAGTTATTGTCTAATTCATATTTCATATATTTTCATATCAATTAATTTGTTTGGTTTATTACTTTTGGTATAGCTTGATTTTCAGTAATTATAGAACTGTAATTATTAATATCGTTTCGAAAATCAATATGCATCAAACCACGAAAACTAAAGTTACCTAAGTAGTAATAGCAATTCAAGTACACATTGTTATTATTATAATAAACATTGTTTACCAGTTTGAGCAGGCGCTACTTGCTTTAACATTATTTACTACACTTAGAATTTAGAAAAACTTAACATGTAATTTGGTTTTAAGTCATGTCATGTCAACTACGACTCGAAAAAATCAAGGCACAATTTACATTGTTGTCAAAATATATAGGTAATATATTTATCTCTTTGTAACCTTAAATATTTATTATAAGTGATAAATCATATTTAGACACACAAAACAAATGAATTACTACATTACACGTTGGGACGAGGCTCAAAAAATGAAAAACATTTTTTTTATTAGTTTCTAAAATCCAGTTCACCGTATGTACCTACTATAACGTGAACTAAGTGCCACAAAAAATATCTAATTACATTAGGATCTTTTTTCCAAATTGGACATAACAATAACTTATTAGCAAATTCAAAAAAAAAAAGATAAAGTTCAGATTTCTATAATGTAGTTAGAAAGAAGGAATATTCAATAGGTTAGGTATTTTTCATTTTCGTATTGAACAAACAAAATAGAAATTATTTCCTCTTTTTGGTTTATACTTCAAGGGTTTTGGGTTCGTTTATTTTACAAACAAATCGTTCATCAGATGGAGAAACGACACATATTTTTTAAAGTATTATACATATAATAACAGGTATTTTTTATCTTTCCATTGAATTAAATATTATGTTGCTACAATTTATTTTATCATTAATATTGTTGTAAGTTGTTGCTGACATTTTATAGAAAATCGTATAAATAGTTTGTTATTTAGATTTGATGTAAAGTAACTGTAAAAAAATATATTTTATCTACATATGTATACTTTTCTTTTAGTTGGTTTCGGTTTGAAATAAGCCTGCATAATATAGCTATTAGCTACAAAGAACGGATATCCAATCAGTTTAGAAATTTTTATTTCGATAAATCGAAATATATTTGATTTTCTTTTTTTTTTTTTTGGTGTTCTTAACTTAGGTTCGCTTATTTAACAAACTAAAGATTTACCACACAGGACATATAAATAATATTTTATTTGATAAACAAATAGGTTATATTATTGTAACCATTAAGTATACATTATGTCAATTACGATTTCATGTTTAGTCAGGAATAGTTTGTTTTACGTAATGGTCGAATAAGTAATTTTTGACAGATTAAAATTTACATCATATTTTAACTATTCCGCAAAATATGAGTCAGAGAGAAGTTAAGAAAAGTATGTGTATAGATGCAATTGATCCTGCCCCAGAGCTATTAGTTTGGGAGAAATGGATAAAAATAAGAAAAGAGGAAACTACGCATCTATCTCAAAGAACTGGTCGAGCGCCAGTAGAATTAGAAATGAATATTTTTGAAGACAGGCGTGAAGATATAGAAAGAAAAATAGTCTTAGAACATGCTCAGATCGAAAAAAAAGTCGGAGTAAGAGGTTCGCTATGGGAACAACCACAACGGTTGAAACAAAAGTGTTATTGTGAGCCTGTTTACGAAGTTCAACGAACTCGTGCTGAACTAGGACGGCCTTGCATAATAGAACATATTGGAGTTCCAAATTATGTACAAGAAAATGAGAAAGGAATTACCGGCCTATCTAAACGTAAATCTTTCTCTAAATTAAATTCAAAATATGTGAGCTATAGAGATAAAAGAGAAAAGGATTTGGAAGAAAATATAATGATTATAGATCCATTTAGGTAAATAAATATTGTAAATTAAATTGTTAAACTATAGATCTGTACTTTATTAATTTTATTAATTTTGCTTGTCTATTTTGCAGACCCCAAATAAAAGACTTAGTGGTAATTGGGAGCAAGCCAAAACATCCTCCTCCGAAGATGCCTGTTGTTCCAAAAATATCAATTACTTTACAAAATGACTCACCTGAAGATGTGCTCTCTACAATTTATGCTATTAGAATAAATAATACCGTTTTTTTTAAAGACTTACCACATCAAACTCTGCACCATTTATTCGAAATGCAAAATCAATCATGGCATGTAAAGTGCGATTCTTGGTCTTATTATTTTAATTGTCCCGTAAAAAAAATAGGAAGAAGCAAATTATATTTACAAAACCTTGGAACAGTGTCACTTAGGTATTGTTGGAAAAAAATAAAACCAGGTACTGTGGAAGACTCGCAGGATCCAATTTTCTTTTTTAACAAAAATGAAAATGTAATATGTCCGGGACAAAGTCGAGATATATTTTTTACCTTTGTGTCTAGTGAACCTGGAGCATATAAAGAGTCTTGGGAAATATTTTTTTTCAATATCTGTTTTTTCAACACACTTGAAAAACAATTAACGATAAATCTTGAAGCAGATTCAGTAGAAAATATGTTTAAAGTAAAAAAGAAAATCGAGAAACTCGAAAATATTATTTACAGTAATGTACTTCGAAATATAGTTAGAGACTTGTTATGGGATATATTTGATAAAGCAACAAGTATAGAGCAACAAGTTTATCCTTATAAAAAGATGTTCTTAGAAGCGGAAATGTTTGTTATGAAAAATCCTGTATGCTTTTATCATCAAACTGAAGTAATGAAAATGAAGGACTCGTATCAAGAGATGTTGCCGGATAAAGGATGGGATTTATCTATTAGTAGTTGGCGTGCAGCAATGATGGGTAAGGATTATGATGAGAGAATGAAATATTTTGATACATTAAAAATATCACATAGACAATGTCTCAAACCTTGGTACGAGAAAAATGATCTTATTGCTCAAAAATATACAGCTGTAAAAAATATTCTTGGGCAATTTGCTGATATTCTGGATGAAGAGTATGCTCGTATACCAAAAATGGTAGCGATTTATAATCCAGATCAGGATCAAAATATAGAAGAACAATCTATGATAAGTTTTGAAGCAGCTCCACCTATTGTCAGTAACATTTTCTTCTTGCGTGCTTATGAACATTTTGGAATAACAATGGAATTATGCGCAGGCATTCTCAGCAGCTTGGACCTCAATAGATGGATACATTTTGATTTCTGCCGCACTTGAAAATGTTTTATTTAGGACAAATTAAAAGACAATAGTAATTTGTTTATTTATTTTTAGTCATTGTTGTTATTACCTATTGCATGAAATAAATGTTTAATGTCTAAAAACGAAATGAGCTAATTTATAATGAGCTGTGAAAATTTAAATGCTCTTGAAACAAAAAGATATAAAATGATATTTTAATTTAAAGTTAGTTGTCTTATAATTAAAAAAAAAATAGTTTACATTAAGGAGGTTTTAAAATCATAGTATTCGATAGAGAGCCGTGATATCTGACTAAAAGTATAACATATGTATGAAAATTTTAGAGAGTAAAGTTTCCACTTTAAAAAAAAAATCTTAGAAATATATAAAATGTTAACAGAATTATAAATACTTTTTAGTAAAACTGTAATGTCAATGTCTTTGTATATTTATGTAAAATTTCACTGACGAATACATTTCGTATATAATTAAAAAACTTATTTTACACCTGCATTAAAACATAATAACTTATCCTCTGCTCTGCATAATTTGTTTATGTCATATATTCCAAAATGTGAAACCACTAATCTTAATTTATGTACGTTGTTGTCTACAACTGAGCGTATGGTGCTTGATAATCTAATTGTTATTTCTGCATATTATTTATTATTCATAATTTGCATCGACGGACATAGAGGTATTGAATTTATATATATAATATTTGTTGTGTATAATTGTTCATTTACATATTATTTATAGTAAGGTTATATAACAAAACTTGATCTGGTAGACCGTATAGCATTAGCAAGTAGATCGAGTTATTTAGGAGGAGTAGATAGACAAACACATTGTGGTATATTTTTATGTGGTAGCTATCGTGCTTATTATACTGAAGGGTAGGTAGGTAGGATACTGAGCCAACCACTTATCAGCAGACGAGTCACCTACGAATACTATGTGTTGCCTAGCTAGTGTATATTATAGATCCATTATACACTACGCTTGTGTAGAAAAAAATATTTATTATATAAGTTAATATATAATTATGTGCATCCGATAATCAAAATCTATACATATCAAAATAAAACTAATAACTTCGTTTCCGTTACGTCTATGGCTAAATAATCATTTTTAAATATCTTGTCTATGTATATTTTTACGTATTTAGATGTTTTTTGTATTCTTTTGTTTTTTACTGTTTACGATTTTTTTCTTTCATTACCCAAATCTACTGGACAGGTTTTGATAAGTGTTGGTATATCAGTTAATTTAGTTAATTAACTTGGTCAACATTTACAACAGGTTTTGTTTGCCGGAAAGCTTTTAATTGTCACGAAAGTTATTTAAATAAAATTTATAAACTCATGTTAGATAAGTCAAAAGCAAAAGCTAGTTGCCTAATATTTGAGTTAGTTTGTGTATTAATCATATATTTTATCAGGGTATACCCAAGATAAAACAACAAGACGTCCGAACACATTGTTTGACGATGCTGACGATATTCAACCTCAGCTTGATAATGAAGCCCGAGACAAAATTATGTTTGGAAAGGTGAATAAATAAAGATAGTCTTTGAAGATAAGTCTTTTAGCATAAATATAGCATAACTAAATAGAGTAAAAATGTTATGTTGGTACATCTCCACTTTTACACCAATATAATTGCATTGCATTGTATACTATTGAGAACCGTATACGAGCACACCAACAATAAATATGGGTTCACACTGACTGAAATAAATATGCATTTACTTATTCCTTCTATATCAAAATGAAGTATTAGTAGTTATTAAAATTAGTAGTTTTTTATATCATGTTAATGTGCAATTGCTTAGTTTTAAAGTTACCGCATCAATGCCTGTTTAGTATTTATTGTTTATTTTTATTACTTTAATGTATAGGTAATGTTAATTACATCTTTTATCTTTTAAATTAAGTCTTATATTTTTGTTGTAGCCAAAAACGGTTTTTATATTTCGATTGCCTACGCCGTTTCCTTCCGTAGTCACGGTACCACTGCGAAGGTCTAGACTGTCTGTAAGAGCATAAAAAATATTTAATTAAATATGACCAATTCTTGACATTTGTATATTGCCATAGAATAATTTATCTTTTATACTATATTAAACAATTTCAGAACTTTTTTGCGAGACGAAATAAACCGCGAAAGACGAAAAAACCAAGTAGAGTATAATATTATTCATTTTATACATAATATTCAAGTTTATTTATTTATAAAATAATTACAGCCCCCAAAAACATTGAGAAAGAGTGGACATATAAAGGTGATATAACATTTACCTTTTTAATTGTTTATAAGCAAGTACAATATTATTATATTTCTATATTATTAATGTTTTTAGATCAGCACGACTGGTCGACCCGGTTTCCTGATTGTGCCGGTCGATCTCAATCTCCAGTCGACTTGCCTTACACTGCACTCGTTAAGGCTAAGGGATGCCGACATCTCATGTTTCTTAACTACGACGTCTTACCACGGAAACTCATCTTTACTAATGATGGAAAGCGACGTAAGGACTTTTCTTTGTAGTGCTCAATGTATAATAACCTATTTCTAGAATTATACAAAAACTTGTATAATTCTAGAAATAGGTTATTATATAAGAAATCAATAATTTATTTAGAAATATATTATAGTCATAAAAAAGTTTAATGATGATTGTTTTAAATACAAGCGAACCTTATATTATAAAAAGAAATAGACTGCTGTGCAAAATTGTTTTAATTATAACTTAGTATATCACGCAGTTATATACATTTTGATGTTAACATTCCAAAAAAAGTTTGTCTAGGTATACCCGGTCTAATTAATTCTATAAAAAAGTAAACAATTTTCAATTTTTGTCAAGATGATTCTCTCTTTTTTATTTTTAAATACATATCAAAAAATATATTCGCTTAATTGGAATGAGTTGAATTTAATGGAATTTTTGGGATTATTTGACGTAAATTTGAAGGATTTGGAATACTTACAATTTGAAAAGCCACATAAATTTAGGTAGATAAATATTCTTTCGTCGAGTAAAATCTTAAAATAATCAAGAAAGAATATAGTCTTAAAATTGAATTTAGATAAAAAGTATTAATAATGTTTATTAACTATTTTCATTTCTACAGTCGTGTTATATGGAGAATGGGACTCAACCCATCAACCTTTAATCTACGGAGGTGCAGCCCACAGTCGGCGGTATGTCTTTAACTCATTAATCCTGCACTGGCCTTCCGAACATCGAATAGGGGGTCTTCAATTCCCCATGGAAACTCAAGTTATATTTATATCGGCGGAGTACAAATCTTTTCAAGACGCTATCAATGCCTCTGCAAGTGATGCACAGGCTTTTCTTGGTATTGTTAATATGTACAAGGTAAGATCGATAAACAAATCTTATTTAGAATTTACCATTTTTTATTTACAATTTACTCTTATTACGTTGAAATTACTGCGAAATCATATATTGATTGCGTATTAAGTGGTTTTATTATTGGTTTTTTTATTTGGTACGTATCATATACTTAATCTGGCCATAAATACTTTTACAATTAAAATTAAAAAAAAAATACATTTGAATTTGGAGTCTGTTATTTTTATGCGATTGTTCATTGTGTTTTCTCATTTTGGCACCAATACATTATACATAATACATTATTTGCGATATTAAAATGGAGAGGGGTTGTAAAGATTACAGAATCGCTGTGATTACATTACACAAAGTAAATATGGAGCAAATTTTTAAAACTCTCTATACACTTAATATTACTAAAATGTTTGTGTACCGGGCTATTAATAGGTAAAATGAGACAAAAAAAGATAGAAAAATCTGGCCGTCTACGTAGTGTTCGTACAAAAAAGGTGGTCAAAGCAGTAAAGCAGCAGCAGTCCGAAAGCAAAAGATTTTATCTCGGGAAATGAAGATAGCACCAAGAACAATGTCACGTATTTTAAGAGATGACTTAGGACTTGCAGGCTATAAGGGACGAAGAGGTCATTTCTTAACTGATAAATTAAAGATAAATGGGGTGGTAAAATCAAAACAACTACTGAAGCGGTACGCAAAGGAAGGTTACAGAAAAATGTTGCTTACGGATGAGAAAAATTTAACAATTCAGCAACATTTTAACAAACAAAATGACCGTATTTATGCTCAAAGCTCTAAGGAAGCTTCCCAATTAGTCGACAAAGTGCCACGCGGGCATTATCCAACTTTAGTGATGGTTTGGTGCGGTGTTAGCTGTGAAGGAGTGACTGAGCCATATTTTTGTGAAAAAGGTATCAAAACATCGGCACAAATGTATCAAGTTATCATTTTTTGCACAAGCATACGTGTATCAAAGTACTCGAAAATTAACGAATTCAATCATTACATAATAGTATTATTTTTATTCTTTCTAGGGGTCTTTTTGTATCGCGGGCTTTTGAAGCTTTTAATTTAATTTTAGTTTAATATTTTTATTTTGTGGAAGGTGGTAGAGTAAATATACAGTTAATAAAAATGATAATTTTATTATCGTTAATTATATATTTGACTTCAATTTTGTTGTTCCAACTTTTTATTCCCTAGTTGTTATCTATCCACAAAGTTTTGATATCTGTCTATCAAGCTAATGGTAAGGTCAAGTTAAAGCCTATTAGTTCTATTGCGTTATTTTATTTATTTATTTATTTTATTTGTTATTTAGTTTAATTTTAGACACGTAAGTCCAAAAATAATAATCCTTTTTAATTAAAGATGTTTTGTTATGTCGTGAGACAATTAATTTTATATCCATCTAGATTTCGTTTTTCTGGAAGAAAATAACGATTATTATCAATCACGCTCATCTTAGATAAATTTGAGATACAAAAAGTATGACAGATGTTGCAAGACTATTCGGTGACTTTGATTCATCTTACTAAATTACTTTGATCTGGAAGAGTCATTTGGAATGCATTAAGATCATAAATCATAAAACAGGATGCACCGCTTCAAAGCTAGTGGAATACAAAAATCTCCTGTTCCATAACCATAGCCATTCGTTATAAATTTCTAGGCTCATCGAGTGCAGTCAGTACTTATCGTTTTCGTCAAATAAAGGATTTGGTAATGTCTGTATCTTTCCTACTTGATCCTAGCTCTACTTAATTCGTTTTCGCATCTATCATATTTTTTATGGAATTGAAGCCGTGACTCGAGCTCTGGGGTAACTTTTTTTTTTAACTGTAACTTTTGGGAGAGATGTAACAATATCATTTTTACATTTTCCGATGATATGTCTTTTGGTAACTCTAAGATGTAATAAAAAAACTTAAAAAATCTATTTTAATAAAAAAGTTACGTTAGTTTAAAAAACTTAGATGTTCTTAGTTGACTGTCAGGCAAGTAAAATGTGCGGGTCAGCTAGTTCGTAATAAAATAGAATTACTTATTTGTTATCCCACATGTTAATTTAGGTTGTGCCGTTTGTAATACTATTTTATGGGTTTACTTTTAATTACTATACATGACCTTATCTTAAACATTTTTCTACAAGCTATTTATTTTAAAAACCCATATAACAGACTCTTTGAATGGATTTGAAAAGAAATTGTGAAACTTTTAACAAACTTTTTATACATTTTTCTGTCTGTTCTTTCACAGACTTGATGCCACTTAAAATTTTGGCTTTCTTGCGGATTAATTTATTTTAAGTAACTCTATGTTAATGCATTATTTGTTAGCCACATATTTTCTTAATTAAAATTTATTATGTTATTTTTGTCATGTTATTTTTTTATCATTACACTTATCCCATAATATGAACATCAGAAACAATGCATAATATCGTTAATGTGTATATTTTATATACCATGTAGAGATTTTAGGCTAGCTCGGAGGCTGCAACTATACAACAATTTTGTTATCAAAATGGCTTCCTACGTTCCAAATTCTTGTTTTAATTACTTTGTAGGTAATTAAATAGTATGCTATGTTTTAATTTATTTCTAATATTGTAGGGTAATCTTGATAAAACCCACATACTTAAACTTTGAAAACACCACCACTACATATAAACTTGTGCTGTGCTGTGTACATGAGCTGATTTTTATTGTAAGCCTCTACAAAAATTAAAATCTAATTCAATTTAAATGGCTGACTTCCTGTAGCTTTGATAAAATATCTTATCTAATCCCATCTGGATTTGTTTTTTTTTTATGGGATATACTTGCTATGGAACTATATACTTACTATAACTTACTATAATTATATACTGTTTGCTGCAAAGACTGATCGTAATATGTAGTTAAAGGGAATCAGGGAAGCGATTTCTTTAGACTAGTTTTGTGTAAATAATCTGTGATTTGATTCAGAGTGCAACTAAAGAGTAAAGTTTAACTAATATTTAAAAAAAGTGTATTGCTGAGAGGTTTGTTTGTTTTCATCTCTAAAGTGAATATTTTATTTATATGTTATATTTGCATTTCACCTTCGTATCGGGGCAGAAAAAGTTTTGATCGATTCATTATTTACGTGATAAAATTGCAGCAACGATAAGCACCGAGCTTCAAGTCTTATATTACTTTAAGTTATGGAGAAACTTCATCATCACTTCACTTCTTTAATATCTATCAAAAACACGTTACAGTAGTTACTTCCAGCACCACAAGTTGGGTTTTATAATTAAATATTTTCAAATAACTTAAAACTTTTGGAACATTTTTTAAATATAAATTATTCATTTTATATTTAATTCATTCAGTTTAATAATTCTGCTGCCTACAGTATTTAACAAACCATTTAAAACATATGTACCTACTAGGAATGTCTAATAGGTGTTTGAGAACCGACATCAAATAGCTATTTTATACGAATGTTTTGTGTAATGTATATGTATATGTCACGGGATATCGCTGTATTGTATTTTTACTCTATTTAACTAATCGTAAATACTATATGATACCTTCTCTCAGTGCTACTAGCAGTTTTTTTTAGAACATAGCTCTCATTTCCTTTTCTGTATTTTTCACAGTTTGCTAACCATACCCAGCAAGGCTTAGCGGATTTACTTAAGGTCGGAGCCAAACGCTCTCTCAATTCTTCCATATCTCCCCTACCGTTAGCATTTTTCAGTCCCCCCCTAAAACAGTACGCATGCTATCAAGGATCTTTAACTGTTCCCCCCTGTACTGAATCAGTTTTGTGGCTGGTAAGAGCGAAGGCTTTACCTATTACAAGGGTAAGAAAACAGTATCGGCAAAAGGTATTTGTTGATGTCAGTCTTGTGGAATTATGAAATTTACTAAATATATAGCATTATAGCATTGCTTTTAATATTATGTTTATGACCAAAAATAATATTTTAACGGACTTTCGTCCAAAAAATCTATTAACACGGTCGTTTCAAAAAATCACAATTCATCTTTCAAATCTTCCGATATTAAATTTACTAATCTTTTTTTAAAATATTTCTTATATTTCTTATATTTTATATATTTTTTTAATATTTTAAATATTTTTAATGGTGTTTTTCATTTATAAAATCCTCCATATTAAAATCAAAATAATTTTCAAAAATCAAAATTATTCAAAAGAAATGATTATGTAATTCACCAATCAATAAATACTTACATTTCAGAAAGCTATGAAAATGGCTCAAAATATGTTGGAAAAGGAACTTATGGGATCGATTAATCGGGAACCACAACCACTTAACGACAGGAAGGTGTACTATTTTAATTAAACAGCTTTTGTAATTGATATCCTGCTTTCTTTTATTTGTCCTTTACTATTGCAATCTCTGTGTAGTTATTTGTTCAATTTAGGTCTCATATTATGAGAACATTTTTGTTAGCATTAATAAACCAATGATTTAATACTAAATTGTTGAACATAAAGAGATAGATAACTCTGATTCATATTGGAAGTTTACATACAGATCAGTTGCCAAAGAAAATATCACAATTGATGTATTTTTTAATATTCATTTACAAAATAAATAATTATCCTTATGTTGTGTTTGTTTTAACTCACGAACGATAATGAACGAATTAATATAACAGTCAATGTTTGTTATTCCGTTGCACTTATAAAATACCAGGCTAGCTGTGCGGTTGCAAAAGCCTAACAAAAATAATGTATAAATCACAAAGCTAGCTATACCGTGTAGGAGTCAAGCCCATAGCCGTCTCAGAAATGAATATTGACTTCAGTCATAAATAATATGTGAGAACACTTTGGGTATAAATATACCCAAAGCTACAAAACGTTCAAATTTACATTAGAAAAATAATAATTGAACTGAGCGAAGCAAAGCTCTTACTGGTCAAAACTGTGTTTGGTTGAGACACTTCTCCTCCCAGGCCAATGAGCATATATATGATAACAAAATAAGTATAGCGATCGAGAACAACGAGAGGAAGGTTTTTTTTTTTTGGTGACTTTCAAAATTGAAGTTTCCGTTAAATATTTCCCATAGAGATACAATATAGCACGAATTCAGTAACAATATGACATTTGACAACAGAAAGAAAAGGGTCAAGAATTCTTGAGTATTGAGTTTTTCAGTAAGAAACCTGTAACTTGGTCATATGAATTGTCAAGTATTCGAATTAAATTTTAAAATAAAAAGATTGTCTGTTCGGTTTGTTTATCTTCTAATTGTATGCACCGAATTGCAGTTCACTCAACTCCTACCGCACATGATGGCGGCCCAAGTAATGATAATGGCGTATAATTATAATTCTAAGTATTAGTCGTTAACAGATTGACTATTGAACTCATCCACTGTTGTCTACATAGCTCTTAGTTTAATTTTAGTCAATAGTTTATCATGTTGTATAATGAAATTGTAATTTTAAAGTGACAAGTAACATTTAAAAGATGCATCACCTCCAAATAGTAATAACAAAATAAATAAATAGTTCTCACTCTCACATGCGACCTAAGGTTCCATCGATCGCAATCTGAATTATTAAGTAACTGCATAGTACTAAAGTGCCATCGATGGCTTTTTCCGTCGATCATTGTATACGGAAATCGTCTTTAACAATGGTGGCATAAGGCATTATTTTGAGTATATATTTTGTTAAAGTCAATCTATCTTCGATATTTAAGGTACCTACGGTTCTATAAAATGATTTAAAAATAATAACATTAAAATCAAAGATGACAGAGGAAAAAAAAAATATAAGAATATACAACAAGGTATAATAATATTTTGTTGTATTAATTAATATGTTAATATGAGAGAGTAATATTTAAAATATAAAAAAAATGTTTTCTAAAAATGTATATACAATTAATAATATTGATGTAAAATAAAATTTGTGAACCGTTTTTTTTATAAGCCGTTGGTTTTCAGGAGACGTCTTCGATCGATTCAATCGACCTGAAGTCAAAGGCGACAGTTATCTAATCGAAATCGTCGCGTGAACACTTAATCTCGTATTTCTTATCTAATATTTAATTAGTATTAGTACTTTGTTGAGGTTTATTGAAGTTGAAGTATGTTTTCTTATTAAAATTATCTTGTTTCTTTTGGGTGTAAGGCGAATTTTAGACTTGTATTCAATAAGATGAAAAAGTTTAAGGTTAGACAAATTATTCTTATTTCACAACATTTTTTCAAAAGATTTTTTTATAATACCAGATACGTTTAGCAAACATAGTAAGTAATTAATAGAAATTATCTGAATTACCAAATATTTTACAAAAAATAAATGGAAACAATATCCCATGGAACTAACTGTCTTACTACTGACAAGTCATTTATAAATATCATTGACACTTTTAAATCCCCGATCCATCACGTTATATTATTCAGTCTATCAAGAAATATCAGTAACAAACATTTTCGTATTTACTCAATTTGTTTGACTTTTTTATAGTTAGTAAATAAGTCCTCGGTTTATTTCTCTGGGTGTCTGTCTGTGTGCACAATATGTTCCCACTTTCCACGAACTGCGTCCCATGACATGATGCAGTATGTTCCGATTCTATCGCTATGCTGAAGATAATTTCTACCCGGGAAAAACATTTGTCAGGGTTTGTTTATTATTTCTAACACAATTACACTCACGGGGTAGTAATATACATTTGATCATCTTATAAATATACTGATTTAGTGTTAAATAAAATTTATAATTATTTCAATTAACTAACTATTAAACTTATATATAGTTTTATAGATATAGAACTACATGCCAGCCAATTCCAAAGATTTCGATGATGATGATGATGATGATGATACAAAAAATAATCATAACATGAATACGGAACCACAGTGTTCAAAATGTATTTCCAAGTGTTATTCTACGATTTCAAATATTTTACCGTGTGATAAAAATGATAAATTGTGATATTAAGTTAATCCGTGGCATCAAAGTCAAAGTCAAGTATTTTTTAAATTTCAAATTGGGCACTAGTTTGTCGGTCTCGAAAGATAGGTCCATGGAGAAGAAGCGTCAAAAAAATTGTGCTGTTTGGTAAATGTTATTTGGTAAATGTTAAAATCTCTTATTTAATTAATAAAATGTGCTAAACAAAATATTCTTTAATTTATAGCTAAAATTTACGTTACATAATGATAATTCTTATCAATTGTACTCGTACTGTCTGATCGTAATCTGAATTTACTTGGAGCGTCGCGACATGTCCTCTTCCGTCTCGGCGATGAATGTTTCCGTTGGGTTTCAGTTGGAGTCCTGGACTCCTCCTCCTCCTCCACTTTATATAAATACTTTGACATTCCTTCTCACATGCACGCAGGTAGGGCTTATGCATCGGATCTCTATATCAAGCACTTCATTGTGTAGACATCCCTGTTATTTTTAATCAAGCTCAGGATTTTAATATTAATTACCTGATGAATTTTTAGCCCAAGAATTTATAACCAAGATATTTATCTTGGAATAATTCAATGAAGCTATCGATCATTGAATAATAATTTGATTACTTTTTATTTATCGGGGAGATTTTGAAATATATTGTAACGACCAATTTTGGTTACATTTTTAAGCTCAATCCGAAATTACATTTTAGCATCTTCAAAACTTGGCTAGACTATTATGACTTTGTTATTTATTTTACACCATAAGAAATATGCAAAAAATAATTATATTATAAAACAAACAATACAACAAAAAAAAAACAATACAAACGATGAAGAAAATAAATTAGTGGTCTCAGGCTTCAAAACTTTTACTTCCAGACCGACAACAACCTTTTAGAGTGGAGACTTCATGTAATTTATTTTAACATTATTTGTTCACTTTTATCAAACTACCAGAAATTATATGTTTCATTATCAATAAATACATTTGTATTAAGGAAAAATAAAAGTAGTATCCAAATAATACAAAAAGATAATAGGACATATTTATCTAATCTTGTTCGTTTCATTTTCGGATACATTGAGTTCATCCACAGTTTATATGTGTTTGTAGAATAAAGTGCCAGTGGTGCCTGTGGTGGGAGAATAAAGTCTATGATGTCGTTTAAAAGTTCCCTGAAAGTTCGTGTATCAAACACCGTGGCCTCAGATGGTAAATGTTTTAATTGTACTATATCAATATATTGTATGTTTTTCGATGTAGAAACTTAAGAGCCGTGTCTTATTAATTTATAATTAACAAATAGAGTAGCTAATAAACAAGACATCAAACGTCTATTTGATATCTTTTACCTAGATATTTTTAATTTGAATACCAAAAAGATAAAAAAAGACAATTTTTTATTTTTTTTATTCTGTCATTAACACCATTACGTAAATTTTTCATACCTTGTTATTTATCATATGGCGATAAACCAAAAAACTTTATTTTTTCTATTCTAATTTGATGGTATGTATTGAGTGTTATTGTTTGGTAAGGTAAACATTGCAAATGAATTAGATGGAGCTATAATTTATTGTAAAATCTTAGTCTAACGTTAGTCTGTTTTCATTTTAAAATTATAAATAGCCTGTAGATTGAGGATTTGATAGGAATAGGAAATACGGAGTATTAATATATAATCAAAGATTATTATTCTTGAATTTCGGCTTTAATCTAGAGGAGAAATTTAACTAAATAGCTTTAAATTTTAATGATGACGTTATTTTTTTTTTTGTATGTCTAAATAAGTTAATTTACTCGCATACAAATAATTTATTAAATGTAAATATACCTTTATTTACTTAGCTATAAATAAGTTGTACACTTTCTAAACATATTTAATTTCTTGGAACTCTTAAAATCTCTTTTAGTTATAAATGTGTTAAAAAAATATGTCAATCTATACGTCACACAAAATAATATCACTATTTATAATAATGAAACCTTTTGAGTGACAGTGTTTTATATCTACGGGTATAAATAATTTTAGCGTTCATTTTATCTTGACAACCGAAGACTTTAATACTCCATCATATCTTAGATAGACACAATGTGATGCCTTGACCAATTAATAATATACGTATATATCTTTTATTGTTTAGTTTGAAAATAATAAATGTATTAAATAAATACACTTCGGTTAGTTTGCCAAAATAAGCTGTCACGTATTTACATTTTATTAAAAACCTTTGCTGTATCTTTTGAAGGCAGTCATCTGTATTGAAAGATGTGTAGGTACTTACACTCTACTATAAGCTAAATCAGGAAAGTAAATTGAGGAAAAAAAATGTATTTCCTGCAATTTAAATATTTTGCATAATATAAGGAAGAATTTCAATCTAGAAAAGTAGGGATTACCTTAAATAATAAATTAATATTCATTAGGTAGCTAAAATTTGTTTCCAGTAATATTATGTACATGAATTCATAAAGAAGTGCAATATGTTGTTTGAAATATTGTATCAAAAGTATTAATATAAAAACATTGGTAACACTTCTAGCCGAACAAATATCCAAGCTCAGAGCGTCACAGTCGCCGATCGCAATCTCGCTCCAGCGTTGCCCCACTTGGTCCTCTCTAGAGCCTCTTCGCTTCAGAGGCTACTGGGATAATGACTCCGATGGAGTCCTTGTTAATACGGGCCAAACAGGTGAGCAATCAATTAAATACATATATTATATGTGTTTTAGAATATGTCTATATATTAGGAAGGATGAATAAACCAAGCAAACACAAATATTAATAAAATATCGTCGTTTAACTTATATATAGTAAATTGTATTTACTAAGAGTATAAAAAAATATCAGAATTCTCAACAAAACTGTGTCTATCATAAGTAATGATAACAAAGTGTTATAGACGTACGCCAACAACAGTGTTGTAGATAAGAATAGAACAGCACATGCTCGTCGAGTGACGTGTCAGGAATTATCTGTTTATCGACATGATCCGATTATCAGTAGCGAAATTAGAAGTTACAATAGCAAATGAACTGGTATTATTTACAGTATAGTGGGTTTCTATAAGTATTATAAGTATCATTAAATTCACTTACCGCTTTATTTAAAATACTGCGTGTAGAAAAAATTTTACGTGATTAATTAAGCAAATATGATTTGACAGCACTGTCATAAATAATTTGAATAAACGAGTCCGATTGGTTATGTTTCCTGCAATCATGCAATTTGATTTGGAAGCAAACCATTTTTTATTAGTTAACCCTTAAAAAACCCTTATAACTTTTTTATTAATCAACCTCAAGAATAGAAAATGCAAGAGAGGCCCAAGAAGCCCCGCGTAAGACATTATATTGTATGTCAGAAATTTTAATAACTATAAGAACAGTTGTTATTGAAACTGCACTAATACGACGTGTTTTATAAATCAGAAAAAGACCTACTGCACTGTTTTTAAAAAGTGCAAAAGTCAGAATTGCTAGCATCACTGTCGTAATCCTCGTGGCACTGATGACAGAAGGCTGCCTGCAAGAGGTGGAAAATTAATCAAAAATAACCCTGTATACTAATAAGAAAGCAAATATTTCAAGATTCAAATATTATCTGTCTGTTTGTTTATTCACGCTAATCTGACACGGCGGAACCGATTTTGACGGGACTTTCACTTGCATATAACTGATGTAATAAGGAGAAACTTCGGCTACTTTTATTCCATGATTTATTATTTGCTAACCGTTGCCCGTAACTGCGTCCACGTAGACTGTAATGATAATATTGATATGGCTTAGTACATAAGTCAAATACCTATATATTCTTTTTACTTATGTGGATGTAGCCACAGTTTGACTTATGTAGTACATAAGTCAAATACCTATATATTATTTTTACTTATGTGTATGTTGCTATTATATGTATATAGTTGTAAGAGAAACATTCATTCTAACATAAATAAAAAAAGTCTATTTTTAAATGTATATATACTAACCAGCTAAACAACAATATTGATAATACTATATCTAACAATATTAAAGAAACTTTAATATTGCCAGATATATTAATCTTTTTAGTAACTATACGTTCTGTAAGAAAATATATCAATAATAGGGCAGGAATTATTTTCTTACCATCTGAATAAAGAAAAATTTTAACTAGGTAATTCTTGGGCAATTAGAATTAAAATTACTTTGTTATTTAAATATTGAACACCCAATATGGGAATACTAACTTTTAAACCATCGCGTTTCATAACATGTAATTATTAAAAGATCGGGAAGTAACGCGTACGAGATAGGTTGCATATTTCTTTTAATTGTCTGAAGTTTTGACCTGGTTGCACTGGTCGGGACGTGGTCACAGGCTGACTGTCTTGGCGGTGCAGGCCGTATTGTGTCCGTTGTCGAATCCATGAGGACAAAATTTCTTCATCCACCCGCACATCTGTGATATTATTAATATTGTCTTTCCGCCATACCGTCATATATGACACTCACATCTAACCGAAGCGTCCCTATTCACTAGATTCCACGATGCTGATAACTTAAAATCCATCTTCCCGATTGAAAGTGTTTGAGCAGATTAATATAATTTAACGGTAGTTCGTTGTCCCTCAGCAGGTCTTTCACGACGTCTAAGCATTCTTCTATAGGAACTTTAGTAAAAAGCGATTAGACCACGGCCGGTGCAATCTGGTCGAAACGTCAGGCAAATAAAACGTATGTGATACCTATCTCGTACATGGTAATTCCCGATTTATAAATAACCTACGGAAATATTTGAAAATTGGTAGCATTAAAGAAAAAAAAGCATAAGAAACTTACTATACTTATAATATTTAGCATTGGCTCTATAGTAACAACTAAGCATCTTTTACATATTTCATCCTGAACCATCATTATTGACCATATAATTAGTAATAGAATTTCAATAAAATGACAAAATAATCAATAAAATATTATTCACCTATATTCTATCCTGTCTACTACTATGTAAATGTTTACTTGTTGTCTTTCTGTCTGTATACATGTCCTACCTAAGCTCAAAGAAAATTTGAACGAGCTTATTGAACTTTAATTGTACCTACATAGCCATGACATGTGATTGCGCTAATTTGAACTATACCTGTATAACTTAGGTGAGCCTTATGCAGTTGAAGCACGAGGATCCAGGTGTTTCTACTCTATAAATTTTATTTAATTATAACTAGTAATAAAGCGTACCAATTAATATTTTTTTTCATATATTGATATAAAAAAAAATATAATTATATAAATGATTTAATTTATACATATTTTTTTTTACATATTTTATATTTAAATTATTAAAATAGATATAGATATATTGATTGGATTTTATTTAAAATGTAAAAGTATTAGCTTATAACAAAAAAAATATACCTACAAATATTATGTTGAGCATATTTTTATCTTATCATAGTCGCCAGGGTCGTGAATTGTCTAATAGTAATTTAAATTCAATGTTTCTATCAATTCATATTCAAAAGAAATGCATTTTTCAGCCTATTTCACATTCGATTCAACTTCACGACCACGCTTGAGCGGGGGTCCGCTTATTGGAGACTACATATTTGAACAAATGCACTTCCACTGGTCAGTGGATGACTTTACTGGTTGCGAACACGTTCTTGACGGCCATGGGTAAGTATTATATACTTATATATATAACTATACATTTATGTATATATGGGTATATTTATATTTTACTTAATAAAAATTCGCACTAAATAGAAATTGAAAATAAAAAAATACAATATTTTATTGCTATTGATTCTAATATTATTTAAAACATAAACTTATCAAAAATCTTTAAAATAAAAGAAAAAAATTAATAGTTCTTGATAAGTTACTCAACATTAACTATATTAATTAAATGTCGCAAGTTTGCACGGTTGAATTACCCCAAGAAACTGTACCAATTATTAAAGCATTTAATACAATAGTATACTTGTTGAAAAATATTATTTTTAATTAAAAATATAATGAAATATTTTTGTATACGTTCACAGTGTCAATGTCATATTATATATAAACTAGATATCAAGTAGTCGCAAGGTGTTCAAAGTCGTCCGACGCAGAGGTCTAGCTATTACAAAACAAATAAAGGTGGATACTCGTTAGGAAAAAAAAGAAAGAAGTTTCAACTTTGAATCTATTGAAAATATGTATTATATTTTTTTTTTTAGTTCAAATTTTTAATTAGTAAAATGTTTACTTCCCCAAACCCATACATTTTTAATACTCAGACAATTGGTGACATAATAGCAGAGCACGTGTTCGGTCGGTATCAGAAGAACTGAGGGTTTCAGTTCACTCACACTTACTCATAATATTATTCATTCACCAATGTGGACGTCATTGGGGAATTTGAACGGTACTTTTCCTATAATTTACAACTGTTGCTTGTCTTGAATACTAAATTCGAGGAACATTTATATCTCTTTTAATTTAGAGTCTAGTAAATATATTTTATTATTACATTTATTAACTTTTATTTAATATTCATACAACGTAGATGTAAGACTGTAATAATACCAAGGATGCATTACTACGGTATAGTACTAACAATATACATGAGCGGTTTTAATTGTTCAATACAATAACCACTAGGTACTCAATCAATTAAGAATAAAATAAAACTCATAAATGTATTAGATCTAAAACAAGATCTTAAATCAGGGACAGCTAGATCTAGAATTATCACTTTAATGATCTTCAGATAGACCAGTATTATCAGCAATCATTTGATATCATTGGTTTGTTTGGTACTGTAGGAGGCATTAAGTTGTAAATAAATCTTTGCCATGAACGTATCAAAATACACATACATATACACATAATAAAGATAACAGTAGTTTATATTTATTTCCTCCAAAGAAATACATTGCTAATTTACAGAGTGACCCATGAGAATAAAAACCAACGGATTTTATTAATCTAACATAATAATTATCAATCTTATGCAAAAAGTAATTTGTGCGTTTTTTGCTTCCTTCTCTGTCGTGCGGTCTTTGGGCCAAAAACACTAAGTATTATTTAATAGGTCTAGGTTTGAATGAGTCCAAATTATTTAATCTGTAGGTACGCAGCGGAATGTCATCTCGTACATTACAATAGCAAGTACGAGTCTCTTGAAGCGGCCGTTTCTCACGCTGATGGTCTGGCTGTTGTCGGCTACTTGTTAGAAGCAGTAGACGCTCCGAACCCGAGCTTCGATATGTTCATTGAAGGTTTGGAGCAAATCAAGAAACCAGACCACAGTGTAGTGCTTTCAGCAGGTATATTATATTTATTATAGGTGCTTAATTTTGTAATGTTTATTTTTAATTTAGTACAAGTACAATTTACATCAATATTATGTCTTTAGTTAAAATAAGTTTTTATGATTTGGTATAGTTTTTTTTTGAAATTGTGATATATTTTGTTCAGATAACAGCTATATTGTACCAATAAAGTTATTAAGCTTATATCTCTAACAATGTATTTCACTGATTCATTCCATAAATCAGATTGTAATTGCATTACGAAAAAAAAAATGATAAGATATTTATTTTATTATGTAATTGTAAATATTGATAACAGGGATGCGGGAAATATAACATTAAAATAAGAGCACAAATATTAGATAACAAGTTATATCATGTATATTTATAGTTTATTTTTGTTATAGTGCAGTGTTATAGTAAAATTATTTACAGAAAAATGCAATGTTGTGTAATCAATGGAAGAAAAAACTGTTGTTAATCGTATTACTTACTAAATAACAATTGATACTGTCTTACAAAATACTCGATTACAATTTTACAATTCCATTTAATAAATATTAACTATTCTGATTTAAGAATATAGAATAAATATTAATTTAAATATTAAATTGGGTTTAAACAATCTATAATAAAGTTAAAAAGAAATAAGAGTGAAAAAATTATAGATATTTTTTTATTTTTTTTATTTTTTAAATAAATAATACCCTGCCCGTTTCAATTTGTATTTAATTTTTTGATTATTTAAAATTTAAATAAGCTTCTAATAGCTATATATTATGCTTATAGACATTTTCAAACCCATGCTTTTAGCTTTAATTGTTTATATCTTAATAATTAGAGTCTCTGTCGTGGATGGACCGGGAGGATGTAACGACCGGCAGCTATGTCACTTACAAGGGCTCCTTGACGACACCGCCCTACGGTGAATGTGTCACGTGGATTATATACGAAAAAGCCGTACAGATCGGTAGCGAGCAGGTGAATATATCATACACATCATATACACTGAATCTATTCTATCTTTTAATAGTGGTACCAATATACTTTTATATATAAATAGTGATTTATAAATATAGTTTAATTACAACTATTTAATTCAGTCAATCGTATATTCAAGTTGTATGAGGTTACCCTGTTTGTTGAGAGGATCCTAATTTAATAGACTTCGCCATTGTTACAACGTAAACTTGTGTTATTTAGGAAGGTCGAATTAACTCTTGCTTTTTCCTTATAATTATTTATTAAAAAATAAGTCATTTGGGAAGTAGGACCCGCAATTAAGAAATTATGTACTAATATAATCTACGGATAAAATCAAACTTTTTTTTAATTTTAAAAATTTGTATTCTAGTTTTTTTTTTATATTTCAGTTATTTCAGTTTGTATTTCCAAAAAAAACGTTTGAAAGTTATAAATCAAGCTGTTGATCTTTCATCCTCCGAATAATATAATTATTTTAAAATTAACCTATGTGCCTAGGACGTAGGTTTATAACTTATGTCTTAGGTTTATAACCTCTTTTGTATGTTAATAAATGGACCATTGCATTTTCGAAGAGAAAAACTTTTTTTATATTATAATGAGACTTATATAATAATCCAATTACAGTAAGGCAATTGATTTCCAAAGTGGAATACGAAAAACAGTTTTAATTCAATCATATGCTATTCAAAATAAAATTCTTTATTTAACACTTTTCCCTAGGACAGTTCCTGCTGGTAACAAAGTTTGTCAGTAAAACCTTCTAATATTCTTGTACTTTTGCAGCTGGGACTTTTAAGACAATTGGAAGGAGCAGATAGTGTGCCGATTGAGAGAAACGTGAGACCAACACAACGACACCCACCAGGGCACTCTGTTATATATGTGAAACAAGTTAAATCGAAACTTTGACATTCTGTGACAGTCAACATTTATTCTATTACTTCACAGGAATATTGGCTTTATATACTTTACTTGCAATGAGTGCTTAGTTCTTAAATTTATTCCATAAACATATTATACGAATCATTTTCATATAGTATGTACATGTATTTGGAATAACGATGAGTTTTAGTTGTACATACCACATACAATTCTTTTCCCACACTTTGTAATAGTCAATATTTATTTCGAGAAAATGTAAAAAAAAAATGTGTTTTTTATTTGATTTCTATAATTTATATAACTGGAATATATAAAGTAGCAAAATATCTTACCAATATTGGTATTCTGTCCAGTTTTGAGATATTTGTAAAAAAGTAATAAAGGCGTACTGAGCTTAAAAATCTTTTTAATTAATCTTTTTTAATTAGTTTAATTTTTAAAAGTCAGAACATGGTAATAAAAGTGATAATTTATTTTTTAATAAAAAATAATTTATCTAAATAAATAATTTACTTAAATAATAATTAAATAAATAATGTACTTAAATAATAATTAATTTTTTAATAAATAATTTCTTAGAAATGTCATCAGACACGAGTATGGAGTCACTGTTCAAAACGACGCCTCTCAACGATTTTTGGTGCAGAATCCGTGATGATTCAATGTTGGGCAAAATGGCTCTGAATATTCTTCTCCCGTTCCTAACAACATATTTTTGCTAAACAGGATTCTCAACCTATGCAGGATTCTCTGCCTATGCACAATAAACTGGACACTGGACCTGATATGCAACTTCAACTGTTATCTATCAAACCTGACATCAATTAATTGATCAGAAATAAAAAACAGTATCATACCTTTTGATTGCTTATTCTTTAAGTTAGACCACAATAATTAAATCAGTGTTATAGTATTGGTAATGTAATCGGTGATAATATCGCTACAAGTATAATATTATATTTCCAATTTCTTAGCCTTTGAAAGGCGAGGAGTATAAATGCAAAAGAAAGTAATAATTTCATAACATTTTAGTTTTTATCATAAATCTTCTCATCCCTATTCTGAACATATTCTTTATTACTAGTGTTTTAAAATTCAGGTAATAATGATGTTTTGAACTTAATATTTACCTGAGAAAAAATAGTGCTTATTTATAACATGGGACTATTATCAATGATACGGAATTATTGTAGTTCCATAGTTTTGATAATGTCTTACATTCAGTATTTTAATATGTCATAATATAAATGTTAACTACATATCTGAGTTTCTTGTTACATTAAAATTTTGAGTTTCTTGTTTGTTAACCTAAGTTAATTAAGTATCAGAGGCTTAAAGTAGATTAATATTAGGATGTAGGTACCTATTAAATATGTATAAGTTAACTAACGTTTATTTTGTATAAAATATACAAAATAAAATATGAAGTTCGCGTTAACAATGTATAGTTGTTAACAAATGAGGTGAGCGGGGCGCGCACTTAACGACTGTTGTAAGGTGTCGTCACAGTAGAGGGCGACGATCAATCTTACTTACAATGAATCAACTAAACTACTCTACTGATAACCGATCACTTCAAATAAAACTCGAAACCATAGTATTATAAAGACGGTCTCGACCCTCTGCTGTGAAAATAAGGGGTATTTAGATTTAAGTTTTCCTTCGCCATCATATGGCAAGTCATTCTGCGATTACACCAAATTCCGATACGTTGTTTAGTTCCCGGCGATCCAGACTAACCCCATATTCTACAAAATGTAGGTGCAATTCTTTATAAATTGAGTCTCAAGATATCTTGCCAAAGCCACGATGATCGGAACTTCTGATTAGCCAAAACTTTCTACCCCTGTTAGAAACTTTGCAGGGTAGACTTTCACCTTTTGTACTGTCTGTACTATAAAATAGGTGTTTAATCCACTGGCTTATCATGTAAACCATTGTTTTCGCTCGCTAAAGAGGGAGTATGTAAATTGAATTTCTAAATGAATTACTTAGTCAAGTTTTTATTAAAGCTCGCTATGTTCTAAAGGATAAATATTTTCACCAGGAAATTATAATATATATATATATATATATATATATATATATATATATATATATATATATATATATATATATATATATATTTTATTCTAGTTTTAATACTGTAAAAAGCTATCAAACATTTTTTTTGTTTTTTGTATTAGTATCTTATTAGTTGAATCAAAAATCAAAATAAAGGATGATTTTAACTGCGGCATTTATTGTCTATTATTTTATTTTACGGGAGGACACAACTTGAGGCATAATAATATTATATAATAAATAATAAAACAATATGATTTTTATTACTATTTAAATTAGTAGGAATCAAAGTTTATAGCATCACTTATTTATTAAATAAATCAGAAACGTAAATTTCTTTGTCAAATAGCTTTATAATATAGACATTAGCTTATGAATTACTTTTTCATTAAAAATTGCAATAAAAATAGTGTTCATTGTAGTCGAGGGTATTTCTAAATAATTAGTAGGCATCAATTCCTATAAATTAGTGAACAAGTGTTGTATATTAAATATTTTGTGATACTCGTTTGAGAGCAGAAGCTCTGTAGGTGTGAATAGTAATTATCGATGTGATCATTGAGTAGCTTATCTAGCTTTTTATTACTGTGATAGATTTGTCGTTTTGTGTCATAGTTTTATTAGTAAATTATTTTTAACGACGTAATCTGGATTTCGTGGTATTAAATTATGTGAAATGTGTGAATTTTACAATTACTTAAAATTCTTATTATTATTTTTTTAATTAACTTGTTCATGGTTTCTAATAATAGTAATAATAATAATAATAATAATTTTTATTTCAAACCAACCACATATACACATAACGTTAGTTAAAGTAATGATCTCTAGCTACTTAGAAGATACTTACATTCTTAGACAGATTCTGTGTTCTCTCACAAGTCGGATCTTAATAAATAGATAATTATAATAATACTAGGATATTTATGAATAAAACAAGGCTCGTCGAATGACTTTATGTATTAAACTCATAACAAATGTTAACCATAATCAATTTTAAGTAACCTTTCATGCTGCTGATTTTTTGATATTATAAAACATGAAAATCCAATTACCTTGGCTACA
Source organism: Napeogenes sylphis (assembly GCA_959347405.1). Lineage (NCBI taxonomy): Eukaryota > Metazoa > Arthropoda > Insecta > Lepidoptera > Nymphalidae > Napeogenes > Napeogenes sylphis. The sequence goes on along the minus strand of OY365788.1, from coordinate 26,639,220 downwards.
TTACTGGCGTTCGTTTTGTGCACAAATTATAGCGACGCCATTACCTGTCGCGGTAGTCTCTAATACCAATGTACATACAAACACACATATGAATAAGAACAACATGTTCATTATAATATTCTTCACAGTACTATTTGCGAAATCCAGTGATCAATTGATTAATCGAAATGGACCGACTATCTCTAACGATATTGTAAATTGTATGAGTGATTTGATAGAATCAAATTTTCATGACCCTGGTCTGCTAATTTTTGGAAATTCTCCTAACACTAGCTCTTTGGTGATGAAAATAAGAGAAGATGTTTTAAAATATATTCACGAAAAAAACAAGTTCGCTGTACAAATAGCTATTCCACATCATAAAGCAATTTGTTGTGAATTTAAAAGAAACAAGGGAAATATTTTTCACTTTGACTTAGACCACCATAAATACATACCCTTAGCTAATTATTTTGTAATTATAATTAATAGCCTTGAAGATTTTTTACACATCACGAGTCAAATTATTAGATCGCAATATTGGAATCCATATGCTTATTTTATTGTCCTGTTGTGTCAGATTAAAAAAAGTGATACTGAAAAAAGAAGAGTAGTGGAAGATATTTTTAGTTGTTTGTTTCACTATAATGTCATCAACGTAATAATATGTGTTTCAAAAGACGAAATGATGAGGAGTTTAAATATATTTGGCTGGCAACCATATGATCCCCCTAAATATTGTGGATACGGTAACGAGACAATAAAAAATCAATTGGTAGAAGAGAATATTTGTGAGCGTGGGATTATGAAATATGAAAAGAGAGTCTTTGCAAACAGGCTACCTGGTAATATGCATGGGTGTGCTATAAACATACTAGCATTGGAGAGACAACCATATGTGAGTAGGATTACAAGTGATCCTAACATTGAGAAGTTAATGGTAAACGAATTGCTTAAAAAAAATAATTTTTCTATTAAGTACGAGATAATAAATGAATTTAGAGGTGAAAGAAATGAAAAAGGAAAATGGAATGGTGCTCTTAATAAACTTATTGATAGAAGAGGTCATATTCTTCTGGGAGGTATTTTTCCGGATTTTGATGTACATGAAGATTTCGAATCTAGTTTGACATATTTGGCTGATTCTTATGCTTGGGTCGTTCCTCGGGCACATTTCTCACAGCCCTGGATTTCTCTTACTGTAGCTTTTAACGAGTATGTTTGGTATGCTTTCATAGCTGGATTTATCGTTTGTGTATCTGCGTGGAAAATGTTGGGTGAAACTAGTGATGATACACATTATAATAAAATATTCATGCATTGTTTTTTAAATACATGGATATCATCTTTGGGATTCTCAGCGTACATGCGACCAGTGAAAGAAAGTTTGAGGGTATTTTATATATTTTTAAATTTATATTGTATTTTGCTCATAACTGCATACCAAACTAAATTAATTCAAGTTTTATGGAATCCTACTTATGAACATCAAATCCAAACAGTGCAAGAATTAGTGCGCAGCAAAATAAAATTTGGTGGTTTTGAAGAGCTCCATGACTTGTTTTATAACTCAAGTGACCCTTTTGATTATATTATTGGTGAAAAATGGATTGTTGTTAACAATATATCTAAAGCATTAATAGATGTAGTTGTTTACAGAAATTTTTCTGTGCTTTGTAGTCGTTTAGAATTAGCACATTTATCCGCAATAATGCCAGAATTAACGGATACTCTTGGCCGAAATACTTATTTTGCTTTTGAAATGAATACATTTACAGTTCCTATGGAAATGATTGCTTTAAAAGGCTTCCCTTTTTTGAAAAACATCTCCCGTACGTTAGGAATCTACAAACAATTAGGGCTGAACCAAATGGTAAGAAGCTATTTTACAACGTTAAACATGAAAAAAAGAGCAAAATTATTTTCAATGCATGGACAGCACCACAATTTAAATGCTTTAACACTGCGGCATTTAGAAGGGGGGTTTTTGGCTTTGGCTTTAGGTATGGTTAGTGGAATAGCAATTTTAATTTTAGAGGTTTTACAACAAAATCATTACGTAAAAGTTAGATTACAACATCTTCGAAAAAAAATCGGTTTTGGACTTAGGAATTATAATACCTAGATTGAAATGCGATTTCCTGCATAGTTATTATGAAATAAGATAAAAAAATAAAATAATTTTATATCAGGATCTTTACAATATACACATCACATATTCGGGATTTTGAAAACAGTGCCACTGTGATGATGAGCACAAAATTAAAAAGTATAAGCATCCATATCATATCCAATAATGGAATTAGAAAAAAATATTTTTAAACATTGTTTAGAGTACACTTCAGTTATATTATGATAGATATATAAATTTATATTAGTTATATTATTATTAGTTATATTTCAGTTGATTTTACCAATACAATAGAAAAAAAAAAATATTTTTCTTTATAAGTAGGGAGACCGGGGCTGGTTGTATCAGAGGTAAGTAGTTACAGTGACAATAGCGTTAGACTGGAGAATGCTTAAGTGACGTTAAAAAGAGTAAAATAACGCCGCCACTATCAGCTCACCTCCCACGAAAGCCTGTGGTTCCAGGTTTCTCGTGGAAGGATCACGGGGTTGTCGGTAAATAAAACCTATGTTTGTAACATTTTCTATTAAACTCAATATTAGTCTACAACCTGTTTTTGAAGTAATCAAAAATGTGTCTAGTATTATTAATACGTCCTAACGCTTTCTTTTCGCGATAAAACTACGTTTTTACAGTTATATTAATAAGTATTTTTGTAACTTAATCTCAAAAGATCAATTAAGGCGTTAGGGTTAAAAGTGACATTTGTTTGGGGCAGGTTGTGACATGTGATATAGTTTTTCTTTTCAACGAATAATAGAACAAATGATTAACTCAATGATAGAAAATTGTCTTGTTACGACACAGAAGATAGAGACCGAAAATTCGGCTCTCAAACTCATCATTCATATCAGAATGCAATATTTCAATTTGTACTTACCCAGTTGCTAGAAATTCTAAGGTTTTTGACAATTCTTTTCTCCAGAAACCACTAAGCCTTATCCTAAAGCAGCTTCTAGGAAACGGATATAATACGTAAAACTCGCAAATCGTCTATTGTGACTGATACTTCGAAAAAAAGCTTTGGCTTTGCGACAATATAAGAAGAAAGATATAAAATCTAAAAAAATAACTAAAGAGTTAAATTAAGAATCATGTTCAGAAAATATACGTAGTACAAAATATAAAGAAAACCATAGAAGGAATTAAGAAAACTGCAAATTTTCCAGCAGTAAAAAAGAAAGGTATTAAATAAAAATGACTAAGAAAGCGTAGAAGATAAATATTTTTGTCTGATATGTTGTAACCCATTTGATTTTAAATAAATCTGGTGCGTAATAGATAGACTGTGTTGTGAGTAAGAACTGGTCACATGTAATATAAAAATATACTTAATATTAAGGTTCTTATTACATTTGGTTTTCCTTGGAACATTTTGCTCCTGGTAGACAGGTGTTCTTTTTTCTAATTTGTTCATTTATATCTAAACTAATGGTTTGTTATAGAAAATGTATTTAAATTTAAATACTAAATAGTTACTTAATCAAATAAATATACACTCTGATAAATTAATGAAACCTATAAAAAGATATGACACTATAAAATAAAACGTCACTTCCAAAACCAGTCGCTCTACTCGATCCACAAATAACTGTTCTACTACAATATTTTAAATTTATATAACAAGTACCTTATTATACCAATTAATATGATTAAGTGGAATAGTCTTAATGACGAATCGAATGCATGGTTCCTAAGCACTTCCAATAAAGGAATGATAAGATTAATATAGAGTTAGCTCAAGAGAGTCTAAGGGTTAATTTATAGCTATTTTTATGGTTTAAATATTCCAGTAAATTAAAGAATAATCTACTTTGAATACGTAACTAATACTTTCATCTTAATTTCATCTACAATTTTTCCTACAACATCTACAAAATCATATCAATTGCCAGTATAATTATAATCAGTCGCAAAAAAATTAATAATCTTATCAAATATGTTCAAGCATTACTGTAGTACTGTACTGATATACAATCAAACAAAACCCGTGTTTTTTTTGATTGTATATCATTACATTAATTAAAATCTAGTTTAATTAATATTAAATTAACAGTAATCCGTTATCTAACTTTGTCTAGAATTCTGAATATTGTAATTTTAATTACAATAACAATTCTGCGTACCCATTATTACATAAATAATAATATTTCATAGTACATTGAGTAAGTGTTAAAGTATAATTTAAAAAGGTTTATAAATTAAGTTTTTTTTTTAATGTAAATAAATTTTGTGAAATCAAAACTGTTGCTTTTTCAAAGAAAAAACAAAAACCCTTTGATAAATGTTGAAATAGAATATAAGATATTTATAGCTTTATAACATATGAAAAAATTCAGTTAGTATGCGACAAGGAAAAGTCTGGCATCGGAGGAAATAAGGTAACGGAGAAAATGAGGTTTAATAACGTGTAGGAACAACAAAAATATGTAATAAGACGTAAATACAAAAGTAATATAATAAATATTATAATTAAATACATAAAGACAACAAATAATCTACATAAAACATGTCAAACAAATATCTTAATAAAAACAAACAAAGACCTAAAATAATAATTTAATTAAAAACATAATATTACTTAGCTTTTTTAAGGTATACAGAAAAAAATGGATCACTAAGCTGCCGCCTTACGAAATAAACATTTGAGCAAAAAGATCCAGGTCCAGTAAATTTAACACATCATTAAACTCTTTAACAGCTCATAAAATAAAAGATTTTTGACAGTAATTCGTGTTTTCCAGTAAAATGTGTAAAATAGGGGTAGATCTAAGAGTTCGTGAAGGAACGTTAATATAAACATTTTCATGAAGTTCAGGACTGGAGTTTATATGGGAATCAAATAGCAGTTTTGTGTCTTGTAGAACTTCTAAATCTTTAATATCCTCACAATTTTGGAGGTTTTGATTTTTTAAAGATATAATTCTATAATGACACATTTTTCTTTCTTGCAAAACTAACAACGGAACATTTGGAGGGATTAATATCAAGTTTATGATGAGTACAATATGCGCCCAGTCTAAAAAGATTAGCTTGAAGATGAGTGATATCTAATGGTTAAGTAATCATTTTGTATATTTATATATAGCACAATAGGTTACTGTTATGAAAAAAAATAACTACATCATTGATAAATATCAGGAAAAGTGAAGGCCACAGCAATGAACTTTGGGGCACCCCATTCGGGATGGAAACTCAATTAGAAATGTAATTATTGACAACAACCGCTCGCGACCTTTTGTTAATATAAGATGAAAACCATCTCTCACCTCTTAAACCACAACAACAAGTCACCTCTTAAACCCATTTTGAATAATTTAGACAAGATTAGTTCGTGATCGATCCTGTCAAAGGCTTTGCTGTAATCAGTGTAGATAACATCAATTTTGTAACATCAATTTGATAACTTTTGTCCATTGATCGCGTTAAAAAATCGCTGAAGATGACAAGGTTATTAACAATAGACCTCCCTTTAATGCTCTTATTGACATTTGCTATGATAAATCTAAACTATCCAAAAGCAAACAAAATAAAAATAATTGGCTTAAAACCGTTCATTGGTCCTTCCAGAAAATTATATAATGTAAAAAATTACAAGTAGCCAATATATTTTTCAAGTTACAAAATATATATATATGATTTTCATGTTGAAGTTTGAGAGGTACACGAGTATACGTAAAATTAAATGCTGCTGGAACATTCGATCTTGCTTAATATTAAAGTTAAATATTTATAAAAATAAAAGTGAATAGTGAATTAAAATCTTTCAAGATTGCTGAAATGCACCAAGATGTTAAATTGAGAGGGATGGAAGAAAAATTAATCAAATTTCTTTTTGATATATTAAACATTTATTATGAATGATCGCCCAACGGACGAAATTCGACCGTAATCTAAAGTATTAATATTTATGAAAGTTTGGATTAAAACCTCTATGCATATTTTTTTTTTAATTTATATTCTAATATGTCAAATGACTATCAACTCTGTGAGACTATTTGACATTAAACAAATATACATTGAACATGTCAACGTTTACGTTACCAACGAAGTAGTGTGAGTAATGTATCGCATCGCAGTGTGTGTAATGATTTTATAATTGATTTAATGTATTAAAAGTGCATTATTATTGAAAAATATTAGCATTCTGCACTTCTGCTACACATAAACTATAAGTATGCCAAATTGCATACTTCTTCGACCGTGCGATTTTCTTAAAAAAGGATCCAAAGTTTTTGCTTCACGTATTTATATATAGATTTCCAAGTCAAGATGGATTGACAAATATGGAGTTTTACCAATTCGATTGAAAAATCTTATTGTGAGTTGTACATAGAAATGTAAATTTTAAAGTTACTTGATAGTACGACATGAATTTTAGATACAATAGATATATAAATCTATACTGTCACTATATTAGATCTCTTGTAATTACTGAAATCCTTTAAGACCCATATATCATATAGCCATGGGCCATCAAATCAATTTAAAGTAATTTTACTAAGTGATGAAGTAACCATTGGGTATGTAATAGTATTTAGAGACTTAAAATAATTATCTCTAACATTTACAAGTCAATTATGACATTAATGCAGGTGAATTATGTTCGATTGTATATTTCGTCTCCTGCTAACACTTCGAGTAAATGCGTTTAGGAATGATTGTTTTTCTTAACAGGTGTAAGTATTCAGGTCTTAATATGTATTATTTATATCTGAAGCACTAGCAGAACTTGTCGTCGGATATCGAAGCACAAATATTTGTTTACGTTAATGCGCAATATCTTTCATTAGAAAAGAAATCAATATGATAATATACAAAGAATAATAATTGTTTAATAAGTAGTTATCACAGCAACGGGTCTTATTAATTGTATCAATAAATATATCCAGTTAATTCGATTGCCAGCACGATGTTAAAGTTCGTCTGTTTGTCCAAGACCTTTGGATCAGAAGAGATATTTTATTTAAACAGATAATGCGATGTTTTGTGAAATGAATTTATTTTATTTAATTAATACCAAATACATAGATATCGAGATATTCAATGGTTTATTTACAAATTTAATCTTTAACGTATTATATGTATTAAAATTAAAAAATTCTATAACTACAAAATGTTTTGGCAGGACTAGTTACTACACAAAATTAAATATTTACAAACAAATACATGTTAAGTAATCTCCATCTATTATTAAGCTGACTGAAAAAATAACATAATTAAATTATTAATTCATTTGTTTTTTATGGAAACATAATTTTTATTTTAAATGGATAATACTTTTAAAATAAATTGATAACATTGTTTATTTTCTCACTCAAAGTTCAAATAAAATTTAATGTATTAAATTCTTGTTTAAATAAAAATTTGCAAAGTTTATTCCAATGTTGCACAGAAACCCAACTGAGTTATTTTTCTTTTTGTTTTCATTCAAACCACAAAGGGTCTTCGTGGTTTGTTTTAAAGTTTTTGTTATATTTTGTTTTATTTTGTTGGAGCGATTTTGAATTTTTTTAAGAAACATTAAATTCTTTATTTTTTACCATTTTTCTTATTATTTAAGAAGAAATGCTCTCATCTTTTGTTCTCCGAAAATATTAGTTTATTTTTAAATTTTATAATTCATTAAAGAACGAGAGTAATTCATGCAAATAAGTCTTACATGTAGAATTAGACATTTTTTAAAGATTTTCCAAACAAATCAATCATACATTTTAAAGATATTTTCTAAGTATATCAAGCGAGCTCTACTTACAGTGGTATTTTTTAATCGAGCATATATCTTAAGCATCTTATTAAATCGATGATCATCGACTTCATCGACTAAGAAATAAGTCAAGGTTTAATTTTAATGACCAGTGCTTGACAGGACAAAATGGAATTTCGTATAACAAAGTTACACAAACTGCAAACATTTTTATTAATAAAATTCTCAATTAAGATGCCTGTAATAAAAACTACTAATATTTTAAGAAAAAGAGTATGTATAGTGATTGACTTTTGTTAAATGTTATATAAAAAAAAACATTTAATATAAAATTATGATATAAGCTATAATATAACAAGATACGCCATTAAATAAATGAAATATGAATGTAATTAATCTTCAGCTACTCCATCACATATTGTAAGCGTTCAATTTATACAATAAATATGAACTAACTAACACACAAATTATAATTTTTCCCCGTCCAAGTGTTGTACATTGTAATACGAATGATCAGGGAATCGTTCTAGTTCTATATAGTCCATTTCTGTACACAATAATTTCTCCAGCATCGCCACTACTTCCTTGAAGTCTGGTCGTGAAGTAGGTTCAGCTTCCCAGCAGTAATACATAATGTTATAGAGTTCTCGCCTACAATGTTCTGGCTTTTCTAAGCGATGACCTTCGCGTACCTGGGAATAAAGTGTTTGGGGTTTATATTTAATTATATAATTAAGAAAAAATACATCATACTGTATTTTATATTGGGTATTGATTATTTTTATCCTCATTACTATACCTGCATCATTTTAAAACAGATCACATCAGCCAGTTTTAGCTTCATAGTAAAGTAAATCGTTTAAAATCGTGGTATAAATAATATCGATGAATATAGACTGATCAACATATCACCTGCATTTCGAATGCTTATTGTGAAAAATGTTTAGGAACTGTAATATTAATTAAGTTTTATTGAAAAACATCAGTCAAATTCAAAATCAGTCTCTATCATTATTATTTTTTATAGAAACTTTGCAAAACGAAATAATTGTTTCCAGTTTCTCTTATGTTTATTAAAATAATAAAAATAAAAGTAAACAAAACCTATAATTATGACTGAATAAACGAAATAAAATGTCTACCAAACTACTGTTAAATGCCATAACACGTGCATAGTACGACATATTTATTAGTTACCTAGTTTTAGTACACATGTATATATTTTACACAAATGCGTTTGTGCGGTTTTCAGTTTTGCAATATATGCTTATATAAGTGAAGAATTACTAATTACAGTTTAAAACATATTCAAACTTTCTGGTAACGATTTATGGAACGTACATGTTACATAAATACATGAGTTATATACATATAATATATACCTAGATATAAAGATATATAACAATAGAAAATATCATTGAAATAATAAAATACGTAATTGTAACTTACTTTCCGCATTACATCTCCTGCTGATAACCCAGGGTAAGGCGTTGAACCAAGGGTTACTATTTCCCAAAGAAGAACACCGAAGCTCCAAATATCTGATTTAACGCTAAATATATCGTCGTACAGAGACTCGGGCGCCATCCATCTGTAAATATTAACATACCAATGTTTTGAGAGTTCCTTTATAAAAAGTTAATCATTTACGTATTTTTGAACGAAAAAGAACGTTAAGAAGATTTTAAATGCTAGTAATGATGAGAAATTTAAATGTATGTCTGTTTGTATATTCATTCTTCTGTAATTCAGAGTAATATAACGATAAAAGTACGTTGATTTAGAATGATGACTTTTACATTTTAGGCAACGGGAGTAAAGAAAAACGAGTACAACTTAAATATATTATCAGGTCAGACTTACTAACTCACTCAATTACACGTACTTTAGGTACCCTTGTTCTATTAACCAACTAAAATGTATCCAGTTTACCTGATGGGTAGTCGGCCATCACTCTTCCTCTCATACACGTGAGTGCCGCCGACGTCTCTCGCAAACCCGAAGTCAGCGACTTTACACGTTCTCTCTTCAGTTATTAACACATTTCGAGCTGCGAGATCTCTGTGTATTATCTGTTAAACAACACCCTTATTATATCTTCTTTTTTGATCATAAAAGCAATTAATCCTTGAGTCCTAGCTATGTTTTCAAACTGACTTTTTTAAAAGTATTAAGCTTTATCTTTCATTCCATTCTTTATAGTTCTAAAGGATTGCATGAATAGTTTTATTAATCAGGTCTCATTAGATTAAAGTTTTAAATCCCCAATATTAATTTACATAAAATTAAACGGAATACAAATAGAAAAGTAAACTAGTAGAAGTTAGTATAAAAATAAATAAAAGCAATATTATTTCAATAAATCTATATCAGATCTATATTAAATCTGTCCAGTGTATAACGATGACGTCACTTATCATTTTTCGTTTATTGATCTTTCTTAATTTAGTTTTATTAGTTTACTTACATTGATTTTTTTGTAGAGCTACAGTTTTATCCTTATTATTTGTTTATATGTATTTGTTTTTTATATTTGTAATAAATTTTAACGAGTTTATGATTTGTACCTGAATTGTGTGTGTTTCTTTTTTGATAAACAAAAACAAAATATTGGATATATATTTTGTACAGCCAAAACAATATACGTTAAGTATGAAACTTGTATTGAAATGATGAAATGAGAATACATTAATAATTCTTAAAATATTTTATGACAAATAAGTTTGAATCTCCAATGCTTAACCTTCAGAAGAAAGAACTTCGCCTAACAAAACCGTTAAGAAAATTTCCTAATTAGCATTTGCTAGTAATGTTTCTGGTAATTATGATAATATTTCTTCCTTTTCTTAATAAACATTGAACAACATTGATATCATTTTAAAACAATTATTCTCACCCCTTTCGAACTCAAGAAGTCCATGCCTCTCGCGACTTGAAAGGCGAAGTGAGTCAAGTCTCGAGACGTGAGAAACTGGCTGCCGCCGTGTGTGTTGCCATAGTGACGCTCTGCGCGGGAATCTCGAAGAAACTGCTGGAGCTTGCCTAGACTCACAAACTCCATAATCACTAGGGTAGGCTCCTGTTAATATAAATAAACATTTTCATTACCAATCCATTTCCATAAGTTCATATATGACCCCCCCGTTGGTCGAGTGGTTAGCGCAGACGCCTACCCTATAGCGACGTAATGGGACTCGGGTTCGATTCCCGACGGGGACAGGCATGTATGTGATGAGCGTAGATGTCTGTATTTCTGGGCTTGGTTGTTTATTAAATATATATATATATACACCCTTGACACAAGCAAATAATTTGCTTATTTAGGGGTTAGTCAATTTGTGTAATTTGTCCATAAATATGTCCCCTAAAAATAATATAAATTTTATAATGAATCTAACAAATACCTTATCTGTACAACAAGCTATCAGACGAACGACATTAGGGTGAGTTCCTAAATTTTTCATAACATTCAATTCTTGCAATAAATCTGTCTTCTCTTTTTCGGAAGCGTTTTCTTTTAGCGTCTTCACAGCCACCGTTTGTTCTCCTTTCTGACCTGAAAATTTTCACACAATTGAGAATATCTTCAGTTAGGTATATTTTATGAATAGGCTCTTCATCGATTACTTTTCTATAAATATAAATATTTACTATAATTATATCTATACTAGTTTTAAACAAAAAGTAAACTATTTTTATAAATATTGTCCATCTTGTACACATTTGCAGCTAAATCCAAATCTTATGTTTGGTAGTTTTAACAACATAAATACAGTAATATGTTTTCTAACACCTATTATATTGTCTATAAAGCAACGATATCTTATTCAGTAGCGTAACGAAAAATATACAAAAAATATTTTTTGTCATGAGCACATTTGTTAGCAAGGTTTTGCACGTTATTGATGGAAAATAGTTATTTATATATAGTCTTGGATTTCCATGTTATATTTCTTACCAAAGAGAAAATCTGAAATCATTTTTATTATGAAAACCATTTTTTTATTCACTCGTGTGTTCTAAACGGTCGAGTCGTCTATAAACAATCCATACAAGATATTATTTGATTTCATCGGTCTTAATAATTTATTTAAGTAGATCACTTAAATATAGTTGTGTGTCCTAGTATCATTAATGATTGAAATTGTTATAAATACGTTAGCCATCTTATGCTTCTCAAAATATATCCTAACACTTGTTGAATTGTAGCTAAAGTTAAAGTTCCATATTACATGTGACTTTTTTAAAGAACCTTGCGACAGTTAGAATAGTTAGTAGTTATACTAGATTTTAATGATAAGATAAGAATATAAAAATATATAATTTACCATCAATATCTACTGCTTGTGCCCGCCACACTTGACCGAAAGCTCCTTCTCCGACAATGTTGAATATCCTGAGCCGATGACGAGGAAACTCCCATTCATCTCGTGGCTCGTCTTTGCTAATGGTTGTTTCTTCGGAAACCTGAAAGTATTCATACAATTCTAGTCATAAAGGTAGTCATAGAAGTTGTCACCCATTGTTTTTGGCAAAATGTAAATACGCTTCGCCGGTATATTTGTTTTTTTTTTTTAAATACCAACTATTCTTCTTTAAATCTAATTATTCATATTTTTCTGAATAGTAATGCAAGTTTTGTAAGTAAAACTTATCATAATTTAGTAAATAGTTGTCAAGTAGTCTCGAGAAAAATACTTTTAGCATTTTTATCGTTTTCATTAAAATAATTAGGTAAATTATTATCCTAACATTTTTATCCTGTTTATCTAGGATTAATCTAGAATTATCAATAACTAGGATTATCAATAACTAACTTACATCTCATATCTAGTACTAACTTACATCCAAAATTTAGTAAGTTTTTTTTGTATAATATTGTAATTTAAGCATCTATAAATAAATAAATTGCCTTTGTAAATATCATTAACAAAAGTCTAATTTAATATTTTTTCTATTGTGAAAAAGAATATTGTTTTTTTTCTAATTCTAAATAACTTTTACTTTTAAGTTTAAGTTAAAAGCTAAAACTAACTTTTTGAAAAGTTTGCTAGGTAATACCACTCGTTAGATATATAAAGACATTAATGATATAAAGACATATTATGTTTCAATATTTCATGCCCCATTATGGCCGGTGATCTAGACTCTATTTAAAGTGTCTTTAGGGTTATTATTTTATCCATAAGATCGATCGATATTTTTTTAGTGTCATATAAAACAAAATTTCAATATAAAAATATATTTTGGAAAGAACAGCAAGTTCGAGAAGAAAAAATTATAATGGTCAAAAAAAATTTAGTTAAAGAAAGGTCAAAACTGACCTGCAAATGGTTGTTATCCCAGGATTCATAACGATTGGAATAGGCACGAGGGCGATCCCATATGTTCATGGTCGCGTCTTGTAACACGATGCCACTTGAGTCTTTACTCTGTGGAGAACCGCAATGATGTACTGATATGGATTTATTGATATTACCATGACGTTTTTTTGGTTTTAATTGAATTATTTTTTTTTGTTAAAAAATCTTTTTACATATTTTTAAATAAAATAATTACTTTACTTACCATATCATCCTTTTTAGTCTTCGCATTAACTGTGTTTTTTTTCCAAACAAAGATTATTACAGCGGCAACGATTATAACCAGCCCGCCGATGGCTACAAGAGGTATCACTGTTAAAGGTACATCGTTTCCAATTGAAGTCTCTTCTACTGGTATTTTAGTTGTATTTTGTTTTGATTCATTGTTTTCTTTTTTATCTTTTTGTACACTATCTGTATCATTTTCTAAACTGATAGTAGTGCTTGGGATTGGTGTTGTCGTATCGGGTACTGTTTTTTCAGTTTTTGTCTCTATTACTTTAGTGCTTGGATTAGGCCTATTAAATTTAGTTGGTAATGGTACTGTCGGGTAATTTGGGATAGCAAATGGTGGTGGAGTGGGCACATTGGGCCTTGAACCAGATTTATCTGTCACACTTGCTAAAACTTCCGTTCGTTGAGGTATCGAAGAACCATCAAAAGCCGTTACCCATAGTGAATACGATATATGTTCCTGTAAAAATAAATATTTGTGATATGGTAAATAAAAGTTGACTTTATTTTTATTCTTAGTATTGTTTACAGGCAGGATGGTTTTAATTTATAAAAAAGGAAAGATGTTCATCAAGTTTATATTTACTTTATCTTTTAGCGTATCATTAACAGTAACAACTCCAGTATCGGGATCAATGGTAAATGGGCTGGGTGGTCCAGTAGTTTCCAACCCATATATCACAGGCTGAGTCCCTGTACGCTCTCTATGAACTCTTGTGACTACAGATCCAATAGGATCGCTGGACATAACAAACCAATTTCGATCAACATGAGTAATGGCCGGTAAACTGAATCCAGGTGGAAGTTGGGCTGTTACTGTAAAAGAAGAAAAAAATAATAATATTATGATTACGTTGAGTACATTTATTGCATAATCTTTTGTCGGCATACAGCCTTTGTGTCATTGGTGACCCAGAATTCAAACTTATAGATCCTTAAAGACGAAGCATGACTAAACATAATAACCTTCATGTTTCTACGTAGCTTTATATCCCATCAATCACCATTATAAATATGGTAGTGTGTTGTATTATAAAAATATATCTTAGTCTGTATTGCTTGTTTGTGTGTAGTTGTAATATTTGGTGATAATAATAAGTGTCAATGAAGAAAATATTATTAAAATCCCAGCAAATTACTTAGAAAGGACAAAATTCAGTTATTGCGTAATAATCATTGGAATTGAAATCAAACAAATCTTAATCCATTATCAATACATTTAAAATACTCGTAGATTTAGAATGATTCAAATAGTGACGTAACGATCTGTTCTTCCTACGATTTTTCACTTTTTTTTTACTTCAAAATAGAATTATTATTCATCATAGAATTCGCAATTGCTTTTTGATGTTAGTAAATTAAATTAAATAAAAGTTCATTATTATTTAAACTTATATAGACAATAAAAAAGTCATGGATACAGGCAGAACTCGAATCTGACTAGAAATATAAACAAACCGTAGGTACAAGTAACGAAAGCTATACAATTGTTAGTTTTATGCCGGAGTGGCGTTTATAATTCCAAAACAGAATTGTAATACATCTATATGTATTAAAATCAAAATTAATAATTACATCCATCCATATGCATCCATAATGAAAAGTTTTTTTCTTTCTTTCTTTCGTCTTAGGTACCTACATATTATTCACGGGCAACGCAAATAAATCTTATCAAGAAAATATTTATAACGCTTCTGCTTTAACGCTTTTAATGCAAGCTAAATGTTGGTTTTATAGCTTATGAGAGCGATCTACTGCCATTTTACTTGATAAAGATATTAAAAATGTATAAAATGAAAATTCCTGAAATTGTATTCACAGCTGCGTTTTTGCATATTATGTAAGTGTCCTTTATCTAAAAGAAATCTTAATGTTTATTTAGCAAAGACTTTTTTCTTAATAATATCTTAAAAACTTTATTCACAAATTTTCAGCTTTAAAATTATAGATTAATTAGTTTTTTCTATTTCTACCCATATCTATCAACATAATACACATTAACAGTCTTGTCAGAATGATCTATCAACATTATAATTTATTACCTTATGACATATTTAAAAAGTGAGTACACTTATAATTATTTAAAAAGGTATATAAATTCGTTTAAAGACAAACAAGTCATTTTAAATGTTTTTTTTATATTGTAAAGAATTGACCAAAATTTACCTATTGATCCTATTCATTAGAAATTATAAAAGAATGTTTTGTATACAAACAATACTTTTTATTTGAAAGCAGTCATAGCTTTTTAAGTAATGTATTCAAAAGAGGACATTGAACTTTTGTCCTTCCATTAACGGAGTCGGAAACAACACAAATATAAAATGTATCCCATTAATCTATTAAATATAACATGATTCATATAAAAGGTGTGCAGATATATATAATGAATATTAATTTAAATAAAGTAAAGCAAATGGAGTTGTTAGTATTCCAGAGCCGTAGAGAAATAATTGCGTTAACTCGCAATTCCTTTTGGTAAAACATTATTAATCTTCAAAGCTTATATATTGTGTTAGTCATATTTATTTATAATGATTTAAATGGTAAATACATTGGAATTTACATGTTTTAGTTCATAAGTTTCAACAGTAGCGCCACCTACATAATTAATTATGGAATATTATTTAGTATTTACTGTTAAATGTTTTAAGAATTAGAAGCATAGAATACTTTAACATAATGTTTAATCTTTTATTAATTATTAGAACTTATTATAAGGTATAAATAATATCATCTGTAAGTTGGTTATGAAATTGTAAATTACCCTCGCCTAAATATTATAGTGTTAAAATATTATAAAACGAGTTGTAAGGGCTGCTCTCGCCCATTCTATTACAAATGGTTGGATATTAAACATTGAAGTGCAAGTACTGTGTATTACTGAAACAAGTCTTAACAATTGACATTAAGGGAATCTTTAACTAAGTTATAAGTTTAATTATATATATAAGCTAAATTGTTAAGGATATTTACTAAACAAGATTTTTTTACACAAATAAATGATCTTGTGACAAACTGATGGATGTATCAACAATAAAAATCCACCTTCGAACTTTTTTGAACCTTTTTGAAATTACATCTTTATTATAGAATCGGTTGATGTTTGTATTGTTAGTATCCGTCATGTTCAATGTAGAATTGAAAACAGGAATTCAGCTTTTTACATACAATATTGTAATTGTGCATAACATTGGCTAGGATATTAATGAATTTACTAAAATGGTAAAACAATATAAAAAACAATTGTGACTAATAAAAAAACATTTATTATACTTAATGTAACATCATCATATTATCCGATATTAAAATATTTTAGAACCTCCAGCGCGAGGATCACTAACTGGTTTAATACACAGCAAGAGAAAGTTCACTTTCACCCGTCGATTACAAACGACACGTAATACCTACTGACATTTATGTATTCTGAACTCGTATTTCGTAATTTTGACAATAGGAAAGTATCATAATAAATTAATAGTTTAGATTCACTATCTTTTGGTACAAGCAAGACAAGAATAGGATTTCTGTAGTAATTTTTCTATGTTTTTCATGTTTATTATTAGCTTTATTTTTTTTTATATCATATTAAAATTAAAATTACCTAGTCTTGCCAAAAAAATTGTAACAAAGAAAAAAGTTATTTTTTAATTTCAAATAACATTTATTTCTCTTAAAGTATGTTAGTTTAATACACAAATATAAAACAATTAAAATTATAAAAAGCTTATTCGAAGTGGTGTCCATAGCTATCACCCCACCAAACCATCACTGAAGTCGGATAATGCCCACGTTGAAATCTGTCGACTAATTGGGAAGCTTCCTTAGAGCTTTGACCATGGATAAGGTCATTTTGTTTGTTAAAATGTTGTTCAATTGTAAAAAAAATCCCATCCGTAAACAAAATTTTTCTGTGACCTCCCTTTGTGTACCGCTTTAGTATTTGTTTCGATTTTACCACCCTATTAATCTTTAAGTTATCAGTTAAGAAATGAGCAGTTCGTCTCTTATAAGATGCAAGTCCTAAGTCATCTTTTAAAATACGCGACATGGTTCTAGGTGCTATCTTCAGTTCTCGAGATAAAATCTTTTGCCTCCGGACAGGATTTCTTAGAATTCTTTCCCTTACTGCTATGGCTATGCCACCTTTATTGTACGAACACTACGTGGACGGCCAGATATTTCTCTTTCACAAACAGGAAGTCTCATTGTACCTTTTAACAGCCCGCTACACAAACATTTGTCTAATACCAAGTGTATGGCGAGTTTTTAAAATTGCATTTGGCTACCTACCTATCATACCGACTTTGTGTAATGTAATCACATCGATTCTGTTCCCTTTATCACCTCAATCCATTTTAATATCGCAAAATTTTGTACAATGTTTTGGCGCCAAAATGAGAAATCACAATGAACAATCGTATAAAAATGACAGATTCCAAATTCAAAGGTAATATTTTTTTATTTATAATTGTAACAGTATTTATGGCCAGGCTAACTATATAATGAATAAATTGCTTACAACACAATAAACTCGCAAATTGCAATATCCTACCAGAAGCCACTTGATTTGTCACATGAAAATAAATAAAAATCAGAATTTACCTATATGGTGTACCTTTAATTATAATTGAACAGTAATAAGACAAAATCGGTACATAAGTGTTCAAAACATGACACAGAACTTATAACAATACTTGTTAGCTTATACATAGACGATGATTTTCACTCCGAAAACAATCTTTATTTTTTATTATTTTTATAAACACTTATTGGTTTTGGCTATAATTTACAAATAAAAGTATTAAAATTTGGATTTAAAATATAATATAATTTGAGTTTAAATTATAAATATAATTTGAGTTAAGTCTCATTTAGGTTAAGTTAGGTACAAAAAACTATAGGACATATACTAAATATAAATATACGAATATAAATAGAAAGGTCAGAATTTAACTTTGGCTTTGAGGATTATAAATGACAAAATTTTATCACGAAAAAGTAATTACAAAAAACATTAAAACTTTAATTAAATCTGGTAAATCCGGTTTTCCAGGCTTTTTCATTTCGTATGATCTAAGATTCCTATTTTTAGAAAGTAAAATTATACAAGAAATAAAAATTTGAATATCCAATGTAATAAATAATATTTTCCAATTGTAAATTAATTGAATTATGACATTTTGAAACTTGTAGGTAGGTACCTACTCCTACTAGTTGAAAAAGTCCTTATTTTTTATTATTAAACTTTTATTTGGAAGGTTTTTAATTTCTGAATTTACTGAGACCATTAAATAGGGTTTATTTTACCAGAACCAAATTATTCTGTTTCCTTTAATAAAAGGAAGAAAGATGACAAGGACATCTCCTTCGGATACAAGGTCAGCTTCTGATCAGACTTAAAGTTACGACAGAACCAGGTCGTTATTCTATTTTTTGTATAAACATCGCCACGTCTACTATGAGAGATGTTCACAATTTGCTTTTCCGCCGAAATTTGTGAAGAAAAGAAAGTGTTTTGTTTTTATTTTTTGATATTGTTAATATAATGTTACGTAACTCAAAAAAATATTTTTTTCAGGACTATTTACCACATTAGATGCTCTTCATATGCAAAAATTAGGATCTCCAACACAAACGTATATATGGAATAAACTACAACCCATTATTTTAGCCTTATTAGGCTATGAAAGAAACAACGACAAATTGTTCCCACGACCATATACGAAGTAGGTACCTATTACCGAACTGTTGGTTCACACCAGTGAGTAGTCTTCGAGTTGTCAAACCAAAGCTTGTAGAAAATTTTAGTTATTAGCCTAAATTGTTTTTTTTAATATACAAATGTATTAATATTGATTGCCATAATGAAAAAGATTATTTTTTATACATTTTGCTTTTGAATAATAATATCTAATATAATAATGCATTCGCACAATGCTTTCGAATAATTATTTACAATTATTGTTATTATTTGTAATTATTTGGCCACCTCTTACAGGCAGCCTCTCTTCATCAATTCCAACATCATTTGTTCTTGAGCCATTTGACTTAAGAATTATGGACTAAATTTTCATTAGCTTAAAAGCTTAAAATTGCTCAATTAAGAACGAAGCTCGACTCATATTTCAGTCAGAATATGTTTTAAAATACAAAAAATAGAAAAAAAAAAGACAAACAAAAGCGTTTATAAATAAATAAAACATCACCTTTTAAACCACAAGGACTAATTTTCTACTGATAAATGTGTTTTTTTGCCGTTAAATGTTTCATAAAATCTTACAATCCGAGACCAATCTTACAGGTTGTTTCATGTTGCATTTAATGTTCAAAACAATTAAACTAAAACTGCCTTCAGATATTTTATAACGATTATTTTACGGCAAATCTAATATTCATTTTATGATCGGCGTTACATTTAATGTTTTGTGCCGCTGTTTTACTTCATAACTGAGATTTTAAGATCTATCTTTATAAAGTATTGTTACAGACATATTTTTTGGTGGTAAGTTTATAGTGCTCTAAACTAAAACAAAACAAATTTTAAAAAGTTTTTTTTTTATAGCGTACATGACTCGTGATTCTAAATATACAGATTGCTATTTACTTTACCTGCTTGAAACGTCTGAATAACAAAAACTATGGATTTAAAATTTACTCACACACTTGTCACAACGATTTTAACAGATTCAAGGTTTTTTTAATTTAAATTACATTTAGCACCTACAAGACGTCAAACCCTAGTTGCATGGTTTCAAATGACATAAATATTACTTTTATAATGATTAAAAGAACGCAAGTACCCGATACAATAATAATATACCTAAATAGTTTTAAATAGAATTGCTGAATTTGTGTAACAACCACTTTCTTGCACAATCGTTTTGGTGCGCCTAAATTAAAATATTATGAAAATACTATAAAAACTGCTTTTTACATTAATGTTCATTAATGTTTTAATTTTATTCCTGACGTACCTACATACATTATAGTTTCTAATAAAATTATGTATGTGTATTGTCGTTTTAATAATAAACAAGTTTTCTTTTAATTCAAAAGTGCACTAGAAAACGTTATGTCTAATCAAGTCACTCAGTTTATAATCGAGTTCAGTAGACCCAGTTACCCAGTAGTTGAGGCACAAACCTTGTGAAGGTTTCTAGTACCATACCGTCGGTGTTTACTACATGCATGCAACCTTGTCATTCCTATAATTTGGGTTGCCGTGCGAATGAGACGAAGCATGTCACACATGTGACCTTGATATGCGGAAGAAACCGGGCCACCGCAATGTGTGTGTGTTGGATTGTACCAGGACTGCACAAATGCATAGAGTTACACAAAATAGGTGTGCTAAGGTAAAAACACCTTAATGCACAGAACTTAAGAACTCAAACCGTTCGTTCTATTGACAGAGAGCACGGCCTAGAATAATAAAGTTTCAGCGTTCAGTTTTAGATCTAACCTTTTTAAGAATAAAGTTGAAAATCAATTGTTTTTCTTAGTCACCGAGAATTAATTTTCACCTGTAGATGGTGTATGACGTTTAAACATATTTCCTACTCGACGAGTTACAAGTAGTTAGCCACAAAAATACTTCCAGTGTTCTTTAAACGGAATGCCGAGTGTTTAGTAGCTCATATGACGGGTCACGGGACTATCCAATCCCATTCATAAAATATAGATCATTGTTTGTTTCTTTCTATGTATATCTCAATAAGAAGTATTTATCGAGGTTATAGTATTAATTATAAACTAAAAGTTTAAAATTGTCTAAAAAATAAAACCTAAAACTCTTGTTAAACTTGTATTTTAGGGTTGATATAGGTACTTCTCTAATATCTTCAATAATTATAAACCTACTTTTTATATTTGTTAAAATATAAAAAGTAGGTTTATAATTATGAAACGACTGGATGATATGTTATCAATATTCCGTGATTAAAAGTGTATATAATAACTATCAGAAGGTTGTTGTAATGTTCAAGTGTTATAAAATATGTTGCTAATACGGCACTCCATACTGCTTTATTTCTTATCTATTTAGTTATTCTTTATTGCACAATTATACAAGAACAGTGTAACACAGGCGGAGTTAATGCTATTTGGCATTTTCTACCAACCAAGCTTAAGAATAAGATGTACAAGAATTAGTGTATAGACAGGCAAACTTACATATATACATATATATATATATATATATATATTTAGATATACACACATACATATACAATTTTAGTATATATATAAATAATATTATTTGATGTTTTATTTGCTTCGTATTAAAACATATGCAAAAAAAATAATAACAAAGCATAGACAAAATACAGTTAATACTTAATATTTATACAGAAGCAGTATTACGATATTACATTAACCATATATTTGTTGTTGTTCTTGTAATTATGTTTAATATTTGTCACGATATACATTCAATCTAACTAGAAGTTATCCTAACAATAGACATAGGACTTTCGTGGATCAAATCTTTTAATATTTAAATGCAATTGGTACATGAATAAGAAATAAATTAGTAGTGAGCAATCGCGAGTGACTCCAATCGTTTCTAACAAGTTAAATATTTAGTTTGACAAATTAAAAAGAATTGTGAGAGTTGCTACCATGGTTTGTTTTCTAATCTTTTTTAAAGAAATATTAAATTTATTTTATTTAATATAATGTACGACATTATGATAAAAACTAGTTTAATATGTATAAATCAGCAATACTCAAACCGTTATATTACTTTATTTTTTGTTCACATATCTTGAACAGAATGCAATACATCAGAGCAGTTTCTATTAAAACATCTAGTTTTAATCTCTTTGTGTTTCTGTTACCTTAGTACTATATAGAAGTGAATATCGCATGCCAGAATTCTTTCCCAGCTTTTATTTCTTTTCCGCATATAGACTTTAAACCGGCAAGAAAGAGAAGCAACACGAACGGGATTCTTGTATGATGGTCTCTACACTACGAGTACGTCAATGACTTTTAGATACGAACCCCTTTGCTATCTCTTGCTGCTAACCAATTCATCTATACGTGTAGGCGAGACAAACATAAGGATCATAGAAAAACTTTACATCAGTGTGTGTATGTGTGAACACTCTGGATGCGTGTGCCACATACGGATCACAACTAGACTTGCTGCTAAGTTCTTATATCCTAGTACTTTCTAAGAACATCTAATGCTTGGCGGAATTCTAATACTTGATTGGGTGGCTCAAAGATTTTTCTAACTTGATATATGGAGACGTACTTACTATAAATAAATAAATAAATAAACATGTAATAACTGAAGTACATAATGTCCATACATATACATTATATGTTTATATAACAAACATGCTTTATGGTTATTATTAATTTGTGAGATGTAACTAATTAGGTTTTGTTAATACTTAGATAATTAACTTTTGTGAAATAAAAACATATTATGAGTTAAGTTTAACCAGATTTCGAAAAGTAATAAATAACTAAAGTAAGTAACAAATAATGAACAAATAATTTTATAAAAATATACATGTAACAAATACATACCAAGTGCAATGCATCCTGAAAGGATTCCAATCATTAAAATCATTTTAATTTTCATAGAGTTGCTAACGTTGATATATTTAGCTGCCTGCGTCGCCTCATTTGTTCTTTATCACTTAACCACATCACAAACACATTGACACTTTTGTCACACACATATGAAGTAGCACGTAGTTCATACGAGAAAAGTTCTTTTAACTTTGGTGTAGTTCATTTTATACATATTCTTCCATTATACAACTGAAACAAAAAGCGATGTTATTCCCAATACATTTTAAAAATAAAAACATTATATTGTAATTGTAAAAAAAATCTATAATAAGTATATTGGCAGCGGCTTGATCTGCCAAAGTCTGTATCATACTTTATGGGTATCAAACAACTTTTAAAAATATTTCAAATACAAATTTAAGAAATTAAAATTACATTACATGTCTAGAAATATAATATTCTCGAAACAATTTCGAGGATTCAAGAAAAAAAATTGCTTCACAAATTAGTAAGGAATAAAAAAAACTATGAATATACAGTACATAAAGTGATTTAAATGTGTTGTATAAAAACCTAAGTAAAGAATCAACCGATCGTTTTGTTTCGTTTTAGACTTCGGGCATGTTCCTTATTATAAAGCACTGCCTCTGCTCTTAAATTTCGTAAAAATATCGTTGAAGACAGATGGCGAAGATGAAAGAGGGATAGATAGTTTTTTTAACAACATAAAAGCAAGTAAACAAAGTTTAGCAAAAACCTGATCTTTATTATTTGAGATTAATAACCAAGTATTAACTTAAGAATATACTTTTAAGAATATACCTATACAGCACCTACAAACCTCATTCAATAAGATATTACCATAGAAATCATACACGTAAGTAACTTGCTTGTAAGTAACAGCTAGAATGTTAACTTCACATATTATTACAGTTTGCGGTAAACCTCCTACTTTCACGTCTTCATTACAAATTATTATTTTGAGAGTTAGCAACAGATTTACATTGCGCCGCAAGATGCTTACTTTCCCAAAGCAATAAAATTGAATATGTGTTCTATCGACTTCATATTAGATGTATACTTGGCTTAGGTAGAAAGTTTACATTTCTAATAATGTGGATTCCCATTTCTGGTCATAGATAATTAAGTAAATTTATTAACTCCCTATTTTAATTTTAATTATACTATGTACCTAAATTTTATAAGTAGATGTGCGGTGCAGTAAAAAATATTATAAGTAGATATGATCCTATACAAACAGACATCTAAACGTCTTGATCAAAACATATTAATCCCAATACATTCGTTTGGACTTCAGATGAATGTGGGTTCAAATGACGTCTTGATATTTGGAGTATCTCAAACACATCTCCATTGTTGCGTTCAAACCGATCAAATATTTAAGAAAAGTATTGAGGATGTAACATAATACCAGAACTTTATTTCTTAAAATCCGCAAGTAAGGTAGCCGATAATCTACAAAATCGTAATGCTTAAACTATTTATATCATTATGATTATATAATTTGTAATAATTTGTAAAGACCTATCGATTACTCAACAGGTGACGAAACCTACATATAATCAATTTAAGAAGCTCGGGATTTTGAAGTGAAATAGTATTAATAAATATCACGTTTCCATCGGATATATCCAGGAGATAAATCTACACAGACATTAGATTTCATGGGGGAGTGACTTTCATGCAATACTGATTACAAATATAACAAGTTTCTAAATTCAATGGAAAAAATGTTATAGTTGTAAACTATAGACGCATTAGTACTAAAAGTAGAGAATACCGTAACATACTCTATATTCTAATGTTAACTCCTGATTTGCGTCTTTACCAAAATATTTACCATTGGCTTTTATTTCAACTATTTAAATACTTCAAATATAATTTTTGGGAATATGAGTTATACCACTTATTTAGATTAGTGAAAAAGAAACAATTTTTATATGTAGTAATATTTGCAGAGCTTTGAATGAAGAATGATATATTTGAAACATAAACATGAAGAATAATTAATAGAATATTTTATCATCACGAAATGCCACGATCCATCATATTTAGTATCAATTTTATTCATTTCGAAACCAATTAGCTAACAAGGATTTATAATATAATGCTTCCCAACCAATAACTGGATGAAAAATGTATATATGAGTTAGTTAATCTGAAGTACACATATATACATACATATATATAAACTGAACTAAATTATTATAAACTATTAGCGAAATAACAGCTAACTAAAGATCCAGTTGACCACAATCACTAGAGCATACCAGCTTTCTCTGAAGCATATTGGATACATTTTTGGTTAGAAATCCGTATTATTGTTCTAAATTTTTAAATTAAAAATTGTTTTCAAAGTAGCATTTTACATATTTATTATTTTATAATACAGCATTGTTGGTCTTACGATCTCATCGTTGTTATTAATATTTTTTTTAGCGAGGGTAATGTTATATTTTATAAAGAAAGCATATGAACAGGAAAATAGCAAAACGTTAGATTGCATTTATATGAGACGTAAAAAGAAAGGTTTAAATGTGAGCGTGTACGGCTTGGAAAATAAAGACATACATGCAAGGACTATTGACCCCATTTTAAATACAATATTTTATAAACAATACTCGCATTAGATTAACTTTACACAAAAACAAATTACACTAAGCACTCTGTCTTTTAATTGTCCATGAGATCAGACGACCTCACGACTAAGACAGAGGTCTGACGATCTATTTAGGTATTAGGTTTCTATAATATTCATATTCAAGACATCCAAATATTTTTTAGAAAACAAGGTCAAAGACTGTTATTTTTTTTTTACCTTTATAGGGAGTTTATGTTTAAGTGTATCTTGCCTGTGAATGTGTTCCATGAATCCAAAGCAAGTATTTGTATCGCTTCGCCTATATGTACTAATTAAAATGAAAGCACACACCATGCAGCGAGTAATACACACACACACACACACACACACACACACACGCACACACACGGGTACACATCCGTCAACACCGTTGAGAACCCAGCTGACGACTTGGGCCTTGTTTGTCTTGTTTAAGGTTTACCCGAAATTGTCCAAAAAGGCTATTGCAGAATTATTTACATTCTGTAAATAAAAGCGAGTACTTATATTGTACATACATTATGTACAATATTTACATTTCCAACTTATGCAATAATCTTAAAAAAAAATTAAGGGTTATATCTATTAATTACATTAATGTAATATGCTGATTAAGATGATTATAATATTAATAGGTATTTTAAAATTATCAATAGTTTATTATTATTATAAAATATTTAAAATAAAATAGAAAAATAGAAAAGAAGAGAGAGAGCAAATGTAAATGTGAACTACGAGTACGATGTACTTGTTCTTACTTGCGTATTATTTTATATGTAATAATAAATAGCCTCACTTCCACATTTACATATATACATATATGTTTTGTATAATCGTCATTTGATCAAAACAGTAAGTATATATTTTTTTGTTATATTGTATTCAATATCAATGATAAAAATAATACTCTTAATTTTTTTTTGACACTTGTTAGATAGAGTTTAAAAGTGCTCATAAAAATTAATTCGATTCTTATAAATAACAATGATCGGGAAATTTTCATTTCATTTCAAATTTGTTTAATAGAATATCTTCATTTACAGCAAAAAGGATACGACAGTGTGTGTATTGATGTGCAATGAAGTTAATAACTTTGATTAAGATTACTATTTTAACAGCAACATACACTTGTAAGTTTATATACTTTTTTATTTGACGGTGTACCTAGTAGGTTCATTGAAGCACGCCATGAATTATGAAGATACTCAGAGCCGTGACTTATTTTTATTACGCTGCGCCGTGAGAAAGTCTAGTGGACTATTTCATTTATGTCAGTGAATAAAAAACCGTTTTGATTTCACGCTGTTTCCAAGAAGAAATACATCTTGTAATAATTATAAAGCCTTAATAAAAATAGCTGTTACCTGCGGCTCTTTCTCCGACAAAATAAGATGTTTATTCGACGAAGAATTATTTAACGACTTTCAAAGTAAATATAATTGGAGTAAAACCGAACAATGAAATACAACAATGAAAGAAGCGTTATATAAACATATTTTTTCTATGAAAATAACTAGATACTTAATAATATCTAGATTTACATCTTACAATCACCATGCCTTACATCTTAGGCACCTTACAACAGAAGTTTTGGGTATACTTAGTTTAATTTGATTAATAAGTCGTTTTGACTAACTGATGTTTGTTTAAAAACAATAGAAACTAGATTTACAGAGTTCAATCCTGTAATATGATGATGATTCCGGTGTTCATAGCCTTATAATTCTCTTATAAACACTTTTAAGTAATAATAAAAATTTTAATGGAAAAATTGGAAAAATGCAATCTTTTGGAGTCCATGTATGCAATCTTTAACACGGTATCTACAGCTGTTAATATAAAAAAAATATAAGGACTAGTGTATTTCAATATTATTTTTTACATTTATATATATTTACAAGCGGACCCGACAGCGGACAGACGTTGTCTTGTAAACGCGTCTTTAATTTAAAAATGCAACTTTAAAAAAAAAATATATTAAAAAGTTATCTATCACAATGTCTAACGTCATTACATGTACATTTATCATAATTCGACCAATCGATACCGTATGAATATGTAAATAAAGATTTTTTGTTTGAATAAATGAATTTTTTCTAATATTTTTTTTAAATTAATTTTTTACGTAGCGAAGCACGTATCGGGCCGCTAGTACTAAAATATTTTTCTTATTTCTATCGCAACGCTAACTGTCAGGGCAGACTATAATTAAAATATAATATTATTTAATATTTGACATTGCCATGGTAACGCACTCCGTCGGAACCAATGTGAAATATTCCAAAATCACCACCTACTTAAACATAAAAAATTAATCAAAAAACCATTTTCCAGTGGACCAAATTGTGAATCTAAACAATTCTCAAGTCCCCTTGAACACACACAAAGAATTTCATAAAAATCGGCCCAGTCGTTTAGGAGGAGTTTAGTGGCATACACACGCACACAAGAAATATATAAAGATATACATATATATATATATATATATTTGATAATAAATATACTTGGGATTGGATACTTTTACTCATTTTTATACGGTTGTTCATTATGATTTCTCATTTTGGCGCCAATACGCTGTACAATATTTTGCGAAATTAAAATGGAGTGGTGTGATAAAGAGAACAGAATCGCTGTGATTACATTACACGGTAGGTATGGAGCCAATTTTTAAAACTCTCCATACATTTGGTATTAGTCAAATGTTTGTGTACAGGGCTATTACTAGATACAATGAGACTTCGTCTATTTGTGACAGAGAAAGATCTGGCCGTCCACGTACTGTTCGTACGAAAAAGGTGGTCAAAGCAGAAAGAGAAAGAATTCAAAGAAATCCTGTCCGAAAGCAAAAGATTTTATCTCGAGAAATGAAGATAGCACCTAGAACCATGTCGCGTATTTTAAGAGATGACTTAGGACTTGCAGCCTATAAAAGATGCAATGGTAATTTCTTAACTGATAAATTAAAGATGAATAGGGTGGTCCAATCGAAACAATTACTGAAGCGATACGCAAAGGGAGATTACAGAAAAATTTTACAATTCTTTTACTATTGAGCAACATTTTAACAAACAAAATGACCGTATTTATACTCAAAGCCCTAAGGGAGCTTACCAATCAGTCGATAGAGTGAAACGTGGGCATTATACGACGTCAGTGATGGTTTGGTGGGATGTTAGATATGAAGGTCTGACTGAGTCATATTTTTGTGAAAAAGGTATCAAAACTTCGGTACAAGTGTATCAAGATACCATTCTTGAGAAGGTAGTTAAGCCCTTAGTACCACCATGTTCAAAAACCAAGTATGGTCCTTTCAGCAAGACTCGGCGCCGGACCATAAAGCTTGGTCCACGCAGTCTATTGGCAGTGAAGAATTTCTCCATGGAAAGAGCGCGTGGTTCTTTTGATAACTGACCTCTAAATATATAAGCTTTTAGCTAGCTATGATAAGCTTTTGATATTTTTAATTGTTTTATATTTGTGTATGAACACACTGTGAAAGTAATAAATGTTATTTGGAATTAAAAAAATATGTTTTTTTTGTTACAATCTTTATGGCAAGACTAGGTATATATTATTTTTCATGTACATTTATTTTATAGTTCTACAATTTTAATTATATGACCCATGATTAATGTTTTAATCGATTGTGTAACTGTAAAATACTTAATAATTATTGAATGGTAAATGTTATTCAATAGAATAATAATAAAAATATTACATATCTTTATTGACTTACATCTAGTTAGCACTTTCGAGTAATCGTAGTAACAAAAAAAATAATTTAAAATCCCCTGATTCATAAAGACCTCTAAAAAGAATAATAATAATATTATTATGTACTTCCATTTTAATTTCTTCTTTTTTTAAGCGGTCCCCCGACGCAATGACTTTAAAAGGTACATAATAATATTTTTATTATTCTTTTTAGAGGTCTCTTTGTATCGGGGATTTTTTAAATTATTTTTTTTTCTGCTTTTTAAAGTTATGTTACTGGTTTCTTAATTGTACTAAATGAACCTATAGATACACAAATTTTCAGTTGTTTAAGTATTTTTATTAATCTATCCTAATATTATAAACAGGAAAGATTTGTTTGTTTGTTTGTTTGAATATAGTAGGCACCGAAAATAGTGGACCGATATAAAACATTCTTTTATCATTAAAATCCTACATTATCCCTGATGAACATAGGCTATATTTTATCATCATCATCATTATCATAACTAATATTATAAAGAAGAAAGATTTGATTGTTTGTTTGTTTGAACTGAATCGGCTCCGAAACTACTGGACCGATTTAATAAAATATTTTACCATTTGAATCCTACATTATTCCTCTAATGAACATAGGTTATATTTAATACAAGCAAACATATGGATCCGCGTGAAAATTTTAATAAATTATAAAGTAACATGATTCAAGACTTTTTCATATGGGTAGGTATATCTACCTACGTATCCTATATCTTATCCTATCCTACCTATCTAGGTAGGATTCATATATACGAATATTAATATATATAAACATTTAGAGTTAAAAATATTTACAATCACTAATAACACTATGATGAAGGGATTTACATTATCACTAGCTGTTGCCCGTGATTCTTTATGACTACGATCATAAGCCCTATAAATATATTTTTTACATTCTACGTGGACGCAGTCATGGGCAACAGCTATCCCTAACAAAGTACTTTACCTGAGTAAATAAGAGTAAAAACCTTTTGGCCTACGTAACAGGGCTTTTTTTCGTATATAGCGCTGGAGAAGTCGCTGGGAACAGCTAATTATTGCATAAGAACCTTTCACTAATAAATCATCAATATCTTAGAGTTGACCTTTTCTATGTCGACCAATTATAGTTAAGAACCATCTCGACAAACATAGCTTTCGATTAAAAAAACCGCATCTAAATCCGTCTACCCGTTTGGCCGCTACATTGCCACAGACAGACATACAAATACACAGATACACAGATCTACATGTAAAACTTATAACACCCCTCTTTTTAATCGGGGGTTAAAAATTAACTATGCGCATTTTCATATGTGTTAGGACAAAGTTTAGCTTTGTCTAATAGTAATGTATACCTGTAATTGATTGTGCATTTATCTCAAGTAAAACTAAGTTTTTTACCGTAGATATAAGTAATATTTTAACAACCGTTGGTGTACTAAATAAATAGTATTTCTCAACCTACCACAGAAAGCCGATAAGAGTCAATAATTATCAAAACTTGTATATTGTATAGACATTAACTAAATGTGTGCTCTTTGTAACATCGCTTTATTTTTGTTTGAAAATATCTATAAACATGTATAGCTCTGTTAAGCTTTTTTAAATTTATATAAATATAGAATGAAAAATAAACCGATACGGGCAGGGATTCGAATCCGCAACCTCGTGGAAACCGTCCCGACAGAGCCGAACCAGAAGAGCTGTCGTTTCGCTGTCCGTCTCGGTGAGTTAAGCATTCTATATGTGATGGTCTTTATCGGGACGGTGGTGACATCTATTAGGCTTCTTTCGAAAAAAATCCTAACTAATGTTTCTAACTTTCCAGTATGGATAAACATTGAAAAGGTGCCACTATTGAAATAATCGTTATAAAACTGTAAGTCCTTTTTTCCTTTTTGTAGCTGCAATATAATATTAAGTCATACGGTAGTAACATTACATTTGACTTTGTTTTGAATTCTATTTGATAAAAGCCAAATATTTAGTTAATGTCATTGTAGAATACATTATTAGCCCTAAACCACAATAAACTATGAAACCGAAAGTCTCTACGAATACATTAGACTCATCTGGTCTTCCAGTAACCCCAATTAGATTACCTATTTCCAGACTTAATGACATTTGAAATTCTAATTCATGTAACATTCAGGATTAAACTGTTAATCTTTAAAGCTGCTTCCAATAACAAATTAGAGAGAACTTGATAGTGAAATACACTGTATTGTTTCTTGACATTACTAGACATGTTTACCAACATGGCGGCAAACAGCATCCATTGGATTCAGATCCTATGGCAATTAATATATTTTTACCGTTGAAAAAGTAATGGATCATCTAAAGATGAGATTACTAATATATATATATATATATATATATATATATATATATATATTGTACACAAAGACAATAATCGGGTAATGTATATTAGATTTCTACATTAGAGGCAGATCAAAGTTCCAAACTCGGTTTTGCTATATACTTGGTACTCTCAACTTTAACAGAAATTTAATTAAACTGATTTTTAATTATCTTTAAGGCTTAAGAACTTTTACGCAAGGATCCTAAATTAATCTAAGAATGAATTGGTTGGATGCTTATTTCGTAAATTAACCTCACAAAGGAGATTGAAATTGAAAAGTCGAGAATAAAGTAGCTTACTTTATACGTTATAAGTAATCCCTGTATCGCGGGGCGCAAACATAATATAAACATAAAAATACTAACTAGGAACAATAATCTGTGGATCACACAAACAAAAATAAAAATCCGTGTGAGTTTCCACAACCCGCGGCCTGTCCACAGTCCAACACGCCCATTTGAAACATTATTTTCATTGTTTTTTTTATGGAATTCATCATTAAAACTATACAGCCAAGCTTTGAAATGAAATGATCAAATAACAGTTTAAAGTCTTCAATTAATTGAGTTGGACACGCTCTCTCACCGTCTCTAACCAGCCTTCATATAACAATAGCCGTGAAGTCGTGTCTTCATCTGAAGCTATTGTTGTTATTTATTTGATCTTTGATGAATTATAAATTACTTTCGCTTCAACATGTATCTACTACTTTGTAATGTTATGTTTTTTTATTTGGGTACTGATATCTATCACTGAATCCAAAACCTATACTTTGGTCGGTCTAATGACAGGAACGGAAAGTAACATAAAATTAGGAGCAGTAACTAATTGAAATAATTTGTAAAAAAAATTAAACGGCGATTGATCTATTTATAATCAATTTTGAAAGATGAAGTTTTATTTGAGTATTAATAAAGTAATTGAAGTACATTTATTCAAACTACTGTTATCTGTATAACGACGTGATGAACTTTTTATTTCACGTACATCTGACTTATTCTTGAAGAAATAATCACTTCTTACACAACTTTATAAGCAATTTGTATGAGACAATATTACATTATTATAAAGCACAAAAATAATAAATATTGTCACTTTAACTTATATTCAATGATTATAAATACACAATTGATTTTTGTAAAACCTTTTGGTGCAATTCAGAAAAGTCATGCACAATGACGCAACATATCTAGAGAAAGTATAGTGGCGAGGTGGAAAGCTGACGCCAGGTTCTCGTTCAACATCCACTCATTAATCAATAGAAAGTTAATGGTATCGACATATCGCAATTAATTGATTGTATCTGCTGAGTATGAACACTTGTCATATACTCATGGGAATATTTTACATCGTTAAAGACAGGTATATCTCCTATTTGCGTTTATTATGATATTTTATATTTTAAAATATATTTATTTAGCCTTGTATATTTTTACATACCTTTGGGTTAATAATTATCATCCAAAAACCACTACACTAGCTGTTAACTGTTCTTCTATCAATTTCATCACTTATATAAAAGAAAATCACTCTACCATCACAGAGTAATAGACAGAAGTCAGAAGTAAAAGGACTTAATCAATTTAAGGCTTCGTAAATAGAATAAAACAAAATGGCGACCGGTTGCGCACGCGCACCGGATCCAACGACTGACTGCTCACTTAGGACATGACAATGCCGTCAAACTCCCCACTATTGTAAGTGTCTGAAATACCAATTTACACCTTATAGATAGCGTGTTAAATGTTTAAGTCGAATAGACAAGTGGCCGTTTCGCTTCATGAATAAACAGGTGGTTGCGGTATTGGGAAAATACGAGTTACGTCTGTGTGACCACCGACATTTAATTTCCTTTTAGTTTTATAGTAGAGTTAGCACAGTCTATTAAACTTTTTGAGTGTTTAAGAAATACAAACATTATTAATAGTTATTTGCAAGTTATTTTATATAATATACGTATACTCGTATTAGTATATCCGGCATTCAGCATTCCTTTTAATGCTTTATTGTTACGTCATAAACATTTCGAAATCTTAAAGTTATACAATGTTTAATATAATTATTAACTAACATAGTATTCCTATTACTAACCACGTCCTAAAACAGTTACTGGAAATAATATTTCACCATAACAACGAAACACATTATTGACGCACATGATAATTATGTTTTTGTTAAATTACGATACCGGAATTAAGCATAAATAATATTTCCGTATGATTTTGCAATATACCTACTTTGTTTTAATAAAATGTCATATTAACTAGTATTAACTGTAGCAATGGCATTCGCTCAAAACTATATATTATATAACTATATTATATTGCTTTTATTAAGTACTGTAGTGTTGAAAGAGAAACATCAATTTTGAGATTCTACACCTGTATATTATGTATCTATGAATTTATTATAATAAATGTATGTAATTGAAAACATCAAGTTTATTAATAATTGCTTATTTATTTGAAATAACATATTTTTATAGTTTTTGACGTAACCTGGTACCTAATACATGTTCTGTTATTAATAAAAAATAGAGTATAAATATAGTTTAATTTTATTTATAAGCGCTTTTAGTTAAATGAACTAATGATTTTGACTTCGATATCAAAAGTTACCTATATTGATTTTGATTTTTATAATATTTGAATTAGTAAGTGTTCAATAGTGCGACGGTGACGCTACAGTTAAGGTCAGTGACCTACGCACGTGTCTGCGCAAACCAACCATCTGAGTTCTAAAACATCTGATCTGATTGACATTGAATGGCGGATGCTGTGGCAGGTCATAATGATGTGGATATATTAACTAGATTATCATTTATTTAACGGATTGTTTATTTTTCCGTCAAAGTAATGTATGTAGTATGATGATGCAGTTATTATTATCGTTATTGACTGTTCTTTGCCCACTCTCAACTAATAAGCATGATTCAAATCAAATATAAACACGAATATTTTGGTTTTATGTATTTGTAACTTCAATAAATGTCTGATACATACATGCCTATACTGTATCGAAGGATTCCTTTCAAATTGTAAATGTAAAGTTTGTTGATTTTATAGACACTTTCATGAAGGCGTAAAGTTTGAGAGCTAAAAACTATATAATGGAAAAAGTTTTCCTGTCTTGCTCTCTCACACTGACTTAATATAAACAGTATCTCACCTACGTAAGTACAGAATACATATACGTATATTGAATACTAATTTGTTAGTTATTTAAGCACTGACCGACATCTTGCCGGACCTCAATATTGTGAAACAAAATTACTTAATAAGTTTTTAGCAAAATGGTGCAATATTTTCGATCGAATTTATTTTAACATTTTCCTTCTATGGTTTTAATATAAATCTAAATCAACGTTTTGGTTATTTGATGATTAAAGATTAGTTATAATTTAATTATTATAATATTATTTACTTTAGAGGCAACTTTTAATTAATAAATTTCATTGGTGGATTTGTAGCTTTTAATTAACTATGTAAAAATATAAAATTAACAAATATTTAACAATGAAAAGTAGTTATTTCAGTCTTTTACATACGATAGTCTTATCAACTCTTTGTCAGCTTAATAAATATATTTTATAAAGTAGGCATTACGAATAATCATTTTTAACATTTACAATTAAAACATTTCTAAATTAATGGTAAAATTAATTAATTGCTCAAACGATTAAATCGACCACCTTCGCTTTTATCTCAATAGGATATTCAATATTATTGATTATACAAATCTTCGATGTCTTGAGATTTTATAGCCGTTATAGTTATTTGGGTAAAATATGATTCGTTTAATTTAGGAAAAATTAAACTGAAGAAAATGATAATATTTCAGACGTGAACAAGCAATGAAAGTGTAAATCTTTTCATCTAAAGTCACGAAGTCGTGAGTAACTATGAGTATAAAGTAAAGAGAAACTTCAACAGTTAGATCATTGTATTATATTTGTCTATCAATATTGATAATTTAGGTAGATAAAGTTGTCAGCAATTACAGAAAATATTTTAAGTTCATATTTAACTTTTATATATTAAATGAAAAAGTAATTTAATATAAAGTAATTATAATTATGTATGCCTTATATTTAATCGAAATCAAATATTTTACGGAAATAACCTTATTGTAAATAAGTAAGCTTACTACCCCCACCCTTAGCTCGTAAAATAAATGTTGTTACATTCCTCGGAACAGCCGCCAATAAAATTACTAATATTTGGTTACAGTCTTTATTAATAATTATTTGGTTCTTGTATTGTAAAACTACAAAATTATTGATTTGTATAAATAAAATAGAATAGGTAAAGTCGCTGGTTACAACTTGTCTGTTGTTAATAAAAGCATAGTCTTCTATTTGTCTCAGTGCTCATACAATACAAGTTGTCAACGTTAATCTAAACATTTAGGAAATTACATTAATAGATTCCACTTGAATACATTTGAATTCCAAACCCCTCTAAGCATAGAGTCCTTATTAGTATACGCATTTAATGAATATGGAACCAACAATAGTTTGAACAGATAATTGTATCCATACATTGTTAGTACTTACTCAAATGTAAATCCTTTCAATATCAATTTAATAATACTAATTTATCATGGGCCATAATTATTTCAAAATACAAAATTAAACTTAAATTTCGATAAGACAAATTATAGCTTTTTACGAAAGACAGTCTCCTTGGCCTAAAAAAGATTGAAGCGATTAATAACTACTACTATACATTAAAGCAAGTAAAAGTTGTCGTTTTACAAGAAACTTGGTCACTATATCATTAACTTGATATGTAGCTCGGCCTTAACAGTCGAAACTGAAAAGAAAGGGATACTATCTTTTTTTATCCAATTAAAGCAACCAATAACAGCTATGGAAATAACTAGGATCTGAGCGCGCTACTGACAACAGTCACTTTATTAAGAAGATACAAATCAACAGCAGGTAACATTACAAAGGTAACGTGACAAATTTATATAAATATAGAATAAAAATAATCTTATGCGGGCAGGAATTGATATTCACGGCCTCTGAAAAACCGTCTCGCCGCTCTACCAACTGAGCTACCGTATCGCTGTCCGTTTCGGTGAACTAAGCGGTTCTATATGTGATCGTCCTTATCGGGACGTCGCGATTCCCAGAGGTCGGGAATTCAAATTCCTGCCCGTACCGGTTTATTTTTCATTCTATATTTATATAAGTTTAATTAGCCTAACATTTTTATAAATATTTTCAATCATTTATTATCAGTATACTAAACAGCAACGGCATTAACTTAATTGCTTAAAATTAAATTATGTCATTTAAGTATCTAAAGCTATTTTATACTAAATTTCTGTGCTGGAAGATAATGAAGGACGACCCAAATGAGATTAATAATATTTTTCAGAACATAACTTATTATTTTTTTTATTTTACAAAAGTTTTCTTTTAATATTTTTTATGGAGGGTAACGATATTGCGTATTTTAAGATTTTAAATAGAAA
Source organism: Napeogenes sylphis (assembly GCA_959347405.1). NCBI lineage: Eukaryota > Metazoa > Arthropoda > Insecta > Lepidoptera > Nymphalidae > Napeogenes > Napeogenes sylphis. The sequence goes on along the minus strand of OY365788.1, from coordinate 26,602,050 downwards.
TCCATGACAGGTCGTTACTACTCCGATACCTACACAGGAAATATTACTAATAGTATTAATGTCAAATTGAAATTCTGATTAAATATACCTAAATATAATAAAACAGAATTATAATATATTTATTTTATCCAGTATTAATATTAGGCATGTGTTTTTTTAAAATGAATTTGTTTTTTAAACATATATTACTATATATTGTGTTGTATATTACAGTATATTGTCCCTTATACAAAGAAACAGAATCTTATTAAAAAATACCAAAGCTTTTGTCTGTACAATAAATTATTATTGTAAGGACAAATTTAGGGAGACCGGGGCTGGTTGTCACAGGGGAAGTAGTTACAGCGTTTTAACAAAGAATGCTAGATTGACGTTAGAAACTGTTAAATAACGCCGCCACTACTAGCTTCCGCAAGAGCCTGTGGGTTCAGGATTCTTAAAGAAGGAGCACTCGAGTGTTGTTAAAAAAACCTACGTTTGTAACATTTTCTATTTTATGATATATTAGACTACCACCTTATTTTGAAATTATCAGAGATGTGTCCGGTGTTATTTTTGCGTTCTAATAAGCATTAGCAATTCTAATAGCATCTTATTGCGATAAAACTGCGTTTTCACATTTATATTAATTTGGATTGTTATGACTTAACCTCAAAAGATCAATTTAGGCGTTGGGACTAAAATTGGCATTTGCTTGAGGCAGGTTGTAACATGAGACATAGTTTTACGACTAATAGAAGAAACGACTAACTCAATCATAGAAAATTGTATTGTTCCGACACAGAAGATAAAGACCGAAGATTCAGATCACAAACCAGTGGTTCCACATAACGAGTACCGTATCAGAACGCAACAGTTTTATTGTTACTTACACAGTTAATATAAATTCTAAGGTTTTTGACAATTGTTTTCTCCAGAAACCATTAAACCTTATTAAAGCAACTGCTAGGAAACGATTAAACACGTGAAACTCGCAAATCCGCTATCGTAACTGATACGTCGGAAAAATGCTTTGGGATTGGAACAGTAGAAGAAGAAAGAAGAAAGAAGAAAAACTAAAAGGGGAAAGTTAACTAAAACGTTAAATTAAAATTAAAGTTCAGGAAATCTTTATATATATATATTTCTTTTGTGCATGTGTATGTCACTGAACGCCTCCCAAACGACTGGACCGATTTTTATGATATTCTTTGTGTGTGTTCAAGGGGACTTGAGAATTGTTTAGATTCACAATTTGGTCCACTGGAAAAATGGTTTTTTTTATTAATTTTTAATGTGTTAGTAGGTGGTGATTTTGGAATGTTTCACATTGGTTCCGACGGACTGCGTTACCATGGCAATGTCAAATATTAAATAATATTATATTTTAATTATAGTCTGCCCTGACAGTTGGCGTTGCGATAGAAATAAGAAAAATATTTTAGTACTAGCGGCCCGATACGTGCTTCGCTACGTAAAAAGTGAAATTAAAAAAAAATATTGAAACAAATTCATTTATTCAAACAAAAAATCTTTATTTACATATTCATACGGTATCAATTGGTCGAATTATGATAAATGTACATGTAATGACGATAGATATTGTGATAAATATTTTATATATATTTTTGTTATGTTTGAATTTATTAAATTAAAGACGCGTGTACATGACAACGTCTGTCGGATCCGCTAGTATAGTATAAAACATATAGAAAACAAAATAAGCAGCTAATAAAATTGATAATTTTTCAGCATTCAAAAAGAAAGGTTTTAATAAAAAAAATACTAAGAAAGCGTAAACCATGAATATTTTTGTCTGATATGCTGTCATCACATCATATCATATCAGATAAAATGGTGATCTCAAGGAAGCTGGTGCGGAAAGAGTAGAGTGTGTTGTGAGTAAGAAATGGTCATATGAAATAAAAAATATTCAAAATAAAAAGGTTTTTATTTCATTTAGTTTTGTTTGTAACATTTTGTCTTAGATATTTTAACAAGCACCCTCTTGAGCGGGGTCAAAGGTGACAGGCCTTTTTTTTTCAATTTGTTTATTTATATCTAAGTTGATTTTTTGTTATAGAAAATGTATTTTAAATTTAAATACTATAGAGTTACTTAATCAAACAAATATACAATCGGGTAAAAAAATCAAGTCAATAAATAAATATGACACTTTAAAAATAAAATGTCACTACCAACCTCGGTCTTCCTACGCAAGGACAATATTTTTATACAATGGCTGCTTTTGCTAATAATTCCTTTGTGTGCCTTTCATTCATTTTGCATACGGTAGAATGAGATGGCTAATAATTAGTCATTGTAATGAGATGTATGGGTGTTTAAAACTTATATAGAGTTTGATGACCTTCGTTTTATATAAGGTACATAAATACCTACACTTCTTTATTTCTAATTGGGTATGCAAATACTAAAAATATTCGTGACATATGTCACATAGGCACTGATTGGCTAATAAATAAGCAAATAATCTGATAAATTCTATGAGGAAGACAAGAACGCAAAAAAAAGAAAATAGGGGATTTTGAGCCTTAGTCTAGGAGATCCAGAGAAAAAGATTATACGAAACCTAACAACCTATAATATCACACAACAGTTTAGATGAAACACTTCGCACCGATGTTTTGTAAGAAAGTAGCCTGTCCTTTATAAGCCGATGAAACATCTTTTGTTTTAATGTAAAGTAGAAATAAAACTTTCTAGTTCTTGCTTAGCTTAGAGATATATATTTAGTATAATTAACATCCCAAATAACTAAATAGAACAGACCCCCCACTCCCCGGCAGTTAACTAAAATTGGATGCTGAAAGTCCTAAATTCTAAGGTAGCTGAAAATTTACGATGTTCAGCTTTCCCAACAATTCTCCAGAGATTCTGAGATAACGAATTTTTGTACGTTGCATTCATGAAATAAAATTCTAATGATATCAATAGTTAAATATTCAAATAGGTACCTACTTCGCTATTAAGCTTAAAAAATCATAATATATTAACAGATCTATAAATATTTATAAAGCACAACATTTATTAACATTTATTAAGTGTATACCAAATGTTCTAATGTCGAAATGTATGTAACAGATGTCGGCAATACGTAACAAAACGACGACTCCACGACTGACTGTTCTGTGTGGATACTTCTCTTCTACATTAGATTATTGAAAAGTATTTAAAATATCTGTTAAAATTAAGCGCTTAAACAACGTTAAAAATGTTTTTGTTTTACTTAACGTCTCAATTTTCTTAGACGCCGGTATTCTTTATTTGTTATCACCATATCACAATTACACATACAATTAAAAGTAAAACAAAATAATTTAACTAGTTTGATCAAAAGCACTTCACTGAAATGACGGCAGTTTTAAATAAAAAATGAGATTTAATTAAAACATTTGGTAACCCTAAATTATAACTGTTTAAACCTAAAAAAAATAGTAGTATCTGGGATTACCACCAAAAGTGTAAAGAACAAAACAATTTAAAATTTTAAACACCATTCATTGTCACGTGATATAAAAAAAGTAGCGCATCTAGGCATCTCTAGTGTGATTTTATTAATCAGGTTTATTTTATTTCTATAAATGAAGCATATTGGCCCATAACGTTGAATATATTCGATATTCATCATATAAAAGATTCACGGCTCTATAAGCAAATGAAATATTTAAAGTCTTGGTGCAATTTGTTACTTAATAAAAAATAAATAAAGTGGTAATAGATTTCTTATGCAAAAAATATGAATTTGTTATGTTTATTTTATAAGTTTGTTATGTTTATTTTATAACCCGAATTTTAGGTTGCGCGTTGTCTAACCAAACAACGACACATTCATATACAAAGCAACGCAAATATAACGCGAACTTGCGCACGGTAATTTAGATTAAGCTTTGAAATAAATCTTATAGTTCTATATAAACATTGACTCCACGACTATTGAATAACATTTCAATGCATTCACCAGACCCGCGTGTTTGTTCTTTAGAAAGAGGCGTTACATCAATGACATCTACAAACGGATCTAGAATTTACTAGGCACTTGAGCACGCAAAATTATCTTTTATTTTAAAAGCAATACAGTTATATTTCTAATTCCATGACGACTGGATACACAATTTGCTGTTCATTGTTAGTATGTCTTCATACACGATAAGGTATAATTTAGCGTGAAGCAAGATCCTAAGATGACCTAATTAGATTGTTAATAAAAATGCCGAAGTGGTCCACTAAGGTTGTTAACAAAAATATAACCAGTTTGTTACTTCTAAACCTAAAACAACTATACAGCTATGTAAAATCTTTAGTATGTACCTAATAATAAAAAAGGCTACAATACTAGCCTCAATAGAAATTTTAACAAAGAACGAAAAGGCAAATAGAAATTTGTCCCCAAGCATGACGTATCTTAAAATCAATATTTTTTATTACACTTCTACTACGAATTAAGAATAAAAAATCTTTTGAACTGCAACATGTAGTTTATGTTTTTGTACGCTGTTTGATATGAATCTGATTTAATATGAATTAATATTAAACTTTTGCCACAAAACAACTACTATGGTCCCTGGACATTGCATATTATGTAAGATATAAGTAGGTATTTCAAATAAAATATGATAGTGTGTGTAAACTTGGAACAGTAAGAGTTCTGTATATAAAATGTACTTTTGAAAGAATATACTAGGTATCATTACTATATAGAAATATATTAAAATAAGCGATACAAATATTTATGATTAGTTTTAAATAAGATTACGTTATGTTTCATTGACTATCAGCTTTTTATTCAAGAATGTAATAAATAATATGTTGAATATTTTTTTACTACATTACAGAACTTACGACTTTTAAGGAATTATACTCTACCTACTGTTTTAAAAGAAAGTAAACGTTGAATAAAGAATATTTTTTTACTTAAGGTCCCTCAGACCGGTCAACCTTAATTTTTTTGAATGTCGTTTACATTCGCTCTCAGTTTACTTCGAACAACCGTTTATGTCTTTAGTCCAATGATCCTTGTCAGGACTCATTGAGTAATTACAAAAATGTTAAAAGAGAGCACACTTAGGCATTATTTTAAGTAGGTTTTCAAGTTTTGTTTAAAATTTTAATTAATTCCGGTCCCTCTGAGATGTGGGAGGGGGTGGTCAGGTCATGTACGAGAGCTGCGCTTGTTGATGAGATATTCATTCTATATTTATGTTAAAATTCTAATTAGTTGTATTATAATATTTTTTTGTATTGTAAATGAGATATGTCTAAATATGTTTACATATAATTTCAAAATGAGTGTCTGTTTGTTAACTAAGCTAAGTTAACTTCAAGAGGTGATTATATTGGAAAAACAGCATTATTATTAACGAGGAAGATGTTATTTATCTCACGTATTTAAAACGTTTATTGAAAATAAAAAAATTTCTGTGCTAACAGAAATAAAGTTAATGGTTAACACACAAAAGAAGAAGACAATTTAAACTACTTAAATATATCATTTTTTTCTTTATTAATAAAAAATAAATAAATTTACAGTAAAAATAAGTTTATTACATTTTAAACAAAAAACTATCTTTATTGAAAAAGAGCAAAACGATCAACTATGTTATAACATAGTATAACATAGTAATGTTTAATTGTCAACGAAAAAGAATTAACAGCCATGTAAATTCTTAAACTATGTAAAATGATAAAAACCTCATCTCAGAACTTCTGATTAGTTTATGAAGTTCAATCGAATTCATTTTAAGTTTGGTCGTAGTTCTTCACATCTGGAACTTATAATATCTTCGGTATTTGTAACAATCAAAAATAGATCTTTTTATAATAAGTGGAAAAAGTAGGTAGGTATTATATTTTATAATCAAATTCAAATAAAAATTGTATACTAATATAGAAGATAATGTTAATAAAACTTTTGACACGAATAACTGAGACGAAGTGACTCAATAATATGTTTGATAATGACTGCCTTCAAATGTTGTTAAAAGCATGTTTAAAAAGAATTATCAGTCTCATCAACTTAAGCATTGTCATATCGAATCTGCCAATTTATGAAGTGCAGTACGGAAATGTTTATACTAGAAAATACTACTTTTAACGTTTCTCACCACAGCGATTAAAAACACTTTCTGGTCAAATTAATAATCTTAATTAATAAAAAAATTAATTGACAATAATTAAACAAGCCCTTGTTTAAACTGGTTCTGTATCACAACTTAATATACAATTTCACTCAACTATCAAATTTATATTTACTAGATCGATCTTGAATTTGTAAGAAAAATTATTAAACATGGTAGTTCTGTCTGATTTATGATAATACTTTAGGAATTTGAAGTGCAGAAATTACGGAATTACTTATTTCGAATCCTATTTCTAATTATGTTAACCAGGTTTTCATTTCGTCTCGTTACTCATGTAATGTTTTCATTGTACGTCGTAATATTTTGTCTTAGTTCTTGTCCATAAAATAAGTAGGTACCTACGCTCGCTAGTAGGTACTTAGAGTACAGTTATTGAGCACTTAATTTATTGTAGCTTAATAGTTGTTTCATATTATACCTACTTGACTCACTTTTTGGTAATAATGTTTTACCTTAAACAGCAGTAAATGAAGTTAGGTACCTCTATTTCCAAGTTGTTCTGTTATAATTTTGTTTTTATTTATACAACAATTTAAAATTTAACATTAAGACATGTAATATATAAACCAACCTGACATGTTTTATATATAAACAACCTAAGTTTATTTGAATACAGTTTTCGATTTTAAAAACATTTTAACGCTTTTGTTTTCGTCATAGAAAATAATAAAATGTACAAAGATAAACACATTAATGTTCTGTTGCATTTGTTGCAACAAACAGACGCACAAGAAAGGAATAGATGAATTAAAATTTAAAAAGTTTTTTTTTTGTTTTGCGTCTTTTGCTAAGCCCGTAGCACTTTATTTCTTGTACAAATATTATATGTAGGTACAATTTTCAAATTGGCCTTATTACTATTTATATTATTAGAAACAAGTATAGATTATAACAAAATGTATAATACTACGGTATCACAACAGTACAGTGGCGCCATATTATCTGTCACATAAGTGTTACTCGATAAGTTAATTGAGAATCATTTAAAACATATTTACCAAAACATCGAAAACCACTTCCAGAGGAAATTGAAACAGTTTTGTGTAGCAGTTATGTCATTAGAAAGTTTTATCTTTTACATAATCTAGAAATGAACATTCCATAGTGCCTACCTATAATAGACTATAGGAGTGTGTAGTGGAATAACAATCCTAAAAACATTTTTAACACTATACCCTAAACCTAAATTGTAGATAATATTAAACAAGTAATATCTGAACAAGTCTTAGAATAAGATCCTAAAATTATTCAAAGGTTTTTCAAATTATTGTTTTCGTATATAATATTAGTGACTGCCACGTGGCTGGCGTTGACCCGTAAGTCGTAACTCAAATCTTTAATGTTAAGATGGTTGGGATGAAGTCAACCTGAACGTAATCACTGCATTTGATATTGATCATTGATGGTGAAAAATAAACAATGAATCTTTTAATATTTGTATTGTAATTTATATAAATATAGAATAAAAAAGTTAACCCCTTTTATTTTATATTTATATAAAAATTTAATTTCCTAACTATAAACCATAAACAAAAAATACAATATGCACTTAAATAGAACGTAGATACATATATAATAGCTACCAAGTTAATATAATATAACCGAGTTCACAACTTGAACACAATTACTTAAGATTGAAAAAGGAATTACTCTAAGGTTTCCATTATTCAGACCACTGAAGTGCTCGCTGACTTCAAACAAGAACAGACTACAGTAAATGACACTTATGTCGTTATGATTAGAAAAAAAAACGAAGAGCGTTATTACTGTCTCACGATAAACGATATCATGCAATAAATGTGCAATTAGTAAAATATAATGTTAGATAGGGTTTATACAGTCGTAGATAAACATGTCATTTTACTTCGATAGTGCTTCTCGAGTGTTTACAAAATGCCAAAATGTAAATACAAACAATGTCTGTAAAGCGAATTTTGTCACTCAAGTGAGATTTGAATTCATGATCTGTTTTCGGACGTGGACAGGATCATCATAAGGTAATACGAATATAAGGTTAATAATAAATAAGTGGTAACTTAAAAATATTGTTTGAAAAATATTTAAATATGTTACATAGAAGGAAAACATTATGTATACGGGCAGGGATTCGAACCCGCCACCTCTGGAAATCCTTCCCGTCGTCCCGTCCGATAAATTAAACATTCTATATACCTAATTGTCTTTATCGGAACTAGGTATAATTATTTTATCGAAACTGGTAGTGATGCGTTAGATACGGGCATTAAAACTTTTATTTATTTTTATATTGTTAACTTAATGCTACCTATTTTTGTGTATTGCTTTTTTGTTTGTTTGTTTTATTTAAAACAGTGATGATAGCTAATGTTAACTTTTAATTATTCTACGCTTTTATATTAACTTGCAAAATTAATATTTTTTTTAAATATGAAAATAGAATCCAATGTAAAAAATAATACTATCAATAATTAAGTATTTCATTTATTAAAAAATTTAAACGTAATACAAAAAATGTATACCTTAACGTAATTTATTACCAAATATATCAATACCAGGGTTGCCACTCATACTATACTATATAGCATCTTACTATTAGTCAATTAGTCAATTGTAAATTTGTCCAATAATCAATTGTACTACTAATACTATATTTTCTCTCTCCCACAGTGCAGTATAATGAAATAGAGTATACATTAATTTTATATTAAAAAATATTGGCAATTTTGAGATTAATGGTTTAGGTTAGTATAATTCATAAAAATAATATTAAATATTTTTTTTTTATTAAAGCCAAAAAATTAATACACTTGTAGAAATAATTAGAATTAGGTAGGTATGTGTAGTATTTATTTTCCTATATTGCAGTTACATACTATACTTATTGCACTGATTGAATAAAAATACTATATTCCTTCAAAAACAAAGTTGCAACCCTAAACAATTTATGATTATTTCAAGCCAGAATTACAATTAGTTAAAATATTTTGAATTTCAACCTTATAGATATGACAGTAAGAATTAAATTTAATCATGATATTTAAAATAAACTTACCTAAGACCTTGAAAGCATAGCAAGCAAACTCAATCCCTTCTTCACGGATGTAATTTTTAAAATAAGGAAGTTTGTAGGTACTGGTTTGATAACCTTAGTCACCTCTCGATATTACGTTAATATATTACATTGAATCTTTTAATAATAACACACTTGGACCCGAAGCTATAATTGAAAAAAACGAATCCTACAAAAACTACAATTATAAGAAATATTTGTGATGAATACTGTGTTTCCTTAAGAACAACTATGAGTTAAACAGAAATCAAACATGATCAATTTATGTTAATACTCACATTAAATGTTGAGATAAGTCCTTAGAACAAACCACACAACTATAGTTCACACTACATTCAGATAGAGTTGAATATCATTTGATGAATAACAAAAGATGCAGCACCGTTTGACCTTTATTTGTATATAACACTAATTAAACTTATACTTAGGCAAAAGAAAACCTATTATAAGGTTTATTAACTTTCACTCCGATTCTGTGTCGATTTAAGAATATTATCTCATTAGGACCGCGTGTAGTTGTTGCTGACTCGCGTCAAACTGCGCAAGAGCCTTCCCCCTCCAAAACTTAACTCGTTTAAGCAGCCAATCCTTATTACAATGGAATAAGGCTTAGTGAGTCTTGAAAATGAAGCTCGCTTTGACCTGTTGACTCTATATGTAAATGTTCCTCGATTATGATAATAATGTCTATGAAGAATATGTATTAACCTATGTATAATATAATATATTTATCAGATGAAACTTTGAAGTCACCATTAAAACTTTTTTATTTTAAAAACCTATTACAAAACTATAGATTATGATGACAATAGCAAAAATCTATTTACTGACAATTGCCTTACCCAAATAATGCGTTGTGTATTAACAATTAACATCCCAGGCCAGAATTATAATAAATATTATTATTGTATAGTACATTTAAGAACATTATAAATCTTATAGTGTTATATTAATAATATAATGTCTTCTATTATTAATAATTAAATAATAAATTAGATGAGTTTTAATAGTTTCTTGCTCATTCTCTCTTATGGGCTACCCTTTTTGAAAAATAGTTGTCTAAAAGTGCATTATATGCACAATTAAAATTAAAGAAGCTTTCATTTTTATTAGAAAAGTTAAATAATAATGGTAGTATTAAAATAACATTGCACCTTATGTATTAATTTCAATATATCTTTAGTTATTGAGCTACGTTTAAATCAGTATTTGTAAGATTAAAGGTTTAGGAACTGTGAAATTATACTAAAACTAAAATTTCGAAACTAACAGTATTTTATAGAGTTTAGCTTTCTGGTAGCTCAAGAGTCTTTTATTGGAAAGAGGGTGTATCTTCTAAAAGTTTTTGAAGTGAGAAGGCATGTTTGATAGTAAAGATAGGAATATTTTATTTTAGAATTTATGAAGAGATTCTTTTTGAGAAATGGTGCAATAAATATAATCTAAAATAAATCTTTAGAAAACATAAAATTACTCAAAACAAATTTGAGACAAAATCATTTGTTGTTTTGATTCTTATTTAGCAGTGCCTGTTAATATACTGATATGTTATTTGTTATGATATATTTTCTCGTAATTGGTCACCTAGTTAAAAATACGAGATATCGGTTTTTCTAAATATTTGCTTTAACATTTTAACAGGGAAAAGTAATTCTTGAAATTTATTTAAAATTCGTTTTAATGCGCACAGACCCTCTGAGTGCATTTTTTTTAATTATAAAAACATATCACAAACATAAATATATTTTAAGTTGAATTAAATGCCTTAAGGTTGGAACTTAGAATAAGACCACTCCATTATTATCTTCTTAAAGTTGAGGAACTTGCTAAGGAAAAAGTATATGTGGATATCATTATCATTACACTATATATCCCGTATGGGGTTGTTCTGCTTTCTTTATTTTACCGAGGAAGTAACATTTTGAAGATTATACTTGAATTGACTAGACTTTTACGTGACTTCAGTGGGGCTCATAATTCTATGGATCTGGACATACTGGTCGACATTCTCAAAGCAATCACCGGTTGCTACCGTCCCAACTAGCTAACTATGATATTAATCGCTTGAATCCATCGGCGGGGCAGACCTCAAGAGCTTATTTTCTCATCGATTCTCCGAAGAAATATTCAAAATTTAAAATATCAGTACTAAATAAATGCTAATATAACATATGAATACAAATAAGTCTAACTAGAAACAAAAATACAAAACACAACTCAGTAATAGAAAAACTTTTTACTTTATTCACCAATCTAAGTAAAATAGATAGTTAGCATCTAAATAACCAACTTCAACTCTCATATATTGGGCGCAATATTTCATGTCTCTATTTTAACATTCAATTCTTAGATTGATATTTTAACCTGCAAGAGCCAGGCCTGGGCCTAATGTAGGGAACTCATCCATTTTTGTATTTTGTAAAGTCATTATTCGCTTGAGACATGATTGGACCCCTTCTCCTGGTTTCACCCACTGTAATTTGCGTTTAAATATTTTAGTATCCATTTCTCATCAAAAATAACAAATCCCTATCGTCATTGTGAAGGTTAATTAATTAACCCAGAACTCAATTCGTATTTGTTGATGTGCTTTACTCAATTACCTATTTTTAGAATTTTTTTATTTTCCCAATTAGTTTCAAGTCAGTAAAATAGTTTCCTCCTGCACACCGAAACCTGCAGTTAGCTTGGACGCGACTTGCGTCGGATACTCTTTAACTCTTCATTATCAACTAGAATTCTGTCCACAGATTTTGTTCTGTAAGTTAACCTATCCAGAACCAAAATGTTGAAACCAAATACTTACCATGTTTTCTATTATAGAAACTTCCCCGATAATTCTTCAAGCTGTTTTTGCAGCATACTAGCAGGTACCACGTTAAACCTTACTCCAATTATTTGTGCCCAAGGTGGCCAGTTAAGCAAAACGCTTAAGTTAAGCCGAGCAGTAATATTTTTCCGACGTAAGTAAAAACAGAGTTATAGTATAAAGATTAACATGTATAAAAAATATATATTTCTACAAATACTGAAACTGAGTAAGTTTCTTGCTAGCACGTAATAGCTTAAATTTAACACTAATAAAATCCCCAAAAAAAAGTATTTAAGGTCATTAGAATAACTATATCAAGATATTGAGAATTCACAGGCGTTTTTAAAAATAACTGGAGGTGAGATAAGTGATCACCACCACCCTATTTCTCCTGTAATATCTATATAAATGGATGGATGGAGGATGCACAAGAACATTCATGACCTTTGACGAGGAAGTAAGTGCTTATTTTGAAGACAACTATAACGTAATATTTACTCAACCCAACTTTAAGGTAACAACCTGAAAATACCGCCGAAGGAAGTTCATGCCACAGATTGTTGGTTCAAGATAGAAAGATCCTTGGAAATCACACTGTTGGGATCTTTAAGTTAATGATCAGGTCCACAACCCAATTTTTAAAGTGTTCCAACTTAATCTAAACATATATGACCAAATTTATGACTAACTACACTAATATTAAACACTATCATTAATCATCAGGTTATATCTAACTGTAAAGCCGTCGTTGATGATTTGGAATAAAAAACTTTCTTAACTTAAGTCGTTGTTATAGTTATTGATTAGGTTTTTGTAACTGCAAACTGTGTAAGATATTCTATTCTATAATTAGTATTTTCTAGTCGACACTTACTTGCACCGGGCCTTATTGAATCTGTGTTTTATCCAATTGGAGTTAACGAGTCACAAGAAACTTCGTTGTGCTTAAAATTACCCTCAAGGGTCATCAAAGTGCTTAGTGTTACCAGTGGCGAATATAAAGATCTTGAAATAAGCAGAGACTTAAATAATAAACCGATACGGCAGGGATTGGAATCCTCGACTTCTGGGAAACTATTATACTTTGGTTGACGCGTTATTTATAATATGGAACAGCTTTCAGGAGCTACAATCAATAATCTTTAAAAAATAAATAGTGTTTGCTATGTTGTTTAATTAAAAATGGAATTAATAAAAAGTCACACTTCTTCATTTAGGTTTGATAAAGCGTACAAGATCTTTATATATTAGATTATCTTCTATTTTGGATCACTAAGTATCAACATAAACTTTAATAACACCTGCACCACCTGGCAACCTTGTTACACCACTCTGAATCTCTATTTCCTAAGAGACTACAATAATAAGGTTAAGGCGCTGGTTTTAGTAAAAGAGATTAAAGTAGTTTTTTCTCCTATTCTTTGGTTCTTTGGTTCGTTTGGTTCATATTTCGAGCAATTGGAGATCCTGTCTCCTGCACCGGCTATGCCGCAAATCTTTAAACGGTACCTAGATGTCACCTTCTTAATACTACCTATGAATCCCCGGTTAAATATAGTTTATGTGTGTCATGTGTATATATATATATATACATATATAGTTTATGCGTTGCGTTTATATATATATATATATATATATATATATATATACATATATATATATATATATATATATATATATATATATATATATATATATATATATATATATATATATATATATATATATATAGCGTATATGTGTGTTTGTACGTGAATATGTAATGAATTTATTATATCTGATATTACATATTATACAATATTATTTTATGACTAGCTTTTGCCCGCGGCTTCGCACGCCTTAAATTCGTAATAAAACAATTCCCACTTCCCTTTTTTTGTATTGGCTTCTATATGACTTATTTTAAGTGATAGAATCAAAATTACGACATCGGCAGACATCGCTCACTGTCAAAAGTATATTTAAAGTTTTTAATAAGGATACAATATTAGGTGCTGTAATTATTTTTATACCTCTCTTAAACTTTACTTTAACTTAAACATCCATTTAAATATTTCTTAAACAGAGTACTTGTTAACCATTCTAGCCATATATCACACTTACAGATTTTCATTGAACATAATCAAAATATGACCATGTAAACTTGAGGAATTCTGAGCTACACAATCAACGTTATTTTCACCATCAACTTGCAGGTCTAGTTTATTAAAAAAATATATATTTTAAATGATAAACACTCAGTTAGCTATATGCATTAAGAAAATTTTCAATACTGAACATACACAAAAGCCATTTTTGAGGCGGTTTGCACGGTTCCTTCCATACCAGAGTACGCCGGTAGACCGTAATGCCGCAAACGCGAAGACCCTATATGTTAAATCTGTAATATCTTCAAAAATATTTATTAAAATTATATGCTGCAAAGGGCTATATTGTTCCATATTAAATGTAAAATGTATTTAAGTTACTTAATAAGATAAGGATTAAAGCTGTATTTCTTAAAATCGCTTTGTAAATAACCTATTATTTTTCGTAAAAAGTATAGAATAAAAATTTGCTATTGTTGGGTTGGGTTATCCCTAAGAGATAAACATATACCATCGTGGATTTTCTCTTGCTTATATAAGGTAATATGCTTTATGAATTTTTGAAAAATTGTTTTTTCGTTTTGTGTGCACATCTAAAAGACAAACAGATAAACAGACAAAGATTTTAAAAATGCTGAAAATGGATTCTGTTATTTATCACTTCACATCTTGGTTTATTTTTTTTAATATTTTCAATGTACAAAGAATACTTCTCTACAGATTTCTTACATGTATAGAATAAGATTTGCATGGTACCTATTACATGATTGACATAAATTGTCATAACTTTTTTATTTCATAACCGATTTGGATGAAATTAACCCTAAATGTTAAGTGAAGACTATCATAATATATTCCTGAAAACCGCATTAAGCCGTTTCTGAGAAACGGTTAAGCCGTTTCTGAGATTAGCGTGTACAAACATACAGACATACAGACAAACAGACAAACTGAAAAACCATTGTTTTGGGTTCTCTTGCTCTTATAAAACCCCCCTATGATGTTTTTTTTTTAATTCCATGTACATGAATGGATCAGTGACAATTTTATTATATGTATAGATAACAAATATTTTGATATTGCTGTTATTACGGCGCGACGTAACTCTATAAGTGGCAGCCACAGAGTGCCAGCGTGGAAGTCAACGTCTTTGACATTAGCTGAGTGGCTTTCCATTTTGGATGACATGTATACATTTTTATTTATTGTGTTTTCTATTTTATTTTTTTATTTTATACCCTATTTAAAGTAACTTTTAATGTTTTTTTTTTGTTCTTTTTGTGTGTTTTTTATTTTCTTTTTGTAATCTTTATTTTGATTTTTTTTTAATTTAATGTTTTGGTAATTTTTTTTAAAGTATGTTGTCTAAATAAAGTTGTTTGATTTGATTTGATTTGATTTGATTTGATTTGGTTTGGTTTGGTTTGGTTTGGTTCGGTTCGGTTCGATTCGATTTGATTCGATTCGATTTGATTTGATTTGAATCAAACATCTGCTTTTCTAGAACACCTTAATTCCATTCAAATTCAAATTCAAATACAAATTCAAATTCAAAATATCTTTATTCAAGTAGGCATTTACACGCACTTTTGAATGACACATTAGATTGGTCAGTATAGTAATTTGTTTACTTTGTCATATTGTTTGTTTTTTCAGTATTCAAAACATGGGGTTGGATATAAAATGTTAATTTAAAATTTAATTTATTATACGCGAGTTAAGTCCGTAAAAATAGTTTTATTTCAATGTGTAGTACTACTACTACTGGTCAAAGCCTTAGAAAACACTATATTTATTATTTCTTACATGGAAACCATAACGGTATTGTTTTGTATTTTTAGTTTAATTTATTACCGAATTATAAGCTAATAAGAATATACCCATTTACAATGGACCTAATATCTATTAATCATAAAATATTAAATATATTCGTAAATTAATATTTTTTTATTAATACTAACAACTTAAAAATTAAGAGCAACTAGATATATCCCGCTTAATAAAAACCTAATTGTCACAATAGTTTTCTATCATATTTGAAATTAAAAAAAAAGAACATCACGCGCACGCCTCAACTACTTGTCTTAATTAGCGTCATCCACTAAAACCTCCTTAGTCCCCGTACGAACTACGATATAATAGAAACTAGACATTTATACATAAATATAAATTTTGTGTTACCATTTATATATTATGTCAGTTCACGAGTAGTTATCTGATCTCTGTTCATTTGAAAAAAGTGCAACGAAAAAGATGATAAAAATGTTATGTAAAATTCAAAATCTGTTTAGACTCTAGAGTTTACATTATATTAATAAAAGCTCGTCGCTGCAAGTTCTTGACGATGCTCTACTACATCGATTTACGGTTAAATGTTATATGGGTATATCATACAATTATTTGTCACAATGAACCCAAAATTTATCAATTTCAGTACCACATTAGTAACGTTCACTAGGAGGTCGTTTAAAATATAAAATGTAGTTATAGAATAGGCTAGACTTTTTGCATCTATAGAATGTCGTGTGTCTGGTCAGAACACAATAATATACAAAAAATTACAAGTACCTAATATACAAGGACCCCTATATAACAATGCTCTTTTACCATATTTTTAATTGAACAACACAACTCTTAAATATGAGTCAATAAAGTTAAAAACAACATTTAAGACAAACACTAAATAAACAAAACATAAGATGACATAGATGTTACACCAATAATTATAAAATTCAAATTATAGGTTTAGTACCTAATAAACTTTAATATTCTAATAAAAAACAAGTGATTTTTATTTATTTGATTGAAACTTACTTATTTACATAGGTGAAATTATTTAATTATTGCACCGAACAGATTTTAGTATTGAATATTATAACGATCTCTAAATTCAATAAAGGCACATTCCAACCCGCAATACGTTAGAATAATTTTGCATATATTTCAAAAGGCTGTATATCAAGGCAAATTGGATTTATAAGATGGCTACAATTTGATAGTAATACGATATCCTTCGGCCAGCTAGTTGATTTACATATCCTATATAACCTACTTTAATAGGATTTAACGGATTTCTTATATTTTTTTTCATATGATCTAGGGCAGGGGTGGCCAACAAGTCGATCGCGGCCGCTAGTCGAGTCGATTCCGGCTAGGCAAGAAGTATTTAAAAACTTTAAGTTCAAATTAAGATTTACCTGCCCTAAAGGTCCATTAGAATATCAGGAAGTACGTAATTTTTAAAAATAAATGAAGTAGAAATAACAGCGATTCGTCGGTAAAAAAGCCGATCTTAATTCTGATTAAGTTGGCCACCCCTGATCTAGGGCAATGCTTGACTACATTCCACCTGATGGTAAGTGGAATTTAGTCGTAGATGGTAAGGCACATTGCCCTAGCAACCTATTCACTCTTCTCTTGAAGACACCGACATTATATTTGGCCGGAAATACCGACGCAGGCAAATTGCTCCAGTCCTTCGCTGTAAGCACTAAAAATGAGGAAGCAAAGCGCTTCGTTCGGACAGATGGAATGTCCACAACAAAAGGATGAAAACCTGCCGTACGTCGGGACGTCCGATGATGGAAGGGGGAAGGGGGAATTAAATCGTGTAATTCCTGCGCACACTCACCAAAATGTATCCTATAGAATACTGAGAGGCTAGTAATTCTACGCCTGTGTTCAAGGCTTTGGAGGTCAGCTTCGACCAATATGTGACCGTCAATATGGTTTTCGCCATAGTCGCTCGACTGGTGATCTTCTAGTGTATCTGACACACCGTTGAGCCACAGCCATTGAGAGTCAAGGTGAGGCATTGGCAGTTAGCCTAGACTAAGCTAGATAGCTAAGGCGTTCGATAGGGTCTGGCACCCGGGCCTTCCGACGAAGCTACCATCATACGGACTTCCCGAGGGTTTGTGCAAATGGGTTGCCAACTTTTTATCCGGCCGACGCATAAGAGCCGTCGTAGACGGCTGTTGCTCCGAAAGCTTGGATATAAACGCTGGTGTCCCGCAAGGCTCTGTACTTTCTCCGACACTGTTTCTGCTGCATATAAATGATATGCTATCTATTAATGGCATTCATTGCTATGCAGACGACAGCACCAGAGACGCGGTATAAACAGGCCGTGCAAACATCCCTCGTTCCGTTGTGAAGGTAAGTCGCGACCAACTTGTGTCTCAAATCGAGACTACTCTTTCCAGAGTATCCGATTGGGGTGGGAACAATTTAGTCCGCTTCAACCCCTCCAAGAAACAAGTTTGTGCGTTCACCGCTAAAAAAAACCAGTTTATTGCAGCCCCTCAATTCCAGGACATAGACTTTACCATCTCCAAGAGTATAGATATCCTTGGTGTCGAGATATCCAGTGATGTTCAGTTCCGAAGTCATTTGGAAAGCAAGGCCAAGCTGGCATCTAAGAAACTAGGTGTACTAAACAGAGCAAAACAGTACTTCACCTCGAAGGACAGACTTCTTTTGTACAAAGCGCAAGTCCGTCCTCATATGGAGTACTGTTCGCATCTCTGGGCAGGAGCGCCAGCATATCAGCTTGGGCCTTTTGACTCGGTCCAAAAGAGAGCTCTGCGAATTGTCTACGATACTATACTCACGAGCGGTATCGAGCCCTTAAGCCTAAGGAGAGATTTTGCCTCCTTGTGCGTGCTCTATCGTTTGTATAATGGGTCGTGTTCCGAGGAATTGTTTGACTTGATGCCCACGACCTTTTTCTATCATCGCACCACTCGTCATCGACAGGGAATCCACGCTCATACATTGAAGCCAGAATGGTCCCGTACAGTGCGGTTTCAGAAAAACTTCCTCCCACGGACCATCCGATAATGGAACGAACTGCCTGCCGTGGTTTTCCCAGTGGGTTACAATGTGGAGTTCTTCAAGACAGGAGTAAATAGGTTTTTAAAGGGTTGGCGAGGCGCATGTGATACCCCCGGTGTTGCCGTTGTTGTTGTTGTTGTTGTTGTTGTTGTTGTTGTTACCGTGGCAGGTCACGGTAACCACTTACCATCAGGTGGGCCGTACGCTTTCTTGCCACCATCGTGGTATAAAAAAAAAAAAAAAAAAGAAAATTCGGGATCGCCTATAGGAATCTTTGCTCGCCTCTCAATTGAATCCAGAACCGCAAGATGAAACTTTGCGGCACCAGCAAATATGTGACCACAGTACTCTACACACGACCGGATCTGTGCTTTGTATAAAACAAGAAGCTGTCCCGGTGTAAAGTACTGCCGAACCTTTGCAACAACGGCAAGCTTTGCTGCTGCTGCTCTTACTCTGACTCAATGAACCGACCAAAGTTGAGGTTCGAGGAAATCTCTAAGCCTAAAAACTGATGCCGGTCACTGTATTCCAAGGATACATTCTGGAAAGTAGGTGCCAAGGTGAAAGGGCTCTTTTTGGTGGTGAACAGACACCTCTGCGTTTTGGTGGCGTTGAATTTAACAAGATTGGCATTGCTCCATGCGGAGACTGTCTGAAGTTTGTCAGTCAAACGTTGCACCATGGCTTCTCTTTCAGACTGTACTTGATCTCGACTAGCCCGAGTACTCGGCAGATATCTTTCTACAACTGTGCTGCTGTCCGCATACCCATAGATACCGGGCTTCAACAGATCGTTAATGTGCAGCAGAAAAAGAGTTGCACAAAGAACGGACCCCTGAGGCACTCCGGCATTTATTGTCAAGGGTTCCGAGGAACACCCGTCGACAACTACTCGGAGAGATCTCTGGCTCAAAAAGTCCATTACCCAGCCGATCAGACCAGGAGATATACCGTACGCTAAAAGCTTGCTTATAAGGCTCGCATGCTAAACCCTTTCAAATGCGCTCGAGACGTCCAGAGAGATGGCGACCGCTTCTCCGTTCTTCTCGATGGCCTCGCCTAAAATGTGTGTAGCATACACTAGGAGGTCCCCAGTAGACCTATTACGGCGAAACCCGTACTGTCGGTCACTGAGGAGATCGTTACCTTCTAGGTATGCTAGTAGGCGCGAGTTCAATACACGCTCCATAATCTTGCAGAGTATGGAGGTGATTGAAATCGGTCTGTAATTGACAGGGTCGGCACGGCTGCCTTTTTTGGGCACGGGTTGCACATTAGCAAGCTTCCAGGATTTCGGCACTATTCCAATCATGAAAGAGAGACGATACAGACGTGTCAGTACAGGAGACAACTCAGCTGCGCATGTCTTGAGCAGAATGGCTGGTATACCATCAGGACCACTGGCTTTATTCACATCTAAACGACACAATGTTCTCCAAACCACTTTGTTAGTGATGCGGATTTCAGGCATCGAAATACCGCAGTGAGGAAGATGTGCTGGAGAAGCATTGCCAGTGTCTAGATGTGAATTATCAGCAAACAGAGAAGCAAATACATTTGCTTTCTCTGTTGCTGTGTGGGCTAGGGATCCATCCGGCTTCAGCAGAGCAGGCAGTGAGGGTTGGCAGAAGTTCGACTCGATCGCTTTCGCAAGAGACCAGAAAGCTCGACTGCCAGTTGGTTTGACAGACAGCTTTTCGCCATTCTTAGCGATTCGATCGAGACGAGCCTTCCGCAATGCCTTTTTGTAGGACTTGGCAGCTTGGTTAAAGGCTCTCTTCTTCGAACTTACATCCGGAGTTTTGCGGGTTCGAGCATCAGCCCAAATGAGATATGCCGAATGTTTTCGGTCTTGAGCATGACCACATTCGGCATTAAACCATGGGCGAGCTTTGCCAACGATGGATACGTCAGCAAAAGAATGAAATACTCCATTGCCTGGTGCACCACATCGGTTCTAGCATCCGCGCAACTCGACGGATCCAAATAAGAGAAGCAGACCTGCCGCCAAGTATAAGACGCAAAAAAGTGTCACATCTCATCCCAATCTGCTGACTTGTATTTCCATACTCGCCTAACACCATGAGGTTCGAAAGCTGGTGGGGAATATGTAAACACAGATTTCACCAGACAGTGATCGGAGGTTCCCAAGGGGGAGGTGACCTCTACACGATACCTGTCCGGATCAGTTGTCAGCAGAAGGTCCAGGCAATTGGCTGTATGGCCTACCACATCTGATACCCTTGTCGCTTGCTTCACCAACTGAAAGAGGTCCAAGGACAACGCAAAGTTCCGCGCTTCTCTTCTAGCATGGTCGGTCTTCTGGTACGGAAACAGCCAGTTCATCAATACAGAGCCATATCTGCAGCCTCACTGAGATACTCCAATAAACGAGTTGTCTCCTGGTCACCGCTGTGCGAACGGTAGATACAGGAATGCAGGATTGTTTCGTTTCCTGTGTCCACTAAAATCCACACGGAAGAAAAAGTGGGGTCTTCAAGGTGACGGAGACGCTGAATACGGAGGTCGTTCCGCGCGTACACACTGACTCCGGCTCGTGAGCGAAAGTTGTGCTCTAACGAGTAACCGGGATAATCCAAGTATGCAACGCTCAAAGGACATTGTATCTGCGTCTTCTTCAAAAAGAGCAAGTGCGGCTGCTGTACCTCCAGGTGGTGGTGGACAGCTAAAAGATTTGATTGCAAAACCCCTTAAAAACATTAGGTTATCCTTATTGTATCAGACAATAAGGATAACCTAATGTTTTTAAGGGGAACAATATTTTACTTTATTCTACATGCATGAAATTCGTAAATATAATACAATGAAAGCTTTGATTCATACTTTAGACACGATAGATCCGAACATCTAATAAAATCTATAAACTACTTTCTAAATTTCAATAAATATTTATATTGAACTACTAGGTATAGACTATTAAAAAAAAGAAAAATCTACCGAGTGAATGTGTTTCTTAAGAATTCTGCCATTTATAATTCATCGTGGATGATGTTGCGTACAATAGATACAATGATACTTACCATTATTCCCGATATTTCATGATCCCATATATTTATATTTACCATACATACCATACATACCATACATACATATATATTTTTAAAAAAATATTTTGAAATTAGGATTATGCAGAATAATCTTATTAAAATTCGAAACAGTTATCCATTTATACAATAACCAAATCATGAAAAATATAACTGACATTAATAATTCAAATTGAGAACACATTTTTGATTAAATAAAGTCATAAAAATTCCCAATCTTTCTCAAAATATAATAATAAATTTATAATTTTGACCCAAATGTTACTCTCACGATACAATCATGTTTCGAATTTCAATTATATAGATCGCATTTTGCTTATAGAATTTGGTAGAATTAAAAACATAATAATATATATTTATAAATACTATTATAAGGCCACGTCAGATTGAATTGTTTCACGGATTTTACTATTAATACTTCACTTTTATTTACTTCTATTTAAACCTTCCCTGGTACTAAACAGCAGCTTCTCTCTCGAAAACAATAATCATAGTCAAACCATCTACTTTAAGCGTACAAAAATAACAAGTACTGAACAATTGTAAGTATCGGGTAAACAAGGTATTAAATATTGATTTTAATTTGAAGTCTTAATGGTTCTCACTTTTCAAGCTAACACGTTTCTAGTTGACATAACAACAATGATTTAAATAATTAAACCTTATTTGTTCTGCTTATTTAATTGAAATCAATAATTCACTAATTTATATGAACCAATATAGTGACCATTAGAATATTGAAATGAATCAAAACATTACGAATTATTATAATATGGTGTCGTTTAACAATAATGTAACCTGACAGTATTCATGTAAATTAATATTTTGTAAATATTTCTTTACTTATTTAGTATTTTTTGTATAATCCCAAATGTTTAAAAAATTACGTAGTAATATCTTACACTAAGACATGATTTCAAATATCTTTCATAGTTTCGCATCGACTCCCGCCAGCCGTTTATAATGTAATAACACTTCTTTATACACAAACTAGAGATTATTCAATAAAGGTTGTCTCTTAACCTATGTACTTATGTATTGTATGATACGTATGTTATTATAGTACATTATCATAGGTTGTGACATCTTTTCAATGTTGATATATATTGCAAAAGTTAAAAACATTGATTATGATTTTCAAAAGAGGCCTAATAGATGTCACGACCGTTCTAATAAAGATTATCACATATATAATGCTACTCGTAAATTCGCCGAAGCGAGTTGCGATACAAGAGCTCAATTGCTAGAGCGACGAAACGCTTTCTAAGTGTTGAACTCTCTTCCCATCTTGTCTTTTATTAAATAATGTATAGTTCTGAATCACTGCATAATTATTTATCTTATTCAGATTTCTATAAGTTTTACTCAATATTTCATTAAATCCAATTTTTAATAATATTTCATTAAACAAAAAGTATAATTATAAATTCTTCAAACAATGAAACTAAACAAATTCTTTTGCACAAAATGATATTACCTCAGCATATAATATTTTTGGAACTGTTTCTAAATCAATTTAATTGTTTAAATTAAATTGTGGTCTTATATTTGGTTAATAATAATTAAAGTAATTCATTTTGTCAGTTTCACAACAAATTATATTTAGAATAAATGAAAATTGTGCAGTATATACCTTAACACGAAAGATATGTACCTACAGTAAGTCTGAGTCTTAATCTTACACGTGAATATCCCCAATATGCACTATAGGATTGCAGCCTGAACTTGGTACTGGCCATTTCAAAAATCGAATACCAACTGGCACATTTGCTTCAATATCAAAATTAGGACTTCCGTTACGTACCTGTGTGCATTGAATGTGGCATTTTATAATAATTCTAACTCCGTCCTTTCCCTTCAACTAATCGCCATCTAAAACTAAGAAACTAAACATTAACCACCATAAGAAGCGATTTCTTCAAAGCATACTCTTCTCCTGGTATTCACAGTACTCGTAGACGTCGATGCTCGATATATAAAAATATTCTGGTCTCATCCGAGATCAATGTTCTGCTCCAATTTTCTTTTTTTTTAAATACAATTTCTAGCGAAATTAAGCCTAGCAACTATATATGTAGTATATAGATACTAGAACTATATAGATAGTCATGGTACAATTTAGGTATGCGGGACGAGTTGTAACTACATATACTGGCAACCGAGAGCTTTCCCTGAAATCCAACAGGCTAATTTGATTTCTCTCTTTTCTACATACTTTTTTAAGATTAATACATATGACCTTATGATTTTTCTTCCTGAACTGCTTTTCTATTTGCTATACCAGTCTCTTGGTATCGTTGCCGAGTACTTTGAATGGTTGAACGGCTTACATTTAGCTGTTGAGACACATAGATTTGTGAACAGCCTTCTTCAAGTAGCGCAATAGTTTTACTATCTCTTATATCTCTTATTGTAACAATCATTTTTGATATGAAGTGACAAAAAAAATATACTTGTTTCAAAAAAATATATTGTAACTCAAAATAATAATTGCATATTATTTCAGCAAAAGATGTCTTCATAATAAGCTTAAATTTTGTTTCAATTTTTATCAAATAAATATAATAATTAAAATAAAATAATAATTTAATTGTTTTAGGTTCGTAAACTTCGTAAAGCTCCGTAGAGCTTTAGCAAAAAAAAAATACTTTTTGCTCATATAGATACAAAAAAGTAAATACAATTTTACAACTTTCGTAGAATTATATTTTGTTCCAAAGTATTCTTTCTATCAATTTCGATCATGTGACGTAGCGATAACTAAGCTACTATTTGTTTTACAGCTCTGTGGTTTGACCTCCGGTGCAGCAGTAGACAACGTATTTATATGATTGACACATATTTATACGCTTTACATGAAAAAAAAAATGCTTCACATTTTATATCTATATATATAAAAGAAAGTCGTGTTAGTTACACCACTTATAACTCAAGAACGGCTGAACCGATTTAGCTGAAAATTGGCAGGGAGGTAGTTTAGAGCCAGGAGAAGGACATAGGATATAGGATTTTTATCCCGTTCGACAGCATTCCCGTCTGACTTGACATGAAACGTCAGTCACTATAAAACGTGGTATAAAAACAAAAAAGAATCAGACTTGGAATAACAAAAATCAAATCACAGCTATGTAATTGACGTATAATGACAGCTATGTAATGAAGTATGGATGACAATTAGATATTTGTAAGAAATCAATAATAAAACTATTTCTATTAAATGAATTATTAACAATTATAATATAATGAGAGTGCCAGTATAGTATATAACCGTGAAGTGAAGTGAAGTGAACTATAAAACTCTGTATGGTTGAAAATTTGAGTTTTTAGGTGAAGTGAAGTTTAATTAATAATGCCGCGACCAAGACGATCGAATCTTTCCCGACAAAGCCGTAATGCAAGAAGAATACGAAATACTGCAAATGAAAGGACTGAAGAAGAACAAGAAATTGCACGTGAACAGTGCCGCGATAGTATGGCTCGACTTCGTGCTTCTCAAACACGAGAGCAAAGTGAAGCAGCCCGTGAAACAGCTCGGTTAGCAATGCAGAATCGTCGAGCGAACAACAGAGCGAACAACATTTATCAAGTGCTGATTTAAATCGAGCAGCGTTTCAATACGATTGCAGCATTGATTACAGCTTGCATCCTAGCGTTTGCATTGGGCAAATGGACGTAGTTTGCGAGTATTGTGGTGCATTAAAGTTTTCCGGAGAAACGCCTGGATTATGCTGCCTTAATGGTAAATTGAAATTGCCATTGTTGACTCCGCCACCTGAGCCATTGTATTCATTGCTTTGTGGCGAAACACAAGAATCACGCCACTTTCTTGCAAATACTCAAAAATACAATGGTTGTTTCCAAATGACGTCATTTGGGGCACATATTATCGAAGAACGAGGATTTAATCCGACATTTAAGGTATTTATTTTTGTACTTATATACAATGTAGTTAAAGAATATCTTACTTTATCTATTGGTACCTATGTAGTATATTGCTAATCCTGAACTCTACTTTCTCACTGAAAAAAGTGTTTATAACCCAGTTAATACTGTCTGGTTTTTATTTTGTAGATACAAGGACAGATTCATCATAAAATTGGATCAATACTACCTTTCAAAGATACACAGAATAAATTTTTACAAATATATTTCATGGGCAACATGGAAGAACAACTTGATCGACGCCTAGAGATCAATGCAGGAATGAAGCGAGCAATTCTTCAAGACTTGCAGTGTCTGCTTCATGAACATCCTGCGTTGGTCAGGTTGTTTAAGAGTGCTTTAGAGCGCCTGCCAAGTGATGACTTTAAAGTTGTCATCAAAGCAGATAAACGACCATCTGGAACACACGAAAGGACATTTAATGCTCCAACAGTAGACGAAGTTGCCATCCTGATTGTTGATGAACAATTTGAAAAACGCGATATTGTGCTTACACGTCGCGATACTGGGCAACTGCAACGAATATCTGAAACTCATCGATCATATGACACATTGCAATACCCGCTGATGTTTTGGCAAGGAGAAGATGGATATTATTTTAATATTAAAATGAAAAATCCATTGAATGGTGAGTATCAGTATCATAATTTATTTCATTTATTTGTGAAAGACGCTGATTTAAAATAATGCTTATTAAAAAAATGGTTAATGTCGGTATTGTTTGCCTTTAAAATTTGCCTTTCAAATGGTTAATTATCAAATTTTTCATTTCAGGTGAAGAAACTACAAAGAAAGTTAGCTCAATGAATTATTATGCATATCGCTTGATGATTCGTCAAAATGCTGACAACTATTTGCTGCGGTTTCGTCGATTGTTTCAACAGTATTGCGTTGATATGTATGTAAAAATAGAAACGGAACGTTTAACATTCATTAGGTTGAACCAAGCCAAACTGCGTTCTGAGGAGTACATCCATTTACGTGATGCAGTTAGTACTGAAGGAAATGCAGCTAATATTGGTCGATTAACTATTCTGCCGGCGACATACATTGGTAGTCCACGTCATATGCATGAATATGCACAAGATGCAATGACATATGTTCGTCATTACGGTCGGCCCGATCTCTTTATTACTTTTACCTGCAATCCAAAATGGATAGAAATTACTCAATTGCTGCTTCCCGGACAAACATCAAGTGATAGACACGACATCACAGCACGTATATTCAGGCAAAAAATTCGGTCCCTGATGAACTTTATTGTTAAACAACGCGTCTTTGGAGATACTCGATGCTGGATGTATTCAATCGAATGGCAAAAGCGAGGCCTGCCGCACGCACACATTCTTATTTGGTTAGTGGAAAGAATTCAGCCTGACCAAATAGATAATATCATATGTGCTGAGATTCCTGATTATGAAGTCGATCCAGACCTACATGATGTTGTTACTACTAATATGATTCATGAACCGTGTGGTGCCATCAATCCCCAATCACCTTGCATGGTCGATGGAAAGTGCTCTAAACGATATCCACGAAAATTAACGGAGGAGACTGTCACTGGCAATGATGGTTATCCGCTGTATCGGCGTCGATCACCAGATGACAACGGTCGAACTGTCACAACGAAAGTGAAAAGAATGGATTTCGTTGTCGACAACAGTTGGATTGTTCCATATTCGCCACTTATTTCTAAATCGTTCAAGACACATTGCAACGTTGAATACTGCAATTCAGTTCAGTCCATAAAATATATATGCAAATATGTCACGAAAGGCAGTGATATGGCGGTTTTTGGATTGCAATCCTCGAATACAAACGATGAAATTTCACGCTATCAAGTTGGTCGTTATGTGAACTGTAATGAAGCGATTTGGCGTATATTCGCATTTCCCATTCACGAACGTCATCCTACTGTTATGCATTTGGCGGTGCACCTGGAGAATGGTCAACGAGTATATTTCACGGCTTCGAATGCTACGCAACGTGCTGAAACACCTCCAGCAACTACATTGACCAGTTTTTTTGCAATCTGCCAAAGCGATCAGTTTGCACGAACTTTGCTTTACTCGGAGATGCCACGTTATTATACTTGGAATGCTTCATCGAAGAATTTTCAAAGACGGAAGCAAGGCGATGCGGTTCCTGGGTATCCAGATGTGCGTTCTACTGATGCTCTTGGTCGTATGTATACAGTTCATCCAAAGAATAAAGAATGTTTCTATTTGCGGTTGTTGCTGGTAAATGTGCGTGGGCCAACGTCATTTGAGTCACTACGAACTGTTAATGGTGTAATATTCCCAACATATCGTGCTGCATGTGAAGAATTGAAGTTATTAGAAAACGATAGTCATTGGGATACGACAATCGCTGAAGCCATTATCTCTGCATCACCAAGTCAGATACGCACATTATTCGCTATCATAATTTCGACATATTTTCCATCAAACCCATGTAACCTGTGGCACAAATACAAGGATAATATGTCAGAAGATATTTTACATCAAATTCGTGTCAGTTCCAGAAATCAAGATATTGAGATGAATGAGGAGATACATAATCGTGCTTTACTCTTGATCGAAGATATGTGTTACCTCATGTGCGGTAATTTATTAATCAGGTTAGGAATGCCAGCACCATATCGTGAAATGAATGACGCATTTAATCGAGAATTGGAACGGGAACGTGAATATGATCACCAGGAATCAGATTTAGTTATTCAAACGAATGTGGGGTACATTCGTTTGAATTTTAAATTGAATATTGAATTACCAACAAAAGGAAGTTTATGATACTTTAATGAAGGCAATCGATGATGAAAATGGTGGTTTATATTTTCTAGATGCCCCTGGTGGAACTGGCAAGACATTCCTCATGTCATTAGTTTTAGCAACTGTTCGGGCAAGATCTAACATAGCGGTTGCAGTTGCTTCTTCTGGAATAGCAGCCACATTGTTAGAAGGATGCCGTACGGCTCATTCAGCATTCAAATTACCGTTAAATCTTCAAACTATTGAAGAACCAACGTGTAATATTGCAAAGCACTCAGCAATGGCCAAAGTTTTAGCGGTATCGAAAATCATCATCTGGGACGAATGCACAATGGCGCATAAACGTGCATTAGAAGCACTTAACCGAACATTAAAAGATTTACGCAATGACTCGAGATGTTTTGGAGGAGCAATGATTTTACTCTCTGGCGATTTCCGCCAAATACTGCCAGTAATTCCAAGATCTACGGCTGCCGACGAAATAAACGCTTGCCTCAAATCGTCAAATCTATGGCGCTATGTGAAGAAACTACAACTGACAACAAACATGAGAGTTACATTGGTTAATGATATAACTGCAGAAGATTTCTCGGAGCAATTGCTGACTATCGGTAATGGTCAAGTACCTGTCGATGAATCTAGCGGATTAATATCATTTCCAAATAATTTCTGTAATTTTGTCTCATTAAAAGACGAACTTATCAACAATGTGTTTCCAGAAATTATTTCTAACTACAAAAATAATGAATGGTTGAGTGAGCGAGCAATTTTAGCGGCTAAGAATAAAGATGTAGATGACCTAAACTACATAATTCAAAATAAGATCATTGGAACAATGCATTCATTCAAATCTATTGACTGCGTCACAAATGAAGATGAAGCCACCAACTATCCCATTGAATTTTTAAACTCTTTGGACGTGCCTGGCTTACCACTGCACAATTTACGCCTAAAGATTGGCTCCGTAGTAATCATGCTTCGAAACATAAACCAACCAAAACTGTGCAACGGTACGCGTTTGGTGGTTAGAAAATTGATGAACAATGTTATTTACGCTACGATAATGATAGGAAAATTCAAAGGTGAGGAAGTTCTCATTCCGAGGATACCGATGATCCCAACCGATATGCCGTTTGAATTTAAAAGACTTCAATTTCCGATACGTCTTGCATTTGCCATGACCATCAACACATCACAAGGCCAATCCTTAAAAGTTTGTGGTTTAAATCTAGAACATTCATGTTTTTCCCATGGTCAATTATACGTGGCATGTTCACGGGTCGGAAGACCATCTGCGTTGTTTGTTTTTGCGCTTGATAATAAAACAAAAAATGTCGTGTATCACAAGGTACTTAAATGAAGAGCTACCTATGTACTAAAATAAAGAAATTATTATGAATGATTAATGTAGGTATTTCATTTTTTTGTATTTTTTCCAATTAAAAAAGAAATCTGCTTATTTATTGTCATTAAGGCGGAACAAAGTTTGCCGGGTCAGCTAGTTTATAATGTAAAGGACTCCTAATGTCAAAAGTAAAATGTAGTTTGATCTTTAAAAAATAATTGTTAGAAATTACAGAGTCAACAATTTTATAAGTATAACTTTAGATGAAGTTTCAGAGGAAACCTGGTCTCTCGATACACGCAGGCAAACTCTCGGTCTCA
Source organism: Napeogenes sylphis (assembly GCA_959347405.1). Lineage (NCBI taxonomy): Eukaryota > Metazoa > Arthropoda > Insecta > Lepidoptera > Nymphalidae > Napeogenes > Napeogenes sylphis. The sequence continues at coordinate 26,571,683 of OY365788.1, read as the reverse complement.
GTCGTCTGTGCAATTATAAATATAAGACAACTAGCGAACCCGGCCCGCTTCGCTGGGCTAACCCTTACTTTACCTGGTGGCGAGTTACATCAATGGGCATAGCATATTCGTTTTCTTCGAGGAAAAATTCATGGTCATACCAATTTTTATGACAATCGGTTGAACGGGGCGGAAGTCGATATTTGACAGCGCCGCCTGGTGGCGAGTTAAATCAATGGACATAGCATATTCGTTTTCTTCGAGGAAACATACATGGTCATACCAACTTTTATGACAATCGGTTGAACGGGGCGGAAGTCGATATTTGACAGCGCCGCCTGGTGGCGAGTTACATCAATGGACATAGCATATTCGTTGTCTTCGAGGAAACATACATGGTCATACCAACTTTTATGACAATCGGTTGAACGGGGCGGAAGTCGATATTTGACAGCGCCGCCTGGTGGCGACTTACATCAATGGGCATACCATATAAACCTTCTCCGTGGAAAAATACATATACATACCAATTTTCATAATCATCGGTCCAATAGTTTCTGAGTTCATCGATTTCATATATACAAACATCCTTCTATATATATATAGATTACGTAACACACGTTAATACGGCTCGACTCGTTTATTTTAGTTATTTTCATAGTATTTTACCTTGGGGGCAGTGCTACCGAAATTAAATATATATTTATTTTACAAAAAAGGACTGTGTACGTTAGTTTTATATAAAAAAAACTAGTAACACGTAAGTTTCGTCTTCAAAACGTTAACAAAACCTTCATGGGCTTCAAGGAGTGTAAGCATATATAATAAAGTTCCACAATATATCTTAGATCTTCTCTTTCTTAGTTTTGATTTAAAATTAAAAGTATAATAATAAATAAAACTTATTATTCACTACTTTTGGTTTATCAAAATGTGTGGTGTTAGTCAGTAGTTGTTGATTCATTTGTAAAGTTGATGTATGCATCAAAGATTGTAAAATTTCATTTAAAAGGAGCAACTGTTAAATTTCTGGCCAGCTCTTTTTAGAAGAGTAGCATTAGCGGGTGGTAGCTTACTCTAGACTAGACTAGACTGACTATACTGATTTTTATAATGTAAATAATTAACGATTTAACTACCTATTTGAATAAAGATATTTTGAACTGTTAGTAGATTTCCAGATAACTATATTTTGTCTGCCTGTAAACGCATGATTCAAAAAATTCAAAAAGTCGAGATAAAATTGCAGGTTCAGATGTAATTAATCATTATATGTGTATAAAATGTGGTAAGAAAAGTTTAATTAATTAATTTACCGCTCTTGAATATTTTACAATATACTATTTTATAAACATTTTTGGAGTTAAGATGTTTAAGCTCGACATCTTTTTATTTGAACGAAGCCTTTGCGAGGGTCTAAAATTTGATACTTGACAAGGTAAGTGTTTCCTAAAACAAGCATAAAATCGTTCATAAAGGAATTTGAGAGTTACGTGAGTGGGCTGAATTGTTTATGATCGTATGTATTAGTAATCAATCAGTATCAGAATTAAGCTTAACTGAAAGCGTTATTAAACCAACTCAATCATTGGTTATTCATAGGATTTAAATCCCTCGACCTTTCGGACATGGATTAACCAAAATATTTAAATCCAGAAAAATTACAAAATTGAACCGTTGTTAAGTTGAAATGTTCCAGCAAATGTATTCAGAATTTATGGATGATGGTTTTTGTGTTTAAAATATTTATACTTAAATTGGATAAGTTGTAATGATATTCACTATTATTTTATATTTTGTTAAATAATAAGATTTAAAATGTATTTAATTTTAATTTATAAGGTACAATATAGCAGTAATAAAAACAGTAAAACTGATAAGTTAAAATACACAGACACCACAATATAAAGTAAGTTATCGAGTTTTTAACTTATCGATGTTTACGTTTGTTTTTCCTGGGTATGTTGAAAACTGTCAACATTATTCAAAACGTTCGTGTATAGAGCCATCAGCAATAAATCCACACATTATTTACTTTTCTTAACACCTTTCATATTTCACTTTGTTATCATCAATGAAGTTCCTAAAAGAATTACTATGCTCAAAGGCAGACAGACATCTTCAACAAACGGATAAATGATTTTCAACCAAATCTACAGAAGAGCTCTTCACCAGGAACAAGATGATAATCTTTGACGGCAGAATTTAATTGTTATAAAAAAATAAAGTGGAGTTTCTTAATCTTGAACTGGATCGACAAGACATGCACACGGTTCGGAAGATGTTATTAATTAACGACTTCCGGAAGACAAAGGTGAAGTTGTCACATCAGTCATAACAACTATAGCAGACCACCATTACTCACCAAATTTCCTAGGTCCTACATTTCCATTTTCCATCAGGTGGAATGTAGTCAAGCATTAACCTAGTTTGTATAAAAAATGAACAAAAATAGTAAATTCTGCAATTTTTTTAGATCTTAATGTTCTTCTTACATTATTTATTGAAAAAAAAAACCTGTGTCTTATTTAATATAAATATTTTTTGACCAATTTTCATGACTTTCTTCGCCGTAGAAGTGTTATTCCTGATAACAATTTACCTTGTATTGTATACAAATATTGATTTTGAAAAAATATGTCTGTTAATTATTTAACGATAGGTATATTACAGTAGGAACAATAAAACAAATCAAATATACACATACACATATTACTATTGCAATAAATCTAACTATATTCTGGCTAATTTAATTTGCAACTGTACCTATGCTACTATGTCTATAGTCTGAAGACATAGTGTCGCTGGTTTTGTATACTTGAAAATTTAAAGTTCGCGTACTTAAAGATACATTTTTGCAATCCCGTCCTTAAGAAAAGACTTAAAAACGTAAAAAGTTTGTGTGAAAATCTATCCTTTGATGGTATTTTCAAACGATATTATCAATACCCGGCAATACGTTAGTATAAAATACGAATGTTCAGAAATCACTTAGATATGATTAATGGTATAAGTTCTTTTTTTATTAGCTTTTTTAATCTGCACGTATTTGTACCAATATCTCGTGAGTTATTGTCAAAAATCAATGTTCTACATTATATTTCTTAATAGGGTTCTTACTTGATTATACATTTTGACAACAATTTTAATACTTTAAACATCTTATTAGAATAGCTGCTTTTCAAAAAAATAAATCCACATCCCTGATGGGGATCGAACCCATGACCTTTGGATTAGAAGTCCAACGCGCTATCCTCTGCGCCACAGGGACTGGGAAGTAAGAAACATAACTATGTAAGAGATTTTTTTTTATTGGTTTTTTATCATAATATTTTTTTTGTATGCTTAGTAACAAAAACAAACAGCCACTTACTTTTATTGCACTAGTTAATTGGAACAAATTATTAAAATCTATTTAACAAGAATAAAAATATTTTACTCATTCATTTCTTTATATGTTTTAAGAAAAAATGGCTTTAAACAAATGTTTTGAAAATATTTATTTTGACGAAAAATACAGTAATGTATGCTTTATCTTTTCTACTAAAATCATTTATAATTAATAATAATAGATGAAATTTAAAACAAAAACAAGTTATACTAATTTATCTAAGTATAGTTAGTCGACTAATTATTTTTTCTATTATTTATTGTAAATCCTATAAAGATAATAATAAAAAAGCTTACGCGTTTCATAGATATAGATAATAATTGCTAATTAGGTTATAATTGAAACACGATTCGATGAATTCAGATTTTAATAGTCCAAAAATATTTTTTAATACAAATATTACACCTAGACAATTATTTTCAAACTTATTAACAGTAATTATATACATTCGCAATATCCAGAGATATAAATACAATATATTGAATTCAAAACCCACATCGATAAATTGAATTGTAATATATTAATTAATGTAATTGATAATTATGTTTATATAAGGTCTATAATATTTTAAACACGATAACGAATAATATTATTAAAAGGTTATAACTAAAAACGAAACACAATTCAAATAAAAAGATGTATTTCAAAGTAACTAAAGAAGCAGGAAAATGGAAATCTATTCTACACGTTATAAAATAGCCATTCTGTACACAAATATAGACAAAATGGACTTTGAAACATTTCTACTAATCGACCAAATTAGAATTATTTGAAGATAATTGATCAACTTACATATAACAATATATACCATTAACACGATATTCAAAGTAAAATACCTAAAAAATGCTTTTTGAAATGGCCTTCAATTATGAAACCAAAATACAGGTAGGCATAATTAACATTCTATTGTTCCCTTGTATAACATAATTTTTGACTTCCATCACAGCGCCAGGTGATTTAGTTGAATGTTTAATAATTATTCGAGGAAGAAGCTCTAAAAGTAATTTCTGTGTAATAAGGTAAGGAAGGAAACACGGATTCTTATAACAAATATTTATAACGTAAGTTATACGTGTTGACTTTCATTAGTTGGAAAGAGCTTATTGCTACTTAAATATTTAGATTAATACTTAACATAATTAAGATATACTGTTATATTAAAAATATATTACATTATTAACTAAATTAAGTCCATTAAGTAGCTCTTCGTATATATAATTTTAGAGTCGTTTAATATTTTTATTTCCACGACTGTATAACTTAGCTATATGTTTTATGACCAGAATTATAAATAATATATTAATTACACAGTTTGTCTTTTATTAATTGATTCACACACACACACACACGCACACACATTCAAATGTGGTCGTAGAGTGCTTGTTTAAGCTTTACTGCCGTGGATGTAAGCTGAAACAAAAAGAACACATCGATACTGTGTAAAATATTATAAAATAACTGAGTTATATATTTCTGTAAATAACATTAGGAATCAAAACCATCCAGTGCGCTACAACTTTATTTTACATTTCATTATCAAATTTAATAAAAAATATTTTTGATATGTGTATTTTTTATAATGTGATTTCTCTGCACTCTAACTAATTGAAATATAATATTTTTATTAAATCTACTCGCAATTTTGTTTATTAAATGTAACCTAATATATATTATTGTAATTGTTCTATACTTATGACAAGACTAATGTTTTCGTTGCTTTTTAATTAAAAACATTATTTTTCGTTAACAATACCTTTATTTGAACATTACCTTTATTAGTAAGAGAGCATAACACTAAATAAAACTTAATAATGTTTGAAAATAAAAAACAAACATCATTTGAAATCTTTGGAAAACCTCCATATTCTTTGACGGGTTCCCAGAGGTCGTGGGTTCAAAACCCTTCCCGTATCGGTTTATTTTTCATTCTATATTTCTGTAAAGTTAAATGAATTCAAATCGAACGTGAGTGCCCTTTTCGTGGTGGGTCCTCCAGGGCCTCCACTCCGACGGCAGTTATAGCACTTTCTCTTTTTGTACAATGTAAAAAAAAAACATACAAATATCCACAAAATATCAGTTACATGAAATGCAGCTCATATATAAGACACTTGAAACGTGTTAAACTTTACAGTATGACTACGGGGAAAACTTTTCACTTTACTCTAGAGCTTTGAATCCTTTGAAGTAATTCGTGACCTATTCTCACTCGAGAATTGAGTTGAACTGATTTACATAAAAAATATAATTCTATAAAAAGTATTTTATTCGTGGGCTAATAAATGAAAATATGTTAGAGTAAGTACGAGGTATATACAGGGTTATTTTTAATTAGTTGACCACCTCTCAGTAGGCAGTCTCTCTGCATTAATCCCTACAATATTTGTTCTACGACTTTTTACAAATATTGATAAACGACACAATAAATACGAAACAAACAATTTTTGAATAAACGCAGGTATTTTAAAAAATCGTTTCAAATGTAACTACATATTTTGACTGTTAAGTGTTTAAGGCTTTTAACGACATTCAGTATTCATTCTTCAATGTTTATATTTTTTTACAATTATGAAGGTAATATTTTTATAATACACACTTTCTTTGTGCGGTCAGTTGTCTTTTGTTCACCCAATGAAGAACACCGATTGTAACATTATCTATCTTAACTAAGAAAGAATTTGTTTTTAAATAAATTCAAATGATTTTTAAAATGTACGTAATTTATTTAAATAGCTTTAGCAGACCGAAGATCATTAAAGTATTATTTTCTGTAACAAGAACTGTTTAAAGATTACTATAGATTTATTGACAAGCCTCAAAGAAAACTATGCAGTCTACTAATAAATCCATACTCCGACCATAGTCCTGTGGACTTCATTATTTATAGCTATTGATAGCTATTGATAGAGGCGGATTATGATAGTAGCGGTAGAGCTATAACTAACTCGATTTAAAATCTGTAACTATTGAACTACAATAATATATCTCTAATAAGGTTTTTATGAAGGTATCCATTTAATATTGAAAACTCAACAGACGAAAGTAAACTCAAATTCAATTTATATGAATCTCGCAAGTCTTAAAATAAGTTTGATAAGTTTAAACGCCTTTGTTTGTATTTCGACAATAAACGAGGTAGGTAATAGCAGGTAATTTCTTAAAGTAATTAAATTTTGGCACATAATTATGTTCTCTTAATATAATATCAGACGCTAAACTTCGATTCGTTACTCATTTCATAAGTGTAATATAAACCTATTTGTATTTAAAAAAACTCGGTTTATTTAATCATAATTTATGAGTTAAGGGGCTAAGAGATAAAAATAAAACTCATAGCTTGAGGTAGATATGTTATCATAATATTGTTGAATTAAATATTGAGTAGAAAAACTTGATTATATTTTTACCATCGAAGGTTCGATGAGGACATCTTGGACAGCTAGCAAGCGAAGGCGGTCTCTTCGACAGCGGGCCGGGTTGCCGAGACGACCATCGCGGCCATGCGACTGCTGCATTTCCTCTTGAACTTTTGTGCTGATCTACACCTGTGGAGAGACATACTATACAGAGGTTATTTTAATAATCACCGTATTCTTCAATAATAGATAGTGATCAAAACGCATATAAATATTTTGTATATTTGATAATTAATAACAAAGTTGGATAATATATAAATTGTTACATACAATAAAGAAAAAAAAGGAATTATGTAAAAGTAGAATTATGATATAAATCAAATAATATAAGTGATTAATAAATCGCAGACTATTCACTCTATAGGTCTGTTTTAGTAACAAGTACTCGCTAATAAGGTGATTCCTGATAATATAAGTAGACTAGAACCATAAATGTTATATAAAATAAAACACGATAATTTTAAAAGACAGGCTCTTAATGCCTTGCCTGCATTATGCAGTAAATAGTAGACTATGATGAGACACCAACTCAATTTATTGTATTGTATTAGGATCGTGTATCGTTTTAAATAGGATTTTAATTTTAAAAGAAAAATCTTCCGCGTCCTTAAATAGAGATCTTTCTTGCCGCTACAGATAAACAAACAAGGTTTATTCAGTATGTTACTGTTAATAAAAACTTAACTATTCTTATATCACGATGTAACTTTTAATCTCGATTAAAATTTTGTAACTACACTATCACACATCAAAATAACATCAATATAATAGCAATGCGTAAATCTATGAAACAAAACGTTAATAAAAAAAAATTGCAAATTGTGTTCTCCTTGGGCGGACGTGTCGGTGGTTGCGACAATAATTCGTCTTGTTACTTTAGACTGTGTGCGTATTACTATCAAAGTTTAAAATTGTTTGTAACGTGGAAAGGAATATTCAAAGCTAAAGTGTACTAAGAATATCAAAGACTATAAAAAAAAAAACAGAAGTACTCGCTCAAGAATGTCTCTCACACCTTGTAGGGAGCATAGCTCGTCGGACCCGAATCCCAGTGACTCAAACAACTCAAGAAAACGAAAATACGCTGATGAATTTTCTGAGTGTTTTTCGTCTTTTAAGAATGAAATATTGGGTTGTCTAAATTCGTGGAGATCCGAAATGCAGAAGGACATTACAGAAATTAAAAGCAATTTGGACTCAGTCGTGAAAACTGATCTTGCTAATCTTAACAAAATTTCTCAGAGGATGCAATCGGAAGTTAGCTCCATACGCCAAGAATATATAGACATGAAAAAATCTATACAAAATCTTAGCACAAGGCACAAGGATATCGAAAAAAAATTTGGAGCAATTGCAGTCTTCGAGTAAGTTTGTTAGCGAACAATATGACGACTTAAAACTGAAAATAAATACTTTAAAATCAAAATGTCATAATATAGAAGATCTTGAAACTAATTATAATATCCTGTTAACCAGTCACACACAATTGCAAGAAGAGGTCAATTCCAATAATCAACGAGAACGGATATTAAATATAGAAATCATTGGAGTGCCACAATTAAAGGAGGAGCAGTTGAGTGAAACTTTTATGAGCATAGCCAAGCGTATTGGATCAACCTTGTTACCTGAAGATGTATTATCAATTAATCGTGTTACTCCTAGAAATAAACAGCAGGGTAGACCTCGAAACATAATAGTTAAATTACGCAATCGTTTGTTAAAAGAAAATCTTATCGCAAGTGCACGGAAAAACCGTGTGTCAACTAAAGACCTAGGCTTGTCAGGCAACGCGAAACCTATATTTATAAATGAACACCTAACTTATCATAATAAATAAATTGTTATTAAAAAAATGTAAAGAATTCGCGATATCAAAGCAAATTCATTATGTATGGACCAGAAATGGAAGGATATACATGAGAAAAAACGATACTTCGCCCGCAATCCTAATAGTACGGGAAGATGATATTACTAAAAGTTTTTTTTGAACGTAAGCATGTTTGAGTTGGTGTATGTGAAGATATCAGGTATTTCCTCTTTACTTATTTACTCATTTCATTGTAATAGTTTTACTTTATTTTTAAAACGGAACACGTATATCATATTTCTAAAGCAAGTCGCTTCAGTTTTTGTTCAACGTAAATATTCTTTGACGAGACTTATTTGTATACCTGTAAACAGCCTGTTAATGCTTGTGCATTCAAAAAGGGAGCGATCTTTTACATACTCCGGTCACTTTTTCGGATTCATTGTTAAATGGAAATTAACACATAATATGATAATTTTACTTCATATAATAGATATTACAAGGTTTATTATAGTCTTATTAATAATTTTTACAATATTCACTCATAAAATCTTATCAGTTCATTATATTAAGAAACAATTTCGTAACATAGCTATATCAACATGGATGACGAACAATTATACGCTATTTATTTTAATTGGTAATACAATGTTTGACCAAAAAAATTGTTCCACATCTCAAAAAGGCGCACTTGTTGGTAGTGAATGCACTGTATTACTTATCTCTTCAAATGAACGACACTTTTGTCCTGCGACGAATAGATTTTACAACCACCTTCTAGTTACAAGTAATGTTAAAAATATTATTGTACGCTCATATTTATGTATATTTTTAAATAAAACTTCATCTTTTTTTGATATTGATTGTTTTAGGTGGCTAGTAATTAAGTTAAGTATAAATTGGACAATTGAAAAGCTTTATAATTATAAACTATATCTTTTTATTGTGAAATATAAGAAAATAGGCATAATACATATTATATTTATTCGGTACAGTTGGCGTGTGGTAATACGAATGACAATATTCTCATATCCTAATGATAAATACACAAGTTTGGGACCTAAACGAGCGAGTGCGAAAAATGTAGACATAACTAGCTATTTGCAGTGGTTCCGCCTGTGGCGTGACTACATTTTCGCAAATAGAAGTTTTCTGTTTTTTTCTTCGAGTTTCGAATTATCTTTATACCAAATTACATTAACGTCAGCACAGTGCTTAAATCGCAAAAATATTTCATGTCTTATTATATGGTGCGTGGCAGCGCACATTTTAATACTAATGGATTTTAATGATTATCATTTAACAAAACAATTCGAATTGATGAAAACAAAAGTTCTTTGCTTAATTAGCTCTTGTCGGTGGGTGTTCCCGATAGGTAACTTTGGAATCTCTTCCGAAATTCCCGTTTATAATTTTCTCTTTAAAATTATACTATCTTTATACCAAGTTACATTAAAATCAACCCGGAGATTTGGCAGCACAAGCGTAATGAATGGACAGGTATTGGGGTTTATTTTATTAGTACGCACAACTGATACAAATGTCAGTACGGTGGTGAGTATCAAGGACATATTATTAAGTACATTTGGTAGTAATCCCATTCTTTATGGCCAGTAACAATCTTAAAATATTTTATCAGAATGCCAGGGGTCTAAGAACGAAGTGCCTCGAATTGCGCCACAATATTCTTCTTCATGACTTTGACATAATAATAATCACCGAAACTTGGCTACATAACGGTATTTTTGATAGAGAGATATGTGATGATAGGTACGATGTTTTTCGACAGGACCGTGATTTAAACGCTAGCGGGAAAGCTACTGGGGGCGGTGTCATGATTTTGATTAAAAGCTCACTGAATGCGGTACGACACGACACCGGCCTCTGCGTACCAACTGAACTTCTTTGGGTTTCAATTCCGGCTCGTGCCTGCGTCGCCATTGCTGACCTACACCTTTGCATCGCTTACATACCGCCTGATCCTCATCGTATACCCCCAGAAGTAGATGGAGTCATAAAACTAATTCGAAATATAGTAGACCTCAATGTAAAAAATAATTGTTTAGTGATAGGGGATTTTAATTTACCATGTATATCGTGGGACAGAAGTTTACCAACTTTTCTAAAGAGAGGATCGTTGGATGTACAAAACGCAGGAGTGCGGCTTGTAGAGGAGACCGAATTCTTTGGTCTAAAACAGTATAATTACTTAAAAAACTTTGCTGGAAATACTTTAGATTTAGTATTTTCTAACCTTCCACTCACATTAAGTAGTAGTACCTCATCTCTTACTAAGGAAGACAGAGTACACCCTTGTTTTACGATGGACTTAATGGATCTATCTGTGGGGCCATTGCGGGAGTCTGCCGTACCTAAGCATAATTTCTCAAAAGGCGACTATGAAAAAATAAATAATTATCTTAAACAAATTAACTGGAATGAAATTATGTCAGAGCGAACGGTTGACGAAGCTACAGATTATTTATATGAAGCAATAAATTATTGTGTGAACAATTATATACCCCTAAAACGCAAACCTACACAAAAGCGTTCATATCCAAAATGGTATTCCCCAGCTTTAATAAATATTATAAAGGAAAAAGATAAAGCGCATAAACGTTGGAAAAAATATCATAACATTTTAGATTATTCTGAGTTTTCTTTATTGCGTACCAGAGCAAGACGAGTTCAGAACTGTTGTTTTAAGAAATTTACATTGAACTGTGAAAAATCTATAAAAAATCACCCTAAAAACTTCTGGACTTTTGTTAAGGCTCTTCGAGGCGGATCAAGTTATCCTAAAACATTATCATTCAATGGATTAAAACTGCAAGAGGGAAAAGAAATATGTAACGCATTCAATACATTCTTTAAAAACTCTTTTCGTGCCCCTAGCGGGTCTCAAACTGCTTCTACAGATTTTTTGCCCAATATAGATAGCATATCTAGTGTCCAAACGTCTAAAGAGACAGTGAGAAAACTTTTAAGACAACTTAATATAGACAAGTGTGCTGGTAGTGATGGCATCCCACCTATTTTTTGGTCAAAATGTGCTGAAACATTATCACTTCCTATAACTATTATTTTTAACCGCTCTCTGCAAGAAGGAATTTTTTCGCGAATCTGGAAGTCCTCTTATATAGTACCTATACACAAAAAGGGCTCTAAATCTGAGATAGAGAATTATCGGGGCATTTCTATCTTAAACACTATTGGTAAAATGCTGGAACGAATAGTGTATGACGAGATATATCCCATACTTAGTCGGTCTATACCGCCTCAACAACACGGTTTCTTAAAAAATAAGTCAACTATAACTAATTTAGCGTGTTTCTCTAGTTATGTATTTGAAAATATGGAGCGTGGTGGCCAAGTTGACGTGATCTACACGGATTTCGAAAAAGCTTTCGACCGTGTAGATCATGTCATTCTTCTAAATAAATTACAAGAACTTGGTATTCACGGGGATCTTCTTAGGTGGACTCAATCATATCTGTCCAATCGTTCCCAAGCAGTTGTGTTGGGTGGTTTCAGATCAGACTTTATTTCAGTGCCTTCGGGGGTACCTCAGGGATCCCATTTGGGCCCACTTTTCTATAACGTATACCTATATGATATAGGAAAATGCTTGAAACATTCAGATTTTCTCATGTACGCTGATGACATGAAAATTTATCGTAAAATTAAAAATGAGAAAGACGGCTCCTTAATACAAGAAGATCTTGATTCCTTATTCAATTATTATACTAAAAATCAAATAACAGTTAACATAAATAAATGTACAAGCATCACCTTTTCTCGTAAATTAAAACCGATCTTATTTAACTATAAATTTAATAGCGTTGCAATTAGCAGGTCAAATAATGTTAGGGATTTGGGAGTGTACTTTGACAACAAAATGTTATTATCTGATCACGTTAATTATATTTCAAATAAAACTTATCGTAACTTGGGTTTTGTAATGCGTACCTCCAAATCTTTTTCGGATATTGGAGTCATCAAAACAATTTATTATGCGTATGTAAGAAGTCTCACAGATTATGCTAGTCCGATATGGTCACCCCATTATATTATTTATAAAAATCAAATTGAGAGAATACAAAAGCTTCTCATTAATCACCTAAACTATCGAACACGTAAAAGCTCAGAAGTTTATGAAATAAGCTGTAGTCAATACAATCTATTAACATTGGAACAGAGACGCATAGTAACAGATATGTGCTTTTTATATGATATTGTTCACAGCCACGTGGACTGTCCGGAGCTGATATCCAGGGTAGAATACTGTACCCCATGTTATCGCACTCGTCATACGTCCCTATTTCACGTCCCGTATTGCCACACCAACTACGCCAAAAATTCAGTTATACCTCGCATTGTTTACACGTACAATTCTAAATTTAGTCATGTCGATATCTTCGCATATACCAAACCTAGATTTAAAAAAGAAATAATAACAGCAATCAATAACAAATTTTAATTTTATCTTCCATTCCATCAAAATTGAGTTTATATTACAAATAATTTAAAATATATATGTTATGTAAACAAGTCGCATATTATGTAAACATTCATCATATACCTTTTATTATGTACATCAATTATGCCATTTCATTCAATCTATTTCGTTATAAATTTCTTAATTAAAAATAAATATCTATTCTGCTATTTAATTATAGTAGGTATATTATGAATGTAATTATTAAAACTAGTTTCACCACTTACCTATATTAATAATGAAAATATGGAAAACCTATCATTGGCTTAACTATCTGGAAATATGTAATATTTTGTAAGAATACATGTAAAAAGCTGTTGGTTTTCAATAAAGTAAATAAATAAATAAATAAATAAAAAAATTTAGAAAATATGTGAAATATCAAATCAGTTGAAATAATAATTACGTTAACGAGTAAAAACCTGATCGGGATCTGCTGCCCGACTGGGAGATGAAATCTGGAGGTGACTCAGGTAGTGGCCTCTTGCGCCGAAAACAACTATCTCGCCATCGGCAAAGTATTGCCGTGCGGAAATATGATCTAAACCTGTGAACAGAAAGAAACCAATAACAAAGTAACTTAGTAAATTATAATTCAGTATGACATACCATTTATTACATTTTATCAATAAAATTATCCGTTGAAAATTGGAAAAAAGATCAAATAATTAATATCATAAAAATGTGACTTTTATAATATCGTACGTATTTTCATTAACAGACCTACAATTTTTATTTCCTTTTATTAAATATGATCCATGAATCCAGATTTTTTATATCGTCTTTATAAGGACGGAGAAGATCATTGTTGGGCTTTGTTGAAAATTATGATCGATGGTTCTAACTTCGATTAGTATAGAATATATAAGAGAAACATGTTTAAAGATAATGTCAGACATTAATTTCTACTGTAGCATCTTTACAATGTTATTTAATATTTATTTAAAAAATAAAAGTATTGATGTTAATAATATAGTATCTACACCACACGACTACGTCAAGGCCGGCGGTACATAGTCCAGAAGACTATCTGTTATACGTACGTACAGAACATTGGTGCAGAACTAACATATTGAATCAAGAAAATAAACATCGTTATTTACATTTAGTATTTTTTGTAGATTATCAATAATTTGCCTCTCAAATGCATTAATTTGTTATTTTAGTACAACTAGTAGGTAGTACTAAAAAAAGGCACATGAAGACCAAAAATTTTTTTAATTCCATCATATTGGTATTGGATCCATCATCAAAATATCAGCATTATATAGCAAATATTAACATTTTTTTAACCTCCGACTCAAAAAGAGGGGTGTTATAAGTTTGATCTGTGTCTCAGTGTGTCTGTCTGTGGCACTCTATCAGCCAAACCAGTGGATGCGGTTTTTTAATCGAAAGCCTGGTTCGTCGAGATGGTTTTTAGCTATGTTTGGTGGAAATAGAAGCAGTCGTCCCCAAGCTATTGAGATTTATTGGTGCGGGTGAAAGGTTTTAATGCAATATTGATAGAAATACTTAAACAGGTGAACATTTGTGTGTTCGTAGGTTCATTTTGTACAATAAAGAAACCAGTGCCATAAAATTAAAAAGCAGAAAAATAAAATAAAATTTAAAAAACCCACGATACAAAAATAAACAAACTTACAAACAAGGACTAACTAAAATCATTATACATAATAACGACCCTTAATTGATTACTGAACTTCTGATCTATAATAATTAGTATATTAGGTAATATTAAGAAAAATGATATACAGGGTTATTTGTAATTAGTTGACCACCTCTTGCAGGCAACCTCTTTGCATCAATCCCAACAACATTTGTTTTTACGACTTTTTAAAAATCTTGAAAAACAAATCAAAAATCACGAAACAAAAAATTGTTTGCTCCCTCTTTTACTTATTACTCTGTATTTTGTAAGAAGTTCTTAAAAGGTCAACGCCCGGGCGCCATACCTACGCTCAGAGTTAATGTCTGTTCAGAGGCAATAAATAATTTTTTTATGAGAAAACTCAAATTTTAAAACATCTTAATTTTAAAAAGTCGTAGAATAAATATTGTTAGGATTGATGTAGAGAGGCTGCCTACAAGAGGTGGTCAACTAATTAAAAATAACCCTGTATAATTACACTGACGCGAAAGTAACAAATATTGATTATTATAGAAGAAATCAGTGCAATATAGATTATTTTACCCAACAAATCTTAAAAAAAACTAGAAGAAACATATTATGTAATCAAATCACAATTTTAGATAAAGCTTAACTTTATAATTAATACTATTTTAAAAGAAAATATCTCATACATGATGTTGTTAAAAAAAATATTTGTTCAAGTACATACTTTAAATGTAATGTCTTAACCTTGTATATTATACTTTAAGACAATTCACAATATTCCGAGAATAAAGTTTAAAAGCAGAAGGAAACAAGCAGAATACTCTATGTAATGTTATAACACAAAAGATCACAGGACGGCAGTTTGACAGCTATATTTGAAAAACAACATATTACTGTGATGGGTACTTATAATGTTTTCTTATTATCGATGAATTGATTTCTTTAACATTACATATAACAGTGTCAAATGTGTCAACGAGATTTCTGAACGCTGTTAAAGAATATATTTTATTTTTGTTACGTAATATGTGGTTTCAATTAAAGATTTTAATTAAAATACGATGATGATGAAAACTTTCTATTGTGTTGCTATTGGTGGTATGAACTATATCTAAAAATTTTATTTTCATATTTTCTCCAATCAACAATATTCCTATCTTATATTTTATATCAGGAACTTTCCCTTAGTCTTTCAAAATATTATCAAAAAGGTGAATCGAAAGGTTGATTTCTTTTGTCTTCATTTAAAGTAATTGAAAATATTATTAACAATAGACCTATAGATCATATTAAAAAAAAAATCTCTTATTCTTTATAAGGACTGAAAAATAAAATGAATAATCAAATTCACAACAAACAGAATTTATCATTATTAGCTTTGACAGTAAAAGCAAAAGAGTTGACAATTTTCTTAAACACAGTCAAAATTTTTGACACTTTGTTTCTAACTCCATTAAAACTTTTTCAGGATTGCCTTACTGAAAAAAACAACGTGTCATTATTAACAAAATAACTAGTAATGACGAATCATTTACCTACGGATTGTTATTGACAACACAATAACAATACTCACTCCACGCATAACATATTTTTTTTAGACTTTGTCTGTTATCTATACATATAATAAAATTGTCACTCATCCATTTCTGTACATGAAAAATATTTAAAAAAAACATCAACAAAATGAGAACAAATAAGAGAACCCAAAACAATTGTTTTTCAGTTTGTCTCTATGTCTGTATGTCTGTATGTTTGTGCAGGCTAATCTCAGAAACGGCTTAACCAATTAGAATGCGGTTTTCAGAAATATATTTCATATAAACCGGTTAAGAAATAAAAAAGTTATGTTTATTTATGTCAATCACATAATAGGTCCTATGTAGATCTTATTCTATATATGTAGTTAATCTATAGAGGAGTAGTCTTTGTACATTGAAAATAATAAAAAAATATATAATATAAAAAAAAATGTGTGGAACTTGGGTCATTGACTGATTTGCAGGGTTGATGTTATAGGGGGGCCGTCGCCGGGAACCTCCTCGTGTGCCCGTCTGTTTCCCTTGTTGCTCGGATTCGTCCGGTGGCATCGGAAGCGGTACGGGCCGGTGCTCCCTGGGCAACAACGGTTAATGTGATCCTTCGGGTTTGCATTAGCCGTTGGCTAATACTCGGCGCGGTGGGGGTCGGCCATGGGGGTTTGTGCCCGGTTCATGGCTGGCTGGCGGGCAGGCTGCCTTTCGGGGTGGTCTGTCTGCGGGGGGGGCTCGGGCCTCTTTCCATCGTTTGATCACGTTGGAAAGTTGGCCTGGGCGTTGAGGGTGGGAGGGCGCAGGCCCTCTTTGCCGGGGTCGGCTGCGGAATTACTCCTGGTACTTCTCTGATAGCAGAGTGGACTGTGTTCCGCGGCTGTGTGGGGAGGGTCCGCGGCGGTCGCCATCTTGCTGAGGGAGAGGCTGCCTGCGGCGTTTAGGGTCTGGACCTCTTTCCACCAAGTACTTTAGAGAGGGTGCTTGGTGGGGAGACGGTCCGAGACGTTGCCTGGATTAATCTTTGCCGAGCGCGACGCCACGGTTGCGCTTGGTGATGGTTGGTCTGGGCGTAGTGGGTTCCTGACTTATGCCTTTTTCTTGCTGGTCTCGGCTGATCACCGTGGCCGGCGGTAAAGGCCTGTCGGGTTCGACGTTGGGCCCCCTACGTGAGCGGACTCACGTTCGACTCCAGTGTGTTGCAGTGAGGCTGTCTGCGCATCACTGGGTCTTATGGGAGTGTGCTCTTCCAGGGGGTCTGACCGGTGGTCTCCTCTCGGGGAGATAAACGGCGGCGGAGCTGGACACGGTCAATGGTCGAGTCGGTCTGTCCAACTGGCTCGATTCTGAGACTGAGTCCAGCTAGAAGGGGGTCTCGGCCCCCTTCAGAGGCAGCAGGCTTGGGTGGAGGGAAGGGGATCCCTCCACGATCTATCAAGCCTGCGAAAAAGGGACGGGTGCTCCTCGTTGCGGGGTGCCCTCTCCGTGGATCACGTCGGGGCATCGCGGTGAGTGCGAAAGCGATCCCGTGGTGTCCCATTATGACGGCGGCGGCAACCGTCAGGTTTAGTGAGTAGGAGTCTCACATAACCACCTCCATCATCCCCTTGATGGAGGTGTGTATCCATGAGGATTCCTGACGTTGAAAAAAAAAAAAAAAAAGTGTTGATGTTATAATGTATAAGTCAAACATGGTTAAATTTCATTTAAAAAGAGCAACTGTTGAGTTTCTGGCCAGCTCTTCTCAGCAGAACAGCATTCCGAGCTGGTGGTAGCTTACTCACAGACTGACTATACTGACCAATTTAATTTAATTGATTCAAAAGTGCGTGTAAATGCCTACTTGAATAAAAATATTTTGAATTTGAATTTGAATAACAGGATGTGAAGTGGTAACAAGCAGAATCCATTTCAGCATTTTTAAAATCTTTGTGTTTATCTGTTTGTCTTTTTGTTGTGCACACAACACGAAAAAAATTTCAAAAATTCATACAGGAGGACTTTTATATAAGCAAGGGAACCCAAAACAAAGTTTTTTATTTTGTCTGTTCGTCTGTATGTCTGTATGTTTGTGCACGCTTGTCTCAGAAACGGATTAATCGATTAGGATGAAGTTTTTTGGAATATATTGTCATGGGATTCATTTCATATTTTGTTTTTTTTTAACAATCGGTTAACAAATAAGAAATTAATAATCTCTTATTGTGGTATCATTGCTGATTACCAGTTTGAAACATACATTGGTAAGAACAAAGGGTACGTTTTATCAAAATCAAAATCTACGCATACGAAGTCGCAGGCACAACTAGTTCGAAAAATAATATTAATGAACTTTAGCCTTAGCTAAGCTTAGTTAATATATTTGTAATGGTTGCTGAAAATCCGAGGTAGAAGTATAATTCTCTCTTGCGCGTACCTACCTACCTTCTATAATAGTTATCGCATATCGGCTTCTTTAACGAAACTCAATCATTCTTTTAAAATAGTGAAATTATCAGATTGATAAGATAAACACTTTAACATTGTAAAACCATTATTATTTCGTTAATTCGGAATAGATTCTGTCCAATACTCAAAAATTAATAAGAGTAAAAGTTTTACATCAACGTGACGATAACAAGGTGAGGTAGATCACATTACATCAAATATTATTTAAAACACTACTACTAAAATAATAAATTATATTTTAAATCAAATTGGATAACTCTATTATTTAGAAACGAAAAGCATTTAATTCACTATAATTAATTAGGTCTAAGACAGAATTAAGGCAATGAGCTTAAGAGAGATAGTTAGATAAACATATAAATAGATTACGAATGTACATATGTAGTGTTAAGACTCCTGGAAGAACAAAAGTTGTTTTATAGAACATTAGTTATACAATTATATCTAATAAAAATAAAACTTACTTAGCATTCATCCAGTAATAAATGATAGGATTAACCATAGCGTTGGCCATGGCCAGCCAATAGAAGCCGAGATACACGTGTTGAATGTACTTCATGTACAATATAGATGGATGGAAGTGTGTGTAGATGAAGTAGGTGTGGTACGGCAGCCAGCATAACCCAAATATTACAATCACTAGTATAAACATCTTGACTACCTGTAAAAAAATATGTACTAAAATATATTCTGTTATTTACTCTTCGTTGGTATTAACCAAATACAGAGTGTCGAAATATTTAAACAATGTCAAAAGTAAAAAAATAAATAACACGATGTAACTTATTGGAAAATAAAAAAAGTATAACAAAAATAGTAGTATAGTAGTAGGAAATATAATTTACGGGTGATTTGAGTTCGGGAAGAGGATGGGGTCACCTCCAATAAAACCTCCAGTTTAAGGGTAAAAAAACGGTCCACTGCAATTTCCTATAAAACTACAAAAAGAATATCCTATAAAAGAAAAAAAAATGGCGAAGTTGTACTTAATAAAAAAAAACAAAATAAATGAATATATTAAGAAAATATAAGACCAAAAACTTTTTTTAGTCTTATGTTCTGATTTTTAACTAAAAAAAAATGTTTTAATTTTCGAAATTTCGGAAAAATTGTGTTGTTCCAAACACACTCTATTTTTTTATTATCTAAAAAATTCTTTCTTTTAATATAATTGCAAAAAGCAACCTAATTTTGAATAACAAATTCTGACATTGAAATGTGTGTTTTATTAAACTCAGTGTTCTTTTTTGTTCTTAGAGTTTTCTGTTTTATGATGGTGTAAAAACATTTATGTTATTATGTATATTTTTCATAATAGGAAAAACGAATGTACTAAAATTTTTAATGTTTTATTTTTTACATTATGTAAATTCTAATTTAGGAGCGGTTTATTAAAATTGACTTTTTAAATATTCGAAAAATATAGGTATTTTATATGTTACAGTGATAAAATTAAAATTGCAAATCGAAATATGCAACAAACAAATAAGTATATAAAATTAATACCTTATAAGATACCGATAATACTTATTGAAAATTGTAGGATCTCTTTAAAATTACACTCATAGCGGTTTTTTTATTGGGATTAAAAAAAAAATGACTTGAATGGTGTGTAGAAATATTTTACCCATAAGAAGGTATTTCATAGAGATGTGAACTCCAATTTCATCTGAACCATAGGTTTCTAATCACATCATCATCATGATTATGTTATATTATTACTAAGGTCGAACAAAGGTCGATAGATAGTACTTTAGAAATGTATAATATGTTTTTATAGTGTCTTGTAAATTTAGAGCAACCAATTAGTTATTTATTTATTTACCCTTTATTGTATTAATGTACAAAAGTCTAACTTAATACCTCTGCGTAGTGTGAAAAATTGTGGTAGGCGTTTAGGTACTGCTCTGATTGGTCGTTTCGAAAATACTTTTTAATTAACTTATAACCTCTTTTTTAAACAAATAAAATGATATTATGGTACGTTCTAATAATAATCAATTCTATTCAAATGATTCGCATGATTAGAGTTATAACGTATATTTGTATTATACAATACAAATACACGTTATAACTCTATCTACACGCTACACTCATATTGATTAATGTACACAAATATATTACAATACGATACACATCTGAACATGTATCTGTATATATACAAGTGAATTTATGTATGAATTTACCTCCAAAATCTGTACAACCTTTTTAAATGTATAACTAGTAGTAGTTTATGAGGGTTTTAGACCAACACATGTAGGAGTAACATATTTGGTCCTTTATTAAGTATGGACATGCAATACTTAGTTCTCTGCACCTATTTGACATCACATAAATATATATGTATAATAGTAGGGTATTAAGAAAATAAAAAGTTAGGATAGGAACTCTATCGATATTAACCAAACAAGATATTTTTCACATATTTTTTGAATACAATCCTTTGCGTTACTTTTAAAAACAGTACTCTCAATACCTTCTTGGGTCATGTTGGACCCATTGACTAATGTGAGAATTGCTATGAGTATATTGTTATTCTATTACTTCGGGCGACAAATATGGGCCCATAATTGTACTTTTTGTCTTACATACATACATTAGAACTTATAATTATGGTCCAATTTAACATAAAACAAATGTCCAATATTACAAGCCTACCTTTCTTTTGGATCGTATGGAGTCAGCTTGTCGCTGCGTCAGTTCGCCGATCGACCTTGATCCCCAGAGCACTCGGCCCATTGAGGAGTAGAAGAATGTCATACCCAACATCGGAACTGCGTATGTTACCACGAAGAATAAAACTTGGTACCTTAAAGAGAGACTTGGTTGCAGTAATGTTAATATCAATGCTGTTTTAGGTAGATTTGGTTCATACTACATATGTAATTTTTCTGTACTTATATTTATTATTGCACTCGTCGTAAATGGCTAAACCAATTCTAATTATTTTTTTTGTGTTTCAGCAGCAACAGGGACCAAGTCCTGGATTGTATACATGGATAATTTGTTATTTTGTAAAAGGATTCGGATTTTCTGAATACCACCCAAAACTGTTTACGATATCTCTTTTTTTTCTTCTAAAACATCAATACGTTTTAACCAATAGCTATACGGGTAGTAGTAACATGCATACCAGTAGGGAAAATTATTTTGCATTATATCTACCCTTTATTATGACAAGCCAATAGATAATGCTGCATTTCGTGCTACATAAGTTTTACAAAATGTTGTGAAAAATAATGAAACTATAGTATTGTATCAGATAACATTTTCCAGGCAGCAAGGTAGAGCAAGTAAAAGTAAAACTTCCTTTATATAAATTTAATTATATACTTACACAAAGTCCATATATGAGACGTCTGGTAAACCATCAGGCCAAGATAATAAACACGCTGTTTTAAGAATCCCCTTGGATCTGGTTAACAAATGAAAAATTCATAAGTCTGCTGAGCATACAAGCACCTTCGCTGATATTCTTATTTAAATAGGCGTTCCTAATAAGTTTTTAAATTTTGATAAGAGCAAGAAATAATTTGTATTCTATTTTGACATGTATTATGATGTATAAAATTACGTTTCTTAATTTTATTATATTCACTCATTCATTTATTCTGAAGGCAATTTACGTTATAACTATTTCATAACCCTAATATGAAATTATGAAATTATTGAGACCTTGACATGAAAAAAGAAACTTTGACATAAATATTATAACAAATTGTAATTATGACAAGAATTACGTTTAACATTTTAATAAACAGCTACCGGACAGACAAAGTTTACACATTTTGGTTGTGTTTGATGTCGGTTGTCAGTGGTGTGTTCTTGTTTAGTTTTATTAACGAATTCATATATATTTTTAATTTAATTCATATTATACGTTATTTACATATTTACTTCGTTTCGTTTAGAGAAAATATAACCTAATAGCATTAGCAATGTCCTACATTATAGGGGGAAGTAAATCTTATTCTATTCGGAAAGAAAATTAAGAATCTTCCATTGGTAAGTGATCTAAAATGTTTTTTTTTTATGTTTTTCGTCGTTACAATATAACTATTCGTGTTCTTTTAACTGGTTTAAAAATTATAAAGCGAAAATTGTCCTATAGCCCAATTATAAGACTACAATATGCAATATTTATTATGACATTTGAGCATTTTAAAGTTTTCTATATATTTTTGTAATAGTGTTGTAAAAATCACAGTTATCGATAATTTAATTCAGTATTATTCTAATAAATTCTGCAACATCTGTGTGATATATCCACGGATTATTATTCTAGATTTCCCACGGACATTAACTGAAGACAGATATGGATCGACACGATTGCACAGAAAAAATTGGGAATGGAAGAAGCATCAGCGAATTTTTCAAAACATTTTAGTCCTTGATATTTTAACGACATCGATTGTTTTATATGTAGTTAAGAAAAATAAGGCTATTGTTTTATTGTAATTTATTTGTCATTTCTTATTATAAGAGGTTCTTAAAGTGGAGGATAAAAAAATATATATGTAGTTTTTTCTTAGGTTTTCACGAGTACTACACTTTGAAATAAAACTATTTTTACGGATTTAACTCGGGTGTATTGAATTAAATTTTAAATTTTCATTTTTAAATCTAACCCAACGTTTCGAATGCTTTGTTGTTGCTGTGTTTTATAAATTTGAGAAACTCATGAAGAATAAATGGGATATTAAGCCAAATAAAACTAAATTAACTATTAATAGCCAGGCAACACGTACCATATTTGTCAATCTGTCAAAATAAAATTTGGATAAACCAACCATTGAGATACTAGAAAAAGGCTTAAATTTTGCACCAGTTTTAACTGAAATACCGTTCGAAGAAATTGTTTTCAACAATGAGGAGTGTCTTTATAATAATAGAATCACAAAAGAGAAATCTGAAGCAATCCGCCAGGATATTTCTTGTGCTCTACGCCGGAGAAAATTGCCGAAGAATAACATCTCCCGTGACGAACATCTTGCTCTAAAACACCTACGCAGCAATGAAGACCTTACCATCCTCAGTGCAGATAAGGGGAACGCGAATGTGATAATGGATACGAGTGATTATAATAGTAAAATATCAGAAATACTCGCGGACAATAACACTTATAAAAAGGTTGAAAAAGATCCTACCGATAAAGTTTTAAAACAAACCGCCGATCTAATACAAAAATACAGTCTTAAATTAAATTTAGACAAAAAATCACTCGTACCATCATGTGCAAAACCACCAAAATTGTATGGGTTACCGAAAATACATAAACAGAATGTCCCACTACGTCCCATAGTCAGCCAGATTGATACACCAACATATAAACTGGCTAAACACGTTGCAAGGATACTGACACCTCTCCGGGGACATACATAAACTTTTGTCAAGGATTCTTACCAGTTTGTTAATGATATTCAATTATCAACAAGTGAAATTAAATGACAACGACATTATGGTCAGTTTCGATGTACAATCACTATTTACCAGCCTTCCAGTGATTGACTGCATTGAAATTGTCAAGAGAAAGCTTGAGGATAACAACATGCCTGTAGAATATGCAGATTTATTGAAGCATTGCTTAACATCTGGCTATTTGATGTGGAAGGATGAATTCTATGTACAAGTTGATGGAGTGGCAATGGGTTCCCCGGTCTCCCCCTTTGTTGCCGATATCTACATGGAGCACTTCGAGGCGAGGACCCTGTCCTCTGCACCCGCTATACCGAACATCTTTAAACGGTACGTAGATGACACCTTCACAATACTACCTATGAATCAAACATCTGCTTTTCTAGAACACCTTAATTCCATTAACAACAAAATACAATTTACAATGGAATTGCAGTCAAATAATACTTTAGCTTTTCTTGATATTCTTATTATCAAGAATCCTGACAATACATTAGGACACACTGTTTATAGGAAACCCACACATACAAATAGGTACCTCAATGCTAAATCACACCACCACCCTAGCCAGCTACCGTTGGCAAATCTTTGTTTCAGAGAGCACAACACATCTATTACGCTGAACACCTAGAGGACGAGCTGCAGCATGTCAAGCATGCCTTGTTCAACAACCACCTGCCCGTACCTCGCCACCGTCGCAGAAACCACATCAAGCCACCCACAGTTGAGCGTCAACCGGCCCTACTACCATATGTGAAAGGAGTTACTGACAGAATCGGAAATATCTTAAAAAAGATTTCTATAAGAACTCAAAGGAAAGTGAGCCAATTCTTGGGACCTATCGAAAAATAATAGTCCTTCACAATGTGCTGGAGTATATAAACTTGACTGCGATTGTGGCTTGTGTCTTACATAGGTCAAACAAAGAGGAGCATCCGTAAAAGAGTTAGGGAACGCTTCTCGGATATCAATCATAGGCGTACATCGAAGTCAGTAGTGTGTGAACATACCATAGACAAGCCCAATCATTATATAAGATTTGATAAACCTAAAATCCTCGTTAAAGAACAACGTTACATTCCAAGAATGGTTCGTAAAGCTATTGAAATTAAAAAAAAACGTCCTAATTTTAATAGAGAATATGGTTGGGGATTATTTAACACATGGGACCCACTTTTGAAAAATATAAAATCCCATGTCTGTGACCGCATATAAGACCTCAATACACCTCCAACTCGTCTTACCGTGAACACGATTGCTGCAAAGCATTCGAAACGTCGCGTCGGGTTAGATTTAAAATGTAAATTTAAAATTTAATTCAATATACCCGAGTTAAATCTGTAAAAATACTTTTATTTCAAAAAATATGTTATCCTGACCATATTTTTTTTTATTTACTTTCAATAAATGATTTTGATTTAATATTTTTATTTGATTTGTCATACTTCTTATTTTTAAATACCTACCTAAGTCATTTTCTAGAACGAAATATAGCTAAACGTTATCGAGCGCGGCGAAATCCTCGAGGTGATAGCACTTTTCGATCGTTCGTACGTTCGTTCGTTCAAGCAAGTAATAGAAAGCACCTAACCTGGTTTATAAAAACGGTAGGTACTACCATAGAGATAAGGATCACTATCGATATCGCGGATAAGTTTACACAATGTCACAATACTAGAAAAAAATCTTCTGTCTACGACATTGAACGCTTTAAAAATTTTAAGCTCCTTTTATGTTTAGTTATTGATCTGAGGTAAAAATTTTAATACTTGACACCGCAGCTAATGACATTTAATGTTCTCAGTCTTTGACGTCGGCAACAGGATGACATCTTGACAAATATGTCTGTTTGATAGTTATTAGTGCTCTTAGAAACTAGATTCAGTGATTATTTTGTGAATCAAGATTGTAACTTAAGTTAAGTGTAAATTAATGAAATTCAATCGTTTTAAGACTTGTTGTTAAATTACCTACGTAATATAATAAAGAGAAAATAATGTGTTGTAATATGGAATATTCTGATAAAGGCCAACCAGATCCTATATACTTATGTAAGTAACAGTGAGTGACACATATAATTTTTATTTTATGCGTGTGGTCTCGGATGACACTATGACCACCCCTGGTACCTGCCGGTATAGCACGAATAAGCTAATTCAACCGGCATCGTACCACGTTCGCACAAAAGAACGCTATGAAGTGGTGGCCTAGTGTCACTGTATTTCTCATAGGTAAGTATCATGCCCCAGTGCCCAACACTCAACGCCTCTTCCGAACATGATAGCGGTCCTTGAAAAGATTTTAAGCCAGATAATAACTCTATAGAAGCTGAAAAACCCCTGAATGAGCGCAAACGATGCTACACTCCTTGGTACCGCCCGCTTCGATTGTAATATGAACTTCTGCAATATCGGCACTGCACTGCACACAAACTTAAAAGCCGTCCACTACCAACTTGAGGTGACGCAACCGCCCTTATTATTTTTAACGGAGACGCATATTTCTCAACAAAGCTACGCAGCGTATTTATCATACCCCGGATATAAACTTGCCAGCTGGAACACGAAAGCTCGAGCTAGAACCGCAAGATGACACATTGCGGCATCAGCAAATATGTGACTACAGTACTCCACACTCAACCGGATCTGTACTTTGATTAATACAAGTAACTTAAGAAACATTAGACACCAAAAAAACCATTTTCGTTGTTTCACCTCTCTCCGAAAATATTCCCTTCAATTCCTCGCCAAGTACCATTACTTGATATTTCCGATATATATTTCCGTAAATATATATCGGAAATATCAAGTTATTGTCAGTTATCCGGCACCTGGAGACCAATAACAAGACCAAGTTGACCTCATGGAAACTGGGAGTGATCAACAGAGCGAGATAGTACATATCGCTGAACCAGATTCTTGAGCTTTAAAAACCGCAAGCCCGGCCTCACATGGACTACTGTTCTCAACTCTGTTTAGGTTCTCCCCAATATAAATTCATCATTTGACCACGTCCAGTGACGAGCCAATTGAGTTGTCGGAAACTAAGTGCTCCTTAAAAGGTCTTTGGCGTTGCAAAGGTATATCGCATATTTATGTGTCTTCTATTTATTTAATGACGAAGTGTGTTCCATCGATTCCGACTACTGCACTGCAAACCACCGCCTAAAATTACATCTCTACCACCTGGATACATAGCGTTTCTCAACAGTCCTGTTCTGCAGGACTTTTTACCACGAACCCATAAAAATGTGGAATGAACTTCCTTTGTGGTGTTTCTATATCCATTTATATTTTTTAAAATCTCCACATCCATATATATATTTTACATTTCCATATGGTATCGATATGGAAATGTAAAAACATGCCTACTTCTTCCTCAAATGCCGACAACGCTCTCTTGCATCCTCTGGTATTACAAGAGTCCTTGGACGGCTTACTTTACATTAGTTAACACGTAAGCCCGTTTACCCAGCTGTCTGATATAAAAACAGATAAATACAAAAAGTAAAAATAAACTGCTACCACCTAAATTTCGTCTTCAAAACAGTTAACAAATTATTTATGGACTTCAGTGTACGCATATATATAATGATGATGTTCCTCAAAGTAACATAAATCTTCTTTTTCTTATTTTTATCTAAAATTAAAATAATTTTCTCAAATATATAATAAGACAGTAAAGATCGAGTGTCTGTACATCAAATATATTTCCAAAAAACTGATAGGGGGCGATTAAAGACGAGTAACCAAAACTAAAAAAACAATTTTTCGATTTTTTGTCCTGTGATCCTATAGAATTAACTATAAGTCTATTATAGGTCTGGATAATTGTAGTTACCACAAATTACGCGAAAAGCGACCTACACGGGGACGGAGCCGCGGGCAACAGCTAGTTATTAAATAAATTATTTCAACATTCAAGAGTATCTATCTGTTTTATCAAACGCTATTTTTCGAATATCAGGCACATATTTTTATTCCCTTTGTTTAAAATTTCCCATACTGTTTAAATAATTGCTATGAAAATGTTTTTTTTTTACCTTTTAACCCAGCCGATGATTTGCATAACAATAATACAATTTTCCAAGATAAATTCAATTTGGAAAAAATAAAAAAATAAATTCTCAAACTGAATTTTGATTTAGAATCGAAAAAAGATAAAAATTTATCGTTCCAAACAAGCAGAGGGCTACCCGAACCACAATGGCCTCCGTAGGGACCTCTGCTCAAGGGATGGTCCAAGCCCCGAAGCGTAAATCGCAGCAGCCTTATGCTGGTCAATTCCACTTCTTGCTGAGCGTGAAATCCAGAATCAGAATCAGAATCTTTGCAGCTGCTGCACACCACATTACTACCACGAATCCAACACCAAAACCGGTTACCTGAAGGTTTACACAGGCAGGCTCATTCATCGCCGCCGGAGGGTTGGCAATTTCAGTACAGTGTTAGTGTTATCCTACTATAACATATAATCAGTTGCTTAATAATAAAAAGTTTAAACTTCTTAATTTTTTTTACTTTAAATGTAAAACAGGTGCAACATAAATGTACTTTTAAATAAGGAAGGGATAGAGGCGATGTGATTTACAGGTTTTCTAGGAATTCCTGTTGATGCGAAGCTAAATTGGGACCGTCATATCTGGTTTGACTGGTAAACTTAACCCCGCTACACAGTTCTT
This sequence comes from Napeogenes sylphis, assembly GCA_959347405.1. NCBI lineage: Eukaryota > Metazoa > Arthropoda > Insecta > Lepidoptera > Nymphalidae > Napeogenes > Napeogenes sylphis. The sequence goes on along the minus strand of OY365788.1, from coordinate 26,542,904 downwards.
CCACCGAAGATTCTCCTGCTAAGTTAGCTTATTATATTTACTTTCATAACATACTGCCTTATGGTATCTCCCTCGAGCTGCTGATATAAATACAATTATTATATATACATATATAGCTGCCGTGTTGTTAACAATCTGGGCCCTAGAGATTCTATACGAAATAAATCTAAGCAAACTTAACAACAGTAACAGCAACAGCAAACTCACGGACGTCGGTGTATTACATTATTGAAAATTTTAAATATATACGTAAAAATATTTTTAATTATATTAGGTGCAGTACATCTTCACATATATTAAAACTGTCACTGATCGAAAATTGTACATGGAATATATTTAAAAATCATGAGGGTGGGCCCTTTATAAGAGCAAGAGAAACTAAAACAATGGTTTTTCATTTTGTCCGTTTGTCTGTATGTTTGTCCACGCTAATCTCAGAAACGGCTTAACCAATTTGTATGCAGTTTTCGGGAATATATTGAGGCAAGGGCTTTATTTAATAGTTACTGTTTTTTATAATTTAAATCGGTTTCAAATAAAGAAAATAATAATGTGTTCTTGCGGTAAGATATTTTTACAGAACCTAAATAGTGGTCCTACCCTCAGAGTATAATAAAAACCTTTCCATTAATATTAACACGAAATCGGAGTACAACTCTGTTAAAAAAATATTATTATTTTTATTATTTAATCTTTATTGAGCCAAATAAAGGTACAAAAGGCGGACTTAATGCTAAGAGCATTCTCTACCAGTCAACCTGAGAATACAGTACAAGATAACACAAAGAGGCGATGTAAAAGTTTAAATCACTTAAATAATTAAAACAAAATAATAAAAAAAACATTGGAATAAATATATGAAACTAAGAAACACGTTCTTGCAACAAATACAAAGTACTATTTTTGTACAAAGTTGTTCAAAAAGAAAATAAAAATAAACATATATAATCCAATAATATACATAAATAAATATAAATGATAAAGTTATAGAAATAATAAACTATAATATATAACAATTATAATACACAGGGTTATTTTTAATTAGTTGACCACCTCTTGCAGGCAGCCTCTCTACATCAATCCCAACAACATTTTTTCTACAACTTTTTACAAATCTTGATAAAAAACACAAGAAAAAAAACGAAACAAAAAAAAATTGTTACCTCTTTTATTTTTTACTCTGTAATTTACCGACATACCGACGTTCAATGTTTATGCCAGTTTAGAGACTACAAATAAATTTTGTAAGGGAATATTTAAATTTTATAAACTATTATTTTTAAAAAGTCGTAAAACAAATTTTGTTAGGATTAATGTAGAGAGGATGCCTGCAAGTAGAAGTCCACTAATTACAAATAACCCTGTATATATAAATACACAAAAATTAATTAAAATTATGAGTACAATATGTGTTGAAACAGGCATAAACTACTTGTCGGAGTTAGATGAAACTTTAAGGGAGGGTTAAAGTTTATACATTGGTATGTACAAAGGGTACGTTTTATTAAAATCGAAATGTACCTATACGAAGTCGCAGGCACAGCTATTAGTTTAAATAAGAGTTACAAAGACAAGTTCGCGTTAATTGTTACTAAATTTAAACAGATGAGAAAATATTTTACTGGGCAATGTATACAATTTTACAACATACTCCCAGCAAACATTCCAGTATTACCTTTTAACAATTTTAAAAAAATAACTAAGGTAGGTCTGTGTGCTAACAGATATGTGATTGCCAGTGTTTAAAGGTAAATACACCGTACGTATGAAGAGAACATTGCCAGGTTACTTCAAAATTAATTCAGAGTATTTACCTAGTCTAGTAATCTATTTATTTAATTGAGAATTTAAGCTTTACAATAAAAAAACATGACATTCCCACTGACGTTTTCAGCCCAGCTCTTCTCAAGTCTTTGGCAAAGAAAAAAATATTAAAAACATATTTTTTATTTTTGAAATGCAATACTTTTCTATACATATTTTAATGTTTTCTTCTTTCCATTACCAATCGAAGGATAAAAAATAGAGATGATTTAAATGATTTCAAACTCGAGATGTACATGATTAAGTTGGTAACAAAGTGTTAGTAATATTTATATAATAATTTAATAATTTAAATGGTAAAAACATTGGAATTTACATGTTTTAGTTTCAACAGTAGCGCCACCTACGCAATTAATTATGGAATGTTATTTAATATTTACTGTTAAATGTTTTCAGAATTAGAAGCATAGGAAATTTTAACATAATCTTTAATCTTTTATTAGTTATTACAAATTATTATATGGTATAAATAATAGCATCTGTAAGTTGGTTATGAAATTGTAAAAAACTCTCACCTAATTATTATAGTGTTAAAATATTATAAAACTAGTTGTAAGGGCTGCTCTCGCCCATTCTGTTACAAATGGTTGGAAATTAAACATTGAAGAGCAAGTACTGCGTATCACTGTAACAAGTCTTAACAATATATATTAAATTTTTAAATACATATATTAAATTCAAACTTTTAATTTCAATTAAAAAGAATATTATACTTTGTATCCATTATAATTAAAAAATAATGTAACGTAATACAATTAGTCCCATTAATATATCCCTGGTAATATGACGCTGTAAAAAATACTTCCGTGTATTTTTTTATGTAATTAGACATTCTTAGGAAAAATAAACAGAATACAGGTAATAGAATCCAACAGAAAATGATTGGAAACTGCCAACTGAACATTCTTCAAAAGATTTGTCTATGTTTTTGTGTTTAGGGATCATTAAAAAAATATTATATTAAGAGATGATAATTACATAAGTAGTATAATGTATTATACTACTTTTAAGTGAAGAAATGAATTTATAGAATTTATTATTAGAAATGTGGATGAAATTATATTTTTTGTTACAAACCTAAGATTTTATTATAAGAGCATGTGAGCATGCTTATAATGAAACAATTAGGTCAAGTAGGGTAAATATAAGATGCCCAAAAATTTAGGTAAAAATAAGACAGCTATAAATTTCTTTGAAGTCAACATCAAACAGAACCATATTCCACTTTAATAACAAGTTCATTACAAACATAATAAGAAAATAACTTTACATTTCTTTTTTATAAATAATTACGTAATATTTATGACTCACGACAAATTTTGCCGCGAAAACTTTTAAACGCGGTTCGCGCACTTTCGGTGGTCTCGCTCTGACTAGCGCTGCCCGCGCTCTTACACCCGCACTTCGCGCGGTGCGTCTTTTGTCCTTGTGCATACACGATATTATTTTAGTCTTCGGTTAATGGGCGGTGTGTGAGGATGCCTTGATTTTCGGGGAAAATATAAGACAAGCGATAGGTAAAATATAAGACAGAGGGTAGTGTAAAAATAAGACTAGAAAATTAATCATGCCACGAAAATATGTTCCTAAACCAAAAACGTACGACGAATTGATGTTACAAGAAGCATTGGAAAATGTAAAAAGTCCAATCCTTTTTATGTATCCTGCTGTCCACATTAAATATAATATCCTTAAAGAGGAAATTGTCATGAAATTGACACCTGCACCACAAGTTAATAAAAGAAGTGCCTTAATGTTTGATATTGACTTCAAAAAATACCATATTGGGTAACTCGAAAAAGGATAAGGCCTACGTTTCATTTATGTTACAATTTAAGCTTATTATTTTGTGCTGATTTTTAAAACCAAAAATTATTACAATGTAATAAAGAGACTGGGTAGTCTAGTGTCAATTAAGTAGATTATTATATTGGTTTATTATCGAGTTTATAATTACCTATTACTTTAATTTTCGTTGAAAATTTATGTTTTTGTATAATTTTAATTTTTGTATTTCTTTATTTTGTGTTTTAAATGTTAAAAACATTGTTAAATTTGGCAATAAAAAAATATTGCTAAGCAAAATGTTACGCAAAATTTTTATATTTTTTTTGATACTTAATAAAAAAAGTTTTTAATTTTTTATACACTTTTTGTGTTATTTTTAACCTCCTTGACTTATAATGAGCCGTCAATGTCAAAAATATTGAAAGATATGTAAAATACAGGCTATATTATTTTTTGCCGACCATGTCTCATAATTACTTTTTTTGGAGGAAAATAATAAGACACTGATATTTTATTAAAACATGCCTTTTAAATATAACTATTGACAAACAAATCAAATAACGTTATAGCTATGAAGTAAAAGTATTAATATAATACATATAAACTGGAAATAGAAAACATTAAGTTAAAAAAAAGTTAAAAGATTGAGTTTTTGTCTTATATTTACACTACTTGACCTACTACAGTAATTGGTTTTACAAAGAGACAAAAAATCTTTCATGACCACACATAAGCGCATGAAAAGGTTTCATGACCACAAGTAAGTGATATTTTACTTAACAAAGAATGAATAAATTAAGTTTTTTTAAATTTTAAATTGAAAACTTTGGTCTCTTTGGTCCCTTGCAGGGTTAAAAAGTTGAACCGAATATATACCGAATTTGAGGAATAACCTTTTAAGACATTTGTTTTGTATATTTTGAAGATTATTTATTATAAAGAACTTTAAATAATTTTAAAATAACTGATACTGTTTAACGTCTTAACGCTTCCGTTTCCGTGTTAAATGACTATTATGAATAGTATAAAAGTAATGATATTCCATCCCGTATGAAAACTATCTAAGTCATATCTTAGGTTCAATATATTGTCCTAAGTCATGAGACGGAATAATATTTTCAATTGTTTTTAAATATTTGAAGTTTGATAAATAATTTCAGAACCAACTATTGAACTTGGCACTAATTTAGATTTTCTTTTTTGTCGTTGAAGACAACAAACAACCAAGGCACAATAATACAAAATTAAATTGGTCTCTTATTTCATTTTTAATGGGATTATACATATATATTTAGATTTTTTTAAATATGAATGTATGATAGGTCTTTAAAAGTAACGGTGTATTAAAAATTACTCATCAGTAGTATTAATGTCTCGTGGAATTTATAATAACTCGTCGTAATGTAATATGTTTTAATGAACAGATGCGGACGGGAACGCGTAGTCTTATCTTCATCCATACATATAATAAAACTGTCACTGATCGATGTCTATACATGGAAAGAATTAAAAAAATATATAATGAATTGCTTTTATAAGTGGTTTTATAAATCCCCTTTGTGATGTCGCCTTTATTAGTCGTTTTTAAGGCAAGAGAATCCAAAACATTAGCTTTTCATTTTGTCTGTTTGTCTTACTGCAGAATTGAAAATGTTTAATTATTGGAAAATCCGAAAGATAAAACATAGATCTAAACTAATAAATCTTACACTGGCGATATTTGTTCTACAGGTATCTACGCCTCAGAAGACTTCCCAAAACATGTTCTAATTACTAATAATAAAAAAAACGGAATTTAGGTGTTATTTAGAAAAATTACAAGTTAAGGTTGTTTTTTTGAGTTCACTTCCAGACAGCCAAACAAAGTTCCGCTTAAAAATGTACACTTACCTGTATTCTTTTGTGGTAGAATAGAGAAGACAGGGTATAGCGAGGAACATACCACCAAGCCATATACCAGCGATCATGATGAGGGAACAGGTTTTGGACATCCGCGGTCTCATAGGTCGAACTATTGCTTGATACCTGTTACATCCAAATAATATTTCTTATTGTATGTAGTAAAACATTTTAATCTATATATATGATAAAATTGACACTGATCGAAACCTGTATATGGAAAATATTAAAAAAAATCATAATGGGGAACCTTAATATAAGCAAGAGAACCCAAAACAATATTTTTTCATTTTGTCTGGTATGTCTGTATGCCTGTATAAGTCTATATGTTTGTGCACGTTAATATCAGACACGGATTAATCGATTTGCATGCAATTTTCGGGAATATATTGTCGTGGGATTCACTTTACATTTGTATAACAATCGGTTAACAAATAAAGTAGTTAATAATTTATTATTTTCGTCCAATGTTACGAAAATAAGAAATTATTAACTGCTGGTTACTTAACACTGAGAAGAACTACACAACAAACTCAGCCGAATATAATTTTATTTTTTTTATTGTGATTACTGTTTCACAAAAGTCAATCTTAAAAGCTATTTTGGAATAACTAGAACCGCTGTTTGTCCTATGCGAGTCCCGCTTTTGCGCACGCTAACCTGAAACCCCTTCAGGTGATTCAGAACAGGTTTACACGGATTGCAACCGGGGCGCCGTGGTTCGTACGCAACATCGATCTCCATAGAGACTTAGACCTTCCGATCATCGCTCAGTACCTCAAAGGGTTTTCCTAAAAGTACTTTGACCGTGCTGAGCGACACCCGAACCCACTCGTGGCTGACGCCGCAGATTATAGACCACGTAAGACTACTTTAGTCAGAAAAAGAAGACCCAAGTCGGTACTCGTTGACCCCGACGACGCGTTCACAGTAGGTAATAACGTGTACGCGTAGGCTTAAGTGATACCACACAACATACAGACACACACCGTCTATTTTTTTTTTCTTCTGTCTATAACTAACAGTATAGACAGAACGAAAAAAAAATTTAACCGCTGCTAGAATAGAATACCAATAGAACTAGAACCGTTACAGAGGTATATTAGTGGCTTGCTCGTTACGTCACGGCGTTCACACCCCAATATTATAACAAATAATATCAATTGTAACAAATAATATATTGTAACAAATAATATCAATTGAGCTACTTATCGTGCTCTGCGACATATGTACATACATATTATACCTTAACACGGTTATATTAAACATAATATTTGTGTTGTTGCATGTTTCAATCCAAGACAATCAAATGAACAGCCAGCTTCTGGTATGTACAATATTTACATATTAAATATGAGTGTTTTATTTGTACGAGATCACGATTGTCTTCTTAGTTGTACTATTTTTTATGGTATTTTTCTTTATGATTGCTATAAATATTTACCGTTTCAACCCAAATAACTGTTTCTCAGAATGATTTAACCGAAAGTAAAATATAAAAATACAACTGGAATAAAATATGTTTCTTTACCCTACTCTATAAATAAAATTTTGGGGTCCAAGTAACAAATTGATATTGAAGTATAAACAAAAAAATAAATACTATGGCATTCCGGGAGTACTTCAAGATACGGATACGTATCCGTACCATATCCGAATGCGGATATTTAAATAAAAATTAAATAAGGTTAACATACATTTTTAAATACTTATATTATATATTTATTCTACTTTTATTAAACTTGAAATCAAGACTTTTTAAAGCGAGTCTCAGAAAATATGCTATGTCATTTTTTTATTATTATTATTATATATTTATATAACATGATTATTTTAACTAAGAATTAGACAATCTTTTAAAAATAAACGTAAAAAATATAGTTATTCTCTAAATAGGTAAACCTTAAAACCGATTTGAAAAGGTCACTTCAAGTGCATATTTTATAAGTAGTATTTGTTTATTTATGATCTAGACGATTCCCATTATAGATGATGCCTATTTTAGTGCAAGCTCATAATCGATCAGACGAACAATACGAATCTGAACCCAGAAAAGCACGTGGCCAGTAAAAGACGGTTTATTGAAAATCGGCCACCACGGTCCGACTTGTGTTTCTTTTAGTTCGATATATGGTTAAACAATAAATGTAGGTATGTAGATACTTTACGTACCTGTATGTAAATATTGTGCCTACCAGAAGCTGTACATTTGATTGTCTTGGATTTAAAAAAACGCATAAACAACAAATATTATTTTTAATATGACCATGTGTTGCAGAACACGATAAGTAGCTCAATTGATATTATTGTAACATTGGGGTGTGAACGCCGTGGCGTAACGAGCAAGCCACTAATGTACCTCTGTAACGGTTCTAGTAATTGGTATTCTATTCTAGCAGCGGTTCTAGTTGTTCTAAAATAGCTTTTAAGATTGGCTTTTATGGAACATTGATCACAATAAAATATATATATATATATATATATATATATATTCGGCTGAGTTTGTTGTGTGGTTTTTCTCAGACTAGGACGCGTTTGGAACCCTCATAGCTTTAACATTAAAATGGAAAGTTCTTTTACAGAAGGACTTATTAAGATAAACCTGGTATCGGAATAGGCCCTCCTGACACTTTCATGTTGACGTACACAAGTGATCACTGATACTGATCCAAAGTCGAAAAGATATAAATAATAATAATAAACTATTGACAATGTATCGAATGCATCATCCGCGCTCATCAGTGATGAGATTGTATATTCTACGGAAGTGTGGGGGTCGTGGCTTCCTTAATGCCAAAAACTTACACAACCGTGAGGTATGCAATCTTAGGGAATATTTCCTTCATGCTGAGTGTGGAATGCATCGGGACATTGTTGCAGTAGATAATGGTCTTACACCGCTCTCCTTAGCCAAAGATAACTGGCATAAACCGGTAGTACTTAGCACTGACGACCGTATAAGTATATGGAAGAGTAAGGAACTTCATGGACGGTTCCACCAGGCACTTTATGGGCCTGATGTAGACCTTCTGGCGTCCGTGGCTTGGCTACGCTTTGGTGATCTCTTTGGTGAAACCGAAGGTTTTGCTTGTGCAATTGCTGACGAAGTTGTCAAGACGAACAACTATCGGAAATACATAATAAAGGATGGCACTGTTGACATATGTCGTGCGTGCCACCAACCAGGAGAATCCATCAGACATGTTATTTCCGGTTGTTGTCATCTTGCCAATGGAGAGTATTTGCACAGGCACAACCAAGTAGCCAAGATTATCCACCAAGAACTTGCTCTTCGATACGGTCTTGTACCTTTTGAAGTGCCCTATTATAAGTACTCACCGGTGCCAGTTTTGGAAAATGGTCATGCTAAGCTCTATTGGGACCGATCTATCATAACGGACAGGACTATTGTAGCCAATAAGCCTGATATCGTGTTGGTAGATCGGTTAGAGCGCCGGGCATTTCTTGTTGATATCAGTGTCCCGTGTGACGCTAATCTTGTGAAGGCTGAGAAGGACAAACTGTCAAAATACTTGGACTTAGCTCACGAGATTACCGACATGTGGGATGTTGACTCAACAATAATTGTCCCGATGGTAGTTTCCGTCAATGGTCTTATAGCGAAGAGTCTCGATCATCATCTCAAGAGGCTCTCACTAAAAAACTGGATCAAGGGTCGGATGCAAAGAGCAGCAGTTTTGGGTACGGCACGCATTGTGAGGAAGTTTCTTTCGCTGTCGCCCTAACCACCGACGGACTGGTTGTAAGGCCCACGTCGGCGGGATACTGTTTTTTATATTTATATTTAAAATGTTGTTTTTTTTTTTTTTTTTTTTAAATTTTATATGTATAAATGTAAATAATAAGATTAAAATAAAATAAATAAATAATAATAATAATAATATCTCCGACATATAAATATATATATACATATAACCAGTTATATGTATCGTTATTAATACATATAACTGGTTATATACAAACATGCCTGTTCCTTTCGGGAATCGAACCCGAGCCCCTTTGTGCCGCGACACGTCTGCTCTAATCACTCTACGAACCGAGCGATGAAATTATAAATATTTTAATACTAGTTTCCAAAAAGTTGTGTACTCAGGGTATTTTTATATACTTCTTTCTATGTAGTAACAAGCACATTTTGAGAACCATAAATAACAGAAAACAATTATATTTTTACTGCAACTTTAATTTACCTGTCGAATGATATCCCCGTGAGTGTAAATACGCTCGCCGCCACTGTTACATTTGCTATAAAGTTGCTGAGTTGGCAGTAGCGTACGCCAAATACCCAATCACTGGAACAAAGGGTGACATTTGTAATACTAACCTTTCTTGTCTGGTTTATATTTTGAACCATCTATGTGCTAATCGTGTAACTTAGGGAAATAATTATATTTTTCTGTTTTATTAGTCCATTTGAAACTCTAAACCCTTCAAAATCTAATGTTATGTAAAATATTTTTTAAGAAAAATTTTATGTTTATCCAGCTATATTTAAGTCAAATATATCGGATTTTCCATTCAGAATTTCGCTCATCGACATCTTTGTACAGCAACTATTGTTCTTTATAGTATCAATGACCGGTTATAAATCCGATAATACCATCCAATAGTTGTTCCGATTTAAATTCAGTATAGGGCTGATTCAATGGCTTCACGTACTTTAGGTTTTACTGATTTTTTTTCTAATAATGCGGATGTTTTGTGAAAACGCATGTTAAACATAAATAGACGATGTTCGACGACGTAAGACGTTCTATAATCCTAGACGTATTCTATAATGGCGGAGCTATTTTTATCCAGATTTTTAATACTTCGTTTACTTAAAAAGATCCTTGAAACTGACGTTTCGACGAGTTTCTCCTCCGTAACACTTACCGCAATCAAATAAATGCCCACTAAGTTATAGGTTATACTATCATACTTTAGGACAAGACCTTTCACCAGCTTACCAAGCACATGATAAAGTGGTAAATAATAGGGTAAAATACTTACGACATATTAATAATATTATGTATTAGGATTGTTATGATCACTTAAAAAACAAATCAAGTGCCAAAGTACAAAGAATGAGTTAAAACTCGTCCGCAATGTCCCGTTGGTAAATGTATATAACATTATCATGAATTACTAAACATTCCTAGATTCAATAAAAGGTAAAGAAACAGAATCGCATGGATGGCACTTAGACGGAAATGCAGATGAAAATTCAATTGGCATCTTCATTTTCCTTTTCTCAGGACATCTCAAAGGTTCAATTCAGATAAAATGTAATCTTATTGATAATATAACATCAATACCCGTATATTTCTTCTCTTCACAATCATTTGTTGTAAATACACAATATAGAACGGACTTAAGACTTACCAAAACAATATAAATATATATATATATACCCTATACTAACCTATATACTAACCTATGTAACATGTAGATAAAATTAAAAAGACAGTTAAGAGAAGCCATCATCAAATCAGCGAAGGAGAGATTCACTAAAAAGTAATTAGTAACAGTTCGCATCCGTCGATGAGCTGAAACAAAAAGGGCATCATATTTTAAATGAGAACTCAGTATGATAATTCCAATGAACTAATTATGAATGAAAACATTTCGTAGCGTTCTATTAGTATTGACAATTTTACATACGGGTATATTGTTTTATTAATATTATCTTGTTTTTTAACCCCCGACCCAACAACAGGAGTGTTACAAGTTTGACTTGTCGATCTGTGTATCTGTATGTCTGTAGGTATATGATAACGTAAGAGCCAAACGCTTGGACGAATTTAAATGCGGTTTTATTTGAGCTTGGTTCGTCGAGATGGTTCTTAGCTATGTTTGGTTGAAAAAAAAGTCGTCTCCAAGATATACAGCTTTTATTGGTGGAAGGTTATTATACAATATTGGTAATATATACCTAAACAAGTGAAAATAGTTTGTTCGTAGGTTCATTTAGTATAATATAGAAAAAAGGAAAATAGTTTTAAAAGCAGTAAAAACAAAAATTAAAATAACCTCCATACAAAAAGACGTCTAAAAAGGATACAAATAATATTATTATGTACTTATTGAAGTCGTTGCGTCGAAGGACCGCTAAATAAAGGAAGAATTCATTATGCAAGTAAATTACCAAGGCAAATAACGAAATAATAATATCAATCTTATAGTCTAGGTCCTCATTCATTACTTCCGAAAATGTTCTAAAATAAACACGATCGTCAAAGTACGTTCAACGGTCCCCGACGCAACGACTTCGATAAGTATATAATAATATTATTTTTATCCTTTTTAGACGTCTTTTTTATGAGGCTTTTTAATTTTTTTTTATTTATATAACAAACATACAAACATTAATAATTTATTTAGCATTTAAACAAAAAGACTGTAAATATGTAAATACAATTATTTTTTTTATAAAATAAGAGGATAAGAGTTTTGTAAAGTAAGTTTAGAAGTAAAGTAACTCTACCCGCAATTTATTTTAAGTTTTATTTTTACGAGATAGTTGATCAAATGAAAATGTGTATTGGCATAATTTACCGAATTGTCTGTAAAACGTTACTGTTTATTTTATGGTTTTAGTAAAAAAATATAGTAAATAAAAATTACAAAAAACCCTCCATACAAAAGGACTTAGATTGTACGATATGATATGGTTATTTCGTTATTTGCAGTTGTCATTTACTTGCATTTTGAATTCTTAATTTATTAAGAGGTTTCCCGACGCAACGACTTCAATAAGTACATAATAATATAATTTTTATTCCCTTTTAGATGTCTTTTTGTATCGGGATTTTTTTATTTTATATATTTTTTCAGCTTTTTATTTTATTTACTTTTTTCTATGTTGTACTAAATGAATCTACAAACATACTAATTTCACTTGTTTAGGTATTTACTACTACTTCCAATCATACCTAAGAACCATCTCGACAAACCAAGCTTGAGATTAAATAAAACCGCATTTAAATCCGTCCACGCATTTGGCTGCTACGTTGCCACAGACAGACACACAGATACACAGATACACAGATACAGTTATACACAGATACATATATACACAGATACGGTTATACACAGATACATATATACACAGATGCACACATACAGATCAAAATTGTAACATCCCTCTTTTTGGGACGAGGGTTAAAATAACATATTTATTTGCTTGTTCAGTACATTCTTATAATATTTTAAAAAGTACGCTGACTATATTTTATCCGTTAACTATAGGTCTTTACAACATAATATAAAATTATGAAGTTTTGTCAATGTAGATACTTTATATATATTTACCAGTAACTATCCATATGACGATAGCGTTTCCGCCAATTGCAACTGTAAGCATTGCAGCAAATAGGCAGACCCAGGAATTGTGAGCCCAGAGCGGCATTAATGAAGAAGTCGGTGAAGGCGTTGGCGACTTGGGAACTATGACCGTTGCGGCACCAATAAGACTTCTGTTGAAATCCATCTCCCATGTATATATTACCTGTAGAAATAAAACTACACTCATTTTCTATCATGTGGAACGATCTTTAGTCTTTTAATTTGTAAATAAATAATAAAGATGTTTAAAGGTACACAGTAAAAAATATAATATGTAACTTTTTACCAAATGGAACAATAATAAAGGACAGTCAGTCTATCAGTCTATCAAAAAAAAACTTAATTTGCGACGCTTGATTACCCTGGCAAATAACCAGAAGTAAATAAATAGTGTCTCGAATCTCATTCCCTCTACTGGAACTATTCCACATTCCTTATATGTTGTTATGTTACATTTAACCTCGTTTTGTATAATACGGCGTTGTAAAGATTGATACTTTCTGGGGTTTATTTGAGCTTTAGGTTTTTTATAGCCATTTTAATACTCCTAATAAACGTGAGTTTCTACTAAGAATTCAGTTTAATACTCGGAATACCCAAGTTTGACTATGTATTGAATACACAGATCTAACAGAAGTGGCGAACGCAGTAATCCTAAATCTTAAATTAACTTCGTAACATGATATATAAAAAATGGCATCAAAATTGCGATTGTTGTATGGAAATCCTTGTTAAATATTTATTTTTAATTACAAAGTAATTCTATCGTCTAACACCCTTAACACAAGCAAATAAATTAGTTACTAAGAGTGAGATCAATCTGAGTACCTTGTTTTATATTCTATTATAATATCGTAGAGTATTATTTTTAGCGTATAACCAATTTAAAAGGTTATCTATACATATAATTAAATTGTCACTGATCCATCTCTGTATATGTAAAATATTAAAAAAAACATCATAGGTGCCTTTAAAGAGCAAGAGAACCCAAAATAATGGTTTTTCAGTTCGTCTGTTTCTCTGTATGTCTGTATGTTTGTGAACGCTAATCTTAGAAACAGCTAGACCAATTTGAATGCAGTTTTCAGAAATTTATTATCACAGTCTTCATTTAACATTTAGTGTTTATTTCACCTAAATCGGTTAAGAAATAAAAAAGGTTTTGTCAATTTATGTCAATCACGTAATAGGTAGGTACCATGCAAATCTTATTTTATACATGTAATAAATTTGTAGAAGAGTAGTCTTTGTACATTGAAAAAATTAAAAAAAAAATACCAGGATGTGAAGTGATAACTAACAGAACATTTTCAGCATTTTAAAAATCTTTGTCTGTATATCTGTTTGTCTTTTAGTTGTGCAAACAACACGAAAAAAAAATATATGTTCAAAAATTCATACAGGGGGAACTTTTTTAAAAGCAAGAGAACCCAAAACAAAGTTTTTTCATTTTGTTTGTTCGTCTATATGTCTGTATGTTTGTGCGTGCTAATCTCAGAAACGGATTAATCGATTTGGATGCAATTGTCGGGAATATATTGTCATAAGATTTACTTTATATTTTATTTTTATAACAAATAAAGAAGTTAATAATTTCTTATTGTCGTACCATTGCTGGTTACCAGTTTGAAGGTTTATAGTTTTTACATACATTGATAAGTACAAAGGGTACGTTTTATCAAAATCGAAATATATGCGAACGAAGTCACAGGCACAACTAATTAATAAATATCTACTGTAACTTAGTATATATTATTTAAGTCATCAATACATCTTTAAATAATGAAATTTGCTCAATATTTAAGAATATAAATCTTAAGCATTTATTGACACAATAATGTCCTAACCTCGGTGTAGTTTGAATCAAGGGAAGACTAAGGAAACTTTTTGGAATATGGGCACAGACTTAAACATAATATAATGTTACCCGACCTTGTTATGCTGGCAAAGCTGTGGCAAAAGTTCTTCTTTAAATACAATTCTGTTACTACTCAGAGACTATATGTATTATTTTGAAAATAAAGATAAGGATACTATTTAAGGATTCGGACTTAAAACGATAAATTATTTAAATGGTAGACTCTAGATATATTTATAGTATTCTAAGATCCTAATAATCAGTGTAATATCATAAATTTATAACAAGATGGTTATTACCAGACCTTTCTTTCTATAGAAAAATGTCTCTTGGGTTTAAATAAAATCGCAATACATAATAATATATATTATAAAAAAAGATTCTACATTTCGATGCATCAAAAGTGATTGAGGAATCATAAATCATAGTTAACGAGGAAAGAGAAGAAGAAGAAAAGAAGAGAAATAACGCAAGAAAACAAAAACATTGCGGTTAATTTCTTGTTTATAAAAAATAAATAGTGAACTTAAATAGTATTATTATGATATATAATATTAATTGATGATATAGTTATATAACTTTTTTTTCACCTTGTGTTAGTTTTCAAATTCTTTGTTTACAATACAAAATATTTTTATACACAACAACAATGAAGAAACAAAAACTTAATTGTTTTGAAAAAAGAAACTAAGATGTGGTCTAAGTTCATTTTGATAAAACAATTACTGATTAACTACTAACAACAAACAATTATAAATTCATCGGTTTAAAATAAGTGATACTTTAATAAATCTCCAAGAACTTAGTAAGTACAGGTATTTTGTCTTTGGTACTATTTTTATTATTCGTTTTGTATAACTTTTTATTTCTCTCTTTTTTCTTTTTATCTCTCTCTTTTTTCTTTGTATCTATCTCTTTTTATTGTATTCGGTATCAGCTAAACGTTTGCAACTTAATGGTAGTTGATTCTTAATAAATAAAAAATAAAGACCATTATTATCAATCGTTTGCTTTAAATGAAGGTTACATTAGATGTTCTACACTAAGCACAGTAGTCTTAGTAGAAGGGTCCTAATCCAATAAATTTTGAAGCCAGGGCGTTAACGTCAGATCTACAGACATCGTTTAATAACGTATATAACTCACGCATTAACTAAATTTAAAAAAGAGAATATATAAAAATCGCTTTATAAACTGTTTAAACTGTTTAACGAAACGACTAAACTTAATTCGATAATAAGTATTTAACAGACACTGCTGGGAGTCTGACTTTAAATATCGATAGATAGATTAAGCTTTACAGCATACTAAAAATAGAAATAATTATAAACAAAGAATATTTAACAACTAAACAATATCGGAGAACTCTAAAATTGGCATTAAAAATTAAAACTAATGTTTTGTAAAACTTTTATCAATTATTATAATAATAAATTGATTCAAATTATTAATACGTTTGTTTGTTTTAGCAAAGTAGTGGGAAATAAAAGCACTTCTTTAAAATCGGAAAGGTGGATGTAAGCCGCCTAATACCTTTTCTGAAAGATATTTTTGTGTGAACCTATTAAGAAAGTTTTATCAATAAAGTTGTAAAGTAATGTCAGTAGAAACAATATATATATATATATATTTTTATATTACAACAGACCAAAGTTTCAAGGTTACTTTCACTTATACACAAGTAGAATAAACATAATATTTTTAAAAGCTTTGTTATAATACCTACAAATACAAAAACAATTATAAAGTATATTTCAAGGTGAACCATAACATCGGGTCGCCGGCAAATTTAACACCCATCGGGCAAAGTCGTGCCGCAAAGAGACCTAGTCGTGTTTCTGCACGTTGATCGATGAAGCCGTTTATGGGAAATGGGTCTGAACAGATGCGGTACGTTGGCGAACCGGTTGACGTCGTGTTGGTGTTCGTGTGGATTTTAGTAGACACAGGAAATGAAAAAATCCTGTATTTCTGTTTATACCGTTCGCACAGCGGTGATCAGGAGACAACTAGGTTATTTGAGTATCTCGTTGGGGCTGCTGACTCTACATCAGTTCCCTTCAGCGCAGCTCGTCTTTCTGGGGAACTTTAATGCCTGTCATCAGGACTGGCTCTTCTTGTACCAGAAAACTGACCATGCTAGAAGAGAAGGGCGGAACTTTGCGTTGTCAAGGGTACCAGATGTAGTGGGCCATACAGCTAATTGCCTAGATCTTCTGCTGACAACTGATCTGGACAGGAATAGTGTAGAGGTCAACTCCCCCTTGGGAACCACCGATCACTGCCTGGTGAAGTCTGTATTTACATATTCCCCAGCAGCTTTCGAACCTCATTTAGGTTTAGACGAGTATAGAAATACAAGTCAGCAGATTGGGATGAGATGCGGCACTTTTTTGCGTCTTATCCTTGGCGACAGGTCTGATTCTCTTCTTTGGATCCGTCGAGTGCTATAACCGATGTTGTGCATCAGGCAATGGAGTATTTTATTCCTTTTGCTGACGTACCTATCGGTGGCAAAGCTCGCCCATGGTTTAATGCCGAATGGGGTCATGCTCAAGACCGAAAATATTCGGCATATCTCATTTTGGCTGATGCTCGAAACCCCAAAACTCCGGATGTAAGTTTGAAGAAGAGAGCCTTTAACCAAGGTGCCAAGTCCTATAAAAAGGCATTGCGGAAGGCTCGTCTCGATCGAATCTCTAAGAATGGCAAGAAGCTCTCTGTCAGACCAACTGGCAGTCGAGCTTTCTGGTCTCTTGCCAAAGTGATCGAGTCGAACTTCTGCCAACCCTCACTTCCTGTTTTGCTGAAGCCGGATAGATCCCTGGCCCAAAAACAATAGAGAAAGCCAATTTATTTGCTTCTCTGTTTGCTGATAATTCGCATCTAGACACTGGCAATGCTTCTCCAGCACATCTTCTTCACTGCGGTTTTTCGATGCCTGAAATGCGCATCACGAACAAAGAGGTAGAGAAAATATTATGTCGTTTAGATGTGAATAAAGCACAGATCCGGTCGTGTGTAGAGTACTGTGGTCACATATTTGCTGGTGCCGCAAAGTCTCATCTTGCAGTGCTGGACCTAATTGAGAGGCGAGCAAAGAGGCTTATAGGCGATCCCGAATTGGTCGAAGCCAACCTCCAAAGCCTTGAACACAGGCGTAGAATTGCTAGCCGCTCAGTATTCTATAGGATACATTTTGCAGGAATTACACGACCTAATTCCAGCGGCCCCCTTCCATCACCGAACGTCCCAACGCACGGCAGGTATCCATCATTTTGTTGTCCACCTGTCCGAACGAAGCGCTTTGCCTCGACTTTTTTACTACGTACAGTGAAGGATTGGAACAGCCTGCCTGCGTCGGTATTTCCGGCTGAATATAATGTGGGTGAAGAGAAGAGTGAATAGGTTGCTAGGGTAATGCGCCTTACCACCTAAGACTACATTCCACATACCATCAGGTGGAATGTAGTCAAGCATTGCATTAGATCATATAATATATATATATACTAATACAAGCAAGACAGTCTAATAAATCACGAAATATAGGTTACTATGACTCTATTTTGTAAATCCTCGTTTACTTTATTTATTATTTACTTTATGCTATATTTTATATAGCTATAGTTTACAATCTCAAAGAAAATAAAAAATGTATAAAGAGAAGAAATAATATAATGTTATAGATTACCTCAACTCCTTCCATGTTGGCGTGTTATTTTATTTAACACGAACGTGTATTTTTTTTTCTCTTATTCATACATATTTAAAATGTCACTGTTACAATAATTTTCTTCATTGTCATTTCTTACAAGAACTTTAATTAAATGTTAAATTAAAGAATATAAAAGAATCACATAAAAGTAGAACATTCGTTTGCAATTCCAAGAAAACAAATGTGGATTTTCTCTACGATCACATTTAGAAGATATTACAAGAAGTCTTCATTTTCAAACAATCTGAAACAATAATAAACAAATTTTAGAATTAAATCCCAAAATATAATAAGATTATTAAATATATTATAATTATTATTATTGGAATAAAATATATATTTCCATGGACTCGAAGTCAGTCTATTTTTGTTTGGTTAAAGTTGACTCACGTGGCTTGAAATATTTTAAATATCGTCATTTTACCAGTACACGAGTAACCTGAACATTTACCCACCCATTCATTACCTATTGGTTAAGAGCATACAATTGTAACATTGTCAACGGCTATAGAAAGGAAATGAGACCATATTGTCTGTGACTCAAATTGACACAATAATAGCACTTTACACATTATCTGATAGCTAGAACATAAAGTTACATTGGTTAGAATAGCAACGCCCATTATATAATGTTGTAATAATTCTAACTATCAGTTAGAACGTTTGTTTCTTAATGAGAATGAAACTGTTCAGGTTTATTGTTAATACTTAGTAAGTAATTTTAAGTTTCCAGACTTGCTAATCTATAAAAAACGAAAATATGTATAAACAATTTTTTCTAGATAATGTAAGAAACATAATTTTAAATATAGTCTCTCATTAAACATACACCATACACCTTTTTGTTTAACAAGGTTTCAAGTGAATTGCGAATAGTTGTACCTTCGGAATGGAACAAATGTATAGTAATAAGTAGTTGTATCAACCTTCAGGGTTCATATAGGCTGTGTTATATCTAGTTTTTAATAAAAGATTTACTGGACTTCAATTTCTAAAGTAATTCAATAAAAAACGGTCATCAGGATGCGTTTCTTAAGAGCGAGACTTTTGTAGTTCACGTGGACGGTTTCTCAGATATCAAAGTTTCGTATCTTGTCCTTGTTTTATAAATACCTACAAGCTACGAGTAGAAAGGCTAGGCGGTGTGATTATGTATATTAGAACTATCCGAATTTAAAGGCTATTCGTTAAAAACCCTGGTTGCCCTCATCGCATACGAGACCGCATCCCGCCTACAATATGTAAATTATAATTGGTTGATATTTTTTTATTAAAACAAATTTGAGAAACTAAAAGATAACACAGTTGTCCTATAATTAACACAAGATTTAGTTTGGTGTATTTACTGGTGTTTGACCCAAATTTTTTTTTGACGATTTTTCAGTATTCCATTATAATATATAAATTACAAGGCAATTTATACAATTAATGAACATTTTCATTATATTATTAATATATATTTTTTTATTACTTAATGTATAATTATATATATTAAGTATTATACTAGCACTATGTAGGTATAATTATATATTAAGTAAAGTATGAATATTAAGTAATTAAATATTAAGTAAAGTATAATATTAAGTAATTAAATATTAAGTAAAGTATACTACATTAAAGTATAAAGAATGAAGAATGATCAAGGAACTTCCTCTATGATTGTTTTATTCTGAACTCATGACAGGACATTGTCACTTGCAACTTTACTTTGTAATTTAGTTATAAACAAACGTTTTAGATACAAAACGAAATACTCTTCTGTTAATTAACAAAACACAGTTTTATGTAATTAAATTCATACGTACCTTTGTGTAAGTGTACCTTCGGTTTTATTCTCCTAATATTACCTTTTAACAGTTTTGAAAATGTTTAAAACTTTTGTTAATTGCCCGCAAAGGCTTTGCGACCAGTTGCCAGTGACAGTGATATTTTATGTTACAGTAACCTCTTTTATATAACAAATAAATATTATACGAAATCCCCATTATGCCTCAGGTCATTGCAGTTGAGGAGCCAGTTCTGTCAAATACAAACAATATTTAATATTAAATATGTAAAATAATTTATTGAACATTAGTATAGTAGTAATCTATTACAATGCTTAAGCAAAGTTAAAAATGTATATATATATATATATATATATATATATATATATATATATATATATATATATATATATGTGTGTGTCTAAAATGTCGTTTTAGGTGTTTCTTTTTAAAAATGATCTTTCTGTTGCAACAAAACAAAGGTTCAAGCATTGCTTGTATAAGTTTGAGGGTATTTTTTTTTTCATGTTCGAAAACACATATTTATTATTTGACTATACTTAGCATGAGCAGGTAAGACTAAATAGTATGATGAATGTCAGCCATTTTATAAAGACAGCGTTCGTCTAGATTTTTTTATGTAGTAAAAAGTTTTATTTATGTTGTGATGTTTTTGTCATTTCACGTGAAAGAGAGCCTATATTTCTGAGTATGAAGTAGCCAAGATTTTGGATGGGCCGATGAGCACAAGAACAAATTAAAAATTGACTTTAAGCATATTTAGCCATATTAAGATTATTAACATTTAAAATATATGGAAATTAATATAGAAGATACATGTTTTCAAATATTATTTCAAATATTAATTTCGGTTACAACTCCTTTACAATAGATAAATATATATTGTAAAATTAGAATCATTGGATGGGATTTTTGAAGTACAAAAGATGTCATCTCCGTCTTTACAATGTCTATTATCAGTCGTTATATTGGTTCATCGAAGTAGGTAACAGTACCTACAGTAACTCAAACTGTTGTTAGAGCTACAGGAGTGTTGCCAAGACGTCGCAAAGTTAAATCCTGTCCGTGTCAATTATAATTTTTCATTAATTATTTATATAAAATAAAAAATAAGTCAATTTTTACACAACATAAAATAAATGTGTTCTGTGTTATTCAGTGGCAACATAAAAGATCCTCTCTTGAAGAAATTCACAAAAACAAAATAATTTAAAAAAGAGTGAAGAAAACATTTTCACATTGTTTAAGAAAATATTGCAATCATTTAAAGTAATAATATATGACGGCTATAAGCCAGGGGTTATGGGTTCATTGTCCATTACAATGAAAATTCACGTAGAAGATAACGTACAAAGTTTATTTACACACAAATGCTATTAAAAACTGATTTAATATCATAATAACATCGGTATTTTCACTAATTTACAGGCGTTGTCACGGTTATTCTAATCAAAACTTATTTAAAAACAAATAATTAAAATTAGTGAACATTAAATCTTAAAATATAGTTCAATATTCATTATTAATATTATAATGAATTTTATATAACTCAAAATGATTCAAATTACATTTATTTTAAGATTAAAAACTCCATTCCTTACTAGCTTACATAAATCTTCAACAGGTGGCACTGGACGTAGGATGCAAATTAAATAAAGCATGGTTTACTTAATAACATAATAAATTTTGGAGTTATAATATATCTAATTGAATTTTACTTTCATTGTTTATGTAACAATACTATTAAACAATAAATTCTATATCCAATGTTAACAAATACGTCAAACAGTCAAAACAGTGTCTTATAAGAGATTGATGTTAGAGAAGTAACAGTTTTATGATTACCAATAATTATTTAGACACTAAATATAAGTAATTATGGAACTTTTACAACAATATAACCATTACATTATGATTTGCGCCCACATACTATTATAAATTAATAATTCCATAATTCAAATGCAACTATTAATTAACAACAAAATAGTTCTGGACATTTTGACATTTGTTGTTTATTAGTATTTATTTTATTTATATTTATTTAATCACAAAAATAAAGTTTTGTATAATTGATATTTTTTTATGTTAAAAGTTAGAATACTTTAATAATTATTAAAATATAAAATAATGTTCGTACTATGGTCTAAAATGGCTTTTAAAGTTATTGGGCATATAAGCTTTACTATACTACTGGTTCTAATATCAGTATACAACTATTATTTAGTATTTTGCCGTTCAATACACTAATAATTTATAAAAGAAGCTGTTTGACTTATTAAATTTTATTTAAACAATAATTGGGTCATTAAAGTTTTGCTTTTATTTGCCGTTTAGTACGATTTACACGTAAAAAAATATTGTGTGAATCAGGAATATCACATCCATAACTAGATTCCACCATTCAAAATACAATGATTAAAGGTAAAGAAGACAGAAATTTTTATGATTTAAGAAGGACTTAATTTCATTGACTTATTCATCTGAAACAATAAATATATGAACATGTTTGAACTACACTATTATACTAATTGGCACATGTGACGGTATTATTTTTTATTTTTTTAAAACAATTCCAGTGACTTCGGAGTTAAGATAATATTATCACAATATAAACCAGAAGATGAACCTGGTTTCCCCGAAAGGAGTGATCAATACTGATCATCTCATGGACGATTTTCAGTTTGAGATGTTGTTACCATGCAGGAAACAATTGGTGCCCTATGCAAATATTGAAGAATAATATACATGACTTGGTAACATTTTCCTAACACATGACATTCTGTAGTTACTCTTTATGTAGATGATGTATGATGTATATGTAATTGAAGTACATATTACCACAGTCGAAGGTACCTTGATTCGTAGCAGATTGTCAAATTACATTAGAGGGGGTTATCCAAGGATTAAAAATAAAAGTTTAGACAAAATATTATTATTATTACAAAAATATAGACAAACATTTATTTTAATTAAAATATATTTAAATTTAAATATAAAATAAAAAAAAAAAACATTTGACTAAACAACCCATTTTATTTTCCCTGTTATTAATAAAATAGGACTTTGCTTGCTACAGAGTTAAATCGTAAAATTTTCCGAGACCAGAAATCTGGCTTTATCTAAAGATAATACACACCACATATCAGTGGTTTAAGTTTTTCTATGATTGCCCTAAGTGAAGTGAAAAAGGGTCATTGCTATATTTTCTATTGTAGGTATATACGCCAGGATGTTTTATATATATCTTCTTATATAAAGGTTGTTATGTATTACCAATTTTATAACAATAAAAATAGTTATTTTATTAATACCTTGTAATATTTTTTTTGCTGTACCTTAAAATGTGTTAATTTTAAAATCATGAGAGTTTTTTATACGTTGCCATATTATACTTTGAGTTACCGAAAAAAAAAAATTTAAATTGCTAAACGAGTTAAAATAACTCGTAAATAATTATGTAACTCTTTAAAAATGTTGTTGCTTCGATATCAATTTTTTTTATACTTATAAAGTATGAATCTGGATATGATTGTAAATAATAAATATAGTTTAAAAAAAAACTAAAAACCACGCTTTAAAAATTAATTGAACTAAAAAGTAAAGAATAATTCAAATATGAGAATGAATAATGGTCAAAATATTATAAAATTATCGTCGAAAAAAGCGTGGGGCGCTGTGTGACATATCTCTAGTTCCATTGAGTTCAGTCATCATAGCCTCAGTCTCGAATTCGATTTTGACTTACTTTAGGTGGTCAGATCCTATTGGAACATTAAAAAAAGACAATTGGCAGCATAATAACTAGGTAAAATTAATACATTATCCTCGGTAAGATTAATACATTATCCTCGTCTAAGAGATCATACCATATGTCCATAAATCAAGAAGAAGCTATTAATTCAAAATTAATAATTTTATTCATTACAAAAAATTATAGGTAATTTTATTTAACAAAACATTTTTGAAAATATTCAATACCTACAGTGACTAAAAATTCCACAAAAGTATCGGTACGAAGTTCCCAACGCTTTTTTCCACAAACATTTTTATATTAAATTTTGCCCATTATTCATTCTCATACTACGAATATTTTTTTACTTATTAGTTCGATTTATTTTAAAAGCGTGTTTTTTAGTTTATTAAAACTATATTTATTTTATGTTTTTTATACTTCTGTATCAAATTCAAGTTATTTTTCATATATTTTTAAATTGTATAATAAAGCTAAAAACAATGTTATGTGACAAAATATAGTAAATATGAATTTATTACATCATTAAAAAAGCTGCTTTTTAATTACCAATTGGTTTTCGGAAATGTATTTTCTTCTCTATGTAAAAAAATCTGTAAGATAATTATGAATCCTGGACATCCTAATCAGGATAATGAGATAATCTCATCGAATTACAATTTACTATCGGTCCTTGACATATGTACAAAGTTAAAACAAAATCGGTCAATGAAAAATTGGAAAATTGGGAAATGAGACGAAATTGCACTCGAAAAAGTCAGTTACAAGTATACACGTGAAACTAATAAAAGCTTGTTAAAATAGAACGAACCTAGATAACTGTGGTAACTTAGTTTAGGTATCTTTGGTATTTATTTTTTTACAAACATTCAACGATCTACTATTCAACAGAACCACAGCGATGAGATCGGTATCCCATAGGTTGCAGGCTCAATTCTTGCCCCCTGATAAATCAATTTCAATCGTATATTTATATTATTTTATAAAAGGTTAATAAATTAAAAATGGCTAACAAAATTATAGTTAATTATAAATATAAATTTTTAATATTAGATCCATCAATTAAAAAAAATATTAAATCATTTCAATACAACCTCTAAAATATGATGCGACTGCAAAATGATATGGTTCTAATTTATACTAGCTTCGTACGCGTAAATTTCGATTTTGATAAAATGTACCCTTTGTACTTACAAATGTATGTAAAAACTATAAACCTTCAAACTGGTAAGTAACAATGGTATTATAACAATAAAAGATTATTAACTTCTTTATTTGTTAACCAATTGTTAAAAAGAAAAACCAAATATAAAGTTAATCCCATGACAATATATTCCCGACAACTGATCAATTGTTTTGGGTTCTCTTACTCTTATAAAAGCCCCCTTTAATGTTTTTTTTTTATATTTTCCATGAAAAGAAATGGATCAGTGAAAATTTTATTATATGTATAGATTTTAAAAGAGCACTAGTAATTATATTCTAACTTTTATAAGTTCATACTCGGACGAAACTTCCAATTTCAACATATGTTTATGAATTATATTATAAGAATAAAATAATTCTCTGTATAAATATGTTTGTATGTTTCACAATCCATCAATATTAAGTAAAGTTTAATTGCAAGACTTATGACTTGAGAATCGTTTACTAAGTTTCACGAATAGATTTATAGCAATTAAAAGTTCTTTTGAATAAAGTAATAGAGAAACTATTTTAAAGAAATCTAATTTAATCGAATTCTTTTTAAAGGACTGTTAACTTTAAAAAGTTTGTTGACTGACTGTTCTAAACATAAGTTAAACCGCTGCGATTATAACCTTCAAATAATAATGTTGGTTTATGACGTAGGCAATTAGATAAATGACTAAAGTAAGGGATGATATTTTTTTATAGAAGTCTGTTATTTTAAAAATAATAATCTTTATAATCATCACGAATAATACACAGAGCGAAGCCGCTGTTTAAAACTAATTCATTTTGAAGGCTTAAGCTAACATTCCATAATAAAATATATTAGCAGTTACTGTTATTATGTTAGTTAATTATCATGATCGAACAACACATTCTTCATATATTTATTATTTTGCATTTATATTAAAGTATAAAAAAGTTATAATTTATTTTTAATGACAAAAGTTATAAATATATTGTACAATAATGGTCATGCAAACAATATGTTAGTATTGGAATACCAAAGATATGTGAGTGTCATATTCCAGCTTCCTTTATCCTCGGATTGTATATGCACAAAATAGTAAATAGTACTGTACTGGTAAATGATAAAGTAATATTGGAAAAATATTTATTATATTTAAATGTATTGTTGTTAATATTTAGTATTCGCCATAGTTTTGTCATCGTGACTTCTTCTTTTTCGACTTATAAAAGTTACCTTTTAAGACGTATGAAATTCCAGTATATTTATATATATATTAGTGTTAATGCAAGGGAAAAAAACACTTATTATTATTATTATGTAATAATATGTGAATTATTATATAATAATAGTATATGATATAGATACATCACATATAGTATATATATATAGTCATGTATAGTGTTGGCTTATTATTTAAGTATTAACTGTTTATTTAAAAAACCAATTCTATCACAGAAAAACCACAAACCTTGCTTTGGGTTTTAATAATAACATTTGAGATAAACATTTTGCTTTAGAAAAAATATGTTGGAACCATGTATATTTAGAACTTTTGGTGCCATAAAAATAAAATGCTGTCCCAACTTACACTATACCTACAACGCCGCTAACTCCAAGAATGTTTTCTGCTAAATCTTTTACAATATAACATTAGAAGATGAAAAAAGTTGTGTGATTCAGATCTAACCCAATAATATTTACTTATTTTAAACTTACATAAAAAAAATACTAACCTTTTAATATATTTAAACTATTTATACTTTCTTTAACACCCCAGAACCTATAAATACCACCTCTCAGTTTTTAATTGATAACACTTATAAAATAATCTATCGCATACTGCGTCGAATTCTACACAATAACTTTTGGCACTCTCCATATAAAGGACCGTCTTCGGCGCGCCTATCATACGAACTGCCTCGTAGTTACAGACCCGGACTTTACTTCGCACTCCGTAGCACCCACGAGCTACGAGCAACGACATTACTTATAAGCTTTTCAAAGCTACAGTTAAATTAATTTGAACTTAATATTGTGTTATGTTGTCTGTCTAGTAGCTTTTTAATTTTTCCAGGGTTTCGAGTTAACGATGATCGTAGTTGAAAGTTACTATGATTCTTTTTTTTGCAAATTCTTATTAACTTTTTCTTTGTGGGAAACATTTCAATTTGCTTAAAACTAGTTAAGTTTATAATCATCAATACCACATACCTCTTTATTTGAAATGTAATTAAATTTCACACAATAAACCTTTCAAACATGTAGTATGCTGTATATTAATTAATATGTAAGTAATATTTAGCCAGGAATGAGTTCTTCTGGCACACAATTTTGGTCTTAATACATAACTTTATGTTAAGAAATTGTGTCAAATATTATTAAGTGAAAATAATAATTGAAAATAGTATTTAGTGTTTATTTAAAAAATAACTAACATCACGATAAATAATTTTATCTTCGGCATAAGCAATAACAGTTTTGAGAAACTTAAAGAAAAAATATACGAGCTTAATATTATTATTATTCCTTAATACTTAAGATTTTGCTTTTCGCTCTCTACAGGCTTATGATAAATATATCCATTTTTCGAAAATTTTTAGCTGTTTTATGACGTATTGATTTAATTTAAGATATTACTATTGTCTTCACTGTCTTTTAATCAACGATTATCTACCCTTGCCATTTTAAAATTAATTTGTATATAAAATGTATTTATTGTAGTAATTTAATATTAAAAATAACGGCCCAAGATGGTAATTACATAAAATTATAACATAAGCCTACATTAAATCCTTTTTAGTATTTAAGACATCAACAAAACTTATTTATAAACAAGAAACAAGAACAATGACAAATTGACATCGATGTTGAAAAAATTTGGAAAATAAGTTAAAAAGTAAAATTATAGTAAAATGCCGAGTGCGCGACGCCGACGATTTTCTGTTCATAATGAAATGATACAAAATACAAGATCCCAAAATGAAACCCAAATCAGGTAAAACAATCTAATACATGTTGTGTTGTTAGATAGAATTGTATAATTTCTAAATATAATAAAGGCATATTTATTTATTTTTTGTTTTAAAAAGCACTAGGTAGCGTTATTATGATTATACAATAGTTAAGAACACTAAACAACATACAATACGATGTCATTGCTATAGTTAACATGTTGTCTACAGCCAACAAGATTTTGATTTGCAAACTAAGATATCACGTAAAAATTATGGAGGACATAACACAACATATAAAAATAAAATGTTTCCCAATACGTCCAAAAAAACATCATATTCAGAATATGTTGCTGAATGTACTTCAAATGTCACTTCTACAACAAGTATTCAAGATAATGTTGCATTAACGTCTGAGAAAGAAGTCGCTGCAACCTCCAGTAATATAGACTTATTTGCTATCTTTAATCCAAATAACCATCTCTCTGCTCACTGTTTCAAAGAATATGAAAAGAATGTAAAATATTCTAAACAACCTAATATAGGGCACGTTATGCAGAGAGACAGAACACCGCGCCGAGACAAGTATCTTCATCGTATAAAAGTTAGAAGTCCAAAACGAAAAGCTCCACCAACAGATAAAATTAAAAAAAGATCGATAGGTACAAGTTCAATAAATTGGGATAAAGAAACAGAAAGTAATCAAGAATTGCAGATTCAAATTGTAAAAGAATTGATAAATGTTGCTGAAAATACCGAAGAAGACGAAAAAAATAGCAATCATTCTATGGAAGATATGTGTCGTATTTGTCACAGTGGAGATGGAACTTCAGCTGAGTTGGGTCATTTGATATCAACATGTTCCTGCAGGGGAACAATTGGTCGAGTTCATGTCAAATGTTTAGAGCGGTGGTTAACAGAATCAGGAAAGTCGCGGTGTGAGCTTTGTGGAACCAAATATATAACACGACGAGTTCATCGTTTCGGCGTTTTAAAGGCTCTTGCTATGTGGCTACTCAGTAACAATTCCAAACATGTACGTATATAACAAATATTCCCTTAAAATATTCCAATATAGAACAAGTTAAATTGTTTTGTTTACAAAGCTTACAAAGTTTTCAACAATAAAATAACATCAAATATAAATTAGCATAAAACTGCTTTGTATCCAAGTCTCATTAACTTTTATTACAAAACGCAAATTATAGTTTCAATGTACTATTATTTTGATCCAATTCTCTACAAAGAGAAAATATATTCTTAATAGACTTCTTACTTTCATGTTAGAAAATTTAATATTTAATTTTTAATTAAGAGTATGTTAATTAATTAAGTATATATTATTCTACTTAGTAGATCTTACATCTATTATGAATAACTGAAATAAATTAATAAAGATCTGTTTCAAATACCCACTAATATTTTTACGTGCACTAATACTTTTTTATATATTTTATTAGGCCAAAATTCACGATTTTTTCACGTTGATAAAATAATATAGTCTGTATTACTGAAGATAAAAGAGAAGTGGTTTAAATATTTAAAACAAAGATTTGAGTTATAAATAGTAACGAGTAGTAGTTATATATATAAGGTTATCTAAGATTTTGTTAATAATTATCTGCCTCTTAATATTTAATCTTTAATAAACATTTTAATGTCAACTAATTTTATTTCTTTTTTGTTTGAAATAACATAAATATAGACGGCTCCTCGATAATTGTTATACCACTTATTTGAATTGCATACTCAAAAGTTTAGTGAAACTTTTTTTGTGGTTTTGTTAGTTAAACTGTAAATATACCTTCTCAGATAACGCAGACAGGAGAAACTACTTACGAGTATACCTAGTCTTGCCATAAATATTGTAACAAATAATTTATTTTTTTTTAATATCAAATAACATTTATTATTTTTACAGTATGTTAGTTTTATACACAAATATAAAACAATTAAATATATAAAAAGTTTAATTGAAGTGGTGTCCATTGGCTGCAATACAGTCCCTTAAACGTTGAGGTCAGATATCAATAAAAGAACGTGATATTTCCATTTAGAAATTCTCCACTGCCAATCGTTTGGATTGTTTTAGGGACTCCAAATTATTATGGCGTTTAGAGCAAGCTGTTTTCTCTAAAACTGAACATAAATCATAATCCAGCGGATCAAGACCGGGAATAGACGACGGCCAGTCTTTAGCTCTAATGAAGTCCGAGACGTTCGCTTCCAATCAAGACTGCGTGGGCCGAACTTTATGACCCGGCACCGAGTCTTGCTGGAAGGGTACTTGGTTATTGAACATGGTGTTACACTTGTGCCGATGTTTTGATATATTTTTCACAAAAATATGGCTCAGTCACTCCTTCACAGCTAACACCCCACAAAACCATCACTGAAGCCGGATAATGCCCAAGTTGCACTCTGTCGACTAATTGATGACTCTTAAAATACTCGACATGGTTCTTGGTGCTATCTTCATTTCCCAAGATAAAATCTTTTGCTTTCGGACAGGATTTCTTTAAATTCTTTCCCTTACTGCTTTTTTGATCACCTTTTTTGTACGAACGCTACGTGGACGGCCAGATCATTTTCTTTCACAAACGAAGGAAGTCTCATTGTACCTATTAATAGGCCGGTACACAAACATTTGTCTAATACCAAGTGTAAGGAGAGTTTTAAAAATTGGCTCCATACCTACTTAGTGTAATGCAATCACAGCGATTCTGTTCTCTTTCTCACCCCACTCCATTTTAATATCGCAAAAAATTGTACAATGTATTGGCGCCAAAATGAGATAACACAATAAACAATCGTATAAAAATTACATTCCAAATTCAAATGTAATATTTTTTTATTTTTAATTGTAACAGTATTTATGGCTAGACTAAGTACATATAAGTTAGCCAAAAAGTCAAACATACATACCTTTAAGTTTAATGAAATAAAGTCAGTAATAAAAAATAATAATTCCATTAATTCCAGATGATCGTGGATTTTTTCGGTATAATGATAATGACTCCAATAGCAGTTGTGGCCGCAGGGTTGACAGGAAGAACCTTTGCTGGCCTCATGAACCAAGATCATTTGACACCGTGGCCTCTGGCTTCTACATTTGTACTGGCTTGTATGACCTTGGTAATTTCATTAAATTAGAAGTGAACATTTTATTAGATAATTGAGAGATATATAAATAATATAAGGCATCTGGAGGAGCCACCAAAAAGTCAAATACAAAATATTTATTGAAAGTCAGCTTTACACAATAAAAATATTGTCATAGCTACGAACAACTTGTAAAGTTAATTACCACAGACTTCTCTTATATTATTTTATAAAGATATACTTCAAGCCTTAAACACATAAATAATAATAATGAGGTTAGAGGACAAATTACATGCATTGATCTACCGTCTTATTGAGCAAATTATTTGCTTGTGTAATGCCTGTCATGTTACTTAATATTTATATGTAATATAGATATAATATTCACATTATAGTTAAGTTTCATATAGGTACGTAATATATATATTCTTATCGGTTTTTTTATATAAAAAAAGTAATATCGTATTTCGTATTATGTTTGACATTTATTCATATTAAATAACTTTCCATAACTAAATCGCAAGCCTTATAAATTTGTTGTATGAATAAATATGTTTATATTCTTGTAGCAATATTATAAAGGAAATATTCTTGTTATAAGGCAGAAAATAAAGCACTTCTAAATTAATTAAAAACAAACTGAATCTATTTATAAAAGTAATTTATAAATTTATAATTAATGAACGAAATATTTTACCTGTTCTTTAATTATTAACACTACCCGAGCGTCGTTTCTGAGAACCCTGTGTAGCTTTCGAACAGCTTAAAATTTAAAGAAGACCAAGTTTGAATCATTCTATTCATTGATTTAAACTTTATAACCTTCGCATTTTAAAAAAGTTTACAATTTTGTAAGAATATATTAATTCCAAGAATCAATTTTAATTAGCCAAGGAAAGATTCTTATTTCTATTCTAATAATCTACTTGTAAGGGGTGGTTTTTAATGGACATTTATATAATAAACAGATAAGATAGGTAATTAATTACAACTTTTTCTTAGCAGTAGTAATGTTTTCTTTCTAATTAAAAGTTCTTTTTTGGCACCTGTCTTACAAAAAAAAGGTTTTTAAGTTATTCATATCTGTCCGACTACTCGAACAGAAAATATTTGATCTAACAACATTAGGCAATGTTATTTGCCTCCCCGCCATATTAAATCACTCAATGACATTAAGTTGTTTTAACAGAATGCAGAAATCGATAGATAATTTTTTTTTTAGATTTCAATCATTGTATGATTATAACTTATTATTTATTGGTAATTACCTAACTATTAAAACATTTTAATTATTATTTAGTCCGTACATGAAAACCATTTTAAAGTAATACTAAAACGATCACGTTATTAAAATACAATCACATGATAAAAGTCAAAGTTAACTTAAAGGAAAATCGAAGTAACAATAATCATTTCAAATAGTAAAATTCTTGATTTAATTATCTTTAGCTTGACGGTTGTCTTGACGTCGACATACGAGTATACACCAAGTCGCGATGACAAAGTGTGGTGGGTTACGTTTCACACAATTATTTAATCTGCTTCAGGAAAAGTATATTTTAAAGTCCTTACATTTATTATTTATTTCAATATTTTGAGCTTTGCATTGTACTTTGCTACAAAGCCTTGTGTGCTTCAAAGCGTCTAACAACTACCTAATACAAACACAGCTGTTGAATAACATCCAACATTTAACTACATGAAACAAAGCTTTTCAGCGTGTTGACGAAATAGAATTAAGGTTCTGAAATATCTTTTAGGTATTTCTGTGTGTTAGTTAAAATATCAAATTACACTTATCCAAATTTTAATTTTTATTTAATATGGCTATACATGTTTATAGGTATTTTCAAATACACTTATCTAAACTAAAATCAAATTAAAACTATGTCTGTTCTTCTAAGCCACTGTATGATAAAGTATGATATATTCTAAATCCCTGTTTCGTATGATATATTCTAAATCCCTGTTTCGTATAGTTAATATTTTAACATACGTAATATTGAGTTCTATGTTTCAAATTATATTTATCATAGAAGTGTTACGTGAAGAAAAAAGATTATTTTGTTTTTCTATATAGTTTATTATAAAACAATGTCATAAAAATTAAATAGTTATCATTTTATGAACCTAAAAGAGCAGAAAACCGATTATTGCTAAAAGCAAACGCAACATTTAGGTAGGCTTTGGCACCGGTCTTGACATCAAATGTAGTGTACTACACTATTGCTACCACTTCGCTACACTATCGCTACCACTACGCTACACTATCGCTACCACTACGCTACATAATACTATAATCACATCCGAACAACCTGTCAATACTCTGTGCTTAGATATGGATGATCATGTTAGGGATTACTCGTGTGTCCACAGGTCCCATAATGGATGGATCGCTTTCGACTTCTACAGGGTGGACCATATATTTTTGCACATTTGAAACATAAGTAGAAATAAAAGTACAAATATTATTTTGTTAACGATTTATTTAACGTAATAAAAATTAATTGATATGTATCTTTTAAAAATAACATCGTCGAGATGTGCTCCGTCTCCTCGTTAGTACTCCTGCAATTGACAGCGTGAACTTTGGAAAACACTCTGTCGCATGCTTCAAGGAATCGCAGCAATTTTCTCGTGGACGTTTTCTTTTCATTTAGCTAAAAGATGCACTCTACTCTTTAGACATCATCACAAGAAAATATCGCAAGGCGTATGGTCCGGGCTTTTTGAAATACGGCCATGAGATATCAACTCTGCAAAAAAAATAATTTGTTCGTAAATATTTCTTTGAGCACCGGTAAAGTAATATTGGAGGTATGGCATGTTGCTCCATCTTGTTGCCTTCAGGCCCTGCTATTGTATCCTTGAAATTAATGTAACTCTTCCCATTCGTGAGGTAGTTTTTCTGGTCTGTGATGTAAGGCTCTTGTCGTGCCACTACCAAAAACGTTCAATCCATTATTACCATCACTACCATCCTATCTCCATTTTACCATTTCTCTCAAAGATCATTGAATCCAATGTCCATTTTCAAGTTTCCCATTTCCTTACTAAATACGATCTCCCTGATCCATTATAATCAGGTTTCCGTACTGGCCATAGCATTACTCCAGCACTTTTTTATACTGAAGATATTAGGGAAGGTATGGGTAACCAGAAGGTGGCCATTCTTGTTCTAGTCGACTTCAGTAACGCATACAACGCTGTCGACCATGTCATTTTACTCGCTATGCTGTGCGGTACAATATCTCGCTTGAGTCTAACAGGTGGTTATCCTCATATCCTTGGGGTTGCCAGCAAGCCGTTCGCACTGATGAGGCCCTGTCTGATTCGTGTAATACGATTGCTGGCGTCCCACAATGCGGTATTTTATCTTCTGATGTATGCTATTTTCTTAAAATTAGCTTAATCGCCTACGTCACACTTGTGTATGTTTTATTTTCGAACTTCGAAAATTGGATCATGTGTCAAGCTACCTATACGCAAGCGCAGAAAACTTAGAATTCTATGTCTTTAGTACTCTTTATTATTCAATCCTCATACACTAACTTATGTTAAATGTAACCTCTCTTTCTTATCATCTTATCGACATGCATGACAGATCACTCCGCTCTTTATCGCACTGCTTCCAAATTATTCGCATTAACGGCCGTTCGACTTTGGAATCAATTGCCAGAGTCAGCACGTAAAATTTCTTCCCATGATGTTTTTAAGCGCCGTGTAAAAGAATTTATCCTAAACAATAATTCGTTTTATTATTATTATTCTTTTTTTTTTTTAATTAGATAAATATTATATATGTATTTCTTTATATTATTTATATATTATATTAAAATTGTATATGTATGAATATATATGTATATGCGTGTGTATGTATGTATATCTAAATATATACGTATGTGTGTATATATACCAACAAAAGAAATATAGACCGATTATGCCTTTTTGCTGATATGGCAACCCGTACTGTCGTTTTGGTGAATGAAAAGGATTTTGGTGCTTAAAGTGAGATTTTTCTGTGTTCCAATATAGATTTCCAATTATTGTGTTTATTTACTTCGCCATTGATGTGAGAATGAGGCTACTGAATCGCTTCAGTATAGTGTCAGCCAATAATTTACGTTGGATGCAAATTAATGTCGTTTGTTTTCATCTCCTGCATAATTTGAAGGGTCTAAGGTTGAAGGTCCCAATGCAAAATTGACCGCAGACTAGTTCTAGATATTGCCAGAACTGCCTAACACTTACGCATAGACGATTCTGGTTCATCCCTTAAAGAAATTTCAACCTCCTGAATGTTCTCTTCGTTTCTTCTTGAACGTGTCCGCCTAGTTTGTATATTCATTGTTGATCCGGTTTACTTGAACTTCTTGACCCAAGCTTTAATAAAAATTGACACTTAGACACTCACCTACACGTCGTAATCCATATTCAACTGTAAGAAGCTGTAAGAAGAAAAACATGGTAAGGTAAGGTAAAAACTGTAAGAAGAAAAATATGGTCAAACAAATAGCACGCTGTCACCACGCCACGAAGTTCAAATTTATTTACACTTAACAATAATGATGTCTTTTCTCATTTGAAATTTAGTATTTAATTTTACCCTTTTTGATGATTAAAGAGTTGTTGAAAGGATAAAACCGATA
The DNA here is from genome assembly GCA_959347405.1 of Napeogenes sylphis. Taxonomy (NCBI): domain Eukaryota; kingdom Metazoa; phylum Arthropoda; class Insecta; order Lepidoptera; family Nymphalidae; genus Napeogenes; species Napeogenes sylphis. The sequence continues at coordinate 26,507,071 of OY365788.1, read as the reverse complement.
ATTATATACATATATGAATTAACATTCTACAATTATCCCTTTTATTAAGTTCATACACCACTTATAGATCGCCATCCTGTTAGTGGAATGCTACAGGGAAATTCATAAAATTTCATTGCATTCTTTCCAATTATATTGCTGATGATATTTTTTTCCAGGTATGCTACTACTGTTGGATAGTGTCAGCCTTAACCCGTCACGCACTCGGTTGGTGGATCTGGTATAGATCTCACTATGAAGTGAGACTTCAGTTGCAAGAAAATGAGGAATAATCTTAAATGATATTAAACTAGAAAAAAAAAAGGAAAATGATTATTCATTTTGTACTTTTTCGTAAATGAATGTAATGCATCTAATTTGTTTTTACCTGTCGTATCTGATAGACCGCAACGAAGTAATTTCAATTATGTGTTTTAGTAAACACTAAACAATATACTATGAGGCTATGCGCATTGACATTTTTCTTATACGATCTACTTAATAAAACGCTAATACCTTGTCAATTCCGACCAGACTTATAAGTACAGGGTTGTGATTTGGTATCAAATTTAAGGTCTTAACGAGTAAACAGTCAGTCAGTCAGTCAGTCTTGTTAGTCTTGAGTAACAGTTCGGTTTTTAAAAATCAGCCCATTAGTTATTGAGATAATGTTGAAAGAATATTTTAGCCAAATCCTATGGGGATGGTGCACGTGATACCATCGAACTCTGTTCTTATAACTCGATCAGAACAACAACTACGCTTCTTTTTCTACTTCACTTTTTTACACATATATTTAATCTACTTCAGATACTGCTACACATTGCGTAAGTATACATAAGATGTCCGAGATAATTTTGAGTACATGAACCCTAGTTATATTTAATATAGTTACGGCTTTACTACATCGGTCCAGGAGGCACGGGCAAAACATTCGCATACAGTACAATCGCGCACATCCTTCGTAGTGATAGAAAAAAATGTACCCCAGTGACATTCACCGGAATAGCTGCGATACTCTTGAGAGGAGGCGAACTGTCCATTCGACTTTCAAAGTCTGTAAGCTCGAGCGCCGAGAGCTCGATGAGCGTCTTATTGCTTTTATGTAGTGATCATAAAGTTTTTAATTATTTTGTTTTTTGTCGGTTTTTGTGCTCCTATAAAGACTTAAAAGATATTACATATATTCAAATAGGAAATATAATTTTCAAATACTAATAAGAAATTACTTCTTACATACTTTATCAAGAGAATATAAACATGCGTGATACTTATTACTTTTGTCGAAATCGCCAAATAAATTTGCGGTCTTCCAAACCATACTTTGATGTTAATGCAATTGTGAGATTATTGGAAAGTTAAATCTAAAAATACTTACATTATCTATGACAGCCAAATAATGTATGAGATGTATGCAAAAATAATGTTTGCATCACAGGAAATATACAAAATATGTATTTTTTTGCTATAATGTCCAAATAAAAAATACTTTTACATTAACAGCAATAACATGTAATTGAAAGTGAAATGATAAAACACCAAGTATCGTTATTAATAGGCTTGTGTTGATGACTTTGATAACTGTACTTATCGTTTTTGTTGTCACAAACATTTAACATTCTTGTTTACAAATAATGTTAAACAGTATTTTGTTACTTCAAAATCTTTGCTGGATGCCAGACTAGGTACCTACAGCCTTCAGCCAAAACAATTTATTTTCTATTCTGTCAACACGACGAAACAAATGAAGGTCAAATAACATTTTTCGATTTATATTTACAAAGCCCTCACTGAGCTTTGTCGACTGAACATAGTTTTTATTGAAAAGTATCAGAAATATTCATTAAGTTATTAAAGTATTGACGATCTGTGACGACGTTATTCTAATGTATTTTTTAAATTGCATATTTATCAATATATTTCTACAAATAAAAAAATATATAGTATAAGGTATTCAATCAAGCTACTTCACACTACAGAATAATAATATATTAATTAATTATCTAGATAAGTTTAAGGAAAATAAAGAACTAAATAAGTAATATATTTAATATTACAATAATATATTTAATATTACAAAATGGCTTCCGGGACAATAATATAATAAAAACAGTAATATAGTTCTTACTGTGTACTTATGTATACACAATTACTAATTACTTAATACGATGAAATACCCACAAAATATATTACATATATTATAAACATTATAAGTATTAAAAACGCTTATCTTGCCAACTGTCCAATACAGAATGCCTTTAATAGTGGCTTATATTATATATTTATAACATAATAAAATAAATAGAAGCGGCAATAGTAGCTTTTGAAGTTTTAAATATTCACAACTATAAACATCATTAAATGTCTTATAATAACATTATAATAGTATAAAATGATTTAAAATTCCTAAATATATTTATAACAACCTTATTTCATACATTTATGGCTTACAGAATTAGATTTGGTTTATACGTTTATGTAACAGATAAACATAAAAACCTTCAATATATAAAGATTAAAAAAATTATAGATTACAACAACTTTCTAAGAGAGTGAATGGTAGCGCTGACGGATTTATGTAGGTACAGGACACAAAAACACAAAATTAAATTACAAATGATTTTATATTGAACATAAAATGTTTTAAAATCGTTGGTTTAAACACATTGGATTATAATATAATTAGTATTAATTACTTGTATATTAAACTTGAAGAAAATTTTCTTTCAGGAAATGACGCTACATCTGCGTTTGTTATTATTTTTTTTATTTATATTCTTTCCACTTTAAACCCATACCAGAAATCACTTATGTACGTCAAAGGGAAATATTAGGAGGACCTATTTTGACACCATACTTATCGAAATAAGCCCTTCTATAAAGACACTCTCCAGCTTAAAATTAAAGCTTCGAGGGTTTCACGCGGTCCCTGTTCTGAGAATAACATTATTGTAAATGAAAATAATTTTAAATAAAAAACTAAAATTTCATAAGTAAATCATATTAATTTGTGCCTGGAAATAAAAAAAATATAAGTAAACAAATAAAAACAATACGTTTTTTACATTTGAAAGCTTCTACAATACCATACCAACTAATACAATACTACTCACTCTGTAGTCATCAAATCCTAATTTAGTTTAGTCACTGATGAAACAGACTGTCTCAGTGGCTAACTAAGTTACTGGGACCGACCCCGCCATGCTAAGTAGAAAATGGAATAAAATAGTATACTATAGTATACTATAATAGGAATGTACAACGCTGAAGAATATTTATTTAGTTATTTATTCAATTGTAATTTGACATATATAAAAACTACAAAGGCTTCGTATGAGATATAAATAAAAATAATTTCGTTTTTATTATAACATATATCGCAGCTCTCTACATTACCAAAAAAGTTAAGTTCAATTTTATTGATTAGATCTTTTTGGGTACTTCGGTAGTAAACGTCATACGAAATTTATCTGAGACAAAATATATTCCTGAAAAGGGTCCAGTAGGTCGACCGTAAATATAAATTCTGTTGTGTGGAAAAAATACTAATGAGTTTAATAAATACTAATACAGTAATCAGTAGGATTCAGTAAAATTTACTTGAAAATCAAAATAACTTACAATGTATATTGACTGTAATTTATATTTTGCCGTAAATCACTATAATAACGGAAACACAATTACAAGGAAGCAATTAAGTTTTATTGATGTTCGTATCATTTCACAGAAAATAAAGAAAGTTGTCTTTAAGAGGTAATTGGTTAGTTAAGTGTAATAGTTAGGAATATTTTCATCAACTTACGAACTTTTACTAAATAAAATATTATTTTTAGATGGAACCAGTGTAGTGAAATAGAAACATAAAATAATATGAAATATTGTTATTTAAATAAATAAATCTTAATTCTTTATCGGAGTTGCGTCTTCCAGGTAATGGGGCCAGGTCCGTATTTCTCTGTACAATTTTCGTCCGGGACTCTCTAGGGCAACGAGTTGTTTATGACCCACCAAGTGGTAGTTTGGCGACAGATGTCCTTCTTTCACCCCACATTTAATTAGTTCTTGGGCTGCGGATAATGCTTCTGGCGTCGGCTCATCATCTGTGCAAAGTTAATTATTATAATAATATGGTACCTATAGATTATGTTATTGTATATTAAAATAGATGATTATAACGGAAGACTTCATATTTCACAGTACAAGGTTACTATTATAAGAGCAATGAAAGTTAATTAAATATTAATCTTAAGTATCTAAAACACCACATCATATGATTACGATTTAGATTCATTGTGAACCCAACAAACACGTGATGAAAAATAAAATCAATATTTTTTTTTTTATGAAATTGTTATTATAAATTATTTTAATTAGAATATTAAACTACTCACTGACTAGACACTTTCAAAGAAACATTTAGATTGATTATTCAAATTTTAAGTTATGTTATATTATGTTTAACAAATGAACTTTAAGTTCGATAATAACTGTTTAGCTTAACCGTGGCGAGGAATAACAGCTTCTTAACAGTTAACTTGTACTCTATCTTAATCTTCTTAGTCGGACGTTATTGCGGCCTCATGTAAATACACACATACCAACCAATTAAACAACCCTGCAGAGATTCCAACTTCTAAGTCTTATGTTAATTCAGTTGAAAGTTTTTTTGTAGTTCACATACCTACATAGAAGCTGGTAATGCACTGACCAGCTGAAAGAAGTTTAAATTATAACTTACTGTTAAAGTTTCCAATGAACGATATAGCAATAGATTTCTTATTGTATCCGTACGTATGAGCCCCAACATGCAACCAACCAGAACCCTCATAGACTTTGCCGTCTCCACCTACTAGAAACCTGTAAAATCATAAAATTCTGAAAAATCATTATCAGATGTGGATCTTAATATTAGAAATAGTTTTCTGTAACATACGTATCCTAACTTATTATAACTGGTTAATTAGAATTCTCTTGTATTGTTATTTTTAACTGTACCTAATTATGTCCAACTTCAAATAAATGAGTAACTAATGATATTCACTAAGTCATGCAGCATAAAAGGGATCTGTTCCTAAAGTATAAATAATATTGCGAATATAATCTGAGCTAAAACATTAAGTGTAATACAGGGTGAACTAAAAGTTCGTTTACATTTTAAATGAGGAAGAAAATAGGTTTATTAGATATATTATTTTAAATTTATTATTAAAGTACGGAAAACGGAATTTTGTTCTTTAAAAATGTAATTATCCATATGTGATCATTGACTATTTAGACACTGATGCAACCTGGAGTGACAATTTTCAATGGCGGCCTCAGTCCTTATAAGTGTTTTGTGAAATGTTTTGCATTTTCTCTCGTATATTTTTCTTTAATTCTAGGGATGCTAGGTTGCTGTTGAAAACTTTACTTTTCAGGTATCCCCAAAAAAATAAGTCCATTGGGGATAAATCTGGGCTAAGAGGCGCCCAATTAATGTCACCTAATATTGATATTACTTTTTGTTAAAACCTTTCGCAAATAGCATTTGATTTGATTTGATGAAAATGTGGCATGTTGCTTCATCTTGCTAAAGCCACCATCTTTGATTATAACCTGTAGCGCTGGCGAAAAAATCTGCCTCTTCCTGATAAAGTTGCCCATGCAGCAACCTTGGGTGAATTCAGAGGTTTTTGATGTTTCTATTCATGATTAGAGTCACTCTTCCAATATCTGCAATTTAGCTTATCACATGGCCATTTAGATGGAAGTGTGCCTCGTCTGAGAAAAAAAAATAGCAAAGCTATGTAACATTTCATATGCGTATTGGAGCCTGGGAGGGTGAGCTTGAGGCTTTAATTCTTGTACCATTTGGATGTTGTACGGATGTAAATGTAATTTTTTGGGAAGCATACGAATCAAAGATGATCTTGGCAAACCTAAGGCACGAGACCGCTTCCGAGTAGAGAGTCCAGGATTTCAACAAATAGACGGTCATACGTATGATGTTAGGTGGTTTTCTCGAATTCCGTACTTCTTTTCTAATCAATTGAATGGATGGAGGCTCATTTTTACGTCGTTTATTATATAAGTGCAAAATATTTGCACTGAAATAATAAAACCGTTGTTTTCGTAGTACCCTCGTACACAGAACGTTTATTGCTGAACAGCACCACGCTAGTTGGTATTTAATTCTCAATGGCCGCTCTTGCGCTTTATAATCTATCCGCCTCGCCCTGCCGTTGCTGCTTATCAAAGCTACCTATTCAAATTTATACGGACTTTTGGTTCAACCGGTATTTAATGATATACTTACGACATCCCAATGTCCCAGAATCCCTGGCTATCCATTTGTGCATTCTGAATACTCTGAACAATATCTTTACACGACTCAAATGTGCTGCAAGTAGGTGTAACAGTGTGCTGGATGATGACTAAATCAACAGGTCTTGGAAGATAATTAACATGCAATGGACGCAAGCCGTCCCATTCTTTCTTGCTTACGATGCCTGGACAAGCTGGAAATAAAAATATTTATAATATTATTTTTGTTAATATATAAGCAGCTTATTCTTTGTGATGTTGGATTTAAACTTTTATGTATGATCTATAATCTACATGACTTAAAATATTTAGCTTGAAGTACCTATTAGTAAAATAAGCTTCACCAAATGTATAGTTATTTTTTTTACTTATTTTTGTACCAGACAGTTTACAATAAGCACTTAAAACATATATTTTGTATATTGAGATACTTATTTCTCAAACACAACTCTTTCTATTACCCAGAACAGTAATAAGAACTCAAGTCAAAGAAACGATAGGTTATTGTTACAAAATAAAAAGAATGAGCAAGACATTATAACGAAATAAATAAAAATAATAAATATACTTAATAAATAAACATATAATTAATATATAAATACCTACTTAAAAAAAAATACAAATACATTTTTTACATAACAGAGATCCAGGACGCGCTCAGTGTTCTACACAATTAAGAAATACGTAAGTAGATAAAATTAAAAATCATCTAAAAAGAATTTAAAACCATCTAAAAAGAAAGAATATTATATTTACGAGTTTGATATAAAATTAAAAAAAATACTTCTATAGTATAGTATAGTATAGTATATACATAGTTGTAATACGTAAATCTCATTAATAATCTTAAATAAACCAATAGTTTAATTATGAGTCATGTTTGTGTATTTTATTTATTCTATATTGTAAGTTTACAATTAGTACAAGCAATAATATAGTTTTATAGCAGTTTGACCACAAGAGTCAGCCAAGGACAAACACATACGTGACATTAGTGTTGTTCATGGTAGTGCTAATTATACTCCGGGGAATATTATACCTACGACAGATTTATTTCGCTATTACTCTATGTTTGTACAACTATAAAACACAATAATTATAACATAGGGATTTTATTATTGCTCCTAGGTATATTCTGGACCGCATTCACATATATTTATATATTGTACTGTAGCTTTGATAGCTATTACCTACCTACAGTCTGTTTACCTGTTTAGGATAACCCAAAAACTGTTGTATTAATGAGAAGAAAACTTTTCTAGGAAAGTTGATCTAGATCAAAACATTTGTATTTCAAAGAAGAATTTAGTTTATATTTTATCGAAAATTGATATTCTTATAAGGAGAGATAGACGAAGCTTCTCAACATTCCATGGATTCACCGAGCGGGTGCCGGACCCATCGCGTTGCAAGGAGAGGAGTCCAGACAGTGCCTGGGACTTGCGACCCAGGAGTAGGCTTAAGGGGCCCCTTTTTATGCGCAAAAATGCTCGCCTTCACCCTATACACTCCTCTCCCTACCTAACCAAATTTGGAAAGAACCTTTCAATGCCGCCTTTGAAATACGTTCTAGAAAGGAACCGGTGCTTGTTCTAGAAAGGTCAAGGTCTTCAAGTAGGTTATAGAGAGATTTGGTTGTTAAACCTCTCGCTCCCACTTCTACCGCGTATAAACTAACTATAAATTTATTCCTGGACAGTTCGTTAGTCAGTTCGTAATACTTATTAAGCTTGAATGTGTGATCCCTGGGGATGTCCCTGTCCCTGTCCCTGGGAACAGTAAGCTCCACAAGTATCACGCGCCTCAGATGTTTAGAGTACAGGAATAAGTCCGGTCTGGATAACGAAACAGCAACATCCTCAGGGATTTTGTGATGTTTTTCATACGTGTCCATCATGAGAGTCGAATCAGGAGCCGAGCCTAAAATTGAGTAAGGCGTCGGTATTGATTTTTTAGAAGCGCCTTCTTTTACGAATTCTACAGATCGTTTGGTGGTTGTTAAACCCTTCCGCGCTCTTGCTACTGACAGACTAACCGCTTCCCGTATAATTTTTAATACCTTATCGTGGCGACGCGAGTATTGACCTTTATCTAAAAGTACCCTACACCCTACTAATAAGTGTTTCGCGGTTCCTATTGCCTCCCCACATATGTTGCAAGACTTTTCGGTGGCTTTGCCCCATTTTACTAAATTACTTTGATCTGGGAGAGTCATTTAGAATGCATTAAGATAGAATTTTAATAATGCTGGGGACCAATCATAAATTAACATTTCAAAGCTAGTGGAATACAAAAATCTCCTATGGTATTTCATTATATGTAGTGATGTTTTGTAGAATCGTGAGCACACACGTACGTAAACATTTATTTGTCATACCTAATTTATCAATGTATACATTGTTCTCAAATACCAAATTAAATATAATGGTTGAATGTATAAGTTTATACCTACACTGACATAGTAAAATTAGGTAAATAATAATGTCATTTATTAAACCAAAAGAAAATAGTGAATGAGTTACAAAATCATTATTAAGTACTGTAAAAGTTATGTTAATACTTAATAATAAGATTTAGCTCTTACTGAATATCAAATTAGCAATTTATTTCATAGGTACGCAAATTAGAAAATAAGTCTAGCATCGAAGTCAGAGACCTAAAATTATATATTATACTCTTACGTAGGTATCTTAGACTATATCTACCAATTTAAGGAAAGCACTGTTCTGTATATTTAAATATATATAGACTGATTTAGTTAGACTGATATAGACTGATTTAGTTTTAAGAAAGCATAGAATCAAAATATAAATACCAGCACTGATAATGCTCCAAAACGCTGTCGATATCAACAAACCAAACAATAACATTTTATCACTACACTTTGCTTCAAGTTCTTGAACTCGACTGAGCTACTAATACTACTGACTGAGAAAATATTATCTAAATGTTTTCTTTTATTAACCTCTTTATCTCCGTGTTCTTTGCGGATAGATATCAGAGGTCTGTTTATGCACTATATTAAATATCTACCTACTTAAAATTGTTAGGTACTCTGTAAATGTGCTAATTAAAAAAAATCTACATATACAATGATGGAAAGTACGTTTATCTATTCCTAACACATACTCGTAATTAATCTACAATAAAAATTATATTTTACCAGAGAGATCCACATATTTTTAATGCTTATGAATAGAAAGTTCCTAATGTACGTAGTTAGTAGGTAAATAATTAACTTTAAAAATGTGTAAAAATAACATTAATTTAGTTTTTATTCATTGAATTCTGTGTTATTATACTTTTAACCTTAATGATAACGTTAAAATAATAAAAAGGGGAATCCCGGCAGAGTGCTATCTAAACCATAACGTAATATTTTTTAATATAGGTAGGTACCTGAAGGAAATTAAATCAGTTATAAATGATCTATAATAATATTATAAGGGCTAACTGAGTGTTTTGCTTATTAATGGTTATGTAACCAAATAGTAAAAACGGAACCCTATACTATGAATAAGCTGTCCGTGTGGCCATCTGTCCGTCACCTGGCTGCATGTCATGAGTAGAGATGGCTAGACAGTTGAAATTACCCTCAGAATAGTTATTGTTCTGAGCAAATACCTACTAAAAACAAAATATATAAGCAGGATTCTAATACTACAAACTTTGTTTTCTGTTTGCCGTTTTTTTTGTAGATAATAGTAGTTTGTGTCGATCCACTAATTTCTAGAACTATCACTTACGTTAGGAACATGTTTAATTTAATTTATTAGCATATTACTTTGCCTCACAATAATGGGAATAAAAAATATATTGCATTTACTTTTTTGTCCAGTTTTACGTTTTGATACAGAAATGAAATCAATTTCAAACGATTTTGTTCGTTTCCTTTGCTAATTGTATAAATATGTTATGTATTGACTGTTTAATGTTAACCGTTTACATATTTGTATTTGTTTAATTTCAGTTCCTCCGAGCATGTGTTTCCATACATAAATTAATTGTTCTGCGCTAACACAACACAGTACACTCTAGTTGTATAGAGATGTTCTGTGTTAATTAAGAACCCACTATATCCACTACATAATAGTTAATCCATTTTAAAGACCTAACTAACATATTAGAGTTTCATCACCTTCAACTAACCCAGAGGTTCCCAAACTTCTTTCGTCCAACGCCCACATTGAAAGTCAGTTATTTTGTAACGCCCCCCAATTTTTTTCATCTTAAAAGCTTGAATAACAGATTAGATTCGTTTCCTTTAGTTTCCTTAAACCTATATTCTAATTGAGACTTATTAACCTTACAATATTAAAAGTAGTTTTGATTAAAACATTACATTTAATATTGAGCAATAGTAATACAATCTTTCATAATAAAAAGCATCTTTTATAAAAAAATAACAACAGTTAAGATTGATCAATAGTAATACCACTTTTCACAATTAAAAGTTTTCTTCTTCATCTCCCTGGTTTTCATCCTGACGTATAACAAGGTCTGTCTTCCTGATCAACTTACTCCACTTTGCACGGTCTTCGACATCCATCCAGCAATTCCTTGTACATCCGGGAGATCTCACTCCAGGAACAGATATATCAAGGTTTTTCCATCCGACATATTTCATAGACGGGCGCGTAACGTGGCCATACCATCTCAGGCGTCTATCCACCATCTTGGATTACTTCGAATGAATGTTTTACGTATGTGGTCAGACCGCGTAACGCCGCACATCCAATTCAGCATCATTTCCTCCCTCGTCATTCAGTCAGTCGTTTCCGTAACTTGAATTTCCTGTGTGTGCCGAGATAGTACTGGCAAACATTCGCTGCCGTATATAAGAACCGGTCGGATGACGCTCCTTTTTATTAGCCCCTTGATTTTAGGCGATATTCTGCGATTACAGACTACACCAGTCCAGGCAGCGCTTATCCAGCCTTGGGAATCGTAATCGATGCCTCCAGGCCCGTGCATAACAGATCCAGGTTACCTAAACTTTACCAACTTAATGGCTGGCTCAGGACCTATATGGATAGTATTAGAGTCTGGGCTCCTGCAAGCCATGTACTCGGTCTTCGATATATTTAGTTTAAGACCACTGTTCTCAAGCGTACCCTTCCATAGGTTTAACTTACGCTCCAGCTCCGGTCGGTCCGTTCTTTCTGCAACCCTTTATCTGCTGTACATTAACGATCAGCTGAAGCCTGGTATCTATGGGTATGGGTATCAGATGAGAGCACAGTTGTAGAAAGATATCTGCCAAGTTCTCGAACTAGTAGAGATTAAGTACAGTCTGAAAGAGAAGCCATGGTGCAACGTTTGAATGACAAACTCCAGGCAGTTTCCGCAATGGGCAATGCTAATCTTGTCAATTTCAATGCCACCAAAACGCAGACATGTCTGTTCACCGCTTTCACGTTGGCTCTTACTTTTCAGAATGTTTCCTTGGAATATAGTGACCGGCTTCAGTTGTTAGGCTTGGAGAACTTCAACTTTGGTCGGTTCATTGAGTCCAGAGCAAAAGCAGCAGCAGGAAAGCCGGTCTTCCGAAGGTCTGACAGTACTTTACACTGGGACAGCTACTTGTACTATACAAAGCACAAATTCGGTCGTGTGTGTAGAGTACTGTGGTCACATATATTATATATACTGGTGCCGCAAAGTCTCATCTTGCGTTCTGAACTAAATTGAGAGGCGAGCAAAGACGCTTATAGACGACCCTGAATAAGTTAAAGCCAACCTCCACAGCCTTGAACACTGGCATAGAATGACTATCCTCTTAGTATTCTATAGGATACATTTTTGTGAGTGTGCGCAGGACGCCACGACTTAATTTCCCCATCCCCCTTCCTTCCTTCATTACCGGACGTTCCTACGCACGGTGGGTAGCCATCCCTACTATGTGGCCATCCCTACTTCCGCCCGAACAAAACGCTTTACTTCGTCTTTTTTAGTTTGTACAGCGAAGGAATGGAACAACTTGCCTGCGTCGGTATTTCCGTCCGAATATAATGTGGGTCTACTAGAGTAGAGTGAATAGGTTGCTAAGTTAATTCGCCTTACCATCTTTGACTACATTTCCACTTTCCATCAGGTGGAATGTAGTCAAGCAATAACTAAGTTTGTATAAAAATAGGCCATTAATGGATTCTCATCAATGAGTGCTGTTTCATCGGCATACATCATCAACCATGGAGACTGGTCTTGGATGTGAGCCCAGAGAGAATAAGAACGGACAAGGGCTGAGCCCTGGTGAACCACTACTGTTATCTGGAAGGGTTAGGGTGTCGCCAACGGAGGTCCTAACCATAGGAGTCGTGGTACATGTCTCTGATAGTCTCAGTATAAGGATGGATGGATTTCTTTAAATCACAATGTCCACCAGATACACTGACGAGGCACACAGCAAAGGCCTACTGCAAATTTAAAAAGGTTACGCGAAGAGCTCTTTTTTTCTGTATAATTCCAGCAGAGTTCTGAAGACAAAAATAGCGTCTATAGTACTCGATCTTGGCTGAAATCCACATTGAGATTCAGAGACAGTGCACTTTTGGCGGAGCCTGAGGTCGCTCATGCGTACGAAGATCTTCATGGCTCATGACTCATAAGCTTAATGCCCCTATAATTACCACAGTCTTGAACACTGTCTTTTCCCTTGTAAATAGGTTTAATAAAACTATGTCGCCACTGCTTAGGCATCTTTCCAGTGTTCAAAATATCTTTAAAAAGGTTAGTAAGCACGAGCACACCAACAGAGCTAAACGATATTCAAGCTTCTATTCGCAGATCGTCAGGTCCTACCATTTTTCCGTTCTTCGTACGTCGAAGGCAATCACGAGTTTCGTCAAAAGTTACTAGGGTAAGTCCGAGTTTAGATGGTAGGTCGGGAGGAAGCCCGCACGGATACTGATCAGATGTACAAAGCTGCGGGCCCTGAATTTCTGACGCAAAGACATTTTGCGATATCTCGCGTCGCTTCATCTCGAGCTCATGCAATTTTATTTAATTATTATAAGGTTAATTCAATATATTGTCAAGTTTTATTTATACAATAAACTAGAATATTAATGGTTTTAAAATAATTATAAACTTGTATAACTATTGAAAGCGTATAATTTGTATTAAATATAGATGAAAAATAAATCGATACGGGCAAAGATACGAATTTGCGACTTGTGGGAAACTGTACCTAGAAGGGATGTGTTTCGATAACCATGTATTTTTAATTTTACATTTATTTAAAGTTTTAAAACAATAATAAATGGATGTTGTGTATTAGAAGGTATTATTTTTAGTGAATTTTCAATATGAATAAGATAAAGTTACAAATCATCTATCGCCCCCCTAAATGACACCAGCGCCCCCCAAATCTTTCTCGGTCTCTTACCGCCCCCCTCTAGGGTTCCAGCGCCCACAAGGGGGCGTTATCGCCCACTTTGGGAAAGACTGAACTAACCGAATAGTTGACGGAAATTATTATTTTAGTTAATTTATTACAAAAGTATCTATATTTAGTTAAATTAAAAAATATATAATACGCAGTGTGATTAAAAAAAAAGGAGAATATTTATTTTTTTCAAAAATATTTATTTATTCATCAATTTCTATAATGTCCCCTTCAAGGTAATGGCCCTCGCATATAATGCACTTGTGCCAACGTTTTTTCCAATCCTCAAAGTATTTCAAAAAATCATTTTTTGTGATTTTGTTCAGTTCCTCCTTCGATGCCGTCTTTATTTCCTCAATCGTTGCAAAACGCCGTCCTTTCATGAGCCTTTTCAGTTTCGAAAACAAGGAGGCCAAGTCTGCGGAATATGGTGCCGGCGGAATCATTAATGTGTTGATTTTTGCCAAAATTTCGGGCACAAGCAACGATGTGTGAGCAGGGGCGTTATCAATGTGCAAAATTTTTGTTCTTCCATAATTCCGGGCGTTTCTGGCGGATTGCTTCGCGCAAATTGCGCATAACTTGCAAGTAGTATTCCTTATTAACCGATCTACCCTGTCGTAAGAACTCATGGTGCACCACACCCCTGAAATCGAAAAAAACTGTAAGCAAAACCTTCACATTCGATCGAACTTGGCGTGCTTTTTTTGGTCTTGGTGATCCAGAATGCTTCCACTGGGACGATTGAGCCTTAGTTTTTACGTCATTACCGTACACCCATGTTTCGTCACCTGTTATGACTGTTATGACTCTTTTGAGTAAGTTTGGATCGTACGCGTCGTTGACGTCATTCAAAAGCGCTTGTGCGAGACTCATGCGACTATTTTTTTGGTCGAAATTGAGCAATTTCGAAACAAACTTCGCTGACACACGTCCAATGCCCAAAACACCCGTTAAAATTGCTTGGCACGAACCAAACGAGATGACGATATCATCAGCAATTTTTCTAATCTTAATTCGACGATTGCCGTACACTATTTTCTTTACTTCTTTAACGTTCTCATCAGTTGTTGACGTGGTGGGACGTCAGAACACGGATTGTGTATAGGTTTCTGGCGGTAAAACTGTTAGGTTCCCAATATGTTATGTACGAATGGCCTGAACAACAACAAGTACTTACAGCTTAGGGCTCGCAGCTATTCAGACCAAGCACCCGACGACGATCAATGTCTTATTCTCAACGTTCAGGGGATAGCTGGCACGTAGTGGCACCGCCAGTTATGGTAATGCTGGATATCACCTATATACAATAACTCCTAAGCCAAGATAAACGTTAAATTCACTGGGAAACACAAATCTTCAAAGAAATCAAATGTTTTGCGGTTTTAGCAACAGACGATTGAATTGTTCACGACGACGCGACCACCATTTTCGAATGAAATGTCCGCCAATCAGCCGATACTGTATGCTCTGTTCGAGCCTCGCTGTTGGACAGACCAATGACGAGGTTTGAATTATAAATAAGTTAAGAGAATAGCGAACAACTTGTAATCGTTTTTTTGGCTTAGTAGACTCACCGTATGCCACTTTTAACATTTTACATGTTTCGGAGCACTTAATTCCATTTTTAACGCAAAATTTAATGCACACTCTTATTTTATTTATTTAATTTTTCGACCAAACATAGCTAAGAACCATATCGACAAACCAAGGTTTCGATTAAATAAAACCGCATTTAAATCCGTCTACGCATTTGGCTGCTACGTTGCTACAGATAGACACACATATACACATATACACAGATACACAGGTCAAAATTATAACTCCTCTCTTTTTGGGTCAGGGGTTAAAAAGAATAAAATAATTTCCTTTCTATTACTATGGTTTTTCTCTATTTTTGCTTTTAGTTGAAAGGGAATAATTACTTCCACACACTGGTCCAATTTTAAAAATAGTGGATCCTATTACCTATCAAATTTTTAAACTGGACAACATTATCAAATTCTTACGGAAACTATTTAACGAAATAAATAGTTAAATACCACGCAAAACGTATTTCGTTGATTTTATGCTCGAAAGGAAATATTACACTCTTGATTACATTGAAGAATATTCCAGGACATAAAACAAATTCAATGAATTATTTTGGAACACAGAAAGTTAAGTCATTTTATGATGATATACAAACAAAATAGTGTATAAGAGTATACAAAATTTTATATTAATTAATCATTTGCTGCAGTATTGAACATTATAATAATAATCTTTCACAATAATTTAGTATTTACTCTATTTTAAAACGTTAATCGTTAGACTAGAATGTCACATAAGTGTCAAATTGTATTTGACATTTGTTAACTTCACGTAGTTAATTAGTCAACTTCAAACATGTAATCACAATCAGCTGTGAGTTGTCTTTTGTTATCAAAATTAAAGATTTCCTCGACATGCTTCGTAGTATCATTCGTACCGGTCGGTGCTTAGCGCGAAAACAAATCAATACTTCTAAGAAAACAACACAATGTTCCCTACTAATAGTGCGAAAAGGTCTTAGTTCAGATAATAATACATTAGTGCGTTTGTCAAGTACCAGTTCACAAAATACGCACTTTACGAACAACTTGGAACAGGCAGTTTTTGAGAAAGTCTGCAATGAAACTCTGGAGTCTCTTTTTGAATACTTTGAAGAATTAATAGATCAATCTCCGCAGCTAAAAGGGGCAGACATAATCTTTAGTGTAAGTTTGTACGCGATAATTTTACGTATATTTTGTATAGGTATTAAAACTACTTATAAATCTTTTTCTTTTATAAAGCAAAGTTAATATGTTAACTTACTTAGATCGTAAAAGAAAATTATAACAAAAATTAAATTTGAAATAAATTCAAAATATATTTTTATTTATTTACAAAAGGCAAACTATGCCTTATGGCATTTTCTCTTAGTTAATCTCTGCATATGGTGAAAAATATATCTACCTATCTAATAAATAACTGGTGGCAATTATTAAAATGTGAACCTTCATTATACACAATGATATTACTATAACCTAAAAGAATTTACTAAATTTACAGGATGGTGTTTTAACTGTTGATTTTGGAGCAAATCATGGCACATACGTAATAAACAGACAAAGTCCAAACAAGCAAATCTGGTTAAGCTCCCCGGTATCAGGCCCCAAGCGCTATGATCTTGAGTTAAAAAATGGTGGTTATTGGATTTACAAACATGATGGAGTAGCATTACATAGCCTTTTACAAAATGAAATATCACAAATTGTAGCTAATGTGGACTTGAAGAAATGTTCACATAGTCTTGTGTAAATTGTAATTGATTGTAATATAAGTAGGTATCAAATTATACTTTTGTTTTATTTTTAATCCAACATGGAGGTGATTGAAGATGGAAATATTATGGACAGAATACCCATTCTGTTACAACGAGACTTAGAATATTATCAGGTAAATTTATTGTTTTTAAATAAATGTATTGTTGAGGTAAGACTTGGCCAATATTTTTTTATTTTTTTTCTTATATTTAAAAGTAAATAGAAAATTTAAAAGCGGTCAGCTTAAATTAACATATGAACAAAATTTTTTATCTTTTACAATTGTGATTTTTATTATGACTTTTTGTGTGGTGGCAACATTATATATTTATAAAAATCAATTAGGTGATACATGTTTTGCCATAATTACTGCCAATTATATTTTCATACTAATGCTTTTAATGCTTATTTAGACTTATTAAATAATAACATTTATTTTATACACATTTTAATAATATTGCACCATATTTTATACAAACAAAATTATAATTTTCAGAAAAACCAAACAATTTTATCAGAAAATATATGCCAAGGAGTGGTTGGAGGTAAATTAGATTTTCCTAGAAGTGCTTCATTTGCAGCTGTTAAGATAGTTCTTTGGTTAGAAGAAGAATTCTCCATTGCATTTAAGTAAGTATATTGTTTTTTAAATTATAAATAACACTTTGAAATCAATTTGTTTTATAAATGATACAACTCCTAGTGGTTTTTTAGATGACCTCTGCCAACATATGAAAAAATGTATGTACTTTCATAAAGTTAGACAATTCATCAACTGTTTTAAGTATTTATTATTAGTAGCCATGTCTGCTTATCTTGGAAAGTTTATTGAATTTTGGAATGATAACAAATATTTATAATAATAATAAAATAGGAATATACCTAATTCCCAATGAAATTTACCGAGCAACAGCGGTCTTTATATATGAGTTACTTGTAACAACAACATTTTAATATTTTTAGGCACGGCTCCGGTATGTTCGTAACTATCGAAGAAGAGAAAGTGGATGGGGTTGCAAAAACTTCAGATCCAGATAAATTTGCACAGTTAGCAACTAAATCAAATGATTCACTCCTAGGTATCCGTCCACTTATGTATTTAAAACTTTATGTGAAGGATATCCGTCTCCACTTCTCCTATTAAAACAGCATTGTCGGGGCGTCCGGACTCTTATTGATATATATTTAGTATAAATTATCTAAATCGTCCTCCGCCGGTCGGATGAAACGGGTGATTTACCATGGATAGTAAAATTATTAGCTCCCCTCGAGTGGATTAAAAAGAATTTTGTAATTATAAAAAATATTATCGCGGACGAGGGCCGTACTAAAATGAAAAAACGGAAAATATCTATGGTCTTCTTGTCAGCAACAAAGCCGACAAACCGATAACAAGTATGCGTGGTCTTTACAGAGCACCTGCACGTGTTGGTGCAGGAGGCGCTGGACCACGCCGACCTGCCCGTACTGACGGCCGCGCTGGGCGCCGCCGCGCTGCTCACCAACACACTGTACTGCTACCAACAACATCTGCACGACGGAAACACGGACAGACAACACACACTACTGGTAATGTAGGCTGGATACGCATCCACAGACGGCTGTGAGTGGTTCCTTGCAGAGCACATGCTGGTGCAGGAAGCGCTGGACTACGCTGCCCTGCCTTTGCTGACGGCCGCGAGATCCGCGCGCCCGGAAGCCTAGAAACCGTTGGAGGTAGATGAGTAATTAACTGTCTTACTGACAGACACCTCCATCTCGTCTTACCGTGAACACGATTGCTGCAAAGCATTCGAAACGTCGGGTTAGATTTAAAATGTAAATTTATAATTTATTTCAATATACGCGAGTTAAATAGGTAAAAATACTTTTATTCCAATGTGTAGTACCTACTCGTGAAAACCTTAGAAAACACTAAATGACCACTCAGTTAACGAAAACCAGAGATGCAGCCAAGACCGCACAGAACATGCTTTAACCTATTTTTAACTCCAAACTTGCACTTAAAAACATTACAAACATCTAAAAGACGTACGTGAGGTCTCACCTCGCGTACGCTGCCCCAGCCTGGTTTGCGCTCACAAGATCGAACCAGAGGTTTCTTTTATAAAGGGTACAGAAAGTTGCAATGAGTCGCGTGGCTAAGGTGCACTGGTGAGTGAGAAACGCGACCTCACTCTGCACAGAGTGTCTAAAAGAGCACGTCTTCGGGTTAACCGCCCAGATGTTCCAGCGGGCCGATGTCTCGGAATATCAACATATCCGAGACATCGCCCCCTAGCATACCCGTCCACCGGATTACTGCCGACTCCGAAGGGGACATACTTCCATCACGTACACCAACATTTGCCTGAGCCATCACCTGCACGCTGGTCTTTTTGACCGGCCAAGAGGCTTAAGGCTCATAAAACACTCCACTATTTTGGAGTCTACACCAAAGGCAACGCCTGCCCCAATTCATGACCATATTCATATGTACCCGCAGAACTCACGGTAAGTGGCTCCGCCCTGAGCCCGTTCTCCCTCTCCCCCGAAAGAGCGAGGAGAGAGAAGAAAGCACGACTCTAATTGTCAATTTTACCCACAGTACAGTTTTTCCAAACACAGCATTGGTAATGTTAGGATTTAAAAATGTTACATCAAAATGTGACTAAATCGTTTCACTGGAGTTGACATTCTGGAAAAAAATAAAATATCTAAAAAATAATAACTGCATTGACGGAAAGAGATTGATATTATGATCAGATATTATTAAATATTGTCTCGACAAAACGGTTTATAAACTTTAAAAATAATTTAATTGCCAGGAGTGTTACAAACGTTACGCTACCATGTCTGAAGCCGTGGCGGAGAGAGTCTTGGACTTGCATAATAGAGTTTTATCTCTTTACATATTACAAGATTCAGGAGGAAGACCGATTGACGACAAAACTAAGAAGGTCCAGGAAACTGGGACACCTTCTATACAAGGATGGTGGTTGTATATGAACGGTGAGTTTTCAGATATCTCCAGCTGTAAAACTGAATGGGTTTACAAGCGTTACAGCTTAAAGATTAACTACTCGCAGAGGTCATCGGTTATAACGTCACTTCTATAAGGTGACCTCTTGGGTAAACTTTAGCAATAAGTTAATTATTAATATCTATATATATTCATTAATTTCAGGCAGTAAAAAAGATTTGTGGGATACAGTTCCTCCAAAAATGGCTCAAAGAATTTTTGCTGGAATGTTGAACGAAACACTGACTATCTTAACAGTAAGGTATTGTCAAGTAAGTGTAAAGTTTCTATATATATCTAATCAATTTAATTCGACAGTAATTATAATAGGTGGTTAGGGCAGACCCTTATTAAATAGCGGCGCAATGGAGCTTGTGTTCGATTCCCGATAAGGGCAGGCATGCATGTGATGAACATAGATGTCTGTATTTCTGGGTTTGGTCGTTGATTAAATATATTCTCAGTATTTATAATGTGTATTTCTATGTATTTGTATCATTGTCTAACACCCTTAACACAAGCAAATAATTTGCTTACTTAGGGGTTAGATCAATGTGTGTAATTTATCCCGTGTACTATTATTATATTTTAGACAAACACAACGGATACCACCACGCCACTACTCATAAACGACATACTGAATATACTGCTGTGTGTCGCCCAGCTCGTGCCCGCTATATGCAGCACTGGCTCCGACCTGGCCGGCCTGCACGCCACCAAGCAGTCCAGGGATGTCAGAGACGTGCACTCCAAGTGCAATGAACTGTTTAAATGTATGGTTTACAGAGGTTCGGAATTGCATTTCTTGCATCAGGTATTGTTGTAATTTTAAATATATCATATTATAAACTCAAAACGTCCTTAAAAAAAGATATATTAACTTTACAGGCATTTATTGAGAAGGAGGAGACAAGTTTTTCTAAGGACACCCCTTACCCGTGGTTCAGTTTCGCCAGTCCAAGTCTCTTTGAGGCTTCTGAAGATAAAAATGCAAAAAACTCTCAGGACTTATCTACAAAAACAGCGTTGAGTTTGGAGTTGAAGGTGTTGTTGGCTCAACCACAACCTTCGTGGTCGTTGGTTGTTAAGGTAATTTTCCAAAAAAAGCAATTAAAATAAACAATGAAAATACTCTTATTGTCAATAACTTTGTACTATTTTGGTAGAATAACTAATTACATGATAGCTCAGTTGTAAGAGCGATTTCGTGTCAAAAGTCTAGATTCTTATCCTTCTGGTAGATATTGTTTTCATAATGGAGATATTTCAATTTATAGTTAAATATAATAGAATAAAAATTGTTAGATAACTAGAATTTCGGTGTTAATATGTAAGAAATTTAACAAAAATATATTAATGGTATTTTTTGAAAAATCCATAAACATATTGTATAGCCCTGTTAAGCCTATTTAAATTTCAAATAAATGTAGAATGAAAAATAAACCGATGCGGGCCGGGAATCGAACCCGAGATCTCGGCAAATCTATATTGCAAAGTTAGGTAAAGTTACAATATTGTTTAGGATTTTGGAAATAAGCCTAATACTTATCATCATCGTCCCGAAGAAGACGATCATAATATATAGAATGACAATTAATAGAGCGACTTGACGTTTTCCCACAGGGCGCGGTTCGAATCGCCGCCCGTATTGGTTTAAATTATTTAAAAAAAATGTATTTCCTTACATATCGCAATACTTTTTAATATATTCAAGGTACTAATGATGAGAAACTGTCACCTATCCCGAATGCTAATAATTCACGGGATTCACAATATGTCAGTGGATAATGCCCGATGGCCGGCCGACGGGTTGTGGTACAACTTAGACGGAGTCAAGAAGTGTGATGGGTTTCTGTGCACTGCGGACGGGTTTTGTAGGTTCACAGGGGATTGTGATGGTGGGTTGCTATTATTTTTTTATCATTATAGAGCTCACCTTAAAACTATCGCGTTTCATAATATTTTATTCTTGTGTATTATCAACGGATGAGGAAATAGATATCACATACCTTTTAGTAGGCTGCCGTTCCGCTCAAGTTGCATCGGCGGCGCCCACTGGCGCTGTGTTACCCGGCTCGTTCTCCGCCGACTCACTGAGGTCGAGGTCTCTTCAATGACCCGCACACCATAGATACTGTTAATATTGTCCTTCCGCCATGTACCGTCACGTACAATACTCAGTGTCTCTTTTCTGGAACGGGTACACAATTTCTTACAGAATCGGGATTCCGGTATTTAACCGACTTTGTAAAAACGGGAGGTGTTAAGCTCCTAACCGGTTGCCTTGATACCGAGAACCCGAGTCCATCTTTCCAATTAAATTTTGTGTGTTTCTTGATATCGATCGTTTCACGTTCAATTCTTCTGTAAACCCAGTGTCCGACAGTATGGGACTGCCGAAATAGGTCCACTGGGGACCTTCTAGTGTAAGCTATACACATTTCGCCGTCTCTCTGGGCTTCTCGAGGACATCTGGCATGCGAGCCTTGTAAACAAGCTTTCAGCGTATGGTATATCTCCTGGTCTAATCGGCTGGGGAACGGAATTTCTAAGCCAGAGTTATCTCCGAGTAGTTGACGGGTGTTCCTCGGTACTATTGACAATAAATGCCGGGGTGCCTCAGGCGTCCGTTCTTTCTGCAACTCTTTTTCTGCTGCATAACGATCTGCTGAAGTCCTGTATCTATGGGTATGCAGACGACAGCACAGTTTTAGAAATATATCTGCTGGGTTCTGGGGCTAGTATTTTACAATAAGGGCCAACAGTATTTTACACCGGGACAGCTACTTGTACTATGCAAAGCACAGATCCGGTCGTGTGTGGAGTACTGTGGTCACATATTTTCTGCTATCGCAGTCTCATCTTGCGGTTCTGGATTCAATTGAGAGGCGAGCAAAGAGGCTTATAGGCAACCCGGCATTGGTTGAAACCAACCTTCACAGCCTTGAACCCAGGCGTAGAATTGCTAGCCTCTCAGTATTCTATTGTATAGGCTCCATACCTACTTTGTGTGTTGCAATCACAGCGATTTTGTTCTCTTTATCACCCCACTCCATTTTAATATCGCAAAATATTGTACAATGTATTTGCGCCAAAATGAATAAAAACAATGAAAAAGCGTATAAAATTGACAGATTCAATATAAGTATGTATAACGATAGATTTCTAGAGCACTTTAAATACATATGGAGTGAGGAGTGACGCTCAATTTCTATGTATAAAACTTTACATAAGTTTTTTTTTTGTGATGCGTGTTCAACTAAAAGACAAACAGATAAACGGCAACGTTAGAAAAGCGATTAGTCCCTGATAAAAGATCAAAAGAAAAACTATTAAACGCAATAAAAACTCCATCAGTAAGCGGGTAAAGCGGGAAAAAAATTACCTATATTAATTTTGCGTATCAGCCTTGAAAAACTACATTTTATCACTTTAAGATTATAAAATGTACATTTGCATTTTCTTTACAACGAAAAAACGAAACTTGCCAGATATATGATATATGGCGCATTTCTACTAACATTTGGCTGGAATCGTGAGAAGGGCAATAGAAGGGCAGAGCTTTAAAAATCATTAAAAGGAGTCTTGCGGAAGAGGGTTCTTCGGTTTTTTCGTAGATGAAAATTGCAACTTTTCGGCTTTTGACCTATATCATCTTCTTGACGAGGTCAGCATTTTTGAAGGAATTGACGGAATTTTTATTGTTAAAGTGGTTTGTAAGTAGATTGTATATCGTATATATCGTATCAAAATCGGTCATGTCCTTCGAGAACAGTGACAGTTAGAAGAGGTATAATTTTTCCAACTTTAAGGACGTTCCCTGGTGGTGGGGGAAATCAAAAAGTTGTGGAACAAACATTTCACCATTTTCGGAGCTTCCAGAACAACAACAACATCCAGAAGTTGTAGAATTTCACTATCGATGTATGATTGACGTACAAACGTGACGTGACGGAAAGGTATTGAAGAGCACAAGATTAAAAAAAAACATTGTCATATCATTTAATCGTTCCCCCTAGAGCGGCAAGAAACTGATGTATGGTAGACGTTAGAGAAATTCTCTGGTTCGGGTCGGTCGATTTTCATGTTTTAAAATGCTTGCTGCCTTTGTTAAACTATTGTTCAACGTAATAATAATACATTATTATACTGTTTTAATTTAAATTATAAATATATATAGTTATGGAAATGCATTTAATTTTACTTTGGGTTCTTCTTTATCCTTTCAAATATAAAAATATCTTCAAATTTCCTCGTTTTAAGGCAGTTTTTATCAGTACTAGATAGCTTCTAATTTGTGGATTCTCTAATTCAATCACGGATTGTAACAAAATACTTTTATGATTTCCTTTATAAGGTTTACATCTCATTCTCCTATACCTACCACCACTACTACCACCACTACTACCACCACTACTACCACCACTACTACCACCACTACTACCACCACTACTACCACCACTACTACCACCACTACTACCACCACTACTACCACCACTACTACCACCTCGGGAGAGAAGTTTCATGAAATTCGACTTTTTCCAATTAGATCTATGAAAAACATAGTTTTGTTAACCCATTTTTAATTTTATTGTGCAGGAGAATTATATGCCGTGATTAGTTTGTTCTCTAATTCGCTCGTTTGTGAAGTCATAATGTTAAATGTTTTCTCGGTAGTGTTTACTATATATGTCTTCTGCAATTAAATAAAGTACTAAAAACATCATTGTTAAGAAAAGAAAATTAAGAAAAGTTAATTATGTGTGGCAAAAGATTTATAAAAGCAAATTATCCAAATTAAATACGATAATAAACCTAATGTGGATATAATTATTACCGATTTCTTAAAAAGAGAAATGTATGATCTTTCCATTAACGATAAAATAAAAATCATTCATCAGTGCAAGTGGCCACTTAGAGCTTCACTCTACCACATTATCATGTTTTAAATATTTACCAGATTATTATATTTCAGCCGGAGAAGAATATGCTCGTGCCGTTGGAGCCCTAACGTACATTTTAGTATCAATCGGTAGTAAAGCTGAACTAAAATCCACGCTGTGTTATGCATTGGAGGTATCGGGGAGAGATTGGGCGGCGTGCTTGGATAAACGACAGGTTTGATTTTCAATCCTAACGTCTGATGCAAAAGGTTCATTCTCTCTAAATATTTTTGTATCATTTTATTCAAATATCTCAACATACAAACAACAAAGATGTTGGTCGTTGAGAAAGTAGTTCTCTCCCCTCATCTCAGTCATCCGTTTTAGTTTCACTTCTTATATTAGATGTCTGCCGTTTGTTGAATTCAGTTTAGTTTAATTGATCTTGAGACTGACACTTCTCTTGGTAACAATTGTTTAATTTTCCCCATGAACTACAGAAACGTGTTCGGAGTACGTTACGCAATGTAAGTTCATAGTTAGAGAGTAATATTAAATTATTAATATATATTACTTAAAAGCATATCTGTCTTTAAGGGTAATGTATGTGTAGCCCTTCTCAGTAAAAGGGCTATCTAATGTTAATAAAACTATCAAATCCTGTCTGTAATTTTAAAGATTTATTTCGTTCAAACAATTTAATGAGCTTTGATAAATTACATATATTTTTTCTGGAGTTGCGTGCGCAGTTACCAAAATAAGAGCAGTCGCCATAAAAATTTCCAAAAAATACGTACATAAAGTACGTACATGGTGGGGGTGTGTGTGTAGGTGTGGTGCGACCGGCGCCCCCCCTGGCTGGGCGGGGTGCTGGCGCGCGCGGGCGGAGCCCTGCAGTTCGTTCCTCCCGTACTGGTCCAGGCCGTGCAGAGCGGGGCGTCCATGTATCAGGTGAGACCGGGCCACTCACTCATTCACCTAGGGGTGAATCCCCTACGTGCATCGAGTTGGTATCTACTACTTAATTACGTTAATGTTTTATTTCTCTATTTTCATCTTTATATTTTAATAATGTTCCTTTAGGGTTTTTCAAGTCACTGTTTAAAAAATATATTATTGTTTCTTACCGACGACCCTGACCTTCATCCATCCAGGCTCGTCCGGAGATCGTAATATGAATATAAAATATGAAATATAATTGTTACAGACAATTTCGTTATGTCTCACTTGTATATCGAGGACGTTAGGAGTCATCCCGGTTAGTTTTAAGAACGCAGCGAACGTTCTGGAAGCGACTCTACCGTCGCACGTGCAGCCCGTGGGCGGCTCGCTGCTGCTGCAGATGCTGATTATTATCACGTATGAGGAAATACTTAAGTGGGCAAAAAAAGAGGCGGTTAAGGAAATCAATGGTATGTCATAGTTCTAGTATTGTATCTATTATTAATTTTATTATATATTTTATTATTCATTTAAGATTTATTAATTGTTAGTGTCCAACGGTGACGCCCATAATATGAACGTGAAACAAAAACCAAAGTCAAGACATGTGAGAATACACAACTCAGGTAAATATTTTTATATAATCATTGATACATGTGATAATAATTGAAGTAATTAAACTTCAAATTCAAACACAGTACACACACGTATTTTATTGATATTTATTTTAGTGACGTCATCGCAGTCGTTCGAGGGTAGCCAAGGTTCTCTCTCGTCCATAGCCCTCGCCATCGCTGAGGCCCTGTGTTCTATAGACGACGATCATAAACATACTACTGAAATCGAAGACCTGATATTACAAAGCAAGAAATCTTCTAAAATATCTGATAACTTTGGTCTGAGTGATTTTCCTGATTTTGCCGAATTTTTTGAAGAGGCTTGTATTATTTTAATAATATTTATAGTTTGAGGATATATTTTTGTAACTTCGTCAGTGTATTTATTTTAAATTATATAAGGTATTGGATAATTATAAACAGCTCATAATAAGTAAAATTTTTAACGATCTATTAAATATACTGTTGCTCTATAATATTGTTTAAGGCCTTTGCTTGTCTTTTTTACCTTTTTATTGTATTCCTAATATTGTTCCTTTGTTCAGGCTGCACTAACTGTATTCCTCAGGGATTATAGAATTACAGTGGTTTTTATTTGTAGTTTGACGTTGTATTTAATCGATATTGTTAATTACAGGGCAGTGTCCCAGCCTCTAATGCAGAAAGGGAAGGCGATGCCACGGTTCTGACTAGCGAGTTGCTCATGACGTCAGCTGGAAGGGACAGCTTGAGAGTAAGTACCATGGTACGACTAAAAAAACATATGTGCCATAGAACTACAATCATTCTATAAACTAAAAAAATAATATGCATTTTATTTGGTTCCTTGAGAACCTGGAACTTTGCGTCCAAGAGTTCCTCTGCATTTAAACTGTCTCAGTTACTAATATGATTTAGATATTTGTTGTTTATACTAATATAGGTAATTTACGACCACCTACAATTACACACGGAGAGAATTTACAAGGAGTTGGGAATACAGGAGCAGTGTGACGCCGACATAGTACTGAGCAAGGCACCTTTGTTGTTTGTCATGTTTCATATTGGGAAGATGCCATTTGACCAGGTAATAATATTTTTAGAAGTAAGTCATTTCCTTCTTGAAAAACTTGTCAAGTATGATAACTACAAAATGTTTTAAGTTATTGTTTTCTTTGTTGGTTGAAAAAAACTATGTGTCCTGATTGTCTTCAATACTTTTATATAGTTTAACTAAACGGCTATATATAGACCCGGCCACGCGTTACTGTAGTTGCTAAGGTTTTTCATATACCTATAACATTGTAGTAAACTATTTAAAAAGTAACGGTATTAGAAAAAAAAAAAAAATAAATAAAAACCCCCGACCGCTAAGTAAACGAAGAATTCAAAATGCAATTAAAATACTTATTAAATACTTTATTTTCTGCTTTTTAAAATTATTCTAATTTGTTTTCTATGTTGTACCAAATAAACTTACGAATACACTAATTTCACTTGTTTAGGTTTTTACTATCAATATTGTATAAAAACCTTTCGCCAGCACTAATAAAAGCTAAATATCTTGGAGACGACTACTTTTATTTCGACCAAACATATCTAAGAACCATCTCGACGAACTTTTGGCTGCTACGTTGCCACAGACAGACACACAGATCTACAGGTCAAACTTATAATACCCCTCTTTTTGGGTCGAGGGTTAAAAATAATGCTGTGGACGGCTATGTTTTCTTACATAGTTGCAATTTGAAAAAGAACACGGCGACCTCTATGACTGGTTTTCTACTACCAGTACCTAACCCTTGATACAATAATATTATAATAATAATTGGAGGTGAGCCCAATATTTGAGAAGTATTCGGTGTATTTGGCAACTTTTTCGTATTCGGCCGAATTATTTGGTTTTGATGCCGAATATATTCGGTTCGAGTATTTCTTTTTTTTGGGTACACCACATTATACCATAATAACCAAACACTATACCGCTATTCGTTAGGCGTCTGCGCTCCACCACTCGACCAACGGGGCGGTTGAAACAATGACATTATTATTTACCAAAGAAGACGAAAACGTTAAAGCCGGCGTAAAAATTCACTGGATTGGGATTTGAAGGGGAAGGGCTTTGAACACGATTGATCCAAATTATCGTACAGTTATATATTTAATTTTAAATCCAAATTATTATTATTTTATATAAGATGGTAACAAATGAGTACATTACAAATTTATACATGAGGTAGATAGGTCAGATAGTTTTAAATTTATGAAAATAATATTTATTATTTTAAATTATTAATAGTTTAATTTTGCACTAATCAGTGCACAATATTTTTGGTTGACCCGTCTCACATAAGTAGTTTCGACGAAGAAGCAGGTATATATAATTTGACTGTATTATGTTCATTATAATATGGTTTTATATATACTTCGCTCTAAGTAGCACGTGGCCGGCTATACTAACACTTAAAATTAATTCATAATTTAGTCTCAGCTTCGCGTGGCAGTTATGATGTTAAATTGGATATGAAACGTTTGTACTTTTAACATTACGCCATCTGTTGAACATTAACTCAATCCAGTCAACAGATACAACGCCATCTGTTAAACTTGTTTTGATATAACAGATAATTGTAAATGAATAATTCGCAATAAAATAAAATTCCGCTTAAAATTGAGATATAAGTTATCCTATCTTTCTAGTTGTATCAAACTGCACACGGTGTGCAATATTTGATTAAAATCAGTTCAGTGGTTTAGGAGTTCATCACGGACAAACATCGTAACACTCGAAATATATATATAATAGATAAAAATATAATTTTAAATTAAATGTTTTTCAGTATCTTCGAAAAGAATGGACTATGCCATGGAGTAAATTAGTGGCCCTCGCTAAAGCCTGGTCTGGTAGAGATGGCGCTAAAGTACATATTAACAGACGCACGGATATCCGCAACGTTAAAGCCCTTGGAAAAAATAATAAACACCTCCTTGAATTATATAACGTATTTAAAAGCCCTTCAGAGGGTGGATTACTGTGATTAATAAAGAACACATAAAATGTTTTTCCAATATGTTTGTGCTAACACTAAATTTACACCGCGCCATAGACCTGGCTTATCACTTAAGCGTCATTGATGACTTTAATTAAAACGCACTGCCATCTAACGGCACCACACTATCTTGCACCAGTAAATAATATTCAGACTATAGTAAAAACTCTTTAACAATGCTTCTATTAATAATGTGTTTTGTTTGTAAAACTATTTTTTTTTTGCTTTTTTTTTTAACCAAATTCATCGTTTTATTAAATTATTAAAAGCAAATAGTTGTTTTATTAAATGATACTAAAATGTATTTAAAAAAAATTAGATTCATATTTTAGATGTAATTCTATTTTGAATCATATTGTAAAAAAATAATCGTTATTTTCTCTTACAAAAAAATATAAAAACAATATTGTACGTATCATAATGATCTATATAGAGATTATTATGAGATGTGCGGTACCGAGATGAATTTTAATAGAGGAAGGAAGTAATTGAGATTTATTGGATTTTTTTGTCACTGTGAACTATGAAGGTTAGTTACTCGTAGGTAGCAACTGTGGACATTTATTGTATTTGGGACACGTTATTTGATTTAGAATGCATCAAGGGCCACAGACACAGTTTTAAGTAAATTACGATATTTGTATGTAAAAAAAATAAAAACCTACACCCAAAAACATTGATTATTGTTAAGACTTCTTCAATGATACACAGTACTTTGCACTTCAATGTTTAAAATTCTACAACTTGTAATAAAATCAGTGCTTACAACTCGTTTTATAATATTTTAACACTAATTAAGGTGAGGGATATTTACAATTTCATAAACAACTTACAGATGGTATTATTTATACTTTATTATACATTTTAATAATTAATAAAAGATTAATTACGTAGATGGCGCTACAGTTGTATATTATTTCGAAGCTTATGAACTAATTACATGTAAATTCCGATGTATTTAACATATAAATTATAAAAGTAAATATGACTAACATTATAAATATATAGATAGGGGAAGAAGGGAGAATGACGCTCACTTAAGGAAAACACTTTTAAGGAAAAAACCCATTTTATATATTTTTTTTTGTTATAATTTTAAATATTAACAAAGTGTTCAACTATTTAGTTATTAATAAATTAACACAAAACTCTATAATCTTTGCCATATTGAAAGTAATAAGGCATTTTAAAAAGCAGGTTTGAGCGCTATTACCCCATGCTCTGGGTACCTGTTGCCGCTCAGCCGAAGAGGAAATTACGTTCAAGTATATAAATGAGAATATAGCAAGTGAAATCAATTTTTATATTTAAAATGTATGTGACATCAACCTTATACAACTCCAACCTTCTACTAAACCTATAACAAATAAGTATCGAATAGTTTAATATCTTAAACCATTGAGCAGTTATAAGAGATTAGTATATTTGACAAAGTCTTAGTCAAGTCTAATCAATTTAAAGTCCTTCTAGAGCCAGGAACTGCTAATTGAAATTCGGAGTATCAATATTTATTCGCTGGGATGGTAAACGGAATGTATGACTTGAAATTACAGGTTTATCACCAATTATAGACACATCTTTACTAATCTTTGCTGTTCCAAGATTATCGACATTCTGGTCTTCATTTTTAATTTGGCTCCGTGTCTCGACCCCACCATGATGATAATATAAACTCATAATAAGAGAAAACATTTGGTTCCAAGGGATATATTCCAGTGACACGAAATCTAGCTTCTTCCTTGTTCATATGGGCAACTTATGCATATGCTTTATTGAACAGACATACTACATTGTTTGAAGTTGTTTTAGACAAAAGTAGTAAGTGGCATGTTATATTAAAACGCTTTAATGGTGGTCCTGTAGGAATTTATAGACATGTCCTTTAAAAAAATACAAAGGAAACAAATTAATAACTAACTAAATAACGTTCACTCGAGCGGTATTACCTCAAACGATAGTTTTTGGCTCGACTTCAAATTTGAAAACACAAGGGTATAATTCTCAAAAAAATTAAAAAATATATAAAGTTGTAAACTTGGGTTTGTATTTTATGTTATTTTTTCTCTTATGCTATGGATATATCTCATCTAGACCTAACATATTCCTGTAACCTGAAAACTTACTTGTGGAGCTTACTGTTATTTGGGAAACAGATACCCAGAGATCACACATTAAAGCTTAATAATTATCATACTAACTTTTAAACTATTGCTTTTTATTATAAATTATTATTTAAAAAATTGGGAATTACCGCGTCTTGTTACCTTCGTGTGTTCATATAAAAAGGCGTAATGACATCAAATTTTCACGTAAAATTCTAACAAACGCGAGTTTGCGCCTTCTGAGACAATTAATCTGCAATAAACACAGTGATTTGGAGAGTATACAAAGTCAGTTATATGCTTTGCAGTTGAAATGTAGTTCTAATCTATCTCAATTATGATCCTCGTGATCGGGTAACCTTTTTACAAGCGAGCCGTATCTTTGAGTTATGTTATGCAAACTTTGAACAGAAATTTTAGAAGGAGTATAATGGACGGTATGTGAAAAATGAAGCGTCACCGGCTCCACCTGATCGAGCAAGCAATACCGTTATAAACTTGTCAGACGTCAGTTTAGATGAAACTACCATCGGCATTTTGGCAAAAGGTATGAATTTCGCTCCAACTCCCAAGCGTGTACCCTTCGAAAATATAATCAGTAGGGTTGAGGAATCGATTGCACGTAATAAAGTACCGTTTGGCGATGCCGATATCATTAGACAGCAGGACGTCGAGGTGACATTACATAAAGCAAAACTTCCGATTAGTAAAATCACTATGAAAGAGCGTCAGGCGCTAAAAAATATTAGGGAGAACCAGAATATTTTAGTGCTTAATGCTGACAGGGGAAACGCCACTGTAGTGATAAATACTATTGATTACAAACAAAATTTTGGGAACTGCTAAGTGATAATAAGATTTATAAACTAAGAGTAACGCGTAAAATTTGAACGTTTATCTGGGATTACAAGGACCTGTTTTCAGAGGACGAGTACAAACGACTGTATGCACCGAAGATGCGTCAGCCACCGAAACTATATGGTATGCCTAAAATACACAAGCCCAACGTGCCCCTGTTCCCCTCCCTATGCCCCCCCTATTGTAAGTCAGATCGCTTCTCCTACTTACGACAATGCGAAGCACGTTGCGGCAGTATTGCAACCACTTGTAGGCAAAACACCGTCTTTTGTGAAGGACTCACGGCACTTCATTCAGATCATCAAGGATCTTACATTGGAATCTGATGATGTCATGGTCAGCTTTGATGTGGAATCGCTTTTTACAAACGTTCCAATAGAAGAGTGCTTAGACGTCGTGAAAAACCTGCTGAGGGACAACGAACTACCGTTAAATTATATTGATCTTCTTAAACACTGTTTAGACGGCAACTATTTTCTATTCCAAGGTCAACATTACCTTCAGATTGATGGTGTCGCAATGGGAAGTCCTGTAGCTCCCGTACTTACCAACATCTGGATGGAACACTTTGAAGAAAAGGCGCTATGTCTCGGCTCAAAAATCATAAGAATTTGGAAGCGATTTGTTGATGATATTTTTAGTATTGTTAAAGGAAATAGACAGGAAGTAGAACAATATCTACACCACCTAAACTCTATTCAATCCAAGATACGGTTCACTTATGAAATGGAGACGAAGAGGTCCTTGTCCTTCCTAGATGTTAAAGTAACCGTGAGATCAGACGGGTCCTTGTCAAACTGTGTGTACCGCAAACCCACTCTTACAGATAGGTACCTACAGCCCACGTATCATCACCATCCCCGACACCTGCAGCCCTTTGCAACACCTCTCAAGAATAGCGCTTACGATCTGTCTGACCCTGAACATCTAGAGCGGGAGTTGGACTATGTTCAGGAGGTACTCAAAAATAACGGATATCAGGTTAGGGAACGATTAAAACAATCAACCAGAAGACGTAAGCATCCAAAGGTCAAAAGACAGTCTGCCTATATACCAAAGGAGTAACGGATAAGATAAAAAAGGCATAAAGGTTCACAACATCGTAGGCACACTGAAGGATGTATTACCGCTAGAAACTGCAGGTGTTTATAAAATAAACTGCAGCTGCGGTAGTTCTTAGATAGGCCACACAAAGCGCTTTATTTCGGAAAGGTTCAAAGAACATATTGCTGCTGTAAAGAACCGATAGACGAACAAACCAGCTATCGTCAAACATGCATTGGAAGCGGGAACCAATCACTGGATTGAATTTCATCGTACCCAGGTCCTCTCCACAGAACGACACTTTTATGCTCGAGTTGTACGTGGAGCGATTGAAATCAAGAAAAACAGAACTTTCAATCGGGAAGATGGATTTAAGTTATCGGCATCGTGGAACCCAGTGATAAACATCATAACACCTCGCTTTTTTGCGCATTCGGTTAAACACCTGGATAGGGATACTGTGAGTGTAGTTTGTGACGGCACGTCCGCCCGAAATACCGCCGACGGTATCCGCGTTCAAACCGCGTCTTCGTCGGACCACCGTGGTCTGACTCGTCTCCTCCGCGAACGTGGTTACGGATACCACACCTACGCGCTAGAGGATGAACGCCGCTTAACGGTGGTCATCCGAGGGCTCCCCGTGGAGCTCACTACTGAGCGGATTTTCGAGGACCTTAAGTCCCAATCCTTCCCCGTCATCTCGGTGCACCGCATGTACCGAGCGACCACTAGGGTCCCGTTCGATCTTGTTCTCGTCCATCTCGAGCTTTCCCCGGAAGGAAAGCAAATTTTTAACGTTAAGGCAGTCTGCCAACTCTCCGCCCTTAGGGTCGAACCTCCACGCGGTCGCGGTTTTCCTGGTCAGTGTCATCGCTGCCAGCTCTATGGGCATTCCCAACGTTTTTGTCACGCGCGTCCAAGGTGCGTCAAGTGCCTGGACGACCACGCGACAGCCGACTGCTCGCGGAAGGGACCGGTCCCTGAGGATCCTCCCAGCTGCGTCCTGTGCGGACAGAAGGGCCATCCTGCGAATTATCGCGGGTGCCCCAAAGCGCCTCGCAGGACACAGCCGGCAAGGCATCCTCCTCGGTTCGCACAGCCTCCATGGGCTCCTCTAGCCCCTAGGAGGCCCGCGGCCCCTCAGGCATCCCAGGCCCCTCAGGCACCCGCGAACGCGATCGCGAACGCTTGGGTGAAGCCTCCGAGGATTATCCCACAGCCCGTCCCCCAGTCGTTGCCGCCGCCGCCGGTTCGTAACTCCACCGACGGAGTTGCGAGTTCGCTCGCGTGCGTCACGAGCCTCTTCGGTGTAATAGACATCGAAGAGCTCCTAGTCTTTTCGAATGAAATGAGGGATTCCGCGCGGAACCCTCCCGCGAGGATGGAAGTGCTCCTCAAGCACGCCGTCCTAATCAAAGCGATATACGAACACACGATGTCAACATGATGACATCGCGTGGAAGGGTAAAACCTCGCTCTCTGACTGTCGCTACTTTCAACGCGAACGGGCTACTTAAGCAGATAGATCTAGTGCGCGACTTCGTGGTCACGCACTTTCTGAAGCCGTGTAATCGTGATCCGCGCATCGCAAATTACCGTCTCGTTAGGAACGATAGGGCAACCGCGAAGGGGGGAACCATCATCTACTACAGAAGGTCTCTTCATTGCACTCCGCTCGATCCGCCCCAACTAGTCAACGTAGAAGCGTCATTATGTCAGGTGGGTATGACCGGCCATCAGTCGATCGTACTAGCATCCGTCTATCTTTCTCCCAATAAAGCCTTAGTTGAGAGGGACCTTAAGTCCTTACTCCAATTAGGTAACGCAACCATTCTGGCCGGCGACCTAAATTGCAAACATCCCCGCTGGAACTCTACTGTCGCAAACAGTAGAGGAAATCTCCTTGATAGGCTAAGTTACAAGGCTGGTCTCGACTTCGAGATCACCGCGCCTTTGAGTCCCACGCGATACTGCGACACAGACTTCCGACATGACAGACCCGACGTGCTCGACATAGTACTCTTGAAGGGCGTGACACTCCAGTTACGTTCTATCGAGACGCTATCCGAGCTAGACTCTGACCATCGACCGGTCCTATTTCAGCTAGGACTTCCTCCCCTTAGGGAACCCGCGACCAAAACAATTATTAACTGGACGAAGCTTCGAGAGCAACTCCATTCCCCCGTACCAGCGCACCTCGACAAAATTCCTGACCAGCTTACATCGGTCGAGGACGCTGTCTCAGCCGCGACTAACTTCACAGAACATTTGGTAGACAGCATAGGAAAGTCCTCGAGGGAGGTCCGAGTGAATTTCGAGGGTTACCGAGCACTCCCTCCGGACATTAGACTTCTCATCACCCGTAAAAACGCCGCGATTAGAGCCCATGACCGATACCCGACAGATGACAACCGACGGAGGCTGCGCCGTCTTCAGAGGGAGTCGAGACAAGCTCTCGACGACTTCAGAGATAGCGGCTGGGATAGGACGCTTGCGACGCTTTCTCCAACACACCAGGCATTCTGGCGGTTGCAGAGAGCGTTGAAGGCGGACACTGTCTCAGATATGCCTCCCTTGGTTGGACCTAACTCCGCCATCGCGTTTGACGACCCTGACAAAGCTGAGTGCTTAGCCGACAGTCTAGAGAGCCAGTGCCGTCTGTCTGCTCAATCCGTTGATCGCGATCATGTCGAAATAGTCGACAAATCGGTCAATATAATGTGTTCTCAGCCACCGGCCGGTCCGCCAATCAAGGAAACGAACCTAGACGAGGTGACGTCCATAGTTAGGGCGCTTCACGTCAAGAAATCGCCAGGTCCCGATAGGATCACTAACAAAGTGATAAAGCTTCTTCCGCCTCCTTTAATTTACCTATTGGTTACCATTTTTAACGCTCTACTGGCCGGTTGCTCGTTTCCGGCCCAGTGGAAAGAGGCCATAGTGATAGGGTTCCATAAGCCGGGCAAACCCCGGCATCTGCCTAGTAGTTACCGTCCCATTAGTCTTCTTAGTTCCTTAGGGAAAGTATATGAGAGAATCATCCTCTGTAGACTTAGATCGGAAGTCGAGAGACTCAAAATCATCCCAAATGAGCAGTTCGGCTTTAGAGCCAACCATTCATGTTCCCATCAGGTGCAACGCCTCACGGAGCACATACTGATAGGGGCCACTGTGAGGGCCAAGAAGCATAGGACAGGAGCGCTCTTCCTCGATGTAGCTAAGGCGTTCGACAGGGTCTGGCACAATGGACTGGTGTACAAGTTATACCAGTTCAAGGTGTCGGACAGACTCGTACTCATCATACGGGACTACCTGACGAATCGCTCCTTTCGCTACAGAGTGGAAGGCGTCTTGTCAACCCCCCGCCCCATCAGGGCGGGTGTTCCCCAGGGTTCAGTTCTCTCGCCCATCCTCTATTCCATCTACGCTAGCGATATTCCTAGACCGCGATCTAAAGTGCACCTTGCCATGTACGCGGACGATACCGCGCTTTACACGTCCTCTAAGGATCACTGGGAGATATACCAACGTCTCCAATCCGCAGTCGACTCCCTTGAGAGTTGGCTGCGGAAATGGCGGATCGAGGTAAACCCTGAGAAGAGCGTTTCGGTGCTCTTCGAACGGGGCCCCCCAAGGATCCTCCCGCGAATCAAACTCTTTGATAAACCGATACCTTGGAAAGACGAGGCAAAATACCTAGGAGTAACGTTAGATAGAAAGTTAGTTTTCACTGCGCATATTAGGACCGTTCGTAGCAGAGCGGCCTACATATTAGGTCGTTTATATCCGCTGTTAGGCAAGCGGAGTAAAATGTCCCTTCGCAATAAGGTGACACTTTACAAAGCTTGCATACGTTCCGTCATGTCCTATGCGAGTCCCGCTTTTGCGCACGCTAATCTGAAACCCCTTCAGGTGATTCAGAACAGGTTTACACGGATTGCAACCGGGGCGCCGTGGTTCGTACGCAACATCGATCTCCATAGAGACTTGAACCTTCCGACCATCGCTCAGTACTTCAAGGGGCTTTCCCAAAAGTACTTTGAACGTGCTGAACGACACCCGAACCCACTGGTAGCTGACGCCGCAGAGTATAGACCACGTAAGACTACTTTAGTCAGAAAAAGAAGACCCAAGTCGGTACTCGTTGACCCCGACGACGCGTTCACAGTAGGTAATAACGTGTACGCGTAGGCATAATTGACACCATACAACATACAGACACACACCGTCTGTACCGGTATAGACGAGGTCCCAACTGAGTAAGTGCTCCGTTGCTCCGGCGTTCTGCCGTCGGAGGACGCTAGTGTCCAAATTTCCTTAGCTTCCCTCCTGACTAACGACGCCCCGAGCCGAGGTCCGTGTCTCAATCTGAGACGCCCTCGGGACGTCGTTCCCCATGGGGGCCCATCTGGCCCCCCCTTTTTAGGGGTGGGTCTCCTGACCCACCCATTCCCCCGGTGACGCTGTAATAGCCAACAGGGCTAACAGCATAGACAGACAAAAAAAAAAAAAAAAAAAAAAAAAGTTTGTGACGGTACGTGGCGGACACACAATATTAATAATAATGAAGATGTGCGGGTAGATGAAGAAATTTCTTCCTCACGGATTCGACGACGGAGAACCTGCACCACTAAGACAGTCAGCCTGTGACCACGGCCGTTGCAACCTGGTCGAAACGTCAGGCACATAAAAGGTATGTGATACCTATTCCGAACGCGTTAATAATTATTATTAACTACCAAGGAATTACTTATTGTCCAGGAATCAATTTATAGTTAGTTTATACGTGCTAGAAGTAGGAGCGAGAGGTTTAACAGCAAAATCTCCCTATAACTTACTTGGACCTTGGTCTTTCTAGAACTAGCATCGGATCATTTCTAGAACGTATATCAAAGGCAACATTAGTAGGTTCTTTACAAATTTAGTTAGGTAGGGAGAGGAGTGTGTACAGTAAAATTATCAATGGAATGCTAAAAAGATTGGTGTCTTCTCTATATATATTTATTTATTTAATCTTTATTGGCTAATACAGAATCACAGAATCAGTCAATTCAATCAGAATTACAGAATTGGCCTGCTCAATCGTCAGATATCTTGTAGGCCAGACCGGGATACGCCATAATTACTATTACCTACCACTTACCAGGCAATTTCTTACAACACTAAAGTAATACGAAGTACACTACCGAATTCCAACAAAACGAATTACCGTCTCTAATTAGGAGACCTTACCGTACGACTTTCACAAGATAAGAGAGTGTCGTGTCAACCCCGCTTCATGATGTAGAATCTGTCGTAGCACGAAGTTAATCAATTGACATGTCACGTGATTCGTGCTGCGCTTCGTAGGCATCCGTACTAATTAATGACTGTCTCGGACTCGTCCGTTCTAATGACTGTCTCCGACGTATGTAATATTATTGTGTCTGTATTATTTGTCATTTTTGCTTATGATATGATTCTGAAAGTAAGCATAACATATCATGCTATTCTTTTTTGGTTTTGATATTATGTTTAAGATTTTTTTTAGAAATTATGTTTTATTCTAAGTGATTAACATAATTTTGCAATTAAGTTAATTGTAACGGCTAAGTTTCTTTTTAGTCAAGTCGCTAGTCATATTTTACCAGATCCAGAACCGAGCAAACATTTCAAAAATTATGGTATTTCTAAAAGAAGGATTTCTTACTCGGAATCCAAATGTTTCTGAAAATATTGGTGTCAGACAATATACCTAATATAGCAGTAATTAAATTCAAAATTAAAAAAAACTCCCGATACAAAAAGTCTTTTAAAAAGAATAAAAATAATACTATTATGTACTTATTGAAGTCGTTGCGTCGGGGGACCGTTGTACGTACATTGACGATGGTGTCTAGTTTACGAAGTTACGAAGGCTTAGACTATACGATTCGATATCGTAATTTCTTTATTTGCCTTAGTAACTTACTTGCATTTTAATTTCTTTCTTTACTAAGGGGTCCCCCGACGCAATGACTTTAATAAGTACTTAATAGTACTATTTTTATTCTTTTTAGAGGACTTTTTGTATCGGGGGTTATTTAAATATATATTTTTTTCTGCTTTTTAAAGTTAAGTTACTGGTTTCATTAATATACTAAATAAACCTACGGACACACAAATTATCACTTGCTTAAGTATTTCTACCAATATTGCATAAGAACTTTTATCCCATTCCAATAAAATCTCAATATCTTGGCGACGACAATTTCTATTTCGATCTAATCTAGCTAAGAACCATCTCGACAAACCAGGCTTTGATTTAAAAAAACCGCAATCAAATCCGTCCAAGCGTTTGCTTGCTATATTGCTGCAGACAGATACACAGACTCACAGATACATAGATCGACAGGTCAAACTTATAACACCCCTCTTTTAGAGTCGGGGTTAAAAACTCTTACTGCAAATTAGTTTTTTTTCAGCAGACTATTTAACTCGAAAAATAACAAATATATTATATACATATATATTTAATATAACTGAATACCAAAATTATCAATCAAATCAAAATCATTTGAATGTGTAGCTCACGGACGCAAACTTAAGACATATTTTGTGACCCTAGACCCTTACTTAACCTTTTACTCAATTAAATATCGTGGTGTTTTGTTACACTCATAAGCGTTGCTAATAATTTGCTATTATGTTATGGCAGAAGTCGTCTCTGTATATATAAAATATTTTTAAACATTTTAGGATGCATACGTATTTTACTTACCTAAGTATTTTATTTGTGTGCAGGGTCAAGAAAAGTATTAGCGGTCGAAAAAATTCCGGGGGCATAGCTACTTGAAGTTTCCTCGCCTCGTGCATATATAATGAATCTCAGAAATGCGTAGTACTTAATACTTTATTGTTTGGAAATATTAATACATACCTACTTAAATAAATGTTAGATGGTATTTAAGTTCGTGCAGACTGAGCAGGACAATGACTTCCATCCGCAGTAAAAGAGTAATGACACGAGGAGTAAGTATAGTTTCTGAAGATTATTTTACCGAGAAATATCAGTATTATAAATAGACAAACCTTTACTTGGTTAATAGACAATAGTTAATAGACAAAACTTTACTAGGGGAGATCTAATAAGGAAAAGTTAAATTTAGAAGTTAGTTTGTCTATAAAATGCTATGTTTTTCTTCAACCGTTCAACCGAAGCGCTTTCGATGTTACAACAAATGGGTGACTCATTATCAAAAATCTTATTTGCTAACCTGGCTTTCCTTATGTAATTAAATTTTGAATAAATATAGAATGATACAACAATTGACACATACTTTTTTCAAACATAAATAACATATAATAGTTACAACTTTATTTTAAATTACGCATCTTTT
Organism: Napeogenes sylphis; assembly: GCA_959347405.1. Classification (NCBI taxonomy): domain Eukaryota; kingdom Metazoa; phylum Arthropoda; class Insecta; order Lepidoptera; family Nymphalidae; genus Napeogenes; species Napeogenes sylphis. The sequence goes on along the minus strand of OY365788.1, from coordinate 26,466,239 downwards.
CGTAAGCCATCACTTAAAACAAAATCCTAATAACATAGATTGAAAGTTTATTCTGCAAAAAGTCGTAAATTAGTAGTTACAAATGGAATCAATAAAACAAAAATCGTCTACCTTGCAACAATGTAAATATATGTCCGAATTGTTGAGAGGCCAAGCTTTAAAGACACACTGATAATATTATGATTTTTTAAGAATTTAGGCGCCAGCTAGGGTTGCCAACTTTTTTTGATAAAAAAGAAAGTATAAAATGATTTGAATAGGAAAAATATTTTTTTTTTAAAGAAAAAAAGTATTTATAAAATTGTATGCTTTTATTGCTTTAAAAACGTATTTTTATGTGTTTTTAGCACAAGCTAATTTTTTTTACTATTTTTAAATGTTTCAAAGTTTGATTGACAATCAACATTGAAATTTTAATAAATAAACAATCCGTTTCTAATAAAATTTATTACCATTTCAAAATGTTCAATTTCATTTTTCATAGACATGCTACGAAGTATGGAGAACCAGTTTTGTTCGCTAAAACCAAAACATTTTTAACCCCGGACTCAAAAAGAGGGGTGTTATAAGTTTGACCTGTCGATCTGTGTATCTGCGTATCAGTGTGTCTGTCTGTGGCATTCTAGCAGCCAACGGCGTGGATGGATTTAATGAGTTTTTTTAATCGAAAGCCTGATTCGTCGACATGGTTCTTGGTTTGGTCGAGATTGAAACAGTCGTCTCAGTCGTGCAGGTAAAAGGATCTTATGCAATATGAAAATGTGTGTGTCCTTAGGTTCATTTAGTATAATAAAACCAGTAATATATCTTTAAAAAGCAGAAAAAAAATACATAAAATTTAACAATCCCCATACAAAACATACAGAAAGAACTCTAAAAAGAATAAATATAATAAGCAACCACTTAAATAAGTTTAAAGTATTTGAGTCGGGGGACTGCATAATAAAGGAAGAAATTAAAATGCAAGTAAGTTACCAAGGCAAATAAAGAAATTACGATATGGAATCATATAGTCTAAGTCCTCAATGATTAACTTCGTAAAATAGACACCGTCGTCAACGTACGTACAAATGTCCCCCGACGCAACGAATTCAATAAGTACATAATAATATTATTTTTATTCTTTGTAGAGGTTTTTTGTATCGGGGTGTATATAATTTATGTTCCTATCAATATAAAGTAAAAATACACTGATTCTTTATTAAATATTTCGGGTGATGACAGAATCCCATTGACATTTGACTGACTGAATGAAATGTCAATAGGATACATTTGGTTCATTGACTATAAATCGTTTCGGTCATCTGTTAGTGACATATGCTAAATAGTTAAATACATACTTATAAATCCCATAATGAGTATTTGTTCTATGCATCGCAGTAAAGCTTGCAAATAAAGTATTTTTATATACTTTATTTGCATGCAAAGGTATAAAGTATAATTACCAAAAATAAAGTATAATACTTTATTATAAAGTATGGTTGGCAACCCTAGTACCAGCATCAACAAGCCACACACACATACGCACTGACAAACCTACTGTATATTATATTGTTAGCGCAAAATTTAATTACTCATGTTAAAGATTACATGTAGAAAATATTTTTCATATATTGAAATAGAAATTGTAAATAGTGTACGTTTCCTGAATGACCAAAACGACTGAGAAATAATCGGGAATATTATTAAACCACAAGTAATAAATAAAGATAAGATCCAAGTCAACCCTGATCCTGTTTTATCTTCAGATGTAGGTAAGTTTGTATGAAAACATTAGTATTTTGAGAATGACTAGGAAATTTGTTACTTTATTTTATGATGAATATTGAAGATTTTATTTAAGGATAAATCGTGTAGCATAATCTATGTCTATAATGTACCCGCATCACTAACTTATCTCTAATTCTATTACTCGACCCGTGTTTGGGAAAAGGGTTCAATTAAAACTCCCAAATTGACATGACTTGGTACTATTTATAATAAATCAATGTATATGGGGAAATTGGTTCTTAACTAAAACTTCCTCTGAAATTTTATGTCTAGAATTATGTCATAATATTTAATGTGTCCCAGAATACACACAAAAAACTATTTATATCTTTACTATTTTTACGCTGATTATCAATTTAAGAAGAGAGTATCACAAGTAAGCATTAAAACTCGCACACATAATTCTCTCTTCATCTTTATATTATACATACCATTTTAGGATATTGTTAGGAAATATGTTTATTAATTAATAATAATAGTGTTTAATTTAAAGATAAAATACTAAATAATTATGAATATCCAAGCTACTGCGACCTAGAAGAACTTTCTAACTCAAATAAGAATATGTAGTGAAATAATAAAATATATTAATATCGAGAACCTTCCATCAACCTTCCACATAATTTTGCCTTTTATGTACATCGTGGGAATAAAACAATCTATAAAATAACCACTTATAGATGATTACTGGTTTTATTGACTTTGAAGACGAGAGTTAGTACTTTATGGTTTTGTATTTACGTTACTTGATAAGAATCTTAAAAACAATTGGAAAAAAAAAAATTCATAATAGGACGTATTAGTATTCATAGCCCTGGGGGATGATTCCGTAATGCAAAGTTATATTTTATTGATCAATCAAGTGTGAAAAAAAATACTTACTGAGGTTGATAGAGTTGATGCGAGATTAGGTACTCTATTGGAAAATAACCTTTTTGCAAAGAGCGAGGCGAATGGTAATTTCGTGTTCGCGAAGTCAGTGAACTGGTTTATTGTGCTGATAAGCCATTGTACTGTTCAAAACAAATGTGCCGTTTATATTTATTATTCAAAATATTTGATATTTCTAATATCATACTTGTAACAATTATTGTAATTTTTCAAAGTTTAGATACTGCATTAATTTAAAAGAGTTTTGTTAAATAAAACGTCATCTAGCGACAGACATTAACGGATATACAATAGATAGAGTTCTTGATTAATAACCAACTAGATCTTTTATTTATTTTATTCACTAGTAATGCGACACATATCCAAATATTCTCAGAAGGAAAACACTAAATGTTTTTTCTAACGTAGAATTTCCAGAATAAAAATCACTACAGTATTAATAACTTTTATTTACAACATCAACAAGACTCCGATCTATCGAGTCCTCGACTCGATAACGTAGAATAGAACGATATTTTGCAAATTTCCGCTTAGAGGGAAACGCCCTCTCATCAATTAACACCTACTTAATTATTTAAAATTGTAAAAGAAATCAATATTTCATTTAAAAACAACTGTTAAAACGTATAAACATTAGTTAATGTTTATACGTTTTAACAGTTGTTATATAAAGTATATTATATAATATGAAAAATTAATATTTTTGTAAAATATTGGTGAATGTATTTTGAGCAAGAGAATATAAATTAAAAAATCCCGAGAGGTAGAGACGGAATAGACGACTGTTGTTTTGAATTTCAACAAAAAGTTTTCAATTTCAAGGCGTAATGAAACGGTGCTCACTATTTGAAAGTATTGTTTTCTATTTTTTTAAAAACACAGACAGAGAAGTTGAATAACAGAACATAAATGTTTGACCGAACGAAATACACAATGAAATAATATATTTACGTCACTATTATGAAAGTATCTTAACTTTTTGTATAATTAAATCATACAACAGTTGAACAGTTTAGTGCTAATATTCTTATACATTTTTAATAAGTTTAAAACGAAATAATTAAAAATATGTACATTGTTTACCGTCCTGTAGAAAATAATAAAAATCGTCCGTCCTGTAGAAAATAATAAAAATAAAATGATTCATTCTTGAATGGCATAGGTCGGAAATATAACGTTAACTACGCTTTATTTTAATTTAAGGAATAATAGTACTTACTCAGTTTAATCTAAAATACTAATTAAATGAAACAGCTTTCAACCTAGGAGGTTATACGTAACTAAACTCACTTCAATTATTGAAACAAGACCAAAAGACACATCTAGAATCCGATACTGAAATCCCATGTGACTTGTAATCAAAAGTACAATAGTGCTCGCTCACTAGACAGAATTTATTTGACAAATGTGGTCATTGCTCGAGATCAGGCTAAGTGGTCATTCCAAAAGCTTTTCACTCCACGAGGCAATATGACTCGAATTACTATTGAACTGGAACTCACTTCAATGTCTGAAATGTGATGAATAGCTTTTGATATTACTTTAAGTACCTATACTTATTTGATGTTATCTAACTAGGTATAACTGATTATATTATATTTTATATATTTTAAGCCCTATAAGAATAATTAACATTTTATACAATTTTATTACTGTTTACGTCTTTTACTTATTTTGTTAGTTAGTAGTTAGTGTATGATTTTTATATATTTTTTGTTTTAATTTGTTACATGCGATTTTCTAAATGAACACGGAGGTTATATGTGCAAGGTATCGAAAGTTTTTTTATTTTAATAACCGACATGAAACTAGTTTGCAAAATATTAATATTTTTCTTTTATATAAATACATTTTAATAATATGTATATCAAAAATATATTCCAATCATTGAAACGTTACAAAGGCAATAATCAAACCAAATACACGGCAAATAGCCAATTTGGCCCAATATGTTCCATATAAATAATCTAGATAATCACGGGATTCTCCCATTTGACCAAATGCCTGGACACACATTTACCACTGTATTATATAATGCGTCAAAGTAATTTGAAATTCAAGCGAATCAGTGGCCGATAGCGTGTAGAATAATAGACGAAATATTAAATACTCTCTAGGGACTTACGAAAAGCATGTAATTTTATTTATTTAATTTCCTGGAAATTTTCAAATTTAATTTATTTGAAATCATCTATATTCCATATTAGCGACCAGTATATAGATAAATATAAAAGTAGGTAGGTATAATATAAAAAAATAAAACCCTCAATAAATTAATATTTAATAAGAACAAAATAATAAAAAATATTATATTATATAAATCAGACTCATTATTTAAAACAGTCAAAGCAGAATGACCCCCGGCAATGCTTTAGAGAGATTATTTAAAAATCAAATTAGTTGCCTTTTTAAACATACCTACCTTAGTTTATAAAGTAGCTACTTAAGATCAGTTTTCCTACATTTATATTTATTTTGCGCAAACAATTGTGAGCACTATTTGCTTTTGCAACTGATGGTACCACTATATATTGGTCACACAATGAAGCCAGTGGCCGATTCTTGTTACACGCATCACTCAAAAAGTAAGTTGTTTTTTTTTTCATTTTTCTTCTTCTTAAAAAAAATCGCATGATTATTTACAAAAAAAAAAATCATCCCATAGATTATAATAATGAAATCACAAACAATATAATAGTTTATATAATAGCCATATTACGTAAGTTTTTAATTTGACATATTTTTTTGTAATAGTTAATAAAATATATTTTCAGTGAAACGTCTAGACGTCGGTGTGGAGTCAGTGTGAGCAGCCTTATAAGACGGGATGAAATGGGCCATGAGCACTAGACGTGTTTACTTTCCTCCAGAGATATTTGCCAGCTCTTCACTTGACAACTTTTTGTTTAACTTCGCGAACCCGTTACAGCTTAAAGCATTCATGTTTGTAATTCACGTCTAGCTTTGTTAACTATTTTGTCATTAACTGGCTATAAATGTTTCACGAGTGAGACATTATTTTTGTTGGTTTCATTATGAAAAAATAACTACTTTAATAAGGTTTACATGATAAGAATTGAATTGTAGACAAAGAATAATAATAATATTGCCCGTAGCATATCTCTATTATGAAAAATGAAAATGACTTAGTTCAGAATAAGATGAGATAGTGAATGATTATGATGTAACTTAGAAATACTTTAATAGATAAAGGAAAATTTTGGTGAAAAAAAGGATTATTAAGCTTCTTTTGTTAATATTTTTATTTTAAATTTTTTATAAAGTTTAAAAATAGAGAATCGAAATTTTTATCAACAAAATTTTATACAAATAATAAATTTGATTAAAATTTTAGAAGAAAAATAAACAGGCGGGGATTCGAACCCGGGACGCTCTAACAATAGAGCTACCGTATCGCTATCCACTTCAATGAATTGAGTTTTATATATATACGATCATTGTTATCGGGACGGTATAATTTAATTAATTTATTTATTTCTTCGTTCTTTGAGACTGTCTGATGCTTTTATAGAAAAAGTCAGTAACAAAGGGCACCAGGCTCTCATTATATTGAAATTGTTAGAGACGGAATTGTATGAAGAGACTAGTAATACTTCAGAGCAAAATACAACAAAATACAGATATATGAAGGGAATTATAGTTTCTGTTTCATAATAGTCTAACTTTTTAAACCAGTGTAGAGCATATTAAATAGTTATTTGTTGTAGTTGTATAAGCATGTATCCATTATCACTATTATATAAAGTGGCGGCAGTAAGTATTAAAGTAGTTAATGTACTACAGTAATCCCCATTCATGCTGTTTACTCGTTTTTAAACATTGCAATAATATTTGACAAAAACTGTCTATTAGATCAAATAGAGTTCAGATTATGAGTATTCATTAATTTAAAATTAAAATTATAATTGATGTTCGAAGTTTCAAAAATGAAAAAGGAAGTTTCTGTTCTGAAAAATATTTAAAAATTAAATTAAAATTCCATAGAAACTAACTGACTAAATAAACAAAGGGTAAGAGATGTTGATATGGTTGCGATATTTGATATCGAAATTGCATCTCCAGATATATCATATAATAATATTCTGATAATAACGATGTCCTCTGTGGTTACACAACTTTACTCATAGAACGATCTAGCGAGGTAAATAACAAACCATATTGTATGTGACACTGTTTTACTACGGACATATTTTTTATTTTCTGATATTTTCACGAGTTATATACCTTTAAAAGAGAATATTTGGGATTTTACTTGCGAATACCGGATTATATAATTTAAAAATATAACATGACCTTTCAAATGGTTTAAAGCTGGCCTCTTCACGAAAAAAAGAGAGGTAGGTATCTGTCACTTTGTCAATTAATATGCCGTCTACTTCCAATAATTTATTAGATTCCAAGCATACAGGTTAGGATGCACAGAACTCAATAATCTATTTTTAATAAGACGCGATTTAAAACACTGATTCAAAAGTATTGCAAAGACAATACGTAACAATGTTAATACGTCAGTTGGATACAGAGCTTCCGATCGGCAATGTACCGTTAGTAACAAAGTAATTGCCGGCACCCGCAGCTGGCAAGACTCCAGCGCGCAATTTAATACATAATGAATATCGATTCCATTCACTTTAAATAATCACTGGTAGCGCTCTTTTGTCGTGAAATATTTTGATTTCATTTTAATTATCAGGGCAATGAGCTTTTCCAGCAATTATGAACGTCGTTCATTTAACAAACTGATGTCGTGAAATAATAACATTTTATATTTTTTTCTTAAGGGTTGTTACATTTATAGGTCTATCATATGTTCTTTATTGCTTATATAATATGTATACAGTTTATTTTATATATTAATATATTTATATATCATTATACTATAAATTATAAAATGTATAATTTGACAAATAGTACACTCGTTTGAAAATAAATATAAATATATAAAACCATGTCAAGCTTATTTTTAAATGTTAATAAAATAAACCGATACGGGCAGGGATACGAACTCGCGACATCAGGGAAACCTTCCCGTCGCTCTATAATAAATAATAGCAATAATATACACCTAATTTCTTTTGTATATCTAATTTTTTTATATAAATAAGGATGTATAACAGAAATCGCTAATTAGCCGCCATAACGCTAATTATTGTACTTAATATTAATTTTATTCTATGTATTTTTTTAACTGCAGTGTAGTGTATGATCAAAATATTATGATGATTATGATGTTGATGTTATTTATCAAAATTTTACTCACTGTTAAAATTTCCCTAGTTTTTGATATTGTTCTTTAGCATGGTAATATCAAACTACTCTCCCTATTGAAGTTTTGCAGAGGGCCGATTTCAATGACTTCATGTATTTCATACGGTGATAAAAACTTTTCTATAGCTAATATAGATACTTTATGAAAACGTATGTAATTAGCTCTTCTCGAAATTCAAGACGTGTTCCGTTAAGGTTGAGACATTGCCCAGAGTAAGTAACACTTCGTTAATGTTTAGATACGAAGTGTTAAATTTGTTAGTTATTCAGTACAGGAAGAGTTTAAAAAAAATTGAGAGAGCTGGTTCACACTCCACGGTTTGAATCTGTAATACTTCGAGCTGGGTAGCACGAACACCGATAGCGTCTTGTTGGACAAAATTCTCATATTGATATGAGTAAAGCTGATATATTTATTAGGAGGGTATTTCTAAGCAATTGCTGTGGAGCTATTGCTATAAATTGGAAAACACGTATTAAAGATCTGACTTATTGTCATAATGATTTGGGAGCGGAAGCTCTGTAGGTGTGAAAAGAAATGGAATCTTTGAGTACCTGATTTAGCCTTTTATATCTGTGTTAAATTTGTAATTTTGAGTGATAGTTTCACTACTAAATTAATAATAATATCACAGTACAGATTATACACATTGATCTAACCCCTAAGTAAGCGAATTACAAGCTTGTGTTAAGGATGTTAATGAACCATACAAATACATAGAAATACACATTATAAATACTGGGAATATATTTAATAAACGACCAAATCCAGAAAACCAGACATCTACGCTTGACACATGTATGCGTGTCCCTGTCGGGAATCAAACTCGAACCCTATTGCGCTGCAATATATTAGGCGCCTGCACTAACCACTCGACTAACGGGGCGGTTAAATTTGTTTTAACGTTTATATAAATATAGAATAAAGAATAACACTATCTCAAATAATAAAGTATTTATACGTAGACTACATTATTTGTTATATATCTCATATGTATTAAATATTATGTGGGATATATCGTATGTATTATATGTCTTTTATATTATTATTTTTATGTTTTTTTATATGTAGATTTAGATATATAGATAGTCTTATAATATTCTTTTTTTTTTGTTTCTTTTACTTTTTATGTTTTGCACGCCTACCAACATCCTCTCCTGTACTTCGTAAGGTTGGCTGGTAGAGAATGTCTTTGTGGCATTAAGCCCGCCTTTTGTGCTTTATTTTGTATATTGTGCAATAAAGAATTAAATAAATAAATAAACCGATACGGGCAGGGATTCAAACCCGCGACCTCTGGGGGTTTTGAATTCCTGCCCGTATCGGTTTATTATTCAATCTATGTTTATATAAATTTAAATAAGCTTAACATGGCTATACATGTTTATAAATATTGTCAAACATTAGTTTTAACGTTGTAATCTTAGAATTGGTTTTCATGTTATTATCTAATATATGTGAAATATGTAACTGTTGTAATTACTTTGAATCCCTATTATTTTTTTAATTAAGTACATTTCTACATGAATCCTGAAAATATATAATAACCACCGTCAAAACAACTGCTTGCAAAACAAGACTACAAAAGATTGTTTAATATTTGAAGTATTTAAAAACTATGTGCAATTTGAATCACGAGCATTGCAAGAAGAACTTTTTAATTTCTTGTACCGAAAATAACATTTTAACCTCAATAAGCAATTCATACTATAAAGGTGTTTTTGCCAAATTGCCACTTTTAAATATTGGATAATGTGAAGTTCGCTATTTTGCATTCAACTTGTTATTCCGAATTAATGATAACGTTATAACAACATAATAATGACATTTCCCTGATGACAGCTGTTGTTCATTTGTTTGCCCGCTGGTGGATTCTTATATGATTTTATATGAGTATTTAATATAAAAGGGCGTTGTATTATTAATAAACCTCATTTCAATCTAAGATCTATTAAGCTATAAAATTGAGATATTATTTTGAACAAATTACAAAAACCTACGTTACTTTTCTAAATATATTGTAAACAGCGTTATAAAACCAGACGAACACAAATACAAAGAACTCCATGTAATTTTTTGCGTGGATAATACAATTATTAAAAAAATTGTAATATGGCTAAAAATATGACTAAGTATTCCATTCTTTAAAATTGACCACCTCCGGACCCCAGGCAACACTATTACACTTAGGTAGGTTAGGTAAACCTTGATTTTATCTAGATATATATATATATATATATATTTATTATTGAGATCAATATGAATGTAGATAGTCATTTATAGCAGCACTTACTCTCTAACATCCTAAATAAGTCTGTTCTATTATAAACCCAGTCTTTTTATACCTTTTTTACGATGGCAAGCACTTTGAGCTTTTAGCTATTTTTAAGGATTAACTAGTTTAAAGTCACCCGCTGTACCCCACCGATAAATCTTTATAATTTGATAAACACTGGGTTAAAAATGTATTCAATATATAAAAAAAATAACTATATACATCTTATGGGTTTATAAATGTTCATTATTATTTATCTTCAACAAACCAAGAGTATCTACTACACATAGTGATATCTAAGCTGCTAACTTGGAGCAACCAGACTGGGGAAGGACTGCCGCCTTACAGAATGTCGTAGACAGAAAACTTTACTTTTTGGTGCTATGTTCCTGCGGTGAGTAATGTATCCAGAGGGCTGGGCGGGCGTGCTGCGCTGTGCTGTGCTGGCAACGGGAGACCAGCGGTGCACATGTTACTGCTAGTGGTCGGTGCAGGATCGGGGTGTCGGTTTAGTATTAATTAAGACCTCTATCTCGAGTTTACTTTGACTTTGATTCACATTTTCACATTAATTAACGTTTAAGAATTGGAAGTCAAAAATTCCAAAAAAATATTGAGTATTTTTTTGGTATTGGATTCCTTAACCATGCCTAAAGCGATAATTATTCATTATTTCTTATGCTTGTTATCTAATGCTTTCGAAGATTGTAATGAAATTTAATATAGAAGTAGTTTTAGGCCTGGAAAATAATATAGGCAGATTTTTGTCCCCATAGAGTATTCAGAGTATAGAGTAGAGAATAGAGTTTCAACGGTGTTTAATCTCATGATCGGAACTTCATAAGTCGCGCTGTGGTATAGTTTGTAAAACTAAATAACTAGCGGTAGTCGCTAGTTATTTAGTTATTACAACATTAATAGAGAATATGTTTCTATGTCACTAATCTACGTAAATACAATTTTTTCAGGTGACTGAGCTTTGGATACATAATTGCCACTGTATTATTAATTGAGTCAAGGTAATTGGATATGCACACGGAACTGCGACAAATGATGATTGACTGAATACATCAATATTCAATAATCGGTGAGATATATATTAATTCAAAAATGTATATTATGTAAGCACATAATATCATTGCGTGGCTGTAAATGGAGTTGTTACATGTAGTTTGCTATATTTTGAATCTTTTGTATCTCTTAATTAGATACGAAAATAATACGAAGTCAAATATTGGATTTCCATATGTCAAGGCTGACTTTTTGTACTTTCAGAAAAAAAATAACTGCTGCAATTGAATCTATAAAAATCAGATGTATATAATAATATGATAAAAACTATTCATGGCGAGTGCGTATAGTATTATATCAATATAAAAAACAAAATGGCGCATCTTTTTTTTTATACAATTGATGTCGGGTTTTAGAAGCAGTTAGTCTATTTTTTCCTGTCCTCATCTTATGTTTATTAAACGTAACAATTTGTGAATTTAATCACAATAAATATATTTACATACTGTTATTAAAGTGTGTGTGAATTATATATGATGATGCAGTATGTCATTCACTGCAGCGATGCGATGGATGGATCACTTGTATACTTACTACTGAGCTATCCATCTTACTTACTTGTTTTTATTAAAATATAAGATATATAATATAGATTAAGGATAACTAAGATTTTTTATTATGGAAAGTATGTTTAGAATAAATATTGTTAGGTTACATTATTTCTAAACGACTGTTTAATAATCAATCGTAAAGTTTTGATTCGTTTCAATATTTTGATGGTTACAATTTTGATTCATATAAATTAATGAATTGTGGATTGATTGATTTAATTTAAAGTAATAAGAACGAATAAGATCTAATTATTTCAATTATTGTTTTAATAACTTACGTAAATTACTTAGTAAATAGTTGAATAAACTAAGCGAAAACCGTTAAAACTTCATATTTAAAACCAATATTTATTACTGTTTATAGCGATATTTACAGTTGATATTTTTGTATCTTTGAAGTAGTTGATTTGATTATAACTATAATTTATGTGAAGAAGGAATGTGTAAAGAAGAGTATATAAACTGCCAAGGAAGAATTAAATAAAAATTAAGTGTTAATAGTCAAATAAGTGGAACAATTCAATCCGACTTGGCCGTTTCAGTTTTAATCATTATTACAGTAATACTTCTTTTAATTATATAATATGTTTGTTTTTACTTTTGGTTGTAAGTTTTAAGATAAATGAAAACGTTTTAAGAGTTCACGAGAAGAATCTAAAGAGATTTAATGTGAATTAGATTATTTTCTAGCATTATAGTGATGTTAGAGAAAATTATTAAAAAATAATGAACATTCGTTTGAACATTCATAGGCACTTAATAATAGACTGGACCTACCTCTACATATATTCAAAAACGACAAAATCGTTATTCATGTTAAAATTAGGTATACCATAATGATGATTTCTTCTTCTTTAGAAAGCTATATTATCTCAGATTAACACAAATTGATCTTTAGAGTAAGATAAAAAAGTAAAAAAAAAATGTTAACAAATATAAACTAACTTCTTTTGACATGTTAAAAGAGTTAAAGTAAAAATATGAACACCAATGTTACCTCGAAGCAGTCAGTTAGGTATTTATTAATACTACATGCGTCATATACTAGGTATAAATGTTTGTTTAATTAATGTCTCTAACGATTGAGTATTTTCATTTTTATGTAATTTTATTCGTAAAAAGATCGATTATAATTTTTGTTCAAATAGAATTTAATATTTTGTACAAAATACCGTAATTTAAAAATGTATTACTAAGATCATTTTTAAAAATTTCTGATGTTTATAATTTACTCTTGTTAATTCTCTAATTGAGGAAACTTTTTGCCATAAGTCTCAGGTGCTTTCCTTAAGAAATTGAATTTTACGTGGAATCCAATTCTCTTTCTAATAATATTATACCAAAATAAATTTCAATTATCCAAGTAATATCAAACGACTTTGTAAGAAAACGTGTAACATAATTTTACTATACATATAATAAAACTAGCTTTTACCAGCGACTTCGTCCAGATTAGATAGTTTCTTGGGGCAGCAGCTTCTTTTACACTAATTACTTGCGTAGGCAAGTGAGGTTGTGTGTTTTCTTTTGAGTGTGAAAAGTGAGTTCAAAAACACAGATAAATTAAGTATCTTAAGAACGAATGAAAATCTTCCCTCACGTATCTGCCCATTTAGAATGTGTACATTTATAATGTGATAGTCGTTTTTAAATATTTTATATAATATATAAGTATCAAATATCCAGTTGATACTTATATATAGCTCTTGTTTACTCTGTGATAAAAACATTGACAGTAAACTGGACACTAAAAAATAATAATCTGCTGGCCCTTTTCCCACTTTATGTGGGGGTCTTTATCACAACATTTTCTTCTCTTTAATTCTTGCCTATCATCCGTTATCTAAACAGTCATCCCTCTTTTACTCATGTCATATTTCATACAATTCATTCATCTCTTCTTTCGTCTACTTTGACACACATATCTTTCCACATTCATATTTAGCATTCTTATCATTGTATCTATTTTATTTTTAACCCTCGACTAAAAAAAAGGGGGTGTTATAAGTTTGACCTGTCGATCTGAGTATCTGTGTATCTGTCTGTGCAAACTTGCGGCCAAACGCGTGGACTGATTCGAATGCGGTCTTTTTTAATCGAAAGCTATGTTTGTCGAGATGGTTCTTATCTATGTTTGGTCGAAATAGAAATAGTCATTTCCAATATATTGACGTTTTATTCGTGTTGCCAGCTGCTTTTCCCAGCGGTATGTAGGAAAAAAAGCCTTGTTATGAAGGCCAAAAGGTTTTTACACTTACTCAGGTAAAGAACTTTATTAGGGATAGCTGTTGCCCGTGACTGCGTTCACGTAGACTGTAAAAAATATATTTATATGGCTTATGATCCTAGTCATAAGGAATCACGACACGACACGACGAAAACAGCTAGTGATCATATAAATCTCTTCATCATGTTATTAGTGATTGTAAATCATTTTAACTCTAAATGTTTTTATTTATAATATATATTCGTTATATATGAAACCTACCTATCTAGGTAGATAGACTTTTTCATATGGGTAGGTATCCATATGAAAAAGTCTTGAATCATGTTACTTAATACATTTATAATTTATTACATTGTCGAAACTTTCCCGCGGATCCTTATTTTATTAAATATAATATATATGTATATTTCTCGTATTAAATATAACCTTTGTACATCAGAGGGATAATGTAGGATTCTAAAGGTAAAATATTTTATTAAATCGGTCCAGTAGTTTCGGAGCCTATTCAATTCAAACAAACAAACCAATCTTTCCTGTTTATAATATTAGAATAGATTAATAGAAATACTTAAACAATTGAAAATTTTGTCTGTAGGGTTATTTAGTACAATTTAGAAAGCAGTAACATAACTTTAAAAAACAGAAATAAAATTAACTTAAAAACTTTAAAAACCACCGATACAAAAATACCTCTTAAAAGAATAAAAATAATATTATTATTGAATTATTTATTGAGTACTTATTGAATTCGCTGCGTCGGGGAACCGTTTAATAAAGGAAGAAATAAAAATGCAAGTAGATTAACAAGTAAATAAAGAAATTACCATATCGCATCGTATAGTCTAAGTCCTCAATGATTGATTAACTTCGTAAAATAGACACCATCGTCAACGTACGTACAACATGCATTAACTTTTAACCAATAAAACGGTCTTGTTTACCTAATACATATTTTTAAGAATTTAATTAAAGCACGCATTACTAGGTTAATTTCAAAATCCTGATCAAATATGGTACATACTAATGTATGTTGGATAATTCCAATCCATATTTAACTTACTAAAACATTCTATTCATGATTGTAAATCACATCTGTGGCCTGATAAATATTCGACAAAGGCATTTTATAAAACTAGATAGATATAGACTAAATGTATTATGTAACTTGTAATAAATAATAGTTTAATAAAAATAATCTAAATTAAACACCATGTACTAGCAGGTTAAGGTAAACATTTTAATAATTGTTTTTTTTTTTATAAATGTTTTTACAAGGTTTTAGAATAAACAAATTTACCGACATAATGTTGTTTTACGTACCTACAAGAAGTTTTTGTTATCAATAGCCCTTAATTTTTAGTATGTTTTACAAATTGGGTTTAGTCTTTTACAATATTAAACAGACCATTATTACTAAAAGCACGGAATAGACTACTAATTTGTATTTAGTTCAAATATTAATCTATCTGTGAATATTAATGAATAATACGCCAAGCTATGTGCAATGTCTACATATTACGTGATGGTTTTTTTTTTTTTTTTGCTATACATATAATAAAGTAAAAAGGTAAAATCTGTGCATATTTATTTAAAAAAATTAAATATTTTCAAGTATTCAGTATATGATACTGAGTTCCAAATAATTTGTATGTCGCTTATCAGTTTGTTGTGGATTATTGGATGTATTTCAAAAGCAGTAATTAGATAATGTAATTTTGTGATTGGTATGTTTGTAATCACAAGGACAATAGTATGTGCTCAATGGAATTACTTCACAAGATCAGTGTAGAGTACAGTCATTACGAGACACCCATTTGATTAAGTATCTGGTTTAACTGAAAGCAACACTATTCAGATGATTGTTTTCTATAACAATATACATGGTTTATTACAAAATATGAGTGTTATTTTTAGAAATCATAATAATAATTTTTCTATATAAGAATTGTATAATGTAATTTCAAATGTACTGTGCTGAAATCTGAGACGAATATAGGTAATTAAACAAATATATCCCACATTTAAAAGCTTTCAAAATCAATGGTGTTGGAATGATTACAAAAGGTTTAAGTTAAGCATGTGTTTATTATATTTTTTGAGATAATAAAAATAAGTAGTAGTAGTAATATTAGTAGTAGTATGTAGTAGTAGTAGTAATTACTTGTTATTTAAATCGTGGGTGGCTCGATGTGGCTGCTGCGACACTGCACTGGTACGAGCAGGTGATTGTTGAACAAGGCATGACTGGCATGTTCGACCTACTTTGACCTACTTCGACTTCGACCAGTTCTTCGATCAGTTCTCGGGTGTGCAGCAAAGATGTGTAGCAAAGATGTGTAGCAATCAAACTGAAATTCACGTTATTACATGTACAGATTTTCATTTAAAACTTATACTTTCTATCCGACTAATTAGACTGTGCTTTTTAACACAGGACTACAAATTTTCGACATATTATTCGGTAATTTAAAAGTATAATCATACGTTCTTTTCCTATGTCTTTGTGGTATGTTAGTGTATTACCATTGTATTTCTGTATCCGGTCGATCCCCTAATTAACTTTAATAATAATATTATATTTAAGAAATCATTGCATGCATTTTCTACTCTTTTAAATTAAATTACAGTTAAGAGTAGGTACATACAGACATTTTACATATCATTTTAATGTAGGTAGGTACCGTAGTTTTATTAAATGATTGATGTAAAAATAAATAATGATCTTTACCTGATAAAATATACTAATAAATGAGAAGGATAACACTTCCATATCCATTAAAATAATTGTTTGTTGGAAGCATTAGTTTCACATTGTTTTTTCGTCATATGGAGCGTGTTGGAGTAGGTCAGTTATACCGTAAAGAGTATTGTTTTTATACACTTTATATAATCACTCAAAGTGCTTTTGCTATCAATATGCAAAGTTCTAGTTAAATGATGATGAAATGATTTAGTATAGGTAGGTACTGACCGCCATCATTCATCATTACACGAGTGTTCATCTCAATCACAACAAAATACATAACTTTGCTTTACCTTCTATGTACTGTTTTAACAAAATCTAATTGTTAAAACATAGTTCATGTTGTCAACGTTTTTGATAAAAAAAAAACAATTCGGATTTTAACATTCTAAAGTCAGCCGACAGTTATAAATATGTCATTCTATTTGATATTCATATTATATTTCATAAATAGTAATATTGAAAAGAAACGAATATGAAAATGTAAGTTAATAATAATAGTATAGAACATTCGTAATATTAAATTATTTCACAAAATGACTTGTTTGTTTGGTTGGTATTGTTATGCTTCCCAATATTTGATATCGAAATTACATCTCGCTTGTCTAGATTTTATATTATGATAACGAAGACCGCAGATTACTAGGATATTTTAGGCAAAATATTATTGACATATTCAGATAGAACTAATATTGGATAAGATTAAATATAATGAGTTCTACAATAGCATTGAACACAATTCATGGTGCCATTTATTAGTATACACGATAAAGTATAAAGATGTTTATGTTGTTCCTGGTTGGACCAGTCGTTCTTAGCTAAGATTTCGACACATAAAACTTATTTGAAGTCAAAGATGAATCGTCAATGTCAAAATTTTATTAAATTTAAAAATAATCTTATATATATATATATATAGAAGGATGTTTGTATATATGAAATCGATGAACTCAGAAACTATTGGACCGATGATTATGAAAATTGGTATGTATATGTATTTTTCCACGGAGAAGGTTTATATGGTATGCCTATCGATGTAACTCGCCACCAGGCGGCGCTGTCAAATATAGACTTCCGCCCCGTTCAACCGATTGTCATAAAAGTTGGTATGACCATGTATGTTTCCTCGAAGAAAACGAATATGCTATGTTCATTGATGTAACTCGCCACCAGGCGGCGCTGTCACATATCGTCTTCCGCCCCGTTCAACCGATTGTCATAAAAATTGGTATGGCCATGTATTTTTCCTCGAAGAAAACGAATATGCTATGCCCATTGATGTAACTCGCCACCAGGTAAAGTAAGGGTTAGCCCAGCGAAGCGGGCTGGGTTCGCTAGTATTATTTAAGAAAACAGTTTACAATTTTGTAACAATCAATTATTCTATTAATAAAAACTTAGAAGTAACTTCAAATTGTAGATAAAGCGCCGGTACCGAAGTAAGGAAATTAGGCAGCAAACATTGTTGTGGCATGTTTATATTAGGAAACGATATAATTAATGACTTAGACAATTTATTTTAAATAAAAGAATGGAACTCTTAAGTAGGATTTATCTTTTGTAAAAAAAAAACAAGGGACACCCGGATGGAACGAAGTTCCTTTCGATTAATTATTGAAGGAATAGGGAATATACATAAAATTTAAAATGGTCTCAAATACTTTTTTTTCGGATACTTATTATCATCTTATATAATAAAAACATTTTTTTTATTTACTAATCATTTAAGGCCATAAAATAATTTGTGAAAAGTGTAAATTCAAACTTCCTAAACGCGCCAGCATTTGTCGAAAGAAAATGTGACGTCATTTGAAACGCCATTCAAATTATCGGCGTCGAAGTTCATATTGTGGTATTAGCGTTACTGAGAAAAATAAATAATTTAAACCTTAATTTTCGTGCTTAAAGGTTTTATTAAATGATACGATTGTTTAGGTAATCATTTTCCACTTCACTTGACTCAGATAAATAACTTTGTTGATAATCAGCAGATATAGAAGATATAAGATGCTATAGAAGTATTATCAGCTGTGTTTTCAGTAAACAATTTTCTTTTTAAAACATAGGTTTACTGGTAAAGTAAAACTATGTAAAATAGTTAGTTTTACTAGTAAAGTAAAACTATGTAAAACAGTGTTACTGGTAAAGTAAAAGTATTGTGTGTTGAACGAGGAAATGGTAACAATGCTACATTTTGTTTTTGAGCAGATATATTTACATTGCAACCTTTACTTCTGTACTTCAGTTTAATATTAACTTGCACAACTTAGTCACTTGGTAATAGGGAACATTCACGTATTTTTTTTTACGTAAATTAATCATTTACCTCTCAATATCGTAGAAAAAAATATAAATAGGCTTGAAAAGATACTAGTTTTTTTTCAAAGTGAAAATTAAAACATTGAGTAAATTTGACCCGTTTAAACACCGCCATTTTGCGCGCGTTTTGCGTCACGTCAAATGATACGTCCAGTGAATGTTTACTATGAACTTTTTAGTTATTTCATAGATATTTTAAGTTATAATTGCTTTACAAGTCATGGAAGAAGATAAAAATCATCTTACGAGTATTGTATAGTACCGGAGTGCAAAAATAGTATTAGAAAAACACCCGACAAAGTGTTTTTTGTATTCCAAGAGGTGCAAAAATACAAATATATATCCTAAATCGTGTTTATATTGTTGTGAAGATCAATTTAACGTAAGTATACTTTATTTATAATAAGTTTAATCTAATAGTTTAAATTTATAGTAAGTATTAAACATTAGAAAATTTGAGTTTAAAATTAACCTAACCTATCTTACAAATTTCAATATAACTGTCTATAAAAACCGTAATCTTTTTTTGTTTTACGCAATTTTTATGATCTGTCGATTTATTTCAGGTTAAGGAAGATACAGCAAATTGTTTTGAATATAATATGTGTAACGAAACAACAAGGAGAAAGATGTAATCTATGTTTGAAGAAAGGAGTTGTCCCTTATATATTTTTGTGGCAAAAACACCAGCTGATTGAATGAGAATGTGCATAGTCAAAAGGCAAAGATTGACCTCGGTTAATGGAGCCTTTTTAGAGTTAGTTATCAAAAGTAGTGTTAAAAAAATAGTAACCTTCACAAAGAAGTGATATACTAAATAAGTCCTAGTACTGCCCATACAAATGTCTTTAATATTAATCATTCAGGACTCAGTACTTTGATAGCTAACTCTGAAAAGGCTTCATTAACCAATGTCAATCTCTGCCTTTTGACTAGGTATGCACATTCTCATTTTATCATTCAATCATTTGATCTTCACAACAATATAAACACAATTTAGGACATAGTATTATAAGGGCCACGTCCAATAGGGAACATGCAAAAAAATTTAAATGGTCTCAAATATTTTTTTTTCGATTACTTTTTATCATCTTATTATAATAAAATCATTTTTTTTTAATTTACTAATCATTTAAGGCCATAAAATAATTTATGAAAAGTGTAACTTTAGGGAGCGAAATTCAAAATTCCAAAACGCGCCACCATTGGTCGAAAGGAAATGTGACGTCATTTGACACGCCATTCAATATATCGGGGTTTAAGTTCATACTGTAGTATCAGTGTGACTGAGAAAAATAAATAATTTAAACCTATATTTTCGTGCTTAAAGGTTTTATTAAATGATACAATTGTTTAGGTAATCTTAAAAACATTTTCTAAATACTCAAACAACTCTAACAAAACAAATACCTACAAACTCTTTTTCAATAGCAGTTAGCATGCTACTACACAATACATTTTTAAAATGTTTCTGCCTCTGAATCATTTTTCACTTCACTTGACTCAGATAAATAACTTGGTTGATAATCAGCAGATATAGAAGATATAATATGCTATAGAAGTATTATCAGCTGTGTTTTCAGTAAACAATTTTCTTTTTAAAACAGATAGTTTTAGTTTTAAAACTGTTGTGTAACAATGTTGTGTGTTAAATGAGGAAATGGTGACAATGCTACATTTTGTTTTTCAGCAGGTATATTTACATTGATACCTTTACTTCCATATTTCGGTTTAATATTAACTTGCACAGCTTAGTCACTTAGTAATTTATTTTCAATATACAAAAAGAAAGGCTCTGCCTTATGATCATCACATTCAATAGGAGAAGTACTGAGTCCTGAATGATTAATATTAAAGACATTTGTACGGGCAGTACTAGGACTTATTTAGTATATCACTTCTTTGTGAAGGTTATTATTTTTTTAACACTACTTTTGATAACTAACTCTAAAAAGGCTCCATTAACCGAGGTCAATCTTTGCCTTTTGACTATGCACATTCTCATTCAATCAGCTGGTGTTTTTGCCACAAAAATATATAAGGAACAACTCCTTTCTTCAAACATAGATTACATCTTTCTCCTTGTTGTTTCGTTACACATATTATATTCAAAACAATTTGCTGTATCTTCCTTAACCTGAAATAAATCGACAGATCATAAAAATTGCGTAAAACAAAAAAAGATTACGGTTTTTATAGACAGTTATATTGAAATTTGTAAGATAGGTTAGGTTAATTTTAAACTCAAATTTTCTAATGTTTAATACTTACTATAAATTTAAACTATTATATTAAACTTATTATAAATAAAGTATACTTACGTTAAATTGATCTTCACAACAATATAAACACGATTTAGGATATATATTTGTATTTTTGCACCTCTTGGAATACAAAAAACACTTTGTCGGGTGTTTTTCTAATACTCTTTTTGCACTCCGGTACTATACAATACTCGTAAGATGATTTTATCTTCTTCCATGACTTGTATAGCAATTAAAACTTAAAATATCTATGAAATAACTAAAAAGTTCATAGTAAACATTCACTGGACGTATCATTTGACGTCTCGCAAAACGCGCGCAAAATGGCGGTGTTTAAACGGGTCAAATTTAATCAATGTTTTAATTTTCACTTTGAAAAAAAACTAGTATCTTTTCAAGCCTATTTATATTTTTTTCTACGATATTGAGAGGTAAATGATTAATTTACGCAAAAAAAAATACGTGAATGTTCCCTATTATATTGTTTCACAGATTTTACTTCTCACTCTTCACTTTTATATGCTTGTATTTAATCCTTCCTTGGTACTATCCAGCAGCGTCTGTCCCGAACATCGTCCTAACCGCAGTTTATATACCCTTCTTTATTAACTCCCTCTTCACATAAATAATAATCATAGTCAAATCATCTACTTTAAACGTACAAAAATAACAACTACTCGTAAATGAACAATTGTAAGTATCGGTAAACACGGTATTAAATACTGGATTTAATTATGGAGTCTTAATGGTTCCCACTTTTGTAGCTTATTCAAGTATTTACTAATTAAGCAAATGTCCCTCCTCACATAAATAATAATCTTAGTCAAATAAACTACTTTAAGCATACGAAAATAACCATTACTTGATATAACAATTCTAAATGTTACTATTTAAGTTAATAAAACAACGATTTAAATAATTACACCTTATTGGTTCTTCTTATTACAGTTAAATTAGTAATTCATTAATTTATATGGATCAATACAGGGACCATCAAAACATTGAAACGAATCAAAACATTACGGATTATTATAAAATAGTCGTTTAACAATAATGTAATCTTACAGCTCGGCCGTCCTGCTCTAAGCAAGTCCCTTTGCTTATAAAATATAAATAACGAAAACAATCGATAATTATTCGTATTTTCTAAAGCGGTTGAGAAGCATCACTTAAATCTGAAGTTTCTAGGACGGGCTGTCTTTTCCCTGCCTTAAAGGTTTTCCCTGACTTAAAGGTAGGTCCTTTCTCTCCTCATTTTCCATTTTGACACCGTATGACGAGGCTTCTTTTTGGGATTCCATCCATATAGCTACCCAAACTACATAGCGTGCTAGGCTTACTCTCGTCCGTAATTAGAATTAGTCTTTCTTTTCGGCTGATTAAACTATAATAAACACCTGAGATCCCAGGTGTTCACATTGAGTAACAGTCCTTTCCCTCAACTGATACAACTATAGCTAAAAGCCTCCGTTTTCGGTTCAGTCAGTTCAGTCGGTCCTTTGGTTATCCAGACCCTTATCCTTGGGCTTCCTTAACCCTTATCCGTGAGTTTCCCTTAACCCTTATCCTTGGGTTTCCCTTAACCCTTATTTTTGGGTTTCCCTCAACCCTTATCCTTGGGTTTCCCTCAACCCTTATCCTTGGGTTTACCTCAACCCTTATCCTTGGGTTTCCCTCAACCCTTATCCTTGGGTTTACCTCAACCCTTATCCTTGGGTTTCCCTCAACCCTTATCCTTGGGTTTCCCTCAACCCTTATCCTTGGGTTTCCCTCAACACTTACCCTTGGGTTTCCCTCAACACTTACCCTTGGGTTTCCCTCAACACTTACCCTTGGGTTTCCCTCAACACTTACCCTTGGGTTTCCCTCAACACTTACCCTTGGGTTTCCCTCAACACTTACCCTTGGGTTTCCCTCAACACTTACCCTTGGGTTTCCCTCAACACTTACCCTTGGGTTTCCCTTAACACTTACCCTTGGGTTTCCCTTAACACTTACCCTTGCGTTTCCCTTAACACTTACCCTTGGGTTTCCCTTAACTTTCCCTGGGTTTTTCCTTAAAACTTTGCCTTGGGTTTACACCGTTAAATTAAGTGTAATGTGATGGTGGTGTTTGTCTCATCATTTACTGTAGTATGATCTGTAATTCAAGTTATATATTAGTGATGATGTTACAAGCAATGAAATCTAAATTTTAAGTGTTATAACTCCAAAAGAATAAAAAATCCAAATTATAATCCGAGTAAGTTTCCAACAAAATAATAAATTGACTCTGTACTCTTTCTTAGCCATTATGTCAAAGTCATATTTTTTTGCTTTCGTAAAATTAACCATACGCCATGAATAAAATTTTATGTTATAAGATAATCTTAATATGCGATAAGTCAAAACTTCTATAAGCATGGTGTTCACATAATAAAGTACAACATTTGATAGTTACAAAATCGCTACAAAGTCATAGTCTTTATGTATGTTCACCTATATCGTATCTCATCTGCTATATCAATGTTAATAACTCAAAACGTCCTTTTCATAAATACCAAATAACTCCATGTATTTACCGATGATTCCTAACGTTGTCTCGTAAAACTTTAGTTTTAAATGTAAAGAACGTTATAACCTCTTACCCCATCACTAAATTTGGCTCAAAGGACGACTTTCGCAAAATAAGATCCCTCGCGCTCGTTAATGACTCCCAATCTTCTTATCATCTGTATAATATTATTAAGGACCTGCAACACATATGATTGGTGGCTCCAGTTTAGCATAAAGATCAATCCTTTAAAATGTCAGACAATAATTCTAGGCAGTCAACGATAGCTGTACACATTGGCATCAGTCGAACTCTCAATTCTTGATTGTAATAGTGTACCTATTCCCCTTGACAAACATCTTGACCTACACAGCTCATTAAGCTGAATGCTCATGTTATGTAGTCAAGCCGTCTAGTAACAGGCTCACTAAGTGCATTATATAGATATATAAAACGTATTACCGATTTGAACCAAGACTTTGTTAGTGCAATCACTTATCTTCCCCCCCTTTTATCTATCTCGCTCTACATCTATCTCGCTCTACATCTATCTCGCTCTACATCTATCTCGCTCTACATCTATCTCGCTCTACATCTATCTCGCTCTACATCTATCTCGCTCTACATCTATCCATCTCTACATCTATCCATCTCTACATCTATCCATCTCTCTGTCTCTCCATCTCTCTGTCTCTCCATCTCTCTGTCTCTCCACCTCTCTGTCTCTCCATCTCTCTGTCTCTCCATCTCTCTGTCTCTCCATCTCTCTGTCTCTCCATCTCTCTGTCTCTCCATCTATCTATCTATCTATCTATCTATCTATCCCTCTATCTACCTATCCCTCTATCTACCAATCCCTCTATCTACCTATCCCTCTATCTATCTATCTATCCCTCTATCTATCTATCCTATATATCTATCTATCTATCCCTCTATCCAACTATCCTATCTATCTATCTATCTCTCCCTCCCTCTATCTATCTATCTATCTCTCGCCCATTGTATATGTTGATGTATGTTGCTCTAAAATCTCCGAATGCAGCATAAGTAAATGACATCGTCTTTTCAACAGTTGCATTCGTTTTATTTCGGTCTTCGTAAATATGTTCGTATATCTCTCAATATCGTTCAAATCTTAAATAGTTACCTATACGCGAGCGAAGACCTTTTAGATATTTGTGCAAGTCGTTCTCTATATTTAGCGATCCTGTCTCATCAGTATTTAAAATGTATGTTTTAATTACTAGGAAGTACTCACGACCTTCATCTTTGCTCTTCCTCCAATCATAATTGTTTTATTCCTTCGCATTATACGAGGTCCCTCTGAAGTTCTTTCACAATGCAACGTTACCAAACTCATATATATGACTTGCTGAAATTGAGGTCAATCTAGGTTGCGGGGATTTCTTCTAATAAACACAGTTCCTCTTTTGAATCGTAGTATTCCTCGTTCGCTATGATGAATCAATTCATAATGTACCTGTTAAGTTAGCGAGTCAATATAAATGGTTCTACTGTCACTTTATTTCGCATTTGCATGTCTCAGTTTTCATTAAGATTGTTGAGTAGTGTAGTAATGGACTGTATAAATGATTACGCAGATTGGTTGAGATACAAGTTTTAATGTGACTGCACAGTAGTATTAATGCAAGAAGAATGGCCGAGCCTCAGAGGGCAAAGTCTCGAAGCCCGCACGGCCGCCCCTCGCCCGCTGCCCGCAATCCGGTTTTGATGAAGACCGAACATGCTGCCCGGGAACGTTGGAAATGTCCATTTTCAATGTTATGAAGTCGGAAGAGGACAGATGTTATTAAAGGCTCTCTTGATGATTCCTTTTCGGGTTTTAATATCTGCAACACGGTTGATGCCATCCTGGCCCTGATACAGTTTAATAACTCTGCCAAGCTGCCATAAGAGCGGAGGTACATTTTTTTCTCGCACGAGGACCATGGACCCAGGCTGCAAACTTGAAGATGATGAGTGCCACTTCATCCGCTGCTGGAGCAGAGAAACATAATCGTTTGAAAAGCGTGTCCAAAAATGTTGCTTAAGCTTCTCAATCCTCTCATATCGTTGTAAACGATTTATGTTTTTATCGCTTACAGAAAAATGAGGAACTGACAATAGTGGACGTCCAATAAGGAAGTGAGAAGGTGTGAGACAGGTGAGGTCAGAAGGATCGGAAGAGAGGGGTGTCAATGGTCGGGAATTTAATATTGCCTCAACTTGGACAAGGCACGTTGACATCTCCTCATACGTAAGATGAGTCAAATTTAAAATTCGTCGAAGATGGTGTTTAAGAGACTTAACCGCAGCTTCCCACAGACCACCAAAATGAGGCGTGTAAGGAGGAATGGTTTTAAATTGTATACCTCTGTTTTGAATATCAGACTGAATGTCGTCTATATGGTTATGAAAGAATGTAGCAATGTCATTGCTTGCACCAAGGAATGTGGTGGCGTTATCTGATGTCACCGAAGCCGGCCTTCCCCGTCGCGAAATAAATCTTAGAAACGCTGAAAGAAACGCTTCCTTTGTTAAATCCGTGACGAGCTCCAGGTGCAATGCTTTAACTGCAAAACAAACAAAAACACAGATATAAGACTTTGTCAGTTTTGCACCTCTTCCTTTACGATCAGCTATGAACACTGGCCCGGCATAATCTACACCACTGTGTAAAAAGGGAAACTCAAGATGTACTCTATCACATGGTAAATCACCCATTATGGGTTGTATTGGTTTGGATTTGAATCTATAACAGCGAACGCAACTATGCACGATACGTCTAGCTATGTTCCTCCCCCCAAGTGGCCAATATTTTTGTCGTATAGAAGACAAAAGAAGTTGAGGTCCGGCATGCATTAATTTTATGTGTTCTGTAGTGAAAATAGCTTCAGTTAAAAAATGTTTACCACATAACAGGATAGGATGTTTGACATCGAAACTATAATATGAGTTTTTGAGACGACCACCAACCCTAATAAGATGATTTGAGTCCATAAAGGGTGATAATGAAATTAATTTATTAGTTTTAGGAAGAGATTGGTTTGATTTTAGAAACCTATATTGTTCAGGAAACATTTCCTTTTGTACAATTTGTAAAATATTTTGTTCTGAAAGTTTTAATTCTTGTGTAGATAATGATTTTATAAGCTTGGTTTTAGGATTTTTACAATTGTATATAAATCTTTTTATGTATGCAAATGATCTTATTAAATGTGTATATTTAGATATTTTCTTTATAAAATTATATATGATGTTTTGTTGTATATCTTTGTTATTGAGTTGTGTGGAAGTAGTGTGTAAGACGATTTCTGAACGTGAATCTGAATATGTGTTCGTTATGTTAGGAAAAAGTATTGTTTTCGTTTTTAAAAAATCTGGACCTGACCACCATAGTTTAGCCGAGCTAATATTGTCCGCTATAACACCTCGAGAAACTAAATCGGCAGGGTTCTCTTTTGAAGGAACGTAGCTCCATCTGTGACCAGCGGTACTGTCTTGGATTTCACCCACTCGAGTCCGCACAAACATTTTTAATTGATTCGATTGAGTCTTAAGCCACGCTAATACGATAGTAGAATCAGTCCAAAAATATGAATTATTTATTCTAACTGATAGTGATGAAATCACTTTAGTATGAAGTCTGGCAGCCAGAAGAGAACCACAAAGTTCTAATCTCGGTATTGTAGTTGGTTTTAAAGGTGCAACTTTATTTCTGGAAGCTAGAAGACGAACCTGTACATTACCATTTGCCATAACTGCTCTTACGTAAATACACGCACCGTAAATTCGTTCAGAAGCGTCTGAAAATGTATGTAATTCTAATAATATTGCCTTTTCAGTACAAACCCACCGTGAAATACGGAGTGAATTAATAGAAATTAGAGAAGCGGTAAAGTTTGTAAAAGTTTTCTGGATTTCTTTTGAAACTTCTTCATCCCAACTGTATTTATTAACCCATAATTTTTGCATTAGAATTTTCGCTTGAACAGTACAAGGTCCTAAAAGGCCCAGAGGATCAAATATCTGACTAATTAGAGATAAGATTTTACGTTTTGTTATTTTTTTAATTGTTGTGTTTAAATTAATTTTAAATAAAAATGTATCTTCATGGCAATCCCAGTGAAGACCGAGTGTTTTGCTAGGTAAAGTTTCATCTAAGTTTAAAGTTTTATCTGTATGTGAGGTTTTTAGTAAGCATTTATTAGGTAGCGATTTTAAAACTTCGGGATTATTAGACTGCCATTTACGTAGGTTAAATTGAGCTGATTTTAAAGTGTTACTGACATTTTTACAAAGTTTTATGACTGATTGTAAGGAATCTCCGCCGCTTAAAAAATCGTCAACGTAAAAATCTCTACTGATGGCGATTTTGGCCTCTGGATCCGTGCACTGGTCTGCAAGCGAAACCAAGCATTTAGTGGCTAAATATGGTGCAGACGATGTACCGTAAGTAACCGTATTAAGGGTATATGTTTTTATTTCTTCACTACGATCAAATCTAAATAAGATTTTCTGTAGTGAGCGTTGTGAAGGGTCTATGAGAATAGCCCTATACATTTTTTCAATATCGCCGGAGACGACGTACTTATGTTGTCGAAAACGCAATAAAATAGAAATTAAATCATCTTGGACAACGGGTCCAACGAGTTGAAGGTCATTAAATGATTTTTTACTTGTCGTCGGGCTTGATCCGTTAAATACAACACGTAATTTCGTGGTAGTAGACGACTCACGAATAACCCCGTGATGAGGTAAATAATACGACCGTTTCTGAGAGTCACTACTTTCAAAAGACGTTGATAGGTCGCTCATATGACCTAATTCTATATATTCAGCCATAAACTCTAAATATCTATGTCGTAGGATAGGATCGCGATCAAATTTTCTCTCAAGAGCTAGGAAACGATTTTTAGCTGTTTGATAAGAATCGCCGAGAACATCTGGTGACTCTTTTAAAGGCAGAGTTACAATAAATCGACCTTCAACATCACGCTTTGTGTTCTCTGAAAAACTTCTTTTACAGGCTTGTTCATCTAGCGATAACTTATATTTAGGAAGTATTGAATCCAATTCCCAAAAACGTGTCAACAAATAATCGTCATTCTGAGTAAGGAAACATGTAGAACTTGTGTTTAAATTATTATTACATATTTTTTTGTATTTATTGATAGTGCCCGAAACCAGCCAACCAAGTTTGGTTTGTTGCAATTTAGGACGTTGTTTACCTAAATCGACAGAATTGGAACATATGACGTCCCAGAATACATCTGCTCCCATTAAAATGTCTATGGGAGACGAGATGTTAAATGTAGGATCAGCTAGCTTGATATGAAGAGGCAAGTCTAATGATTGTATGTCTACGTTACAAGAAGGAACTGAATTTGTAATTTGTGGTAGTACGTAGCAGTCTACATTAATCTTATAATCTCCTAACGATGACTCGATGGACAAACTACAAGACTCCGCGCTGTACGAAATTTGGTTATTGATACCTGTCACAGTGGAGCTTACGTTACGACGCGCCAAACCCAGCTTCTCACAGAAGTGCCGGGTGACATAATGCGCAGTGGCACCATTGTCAAGAAGAGCACGGGCAGGATGTAGGGTCCCGTCCGCACCAACCACATTCACCAATGCTGTGGAAAGTAATATGTTTGGCTGCATTATATGTGTATT
This sequence comes from Napeogenes sylphis, assembly GCA_959347405.1. Taxonomy (NCBI): domain Eukaryota; kingdom Metazoa; phylum Arthropoda; class Insecta; order Lepidoptera; family Nymphalidae; genus Napeogenes; species Napeogenes sylphis. Next base: position 26,436,623 of record OY365788.1, on the reverse strand, counting down.
GTTTGACGACAAAACTGTGTTATATGCTTGTATGTTGTTGTCTGTATGTTTGTGTAGAAGGCTACTGTGTTTGTGAATACAATACTTGCAATGTGTTAATCTGCAAAATTTTTCTTGATGCCCAGGACGAAGACAATTTTTGCATACATTAAAACCCTGTATTTTATGAATACGCGAATCTATATCCAGACTCCTGAACTCTGGACAGCTAAATAAATAATGATTTTGCATACACATAGGGCATGTAATAGGTTTATTTTCTGTATTTTTTGTTTTACTTAAATGTGATTTCGTTGTTTTTATTTCTGTATTTTGTGTATTAAATGAATGTTGTGAACTTTTATTGTTTTGTGTTATAGTTTGACGTAATTTTTCATCTTGTTGTAAAGTATCCAATAAATCTGCTCTGTTTGTTAAAAAATCAATAAACTCTTTTAGTTTAGGTGTTGATGTAATGGTATTGCGTTGCTCTTCCCATTTTCTAAATGTGGTGGCATCTAACTTTTTCATCATTAAATGAATAACTAGAGTATCCCAATACTCAGTCGGCTGACCTAGATTTTTTAAAGCACATAAATTGCGATTAATGGAATCAATCAATTGTCTTAAATATTCACATGATTCCCTTTGTATTGGGGTAAAATTTAGTAAGGAATTAACATGGTTAGTTATTAAAAGGCGCTCGTTGTTATATCTATCTGATAATAATTGCCACGCAATTTGATAGTTATTGCTCGTAAATTCAAGATTTTGAATAATAATTAAAGCGGTGCCTCTTAAAGCAGCTTTTAAATAATGGAATTTACTGATATTACCTATGTTATTATTTGTATGAATGAGGGAAATATACGTATCTCGGAAGTCGAGCCAGTGTTCAAAGTTGCCGTCGAAGCTTGGTAAATTAATCTTCGGCAGTCTGACAAAGTCGTGTGGCTCCCGATCCCTTTGATTGCTCCCGTCGCTCGACTCGGACATAGAAAAAGCACGTTGCATCTGCCGCCGAAACTTGTTTAAAAGCGTACGCGCCGACGCCACAAGAGAATAATATTTTGAGTCGAACTCTTCGCGTTCAACCAAGAGCTGGCTAGGATCGTCAGATAACAACTCCAACTCCGTCTGAAATTTATCGAAATCCGTCTGAAGAAGTTCCATTTTATTAAGCCGACATTCAAGTTCGTTAAAGTGGGTTTCACTTATATGGTCATATTCACCTACTGTGTACACCTACCTTTAAAAAATTTTGAAATATAGTAAGCTTGCCTTTAATACTACCACGTAGTTTTATAAGCTCTTTACTCTTTGCATCACTCATATTAAGCAATAGATTTATATTAAAAAAATATGAAGGAAAGCAAAAGAAAGAAATATATATATATATATATATATATATATATATATATGTATGTATATATTTAAACTAAAAGAAAGATTAAAGTGAAACTTTAATCTATAAAGCAATATTATAGGTGTGCTACAATACTCTTTAGAAATAGATGGTCAAGGACAAAGCAAGCGATAAGCAAGCGACACTAACCGGCCGAGCTACGCACGAAACCGGTTTACACAAGAGGTTACAATGCGTATGCAGTAATTAGCAATAGTAACTACAATATTTAAAGCAATAATTTAGCAATTAATATTTTAACACTGTAAAATAAAATATATATTTCTTTTTACTTTGCACGATATTTAGAAAATATATAAAAATATACTCAATAATTGTAATTAATATAAAACTTTAAGAAAAATGTATTATTATTTAACATTAAGTACAAGCAGTTATTAGAGCGAAAAGCTATGAGGAGATCTCAATGTCAGATCCAAGTTGAGCAAAAAAGACGGAAGAAAATTCTAGAAAGGAACATGGAACGGACTCACTAAAGATTGCAGTTATCCTCAGTTCTCTTATATTCCGCAATGCTGGTTTCTTTTCACTGGTTTCTAATCGAAGGACCAAAATGTTGAGTAGTGTAGTAATGGACTGTATAAATGATTACGCAGATTGGTTGAGATACAAGTTTTAATGTGACTGCACAGTAGTATTAATGCAAGAAGAATGGCCGAGCCTCAGAGGGCAAAGTCTCGAAGCCCGCACGGCCGCCCCTCGCCCGCTGCCCGCAATCCGGTTTTGATGAAGACCGAACAAAGATCATTAACGAGATGGATCTAAAATAACAGAGCAAAGAGTAACGAATGACAGAAGATAAATAATAGACAAGTCGACATGAAAGTGATGGCTTTCAACCTTTAAAAGTAACATGATCATCGAATGTTTGTCAGGTAATGCACCTAGATAACATTTTCTATTAACTTCTAGATTTCCGACTGCTAATTTTATAAAACATTTATTAAATTATAAGAACGCAACTAATCTGAACATCGCTAAGTATGTACATAACGTAGCCGTACCTTTTAATTTAATATAGTTCACTATATCATTACGAAATTTTTCATGTCTACATTACAATTTGCACGGTCTAATCCGACCTTGCTTGCAACATTCTGTGTGGATATTTTGAAATATTTACTTATAGTCCAGTCATTTGGTCGAAAAAAAGGGGGTTACCTGGAAAGTTTTCCGGGAGTTTTGAAAATTGGTTATTTTATAGATTTCGGTATTCTCTTTTCGAATTTCAATTTTGCCACCTCGTATCTCCGCCGCTCGCGCCGCCATTTTGAAAAAATGGCGGCTAAAACCAGTTTTTTCGAAATATCTCCTTTCCAATTCATTTTATGAAAAAATATTTATGTACAAAATTAAAGTAGAATAATTTTCCTACAATTTATGTATTAATATTTTTTTTCATAACATCAATAGTTTTTGGCGTACGAGCGTTTCAAAGTATCTTCATCTACATCACCACGTGGTTTTGGTATATTTTTTCTAAAATATTCTGCTTTTGCCACCGGTATTGAAGAAGCACTGTGGGTCTTTGTGTTGGGTCCCTTTCTTTCGACTATGGAGACTATAGACATTGTATAGCCTCCATACTCTCGACTTTCAACGAAACATCTGTCGGTAGAAGTTACGAGAAGTATGTAGTTTAGGCGGAGTCATCAGTATACGTTTATATGTATGTACGTCGTACAGTGTTGTTTGTGTTCTTAGAGCCATGGCTTCTCATACAGAAAATTGTTTTATTTAAGACAATTTAGCCTTATTGGCACTGACGGTAATTAAAATATCATCAACGTATTTTTTGAGCAGTTGCGTTTTTTTTTTATGTGGGGTCGGTAATCACCATCAATTGTGTCCATTAATTCGTCCAAGGAAAACTGACACTCATCGAAATTCTGTTTAAGGTTAGAATAACTGCATTGCACTATCTATCTAATTGATATAAATTTGTTCATGCAGGAATTGTGATACTGTGCATCTGCTGCGGCCAAATCATTCACATGTGTAAGACGCTCAATAATTGCTCGACCCCAATCGTCATTACCGTCAGCCTATATACAATAAAACAAAACTTCACAAATAAAATGTGCCCATTATTTTTTTTTTAATATGTAGGTACCCAAATAATAGTTTACGGAAGTTTTAAAATGTATGTAAATTACCTTGTTTTATTTATACTTTTCGATTGTAACAAACAACTAGATAAATCGAATCTACTTAGTCCATAATTCATACCGAGGTCCACTACACCGCGCACTCAAAAGTTAACGTCAGTGGGACTAATTAACTCTGTCTCGTCATATGAACTCGTTTTTAAGAGGAACAAATTTATGGGACAAGTCATCTCAAAACATAACATAAAAAAATTACGGAAGAACAACTTACATTTTCAGGATCCCTTAAGATACCTTAGCTTAAAGTAAGATATGTCCCTACACCACGGACGTATCCCGGCCATCGACGCCTGGGACTTCACTGCAGGCATCTGCAGCGCGGTAGGCCACCGATATTTACGATGTCAGTTCCAGGAACAATCAAACTCTAAAATCAAGCTCAACCAACAGATCAATTATCCTTTCTGCCGTTTATCTTTCTGCCACTAATATTCAAAGTCTTGGCATTCGGTTCTGCCAAATATATATAAACTGTAAAATGAGTAGTCCTTCTGCACACCGATGTAGTTGCACCAGTTCAACAAAGTTTTATCGCCATCGGGATTGCACGCTGTATTTATTACTGCCATTTGCTTTTACCAATATCTTAGTAAACTGTAAATTAACTACAATAAATAAAGCTATAAGTGGTGGATTTTACAATAATATTTTACGGCAGATCCCAATAAATGAAATCACCAACCATCAGTAATCGTAAAAGTAATCTTCACAACAGCATAACAGCACTCCCAACAACCGTAACACAAATAATAAGATTATATTCAATAAGTAATTCGAATAAAAAACTTAACGTAAAATATCTACAAAAACCATTGTAAAATTAAAAAAGTTTTGCATTTATTTGCACCATGTCTACCCTCACCAAGATAAGTCACATCTATAGTTCGTCACATAACACCAAATAAACTTTACGACAAACGATGATTTAATTGCGAGGGATGGATAAACCATATCGTAGAGTATAGACGATCGAACTGGTATATCCTGCTCAGCAGGTTAGAACTACCACATTGAAAACGCACAAATCCAACAAAATCCTGAACAAAATGAATTTTTCGTCTATAAGTGAAATAGCCAATTTCAAGGGGTAGTGAATTGAAAAACAAACAATATCGCATCACCCACCGCTTAAGTAAAGAGATATAGCACAATAACGTCCTGTAAATTCTCTAAAAAAAAAAATATTGGTATATTTACTACCCTTACAATATTTTATGCAAATTTCACTTCATATAAAACACAAATATAAATAGTAATATAATAAATAAGCCAGTAACACTTACATTATTCCCAATAAAGGGCGCGGAGCCAGAAAAAGACAGTTATTTTCTGGGTATCCCACTTCTGAATTATAAGGGCCACGTCCAATTATATTGTTTCACAGATTTTACTTCTCACTCTTCACTTTTATATGCTTGTATTTAATCCTTCCTTGGTACTATCCAGCAGCGTCTGTCCCGAATATCGTCCTAACCGCAGTTTATATACCCTTCTTTATTAACTCCCTCTTCATATAAATAATAATCATAGTCAAATCATCTACTTTAAACGTACAAAAATAACAACTACTCGTAAATGAACAATTGTAAGTATCGGTAAACACGGTATTAAATACTGGATTTAATTATGAAGTCTTAATGGTTCCCACTTTTGTAGCTTATTCAAGTATTTACTAATCAAGCAAATGTCCCTCCTCACATAAATAATAATCTTAGTCAAATAAACTACTTTAAGCATACGAAAATAACCATTACTTGATATAACAATTCTAAATGTTACTATTTAAGTTAATAAAACAACGATTAAAAGTTACACCTTATTGGTTCTTCTTATTACAGTTAAATTAGTAATTCATTAATTTATATGGATCAATACAGGGACCATCAAAACATTGAAACGAATCAAAACATTACGGATTATTATAAAATAGTCGTTTAACAATAATGTAACCTTACAGTATATTATCCCTTTTAATTACCAAAGACCATTGTTTTTGTATTTTCGCATCTCTTGGAATATAAAAAACACTTTGTCGGGTGTTTTTCTAATACTTTTTTGCACTCCGGTACTATACAATACTTGTAAGATGGTTTTTATCTTCTTCCATGACTTGTAAAGCACTTAAAACTTAAAATATGTATAAAGTGAATTAAAAGTTCATAGTAAACATTGACTGGACGTGTCATTTGACGTCACGCAGGGCGCGCGCAAAATGACGGCGTTTGAACGGCTCAAAACTCAATGTTTTAATTTTCGCTTTGAAAAAAAACTAGTATCTTTTCAAGCCTATTTATATTTTTTTTCTACGATATAGAGAGGTAAATGATTAATTTACGTCAAAAAAAAACATGAATATTACCTATTGCAATAAAAAAATATTTAACTATTAATATAAGCTAATATGCCAATGGATAATATTTGTATAGTATTTTTGTATGATATTTCGACGATAATTTATAATAAATGTAAATAAAATGAATGACTAAATTAAAAAGTGTTAATCAATAAACCCTTGAATTATTGTCCCGCCACCTAGCGGTTTCACTTTGTACAGATATGTTTATATTACAAGTGTAATTTGTTTGTTTGTTTGTGTTTCCCTAAGGTATAAGTAGATGGCGTTGTTACAAATATTATGAGTATATTTGATCACAAATCTGTATTATTATTTTCATTTAAACTGTCTTATTTGCAAATTGATTCTGAAAGAACAAACTCCAATATCAAATAAATAATAAACAACTACTAAGCAATTTAATATAATACAAAAAATAATAATGAAAGAAATGAAAATATCTCGCTTGCTTTCTATAAAAGAGAGAGAGAGAGAGATAGCAAAACATGTCGTGACAACTTTTGGTAAGAATTTTTAACGTCTAGCCCTCTTTCACAACGCTCGATAAGGAGCTACGTTCCAAAAATATAAGTCTTTAACATATACAAAAATATAAAACAACATTTAAACATTGAATAAAAGGTTGTATAAATAAAATATATGAAGGTGCTTCAAATTCCATTTCATATAATGAACGGCAAATACATTTTACGATTAAATACCAAATAAGTACACGACCCAAATTCGACGCAATAAAACATTCTACAATATTCACTGCTGGTGTATATGGTTATAAATCGCACCTATTTCTTGATAAATATCAAATTTATGCATCTGTGGAACTGAATTAAAACTAGAGTTTTAGCATAAAAGTTTTTTCGTAAATGTTAACTCATACTAAGTTTATTACACATATCTAACATTTCCTTGTGGTAGGTATTATATTTAAATGATAGAGTCATAATATATGTTCATGTAAGTAAACCATGCAAATGCAATGCAAAATAAAGAACAGCATGCACTTTACGGGAAAAGAATTCCAGAGCTCAAAGATTCGAATCTTTCTTTTGTTGATATTTTATACTAGAAATATTTTTTTTAAGTCAACAAAAGGGATTAAGTAAGTATTACAACGAGTACATAGTGTTACTATAAAAACATATAATTTAACAAGTCAATGTTAATAGTATAAAGTAAACTAATGGGAGTCACTACAGGTCAATGTCTGTTATATAAATTTGGCATTAATCATTATAATATTATAAGTACAACCACTTATAATATACGTCTCTAAATATACACCTAAAGACATTAGGCCTTCTCAAGGCTTAGCTGTTTCGAGTGCCAAGAAAGTTATAAAGTATTAAAAGACTTTCTTTGCTAAAAAAGGAGCTCGCAAAAATAAAAACAAAAAAAAAGGTAATGGTGCGATATTAAATAATAAAGAAAATAATAATTTAGTGCTATGTGCCAACAAATGTTTTCAATTTAAAACATTTCCTAAACGAGCGAACTAAACAAAATCGACTTTTGTTTCAAATATCAATACAAATATTTCCAATCTAAAGGCGTAATGAAACAGTGTTCACTATTTGTACTCTCTGTATAAGAGTTGTTTCAAATAACAAAACAAAGAAAGAACGAAATGCACTTTGTTTTTTGACAGGATCACATTCTCATTTCTACAGGTATTTATAAAGCAGTTTTAAAAATATACGAAAATCAAAAGTGTATTTATTGTCTTTACGAGTCTTCATTGTTGAAATTTGAAAAGAGTTAAATGAATCATACTTTACAAAATCTAGAACAAATCATTTAGAATCTGGTTTAAAAAATAATTTCATCAGTATTTCAGCGAAACAATGCCAGAGTTCAAAGTTGGCCCAACTTAATTCTAGTCGGTTTGATAGAACGATATAGCATCATGGACATCCGTCTAAAATCCTTGCCTTGGCAATGCGACAAGGGGACTGGGAACCCAAAAGTTTTTGTTTGTTTTATTTTCATATCAAAGTCAATGAACCTTTTCTCAGTGGTATTTTTCTATAAAAATGATTCTGCTAAGGGGTACCAAAATCCAAATTAAATGCTATGTTTTTTAAGAAGGTACGTTTTCCTTGCGATTTAAGCTTGGAAGTATATTGAAATTAGCTTTGTGCTGGTCGTAGTTATGTTATTCAATTATAAGCCTATTTTTATTCTCAGCATATAAGATTTTTGATAAGAATTTTTAATCTATAAAAATGACGCGGAATCTTCTTTTCTTTTTTTATCTACATTTTACGGAATTCTTATCTAAAGGAGATTTTTTATCTTTTCTCCAAGCGAACGTCACGTCTTTAATAAAAGTATTTTTCTAAAGTTGAAGTCCTCATTTCTCTTGAAGGTATAGTAAACTCTAAAGAGAACATCGGGTGTAAAATTCTTATTAAATATAGGAACTGCTGTTTAATATAGGGACGACGTAACATAATGTTTTTCAAATTTTCTATTTAATTTATGTGTAAAAATATAATAATAATACTGTATTTATTTATATTACATTATGTGTTAGCTTTTATACATGTGGTAGTTTGGTTTTTTGTAAGTTTGTTTGTGTTTGTTTGTAAGTTAGCAAGGCAAATAAAGAAATTACGATATCGAATCGTATAGTCTAAGTCCTCAATCATTAATTTCGTAATATATACACTATCAACGTACGTACAACGGTCCCCCGTCGCAACGACTACAATAAGTACATAATAATATTATTTTTATTCTTTTTAGAGGTTTTTGCATCGTGGGTTTATTTAATTTTTAATTTTTTTTTTCTGCTTTTAAAGTTATGTTTCTAGTTTCTGAATAGTGCCAAATGAACCCTCAGACACACAAAATTTTCAATTGTTTAAGTAGGAAAAATTTGTTTGTTTTTTTGAATTGAATAGGCTCCGAAACTACGGGACCGATTTTTAAAAAAATCTTTTACAATTAGAATCCTATATTATGATGTACAAAGGTTATATTTAATACGAGAAATATATATATATATATATATATATATATATATATATATATATATATATATATATATATATATATATTTAATAAAATAAGGATCCACCTGAAAGTTTCGACAATGTAATATATTAAGTAATATGATTCAAGACTTTTTCATATGGGTAGGTAGATCGGTAGGTTCCATATATATGAATATTAATAAATATAAACATTTAGAGTTAAAATGATTTACAATCACTTATAACACTATGATGAAGGGATTTATATTATCACTAGCTGTTGCCCGTGATTCTTCATGACTACGATCATAAGTCATATAAATATTTTTTTACAGTCTACGTGGACGCAGTCACGGACAACAGCTATCCCTAATAAAGTACTTTACCTAAGTAATTAAGTGTAAAAACCTTTTGGCCTTCATAACAAGGCTTTTTTCCTATATAGCGTCGAAACAACTGGGAGCTAATTATTGCATAAGAACCTGTCCCCCGCATGAATAAAACGTCAATATCTTGAAGACGACTATGTTTATTTTAATCATACATAAATAAGAAAAGTCTCGACGAGCATACCTTTCGATAAAAAAAAATCGCATTCAAATAAGTCCACGCGTTTGGCCGCAAACAGCTAATTATTGCATAAGAACATCTCCCCTGCACGGATGAAACTTCAATATCTTGAAGACAGCTATTTTAGTTTCAATCAAACATGGATAATAAACATCTCGACGAGCATAGCTTTCGATTAAAGAAAACCGCATTCAAATCCGTCCACGCGTTTGGCCTCAAACAGCTAATTATTGCATAAGAATCTCTCCCCCGCACGGATAAAACTTCAATATCTTGAAGACGACTGTTTTTATTTCAATTAAACATAAATAAGACACATCTCGACCAGCACAGCTTTCGATTAAAGAAAACCGCATTCAAATCCGTCCAGGCGTTTGGCCACAAACAGCTAATTATTGCATAAGAACCTCTCCCCCGCACGAATAAAACGTCAATATCATGAAGACAACTATTTTTATTCCAATCAAACATGGATAAGAAACATCTCGACAAGCATACCTTTCGATTAAAGAAAATCGCATTTAAATCCGTCCACGCGTTTGGCCGCAAACAGCTAATTATTACATAAGAACCTCTCCCCCGCACGAATAAAACGTCAATATCTTGAAGACGACTATTTTTATTTCAATCAAACATAGATTAGAACCATCTCGATGAGCATAGCTTTTGATTAAAAAAACCGTATTCAAATCCGTCCACGCGTTTAGCCGCAAATTTGCCACAGACAGATACACAGATACACAAACACACAGATCGACAGGTCAAACTTATAACACCCCTCTTTTTAGTCGGGGTTAAAAAGAGCTTACATTCAACTACTTTACCAATTATTCTGATTTATCTACACACTATATGCCATCAAAATTGAAGAATCCATTTTAGATTTCACTGTGACATAAGAAAGTTTCAAATAAATATTTTAGAACATTTACCAGTACTTCAAAATTCAAAAGTGACGTAAATTTGAAATACTATCCCCAGAGAAGTCCTCACGAGGTATTATAGAGCAGAAGTTTTTCCAACTTGGGTCTTGGTGTCACAAGTTTTATAATGGATTTAAAAATGTATAAAGGGGTTGGACTACAGAAATAGAATAAACTTTCAAGAATTCTTTTATTTTAAATATATAAATTATTTGTGATCAATTTATTTTACACATTGCATCTACTTCTTTATTTTATACTTTCAATTCCGGCTTGTTTGAAAAAGAATTAGGCAAAGCACTGAACATTATAAAAAATACTAAGAATAAACCAGGCTCATATCAAATTGTATTCAGAAATATAGCCTTGAAACTTAATGTTAACACTTTTCGATAGACACCCTGCAATAGTGCACAAAAAATTACAAGCCTTACTTACAAATTAGGTTTAACAATTTAAACCAAATATAAATTCGTAATAAGGAAAATGCTTACTAATAAACTCTATAACTTAAACCTTGTTTTTTTTTCCTTTGGAAAAAATGCGTTTCCGCATCGTCACACCAGCCAGGAAGGCGATGGCCGGGTGGTATGTGCGGCACCCGGCAACTGCCATTTTTAAGGCACCCCATTAAAAAATCCAACGGTTGCCCTCATCGGTACAATGAGACGTCACGGGATCGCGTAAGCATTCACCGCGACGCCTCGGCAGAACCCCCCTGATAAGGGTACCCTGGGCAACCGGAGTACCCCTACGTCATAGACCTGTGAAATGACGAAAGAAGTCGCCCCCCCCTCTCACCTAGGCCTACGGCTGGGAAGGAATGGGCTGAACCCTTTTCCTTCCCAACCTCCCCCGCTGAATACGCACCCCCCCATACAGCGACGAGACTACTCCACAGTCAACTCTGCTATCAGAGAAGTACCAGAAGCGATCCCGCGGCTGACCCCGGCAAAGAGAGCCTGCGCCCTCCCGCCCCTGATGCCCAGGCCAACTTTCCAAAGTGATCACACCATGGAGAGGCCCGAACCCCCCCAACACCACACGTGCTCCCACGCGCACCTCCCCGCCTGACAGCCACGGAATTCCTTCCGGCGATGCTGGATACCTGAGGAGGAATCCATAACTGTTCCCGAACCCCCCGCAACCAAGTGCGCCCCAGCACCGCACCTGGAGCAAGAAGTTTGGCCCACTCTACCCCACACGCCCCCCATCAAACAGCCACGGGATACCCCCCGGCGATGCTGTATACCTGAGGAGGCGCCCGTGATTACTCCTGAAACCCCCGTCACCGAATGCGCCCAAGCACTGCACTCGGCAACCGAAATCCCAGGCACCGCAAGTTGCCTAGACCATCTCACCGTCGAGCAGCGTCATAACTGCTCGGCGGAAAGAAGTCCAAGGCTCCCTGCTGCTGCAGGCCACCCCGAAGGGTTACCCGCCCCTGTCAGCCACGGACCGGACACAAACCCCCATGACCGACCCCCACCGCGCCGTATATTAGCCAACGGGAGAACCCGAAGGTTCTCTGTAACCGTTGTTGCCCAGGGAGCACCACGAGGAGGTTCCCGGCGTTCGCCCCCCAACGGAATAACTTAAACCTAGCATAACCTATTAAATTCGCTATATTCTAGATTCCATTGAATTTACAAATATCAGAGTGCTTATATACTAAAAAATCAAATGGCTTTTACCTCAATACAAGGAGTTGAAGAAGTAATAATATTGTTATTCAAATACAAGTCTAGGAGAAAAACTAAAATATTAAAAATATTGTTCGGTGTTGATGGTTTGGTGGTGCAATAACAGTAGATTATTGTTTGGTGGAACGGGAAGGTGACTGATCTTCACTGCTTCATATATTAACAGCATTAAGATATCGGGGCCGCAATTGAGTAAGAAATACAACTTTTTTTTATACAATTTTGGAAATAGGAATGTAAATATACCAGAACTTGTGTCCTTCTTACGTATTTCAGATATAAGGTGATGCTGCAAACATTCATAGGTTATTTCACCAGTCCGTTACTGAAATATTCAGGCGACTTGCTAAATCAATATTTTCAAAAATATTTCATTATATTAGAATAGACTGCACTTACAATGCCTAAATTGTAAGGTTCTCGTGGCCAGTTCTATATACATTGTAAAGAATATAGTATTTGAATGTTCAGATAGCCTTAGCAGAGATGTAAAATATACTCACCAGAACAAACCATTTCACTCAATCATGAAAAGAGTAGAAGACCACTAAGGACAGAAAAATTGCTAAGGCAAAAGAGAAAAGAATTTATTTTTATTAATAAACCAAAAAAATATTTGTCTATACCGACAAACCTCCTTGTAAAACACCAAAATGTGAATGGTGACTTCAGCACTGCTAATATAGCTATATAATAATTGTAATTGAAATAAATATATGGGATATTTAACTATCTTTCTATAAAATTACAATAAATCTGAAAACGGAATTCTTGTATTGTAGCATAATATGAGTAGGTACTATATAAAACAGCAAAGTAAATGTTAGTAGAAGGTAAGGTAATGTAATAAGATGTACTTCTCAAAAATGTTATTAAATTACTAAATGAAGCTTAAAAATAATGTACTTTCATTAAATTACAATATTACGTTTAAAAAAAATACAATTTTTCCTCAGCTACTTGAAACCACGGTTATAGTTTCTTATTAGTATTTGTATTTAAATTGTTATTTTATTTAATTAGAATTGTAGCTTCAATATTTCTCTTAGAAGTTGCTGCTATAAAAATATAAGCAATGAGAAATACAAGAATTAGAATAGTAGGTATTGATTTCATATTGTAATAACGTCGTAATTATACCTTTTCCTCTTTTTTCGTGTTTTTCAATTAGTACGTGTGTTCTTTTTTATTAGTCAGTTTATAATTGTTATTAAATAAAACGAATCATTTATTATTCTATTTACTTCTGAGATATAACGTCATTATACGTCTACTAAACATTGAAAGTACCAAAGTATATCACAGAAAAAACATATTTTTTAGTTTTTTATATGAATTCCGACGTTGCCGTTTTGTGCATTTGACATAATGATAGAATAGTTATGACATTGTTATACCGAGTTTATTAGTAAGAAATTATTCTTACGTTATTCACAGCTTAAACCGAATATAACTATTCATAGTTTAAATACGATATAACCATTGCATAGTATTTTTTTATAAGTAACAGAGTTAATTTTTTAATACAGTAGTTATAAATGTCGACCCTGGTGTAGCCATATAAACTTTTTTGAATTATAACATATATATATATATATATATATATATATATATATATATATATATATAATATTTAATCCTTTATTAGATGTAGCCTAAAATAAAAAGACAACAGAAACACATGCAACTAGCAAATATACCTATATCTCGCAAACTAAATTACACATATAGCATAACTGCGAAAGTGGTTAGAATTTTACAATACGAATTAATCATAATTTAGACTTAGACACCATTTATATTTAATTTCGTTACAAACAAAACTAATATTGTATAAGTTAAATTAATATACACCCATAGGTATAATTATTTTATTATGATGTGACCATATTTTTATACAAAATACATAAATAAAACGACCACAACACAGAATATTGGTTGAATAAGCAATTAAATTATATTATATGTGAAATTATTGAATAATTATTGGGATCATAAGAATATTTCTGTATTGCCTCGACATGTGATTTTGTTTCTTTATGTCTCATACAGGAAATTCTGTGAGTTAATTAAATAAAATAAAATTTATGGCTGTTTTACAATTGCCTTAAATACTATAATGAGACGATGCTTCTTAGCATTCCATGGATTCACCTTGCGGATGCCGGGCCCATCGCGTTGCAAGGAGAGAAGTGCAAACAATGCAATGAGTTTATTTCATTCGAAAAATGTTTTTTCACGTCAATAAGTAATTCTTAAATAGTTTTTTCCTCCTCTTTCATTACATGCATTATAATATTGTTAATTCTTCTCTCTCACTCCAAATATTCTGTCTTTTTTCCAAAATGTCTACTATATTTTGTAGTATTTTATTTTCTTCGATAATGGGTTTTAATTTCGCTTCCATTTTACTCATCAATGAATTGTTTAATTTTACTGTTTGATTTTGAATCCCTTTTTTTATTTTATCAAATAAAAGCTGAAAACGACTTTCCATTTTATATGTGTAACGGAATGTTTTGTTTGAGTACAATTTAATGACAGACACTGTTTTATGTTTCTTAAATATTTCCAGATATTACTATACTCGCGTTTGTAAAAGTAAGTAACTAAAGATTTGCTATTAGATAAAAATTCTTTCTTTTAGAGACTATGTACTAGGTTAGGTAATCAATAGTACCTAAGTATTCAATGCCTCCTAGTAGCCTGGGATTTGCAGAAAGTTATTTGCACTTAGATTTATATATTGTTGTTGTAAGTTTATCACAGTTCTCAATAATTTGAGCCTCGCAAGGTAATTGTTTCCTTATATATCACTCACAGTCAGTTTATTTTTCATACTGTATCACTTCTATTAGGTACTTAATTTTACTTTGGGTATTTTACTAATTAATTAATGCAGAGAGCATTGACACATGTCCGCGCGTCACAACTAACAATTGGTCCTTTAGTTAATTAGAAACCCTAATTAAATTGTGTATGGTATATTTTAATTTATACATGATTTTTTATTACAAAAGCAGAGTTTAACGTATAGTTGCATCTTAAAGAAGTAAAGAAAAAGACAAACAGAAAGATAGATAGAAGAGAACCACACTTAATAATATTTGACAGATTTTGGTAATTTTACATAGATTATACAAAAACCTGAAGTTAGTTTGAATGTGTGTATTCCCTTTTTAAGATATTCAATACATGTTTAATTATATTTTGTAATTAATTATACTTTCTTCTGACTTATATTACTGATATGATTGCTGAGAACGAAACAGGTACATTTTATCCTTGTGAGACTTACGGTCTCTTCAGAATGCACGAACAATTTTTAGTTACTTTTCGTCACACGAGGTCACTGACATTGTCCTCTATATTCCTTATTACTTTTAATTTATTAAAGTAGACCTTTTTTTGAACCCCTCTCTACTGTACTAGTATTTTTTAATACACGTTTATTACAAAATACTATTGTTAAATGTGTCAAAACACTCACGAAACCTAGATCGGAAAGGATCGGAAATGATCGGATAATATATAATTTTTTATATATTTTAAGATCTAGTAATTATGTAGTTTAATCTATCGTAAATCTTATTTAAATTATACAAGTATATAGTTATTACTGTTTAAATTAATAAAAAAAGAAAAAATAAACAACAAGAGCTAAGTTTTGCATCTGCTGCTGTCATTATGTTAAATTTATTTATTTATAATAATAATAATTTGGGGACAAATGACACAAATATAAATATTATAAATTATAAATACTGGAAATATATTTAATCAACGACTAAATCCAGAAATAAAGACATCTATGTTCATCACTTACATGCCGGTCCCTGGCGGGAATCGAACCCGAGCACCATTGAGCCAGGATACGTTAGGCGTCTTAGCTGACCACTCGACCAACGAGGCGGTCAAATAAATAAATATTTATTTATTTATTTATTCATTCATTCATTCATTCGTTCATACGAATGAATATTATGAACGACGTACGACGAAACCAGAATTAAAGTAGCGGCACGCTATAATGGCCGTTTTGACGTTTTTCTGCTCATGATGTTCCGCATTAATTGATAACGACTTTAAAGTATATAATTGGGGTAATTTATTGACGTAAGTGATGAGTAGAGATTCATAAATTTTATCGAATGTAAATTAAGGACCGGAAATTTATTTATTAAATTGAGTTCTAAACTATACAGGGTTATTTGTAATTAGATGACCACCTCTTGAAAGCAGCATATTTACATCGATCCCAACAAAATTTGTTCTACGACTTTTTAAAATTAAAAATATACTTGTTGTCTCTGAACTGACATTAAAATCTATTTGTTGTCTCTGAACTGGCATTAACTCTGAGCGTCGCGTCGGTATGGCGCCCGAGCGTTGATCTTTTAAGTACTTCTTACAAAATACAGAGTAGTAAGTAAAAGAGGGTGCAAATTTTTTTTGTTTCGTTGTTATTTGTGGTACTTATCAAAATTTATAAAATGTTGTTGGGATTGATGTAGAGAGGCTGCCTGCAATAGGTGGTCAACTAATTACAGATAACCCTGTATATATTAGTATTCCACGAACATTTATTTTTTATGTTTGAAAATTTCTATAAACATTTAAAGCCATGTTAATCTACTGTGAAACTGTCCCGTCGCTCTTCCAACTGAGCTGCCGTATCGCTGTTCGCATCGATGAATTAAGCATTCTATATGTTATCGTCTTTATCGGTACGGTGGTGACTTCTATTAGGTTTTGTTCTAAAATCCTGACCATTTTTTCTAACTTTGCAGTATAAATAAACATTGAAAAGATGCCACTACCGAAATTAATGTTGACCCGTATTTATCGTATTACTATTGTAATATGTCGAAACGGCCATCATAGCTTGCCGCTAGTGTAGTTACTAGAAATCCATGTCGTCCAATGTCTGTAATCAAAAGCAACAATAACAAACATGTGCGTTTAATGAATAGGCTTACAAGATAAATGTATTCGGTAATTATTACCAAACATCGATCGAAAACTGTAGTGTCAAATATTGTTGCCACCAAAATCCAACCATAAGAGAAATAATAAAAATTTATTTCAATGTAATTATTTTAAGTATAATACTAATTAAATTACAAAATATTATAAATTATTTCATTGCCTTATATAACTAAGAGTTAAGTTATGTTAAGCTTTCGTGCTAGCCATGTTAAACTTAGTACTTCCAGTTTTTAGTGTATTTTTTTTGCTTGTTTTGTTTACCAAAATAACCGAGAGATTTATTCTACTTGGGAATTATTAAATTTCTTGATTAATTAAAGTAAATTACTCTTAGGTCTTTACTGCGAATTAACTTTGATGATTCAAATTGAAGTAAAATTCGTATCGTCATAAACTTTTATGCGAGGAACATAATACCCAAATATTCCAAGAAATAATTCCTTTGGTTATGAAACCAATATAATATATAATTATATCAATAACCGATAGTGAATTCCTTTTTACCAACTCAATGTGATCTTAAATAAAATACTTCGTCGGCTAGTTAGTATTCATTTTCTTAGTTTTCTTAGATTTTTTTTTATATACAAAAGTAGGTTAATGCTTGACTACATTCCACCTGATGGTAAGCGAAATGTAGTCTTAGGTGGTAACATAGTTAAATGCCTATTTTTCTATTATATCTACGTTAATAATAATATTATAGAATTTTGTTCATTTTACCAATGCTATAAGTACTTTTTAGAAAATACTGCTTGTTGTAATACGGATTGTTTTTATTATGCAAAAAAAATAATAATATAGGTTATTTAGTGAACAAATATAAGATAAAACTATAATCTAATGTAAATTTTCTTTTTTATTTAATTGTCCATGTCTTTATTATTACCTCGGTTATGCCAAGATAATCTTTTGTTTGACGTCTGGTTCTGGTTCGAAAAAACCTTGCTATCGATCATACGCCAAAAAATTATTCTTAAAAAATACTTTAATGTTTAATCTTAATAATATGAATATGTTAAACTTTTCAATCAAAATATCATATATATTAGTTATTAAATTAAATTGACATTATCTTTTATTACTCTATGTCATTATTTTCTAGGTATGTTTGGTTATGAAATTTAAGTTTAGTTAAATTTAAATCTCAAAATGTTCTTATTGCCTAAAACAGGTACGGATAAGATAAAAAAAAATATTATGAAGTATATCTTTCAAGTCTATATTAAATTGTAATGCAAAAATTACTACTTTTATAATAGAAGGATTTTAACCAAGAGTCATTTTGTAAGTAAAATATTTTTATCTTGATCGTCTTATACTATGGTAAATGTAATATAATTTCTTATATCTTTAATTATATTAAAAAAAACCTTTGTAGTCTTACTGTAAATAAGTTGCAAGTATTTTTTCTACAAAATTAACAGAGTACTTGAAAGCTCATAAAGCCGGGACGTAAAAATAAAATACAACCCCGGAGAATTCGTTACAAGTTATTATAGAGACAAGAAGTGATTCCAACTTTTGTATTGGTATCATAAGTTTCCAAACCGACTCGATATTTTATTTTACCTGTCTTGACATGTTATACTAACTAATTATCTTTTGCATGCGTAATACTATAAAGATAATACAAGTTAAAGGAAAAAGCGTTGCATATATTGCCCTACAAATAATAATCAAGCCATCGTATTACCTAATGTTCCTGTTCAAGAATAAATTCAATACTCGTATAAATATTACACTTTTCTATTAAATGTTATAATGTAGATATTGTAATATTTTTCATTGTTAGCAATTTTCCTTGTGATTCCGGTTAGAATATATCCAACACAGAGTAACACTCTTACTCACAGAGTTTTGACCAGCACATAACCTACAACCCTTTTCTATATTTGACAGCGACGCTAAACGTTAAAGACTTTAATAGTCTTTAGAGGTTACCGGATCCATGGAAGCCAGATTACTTAGTATTCTCCATACTGGTCTGAGCAATCTGGCTTGAAGCACCTTCGAATAATTTGTCCAACAACCACAAAGCCCTTGGCAGTTTTGCTTTTGCAAACAAGAACTGTTCTCTACTTTTGATGTGAAGGGAGTTTCTGTAATATAACTACACTAACACACACTCTTGAACGCCGTAAGTATCATCAAATTGAAATACAACATGGTATAAATACGTTGGTATAAGTATTAAAACTCAAAATCCATTTGTTCTCGCGAAATATATGCGAGGTACTATTTTATATTTCAAGGTATTGATCATACGTCTGAAGCAGTTATGTCAGTCTGATATAGCGGTTCTAATGTTTGCCTTGAATTGACAGATACTGGGATCATTCTTCGGTCGTGATAAATGTATTCGTAAGATAAATAGATATATCTGTTCTGAGCTCGTCGTTGGAATAAACCATCGTGAGAAAATGTTTATATTAACCTTAACTTAGTTTTTAATATGTATGCCATTTGATAATGCAGATTGCATCTATCTATCTAATATTTTTTTTATCGAAATGTGTTTGGCAGCTTATGTGTGAAAACATTACAGACAGACAGAGTTACTGTTGCCGTTATTATTTTTGGTACGACAATATAAATTAATAATATAATAATGTCTGCTTTTAAGTTATTTTACAACAATTTTTCCAAATAGTAAAAAACCTATTCAGAGTATACAAAATTAAAGAATTTATTATTTATTTAACAATTATACGCTTAACACTCAATTTGTCGTTGGAAAACGAGTGGTGCGACTATGTACCGTCAGCAACAAAGTAATTACCAGCGCCCGCAGCTGGCAGGCCTCCAGCGGATAATTTAATACATAATGAATATTGATTTCAAACACTTTAAATAATTAGGGGCACTCTTTTGATGCTTATTATTGTTTAATACATTTGCTGCGTTAAAATTATACAGTCGGTTACTTCAGTCTCATTAACATTCAGATCATACTAACATCGGAATGAGAATACTTTATTTTATTATTATTATTATATATATTTGAATGAGAGGGGAAGTAGCAACTCTTCCTGTTAAATGTATATACATTTTTATAATAAAAATATATATTGTTTGAAAATATCTATCTACATGTATAGGCTTGTTAAGCTTTTTTCAATATATACTATGTAAATTTTATATTATCTGATTCGAAATTCAAATAATTCGTCATAATAAAAGTTTCCATGTTATAAAGTGGTGATGTATGCGGTGATAAATCGCATCTGTGTCGTAATAGGTATCAGAGATAGATAGATGTAGCAACGAAAATAATTTATATATTGATTTAATAAACTTTTGACATTAAAAAAAAATAAAGTGTGAAAACCATAAAATTAATCAGTTTACTAAAAGTTGTTTTCAAACTGGAATTAAAAAATGCGTATGGCGTGGTGGGTTCCCGACTTGTTGGGTTCGACATTGGGTCCTCTGCCTTGAGCGGGCTTTAGTGCAGCCCGGCGCGTGGTTCGCGGTTTGATCAGAGCCGCTGAGCCCGCTGGGACGGATCGAAAGTCTGCTTTCCTGAGACTTTCCTGAGGGTGCCTGACCGGTGGTCTCCTCTCGGGGAGACTATCGCGTTGGGGCTGGATAAGGTCGATGATGGTCGAGTCGGGTTTTACACCGGATTCCCTGAGATCGAGTCCAGCCAGAAAGGGGTCTCGGCCACCTTCAGAGGCAGCAGGCTTGGGTGGAGGGAAGGGGATCCCTCCACAATCTTTCAAGCCTCCGAAAAAGGGATGGGTGCTCCTCGTTGCGGGGTGCCCTCTCGGTGGATTCAGTCGGGGCATCGCGGTGAGTGCAAACGTCAAGTTTAGTGAGTCAGGAGTCTCATATAACCACCTCCATCATCCCCTGGATGGTGGTGCGATTCATGAGGATTCCTGATGTAAAAAAAAAATAGGATAAAGTTCCGTAATAGAAGTTTGTATAGAAGTATCATCTAGTGCACGATTAATTATGTTGTTTACAAGTTGTAATACGTAATGTAATAGTAACACGAGATTTCAATTGGAACTTTTCGATTTTTTCTTCTTATTTGTTCGAAATAAACTTTAATTAAAGACCATACTATTATTAATTCTGAATGTTTGTACTTTTGGAAATATAAAAGATAAGATTTATTGTTCTGTCGTAGCATACTACGACATGACGACTAAGGACATATCCTTATTGCGGAGGAATGACTATCATGTAAAACGTACATCTTAAATATCAATGTTGTTGGTTGTGGTGGTAAAAATCTTAAATAAAGTGAGGTTTTTATCATACGTATCGTATTATTGTGTGGCAATTGAAGCCACAACCAAACCATAAACGGCGTCATGAAATCAGCACTGGCTATTGTTCCGTAAGTAAATAATTAGTGTACAAAGGACTCACTAATATAGTTTTTAAGATACCTGTACTAACATACACCTTTTTGAGCATGTTATTTTAAAATTCATGGATTAATCTGTCAAATACAGACTAAATGTCAAAAGTGCACGGGCAACATGTCCGTGGATAGAAGTAAAAATTAAAAAAAAGAGGATATGCCGTACATAGAGCGCATTCAAAAAAGTTTCACGCGTAATCTGCGGTATAAATTTAATAATCTCACATACGATACCGATTGCAAAACGATTAGCCACTTTGACATGATATCTTTATAAAATCGTAGGTAAGTTCACGACTTAAAATTTCTTTATAAAATTATCAACGGTTTTATACAAGTTCCGAGACTTTCAAGAACCAAACGCAAGCTTAATGTGTTCTGTTCCCATATAGTTCGAACTAATCTTGGTCATTCGGCGCCGATGAATCGATTAAAAACATTTAATGAAGTTCACAAGTGTTACAATGGCATCGACATTTTTTTCAGCACACTGTCAAAGTCCCCCAAATTACTGTCAACCAGATTTTGTCATAATTTATGTATATTTTCTTTTCTTTTTTAATTTGACTATTTAGTGGTTTATTTATTTTGATATGTTGTTTTATTTTTAAATTAGTTTCTAATATTGTGTACATGTATTTAATTTATGCACTTTATTATAGATTTAATCAATTTTATTCAGCTTCATTTAATTTTTAGTTTAACTTTTGTTCATTTTATGTATTTAATTCTTTGTGTTTTTATAATTTTTATTTTTAGTGAGTAAGACTTAATGAGAGTGCTGTGCATTTCTGTAAGTGAGTAGTTCATTCTAAAATATAAGATATGGTAAATTATGTAAATTGTATTAGTAAATTAGTCGTTGGAGTGCCACAAATAAATAAATAAATAGATTGCAACAGGCACTTTCTCAACTCCCTTCTCGAATGCAATGAGCACGATGAAATTAAATTAAATCTCCTTGCAATGTTTCTAATTTTAGGAAACATGAAGCCATATTCATTACTATTTTACCATAAAATATGATATTATTGTTATGAAATATTTAACAAATATTGTTTTTAATTCTGTTAATTTGAGAGTAAGTAAGTAGCGGTCGGGGGCTGCGGTCTTAAAAGACCGGAGCGGCGTTACGCTGAGGTCGCTATATTCGACCTCAGCTACCGCACCCTTCCGCTTGTAGGGCGAAACGAACCCTGTCCGCAGGAGTGACGTCAAGTCGGGTGACTAATGATCACCCCTAACGGGCGCCGGTGATTCGTCTCTCAAAGGATATAGGGGTCTCGACTCGAAGGGGTAATTAAAACGAGAATGTACGAACAGCCTCTTCTTCGGTGTCATCTCTGCGTAGACTACGTCCTCGTCTAAGTTCCGAAAGCAAGTTCTGAAACCCAAGTGGTCGTCCCGCGTGAACCAACGGAGGCCTAGCGTTTTTTCTTCTTTCGACCCCAGTTCTACCTCAGAACTAGCTTTTTTCTCGTCGGAGATCGCCTGGAGCACTGCAGCTCGGTTTGAGGCCCATCCCCTCAACTCAAAACCGGCCTTCTTGTGAACCTGGAACACTTCGCGGGCGATCTTCTTGGCTTCTTCCTCCGTGGCGAAGCTGTGTAGGTAGTCGTCCATGTAGTGGTTCGCACTAACGGCCTCAGCGGCCGCGGGGAACTCCCCCTCGTGCTCAGCAGCATTTGAGTTCTTTACGTGGATGGCCACGCTGGGAGAACAACAAACACCAAATGTCACTGAAGTCATTCGGTAATGCTTTGGAGGTTTCTCTCGTTTATCTCCGCGCCATAAGAAGCGCAGGCTGTCCCGGTCTTCGGGCCTCACTTTAATCTGAAGGAACATCTCCTTGATGTCGGCCACCACGGCCACTGGCCGCTGACGGAATCGCAATAGGACGCCAAACAACGATTGAAGAAGATCTGGTCCAGGTAGTAGCACGTCGTTCAGGCTTTTACCCCCGAACTTTGCTGCGGCGTCGAATACCAGCCTCATCTCCCTCTTAGTCGGGTGAGTCACGGCGAAATGAGGCAGGTATCATCTCCTTGCAGACGTGGATTCCTGCTGAACCTCCTCTGCGTAGCCGCTGTCCAACAGGTGCTGCACCTGTTCTCCGTACTCCTTCTTGAACGCTGGGTCCTTATCTAACTCATTCTCGATATTCCGCAGCCTGTTCTCAGCCGACTTTCTGTTATCGAGTGTTTCTTCGTTTTCGTTCCTTCACAGGAGCCCGGTCTCGTACCGGCCATCTTCCATTCTCTTTGTCGTCCTAACGAGTTGTTCTAGCGCCTTACCTTCCGCATCGGTAGAAGGTCGGCGCGGTTGGACCCCGAGCGACTCGATCGCAAAGTGGTCCTTCATTATCTGCTCCAGTTCATCTTCTGAGGCAGCGGTGTGCGCGCACGTCATCACGTTCATTGGTCTCGATGCTCCGCCGTCGGAGCCGTGCAGCACCCACCCCAGCTGAGTCAATGATGCTACAGGTTGATTCCTTTTTCCTTTTCTTATGACCCGCGTTATGATGATGTGCCAGTTGTCTTGACCGATGAGCAATCGAGGCTTCTCCTCGTCGTATACTAAACGTTCTAACATACGCTTAAGGTGCGTGCACTTCTTTAATCTTGTTTTATCTAACCTCTGAGGTGTGAGGTGTAGATCCTTTATTGTTCTCACTCCTTCGAGTGTCTGCCGCCGCGAGTGATGTACACCCTTCAGCTTGAGATTGACGCGCATGGAATCTTCACTCCCCAGGATCTTGCCTCCGACCATCTCCAAACGTAGAGGCTCCTTCGGCCCCTTTAGGCCGATCTTATGTGCCACTGAAGCATCAAGTAAAGTCACTGTGGACCCTTCGTCCAATAACGCCAATATGGTAGCAGCCCCCTTCGGGCCGTACACCTCTACCGGAACCATCTTCAAATACGCCCTCGGCGCGAATAATGCGTTCACCGGTAGCACTACGTTGTTTGACTTTTCTTTCTCTTCTTGCTTCTGGCCTTCTCGCTTGTAGTAGTGAAGCAGGTTATGATGCGTCCTCTTGCAGTCCTTGCAAGGCGGCTTCTTACAACTTTCTTTTCTATGGTTGCCTTGCAGGCAATTAAAACGTCCTCCGTGCTTTATCACTATGTCCCATCTCTCTTTGACGGACGCCTGCAAGAACTTCTTACATCCCACTAACGGGTGTTCCCCTTGACAGTGCGGACATGAGGGCTTCTTCTCAACACTAACATCGACCGCGGCGTGCGCGGCTTGTTGTCTGTACGTACCTTGTCTCCTTATCGTAGGTTCCAGAAGTGCGTACGGCCCGCACCGATCCGCTTCTCTATTGAGGAAGTCGGCCACTGTCACCAGGTCACTTTCTTCATGATCGGCGGCGTAATCGAACCACCGATACTTCAACACCCCAGGTAGCTTCTCCACTATTGTCTTCATTATCTCTGGAGATTGTAGATACTGCGGTTTTCTTAATCCTTTCACTGTAGCTACGACGTTGTTCACGTGACTTTCGAATATACAAACGTCGCGCGCATTCTCGCCGATCTTCGACAGCCCCTTCAGCTTGTCCATCTCGGCAAGTACTAACACATCCGGCCTCCCGGAGAGACGCCTCAAGGCGTCTATGACATCTTCGGGTGGACACTCCGAATACAAGAGGCTTTTCACCGCCTCCCTTGCTGTTCCTTTGATAGCCTTCCTAAGCCTGGCCATGTTCTGAGGGGGTGTAAACAGCCCTCCCGTGTCTTCATACACGGTCCTAAAAGCGATCCATTCGCCTATCGCGCCGTCGAATAGGGGCAGCTCCGTCATGTAACTCGGCGCCGCCGTCCCCGCCTTCGGCACCGCTTGTATGGCCCTAATGATCGCCTCAGCCAAATCTTTGTTCCGCGAGACCGATGAGTGCACTTCTGGTTTGACTACCGCCGGTGACGTAGCTTGGTTACTCGGTGGCTCCTCTAGGCTCTTCCTAGGTACGTCGCTGGCTCTATGCCCCTTTCTGGGCATGACACTGGCAGCCTATTCCAACAATTGATGCACTTCCGCTTCTTTATCTTGAAGCTCTTCGTTGAAGCTCTTCTTCGTCCGAATCAGCCAATCGTGACAGCTCTAGGTTGGCTCTGGCCACGGCGGCCCGAGCCTGCGCCTCGCGGAGCTCTAGCTCCGCTATTTCGGCGCGTGCCTCTAGCTGTTTCTTCTTAGAAGCAGTGCTTCTGACCGATGACGCTCTTTCGCGTACGGTGGCGGCTGTCGGGGCGTTCTTCGTGTTATTATCGGGTTTCGCCGTCACTTCTGTACTCGTAGTTTCGTAGCTCGTTGTGGTCGCTTCCGTCGTCAGTTCCGTGGATGGTTCCGTACTACTTGCCCGTCCCGGAGTACGGGGAGGGGAGTACGGGCGACTCCCGGTGTTACGGCCCGCACCGCGCTCGATGCGCTTCTGTAGTCGCGGTTGCTTCCTCTACCGACGGTCGTTCTACCCTTTTGGATCCCTTGTGGCTCCTCGTGACCGGCATGGTTGCTTCGAAACCACTTAATATACACCCTTAATGAATCTAAACTCCTTATATCCGGCTCGAAGGACCAGATATCGCGGTCGGGGGCTGCGGTCTTAAAAGACCGGAGCGGCGTTACGCTGAGGTCGCTATATTCGACCTCAGCTACCGCACCCTTCCGCTTGTAGGGCGAAACGAACCCTGTCAGCAGGAGTGACGTCAAGTCGGGTGACTAATGATCACTCCTAACGGGCGCCGGTGATTCGTCTCTCAAAGGATATAGGGGTCTCGACTCGAAGGGGTAATTAAAACGAGAATGTACGAACATTCAGTAAACCCAGTCACGAGTAGCTTTCGATCGGGTTCTTTTACGATCCTCCCGCACAATAATAGGGCTCTTCTACGATAATCCCTTAATGATGAGTGGACTCTTCTACGATAATCCCATACAATGTTGCTATTCAGGGCTCTTCTACGATTTTTCCCTGTTCTTCTTTCTTGAATGTTGCGGTCCGAGGCAAATGGAATATCCCCATACTAGCGGTTTATTAGGCGGCCGGCAATATTTAGCAGCTTTAAAGTCTTTTTTCTTATAAACTATCCTTCTCCCCTATGAAGTGTCATACAATATTATGTTCACCCCGTTATATACTACGTAATTAATCTATTATTAACAAGTTTATTCAATTTTACATTTTCTCGGGGGTATATCAAGAGCGATAGAGATAGCCTTCGAATGCTATCTCTCTCTTTCTTATTGTTGCACGAAAGAATGCTATGTAGCGAGTGCGACAAATGTTTACTATATAATATTTCTAAGTCATTTTAATTCTATAATAAGTTATATAAAAACAATTAAATAATGATTATGATGATAAAACAATTAAATATTATTAATATTAGTATCATGAATTGTCGCCGACAGTAAGTCTTTGGTAAGTGAGCACTGAGTTTGTTGTGACGTTCAATCCTTTTTTCTACGTTATATTTTCCATTATTACGTAGATCAAAGATAAAGTAATTGTTTTTTTACAAGATAGTAGTATAAAATTAATATCTTTGTAACTTTGTCAATGATAAAAGTTATTGAGTTGACCGGTATCCTTTTAGGGGTTGTAATATTATTAAAAGGAAATCGTTATTAAGGAAAAAGATAAAAAGGAATAAACCATTATTCTTATCAATGTTTTATTTTTACCAGTTCTCGTTTTTCAATATAGTTAATTGAGGTTTTTTATAATATTATAAAAATAAATAATTATTTCAAAGTACAAGTTGATTCAACTTTTTTTCACATTATATCACTTTTATTATAAAAACGGAATGTTTGTTTAACGGGCTATTGATATATACAATGAAACCTTTTCTGTTTTTTACAGAAAAATATCTGATTGTCCAATTAGTATTCGTACGAAAAAAGCGATCAATGGTTAATAAATTGAATTAAAAAAAAAATAGCAACTAAAACTATGTTACGTATTTGGAAGTATGACTGAAGATTATAAACTTATGAGGGACGCAATGTGTATTATGAACTGAAAATGTATAAATGAATATTGTGGGAAAATCAACACATTTTTTTTTAATTTTTATAATAATTATGGTACAATGAAATGACTAATGTTTCTCAATTTATTGACGCTGAATCTCAAACTATAATTTCTTTAACACTCAATTTATTTTCGGTATTTGAGGTGGGTCAAAAATGTACCATCAGCAACAATGTAACTACCAGCGTCTCAACCTGGCACAATTCCAGCGCGCAATTTAATGCATAATGAATATTGATTCCATTCTCTTGTAATAATCACCGGTAGCGCTCTTTTGACTTTCAATATGTTAATTTATCATTAAATATTGGTGCAAAGAGTTAATTCACCGAGTATGGTCATTTACCATTTAACAAGGTTTAAGCATCAGTAAAATAAGTGTATTGTTAGATTTCTAAATTATTTTTTAATAATAGACGGACATAAATTAATAATGTAACTATTTTTTAGGTTTAATCAAAAGGAAATTTACTCGTTGAGCATAAAACGTCTGACATTATAAGGTAAGGCGAATTATACTATAAAAGAGTTAGTTAAAAAATAGCAGACTTTGCAATCTGAAATGCACCACTAGCATTGAACTACAGAACTATATTAGTATAACTAATCATTTCTACTAACTACATATACCTAGTACGAATCGTAAGAAGGAACTCAGTCAAGTATGGAGGTCAGCTAAGATTGATTCATAGATTAAGTCCTTCTGTAATTTGTCAATTAATTAGTTATTGATATTGATGTAATTAATAGGCTTTATACTTAATTACTTATTTATTTAACAGAATAATACACATTTAGCAAACACTTTCATAGCAGAGATGGCGGCAAGCTCGTTTTTTAACAAAAAAACGTCATGACGTAGTGAGAAGTTGAGAACGCGGCAATTTCAAATTACTACAACACTCTCTCCAAATTACAGCGTTCCTCATTGTAAAGTGAAACAAATAATAGTAACTAACAAAAACAATAGGTTAAGTTACTCTACACATACATAGTATTACTAAACAAAGTATTACAGAATCAAGTTTTATAAGTACAGTTACATTTTCCTAATACCTAATTTACTTCTTAGATATTTAAATTTACTTTTACATAAGGGTTTAGTAAATATATCAGCCCTTTGTTCATTACTACTTATATACTTTAGATCAATATCTGTACTTTCATATTTCTCTTTAACAAACTTGTATTTAATATCTATGTGTTTACATCGTTTATGATAATTTTCATTTTTTATGACAGATATTGCACTTTGATTATCTATGTTAACTGTTACAGAATCCTGATTATATTCATCTATATCTAACAAAAGTCTCTTTAACCAAATAACTTCCTTTGTAGCACTACAGGCAGCCATAAACTCTGCTTCAGTTGTAGATAGTGCTATCGTTTGCTGACGTTGACTGGCCCAAGTAACAGCAGCACCATTCTTAATGAATACATATCCTGTCATTGATCTTCTGGTTTCAGTATCATTAGCGTAGTCAGAATCACAATAACCTTCTAGTGTATTATTTTGTGAAGGTGTATAGTACAGACCATAATCACTAGTTTCTTTGAGGTACTTCATTATTCGTTTTACGGCATTCCAGTGAGTACTATCATAACCATCCAGATATCGGCTGACTAAGCTAACCGCAAACATTATGTCAGGCCTGCTGACTATAGCTAGATGCATCAAGGAGCCCACAGCTTCTCTATATGGAATGTTTCTATCTAGCTCCAATGTATTCTTTTCTAATTTGATACCTGTCTCTACTGGCGTACTGTTCCCATTGGCATTAGTCATACTAAATTTATTCAGCAATTTTTGTATATATGTGGTCTGATGTAGAAATATGTAGTTTTCTCCTTTCTCAATTTCTAGGCCAACAAAGTTTTTAGGTTCACATACTTTTATTTCAAAATTTACTTTTAAATCATCAATAACTTTGTTTAATACACTTTTATCCTTGGAAATTATTAGTGCATCATCCACATACAGTATTAGGTACACCTTACTACCATTTAACTGACCAATATAGATACACTTGTCTGAGTGACTATTGGTGAAACCAAATTTCTTTAAAACAGAATCAAATGTTTGATTCCAGCACCTGGGTGCTTGTTTTAACCCATATAATGACCTTTTATGTTTACAAACATGACCTTCAGGTACATCTAAACCATCTGGTGGATTCATATAGATATCTTCAGTTATGGATCCATAGAGAAAAGCAGTTTTAATATCAAACTGTATCATTTCCAAGTTATCCTGACACACTTTAGAAAGCAAAACTCTTACAGAGTCATACCTGACAGTTGGTGAGAATGTTTCTGTGTAATCAACCTGGTGTTTCTGTGAGCAGCCCATGGCACATAACCTTGATTAATACAGTGGTCCCGATGGTGTATCTTTCACTTTGAAAACCCACTTACAGCCAATAGTTCTCACTCTATCTGGCTTCTTCACCAACTCCCATGTTTTATTCTTACTGTGTACTTGCAACTCTTCTTCTATAGACTTTTTCCACTTATCTTTATCCACTGATGACAGAGCCTCTCGGTAAGTTATTGGAGTATCATTTTCTTCGTGTTCTCCACCTTGACAGAGGTAAGTATTAGTTTCATATTTTCTATTTCTATTTCTAAGTGTTATATTACTAGGTCCACTAAAATTTATTTCTTTTTCAGGTACATATGCAGGATCATCATCGGAGAAGAATGTTTCTTCTTCATCATTATCGGATAATGTTACAGATGAGTTATTTAACTCTCTTGTGCTTTGATTTGTTAGCTCAACAGATTCATCAATGTTCTTTGTTTCATCAGCACATATTTTAACATTATTATTATTTTCTGTTAGCGGAACCATACAATATTTTCTTTGTACAGAATTTTCCAGAAATACAACATCTCTACTGATAAGAATTCTTCTTGTTTTAGTATCTAATAGTCTGTAACCTTTAGTGACTTCTGAGTAGCCAATAAATATAATTTTTCTTGCCTTAGGATCCAGTTTTTGACGTTTAGCATCAGGAACATGAACCATGACTTCACATCCAAAGATTCTAAGGTGCTTCAAATTTGGCTTCTTCCCGGACCATAACTCCTCAGGTGTAGCGTATGAAATGGATCTTGTTGGACAGCGGTTCGTTATGTTCGCAGCTGTCGCCACTGCTTCAGCCCAGTAGTGTTTCTGTAAATTAGCATTAAGCAACATACAGCGAGCTCTCTCCATCAATGTACGGTTCATACGTTCCGCTAACCCATTTTGTTGTGGGGTATATGGATTAGAAGTTTCATGTATAATGCCACAATTTTGCATGTATTCAATAAACTCGTTACTTAGATACTCTCTTCCATTATCAGTTCTTAATTTCTTTATTTTACATTCAAGTTGATTTTCCACAAATGCTTTAAATTCTTTCAATTTATTAAATACTTCAGACTTGTTTTTAAGTAAGTAAATAAATACTTTCCCGGTATAGTCATCCACAAATGTGAGGAAATATTGCGCTCCTCCAACTGATTTCACCTCCAGTGGCCCACAGATATCAGAATGTATAAGTTCTAGAGCCTTCTTAGCACGAGAACCTTCCTTAGGAAACGGCAGCCGGGACTGTTTTCCTTTTTGACAAAATTCACATATCATATCCAGCTTATTGTCAGTAAGCTTGACACCTTCTGCACATTTGGAGAGTTTGTTCAGATCAGTCATATTGAGATGAGCCATCCTTTGATGCCATAAGTAGCTGTCACTTTCCTTTGTATCACATGCATATGCTTGTGCACTACTTAAGTTCAGACGATACATGTTATTCACTAATTCATAATCTACTACTTCTTTTTGAGATTTGTTGAATATTTTACAGCCATTGTTACCAAACTGTACAGAACATTCTTTCTTTATCAGCTGACTCACGGAGAGAAGATTGCTTGCTAACTCAGGCACATACAACACATTGGTTACTTGTATGGTTTGTGTTTGTCCTTCACTATTACATATAGGCAGATCTATTTTTCCACAGCTCTTCACTTTAAGTATTTTATCATCAGCAATACGGATGCTTGTAATTGGAGGTGATGATTCATCGTATAGTCAGTCCTGCCTCATTGTCATATGCATGGACGCTCCTGAATCAACAAACCAGCTCTTACTGTCATTTGCTGCACTGGATGCTGAGAACACAGCGACATATCCAGTTTCTTTGCCTTGGTCCTTTTTTTTTGTTTTGCAATTTTTACTTATGTGACCATAACGGTTGAATTTGAAACAACGGGGACCTTTATTAAACTTCGGAGAACTATCAGAGTCCTTTTGTTTATATTTACTTGACTTACTTGCATACAATGCTACTGACTCGGAGCTCTTTATTTCTTGTAAGAGCTTAGTCTTTACAGAGTCTGCTGTAATCGGCACACCAGAACTTTCGAGGGCCATCATCATTGGCTTGTAGACTTCGGGTAATCCAGCAAGGAGTAATGTAGCCACTCATCATTGATGTCAAATGATATGTTTCGAAGTTTATGTGCTGCACTCATTATTCTGTTAACGTAATCTTCAACATTTTGACAATTTTCTAACGTCGTTGTAATCATATCTCTCAATAAGCCCACGCGTCTTGTCAACCCTTTGTCGTCAAAAGCTTTTTGTAAATTGGTCCACACTTCTTTTGCCGTTTTTGCCTCTTGTATATGTATGTAATTCACTGAGTCAACCAACAATATAATTTTTGCCTTTGCTTTCAGGTCGATCTTTGAATCAACAGGTTCGCCTTTATTTTCGATACAGCACCAGAGGTCTTCATGTTGTAAATACGTCATCACGGCAAATCTCCATGTATTGTAATTATCTCGACCACTTAACTTTTCGATAAGAGTCATTGTATTTGAAGACATTTTGTATAAAAAAAAATATTTTTCTACACAAACCACGCGGCTTTAGGTTATGTCGTGTCAGTTTTAATGACCGTCGACTTTGTATATCGTTATTTCAATGATATTACTTCTCACTGATACTTATTACAAACAGATTACGTTCTGGGCCCATAACCTGATGTAATTAATAGGCTTTATACTTAATTACTTATTTATTTAACAGAATAATACACATTTAGCAAACACTTTCATAGCAGAGATGGCGGCAAGCTCGTTTTTTAACAAAAAAACGTCATGACGTAGTGAGAAGTTGAGAACGCGGCAATTTCAAATTACTACAACAGATATAAATATACCTTAATATAGTAGACCAATAGTATATTAAAACCTGTGGTAGTCTTGTAAATATTATTTATTTTGATAACTCACTGAAATTGAATCATAATACAGACTTAATTTCGAGATTATGGTGTCTTGTAACAAATTGGTAATTTTTAAATGAATGCCCTCGATTACTATTTAAAAACAAGTATTGTTAAAATGAGTGGCGACTAGCATTATTTTATTTGATCTAACTATAGGGTAATACATTCTTTATTCTATCCCAAGAGTAAGTCAAATATGCTTTTAATACATAACATTTAGAGGCGATTCGTTTAAAAATCGTCTGAATACTTCCACTGCTATATTATTTTAAGAGGAATTGAGAATATTCGATAACTGTTCCGCCTCGTGCTAACAAATCGTTGGAAGTCATTTATAACCAAAAATGCACTTACTTCTTATGAATAATAATTTGGTTGGTCATTCATGTTAGTTCTTCGTTTGTTTATTTTTATCTGAATATTATTATAATTGGGTAAAGCTTATTAAATTAAATGAAGAAAGTATGGTAACAACCATATTCTAGTCCATCCATTAAATAACTATTTTGTTACATTCAAATTAAATTTTTGTAATAATTTTAATATTTTTAGTTTCATGTTTTACTGTCATTCGTTAACTGTAAAGATACTAAGTTGATTCATTATCTGTTGATTTTATCATCATTTAAAAAGAAGTTTTTTAATATTTTTTGGAATTAAGTGTTGCTAGGTTAAAATTACTCTAATTTTATTAATAACTAGCTGTGCCTGCGAGTTCGTACGCGTAGATTTCGATTGTGATAAAATGTGATGTATGTAAAAACTATAAATCTTCCGAGTTTCATCAAACTGAATCAAGTAGTTTTTACGTGTAGGAGTCTTTCTAGTTTATTTATGTATATATTTTTTTCATGTTTAATCACTGGTAAGCAGCAATGATACGAAAATAAAAGCTTATTAACTTCTTTATTTGTTAACCGATTGTAAAAAAAAACAGAATGTAAAGTGAATCCCTTGACAATATATTCCCGAAAACTGCATCCAAATCGATTAATCCGTTTCTGAGATTAGCGTGCACAAACATACAGATATATAGAGACATACAAACGAACAGATAAAATGAAAAAAACATTGTTTTGGGTTTCTGAAATATTATTTTACATTAGACAGCGATCAGTTACAGTTTTGGCATATGTATAAAGATTAGCACTTTAAATACATACATCTTTTGATAGAGTTTAATGATAGTTAAAAACTAAATGTTATTCAGAGTGACGCTCAATTTCTATGTATTAAAGTTTAATTTAGATATCGTGATGCGTTCACAACTAAAATACAAAGAGATAAACAGATAAAAAAAATAAAAATGCTGAAAATTGTTTCTGTTAGTTGTCACTTCACTTCCGGGTATATTATTTTAAATATTTTCAATGTACAAAGACTACTCCTCTACAGATTTATTACATGTATAAAATAAGTGTTGCATGGTTCCTATTACGTGATTGAAATAAATTGAAATAACTTTTTATTTCTTAGCCGATTTAAATAAAATAAACGCTAAACAAATGGGTTTAGCGGTTTCTGAGATTAGCGTGCACAAAAATACAGACATAAGGACATACATGTGTGACAAACGAGTGTCTGAAATTTCATACTCATATGATTTACAAGACACATATGATTTACATGAGGGTACACAATTAATTAACAGCACAGAAAACACTTAGAACTAAAAATATTAATGGTGCTTTAATAAATAAAACTATAGGTATTATAAAACTATAGGTATTATAATAAATATATACATATTATAGAACAATAATTATAAACTAAACATAAGTTGACAATAAGTACATAAATAAATACATAAAAAATGTAAGCTTTAAACAATAATTATACAGGTATATAAATATATGCAATAACCGGATTTGAAGAAAATAAACAAATGTTATGATCTCTCATGTAGATATTTTATGATGCGTTTCTTAAAAACTTGTCTATGTAACCATATGAGTCAGTTAGAACAAATAAAGATCTGTAAATAATGTAATAAAAATGTCAAAAATAATTAATACCTATATAATATTCATAAACTTATAAGACAACCCATATAAAGCCCAAATTCTTTAATAAGTATGGATTAAAAATTAATTGTAAGCAATGTAACAGTTTAATATAAAACAGCGAAAAAATAGCCAGACGTAAAGAAAGTCTAACTGCCTACTTACAGCCTCACACCATTCAGGAAACAACATAAGAATACACACAATACGAGCGTAATAAACTTAGCATAACATATACAAGTATCATGCGCCTTAGATGTTTAAAATACAGGAGTAAGTCCAGTCTGCAGCATTAAAAAATTTAAAAAATCGTTATAGCATTATAAAAATCCCCAGGGTTTTTTTATGCTTTTCATAAGTGTCCATGATGAAAGTTCAATCAGGAGCCGCTTCTAAAATTTAAGAAGGTTTCGGTTCTGATTTTTTGGAGCATCCTTCTTTTACGAATTCTACAGATCCTTTGGTGGTTGTTATAACCTTCCGCGCTATTGCTACTCAAAGACTATCCGCTTCCTGTATGATTTTTAATACCTTATCATGGCGACGCGAGTATTGACCTCTTTCTAGAAGTACACTACACCCTACTAATAAGTGTTTCGCGGTTCCCGCTACCTCCTCATATGGGTGCAAGACTTTTCAATGGCTTTACCCCATCCTACTAAATTACATTGGTCTAGGAGAGTCAGTTGGAATGCATCGAGATAAAATTTTAATAATGCTGGAGAACAATCATAAAGCAGGGTGCATTACTTCAAAGCTAGTGGAATACAAAAATCTCATCTTAGCGGTTGTCTATTTATTAAAAGAATAAAATACTTTATACTACTAGTGAAAATACTGTTAAGTAGAACATAACGAATTCATAAAGCGAAACACATTATTTCTCATGCATAAGTAATAAGGCTTACAGTTTTCGAAATATTTAGTAGTTAAAGTCTGAAAATCTTATAGTAACATTTTTAATAAACAGAATTATTCCCTACATATTAAGATCTCATAAACTATTTTTTTTTGTCATTAGTGACTAATAAAAAACACTTGAAATTTGCAGACATATCCACTTTCAAAAACAAAATATAGAATTGTCTAAGTTATACATTTCTTTATTTTTAAGCAGTTTCTTACAGATTTTTATTTTTAAACTTTCTAATGGTCTATCTAATAATTAGAGTCGTTGAGTGATGTTGTGCATACTATAATCTTCTACGAGAGTAAGTAGGTCTAGGTATACAAATATAGGTATTGGTATACAAAAATTACTAGAATTGCTAGAAATTAACGCGTTCAAGAATAAAACTGTTTTTTATTAGTAAAATATACGAGTTCTTATGTCACTATCAGCTTTCAGCTGAAGAACTGGCTCTTTAGACATTGAAAACTTTCATTATAGTCACTAACTAAATGAGATATGAGATTTCTATTTACTAGCGGAATCATTGGGCACTTGGACACATTAATTAGATTTTTTTATATATTTATTTTTTATGCATTTCTTTTGAATGTATTATTTTTTTAATGCGCAAAATTTTCTTATTACAAGCGATATTTACTATTACTGAACTTTATAAATGGTAGAACTAAAAAATATTTCTACTCAAATTAAGACGGTGAAATTATTTATCAGTAACGTTATTTTAATAGTAACATCATATTAAGTTATACCTGTTGAATTATCGGTTTCAATAATGTATTTTTCCGTAGCTACAATTCCTTGATTAGAATTTCAATACAATTTCTGAGCAACATAAATAAGTCCCATACCTTAATTAAAGGTACCAACGTAGAAGAAAATTATTGGGACTTATAATTAATATTTGTCCCACACAGCTGCTTTCACACCCGAAGCATTAAAGAATAATTCTTGTAATAGAACATACTATATTTTCTTAATTTTATAGATTGGTTATTAAATATATACTTAAAAATCATTACGGTCCACGAATGTTTAATTAGAAAATAAAATATTAAAAATTGGTATTAAGCATATAATTGGTGTTAAGAAAATATTTTAAAATTAAAAGAACTCCTATTTGGTTTATTAAAGAAAGAATATATTCATAGTGAATGTAATATTTTTATTTTATTTTATTTATTTTTTAAAGTACACTTACAATATACATATTTAACTTAACTATTTAAACAAAGCAAATAGACACACTCACTGATATATCTATCAATTACAAGTGTACATAAAATTCACAAAATGTCATGTTAAAATGTTATATTATGATTATTTTTTATTGTACATACATTTTTGAATTACGCCTGATGAATTCTAAAAACTTTGCAGCTTTTTTAACACTGCTGTTAATGTAGATTTGAAAGTAAGCTTACAGTCAATAGTAACTCCTAAGTCTTTTATTTCAGGTAGCTTTTGCTTTGTTAATAGAATAACTAGAGACAAGTGTTTTTTTTCGAGTATATTTAACATGGAAACATTTATTAGCATTAAGAATCATTTTGTTGGCCTCGCACCATATATAAATTCGATTTAAGTCATCTTATATCAGTTTTACGTTATCCTGTGATGCTACCAGTTTTTAAATTTTTAAGTCATAGGCAAATAGTATAAAATTTGCAATTTTGGACTCTTGCGGTGATATCATTAATAAATGCTAGAAACAACAAAGGACCTAAGTGGGAACCTTGAGGCACACCTGATTGCGCTAAATAATTTGTAGATTCAGAACCATTCACAACAAAAACCTGAGATCTGAGAGCCAAATAAAATTCAAACGATTTTATTAAGGCTACCCCTACATCAAACTGCCTAAGTTTATTTATTAGGAGTTGATGGTCAACCCTGTCAAAAGCACTGGAAAAGTCGGTATAGATGGCGTCAATCTGTTGACCTTGAGTATACTTTTATTTTACTTTTACTTGTATAGTCAAAAGAAGGGTATTTATACAAAATGTATTATAAAGATCTCTAAGTAGAAACTCTACACAATTTGGT
This sequence comes from Napeogenes sylphis, assembly GCA_959347405.1. Classification (NCBI taxonomy): domain Eukaryota; kingdom Metazoa; phylum Arthropoda; class Insecta; order Lepidoptera; family Nymphalidae; genus Napeogenes; species Napeogenes sylphis. The sequence continues at coordinate 26,398,875 of OY365788.1, read as the reverse complement.
ATGTAAACATCATTTAATAAAATATCATTTAATAAAAAAATATATGTCAAAAGTCACATCAACTTGTATGTGTAATATTTAATGTAACATCAAAAGCTACAACTTGATTAATAAGCTTACAAAATAAATATATTTTTTTAGCTTTGTTGACTTTCGAGAGAAAAGTTACTGAAGGAGTTTTAACGGAAAAAGTTTATTATTCTATTACGATGCAGCAGACTGGTATTAAAGTTCAACAGAGGATATTCTGGCTTTCTAAAAGTTTACCATTTGCAGTTGCGTTATTTGTATATTAATATTCATTATTAAATTATTTATACAGCGCAATGAATCGTATATTATTTATAGTTAATGCATAACTTTTAAATTGTCGACAAATATAAATAATTTTATTTATAAAAAGGAATTTTGGTCATAAAACGTTCCTACAAAATCCTTCTAAAATGATGTTGATGACAACGTCATTTAACAAGATACTTTATATTTTACAACTAGCTGTGCCTGCTATTTTGTACGCGTAGATTTCGATTTTGATAAAACGTACTTTTTGTACTTTCCAATGTATGTAAAAACTATAAACCTTCAAACTGGTAAGCAGCAATGGTACGAAAATAAGAAATTATCAACTTGTTTGTTAGCCGATTGTTAAAAAAGAAACAAAATATAATGTGAATCCCATGACAATATATTCCCGAAAACTGCATCGAAATCGATAAATCCGTTTCTGAGATTAGCATGCACAAACATACAGACGAACGGACAAAATGAAAAGAATTGGGTTCTCACATTGCCTAACATTGCCTATATAAGGTGTATGAATTTTTTAAAATATTTCTTTTTCGTGTTGTATGCACAACTAAAAGGCAAACAGATTAACAGACAAAGATTAATAAAATGCTGAAAATAGAATCTATTAGTTATCACTTCACGTCCTGGTATATTTTTTTAAATATTTTCAATGTACAAAGACTACAGCTCCTCTACAGATTTATTACATGTATAGAATAAGATTTGCATGGTACCTATTACGAGATTGACATAACTTTTTTATCTCTTAACTAATTTAGATTAAATAAACACTAAATGTTAAGTGAAGACTGTGATAATAAATTCCTGAAAACCGCTTTTAAATTAGTAAAGCCGTTTCTGAGATTAGCGTGCACAAACATACAGACATACAGACAAACAGACAAATTGAAAAACCACTGTTTTGGATTCTCTTGCTATTATAAAGGCCCCCATGGTATTTTTTTAAATATTTTACATGTACAGAAATGCATCAGTGACAATTTTATTATATGTATAGATAACTATAAATTTAAGAGCATTCAATAAATGAAATTATTATTATAACAAGACTATTATTGATTTATAAAATACTGACGGAATTCATTAACTACAAATACCCTAAAAATGAATTTAGGTATGAATAATAACTTTTTGTTTGGTCTGTGACAACGTTAAGGTCAACAGCTTATTTAAATTGTTCCAAGTAGTTTTATTAAGTAACATTTATTATTGTGTATAATATTAGCCAAATTCCCATTTAATTATTTGATTACAGTGTTTTGATACTAGTATAATAATAATTCTCCTTTCTTAAAAACAATGAGGAAGTAGACTTGATTAAATCTATTACTTTCTTGGGCGTTACCTTAGATGAAAAATTGCAATGAGGTTCTCATATATTTGATTTGTCAAGCAAGGTCTGCTTCAAACGCAGTTAAAAAAATACGTCGTTTAACAAGTAAGGAAACTGTTCGATAGGGTATACTTTAGTTGCTTCCATAATATAATGTTATATGGTATACTCTTACGGAGTAATGCAGCCGACATTGATAACATATTAATACTGCTAAAGAGGGCAGTTTGAACAATATAATATAATATTGAGACCAAGTCATCCTGTCATCAGGACTGGCTGTTCCCGTACCAGAAGACCGACCATGCTGGAAGAGAAGCGCGGAACTTTGCGTTGTCCTTGGACCTCTTTCAGCTGGTGAGGCAAGCGACAAGGGTGCCAGATGTGGTAGGGTGCTAGACACTGGCAATGCTTCTCCAGCACATCTTCCTCACTGCGGTATTTCGATGCCTGAAATCCGCATCACTAACAAAGAGGTTTGGAGAACATTGTGTCGTTTAGATGTGAATAAAGCCAATGGTCCTGATGGTATACCAGCCATTCTGCTCAAGACATGCGCAGCTGAGTTGTCTCTCCTGTACTGACACGTCTGTATCGTCTCTCTTTCATGAATGGAATAGTGCCGAAATCCTGGAAGCTTGCTAATGTGCAACCCGTGCCCAAAAAAGGCAGCCGTGCCGACCCTGTCAATTACAGACCGATTTAAATCACCTCCATACTCTGCAAGATTATGGAGCGTGTATTGAACTCGCGCCTACTAGAATACCTAGAAGGTAACGATCTCCTCAGTGACTGACAGTACGGGTTTCGCCGTAATAGGTCTACTGTCCCCAGTTGACCTATTACGGCGAAACCCTAGGAGGTCCCCCTCCTAGTGTATGCTACACACATTTAAGGCGAGGCCATCGAGAAGAACGGAGAAGCGGTCGCCATCTCTCTGGACGTCTCGAGGGCATTTGACAGGGTCTGGCATGCGAGCCTTATAAGCAAACTTTCAGCGTACGGTATATCTCCTGGTCTGATCGGCTGGGTAACGGATTTCTTGAGCCAGAGGTCTCTCCGAGTAGTTGTTGACGGGTGTTTCTCGGAACCCTTGACAATAAATGCCGGAGTGCCTCAGGGGTCCGTTCTTTCTGCAACTCTTTTTCTGCTGCACATTAATGATCTGTTAAAGCCCGGTATCTATGGGTATGCAGACGACAGCACAGTTGTAGAAAGATATCTGCCGAGTACTCGGGCTAGTCGAGATCAAGTACAGTCTGAAAGAGAAGCCATGGTGCAACGTTTGAATGACAAACTTCAGGCAGTCTCCGCATGGAGCAATGCCAATCTTGTCAAGTTCAACGCCACCAAAACGCAGACGTGTCTTGTCACCGCCAAAAAGAGCCCTTTCACCTTGGCTCCTACTTTCCAGAATGTATCCTTGGAATACAGTGACCGGCTTCAGTTGTTAGGCTTAGAGATTTCCTCGAACCTTAACTTTGGTCGGTTCATTGAGTCCAGAGCAAGAGCAGCAGCAGCAAAGCTTGCCGTTCTTGCGAAGGTTCGGCAGTACTTTACACCAGGACAGCTTCTTGTTCTATACAAAGCACAGATCCGGTCGTGTGTAGAGTACTGTGGTCACTTATTTGCTGGTGCCGCAAAGTCATCTTGCGGTTCTGGACTCAATTGAAAGGCGAGCAAAGAGGATTATCGGCGATCCCGAATTGGTCGAAGCCGACCTCCAAAGCCTTGAACACAGGCGTAAAATTGCTAGCCTCTCAGTATTCTATAGGATACATTTTGGTGAGTGTGCGCAGGAACTACACGACTTAGTTCCCCCGTCCCCCTTCCATCACCGCACGTCCCGACGCACGGCAGGTATCCATCCTTTTGTTGTGGACGTTCCACCTGTTCGAACGAAGCGCTTTGCTCATTTTTATTGCGCACAGCGAAGGACTGGAACAATTTGCCTGCGTCGGTAAATCCGGCCAAATATAATCTGGGTGTCTTCAAGAGAAGAGTGAATAGGTTGCTAGGGCAATGCGACTTACCATCTAAGACTACATTCCACTTACCATCAGGTGGAATGTAGTCAAGCATTGCCCTAGATCGTATAAAAAAAAAAAAAAAAAAAAAAAAGAGAATTATAAAAAAAAAAAAAATTAAGAATATAAAATTATGACTTTTTATAATCAATATATTTATGAACATTTTATTTGCGTTCATAAAAATATTTCATAGTTCAAAAAAAATGTGATTTACATAAAATTAATACAAGACAAAAATAAATTTGTTATATCCAACAATAGGTTCCATAAAATAGGGTATTCCTTTAAGGTTGTATACATTTTTATAATAAGCTCCCAAATGAAGCCTTAAGTTTATGATTAAATAAATTTAATTTATATATTATAAGAAATTTCATATTAAAATCCTTTTATAGTGTACAGGATTACATCAACGACGATGAACGAGGATAGCTGATGATATTTTAACTAGTTTAATACATGAAAGAAAAACTTTATTAAGCTATCCACCTGAAAATAATAATAATCTCCGCAATTTGTTTGTCGTTGTCGATTAATTTTGTTTTATCAACCGGCAGCATTACACCGATCCCTTAGAAGTCATTACTCGCGGTAGCTTCGGCAGTCGGTAGCTCTCCTCCCTCATATATGTGCGATGGGGGTTATGACTGGCTCATGTGTTATGCTCGTGAACGGGTGCTGCTTTCGGTGGCTGTTAGAGTTGGAGGCCGAGTTTTCTACAATTTTTTTTTTCCATTTTTGTTACTTGAAATCATAAGGCTTCATTTTCGATTGGTTGCGACAGTTCTAGTTGTTCAAAAATGGCTTTTAAGATTGACGTCTGTAAAACAGTGATCACAATAAAAAAAATAACAGGCTGAGTGGGTTGTGGAGTTTTTCTTAGACTAGGACGAGTTTGGAACCCTCATAGTTTTAACATTAAGTAGAAAAGTAGAAGAGTTGTATACCTAGTGTGTTGGAGATCAAGGAGGTCGATCGTCGTAGATCGTCGAGATTGTCCTATGCCAGCATATATCTCTAAAGGTGCCGATAACTTTTCTCGATTCCTTTTGGAGACGGCGTAGCTCTCACCGGTTGTAGTCAGTCGAATATCGGTCGTCTGCTATATGTCGCGGTCGGGAGTCTACGGTCCTCGTACCAAAAAGCCATTAAATTCAGGCTCAAATCTGCCCTCGGTGACGCAGGTCCGTCGTTTAGGCGAGACGGCTCAGATTTCATTAAAAGGAAATTTCAGACCGGGATTTTATTTTCCTCCTAAAAGGGTCATGTTAAAGAAAATACATCCACTTTAAAAGAGAGTTCGATTAACAGCCTTAACAACGCGGAGGTATAATAACGCGACAGTATCGTAGGCAGCGGAATGTAATTCGCAGTACGTGGCACTAGTTTTTTACTATAATGCGATGGGACTCTTCTACGATAATTCCTTTACTATTTTTCTACCTTGATAATATGTATGTTGTAATTTTTATAAAAACACCATTAAACCTTTAGAAATATCGGTAAAACTAAATTCCTTGACATGCGTGATGTAATACATTTTGGTTCTCCTTTTAATGACATAGACGAGAGAGAGAGACAACCAACTAGTGTTGTCTGTTTTCTTCAGACCTCGCGTCACGCAAATGCGGACTACGTCGCGAGAGTGACAATTCTAACATTTTTATTTTAATTAGTTCGTATTTAACTAGTTTAAAACATGAAAGAAAAACTTTATTAAGATACTCACCTGAAAATAATAATAATGTTGATACTCAAACAATTAAGGGCGTTTATAGCCAAAAATGTATTTCCGAACTTGGATTATGTTTACTTCATTATAAAGAACCTTTGTTACTTTTTTTATTAAATATATTCTATCTCGTCTACCTATGTTCCTTCCTAAAACCTATGTTCCTGTATATCTGTATACACAGTACTGTTTGCAGATTAAATGACAAACATACATTTATAATACCTATGTTAGTCTCTTCCTAGTCTATCTAGTCTCTATCTCCCGATTATTCAATATTTCATAAACTTACTTGTAAAAGGAAGTTCAACAAAAACACAGATCATCAAGTTTTTTTTTTGTGTCGCTGTTACAAATACATATCTGAATACGAAAAAGTTTACTTTTTGTTATTGTGAGCGTTGGGTTATAGTCAGATTTTTTTGTTTTTAAAGAGTAAAAGTGAGTTAAGTTGCTTGGAAGTATTATAAACATAATTTATTTTATATAATTGCTGTCATCATAGTGTAGTATACAAAAATATTTGCATTATACATAAGTGTTAAGATACTTGTATGAATGCATTGTCATGCAAATGTCTGATTACATCAAGATGTATTCAATGCATTCATCAAACATTTTGACTTTGATTTGACATCAGACAAAGTTTTTATAAACGTTACACGTACTTTAACTTAGAAAAAGATTAGAAAAATGGCATATGTAAAAGATGTGGTGCCTTTAAATTAAAATGAAATAATTGGAGTAACATCACTCTAAAAATTATACTTTGAGGTCAGTGTTTATATGATATAAGAGTAACTTACAAAAGTATGACTCTAGTACAATATTTTAAAGTCTTTGAGCTCAACGTACTTACATAAATCTTTACCAACTGGTATATTTCAATATCAATCAATATTAATGGTAGCTAAATCAAGTTAGTCAAGTCCGTAATTGTTACAAGATGTAATTAATAGCTTTGGGTAGTAAATCGTCCGTTATTATTGCAAGAAAAATTGCTGCTGCTAACGACAGATTTTTTTATATAATATATAACATTGTGTAGTTTTGTATTATCTTTTCAGTCTTCGTGAAACAATGATTTTATTTGTGAAAACAACAAATAAATATTCGTTTTTTTTTGGGTTTCGTACCTAAAGGGTGAAAAGAGAACTTTTTACTAAAACTTTGTTGTCTGTCTGTTTCGCGGCTGTATTTAATGAACCGTGATAGCTAGACAGTTTCACAGATGATGTATTTTTGTAGTAGTTAAAAAAAAGAATAAAATGAATATTTGAGCGAGACTCCCCTACAAGATGTAATTATTTTGCTGGATATTAATAACGGCCACATGTAAACGTTAATTAATTAGTTTTGTATTTATTTTTAAAACAAATATTGATGGGGGCTCCCATACAAAAAACATAATATGAAAATATTTTTATAACGAATACAGGTAGATAGACACTTTAATTATTTACACAATATTTAGAAAGAAAGAAAGATATGCAAGCTCCTACCTCAGTTGTAAAATTAACTATTTACAATGTGAGTACAATAAAATATAATAAAATCCACTTCTTTCGAAAATGTCCCGTTAAAATAGAAGAGTAGGTACAGGTTAATGTGAATCCAAATACATTGTTTATACTCGAATATAATACATTTCTAACATCTGTATTTTCCTATGCTTGTACAGATAATAAAGTATCTGCAGACCAGGTGATAGATCCTCTTGGTTTTGAACTATACATTTAAATTTTACACATTTTAATTAATATTTTTAAATTGTATTTTTAATATGTGTATATTGCGCACTATTTCAATTCGGTTTTAAATCATTGTTATTTTATATATTAAAGTGTATATACTGCAGTCCAAAAGGTAGTTTTAATTAATTAGATTTATGGGTCCCTAATTTAATAAATTAGAGATCCGTAAAACTATTATTTCTAGGTATATAACAAGTTAGTTATAAGGTAACATAATATTATGACTTTTTTATTATATATATAATATACAATTTTTAATAAATATAAATTATTCAAATATAGCAATAAAATAAATAATTCGGAATGCCAAATTCGTTTAAATAATGTGTTGTCCTTAGGTCTAGATGCGCCCTACATCAAACATATAATTATGACTTAATTGGAAAAAGCAAAAATTAATAAAACATGAAGGTAAGGTAAGGTAAGGAAGGTAAGGCAAAAATAAACACTACAAATAAAGTATATGCAATATCCGGCACCAAAACCGTGCACAATCGATATTACAATTTTTTATAAAGATGTATATAATAAAATCGAAATACAAGCAAACAATCAAAAAAACTAAATACAAACGAGCGATTATTGATATCCGGTTGTGTATTTAATAATTAAAAGTACTGATAAAATGAATAAACTGCGATCGTTACTATCTGTTCAATGATTCAACATAAATTACTTGTTTCTAAAACTTCTAAACACTAGCCGCGTTCGCTGTAGAGATAATCACACACACAATCGAAACTAGTTTGTTCCACACAACAAAATATTATGGTTAGCGTTTTTAAACAAATAACAATATCAAATAAATTGACATTGTGAAGACAGTGATTATGTTCAGCCGCGATGAAATTAGGAATATACAGATAATCTGATTTTATGAAAATTAGGTCTACAATAAAGCAATAAAATAATTGGAACTCTACTTCTGTCAATATGTTTTACAGATTATTTATTACATATGATAATACTAGACGGTACATTGTCAAACTGTTACATTTGGAATTAACACGATAAGTTATGACAACTGAGCCAAGATTACATGCAAATTAATCTTAATATAAACTTAGTTTAGTTGTAAATTAGAGTGAAACTTCATATTGTTAGCAGGTAAGCCTTATAATGGGATATAAATTAGATTGCGATGCATCTCACGGATACAAAGATCTATCAGCGACTAAATTTCTACTTTGGGGCCGCTCTATTAGCTTCAATACCTTTATATTATATGGAAACCATAATTACTCATTTCATATTTAGTATATCTGTTTTTATTATTATCTAAATAACTACCTTATTCTTAATACTTTTCTTTACCAGTAGGTTTTTTTAAATATACGATTGATAAACAATGTATGATTAGAAAAATAATGATACTCCGGATATATGTAATATAATTTGTTATCTTCGCATCAGAATCTGAGCATTGAACATTTAGCTTCGCATCAGAATCTGAACATTTTAACCTGCTTTTTGTGATTGAAGTATTTTGTCTATCCTAAAACTTCTAACGGGAAAATAAGTTCCATACAAAAAAATGACAATTAATTGAAATTGTGAACACTGTAGGTTTCATTACTACTACAAATTTAGAATGGTTTTAATTTTATTTGAAACTTAGTTTTATCCATTTTGTTTGTTCCTAGTTTGAATCATTTCCGACTGAAAACAATTTAAATTATATCTCTTAAGTTTTAAACGAGTCGAAAGGAAAAAAAATCTTCGTATAATTATATTACATAACTTTTTCATTTTCTTATTTAAAACGGTAAGATTTTTTAATCGCCGAATATTATAATATTATGGAAACTTATATCATTTATTTTAAGAAAAAACTTACAACCTAAAATTTAAAATATTTTTATGTCGGGTGTATCTATAATGCTATGCTATTCGTAATCATTTTGGAATCTTATAGTATCATAGTAGAGACCTTATCTCAAGTTCATAAAAAATTTACAGTTTATTTCTGATTTATATTAATTGGAATAACAGGTTGATTTAAAGTAGGTATAACTTGCACGCAGGGTCAGGTAAGTTAAGGTAAGATGAACCGTTTTTTATCTTATTTCTGACATAAATTATTCATAAGAACTATATAAAAAAAATGTATATACGTAATAAAACAAACATAATGACTTGTCTATACCATTTTGCCCAACGTACTGATATCATTGACAGTAAGGAACATATAAATTCATAAAGTATTTATTATATTCAAGAAATGCAGCGTTTAAGTATACCTAATATTATTGTAAACAAGTAAGTCCATGTTGGTAATTAGCTTACATTGTTATTATTAATAATATCAATAATAATAATAATAATATCAGGACAAATTACACACATTGATCTAACCCCTAAGTAAGCAAATTATTTGCTTGTGTTAAGGGTGTTAGACAACGATACAAATACATAGAAATACATATATAAATACTGAGAATATATTTAATAAACGACCAAACCCAGAAACAGACATCATGCTCATCACATAAATGCCTGTCTCCGCCGGGAATCGAACCCGAGCCCCATTGCGCCGTGACACGTTAGGCGTCTGCGCTAACCACTCGACCAACGGGGCGGGGCGGTAATTAATGCATTCATTGTTTCCTAATTCAATTCTTGGTATCCGTATCCGTTTCTCCGTTAATCTTCCTAAGACCTATGACACAAACAATTACCTAAAAGTAGGAACTAAACATTTATCTCATTATTTGAAAAGTTTTCATAACATCTTTCGACTTATTGCAAATTTCCTTTTTCCTTTCCAATTATGCAAATCAAAGTTATATAGATATTAATTTGAAATCATACTTCCAGAACACCCGTGTTATAAAGTTAAGTTTAATTCCATTACTCGTTAGACTTAGCAGGTTTTGGAAAAGGGTGCAATTAAACATTTTAAGTTATTTATGAAAATTGATTAGAAAAGTTGTTAGGTACTTATTTTAGTATGATTTTGACTTTCATTTTCTTAAGTTATCAGTTTAAGACGAAAAAACTTAAAAGTTTTTCTTAAGATTCGGTGAAAGGTATCGCTTAATCACATATGATCGGTTTCCAATATTTAGTTTTGTAAATAACGACTTCTGCAGCTAGTTTAACCTTAAGAATGAAACAAGATGTTTATTTTAAAGTTTAAATAAATTCCTAATACTCATACGTTGTCTTAATATGCGATGTAATAAATTTAATAATTTCCGGCAAACGCCCAGGACAAAACTAAATGAACGCCGCCTTATCAACCATTAACTCATTTGGCCGCGTCCCAAAGTTTCTGCTTGCAACGAAATGCCTCCCATAACAAGAAACACAGACTTGGCAAACAGCTTATTTGTGAAAGTATTTATTTTTATATGTTTTTAATATTTTTATTTAAACAAGATTTTTTTTCAATACACGTTTTATCCGTTAGTTCAACATAATTTAAATGAAAACCAAAATATTTTATTCTAATACATTATAACACAAAAAAATCTTAATTGAAACTAAAAATTTCTAACACGAACTTATAATGCATTTTATTTAAAGATTAACATTTAATTGTAATAACATATAAATGTATTTAAATCAATATTTTTGTAATATTTATATTATATAAATACATTTGACTGATCTAACGTTTAAAGAGATTTTGTCTGTACTTAATGTTCTTTTTTAGTTCCAGCCCTTAGTGTATTAGATAGGGCGTCTTTATGAACATATTTAATTCATCATTTTAGCATTGTCAAAATAAAATACAAGATATTTTAAATGATTTATCCAGAGGCCGATATAGTTATTCTAAACATATATTATTCTAAATATGTATTACCTTATTCTAAACAACTGTATTATCACCTCATCTCGTAAATTTTATTTGATTCATAGAACATTTAAGTTTGCCAAATTGATCAGTTCTGCAACTACAACAAAAGACACAACAAGACCATAATTTTCATTAAATCAAAGATATTAGCAGATGGACTGCAAGTATGTAACTAAATGTAAAATTTCCTTTTTCTTGGCCAACATATCACTGATAAAAAGTAAGTCTTATAACAAGAAACTGACGACTTTTACTTTTACCGACTCCTCGCTAATATTCGAGTTAGGTTTACAAATATCACAACGATAATAACTAAAATTTCCAAAACTTGAAATACTCGTTATAGAAAGTATCGTGGCAGAACTTACTAAGTATCTATTTAACTAAATCTATTTTATATATTTACGCTATTCAAGCAAGACGCGTTTCGGGTTCGTTGTGTTTTTAATAACACGAATATTTTCTTTACTAGTTCCATAATGCAAATAGTTTTTATAATCTTATTTTCTATGAGGTATACCTAATAAGAAATTAATATAAATTATCAAAATTTTATTAATTACATTATATTCATAGTACGTGAATTTAATTAAAAGCTCTTTTTTCACCATATATTTGTACTTTACCTTACCTTAGTGGTTAAGTGTTTATTTTTTTAATTAGTTCTTTTATTGCTTTTGAACTTATAAAAATGACCACAGAGGTCAGAATCTAGGGTGAAACATTAAAAATAGTGGTCAGAATCCAGAATAAAACATTAAAACTTCGGTTAATATTATCAACAGGTGACACTAGTGGCTAGTATTAGCGTACTGATTATTATTAGCGTACTGATTCTAGTACGCTATAAAAACATGTGTGATAGTTTATGTGCTGTTTAAATTTAGTACTTATTGAACTCAACTCACACAGATATTAATATCAAACTCAAGTGAGTCGACGATAAAAGCTAACAATTATATTTAATAGATAATTATACTTTTCGCATTATTCTATAGCAAGATGCATAAAATAATGAATAAAATAGTCAACTATTTAGTCAATCAATCAGACACTATTCAGCATTCGTAAATGCTTTATTATACAAATATATACCGTGGTCTAGAAAAGATGGCGAAGAACCTTACGTACAAGTACGCAGAAGAATTGCTAGGATATCCTAGGAATTCCAGATTATACTCTAGGTTAGAACTTAGACCTAGCAGATACTCCCATCATGATAACCCACTATGGTCTCTCTTCATAGCTTATACGCAATCTTATCTCAGTTGATGTGAAACATGACAATCATCTAAATATCCACTTATGTCAATATATATAAGCTTAATTAAATCTCTCTCTCTCTCCTGCCCTAATCCCACTATGTGGGGTAGGGACAACATGTCATTTTCTTCCACTCATCTCTATCATTCGTCAACTCAGTATTCACTCCTTTTCTCAGCATATCATCTCTCACACAGTCCATCCACACTTTCTTCGGCCTTCCTCTCCTCTTCTTTCTATCCACATTCATCTTTAACATTCTCCTCGTCACATGACATTCATCCTTTTGCATAACATGCCCGTACCACGCTTATCTGTTGCGTGACAGCTTTTCTTTCACGGGGGCTATTTTCATTCTTTCCATTATATACTCACTTCCAATTTCGTCTATTCTAGTTATACCACACATCCATCTTAGCATTCACATCTCAGCCGCGTGTAATTTCCTTTCATTCCTCCCTTTCGTCGCGCAGCATTCCAAACCATACAATACGACAGGCCTTATGATCATCTTGTATATTTGCCCCTTTAGTTTAAGGGGCACTCGAGGGTCACATGTTGTCCCTGTGACCTGTAGCCATTTCATCCATCCGGCATTTATTCTATTCCTTACATCCCGATCTATCTCACCATCACCTTGTAGGACTGAACCGAGGTAGTGGAAGTCGGAGAGCATACCGAACGACCAGACCGAACCTTTCGGTTTCGCCAGCTGCTGACCGAACATTTATGCTTGCTCGATCATACATTGCATCAATCAGTCTTACATACTTCTCAGGCACACCTTTTTCTTTCAAAGCCCACCACAAAACCTCTCGAGTCACCTGTCATACGCTTTCTCATCGAGGGGAAAAAATGGCATCCTTTTCCAGACATAAATCCGAACTGATTTCAGTTTCTTCTATCATTTTTTTTCACTAGCACTTTCTCCCAGACCTTCATACTGTGTGACATGAATTTTATTCCTCTGTAATTATTGCAGACTTGTACATCACCCTTGTTTTTAAGGATAGGTACCAGCGAACTGCTACACCATTCATGAGGGAACGCCTCTTCTTTCAACAATTTATTGAAGAAAATCGCTTAGCCATGTTTATCCATCGCACTTTAATAACTTCCACACCTCCACTGGTATTCCATCGGATCCCACAGTTTTCCCATTTTTCATACTTCGCATTGTTTCTCTAACTTCCTCCATACGTACTTCATTCACTAAACTCTCAGTGGCTAGGGCACTTTCTAGTATTCCATTCCATACATTCTCTTCATTCATTAGTCTCTCAAAATAAGATTTCCATCTCTTTCTAATTTACTCATCATAGTACCTTTCCTACTTAATTTTTTATACATTTCACATATCGCTATGTTTCTACATTTCGCTATGTCTCTACCATTTTTTTCTCTTTCTTTCGCATTTTTTAAACAGATATTTTGATAACTGCAGGCTTTGCAGTGTAGCTTTGGAATTTATCCTGCACCTTCACCCTAGCAGCTGCAATAATCCGTTTTGCTTCGCTTTTATGCATCGTGTATACTGTTTTTGCACTCTCCTTACGTTCTTTATTTCTATCATCTATACACTGCCACTCCTTAAAAGCATTCTTCTTTAATTTAGGTACCTTTTGCACCTCATCATTTCACCACCACGTGTCCCTTTTAATTTTCCTTTACCTTTAGTTTCTCCAAAAACCTCTTTTGATACACCTCCTATACATACCGCAATTTCATTCCAACCTTCATTCCCTGTCATTCCTTCCATATCTTTCATTTCTGTTAGATCTTCTCCAGGAATAATTTTGAAATTTTTTAATGTGCTTAACTTTTGTCGTTTGAGAAGAAAAAAAACTATTTTGGTCGCATGGTTTTCACTTTTATAGGTGATTAGGTGTTCGTCATTCTTCCCGAAGAATATATTAGCTATTGTCAAGTCAAATGCCGAAGCCGCTTCGAGCAATGCTTCTCCTTCATATTTCCGGTTCCCAAAACCCCATCTATGTACTCTCTATGTACTCTATGTACTCTCTCTCATACCCATCACTCATCCGTCCCACATGGCCATTAAAGTCCCCACCTATATACAATTCCTCATTTTCAGGCAAACTTATCAAAACTTGATCAAAATCCTGCCAAAATTTCTAATTATACTACCATCATAGCCTGATTGAGGTGTATACGCGCTTTCTATGTTTAAAACTAAATCTCTTTTTATTACTTATACTGCTATAATTTTATCATTCATTCTTTACATATCCGTCACACATTCTTTCAGTTCCCTATCGAGCACTATACCTACACCATTCCTTCGACCGTCACCACCACAATAATAAAACTTATATCCTTCACCAATTTCTCTTGCTTTCGTCCCTTTCCACTTCGTCTCTCCCTTCCAATCATCGTCCCTATATTCCAACTAGCTATCCGCAGTCTTACACCCTGGACTCGCCTCTTACGTTGCACCCGTCCCTGATGCAACAACCCTAGTCCACTTCTCACAGGTGCCGGGTGTTATACCTGCGCGTCGCCTTGGGGGGACGCCCTAACACTATCGCTTGTATCACTCATTCTCATGTCCATGTTGTTAAAAGATTTGGCAAAGATTTTATGACCGGCCCCGCCTGCCTGACGTCAACCCTCCTCGGGAATTATCGTCGATATATATAATGCCATCGTCCGGTAGGGAAGTGTAAGTGTAATTTACCTCCTATATCTCTTAGTTGCCTTTTATGACATCCACGGGAAGATATGGAGCGATCTTACTTTAATCCGGGACCAGCACGAAATATGATACTGAATTTCTTTGGTTATGATTGCTTTATGTAGAAAACCATGACTACATTCATACAGCACCAAAGCTTTGATTAGTACCATAGATTGTGTGTTCTATTTGTCTGAAACTTTTTTTACGATGCTATGAGACGTATTTACTTTCGTTTTAGATGTGTCTATTTTAAAGTACGTAATTACTAATTAATAAATGTTATGACCTTAATGGTAACGAGATGTTTCATATTATATTTTGTACTCACTTTTTTCTTAAGGCATACCATTGTAATATTTGAATCAATACTAGCAATCACAGCAGTATTTGGCTCTGTGCCAGATCGGGGGAACATGAGAACATCTATGAACTTTAGAGAAATCATTAGCGAGGATAAAGTTTTTGCGGAGAAAGATGTCTGAAGTAGTGTACAGAATTCTTCTGAAAAATACATTTTATGAAAGTAGTACTGCATAGAGCATTATTATATTAACATGTCTTACCCCAGAAGAATCGGAATTTGTCGCTGAAGTCACTCATATAAAAAGTAATAAAGCTAAATCTGTAATTAGAATATAAAAAATATAATTGTACATGAAAAAGACCAAAATGGTAGCTTGTTGTGTCTATTCATAGTAACTTAACAGTGTGCATTATCGCGAAAAAATGAGAAGATTTGAATAAAATTCTTGTCTGGTGTATTCACATTTAGTCATAGCGATAGTCATTTATTACTAATGGTCACGCGGTGAATAAAAACAGTTAGATGACTTCTAAACAAGTTTGTGTAAATATCATTAAGTAATTAATAACCAAGATTATGTTACTAAAACATCAAAGCCAGTTTTGTATTAGAACGTAAGCTACTGATGGTCGGAGAAATATTAATTGAAACCGTCTGAACATATTTAACGATGTTAAACTTATATAAATTATACCCGTGGCCAGCGCCCTTAATATATACTGCAAAGTTAGAAACATTGGTTAGGATTTTCTAAAGAAGCTTAGTAGCCGTCGCTTTTGTCCCGATAAAGACAATTGTATGCAAATTTCTAAATTCACCTAAGAGAATAGTTATACGGTAGCTCAATTAGTAGAGTGAAGAAACGGTTTCTTAGAGATCACCAGTTCGAATCCTTACTCTATCGACGAATTCGTTATTTCAAATATATTGGATAAAAGATCGATTTATTAAGGCTATAATATTTCTAAATTACTATTAAATAATAAGTAATCTACAGGGGCTGAAAAGACGTTATTATAATCTGGTACCTAAATTACCAATGATAAAAAAGGGTTGAGAAATGAAATACATTAGTTTTATATTATTAATAGTATGGGACTTACAAAATCCCGATACGCAAGAATGACACAAAGAATTAAAATAGATTTTATGAATATATTTTTTTATACAATTTGCCGGCGACTAAGTCATCCTACAATTATATTACCTATTTATAGCTTAATAGAAAATAGTTGTAAATATATATTTTTAAACATTTTTCTCGTTTATTATTTAAAAATAAAAAAAATTATTAGTTCTTGCTTTAAATTAATATAGTTGAAAATTTGTATTTAAAATTTCCATGAAACCTTGCACTTAAATTATTCACTTGTTTTTTGCGTACAACAAAAACAAAAGCTAATAACGTTCTTTACGCTCTCCCAAGAATGCAATATTGTACATCTGGTCGTAACATTACTCTGCGCAAACAAACCTTACAGCAACAAAAACTTATTCAATTAAAGTAAAAGCAACTTGAACGTGTTCCCCCGCCGTGGAATTAAATTATTCTAATTTAATTAGGGATTGTTGTTGAATATATATACATACCTATGTATTTTTACTTATTTTTCTTTAAATTTAATTTATTATTTTTAGGTTGCACTAAAACAGGAAAGACCCATATTGAAAGTTTATTTTTTTCAATCATCTTAATGGATGTTTACGAATAATGATATCCCAAGGGATCACACATTCAAGCTCAATAAGTATTACGAACTGACCAACGAACTGATCAGGAATAAATTTATAGTGAGTTTGTACGCGGTAGAAGTGGGAGCGATATTAGCGGTATTACAGCAAAATCTCTCCATAGCCTACTTAAAGACCTTGGCCTTTCTAGGACAAGCATCGGTTCATTTCTAGAACGTATTTCAAAGGCGGCATTAGTAGGTTCTTTCCAAATTTGGTTAGGTAGGGAGAGGAGTGTGGAGGGTGAAGGTGAGCGTTTTTGCGCATAATAAAGGGACCTCTTAAACCTACTCCTGGGTCGCAAGTCCCAGGCACTGCTTGCACTCCTCTCCTTGCAACGCGATGGGCCCGGCACCCGCACGGTGAATCCATGGATTGCTAAGAAGCTTCGTCTGATAGATATCCGAAAAATATTAAAATAAAATATGTGAAAACTATCAAACAAAAGTAGTTATTTCTATGAAACGTAAAAAGATATTTTAAAATGAAGTCGTCTATTTTATTTAAATAAAAATAAAAAGTTAAATAGATTTAAGCAATAGTTTTAATAATTATAATCAATATTAAAAAACAGTTAACTACTACAGAATTAATAACTTCAAAACACAACAAACCACTGAAATGTGACAAAGATTGACTTATGTTTATTTTATTCAAGAATGCATTACAGAGGCATGATTTAAACGCATGAATCTAAAAAAAACATTAAGACTGAACCAGATGTAACAATCCTGCTATATCATAGCCGCAGAAGCTAACACTGAATCTAGCCCGTTGTCAAGAGAAAAGCTCTAAACATTTGAATAATGGATGTTGCATGGCTTTACATTACGGTTACGTTATATTTTATTGAAATAAGTGTAAGAATACAGTAATTCTCTCGTGTGGCTTTTTTTATTTGTATCCTAAATATAGCTGTGCCATGCTAGCTTGGAACTAATATAATTAACATACATAATATTCTTTTAATGAATATATTAATAAATAGATTCGAATTCAAAAGAAATTTGCTCTAATACGAGCCTTGAAATCATTAACCAAACCATTCATGCCTATTAATCAAGCCCACTTGTATACTAATAAGAGAAGGCATTCAAATAGTAGTTTGAAATAACGTTAACTTGGATATGAATACCTGATGTTTGATCACCAGAAATAGAAGCATAGATCTACTCACTTTTAAATAGGCTAATAAAAACGATTAATAACACATCTATCCGTTTCTTCATTATATTATATATTGTATTTTGAGAAAACATATAATATCAATATATAAGATAAAATTCTTGAAGGTTTGTGAAAATTGCCGACAAAGTCGTTTAAAATATTATTATGGACTTTGAAAATGGTTATAAAATCCAATCTCATTTATCGATAGATAGATAATATAAACACGTTTAGTTACTTACATTTGTACGTTATTAATTAGCAGGTAGAATAATAAGCTATTATATAATAAATCAAATAGTATCTTGTGTATCAAGACTTAAAAGTTTTCGGATGGAAACGTATTCTTTGTCACCAAGTCCCGATCATTAACCTTATAAAAATAGATCATCCAACGCTGTTTGAAGTGGTGCGCTCTAGTAGTAAGACCATCTCTATTATAAAAGTATACGAAGACGTCTTATGAACAAACCGCCGCTCCTGACGTCGGTATTGATGGTTTCTAAACTTCTAATGATTAACTTATAAACTTAGATATATAGATAATATGTCGAGAATTATATTATAGTGGATCACTTTGGGACTTTCAAAGTATCGACGTTGTGGGATATTAGCATCTGAATAAATGTTACACGTTAATGAACCAAACTGACACTTTAAGTCCCTGAACATTCAAAGAGATTAGAGTCTCGAAATTTGGTATATAATTGGGTTGTCTTGTTTGCGAATATTATAAGAGTAGATAATTTTCATACTTTCTCGCTATTTGTAATTTTTATTAGTAGTAAAAATGCATTTCCGTATTAATGTTATAAACGTATGTCTATCTGATAAGTTTCCATAGCTAAACCGCTAAGCCAACTCTTAAAGAGTGGAAATAGGGAATGTAAAGTTATATGAAAAATCAGGTTTAAGTTTATTTAAAATGATTAATTAAGATTTAGATTGTTTTGCGGTATTTGTGACTCTTAATATAGCTGTATAACGAAGTACGTACAATATAAAGAATACAGGAGTAGGAGCGGAAAAATGGAGACTATCGGCTACAGGGGTGGGACAATACATGTAACCTATGCTTTGGTCACACTAGGAGGACCGCCTCCTCCTTGATTTATCTACATAAATATTATAATCATTTTTGCGTTACATTTAATTTATAATACTTTAAGGGCTTCTTCAATTATTTTGAAAATATAATTAGGCACCGTTTAAAATATAGTTATTTTAAATTTCTTTAAAGGTATTTATATTTTTGTGATTCCTTTTTTTTATCAATGACTGTACTTAGTATATTGTTATTTCCCTGAAATGCAAAACAATTGTTTTAGTTGAATTTCAGGGATTTATTTTCAGTAGCTATATATTTTATCTTTTTCATGTACTTATTGAACTAAAACCGAAAACGTACTGGTTTGCAAGAGATCTTATTATTAAAGTTTTTATGATGGTAGCAGGTAGATCGCCACTTGACTTGATTCACTGATTTTCCCAAATAAAAAGTTTGCTGCTGTTACTATTGCTGTCTACATATAAGTAGAAAAAATACTATAGATATGACGTGTAATAATAAATAGTTGTAGCGTTACAGTATTTGCGAGTTTTTTAATTTAGGCTGCCCAGCCAAGGTGTCAGGAATCTGAATATGAATTGTTATAAGTAATAAATCATTGTTTATTGATTCACTTCTTTTGTATCTTATCTTCTGTACTTTATTGTGTGTTTTTACTTAAAAAATATATTTATTTAAAGATAATAAGGGTTACATAAAAAATGTTTCTTAACTTTTGAGACTAAAGATTAAAATCAACATTTTTATCGAAGCCGTAAAAGAAGTAATTCAGTAATAGAGAACCAATTAACACACTTCGAAAATTAAAAAAAAATATCACTACCATACCACCTGATTCTAAACAAATATTCAGAGTAAAAATTGTAGCTGGCTATATTGTAAAAGTGAATAGCATTTACTTATTACTTTCAAACCATAACTTTTTATACATGTATGTATGTTAATGTCATATTGTTAGTATAGAAACTGTAAAAGTATTTGTTACGTATTTCTTAAACGATTCAGAAGTAAATAGAAGTGGTCTGTTTGTCATGATATCAATTTCGTGTGAGGCAGTGTTTGTCTTTTCAGCGTCTGTCTGCAGCGTACTGGAATTCCACCGGATATTACAGTGGGGATTGAAACATGTGACTCGGGCCAGCGTAGCCCATTGCCACTTCCATACCACAATTTTTATCTTTATTATTATTTTATGTTCTCGTTTTAAATTTACAAAAGCATTTATTTCGTAGGTTAAACAACTTAACTAAGTTTCAGCCCAAAAAAGATACATATTTTTAAAACACAATTTTATATTTGCTTATTGTTATGATAACCGAATAATTAAATTGTTGATAGTATCTCAAGAGAGACCAAGCTTCTTCTTAAAAACACCAAAACCAAATCCATCCACGCGTTTGTCTGCTATATTCCCACAGACGGATACACAGTTTACAAACCTTTCATAGGCTTGAGTGTACGCATATACAATAAGGTTCCACAAGATAATTTAGATCTTCCTTTTCTTAGTTTTAAATCTAAAATTAAAGGTATATTATTAAATAAATCTTATTATAATATTCAAGAATTTTTGGTTGATCCAAATGTATGAAACTTGCATTGTCTTTGAGTCATTTGCAGGGTTGATGTTATAATGTATAAGTCTAAGATTGTTAAATTTCACTTTAAAAGAGCAACTGTTGAGTTTCGTGCCAGTTTTTTTTCAGCAGAGCTGATGGTAGCTTACTCACGGACTGACTATACTTACCAATTTAATGTACTTTTAAACTATCGCGTTTCATTATAAATATTTATTTAAAAATCAGGAATTAACGCATCCCGAATAGGTATCACTTACCTTTTATTTGCATAACGTTTCGAACAGGCTGCACCAGCCGTGGTCACAAGCTGACTGTGACCACGGCTGGTGCAACCTGGTCCTATTCCGAACGCTGGATTCCGGACCTACCTATTCCGGAAGCGTTAATTCTTGATTTTTAAATAATTATATACAATGTAATGTAATCATTGCGGATTCAAAAGTGCGTATAAATGCTTACTTTAAGGATTCTGTAAGAAAATATAATATCTAACGATACCAAAACGATTACTTAGACATTCAAGATAAATTATTAAATCCATAAAGAGCGACACATTAATTAGTGTTTGAAAACATGGTTTCAGATTTACAAAAGTATTTATAGACAAAAAAGGGTTCGAAATCACTTCTATAATTAAATTTGAACCCTGTTGATCAAATACTGACGCAGGAAACTGAATAATAAATTAATATAAAATGAAGCGAACCAAACACGAACGAACATATTTTATTTGTATAAAAATATATATCGATAACCCGATTAATATTAATATTATAATTAATAAAATAATTTAATAATACGTTTTAACACATGCGTTACATACGTACATGCGTACATTTTCCTTCGCGTTTAGTGAAATTTATTGTTGAAACTGTAGCCATGAAATTTTTAACTTCGATGCTGGCATGTTTCTTTTTCTCTCTAGGAAAACATATATATTAGTTCTTAGTCTTGCCATGAATATTGTAACAAAGATTTTTTTTTATTGCAAAAATCATTTATTACTTTTACAGTATGTTAGTTTAATACACAAATATAAAACAATTAAAAATATAAAAGCGCTTATTCGAAGTGGTGTCTATTGGCTGCAATACAGTCCTTTAAACGTTGAGGCCAATAGAACCACGCGCTCTTTCCATGGAGAAATTCTTCACTGCCAATCGTATGTATTGTTTTATCATGGTGTTTAGAGCAAGCTGTACTCTTTAAAACTGACCATAAATCATAATCCAGCGGATTAAGATCGGGACTAGACCACGGTCAGTTTTCAGCTCTGATGAAGTCCGAGACGTTCGCTTCCAACCTAGACTGCGTAGACCAAGCTTTATGACCTGACGCCGAGTCATGATAGAAGAACCATACTTGGTTATTGAACATGGTATCATTAAGGGGCTTAACTACTTTCTCAAGAATGGTATCTCGATACACTTGTGCCGATGTTTTGATATCTTTTTCACAAAAATATGGCTCAGTCATTCCTTCATAGCTAACACCCCACCAAACCATCACTGAAGTCGGATAATGCCCACGTTGCACTCTGTCGACTCCTTGGAGTTTTGAGTATAACTACGGTCATTTTGTTTATTAAAATGTTGTCCAATTGTAAAAATTTTCTCATCCATAAACAATTTTTTTCTGTGACCTCCTCTTGCGTACCGCTTTAGTAGTTGTTTCGATTTTACCACCCTATTCATCTTTAATTTATCAATTAGGTAATGACTAGTGCGTCTCTTATAGGCTGCAAGTGCTAAGTCATCTCATAAAATACGCGACATGGTTCTAGATGCTATCTTCATTTACCGAGATAAAATCTTTGGCTTTCGGACAGGATTTCTTCGAATTCTTTCCGTTGCTGCTTTGACCACCTTTTTCTCACGAATACTACGTGGGCGGCCAGATCTTTCTCTGTCACAAACATAGAAAGTTTCATTGTACCTATTAATAGCCCGGTACACAAACATTTGACTAATACCAAGGGTATGGAAAGTTTTAAAATTTGCATTTGGCTCCACACCTACTTTGTGTAATGCAATCACAGCGATTCGGTTCTCTTTATCAGCCCACTCCATTTTAATATCGCAAAATATTGTACAATGTTTTATTAAAGCTAATTATATATTGTACAATTTATATTGAGTTACCAGGAAACAGAAGATCTATTTATCATACAAAAATAATATATGTGTAGGTATATTTTATTTATTTATATTTTTAATTCCAATTATTATTCATATCATTCATAAAAATCTTTACTCATATATCTATTTCATATTTATAATAAGCTTTAACAAAATCTAACATACGAGTACAATAATAATATAATTTAATCTATATAATGTACAACACAATATATTTAATAGGGAACATACACTGTATCATTTAATAAAACCTTTAAGCACGAAAACATAGATTTAAATTATTTATCAGTAATACTGATACCACAGTAAGAACTTCGACGCCGATAGTTTGAATGGCGTGTCAAATGACGTCACATTTCCTTTCGACCACTGGTGGCGCATTTTGGAATTTTGAATTTCGCTCCTTTAATTTACACTTTTCATAAATTATTTTATGGCCTTAAATGGTTAGTAAATAAAAAAAAATGTTTTTATTACATAAGATGATAATAAGTATCCGAAAAAAAAGTATTTGAGACCATTTTAAATTTTATGCATATTCCCTATTCCTTCAATAATTAATCGAAAGGTACTTCGTTCCATCCGGATGTCCCTTGACACCTCTTAGTTTTTTTTAATTTTAATTAGACTAAGTATAAATATATATAAATACTAGCGGACCCAACAGACGTTGTCTTGTACACGCGTTTTTAATTTAAAAAATCAAACTTTAAAAAAATATATTAAAAAGTTATCACAAAAGTCATTACATGTACATTTATCATAATTCGACCAATCGATACCGTATGAATATGTAAATAAAGATTTTTTGTTTGAATAACTGAATTTGTTGCAATATTTTTATTAAATTTCACTTTTTACGTAGCGAAGCACGTATCGGGCCGTTTTCTTATTTCTATCCCAACGCCAACTGTCAGGGCAGACTATAATAATTAATTAAAATATAATAATATATTAATAAATAATATATTAATTAAAATATAATATTATTTAATATTTGACATTGCCATGGTAACGCAGTCCGTCGGAATCAATATGAACATTCCAAAATCACCACCTACTTACACATTAAAAATTAATCAAAAAACCATTTTCCAGTGGACCAAATTGTGAATCTAAACAATTCTCAAGTCCCCTTGAACACACACAAAGAATTTCATAAAAATCGGTCCAGTCGTTTAGGCGGAGTTCAGTGACATACACACGCACACAAGAAATATATATATAAAGATCTGTCGGAGATAGAGATATATTCGAGGCATTTTCGATGCTAATGGAGCCATCTGGTATAGATTAGGTCTCAGGCAATTAAATAATTCTCGTATTACATGTAGGTAATCAGCTTTCACAAATTACTCAGTTGGTATATAATTATCAGAGTTGCGTGAACCACTGCACCGGTCCCGTTTGGATGTTTCGTACTGTATCGCTCTCTCTAATGATTTCCATCTTGACTCTATGCTCTCGTATATTATTATTTCTTGAATTAATTGTTAACTAATGATAGTATTATACTAATACTATAACTAGTTATCAAGGACTAAAAATAATTCTGAAAGTCCTAAGCTTTATCAATTGAGCTGGAGGGGGAAAATTAGTCTTGAGCTGAACACTAGTTAGAGTATTTCTATATTGTAACAAAGCTAGACGATTATATTTATGTATGTATCTTTTATGTTTTTTAGGTTATTCATAAGTTTTAAAGCTTTTTACTTATTAAGAGACTTAATAGATGATTAATAATTAAAATAATTCATTTAAAATTGTATTAAATTCATGAGAATTATAACGTGCCTACATCCAACATTAAAATATGGAAATGCTATCACATGCAACATTGGTTTAATGTTGAATCGTAATATAATGTTTGAATAAAAATAACCAAAGACAAGTAATTATAATATATTACTTACGTACAATTAATTAATTTCTTGCCATGCAGATTTACTTGTTTTATAACTTTGCTATAGTTCATGTTGATTATTTGAGTCGAATATAGCACTAACGAGCCATTTTTAACATAAATAGTTTTATATTTACTTATGAATATCTTTGGAATAATTATTAATTATTTCACCATTGAAGACATGTACGAGTATTTCACCGGGCATATTACAACATGAAATTATAAAGAATCTATTTTCTTTATTAAAATAATATTTGAAATTACCTAAAATAATTTGTGGTTAAAAAATTACAAAACTTGACATGGGACATCTTTACAAGATATAAGAATAACTTTTAAATCATAAGCTTGTAACGCATCATTTCTCAGACAGTAACCCTGGAATGTGATATTCAAAAATATTTTTTTTATAAATAGAATAAAGGGCTGTGTTCTGTTTACAAAATGTATATAGTGCTCTAATTATCATACACATATTTTCAAACTCTTCACGAACAAACTACGGATTTTAACAAAACTTAAGTGGTTTACTAGATATAAAACTAAGTTCTTTGACTCAAATTAGTGTTGGCATAGCTTTCTTGATAAATTTTAGCTCCTAATTGTTTTTTTTTACTCTTTGCATTACTCTTTACATGAGTATATAAATCAAAAACGAAAACTGGAAAAACGCCCTTCGACTTCCGTCAACAATGGTCACTTCTCGCGTCTAACAGTCAGCCCCCCGCTCCGTTTATATGCGAAATTGGCGAAATCGCGTGGACTGTCATAAACTTTGCTTTACGAAAAGCAAAATAATGATTTTAGCTATTATTGATGAAATAGAAGGTGTGAATTTTATAATTATAATTAAACTTCTTAAGTCGATATAATTTGTATGTAATCTTCGGAAAATGGTCTATATATTTTGCACTCTCATTCTTTGACATGGCATTATGAAACTCAAATTATGAATAAATCATAAATATTGCTGTTACTTGGGTTCAAATAGCTAATTGGAATTTTTAAGTGACCACAAGATAAGTTGCCTAAAAGAAATAAAAGGTAGAGCCTCTTGCTTTATTATTTATGAACTTTTTGAGTAGCAAACTAGTGCAGAGACGCTCGTCTTATTAAGAATTCTAGCACATCTATTCACTGATGAATTTACGGGTACTGTACGGGCCCAGCTGTATGTGACTCTTTAAATGAGTATTCGGGTGTTTTTATGAATTTAAATTAGAATACGTAGAATAATATATAAGATATACAAGAAACTTACCAAAACTATTAAAATCATTGAGATAGAAAAACGTATTGTAATCACATAGTTTGAATACATGGAATATGGATGAAATAAAGTGGATCTTTGTCTTCTCCCATGCTTTTTCTACTTTAGACAGATATGAACATACAACTCAATCAGAAAAAAAACTTGTCCAATGGTGATGACGTCCAGTTTTCAGCTCGGATGAAGTTCAAAACGTTCGTTATTACCTATAGTCTGGGTCTTTCTGAAAAA
Source organism: Napeogenes sylphis (assembly GCA_959347405.1). Classification (NCBI taxonomy): domain Eukaryota; kingdom Metazoa; phylum Arthropoda; class Insecta; order Lepidoptera; family Nymphalidae; genus Napeogenes; species Napeogenes sylphis. The sequence continues at coordinate 26,372,555 of OY365788.1, read as the reverse complement.
ACCATTCCTTATTTTAGATCATTAAACAAGTGAAAATGTGTGTTCATTTAGTTATTAGTCCAATAATGAAACCAGTAAAATAGCTTTAAAAAGCAGAAAAAAAAATAAAAACCTACTCGGAAACTACTAGACCGATTTAACAATATCTTTTAGCATTAGAATCCTACATTATCCCTTCATTATTTTCAGCTCGGGTAAAGTCCGAGACGATCGCTTCCATTAATAAGCCATATAAATATATTTTTTATAGTCTACATGGACACAATCACGGGCAACAGCTATCCCTAATAGAGTACTTTACCTGAGTAGATAAGTGTGTGTGTGTACCTTTTGACCTACATAACAATGCTTGTTTTCGTAAATAGCGCGGGCGAAGTCGCTGGAAACAGCTAATTATTGCATAAGAACCTTTCACCCGCACCAATAAAACGTCAATATCTTGGAGATGACTGTTTCTTTTTCGAATAAAAGATCGCTACGAACCATATCGAAGAACATATCTTTTGATTAAAAAAAACCGCATTCAAATCCGTTCACTCGTTTGGCTGCTACATTACTACAGACAGACACACAGATACACAGATACACTGGTCAAACTTATAACACCCGTCTTTTTAGTCGGGGGTTAAAGAGAATAAAAATAATATTATTATGTACTTATTGATGTCTTTACGTCTGGGAACCGCTTAATAAAGTAAGATATTAAAACGCTATTACAATATCGAATAGTCTAAGTCCTCAATTGTTAACTTCGTAAAATAGACACCATCGTCAACTTACGTACAACGCTCCTCCGACGCAACGACTTCAATAAGTACATAATAATATTATTTTTATTCTTTTTAGAGGTCTTTTTGTATCGGGGATTTTTTAATTTTTAATTTAGTTTTAGATTCAGTTTTTAGTTTTAGAGAATAGGTTTTTTTTAATTAATTTTGAAATATTATTATAAATACAAGCATAATGTTTTGTAAAACTTTTTAAATAACGTTTTGAACTGTTCGGGAGATGGCTGAATAGATAATCATTGTAAATGGATATTATAAATAAATATTAAAATATTTTTTAAACTTTGTTATAATAAAGTTTAATTAAAAGTTTAAGTTAATTAAGTTCTATTTTTTATAATGTTTATGCTGTTGTGGACTAAGTTATGACTTACAGAAATAAAGTATATCCATATATCATATCTCCAGATTTTTCAAACGGCAAATCATTAAAGCAAATGTCGTCAAAATTTGTGAAAATCTGGCCAGCTGGCAATCCTGGGAGGCAAAGTTTTGAGTGTTCTCGAAAACTTATAGATTCAATCCAACATCTTTACTGCTCCATCTCGGGAATGACTCCTTAGCTCACATGATAAATTACAAAGCAGATCTTCTTGATAATGTTTCTGTTCCTATCTTACCTTTAGGATCGCCATTTAATCTGTTGAGAGTCTTTTAAAAAAGGTTTTAGGCCTGGCTATGCTGAACTACTACTAAACTCAACTCCTACCAAACAGCTTTTGGGCTAAAACATTACAATTTCCATTCTCCGATTATTTATCATAAAATTAACACACTTTTCAACATTAGAATACTGAATATCTATACAAAAAAATACTTGGCTGGTTAGATTATAATAAAAATCTATTAATTTCAGTCAAATAATAATAATAACCGGACGTGATATTTACACACACAAACAAACATATTTACGCATATACACATATATTTGCATACACACACACACACACACACACACACACACACACACATACATACATTGGCATTTAGCGCATGCTATACTCTCTAAAACTGACCATAAATCATAATCTAGCGGTAATCATAATAATAAGATCGGGACTCGACGACGGCCAGTCTTCAGCTCCGATAAAGTCCGAAAAGTTCGTTTCCAACCAAGACTACGTGGACCGAGCTTTATGACCCGGCGCTGAGTTTGCTGGATACTTGCTTATTGAATATGATGTTATTAAGGGGCTAAACAACCTTCTCAAGTATGGTATCTTGGTACTCTTGTGTCGATGTTTTGATACCCTTTTTTTACAAAAATGTGGCTCAGTCACTCCTTCATAGCTAACACCTAGGCATTGCAATCCGTAAAAAGATCCGGTAATTCGGCGGATCTGGCATCATTTTGAGTTCACCGTATCCTGTATCAATATACCGGAACCGGTTTTAGCTATTTAAGAAATACTCTTCACTCTTCTGTCTATTCTTGAAAGATATCAAAAGCTGAAAGTGTATTATGATAAAAATTTAATAGATCTTAGTCTAAAAAAAGTTGATTGACACTTTACACTCAATCAAATAAGCTATACCGACAGGGACAGCAACAAGACGGTTTTTCTGATTTCAATTGGACTACAGCATCGCTACTCGCTACGACGAATTAAGATTTTTTTTGTTTATTTTATTATACTATCTAAATTAATGCTTGACTTTCATTTCATCTGATTGAAAGTGAAAATAAAGTCATAGGTGATAAAGCGGATTAACTTAATTACCTATTCACCCTTTTTTTAAAAACACCCATATTATATTCGGATGGAAATACCGACGCAAGCTATTTCAATCTTTCGCTGGACGGACGATGAAAGATGATGCAAACTGCTTCGTTCAGACAGGTGGAATGTCCACAACGAAAGAATTGATACCTGCCGTGCGTCGGAACGTCCGGTGATAGAAGGGGGACGGGGGAATTAAGTCGTGTAATTTCTGCGCACACTTACCAAAATCCCTATAAAATATTAAGAGCCTAGCAATTATATAAGAAAGATGAGACTTTGCGGCACCAGCAAATATTTTTTTTACTTTAGTACTTTAGTACTCCGCATACGTCCGAACAAGTAGCTGTCTCGATGTAAATAACTATTGTACCTTTGCAAGAAGGGCAAAGCTTTTCTGCAGCTGCTCTTGCTCTGGACTCGATTGTTGAGGTTTAAGGAAATCTCTAAGCCTAACAACTGAAGTCGGTCACTGTATTCCAAGGAATACATTCTGGAAAGTAGGAGTCAAGGTGAAAGGGCTTCTTTTGGAGGTGAACAAAAACATCTGAGTTTTGGGGGCGTTAAATTTGACAAGATTGGCATTGCCCCATGCGGAGACTGCCTGAAGATCGTTAATGTGTAGCAGAAAAAGAGCATTCAATATTTGGCCGTCTTCTATTCGGCTTCTTTTGAAAAAGCTAACCTACCTAGGTAAAATTTTTTATATGGATATATATTAGAACTCTCTTACCGCAAAGAATCAGCAATGACAGTCTTTATATTCTATTAAACACCTTATTGACACTGCTCACCAACACACTAAACTGTTTACTATTTAAACTCTTTACTACACTTTATTATATTAGTTCTGTTACATAACTTAGTCTCTTGATCACACACACACTGCCTTCTCTTAACCGAGCTGCGATTTATATACTTATTATTCTTAGTCAAATCAGTATCCAATATTACATTTATTTTATCAATTAAACTTCTATACAGAGATTTTTAGTCAAATCAACAACTTATATCTTTTATTTTTAATCAAAACCAAACTACCACATGTATAAAAGCTATCATATATGTTTTATATTCTAAACTAACTTTATTAAATATTACGTCACTAAATTTAATTACAAACAGTTAATTTTGAACCGAAAAGCGGAAATCAAAGTCATTTGACCGCAATCCCTACAATGACACCCCACCAAACCATCACTGAAGTCGGATAATGCCCACGTTGCACTCTGTCGACTGATTGAGAAGCTTCCTTAGAGCTTTAAGCATTGATACAGTCATTTTGTTTGTAAAAATGTTGCTCAATTGTGAAAATTTTCTCATCTACAAACAGTTTCTCTGTCAAGCTTTTATACATGTAGTAGTTTGGTTTTGACTAAAAATAAAGATATAAGTTGTTGATTTAACTAAAACAATTGATTTTCTGTATAGAAGTTTAATTGATAAAATAAATGTAATATTGGATACTGATTTGACTAAGAATAAGAAGTATATAAATCGCAGCTCGGTTAAGAGAAGCCATTTTAAAATTGGGAGTACAAGTTGTAGGGTGGTACTATGGTGATAAAAGTGTAACAGTTATAATAAACCGCTGAGTGTGAGATCGAGAGACTAAGTTGTGTAATAGTGATAGTTAAGAGTTTATATGGTAAACAGTTTAGTGTATTTGTGAACAGTGTCATAAAGTGTTTTAAAGAATAGAACGACTGTCGTTGGCGATTCTTTGCGGGTAAGGGAGCTCTAACATTTGCTTACCGCCTCAGTACTTGTATCTATTTTACCACCCTTTTCTTTTTAATTTATCAGTTCAGAAATGACCAATTGGTCTCTTATAGGCTGCAAGTCCTAAGTCATCTCTTAAAATACGCGACATGGTTCTACGTGCTATCATCATTTCTTGAGATGACATCTTTTGCTTTCGGACAGGATTACTTAGAACTCTTTCCTTTATTGTTTTGACCACCTTTTTCATACGAACACTACGTGGACAGCCAGATCTTTTTCTGTCACAAACAGAGGAAGTTTCATTGTACCTAATAATAACTCGGTACACAAACATCTGATTAATACCAAGTATATGGAGAGTTTTAAAAATTGCATTTGGATCCATACCTCATTTGTGTAATGCAATCACAGCGATTCTGTTCTCTTTATCACCCCACTCCATTTTAATATTGCAAAGCACAATGAACAATCGTATAAAAATGACAGATTCCAAATTCGAATGTAATATTTTTTATTTTTTATTGTAACAGTATTTAAGGCCAGACTAAGTATTTTTATGTTAATCTTTGATTAAATCTTACATTGTTATTTTTTTTTTTTTGGCTTTATTATTATTATTTTTTGTTCTTATAATTAAATTACTAATAACTCATTCTCACGGACATAATTTGTTGTAGCTTGTAACCAAGGGGAGGAAACTGGCTTTTGCAACACAGCACTGTTAGTGCAGGAGTTAGGGTAATCAGTTTACTGTATGAATTGTGATAATTGTGTGTCCGATAAAGATTATTATAAATGCTGAGGCTTTCACGGCAAGAGTCAATGTTATTAATATTTTCCGGGCTAAATTGCCCTGGTCTTTATGATCTTGTAGGTCCTGACGTTTCGACGGTCATTGTGGCCGTCATCTTAAGAGGTTATAGCGGTGTCTTGGTTGGTGCCGTGCTGCTAACTATGTTTGTAGGTCCACTGCTATTGTACTTATACTAAGAGCTTATCTGTTTAGTGAAGCCCATGTTGAAAATCCAGGAGGCGCTGAGATCCGCAAAAGACACAAAGGACTCTGGACACTGGACTCCACGCGCGTATACAGACTACCATGTAGCTATGGAAGTGTATATATTGGAAAACTATGAGAAGCGTGAAAACGAGGGTGAAACATCTTTTAAAAATTAATATATTTTTTTTATTTTAGTTTTCCTACCTTTTAAGTACAACGAGTAGTCGTAGCTCAGTCGAGTTGTCTTCAAGAAGTAGGTACATATTATTATAATAATATTATTTTTATCCTTTTTAGAGAGGTCTTTTTGTTCGGGGGTTTTTTAAAGTTTTAATTAAATTTTTGTAAACATTTCTTTGTTTTAAACTTCATGTAAAAGTAGATCAATATTTATAATAAGTATATAAAGAAACTAAAAAGCAAACTTAAATACCAGTCTGGTCGTAATAGAATAATAAACTTTTTCTGTTAAAACTCCTTCACTAACTTTTCTCTAAACAAAGCTAAAAAATAAATTTATTTTGTGCTAATATTAATCAAGCTGTAGCTTTGATGTTACATGACAAGTTGATATGACTTTTGCATGTATTGTAATCAATTTATCAAATGAAATTGGTGAAGTGATGTTTACATACCAAGTTATGTGAAATTACAGATCTTTATAATTAGTTTTATATTATTAGTCCCCTTTCTGTAAACTCCATAAATCTTTCTATTTATTTACAAATAAATACAGGCCAATATTTAGTAGAATTGTACGACTAATTTAAAATACATTAAGTTATTTCTAGCCCTAAGAAAATATTATTCGTTCAATTTTAAGAAAATCTGTACGTTCAGAAATCATATTTTAGATGTGAAAACAGCTGTGTGAGACAAATATTAATTAGGAGTTCCAATAATTTGTTTTGTGTTATTTCCTTTAATTAAGGTATAGGACTTAATTTTGTAATGAAATATGATTATTAAGACGATTTAAGCATACAATTAAAAGAAATACAAGAAGAATATAAAGTATAAGCTTTAAGGTAGAAATACTACCTTAAAGCCATAAATATATAATTGTAATTACAAATATAAAAAACTGTATAATATGTCCTAAAAAATCATTTAAATTATCCGTAGCGCGTATTTTCAATTAAAGAAATATTTATATATCAAAAAAATATTTTACAAGAGTAAAAAAAATATAATAATAACTATGACTACAATAGTTTTTAATTACTGTAGGATTTATTTATGACTTTAATTCTGTCATTAGAGAAAATTCTTACACTTTATAGACGAGGTAGGCTACATATAAACTTCAGTGCAATCCAGGAAAATGAGTGTTCTTACTATCCAATTAAATTAAACAAATGATAAGCACAGAAACACTAGAGATTTCGTGGAATTTCGTTTACAGGTAAATTATGCCTTGTAAAAATCATAAATAGTGTTATTATGACACATGGACCTATTTATGTTAAAAAAAAATGTAACAGAATACAATAGAATATATTGACTTAGCACACAGTTACAGACAAAATGAAATTAACTTATAACTAAATTATAAGCACAAGATAAAAATTTGTAAAGTAAAAAAAAATAAAACAAAAATAATTGAAATTAGCAACAAAATCAAATTAAACAAAAGTCATAAGTAAGTTATAGGTATTCCCATGCATCGCGGGAGCCGCTTAGCAAGCGATGGTGCAATATGTACATTCTATTGCATCAGAATCCGGGAATTATAACAATCAAAAAGCTAAATCTGCACTTCATATAAATGTATTATTTTATTATAATTTTATAACAATCCTTAAGCTGAATCTGCACTTCGCATAATTGTATCTCATTATAATTAATTTTAAATATAATTGTCAATCGTGTATTCTAATATCGAGCAAGCAGTCGTCATTTTAATTGTAACATAATTTGTAATTTTAATTAAAATATTTTTATAATTTTGTTTTTTTTTTTTGGATCCTCGACTGCCACCGTACTTAATTAGTAAAATAACAGTAACAAGAGAATAAAATAAACAAAAGAAACAAATAAAAATTCTTTCGAGGGGGTGCCTTCCGTGAATCTCCCTCCTACGTTTGTCTTGTATTGTATAGTCTTTGTCTAACCTGAAAGGCACAATAATTGAGGCTCTAAAAGAGGCCTTCAGTAGTTTCTTAGAAAAGGTCGAGGTCCTGGGGAGCAGGAATGGACCTGAGGAATCGAGACGCGTTAGTGCGGATAACGCCCGTCTTCATCGCGATTTGTTCGTACTCAACTAGGAGAACAAAGCGCATCAAAAGGAGTTAGCGGAGTTTGAGGCCTCCGTAGGTAAAACCGCCGATTCCTCGGGGATGTCGCCGGTCGATGCGGACATAATGGAGGAGTTGAGGCACTCCGTCACCTCGTCAGTGGGTTTTTTTATAAACTCACGCTTTGCAGATGTCGAGTGGCACCTCCTCCCGGAGAGAAATCCCCGAACACCACCCGCCGCGGAAAAAAGAAGGAGGATTGCATTTGCTTTCGTATGGACCAGACAGGACTCACGTTTGCGAGGGCGTTCTTTATCGCCGATCTTGCAGGCAAGATCCTCATCGTTGTCGTCAAAGATGCCGTCAGTACCAACACGGCCCGTGCCTGATGCTGGAGAAGTACGGTCCACGGTGGAAATATGCGGGCAACCTAAGAAGGGCCTTTTCCAAAAGTCGGCTCCTGCCCAACCTGTCGCACGTACATATAAGCAGACTGATCAGTGGCTGCAGGGTAAAAAGACTAATGCCAGGAATGAAAGGAAGCCTCGGAAAACCCAAAACCCAGACAGGATCGATGAAACAAAATTAATCTACAACGATATACAAATTGCGGAGATTACTATTTATTCGCAATACATTACAATCCGTCCCCAGGCTATAACGTATTAACTTATGTATTATATTATAACAATTTTTTGGTCTAGCCTAGTGTTTGTCATAGCGAATTTAGTTTTATGTCTTGGATTAATTTAATGTAAATCACATTTTTTCTTGAACCTTGAAATATTTTCAGGACTATGGTAAGTACTATATTTTATTATTATCATTATTTTTTTTATTATATTTTATTTATTGATTTATATTACATTTATTTTACATATCTAAAGTTATCTAGCCGTACTGGAGTCGCATTAGTACAGTATCGACTGCATCCAGTTGTAGTCGTCCGCGTAAGTGGTGTTCCCTCTTATGTGAGTTGTGGTGATCACAGCTGAGCACTACCATAATGCGGTCCAGGTGTCGCGCCATGTGCATGTGTTACTACTAAAGCGATGAAGGCAACCGTTAGTTTAATTATAACATTCAAGAATTTTTGGTTGGTCGAAATGTGTGGAAATTGAGTCATTGACTCATCTGCAGGGCTGATGTAATAATGTATAAGTTAAACATTGTTAAATTTAATTTAAAAACAGCAACCGTTGAGTTTCTGACCAACTCTTCTCAGCAGAACACCATTCTAAGCTGGTGGTAGCTTACTCACAGACTGACTATACTGACCAATTTAAAGTAATTGACGATTCAATAGTGCGTGAATTTAAATTTGCTGCTATTGAAAAAAATATTTTTTTTTATTTATTAAATTACTATATATACATTATAATTTTTAAAATGCTTTTTGAAAATAAAAATATGATCAACAATCTATTAAAATATGTGTCACTTTAGACCGATGCGCAAAAATGGAAAATTACAAATCGCTTACCGAGATTTCATCAGCATTATGAAGGTTCTGGTAGATGTTACACTCCATATCAACCAATAATACCATCTCTAAAGACTCATATTGCTTTGAATATCTAGGCACATGAAGTGCTCGTCCTCGACAGTATGAATATGCAACGTTTATTCATATGCTAAGACCGTACAACGCTGATCAAGACTTCCTAAAGAAACTCGATATGTCGCTCAATATATTTTAAGTTTAAAAACAAATGGAAATATTAAACTAAATAAACGGAATATTATAATATATAACATAAATTATTATTGTTGTTGTTTTAATAAAGATTAATATTTATATATTATTTAATATTATAAGATGCAGTGGAAGTGGTTTGCAAGAATTTCTATGCAATCATATATCATATTCAAAAACAAGCTCTTAGCAATTGTTCTAAAGTTTTATATGTCACTCAAGTGTATTAAAAAAAGACATTAATGTCAAAAAAAATGGGTGGAATATAAGTAATTAACTCGCAATTCATAGGTTTTATTTAGACTAGTTGTCGTCTCGTGGTTGAAATTAGACTGTAATTTTAAGTTTTAATACTTATGTCTTGAACTACAACCTTATTTTTTGTATTTAAACTTTCGCGAACTATGATGGTAATTAAATATTTCTTTACCCGGCTATAATCATGTAAATTTATCGGAATTTGTCTGACTTGTTTCGAAGTTCACTTCGGAGTTCCTATTTAGCTCGAAGCATGGCCGACGTCAACCAGCCCTACTACCATATTTGAAAGGAGTTACTGACAAAATCGGCAACATCTTAAAAAAGGTTTTTATTAGAACTATCTACAAACCTCAAAGGAAAGTAAGCCAATTCTTGAGAACTATCAAAAGTAATATTCCTTAACAATGTGCTGGAGTATATAAACTTGACTGCGATTGTGGCTTGTCATACATAGTTCAAACAAAGAGGAGCATCGGTAGTCAAGAGTTAAGGAACATATATCGGATATCAAGCATAGGCGTACAACGAAGTCTGCAGTGTGTGAACATACCATGGCCAAGCCCAATCATTATATAAGATATGATAAACCTAAAATCCTCGCTAAAGAACAACGTTACATTCCAAGAATGGTTCGTGAGGCTATTGAAATTAAAAAACATCCTAATTTTAATAGAGAAGATGGTTGGGGATTATCTAACACCTGGGACTTACTTTTGAAAATTATAAAATCTCATGTCTGTGACCACACTGTAAGACCTCAAGATACTGTTAGTGCGTTTTGTGTGAATTCTGAACTGTACGCCCGGAAGCTTAGAAACCGTTGGAGGTAGATGAGTAATTAACTGACTTACTGACAGACACCTGCATCTCGTCCTACCGTGAATACGATTGCTGCAAAGCATTCGAAACGCCGGGTTAGATTTAAAACGTAAATTTAAAATTTAATTGAATATACGCGAGTTAAATCCGTAAAAATAGTTTTATTTCTTCTATATCTATTCTTTTGATTTTTCGCAAATCAACTCTATCTGACATCAGAAGAACATATAATATAAAGTATTTCTAATGCATTATTTTAAAAACGTTTCCATCTAAACTTTAATACAGCCAAAAGAAAAATACGCAGAGTCAATCTGAGAGATCGCAGAGTTTCATGGTTTAAACAAAATAGGTTTTTATTACTTTTTATTTCATTTTTGTTAAATTACAAAAATGGACCTACTATACGTATAATTAGCTACTGTATACATAATTAGCTACTATATACCTATATTTAATAATTTTTAATATTTCACTATGTAGCTTTTTTAAGTTCTTAAATTTGCACAATATAATCTAAATAATACAAAATAATTGTCAAAAAAATGGTTTTAAGCATTTTTAGTAGTCATAATCCAGTTTTTAATTTAAAATGGTAATAGGTCTCGGATTGTCATTACCGTCTTCATTTACTACTTGAAAATGGTCATCTAGGAACTACATCTACTCGTACTTTGTTTCTTTAGTGGCCACAAAGGAATCACCGAACTAAAACATTGGTCCGAATTGGCAATCACCCAAATCTTTGTAGGAATGTGCTTTCATAGTTCAAGGTATCTTTGCCAGATTTTGTGGTTGAGATTTTCAATTGTACCACTGAAGTTTATATTCTGTACATAATTTTACTTTTTGCATTTAATAATAATTTGGAGTACTTAGAACACAATTAAAAAATAAATAAGAAAAAAAATATACCAAACTGAGAATAGATCACTGCTTTTAAAAAGATGTTATTGTAGTCTACTTTAAAAAGAAAACTCTTCAGGAAATTATTAAGCCGTTTCTTAGGAATACATTGCTTTAATATATTGTATAATTATAACAAAGTAATCCGTATGTTAAAAAATAAATACACATTATTCATACTGAGAATATATATTTTAATAAACGACCAAACCCAGAAATACAGACATCAACAGACCCGTCCTTGTCGGGGTTAGAACCCGAGTCCCGTTGCGTCGCTATACGTTAGGCGTCTGCGCTAAACACTCGACCAACGAGGCAGTATATATATATGTATATGTATTTATATTTATTACATCTAAATTTAATGAGATTGTTATCAGTTACATTATCTTCTCCATAATATTACAAAGCTGTTGCCGCTGGGTTTCTTGTTTTTATTTCTTGTCATCAGAGATATTAATCAGTCAAGTTATTTGAAAGTTATATTTGAATATATATAATGGGTATACAAGTAAATAAGATTAACAATTATATTAATAATATTCAATATTACTAATTTTAGTTTGATTAAATTAATCCAATTTTTTTAAGTAGGTAAATACGTAGGTAATATTGAAAAATAAGATTACGGTTAAATAGTTACGGCCGTTGGACAAACCCCGAAACTCACGGTAAGTTTGAAAAAATCGTAACTTTTTAAAACGTTAAAAAAAGTAAATGGTCAAACTAAAGAAAAACTTAACATACTTATATGTTGTTCTTTACATCACAGTTAACTGTTTCAAGCATTTTAATTTAAGAAGTTAAAACAAAATAACGAAAATATTTGCATTTCGTTTTGTTGCACAACTTACAAGTCTGTTTTGAAATAAGATGGATTTTGATGAAACTGTTGAATGCTTTTCACTTTGGAATTTTCTTACATTTTCGAGTATTCATATTCGTTTGTTCAAAAACAGGATTTAAATATTGTATTAAACTAAAAGAAAACATAATATTAAAATATTATGTACATTAATCTGGTAATAACAGTACTAATAAGTTTGCATTAATGAGAATTTCTCTTTTTCTTGTTTCTTGTATTTTGTAAAACTGCGCCATTTGGCAAGCACAAATGCTCTGTGGAACCTATAAATATTATTTACTACAATATCTAAACCAAATGTATGCTTCAAAACTCAAGCGATATCCTATTATCATGAAACAGGATAATGTTTTGCACATGTTTTGTATAATAATGTAACATTTGTGAAAAATGTGCAAAAGCTGTGTGTACTGTGACTTACATAATTTGAATTTTTGTAATAAGTTTTTGGTTTTGCCAATTACCTCACCACTCTCGCTTGCCTCAAATTATATTATTAATCATCTATCATTACATAAAATTTATTCAAAATCTCAAATTTCATTTCTGTATATAATTAAATATTTATAATTTTAATATTATTGATTTCTTATTATCTGTCAAATTCGTAGACAAGGTAAATTATTTATCTGTTGACAGCTAATTACAATTTCTTAATAAGTCTGTGACATTTCTTTTTGTTTAAAATATTGAATGTTGCCAGCTGCAGCTAATTTTATAATCCCCAAAATGTTATTAAAAATATAAACATTTTATTAATAACTACTATTCTAAATTTCATTTATTAATCATTATTAAGGATAGCATTTAGCTAGATATTTATTTTAAAGTAGCTGTCATATTGTTTAAGAACTTTAGTTGCAGCAAAGTTGAGTGTTTTAGTTATTTGTGATCTTATTTACTCATTTGAAGCGTTGTTTCCTTAATTCATTAGCGTGTTTAATTGCAGGGCTAATAATTTAATATGGAATAATTATAATTCCTATTGCCGGCACTTCCCGGGCAGTTTCAAAGTTTGTTGGAACAATATTTCTATTTGTCCTGATTCGACCCTGTGAGTCGACATAGGCTAATATTTTTGCTTGCGAGGCCTTTTCCTTCATAAGGAGGTTTTTTTGTTTGTACCCTAGAAGATACGGGTATATTTATAATTGGTTCGCGGGGGTAGACGAGAATCTTCGGAGCATCGTCCTGTTTGACCTGTATCCTGCTTCCTGACTTTATGAGGAGCCTGTCTTTATTGTAATCCCGATAACATGGTGATGTACAAAATTTATTTATACCAATAATCAACACTTCCATTTTTGAAAGTTTTATAAAGAACAAGTGTTTGACTGTGATTCTCCAGTACTGACAAGCAGGAAGATAATGCATATGTCTTCGCTTATTATTTATCAGTGGCGCCTAGGATTTCTTTTTTAGTAATTTTTATAAATAATTTCAAATTAAGGTGTTATCTCAAGTAACCCACCGCTGAGTCTAGCTGGCATTATTTTGGCATTATTATGTCATTATTTAAGACATTCCTGTATTTGTATAACTGTATAAATTATAAGGTTCAATGTACTACTGTTATACTTCTGTATACATAACCAATAAATTAATTTAAACTACAAACCCACTTTTACTTTTTTATTTATTAGTAACAATATATAATAGTAAATATATATATATAGCAATTAGAGTCCAAAACTACCAAGCGAATATGTAAGAGCGTAATCTTGTGAAAATATAAGAATATTTTATATACTCTATTTTAGATAGTCTTTATTTTGTAACCGTGCTATCTCCATTGAACGAGAAAAAAAAAATATTTATTGATGAACTTGCTATAAGACTGCAAAAGTGCATTAAAAACAATGGTCCATACTTTGATTGATTTAATAGATTATATGCAAAAAATATTCGACTTTTTGTTCCTCCCGTACAACGCCAGTTACATATGTAAGAAAAGTATATATTTGGGAATACTTTATTTCTTTTCTCGAAATACATAAAAAAGTTCCTACATACATCACCATCCCAATGACATACTTACTACCTATAATACCGCCCTATTGCGTACCCGTATAATTTGTATAAGATCCTAACATCCTACCTTGCACAAAAGATATATGGACATCAGGAGAAACACTCATTACTAGCAACAGCGGAAAACGGACGTATTAAGAGGTTACAAGGCCGTAAACGGTAATTTATAATTGATACAGTACTTATGGAGCAGGAATATCACAAGTCTCAATAATATCCATATGGTGTATATTGACTATATAAAAACCTTGACTCTGTGCCGCATTCCTGTTTGGTGAAAATACTTAAAATATAAAATATCCTTCCCAAGATTGCCGCATTATCAGTAGACCTGATGACATACTAAAAATTGACAACTCTCAATTATGAAGTTCCATTATAAGCGATAAATCCATATATCCATCCGACGAGTACCATCTGCAATATGGAAACTCGATAGATGCTATGGTTGTAGATGATATTTACAAGTATCTGGACTTAAAACTGTCGTTGGTTGGTCACAAAGATATCCGAATTATAAAGGAGTACCACCATGAGTACCAGTACAATGAATTGTGTCGTTGCTATCACTAACTATAGAAACTATTCAATAAATAACGGGAGCATGCCAGGCCCTTGCTTCGATATTGGCAAAACACCTGTTCTGAAAAATAATGACATCCAACTATACAGGGACAGATCTGTTCTTACAGATCGAACAGTTTCTCACAGCAGGCTGGACATTATTACTTTAGAAAAAAAGGGGAAAAAGACTTGAATACTGTATATTGGTCAACCTAACTCTCATAATTAATAACTTATAGACAACTGAAAAGTCTTACACAACTGAAAAGTTATAAAATGTACTAAACACTTTTGAAGAACGTCGGCCAGTTTGCTAGAGTTCATTATTATCCCTGTAATAAATACTCTGCGCTACGAGAATTATAACAAAACACTTTACCAGTAAACTGTTAAATTGGAATTGCCGGACATAATCGGATACAGCGCTTTAAAAGCTACTATCCTCCATTCGATAGTTATTAATTATAATACTGAGAAAATATTTAAAAAACGACCAAACCCAGAAACACAGACATCTATTCTCATCACATAAATGCCTGTCTCTACCGGGAATCTAACCCGAGCCCCATTGCGCCGTGACACGTTAGGCGTCTGCTCTAACCACTCGACCCACGCGGCGGATAAATATGAAATAAAAAAATATTTATATAAATTTAAATAAGCTTAACTTGGCTGTACATGTTTATAGAATTTTCAAACGTTTATTGTTCTTGAAAAGTCAAAATTAGATTAACGACAATCATTCAAATTTCTTATTATTCAAAATGTATGTTTTTAAAAGTTAACAATTTTATAGAATTCCAGCATTATGCAACTTTTATTATATTGTTATATTTTATTTTTTCTATAGGAGTAAGATATATAGTTTAGTAGTATGCGGTATAATATTATAAAATTGTTGTCAATTAAAATAATCATTTATAATAATACTACTAATATCAGTATGGACAATTAGTACTTTTGAAAGGATTCAGTACACTTATTTACAAATAATAATTATTAACTGAAGTGCCTCTTACTAAATTTGTATTAAAGTCATCTTTTTTTCAAGTATGTAGATCTTTTTATACTCTTTCAATCTGGAGTAGAGCCAAAACTCTTTGATTGCTTGTTAAGATTCAAATATTGTGTTCGTGGAGAAAAATAAAAGTACTTATAAAACCTTATGTATGGTATGTATAATATATTTATTAATCGCAAATGTATATGTCGTGGAATATTAAAGGAAAATTTGTCTTATTCCCAAAATTAACCCATTGAATATTTATTTGTGCAATACAAGTTAACAGAACCGAATTTTATCATCATATTATCATTATTCTTTTCAACTACTGATCACTATAAATGCTATGTCGGCGTGATAGTTTGAAGTTCTTTGATGTCGCCAATTGAACTTTGGTTTCCATCTGAATATTATTCAAATCTTGAAACAACGTCTATTGTCTTACTGTGATGGTAATGCCTTATTAAGCCTTTGTCAAATTTTCGATCATAATAACTTACATATTATGATGAAATGTGTGAGAAAATATGAACAGAGCTTATTACTTTATTGATAATTTTATACGAGTAGATTTTGCACGAGTATCTTATTAATATTTATTTAAATATAAATAAGTATAACACAGCTTAGCTATTATTATATTATTTATTTATATATACATATTATATTATTTATAGTATATGTAATCTGTTTTGAATTTAAATTAGTTGTTTGTTTAAAAAAAAACTTTTTGTAACATTGAATATAATAATGTAACATTAAAGTAACATATTGCAGCTACATTTTAAATATTTATAAGTTCACTTTCCTACTGATTGATGCTGCCTGGTTTATTTATCTGTTAATAAGAGCTTTTCATTATTAAGAAAGTAAACAGTGGAATCATAACGGCTGTGATTATTACGATTTCATTGCAATTTGAATTAAAGTAAGTATACAATTAAAGTAAATATAAAAGTAACTGATATATTTTATAGTACTAGAAAATAAAAAAAAATAATAGCCTTTTACATATTTTATATTTAAGTACCACTAGTTCCATTTTGAATAATTATAAAACCGCAGTCCAAAATGAGAGCAATATATGATAATGTATATTTGTTTTCCATTTAAACTAATGGCTATAGGTTAATGGTTAATTGGTGCTGACCAATAAGAAATTTCTCGACCACACGTGACCCACAAACCGAATTAATTACAATGATGAATGGTGCTGGTTAGTTGCCTGAATATCAATCAAAGTTTATTCCGTTTTATTAGATATTAATAAATGAAAATATTTTTTAAGTTCTGTAAGTTATGATAATTAAATTTATGTACATTCATATTATTCCACTAGGGATAAGTAAAAAACCGGCTTCAAAACTAAAAAGTAAAAATAAAGAAGGTTTAATATTTATTATTATTCTTTATATTCGTTATACTATACCTATTCTTTATATGTCCTATTTACTAATAGGTTTGAAGTCGGTGCCAAGCCTTTTAATTTAGGCATTCGGCTGAATACATTTTTGTAATTATTTATTTTTTGTTTTTTTTCGTATCGGTTCAAGCTAATAATATTAAGATTTATTTGCTCTTTTATTTACGTATCTTAATTTTTGAAGTAGCATATCATAATTCACATGACCATTTAGTTTAAAAATTCTGTTGAATATATTATTTGTCGTATTGATGGAGCTGCTTATAATATTAAGATTAAAATGTTCCTTATTTACGTATCTTAATCATTAAAGTAGGCATTTTATTGTATTAATTTGCTCGTCTTATTTAATTGGTTAAATATTATTATTTATTTAAGGTGTTACCTACTCGTAAAAAAAGAAAGGTAGCTTAGTGGTTTTAAAAAACATTGATCCTTATAATTAATAAAGTTAAACAAAATAAGGAAAATGTCCAAAATAATGCCAGCTAGACTCAGCGGTGGGTTAATTGAGATAACAGCTTAATATTAAATTATATATAAATATTACTATAAAAGAAATCCTAGGCGCCACTGAGAAATTATAAGCGAAGATATGTGCATGATCCTCCTGCTTGTAATTACTGGAGAATCACAGTCAAACACGTGTTTTTAAAACTTTGAAAATGGAAGTGTTGATTAATGGTATAAATTAATTTTGTGCATCAAATCATAACATATTCGGATTCGGAAGTGCTTCCGAAAGAGACTCTAAAGACTCTAAAGATCACTACATTGAATTTTATAATCAAAATATGCATAATAAGCAAACAATATGACTATGCACACGCCGCGTTACACGAAATGTGGGTAAAATCGATATTAATCGGAAAAAGACCAATATTTAATTAATTTAAGAACAATGCACTTATCTAAAGAAAGAAACGAGTGTAATAAATTGAAAAAAAACAACATTGGCTCCAACTAAACTTTTGAAACAATATGACAGCTGCAATTAAATATTTGCAAGTACACACCTGTTTTTAGATATTAATAATCTAAAATTCTCCCTCTACGCTGACACTGTGTTACCCTAGATCTAACCACACTCCTCGATGTGTCGTTTAAGGAAGCATGAGAACCATTGGGACGCCTTCTGGAACCGTGAGTAGACACGTACACACCACAGATATATACATCTGATCTAACCATGTGTTACTCAGCAGCTAACCATGGATTTTTTATGCAATTTTAAGACGGAATTCACGATAAGCGATCCCGTGGCATCTGACTATGGTGATGAGAGCAGTAGCCTTAGAAATGCTAGCGTCATCTATGCTACCCTACCGGGTAGTCACACATGACCCCCCGCCAACACTTCCTTGACCGGCGGGTACCCGTAACGGATTTTTCCAATGCAAAGAAAGGCGTAAGAATGGATTTTTGCTCGGAATTACTGGATGCCTGGAACGTAAAGATGCTAGACCAGCTGCCTTAGAGATGCTAGAGGTAGTGAGAGACAAATTAGGATTTGATGAATACACTTAGAAAACGCCTTTGGGTTGGTACGACATGAGCTGATAATGTTCGCGCTAAGATTTTATAACTTTTTTACGGTAGTTAGCAACATTATTGCATCATACTATTCAAAATTAATTCTCCATAACTTTTAATGAAAACCATTCAAAACTACTAAATTATAACACAGATTTATTTCAGGGTTCTTGTATTTCTCAAATTATAATTTAAATAGTTATTAATATTTTATAGATAAATTAATTAGACATGAAAAAAGTCGGGCTTAGGTTTATGGGTTATGGTTTTTTAAACCCTGTTTGGATACAAATAACGAACGAAACTACATTTTGATAATGTTGAGCGATTGTAATATTATTTTGTAGTGAAACTGTTTTTTTATGTTGTCTATTTCAAATAATTAAAGTGGTTTCCTGTCTCTTTATTTCTATTGAAAGAATTCGATGCGGGTAAGAACTTTGTGTGGTAGTAGTTGGCTCTTCTACAAGAAAATCTGTAAGGACTTATTTAAGTTCTTATTGCAAACAATAAGTACTTCTAATACTTCATAACCTGCAACTCGTATTTTTCCATTTTATTTCGTATTAGTCCAAGAAAAAGGTACTACTGGTACTAATAGTCCCTTTTTCCCGAACTTTTTCCCAATTCTCTTTTCTGTTAATAAGTATAGCAAGATCACTTTTTCGAATACAAACTATTTACAAATTGTTATTTTTAATTCCATATATACTTTTAAGGAAAATAAAATTAATAAAAAAAAAAATATTTAAAAAAATATTATTACTAGAAAAATATTTTTAAAAGGGAAGGAATGCCACTTTTAAATATTTAATTCAATATTCGCTGCAATTGGCACACCCTCCGATATTACGTAGATCTAAGAAAGCAGGCATTAATAAGACGACGCTAGAATCACGGTATTCAGAAAATGGTAATTGGACAGATAACAAGAAGGTTATAAATTATTAATATATACGATATCGGTGATATACTCGTATTATATTTTATGATATATTAGAACTGAAACAATTATTTGAAACATAGTGTATTGGTTGTAACCTCATATTTATTATATATTCAGGATATATATCATTTTTTCGGAAATAAGAGTAACAATATTAAAGAAAAAAGTTATTTTTAAAATAACATGTTAAAAAAACCGTCTAAACCATTTATAAGATTTACTTGCTATTTATATCTTATGTTAACAGTTAATCAATAAACCATTCCTCATTTCAATATTAAATTACTTATAGATAGATTAATTAGACAAATAATAATATTTGTTACCGTTAAGTAAAACTATATTACTACATAGTAATATATTTCCAATTACAATAAATTTGTTCAAAATGACAATTGTGTAAAGAAGTCCAGTGAGTGAGATATAACTCTTTTATATATTTATACTTCATCAGCTCCCGTGTAACGTCAATGTATTACTTTATAACATATTCAAAAAGTAATTAAGGAACGTTCGGATAATAACGGATATTACAATATAATTGAATATTTAGAGGATGTGGCACCTAGGGAGAAAGTAAATGCAGAAGTATTATAAACTTTTTATGTAAGTAGATATGTAGATGTCTATTAAATGGCTTGTGTAAATAACTTTCCGATCTGGTGGTAGCTGGAACACTGGCTACATGTTTTTTGATAGAGATAAGTTTCAATAAAGAATGTGATTTTGATTTTGATCAAACCTTCTTTAAAGTGTTGGTATAGAAAAATAGAACCTTGCTTGTAAATGCTTTTACAATGATCAGTAAACTTGATAATCTAAGATTTAAAAAAAATGTTGAAGAGAATTAAGGAAAATGATAGTGTGAGAAATGCTATGTATACCCAAAAATGTATAAGCATTTTTAGAAACAAAAAACTACATGCTATACCAACATAAGTAATTTTCGTTATTCAGAAAATTATGTGTGTATTTTTTTTTACACTACATCAATTTTTTATTTAATAATATGAAGAAAAATAATGAAAAGAATATCAACTTTGCCTACCTAAACTTTATAAAGTTGTAAATATGTAAAGTGTGTTGTCTTGTGAAGCTTATTAGGCAAAGACAACTTCCTTAACAATTTAGCAATTTAAAAAGTTTAAGACGCTTATAAATTTGTCATACATATATTAACAATAAAAAAAAGATAACACATATTCAGTGATTTAGATTACGACTACATGCGTCTCTCTTTGATTTTTTTAATAACTTTTCCTTGACATGTGCCATATCCGAAGCGACAAACTTAGATTGAGCAATTGTAATAAAATACCCTTGCTTAACATTTTAAATACTTTGTAGTATAAATTTCATAAATATAAATAGTACTTAACCTATTTAAAAGTTTTTTGGGACACGAATCAATAAATTATGACGAGTTTTCAATTAAAGAGAAATAAAAGTTTAAATGTTTCTATATTCTATAAACTTGTTTAGCCACGTTAAGCTTATGTGAACAAAAATAAAAGATTTACCAAAAAATTGCTGTCATCAGCTATATACCGTATTTCAAAAGGTATGGTGGATGCTGCCATTGTTTTGGAAACCAGTAATAAATAGTTACTCTAAATAAATTAGAAAAAAATAGTTATCACTTTTATCGTTATCGTTTATTGTGTGTACACTGATTGTGTTCACTTGTGTATAATGAAATCAATGTATACACAATATTTTTCAACCAAGAGTGTCGATGACCTACAAGAGACCTCTAAAGATGATACTACTTTTTCGTCCCTACTGCCACCGTACTCGCGGTCTCCATAACCACACTATAAAGTCCTCGATAGTTTGAGCTCATGAATGTAATAGGTAAAAACTCCAAATTAGTTAAAAATTCGTCACAATACAACATAAGGGACATGGCAACAGATTAAATATATAATGTAAAGTCATCATTGATTTTAGTGGGCCGTCGCGTCGTAGCGGTCTCTGTGCTGTTTTAAATGCTAACTGGGTAGTCTCATAACTCCCCGGTCATCACCTTCTTGGCCTGCGGGTATCTGTAAAGATTACGAAATAAATATAGTGTTAGTTAATTTAGAGTTATAATGAATAAAGTTTATTATTCTATTACGAACGAATGAAATAAGTAATAATGTAATAAATATACCGTATTTTTGTGTCTAATTTTATTAAAGTATCAATTATTAACTGTTGCCGGCGACTCCGTTCACGTGTTTATTGACAAAAAAAAAATATCTTTCTAAATTTATTTCACTTGCCGTTAAAAAAAATATATTTTTTAATAAAATGTTCTATGTTACCTCTAATGTCTCCAAAAGTATGCGTACAAAGAGTAGTTTTTTTTCGCATTTATAATATTAGTAGGAAGTAAAGTCTGTCCCCATATTATCGACATCGATACTTAAATTAACGGAACCTGATATTTCCTGATAAATTCAAATTCAATAGAGGTATGTGTCGGATAGTGACCGCAGTTTAAAGAATAACAACATAATCAGAATAACACTTTTAAAGGTGCCAATATATATAACTAATGCAAAAAGTATTGCTTAAATGAATTAACCCAATGTAAAACACATTTATTTAAAATCAATTTTATAGCAGTCTCATTATTCTTACCTGTTCTATCGCAGCTAACTGGACCTCCGCCAGACCTCCGTTAAGGAGGTCCAACGGAGGTCTGCATTGAACCAGACTTTACAGTATAATCTTATTATTCACACGACAAGTAAATAATAGTAATTCATACAACAGTTGTATGAATTACTATTATTTACTTGTCCGGCAATTTACAAAGTAAATAATATTTTATTGAAAGTGTCTATTTGTACGCTTACCCTGCCAATAATATAAATATACCGTACAAATAATAATTAGGTTAGATTAGGTTAGGTTAGTCTTAAAAAAATATAACAATTATATTAAATTTTAGATTTAGTGAATATTTAAATTTTAAATCGTTCGTTTATAGACACTTTTATTCAAACTAGGTAGTAATACAAATATTCTTTATTTAAAAATAAGCCATTTTTTATGTCGTATATATAATTATAAATTATTAGTCCGTTTATCGTATGAATAGAGCAACGTTTCAAAAGAAGTGTCCATTCATCAGATTGTTCGCTTGAACAAAAATAAAAATAATCCACCGATTGTCGTATGAATAGAAGCGTCCACTATAATATGCATCTGTAATTAAAAAGAAGGAATATTTATAAAATAAGATTTTTTTTAATAATTTTAAATTATTATGTGTTATGCCGAAAATAAATATGTATATATTATATTGCAATGAGATGTAAATATTATATTTAAACCAATTAAAATAAATACTAAGTTTAACGATTCACAAAATTTTAAATCGTCATCCAATTCAATAACGTCAATTCAAAAAAATATATAATAATCAAAATCTTTTTATCTAAACAAGTGCATGTTTTTATACTACCTGTAAAAAATATGTTATGTTGTAAAATGTAACTTGTAAAACGTTGCGTAAAGTTACATAGCTCATGGCATCCGTAAGTGGAGAAGCAACCAATACTGTCAAAATTATATCGATTAAAAGTATTTTTGTCATTTTACACTTTTCATACGAACAAAACGAAGATCGTTATCAACAGGAGCAAATGCTTATATCTTAACTGATGTTATGTTCTAACTTTTATTTATAACTATATCCTTGAATAATAACTTCTAAAACTAAAATGATAAATATATTTTTTGTAACAATGTTTAATACTCCATGACAAGAAAAAACTTCTCTGTAAATACTAGAATTTAGATTTCTGTTATCTGATTCAACGTCGGCATCATCTTGTCCAGGTTATGACTACGTAAGACCAGTCTCCAGGGAATGTTTAGGGAATTTGTTGGTGACCTACAAATACAGATGGGCTTAGTAAACCTGAAATTGTCACTGGATGTTGCATATTTAAAAATATATTGAATATAATTATTATTATACCTTCCTAATTTATTCTTTATGTTGAATCCATGAGTAATGAACCTCATTAACGTGGATGAAATCAATCAAATTAAACAATTAATAAATTATACTTAAAAGAATATGTAAGTTATATTAACAAAATAGATAACATATAGTTTTGGTTTTATGTATAACAATATATATATTTAATGCACTCTGACAAATAAAAGCCAAGTCACATTTGGCAGACAAAGTTTTTACCAAAACCCAGCTGGTATCTTTTGCAAATAACTAACCCGCTGTCCAACTTGTGACTGCAATAAATCCTATCTTCCGTCGATAGTACGAAGTTGGCGCTCATCGATTTTCTTATTCCTCCGCCAATGCTCTCTTGTTGTATTGTTCCAATATGAACCCTTATTGAGCAGATTACCTTAACTTTTTAGATCCTTATTTTTATTTAGCTGCCAAGTTCCAATGATTTTTTGAAGTGAAATGTTTGATAGATTTATTACAAAAGTAATGAAAAATAAAACACAATTACTGGTAAAATATAGTAGGTATATAATGTTTAGAAAGATAGAATATAATTATAGTGTAGCTAAATAGAACAAAAACATATATAATTCAGTAAAAATCAGTAATTTTAGAGTTTCAGAAAATACAAAAAAAAATAGTCAGAGTAAAAACAATAGTATACTTAAGGTATCCTATTTCTAAAATACAAAGAAAAACCCTTAGTTAAACAGTAACCTAAACCATTGAAGATTAGTTAATATAATGTTCACAGCAATGTAGTTAGCAGATTAATTACACATTGGCAGTATTATTATTATACATAAACAAGCAATAAGATGCTTGCTTCGTAAACTAGTAATACTGGAAGTTTTGATTTATGTTTCCATCGTGACGAGCTGAACAGTATAACAATGTGATGGGAGATGTAATGTGCTCGGTAAGTAAACTGTACTTCCATTAGTTTCACTGTATTATGTTAAGCCACATACTGTCGAGTCTAAACTCATTAAAGCAAAACTTGCAATACTTAAACTAATATAGTGGTGTATAGTTATGGAATTTTTAGGTAATGGTTCCTCCTTTTACTTTGAGATTCCAAATGCTTGTAGACGTATTTGTCTACTGTATAATATATATTCTTTGAAAATCTAACTTGTTTGATAACATTGAAGAAATAAATGTAACGCATGAACAAAAATCCTTAAAGCGAATGTTTACTATATAGCAAACTAGAAATATTTTTGTTTGTTTTATGTATCTGACAGGTAATTAATTAAAGTTGCTGTTACAATAAAAATATTAAAATATAATATTATCACTACCTTTGCGCAAACAAAAAGGGAGAAGAATACTTTTAAGGAAGTAAGTTGATTTATTTTATTTTTAAATAATTGTTTTTTCGTTTTATTTTTATTAAAATTTAAATAAGCTTAACATGGTTATACAACTGCATAGATATTTTAAAACATTTACTTCGGTTATGGCATATTTTTAATATTATACTAGACTGCAAAGTTAAAGAAGTCTAATAGATGTCACCATCGTCCGGATAAAGACGGTTATATATGGATGGGTAAACTCGTCTAAGCGGTTAGCGATACTACTATATAGTAGATAAATCGTAAGAGCGACGCGACAATCTTCCAGAGGTTGGAAGTTCGAATCCGTATCGGTTTTTTTATTCTATATTTATTTAAATAGTAGCGATTTTTACTTTTAAAGTATTTTGGAACAGATTTTGAAATAAAACTGTTTTTTTACAGATTAAATTTTTAGTGCAGTTAAATTTTTAATTTATATGTTAAAATTAACCTGACGTTTCGAATAGTTTGCAGCAATCGTATTCACGGTAAGACAAGAATTAGGCTAGGTTTTTAGGTAGGCTTAATTTAATTATAGGCAAGTTTACATGTGAAACCATGAAAATACTAAACAGATTATGCTATTTTATTATATCTTCCTACGGTACAATATTAAACATTTACTATAAAAATAAATATTATCCTTTTTCAAACTTTTAAACCCATTTGCAACGTTTTAGAACAGTTTGTGTAATTGGTTTATTATATTTTAAATAAGGAATTTGAAAAATAGAAACAAATCATTTCAGATGACATATTATATACTTCAATAAATTGCCTGCAATTTCAATGCCTGTTTTTGCTGTATAATGTTGTTCATACTCGTTTTTATACTAACTAAGAGAAAAACCCATAAATTTCTCATCACACCTCGGATATTTAGATTGTGGTACTTTTATATAGTATTGATATAGATTATCAATTATTATACTCATGAAAAATACACAATATACCAATTGACACTTATAAATGTGTTTTGTGGAATGTAATGTTACGTGTAACTAATATTTTTTTCTTAAAGTGTTCAAGGAAGTTCAACGTCAATAAACTTTTAGCTTATAAATGTTGTTACTTCTTTCTCTCAACATTGAACAAGACTAAACAAAATATTATACTTTATTTTATACATTATTGTCTGACGTTTCATAAGTATAGCACTAATGACCGGTAAAAAATATATATGTTTTAGTCAGTAATTTAACTATCTATTTTTACTGAAAATCTTATTTCAATAAGCCCGTCAATAAAGGTCGTAAATACTTATAAAAGTAAACAAACTTAATGCATGAAATTTTCTTAAAGACCTGCCGTGCAGTTTGTCTTACAATATTTATTCAATTTTCCTGTCGGTGGTGCAAACTAGAGTGAGGAACTCGCACACACTGTTAACATGTCAATACGAGCGTAGATTACACAGCACACAGGCAACCCCAACTTACCTATAATCAGTTAATTGTTAAATACTCTTGAAACAAACCAACAAATTCTTTTGTTTTGTATAATATTTTGTAAAGCTTTCACCAGCAGATTATGTCGATCTATGTTTTTTTACTTGTGGTGTGTGAAAACATTTTAGTTTGTAAAAACCCAACTCAATAGATTTTTATTTTGACTTCCAAACAAATTTATATCCTTCATTATACCTCTTTCGGGTAAATTTACTAATTACAAACACATTTTAATGCAAAATGTTAAGTTTTTAAAACTAGTTTTGGCCCTGCGCTGTTGAGTCAGTAAGTTATTCTTTTATCTAACGCATGAGGACTGTGAGAGCGCTAGTTAATGAAACGTATAACAATTGATAACGCTGCAATTGTGCGGATCAAAAGGTGGCTCGGTGCGTTTAATTGTTGCTTAAAGCGTTAGATACATAGTTTAAAATTTAGGAGTTTAATTTAATAATTAAAAATTAATAATATCAAATAAATATTTTATTGAGTTTAAAAATATAGAGAATATTGCCTGTTATCAAAATTGTAAAAAGGGTTGCTCCATTTTACAATTTGAGTCAAATGCAAATATCCTTTATCGCTCTATAGATAAATGTCAGACTCTTGAAAAGGGAAAATAAGAGAATGGAGAGATTATTTCTTATTAATCTAACTTATATTTTATTAAAATTATCAATTTGACTTAGCTAAATATAATAAATGAAGTATAATATATAAATCTTCTAATGTTTATTTTCAGCAGTTTTAATAAAGGGCTTTATTAGCTATGTTGAATGTCTTTATTATTTCTTACAATAAGAGTTTTCTTATTCTATAATCATTACCAAAAAGTGGTCAAAATATTTTTTTTTTTCTTTACTAATAGATCAATTTACTGGTAATTTGTAATTAGGTATATTTATAATATTATTTAATATATATATTTGTAATTATTTGTTATTATTATTACAATCGTTGATATTGATACAAATATTTTAAGACTACTGTAATACGATGTGTTCCAGATATATATATATCTCTGGGATTTATTAAAAATCTTATTACTTAATACCAGTTGTGTCTGTGATTTCGTACGCGTACATTTCGATTTCGATAAAACATACTCTTTATACATTTGGTATATATATATATTTATTTGGTAGGTATGTATATGTATGCATTAACTATAACCCTTAAAATTTTCATCAAACTCCATCTAGCTGTTTTTGTGTGGAAGTGATAGGTAGACGTATCTCTAGAATATTTTTATATGTTTTTTTTTGTTTAATCACACATATATTTTTTAAACCCTGTTCACAGGACCAAGACTTAGTAGTACATAGTACAAACAAAGTACAAACAAAGAGATTATTAACTTCTTTATTTGTTAACCGATTTAAATAAAAAATACACTAAATGTTAAGTCAAGTCCATTTCAATATAATATTTTCGAAAACTACATCCAAATCAGTTAATCAGTTTCCGAGATTAGCATGCACAAACATACATAAAAAATGAAAAACCATTGTTTTGAGTTCTTTTGCTTATACATATTAAGTCCCCCATTATGATTTTTTGAAAATATTTTCAAAAAGTTACAATTTTATTACATGTAGATAAATTTCTTGAACACTTTTAATACTTATTTCTGTTGATAGATTAAAGAGTGTGCAATAAAACTAAAAAACTATATGTTACTCAGAGTTACGCACAATTTCTATGTTTAAAAGTTATTTACATGCACAACTAAAAGACAAAAAGATAAACAGACATAAATTCAAAAATGTTAGAAATAGATTCTGGATATATATTTTTTAAGTAAATATAATAATTTCAAAGTACAAAGGCTACTCCTTTACAGATTTATTACATATATAGAATAAGATTTGCATGGTACCTATTACGTGATTGACATAAATTGACATAACTTTTTTATTTCTTAACTGATTTATATAAAATAAACATTAAATTTAAAGTGAAAACTCTTACAATATACTCTGGAAAATTGTAACCAAATTGGTTAAGCCGTTTTGAAGATTAGCATGTACAAACATACAGAAAAATTGATTAAAGACCGCTTTTTGTTTTTTTTTTATTTTCCATGTACAGATATCGACCAGTTTTATTATCACTATAGATAAAAATAGTAAATTAAACGTTAGTTAGTAACATTAAATGCATGTAACATATCTAGCAGAAATTGCATTAGGTAGCTAGCACAAATTTTGCTACTGAATACAAATAACAATCGCTAATTAAACGAATAATTTAACTCCACAATGGGAAACGCGTTCAACTTGCCTTTACTAAGTTGAATACGTTTTTGTCCCTGTAAGATTTGTTTGTGCTGGATAGTGTTACTAAATCTACAATATTGCTTTCTGGGGAAAACCTAAAGAACGTAATTAGCTTTTATTTTAACACCAAAAATTATACACTGTACCATTTTGCTCAAGAGCAGATTACGTTGATAAATGTATGTGCAATATTTTAAAGGCAAAAGTCAAACAAACGTGTTAGAGAAAGTGTCGTCCTAACGTGAAAATTTGTATATTTCACGCACTCTTCTCCTTTCAAAAATAAATATTCTCGTTTTTCTTATAATGTACGGTTGGAAAAAGTTTCCTTAAAACGACTTTTTTCTCCTCTTTCTTTCTTCTCCTACATATTCTTTTACATTTCATTAACAATTTTCTCAAATATTCTTCTTGCTTAAAATCACGAAAAAATGTTTTCGGCAAATTTCAAAATATATTTTCTAGCCAGAAACTCCATCTAAGTTTGTAATCAAGTCAACATTTTTGATTATAAGAAATTATTTTTTAGTACTTATTTTGTTACTTGATTTTTTTATTGTTGCATAATTTTTTGCTTGACCTGCAGAAGAAATCGAAGTGGTAAAATTTTATGGAATGTTAATAATAAATATAATTATAATAAATCTCTATACAAACTAGATTTTTTGTTTCATTTCAAGGATATATCAAGAAAAAAGTGAGAAGAGAAGATAATGAAAACTAAATATTAATATTTGAAAGTCACTATTTTTATTATACCCCAGATTCGACATTTCTGAAAGTTCCTACGTACTTTCAGCATATATTTGGGTACAATACGACTAGGGGTAATATTTATAGGTTCGACAGAGCTTTTGTGCTTGCCAAAATGTTGCAGTTTCACAAAAAAGAAGACCGAAAAAGTGCAATTTGCATTAACAAAAACTAGTTATCAGCATTCCCACTGACTTAAAAAAAATATTTTGTAATGAATTTCAATATTATCTGACTTTCTACAAAAAGGTAATTAATTAAGCAATTTATTATAATTACAAATTGTAAAGATAATTATAAATAAAAATTTAAAAAAACCCCCGATACAAAAATACCTCTAAAAAGAATAAAAATAATATTATTATGTACTTATTGAAGTCGTTGCGTCGGGAGACCATTGTACGTACGTTGAGGATGGTATATATTTTATGAAGTTAATCATTAAGGACTTAGACTATACGATTCGATATCGTAATTTCTTTATTTGCCTTGTTAACTTACTTGCATTTTAATTTCTTCCTTTATTAAACGGTCCCCCGATGCAACGAGTTCAATAAGTAGATACATAAAAATATTATTTTTACTCTTTTTAGAGGTCTTTTTGTATCGGGGGTTTTTTAAATTTATTTTTTTTTTCTGCTTTTTAAAATTATGTTACTAGTTTCTTGAATTGGACTAAATGAACCTACAGACACACAACATTTTTAATTGTTTAAGTAGGAAAGGTTTGTTTGTTTGTTTGAAATAAATAGGCTCCGAAACTACAGAACCGATTAAAAAAAAAAACTTTTAGCATTAGAATCCTATATTATGATGTACAAAGGTTATATTTAATACGAGAAATATATATTATATTTTATAAAATAAGGACGTGGAAACGTGAAAGTTTCGACAATGTAATAAATTATAAATGTATTAATTAACATGATTCAAGACTTTTTTATATGGGTAGGTAGATGGTAGATTTCATATATACGAATATTAATAAATATAAACATTTAGAGTTAAAATGATTTACAATCACTTATAACACTATGATGAAGGGATTTATATTATCAGTAGCTGTTGCCCGTGATTCTTTATGACTACGATCATAAGCCATATAAATATATTTTTACAGTCTACGTGGACGCAGTGACGGGCAACAGCTATTCCTAATAAAGTACTTTACCTGAGTAAGTAAAAACCTTTTGGCCTTCATAACAATGCTTTTTGTCCTATATATCGAAACAGCCGCAAACAGCTAATTTTTGCATAAGAACCTCTCCCCCGCACGAATACAACGTCAATATATTGAAGACGACTATTTCTATTTTAATCAAATATGGATAAAAACCATGTCGACGAGCATACCTTTTGATTAAAAAAAACTGCATTTAAATGCGTGCACGCGTTTGGCCGAAAACAGCTAATTATTGCATAAGAGCCTCTCCCTCGCACGAATAAAACGTCAATATCTTGAAAACGACTATTTCTATTTCCATCAAATATAGATAAAAACTATCTCGACGACAAAAGCTTTCGAATAAAAAAAACCGCAACCAAATCCGTCCACGCGTTTGGCCGGAAATTTGCCACAGACAGATACACAGATACACAGATACACAGATACACAGATACACAGATACACATATACACAGATACACATATACACAGATACACAGCTCGACAGGTCAAACTTATAACACCCCTCTTTTTAGTCGGGAGTTAAAAAATATTACGTGTGATTGTTGATTAAATTAATAAGATCGTGAGAGATGCCTTTTTTATTCCTTGAATATGTATAATATTTAAAGCGATTTTTTGTGTTTCATGACAAAGTTAGCATTAAAAATAAATTAATTCACTTTTCAAGTATACGAACATATTAGATAATTATATATATATTTTCACAAAAACTAATCGGAACATAGCCAGATAAATATACCTTTAATAATCATCGTGGTTCACGCAAGTTCAATTACAAAAACATATAATAATATTGTCACTGATCTATTTCAGTGCGTGGAATTTATTTGAAAAACAACATAATGGAGGGCCTTTATATAAGCAAGAGAACCCAAAACAATAGTTTTTCATTTTGTCTATTTGTCTGTATGTCTGTATATCTGTATGTCTGTATGTCTGTGTGTCTGTATGTTTGTGCACGCTAATCTCAGAAACGGCTTAACCAATTTGGATGCAGTTTTCAATAATATGTTGTAGTAGTCTTGTCTTGTTAAGAAATAAAAAGTTATGACAATTTATGTCAATCGCGTAATAAGTACCATGCGAATCTTCTTCTATACATGTAATAAATCTGTAGAGGAGTAGTACTTGACAATTTTAAATATTAAAAAAAATATTTAGTCCGGATGTGAACGGGTTATTACCAGTAAAATATATTCTAAATGAAACAAAATCCATTTATAGCATTTTTGAAATTGAGTGTTACTCTGAATAACATTTACTTTTTCACTTTCACTGCACACTCTTCACTCTATCAAACGATATATGTGTATTAAGTGTTTAGGAATGTATCTATATACATACAATAAACTTGTAAATGATCGCTGTCATGAAAAATATATTAAAAAAAAACATAATTAGGGTTTAATGTAAACTTGAAATATTTCTAAACGCAAAAACTACTTGACGGAGTTGTACAAAGGATACGGTACAAGGTAGGTAAGGGTACAAAAGGGTGTTTTAACGCAATCGAAATCTATGCGTACGATGTCGCAGGCACAACTAGTCAAGAATAATTCGATTTCAATAAACAATATAGGTATATAGCCAATTTTTACCGTGAGGCAAATATAAAAAGATTTGTTAAAACCATCAAATGTGAATGTCTGCATTATATACACGTTCAAATTGCAATCTAAACATATCTAAACATTAAGCCATTTTAATGTATTAATGACGTCAAGTATAGATATTAATTACTAACATAAACAGATGGATATTTGGGTTAATGTGGTTTAACTTGATTGATTGAATTTTCATGTCCATAGTTCATGGTTTTCCTTACATTTGATTTTTAAGACAGATTGCATCTTTATAAATAAACCAAACTGTCGATGCAATAAAAGTATAGGGTGTGGTTTTTATAGATTTTAGTTGGCTTGTTTCCCGGGTGTGACAATCTTTGAACGCAGTTAGCTTATTTTTTTAACCCTCGACTAAAAAGAGGGGTGTTATAAGTTTCACCTGTGTATCTGTGTGTCTGTCTGTGGCAAACTAGCGGCCAAACGCGTGGACGGATTTGAATGCGGTTTTTTTTTTATCAAAGGCTGTGTTTAACAAGATAGTTATTAGTTATGATTGGTCGAAATAGAAATAGAAACACAGAAATAGAAACGAAATAGAAACAGTCCTCTCCATGATATTGACGTTTTATTCATGCGGGGAGAGGTTCTTGTGCAATAATTAACTGTTCCCATAGGCTTTGCCCGCGCTACATAGGAAAAAAAGCCTTGTTATGAAGACCTAAACGTTTTTACACTTATTTATTCAGGTAAAGTACTTTTTTAGGGATAGATTTTGTCCGAGACTGCGTCCACGTAGACTGTAAAAAATATATTTATATGGCTTATGATCGTAATCAAAAAGAGTTACGAGCAACAGCTAGTGATAATATAAATCCCTTCATCATAGTGTTATTAGTGATTTTAAATCATTTCAACTCAAAATTTTTATATTTCAACAATGACAACGACTTCAATAAGTACATAATAATATTATTTTTAGTCTTTTTAGAGGTCTTTTGGTATCGGAGGTTTTGTTAATTTTTAATTAAATTTTTCAAATAAGTAATAAATTCTATTTACAATATGGTTAGAAGTACTTTCTCTTCAGATGGCATTAGATATATTCCAACCTGTATATTATAATCATATTTTAAACTAATAATATAAAAAAAGAAAAACGTCTACCACGCAAAACGCAATTCTGAATTATAAAAAAAAATAATTATAATATTGTGGATATTTTTTTTTAATTTAACTTTTATTTAATGTTTTTTCTTTTACTATGATACTTTATATTTAACGTCACAAATGTTTTTATATTACATTTTCATGCTCATAATATTAGAATAAATAACTATTAAAGAGTTAATTAATATTAAAGATTTAAATATTTGAATTGAAGATATTTATATTATGTTGTTTTCTATTATGTTTGTCTTATTTTTGATCATAATAAAAAATAAATACCGAATTCATAAGCACTATGCATTATTTATCCAGCCTAGAGGCCTTTATACATAGACGATGAGAACACTGCATAGTTTATAGTATTTTGTACTATATAGTAAGTTGTATAATGGTTATAAATTATTATTATATTATTATAAATATTAAATTTACATAACTCATAATTATGATAATTTATTTTTAGCTCTAGTTACTAGATCGTAACTTCGAATTATCCGTATAATATTTTTAAGACCCATTCAACTTTATGTAATTTTCAAGGATTCTCTAGACCACAAAGCATGGCTGCGATCTGGAATCCTTCCAATTTTTAAATCTTGAGATAATACTTAATGGTTTAAAGATCAGAGAAATGGTTGGAGTATTATAATGGAAACCAATATAATTAAAAATTTGAAAGTATACTTATTCATTTACAAACTCAAATTTGTTATTTCTTAATTATATCTGGCATTTAATATTATTATGAGACAACATTAAAACATTATTAGACAAATGATCCAGGGCTTTTGTAAGTTCAAGTAAATAGATTTTTAACGATAAAAAAAATCGTCGTTTATATATACATCGATTATATTTACTTACATAGTTTCCAAATATTTATAATGTTCTAGCAGTTTATAACCAATTAGTCACTGGAGTAATATTACGTTTAAAAATGTTACAAAACTTAATGTAAATGTTTTTTAATTATCATTAAGATCTTGTATCTAATTCTTATATGTTATAAAATATTGACAAGATCATGGAAAGTAAGAACCATAGCAGAGTTTTATTATTTATATTTACACTGGGAATGTTGTAGCATATACATAATATAGTACTATGACTGCTAGCGATAAGAATAGATCGTATAAAAATAACTACGTTAATAAAAACCGGCTTTAAAACTAAAAAGTAAAAAATAATCAAAATTGAATATTTATTATGTACTACCTATTATTTATATCTCCTATTTACTAAAAGGTTTGAAGTCGGTGCCAAGCCTTAACCAAATAATTATATTTAACCACTTAAATGAATACGAGTATATTAATACAATGAAATGCCTACTTTAATAATTAAGATACGTAAATAAACACAATAAATTAAAAAATTAACAAAACCCCCGATACAAACAGACCTCTAAAAAGAAAAAAATAATGTTATTATGTACTTATTGACGTTGTTGCGTCGGGGAACCGTTGCACGTACGTTGACGAAGGTGACTATTTTACGAAGTTAATCATTAAGGAATTAGACTATATGATTCAATATCGTAATTTCTTTATTTGCCTTGTTAACTTACTTGCGTTTTAATTTCTTCCTATACTAAGCGGTCCCCCGACGCAACGACTTCAATAAGTACATAATAATACTATTTTTAACCCCCGACTAAAAAGAGGGGTGTTATAAGTTTGACCTGTCGATCTGTGTATATGTGTATCTGTATATCTGTCTGTGGCAAATTTCCGGCCAAACGCGTGGACGGATTTGAATGTGTTTTTTTTTAATCGAAAGCTATGCTCGTCGAGATGGTTCTTATCCATGTTTGATTGAAATAGTAATAGTCGTCTTCAAGATATTGACGTTTTATTCGTGCGGGGGAGAGGTTCTTATGCAATAATTAGCTGTTTGCGGCCAAACACGTGGACGAATTTGAATGCGGTTTTGTTTAATCGAAAGCTATGCTCGTCGAGATGGTTCTTATCCATGTTTGATTGAAATAAAAATAGTTGTCTTCAAGATATTGATGTTTTATTCGTGCGGGGAAGAGGTTCTTATGCAATAATTAGCTGTTCCTAGCGGTGTCGCCAAAAGGATGGAGGCCAAAAGGTTTTAACACTTACATACTGAGGTAAAGTACTTTAGTAAAGGATAGCTGTTGCCCGTGACTGCGTCCACGGAGACTGTAAAAATATATTTATATGGCTTATGATCGTAGTCATAAAGAATCACGGGCAACAGCTAGTGATAATATAAATTCCTTCATCATAGTGCTATAAGTGATTGTAAATCATTTTAACTCTAAATGTTTATATTTATTAATATTCGTATATATGAAACCTACAGATGGTAGATACCTACCCATATGAAAAAGTCTTGAATCATGTTAATTAATACATTTATAATTTATTACATTGTCGAAAATTTCACGTTTCCACGTCCTTATTTTATAAAATATAATATATATTTCTCGTATTAAATATAACCTTTGTACATCATAATATAGGATTCTAATGCTAAAAGTTTTTTTTTTAAATCGGTTCTGTAGTTTCGGAGCCTATTTAATTCAAACAAACAAACAAATCTTTCCTACTTAAACAATTAAAAATGTTGTGTCTGTAGGTTCATTTAGAACAAGTAACATAACTTTAAAAACCAAAAAAAAAACAAATTAAATAAAAAATTTAAAAAACCCCCGATACAAAAAGACCTCTAAAAAGAGTAAAAATAATATTATTATGTACTTATTGAATTCGTTGCGTCGGGGGGGACCGTTGAATAAAGGAAGAAATTAAAATGCAAGTAAGTTAACGAGGCAAATATAGAAATTACGATATCGAGTCGTATATTCTAAGTCCTCAATGATTAACTTCGTAATATACACTATCAACGTACGTACAACGATCCCCCGACGCAACGACTTCAATAAGTACATAATAATATTATTTTTACTCTTTTTAGAGGTTTTTTTGTATCGGGGGTTTTTTAAATTTTTAATTATTCTTTTTAAAGGTCGGTTTGTACCGGAGGTTTTTTTAATTTTTTTTTCTGCCTTTTAAAGTTATGTCACTGGTTTCTTTATTATACTAAATTACCCTTCAAAAACATAAATTGTCAGTTGTTTCTATTAATCTATCTTAATATTATAAAAAGGAAAGATTTGTTTGTTTGTTTTTTATTTATGTATTTTTTGAAAAAAATACAAAAGAATCTTAACCTAACTCACTCACAGTACTTAAATTGAAATATGATCTAGTAAGTAGCATGTAACAAGTCATTCGTAACAATTCAAATAACAATTTTACACAACTTCCCCACACAATTCCAAGACAGTTCCTACAAATACACAATGATAATTCAGTCGCAGTAACTTGTGAGTACACACGGGGTGATATTTGTTGAACGATATTAATCAATGTTTGTTTTTTATTATCGATTGGAAATATTTCTTTAATTTATATTTTATATTTATTTTTGTAATTTCATTTTTAAGTGAAGATGGAAGGTCGTTTATTAATTTAGGTATTTGATATTGTAGTAGTTGTTTACCGTAAAGATTATTGTAACTCGGTACTTTTAAGTCAACGCGAGACGCACTGCGTGTTTGGTAGGTGCGCCTGATGATGTTAGTATTCGTTATTATGAAATTTCTCAAGCAGTAATATATATTTCACGATCAGGTGATCGTGTATTGGTAATATGTTACAATAATGAAAGAGCTCGTGATAATCATTTTCGTGGTGGGTTTTGGTTTTTTTAGATACTATAGCTTTCATAATTCTTATTTGCAGGTTGTATATTGGATCAAGGTTTGATTTACTTGTCCTACTATAGCTACTCAGACCGTAAAATATAGTTGTTTTGCCCAAAGCTTTATATAAGTTTACCAGAATTTTACATGGAATTTTTCTTTTAATTATCGTTATTTTTGCCAATATGGTCCGTAGCTTATCACATACGTGATTAATATGTTCAGTCCATTTTAGTCGATCGTCAATTATAAGTCCCAGATATTTTTGTTTAGTGACTATTTCAACAGGCTTACAAGAACAGTTTTGAAGATCAACATGTAGACATTGTGCACTGTGTGCTAATAGTTTTAAATTATTATGGTGCTTCCTGTTCTGAGTAGAACTGATGTACATTAATTTATTTTTTTTGGCGTTTAAAACAAGTCCTACATCATGAGACCACTTTAACAAAAGGGTGAAGTTTGTTTGTAAGTCTTCCAGAACTGCATCAAACTGAAATATTTCACATTTGGATATTAAGTTAACGACATCATTTACTTAGGTGATATAATATAATGGTCCAAGTACAGAGCCCTGGGCTGTTCCATGTAAAGCTGGTACGTTTTTACTGGTGATATTGCCGATTTTTTTTAATTTGAATAGCCTCTGACACTACTGAACCGATTTAAAAAATATTTTTGCATTAGAATCCTACATTATCCCTGATGACCATAGGTTATATTTTTATAATCATCATCATCATCATCATCATCATCATCATCATCATCATCATCATCAGTAATATTATAAAGAGGAAATATTTTATTGTATGTTTGTTTGAATTGAAAAGGCTCCGAAACTATTAGACCGATCTAATAAAATATATTACCTTTAGAATCCTACATTATAACCCTCTGATGAACATAGGTTATAATATTTAATACGAGAAAAAATAAAGATCTGCGTGAAAATTTCGACAATGTAATAAATTATAAACGTATTAAGTAACATGATTCAAGACTTTTTCATATAGGTATATACGAATATTAATAAGTATAAACATTTAGAGCTAAAATGATTTACAATCACAATTAAAATGATTTACAAACCGGCCGAATTGAGAACTTCCTCCTTTTTGAAGTCGGTTAAAAAGCGAAAACAAATTCATTGATTTATTAAATATGTTTTTTTTTTATATAGGAATAGTAAGAATTTTACAAGAGTTAGATGTAATTTGATGACATCATGGATCCGGTTTAATGACTAATTAAGATTAAGAAAGATTTTTCCTCATTGGTAGAAAACAAAATATGAAATTATTATCCATTCATTCGCTAGAACTTTAATGGTTGATTGATAATTACATTGGAATTAACTCACGGGTAATTAATTAGTCACAAAACGTCCAACTGAAACACGACGCCTGTTTTGTGGAGCCGCAAACTGTCCAAATTAACACGCTCACTAATTTCAAACTTTAAAAGATTTTAAATATGATTCATTTAATATGTAAAAAAAAAATCTAAACTTAAATGAGTGCACTTATACCAATAAGATATATTCATTGCAATGATCCTCATAAGTCAATTACAAGATAAAATGGGACATGAGCCCTATCATCATTTCTGTCAACTGGCCAGAACTTATCTTATCTTAAGCTGGCAATATAATCAAATAATTTGTTTTTACTTGAAAATTAATATTTCTGTGTACTATATACTATTACGAAGTGTGAGAGAAAATTATAATATTGCAGCGTATAATAATTTTCTTGGTCAACAGCATAATAAAAATAAATATATACAAATAATGAAATAAATGAATTACTGTCTATTTTGTATGAAATACAATCGAAATATAAGGTATTTTTATTTTAACTTTTCAAGAAGATTCATTAATATTTATGCGACATCTCTTCCTACTAATTGATAACGAGAGGCTTCTCCCTCTTCCACGTCACATCCACTTTGACTATGGAAGCGTATGAAGATTTTATCACCAGTTTACGTTTTTATTATTTGATGTGAAGACTATATATCTTTTTTATATAATGTGTTTTAAAGAATCAAATACTTTTGCAATGATCATGCAATTTTTGTTTTAATGTTATATTGCTAAAATGTCACTAATATAGATCACTAAAATAGATGAAATTCTTAACATAAAAATATTATTAAATTTGTCTTGACCAACATCAATGCTTCGATTTATGAAAACAGTTTCATAACAACATTGTAATATTACTTTGTATATATCTGCAGGTACCTCAGCTCCCTCCCCTCTAAAACTTAATCCGCCTCAATGATTTCCCTAAAGTTCATAGATGTACTCATCCTGCCCTGATCTGGCGCTGAGCCAAGCACAGCTCTGATTGTTGCTATTATATTTATTCAAATATTGCAACTGTTCTTCTTTCTATAGGAACAAAGAAGGTCACACTATCTAAGCTTATATTAATTTGTAAATCAAGCTTTTATTCACAAGGGGATTCCACTTTATAAAGAAAATGTTAATTAAATTTATTTAATATAATATTCATATTTATAGACAAATTAAACCAAAGCAAATTATTCACAATTATATATAATTGATAACATTATGTATATCGTAATGAAGAGATCTAACTCGCTATTACAATGAACAGCCAGCTCGTTGACGTTAATATAATAAAAGTCTAATGCACTAATTCGTGTAAAACAAAGAACTATGAAATAAAAATATATTATATATTGTCAAAAACTAAGAAATCTCAACAAAGACTAAAACATCGTACTGTTAGCTAGTAACAGAAACAAATGTTGAAATAGGAATCTTGTCTGCTAGTGAGTATGTACAATAAATCCACTTCCTAGATGTTAGTTTGAAGTTCATCGATGTCGCAATACAAACTTGGTTTGCAAATTGAAACAGCGTCTATTTGCCTACAGAGTTGGTAATCTTCTATTCAGACTTTGATAAATGCACTAAGGATTATATTTAACGTTTCGTTCAGATTGTTTGCTGAATTTTTAACTCGAACTAACACGTGACTTTATTTTAATAATAAATTACTTATCTAATAGTTACATATTATATTTATGTTATTTTTAAAGTTTTTACTCATGACTAATTACATAACAACAATTTTATAGTATTTTTTAAAAGAGTTACTTTTTTATTACTAGGACTATTGAACCTTAAATTATTTACAGACTAAGTGAAACTTTTAAGATTAAAGTTATGCTAATCGTAAAAGCTAAACTAAGATGTCTTGCGTATATTTATTATTTTAATAAATATTTATAATTAGTGTATACTTACGTACTTTGACACGAAAATTTTAAATAGTTCAACAGAACAAAACATTGGAAAATAAAATGCTTTTCTCCGATATCTCACTTCGAATACAGTCACTGTTTGGTAGAGTCTCCCTGCGGAAACAACTACAACTACGTCATTGATTTCCCTAAAGTTCATGGATGCATATCTGACGCAGTTTGAACAACAAACTTGAGTGGCTTCTTAAATATTTGTGTTTTATTTTGTATATTATAAAACTCATTTCATGCTTACAAAATAAGTATCACATTTAATAAAATAAGAATGGTTTTATATATAAATGTTTGGTTTCTAATAAAAAAATATATATATAAAATTTAGATCAGCTTGGATTTTAGCTCGTTCAATATACGCTCTCGACCACATATAAAAAGTAAAGAGATTTTAAAGTGCTTTGCTTTGCTTTCTTGCATTATACATAATGTATAAAGTATAAAAAATATCTTGCTAATTTAGAAATTCTAACTACTGCATATTACAAATACATATATAATATGTATATATATATATATATATATATATATATATATATATATATATATATATATATATATATATATATATATATATATATTTTATAGGACCAGTTGGCAAACAAGCCAACGTTCACCTGATAGTAAATGGACTTTCATAAACAATCAAAAATAAAATGCGTTATAAGCTCTGAAAAATGGATAGTTCGTTGTATGCTGTATTTGTACGACAATGTGATATTATGAATATTTACTGACTTGGTAACCCACGGCATGCGTAGATGATAGGTCTGGTCTCGTGAGTGACTGTCTTTGTGCTCCCCTAAGTAAACATAATGTATCCTTGGTACTACCACGCTCTACCACAACGTTAGCATGAGAGAGTATATGTAACTACAATATAGTTATTACACCTACTCAAATAAAACTGATAGGGATACAAGAAGCTAGGAAAGAAAAGCTGAAGAGTGGGTAGTTGGACTTTCGGCTCTCTTAGATAAATTCTAAATGGATTTTTACAATATTAAGTTAATCAACCTTTATAAGTATAATCTACTTACCCAAAAAACATTGGTTGTAACCTAGAAGGTCAATCATTGAAAAACCGGAAATAAATATAAAAATATTGATTACTGCTTTCAATTGACTAACGATTGATGTTTAATTGGAGTTAATAAATAAGAAACTAGTCGTCGGCATGCGACCCCAAGTTGGATTAATTACATTCCTGAGAACGACGCAGCTTACTTACGTGATGGGGATATGTGATTATAAATATTTTCTAAATCATAATATTATTTTTTATATAATGTTGATTTTAAATATCTACGTTAAATAGTTTTTTATACACTGAACTCTATATAATACAAACAATGGATAAATTTTAACGAACTACTACAAGAATATCTAATTATTTAGAGATTCAATAATAAAAGATCCAACAAGTGAGGAACACAGATTGATTTTCTATATGTATAAATTTAAAATAGCCCCTGGTTTAGACAATTATTATCTATTCAGAAGTTAAATCCGGTTGAAATGTCAAGAATCGAAACTTATGTAAGCGTTACATGATTAGATTCCTAAAAAGAGATTGTATGGGAAGATGACTTTGACTTAAGTGAATACAAATGTGTTTATTATTCCTTATTGAAAGAAAAACTTTTCATAATGCAATAAATCAACATTAAATAATAAATAATTAAAATAATAAATCATTGATTCTCGTTTCCATATTTTTAATTTCCACATGGTTGGATATTATAAAAAACAACCAAGCTTTATCCGAAAAGAGATCACTTTTTTAAAATGTTTGTTTATCGCTGTATCTCGCAAAAAATATATTTTTTTAATATTCGTTTTGATGGCATCATATATTATTTACAGTTATAATAAATTTGTAGCTTAAAAACTCAAAACATAGAAAATAGTTATTAAAAATAAAACGTGGTGATGGTGGACCAACTAATATATATATTATTAAAAACTTACATGTCGGTCTGTTTATTTGCCCATAACTTAAATACTACCGGCATCGTTAATCCAACAAGTAATTTATTTGCGATTACAAGCTCTTAGAACATATGTTAGCGTTAAGAATTTTAGTTGTTTCTATCAGCGGATGAACTCGCGGGGAAGTGCTAGTAACTATTATAAAAAAACACTAAGTAAAAATAAAAGAACTACAAGATACACCCACTGGAGCACGGTGTCGGGAATTATAAGAAGCACCCCACACTTTTTTA
Source organism: Napeogenes sylphis (assembly GCA_959347405.1). Classification (NCBI taxonomy): domain Eukaryota; kingdom Metazoa; phylum Arthropoda; class Insecta; order Lepidoptera; family Nymphalidae; genus Napeogenes; species Napeogenes sylphis. Next base: position 26,330,069 of record OY365788.1, on the reverse strand, counting down.
CTATTAAATAAATAAATAAATAAATAATATCAGGACAAAATACGCACATTGATCTAACCACAAAGTAAGCAAATTATTTGCTTGTGTTAAGGATGTTAGACAATGATATACATACATAAATAAATATAGATGAAACCAAACCCAGAAACACGGACATCTATGTTCATCACATGCATGCCTGTCCCCGCCGGGAATCGAACCCGAGTCCCGTTGCGCCGCTATACGTTAGGTGTTTGCGCTAACCACTCGCCCAAGAGGGCAGTTGAATGAATACATTCTTATCAAATCGTTTTTTATTGTTTTTTATATGGAAAAATTGAAATAAATCCGACAATTTAAAGTTGGTCAAAATTATGTATAAGGTTTCATTACAAAGTTACATAAAAAAGGACTGATAACATATTCACAGAGACAGCTGGCACGCGGGGAAGTATCATGTACTTTTTTTATTGAGGAAAACATCATCTCAAAAAAAAGCTGTGGTCGAAAATGAAAAGTAAAAACATATTTATGTGTATTTAAGTTATTAAAACACTAACACAATGATATGTAATTGGATATGCTAAGTAAAGTATAAGCATTCCGCTCAAATAAGTAACTTTTTGTAAATAAATTTGGAATGAAAATTAAACTGGTGCGAGTACGAATTTAAATCCACGGCCCCCTAGAAAGCGTCCCGTCATTATACCAATTGAGCTACCACATCGCTGCCCGCCTCGATCTTTATGGGAACGGTGGTGATATCTACTAGGCTTCTTTCGAAAATCCTATATCGAATTGATAATAATGGGTAGTAATACCAATAATTGGTAATTGGAAATGGTAATGGTAATGATAATTCATTGATACACTGAATAAAATTAGACTGTTTTGTTGATAATTAGAATGTTTAATTGAATATTGAAAATTTAATTATCAATCCTTTTTGGTCATAATTGAAATGTTTAATAAACAAATCAAACTAAATCAATGTACTTTTTTATAGTTAGACTTTTGTATGAAATGTTAATTAGGCACTTTAAAATTCAGATTATGTATTAAAAACAAAATTTTATTTAAGATAACTATCAAATTACTTTGGATCGTGTAAATCATAAACTATATCATTGAAAATGTATATTTAATACTATATTTTTTAATACTATAATCAAATTGTATAAATGTGATAGTTAAGTTAGCTCCTAACAACCACTACAACCATTGGTATATTACATAGTACATTATTAAATCACATTCAGTAAAATGTTTGCGTAATTTATAATTATCTATAGGCAAAGAAAAAATAATTTAAATGTAAACTAAATTAATTCTCAAGTAGCGCTTGCAGCCTCACCGGAAACCGGACGTTACACAAGAGGGTTTGTTAGGCTGTTATTTTAACGTGATGATGATATTAGTTCTCAATTCTTATTATCGATTATTGATTTTTTATAATTAAATTGGGATAAGACAATAGTAATATGACAGGTAATATATTTTTTAGAACATGTAACATGGTAAATGTTTTTTTTTTTTGTTAAGTGTATATTTTCTACGACAGATACATTGTGTTGCCTCGGGCTCCACTTGTTTGAACTTTAGAAAAACGTTGTACGATACATATATTTTAAGCCACTGCCTGAACCCGGCCAAGATTTGAATAAATGTTGAACGATTCACTTCTAATGTGTTGAGAAAATTTGTTATGAGTAAAATGTTCAAATCAGACACCTGTCCCCTCTCATGCTGCGCCACAAACGGAACCAGACTGGGTTTCATTGCTTGCTCGAGTAGAGTTGCTGAAGATCAGTTGCACATAAGCCGAACGTGAACCAGTAGCCAAACGCCACTGCATTTCGCATAGGCGTGGTTTCTTAGAGAACAGATATGCAATAAATGCCCAAAAAATCTTCTAAACATTGCCTGGTACGGAGAGCTGTGCCTATTCATAGCAAGCGTCGCTTTGCTAACCGACGCATGTGTGCTCCACAAGTCAGCAGTTTGAGATGGGACATTTTTTTTATGTATTCTACAGATGAATATATAATATTATTTTCTCCTTAAAACCGTTTAATGTTTACTTAAATATAGAATGAAAAATAAACCGATACGGGCAGGGATTAGAACCCGCGACTACTGGGAAACCGGTGAATTAAGCGTACTATATGTGATTGTCTATTCAACATGTATAGCTCAATAATAAGAAGCTATCCTATTTTGCATTGATTGTACGAATACTTGTCATTAAACAAATCTTTCGCAATGAATTTTCAAAAATATTGAAAAGAATTAGATGCAAAATATAAGAGGTTCTTGAATAGACGTAAAATGCAATTCTGCGACTTTAAAGCCAGATATAGATATTCTCATCTAGAGTGTCATATATCGAGTACCTTTGAAATTCTCAATGTATCGATGCTGCTAGAATCTCAGCATATTAAACACGTTGCATATTCATACCGATAGCCACTTTCAGTCTTACGACGACATTTAAAGCATTTGGAATCTTATCTAACGGCGTTACTAGTTAATTTAGTTTGAAACTCCATAGAATAGGTATTGTGGTCGAATCAGCGGAATTTGTAATTTTCCATTTGAATAAAACAAATATGGCCTCTTCAAAACTATAATTAAACAGGATCGCGTATGAAATTCTGACAAACAAGATGTAATTATAATAGATTTGAGCAACAAACCGACTAGTAGCATGAAATCTGTGAAGATTAATTTAAACCGCTTTTTTGTTTTTTTATTCTTCTGAAACTACGAAAGTCTGATACGTATTAGACATACTTCATGTTCTGAGGGCTCTTCAATTTTTTCTTACAATTAATTGTATTACAACTAACAACAACTTAATAAACTAATTAGAAGAATAATGAAGGAGACGTTCCTTAAGGTTTTTATATGAGCATTTTTTTTTAATCTTTATAGTTTCAACAATATTACTAATGTTTATATTTATACTTACTTATTAGCTTTCACTTAATTATTAATGGTTATTGAGTTAATAAATAGAATAATAAATATAACACTTTTTGATTTCTTTACATTCAATATCATAATTTTACTACAGGATGATTTTAAAGTAAACTCCTGCATCTTGAATATTCCACGTACTTTGAAAACGTGATCGCAATGTGAGGGTGCGAGTGCTCATGCAATGTCTTTAATAGTCTCATAAATTGAATATGTTATCTTGTTCCATGTAACGAGCGATCAAAATCATAAGGCAACTTATTGAAACTCGATATTGACTTTGGGGCTCACAAATACTGCAATATGGTACCTTACACTATTTACACACTAAACATTTTCATATGTTGTTTGAAAATATCTCTAAACATGTTTAGCCGCTCTATTAAGTTTGAATTTTATAAAATGTATGCATGTATGTAAGGTATGTATGTAATGTATTTTTTTAATCTTTATTGTTCCCACAAAAAATTGTTAAGATAGGCGCATTTAATGCTAAATAAGATTCTCTAACAGTCAGCCTTGGACTAAGGACTTAAAGAGACTTAAAAGACGGTACAATAAAGCAAGAATTTCCAGAAGCAGTATAAATTTGAAGAAATTCATAAAATATATAATAATAATAAACCATTTTATTTCCCATAAAGTTAAAAGTATGACTATTAGAATAAATATTAATAATAACAATATATAAAGATAGTTTCCTTAATTCCCTGTAAGTGTCTCTAATTCTAAGTGATGATTGTTAGTTTTAAATTTTTGTTATTTAGTATTTTTTATATAATAGGAACCCCTTGGTAGGATATAGACCTGCTCCAAATTCTTTAAATTTTCTCTGTCTTGTGCTATGTATATATCTAGCCAGTGTTTTCCTGCCACCGATATTATGTCGTCTGCCCATCGTTCTTGTGGTCTGCCCACGTTTCTTTTTATTGTGGACATCTCATCTCATTCCATCATTCTCATTCCATTTCGTGCTCTTAATAGTGAATCTTACTAATAATATAAGTGCCAATGTTTGAATGGATGTCTGTTACTCAATCACACCAAAACTACAGAATCTATTTTGATAGAAACTTGTCAATATTGTAGCTTTTGTACCAGAATAACATAGACTATAGAAATACTAACTTTAGCACGTGCTTTTTACTGTGATATAACATAGCTTGTAGCGGGATTACATAATTGCGACGGGAGATCCTGTTTTAACAGTTCAGTGTTTGATTCACTAAATTTTACATGAGTATTTGTGAAAATCCTTCGTATTATCCGAAGACTTTAGAAGGACTGTTATGTATTTCAAATATTTGTATGTAAATAGAAATATATCCAATTATGCTATTTGTATGTTCCCTGCTACAGTGGACGTGTGAGGTATCGGTATATAAGACTTGATAGCACAAGTGACAATATACCCAGTTATTATAAAAAAGGAAAAATGTTGGATTTTGGTCGCCATATTGTGAGGTCTAAAAATTATGTCTATAAGCCAACCCATTTAGGAGTCGCCGTTTAAAAGCGATTTCATAAAATAAAATTTAAATTATGATAAATTAATAATAATTCATCAATATGTACCTACTTATTCGGTGGAAATTTATTTAGGTGAGATCTAAGAAAATATGTTTGGGGGAGCATTAATAGATATTTGATTTTTTTAAATACTTATTTAAAATATAGATTGAACTTTAGAAGGAGTGTTATGTTATTGAAATTTATGTATGTAATTAGAAATATAGTCAAATATGCTATTTATATATATATTTTTTTGAATGTATAACGATCAAAATAAATGTTTTAGAATGTACCTCTTCTAGACAATTTAATAAAACATAAGTATTTTTTTTAATTAGAACTCTGCCAATGTTATTGAGTATGTACTTTATACATTTGTCATTTGTTTTAAGATATGTCGGGCAAATTGATAATTGTCTGTTTTACATCAGCATGAATTTAACGCGAGACAATTTTCTTACATTGTTTTTTTATGACTTTCGATGTCATTTAAGTCAACAAGAAAGTTATGATAGACTTCGATTGGCCTTTCATGAAACCCCATATCGTCACTGTTTTAAAGCATTTAACGTGGTCGTACTAATAATAATAATAATAATAATAATAATAATAATAATAATAATCATTTATTGAAGATAACAAGGATCCAGTTGTTAGTTACAATTATAATTTCTATAAAACTATATTAGTAAATACATAATCATTCTTCTAAGTAAATAAATTCTCATTTGATTAAACCAAATCAGACTCGAACAACATTAAATTAATTTACAACAATCTTGAATTATTATAAATTATACAAATGAAATCAAATTCATAAATTTAAAATAAATAAAATAACAATCTCAATCACTACAAGAATTAACATCATAAATCAATTTTAACACAAATTAAAAAATTAAAATATCTGAGTTTTAATATTTAGTTCTAACATTTAAATAATAAAGTAAAATAAAATGGTCATAACATTTAAATAATAAAATAAAATAAAATGGGCATAATCAGATAAGTCAAATCAAGTCAAAAAAAAAAATAATAATAAAAAAATAATAATAATAATAATAATAATAATAATAATAATAATAAAATAAAAATAAAATAAAAAATTCAAATCCAATTAAATTACATCAAATTAAAAAATAAATTAAAAATAAATTAAATCAAATCGTATTAAGACTTCAATTTCATTTTAAAAATATCAAGACTTTAACAAAATGATTCATAATCTCAGAATCAGCCTTTTCAGAAACATTTTTAGGATATTGTTTTTACTAGAACGAAGCCTTTTCAAAAGGGATGACGTTCTGTTTCTCAAAATTGCATAAAAATCGTTTGTTCGCTCTTGAGCAAACATGAGTGAAGCAGAACAAAAACGGGGTAAGCCCAACAGCATCCTAAATCCATTATTATATTGAACCCTAATAGTATCCAATGCCCTTTGTGTGCAGTTTACCCACAAGGCACTCGTGTAGAAGGTTTGACAGTATGCTTTAAATAGCATTATCTTAGATTCTTTACTACAACGAGCAAACCTGCGGGCCAACATATTACACCTTACAGCTAAGGCTCTGCGTTCACGCTCAATGTCCAACTGATCCCTGAGGTCCGCCGTAAGGAAGTGACCTAGATACTTATAGTAATTGACACGTTTTAGCAGTATCCCGTTTAGTGAAATTCTAGGTTCGTATTTTACTTTCTTACCGGGAGCCTCAAAGATCAGGTATTCACATTTCGACACATTATATAATAGTCCATGTTTAGATGCATAATCCTGACATGAGTTAAGCAACTCTCTAATGGAACCAGCCGTGGGACCCAACAACACCATGTCGTCGGCATAATTTAAATTATTTATGCTGTCTATTAGTTCCAGCAATTCATTAATATACAAGTTGAAGAACCTCGGAGAAGTCAAGCCCCCCTGCCTAACTCCGCACATCAACCTGTACGATTCGGAGAGTCCCTCTCCCCACCTCACGTAGTTTTGTTGGTTTGCATACCAATATTGCATGATCCGTATCAACTCCGGTTGCACGCCCGCCTTCTCCATCTTATTCCAAAGTATATCATATGACACTAAGTCAAACGCCTTGGACAGATCGAGAAAGCACGCGTACACCGGCGTTTTTCTGTTTGTGTAGTATTTGACAGTCTGCTTTAAGGTTAGTATGGCAGTTTTAGTAGAGAGGCCAGGCTGAAATCCAAACTGAGAATCGTGCAATTAGATTTTCTCACTGAATTTCCTGTCAATCAGACCGTCAAATACCTTTGCAATTATGGTAGCCAGGGATATAGGCCTATAGTTACAGCTGTCAGAAATATCACCCGTTTTATTTTTAATGATCGGGATCACCATAGTTCTCATCATCTCAGTGGGGATATAAAAATGCCTGATGCATTGATTATAAAATATTGACAACACCCTGAAAAGATGAGTACCTGCATACCTTAGATGCTCAATGCTGAGGCTGTCATGTCCGGGTGATTTTCCTCGTGTCATTTTATTTAAAGCTTCGAGGATCTGTTCAGATGAGAAACTTAATGGTTCCCGCTCATAACGGAACTGAGAATCAACCAACGCGACCGATTGCCCCAGCGGTGACGAGACCTTAAAGTGTTCCTTAAACATGTTAGCTATATCCTTTTGTGAAGTGCATCCCGCGACACTCACTGGAAGACTTGGTCGAACGTTTAACTTTTTAGTGGCATTCCAAAATTTTGTAAAATTCTTATTTGCTCTGTGAGAAGCAATTGCATCCATTTTGATTTGTTCTTGGTGGTTTTGACACCACTTCAAACGACTTTTAAAATTTTTTTGTGCTTTACACATCTCTTCCCAAATGGCCCCAGAACGTGGCTTCTTATAAAACAACCATGTTTGATACTTCCACCTGGCCTCACAGTGAGCATCCCGAACGTGTTTTTTCCATCCTATTATATGGTTACGTTTTGGTTTATAGCTTTCATGGGTCTCCGTCGCCGCTCTTGACAATATTTTAATAAAATCACTGTACGTTCTTTCCAGACTAAGCTTATGTGAGTGATTATTACACGTTGTTCCGTAACATGACTAAATAGGCCGTGATAAATAAAGCTGACTAAGTTCTTGATTACATTTGTCACGATACCTACCAATCTGGCCCTCTGTTCTATTACCCCATAGTATTTTATTATATAAGTGTTGGTCGTCATTTATATATATTTTCCCCATTATCAATTTTAAATTGGACTCTATAATAAGCGGCAAATGGTCAGACCAGTAAATATCATGACCAATGCTTACATTAATAACCGTTTGTCTTGCATATTGCGTGGTTATACAGTGATCTAGCCAGCGGAGACTGCCATTAATATCACTTCTGTATGTAAAGGTGTTCGAATTTATTCCTAGAAATTTCGTATCTACACATGTCCAAGACTCATTGGAACAAAAACTACTAAGCTCAGCCCAAAAAGGCTGGTTTGGGTGTGAATTATAGTCCCCTAACATATATATAGATTCTAAGTCACTACTGTCTATTATAGCTTTGACTTCACTCAAACAGTTAGTAAATTCTATAAGGTTCTCATATGTATCGGTTGGCATATAAATACTAAAAATTATAAGACCTCGTTCATCATTAAGAACAGCTTAATGATGAACGATAATCTCACCGATGATCTTCTTAAGGGTGGCCTTTTACGATAACAATAACATAATAAAGAGTGACATATCAAGAACAAGGGTTTTGGCAAAATACATTTTACAAAAATACAAAGATCGGGCGACTAATTTCGGTAATTTGTCTAGACCAGAAAAAGGTTGAATTTAAATGAATACTGAGATTCTTTACCGTTAATGAGAAATGTATAATCGTAGTACAAAGCATCATAGGTGAAAAACTACATTAGTCCTGTTGTAAATTAAAACACTACAATTTATACTGAAAATAATTTATTATTATTATAATCTGTATTATATTATTCTCTATGAATAATTACTATAATACAAATAGTAATACAATGTTTTTAGGATATGTGGGTATAACATTATTGTTGCTTCTTACCAAAGTGATGTGAAATTTTACATATCATATGCAGCTACTGTTCACCCTTGTTTTATATACGATTAGATAATTTCAATGATACGTTTACAAAAGAAATGTTTCTCGATCACACATATTATGGACTTATTAAATTCGCTCAATGATCACGTAGATATTCCTTATTATAACTGGTGTACTATTATTTATGTTTATAGCTGTACATTTCCATTGCTTTTACATAAAAAGTTTTCCATTATCCTACTAGATGTTTTATTATAATATAACGTAGACACCCCAAACAAATAGTTTATTTACAAAGTTCCGTCTCGACCGCTGCTAATTAGCTAGAAATATTGTTTGCGAGTTTTACTATGCTAGCGAGACTATGGAGAACAACTTCTATACATTTATTTTATAAACTTGTATGAAGTTGTGTGTATAAAGTTAATTAATTATTCTATGCATGTAGGATTATGTTAGGAAATAATATGATTTACATCTACTGATGTACTTGTATGCACCTATCATGATGTGTGATTATAAAAAAGGTTATAAACTTAACAATAAATACATTTTGTATATTAATTGCAGTTAATTAAATATTTACACAACATATTTTAATAAGATTCATAAACGTCTTACTAATTCTCAAAGCTCTAAAATTAGATGGTATATTAATTTGATATTTGGTAGACATAATTCTATTAGCAGCTGCTGCAGATGGCTGCCTAGAAACTGAGTTCAGTTATTTAAGTTTATATTTTAAATAGGCATACATTTCATGTAAGACACGTCGGATTCTAATTACGTGGTTTAAAAACACTGGGTCAGTAAATAAGACACAGCAAGAAATTGTATTAATACTTTTTAACTCATTTATGTATATTTTGTAGTATTGAACATTGAATCACAGTCATAATTGATACGTGTTAACTAATAAGAATTCAAGTAAAGCGTAAAGAATATAAAAATTACTAAATCCACCTCTACTGGATCTATGAGACCCTCACTTCTAACTTTAAGTAATTATAATAATTTAATAAGATTATATTATTTAAATTGGTTAATCGAACATTAAATAAACTATTGTTATTCAATGAAAATATTGATTATTTTCATTATTATTATTTTATTTATTGCCTTATTTACGAACTAATTATGCGAGCAGCAGCCGAAGGACTTAAAGAAACCAAAAATCTTTGCAACTAATTTATTAAAATTAAAATATTATAATAAAATTCTTAAGTTTAAACTATACTATGTGCTCGATTCGAAGTGTGAATCTGAAGTGACGCGATCGCCCCCAGCCATCGTCCGTTTCCACGCTCCCAACAATGTGTTGCAATCCCACGGACTGGGTGGCTCGCTTCCAGCTACCTCAGCGGTCTACATGGTTGATGCAGTTGCCTCATGTCGAAAGACCACCATTGTTCCAGTTTTCGTAGAATGTCAATTGTTGTAATTATGCAATATGTAATTGTAATGACATCGAAGAATAAACATGTGCAGAATTGTAAACAAGGAAATTTCTGTAAAGCCTATCGTAAATATAGTATTTGTTTTCCTGCGATACGTCGGTGGTTAATTTAGACAATTTATTTTAAAAACGGTTTTTTTTTTACCAAAACTGTTTTTGTGTAACTAATTCTAAGCTTAGGAATTATTATTATATGATTAAATCTAGTTTCTATATTATTAAATAACTTTTTTTATTACATGTTTTAATTTTTTTTGCACGCATTAGCAATGAACGCTTCAGAAGTTAATTTTTATATCAATCATTATCCATAGAAATATATCAGAAGTGATTGCTAACTCTTGCCTCTCTGAGCACCTTTGTATATATAACACTAATTAAATATGTGACTTGCAATATATGAAATTCATATTTTTAATAGTTTATTATGTTTAGATTTTATATAAACATAATTTCTATATGCTACAATTTTTAGATTTGATTTAAAAAAAAAATCCTCATTTAAGGACAACATTTTACAGTCAGGACGATAATTATAAAATTTTCGGTAAATATTGCTATAAAATGAAATTAAATGTAACAAAATCCACAATCACAATGAATAGAATGTTTCTTTATCTTAAATTTCTTAATTATTTTTTTGGATAATACATTTCCTTAATATTAATTTAACGATTTTCCGTCATGTCTTCACACATGTACTACGATTATGATTATGATATTATATTAAATTATGATTCTCCTTAATGTATGTATTACATTACACTGTTGTACATTTCATTTGATTTTTTTAATTGATTCTTTTTTAGAAAAAAAAAAACTTTTAATACAACCTCACTCGATGTAAGGCCGTTGTCGGCAATGGTCACTGTGTCACTAGTAGACAAAAGTTTTTCTTAATAAAGTAACACGCGGTACGAATATAAGACATACAAATAATGGAAGTATTTAAAAATAGAATATATGACTAAACAATTAACTCAAAGTACATTTAAAATTGTTTAATTGAAACATTATTTCCGCACTATTCATCATACCTATGTGTGAAGCTTTGTCACTGTAGTGATGCCATTTTATATCTGATATATATAAAATTTCAAAAAGGCTCTCTAAGCGTAAACACCTCTTAACTATCAGTTTTTTATCTCCTTGTATTTTTATAGATTATAATAATAATAAATCAAAAGTAGGAACCTAAAAACAAAACCTGCGGTTATAGTTTAAAAATAAATCCCAATATCATTATTTATTCGCTGTTGGGAATAGAGCGTGATGACCGGTTTTCAGTCTATTCGTTTTTGCCTTATTGCTTTGTTATTTTAATTAATTTGTGATTTCATTATGTTAAATTTATATGCCTCTGACTTTTAAACAAATTTATTTATTATTTTAATAACTGTTTCTGTTACCTACAATTTCATTTCCAACTGACACCCCCTAAAAGTCATTTATCCCAATTACAGTAAAAAGTTTACCAAAATTTGTAGTTCTAGTTTTATTATAATTATAACTTCAACTAGTTTTTTCAGTTTGCTCATGGGAATGAGATTTTATTCCAGAGTTAAAAGTATCATATCTATAGCGATAGTCAAATAACTTTTCGAAAAATATGTAACGCATTTTTAACTTACAAATAGTGATAAAATACTTTACATTTCAAAAATGTTTTTAAGGCAAGCGTCAATTCATAACGACCTTTTCTTAAAAAATATAATATTACATTTACATTTCCCTAAGATCCTCATGCTTTAAATCCTATGTGAATAACTAAAAGAATAAATGTTCTTTATTTCTCAGTTATGACTTTGGCGATCTGTAAGCCGTAAAATATCTGTATAATTTTCCTTTGCAATGAAAATTAGAAATTTAAATAATGCCATGAGAGGTTTAATATCTATTTGGATTTATTACATAAAATAATACTATTATTATTATGTTATGATTACAAAAAGGAGAACATATTCTTTATTTTACATAAAAAAAATAATATTTAAGTTTTAATACAGGGATAACATAAGCAGAGATAGATAAAGGATTGTGTATAAAAAGTCACATATTTCGTTAATATAACAACATCAAAGACATTTATATTGCAAAATATTTAAATACAATGAAGTATCTAAAAATTTAAAACAATTAACGTTAAAAAGCAAGCTTTATCGAGCTTCACGGTTTTCAAACCGCAACAAAGCTTATTTGACAGAATCCAATAATTATGTTAAATCGAAGAGAACAAAGAAATGCTGTAAGTGAAATATAATGAATGTGGGAAAGTTTTTCCTTTTGCAATTTCGTTCAATGTGAAATTAGACTGTTACATATTATTTTAATTATGTCAAATTTAATTACACTCGCCAAAGTAATTATACATAAAACTTTAAAATATAATAATTAATCAATATCATATTTTTTTGTCATTTTATATTGTATATGATGTACCTAATGATTTTTCAAGTCACGTTACTTAAAAAGAAATAATAAATTAAATAAATTACAAACATTTTGTTTTGGTAACTATTTCAGGCAATTTTAATCTTTAACTACACGTTTTTTAATTTTTACTTATTAATCTTTTCAAATAATTTCAAGATGCTCTTGGTGGTAGACCATAACATCCGGTCGCCGGCAAAGTTACCACCCATCGGGCAGAGTCGTGCCGCAAAACGACCTAGTCGTGTTCCGGCACGTTGCTCGATGAAGCCATTTATGGGAAATGGGTCTGAACAGTTGCGGTGCGTTGGCGAACCGGTCTGACGTCGGGTTGGTGTTTGTTTTGTCGGGTGTCTAGTCGAGGAGGGTAGCGGGATCCGAAGCGACGGCTTTCCGCTGGCCGCCCGCAGATAGTTGGGGGCCCAATTAGTGGGATAGCCAACCACGAAAGGCTGCCCCGCCAGCTGTGAAAAATCCCAGGGTGGCTCCATCGTGCTGGTTGGCGACCAGACGAGGAGGCCCGATGGCGATCCCTGGGGGGGTTCGGGCGTCCCCGCAGTCTCCAGACTAGCCTCCCAGTGGCAAGACATCACCAATTTCGACGTCGGGTTCGATACGTACCGTCTCGTTCAACTGCCATTTCCCATCCCTATTCACTTTTATATTTATTTATTTTTTTTATGAAAAAGTTAAGAAAAAAGAACAAGTTTACACAGCGGTTGCACTCCTCCTCATATAAAGTGCACCTTACTAATATCAGGGGTTTGCACTCAAATCTTTTAGCTGTCCACCACCACCTGGAGACAGAGCAGCCGCACTTGCTCTTTTTGACGGAGACGCAGATACAATGTCCTTTGAGCGCTGCATACTTGGATTATCCCGGTTACTCGTTAGAGCACAACTTTCGCTCACGGGCCGGAGTCAGTGTGTACGCGCGGAACGACCTCTGTGTTCAGCGTCTCCGTCACCTTGAAGACCCCACTTTTTCTTCCCTATGGGTTTTAGTGGACACAGGAAACGAAAAAATCCTGTATTCCTGTGTCTACCGTTCGCACAGCGGTGACCAGGAGACAACTCGTTTATTTGAGTATCTCAGTGAGGCTGCAGATATGGCTCTGTATCAGTACCCTTCGGCGCAGCTCGTCTTTCTGGGGGACTTTAATGCCTGTCATCAGGACTGGCTGTTCCCGTACCAGAAGACCGACCATGCTGGAAGAGAAGCGCGGAACTTTGCGTTGTCCTTGGACCTCTTTCAGCTGGTGAGGCAAGCGACAAGGGTACCAGATGTGGTAGGCCATACAGCCAATTGCCTGGACCTTCTGCTGACAACTGATCCGGACAGGTATCGTGTAGAGGTCACGTCCCCCTTGGGAACCTCCGATCACTGTCTGGTGAAATCTGTATTTACATATTCCCCACCAGCTTTCGAACCACATGGTGTTAGGCGAGTATGGAAATACAAGTCAGCAGATTGGGATGAGATGCGGCACTTTTTTGCGTCTTATCCTTGGCGGCAGGTCTGCTTCTCTTCTTTGGATCCGTCGAGTTGCGCGGATGCTATAACCGATGTGGTGCATCAGGCAATGGAGTATTTTATTCCTTTTGCTGACGTACCCATCGGTGGCAAAGCTCGCCCATGGTTTAATGCCGAATGTCGTCATGCACATGACAGTAAACTTTCGGCATACCTCATTTGGGCTGATGCTCGAAGCCGCAAAACTCCGGATGTAAGTACAAAGAAGAGAGCCTTTAACCAAGCTGCCAAGTCCTATAAAAAGGCATTGCGGAAGGCTCGTCTTGATCGGATCGTTAAGAATGTCGAAAAGCTCTCTGTCAGACCAACTGGCAGTCGAGCTTTCTGGTCTCTTGCCAAAGCGATCGAGTCGAACTTCTGCCAACCCTCACTGCCTGCTCTGCTGAAGCCTGATGGATCCCTGGCCCACACAGCAACAGAGAAAGCGAATGTATTTGCTTCTCTGTTTGCTGAGAATTCGCATCTAGACACTGGCAATGCTTCTCCAGAACATCTTCCTCACTGCGGTATTTCGATGCCTGAAATCCGCATCACAAACAAAGAGGTATGGAGAACATTGTGTCGTTTAGATGTGAATAAAGCCAGTGGTCCTGATGGTATACCAGCCATTCTGCTCAAGACATGCGCAGGTGAGTTGTCTCCTGTATTGACACGTCTGTATCGCCTCTCTTTCAAGACTGGAAAAGTGCCGGAATCCTGGAAGCTTGCCAACGTGCAACCCGTGCCCAAAAAAGGCAGCCGTGCCGATCCTGCCAATTATAGGCCCATTTCAATCACCTCCATACTCTGCAAGATTATGGAGCGTGTATTGAACTCGCGGCTTCTAGCGTACGTAGAAGGTAACGATCTCCTCAGTGACCGACAGTACGGATTTCGCCGAAATAGGTCAACTGGGGACCTTCTAGCGCACGCAACACACATTTTAGGCGAAGCCATCGAGAGGAACGGAGAAGCGGTCGCCGTCTCTCTGGACGTCTCGAAGGCTTTTGACAGGGTCTGGCATGTGAGCCTTTTAAGCAAGCTTTCAGCTTACGGTATATCTCCTGGTCTGATTGGCTGGATAACGGACTTTTTGAGCCAGAGATCTCTGCGTGTTGTTGTCGACGGGTGTTCTTCGGAACCCTTGACAATAAATGCCGGAGTACCTCAGGGGTCCGTTCTTTCTGCAACTCTTTTTCTGCTGCACATTAACGATCTGTTGAAGCCCGGTATCTATGGGTATGCAGACGACAGCACAGTTGTAGAAAGATATCTGCCAAGTTCTCGGGCTAGTAGAGATGAAGTACAGTCTGAAAGAGAAGCCATGGTGCAACGTTTGAATGACAAACTTCAGGCAGTCTCCGCATGGGGCAATGCCAATCTTGTCAAATTCAACGCCACCAAAACGCAGACGTGTTTGTTCACCGCCAAAAGGAGCCCCTTCACCTTGGCTCCTACTTTCCAGAATGTATCCTTGGAATACAGTGACTGGCTTCAGTTGTTAGGCTTAGAGATCTCCTCGAACCTCAACTTTGGTCGGTACATTGAGTCCAGAGCAAGAGCAGCTGCGGGAAAGCTTGCTGTACTTGCGAAGGTGCGACAGTACTTTACACCGGGACAGCTTCTTGTATTATACAAAGCACAGATCCGGTCGTGTGTAGAGTACTGTGGCCATATATTTGCTGGTGCCGCAAAGACTCATCTTGCGGTTCTGGACTCAATTGAGAGGCGAGCAAAGAGGCTTATTGGCGACCCTAAATTGGTTGACGCCAAACTCCACAGCCTTGAACACAGGCGTAGAATTGCTAGCCTCTCAGTATTCTATAGGATACATTTTGGTGAGTGTGCGCAGGAATTGCACGACCTAATTCCCCCATCCCCGTTCCTTTGCCGGACGTCCCGACGCACGGCGGGTATCCATCCCTACGTTGTGGACACTCCACCTGTCCGAACGAAGCGCTATGCTTCATCTTTTTTAGTGCGTACAGCGAAGGACTGGAACAATCTGCCTGCGTCGGTATTTCCGGCAAAATATAATGTGGGTGTCTTCAAGAGGAGAGTGAATAGGCTGCTAGGTTAATGCGCTTTACCACCTAAGACTACATTTCACTTTCCATCAAGTGTAATGTAGTCAAGCATTAACCTAGTTTTGTATAAAAAAAAAAAAAAAAAGATACTTCAGAAGACGATTTGCTATAAATATATATATATTTAAATTGAATATGTATTTCGATTCTATCACATTTAAGAATATTCTACATTCTACCTATATCTTCTAATTCATATGAGATTCAAAATATGTAACTTGTATATATCCCAGAGATTGCAGTTGTAAAAATTTATGGTTTTTCATTATAGTGTAAATTGATTTTTAATTATTTGCACAAACCGTGTCATAGTTAAATTATATATGAAAATAAATTTGATGATTTATAATTTCTTAGGAATAAATTAGATTCCGCCCCTTTCTTAAAAATCGTGTCACTAAGGAAAGCAATATAAATTTTATCATTGCTATTAAATAATTTTTAAAATATTAAAGTTAACATACATTATAATTAATTTATAGATTAATTAATGTACAAATGTTGTAGTAGGTACTTGATTAATATTTTATGTTTCTTTCGGCTATTTTTTCAATAAACTGTTTATTATTACCTACTTCAGTAAAAAAATATAAGTTTTCATAAATTAAATTCAAAATTATTTCAAACTTTAAAAATATAAGTTTTTGAAAATAAATTAACATTAAACTTGTCGTTCTATTTATTTTGTCGACTTTTTAAAAGTCAAAGTCATAAATTCTTTATTCCATAAAAATGTTTTACAATTATCACGTCATGTCACTTAAAATGAAACAAATATTAAAAAACATAAAAATAACAGCTTTAACACGTAAATAAAAGCCGATCTAATTAGTTGATCTCATGAGAATATGCCTGCAAAAAAACTCAGCCACTCTTTTCAACTGCCAATATGATTGTTGCAAAGTTTTTATGACGTTTACAATTTATCGTCATTCAAAGTCTTGTCGTAAGCGGCATCAGAAGGTCAGAGAAAACAGGACCCGTTTTCAGCAACATACATACAGTAGAATATAGGATCAACCAACCCTCCAAGTAGACCCGCACACGAGTAAGACGCATGGACCAGCCATCCTCCCCCTCAACCATTTTGGAGGTAAAGAGAGGCCCCACTCCACCTTTGAAAGAATTGACCATTAAGCGTGCATGAAGGTTACAGGTACAGAGTGCACTCTTTTTTTTAATTTTCTATGTATTATAGGCTTAGAATAAACACAAAATTGTATGATAACAATATATGTATCTAAAAATGTGATTCTTATGTAAATATTTTCTAAATAAAAAGTATTTCATAAATGTGTTATCACAAAGATACAACTAAATTTTTTATTTGCCTTAGGTGTAATAGTCATGTGCAATAGGAATTAAATAAACTGTGAAGATGCTTAAAAACTATCATGTAAAACAGAGACCATTTTTGTCAACGTATATTATCTTATTAAATATAATATATTGACTTGGTTGTCCACCCCTGATACTAACATTATTCGTTACTAGCATAGACTAAGTGATATTATATCATAGACATGATAATAACCGAACCACTAGCAGTGTGAGAATAGTAATGTTATTATTTTATAACTTATTATTGTACCTTAAGTTGCTAAGTATGTCAAAATGTTCGTGTGTCATTTAAATTTTAACTTACCTATATGGTTCCATCCGAAATTCATTGTCGGGCAATTCTGCCCGTATTCTGTGTATGTAGTTCTCTACTTATCACTTATAAATTTAACTTTACATTTTTAAAGTTACAGTTACAACGTATTTTATGATACATTAAATTGAATAACTGTTTTAAAATTGACGATTGATAATGTTTTTATTGCCCTTTATGTGGTATAAGTAATATTACTTAGCTTACCACTTCTAGTTCTTTTTGTTTATAATACCTGTGCCCTACTTACCTAGTCTTGCCACAAATATTGTAACAAAAAAAACTTTTTTTAATTGCTAATAAAATTTATTACTTTTACAGTGTGTTAGTTTAATACGCAAATATAAAACAATTAAAAATATACAAAGCTTATTCGAAGTGGTATCCATTGGCTGCAATACGGTCCTTTAAAAGTTAAGGTCAGTTTTCAAAAGAAACACGCGCTCCCTCTATGGGGAAATTCTTCACTGCCAATCGTATGGATTGTTTTAGGGACTCTAAATTATCATGGTGTTTAGAGCAAACTGTACTGTCTAAAACTGACCATAAATCATAATCCAGAGGATTAAGATCGGGACTAGACGACGGTCAGCCTTCAGCTCTGATAAAGTCCGAGATGTTCACTTCCAACCAAGACTGCGTGGATCGTGCTTTATGACCCGGCGCCTAGTCTTTCTGGAAGGACCATACTTGGTTATTGAACATAGTGTTATTAAGGGGTTTAACTACCTTCTCAATAATGGTATCTTGATACACTTGTGCACATGTTTTGATACCCTTTTCACAAAAATATGCCTCAGTCACTCCTTCATAGCTAACACCCCATTAAACCATCACTGAAATCGGATGATGCCCACGTTGAACTCCGTCAACTAATTGGGAAGCATCCTTAAAGCTTTGAGCATAAATACGGTCATTTCATTTGTTAAAATGTTGCTTAATTGTAAAAAAAATCTCATCCGCAAACAAAATTTTTCTGTGACCTCCCTTTGCGTACCGCTTCAGTAGTTGTTTCGATTTAACCACCCTATTCATCTTTAATTTATCAGTTAAGAAATGATCAGGGCGTCTCTTATAGGCGCAAGTTCTAAGTCATCTTTTAAAATAGGCGACATGGTTTTAGGTGCTATCTTCATTTGCTGAGATATTTTTTTTGCTATCAGAAAGGATTTCTTCGAATTCTTTCCCTTACTGCTTTGACCACCATTTTCGTACGAGGAAGTCTCATTGTGCCTATTAAAAACCCAGTACACCAACATTTGACTAATAACTACATGTATAGAGTTTTACCTAGTGTATAGAGTGTGTCGTTTTAAAAATTGGATTTGGCTTCATACCTACTTCGTGTAATGCAATCACAGCGATTCTCTTCTCTTTATCACCCCACTTCATTTTAATATCTAAAAATATTGGACAATGTATTGGCGCCAAAATGGAAAAACACAATAAACAATCGTATAAAAATGACAGATTCCAAATTCAAATGAAATATTTTTTTTTTAATTGTAACAGTAATTATGGCCATACTAAGTATATTTAAAAAATAATAACAAGGAAATATTAATAACACGTTTAGTATTTGTATAAATGAGATTTAAATAGAGAGCTGTGTGGTTAAGAGAACTTGGTTAATGCCATCTCGCCTCTGATCTGATGGGTTTATTTGTTAATTTTTTACTCGTAATTACTTTTTAATGGGCTGTTTTAAAGCATTTCGTTTTTTGTTTTCGATTTTCTTATGGCTGACCGAAAAATTGAGTATAGTCGAATTAAGAAGACCAATGAGGCGGTTTCTGAATAGTTTTTTTTCGTGCATTTCAGCCGTTGGGCAAAAAATTTTATACGACTAACCGTTACATTTACTATCATTAGGGGAATTTCTTGGATTGTGATAGTTTTTCAAAGAGAATAGAGTTAGAAAATTCACTACCTTATAAATAAATGTTTTTCGCTACTACATTCCTAATAATTTAAAACAGGTAGCACTTGCACTTTGCAAGTATTACTTAGATAAGATTGTGTAGTCTATACTTTGTTGTATTATTTTTTTTCTAAAGGGGTTTTGATTTTTTTTATTTAAATAAGTTAGTCTTCGATCATTGATTTCTGTGGGTAGTTTTATATTAATAAGATACATTGACATTGCCTTAACTTTTCTCTAAGTACTAACTTGAATATTAGTTAACAACTGCTTAGTATATCAATTCCACTTTTTTAATTTGACGAAAACTATATTTTTGTACATTTTTTATAATTAATTTTCTTCTACGTTATTTATTAAAAGTTGTAATAATAAAAATGATAAAAAATATAAAAATAAAATAAGTACAAATGTTAATAATATATTAAAAATACAAATAATAATTTGTCAACGGTACATTAACAGCGAGGTGCAGTTTCCTTCAGGTATCGTAATTTATAGACGGGTTAGCAGTGTTTGCGAGTTCCTCATTGTAGTTTGCACCACCGACAAGGAAATTGAATAAACAATCTGTAAACTGTTTAAAAACAAGTAAAGAAGTTAAGAGCATTTAAAGATTATTTTAATTTTAACAATATAATTTCTATAAAACATTATTGTGTTAATTTCTTTTGATGAAAACCATTCAAAACCAAACAATTATAACATAGGTTTATTTCAAGGTTGTTATATTTCTCCAATTATATTTAATATAGTTATTAATATTTTAATACACAAATTAATTAAACAAAAAAAAAGTGCGGTTATGGGTTTAAGTTTAACAATAAATACACAGAATCCATACTATGTTTTGCAGATGAACTCGCGATACTGACACGTAATCCAAAACAATGTCAATTACTTTTAAATGTAGTAGAGAATTTCTGTACGTGGACGGGCGGATTGAGGAAAAAACCAAGTAAATGCTTAAGTTTGTGTCTGGGTAGACGGAATACCAAGTATACCTCTTACGATCCGGGTTTTATAATAGGTGGTCAGTGCATTAGTACGGTTACGAAAGCAGCTCCGTTTAAATTTTTAGGTATAAAAATAGATTACCAAGGCCGTACTCCATCGTTGGATGCAATAGTCGATAGCTTTTTAAATGATCTCAAAAAGGTAGACAACCGACCAGTAAGTAACATTAAAAAAGCGATAATGGATATACGATATTTTTTTAACATAGGTGCTCAAACGAATAAAGTAGGGGTAAGATCAAGTAGGAAAGTTCAAGACATAGACATAACAAAATATTTTATTCGACCAGACGAAAACGATAACTACCGACTGCACGCGATGAGCCTAGAAATTCAAAACGAATGGGTGACGCATCCTGCTTATAAGATTGGTCCCCAGTATTATTAAAGTTTTATCTTAATGCATTCCAAATGTACTTCCAGGTAGAGGTCAAAACTCGCGTCGCCCCGATAAGATATTAGAAATCATACGGGAAGCGGTTAGTTTTTCAGTACCAAGAGCGCGGAAGAGTATAACAAACCAAATGATCTGTAGAATTCCTAAAAGAAGGCTCCTTCAAAAAATCAAAACCGAAGCTTTATTAATTTTAGGCGCGGCTCTTGATTGGACTGTCAGGATGGAGACGTATGAAAATCATTACAAAATCCCTGGGGATGTTGGTGGTTCGTCATCCAGACCGGACTTATTCCTGTATTCTAAACATCTGAGGCGCGTGATACTTGTGGAGCTTACTGTTCCTTGGGAAACAAACATCCACTGGGATCACACATTTAAGCTTAATAAGAAGCGAACTGACCAACGAACTGTCCAGTAATAAATTTATAGTTAGTTTGTGCTCTGTAGAAGTGGGAGTGAGAGGTATAACAGCAAAGTTTCTCCAAAACCTATTTAAAGACCTTGTTCTTTCTAGAATAAGCACCGGTTTATTTCTAGAACTTATTTTTAAGGCGGCATTAGTAGGTTCTTTCAAAATTTGGTTAAGTAGGGAGAGGAGTGTGGATAGTAGAGACGAGCCTGTATGTGCATAATAAAGGAGCCCTTAAACACCTATACTTGGGTTGCAAGTCCCAGGCACTGTTTGCACTCCTCTCCATGCAACGCGATGGACCCGGCCCCCACACGTTGAATCCATGGAATACTAAGAAGTTTCGTATGTATAGATATATATAAAACATATATATTATAAAAAACTATGCAAATAATAGTATTAAGTAAAGACATAATAAATAGAATATTATTCGAAAGAATAGTTAAATACGTATTAATGCAGTGTAGGAGGTCATAAGTCGGTAGTGACCACACGTCGCTCATCTACCTACATACCTACCGCACCTCCACCGGATATTAAATTGGACAACAAACTGCTGACATACATAGAAAGTCAGATAAAACACACCGATTTAACTGAATATAAATTGAATACAAGATATATTTAATTGTAATTTTTAATTGCATTGTAAAATGTTTATTGCAAGTGTCGTAAGAACATAGTTCATATTATATTTATAAAACACTATCTATAAATATAAGTTGGAATGTGACTACAATATGACTACAGCTTAATATAAATAAGTAGCCGCTGCAACGCCAATAAATTAATTCGCAAGTACCGTTCGCAACCGCATCGCGAATATTACTAGGATGAGATTGTATAAAATAAACGTAATATATTACTGTGCTATTTTTTATTTTTCTCTACCTCTTGTGAGATATACAAACTATATAAAATATTCTTTATTTTTTAAAATTCTTTTTAGTAAATTGGTAAGATAAAATCATATCACATTAAACACATGGATGGTGAATACTTTGAATTTACTATTTGACTTATATAAACAACTGTACTATTTTTTCATATACAATCAAAGGAACCAAAATGATAATCAGATACTTAAAAGGTATTATTTAGAAAGTAATACAATCAAAAAAGGCTTGACGATTTATTTGAACTAGTTGTCGCTTGTTGGGTGAAATTCGACAAATATTTTAAGATAATGTTTATATGCGTTTTGACCAACAAGTATATTATATACCTATACACTTATGAATATATTTTATATTATTCAACAATCAATAATTTGCGACCGTTCGGTATTAGACTAATATATACTTGAATATATCCTTGCGTTACAATATGGTGTGTGTAATTTTTTTTTTTGCTTAATTTTTTTTATAATTTTTTTAAAAATATATTTTTATATGATAATGTTAGCATTCTGAACTTCTATTCCATGTATACTTTAATATTGAGAATCTTACATATATGGTGCTCAGAAACATTCATATTATGTCACTTATCCTATCTTTTATTGAAATTCTAAGACGGAGTTAGTATAAACAAAATTTAATAATGGGTACGATTTATAGGTTACTATGAATGACTTACTTAATCATTTGATTGACATACAATTGATAACATTCTGGTTTAATCTTTATTTTTCTAGCAAAACGAAAACAGCTTCCCTTTTATTCAATTTAACAATTTTTTTTTAGTAATAGAGGTCCATTACTCTAACATGCAGTAAAAAAGTGAAAAAATTGAAAACAAAATTGAGTAAAATTTATTTTGCCTTATTAAAGAAGTAGGTCTCGTTAAATAAACCTAAAACAAAAATATATATTGTAACAGAGAATATATTTTTTGATCATTTATCAACAGACAGTACCTCAACATAAGGTTCCCTAAAGTTTCCTTTATGCACAGTAATTTATTGACGGAAAAGCAGTGTTTGCGAGTTTCTCACTGCCGTTTGCATCACCGCCGCGCCGACAGGGAAATTGAATAAACATACGATAAACTGTTTATAAACAGGTAAGGCAGGTCTTTAAAAAATATTTAGGTTTTAAGTTTTTAAAACTTCCATCCTTACGATTTGACTTGTTCTACGCAATCGTTTTGCAAATGTAAAAATGTTTTTTTTAAATATATTTTGTAAAATATAGGTAGGCAACTTCTATTTAGAGAACTTTAGCTCACATTTGTGAAATATTCACGTTTATACACAAATTAAGACTAATCTAATATTTGATAACTTAAATAGTTTTTTTTTTCCATTTTTCGTTTTAATCGTATATGCTTTTTTCACTAATCATAAGTTGCAACGGTTTTATGTACCATATGTTCAAAATGATCAACATCTTTGTTTGGTTATAAACAAACATCATTTACAAGTTCATCATCACTCTTGTTTCAGGTTATCTGTAGCTATTCTCTGTAAAAACTGACATATATATTTCCTTTTCTTTTATTAATTAGTTTATTAATTCTTCAACGTTTTGAATCATGCCTAGTTTAAACCCTTTTTTTAAGTAGTATTACTTGGTGATCTCAATAATATTATATTTACCAATTTTACATAAAATAATATCAACTTTGACCAACACCTCTTAAAAAAAAATATACAAATTCAGCGACTTTGAGATTATTGCTATAAATCTGTGAACAAAATGTTTTTTGAACTGATTTAATTATTTTAACAATTTTAAAAAAATATGTTATTCTGTAAATCGGATGTAGGCATACCTACGGTATTTTAGATGTTTAAATATTAATTTATGCTTGAGAGCCTACAATAAGTTAAGGAATTAATTTATTTTACATGAGGGAATATTTGTTTTTACCGTAAAATGAATAAAATAAGCCAACTAGAACAAGAACAGCAAATATTTTTTTGTTTGATTAAATGCCTGGTTTAGCTTAGCTTTGAGAATAAGCTTTAGAAAAGTCAAAAATAGTTTGCATTTTCAAATAACCTCAAAAAGGGTAAAACAATGTTGATTTGGGAGACCATTTTTTACCGAGAAACGAAATGACTGATGGCTTTTGGTTTAGGCGTTTACATTTCGGTGAAGTAGGTCGAACTTTAAACTATTAACTTACGATTATATACATACCTTCTTACACACATTATATATCGGATGACACTGTAATAATTATGACTTTTAAAAGTACCTTAAATTGATATTATAATAATTATTTACAATACCAGAGATGAATGCAGTTATTAGTTTTTAATCTCGGTGTGTTCAGCATTACGTTTATTATTTAACATTGATTTTGATATTAAGTATCATAATTGTTTAGGTTTCATTCAAGTCCATCTATAATTCCAACTTAATATTTTTTAAGCATGCTCAGAGTTATGTTTTTAAGTGTGTGAATACATCTTTTAAAAAAATGCACTTATATTAATAAAAGTGTAAACCTATAGTGTATTTGACTGTATCATAAATCTCAATTTACCTTCATCACATGTACATTACTTTGCGTTAAAGTTAAATCTGCATGTGTATCGCCGCCTTGTATTGAGTTTTATGGGTCCTATTTTCTTTTATAGTGATTTGTTTTCTATTATATGTAAACAAGAACCGCTGTATCGATAAATAACATGATAAGTATCGTTTTCAGTTTAATAATACGGTACTAATATATTAACTAAATGCTTGTTTCTCGTTTTTTTTAAATAAGATTTTTATTTAATTATCGAAGCACTCTAAAATAAACATTTAAATTAATGATCATATAAATAAATTGCTAAATGTTGTTATCAATTTAGTATCGTAATATTTCAGAAAGAACATCTGGTTCAGGAATATTCGTTGTGTGATCTCTTTCATTTTACCTTATAAAGTGAATTTTAAAGGGACTAAATCCCTGTGGGAATCTCTGGGGTGTGATTTAACGGATTTCGATTTATGTTTGTAGGGCACGCGTGTGTGGTGCATGTTACGAGATCTCGCGGTACAACTTGGAACAGTTACACTGACAATTATATCAATATTAATTATTTAATCATTCATTTAGTTACTTTTAATCAGGCAAAAACATTTATATTGTATATTTCTATAACTTTTCAACAAGCGGCTTATAAAAATATGTTCATCTAAAACTAATTTATTGTTACTTATGAAATATATTTTATTATTTTTGGTAATTAATTGGAGTTATAGTTCTAATATATTGTTTGATAGTAATTTATATATTTTTTGTCGCTAAACCCTTTAAACTTCGTTGCACAGAAAACTTAATTGAATTTAGCAATATATACGGTGTTGGTAAACTTACATTTAAAAAATATAATACAAGCTTATTTGTATACTATAACAATGACTGTATTTTATTTAATAATTCATATGAATAATGTATATGCAGTTAACAAATATGAAAATAATGTGGTTTCCTTATTAATAATAATCTCTGATCTCCAACCACACCTGTAAATGCATTGTTTTTAGAAACATCGTAAATATTAAAAAAACTATATCGATCTTGCATTAGAAAATGAGCAATATCTTTGTAAAAATCTCACTCAATGTATTTTCGTCTAGTTATATAAAATGCAAAAATAGAATAGTTTTAATAAATAAATATGTTTATAAGGTACAGCTGTAATTGGTTTTCTTGAGACAGTCTTATACTAGCGCCACACAAGTGTAGGGTCTTCCAGTTAACAACAGACTTATTGGGTCAAAATGTCGTAAAGTGTTTACGATGCTGACCCGCTATAACCTATGGTTTAAGAGAAAGATCTAGCTCCTAACTACCCCTTAAGTTACATAACATTCAAACATAAAAAATGTTTCTTTAAGCAATATTTTTGCAAGTAGTTAGTAAGACTTACCACAAAATTTTTACGACCATTATTTTACATACTCATGTTTTGCGGACTATTAGCCAGTAATATTGTTTCTCTTAAGTAATAATCTCTTGTTAAAAATAATAAATAATATACAGGTTACGTAAAATTATATTTTAAAGTTTCAGTCATAACTGTATTTATGATTACGAATTTGAGGTTATCTCTTTCTGCTCAACACAACTCCTTTAAATAATTTATTTTTTCGTTGTAAATCAAATATACTTACATAAACCACTAAGACGATGTTTGAGATCATACAATATCTCCCACAATCGTAAAATTGGTAGTAAAGAGGTGTTCGATACATTCTAAATCAAGAATACAAAACGATGGCATTAAAGTGACCTGATTTATTAACGAACGAGGTAGCGGAGATATTTGCATGCAAGTGGGAAATAGTGAGTACCCTCACTTTACTGAGGCTAAAGTCACGTTGCTTATTTCATAGAAAATTATATGATAATATTTTGGCTATCATATCTTTTATATAAATTATTAATTTATTATTTATACACTGTTGGTAAACGTTATACTTAAGCAGGTTTGTCACCTATTTTACATGAGGATCGGAATAAGGGCTCGTAACGCTAGTTGAAATAAAAATATATAATGTACAATTTTGAGATAAGGTTACACTGTCCTATCGTTTAAACCCATACTGTTGAATAATGGGAATTTTTCATTATTGGTAGCTTTAAGGTTTAGAAGAAACGTGACCATTCAACATCTTCAGGTTAGCGCCTATCATACACATACTGTAATATATATATATATATAGAAGAGAAAGTAAGAGAACATTTTAAGACTAATAAACTTACCAATAAATATATCAGAATGTCTGCATTTGTTCCATAAGCAATACTTATCATGTGAGCATATCATATAAAATGCTCTAAGTAGATTGTGTAGTATAAATATGTTTTTTAAATCTAATTTTCCATAAAATAAAAACATACACATATAAATGGGTATATACGCATATATTACAATCCGATAACGTTAAGGCGAAGTAAAATTACATTTACAATTCGGTGCTTTGCTGCTGAGTAATATGAACAAGATCACTTACATAACATTTACATAGCTACCGATATCAGCACATGCAAGTTTTCGTGATCGTAAATTGTTCGTATCGTTACAGCTTCACTGCGAATGCACGAATTCCACACCTTCATTCGTTCGTTCACTAATGTGCTGTTTCAGTTTATTGCGACTTCTAACTCATGTGTTTAATGTTTATGCACTAATGTTATTTAACTGGACATTGTTTGTATGAAAAATAAACTAACTGTCCTGGGATAAGAACCTTGGAAATAATTTAGTTTAAAATATAAAATAACATAAATAGAAACATGGTAAAATAATAATAATATTTTATTACTTGAAAATAGCTATAAACATGTATGGCCATGTTAAGCTTATTTAAATTTATATAAATATGGAATGAAAAATAAACCGATATGGGCAGAGATTCGAACCCGCAACCTCTGGGAAACCGTCCCATCGATCTATCAATTGAGCTACCGTATGACCGTACCGCATGATACGGTGGCTCAATTGGTAGAGCGACGCGACGATTTCCCAAAGGAAACAATCTAATAAAAAAAAAATGTGTCTGCAATAATTAGACAGTGAAAATAATTAGATTTGGAAAAATCATAAAAAATATCAAAATATACACCTTAACTTGAAAGAAATAATGTTTCCTTATCATGAGAATTATTAATGGCATTCTCTTTATCAAAAGGCGAGGAGACAATTTGGTAGTGATGTTATTCTTGTTGACAATACCCGATTATTTTTGGAATGTGCAAAGTTGGAAATGAATGTGTCAACTTGTTTAAGTTTTGAGGTGGATAAATGTTGAGACTACGTGGATTACCCAGTCGTGTTTTTGTCTAAAATACATACTGTCTGCATTAGATCATGCAATAACAATAATTATCTATTATAATGTTTATTTATGGTTTCATAATAAAACGATGCTATGTTGTGACTAAAATAGCTATATAACTTATACGTTATTAATAATAAATGTATTAAACGGTTTATGAATAAAAATATGTTTCGCAATATGTAATAATTTACTGAGACATATTATTTCCTTAGTGATATACTTAGGTATGTATGTATGTATGTATGTAGCCAACCCTTGTAAGAGTTTAATGTTTTGTTACTTATAGTGGTGTTAAAGATAACACTGGGTATATTTTAACCTACTCGCTGTACTAATGACTTGAAAAACTATAAAAAGGTATGTGAGCCGGTACATATTTATAGTAAATTGTTAAATAAATGACTATGAACAAAAACACTTTGATTTAAATATGAATCATATACCTAATAATTTTATTTTATTAATAATACCTACCCACCTAGCCAATTAACTTCTTATTTATATTTTAATATAAAGACAAGTAGTACTTACCCCCGTAATCGTAGGGACTAATATATTTTAGCTCTCATTGTTAAATGTATTAACTTATTTAGCAAAAGGTCGTAAGACTTAAGCTCAGGTGCTATTTTTTATAATAATTGTAACAAATAGCATAACAGAGCAAATTTAACATGCCTATAAAAAATATAAGAAGTGAATATTTTAAAATTAAAGTTGATGAAACAGTTTGTGACTCATATGCAAATGTAAGAATTTATTTGACGAAGGACTTCTTATTTAAGACGCAGTCCTTTTAAGGGTTCAGATGTGTTGCGTTTGTATTAATACCACATGACTACAAATAGATATTAATGTGCACAGGCAATATTGTTTAATATTTTGTAATTATGAGAAAAACATTATTTGAAAGCTGTTTATAGTTATTTTTATTTTACTAATAATACCCAATTAAAATAACATTGATTCTACAACATTTTACAAAAGAAAAATGTAATATTGTGACTAAATTCCTGAATTATTTATGAACTTCTGTGATTGTATTTGGAACGTATTTAGAAATATTGGGTTTTCTATTATTAGTTTTTGAGAATAGTCTTTAAGACGTTATATAAAGATTTTTTTTTCCATTAACAAACAAATTCCATATCGAATAACATAATTTAGATACTAGATGTGAAGTTATATCCTTCCTCGGTACAAAACATTAAATTTTAATGAAACTGCCAATATAAACAACTTTTGTTTGTTTCAACAAATAAAAAACACAATATAAAGTTTATTTGACAATTTCAAATAATTGGTTTGAATTTTTCATCTCTTCTTAAAAAGAAATGCCAAAATAAAAAAAAAATATTAAAATTTGTAAGCGTCTTTAAAGTTTGATATCCATATAAAGCTAATTTATTTTCTTATAATAAATATAATGAATTAAAAATGTATGATATACATGTATGATTCAAATGCGCAAAATATGAAAAATCCATACAATGGGTCTATTCAGTTACAATGGTATTAGCATTCTATGTATAAACTCATTTATCTGCAAGACGAAGGCGAGATCTTTTCGAAAAGGCATAGTAATGTTTATAAAATTAAATAGAATATAATAATATTGAAAACATGCCTTAGTATGAATTTTTTAACAATTTCAAAAGAAATATAATTTTAGTAAAATCATCCAATAGTTCAAAATTAAAATATATATTAATATGTAATTAATCTAGCAACATTTATACCCTTCGCTCCTTAATCTTCACGCAGTATATTGTCAAATAAGTATTCAACGTACAAAACGATAAATATTAAAGCTTACCTTGGGAGGTTTATTTTCTGGTGGGAAGCGTGAAAAACGGATAAATGTGGGAATCCGTGTAAATCCTGTTTCTGGAAACTTCACAACGATATTGTGTAACGGACTTATATTGTAGCCTCGGTGTATTACGTGCCTGATGTCTGATATTTCACCTGTTTTATTGCATTTACTATTCAATTCCTTCAAAATCCGAACAAATATTATAGGAGCGCTTATAGAAAAAAATTCTTTGTTCTGCTTCAGTACTTAATAATATTTTTAAAGGTATGCACAGCCACAGGAGACTTTTGCAACAATAACAGAGAGATGAGATGATCCCTTATTAAGGCGTTTTATTATTGACATATGATAAGGTCTGCTATGCTTGTCAGTCGTGGTCATAGTTATATGTACCTCCAAACATATGAACCCTAATGCACCACTGTGTAAGTTCTATCTAACCAGTTTACGAGAAAGATTGTTCACCGCTCATTAATTATAACTTTGTTATGAACTATACTTTGAGGAGCTCTCGTATGTCTTTCGTTATGAGAATTAACGACAGTTATCATGAAGTTAGTTGTACTATCAACCCTTTGTCATACTCGTTAATGTTTTATGTAACACTGACATTCCCTGACTTTGCCGGCGGCTCTTGAACAGAATATATATAGTATTTAATAAATTATTATAATTTATTTATAAATAATATAAAACCTTTAATAAAATAGATATGTTAATATGTATATGTAATAAAAAATAAACAAAAGAAAGATCTTGATTTATGGTTTATAATTAATTATTTTGATTAAATCATACTTTTTTTTTTAAATCCAAACGATTTATTCTAAATTATTTAAATAAATAACAACACTGGTTAAGCAGCAGCAGATATTTAAGTAGTCTGGCGACGGTCGCTTAATACCAACTATGTGTCAATCTCTAAATATACAAAAACATTGCAAAATCCTTCAGTTCAGAAAACTTTCTTAGTTACTTCAATTTATTAAACAGTAATACTTAAGTTAATAAAAAGTCAAAAACAAATATGTTCATTTCATAAAATACTAGCGGACCCAACAGACGTTGTCTTGTACACGCGTCTTTAATTTAAAAAATTCAAACTTTAAGAATAAAAAATATTAAAAAGTTATTACAATATCTAACGTCATAACATGTACATTTATAATAATTCGATGAACGATACCGTATGAATATGTAAAAAAGGATTTTTTTGTTTAAATAAATGAATTTGATGTTCCAATATATCTGTTAATTTTCACTTTTTACGTAGCGAAGCATATCGGGCCGCTAGTACTAAAATATTTTTCTTATTTCTATCGCAACGCCAACTGTCAGGGCAGACTATAATTAAAATATAATATTATTTAATATTTGACATTGCCATGGTAACGCAGTCCGTCGGAACCAATGTGAAACATTCCAAAATCACCACCTACTTACACATTAAAAATTAATCAAAAAACCATTTTCCAGTGGACCAAATTGTAAATCTAAACAATTCTCAAGTCCCCTTGAACACACACAAAGAATTTCATAAAAATCGGTCCAGTCGTTTGGGAGGAGTTCAGTGATCTACACACGCACACAAGAAATATATATATAAAGATATAGGTATACAATGTGTCCTAAACTTCAACGATAAACTGAAACTCGTGGGTGGCGCTGCTTTGGGCCTACGCACGAAAAAATAAGAAAAAAAATAGTTTTCATTGATTAATAAAAAAAAACAAAAAACGAAGTCTTTGAAAAAAATTTTTCTTTAAGATATTTTTAACTATCATGAGCGCATTTTTTTTAATATCTCTCTTTTATTGTATTAGCAACCTAAGTTGTTTTGTTATACTTCACAATCCTTAAAATTGATAGGAAATCTGTAGAATTTTCACAAACAATTATGAAACAACTATTTTCTTGAAATTTTAAAGGTTTTTAATTTAATCTTCTTTTAACTCATCGCAGTGTAAAAAATGTATGAACCCCTCGACGGCAAGTTCTTTCAAAAAGTTACACAACTTATCAAGACTACAAAATGGTATAATACTATATGAATACATGTCACAATAAAAAAAGAGATATGCCAGCTCCATCCTATCTATTACCAAAAAAGAAAACTAAATGTAATATGTAATATTGTTACTACTTACATATTATATCATGTTATTCCATAATTTAAAATTGGAATATTCTTGTAAGTACATTTTAAATTGTAAGTATGTTATTATTTTCATTTTAAATTTCATTTTAATATTTGTACATATTATTTGTAGAATTGAACTGATCTTTTTTTTTTATTGAAACAACCAATCAATCATCTGACTAAAGCAAAGCTTTCTATTAGTGAAATATCTAGTGTGAGATTTATAGAGTATTTTAAAAGGATCTACGAACTTCGGATTAGCCAAGTTTTGAATTGCAATGTCTTGTCCTCTTTCCCCGAAAACGGATTATTGGCTGACTGCGGGCTAAGCTTAGTCTGTTTAATCTCAAAGGGCTGCAGAAAGTTTTACTGTTTTATGTATATATAAAATTATTTAATCATATTTAGATGAGAACCTCTATAAATATTAAAAAAATACAACAATACAAATAATAAAACTTCCGAAGATATATCTATACAGCAAGTAAAATAATAAGTCTCACAAATAATTATCTTTTAGGCGTGCTCTCTCTCACAATGTTGTCACTCATTTGTAGAATAAAATAAATAAGTTACTATATTCCCGTTGCAATTTGATCTTTATCTAGTTAAAATAAAATATAAATTGCTTTGCTGTACTTTCAATGATAAATCTTTTTACAAAACCTGGCGCTTATTTAATAATCGTGTTGTCCGCCTTAGAGGAAATAAAGTGTTCTTGTACTGTCCCATTTTTCTATTTTTAATTATTTATATCTTTGCATAAAGTAATATGAAATACAAATAAAAAGTTATTATAGTTCAATTCTCATGTTAGCCTAGGCTTTGTTCAGCTGATGAGACCTGTTTTATACCGTAGCCAATTTAAGATATAAACTTTTATATTACCACATATGGCCAAGAACATAGACTAAAAAATACAAGACTACAAAAGGTTTGGTGAAAATAATGGTTTTTAATAATTACTTAACTTCAATGTATTATAATAAACTTAATACTAATATCTTAATAACTCAGTTGAGTTTTAACCTTATTTGTTGTATGTATTGTCATTAGTCTGCTAGAATTTTTTATATAATTTATTTTTTTAGTATCAATTCCTTTATGACAGATGTCTGTTATTAATCAATACTTATTTTTAATGCACCCTTA
This sequence comes from Napeogenes sylphis, assembly GCA_959347405.1. Classification (NCBI taxonomy): domain Eukaryota; kingdom Metazoa; phylum Arthropoda; class Insecta; order Lepidoptera; family Nymphalidae; genus Napeogenes; species Napeogenes sylphis. Next base: position 26,296,834 of record OY365788.1, on the reverse strand, counting down.
GTTAATGTGTTTATTTGGGATAGGATTTTATTAGGCTTTTTTTTTTACGAAATACCCTCTATTTTACCGAAAAGAAGATTGTAATAAGCAACCATGCTACTACCAGTTCTATGATGCTCTCACATTTGCAGTACCTTATAGTATTCTAAATTTACGATTAAAGACTCAAAATAGTAGTAATTACTAATTAAACACCTTTTACTACGAAGGTCAATAAAACCAAACCCGGGAAGTTTTGTACAAAGTACGTCAATGAATCAAAAGCCTGGAAGTTATTACACTAAACTCTAAAGTAACATGTGCAGAATGGTCAACAAGTTGGTAAATGCCAATCCTCCCCATAGATATTTATTTATTTATTTATTATAAACGTACAGTTTCAAATTCAATTATATATAGGTGTAGTTCTGTACTTCTACCTAGGTTATAAAATAATCTGTATTAAGGAGTAACAGTTGTTACAATATAATTTTGTACAAATTTATTTATGGTGTTTTACAATATAATTATTTAGTAATTTATTTTAAGGCTTAGCTAAAAATAGCATATTTTTACTGTATGTTTATTATTTACGTTTTTCTTAATAAATTTTAGATACATTAGATTTCTATTTTCCTATTTATTGCTTGTTGTGTTTAGTAAGAAAGATTATATCCTAGGGATGTTGCTTTTGGAACTTTGTAGCTGTCTGTTTTGTCTTTGTCCTACTATACTATACCATACCATACCATACCATACCATACCATACCATACCATACCATACCATACCATACCATACCATACCATACCATACCATACCATACCATACCATACCATACCATACCATACCATACCATACCATACCATACCATACCATACCATACCATACCATACCATACCATACCATACCATACCATACCATACCATACCATACCATACCATACCATACCATACCATACCATACCATACCATACCATACCATACCATACCATACCATACCATACCATACCATACCATACCATACCATACCATACCATACCATACCATACCATACCATACCATACCATACCATACCATACCATACCATACCATACCATACCATACCATACCATACCATACCATACCATACCATACCATACCATACCATACCATACCATACCATACCATACCATACCATACCATACCATACCATACCATACCATACCATACCATACCATACCATACCATACCATACCATACCATACCATACCATACCATACCATACCATACCATACCATACCATACCATACCATACCATACCATACCATACCATACCATACCATACCATACCATACCATACCATACCATACCATACCATACCATACCATACCATACCATACCATACCATACCATACCATACCATACCATACCATACCATACCATACCATACCATACCATACCATACCATACCATACCATACCATACCATACCATACCATACCATACCATACCATACCATACCATACCATACCATACCATACCATACCATACCATACCATACCATACCATACCATACCATACCATACCATACCATACCATACCATACCATACCATACCATACCATACCATACCATACCATACCATACCATACCATACCATACCATACCATACCATACCATACCATACCATACCATACCATACCATACCATACCATACCATACCATACCATACCATACCATACCATACCATACCATACCATACCATACCATACCATACCATACCATACCATACCATACCATACCATACCATACCATACCATACCATACCATACCATACCATACCATACCATACCATACCATACCATACCATACCATACCATACCATACCATACCATACCATACCATACCATACCATACCATACCATACCATACCATACCATACCATACCATACCATACCATACCATACCATACCATACCATACCATACCATACCATACCATACCATACCATACCATACCATACCATACCATACCATACCATACCATACCATACCATACCATACCATACCATACCATACCATACCATACCATACCATACCATACCATACCATACTATACTATACTACGGAGTCGGCGCGCGACCGGAGCCGAGTACGCACGTACACCCGCTATTGATTGCGAATATAAATCCATTTTCTTACCATGCGATTGCCACCAGTGCTTGTGTATCGTTTCTATGATTTTTCATTACAGTTGAATAAATCAATAAAATCGAATATTGTGTTTTGATGAGATATTGATACCACAAAAAAGGCAGAAGCAGAGCATCTGAGTGAAATGTTAAAAAAGTGAGATTTGAAAAATGTATAAACCAATGTACAAGTGTGGGGTTGTTGTTTGGTGATAAAAATTTGCTGATCCAGCATTCCAGCATTCCTAAAAAACTAAAAGAATCTTCTAAAGGAGCTGTGAAAAGAATTGCTAACAGTGACAGTGAAGTGAACTAAGACGCGTCTACCGACATTTAAGCTCGCACATAGTGTGACTTGCCGCATAATAAGCTTCCGTTGGCTAATTTCATTTAATGTCGTAGTGGCATTGCTAGCCTTTTGTCAACAGCTGCTGTTCATTACAACTATAGCTATCGGACCCTAAGATCGAATCCTAGTTACGTACATCTAGATTGTGATTTTTGTGTTTTATTTTTTATTTTTGTATTTTAATTTTGATTTTATTTAACTGTTATTTAATTTTTTAACTGTTATTTATTTTTTCATAGTTTTATGTTCTCTAAGTTAATAATATTAATAGTAAGATAAGTGAAATATTGTAAGTATTTTGTGTCGTTTATAATTTAGCATAGCAGATTAGGACCAGCCATTTAATTAGAGATACAGTGTACATAATTACCTATATTTTCTTTCGTTTTACACTAGTCAAATAAATTGTTAAACCTACGTAACAGTGAAGTGAACTAAGACGCGTCTACCGACATTTAAGCTCGCACATAGTGTGGTTTGCCGCATAATAAGCTTCCGTTGGCTAATTTCGTTTAATGTCGTAGTGGCATCTCTAGCCGTTTGTCCGCAGCTGCTATCCATTACAACTATCGCTATCGGACCGTAAGATCGAATCCTGCCTGCATCAATTTTGTGATTTTGTGTTTTAATTTTGTTTTGTATTTTAATTTTGGTTTTTAATTAATATTTTTTAATTTTAATTTTAATTATTATTATTTTTTTTTTTTTATTTTTTTTTTTTTATTTATTTTTTATTTTTTTGTAATGTTTTAATTTTTATATCCTTTTTAATTTTATTTATTTTATGTTAGTTTTATTTTGCTAGTAGGTACGTTTTAATTTGTTTTTGTTTTATATTTATCTACTTTTTTTACTATCTTCTCTAAGTTAATAATATTAATAGTAAGATAAGCAAAATATTTTAAGTATTTTGTGTCTTTTATAATTTAGCATAGCAGATTAGGAGCAGCTATTTAGTTAGAAATACAGTGTACAACGTTACTTATATTTTTCTTTGTTTTACATTAGTCAAATAAATTGTTAAAACTACGTAACAGTACTAAAGTATCATCAATATATTGGCGCAATGTCATACGGTTAGAATTTTTCCAGTGCTTGTAAACGTATATATGACATAAGAATGGTCAAAGGGATGACAAAGGATATTGCAACAGAGACAGCGGTTGCCACCTCAAGTAGGAATACTGAGGAGGCTAGAAAGACCTTATCAAGGCACTGGAGTAAGAACATTGACACGGCACCCGATGCAACAAAAGAAGAGATGAAAAAAAGTGTAGCCGCACTTCATCGATTGAGAACTGCTCTGGATGACTTGACAGCTCTCACATACTCAAAGTCGAATGTGAGCAAGGAAATTCTCTGGAAGATGAAAGCTCTAGAGAATACCTTCAGCACGGCTGAACTAGCCATTTCCCGGATTGATAATCCGGAATGCCTGAACCAAGCGCCAACAGCCTTGAAACGGGATGCGGAGAACCAATGGTCTCCGAAACCAGGTGAGTCAAACCTGGATTCAGCGATTTGGCAAAAGGGTCCAAAAACGTCGGAAGAGAAGATACTGCTTGAAGAGCCCCCTACGATAGAAGATGGATTCCGCCAGACTTCGAGGCAACTCAAGAAGGCGAGAAGACAGAGGGAACAAAAGTTGAAGCGACAAGAGGAAAGCATACCTCAGACCACCAAAGTTAAGTCCAAAACTGTCAAGGAGCCAAAAAAAACGAATTCCCGTCCATGCAAAACAGCGAGACCAACACAACCTGACACCCTAGTAGTAAAAGCCAAGGAAGGGAAGTCCTGTAAAAGCCAAGGAAGGGAAGTCCTACGCGGAAATCCTTAAGTCGCTGAAGAGTGATTCAGAACTGAAGGAGATGGGAGATAGCGTAACGAAGGTGCACAAGGACACGAAGGGAAACCTGGTGCTGGTTCTTGATGCAAAGGTACGTGGAAAAACGAGCGAACTACGCTCAACAGTGGAGAGGAAACTGCAGGACATGGCAGAAGTCATTAGTCGGACAGATATGATGTCGCTCGAGCTGAAAGACCTCGACGAGCTGACGACGGCTGAGGATATCTGCCAAGCCATCAAGTCACAGATCGATGATGCAGGGACGGTGGACGTGAGTGCTGTGAAGTCTATCCGAAAAGCTTACAGGGGAACACAGACGGCTGTATTGTCTGTACAAACCAAGCTTGCGAAAGCAATCCTTCTGAAAGGCAAGCTGAGGATAGGATGGGTGTACAGTAGAGCAAGAGAAAAGGACATAATCCCGCGGTGTTACAAGTGCTTGGGATTTGGTCACATGGCACGTTCGTGTCAAGGCCCAGACCGGTCAAAGCAGTGCTTCAGATGTGGTAGCGGGATCCATACCGCCAAGACCTGTACTGCGACACTGTACAGGTGTATCATTTGTGAAGGAAAAATGGCGATGATCCACAAGACAGGCACCTACTCTTGCCCCGCCTATCAACAGGCCGTCAGAGAGTTAAACCACAAAAGAAGATGAGGTTGCTGCAACTCAATCTCAGCCACTGTGAAGCAGCACAAGACCTCTTCTGGCACTCAGCCTATGAGGAGAACATTGATGTGGGAATACTGTGCGAGCAGTACCGAAACATCGAAGGTTCAAGATCATGGCTGCGAGACAGCACTGGTAAAGCTGCTCTCTGGTTTCGCAAGGGCCTCTTCGTCCAGGAAATGCAAGCAACGAAACGAGAAGGATACGTGTGGGCCAAGGTATCAGACATCTACATCTGCAGCGTGTACGCCAGGCCGAGCGTCTCCCATGCTGAATTTCTACGCCTACTTGATGAGATAGTAGAAGAACTACAAGGAAAGAAACCAGTAATCATAGCAGGTGACTTCAACGCCTGGGCGACTGACTGGGGTAGCAGAACGACCAACCATAGAGGGACATGCGTCCTAGACAGCTTTGCTCTATTGGATTTAGTCATCATGAACAGAGGTTTTTCTCCAACCTTCTCAAAGAACGGAAACAGTTCGATCATTGATGTGACATTTGGAAGTGAGAGCTTGATACCGCATGTCATAGCGTGGAAGGTCAGCGACCACTACACACATAGCGACCATCGGGCGATCATCTTCGAGGTGGCAAACTCCCGTTCATGGAGAAACCCGGATGTTTCCAGACGGCACAGCTGGAACCCACGATCGTTCGATCAGGATATGTTCGAACTGATAATGGAAAGCGTTGAAGTACCAGATGGCAAAGCTGATACTCAGGTCATGCACCTGATGGCCGCCATAACTAGAGCCTGCGATGCATCCATGACAAAGGGAGCAAACAATAAAAGAAGACCAGCTTACTGGTGGAATGAGGAGATCGCGGAACTTCGGAGAGTGAGCCTTCACTCCAGAAGACGAGCTCAGAGAGCTCGAGGTCACCCATCCTTTCCCGCCATGAGGGATCAATATGCTGAGGCTCGCAGAAACCTGAGCAAAGCAATCAAGAGGAGCAAGCTGCAGTCTCTGAAGTCACTGCGTCGAGAGGTTAACCAGGATGTGTGGGGGAGACCTTACAAGATAGTCATGGCTAAGCTACGAAGACCAGGGCTTGGTGTGCCGACAGATACAGAGTTTCTAAAGAGAATTGTGGTAACTTTATTCCCTCAACAACGCGAGGATCCTATGTTGGAGATAATCCGAGCAGATGAAAACACCTATGAGGTGCCGCTCGTGACGAATGAAGAGTTACAGACGGTTTTGAGGAAGATTGGGGACAGGAAAGCCCCTGGACCGGATGCCATCCCAAATGTCGCTCTCAAAGCTGTAATCAGGCAAAGACCAGACATGTTCACCAAGGTCTACAACGCCTGCCTTGTAGAGGGATCCTTTCCTGATTGCTGGAAGCGACAGAACCTAGTCTTGCTTCCGAAAGGTGACAAACCACCGGATGAGCCTTCATCCTACCGCCCAATTTGCCTCCTTGACACGGCTGGCAAAGGATTAGAGAGGATCATTGCCATGCGCCTGGAAGTCTTCAGCGAGAGTATCCGAGGGCTCTCCAAAAACCAGTATGGCTTCCGAAAAGCGCGATCCACAGTCGATGCAGTGGAAAAGGTCGTGGGTATCGCCAGGGAGGCTATCGCAGGACGAAGCTGGACAAGAGGCGCTAAAGAATACTGCGCAATAGTGACACTGGACATCAAGAATGCGTTCAACTCCGCGAGATGGAGTTGCATCATCAACGCTCTCCGATCGATGCAGGTTCCAGCATACCTGCTGAAGATAATCAGCAGCTACTTCTCGAACCGGGTCCTATCGTATAACACGGATTCAGGATCCAAAACGTATAACATAACCGGTGGTGTCCCGCAGGGTTCAGTACTCGGTCCCCTTCTGTGGAACATCATGTACGACGCAGTGCTGAACCTGTCGATGCCCGAAGACTGCACAATTGTAGGCTTCGCTGATGATGTGGCACTGGTAGTAGTCGGCAAATATCTTGAGGAGATCATATGGAAGGCAAATAGAGCAGCGTCCTGCGTACGACAGTGGCTCACATCCGTAGGATTGCAACTGGCCGATCATAAAACAGAAAGCGTCCTTGTAACGGGAAGGAGATTGAGAGAATCAATCACCATCTCTGTCGGGGACTGTGAGATCCATTCACAACGATCCCTAAGATACTTAGGGGTACAGATAGACGACAAGCTACGGTTCGGTGAACACCTTCGAATCGTCAGTCAGCAGGCATCCCAGGTGGTGAATGCACTTTCCTGGATAATGCCAAACACAGGAGGACCACGACAGAGCCAAAGACAGCTCCTTTCTACGGTCTGCAGCTCGATTCTTCTTTACGCCGCTCCAGTCTGGGCATCAGCTGTGGAAACTGCTTCCTTCGCTCGCCCGATGATCAGCGTCTACAGAAGAAGTGCACTGCGCGTCGCATGCGCTTACCGCACAGTGTCCTATGATGCTGTGTGTGTAGTGGCTGGTCTACTGCCAATCGATATCTTGGCGGACGAGCGACGGAGAGTCTACTTACGTAGAAAAAGTGAGTGTGACGCCACCACGCCAATTGCACAAAAAGAAAGAGGCAATTCGATGGAGAAGTGGCAAAAAAACTGGGAATCCTCGCAAAACGGAAGATGGACATACCGCCTGATTCCATACATTGCGACATGGATCAACAGGAAGCACGGAGAATTAGACTTTTATGTCACGCAGTTGCTAACTGGCCATGGCAACTTCCGAGCATACCTCAACAGGTTTGGCTTGGACTTTGAACCACCATGCCCAAGTTGCCAAGATGAAGACGAAACAGCTGAGCACATCTTCTTCAAGTGCCCTCGTTTTATTGCAGAGAGAGCAGAAATGGATGAAATTCTCCAGTGCCATGGTACGCCAGAAAACCTCGTCGGCCTGATGGTCCGCAGTGAGGAAAATTGGAAGGCAGTGGCCGATGCAGCGGCCAAAATGATGAAAACTCTCCAGAGAGATCGACCAAGGAGACGACCATAGCGATTTTTATTGAAGTAGGCAGATGTTAGTCAGTCGTCCCCGGGCGAAGTAATGCCTGACGGCGGTTCCGCGCGGGGTACAATGGAGTATCCTCAAGAGTTTAGGGTTTTGGCGGGTATGTTCTAGATACAGTCTAGTCCGAGCCACCGCACCGTGCTGGAAGGACTCGACTTTCCGGTCAGTGCGTAATAGCATTTTCCCCTCTTGATCACAAAAAAAAAAAAAAAAAAAAAAAAAAATACTACTATAGTACTATAGTACTATAGTATAGTATAGTATATATACTATACTATACTATACTATACTATAGTAAGAAATACTCAAAGAGATCGACTTTCCTATAGTGTTGTTGGATTTTTGAAAATGGTCTCATTTGAAAGGAGTTGTTGGCCTCCCCTCTCTTTTAACGGTATTTTAAGCCCAATCAAAAGCATAGTTTTTTTAGAGTTATTTTTTTTGTTTGCGAGTAACTTACTGTATTTTTTATCAGTATATCTCTAAAACTAATAATTTGCTTACGATAAAAATGGTGACAAGGTATTCCCAGGTATGACATATTTAGACATCCCCCATTCCCCCTCTCTACCCCTCCCTTTAAATCCAACGACACTAAAGGAAATATTGCCCAAAGTTATATATTGGGTAAGTAAGCTTTGTATAAGAGAGGGGCCATCTTATGTATTTTTAATTTTTCAATGAATTGTGAGGTATTTTTGCATTTAAAATTCTTCGTTTGTAAAATTGATTAAATGCATTATTTTTATTTTAACAATGAATTGATTGTGATTGTTATAGTTGTTCTCATATTGTGAAACAAATATTAACATTTGTGCAACAACCCAATTTGTATTATTCAGCAATGTGTTCATTTATTCTTATTTGTTCCTTAAAGATGAACGGTACATCGTTTTCATTAATTGATATAATAACCTTCGTTTTACTTTATTTTCATTTTACCAACTCCCACATTTACTTTGGCATTCTTAATGCCTTTATATTCGCAGCCATTTTTAATCAATGCATTTATTTTGAAAGTTCCTTTTCAGAATTCATGGAATATTTTTAAAGCTATTATACCTTTTTAAGTCCAACTCGTAAAATAATCCTTCTAATTACATACAGTATTTTATATTTGAGTATTTTTATTATAAAGAATATTATCTTAGATCAAATGATGTCACAATTAAATTTAAATCGAGAATGTTACATAATCATTAGTTTCGTAATGATTATTAGGATATCCAGGTCGACCATTGATGCATCTGCGGAACTGGACACAATTTTTCGGAATGGTTTATGATAATTTGAATTCCATAAAAAAATATAATATTTATTACATTAATATATATAAAATATTGAATTTAATTTTTCAAAATATTTTCTTTATAATTGTGTAAAATTTGCTACAGTAATATCCATAATATGAAAGTAAATTCATGACATGTTCTACATAATAAATATATACATCTATCACTTTTAGAAATTTTAAATAATGAGAGAAAGCACGAAGGTTATGTTTAATATCTTTTGTCATGAATCTAAAAACCTCTGGTTCAGTTAGTTATATATTCCGCAACATAGTTTGTCTTAAATATATTGTTCAATATATTCATTCACTCCTATCTCGGCTTGATTGCTATTTACTATTTTTTACCTTGATTTATTTAATACAAATTCCAATACATCAGTTTTTCTTAAAGAATTGATATTTGAGATATTATTTTGAAGGTATGACATAAAGAAGGTCGTCTAAAGCCGGCTTTAGGGAACTTGTAGAGTATAGGATATTTGGTTAAAGCTATGCAAATACAGCCCTACGGTCAACTTTCACATATTGAAATGAAGATTTTCTGTATTCAAACGCAGATCGTCACATCCTAAAAAAATATGAAAGCAATAACTGGAAGGTTCCATTCTCGTCCCTTATACAATAGTTAAGCTGAATTCTTAAAAATATATGAATTAGAATTTTATTTTTTGTACTATGTTGTATTATAAAATAAGTAATTTATTATTATTATTAATAATTGTCTTATTATATAATTCTTATTATAAAATCAAGTATTATATAATTGTCTTATTAATCTTACATATTATTAATATTTTTATTTTTTAATTACTTAGTTTAAAATATAGCCTTATTTATACTACATTATTATAATACTGACTATACTAACTAATTTATTACGTCGTTTCAACATTTTTACCTAAAAAAAGAGCAAAAACGAATTAGTTCAGTCATCCCGAAAAATAATTAACAATTATTAATTAGGTTAAAAAAAATCTTCTACTTAACTCCTTTACAAAATAAAATAAAAAACTTCAGACCAACAAAAATATACATGCATTTTTATGATTAAAATTATATTTGGACAAATAAAAACTCTAAAGACATTCCATATAATATTTTAAAACATTGTCTTATATACCGTGCACATGAAACGACTGTAAATAATAAATACGCGTCATCCTACAACAGACAAAAATTATAAACGATATTAATCTCCCGGGATCTTAATATTCACGTCGCTTAACAGCGCTTAACAGCGCTTGATTAAAATTTTCTCTCCAAAAGGTTTAGCGATAAAATACAAATGTTGCCGCGTCAATTTCGTAAGGCGATTGATAGCAGTCGCGCCTTCATTTTCATTTTCATGTAGCCATAATCTGGACCTGTGACATCTCTTTGCAATTTCATTTCATTGTAAGAACTTACTTTTCAGTTAGTCCTGTAAAGTAAATATAGTATCAATAAAATTATATAATGACTTTAGTATGAGACATTCAAAAACTTGAAGCCTATTCATTCAGTAATATATTTGTCTTAAGTTGCCGTTTGTACATAGTTATTTGTAATTAATTGGCCACCTCTCGTAGACTGCCTTTCTACATAAACCCCAACAACATTTGGTTTACGACTTTTAAAAATTAACAGTTTTTAAACCTTAAGTTTTTCCATACAAAATTTATCTGTTGCCTCTGAACTGTCATTAACACCGAGCGGCGCCCGGGCGTTGACCTTTAAAGTACTTCTTACAAAATACGTAGTAATAAGTAAAAGAGGGAGCAAACATTTTTTTGTGTTACTTATCAAGATTTGTAAAAAGTAGTGGAACAATTGATGTTGTTGGGATTGATGAAGAGACGCTGCCTGCAGGAGGTGGCCATTTAATTACAAATAACCCGTATATATAAAGGATAGATGGGGATTAGGTTAATAAAATATTTTTTTCTTTAATACAAAGATTAATTAATAATGTGTTATTTTTCAGTTAGGTAGGTGTTTAAACTCCATAAAAATGCTCCTGTGCGATTTGTGGAATTCCATATAAGACCGGTGAAAAAACGGGCTATAAACCAAAGAGACAGACAGATTTTAAATATTAAATTGCATTCTTTTAATTGAGAAAATTTTTTACTTTAAATATTTTTAAATTGAGAAAATATTTGAATAGTATTTTTGTATTCCGGACATTAAAAAGAAAAGAAGAACATTTATAGTAAAACAGCGTTGTCCGTCGGTCAAGACTCATTTGTTTTTGAATGATATCTCCCTTTTTGTTGTAAAAAAGTCAATATTTCAAGTGACTTTAGTAACAAAATTCGTATATTCTTATGTGTATTGGCACACGAAAATAAGTAAAGCCCAATAAGACAGAAGAAATTTTTCATAGTAGGGTATATATGTCTTTTTTTTGCAAGGTTACATTTAGACTTGGAAAATTCCTGTACCATATTACGATGTTTGAATAAACATTTTAACAGCTACCAAGTTAAAATTATCCTTAATACAAGCCTTACACTTCATCACACACATCCACACACACATACACACATCCAGGCTTTTCATAATTATATTAGTTACTAAACATAACTATTATATTCGAAAAATAATATTTGCATGTATATGATTAATATATTTTTCTTAAATTTATTTTTTATGAAATTTTTGAAAAAGTAGGATGTATAAAAATATATTTTATGAAGATTTTGTGATTTACATTTGTGATTTTCTGAAACATAAAAAGACGTTTTGCAAAAATAAAGGTGTTGAAAAACTAGATAAGTTCGTAAAAGTTTGAATGGCGGAAATTACTGCTCCGACTTTTACACGATATTTGAACATGTTTGCATGAAGGAAGACATTTTGAAAATATTAGACGGTTTGACTTTTATATTTCCTCACTTTAATTTAATATTAACGTGTACTTATGTTTTAAAATATTTATGACATTATCTATATGTAAAAAACAAAGTCGTGCTAGTTCCACCACTTATAATTTAAGAACTTTTTTATAAAATAAATACTTAGGCATTGATCTTATAAAACATCTGCTATGGTGGATTTTATTGCAATGCTATTTCGTCAAATACCACATACTCTGTAAAACAACTCTTTTGTTTGTTTCCTCGTCCGTGCGGTTACGTTAAAATACATAAACTTGTTTCTTGCAAAGAGTATAGCTATAGTTTTTTTCAGAATAGGATTAGAGATGACAATTTTTAATCTAATTTAAATTTTTGAACAATAGCTATGTTGTGCGTCTATACAAATATAATGTTTATTTTAATATTATTATTATTGTTTTCATTTACCTTGATTTTCTAACATTTATAGGTATGTAAATATATATCCGTTTATTAAATCCCACTCTGAAGTAAAAGTTGGTCTGGTTTCTGGTTTGTAAAGACTCTCCTACATCGAAAGATTCATATATTACAATATATTTTTAATATTTTTTCATAATATTTTTACTATGTAATTATAATTTTTAAACCTACTAAAAGTATTAAATTTTTGTTCTGCATATCTCATTAGTCATAAGTACCTAACTTGTCACTTAATAAAAATAAAACTTTCCAAGAAATATAACCAACTTCCTTGACACAGCTTAAGTCGTTAAACCAATTACTTGCTACGTAATATTGGTCTAACGATCTCCTATATAGTAAAATAAACTTATTTAACATTAAGTAAGATTCCTTTCAGTTTGTTGTCATTTTAAAGCACTTTCATAAAAGTAGTTCATTCAGAGGACACTTCAAATCAATATTGGATTGAATAGAGCTCGAGGCGAGCGAAGTATCGTCATTGTGAAATATCATTTATTTCTCTTATCATTGACTGAAAGTATCGAGTTCTCGACGTAGGCCAATCTCTCAGTAGTGATGTGCTTGTCATGATCATTGTAGATACTATCATTGAACGAAGATACAAACTTATTTCTAAAATCAGCGTTACACAAGATTAGGGTTTTTTTATAAAATAATATGTTAAAATATGACAAATAAAAAGAAAACGTGAAAGATAATTTTCGTTAGAAATACATCGAATATCATTATTGTTTTGTTATATGTTATAATACCAATTCCAATTTGCTTCTATTCAAAATTTTTCACATATAAACTGATTTTAAATATTTCATTAAAATGTAATTACACAGTACTAAACAAAACATCGATACTTCATTCTTATCACATCATTACAAACTGACTCTGATGAAATGTAATTCTATGTAGGTACTACAAAAGATATAAGAGAAGATCAATCGCTAGGATTCATTAGTACATAAATAGGTATATGACAGAAATGTATCAAAAATATAAATATCAATGGAACTTTATTTTATATGTTTATAAATACTTTATTGGCTTCATATATTCAACGTTAAATAGGGTTGAAACATTTTAAAGGTGGTTTAATAAAATGTAACGGGTCATTAATTCAAAAATGAAATAAATAAGCTTAATGTATGTGTCATCATAGATGGATCAACTAATTTTAAAAATATATTTTTAAAGATAAATTCTACAAAATAAGGAGAACTCCAACTTATGATCACTGTGAGTACCTACTTCTCTCTCGTTTCTCTTCGTTCTGCCAATTGAACTGTATATTAATCACCTAGATCAATAATTGTTGAATTGTTTAAGTTATTGTAATGCCTTCGCAGGAGCGAAGGTTTCACCTGTTGTTATTTATAAAATAACTAGCTGTCGCCTGTGACTTCGTCCATGTAGACTGTAAAAATAATATTTTTATGGCTATGAGCATAAGCCATATAAACAATATTTTTTATAATTTTTGATGTATCTTCCGATACCTCAAACGAAAAATCCTTTAAGCCGTTAAAGCTGTCGCAAGGAACATAGAAATGGCATAATTGGTTATATTTCTATTTACATACATATATTTTAATAACATAACATCCTTTCTATAGTCGTCGGCTAATAAGAAGGAAAAAAAAAACTTATGTAAAATTCAATGAACCAAACGATTAAAAACAGGATCTCCCGTGGCAATTAGTTATCACGCTACAATCTATGTTATGTCACAGATAAAAACACTAGTATAAGTTAGTATTTTTATAGCCTATATGTTATTCTGTTACACAAGGTACAGTATTTCCAAGTTTCATCAAAATCCGTTCTGTAGTTTTGGCGTAATTGAGTAACAAACATCCATTCATCCAAACATCCAAACATTCGCACTCATTTGTAAGATAAGATTATTTATGGTTGGTTAATATATTTATCCACAACCTCAAATACAAAAATTTACATTAATATTATTAACATCTATACTAACAAATGATACGGTAAATGCTAATGGATGATCGGTAATCTCATTAATCTTTCCATAAATGAGGAAGCCGTCAAGTATGGGTCGTTAATGGATACTTTTTATATCTTCAATCAATTATGTGGAGAATTATTAACAAATTCAGAAAGATTAAATAAGCTGTGTCCATTTAAATAATTAATGTTGGACGCTGAGGTCCTCGTCTGTCGTGCGGTCAGGGGCTAATGGCCATTTTGGGACCAAAGAACTCACTTTATTGAAGCAATTCCCGCCCATTTGTTACGATCTTGTACGACGTGAGATTTTGTCGCACAAACATTACAAGAAAAGTAAACCAATGAAAAGAAAGCAGTAAATGAAGTATCAGCAGTCACACTTAACTGAGTTTCTCAGTTCAGGTATTATTATTTCAAGTCTTTAGAATTCACTGTTTGTTGTCATGACATTATCTATATGTTTGTGTTCTATCAATAATAATTAATTAATTGTTATATATTAAAGAGAATCAGATATGATATCTGATGCAATCAACATAGATAAGCCATTGCAGAAATTGTAACGTGATTATATTTTTAAAACTAAGACATGTAATCACTATTTCTCTTAAAAAAATAACCGGTCATTTGGATAATTGAATTAAAGTTTAGTATTTTACATATTTTACTGTATTTTTTTTACGTTTCTTTTCAAAATTCAACAATAAGGTAGACGGCAAGCGATTGTCGCTATAAATCTCAATTTCTTACAAAGCCGGCATGAGGACCATTACTGCGAATTCATTTAGTATCGACGCTTCGAGACATCTAATTTATAGTACAATTCTATATTACCCCTGTCGTATAAGCAACATATTTTTCTGCGTAAGGATATTCTTTAATGTACGAATCTATTATTATAATCTACTTTGAATAGCAATAAAATATACATATTTGCCTACAGAGAGGTACAATCAAAAAGATAAGATTAAGGCAAATTTTAACCGTATTTTTACAAGTAAAAATTGTTATCATAAAGCAATATGGATTGAACACAAGTAAAAGTTTATAAAATCTAATTTCCCTTTGGCTAACTTCTCTGAAATCAGTACGGTAAATCTCGTCAAACGCTGAAGGAAACTTGGGAAGCGAGCACGCCGTTCTTATTGAATTACTCGTACCCGAGATTGTGACCGCGATATATTTTGGAAAACGTTTTATTATTGACTTTTGTTTGCGACTAAACTCTAAAATTCATTGCTGTTACACGATTTCTAAATTTATGATTACCAACGCTTTTTAATAAATTTATTATTATTTTTGTTATCTGATTATTGTTTCATATTTATAACCATCTTTACATACTCGTACAATATAATTTACTGTACGATACTTACAACAATTATGGCAAAAATAATTTTTAATACAATATAACTATAAAGTAATCAATATAAAATAATCATATCTGACAAAGAGTTTCAATTTACGCAACCTATTTAAAATTAAAACTTGTAAAATAATTCATTGATTGTTATGTAACTCGAGTAGTAACGAAGTGTTTTACGAACTCATAATTGGCTGTTTGCAACAACTGTTTTTAATATAAGTTTAGTTCCATATAGAAGTTATGAAAAGTCTATTTCTCTAAACTTTACTACCCCTTTTTAATTTTTAATGAGAACATGCAATTTATTTTTAGAATTATCGAATAAATATTTATTTAGTAAGAACTGCTTATTGAATAACTTGTCAATGCTTGTATTTTACAATAATGAGATGCCAAATTTTTTGGAGGACAGTAGTAATATAATAACTTATTTGCGGTCCCACTTATTTATTTTCAGAAATATTTAAGTACTAGTAGTAGTAGAATACGTCTTCTAATAGTTACAATCTTTATTAAAAAATATATAAATTAAAAACTAAAAATTCCTACGATATAAAAAGAATAAAAATAATATTATGTAAATAATTACAAGCCGTTGCGTCGGGGGACCGTTGTTATTTTTTTTTCATTAATTTATATAATTATGGTTAAATTATTTTAATTTAGTAAATGGTTTAAATTAATATTTCGTATTTTAATTTTTACTACTTTTGACGTAGCAAAATGACCAACTCTTGTCAAGAAATTATCATCAGACACATCGATAGACAGATGGTATCCATATAGTATCCGGTTTAGAATGAATATTCGTCTATCGACCAATCAGTCTATCCACCTGTCCATCTGTCTGTCTATCAAAAGGCTTTTGTTTAGCCATTTATGGCCCAATTCTATAAATTTTGATCTTCATGTAAATGGAATATAATCAATTAATTAATTTCAAGTTAACTCTCAATATCCGACTCCATCTTTATATTATATGTTACTCAAGACAATGTCAATATTAGATTGGGATATAACACTATATAAAATATAATAATTCGGTATAATCATTACCTTAAACAGCAACTTCTAGGATATTAACATTTGAAAAATAAAAAAATTAGAAATAAAGAGACTTAATAGTGAAGTATATGACGATATACAGTAGGTTTAATAAATTGTTTTCATATTCTTAAGAATACTTTTTCATAACATTTCGATACGCTAAAGCTTACTATAAGTTTAAATTAAGATTAAAGTGTAACTTTGGCTGTCTGGAAACTTTGGAGTGTTTAAACGTTTGTAAAACCGTAAATTCGCTATAAGCCCACCTGGTACTGGATAATTGGATTTAGGAAATTACAATCTCTAAAGAACGTTCTCCTCAAACGTTTTTTTTTTTAGAAACGTATATATATACTTCTGTACAAATAGTTATTGGAGTTATTTAAACTCTCTCAAATAAAATGCACTTACCTTGGTACTGAAAGCTCAAGTTAATTAAAACGATTTTAAATTATACTTTAGAAGAAATGGCTCTATATGGGACGGGACATACGCAAAAATATACATGCTTCTTTATCGCCAAATTACAAATAAATTTTTTTTAGGTGATTTAACTAACTTAAGGGTTTCATACATACAACGTATGAAAATATATAAGAAACCAAGTTACCACGTCTAACATATTCACGATAGTTGTTTTCTTTCAGCAATTGTAAAGTAATTCGATAATTTATGCTTATAATAAATGAAAAACTAAACCCTTTTTTTTTTCTTTAGTATATTGTATTCTAATATCTATGTATGTTCTATCTGGATGTCGTTGTGTTGATGTTGAAAACTAGTGAAACAATATGAGGTAAAGTTGTCACTGTATTTGACACTGTTGACTGTAAATAAAGGAAGAAATCAAAATACAATTAAGTTACCAAGGCAAATAAAGAAATAACAATATGTTATCTCCACAGTCTAAGTCCTCATTCATTAGTTCTAAAAACTTTGCAACCATAGACACGATCGTATTACGGTCCCTCAACGCAATGAATTCAATAAGTACATATTTTTTTTTAAATATTAATTCGTGGCCACAAGATGTTTTAGTTTTCATTGTAGTAAGAAAACTTAAAACGGTAATTTCGTCCAATTGTTTTGGTGCATCTGTTTAGATAGCAGGTATTAGTTTTCAGGATCTCTCTCGAATCTCGTAAAAAGTATTTCATTTAGAAAACTTAACTTCATGTACATATAATTTCTACTGAAGGTTGCTATAAAGGGTAGGCCGTGGAAAAGGAAATCATTATAATTATTAGGATTAACTGATTATCGGTAAAGGACATATGGTAAGAATAAAGAGACACTTTTAAAAATATACCTATTCCTTTACCTACTCGTATATGGAAATAATATAATTTCATTATATTGTAATGACTAATATGACTAATATGATTATGATAAAGTTATTTTAAATTTAAATAAATTAAAAATGGCTTTAGATTGCCACCGATATTTTTAGTCAACCCACAGCTGTTTTAGTATTTAAAACAATAATTCCTGGTTGTTAAATGTTAAGTTGTGCTAAAAAGAGTCATGATAATATCGTGCATGTAGTATGGTTCTAATTAATGCCCACTCGCAATAGGATTTCAAACAACTTATTCGTTACGGATGTATTCTGTAAGCTCACTTACGATACGAAGCTTAATTGCTATTTCCTGTACGCCTTTTCTTATAAAGTCTCATTTCTAAGATGGTGGTATACTTTTATCTTTCTGTCATACGATCTTAAATGTATTGCTTATAAATTATTGAGATAACTAATTATACTCTACTTTAACAAGTCATTTTGGACTACACTTATGGAACCTTTGTGGGCCTTTAATTTTAGGAAAAATTTGTTGTTCGTCAATAGTTTTCATTGTATTGTTATGTAAGCAAATTATTCTAATTGTTGAAATATTTATAGCTACATATTACTTTTGACTGTCACTCATCAAATCTTAAGGTATTAGTTTCATCAATGTTATGTATATTTTATAATATATTAATACGACATAAATGCATTTCGTTAGTGTTTTTTAACAGATAAACAGGGAATAGTATTTAAATTAACGAATTATTTATTTACTCACATTTTTTGACGATATGTGATTTATAGCATAGTAAGCTGGTTTGCATAGTTTTGAATTTTGAATTTCATGTCGTGACCTTTTGTGCCTTTTCATTCGGAAGCACTTCAGAGTTTTATTTTATAATTAGCTTTTTAGCTGATGAACTATTATACAACAATGATAATTTCTATTGTCTTTACTTCCAACAATCTATTGTCCATTTTCGGTGACATCTAAAAATATAACCTTATAGGTTATATATTTAACACAATAATTAAATTTAATATTAGTTTTTATAACAATGTTTACTTTAAGTGACCCGCCGCAGAGTCTAATCGTCACATTTTCTTTATTATTGTAACATTCGTTATAAGCTTTATTTCCTAATAAATTTATTTGTATAAATTTTTTGTGACTTCTTTTACTTCGAAAATATCTATAAACATGTATAGCCATGTTAAGCTTATTTAAATTTATATAAATATAGAATGAAAAATAAACCGATGCGAGCAGGGATTCGAACCCGCGACTACTGGGAAACCGTCCCGTCGCTCTACCGTTTATTTTGATACGGTAGCTCAGTTGGTAGAGCGACGGGACGGTTTCCCAGTAGTCGCGGGTTCGAATCCCTGCTCGTATCGGTTTATTTTTCATTCTATATTTATATAAATTCTTTTACTTCGCTAAAGTAAACTATTATTGTTTGGGGGTGATTTTTAATACATTCCTGAGCCAATAATGACGGTCTTTACCGGTCGGTCCAAACTAAATACGATTCCTTTACTTAAGATTTATTAATTATTACTAATTTTCTACTATAATTGAGCATAAATCTCTTTCTAGTATCTCATTGGAATTTAAATTAGTATTATGCATGTATTTAAAAAAATATGTGCGATTACATTTGTAAATTTTTAATTAAATCAATAATTTGCTTTATTTATATAGATTTTATTTTTAACTACTCACATATTACACTGTAAAATTATATTTTCATAGGAAACGTACAATATAAAAGTTTAAAAGTATTCATTAGACTATGTAATTTTTGTTACAATGTAATTGTTCAAAACTGAGATAATATATTTGAATCTACAAGCTAGTTTGCACTGGAACAAAGAGTTGTATAGCATTGTTTGTCCAACTACCCTGTACTAACTGCAGGGTAGTTGTTTACTTGAATAACCGCATTTCATTTGTTTGGAACAATACACAAAAACAAAAAGATTTCTTATACTCGTAGTGTATCTAACTCCTTTTAGATATTTTTGTATGAAATTTATAAAATTGCTTCAAATTTTCCATTCTTTATTGTATTATACGCTTCCCAAAGTAACGTCATTAATTATTAATATACTAAGTCTGGCCATAAATACTGGTACAATTAAAAATAAAAAAAATATTACATTTGAATTTAGAATCTGTCATTTTTATACGATTGTTAATTGTGTTTCTCATTTTATGAAGCCAAACGCAATTTTTAAAACTCGATACACTTGTGACAGAGAAAGATCTGGCCGTCCACGTAGTGTTCGTACGAAAAAGGTGGTCAAAGCAGTAAGGGAAAGAATTCGAAGAAATCCTGTCCTAAAGAAGAAATATTTTATCTCGGGAAATAAAGATAGCACCAAGAAACAATTTTTGAAAAGCAAGAAAAACAACCCTATTTTAAGAGATGACTTAGAACTTGCAGCCTATAAGAGATGCACTGGTCATTTCTTAACTGATAAATTAAAGATGAATAGGGTGGTAAAATCGAAACAAGTACTGAAGCAGTACGCAAATGGAGGTCACAGAAAAAAAATGTTTAGGGATGAGAAAAAATGTACAATCGAGCAACATTTTAACTAACAAAATGACCGTATTTATGCTTAAGCTCTGAGGAAGCTACCTAATTAGTTGACAAAGTGAAACGTGGGCTTTATCCGACTTCAGTGATGGTTTGGTTTGGTGTTAGCTATGACGGAATGACTGAGCCATATTTTTGTGGAAAAGGTATCAAAACATCGGCACAAAAGAACCAATATACCATTTTTGCGAACACCATGTTCAATAACCAAGTATGGTCCTTCCAGCAAGACTCGGCACCGGTTCATAAAGCTCGGTCCACGCAGTCTTGGAAGCGAACGTCTCGAACTTCATCAGAGCTGAAGATTGGCCGTCATCAAGTCCCGATCTTAATCCACTGGATTATGATTTATTGTCAGTTTACGAGAGTACAGCTTGCTCTAAACAATCCAAACGATTGGCAGTAAAGAATTTCACCATGGAAAGAGCGCGTGGTTCTTTCATTGATAACTGGCCTCAACGTTTAAAGGACTGTATTGCAGCCAATGGACACGACTTTGAATAATCTTTATATTTTTTTAATTGTTTTATATTTGTGTATTAAGCTAACGCACTGTAAAAGTAATTAATGTTATTTGCTATTATTTTTGTTTTCTTTGTCACAATATTTCTGGTAAGACTAGGTATATAATTAATATACCTTAAATATCATATCTTTTAAAACTTAATATATTATATGTGAAAAATCAGCGACATCTGTTAACTATCCTTAATGTTATTAATTAACCGACTTCTTCAAAAAGGAGGAGGTTCTCAATTCATATATATATTATGTATGTACACCGATTTTTCCGAGGTGTCAGAACCGATTTACATAATTCTTTTATTTTTTTTTCGAAATAGTTTCGAATTGGTCACAAAAAAACTTGATTTAGGTAAGCCTATTAGTTTTTATTTTATGAGCACTTTTGTCCAAGGTTTGTAGCAGTTCCTTCGGAAGGAAATCAAAACCTGCTGTGACTAATGACGTCTGATGTTTTGGATATAATAATTTCTTACAGACTATACATGGTACGTCAGCATATTACGCTCATTCATTTAACGAAGGCTTTGTGAAGTCTGAGGCACTGCTGCTAGCCGGTTCTCACATTGCTGAGGAGACTCGTTTGCTGTACGGTTTGGTATCACTTCTAATCTAGGAGCCTTCTGCTCAGTTTACTCGTTCTCAAAACGATCATTAATGAGACCAGGTCTATGAGTTTTCTGCTTAAATGACTCGTTGGCCAGACGCTCATTAATTAGGCCATGTCTATTAGCTCTCTGCTCAAAATACTCATTCGCAAGACGTTCTTGAATCTTACTGAGTCTAGAATTATGCTGATCAAGAGTTTCTTGACGTAATCGTGATTTCATATAAGCCTTCAAGGCCAACCAACGTTTTACACGATCTTTTATAGTCTTATAAGAACGTGAAATTGTGTTTCGAAGAGCATTTTTATGAAGATGACTACTTTTACCGGTTCCCGTTTCTTGAGATCTATATTATTTAAGGCGCGCATGACCTTTTGTAAATCTACCCATGGCTAATTGACAACGTAGCAATAAATTAAAAGTATTAAATAAAAATAACTACGTTAAAAAAAACCGACTATAAAACTAAAAAGTAAAAAATAATGAAGATTTAATATTTATTATATACTACCTATTATTTATATGTCCTATTTACTAATAGGTTTGAAGACAATCCATTCAAAATTGAATTCTGTACCATATATATATATATGTCCCACATAAAATAATGTATGTAAAAATTACAGTTTAATAATTTCAATATTTCGTGAATGAGATAAATAATTGGAATCCCTTAAAATGTAAATAATCATAATATTTTCAGATTAATATTCAAATATTATTTTCGGGCAATATCGATCTCAAATAATATTTATAGTCAGGGAAAATAATAAACAGCATACAGAATATAGTGGAGCTATAACTTTCTTGCCTAACTATTATATGTTTACCTCCAATAACAGTCAAACTGACCGGTTGTAAATGTAGTTACGTCAAGAAAAATGATGGTCAGCTTCTATGTATACAAGTTCGTAACTCAATTTGTCTTTTCCTGCCCAAGGCAGGAAACTTGTAGGGATTTATCTCGTCCAAGTTTAGACTAAGACAGGGCTGAGACAGCTCCCAGGTGCAATCTGTATAGCTATTGTGAAGAAAAAAAGTTTATAGTCTTACTTTTAGATATGACTCGTAGTGACACCGTGAATATTGTACTGATAAAGAAGATTTTATGCAAAAAAAACATAAGTTTGGATATTTTTCCCGTCTTAGAAATTTTTATTTAAAATAATTGATTTATCTATGTTTAAAATAAATATGCACTTATAATTTATAACTTATTATAACTTTGTTTTGGTTCACTCTAGCAAGGAAATATATTTAGTGATTCTTTAAATTCATTCTACTCTTACTTCAGACTATAAACTTTTAACTAATGATGAGAACATCATAGTTTCGCTTAGGCATAGTAATGGTTGGACCGTTGGCTGTTTGCTTCGCGTCAGTTGGTTCAATTGGAATGTCACTTCATGATTCAACGCAGAGAGACTATTCGGTTCGGTAATTCGTAGTTTCGAACGTTCGCCCAGTATATTTTTATTTGACATACATATTTTATTAACATTAAAAAAGTGCTTAAACAAGCTATCGCACATTAATTACTTATCTGAGTACATACCACACAATCTTATATATTTTAATGATTGTATTCGCTTAAAGCACTTTATAAATTGGAACTCAGAAGGTTTATATGTAATAACAGAAAAATGACATCAAGCCAAAAGTTTCTTCGCATTTCATATGAAAAGTCATTTTTGTTTTAAGTTTCTTTTTACATTTATTTATAGTATATATGTAAAAATTTGTTCGATAACTTTTTTCCATCGTATAGGGAGTAATGTCACTACCTAAAAGAGGCAAAAAGTTGCTGTAGAAATTTTGGGACTTCTGATCAAAAAACAAGACAAGTTGTTTTGGCAGCCCTCTCTAGATGTTAGCCTGACAGAGACTATGGAATTCTGTAGAGACCGAAATAGGTAGAAATCTAAAGATTCTAAATCAGGGCTATACGGCGGATGCATAAATACCTTCCAGCCAAACTCTCTTATTTTTTGCTGAATGGGTAAAGATGTGTGTGGTCTAGCGGTGTTGTGATAAAAAACTATACCCTTTCTTTTGATCAATTTCGTTTGCTTCCTTTAAAGATCTTGCTTTAATCTTATCAGCTGTTAACAGTAAAGATTTAAATTGATGATTCTGTCTGGCGGTAAAAGGTATCTGTGAAGCCTGACCGACCTTTGACCACGCCCGTTTTCACACGTTCTCATTGTATGTGATCCACTTTCCATCC
Source organism: Napeogenes sylphis (assembly GCA_959347405.1). NCBI lineage: Eukaryota > Metazoa > Arthropoda > Insecta > Lepidoptera > Nymphalidae > Napeogenes > Napeogenes sylphis. Next base: position 26,272,614 of record OY365788.1, on the reverse strand, counting down.
CATTTATCAATCTCTTTAAAAATGGGTCGGTTTCATTACGTCTCAATAAAAAATCGCAAAAATTTGTACAGGGTTCATTAGATTCCTTTCAATCGTTAGGTAAAAAGTCGTAGAACAAATGTTGTTGGGATTGATGTAGAAAGGCAGCCTGCAAGAGGTGGCCAATTTATTACCAACTTCCCTGATTTTGATTAAAAAATCCTATTATAGTGTATAATTATTAACGATGGTGTGGCCTGAAAATAAATTGTATTCTATTGCAAATAACTAGTCATCTCCGCAATTTCGATTTTGTAGATTAATTTTGTTTTATCAACAGGCTCTATAACACCGATCCCTTAGAAGTCATTACTCGCGGTAGCGTCGAGACACGAGAGTCGGGTTGCTCTCCTCCCTCAAATATGGCTAAGGGGGTTATGGCTGGCTCTTGCGTTATGCTCGTGAACGGGTCCTTCTTACGGTGACTGGTTGTGTTGCAGGCCGAGTTTTTACTATTATTATTTTTTGAAAATCTTTTCAAAATAATGTTAATACTATGGCTTGAAAAAATATTGAAACTAAGCATTTCAAAGTAATCACTTAAAGTGGTCATAAGTAACTTATTTCTTATCTTAAAACTTTATAATATAGTATTCTTAATTTGGGGGAGAAGGCAGAAACGAAGCTTCTTAGCATTCCATGGGTTCACCGTGCGAGTGCCGGGCCCATCGCGTTGCATCGCGAGGAGTGCAAACAACGCATGGGTTTTGTGCCCAGGTATAGGTTTAGGCCCCTTTATGATGTACTTTGTATGCGCATCATAAAAATCCCAAATTTGAAAGGAACCTACTAAAGTTGCTTTTTAAATACAGTCTAGAAATGAACCGGTGCCAGTCTAAAAAGGCCAAGGTCTTTTTGAGTGAGATTTTGCTGTTAAACCTCTCGCTCCCACTTCTACCACATACAAGCTAACTATAAATGTTATCCTGGACAGTTCGTTGGTCAGTTCATAATATTTAAAAGCTAATATTTCATAATATTTAATGTGTGATCCCTGAGAATTTTGTTTTCCAGGGAACAAGGTTATACAATACTAAAAGATTAATATTTTCTGGCAATAACGTAATTGCGCTACAATCTATTTCATACAAAAAATAGTATTTCTATAGCCTATTTGTTATTTAAGTACATAAGTAATAAATATGAGCAGTAAATGTAGAAATGGCGTCTTTATTAATAATTATTATTATGTTTTTAGTTATTAATTTTAAGGTAGGGTGATTTGTTCAGAGAAAATAACTTCAATATATCCAAATTTAGCCATTTTATTCTTAATAATGTTTACACTTTTACAGCTCGTCAAGGAATTCCATCTGACAGTTCATTACTCAAGATGATTAAACAAATGGCCTGATACCATGACATTATATTTATATCTAACCTTATTCATATTATCTCGCATATCTAACATTCGGCCATCCTAACTACATTAAGTTTGTCCCCAAACTTATCATAAAAAATAAATATAACAATAAACACATTTTTTAAAAACTTAAACATTTTCATTATTCTGTTATTCAACTATATTAGTACACAAAATCATTATTTGCATTATTCAACTCACATATTCGTATCTATCTTTGGCATTTCACCCCTCATTTCACCACGCTTAAGCGTAATGAAATCGTGTAAACCTTCCCAAAGAAATAAATATAATGGATTGCATCGAGGACTTCACCCAATTCCGGGCCACCCTCGCCTTCCAATCCTACTCGTAATCCTCGCATCTGCACCGGACCCCTCACCGCCAAGTTAAGAACTTATTCAGCTACAAAACTTGACGACCGTGACCGACTTCCAGATAACAGTGAAACATCTGCACCGAACCCCTCACCATGAAGACTAGAGCACATTTTGCCACAAGACTTCATGACCGTATCCGACTTCCAGATAACAGTGAAACATCTGCACCGAACCCCTCACCATGAAGTCTAGAGCACATTTTGCCACAAGACTTCATGACCGTGTCCGACTTCCAGATAACAGTGAAACATCTGCACCGAACCCCTCACCATGATGTCCAGAACCAATATTGCTACAAGACTTCATGGCCGTGTTCGACTTCCAGACCCATCATACTATTTATCCAACATATATCAAATTTTCTCATTATAATGCTTCTCCAAATTCCATCTAGTATCATAATCATATACATAATACGTTCTTTACAGAATTATCACAATAATAATATTTCTCATCATAATGCTCGCATCTGCACCGGACCCCTCACCGCCAAGTTAAGAACTTATTCAGCTACAAAACTTGAGGACCGTGACCGACTTCCAGATAACAGTAAAACATCTGCACCGAACCCCTCACCATGATGTCCAGAACCAATATTGCTACAAGACTTCATGGCCGTGTTCGACTTCCAGACCCATCATACTATTTATCCAACATATATCAAATTTTCTCATTACAATGCTTCTCCAAATTCCATCTAGTATCATAATCATATACATAATACGATCTTTTCAGAATTGTCACAATAATAATATTTCTCATTACAATGCTTCCTCAAATTCCATCTAATATCATAATCATTTACAAAACGACGATAATTACAGAATTATTACAATCATAATATTTCTCATTACGATTCTTCTTCAAATTCCATCTAATAGCATAATCATTTACAAAACGACGATAATTACAGAATTATTACAATCATAATATTTCTCATTACAATACCTCTTCAAGTTCATTATTAATTCTTCAAATAAAACTTCACAAATAATTATAGCTTAACTTATTCAACGGGTACCGTAACAGTATCCTTAAAGAAATCCACACAGTCCGACAACTCGAGCAAGAATGCCTGTGGTAATCTCTGTGCAGGTCTTTTATAGAAACCGTCGCACGTTCATGTCGCTACAATTATTTCCCAGTATTAATTTCTGTGCGGTTCATTTACAGCGATCGACGCGCGTGCTGGTCGCTACATGTTTTTGCCAGTAACATTTTTTTTTATGTTCTTAAAACAACACAACTAGAAAAGCTATAATTTATGGTATTTTTTTTTACATTGATATACAATCATCGTTTTGTAATTAAATCAAATTAGTTGATTAGTTAATTTAATAATTATAATTGTTGAAGTATTGTCATCACGCCGATATGACCATACTGACAGGCGATGCGCTTCATGCACCAGCCTCGTTGATTCTTGTTGCGACTATCGAATTGTCTGTAGTATGTACGTTACTCAAGGCATGCCAAAAGTATCTCATAGTTTTTTAAAGATATACAAAGAATCCACGGTCAGTTCAGTTCCATAAGGCGTTCCAACGTTATCTCATGGTTCTCATATATGGCTCGTTAAATTTGAGGTCTAGTGAACTTTGATAGTGCAAATTGTTTTGCAATTAACAAAATCTCTTTAGAAATCATAAATTTCATCCTTATGTAGATAGATACACAGTCAACTTGGAGATAGAAAATATGAGTCGTAACATAGTAGTTTCCAAACTTGTTATTCATGTGTCGGCGGAAAGGTGAAGTGAATCTCTTATTTGCATCGTTAATTCAAATAATCGGCTCTCACGAATATTGTCAATTCAGCTCCCATACTATTAATCTCTCTGATACGCACGTCCCTGTATGTAATTCTGAAACAATATTCGCCACGCAGTATCAAACAGGTCAATCACTCGTAACTGAACATCATTCAACAGTTATCGACTATCTAGCTAAAAGAGAAAGTAATTTGAAATAAAATCGTCAGATCAAACAACTTCATTAAAATAACTTTACAATAAGAATGCTCAAATCATTTCAATATAAAATTAACAATCAAATTACATTTAAAAAAAAAAAAAAAATCTCAAATTATTACTGACTTTATTATAACCGTATATCATAAGAGATACCATTTACCAATCAGACTAAATACACTGAAATACTTGAGCTCTACATTTCTAGCTAATCATAGCCCAGTAACCTTCAGTTACTAATCTTATGCGAACGACATAAAAAAAAATATGCGAAGTGAACGTTAAGTCTCTACTGGATTCCATGGTTTCCGCAAGAATTGACTGCTTGCCGCGTAGCCACAGACTACAATTAATAACCACCGACTTCTGGTGAGCTATGGCTACACGAAAACTTCATGTACGGTCCAATCATCTTGCATATTCAGTTCTATCAATAATATCACGATTATTTGGCTCTACATCGTTATCAACAAATATACCCTGATTGTCTGGCGTTTTTGCGACCTGCCAAGAGTATTTTTAGGTACAATTACAATTAAGTACCTTTAAATTATAGCGATCTTTCTGGAACGTCCACAACTTGAAAATATTCTTTACATTATAGATCTAACATAGTCTAGTTACGTTCCTTATTTTATAATTATACGGTCTCAGATTGGAAACAACTTCACTTTTCCTTTTTAGAGGCAAAACGCGTTTATCCTCCAGTCATAAACCAGCCACACAGTCTTCCGGCATCGTTACACATCAGAAACATAGGTCTATTAACTTCACCTGTTACCTATTACCTATTAGAGGAGAAGCTTTTATCACCCGGTTCATGATACAATTCAACACAAATTGAAATTTACCTCCTGCATCTTATCACAAACTAGGTTTGATCGCGGTAAACCTTGGTTTTAGTGTATTCATATCTATCTATTTGCCTTTTAGCCCAGGACTGGCCAGTTACTAGAAGATACTATTTAGAATTTCTTACTTTCGCAAAATGAATGAAATTATTTACCATGTGACAATTTAATATTCAATTCTGAAATACTCGTACACCCTAATTCTGACAAAATTTGGGAAAGCATTCGGGATATTTATTAATAAGGTTGTAAACTATTTTTTTGTTCAGTAGGTATATTTGGATTAATCAATATATCAGTTGGACTAAATGGCTCCAAAGTATGCGTGGCTAAGCACCGTAACTGCTCGTTATTAAAATCTAGATTGGAATCATTGTATATAATAGGAATAGCGCTAGCAATAATCGTATCTTTTGAAAAATAAAGAGGTTGAGGATCTTTAAAACTGGCCAAATTTAATATTAATAAATCGCATTTACTATTTCTAATCTGATAAATCCCTTCCTATATACAATTTGTCTCTGTAAGTATTCTGGGTGTATATTTCTCTATCCTTTAAATCTGTACAATAACATTAATATATTTACACTATTTATTTTTGTATCGCTTTAATTGTTTGATTTAGTAGGCAATACTTATAAAAAAGAGGTAATTCATGTTTTGTGTTGCGTGAGAATATATTAAATACCTTATCAGTTTACGTAATGACAATTTTGGGTAGTTCGGTAAAGTTTTGACTAATGAGTATTAATAATTAGAAGCATATTTGCTTCCACTAAATCAATGCGGAAAGAGAAATAAGTTTTTTCCTAATATTGGAATGATTACGTCAGCCACGCCTCTTATAGAGAATAAATCTTCTTTTGTCAACTCCAAACCAAAGTCTAGTTTCTTTCGTAATAAGATAACAATCGCTTCTTAAATCGATAAAACACTGAATTATTGACTACAACTTGTTTATAATATTTATTATTATTAGACTTATTACTATCAACCAACATAACGCGCTTTTCAAATTTTCTATTATTGTTTTTAAAATAGCAATCATTACTACTGTGACTAAAACGAATACATTCTTCATATTTTATAACAGGCTTAGGACACTGTTGGACTCTATGCCCAGGTTCATTGCACCGATTACAAATAATAACTGAACGGGTTTTATTAACATTAGAATTTCTAAAAATATCTTCTTGCTCTTTACTAACATCTTTTAAAAATTTAAATAATCTTCTGGTTCTGTAAAACGTCCCGATGATACACCGGCCCGGACCATTCGATCATCTCATACCATGTATAATACAATCGACGGCTTTTTTACCAGACATTTCACACGCATTTAATAACATTTTTTTTTTTTCGTAATAATACTCGTCTAAATTTTCATAAAATTTAAGTCGCCGTTCAAGCATCTCAGACAAAAGCACACCGTAATTGATCTCAGAAGGAAAAGCTTTACACAAAAGAAACTTGCTATTCGCCCCAATTACGTAATACCGACGTTTGACCCTGATACCACTTTTTTGCGTTACCTACAAGTTTGGCAAAGCATAATGCATAATATGTGCTTCGTCCCACTGATATATTAGCGCATACTCATACTTTTACTCATACTTTTCACTTTCGATAACAATAAATTAATTCTATGATTTTTAACGGCCGGGTCAAATTCAGGAATCATATTATTTTCGTTCGTATTAATAGATGATGTCAAGCCAGGCTTTACAAAAGATTTTAACAATTGGGCGAGATCATTACTATTCAACACAACATTGGTCGGTGTATTGGAGTCACACTGACCTGATTTATTAGCTTGATCTCCTACAAAAGAGCCTTGAACAGGCCCAGCAGCAGCGGTAGTAAGTGCAGCCTCGGTAGTAGTGACAGCAGGCATATTTTGTGTATTCAGTCCGGAAAAGTTTGTACCACCGCAGCCACACACGTGTCGAAGAGGCTGAACCTATTCGACGTCTCTCCGTTCGTTTCCATTAACGAATGTTGAATTAAGTCTCGTCCGGTCGCAAATTTTCTTGAACGCGTTGTTCTATTATCTTTGCTACAAAAAGCAACACGGCCCAACCCAGAGACAGTCTCACTTAATTCCGGTGCACCAGCGGACTGCTATTCGTATCTTCTAATCACCATCTTCTTTTTGATTTTCCGATGAGAGTGTTTCGATCGTTTTCGGTTACCCATTTTACGAATTTTATTAGGGTTATCCCACTTCTGATAATAAATATGAGCAGTAAATGTAGAAATGGCGTCTTTATTAATAATTATTATTATGTTTTTAGTTATTAATTTTAAGGTAGGGTGATTTGTTCAGAGAAAATAACTTCAATATATCCAAATTTAGCCATTTTATTCTTAATAATGTTTACACTTTTACAGCTCGTCAAGGAATTCCATCTGACAGTTCATTACTCAAGATGATTAAACAAATGGCCTGATACCATGACATTATATTTATATCTAACCTTATTCATATTATCTCGCATATCTAACATTAGCTACAAATTTTAAGTTTCATAGAAATTTAAGTTTCATAGAAAACCGGTTAGTAGTTTTGTTGTGATTAAGTAACAAACATCCATTTGTCTAAACATACAAACATTCGCATTTATAATATCAGTATAGACTATACAGTAGGTATAAATATTTAGAAATCATAAATTGTACACCAACAAAATAAATATTTTTTAAATTCTCCGGAATAATTCCTGTTTTTTTATGAACTAAAACTAAGGTTATTACTTTGATCTTGGCTTCATCAAACCTTCATAAAAACGTTTATTTCGATTAAACGTTTGTATTCATTCACTTCACGTCATTCATGTTTTTTATGTGATTTACATTCAGAATCAAGATTTATCCGGGTGGATCCGCTCAGGTATCGTCGTATTTGCCATTTTCTAAAACATTAACTGTAATCATTCTTGGCATAGGATCCTTTGCAGTTGACTTTTAATATCACCACAAGTGAAAAACTACAAGGCAGTGCAGTCGAACATGTGCACATAATCGGTAGTAAAGGTTTAGTCATTCTGGTACCAATACTGATAATGATTTTCGGCATGCCATTTACACAGACACTTTATAATAAGCCAAACGTATATAAACCTGTATTTATATTAAGATCACATTACAAGTTACTATCTCTGTTCACATGAAATCTAAGATAGAACAAGGGCTCAACCATTGAGCATGTTAGAATTAGACTAAATAAACATACATGACATTACAATAGTATTTCATGAAATTATGCAATTACTATTACATTCTAAATATTAATTGTTACGTAAACGTAAATTATAATCGTGTAAACTAATAATTTTGGACTATCTTCGACCAAACCAATACCAAATATCCATTTGAATAATAAAATACACAAGTTTGAATAATAAAGCCTATTAAAAAAAAATGTTTCGGTTTAAAAAAATATAAATTAAAAAATATATTACACTTTTCAAGTTTATTTTTACTTTTTAAATTTGTAGCGTATTTTTCGTCTGTATCTTTATTTGTTTATTTGGATATGTATGTTTATTTACAAGTGTACATACCTATGTATATGTGTATGTATGTATTTAATTTCATGTATTATAGGCAATGCTTTCTTTTTAACACGCTTTTATTAGTTTCAAGTGTATGTTTGCTATTCGACATACTTCTCATATATTTTTGATTATTTATTAATAGAACGAAAAAAATGTTAATATAAAAAATATAATATTTATCATTTTATTAAATAATTAAAAAATCTGATTATTATTTAACAGTTGATTTTTAGTAATGTTTCTTTTTATATTTTATTGGAAAATATATTATTTAATATTTGCTCTAAAAATTAAAAATCTTATTGACATTATAAATAATTAGACATACTTCTAATATATTTTTGCATTCCTTAATAGAACTAAAAAAAAATATTGGAAAAACAATTCCCTATAAACACGAAATATCAATTTTATCCAATCAATCATTTTTAATATCAACTATTAAGCGTTTAATTTACTAATGGTAAGCGGGTATTTAATCAATCAAATGATTTGTACAGGTTATTGGGTAATTGTAATCTGACCTATGAAGAACTGATCACTGTCCTGGCTCAAATAGAAGCAATGAACTCTCGGCCGCTTACTACTCTTTCAAAAAACTCAGCGGTTCTAATGCCCCTTACTTCTGGGCATTATCTGATTTAGAAAACCTTCGACAGTTTTACTTAAAATAGCCCATTAAGTAATTTAAATAGGTATCTAAAACTGGAGAAGTTATTTGTCGATCATTTAGTAAAATTTGGCAAATAACTGAGACTGCTGTCGACTCTTGAAGTTCTACTTGCAATATACGGGGCGTGTTCGATCGATCCTAAAGAGCAAGATGCAGTTCTATGATAATGATTATTGTTTTTATTTTATGTTTTTTTTCTTTTGTGTTCAAATCGAAGGGAATCGCATTGAACTGTTATTTTTACTAGTTAATTAACCTAAAGAAAGAGGTATTTTTAACTTTTAAATTAATAAGATTCTAATCGTTTTGATACATATTTTTATAGAATATTTGATGTCGCATGGTGGCAGTACACAGGCTTAGAATATATTTGCAATAGAATATATTAGGCGACTTGTCAACCATTTACATAAAGTTCAGCATGTCTGTCATGTCTGACATTAAACTAAATTTGTATTACATTATATATCTATATATAGTGTACATATCATATATTTGAATTATAGTGGTTTTCGTTAAAATTAAAGTGAAATCCCTATATTGTCCAAATATTGTTTACATCAATTACATTTATTGGACTTTAAAAGAAATAGACGAATTTAACGAAGGGCTACTGTAGTGTCATATGTACACTTTATAATTGAATGTCCGCAAAGTTCTATATAGTAAGCGCATTTTTAACGTTTGTTTTCCTGACTTTGAAATTGACTTGAGGGATTTTATAATCTCACTTTCTCAGAAGTAAATCAAAGATAATAAACTGACGAGCAAAGTTTAAATTTGCTTTGACTTTGTGATAAGAACAGTGAAGTGAGGCTTCCACATAAATCCAACATCAATTAGAACTCCGATATGAGATAAAATTAAAACAAAACAATATGGTTTACTTTAAGTCTTATAGTAACAAAGCATACTGATACTGTTATTTCTAACATTCTATATTTGACTCTTTTTCAACATAATAAGCTATAAAGCATATGAATTGAGTTTTATAATTAAGTAGTACCTACGTACTGTTATCTAATAGTTGATAATTCATCGTTTATACAAAAATACCAATACACTATACCTACCTTGTAATTTATTGTAAATATTATGATTTAGGATAATAATTTTACATTTTACAGCGCAAGAAAATCGTAGGGATATAAGTATGAAAATCTACTGTCTTGCTGATTTATATGATACCGACTGGCATATAGTCACCAAATTAGTTATATGTGCAGATTAGGAAAGAATAATATTGTTTGATAATTTTGTTAAATACTAAGCATTGACTAGAAAATCAGAAAGATTTCACAATATCTTGATGTGTATACGTTTATCTAACACCGTGTCAATATAATTTTACATTGTAACCCATTTCTGCGGATCTCTTAATGTTGTAATTATAAGTTCACAGGGAAAGCAAACTCTAGAAAGCCACCTGAAATTCTGCCAACAGGAAGGAAAGCAACGAGTTCAGTCAAGGCTAATACAATATTATATAATGTATTATACAATATTGTATTATTTGATTTGTGCTTCTGCTTTATTACAATAATACAATATTTTATAATATGTGATGAGCATAGATATCTGTATTTTCCGGTTTGGTGGTTTATTAAATATATTCTCAGTATTGAAATAAAATATTTTTTACGGATTTAAATTGCGTATTAATTAAATTTCAGGAGTTATATTTTAAATTTAGCCCGACATTTCGAATGCTTTTCTGCGATCGTGTTCACGTTAAGGAAATAGTTTTATTTCAATGTATAGTACTTGTGAAAGTCTTAAAAAATACTATATATTTTCAGTATTTATAATGTGTATTTATATGTATTTGTATCGTTATCTAACAACTTTAACACAAGCAAAATAATATGCTTACTTAGGGGTTAGAACAATATGTGTAATTTGTCCTGTATTATTATTATTATATTTGGCTAAACTCATTAAAATCTCAGCGTAATGCTGGCACTGAGAACCGACCACGGACTAAGTCAAGTGAGTCGGTTCTTCGTGCACCCATGGAGGTGTTTGTGTAGTGGATGTGAGGAAACGCCTCACTATGGAACTAGTGTCGATAATGATGACCCATTTTTGTGGTGGGATGTAAGTGTTTTTGTGTAAACCTACTTCTTGTAGTGATGTGTGAATTGATTTTGGGAAGATGCCTGTGAATGAAAGTATTATTGGCACATTATTTACTGTTCGTTGATGCCATATTTGTCGTATTTCATTGCAAGCGAAATGTGTTTTTGAATTTTTTACTATATTTCTTTCTGATATTATCACTATTTGGTATAGCAATGTCTATTAAATATGTATTTGTTTCGGATTTTAATATTAATGTGATGTCCGGTCTATTATTTCTAGTAGTTTTATCGGTTGTTATATCGGTTGAGCCTGGCTAATTCGTTATTAAGTACATTTTTTTTTATTTATATTTGTAATATGGTTCCACTTTGTTTATTAATTTATAATTTAAAGCTAATATTGCATATATTTACTTGGCTACGTTATTGTATTGGCCATGTAATATTTATTTGCTAAAAATAAACAACCCCTTGTGTTATGTCCATTTGTCTGTTTTATCTGATATTATTGTAGGATCCTTAATTATATTGTATTGGTAATTATTTTTATTTATAATTTGATTTTGGATGGCTACCATAAAGCCTTCTGTTTCTTTATTTAGATTTCCTGTTTCTTTATTTAGATAGAATTATGCTGTGTTTGTAATATGTATGGATCAGTTACATTATATTTTCTATATTTGTACTTTTTTTTTGCATTTATCTATTTCAAAGTCAATTTTAATATCGGTACAAAATTTTTAGGGGGCTTCTAATAGTGTGTATATTTGTTGTTTAGTAGCTACATAATTTTTTTATTTGCCTTGGTTACTTACTTGCATTTTAATTTCTTCCTTTATTAAACGGTCCTCCGACGCCACGATTTTAATAACTACATAATAATAATATTTTAAGACAACTACTACTAAACACCAAAAATAAAACTAGATCGATGAAAAATGAGCTTTCAGCTTTATACAAACTTGCTAGTAAACGCATAAACCAAGACTATACTAAGTATACATATAACACTATCGAGAAATGCCTTTCGAGAACGGGCAGTTCTAAAAAGGCATTCAAAAAGTTAGAAACTAACAAGACTTGGATTAACAGCCTAAATAACAAAGGAAAAGCCCTAAATAGTCGTAACGAAGTTATAGAAGTTGCAACAAAGTTCTACAGAAACCTCTATAGTGCTTGTGGAAATAAGCAACAGGCTTCAACTCATCACATCAATAAACAGCAAACCGATATAAATTCTACAAATAGCACGCCAATCACCGTGGAGGAGGTAGATCAAGCTATAAACAAATTGAAAACGGATAAAAGTCCTGGCTCAGACAATATATCCAATGAAGCTATAAAAGTGGCACGACTACTACTGGCTCTACCGCTTACTGAAATATTTAATCGTATTATTGAATCTTCCAAAATACCCTCGCAATGGTCAGAGTCAGAAATAATACTCATTTATAAAAAAGGTGATCCATGTGACGTCTCTAATTATAGACCTATATGCCTACTACCCTGTATATACAAACTTTTTTTCTTCTTTCTTAAACCAAGGAATAAGTAGCAAACTAATGAATCATCAACCCATAGAACAGGCGGGATTCAGGAAGACATTTTGTACTATTGATCATATACATACTTTAGAACTGGAGATCGCAAAGTACCAAGAAAATCAGAAACCTGTATACATTGCCTTCATAGATTATAAAAAAGCCTTCGATACAGTATCACATCAAAGTTTTTGGAAATCGCTAGAAGAACGAGGGCTAAAAAACGGGTATATTCAAATAATTAAGAATACATATCACAGGAATGTAGGTAGAGTGAAGTTGGAAACAGCCGGTTCAAGTTTTCCTATAGAAAGAGGAGTGAGACAAGGCGACCCAACCTCCCCAACACTGTTTATCGCCATTCTAGAGTCTATAATAAAAACCCTGGACTGGAAAAGAAGTGATCTAAACGGATATACTTGAGCCACCTTCAATTTGCCGACGATCTGGTGCTTTTTTCAGAATCAAGCTCACAACTGCAACGTATGGTCTTGGCACTAAACACAGCGAGCAAAGAAATAGGACTGGAGATGAACTTAGCAAAAACAAAGTTAATGACCAGCAGCATCCAAAATAATATTACAGTAGATGATGAATTAATCAACTATACGAACAAATACATATACCTAGGAAAACAAATCATTTTCGACAAAGATAGCAACTCGTACGGCGTACCCGACTTACATGGAACAAGTTCTGGAATCTAAAGGAAATCTTTAAGAGCAATATGCCAATAAAAATTAAATCGCATGTCATGTCGAGGTGCCTCTTACCGTGCCTAACATATGCTTGTCAAACTTGGAAGTACACAGTCAATGTAAAGAAAAAACTAACTACATGCCAGCGGGGTCTTGAACGAAGCATGCTAAATATTAAAAAATACAGAAAATATGACACTCCAAAATACGATTATCCAAAAAAGTAGCTGGCCCAGGCTGGATGCAAACAGCTCAAGACAGGGACCATTAGAATTCTTTGGAGGAGGCCTTCACCTTCGGATTGGTTCTTGCAGAATAAAGTATTAAGACTTAGATAAAGTACCTTTAACTTATGGATCAACTTGTTTATAATATACATAATTATATAATATCTGTATAATTTCTGGTAAACTCTAATAAAAAAATTAATAAATAAATAAATAGATAAATAAGTGAAAGTAGGATTAAGTTTATTGTACCTACATGAAAAATGTAAGAAATAAAGGCTTTTTTATTTTTTAATTTTAATATTTATTTTTTAATTTTATTTTATTAATATTTTAATTCTGTTTAGAGGTGTTTTTTTATCATTTATTCATGATTTGGTAAAGGAATTTAACTATTTTGTTATTTATTTTATATATGTTTAAAGCCACTAATGAGGCACGCTCTCAAATGCCTTTTGGTAGTCTATCTACATATATATGTATAGTTCATGTGTATTAAGTATAGTCTATATATAGTTTATATGTGTATGTCAAAATATAGGTTTCTTTGGTTTGTTTCACTTGATTGTGTATTTCTGTGTCTATTACTAATCGTTCCTTACAACCTCTTGAACCCTTCTTACAAGCCTTTTGCTCTTCAGCAATAATATTATATTGTATGAGATGTGAAGTGATTTTTTGTGAGATGGTGGATGTGAGAAGTTTGTACATTGTTGGAAGAATGTGATATGTTGTATGTGATTGGGCAATATTTATTTCGGTTGGATGTATCCGCTTGATGTTTTAGTTTTAAAAAGGAGTTCTCTATAGTGAAAATTGAAGAGTAGTTTCTGGAACTTGAATAAGTTTTTTTTAAAAGCTTTGGCTATGTATTTGTGGGTCGAAGTGAAGTATTTTAACCAGTAGTTATGAATTTTGTCGGGTTTATATTTTCCAATTTAATGTTCTCATTACTGTTACTTCTTTATCTTTCTTGTTAATTATAACTTCTGGCATGAGTTGGACATGATGCATTGCACTTATTTCTTCTTTAATAATTGTGCGTTATTGTTATGTTGCGTTGGTTTCGACGATATATTTTTCCATAATTCTTGTAGTTCGGTCACACTAGATGGTTTTTTAATTGTTGGTTTTTTTATTGAAATTTCTATAAAATATTTTAAAGTTATATTTTCTTTTAGATTTAGTATTTTAAAGTTAGATTTTTATATTTCCTTATCCTTTTTGGCCTGTAATCTTTGTGTTTTATTGTCTAAGGTATCTATGATTTCCTGTTTGCTATTGCAAATTGTGCTCATATTCTTTTTGTGTCTGTTCGATAAATTTTTCCTAATAAACTGACTATTTTTGATTTGACTGTTCGATAATTTTTCCCTAATAGATTGACTCTTTAATAAAAATAGCTCTAAGCTCTTAGTGTTCCTATGTCTTTTCTGAGTATTGCAATTTTAGTTTCTAACCGTCTTTCTTACGCCGGTTTAAATTCCTTTTAACTTCGGGTTTCTCCTTCTTTGCTACGAGAATTTCTACTTGTAGTGGTATGTATTGTAGTCGCTGTTATTGCTGCCCAAAATATAAAGTCTTGTATTTGTTATAAGGTTGGGTCTAAGACACTAGCTTATTGCTTTTTTTATAAGGTGGTTGAATGTAGTTACTGTTTTTTTTTTCAATTACGTGTTTTTTTTAATTTCGAAGTTTGAGAAGTATGTATGTCACGTATTTGAGAAGAGCTCTTAGTAAATAGCGACGTGTAGACTGCGTGGTCGAATTATGAATTACTATTATTTAAGGTTTTTTGTATTTCCTTTTTTATGTTTTATTTATCATTTTTTATTCTATTGGTTTGATCTATTGGTTCAATTGCTGCATCTTGGTTGGACGTTACCTGTTTGTTCATTCGACGTCCACTGACGGTTTGCATGCTCCAGCGTCAGCTCCAGACGTGGCCTGGCGATTGTCCCTAGGTAATGGCATTAACGTTTATTCTTGTTTAGAGTCTCCATTTTTTGGGTTTTGTGAGTGGCAGTTCCATCACTCGGAGTCCACTAAAGTCCCTGGAGGAGGCTGTTTGAAAGGCGAGCTGACTTTAGATTGAGGTGCAAGGATTTTAAGCATGGTCTAGCAAGGGGCACTATTCTACTCTGCCGGTGCCACTCGGATTTTATTATTATTATTACTATAGATTGACTCTTTAATAAAAATAGCTCTAAGTTTTGTAATACACAGAAAAAAACTTAAGACAGACAAAGATGTTCTGTAAGTGTTTCTACGTGTTTGTAGTATGCAACAAGAAGTACCTACTAAAGTTTTCATCTTGTAAAATGTATTTTCTCATATGCTTGGTATTAAATAACCTTAAAAACATTATATGCAATAAAAGTTAAATTTTATGGGAAACAATCATATTTCTGTTAAAAAGTATAAAGTCGAGAAAAAAAGTCTTATGAAGCATTTCACGTATAAAAACCAAAATGATAGTTGCCACAGTAAAAATACTTGCAATATAAAATATTTATAAACGTCACCCCGCCAATTTTCGATGTCTTTGTTTGCTTTTATATAACTCAAAAAAATATATATACATTGCAATATCAAGTTAACTCCTGAAGTTGCTAATGTCCTGACTCCTATTTTTTTTTTAAATCTGGGTATTTTATATTGGTAGGTACTTTACTTTTTAATAATTTTAACACAGGTATAGCAAACTACAACATAAATTAGGTTTTTTTTATATAAAAAAGAAGAATTCTAATAAATTGTAAATATTTTAAGGAATTTTGATAACACAACTTACTTATATTATGACAATTAATTTGATATTATTTTTACAGGAAATTCGATTATTATTATTATTATTTTTATGTGATACAAATCACAAACAGAATGAAGGTAATCTTAAATAGAAACAGAAAAACAACTGTGTGCTGTGTTTTTCTGTAAAAACTCGGTTTCTAAGCAAATACGATCTAGAAAACTTGGCTTGTGTAATGCAATTAGTATTCTGGTTGCTTATTTTATTTGTAAATATTTGGTTTCTTTTTGAATTTGTAACAATTTGAAATTAATATTCTTAAACAAATTACAGATTTAATACAATACATTGTAATAACCTACTTTTTTTTTTATATACAATTTTTATTTACGTTTATTAAAACTTGACTAAAACACTTTTCTCCATGGTAACTTACGAGTATATCAAATATTTATTGTACCTACTTAAATATAAAAATGTTGTACTGAATAAGCTAATAATACTCATCAGCAAAGAACTTTTTCTTTCGGGTCGGAATGGGTGATTGACATGATACATGTAAATTTTGCTTATGCTTTGCTTTGCGTAGGCATTGAATTAGACATTGATTCAATTTTTATTAACTTTTTAATAAATTATTTTTTGCCTTATATCTTTGTTATTTGCATACGGCCTGAAAAATTGCAGCACCATCTGTCATCAAGTGCCTTAAAATATTTGCTTTAAAATGCGAGCGGCGCGATTTCAGTGCCAACTGACAATGGTATTTCTTGTAATGTGACATTTATCGATTTATGGTATTCAATGAAAAATTTAATGTACAAAATTAACATAAACATTTTTTTATCTACGTGGACTACAATTTTCTCAAATAAATAATTAGACATTTCTTGATACTATACATTATCGATTAAAATTGAATTGTAGATGATTAAAACATTGTTTTGTTCTATTTATAAAAAAATTAACAATGTTCTGTAACGATTCAATCTTGTAATAATAATGACTGAAATGCATCAAGTTTGTCCTACCTCTACATGTAAGAACAAAAATATATTAGTGTGAATATTTTGTACATTAGTCCAGTGAGTGAAAACATTTAAAGACACAAAGTAACATCAAGTTAGGAAGGAGTAAAGTTGTTCTAAACATAAGTACAAATTTCCATTCAAAATAACTATCATTCCAGGACTTGTACTCAAACTTCAATTCAAAAAAAATTACAAGAGGTCAAAGGTAAAAACGAGTAGTTTGCGATTTTCACGGAAACGATTGTAGATCAAAAAATTCTCTATAATAAAGTAATATATTTTTTTCCAAAAAGTACCCGTTTCTGGGATAAAACTTTTCAAAAAGTTATAACCGTCATTATATCCATAAGTAAGTCACGTTTAAACATTTCTGAAGTTGTAATATATTTAAAAATACTTTTCTATCAGTCATTTTAACTTACACCTAAAATTTAAAATATACATAAGTATAATTATGAGATATGTTAGGAAAAATTTTATTCAATTTCAGCTTTTTATTAATTTATGTACCTTCACTTTTATTTTTTGGTCTATTTTGATAGAACTATATTGTGCCAAGTATGTATATTGTTATTATAAATATAATATTAATAAATGAGATTTTTTTGAATGAAATGAAACTGATACTTACAGGAAATGTAAACCGCGACCTCTGGGAAACCATCCCGTCTCTCTTACATTATTACTACTAGCTACTGTATTGTTACTTGCTTCAATGAATTTAGCATTCTATAGGATCGTCCTTTTCGTGACGGTGATGACATCTATTAGGCTGGAACGGTTTTCCATTCTATGTTCATTTGAAATTTTAAAATCTGTTTATGAAAGTTCTTTGTATTTTAATATCAGTTGGATTATTTCAATTGGACACATTATTCTTAATTATATCAAAAATTATTCACATTTATGAAAACCTTAAAGAAATAAAAGTACAAATATATGACAGTTATATTTTTTAAACAATATATCTCATGCTGGAAGTGTAAATTTGTTGTATAAGTGAGACAAAGTAGGACATTTAGCATCCAAATCTCTAAGGTGCATTACGGTCGTGAAGGTAAGCTTTTCAGTAAGTTCTATAATTGAGTTATTGTTCTCTGCCTTTCCGAGCTGACCGAGTTGACCGCTCCAGGTTCAATAACTCTACAATTTTTATTTAAATGCATTACTATATGTAGTACATATTTTGTGTAAAAAGAAAATCAAAATTTATATTAGTAACAATACTCATAGGTTATTAATTCGTAATGTTAAAGTCGTGTTATACAACTGTATAAGATGATTCACAATAATTGACACATTTATTGAGGTATATTACTGTTTCACTCTCAATTAATAAAGTCTAACCCTATCTTAAACCCTGTAACTTTAAAAAAATAAACTGTAAATTGTTATATTTGGGTTAAGCTAAGAATAATGCCTAACTAATAAATTCGGTATAATATTGTCTATTATATCATTATATCAACGACACAAAGCGGAAATAACGGAATTCATATTAAACTTGCGAAAAACGAAAAATTAGAAAGACATAAGTACTGGTGTATGTTTTATCTAAAAATATTCATATCTTACTTGGTTGCGGCTCCAATATCTTAATACTGTTATTATCTGGAGTATAGAAGATTTTTATTTATTTTATTTATTTTTTTATTTTATTTTATTTAACATAGCATTTCCAGGTAACATAAGTAAGACAATTAATATGGCACATCACAAGTTTTATAAACTTTACCGTGTGTCATAGTCACTGATTTTTATTAATAAATGTGAGGGTAGATAAACATAAGAATTAACAAGAGATCGTCACTCGCATCGACCACTCAGCGCTAGGCAACATAACAACATTGAAAACCGGTCGTCTTAGAATGCAATATACAGGAAGTTACTAAAAGAAAAGAAAAAACAGAATTAATTTAAGTTATTATTGTACTATATTAATAAAGTAATTTTTAAGTTTAAAATTTATATTTTTTTCATTCACTTCAGATACTAATGATGTTGGTAGTTTATTTATTAGATCTGGAACCAAAAATTCCAATGTTCGTTTTCCATACAAGTTATTATATTTGGGTACCTCCAGTTTAGGCTTTAATGATCTACGAGTATTGTCTAATATATATAAATTACGTGTCACGTTGTTTGTCCGCGATGGACTCCTAAACTACTTAACCGATTTTAATCAAATTTGCACACCGTGTGTAGTTTGATCCAACTTGAAACATAGAATAGTTTATCTTAATTTATAGTCGCAATATTATTTTATTGCAAAACATTTGTTTATTTAGTCACAATTATCTGTTATTTCTAAACGATTTTAACAGATGACAGCATTTGTTGACTGGATCAACACCAACATCAAAATAAACTACGAAAAGTATTGGAACTGATAGCTGAAAGGTAAACAATAACTATGTAATTTATCTTTAACATTCAATATTTTATTTTAATTTTTATTAGGTAAAGTAAATTTTAATTTTATTTAGCGCGATTTAAGTTAAATTAAAAGCAGGCCGCCATGACAGATCATGACGTGCTATATCATTTGGTAGCTGTAAAGAATGATGTGAGCTATCTTACAATTGAAAATATAGTTAAATAGTAATACCAAATGAAATAAACCATTAAAGAGATATCTCATCGGTTTTAGAAGCGCTGTTTAAATAAGTTAATTGGTATATATATATGAAAAATTCGTACAAAGCTCCTCAAATTTTAAATATTTTTTTTTTATTATTTTCATTCAACCTCTATTGAAAATTATTTTACAATTCTCATTTTAATGTGCTATAATAGCACGCTTTTTAGTTTTTTTCTTTTTGGATATCTGAATATTTTAATAACTTATTATTTGCAGTCTAATGCCACCGAAAAAATCTAACCTCCACAACGTGCGGAGCAGAGAAGCACGACGCAAACGTGCTGAAAGAGCTCATCAATCGGCCAATCAAATCGCAACAATAAATGCAGCTCAAAGTATCAGAACAGCAGAGAGTCGTGCACAAGAATCTCGAGAACAGCATGACGAACGTCTGCGACAGACTATTACAAGAACAAGAGCGGCTCGAGAACGAAACATAGATACAGCACGAGGTCAAGAACGACAGAGACAGCGGACCAGCCGCTCATTAACACGTTCATCGTTTGTTCGTCTTGCTTTCGAATATGCACCAGATATTAATTACTCTGCGCATTCAAAAATTGCTATCGGTGCAATGGATAAAGTATGTCAATATTGTCAGGCAATGAAATTTAAGAATGAAACACCCGGCATGTGCTGCGCATCAGGAAAAGTTGTACTGTCACCTCTACCCACTCCGCCGGAACCTTTATTATCCCTTCTTGCTGGCGAATCAGATGATTCAAAATTATTTTTGCGTAAGATACGCAAATTTAATTCTTGCTACCAAATGACGTCATTTGGGGCAACTAAAATTTGCGATCTCGCATCCAATGGACGTAATTTTGAAACGACATTCAAAATACAAGGCCAGGTGTACCATAAAATCGGATGCCAATGCCCGATGATAATCCGAAATTTCTTCAAATTTATTTTATGGGCAATTGTGAAGAGCGCGTGACGACTCGATGCCAGTATAATTTCATCGAACAAGCAGAGGAAAGAGCAATTGTGATATTGCTGGAACATTTTTTAGAAAATCAGAATCAACTAATTCGATTGATTAAAAGAGTTTCGCCACGATTGCAAAATGACGCCTATCAAATCGTCATAAAACCCGACAAAGTACCATTAGGTGAACATTCTGGCAGATTCAACGCTCCAACTGTTGATGAGGTTGCCGTTATTATAGTTGGTGATCCAGTTGACAAAAGAGCTATAAAAATTACACGGCGAGACAAAACTGTCAGTACGATTTCAGATCTACACCGTTCATATGACGCACTGCAATATCCATTAATATTTTGGCAAGGACAGGATGAATATCATCTTAACATTAAACAATGTGATCCAAATACCGGTAAATTTGACAATTAACTATATATTTTCTTACTGTATGTACGAATTTTAATTTCTTTCTCCATCTATTTTTCTAATTTTATTAGGTGCTGAAGGAGATAAAAAAGTTAGTTCAATGAACTACTACGCACACCGATTGATGATTAGACTAAATCAGGACAACTATATCCTTCGATATCGTCAGCTATTCCATCAATACATTGTTGATATGTACGCTAAGGTTGAAAGCGAGCGCTTGCGATTCATTCGATACAACCAGGCTAAATTACGATCGGAAGAATACATTCACTTACGAGATGCTGTTGTTGGAAATATCGACGGAAATTTAAACCCCAGTGAAATCGGTAATGCTTTAATTTTACCTTCAAGCTACATCGGCAGTCCACGAAACATGCAGGAATACATACAAGATGCGATGACTTACGTACGTCATTACGGCCGACCGGATTTGTTCATAACATTTACATGTAATCCGAATTGGAAAGAGATACAAATTTTACTATTACCAGGACAACAAGCAATTCATCGTCATGATATAACTGCACGTGTGTTCAAACAAAAATTAAAATCCTTAATTGATTTTATTGTTAAATATTCAGTATTCGGTATCACACGTTGTTGGCTTTATTCAATTGAGTGGCAAAAGCGAGGTTTGCCTCATGCCCACATTTTAATTTGGCTTCAAGACAAAATCCGTCCAGAAGAAATTGATCAAATAATTTTAGCCGAAATTCCAGACCCATCAATTGATCAAGAATTGTTTGATATTGTTACCAAACACATGATCCACGGGCCGTGCGGTGCTTTCAACATGACGTCACCATGCATGGAAAATGGGAAATGCAAGAAAAAATTCCCAAAGCCACATACGAATGACACTATCACGGATATTGACGGTTATCCAATGTATCGCCGCAGAAATACTGAGAATGGTGGCCACACATTCACAATGCGACTGCCGAATTTTACAAATCAAGTAGAATTTGATAATCAGTGGGTGGTACCATATTCACCATTACTTTCAAAAACTTATGAGGCTCATATCAATGTTGAGCTTTGCAGTTCTGTAAAATCAATTAAGTACATATGTAAATATGTAAATAAAGGCAGTGATTTGGCTATATTTGAAGTACAAAATATAAATAAAAATGACGAAATAAGACAATACCAAATGGGTAGATACATTAGCAGCAACGAAGCTATTTGGCATATTCTAAGCTTTCCCATACACGAAAGAGATCCCTCTGTCCAGCATCTAGCAATACATCTTGAAAACGGTCAACGTGTATACTTCACTGAAGAAAATGTTCTTCAAAGAGCGCTCGAGGCTCCAAAAACGACACTAACTGAATTTTTTACATTGTGTCAAAAATCTGATATTTTTGGCCAATTCGCAAGAACATTGTTATATAATGATGTTCCGCGTTATTTCACATGGAACAAAACCGGTAAAAAATGGCAGCCACGAAAACAAGGGAAATCACATCCTTCCATTACAGGCATATTCGAAGCTAAGACATTGGGGCGACTTTACACGGTACATCCAAAGCAACGTGAGTGCTTCTATTTACGTTTGTTATTGGTGAATATTCCCGGACCAAAGTCTTTTGAATTTCTGCGAACGGTCAATGGCCGAGTATTCAATACATACCAAGATGCATGTCATGAACTGCAACTGTTAGAAAACGATAACCATTGGGACTTAACGCTTGCTGATGCTGCGTTGACGTCATCGCCCAATAACATTCGTCAGCTGTTTGCAATTATTTTGACGACATGTTATCCATCGCAAGCACAAACTTTGTGGGAAAAATATAAAAATTCTATGACAGAAGACATATTGCACCGAATTAGACAAACAGATCAATGCCAAAACATAGATTTTACGCCAGAGATGTATAATGAAGCGTTAGTGTTGATCGAGGATTTATGTGTTTTAATTTCAAATTTACCACTTAATCATTATGGTATACCATCACCTGATCGCCCAGCCATCGACTTAGTCAACACTGATTTACAACGAGAAAAACAATATGACCATGGTAATTTAGCAACAATTATCGTAAACAGTGAGCCATTGCTGACAGCAGAACAAAAAATTATTTATGATCGAATTATGCTGACTGTTGCTGCTGGGCAAGGCGGATTTTTTTTCTTGGACGCACCAGGTGGAACCGGTAAGACATTTTTAATATCGTTGATTCTTGCCAAAATACGGTCACAACAGAAAATCGCATTGGCAGTTGCATCGTCAGGGATTGCGGCTACTTTGCTAGATGGTGGGCGAACGGCACATTCAATATTCAAGTTGCCGTTGGACATTCATAATAAACCAAATGCAATGTGTAACATAAAAAAGAATAGTGGAATAGCTGCAGTGTTGCGGAAGAGTTCAATCATAATTTGGGATGAGTGCACAATGGCTCATAAATATTCACTCGAAGCATTACATAGAACTATGCAAGATTTAAACGGCAACGATAAACTTTTCGGTGGTGCTACCTTACTTTTGTCTGGTGATTTCCGACAGACCTTACCGGTTATACCTCGCTCTACTTTCGCAGATGAGATTAATGCATGTTTAAAACAATCATTTTTATGGCGAAGTGTGGAAACACTTCGATTGACTATAAACATGCGCGTACAATTGCAAAATGATCCGTCAGCACAAATATTTTCCGAACAATTACTAGATTTAGGGAACGGTAAAATAGAACTGCAACCAAATACGCAATACATTAAATTGCCAGACAATTTCTGCACTGTTCTTCAGGGAAAAAATGAATTGATTCAGAGTATTTTTCCGGATATACAGAATAACTACTTGAATCATAACTGGCTTAGTGAGCGGGCTATTTTGGCAGCCAAAAATGTTGATGTAGATGACATTAACTTCCAGATCCTACAGTTTTTACCAGGCGATCTGATGTCTTTTAAATCAATCGATACTGTTGTTAATGAAAATGATAGTGTAAATTTTCCAATTGAATTTTTAAATTCATTAGATATACCTGGAATGCCCCCACATAATCTTCGGTTAAAGATTGGTTCACCTATTATTCTCTTGCGTAATTTGAATACACCTCGATTATGCAACGGTACACGTTTGGTCATCAAAAAAATCACCGGAAATATTCTTAAAGCTACTATTTTAACTGGAAAGTTCAAAGGAGAAGTGGTCCTGTTGCCACGTATTCCAATGATACCATCAGAATCTACGATACCCTTCAAAAGGTTACAGTTTCCAATTCGTTTAGCTTTTGCCATGTCTATAAATAAGTCCCAAGGCCAAACAATGTCCGTTTGTGGTTTAAATTTGGAAAATCCATGTTTTTCTCATGGGCAACTATATGTTGCATGTTCACGTGTAGGAAAATCGTCGAATCTATTTGTGTTAGCTAAAGACAGGTTAACCAAAAATATTGTACACCGATTAGTTCTAAATTAAATTAAATTCAAAGTATTTATAATTCAAAATAATAAAAATTATTGATAAAGATTTAAAACTATATGCCTTACCTACCTCATTTATAAGTTTAAGTATTACGTGCTACTTACTAACAACTTTGTAATATACTTATTTGTTACTAACTTGAATACCAAAAATATATTTTTTTTAACTATTTCTTTTGTTTTGATTTTTGCTCAATATCAACTGTGGTAGGAAATCAATCATGGGGGTCGCCATGTGTTTTTTTTTTTACAAATGGCATCTGTGTAAAAAAGCATTTTGGTCCCCATGACTGGTGTTCTCCTACCCTTTGCCTTGAATAGTTTACTACTATGTAATATAACAAAAAAATTAGCCACAGCAACGCGTGGCCGGGTCTGCTAGTTATATTTATAAATTATACGGGTTTTAAGTTTTTCGTTGAAGAATTCTTCCTTAAGTAAGGTATACTCAACTTTTTTGTGAATTGGTATCACTTTGCACTGATTAAAAAGATGGTGATAGTTTGTATCTTTATGTTTTATTTTAATGTTGTCAGGCACTATGGTTTTTAACGTTCGCAGCTGTAGTAAGTAAATATTGTCTAAATGTGATTTGTAGGTCCTCCCAAAACTAGATAGACCATATGAAATAATAGATTCTACTAATGACCGATACAACTGGATCAGAGTTTTGTATGGGATTTTGTGCTTTATTATAGCAAATTTTGCTAGCAGTGCTCGAAGTCTATCACATACTATTTTAATGTGATCTTTCCAATTCAGCCGATCATCTATTAGAAGTCCCAAATAGGTCTGCGTTCTTACAAGCTCCAGTTCTTCACAGGTACAGGGTGGCATTGTGGTCTGTCTGGATGTTTTGTGAAGGCATTGGTGGTTATGCATGATTATTTTAGGTATAATGTTGCTTCTATTTCGACTAGTACTAATATACATTAACTTGGTTTTTTTATTATTAATAGCTAGTCCTTTGTCATGAGACCATCTAAGTAGAATATTGAACTCTTCCTGTAATATGCAAACACTATCGTTGATGTCTTTACCGGCTGCGATCAGACAAGTGTCGTCCGCATATTGATATATTTCGCAACGCTTAATAGTGTTTACGAGACTATTAACATACGTAATATAGTGCAACGGCCCTATTACGGATCCTTGTGCTGTACCTACGGAGATATCAATGTAGTTGCTCATAGTGTTTCCCACTTTAACCGCGTATTTTCTATCTGTGAGATAGTCCCTACACCAAGTTAGTAGAGGACCTCTTATACCATTGTCATTTAGACTATCTATAAGCTTATCATGAGATAGAGTATCAAATGCCTTGCTGTAGTCGATGAATATGGCCAATACGTGTTTTTTTTCATCCAGATGTTTATAAATGCTATTAGTAAAAGCCGACAATAGCTGAGTGGTACTTTTTTGTGGCTGGAACCCATATTGTTTGTCTGTTAGTATATGATTTTTAGCATAAAAATTATAAATTTGTTTACATATATACTTTTCAGCTATTTTATCAATAGTTGGTAATATAGTTATGGGCCTATAGTTATTATAGTCAGACTGGCTGCCTTTTTTATGGATAGGTCTAACAATGCCAGTTTTCAGAATGTTTGGATAAATTCCTTTCTTTACACATGCGTTAATGAAATTTGCTATAGCTTCTTTAACCTGCGAACAGACTGTCTTAATGTCTATAGCTCTTATACCATCTATACCAGGTGCTTTATTATTATTTAAGCGTTTAATAATTTTTTCCACAGCAACACTATTTGCGGGCTTATATAGCATTGATAAATCAGCGTTGTCACTATACAAAGATTTTTGTAGTAATGGCACTTTGCAATCAAGAGTAGATTTCTTAACATTTACGTTAAAGGTTTCCGCAAAAGAACGTGCTATGCAAGAAGGTGTGTTTCTAATACTATCAAAATTTTTCAGTATAATATCATCGATTGACTTCTTGATTCTACCTGTTAGTTTATTCAACAGTTGCCAAAGAGCTCTTGGATTATTTTGATTTTTGTTAATTTCAGATTTTAACCACTGATTTTTACGACGTAGGATTATTGAGTTAGCATAATTTCTTGCCCTATTGTATTCTTGTTTTAATAACATGTTACCGCTGTCTTTAATCCACTTATTAAATAACTTGTCCCTATATTTACATATCTGTAATATTTTTTTATTCATCCATTCATTATTAGCACGTTTTGGCTTTATTATAGTTTTAGTATCGAATTTGGATTTTTTATAACAGTCAGTAAAATTATTATGCAAAAAATTGTAAATTTCACAGGGACAACTCATTTCTTTTGTTTTTTCCCAGTGAACATTATTTAATAATTTTGTAAGTTTAACCTTATTTATGCAAGTTTTGATTCTAGGAACATCCTGTATATATGATCCAACGCAGGCAAATACTACAGCGCGGTGGTCCGCTAGTGTCGTGCCAATCGCTGATGTGTAGAGGTCCTGTGTATGAGATCTCGCATAAATATGATCAATGCATGATTTAGTGAGCCTACCGGCTGTTATTTCTGTACGCGTGTTATTAGTGATCCCACGAACAAGACCCCTACTATACAATGTATCATTGTACTTATGTTTTATAGGATTATCACAATTTAGATCTATATTAATGTCTCCTATCACAAACAATTCGTTATGGCAATGTAGACGCAATAAATTATCCAGTTCAGTGATAAAAAAGTGTTTACTGTTATTAGGCGGACGATATACAGCACAAATATCTGCCAAATAACCCGACTGAGTAGTAATTGTGCATAAAATACATTCAAAATATTCCGTATTAATGTTCTTAGTTAAAATTCTATGTTTATTATGTATGTATATCGCAACACCGCCTCCTCTACGGGTTCTTCGCAGACAAGTTATCATTTGGTACTCATTTATATTAAATAAACAGCTAATTGAGTCAGGTATATTAACCTCTGTTAGAATAATGACATCTATACACTTAATTGAGGTTAAGACTATTTGTTCTAAAGCAGCAAAATTTTTAATTATAGATCGAATATTAATATGCATACATAATAAGTTAATCTGGCCTTTAGGTATTTCTTTTAGAAAACAGTTAATATTTGCACAGTTTAAGTTTTCAACAATTTCATTACATTGAATTGGCATGGGAGTAAAATGAATTGGTTTAGTTATTTTTACATAATAAAAATGGATTATTTGAACAAATAATGACATTACTGTTTTTTGTTGGCCAATAAATTAACATCATGTAGGCTTCTTAGATAAAAAAATTTTCCTTGGTCATCCTTGCGAGCTTTCACATAATCTTTTTTGAACCACACATATTTATACTTTTGTTTTATTTTAAGTTCTTGTTTCGCTAGCCACATTATCTGTTTATTTAGACGAGTCATACATTCCCTTATATATACTTGGCCATTATTACCAGGTTCTTGAGGGTAGATATCTGCTACAGTCACCGATGTTAATCTTGCAGCTGCTAACCACTCAGTCTGAATAGCCTCTTCTTTTAGCTCCACTAACAGGTTACCGTCACGATCTTCTCTTCCTTTCAGTCTGCGTGATTGCTTGATGCCAGTTTTAGGAACATTTAGTTTTCGAGCTAGGTGTTCCACTATATTTTGTACATTTTCATTACAATGATAAGGTACGTTAGATACTTCAATCTGTTTAGAAAGCTTTTCTTGTTCCATAGCTTGAATTTGTTGTTCTAGAGCCCCGACTCTAGTTTCTAGGTTGTTATTTTTATCCGTGAGTTCAGTATTCTTTTTCTCCAGGATTTTAAGTGATTGTTTAAATAATTCTATGCATCCCATTACTTCATCTAGCTTCGCACTATGAAATTGAAGGGAATCACTTATCTCTTTCATCTCCTTTTTAATTGTTTTTTCCACATGCTTTGAGATATCATTTATTAGGTTTTTAGTATCAGGATTACTGTTGGTGTCATCATCATCATCGTCATCTTCGGGCATCACGATAGAAGAGTTGCACTTCGATGAATCTCGAATGCATTCTAGGCAAGTCCACCCCAATCCAGGCGATGCTGCTTTTAGAGCCGCGACCTGCTTATTGGTTAGACCAGTACATTTCGTGCTGAGATGCACTAGTCGCTCACACTTGTTACACTCTATACCAGGAACGGTTTTTGTAATCGATTTATTACAGTTATCGCACTTGTTTGACATTGTGGGTAGATACGAGATCGGGTTAACGACTTGTTACACAACCGCTACAGTTGACAATTTGACAGTTGAAAATTTGTGTTGATTTTTCAGGTTATAAAAAAGCTTTACTTGGTTACAATAACTAATTCCAACTTTAATTTGAGTGAGGGTTGTAATGAGGATGGTTTAAATTTGGTCAATATTTTACACCTATGTTAGGTTGATAGGTTTTAGTTACACCGCGTTTTTTACTACACATTTTGCTTATTTCGAGTTTTATTTAGCTTAAATTGTTATAGGTAATTTGTTTATAAGCAAGGCCTTAAATGTCATAACGTCATTAAAATAAGGATTTTATTACTTTACTTATTTTTTTATAGTACATTTTTTATTGCATAAAATAAATAGCCAAAAAGTTTATAATAATAATAATAATAATATAAGTTAATAAATATTTGATATGTCTAATGATACTTAAAACATAATTCTGAAAATTTCTATAAAAATGTGTAGTATTGTTAAGCTTATTTCTTTTATATTTATATTTATGTGAGTTATTCTCTTTTCTCAACAATCCACTTTGAATTGAGCCATTCTATAGTTAACTAAATCGATGAATTTATTTTTCAATATATAATGATCTTTATCGAGACCGTAGTGAATTCTATTAGGGTTGTGTCTAATAATCTATCCAATGTTTCTGACTTTGAAATTTTTACAAGACAAACTTAATGCCTGAAAATATTTTTTCCAGAGTTTGTGGTTATGAATCCCGTTCGAATCGTGTAACTGCAAGAAGTTCAGATTTTGTGTTAATTGCGTTAATTATGTCACATAATACAACCTCTGTCTCTTAGAGTGAACTTACTTTCTAGCAGTACTTACAATTGTAAATTTAGAAGATTCCACAGGAATGCTCCAGGCGCTATACACTGCTACTCCAGGTACAGTAGTAATACAGTAGTAATACAGTAATACAGTACTTAGTATATCTGTCTCAAGTTTACCTAAAAATAAAATTATATTTTTCACCTTGGCTTAAAAATGTGATTATAATATGTATATACTTATTTTCAGTACCCCTCGTCACATCTATTTTTTTTAAGGTTTTAATTAAAAAAAACAGGGCATTTCTATTAAGTACTCATCTTAAATATTTTTCACGATTATTGTTGTATTATTATAATATACTTTATTAAATAAATCTCTTTTTCATAAATGTTTTATAAGTAGTAAATAAACAACTTAATTGCATTTAGTTATTTAATTAAATTCCAAGCAAGTTTAACCGCTGACGCTCGTAGCTAATTACTCTGGGTTAATAATATTAATTCTTAGTACGTGCTTGTTCTGACCATCTCGGTTTCAAATATTCCCCTGAGAACGATTCATTTTCAACAGAGAGACGGTAAATGAATTATCGATTAAAATCTTTTTACAATTTAATTATTTTTATAAAGTGTTTTTTTTTTAGTACATATTTTAAGTTTAGTTCTAAAAATGCTGTTTAATATCACGAGTTGTCAGAAGATATAATGAGTCACATTTATTTGCCTACAACTGACATTAAGGTTTTTGCTGCTAGTATAGTATAAAAATATGCTATATACCTGGTGTGATCAATAAATACGGTGAATAATGTTATATTATAAAAAGTATCACGCTTACATAGAATCTGATTTAATCTCCTTCAAAGTACTCTCCTTGGCTAGCAATGCACTTATTCCAACGTTGACTCCATGACTGGATGCATTTCTGGAAGGCATCTTTTGGAAGGGCTTTCAGCTGCTCGGTCCCGGCCCTTTCAATGTCAGCAATGGTATCAAAACGTTTTCCTTTAAGCACACTTTTAATTTTTGGGAAAAGCCAGAAGTCGCACGGTGCTAAATCCGATGAGTATGGCGGATGTGGACAGACAGGAACATTTTTTCTGCCAAAAACTCACGAACAGCACTCAAAAGTCTGGGAACAAATTTTGCGCTCACTCGTCTCATATGCAATTCATCTGTTAAAATGCTTTGGACGGAGCCATACGAGATGTTAAGGTCTTCAGATAGCTCTCGAATAGTCAGTCGCCTGTTTGAACGAATCATTGTTTCCACTTTTTGCACATTTTCATCTGTTTTTGAAGTGACTGGACGTCCCGCACGCTGCTCGTCTTCAACACACTCATTTCCATTTTTAAATCGGTCATACCACTTGTACACAGTCTTTAGAGTTACTACATTATCGCCGTATACCAATTTTAACATTTCATGAGCTTCTTTAGCACTTTTTTGCAACTTAAAACAAAACTTAATGTTAATGCGTTGTTCGAAATCCATGTTGCGCGACAGACACGATAAACACAACCTCACTCTAGCGGCTCTGACAGCTGACTGACATGTACAAACGTGATACAACTTGTCCCTGCCTGTGTCAGCGGATCACGCTACTTAACAAATTACAACATATGGCTGTAGCATCAGCTATTGCCGGTATAAAAATTCGTTCACCGTACTTATTGATCACACCTCGTATGTTGTATTTATACAGCATATATAGCATATTTTTCTTCGGATTTATACTTCAAATTAGAGAAAATGCACATACTTCTTAGGGTGTGCCATAAATTCCTCCCCTTTTCCTGATGCAAAATGAATACACGATATTTGATGTTTAAGGTTGATTTATTGTATTATGTATAAACCGTTCAAATCTATAATCTTCCTCTATATCTTAGAAAGCATCATTTTGCCATTTTTATTAATTTTTTTAAGTTTACGTTTAAGATATTTATCTAGATGGCATCTTCATACCGTTTATGGATTTAAAAGATTTTCCTTAAAGATTTTTTTTTAAAAGAGGAAGAAGTAATAATTTTTAAAACAAGGTCTAAAAAGTAAGGGGGGGTGAGACGAAGCTTCTTAGCAATCCATGGATTCACCGTGCGGGTGCCGGGCCCATCGCGTTGCAAGGAGAGGAGTGCAAGCAGTGCCTGGGACTTGCGACCCAGGAGTAGGTTTAAGGGGCCCCTTTATTATGCGCAAAAACGCTCACCTTCACCCTCCATACTCCTCTCCCTACCTAACCAAATTTGGAAAGAGCCTACTAATGCCGCCTTTGAAGTACGTTCTAGAAATGAACCGATGCTTGTTCTAGAAAGGCCAAGGTCTTTAAGTAGGCTATAGAGAGATTTTGCTGTTATACCTCTCGCTCCCACTTCTACCGCGTACAAACTAACTATAAATTTATTCCTGATCAGTTCGTTGGTTAATTCGTAATACTTATTGAGCTTGAATGTGTGATCCCTTGGGATGTTTGTTTCCCAAGGAACAGTAAGCTCCACAAGTATCACACGCCTCAGATGTTTCGAATACAGGAATAAGTCCGGTCTGGATGACGAAACACCAACATCCCCAGGGATTTTGTAATGCTTTTCATACGTGTCCATCATGAGAATCCAATCAGGAGCCGCGCCTAATATTGAATGAGGCTTCGCTTTTGATTTTTTGGAGGAGCCTTCTTTTACGAATTCTATAGATCGTTTGGTGGTTGTTATACCCTTCCGCGCTCTTGCTACTGAAAGACTAACCGCTTCCCGTATAATTTCTAATACCTTGTCGTGGCGACGCGAGTATTGACCTTTATCTAGAAGTACCCTACACCCTACCAATAGGTGTTTCGCGGTTCCTATTGCCTCCCCACAGATGTTGCAAGACTTTTCGGTGGCTTTGCCCCATCTTACTAAATTACTTTGATCTGGGAGAGTCATTTGGAATGCATTAAGATAGAATTTTAATAATGCTGGGGACCAATCATAAATTAAGGTGCGCCACTTCAAAGCTAGTGGAATACAAAAATCTCCTATGGTCACCCATTCGTTTTGAATTTCTAGGCTCATCGCGTGGAGTCGGTAATTATCGTTTTCGTCTTGTCGAATAAAAGATTTTGTTATGTCTATGTCTTGAACTTTCCTACTTGATCCTAGCCCTACTTTATTTGTTTGAGCACCTATCATAATTTTTTTATGGAATTGAAGTCATGACTCGAGCTCTGAGGCAACTTTGTCTTTTGGGAGAGAAGTTACAGTGTCATCTTTAGATTTTCCAATGATATGTCTTTTGGTAACTCTTAGATGTTTGTAGAGCTCCGATGGTTTCTTTAATTTTAATCCAAAGTTGTTTCGGTCTCTAAATAAGGTTGAAGAGTCCGCTGAGTGCGCTAACCCGAGCCATAACTTCAATGTCTTTATGACGCTTGCATCTAACTTTGACAAAAGGGTTTTATTTATATCATACACGAGGAAAGGCCAATTTAGACGTGATTTTAAATAATTATCGTAAATTCATGCTTTTTTGACGTTACTTATTGGTTGGTTGTCTACCTTTTCGAGATCGTTTAAAAAGCTATCGACTATTACTTCCAACGATGGAGTACGGCCTTGGTAATCGATTTTTTTACCTAAAAATTTAAACGGAGCTGCTTCCGTAACCGTACTAACGCACTGACCGCCTATTATAAGACCCGGATCGTAAGAGGTATATTTGGTATTCCGTCTACCCAGACACAGACTAAAACATTTACTTGGTTTAGTCCTCAATCCGCCGGTCCACGTACAGAAATCCTCAACTACATTTAAAAGTACCTGACATTGTTTCGGATTACGTGTCAGTATCGCGAGATCATCTGCAAAAGCTAGTATGGATTCTGTGTATTTGTTGTTGAACTTAAACCGATAGCCCCACTTTTTTTTCATTTCTAATTAATTTGTCTATTAAAATATTAATAACTATATTAAATATAATAGGAGAAATACAACAGCCCTGAAATAAACCAACGTTATAATTAAGTGGTTTTGAATGGTTTTCATTAAAAATTACAGAGAATTTTAATTTTGAATAATATGATGCAATAATGTCGCGAACTACTGTAGGAAAGTTATACCATTTAAGCGCGAACATCATTAGTTCATGTCGTACCGACCCAAAGGCGTTTTCTAAGTCTATCCAACAAACCGTAATTTGTCTCTCGCTAGTTCTAGCATCTTTAATGCTTTCCGATATTAACGTATTATGTTCCAGGCATCCAGAAATTCCGGGCAAAAACCCTTTCTGGTGATTAGGCCTGAAATATCTATTGTTAATCGTGAATTGCGTCATTTTAGTTTGTAAAAAAGAGAAAAATATTTCTGAAATTGTATTTGTTAGGGCTATCGGTCTCCAGTGTGCGGTCGCTAGTGTCGCCATCTGGCGCGTCCCCCGGGTTGCGGATAGGGGAGGTCCCCTCAGATATGAGGGGCACCGGCTTCGGCCGGCGCGGACAGCTACTAGCACGTGTAGCTGCTTGCCTTTCGGGGCGAGCATTGCACGGTCACAAGATCTCGGAAGCCCGCACTGAGCGGAAACGAGGGCTGGATTGACGGAGCTTGCTCTGATCGTCTGGCTGCGAGGAAGAAAACCTCTATAAAAAATCACCCTATTTTTGTGTTGTGTCGTTGTTGTTTCGTCTTTTCTTCTTCGTCGTGTTCTTCGTCTTTTCTTTTCTTTGTTTCGTGTCGGTCCGGAGGTGCGGCGTCTGCCGAAGGACCGTGTAAGGACGAGGGCGCCCAACAAAACATGGATAAGAACGTTTCTAAAATAAGTCCCCAGGCGGGTGCTGAATCCCGCACGGCTGCTGCTGCCGTCTGCCCCTCGTACTCTGGGGGGGGGCAAGAACCGTTCACGTGCAGGAGTCCCTGCCCTGGTCGCCACCACACCGACCAGGATAAACAAAAATAGTGTGAGGCGGGGTGATGAGAGTCCGGTTGTAGTTCTGACAGATTCAGACGATCTGTCAGAACCACAGCCGTCCGCTGGACGCAAGCGGACCTATGGGGTTATCCGAAGTTCCCCCGAGGTTGCATCAGAGTCCGATCCCGAGTACGGTGCTGCAGTGGCTAAGTGCAGCACCGCTCGGCGTGGACGTGGTGCGCCCAAAGGACGAGGAAGTGGGCTCGCCCAGGCCAGGGCCGAGTTGCGGGCCATGGAGGAGGAGGCGGAGGAGGCCGAGTTTGAGCGCGCACTGAGCGCTCGGGCCCTCCGCGGGAAGAAGAAGGCTCCGACTGGGAGTGCGCCGGTTACCGAAGACGACGTATTGTCTTTGGAGGCGCTTCCCATGATGGAGCCTTCTTCTTCTTTAGATGCGCAGCAGTTGCGCGTCGTTGCGATGAGGAGTGCAGCCTCGATCCACGAGGTCTGCAAAAAGAGCGGCCACCTGAAGGGCACCATGATGAAGGCTCTTAAAGAAGCGGCGAGCAGCTTTTTAGAGGTGGTAGACGTTTTGGCGTCTAGAGGAGAGCCTGAGGACTCGCGGCGGATTAGGGCGGATAACGCCCGACTCTGCCGTGAGGTGTCCTTCCTCAGGGAAGAGATTGTTAAGGTTCGGGATGAGCTCGCAGAGTTTAAAAGCTCGGTGGGTTCGTCTCGGCCTGCGGTCTCTTCGAGGGAGTTGCCGTCCGGATCGAGGTCGGTGGATCAAGGCGCGATCGAGGAGTTGAGGCGCTCTGTATTGTCCTCGGTGGGAGTTTTAATTAACTCCCGCTTTGAAGGACTTGAGGAGCGTCTCCTCCCGGCGCGGATCCATCGGCCGCTCGCGGCGGACAGGAGGAGAATGGAGTCGAGTTTGGCTCCTGAGGAGGACAATCTGCAGGGGTGTCAATCGCCGATCCTGCAGACACTGTCCTCCAAGGCCCCCGGCACGACCGAGGCTTAGTCCACGGTTGTCCGTAGGGGTGGTAAAGGCAAGGGGAAAAAGAAGGGCCCTCCCCAAATGCCAGTAGTTCCCAGGGCCAGTTCGAAGGGGAAGTCTTCGGCGAAAGCGAAGGCGGACGTGACGAAGTCGGTTCCTCCGAAACTGCCCAAAACTCGTTCTCCTGCAGTCTTAATCAAGCTGCAGGACGAGGCGGCAGCTGCGGGGGTGACTTATGCCCATGTTCTGAGGCGTGCCGCCGAGATGGTCAATCTCGGCGACATCGGCCTCAGATATGGGCTTAAGATTCGCCGGTCAGTGGCGGGTGCCAGACTTCTGGAGTTGCCCAAGGGCACTCCAGAACAGGCGAAAAAACTGGCGGAGAAGATCCGTCCAGTTTTAGCGGGTGTAGCAGATGTCGTCCGGCCGGTTCGGCGGTTGGCCGTAAGGCTTAAAGACCTGGACGACTCTATCACACAAGAAGACGTGGTCGACGCGATTTGCCGCATCACGAACTGCCCTGGCGAGGCCCTCTTCGTGGGGGAGATCCGTCGGGGCGGTTATGGGGACATGGGCGTCACCTTTGCCCGCCTCCCCATTGATGCGGCGAGATCGCTCGTCGACGCCGAAAGAGTCCTGGTGGGCTGGAGCTCAGCCAGGGTGGAGTTGTTGGAGGCGCAGCCGCTGCGCTGCTTCAGGTGCCTTGCACCTGGGCATGTGCGTGCGGCTTGCCCGTCCGCGGTCGACCGTAGTGCCGCCTGTTTCCGGTGCGGTGTGTGAGGGGCATACCCGAGCCACTTGCACCGGAATGTTGCGGTGCGCGGTCTGTGCGGACCGAGGCCTTTCAGCGACCCACCTATTGGGGAGCCGAGTGTGCAAGGCTCCGCGAGTTCGAGGATTAGCACCTGGTGCGAAACCCTCGAGCGCGGAGCCCAGCACGGAGCCGGCTGTGGCTATGGCAACATAGTCACATCGAGCTTCAGCGGGAGAGGCTGCGAAGGAGAAGGGTTCAGCCCGTTCCTTCCCAGCCGTAGGCCTAGGTGAGAGGGGGGGGCGACCTCTCTCGCCATTGCACTAGGTCTATGAGGTAGGGGTACACTGGTTGCCCGGGGTACCCCTATACGGAGGAGTTTCGCCTGGGCGCCACGGTGAGTGCGAAAGCGATCCCGTGGCGTCCCAGTCGAACGTCGTGGGCAGCCGTTGGTTTTTTAGTGGGGTGCCTTAGGCAGTCGCCGGGTGCCGCACATACCGCCCTGCCATCGCCTTCCTGGCTTGGGTGACGATGCGGAAATGCATTTTTCCAACGAAAAAAAAAAAAAAAAAGGGCTATCGGTCTAGTATCCTTGGGATTATTGACATTGTCGTTTTTCGGAATGAGGACAAAAAGGGCTTTTCCGAACGATACCGGTATTTGCTTTCTTGACCAGATTTTACCGAATATATTTAAAAGATGTTTATGGAGTGACGGACATTTTTTGTAAACTATATAAGGGATACCATCCGGACCTGGTGCTGACTTAGATGGTTTCATTTTAATTATTTTATTGATTTCCTCCAAAGTTGGTGGGTTGGCTTGAAAATCTTCAGTAGGAGTCTCAGGCTTGTGCTCGTTTGGATCCCCATATAGTCTTTGGTTTTCTGGCACTTCGTATGTGCTTTTATAATGGTCGAAAATTTGCTCGTTGGTCAAGAGAAGCTTACCTTTTTGATATTTGAAAATGTTTTTTGAGTATTTAAAAGGATTTTTATCAAAGTCTACTTCATGTTTTGCCCGATCAAAGCTATCACGGTTTTTTGTTATTTGATTTGTTATACCTTGGATAAGTTTAAGAATTGATCGCAATGCCCTAGACAGTTGGTGACTAAGTTGATTATCGCCTAAGGTTTTGGCTATACGAAGTATCTTTATAAGATCTCTTTTTTCCTCCTCATTTTCAATTTAAACCGTTTTCTCTATTTTTGTGAGCATAACGATTCGTAGGTGGATAGTGCTCATTAAAGAAGTCGTAAATAGTATTTTGGAAAGTCTCTACTTGCGCATCGAGTACCTGATTTGAGCCCGGGTGCTCTAACAGGGCCGCTATATTTTGGTCATGTACTTTCCAGGTCGATTATTTAGTATTTGGAATGCTAAGACGCGTCCGGATGGTCATGGACTCCTGGTAGTTTTCATTCAATGGCTCACCATGAGATATATGAGGGTAAACTCTATCCGCAGTGAAAACTGAAGATCTTACCGACGGTTGCCGCACTTCAGCACCATTGTGTGTTTTTAGATGTTTAATAAACCAGGCTCGTCTTTTGTATTTTTTTTTCCCGCACGTAGGGCATTTCAGTTCCGTTATCGCGCCGTTCGTCGGAATTAAACTGTAATAATTTCTGGCTTACAGCCAACGAAACATGCGGTCTTGCTTTGTCTTGATGGAATACGACACATCGTTAGTTCGCCATTTCTCTAGTTTTTTCTGCTATGGTTATTTTTAGTTGATCCATTTGGTTCCAATATTTGTCAGCATTGATTATATTACCTTGCGGAAGGACCTCGTAGTACACTACACCCTTCCGGTTTCACTAGGCACAGAAGAACCTTCTTGGGTGAAGATCAGGCTTCCCAAATGTTAAAAGTCTACTTTCTTTAGACCACAGTCTTGATAAAGTCATTGTCCGTCGTTGATGGGTGGTCGCCACGGTCTTCAACTTTCAACTTGAAATTGCTAGTTCTAGCCAGCAAAGCAGACTGGGTTTCGTAAAGGCTATACTATTGTAGACTACATCCATTCTGTTTGGCAGATTAAACAAAAGTCCGTAAAGTATAACCAGCCGCTACATATGGCTTCTTTGCACCAGGAAAATGATATTTCGCAGCGCTGCCAAGTTGACTGGCAATATGTAGAGGTGCTGAGAATATATGAAAACGATGTCCGTCTAAATACAGAACCACCAAACAAGTTCTATTCAGCTGATTCGAGGTGTAAGACAGGGTGACGTTTTAACCCCGAAACCGTTCTCCTACGCGCTGCAGGCTGTTTTAAGACATTGCAGTGGGGTTCACTGGGCATCAATATCAATGGTGAATATCTTATTCCTCTCCGCCGATGACATAGTCATAATGATAAAGAATCTGGCTGCCTGCTCGGGATAAACTTGGACAAGAACAAGTTCAATAAATACACTACCCTCGAACCCATTTCTGTCAAGTAGTCCTCGAAGCTGTCAAAGCATACGTATGCCTGGAGCAAAAATTGCTGCTGAGTAGAGACAACTTAGAGGGCGTGACAACCAGAAGACTGTAGCTTATATAAAACTAACTTACATCCTTCATTTTTATCTAGAAGCGTTTAGATTAATAGATTTTGTATTTTAAATAAAAAGTATAGTAGTATAGTAGGTACTATATAATAAATTTGAACATATGCTTTGTAGGTTTCGAGAAAATCGGCAACTGTCTCAGGGTATAATTGTCGATGCGTTCCTATGAAGATGAATTCAACAATCAGACCTGCAAAGTGCGAGACAGACCCGTGGACGAAAATTAAAAATCAAAAATCGCAAAAAAATATTAATTTTTGTTTGTAATGTTTAAAATTCCTTAATAAATGATTTTATTTATATTTATTGATTAAATTTAAATAAAAAAAAAATATTAGTTTAAAAGTGAATATTTGAAAAGTTATTAATATCGGTAAAACACTATTTTTATTAGAACCCTCTCCAGTATTTATTCTATTCCGTTTTTAATATTTGTCGTATTAGCGGCAACAAAAAAATGTCAAGTGTATACTTACCGTGGTTATTGAGATACGAAATGTTGACAGACATGTGGACCGCGTAGTCTTTGTAAAAGGTTCCCATTTTTACCCTTGGGGTATGAAACTTTAAGATACATACTTACACGTTTATATAATAATAATAATAGTAATAATATAAGTATATCAAGTCTATGCCATGATAGTAAAATTAAGATAGTTTCCATATTTTAACGCTTTTTTATGCTAAACAAACAATAAAATAAGCGGTTTCCCGGATGATTTTCATAAAATATGACAAAAGTTTGATGTCATTCTACTTGTTCTCAGTGTGCTATAAATTTCAGAAAACAATAAACTCGTCAAGATAGCAAAGTATGGAAATAGGAGTAGCACTTCTGCGTATTCCCAAAGAGTTACAAAATAGTGGTTCTAAAAGTTTTAATACCTTCACATAATATCTATATTATAAAACAATACTAGCACAATACATTATAGGTACATCGACCAAAAGTAAGACAATTATAAGGTTGTTCATTAACTGCCTTTCCAACTTGGAACTCCTTACACCACTAAATTTAACAGAAATTATAAGTTAAATGTAATACAAAAATAAGTATTTAGTTATTAGTAAATTTCACCATGTACCCACTTATCATTTTAAACACAAGAAATATAATAAAAGATGTTAAAAGCAATTTGAGAAGCACTGAGCCACGGGAATACACACTAAGCTAGCAACAACCCTGACGTCAACGGTGTAAATTTAAGTTAGCAGCTATGTCTTCCATTTTCTTTTAAGAACTCCTTAGAGATGATGGACACAATCGTAAATATGGCTTAAGTGTTTACCTTAAGGATGTATTCACTTATATGGCACTAAATATACGTTTTAAAATTTAGTGATTAAAAAAAATATATTCATGTAAGAAAAAGTTTTGCAAAATGACAGGTTAATATAATAATTGCACTTAATACTTATATCACTTATATAAGAAAAACTCCAATATCGATTATAAAAAAATCTTTGGGAGAAACAAATATTTAAAATATTTAAGAATCCTAAAATCAACAAATCACTGATGTCATATTCCGATCATAAAAATGTTAGAATTTCTGAATTTTAATAAAAATATTTTTTTTCATAAAATAGGTGTTTTTTATTATGCTTATATGCTATATTTCTGTTGCTTTTGATAGACACAAAATAAATATTTGTTGCGTTGTTTATGTTACTATAACCTTGTTTCAAAAAAATATAGGAAAAAAATTGTTTGCAATTATGATTGCTGGAATTTATTTTATAATTAATTTATACTGTATATTCTATAAAAAATAAAATATAATATAATCTTTATTGAAAATCAGTTTTATACAGAATATAATGACTATGCAATAATGTTGAGATGGATGTGTGGGATAACAAGATTGGATAGTATACGTAATACTTATATCAGAAGAAGTTTGAAAGTGGCGCCACTGACAGACAAAATGAAGGCTTGCGTGGTATGGGCATGTTATGAGAAGGGACGAATGCCATGTAACTAGAAGAATGCTAGATTTGGATGTGGTAGGACATGTAGGTCGAAGTAGACCAAAGAAAAGATAGAGGGATTGTGTATAAGATGACATGAGTAAAAAAGGGGTGTTCGAAAAATAATTCTAACAGACTTGAAAAAGCCTAGCTACAGAAATTTAGCGGGATTGACATGTTTTTTTAAAGTAAAACTTAAATTATAAATTACATAATTACTTTATAATACTAGGTAAGTACTCTGAATAAATGTTGAAGTAGCCAGGCAGTGATCGCTTCATTCATACGCATTTTGCATCATCGTCTAAATACTCGAAAATAATATAATATCCGTTAGCACACAAACGTTCCTTGGTAATTTTCCTAAAATTGTATTTTGCGTTTAGTGCTTCCAACGACGCCCAAATGCCCTGGTATGAAGTTGAATCGAAAGCTTTATTGTAGTCGATGAAAGCTTTAAACATCGATTTATTAAATTCTAAAGATTTTATGATCCATTGTGCTAAAACTGCTTCTGATACTGGCTTGTCAGATCAGTTTAGGTTGACATGACTATTTTTTCTAGTAGACAGGAGACAAACAGACTGACAAAATAAAGCATTTGTCTTATAGAACGGTAGTTGCCTATTTGGGTCACCTTTTTATATAGTCATATAATTTTGGATATCATTCATTGGTGTGGCATAGCTTCCTCTTCAAGTATTTCATTCTACAGGATAGTAAGTGGTTTAAACAGTACATTATTCACAATCTTTATACATTCATTTGTTATTCCATCTGGTCCTGCGGTTTTTTCCAGCTTTTTCTGTAAACTGGAGTATTGGTGAGGTGTATACAAAACCATGTTTTTTTGGTTTGTCTAATTGGCTTTTTCTCAAGTACGCGAAGAGGTATTAGAAGTCTACTGTACCTTAGAGCGGTAAAAAGATAAAATTTCTAATCCAACTCAATCAAGAGATACAACCGCTTATGCCACAAATTTTTGAAACACGCAAGGGTATTAAAACCTACAGGGTTCTTCTAATGAACTCAAAATCTTGAAATTTTGTACGGAGCAACGTCTTATAACACATATATAGGAAAAGTTCCGAAAACTTTTAATTTTAGTTACATCACATATTTTTATAAAGAATGGTACGCAACCCACCGTGCGCGAGTTCGATTTCAACATTTATTCCGAGTATTTACCTAGTATTATAAAGCAATTATGTAATTTATAATTTAAGTTTTACTTTAAAAACAAATTTCAATCCCGTTGAGTTTCTGTAGCCAGCTTTCCTGGAATTATTTTTCGAACATTATTGCATTGTCATACTGTTCGGTATAAAACTTATTATTATTATTATTATTTTTTATTTATTTATTAATTGCACAAACAAGGTAATCTAGTGATTACCTTGTTGTTTGCTGTAGTTAACAAACAAACATTGAAACAAGCAAACATTAAAAACTAAGTGTTACCTCAATTATAGGAGCAAACCACATTGATATGAGCAATATACCATTATAACATAAACATTATTTGTTACTATTATTAAACATATTAATTAATTAGTAAAAAAAAATCAATGAAAAAGAATTACATTACTAGATTCAAGATGTCAAATTATGTCAGATTTTTAAAAGCAAATCTATATATATATATATATTTCTTGTGTGCGTGTGTATGTCACTGAACTCCTCCTAAACGACTGGACCGATTTTTATGAAAATCTTTGTGTGTGTTCAAAGGGACTTGAGAATTGTTTAGATTCACAATTTGGTCCACTGGAAAATGGTTTTTTGATTAATTTTTAATGTGTAAGTAGGTGGTGATTTTGGAATGTTTCACATTGGTTCCGACGGACTGCGTTACCATGGCAATGTCAAATATTAAATAATATTATATTTTAATTATAGTCTGCCCTGACAGTTGGCGTTGCGATAGAAATAAGAAAAATATTTTAGTACTAGCGGCCCGATACGTGCTTCGCTAGGAAAAAGTGAAATTATAAAAAAATATATTGGAACAAATTCATTTATTCAAACAAAAAACTTTATTTACATATTCATACCGTATCGATTGGTCGAATTACGATAAATGTACATATAATGACGTTAGACATTGTGATAACTTTTTAATATATATTTTTTTAAAGTTTGATTTATTAAATTAAAGACGCGTGTACAAGACAACGTCTGTCGGGTCCGCTAGTAGTGATATAAATATTTAAGAAAAGTATAAGCAGTTAAATAACAAGCAACTAAATAGAAAATATAAAATGGTTAACCTAATTATAAAAAAAAAATTAAATATTGATAATATACATTACACATAAAAAATTAGGTTTAGTTTC
Organism: Napeogenes sylphis; assembly: GCA_959347405.1. Lineage (NCBI taxonomy): Eukaryota > Metazoa > Arthropoda > Insecta > Lepidoptera > Nymphalidae > Napeogenes > Napeogenes sylphis. The sequence continues at coordinate 26,229,526 of OY365788.1, read as the reverse complement.
AATCGGAAAATTACAGTAAAATTAGTCAAATGAATACAAAAAATTAATTATAATAAAATTTAATATTAACATTACAACGGAAAAATTCAATTTAATAACTGCATTAACAGGTTTTTGAAATATTTAAGAGAATTTGAGAAAGTATCTATTGTTGAGGTTTGTTTAATTTATCTTCAAAATATTTAAAAATTTGTTATGTATATTGTTGTAACTTCTAGAAAATCTGTTCAGAGGGACGTTAAGCCCTAGACTTGATCGCGCTAGTTTTTGGACGAATGGATTATATTTCATTTGTCTAGGCAATTTTATAGGAATATCCAAATTTACATGTGATAAAAGATCAGGAGCGTCAAGGTGACCATTAATGATGGAATTCAAGGTGACCGTGGAATTGATGCAAGCGATCATTATAACATGAGTAGATTTTCGACAAGTTGCAACTGTAAGATAGATGGCTAAGAAACCGCTTTTGCACACTCTCGATCCGCTTTTTATATACGTCGTAGTAAGGATTCCATACAACACTACAATATTCAAGGCAACTAAGTATAAAAGCGTTGTAAATTATAATTTTTGTACTCGGATTTTTCAATTCCCTGCAATTGCGTTGGACGAAACCTAACATTTTCAATAAAGATTGTTAAATTTGGATTTTTATAGAATATACGGTATAAATTAATTATAAAATTTATTCCAGCAGTCATAATTACTAATAAAATTTCATATAATTTCTTGAAATAATATTATAATAACATAAACAACGCAAAGAATATATAATACAACAAAACAAATTTGATCGTCAAAAACATATTTATTAATTTGATTTCAATAACTTTATTTATATGATTTTATAATCCAAAAAATTAATAATACAGTAAATGTTACCTTAAAAGCTCCATTTTTTTTAAACATTTAGGTACTAAGGGAAATATAAATTCGATATTTTATCCGATTTATCATTAAACAGATAAATAAAGTGAAATGCTAATTTTGCAAGACAGTAATTTATATATTAGGTTAGTACAAGAAAGAATTACAAATAACAATTTTATCAAAGTAAATTTTGGCAACCCTATCTGATCCGCGCCGGTATTACATCCGCCAACACACCTGCACTAAAATCCGCGTTCCTTTGACGAAGATGTTCACTTTCACTGCAGTTAGCTGCATGCGATCAGTTTCTTTGACGATACAAATCAATATTATAGATTTCACTTCCAATATTATGGTTATAAATTTAATTTACAGAATAAGCTTTAGAGTTCAAATGTATAGTAATGTAAATGTAAATAGCCCCATCCATACCTATTCATAGTAAAGGGTATCTGCGCAATGCAATACAAATATATTTAAAAGTACTTAAATAATATATATTAGAAAAAATACAATGGGATTAACATTTGGCACAATAAAGTCTAAAATGAAGCCAAAGAGGACAACATTAAAATGAAAATTATTACTTTACTTGATTTCTGTCCATACGAATATAGTTCAGGGTATACATATTTTTGAATTGTCGCCAAGCGACATACATATTTTGAATAAGCTAATGTGCCATACAATTGTGCTCATATATTCCAATCGTTTTATTTCTAGCTGCAAGTCATCGGTTGCGTATTAAAAATCATGCCCGATTTTCGTAAAGACGCCGCGTTGGGGTCTATATTTATTCATATGATTAATTGGAAATATTAAAATAATATTAGGTCCTTACATATAAAATTGGCGTTTTGTATGGGATGAACAAAAAGTCGAATATTTTTTAATCAATAAAATCTTTGAAGGCGATGGAGACTGCCCCATCCGAGTTGATTTTTTACCGTTGTAAGAAGTTATCCAAATTTCGAAAAAAAATGGTAATCTGTTGGAGCAAAGTCTGGAGAGTACGGTTAATGTCCTAGACATTCTGATTGAAGCTTCATTTGTAAGGACCTATTACTTTAAAACCTGTCGCAATACTTTTACCAACGTTTATTTTATAAAATACTTAACAAAGCTAAAATCCCAGTTATAATTTATTAAATATCAATAATAAGGTTTACTGCGAAACTAATTACTTTGCGGGCGAAAAATAAGAAAAACGATACAAGATTTATGACTTGCATTAATTGTAGTTTTAAAATGCGATTAGAGTCAAAGTTTTTTTGTTGTAAATCTCACCACGTGCAGATTATCTTACTAAAATATAAGGTATTGTACATGGTATTTTTTTTAAATTAGCATTATTATATTTGTCATAGCGTAAAATAAACAACCGAATATATTAAATAATTTAGAGAAATTGTACATAATATCTATACAAAATTTATGTTTTAATATTATAATTGATGTTTGTCAATATTAAAAAAAATAGTAAGAATATTAATAGTGTTTTACACTTTTCTTATCATACTAATTTATGTTCGCCATTGAATAATATTCCATTCCATGCTAATATTATAATGATTATAAATTCGAGAGTAACTCTGTCTATCTGTCTGTTGTTACGCTTTTATGCTTAAACCATTGAACCAATTTTCGTGAAATATAAATGGTTTCTTTAAAATGTATCTCCTGGGATCCTTCGTTGGTTATTCATTTTCTTAAGAATCAGTTAGCTTATAGATTTATTTAATACTTTTCTTTAACAACATCCGTAAATAAAAGATAAGGCCTGAATAAGGTATATTCATAATCTCCAATTATTTATTTATTTTGATTCTTTTTAGTCTGCAAGTAAAACTTTATTTTTATTAACCGACTTCAAAAAGGAGGAGGTTCTTAATTCGGCCGGTATATATATATACATATATATTATGAATTTACATCGATTTCTCCGAGGTTTCTGAACCGAATTACGTAATTCTTTCTTTGTTAGTTTTTCCTATTAGTTTTTATTTTATAAGCAATTTTGTCCAAGTTTTGTACTATTTTTTTGTTTTTTTTTTATCTGTCTATGCTGTTAGCCCTGTTGGCTATTACAGCGGGGCGTCGTTAGTCAGGAGGGAAGCTAAGGAAATTTGGACACTAGCGTCCTCCGACGGCAGAACGCCGGAGCAACGGAGCACTTTCGTTTTGTACTATCTCTTCGTAAGGAAATCAAATGTTGGGTTATAAAATAGTTGTTTGGGATATAATAATTTCTTACAGACTGTACATGGTACTTTAGCACATTCCTTTATGGTGGTTATAAAATCACGCTCATTCATTGAACGAAATCTTTGTGAAGTCTGACGCGCTGCTGCTAACCGGTTCTCACGTTGCTGGGCAGACTCGTTTGCTGTACGGTTTCGCATCACTTCTAATCTATGAGCCTTCTGCTTAGTCGTTCTCTAAATGATCATTAATGAGACAATGTCTATGAGTCCTCTGCTCAGCTTACTCATTGGCCAGACGCTCATTATAGAGGCCAAGTCTATTAGCCCTGTGCTCAAAATACTCATTGGCAAGACGATCTTGGATCTGAACGAGTCTAGAATTATGTTGATCAAAAATTTCTTGTCGTAATCGTGATTTCATATCTACTATCATGGCCAACCAACGTTTTTCAAGATCTTTAATAGTCTCACAAGAAAGTGAAAATTTGTTTCCAAGAGCATCTTTACGGAAACGACTGATTTTATCTTGAGACCTATATTTTTTAAGGTGCGCAACACCTTTTATAGGTCTATCCATGGCTCATGTACAATGTAGCAATAAACTAAAAACTATTAAATAAAAATAACTAAACTAAAAACTAAAAAGTAAAAAATAATGAAGATTTAATATTTATTATATACTACCTATTATTTATATGTCCTATTAAACAATAGGTTCGAAGTTCAAAACCTTATACAAATAATTATATTTGACTACTTATATGAATACGAGCAAATTAATACAATAAATGCCTACTTTAATGATTAAGATACGTAAATAAACATAATAAAAAGCAATGAAATATAAATATTTTAAGCAGCTCAATCAATACAAAAAATAGTGAAAAAAATAACCAAAATTATGAAAATGTATCCAACAGAATTCTTAAACTAAATAGATATGTGAATTATGAAATGCCTACTTCTAAAATTAAGATACGTAAATAAAGCTATAAAAGAGCAATTAAATCTTAATATTATTACTACCTTGAATCGATACGAAGAAAAACAAAAAGATAAATAATTACAAAAATGTATTCAACCGAATTCCTATACAAAATGGCTTGGCGTCGACTTCAAAACTATAAGTAAATAGGGCATATAAATAATATGTAGTATATAATAAATATTAAATCTTTTGGGAATGAGAGAGCAGATGAACTTGCGAACAAGGGAGCTCTAACGAACATTGATACCGAATACGATAAAATACCTCAGTGTAGCGTTAAAGAAATCATCAGGAAAGAAACAGTCCGCAAATGGCAGGACCGTTACCAAACTTCCACCGCAGGGGCCATTACTAAAACATTCTGGCCAGATATAAAGGAGTCATACCACATCCTCAGAAAAATAATAATAAACCCTACTCTCACCCAGGTCTTCGCGGGACACGGTGGAATAGCGAAATGCTTATACAGATCTCATACCAAAGATAGTCCCGGCTGCAAATGCGACCCAAACATCCGAGAGACAATTTGGCACATCCTTCTGGAATGTCACCGCTATGCGGTGGCTAGACATGACCTGGAGACTCAAATGTACAGAAACCTGGCCAAGTCTGAACTGCCTAAAATATTGGCAGATTCGGAGAGCAGGCCTGCATTACTTACTTTTGCCGAAGAAGTCTTTCACAACGCAGTTTGAAGACATTAGAGAATCCTAAATTATCCCTGATGGACATAGGCTATATTATTTGGTTAATTAATTATATATAACATATTTTGGATAACATAATATATATATATATATATACATTAGAAATGGTAAAAGTTTTTTTAATCGGTCCAGTAGTTTCGGAGCCTATTTAATGCAAACAAATAAACAATCAAATTTTTCCTCTTTATAATATTAATAAAGATAATATGAAAATAAGAAAATTAAAAGACAAAGTTGACATCCCGATTTTATATTATAGAATCTGAAAACATCAGAATTTTGACGAAACAAGCGGAGCCATTAGGGCAACGGATTTCGCACAAATTGAGAAAGACCCTGTTGGCAAATTACATATAATCTTTTTTTTCGTCAAAGCTAATAGGCAGAAATAAGAGATGCCTTCATTTACATAATGGAATGTGCTTTGGCTTTATCTATTCGTTTTTTCAATCATTCTCTATAGTTTGAGAGCTGTTGACGATTTAATAATATTCATTTAATACTGTATGTTATTTTGTCTTTACTTTAAAATAAAGGTTGCTAATAGTTTTCTCTTACTAATAAAATAGTAGATATTTAATTAAGTAAAGTATTTATGATATTAAAATGATTTTACAGCCATGTCCAATATTTGTAGTAGACTATTAACGAAAAGTTATAATCCTATAAAATAAACTTTAATATATAAATAATTAATAAATATCTTTCGTAGCAACCTCTCGGTGTAAGTCTTAAGCCTCAGAAATGACATTGTTTCTCGAATTCTATTCTTATTCAGTTGTAGATATAATCGTGAAGATTTCTGCAACCATGATTAGGTACTCTTTATTAATGTAAGATTATGTTGAGATTTTCAGTATTATTATTTGAGTTTAGGTGAAATAATCTCTTGAGAAAATTACAATGACAGTGGGCGCCTCAGCTAAACGACGCTATTCATTATAAATATTGACCAAAATTATTATTACTATTTAAAATCAGGTCATGAGTTTGAATGACTTTTATCCATATTGTTTGTTACCGACATATAGATAGAATAATATTTTAAAATTCATAAAAAGATCATCTTAATCTTATGGTATATTTACTCAGCTGAGTGAACATACAATAATGCTCTGCATTATTTAAAATCTCATAAAACCTAAACTTTAGGCGGCTTTTTAATATCGTATGACCACCACGTCTTATACTTTACACCCTGCTCAGTTTTTTGGGGCTAGTTGAATAGTTAATCAACTAACTCCAATTATATTTAGAGTAGATAACTTACTTATTAAGTTTTTATTATTAAATATGTATATTTATTGTAGTTCGAATTAAATCAATTTATGCTAAACATTTTTCCATTGTCAAAGCTACTACCAGCTCGGAAAAATAATTCCCATACATCTAAGAGCAGCTTCCGACAGAAAGTAATTGTCAATTTAATTTTTTAACAAGCTCTTAAAATCTAAATGACATAAATACATAATAATACTAAGTACATACCTTGAAGTAGCCTGCAGCTCTGAATCGTTTCATATCCACCGTGCATCATCCTCTAAATGGTCGAAAACAGCATCCTTTTGCACACTAACGTTCCTTAGTTTTTTTTTTTTAATTTGTTAGACTGTAATACTTTAAGAATTTGTACGTCTGCTTTAGTGAAAAATTGTATTCCTATATATATTTACCCATGAAAGATTTCTTCACTCATTAAGTCGAGTAACAAGTATCGATACCTTGTGTCTGTTCCTTATATTTATAGTGTGTATGTCACAGTGCCGAATAAATTTGTCTGTATTTTTATGTTTATATTTAAGATGATTTCTTGAGAAATATTTTTAAAGAAATCGGTATTCTTACGGTTGCTTCTCAATATATTTTTAATAACATCCTATATATACGCCAAAATTTAAATTCTTATATTAAAAACAGCAACAGACATACGATCAGTACAAGAGATAAAAATAGGCTCGAAAGGATAATTATATAATGAAGTTCTACAAGATACGTTATATCTTCCTTTTCTTAGTTTAAAATCTAAAATCAAAATATATTCTTAAAGAAATCTTATTATAACATTCAAGAATTTTTGGTTGATCGAAATGTGTGGAACTTGGGTCATTGACTCATCTGCAGGGCTGATGTTATAATGTATAAGTGTAATATTGTTAAATTTCATTTAAAAAAAGCCACTGTTCAGCTCTTCTCAGCAGATCAGCATTCCGAGCTGGTTTCAGCTCTTCTCAGCAGATTAGCATTCCGAGCTGGTGGCATTTTACTCAAGGACTGACTATACTGACCAATTTAATGTAATTATTGATTATTCAAAAATGTTTTTCAATGCCTACTTGAATAAAAATATTTTGAATTTAAATTTTGAATTTATAAAAAAAGGAAGAGCTAAAGCTATATGCCCGGGACGCAAAAGTTCTTGACAAAAAGGCAGCCCTTGGCAGCTTCTATCTCTGGTAAGATTGCTTCTCTTCCGTCGTTGTGATATAATACTAAGATATTAATGACTTCCTGGCTCACACTGACAAACGGTGGCCTAGCATAAGATGAAGCCAAGCTATTTGTTTCTAAACCGACTACAGAAACACATCGCCGGCCATTTCTTCGGTTCTGTACTCAAAGACGGACATTGCTTTGCACCAAATATCCATACGCCTACCTTTCCTCACTTTCTTAGGACATTCATGAGAAATCCTGAATGTCGTTTTTCCCTCCTATGCTACATTGTAATAATATTACAACACTCTTTTTTAACCAGCGTAATCTCAAGCTCATAGAAGAATGCTTTTTTCCACCTGATCCCGTATAATGCAGCAAGACCATCCCAGCTAACAACTGGTCCATTGCCATAACTTTCCTTCTTTCTTTCTAAAATAATAGAGAATTTTATGAACCGCAACCGCATTGCGTAAAAACCTTCTATTTTGTGCTTCTTCTATAAGTCCTGTTTATAAAGCATTTTTTTATTGATGTAATGAAAAAAAAACGTAACTGTTATTTAGAATTCATTAACTTAAGTATCATAAGAAATATATTTAAGGTGTAAAGCAGACCAAGATCAACAACCATCTGCCTGATGTGCATCAGATCAGAAATGAATATATTTAGCATTATGTTAGTTGAGTACCAAATTACTTACATTTTATTCATCTTTTAATAATCATTTAAAAATTTATTGTTTTATAGCTAACAACATCGGAATTGAACATTGCTGTGATATAATCAAAAGACCGCATTTGACATTTCTAGGATAACAATGGGTCCTTAACTCCTTTGTAGTTTCGAGTAAAAATGTCTATTGTTTCGTATCTCAGATAATAGTAACCTGTTTGTTATTATGAAGTTTTGTGAGGACTTTTTAGCATTATATTTGACTCCTTATTATAGTAAAAAGACACTAAAATAGGTACATATATTTTTAAATATATATATTTATAAAATAAATAAGTTGAGTAAAGTTAAGTAAAAAATACACAGTATGTTTTTCTTTACATTTTGAAGCTCTATATTACCTAGCCACATCAAAAAGCTCATTATTTGATGGATAATAAAATAAGATAAAGGCCTTCAAGTTGGTAAAGAAATTTAGATAAAATCCACTTTAAATTAGCTCATTTAAAATAGGATTATAGTCTTACCAGACATTAAACTTTGAAATATTAAATCCTAAGAAATACCCAGTTTAAGATAATGTCAAGAAAGTTATGGTTCTTCTTATTCAATTATTATAATAAATAATTTTTATCAGTAACATTTACTGATAAGGTCGAGCATCCAAAATAAATGATAAAATAAAAGCGTTTTTTACTATTTTATTACAAAAATATAGCAGATCAATGTATAATTGAAATATTAATGCAGGCTAGTTACGTCATGTTTAAAAATAAATGATTTTATTTTTAAAAATATAAACGATATAGGTTTGTAAAAATACGATGAATATTATTTGTTTGCAAAGTTTATCGTCATTAATGTTGAAGGTTAATCCAAAATAACGTTTTTTAAACATAAATTTTCGTAAAATGGCTATGTATTATATTCACATGCACAATGCTCTTTCTTTTTTTATATACATGATTAAACTATATTACACATTCAAAAGCATATTTAAACTAACAAACACAGTTCGCCAGATTATAATATAAAGACAAATTCATGATCATATTAAATATAATAAATCATATTATCATTAGATGATTTGGAAATTATACGAAACTACAAATTTAAGAAAACAATAGTTATTTCTTTTCGTTGTTGATCTTCAGAATACTGTTTTTAGATTTTGAAAATAACGTAAACCATTATTTAAATTACTCGAATTGAGAACCGAAAAATGCAATCACAAGAATATGATATAATTAGTTGTTCCATATTCACATTATTTTTGTTGTATGTTACTTATCCTAAACTTACTTATCAATGAACACCAAATTATCTTTTAAACAAACTATCACATGATATAGCCAATATTGTCATATTCTGAACGGCGAGAATTATGTCTGGTCTTTGGAGGTTGGTCTTCTATCCTTACTGCTGGTTTCCAGAGATCAGTTGGACGGAATAAATCCTTACCTCTCTGAAAAACAAAAATATTGTTAGCTTTCCTATAATTGAAGAGTAGATTTTGATAAAAAAATAAGATATCAGTTAATGGTATGTCTAAAACATGTAATGTTCGGATAGAAGTTTATTTAACAAAATAAATAATTGTAATATTGGATACTGATTTGATTAAAAGTAGTGAATACATAAATCGTCTCTCAGCTAAGAGAAGGCAGTGTGTGTGATCGAGAGACTCGGTTATGTAAGAGATCTAGTATAATAAAGTGTACCAGTGATTGTAAAGATTTTAAATAGTAAATAGTTTAGTGTATTTGTGAGCAGTGCCAATAAGGTGTTTCAGAAAATAGAACGACTATTGTTGGTAATTCTTTGCAGTAAGTGAGTTCTTATAATCCAATGTTAATATCTTAAATTAGAGAACAAAAAATACGATTAGATTATGTAATTAAGTTGCCATATAAATTATGTATAACTTAGCAAATAATAAAACGTCCAATTCTAGATACTTTTATAAATATAAATTATTAGGTTTTTATATAAAATGAAATAATTTTGTCCATATTCATTGCTAAGCTTTTGGATAGTCACGAATAATGAATTAGTCAAATACCAGGCTTAAAATTACTTACAATTTATGCTGCGTGACTTTTACTCATCTAGATACGCATTAAGGAGCTGAAGTCACGATAGTAAACTAAATTAAATTTAAGCAATTTAACTTCAAACATCACTTTACAATACAACCTCAGCATTTTCTGTATATGTATATATTTATTATGTATTTATTATGTGTTTAAAGTTTTATGCACAGTCTATTTAAATATAGTATTGTGATACTCTTTAATTAAAGATTTGATTTTTAACTATTAATTCTTATACAGTGGATGGAAATTTATGCAGTTTATTTATTTCGAATCGATTTCGAATGCTATTTGACATATATACAGCCAAAGAAAAAGTTAAAACAACGATACGTTACACGTACCTATCATAAGGTGAATAGAGAAAGTGAATTTGATTAAAAGTATTAACTTTAAAAGGGTTTATTTCGAATATGAGATATCTTACATATCCTTTAAATAATGTCCAACACACTCCAACTGGGAAGAATACAAGAGTGGAAACACCGATTGCCCAACCGAGGATGTCGGCAAACAATGGAAATATGTAGTTTCCATAAGATGGTGGTATCCATTCGACAAACACAAACACTAGAATAGCCTGAAAACATATCAATATAATTGTATGCACATAGCTTCATTAACAAGTTTTTGTGACATGTTTGGATAGTTATCTAAAAAGTAAAAAAAACATATCAAATGGTAAAAAATGCCTATTAGCATTAAGACTGTCCCATTGAGTTCAATTGTTCAATAAATAATTATAAATAAAACTTTATATAACGTGATTAAGTTAACTTTTATAACTAAAGACATAATGACTAAAATTATGTAAAAAAAGCTTCTATGCTGTAACTTACTATACTAACGAATGGAACAATGAAGGTCCAAACAGCCTTCCAGTAGAATCGGAGCACTACATTCAACTTCATATTCATAGAGGCCAAATCATTCATAGCGCGGTTAATACCGTAGCTCCAAGAAACGGCGGTACACTGAAACATTATTAGATAAGTTTCGCTAAACTTACTCCTTTACATAATTTAAGATCTAAGGATATTTAGATAGCGTACTTCCTGTCAGCGTTACATTTCACATTATCTAAATAACTGGAATTAATGAGCTCCCGTGTTATTATAAATATAAAAAATAGCATCTAAAAACTGCACTTACTGGCATTTTAATTTAAAAAAAATCTCTAAATGCTAATTAATCTATTGTGGACAAAACCAGTCATAATAATGTATAAAATGTAAATAAATTACATTACGCTCTACAATAATAAATTTTCTTGCCAAATGCATGTCACCCTGGTCTGGGATATATTCGGAAAAGAATAAATTAATATTCATTGGATCTGTCTGAAAAGATTTGGGAGCAACAGAAGAAGTAAAATACTTTAGTACGAGTCCTTTTACATTGACTTGAATTATTGGAATGAGTTTATGTAGTAATTGAATTTGTTCGTTCAAATTGTATTTTCTTCAAATATTAAGAAGCAAAGTAATCTAATAATTACTACTTTTAACAATAAACCAGCATAAACTAACTTTTTTTGTAATTAACCTTTCGTGAACACTGATGATTATTAAATATATATTTGCCCGGCTTTATTCATGAAGTTAATATATAATATAATAACAAAATTTATTATAACCTAAATTCATATACCACAATATTATGAGTACACTTTAGATTATAACAATAATCCAAACGTTTTGGATTAAAACAAAATTAAAAAACCCCATAACGATTAAAAATATAATGAAACTTACCTCTAAAATACCAATAATTAAAATAGCCCAAGAGGCGGTGTTCCAGTCCAGCAATGTAAACAAGTATACGCCTCCACTAAAACACATGGGCAGGCCGAGAATGAAACAGGTGAAACATGTCAGCCCGGTCACCTGTAGTAGGATTATATGGTTCATACAATGCTGACTATGGAATTTAAATGCGATGTTCTTTATTTCCTTACTAAATTGTCTATGTGCAATATATAGTAATACTAATATTTATAAATTTATAATATAAAAAATTGGTAGCTAATTCATAACATAAAATATACTTCAATATGAAATATGATATCAATCATTTATCAAAGGCAACAAATAAAAAAGTATACCATAAACGTCGAACTGCGTTACAGTCTATGTTTAAAAAAATACAAAACTGTTTTAGATGGAAACAAAGCTTACACATTTCAATTTAAATTGAATGCTACGGTTTATTTAAATATAGTATTGTTATAGTGTTTTACTATATTTAAAAATCAAACCTTTTAAAGGTTCTTTTGTATATATAGATTTACCAGATTTATATAGTGTTTTAATTACATATACTAGGTTTTGCCCGCGACTGCGTCCGGAATCGAACCTGAGACAAATATAACATTATTCTCATTATCAAACAAATATAAATGTTTTGGTGTTTCTGTGCAAATTATTTTTTATATAAATAGATTTTTATTATGTATATAATAAAACTTATCCCATATGAGACAGAAAATAAATTGTAATTTCAAAAAACTTTTAGCTTGTAGTTTTATTAATGTTTTATTCCAATTCCCTTTCCCGGTTTCTTTTTATAGGGTGATCCGATTCCTCTAATGATATTTTGTGACGTCACAAATGGACATCTACATATAAAGAACGCTGCTTTAGAGGGGCGCAGAAGATTAGAAAACAGATATAGTAAGGACCTTTTGGATTGGGTTTGATTAAGTTAAGTCAACCCATTTACTGCAAGCTAGGACATTTCACTTAAAATATTGATGAGTTTAATTTATATTAATATTTAAATAATATTCTACAATTATATAATAATATAAAATTGATAGAAACCATTCCTTACCAGCCAATACCTCTTCCTCAGTTGAGGCCACTGGTCCACAATAGCAGTGTTAATAGCCTCAATACCAGCAAACTGACTACCCAACCCCAGTATGAACAGCATAAAGAAAAACAGAATGCACCATAATTGAGGTATAGGCATTTGAAGTAACGCTTCTGGATAAACAACGAAAGCGAGACCTGGCCCTTGTTCTGCTACAACTGCAATGAAATATTCATAATTTTATTAGATTTTAAACACTTAGTCATTGATACGAAGATAACATGTGGTATGATGGTGGTCAGAAATTTACATTTAAATTATATATATTTTTTTAATTTCATCATTGTCAAGTAATACGAAGGTTTGAACTATTAAAAAGATTAGCTGCAAAAAAAAAAGACAAGAAGAGAATTTGTATCATACGATTTCATCGATGTATATATCATCAGATTGAATAGTTACGAGATCAAAAAAGTATCAAACGTTTCCAACCACGGTTGATTACACCGGTGCTGAGTTTGGCAAAAATATCTTGGTTAAGAAACATAGTGCCTTTACAGGGCTTAACATCCTTCTAAAGAATTATTAATGGCTAACACACCACCAAATATCAACCACATATAACTATATAACTTATTTTTTCTCTAAGGTCAAGATATATTCACAAGAATTGTGTAATTAAGGATTAATTATCAATTTCTTGTGTTTGTTATTATTTTTCTTTTGAATATTACATAAAAATCACACTAAACAATCATTTCATTATAAAAGTTGCGTTATTGTTTTGTTGGTAAAATAATATTTTTACCTGAAGTGGTATGATAAAAAGAGATTAAGTTAATACGCAATTTCGTTTTATCGTCTATATTATTAGACTATAGACAACAATAACATCTGGTTAATATGACAATAAACCTATCCAGAAGTAATGAAATTCTCACTCTTAGTTTATTATAATGTATCATTGTGTAAGCAAAAAAACAAGTAATGTTAAAGTATTACAATAAATTAATTCAAGAAACGTCCATACATTTATTTTTCACCTGCATATGGTAACCAGTCTTATTGTGCAATATTATTTGTGTAGATCTGAGTTTTGAGTAGAGTTGTTTACACCGGCGCGGCGCGCTAGTTGGATGCAATCCAAATGGATTAAAATCAACTTGGAGCAGATCATAATAACCATATCGACAGTAAATATACTTTTTATTTTAGGAACTTTATTTATTTACTGTATTTACAAACGAGATGAAAAGTATTTATATTGTTAAATAAAAATTAATAGAAATAATGAAACAAATATTATCATCCACCTAACCTTATCCTAAGTAATTAAGACCCGCTATATCAATTCCTTTTACGCCCTTTTATCATATTTTATTTCAATGAAGACTTGCTTCCTTGTAATATTATTATTAAAACTCTCCATCGACATATGTATTTCTGGATGTTTTATTTTTAAAAACAAGGTTCATAATTGAGACAATTTTCGTTAGATAGTTTTTATTTATCAGAGTGACTCTTTCAAAGTAAACGATTACAAAAACATATACGAAGATATGTATTGTTCATATCATTTATGGATTGTACATAATTTTTTTGTTATAAGAAATAATGTAACGTTGAAAATTCTACTACTAGTTTAAAACTATCGTATGTTGGAGAATTGCGTTACTTTTCTTATTTTTATTCTCTTTTTCATTTACTCATAACTGTTGGTATAATATTGTGTGTTTTGGTTTTTTTTTCACTTAATTTTGAATATTATAAGACGTAAATGTAAATATTAAATTTTGTTGAAATGTGTTTATTAAAACATCGATTCTCGTTTATTTCGTATGGTTACCGTGGTTTGTTGTCGTTTTGTGTGGTGTTTTGGTTTGATGTTCATGACTATTTATTTGTTTATTTGATCATTACTACCATAAAAATGATTAAGGAATTAATGTAAACAGTCTCTACCAGTCAACTCAAAAAAAAGGGTAAAATAATTATTCATATAAATCTAAAAACTCTATAACCTAACATAACTACTAAAACAATTACAATGCATAAAACAAAAACAAAATAGACATTGTTGTTATCTTCAAAGTAATAGGATTCTAATAGAGTAGATTAAAAGATATTAACTATATATTCAATACTTAGATTATAGATACTTATTAGAAAATGTAAAAAGTAACATACATAATATTATGTATGTTACTTTTTACATTTAATAACAAGTATTTATAAAATATTTACAAATATATACATATATATACATAAAACATGTGCATTTTGTATTCATTCGTTTGGTTATTAATATTAACACTTCGTCGTGTTTTAAAATATTAATCAATACGTTTCGCTGTATACATTTATTATGTGACAATTCCAAGTTTCTCAGTGTAAGAATCATAATCATTATCACTCTCAAAAAGACAAAGTTACAAAAATATATATATATATATATATATATATATATATATATATATATATATATATATATATATATATATATATATATATATTTTAATATTTTATATGTGCAAAGCCTCTTTAAAAAATATCGTAATAGTAACAAGAACTGCTTTTAAATCCGTTGCATATATATAAAAAACTATTTTTCAAAGACGTATAGTTTTAAGTTGTAGATTTTTGTAGTATATTATTATGATTGAATGAATGATGAATGATAAGGTAAGGGGAAAAGAGTTTTGCCTTCTGACTCTGTCATTACGTCAATTTCATTAAAAATAAATGAGATTGTACCCTAGTTGAGCAAGCGAAAGCTTCACACAGCTTCATACAGCTTGTCTTTACCGCTGATAGTAGGTATTGGTAAATTTAATTGCTATGCTATAATGTTACTTACCGTCAATTTCTACACCCATTAGTTGTGCTTGAAATCCTAGCACTGAGAAGATGGCTAAACCAGCATAAATTGAAGTCATAAAGTTAGTAAGACTGACGAGTACCGCGTCAAAATGGCAGTTGTTGTAAAAGTTGTTATAGGACGCCAGTGTCACTAGAGAGCCGCTGGCAACGCCAAAGGAATAAAAAATCTGAAAATTAATATTTTACTTAATATTAGTATAAAAATAAATACAATTATATAGCTAAATAACTTTATAGCAACTTCCTCTTCCGATAATATACTTATCGATAAAACACTTTTATAAACCTATTTGTTATTATATTTAAAATCTAGCATCTTCATAATTGAAGCCTAAGTAACATTTAGATTCAATACGATACAATACTTGAAACGAAATTTGTCAAATGTCATTACTACAGTGGAATGAAAAGGTTTAAATAGTTTAATCAATTGAGGCTTTTAAAATTATAAAATGCTAATTGTTTTAAGCGACACACACAATCTTTGACCAAAAGGCGAATTGTCTTAAAGCATAAAAACATTACAAATTAATCAAAGTAAAATAGTTTAACTTATAAAAAATCATTAGTTAATTTTCGTTGTAGGTGGGACAATAGTTTCGAAAGTGAGAGATAATTTCTTTGGGTTATAAACGCCAAAAAAAATGCTTTTAACGATTTGAAGGCAAAAGATACAGAATAAAACGTTTAGTCCAAATATGTATATAACTCTATTTCGCTAATTATGTCGCTTGGACCAAATTGAAATTTAAAACAAATTTAGACCAATTTAAAATTTAGACCAAATTAAAGTTTAAATGCTAAAAAATAATGAAATTACCTTAAATTTTAATAAATATAAAATTAAAAACAAAACGGCACGGTCAGGGATTTGAGAACCCGCGACCTCTGGGAAACCGTACTGTCGCTCTACCGACTGAGGTACAGTATCGCTACCCGTCTAGGTAAATTAAAAATTGATCGCCATCATTGGGACGGTGCAGTGGTGACATCTATTAAGCATCTTTCGAATATTGCGGGTTCGAGTGCCTTCCCGTATCGATTTATTTTTCATTTCATATTTTTTTTTAATTTAAGTAAAGTTATTATGGCTATACATGTTATTACATTAGATATTATCTAAATGTTTTTAAAAATTACCTCATTTCTACGGTTTGAAATAGTTTAGAATATTTTGATATTATTTGAACATTTAGATTAAAATTTTAATATCGTTTTTCTCAAGGTATCTTGTATATTTTGGAACAAAATGATTAAAAACCTTTTTCAATAAATTCTAAGCCAGGATTTATGTCCGTCTATAAAGTTCAAAAGCTTTAAGTCAATGAATAGCTATAAGAAAACTTTATTTAATTAGTACAGCATTTTTTATCTTTGAGTTGAAAAATATGTTACATTTACTTAAATGTACATAGTCAGGTCATAAATTCTGTCACATGTGTAATATGAAATAATTTAGACATGTTTATTATGTATGTAACCATTTATATAGCAAAATGAACTTAATAAAACATAGATTCTTATGGTAATAAAGTTTATTCAAAATGACCCCCGCGATTTTGAATGCAGGCCTTCAATCTGCGCGGCCAGTCGTCTATCGCAGCACGAACGAGGTCCATGACAATATCACGGCTGCCTTAATCAAGGATACCTTCAGTGACTCCAAATCAGGATGAGGCTTAGAGCAGGACTTTTCCTCCAAGTGCTGCCATATCTTGTAATGTAAAAGACTCAAATCTGGACTGGAGAAGCCAGTCTTCGTGCCGGATGAAGTTGATTCCACGCGCCGCCAGCTAGTTTTGTGTGCTTTTCGGTCTATGAGCTGGCGTAGAATCTTGTTGGAATATCCAGTGCCTGTTATTAAACATAGCATGAGAAACAGGTTCCACAAGGTCCTTGAGGACTATATTTTGATACACAACTGCATTCGTTTTTACGCCTTTTTCCCAAAAAATATCTCAGTTAAGCCGCAATAAGAGACCCCCAACTAAACCATGAGCAAAGATGGAAAATGACCTCGTTCAGGTCCAATAAACGAGCGTCCAAACGATGTCCTGTTTTTCTTTGATATACCCTAAGCCCTAAGTCTTCATTTAACACTCTTTTCCCCGTGGTCCTACTTAACCCCATCTGAAGGGCCAAGAGTTTCTGCTTACGGATGGGATTTCTTTGAATTCGCGCCTTCACAGCCTTTATCACAGCTGGAGTCCTAACAGAGCGAGGGCGACCACTTCTTGACCTGTCATCTACACTAGAGTCTTCATTGTATCGTTTTATGGTTCGGTAAACGAATCTTTTGGTTATATGAAAATTTTTCAGTAAGTCGAAAATCCGAATTAGCGCGTAACCGCAACGGTTGCACCGCAATAACCGTGGCACGGTCTTCTTTAAGTGTCCACTCTATATTTAAAAATGAGGGAAATTCTAAAAGATACATGTATTTTTATTTTCATGAAAAATTCGAAATTCGAATTCAATAAACTTTTTGTGGCCAGCATTCAGATTCAAATTTTTTTAGTGTGTGACAGAACTTATGACCTGACTAGGTATATATGTAGTATTATAGGTCATCAGATATTAATTATTAAAATTACCTGTGAAGCTGCGTCACCCCAGACACGAGCTTCTAATAGCGTTTCCCAATGCGGTGTTATATAAAACAAGAGGCCTTCACCCGCTCCTTCCAACGTTACTCCACGAATAAGAAGAGCAGTTAGCATGACATAAGGAAAAAGGGCCGTAAAATATACCACTTTCCCTGCTGATTGTACACCCTATAAAATATCAACTGATATTATTAGTTGAATAAACTCTTAGAAAGCAATAAATTCACTTTTAAAAGGTATTAAAACCTGACTATAACTTACTTATGAACTTACTTTTATTACACATAAGAAAGCTACTACCCAACAGAAAAATAGACATCCGACTAAATGCCACTGAATCGTCCCCCAGTTCTCCCAGGTGGAATCACCTCGCCCTAGTACACGTTGACTGAAATATTGTAAATAATAATATCTATACAATTTTATAAAAAAATCAAAATTTTTAGTTTTCAGAAAGTTACGGCATCATAAGTGTTAAGTCAACGTTAAAGAAAAAACGATATAATATAATAGTCCTAATTCAGACATTACTTCTAAATTCAAAATAATTGAGAAAAAAAAGAATTTTTACTTATAATATTCTTCAGAAGCCAAAGTCCTGGTAACATTTCTGTACCATGGAATTGTTTCATTTCCCATCGAGCAACTGACTCCATCATAAGGCTCAAATCCTGTCATTTGACAAATTTCTCCAATACTGATACACCGTTGTAAATAATAAGTTAAATCTAAATATGTTCCAGTATTATTCTGTCTACATTTGCTATCATAAGCGCCACTATAACAATCTATAATAAATAATATATATTTTATATGAATATTTCTTACAATCTCATAAATAACTTTATCAGTTTGACGTAAATACGATTCTCAATATAATATAACATTAGCATGTAGGTATAGTTAGTTATTATATTATATTATAGGTAGTTTCGGACATTCAATAGAATAGAAAAAACTTTTTGTAATCACTGTAATATATTTTATATCTAAAGATTACTCAGGAAAAAAATAGGTCTGCTTCACGCATCTTAAGTGGTGTGAATAACTACGATACTTATATATTCATCAGATAAAGTAAATCCAGTTGAAAATAATTTTAGAAATCAGCTGTTAAAAGAGTACCAGTAAGAATTCCCCAGTAATACCGTAATTTTCAGAATGTACCCAATTGTAAAGACGATAAATAAAAAGAAAATGATTTTTTGGAGGTATAACGTACTTAGATCATAAGAGCGCGAAGTCATGGACAAAACGAAAAGCGCTATATAGAATTAAAGAGATGCAATTGTTATTGGAAAGGGAGTTCTAGACAAGAGGTGTCCAATGTTTATTTTATTATTTGTTCAAAGTATTTTATATTATTTATTTATATAGAAACGTATTACATTCTATGTAATTACTACGACTTTAAGGAGCGGATCAGTTACCTACAGTACAAAATATCGGTATTAAAATATTCTAAACAGAAACAAAATAGTGTGAATGCTTATATAAAGTCTGTCGCTTGGTTTATTAGTATTTATTGTATAACAAGTATATAAATTGACTTTAACAATTCTTAAATGTTTTACAATGTCGCTTTTATGTTGCCAATAATTAAATATAATATGTTATAAACCTACAATTTTTATCACCGTATTTGGAGTTATAAAAAAAGATGGATACAAATTCAGGCCCAGATTGTAATAAGATGAAAGTTGTGTCAATGAATACTAAATATAATATTATATATTTTTTTTTGCTGATTTTAGCAATCTGAGAACTTAGATATAAGACACTTTGTAAAGGAGGAGGGATAAGGGAGGTTATGTTACTACGGTTACAGTACTTTTATACGATCAATTGATATTTTTTAAATAGGCATTATGTTTCAAGTTTATAAAAGTCGGTAATAGTACCGGCTTGTAGTCCCACTGCTGTGCAAAGGAACCATCTGATACGGAGATGGAACGAGTATTGATCACTACGCTAGCTTAATGCGAATTAGCTATTTGAGACAGATTTTAAAATCACATTGGTTATCACGAGGTAGCATCCTTTACTTCCAAGAAACCACAAGTCTCCTTTATATGACTTAAAGAGAGACTGACATCTATATAACGAAGGTTTCTTTATAATGTCATACTTCTATATCATAACCTCTCAAACAAAAGAAAATAAATATATTTTAATAAAAAAGTTTCTCATGGTATTTTAAATATGGATGAATAGTTTATAATAAAGGAATAAAATACTTGCATAAAGTGTTGTAATCATTTTCACATGAACCCCATCCTAGGTCACCTCCAATTGACATAAAGGTATAGTAAATAGTCCAAGCAACGATGATCATGTAATATATAGATATCATCGAGATAACCATTAAAGTACAGTAGCCAACTCCACTGAAGAATGGACCGATTGCACTAAACGCTTTTATTGGTCCCAATGCTGTGAATTGCCCGATGTATAGCTCCAGGTAAAAAATTGGAAGTCCGATAAAGACGAGCATCAAAAAGAATGGGATTAAGAATGCCCCTGCAAAATATAAAAATGATGAGAGCGTATAAGCAACAAGTTTAGGTTTTCTATTATAAAAAAGTTTATAATATTATCTTAGGATCATAAACAAAAAGTTAGGTATGTTTTATAAGTCTTTACAACGTTGGATACATATTGTGTGCATTGTAAGCGAATATTCTATTACTTTACTTTCTTTGTCTTCTTTTCAAGTCGCTATCGAGAATAAATTTCGTTATTGCAAAAGAGAATTGCGAAAATATATTTTTCATATTTGTTGAACATTTTGTAATGAAAGTTTAGTTTTTTTTATTTAGCTTACATTTTACATTTCAACTATTCGTTTTTATATTTACGATAAACTAATAAAATTAAGTATAAGTAGAAATAAAGTTATCGGTACCAAAGTTTGAATTATGCTTATTCATTACATTAAAATACATTAACTATTAAGAGGTTATGATTATTATTTATAATTTATCTCTATTATATTAGTGCAATTTGAAATCAGCTTACTTTAATTAATTCAAGAAAACAAAGTAAAATAACACTTAAATATAAGCAGCTAAATCAACAACATGCCGAGCATTATGCAATTAGTATGCATTTGCAGTTGCTTATAGAATTGTTCTCTAAGTTCTCTTGCTAATACTAATATTAACCGTTCATGTACATTTATTTTATAAACGAAAAAATGAGATTGAGCTGTAATTTATCTTTTATAAACAGATCTTTTTTACTTAATTTCAGAAACATTAAGAATAATGAGCTGGGTAAATATTCTTATTTTATCTCATGCATTAATGCATTTTTTTCAGAATGAGAAATATGTTATTTTTCAATTTTCAGCTTTAGCTTTTTAAGTATCTGATTTTACTGAATGGATATCTGTAGTATTTTAAAATAAAGCACCTCCTCCATTCCTGTAACATAGGTAAGGAAATCGCCAAACATTTCCAAGCCCGACGGCGTAGCCTAGACATGCCAATATGAATTCCAGCGGCCGGCCCCACGATGCTCGCTCCGTACTATTGGCCTTTGCATCGCTATTGGCCAACGCAGGATTGCCATTTGTCTGAAAAAATATATCTATTATTTGAAATATATATTTTAGATATAAAAAATTTGAAATATACATTTTTGGTTTTCCATATTTCAAGTATAAATTAAAATTATTTTTCTGAATTTTAATGTAAGTAAAACGTTTCGAAAACTTTTATCTGTTAATACAAGAGTCATTTCAATCGCTTTACTTCCCTGCTCTGTCGTGGCTTTGCTCTTCTTGAAAACTGTTAACAAACTTTTACAAACCAAAACTTTCTATAGTCTGAAATATTTTGTAAAATTTTAAATCGTCCACATCGTCTAGACATTGGTCAAGGACACTTAAATGTTGAATTGTTGAAAAGCTATAATAGGTACATTATTATATTTTACGAAATCGCCATAATAATATTCGCAGAGAGGTATTCTTATAATACATATTATATAATTCAAATCTTGATATTGTAATGAAAACATTCCGTATGTAGTAAGACCTAAAAAAATTCTTACCGAAAAATAAGTATTACTTGTGTCTGCAGGAAATAACTGAGAAATGAGAAGCTTAAATTTTGCTCTATAATTTAAGTACCACCATTTATAACAATCTTGTAAAGGAGTGCTCGCAAACTTAATCCTTTCAAACAAGTAAAATTATTTTAATTTAAATGCTAATTCCTCTTCAATTGCTATGGGCTCAATGGAGATGCTAAGTTCAGTTTGCTTTTCCGTTGTTCAAATAATATTATGCAAAACTTAAAAGACGAGACGAACTCAGGTACATCCTGTAGTTTAGTAATTCAAACACTTGTGTTTATTGAAACCATCTTGAACTAGCTCAAAATTATTTTCTTTTTCAACCCTTAAAGTTAAAGATATTTAATGAAACTTGTAGAAACCATCAAGTATAAGACATTACATTTTCTCATTAAACGATTAAAAAATGGCTTCAACGATTTACAGATATACATCTTAAAGTATATATATTTACTGCTCATTTTGGAATCTTTTTAATTGTATTGGACGAATATTTAAAGTTCAACCAGGAGAGGCCGTGTGAGGAATTGAGAGTATCCCTGAGTTGGTGAAGATCTATCGCTATAACTTGGAACACAAGTGTCAAGATTATGGATTACTGTGTCATAATAATTGAAGAGCGGGAGCTCTTCAGTGTGATAGTGATTGGATGGTGTAATCTTTGAGTACCTTTTTTAGATTTATAACTATGTTAGATTGGTTCTCCTTATTAAATTGTCTGAAATGTTGGAATGTCGTAATTACTTTGAATTCTTATCTTTATAATCCAATTTTACTACATGATTCCAATTCCAATAGATGTTATTAAAAAACCGATATTAGCCAAAAAAATCTAATTAAAATAATCCTTTCATTGTTATACTTGGTCACCTTTATTATTTTTTACCCAGATTTTAATGCAATAATGTACTCAACACCTTTAAATGTGTAATTAGCGTGGTTATGTAAGTTAGAACTTAATTTAGGTGCAAACTGTAAGTTCGCACCAATTTCTGGAAACGTGAATGCACCTGTGTCCAAAACAACTACGTTTCTAGTAATAAGTTTCAAATTGGTAAAAGATAAATGAAACATTGTTATATTTATAATTTTTTATATAAAATACTAACTTTTAGTCTATGAGTGAAATTATATTTTTGTTTACATACTAAAAGCAAAATTACCATTTAAAAAGAACTGGATATAATAAAACTAAATAACTTATTCAAGTTTTATCGTTTATTTTTTTATTATTTATTTATTTATGGGAAAAAGAAAAGAAAAATAACATAAAAAATACTTATTATTTAAAAAAAGAATACAAAAATGTACTAAATAAACACCTACTTTTAATGAATTTAATAAACCAATGAACGATCCGAGGAAATCAATTTCAAAGTAATAACAAAATTTTTACGAAGAATAACAATCGTTGCAAAGATTTGGTCTTAGCCTTTAGCCTCCCAGTGGCATGACAACGTCAATTTTGACGTCGGGTTCGATACGTACCGCCTCGTTTAACTGCCATTTCCCATCCTATTCACTTTAATATTTTTTTAATAAAAAACAATAAAAAGCAGAAGCATGTTCAGCGGTTGCACTCCTCCTCATTCAAAGTGCATTTCTCTAATATCAGGGGGTTGCACTCCAATATCCTACCTGTCCACCACCATCTTGAGACAGAGCAGCCGCACTTGCTCTTTTTGACGGAGATACAGATACAATATCCCTTGAGCGCTGCGCACTTAGATTATACTGTTATACTTAGATTATACTCGTTAGAGCACAACTTTCACTCACGTGCCGGAGTCTGCGTGTACGCGCAGAATGATCTCTGTATCCAGCCTCTTCGTCACCTTGAAGACCAAACTTTTACTTTCCTAATGCTTTTAGTGGACACAGGAAACGAAAAAATCCTGTATTCCTGTGTCTACCGTTTGCACAGCGGTGACCAGGAGATAACACCGATTATTTGAGTATTTCAGTGAGGCTGCAGATATGGCTCTGTATCCATACCCTTCGGCGCAGCTCGTCGTTCTGGGGGACTTTAATGCCTGTCATCAGAATTGGCTATTCCCGTACCAGAGGACCGACCATGATGGCGGAGAAGCTCGGAACTTTGCGCTGTCCTTGGACCTCTTACAGCTGGTGAGGCAAGCGACGAGGATATCAGATATAGCAGGTCATACAGCCAATTGCCTGGACCTTCTGCTGACAACTGATCCGGACAGATATCGTGTAAAGGTCTCCTCCCCCTTGGTATCCTCCGATCACTGTCTGGTAAAATCTGTATTTACATATTTCCCACCAGCTCTCGAACCACATGGTGTTAGACGAGTATGGAAATACAAGTCAGCAGATTGGGATGAGATGCGATACTTTTTGGCGTCTTATTCTTGGCGGCAGGTCTGCTTGTCTTCTTTGGATCCGTCGAGTTGCGCGGATGCTATAACCGATGTGGTGGATCAGGCAATGGAGTATTTTATTCCTTTTGCTAACGTACCCATCGGTGGCAAAGTTCGCCTATGTTCCATGATCCTGCCAATTATAGACCAATTTCAATCACCACCATACTCTGCAAAATTATAGAGCGTTTATTGAACTCGCGCCTTCTAGCGTACCTTGAATTGAAGGTAACGAACGATCTTCTCAGTGACCGACAGTACCTGTTTCGTCGGAATAGGTCAACTGGGGACCTTCTAGCGTACGCTACACACATTTAAGGCGAGGTCATCGAGTCTCTTTGAACGTCTCGAAGGTATTTGACAGAATTTGGCATACGAGCTTTATAAGCAAGCTTTCACGGTATATCTCCTGGTCTGATCGGCTGGGTAACGGACTTTCTGAGGCAGAGATCTCTCCGAGTAGTTGTCGACGGGTGTTCCTCGGAAACCTTGACAATAAATTCCCGAGTGCCTCAGGGACCCGTTCTTTCTGCAATTATTTTTCTGCTGCACATTAACAATCTGCTGGAGCCCGGTACCGGTGCTCCCGGTACACTGAAACAGCTACTTGTATTATACAAAGCACAGATCCGGTCGTGTGTGGAGTATAATGGTCACATATTTGCTGGTGCCGCAAAGTCTCATGTTGCGGTTCTGGACTCAATTGAGAGGCGAGCAAAGAGTTTATAGGCGATCCCGAATTGGTCGAAGCCGACAGCTTTGAACACAGGTGTGGAATTGCTAACCTCTCAGTATTCTATGAGATACATTTTGGTGAGTGTGAGTAGGTTTTTCACGATCTAATTTCCCCGCCCCCCTTCCATCACCGGACGTTGTGGACACTCCACCTGTCCGAACGAAGCGATATGCCTCGTCTTTTTTAGTGCGTACAGCGAAAGATTGGAACAACTTGCCTGCGTCGGTATTTCCGGCCGAATACAATGTGGGTGTCTTCAAGAGAAGAGTGAATAGGTTGTTAGGTTAATGCGCCTTACCATCTATAACTACATCTCCACTCTCCCTCAGGTGGAATGTAGTCAAGCATTAACCTAGTTATGTAAAAATAAGGGTTGTCTTGCTAGATGTTTAATCTTTTTTTTTTTACATTAATCCCTTTTTTCGGCTTACGTACCTCATATAGATGCATGGTATCGCAAATTTATATTTAGATCTACTAAAGAAGAACATTGCGTCAAAGTATGACCTACTGGGAGGCCAGCCCATACGAAAAAAGCGGCGCAGCGGTGCTTTTCTCTTGATTTACGTTGTTTATCATGGGAATAAGATAAATTAACGCGGTAAAAAGTAGCATATGACCTTTCTCAACGTCTTTTCTATGTTGTGTAAAACTTCATTAATATCGATTCATTGGTTCTTACCGTGAAAGAGTGACAAATAGACATAAAGAGATATTTTTTAATTTTATACTTTATAATATTATTATGGATATCGCCTCAATTAAGGATTTATGGATATTAAGTAAATGATTTATTGTACATTTATATCATTGCCTATAATATAAATGGATCAAGACAACACAAATTGAAACAATAACACGTTCTCCCTCCCCTTTATAACCGACAACAGTGTTGATCGCCTTACCTGTTAATATTTTGTAAGACACAACCATTGTAACTGTTAAGTTATTTATTGAACAATCTGCTCTCTATTTATTATGAATCACGTTTCTGAACTAACATACATATATCACGCATATTTGTCGGAGACAGTCATAAATACGGACGCTTAACGAAACATGTCAATTGACTAACTTCATGCTACAACAGAGATCGTGAATCGGGGTGAAACGACAGACACTTGTCTTATGAAAATCGTACAGTGAGATCTTCGGACTAGAAATTAATTCGTTTCGATAAAGTTCAGTATTGTCGTTAGTGTTCCATTTGTGTTGTAATACATTGCCTAACTAGGTTGACAGCCTTTCTGACTGATTGTCAAGAGAGTGAGGTCGCAATTTTAAAAATGTTGAATTTTAATTCTCTAATTTTAGTTTTATTAACTTTCCCACAATATAATCTAGAGTTTCAATCCCAAACGAGCCTACTTCTCTAATAATGTAAGTATAAAGCGGGCGCCAGCTTAACTAAATGCAAACCATTGAAAATAATTTTTGGTTGATTACTCCTCAAGGACATGACTTATCACCAATTTTCGCTTATAAACACTAACGAAATCGATACAGCAAACGAAAAAAAAATTGTTGGTTCAGTAATTAGAGAGGAGTTTAATAATAAAATACATAATATACATTTTGCCCAAAAACAGAAATTTGATCGCCGCTACTTTCGTCACTCGCTGATAATTTTGATTATGGTGTATTAGCTGTCTCTCTTCATCTCGATTACCATATCTAGCCTACAAGATGTCAAACAATGGTGCCAGTCTATCTGTCTACATACGATATATAAGTGACGAAACTTCTTAGCATTCGATAGATTCACCGTCCGGAGGCTGGGCCGTCGTGTTGCAAGGAGAGTAGTGCGTATAATGCGTATAAACACGGTGAGTGTTCACTGGGCACACTCTTCACCCTATCTAAACAAATTTGGAAAAACCTACTAATGCCGGCTCTGAAATACGTTCTCGAAATGAATCGATGCTAGTTCTTGGAGAGCCAAGATCAGATTACGTAATTTGTAGAGAGATTTTGCTGTTATACCTGTTGCTCCCACTTCTACCACGTACAAAACTAACTATATATGTATACCTAGATAGTTTGATAATTCGTTCGTAGCATTTGTTAAGATTAAATGTGTGATGCCTGGGGATGTTTATCTCCCAGGGAAATAGTTAGCTCTACAAGTATCAAGCGCCTTACATGTTTTGAATACAGGAATATATCTAGTCTGGATGACGAAAGACCAACATCCCCAACAACAACTGATTTTGTATAGCATTGCATAGGTGTCCATCATGATAGTTCAATCAGGAGCCTCGTCTAAAATAGAATGAGGCTTCGGTTTCAATTTTTTGGAGGAACCTTGTTTTATGAATTCAACAGATTGTTTGATGGTTGTGATACTCTTCCGCGCTCTTGCTACCGAAAGACTAACCGCTTTCCGTATCATTCTAATCATGTATAAAAATAAATAATTCAATATTCAGAAATACATACATCAATTTGAATTTAAGGATATTGAATATATTATAATGCACTGCAGTTATAACTCAGAACCAGAAATATTACGTAATTGTAATATATATATTATTTGATTGAACTATTGATAAGTATAAATGACAACTCATATCATAATTCCCTGAATTCATATTAGATTATAATTTGGTTTTCGTAATCTTATCAGTAGATTACATTACGATAGTGGCTGAGATTTAAATATAATTTTGAATAAACTTAAAGAATACATTTAATATATAATATATGTAAATGATATTTATTTTATTATTATGCTACACATAATGTGTTTGTTAGTTGAGGTTTTCTCAACTACTTGCGTTTACTTTTTGATGTATGTTTTATTGTATTTTACAACCAAGTTTTCATATATACTATTTTCAAATGCTGGCATAGCTTAAGTATAGTAAAACATGTATTAAAACATATTATGTGGGTATCGACCGGCCCGTGGGCCGACGCTTAGGCTAAAATTCCTACGGACTATAGAGTATATAGACTATAAATATTTTTGAGACTTTTTAGGCGGCTATTCTTAAGAACTTTTTTAACAAAATTCCTGTGACAGTCACGCGTAATTTAAATTCTTCACCATTTGATGCAATTGCTGAATTGTCGATTAACGTTAGAGTCAGTGACAAATTTGAATATTTTGATATTTGTATATTTACATATATCTAATAATATATTAAGACTGATCTTAGTTTTTCATGACCTACATCCCAATTATCTTCGTTGGTAATTTAAAAGAAAAAGATTTGATATATTTAAAGCTCCCTCGATAAAATCAGATAGTTTCTTTCCAATATAATAAAAAAGTAATTATGACTGCAAATGGATATTTTTATGTTCAATTAGGTTTTTCATAGTTTTTTAGTTTTTTCATAAAATTAGGTTCACTAACATATAAAAGTCTAAAATGATATTTTTTAAGCATTCTGAAACACTTAAATTTATAACAACATTATATTAAGCATACGTCTATATAAAATAATTACTCAAACTTATTACTCGTTAACAAATGAAGTAATTAACTATTAAGAAGCCTTATAACCTAAATGTCAATTAAATCTAGTTTTGTAGAGTTCCACAACACAGCTCACTGGTTCGAAGCGGGTGCAGAAACTTAGTTATAAATATTAACTCGTAAGAGCCTGCAGTTAATGATATGAAAGTTTACGACAAAGATCTTAAACTTGGTGGTAAAAGTAAATTAAAAACTTAAGAAAATATACAATTTAATTATTATTTTAAACTTGTTAAATTATTATTAATTATTTTAATATTAGGAGTTTAATGGTTTAAAGTGTTTCGCAACTAGACAACATAAATTTTAGTACTTGTATCTTTTTAACACGCTTTTATTAGTTTCACGTGTATGTTTGCTTGTTTGTTCGCTTGTCTTTTTCGAATGCGATTTGGTCTCATTTCCCATAGATGCATTTTGTTTAAACTTTGTTTAATACTCTTCTCGTCTTTCGAACCCTATACCATCTTTCTCTTTGAAAACGATTGCAGTGCTTTTGTAACGCGACGACTAATGAAAAAAATATACGCAATTTAAATCCATTACATAGTTCAATTGGAATATAGGAGTAAAAGAAGCCACGTATATTATTACTATTATTATAAGTGCCACAAACATATCAAACATATATATATATATATATATATATATATATATATATATATATATATATATATATATATCTTTTCAATCATTAATCATTATCTTTTCAATACATTATACCTTATCTGAAAGAATCTCTATCGCAACTAGAGAATTTAATGAATATTGTAATTAATTTCTCTACTACTTTAGAAAATTTATTACTACGTTTTATAAAAAACGCAATTCAAACTACACGCATTCTCATAGGATTTTTGATTTATCAGGTTATTTGTATTTGTGTTTGTGTGTTCTAACTTTCAGGAAACTATAATCAGACAATGTTTGCTGTTCTATTCGACAATAGAAAATTTGAGTGCAAAGTTGTCGCTGTTTCATTGGTAAGAAAACAAATATAGGTATGATTAAACAATATATAGGCGAACTTATAACTTACTTCTTTTTTCATGTCAATTTTTTTTTTTTTTAATATTTTAAATCCTTTTTGATAAAAAATAGGCTATGTCTATTTTGTACGTCTACCATAGCTAGGCCTAGATTTAGGCACTCATATTATTAGTGGGCCCTACACTTTGCGCTCAACGTTAAGACGCATGGCGCCCGAAACCCGTCATGATATTCATCTTCCCGTATTTCTTAAGCTATGCATCCAAACAACATACTTTAAAAGGCAAGTTTATCTTCATACAATGGTATTGATGAAAAAGTTATTTTATTTCATAAGAGTGGATATCCTTGACCAAATTATAATGTTGGAAAATAAGTAATCGTCTGTGTTTTTTACTTAAAATGGCTTATTTTTGCTTACCTACCATAAACAGATATATGGTTTCGCGGACTTTATTAAAGATCTACAAAACAAAAACATTTTTATCGAAAATTTTATAAACATATTACCACTATAACGTCAACACACCCGACGAAAGTGGCACAGCGGTGCTTTTCTTATGATTTAGGTTACGTACCATCTAACTAAGATATTTTTATCTAATTGGTTCAGTGCTTTAAGCGTGTAAGCGTAACAGATAAACAGACATACAGAGTAACGTATGGATACTAAAACCTTTAAAATTTACTTTAATAGTAGCTTTGGGTTCTCATTCTGTCGCTATTGAGATATGCGATGCAAATGAGAGTTGTTAAAATGTTATACTTATTATGTTCAAGATACTTAAGAATACAATATCATATCAAAACATATATCTTTATTCATATTAAAACTCATACAAAAAAGGGATAGCTACGATAAAATACTAAATCAAATCTTTAATGTATATTTTCGGACATATGAATAAAATTAAAGTTGTTTAGCCAAAAAAAAAGGAAAATTTAAATGTGTGCTTTGTATAAATAAGACAAAAATAACATGAATTATCAAAAGCCTTACCTCACTCATACCGTAATTTCCACCAAATATTTCAATATGCTGAATTCAGTATCAGTTTTCATATAATTCTCACTGAGTATCATTTGATAACTAGGAACAGTGAAACACATGTATCGCACGGAACCGTTTAACAGAATATTCAAAATGAAACTAAAATTCGATCTTATCAACTGGATTATGATAAATTTGTAACAATCTATTTTTAAGATAAGTAAATTATTACAATACTAAGCAATAATTAATAGATAAAGGGAACAATATGTACTCGTTTTCATTATCTTTAATGAGGACGGAGGTGATGAGTATTAACTATGTAATTACTAACAGGGAGAGGTTGCATTTTTTGATAAAATTTACTGCTTCTGGATTCGTTATTATGATCGATTCATCATAATAACGAATTGTTTTTAGTACATAAGATATACTGTACTAGGATATATTGGGTCCTACAATATAAATTAAAATGTAGATTATACTGAGAATATTGTAAGAATAGAATTGTCCTTCGAATTGATAATAATAAGACCTAAAATATAATTTGTAAGTATTGTATATTTCTAATATACATTTTTAAAGGCCTAATTCATTTTTACTATGTTAATTAATTCATATCCTCCAAAAGATTATACACTACTAGCTGAGCCTGCGACTTCGTACGCATAAATTTTGATGTCTATAAAACGTACCTTTTCAAAGTTTCATCAAACTCTGGCAAGTAGGTTTTGCGTATAGGAGTATTTCTAGTTTATTTTTATATCTTTTTTTATTTATAATCACAGATATTTTTTTACAGAGGAGGTTAGTTTTTCATTGGAGAGAGTATTATTATTTCCTGAGGGGCGGACCGCTATTTTAATTTTGGAAAAATATCTTACCGCAAAGATACGAAAATAATAGACTATTAACTTCTTTTTTAACGAAACCAAACTGAATTTAATAAAAAAAAACACCAATTGTAAAGTGAAGTCCATGACAATATATTCCCAAAATTGGTTCCAAACTGGTTAATTCGTTTCAATTTCATCCAAACTGATTAATCCGTTACTGAGATTATCATGCACAAACATCTGTATTTTTGTGCGACGGGACGGTTTCCCAGTAGTCGCGGGTTCGAATCCTTGCCCGTATCGGTTTATTTTTCATTCTATATTTATATAAATTAAAATAAGTTTAAAATGGCTATACAAGTTTATAGATATTTTCAAACATTAATTTCGGTAGTGCATCTTTTCAATGTTTATCTATACTGCAAAGATAAAAACATTGGTTAGGATTTTCGAAAGAAACCTAGTAGATGTCACCACCGTCCCGATAAAGACGATTACATATAGAATGCTTAATTCACCGAGGCGGATAGCGATACGGTAGCTCAGTTGGTAGAGCGACGGGACGGTTTCCCAGTAGCAGGACGGGTTCGAATCCCTGCCCGTATCGGTTTATTTTTCATTCTATACTTATATAAATTTAAAAAATGATTATAAGTTAAATATTGCGTAAAACGGGAATATGTAAACTATTAAGAATAATACTTCAGATAAATATGATCAATAATTGATAACAAATGTTTAAAGTACAAAATCAAATATTAAAATGTACTATTTTTAGACAGAGAAATAAAGTATTAAGGCAATATTAAACGCTTTTTTTATAATTTTTTTATGCGCTCCAAATACAATCTTATGTTCTTTTTGTAAAATATCAATAAATTAACTTTTAAAGTAACTATTAATTAAATATTAAGTTGCTAAAGACTTAAAAGATTATCAACGAAAATGTTAATGTCCTATTAATTTTCTTATCTACTCAACATTGCTTAAACGTTTTAATAAAATTATAAATAAATTGATACATTGTTATAATTATTTTGTTTTTAAAAATACAAAATAATATTAAGGATAATTTTTTGAAGTCTTACTAACACTTTAAAAAAATATTAATATTATTTGGCTGAGAAAATATGAAGTACATATAGATATTAACATTAGTTTGTCCTAAGTGATTCGTATGTTTTAATTTTATAGCAATAAGTTTCTAATTGGTTTTATATATAAGTAGTGTTTTAAATTCTTAATGTTTGCAATAATAAAACAATTAATATGCAATACTACGGTGGTGCTTATTAACAAAGATGAAAGATTTTGAAAAATATATCTCTACGTAGCAAAATAAAAAGTATTAAATTAATTTAAGCATCTCAATTTAAAAGTAAAAACAGTTGAACATCTTTGACCTATTTCAAAATGATAACGACAAAGTTCATAATTTTTCCAATTAAATTTAGTTAGAAGTCTCGTAATTGATTGTAATAAAAAGATCATAATATAAGACAAAGTCTGAGTACGGATTCAACTTACTTTAGAACTTCATCTCGGACCCGACCGCATTTGTTGTGAGAAGTACGAAACTTGGAAGGTGGCAAATAAGCAAATATTTTATTGGACTAGATGGATTATATTTACCATTTATCATAACGTTTAAATAGAGTTCCTAAAATAAAAATAAATAGAAATATTTTTTTTATTTTACACGAAGGAAACAACATCAAAATTAAGAAAATTTAGAATCTAGGATTACGTTAAATATTATTAATGTTATTATTTTAGTTTTAAAATAACATCGCCATAATAAAAAAATAACAAAACCCCCGATAAAAAAAAGACCTCTGAAAAGGATAAAAATAATATTATTATGAACTTATTGAAGTGGTTAGGTTGGGGGATCGTTAAACGTACTTTGACGACTCTCTATTTCACGAAGTTTTCGAAGCTAGTGAACGAGGACTTACAAATATTGTTATTTCGTTATTTATATTGGCCACTCATTAGCATTTTGATTTCTTACTTTATTTAGCGGTTCCCTGACGTAACAACTTCAATAAGTACTTTTTGCTTTTTAAAGTTTTGTTACTGGTTTCTATATTATACTAAATGACTCTTCGCACACACTAGTTTTTACACCAATAAAAACTCAATTTCTTGTAGACGACGACTATTTTTTATTTCGACCAAACATAACTAAGAACCAGCTTGATTCTTGACGGTCTAGACTTAGGATATATAAAAAAAATCAAATCCATTCACACGTTTGGTTCCTACGATGCCACACACAGTCACACGTGACAAATTTATTACACCTCACTTTTTGGGTCACAAAGTACAGTTGCCTTAGGAATTAATAACTAAGAAGAGAACATTAATATAATTTAAATAATTATGTTATAGAAATATTAAATGCCTCGTTCGTTTTTATTACTCCTTGTCTTTTAAAAATAGATTCTACTGGAATCTGTAAGGAGTAACTTTAATTAATGGTGTAACAAAAGAATCAAGTTTGTAGTTTTTTTGTTTTTGCCAATATTTCACCTGCCAACAAAATTATTGTCTAGCATCGCGAACATTTCCAAGTAATCATTAAATTGTTTAAAAATATCTACAAACAAAACAAACTTAAAAACTTAAGTATTTAAACCCGCGACTTATCGTATGAATTCGCTGGTTTGGATGGGAGGTCTAATGCCTGCCCGTATCGCTTAGTTTATTATTATATATTTATGTAAAATCATTGAATTGATTAATAATACTTTTGTTTGAAGTTATTTGACAACATGAAAAGATATGAAAAATATACATTTCAATAAAAGTGGGCTTGCCTTATGTAACGTATGTATATACGATGACTGTTTTATGTATGTAGTGTAAAAATTCAGCAACACTGTCAGGACTCGAATCTGCGACCTTGGGATAACAAAATATTATTTTATTTCGTACCACAGGGCAATAACTATTGTAATCAAATTTACATTAGGTATTAACTCAGTTATAGCTTCAAACCACAAAGATACGAGCATGAGCGCTATATATAATTCGATAAATGTATATTTTCACAAATAAATCGAATAAAATATAAATTGTATACATTTTAACAAAAACATTTAATAAACACACTACTTCGTTAATAAGAGAAGATTAGTTATTATGAATAAGTATTTCTGCAGACGATTCATATTTTTTATTATTATTTTTTTTTTTATTATTATTATAAGTGTGTATTTGAAGACCCTTTTAAAAACGATGTTTGTAACAAGAACAAAGGATGTCACGTGTAGAAAATTAAAGCTGTTTGTAAAGTAACAGGTGCGAGTTAAGGCTCTTTAAATGTCTGTAAATGTAATGATCATATTAATTCTGTTGTTCTTTTTTCTACGAGCCTTAGGAGCAGACTGCTTCTATTGTATTGGTTAGGCTAGACCTACTGAAATTTGAGATATTAAAAGTAATGATTTTTATTTGACTATATCATGATATTGAAGCGGTATTTGTCTGGAAGAGTCTAAATTGAAACATTTTTTCAAATTAATATAGTTTATTACCTACTCATTATAAACTCGATTTGTATGTTTGGAATTAAATAAACAAAATGGATACAAAAACGGGTCGTAGACGGCCGATGCAAAAAAATGTATGATTTTTTTCTCGTGGTTCTGAAATTTCGGATGGCTTGTAATAAATTCTGAAATAACTAAATTCAAGTACCTATATATTTTACAAATTAAAATAACGCTCAGCAAGAAACTCGTTGTAAGTTTTAAACATTAAAAACTTGAATCCCAAGGCGACTTATGACTCTAACTAATAAATATAACAAGAATTTTTTAAGATCATAGAGTTATAAAATGAAATTTTATTTAAAAAAGAGTTTTTGAATTTATGTACCTGCTCTACAAGTTTTTGGAGTCAAATTGTTTTCTATAATAATATAATCCTGGACTTTCAATTATATTAAATTTTATGCAACAACAAATAGACTCTGACTGTTAAAATATTTCCTTAGATTATTTTATGTAAATATGTTATTTATATAGCCAGGTATACATAGCAAGATATTGCAATTAAAACGTTTTAAAATTTTGAAATAAAAGTATCATTACGGATTAAAGAAGCGTATAATTAAATTTAAAATTTAACTCGACGTTTTCGAATCCTTTACGCGAGTCAAATATCGCACGAGATCATAGACTTTGTAGTGAAACTAGTAATCCATTTTAAGCATTTCTAATATCTCTCATGAAAATAAAATATCCCTTTTTTAACCCCCGACCTAATAAGACTGGTGTTTTAAATTTGATATATAATATATTTATAAGCTCAATCTTTACTGAAAATTATCTCATTTCACTACTTGTGCCTTCACCTTCGCCTTCATTTTTGAGAAAATATTATTAAGAAAAAATATAGCTATCCGAATAGCTTTAGATCCTTTTTAAATATTCACAAAGAGTATAAACAAGACAATTTTACAAAGATGCTGGACATTGAAAAAGGTGGGACTGAACATTTTAGACATTCCAATTTGTTGCAAGAGGTAACTCGATCTTACGATATTTATTAGTTTTCGTACCAAAAAGGCGTATACGATTTATGTATCTCATCTTGACTTTAATCTTCTAATACATAGAAAAAAAGGAAATTCTTTGGCTTAAGCAGTTTTACACTTATTTCAATTTGTCACGTAACATATTCTATGGAAAGAGTACCTAATTTGTAACAATAAAAATGTATACCAATATTTTACTTAAGAACTCCATTTCCTTTTCACAATCTGCTTGGTATTTGCTATTGTGGAATTGATAAACAATTAGAATTATAACGGTTATTTTTTTTCATGCTAGTGTATTATATTATAGTAATTTGAACGATGTAAAAAAAAACATATTTTTCTATGTATCGTTTATTTTTTTAATAAATTGTTTTTAAAAGTGTTTTTGATGTGGTTATTAATGATAATTTCCAATTTACCTCGGAATGTGGTGTATATGTTTTAAGAATTAACGTAACACACGAATGGTAAGGTATTATTTATTTTAAACCTTTTTTTCTAAGTGATTTTTATAGTGTTTTCTAAGGCTTTCACGAGTACTACACATTGAAATAAAACTAACCTAATAAAAAAAAAAAATTTCTTACTATCTGTTAGTGTTAAACGAATCTAAAATGTGATAATTATGGAGGATAGAAAAATGTCTGACTTTATAGGAACCAATTGATGACAAAACATTCTAATTATATAGAATTAGGCTATGAGAAAATATTTCTAACAAAATACAGATTGAAAATCACGTACACAAGACTCAAATCTTCTACCCTTAGGATACCGACCGATCTATCTGCAACCATGTCGTTATAATATATTCGTAACTAATATATCTTTTGATAATCTTAATCAATATTTTCATTAAGTTTGAAGTATTTAATAATACTTATAAGAAATCAGAACTGAAATTTGTGTTAAAATATTTTATATTTTTTTTTAGCATTGTTAAATTAATTTAAATTTTAAATAATTGTAGAATTAAGAAATCATTAATCGAATCCGACTTACATTAAAGATTTTTTCTTGTTCTATTTATTTGCATTTTAACTAAGCTTATAATTACTAAATATGTTCAATTAATACAATTAAGTTTTAAAACAAGTTAATATGATCCTCATAATTAATTAATTTGCTTGTTATAATTAGGACGCATTAATAAGTCTGGTATTTGAAATTCTTTAATGCTAATTAAAATTTTGTAAATTAATGAATAAGTTAAATTAGTATTTTCCCGATTTTCTTCATGGACTCTGAGAGTCAGGGCAAATAGAGTCTAAAATATCACAAATGAAAAGTAGCATTTGGAATATTTTCTTTTTATTTTGAACCCATGACGAAATCAGTAATTATAATATAACTTAATGAATGTCTTTAAATCCACCCATTAAACTACTAACTACTAATTCATAATGTAATAATTATGAATTTGGTTCAAAATGTCAGTCAGCCAATAGATTACCATTGGTTGACTGATACTATAATCAAATAGAGAATAAAATTATACTTTTTTAGATTGTATTTATATTTCGTATGTTTCGACTAAATAAACATTTCCTGTGAATGAAAATATTGTACAACATAAACTGATAATATTGTACAACATAAACTAATAATATTGTACAACATAAACTGATAATATTATACAACATAAACTGATAATATTGTACCAAATAAATTGATAATATTATACAACATAAACTGATAATATTGTACTACATAAACTGATAATATTGTACAGCGTAAACTGATAATATTGTATAACATAAACTGATCATACTGTACAACATAAACTGATAATTCTGTACGACATAAACTGATAATATTGTTTGTACATTTTATGTTGCCATAAACTGATACAACCGATGACCTTATGCTTGCGTGTGTTTTTATTCTTAAAGATTACTATCTTAAAATGAAATGGTATTTATTTATGCGTCAATCCTTAAACAGATAAACATTTTCCAACAGCTGTTGACCACTCAATCCAAACTTTATTTACAAACCAATTTACAAATTTCATAAAATATGAGACGAATCTTTTTATAATGCCTGGGTTTCACTATGAGGGTCTCGGGCCTATCGCGTTACTGAGAGAGGAGCGCAAAACAGTTTCTGGGAAGACGAAATACTAACATCGTCAGTTATTTTGTATTATTTTTGTAAGTACCAATCGTAAGATTCTTGTTAGGAGCCACTTCAAGAAATTATTATATTTAGAACGATATTTTGAACGAGCACTCTCTTACAGACTTTACATAATATTTTATCCGTTTTTTTAGCTTTTGATAAAAGCTTGCCACATCATTTCGACGAAAAACTACGTAATTTCGACCATGATATCATAATCACAGTACGTTTAAAATATAAATTATCGTAGATCTGATATTTATGGGTTATTTTTATACCTAGCTGCTGATGAGGTAAAGGTATTGCAGTTAGAGTCTATTAACGCGACACCAACTTTCATTACCTACCTGTTAATGTTTTAATAAGTAATTTATTAAGTTTAAATATTTATTATTTATATTATGATAATGTTGTTGAGTATAACTATGGGAATAATGTTTATATATTTCGGTGTAGTTGACATTAGCAAGGTCCCTTGAGGACAACTTAAATTTGCCTTTCCAAATAACGTTCATTGACACCAACACACATCTTAAGAAGCAATGAGTAATTGAATAAATTAACTCCTATTTTGTTAACATATACTATTCTGGCGAAAAATATTATAAGAAAGTTATCGCAAAATATAGCTGTATCTGAAAAGTATCATAATTAAATGGACTTATTATAATATGGACATAATTATAACGTTATATTTCGTAAGTCTAACAAAACGAATGCTTTGTTTTCAATTAAAAACAAATTCTCTCAGGTTCTCGGAAAAGCTACATATTTCTCAAGCAATTAACCCGAGTCATTCGTGTAACCACAAAGCACGGCTAACAATGTTTTCCGCATTATATCCACAGGACCTTAGAATTAAATTATACCGGGTGCGTCTAATTCAACTGAGATCCTACAAACATCTGCATTGGTGTGCGGCATACAAATTACATTTTAATATTTTATACGGCTTTCATAATACGGGTGGATTACGAGTACAAAAATTTAATTTTTCAACGACCTCAGTGCACAAGGATGTGTATGATTAATTATCTTTTATATCTACCGGTCCTACTCGGCTTTTTTATATTCGTATACTAATAAAAAACGATAACGGTTAGCTAACACATTTCTATTTTCACATAACGTCGCTAATTCTAACAGTTTATTTGTTATTTTAGGTACTGACAAATTTGTTATAATACTCTATATATAACAACGACGTTACAACTCTGCTTGGAAGTCCTTGAGTTATCATTCGTTTTTCTTTGTTTGAGAGAATATAATATAAGAATAAGAAGTAGCTTCTTTAGTTATCCTTCGGATCAAAAGTTAATACATTGTATATTATGAGACTATTTGTGTTTTAATATCAACTATGAAATACATTCCCAAAACGTTACGAGATTTCTTTATTTTTCAAACAATACACGTGCTACCAAACAAAACAACCGGCACACATTAGATAACCTTTCTAATCCGTTTATTTAGATTTTGTACACACGCATTGAATATAAAGAAGCTGCGTCAAAAAATCTAGGAAACTGGTTTACGTCACAGTTAACATATGGACACAATAAAAAAGTATGCATTACAACGAATTACTTATAACTTTACGCTGCTATTTTATTAAGTTTTTAAAAAATAAAACGTCATTGGAATTTAGTTAAATATTATTATAGTTTTAATTTTGTATAATTTAATAATATAATTTCAGTAAATCTAAATCGCTAAAATTACTAGTGGAACATATATTTTTATTAACATAACATATATTCTTTCTCGTCAGTTATCTACTTAAAATTTACCGACAAATGTATTTATATAATTAAGATATACGAGTCGATTACTTTTACTAAGGTAACAATTTCAAAAAAAAAACAATAACCTCATAGAAATTACAATGATTTTATTAAAGTATTATTTTATTATGTCATAATAGCTAAATAATCTGGAGTCGAAGATTTATATGAAATAATTGATTTAAAAGAAAACGTGAAACATGAGAGCCCTAAGTATTTTTTCTCTCATTTGCTATGGTATATTAAATTTTAATGTATATATACTTTTTTGTAATTACGATTAATACCATCTGAATTTTACACCATAATTAAAATATTCTGGGAATGACTGATTAAAATGAAATCATTTATAAAATATTAAACCTGTTATGTAATCACTAATGAAAACTCATCAAATTTATGATTGGTTTAAAATAATTAACAAAATGTATATCTATTAAAAATACGGTTTAACATCCAGTTTATTTTAAGTTTATGATTAATCTTTTTCATGATTCAGTTAAGATAATACTTGTGTATTATCAATACTTAAAACTTATAGTAGATACTTATAAAATTGATAAAATATACATACATACATACATATAATACAATATAGATTTGTGAAAACTATATTACTAGTAAAATAGATAATAAAACAAAATAAAGTCTTTTGTAAGATATTTGTAAAAGGTACATTTCGTCCAAAATATTTTGATAACTACATGACAAAATAAAGGAAATATTATGTATTACTACAACATTTTTACAATATTAATTATTTATTGTATATAATGAAGTAAGTATTATATATGTTAAGGTAGTAATGCATAGTTATGTATGTATGTTTTTAATGTTTATAACTTCATATAACGTAAAAAAGCTGCAAACTACAAAAAGAAGTCACCTTTAGACGTAAAGACAATCTTTGTTTACGTAACGGTATTAACATACCTGTATACAAAAAAAAAAAAATAAATAAATATTATATTTTCAAGATATATAGGGTTTTGTAAGTGTTCATATAAAAAAAAGGAGATAGATTAACAAAACGTGATTATTAATCCATCTGACAAGTAATAGAGCCCGTCTATCATCAGGAATTAGGAGATAAGAACGCTCTCAGTGAGGTCGATGTGATAATCCCAATATACCGACACAATAAATTTATATAACGATATCTAGTGTAACTAAATACACGTTATGTTATTGCTTGATTTTTTTATTTAAAATTCTTGTAATCTATTTATACTTCAATCTCAAACTCACGCAAGTAATGTACATGTTACATTAAGCAGATTGGAATGACGCTTAGCAAGAAACACTTTGTAAGTAGTTTTCAACATTAAAAACTTTTTTAGCAAGGCGGACTAACTTAAATTAACTTTAAAGCATTTTATGGAATAGTTGTTTAACATTTTAAACTATGTTGACAAAATGATGATATAACTTTACGATTAATTATTTACTTATATATTAAGAAAGAATATAAATGACAATGTATGTTTCATAGAGATCAGAAACCATTAAAATAAAATATATATACATATATATATATATATATATATATATATATATATATATATATATATATATAGTACTATAATATATACTTATAAATATATAAACATATTATTGAAATATTATACACAAATATATATTGACGGTTGCGGTTGCGGTTGAGCTATTTGGTCTAAGCGACAATTTTAGCAAAATGGAGTTATATACAGGGTTATTTGTAATTACGTGGTCACCTCTTGCAGGCAGCCTCTCTACATCAATCCCAACAACATTTGTTCTACGACTTTTTAAAATTAATACAAAACAATTCCCATACACAATTTATTTCTTGCGTCTGAATTGGCATTTCTTTTAAGTGCTTCTTACAAAATACAGAGTAATATAAATATATTTTTTATCATGTTGTGTGCACTACTAATAGACAAACAGATAAACAGATAAAGATTTTAAAAATGCTGAAAATGTATTCTGTTAGTTATCACTTCCCATCCTGGTATTTTTTTTTAAATATTTTCAATGTACAAAGGCTACTTACTCCTCTAAAGATTTATTACATGTATGGATTTGTAACGGAAATTGAATTATTGCGTTAGCAGTTAATATTGGTTTGAAAGGTAACTTAAACCTACATGAAGAGGATGCTAATCTATAGATAGAATTTCTATGTAACTGTGGTCAAGTAAATAAAAACAAATGTCCTCGCTTCTAAAATGATTTGAATGTTATATTTCTTTTAGAGTGATTACGTATAGTAACAATTAACTTCACTAAGACCGGATAAGTTTTATTGTAAAAGCCACCCACTCACTATAGTTCTAAATTCGAACATTACTTTTCAGTAGAGTCACTTTCAATACTAACCGCCGTCTGCATCGGTTATATTCTATTTTGGTTTATCGTTACTCGTTACTACAGCCTATTGTGAAACTTGTCATATGGATATTTTCTTGTTCTGTTTTATATACATATTATCTTTACTTATATGCTTTTAGCTATGAAACACTTCTCAGGCAATTCGACTATTTTGCCTTACTACATAAAACAAAGCATTTGATGCATTTCCGGTAGTGCGATAGTTATTGTGGAAAGTACGTCTTGTATAGTTTTGATATTGTATCAGATACTATATATGTAATATCGGAAATATGGTATCTATTATGTAAAAATCTACACAATATATTTTTATGATTTTCTTTCCCAAAAGAAAAAACTTTAAACCTCTGTCCTTCGAACCCATTCATGAAACTTTGGAAAAATATTACTAAATATAATGTAACTATACTAAACCTTTTTTTCAGCAGTAGAGAGTAACTTCTGAGACTCAAAGCTATATATTGGGAGAGAAGGCGTTTTAACCGCGTGGGAATTTGTCAATGTCTCCTTTTAAAAGACTCTACATCGTCGTTTCTAAACATCCTTCCCATTATTTTATGATGTTCAAAAGAGGAAATGTTGTTATATCTATTAATGAAACGATATTTAAACGCTATACAAATTTTTTGAAGAGTCTTAAGAGAAGGCTCTATATCATAAAATAAAAACAAGAGAAGCAAATCATCAAAAAAGTAGCACAAAATAAACTCAATCCTTCTACTAAAAATTAAAAGTTCGCTAGAAGCGAATAACGTAATTAAAATATGGTCCCAAGTCTCTGAAAAGAAAACGTCGCAAACCACTTGAGGCGTTCAATCGTACGAAGTTGTAATTTTGGCTTATTTTTCTTATAGATTAAATAATTTTGTATGGATAAAAAAATACGATATATATTACGTAGCGTTGCGTTTGATTTTATTGCCTTACACTAATTTTACAGTTTAAAAAATCCTTTTAACTTTGTTAAAATTATTTCACAATTTAAATAAAATTCAAACAGTAATATATTATATTATACTAGCGAACCCAGCCCGCTTCGCTGGGCTAACCCTTACTTTACCTGGTGGCGAGTTACATCAATGGGCATAGCATATTCGTTTTCTTCGAGGAAAAATTCATGGTCATACCAATTTTTATGACAATCGGTTGAACGGGGCGGAAGTCGATATTTGACAGCGCCGCCTGGTGGCGAGTTACATCAATGGACATAGCATATTCGTTTTCTTCGAGGAAACATACATGGTCATACCAACTTTTATGACAATCGGTTGAACGGGGCGGAAGTCTATATTTGACAGCGCCGCCTGGTGGCGAGTTACATCAATGGGCATACCATATAAACCTTGTCCGTGGAAAAATACATATACATACCAATTTTCATAATCATCGGTCCAATAGTTTCTGAGTTCATCGATTTCATATATACAAACATCCTTCTATATATATATAGATAAAGTTAATATATGACATAAAGTTTTGATGTGTTTCAGTTTTCGATACCATTAGGTATATTCTTAAAGGTATTATTCAATATTCTTGAAAAGTGGATTTTTTTAAAAGTATCTTCCTTTTTTTTATTTACTTTGTTTAAAATAATATAAGAAACCGGTTTAATCTGAATCGATGAGTTTCTGAAATTACTAGTCTTATATACAGAATAAATTTAACTCTATGTTTCACAAACAATTATTTATTTATATAATATATCGAATTATTTATATCTACCTATTAAGTAATAAAAATACATACATC
The DNA here is from genome assembly GCA_959347405.1 of Napeogenes sylphis. Taxonomy (NCBI): domain Eukaryota; kingdom Metazoa; phylum Arthropoda; class Insecta; order Lepidoptera; family Nymphalidae; genus Napeogenes; species Napeogenes sylphis. The sequence continues at coordinate 26,185,173 of OY365788.1, read as the reverse complement.
AATATTTTTACCGTATTAGTATTATACTTTATTTAAAAATATACAATTACTAGAGTGAGTGTTGACTCTCACTCTAGTAATTATATATTTTTAAATCTTGTGCGAGGCTCCCGTATTATCCAAGTTAAATTACGCTGACGTTGAATGATGTGTGGGACCCCAGACTACTATCACGTACTAAATGAATCATACAATGTGTTGAAAATGCACATTGTAAATGTACATGTAACATTTCTCCGCGATCACATGTTACACCGTTTTTAAATAACACACGGACTTTGAAGATGGACTATCGTAGACAACTACACTTTGCTACGTTATTACTCGGTACTATTAAATATAACATGCCAAAATATCTATATCATAAATTAAAATGGATCGGTGAAGTGAGTTCTACTCATGCTAGGGCTCTTTCATACATGCGTAGTATGCCTAAGTTCAATTCCACATTCCGAGGCAGTTTCAAATATGTTGCAACTAGGTACTGGAACAACCTTCCACTGCCCTTCCGTGATCTAAAAACAATAAATTATTTTAAATTGAAATATTAAAGATTTTTGTTAGATTTAAGAATTAGACAATAATTATCTTCCTTATTTAAACCTAGCTAGTTAACATTATTATTATACATATAATTAACATACTTTGCATTTTATGCTAGGACAAGTGTTGTTGTTTGGATCTTTATTATAACTATACAGTTAAAATAAGTATAGACATTTAAATAAATATCTGCACGTTTTTTTCATTATTACTTCATATTTTTTTTAGCGATTCCACAACGTCCTATAGTCTATAATGATCAACTGCAATTATAATCTCAACAATGTACATCTATGGTTTTTAGGCGAAATTTATAAAAGTTGACTTAGAAAGGTTAATAAATTTTTTTTGACAAAGAATTCATTAAAAAAAAGTTATGTGTAGACTTTTAGACAATTGATATCGTATTTCCGGAACAACATTCTATAGTAAAATGGTCTAGTTGTGTATCTGTTTTTTATAGATGAAAATACGTTAGTTCAAGAGATGATAAGAGATGATAATATAAAACAGAACCAGGAAAATAGATTCGAAAAAAGATGTTACAAGTCTGGCAATATATTGAAAACGTCAAGTAGCCTGAAGTTACAAGTAATTGTAAATCCAAATTGATAATAAGCGATAAAGACGACGATTATCACCGCCCCGTTGGTCGAGTGGTTAGGTTAGGTTAGCGCAGACGACTAACGTATAGCGATGCAATGGGACTCAGGTTTGATTCCCGACTGGGACAGGCAAGTATGTGATGAGCTTAGATATCTGTAATTCTGAGTTTGGTCGTTTATTCAATATATTCACTGTATTTATAATGTGTATTTCCATGTATTTGTATCGTTGTCTAAAACTCTTAATACAAACAAATCATTGGCCTACTAAGGGGTTAGATCAATGTGTGTAATTTGTCCTGTGATATTATTATTATTATTCAAACTGACTCAATTAAAAAGTACACTTTTTCTTGTTACGACAACGAGGACAACAAATTAAATTAAAATTAAAAAGCAAAAAGCAATAAAACGCAATTTTTTTCCAGCCACGCATCCAAGTATTTAAAAAAAAGGAAAACTGTTTTAAAGCTGATTTATGCTTTTTTAATATAATTGTTACTGATTTTATTATTTTTTCTTTGTTTTTTGTTTTGTATGTATTCCAAATAAAATTTTTGAATTGGGTTGATTTTATTTGATAATTCATAACACGGTTGCTTAGTTTCCATATTCTTGTGATAAAAGTGAAAAAAATAGAGTGAAGGAATCTACATGATTTAAAAAGGTTAATATTTTATAACCTCTAGATTTCATTAGCTCCTACCAGTTCGAAATGTTATAAAAGTTACTATTGTAGTTATTGTTATGGTTTTATTGTTAACAGCAATTTCGAGTGCTCACATTATTCGTCCAATAAATATTCCTTTCGTAAATAATTTATTGATATTCGAATTCACAACTGTATGCACGGACGTTTAATCCATAATTAAAATAGATCAATTTTACTCTGATGAAATGTATCAATCGTAATCATTGCTATAACCGAAAACGTGATGTCTAACCGCCAACCGGTAGCTCCCGGTAGGTAGTTTAAGCATTAAATTTCAATGCAGTAAACATTTTGGTTGAGAGAACCGTTGGTTTAGTTTGTGTAAAGTACACTAACATAAACTACATATTTCTTGTTTGGTTCTGAAATGTTCACTTTCCATATACTGGTTAAACGTTTACACATAAATAACATGGAATACTTATATGTTTGCAGACTTTGTTATTCGATATGCTATTTACATTTTGACATATCTAGCAATTTATTTTACATCCTTCCTCCTAGTTACTTATACCTAGGTTTAATAATAACTTATACTTAAAATGTTATACTTAACTTATACAATTAGCAACATGTAAAAGAAATACCACTATACATATAAAACTTATCTCTCATTCCCTCTTATTGCAGGAATAGAAAAGCATTCGTTCATTTACGTCACTAAGCAGGAATAAAACAATATTGTTTTACAAAAGTAATGGTACACGTCAAGGTAATATTATTGCAATATATAACGTATTATAATATTGATAGAGTTCATGGTCAGCCCCATCATTAAAGTAAATTCAATGTGCAAACTCTTGAAGAGTACCTTGAATTTTTTCTTCATTCACAGACAAGCAAAATCTAGAGCTATATCTAGAGCACATGATAAATTAAATTATTGATGATTATGAAAAAGTCAGTTTAAGAATGTAAATATAAAATTTAAGATAAATTTAATGATTAAAATGGCTGTTATGAAAATTGGAAGTTTATTAGTTAATAGAAGCAGGACTAAACCTGGATAACTTTTGTATCGGCTATTGTTCTAGTAATTGTTGTAATAGTTTTATCAAAAATTAGGAATAGGTAAAATTAATAATCTTTATTGATCATTCTTAAGAAAGAACATTATTAGTCATGAATCGTTTGACATCATTACTTCAGGCTATTTTGGAAACGTTACAACTATGTCAAATAAACATCTTAAATAGAAACAAAAGAGCGATAATAGATAGAGTAAATGATAATTATATTCACTAAACCAAAGTAATTTTCCACATATTACCCCGAGTTAATAACACTTTTGTATAAGTATCCTTATTTGTGTATAGACCAGATTAAGCTAAATTTAAGGAAAAATATACCACGTATAAATTTATTATCAACTATACTTTTTATCATTATTTTTGTATTCGTTAATATTTATTTTTATAAGACTGAAAATCACTACTTAACATAAAAGGTTTCACTTAATAAAATTAATATTAATTTTAATTGCTGCACCAATTAATAACAAATAAACAAATACCAATACAACACATGATATTATAATATATTGCAATTTTATCTGTTTTTTGACGTCAGTCGTCACTTCCGTCGGCTGGGGCTCAATCAAGATTACTATATTAAAAAATTGATTAGATTTTTATCAATTCTTCTCAGAGATTTACCTAAGCATTTATATTGTTTTAAAATATAAAAAAATCCTCTCACAGAATCACTTTTAAATAAGTTCATTTTTATTTCTTTTTCTTTTTAAAATGAATTTATGTAAAGTTACAAAAGAAAAAAATCTCAGCTAGCCTTAATATTTTTTATTAAGCCATTAAATTAATCATAAATACAAGTTACAATGTTTATCATATTACCTATTTGTACATGTTCCTAACGCAATTGAAAATTTAAAAAAAAGTAATTACAAACGATAACTATCTTATCAGTAATGAGTTGTTGTTGCGAGCTCGGCAACGATTAATAGGATATTGAATTCCTACATCAAATATGCTTCTTTTGATATGCTATCTACAAAAGAAGGCAAGGCTATTTTGCTTTTAAATTTAAAAACCATTTTTACACAAAATAATATATTATTATTATAATTTCCAAGCAGTCTCTAAAATAATAAGAGCTAACGTGTTACATAAAAAGCCGTGATTGACTCCTTTTCTCGTAGAAGCAATGAAAATATTCACACGGTGATAATAAAGATGATTCTGAAAATAACTGAGGATATAACACTTTCACGGACTGTTTGGAGTTGGATATCATTATTATTACGTGTTGTGAGCTGGTTTTATTTAGATTCAGAACATTCACATAGTATAATTTTTACGAGAGACGTTTTGTATATATGAAAGAGTTTTGTCATCTATCTTTATATATATATTTCTTGTGTGCGTGTGTATGTCACTGAACTCCTCCTAAACGACTGGACCGATTTTTCTGAAATTGTTTGTGTGTGTTCTAGGGGACTTGAGAATTGTTTAGATTCACAATTTGGTCCACTGGAAAATGGTTTTTTGATTAATTTTTAATGTGTAAGTAGGTGGTGATTTTGGAATGTTTCACATTGGTTCCGACGGACTGCGTTACCATGGCAATGTCAAATATTAAATAATATTATATTTTAATTATAGTTTGCCCTGACAGTTGGCGTTGCGATAGAAATAAGAAAAATATTTTAGTGCTTCGCTACGTAAAAAGTGAAATAAAAAAAAATATATATGGAAACATTCATTTATTCAAACAAAAAATCTTTAATTACATATTCATACGGCATCGATTGGTCGAATTATGATAAATGTACATGTAATGACGTTAGACATTGTGATAACTTTATATACCTATATATATATATATATATATATATATATATATATATATATATATATAAATCAAACTTTAAAAAAAAAAAATATATATATATATATATATATATATATATATATATATATATATATATATATATATATATATATATATTTATATATATATATATATATATATATATATATATATATATATATATATATATATATATTTATATATATATATATATATATATATATATATATATATATATATATATATATATATATATATATATATATATATTTATATATATATATATATATATATATATATATATATATATATATATATATATATATATATATATATTTTTTTAAGTTTGATTTTTTTTAATTAAAGACGCGTGTACAAGACAACGTCTGTCGGGTCCGCTATTACATATATAAATACAATCTAATACATATTACTTTTTCAGAAATAATTATATATTTTATTTGGACTTGTTAATGTAAAAATAGTCATAGAACCTAATTTAAATGTTTTTATCCCTTGTCGCACGCGATCTATTCCATATAAAATTATTTTAATATTTTATTATTATCTTTTTTTCTAAGTTAAACTGTATACGAATAAAGTGAAAAAAATGCAAACTTAATTGTAGAAAGTCGAAGTCATTCCTATAGTTTTCAGATAATATTTATATTTATGTACATTATTAGCTTAGAACTTAGTTACGTACATTGTTTCACATTCCCTCCGTGTGAATAAAATGTGTATTGTGTCTTAATTATTAATATAATTTTGTCATTATTATTTGTACTTACATCGAGTACGTCAGATTCTTGTATTAGTTAATAAGTACATAATTGTAATTCTTTTAATTAAAATTAGTTTAAATCAGTTTTGTTTTTTTTTCAACTCTCCGTCTGTAGCTAACGTAATTAATTTCTTTATTACAAATATTGACGACAGCCTGTTTGTACAGGGATCAGTAACTAACTCTGAATTCTGAATCAAAGGTGTGGGTTTGATTCCCACACTGAGTGCAACTGTTAGACTGAGTTTTGGCCTACTTTGTGTTATTTATATATGCTTTTCATATCAATAGATATATTAGAACCCAGGATAGTAGCAAATAGCTCCACATTTTATTATCATTATAAATCAATATATTGATATAATAAAGATAATTGCACAATCAACACTACAGGAGGTACAATAAAAATATGCAGTTCAATTTCTAGCAAATACCGTTTTTGTCATCATTGTATCATTTGTGTTATTGAAACAGATTATCTCAACGAAGATGGAGGAGGATGGTACATTAGTCGTAAAAGAAAATATAGACCTTTATTTTCCTACGGGTTAAGGGATGGAACGTTTATTGATTCAGGATTAAGCTGGAGTAAGAGCCACATTTTAGATCTTTAAATTAAATAACACACAGAAAAATCACACAAAAAAAAAATATTTTACCTAACATAAAGAACATATTATAAATCTTTATTTATTCAGGTTATTCTAACATATCTAATGCGTCTGTTTCTCATACGTCGATGTTGGTCACAAAGTAGCCTAACAAAACAAAAATGCCAATATCAAATATCGTAAAACACAACAAAATAAAAATAAAATAGAAGATCTTAAGTCGTCCATTTGTGATTTCATCTTTGAATTATTTATTGTGGACATTCTTTTTATGTTTTCTTGGTCGCCATTTATGTTATTCTACTTTTGTGAGCATTGTTTTTTCTCTTTATCTTCAATAGCTGCCATTTTGAAAATAGATATATTTACTATTTATCACTAATTTTACGTCCAGACATTCAAACTTAATAGATATTGAACATTAAACATATTGAAACCCTCTGAATAATGGACATACACGATGTAAATATATATATATATGTACAATATATTAAAATTAACTTTTTTATAAAATGTACCATAAATATATTATGTGTTGAACGTAAATTAATTGCAAGGATATTTGTTATTATTGAATCATTAAAAAAAGTATGTTTAAAAAAATACATATATTAGAACTTTTATAAAAAACACTTTTACATCAAGTAAATAATAAACAATCGGTAACAAATATTGGTTCAGGCACTAACAAATTAAAGTCGATCTCGGATCCAATCGTAGAGGTACTTTAAGATTAATACGAGTAAGCCTCCCAAGGCATTTGCTACGATTGCAAGTAAATTGAAATTGTTTTATATCCCATAAGGTTTATCATTACCGATATAATGTTTACCACAAATTAACTTTGTATTATTTTAACCTTCAATAATTTCCCTTGGTCCAGTCATTATACAGTTTCAATTTAGGGTCGAATTCGTTATGATGGAATAACGAAGAAATAGGATGAAACGATGAAGGGGACTAGGATGAATAGGTATTATTTCGGATTCCGACTGTCTTGCTCATTTGTAGTAAATATTGCTATAAAAATTATTCCGCGTCGATCTTCTGTGAGAGGGTGACACTATCAGAATCCAGCTAGCCCTAGGAGTTACCAACTACTTTTAAAACGTATTAAATGGATGTATAATAACCTTTTGTGTCTGGAATAAATTTAACAGGTAATTTGCACTTTATTAAAAATAAATAAGGAAATAAATTATGGTCTCGCCGGATATAAAAAAAAAAAACAAAAAACGAATTTTAGAATGACAAATAGAACCAGGTGCTTTTTTTAGCTTTACCGTAATTAAGAATTTGAACTTCAACACTGATAATAAACTGATCAGAACAGAACTGGAATAAAATCAACCAGAAAAGCTTAGACTAAAACGTGGCCTAAGAAGTGTAAAATTTGGAAAACATCACTTAGAATATATAATAAGGCATTAAAAAAATCACAAACTGCTACAGGAAAAGATAAAAAGAAAAAGTCAAACCGCAGAAATAGCTTCACGATAGTACCTAAGGTACACAGTACATTACAGTTTTCAAATAATAATAAAACATCAAATAATAGAATAGTTTTCATATTTGTTTTAGAATATATTTTCCGCCCCGTTGGTCGAGTGGTTAGCGTAGACGCCTAACGTGTCACGGCGCAATGGGGCTCGGGTTCGATTCCCGGCGGAGACAGACATTTATGTGATGAGCATAGATGTCTGTGTTTCTGGGTTTGGTCGTTTATTAAATATATTTTCAGTATTTATATGTGTATTTCTATGTATTTGTATCGTTGTCTAACACCCTTAACACAAGCAAATAATTTGCTTACTTAGGGGTTAGATCAATGTGTGTAATTTGTCCTGATATTATTATTATTATTATTTTGTTTATTTGGTTAAATTGATTTGATTAAAGACTTTTACTTTTACTTTACTCACATGAATAAGGTACATCTTGTCCGTCTTCATGATATATCTACAATGTATTGATAAAAAATGCATATAATGGCTATAGGTAACATAAACCATTAGCTTCAGTTAGTTCGTTAGTTGGTTGGCATTCTCGCAATGCTATTTTACGCTGAGTTAGAAATAATAGTTAGGATTGTCGAGAAAAGCCAAACAGGTGTCGCCTTCGTCCCGGTCAAAGTAATTATATACAGAATGCTTAAATTTGTCAAGTACGCTAACAACACTGCAGCTTAATTAGTAGATCGTCGACAATGGTACCACAAACGTCGCGGGTTCAAGTCCTGCCTGTGTCAATGAATCTTATATTATATAAAAAAAAAATAGAAACTGCTTATTTTTTTTCTATTCTAAGTCGAGAAATTAAACTATTTTTTTGATAAAGGTAAACGTTATATAAAATATAAAATATTTTTTCTTCCAAATTTAAGAGAAAAATATGAATAAGCAACACATATACTTAACCTCTACAATAAAAAGAAAATCCCCTAGAATAGACGTCTGACGTAATTAAAATATTATAGTCGCAAGGGAAATCCTCGGAAACCAGTCGAGGCGTTCAGATGGAGCTGAATTTCTTTTTTCTTATTATACTGGTATATTTAATTTATAGTATGATTGATTGTATATAAGTTTGTGTATTACGGAATTTTATATTAAACGTACCTAATATCAGATTTATTCAGATTAATTGCACTTAGAATTCGAAACAGTGTGTTTATACAATATAAAATATTTTAATGAATGCCCTCGGATTGTGTATGCATTCCATTATATGTTTTATATATAAATTATACCTACCTAATTTCATTATAAAATATACCGTATAGAACAAGTCTTTGACAAAGAAACTATAACTACAATTAAAACATTTTATAATAATAATAATAACTTTTTTCAATTTATTTGCGGTGTCACGGTAAAATTTACAATATTGACTTTTAAAAAGAGCTTACATGAAAAACATGTAATGGCGTTATATCTACCGAAAGTGGATGCCATTTTATAGACCCTGGCCATCCAATTCGAAGGAAAGTGATCATCTACAGACCGTTTACTTGCTGTGCGAAGGAAACCTATCCTGTTGAAATACTTAAACTTTTAAGTATTGTATAAAATTAAATACCTAATGCATTGTAATATAAATTGTATTTATAAAATTAATTAGGCTTTTTAAAAAAAATAATTCTGGTAGGTATTAATTTAAAAAGTTTTGATTTGATAATGAATATTAATTTTATGTATATCACACATTTGAAACTGATAATGTTTAGTTTATTCGTTTCTTTTAATGATATCTATTGTACTAATGCTTCATAATAGCTTCATTTTTCTCTCTGGTGTAAAGTATCAATCATAATAATCTATGTCTTCTAAGAAAATGTGCAATCTGCCCAGACGGCGAACGGATTTATTGTATTGGTAAATGATTTGAATGAAGCAATGAAACATTAATATTACTATTCTCAAGACCAGCATCATCGCAGTGTCTATGTTCTTTTTTTCGGAACCATTATTATTTTTTAATTAATGAGTACTATAAAGTTTATGAATCTTAAAAGTTAACAAGTAAACTTTAGTAACGTACCTACATGCAAACATTTGGTATTAAGAACAATAAATAAAGAAAGAAGTAAAGGTGTAATTGGCTCGCTGATCGAGTCACATATGAATTGGGAATAACGGTATGTATAAAATCTAACATAGATAATATTATGAATGTATTAAAAAGTATAAGTCATTATTATCATTATTTAGGTTTGAAAACTTTTTAATTATTTTAGCTTTGTATTTTATAATGTACAACTATAGTAGTGCATTTCTTGCGTTCCTTTTTCTTTCCTCTCGTGACTATAAATGGTTTCGTGTACATACAACTTTGTGACTATTTACTCGTCACAAACTCAAGTGTCGTGAAAATTACTGTCCATGAACGCTCTACAGACTAAATGAGAAGATCAACTCTTAACAGTTCTCCAGAGTTTACATTAAAGCACGGCAACTGTAACTTACCATGCGAGGATCAAGTGTATTTAAAAAAATATGTAAATATATTCGTCCTTATAATAAAATAAAACATAGATATATAAAGACGAATATATTTAAATAAAAAATATATTTAAAAATATAGACGAATAAATACTTACACACATCTCAATTCTACATGATTTCTCCACTCTCAAAGTTTGCCTGGAACAAATTGCTTTAAAAGCGATAAGACCATTTATTTGTACCCTTCATCTTTTGAGAATTATTCTGTCGTATGTTTCTTTCTGTTTGTTTTTGGATGGTGTACAAAAATAATACAATAATACTAACATCATAATTAGACAGTGAAAGCTAAATCATTTATGAATAAATAGATATAATTAAATATATCAATGCTCCTCCCTAACTTCTTTCATTACGTGTCATAGAAAAAAATATGTTCCCGATTAATTGAAATAATAATTCAACACTGATTTCTGATTTGTAGCAAACTATTAGTTTACATATGTTTTGGATGTCGCGGCTATCGTTTGGTTAATAAATAAATATTATGTTTAAAATGTAATAAATAATTACTAATTTATTGCTTACTTATTATGCATATATTTTACTCATACCGTTTTAAAGTTTGTATTTACATTGTTTAGTATGGTATTGTGAAAATTTTAACAGGATAAATAAAGGATTTAAGTAATATTTTTTTCTTAAATCTTTATACCTTCATATCTCTAAGATCACTTAACTAGAAATATAAGATAGTTTATAAATAGATAAATTAACCACAAATCAGTAAAAATATTGAGTAAAAGATTTTACAAATTAGACAATCTAAAAGTTAATATTTAATAAATAAATTGAATTTTCGTCCCTCGTCCTTGAAGCCTCACAATTTATGATAAATCACGATAGACATGCCACTCCTACAACTTGTATTGCTGAATTTATAAGCGCTACATTAATTTTAAATGTTTTCTTACTTCTGTCTTCTTATTGCTAACTCTTTTTCCTAGTTAACAATTCTTTTGTATTTTTTTTTTAATATTTTTAAACAATCAAAATTGTTTTAAATATTATGTTGTCATAATTAAAATAACTGCAAATATATTGCTTACAGAATATGGTCCTTAAAAATAAATTAAAAAATCTTAATTCCATTTTTTCATTGTAGCTAAAGACCTTTACTTTGAGCGTGTAACTTAATTGAAAAATGTTTTCGAAAAATGAAATGGTTTTTGCAGACATTATCTACAAGGTTTCAGCTCTAGAGAATGAATACATTTCTATTACCACACGTACCTTGTAAACAGAGTAGAAGCACGAGAAGACTTTAAGCACTGTAAATGTGCTTCAGTACGTGACGAGAACATGCAACACATGTGTAGTGCACACAGTTTACTTACATTTATAGCACTTGCAGTATTATTAAGGAAGATTTTTATTTTATAGTCTTAATATTTATAAAAAATAACAAAGATAAAAGAGGTTTTCGTTAAACTATATTGTTTATTCATACAAATCTTATCGATGGTACGAAAGTGCAAAGCAATTTATTTTTCTTTAAGGCTAATCCTTGTCTTATGAAGATTGATTATATGCTACCAGTGACTCAGCTACCGCCTGATTGACATCGCAATTTACTTCATTGGCGTTTTTAATGCACCCTCTCTCTGTTCCAGCAGCTTAAATTGAATTTATTTGATACTTAATTTAGCTTAGAGGCATATCGGTATTAGATCAGAATACACAATAATAGTATTGATTGTTACTGATTTTTTATTCTTTACTACTCAAATAAAAATAACTAAATTAGATTTCAAATATACTTTGTGGTAGACATTTTTCGTGGTTGGTAAGAAAAAAATAAAACTCTCTGTAAAAGATAAAACGCTTAGTAAATATAGTCGTTTAAAATTCTGTTTTAAACAATAAACAATTAACTCATCTAAAAGCCTAGCTAAATCTTTAGAAATAGAAAACTAGAATGTTACATAGAAGTTCTCGTCATCATCTATGTATGATATAAGATTGAATTATTGGGGTTAACATTTTATTGGTTTTAAGTAAAGAAACATATATTTTTACGTTTTTTTGAAAAAAATATTTATATAAATATGTATGACAAAAAAATATTTTTCCTTCTAGCTAGAACAGAAAAAAATTATTAATAATAGTTCTTTTCAAAATATAATACAGTGTACATAAGACATAGTGGATACTCTGCCGACAAACTTAGTAATCAGGACATCAAGGATGGGTAAAGGTAGAATCTTAGCGTTGTTTTCGTTGAAGTATTTTGTTTTGATTATTACAACAACCTACTTCAAGTACTTCTTGCTGTCACAGTATTCAATATCCAGGTTCTGTTCAAAGGATATTTTGATAATTTATTTACTTCTAAGTCGGATTAGAAATCCTACTCATAGCTACAACTTAAGACCTGAGTGATGCTCCAGTAATTTATAATCTTTATAAACCTGATTTTATTTTTTATATTTACATAATTTTACCAGAAAGGTATTTTTAAAACATGTATAGTAGAGATGTTGAGAAAAGGAGCTGTAAATTCAACTAGTGTAAGATTAAATCAAATATATAATGAACGGTATGTTTCATTGCCATTAGTTACTTGGCAACAACTAGAGCTGTGGCCACTGTTTGTTGCGTAACATAAATGAGGAAACGACGGATTCGGTTAATTAACAGTCATTTACCTACATACACTATTTGACATATGGATTATTTCTGTTTGAAAATATCTATAAACATGTTTAGCCATGTTAAATTAAAAAAATATATATAATAAACCGAAACGGGCAGGGATTTGAACCCGCGAACTCTGGGAAACCGTCCCGTCGTTCTACCAAATTGAGCTTCCGTATCGCTGTCCATCTCGATGTCCTAAATGTGTTCGTCTATACTACTAATAATGTAGAAAAGATTTCAATGATAAAAAAGAACATCCAAAAGACTACCGGATGCTATTTAGTAATACAAATCTACTATTCATATCATTAAAAAGGTAATATTAGTAGATATTTTTTCACATAATATATTTATTATAAACAAAGAGGTATTAAAATAGTTAAAACGGTTCTTCTCAAGTGTGTATAATTGAATTAAATAAATGATGTGCTAAGAGGCACTCGTTTTGCCAGAATGCAAGATTTATGAAGTCATAACCTCCAATATGGCGGACACTAAATATTATGAGATAATAAAGAGAGGAATAATAAAAATATATATCTTCAATTACCATATCTACGTTTCTTTGTGATGCTTTCTTAATAATATGTATTTTTTCAAAACAATAATATTTATTCTTGACTATAAAAGCTTTTATTTTACAATGTCACAGTGTATGCTAACTACAAAATATGTTTGTCATGGAGTAAATTAGTAATTTAAGTTAGTAGTTATAGTTGTAATAGTTTTATCATGTTAGGAAAACAAAACCGATCACAAAGATCACAAAGGTCACAAAGATTTAACTCATATCGCCTTGTTTAAAAAAAATACAACTTCGTATGCAATAAGAGGTCTAAATTATTGAAATTGACTGATACGATTTAAGACTGGACTTTTATCACACTACGAAAACAGCCTTATACGCATTATGCGGTCATAGGGAGCTGCTTCATATATTGTGTTCTGCAATTTCATTAACTGCAATGTCATGTACTAACTATCATTCATTACTCAAGGATAAAGGGTATTCAAATATTAGCACTTCATATTTTGTTAAACCAAGTTGTTAAATGTGATAAATAGATCACTTACTTAAATAGCATAAATATCTTGAATAATATTCCTTGCGCCAACAATTTTAATATAGAATAATAAAAAACGACCATTTTAAAATATATATCCCGCAACTGAAACGTTTACAAGTAAATATTTAAAAATTATATTATCCTCTTTACACATTTTAAATTAATTTGTTATTGGATGCACGGAAGTTCAATAAATAATGAAAATAATGTAATTGCTACAAAATATATCAATTGTAATTAAACGTGCATTCTAACCTAATGACCAGATGTTCAATGAATTGGTTAATGGTTGGATTCAATAAATGATATGATATTAAAATAATGACTAATATTATAATTGGCAAAAAATTGTTATATGTAACATGGACAAAACAAACAAATATAAAAAGAATAAGCAATGTGTAATAACGAACGATAAATGAAACCCTACATTTTTAATTATGTTCGGAGCAAATTACGAAATCCAAAACCAATCGATCAAGTAGTTTTGTTCTGTAGAATTTACCAAATGCAGTCTACTGTCGCTCACGTCACTGAAATCGTACTACTGCACTTCAGACCTTTGGATGGGAAACCTAGTCCCAGGGACCTGCTTAATTAAACCCAGAATTCAAAGTCAATTGCTTCAATTTGGGTCAATTCACTGGTATGAATTGACCCAAATTGAAGCTGGCGTCCCGTCCCGTCCTGGCGAGGACGGTGTTGCTGGTGCAACACCGTCCTCGCCAGGGCTCCCCAAGAATTTAGCTAACCTAAATTATACGAACAATAAATGAAGGATCCATAAAAAACATCGGGTATCAAAAAAAGAGATCAAGTAAGAGACTTTTTCTCATCACCATCAACCAATCTCTGCATCCATCTTTTATAATTCACTGCAACCTCTTTCCCACGAGGAGCTGCAACAAGATAGCCACTGGTCCCTTTTTTCAAAGGGCTCCTCACCACAATGACCATTCTATAGTTGTAGACTGAGACAGAGACTGGATCCGCAGTAGGAAGGGCCCAGTCCTTATTGAATATATAATTATTTATTTACTTATTTTTATTTTAAGTTCAAATTTACTGTTTAAATAAATTTCATCCACCCTTTATATTATGTGAACGAGTACAATATACACCTTGTATTAAAAGATAAAAGTAAGGGCAACGTCGGATTTAATTGTTTTACGTATTTTTCTATAGGCACTTCACATTTAATTACTTGTATTTGATTCATCGTTGGCATAAGCTTGTAGAGCGTAGCAGCAGCGTAGCAGTTGGTAGAGCGACGGGACGGTTTCCCAGTAGTCGCGGGTTCGAATCCCTGCCCGTATCGGTTTTTTTACATTCTATATTTATATAAATTTAAATAAGCTTAACATGGCTATACATGTTTAAAAATATTTTCAAAAATTGATTTCGGTAGTGGCATCTTTTCAATGTTTATCTATACTGCAAAGTTAGAAACATTGGTTAGGATTTTCGAAAGAAACCTAATAGATGTCACCACCGTCCCGATAAAGACGATCACATATAGAATGCTTAATTCACCGAGACGGACAGCGATACGGTAGCTCAGTTGGTAGAGCGACGGGACGGTTTCCCAGTAGTCGCGGGTTCGAATCCCTGCCCGTATCGGTTTTTTACATTCTATATTTATATAAATTTAAATAAGCTTAACATGGCTATACATGTTTAAAAATATTTTCAAAAATTGATTTCGGTAGTGGCATCTTTTCAATGTTTATCTATACTGCAAAGTTAGAAACATTGGTTAGGATTTTCGAAAGAAACCTAATAGATGTCACCACCGTCCCGATAAAGACGATCACATATAGAATGCTTAATTCACCGAGACGGACAGCGATACGGTAGCTCAGTTGGTAGAGCGACGG
Organism: Napeogenes sylphis; assembly: GCA_959347405.1. Classification (NCBI taxonomy): domain Eukaryota; kingdom Metazoa; phylum Arthropoda; class Insecta; order Lepidoptera; family Nymphalidae; genus Napeogenes; species Napeogenes sylphis. The sequence goes on along the minus strand of OY365788.1, from coordinate 26,169,501 downwards.
GACGGTTTCCCAGTAGTCGCGGGTTCGAATCCCTGCCGTATCGGTTTTTTACATTCTATATTTATATAAATTTACTTGTAAATGGACAATTGTAAGTATAGTTAAACATGGTACTAAATATTGCTTTTAATTATGAAGTTTCCCTTATTCTATTTTACTCCACTGTTTACTAATCAAGCAAGTGTCCCTTCTCAAATAAGTAATAATAATAATAAAGTAAACTTCTTTAAGCATACAAAAATAACAATTACTTCACGTAACAGTGATTTGAATGATAAAACCTTCTTGATTCTTATTATTTTCGTCAAATCAATAATTCATTAATTTAAATGAATCAATAAAGTAAACATCAAAATATTGAAACCATAACAAATTCAAATTAAATAATCTTTTAATAATTATGTCACCTTACATAATAAATAATCGATATTTGGTTTTATTTAATATACGGAAAACTAATTTGTTACGGAATAAACAGATGAAATAAGGATATAGTTGTTTATTCCACTGTACCCTAATATTGCAAAGAAATACTCTATGAAAGCAATTCCTTTGCTCTTGTGACAACTTTTATAAATGGTTGCGTGCTCATATAACTTTGAGACAATTAACTCGACGCAATCTCAAGTGTCGTGAACATTACTGTCCGTGCACGCTCTACTGACCTAATGTCTTGGTCAACTCGCAGTGGTTCACTGACTTTACATAAAAGCACAGCAATTATTACTAAACATAATTTACAAAATGGCCATAAACTATACCTATACATATAATAAAACTGTCACTGATCGATGTCTGTACATGGAAAATATAAAAAAAAAATAATGGGGACCTTCATATAAGCAAGGGAACCCAAAACAACGGCGTTTCATTTTGTCTGTTCGTCTCTATGTTTGCGTGTATATCTATGTCTGTATGTTTATTAACGCTAATCTCAGAAACGAATAACCCGGTTTGCATGTAGTTTTCTGGAATATATTGTAATGTGTTACTTTGCATTTTTTTTTCTTTTTTTAATTAAATCCGTTAACAAATAAAGTAGTTAAAAATAAATAAAATAAAATAAAAATAAAAAGCCTTTTATTTCTCGCATAATTACAATGAATTAAGATTTACATTTTTGAAAAATAATAATGAGTATTAATTTAGTAATTATTAGTAATTAAATATTAAATATGTATTAGTAATTAAATAAATAATGTAATATTAATTAGATTATATAATGAGTATAAGATTTATTAGATATCCTTTATTGAATTTCCTTTAATTATCATGCAGGCATGCAAGAACCCCTCTTATTTGAGGGTGAAGGCCTCCTCCAGACTTTTCCATTTGTCTTTATCTTTGGCAATTGTCTTCCAATTTATTCCAGCTGTTTTTATTATGTCGCTATCCCAACGGCTTACATGTCTTCCTCTTTTTCTTATACCGGCAGGGCCCCGCCATAACGTCACTCTCGAAGTCTAACGGTCATTGTTGTTGTTGTTCATTCTGGCTACATGGCCTGCCCATCGCCACTTTAACTTTTGCGAGAAATTTAATGCATCTATAACTTTAGTCTTTTCCCTTATGATAGTGTGTGGGATTTTTTGTATTTTTCTCACACTTGTAACGCTTCTCTCCATACGTCTTTGACAGGATCTGATTTTATTCCTTACGCGTAGCGTGTATTTCCACGTTTGGCAACCGTAGGTGATCCAGGGAAGCAGGCATGTGTCCATTACTCTTTTCTTTAAATTCATAGGCATGGTTCCCTTCAATATTTCTTTTAAACTCCAAAATTTTTTCCATGCGCCTGAAATTCTTCTTTCAACTTCTTGTTCATTGTTTTGACTTCCAAAAGAGACTTGTTTCCCAAGGTAAAGGTTCTTCAAGGTAAATCTACGTAAATCTACGTATTGCAGTGGTTTTAGGTCAAGGTGTATGGGGTGTTTTGTACTGTTAGACATAATTCTTGTTTTATTTAAATTTATTTTTAAGCCCACTTCGTAGCTCAAAACTTTTAGTTGGTGTATCATTCTTTCCATCTCTGCAGCACTTTCGGATAGTAAAATAATATCATCGGCAAATCTAAGATGGCTGATGAATTTTTCGTTAATATTCCACCCTGTTCTTTCCCAATTTAGTTTCTAAAATACCATTTCTAGTACCGCTATGAACAATCTCGGAGATAACGGGTCGCCTTGCCTTACACCTCTCTTTATGGATATCGGTGGTCCTGTCATCTCAAGTTTAACTCTACTTATGCAGTTGTTATATAAATGCTTTATGAGTTCTATATATTAGTGTTCAACGTGTTGTGAGCTTAAGGCGGTCCATATAGAAGAGTGTCGGACTGTGTCGAAGGCTTTCTGGTAATCAATGAACATTACATATAGTGGTTTCTGATATTCGCTATATTTCTCAATAATTTGCTCGATTGTGTAGATATGATCTATTGTAGAATATCCACGTCTAAAACCAGCTTGCTCTATCGATTGGTGCTTGTCTAAACTCTTACTAATCCTCTTTTCTATTATAGATGAAAAAAGTTTGTAGAGTGTTGGCAGCAGACTGATCGGACGATAGTTCCCTATATCAGTAGGATCGCCTTTTTTGTAGAGTAGAATCATGGTCGACTCTGACCACTGTAAAGGTGTGGTGCCTGAATCCAAAATAGTGTTAAATAATCGTGTCAAAGGGAGTGCTAAGTATTCACAGCCTATTTTTAAAGCCTCGTTAGTAATTTTGTCAGGTCCTGGGCATTTATCTGTTTTTAGTCTTTTTATTGCTTCTATAGTTTCGAGCTGATTTATTATTTTTATCTGTGAAATGTTTCGGGCCGGTAGTTTTGTGCTCTCAAATATATTTGTAGAGGCTTGGGTCTGGCAATCATACAGATTTTTGTAGAAATTAGTTGCGATTTTCATAATATCGGCCCTGTTATGTGATAGTCTGTCTGTCTCTTTTAGTTGTTTAATCCATAACTTGTGAGTATTTAGCTCCTTATATACCTTTTTAATACTGCCAGTAGAATTCATATGCTTTTCGATGATTTTAGAACGGTGGTGCATGTAGTCTCTCTTTATGTTCTTACTTATGAGTTTATATAAAGCTTTAAGTTCGTTTTTCTGTGTTCTAGTTGTAGGTTTTATTTCGTGTAGTTGTTTTCTTCGATCCATGAGTTTTCTGGTATGTGCTGATATTGCGCTAGGTTTAGTGGTGAGCTGTTCGATATTCTGTGCGGAGTTTAGACTTTTTTCTATGCCTCGAATTACATTGTCGTAGTTAGCTTGTATGGTGGAATCCTCTTGATATTGCAGTTGGTCTACATGTTTTTGTAGTCAGAGTTTATATGCCGATTTTACTGTCTCGTTTTTCAATGAGTATTCTAAATGGTTTGTATATTTTGTACGGTTTTTCGTATATTTTTGTAATACAAAAGATGCTCTAACAAGTCTGTGGTCGGTGGGAAAATTTCACATTTAAGACTTGCACGTTTTGAACACTTTTGGTTAAATTTGATAATATGTAATCTATTTCGTTCTTTGCTTTTCCGTTCGGCAATCTCCAGGTCCATCTTCGGTTTTTGGGTTTTTTAAAAAAGGTGTTCAAAATACTCAGTTTGTTCTCGTATCAGGCGCGCACCTCTACTGTTTCTCATGCCATATCCGTGGCTTTTCATTATCAGGCCTTCTTCTGGTCTAGGAAGCCCTATTTTTGAGTTAAAGTCGCCCATAACTATTTTGTTCTTACCTGAGGTGCTTAATGCTTTGTTAATGGTATTATAAAAAATTTCCAACTCGTCTTCATTTGAAGCCCCTGTGGGTGCGTAGACTTGCAGTATATCTAATTGATATCCATTTAAATTTAATTTTAAGAAGGGCTACTCCTTCTGATAATCCATTAAAACCGACTATGCTTCTTTTGAGATATTTCTTTACAATGAAACCAACGCCATATAAACCTTGTGTTTCTCCTGTATAACAAAATATGAAATTGTCATATTCCTGGATTGATGTGCCGACACGCCGGATTTCAGAAAGACCGATTACGTCATACGTTGTGTTTTTTAGAGAGTTCATCAGTTCCATTAAATGATAAGTTTTTGATAGAGTTCTCACATTATATGTTGCAACTTGAAATAGATTCTTCTTAATTTTTCTGTTCGTGGTAAGGTTTTCTGGAGGGTTGTGGTCGGATTCTGCCGCGGTGACCAACCGTAGTGGGAGATGAAGGGTGGGAGGGGCGTTTATTAATTGTTATATATTGATGTTGTTGTTTTGGGTGTTGTTTTCTTTGTTTTCAGGCTGATCGTGAGGGTTGACAGCGGGCATAGAGTTCTGTTTTGGTTTTTGTACGACAAAATTTTTCATGTTAGATATTTTATTCTTTTTGAAAGACGGTTTTTGGTCCTGCTTTGCTGATCGATTTTTAGTTAGTAAAAATTCAGGTGATTCGGACAGGTTTCTTTTATTTGTGTGACTACGCGGGATTCCTTGTTCATTTTCCTTTATTACTATTAGTTTATCATAGTTGATATAGGCCTTGTTGCCTAATTGTTGTTCTTTTTTCAGTTGAACTTGTAACTGTTTACGCTTATTTAGTATCTCTAGTGGGTAGTCCTCTTTCAGATAATAAGGGGTGTTTTCAAGTATTTTTTTTTTTCAAAATATTAATTTTTAATCCCATTGTGCTGAATATTATTTTTATTGGTCGACCCTTATCCTTCTTTTTTTTGCAGTCTTCTCACGTCTTCTATATTATAATTATTATATTGGTAACTACCAATATAATAATTATAATATATAGTTAAAATGTGAATTATTAAATTTATTACGGTCTTCTCTAACTCATGATATGATTTTTCTTGTTCCTCGACGCTAAACAATATTAGATTTTTACGCCGTATATATCTGTCAAAGTTTTTAATAGATGTGTTGTTGGATTATTGTTTCCAAAAGATCTTGCTTTACCTCTAAATTTGCAAATTTTTCCTTTAAATTGTTAATAACAGTTGTTTTTATTTCCTCTTTCATTTCTAACAAGTCATTTTTAGACTGTCTAATCTCTTGCTGCATATTCTCTAGTAGCTTTTTTATTTCATCCATGTCTTTGTTCCAATGTGCGTAACGCCCTCTCGTAAAAATGCTGCAATTTCTTAACGATCGTATCGATTGACCCTTTGCGCCTTTTAAATGTTGCGTTAGATGTCGCTGTTGTTTATTTTCAACTTGACGAAATTTTTTATATTATCTGTGGCGAGTATAGCCTGGTCTTGCGTTATTGCAGGTATGTGCCAGATGGCGTTAGTAGAATGTTTGCACCTTATGGTTGAATTTTTAAAATGCCTGATTTATCCAGAGAATTCTTATATATTATGAAGTTTGAAGATATCACTCTGCACATAGTTTTTGTGTTGTGATTTGTTTCACTTTCATACAAGCATAGTATTTGGTTGTTTCAACATACTTCACAGTTTGTTTAAAATGTTTCAACGACAATGGAACTGACACTATTTGTTCGCGACCAAGTCGACGCACTTTAACACTCAAGTTTCTCTTAATTTACACTACTTTAACCAAGCATATTTTGAATATTGCTCGAATAGATCATTGTTGTTTCCACGCAAAAAGATAGCTTTTACTTATTTTAAATCACTTTTTATATTTTTAATTGCGATTAAAATACGGATCCAATGTCGACCGTGCCCCTGTCAGTTTGACAGTCATCTTCTTGTTGTTACTTTACATTTATTTATCTTTTTTTAATTAAATCCGTTAACAAATAAAGTAGTTAATAATCTCTAATTTTCGTTCCATTACGTTAAGACACTCTTTAAATATCTGTGAATAAAATTAAAAAATAAAACTAGAAATACTCCAAAACGCAAAAACTACTTCAAGAAGTTTGATGAAACTTTGAGGGTTTTTAGTTTACATGGGTATGTAGAAAGAGTACGTTTTATCGAAATCAAAATCTGCTCGTACGAAGTTGCAGGTACAGCTAGTATATTAATAAAATTGAAACTCAAGAAACTATCACAAATTAAAACATGTATTCTATAATGATAGGCTGTAGTAATAGTTATTATTGTTAATCAGCTTTATCTTTATTTTTACTTTACTTATTAATATTATTTATTTTTTACTTTTTTATTTTAATAATTTTTTTGTGCTATGATGCCAATGTTTCCTGTTATATTTTTTTATATGTACATTTTTTTTGTACTTGTATCTCCGTCATTATCGTTCGAAATGTCACTAAACGGACAGTTTCCTCTACAATAGCTGAGTGGCTCTCCGATTTGGGCATCAGTTTTATAACTTGCTTTGTTATTGTATTAATATTATTTTTGTTTTCTCTTTTGTATTTTTTTTTTTCTTTGTTTTATAAATTAGATTTAATATTTTATTTTAGTTTTGATTAATATATGATGTCCAAATAAAAACATTTTGATTTTGATTTGAAATAGTAACAAAAATAAAAATATATATAATACCTTTATAAATGATTTTTTGATTTGCACCACCCTCCTAATTCTAGTCATTCATGGCATCTCCATTGTCAAAGATCGTTTGGAAGACATCAGTTAAAATCAGCTGTTTAAACTCTTCTTATAATGTGTTCTATACTGTTATAAGTTTTTCTGTATTTGAATACTTTAACTTGTGTACAAAAAATATACTATGGGTAGAGTAAGCTAAGATCGTAAAAAAGAAATAAATTTGACAGTGAAAGTTAAAACACCTTAATTCCTTTTATTTTTATCTGAAATATAAAAGTATAATTGAATATACGTAGCTCCTCTCTTGAATATTATTTATATATGTGTGAAGCAAATAATTTGACTTAACATTAATTAGTACAATAAATTGACGATGCGATATCATCATAACAATAACTAACTAGAGGCAGATATGCAAACATTATTTTATGATTAGTTACTGATATAATGGGCATTCCTCGCCACATTGCTCGACACTGATTTACGACAAGTAGACAAACTGTTCTTTAGCATATATATTATTTATATATTTGATAGATACTACCACAATCTTATTGTTACAAGTTACCAAAGAGAATTATGTTTTTATGAAAAGTTAATGTAAAAATTATGTTGTAAAACAAATACGTTATGTGTCTGATTTCCGTGTTTTTGAAATAAAACTATATTTTTATGTTTTCGCGCGAGTGGAATATTTACAAGGTATTTCTTTTAATTTTGTGGTTCAACAAAACGGATTTATAAAGCGAATGTGGATGGAAGAGGACATCCCAGACGGACATACACTGACCAAATCAGCAATGCTCTAAAAAAAGCTAGGGTTCGAAGTGGCAAGAATAAAGGCAGTTGTATAAAAAATATTGTGGACGTGAGAGTAAAAAATTATATGTATGTACTTGTTTTGAGTAAAACAAACACCAAATGTTTTTTTTTTGTTACTACGGTGTATTTTCCTACATTTACGGGGTATGATAGAGTGTTGTGTACACAGCGCCTTGGTCTGAAATATATATTCTTTAATTATGTATCTTTAATCTTACACTATTTATGTTAAAATATTGAAATGATAATTAATATTAAATTCTACTTAATATCGAAAAAAAATATTAAATTCTACTTAATTACGAAAGTCACTAAACTCTTAGTTACTTTACTATAATTATAAGTAATTACTAAAACTTGGCTTAACCGCTAACGCGTGCGTAATTTTTGTTATTCCTATTCTATAAAGCCCTGCTAAGCGAACGCTACTTTCATCAAAATATTTAAAATGACCTGTTGGTGTAGTGATTAGTGACCTTGACTGCTGAACCAAAAACTGGTTTGGGTGTAATTTGATTTTATAGACATAGACATGACTAAAATAGGTATATTTTACATAGAAGACTCAAACTAAAACTGTATACTGAACGGTTTTATATTTTAACTGTTTTTTCCATTGAAGAATAAACATTGTAACATGTACTAATTTTCATGAAACAATTATTATTAGAAAAACGCCGCAACAGACAGATAATCGAAAAGTCGATACTTTTGTCAAATTAGGTGCACTTTGTTTCTCGCATAACTAGGATTAAGAATTACACTCATTCATCAAGCCAGGCAATTTATAACGGCAGCATCTGTACCACTCATATTGCTGGATTGATAAGCCCCCCATTAATTTTAAATGTACAGCTATACGTTGTTGCCTTTTGGCATACAATATATAAGGTACTTTTACCCCCTTTGTGAACTTAAAGTGTAACAAGATCTTTCCCTATAATTGTGTATGCCTTTTGTCTGTGGCATCGTAGCTGTCAAACGGAAATCCGATTTGTGTTTAGTTTTTTTAACCTAAGCCATAAATTTTACATTATATGGTTGGCAACACCTTGATTGCTGACTAACCATGGCAGCGTTGTACAATTTTGTACAAACGTTACGTTACTTCCAGTTATTGTAACTATTTCGGTGCAATTAAACGTTTCGAGAATAACTTTTAGTGTGGACGATAATTATGTTTAGTCTAATTAGTAACATTAATTTATGTATATTCTAACCAGAATTTAATTGTTCTTGGACCTAAGATAAGTAGAGTCAGGTTCCTACGACACCACAGTTATAAGTAAATAATAGGAGCTAAAGGCGGGCAAAACCAAGTCAGATTTTATGTATTAAGACACAATATTCGACGCAAAGATAAATATTTTTTTAAAGGCAATGACAATGGTTCATATATGTAATTATTTATTCTTACTATAAATCGATTAAAATTAATTAGTCACCAATAATTCGCGTATTATTTAATAATTATTTGACATTTAAATTTAAGCGTCGTTTTGAATTCTGATTTATCAGGGAAAAATGAGATGTAGATATCAGTACAGATGTCAGTAAGTCAGTTAAATTAGTAATCTGTCTCTATCGGTGTCAAAAATTGCGATCATAGAGTTCAGGATGCACGCCAAATACACTAGAGTATCGTGAAATCTCACAGTGCAGTCGCAGACAAGGAGTTTCGCATTGTTTATGTGTTAGATAGCCACCAACCATCTTTTCTATTAAAAGTGTGGGATGTTCTTTTATTTCAAAAGTGTGTAACGGTGCTCCTTAGCAGTAATTGGTGGTTTATAAAATCTAGTATAATGATTAAGCTTGTCTATAGTATATTGACACGCTATTACCTTCGATGCCAATTGCCTAACTCTAATAGCAATACTCAATTTTGTGTAACCTATATAGCACAATTCACAATCACTTTTATAAGTCCACGCAAATTTTACGGGAACATTACTTTTAATAAGTTTCAAGAACTGGCTCATTTTCTCAATATATTCAATATATGTAATAAATATACATATATATATGTTTGAAAATATCTATAAAAATGTATAGCCATGTTAAGCTTATTTTAATTTATATAAATATAGAATGAAACATAAAGACATTCGAACCCCGAATTCAAATATTTTTCATTCTATATTTATATACATTTAAATACATATATATGTTTCTAATTCTATGAAGATAAAAAATCTGAAGGTAGAAGGTCAGGGCTATACGCTGGACGCATTAATACCTCTCAGTCAAACTTTCTTAATTGTTGATGAGTGGCTAAAGATTTGTGTGGTCTAGCGTTATCGTAATAAAAGACAACACCTTTTCTATTGATCAATTTCGGTCGCTTTCTTTCAAGTACTTGCATTAATCTCATCAGTTTTTGGGAGTAAGGTTCCACATCAATGGTTCTGCTAGGCGGTAAAAGTTTATAATGAACAATGCTCTTCTAGTCACGCCATTCACACAGCATCACTTTATCGCACACACATTTAAACCTGATCGGCCTTTGACCACTACTTTTTTCGCATGTTTGGTTTCATTACGTCTTCGCAAAGAATCGCAAATGAGTAAACGATTCATTAGATTCTTTTTAGTGAGCTAGTGTGGCACCCAAATATCGATCTTTAATGTATACCCAGCTTTTTTCAAGTGGGTAAAAACTATTTTATGTTCAAACTCCAGTTCTACAGTAACTTTGTAAGTACATGCCAAACTAGGTTTACTTTTTAAAAAATGAATCCATTTTATTTGTAACAAGGCGACCAGAGCAAGGTCCGTGGTTGACATCAATGATACCGGATTGAAAACGCTTAAACCAAATTTGTGTTAGTTTTTTTGACACTGCATAAGGTCCATAAATGTCATAATTTTTTTTCGTCGCTTGCGTCGCACTTTTTCCTTTTTTGAAATAAACCTTTAAAATGTATAGAGTTTTTCATTCGATTCCTAATGAAATTAAATATGACAGAAAGAAAACGAAATGAAAATTTTAAGGAAACAAAATGTTACATAATCGTTTCCTTTTGTTAAAATTTAAACATTTTAAGTCAATAAAACCAGCCAGATACAAATAGTACAGTCAAAGTTTTTATTTTTTACCAGACAATTTTATAGAAGAATATTTTATAGTTTAACAGTCCTTAAATTCCTTACCAACCCTCAGTATAAAGCCAAGCATCCGATAAGCCCTTCAAACAATTCGGTCTATAAGACACCCAAATGTTACTATCTAGGTAAATACCCAGATCTCTCAACTTAGAAACGCGCTCCATAATTTTGTCGTTAAGATGATACTCATAGGTAATTGAAACTTTTCACAACATTTTTTCACAATTATAGAGAGCTGATTATCCTCAAAGTACTTGTATAGACTTTTGAGATCTACTTGTAATAGCTAACAATCTGAAAACCCAGACACCCTTCTAAAAACGTACGAAAATATTAATATCGGAAAATGTTCAACGACTGTACCAATACCGTTTATATTGATATTAAAAAGCAACGGACTAAGGCGAGAGCCCTGCGGTACACCAGATGAAACAGGAGTGAATGACGAACAAAAATAAAACGAACACTGTCGGGTAGGCTGGAAGACGATCTTTTACACTTAACAAAAGACCAAAAGTGTTAGTTGTTTTTCTGTATCATGGCTTCAGCTTTATGAAAATAATCATCATAGCACTTACTTGAACTATTTTTTGTCGTTCTCGTAAAGGAACAAATGCTTCGTAGTCTGATATTTTATGAGGTATTTTAAATTTTCTGCAATATTTTTTATTAAGTATTCCCGTACCCCTATACGTCTACACCCCTATACAAATGTGCATAGTTATTAAAGGTCCTAAACATCTTAGTGGAAACCATAATAAATAATAAATAAACAAAGATATATAAGAGTAAAAAAGATATGTCGTCCCATGTTGGTCACTCAGCGTATGTTGAATACAATGTTTTCAACGCTGGTATTCTATGGCTGCCATTTTTGGTGTTGAATATTGCCATATTTGCGAAAATACTTTTTCCCCGACCTGTTTTATCAGTTAAACGGTTATAATGTTTATGTTTCTATATAATTTAGTGATCGTGAGACGAAAGTTTATTTGGGGGGTATTTGGATTCAAAGTTTTCTAAAAAAAAATTTAAACACTCCTTGTTATATTCCGTATAATGCAATATTTAATGCAATATTATGTCAATAATAATATTTTAAATAAGTATATATAATATCGCTAGTCAAGGTCAGGTTAGATCGATCGTTTGTTATACAAATTGTACAAGCTAAAATACTTATATGGTGTAGATTATATAGTCTTTGAAACCGACTTGACTAAATAAATAGTAGATATTTTCTGTCATTTCAAAATATCTGGTAATTGTAATAAAAGTATAAGTATTTGATTGAGCAGATGGAATTCTGTATAAAAATAACAATAATAATTGGTGGATGATTGTGATTTAAATGAACAATTCTAATCATAATACAGCAGTTTCTCATAAGTAAAATTCTAACCAAAAAAACACGCTTTAAAGACAATGGAATCGAGAGTTAAGGACTTGAATAAAACGAGCACCAATTCAATTAAAATGCAACTTGGTATAAATAATAGTTATCTGTGTGAAATTTGTGAAAATATCGAACCTCACGGTAACAGATACGAAACAAGGGATCTCTATCTTTGATTGAGAACGAGATCTAACACAAAATATCGCAGTAATAGGACATTTAGATTACATTGTTGACGAGATAAATTAGAGCAAACCAACATTTAAGCGACCATAAGTAAGTATGCTACATACATACGGTCACCAGCTAGTAGACAGTTGAAAGTTTTAAATAAGTACATAAAACACTGATAGTCTTCTTAAGCATTGTGATATTAAAAATATATATAGGAGAAACATACACCAGCTCGTGTGTGTGTTATATTATTGTAGTATTGCTACATATAAGATTGTTATTATATACATAGTAATTTGCTATATTGGTAATATAATTGTATGCCATTCATAATTGTTTATTTACCTGCATAACAATAAATATTGTTGTTACAATTGCATTTAAGAATTTAGAGGTATTTAGAAGTATATACCATTGTTATTGGTATATTACCAAAGTAGTAAGAGATAACTCTTACTATCAGAAACTATCCTTAAGATATTAAATTATTTAATTTACATTTATTATACTCTGTAAGCCATATGAAATAAGATTTTTACAAATATATTTAGTAATAAAAAATGGTTTTGTACTATTGTATTGTTAATATAAGACATTTAATGATGTTTTAAGTTTGAATATGACTAATCTCCAGAAGCTGCTGTTGGCGCTTCTGTCAATGTCATCTTTATATTATATATATTTCTTGTGTGCGTGTGTATGTCACTGAACTCCTCCTAAACGACTGGACCGATTTTTATGAAATTATTTGTGTGTTCTCAAGGGAACTTGAGAATTGTTTAGATTCACAATTTGGTCCACTGGAAAATGGTTTTTTGATTAATTTTTAATGTGTAAGTAGGTGGTGATTTTGGAATGTTTCACATTGGTTCCGACGGAATGCGTTACCATAGCAATGTCAAATATTAAATAATATTATATTTTAATTATAGTCTGCCCTGACAGTTGGCGTTGCGATAGAAATAAGAAAAATATTTTATTATTGTGTTATTATCATCCACGTGCTGAATTAAATATTAAATCAAGAGGTACTGAGTACTGAGTTTGTAAAGAGCTTTGAAGTGTGCATAAACAACTATAACAACTATACATTTTGCGAATTTATTACGGATCGAAGTAAGTATATTTCTTTTCATTTTTTATCATTATTTGTTGTTTTTTGTCTACGATCTGCTTTATTAATTTTGCTACGTAAAAAGTGAAATTTAATAAAATATATTCCAACTTTATTCAAACTAAAAATCTTTATTTACATATTCATACGGTATCGATGGGTCGAATTATGATAAATGTACATGTAATGACGTTATATATTGTAATAACTTTTTAATATTTTTTCTTTTAAGTTTGAATTTTTTAAATTTAAGACGCGTGTACAAGACAACGTCTGTCGGGTCCGCTAGTTATGTTATAAATATATAATGTAAGCCTCTATCAAAGGTAATCTTTATTGGACAGTTGGCAAGATAAGTGATTTTATACTTATAGTGTTTAAACTATATGTAATGTCTTTTGTGGGTATTTCATAGTATTGAATTATTTATAATTGTGTCTTAATAAGTACACAGTAATGACTATATTTCTGTTTTTATTATATTCATGTACCGGGAGTCAGTTCGTAATATTAAATAATATAATTATTTAGTTCTTTCTTTTCTTTAAACTAATTATAGTAGCTTGATTAAATAACTTATACTATAGTATTTTATATTCTTTCATTGTAGAGTCTTATAAAATCTAACATGTGCATCTTTTATGGGGCAATGTTTACAAATTTTCAACAAGTTTCAAACAAACATTCAAGTTTAAGAAATTACACAAATTTAAGAAAATAACTAAGGAATGTTTTTGTGCAAAAGGATACCACAATGTTTTAGAATATTTAGAGGATTATGCACTGTGGACATAAAGCGATTGCTGACATTGTTCTACAAGATTTATTCGGAGTATTTATTATTAAAGTTTTAATTCTAAGTGAAATTTCAGGTCTATAAGAATTATTTGAGCTCGCACCAGCTTTGATAATGAACTTTTATTTAATAAAGATTTTTCATTTTGATTTTTAAAGAGAGACATAGTTGCGCTCGCTGTCGCGCGAATTATTGAATAATCCTGCATTGAGCTCATTGAATTTATTATTTTATGCGTGTACTGGTCCCCATCTGATGACTTTGATGAAATTAAAAACAAACTGAAGGATATTTTAAAGAAACTTTATCTTGAAAACAAGTCGGTGATAATGTGCGGTGACTTCAATCTAGATATACCTACTAGTAACTTCGTCTACTGTACATTTATTAAATTTGTTTATATCTTATAACTTATTGAACATCTTTTTTGAAGCTACTCGCATAATATGTACGATTACTGTAACATTTATGAAGAGACTATAATTATTTATTTAAGTACAGATCACTGTAGTAAAAAAAATCTATTAATTAATCAGATAATGAAAAGCTTCAAAAATCTACTTGCAAATATAATCAACTTTAATCTTTACTATAAAGAATAATGTTGTGCAAAAAATGGGTAGAGTAGATATGGACGATGATAATTCCGATAATCTATATTTTTAATATTATCAAGAGAAAAATAATTACGAAATAATTAAAACTTAAATTTAGTGATTAGGAAACATTGGATATATACAAAAGTAGAGTTTGGTTGTATGATTTATATGATGAGAGGCAATAGAAACATGATGTGGTGTTTTTGAATAAGATAGAAAATTTTAGAAGAGAGCTAGGTAATTCGAATTATATTAAAAATACAATCTTAAACTCAGTAGATAATTTTATCTACTTAACTGTATTTACAGGTAACTTGGGATATTTTGTCTAGTGTTACTGAAAAAATAAGGGTTACTAATGAACCTGTAAAGTAAAAAAATAATAATTTTAAAACACATACACCTAATAAATTGCGCGGTTATTATGCTAGTTTAATTACTAATCGCTATTATAAATGATCTTGCTCCACAATGGTCCCTTATTTTTAAAATATGTATGTATAAGTGGCAAAAGTCGTTTCTATGTTTAACAATGGTAAAGTATAGAACCTGAAAATTATGAGTCTATCTTTATTTTATCGACCAAGAGTTAAATCTGCAAAAAAAATATTCTAAACCAAAAGACAGAATTTGTTTATAGGAACAAAATCATGAATAGTGAACAATATGATTTCATTAAAGTTATAAGAACAACTGATGCCAGGCCCACGCTTATAAGTATTTATTACGCATAAGAGAATCATAGATTGCAGTTGGGGTTTCTTGTGATTTATCTAAGGCCTTTGGTTGCGTAGACCACCAAACATTACTATGCAAACTTAACCACTATGATGTGCGTAGTGCTGCGCTTGATCTTATTGCCTTTTACCTAAATCAAAGGGTCTAGAGTCTAGACGGTCACTGTAAATAATTCAAAATCGGCTTGTTCTCCTAAAAATGGGTATTCCGTAAGAATAAATTTTTAGTCTCCTGTTTTTTTCAATTTAGATTAATGACTGGCTCTTTTTTGTAATAGGTTTGTGATATGGCACTTTTTGCTGATAATAACTCACTTATTTTTTAAGTTGGACCTAAGAGGACTAATAATGACGAAGTAAATAGTGCTTTTACGTGGAAATTAATAATTTCGTTTTAAAAACTAAGAAAACTAAACGTACGGTATTTACAGTTCCTAATATAAAAATAAAAATTGTAATTTGCTCTTTAAAAATAAAGTGTTAAAAATGACTGCATCAACAATTTTCTTAGATAAAACTCTAAATTAAATCTCCAGTGTAATCATTTGTCTCAGCACTCCCTGACAAACTCAGCTAGGCCATCTTTGCAATTAAAAATATGAGATAACTAACATACGTTAATACGGGTCGACTCATTTATTTTAGTTATTTTCATCTTGTATCGTATTTTACTATGGGGCAGTACTGCCGAAATTAGTTATATATTTATTTTACAAAAAAGGGCTTTGCAGGAAATTTATAACTTAAGAGCTAAAGATGCCTGACAGATGTTTTCAAAGAACTTGGTATTCTAAGATTCGCTACTTAATACTTATTAAATATCATGTTATTTATACCCGAAAATGTAAAAAACCTCTAAAATGGATAAAAATAATATTATTATGTACTTATTGAAGTCGTTGCGTCGCGTTGGGAAACTGTTGCATGTAGCGGGTATTTCACTTTGTTTTCATAACCAATTAATGAGTACTTAGATCATACAATTTGATATTGTTATTTCGTTATTTGCCTTGGTTGTATTTTGACTTCTTAATTAAGCGGTACTCCAACGCAACGATTTCGATAAGTACATAATATACAGTACATAATAAGTGCACAAAATATCTAAAGTCTTCCAACAATACTAATATAATTAAAGAAACAAATGTTAAAACAAGCAAAAAAAATAGTCTAAAATACTGAACTCTAACGAAAAATATTGATTATTTGAAGCAAAACAGCAAAATAAAAATCAATCAGATAACCAACAATTGTCCTTATTAGTTGTTTTAAATTTCTTTGTGTTTTAAACAACTTGTAGTAAATGATCACATTAAAGTTCATATTAGATTTTTCTGAAAGTGTTTTAAATGAAAGGACATACGAAAAAGTACCTTTGAAGTTACTAATGATTTTTTTAGTTTGTGGTTTTCAATTTGAACAAATTAAAATTCAAGTATGATATGATGTTCCTTATTGTTCACAAAAAAATGTATTGTATAATGTGTGGGCTTATAGCAAAAATCAATCTTTTCCAGGTAACTTTTAGGTAGAGTAGATTTTTGGACACCGGTAACTTGTCATACGAGAGTGACTTTTGTAAATACAAAGATAAAGGTGTACATATAAAAAAAAAATCTCTCATACCACGAAAATATACACATCTATATTTTTTTATCAACATAAACTAATATAAGAGGTCCGGTTTCATTAAATTAAATACACGTTTCAAAATGCTCGAAAATACTTTACTAAAAAATCATATAACAACACATTAACAACAAAATTATACGATAAATAGCAGAGTAAGACATTTTCAGGATAAAAACACCTATCAAAACTTAAATAGAGCCCTGTTTAAACGTTTCTGTCAAAAATAAAAAATAAATAAACATCGCGTGAGAAGAAACAGTAAAAATACAGTTATTAAACTCGGTGAGGATCGCTTAAAAGTGACTCGTGTTTGAAATGAGCAGCTATTCTCTGTAAATCATTTATAATTAACGTCTAACTCACGTAATGTTAATGGTTCGAATAATTACCGTCTCGTTCGGATCATAGTAGCGCTTTAAAAATGCACGGCCCAAAGCCATGAAAATACGTTTTCTATTCATAGGTTCTTACTTCTAAGAAAAATATATACAATAAAGATAATGCGAGTTGGAGGGTGCTCTTCCTATCTTTTTAATAAGTTGGTTTCATAAAAGTGGCGCTAGATAGTAAAGAAATTGTTGAAAAAGTCGCTGGTATGAATGAATGATGTATGTAAGAATTAAATAGAATGGTGTATGTACGATTGGATTGGATTTTTACAATACAATGATGAATCATTAAAAACCGACACTATGCGGTTTCGTGTCTAAAGACGAAGCAAACGAAGTTAAGGGCCATGTTGTTTATAAGAATATCTGGCAACAATTATTCCCCTATAATTTCGCACTTATTCCCCGTAATCCAAGCAAGGTGTCTATTAACTTGGAACAAATAAAAATACGGTAATATTATACTATTCTTTACTATTATTATTATTTTATAATAGAAACAGCAGTGACATAATTCATAATTTTATAATATCACTTTCGTATCACGTTAAGCTTAAATTTAAATTTGTTCTTACATATATCTGTTTACTATAACTCACGAGACAATGTCATAAATAAGATAAGAAAAAAATAGTTTATACAGCGGTTGCACTTCTCCTCATACAAAGTGCACCTCATTAATAATATGAGTGCCTTAATCTAGACCTAAAGAAATAGGACCTCCCGCCGACCTACGCAATAAAGGAGACTTCGTTTTCTGGCCGCGGACGCAAGCAGCAGCCAATTGGGATAGGGTTTACAAACGGGCAGACAAAACCTCTGCAATGATCATTATTCTTCATGAAAATGAAATTGTTTCTTTTTATAATATATATATACATATATATATTTACTCTACTTGATTTTTCTAGAGCTTTTGATGCCATAAATATATCACTTCTGCTATCTAAGTTGGCTTTTTATGGCTTCAGTTCAAAGACAGTCAAATGCTTCTACTTAGATTGTACAGTTGCAAAATGCTTCAGAAATAAAAGTAAGTTCTCCCCGATATCACAATTTACGTGGTGTCCCACAAGGTTCGATCCTAGGACCGTTAATATTTATTCTTTACAGTGCAGATTTAATTGATTGCATAAAACATTGCCAATATCATCTATATGCTGATGATGTACAAATCTATGTACACTCTTCACCCTGTGACACTATTAGTTCTGTTAAACTCATGAATGAAGATTTAGACAGAATAGCAATATGATCTAAAATGAACTGTTTTGTCATAAATGCCAGTAAATCTAAGTATATGATCCTTGGATCAAAAAACAGATACAGAAAATTACTACAAAATCTCCAATAATATCAATGTTAGGTGAAACCATCAGTTATGCACAAGAAACCCATAACCTAGGTGTGATTGTGGACAGTAATCTACGTTTTGAAAGACACGTACTGGATGCCATCAAGAATAGCTTTTATAGGCTTAAGTTATTATATAATATTAGACCATACATCTCAGTAGAACTTAGGATTAGATTATGTGAACAATTAATTTTATCTAAAATTAATTATGCTGATGTTGTATATGGTCCATGTTTGCTTTCTCGCACTGAAAGGCTTATTCAGAGACTTCAGAATGCATGTGCTCGATTTTGCTTCTCAATTCCCTCTCGTGCACATGTTACACCATTTCTCAATAAATCTAACTTATTAAAGATGGCAGCTCGTAGACAATTACATTTTATCACACTGCTCTCTGGAGTTGTATCTTCTCAGAAGCCAGAGTACTTATTCAGTAAAATTAAATGGGCATCACAGAGTAATGTTACATATCACACTAGGGCATCTTTGTATATGATATTAACTCCTCCTCACAAGACAGCGGCATTTCGGGGCAGCTTCAGGTATGCAGCTTCCAAATGCTGTAACAACCTCCCTCCTCCAATGTGGAACCTGAAAATAAAAAATATTAAAACTATTTTAAAGAAATATTTTTTAGAAATACAAAAAACTACTTAAAATGGTTGGTTACTTACTTTGAAGTTTTGTCCAACAAGCACAGAGGCGGTTTGTTTGTCGTGCAACATACACTAAGTCCCTAAGAGCAGTATTGCATTGCTGTCTTAGTGTTCACTCCCAACAATTCGCACTTTTAATTGACATCACAATAACATCTTTTAACAACTAACTCATGAGCTATATATATATATACAAACTTACACTGATAATTAGTTTTACGATTAACGATTAAAAACCTCAATAAATCTTGTATAATAAATCTTTCGTTTATTTAAGTTTGTTTCTCCTGTTTTTTAGGTTAAGACTTGATTATTTGTTATGGCTTGGTTAAGACTTTTATGCCTAGTCTTTATATGTTCTCAAGTTAAATTGTGTCTTTTTTTATTTTATTTTTATTATTATTATTTTTTTGTCTGTTGTTTATAATGTTACAATTTAGTGCAATCTTTGATAGGTTATGTTTGTATAAAATGTGTGACTGCTGACACTGTCGCGGGCTCAATTATAGATTATAAAATATAAAGGCTCAACTGAAAATCAGTGTTGCGATATTTTTATTATATTATATATTTTATATATCGTAGCGTAAGCTGAGCTGAGTCCTTTTCGGCTCAACATAACATTTAGGTACATAACACTTTGATAATTTTATTATTCTGTTTTAACTTTTTATAGCTTTTCTGTATTTAAATGTTGTGTAGAGACTACGAATAAATATGTTTTCTTTCTTTCTTTCTTTCTTTATATATATATATATATATATATATATATATATATATATATATATATATATATATATATATACTGTCGTGGTCAACTAATTAAGGACACTCTTTGGTTAAACCGAATTGTGAATTTATTTTTTATTTTCCAACGAGTCTAAACCATATTCCATATCTCTTACATGTAAGTATAATTAGTCATTTATGTGCCCGATTATACAAACAATAACAACTTCTTAAACATTAAACCTCTTTACAGTATAGCTAATAGATTATCGTAGTGCTATTTGTTCAAATAATGCTGGCTGGCCATTTAATTAGGGACACTGAGATATTGCGTTCTATTTTCAAAATTTGAATCTCAATACTTTTTTACTTCTTCTCTTATTGTTTCGTGATAGTTTTGGCGGCAATCCCGATATTTATTTTAAGTTTTGAAAAATATTTTGAAGAAAAATGGGTAAAAATAAAAGTTGCGATCCAACACTACGAAAAATTATCATGAAGTTTGTTGTCGAGCATGGTTGGCCATACCGAAGGATAGCAGAACATTTAAATAGTTCAAAAACTATGGTATATAATGCAGTGCAACATGTCAGACGCAATAACACAGATTTAAATGTGCCCAGAACAAAAAGATCGAGAAAAACAACTCCGCAAGAAGATAGAATGATAACCAGGTTAGCTAAGAAAGATCCGTTTCTAGGCTCTATTTTAATTAAACACGAAGTGTTTGGGACAGACGAAAGAGCTGGTGTCTCAGCGAGGACCGTTCGACGACGTCTGGTAGAAGCAGGGTTGTTCGGAAGAGTGGCTCGCAAAGTACCGTTGTTGAAGAAAGAACATAGAAATGCTCGTTTGGCGTTTGCACGTAAATATGGACATTGGACCTACGCCCAATGGCAACATGTATTATTCTCTGACGAGACCAAGGTTAATTTGATTTCTTCAGATGGAAGGCAATACGTACGGCGTCCAGTAAAAGCGGTCCAGTAAAAAAAAATGAATCCAAGATTCACCAAAAAGCAGGTGAAACATGGCGGTGGAAACATTAAAATGTGGGGTTCATTTTCTGGACGTGGAGTGGGACCTGTGAGGAAAGTTCAGGGTAACTTAGACCAACATCAATACAAGGCAATATTGGAGGAAACGATGCTTCCCTATGTTGAGGAGCATCTCCCTATTATATGGACGTTTCAGCATGATAACGACCCGAAACATACCGCCCGTTCAGTCAAGTCGTTTCTTACCAGTCAGTCAGTATCGGTGCTAGATTGGCCAGCAAATAGCCCGGACCTTAACCCAATCGAGCACCTTTGGCACGAAATCAAGAAAAAAGTAGCCACTTATCGTACCACAACTTTAGATGAACTTAATGAAGCTTTTTGTGAGGCATGGGCAAACATTCCTGTCGAAACATGCCAGAAACTGATAATGTCTATGCCACATCGGTGTCAAGCGGTAATTACTAACAAAGGTTTTCCTACTGGGTACTGATTTTACACGTAATAAAATGGAGCTGTTAAAGATATTATAATACTGCAGATTATTAGTTTTGTTTACCTCTATTTTTCATTATAGTTTACTGTCCTTAATTAAATGTCCAGCTACAGAATTATACCTTAAAATTGAATACATGTTCAACCTTTGATATTAAATACTTTTTTCTATTTATTTATTCTTTTATTTAAAGCCATTTAAAGCATAATAATCGGACCAAATTATGCAAATAATAGTTACTGAGAAATCAATAGGGTTTTATATTTGTATGTACATAACCGGTTATTGTTCTTCACTATCTTGCATGTCCCTAATTAGTTGACCACGACTGTATATATATATATAATAGTGTAATAAATCTTTTAAGCTTCCTATAAATTGTAAATGATGCGTCTAATTTGAACAGAACCAAAAATAGAAAATAATGTTTCCGTATTGTCTAGCTCATTGTCTAGCTCCTAGCCTACTATTAATGTATTTGGATATTCGGATTAGAAGATTATATGTTTATCCGTTAACTTGCTATCGCATACTAAAGTGAGACTCAGACTCAGAAGATTAATTTAAATTCATGACATTGTCAATAATCCGTATCTAACGCAGTTTTGTAACATATTAAGATATTGTTGAGTGAAGCGTAAGCGCAGCTCTTAACCGTTCACCTGACAGAATTGCTGACCGACTTGACGTCCAAACTAATAAACTGAATCATATGCAAATCGGCAGGTGAGTCACAAACTCTCTGAACTCTAACTCTCTCTGAAAAGAATTGAAAAATCTTAACTAAAAGAAAAGTTATTGCAAAAAAAAAATTCTTTCTGGAAAATCCCATGTTAACTGGTGGACGCTCATGCAAATAACAGTACTAGAACATAGATTTTTCAACCAAGGGAAGGACTTTTTTTTCAATTATTCAACGACGGGTAGGACTGGCGGCATGCTATTAGAAATATTGATGTTCGGCAATGTGGAACATCTTACATCACGGAATTTTTGAGATGCATACCCATACTATTTCAGAATCGCAATAGACATTCACTATTAGGTTTAAAATTATCATAGATCATTAGACATTAACTATAACATTCCTGGCGACATTGAATATCCACCAATGAATTGCCATAGACATAAATTGATCGTATTAAATATGGAATAAGTTGACTAGAATTGTTATTTTATAAAAGAAGAGAGGCGAAGTTCACCCCCCGCTGGCGTGATGTGCAGCCCTAGTTAAAAAAATATTATTATATTGCATTGCCATCCTTTTCATAGAAATATTCTATAAACATAAATGTTTTTAAGTAACTAGCAGATTTCACTTTACTAGAACTGAAATTCTAAGTCAAAATATTGTAAATAGTTTCTTAAAATGTACCAACTTGAAAACACGTTTCTTGGTCGGATAAATGGAAAGAGTCATTATTTTACGACCGCCCAGGGTTGGGACGTAGACGAAGATACGGTTTAACTGTCTCTATAATAAACTGTAGAACTATTAAAAGGTATGAGATCGCTACCTTGGGGGCGACTACGTTTATTGAATTTCTTTTTCTTCTTACGGATATACGTTTTGGTAGCTAAATAATATTACAATTAGTTATTTATGATATAGTGATACTCGAAATGTATAATAGTCAGCAAAATATATTTTACCATAATTAATATTAAATATTTTTAACTTATTGGTATAAAACCATAAAAATCAACTTTAATAAATAAAAAAAAACTTATAATATTCTATTCTAATAACATAAACAAGAAATATCTGCAAAAATAAAAATTTTCATCTTCTTTACTTTTTCAACGTTATTTAAAATGTTATCAGTAATACTATTTAAAATTACTTAGTACTTTAAATATAAATGAAGTATCTACTTAAAACGTATTACTTAGTTTCCACTTAATACATTGAATTGTAAAGAAATAGGGAGGAATCATGAACGTTATAAATGAGTGGGCTTCTATCGTTAGGTATATTATTTTATTAAATGCCGGACTAAGGACAAATCTTTTTGCTAATATTACAATAAATGTGAATATATACATAGGTATTTGGTGTTAATAGTCAAACAATTATATGTAATCATAAAATAACATATAATTATACACCAATATATATAATTAAATATACAGATTTATTTGTAATTAATTGGCCACCTCTTGCAGGCAACCACTCTCCAACAATCCCAACAACATTTTAAAATTAATAGTTTAAAAAAATTGTGTTTTCCCATACAAAAATTATTTGTTATCTCTGAACTGGCATTAATTCTGAGCGTAGCGAGCGATATGATGCCCGGGCGTTAACGTTTTAAGTACTTCTAACAAAATACAGATTAATAAGGCAAAGAGGCAGCAAAAAATATTTGTTTTGTTATTTTTGTGTTGTTTATTAAGATTTGTAAAAAGTCGTATAAGTCGTCGGGATTGATGCAGAGGGACTGCCTGCAAGAGGTGGTCAATTGATTACAAATAACCCTGTCTATATATAAATTATTATATATATCACTTAATATAGAATAAATTATATATCTTAGTAATAAAACATATATGATTATTATATAATTTATTCTTTTATAAATGATAATTTTTATGCTATAATTGTCATTTGCCTGAATGATTAATGACACTTGAGGTAATTTTATCATTATACACTTATTTTTTAAGCTAAATTAAGTATCAAATAAATTCAATTTAAGCTGCTGGAACAGAGAGAGGGTGCATTAAAAACGCCAATGAAGTAAATTGCGATGTCAATCAGGCGGTAGCTGAGTCACTGGTAGCATATAATCAATCTTCATAAGACAAGGATTAGCCTTAAAGAAAAATAAATTGCTTTGCACTTTCGTACCATCGATAAGTGATGAGTGCGTACCATTTTGTTTTTTTATTCATATATTCTTTATTTTACACAAAATATAAAAAAGTAAAACACAAACAAGTAGGACAAAAGAAGTACAACAGGCGGCCTTATCGGCTAACGGGGATTTCTTCCAGGCAACCCTGGGGTTTAGAACAGTCATTAATATGGGTAGGTGGCGTAGGTACAAATAATAAACATGCTTATAAATAACTATACA
Source organism: Napeogenes sylphis (assembly GCA_959347405.1). Taxonomy (NCBI): domain Eukaryota; kingdom Metazoa; phylum Arthropoda; class Insecta; order Lepidoptera; family Nymphalidae; genus Napeogenes; species Napeogenes sylphis. The sequence continues at coordinate 26,144,932 of OY365788.1, read as the reverse complement.
CTAATACGTAGATTTGTAAATAAATTGTTATTTTTGTTTTTATTGTTAGTTTTTGCCTGATTTAAAGCAAATTTTCGTTAAAATATTTTTATTATTTTCAAACAATGTAGTACAAATTAAGTTTATAGGACCTAATATTTATTAGGTAAGAATAAATTTAATATTAAACTTTTTTTTTTTAATCTGCAAAAGAGCACTTTTTCAATAGAGATAACTACGTTTTAGTTATCTTTATTTAAAAAGTGCTCTTTTGTATAATAACTATCCGTGTATAAGTATAATAATATATAATTTATTTAAAACAAATTACTATAAAATAAATTTATTATATAATATGTGGTTTAGTCAATTATAGGTCATTTATTGTAGTTACGTGTATACGCCACCTACTCATAATAAAGTCTGTTTTTATCTACTCTAAGCCCCAGGGTAGCCCAGAAGAAATCGCCGTCAGGCGATAAGGAGATAAGGTACTTGCTATGTACTACTTGTATGTATTTTATTTCTTATATTTTGTGGTATACAGTAAAGAATATATGAATAACTAAAATGACTTGTTTGTAGATTAGCACGAAAAAATGTCTCTCCGAAACGTATTTAAGACTTCGTACAATGCCTTGAACTATTATTGTTCTAATGACAGTGAAAGACATTAATTATAAGTTCAGTGTAATAGTGAGAGATTAATGCAAGATGTGTCAATAATAAGTGAAATAATGTTTTAGTAATTCCTTGTAAATAATAAAATTAATTGTTAAAACTAAAATTGGTTCTATGGAAAATTAAAAATTGATTAGATAATAAATTCAGTTAATTTAATTTGTATTTTTTTTAATAATATTTAAATACCAATTCGATATATACAATTTACATTTGTTTATGTTTAAATGTATAATTAAAATAATATAAAATATTTATTCAGATTAAACAATGTGTATCTAGAGACAACTTGTTTTTCATATGTCTTGCCTTTGACACAAGAAATAAAATCTCAAAAGTAATTTGTAAATAAAAAATAACTAAATACTTACTTTAAGTGGAGTAATAATAACTTAAATTTAAACTCTATTTTTATATATATAAAATAGACATTTTTCGAAATACAGGTCAAGAGCTTTTATGAGACGGCAGTACGACCCCCCAACCATCTCAGCTCCTATAATTGCTGTTTTTAATTACCTGCAGCTACCTGCAGCTTCTCAATTTTTTTTTAATAACCTATAGGTGACCGAGATAACGAAACCTTAATAATAATATACAAAATTATTGTATATTAGACACATGTATTAGACATATGTTACTAATATGTCTAAGAATGTATCATTTCCACTAAAAATATTTAAAATCATTACCCCATATTCGTATATCGTGCCTATCATATTAGAAAGAAAAGTTCACATTTTTTCAGTAAAATTATTTATTTATATTATATGAAGTTAAGTATTTGAAAATAACTTTATAGAGTTAATTTCGATTTAGTAGTTTTTTCATAGTGTTCATAGGTATAGTATTTCATAGTTTTTTCATAGTAGTTTTCATAGTGATGCCATTGAAATTGATGACATGGCATTATGCCGGTAGTAAAAAAAAGAAAACAACAAATATTTGGAATCTAGTTATCGGCGAGATGGGCGTCGTTAGCATTGGTCTGCAACCTATCTAAGAGATGGAAAACTCTGAAATCAAATCCGGTGAGATGGGCATCGTTAGCATTGTGCTGCATTCTATCTAGGAGAAGGAAAACTCCGAAATTACACCCGGAACTGGTGGCTTCGTTAGGCACGAGTAGGATACTATCCGAAAAGTGGCAGTTACCTGCAACCAACCTGGTGGGTTTGCACGTATTGGCATGCCATTCCTGTAAGCCAGGCTGGGGAGGTCGAGAGAGTAGTGCAGGTTACGGGCAACCCTGCATTACTATACTGCGTCCCAGGCGATGCAGCGTCTGTGGAGAGGACACTTCACCCACGTCGCTCTACGGCGTGGAAATTAACACGGGAAGTGGCAGTTACCGGTTTTAAGCCTGCGCTAATGGGCGTCAGCGCGGGTGCCAGGGGTCACTTCCGACAGTGGGAGGGTCCATCGTAGGCCCACTGATCAGTTACCGCCCGCTTCAACTGGGCAGCCCCCGGTCAATAAGGTACTGATCCGTCCCGGCATTGTTAGTTCCCTTGGGATGTTGGGAACTCAAGGTTTACCCAGAAAGCAATGCTGTGCTGCTTTTCACCAGCGAACAAACAGCAAGCAAAATCTAAAGCTTACACTTCCATGCGCTTTGGGACTTGGAACGTCCGCACTATGAGGACAGGTCTCCTTGATAACTTAGAGACTTTAGAATACGCTCAAGACCTACGTAAAACGGCTGTTATTGATTTGGAGTTAGCACGCCTTAATATATGTATCGCTGCACTGCAGGGGACTAGATTACCCGATCAAGGCTCATTACGCGAAGCGAATTATACTTTCTTTTGGATAGGCAAGGACTCAAATGAACATCGTGAGCATGGGGTCGGCTTTGCTGTCAGTAACAAACTTTTAAGTACCTTAGAATCACCTCGAGGCATTACAGAGCGTATAATGATCTTACGCCTTAGTTCTAAAAGTGGTTTTGTCATTTTTATATCTGCATACGCTCCCACGCTTAACTCATCAGCTGAATCTAAAGATGAGTTCTATAACAAACTCTATAGCACTGTGTCCAGTGTTCCGGCTGGGGACCAACTGTATGTTCTGGGAGATTTGAACATTAAGCAGCTTCAGCCTCTTATTGACTCAAAGCGAGGAGCCGCACTCAATTACCGTCTTAATCCATGTGCAACCACTCGCTCTGAACTCTGTGCAGCGAAATCATTTATACAGCGAACTTGTCGCCAGCTTGCTAATACTTATTGGAGGGATTTGTGTAGAAGTATTCAACATTGCGCAGATATAGGAAACTTTCACGGTGTCTATGCGGGGATCAGGACGGCCATTGGACCTGTGCAAAAGAAGACGGCTCCTCTAAAAGAGATTGATGGGTCCTTCATTGTTGATATTGACCGACAGTTGAAAAGGTGGGTAGAACACTACACTGAGCTTTATTCTCGCCCAGCTGAGATTAGCCCTGTCGCCAAGGACTTAATCCCGGAACTACCGGTTATGTCCGAGCTCGACAACCTACCCACTGTGCAGGAATTCCGTGCAGCCGTGATCAAACTCAAATGCGATAAGAGTCCTGGGGTAGACGGTGTACTTACCGAAATCCTCAAGCTCAAGTGCATACTGCCCGTACTTTACAATTTCCTGGAGAAATGCTGGGAGAAGGAGCAGTTCCCTCAGGATATGCGCGATGCAAATATCATAACCTTGTACAAAGGGAAAGGAGACCGCGGTGATTGTAATAGCTATCGCGGTATTTCCCTTCTAAGCATCGTAGGCAAGCTTTTCGCCAGGGTAATATTGTCTAAATTGCAAAGCCTTGCTGAACGCGTATATCCCGAGTCACAATGTGGCTTTCGCTCCCAGCGATCCACTACGGATATGATTTTTACTCTCCGCCAACTTCAGGAGAAGTGTCGTGAGCAAAACACCCCTCTGGTGATCGCGTTCGTGGACCTTTCTAGGGCCTTCGATACTGTCAGTAGAGACGGCCTTTATAATGCGCTTGAGCTGATAGGATGTCCTCCCAAGAGGTTAAATTTGGTAAAGTCTTTTCACGAGGGAATGAAAGGCACTATGGTCATTGATGGTCAGATGTCTGAAGCCTTCGAAAAGCGCAGAGGGGTTCGCCAGGGTTGCGTCCTAGCTCCAACTTTATTCGGCATATTTTTCTCTCTGCCGCTTAAAGCCGCTTTTGGCGATACGCAGCAGGGCATTCACTTGCATACGAGATCAGACGGGAAACTATTTAACATCTCCCAGTTGCAATCCCAACGCAATAGGAATGACTTGTTTGTCGACAGTCTGCTCTTTGCCGATGACGCTGCCTTTGTAGCGGAAACTTCAGAAGAGCTCCAGATCCTGCTAGACAAATTTGCCCACGCTTGTTCCCTGTTTTCCATGATCATTAATGCAAAGAAAACAGTGATCCTGGCGCAAAGTACGACTCACCAACCAGCCATCTTACTAGAAGGCATGCCCTTGAAGGTAGTAGACAAGTTCTGCTACCTAGGGTCAACCGTGTCGTGCAATCTCTCCTTAAATGGGGAGATCGATATTCGCATCGGTAAGGCGGCTAGCACGTTTGGCAGACTGAGTACAAGAGTGTGGAATAATAAACACCTTACTGTCAAGACTAAGATGATTATCTACCAAACTTGTGTCTTGAGCACACTCTTGTATGGAGCTGAAACCTGGACGTTCTATGCCAAGCAAGAACGGCGGCTAAACAGGTTTCATATGCGCTCTCTTCGAAGCATTCTTAACATATCATGGAAAGACAGGGTAACGAACGAGAGAGTGCTGGAAATTGCACAGCTGCCCAGCATCACCGCCCTCCTCAAACAGAGACGTTTACGATGGCTAGGGCATGTGCATCGCATGAACAGCACTCGTTTGCCCAGACAGGTCTTGTTAAGCCAAGTGGCATTTGCGAAACGCAATATAGGACGACCCCTCCTACGTTTTAAAGACTGTGTAAAGCGTGATATGGGCGGTTTTAATATCGATCGCGGCTCGTGGGAGAGCCTTGCAGCTGATCGCGATGAGTGGAGGAAATCCATATCGAAGGGATGTACTGCACACGACCGAGCCTGGTTCCAACACCTAGCACAAAAACGATCAAAAAGGCAGAATGGGCACTCTGCTACACACGCTACACCAGTTGGCGCTTTCCACGTATGCCAGAAGTGCGGGCGAGCGTGCCATTCAAGGATCGGACTTTTTAGTCACGAAAGGCGGTGCCTCTCACTCACAGACACTGTTTAAATCATCTGACAAGATGTAAGAGGCCTTAAGTAGTAGTTAAGCGAAATATATAATAAAAAAAATATATTTTGACAAAGAAATCAAAACCAATTTTTATATTGAATGAAATCCTAATTGAACTTACGAAATTTATCAAAGCATGTAATACCTTTGACAACGAAAAGAGTTGTGAAGATAGGTATAGACCTATCCTCATACAGTAATACATACCTCATACATACATACTCTTTGATTATTTGAACAATAAATGCTCTCTAACATACCACGAACATTATTCAGAAAACACTTCAGATACCAAAAATTTTAGTATTGTCTTGGACCCGGGGCTGGATGTAGGAAATTTTTTTTTACATCGAGATATATGATATAAGTGTAAGGTTATCAAAGTTGCCAGTGTGACATCTATAAAAATATATATTTTTATATACAATTTATATTAACTTCAATTAGTCAACTGATAGTGGTTTTATAACGAATTAAATGTACAAATACTTCAAATAATATAATAAGATCGTAGTTCTTATAGAGTTTTCTCAAAAACCTTATTAAGGGTGATTCCTCGGTAACCGACAATCCAACAAATTGAATCAGTTGATTTGAGTAAATTAGACCCCTCATTTCATCCAAGGGTCTATTTAGCAAATCTAATTTTTGAAACGAGGCGAGATCTGCTGAACCTTTGTAACTTTGTTCGGGTCAATTTCCCTAACATGGAAGAACTTTTACGATTAGAATTATATTGAATTTGTATTTTATTTAATTTAAAATTAAAGTTTAATTACTTCTTATTAGTACTTCTAGTAAATTTATATTTTCCTGGTTACAAAAATATTTTAATTGGTATTTTTAATCTATACTAATATTATTGGTAATCTATACTAATATTATAACTGCGAAAGTTAAGATGTCTGGAGGGATGGATGCATGTTTGTTACTCAATCACGCCAAAATTACTAAACGGATTATGATGAAACTAGCAAAACAATAATTTAGCTTATGTATCAGAATATTATATAGGCTATACAAATATAAACTTTTTGAAAATGGCGGATCTTGGACGCCTTATTGTGATGTCTAAAATTTATGTTTACAAACAAAACCTTCGATGATCATATCAAAATAAAAAGCTTAAAATAGCAATTTCACAAAATGAAATATACGTATGATATGTTTGGGAGGAGCATACATATTTTTTGATAGACAAAAATATAGGTATAGGAAATATACTTTACAATTATGGTTCTAAATAAAAAAACTGAGAATTGTACGTGTATTTGATGGACTAAACGTCGAACAGATTGTTCAAACCGTTTCAAATATTTTTCTACTTAAGTAATGTTTCTTTGCGTCATAATTTCATCTAGATAAATATGACTTTATACAGAGTTGAATTGAAGTTAAAATTGAATATCAGGCAGTATACAAGCCAAACACAGCAAGAAGTTGCAATTTCATTTAGAATTTGCTTTTACAATGACTATCAACAAATCCCAAGGCCAAACTTTAAAAGTGGCAGGCATTCATTAGGGTGCTCCACGCTTTGCACATGGTCAATTGTATGTTAGATGTTCACGTGTGTCCAGTTCACTAATTTGGCATGTATTTGCAAAAAACAATAAATCTTTTAATACGGATTAAAAAATTAAAGAACGTTGGATACCAACTTTAACCACCAACTAAAATGCTCTGTTTGTCTGTAGAAACTAGGATAACTATCAATATTTTCCCCAAGTCGGTTTTTTTTCATTACCTCCTCTTCTCCGCCGCCATATAATTTTATTTAATATCTTGGACACATTTCATAATCGGAATCACCATCATTTTGATCAGTAAGCAGTTAACATCCAAAACTCTTTAAAAAACACGGGCCACAGGTAAGATATTTTATTTTAAGGTATTTTAGCAATTTCAAGTTTCAAGAATCTTTACTAGTCACTTTTAAAACAAGTGTATATACATGAAATGATATATTCCTTTAATATACCAACGGTTTTAGGTAACTGGATATGCTGGACTATTTAAAAAAATAATAAATATAAGTTAGATATATGTTTTTGTTATAAAATATATTTATAAAGCATGTAGAAACTTAATTTAAAAGGAATCAAAGTAATTACAACATTTTTCACATAATTTAATAACACAAAAGCCCATTCTGAAACCACAATGTTAAAACAAATTTAGTAACAAAGGTATGTCATAAAACGACCATAACCGTACACAAAGCACAAGGACTCTCTATCGGCTCCGTTTTTATAATTAACACCAGGAGTAAGATGCAACTGCACTACAGCATTCCCCACGCGGTTGTAGCAGTGTCGCGTCATACCGGGAGCTGTGTGTATTTTACCGACAGCAAGGACGACGCGACGGACAGATTCAAGACGAGCGATGAAGGCGACACAATACAACATCATAGAATATAATACCAAGATAAGTATAAAAGACTATAAAAGAACAACAAGGCTATAAAAGACAGAAACTTTGCTATCGTGGAAACCTTGCTCATTATGAGTGAAAAAATAAAAAGAACAGTAGGCCGCTACAATAGTGTTCTAGTAGGAAGGCGTTAATCAGAAAATAAATGAAATTTATATTGTCTTATTTTTAATAATAAAAACTTGAATATGTATTAAATACTTCATATTAACATAAACTCACATTACGTCAAACAAAAAAAAACAACAACAAAAAAACAATTGTGTAAAGGAGTCCTTTGACTTTGACTGACATAGTTTTTAGGATATCTTTTACTGATTTCTTTTTGAGCATGTTATCTCAAATTAAAATTTATAATCTGACAAAAACACTCTAATGTGAAAAGGGGCACCGGCGATGTATCCGTGGATAAAAGTATACATTAATAAAAATAATAAAAAAACCGACAAATCTACCGAAGTAATAAAAAGCTAGACAAGCTACTCAAAGTAGGTACTCAAAGATCACATCGACAATCAGTGTTCACACCTACACAATTCCACTCTCAAATGAGTATAACACAATAATTCATAAACTTAACACTTTTTTAATAATTTATAGGAATTGATCCCTACTAATTGTTTAGAAATACCCTCGACCTGTAACCATATATTATAGAATAGCTTTTGCCCGCGGCTTCGCACGCCTTAAATTCGTAGTAAAACAATTCCCTTTTTTTGTTTTGGCTTCTATATGACTTATTTTAAGTGATACAATCAAAATTACGACATCGGCAGACATCGCTTACTATCAAAAGTATATTTAAAGTTTTTAATAAAGATACAATATTAGGTACTGTAATTATTTTATACCTCTGTTGCTTTTACTTAAACGTCCATTTAAATACTTTTTAAACAGAGTACTTAATAACCATTCTAACCATATATCACACTTACAGATTTTCATTGAACATAATCAAAATATTACCATGTAAACTTAAAAAATTCTGAGCTACATAATCGACGTTATTTTCACCATCAACTTGCAGGTCTAGTTTTATTTTTAAAAAATCTATTTTAAATGATAAACATTCAGTTAGCTATATGCATTAACAAAATTTTCAATACTGAACATTCACAAAAGCCATTTTTGAGACATTTCGCACGGTTCCATTCCAGAATGCGCCGGTAGACCGTACCGCCGCAAACGCGAAGACCCTATATTTTAAATCTGTAATATCTTCAAAAATATTCATTGAAATTACATGCTGTAAGGGGCTATATTGTTCCATATTTAATGTAAAATGTATTTAAGTTACTCAATTAGATAAGAATTAAAGCTGTATTTCTAAAAATCGCTTCGTAAATTACCTATTATTTTTCGTAAAAAGTAAAGGATAAAAATTTGCTATTGTGGGTTATCCCTAAGAGATAAACATATACCATCGCAGTTTTTCTTGTAGAACTTTTTAAGGTATACAATACTTAGTACATTATTTTGATCTATCTCGTGGAGTTCAACCAGCGCAAACAAAAGTGTTTGTTTACGACTTCGCATTAGAAATCTTGAAATTATCAGTGATTCTCTGATATACTAAGCACGTTATAATACATATAAACCTTCCTCTTGCATCACTATATCTATTAAAAAAACTGCATTAAAATCCTTTGCGTAGTTTTAAATATACATACATTCAGACATACAGACGCGAAAAGCGACTTTGCTTTATAATATGTAACTTGCTGTGCCTGCGACTTCGTACGCGTAGTTTTCGATTTTGATAAAAAGTACCCTTTGTACTTACTAATGTATGTAAAAACTATAAACCTTTAAACCGGTAAGAAGCATTGGTATGACAATAAGAGATTATTAACTTCTTTATTTGTTAACCGATTGTTAACAAAAAAAAACAAAATATAAAATGAATCCCATGACTATATATTCCTACTAATCCGTTTCTGAGATTAGCGTGCACTAACGTACAGATATTTAGATGAACAAAATGAAAAAAAACATTGTTTTGGGTTCTCTTGCTTATGTATGAATTTTTGAAAATATTTTTTTTCGTGTTGTGTGCACAACTAAAAGGCAAACAGATAAACAGACAAAGATTTAAAAAATGCTGAAAATGGATTCTGTTAGTTATTAGCTTACATCCTGGTATATTTTTTTAAATATTTTTAATCCAAAGACTACTCCTCTACAGATTTATTACATGTATAGAATAAGATTTTCATGGTACCTATTACGTCATTGACATAAAAAGTCATAACTTTTTTATTTCTTAACCGATTTAGATGAAATAAACACTAAATGTTAAGTGAAGACTGTGATAATAAATTCCTCAAAACTGCATTTAAATTGGTTAAGCCGTTTCTGAGGTTAGAGTGCACAAACATACAGACATACAGACAAACAGACAAACTGAAAAACCATTGTTTTGGGTTCTCTTGCTCTTATAAAGCCCCCTATGATGTTTTTTTTTAATTCCATGTACAGGAATGGCTCAGTGACGATTTTATTATATGTATAGATTTTTAAAAAGTTGTATTTTTAGAATATTGAATTTGAAATTAATTTAATATTGAAATAACAAAAACTAATAATAAAAGGCTATTCCCTGTCTTATGAAGATTGATTATATGCTACCAGTGACTCAGCTACCGCCTGATTGACATCGCAATTTACTTCATTGGCGTTTTTAATGCAGCCTCTCTCTGTTCCAGCAGCTTAAATTGAATTTATTTGATATTTAATTTAGCTTAGAAGAAATAGAAGTAAGATGATGAAATTACTGCAAGTGTCATTACTTATTAAATTAAATTAATTTCAAATTAAATATTTCAGGCGTAGAATTGCTAGCCTCTTAGTTATCTATAGGATATATTTAGGTGAGTGTGCGCTTGAATTATACGATTTAATTTCCCCGTCCGCGTTCCATAATCGGACGTCCCGACACACGGCAGGTATCCATCCTTACGTTGTGGACACTCCACTTGTCCGAAAGAAGTGCTATGCCTCGTATTCTTTAGTGCGTACAGCGAAGGACTGGAACAACTTGCCTGCGTCGGTATTTCCGTCCAAATACAATGTGGGTGTCTACAAGAGAAGAGTGAATAGGTTGATAGGTTAATTCGCCTTACCACCTATGACCACATCTCCACTCTCCATCAGGTGGAATGTAGTCAAGCATTAATCTAGTTATAAAAATAGGTAAACATCAAATATATCATAAAAATATACAATTTAAAGAAGAAAAATTATATAATATTAATATATATATATATATATATATTTGATTTTAAGTGTGTATATTACATATTATCAAATAAATATAATGCAAATTATATATTTTAGATTACTAAGATATATAATTTATGTATAAGTTACATAATTATAATTTTTATATTTTTATTCAAAGATACATGTATTTAATATTATATTAGGACCTTACATATGAAATTGACGTTTTATATGGGAGGAATGAACTCAAATATTTTTTAATATTGTGTATTTAATTAATCAAAGTATAGACCATTGTTTTCTATTCACTTTTTCCATTTTATAGGTAGTTCATTGATCCCTTGACTAAAAACAACCAATCGGGTATTAATAAAATCTTTGAAGGCAATTTGTACTGCACCATCATGTAAAGCCATGTTAAGCTTATCTAAATTTATATAAATATAGAATGCAAAATAAATTTAGATAAGCTAAAATAAATTTAGATATGGCATAAGTAACTAATTGTAATATTGTTTACCTACCAAAACGTATATCCGTAAGAAGAAAAAGAAATTCAATAAACGTAGTCGCCCCCAAGGTAGCGATCTCATACCTTTTAATAGTTCTACAGTTTATTATAGAGACAGTTAAACCGTGTCTTCGTCTACGTCCCAACCCTGGGCGGTCGTAAAATAATGACTCTTTCCATTTATCCGACCAAGAAACGTGTTTTCAAGTTGGTACATTTTAAGAAACTATTTACAATATTTTGACTTAGAATTTCAGTTTTAGTATAGTGAAATCTGCTAGTAACTTTGAAACATTTATATTTATACAATATTTATATGAAAAGTATTATGTAACATTTAGGTTTTTGATAAAATTCTAAATTGTGACAAAATTAAAAGCGTTAGATAAGCATTAAAATTTACAGGTATGTAAATTAAGCTTCTGAGTCTTCTTTCTAATTACGGACAGACATAACCTATCATAGTGTTCGATTTCTGGTTAACGGATAAACAAGTAATATTTTAATTCGAATATAAATTTATTTCAATGATAGACTAGGTGCTAAGTTGATGGGGGGCGAACGCCGGGAACCTCCTCGTGGTGCTCCCTGGGCAACAACGGTTACTGAGAACCTTCGGCTTCTCCCGTTGGCTATAATACCCGGCGCGGTGGAGGTTTGTGCCCGGTCCATAGCTGACAGGGGCGGGTAACCCTTCGGGGTGGCCTGCCTGCGGGGGGGGAGGCTTGGACCTCTTTCCGCCGAGCAGTTAATCGCTGCTCGACAGTACGGTGGTCTGGGCAACTTGCGGTGCCCGGGATTTCGGCTGCCGGGTGCGGTGCTGGGGCGCATTCGGTGGCGTGGGTTTCGGGGGCAGTCACGGGTGCCTCCTCAGGTATCCAGCATCACCGGGAGTCATCCCGTGGCTGTCTGATGGGGGGCGTGTGGGGTAGAGTGGGCCGAACTTCTTGCTCCGGGTGCGGCGCTGGGGCGCACTTGGTTGCGGGGGATTCGGGAACAGTGATGGATTCCTCCTCAGATATCCAGCATCGCCGGGAGGTATTCCGTGGCTGTCGGGCGGGGAGGAGTGCGTGGGAGCACATGTGGTGTTCGGGGGGCTCGGGCCTCTTTCCATCGTGTGATCACCTTGGAAAGTAGGTCTGGGCGTTGGGGGCGGGAGGGCGCAGGCCCTCTTTGCCGGGGTCGGCCGCGGGATCGCTTCTGGTACTTCTCTGATAGCAGAGTTGACTGTGGAGTGGTCCCGTCGCTGTATGGGGCGTATTCAGCGCGAGAGGTTAGGAAGGAGAAGGGCTCAGCCCATTCCTTCCCAGCCGTAGGCTTAGGTGAGAGTGGGGGGCGACCTCTCTCGTCATTGCACAGGTCTATGACGTAGGGCTACTCCGGTTGCCCGGGGTACCCTTTTCAGGGGGGTTCCGCTGAGGCGTCGCGATGAATGCTTACGCGATCCCGTAGCATCTCATTGTAGCGTTGGTTTTTTTAGTGGGGTGCCTTAAAAATGGCAGTTGCCGGGTGCCGCACATACCACCCGGCCATCGCCTTCCTGGCTGGTGTGACGATGCGGAAACGCATTTTTACCAACGGAAAAAAAAGGTGCTAGATTGATAAATAGACAATTGCAGAAAATGTCAAATGCATTTTATACGGAAACATTATTTTCTACTTTTGGGTCTTTTAAAATTTAATGCATAATTTACAACTTATAGGAAGCTTAAAAGATATATTTCACAATTCTAGACATATAAAAGTATATTATTATTAACACGTTATTTTATATATATCACATTTATACATAACACTAAATCGCAATATATCAAATTTTATACATATGTATAAATTTTATAGATACTTTTTTATAATTTTCAAAACTCATTATATTAATAATTAATTGGCCATTAATTATAAAGAAACCTTGATATATTACTAGATATTGTATTAGATGATAATAATATTAATAAATAATGTAAAATCGATAGTGTGCAATATAATTAAATATTAAAGTTTCTTTATAAACTTTTATTATATTTTATTTCATTACTATAACATACGTTTGAATTCGTAATTAAAAACAGTGGCACATAGTAAGTGCATACACTCAACTTCAGCAATTAATTTAAATAAAATCAAGAATGTACTAAACAAATATATTAATATAAATAAAATGTTATTGTATGTTTAAAAAATATTTAATGTTGTTTGAAATTGTCTATAAACATGTTTGTCTAGTCAAGTTAATATTGAATTTTAAAAACAATTGATACGGCCAAGATTCAAAACAGCATCCTCTAGGGAGCAGTCACTCCGCTGATTGGAATATCGTATTCTGTCGTATAGCTACTCGCTTCAATAAATATAGCCTATACATAATCCTCGTTTTGAAATTCTTTTTGCAGTATAGAAAAACTTTTGCGATATTTTAAATTGATTCAAATATCCTAAGCCTAAATACTTGTAAATACTTTTTTCATTGTATATTATAGTTGTTATAGTATTTCTATTAGTAACTATTTCCCTTTGTTGTTTTCTAATTATAGAGAAAGTTTGAAGTTAGACCAATAAAGTGGTCCCGCATCACAAATTGGTTGATTAACGATTTTTCTCTTCAGCCACCAGAACATTGTGGTCATAGTCGGTTAATAGTGTTGTCAATTTAAGTTAAAATAAAAAACGGAAGGATGTGATAACATTTTGATTGTATAGTACAAGGCAAGACTAAATATGTAAGAATCATAATTCCTTAAACTGTTAAGTAAATCGCTAGTTGAATGATTTAAATGAAAGTTGTGAATATATTTTCAAGATATTCTGTCGATACTGAATCTTTTCGATATTTTAAAACGGTGGTTAAAAGTACACACCGTAGTAATATTTTATATTCTCGAATGATTGATACCAAAAGAATAATATGTGGGTTCATTATGTAGACATTGTTTGAGGGTTTTTTCTTTCAAAAATAGGGTTACAACTTTAGAGATAAGAAATATAATTTGATGTTCTATGTTTCTAGTTTCGAATTTATACGAATCGAGTAGGAGTTTCAACCATCTATTCGAAATAACCATTTTGGGATGGTCGGTTTCCGGCTATCATTTACTAAAATATTTTTTCGTAACTACACAATTTATCCAACAAATTTAACCAACTACATACATTTTTATGCAACCTTAAATAATCTATATTGTTTATAAATTGTAGGTAATTTTGAACCTTTTAGTTAGGTTCTTTGGAAAAACTGACATTAAAGGTTCATATTTTTAATTTTTCATCCCGAACAAATTTTCAAAGGTTCAACTGATCTCTCATCGTTTCAAAAATTTTATTATATAAATAAATAAACCCTTTTATGAAATGGTGTCATTAACCTTAATAAATTGATACAATTTGTTGAATGGTTGGTTATTTAGTTATCACTCAAAATAAGGTTTTTGTAGCTATTTTATTAGAGCTAGTATTTAAAATTTTAATCCAATGCAACTAAGTTTTAAATATTTTAATCCTTGAACAGAAACTTTGACTATAGCTTAGTAAATTCTATGTAGTTGGTATAAAAAATCATAACAACTTTTCTCCTTGAAAGGTTCCGGAGCATTTCTTTGCAATTGCAACATCACTTGCTAAGAACGTCAGAGAGGCTAATTACCATTTACCAACTGGCACTGGAGTTGTAAGCCATGCTCACTTCCTGATAGGCAGCCAAGCCACAAGCCTACCCTACGATATAGTCGGGTGTACGACTAGATGCTAGCATAACTATCTAATCTCTAAACAGGTGGCTACCCGAACCACAGTGGCTCCCAGAGGGACCTCTGGTCAAGGAATGTTCCAAGCCCCGAAGTGGAAGACCACAACAGCCCTTTGCTTTAGGCTGGTCAATTTTACCTCTTACTGTGCGCTAAATCCGACGAGCCCCCGACAACTGCTGGAGGGAACCCAGATGAACGTTGTCGAATATTTTCAGCTAACCACATTATCACCACGAATACTGTTGGTTGGTTCCTTCAAAACCGCTAAAAAAACAAAAAGTAACTGCGATATTTAAAACGGTTGAACAATCAGCTTTTGC
Organism: Napeogenes sylphis; assembly: GCA_959347405.1. Lineage (NCBI taxonomy): Eukaryota > Metazoa > Arthropoda > Insecta > Lepidoptera > Nymphalidae > Napeogenes > Napeogenes sylphis. The sequence goes on along the minus strand of OY365788.1, from coordinate 26,129,795 downwards.
TGGAGCACATATATCACTGAAGCGCTGGTATTAAGTGGCCGTGCTATGACGTCACCAACCCTAGTGACAGTTGACCTAATAATATTATTTAAGCAAAACAACATTATTAACGATAAATATGTCCAAAATAATCGTATAAAAAGTTACTCCGTCACTCACCCTATCAAAAGAGAGAAAGGGATGGATGACGTAGCCTTGCGGCATATCTTAGTCATTGTTATTGTAGGTAGTTGTAACAAATTCATGACAATTCACAATGTGCTTTAAAGAATATTAATAATAATATAAAAATCAATTGAAAAAGAATACATGTAAAAAATGAAATTATATATTTTTTGTTACAGAAACGTACTAGTTCCATAATAATACAGAAAAGTAAGAAACAAAAACCTCATTAATAATAGAACCAAAAAACGGCATGATTCAGACCAAGTACTTCAGTAGGTATACATGTCTAAGGACGCAAAAAAATACTTGAAGATAGTAAATGAGTTCAATATTAAATAAATTAAAGTGAAAAGACGGGCGACATTTGGATAAAAACTAATAAAATAAAATTAAAATTAACTGTATTAAAGTACATAATCTACAATATTGCTAAGTTTTATTAACATCCGTTTAGATGTTTTGGCGTGATAGAGTTACAAACATCCATCCATCCAAACATCCAAACAATCGCACTTATAAATTAACAGATGAGATAGTTAGGGACATAGAAGAGATAAGTTAAATAAAATTATTTCTAATAATAATAATTACCGTTCTTCTAGTTTGTACTTATGGATTCCAAAAGGGCATAAGACGTTCGGTTAATTAGTTCAGAACTTCTGTTAGACTTTAGGACTTCAGGAGAAAATCAGTATTAACGAGGTTTAACTTTTAATAAAAAGATATGCTGCTGTAATATTTTGAAATGCTATACTTATACTGACTATCAGTATCTTGTAACTTTTATCATTAAATGAGCTATCATATAAAAATATATTAAAAAAATCGACTGGTATTTCCAGAAATAAGCGAATTTAACTAGAAAACAAACTGGTACGTACTTCTTTATTTTTTTAATAGCAGTACATCAAAAAAATATACATATCTTAGTTCTACCTATGACTACTTTATAAAAGCTTAAGAATATATCAGATCAAATTACCTGAAAAGCCGAGCAAATATTAACAGTAAGCTATTTAAAATATGAAACATAAAACCAATTCAAAAGACGAGACTTGTCATCTAAGACATTTCATTTTTCATAACACAATATAGAGTATAAGTTTTGTTGTAATTTATCATCGGGAAGACTTGCGGTAATGGAACAAGTGCACTTACTACAATGACGTCAGCGGTCATTGTGTGGAGCCCCATGCTTTAGTATATTAAACATCGTAGCTGTACATGTATGTATGCGGTAATATAATACACATATATATATATTCATATATCGATTTTTATGCTACTAACAGTAGTAGCAAGTAAGTATAGTAAGTATTGTATATAAGTAGTAGTAAGTATACAGTTTACATTTAGTTACATTTTTTTTTAAAGATGACTGACTACTTCCACATTTGAGAAATAATATCTTTGCGTGGGGGTTTTAACAAATATAAAAATAACGGGCACGAAGCACACACAATAATGAGTTTGCATTAGTAACAGAATCACTAACCACTCGACCAACGGGCCATCAAAATAGTAAATAATAATTTAGCAGTTCGATTGTATTTTTATTCACAAACGTGAATTTTAAGGCTGTTTACATACATTTAAAAAGAACATAAATTTGAATTTCGGTCATTAGCTTCTACAATAAAAAATAGATTTCTTTCCCGTCAATTATTGCATGTTTTTTGCTTACAAATTATTTATTTTGTAAATGAAGTGGGACACTGAAGAGAATAGAAATTCAGTAATTGTACTGTTAAAAACAGGTAGGAAGCCAGCCGACATTTTTGATACATTGAAAAAACTAGGGATCAGCCGAATGTTTGTGTATCGTACCATCCAAAGGTACAATGAAACCATGTCTCTGGATACTTAAATAAGCATCCATATACAAAGTGCAAATACCTACAATTTTGATATTTATTTATATTTTCGTTTATATTTTGTTTAAGAATAACAATTTACAAATATCTTACAATAAAAAACTTAAAATTATAACTTAATAAGAAATCGGTAACAGAGTAATAGCATTTCTCAATTAGGAATTAGTAAGTTGATTTTTAAATTTGGTTGGTTATAATTCTTTCACTGATTTTGGTATTTTGTTGTATTTAGATGGGATTTGCTTTTTTTTCAGTAGTGAATTTTTTTAGTTACCTGTCGACATTAAGTAAAAAATATAATTACAAGTTATATATTAAATATATATATATATATATATATATATATTTTTTTTTTTTTTTTTTTTTTATATTATATATTTTATATATATATATATATATATATATATATATATATATATATATATATATATATATATATATATAAGTGTTTACCGAAAAACACAATATTTTAACAATTATGTGAACCGGTAATTTATTCATAGTTTCGCAATTATGATGCAGGATTTAGCGTTCATTAGGAATTAATATATTTAATATATGGATTAACGTAACTATCCAATATATTAATTAGCTCTATTTTATGATATAAATGTTAAAAATAAAAAGCAAAATCCTATATACCTACACGTATATGTTTTTGAGAAATTGATCGTTTTTGTCGATCAAAACACATCAATAATAATCTAATTGCTTACGAATTTCAATTGAATTAAAGTAGAATCAAAACGAGTCACAAAACATATACAAAAAAAAATTGTTTGACCTACCTATTTTGGGTTTTTCTTAGAATTCCTGTTTACTTAGACTTTAATTTAATAGAGCAGCAAGCCGTCCTGGCAGTAGTTCAATTTACTAATGTAGTAACATTTAAATTCAAAAGAACATACTTTTAATCAATCTTTTAAATATTTATTTAGGTACGTATAAGAATTTTACCTATCAACTTAGTTTGGGATATTAATATTGAACGTTCACTGACACAAAGAATTACAAAAAATACTTTTACTTGATATACTTTTTTTTTACATTCTTTAATATATATATAAATAGCCTATTATTGGACTTGAGTGACACAGACAGACTCAGACTATAGTCTTATGATAGTATTTTTTAATCTTAAATATTTAAGTATAAAATTCAAATTAAATCGCGCGATGTACAATAATAATATTTTTTAACCAAACTAGAACTATGTATATTTATATTTTTTTATATAAAATGCATATATTGATCTAAATGGTTCCGAAAAGGAACATACTTTCTTATTTATGTCGAAATGAGTTTTTGGATAGTTAGACAAATACTTTTATTATTTAAACTAGAAATAGTCTCACACTAAACGAAGAACAAACAGAACAATATATATAATTTCATTTTTATTCTTTTTATTGGATAGCTAATAAGTGTACGTCTGTTAGACGTACACTTATTAAGTTGTTATTCACTTGCTTTGAATAACAATGCAATAAGATATTCATAAGTTTAACATTTTGATTATATCACATTTTTCCAAAGAAAATACGTCAATTAGTATTTTCTTAAAATAGCGCAACGTCATCTGACTAATGCAACTCATTCAAGTAGAATTAACGGATGTATACACATGCATTGGCTAATGATGTATTTAATTAGTTTTCCGATTGTATGATCTCATGTTTGAATCGTTAATTAAAAATTAATTTATTTAAAGCGAATTAAATTTACATCAGTAGCTAATGAAAAAAACCCTACAAATTAAAAATGTGTTTAAATTACTATTTTGCAAGGGAAAACACAAAAAATATTTTAGGTAATATTAACAATGAAACTATCTATTGATGAATTTCGAGCGATGAGCTGTGGTTTATTATTTTAGGCTTGGGGAAAAGAGAGGAAGTCGATGATAACAGCAAATAAAATAATTTTCCTTAATAACTAAGATTTAATGATAGCAACACCTACGTGCCTCTTTGTAATGGATGTCGTATTTCCTAATCTGATTTAACATTGTTTTTTTCCGGTGTACAAATTATCCTAAGTACTTTTCTAGTTCCATGGTATATTTACATGAAAAAATATATACAGATTCCTGTACTTTCTGCTCTACGAAAGGACAAACATCTAAACTTGAAAAATATCACAGTTTTTTTTGTGTTATTAAAATTAGTGTAGCAATAAATAAGTAGTAAAGATATGTGCGGTTATTAATAATCATTCGAATTTAAAACCAACTGCGTGCTAGCAAAATCTATGTTTTGTAAATCATAAACTTATCGGAGTGAAGTGGTCGTAACTAGATTTTATTGATTACCGAGACCCTATTCACCCCAATGAAGATATGCCAATTATAAACATAACCTCTTAGCGGGTCGTGTTAATTTATTACGTAATTTGCATTACTGGCAATTTAAATTCATAAAATATATAATAAAAAAAGTTTCAACACCAGCCTAAGTTTTTACAGATGTTGTAAAAAAACAGATATAAGTTACATCATTTGTGAAATTTAATACATTTTCCGAAATCTTGTTAACCTTTAATTATATGGGTGTCTTTTACGAGAAAACTCCCGGAAAAGTGATCTACAAAATGACGGCATAATTCTTTTCAACGAAGCCAACAGGAAGCCAATATTTAACAAGGGTTCAGTAATAACTTCTTCTGATATATATTATTAATACTAAACAGAGCTATCTTTGTAAAACAACTTTTAGGTAAATCATAATTTACGTTCCTTTAATTTTATTATTGTGATAATGTAAGTAAAGTAAATACACTGATATATTTTAGTAAAGTCCTCATATAAAATTGATAAACATATGGTATTATGTAAAATATTTACAATACAAAAATATATGAAGTGCTTATGTAAAGAATTTTTATAAATAAATAATACTTTACATAAATGGATAAGAATAATTTAGTCATTATAACTTTTAGAGTATTTTTTCAGTGACTATATAAATAAATATAAACCTTTCATTTACTTTTTACATTATACTATTTATATTGCAAGCTTTGTTCCTTAACAAAAGTCAAGGCTGTGTATTTATATTGGTACGCACTTCTTATAGGCGGTTAGTTTTTCAGGTAGTTTTTCACCGGTGCATTACAAAGAACATTCATGTTATAAGCTAATGTCGTAGAATGTTTAACTAAGATTGGATAATGTTTAAGAACATTGAAACATTATCCGTAAATTATAAAAAAATGGAAATTTTATTTATAAAATGCAATTAGTTCAATGCTAAGTGATAAGGAACCAATCATTAAACATTGAAAAGTGCAATGTATTTTTTAAATTTCTTTATGATTATATAAATAAATATAAAAATACTAAAGCATTAAAAAAAATACGTAATCAACATACAAAATAATAAACAATTAAAAATTGCGTTACGTATTTATTTAGTAATCGGAAATGCATATAAATCGAAATATTAACGGGTTGGTTTTACAATTTGTATTGAAAAATCTGTTACAAAGAATAATTATTACGTTTCAAATTGTAATAGTCCTAGTAATTTAGCAATATAAACAAAAGTAACAAAACATTTTACAAATTATTGAGTGAACATTCTATTTACTCTGTAACTTCTCGGGCCACACGATTAGAAAAAGGTGTCAAATATATTTTCGTTTATTTAGTCTTTACATGATCGTAATTGTTATTCCAATAGAATTATTTTATTCTAATACGATCTTTTTTGGCTTATGATGGTGTTTTTCTGGAGCAACTCCTTCAATGCAACTTCTTTGACTGCGCCAACTACAGGACTCACTAGTGACTTGGTTGGAATTCCACTTCTGTTTAATCCTAAAGCCGTCCTTGTCTGTTTTATTCCAAGAACTAAAAATACTGTCAACTATTCTTTTGACCCCCAACGCAAAAAGATTAATTTTATGAATTTAACCTGTTTATCTATGTATCTGTGTGTCTGTCTGTGGCAATGTAGCAGCCAAGCACGGGGACGGATTTGAATGGGGTTTTTTTAATCCAAAGCTTGGTTTGTCGAGCTGGTTCTTAGGTATGTTTGGTCGAAATAAAAGCAGTTAAAAAAAAGATGAGAGCTTGAAAATGTGGAGCTTTCATTGGTTCTGATGAAAGGATCTTATACAATATTAGTAGGAAAAACCTAAACAAATGAAATTATTATATTTCGGGGTTTTTAAAATTTTTTGATTATATAGTATTATAGGCCCATTTTTATAAATAGAATCCAAATTTTACTTTCACGTTGTTACAGAGTATAGACCGTCAATTAATCAGAAAAGTCAATAATTATAAAAAAATAATAGCCGCAACTTATAAATTAGAAGCTATTCCTACTTTAAAACCGAAAACGTACTTTACTACAAGAAAAATTTGCAGAAGATCCTATCAATGTTTTTTAAATTAATGATACTAGGCATCATTTCAATGGAATATTTGTTTGTAATGTTAATTATTTATATTTAGATACATATTTATAACTATCTTTATCTTATACACAGTTTATTTAATAATGCACTAAGAGTGCATTATTAAATAAACTGTGTATAAGATAAACTGTGCATAAGAGATACAGAACAGGACAAGTTTAAATTATTTTCAATATTATGTTATACAACAAAGAACATACGTTATTTGTTTACTGTATTTATTCAAATTAGTAAAAATTTAATATTTACATTAACATTTCTTTTTACTATATTTAATATTAATTAGACAATATAAATTATAGTTTGAAATTAGAAAGATAATAACAGAAATTGAAAAAAAAATAGAGTAAAAAAAAACGTGAAAAAATTTAAAAACATATTATTAATGTAGACCACTCTATAAATTACATGGTTTCGCAATAAAAAGTAAAAAATAATAATGTTCCTATTTTTGTAGTTATACTACGACCCGAGCGGTGTTACTATCGATATCAATAGTAGGTATATAAGCGACTGTCACTTGAGTTCGATCAGTAATAATACATTGCCTGCTCGAGACAAAAGTAGCTTTTTAACTTGTGATAGTTTGTAAAAATGATCGAGAAAATGGAAGACATTCCTACATTTGCAGCGTTAAGTGAATTTGCAAGCATGAGTGTATGTATTCATTAATTTAAATTCTTCTTTATTTTTCTGTAGTAAAGTTTATTTTATATTTTTTCAAAGCTATATCGTATATCACATTTTTTTTTAGTTAATAATTAATTAAAATTAAAATTCAATGAGATATCTATTGTTGTATTCAGCCATATTTGTACTTTTAAATGAAGTTCACAAAACAATTTTTTTTTATTATAAAACACCACAAAATAGAGCTTCCTTGTTTGTGATAAGCTAGACATAAGTGTTCTTCACTTAAAAACTTTTTGTAACAATTAAGAAATTAAAAAATGTTATAAATATGTGTATCGGTATAAAGTTTAGTCGTAAATATTATCTGTAGGTTTAAGTTTTTGTTTTAAGAGAAAAAGATAAACTTTTTCTAAACAATAAGGACGGGGGAAGTGAACTCCGAAAATATCGGATATAAGTAGACTATAAAAATAATGATAATAATATCAGGACAAATTACTCACATTGTCTAACCCCTAAGTAAGCAAATTATTTGTTTGTGTTAAGGGTGTTAGACAACGATACAAATACATAGAAATACATAATATAAATACTGAGAATATATTTAATAAACGACCAAACCCAGAAACACAGACATCTATGCTCATCACATAAATGCCTGTCTCTGCCGGGAATCGAACCCGAGCCCCATTGTGCCGTTAAACGTTAGGCGTTTGCGCTAACCACTCGACCAATGGGGCGGTTAACCCAACGGGACGGTAAATAATTGTATGTTTAAAAAATATGTAGGTAATTTTTAACACATTCATCTCCAATATTCAAAGAAATAAAGGAACAGTAACTTAGGTTTTATAAATTACTGCGGAATCACTGGGATATAGTTGAGTTTCTTTTGCTTACTATTATTAAGTATTTTGCATTAACTAAATTGAAACTCGAAGAGACGTATCGCCTGTCAATAGACAATGATTGAAATCTCATATAATAAATTGATACACAGACCGGCGGGCAAGTTATTTTCGCTACCAACGATTTCTTCGCACCATGTGAAAATATGATATCAGATACTGAGCCAGTTTTCATTGCTGAAAAGTACACGGAGTTTGGGAAATGGATGGATGGCTGGGAAACGCAGCGGAAGAGAATACCGGGACATGATTGGTGCATTTTAAAACTAGCTACTAAGTGTGTTATAAGAGGTAAGTAACATTTTCGCAAATGCTTAGCCTTTTTATTTTATTAAAACTCGGCTTTTTCATTCCCGTGATCCTGGATTATTTAATGATGTTATAATGTTAAGTTAAAATTATAAGCGTATAATATTTACAAAAATATATATTTTCATTTGAATTTTGCCAAATATCAAAATAATTATAATGATAGTTATGAATTAGGTTTATAATTCATTGTATTTTTAAATGTACATGGAATAGATTTAAAGTCCACGTTACGTATAAACCGTTTCCGTCGCCATACATCAAGCTGCTTTGTTGTAGATTAGTAGATAACATGCCTAGGATTTTCTTCTTCTTGTAAACACGAACTCACTTTGTTTAAAAACCCTAAGATAGCGTGTGATTAATCGAGGGCTGTTTTAATTTTACTCCAAGTAATTCGTTAGGTCGCTTATTTTTTTTGTAACTGTACATTATTTTTAATACAAATTTGTCATTGTAGTCTTTCCACTTGATTTTATTTATATTCTACTTAGCCGTTATTATTGTTTCAGGTCTTTTAGTAGACACGGCTTATTTTTCTGGAAATTATGCTCCAAAATACTCTATCCAGGCCGCTTGCTTAACTCCTGAAGGTAAATTTATGTCTTAAACATTACCATATTTTATTAATATAAAATTTAGGTACCTTTGATAAACTAGCTTATAATTTACATTGTACCCACTATTATTAGGTTTTTTAAATAACAGAAACTGCATTAATTATTTATTAAAAAAAATAAAGAAGTGTATGTCATAATTCTTAGATTATTTGGATTAAGTTCACTCATAAAAGTTGATGAATGCTATCAACAGCTGTCATATTGTTTATCGTTGTTGCACGCGAAGTATATAAAATCATGTTAGATTTACCCATACCAGTGCATAGATCATAAATATCATAATGTGGCTATAAAATAATACTAACAGCACGATCTGTGTAATCTCACTATAAAAAAAACCACACAATCCTCAGGCGATTGTGAAACATTATATCCAAAATTGTTATATTCATAGAACTAAACAACAACAATATTTAGCAGTAATCCACTTCTAAATACACATACAAAGTCTTTCAAAGTAACTCGAGAAGTAAAGCAGTTTTATGTGTCTAATTGTTTGCAACTAACGATCAATTACTGAGAATTTATCTCGCCTTTCATATGTCACATACCGCTAATTATTTACCATCATTACAGAAGAGGCGTTATTACCGAAAAGGGACTCAGAAATGGGGTCAGCGTGCACCGAATGTGACTTGGAACGGGTAAAACAGCTTAGGACTGACAAATGGGAGGAAATTGTTCCTATAACTGCTTTGCGACCCGGCTATGAAGAGACTAGAATGAACTTTCAGAAGGTAGGTTTCTATAATTATGTATAATATTTAAAAAAGATATGTGTTACATTTGTCCAGTATTTATATTTCTTCCTGAAATATAGGTGCTATGTGATGAAGGATGGACACATATAAGGGTGAACATCTACCCTGACGGTGGTATAGCGAGGCTGCGTGTATACGGCGAGGCCAAACCAGACATACCAGCTAGTAATCAAACAGTGGACTTGCTCTCATTACTTAACGGAGCCAGTTGTCTGGGTGTGTATTGTATGGTATTATGTTATCGAAAGCTTAAATCAGGAAGGATTTTAATTGTAAAGTTCATTTTGATATGTTTTGTTGTATAATAATAGTGTAATAGTCGTATTATAATGTATTTAAATATCATGAAGGTGCCCTAAAAGTAATTAAGAAAGATGTTTGAAATATTTTAAATAAGAATAACTCCTCCGAAAAAACACTTTTATAAGTGTTAAAAAATATGCTCGCTTTACTTTAAAAGCTCGTATTTGTGAGGTCTGCAAGATATGCGAGAAGTAATAGTATCGCATTCACAAATTCTATCTCGAGACGATCCAAACGAATTGCTGTAATTTTGCAAGCTGCAGGCTTAAGACCACTCTTTGTCACGATAACATTTATGCATTTAAATGCCGGATCTTCCTCTGTGTATTTTGGTTTAACCTAGTTAAGAAATTTTTGCTCGAAAGTCACAAAGATTTAGATTAAGCAAATTATTTGGTTTTCTCAATGCTTGAAAGGGTCGGAAATAATAAAATCTTTAAGAGACCCTTAATTGATTTTCGGGTATTAAATCCTCATAATCTTTACAAAATTTTGTCAATAACGACGTCAAAATCCGGTTATTATAATAAAATTAAAAATCTTTATGAATCATCTAAATGTATTCAAGCTCATCATTTATTAGCGAAATCGTTGTTTTTCCGCTTAATCTATAAAGCCTTTTTATTATGTGGGTCAGTCTTTCTTAGGCGGTGATGTTTTGAATCTTTAACGAATAGTAAACGGTAACATTGACATATTATATAAGACTAAACATTAAACTTTCAATATATAAGAATTCATTGCCTTACAGAGTATTCGAATGCACATTACGGTCACCCGAAGAACGTGATAAAGCCTTGCAAGAGCCAAGCGATGTCTGACGGTTGGGAAACAGCCAGGAGATTAGACAGACCTCAAGTGCTCGAGTCGCATGATGACGGCACTCTAAAAGTATCGGGTATGTTTGACAAAAATGTATTTATTTTGATTTTGTCTAAATGAAAAGTTTTATGTAATAGACACTACTAATTTGTATACGGTTTTTTTTTTGTAAACCGTTTTTCGCATAAATTATTTATTTGCTTTTTTTATCATAGGAGATGAATGGTCGATATTCAAATTGGGTTTTTATGGAAGGATAACGAAGATTTGTGTCGACACCGCTCATTTTAAGGGCAACTACCCCGATTCTATTAAAATTGAAGGATCATTTATTGATAATGCTGAATGGCCGCAACCGAAAAAAACAATTTGGTTCAATATATTAAAACCTAGCAAGGTTGGTAAGACTTTAAACCGTGAACACTTTTTTTAATTGAACACTTTTTGAGCTTTGTTCCAAAAATACAATGTTCCTAAAATTTAAAATATAATAAATAATAATAAATGAAGTTATAACAAAATCACCGAGATTTAAATCAGTTTCAACTAACAAAGATGGAGGAAGCTTACAAAGTGAAAGTTTTTTAATTAAACTTTGCTATTGTTGTACCCCTATGTTTTAATTGTAAATTTTATTTGTTACTGTAATATATCTTTTCTTTAATGAATATACCAATACCATACAATAAAGAATGAAATAAATTCTTCCATAGTTTTCCAAAATAGACATGGTTATGGATTTTAAATAGCAATAAATGAGTAATTTCCACTAAATAAATATTTTTATTACAGCTGTCACCAAATAGGGAACACTGGTTCTCTTGTAACTCGGATATAGTGTCTCATATCCGAGTCACAATCGCACCGGACGGGGGACTCAGCCGACTCAGAGCCTTTGGTTACACGGAGCCGACTATTATTTAATACTATACTTAAAGTATTAAAATACTTGCATAAAATATGACACTGTGATAGCGGTTATTTATTTAATATTATTCCACTACATACTTTTATTCTAGACTTTGTTGTATCTCAATCTTTTTGCCACTTCATATGTGTTTTTCAGCACAAAATTGAGCAACATATTTCATCTTAGTACTAAGGATTAGTACTTATGTGTGTCCTGTATTTAAGTATAATTTGTAATTACGAGTATAATAGAGTATTTAAGCTACTTAATTAAAATATTATGTAAATAGAGGCTGGCCCTCCTTTATAGGTTAATGTAATGTGTAATCATAACGAGGTAAGGTTTTAGTTTAGCAACTGCTATAATTACATGATTACTTATTTAAATATGATTCATTGTAATCGAATTTTGAAAATGATAATTATTTTATTTGCAAACTATTGTATCGAGACGGACTTGTTTCACGTATTGATTTTTCTTAACAGCACATAATAATAAGTTCTAATCAAAGAATATTTAATAATATGTTTTATTAAATGTTATTACTATTAATAAGTTATTGTACTAACACTAAAGTATTACTATTGAAATAAAAATAAACTGCGCTTAATCAAAATATAGTTGTGTTATTTAAAAAAATGTTTTGTCACTCAGAAGAACATATTTACACTTTATTCATTTTTCAATATTTAACAATCCTTTGCTTACACAAACGAAACAATATTTATGAATGCCTTAAAAATACAATTGACTATAGCTATAGCTTTAGTATTATTTATGAAAGAAGTCAACGAACTTCTTTCATAAATAAAACTTAAAATGACTTTTTTATTGCAATTATTCCTATACAAGTGTTTAATTAAAATCACTCCTTTCATAACTTACTAGTTAGAAAAGATAAAGTTCCTCGGAAGTTAAGTGATTACTTATATAGGTACTACATCAACGGTTATAAATCTCAAACTAATAAGTATATTCATCGTTCATATATAATTATTGTTTTATTTGTTAATACTAAACCAACAGAAAATACAACATCTTGTAAGAAGTAAGCTACAAATATTGATTTTTTTTTAATAAAAACCAAATACCAATCTTTTAATCGAAACAAAATTTTGTTTATTATTTACATGTATTGTAAAACAAAAAGTGGTACATACTTCCTTTAACACAATATAAAGTTATAATAGATGCAAGAGATTTAGAAAAAATACTATTATTATTAATTTTTAAGTATGTACCTATAATATTTTATTTATATTAAATTTTTTTATTAATACATAATACATCATATCTATGTAAATGGTTTAAAAACTATCACTTAAGCCTCACCCCGTACTGAGTATAATCTTTATAATCTTTAATTTTATGCTGTGTATGTTTATTGTGTGTATGTATGTTTATTATGTTAATTGTGTGCTTTGAAGAAACAGCAAGATAGGTATTTGCTTAAAAAAAGAGCTAACAAGAAACAAGGGCTATCTATAGCTTTAATTTATTAAAAGTAATATACTATATAGTTTTAAAACTATGATTTATAAAACATATTAATAACGTTTGTCATAATTCAAATAACTTATGCAAAATTTCAATTTACTGACATACAATAACATACCTATTTAAAACTTCTTTATGTTTGTTTCGCTAAATCATGAGTAATCCGTTATATAAGTAGTATGATATGTCAACAATTTGTTTGTAAATATTAAAGAAAAACAGTAAGATATAACAAAAACATTATCACAAACATTTGGTAGACATATTGTTAGTAATAATATACACGAGTACGATATGATATCGAGTTCTTCAGAGACAGATGCGACTTGTTGAAACTGACAACAAACCGGTTTCATATGGATCTGTAAGTATAAAGGTCGCTTATCAGACTCCAGACACGCGCTGATAACAACATTGAGACGTTACACTTTGGAGTAATTAATTATAAAGTAGATAAGGGGTGATAGTATTTTATTTTATTAGTATGGATATTGCAATCACATTTATAACAAACAAAAATAATATATGAAATTATCTTTAAACATGTATAGCCATGTTAAGCTTATTTAAATTTATATAAATATAGAATGTAAAAAAACCGATACGGGCAGGGATTCGAACCCGCGACTACTGGGAAACTGTCCCGTCGCTCTACCAACTGAGCTACCGTATCGCTGTCCGTTTCGGTGAATTAAGCATTCTATATGTGATCGTCTTTATCGGGACGGTGGTGACATCTATTAGGTTTCTTTCGAAAATCCTAACCAATGTTTCTAACTTTGCAGTATAGATAAACATTGAAAAGATGCCACTACCGAAATCAATGTTTGAAATTATCTTTAAACATGTATAGCCATGTTAAGCTTATTTAAATTTATATAAATATAGAATGTAAAAAAACCGATACGGGCAGGGATTCGAACCCGCGACTACTGGGAAACCGTCCCGTCGCTCTACCAACTGAGCTACCGTATCGCTGTCCGTTTCGGTGAATTAAGCATTCTATATGTGATCGTCTTTATCGGGACGGTGGTGACATCTATTAGGTTTCTTTCGAAAATCCTAACCAATGTTTCTAACTTTGCAGTATAGATAAACATTGAAAAGATGCGACTACCGAAATCAATGTTTGAAATTATCTTTAAACATGTATAGCCATGTTAAGCTTATTTAAATTTATATAAATATAGAATGTAAAAAACCGATACGGGCAGGGATTCGAACCCGCGACTACTGGGAAACCGTCCCGTCGCTCTACCAACTGAGCTACCGTATCGCTGTCCGTTTCGGTGAATTAAGCATTCTATACGTGATCGTCTTTATCGGGACGGTGGTGACATCTATTAGGTTTCTTTCGAAAATCCTAACCAATGTTTCTAACTTTGCAGTATAGATAAACATTGAAAAGATGCCACTACCGAAATCAATGTTTGAAATTATCTTTAAACATGTAATAGCCATGTTAAGCTTATTTAAATTTATATAAATATAGAATGTAAAAAACCGATACGGGCAGGGATTCGAACCCGCGACTACTGGGAAACCGTCCCGTCGCTCTACCAACTGAGCTACCGTATCGCTGTCCGTTTCGGTGAATTAAGCATTCTATATTTATATAAATTTAAATAAGCTTAACATGGCTATACATGTTTAAAGATAATTTCAAACATTGATTTCGGTAGTGGCATCTTTTCATTGTTTATCTATACTGCAAAGTTAGAAACATTGGTTAGGATTTTCGAAAGAAACCTAATAGATGTCACCACCGTCCCGATAAAGACGATCACATATAGAATGCTTAATTCACCGAAACGGACAGCGATACGGTAGCTCAGTTGGTAGAGCGACGGGACGGTTTCCCAGTAGTCGCGGGTTCGAATCCCTGCCCGTATCGGTTTTTACATTCTATATTTATATAAAAATATAAAAATAATATAAACGCGTACATAATAATCAAAACGTTTTGTTTAAATTAATAAACTTAAAAATACTGTACTTATAATACTGAAACTGAAATTCAGAAAAGTTTCTAAATATCTCTTAATTTTTTTTTAATTATATGCAAAAAGTCATATAAAAAAGCAGACTATATCGAGAGTGACTCAAAAAACGTAAATTAAATATACCTAACAAGGACATTGTGACGAATTCCAGAGTATTTCTATAAAAGCATTATACGAGTCCGTAATTGGATGATGCGCCGTACATTTCCAATATTTCTGTCAGGTTGTTATAGAAGGTTATCTCCAGTTTTCTATAGTTAAATAAGCAATTGTTATCATTTTTAATAAGATGTAACAGAAACAACTTATTACTATTTAAATGAGAAAGGCTTTTTCAAAAATCATTTTTTTTATTTAGGTAATCAACATTGATTATTTTTTATCTATAATTGGCATTGACGAGAAATTTTACCGCTGGAAAACAATATTATCCATTCATAAATATGTTTGATGATGACGATACATAAATAAGATAAATAGTAATGATGCATATTAAGTCGAAAAGACTAATGTCTAAAAATCGACTAAATTTATAATATAATTTTATAACTAAAACCAGCACTGAATTCTAAATATCTAACCGAAATCGTCACACCAATACATTCGGTACTATTATTTCGAATATGATTTAATAAATTTACTGAGGTATAGTTAGTTTCAAAACCAAGACTAACTTCAAAAGCAATGATTCATTTTTTTGTATAAATACATTACTATCGTTTTAGTGACACAATTACAAACATGATTTTGTCGTATAATTCAGATGTTCACTTAGTTCTGTTCGGTCAAACGTCATTTTGCTTTACTAGTGTTGTACTCGTAGTGTAGTAGTTGATTGTTTGAGGTCGTGTCAATCGGAGGTTCAGTGTTGTCAAATTAATTCATCATGGGTAACTTAGGAAATAGAAGCCTGCTAATATATTGTTAGTCATATTTATTTGTAATAATTTAAATGGTAAATACATTGGAATTTACATGTTTTAGTTCATAAGTTTCAACAGTAGCGCCACCTATACAATTAATTATGGAATA
This sequence comes from Napeogenes sylphis, assembly GCA_959347405.1. Taxonomy (NCBI): domain Eukaryota; kingdom Metazoa; phylum Arthropoda; class Insecta; order Lepidoptera; family Nymphalidae; genus Napeogenes; species Napeogenes sylphis. The sequence goes on along the minus strand of OY365788.1, from coordinate 26,113,533 downwards.
TTATTTAGTATTTACTGTTAAATGTTTTAAGAATTAGAAGCATAGAATATTTTAACATAATGTTTAATCTTTTATTAAGTATTAGAACTTATTATAAGGTATAAATAATATCATCTATAAGTTGGTTATGAAATTGTAAATTACCCTCGCCTAAATATTATAATGTTAAAATATTATAAAACGAGTTGTAAGGGCTGCTCTCGCCCATTCTATTACAAATGGTTGAATATTAAACATTGAAGTGCAAGTACTGTGTATTACTGAAACAAGTCTTAACAATATATATATGTGATGAATTAATTTGACAACACTGAACTAAATATATATGTCGGAGAGGGAGGCATATTAGTGGCTTGTTCGATATTGATGGAGTCTTCTAGTACAGGATCCGAGGCATAGGTCTCAGGCAATTAAACCACACAGACACAATTTGACAATTCTTGTATTAAATGTAGGTAATTAGATATTACAAATTACTTTGTTGGTATACAATTATCAAAGTTGCGTGAACCACCGGTCCCATTAGGAGGGGGTCCGGACTCTAAGGCTCACACTTATCAATAATCCTCTCGTCTCGATGCTCTCGGATATTTAAAATATCTCCGGTGCCCCTCCAAACGATTCCGATACGTGACTCGTTACGTCACGGCGTTCACACCCCACTGTTACAATAATATCAATTGAGTTACTAATTATGCATGTAAGGTTAAACAAAGTAAATGCCATGAGTCAAATGTGTTTATTAATTTATTAAAAAAATATATAAAACTTAGAAATTTTGAATATTTAATAACTTTTCTTTATATATAAAGAATAGTTGTAAAATTTACAAGGAAATGTTAAAAATACATTATATCACACATGAATGTGTATAGTTTCTCTAACGGTTTCCAAAATATGTTAGAATTGGAAAATTTATTTCATAAGATTAGGCCTGTTTTTAAAACCAATATAAAATAATTATTTCTAAGAAGCCCTTTAGATGACTAAAGGGGTCCGGAGGACGATATTCTGCCATAACAATATTTAATATATCATTGCTGCGTGCAACTGTGATTCAAAGTTATTGAAATATACTGGTGTGAATGTGTGTAAAACTCATACATATGTATATATATATTCAGAAATTTTGGTTTCTGAAACAGAAAACATTTCAGAAATTATGCATATTGTTGTGAGATTTAAAATATTTAGAATATTTCGTTGTGGATTTTGAAAAAAATATGATATTATTACCAATTATTACATTTATAGTAACATTAATAATGTCTCACCGTTAATTTAACTCCATAAACTGAAATCAAAGTTAACCTTTTATCTAACGTCTTATTGACGCCGCGGTGTTAGAAAGCCAATTTCTACGGAATATTTCATAGCAAAAAGCATCAATTTGACAAGGGTGTGACAAGGGTTGGTCGGCAATTATACAACTAGAAATGCACCGTCTGCTATCGGTTTCGTTATGGAAATATTAAAGTAATTGAACGTAACCAGACTCCAATATGGTGAGTTTATTTAAATTTAGTTTATTTATATATATTTTTTTCATTAGATTGTTATGTCCATATTTTTACGCTCGTTGTTTGAGATAAAAACATTGTTTTTATTAGTATACTATTTTGTATGTATTGCTCTATGGTGTCAAATACGGTGTGCGCTTTAAATAATTTAATCAAATAACTATTTTAATGCACAAGTTAAATAAAAATAATAATAACATTATTATACGAAAAACAATATTAAACCTAAATATAAAAGCATGCTCTAATACAATACAGAGTTACAAATGAACCCTTAGCCCAGGCTAGTTTCCAAAACCAGTATGTTTTATATGACATTGCGTGACACAGGAGCTTCAAGTAGATTATCCACAGAAATATTCTTCCCTCGTCTCATGGGAGAGACGGATGGTCACTCATCGTGGAAGTGGCTTTATTCGATTAAGTAGGTCTTGGTCAATATTTTTGGCCCAAACTTAAGTTGTATTATATAATAAGAATATATTATTTTAGATTTTATTTTCTGTGATTACTTTATACAAAGCTTACAAGTGCTTCAAACTATTAATGATCTGAGATTTTTATTTATATATATAAGAATTATTTGTTTTAAAATAAATATGGAATGAAAACTGAATCGATACGGGCGGGATTTTAACCTGCAGTACGGATAAATTTACCAATTTACGTTTATATAAAATGTGAGTAAACTTTACATGGATAAACATATTAACCGATAATTTTACATATTCATTTCGTTGGTGTCATAATGTTGCAAAATCATAATTAGGGTTATTAGGGTTTTCGAGAGAAGATTAATAAATGTCACCACCAATAATAGTGATACGGTATAAACTTGATTAGCAGAATGAGGGGACATCTACTGATCAATGCTCGGGTCAATGATTTTTACATTCCATTTGTTAATTAAAACTTAAATATACTTAACATGTCTAAACATATTTACAGAAATTTTCAAATATTAATTATTTAGTATAAAATGGTCTGTCTGCACAAAAAAATCATATATACTATAATAGTAGTAGTACCTACTACTACTCTATAATAAAAATTAGGTAAGTATTTCTAATTTTCTGACTTTCATATTTCAAATTATATTTTCCTTTGTATATTAAATTAGATCAGATAAAAATTTAACAGGATCTTAAGTTTGTTCGTTTTCCATTTAGCTGTTATCCGATTATCTACAATTAGCATCTCGCAAGAGAATATTATTTCTGCAAACTGACACTTTGATTGTGTTTCATTTTGTATTTCTTTTTGTAAGAGCGCTTTTATAATACTTAAAGTTTGATAGACGAGGAAGCTCTCAGATTATATGATTCCTTTATTATATAATCGTATTTGTAGAAAAGTAACATAATAACCCTGCTTATTTTATTCCTAACGAATTTTTTTTGTTCACTTTACGAAATAAAATCATTTTCAAGTTTTATCTTTGTATTATGGCCATAACTTCTACAAATTAATTTCAAATGATTAAATTGTCTTTCTTCTGACATTCTTATAAATTGACATAATAAGATAAAAAGGATAACAAAATCATTATAAAGTGACATTACTGTTTCAAAAGTCTCAAATAATTTAGGGTTGCCTCTTTGAACAAGATTGATGGTTCTTTGTCTTACTTGGCATTGTCATGTTATTGCGTTATTTTTCTAAATGACGACTTACTAAGAATGAAAAATATATCTTAAGATAACCTTTACAAAGTATTATACACTTTAATGATAATAATTATGCATATTTAAAAACTATTTTTTAATTAATCCATTATCATTCTTAATAAAAAAAAATCATTATACATTGAATAGAATTGAATATAAAGATAGTATTTTCGAATATATCTAAGTTGTTTTTAAAGAATATTTAATATTTTTTTATCATCAAACAAAAAAAGTTGTTAAAAAATGTAACAACTTTCATGTTTACAGAAACCATTTTTTTTATCTTAAGGGGCTTTTTATGTTACGCTAAGTGATAAAATGTCTTAGACAAGACTTTGATCAACGGAAGCGGGTATCGCGTTAGCGAAATCAAAGGAGATCACATAACACAATTATTTACTTTGTATCTATTTGCTTTGCTATAACCACTCCATAAAGCCTTTCAAGAAAATATAAAAGAAATTAAATCTTCTTTTCATTTCTTTTAAGTGAATTGAAAAAATGTTTTTTGTTTTGTTTCTTATTTAAATACATTTTAATCGTTATAACAAAATGTCAATTTACTTACGAAACAAAACGAAATATTATTTGCTTGATTATTATGTTTACTCAACAATAACACCAAATTATTACCGTCATATTATAACTAATAATTTGTCAGTTTCTCTTTATTATATTTGTACAGGATGCTTGGATCTAGCATTTTTTATCAAAGGTTATTTAAATCTATTTTTATAAAATACAAATATTGTATAAATAATGAGTATTAGGTACAACATTCTGGAGTTTTTGGTAAATCAAAATGTATGCAACTTGGATTTTTGACTTATTTGCAGGTTGGATATTATAATGTATAAGTCAAATATTGTTAAATTTATTTTGAATAAAGATATTTTGAACAAAATAATATTTGAATTTTTAATCACAGATCATCATAGAAAAAAATTCCTACCTTACCTTCATTAAATAAAATCTTATTTTTTGTATTCAACAATTTAAAATTGTAACAATTAACCTTCAAAAGTAGATGATCTATTGTCATTTAAATATTATATATTTTAGTTCAAAGTGGGGATGGGAATTTGGTCGCTCAAAGTAGTAAAAAAGATAAAAAAGAAGAATACTTGCAGTGCTTTGTATATATTATAGACCTTAGAGATGTTTTTAGACCTTATACATATATTTAACTACTTATACATACATTTACTAGAATGGACAAAATTAAAAATGAGTATATGAGGGGAAGTATAAAAATAGCGCTCGTGACCGAAAAGCTGTCAAGCAACAGATTAGCGTGTTACGGGCCTGTTATGCAAAGGGAAGAATGTCATGTGACGAGGAGAATGTTAAAGATGAATGTGGATGGAAAGAACATGAGAGGAAGGCCGAAGAAAGTGTGGATGGATGGTGTGAAAGACGATATACTGAGAAAAGGAGCGAATACTGAGATGACGAATGATAGAGCTGAGTGGAAGAAAATGACATGTTGAGCCGACCCAACATAGTAGGATAAGGGCAGGAGAAAGAAGAAGGAGAAGACATATATTTAACTTTTTTAGGTCGCTTGGAATCAACACTTTAAATGCAATTTTTTTATAATTTATCTATTTTTTTTCATAAAACTTGAAAATGACGATAGGTGTATTTTGACCGGCTTCCTTTATATTCTATCTATATAGTCTTTTTGACCTTTATATTTTTGTCTGATTTTTTATATTTTTAATATAGTATATTCTATTCTTTTATATCCTTTTGCCATATTCATACACTTGATAAACTAGAGTCTTTTGAAACACATCACCCATGTTATGATAAACATCTAACTAATAATTATTGTACCATAAAACTGCCACAGTTACACAAATAAGTCATCACTTACATGAATGTAGTATATATATATTTATATGTATACATATATCAATGTAGTTTATTATATAATGGTTGCAATACTGTAAACGAAGATCAATATCAGATCAATCCATTAGTATAGAACTGTAAGACCCTTGAGAATTATTTAAGTCAAGTTGTGGCTTACAAATTGAATTAAATTCTTATAGGTTAAAACTATATATTAGATTTTGTACTTCAGGACTAAATTTGTTAATTTATATATATTCGTGCTAATGTCTACAAGTAGATGAGACGTCTAATTTTCATAATTAGAAATATTTTAATGAAATATCACTGTTATGTTAATATAAATAAACTTAAACTGTGTCTGATCGCTATGTACTATGTTTTAAATATTTGTTATTACAATAATTCAACCTTTGAACGTTTAATAATAAATAATTCCAATTAATATTCGATGCAACTTAGGTATATCAAAAAATATTAAGACTTATTTGAATATAAATAAATCTATCAGTCAATCTTCATACTCAAGTTGTTTTAACAAAATGTTGTCTAGCTCACCTACCTCGCTTATAAAAACCTATAGCATAACATAACATTTTAGCGATTGATACAAGTAATAATTTATTGCAACAATATTTTCTTTTTTTGTCGTTATTAGAGCGTTCAGGCCGTACTTTTGGGTCTACCCGAGGGTCAGCCCTTTTAAAGAGATAAATTGTCGTACACGTTTTACTTATAAAAACGGAAACTATAAATAAATAAAACGTGCTTTTAGCTTCTAGGTACAGTTTTCTTGAGTATTTAGTGACTGACTTGCTGTTTTATAAAAAAAAATAGAAATATAATGTTTAATATCAAAGTCCTATGAAACAATCGTTTTATACGAAAAAAAATAACAAGAGGAAAAAATATAAAATGGTACAGAAAAAATATAATATAAAACTATATTAAGTGTATTTATTTAGATAGTTCAATGATTTCAGTCCTGAAAATGTTTAAGTGAAAATTAATAAATCTTTGTATTCTTACTGGTTCAATTTAATGTATTTTTTTTTGTTGGTCAGAAATAATCCAAATTAGGAAAAAAATCTGTTTAAGTAAGGTCCAAAGCAGTAGAACAAAACAATTTACCAATCTCGGTTGTTTTGTTATTTGTTGCGAGCTTGTCTATCATGGGTTGCAATTGCTGATAATACAGCTCTGTCGTAATCGCTTCATCGATCACCCTTAAATCTTCATTATGAACTATAATCTCCGGTCCTCGGCACAGTTTTTTCTTCAGGTAACATTTCCAGATTGGAATAGTTAGAATCAAAAACGTACCAGGTTTTTTTTACTATAGCTTCTTCGCTATTATCGTTAATTCATAGATTTCTTGTATTCGAGATACGTATTAATTTCGTGAAATCCTAATTTAAGTTTTCCATTTTGTGACCTAAACCATATCAAGGAATAATCAAATGATAGAAAACATATGAATCACTAAATTCAAAAGAAAAATACACGAGTCCAACAGAAACAAAAAGAAAAAGAGAAAGACAATAAATGTGAGATTTAAGTATCAGTTCATCAAAACGCTAGTTTCATAATATTTTCAGATTATGAAGCTGGTGTTAGTACTAAAAAATAAAGGATTAAATTAATTCAGGATTAATTTAAAATATTTGTGGCAACGCTAATTTATAAACGTATCAAATATATTTATAGTTGAAAAAATCTAAAAAGGTTTTTAGAAAAAGAGATGAACGTAGTATTATATTGAAAAACGAAACAATTGAAATTGAAAATGCAATGCAAATTTGCACCTACATACAACCATCGAACTGTGTAAATAATATAGACTGGAAAAACCACTTTCCTAGCGCAGAAGCCTTTAATCGATATCATAAGCTGAATGAAGTCCAGTTTTTACTTAAAAAGGTTGCAGGTTTCTTTTTTTTATAAACACTAAAAGTATTTACTTTTGACAGGTTTCAATATCTTTAGTACTTTTCTAAAATGGCGTGAAATAACAAAACAAATATTTTTATTTCTAATATTTTCATTTACTCAATTATAACACAAATACTGATTTTTTTGTAAATAGAAAGTATGAATTGATGAAATAAATAGATGATGAAATTATTTAAATCCGAACAAAATACTCATGTACCTCGATATAATCACTTTTTAAATGATTAAGTTCCTTTGAATAGTTTTAACTTTTTAGCCATAACCAATAAAAAAAATACACTTTTTTTTTAAAACTTAGGTTTTAACAATTACTTAGATCTACTGTTTATTACAACATTAATTCTATTCATTTTCTAAATTGCACTAATATTTTAAATTGTCTACAACCATATAAGCTATGGTTATTTATGAAAAAAATGTTTTTAAAAAGAAGTCAAATTACTTTATAGTTATAATGAGATTAACTTTATTGGTGTGCCCTTATTCGGCTCAGATAAACAAAATCGTATAATTCTATTTAAGAAGGTATGTGTGATGTGTCGCAGGACTATTTTAGACAATTGATGTTTGTTATCAATGAACATTTAAATATTTATTTTTATTTTATACTAGTATTAAGTGGCGATCATAATTCTGTATAAATAATGAAAGGCGGAACCAGCAGTATCAACTATTACTTACTTCAACTATCCTACGCTCCCTCCGTCTGAACTAATCGCTGACATATCATTTATAATTTCCTAATGAAAAAGAAAATGGACCATATTATATTGCTTAATGTTAAACCGTGACTTTGCCTGCACGCGATACTCGGCCTTGGTATAATCAGATAAGTTTAACAAGTTATAAGAAATTATACCGTTGCTTGCTAATAACAAATGTAATATTAATTTGGATTTCAGCTTAGTAAATACAGTTTATATTACATTATTAAATTTTATTTTCAGAATTAGTTAGATGGTGCCTCTAACGGATCCTAATAATTATATAACCTTACACTTTGTAGAACACGTCACGATATAAATTTAAACATAATAAAATTAGAGAATATAATAAACATAATACTAAAATACTAAAATACTAGGTATAAGTCTTAATTCAAAGGATTTATTTTATTAATAGAAGGTAGACCCACTATGCATCTTTATTTCGTATATTATAAATCATCACTTAATATTTAAACAGAGTCATGCATGATATGCATTTATAGTTACAGCCCAAACTAAAATAAGAACATTTATCTATTCTTTACTTAAAACCAATAAATTCATAAAAAGATGTGTAGATGTTCTTGTGTTTTTCTTTAAAATAAAAGATATTATGAAGTAACAAGGTTGATCTACAACCATACCAAATTTCATAAAATTAAATAAATTAAATACATTTTTATTTTTAATTAAATGAAAATCTGCACCAAAAAGAGAGCCATTGATAATAATTGCATTTGTTAGTAACACTTTTATTCTCCATAAATATATGCTTTATTACAGGTTTCAAAGGCTTTAAGCATTTGTTGAATAAAATACATCACAAAGAAGCCAGATTCATCGACATCGTTCCATCGTTTCATAACCATAGGTGTACTGAACTGAGTAATATCAAATTCTTGTACCGTTTGTAACTTTATATAACACAAGATGTCTTGTTTCATCAAGAGACCAAATATCGACTTTTGTGCTTTGCATAAATTTGCATCACAACATGCTTTGTTCGCTTACTATGCTGAACATGATATCGCCCTGAAGACATTATCTCCCAGCGGTAGATTCGCCTTTCGTGACACGTATTGTTACACTTCCTTGAAAACCAATTTTGTTAACAATAACGATATTGGTAATATATTATAGGTATATTATAATAAAATATACGCTACGCTATATTATATACAATATAATATAATCTACAATCGTAGATTTTGATTTCGAAAACGTAACCTTTGTACATGCACATGTATGTAGAAACTATAAACCTTCAAAGTTTCATAGAACTCAATCAAGTAGGTTTTGCGTACCTATAGGAGTATGTTTAATCATTGGTAAACATACGTACAAAAATTTCTAAGCGTTTCTGAGATTAGCGTGTACAAACATAAATATAACAATATAAAATTTTATATATATATACATATATATATATATATATATATATATATATATATATGTATATATATATTTTTCTTTTAAGAACCAATAAATAGAAAGGTAAAATATATAAGCCCTTAAACAAAGTGTGTATTAAGTATTAAATAAATATTTCTAAAATCAATTTTAGCAAGAATGGCCATACACATTGAGATATTAAAATAATCAAAAACTTCTATAAACAGTTTTAATAACAGGAGGGTTCTTATCATTTGATCTCTCTTCATTATTTTGGCGAAATGTAGACGTTCTAAATATTAAAATACCATTCGCAATATCATTATCAGATATTTTCTTACAGTGGTATTATCTCTTAACTGTGTCAAAAAAGAAATGGGACATTTATATACCTACAATAAAATTATGGCGACATGTTATTGTCATAATATTGAATGAACTGCTTTAAACTAATTAGTTAATAAATAATCTTTATTTTACTATTCCTAACATGGATATCTTCTCAGATATCACAGACAAAGTAGGTACATTCTTATAGTAAGAGGCAAATTATTGTTATTATATACTAATATTTGTAATGTTAGTATTCGTTTAATAAAACAATAAACAGTATCCATGGTTTATTAAAATCAATTAAAACATTCATTTTAAACATTTATCGTGACGATAAATCAGCACGTTTTACATAAAGATAATATTAGGTATAATTATTTACATGAAGTTGTATTACAAATTTAATAACTTAAATACAATTGTCAAGAACCATTCTACCGGTAATTATACTATGTTAGCCAGCAGTACCTATTCTGTCTATGAAACATAAACTGACGTAAGAATATTCTTCAGATATATATAAAAGTAAAAGGATGAATAAATACTCAATGATATAGTAATACGTCTTAAAGTACACATTAGGCGTTCGTTTATTAATACATTTTTGTTAACTGAATTTGTAGGTATTTTTATCAAAATACGGGTAAATAATTTTATTATAAAACCAAAAGACCGTAATTTAAAAATCTTATTTCATAATAAATCATAATAATTAAACTGTTAATTTTTTATTGACGAATACCTTTCATTAATTAATCCTCTAAGAATACAAATAACATACATTGTAATAACAATACCAGGATCATTTAAATATAAAAAAAATATAAAAAAATCAACGAATAATAAAAATATTTCTAAGATTATTCTTTAAATGCTGTATGAACCTAAAATCAGCTTGACCTTGGAATGTTGAATGTATCATTTTTGACACTTTTTGTGTTATTTTTCTTTTAATATATTATCAATATAATATATCTTTTATACTAAACTTTTTTTTTATCCGTCACATTTTTAATATAAATCTTTGTAGCTAGTTTTCGTGATTCGCTTTTGAATGAATTACAACATAATATCAATCAGACAAGTTTTTCGTAACCATTTTACACAAAAAATAATTTCATTTTGAAAATATAAATGTATTTAACTGGTAACTTATTACTGTGTAAGTAATAGTAGTTTCGTAATTGTTGGTTATCGCACCAGCGATTTCGAGGAAAAAAATATTTTTTTAAAGGTAACATGCCGTAAAAATGATTATGTAATATTAGAAACAGTCATCTCTTTGACCATAAAAAAATATATTAAACCTTTTATAACTGCACATTGCTCTTGTGAAATTGAGTTAGGTTAAGTTAGTTATTATTTGTTTTTTTAATCTAAAAAATATTTGGTCTTCACCTCGATTTGCGACCGTTGTTCTTTAACCAAAGCAAATAACTAACTAATCTAACCTGACCTAACTTAATTTCACAAGAGCAATGCGAAGTCACCAAAGTTTTATTATTTTTTTAAGAAAAATAAAGTTCATGCGCCATCATATTAAGACTAGTTATGTTTGATGATGTTTACAAGATATAACTAACCGGAGAAAAAATCAGTCACGAAATGGCTGGTGGCGCGATAACAGACAGTTACCTTTGGTTTCTTCAATCAAGAGCAAGATTTTATTATTACTAAGACTTAAACAAAATCTAACATCAGTTAAAAGTACTACATGGGATAAAAGTACGAATATCATAGACAAAACTAACCGCTAATAAAAGACAACATACCATAAACTATCTCAATTTAAAAATAAAACCAAGTTAAGTTCATACAGCTACATACAGCTTAACGACCAACATTTTTAATACCAATATACAAGACTCCAATATTTTTTAAATTGGTCACTGCGATGAAGTCGGCTAAACTATCTTATGATACTTACTCACTAGTTGCTCCTCCTTTACAAAGTTGAGATCTAAATTACATTTAATATTTACATTATTTCTAAACATTAGGTTACAATTGGTTTCCTAAGCAGAATTTGAAGAAAATCGATAAGGTTATGAGCAAACTCGATCTTGACTCGACTTTTATGCCATGATATGTGACAATAAAAACAAACATTTTCTCTATGTACTACATAGATTTAACTACTTTAAAAATAAATAACGTTTTCAGTCCTCTCGGACTATGGAACGCGGTTGTATTGTGTTCGTAGTAACCAAATTATATTGTTTTATAAATCTAACTGTTCGAGAAATAATCAATATTAATTTTAAATTAAAACACCATTCAGGGCAGTTTTTTTATTGGTAAAATATATTTACAAATGTCAAATTATCAATATATGACGTATACGTCAAATGCTAAGGTATAAAATTTAATATACTTATATCTATCAATAAAATCCAACTAAGACTTTATCTTCCTAGTTATTTTTGACCAACTGTGTTCTATAATGATAAAGCAGACAGATATAACAATACACTTATACTACCAATTTTCTTTGTATTATGTTTATTTTTCATTATAACACTAATAAGTAATAAGTCAAAAAATATGCACACATTAGCACACAAGTCATATCACAATACCGCCTGAGCATGTAAACGTCAACATAATTTATATCACTTTTATTTAATTCTGAAGCACAGCACTTAACTACAAAACAATTAAAGCACAGCGATACATACTATGATAAGGGTAATGGTCACATTAATGAGCGGAGCGAAGAGAGCAGCGGATCTCCCTGAGGCGGCGAGGGCACTGGCTGCCGCTTCAACACATTGCCGGTACGCGATATGCTCTAGACACGTGATGGCACAATAGTGTTGATGTGCGCACGCGCCGTCGCAACTGTCCGAGCTGTCATGCTTAACGTTGTATGCGCGTAAATATCTATGACGATATAAATTGTTAAAATAGTTAATTTTACTCATTTTTTTCAGATGTTTAAAATGTTATTATTCATAATTAGTAGTACTACTTTTTTTACCTATAAAATATTTAATAGATATATAAATGCAATGTAAAAATTGTTACATAAGTCAATATTACACTTTGTTTAAAATAACTAAAACATAATCATGACCATTTTAGGTTTAATTATTACTTGCGTGTTCCGCTGTTATAAATGTTTATTTCTATTTCTACTTTGCTTACAAAAATTATTAAATAAAATAGGTGAAATGAATTTATAATAATTGATTTTGATAAACAACTTAATTTAATTAGATCAAAATGCTACTTACTTATGGAACATGGTAATTTCATGTGCTGTACCTATCCTCAGTTTGTCAGCCAAATGATGTAATGATTCCGCTGACACATCTCTAAGCCCGTAGTACTGCGTCAGGTTATACTCAGGCACCCAGTCCGCCCCCGCGATCGTACCTCCGCTCGTTCCCGCTCGGTTCGCGACGGCCAAATCCAAATAAAATTGAGTATAATCTAATACCTGGTAAAATATTATAACTTCAATAATAAATAAATATTATTATTTTTGCCACCAATTTAACTATAAAGATACTGTCAAAAATTTAGTTTGATTCAACAACAATTAGTTTACCAAAGCTAACATCTGACATTGTATGCAGTCTATTCATACAGTGTCAGCTGTCAGTCTAAAGGAATAACAAGCTAATGAAACTGAACTATGAATCTTTGATACGGAACCGACCAATTTACAACCTATGACATGTCTATTCATATGACATGTCAGCGCATGCATCAGCACATACAGAAATGTTGGATTCGAATTGGATGGTAATTTTTGGTGTATCAGAGTATTTTACTGTAGATTGTGGTTTTTGCATTATGTACATGTAAATATATTATATATACAATATTTAATATTATATATTTTACTATCTCTTATTCAATTTATTTTATCAAAGTGCGCTTAGTTTCATTTAGAATTATTGTCAAGATAAAATATAGGTATATTTAACAATAAAAAAGTTTAAAATACACTTGCTGTTGCCCGTGACGTCGTCCACGTAGACTGTAAAAATAATATTTTTATACCTAGGAACATAAGCCGTAAAAATATTATTTTCGATTATTTTTGACGTAACTACCGATAGATAGCTCATATGTCAAAATCCTTTAATCCGTTTAGACTGCAGCAAAGAACATAAAAAAACATAATTTGCTATATTTCTATTAACATACGTATAAATGAATAACATAACACTTCTTCTAAAGTCGTCGGGTAATAAGAAGGATTTTTACAAATAATTATGTAAAATTCAGTGAACCAAACGTGGCAATTAGTGGCAATTAGTTATCGCGCTACAATCTACGTTATGTCACAGACAAACCCACGTGCAATAGTTAGTGCTCCTATATCCTATGTGTTATTTTGGTACATAATCTATAATATTGCTAAGTTTTATCAAAACCCGTTCAGTACTTTTGGCCTGATTCAATAAAAACATCCATCCGTCCAAACAACCAAACAATCGCACTTATAATATATTAGTCGGATTTTCATATTACATTATGAATGGTATTTGGTATTGGTTCAGTATAAAAATAAATATTATTGTGGATGGTTTTTACGGAATAGACTAAAGTATCTACACTATGCTATCTAAACTAATAGACTATCTATCCAAATTATCGACAAATATATATGTATTAATAATTTATTGCTGTATTCTACATCACTTTAAAATTTAAATGTATTTTTAATAATCTAAATATAACATATTAAACTTCTTATACAAATTATTTTTTAATAAAAATTAATAAATTTTAGCCTTAATTATTCACAGCGTCCATTTTTATTGAAAATTGAAATTCGAATCGCTTATTGCGGTCAAATAAATCGTAGCTTGAAAACTGAGTTTCGTGAAACGTGTAAAAATATTTTAAATAATAATGTTATTTTACTAATTTCGAGTCCGGGTTGACCGTTTACCGATTTTATCTTATTTGCTATGCTTGATTTATTTATTGGATATTTAAATATACATAATATAAACATATTGATATATTAAATTTCTTTTAGTAATTGGGCTATAAGTGACATAAAACAATTAATAATAATTTGTTGGTGGTAGTGCCTAACTGTAGTCGAATGAGTGCAGCTTGTATGGTTTAGCTCTTCCTAACCGTCTATAAAAAATGTCGAGGAAAGCAATTTTTAAGTTTTTAAGCGGATCAGCATCATATGCCATAGTGATAGGCCATATAGTAAAGTAACTAACTATATTAATAAATTAGTAATGGAAACTTATTGAATCATTCGCTAAGTCAACGTAAAAAGGCAATTTGATTATACAATACAGAAGAAAATACGTTACACTTTTGCAAAGGTAAAAAACAGTATCTAACTAACACGATTTTGGCATTAGCAGAAAAACAATAAAAATACTCGTTTATATTTGCAGACCAATAAAGTGTCAAACGTCAATAGATGGTACGATGTTACTACTGGCAAAAATACATCTCATAAACAAAGTGTTTATAGTAGGTATGTTTGTATATTTTTGATGTGTGTGTGCAGCAGTAGTATAATTCGTAAAAACTTTTGAAGGGCACTTTTACAAATCGAGATTTTCTTGTAACAAATTTCTCATTCTATTATCTATTTATATAAATTTAAAATCTTACACGTAAAAAGTACTAAAAGTTTTTTCTTTTTTGTAAAAACATTAAAATACTGTTTATTACTACAAATAAAACCATTTTGGTTAGTCCAGAAACCGTTGAAACAAAAGCCATTGTACAAAATGTTTACACTGTACAATATGTAAAAGGTTTTTAAAAATAGGTATCGGTGGTCAATTTTATTACTATTTATTACTTATAAAACCAATAATGTTGAACGATTTAATTTAACTATAATTCTGATAATAATATTAGCAATAAAGTTAAATGAAATTGTTATGCTTTTATAAGCCATAAATGCTATAAGCAATAAGAAGTACGTCAATTTAAACTAGACAAAAGAATATATTTTTCTCAACTTTACACAATTTTTTTAAATTCTCTGGTAACACATTTATATGGCTATATTTGTTTATATTTTAAAAAAAAGTATATAATAAACAATTAATAAATGGTCCGTCACTCTGCCAATTGAGATACTGCATGGCTACCTGCATTAAAGGATCGTCTTTATCGGAACTTTTGAACGTTGGTTAGAATTTTAAAAAAAGTCTAATAGGTTTCTTTGAAACAGTAGCTTGATTGGCCGAGCAACCAGAAAGTATGTATAGTATGTATGTTGTAGGAAATGGCCTTGCTCGGGTTATATAAAGGTTTTCAATTTATATCTTTTAAAAATTCATATTATATTTTTTACGTATTACTTTTTTCTTACCTTTCCCGTATCCGAGTCGAATTTATAAAGTCTAAGACCTGGGTTTGAAGATCCCCCGGGGTCATGATGCGGAGTCAAGGATGGCGCCAAAAATGCCCAAGACACCGGTACCTCTATAAAATAAATAAATAATAGTAATCTAAAATTAAAAAACTGTTTTTACCTGCCACTTAAGAATAATAATTAATTAATAAATAACCTAAAATAGGTTAATTACAAGTCATAAAAACATTTTAATCTAGTATTAGGGCATCTAATACGTCGACGTATGTGTCAAAAATCAAAATCTTTTTTGAAAGTGAGTTATATACAACACATTATTATGACACAATTAAAGTTCACATAGACACAATTGCAAAAAAGCTAATATTTTGTATCATAATTACAAATACTTAACATTAATGATAAAAACTATAGTCTGCATATAACAAAATATTGCATTCTGTAATTGCATTCAAATTGCAATATGCCTATAAGAAAATTGCAATATTGCATTCTTCAATACTTATGTTGACATTGAAGGCCAAGTACAAATTAATATGAGTTTAATAGTCGCAAAAAGGTGATTGTCGCCTAACTTAATGGTATAAAAAATATATATGCATAGGTTTAATTAAACACAATATAAAAAAAACCGATATGGGCAGGAATTTAAACCCACGACCCCCAGGGAACGTTCTATCGTACTCACTCAAAACGGGTGTCTTGGAGTGATAAGCATTCCAATCCTATCGGTTTAATTTTTTACTCTATTTTTATTTAAGATTTAAATATTACTATGGCTATAGACGTTCAAAAGTATATTTAAACCTATGCATAAGTGTTGATCTGAATTCTCATATGTATTAAAACTTAATATAATGGTCGTATATCCCAAGATAATTTTTGTTTGTTGATTGTTCTCTAAATTGGACTATTTGAAATCTAATAATTAGGACCAGCTGCCTATTTGTGTCATCTTTTTCGGCTTTAGATGGGTATTCCCATATTGTGTTTTCCTGCCGTTAGGTAATCATTTCGTTCATTTTTGATCTTGGAGATATGCTACAAACCCAACCCATTTCCACTTTAATATTAATGATTAAAGACGTGTTTATGATAGAATATAATAGATGAAATTTTTGGTTGATCGCAATGTATGGAACTTGAGGGCATGTTGTTGTAAGTCAAACACTGTTACATTTCATTTAAAAAGAGCATTTCGAGCTGGTGGTAGCTTACGCACACGCTGACTGTACTGACCAATTTAATGTAATTGACAATTCAAAAGTGCGAGTAAATGCCGACTTGAATAAATATATTTTGAATTTAGAATTTTTGAATTTTGATATTTGTCTGTATGTTAATGTCTGTATGTGTTGGTTTTATAGATTTTTTTATCGGTTCCAACATTTATTCTAAGTTTTTTATATCTTACCTTCAACTTCTAATTTATTCTTTTTTTTATCGAAATCCATTTGTTTCACAAGATAAATGTTATTTTATCAAGAAATATTATTTCTTTACTCCTGTTAGTTATAGGCAATGTTTGAAAAAGGTTAATATAACTAGGCCTTAGGTTGTCTCGTTTAATTTGTTCAACATAGTTTGAACTTCTAGACTTGTATCTGTAATCTGTATATCTTAGTGTTTCCTGTAAAGGTTCTCTAATGTATATATAGCATCTATTTTTGAAAACCCCTTTTTGATAATTCGTTTGTTCCAAACGTTATATTTTCTCCAATGTAATACTAGTTCTTTGCTTAATTAATACATACTATGATTATAAGCGTATTGGTTTGTAATTCATGATATTATTGGAATTTTGCCTTTTGATAAATTAAAATATTTATTTATTTATTTATTTATATCTTTTCCACTTAGAATCATAATCAGTGATCACTTGTGTACGTCAACATGAAAGTGTCAGGAGGGCCTATTACGATACTAGATTTATCGTAATAAGCCCTTCTGAGAAAGCACTTTCCATCTTAATGTTAAAGCTATGAGGGTTCCAAACGCGTCCTGGTCTGAGAAGAACCACACAACAAACTCAGCCGGATATATTTTTTGTTATTGTGATCACTGTTTCACAAACGTCAAACTTAAATGCAAATTTGGAACAACTAGAACCGTCGCAATCAATAGGAAAAGGAGCCTAATGATTTCAGGCAACGAAAATTAAATAATAATAACAGAAAAAACATATATGTATATATAAATCTTCGGCCTGCCACACAACCAGTCACCGCAAGCAGCACCCGTTCACGAGCATAACACAAGAGCCAGCCATCACCCCCTTCGCACATATTTGAGGGAGGGAGGCAACCCGACTCCCGATGCTACCGCAAGTAGTGACTTCTAAGGAATCGGTGTGATGCAGAAGGTCGATAAAGCAAAATAATTTACAACAAAAAACAAATTGCGGAGATTACTAGCTATTCGTTATACAATACAGATTCATTCCCAGGCCATACCGTCGTCGATGTAATCCTTTACACTATAGTAGGATTTTTTTATTAAATTATTTTTAACATATAATTTAAATTTATTTAATGATAGGCTTAAGGCTTCATTTGGGAGCTTATTATAAAAACGTATACAATTACCCTTAAAGGATTTACCTATTTTATGGAGCCTAGTGCCGGGCATAGCGAGTTTATTCTTTTGCCTTGTATTAATTTTATGTAAATCACAGTTTTTCTTGAATTTTGAAATATTTTTATGAACGTAAATTAAATTTTCATAAATATATTGATTGTAAACAGTCATAATTTTAAATTCTTTAAATTTGTTTCTTAAAGAGTCTCTTGGTCTCATATTATATATTGCGCGAACAGCCCTCTTCTGCAATGTAAATATGGTATCAATGTTAGTCGCATTGCCCCATAAGAGTATACCGTATGACATTAAGCTATGAAAGTAACTAAAGTATACTAATCGAGCAGTTTCCATATTTGTTAATCGACGTATTTTTTTAACCGCGTATGCAGCAGAACTTAGTCTGCTTGACAAATCGAATATATGAGGACCCCATTGCAATTTTTCATCTAAAGTAATGCCCAAGAAAGTAGTAGATTTGACCAAGTCCAAGTCCTCATTATTTAATTGTACATTGGTTCTAACATTTTTAACATTTGGTAAACTAAATTTGACACATTTTGTCTTTTTTTTATTAAGCAACAAATTATTGGCGTTAAACCATTGTACAACATCTGAGAGAGCATTGTTTACATCGTCAATAACAGATTGCCGTCTATTAACTTTAAAAGTAAGAGAAGTATCATCAGCAAACAACACTATCCCATGTTTTTCCCTCACTAGGTGAGGTAAGTCATTTATGTAAATGAGGAACAAGAAAGGCCCTAAGATAGAGCCCTGTGGCACACCTATTTTTACCAAAGAACCAGGGGAACGTTTTCCATTTACATCAACTTTTTGAATTCTATCATTAAGATATGAACTAATTAAATCTAGGGACTTATTTTTAACTCCATAATGTTCTAACTTTTTTATAAGGATTTCATGTTGAACGCAGTCAAACGCCTTAGATAGATCACAGAAAATGCCAAGTGCATCCTGTGATCCTTCCCAGGCTTCAAATATGTTTAGTAATAGCTCAACACCAGCATCTGTTGTAGAGCGACCGGCAGTGAAACCAAACTGGTTTTTGTGTAAGAGATTGTTTTTACTGAAATATGCCACAAGTTGATTAAGAATTATTTTCTCAAAAATCTTACTAAAAGTGGGTAAGACTGAAATAGGTCTATAGTTACTAGGATCTAATGAACAGCCGGATTTGAATAATGGAGTTATTTTACTTTGTTTCATTAGATCAGGAAATATACCATATTCTAAACAATTATTAAATATTAATGCTAAGTCTGGCGCTACAATGTCAATTATGGACTTAAGTATGTCAACAGAAAACCCCCAAAGATCACTAGTCTTTTTAACGCTAATTGATCTAAATACTTTGATTACTTCTTGAGCATTAACTTTTTCAAACTTAAAACTACTAACACATTGATCTACATTCTCTCTAAGTAAACCCATAGCTGCAGCGGTAGAAGAATTTAAAGATAACGTTGTAGTCACTGGAATATTAGTAAAAAAGGTTTCAAAAGCAGTAGCAACCTCGAGGTCAGACGTGACATATTTATTATCTATATTTAATTTAAAGTCGATCCTCTGGGATTTAGCTCTTCCAGTTTCCTCATTAATTATTTTCCAAGTTGTTTTTATTTTATTAATGCTATTTCCTATTTTATTTTGAATATGTTGATTTTTTGCTATTTTACATTGTTTTTTAAAAGATTTGGAAAATAATTTTACCTCATCCCTAAACTCATTACTAGTATTAAACATCAATTCCGCATACATATTATATAATTTTTCTCTATTTTTGTGTAACTCAGCAGATGCCCAATCACTAAACACTAATTTTTCATTAACAACCACTGTTTTAGGAGTAAATATAAAGTTAAATAATTTAGTGAAAGTACTAAAAAAGTCATTATACATAATATTGGGGTTTGAATTTTTCATTAAAGACAAATAGCGTACTAACCCATTTTTAATTTGTTCGATACGTTCTACAGTCACTGGTATAAAACTTATTTTCTGTTTTGATTTTTCTCTCTTGCTACAACTGAATTTAATAAATTGGCCATAGTGGTCAGAATCTAATGTATTGAATAAACATTTAAAATTTGAAATAACACTTGTAAAAATGTTATCAATACAAGTGGCACTAGTGGTTGTGACTCTAGTAGGCTCCATAAACATGTGTAAATAAAATGTTATTCCGACTAAATTTACTTCTTTGACCTTCCTTTGTTAATTTATTGTTTCTAGTGGGAATGTCTCTATGATTATGTAACGTGTTTCCTGCTCGATATAGCACTATGAACCACACACTCTACAGGATCGTAGTTTTTGTTTTTTTTTCAAGACTTCCTACTTGATTTAGATGATTTGTTACTGTCCGTGACTGTTACGTTTTTTCATAAACTTGCAACTTAATAAAGGGCAGATATATTTTGTTTTAGATAGATCGTGTTTTATTTAAGCCTTTTGCAGTTAGTTCAATAAGCTTTCAAAAAACCATGGTCTTATGATGATAAATTTAATAAAATCTTCATATTTATGTATTGCTATACAGACTTAATTGATTCACAAAAATAAGATATTTTTTTTGTTTTTAAATGAATTCAGTGTTCTTTATAATAATAATAATAATAATAATAATAATAATAATATCATAGGACAAATTACACATATTGGTCTAACCCCTAAGTAAGTAAATTATTTGCTTGTGTTAAGAGTATTAGACAACGATACAAATACATAGAAGTACACATTATAAATACTGCGAATATATTTAATAAACGACCAAACCCAGAAATATAGAGATCTATGCTCATCAATCGAACCCGAGCCCCTTTGCGTCGACCAACGGGGCGGCATTTATATATAAATATAGTCTACTCGTTACGTTAGGGATAGTAATAGAGGTAATCTTAAAAAATAATCTTTGTTCATTTTCTTTACTTTATTAACAATATTAATACTCAACTTTAAAAAGTATTCCAAAGAGTCATTAAAATATTACACGATAAATTAAATATGGCGCTGGATGATTTGGGAGAGCGGCAAGATAAGGGTTAGATCACAGGTTTATTTAAATAAAAGTTTAAACACAAATTAAAACTTTGTATACGTTAGAAATACTTCTTACTAAGCTTATTAACTATAAACTTTACTTCAGTAATTTTTAAAATGAATATTATATAGATATTTAAACAAGAATATTAATAACAGGCTGAAATGTTTTTAAATGATCGCTCAACGTAAAAAAATATCGATTTTAAATGTTGTTTCAGTGAAATTGTAACTTTTGTGAGCATGCAAGGCTTTGCTTCACGGCATCATTAAAATGGTTCGAAAAAAATTGTTCGTGTTTAAATACACACGCAATTATTAAGTTCGTTTAAACATTTCACCGCAACTAGCGTGAAAAAATAAAATTACATAATTGACTTATTTTTTAATAGATTTTAAAATAAAATACAGATTTATAAACTACATAAAAAATGATTTATAATGAAGGTTTCGTTTTTGAAATAAATTACTTCTTCGCATCTTTATAGGGAAATAAGCTGTTCGAGTATCGGTACTAAACAAAGAACAAATAATGTTTTTTAAATGTGATGTAATTGTACCTAATCGTTACATAAAAAAATGTGTATTTACTTGACAAGATAGATAATGATTGAAATTTTGGTTTGCAGGTTGCAATTACTTGTTCTTTTATTAAATATTTAAAAATATTGACCAACAATTATTCCTTTATGTAAAATATCATTTTTACGCTCGTGTATGAAACATTAAATATATAACAACCTTTAAATTTTGAAGGCGACAGATTGACGCTTAGACTAAGGAGGGAAATATGATATCAGGCGCTACACATTACTATGAGAGATTTAGTTTCATAAATCTCCTTAACTGTCACCACTCTGTGTTGTAACATATGAAATCACACATATTAAGATATATCATGTCACTTATGAACAAAAATATAATTAATCATATCGTATATACACAGACAGGCATCTTATAATCACCAACAACATACGTATTATTTACATTAACAGTGTCTGCGACAAAAAATATTATTTAGACTAAACTTAACTTGAAACTGGTAGTGTTTAATCCAGCCAACTAACCACATTATGTGAAGTAGGCCTTAGAAATGTACATGCAAAATACCTATAGTCCGTAATCCGAGCGTGCCGCCGCATCAGCCACAGGTATTTGGCATCGCTTTATGTACTAAATACGTCACCTAGTGTTTCAGTTGAAACTATTGTATGTCTTAGGACTTTGATTCATTTATTATTAAAAATATTGTCAAAGAAAATGTTAAACATTATCTCATGACAAAGCAAGAAACTTTATGGACTACTATATATGAATACTGTATTATAATATTCATTAGTTCACAAAAATTGGTTTTAAAATATTGACTTTTATGACTGCTCCTTACCTTTATCATAGATGACTCGGAACGTGTCCACGTGAGTGTGTCCAAAGAACTGTCCCGCTATAATTCTCGCATGACGTCGCACAATGTTCAGGAATTTAGCATTCGCGTCCACTGAGTACGCGTTGTACCGCGAGTCTGACCCGGGGGCAGCGTGACCCACTATGTACACCTGGGTTCAAATATTTTTATTATATAGCAACAGATTATATTTTATAATTTTATTAGAAAATACACGAAACGAAAATTTTAGCACCGCTGAAGTCTCGATCAAAATAAATGCTCAAAATTCTCACAATAAATGTTTGATAACAAATATCTTAGATATATAATAGAATGAAAAAAATAAACGAAAAATTCATTATTACAGATTGACACGTAAGATTCCAATTTCCGAATATAGCCTCAGGGGAATGAACAATGGGGGAGATGAAGAAATCAGAAAATACAATCATATAACGGGAAGTGACACTCTTGCTTATTAATTTCGTGACAAATATGCTACTTAGCTGAACTCCGCGTCTTTTCTTTTAGAATATATTATAAAATTTTATGGTTATATGAAAAAAAAATACAATCTTCCAGTTTTTCATACATATAAATTCATGTTATTTACTAATTCAAATATAAAAAATGAATTGATAACTATAAATTTGATAGAGATGCCATATCTTTACAGTAGTAAGTCCTACGCTAAGCTTCAATCTAATACTGAATAACAATACATTTATTTGCTGTAGGATAATTGAGTGAAAAGAAATATTGCATTTTCATCACAAACGGAACCCTCGAATCCGGAGATAAGGATATCTGTGATTGTTCTCCAAAATAAATTCGGTGACAACAGAGACAAACAATAAGTCTTATATAATGCTTTCGATTTATTTGAACAAACAATACCTTTTTTGAATACGGCCTTCAAGCGTTTTTTATAGAAATTGCCTTTAAATCCGTGGCTTTTCAAAGAATAAAATCAAACATAAATTGATTTCGTGGACCCCTTTATACAAAAATTGTATCTCGAGAATTTCCTTCCTTAACATTTTTTTATATTTTTTTATGATATTGAAACATTTATTAAAATCAAACCAAGTAAAACAATTTCTAATAAAGACGTAAAAATATTTTACGTCTTATAGTATACATCCTAAGATGGGCTTGGTTTCTGCTGTTATAAAACGCGTAGAACCACTGCCATTTATTTAATTCAATCTTGTCGTGATATCTACTATCTGTAGAAACAATCGTTCAATCTTCCCCGCGGCTCGCTGAGCACGTAAAGCTTTACGCTTATAACCGCAGAGCGTTCATCACAAATAGATCATAACGATAAATTTAAAAGCAATACAAATGCCTATACTGTATTTAAAATTTATGGATTTTCGTTAAAATAAATTAACCAATATAAAATTAAACGCTGCATAAATGAAATCATATTTATAATTTATTAGAGCGCAATAAGAAATCACATTTTAAGGAACTTATATCTTATATGTTTTTATTTTCAATTATGTCGGGACGCCAAAATAATACAATTCAAAGAATATTTTGATCATTATTAAGCCACTCAGGTATTTTATGACTATAGAAACAATGATATATCACCACCCCGTGGTAATGATTCATAATTATGAATGCGGAAACCTTCTTGGATGTAACGTATGGGGACTCAAGGGGCTTTAAATATATGAATGTTTAAGAATTTCTAAACAAATGCACAGCTTACGACTTCTTAAACTAGAATAGTTCAGCTGGTTACAGTCGTATGACATTGATTATGATAGGAAATCAAACCGATGAGTTTTTTAAATATTATTATATGTACCATTATTGTACCATTTATTAATTTAAATAATAATTTTAAGAAAATCTAAATAATAATTTTATTTATTTACCCGTTATTGCATAAATTTACAAAAGGTGAACTTAATGCCTTATGGCATTCTCTCCCAGTTAATATCTGCATATGGTGAAAAATTGTGGTGACGTTTTTAAAATAAGAAATTAAAAAAATATATTAATACAAAATGACACGAAGAATTAGCCTACATTCTTATAACAATAATAAACATAATACAAATACACATTATACATATATACTAAACTTATATATAAGAAGGTATAATGGAATACACTAATATATTACAATACTATACAAATGTACATATTTATCTACACACTCCACTTATAATTATAAATGTACAATTTTCAATAATCCTTTGTGAAACCATATTAAGTTTCTCTCTGGTTTATCTTACATATGTTACAGTAGGTACACTGTACAGTTACCAGTTCCTTCTCTATAAACACAATATATTTGCTAAAGTGAGTTAGAATCGCCTGTTGTATGTACATTTAGCATCATAACTAGCCGGAACCTTGTCGGGAAGTCCGGTCTCTGAACTTTAATAAATCACAAGATTAGAAACTCGTTAATGTTATCGCTACACTAGTGCCGAATTATTTTTATTTTATAAATACAATTCAATTGACTCATAGAGGTTACTGCACGGTTTTTATAATCAAACAATAATTGAGTAGAAGATCTGTATTTCAGGATTTTTTTTCAAGTATGATCGCTATGGATTCTCATACTTCGCATGATGAATAGCAGTACAAATAGGTGGTTCACCTAGCTGGGATAGCGATCTGAGGCAGCAAATGAGCAACTCAAAAACGTTTCATTAAAAGCAAACAAAGAGCCGAACGAGCACTCTTAATTGCTTTGAACCCATACAATACATCATGCATAATGAGATAATGATTGAGGTATGGCCTAGTAACAGCGGGTATTAAATGTTTTGTGCGCCAAAATATACTAAATTAAATTAAAGTAATCTAAATTAATTTTAATAAAAGCCCCTAAATAACTGCAGAAAAAATCCAAAACTTGTACGAATCGTCACGGTCGGTGATCAAATATGTTAATTAAATATGACGCTTCTATAACATTATTATACAATTATCGCAATTTTCGTTCGACTAAAGGAACATTATCTCAAATCTCGATGGCTCAAATATATTAAATAAAAAAAAGATCTAATATATTAAATTCCGGACTCAGGCCTCATCTACTAAAAACCTACTCAACTAATTATTCTTATCTTTAATAACTGTAATATTTCTCCCTCATCATAAGTAATAATTGTATAATAGTGCTGGTAAGCAATAATTACTACATTTTTATGGAATCACAAGCCAAATCTGAAAAAACGAGTAAAAATAACAACACATTACGAATAATTATTTTAATTGAAGTTGAAATTACTATCGATGGAGATATGATTGCATCATCATCAAAAACACAAAATACAAAATTATGTAATTGAATGCTTCATTATGTTAATAAATATAGGTTTAATAAAAAAATATAAATAATTTAATTTAGCAAAAATCCATACTTTTTTATTTTACATCCACTCAGTCGTGAAAGAGCCTTTTATAAAATTCTCACCATCTCATTATTTGCCGTCGCTTTATCAAGTACTGCTTCCAGCCACTCCCATTGCCGCCTTCCCTGCAGACTGTTCGCTTGACTGTGGCTGAAAAGGTTTGTGTTCAGCGCTACGATACGTAGCTTGCTGTGTGACTGCTCTATTGTGTAGTATCCATCTGCGTGTGAGAGATATTAAGAATTACTTCGATCCACAGTTTGGGTGTTTGCAAGCAAAACTTAATGAGTAACGGACCTATTAATAAATCACTTACATCTAATAACATATTTTATACGTATTATTTATGTATTATCTAATTAAAATTTTATCTTATTCGATTAGTAACAACTGAGACCAACTGAGAATAGAATTTAGTTGGAATGATATCCAATTTCAATATTTTTTCAAGGATTTCAGGAGAGAAGTCTAAGCGAAGCAATCCGAGAATCAGAGAAGTAGCTAAAGTATTTTAATCAATCGCAAATGATTCGGCAAACGAAATACCAGATAAAAGTGACGAAAATTGAAAATTAAATTACTTGAGATCGTTAAACTGTCGGTATTTAGAAAATCTTTTCCCATTAGATAGTTACATACAACTTCCATTAAGATTTTCTTTATTTTTAATATGTTCCTAATAGCTGTGAACCTAACCAATAAAAAGTGCTAATAAAATGTAATGTAATGTTTCTTGCATCCAAAACGAACTAAATACTTACACAATTTTAATGTCTGCAATGCTTCCAAGGGTAACCAATGACTCCATAAGTTCGTTAGGGTCTCGGAAGGCGCAGGGTCTGTATGTCCGAGCGCAGGAAAAACGAAATGGGAACTGAATGTCATTCTAAGAAGCTCTGTTATATTCCTGATTGCCTGGTACCTATTGTCTTCGTTTTCAGAGTATTGTACTGCTACGATGTCCCTACAAAGAATTTCTAATTACGAATAGTATAATTACAATTAATTTAACTTTCCTTTGTTACTGGGAATAGATGATTTCAAAGAATATATTATCTTTTTCTGTTCGAATTAATGCTAAAGTAATCAACATAAATCATAGTAAATTAATTCAGTTTCTTTGTTGTAATCTATTTCTAGAATTGTGGTGTTGTAATAATTGAAATTAATGTTGCCTTTTCCAGTGAATCGCAACAACTTATGCTTTCTTATAATAGTAATTTCATAACAATTGACCTACACACACATACACAAAATATAAAACACAAATTTTCCATTTCCACTACTTTTTTAATACTGTAGTTATAACTATTAGAATAATATTATACATAAATATACATTTTAACTTCTCCTATCTTCTTGTTCTTAGTCAAGGATGGATTTAGTGTTATATATAACGTTACCCAGTCCATAAAACAAATTCGACATTTTCGGAGTGCCGCGTGCGCATGTATTTTAACGCCGATTGTATCAGCTCCAGCGAACTATCGCAGGAGTAGTCACCGAGTCTTCCGAGAGCTCTGTGGTGTCCCGAACTGCCTCGCTCATCTGCTCTTCGACAATCTAAACAAATTATTGTACATAATTTAGAATATACTCATACTTAATGTGTGAAAACAATAATTAGTTACGGGTGACTCGGCAGGGAGTCATTAGTATTACATGCTAAAATGTCAAGTTAAAGGAACGCAATACAAACTTCTTCTATAAATAAAATTACCTTTTAAACCATAATTAACTCTCATTAAGACTCAAAGCGCTCTTTTACTAACATAAAGAAGAATACAGCGAGGAAAACATTTAATTATTTTGCCTACTTGTGGAATTTGTTGGTTTTAGTTTTAGGTAAAGATATAAATATATCAAAATTTCATTACTTGTCTCATTATAATATATATTATCTTTAATATTATTTATTTTTATAATTTTTAAGATTATATGTACTTCTTCATCTAAGTTTCTGAGATTATATAACAAGTTAATGTTATTGTAACATGATCGCTAAAGCCATAAGTTCAAAATGACATTTAATACAAACGTATCTTTGTTTAAACTTTATACCTACGTCTTCTAGTGTCCCCTTGTGCGGTATATAACGGATCATAGTGAAAGTCTGTTATGTGCCAGAAGTAACCTGAAACAAAAAACATATTAAAAAATGTTTAAAAGAGTTAAAAAAAAAATGTGGGTAATTATCGTTTAACTTAATACTTTACTTAACAAGTTATAGTCTTAAATGCAGTTCTATTCCTTTCAATTATATAAAAGATAGAAAGAAGGGAATTGTTATTTTTTATGAATAGAACAAACCTAGCAAATCACGCTCTAAAAAAATAGACACAAGAAAAAATAGTACAGATTTTTAATGTTAAATAAATATAGCGCACGACCTCAATGCGAGTGGATACACAATTCTAAAAATGGGGCTTGTAAAACACTTAACACAGTAGGTCGGGTTCAGTCCCCACTTAGCATCGCCGTCTTGACATAGAATTAGTGAGAACATTTCACTACAATGCAAAGCTAGAAAATGGATGTATCTCAAAATTTAATTCAGGTTAAGGTCTAGGTCATCCCGTTCCAGGCTAAAGTCAATCAATAGGCAAGTGGTCTGATGTCTACTACATTTACTATTTTATATTTCGGGGCAACGTCAACGGCAAATAGACTTTGACTTTGAAATAAACGTTACTTGTCTGAAGAGTATAACAATGGTGAAATAATTTATTAAATATATATTTTTTTATTGGAAATATGTTGATTTTGGTTACTTCTTCTTGATCAGTAAATATAATGTATATTTATTTTAACATAAATTATCCTACAAGCACTAAATCTTACTATAATCGAACTTCAGAAAAATGTACCACTATACATAAATTACAAAACTCTACATATTAGATACGTTAATTTACATTACCAGTGACAGAAGGTATCAAAACAGAAAATAAATATACCCTAGAATTGTGATTTATATCACAGAGACTCGACCAGATGAAAATTTCAGAGTAAAAATATCCCAATTGAATAACACACACAGGTTCCTCTCGCGCGACCTGAATGATGATATATTAAAATTACAGGTGACGAAGAGATTTGCCTTATTTATGAGCAGTAAAAAGATATTGTTCCAACGAAACACATAATGATCGTATATAAGGATACATTTATGAAGTTTTATAAGAATCAGAATTACCCAATAAAACAAATTTTATATATTAAAATATACCTTAAATTACTTCTAAATCTCAAAGCTTCTAAATATTGTTGCTTAGAATTATTAACACCATAGTAAATATATAAAATAAAATATAAATATTGTTTGGTAATGATTAAGTTCTAATATTGATACCGTTCAATTATAAAAGCAAACACTGTCGCAACTCCAAGAGCACATGCTGTAAATAAGAGACTATAGTCTGAAGCAGCCCGTCTCTATCACCAGTTAATTCTCACAACGATTCCCAAAACTTCATTAGTGCATTGCAGACTTCATTAAGCTACACTAACCACAAGGTTGAACCGGTGAATTGTGAAGTCAATTTACTGAGTGAAGAAATAAAATAGCTGAAATAACAAGGCTTTTCAAACTAATGCTACAATTTCCCTAATTTTTGAAGTTGAGAAGCGATTTGAATGCGCTATGTAAAGACACAGCGCCTTAACTTATAGAATTTTAAATTTATTATTTTCTATTGTTTTTCCTGCAACAATAAATAAATAAAAATTATCTCATTTATAGAAACCTTCAGCCATAAAAGATAATACTGACACAGTAGCTCAAATGACACTTCATGGAAAATGTGCCAAGAGATATTGGTTCAAGTTAGTATCGTACAAACTTAGAATTAGTAGCTACCATTTTTATTTAAAAAAGTTAAAAAGTATAAAACTTTTACATGATAAACATTATGTTATTATAAGGTAATAATAATAAAATTAAACTTTATTATACTCTTAATTACTCATACTTACATTCACGTACTATTTAGAATAGTAAGAATAGCTCATTTAATTATCTATTCACAGTAAACATTTAGGCAGTAAATGTACTATCTCCTCTTATACAAAGTAGATAAATCCGTGAAAAATTCAAGATACTAAGCCATTCCAGTAGATTAGCCCTTCTTTCAGAGTCAATGAATAATTCAGACGCTGCATCTAGGTTCTGTGCTCTGTGCTATTCAGAAGTTCCTTGCTATTTTCAAGTTTCTATTGAACTAACTTGTCAACATTTGTAGTTTCAGATTTATTATCCTCTGGATATTCGCCATTGTTATTACTGTTTGAAGTGAATACTTTTAAAAAAACCTGTTAAAAATTCAAATCGGACAATACTACTTATTCATTGATCAAGTCACGGTCTTCTTAAGTACATAAGTTTTTCCATACATTACTTAATATAGTTTATAAAATATCCTTATTTAATTGAAATACTTTAAAAGTTTATTAATTATTTGTAATATATTAAAATAGATTAGAATATTTACCATTCAAAGAAACGGTCAAGTTTCAATTCCAGGTTGCCTTGTTTTGCTAAAAGTTTGCCAAAAAACCTCCGACAATGAAACGTAAATCTTACTTTTGTAATGTATTATAAGTAATAATATAAATTGAAAATGGTGTAAGTAACTCTGGCTTGATGAAATTACAAATGTCGTTACGATGGATCTTTTAACATTTTAGTCCCTTTATTGTTCTTATGTATTCCTCGTAATATTTTTTTACTTAGAAGTATAAAAACTTAGAAGCGTTTAAATCTATCTATTGTAAATTGAAGTTCAGTGTCTATTGCTGCCAGCAATTTAAGGTATTCTTGCTCAAAGCTGGGATATCGGCAAAACAGTATTTACTTCTTTTTAAATATTTGAATATAATTTCGGTAGTAGAATATACTATATATTAAGTTTTTTTAATTAGTTAATTGAAAAGAAATTGTCGTCGTTATGGTAAATTTTAAATCTCAAGCTATCTTGAATAATGGTGCCTGAAATCTCAAACGAGAATAAATCAAGCTATATATTAATGTTAAGAGCCTCGCTGCTTACAATGGAATTAATGGGCTTCGTGATTAATGTGACTTAAATGTAGACAAAACTTTTCACTTTACAGAAATACCTTTATTGATTAATGTATCTTTCTCTATTTCATATGTTACGAAAAATATTTTATTAGATAAGAAAGTCAAATAGGATTCTTTAATCACATAAGATGACATGAATCTCTTACACCAGCAGGATTTGGATTAACTTTAAGAACCAGACACATCATTAAGACTTCAAATTATCCCTCTAATGGGAACCCAGCAGGAAGTCATTGACAGCGTCAGTCAGGCTTCATCGCACAAATGCGAAGGGATGTATTCATCAATCAAGGGGTTATTATGTGGTTGTATGTCTGTGTGCGTGGCCTCTATCGTAGGTCGATCACGTTACCATGGCGTGTTACCAATATAGGTGATCCAAAACGACTTACTCAAACATACTCTAATATAAAATCGTAATAAGTTTTTATATGAAGTGTATATCGCCTTCCGAAAGTAAAGCATTATGTTTGGTGATAGTTTTGGTTTAATAATATAAAAATGTATTATGATATTATATATATTTTTAATATAACAGATATTTTATTATATAATTGAATACCAATTATTATGTAAAATAATAATAAAGTTAATGATTTGTTTCCAGTATTGCATAATATGTAACTATACGTTGACTTGTAAGCTAGAATGATTTTTATTTACATGAAATAATATTTACCCAATCATATTAATTGTCCACTCTGCTATATTCTCTATAGTTCCCGTCCTGAAAGGTCGTTTGAAGGAATGGCTATCGTTATTTACAGATAAGATCGTCTAATTGTACTTGAACATTATTTAGGTG
Organism: Napeogenes sylphis; assembly: GCA_959347405.1. Classification (NCBI taxonomy): domain Eukaryota; kingdom Metazoa; phylum Arthropoda; class Insecta; order Lepidoptera; family Nymphalidae; genus Napeogenes; species Napeogenes sylphis. The sequence continues at coordinate 26,081,481 of OY365788.1, read as the reverse complement.
TTATCGTCGTATCTCTTAACGTGTTCCATAGTATGATTAGATCCATTATTATTTTAATAAAATAAATTTGGCATCCCATTTCCGATAATAATAAAATATTTTATTAAAATTAAACAAAAGCAAATCAAAACCTCTTTGCAATCATAAAAACTCTTCCAATAAAATTCTTATATTTGCCTTGCTTTATACAATAGTATCGGGTGGATTCAATTTCAATGTGCAAAGAAAAAATGAAAAAATACATTGCTGTTATTTCATTTGCTATACCTTAACGCGAGCTCAGAATCTATTAAAAACAGATTGGAAATTCTTTTACGTTCAAAATTCGTATATCTCTCAAATCCTGAATACTGAATGTTGTTTGCGGTTTTTGTTCCGAAATTTAAAAATGTCCTCATGCTCTTCAGAATACGTGATCGTACTTATATGCATTGTATAGTGTACATTATGTACAGATCATATTTTCCCAAAAAAAATCCATTCAATTTATTTTCTTCTATTTTGGCCTTCACTAGCGTTAGTGTTATTATAGGTTTTTTTTATCTATGATCAGTTTATTGAGTTTGAAAATGTTTCGCAATAATAACTCCCAAATATGAAAAAAAATAAAATAAAAGAGTCACTCCTTAATATCGAAAATGGTAGATGTGGTGAGATACTAATAACATTCATAAGCAGTTTTATTCCTAACTGACGTTAGAAATAAAATCATTAACCGACTTCAACCACAGTTCACCAATCAATTATATTAAGGCAAAGTACAATGTAATATATTATTAACTGGTTAGAGATATTCAAAATTGTAGGGCATTGTTTAGAGATTAACCTAGATTGGAGCATCATCAATCAAGTCTTCAACAAAGACACCGGATTGTGATTAAGGTATAAATTATCTTTCGTGTGTATATTCCTATATGAGTAATAATATACAGAAATTAATAAACCCACATTATCTCTTCATTTAATTCAAAATTAACAGGAATTTGTAAAAAATGAAACAATGATTATAAAATCACAATAATCGGCTAAACCATAAGTGTAAGTTCGCAAGAACCATTTTATTATATTTAAAAAAAAAACTAAATTAATTGTATTTTACTATGAGGTATATAGTAAAATTAGTAGGTATAAAGGCTCCATCTTCAAACTTAATAAAGCAACATTAAAAATCAGCAAACTGCGATTTAAACGTACTTGACATTTAGAACAGGGCAATGCGTAGTTTGAGTTCCTGTTATTTATGCTATGAGAATCCCATGTACATGGCAATGCCATTAGGTACCACTCGAGACGAGGAAGTGCGTATGTAGTGGTATGTAGTGGTATGTAGTGGTATGTAGTGGTAGCTACACCGCATGTTTCATTTTAAATATTTTCGATGACGAAGATTCAAACATGTACTATGTTTGCCAAAATATAAACCTAACGCGTAAAATCTATATAAATTATTTTTATCAATATTATACTTCTTTAAATTTTAATTTTATTTTGAATCACTAAACAACAGATATTAAAAAGAATAATAAAGAATTATGAACGAATTATTACCGCCATCTTCCGTCAATATTAACGGTAAATGTTTATGTTTAACATTTCGTAGAATGTTAACAATAGACTTAAAGTTCTCTTGACTACCTTTAAGCCTTAGAGAAAGAACATTGAATATTTCTTCATAAATTAATTTAGTTATATCATTTTATATATAATACCAACGAAGTTAGCAAACACGAAATATTAGAAAACAAGTTTTGGCAAGACGGTAATAACAATAAAGACCTTTATTCATATAAGATGAAAGTCGAATACAAAATCTTCCTCAGATTATCGTACCGTGAAATGAAGTGTCTTGAAGATGAAAAACATGCAAACTTGTCGTTTGGGAATTTTATTTGCCCTGTACTTGTACGTCTTCGTGTGAATATTTATATGTAAAGGAGTTTCTGACACTAATTTTTCTTCATATTCACGTCAACATTTTTGATACAATGTATTTTACTGTTTATTTTTGAGGTAATATTGTAATACCAAATATATGAAAACATGAGAACTTAATCCAGGAAAGTCTAATGGAGCAGAACGATAAATTATATGTAATTATATTTATTGAAGCCATCTCTCACAACTTAAGCTCTTAGCAGACAGACTTAGTACAAATATGTAAAGTACATACAACAATAAATTCTCCACACAAACAAATCTATCACATATGGCGAGCTTCCAAGATAGTTATATATGAGCCACGTTCTATCAAGCGTCGCTATGAAATACTCAATCATTGAAGCGGTTGTCTCCAGCACACATATATGTCACAGCCATTATAGTTATTTGTTTGTGTTTTGTAACTTGCTGTTCTAAGAATTATTATCAAGACGATATAACGATGTAACAATATAAATAAACAATATTTTTTTGTAAACCTGTTATGTCTCTTCATTGTATGTATTCATATAAATATTTTACATTTTACTTTATTTATGACATCAAAGTCATGTTTTCCAATCCTTGGAATTAACGTACCTAACTATGGAATAACTTAAAAAAATTAATAGACGTTCTATAGAATATGGAAATAATAAAATTATACTTTGTTTAAATCTTATCTTATAATAAAAACTTCAGTTTTAATGTAAATATTACAAACCTTCATCTAGAAAGTAGTGAAAAAAAACTCCCCTTTATGAAATCAGATTTTATAAAATAGAAAAGTTAAAAATGTTATGCTTTAACTCTTAAGACAGTCCAGAAGTTCCTCAACAAAAATTTTGATTTTAATGTTGTTTTTTTATACAATCTTTTACAGTTACTACATATGTTTAGTTACCAATAATGTTAGTCTTAGAAATGCGATATGTCACCTAACTTTGGTTTAATGAAATTAATAACAAATTCTAAAACTGTGCTACCGTAATTCCGTCTCCAGATATTAAACTATGAAAATAATAAAGCGAGCTAGCTTAACCATGTCATCGCCAGTGTGCCTCTACGAAGAGTAAACAACTGAACTAAGTTTATCCAAGCCTTATATACGTGAGTGCAGTTGTTGTTTGAGACCCAGTGATCTCTAAAAATACAGTACTAACTTCACTCTTAGCCTCTAAATCGGAAACATTTTTCGGTTACAATTTTTGCTGAAATATTTTATGTACATCCGTACAGTTAAATTACTTGGTGAATATATAAATAATAACTTTATATCATTGAATGGTTAATTGACTTAGCTCGTATTAATTTATTTGTTTCTCAAATAAACAAACAAATTTCTTTAGTATTTCATTTAATTTTATGTTTATAAATATACAATAGTGTTTTTTTACCAACTGATATTTTTTCTTTATTAGTTTACTTTACAACTTTAATAATATTTTATGGCCTGACGCTTTTAGTGAATAGTTCAGAGGAAAATGTGTTAAAATATTTAATAATATTGATCATTTTTTTTCCAAAGTGAATAGGTTTTTTCACGATGCAATTGTATCAATGTTAAACATTTCAAAATACTATAATGTCAGTATTTTGGTATTAGCGTTGTGTTGTGTAAATAATTTTCTTATTACAATATCTAAAACTGACTTTAATAAACAGTATATTGCTTCATAATTCTTATCTGTTCTAAGCGCCACGGTCTCGGATAAACGGCAAATGATTTTCTTATTATTCCGAATAACCTTCCTTTAAAGTTTATTGCTAGATAAATAAAGCCTACAATAACAAAAAGGAAACGAATAAGGTACGATCCTTAAATACACAATATAACAATCTCCAAACTAAAGAGCCAGCGATTATACACTAGCCATATTCAGCTCTACTTTATGCATATTAGATGCTTTAATTACGTATTCTGTATGCACTGAAAATCGCTAAATACGTGTTTAAGGATTATCACTCCATTAAAGTTTTGGTGAATATTATACAAATAGGATTATACGAACACTCATATCGCTCGTAAAATCCTTGTAATTGTTGTTACAATACAATAACAATAATATATTAACATTTTCATTTTTTTTATATTTCAACCTCTCTTTATCTCTTTTAAAATAAAATTTTGACTCTACAAATATTTTCTATTCCCTACTACACTCTCTCTCTGCTCTACTACTCTACTCTCTATTATTATCTCTATACTCTGTATTATTACACAAAAGATAATGTAGAATTAACCTTATAGTTCAATATTCTCTTAACACAATTCTAATAGGCACAGTAGTAACGTAGATTTATAAAATCAACTCTATTAAAGGTTTTGAAATGAGATATTCAAGCGTAAATAATCTCGTATATATAATGTGGGCACATAGTATTATTATGGTCGTAAAACGTTTTATCGCCATGAGTATACGGGTTCATTACGTTTTATACAGTTTTATAAACGTAAAGCTCGTATGAGGCTTGTTTTGCTTTAGAGCGGTAGTTTTAAGAATGCTAGAGGGACTCCAAACTCATAAACTGAAATGTATTCCGTAGATCACAGTTAACTGCCAGAACGAATGTTTTCATATATTATTAACATCCTAAAAATATTTTGAAATGTGTTAACGTGCAATTAATTCAACATCCTTATAAAATGGTTCAAATTCTATGTATTTGTATTATTAATAAAATAAATAAAACAGTTATTGTGACGTATGAGTAGTAAAGACAATTTAAATAAAGGAACTGACTTGTTTCTTACAAGAGATCTCAAATAGCTACCATTAAAGTTAAAGGTGTTAGTTATTGACATGGATATTGTACACGGTAGATAATATAATGTTATATAAGTACTTATATTACATATTAATATTCTATTCTATTCTATAATATATGTGTAGGTATATAAATTTAAGCATACATATAATTTAAGCATACATATAAAAATACAGAAATTGCAAAATATATACATAAACCTACATAGATATAAATAGAATGTGTTTAAAGTATTTCTTCAATTTAGATTTAAAATAAAGGAATACAAGGGAAATCTTTAGAGACATTTTTAAAAAGTGAATTGCGCAGCTGCTCATTATTTTAAAAGGACAATCTAAGTGGTTTAGATGTTTATAAGTTTTGATTAAAAAATGTTTTAGTCTAATTCCCCTAAAAGACTCCCATTTCTAAAGCTTTTAATTTAATTTGTCTTTCGTAACCTTAGCCGAGCGCTAAAACATCCTGCAATAGCATGGCAGTCCGTTACCAATAGAGCAGGTCATGAATAAATAAAGGCTTGTACCAACGCAACATGTTTGCTTTTAAGGCGAAATCGATAACTCATTGGAAACACCGCTTTAATACCAAAATTCTATCGATATTAGATACTTACCACCCTTGATAAGATTTTTTGATCTTTTACTTAAAAAACGTCTACATATACTTAATTCAGTATAAAAATTATTACTTTAAAATATTATTTCTTTGTTACATGTATAGTTCTTTGTCATTATTCTGGTAGAATTACACCAGTCAGTTTTTATAAAGAATTTGATTAACCATAACTTTTCGAATGTCATATAGCAACCTTGTTCCCAGGAAGACGAGATGTAGGTGTTTGTTATATTACCAATTTGTCATTTCGACATATTATAACCCTACTCAAATAAAATAATACACAGTACATAAAACGTATTACGAAGCGTGTCAGCAATATTATTTCGGCGACTTATACTCTCTTATTTTAGTTTATGTTTGAATTACATTCCAGAGGTACTGAACGAGATTATGTATTTAAATTAAGTGAAATCGGAAGCTTAAAGAACTTTTAAGTAACCTGAGGTGTTTGATTTTCTTTACGGATTTCAGAAGGTAAATCTCCATTTTATGTAAAATAAAAATTAAAAACGTTTTTTATTTTGAATTGAACTTTTTAAGACAGGTAAGTAATTTAATAATTATAAATTTAAAATATTCATTAACCTCCTGAGATACAAAAAATGTTTTGCTCAAAAATATGTTTTCTGAGTGTGCTGACAGTTGAAAGGCTTTTCACGTAAACAACAATTTAACGTTTATCTTTTTCAAATGATATGTATTTTTAATGAAAGAAAATATACTCCTTTTTTATTTCCTTGTTACACTAAATATACAATTGTATTGAAACATCGTCTGATATTGTTATCGTTTTTTATTGAATTTTGTTCCACTTTGGTAAGTGAAGGGAAACACCTTGAATAGGCTTGTATATCTTATAAGATATTCTATGTTACGTAGTAACCAACCCGCATTGAGTGCGTTACCATCGTACGTTACGAACCCTAGTATTTTCAAAACTATACTCCATTTTTGTTCCTAATTTCTCTATTTGTATATAAATATTACAGGTAATATCTTAATCGGTAATATCCTTATTAATTGTGTTACATATTAATTTAAAATAAATCAATGTTAATTATAGCTTCAAGTATATATACGTTAGAAGGAATTTATAAACATAAATAAATGTTAATTAACATATAATCTAATATAATACATTAGCTAAATATAATATATCCAAAAGAACTCCCATAACACCGGTTTTTCTCGACCTTCGAATTTATAATAATATTTAAACATAACGTTAGGACTAATTTAGCCTTATATTTATTCATTGCGAAACAATCTCGTAATCTTGTATGCTCATGTCGTATACAAATAAACATTTTCTAAAAGCTAAAGTATACAGAAGCTAAACCAACAAACCACTCGCATTTACATATGGAAAACTCACAATTATTTTACCTGAATTTAAAACGTATTTTTAGAACATTATTAAAAATACAGTAACAAAATCTTTAATAATAAAATTTCATACTTACGTTTTGAGTATAATTTATCATGTTTTAGTTTATATAACTATCATGAAAATGTGTCACCGAAGATATTTGCGACTAAGTTTTTTATTTTTTAACTAAAGTATGTGCCTGATATGTCTTATTTTACATAGTTTAATTAGTGGAGAACAGTTATTTCGGATGATTTATGTCTACATAAACTTTTATTATATTCATATTATAATTTAGAAAACAAAAAAATATATTAAATTTTTTGAACGACAAAGAAGTAAATCAATTTAAACAATTATTAATTATGGACAGATTGCGCTTCATTTAATAATAAACTATACAATAACATTCAATATTTCCTTTCATAAGTTTAACCTAAGACTTAAAGGTGACGAAGTTACCAGCTTCTAAAGTTCCGTTATGACAAAACTTTTGTTGAGCTTAAACTTCGTTTATGTTGATTGCTAACTATGCTTAGAGTTTTATCTTTCAGCTAAGCCTAACTGAAAGATAAATCGATAAAACTAGCCAGTTTTTTCGATTTATTATAGGACGTAATATTGTTCACACTCAAATTAGTATTATTATGTAGGTATTTACTGAAATTGACCCTGGAAGTTGACAGAACTTTTGACCTAACCTAACCATTACTACTTTTATCCTTTTAGAGGTCTTTTTGTATGAGAGTTTTTTTAAATATATATTTTTTTCTGTCTTTTAAAGTTATGTTACTCGATTATTTATTGTATTTTAATAAACATATAAACACATTATTTTTGTTTAAATATTTACTATCAACATTGCATAAGAACCTTTCACCCGCACCAATAAAAGCTTAATATCTTGGAGGCCACTGCTTTTATTTCGACTAAACATAGCTAAGAACCATCTCTACGACTTTCGAATAAAAAAACCGCAATCAAATCCGTCTACTCGTTTGGCTGCTATGAGGCCATAGACAGATACACACGTCAAACTTATAACACCTCTCTTTTTGGGTCGGGAATTAAAAACTACAAATCATTCAACAATAGTGACCTGAGCATTTTTTTGTAGAATATCCCTCGCATTTCAAATGTTAACTATTTATATTATACAAGTGCTCTTTACAATTATATTAAAAGCTATATTTGTTGGTTCATTCTAATAATATCGTACATTTTAAGAAATTACTACCAAATACTTTGTTTTTGTGTTCTATTGAGTTGTTTCTCAAGAACCTTACAGAACGCTTATAAATTCAATTTAGTAAAGCCTTAAAATTAAAATTATTTTTCCAAATATAATAAATTAAATATACATATTCGAAAACTTTTAATTAATAGATAAGATAAATTCAATAACTAACAAACTATTGACATACTACTTGAAAAATATAGGTAGGTACATAAGAAATTTATTTCATTTGAAAATATTAGACTGTTAATTTAATATAAAATTACCTATCAATCTATAGCTTTAAAACAAAAATAGTATTATGATATCATCTCCTGTATTCACTAATACAATTTCGGTATATGAACAATGTTTTAGTTCTTAGAAATCCGGAGACATCTCCTGGGAAATCTAACTTGTTCCAGGCTCGGCAAATGGAAAAAACGTGATGTGTGCCTGGCAAGTAATTATTGTGAAATGTGGTGACATGTTTTCGTTTGCAAAAACTGGAACAAGATACAAAACATACTATTTAAATATAAGTGACGATAATTAATTATAGCTACCTACACTATGCAAAAAAGCCAGACTAATTATTTACAAGAACCCCAAATATAATAAATAGTATGCGAACTATACTCGTAAAATAAACTTAAAGGATTTAATAACATAGTTTAAACGAATACAACTTAATTCTGTAATCTCGTTGGCGTATAAAGGGATTTGTAACTTTTCTTAACACGCATTTCCATCAGAGGCAGCCATTAATCAGGTGTTTTTGCCTCATTCCGCGTTGCAGATAAGTTCGAATTACAGCGACACGCTCTCCTTCAAGAGCGCGAGATAAATGCTCAGCAATTTGTTTTTATATGTTCCCTTTATTTGTGTGTTTGTTTCAAACAGACCGCATATAATTTAAATGAGCTATTATAGGGTTGAAATATATTTTTGTCGTTATATATGTCTTGTGTCTTAAGACTTCTTATAAAATATTGCTTTGTATTCACAATTTTTATTATTTTCAAGTTTAGAAGATAACATCTTATTTGTTAATGAATTAATTACAGGTACCTTAAGAAAAATATTTGTAAAATATCCTATAAATATCTAAAACTAATATACTAGTATCTGATAAGAACCAGATAGAGTCAACTTGTTAAGAAAATACAACAATGGGTATCATAAAATGTAGACTTCGTATCGCTTTCATTAATGAAAGAAATAATTAAAAGTACTTGAGACATTTTATTTCAGACTCCGGGCGAGGCCTGTCTTGTTTTGTTTAAATGCAAGTATTCATTAGCGAAGCGAAAATTGGGAAATACGCTATATTATGTTTTATTATTAGTTTATAACGTAAGTTAGATTCTCATATCTTTTCTTACATTTCCATACGTCAATATATACAACAATACATTTACAAGAGACTGGATGCTACCTCGCAACAAGAGTTTACTCGCTTCTGAATTAAGTTCATAGGTATTATTATTTTTTATTTTCAATTACATTAACAACAACTCAAAACATTTTCATACACCTCATAAATTTTATCATTTATAATTTTATTCGTATTTCGTATGTATATTAAAATATAAAACGTATCGATAATTATAAGATGTATTGTAATGCGTAGTGAAGTTTGTGGCAAATCAGTTCCATGTTGCCAATTTATTGGGCTGGTAACAAATGATCCAGGGAAGCTGCAACATTAATCAATCTCCTCTCTATCCTGTGTCCCTAACTTTGTTAATACATTCCCTGCTACTACATATACTGCACATCTACATCTCTTAACTTTTATATATCTATGACGTTATCGATGTTAAATCTTAAAGGTTCAATTAAAAATATAGTATATACTAAAGTAATTACTAATACACATTAAACATATACTAACTACCCTACCCTAAAAATTCTTATATTTTTTTGTAGTTTAAACTAGTGGATATAAATATAACTTACCTATTTTAGCGTGTGTGAGGTTAAAAGACGTGACACAGACAAGTGTCAACAGCATGTTAACGATCCTCATCGTGACATCGGCTTAAGTCATTTTCATTGAATATCTGGAATAACAAATCAACGTCAATTATTGAAAATATTTTCCAATTATTATAATAGAATATAAATTAATTAAATAGTTATACGTAAGTTCTTTTCGATTTGATAGAAATACAAATACCAAAAAAATGTATATCAAAATATTTATCACTATCATATAATAATCATTATCTTAAAAATATTTTATACTTCATAGACCGGCCACTCATCGCTTACGATGCTTACCATTTAATAATAACATGCTTGATCACATTTATTGTTTTTAATTCTATACATAAGAGATTATATATTTTTAAGACTTTGTAGTCCAATGTTTAATTAAAAGTATTTTTCCTGGTATTATATTTGTTTATTCTTGTTTGCAAAACATAAATCCTCAAAGCAATTACTTCATAAGTAAAGCAAATAATGAGCATTCAGACTGTAAGTGTTTTCAAAAGTATAAACAAACAACACAGAAAACATTACTTCGATGTTTGTCAATCACAAAAATAAATTGATGTATGTTTATGGAATGAACACAGATTGACAACCATAAAAAGATATAAGCTACCTTTCTATTAATAATCCAAAAATGAAAAATGCCTTTGTCTGTAACTTTAGATATCAGTTTTTTATAAAGTCCGCAGTTCACACTCCAGGCCACTAGTACTTTATTAAAAAAGTATATATTTAGACTCAGATTTTTAGGGGCAAAATGTAATACTCAGAAATATACCTTAAGAGTAGCTTACGAGTTATTAGCGAGTTTAATTAGCGTAGACCCTTAAATTACTTTTTAAAAAATCGTTAATGGTCGGGTCTTTAACATACACTTAGTCAAATTTGAATAAATTTATTAGGGTACAGTACCTACTAAAGTTCCTTCACCAAGTTTAAAGCGAGTTGTAAATTAAATTGAGAATGGGACGAATTTAATAGAAACCTAAATTATATTGCACAATAAATTGACCCCGTGCGTGACGGATGGTTCATAAAGCGAGCCGGAGTAATCCATTAATTGATTTTGTACCGGTTCTAAAACAACATGATGAAATTTATTTGCATATAGATAAATCACGATACGGTAAGGTTTCTAATTAGTTTTTTAAAGGACCCTAAAGCTAGAAATTAAAGTTTTTTATTAGCTATAATGTATATTTAGCATTTTTACGCTACATCGGAAATCAACGCCTTATTATTTACCTACGCTTATATTCAATAAATATATCATAACATCAAACCATTGTTAAGTATCATTTACAATGACTAAAACGAAAACCTATTAAATTTGAACTCCTTATGGAATCAGTTCCTTAATATTGAAGCAGCTCAGCTTTTATACTACATCCCGTAGCAAGGCTTAGCCGGCTAATCCTAGACAAAGCCACGTCGCTTCGTAACAACTAAGTTTAACATACGGAGATTCTGAAGGTTTTTATTGACTATGTTAAGGAATAATTTTAATAGTTCTGTAATAGACACATATATTTTATCTTGTATTAAACTAATATCCATAATAACAATACAAAAGTTTTGATATCATTTTGATACTACACTCAGTCCTGTAATGTACATCTTTACATTTGTTTTTCAAATACTAAGACTTATATGTATTTTACATAATAATGTAACTACTATAAATACAATTATAAAGTAATGCAAACTTACAAAAGCTCTTTTAAAAACCTATCGGGATGGGATTTCAACCTTATAAATTGCCTATTTGGCTTTATGATAGTAATCAATATAATAGGGATATGCATTGAAAACTCTTCAAGGTAAAACAAATAGACTCGCTTAGGCGGGTCGAACCGATTTATATGCGAACGTAAAAGAATTCAATTTCCTGTAGAAAAATCTCTAGAATGGACGAGAGCTAAATCGAATAATCCTATTGACCAACGTTTTTACATACGGATGTTTCAAAGTCCTATTTTAGTGGCAAGATAAATTTCCGTAGATGAGGGTAGGTGTTAGTGCTTCATTTACCCTTTAAAGTACAGCTTCATAATATTCCACCTTAACTCAAAGGCCCTGTGATATAGATAATGATTATCCCAGCGATCCATGAAATGTAATATCATATATAACTTACGTCATATATCATGCTTAAACATGTTCACAAAGAATTTGCAATATTGAGAAATAAAAGAGTGCAACAAGCCTCACCACCAGCGACGCCTTGTTCACTCACACGACCTGGGTGGATAAAGTTTTTCCTTCATCGTCGTAGCACCTTAGACTTGATTTTACGTACGTGCTTTATTTTCTGTATTGTCTCCGTTGTTGATTGTGTTAGTCGTTCTTATAACAACGTTTTGAAGTTTGCTTTGACGGTACACTCTTAAGTTGATTTAGATATAAATCTTGGAAGCGAACTTTAAATGCTGAAGAAATGCTGAGAATTTTCGTTATCTTGGCTCTTGAATGGAAATTTCAAATGCAATTATTTCAATCCTTTGAGACAATGAGTTGTAACAAAGATTACAATACAACTGACACAACTAATAGTACTATTTATAACAAAAACAACATCTCACGAGCCACGACATAATAACTGAGTGATATTTAAATAAGTATAATAAAATAAGTCAATATGTAGAATGCTTTTTACCCAGAATATTTTTAAAACCTTCGCAAGTAAACACTAAAAGTATATAAATTATATATTATAGAGCACTGAAACTAAAAAGGCATTTGTTGAGTATTTTGCTAATGATATAATATAATTGCATAATATGAAGAGGGTGAACAGCATACAAATTCTGGACAATAAATAGCTATAAAGTAATAGTTAACTCAATCCTTATTTTTATGTTTTGTCATATATTTTTTAAATATTTATATAGAAATTACTACATTTATTACATTTAGACTTCATTAAATTGTAATTACGGTAAACTGCAACGCTCATCTTAGTATACGAGTCCATTAATGTTTTTCATATTGAGAGAGAGATATTTCAGAGATAGATGAGTTAATGAAAAGATTGCGTGCAAGGTATCACATTTTGAAATGTCTAATAATTATATTTAAATTATTTTTTATTAACAATTATGGAAAAAAGAAAAGATTATATTTATGCAATGTCAAAGACAGCAGTAGCTTTTTCTAAGCAATGGTCCATTTTTATTTTTCTACTTACCTTATGTTTTAATTAACCATAATTTAAATGATATTTCAATAATTATTTTATATACAAGCACTTAATACTTATTAACATAATAATAATAATAATTATTATTATTATTATTACATTTGCTATTAGAACATCATTAAATTAACAACCAAACATAATAATAATATTTTAAATTTCGAATTGATTATTATTTATCTTTTAGAAACAAGTAAATAAATGGAAACAATTTAATTCAAAGTTGAACCTTGAATTCAATTAATCTGAAATGTTATATAAAATATAAATTAACTACCCTCACTTCACACAATTCACTTTATTAGAAAATAATTAACTGAGAAACTAGTTTATTTATTTTTTAGAAATATAATTAGATTAGTAGGTACATATAAATAATTGAAGTCCTTTTATTATTAGTAGTCAGTAGACTATTAGTAAATAATAAGTAACTCTTCGGGTTTAAATATTAAAAGACCTTGGATGTGAATATATTTCCAACGCGCTATGTTATTAAAGGAACATCGTCTGTTGGTCATTAGTAAGACTGCAAGGTATATAATATATATGAATAAGAAAGGTTGATGTTATCGCGATTATTGTTATGCAAAAATATGTTACAATTGGTTTATTATAACTATCTGAATACAAATATTTTGTGAATGTAATATAATGTTATCGTAAATCAGTAAAATAAATACATCCATTTATTCTGGAAATAAATTACCTTTGAATATATGAAAGTTTAACGACCTTATCGATACATAGGAAAATAAAATCGCTGGGGTTATTTGTTAATGTAAATTTTCTGCTTTAATATTATAATAGTCCTGTCACAAAATAGTAATTATGACATTATGTCATTCAAAATGAATAATAAGTTGTCACTGAAAGCCATTATAGTAATAGGATGTAATGTACTTATAATATTAACACCCTTGCAACGTCAACTAATTGCTTTTTGGAAATACGTTTTGTCTACAACATCTATATAATTTCATCTCATTTTATGCATATTTTAGAAAATTATTCATTATTATTACCTTACAGTCTTTTATATTTAACCTCCCAAAATTTTCGATTCCAATTGATTTGGAATCTACTCTTCTCCCGGTTAGGAACAACCAAATGCCTTTGGATTTAATACTGTCTACATATCCTGATAAATACCTAGCTCAGACAACGCCCTGCTGAGATAATTTATCCATGGCCTGTTACGAAATGTAGTAACCATTCAAAGAATAACAATAATAACTAATAACTAATAATACCTAAGGAGGCAGGTTTATATGCCTACGCTCCTGCTATCTTCGAAGCCAACTATTACTAATAAACAGCATTAATATCATCGTACCTATTTATCTATTATCTAACAAATCTACTTTGAGGCTGCTAAGAATCGGAACTTTTAGTTTTTAAAGGGAAATTTAAGTGTGATTCTAAACACCCACTTCAAATGAAAAATTTCAACAAAATCCAAACAAATCATCAAAATCAAAAACATATTGTGAGCATCGTATCTAGGATTTGCAAATTCTGAGCGCTCTCCAAAACCGCTCATGCCGAAGTAGGCTGCCATCCCTCCCACCATTAGACTTTGGATCACTCCAGTATCAGCTTCTAGCATTTACAACGACACGCTGCTCGAGTTGTCAAACACCCCAATGCTCTGTGAAAGTCTTGATCCTTTGGCATTCCGAATGGATATCGCATCATTTTGTATTGTCTTCCGTGTAGAGTGTTCCGAAGAGCTTTTTAATGTATTGGCTGCTGCCGCTTTTCACTAATGCACTGCCGCCGGCTACGATACCATACTCGCCAGATGATGGGTGGATAACGCATACAGCTGGATGCATCTTAAAGTGCGCTTTTCCAGAAACTTTTTCCACGAATAATTATGAATATACTTCCGTCAGCTGTTTTTAAGTCTGGGGACTGACTAAGACTAGTCAATTAAAGGTACAAAAAGAAGCACCTTGATGTTTGCCTTCTTATATATATATATATATATATAACGTGCTTCTATATATATATATAACGTGTGTAGAGTGTGCGTGTGTGTGTATTTCCGATTGTGACAACGTAGATCAACAACAGATTAATTTAATTACTGTTTTGCTTTAAAGATATCTTGTTAAATGTTCTCTACCACTGATTTTAATAAAATCTGTTTCAATATCTTAACAACACTCTAGTGGATTGGAAGCTTAAGCTTCTTTAAATTATTAATTTTATTACCCACGACAATTTTGCTTGTTTATATAAAATAATTGCTTGTTTATATAAATATAAAATATATATAATTATAATCTGGTTTCTGTTTATTCCACGAATCTATCCTATGTAGAAACAAATTATTGTTTGTCAATTTAAATTTAAGACCCACCCTGTACAACTCAATTCATTATGAGTGACATAAATCAATTAAAATTTTGCCATAAATGCATTTGTATTCAATAACTAATAAATTGACATTATAAATTAATATGTCTGTTATTCGGTACAAAATTAAATAATTCAAATTCTCGCTTTAATATATGATAATAATTTCCGTACAATATTAAACAATTATTATTAATATAATAATTTTCTTGTTTCAGACATTAATTAAACATATTAATATTAAAGTAAGTGTCTAACAACCTATTCATCCTCTACAAGTAAACGAGTCCTATTTTTATTTATTATAAAAAAAAGTTCAAAATAAAATACAAATTAACTTTTATTACATTATTAAATATTATTAGAAAAACTTTTGGGTTGGCTTTCCCTTATTATCGTTAGATTTTTGGTTTGAAAATGCTCTCATCTCCCCTTTCTTTTAATACTATTTTCAGCCCGAAAAAACGCGTAGTCTTTTTAATATTTTTTTTGCGTGCGAGTAACTTCCCATATTTTCACCAATATTAGCACAAAAACATAATGTTTAAATAACATTTCACATCTATGCAATATATTTATCAATTAGGTATATTATTATATTAGTATTTAATTTTATTTAACTAGAAAAACACTATTAGTAACAACTTTGTTGGGTTAGATTCCCGAATGTCAAATGCCGGCAACTGGACAAGTGACATTTGTAATTTCAATCATTTCGTTTCAGTTTCGTTAAAATCAGCATATTTCCAAAACCAAAAATGTTCTCACGATATAAATGGTGTCAGACGATAAATCACATGCTTAGAATTTAGATTTTTTTTCAAAACCGACTCTGTCAACCCCGACTCCACGTAGTCTTGTCTGTCGTAGGACAGAGTGTTTTTGTAAATCCGAAGGCGCGGAAGAAGTTCAGTCGGCACCCGCTGTAACATTGTGTTGAAACCTAATCAAGCCGTAGCGAAAGAGGCTGGTCGCCGAAGGCGATAAACAAACCGATATAGTGTAGGCGAGCTTGGGTTTCAGTACAGTATTACGCAAGGGTGAAGGGGCTGGCCATCCTGAAGCCCCGGAGACGTCAGCTAAGTCTTAATTACTTACATTTTAAATTAGTTTTTGGGAAACTTCAAATCGGTATATCTTTAAAACTAAAAATTTGCTTACAATATAAATTGTATCAGGGGATTGTGTTTCGACAAGCGTTGAGTGTGAACTACAAGTTTAAAATTAATATTAATGTAATTTTAGGTTTGCACATATTTTTTATTTCTCTTCTGAATATTCCATATACCATCTACAAACGCAAGTACCTCTTGAGTCTGCGGCTTATCAGTAAAAACATATAATATAATATAGGTTAAATATTCATTTGTTTTTTAACAGACATTAACTTTTAACAAAGTTTTATTATCTGTTAAATCTAGTGCACTGTGACCAGTGAAACATGGCGGCCATTAGTCACCCGCGCTGTGTAACTTCACTTACATCCCCGACAGTAATAGGCTGTTAGTTGTTTATTTAAAAAAACACATTGTGATAAAGGAATACTATTTTTAAACGTTATTTGAAACAGGGCAGTAAAAAGTAGCAATCCTGATATCGTTTGAAAAACTGGAAGCCAACATTTCAGCCTTAGTTCCAAATTGAGTCACAAAGTGTAACAAAAAATAAGAGTGCTAAAACGTACGTCACCTACAACTGCAGTAAAATAGTGCGGTGGAACAGCCAATGAAAAGATCTGTTCTCTGCACTGCGGAACAAAAACTGCTATTAAGAACCCTACATAGAGTGATAATTACGAGCTAAAACGATTGAGTGTTGGTTTAAATCTTTTGTTACATTTTTAGTTTTATTTGCTTTGATCTTATTTGTTAATTACTTCACTTATAAAAACTGTATAATGTGTGTGACATGGTTAGCATGGAACATGGTTGGTTGAAGTTAATTCAATTACTATCTATTCAGTATAACAACTAAAACTAAATTAAGATGTTATACTTAATCTGGACATAGAATTAAACAACAGTACGACTTTTCACCCATTATGATAGCAATAAGGCAGTAATGACTCCTCGTTCAATAAAGTGATCTATTGATCGATCGACGAAACTTTTAATGCGTCCTCTGTTCTCGAGCGACGCAACATTGTTGCCTCTGATAAAAAAAGTTCGAAATACAGAATTGTACTCTGTGTTTCATTTTGCGTATTTAATTGTGTTTGATATAAAAATGTTTACAATCATTTGATAATAAATAATGTTTAATATTAACAAATAACAAATAGCACCAATGTAAATAATGGAAAGAAATACTACAACGTTTGTGATAACAATACATTCATGTAATACTAAAATATTCATGTATTCACAGATACGAAAACTACAAAAGTGAAGATACAAGTATATCGACATAAAACAAAATTTCCTCTACGATATGTTGTCAATCACAACACAACTTTATCCAATAAAATTTCAATCTCTGTGTTACTTTGACGTATTGCCCTCGGGATTCTATTAAAAGTTTGTCAAAATCATTACCGGATCGATTGAGGTAACACCGCAGAAACAACTATAATAATCTGTTAAACTTTCGTAACGGACAAACTTACGAAAATAAAGAGCACAATATTTTGTGCGCTCTTGTTCTTGTTCTTTCTTTCTATGACTATTTGTTGATAGTTGAAACATTAAGGAACTTGTGTAGGAACATAATTAATTATAGTTGTTGTTCTGTTCAGTTATTAATTACATTAAGTGTTTACTAAAGACCCTTATACTAATGATTTACATCTCATACTCGTATTGAAAAATGACATTGGTTTTATAGTCAAAATAGAACCTATAGCTTTGGAAAATAAAGTAAACAAAATTATCAATGACCAAAAACAATTATTTCGTGTAAACAGATATAAATCTTTAACGAATTCCCCAATTACTGGCCATAATTTATGGTTATCTGATTCGATTTGTGTCCGGAAATGATCAACGACCGAATATGACACTATTCTTATTTTGGAACAATATTTGATTTCAGAAACAGTATAAATTATAATAAGAAGTTCATTATCATTTAATAATATTTTATAACAAGTTGAACAAAATATTGTCATCTTCATCATCTTATAAGAACGTAATATGAATATAAAAGTTTTTTAACTTTTATAGCATGAGAATCCTTCCAAAGTTGTATAATATATACACACACAAAGTATTCTAATACATATTTATATGTATTTTGTAAATTTTGTACACACATTAAGGTTTTTATCTGTTGTTTCGAATGCTTAGCTTTAGTCGAACGGTCGGAGTCGAGTAAAGACGAGATGTAGGTATGCTAGACAGGGCTAACTCTAATAAAACTATACATCTGTGTTATCAAAACTTAAACCCGTAAAGTGTTTTCTTAAGATGATATAATATTTTATGTCAGTTTTGATTAATATGTCATGTCCAACTAAAAACATTTTGATTTGATTTGATTTGATATATTTTTCACATATTACTCTTGGGGCTTTTTGAGAAACTTGTAGGTATGATCTACAAAACACCATACATACTAAACAATGTACACGGATACACAATATGATGCCACTTCCTATTTTTAATACAAACAGCTTGTTTGAATCAAACATAGAATATTAATATTGAATATTATTCTTGCTTCGTTCTTATATAATACATTTTTTTTTGAAAAATGTTATTTAAGAAATATATAATAATGTAGTAACAATAGAAACTCAAATGAGATCATAAACACCATTTGCAAGTGCAGGTCTCTTCCACGAGGATGCCCAGATCTCTCTGACGACCTCAAAGCAAATTGCTTTATCTTTATACAGCATTTATTTCTGCAATTATTGAATACACGCTGTTATTTATTTAATAGAACTAAATGAAGTGGATAGTTTTTAACTCTCAGTCGAGGTAAAATATTAAAATATATTCCTATAATTTGATATTTTTTTTTACCTGAACTAATACGAAAATATTATGATCATATAAATAATATTTAACGGCCTCCGGCTTATAATATTTTTATAAATAAAAAAGTTAAATAATTTATGGTAACATATAAATATAATTAACTCATCACATGATCATTATATATTTTGAAATGTAAAAATTGTCTGACTTAATATTGCTTATATTAAGTCCAAATGACTTGAGCAACATAAACAATTTCATTAAAATCAATTATACAAAAATTATTACAATAACATTTTCATTCCATTCTCCACTTAACCTTCGTCAAGTTGATTTTTGTCGCGTCATAGCAGTTCTCATAGAAAAAAAGTTCCTTACAATGGTTATGAAAGAAAAACTGCTGACTACGACCCTTTTAGGAAAAAAGGCAGTTAGTTTGTGTAATAACAAAAAGATTTTAACCAAATAAGGGTTTAATTTTATAGCAGTATAGTTCACATTGTAAAAAATACATTTATCTTTGAAATTTAAACACATGCAAAATATAATCTTTAAAAATATATTCAAAAAGGATTCGAAAAGATAGTAATAAATTTCAAAGTCAAGTGTGCTTGACGTATACATATTAATATACACTATATACATATACACGTTAATACAAATTAACGTGTATATGTATATTAATAATTTGTTTCACATAGATTCGTTGCTTATCGTACACTAAACTCAGTTTTAGATCATATACATTTTTATTAATATTAATGTTTCAGTCTTTAATTCCTTTTGATGTAATGAACGTTACCTCATTTGACCTTTCTTAAGCTGTTAAATAACCAGTCGCTATTTAGTGACATCTAAAGATGAAGAGGCTGAATACAAAATCCAAGGCTAGTAAAATGAATATGCAAATGAGGAGTCCGGTTCTATCGTGGTGGCAAGATAGTTTGCTCCAGTTTTTCTGAGACATAAATTCTGGTTAAAGGTACTCTGATTAAATAAGATCACTAAAATCAATGCTTAAACGTTACATTTAATCTAATGTTAAGGATTTAATATTTTTTATAAAATACTTAATTAAATTTAAAATTTGAATTTCTCTTAAAACACATTCAATATTAGATTCGATATCATTTACCTCTTGATAGTTCGTTTGAAAAAGTTAATTGTATATATTTAATTAATTTGCTTAACAAACATGATAATTAAATAATTATTAGTACAATATCACAGGCGGCATTATAAATAATAACCTTATTAAATAATCACAGTTCTATCATCAGACATAATAAATACAGAAATAATTTACAGCTATATAGTAATTCCTTTTTATTGAAATATTATTAAAATATATAAATCCTTTTTAATAGAGCAATTAACATTTATAACAGAGTCAAGTTATTACCACCATACTAAACAAAGACGATATTAACACAGTCACAAATAATAATACTTTTTAATTATAGAAAAATAGTTTATATGATTAATATAATTTATTATATTTGTTATTTCAATTCAATTTCAAAGTTATATAAAAATCATTCAGGTCTTTGTCAGGAGAGTTATAGAAATGTAAAGTAATAATAAAATACCCTAAATCATCAAAATATTTTTTCATATAACTTTATCAATGAAAGTAAATTATTTAGTCTTGAGAAAAGTAAAAAAAGTTATTCTCATCCCTTATATTGTATGTAATATTTTTAAAATCATATTACGATAATATTAATTAATATATACATTAAAAAAAAAAAACGAACACGTACCTAAATAAGTTGATTTTAAGAAAAATCGCCAAAAGTTCACTCATATTTCATTAGATCACTTATTCATATCACTGTCACTAAAACGCGGAGGAAAATTTGAAAATGGAACACAACCTCCCTTTACGAAGGTGAAAGCTAAACTGAGCGAGTTGCTCGCAAGTACGATGTCGGCTAGTATCGGAAAAACTCGGGCATCCATGAAGATTCTGAACTATAGCTTACATAATAATATTTAATGGATTTAGCAATATTTATATAATATTATTTACATACAAGCATTATTAACATACACACAAAATAACATGCAGTACGTTACTGGTACATTAACTAAAATGTTAAATTAATTAAAAAATATTAATTTAGTTTACTATCTTGAATATATTATATATAGATTACAAAGTCACTAAAGAATATCTAGTGGTAGTCTAAAGTTAGAATAAGTAGTGAAATTAAGTATAAGTAACGTAAAAAAAAAAACAAAAAAAAATAAAATTAGTTATAAAAAATAATTTCATGTAATATTATTATTTTAACTGAATATAACATTTTGTATTTTTGAAAAAAGAAAGATATTTCTTTTAAGAGATCTCCCGCAGATCTTGAATGGAAATTGATGGATGGATTTTAAATGAATAAAAACCATTTGGCGTAAAGAAAATGACATGAAATTTCACAAATATTACTGATAAAAGTATACAGCAAAAATATAATAGTAACTTTTTTACTGGTTTATAAACTTTTCACAAAATGTTTAACGCAGAGAATGGCGTTTGTTATATATGACAAAGCAAGCAAGTACACTCAGCTGAAAGTAACAATAATGTAAATTGGCAATTACATATAATTATTTTAGTTAGCAGTGTGAGTACAAAATTGGTTTTAAACATAAATAAAACATAAATGTATATGTAATCTATGAAAGCCAGTTGTATTAGTGTTATCAATCATGATTTACTCTCGCGCTAACTTTAAGCTAGAACTTTTAAACAGAAATAGAACATGATGACTAAGTTGAGCAGATGTTCAGCAATTTCAGTATATCAGTGGTTAAGCAATGTTGACCCAATTAGGCTAATGGATGGATGACCAACAGCGGCTTGCATATAATAGTAATTTACAATCAGAGCTTCTATATTAACTCCTAGATAACGATTTCACAGAGATAACATTTTTTAGCTTATCTAGTTTAGGTTAAAAGCATAATTAATATATATTTCTATAAGTGATGTTTAACGCTACCTATCACGTAAATAATTATACATATATATATATATTTATTATTGTTATAAAAAGTTTTCGTAATTGAAAAGAAAGATAATGCTTTTTAAAGTCCCTTGTTCGTAAAGTCCCAGTAACTTTTCTTCTGTATTTTACCTCCATCATCTCCCAATATATTAGATAGCTTTAGATAGCTATACCTCATCTCATACTACGGAAGCAAGGGGATGAAAATGTCAATACATTTTCCTTATTATTGCTTATATTACCAACACGGGTCCCATTACTTTCATGTTTTTAAGAATATTCCCGAAGAAACATTTCGTTCAATCACGCATAAAATAATAATTCCATAGTGATATTGTAACTACAGAATATCCACCATCTAACTGATATTTCATAAAGTTAGAACAATTTCTTACAGGAAATACGAAATTGCTTAGCACCGTGATTGGTCCCGCTTTTCGAGAACTCTATATTAGAGAGAAAAAGGCGGCGGTGCGGAGTAAGCAAAATTTGTGACCAATGAGAACACCACGCAAACAAGTCGAATTTATATAAAAATGTCGCAGGTTAGAAATAATATCCTACTTTAGTATACTGTTCTACTTAGAAAGCTTTTCTTCTTGTCAATTTTGTAGCTGTGACTAATTTGAACTAGACAAATTTAAGTAAGAGTATTTGAAAAATCCATTCATTCATGAAAAATAAATTGATGAGAAACCGCGACCTCTGGGAAACTGTCCCAAATTATTCAAATTTGTTCATTTTTATTATAAAAAGATTCTTCTTCGGTATCAGTCAGTATTTTTGAAAAATCTTTCAGTCCCCGAAAATAATCTCAGCCGTTGTAACTTTCCCAAACAAAAGAACAAAGAATAAACTGACAGATAAAGAAAAATATATTTAAATCACTCTAGATTTAAATTTTATTTATTTGCATTAATATTGGTAATAGTTAACATAAGTATGCATATTTTTATTTGTACATTAATAAAATTAATATTTTAAATTCCAAAATGAATCGAAATACTAATATTTAGATAGTGAACAAAAAACGCATACCTACAAATCACATACAAATCCATCAACTTTTTAAATAAATAATCATTAAAAATGTATGGAGCATATTGATAGTTATATTTACGATGCCTACGCTAATCCAATTGATATAAACGAAGCAGCAAAAATAAATATTACGAACCAATATTTGAACAATTTCTTGTATTGAATTTTGTTGCCGACTGTACACGACTAAATTTATTGCAACGATTTATAGTCGGATTTTTCGGTCAACCTTTTATTTCAGGTCGATAAACATTAATCTGTGTTAACCAATACAAGTTATAAATATAACGAAACAATGTAGGTGTGCTTAGAGATTTAAATAAAATATTGAATTTGCTTTTTGCAATCGCAATATACGAGTGCGTATGCAAACAGATCAACGGATATTACTATACATGAAACAACAATACTGATATTCTATAAATTTATCGTATATAAATAGTTAAATATTTAGTCTAAGCTATAGACATTTAATAACATAAATTCCAAATAGTTTTACCAATATTTTTTTATTAAATTCGGACTATCTATTGCTCGTAACTTCGTATGTCATGGCAAATTAGTACTGTTTATTGTTATATGGCTGTTTTTATGTTTTCTCAGATGACAGAGTTTCTTCGCAGTAAAAAGTGTCCAACAGACAACTAGCTGTTGCCAGCAACTTCGTCTTCTCCCATTTTCGACCCAAATAATAAGCGATTTATAATCACTCATAATTTTACAAATTCACATTTTTTGTTTGTGTTTTAGTCACTACTATAATCCTCCTAAATTATTGTGGCTTCTGTGTAAATAAGATGATTTCGGGGGCGACATACATCCCCTATATCGTCTCAGTTATAAGCTAACTTCAACCAAAATCAGTCTAATAATTTTGCCTGATTGCTGAATTAACAAACATGCAAAATTTTTGAATAACAAAAATTAATTTGTTATATGTAGATACGATATAAATACATACCATTTCATCTAAACTCGAACATCAGTTTTTGCGTGATATTTAAATAATGTAATAGATAGAAAATTCTAAATATTTTAGGGTTTGTATTAAGTTTAATAATATTGTTAACGACAGCTTTTAAATAAATACCTACATATTCAACAACTCATCAATAAGAACAGAACAGAACTCTCAATTCAATAACCTCTGGGACACTGATATTTTGTATTATTAATATGAGTGTATTCTTTTATAAGATGGATAGATATATAAATATATTGGTACATAAAGATAGGCAATGTCTCTGCTATAACACCCTGTATCGTACTGTATACTCTCTTCCAAACCAATTTGCAGTAAAGTTCAAAGTTTATTGTCTATTTTTAATTTGACGCGGAAAAGTCTAGCTTTTTTAAACCCTTTTCTAGTTAGTAATATACTTATTTAATTTTTCCATTAACGTTCTAACGTCGTTCTTAATAGAAATAACCTTTTAACCGTTTGAAAATCTTGGATGAGCTTTAATCATTTTATACTACAAAAAGACAAAATAGCAATACTAATGAAATAGTATTAATATACAATTTTATTTTCTCTTCTTCTTATAGAATTTTACAGAAAACATAAAATTTAATATAATTATGAATTCTAACTTAAGATATGTCATATAAAGAACAAGTATTTTTGCTGGCATAATTTTGTTGCTAGTTAAGGAGAGATGCACTTTACTCCTAAGGAAAGATTAATATCTGATTTTTGACTTTATAATCTGCAGAATCAAAGCACCGCAAGCCTTTCAGAAATTATTTAGAATATGCACCGATTTTACAAGTTGATAAGGATGGCGCGAAAGTTAGATTTTTCAAGAATAATATAAATACGATACAATTAATAATAGAGCGGGGTTATTAAATAACTATCACGATTAATAATGTATAAATTTAAATAATTGGAAGTACTTAAATAATACTGTACCTCAATAGGTAATTCTCAGACACTATTTAAAAATTCACTCACTTCTTAAGTATAATTCAGACACGAAAATCTTTTGACACGCGTTCACTTCACTATCACAATGGTTCGCGCAGGATGTGAAGCGACCTTTCACCTCCGCAGTCGACACTACACTGAAATCCTAAATCTTAAATCTCAGCTAGGATTCCAATTTTAAACTGAATCGGTTGTATTCGGAAATTCTCAGTCAACAAACTATTGTTGTATGAAAAACTGTGTATCAAAAAGTCGTTATACAAATCCGATTACACATTACTTATAAAGGGGAGCGCCAGGGTTAGTTAATAACTATAATATAAGCGATGTTTATTTTGATAATTTATTCGAAGCAATCAAGTTTATGTTTTGTTGCCTTATTACAAAATATCAAATGAAAAATTAGAGCTGATATGAATACACGTATATAAATATATTAAACATAGAATTATCATTTGGCCAGAAATTAACCTTTTGATGATTTTCTTACTTATCAATTTAAGATGATAAGATTTAAGTTACTTGTCAGTTTCTTTGCCAAGTTGCAATAAGTTGTTACACCGTAGTTAGATAAAAATTGGCATTCAGGACTAGAATTGTCGTCTTGATCTTGCTTTATATGACTGATATTTTATTTTATATTTTATACGAATATTATTTTATTCCAAACAATTATACATAGCTTAGGTATATGTAGGTTACTACTCACAATACTTCTTACAAATTATTATGCATTGCACTAAATAGAAGTATACAAGTTGTTTAATAAACATTCCTATTATTAACCAAAATCAGTCAGTTACTGACGACGCCGTTAAAGATTAAAGATGCCACGCCACACAACTAATTATATTATTATACCCCGGGTAATAAGTTATACAAGTAAGTACAGTAAAGAACCACAAGCAGATAAATGTGAACAGCTTAATAAAAACTAACATTTTCTCTATTCATATTTCGTACAGAAAAAAAACTCCGAGCAGCACAAGCGTCCAATTTAAAATTTAAAATCGTACCGTGTTTTATCCGGAAGCGTCACGAAAATAGTAGTCACTCTAGTAGAGTAGAGTGCGAAACCGAAAAATAGATGATATTTCTGCCGATTTGATTACTTATACAAACCTTTATTTTCATTTTTATAAATTCCTATACCAAGTCGCGATTCATGTAAGACTCCTAGATTAAATAGTTTTTGATATTTATAATATATATCATTTGAAATGTACATATCTCAAATATACCTTTATTTTCAAAGTTGTATTGTTATTGTTATGTATTATATAATTTAAATGTTTGTCGTTACATAAAGTTATGCAATTATAAGTGAATAGGTACAATTAAAGCAACTGCAACAAAACATGGACAGTCTGAAGTGGACCCAGTTTGGAAGTGTTCCCATACTTGGTCTATTTATATTCTGCTAGCTTTAATGAAATATTCAGAAATGTTTGAAAGTTTTATATATTTTACCTAATTGCAACCTTATTAAAAATATAATAATATTCGTGTAAAGTATCAATCACTATATATTACTGTGTTAAAAGAAAATATACACTAAATAAATATATATATTTTTTTTATATTTACTAATACTCTCTGGTTTTCCATATATTATATTAATTAATACTGCCTGGTTCCTGACGAGACTTTATCAGCCTCACCAGCTTACTGCCCTTAATGTGATTATTAATTGCACATATTTTGTTGCAGGATAGCTTACTAAATAAATTATCTGTTAATTTTGTCTTTTTATATTTATTTTCACTGAACTATTTTAAAAATAAAGGAGTGTGTCCTGAGCTTATTCTAAATTATATTATAATAATATAACTAAGTATCGTTATCTTCGTAAAGTTACTAGTACTAAGTTATTAAGCACTAAATTTATATAACTTGGTTCAATGTATCTGTTCCTGGATCAATGAGAACAACTGCGGGAAACCTCGCAGCGATCCTAAGATCGGTCACTGCAAGAACATCATTTGTCCAGTATTTTACTGTCTCCGATACGACAACGGCTTTTTATACACAATTTTTTTATAAAATAAACCTCAAATATACCTAACATAAATAATAATGAGTACCTACAATCTTAATAATAATTATTACGTAATTAAATAATTATATATTACAATTGAGCCTTTCTTTTGGTTTTGTAATTATTTATTTTCTATTATTTCTTGTTTAATATCAACATGGAATCAAGAATAAAGACTAGTCTTGGGAGGTCGGATCGGTTAATGAAATAAACCTGTAAGTCTGAAATAGTTGTAGCCTGTAGATTAATACCACAACATTTGTTACGAAGTGCAGCACTAATGTCTTTTGAAGGAAGCTTGTTTTAACGTATTTTGTTTTATTTACACAACAATGTTTCTTTACAAAGACAAAAGGGAGATTATTATTGTTACAAGAGAAATTTTGTATAAAATAAATAGGAAATACGACTTTATTTCTTAAGACAATACTACAATGGCAGTTATTACATAAATGATTTATATTTTAAACTTTCCTTATAAACAGTAGTCCACTCGTACTTACCTAACAATTATCTTCTTCTTACTACATTTGGTTATTTCACGTTTTGAAATCTGCTCTAGGATGCTTTTTGTTTTGTAAACGTTTGAAGCAATAAAAAATATATTATAGTTTTTTAAAAGCTGTTTTTCCTTAGAGCACTTCATTTTTAAATATGGAATAATTCTAACTTACAAATGTACAACATTAAATTTACCCTACATACGTGTTATACCCTCCACCAGCCGTTGCAATTAGAATTACCACCAAATCCAGTAAAAACTCGGGAGATATGGGGAGTAATAAAGACTCTTAAGGACAAAAAAGCACCAGGCTTTGATTTAATCACAAAAGAAGTACTACGAGAACTACCGAAAAAAGCGGTAACTTTTCTAACGACACTTGTTAACGGCATCTTGCGCGTGCAATACTTCCCACGATTATGGAAAATATCTCAAATAATAATGATCCACAAGTTAGGAAAACCAGCTCACGAGGTTACTTCTTATCGGCCAATTAGCTTGCTGCCAATCCTTTCGAAACTTTTCGAAAAAATATTGCTCCGCAGACTTTTACCTATACTGGATAGGAATCATACGATACCAGATCATCAATTCGGATTTAGACAACAACACTCCACAATCGAACAGATTCACCGAGTTTGTAATGCGATAAGACAGACATTTGAAGAGAAGGAATACTGCTCATCAGCGTTTCTCGATATCCAGCAAGCATTCGATAAAGTCTGGCACAGCGGGTTACTCTATAAAATCAAATGCAATATTCCTCACAGTTACTACATACTGCTGGCTTCGTACTTGTCTGATAGAATGTTCCAAGTGAAGGAGGGTAGTACCACGTCGTCATTCCATAACATTAGTGCGGGTGTCCCTCAAGGATCTATTCTTGGCCCAATGTTGTACACCCTATATACAGCTGATCTACCGGAAGTACCAGGAACTATAATCGCCACCTACGCTGACGATACAGCCATTCTAGCCAGGAATAAAGACCGGGTTGCCGCATCTGAATCGCTACAAAGGGGTCTCGATGGAATAAGCATGTGGCTGAACAAGTGGAGAATAAAAGCTAGTGCCAACAAATCGGTGCATGTGACATTTACACTGCGACGTGATTACTGTCCACCAGTTACGCTCGACGGTAATGCTCTAGCCGACAGCGAAAGTGTACGATATCTCGGTATGCACCTGGACCGCCGTCTGACCTGGAAGAACCACATAAAATGCAAAAGAGACGAACTTAACCTGCGCTATAGAAATCTATATTGGCTAATGGGACGAAACTCAAAACTCTCCGTAGATAACAAGCTCTTAATCTACAAAAGCATACTGAGACCAGGCTGGATGTATGGCGTCCAACTGTGGGGAAGCGCTAGTGACTCCAATGTAAACATCCTACAGCGACTTCAAAATATTATACTCAGATCTATAACAGGCGTGCCATGGTTTGTTACAAATGCCGAGATACACGAGAACCTAGAAATCAGCACCGTGAAGGAGGAAATCCGAAACAGTACGGAAACCTACAAAAAGAGGCTAGCGAATCATCCCAATGATCTAGCAGCACAGTTAATACGTACCAGGCATGAAACCCGCCTGAAACGGCGTGTGATCCTGGGTTTGGACCAGGTTTAGCCACTTACTTTGAGGAGCTGCTTCCACTGGGAGGCACACTCTGCATGACTCAACGCACACAACAGATCTGCTTATAGTCATCGACTGATTGCAGATAAACACAAAAAAAAAAAAAAAAAAAAAAAAAAAACATACGTGTTATAAAAAAAATAAGACTAACAAGATATACAATATTATTTTTTGCCTACGAAGTTTGAAACAGACTTTTCACTTAAAACTAATTATAGTTAGTCTACTGAAATTGACTTAACCTGCAGTAACTGCTATACTTACTTATTTAATAAAGAAATATACGCAATATCTTATTATTAAACTAATTAACAAAAGGCAAGCACTTAAAATGATTAAGTCAAATTTTTGGCGCATCTGACGCCGAAGTCGTAACGAGTGGTACTCAACATATTAGAATTGTAACTTACGAGTGAAAATAACCCTACAATATGAGACTATTAAATGCCATCAAATTTTGTTTTTATGTAAATAGACAAAGATTAATATGAGTTCCTCTTGTATTATTAGTACTCACAGGGCTGCCTAATGTTTCCCTGCTCTATGTATGATAACTCTATGGGGCTCGCCCGTCACGAGTCTATCATTCTATATCAAAACATCCATACTTTCGGACGCAGGTGACACTTATTAGATTTCCTTCTGAATCTAACCAGTTCCAAACCTTTTGTATTATTATTAATGTTTTAATATTACGCTATTAATAAATAATTTTGTAAAAGTCATAACAATTTTTGAACAATAATTTCAGTATTCGAAATGTCATGCACGGCGGCGCTAGGGAGCAATTTGATTTTGAAATATCGCCTGTGACGAGCAATTTAGCTGATCGTTCTACAGCACGAATAGCTTCATATACTATTGTAAAATGGTTACTTCAACTCGCGATCGCTAAGCCGTATCACTTATAGATGATTGGTGAACTTGTTCCTCGAAATATTTTTGATATAATAGAGACCTGTTCACTTATTTTAAAGCAATTTTATTTCAAAATTTCTTGATTCTTTTCATTTATATATTGTGCAATTTTATTGGAAATAATTGGCAGCTATTATGAACTCAACCTCTCAGTTGCTTATGAAAGAAAATACTGGTTGAATTTAAAATAAAAATATAAGTAAAATGACAACAACGTTTGCATGACAACCTTTATGTGTTTTTTTAGTTCTATAAATAGTAATTATTAACAGGCAACAAATTAGAATTACGTAAAGCTTCAATACTCAGTTTCAAAGAGCTTCGTTTAAATATAATTAATTTTGATAATGAGTGAAAATCCAACGATTTCCGAAAAGGAACTCCTGGATGCTTTAAAAAACCTTTTGAAGAAAAGCGGTCATCTGAACAAATTTCAGGCGGAGGTATTTATTTAAAATGCTTAAAATTAATTAATTATTTCGTTATTCGAATTAGCTCTTTTGTAAATTTTACCTTTTGAAATATATTTAATATAGTTACCCGCTTTTTAGAATATGTATACTATGTAAAGGTAAAATACACAGACAACATTTTCGATGTAAGATGTCAGGTTTCGATAAAATGTTGTATCATAGATATTTGTACTAAAGAATATTATGTAATATATAAATGAGGCAAATATCTCTCACTGACTGACATCGCCGGTGTCTACAAAATGGTTAAATTTATCGAACGACATTCAAAATGTTCCCTTGAGAGTTGTTGTTAAACTATATAACGGTTAGATTAGGTACGAACATTAGCTAAATATGATTAAAAACAATTACAAATATTTATTCTGTTATTTTTTCGGTGAAAGTAAAGGATGCCGTTACTTGCTTAAATGAAATACTTAATTTTCAAACATTTACCTGAGATTAAAATTTCAAGGAATTTTTATTTCTTTCTAAAGTTCTTTTGTCCTTTTTAGAGTTCAATTATTACCCGAAGGGTGTCACCGAGATCCTATTACCTACCAAAGTTATGCTGCTTTTTTGTCTGCTTTATAGAGCCGTATCTTTTTATTCATAATAGGTACCCACTTGATTTTTTTACAGCGTAGGTACATATTATACCCTCCATAGCATACAAATTAAAGGTGGACTCCATATGTTTTGTAAAACACATCTTCGTCCTATTATAATTAAATTGCATTTTCTCAAGTATAAAAATAAATAATAAGAGCTGTCCAAGGGTAAGTCAAACTCACCCAAAATTAGTTTTTTTACCAAAGTAGATATTTTTGTGAAAAAGTAATAGTTAAATATTATAACGAATTATGGAATGGAACCCCTGCGAGTCCGACTCGAATTTAGCTTGTTTTATTTAATTAAACTGCCTCCTTTTACATCCTATTTCTTTTAATTATTTTGTTCTTAAATAAAATATTATAAAAGTTAATTATTTTTTGTACCACACAATATTTTGGTTTACAATTTATTAAGGCAATTGTTAAATTAATAATGAAACAAAATATTTTTTCTGATATTGAATTAACCTTCATTTTTAAGAGAGCTTTAGTTCTATAAAATAATAAATATCAAAATTGTAGATGCGAGCTAAAGTGACGGAAGTGCTTCAGGAGAGACAAATATTGAATCCGGGTGTCAAGAGTTCTGGTGCTCCCCCGCCCTCAAACGAAGTACTATTAATTAACGAACTTGTCAAGGAATATTTGGAGTGGAATGGCTACCTTTACACCGCATCTGTGATGTGTTCTGAGGCTGCAATGCCTAGTATTAGAAAACCTCGTGCTGAACTTTGCACAGAAGTCGGTGTGAAAGATGACGAGAAGTCCTCTGCTTTGCCCCTACTATCCAATATCGTTGCAGCGTACACAGAACGTATTAAGAGAAAAATAAATAGGATCAAGAAAGACACCCATTAGAGGATTTTGTATTCTGCTACATTAACATAATCCCATCTAAATCCTTTTTAGTATATAGATACTTTTATTTGGATGTAATAAAGAACCAACTCAAATAAAATTTTGTAATTTATAAGTTGAATAAAACCTATTTCCAAAATTATGATCTTTATTTAATTAAAATGCTGCTCGTAAGTTTGCATTGAGTATTAAATATATATAATCCAGCTCGTTCGATAACGTTAAGTAATAAGGATTGTATAAAAATATATAAATTTTATTTCCATGTAAATAAATTTGAAATGTTTACACCACCTTCATTATTATAACAAACAATTTAATAAAAAACAATTAATAAACCTATAATTGATTTTTATTAAACAAATTTAATAAAAATCAATTAACAAATATACAACCACAAGATATCTCAAAGAGAATCAGTGGTGAGCCAGAACCCTTTCATCTCTCGCTCTATTTCAATCTTCCGTATAAACTCAAATGCAGGAAATTTTCTCAAGGACTCGAAACTCCCAACTATTTTTTTTTAAATTATATAATGAAAACTAAACGGATACGGACAGGGATTCAAAAATAGAGCCACCGCATGGCATATTTTAAATTGTAATAAATAAATTTCATGACTGACCATTGAACTTCGAACTCATTTAGAAATAACTTCTATTGTCGTTGAGGTCAACAAACAAGGTCAATCAACAATCAATTATAAAATTGAACTTGGCTCTCATTTCACATTTATGTTTTTGATGGTATTTTATTATACAAAAATAATTTAAAAGAGCCTATTTGAAATAAAAGTACAATGATGTTGACCATGACAACCAATAATAAACTTAAATAATATCGGAAATATTGAATAAAATTGACATGGTCCTTTCAAAAAAAAATTCATAAAATACATAAGAAAAAGCTCCTACCAAAATAACACTTATTAATTACAGACATTGCATACCAACGTTTATTTACCATTACTAATATAGTATTGTTTTATAAAATAAAATAATATAAGCACAAGTTAATTTTTATAAACTTGATGGTCATTCTCCTTTAAAGTAAATAATCTGAAATTTGTATGTAAAATTACTTCCAGCTATATTTTGTGTTGCTTCAAGGTGTTGTTGAAACCTTTAAGCTAGGAATTCGTAGACGTATTGTTGAAATTACAATCTCAATACCAATACAAAACCAACATTATTTAAAGTTATAATTTGAAAAACACCTAGTATATATATTATGCTACTTAAGATAAATTTAATGATCTCTGTATGTATTGCAATATCATATAAAAAGTTTTTTGGTATATTCGGTCAAGTAACCATTTTGGTCGAGTAAAACAATTTAGGAGTTTAATCACATTCAAATTAATGGGTTATTAAGGGATAGAGGACAAACACACACTATCAATAGACAATCATGTAGAACGAATAACAATATTTTACAACTCAAATAAAACATTGAAATAGCGTTTTGCAGAAATAGTAGGATGTCAAAACGTATCCTTGAAACACGCAGATTTTCATCCTTTCTGTGTATACATTTTTATAGACAAATAATATACCATTGTTCTTTTTACAGTTTTGTAAACCTTACATTTTGTTATTGTTATTATATTTATTATTATTATATTAATACCTGGATATTATTATTATTATATTAATACCTCGAACTCGGGGAGCCTTGCACACTCGGCTCCCCAATAGGTGGGTCGCTGCAAGGCCTCGGTCCGCACAGACCACGCACCGCAACATTCCGGTGCAAGTGGCTCGGGTATGCCCCTTACCACCGCACCGGAAACAGACGGCGCTGCGATCGACTGCGGACGGGCAAGCCGCACGCACATGCCCAGGTGCCAGGCACCTGAAGCAGCGCAGCGGCTGCGCCTCCAGCAACTCCACCTTGGCTAAGCTCCAGCCCACCAGGACCTTCTCGGCGTTTATCAACGCTCTCGCCGCATCGGTGGGGAGACGGGCAAAGGTAGCGCCCATGTCCCCACAGCCACCCCGACGGATCTCCCCAACATGGAGAGCCCCGCTAGGGCAGTTCGTGATGCGACTTATCGCGTCGACCACGTCATCGTGCGTGACGGTATCGTCCAGACCTTTAAGCCTTACGGCCACCCGCCAAACAGGCCGGACGACTTCTGCCACACCGTCTAAAACTGGACGAATCTTCGCCGCCAATTCTTCAGCCTGCTCTGGAGTACCCTTGGGCAACTCCAGAAGCACCCGCCGCTGAACGGCGAATCGTAAGCCCGTCCTTGAGGCCGATGTCACCGAGATTGACCATTTCGGCGGCACGCCTTAGGACATGGGCGTACGTCACACCCGCCGCTGCCGCATGGTCCTGCAGTTTGATCATAACTGCAGGAGACCGTGCAGACGGCAGCTTCCGGGACTGCAGTGGCACTCCGCCGCGAGTGGCGGCCGGTGGATCCACGCCTGAAGGAGACGCTCTTCGAGTCCTTCAAAGCGGGAGTTAATTAAAACTCCCACCGAGGACAATACGCAGCGTCTCAACTCCTCGACCACGCCTTGAAAAACCGACGAAACCTCTCCCGACGAGATCGGAGGCTGACCGACAGAGGACTTAAGATCGTCAAAGTCCTTGCGAACCTTGACGATCTCCTCCCTGAGGAAGGACACCTCGCGACAAAGACGGGCGTTATCCGCCCGCAATTGCCGCGATTCCTCAGGTTCCCCCCTGCAAGCCAGAACCTCGACGACCTCAAGAAGGCTGCTCGCGGCCCCCTTCAGAGCCTTAACCATAGTGCCCTTCAAGTTAGTGCTCTTTTTGCACACCTCTTGGATAGAGGCAGCATACTTCGGCGCAACTGCATGCAGCTGCTGCTCATCTAAAGCAGCCGGCTCAATGGTGGGAAGCGCCCCCAAGGACAGATCGTCCTCGGAAACCGGCGCACTCACCACCAGAGCCTTCTTCTTCCAGCGGAGGGCCCGAGCGCTCAGTGCGCGCTCGAACTCGGCCTCCTCCGCCTCCTCCTACATGGCTCGCAAAACGGCTTTCGCCTGGGCGAGCCCACTCCCGCGTCCTTTGGGCGCACCTTGTCCACGCCTCACACGCAGTTTAGTTGAACAGGTCGGTGTGGTGTCGACCTGTGCAGGGACTCCTGCTCGTAAACGATTCTTGCCTCCCCCAGAGTACGAGGGGCAGACGACAGCAGCGGCCGTGCGGGATTCAGCACCCGCCTGGGGACTCATTTTGGAATCGTTTTTATCCATTTCTTGTTGGGGCGCTCTCGTCCTTACCCGATCCTTTGGCAAACGCCGAACCGCCGGACCGACACAAAACATCTAAAAGGGGACAAAGAGACACGCAGAAGAAAACAACAACACAGGACAAGGACAAAACACAAAAAAAGGGTGATTTTTATAGAGGTTTTCTTCCTCGCAGCCTGACGATCAGAGCAAGCTCCGTCAATCCAGGCCTCATTCCCGCTCAGTGCGGGCTTCCGAGATCTTGTGGCCGTGCAATGCTCGCTCCGAAAAGCAAGCAGCCACATTTGCTAGTAGCTGTCCGCGCCGGCCGAAGCTGGTGAAGAACCCCTATCCGCAACCCGGGGGACGAGCCAGATGGCGGCACTAGCGACCGCACACTGGCCATCACCTAAACCTTTTTTTTTTTTTTTTTATCGTTGGAAAAATGGGTTTTTGCATCTTCACCCAGGCCAGGAAGGCGATGGCCGGGCGGTATGTGCGGCACCCGGCGACTGCCATTTTTAAGGCACCCCACTAAAAAACCAACGGCTGCCCACGACGCTACAATGGGACGCCACGGGATCGCTTTCGCACTCACCGTGGCGCCCCGGCGGAACTCCTCCATATAGGGGTACCCCGGGCAACCAGTGTACCCCTACCTCATAGACCTAGTGCAATGGCGAGAGAGGTCGCCCCCCCCTTTCACCTAGGCCTACGGCTGGGAAGGAATGGGCTGAACCCTTCTCCTTCCCAACCTCCAGCGCTGTAAATACAGCAACGGAACTACTCCACAGTCAACTCTGCTATCAGAGAAGTACCAGGAGCGATCCCGCGACCCTACACCACACGCGCTCCAGCGCACTCCTCCCACGACAGCCATGGAATTCCTCCCGGCGATGCTGGATACCTGAGGAGGAATCCATCACTGTTTCCGAACCCCCCACAACCAAGTGCGCCCCAGCACCGCACCTGGAGCAAGAAGTTCGGCCCACTCTACCCCACACGCCCATCATCAGACAGCCACGGGATACCTCCCGGCGATGCTGGATACCTGAGGAGGCACCCGCGACTGCCCCCAAAACCTCCACCACCGAATGCGCCCCAGCACCGCAAACGGCAACGGAAATCCCAGGCACCGCAAAATGCCCAGACCATCTCCAGGTCCAAGCCTCCCTCTCGCAGACAGACCACCCCGAAAGGCAGCCTGCCCGCCGGCCAGCCATGAACCGGGCACAAACCCCCATGGCCGACCCACCTCGCGCCGCGTATTAGCCAACGGCTAATGCAAACCCGAAGGATCACATTAACCGTTGTTGCCCAAGGAGCACCGGCCCGTACCGCTTCCGATGCCACCGAACGAATCCGAGCAACAAGGGAAACAGACGGGCACACGAGGAGGTTCTCGGCGATGACGCCCCCCAACCATCACCTAAACCTAAGTTAACTTCAACTTATTCCGCTTCACTAGCTTACAGCAAACGAAATTGCTGTTTGTCTTTCTGTTTGAACCAATCACATTTTATAAACTTGGAATAATAATAAACTTTTATTTTGTTACATATATTATGTAAGACAATACTTTCATATATGTGAATGTGTAATGTGAAATGGATGTTAAAATATTTCTTACCTGTCCTGTTTGAAAATGGCCTGCTAGTTCCTGATCACAGACATGAGATTTTACATTGTTCTGGAGTGATGGCTGGCCATAATTTTATAAGAATCTTTTATACAATATTTGAAATTATGTAAAATTATATTTAATGACATGCTAAAAAGTAATAATGAGTAATAACATAATTATTACAATTTAATTAAGTTAAGCAATTACACAAATATAACATAATGTTAAAAAAACTTTTTTATATATAAACCGATAACATTTATTATATATAACAAATATACCCTATAATAATAATATACAACCCAATAATAATAAATTAAAAAGTCTATGAACCCCAGTTTTAAGAATTAAATGAAGGTTTTATATATATTTATATGTATATATATATATATATATATATATATATATATATATATATATATATATATATATATATATATATATATATATATATGTATTCAAACAAATTTAATAATTTCAAAGCCACAAAATAGAAACAA
Organism: Napeogenes sylphis; assembly: GCA_959347405.1. Taxonomy (NCBI): domain Eukaryota; kingdom Metazoa; phylum Arthropoda; class Insecta; order Lepidoptera; family Nymphalidae; genus Napeogenes; species Napeogenes sylphis. Next base: position 26,043,776 of record OY365788.1, on the reverse strand, counting down.
TACTAGGTACGTCGTCATCATTGAAAAGTCGTTGTTTTATAAAAAGTGATGAAAAACTTTCATTCGTATTCAGCTAGTATACATTCAGTATTGAATTGTTTTGTTATTCTATTCTATGGATTTTCGGATTTATTATTCGAATAAGTAAATAAAATATTTTGATTAAACTATTAATAAAAAAAGGAAAGTTTTAAAGATAGAACATATTTAGTGCTGTATTCTGTATACAGTCACAGAAGTGTGATGTTTCATTTGCGCAGCGTCCGCAGCCAGACGTGTTTTCAATGCTGTTGTCAATGTCAGAACGTGAAGAGTATTCCCAACGTCCAATATCCGGTTTAGTGGCTCCAGTAAATAATGGGTTAGCTACTTGACTGAGCTCACACAATGCCGTGATGTGTGTCGTGTTGTATCACATGTGTCCGCGTTATAAGACTGGTCAGGGCTTTGTTATTGGAAGACTATTTGTCTTTATTATCTCAACTATTTACACCTTAAACAAAAAGCTTTAAGCTATATAAAGAAAAAATGATTTGTAGGTATGACGTTTAGTCTTTTGTACATAATAAATTAAGTTTTAAATAATAAGTAGATAGCTTATACAACTCATTTATTTTAGCTGTTTGCAATAAAGACATTCTAATTCTATTAAATATAATTTTAGGCAGTCTGCTTCGCAACACAGTTCCTTAGTTTCCTTTCAAGCGTTTGATTATGTTTTATAAAGCATTAGAAGACTGTAAAACTGTCATATAATATTCCTAAGTACATCCAGCATACCCATCATCATACAAACAACCCATGAATTAACTTTTATGACGACAAAAAAAAATCAACATTTAAAGAAACGTACATATTAAATCATTGTAAATTAAATAATATATACTGGTCGAATTAGTTCAAAATTAAATATAAAATTTAAAAAAATGATAACGTTACGTGAAAGTGCAATAATTGTCCTTAGATTATTGCCACGTTCTAGTTGCAAAGGTTTCGTGATGTTGTGCCTTTAGCTGCTATCACACGATCTACAGTTAACCTAATGCAGCCAAAATAATGCTCATTGCAGTGATATAAACGTAACGTAAAGAAAATAGAAAGCAACATTACATCACAGTATCGCTTTACCTAAGAAACAGATTTTGTTTATAATCTCACATGTATTAACAACACGCAACACACTGGTGGCCAGTGATATTGTTTATTTCATATTGTACGCTTGTTTATATTATGGCAAAAATAACTAAATATGTTATCCAATCCAATCCAAAATCACAATCACCAATTTAATTTCGGAATGAAGACAGGGCGAACCAAATAGTTATAAATATTTGAATAAATCTTAAGAAAAAATTATAATTATGAGCACCTTTTTTTTTACTTGAACTTTTAATTAGTATGGGGGTGAGAGTGTTAAATGTTTACAACGATACCATAAGGTGTTTCATATTTATAAAGTAACTTAACACTTATTTTACAGATTATATTAAGTTTAAGAATGTCTTAGTCTACCGTGACTTAAAGGTATATTTATTTCTAACACCACCATTTAAATTTTTATATCAATTAAATAAGAAAACTAGATACTGACATTGTGGTTTAGATGACGTGTTAGAAATGAATATTCTTCTGACCAAAAGTAATCCACTTATCTTAACCTGAGATAAATCTCTAAGAAGAAGTATTTAGTATTTTAAAAATATTTTATACAATGAATCAGAAGTCAAGAACTTCTTCTACTACTACCGGTACAAATATGCACGACGAGGTGTATACTTGTTCCGCTGTCAATGTTACAAATATTTATATTAAAACTACTTTATAAATAGTTTAACTTGAAATTGATTGGTTATTTTATTACAATTTCATGAAATAAACTTTACGTTTACGATTACCTACATTTATAATAAGAACTATGAGAAATGTAATTATAAATGATCTCTCGCAAAGATGCTGAGAGATGCTGCTGTATTTCACGAGACGGCTTTATAGATGACGACGCCCTGAGGAAATGCTTATTTAGCCGCTGAAATACTAAAGGCCCAGCTCTCTTTAACGTAAAGCGCGTTTACCCGTGTTAATCAATTTTATGTTTGATGTTATCTAAAATATTGTAATAGTAAATGAGTATATCATATCTAAATGTTTTATTCAAAATTGTATAAAAGCCACACCTAAACTCATCCAAACTCAATTTTTTTTTTCTTAGTAGGCTATTTTTAGGAATTTATATTTTCTAAAAAGACAATTATGAGACGCAAACTTTACCTGCACGGTTTCAAAAGATACTCTTTTAACTTTTAATTGATATGTTACAAATATATAAAACCATGGTACTAAACCAAACAGGACACTAAGACAGCCATGTTCATTCAACACCATTAGTTTTATGGTGTTCTCACATTTACAAGGGCTTAAAATATTTTTACTTTAAACATTCAAAATATTACGCCTCATCTTCGACCTAAGAACCCCAATAGAAAACACCTATAAAGTGGTTACAGTAAAGCGACATCTTCAGAATTACAACAAGTTGGTACAGACTTCAATATCGTTAACACTGTCTTAGTATTATAATAATAAGATTTTTTCCTTTATGCTGATGTTTTTTTTTCAATTTATTGTTAAAAGAAATTACATCGTCAAAAAAATGTTTTTTTATGCTTCATTAAGTTTACGCTTAGAAACTATTTATGTTTGTATCGAGAATTTATATTATGTCAGTCTTTTTTTTCGGTAATATTTGCATTTTTTCGGGACATCTTCATCTTCATTTTATAAAACTCAACATCTAGCCCTTTTCCCGTACAAAAATCTAAGTACTTTAGCGTTTTTTAAAAACATAAAATGTACAAATTATTATAATATATAGGTATTACATTTTTTTCATAACGTAATATGCGAATTCTATAGTAAATATTTATCAAAGATTTACTAATTTAAACTAAATTGCAATTACACTAATTGTATTTCAATTAACGAAACAAACCAAGCTTTAATCACTGTTTAAACGGTGTTTTGTTTCTGAAGAAACCTTAATGACTTTGTTCCCTTATTGTTTGGAACTGTCAACTATTTTTGAATTGGCCTTGTTCGTTTATATATGGTGTAAGAAATTATAAACATATATGGGATCACATTAGTTAATATACGTTTACTTTCCCAGTAAAGTAATAATACTTTTAAGTAGTAAAGTAATAATTAGTATAAACTAAAGTTAATTTACAATCATATGGGTAGTAACAGAGTCATTGTCACATGTTATTATTATATATGATTTATGGAGAGTCATTTTACAAACACATAACTCGAATTGAACACTATTAAAATATGATAATTATAACAATTTAGTATTAATTAGACGTTTACCGGTGATTAATCTTACAATAAGAACACACACGTACATATTATGTATGATAATACATACGATATGTGCATGATAATGGATATATATTAATAATATTAATTATTAATACATAATATATTATATTTCGATGTATACAGATCCTGAGGTTACTTCTTTTTTTATAATGGTCCGTGTGAATTAAAACATAATTAAATATCTTATATTATATTTTTTATCTTATAATTCAACGTGAAACCGGTTATTAATTTAAGTCTTTAAATTAATTACAAAAGTATTCCCTAATAAAAGCAATACATTTTTTATAGAATTCCTCATATCCACCGCTTCTGCGAGGGTTTATACCTGAACATATTTTTAGCCCTATTGGTATTCAAAGTCTGATTTATCAGAATTTTTGGCAATTCGAAGAGTAATGATAAAAACAATGAAACAAGTAGGTGAAGCTTTGTGTAGCGAGTCAACCCTTTTCCACTCCAATTGTGCTATTCCTACGTGACGGTAGGAAAACAGTAAGGGTTTTTTACCTTTTATTATATATTTGTTATAACTTATATTCAAAATAAATATAAAACAATTGTTTAATATTTATTTAATTTTACATTAATCAAATATAATATTATTTTTATCTTTTAGAACTTAAAACTGGTTGTTTATCTTTTCAGATTTCTTTGAACATCCATAATTTTATAACTGTTTAGCTTCAGACTGGTAGAGCCACCCTAAGATAACGGAATAAAGTTGGTATAACATCTACTGTAACGCTAACTTTACATTTCATATGTTAAAAAGATGATGTCTTCTCGTTAGCCTGTCCACATTTAATAAACAAAAACTGAACCTGCGTTTGTCTTATCAGCATTATACTGGGTTATTTGTAATTAATTGGCCACCTCTTGCAGGCAGTTTTTCAACCTGAGGCTTCATGCAAGAGGTGGCCAATTAATTACAAATAACCCAGTATATATTTTGTGATTTTAGTGAGCATGACCATATCGCTTTACGAGGTGTTATTAAGAATTACGTAACTACCTAAACATGATATTTTATAATTAAACGTACTGAAACTTTAGAGTAAATAATCTTTACCATTTTTTATTAGGCAACAACTATTCCCTAATCTCAAAATATTATCTGCGCATCTTTTGTTATAAAATATTTAATTATATTCCTCCAAGCTGCCTGCCATCACACCATTGTTAATAAACGCCTTCATTTAACATTGGGCTTCAGGGATATTAATTATTTGTGCAATACATATTAAATTTGCCTTATTTAGACATAACTAAGACGTTAGCTTTAAAATAAGCTGGTTTCATACTTGTTTTACGGTTAATAATTCTTTGCACCTTAAATACTAAATTATTATAACTTTTTCTGCGTACTTATACAGTTTGCTAACTTCATAATATCCATATAACGGTTGTATTGTATATTTATAATATAACATAACAAACCTTAAAGTAATGAAAAGTATTTAAGGTTGAATGTGGAAGATAATCGTGGAACGATTTAATATAAAAATACCTACTATTTGTTTTATTGCAAGGTGAAAAATCAATCTAATGAGATCTTTTCTTACTAACTTACTTAAGCAGACTTCCTATGTCCACATGATTAGACGCGGGAAACAATTTATTATAATTTAAAAGTTGATTAAAGTCAATGTATGTTTTGTTTAATTCAAAAATCAATTAATGAAATTATTATTTTATGTAGGAACAAATCTTATATCATTTATTTTAAATACAAAGTTTTTATGGATAATGAAAATATCAAATATATCAGTCTAGTTCTAACTTCGCCGCACATAAGACACGAAAAGTTTATTTAAAAATAGGCACAACAAATTCCGAGCAAAATCGTCTATAAATAATAGGAGAACTCCAACATTTTACTCTAGGGGAGGGAATTTTTCTGTCTGACAAATAAAGTTTGATAGTTAAACGTATTCGTTATTTTTATAAAGTAAAAAATAAAGAAAAATTCGGAGTTGATGATTTGTAGCTGGCCAACTAAATCCGTAAGCCGCTTTAAAATATTAAAAGCCTTTCTTATCACGTAAACCAAAGTGAGTGGTTATCTAACTTTAAGGGTCAGGATTGGTCTTAGATGGATAAAAACAGGCACGATAACAGATAAGATAACGACTCGATAGAACGTAACTGGAGTACAAAACCCCTGGTTGGACTTAAGGTCCTCATCTACTAAAACTTTATTGGGAATCGGCTGATGGCCGGTTATATCAAATTAGAGTGCAAAAAAGTTCAGTAGTAAATTATGGTTCTACCAAACGTGGTTTTCCCATCATTTTAAATGACGTTGAAATTTTGTTACTCTACAGTGTGTCAATCTTAGCAGTAACTACAAAAGTCACGTCACTAAATCTATCTGCTTTAGAAGAGCGTTAACCTCGTATGTAGCAGCCAGTCAGAGAGACGTGGTTTTAACCATCCAAGCGACGTCACATATGATAACATCATAAGGTTATATATTGCTTTATTGCTTTGATTAGGAGGAAGTATTAAATGAGCCCATCTATCATCGTGGGGAAAAGTCAAACATTTCATCTAGGACGTCCAATCCTTTTTATCTGGTTATATTTTTTCTTGTTGCCACATTACGCAGTAACTAATAAATGTATTTTTTTAATCAGTGTAGCTATAGCTTATTGTTCCTGTCAACATATAAGATACATACGTTTTGTTACTAGAAAATAACACACTTACTTTACGAGAAATTTACCAAATATTCTATTAAACTATAGTAAACAATTTCAATGCATTATTTATTAACTTTAATAAAAAATATGAATATCCACTAAATACGATTCATTCAGTATTAGCTTTAAAACTAAATGCTACATTCACTATCAAAGTGAATGTTATAAGTAACAAATAATTCTACAAACACTTGTTATATAGAGTAGGTACTATTGTCTGTATCGTCTGTGAAGATATCACTCCAGTTCCAATATTCATCTCACCTGAGACACTAGAAAGGATCATACAGTATTATCTCACAGGTTCAACAGATATTACGAATACAATCATATATTACTTGAATTACAAAAGCTTTAATTAATATATATATACACAATTTCACAAGTTGAGTAATGAAATAAGAATTGATACTTCCTTTCTTTTATTCTTTTGTGAAGCTATTACTTACCTAATGAATGGAAACTTTATTGAAAAAAAATCATTCTGTAAAACGAAAAATTAAAATGCATTCATTTCATTTGTTTGGAACCAGGGAACTTGCACATCTTAGAAGAAGTTGTAAAATATGCCCACCATCAACCACGAAAAATGGTAGTTTGACTCCGAACCGTTCATGCCACTGATTTCGAGCCAGTTGGACAGACCGACTCGACCATTGACCGTGTCCAGCTCCGCCGCCGATTATCTCCCCGAGAGGAGACCACCGGTCAGACCCCCTGGAAGAGCACACTCCCATAAGACCCAGTGATGCGCAGACAGCCTCACTGCAACACACTGGAGTCGAACGTGAGTCCGCTCACGTAGGGGGCCCAACGTCGAACCCGACAGGCCTTTACCGCCGGCCACGGTGATCAGCCGAGACCAGCAAGAAAAAGGCATAAGTCGGGAACCCACCACGCCCAGACCAACCATCACCAAGCGCAACCGTGGCGTCGCGCTCGGCAACGATTAATCCAGGCAACGTCTCGGACCGTCTCCCCACCAAGCACCCTCTCTAAAGTGCTTGGTGGAAAGAGGTCCAGACCCTAATCGCGGACCCCCCCACACAGCAGCGGAACCACTCCACAGTCCACTCTGCTATCAGAGAAGTACCAGGAGTAATTCCGCAGCCGACCCCGGCAAAGAGGGCCTGCGCCCTCCCACCCTCAACGCCCAGGCCAACTTTCCAACGTGATCAAACGATGGAAAGAGGCCCGAGCCCCCCCGCAGACAGACCACCCCGAAAGGCAGCCTGCCCGCCAGCCAGCCATGAACCGGGCACAAACCCCCATGGCCGACCCCCACCGCGCCGAGTATTAGCCAACGGCTAATGCAAACCCGAAGGATCACATTAACCGTTGTTGCCCAGGGAGCACCGGCCCGTACCGCTTCCGATGCCACCGGACGAATCCGAGCAACAAGGGAAACAGACGGGCACACGAGGAGGTTCCCGGCGACGGCCCCCCTGGGCTTGGATCACCTAACCCCTAGTAGATTTAACACAAAATATTTTTATTTACCTTGCAATAAGAATCTGACATTTCTTAGCTGCAATATATTTAAAATAATATTTTAACTTTTATGTTATATGTTATCTAGTTATTAATACTATTAATATTACTTATTAATATTACTTTTACGGGCTCGACAGACTCAACTATTTTTCGTACACGTAAATAAAATCGTCAAAATCAGTCCAGTAGATATATAATTAGAATATAATTTATTAATTGAACTCTCTTAGTATATTATTTTTAATATTGAAAAATAATTACATTTCGTCGAAACTAATATTACATAGATTTAACTACATACTTACATAAATTAATAATTTTGTGGGTTAGTTAGAACTTCTAGTTTTCTCTGAAGCTGCTAAACCTTTTGTATTTTTTTTTCATTATTATTTTCTCATTAACTAAATGTTTATTTTTGATTGACGAATATTAGAATTGAGTTTGATCATGTAACAATAAAAATAGCAGCTCTTGCCGCTATGCACGAGTAAAACAAAAAAAATGCGGTAGCTATTAACTTTGGTTGGGATTGGCGTTTTATAAATTGAAGTGGCTTACAGATTTATTTTTCCAGCTATAAATAGTAGATTTTTTTTTTATTTTGACACTACGACAAGACAACGAAAAACGTAAAGCTAGTTATATTAGCTCTAGTAGCTAACTAACTAAACGTAAAGTAGATAATGCAACACTTTGTAGATTCATGGCTTTTAAAAGTAAGTTTTTTTTTTAAGTCGGTTTGTGACCGCGGCCAGTACAACCTGGTTGAAACATTAGGCAATTTCAAAAAATTTTAAGTTGATTTATTTTTTGTTGATATTTGCAAAAAAAAACTGCTTCCTTCAGTTAAAGCAGCGCTATCAAGACCATTTTTTATCTCTGTGTAGGTTAAAGGATACTATTGAAATTAATTAGATAATATTTTTTTGTTTTTATCTTTATTTTACTGTTCTATTCTGGAGGATGCAGAAGTTTTTAACAAAATTTTGTGCACAAAAAGTAAATTACTTGTAAAAAATAAAAAGTTCAACGTGTCCGTTGTTTTAACAAACCGAAATGGAAAAATTCAGTATTAAATATTTAATATTTATTTATTTCCTATTAGTCACACAAAAATTATAAATTGCTGAACTTTTTTCGCTTCATTCGCACACAGCGGGCTAAACCTCTACTTATGCATAACGGATACTCAGGTTTATCAAGTGGAAATTTATTAAATAAAAGGTTTATTTAAATAAGTTAAATCAGAATTATATTTTGAATAATATATATATATATATACATATATATATATATATATATATATATATGCGCAATGTATATATTATTCAAATAGGGTTAGGCTACGGGAACATTATGGGAATATACCCATGGCTCTAGTAGCGGCGGGGCGTAAGAGAATTAAGAGAAATAATCTTGTGACGCCGAAGCGGCTGATACGCTTCCTAGTACTTTTAGGGATTATAACGCCTGTTATTAATTATCAAGACTTATTAAAAGTTTTTTTGAAACTATCGCCTGTCATAATATATTATTAATTAAAAATCGGGAACTAAGGCGTACGAAATAGGTATTACATATCTGTTATTTGCAAAACCAGGTTTATTTTTAATAACAAGTATTGTTATGGTATTATATGATATTTATTTATCATTTATATATTTTGATATTTTTTGCAAAGGAATTAAATAAACTCTTAGTCAACAACAGCTGACGATAGCTGAATCATTCTACCTGCTACTTGGAAACAGATGGTAAATATAGATCAATAAATCACCGACTGGAGCATGGACATGCCGAATCGTTGCGTTCAAATATCACTTTATGTAAAAATAGAAGCATAGAAGTTAAACATTGACTTATTACGAGTTCGCAAAGCCGTTTATCATTTAAAGAGGCTAATACAATTAAATCTATTTATTAAAAATACCATAAATTTAATAAAATTACAAATATTTATAACATAAATGTTTTATTTCTTGTTAGTCCACTGTTTATTAACCCACAATAAAGACGTTTATTAACAGCAACGAGACGGGGAGTCTTATAATGAAATACTTCTTCAACAAAAAATGCGGGAATTGCACGTGAAATGTTCTTCATTTTTTAATGTACAATTAAAAAATATATTAAGGTTGGATATAAATAGACAAAAATGTTGATTGTTTAGTATGGTATCTAAGCACTGTTATTATAAAGTTATACTAATATTATAAAGTTACAAATAATAAAAATAACAATATTTCAATAATAATAACAATAATAATAATATCAGGACAAATTACACACATTGATCTAACCCCTAAGTAAGCAAATTATTTGCTTGTGTTAAGGGTGTTAGACTACTATACAAATACGTAGACATACACATTATAAATACTGCTATTATATTTTTCCTATTCATTTTTTTTATGTTTTTTGCTAGGTTTTATTTGTGTCGCTAACTTCAGAGCCATTCATGTACCCACTAAGTGCAACGCTTCATGACATATTTATTCATAACATATTTACTGGGACCTCTGTGAAGACCAAGAAGTATAGGACAGGAGCGCTCTTCCTCGAGGGTGCAAGGGCATTCGTCAGAATCTGACATAATAGACCAATTTTAACGCCATTGTGTTTTTATTTATTAATAACAAAGTAACTCTATCAAAGGTTTTCGATAATATGTTTTATAAATTACTTAAAGGAACATAAAAAAATAATATCATATGCATGGGCCGCCATGTTTCTAAAATTATCTGTCAAAATAAATAATTTCTTATGGGTATATTCCCTAAAAACCAAATATTGGTTCGAAAAAAAAAATCTTCCAAAGTGCTTACAGTTTTTTGTTTTAGTTTTTGGCATGTTTTCATTGAAAATGAGATAAAGCCGCAACTAAAAGTATTCTTAATTTGTAAAAAATACCAAATTGTATCTAAATCCGTCTAGTAGATGTCAAAAGTATTAAATGTGTAGGCTTTACCTTATTCATAGAAATAAATTTATTTTTTAGTTTTTATAGTTAGCTTAGCAAAAATATTACTGATGAGAGAACTTTCAATTAATATAATTGAAATCGGTAATCTCGTGTACTGGTTTAGCTTGTAATCACGGCTGGTGCAACCTGGACGAAAGTTGAGGCAAATAAAAGATATGTGATACCTATTTCGTACGCCTTAATTCCCGATTTTTAAATAATAATGTATTATGAAACGCGATATTTAAAAAAAAAACTTTTAATAAGTCTTGATAATTAGTAACAGTTATGATATAATCACTAACAGTACTAGGAAGCGTGTCAGCCGCTTCCCTGTCAAAAGATTATTTTTCTTAATACTCTTACGCCCCGCCGCTACTAGAGCCATGGGTTCATTCCCATAATGTTCCCATAGCCTAACCCTATTTTACCTTATATTATTATGTATTAAGAATAACCTACAAGTATTGTCATCATATTTTTTTTTCATAGCTGTTAAGAGAATTTCTTTTTTGTCACAAATGTTTAAGGTGGTATGTATAATACCAATATAATAAAATTTCCCAAAACTCGATCTTATTCTATACCCTCAAATCCTGGAAAAGAAGAAAATTACCTAGGTTAAAGGCGGCAAACCGCTACATTCACTTAAAAAGAAAAGATTGCGTTTCTTTACAAATTTACAAAATAAAATACACATAAAGTAATCAAATCATCCATATAGACGTACAGAAAGAAAATCATCCATACATGCCAAGGAAAGAAGTCACCCATACACTACCACGAGGTCCCAAAACAGTGGGTCATTTCCAATCACGTGACTCGTTACGTCACGGCGTTTTCACCCCACTGTTACTGTTACTAATTATCATTGAGTTATCGTAATCTGTTATATGTATATATATATATATATATATAGTATTCCGTTATATGAATAGTATTATCCCAAGGGAGCAAATGTTTTTGTGGGTAAGCCCTTTTATGAAAAGGTGTACGTGACAGAGATTCAGTGAATTTTAAGATCAAGATATTACTTATATTGAACTAGATAAAGTAATCTCACATTGAATTAAATCCAAAACTATACCAATTTGTTTTGTGAATATTAGCGCTCCAACGGCACCGCCCACACTTTTTAAACACTGGTTTCTGGACACAGACTATTTGCAAGTTTCATGAGCTATCTTAAAAAAATATATAAAAACAGACAACCGTCTGTTTTTATAATTTATAAAACCATTAATCGCACAACAAAAAAGTGATCATTAAATATTATTATCCATTTTATGTAAAACATCTAAAATAAAAATTGAACCAATTTAAATTTAGAGAAAATATAAAATTTCATTAAAATAGATAGTTCACTTGAATTGGACAATAATCTTACGTTAATAGGCATTAAGTAATTTTCTATTAGATGAAGTAAAACACTTATTATATACGTACAAACAACTTATTATATATGTAGTCAGTGAAGAAGGAAAAACAATATCCGCCACATTTGTTTATTTTTGTTAAAAAATAATCTTCCTCGTGGTATAACAAACAAAACTATCTGCGATAGACTTAATAATAATCACATCATTACTGTTATCAGGTGATGATCTAATATTTAAGACTAGATGTTTGCAGAAACTTCTTCCACTTCGGTTACAAAAGGACTGAGAACGTACGAATTATTAATTTAAAACTAATGATCAAAGTTGTGAAGCGAAAATTATTTTTAAGACACTAGTGGTAGTAAGGGCAAAGTAATGTAATATTTGCTGAACTTGTAATCCACCATCCTTACCTACCCTTCCTAGGTATCTATCTTCCTTGATGAATGAATGGTCTATCAATAACAACAGTTTTTATCAAATGCAGCGTGTATGCATCTATTATTATCTAATAATACACACACGCTGAAATGATAGCAAAATATAGGAAATAATATAAATTAAAGACGACCACCCGATGTAGCTGCACAATTTTTGTCAGGTGATGATTGTGATAAAAAAATATGATAACCATTCATGCCCTTGAATCAGATAAGTCGATAAATTTATCCAAATGAATATTGCACATCTTAAAACAAATTAATTTATAATAACATAACAAAGTAATTTTCAAGTTTCAAATACAATGAAACTTGGACAAAGAAATAATACAAGTTTCAAATATTGCCACTTTACATTGCATATCATAAAAAAACATTTACACTTTCTAGTTTTTCCTCATTTTTACTCATTAGTCACTATTTGCTATAGTACACTCTTACCGATTTATATCGACATCAAGTGATAAATGAAAAACTATAGACGCCAGTCCAATCACCCTAGAAGATAATGTAGAAATATTAGTTTCATCGTCATTTACCATATCATTGATGTTGATAAATCAAATTCAATTCGTCAGTTTTCCTTTAAAACCTGTGTTAATTTCGGTATGGTTTGCTATGGTTTACTAAGATCAGCTTTATCTTTTTAATATAGCGTAACCTGATGACGATTCATGTCCGCCCTGACAAATAATGCAAAAGTCGTACTGCGACCAGGACGGATTGTCAGGATTGTCGAATCGGTATTGAAAAGAATTCATAAAATTATATTATGGGAAAAATCGGCTTAATTGTTCATGGACAATATGCTCAAGGATCTTAGACAAAAAAGGACAGATTGACAAAGTATGATAATTACTCAAATTCGTATTAATCGTATTCGCGGAAATTTCGTATAATCGTGTAGAATTATCTTACGACTAATGCAATTGGGTCCCACATGTAATTGCTAGAATGTTCTTCTTACCATCATGTTGAGTGAATTTATTAAGATAAAAAAATAAATATCGGGAGAAGACTTTATTGAAAGTTGACTTAAAGTCGGTAAGAGTAAGAAACTTGACTAATTGTAAGAGAATAGTAATACTTGTAGTAACAGAGAAGTACTATTACTTCCTGTCTCTATTGACTAGGTATCCTTGTCTAACATATCGGATGATGAACAATGTAGATTAGAGAGATTAAATCTAGATTTTGTGGTTCAGCTTCTTAGCGAATGTTTGCCTACTCCCTAAAGCCTACTTCTCATTTGTTTTCTTGATTGCAGATTTATAGATATCCACCATATCAAATATTATATATAATATTTTAAAAAAATACTGGCGAATAAGTCTACATAAATTTAACAGTACAATAAATCTCAATTATAATGTAGAAACAGATTGATTATGCTATTCATATAAGCCAACTAACTATAAAATTATATAATAGAAAGGTTACATGAAATATGTTAACGCTGTATTTAAAACAAACAATAAACCAAATAATAAAAAAAACATTTAAAAATTGGTACCGGTAAACCGGAACTTTAAAAATTTTTAAGTGTATATAGAAGTATATAGAAGTGTTTTGTCTTGTGTTAATTTTAATTATTTTTGTTCTTTATGCAACTTTCGAGGGGGCCCTCAATAATATAATTATGGTTCTCATAACAAAAGGTTTCTGAAATAATTTTTTGAAGATTATCTTTTAAGAGATAAACCGATTAATTATATTATCCAATTTTTATTAATCAAACTTAAGAGTGCGAATGAACATAGCTTTTCTAAACAGAATGAATATCCCTACTATATGCAAATGTATATATGATTCCATTCGTAATATGTGTTGAGCTTTGAGGTATTTCTGTATTATCCTTTCCAGAGTCTCATGTGAGATGAGCATTGAAACTGGAGTGATATCGTGTATACAAACAATAGTACCTACTCTATATAACGCTTTAATGCTAGTAAAATTATTTTACTCCTTTGTAATATTCACTTTGATAAGCAAATGTGGCATCTCAAAGAATGGAATTTGTTTTAAAGCAAATTCTTGATGCTCTAAAATTAGTAATGATCTGAATAATGGTAGCTAGTATTATAAAAAAATGTTTTGTTAAGCCTACAACAATAGTGTGTTAGATATTTATTAAATTTAATTGAAGTAAATTTATTAACTTGTGTACTTTTTTTTAACATATAAAGCTATTGTAACCTTGTTTTTTTATGTAATTAGGCCGGCAAACGAGCGGTTGAAGCCATCTAATATAAAATAACTACCGTCGCCCATGGACAACTGCAACACAAGGGGAGTTGCGGTTGCGTTGCCGGCCTTTAGGGAAAAGATGTCTATATACTTGATGCTAAAAAACCTCCAAATTATAACGCCCAGGGAAAACCTCTAGAGAAAGATCATTATACAGTTTGCAAGTGCGCGGAAAGAATGAGCATAAGGCTCGCACATTCCTTGCAAACCAACCATCCAGGTGGTGTGTGTTGTAAAATGCAGATTAAACAGCGTGGGTGAAAGCACTGAACCTTGGAGAATTCCAACATTAATAGGCATTGACAATGATGTTACGTCCAATAAGAAAATTAGTTATCCTATGGCTTAATCCCTCGGGGAAACCCCTTAACCTTTAATATAAGTTTTGTGACATTGTTTAATGTTTACCTCGTAATATTTCAGTATTGGTTCTGTTTCAACAATCAATGTTAACATAAGCATTGCTTGCGAGATTTTTTCTTAATAAGGTTATTAATACCACATTTAATTATAATAATTGAATGTAGTATCAAAAACTCTAGCAATATTTCCACGTATGTCACTGAGTTCACTGCTACGTTATTACCTTGATAATTTTCAAAGAAATACAGACCAATTATTCCCTTTGCTGATATGCTGCTCATAGGTACTGTCGTTTTAGGGGAATGAAGAGGCTTTTGGTGCTTAAGGCGAGGTTTTACTGTACCTACTCCAATATCGACAATTGTGTTTATTTACCTTACCGTTGATGTAAAAGTGGTATTCGTTCGTAAAGAATGCATTGTCAAGGATAGAGAATCGGTCCATAATTATATCAACCAATAATTTACGTTAAATGTAATCGTTTGTTTTCATTTCAAGGTGGTAGAGCCTAGCTGTAGTTATCTGGCTGCAGCTCGTATTGGGCTGGCTCGACCGGGGAAGGACCACCCTCTCACAGAAGACCGACGTGTAGTAACCAAATTCATTTGGTTATGTTTCGTCGGTGAGTGAGAGAATCCGGAAGTCCAACCCCCCCCACGCCAAAAATGAAATCGATGCTAAAAAGAAAAATACCCCAGGAGGGTACCGGCTTTGATGAAGCTTGGGACCCCCTCCCCGAGCAAAATCGGGGAAATGATTATCGGATTTTGCTCGGGTTGCCCGTCGTATCTGGGGCGGGCAAAGTATCGCCTTTTGTGTTTTTAGAGGGCAAACGACGAGTCAACGCAGCGGCACCCCGACCCACTTTAACTGTGGACTTTTGCAACATCCGGGGACTTCATTCCAACTTGAACGCCGTCCACCATCATCTAGAGACGGCGCAGCCGACCTTGTTGTTTCTGACGGAGACGCAGATATCTCAACCTAGCGACACAGCGTACCTATCATACCCCGGGTATAAACTAGAACATCATTTTATACCACACGCCGGGGTATCTGTGTTCGTAAGGGACGATATCTGCTACCGTCGCCTTCAGGTTTTTGAAGGTCGGGACCGGTCTGTACTCTGGCTGCGCGTGGACATGGACGACCATGTCAGAGTCTACGCGTGCCTCTACAGGTCCCATAGTGGTAATGCAGAAACGGATCAACTCTTAGGCCATGTTCAGGCGAAGATTGACGATCTGCTTTCACAGACTCCCTCCGCCGAAGTCGTAGTCCTCGGGGACTTCAATGCGCACCATACCGATTGGCTAGGGTCACGTGCCACCGACTACGCGGGGAGATCTGTGTTTGACTTTGCTCTGGCAAATGGTCTGTCCCAATTGGTAAAGACGCACACTCGTCTACCGGACGTGGACAGCCATATACCCTCTTTGTTGGATCTTCTGCTGACTACACATCCCGGAAACTACCAAGTCACTGTCGAGGCTCCCTTAGGGTCCTCTGATCATTGCTTGGTACGGAGTGTAGTGCCCATGGAACGCCCAGCTCGCACAAGACCTGCGACTCGACGCGTTTGGCACTACAAGTCAGCGCATTGGGATGGAATGCGATCTTTTTTTGCATCCTAAACATGGGGGCCGATTTGTTTCCCTTTCAATGATCCTAGTGACTGCGCTGCGGCTGTAGCTGATGTGATACTTCAGGGCATGGAACTATTTGTACCAAGCTCTGTGGTATCACTTGGTGGCAGATCGCGGCCTTGGTTTGATGCGTCTGTCAGGGCTGCAGCAGCTGACAAACGGCAGGCTTATCAAGCTTGGGCTAATGCGTTAGTCACTAAGGATCCGAACTCTAGAGTTCTGAAGAGGAAATATAATCGTGCCTCCAGATTCTTCAAACGAAAAATCGCTAGAGCAAAGTTCAAGCATGTCGTCAAAATCGGGGATCAGTTGGCAAAGTACCCACCTGGCACGCGCAAGTTCTGGGCGCTTTTGAAAGCCAGTCTGGGAAACTTCTGTCGCCCATCCCTGCCGCCATTGCACACTGGGAACGACTCTTTGGCCCACACGTCAAAAGAGAAAGCCGATCTCTTGGGCACTCTTTTTGCCTCAAACTCGACTTTGGACGACCAGGGGAGGGCACCGCCTATCATCCCGCGGTGTCCGAGCTTTATGCCGGAAATAGTTTTTCGGCAAAAACTCATCCGAAAAACCCTCCTTTCCTTGGAAGTTCATAAGTCGAGTGGGCCAGATGGTATCTCTCCAGTTGTGCTACGAACATGTGCCCCTGAGTTGACACCAGTGCTAACGCGTCTATTTCGGTACTCTTACTTGAAAGGCGTAGTTCCGGTCTCATGGAAGCGTGCCCTTGTCCATCCGATCCCTAAAAAAGGCGATAGCTCGGACCCAGCTAACTACAGACCTATCGCCATTACCTCTCTTCTCTCCAAAGTAATGGAGAGCATTATCAATAAACAGCTCCTAACCTACCTCGAGGATCACCAGTTGGTCAATGACCGGCAATATAGCTTTCGCCATGGTCGATCGGCTGGTGATCTTCTGTTGTATCTTGCACACCGTTAGGGAGCTGTTATTGAAAGCAAGGGAGAGGGTCTGGCAGTTAGTCTGGATATGGCGAAAGCCTTCGATCGTGTATGGCACAGGGGGCTTCTTTCGAAGCTACCTTCCTATGGGCTTCCCGAGAGTTTATGCAAGTGGATCACCAGCTTCCTCACTGGGCGGAGCATACAGGTCGTTATCGAAGGTTTTTGCTCGGACCCTAAGCCCGTGAACGCTGGTGTATCCCAAGGCTGCGTGCTATCCCCAACTCTGTTCCTCCTATACATCAATGATATGCTGGATATCTCCAACATACATTGTTATGCGGATGACAGCACTGGGGATGCTGTATATTCCGGCCGTGCAGGTCTCTCTCGGGAAAACGTCGACGAGTGCCGAAAGAAATTTGTGTCTTCTATAGAGACTTCCTTGGGGCTGATCTCTGAGTGGGGTGAACTGAACCACGTACAGTTCAATCCCCTGAAGACACAAGTTTGCGCGTTTACCACTAAGAAAACCCCATTTGTCGTATCACCGCTCTTCGAGAGCACTCCCCTCATTGCCTCGCCAAGTATCAGAATACTGAGTCTCGACATTTCGAGCGATTGTCAGTTTCGTGGTCATCTGGAGAGCAAGGCCAAGTTGGCCTCAAAGAAATTGGGAGTTATTAATAGAGCGAGGCAGTATTTCAAACCTGGCCAAAGATTTGCGCTTTATAAGGCGCAGGTCCGGCCACACATGGAGTACTGTTCTCATCTCTGGTCCGGATCACCCCAATATCAGCTTCTACCATTTGACCTCGTACAACGGAGAGCCGTTCGTATTGTCGGGGACCCGATGCTCTGCGAAGGGCTGGACTCTTTGGCATTGCGTAGAGACGTGGCTTCTTTGTGCGTCTTCTAACGCATTTACAACGGGGAATGTTCCGAAGAACTATTCGATCTGATGCCTGCCGCCGAATTTCATCACCGCACAGCGCGCCATCGCCTCCAATATCATCCTTACCACCTGGATGCGTGGCGATCTTCTACTGTGCGGTTTTCAAGGACATTTTTCCCACGTTCCACTCGCTTGTGGAACGAACTCCCTTCGGTGGTATTTCCGGATCGGTACGACATGGATACCTTCAAAAAAGGCGTTTACTCCTACCTACATGGCCGGCAACACTCTTGTAAATCCTCGGATGTTGCAAGAGTTCATGGGCGGCGGTGATCACAAGTCATCTGTGACCCGCCAGCTCGTTTGCCCTCCTCTTACATAAAAAAAAAAATAAAAAATTCAGGTAAAATTTGAAGTTTATATAGGTTTAGTTTAAGGTCCAAATACCAAATTCGCTACAGACTTGTTCACGGTACTGCCAGAGCTGCCGAACGCTTACGCTTGGATGATTCTGGTTTGACTCTTAAAGAAAATACAACCTTCCAAAATTTCTGTTCGCTTGATCTTGAACGTGGCCGCCCATTTTATTTAATATTCGTTGTAGACCCCATTTGCTTGCACTTCTTGACCCAAACTTTAATTAAATTAACACTTGGACATTCACTTAAAAATCGTAATCCGTATACAATTCTAAAAATGCGTCGTTCCGTGAACCGCTCCATTGTGACTAAAATGGCATTGGGTGACGCTCCGTTCCCCGCTTCTCGCGCGCCCCTTACTTTCACGGTTTTTGAGAAATCAAGTGTTACTATTTACAAACATTTTTGACCGACTCTGTATTTAGCTGACACTATCTTTTTAATAACTGGTTTTGAGTAGTGTTTTATTTCTGAACAAATATAAATTTAAACCCCTTCAATTGATGATATTTCAATTACGTTATTTTACGATGGTAATGTTATAGTGTTGTAATATCGATGAAAGACGAACTAGTGTAGATATGTTTGAACAGAATGTATGTACAGAGTTTATGAAAGACAAATATCGGAACATGTTCGATACTTAGCCCTCATGTCAGATAGTGAGTATGTGAATTATATTTAAAAAAAGATAGTAGAATGTAAAAAATATTAGAAACAAAAAGAGAAATAGAATAGAAAGGTTGTCGGTAGAAGGATAAGCAAGAAGGAGTAATAAATAATCGAAGTCACAGTCAACAGTCTAGTGTAATTTTAGAAACATTTTAGACTTCATTTCATACATTGCTCCATTACATTATTAGTTTTAGTCAGTAAAATATTTTTCTCGCTTTCTATTTGGCTTCGTATGCCTTAAATGTTCTATTTTTCGTAATTATTTTAGATTAATTTATAACAATGACTAATGTAGTGACGTTTATAAATATTATGTTAGTTACGAATAATCGTGAATTCATTTTTTTGAAACACAAAGTATTCCTAATTATCAAAATATAAACAGTCTAGGTTAATCTTCACTTCACATGTCAAAAGGTAAATTCTATAATCACTAGGAGGACTTAAATGTTGTATACCCTGTATCGAACTTTTGCATACTATTTTATGCACAATGGTGAAATTACTTTTGAAAAGTCTGACAGATAAACGTGTTCGTTGTTTCAACAAAGCGAAATGGAAAAATTTGGAATTTAAGATTTATAGCCGGCCAACTAAATCTGTAAGCCGCTTCAAAAGATAAAACGCCTCTCCCATCTCCCATCACGAAAACAAAAATAAACAGTTGGCCAACTGTTCCGCTTCACTTCTTGACTTCTACTTTTTGTTTTGTTAGATGAAACTTAGATCTATCAAGTTTGTATGACATATTTATAAAATCTAAATTTATTTAAATAAATTGTATTTTAGTGACATTTCTTTTATAGACTCAATAATATACTGTTACTAATGCCATTTAAAGTTCCTAAAATCACACATGCCTTTACCTTATCTAGCCAGTTGATATTAATTTTTATTATTGTTCTACCAAAGGTGAAAAATAATTAATATCCTTGATAGTGCTATCATATTTACTTCTACTATCAATATCTAGCCATCTACTTTACTACTTTAGATTCAACCCACTAGTGTCATGGACGGTACGTCAAAGGATTTTTGAGAAGGACTTTTTAAGAAAAAATATCAAACAAAATTGTATATCTATAAGTGGTATTGATATCTTTGTCTTTAAATAGTTGATATTTTTATAAATTGTGCCGATATAAAATAACTAACCTAACCTAACTCTGATTTTTATATTTTAAAAGTAACCCAGCTTACCGTGATATTATATTTCAATAATAAAATACCCTTTTTTATAGAGCAGACGTTCAAAAACTCAAAAAATTATAAAAAAATATTATTCAAATGGATTATTTAATTTGTAAAACCGCCACCTATAACAAAGCTTCTAGAAAAACAGACGTAATATTAAAACAAAACATTGAGAGAATATTAAACAGGGCATATTTAGTAAATAACAAGTTAAATATAAAACTCTTCTTAACAATCATTGTAAGTTTAGAATACTTTATTAATAAAATATGTACAACCATATTGTTTTATTCAATATTGTTTTCTATTATTCCATTGTTATTACGGCCAAACCTGACCAAACTTTCTTCATAACATACATTATTTAATTAATGTTAAATAATGTATGTTATGTATGATTGTATTGATTGATATGTATTGCTTGTATGTAAATATTCAATATTTTAATTTATTTTATTTTATTTTTAATAAAATTAATTTTATTTTATTTTTAATGTAAATATTCAATAACCGAATCATGAAGGATATCTCTGAAGAGCCTCATATTTTAATATTTTTATTTATGGAAGTGTAAGTGTAAGAATTATTTTAGAAGATATATGAATTTATTAATCACTCTGAATATTAACTTCAGCCATCCTTGCTGCCGTAAATATTAATAGCTATATTTTTGATAGCAGGAACAGATAAAAAATAGTTGAATCAAAAAAATATGGTTTTTGAGATTTAAATATAAAAATATGATCCTAATATTCAACGCTTTTTGCAATAGAACAATATCATAGCAACCTTCACACTCACACTAGTTTAAAATAAAGGACATGACTGTATAAATTCTCTAATAATGTTTTGCGACGGTCACGTAGGAATAAAAGTATTGAACTGTGAAAGGGATGACTCGTTAGTCGAAAACCTCACCTTTTGCAAAAAAAAAGACTTACTACCGAAAAGTCTTTACTGATCAAACCAACACATTGACAACTGACACTGATCAGACGAAAATAAAATATAAATTGATTTATTATTTTTTTATACCTTGGAAGAGAATTGAAATTCAGTTTACAACGGAGGTAAAGGGAATTTTGAATGGAGTAGGTATTATATTTAAACATTTTTCTGTAATATAAACAATATTTATAACATTATTAATCAATGTACCTTGTGTACTGTGGCAATATAAACAAATTTCCTCTACAGTATTATAATGAATGTACATAGTGAAGTACGTTATAAGTGTAGTAAAAGCAACTCATGTTATATTTAACGTAATTATAAATATATGTCTATTGATTTACTCGACTGAACTTTAAAATCCATTGCCTCCTCCGCTCGCTAAAACAAAAGTTAGCAAATATCGTTACAAATATATTGTATGTGTATTTATAAAGCCTGTTTACACTCTCAGTTGATTAGCAAGATATAATATGTTATACATTTATTTAATTATAATACCATTTCTTTGATTTAAATAACGAAATGCTAAAAACATAAAAACCTATAACACAAACTTTTACACCTTTAAAGACTCTTATAAAAATGTATCGATGAACTAAACTATTCTATGTAGGTACATTGTGTTCTATTGTGTTTCGTTTATAGTACTGCAATAATCATTATTTAAGGTGCATTAGGAGCATTGTAGACCGTGTGATAGCAACTAAAGAGACAAAGTCACGAAAGATTTGCGGAAAACAAGTGACCAAAGACAAGGACAACTGCTTCTTACAGCTAGCATTACAGAAATCCTTATTATTATTATAATTCATTTTTTTTTATCAAAATATAAACATATATAACAAAATAATAAAATTAGTTAAATTAAATGTAATCCATTACTTATACATACCAGTTAAGTAAGTAACCCATTATTAACTTTAAAGCTATAACGTTTTTACGCAATATAATTATTTTCTACTGTGGCTGTCAGCCAGTCTGTGACCACCGCCGGTGCAACCCGGTCAAAACCTCAGGCAAATAAATGGTATGTAATACCTATTTTCTAGTGGCTTAATATAATTAAATAACCGTTTACAAAATAATTAAATAACCGAAGATTTACTCCATAGGATATGAGTCTATGGAAACTTAATAAAACCTATTGTTGATATATCACACTATAGGTTTGCACGTTGTAGAATTAAAATGCTGTCTCCCGTTAATGAAAATATCACATATTTGCCTTCGAGAAACATCGAAGAAAGTAGGTAGTTAAGCTGTTGTTCCACATATATTGTTAAATGTATATAATGTGCAAAATGCATTTCTAGATTTCTAAGTATATAAAATCGACTCTTGTATCGCTGCATTGGGTTGAATTGGTGAGAAATCATTATTATATATTTCATCAAAATTATATAAAATAAACAAAGTAACAAAGAAAAATTTATACATTATATGTGGTTTGAAAAACTAATTGGAGCATCTTTAATACTTGACGTAGAACTCACAAATTGTCAAAAATATTGTAACAATTGTATTTTGAATGAATTATAACTTTGTTTTTTTTTTATGTTTGCTCATCACTCAAAAACTATACAACTAATGCTGATAACCTTTAGTGTAATTTTAGCTTTTTTCTTGGTCCTGTATATTATACTCATACTCTGGAAATTATTTCAATGTAATCAGAAAATTAAAAAAAAGTTTAGGCTATAATTACAAAAATGGGATGGAAAAAATTGGTTTGAGAAATAATAATTAATTGATAGTTTAACAACTAAAAAATTTATAGAAAATAACATGGTTCCACTTCTATTGAGTAACTGATATTGCGACATAGATGAAAAGGACCTCTTCATAGTTGGATTTTCAGCTCATAAATGACATTATCCAATGCATGACATTAATTATTACCAGTCTATGACAATATACAATTTGATATCTTATAAGAAATAACCTATAATTGTATCTTTTACTACTAGACCGGAAGAAAAAGTATAGAAATGTATTATAT
Source organism: Napeogenes sylphis (assembly GCA_959347405.1). Classification (NCBI taxonomy): domain Eukaryota; kingdom Metazoa; phylum Arthropoda; class Insecta; order Lepidoptera; family Nymphalidae; genus Napeogenes; species Napeogenes sylphis. The sequence goes on along the minus strand of OY365788.1, from coordinate 26,020,121 downwards.
CCACCAAAGATTGATTAAAGATAGCTGAGTTTTTGTTATTTCAATAATATAATGTAACACGGTTCTTCGGTCATGATGTTTCTAATCAGTGAAGTCTAACAACGATTAGTAATTTCCTTAAGACAAATGATATTTCCCTTTAAACAAAAACATGCCTACAGTTTACCAACTATCATTATGAGCAAAAAATATTTGGTTTTATTTTCTACAAAAAACAACTGTCACGTAATTTTCTCTGATATATATATATTGTCAGGCTGTCAATCTATTTCTCTCTCTTATGATAAATTGTTATTTATGTTAAAATAAATATCCGGTAAGTGTGTGTTAATTTTTTTTATTATTGGCTCTAGACATAATTTCTAGGACATTGGTCGATATCAAACTGCTTAAATAATATTATATACCTATCGTATATACATACTATAAATAAAATAAATACATACTTTAATAAAGTATGTTTCCTGAGAATTCAACTACCCGTCGCCCACTCGCTCTTGTTATAAGTAATAAAGGTTGTTATGAATTATATAAGAGACTTACAAAAATAAACTTTAATCCGATTTTAAATTAATTTAAATTAATATAGAATAGAAAGGAACCGTTACTGGTAGGGACGTTGATTTATATTTCATTTTATATTTATTTAAAATTTAAATAACCTTAACTATATATATGGCTATATATGTTTCTAGATATTTTATTTTTTAATAAAACTACACACACCCACCCTTGTCACCATACCCTTCCTTTTTAAAATCACATAATTAAATATAAGATTAATAAATAATAACATACTGTAATTCATGACATTAATCTCCCATGAATTGTAAATAACAGTGTTTTAGTTCGAATAAACGAGTTAGAATGAAAAAGGATTAGTGACTAAAAGACCCAGGTACTAATTACGTTATCTACACCAAAGGAATACCATTAACAACATCCTTCTGTGTCATGTAAACAACTTACAAATTTATTAAAAGTTTCTTCCGTGTTTCCTAAAATTTCATTTGAAGTATGCTATTTATTTTTACTTAATGTGAAGTAAGTACATACTCTTTATTTTTACTTTGCCACAGTAAGGTTTATGATCACTTATTTACTTACATACTTTTGGATTTTACATGTAAGATAGTTATTAAAACAAGGGAAAATGTTTATTTGAAACATAGTATGAATTGTTATTTTCGTGACTGTGTTAATATATGCGTTAAGGAACGAACACCATCGTGCTCATATTTTAATTGAGAAAGTTTATATGCTTCGATACTTTTCCAAAAATTTCTCTAAAGAATACCGACACTGACCGGCATTGACCGGCACTGACTGATACTTCAATTATTAGTACGTTTAAATAATCTTCCAATTTCCTTCTACGCAAACGAAACCGAAATACAAAAGGTAGCGAAGTCCATGTTATCATTCATTTACACTTTGAACCCCGGTGTTAGATTTACTATATTTAACCTCAATTACAATATTAAATTAGTCCAACTAATAAAAGGGTATGGACACCCCAAAGAAACCATAAAGAAACAGACTTTTTATAAAGCCAGATAATAATCATATAAACATTTTTGAATACGATAATATATATTTATGATAATACTTTTGATGAGTCATGGGAAAAAAATTGCAAGAAGGTGAGGTTTAACCAAACGAGTTAACCATTTTACGCTCCAATTGTTGAACTCATACACAATCACAAGATTCTGTATGAGCAAGCACAAGCACAAAGTTTTGAACCCTCATTATATTATAAATAATTGACACAACCATTAAAAACCTTTTAAAATTCGTATTAATTTTATAAAATGATTCTCATCACCACCAACGTTCAAAAAGAATTCCATAATGGTCACCTGGAGTATTTCTTTTTTAGTTGCAGACTCATGGGCGTACCGAGGGAGGGGCAGGGGCGCGGCAGCTGCCCCCCCTAGACACGGTATACTTCTCTACTACCTTCTATTGTAAATTGAAATTGGTATTTTACATTAAAAAATAAAACCAATTAAGTTTTAAAAATTGAAAAAGATTTAGAATTGCTTTCTCAGAAAGGTTAGTCGGGGACGAGAAAAGTAGCTTTTCCGTTGATATAAATCTATGTATTACAAACAAATTCAATTCTCTTGTAAAACTTTTAGCAAACACTTTAAAGTCTAAAATCTTCATTAGAAGCAAGCTTCGGCAAAGACAAATCACCGGCTTTTGCTCTTTCATTGTTAAACCATGCTCAGAAAATTAAAATTACAGCTCCAAAATTACAAAAATATGTCAATGAAATCTGGTTTCGCCCCCCTTAACACTGAATCTGGGTACGCCCATGGACTTGCAGTTGTTACGCTAAAAGTTTAGGCAATAAATGTTTATCTCTATAAAAAAATTGAAACATAAATTTCGGTTGTGGCATCTTTTCAATGTTAATCAATACTACAAAATAAGATAATTTGGTTAGAATTGTCACCACCGTCCCCATAGAGACGATCATATATGGATTTTTTAATTCACCAATAGGCAGGCAGGTAGGAAGCTTAATTGTTAGAGCGACAAGACAAAGAGATTTTGTAGAGGTAGCGAATTTGAGTCTCTGCCCGTGTCGGTTCTTTTTCATTCCATAATTATTTAAAATTTCAATAAGCCTAACATGGCTGACCATGTTTATAGATATTTTCTAACATTACCATATATTATGTACAGTTTATTTAGTATCTAACCAAAAAATCTTAGGCGTACAAAGTCCGACTTATCCCTTGTGTAGATCTATTCCAGTCCACTTAAAAAAAACTATTAAAAAAGAAAAACATAACTTAATAAGTAAAAATTCATTAAATGGAAAGAAAATAATTTTGATTTTGTAAAAAAAAATCTAAAACTATGTTGTAGTTATAAAAAAAATATTTATTTTTATTAAATTCTACCTAATTCATATACATGTCATAATATGTTATTATTCTAATGTTATATTTATAAGAATAAAATACAAAAAATATTTTTTAACCGTTGGTACGGGAATTTCGATTCCAAATTAACTGTTTGACCAGTACCTTGAAATTAGTGTGATTTTTTATTAAATAAAAAAATTTAATCTAGGTATATTCTTTAATTACAGTAATAATTACGCAAACTTTTTTAAGACAACAAAAGAAACGACAACTACACCTCCAATATAGTCCGCATCATCAAATTGGTTATAGAATCGTTTTATTTCAAAAACACGAGTTAAAACGCAATTAACACAATGGGTAGTATCTAAACGAATACCCCATACCAAATACCAAGTACTCTTTATCTTTTATATAAATTTATTCGAAAATAAATATCAATATGTATGTTTTTAAATATGTACCAGACTGAGTTTCTAGTCGGCTCGAGGCTTGAAATGGGTAAATTATATACAGGGTTATTTGTAATTAGTTGACCACCCCTTGTAGGCAGCCTCTCTACATCAATCCCAACAACATTTGTTCTATGACTTTTTGCTAATTTTGATAAACAACAAGTGTTTGATTCCTCTTTTACTTATTACTATGTATTTTGTAAGAAGTACTTAAAAGGTCAACGCCCGGGCGTCATACCTACGTTCAGAGGTAATGCCAGTTCAGAGTCAACAAACAAATTTTGTATGGGAAAACTTAAATGTTTGTTTGTATGTATGTATGTCTGTATGTTTATGCACGCTATTCTCAGAAATGGCTGAACCAATTTAGATGCAGTATCAGGACTATATTGATACAGTCTTTACTTAACATTTAGTGTTTTTTTTAATTAAATCGGTTAAGAAATAAAAAAGTTATATCAATTTATATGAATCATGTAATAGGTACCAAGCAAATTTTCTTCTATACATGTAATAAATCTGTAGAGGAATAGTGTCTATAAATTGAAAATATTACAAAATAAATAGACAGAATGTAAAGGGATAACTAACAGAATCCATTTCTAAAATTAAAAAAAATATTTGTTCATCTGTTTGTCTTTTAATAATATATATCCAATTTAAATAACTCTTATACATAAAAATTGGGCTTCACTCTGAATAACATTTAATTTTTCACTTTCATTGCACACTTTTCACTCTATCAAAAGATATAGGTATTTAAAGTATTCAGGAAATTTATCTATATACAATACAAAAAAATGTAACTAGTCACTGCTGTCTGTACATAGAAAATATGTTCAAAAATTCATAAGGGGAGAAGAATTTATATAAGCAAAAGAACCCAAAACAATGGATTTTCATTTTGTCTGTTCGTCTATATGTACATGTGTACATACAGTGCTCGATAATCTTAGAACCGTATAAAACGATTTGGATGCAGTTTTCGGGAATATGTTGTAATGGGCATCATTTAATATTTTCTTTTTTTTAACAATCTGGTAACTAATAAAGAGCTAATAATCTCTTCTTCATTGCCACTTACCAGCGATTAATCAAAAAAATATATACATAAATAAACTAACTATAAATACTTCTATAGATATGCAAAAATTATTTAATTGAGTTCGATGAAACTTTGAAGATTTATAGTTTTTACATACATTGGTATGTACAAATGGTACGTTTTATCGAAATCGAAATCTACACGTACGAATTCGCAGGCACAGCTAGTGTCAAATATTTTGTTATTTGTACATTGAAAGAAAAACCATTTGAATCGTTACTTCCGCATCTTTTGTGGTAGAATTATTTAATTGTAAGACTGCCCTTCTCTAAACGTCTTTATTAAACTGTAAGCTGGCAGAATATTAAACGTTTATTTCTTAAATATAAGCTTTTTTTTTTTAATTTTTAATCTTATTAAAATTTAATTAGTGAGTAATAAAAAAGGTTACGTTCTTTATACCTTAAGAATTTAATATTACGGTGAGACTTAAAAAGGTATTTTATAATGTGCCCCTTTCTATTAGCCCTCAAAACTAAAGCAGCTCTGAGAGCTCGGACACAACAAATTTTCAACAACTTTATTTTCTATTACTACATATCTACATATAGTAATAATAATGTATTATCCGTAATATTCGTACTCCGAGATATAATTCATTTACCTATATTTATCAAATAAAATAATTTTTACACAATGACTAAAAACGTGTAAATTTCACCAACATTAGAACATCCTCAATATTTTAAGGTATTCTACATAATTGTTTTTAGTTTCTCAGTTGGCTCGGGATTTTCAATAATTCCTCATTAATTAATTTATCACGTTAATAATTATGGAAATATAACGTGTTTCTTATAAGACATTAGATTGAAATAAAACTATTTTTACGGATTTAACTTGTGGATATTGAATTGAATTTTAAATTTACATTCTAAATCTAATTCAACGTTTCGAACGCTTTGCAGCAATCACGGTAAGACGAGATGGAGGTGTCTGTCACTAAGTCAGTTAATTAGTCATCTACCTTTAACGGTTTCTAAGCTTCCGGGCGTACAGTTCAGAATTCACACAAAACGCACTAACAGTATCTTGAGGTCTTACAGTGTGGTCACAGACATGGGATTTTATATTTTTCAAAAGTGGGTCCCAGGTGTTAGATAATCCCCAACCATCTTCTCTATTAAAATTAGGAAGTTTTTTAATTTCATTAGCCTTACGAACCACTCTCGGAATGTAACGTTGTGCTTTAGCGAGGATTTTAGGTTTATCAATTCTTATATAATGATGGGGCTTGTCTATGGTATGTTCACACACTGCTGACTTCGCTGTACGCCTATGCTTGATATCCGATACGTGTTCCCTAATTCTTTTACCGATGCTCCTCTTTGTTTGACCTATGCATGACAAGCCTCAATCGCAGTCAAGTTTATATACTCGAGCACATTGTAAAGGAATATTAATTTTGAAAGGTCTCAAGAATTGGCTCACTTTCCTTTGAGGTTTATATATATAGTTCTAATTGAAATCTTTTTAAGATGTTGCCGATTCTGTAACCCTTTCACATATGGTAGTAGGGCCGGTTGACGCTCAACTGTGGGTGGCTTGATGTGGTTTCTGCGACGCTGGTGAAGTACGTTCAGGTGGTTTTTGAACAAGGCATGCTTGATATACTGCAGCTCGCCCTTTAGGTGTTCAGCGTCACAGATGTATTGTACTCTCTGAAACAAAGTTTTGCCAACGGCAGCTAACAAGCTACCTAGCTAGTTAGCAACTCTTTGTTTCACCCTATAATTGTATAATTCACCCTATAATTGTATAACTCACCCTAGCCCGTTGGCTAGGGTTAATTATAAGTAGCATGTTTATCGATCGGAAAACCATAATCATTTTTTTTTTATTGTGTATGGCAATAAAACAAATAAATCGTTTATCACAAGGTGCAACTGTAGAATGCAACTCATATCATATCATGCCTTGCTAGCTTTAGATAGACATACAGATAATGATATTTTAAATTTATATTTTATTTATATTTTCTAATAAAAAATACGTAATCTGCTCATATTATTGTGTCACACTTATTAGAGAGCGGAAGCTGTGTAGTTGTGAATAGTGATTGACGATGTGATCTTGGAATGGCTGATCCATCTTAATTAAAATCTGTAAAATGTATAAATGTAGTAATAACTTTAAATTCTTATTACTTTTGAACTAAATTTCTACATGATTCTTAATAATATATATATTCTATAACTATATTAGTACTTTTTAATTTTGGTAAGAGTCGCATAAAGTAGGTACTCTTATAATGAAATACATAAAAGACCTTTTCAATACAATATTATACAAATGTCAGTAAAAAGCACAACTGTCGTGGTTTCATTGAACATAATATTTATTTCAAGTAAATATGTATACAATATGTTTATCTGTTCTTTAATAATTGTCAATATAATAAATGTGAAAGAGTACAAAGATGGAGGTACGTAGAGACTTGCGCTTATATAACTTCATTAAATTGTCATCGCTAGTAAATGTTAAAACGGAAAATATTTCTCAAGGGTGCTAGTGTATCTGATGGTAAATAAGCTCCTTAATGAAAGTTTTATATGACCGAGATTGAGTAAACTTTATGACCAATGTATTATATATATATATATATATATTGTACCAGAAATAGTGACAATTGTATATACTTATTATCATGTTGAATTAAAAGTGGCCGACGTACATTCGTTATAGCAGAGTTAACATAGATTATTTATTCAGTTTATTATTTGAACCACGAAAATTAAAATCAAACAAAAGACTCAACACGGGACTCTAAAACTATGATTGTTAATTAAAATACTCCATAAATATTAATTTAAAATGAATGACATCGTATAAATAAACTCGCTGTATATTAGGAAAATAGAGAACAGACTAGAAAAAAAACAAATCTGAGCTTTTTAATACAAAAAATTTTTGGATACAAATAATATCGTTTTATTTCCAATTTGGGATTTTTTAGATCCGTAGTTATTTAAAGTAATTGTGTATGGGTCGCGTTTATTTGAATTCAGAATTTAAAAACTATATTTGAAATATGAACATTATTAAAAACAGAAATCTCAATAAATGTATGATATAACTTTATAAAAACAAGATATTTTTTTGCTTTAACTATATTTCTCTTCTTTGAAACATGTCTAGCCAAAAATAATAATGATTTAAATAAATCAAGAATGAAAAATTAATCTATTTGGGCAGGATTGGCACCTGTCCCGTCAAGGTTACCGCTCCGTCTTCTTGTCAGTTGGGTTACAATATATGAAATGGATCGCTAATACACTTTTATCAGTGATGGATATATTTGATAAGAACCATTAAAGCTACCGTTTGGGATTGCCAGGTTCATTTTTAGAATAAAACTTATTGTTGGTATATTAGACAATAGGACTGCATATCATTTAATCAAAATATGCTAGTATGTATTATATTATATAGATAAAATGCAAGTACATATTTCAAAAATGCTAAGGGATTCGTATTTTGTATACACTATGAGTCAAGTGATTATAAAACAAATAAGTCTTTATCAATGGAATACTTCTATTATCGATTCAATTATTGAAATTTTATTGAAAAAACGCTTATAAATTATTTTGCTGATAGAATATAAAATCTTTGATAACTACATCTTTAGCCACTTTTTCTACGAGCCATAATTAAATCGAGTTCCCAATATTACTTTAATATATTTCCTATATTGTTTCCTTATAAGTCTCAATAACAAATGGTTTTTTTATACTTCAGTTAATGCAAGACTATGATAATTTATTAATTAATCAGTAATAATTTAAACATTTTTATTTATAATTAAGATAGTTAACATGACAATATTTTACAGTAACACTAAAACGATTACATTAACCAAACACAATCCCATAGTAAGAGGTTACTATTACTTATTTTAATAATTATATAGTGAACTTGAAGGAAATTTTAAGTAACAATAATCATTGAAGAAATAAAATTCATACATTCACTTTCTATTGAATGCTCTTCGTCTTTACGCAGTATATAAAAAAAACAATGTCGTTTTTTCTAAAACGAAACGTTTTTTTGAAACGTTTTTTTTTAAGATGTTTCTTAAGGTAGCAATCGTCACGGTCTTTATTTTTCAGTCTCTCCTTGTACTGTTGTTATATACGGGTGTCTGTGCCTGCTAGTATCTTTATTCGAGTCGACGAGCATCTTGCGCTATAAGCTGTATAAACCTTTTAATAAATGCGTCCAAATATATTAAAAAACAAATTGCCATTTCTAATCTTTTTTTTGTTTTATATTAGCGTAAGCGGGAGTTATATAGTAGTTTACAATTTATAATTAAGAAATGGATAGTTCAGATAGTTAACGTTTAAAGTTAAGTAGAGTCTAATTTGATTTAATGCAAAGCAAAAAGAATTATATTCCTTTTTATCATACGTTGGACTGCAGTATCCATCTCTCGACGCACTGTTATCCTACCATCCCGTGTATATAACTTCACCCTTGATGCCATCCTTCTTCCTGGACTTACGGAAGAGTTGGTGGTTTTTCCTTGTCAAATATTTAATAATGTAGACACGAGATGAATTACCCTCAGTTACCGAACCTATCAATGACTACACTGCAGCTACTCATTCTGCTCCGGGATACCTCTTATTTATTGTTATTCAATAGGGTATATCATTGTTCACACACATTAATATTCGACTTTAATTGTTCTATTATATCGTTAATTAGTGACTCAATATAACAATTCGTTTGATTATTTCAGCCCTCTTTCTATACACACTCCTCCATACCCACTTTTTTTTTAATTGACCATAGTCGTACAGCTCGTTTACTTCGAGCCTAATAGCCTAATCTCCTATGTTATCGAAATGAGCTCTAACCATAATAGTTTAATTTCCTAATCTGGCGACCATTCTAAGGTCTGGCTTTAAGGGGCCACGCAGTTTGTATTAATGAACATATCCTCTCAATTAGGCGACTGTGTGTTGCTGGACTTGTTTTTACTTTCCAGTTCACAGAAGGTTCGACAAATCAACTATTTAATATTATTGAAATCAGAAGTAATAGGTACTCAGTAACTATAAAATCTACATCACGCACAACATATTCTTAGTTTATCTTAAGTCCGTGTGGATTTTAACTTTTTATTAGGAGAGAGTAGCTTATTAAATTAGATATTGTAAATTAAATTAGAAAAACTAAAAGTATAATCGGGCTATTATATATATAAAGTAATCACGAAATGAAGATTGCTATCTTTTGTAAGTACTTACACAATCTCATTATTGAAGTATCAGTAATTGGCCGCATCGTCGCATCCTTTAGTGTGAAATATGAAAATGCATCCAAGCATATAAACTTTTGTCATATTTAATGTGAGCACTATGAAGTGGATTATATGTACATAACACATAGGTTATGTACATACATAACTTAGTGTAAAACAAGCCTATTAACACGTTCAAGAAAATAGCAATTACAATAAAAATAAATATTGCATATTTATTCAGTGGAACAATAATATCAACTTAACATTCATCAAACGCCTCAGGCATGATGAATTGTTTAAAATATCCAATCTATATTTTGGCAGAAGTTGAAAACATGAATACCGAAATACTTAAACTTTATATTAATAATATACAATACACAATATAAAGATGTTATAAAATGTTATAAACGTAATGTATTGTATAAATTATCTCTCGCTAATCCACTGAGAGCGTGACGCAAGCCCGCTTTATAAATAACGACTGGCCTAGAAGAAAATGTTTTAAGCCTCTGTTTCGTGTTTTAATATTTCGTGTTTATTATGTTACTTATAAAAAAATTTAAAAAGTCGTAAAACTAATGTTGTTGGGATTGATGCAGAGAGGTTGCCTGCAAGAGGTGGTCAATTAATTAAAAATAACCCTGTATAGACGGCATTATTATGTAACCGGAAAATAGGAACATACACACATTTTAATTATAATACATCATTATTTCAAAGAGTGTTCGTGATATTTTATCTCTTCGCCTGCCTTACATGATATTGTGACAAATTATAAAGATACCAACGCTGTACCCTGGTTGTCGGAGAATTTGAAATTACTACTATTTATGGTAAGTTTATTCTACAAATAAAAATTAACTTTCCTGTGATAGCGGTTAAGTTTAAATTTAATGTCATGCTTCGCGTGAAAATTTACGAAATATTTTTTGATGAGAATGAAAAATGTCACTAGGAATTAATTTAAGAAGATGTTTACATAACACAGAAAGATATGAACTGAATGGCATTCCTTTGATGTTAATAAATTTAAGGTGGTATCTGAATTTATTGATTTCTTCTGATTTGTCAAATAAATATAATAACAATTTAAGTATTCACAAGTTTTCTTGTTCATTTGAAGTTGAAAAATGCTTACCTGTTATGTAATTGCTTTCAGAATCAATGAAGGGCTTAATTAACACACAAGTATATTATATTATGGTATACCTATATAGGTATACCATAATATAATATCTGTATTAAAAAAACTAAAGTTTTCCAAATTATTATTTTTTAAACTAAAGCAGTACATTTATTAAAATATATTCACGATACTTTTTTCCATTCGTTTTTTTTTAACATTTACAACTTTATGATAATATATAATAATCCAAGAAGCATATTATTCCGCAAAAAATATGATTGAATCTTAGTCAGCTGATAGCTCCTGTGATTAAGCGCTCTTCAACATCATACAAAACTCTAGAGCCTTATAATAACAAAGAGGAAGTATATTTTTGGAATACTTTTGCAATAAAACCAAAAATAGAAGCTATACTGACAATTTTTGTTGAATGAAGGCAGTGCTATATTTAAAAATCTTAATTTCCTTTTGAGTTTATCGAATAAATCAATACATATTAAAACAACAATATACATTATAACATATGTTTTATATAAAATGAGCTTATAAGCTTATGAATTTTACATAACGTGAGCCATTAAATGATAGAATGTGTTCACGTATTAAAATTACATCAATATATATAATAACGGTACATTTTACGGTACATTTTAATGTTGAGACGAATGGTCAGTTTACAAAGTGGCAGGACGGGACTCATTAAGAATACATTATTTCTGTGTTATCAATCCCATCTATTTAACTTTATAGATTGATTGAGGAAAGGTCTTATATAGCAACGAGAAGCACCGAGATTCAGGTTATGTTTTACTTTTACTATTAAGACATAGTCCTAGCGGACATCTTCATCTTCACTTCTAGCATTAAAGTTTTTTTGTTTCCTCATTGACTTTAGGCGAGTTCTGATATATATAGTTCTAACAGAACTATTCGGGAGAAATTTTGATGTATGTATCGATAGTAAGATATTGGAATCATACTGCTTATTTTTTTTTTATATGGTCTTGAAAACACCCATTTTATGTAAGATAATCACTGTTATCGTTTTTTATTAACACTTTATCATATTATAATGTTATAAGATGTAAAATAGATTAAATGAGAGAAAATCTATCGCGGTTCTTTAAATAATAAACAAATGTTAATTCAGATACAATATAAGGAAGAAGCATTCAGAAGATTATAAGAAATAGTTTTGGGTGAACTAATTATAATTAAGTAAGAACAATATCATAATGTAATATACTTATATTACCTTCATCAAGGAACATTCAACAACTCTCTAAAACTTCTTTAGAAATAAAATTTACAAATAAAGATTTTGATGAATTCACAAAGTTTTTATTTATTCTCCAACCTATTAACATAAAACACCTTTTTCAAACACAATAAAAAGAATTGATCATGATATATTAAGGTACACTGAAGGTGTATTGTGGACATATGCCATACTATCGAGCTAGTTATCCCTTTTACACTTCAATGGTCTGGCTCATACGTGAAGACCGAGAAAGGATATTAAGGATATGTTGTATTTCATCCAGACTGAAAATCAATATTAAAAATGAATCTGACCTTTATATACAATTAATACTTACTTTTAAAGCGAGAACCACCGCTTATAGACAGTTTAAAATTGGAATAAGAATAATCTAATAGGGAACAGCAAAATAATATTTTACGATATCGTAATCAGATACTCGAAAACGATTTCCAGCTTGTAAACTTGAGAACAGACAGACAGAAACTGGCCAACGCATTCTTATCTTCGTGATATACAAACGTTATTGAGGACTGATGACCGAGTGTATCCTCGTATCATCTCAGATCTTTTTATCATGGCCATCACTATCGGAATTTAAATTCTCTCACCAGTTTTCGTAAAAAGAAAGATAATATCTGGATAAGAGTAAAAAAACACGGTATTATTGGTTAAGTTAGGAGAGTTTTTCGGAGTAAATTATTTTATAGTAAAAAAACAGTATATTAATTGTTTAGCGTATTTTAAATTTTATTACAGCTTTTTTAATTTTGTTTTATTATGAACATTTATTGGAGTACAAATAATTTATATTTTTATTTTCTTTTCTTTTTGTTATTAGTTTTTATATTTAGTTACTCTTATACTTCATTTATAATACATATATATCTATTTTTAAAATTAACATATTTATTTATAGAAAAGTAATATATTTATTTATTGAAAGTATTAAGCAACGTCTTTAAGCCATGAAACTCATTTTTGTTCCAATTATCCCCGTCTGTTGAATTGAACAGAGATGACAGTTTCGTAGTCCCCTCTTGGGGTAGTCTTTTCTGTAATAGACGATAATCTCGCTCCTACATTCTCAGATGTGCCACAAAATTTCAACTCACATACTTACATAAACGCTCAGAGCATTCTTGCGCGTTATCCAGATTTGCGCGTTATATATCCATTCAATACTAGTCTCTGAATCATGGCTTAAGCAATGTCTGCCTTCTACCTTAAGAGGTACATACCTTATACCCGGGTTCCACCAGATTCGTAACGATCATGTAGATCGAACTTGTGGTGGGGTTGCAATCTATCTTCGCTCTCACGTTCCGTTTTTCTATTATCAGTTCTTCTTATTCCCAGACTGGTGGAAAAGAAGAATATATTTTTGTTCAAGTGGTTCTTTCTCATTCCAAACTACTTCTCAGTGTGTTTTACAGCCCAAGTATAAATGTTGACTATTTTATGGAGTTCGAACGCATACTCCAACAGTTAACACCATCCCACAATCACACAGTAATAATGGGTGATTTTAATACATGTGTAACGAAAAACGATCACCTATCATCCCGTCTTCAATCTGTGGAGTGAATTTACATATCCTCCCTTCACTCACTACTTCTTTCTCTTCAAATAATTACTATTTGGAAAAAAATGAGTAGTGAGTAACTTTTGCTTATCAATTCATCTATTGTTTCTTCTATTGATCACAGCGAAAAGCAAGTACAATACTCTGCTTTTGAATTTTCTTATCAAAATTATCTATTTTTTTTACAAAATTAAAACTCCTAAGGCTAAATCTAGAATACTTCTGCAGCGCAATTTTGGTGGGATGGATTTGGCATGGTTACATGAGGATGCATCTAAAATTGACTGGTCCAATATTTTAAACTCTTGCTGTGTGGATGAGCAAGTACATCTACTAAATAATTCACTGATCACTCTTTACGGTGCACATGCTCCTGTACGCCAAGTTCGTTTTAAACCTTGATTTACACCTGATATTAAAAAAATACAGGAAAAGAAGCAAAGGGAAAATATGTGCATGACCCGAGTGAAAACAATTCGGAGAAATACATCGAAATTCGTCACAAAATAAAAATACTGGTGTATTATCTCTTTTGCTATTTTCCTTGTTTATAAATACAATAAACAAAACTTTATGATCTATTTAATATTTGTATGCAGACGATCTCCAGATGTATACACATGCTAGTGTGAAAGAACTTCCACTCTCGTATTAATTCAGATTTGCAGATCATGCCAGGTGGGGTGAAAATCATAGCCTCCCTCCCTCACCTCGAAACTGTTTAGACGATGGAACCGTACTGTGCTATTAAAAAATTACTAAATAAATCTAAATAACTGTCGAACTCAAACGAAGTATAAACCTCCAAAGTACAAGTGTGGTGCTGCTGTCTGGTCATGAAAATTTTGCTGATCCAGCAGTGTTTTGTTCCTAGAAACTAAAACAATTTTATAAAACATCTAAGAAAAAAATGCTAAAAGTGACAGTGAAGTGGCATCGCTAGCCAGTTGGCAACAGCTGCTATTTATAACAACTATCGATATCTGCTGGATCGAAACCTAGTTACGTACATCTTACACGTACACTTTGTAATTTTTGTATTTTAATTTAATTATTTTTTTTTTTGCTGGTAGGAACGTTTTATTCTGTTGTTCAATACATACATATATATATAAGGACTACTAGAAATGTCCAGAATGCGATGTACGTGACTGGTAATTCACTGATTGCACGGCCACTCACCATTCGGCTAGCGAGTCGCGCTCTTCGAGATGAAATCCTTCAAGCCGCACGCACGCGTCAGTCTAAACTCTGACGGCCTTCAGCTACCAGGACCCGTTAGACCCATAAAATCAATGAGCACTTAACAAAACATAACCGACAAATATTTAATCAAGCACGAATATTTGCCCGTGAAATCTCGTTTAAATATGTATGGACGCAAGAAAGAAAGGCCTTTGTGCGCCAAAACGACGGAACGCCACGGCTCCGCCTGCGAGATACAAATGAGATGTCAAGGGTTTTTAAGAAACCAAACGTTTGAGAATCGACTTAGCGAATCGCGGCAAACGCTCTTAACTCAACTTGAGCGCACCAAGTCTACGATGGCAACCATGCTGGCTAAAAAGGAGCACTTTCACGCACTGCAACTGGCCCAACTTGTCGCTGAGCGTAAGGAAGAAGTCGCTAAACCCAAACTACAAGAACTGCTGAAGGAAGTCAAGTCGGTGCGCCAGATGATATCGTTCGACGTCATCGACTTGCTTTCTAAGACTACGCAGCAGCAGCACGTCCAACAGGCGACGGCACTAAACCGGCAGCTGCAGGAGACCGGCAGCAAGCTCGCCAATATAGTTGCAGAGGCCAGCCACTCAACGTAAGCAGAGATCGCCGCCAAGAGAACTACTGCGCCACGGGAGACGATCCCGAAACCCTGACACTCCATCATTGTGTCTTCGCTGGTGATGCGTGAATTGTCACGCATCACCAGCGAAGACACAATGATGAATGAACACGATTGAGCACATCCTCACTATTGTAGTGAGGATGTGCTCAAGCGTGTTCAGAAAGCCGCCGTTGCCCGGTCCAGTGGGTTGGCGGTGGACCGAATACTTAAAGCCCGGGATCAGAAAGTGGTGGTTAGCTGTACGATGGTGAAACTTAAGACGCAGCTGAGGGGCAAGGACAAGCAGCTGATCATCCGGAACGTCCAAAACTACAATATTGACGACGAGATCCTGGAATCGTTAAGTAAACAGAATGCTAACCTGGCGTGAGCGATACCCGCCGGGGACTTTAGAGCCATCATAAAGTACAGACGACCGATCCGCAATCCCCAGGAATCTCACGTTGTCTTGCAGGTTTCGCCGCAACTCTGGAGCGTACTCACACACGCAATTCGCATCGACATTGACTGGAGAGCAATGTGGACTGGAGGTGCACAATGGCAGACCGGTCTCCGTTAGTCCAGTGTGTAAAGTGCCTGGGCACGGTAGGAAATTCTACAAGGCAACGGTAGACTCCTGCAGCCACTGTGGTCGCAGCCACTTGAGGGTTGACTGCCCGGCATGGCCAACTGGGAACAAACCGACATGCACTAACTGTTTAACTGCAAAAATGGAACGAGCTGACCACTCCGCGTTTGATGGAGACCGCCCAGTAAGGAAGCGCTGGGACGCCATAGCACGATCGTCTGTATCGTACTGTTAGATATTATTAGGCAGCCCCCTCGATGCGGGGAGGGGTCGACTCAACGACAAAACAGAATTGATCTAACCTGAACATTGGACTGAGGACTCCAAAGGTGCTCACCTGACAAAACTGACACACAGTGAAAGACGCCACGTAGCGATGCCGGATAACCGGATGGTCACTAACTACCTGTAAAGACAATTTCGACACAAACAACTATCGGACACGCAATGGCTCTGACCCCGTGTATTTGGGTCACAAGGGTCATTCAGGGCTACCAGGACATTGATTGGGGGCGGCCTTATTCCAATGCTCCGGCCACATTCGGAACTACAATCGGATAAACGGCGGAGACGACGAGGAGTTACATACGGATGCAGGCCCACAATGCGGCCACGGCATCGCGGAATGACGCATTACCACATGGAATTAGTAATTAGTATTAGTACTTAATTAGTATTAGTATTAGTACTTTATGAACTCTATAGATAAGTAATAATAGAACCTACCTTCTCGTAGTACAGCATCTGGAGAATGTAGATCACGTGTGAGTCCCTGAATCAAACATAGAAAATAACTTAATTATAAACTGTACTAGAAATAAGTAAAACTGAAAATGCCATGTAAATACCTTACCTTACCTGTAACCTTACCTTTTTACTCTTCACTGTAAACTTACCAATCAACGTCATCCTATACCTATGTAAACTAAACTGAAGAAATCCATCTTCGGTCCGATGACTGCGAATTGTGCTTCTGTAGAATAAAAAAACTAGAATATTAATAGAATCAATTAATTAAATAATAAATGTAATGTTAGTATTAAGTATAAATTCTCTAAAGCTTACTTCAAATTTCAATTTCACTTGCTTTATCTTTACCTCACTAAAAATTGTATAAAACTCTTCAATTATGTGCAAATCCTTTAATGTATACATATAGCTATAGACATTATATAAGACAGAGACAGAGAATCGTCGCGACTGCCGGCTGTCGGATACTGTAAGACTGGAATCTGTATTTTGTATCTCAGAGGATTGCCCTCCTAAAATTTAAGACAACGCATAGATACTAACTAAATGGCTAAAACACTTAAGTGTCAAATTTCAAAAATTGTTAATATTATGTAATTAAATGATTAACTTAATGTATTTTCAAACCATAGCTATAGCCAATACTATCATACTCTACTGTACTATTATATTACTATTGTGTCATATATCCTATTCAAAATTTTTACAAAGAATATAAATATGAAATGAAATGTACTCAGTAAATTCAATCGAAATTATAAGTGTATTCTGTAAATGTTATTGTATACATATACCAACTCCATCATCATATGCGGCAGTGACAATAAACACTAATTATAAACTCAAATCAAATACAATCACTATAACGCATAGAAACTGTCCCAAATGACAAACACTCTACACTATACAAAATTCACCAAATTATTTATTTATTTATTTATTTACACTTTATTGAATCAACAAAAGGCGAACTTAATGCCTAATGGCATTCTCTCCCAGTTAACCTCTGTGTGTGGTGAAAAATTGTGGTAGGCGTTTAACAATAAAATAAAAAATAAATTAGAAAAAAAAAAAAAAAAAAAAGACATTGTAAACATTAAATACATACATCTATCTATATACACTTACACACTGATACATATATATACTGATATATAAATTGAATAAACGTATACATATATCTAAATACATACATACTATACATATTACTATTATTATAACATCATGTTTTACATTATGAGGTACACATTTCAAATTAACGCACGGGTTATGGGGACTTTAAAAAGTGCTCTTTAACAAGTTTCTTAAAGGTACTTTTGGATGGAGCTCTTCTTATCTTCTCAGGAAGTTGGTTCCAAAGAAGTGAGGCTTGGATAGTGAAGGATTTGTGGAAGAAGTCGCTGGTATGAGAAGGAATGGTGGTTGTGAGAGAGGCAGAGGAACGAAGTATTCTGTCGTGTGTGTCATGGAGGAGTTGGAATTTTTCTTTTAGGTATGGAGGAGAGGTTGGATCATTTATTATTGAGAAGAGGAGATGAAGAATCCGACAGCTGCGCCTCTGACCAATAGTAAGCCATTTGAGTTTATACCGATATCGAGAGACGTGATCGTATTTACGCAAGCCGAAGATGTAGCGAATGCAATTGTTGAGAAGGCGTTCTAATTTATCGAGAAGTTCATTATTCAGGCTTGGATAGCAAACATCTGCGTAGTCGATAATAGGTAAGATGAGGGCGTTAACTAAAATAATTTTGGTTTTAAGGAACAAAAAATTTTTGGTCCGATATAGCGACCGTAGAGTACAGGTAACCTTACGAGATAACTCTTTTACCTGCTGGTGCCAACACAGTCTATTGTCCATGCATAATCCCAGGTTCTTCACAGTCATGGAAAAAGGTATTATGTTGCCATTATACTGTACGGTTGGCAAGCTTGTAAAATCCGTTTTGGCTAAGAGTCTAGAACTTCCGATGACTATAGCCTGACACTTATCGGGATTTACTGATACGCCAAATCTGTGTGACCATTGACTTAACTTATTTAAGTTGTTATTGATAGAGCCAATGGCATTAGTAAGGTCATCGACCTTGGATTGTGCATAAATCTGGAGGTCATCAGCATACAAATGATACGAACAGATGAAATTAGAAACAAGTGTATTTATGAATAAGGAAAACAGCATGGGAGAAAGTATACCGCCTTGTGGAACACCAGTTTCCATATCAGTCCATTTGGAAGAGGCATCCCCCGTGCGAACTGACTGCTGGCGTCCCCGAAGATACGATGAAAACCATTTGATAACCGATGGGCTGAATTTAAGGAGAGATAGGATCGCAATCAGGATTTCATGGTCAACTGTGTTAAAAGCATTAGAAAAGTCTACAAGCACCAACACTGTAAATTTTTTATTCTCCATGCCAAACCGAATATCATCAGTTACTTTAATGAGAGCAGTGTTGGTGCTGTGACCAGAGCGAAACCCAGACTGATAAGTACTAAGTAGGTTATGTTTTGCAATGTGAGAGGAAATTTGCTTATATACACAGGCTTCTAATATTTTAGAGAGGAATGGCAAAATAGAGATGGGCCTATAATGATTTGGGAGAGTAGGTTGAGGAATTTTAGGTAAAGGGTGCACAAAAGCTTTTTTCCAAATTTGAGGGTAGTCCCCAGAACTCAGAGAAAAGTTTATGATATGAGTGATTGGTGATAAGAGGCAATCTAAGATATTGAATATCATAGAACTGCTTATGTCGTCGCAGCCCACGGCTTTAGATTTAATTGAAGAAATGGTTTTCTTTACTTCATCCTCATGGATGGTTGAGAAATTAAAAAATGGGACCAAGGGACTGTGCAATAAAGGAAAGTGTTTCAGAAAGAATTTTGCAGTCCAACTTTGAAGTGGAGATAAAATAATTGTTAATGTCATCTATGGGTACAGAAGAGCTATAATCAGAAGTGGTAGTTTTGCATACACCAATAGAATTGAGAAATTTAAATATGTCAGAAGAAGAAGAATTAGTTATATTAAAATGGATAAAGCGGCGTTTAGCTGTTCGTATCATTTGGTTACACCGATTTCTCATGACCTTGTAAGCAGACCAGTTTTGAGGCGTTCGTCCTTTTTTAAAATTTCTAAATAATCTATCCCGCTTTGCCATAGCAGCGCGGATAGTCTGAGACATCCACGGAGCAGGTGGTCGTTTCAGCTTTACTGTTTTTAAAGGGGCATGAACGTCATACAAAGTGAGAACACTGTTATTCAAAATACTAACTTTCTCGTCGACTGTTGCTACTGCGTTCACCATAGAAAAGTTAGAGTTGAGAGCGTCTATCGTTAAACGTTCTAAGTCAATACGTGAATAACTGCGTATTTTTAGAACTGTGGCCTTATGCTTGGGTGGCTTTAACTTATAGGACAGGTAAATGAGGTCATGTCGTGAAAAACCGGGAGCTTCCAGCTGTCCGTAGATCTTAGAAAAATCAGGCGAACCTGTTATTATAAGGTCTATCCACGAGTCCTCGCAGTCGATATTGTGATGAGTCGCCTGTAAAGGCAGAATTGAGAGGTTTACCGACTCGAAGATAGATTGAAGTCTAAGAGAGCGCGCAGAAGATTTGAGTAGGTCAGTGTTAAGGTCACCCATTATAACAAAATGTGTATAATTTGTCGAAAAATTATCCAAGGTTGCTTCTAAGTCCGCGAAATAATCGGTTAAGGGGGGACAGTAAATAACACCCAGTAATACCTTGGTACCCTTGAAATCAAGCTCCAGAAACAGATATTCACAGGAGGCAGAATATTGAGAAGGAGAAGCTAAAACTACTTTGTATGCAAAACAAGCTTTCAAGTAAATGGCTACACCACCTCCTCTTTTATCTGTGCGATCGTTTCTAATTAACACAAATCCAGGTAAATGATAAAGTGCAGAGTGCAGAGATGGTTTTAACCAGCTTTCAGAAACAAGCACCGCATGAACAGTACTCTCCCGAGAAAATGTGGTTTCAAGCTCTGAATAGTGGCTAGGAATGCTTTGAGAATTTAAGTGACAAATGTTGAAAAAATTATTCTCACCAGATTTCTCAAAAATTTCTACCAGCCGATCATGTAATGTAGTTAAATTCTCAATAGAGAAGTCGTCACAAGTATCAAAAGATCCGCTTGTGTCGTGCATTGAATGGAATGTGTCATAACCTGAATGTATAGAATCACTGTTATCATTATCAGACAATAATAAATAATGTAATATATAAATAAATTAAATAATATAGTAACATAAATAATATAATAAATAAAAATAATTTTAAACAAAAAACAAATGCTGCTAAAGTAACTAATAAGAATATACCATATTCAACACCAACCCAGCCGTTTACTGTTTACATTAAGGTAAAAATTTGTTAAACAGTACATTGAAATTATTACAAAGCATGGATTTACAACTAAATATTAAAAAAGACTAAAAGTAACTATTAAAAAGACTACAAAGTAATACGCCTTACATCAACCACCAAAAATAACATTATCAACAAAATACTAACAATAACATAATCTATGCACATTAATTAAAAAACGAATATGCAGTGAAGGGCTGCAACACTGACAGGTGACAAATGTCACTGAGAGTATAGTTGACATAACGATAAACTTAAACATACATGTTATTAATGTTTGATTAGTTATTAATCGAAAGAAACGAAAATATACTTTTCTAAATAAGTTTTTCTAGTTAATAGTATGGTAAGTATAAGGCAAAGTGAAGGCGAGTACGTAATATTGAAGAACAGACCAAAAGGATGCTTACATACTTAAATGATTTATTTCTTGGAAATCACCCGCCGGGACCTTTTAGGGTCTTCACTGTGAACTGCAGCAACCTTGAAGCAGTTAAAGGTCCTGAAGAGCATAAACTTTCTGGGTACCTAATGATCAACCCTTCGAGTTCCTCATCTGATATCACTTTCTTATGGCCACCATCGGGTAATTTGATGTGTATTACCCCATCAAAGGTCCAGACATTCTTAATTCCAAAATGCTTTCTTGATTTTCTGTGAATAGCCTGCCGGATTTTTGTAAGGAACTCTGAAACTGTGTATCCAGAACTTTTAAGTTTTCCTTTTGATCTCCATATCTCGGCTTTGGTATAATGATGCCTGAAGTGTACCAGTACAGGTCTGATGTGATCATCATTAAGAACTCCAATGCGATGGCATCGTTTAATTGCATCACTTGATATATGTGTAATACCTAGTTTCTTCTGGATTATATTGAGGACCTCCGGCTCGAGATCTTTATCAACATTCTCAGAAATTCCGTTGAATAAAAGCATCTTTTGCCGCTGTCGCATATCCAAGGCATCAACCACCATGGTGCAATCGCGGTTTTGCTGGTGCAATAAATTGAGCATATTGCGAACAATATCTCTGAAGGCCTTAAATTCTTCAGCTAAGTGCTGCAGCGTTGGATTAAATGGAGTTGAGGCTGCTTCAAGACGCTTATCAAAATCTGCCATACGTTGATTCCAGCATGACTCCAGTTCAGTGATGTTCACCATAGTGAAATGTGTGTTTATGAATCCAAAAAAAAACAACAAAAACAAGTTTAGTGTTCTTTCCAAAATAAGATGCACTGTTAAAAGATGGGCTATTGGGGTGGTGCAGGTATAGTTAAAATTTTACATTAATAATACCTAGTGCTTGTACTAGTTTCAATTTGAAGAGTCATAAAAGTATTTAAAGCACATTAAACTAATTAATTTTTAATAAAATCTATAGAGCTTTTAAAAAACGTTGTTGACTTTTTTACACCTACCGCCCAAAAAAAGAAATTACATAATAAAACCACAAAATGATAAAATTATTATCCCAAACACTGCTACCGTCCACCCATGCGAAAGAAAATAGATGTACTATCAAAAAAATATATAAAAAAAAACTAATTGACCTTGCGTGGCGTACCTCAGGGTTCCCTGCTGAGTCCAATACCTTTTGCAATCTTTACAGTGGACCTACCGAATCAAATCAATTACTGTAAATATCACCTTTATGCAGATGACACCCAAATATATTACTAATTCGCCAGTAAAATCGTTAAAAGCATAAAGTGCTGTTTCTAGAATCAAAAGTGACCTCGATTTTATCAACACTTGGTCTCAATGTAACGGTTTGGTCCTGAACCTTAAGAATATTCAATGTTAATACTGGGTACGAGAAGCCAAATAAAAGGTGTTCTAGACTCTGAGGTCAAGATAAAAATTGACAACACAGAAATCCAACAAGTCCTGTCTGTATGTAACCTGGGACTGATATTAGACAGAGAGCAAAAATGTACAGAGAACGTTGCTAACAAAGTTAGGATTGCTTTCATGAAATTGAAAACTCACTACAAGATAAGGCTATTCATTAAAGAAGAGGTTCGGTTGCGGAAGTGTGAATCCCTTGTTCGCACCCAGCTGAGTTACTGCAGTACAGTTTTTGGCCACCCAATAAAAGTGACGTCAGAAAGATCTATTCAACGAGTTCAAAATGCCTGTGTCTGTTTCTGTTACAATGTTCCAAAGAGGGAACCCATAACTCCGTATCTTAACAATAACGGACTTCTTAACATGGATGCTAGAAGGAAACTTAGGATCTTTATCGGGACGGTGGTGACATCTATTAGGTTTCTTTCGAAAATCCTATCAAATAATTCTAACTTTGCAGTATAGATAAACATTTAAAAGATGACACTACCGAAATTAATGTTTCCCGATAAAGACGATAACATATAGAATGCTTAATTCACCGAGGCGGACAACGATACGGTAGTTCAGCTGGTAGAGCGACGCGACGGTTTCCCAGTAGTCGCGGGTTCGAATCCCTGCCCGTATCGGTTTATTTTTCATACTATATTTATCTAAATTTAAATGTTTTGTTTTCAAACCTGTTTCATCATATGAAGTTGCTAAAACGTTTAGGAACCTAAATATGAAAAAAACCGGTGATCTTTGAGGTATGTCAGTTAAATTGTTATTACTGTTATAAATGATATTGGTCCATAATTATCTTTATTTTTTAACAAATGTATTGAAACGGGTACATTCCCAGATCTAATGAAAAATAGTAAAATCGTTCCTTTGTTTAAAGGGGCGATAGACTAGAACCGGGACATTATAGACCAATATCTATTTTGTCGTAAATCTTCGAAAAATATATTCTCAACCAAATAACAGAATTCGTTTATAGCAATAAAATCATGCGTAGTAAACAATTTGGTCTCACCAAAGGCAAATCAACCACTAATGCGGGTGTCATGCTTCTTAAGCACATTTACGACGCATGGGAGAAGTCACAGAATGCTATCGGGGTGTTTTGTGTGGTATCTAAAGCCTTTGATCTCGTGGACTAAACACTACTATGCAAACTTAATCACTATGGTGTGCGTAGTACTGCGCTTGATCTTATTGCCTCTTACCTGAATCAAAGATTTCAGACGGTTTATGTAAATAATTGTAAATCAGCTAGTTCTCACCTAAAGATGGGTGTTCTATAAGGATCTATTCTTGGCCCCTTTTTAATTTTACTATATATGAATGATATGCCCTTTTACATAAAAGGACTATGAGACATTTCACCTTTTGTTAATGATACCTCGCTTATTTTCAAAGATGAGCGTAATAAGGCTAATTATGACAAAGTAAACAGTGCTCTGTCACGTGTTCTTCAATGGTTCGAAATTAATAATTTGGTCTTAAATACTAACAATGAAGTGTTAGAACTGACTGACTCAACAACTTTCTTAGTTATAACTTTAGATAGAAAGCTCCAGTGGAACCCCCATCTCTCGACACTCGCAGGCAAACTCAGCTCAGCCTTGATTGCAATTAAAAAAATAAGACAATATACCGACGTTACTTACGTAATTTAGTTATTTTCATAGTATTTTGTCTTACGGTATTTTACTATAGGGCAGCGCTGCCGAAATTAATTCTATATTTATTTTACAAAAAAGAGCTATACGGTCTATTTGTAACTTAAAAAGCTAGAGACTCCCTAAGAGATATTTTTAAAGAAAGAAGTCGGTATTGTTACGGTCACCTTCAATAAATTTTAAGAGCTTACTATATATACGCCAAAATTTAAATGTTTATATTAAAAACAGCGACAGACATACGATCAAAACAAGAAATGAAAATACGCCTAAATTTTGACTTTAAAAAGTTAACAAATCATTGATGGGCTTGATGTATGCATATATAATAAAGTTCCACAACATATCTTAGATCTTTTTTTTCTTCTTAGCTTTTAATCTAAAATTAAAAATATTATTATTAAATAGGTCTTACTATAACATTCAAGAGTTTTTGGTTGATCGAAATGTTTGAAACTTGGGTCATTGCCACATCCGCAGGGTTGATGTTATAATGTATAAGTCAAACATTGTTAAATTTAATTTAAAAAGAGCAACTGTTGAATTTCTGGCCAGCTCTTCTCAACACAACAGCATTCCGAGCTGGGGGTACTGGGCTTACTCACAGACTGACTATACTATAATTTAATGTAATTGACGATTCAAAAGTGCGTGTAAATGCCTACTTGAATAAAGATATTTTACATTTGAATTTGAATAAATTATATATAGGGCATATTTTAGTGTACATGTATTATTATGTATATATATTCATTATATCTTTTAAAAACTTATTCCACGCTAATACTTCTTGTCCTCAACCCAAAAGTTGCCTGAAAGAGATTGCTCGTTAGCAATAAGGTCGCCTATTGTTCTTTAACTTTTTTTTATCTGTGTTTATCTTTTTCTCCGTGCTTTTTATATAAAAAAAGGATATCTTATCATGTCGTATCGTATATGACAAACACAATATCTGTAAACACACCTAATAGCATTAAAATTCGTTCATTAGTTATAGTGTAATAGCGGAACATACAAACACATAAATAATTTTATAATTAGAACTTTTTGTCTACTTGTTCTGTGTACTGATTACGTAACAATTAGTTTTCCAAAACAAGAAGAGGTTTTGTTCTTCAACTTGACATCACAAACATCATTAAGTAAATATTAATCGAGTAATGATCATACACTTATTCCTGAATTAGCATTACATTTACTTAAACAAACGAGCAGATTTCGTATATAAATGTTCAAACATTCTTGACACATGTTGAACACTTGGTTGAGCTGATTAAGCTAGTTAAGCTGAATCATTTTAACATGCAGGTACTTAGTAATGTACTTCTAACTTAGTAATTTACTTCTACCTTGGTATTTAGACTTTTATAAAGTTTATAAAAGTCTTGGGTTCTACGTCTAAAGACAAGAGATTTTAAACCAAAGCACTTATGCTGGGCCTCATACGCAAGTAGATAACTCATATCGAACTTAAAACACAATTTTTAATAAATATAGAACGAAAATCAACCGAATCGAACACGGGACCTCTGGGTGACCGTCCCGTCGATCTACCATTTGATCTACCATTTCGCTACCCGTCTTGGTAAATTAAGAATTCTATATATAATCGTCTTTATCGGGACGCTGGTGATATCTATTAGGCTTCTTTTGAAAGATTTATTTTTCATTGTATATTTATTTAAATTTAAATTTATAGATATTTTCAAACATTAATATCTACACAATACCTTACAACTTAAAAAATGTTACCATTATTTAAAGAAACAAGGAATTATAATTTTGTAACACAATATGTTTTTTTTCTTTTTGCAGTCCTGTTTTAAATTTGTTCATTACAAAAAGATGTGTATTATTTTATTTACCGACTTCTTAAATTGGCAACATTCAGTAAGATAGGTATACAGCTCAAATTTTTAACCACCCTCGAGAGACAGACGGAATGAAAGTAGGAGAGAATAGAAGAGCTATTTCTTCTTCCGTCTTCCGACTATCCACACACTATACGATACGTAGTCCTAATAGTTACTTTTTACCGATTTATTTTCAAAACATCTGTTATCTTTCTCGGTTAGTAAGCCGAAAAAGTCCGTAAGATTTGTAGCCTGTGAAAACAAAATAACCGAGTATTAGGTTTTTTTCTGAAAATAATTAACAAATTCAAAATTCTTCAATTAATTTAAGAATTTAGAAATAAACCATTTTAACGGATGTAATTCGCTTATAATTTATTAAATCTTATATTTACATTTTAAATTCAACCCGACGGTTAGAATGCTTTGCAGCAATCGTGTTCACGGTAAGACAAGATGGAGGTGTTTGTCAGTAAGTCAGTTAATTAGTGTTAATTAGTAACAGTATATTGAGGTTAACAGCATTCGAAACGTCGGGTTACGTTTAAAATGTAAATTTAAAATTGTATTAATTATACGCGAGTTAAATCCGTAAAAAAAGGTTATTTCAATGTATTATACTCGTCTTGAAAATACTAATTTAGAGTAGCTTGCCTGTAGAAAAAATGTAATTTTTATTTTTTATTTTTGGTAGGGAATCGCTAGAAGACGAGACCTATCGAAACACTGAGCTCCGAATGTAAAATATTTATTCAAAAGCAACATGATATTATCAAAAAACACA
The DNA here is from genome assembly GCA_959347405.1 of Napeogenes sylphis. NCBI lineage: Eukaryota > Metazoa > Arthropoda > Insecta > Lepidoptera > Nymphalidae > Napeogenes > Napeogenes sylphis. The sequence continues at coordinate 25,992,740 of OY365788.1, read as the reverse complement.
CACGATTTATTTATTAATATTATTTAGAAATAGTAAAATATAAAAATTGTTCCCTTTTTTTTCGATGGAATATATTTTTCCCACTCAGGCAGGATGACTGAGATCCGATCACGGCAAGTAGGAAAGCGATTCCGTACCCTGCCATGACGATTAGGACAACCGTTGGTTTTTGAGTGCACAGCATTAAAAATGGCCGGGTAGTACCACAAAACACCCCAGTCATCACTCTTGGGCACCGGGTATTTGTATTTTTTTTTAAACAAAAAAAATATATATTTTATGTATGTTCGCAGATAACTTCGTTAATTGAAACCGATTTTGACGATATTTTTTTATTTGAAAGTATAAGCTCTCGAAGTGGTCCCAATTTAATTTGGTGAAGATCTGATCCTTAGTTACGGAAACAGACAACAAAACTCTTTAAAAATGTACAGCAAAATATTTCACGATTGCAGCAATCGCTTGAGTTTTAATTTTTTGTACCATTTTTGAACTTAACATTTTACCTGCATAATGAAAACTTTCAACTAGTCGTCTCCAACATAGGAGTAAGAACACTTAACCATCCCATTAAATTAAATATGAGGTTTGTATTACTAATACTAATAAAATAGAGTTTCAATATGGGTCTTAGCTAAACGCTAAATGAGATATTATAACTAAAATTATGCTTCATTAACTTAAAATAGAATTTAATTTTGGTTCAAGTAATAGAAAAAACCGCTGTCTGACCGCTATGTACGAGTTAAGCAAAAATTTACTTTTGTTTACGTGAAAATTTTTATTACCCAATACCATAAAAGTTCAAATAAATAGATTAAAAAGGTTTATATGAAAATTCCTGTTTAATTTTCATTGTTGTTTTGTACAAAACACAGCATATCCTTAATTTTCTTTCTCGGCCGTCACGTATGAGCCAGATCACTGAAGTGTGAAAGGGATATCTTGCTCGATGGTATTACATATTTTCAAAACTTACCGTCAGTGTGTTGCTTTATACGACCAATATGTTTTATTATATAGAGAAAATATTAAAATAATTTCTGATCTATAGTACTAGTTTTGTGTGCGTGTGTGTTTTGTAGTGCGTTTCAAAAGTTTAATAAATCATTCTTTCTAGTTGCCCTCGTTATTTATAAAGTCATCATTATATATTTATCACGTTTTTTTGAGGTTTTTTAACCCCGACCCAAAAAGAGAGCTGTTTTAAGTGTAACGTATTTATCTGTGTATCTGAGTCTATCTGTGAAAGCACAAAAAAAACCCGAACTACAAAACGACTTCTAAATAAGTTAAAAATATTATTATTATGTTCTTGAGCCCCGACGCAACGTCCTAAAAGAATAAATCAAAATGCAAGTAAGTTATTAAAGCAAATGACGAAATAACAATATTGAATCGTATAGTCAAGTCCTAATTAATTAGTTTAAAGTCCCCCGACGTAACGACTTCAATAGTTACATAATATTATTATTTTTATGCTTTTTAGACGTCTCTTTGTATCGATATTTTTAGATCAAAACTAACATAGATGTAAAGTTTACAACTTCTATCACAAAGTAGTCTCAATATTTCAAAGGACTTACGGTGTGACAAATGAAAAATATTATTTATCTCAATGAATATTTAATCTATAATTGAAAGGTATTTCAAATTTGTAAATTTTATCAATACTCTCAAATTTGTGTATCCTACTAATATTATAAATGCGAATGTTAATTTGTTTGTTACGCTTTACTGATTACTTACTTAACCGATCATTATGAAACTTTATACACATATTTTTGAGGTATTAGAAGTAATATGCGAAAAAAAAACTTTTTCGGGAAGTTAAAAGAAATTAAAAAGATTAAAACATTGTTTGTTAATAAATACGTGGATTGAGTTGCGGGCAACAGCTAGTTATAAAATAAAACAAGTACCCTAAAAAGTGAACACCTTGCGGTAGACAATAAATGAGACAAAATTAATATTTTAAGGAATTATGTAAATGAATTTCTATTATGTAGATATCGGCATGATATTGTTCTACTAACTCTACTACTCTACTCTACTCTACTACTCTACTCTACTATTCTACTCTACTACTCTACTACTCTACTCTACTACTCTACTCTACTACTCTACTCTACTACTCTACTCTACTACTCTACTCTACTACTCTACTCTACTACTCTACTCTACTCTACTACTCTACTACTCTACTACTCTACTACTCTACTACTCTACTCTACTACTCTACTCTACTACTCTACTCTACTACTCTACTCTACTACTCTACTCTACTACTCTACTCTACTACTCTACTCTACTACTCTACTCTACTACTCTACTCTACTACTCTACTCTACTACTCTACTCTACTACTCTACTCTTCTTCTCTACTCTACTTTACTATATAGTAGTACTAGAAGGAGATCGCGATTATTATTAAAGGTCATTTGGTTAATTGGTTCTCATTTTGATAATTTTTCTTTGGATGACAGATTTCCTTTGTTAAAATTCTGTAAATGCTTTAAAACGATAAATATAATGTAAAGCAGTGGCAACTAAAATAAGCCTTAATAGTTTTTGATATATAATTTTAGAGCAAGAATAAAAATAAAGATCATTGGTCATTGCCAACATTTTGGCAATCCTATTTGTTTTATTCGACGTTGCGCTTAATTTACGGCTTGGTGTATAGACCACCCAGACACGTTTATGTCGTATAGTTTAATAATATTGATGGGAGCTTCTATTACGTTTATAAAAAAAATACAGCGTGGTACAACAGTGTAATACGTAATTAAACTAACTAACAAATTTATACAAATATATTATACTAACAAATTTATACAAATATATTATACTAACAAATTTATACAAATATATTATACCTACTAACAAGTTTAAACCAATTTATCCAGAAATTTGGTCACAAGATACATTTTGATATTTAAATCAAGCACATGATTTACGTTAAATATACAAATTAGGCTAACTATAAGTAGTTGTAAGCAACATTTATAAAATAAAAATAGTCAATTTTAATTGTAAAAAAGAAATTACTTATTAAACTAAAAAATATATAGGTATAAATATAATATAATAAATATCAAAAAACGTAATTTAATTTAAAGGCATATCAGTTGTTGCGTTTGAAGAAACAACTAATTTGGAACTTAAAAAATATACAGGAATTGAACCCTAAATTATGGTTTTCATGGATTAATTTTAAAATATAGTAAAATATTTTAAAATATATATCGAAAATAGAAACTTAGAATAATTTTTCACATTTTTTCGGTTATATTTGTGGTTATTACATTACACTTAGTTATTTTAGTACTTTAGTTACAAAAATTAAGTTAGTTTTTGAGTATACATTTAATTTGTAGCCTTTATAATAAAGATATGTTATGATATATCGACATGATATACATCATAGTATTGTGTGAATTCAGTTAAGTAGGTAACCCAATATTGACTCTATAGGGTTCATGTTGCTGAGCTGCATGCAAAGAATAATTCTCAATGTTGTTTATCGCAAAAATGGTTTACACGTCCTAGTAACAAAAATGAAAACAAAACAAGCATTATCAAAATAAAGCAGAGATGAGCTTGAACTTTTAATTAACTAACATGACGTGATCAGTATATATGCATTTCAGAATAGTAAAAAAATATTTATTTTTTTCAATACTGTAATATGAGATATTTTGTAAAAACAAATGATTTAGTAAATATAAGCCTGTATTTCCCTTTATATTCATATAAAACCGGTACTAGTATAGTTATAATGTAATAAAATATTAACTATACACAATCAAATGTAAAGACACAAAATCTATAAATGATGTGATAAGAAAATTAATTGGTACTTCTACAGTACATGACATAGAAGAGAGACAGACACAACCAGTTAAAAATGTTTTGTCAGTTTGTATGTTGATCTGTTGGTGTTATGGTTAGTGATCCTGGCCAAAAGTTGTGGATTCGATTCTTACACAAGACATTTCTTTGTGTAATCCACAGATTGTTGTTCCTGGTCTGGGTGTATTTTCTATCCGTCATTTATGTTTGTAAACCCCCCGCGATATAGGGATAATATAACCTCTAAGGCGGGAGTTGTCTAATAAAGAAAAATAAATGTTCACGCATCACGCAAAATTATATAGAACATTCTTTATCCAGTAGGATAATATTGCTCGAATGTAATTAATGAAAAGATCGTGTTAGCTAGAATATAAAAACATTAAACTGTACGTTGACCACCGCACAACTGTTCAAGCTTAATTTTAATTTAGAGTAATAATTTAAAATGATTTCATTACCATAATAATCAACTATATATTCTTAGGGAATGAACATAATATTGCTGCCTTTCTTTATAATTATAAATGTTGTAAACGTCCAAGAGTAAGAAGAAAGAGGTAGGTAAAGAATAGTTCTTTAATAACTTTATTAAATTTTAAATGTTAAAACGGATAATATTTCTCAAAAGTGCTACTGTATCTGATGATAAGCTTTTTAATGTTTGAAAATATCTATAAATATGTATAGACATGTTGAGCTTATTAAATTGATATAAATATGGAATCAAAAATAAACTGATTCGAACCCGCGACCTCTGGAAAACCATCCCGTCACTCTACCAAGTTGAGCTACCGTATCGTCCGTGTCGGTGAATTAAGCATTCTAAATGTGATCGTCTTTATCGGGACGGCACTTAGTTTCATAAAGTACATATATTTAGTCTGTTAAGGTACGGTTTGTTTTGTGAAGGTTCATATGAACAATAAAACCTACTGTCGATTTATTGCATGTCGTGGAATCAAATAGTTGTCTCCCGTTGCTGAAAAAACAAAAAAACAAGTATTTACCTTTGAGAGTGGTCCACTGTGAGAGGAACTCCAGCTTTTAATTAAGTAACATCACATAGCATGTCTACAATGCATTTCTCCATTTTTGTAACTAATGTATCTTTTTTTTATTATGTATGCCTTTAAATCTTGCTGTTTTATACGAAAACAAATTATATATAAATATACAAATGTATTTTCCTTTTTGTTTACGATTGTTGCAGAATCTGACTCGTTACTTTATCTATACATATAATAAAATTGTCACTGATCCATTTCTGTACATGGTAAATAATTAAAAAAAAACATCATAGGAGGCCTTTATAAGAGCAAGAGAACCCAAAACAATCGTTTTTTATTTGTCTTTTTGTCTGTATGTCTGTATTTTTGTGCACGCTAATCTCAGAAACGACTTAACCAAAACCAATTTGAATGCAGTTTTCAGGAACATATTATAGCAGTCTCATTTAACATTTAGTGTTAGTTTAGTGTTATTTTATCTAAAGCGGTTAAGAAATAAAAAAGTCATGTCAATTTATGTCAATCACGTAATATTTACCTTGCAATCTATACTAGCTGTGCCTGCGACTTCATACGCGTAGATTTCGATTTTGATAAAACGTACTCTTTCTACTTACCAATGTATGTAAAAAGTATAAACCTTCAAACTGTTAAGTAGCAATGGTACGACAATAAGAGATATATTATTATTGTACTAGATAGATTATTGTACTAATATAAATTGTTCAAAAAGCTCTAAGGTGATTTGAAACATTGAAGTGCAAGTACTGTGTATTACTGATCCAGTCCTAACAATAATGTATAAGAATGGTTTAACAAACAATATCTAAATTATAAAAGAATTCTTACTACGTAGTACACAACTAACTACATTAAGAAAATGGAATGGACGTCAGAATTCACAATTTAAAAATCAGCACCTAGAGAAAACATACGACTTTTCAAATGTGCTGAACAGAAAATTAACTTTTTGGAAAATATCTAATTTTTCCGAAATAATTTTCTTTGAATTTTTCGATTTTTTTGCCACAACCATAGGTACGAGAAAACGAGGTGTGTGTGAAAAGTTAACTAAACAATAAAAACCGTCATTATAATCATTAAACATAAAGAAAAAAATTACGATATTAAATATTTCTTTTTATTATAGAAAATACTTACTATATCATAACCCCATGGTACCCTCAGGGTAGTATGTGAAACATGCAATAAAAGGAAATGCTAGGATTCCCATTTAAACCTAATGGTCACCTTTATCGACCTATCATTTATATATTTAAAACAAAGGAATGCCATTAAGAGCATACCTCTCTGTGTCATGTAAGCAACTTGCAAATTTATTTAAAGTGAGTTCTTTCCGTGCTTTATAAAATTACTTTCGGAGTACGCTATTTATAAAAAAAAAATACTATCTTAAAAACGTTTATTATTACTACCAACAATTTTCTGCTATAAATATATAATATAAATTTAAATATAAACTAACTGTGGAGCTGATAATGTAGGTATATTCTCCTTGAATATATTCAAACGCTTAATAAACAATTTCTTCTTGCTGATGTTAATAAAACCAAAGTGCATCTCTATATATTATACTCTCAGCATATTATATAGAGATAAGATAAGAATCAAGCACACCAAATCACTAATCACAATAACAAACTTGCCTATTCTTTATCCACAACAACTTCAAAGATAATCATGTTGTCGCTTCCAACAAACTATAGGTGTCACAACACTTGCATATAATTGTTCTCTAGAATATTCTACTACTGGGCTAGTTGAATGCTAGTGATAGAAAGGAACTAGGGGACGATTTATTATACGATAACTAGGTTTGTTTTACTAATATTCTCACAACCGAATTTAAATTTGGTATGTAGCTAAACGCTATATGAAATATTGGTGTAACTTAAATCATCTATCATTAATTAAAAGTTTATATTTGATGGCTAAATATTATCAGATATGAGTTTGGTTCAAGTAACAAGAAAAACAGCAACTCCGTTCACTATGGACGAGAAAATAAACAAAAGGTGCGGCAACTGTTAACTTTTCCTTACGTGATGAGACAGGCGTTTTATCTTTTTAAGCAGCTTACAGATTTAGTTAGTTATAAATATTAAACGTTGTTTTAATCACGCAATACTTTGTAGCTTTTAATAGTAAATATTGTCATACCGCCCTACTTCCCCACCTAGTAGGAGTGCATTAAAAAGTGTATATTTAAATATTATTATTATATAAAGGTATGTCGCGAGATTCGTACATTGGCTGATGTTATGCAAATCACCATTTTTTAGTCAACAACTAGCCTTGAACGTTTTGAGGATTCCAACATGTTAATAAGTAGTGCAGTGTAAATATAGTTTTGCTGTGAGAAAACCATAGAGTTATTATACATAGAGTAGGTAAGCCATAGGTTAGGCTTCTACCCAACGCCGGAGGGCCGCAGGCTCCTTGCCGCCGGTTATACGCCGGAGTGGTGAGGAGCATGGCCCTGTACGGTGCTCCCATATGGTCAGGAGCCCTCACCGCGGATTCCAGGGCCCTTTTGCGTCGCACGCAAAGGGTCCTAGCGGTGAGGGTGATCAGGGGGTACCGTACGGTGTCATACACTGCGGCCACACTCCTGGCGAGCGATCCGCCCTGGGAGCTACAGGCGCGGGTCCTCGCCGGAGTGTATTGGCACCGGGTAGAAGCGAGGGTCGGGCGGGTTAGGCTCGAGGCGGATCGGATCAGGGCTTCAGCTCACCGAGCCCTGATCCGACAGTGGAGTAGGGACTTAGAGTCCCCGTCGGCCGGTCTTGCGACGGTGGGGGCTATTTCCCCCCATCTCGATCGTTGGATCGGCCGGCGGCACGGGACTCTAACGTTCCGTCTTGTGCAGGTGCTCACGGGGCATGGGTGCTTCGGTGAGTACCTGCACAAGATCGCACGCAGAGAGGCGGCCCCCTCCTGCCACCACTGTGACGAGCCCGTGGACACGGCTCGTCACACCTTGGCGGAGTGCGCATACTGGGACCGTCAGCGTACTGAGCTGACGGCCGTGGTTGGCAGCGACCTCTCGTTGCCGAGCGTTGTTTCCGCGATGCTCGACGACGAGAGGTCCTGGGTCGCTATGGCCTCCTTCTGCGAGCAAGTAATTGCCGCGAAGGAGGCCGCGGAGCGAGACAGAGAGGCAGCCTCCTCTGAACCGCTTCGCAGGGGTAGGCTGGGTCGAAGGAGGCGGGATTACGCCCGCAGCCTCCTTCCCCAGCTGTAGTGCCTGGACGGGAGAGGGGGGTGACCTCTCCCGCCCGTTATAGGCCTACGAGGTGAGGGTGTCCCTAAGTTGATCGGGGCCCCTCGCAGGGGGTTCCGCCGGGGCGTCACGGTGAGTGCGAAAGCGATCCCGTGGCGCCCCACTAAGGCGATGAGGTCAACCGTTGGTTTTTTAGTGGGTAGCCTTAAAAATGGCAGCGTCTTCTATGCTGCCGGGTAGTCCCACATATCCCCTCGGTCATCACCTTCCTGGCCGCAGGGATGATGCGTAACGCATTTTTCCAACGATAAAAAAAAAAAAAAAAAAAAAAAAAAAAAAGGTAAGCCATAGGTTAGGCCAACGGTTACTAAAAATCTTGAGGTTCTCCCGTTTGCTAATACCCAGCACGGGGGTCAGTCATGGGGGTTTGTGCCCGGTCCATGACTGACAGGGGGGGTAAAGCGGGAGTCTCCTTTCGGGGAGGGGCTTCCCTCGAGGGTGGGGTTTGTGTTTAGTGTTTTGTATTATCCCGTCTTCTTTTTCGTTGTGCCTGTCTTATTTGTTTATCTTGTGTCTGTCTTTTGTGTCCGTCGTGGGGACCTCACCCTTTAAAAGAAAATTATGAAAAGAGCTGATCCTAAAATAAGTCCCCGGGAGGGTGTCTGCCTAGCGCTGATCAATCCCTTACGGCGTCCTTGGATGCCGTCTACCCCTCGTACTATGGGGAGGCCAAAAACAGGTCTGGAGTAGGAGTCCCTGCACAGGTCGTGACCACACCGACCTGTAAAAATAAATTTAGTGTGATGCGTGGAGGAGAGAGTGGGCTCGCCTAGGCGAGAGCCGATTTGCGGGCCATAGAGAAGGAGATGAAGGAGGCCGAGTACGAGCGCGCACTGAGCGCTCATCCGCGAATCGGAAGCGACCTTTTTCAGAGAATGCTTCCTTAGCAAGTGATGGTTCGGATAGCAAATCTGGGACCGATGCTGTACTTTCTAAGTATTGCACGGCCAGTCGTAAACGCTCCTCTGCTTCTGCGTCGAGAGATGGATGTGGACTCGCACGGCCCAAGGCCAGTCTGCGAGTTCTTACTAGCGAGGCAAAGGAGGCGAACTTTAAGAAGGAGCTATAGGCGCGAGCTTTTGGAAAAGCTGCTGCATCCCTAATCGCCTTTGTTGATCCCGGTTACACGTAAGAGCACAACTTTCGCTCGGGACGACCTCTGTATATATATAAGTGACGTTATATATATAAGTAAGTTTGAAGACCCCACTTTTTCTTCTCTATTGGTTTTAGAAGACACAGGAAACGAAAAAATCCTGTAATCTTGTGTCTACCGTTCGCACAGCGGTGACCAGGAGACAAATAGATTATTTGAGTATCTTGGTAATATGACATGCGGCTTCAGCGGCTGTTCTCGTACGAGAAAACCGACCAAGCTGGAAGAGAAGCGCGGAACTTTGCGTTGCCCTTGAACCTCTTTAACCTGGTGAGGCAAGCGACAAGGGTACCAGATGTGGTAGGCCATACAACCAATTGCTTGGACCTTCTGCTGACAGCTGATCCGGACAGGTATCGTGTAGAGGTCACCTCTCCTTGGCAAAATCCGATCACTGTCTGGTGAAAATGCCAACCTGGTCAAATTAAACGCCACCAAAATGCAGATGTGTCTGTTCACCGCCAAAAGGAGCCCTTTCACCTTGGCTCCTACTTTCCAGAATGTATCCTTGGAATATAGTGACCGGCTTCACTTGTTAGGCTTAGTGATTTCTTCGAACCTCAATTTTGGTCGGTTTATTGAGTCCAGAGCAAGAGCAGCAGTAGCAAAGCTTGCCGTTCTTGCAAAGGTCCGGCAGTACTTTATACCGGGGACAGCTTCTTGTTTTATACAAAGTACAGATCCGGTCGTGTGAAGAGTACCGTGGTCACATATTTGCTGGTGCCGCAAAGTCTAGGTATCTTCAACAGAAAAATGAAGAGGTTGTCAGGGTAATGCGCCTTACCACCTTAGACTACATTCCACTTACCATCAGGTGGAATGCAATCAAGCATTGCCCTAAATTACATTTAAAAAAAAAAGTTTCTAGAAAATCTGGGCACCTGCAGTTTTCCATTATTAAGAGGTTAAAGGACACGTCCAGAGACCTTATGGAGATTGTGGAGACCCTTGCTGGTAGGACTCAAATCAACGAGGCTCGTCGCTTAAGAGCTGATAACGCCCTCCTCTCTCGAGAGGTTCAGAACCTTCGGGCGGAGAACAAAGCTTATAAACGAGAGTTCGCAGATATGAGGGCGGTCGCAAAGGTGGTCTTGGCCGAGAAGCCCTCATTAGACAGCGACTACATCTAAGACCTGAAGCGCTCGCTAATCATCTCAGTGGGCGTTATAGTATATGCGCCCCTAGAGAATGTGAAGGATCGCCTTTTGCCTTAGGTAGGCTTCTGCCCAACGTCGGAGAGCCTGGTGCTCCGTGCCGGCATCTCACGGATCATGGCCCTCCATGGTGCCCCCATATGGTCGGGAGCCCCTACCCGCGAAGAAGGAAACGGGAGTATGCCCTCCGCTTCCTTCCTCAACCGTTGTGTTGTGTTTTACGAAACTATTAACAAGTATTTATAAAACGATCAGGTTTAAATTTATGCTAAACTTTAAGCTCTAATTATGTGTATATTTTAACTCAGAATTTAAAGTAGCACTTTCATCATTGATGTCGTCGGACTTAAAATCTCTGTATATTTGCAAGTCGTCTATATACAGATGGTAAGAGGTAATACGATCTGTCGTAACGAAGTTGATAAACAAATAGAATGAGAATGCAGCAAGTATACCGCCTTGTAAATATACCAATACTCATGCCACACCATTCTGAGAAAATATTGTCGACAGAATATACTGCGTACAGCTTTTTTTGGTACTTTTATAATTTATCAAAATATTATTTATTGAAAAAGCGAAGAGATAAAATATCATGAACAATCTTTGAAACAATGATGTGTTATGTTCGAAATAAGTTTATGGTCAGTTTTTTAGTCAGGTAACATAGTAATAACGTTTATACTATATTTTTCATTATTTCTATAAAAAAGGAATGATGAAAGAAAATAAAATAACTCAGTATAAGAGGAAGTTGTACTAATGAATATTGTTATAATACTCAGTGATTATGTGAGAATTTAAATTGTTATACTAAGTTTTCTTCTAAAAAGTAAAATTTGTTGATACTCTCTTGTTTATTATTATGAAATAAAACATTTTTTTACGTTTAAAGAAGAAATCTCTGAAATAAATACGTTCTAAGACGTGCGATCATTGTTTTTCTTTGAGAAGTCTCACATGTACCTACCTATATGTAGCTACAATACCCGACAATAAATATTGCACATCGACCTTTGGAAAGAAATAATCGGCTAACTTCGGCTTCGTAGAGCGTTATCTCTGTCGCACGAAATACAAACAGTCCTGTATCTATTAGGAGCTGAAAACAAGTGTCAGAAACAAGAACTCTCTCTTGCTCATAAACCAACTCCAAACAACAGTACAGTTAAATCAGTACAATTATTCAATGTTAATTGACTATTTTAAAAGTAATCAAACAATTCCAATAGTGATATATATTAAATGTCGGCTCCTCGAGTCCCAAAAAAAATTACTGGTCAACGAATTTTGAATTTCGTAGAATCTTCTTTTTACCTCCGACCCAAAAAGAGGAGTATTATAAGTTTGAACTGTGACTCTGTGTATCTGTCTGTGGCATCATAACAGCCAAATCAATTGACGGATTTGCTTGCGGTTTTTTTATTCGAAAGCTTGGTCTGTCAAGATGGTTCTTAGCTATGTTTAGTTGAAATAAAAGCAGTTGTCTCCAAGAGATTGAACTTTTATTGATGCTGGTGAAAAGTTCTTATGCAATATTGATAGTAAAAAGTGAAAATTTGTGTGAGGTGAATATAATAAATGATAAATATAGCTTAAACAACATTTACAATTACAATTTAATAGAACACGAGATCATGCTGGGTACAAATCTTATAATTTTATTCTTTACTTTTAATAAAAATATATTGAAAATAAATATTAAATTTGATATCTAATATGTACCAGACTGTGTTTCTAGTCAGCTCGAAGTTTGAAATGGGTAAGACTATAAATTTTATTAAATCCAATTCCCATAATTTATACAATATCTAATTTAAATTTTAATACCGTCTTTCTTGTGTTATTGAATACGAACATAACATTGTGATATTCAAATAAAGTGTTTTTACAAACGACGAAGAAAGCATTTAAAACGTGACGAACTTCACTATCTACAATACTAACACTATACTTCGTACTATATAGTGTATATATTTAAATGTGAATTTATTATATTATATATTTTTTTATTAGTACATTACTAGAAAAACCATTTGAATTAATACTTCCGCATCTTTTGTTGCAGAAGTATTTAATTATAAGACTCCCGTCTCGTTGCTGTTAATAAACGTCTTTATTAAACCGAGGGCTGACACGATATTAAATATTTATGTTATAAGATCTAGTAATATTATAAAATTTTAGGAAATTTCGAGATATATAAAATTACTATCAAAGAAAGATGTTGATTCTTAATATAATATTGAGATCAGACTTTTTTGATCTAATGAGGTGAAATTAAAAAAATCAGTAGTTAATAAATATATTATTGATTTGAGGGAAACAAAAGATAAAACTGATCTGAGATAAACAGCAAAATAGCAAAGATTCAACGTCTTTATTTCTAGATTTTATATTTCTACATACAATGGCTGGTAAAGTATGACTCCGCACTTTGATGTTTATTCCCATATTTAGAAAAATGTACATTTTCTTAATACAGAGTATTCAAAGATGGTAAATTTCATTAACTAGAAACTAATAACAATTATATAATTGTTATTAGTTTCTCGGTGACATTAATAATTATAGGAATATAACATGTTTCATTTCATGTTAAGACATATTTAGACGTTATATATCATGTACAAAAAAATTGTATGTGTATTTACGGCAGTTAGATACAAATAATTTCTTTGGTCTTCCACAACTTATTTGTCATATTTTCCTCGATGAAGAGCAAAAAATCTGAACTTTATGATATGAAGTGCTAATGTTTCATTGAATAAGTAGACACCATATAAACTGATAATTTAGAAATGTATTTATTATTTTCAGTAACAGACTGACAATGACGGGCTCCATACTTCTGTAAAAAGTTTAAATATAAACTGTACATAGAAGAAACTTTTCTAATTTATTATAAGCTAAATAAACATATTACGTTTTACTTAACATAGAAAGACTATGAACTGTAGTCGTCTGCTTTCTGAGTGGCTGAATACTAGAAGGAAATATTATGATATTTATTTAGTACAAAAAAAACATTTATTGATTTTTTTATAAAAGATAAGGAAAGAGTTGCTCTTAAAAAACTTCATTAAATTGTCGTCACTAGAGACATTACTACTCAGTAAATGTTAAAACGGAAAATATTTTTCAAGAGTGCTAGTGTATCTGGTGGTAAGCTCTTTAATGAAAAACTATACGAGTATGTCTATCTTACAGATAATAATGACGTATATATATATATATATATATATATATATATATATATATATGTAACCGAAAAACAGGACCATGAATAAATTTTAATTATAACACATCATTATTTCAAAAAGTGTTCGTGATATTTTATCTCTTCGCCTGCCTTACATGATATTGTGACAAATTATAAAGATACCAACGCTGTACCCAGGTTGTCGGAGAAATTACTACTATTTATGGTAAGTTTATTCTACAAATAAAAATTAACTTTCCTGTGATAGCGGTTAAGTTTAAATTTAATGTCATGCTTCAAATGTTCGAAATATTATTTGAAAAAATGAAAAAAAGTCAATAGGAATTAATTTAACTAAATTGATGGTGGTATCTGAAACAGTTTTGTTCAATAAATATAATAACAATTTAAGAGTTCACAAGTTGACTTGAAGTTGAAAAATGGCTAACCTGCTATGTAATTGGTTTCAGAATCGATGAAGGGCTTATTGAATAATAGTTACATACTTTAATATAATTTCTGTATTGAATGAAACAAAATTTTACTAAAAAATAGATAATAAAAACTCTGTAAAAACTGCTAGAAGATAGCATTTTTTTAAATATATTCATGACACTTTATCCGCGAGCTTTCTTAAAAAAATTACAACTTTTTTATAATATGTAATGAATCAAATAAATCCAAGAAGCATTTTATCCCACAAAAAATATAATTGAATTTTAGTCAGCTGATAGCTCCTGTGATTAAGAGCTCTTCAACATCATACAAAACTCTAGAGCCTTATAATAACAAAGAGGAAGTATATTTTTGGAATGTTTTTGCAATAAAACCAAAAATAGAAGCTATACTGACAATATACTGACAATTTTTGTTAAAAGAAGGTAGTGCTATATTTAAAAATCTTAATTTCCTTTTGAGTTTAATCGAGTAAATCAATACATATTAAAACAACAATATACATTATAACATATGCTTTATATAAAATGAGCTAATAAGCTTATGAGTTTTATATAACGTGATTAAATGATAAAATATGTTCATGTATTAAGATTACATCAATATATAATAACGGTACATTTTAATGTTGAGACGAATGGTCAGTTTGCAAAGTGGCAGGACGGGACTCATTAAGAATATATTATTTCTGTGTTATCAATCCCATCTATTTAATTTTATAGATTGATTGAAGAAAGGTCTTATATAGCAACGAGAAGCAATGAGCTTTAGGATATGTTTTATTTTAACTATTACGACATAGTCTTAGCAGGCATCTTCACTTCTAGCATAAGGTTTTTTGTTTCCTTATTGAGTTTTGACCAATTCTTCAGAAAAAATAGTAGAAGACACATATACTCTCATTATTATTTTCGTGTTTTTTGCTCAATATTAGACACTAGTAGTAGTATTGTTTTTTTTTAATAAATACAGTTTTTTCTAACAACTATATAAGTAAAAACTCTGTAAAAAAATTAAAGATATTAATTGTGCCCAACCTTTTTTTTAAGTTTAATGGATATTGAAGATGCTGTAAGATAGTTCAATTTTATATATTTTTAAATCTCTCGTATTCTCCTAATATACTTTATAAGACATCTTATCAATAATATTTTTGATAAGATGTCTTGGTTTTTAATTAATAATTATAGACTATTTGAATTCATCATAACATTTGTAACGTCTAGAGACAGTTATGAGTTCTTAACTTAATAATAACTTAATAATATAATGACGTCCATATGTAAACATATATATATATTTATAACATATATATATATATATATATATATATATATATATATATATATATATATATATATATATATATATGTTTACATATGGACGTCATTATATTATTAAGTTATTATTAAGTTAAGAACTCATAACTGTCTCTATATGTTTATATATATATATATATATTTATCTATATATATATATATATACGTCGATATGTATATATATGTATATTCTTACTACTTCTATTAACACGGTACGATTATGTAATGAAAACAAATTAACTGAATATAAAAGGAAGTTTTAATTATGAAGTGAGTAACAGCTTTAATTTATTGAGAGGGGAGGCGTTTGCATTTCAGAAGCTCAAAACATTTTCTTCTAGTCTCCGTCGTTATTTATAAGGCGGGTTTGTGTTAAGCTTTCAGTGGATTAGCGAGAGATAATTTATACAATACATTACGTTTATAACATTTTATAAGATCTTTATATCGTCTACTGTATATTATTATTATTAAATGTTGGTATTGCGGTTTTCGTATTTACAACTTCTATTAAAATATATACTAGATATTTTAAAGGTAGAATTCACAAGTAAGTAGTAAGCGATTATTCCACTCAATAAATATGTAATATTTACTATATAAAAACTTTTCCTTATTTTTTTTTCCATTTTTCTCACGGTTGTGTATTACTTGTGTATACTCGGAAATAAATACTTAATTAATAGATCGTACGAATCAGTCGAAAGTAAAAAAAACGATATTTTTAAAATAAAGTTATAGATTTGAATAACAAATCTATTTCATAATAAAGAAAGTTAAAGAAGTAAAACTTTAGAAAAAAAACAAGGGTCAAGGTTTTTTTAACAACGTTTAATGCTCTACTCAATATGAGTACAATTACTACAGAGGTAATATCAAAATGGACAGAGTTCACTATACCAGTTGCATCCACTCAACTTGATTTAAATTTAGGTACATAGTTTGTAATCAGCAAAAGAAAACTTAGACAGATTGAAAAATATTCACTGATGTAACTTTTTAACCGTCATTGTTATATTATTATTACTTGTTAGACAAAAACTTTTCAAAACTTCCTATAGATTTCTTAGTTAAAATTAATAATATTGTACAGTGAAAATAGTAATATTGTATTATAAAAGTATTTTAAGAGCAAAGATATTATTTTTCTATCATCTATTATGTTCAAATTGGCATGATGTTTTCTACTACATCTATAAAATTTCAGAACAAAAACTAAAATAGGTGGTTATTGCCAAAGCTTCGGAATTCCTACTTGTTTTATTCGACGTTGAGTGTAATTTACGGTTTGGCATACAGGTTACACCGATAATTTACGCTGTGGAAGTAGAAATTATGGATGGAAGCTTTCACAGTGCGTATAAAAAAATATGTTGCCTCTTGACACCTATGCAATACAGAATAAAGACTTAATAGTTCATTTAAAAATTCAAAAAAATATATGCAGAACTTAAGTCAAATGACATATTTTGTTTTTTTAATCTAACAAATATTTACTTCAAATATGGTAGGTACTACTGACAACCATAAATTATAAAGAATTCAACCTATATGTCTCTACAACCTTGTCTCTAAATCCTAATAGTCAAACGTCTATTATAAACATCGCAGAATATTTAATACTGTGTGTACTATGTACCTGCTACTCCAAACCCACATATCGGTCAATCCTAACTCCAAGACAATGTCCAAAGTATATATAAAGTGATATAATAAACCACCTAAATATTCCTAATTTGTCCTGATATTATTATTATTATTATTATTCGACCATTCATAAAACACTAAATATATCGAAAGCCACCGCTCCTTGCCACGGAACAGGGTATTCCGATGCCACGTGCGTCAACTTCTTATACCATCCAGTCAGGAGCTGCATCTCAAAGCAGGCATGTGAAAATTACGAAGTCGGTTTTGGTTGACTGATTCGTGTGGCATTCTCCCACAAGGTTCACCCTTAACGGTCCTTATTGAGAAAAATCTGTTAATATACCTACTGAATTACCTAACACGATTTTTGTAAAACTAATTGATACGTTATCTTTATGAAGTCAGAACCCACAATCAGATAAAAAGGTTCTGAAAATTATATTATTTGTCTGTTCTCGTATTATGCAAAAACTACTCGACGAAATTTTCATGCTTTTTAGTATAAATTTTCTTCCTGCTCACATATACTATACTTTTACTCCAGACAATTCTTGTAACTTGATCGGAAAACCCAATCTATTTTTTTGACCTGTCATTGCAACAAAACTAAAGATTTGTACAAAACCTAATTATTGATAGATGGCTCATGATTTTGAGAGTTTACTTAAAAAAAATAACAATGAAAACTTATATTATATAATGATACTAATAATAATAATAATGTAAAGTGGGCCATTTCATTTTTCATCATTTTTTTATTATCTCAGTGTTGCTACAATAAATGTATATTTTCTTTTAAATATACCTATACCTGACTGATTTTTTTGTTGTGAATAAATTAAAAAATATATTACTTTAATACAAAAACTGTATTAATAATATGTATTTTTTAATAATACTTAAATAATAAAGTATTTTTACGAATAAAAATGCTTTTATTCACAACAGTTGTAGAAAATATCTACTTTAATTATTTTATGATTATTTGGTTTCGAAATTTTTTTTCTTCTTTGTAGAGTTCTTATTTAAAACTTTTACAGAAATATGGAGCCAGTCATTGTCTGTTACTGACAGTAGCAAATACATTTCAAAATTAGCTGAGGATGTGGAGTCTATGAATTCAATCGCAAATTAATCGAAACAGTGTAGTCTAATGTCTGCGCACGTTACTGTTTCAGACATTCCTCCCACACGCATGTTACGCCCTACCTCAATAGTACTGCAACACTTCACTACATTTGTATTTAGAATTATAAAAAATAAACCTAATTACTACTAGGGCCTTCTCGTACTTGATGTTGATACCGCGTCATAATCCCGGTGCGTACCGTAGATGTTTCAAATACGCGGCCGGGAAAGTCTGGAACGACATCGCCGTTAAAAAACCTAAAATCATTTAATAATTTTAAAGCAAAGTATAAGCAAATTTTTCTTACATTACAAAAGCAAAATGTATAAACAGCTTGCGTACCTACTTGCGTACGTAGTTCCTTTTTACGTTATTTGATATACATAATTATTAAGTTATTTATTTTGTTTATTGTATACAGATAATAAAAAAAAATAATAATATTCCAATGAACGTTCCTTCTGCATCTTTCATTATCCATTTTATTAAAAATAAGAAATGAAACTAGTTATTTAAACTCATTTGTGATGTAATGACTTTTACTTTTGTCTGCACCACAAAATCACTTTCAGTTCCTTTACTTATTTTAGTTTTTACAATACATTGCTCTACACTTTCACTAGTTGTTTCACATATACACCTCACTTCATTTTTTTTCGTTCATATAATTAAACTAATCTTTTAATTAATGTCTTTCACGGTCACAAACGATAACAAAATTGAGAATTCAAATCAATGTGTAAAGTCTTAAACACGCTTCAAGACAGTTTCAGACGCCTCTTGGCGCCAATCCGCTGAGAAATCATTTTAGTCTTTACATATTAACAGCTAAGTTAATAATCACATAAAACAATGCTTAAAATAATTATAAAACATCAACTTAGATTGATTTAAACTAAAAAAAACTTAAGTTTATGAATAGTTTTACAAATATGTATTGAATTTTAGTGCTACCATCTGTTAGTACAGACTCATTCTATCAAAGTATACTAATAATAAATAAAATCATAACATATTTACAATACAAGTGTACATTATTCGCAAAGCCTACGAGGCAACATTTTAACATGATTATAGATTTTATTCTTACACTTATTTTTACGCTTTCGGTGTGCAAATATGTCAATTGAAATTTTAGAAATAGTATTTTTATTTGTAGCTGCACTGTAGCTGAAATACTCTCTTAGGTCACTGAAAATCAGCGTTGGACCTCGATGGACACTAAGCGTCCTTCGGTTTCAAAATGCGCTGAGTGATCTACCTTCTTGTGTCGGTACACTGCTGTGTAAAATATTATTGTTATTAATTGTACATTGTGTTTCATTTTATTTTAATTAAAGATATTTTTTAAATATTATTTTCGTTATCATATATGTACCTTATTAGTGTCGGGCATAAATAAAGATTTTGAATTTGAATTTGAATTTAATGATATGAAACTCATCTCATAAACTAATGGTAATTCTATAGATATGGTTAGTTATCTCGAGGAATATCAAAGAGGAAAATCTATTGTAAGTACCAAACAATAGCACTAGAGTCTAGATTTATTGTTATTCATCGAGGAAAATATGACATGAAGTTTTTAATGTTGTGGAGGGCCAAGCCAAAGAAATAATGTGTATCAAACTAACAATGACTGTAAGCTCGCATACACATTTTTATTACTCTTAAAAATGTTACATCTAATGTATGTATATTACATCTAATGTAAATAAGAATCATGTTGTATTTCTATAAATATTAAAGTTATCAATATTTCTGTGATAAGTTATTAAAAAATTCCTCATTTGTAATTGAGCTGAGCGTAAGAGAAGCTCTTAACTGTTTGGGAATAAATTTTTTTAGGCAACATCACAGGAAAATCACTCGACTAATTTTAACCAAAATTAGCCGCGTGTCAAGGACGTGATTGGGCTTCTACTTCAAACAACAGAATAAAAAAATATTGTTTCGTTTAAAAGATATGGTCAAAAAACAGACTCTGACTGACTACTACTAACTGACTTAAGCTTAACTGAACCTTCGCGCACTCGCCAATCGTTTCTCTTAACCTTTCCGGTGCCAGCAATTTTATTGGAAATCCGCGTCCAAGGATATATGGGCCAATTTTAGTAGCATAAAAAAGGGGGAGGGAGCTTAGCTCAACTCCCGCAGCGCATTATGGCGGATCCTAGTCTACGAACCAACCTTGAAATTAACAATAGTTATGTAAAATATAGGCTCTAATAATATATTTTTTATTAATATTTATTTTTTTGAATCTTCTGTGTATAGGAAAATGCAGTCTGGAGAGACTGCGCTCTGTGATTGTGTTATCTGTTATATCTAACGGATAACGGAATACAATCCGTCATTGTATGTAGAAATAGAAAATCTATAAGCTAAGATGTTGGAACTTTGCAGTTTATGGATTCACAGAGCCATTATATTCTTTGAGGGGTTAACACAATGAGACCAATCTTATGAAACGTAGTTAAATCCGATATTCAATAATACCTCAATATTAAATATTAAATATATTAATGACCAATATCTTTATTTCTTTTTAATACTCTCTTATTCAATATATCTCGAAATAAGGTAAATTTCATAAAATTACTAATGTTTATAACATACAAATTTAATACCATGTCAACCCACAGGTTAAAAGAGACATTTATTAACAGTTTAGAGACCGGAGTCTTATAATTAAATACTTCTGTAACAAAAAATGCGGAAGTAGCGATTCAAATGGTTTTTCTATCAATGTTCAAATAAAAAGAAATATAGGAAAAAAAATATGTATTATGTACAAACTATGTTGTAAGTTTAGTCTTGTTCTAATGATCGCCACGTTTTAAATGTTAGGTACCTTGTTTGTTGTTAAATAACTCTATTTATTATATTGTATAATTTAAGGCAATTGACATTGTTATAGCAAATAAAATTTTAAAATTTTAAAATAAAATTTGCGACGGGCAAGAGCCCGTCGCAAATTTTGAGCTAACGATGAATATAGTCTCATACGTATTAAAATAGTGAATTTAATATTTATTTTTATATTTTTTTAATAAAACAAAGAACAAGATTAAAAGATCTGGAACCAACACGATCTCATGTTCTTTAGGCTTCTTTAGGCTCTGTCAGATTAACATCAAGAGAAGACTTCCAAAATACTTGTCTCGTTTTTTTAATCAGAAGTCCACAAATTTCTATATCAACGGGATTATGTCACTACGTAGAAGAAAAGTTATCGAACAAAATGTTAGATATGTACCATAAATAAATGTAAATAAACTTTAAAAAAAATGTCTTTATTATTTATATAAAAAGCAAAGAAGCTTTTTCCACCACCCTTTAATAGGTAGAAGATTGTTCATTTCAAATTAACCAGAAAACTGGTGTATTGTAATTATATTTGTACGACAAATCTATTTCAGCTGTCACTTTCAATTTATTTAAATCAAAGGATCTCCATTAACAGTATACCTTTCAGTGTTATGTAAACAACTTGCAAAATTTATTCAAAGTGACTTCTTTTCGTATTCATCAAGTAATATTTACAGCATGCTTTTGAAATTTAAACTTAATCGCTATCACACGAAAGTTTATTTTTATTTATAGCTTAAATTACTACAAATACAAATAATTTCGAATGCACCGACCACCGGATACAGCGTTTGTACTTTTATAATTAGTGAAAATATCATTTACGGAACAAAATAGGGCATAGAATATCAAACACAATTTTTGAATTAATGATGTGTGATTATTTTGTAGTCGTTTTTGGGTAACAGATTAATTACACATACATATTACAATTTTGTATTCTATCTATACTTATAAAAGAGAAAGTATGTATGTATGTTCTGAATAAACTCCGAAACGGTTTGACCGATTTTAACCAAATTTTCAGAGGATCTTTAGATTGGCACAGTGGGTAGGTAAGTAGTGTAAGTAGTAAGTTTGGTGACGATCGGACCATTTTTTATTGAACTGTCAGTGACAGTTATTGATATTGTTTTTTAAATCAAACTATTTAAGGTCAGTTATAACGTCATGACTCTATCCATGTACAAGCTAGAGAAACGAGTAGAAGAAAATGAAATTCAGATTCAATCGTACTTATTATCGCGATGGTTAATTCTAAATAAGTTAATTCTTACATATATTTTTTTCTATATTTTGAGTTAATACATCTTTAAATGAAGCCCGGCAAAGCGGGCTAGATATACTAGTCTTATTTATAAATGACCTGATAAATATTATGATAAACGTTAAAAAATATATATATAAGTAATGTAAATAAAACAATGGACTTAGTATAAAGATAAGTTTATCTTTGAAATAAGCCCAAGGCTTTAAAATATTAATTATTGTCTTTTGCATTTGGGAAGTTTAATGAACATTTCCTTCTAGGCGTTGTGATTATTTATAAAGCCAGATCACTCGACACTCAGTGGACTTACAAGAGATAATTTGTTTTTCATTTCCTTACTAATTTTATTTTTATGAGGTATTTATATAGTGTGTGTTTTATATTACTACATAAAATGTACTTATACAGTTAAGTACTTACAATTACAATTTCTCCCAAAATATAGTCTATATATTTTAAAGGAGCAATTGACAATACAATACCGATGTTAAAATTGTTATAATAATCAGTGATTACTTAAGATACAGTTGATTATAAGTTTTCTTCTAAAAGGTACAATTTATGAATACTCTCTCGTTTATTATTATGAAATAAAACAAATACTAATACCAAAACAAATACAAAGAAAAAATCTCTGAAATAAATACGTTTTAAGACGTGCGATCATTGTTTTTCTTTGTTAAGTCTATAATATACCTATATGTAGCTATCTATGTGTGTATTCTTGTGTACGCATTGACATTCGCGGAACACAATAGGCAGAAACGAAGTAAAATTTTGGGAGTATTTCAAAATAAGTCCGGGGATGTAGTACTTTGGAACACTGGCTTGTAATTTGCCAACTTCAACCCCATTTGGAGTACTTGCACAGACAGGAAGCCTGAGACGTTGGAGCTCATCTATACCAGTTACATTCACTCGACTCGGATAGTTTTACTGGATAAAACAAATCTTGGAGAGAAATAAAATTTAAGTAACCGTTTAGCCTCCATGGTCTTATTTTACTCATAAAACCATTGCCAATAAATAAATTCATGCCAAATTTTAAGATTTTAGGTCACCCGTTTTAAGTTTTGTTTCCTTTGCGAGTGCATTTTGAAAATACGCGGCTTAAATTGATGTCTCTTTTGATTGACATAGAAATTTATTTTATTATAGGTATTATAGACATGGGTATTTGATATGCATTTCAATTTAATACATCTACTCGTCCATGAGGAGAGGGATAGTAACTTTAAAATTATTAAAAATATTTTATTATATGATGTACCTAAAAATTTACGGTTTTATCAATTTTTCTTTTATCTGTGCTATAAGACGTTTCTTGGTAGAGAATTTAAACATTCTAAGTTCACGGGAAATCTTCCTGACGGTTTGTCAGTGTAACGATTATCAAAATGTAAAGTTGCAGCGAACAAAGGGTTGCATGCAAAGACAATTGCGTTTTAAAGCCTAAAGCTACTTACAGAAGTCGTATCAATTATTATTATCATCTAATTAAATAGAATAAAACAAAAAAAAATGCTCAGATGTTGGTCGAAGCCCTCAAAAATGTGAACACCTAAAATTAGGGTTGAATTTCCATTACAATTTTTTTTTAGCTGAATGTTGTGTCCAATGAAATGCCATAATAATTAATGTCTTTAACATAATTTGGTCCCTTCTTTATGAATAGTTTATGCTAGTGTCAATATGTTTTGATAGCGACGACTGATTAGTTACAACTCTTTCTAATACAATAATATATGTTTATGCGTCACGTTATATATATATTATTATATTGGAAAGTATCACATAGTTGTATTAGTATTGCATAGTTGTTATTGTGCAAAATATTTTTCCTACACACAATAGATGCCTCCATCAATTTATACTCCACGTCATAAACCATTAACTTGGCTTATATGCGAAGCAGTAAATTAAATGCAATGTCAAATAAAACAAATAAGGATTTCAAAGTTTTATCAGTGATCACCTATACTTTAGAGTTTGCCCTGAAATGTTCAAATAATTACTATTCACAACTATATTGGAGGTAATTTAACTTGGCACAAAATGTAAAGTAATATTATAATTATTTTTGTACATCATACACGAAATTTTAATTAAATTAAAATTTTACGAAAATAAAAGCTTATAATAATAGTGACAAGACACTTTTCTTCATAATCATAATGTATACCATTTTATTTAATATTTATTATTTTTTTAAATACAACAAATATCTCCTACCTATAACACAACATACTACTCTACTACTATAATGTACAGTAGATGTAGGAATATATTGCGAGTGATGACATTACCCTGTAGTAATCATAGACCTTACGCAGGTGATCCCAAGTGGCCACATAAAGGCTAATCTAGACTCAAATTTGACTACACGACCAGTTAACGACCTTGTACAGTAGAGAAACATGAGTTGTGGGTTAGAAACAAATTTGTGTTTTTACCTAAGCCCCAAAAAATTTTGTCTAGATCGTTTTTATCACTAAGTTGTGGACATACCTTTTTCAGAGTCTGGCTATGGATATCCTTAAGACCTTGCTTATGCTCCTTCTTTTCTTCTTGTTCCTTCAGTATGGAGATGCGTATACTACCCATAATATAGTATCCAGCTCATTGGTTTTAGAAAAAAAATCTATATAAAAACGTTAGCAGTCGAGAAACCTCCAGGCCGTTCCTAGTAAATTTACTTTATATTTTTGTGTTATTCAATTGCTCACGTTTCCATTTCTCGTATTTTTATTGCAATGATAGAATAATTAGACAATAAAACTCACTTAGGATTAATAAAAAAGATTATACGACTGAACGGTCATCGTTTTAGTCAGCTCCAGCAATGATACACACAGACAAATGCATATACATGTAATAGAAAGAGGACGAGATAAAGGCCCTCACGATTTCTACCGATTTTAAGATTTTAAATTTAGAAAATACTTTAATGTAGTCTCAATAATCCAATCGACCACTATTTTAACTATTAAGATAAACTAAAATCCTGTAACAAATACGAGTAGGAATTCCTTGCATATGAGACAATGCTAGTCATAAGAAATTAACTAAATAGAAAAGTTTATCCTGTTCCTAGTCAAAAACTTTACATTGAACAGAAACTGCCAGGCAAAGATTACATTCTTAAGTTTTAGTAATTGTTCAAATTTAAACAAATAAATTTTTTCGCAAGTTTTGTCTTCTATCCATCAAATATATCCGAAAATGATATGTAGGTAGGTGTCGGAAACCAGACATGTCTCTTGCATAAACATAAACCAACAATACAAACCATAGACATAAACCAACTCCATAGAACAGTACAGTTAAATCAGTACAATTATTTAATGTTAATTGATTATTTTAAAAGTAATCAAATAGTTCCAATAGTGATATATAATAAATATCGGCACCTCGAGTTATAAAAAAAAATTACTGGACAACAGTCCCCCGACGCTTCAATAACTACGTAATAAAATTAATGTTATCCTTTTTAGAGGTCTCTTTAATTAAATATTAATAATTTAAATTTAATTTTTACAGTTAATCAAGTTGTTTACGGAATATTTATCATGTATTTATCGTTTTCTGTGTCATAAATAAATGGCAATAGAATTGTACCTAAAATGGAAGATAGATTTATTTGCTTTCATTCGGTAGCAGTTTAATGTGTGATCATGGCGTTTTCAACAGTACAAAATTGTTGGAAAACGAACAGTATAATAATAAATGATCAATATTGCTTAAACAACATTAACAACCATAATCAAACACAACATGAGATAGTGTTGATTACAAATCTTATAATTTTTGCTCTTTAGTTGTAATAAAAAAAATAAAGTGATTTAACAAACAAAAAAGAAAGCATTTATAAGATGGTAATCTTCACAACCTATAAGACTGACACTACACTTCATACAACATAGTTTGTATATTTAAATGTAACCTTATTGTATTATATATTTTGTTGTATTGTACATTGATGGTAAAAACATTTGAATCGCTAATTCCTAATCTTTGGTTGCAATTATAAAATAACCCCCAACACAATAGTTAGCAGCTTTTGATTTGTTTTGGTTCGTAGTTTGTAGAAATTGCTCATATAATAATTAATGACATATATTATAATGAATACATTAATAATTATATAAATATAATGAGTTTCTTATAAGAATATTAGACATTATATTTTTTTGTGAATAGAAAAAGAAAAATATTTGTTTACAGCCATTATTAGTTTAATACAAATAATTTCATTGCCACAACTTCGAATACTTCATGTCATATTTTCCTCGATGAATAGCAATAAATCTAGACCCGATGATATGGAGTGCTATTGTCTGATTACTGAATACATAGATATCGCATACACTGATCATTTTGAAATGTATTGTCAGTAAGCGACAATGACTGGCTACATAGGTTTTATAAAAGGTTTAAAGAAAAACTCTACATTGAAGAAAAACATTGAAATCTGTTATGAAGTAAATAACTGTGACACCATAATAAAAATATTCTATAACTGTATTGAATACTTACATCTACTTTTACTTTCCAAGATAATATATTTCAAATGACTTTAAGGATTCACTTAGCTTCTTAAGCACGAAATTTGGTGACTTCAAGAGTGACATGCTGAGCCACAAATACGGGTTAAAAATCTTAAAATGGAAAATGAGTCGCTTTGTTCAGATGTTTATACTCTATCGGGGCGTCTTAAACACATAGATTAACTGATGGCGCCATAAACACATAGATCAACTAATGACGCCTTAAGCACGTAGATCAACTGATGATGATCTATGGTTAGAATGGTTATTAAGTACGTTGTTTTAAAAGTATTAAAATGGACGTTTAAGTAAAAACAAGAGGTTACTTGCAGGTCTGGTTTAATAAAACCAGTACCGTTAACCTAGTACTAGTAAACCAGGACCGTTAACCTAGTACTTCAGTGTACCCGAACACAAAGCAGAGAATGTAGTTAGTATTGTGAGGCAGCTAGGACAAGTTGTCAAGTATCCAGTATCGGATAGTGATATATTTTACTGTTCAAATGTTGCTAAAGTAAACCCTAAATCTTCACACACTCTTACGATCGTGGTGAAATGTAAAACCCCTCGTATCCGAGTTTCCTTGCTTGCGGCTACAATTCAAAACAACAGCAGGTACTGTTGGATCCCCTGCTTAAGTCCCTAGAACGTATTGCAGTCTACGTGCAGGCTTTTGCGGACGACATTGTGCTGGTGTTCGATGGTGAAACAGCACTCGAGATAGAGAGACAGGTTAATGTCTCTCTCGAACTTGTTCTGGTGTGGGGTATCGGAATAAAGCTCCAATTCGCACTGCATAAAAACATGGCCGGTATAGACATTGGTCTGTTAAATTAATTACGATTAAACACAATTTTTACTTTCTTGTTTAATCGTAATTAAAAATGCAGTTCCATCAAGAATTAACAACATCTTTATATATATATTTCTTGTGTGCGTGTGTATGTCACTGAGCTCCTCCTAAACGACTGGACCGATTTTTATGAAATTCTTTGTATTCAAGGGGACTTGAGAATTGTTTAGATTTACAATTTGGTCCACTGGAAAATGGTTTTTTGATTAATTTTTAATGTGTAAGTAGGTGGTTATTTTGGAATATTTCACATTGGTTCCGACGGACTGCGTTACCATGGCAATGTCAAATATTAAATAATATTATATTTTAATTATAGTCTGCCCTGACAGTTGGCGTTGCGATAGAAATAAGAAAAATATTTTAGTACTAGCAGCCCGACATGTGCTTCGCTACGTAAAAAGTGAAATTTAAAAAAAATATTGGAACAAATTCATTTATTCAAACAATAAAATCTTTATTTACATATTCATACAGTATCGATTGGTCGAATTATGATAAATGTACATGTAATGACGTTAGACATTGTGATAACTTTTTAATATATTTGTTTTTAAAGATTGATTTTTTAAATTACAGGCGCGTGTACAGGACAACGTCTGTCGGCTCCGCTAGTATTCTATAAATTACTGTTAAATTACATAAAAGTCCTTAGTCTTGCTATCGACCACAATCTTACTTTTAATACCCATGTCTGCTTAGTATGCAAAAAGACGATAAACATCTAGAAAAAGCGGACGCGGATAGCCCTGATCAGTTGGGGACTCCATCCCGAGGTGATCCGGACTATCTACTTTGCAGCGGTGGAACAAACGATTCTATACGCAGCTGGCGCGTGGCACGGGTCAGTGAACAACGTCGGCTTCCAATAGCAGCTGAACGTAGTACAGCGCGGATACGCCCAAAAGTTGTGTAAGGCCTATCACATGATCTCTTTGTACTCATCCCTAATCCTGGCTGGAATGCTCCCTCTAGATCTCCGAGTCCTTGAGTTGGCCTCGCTGTACCAGGCCAAGAAAGGAGTAGTCCAGTCGTGGCTAAGGGGTAGGGGGGTCGAGCAAATGATCCCGGCGTTGGAGCCAAAAGCCTGGTAGACGCAGAACAACTTCAACGCGTCGATGATATTGAAGTACGCATCTTCACGGACGGGAGCAGGATTGAGGGTCGGGTAGACGCCGCGCTTTCCATATTGAAGCACGGGGTTGAAATCAGGGACTTCAAGCTTGCTCTCTCGCTCCACTGTACCGTCTACCAGGCAGAACTGCTGGCTCTGTGGAAGGCAACTGATGAAGTCTTTAGACGAGGCGATTCCACGGTCTTCAGAGATAGCAGAGCCGCACACCTCACGGTGATAAACCGTCTTGCCCTCCACCCCCTGGCAGTGAAAGACAGAGCCAATATTCATCGTGGCATGGCCCAGGGTAAGGAAATATCCTTATTCTTGGTCAAGGCAGACGAAGTGCTCGGAGGTAATGATCTAGCTGATACCGGTTGATGTAATATACACAGATTTTAGTAAAGCGTTTGACAGGGTCGATCACAAAATATTTATTAATCAGCCCTCGGCAACTATGGTAACATGTTAGATTGGTGTACCTTCTAAATCTAACATCAAAAGTCGTGGTTAATGGTTACTCATCTAACTTATATCTAATACCTCCAGGTGTTCCCCAGGCCTCTCACTTAGCCTCTTTGTTTTTTAATATTTTTATATACGACCCAGCGTCCTGTTTTCTCCACGCAGCTATACATTTATATGCTGACGATATCAAAATTATTAAACGTATGGAGTGTAACCAGAATACTTTTAAACTGCAATAAAACCTTGATCGTTTCTCCATCTGATGTTTTAACAATAAGATGTCACTTAGTACTAAGAAGTGCAACATGTCCATTTTTCCTTTATATATATATATATATATATATATATATATATATATATATATATATATATATATATATATATATATATATATATATATATATATATATATATATATATATATATATATATATATATATATATATATGTATATATGTATATACAGGGTTATTTGTAATTAGTTGAGCACCTTTTGCAGGCAGCCCCTCTACATCAATCCTAACAACATTTGTTCTACGAATTTTTAAAATTAGTAGTTTTAAAAATTTAGTTTTTCCCATACAAAATTTATTTATTGCCTCTGAACGTGCATTAAACTTGAGCAAAGAGAGGCCACGCAACTTGTCAAAATATGTGCCAAGGCCACGTGCATCGGGGCGCGGGGTGGCGGGGTGGCGGGGTGACGCTGCGGCGGCTATGCACGTTAGAACTTGATCATTTTCTAAGATTTAATAAAAAATAGCATCGTTTTCCACTTTTATTTATTAAAATATTTTCTACAATAGTCGAAACACATATTGTCTAACTGTTTAAGAATCTAATGAAAAAACAAAATCTCCAATAGAAGTTGTCCACAAGTTGAATGTCTCAATATTTTTATTTGGTTTATGAAATAAGGGCACTGTAACGATACCAAATAAATATTATTTTTACAAAACAATAACTTCACTTTAACTTACTTTATACATATCATATTATTTCGTTTGTTAATATTTATATCATGACAATAAAACAATAAGTTACTTACGAATTTCTTGAAGATGGCGCGTAACAGAAAAACGTCATAATTTTCATGAATATTAATTAATTAAAACGTAAGAAGTGAATCGACTGTTTCTGACGTATAATATTCTCATAGAAGAAACACATAGGTAAGTACCATAAAAACAGACAAATGTACACAATCCACTTTAAAAATAATAACTTTAGGCTTCTTAACATGTTGGATCGTCACTATATCACAAATAAAATTATTCTTCATCATGGTTTCTGCTGTTTCGAGTTGCTGTTCGTTCTAGGTATAGCAAAACAGACCTTGTAAAGATCAGGACCCCAATGCTCCATTTCTCAGCCAAAACTCGTATTTCTTTTCATTCTTACTTCTTCTATTTCAGACAATCAATGTATTTTAAAAATATTATAAATTACATTTCATAATTTCTTCTTCATGTTATAATCTTGAATTTATTTATTAGTTTTAATAGCAAGTCCATAAAATCGTATTGTCCAGTATGTAATTACAATTCATTATTTAATTATAAAACTCTAATCCGATAATTTTATTTTTGGTTAATGTAAATTGTGTTTTGTAATTAGGGTTGCCAACTTTTTTTGACGAAAATAAAGTATAAAATGGTTTGAATAGGAAAAAATAAAGTATTTGAGTGAAAAAAAAAAGTATTTTTTAAATTTCATTCTTTTATTGCCTTAAAAACGTATTTTTATGTGGTTTTACCACAAGCTCAAATTTATTACTATTTTTAAATGTTTCAAAGTTTGTTTGACAATCAACATTGAAATTTAAATAAATAAACAATTCGTTTCTAATTATATTTATTACCATTTTAAAATGTTCAAATTTAATTTCATTTTTCAAAGACATGCTAGGAAGTATGGAAAGCCAGTTATGTTCGCTAAAACCAAACCATTTTTAACTCCCGACTCAAAAAAAGGGGTGTTATAAATTTGACCTGTCGATCTGTGTATCAGTGTGTCCGTCTGTGGCATTCAAGCACCCAAACGCGTAGTCAGATTTAATTGCTGTTTTTTTTAATCGAAAGCCTGGTTTGTTGAGATGGTTCTTGGTTTGCTCGAGATAGGAACAGTCGTCTCCAAGATATTAAGGCTTTATTGGTGCGGGCTCTTATGCAATATTGATAGAAATACTTAAACAAGTGAAAATTTGTGTGTGTTAGTTATCACTTCACATCCTGGTATATTTTTTTAAATATTTTCAATGTACAAAGACTACCTTTCCACAGATTTATTACATGTATAGAATAAGATTTTAATGGTACTTTTTTTTTTTTTTTTTTTTTTTATATTCTCTAGGGCAATGCTTGACTACATTCCACCTGATGGTAAGTGGAATGTAGTCTTAGGTGGTAAGGCGCATTACCCTAGCAACCTATTCACTCTTCGCTTGAAGACACCCACATTGTATTCGGTCGGAAATACCGACGCAGGCAAGCTGTTCCAATCCTTTGCTGTACGCAGTAAAAATGAGGAAGCAAAGCGCTTCGTTCGGACAGGTGGAATGTCCACAACAAAAGGATGAAAACCTGCCGTGCGTCGGGACGTCCGGTGATGGAAGGGGGACGGGGGAATTAAATTGTGTAATTCCTGCGCACACTCACCAAAATGTATCCTATAGAATACTGAGAGGCTAGCAATTCTACGCCTGTGCTCAAGGCTTTGGAGTTTGGCTCTGACCAATTCGGGATCGCCTATAAGCCTCTTTGCTCGCCTCTCAATTGAGTCCAGAACCGCAAAATGAGACTTTGCGGCACCAGCAAATATGTGACAACAGTACTCTACACACGACCGGATCTGCGCTTTGTATAAAACCAGTACCGTTAACCTAGTACTAGTAAACCAGGACCGTTAACCTAGTACTTCAGTGTACCCGAACACAAAGCAGAGAATGTAGTTAGTATTGTGAGGCAGCTAGGACAAGTTGTCAAGTATCCAGTATCGGATAGTGATATATTTTACTGTTCAAATGTTGCTAAAGTAAACCCTAAATCTTCACACACTCTTACGATCGTGGTGAAATGTAAAACCCCTCGTATCCGAGTTTCCTTGCTTGCGGCTACAATTCAAAACAACAGCAGGTACTGTTGGATCCCCTGCTTAAGTCCCTAGAACGTATTGCAGTCTACGTGCAGGCTTTTGCGGACGACATTGTGCTGGTGTTCGATGGTGAAACAGCACTCGAGATAGAGAGACAGGTTAATGTCTCTCTCGAACTTGTTCTGGTGTGGGGTATCGGAATAAAGCTCCAATTCGCACTGCATAAAAACATGGCCGGTATAGACATTGGTCTGTTAAATTAATTACGATTAAACACAATTTTTACTTTCTTGTTTAATCGTAATTAAAAATGCAGTTCCATCAAGAATTAACAACATCTTTATATATATATTTCTTGTGTGCGTGTGTATGTCACTGAGCTCCTCCTAAACGACTGGACCGATTTTTATGAAATTCTTTGTATTCAAGGGGACTTGAGAATTGTTTAGATTTACAATTTGGTCCACTGGAAAATGGTTTTTTGATTAATTTTTAATGTGTAAGTAGGTGGTTATTTTGGAATATTTCACATTGGTTCCGACGGACTGCGTTACCATGGCAATGTCAAATATTAAATAATATTATATTTTAATTATAGTCTGCCCTGACAGTTGGCGTTGCGATAGAAATAAGAAAAATATTTTAGTACTAGCAGCCCGACATGTGCTTCGCTACGTAAAAAGTGAAATTTAAAAAAAATATTGGAACAAATTCATTTATTCAAACAATAAAATCTTTATTTACATATTCATACAGTATCGATTGGTCGAATTATGATAAATGTACATGTAATGACGTTAGACATTGTGATAACTTTTTAATATATTTGTTTTTAAAGATTGATTTTTTAAATTACAGGCGCGTGTACAGGACAACGTCTGTCGGCTCCGCTAGTATTCTATAAATTACTGTTAAATTACATAAAAGTCCTTAGTCTTGCTATCGACCACAATCTTACTTTTAATACCCATGTCTGCTTAGTATGCAAAAAGACGATAAACATCTAGAAAAAGCGGACGCGGATAGCCCTGATCAGTTGGGGACTCCATCCCGAGGTGATCCGGACTATCTACTTTGCAGCGGTGGAACAAACGATTCTATACGCAGCTGGCGCGTGGCACGGGTCAGTGAACAACGTCGGCTTCCAATAGCAGCTGAACGTAGTACAGCGCGGATACGCCCAAAAGTTGTGTAAGGCCTATCACATGATCTCTTTGTACTCATCCCTAATCCTGGCTGGAATGCTCCCTCTAGATCTCCGAGTCCTTGAGTTGGCCTCGCTGTACCAGGCCAAGAAAGGAGTAGTCCAGTCGTGGCTAAGGGGTAGGGGGGTCGAGCAAATGATCCCGGCGTTGGAGCCAAAAGCCTGGTAGACGCAGAACAACTTCAACGCGTCGATGATATTGAAGTACGCATCTTCACGGACGGGAGCAGGATTGAGGGTCGGGTAGACGCCGCGCTTTCCATATTGAAGCACGGGGTTGAAATCAGGGACTTCAAGCTTGCTCTCTCGCTCCACTGTACCGTCTACCAGGCAGAACTGCTGGCTCTGTGGAAGGCAACTGATGAAGTCTTTAGACGAGGCGATTCCACGGTCTTCAGAGATAGCAGAGCCGCACACCTCACGGTGATAAACCGTCTTGCCCTCCACCCCCTGGCAGTGAAAGACAGAGCCAATATTCATCGTGGCATGGCCCAGGGTAAGGAAATATCCTTATTCTTGGTCAAGGCAGACGAAGTGCTCGGAGGTAATGATCTAGCTGATACCGGTTGATGTAATATACACAGATTTTAGTAAAGCGTTTGACAGGGTCGATCACAAAATATTTATTAATCAGCCCTCGGCAACTATGGTAACATGTTAGATTGGTGTACCTTCTAAATCTAACATCAAAAGTCGTGGTTAATGGTTACTCATCTAACTTATATCTAATACCTCCAGGTGTTCCCCAGGCCTCTCACTTAGCCTCTTTGTTTTTTAATATTTTTATATACGACCCAGCGTCCTGTTTTCTCCACGCAGCTATACATTTATATGCTGACGATATCAAAATTATTAAACGTATGGAGTGTAACCAGAATACTTTTAAACTGCAATAAAACCTTGATCGTTTCTCCATCTGATGTTTTAACAATAAGATGTCACTTAGTACTAAGAAGTGCAACATGTCCATTTTTCCTTTATATATATATATATATATATATATATATATATATATATATATATATATATATATATATATATATATATATATATATATATATATATATATATATATATATATATATATATATATATATATATATATGTATATATGTATATACAGGGTTATTTGTAATTAGTTGAGCACCTTTTGCAGGCAGCCCCTCTACATCAATCCTAACAACATTTGTTCTACGAATTTTTAAAATTAGTAGTTTTAAAAATTTAGTTTTTCCCATACAAAATTTATTTATTGCCTCTGAACGTGCATTAAACTTGAGCAAAGAGAGGCCACGCAACTTGTCAAAATATGTGCCAAGGCCACGTGCATCGGGGCGCGGGGTGGCGGGGTGGCGGGGTGACGCTGCGGCGGCTATGCACGTTAGAACTTGATCATTTTCTAAGATTTAATAAAAAATAGCATCGTTTTCCACTTTTATTTATTAAAATATTTTCTACAATAGTCGAAACACATATTGTCTAACTGTTTAAGAATCTAATGAAAAAACAAAATCTCCAATAGAAGTTGTCCACAAGTTGAATGTCTCAATATTTTTATTTGGTTTATGAAATAAGGGCACTGTAACGATACCAAATAAATATTATTTTTACAAAACAATAACTTCACTTTAACTTACTTTATACATATCATATTATTTCGTTTGTTAATATTTATATCATGACAATAAAACAATAAGTTACTTACGAATTTCTTGAAGATGGCGCGTAACAGAAAAACGTCATAATTTTCATGAATATTAATTAATTAAAACGTAAGAAGTGAATCGACTGTTTCTGACGTATAATATTCTCATAGAAGAAACACATAGGTAAGTACCATAAAAACAGACAAATGTACACAATCCACTTTAAAAATAATAACTTTAGGCTTCTTAACATGTTGGATCGTCACTATATCACAAATAAAATTATTCTTCATCATGGTTTCTGCTGTTTCGAGTTGCTGTTCGTTCTAGGTATAGCAAAACAGACCTTGTAAAGATCAGGACCCCAATGCTCCATTTCTCAGCCAAAACTCGTATTTCTTTTCATTCTTACTTCTTCTATTTCAGACAATCAATGTATTTTAAAAATATTATAAATTACATTTCATAATTTCTTCTTCATGTTATAATCTTGAATTTATTTATTAGTTTTAATAGCAAGTCCATAAAATCGTATTGTCCAGTATGTAATTACAATTCATTATTTAATTATAAAACTCTAATCCGATAATTTTATTTTTGGTTAATGTAAATTGTGTTTTGTAATTAGGGTTGCCAACTTTTTTTGACGAAAATAAAGTATAAAATGGTTTGAATAGGAAAAAATAAAGTATTTGAGTGAAAAAAAAAAGTATTTTTTAAATTTCATTCTTTTATTGCCTTAAAAACGTATTTTTATGTGGTTTTACCACAAGCTCAAATTTATTACTATTTTTAAATGTTTCAAAGTTTGTTTGACAATCAACATTGAAATTTAAATAAATAAACAATTCGTTTCTAATTATATTTATTACCATTTTAAAATGTTCAAATTTAATTTCATTTTTCAAAGACATGCTAGGAAGTATGGAAAGCCAGTTATGTTCGCTAAAACCAAACCATTTTTAACTCCCGACTCAAAAAAAGGGGTGTTATAAATTTGACCTGTCGATCTGTGTATCAGTGTGTCCGTCTGTGGCATTCAAGCACCCAAACGCGTAGTCAGATTTAATTGCTGTTTTTTTTAATCGAAAGCCTGGTTTGTTGAGATGGTTCTTGGTTTGCTCGAGATAGGAACAGTCGTCTCCAAGATATTAAGGCTTTATTGGTGCGGGCTCTTATGCAATATTGATAGAAATACTTAAACAAGTGAAAATTTGTGTGTGTTAGTTATCACTTCACATCCTGGTATATTTTTTTAAATATTTTCAATGTACAAAGACTACCTTTCCACAGATTTATTACATGTATAGAATAAGATTTTAATGGTACTTTTTTTTTTTTTTTTTTTTTTTTATATTCTCTAGGGCAATGCTTGACTACATTCCACCTGATGGTAAGTGGAATGTAGTCTTAGGTGGTAAGGCGCATTACCCTAGCAACCTATTCACTCTTCGCTTGAAGACACCCACATTGTATTCGGTCGGAAATACCGACGCAGGCAAGCTGTTCCAATCCTTTGCTGTACGCAGTAAAAATGAGGAAGCAAAGCGCTTCGTTCGGACAGGTGGAATGTCCACAACAAAAGGATGAAAACCTGCCGTGCGTCGGGACGTCCGGTGATGGAAGGGGGACGGGGGAATTAAATTGTGTAATTCCTGCGCACACTCACCAAAATGTATCCTATAGAATACTGAGAGGCTAGCAATTCTACGCCTGTGCTCAAGGCTTTGGAGTTTGGCTCTGACCAATTCGGGATCGCCTATAAGCCTCTTTGCTCGCCTCTCAATTGAGTCCAGAACCGCAAAATGAGACTTTGCGGCACCAGCAAATATGTGACAACAGTACTCTACACACGACCGGATCTGCGCTTTGTATAAAACAAGAAGCTGTCCCGGTGTAAAGTACTGCCGAACCTTCGCCAGAACGGCAAGCTTTGCTGCTGCTGCTCTTGCTCTGGACTCAATGAACCGACCAAAGTTGAGGTTCGAGGAAATCTCTAATCCTAACAACTGAAGCCGGTCACTGTATTCCAAGGATACATTCTGGAAAGTAGGAGCCAAGGTGAAAGGGCTCCTTTTGGCGGTGAATAGACACGTCTGCGTTTTGGTGGCGTTGAACTTGACAAGATTGGCATTGCTCCATGCGGAGACTGCCTGAAGTTTGTCATTCAAACGTTGCACCATGGCTTCTCTTTCAGACTGTACTTGATCTCGACTAGCCCGAGTACTCGGCAGATATCTTTCTACAACTGTGCTGTCGTCTGCATACCCATAGATACCGGGCTTCAACAGATCATTAATGTGCAGCAGAAACAGAGTTGCAGAAAGAACGGACCCCTGAGGCACTCCGGCATTTATTGTCAAGGGTTCCGAGGAACACCCGTCGACAACTACTCGGAGAGATCTGTGGCTCAGAAAGTCCGTTACCCAGCCGATCAGACCAGGAGATATACCGTACGCTGAAAGTTTGCTTATAAGGCTCGCATGCCAGACCCTGTCAAATGCCCTCGAGACGTCCAGAGAGACGGCGACCGCTTCTCCGTTCTTCTCGATGGCCTCGCCTAAAATGTGAGTAGCATACACTAGGAGGTCCCCAGTAGACCTATTACGGCGAAACCCGTACTGTCGGTCACTGAGGAGATCGTTACCTTCTAGGTATGCTAGTAGGCGCGAGTTCAATACACGCTCCATAATCTTGCAGAGTATGGAGGTGATTGAAATCGGTCTGTAATTGACAGGGTCGGCACGGCTGCCTTTTTTGGGCACGGGTTGCACATTAGCAAGCTTCCAGGATTTCGGCACTATTCCAGTCATGAAAGAGAGACGATACAGACGTGTCAGTACAGGAGACAACTCAGCTGCGCATGTCTTGAGCAGAATGGCTGGTATACCATCAGGA
Organism: Napeogenes sylphis; assembly: GCA_959347405.1. Classification (NCBI taxonomy): domain Eukaryota; kingdom Metazoa; phylum Arthropoda; class Insecta; order Lepidoptera; family Nymphalidae; genus Napeogenes; species Napeogenes sylphis. The sequence continues at coordinate 25,954,541 of OY365788.1, read as the reverse complement.
CCACTGGCTTTATTCACATCTAAACGACACAATGTTCTCCATACCTCTTTGTTAGTGATGCGGATTTCAGGCATCCAAACACCGCAGTGAGGAAGATGTGCTGGAGAAGCATTGCCAGTGTCTAGATGCGAATTATCAGCAAACAGAGAAGCAAGTACGTTCGCTTTCTCTGTTGCTGTGTGGGCCAGGGATCCATCCGGCTTCAGCAGAGCAGGCAGTGAGGGTTGGCAGAAATTCGACTCGATCGCTTTCGCAAGAGACCAGAAAGCTCGACTGCCAGTTGGTCTGGCAGAGAATTTTTCGCCATTCTTAGCGATTCGATCGAGACGAGCCTTCCGCAATGCCTTTTTGTAGGACTTGGCAGCTTGGTTAAAGGCTCTCTTCTTCGAACTTACATCCGGAGTTTTGCGGCTTCGAGCATCAGCCCAAATGAGATATGCCGAATGTTTTCGGTCTTGAGCATGACCACATTCGGCATTAAACCATGGGCGAGCTTTGCCACCGATGGGTACGTCAGCAAAAGGAATAAAATACTCCATTGCCTGATGCACCACATCGGTTATAGCATCCGCGCAACTCGACGGATCCAAAGAAGAGAAGCAGACCTGCCGCCAAGGATAAGACGCAAAAAAGTGCCGCATCTCATCCCAATCTGCTGACTTGTATTTCCATACTCGCCTAACACCATGTGGTTCGAGAGCTGGTGGGGAATATGTAAACACAGATTTCACCAGACAGTGATCGGAGGTTCCCAAGGGAGAGGTAACCTCTACCCGATACCTGTCCGGATCAGTTGTCAGCAGAAGGTCCAGGCAATTGGCTGTATGGCCTACCACATCTGGTACCCTTGTCGCTTGCTTCACCAGCTGAAAGAGGTCCAAGGACAACGCAAAGTTCCGCGCTTCTCTTCCAGCATGGTCGGTTTTCTGGTACGGGAACAGCCAGTCCTGATGACAGGCATTAAAATCCCCCAAAAAGACGAGCTGCGCCGAAGGGAACTGATGCAGAGCCATATCAGCAGCCTCACCGAGATACTCGAATAATCTAGTTGTCTCCTGGTCACCGCTGTGCGAACGGTAAACACAAGAATACAGGATTTTTTCGTTTCCTGTGTCTACTAAAACCCATAAAGAAGAAAAAGTGGGGTCTTCAAGGTGACGGAGACGCTGGATACAGAGGTCGTTCCGCGCATACACGCAGACTCCGGCACGTGAGCGAAAGTTGTGCTCTAACGTGTATCCGGGATAATCCAGGTGCGCAGCGCTTAAGGGACATTGTATCTGCGTCTCCGTCAAAAAGAACAGGTGCGGTTGTTCTGTCTCCAGGTGGTGATGGACAGGTAAGATATTAGAGTGCAAACCCCTAATATTACTGAGGTGCACTTTAAATGAGGAGGAGTGCAACCGCTGTACAAACTTTTTTCTTTTTTGGTTTTTCTTCATGGTACAAATAAATAAAAGTGAATAGGGATGGGAAATGGCAGTTGAACGAGGCGGTACGTATCAAACCCGACTTCGAAATTGGTGATGTCTTGCCGCTGGGAGGCTAGCCTGGAGACTGCGGGGACGCCCGAACCCCCCCAGGGATCGCCATCGGGCCTCCTCGCCTGGTCGCCAACCAGCACGATGGAGCCACCCTGGGATTTTTCGCAGCTGGCGGGGCAGCCTTTCGTGGGTGGCTAACCCACTAATTGGGCCCCCAACTATCTGCGGGCGGCCAGCGGAAAGCCGTCGCTTCGGATCCCGCTACCCTCCTCGACTAGACACCCGACAAAACAAACACCAACTCGACGTCAACCGGTTCGCCAACGTACCGCAGCTGTTCAGACCCATTTCCCATATACGGCTTCATCGAGCAACGTGCCGGAACACGACTAGGTCGCTTTGCGGCACGACTTTGCCCGATGGGTGGTAACTTTGCCGGCGACCCGATGTTATGGTCTACCACCAAGATATATTATATATATATATATATTACGTATTTGCCATAAATTGACATAACTTTTTATTTCTTAACCGATTTAGATGAAACAAACACTAAATGTTAAATGAAGACTGTGATAATATATTTCTGAAAACAGCAATCAAATTGGTTAAGCCGTTTCTAAGATTAGCATGCACATACATACAGACATACAGACAAACTGAAAAACCATTGTTTTGGGTTCTCTTGCTCTTATAAAGATCCCCTATGATGTTTTTTTTTTTATTTTATACAGAAATGGAAATTCTATACATGTAATAAATCTGTAGTGCAGTAGTCTTTGTACATTAAAAATAACAGAATTCATTTTCAGCATTTTTTAAATCTTTGTCTGTTTGTCTTTTAGTTGTGCACACAACACCAAAAAATTTTTTTTCTAAAATTCATATAGGGGGACTTTTACCTAAGCAAGATAACCCAAAACAATGTTTTCATATTATCTGTTCTTCTGTATGTCTGTATGTTTGTTCACGCTAATCGATTTGGATGCAGTTTTCGAGAATATATTGTCATAGGATTCACTTTACATTTTGTTTTCTTTTTAACAATTAGTTAACAAATTAAAAAACATTAGTAAGTACAAAGGGTACGTTTTATCAAAATCGAAATCTACACATACGAAGTCGCAGACACAGCTAGTTAATTATAAATCGTTTTGTTCATCTTTTCTAATTCATATGGTAAATAGTTAAATACATACCTATAAAACCCATAATGAGTATTTTGTTCTATGTATCGCAGTAAAGCCTGGAAATAAAGTATTTTCACATACTTTATTTGCATGCAAAAGTATAAAGTATAATTACCAAAAATAAAGTATAATACTTTATTATAAAGTATGGTTGGCAACCCTATTTGTAATCCACATACTTGTCATTTTGATTATTTGGAATTTCCATAGCAACATGGTGTAAAAGAGATGAAGCTATACGAAAAAAGCTGGCACGCGCATTTAACAGTTTCTGACTTTCGCTAGCCTGCCGCGACCTATACTTTAGACTGCTTACAAAATACAGAGTAATAAATAATCGAGGGAGCAAAAATATTTTTTTTTCGTTTATTCTGAGTTATTTATCAAGATTTTTTAAAAGTCGTAGAACAAATGTTGTTGGGATTGATGTAGAGAGGCTGCCTGCAAAAGGTGCTCAACTAATTAAAAATAACCCTGTATATGTATATATATATATATATACACTCATGGACATATTTAGGGGAACGCAAAAAAAAGGTCGAATAACGGAAAATATTTTCATATTTCCGTACTGGCCACTATACCAATATTATGTATTAAAAAAAAAGATGATTTTAAAAATAATTTTATTTTGTTTATCTGCTAATTTCTGAGACACGTAGTGTATGGAATTTTCGTCGGCTTTTGTTGTTTTTAACAAAAACTTTATTTCTGTTGTTTTTTTGACGAAAAATTGTCATTATTTAGTGAAGTGAACTTAATTCGATAAATTTAGGCGATAATGAAGGATCTCAGCGTTGCTCTGGTTTCTAAAGCTGTAACTTTAATTGAAAATGGTTACACTTACAATGAAGTGGCTCAAACATTACATGTTTCCAAGTCTGTCATTTTCCGCAATGTTAAACGATACCGGCAGACTGGAGAGTATACCAGGCGTAAAGGACAAGGCCGCAAAAGAGTAACAGGAGAGAGAGACGATAGATTTATTGTCAGCAGTGTTCTCAGAAACCGTACCTTGACTTCTTCTGAGGTACGAAACCAGCTGCAGGAAGTTCGACAAGTGATAATTAGTACCAAAACCGTCAGAAGAAGACTAAAGGGAGCTGGTATAGGGGCGTACTTGCCTGCCAGAGGTCCACAGCTCACCGCAGGTCATCGAGTGGCTCGGGCCAGCTTTGCTCGTTTCCACCTAAATTGGAATAATGACGCTTGGGGAAAAGTTCTTTTTAGTGATGAGTCCAGATTTTGTCTCAAACCAGATGATGGAAGGACCAAAGTATGACGACGACCCGGAGAAAGATACGCTCAGTGTAACATTATTGGGAGAGAGCCGTATGGTGGAGGGTCAGTAATGGTATGGGGCGGTATTTGCTTAGGAGCACGCACGGAGCTACACATCGTAGAAAACGGCTCCCTGACTGCGGCAAGATACGTAACCGACATTTTAGAGCAGATTGTGATGCCTTTTGCCCCTTTCATTGGAGACAATTTTCTTCTAATGCATGACAACGCTCGACCTCATATAGCGGCATTAGTTTCGGAATATCTTAATGAGGTCGGAATCCAGGTTTTGGGGTGGCCGGCACGCTCGCCAGACCTAAATCCAATAGAACACGTTTGGGACAAACTGGGAAGACAAATTAAACAAAGAAATCCATCACCTGTCAACGTAAGAGACCTCAAAACCGCATTGGTTGAAGAATGAAACTCAATGCCGCAAAGATTTATTGACAATTTAATAGAGAGCATGCCCAGACGCATGCAGGCAGTTTTAACAGCAAGAGGTGGCAACACTAAATACTGATTGTAACACCCATCGCGAAAAAACCAGTCATTTGGACAATATTAACTTTTCTTTAGTTTTCATTGTGTTAGGTCAAAACTCTTCAGAATTAAGTCACTGACCTTATTGTCTTTAATTTCGTTTATTTCGCTTTAATATTGTGATTTTTTATGTTCAAAAATGTTAATTTAATTAATTCAGAATAATAATCAAATGTATTGTACAACAAAAATGTGTTTTCATATGATCTTGCAGTCTGTTTTTTGCGTTCCGCTAAATATGTCCACCGGTTTATATCGATAATAAACTGCGCTTTAATATTCATATTGATAAATTGGCTACTAAGGATTACAAGTTGCTAGTTTTATATTGCGTAACACTAGACAATTCTTTCACTAGAGGACTCTTTTACTAGAGAAAGCCTAGAATATTGCAGCATAATTTGGACTCCTTGAGGTCCAAATTGCAAGAGACCGTAGGCAGCGGTGATCACTTAACATCAGGTGACCCGCGGACTCGAATGCCTTCTATTAATATAAAAAAAAATCATTATCATCATCAAACATACAGGAAGCGAAACGGCTGATCTTGGGTATTCCTTTAATAATAATATAAAGGAAATGCCTGGAAACCCATTAAAGATTGATAGTCACCTTCATCAACCTATCAATTATAAATTTAAATCAAAGGAATGCCATTAAGAGCATACCTCTCTGTGTTGTAAGCAACTTGCAAATTTATTTAAAGTGAGCTCTTCTGTATTTCTGAAACTGCATTCGCAGTATGCTATATATTTTTAAGTTAATTACTGCCACAAGTTTATTATCACTTGCAATATTATTCTACTTTAAATATGTATCATTAATTTAAATCGAAGCCAACCCACGTGGATCTGATGAGAGCATACCTCCTTCTATATTTTGCCAAATGATATAATTATATAACAAAACATAGGGCGATGTATCTTTAAAATAGAAATATTAATGTTATTTCCTTGAAACTATTAATGAATTTGTTTTTGGTTAAAAAATCTTTACTTCAGAGTTTTATAATATGTATACCAATGTTTAGTTAAAAAAACGAATTAACAAGTTCTCATAAAAAATGTAACTAAAAAAAATAAAAATACGTAAAGGTTAAATAAATAAAATTATAATAAATTTTACTTAAAAATAGTATAAGTAATTTAAAAAATATTTAATTAAAAATAAAAAAATATTACATTCGAATTTGGAATCTGTCATTTTCATACGATTGTTAATTGTGTTTTCTCATTTTAGCGCCAATACATTGTACAATATTTTGCGATATTAAAATGAAGTGGATAAAGAGAACAAAATCGCTGTGATTGCATTACATAAAGTATATATGGAGTCAAATGCAATTTTTAAAACCCTCCGTACACTTGGTATTAGTCAAAGGTTTGTGTACCCGGCTATTCATTGGTACAATGAGACTTCCTTTGTTTGTGACAGAGAAAGTACCACCAACGTCGAGTTCGTACGAAAAAGGTGGTCAAAGCAGTAAGGGAAAGAGTTCGAAGAAATTTTGTCCAAAAGCAAAAGATTTTATCTCGGGAAATGAAGATAGCACCTAGAACCATGTCGTGTATTTTAAGAAATGACTTAGAGCTTGCAGCCTATAAGAAATGTCATTTCTTTTCTTAACTGATAAATTAAAGATGAATAGGGTGGTAAAATCGAAACAACTACTGAAGCGGTACGCAAAGGGAGGTCACAGAAAAATTTTGTTTACGGATGAGAATTTTTTTACAACTGAGCAACATGTTAACAAACAAAATGACTGTATTTATGCTCAAAGCTCTAAGGAAGCTTCCCAATTATTTGACAAAATCCCACGTGGGCATTATGCGACTTCAGTGATGGTTTGGTTTGGCCATATTTTGTGAAAAAGATATCAAAACATCGGCACAAGTGTATCAAGATTACAATATTTATGACAAGACTACAACTTCAACAGGCAGCCTCCCTACCTCAATCCCAACAACATTTGTTCTAGGACTTGTTAAAATCAATAGTTTTAAAAATTTAAGTTTTCCCATACAAAATTTATTTGTTGCATCTGAACTGGCCTTAACTCTGAGCGTAGGTATTACGCCCGGGCGTTGACCTTTTAAGTTCTTCTTACAAAATACAAAGTAATACGTAACAGACAGTAGATTTTTTTTGTTTCGTTTTTTTGGGTTGTTTATTAAAATTTTAGAAAAGTCGTTCAATAAATGTTGTTGGAATTTATATAGAGAGGCTGCCTGCAAGAGATGGCCAATTAATTACAAATAGCCCTGCATAATTGTTTTTTCCCAATTGACTTCAAAGATTTTTAAGAATTTTAGTATGTACATAGGGAAACCCTCCGTCATAAATCGATAAATCTAGGTTTGATGCAATGAAATACTAAAAGAACGTCGTTATAGTTCTAGTTCGTAATTCGTCACCAACTGCAAGGTTATAATAGCTCAGATGGAAAACCGAAACCAGAAGATACTGGTTCTAGTCCAGATGTTTCCAGTCCAATATATATATTTTTTTTAGGTTTACTCCGTGGTAAGAAATTATATTATTCGTTAATCTTGAACGCTTCTAATTGGTGTAACAAAAATCCAAAAAAAAAATACAAAAAAAAAAAAAATAATAATTTAAAAAGAAAATGTTTATGGTTTAACTGAGCATTCATACTGAGCCTTCAATAATATTGGCTTAATAATTTTATTCGTACGATAAAGATTTTCAAGAGTAGTTTTACATATACCAAAGTGAGTAAAAAGCTTTGAATTATTTTAAACAGAATGAAATGCAAACCGCATTTCATAAGCTCAATAAACATTTCTGGTCGTCCTCGTTGTTAATAAAACCGGCTTGAATTATATTTTCAGTGGATTAGATTAGATAGATGATATTATTTGTCTAATATTTTTATTTTCTTTTTTAATTAATGGTTTTATTTATAATTCAATAATTAATTATATAAGTTTTCTTAGTCTTAGTAGTACTATTTACTAAAATAATACTAATAATGATAATATTATGTATTTATTGAAGTCGTTGCGTCGGGGGACCGCTAAATAAAGAAACCTTTCGAAATGCTAAGTTACGAAGACAAATAACAAAATAACAATATCAAATCGTGTCGTAATCGTAATTAATAATTAGTTCCGAAAACTAATGAAATACTCAAAACGCGCAACGGACCTCCGACCTAACGACTTCAATAAGTAGGTACATAATATTACATTTTTATACTTTTAAAAGATTTTTTTGTGTCGGGGTTCTTTAATATATTTTTTCAAGACAATTCATAAGGTTGGTTTCAGTCGTATGCTTCTAAAGTGCTGCCGTCCTATCCAATATTGCCATGAAATTATTGAAAGAAGAGCATTAGTGTAAATGTTTATAAAACAAAATGTCGAAAAGGTTATTATTTTAAAGAAAATTTACACAACCATCAAGACAAGCGATAAGTCCCGTTCTGTCCCTCTATCGTCATAACTATCGTGTCAATTTGAAAATGTACTGTAAAGTATTGTATTTGACAACTACATATTACATTAACACATTTTATAATTTAATGATCAGATTAAGAAGGTACTGAAAATAAGTCGTATTATATAAATATGTTGATTTACTCAACTGAAATTTCAATTTTTTTTTTTAAATATTCCACCTCGCTTAAACAAAAGTTAGGAAATATCAACCTAACTCTCTATTTTTAGGATCATTGCAATAACATTATGGAATTTTACCTTGTTTTTTCTAATACTATCTCGATAGCTTTGTATGATGCTCATATTCATAGAAACTGCTCTCCGTCTGATATAAATTGATTATATTAATTTTAAATAATAAGGCTATGAAAGTCTGTAGTAAATAGGTATAACATGAATCTATCTTATACTATTTATTATATTTCCGTTTTTATCAAAATAGTATTTAACATTCTAAATGTTATAGAATTGCTTTCATTCTTAATAAATGTTTATTATGTATTGTAATTATATTTTTGTGACAAACCTTTTTCAGATATCACTTTCAATTTATTTAGATCAAAGGAATACCATTAAGAGCATACCTTTCAGTGTTATGTAAACAACTTGCTAAATTTATTCAAAGTGACTTCTTTCCATATTCATCAAATAATATTTCGTACAATTTCTTTCACAGCATGATATTAAATTTAAACTTAATCGCTATCATAACACAGTTTAATTTCATTTGTAGCATGAACTTACTACAAATACTAGTAATTTCAAATGCATACCACCACCGTAGTACAGCGTTGGTACCTTCGTTATTTGTTGAAGTATCATTTATGGACCTGGCGAGGAGATAAAACAGTCTTTTAAGTAATTATGTGTTATACCTATTCAAAATGTGTCTAGGTTATTACAAATGAACTTAGCATAAAGATATTTTTAGTTATGTAGTGATGCACAACTTTTACTTATGGAAGGATCGTTTCCATTTCAGAAGTTTCTGTAATAAAAATGCGTGGGAATAACAATACCATACAATAAACAATACTGAGTAAAACGTTTATATTGTAGGTTTCCTATATATATAAATTTTGATCTTTTATCTTAAGATATATTTTTAATATTTCTATTAAACACGTAGTGTGGATTATCTTTTATATTTAAAAGACTAAGTAAGTAATTTAAGCGTCATTGGTAACATCCCTATCTTATAACATGTAGGTAAATCTAAGTAAACGTAACAAAAACCCTGTTACTTAATCTCTTATATCTTCAAAACGTGACTGTCGAAATGTTATATTATATAAGTTTTTTAAAAATGTATCGATGAACTAAACTATTCTATGTAGGTACGTTGTGTTCTATTGTGTTTCGTTTATTGCACTGCAATAATCATTATTTAAGGTGCATTAGGAGCATTGTCGACCGTGTGATAGCAACTAAAGAGACAAAGTCACGAAACCTTTGCAGCGAACAAGTGGCTGAATGCAAAGACAATTGCTTTTTAAAGCTAACGTTACAAAAATTCAAACTATTTTTATTTAACAGAGTATATTTTTAATCACCAAAAATCAAACTCAAATACCTAACAATAAGTATATTGAATTTTGTAAAAAAAAAATCTAAAAAAACAAATGTATATCACTTTTCAAGAAAAATATTATTTTAGCATTTAAAAGTTTAGAAGATATAAAAGCGTACTGAAGATTCAAAATAAAAATGTCATTAAAAATATATAAAAGATGGAAACCAAGGACATCATATCATCATAATAATAATACTGCATAACATTTGTACTCCATTACACTTAGTTCTTTTTATACTTTAATTACAATCATAGGGTATTTGCGTTTAACTTGTATCTATAATAATAATAATATTGTTTTCGAAACCACACAATTTTACAAAAACACTTCTTAAAAATAAACATGCATTACATTATATAAACACTTATTTTGCAAGTTATGCTAAAATATTCCAGTTCACTAATTTCAATCCTAGGTAAAAACCTGTGTCGCCAGTCTTCTTCATCCGGTTAGGTATATGTTTATATATAATGTAATCAATTATTTAATATAATGTACGTTTATAATAGTAATTATAAATGTAACATTTAATTTTTAGTCTAAATAATAAAGATATATTTAAGTAATAAAGCGCTAACCATTCCTTCCTTGAAACGACATGAACTCATCATCGTATTGTGAGAGCTCAGTTAAGTAGGTAACCCAATATTTGCTGGAGCCGCTTAACCGGATATTGTACTTTAGTACTGATGCTCTTCAGGTTCTGACAATGTGATTTGAAGGGTTTAAATGTCGATAGTTAAGTAAGATTAACCTGGTCTGGTTGACTGTGTTTGAATTGGCTTAGTGAGGATCTATGTAATTTTTTCTGGAATATTTTGACCCTAACAAGTCAGAGTACGGTATTTTTTAATTTTAATTACTTAATTAAAGTCTGTAATCATTCAATTATACCTGTATGCTGGGTTATATGAATTGTTAACTGGAAGATTAATTAGATTTAGTATAACGATATTGTATGTCCTAAACTAACATTTAGAACCATTTATATCTAATGATGGAAGGATTTCTGAAGATTCTTTTTTTTATGTAAAATTATAAAAGTAATATATTATTTATACCAAAAATATTAGGTGAAACATGCACCTTGTCGATTGTAACCTTCTGTCCTGCGGGTCTAGCCAAGTTGCCTTTCTACAATAATTATCGCTTTAGAAAAGATTGAAAATGTATGGGCAATAGATATCGCTATCGCTTTGACAATAAAATTGTAGAAAAGTGTTAGCCATGTCTCATTTTTGACAGACGCTAACGAAACGATATCTATTTTATTGATTATTTTTGTATGGCTAGAAAATTGATATCGCTAAGTCGATAACAATAATAGAAATCGCTTCGATTGTCAACGTATGTACCTAATATGGCTAGGCCGGCTGAGACGCTAATGACATAGGTTATAAGTATGGTAGGTAAGTAGGTAAAGTATTACCTATCACAAAAGCCGATTATTTTGAAACCTACAACTGATTTAATTTACATAAAGCAGATAACATATCTAATAAAGGCGTATTATAAAATTTCGCATTATAGTGAAATATTGATAAGAAGATCTATAAATAGCAGAACAGAAAGTGTCTCGCGTCGTCGTGAACGATTTTGAGGCGCTTAAATAAATTTCGTTGGCTGGAAATACTTTTAATAGAGAATTGGTTATCTTAAATGGGCCTAATAGAATAACTCCAAAGGATTTTTTTATGGAAGTCATCTCACATTATATACATTTACCTTTTATGTTGTACAAAAACGGTTTAGCTATCTGCAAAGTATCTTTCCGCCACATTTTTGAGCAGTTAAATATGAAAACAAAAATACATCATATCAACTAAATTAATACTTAAAACCTTCCTTAAATTGAAGTTCACTAAAAATATTATATAAAATTACATTTATTTATTAAATAACAACCATATACCTACCAATCTACCTAAATCAAAAATAATAATTTGTAATGAAAACACAGCTTGTGGTTAGGTATATATCTTTATAAAAATATAATAAAAATGAGAAGGCATTATTTGAACGCTATATATCAAGAGAATGGGACAGATCGGAAAAACAAAGTTTGTCCAAATATCCAATGAAATATCAATCCATCAAACTCGATAAAAAATGTTGGGGAAAGTTAATATCGTTTTATGGTTTGGAAAGAATCGGAGGATTTCTCGTTCTATAGTGGTTTGAAATGATTGAAAGCGGTATGGCACTTTCCTTTTTTATTCCTTTGACGCGGATTTGATTTTAATTTTAAATGTAATGTGTAAAAAATATTGATCCTAGGATTCCAATAAATTTTCTCAATAATTTACCAGACCAACAAAAGTTGGGGATCACTCTCTGTGAGAGCTTGGCTTAGACAATGAAGTCTTTTACCTCTCCTAAAATAACAAAATCAATTAAAATATGCTATCAAGCTGAAACTTTATAATGTACCTACTTCCTATATTTTTATATTAGTTAGTATTTTTATCTTGTTTATTATAGGTACCTTGACTTTTAAGACAGATTAACCTTGACCTGAAGGATATCTACTGGAGATTTGTTATTAGTAATTAGTTCATCTTTTTATTACGTCATCATAATCTGTTTAATGTTACAAACTGTTGCTGAGAGACTGTGCAGCAGCAGAAGAAGAAGAAGCGCAACAGCAAAAGAAGACAACATTCCGGCTTCCTTTTGCTAAGAAGTTGGCTATACATATTATATATCTAATCACAATATACACAGCCTTTTCATTCTAAATATTAACCTACCTAACAAAATAGTTATAGTAGTTACTAGTAGTAACTAGCACTATCTAATTAAAATGAATTGTTAGTAATATATTTTATATTATTTTGTGTAAATACCTACGTTATTAATAATGTTTTATCTATTTGAACTCCTCTTTGGACACACCCAAAGGTACACACATCTACACAGGTATAGTCACATCTACTGTCTTACGCATTTTTGTCTTTGACCATGCTCAACCATTCATTCCCAATCGTTCGTGTGATGTCATCTAAGAGATGGGCCTCTTGATTGACCGGCCAACTTATTAATTCCCAGCGGGACATTGGTTATTTGTAATGCCCACCACATATCTTCGTATCTTATAACATGTTCCCCCTACCTCCACATCCAGAGCCAGTAACATAAGGTCATGTTACTGGCTCTTTAATTTTGTTATACGACTATGACTTTTGCAACATTAAACCATTTGCCAATATTGATTATGTACTTTGTCCGATATCGTTTTTATACTCTTATTTTAGTCGTCCTACCGTGTGTTCATTTTATTATCATAATATAAGATCGGTAGACTTATATTCGAAATAAATGGAGATTTCACTGCTTCATATCTAAAACCCCATCAAACCACCATTGAAGCTTATGCTAAAGTAGGTTTGAGCATAAACTCGGTCATTCAAACTTGCTCAAATATTACTCAATAGTATTTTTTTTCTGTAACCTCCTTTTGGATACCGCTTAAGAAGTTATATGATCAGTGCGTTTCTGTTTCGGTGCATGTTCGAAGTGATCTTATAAATTTCACGATATGGTTCTAGAAGGTAAAATATTGAAACAATATAGAATCATCCACGGTTTAAAATCTTATACTATCGGAAACTGCTTTCTTCACTGCAGAGTGAAGAAAGCAGTATTGGAAATTCTCCGTGCTACTAATAGGTACGAAAATGTTTGAAAATATCTATAAACATGTATAGCCATGTTAAGCTTACTTAAATTTACAAGTTTATAGATATTTTCAAACATTTTCGTACCTATTAATAGCACGGTAAACAAAAATTAGACGAGTACCGAACAAATGGAGAATTTCGAAAATTGAGTTTTGTGGGAGCCACCTACTTTGTGTAGTTTGGTGGGGGGTTACAATGTTTTTAATCATAAAAACCCTCCATTTTATTCATAAAAACATTTAACACCTATAACCCTAGAACGAGTTTTGACGTTACGAAAACTATGAGTTTGCCAAATATAAATAGAACCATTATACACTATGAATCAAGATGTTAATAAAATCTGTTAAAATTATAATTGCTAACACTTTCCAATTGAGTTGTAAGAATAGAAGGGAGAGGGGGATAGGGAGAAAAGAGGGGTCGAAGCCCTATCCCCTGACACCATTTTTATTGTGAGAAAATGTTTAGTTTTGGAGATATTTCGATTTGAAGTTTCGTAAAAACTAACCTAAAATTTAAGTAATTAAGACTTCTGTGACGTCTCCGGCGCTTCAGGATGGCCAGCCCCTTCACCCTTGCGTAATACTGAACTGAAACCCAAGGGGGCTGCCCTCCTTCCGCGCCTCCGGATTTACAAAAACACTCTAGGGGTAGGACAGACAAGACTACGTGGAGTCGGGGTTAACAGAGTCAGTTTTGACAAAAAAACGTAATAAAAATATTAATTATTTCAAAAAGCATTTTAAATCACAAACGTCATATGTCAAGTTGCCGCCATTTAACATTAGGGAATCTAAAACAACAGAGTTGTCACGAATTGTGTTTTTCTTGTTAAATTAAAATGAAAAATTGATAATATCATATAAATAATTGATAAACATATTGCATAAATGTGAAGTGTTCTTGTGTTCTTGTGTTAAACATTGTGTTTTTGTGGTAATATTGGTGAAAACACGGTAAGTTTATTTCTGACAAAAAAACATATAAAAAAGAAACTACGCATTTTCTCGGGCTGGGAATAGTATTAAAAGAAAGGGGAGACCAACCCCTTTCAAATGATACCATTTTCAAACCAAAACTCTTACAACTCAAATGGAAACGCTAGCCTTATAATTATCCTTAGTCATTTAGGATCATCCTAAATAACTATAGATATATTTTTACACAGATTTTCTAAAATATGTCAATAAATTTTAGCTCAAATAATCTCCAATATATTTTGATACTCCTTAGCTCTACAAACCACAGAATCTACTACTTTGTGAATATACTAAATTGTAATTGACAGATTAATTGGAAATTGACAGCACATTGGCAGTTTGTCTAAGTCTATATTTTGAGAAACTTAAAAGAATGTCAAAAAATAATGTTGGTATAGTAAATAACATCTTAACATTAAAATTTCATTTTACATGAGTTGCTTTCATAATAAAACAAAAAACAAGTTGTACATATATTTATCACGCATCTTTTTAGCGGTGTTATTTGTATTACATATGTATAGTTTATATTATTCTCTAGGTAGCTCTGTTTATTCACGAACAATGTGTGCTGCATCAGGTGTGATTGCGAACTCTATTAGACAAAAAATACAGACATCTTTGCAAACGAAGCACTTGGAAGTTATAAATGAATCTTATATGCACAATGTCCCTAAAGGAGCCGAAACACATTTTAAAGTCGTAATTGTTTCTGACCAATTTGATGGACTTGCATTACTAAAGGTAAATATCTAAAACTCTATATAACACTGTTTGTAGTGTAACTATAAATCAATTACTTAGAAATTCATTGTATTTTGTTTTATGTAATTTTGAAATAAACAAAGATTCATAAACAATTTGTTATGGATTACATAAGACAATAGTTAAAGAACAATGACAAAAGTTAAAGAACAATGACAAAAGTTAAAGAAAATGTTGTTTTTACAAAATATTGATTTTGTATGTTTTCCAGAGACACCGACTAGTAAATGACATACTGAAAGAAGAATTGCAAAATAGTGTCCATGCATTATCCATTGTAGCTAAAACATCTCAACAATGGGATGCCAGTGACAAAGTGGTTGAGAGTAGTCCTAACTGTAGAGGTGGCTTTGGAAAATAATTTATACCAAAAATCTATTATATGTTAAATATAGCTAGAATAAATTACTGCGATATATTGAAAAATAATTTGATTTTATTAGATAATTAAAAAACACCATTAAAAATCAAACCACAAATATCTAAAAGTTACCAAAAGACATATCCTCGGAAAATCTAAAAAGCTACTGTAATTTCTCTCCCAAAAGAAAAATTTGCCTCAGAGCTTGAGTCACGATTTCAATTCCATAAATAAAATATGTTAGGTGCTTAAACAAAAAAGGTAGGGCTAGGATCAAGTAGGAATGTTCACGACATAACAAAATCTTTTATTCGACAAGAGGAAATGAATGAAAAGCATTACAAAATTCCTGAGGATATTGGTGTTTCGTCATCCAGACCGGACTTATTCCTGTATTCTAAACATCTGAGGCACGTCATACTTATGGAGCTTACTGTTCCTTGGGAAACAAATATCCCAAGGGATCACACATTCAAGCTTAATAAGTATTACGAACTGTCCAGTAATAAATTTATAATTAGGTTGATTCACCGAGACGAACAGCGATACGGTAGCTCAGTTGGTAGAGCGACGGGACGGTTTCCCACTAGTCGCGGGTTCGAATACCTGCCCGTATCGGTTTATTTTTCATTCTATATTTATATAAATTTAAATAAGCTTAACATGGCTATACATGTTTATAGATATTTTCAAACATTAATTTCGGTAGTGGCATCTTTTCAATGTTTATCTATACTGCAAAGTTAGAAACATTGGTTAGGATTTTCGAAAAAACCTAATAGATGTCACCACCGTCCCGATAAAGACGATTACATATAGAATGCTTAATTCAGTGATACGGTAGCTCAGTTGGTAAGCGACAGGACGGTTTCCCAGTAGTCGCGGGTTCGAATCCCTGCCCGTATCGGTTTATTTTTTTCATTCTATATTTATATAAATTTAAATAAGCTTAACATGGCTATACATGTTTACAGATATATTCAAACATTTATAGTTAGGTTGTACGCGGTAGAATTGGGAGCGAGAGGTATAACCTCTACAATTTACTTAAAGATGGCCTTTCTAGTACAAGCGTCGGTTCATTTCTAGAACTATTTAAAGGCTGCATTAGTAGGCTCTTTCCAAATTTGGTTAGGTAGGGAGTGGAGTGTGGATAGTGGAGGCGATGGTGTTTGCGCATTATAGAGGGGAACCCTAAATCTATACCTGGATCGCAAGTCCCAGGCATAGTTTGCAGTCCTCTCCATGCAACGCGATGGGCGATATCTTGAAATTGAAAATTTTAAACTGTCGGATTAATTTAGACTTTTGCATACCTATAAAGGACCGATGACAATACATAGTTACAAAAAGAAGGCTTTTCAAAAAATCGAACTTAGAAATAAACAAAAGATAAATAAAGAATATATTTTAATTTATCTTTTATTTATTAAAAGTTACTTAATAAAAGCTTTTTAAGATATTTTCAAATTTCAATAACAACATAAAACTTAAAAATATTACAAATAATCTTGTATACACAGGGTTAGGCATTTGTGTAATGGATCAGAGGTATCTGGGTGTGGAATGTCTTGAATAAATACTGAAGATGATTGTAAACTAGGAGGCTTTTTTATAGATGAAATTGATGGTGATACAGTTGATGCTGAATGAATAAAAGCCGTCGGAAGGGGTTCTGATATTTGTTGCTTAGTTTTCTCAAGACTTGGTGTAATATGAGTTGCCATATCTTCTAGTGGTAAAATAAGAACTTCATCTGAAGACACTTTTGAACTAAGCTACAGGCAACTACCAAAAAGGTGTATTGTCGAAATGGATAAATCAGTGGAAAAAACATTTTTATTCATGTCATGAGTTGCAGAGTTACCTTAATACACTGTGATTTCACAATTTCTGATTTGTACAATTAGGAGCCGTTAATAAATTACGTATTTTTTTTATTATAATTACATTAATATATTATTCAGCGTAGGTATATATAATTTCATTAAATTTAAATAAGCTATACATTTTTTAATACTTTTATAAATAGATAACAAGAAAAGAACGATGGACGCAATCTGCTCTGTCCTAAATAATAGGTCAACAAATTCGCGTCCACTTCGGACGCAAAATGAAATATCTAAAAAATGTGTGTAGTGATTCGCGTCCACCTTATTTTAACTGTCAACATTTATAAAACTTAAGTAAATTCATAATTATGTTTTTCCTTTCTTTATTATTAAGGCCTAGAAATATCTATGTATCCTTTACTTCACATAAAACAATGTAAAACAAAAAAAAATCTTTATTATTAAGGCCCAGAAATATCTATGTATCCTTAACTTCACTTAAAACAAGGTAAAACAAAAAAAAAAGTGAGCAGCACGCTTCACGGTAACGTACTGATGCTCACTTTTTTTTACTAACGTTTAAGACGCTCGCACTCTTTTGTCCAGTAGCTTTTTTTTTTTTTTTTGTTTCCGCGGGGAAAATGCTTTACGCACCGTACCCCTCGCCGGGGAAGCGAGGGGCGTGTGTGGGACTCCCGAAAATGGTGTACCCACTAAAAACCCCGCGGCGCCCCTTCCTCGCCTGATTGGCGGAGTCGTGGGTACGGCTAGACCTTCATCCACGACCTTTTGTCCAGTAGCTCAGATAGATTTTTTTTTTTAACGGGAAGGTTTTCTCTCAAGGAAATTTTTATCTATGTTTATGTATCTCCTATATATTGAGGTATTGGCAGAAATTACATTTGGTTTTGTTAGTGTTCATGTACTTATTTTCGAGTATTTTTAAAAGGATAGCCGTCGAATGGACGCGAACAGACGACATGACCTTACATGTTTTAGAAACTTGTGGATATTATTTAACAATTTCGAATCCACGTCACGATTGAAAAACAAATTAAAATTTAAAAAACACCCGATACAAAATAGAATAAAAATAATATTATTATGTACTTATTGAAGTCGTCGTCGGGGAACCGTTGTGCGTACATTGACGATGGTGTCTATACCAGTTGTTTAAGTATTTCCATCAATCTATCCTAATATTATAAAGATTTCTTTGTTCGTTTGAATTGAATAGGTTCCGAAACTACTGGACTGATTTAAAAAAATATTTTACCTTTAGAATCCTACATTATCCCTCCGATGAACATAGGCTATATTTAATAAAATAAGGATCCGCGTGAAAATTTCGATATGTAATAATTTATAAGTGTATTAAGAAACATGATTCGAGACTCTTTCATATACAAATATTAGTAAATATAAATATTTAGAGTCAAAATGATTTACAATCACTAATAACATATGATATAGAGATTTATATTATCACTAGCTGTTGCCCGTGATTCTTTATGACTACGATCTTAAGCAATATAAATATATTTTTACAGTCTACGTGGACGCAGTCACGGGCAACAGCTACCCCTAATAAAGTACTTTACCTGAGTAAGTGTAAAAACTTTTTGGCCTTTTTTCCTATATAGCGCGGGCGAAGTCGCTGGAACAGCTAGTATTGCATAAGAACTTTTCATCTGCACTAATAAACCTTCAATATCTTGGAGACGACTATTTCTATTTCGACCAAACATAACTAAGAACCATCTCTACGAACATAGCTTTCGATTAAAAAACACCGCATTCAAATCCGTCCACGCGCTTGGCCGCTAATTTGCCACAGACAGATACACAGATACACAGATCGACAGGTCAAACTTATAACACCCCACTTTTTAGTCGGGGGTTAATAAAGATCGCAATTTTACTCCGTCAAGCTTAGTAGTTATAGTTATCTATAAATACGAAACTTCATAGTTCATGAGCCAATAAACTTCGAATCGGCCATCATATTGTCGTTACTTAGTATAGTAGGAGTCTGGCGGCTTTTTTTCCAACGAACTTTTTTTTTTAAAAAATAGTTTTTGTACTTTTATATTAAAAAATATTCTATGGCCTAAAAAAATAGAACTTCCAAAACACTCTTATCAGCCGTCTGTTTCAGAACCTCTTATTTTTCTCATAGATTTTTCAATAAATCTCTTACCACAATTTTAGTGTCTTGAAGAAATAGGGCCTGGAGCATGTTCGTAACAGATAAACATTTTGAGATTTAGATGAAACTGTTTTTACTGATTATATACTTAATTATAATGTCATTATTATTACACTGTCACAGTGGCAACATTGCATTCATATAGTTTAATTGGACGTGACATTACTTTACTGGCACTACTGACAGCCATTAAATCAATCAATATTTTAATAGGTCCATGCTACTTATATTACTATACTAATCTTAGTTATAATGTCTTATTAGATGCCAATTACCCAAAAACAAACTTGAATATTAAAATACAAAGGCAAAATAGAAATATATTGTATATTCTTGTTAGTTAGTTCTTTACACTTTCCTTAATATATAATACTACCGACACTGAGAACCTCACAGCTATACAATATTGATCATTACCGACGTTGTAGGGAATCAATCACTTGTCATGTTTCTCGAAGGATTAATATTTTTAAATTCACTTTAATAAAGTCCCAAAAACAAAAAACACCGCCTAACGGTGTCAGTTGTATCAGAGGTTGAATGTGTCCAGTCGAAGCTTCCCTTCATTCTCGGTGAGGAACAGCAGGTCCGCCATCGTCTGTTCACAGATTGCTTCCTCGGCCTTCTCAGACATCTGTTAATTTATAAATAAGTTATAAATATAATAATATCGCACGTCGTGTATCTCAATATTATACTTTTTTTAAATGATTTCACTTTAGTTTGGAAGTATGTACAGAATGTTAGATAGCGAGTAGTCCTCAGTGATCGTCCAACTCACCGGCCTGAAGGGTCGCTCGGTGCTGGGCGGGAACTTGAAGTTGGGACCGAAGTTGACGCTAACCGTGATGTTCTTGTGTAGGGACACGGTCGGATAGTAGCAGCCCTGATAAATATCCGCGAAGGCCTCGCCTTGACACTCGCCGTTCTTGAAGAAGTATATCCTGCTCCCGGGCAGAATTTTTAGATTGTCGAGAGATTCCTGAATGTTATCCTTGTCTTCGTAGTAGAGATGGCTCTTAAATTTCACCAGCGGCTGCAAACATTTTAATTAAATAATGACACTCAAAACACGGAGTGCGTCTCTCGCGCTCCCTACCCGGTCCTTGTAGGTGTTGGGCGTGAACCCGGCGGACGCGGCTGCCGGCAGCACCACCAGGAAGCCCAGCGTGTCTCCCTCGCCGTAGCCCGCGCCGTAGTGCCGCCCGCGGGACTCGTGGAACCTGGAACGCACAGGAGGCCCTCCAGTTCACCGCGGAAAGGTTTCTTGGCTTCATTAAAATACGAGGCGACTGGAACCTCGTCCACGTCCACAAGATACAAGTATGGTATGAGCGTAATACAAGCGACATACTATACCTGGTGCCCTTGCGGCTGCGCCACGAGTAGCCGAACTTATCGTAGCCGAGCGGCGCCTGCAGGTTGGCGTAGCGCCGGCCCCAGCCCAGCCGCGCCGCCGCGCCCTCCGGCATCTCCTCCACCGTGGCCTCCCAGTACCATGAGCCACGAGACACGCCTGAGGGGAGGGAGAGGGGAGCGCGGTTAGGTAGTGGGTTGCGCTGCCACGTACCATCGGTGAGGTCTCGTGAGGCGACTGACCGTGGGTGGCTCGCACCATGCAGTAGCCCTTGTCCCCGGTGACGGCCAGTCGGTCCTCCGCTATCTTCAGCTGCGGCGCCCTGTCGTGTAAGGTGAGCAGCACTATCCCGGGACAGAACGACCTCCGGAGCCAGCCCGGGATCGGTTTCCCGCTCCATTCGTTGCTCTCGTCGAACTCCTAGAATTTTCAAAAATCTATCGTGCTGTTATCTTTTTAAATCTCACTGGCGGCTCTCCAGGGCCGAGGCCGACGCGACCGACCTGTCTGAACGGAGCGTGCGGGTCGGGTTCCGCCAGAATGTACCGGTAGCCGTCCTTGTTGAAGGGATGTTCCGTGGGATAGCCGTGGGAGGGGAGCTTCAGGGCTCCCAGGTCGGCCGAGCGTCCCTTCTTGCCGACCGGCGCGCTCGTCTCCACGCCCACGGGACGACGCTTCCCTTGACGCCCTTTCACACTCCCTCCTAATTGTACTGAAATTATATTACGTACATATCAATTTTAATACTATTAATTTAATTTACTGGTTTACTCTAAACTCTAAAGTATCGGAACGACTCTAAAGTCCATCCTTAATTACCGGACCTAATTATTTCACCATCACTTTTACTGGTTTTATTATTCTATTTTCAGGTCTTGCTTATTTACAACTATATAATAGAAGTATCGTATAAAAAGCAGCCCACAAACATCCACCAGTGAATTGTCCAGAGAATGTAATCCAAGTAACGAACCCTATTGTAATAGGGTATAATTACGGAATATATATATATATATATATATATATATATATATATATATATATATATATATATATATATTATATGTTTTTGGTTATGGTTATGGCAAACACCTCCCACTAGAACTGCGATCTATACACTAATATTTAAATGGATGGTAACTTGTATTCTTGTTTATAAAGGTAGCAAGTTCCACCCACACTCCTCGGAGTCTTCTAACAAATCTAATTAGAACAAGTCTAAAAAACAATAGTTTAGTTTGATTTTTGAAAATAACATCATCATTGAGATTTGTCTAATACGTAACTAATGTTTTAGTTTTCGGAGATTGGTTTCGTACCTAAAAATCAAAAATCTGTCTATGTAAATGAACCAATTATTACCAAATATGACGGTATTAGTTTGTACCAGGGACTTAGTAAATTACCAAGGAAAATAAAGAATATCTAATGAAGGCTTATAGGATACCTAATGAAGGCTTAGGTTCATTAATTAGTTCCGAAATCATCGTAAACTAGACACCATCGTTAACGTACGTACTTCCCTCGACGCAACGACTTCAATACCGTATAAAAATATTATTTTAATCCTTTTAAGGTCTTTTAGAATCAGGAACTTTTACATTTTTTTTTATAATATTGATTTAAAAGAATATCCAATAGAAATTAACGTACCTGGTGGATATTTGAAGTTTGTAATAAACTGGGCATTATTAAACATAATTGATATAAAGAAAGCTTCTTAAAATATTTATTGTTTCGATGGAACATACGTGACAAACAATTTATTGACGTTGCAATTGGTTTTTTTGTTATCAATTTCGTCTTTTTGTTCACAAAAGTTTTATATCCTGCCTGGATTTACAATAGGATCATTTAGTATAAAGCAAAGTCGCTTCCCGCGTCTGTCGCTATGTATGTATGTTTAGATCTTTAAAACTACACAACGGATTTGAATGCAGTTTTTTTTTATAGATTGAGGGATTCAAGAGGAAGGTTTATATGTATAAAAACATGCTTGATATATTAGAGGGCCCCTGATAATTTCAAGATTTCTAATGCGAAGTCGAAAACAAACACATTGTTTTGCGCTTACATTGCAAACGCTGACTGAACTCTACAAGATAGATCAAAATAATGTACTAAGTATTGTAGACCTTAAAAAGTTCTATAAGAAAGTTTGCGATGATATATGTTTATCTCTTAGGGATAACCCACAATAGCCAATTTTTATCCTTTACTTTTTACGAGAAATAATGGCTTATTTACAAAGCGATTTTAAGCAATACAGCATTAATCCTTATTAATATTAATATAGCCCTGGACAGCATGAAATTCAAATGAATATTTTCGAAGATATTACAGATTTAAAATATAGGGACATCGCGTTTGCGGCGGTATGGTCGGCCGGCGCACTGTGGTATGGAACCGGGCAAACCGTCTCAAAAATGGCTTTGGGCGTGTTCAATATTGAAAATTTTGTAAATGTATATAGCTAACTGCATGTCTAATACATATTATTTAGCATTTAAAATAGAAGATATTTTTTGTATAAAACCAGACCTACAAGTTCATGGTCAAAATAACGTCTATTATGTAGCTCAGAATTCCTCAAGTTTAATTAATGGTCATATTTTGTTTATCTATGTAACCACATATCACACTTATAGGTATTCATTATGTTCAATGAAAATCTATAAGTGTGATATATGGTTAGAATGGTTATTAAGTACTCTGTTTAAAAAGTAAGTTTAAATGGACGTTTAAGTAAAAACAAGAGAGGTATAAAAATTTAGTATTTAATATTGTATCCTAATTAAAAATTTTAAATAGATTTTTGATAGTGAACGATGTCTGCCGATGTGGTAATTTTGTTTGTATCAGTTAAAACAAGTCATATGGAAGCCAATACGAAAAAAAAGGGAAATAGGAATTGTTTTACTACGAATTTAAGCCGCGGGTAAAAGCTAGTTCCTTGATATATTTATAATATTATTTGTGCAAAATATTAGAGTTAGAATTTTAAGGACTTATATCTACTCGGAAACAGTGTTATCCTAATACTTGATATTTCGTAAATATTATGCATACCTTATTAACCTTTTGTCAGTAAGATGCAAGCGTCATAAAGACATTTAAGTTATGGCACGGATTAGCGCACTCAGTGGACTTTTTCAACCTAATTTAGAGACCGAAATAATTTTGGGTTAAAATTAAAGAAACCATCGGAGATCTATAAACATCTAAGAGTTACCAAAAGGCATATTATCGGAAAATCTAGAGATGATGCTGTAACTTCTCTCCCAAAAGATTAAGTTACCTCAGAGCTCGAGTCACGACTTCAATTTCATAAAAAAAATTATGATCGGTGCTCAAGTGAATAAAATAAGGTTAGGGTCAAGTGGGAAAGATCAAGATCAAGACATAACAAAATCTTTTATTCGACAAAACGAAAACGATAACTACCGACTGCACACGATGAGCCGATAAATTCAAAACAAATAGATGACCATAGGAGATTTTTGTGTTACACCAAACGATGTTAGTTCGTAAAAAAAGTCCACCTCCTCCTCAGTCCTCCTCCAAAAAATCTAAACCGAAGCCTTATTCAAATTTAGGTGCGACTCCTGATTTGACTCTCATGATGGACACGTATGAAAAGCATTACAAAATCCCTGGGGATGTTGGTGTTTCGTCATTCAGACCGGACTTATTTCTTTATCTAAACATCTACTTTACTGGATACTTGTGGGGCTTACTGTTCCCTGGGATACAAACATCCCCATGGATCACACATTTAAGCTTAATAAGTATTACGAACTGACCAATGAAATGTCCAGGAATAGATTTATAGTTAGATTGTACGCGGTAGAAGTTGGAGCGAGAGGTAAAACAGTGAAATCTCTCTATAACCTACTTAATGACCTTGGCCTTTCTAGAACAAGTATGGGTTCATTTCTAGAACGTATTTCGAAGACGGCATTAACCTATTAATGCTTTCTAACTGCTACTTTCCAAATTTGGTTAGGTAGGGAGAGGAGTGTGGACAGTGGGTCGCAAGTCCCAGGCATTGTTCGCACTCCTCTCCTTGCACGCGATGGGCCCGGCACCCGCACCGTGAATCCATGGAATGCTAAGAAGCTTCGTCTCATATATGTTAACATTATAAATTGGTTAGAGAGTACCAAATACTATAAGCTGCAACTTTTTTTTTTATTTATTTATCTCAGATATTTTGTCTTGGTATAATATTAATATTTTTTGGTTAAAAATACAATATAGTTTTAAATAACATTCTATTTTTTTATTGAATATAGATCTGTAGTTGTTAATATACTATATGAAATCAAATCTGGTTACACTTAGCTACTTTAAATTATAAAAAGCAAGCTTTTTATAATCTTAAGTATAATAAAACTTAAACGAATCCAGAACTATTTTTATTAAGGCTAATTCTTATTTCTGACTCGATAGTCTAATAGGTATAGATGATAGACATATTGAGTCAAGGATTATCTTTATCACAATAGGCTTTATTCAGCTATTCATTTTTTAAGAGTGAACACTTTAAAGGAGTCGAGGCATTATTTCTTAACTTCTTATATTTTTTTTATTTAGATAATTATCTTTGTATGATGAAGTGCTTAATTTCTTTTCACCCCCTCTCTTTCTTCCTACACCGATTTTATTGAAAAAGGTAACCTTTATATAACCCTTTGCCGTATTTCACGCGGATGTCGGGTGTCTTTTGGTAAATATAATATAACGAACTATCCTTTACTAAAGGACTACTTAAAGTAACTTATTAGATACAGTTATAATATATGTAATGATATAATAGTGAGGCGAGCTAAATGACGCGCACGAGAACAGTGCATTGCGTAGTGTGTGACAGTGTTACAGTATGTGACAGTGTGCTACACAAGTTGTGTTCTATCCATAACTATTTTTTTCCTACTTGTAAACTTGGGTTGTCTTTTTTGAAGTTTCAATATTAAACTCACTCACTAGTTAAAAGTTTTCATGAGAATGCAAAGTACTGCTCATCTTTGCGCGACGTTAGTTATGTGAATAATTAAAACAAAACGTTTATTAGTTTTCATTCATTCATTCGTTCGTTATTTTTTGGTTCGTAAGTGATAATGAATGCATTAGGTACAAGAGTTAATCAACAAATACCATTCATACTAAGAGTTACTTCAAGTACTTATTCAATATTTTGTTACGTTTTTATTTAATGAATAATTTTAGGGATCATTACATCTATCTCACTCATTATCCAATTATATATAATATGTTCAAAGTGGTATGACACAAATTTAATTATTGACTTTCCTCCATCTTTGATGTTATAGTATTTCCAAAGTCACTGGGTGTATTGTTTAAAACACAGTTCAATGACACTATCGCTTTGATTGGAAAAACAATATAATAGGAATATAGTATAAAGAATAGAATCCCGTAACACGTGCTCGCGAACTACGGAGTTGACGACACGAGTACTGTTTACATAATGTATATTAGCAAAATTATAACGAATAAAACAAAAGTGTATTAGAAATTATTTTTTTACTGACTGTATCCAGTTCTATCATTTAACACTACTAGTATAAAGTCTGTTTACATACTATCTTTTACAAGTATTATATTAATAAATATTCAAATCACATAAAGAAAATAAAGAGCTACTATAAAATGTAATACAACTTACGATCCATGTTGAAATTTAGTAAACACCGTTTAATAACTACGGCTGACAAATTCTTTTAGAACATTGATAAGATAAGGTATTGGCTCTGTCGCGTCCCAAATACAACATAATACGCTGTGAACTATTCTATACAATAATTTACCTTCATGACGTTCATAGTAAATAGTCTAGAAGATTTAAATTTAAAGAAAGTTACACTCACCAGCCATGAAGTTCAAGGTTGTAAATATTAATATAGAATCGATAGAGAAATCGCGGAGCAACGCCGCCTATGTGAGAGTTAAAGTCGAAGTAACGACACACGGACGGCGGTTGCGTGTGTGTGTGTTTACAAACACTACCGTGTACGAACAATGTTATTATTCAATACTTGAGCGGTCTAGAATTTAATGTGTCGCAGAGCGCTCGAAACAATGATATCAAGTCACGTTTTTGTCTCCACATACGTATTTATATTTAAATAGTATGCTCCTGTTATAAAGATGATTAATAATAATAATTAAAGGAACTACTTTTAATAATATTCCTAAAAATATTTGCTTTTGTGTTCATAAATAATTATAGTGGATACTTCCGGTAGGTAGTCAATTAAGTCTGTGATTGTAATAAATATGCCATCACAGCATTTTAGGTATGTATTCTAAATATTCTTTTATAATGACACAATAAGTTAAAAAAATAAAAATAAAAAAAACCCCTATACAAACAGACCTGTAAAAAGAATAAAAATAATTTTATTATGTACTTATTATCGAAGTCGTTGCGTCGGGAGACCGATGTACGTACGTTGATGGTTTCTATTCTACGAAGTTATTCATTGACGACTTCGACTATAAGATTCGATATCGTAATTTCTATTTTTTGCCTTGGTAACTTACTTGCGTTTTAATTCTTCATTTATTAAGCGATTCCCCGACGCAATGACTTCAATAAGTACATAATAAAATTATTTTTATTCTTTTTAGAGGTCTGTTTGTATGGGGGGGTTTTTCAAATTTTTATTTTTTTCTGTATTTAAAATTATGTTACTGGTTTCTTCATTATACTAAATGAATCTACGGATAAACAAATTTTCAGTTGTTTAAGTATTTCTATCAATATTGAAAAGAACCTTTCACTGGCACCAATAAAACCTCACCATCTTGGAGACGTCGTGTTTCTATTTCGACCAAACATAGTTAAAAATCATCTCTACGAACATAGCTTTCGATTAAAAAAACCTCATTTGGCCGCTACATTGCCACAGACAGACACACAGATGCACAAATACACAGATACACAGATCGACAGGTCAAACTTATAACACCCCTCTTTTTGAGTCGGGGTTTAAAAATTAACATTAATTGTTAGGCTCCCTCAAAAAGCGACTAGGTACTAAAACTGTTTATTTATTTATTATATTTTGGTTATGTTTTAACTTGACCCAAAAAATAATCACCAAAGTCAAGAAAAAATAACATTATATAAAAATATTTTCTTTAAATGCATATCCCAAAGAGTACTAAGTCGTTACAGGGTATCTCTAAACCACATTCATTGTCCGTTTGTAAGCGAATTTAACAAGACGATCATATTCAAATTTGTATTAGTAGATTTTTAATGATATCATTTTAACATACATTTTTTAATCGAATACCATTAATAAAGTAACCAAAAAAACTGGTGGACAATATTAGAGTTGTTCTACACAGAAGCTAGTCCGACCCCCATTTGACTTAAATCAATTAGATTATATCTAAAAACTATTAAATAGATAAATTGTAAGGTTCATTTAATTGTATATATGGTATTATTAAGTAAAATTTGCTATGACCTCGTACCTAGACATATAATATTCTTCAACGTTTCAACCACGCACTAAGAGGCATGTTCTTGGAATTTTCACATGTGTATACATAAATTCAAAGAAGTATGTAGTAGACGCCAAAATAGGAATGAAAAATCAAACCCAACAAAGTGGTCGTTAGCACAAAACTGAATAAAAACATTGCATTCCTAATTGAATGAATATAATATAAAACCAACTGAAAGTATTATTTTACATGGTTATTTTAATGCAGAGTATTGAGACCAGCGAGAATACAATTATTTATAATTTACAGATAAAGCATACATTTACACTTATTATTATGTTCTTCGTAAGAACAGGTTGTGAGTCGTCTCTGATATTAGTACGTATACTGGCAACACTCCTCTGATAACCAGTAGGTCTTATAAGTTATAAGTTTCCGTCACACGCCATTTAATGTTGTTGTTATTGTTTCTTTATCTATTGTTATAAAGTTCTCTTGTTAATAAAGTAATAACGCTATATTTTTCATTGTTGGTCTTATTCTTGCGCTACTGTGCGCTGTGTTCGGGAACAGCGGGCCTACCATCAACTCTTATTTCGATTCAATTTACGTGACAATTTCGTTAATTCTTAGCTATTTATTGTCGACCCAGCTAGTAATAGGTGATGGTACGAAAACAAGCGATTCAGTTGTAGAACCTAAACTGAACTGCATGGGAACAGAACCGCTCACTAAAAGTTGATAATAGGCCTCCAGAAACGCTCTTTATAGGTCGGCGCCTCTCAAAAAATCTAGTACGTATCTATCAGTCGTTAGCGGTAACTAGCTAATAAGATAAAACACGCAATTACTGCCTTAAGACATTGATGTATTTTCGTTTTTGAATATGCATGTTACTATTTCTCTTTTTTTTTTTTATTTAAGAAAAATGCACTGTGCTCTCACTCAGTGTCGTACTTACAAGTCTATCTTATCAAATTAACTAATGAACTGAAGAGCGAGAGATTTAGGACTTGATTCGCATTGTTCGTCTGGGGGAGCGTTCTGACCTATTTTGAGAGACCTCCTATCAAGCGGGGTAGTGACATGATAGTTCAACTGGCAAAGCGGCGGAATTGTCTCCAAGAGGTGTGTCAGATTCGAGTCCCATTCGTTATGATAAATTTTCATTCGACACATAAAAATTAAATGAGCTTGACATTGTTGAACATTTTATAGAGAATTTAAAACATACACTTATAGTATATCAGTGGTGAGTTTTATGATTGTTTAAAAACAGAAAATATGTAATTTAATACTATGTTTTTAGCTACTGTTGCCGCAATTATTATATTGTGTACAGAAGGACTTTACAATGTTCAAAAATCCAGAGCTACTTAATCAAACAAGAGAAAGAAAATGTATTTTTTGTAAAAGGCACTTAAAATGCTCTGTTAACATTTAAAAAATATTTTCTAATACTGTTTTAGATAATGATAGTTTCATATTTATATGTAGCTTATTTACCTTCCTTTATTCAAGGGCAACCATTTTCTCGACTTTCTTGAAGGAAATTCATGACTAGTAGATCACGCTAACGCAAAATATTATTATACTAGGGTCACAACTCATAAACTCGTATTGTTGATGGCTGGTGAGGTCATGATCATCGAGTCATCTGAGGAGTTTGGCATTCATTATACTTGACATAACCGAAGAGAAGAGAAGACAATCTTGAAATTTTATGGGTCTGATCTATCAGCCTACTTGGGAACTACAGTGTGCCACTGATCTTCAATATGGATGGATGGTACTAGCTTCCTTCATGAAGTTGAAAGACATGTTAACTACTTGTTGTTACAATAAAAACAAATACAAAAAAAAAATCTACTGCAATATAATGTAATATATATATATATATATATATATATATATATATACATATATATACATATATATACATACATATATATATATATATATATATATATATATATATATATATATATATATATATAACACAATCATAGTTGCATATTGTAGTTTTAAATGTGCTTTGATTTTATGTAAGTTATTTAAAATAGTATGTCCCCTTTAGTAATAAACAGTAATTCTTTTTTAATATATATTTAAAAAAACTAAATTGCTTGCCCAATCATCTTGTAAGACCCATTCTATTGTATTATGCCATACGAGACTATCCTTTTACAGATAATTAGTGCAAAAAAAACAAGAAAATTTCAACTAACCAAGTTCAATTGAACTCATATCAAATATTACCTGTGGCTATTCCCATATCGGTGACCTTGAGTTGTCCTTGCTTGATCATAGCTTCATAGTTGGGTTTAATATTTGTCAGCTCCATATTGAACAAACCAAACATTGGTCCTTGATTTGCATCCTCTTCGTAAGTAAACAGCACTTGAATATCCTTAATAAGTGCTCTTTGAACTGTTGCATACCAAGACTGGGTCACCCTGTCCAATAGAGTCAGTTATACACTAATAAATAAATATCAAATTTCAGTCTCTCTTACCCAAGGGTCTAACATAGAAACAGTTGCAAGTTCAAAGTTATAATGTTATATAACATAATTTGATTTCACTAAAATGAAAATGTCAATACAAAGTAAATAAAGAGAGTCTTTTATATTCTTTTGACATATTTTTTAAGTTTTAGAAATTCAAACACCTCTTTTAATAAAAAAGTTAACTAGTACAATAAGATTACATGGAGATGTTTGAATTACAATAATTTACTTATCTAAGGTTGCTATTATACAATTTAAATAATAATATTAAAAGGCTTCTGTATTTATTTTGTAATAATTATTAATGTCTACACTTTATTTGATAGAAAAAAATATTTTGTAAGCAATCAATAATTATTTTAACTTCAAATGGTTATAGACTGTAAATGATTGAATATAAGAAGTTTTTCTAATAGGATAGCTGTTTCTAAGGAGGTGACTTGAAAACACAAGCTAGAGTATCTAATATATACACATTTTATTTTTCTCACAGTATTGACTATAATTACATCAAAACAATAAATGCTGCAAAATTTATTTTACCTACACATATTCAGAAGACATTTTCTCATTCATAACTTTATTTTCCAGAAACATGCAATAAAAATTTAAGATATAACCTTATTTCAGCACCATTATAATATAACACAGCCGACAATCATTAAATATTCAGTATTCATCACAATTATCAAAGAATGTACATAATTACCTTCTGGGCATAGTTGTCATAGCTTCCCAATATTGATCAATATAAGGGATAATGTCTCTATCCTTACTAAATAAATTCTTTTTACTGCCTTCCTTAAAACTTTCTTGTTTTAAGTTAGCAATTGCTGTTAAACACATCTGAGGAAAGGCTGAAATAAGGATAGTAGTTTTTATGTTGAAATTAAACCTTATTTATTATTTATTATTATCTTATGATATAAATGAAAATAAAATTTACATTGAAACTTTGAATTAAATAAATACACATATATAACAATAAATTTATACTTACGCGCTTGGTTTTTTTTAAATGTTTCTAAACCAGTTGGTGAACAATTCTTACAAATAAAAAGGTAGTTTGTCATAAATGGCACCAGCTTTCCTAACTGGTATCCTATACAAGACTCATGGTACCATCTGTTGCATGATGCACACAACAATTCCACAATATTGAGATTTCTTTCCTTCCCACTGAAATAAATACAAAAAGCCATATTAAAAAAAGCTGCAATTACGAGCTTTAAGTTAATATGAATATAAGTTTACCAATAACAATTGCACTGAGTATCCCCAGGTGCTTTCATTTTAGATTTTTCATTTTCCCCCGTTTTTTGAGAGTCTGATTGCATGTTTTGACCATTAGAAGCGGTGTCCATATCAATAAGTTTCTTTGTTGTAACTAATGTTGTAACTGACTCCAATAAAATTCAGTTTTATAATAATTTTCCTTAAGATTCTATGAATTCATTGCTTTGTTTTAATTTTAAACGCTGCATTTTAACACATTACAAAAACATTACTTATTAGCGTTCATTATATACGCGATGACATTTAACGCAAAGTGGATTTTATGCGGGAATATCAAAGATTATACAATACAGAGTACAAACAAAATCTTCCAATCGTTATATGTATTTTATTGTAACTCTGTATTCGATAAATAGATGATTGTAATTTCACTGTGGCTGGTTACAATTTACAAAATATTTCTTTTAATTTTTAAACAAGGTTTAAGATTTACTAAGAATTTAAAGATATATATTTTTTATCTTCACACTATAATAGAGTAAACAAAATCTTTGTTTAAAACGTTTAAATAAAGTGTTGCCTCTACAAAATTCTGTGAGATCAGTCGTTTTTTCTATTTTTGAAAATGTTTGAATTTTAAATCCAACTGCTGTCAGTACAGTAATTCTGATTTCAGAGTAGCAATTATAATTTGTTTTTCTTTTGTGCCGGTCATTAACTGTCAAAGTTTATACATAAACAATTTGTAAAGGTTTCTATAAATATTTATTTTTTTAAATGGATAGCAAAACTAGCACTGAAGACCTAGGCCAAGAAGTGAAATCAGTCCAAGAGAATATTCTACTCGATATAATAAAAGATGTCTGTAATGATCCAAAAAGCAAATTATCTTCAAAAGTGATTGGTAAAATTAATAGAATTATATCAGATTGCGACCTCAGTCATTACTCAAGCTTACACAAACTCACCACAACTGATGAAAGTACCTCAACAGTTTTAGGTATTTATTACTTATTATAATTGAGATTGCATTGCAATTTGCACGCAATTTAATTTTGAATAAGAGTATATAAATAATCAAGAATGAATAGATAAAGACATAGAATTGTATATATATTTTTTTGTGATAAAATATATATTTCCAGGATTCATACATCAAACTTCTACTGAATTATCTTTTGAAGAACAAGCAGAACTCAACACCGCATTAGTTAATAAAATTCAGATAAAACTCCCGTCGCTGACATCGGAATTAAAAAATCTGAAACAGATTGTTGGCAAAAAGAAATCCAGGGGGGAACAAATTAGAGAACTTCAAGAAAGTTTAGATGAAAAATTAAATATATTAAAAGAGCAAGAGAATGAAAAGGTAGAGTTAATGATGGAGTGGCTTAACCATAGATTGCAAGATGTATCAACATTTAGTTCTGATTCAAGTGAGTTGTTGACCCTAAAAACGAGGATTTTGGAGTTGAAATCTAAGTAAGTGTGTTAACTTATTTATTTATAGTGCAGAAAGAAATATAAAACTTATCAGTTGAGGCCGATTGTGGAAATTCATTTTAATAAAGAACTTTAGTTGATGGCTTTATACCTCACTTCAGATATATGGTATACCTGCATATGAGTCTACTTTTACCAGAATGTAAACATTTAAACATTATTATTGATAAAGCACATGTACAAGATTATTACAAAGTTTATACACATACACAGTATTTAGTTTTTATTAATTATAAACATTATATATTATAATTTATGTAATTTTTCCAGAATACTACACTTGGCAATCCTCCGCAACATCTTCACCGAAACAAACCAATCAATCAAAGCATATAGTGAAGTGCACAAGGATCTTAAGGACAGTATCAGAGAAACTGAACAACGAATTAAGAATTTTAAAGAAACATATGAGAAGAAGAACTTTTACTAATACATATTAGTATAATTTAATTAAATAAATTATTTTTCTTATTTTTACATGGTTTTCTGTTTTATTTATACAATAGTTTGTTGGATAGACTGAGAGTATGCCTTTAGTATCAAATAAACTGATGTTTGCACTAAGATGGCATAACTCTCCCACCCTAGTTAGCAACATTATTGCATCATACAGCTTACTATTCAAAATTGAAATTCTTCATAATTTTTAATAAAAACCATTCAAAACCACTCAATTATAAAATAGGTTTATATCAGGGTTCTTGTATTTTCAATTATATTTAATACAGTTATTAATATTTTAATAGATAAATTAATTAGACATGAAAAAAGTGGGTTTATCGTTTTAAGTTTAACAATAAATACACTAGCCTTTGAAGATGATCTCGGGATACTGACTGACACGTAATCCTAAACAATGTCAAACAACATAACCATCCATTCTAGTTAGCGATTATGTTCCGATGCACTTCACTTAAGGTTCAAAAACTGAATCACTGGTATTCTTACCATAAACCATTATATATATTATAACTCGTGGAATTTACGTTAAGCCCTGAGAGAAATTTGAAGGGGATAAGTGCGCTGTCGCGCACACAATATTTTTGTAACAAATATTTTTTTTTAATTTTTTTTAAATAGAAAGTAATGTAAAAGTAGTATTGTGTTAATTAAAAACTTATACGGTTAAAATTTTTGTTGATAATTATTGCCCCCCTATGGTTTAAATTGTATCTAAGATATGATTTATTTAAGTTTAAGACTGCACGCGATGAGTCTAGAAATTCAAATTGAATAGGTGACCATAAGACATTTGTGACCATTGTATTCCACTAGCTTTAAGATGGCGCACCCTGCTTTATAATTGGTCCTTAGCATTATTAAAGTTTTATCTTAATGCATTCCAAATGACTCTCCCAGATGTAAATAATTTAGTAAAATGGGGCAAAGCCACCAAAAAACCTTGCGACATTGGTGGGGGGACAGGAGGAATCTCGAGACTCGAAACACTTATTTATTATTAGGGCGTACCCCACACCTTCTTCTAGGTAGAGTTCAATACGATGAGGTATTAGAAATCATACGTGAAGCGGTTAGTCTTTCAGTAGCAACAGCGCGGCAGGGTAGGTATAACAACCACCAAACGATCTGTAGAATTCGTAATGACTCTTCCAAAAAACCAAAACCGAAGCTTATTCTATAATTTTAGTCGCGGCTCCTGATTGCACTTTCATGATGGATAAAATCCCTGGGGATGTTGATGTTTCGTCATCCAGACCGGACTTATACCTAGGGGAAGGGGGCCCAAAACGGACACCATAACTTTCAGTGACAGAAGATTGGATCCAGTCCCCTTATTTAGAGGAAATAATAAATGACAATAATTTCAAAGCAATCAACAAAAGGCATACCAAATCTGACACCGAGGGCAAAAGTAAGCATGCTCGCTTTGTCCTGCCCTCTTTGGGCCTTTACGTCGAGCCCACGTTTTCATCAGACCTACCCTAAAATTGGCTTCCATATTTAGATGCACGTATGATTAAATAAAAGTAAGATGTACCCAGAACACACAGATATATTTTTATATTAACGAAGATTACTCAAAAATAGACAAAACACAATCTACATTCCTTCCTTTTTTTGTATAAAAACTTTGAAATTATATTTTTTTCCAAGAGCCTTAAAGTTCGTCCGAATTGCTAAATACAGCATAAAGGGCGGGTGGGGGGTAAGGGCTATGAGATCTGTAAGGATTCGTGGAGTTTGTTTAGCTTGAGTTTTTAGCTGGTGCCCTCTTTAGACTGGAGCCCACTTTAGGCACCTTTCCCTATATTCAAAACATCAAAGGCGTGTGATACTTGTGGAGCTTACCGTTCCACAAGTATGCAAACATCCCCAGGGATCACACATTTAAGCATAACAAGTAATACAAATTAACGAACGAACTATCCAGGAATAAATAGGTATATAGTTAGCTTGTACGCGGTAGAAGTGGGAGCGAGAGGTATAACAGCAAAATCTCTATAACTTACTTCAGAACAAGTATCGGTTCATTTCTAGAACGTATTTCATGCACATTTTTTTTTTTTTTTTTTTTTTTTTATATTCTCTAGGGCAATGCTTGACTACATTCCACCTGATGGTAAGTGGAATGTAGTCTTAGGTGGTAAGGCGCATTACCCTAGCAACCTATTCACACTTCGCTTGAAGACACACACATTGTATTCGGTCGGAAATACCGACGCAGGCAAGCTGTTCCAATCCTTTGCTGTACGCAGTAAAAATGAGGAAGCAAAGCGCTTCGTTCGGACAGGTGGAATGTCCACAACAAAAGGATGAAAACCTGCCGTGCGTCGGGACGTCCGGTGATGGAAGGGGGACGGGGGAATTAAATTGTGTAATTCCTGCGCACACTCACCAAAATGTATCCTATAGAATACTGAGAGGCTAGCAATTCTACGCCTGTGCTCAAGGCTTTGGAGTTTGGCTCCGACCAATTCGGGATCGCCTATAAGCCTCTTTGCTCGCCTCTCAATTGAGTCCAGAACCGCAAGATGAGACTTTGCGGCACCAGCAAATATGTGACAACAGTACTCTACACACGACCGGATCTGCGCTTTGTATAAAACAAGAAGCTGTCCCGGTGTAAAGTACTGCCGAACCTTCGCCAGAACGGCAAGCTTTGCTGCTGCTGCTCTTGCTCTGGACTCAATGAACCGACCAAAGTTGAGGTTCGAGGAAATCTCTAAGCCTAACAACTGAAGCCGGTCACTGTATTCCAAGGATACATTCTGGAAAGTAGGAGCCAAGGTGAAAGGGCTCCTTTTGGCGGTGAATAGACACGTCTGCGTTTTGGTGGCGTTGAACTTGACAAGATTGGCATTGCTCCATGCGGAGACTGCCTGAAGTTTGTCATTCAAACGTTGCACCATGGCTTCTCTTTCAGACTGTACTTGATCTCGACTAGCCCGAGTACTCGGCAGATATCTTTCTACAACTGTGCTGTCGTCTGCATACCCATAGATACCGGGCTTCAACAGATCATTAATGTGCAGCAGAAACAGAGTTGCAGAAAGAACGGACCCCTGAGGCACTCCGGCATTTATTGTCAAGGGTTCCGAGGAACACCCGTCGACAACTACTCGGAGAGATCTGTGGCTCAGAAAGTCCGTTACCCAGCCGATCAGACCAGGAGATATACCGTACGCTGAAAGCTTGCTTATAAGGCTCGCATGCCAGACCCTGTCAAATGCCCTCGAGACGTCCAGAGAGACGGCGACCGCTTCTCCGTTCTTCTCGATGGCCTCGCCTAAAATGTGAGTAGCATACACTAGGAGGTCCCCAGTAGACCTATTACGGCGAAACCCGTACTGTCGGTCACTGAGGAGATCGTTACCTTCTAGGTATGCTAGTAGGCGCGAGTTCAATACACGCTCCATAATCTTGCAGAGTATGGAGGTGATTGAAATCGGTCTGTAATTGACAGGGTCGGCACGGCTGCCTTTTTTGGGCACGGGTTGCACATTAGCAAGCTTCCAGGATTTCGGCACTATTCCAGTCATGAAAGAGAGACGATACAGACGTGTCAGTACAGGAGACAACTCAGCTGCGCATGTCTTGAGCAGAATGGCTGGTATACCATCAGGACCACTGGCTTTATTCACGTCTAAACGACACAATGTTCTCCATACCTCTTTGTTAGTGATGCGGATTTCAGGCATCGAAACACCGCAGTGAGGAAGATGTGCTGGAGAAGCATTGCCAGTGTCTAGATGCGAATTATCAGCAAACAGAGAAGCAAGTACGTACGCTTTCTCTGTTGCTGTGTGGGCCAGGGATCCATCCGGCTTCAGCAGAGCAGGCAGTGAGGGTTGGCAGAAATTCGACTCGATCGCTTTCGCAAGAGACCAGAAAGCTCGACTGCCAGTTGGTCTGGCAGAGAGCTTTTCGCCATTCTTAGCGATTCGATCGAGACGAGCCTTCCGCAATGCCTTTTTGTAGGACTTGGCAGCTTGGTTAAAGGCTCTCTTCTTCGAACTTACATCCGGAGTTTTGCGGCTTCGAGCATCAGCCCAAATGAGATATGCCGAATGTTTTCGGTCTTGAGCATGACCACATTCGGCATTAAACCATGGGCGAGCTTTGCCACCGATGGGTACGTCAGCAAAAGGAATAAAATACTCCATTGCCTGATGCACCACATCGGTTATAGCATCCGCGCAACTCGACGGATTCAAAGAAGAGAAGCAGACCTGCCGCCAAGGATAAGACGCAAAAAAGTGCCGCATCTCATCCCAATCTGCTGACTTGTATTTCCATACTCGCCTAACACCATGAGGTTCGAAAGCTGGTGGGGAATATGTAAACACAGATTTCACCAGACAGTGATCGGAGGTTCCCAAGGGAGAGGTAACCTCTACCCGATACCTGTCCGGATCAGTTGTCAGCAGAAGGTCCAGGCAATTGGCTGTATGGCCTACCACATCTGGTACCCTTGTCGCTTGCTTCACCAGCTTTTTCATTTCACTTTCACATTTCATTTTATGCACATCACTTTCATTTTTCACACTTTCACATTTCATTTTATGCACATCATAAAGGGCCCCTTAATCCTACACCTGGGTCGCAAGTCACAGGCATTGTTTGCACTCCTCAGTCCTCACTATAGCGGGGTTGCTGACTTATCTATCCTGTTTGGTAATACGATTTGAAATAATAGAGACCAAGTAATAATGCGCGATTTATGCGTCTATTTTATTTAAAACTATCTGTGCTT
This sequence comes from Napeogenes sylphis, assembly GCA_959347405.1. Lineage (NCBI taxonomy): Eukaryota > Metazoa > Arthropoda > Insecta > Lepidoptera > Nymphalidae > Napeogenes > Napeogenes sylphis. The sequence continues at coordinate 25,915,876 of OY365788.1, read as the reverse complement.
GCAACTTCGTACGCATAGATTCCGATTTCGATAAAACGTAATCGTTCAATATTTCATCAAACCCCGGTAAGTAGTTTTTGCGTGTAGGACTAATTCTAGTTAATTTTTATATATTTTTTTATTTTTAATCACCGATATTATTTAATGAGTAGGTAGACCAATTATGTGTTTTTTTATTGGAAAGTTAATTATTAATCCCCGACGGGAGGACTATCAATACAGGGTTATTTGTAATTAGTTGACCACCTCTTGCAGGCAGCCTCTCTACATCAATCCCAAGGCAGCCTCTCTACATCAATCCCATTTTACAAATCTTGATAAACGACACAAAATAAACGAACCAAAAAATGTTTTGCTTCCTCTTTTACTTATTGCTCTGTATTTTGTAAGAAGTACTTAAAGGTCAAGGCCCGGACGCCATACCTACGCTCAGAGGTAATGCCAGTTCAGAGACAAGAAATAAGTTTTGTATGGGAAAATTTTAATTTTAAAAACTATTAATTTTAAAAAGTCGTAGAACAAATGTTGTATACAACAACTAATTACAAATAACCCTGTATATACTATCGATATGTTCAATCAATATGTACTATCATTATATACCATCAATATGTACTATCATTATATATCATCAATATGTATCATCAATATTTACCATCAATATGTTCTATAAATATATATTATCATTATATACTGTCAATATGTACCATCTATATCTACTATCAATACGTACTATCAAGATATACTATCAATATGTACTATCCATATATACTATTAATATGTACTATCAATATGTACTATCATTATATACTATCAATATGTACCATCAACATGTACTACCAATATGTACTATCAATCCATACATATTAAATAAAATACCTACATAATAAATTAATATCCTACTTTTCAAGCTATGTAGTTTCTTCTAAAATATGTTATACCCCCATCATGAAGTATAAAACTACTAAGTATAAAACCTGTTCTTACCTGAAATATAAAAAAATAAAATAGTTTTGAAAAATTGTCTTACCGTAATGGTATGAAAATAAGAGATTATTAACTTTATTTGACCAAATGAAAAAAACATTGTTTTGGGTTCTCTTGCTCTTATAAAAGCTCCCCCGTTATATATTTTTTTATCCATGTACATCATGTACAGAAATCGATCAATGACAATTTTATTTTATGTATAGAAGAAGATAACTATGTAAGTTTTTGGAATTACTAATAGAATCAACTATAGGGTGGGGTAGTCAACAATGAACCAGGTGGATACAGTGAACCACTATAGTTAACGACAAAACGAAACGTTGCCAGACTGTGCAATTTGCATGATAGAACCCCCCCCCCCTCCCCCCCCCTCCGCTTACCCCGATCAACTGCTTCAGTCGCTGGTGGGCCTAAATTGTAAGTTTGTGTACGCGGACGTTTTATGTGTTTCAGAGCGGCAAAAGTAAGAAAATTACGTGAGTTTATTTTTTTGATTACTTTTTTTCTACTACATGTATCTCATTTTCAATTTTATCTCAGGGTGGAGTGGCTTATTACGCGTTTTTAGCATGAATGTTAATGCTTCTACGTGCTTCTAGTCGTGGCTAACATAACCTTTATTAAAAAGGGGTTAGGTAGTGCACATTGAACCAGTACCTGAACTTTGAAACAGTACCTGAACTGGTTCACTGTGTGCCTTAAAGCAATGAACGATGGTGCTTTGTGTACACATGTTATTATAAACGAAAAAAGTAAAATTAAACTGAAGGTAACTCTTAAAAATTATATTTGAATTATTGTTGTAGGATGAGGAGGCAAACAGGAGGTAGAGAAGAGTGAAAGAAAGGATCGCATACATCATATATGAAAGCTATGACCCCGGTGAACATTTCAAATGCCTTCAGAAAATGTGGTATATTTCCCTTAGACGATAAAAATTTCTCTGAAGTTGACTTTTTGCCAAGCGAAGTTACTAATAGACCAGCACCAGCTACTCCCGATATTACGGCAAACGTAATTGTTGAACGTGATAGTTGTGAATCACCTTCCATTTTAACTTGTTCTATTATAACCGACCAGGACTTACCAATCCTGCCAGAAATAAGACATAGTATTCCAGAGCATAGCAAACTAGAAGATTGCCAACCTAGTACGTCTATTTGTAAAGATCTAACTGCTGCTGCAGGTACCAATTCCGTGGTAAGACAAGTTCCAAGTCAATTCGTTTCACCCAAAGTCTTTCAACCGCCTTTGAAAGCAGGTCCTCGTAAAGGCAACAGACAAAAAAGGCGTACTGAAAAAAGTATGATAGCGACCGACACCCAGAAAAAAATGCAAAAATGCGTTAACCGAACTCAAGCAAAAGAAAAAGATTAAGGTTGTAGATACTTAGAAAACTCTGGACGAAACAATATTAGATGACAACTTTCTTCCACTATCACGAAAACCTCGTTTAGATGATTATGTCATTATTATGTTTAAATTCAAAAAATCTAATATTTACTATGTTGACAAAGTTATTGAGGAGTTGAAGGATGAAGACCTTGATTATGTTGTTTCTTATTTAAAATTAAAAAGCAAATGGAATCAAACATTCTCTGAACCACTCGAACCTGATACTGCCGGAGTTAGCTTGAAAGGAATAAAATTTATTCTTCCTTCTCCTAAAATAGAAGGAACGAATAGGCGACAGATGACATACAATGGAAAAAAAATATGCCAAATAAATATATAAATAATGTTTTGGTTGTATTCTTATGCCATAATAAGTTCTGTAAAGTATAATAGTGTTAATAAGCACATTTCACTTATAATAATGTTTATTTTATTTCCCAAATTTTAGTGTATCCAGCCCGTGGTTGATTGTAAACTACAATGGTTCATTGAATACTACCCCCTGGTTCATTGTGCACTATAGGATGTACACAGTGAACCATTTCCATGTTTTTTTAATCTGATCATTAAACAAAATTTGTAGGAAATATGCAAAATTATAGTATTAGCGATTAAACTTTAGTAAATTTTCTAACTTATGGTATAATTTAATCTATAATAATCGCTTTAGGATAAGAGTTATATCTCATCAAACTTTTTGTGGTTCATTGTTGGCATTCCCACCCTACTTAATTATTACCTAACAACTATTTATAATCAACAATAGGTACCGATTAAATTCCATTACAAAATCCCAAAATTTAATTCACTTTTCTGTCAGGAAATATTTCTGATTGTCATGAAAAATCATAATCGTATTTCTGTTGTAATTACATATGAAATTGTGTGTGGTATTAGCTTATTATTTGAATTAATACTTTGGAGATTGTTTCTTTGTCGTCAAAGACTGCTTGTTGCTTATCTATTGACAATAAAACCTAAATATTGACAATAAAACCTAAAAACCAAACCTACAATTTATAATCACCTCGAACATGAAAGCCATTAAAACATATACCTAAATAATTATTTTTTTGATATGAACTAATTGAGAGCATTTAACTTAAGATGGATACGAGAAGTAGAAGGATGAATATAAAGCGCGAGATGTTGGGCCAGATCAACATTATTTTGACAAAATACAATACTCTGTAGGTATAATGTAGGTAGTCGTAGTGTGTATCTTATGCTTGTAGGTACTAATCGCGGTGAATAAACACTCGTTCCTTTTTCAACTAAAACACAATTAAACAGCGATTGTGCCGCAATCTGAATATTATAATAGGCGTTCTTTTCAGAATGTTAAATTATTTCTTCACAGCGAAATCTACTCATATACTTTTGTTATGACATAGTTTTAAAGACGAGTTCCTGCTCACATTACAGATTAGACCCTTATTCCGAGATGACAAATTATTCTATATTACCTATCATATATTATAAATTCACAAAAAATACTAGTCTTGTATTTTGTAACCATAACCATATTAAGTAAGTAATATTTTTGAAAAAAAAATACACATTTTACAACAATAATTTAATTATTACATAGATCTATATAAACAAGTCCGTTAAACAAAGTCAAAAGTTCAATTACCCAAGATTATGATTAATTGAACTTTTAATGAGTAATAATATAAATATTAGTTGCTTAGCTTGCAATACAGAGATTAAAATACAATACAAATAAATTCTAATGAAGTAACAAATATAGTTATGAATAGTTTTATTTCTTCTTAAGTTTGACTGGCTAGGTACATTACTGAACACCACCATTAAATTACGTTAAATAAAACATCAAAAAAATTAAACCGCTTTACCTAGAACCTCATATACAATTCTTTTTAGGGATCTATTTAAAGTATGTCTAATAATTTTATATTATTGCAAAACATACTTATAGTCCGACTGTAATTGTAAAGACAACGAATACTTTCTACAAACAGTATCACGAAAGACTATAGTGTAGACTAATAATTTGTTAACAATAAGTTTACACAGCTGCGAACATTGAGAATAATTGATTGCATTAGTTGTAAGCTGTAATGACAATGATAGCGACCTACCGGCTACAGTCGAGATTATTATTTGACACAGTTGTTTGTCGAGTTCTGAGCGATGTGGGCGGGTGTGAATATTACACTCTAGACAACCGTGGTTATAAACATGGACACATGTGTTAGGATATTTAGGTAAGTTACTGATAAAATATAAAACATTTGAACTTGTTAATATTGTAGCAGGACATTGATTTACAATGACACAGTTAGGTACATGCTAACAAGTAGGATAATACTAATTGTCTCAACCAGTATTTATTTACTGTGCTGTATTTTGTTAATGTGTAACTTAGTTGTTATCTACTAAACCATTAGAGTTATAAGAATTGTTAGAGCATTAATTTTACATGATTATTATTGTGTTTATATCATGGTAGCAGATTTCAGTTTAAATCTGTTATATTCTTTATTTAATCTACCTTATAGAGATAATATGAATGATGGTGATAATTATTATATAGTTTGGTGGAGTGGTACATATCAATTTACCTACCTAACGTACCTTTACGTAAGTAAAAATTAAAATTCTGAGATGCGAAAATTAAAAACAAATATGTATTCATTTATCTGCTAAATATATTATATAAAAGATATAAAATGTCACATACTTAAAAATATAATATTAACATTTATAGATGAGAGTGAACCCTAGTCTCTAGCAGACACGCGTTTTAAAATATTTTTAACTGTAACTTTGAAACGTAACCTATTTATTTTGGAACTGAAACCATTTTTATCGTACGTTAACGTTACCATATTTTTATGATAATGTTATCAAATTCTTAATCTGATTTATCAAAAAAATTTAAGTACTTATAACTATTAAATGTTATTACTTTGGATCGTAAAACAAGATTTAATTTCACTAAGTAACTATATCGTTATCAAAAGTATATTATTTTCCTCATAATGTTATACTTTATACTTATGTATTATAGTTACTGTTAACTGTTAAGACAGTTTAAAACTCAAACGAAGGTACCTAAACCAGTTATTATATGCTAAATGAAGTAAATTGTTTGTAGTCTTTATTATGAAGCTAGTACATAGGTAGGTATATGCGGTTAGGTTAGATACAACGATACTAACACCAACCGCGAAGTCGGTTAAAGTTTGTATTATCTGGTACATACACCCCATTTGGCTCAACATTCTAAATTGAGATTATAGTACTATAAGTTGAGGTAGAAGATAGCTAGGCTTTGTTTCTATAGGATATATATTACATATACATATACTATATCTTTACTGTCCTATGCGCTCTGGACAATTATATTATATAAAAGTTTATATTAAATTATATAAGTTCTTGCAACCAAGGCAAGCAAGTTTCCCCAACCTAAATAGGTTTGTTAAAGGGATGTGAATTAATTTCTTACTAATTGTGTACTTACCATCACATCAAAGTTTTAAGGTATTTTTAAGGTATTATTTAATCACACAAAACTTTGTGTGATTAAATAATACCTAGTATGTTAAAAGTAAAGTGAAATGTATTGTTTGATAAACGACAGATTACACAAATACATTCCTATATGTAGGTACTAATATGACTCATGGGTTAACTTCTCCCTCCATTATTTAAACAAGATAGGATACGAAATCGTCAAAAAATAGTGTTCTCATTTGTATTCTATTCGCTATGTACCTACCTTTTCGATTTAGGTAAATTAGGAGCAAAGCGCGTCCTCAATATTACCCATTTAATAATTACTTTACATGTAACAAGTAATTTGGTAAACATTTTTGAAAATAAAATTTGTTACATATTAGAATCATGAAACAGAACTTAAAAATATATTTCTTTATATTTTTATATTTTTTTGCAAGTTTAAGTCTTTGCGTGTTGGGTTGTTCGCCCGTCACGGAAAAGCTTGTATTTTAACTAAACAATTTTGATACTTTTAAGTTTTTAATATTTATTTACCGCGGCGTGAACTGTTTATACTACTAGTCCGCCATGCTTCGAGCTTATGAATATTAACCGAGAATGGGTTTGAAACTACTCAGCAAATTTCGATTAAATTACATGATTATAGCCGGGTAAATATATATTTAATAATCATCATCTTCAATTCAATGTCAATCTTTTAACTTCCGAGAATTCATATTTTTTATGGTAAATATTGTTATAATTTAATTTTCAGTGCTATTTCAAATGCTTTGGGTATAGAATGGGCACCACTCCACCTTCCAACGTCTAGGCGTCAGGAGACACTGGCGGCGACTGGTTGGATCTGTCTAGTGCTATTTGGAGAAGCGGCATGCATCTTACTATTCGTACAACTTATCTATTCATCATATTGGTATCTGGCACTGTTGTATGGAGTTTGGATGCTGAATGATCTTGATATTTGCCATAAAGGAGGTAGAAAGTAAGTTAATTTAATGTTTACAGGTACTTTTGTTAAAACTTAATTATACGTTAACTGGTTGACTGACTTTTATGTTTTTGTTTAAACTTACAACATATCTTTACATAAACATTTTTTCATGTAAATTCGCTTTGTTTTGTAGAATAGTCTTTATTTGATATCATCATCCTCCTACCCTGTTCCCATTATTTGGGGTCGGCGCAGTATGTATTTTTCTTCCATTCATCTCTATCAGCCGTCAACTCCTCACCCACGCCTTTCAAATACATGTCATTCATCACACAATCCATCCATCTCTTTTTGGGCCGTCCTCTACCTTTGTATCCTTCCACACGCAGATCTAATACTCTTTTCACAACCTGTCTTTCGTCCCTCCGCATTACATGTCCATACCATGCTAATCGTCTTCCTCTCATCTTATCGGTCACTGGTGCTACTTTCATGCTTCCTCTTATATACTCATTTCGTATCTTGTCCATTCTCTTAACTCCACACATCCATCGCAACATCCGCATTTCATTTGCATGCAATCTCCTTTCGTCCTTTTTCTTAACAGGCCAGCATTCCGATCCATACATGACGACAGGTCTGATAATTGTTTTGTATATTTTCCCCTTCAATTTGATGGGCATTCGGGGATCACAAGTTATGCCTGTGACCTGTCGCCATTTCATCCATCCTGAGCTGATCCTGTGTTCCACAGCGCGGTCTATATCTCCATCACCCTGCAAGAGTGAACCGAGGTACTTAAAATCCGAGCAAGTAGGCAGTGCTACGCCATCTAGTATGATAGCAACAGGACCGGATAATCCGCCAAAGTCACAGAACAAATACTCTGTTTTTGTTCTGCTGATCCTTAGGCCAACCTTCTCCAGTTTCTGTTGCCATAATGCTAGTCTACTCTGTACCTCGAGTCCATCTTCACCAACGAGAACGATGTCGTCGGCGAATAGCATGCACCAGGGTGCCTCTTCCTGGATGTCTGACGTCAAGGCGTCCATAATCAACAGGAAAAGGTAGGGGCTTAGAGCTGACCCTTGGTGCAAGCCTACAGCCACACCGAATTCATCGGTATTGCCAGCGGACGACCGAACGTGTGTACATGATGAAATGTACATGGCACGAATAAGCTCCACATACTTACCTGGCACTCTTTTCTCTTTCAAGGTCCACCACAAAACCTCTCGGGGTACACGGTCGTATGCCTTTTCTAGGTCTATGAACACCATATGCAAGTTTTTGTGAACCCGTCTGTATTTTTCGCATAATTGGCGAAGAGCGAAAATGGCATCCATAGTCCCTCGGCCCGGCATGAACCCGAATTGGTTTTGGGTAATTTCACTCTCTTCTCTTATTCTTTTCTCAAGTATTTTTTCCCACACTTTCATCGTATGTGACATAAGCTTTATGCCTCGGTAGTTATTGCAATCCTGAACATCACCCTTGTTTTTAAAGATGGGCACTAGCGTACTACTGTTCCATTCATCCGGTATCGTGTTCTCGTGCAGCAACTTACCAAAGAATAAAGTCAGCCACCTCCTTCCATCCTCATCACACAATTTCCACACTTCGACTGGTATTTCATCTGGTCCCACCGCTCTTCCATTCTTCATACTCCTTACGGCCACTTTCACTTCTTCCTCACAAATTTCCCTTACCAGACCTATGTTTAACGGCGGATCTTCTAATACTCTGTCCCAATCATTTTCTTCATTCATCAGCCTTTCGAAGTATCCCTTCCAGCGATCTTTTATCTCCTCACCATTCATCAATACCCTTCCACTATCGTCTTTTATGCACTTAATATGTGAAATATCTCTCGCATTCTTCTGCCGTGCTTTAGCTAATTTAAAGAGTCGTTTTTGGCCTTCAGGGCACTCTAGCGACTTGTAAATGTCGTCTAGGTTCGCAGCCTTTGCGGTCGCAACAACTCTTCTAGCTATTTTCTTGCATTCTTTATACTTCTTTGTCTTATCTTCTTTTAATCTTTCGTCTCCTACTTCCACACTCTGCCACTCTTTGAATGCTTTCTTCTTCTCTTTCAATGCTTCTTGTACTTCTTCATTCCACCACCATGTATCCTTATCTATGGTTCCTTTACCCTTAGACTGTCCTAGAACTTCCTTCGCTACACTTCGGATACACTTTGCCATTTCATTCCAACACTCATTCACACTTTTTCCTTTCATATCCTTCATTTCCACCATATTGTCCACTACTTGCTTCCTAAACTCACATGCATACTGATCCTTTCCTAGCAAATGCCACTTTATTTTGGTTGGGGGGCGGTTCTGGTGTTTACTGGCAAGGACTCTGACTAGTATGTCCATTAGCAATAACCGGTGTTGTGAGACTAGTGATTCTCCTGGCAATATTTTACAGTCCTTGACGCAGTTGATTCTATTCCTTTTTACCAGAAAATAATCAATCTGCGTCTTGTTCAGGCCGCTTTTGTACGTAACGAGGTGTTGTTCTCGTTTCTGGAACCATGTATTTGTTATCGCCAGGTCCAAAGCAGTAGCCGCTTGTAGGAGGGCCTCTCCTTCATTGTTAGGTGTTCCATACCCCCAGCCTCCGTGAACTCTTTCATACCCTCCATTCATTCTTCCTACATGGCCATTAAAGTCACCACCAATATATATCTCTTCATTGTTTGGTATACTTATTACTAGGGCATCAAAGTCCTCCCAAAACTTCTCTTTCATACTTTCTTCACAGCCTGCTTGAGGGGCATACACACTTACAATATTCATAACCACATTCTCTAGCATCAGTCTGACAACGATCATTCTATCATTTTTCCTTTCAACCTCTGTAACTCTTTCTTTCATCTCTCTATCCAATACAATCCCTACCCCATTTCGCTTCCCATCGCTTCCACAATAATAGAACTTATATCCTTCTCCAATCTCTCTCGCCCTAGTACCTTTCCATTTCGTTTCCTGCAAGCACGCTACATTTATTCTTCGTCTTTTCAAAACATCCGCTAACTCTCTTCCTCTTCCATTCATCGTACCTACGTTCCAACTGGCAAACCTCAACTTAACATTCTTCACACTTCGGGCTCGCTTCTTACGTCGTACCCGCTCCGAGTGGTACGACAACCCTTGTCCATTTCTCACAGGGGCCGGGTGCTGCTCCTGCGCGTCGCCTAGGGGGGACGCCCTAACCCTATCGCGCATCATATTAACTTTTGACATACTGCATGTGTTTTGGCTTTTTCTTTTACAGTCGGCCGCCTGCCTGACACCAACCCTCCTTGGGAATGTATTCGTTATTTGAAAGAAAGGAAAAGGGTGAGGACGTAGGGCAGAGTAGGGGGTAGAGTTTAGGTAGGGATAATAGGTTTAAGGGATACTACTTACTTGGAAGATTAGGTATAAGTCAGTAGTAGCTCGGGGGACCGGGGTCGCATACCCGTATATCATAGCATGGTCACCGAAGTAGTAGACCAGTATGATATCCCCTGATACTAATAGTCTTTATTTGATAATTAAATCATATTCTTGAGTATTTTTATCACTAACCACTTATGTAGGCACGTAATTTTTTCAAATGTCTTGCCATCAGTGATGGTTATTAATTTAAATTGTATTATTTTCTTACATATTTATATAATGATATAAATCATTATATATAGGTATACATATTATATAATGATTTATAAATACAATCAGTTATTCATTTCAGAGTAGAGTGGGTCAGAAACTGGTCTTGGTGGCGATATTATCGAGACTACTTTCCGATTAATCTCGTTAAAACTACAAACTTGGATCCATCCAAAAACTACCTCTTTGCCTGCTTTCCGCACGGCGTCGTATGTTCTGGTGCCTTCGGTGCATTTGCTACAAACGCTTTAGATTTCTACAAAGTATTTCCCGGAATGACCTGCAATATGATCACTTTGGCCGGACATTTTCGGGTGCCGTTTTTCAGAGATTTAGTGCTGTTTTTGGGTAGTTGTGCATCTTCGCAAGAAAGTTTACTTTATCTTTTGGATAAGAAAAAGCATCAAGGAAAATGCGTTGCCCTGATAGTGGGTGGAGCCGCGGAAGCGTTAGACTCCCACCCGGGAGAATATAAGGTCATTTTAAGTAGAAGAAAGGGTTTTATCAAAATTGCCATGAAATCTGGGTAGGTTTTAATTAATAAATGTTGTTATGAAATTTCTACTATGATTATTACATTTAATGTTTCTTATTTCCAGTGCCCCTCTTGTCCCAGTGTTCTCATTTGGTGAAACGGACGTGTTTAAACCATTAAATAATCCTGAGGACAGCCTTTTACGCAGGTTCCAGGAAAAAGTGCGTCAAATAACTGGAATATCGCCTATGTTTCCAATAGGAAGAGGCATGTTCCAGTACTCATTTGGTGTAGTGCCTTTACGATCTCCGATAACTACAGTTGGTGAGTTTGTGTGTATGTTATTAAGTTATTAGTAGGTGGTAGGTAGGTGGTAGAGGTTTCTATTTATCGGTTCTTTGGATCTATGGAGTCTGGGTGCCTTGTAACATCTGTAACATCTGATGTTATATGACATTTGTTTCAACAGGCATGTTATAAATGTTTACAGTTGGTACACCCATGGAGATTAAGAAAAATATGGATCCAACCAACGAAGAAATTGAAGAAATCCACAAAGAATTCTCTCAGAGACTCGTTGAACTCTTCGAAACTGAGAAATCAAAGTATTTAAAAAATCACGAAAACATTAATTTAGTCATTACTTAATGTAAGCTAGTTGTAAACTTAATAAACTTATTAAGTTACTTACAACTGTACACAATGTAAAAGTATCTTACATGGAATATTGCATTTTTTCACATTTGTGTTTTACAATAATGTTTTTTAATAAGCTAACGTAAGATTATTTTGCTAGAACAGCTTTAGGATACTTTAATTGGGCAGGAATATTGTGTAAGAATAGGTGCCACTTGCAAATAATTTAACATTCATTTCAAATACCATAAGTAATATAAAGATAAATCTACATTTACACAGTAACAGTTCTACCATACTTATTATAAATAAACTTAAAATTATTATTAGATATTGCAAACATATGTTTTAGAACATAGTTGCTGTTTGTGTTATTTTTTACGGCGGGTTTTTCTAGCATAGGTTATAGTTTATTTTGTTGTTTCAAAATCAGATTTTTGATGTTTTAAATATGTTAGAATAATTTTCTATTAAAGTTTTGTTTGTGTTATATTATATTGATATAACTAATAATAATATTATCCCTACATCTAAAATACCAAAGGCTGATGTTATGTTAGTAATATAAAATTCATAAGGTATTAAAAAATAAAAGTTATTTAATTTTACTATTTTTATTTATTTTTAATATTTACATTGTATGTACAACTTTAACAATATAATACACGAATAGCGCTCTAACACATTTGAGCATAACTCGTTTGTTCTATCGTTACGGCAGCATCCCTATTTTATTAAAAGATAAAACATAGATTGACAAGTGACCTAGGTATGTATTATAATTAAGGATGTCTTTTTCTATATTTATCTAAATTAACATACTGGGCAACCGAAAGAGTATTGCGCGACTAAACAATTTTGATATTTCTACTCAATGTTTAGGGGAATGGCAAATATGCAGAGTAGGTCGTCGAAGTTGGTTACTTATTATTGAAAAGTAATAAAAATACTAAACTAATATATATTATAAATACACTTATAAATATACTAATATATATTATAAACTAATATATATTTATATAAAACGAACAACATTAATAACACTAAGAAATATCAACGAATATCTGGCGAAAAGCGGAAAAGGTTAAAAGAGTTTAAATTAATGGCATAGAGACCGAAGACAAAGTAGACATTAGAGTATTTATCAATAATGTTTACATAACGACCAACATAATATAAACCTGTAGAAATTGAAAAATCTTAAAACGACATGCATAAATGTATACCACATAAAGTACCTACCATTAGTACGAACTAACGATCAAGACTTGTTTATTATTATTATACAGTCTTAAGGAAAAAAAATGCCGTTTAAATTTATGTTTAAAAAAGATTCCACGGCATTCGACATTCACTAAGGAAAATATTAATATAATGAGTGTAATGTTATTGTAAATATTTAGCTTATTTGTTTAATAAATAACGTGTATCGGTAAAATTACATTATGGTGATTGTTAAATCCTAAAGCCTATTATCAAATAAGTGTTACTTTAAGTTTGATCCCATAATTGTTATTAGTGTATTCTCAGCTTTAACTAGACAGCAAAATATTGTTCTGAGACCGTTGTAACTGAGCCCAGAACACGATTATTTACTGGTTTTTCGTTATGATGATTCTAAGATATAAAACGTCCCTAAGCCTTTGTAAGTGTACAAAGTGAAATGTTAAGACATTTTGATATGACGATAGCCATACAATGACAACACAGTAGGTAGGTATTTAAACCTAGTATAAATGGTTCACGCTTGCTTCGGATGTGGAGCTGGTGTTGAGGGCGAAGGTTTAAAACACTGCAGCAAGAATGCAGTGTACATGACAAAAGCTATTGACAAAGCTATCAACGCGTACATGAAAATATTCAACTCGGGCTGTCTGAACCTGTTTTTCCTCAACCATTCCAGAACTTCTTCTTCAGCCAAAACGTCGCCTGAAAAAAATAAGGTAGTTGAAATTATTTGAATACTTCATCTCATTATCAGTTACTCCACTTGAAAAAGTAAGTAAATCTTTTGTGGGGCAATGTATACAATTTAACAACAAGCTCCCAGCAAATGTTCAAGTGTTACCATTTAAAAAATTTAAGAAAATAACTAGAAATAACTAGCAATAAAAAGCATTTGTGTACAAAATAATACTACAATGATTCCGAATGTTTAGAGGATGTAGGTTTCGTGGGTATGAAACGATCGTTGCCTGCGACTTTTAAGAGTATTTATCAAGTATTGTAATAGATTTATGTAATTTTAATTATAAGATTTACTTTTAACAAAACATGACTATTTAACTGAGTTTCTGCAGCCAGCTTTTCTCAGTTCAGTTTGAATTATTTTTTCGAATCACCAGCTCGGAAAAATAATTGAAGCTTTAACAAAGAAAATTTGTTTTGTATTAACTAGTTTTGATTTTTATTAAATGTACATACCTCTGTAAATACTAGGGAATCGTTTCCGAAAGTACACGATAGCAGGTAACTTCGTGACACCCCATTTGCGAGCATACCTCGTATCATGCATTTTGACAAAAGTTATATCTAAATTGTCTGTCTCGCTGTCGATATTTTCCAATTTATCTAATACAAGACGACTGTCGGCTGAATTTTCATCTAAAATAAATGTTGCATTTGAAAACCTTTCTACTGAATTAATATAAAAAAGTAGTGGACAAGATGAACAGTACTGACAGAAATATACAGCAAGAAATTCGTTTTCCTCCAACAATTTATCTAACATCTTCCTGTTTACTTCCTCAATTTCATTCTTGATTTCGAAAACATCTTGAGAAGTCAACCACTGCAGGACTCTATCCACTTGATGTAAGTCACCATCATATAACATTGGTACTCTTTTTCGGAAATATACCAAAGAAGGGATATTTATTATATTGTAACTAGCAGCTGCCTCAAGGCTGGCGATTTTAACAAAGTCGATACCATACTGATCAACTTCTCCATCAATTTGTTCCAGGGCTTCAAGAATATCTTTACAGTCAGGGCAATCATCTTCATCATCTAGAAAAATAGTCATTTAATGTGAAATTAGCGTGATATATTTCTCTACAAATATTAGAAGATTTATCATATTCTTTAGGACTTACAGAAAAAGACAACCAGTAAATGGGACTCATATAGTAACCGTTCGAGCATTCGATCGTTAACAGACTCAATTTCATCTGCAAGTTCTCGATTGTCATCGTCTACTAGCCATTCCAGAATAGACTCTTCATTTTGCAAGTCACCTTCAAATAACAATGGATTCCCGTTTCTGCAAAAATATTTTATCATTTAAAAAATATATTCGCATATTTTTGTAATTACATTAAATGTTTGTATTTTATCAATATTGGCACCTGTATTACCTTATTTATAGGAATAATGACTAATTAGTCAAATTTACCATTTAAAATGTAGGTTTTTGTATAACTAACCCTTATTCACGATGGCCTGAAGCGATATAAATATTTAAAGATTACCTGAAGTAAACCATAGCGGGGAAAGTTTTAATTGAATATCTTTTTGCGAGTTGAGGATCTTGAATTTTGACCATATGTATACCATAAACGTCACACTCATCATCGATCTTCTCTAATTCCTCTAGTATATGGTCACATATATGGCAGTTTAGTTTATCTTAAAAAAAAAATAATAAGCTTAAGTATCATTAAATGTGAAGATATTTATAAGAAGTGAGGTTTATTAAAAATCTACTAACAAAAGTATACTGCTAAATATTGGGTTTCTTCAACCATTTTTTCGAGCATAATTCTGGTTATTAACTCAATACGATCTTCTGTCTTTTGAGTAATGAGCCACTGTAGTACTTCTTCTTCTTCAGCCAAAGAGCCCTCATAAACGTTAGGTATATTATTCTCGAAATATACAAGAACGGGAAAATCAGTAACCCCATATGATTCGGATATAGAATAATCTTGTGTTTTCACAAATTTTATACCATGTCGGTCGCAGTCGTCATCAATATTCTCAAGTTCTTCCAAGATTCCATGACATTGTTCACAATCAATAGAATCTGGATCACAGGATATTACATTAAAAAATATATATATTACCAACTTTTTGCACTACGGGAATGTGCAAGGAGATGTAGATTTTGAGGAAATACAAACTTTCTGTTCAGGAGGTAAACCTAAATAATGAGTGCTAGGTAAAGACGATGCTTCTACCATTCACAATGCCAATAGCAGTATCATAATTTAAAAATATTGCATGTACAGGTTAAACCTACAAAGTTCATACTCAACAAAAGACCCTACTTGCCAAATGTTAACACGGGTGAAAAGACTAGTATCTCATACAAGACAACAAGACTCTAAATATTCATTGTACATGCTACATGCAACAGAGGAATAAAGTAATAAGTCGGGGAAATTGTCGTAAAATTATTGTCTAAAGGGTCAGAATACCGGAATCTTTTTCCTGTAATTCCTCATCCTCATTTTCTCTAATATTCTTTTTGGGCTTTTTTATCTGTGAGAATTTAGCACTGCACAATTCGCACAACGTTTTATTCCCTAATAAAAAGTAAAGTTTATCAATTGTCAAACAACTTTTTTTATATCGCAGTAATTTAAAAAAAGTTCATTACTAACAGAAATATACTGCCAATGATCCAGACTCATCAATAAGATCCAGCAACTCCTGACCTTCTAGCGCCTCTATGACATCACCTGCTGGATTCTTCTGTGTAAGCAACCAACTTAGTAATTGCTGGCCGTCATAGAGGTCCCCTTAAATATTTAATAATATACATAATCAGTCTTAGTAGAAAAGTAATAGCCAATATACTATTATGTTTCGAAAATTCTCACCCGCATATATAACTGGATCTTTAGAGCCCAGCTTGAAGAATAACACAGCTGGTAAAGCAAATACTCCAAACTCCTTAGCCATTTGCCGATCATCTATTTTGACGAAATTTATTCCGGCAGCATCCGCATCATCATCAATGTGCTCGATCTCTAACAGTACTTTCGGACATTGTTTGCAGTCATTACTGTCTAAAACATGGGAGATATGGAATACAGATGGAATTACAATGAATAAAAGCCATTTAGAATTAAAATTTCGAGTGAATATAAAGCATAGAGTTAAATTTCGTTCAAACAAAAACTCACAAAAGAATACAGCTACGTAATCCGATGTTTGTCTTATTTTTTGGAACATTTTCCTGTTAACTTTTTCTATGTGGTCTGTAAGTTCCATATTTTCAGGATTTGTAAGCCAGTCCAATATTTCTTCTTCGTCGTCCATGTCGCCGTCGTAATTGAGATATTTTGTTTTTCTGAAATAAGTTATACCAGGAGGATTTCTAAATCCATATTTCTTTGCCATAAGTCGATCGGAACATTTAACAATTTTTATCCCATATTCCGAGGCTTCATCGTCAATCAACTCTACATGTCTTAAAATTCTTGGACTAAGAGGATCTTCTTCTTTATCTGAAAATGTATTTACGTTACAACACAAGAATTAGCTACTAATTTTAATCTATTCTGTAGTTAATAGATACTTACAGAAGACAACTGCCAAAAATTCTTTTGTTTCGATATATTTAAATAGTTTATCTCTTTCTATTTCTTCGATACTCTCATCTTCTTTTTGTTTAATCATCCATTCCAAAACTTCACTTTCGTCCAATAAGTTACCTAAAAAGTTTGCGAATTTACTAAAGGACTGAAAAACCTTACACATAAGTTTTAATTAATAAGAAACCACATCCATTTCAATTGATTTGATATAAACAACTCACCAGATTACGTCCATTAAATGTCATGCGCGATAACTATGGTAATACCATGCTGACATCATTCGAGTATATTTATATAAAATATAGTAAAATTAATAATAATAGATATAATAATAGAAAATGTATTTATTAACAAAACATTGTATGAGCTTCGACTCTACAGATTCAACATTATAAATAAGTAAAAAAACAATCATGCGAATTTACGGCCAAACAATACATCAACCTATCAACATGATGGAACGATAGATTTATATTAAAAAACCTGATACATTTAATTGGCCCACAGAATAAGAAGTTGTTTTAATTTTGTAATAAAATAACCACCTAAATAGGACGAATATTATTAAAAGATGTTCCAATGCAAAGAAACGTCTGGCATTGTGTTATTATTAACTTAAATTGTTTACGATTAAGATAGTAAGAGAAAACTTTATATTCTAGAAATAAAGTCATCAAATGTATTATAAAATAATGAGATGCCATGAAGACTAGACAACTATATGAACGTGAAATCCTTACAAGAATAAGTCTTTCAAGATGGCAAGGCAATATACGATGTTATTAAAATGGCCCGTGTTGTTGTTTTATTCGTTATTTCCTAAATAATTGAAACAAATTACTATCAATATAAAGATTTATACATCAACATATAACTTTAACAACATCACTAGACATCCTAAAATTAAGTCTCCACAAGTTCTCAGTAAACACATATCAAAAGCATAGTACCTTGACATATATAGATAGATAAAATATAGTGCGGGTTGCATTCGCATTCCCAAAGATGTTGACAGAATTTATTAAGAAGCTACTGTTTTATATTAATACAGTCCATGTGCAATAAGATAAATACAACCCTGGTAAGTGCTTGCGGGGACCAAGGGACACGAGGTTATTAATGAGATAGCAATGTTAATATGACAGTATAGAATGCAGCGTTAGATAAATTAGAATGTCAATAATTTGGAGATGAAACCGTTCTGAGACACATAATAACATTCGTGTCCACTTGATGCCGCGAGTGCAAGCTCCTCTGACAACCAAATTGTACGACATTACTGTCTCTTATTTAGATACTATATTTTTTTTACCACCACCAAATATTTTCAGAGCCGAATAAACCTTTTTTTCCTTTGCTTGGTTTTTCCGGTTTAGCGAGTGCCTTGTTTTTGCCCTTAAGTGACTTCTCGTTGACAGTGTTTTTTTCCTTTTCGAGTTTCTTTGCGGGAACCTTGGTCGGAGTCGCCTTCGCTACTTTAGTCGGGCTCTGAACTTTAGTGGGACAGCACTGGTAGGGTTCGTATGTGATTTTTGGGACAGCCGGTTTCGTCCCCAATCCAATGTAGAAACAGCGATCGCCTGCAGTCAGTAAAAATTTGTTTGTTTATACCCGTAAAATCTATGTAATTAAAGTTAACTGCGTTAATACTGTGCATTTTTGTAAATATTGGCGCGTTCCGTTAATCGCGCTATTAATACTAAATGTTATGTTAGTAAATATAAGATCCCAAAACGTTTAATATTGAAAAGCGTTCGCGAATGACTGCAGGCAACAGCTGGTGGAAATGGACCCATGCGGGCTCCTTTTGACCATGCAGATGTGTGACTGGGGTACATCCGTGCCACCGTGCAGGGTCATATTTCGGGGTTCAACGTTACTAATTTACCTGTAAACATTTTCTTAATCGTATGGAATAAGCTATCCTCCTTATCATCACGATCGTCATCATCATCATCGTCGTCGTCATCGTCTGTATTATGACTATCTTTATGAGACTGATAAGTTTTACCTACTCTATAATTAACAACACTTCCATATTTTTTTATGTTGTTTCTTTGTAAGCCATTGTTTTTATCATCATCATCACCATCATCGTCATCTACGTCTTCGTTGTCACCGTCGTCATCATCATCATCGTCGTCATCATCGTCGTCGTCGTCATCATCGTCATCTTCATCATCGTCATTGTCACCGTTATCATCATCATCAGAATCGTCATCGTCATCATCATCGTCGTCGTCATCATCGTCGTCGTCGTCGTCATCATTGTCATCGTTGACATCATCATCGTCTTCGTCGTCATCGTCATTATCATCATCATCGTCGTTATCGTTGTTTTTTTCAAATTTACTGAGGGTCTTAGGAAAACGTATATTTGTTTTATCTTTTATAGACTTTTTAGGTACAGACAGCTTATTTTTAAAAGAACTTATGATATTGTTGTTGTCGTCGTCATCATCTTCATAGTCATCATCATCTTCATCGTCGTCGTCATCATCGTTGTCATCGTTATTAATATTTGGTTTTGACTTGCCGTCATGGCTTTTCTTGTTTTCCGCAGATCTTTGGTGAACCATTAAATTTTCGAATTTCTTCATAACATTTTTCTTGGCCAACTCAACACTGCTTCCCACGAACCCCGATTTTCGACCATCATCTGCATAGGCCTTTGATTTAGGATTAGGTTTTTTTTTTTGTTGGTGGCTATCTTCACCTGCAGGCATTAGTAACTGTCATGCAAAATGACATAGCTCAAACATCCAGCATTTAAGGCGTAGGTAAAGTAAAATAATATATTCAAAGATATGTCAAGAATGATGTCATGCACGTAACTTTTAACTCATTATTCGTAACATTAACAAATCCTAGACCTTAAACATATTACGTAATTATTTTTTTAAATGGATGTGGATTCTTACTTTTTTGATCTACAAGCCACTGGAGAACCTTATTTTCGTTCTTTAAGTCACCTATAAACAGGACAAGTTATTATATTTATAATTTTTTTCAGTAAAAAAAAAGGTACAAAAAATGGTTTAGAAATCCTTAATTGTTTCTTTACATTTATTCAATCTGGGAAAAAAAAGTTACTGAAAGCAAGTATTTTTTTAAACATTGGTGGTTTTTTATTGCTTTGTTTAAAATGCTACTAGACTTACCGTCGTACATTATTGGTACTCCAGTTTCATAGTATACTAAAGCGGGAAAACTAAATATTCCAATATCAGACGCCAGTTTAGAATCTTTGGATTTAACAAATTGAATACCATGGTTATCGGTATCATCGTCAATAGTTTCCAATTCTTCTAAAATTTCCTCACAAGTATCGCAATTCTCGCTATCTGCAACGAAAATCAACAAATAGAATATATAATCTCTGATCTAACAAATTCGGGTCTTCCTATAATTTCGATCAATAAAAAGCTTAACGAGAATTCCATACTAATAAAAATTTAAGTAAAAAGTCGCAACGATCTATATTCATACTTTTACTAATTTTACTTACAGAAAAACACTGCTAAATGTTCAACATCATCAATGAGATCTTTTAAGGTCTTTCTGTCGACATTTTCAATGACATCGGGCTGGGAAGTATGAAGTTCCAGCACCCATTTAAGTATTGCTTCTTCGTGCATTAGATCTCCGTCGTAAATGGTTCTAAATTTGTGCCTATAAAAAGCTAAAGCTGGTAATGCAGGAAGATCATACTCCTTGTCTATACCATCGTCAGAAGTCTTAACAAAGTCAATGTTCTGTTCTTCGCATTCATCGTCAATATTTTCAAGTTCGCTTAATATCTTCTGTGATTTTTTGTCATTTTCTTTATCTTTAATCAATTTAAAAAAATGTTGCATATTATTTCGTTAACTTAAATGTTAGATGTTATATGTTTTTATGTTATGTACCTATATATATTTCTACTTACTATATTTAGTATATATACTATATATATATTTCTACTTCTATATGTAGTAAGTAACGTATATAAATATATTTAGTATTTACAAATAAAAATGTGGCTATAATACATATAAGGCACTTAACTATGTGTAATAAAAAAATTGTGAACTTACAAAAGAAAACAACAACATGATCGTTTTCTTCCAAGATCTTTTCCAGCATCTTTGCATTGACTTCTTCAATTTTCCCGGGGATTTCAAGAGTGTTTTCGTCTGTGAGCCATGCTAGGACTTCATCTTCGTCTTCGATGTCACCTACAATTTTATTGAAAATTGTTATTTTGATATATAATAATTTATGAAATAAATATTTCCATGTTACAATTTAAGTTGGAGTGTAAAAGTAAAAAATCATATCAATAATATACCTTTATAAATAAGAGGTTCTTTATTTCTAAAGAATACCAGAGTCGGGAAGGTTTTAATACCATACTTTTTGGCAAGTGAGATGTCTTCCGTCGTGACAAATATGATACCAGTTTCATCAAGCTCGTCATCAATATTTTCTAATTCCTCTAAAATATTGTCACATTCTTCTCCTTCTTCACAGTTGCCACCTAATCATTGGATTTGATGTTCAAATTTCTTTACATTTAAAATACATACAATAGAAGTAAATTGTTTTTTCTCACAGAGAAAGATAGTTAAAGAAAACTCACAACCACTATAATTATATACGTAAGTTATAAGTATTTTTTTGTATATTTTGCAATGTTATTGCAAGGGCAAGTCAAAATGAATAAAATATTTACTCACTGAAGTATACCACCACGTACTCATGTTCTTCAATAAGGTCAGTCAATATTTCGTCAGTAACCTCCTCTATAGTAGCACTGTTCTTTTGTTCGATAAGCCATTCAAGAACTTCATCCTCATTCATCAGATCACCCTCGTAAATAGCTGGAATATTTTCCTCGAAATATACAAGAGTAGGCAAATGATCAATTCCGTACTCTTTTGCTTCGACTTCATTGTCTATGCGAACAATCACGATGCCTTCCTTTTCTAATTCATCATCAATGTTTTCTAGTTCATTAAGAATTCGGATATCCTGTTTATCTTCTTTGTCGTCTGTAATTATAATAAGAAATATGTATATCTTGGTTACATGTACAAATTTGTCCATTTTCATTCGAACACTTACAAAATATTACAGCCAAATATTTGGCGGTTTCAATGAGTTTGTCCATCATTTCATCGGTCACTTCAGGTATTTCACTGTGCCTTTTCTGATGAATAAGCCACCCTAAGAGTTCCTCTTCTTTCATTAGATCACCTTCGTAAATATGTGGAATTCCTTTCTCAAAGAACACCATCGTTGGAATAGCCTCGATACCATATTCTTTAGCTTCTTTGTCATCGTCAATCTTCACGAAAGCAATATCATTATGGTCACATTCATCGTCAATATTTTCTAATTCGGCTAATATTTTCTGACTCTTCTTTTGATCTTTGTCATCTGAAATCAATGCAAAAAACTGTATCTCATTTTTAGGTCAGTTCTTTCAGTAGCGAACAGTAATAGTACCATGTTATGTTGTTCTTGTGAAATGTTACACCTGAACACAAAAGATTTTAAAAAAAGTAATACTTTATGAAGATTATTAAGTAGATAATGAAATTATTTAGTAGAGGATAATATAATAAACATATATTAAGCAGAAAAACTATAATTACAGAATAAAACAGCAACATATGGCATTTTCTCGATAATAAGATCGAGCATTTCGTCTGTAATATCTTCAATCTCGTCGCTCTCAGTTTGATGTTTCAGCCAACTTAGGACTTTTTCTTCTTCTTCTAAATTGCCTTCGTAATATGTTGGTATTCCCTTCTCAAAATAGAGTAAAGTGGGTACTTTGTCAATACCATACTCTTTGGCTTCTTCATCATTGTCAATTTTTACAAAAGCAATTCCAAGTTGATCGCATTCATCATCAATATTTTCCAACTCATTTAGCACTTTTTGGGACTTCCGGTCATTGTTGTCATCTGGAAAAAATAATAACATTATATTACAAGTTAAAAAGTGGCCATGTATTATTACTTTCTTTAAATTCTTACAAAATAGTACAGCTACAGTCTTTCCATCCTTTATTAGACGATCTAGCATCTCATCGGTTACGTCTTCAATCTCATCCTTTTCTAATTGACCTACAAGCCATTCCAAAATCTCTTCCTCATTTTCTAGGTCACCTGTTGAAACGTAAACAATTGTATTATTTAATATAACGATTAACAAATATTCGTATTAAGCAAGAGTATCATTTAGACCTACCATCGTAAACATTGGGAATCTGTTTTTCAAAGTAAACTATCGAAGGAAGATCATCAATTCCGAATTCCTTTGCAGCTTTTGTATCGTCAATTTTAACAAATTGAATGCCATGTCTATCACAATCGTCATCTATTTTCTCTAGTTCACCCAGAACGGTCATTGACTCTTCATCACCATGATCATCTAAAACATTATTAGGCATTAATTAATCATCATTAATAATATATATATATATATTAGGTCTCTCTGTGCTTTTTTCTGTATTCGGATTTATTTTAGCGGTTACCGTAATGACGATTCCTAGAATGCCCGGCCTTATTCTTATAATTTTTTTGATAAATATTTTATTCTAATAGTCGAAAAAAAAATAAAGATAAAAACGAAAACATTCTTCAAAATATTTTCCTTTCTCTTTGTTATTTCTTTTCCGTCATTAGTACTAATTCAAGATGTCTTTTGTGATCACTTACAAAATAGTACAACAAGGTTATCGACATTTCCAATAAGAGTATTTAATGTTTTGGCAGTGACATCCTCAATTACATCTTCTTCGTCCCCAGTCGACTTATTCGCTATAAGCCATTCCAACACATCCTCTTCTCTGCTAAGTTCACCTAGAATATAGTTAAGGAATATTCATTACATTTGATATGAAAGTTAGCTATATATAACTGTATTACTATATACTACTATATATTACTTAGTCCGGCGATAAATACTGAATCTGTCTGTTCGAGCAAGTTCGTCGAGGAGGGGGGCACTTAGCTACCGATATCGGCAGACGGCACGCGTGTACGCAAACGAGCCTATTGCGACCATTTTGGCTTAACTTTCTATCAAATGTTGTTCATGTTTATTAAAGTTTATAATATACAGTCCGTTGCTTCTTTTTAAAGGTCCTTAAATAGTCAGGTCCTAAACACTGTCTATGGCATATTGATGTATTTGATTTTTTTGTGAATTATCGTTTAAATACAACGGTTTATCAAGATTCTTTGATTACACTTCTTAAAAAGACCTTGTTCAATGGATCAAGGATGGATCAAGGATGGACCAAGAATGGTCTTTTCAGCCAATCTTGGTTAGAAACGAACGTTTCGGGCTTCATCACAGCTGAAGACTGGCCTTCATCTAGTGCCGAGCCTAGTACGCTAGACTATAATTTATGGTCAGTTTTTATAAGTATGACATGCTTTTAATGCTTAATAATGCTTAATAATAATTTGGAATAATGCTTTTAATGCTTAATAATAATTTGGAATCTCTAAAACAATTTTTGAGATGAATTTTCCCTTAGAGCGTAAACAGATTTCTATTGATAACTGGCCTTAAAGTTTCAAGGGAAATATTAAATCCAATGGAGATTTTTAGTTCGTTACATATATTTTTATGCATAAAATAACACACATTACATTAGAAGAAAAATATTTTTCTTTGTAGCAATATTTATGGCAAACATAAAAAGACCTCAATTAATGTGTATTTGAAGTACTTGTAATGTCAACGTCAGAAAAATTCTTGACCAACCTTCATAGATAACAGGTATTTGATGCCTATAGTAGACCAATCTTGGCAAATCTCCAAGACTGTACTCTTCAGCCAGTTCCTCGTCGTGGATTTTGACGAAGCCAATTCCGAGTTGATCGGCTTCATCGTCAATGTTCTCCAGCTCCTGGAGAGCTTTTGAGCATTTCTTGCATTCAGGCTTATCTGAAACATGTTGTAGTCACAAATTAAATAACATCTATGCTAGATATTCGACCATACCTAGATATTCATGCCTCGTATAGGGTTCGAAGCAGTGCTGTTAAGCGTATTGCTGAGGTAGTAGTGTGTTAAAATAAAATTAACTATAGTGTATGCTATGGCAAGCGTCTTGTGTCGTGCAATAGTGGATCTGGTTTATAAAGTATCAGATAAATGATTTTCCATCGATCTTTTCATTTATGGTATGTGGTAATAAAGCAGGGTTTTCATTTGTGTCTTTTTGTGTTGTATAGGATATGGAGGTGCTTCACAGAAGGCAGGCCTAAAAAACTAAATTTGTGTCCATCTGGGGTTCAAAACATCCGACTACTATGCTATAAGTATAAAATATTAAATTAGTTTAATTTTTTTGTGCTTTATATTACGTAGTTATTTCAGTTTTTCTTTCATTTACTTCAGTATTATTTTACAATTTAGGTCAAGGTCATCTTTCACTAGCTCGAAAAAAAAAGTTTCCGAATTTAATCAAACATTTTGTAGTCTATAATCTGGGAGAGTATAAGCGATGTCTTATTCATGATACGTCGGTCCGTCAATCCGAGCTTGCTGGCAAGTCAAAAATAGAACAGTCGAAATAGCCGGCCGCCCGCTCCGATAGAGCAAACCTTTTAGCCTTTTTGATTCTTGTCGTTCTTTACTATAGACATTTTAATATTGCTATGCTCATTGGTGTCAATACCAATTAAGAATATCTATAAATAAATTATTTATCTTAAAATACCTATTGATGCTTTTTAAAAAAAAACATTGTTTTTAAACTATTAGATTATTATCAATGTCGTTTGTCAAGTGAATCACACTATTGTGATATGTTGCACCGGAGCCAAATAATTAATTGACCAAAACATTAAAGAATGTTGGATTACTTTGGTGGACTCGTTAAATCTCAATCAAAATTTTTAATAATATTAATAATATTACCCACCGCAGCCGCATTATAAGCGGAAAGCACGTCCGAATCACGGAATTACTCTATTCTAAAAAGCTAAAAAAAAAAACCAGCCACAACGACATAAATAACATACCACCAGCTGAAAATCTTACTTACTGTTCATCGGACCGCAATTTTTGTGATCAGGACCTACGTGAAAAACACTGTCAAACACACAGCACAATTTACTCTTTTACAAACGGTTTAGATTACAACTGATCAGTGGAAGCGATAGAGAATTAACTACTCAAAGAATCTACATCCATAGAATTTATTTTTGTTAGTTAAGAAAAATGGCCCAAATGTACCACATTAACTCATAAAGTTATTTAACAAAACCCAGTTCCCAAACTTATTGATACGTACAGAAGAGAACGGCTACGTATTCTGTATCTTCCACAATTTTTTCCAAGACCTTTTGATTAACTTCTTCTATCCGGTCAGGGAGGTCCATTGCTTCTAAGCTCGTCAGGAAATCCAAGACGTTCTCCTCGTCCATAAGATCTCCTGGATTATTAAAAAATATATATAGTAAATATTTTTTATGTTTTTATTTATATAAGGAGGTACTAAGGCGTCATAAAACGTAACATTCTGATTGTTTTACTGTAAAAGTAATTCGATAAGTACGAGATACCGATAAGAGATATTTTTTGATTGTACCATTTGTAAAATATAGATAGGTATTTAAAACGCAAGTTAATTAATTCTGATCGGCTGCCAAAATGATCAACCTCGCAGACATATCTATTTGTTTCTTCTATCGCTATACCGTCAGTGTCAATCGTTACTATTTGGTAATATATAATTGTAGTAACATATGACAAATGTATATTTATAAACAAACTAATGGCCAAGATTCATTCACAAATATTGTCTTAATCGTTTTCTGTGTTTAAGTTAGGGCTTTCCGTCTCGATGTAGTTTTGACACAAAAAATTATCCTTTTTGTTACCTAATCACTTTAGTGACTTTAATATAAACCTTTTTTTACTAATTAATCCGGGTATTTTCATTTTCGAGACATACTTTCCGAAAAAGGCCTAATGTCTGGTACGGCGTATAGGTACATCATGTTATTGAAAAGCGTTGGTATAATGTTTAAATCGTGGTAACATTTATAGAAAAAATATATTGCTTTTTAACGGAAAGCGTCATTAGGTTTCTATTAAATTTTAAGCTCAAATAGTGGTTTCTTAAAGGTTATTAAATCATTAAGTAGGAGTCGATAGTTAATATTATACACACCTTCGTAAATGATCGGTTCCTTCTCACGAAAGTACGTGAGGGCGGGGAATTTCGTAATGCCATACTGTTTGGCCAGCCGCTTGTCGTTTATCTTAACAAAGTCGACGCCGAATGTGTCCGTATCGTCATCGATCTTCTCTAACTCTTCTAAAACTCTATCGCAAGTAAGACAACTTCTGGCATCTGTAAGTATTACAATTAGATCAACATTTATAAAACAAGGTGATTATTTTTAGGGTTGCTTATACCGTCATATTAAGTCAATCAATAGTATTTTAAATTCACTGCTACTAAACAAAATAACAGAAAAATAATTTCAATAAGAGACAAAGACAAAGTACTTAAAGAATCTAAAAACAAATCTGCGTTAAGCTGCTTATTATTGTCATGGTATCTGGCAACTATTTTGTTAAAACATTTAATTCACACTTATTTTCGGACTGGCCTTTGGCGTGTTGTAGAATTCGGTTAGATTTTGAAAACTATTGCAAAAGTTTTCATAACGTATATATAAGATACGTATAAGTCGAGATACTTTTAGAGCTTTTAAAATATTTACCACTCACGTCTGCCCACGTAGTAGTTCTACACACTGATTTACTCGTTACTCTTGGTTTTATAACCTTCACCAGCTAACTTCACTCACAATAGTAATATCATCGTTCTAATTCTCGTTTATTATCTCTAACATCTGTTACTAATCCCGAACATGAGTCCTAGAATAAATTGTACCAATCCTAAGTTCTGGACCGATTTAGAGGCTACGAAAGATAAGGCAATAGATCCACTGACAACTGCTGAATAGTTATTAAGTTTTTGTAAAAATATATATTTTGAGAAGTGTATTTATTTTTCTCTGATTGTAACAATCTCTTACTGTATTTATCTTTGTATTTACTTTAATTATCTCTTAGTATAAATTTCTTATCATTATTAGATATACCAAAAAATATAATTACTTGTCTATTTCAACAAACAAGTGCAACAACTACAATTACCACCCTTAAGATTAAAGAGTAACGAGTAGCGAGTAACGTTGATGTTACTAATTCAGTTCGTTTTGTCCGTTCGGAGCGAAAACCACATTTCAATAAGTTCATTCATTTTACGTGACCTATATAGACTATATAAATATATTATATACACATAACAAACAGACTGGTAACACTTGCGTGACTTACAGCTTTTTGAAATAATTCTTGAATATTAATTCTAAACTATCTTCAACTATCTTGTTTAGTCAAATTCTGCCCAAGATTTAAATAATAACTAATAGGTCATAACCATACGACATAACCTATTAGTAATTATTTTACTACACTACATCAATAACATACAACAAATAGATACATTTTAGGTTTTAGTTTTAATTAGAGCCAGTAAGAAATTTCAATAAATATGTCAAGTACTTTTACTATATTTTAATTATTGTCCAGTTTAGTTTTAGTTTTTCTCGTAAACATGGAAAAATATATATTTTTTAAATATTTAATATACCTAACTATTTATCACTTTATTAACTATTCCAAGGAATAGTAAAACTTTACGTCATTTGAAAAGCTCGCTGGAGCAATAAATTATTGAAAATACCTAAACTACTTACCAGCATTGCTTAGTTAAGGAGATTTACGCTTGTTCAAAATGAATTGTTGTATGTTTTGTTCATAATAACTCTTCCCTACGTAGTATTTATTAGTCTGTTTCAATTTATGTGTTATTAGTTTTTGCTCACGACTTCGTAAGTAACTATATTTTTTTAGTTTTGAGTAATTTCGCTGATCCATACACA
Organism: Napeogenes sylphis; assembly: GCA_959347405.1. Classification (NCBI taxonomy): domain Eukaryota; kingdom Metazoa; phylum Arthropoda; class Insecta; order Lepidoptera; family Nymphalidae; genus Napeogenes; species Napeogenes sylphis. Next base: position 25,886,780 of record OY365788.1, on the reverse strand, counting down.
TAAAACTTGTTATGTCAAATATATAGTTTTTAATTCCACACAGCGCAAAGTATTATCGACCTCGTGACGACCTAGAGATAAGCTTAAAGAACAAAATGCTTGAACGCCCCACAAGTAGAGTATTTATTGGTAAGGAAGAAATCTTTCGAAAACATCCCTCCAAAATAATAATAGGCTTTGAGATGAGTAGCATAAAAATTAAAGATTCAAGACTAAAGATAATAGTTGAGAGTTCTATTGCTTCGAAACATTCTTATTACTGATATTTTTACAGAATTACAAAATTCTTTACAGAATTATAAAGAGTATTACAGACAGTGACTTATTACAATTTTATTATAAGAATAGGTTAAGATTTTTATAAACAATAAATATATAAATTATCTTTATGGATAACATTAACGCATAATTTGTTACTAATTTTGTAGATAATATAAAAAATATCAGGAGAAATTCGCATTGCATTAAAACAATACAATATCTCATATAAACTGCCTGGATAACATTTTTGCAAATTACAACAAAAAGTTATAAGTGTTTTGCTCATTCATTCCTATAATATTAAAATGTTGAAACTTGAAACCAATATGTTCTGAAGGTGTTTGGGTTGAAGAGTGGGTAAATAGACTAATATGAATCAAATATTTTAAATTAGAAAAGTCCAGATGCTGTGTAGCTGCTTAAGATTCTAGTTTTATTCATACGAGAATAAATGTTTACAAAAAGTTGATTTTTAGAGAGAGCTAGTTTTCTGGATTTTTTTCATACAGTGCATGGATGTAGTCAAAGCAAAATATTTCTTAAATATTCTGATATGTCAAAATGTTATACATATATACCATAGATGTTAAGATTCTACCCAATTAATAACTGAAGGCTAATTAATCCAAAGCTTATTAATTTAATAACTGAAGGCTAATTAATCCAAAGCTTATTAATATATTTATTTATATTGATCCCATAATGTAGATTCGATAGAGCATTTAATATAATTCGGTAATTGGTAGACCAAAGAGACAGTTTCCCCAGAGGTCGCGGTTCCAAATCCCTGGCCGTATTATATATTTATACAAATTTTCTAAATTAAATACAATAGATATCACTAATATTTAGAAGCAATGGTTTTAAATTGTACGTAATGACCTAGTTAACGTATCAAACATTTTCAGAGACCTGAATCACGTATCGGAGAGCTGAAAACTGAAAACTGCGTCAGTGGCACGTAAAACGAATAATCTGCAAAATAGCAAGACTATTCACGTGTTAAATAGATGGTTAAGTAATTATGTAACCTAATCTGTTGAATAATGAACAACGATTTTCTGTATATTTATGGCTTTTACTACTTTATTACTGCTAAACATAAACATAACGACAATGTACGATAACAGTTGTTAATATTTACCTACTATTGTAAAGATTGATAATTAACCTTAAAAATACGTTTGCATAATGTAACACAGTTATTCTGTAAACTCATCAATTTCTTACAAAAAAGTTCTTTGATTATAATTATATGGCCAAACGGGTTTTTTTATTCTACATAGTCACGTATAGATGACGTCAACACATTTGTATTTATAAATTACTTTTTGGTTCAGAGTACGTGCGGGTGTACCTCAGGAAGGTGTCGTGTCACCGATAATTTTCTTAATCTTCATTGATACTATTTTTCCACCCCTTATTAAATGTATGTAGATAATTACAAAATATAGTGAGTTTTTCGACAATAGCTCGACATAATAAATACTTCTACTTAATTCTAAGATAGATCTCGTATTATTGAAGTCATACTACATCTCGATTTGAGTGTATTGGTCAAATTTACTATCACTTTTATTTGTTGATGTTACTATACACTCTATACACTAAGGCCACAAAGAAAAAATCCAAGAGTGTTCCTGGATTTTTTCTTTTGTGGTTCAATATTTTTTTGAATCTAACCATATTTAAAATCAATAGTTTTAAATGTATGTTTTCCCATACAAAATTTATTTGTTGCCTCTGAACTGGCATTAACTCTGAGCGTAGGTATAGCGCCCGGGCGTTGACCTTTTACTAAAGTACTTCTTCCAAAATACAGAGTAATGAGTAAAAGAGGGAGCAATTTTTTTTATTTCGTTTTTCTCGTGTTGTTTATCAAGATTTGTGAAAAGTCGTAGAACAAATGTTGTTGAGATTAATGTAGCGAGGCTGCCTGCAAGAGGTGACCGATTAATTACAAATAACCCTGTATAAATATAACAACTTCAGTTATAAAAAGAGTAGGTACTAAAATTTAAGGACACTTTTAAATAAAAGTGAAACATCACTAAAATGGGTCATGGTATAAACATCTTTAAGAATCTGATCTGAGAGGAAAATAAATTAAAAAGCTTGTTTGATGTCATAAAGTACCTACAATAAAATTAATATCCTTACCATGATGATGATACATATTTAAGATGACTCATTGTCTTTATTAAACTTCACCAGCTTTAATAATGGATTTCGTATTAAAATTTTGTTGAAAAATACATTATATTACTTTGAATTCGTTAATTACATACACCTTGGCTAATTTAAGCCCAGTTAGTGTTTATTTGTAAGATTTTTTATATGAATCCAGTAAACAGATTAATATCGCACGATTATATTGGAAGAACTCCAAACGAAACGTTTCCACCAATACGTTTATTTAATTGTGTCATTTCTCTAGCAAATTATTCTGGGCAACGGTTTTAAACAGTCTCGTACTAACTACACATTGTTTCCTCTTAAGGCAAGACGATAATACCTAGTTACTAAGCAACTTTTGATGCTAGAAGTACTGAGGGATAAGCCAAGTATTTTGTCACATGATGGCTTTACAAAAGCTTAGATACCCATTTTATTCGTATATTTTTGTAGTACGTAGTATGTTTCATTAATATTTATTGTGAGGCGACCAAAAGATTCTAAACCTAATGATAATTAATTAATAAACGCAATGAGCGCAATGGTCAATTCGGTAGACCATAAAATAATTTCGTGGTGCTATTAAATATACTCGAAGTCTTAATATACCAATCGGTAATTAAATTGTAGATGTTGTCTTACTAATAAATGTAAATGATATAAATATCTTAAAGCTTTAAAAGTCAGTTAAGTTTTATAGATTACTTTTAGTTGTTGATTATTATCAGTTGTTGATATAGAAATAGAAGAGCCTTATTGTTGTGGAGAATGTTTTGTTTTTGTTTATGTTAGTGTCGGTAACCTCGAACCAACAAAACATAAACTGTATGTGCTGTGCCACATTAAGTAGCCTGTCGTTCTCATTGCATCTGTTGATATAGCATCATGTCTCGGCCAAGAGGCTGCCGAATAACGACATTGATTTAATATGTTTTTTTGTGTCTAGACATCGCTTCTTATTGTAAATTTGTATACATTTTAGAGACATGGAGATGACAGTCTGGATTTTGTAATATACCACACTTACAAAGGCCATCATTTAAAGGTCATAACATTATGTAAGAACAACATACATAATTTTGTAGTAGTTTAAGAACCCTAAGAGATATTAAAAAAAGAGTCAAACGCTATCATGTAATGAAAATCTATTTCAGCTTAAAGTGCGGCACACACTGGTATAGTTTTAGACGAGCGGGAGCGTAGGCGCCCGGCGACCTTGGGGACGGGACCGCGAGGAGCGAGTCTGCGCCATTTTAGGCGTCTCGACGCCGCCGCGGTCGGCTCGGGTTTTATTGTCTCCGCGGTTGCATAACCAGGGGCGAAAATATCAGTCGAGCCGTGCGGCAACCCGCCGCGACCGACCGTTGATCATTAACTCATCGATAGGATAGCGGGAACCGTATCTCCCCGCTCTGGCGCACCGCCAGGCGGCAACGCGCGCACTTACACCAGTACACCGCCACGTAGTCCTTGTCCTCCAGCACTCGGTCCAGCTGTTTGGCGGTGACCTCCTCGATCTGCGGCTCGGTCCGCGGCGGAGGCGTAGGCGGCGCCTTGCGCGCGGCGTCGACGGCGACGGCGATAAGCAGCAGGGCCGCGAGGGGCGCCCACCGAGCCATGGTGAGGGCGCGCGCGAACTGACGCCGGCCGCCCGCCCGCCGCGCCGCCACCTCGCCGCCCGCCCGCCCTCGACCCGCCTTGCGCCCGCGCACACCGCACGACGCATGCGCAAAGCTTAGCTTTCTAACTCTCGTACGAAATCAGATTCATTTTTCTGTACTACGAGCTACGATAGTTATGACGTTTCGTAACATTGGATTAGATTGCGTTATCAGTTAGGGTTCTAAATAATCCACAACATTGTATTTCTGCTAGTACTGTTACGTATATTTAAAAATTATAACATAAATTAACAATTTTAAAGTTTTATTGTATTATTATTAAATCTTGTAACTCACTGGTCTCCCCCTATTAGAGACAATCACTCACACGATGATCATTTACCGCTACATTGAGTTTTTAACGTACCTTCAAATCGACTGTAAAAGTAACTAGACGCGGGAGGGACGAGCGAACCACAGTTCAAGAGTCAATTAGATGAAAAATAAACCGAGCAGCCATTTTTTTTATTGTAAGATCCAATTAGAATACTTCACAATTCATATTCATATCACCAAGTTACAGGTTTCTTACTGAAAACTTATATTAGCTCTTCTTTTTGTTGATTAATGGTTATTTGTTGCTATTCGATAAAAATACTTGACAATTCATGTGCATATGAACAATTTACAGGTTTCTAACTTGAATATCGTTATTGAATTTAAAAGAAATAATTCGTTTTTAATATTATCTCTATTAGGGACACATTTAATCAATTATCCCGAAATTCCATTTACGATTACACTACACTACACTATAATTTCACCAAATAACTTCAAAACCATCCCCCTGTTGTTCTCGATGGCTGTACCACAACGCTCTACCCTCATTGGTGTAGGCGTATGGGCTATCGTAAATTAACGCGTCCACATTTTAAATAGTTATTATTGTCAGAGGCAAAAAAGTTTTGGTTCATTATTTACCGAAAACTGGTCCTCGAGAAATAAAATTCTAAATATTTATCTAAAGCCTCGGACCTCGTAACCTGGTGCGGATACAGCACTTTGAGGGAAATCTTTTGGATCAGAAGGAAGCTTTTTATCTGAATTCAAATGTTTGTTCTTTGGACCAAAATAAATATTTAGGTACTATTTAACATACTTATAAGTGCCACTGCGTGTAGTTCTCTATACCTAAAATTATTCCAAGACGTAAAAACGATCGAAAGTCTTCGTCCATAAAAAAATTAAGTATCGACTGCGTACGCCTTTACGTGCGTGTGTGCTTACATCTATATCATAATATTTTCGTAATATCTCTTCATAATCATAGTATTTTCGTAATATCTCTTCTTCCGTAAAGTTACGATATTCGTGAAAAACCACTAACTGTTACAAGGTATTAGTAGAAAATAGGCCCAGAACGGGTATCACAAGTCTCAATAAGATATAAACGTATATTAATACATAGATGAATATTACTAATAATTTTATAAATGCTGAATTTGTACTAGTTTCATACCCAATATATATATATACCCCATATATATACCCAATATATATGTATATATATACATGGGCGTATCGAGGGGGGGGCAACTGCCCACCCTGCCTATCGTATACCTCTCAGTACGACAGGTACGACCTGTACCTGTATCTTCGTACTCTCGGTAGTCGGTAGTAACCTTCTATTGTATATTAAAATTGGTATTTTACATAAAAAAAATTAAACCAATTAAGTTTTAAAAATTGAAGAAGGTTTAAAAATGTTTTCTCAGGAAGGTTAGTCGGGGACGAGAAAAGTGACTTTTCAGTTGCTAAAGATCTATGTATTACAAACAAATACAATTCTCTAGTGAAACTTTTAGCAAACACTTTAAAGTCTAAAATATTAATTAGAAGCGAGATTCGGCAAAGACAAATCACTAGCGTTTGCTCTTTTATTGTTAAACCATACTCAGAAAATTAAAATTACATCTCCAAAATCACAAAAATATATTAAAGAAATCTGGTTTGAGAAAACCAGTACGTTCTTCTACCACCAAACAGCAATACAACAAAAAATATCGTGTATACAGAAGTACTTTTAAAGTACGCTATTTATATCAAAAACACTGTATAATCTAATAGGTTCTGACTGACTTAGTTATAGCACACAGTCTAAACCGTAGGTCGTAGAGATAGTAAAATTGGAGGGTACATTCGTCTTTATACGTAGTGTAGTATATATCAGACATAAAATAATACGACAATATTATTATAATATCAATTTATTAAAAAAAACAAAATGCAATGAAAAACATTAGTACAACATTATAATTAAATCGTTAAATTAGGAATTGTTACAAACTATGAAAGTTAAATAGCAACACCGAAATCAATGAAACATTGAGATTGAATTTGGGAAACTAATCCATCGATGTTTGGATTAATTCCACTGATACAAAGACGTAAAGAATTTTCCAAATTATCGTCAGTCAGCCTTGTACGATGTTTTGATTTATTAACTTTCATCATTGAAAAGAACTGTTCGCATTTATAAGTACTGCCAAACGCACAAATCAATCTTCTTGCGAATTTTCTAAGTTGCGGAAAATGGTCTTCTTCGAGGTATTTTTTGTAGAAATCGCACAACTCCACGTCCTCAAATTTAGATTTTAGGAGTGAGTTTTTTTGAATCTCGATCAACTCCATTTGCAAGTGTATTGGAGCATTTTGTACATTACTTTTTGTTGGAGTAGCAAATAAATTGAAACAGTCATCCATGTTTTTGAAATCGCTAAATCTGTTCGAAAATTGCTCCGACAGTACCTTGAGTTCTTCAGCATATTGAGCATGAGCAATATTCTCATACGCAGAGAGCGTGGGGAAACGGTAACTGTTACTAGACAGCATCTGTGCCTCCCACAAGCGGATTTTATTCTGAAACGCTTTCAAATGGCTGTACAAATCATTAACTAACTGTCCTTGTTTTTGAAGTTTCAAATTTAAATCATTCAAATAGCCAGTAAGGTCGACCAGAAATGCTAAGTCACATATCCATTTTGGGTCACTCAATTTAGATAGTGGTTTATCTTTTATTCGCATAAAGTCTTTTATCTCATTTATAAGCTCGTAAAACCGTTTCAGCATTTTCCCTTTGCTTAGCCATCTGACTTCACAATAATATGGCACGTCGTCATATTCGGTTGATATTTCATCCAAAACCGCCTTGAACTGACGATGATTAAGCCCTCGGAATCGAATAAAATTGATGGTTTTTACATTCATAACATTCTGGAGTCGAATGAAATTAGAACACAAGTTCTGTTGGTGGATAATGCAATGAAGGACTATCAAATCATCTTTTTGTACATTTAGTTCAGTTGCTTTTTCATTCAAAATTCCGATGAAACCTTTACGTAAGCCGACCATAGAAGGTGCACCATCTGTGCATACTCCAACTAATTTTACTAATTTTGACCATGGCAAGCCAAAACTTGTGAATACCTTTTGAACTTCATTAAAAATGTTCTCTTCTGTAGTGGTACCTTTTAGCGGCTGTAAAGCAAGCAATTCCTCAGTAACAGTGAACTCTTTATCAACACCTCGAATAAATATAGCGAGTTGAGCTGTGTCCGACAAATCGGTACTCTCGTCTAATGCTATGGAAAATATTTCAAAACCAGCCATACGGTCAGTCAATGTTGTTTTGATATCATTAGCCATCATTTCTATACGTCGGACAGCAGTTCGTCTTGACAAACTATTTTTTTCAAATTCATTTTTCTTTTCAGGACACAAAACACTGCAAACTTCTAACATACACTCCTTGATAAATTCTCCTTCGGCAAATGGTTTTAATGACTTTGCCAATTTTGAACTAACTATAAAACTAGCTTTCACAACATTATCAAGTTGTGTTCTTTGTTTATCAAACATTTGCTGCTGCTTTCCCAAATTTGCAGTAAGCTTCTGTATTTTGTCTTTTCTTATTTGTCCTGTCAGTGAGTGCACCGTAGGATGCTTAGTTGAATAATGCCTCTTTATATTGAATTCTTTCATCACTGAAATGGATTCATTACACAGCAAACAAATAGGCTTACCATTGTGCAAGATAAAAAAGAATTCTTCAGTCCACTTTTCTTGAAATTGGCGACCATCTGCATCTACTTTTCGTTTCTTTCCACCAGACATTATTTTCGTATACAAAATATAATTAGTAGGCACTCAAGATGCACACAAAGTCACAAAGCAAATTGACAGCACTAGCAGTTCGCTAGGATATCGCTTGTGGAAGTTATCACCTCGGTAGAACTGAACTTAAGTTCGGGCCATCCACCCGCATATATAGGCAAAATGAAGGAATGATCTAGAATCGTCTAGTGTAGAACAGTTGAGAAGAAATAATCTTTTGTTGCGCCGCCAGTGAGGCGGCAAACATCAAAGGCTTTTATGTTTGCCGCCTCACTCTTTGATGATCGCCACCACTCGGCTTGTTCGCTCACTTGATTCCGTGAGTATTAGTAAGTAGTGTAATATATTTTTTTTAATTAGGTTTTACAAAATGTATTGCGGGCCGGATCAAATCATACAGCGGGCCGGATGCGGCCCGCGGGCTGGTTGTTGCCCACATATGGTGTAGATAGACAAAAAAGGCCGTGTTCTGAAATACATACCAGTATACTGGCCAGTGCTGATGGCAGATGGCGTCAAAAAATTACGCCATGATGGCAGTGTTGCCAACCTGGAATGATGAACCGATGAACCAAACCAATGAACCGATCGTAAAAAGGGGCGTAAAATCATCGTACATTTTCAAATAACGTATGAAAGCATTAATTATTAATAAAACAGACATTGTCATAAATTTACATTATGCTCAACCGCCCGTCACGTCCTTATTTTTTGATTTTTACATGGGTACACCGCATAAAAAATGATGAAATTAACTTCAATCTGCGATTTTATTTTGAAAAAAATGTGTTAACGAAATTTATCGTACATTTGAATACGATAATCGCAATCGTACATTCTACGTTAGGCCCAAATTATCGTACATGTACGATAATTATCGTTCGGTTGCCAACACTGCCTGGTGGTGAAACGTTCCGAAATATGATGGGCAGCCATAGAGATGTATATTAATTCTATGTGGGCAGAGCTGAGAGCTCTCTTAAGTTAGCGTGGAAAAGGATTTTTTTTTGCATTTTTTTTTTGCTAATTCGATTGTTCGTCGTTTGTTCTTGATTGTTCGAAATATGAGGGCAGTCCCCCGCAGCGAACGCCTCCAAAAAGGCGGTTTGAAGTCTCAGGGTAATTATCACCAATTACCCGGTATTGATTACTCACTTTTCACTAATGACGCTAATTACGACGTGTCGCAACACACAGTAAAGACAATAGCAGTCACACAACGCCTTCACAAAGGCGATTTCAGCAAAACAAACAAAACAATTATTACTTAATTGTATGTTTTATTGCCTATTATTTGTGCGACAGAGTTATTGCCTCACTACGGGTACGACGAGTATAGTAGACTCGGACCGTATCGAGAGCTCCGTATAAGAGCTCTGCTCTCGTGGCGGAGAGACTGTCCTGATGGCCAGCACTGACTACTTCGACAGCATAAATTGACACTATTCACAGAGTACCACATGAACCTAGTATTACAAATTACTTATTAGTCTGTGAATACATATTTATTTCTAATATGTGTGTGTCGACAGTTATACATTTTATTTCATAATGTAATACAGTTCAAAAGAGAATGGAGTTACAAAGCAATTACAACAAAATCATTTAATTTTAAAAAAGTACAAAAATTAATTAATAAGACTAGTGGTAATTTTTGAAACTTGTACACAGAGATGTTACTTTGACTGTCTTTTCCCGATGATTCACAGAAAATTTACAAAAGAAACAAAATATTATTAAAACCTAATAAGAACGAAAATGGAAAAAGAATTATCTCTTTAAATTTATATAAATATAGAATGAAAAAGAAACTAATATATTTTTTTTCATTTTCATTCTTATTAGGTTTAAGGATATTTTGTTCCTTTTGTCTCACCATTCACTATTCAACACAGTAAACTCCTCTGTGAATGCTGATGTGGCGGGAATAGAAAGCAAAAATAACATCACTATACAAGTTTCAAAAAATTACCATTAGTCTTATTAAAAAACTAGCTGTTTCCAGCGGTTACGCCCGCGCTATATAGGAAAAAAAAGCCTTGTTATATAGGCCAAAAGGTTTTTACACTCACTTACTCAGGGAAAGTACTTTATTAGGGATAGCTGTTGTCCGTGACTGCATACAAATAGTAAAAAATATATTTATATGGCTTATGATCATAGCCAATTTATTAAATTCAGTTGTAGCAAGACAGAAAAATCAAAACAGAAAATAAGTTATATACCAGTGACTGTAGAATGTATTGAACAAATTAAAAATGGCTTAGTACGCTATTTGCCCTTGATAAAAAATTCAAATCCCAATATTATGTACAATGACTTTTTTAGTACTTTCACTAAATTATTCAACTTTATATTTACTCCAAAAACAGTGGTTGTTAATGATAAATTAGTGTTTAGTGATTGGGCATCTGCTGAGTTACACAAAAATAGAGAAAAATTATATAATATGTATGCGGAATTGATGTTTAATACTAGTAATGAGTTTAGGGATGAGGTAAAATTATTTTCCAAATCTTTTAAAAAACAATGTAAAATAGCAAAAAATCAACATATTCAAAATAAAATAGGAAATAGCAATAATAAAATAAAAACAACTTGGAAAATAATTAATGAGGAAACTGGAAGAGCTAAATCCCAGAGGATCGACTTTAAATTAAATATAGATAATAAATATGTTACGTCTGAACTCGAGGTTGCTACTGCTTTTGAAACCTTTTTTACTAATATTCCAGTGACTACAACGTTATCTTTAAATTCTTCTACCGCTGCAGCTATGGATTTACTTAGAGAGAATGTAGATCAATGTGTTAGCACTTTTAAGTTTGAAAAAGTTAATGCTCAAGAAGTAATCAAAGTATTTAGATCAATTAGCGTTAAAAAGACTAGTGATCTTTGGGGGTTTTCTGTTGACATACTTAAGTCCATAATTGACATTGTAGCGCCAGACTTAGCATTAATATTTAATAATTGTTTAGAATATGGTGTATTTCCTGATCTAATGAAACAAAGTAAAATAACTCCATTATTCAAATCCGGCTGTTCGTTAGATCCTAGTAACTATAGACCTATTTCAGTCTTACCCACTTTTAGTAAGATTTTTGAGAAAATAATTCTTAATCAACTTGTGGCATATTTTAGTAAAAACAATCTCTTACACAAAAACCAGTTTGGTTTCACTGCCGGTCGCTCTACAACAGATGCTGGTGTTGAGCTATTACTAAACATATTTGAAGCCTGGGAAGGATCACAGGATGCACTTGGCATTTTCTGTGATCTATCTAAGGCGTTTGACTGCGTTCAACATGAAATCCTTATAAAAAAGTTAGAACATTATGGAGTTAAAAATAAGTCCCTAGATTTAATTAGTTCATATCTTAATGATAGAATCCAAAAAGTTGTAATGGATGTAAATGGAAAACGTTCCCCTGGTTCTTTGGTAAAAATAGGGGTGCCACAGGTCTCTATCTTAGGGCCTTTCTTGTTCCTCATTTACATAAATGACTTACCTCACCTAGTGAGGGAAAAACATGGGATAGTATTGTTTGCTGATGATACTTCTCTTACTTTTAAAGTTAATAGACGGCAATCTGTTATTGACGATGTAAACAATGCTCTCTCAGATGTTGTACAATGGTTTAATGCCAATAATTTGTTGCTCAATAAAAAAAAGACGAAATGTGTCAAATTTAGTTTACCAAATGTTAAAAATGTTAGAACCAATGTACAAATAAATAATGAGGATTTGGATTTGGTCAAATCTACTACTTTCTTGGGCATTACTCTAGATGAAAAATTGCAATGGGGTCCTCATATATTTGATTTGTCAAGCAGACTAAGTTCTGCTGCATACGCGGTTATAAAAATACGTCTATTAACAAATATGGAAACTGCTCGATTAGTTTACTTTAGTTACTTTCATAGCTTAATGTCATACGGTATACTCTTATGGGGCAATGCGGCTGACATTGATACCATATTTACATTGCAGAAGAGAGCTGTTCGCGCAATATATAATATGAGACCAAGAGACTCTTTAAGAAACAAATTTAAAGAATTTAAAATTATGACTGTTTATAATCAATATATTTATGAAAACTTAATTTACGTTCATAAAAATATTTCAAAGTTCAAGAAAAATTGTGATTTACATAAAATTAATACAAGAAATAAAAATAAACTCGCTATGCCCGGCACTAGGCTCCATAAAATAGGTAAATCCTTTAAGGGTAATTGTATACGTTTTTATAATAAGCTCCCAAATGAAGCCTTAAGCCTCTCATTAAATAAATTTAAATTATATGTTAAAAATAATTTAATAAAAAAATCCTACTATAGTGTAAAGGATTACATCGACGACGGTATGGCCTGGGAATGAATCTGTATTGTATTGCGAATAGCTAGTAATCTCCGCAATTTGTTTTTTGCTGTAAATTAATTTTGCTTTATCGACCTTCTGCATCACACCGATTCCTTAGAAGTCACTACTTGCGGTAGCATCGGGAGTCGGGTTGCCTCCCTCCCTCAAATATGTGCGAAGGGGGTGATGGCTGGCTCTTGTGTTATGCTCGTGAACGGGTGCTGCTTGCGGTGACTGGTTGTGTGGCAGGCCGAAGATTTATATATATTTATTTTTTCTGTTATTATTATTTAATTTTCGTTGCCTGAAATAATTAGGCTTCTTTTCCGATTGATTGCGACGGTTCTAGTTGTTCCAAAATTGCATTTAAGTTTGACGTTTGTGAAACAGTGATCACAATAACAAAAAATATATCCGGCTGAGTTTGTTGTGTGGTTCTTCTCAGACCAGGACGCGTTTGGAACCCTCATAGCTTTAACATTAAGATGGAAAGTGCTTTTACAGAAGGGCTTATTACGATAAATATAGTATCGTAATAGGCCCTCCTGACATTTCCATGTTGACGTACACAAGTGATCACTGATTATGATTCTAAGTGGAAAAGATATAAATAAATAAATAAATAAATAAATAAATAGCCATAAAGAGTCACGGGCCACAGCTAGTGATAATATAAATCCCTTTATCATAGTCTTATTAGTGATTGTAAATCATTTTAACTCAAATATTTCTTCAATCAAAATATTTTTTTAAATCGGTCCAGTAGTTTTGGACCCTATTCAATTCAAACAAACAAACAATCGAATCTTTCCTTTTTATAATATTAGTGATGATGATGAACATAAAGACGATAAAGACGATCACATATAGAATGCTTAATTCGGTGAATTAAGCATTCTATATGTGATGTGATGTGACGGACAGCAATACGGTAGCTCAGTTGGTAGAGCGACGGGACGGTTTCCCAGTAGTTGCAGGTTCGAAACCCTGCCCGTATCGGTTTATTTTTCATTATATATTTATATAGATGATGATGATAAAATATAGCGTATGTTCATTAGGGATAATGTAGGATTCTAATGCTACAAGATTTTTTTAAATCGGTCCAGTAGTTTCGGAGCCTATTCAATTCAAACAAATAATCAAACCTTCCTCTTTATAATATTAGTATAGATTTCTATACTTTTTTAGAATTAATTATCTGATCAACACCATTTATTATTGTAATTGCTTTGTAACTCCAACTCCATGATCTTGGAAAACTTTATTATTAAAGTTAAACTTTAATAAATTTACTTTAAACTTTATTAACTTTGTCAAAACAGACACGTTAGAAATAAATATGTAGTCACAGACTAATAAGTAATTTCTAATACAAGGAAATGTAGTAATCTGTGAATAAAGTCAATTTAAGCTGTCAAAGTACTCAACGCTAGCTGTCTTAAGTTAGCGTGGAAAAGTATTTTTTTGCAATTTTTTTTTGCTAATTCGATTGTTCGTCGTTTGCTTTTGCATTTTGCAATTTAGCATTTGTTCGATAAGGACTTTTATTTAAATAATTATTCAAAATTTTATTTGTACCTGTCTCTTAATATTTAATTGTCTGGACTTATTTTTTATTTTTTTTAATCAATTTTGATGAGTTCTTGTTTGTTCGATAAAAAAAAACGTTTGTTCGATCGTATTATTTTTATAATATTTTTTTAATATCATTACACCCACGCTCCTGCACATATTCAAATAAATATTTGCCAAGAAAATATATTTGCTATTCAAACGCTAAAGGATTTCCAGTACATGGACGGTATTTATCCAGACGGATTAATATATGTTTAATTTTTGCTTCCATCCAAACCTCACGTTCTTGCTGACGAATGGATGTTTAATAAAAAAACGATAACACTCAGTTATTTGGACGACGGGGACTTATAGTCGCGGTTCGAAGGAATATCATCTACGAACCTATAGCTGACGTCGACACCTCAACACTCCAAAACCTGGGGATCCAGCTTCACCTCGACGGGGAACTGTTACGAATATTCTCCATCTACCGTCCCGCAGGTCACAGCCTGTCGGTAATAACTAAAACTAATAAAAGGCCCAGTTCCTACACCTCACCACCCAGCATGGCGATGCTACAGCTCCTGCTCCACCAGTGTAAAACTATTCAACGACGCCAAAAAACACGGCTACATAGTGGCAGGGCCGGACGAGCCCACCCGCTACTCCAACGCTGCAACGCATAGACCATCTACCATTGATCTTGTCGTCCACCAAGGGTTTAACAACCGTGAGATACTCCTGGAGACGATCCAAGAAGCGTACGGATCGGATCACCATCCGGCCCTCCTAACGATCCAGGGGAAACTAGCGAGGACCAGGAAACCCCCACTCGGTGGGCGTATCCTCTGGCCCAAATGTACCACCCTGGTAGATCAAAACATTCCCTACTTCACTGAAGCAGCGGATACAGCCGCTAAAATTGACCAATTGGAGGATTCCATCAATAGCAGCATTCGAGATGCAATGCGTGCAGCCTCCACGCCAATCACAACCAGAATACTACCACCCATCGCACGCATCGCATCGACGATGTCGCACTAGTCGCCACATCCCTAACAGCCGTTCACGCGACACAGAAACTACATCGCTCCCTCAACATGCTCCCCAGTTGGCTGGCAGAATGTAGACTGCAGCTAAACGTGGGTAAAACCCAAGCCATTAGGTTTGGATACCGATATAACTTGGAGTCCATCAGTAAAATACCTGGGAGTCATAATCGACAGAAGGTTGACTATGACGGTGAAGGTGAAGAAAGCCCGCAACGCGGCCAAGGCAGCACTATGCCTCCTCTACCCTATCTTCAAATCCAGACTGTCACTTCTTAGTGACAGTCTGGATTTGAAGATAGGGTAATTTTTGTTCTTACAAAACTCAGCATCTACAAAATGTATGTCAGACACCATCTGACATACGCCGCACCGGTATGGTTCGCCTTGGTGAGCCCGCGACAGGCGAAGCTTCTCCAAATTGTGGAGAACATCGCCCTACGACGAGTCACTCAGGCGCCTCGGTGCGTGAGAAACGCTACAATACAGCGTGATCTTCGCACCGAGAGCCTAAAGGAGTACATCACCGGATTAGCCTCCAATACGTTCAGCCGGGCCGCTGCCTCAGAACATCTACACATAAAAGACATCGCGCCCGCCCGCCAGTCAGAGCGAGGAGAAGATTGCCCAGGGACATTATCGTCCCTTCCAGCCCAGCCCGGGCTACACCTGGAAAAACTAGGTGTCACACTGGGCTGGACTTACCGCCCCACTGGTACTAGGTACCACATCCCCGTTAAAAAAGGATGACCAGGGCCAGTAGGCCCTAACCTGAATCACGTGCGTAGTAACGCACGACGTTTGAAACAACGATCCGAGGGTCAAAAAGCTGCTATCGTTTCCCCTTTCCCCGTGTGGGAAAGAGAAGACAACATGTGGATGCTGGCCATCATATTTCGGAATGTTACACCAGCATGGCGTCAATTTTTGATGTCATTAGACTGGCTAGTATACTGGTATGTATTTCGGAGCACGGCCATTACATAGTATTTTGTCTCACCTTATTTTACTATAGGGCAGTGCTGTCGAAATTAATTCTATATTTGTTTTACGAAAAAGAGCTATATTGGCTATTTGTAACTTAAAAACTAGAGATTCCCAGAAAGATGTTTTTAAAGAAATCGGTATTCTTACGGTCGCTTCTCAATGAATTTTTAATAACATACTATATATGCGCAGAAATTTTAATTCTTATATTAAAACAGCGACAGACTTACGATAAATATGTATAAGAAATAAAAATAAACTCGTAAAGTCTAAACTTCGACTTCAAAAGTTAACAAATCCTTTATGGGCTTCAGTGTACGCAAATATAATTTAAGGTTTCACAAAGTATCTTAGAACTTCCTTTTCTTAGTTTTAAATCTAAAATTAAAAGTGTATTATAAAATAAAAACTTATAATATTCAAAAAATTTTGGTTCATCTAATTGTGTGGAACTTGGTTCCTTAACTCATTTGCAAGGTTGATGTTGTAATGTGTAAGTCAAACATTGTTAAATTTCATTTGAAAAGAGCAACTGTTGATTTTCTGGCCAGCTCGTCTCAACAGAGCAGCATTCCGAGCTGGTGGAAGGTTACTCACGAACCGACTACACTGACCAATTTAATGTAATTATTGACGATTCAAAAATACTACTTGAATAAAGATATTTTGAATTTGAATTTTATAGTACGCTGTGATGAATATAAAGAATAAAAATCAATCAATACATGTAAAGAGATACAAAAAAAGAATCAAAAAGTATTTAAAAAAGTATCAGTCAAGGCAACCTAGATTGATGGCGCTCCAGTGCTATAAAGGTATAAATAAAAAAGAAACGGGGGCCCGGCAACGTATATTCTAA
Source organism: Napeogenes sylphis (assembly GCA_959347405.1). NCBI lineage: Eukaryota > Metazoa > Arthropoda > Insecta > Lepidoptera > Nymphalidae > Napeogenes > Napeogenes sylphis. The sequence goes on along the minus strand of OY365788.1, from coordinate 25,869,755 downwards.
TGTTGTTTTTATTAAATGAAGGCCGATTGAGGTTTAGTTTACTTATAACTTTTGTTCAGAATACTGTAATTTCTGATAAAACAAAAATCGGAACTCGTTACAAATGCGGGGATATAAGTTTGTTCAAGTTTTAATGTAAAATATTTACTTATATAAATTCCCCAATAGTTATTAATTAAAAAATATATATTTTATAGATATATATAGATTTTCAATGTTTTTTTCATATTTACCTGTAAAAGAATATTTACCTCAATATGTCTTTATTGTTTGTAGATAATTCTACTCACGCAACTATTTTTACTTCAATATAAACATATTCAACCGCTGCAAACATAATGATGTATATACTAAAATTATATTATACATAATATAATTTCTAACATTTTGCAAAACCATTTTATTCATAGTAATATAATTATTTAGTCGATAATATGCTTTCGATGAATAATGTATCTATAAATTGTAACCAATCAGAAAACAGCAAATATGTCACATGGAAACTGTCACATGCTAAGAAGAGGGGGAACCAGAGGTAAATTTAAACGAACGGATTGGCTCATGGTTTCTGAACGTTTCGCTGAACTGGCGTAGTGGCCAGTAGGTGACAGGTGTACTTTTGAGTTTGTTACAGTGTCAACAAATATTACGCCGCGCAGTCGGTACGTTGGCAGGCAAACTTTATCTCGTTGCAGTGAAGTGTTGTGAAATAATAAAATGGTTATAGTTCATTAACTATACTTTTGTATCCATAAAGCGGTAATACAGCGCGTAAATACAACTTCTAAAGCAGTAAGTAAACTTTAAAGTTATAATAGTTTATAAGTTAACTATAGTTTTTCAATTATTATGAGTAAATCATTGCTAGTCTGATTCTACATAATGACCAATCATATTTCTGTACCTCTCTTTATATTTTGTATCTATTGCCAAAAAAACGAGCCTAATATGAGAATGTATTATCTCATTTTAGTGTTAATAACTTATACAATTTTGTTTTTTTTTTGTTTCAAACTTCCTTATCGGTTAACATCTGTATGTAGGTTATTATTTTTTAGACAAAAACTTGGTGTTCAAATAGGCCCGATTTTAAAACATTTTACGTTTGTCCCAATATTAAATAATTGAGATTTGTGATGACTAGTTAAAATTTATTGTTAAATTAACTTCATAATTCTAAAATAATAATCCAAGGATAACCATAATTGTTCAGAGTTGGTAATCTGTTCATCAACAGATTAAGATATCTTTTGTTTTAAACAATTCCCAATGCCTATTGTATGTAGTGATAGAACACAATGTGCAACACCGCTGCACCAAGGTTATATTACTTAAAAATATCATTGTTTAGAATTTATGACTAATGCAATGTTATGGTTTATTTCAAAGATCCCAAAAATATTATTTGAATTATCATTTTTCATTTTATTTGTATCTTTTTTCCTTAAAATTAAAACTAAAATATTGATATATAAGACTGTTTATATTTTAATTGTTTTTATTTTCCCTCTCCCCCGGTGATGCTGTAATAGCCAACAGGGCTAACAGTATAGGCAGACAGTATATAAAAAAATATTTTAGCTGTATACTCAAGTCTGTATATACAATACATATAAAAATTTAGACATTACTATATATTATGTAGTAAATTATAGAACTTAATCAAAATTAATATAGATTGTTGGGCAATAACATTCTAATGAGAACATAATATATATCATAATAAATTGCTTAAAGGTAAAGAAAATCAGAATTTAAATTTTATAAAATACATTCAAGTATGACATTTTTGGCATATTATATCCTTTTACTTTGTATAAATAATTAAGTATACTATATTAAATTTATTACCAAAAAATACTGCATTTTTATTCTTTCTTACATAGTAAATATTAAAGAATATTTTCAAAGGAGTTTTTAACAATATTATTATAAATTCAATCAATAATAATCAATAATATGGCATACGCCAGGTATCACAAAGTGGCTCAACATAGTTGACTGTCAAGTGTGTGTCTGTTGATGAGTGGTACTTTCTACAAAAACTTGTGTCAAGTGTGAGACATGATTGCTTAGAAATAAATTATGAATTTTAAACAATAATTTAAGAAGAGTTCATAAATTCATATATTTTATGATATGCAAAATCATTAGGCAAAATAGGATTTAATAATGATTATTATAATTAGTATATAAATTGCATTACAAAGGAAATATAAAAGGTATAATGGCCTTATAGCAAAAATACAGATATTATCATATATCAATAAATAATTTTATAAAATACAGATAAGATTAAACAGGTAAGTACTCTAGAATATTCTGATTGTAATATTAAAGCTTTTATATTATTAATTATAAGTGAGCGATATAATTGATAAATATCAATATTTGTATAATATACTCAAAATACTTCTTATGCAAAAAGCAACATTTTGTATTTTTTTATATCAGTATTATTTTTCAGATATTAATTTTACCATAAAATATTGTTTTATAAATTAAAAGTACATCATAACACCTGTTAAAACTATTTAAATGAATAATATAGGATCACTTGCTTTATAAAGTTAATTATTAAGACTGATGGACAATGTTATAGAATAAACATTTAATTTAATTTTCCAGGGCTGGATAACTCCAGTTAATGTGGTTTGAGGTTATTTCGGCCAGAAAAATACTTAAATTTTTTTTTGTTTATCTTGCCATGTCCTCCAACAGAATTTAAAGTTATTTCTTAAATTAATATGTTACTCTTACTTTGATTAATTGCCTTTTCAAATATAACATATTCATTTGGTATGTTAGTCATTTTATTGTTATAGTTGTCCACTCCTAACATTTTTCGTATCCTACTAAGCAAAGAACTCTGCTTTGGGATTAGTTAATCCAAAATAAGTAGGTTTTAAAATATACCTAAATTTGGTTTTTCCGTTGTTCAATATAATAAGTACGCAATAAATTTAATATACTAATTAGTTATATAATTATGCAGAGTATCGTCAAAACAATATCTATTAGTCATACAAATTCTTGTAACAATATATATCATTTACCTTATAAATGTGCGATAATTTTTAAAGCGGTATCGTTTATTGGAAGATAATCGCTATCAATCTGATCATATTTGTCATATCCCTGATATTGAGAGTTGTGTTATCACGAGGAGCTCAGTAGCTACGTGTCCGTAAAGCTGTTAACACTAAACATGGCTGAATATCGTGCAGGGAAAGCCGGCATCAATGCTGAGGCTCAGGCGAGGATCAACAGCAAATACAACAATGATATAGCTCAAGAGACGCTGGAATGGATCCAGAAAATTACTGGAGAGCCAGCTAACACATCAGGAGACGTCGAGAACCTGTTCGAGGTGCTTAAAGATGGCACCCTACTATGTAACTTAGTAAACAAATTCCAAGAAGGATCCGTGAAGAAAATTAATAAATCTACAATGGCCTTTAAGTGCATGGAAAATATTAATGCCTTCCTGGAAGCTGTGAAGAAACTAGGCGTGCCTTCACAAGAAACGTTCCAAACTATTGACCTTTGGGAGCAACAAAATCTTTACTCTGTGGTTATATGCTTGCAATCGTTGGGAAGAAAGGCGGGTAATTTTGGTCTTCCGTCGATTGGACCCAAAGAAGCCGAAAAAAATGTTAGGGAATTTACTGAAGAACAACTTAAGGCCGGCCAAAATGTCGTGTCCTTGCAATATGGAACCAACAAAGGTCAACAGTCTGGTATTTCATTTGGGACCAGGCGTCAGATATGAGACACAAGTATTACTACATAATGTATAATTGTGTTCTTTAGTTTTTTTATACTTTTATTAAATAATTTCATTAAAACAAGGTGTGGTGAGTAGGATAAAAGAATGCGCTGCAGCGATAAGATAAGGACATACTCGATGTATTGTACTGCAATTAAATACAACAAATAAAATTATATTAATAGTCTTTTATTTATTTAATCACCTTTAATGTCCGAAGTATATTTTCCTATTTGTTAGCTAATATATGTTGAATAATGACTAAAAACTTGTTTAAATTAGACTACCCACAGAAACACCAAAATGTTATATTAATAAAACAGGTATGTTATGATGATATATCCTACTAACCTTTCCAAAAATTATAGCTAAATAAGCCTAGCAAAAACTTGCGTCATCTACTCCATATTGATCTAACAGGTAACCTCGACGCTATATTGTTCCTGTCAACCGGAATTTGCTTTCGCTTAGAAGTAAAATTCATAGCTGATTCACTAAATGACGCCAGAACTCGATACTTGCATATCTAAATTCATCAACTTTACTTACTATGACCGTAAAATTACAAATTCGAATCCAAATTATGATGTCAAAAATGTTTTGTTAATTTTAATAAACACCTAATCTTTGGAGATTATTGGGACAAGTAATTTATTACATTTCAACTTAACAAATTGATAAGCAATTCAATGAAACGAGGCTACATACAAGTGCTTTCAATATGATAAATTAATCCATGACATAATTAAAATGATACAAATACAAATTATAAGTCGATCGTTGATGAGTCATTTAGCATGTCTTTATTTTCTTCATAATTTTTGTGGCTTCTTGTATGTTAATATTATTGGTAAGTAAGTTCCTCATTGCGAGGCTGGGCAGTACAATTGGTAGTAGTACTATTTATTATCTATTTGTCCATATAATTAAAGTCAGCAGTCCTACTGCTACCCTATGGCCGGAAGGTGTGGTCACGCGCCGACAGTCAACGGAAACACGGATCTACGAACCCCAGTTGTTTTGAATGTCTATTTTTAAATACATCTCTCACTCTGACAGATATCCTTTTTGTGACGAACAATAGAAAGAATGCGAAGGCTTCCCATGTTCTAAATGTATAGTAATTGTTACTAGTAATAACTGACTTATTCGTAATCTTTGGCGACAATCGCACGGAACATGAAACCTGCAGTATCATTGAGAATGATTATATAGTATTATAACGTTTTATATATTTATTATTATAATATACTTAATATAGACGAAATGTCCTTTCATGATAATCATCGGATATTGCAGAGAAAGCGATTTTGAATAGAAATTTCAAGCATCAATAGTCAACTTGTACTTAAGTGATTCGACACATTTTATGATTTATCTTTTATCTGTAATGTTTTAGAAAGCGGCTTCTGAACGTAATGTTTTTCACAGTTACTTAGTAAAATCTGATTAAAACACATATTACATAATTTTGTTAATATATAATACAAAACTGATTCTGTAACTTCGTTTGCCTTATTGAAAAAGAATATGAAGACTTAATGAAGGTGAATATTTAATGTATATATTAAAGGTAGGTAATACCATAAATATCTCTTAATACCAAAATTATATTTCTAAGCATTCCCAAGTTACACGATATCGATTTTGCTTGCAAGGCTTCGTGGCCACGCTACGCTGACCCCGCTTACATACTTTCCATATAAACCTAAACATTAATATCATATACTAACTAAAATATACATATAATACTAATGTAGGTAACCTTAAAGTGTATACAGCTATGTCGAATCATAGCGACTTAAATTTAATTACTGCATTTAGATGTATAACAATTTTCCTCTCGCTTTTCTTGCAATCTGAGAAGGATTTGGGAAAGAGTTTGACAATATTTTTTTTTGTTTAGTTATTGTAGTCACCACATTAAATTCGATTATCTCAGCGGCCAGCGTACCGTTAACCAGACGTCCAAAGATTATCTCTAACGGAATTACATCCGCCGTATAATGAAATGCTCATGTGAAACGCAATTTCCGTAATAGTGATCGTATTATTTGCCATGTTATAGTGAAATGCGCATTCTTCATCTTTTGTTGTAGCGTATTGTGACGTGGTAGGTACTATCAGTTGACAGTTTCATTAGTTGTCCAATGAACGGATATCAAATGCCCTTATAACAAAACTTACAAGTTTACGTACTATTTATTTATAACTTCATGAGGTATCCTTGACAATGACCCGTAGTTATATAAAAGTTCTTTACCTTCACACATACCACATATATGATACAAAGTATTTTTTTTTTTAATCTTCGGAGATGGATATTCTAATCCTTTTTCTACTGAAATTAATAAACGATCTACATTCCGTCACCCATCTTAAAATGCTTCCATTAAACTCAATCCAAAGATCTTCTATTGGTACGAATAACCCAAAACGGATTTGTTATTTCAATATTTAGTACCGACTAAAAATACGATGAAGTTGTTTTATCGTTTTAATAACACGAATGCTATGCAGCAATCGTGTGCTCGGAATGAAAATAAAATAAAAAAATTTAAAATAGTGTTCACAACATAATGTTCAATTATAAATTATATATCTTATGCAAAAATAAAAAAAGATAAAAAACTAAATTATCGTTTATCGTAATTCGAAAAAAAGTTGTAACGTCCATCTATTAGTATGAACGCCGTTCAATACCCTATTATCTGCAGATATCTGGGCTTAACTAGCAGTAAAAGCTGCCAGATAGGAGAAAGCTATCAATTCGTATGCGATGATAATATATAATCGCTTTGCTTGCTAATAAGTTGATATTTATTGCAGTTTAGAAAGTTATATAGAAATACATCGTTATGGTTTAAATATAGAATTCCTTTCGGAATTATTCCTATTACCTACCTATATATATAACACCTGTATCTTCGTAATTCATCGTCACATTTCCGTACATATAGGGGCCGGAGTCAATTCATATGGCCCTGTAAGCCCCTGCGACTATTTATTTGTTAACCTGAGATACACTGCTATAGATTGCTATAATTGGTGGACGTCAATTGAACACGTGGACAGACCATTCTAATTATCAGCTAATTAATGAAATGCGTTGCGTAATCTAGTACTATACTTGGATTGTCTTTTAACTATGTATCCTAAAAATCTTTGGTTAATAAGAGGTGGTAATATATCATAATAATTAATAATTACCTATCATATGTATAGTTTAGGAGATGCCGTAAGAAAACAAAAACATTTCCTCGTCTGTAAGTCGTAACATCTCAAATATTCCCAAGTCATAAACGATTGCAGGAGGTCCTTACATATTAGTTACTTACTTTCTGGCTATTTTAAGAAACTATATGAATGATAGTGTTAATTATCTCAACGACAGGTACTTTTTATAATGCTTATTATTATTATTTTGTGCTTGGAAATCCCTTTTTTAAAGTATTTTTAAAATACTTAAAAAAGAAAACCAAATATTAAAAGGTAGGTTAATAAAACTATAAAGAAAAAAGGTTAATCCGCATTATCAGCCTCTACATTCTCAAGCACTTCTGAAAGTTAGTTTTTTTTTATCTGTATACTAACAGACAAAAATATAAAAAAAAAAGTTTACACGTTACAAATTACAATAAAATAATATAATGTGTTATCTCTCAACAAGGCCACCACAGCCTTTAACTTTATTCCAATCGGTGTTGTATTTTATTCCAATCGGATAATAAAAGTGGAAGTCTAACGGAAATTTCACAACCTTTATATAAAATTGGTGACAAGGTTTCTAAAGCCTTGATCTTTTTTATTATACTATGAAGAACGTCTACCGTTTAACAATTACACCCTTTGAAAGTAATCTTTATATATATATTTCTTGTGTGAAGAAAAGAAAGAAAGAAAGGAGTTGTGCTTCCAAAAAATACCAGCTGAGAGAATGAGAATGTGCGTAGTCGCGAAGATTGACACCGGTTAACGAAGCCCTATCAGAGTTGGCTATCAAAAGTTTTGTTTCAAAAAATGGTGAACCTTCACAAAGAAGTGATCACTAAGTAAGTCTTATTACTGCCATTACAAATGTCTGTGATGTTAATCAACCAGGACTCAGTGCTTCTCCTATTAAATGTGATGATCATAAGGCAAAGCCTTGCTTTTCGCATATTGAAGATAAATTACTAAGTACCTAACTAAGCTGTGCAAGTTATTATTAAACCGAAGTATAGAAGTAAAGGTGTCAATGTAAATATACCTGCTGAAAAACAAAATCTAGCATTGTTACCATTTCCTCATTCAAGACTCAATATTAGTACTCTACCAGTAAAACTATCTGTTTTAAAAAGGAAATTGTTTGGAAATTGTTTTCAAACACAGCTGATAGTACTTCTATATAGCATTTTATATCTTTTATATAACCAAGTTATTTATCTGAGTCAAGTGAATTGGAAAATGATTCAGAGGAAGAAACATTTAAAAAATATAATTTGTAGTAGCATGCTAGCCGCTATTGAAAAAGGGATTCTAGTTTTTTTGTTAGAGATGTTTGAGTATTGAAAAAATGTTTTTAGGATTACCTAAACAATCGTATCATTTAATAAAACTTTTATGCCCGAAAATATAGATTTAAATTATTTACACTTTTCGCCAAATTTCCGTTCGACCAATGGTGACGCGTTTTGGAAATTCGAATTTCGCTTCCTTAATTTACACTTTTCACAAATTATTTTATGGCTTAAATAATTAGTAAATCACAAATAAAACTGTTTACTTATAATAAGATGATGATAAGTATTCAAGGAAAAAATATAATTGAGACCATTTTTAACCTTCTATTACTTCAACCCCTTTTACTATTCATTTGGGATTATTATTCTAAGTTTTTTAGAGACTTTCCACTAGTTAGATAGTTTATTTGAACATACAAACAGTTACTTCAATGCAAATATATTGTTACTAAGTTATAGCAAACAACAACAAATAATGGAACCAAAATATACAAGTATTATATATTAGGCCGCGTCTACAGTCATTGTAATAATTTTCGGTACGGTATCTATTTCTACAAAATCAAACTTAATTTAATAAAATCAAAATATTTGCAATGAATAGACTGTTTCTTTATTTATAATTCATTGATTTTTATTTCTAATATTATAGTTTTTTGTTAAAAAAAAATATTTTCCATCACTTCTTCACACACATTCTAAGATATCTTTTATGTGTTTCGTTACATTTTACTTTATTTATTACCATACATTTAAAAATACCTAGTGCTGTTTAAAAATTGCATTAGAATAGTACAATATATTTTTCAATACATCATAATACTTAATGCAATTTGATATTATTCGTATTGTATACGCGTCCTAAGGATACCGGTTCCAAAGACCGTTGTTCAAAATGTCTCTGACCGAGTTTGGCAAACCTGTTTCCTTGGCAATGATGAAAAAATACTTATTAGTTCCCACGGATTTAGTTTACTAGTTATTTTCAAAATTATGCTAATTAGGTTATGTAATAAATAGTATGAATAACTCGTGATTATACTGCCTAGATTTACTTATTAATATATACTTTAAAAATAATGTAGGTGGTATGGACTTCAAAAACCTACTAGAACATACTTCGATTAGGAGGTTCTAATTCAGAAGTAATTACAAAATAAAATAAAAATTTGGTAATATACTAGTCCTTACTGGGCCTCATAAACCATCTGTTACTAATTTGTTACATATCAATAACAGAAATAAAAAATAAATAATCGTTGAATCACATAATGCCTCTGTCATTTCTCGCTCTAGTTAATGCACATGTTCTAAACGAATCTTTATGTTTTATTTATGAGATGATTTAATTGGATTACTTTTATAACAACATTAATAAATTGCATACTTTACTAATGTAATTTAGATTAAAGGAACATAATTAAAAATCTAGAAGATTTTACCGCGAAATAAATTTGATGTTTGGGTAGTTATTCTCTAGATTATTTGTCAAAATATGAGAGTAATTCATACTTAGAAGTTATTTGAGGATTAAAAATTTAGATAATTTTGTATTTGTCAATATAACGTCAGGCAAATTATATTCGATATGTATTTAGTATAGAATATTATGGTTAATCTGGTTTGCAGGTAGGTACAGTTATGTCGTCAAAAATAAAGCTGTCAAAATCGGTTTATATAATACAGAGTGCATCCACACAATGATAGACAAGATTTATAGACTTATAATATAACACACAATTGAATAAAGTGTCGTTGATTGCGTCTGTTAAGAAGGTCAGGTATTGTAACAGTTGCAGATAAAAGAGAAATCGGATTACTTTCTCATTGCAATTATCATGAGATTTAAAGGAATTAAGTCAATGGCAGTCATAGTAGCCATCTATCTATACTAATATATATTTAGAGATTTGTTTTGTGTGTGTTTTGTGTGTGTGTGTGTGAAGGCCATCTAATTTCACAGAAGTGACAGTAAAATTTCTTTAGAAAGTCTTTCCTGATTTACATAGTCTGCTATAAATGTATACAAAAAGTTCATTTACATATCGAAATTTCGATATCATTTAATTATATAATGTCGTTAGAAAAAGCGCTTTTAGTAGCATTTGTATCGGTGGGTTTAAATTACTAAAACTGAATCCTACAGCTAGGGCTGCGGTGAAGTTATAAATAAATATAAATAAAAGCTAGTTTGAAATACTTTTCTAGTTTTCAGATTGTATATTTTAACATGTTAAGAATTTTATAAATATTATATTATATATTGGTTCATAAAACCTTTTTTTTGCTGTCTGTAATAAAATAATATTTTTCCTAAAAATATCAAATCAACTCTTTATCCTCATGTATTACTTCGCTTAACCCAACACTATTTATATGTATTATGTTTTCACAGTATCATTCGACATATAACGTTGTATGGACAAAAGAAACATTCATACAAATCACACTTTGAAAGATAAATGAACCTGTAATCTGATGATTAATATAAGATATAATATCTTTTAGGAGACGTCTGTTCAAATGACAGATCCACACCTACGCTCACTTCTTTATTCAAATCGCCGCTTGCTGCTTATGTTTATCATGAATTATAGTAACATTTAACGTTGATTTTCTATCTTTTAAGTAGTTCAACCTGATTATACTTTATATTATATAATTAATTTCTTTTTGCCTAGCCACTATGTGTTTGTAGGATTATCACATTACAAATGGACGGACGCGGACAGGATTTGAAACAAAACCTCTGGGACAATATCCCACAAGTCTGAGGTCTTAATAATCTTAGTATGGCTATCATGAATATTAATGAATTCAAATAACTATTATTAAGTTATTTGCTTTCATTTCTATGTAAAAGGAATATAGTAAAATTGGTTTTGAAGTTTTTGAATTACTTTAATCTGGTCACTTGTGTGAGTCATATTTTCTATAAACAAAAGACGAATGAGAGTGTATTTAGTCGTCTAACAATTTTCATTGTTCGCCTTGGAGCGATAAGATAACAGAGACGTCCTATACCTATGTAATATGTCTGTCTCATAGTTTTTTAATATTTACGATTTTATCTTCGTTACAGTTATTTTAATTGTCATTCTTATAATCAATATGTTTGTCTTTTGATTGCAATTTCCTATTGTTCATTTTAATAATATATTTTTCCTTATATTAACACATTGGTTTCCGAATGGATTTGTATTTTGTGTAAAATATTTAAACGGTTATTTGTTACGTTATTATTATCCAGTGTTAGGGTATCTGTAGATTGAATTTCTAAAGTCTCTCTCAAAGCTTTTGAATTTAGAATAAGGATTAAAATAATTGATCATAAACGATACGTCGGCATTATTAAAAAAAAAATATTGGCGTTTTACTTTTGATGTTTAAATAATCTTATATATAAAGTGTATCATTTCGTATTAAGTAGTTAGGAAAATAAAACTAATCTTAATACTAATACCTACTTAAGAACTATCAAAACAAATGATATAGTAATTTGTAACAGTGTCTTCATTTCGATTGACAATTTAATATCATTAATTTAAACTGCGTAAATCCCATCTCGACCCGTAGGTCGCCCGCAATTTAGATTCTTTCTGACTCATGAGAATCTTCTCCTCACTACACTTATAATAATAAGACACTCGTAATGGATGGGTAAATAATAATTTCCAATGACATTCTAAATATCCATCACTTCTGACTTACTAGTAAGAAATTTTTCAAGAATATTTAAAGTACCTACTTTAACTTTAGAAAGGCAAGCTTAAATTGATTCCATATTGATTTGTATAATAGATAGTGTTATGTCGTATGTGTGTGGTGTTTGTATTTGTGGTTGTTACACGTATTGCTCGGAAACATCTGTTACTACATTATAAATGACAGTCAGTTCAAGTTCTCAGCGTGTATCGTGAGTCATGACTCATGTGCGCTGGCCGCTAGGTCAAGTTTAAAAAATACAACTATGTTACTGCTTATAATATTCGTATTTTAACTTGAGTATACATTATAGGTAGGTATTTATAATATTAAATACCTAAGTCTAGTGAAATATAAAACCAAACCAAAAAATACCAAAGCTTATTAGTTTTAGTTACAGTAATAATTGCAGAACTCTGTAAAACAGTATAATTAAATACTATCATAGTCAAAGCAATTGCTGCGGTTTCACCAAACCCACGAAGGTAAAGTATCTAGATAGTTACAATGATCAAGCCTTGAGCTAAAATATTATTATCGGTAGACTAGTTAAAGTACCTACCTGGGGTACATTTGATCAAAGGGCATAGTTTGAGGTTATCAGGTCAGGTCTAATGATCTTCACGCCGTCACCTCAGCCGCCATAGAACTTTATTCTGTAAAGCCTTCAAGTAAAGTCCACTATTCCGTAACGGGACTTTCTAGGAGATTACTTTGGCCATCCATTGTCATTTAACACGCTCTAAAAATGTCAATAGCAGTCATGAAAAATGGTAGATTTGTTTTAGTAAACTGTTGTCAGTATTTTCGTCCCTGACATTGGCAAAGTTTCTGTCTGTTATAACAAACAAGATAAGATTGTTAATACCATCAATCATTATAATCGTATAAAATATATATTACTGCTATATATCATTAATATTCTAGACAGTATTATTAGTATAAACGTATAAAAATGAAAGTACTATTCCCAACTGTATTAAACTACACTTACGAGGAAATCATCACTTCCCCTTACGAGATAATGAAAGTTCAATTCCCTATTGGCATTTTCGACTTTCATCAATTCCCTCACTGCCTAATGTTTATGTACAACTTATTATAATTTATTTATTTTTTTCGCTTTCTCTTAATTCATTTTCGTCTGAGTCGTATAAATCGTATCCATTTATTTCCAGTAGGGTATTGTTTAGGCATAGTTATTATTTTCTAAAGATAATCAGATTTCTCGACCCTCTTTTTAGTTCAGCTAGCCTTCCATCATTTTCCATCCGTTCATAATATTCATTTTTTTTTTTTTTTTTTCTATTGTTACTGTTTGAACTACACCCACACTACGTTTCCTACATATGCCTTTTCCTTCATCTGAATGCCTGAAAGAGACTACTCTTGAGTAATAAGGCCGCCAAATTTGTACCAATTTTTTCTGTTTTTCATCTGAAGAAGAGGTGCGGATCAAGATTATTTATTATTATTCTATTTTGTGTTACTAGCCTTCTAGTGGGTATGTTCTGTATCAAGATGAAAAATCTATTTATTCCGTAACTGATTGTAACTAATTAAATAATATAATCGTAAGATATTTCTTTTTATAAACGGTGCTTCCGTTTCTTCATACCATGTCTACAAACAATATCAGTTAACCTGAATCTCCGCTGTATTTCGTCTGGTAGTGGTGGTCATGTTATCTATCATAAAAGTTTCATAATATTACGCTTTCATTCAGTTCTCGTCATTAAAAATGTTGTTAAGTGTTGTTATGTTGGTTCGTGATTTTTCGCTGTGATTTGTTTATTATATCGCTTTTTAGATACTTTCACATGAAAAGTTACACAACCGTTTTATATACATTATACAATCTTGTGTCTTTTTAAAACAGTGCCTGGTTTCAATATTTACATCTTATCGTAGGAAATCTATTGAGATCTGGAGTAAATAAAAGGAGTCGATTAAATTTATTAGCTGTCAAAATAAACATCTGAAGAAGAAGTGCGGATCACATTTAGGAGCGCGGAACCATCCTCATATGTTCAAATATGGAAGTCGTTCAAATTACATCATCTATAAAATAAACCATGATGAAAGTTTTATCTTGTTGTTTCGACCCGCACTTGTTAACTTATATCTGATTATACGTAATCTAGTGGGCGATTACAGCGGGCATATACCTATTTAATATAGCACTCGGCATCACCGGACAATGGCTGAGTGAAACTTATTAAAATACATAATTTTAACATGACTTTCACAAACTAAAAATAAATGATCCAGCAAAAAATAATTTGTTTATCAACAAATATGTATTGTTATATAACACAGTTTTAAATATTTAGTTTCCGGAATCGTTCACCGGAACGACAGCTGCTCTGTGATGTGGGTTTCAACAGCAGAGTACCTAGTTATTATTACTTACACACCTCGCTTACTTAACTTTATTAATAGCAATAAAATACTATAAGAAGGAAACAAGACGAAAGTATCATTAAATAACGTTCCTAAGTGAGGAAGAAGAATCTCTTCCGTCTCAAAACTTACTTAAAACTTTAATTATTATTAACAAGGAAACACAAAAAACTGAAACTGCAATAATGACAAAGCTGTAAATAACGTAACAAACGAAAGTGAGTGAGTGAGTCGGTCGTTTGATCTCAATTACGTTACGGTTATTATTATCTTAATAACTTATTACGTTATGTGTATTTTTTTATGAACATGTGTTTTGAACCACTTTTTTATGTTTAAACTAACTCTAACGTTTATTTTCATACTATATTTTGTTTTTTAATGAGATACAATTAGTATTCATGTGATTAATGTCTCTGTCATCTGTCAATATGTTATCATTGCCTCTGAGGATAATCATGATTTAGGAATGCTTGAGAGCGCAGCATATAAGCTTACATGTAACCATTAGTCTGACTGATCGCGTTATGTACTAATATGTACATAGATAATAACCCGCAAAAGCTATTTGGAAGTGACCAAATTTTATTGTTCGATATCTGTCATCAATAAATAGATATAAGTCCAAATCGATTTGTTTCAGTAATGACGATGGACAAGCAGCTAATATGGGTGCGGGACCCGAACGAGGGGTTCATACTGGCTCGCCTGCATGAGCTGATGGGTGAGGAGGCAGACGTTCAGCCTTTAGACAACAAGCACCAGAGACGAGTTGTTAACTTCGACGATATCCTTCCCGCCGGAGACCCTGCAAGTGATTTTGATGATAACTGTAAGTAAATAAAATTCTAAACATTATAGCGATAAGATAAAGTTGATTAACCTATATGTTAGGTACGATCTCATTCGCCCCCTAAATTAAGGCGTATCTGATATTTCTGACTTTACATTTATGAATTAATAATTTAGAACAATTAACGAAAAGTAACAGTTGTTAGGCTTATTGCGTACCTATATTGTTACTTATTATCATTAGGTCAATAAAAAGTACATATATTATAATTTAGAATGATTTTCATGTTTCCCAAAAAGAATAATCCGATTCGCCTTGGTCTATCCTATTATCTCATTGGATAATATTTCATTATATTAATAATTACCTTTATAGGTTAAGTATTAAAAGATCTGTAAAGTTTGTAAAAGATTAAGTATTATCAATAGCAATTTCTCTAAATCTCATACGCAGTAATTATTAGTTTTAGTTACAATGTAATTGTCTTCATCTTCGTTTCATGGTCGTTTATCAATCTCGTATGTCCTTAGAGATTTTCAAGTACCTTGACTATGTACATCTTTCTTGTACTCGTCCTTGGGGAAAACTGGCTTTTGATTCTTTGTTATAATTCATCCACCTGTTAAGTGCTTTAATTGGCTTGTTGGTCGACATAGTGCTTAATATTTAAATTCTGACTTTTACATATTCTCAAATATAATATTAATGAATAAGGGTTTTAAAATTTTTAACGACAGTGTGTTAAGATCGCATACAATAAAAAATATATATATAATATGATACCATGACAGGCAAGCTGATGTTCTTGAACGAGGCTACTCTTCTAAACAACACACTCATCCGATATAAGAAGAAACATATTTACGTAAGTACTTGTATCTTCTGATTATCAATTGTTCCTGTGTTTAATATTTTAAATTCATAGTTCTTGTTTTAATAATGTTATTTGTAAATCAAAATCTAAAGTAAACCTATATTGCTCTAGTGAGTAATACCGGCTGTACAATATAAACCGGCTGTACAATATAAACCGGCTGTACAATATAAACCGGCTGTATAATATTTTATATTGTTGAACATTTTATTACTTTACAAATACTTTACTTATTACCTTGTACTTTAATTATGAAAGAAAACACTCCACTATAATGTATAATATACTTAGGTATTATGTACCTGCAGTGAACATTCAACTTTATCCTCACCTTGAGAAAACGGCACGCTCAGTTATCGATTATTTCATAGAATCATTTATCACAATAAATTAATACTGTAAAACAATTGTATTGAAACTTCAAACAAATGTTATAAACATGCTAATTAGTTTTTAAATAAGTTGTTATTGTAATAATAATAAAATTACTTGCAGACCTACGTAGCAAATATTCTACTAGCAGTGAATCCATATGAAGACATTCCAGATATGTACTCATCGGCCACTATCAAAAAGTACCATGGCAGATCTCTAGGCGAACTACCGCCCCATGTGTTCGCTATAGGTACTATTATACACACACACACACACACACTACACACAGACACAACACACAGACAAAACACATACACACGCTATTTTTGTGTATTAATCTTTAATGTATTATTTATATTTATTATTATGTTAATTAATATAAAAAAATATTTATATTTATTATTATTATATTAATTAATATGAAAAATATTTTTTCATTTGAAATTTCATCCTAATGTGGCAAAATCCAAGTAATCTTCTTTGTTATCCGGGTTGGAAGGTCAGATTTATTCTAATATATGTATATATATTTTTCCATTCCAGCCGATAAAGCATTCAGAGATATGAAATCATTCAAGCAGTCCCAGTCCGTCATAGTGTCTGGTGAGTCGGGCGCCGGGAAGACGGAATCCACCAAATACATCCTCAAATATCTTTGTGACTTGTACGCCACTGGAGCCGGACCCGTGGAGAAGAAGATATTGGACGGTGAGACAAGTCTCCTTTATCTTACAATAAACATACAATAAAAAAAATACTTGCTTAGGCTGAATTTAACTACTTAAATAAATACTGAAGTAGCTACTATTTGATTGATTATTTCAGCAAATCCAATTCTCGAGGCGTTCGGAAATGCAAAGACCACTCGCAACAACAACAGTTCTCGTTTCGGTAAATTCATGGAAGTGCATTTCTCCAACAAATATCAAGTCGTGGGAGGGCACATTTCACATTATTTACTTGAAAAATCAAGGATTTGCACTCAAAGTGCCGAAGAGAGGAACTATCACATCTTCTATCTCCTGTGCGCTGGAGCACCTCAGGAACTACGAACGGCCCTGAAAATAACTAAACCGGACGATTATTTGGTAGGTTAATAGCTATTTTACACACACACATTTACATGCATATAGATTTATGTTTTCGACTTGAGTATAATGTTTAAATTGATTTTTCGCTTACTAATATGGTGGAGACTTAGAAGTGACATAATAAGAATTCTGATATTCAAATTTATAAAGTAATTACTTAAAGCTGACACGAAGAGTGTGGAATTTTGTCATCGATATATATAAGATATAAAAGTGGTTCCCGCTTTATTCCTTGTAAAACTAACAAAATAATTATATTTTATTAAAAAAAGATAATGAATTAACGAAGGATTACGTATAAATATTACTTTTACAGTACCTAAGGAACGGTTGCACTCAGTACTTCACGTCCGTTCAATCGGAAAAGAAAATACAAACGAATCAAAAGAGCAAGCAGCAGCAAGCGAAGGGCGGACTGAGGGACCCCATCCTGGACGACGTCGAGGACTTTCAGCGACTCTATCAGGTGGGGCTGGACGCTGGGGATATTAACATCCCACGCGCGAACCTAATGTGTATCAATAAAATAATATAAAACACTTTGCATGGCGCCATCGCATCGTGGGTATACATTATGTCCCCGTCCTCAGGCGCTGTCGCACATCGGTCTGTCGGAGGCGGAGCGCCTGTCGGTGTTCTCTGTGGTGGGCGCGGTGCTGCACCTGGGCAACGTGCAGTTCGAGGAGGACGGGGGCGCGCGGGGGGGGTGCCGCGTGGCGCCGGAGGGGGAGGGCGCGCTGGCCGCCGCCGCCGCCGCGCTCGGAGTCGACCAGAATGAACTGCGCATGGCGCTCGTGTCCAGACTCATGCAGAGCTCCAGGGGCGGCGTCAAGGGCACCGCCATCATGTGAGCGAGCACCACTACACGATACGACACTAGGATTATTATTTTGTAGAAGTGCAATGCGTGCGGGAATTCAACCACTATACTGATCTTTTTAATGTAACAATAGACGATTCAAGATTCAGTGCGTGTAAATGCCTACTTGAATAATATTTCAATGTTTTTGAAGATTTTATCAAAACTTGCCTCCGCTCGTCTCTAAACGTCGCCGCTCTGAGTGAAACTTATAATATTGACAATTTACTAATAGAGTTCCGCTTAGCAGGTCAAGATACCGATCCTCTTCTTAGATATACATTATTGTGACTCGTTTATTTAAAATTTATCGTGTTCTCGAAGTCCTCTAAAACAAGAGACCCCCCTCCCAGGGTGCCTCTGAAGACGTACGAGGCGTGCAGCGCCCGCGACGCGCTGTCCAAGGCGGTGTACAGCCGACTGTTCGACTGCATCGTGCGGCGCATCAACGACAGCATCCCCTCCAGCGCCTCCGCCTACTACATCGGCGTCCTCGACATCGCGGGCTTCGGTGAGCGCTCCATCCCCAGATCCCCGGATCCCCGGAGACCTCCCCGCCGTGACCTGTTTGTCACCTAAGATATCGTTTTCAGAATACTTCCAGATGAACAGTTTCGAGCAGTTCTGCATCAACTATTGCAACGAGAAGCTGCAGCAGTTCTTCAACGAGCGCATCCTAAAGAACGAGCAGGAGCTGTACAGGAGGGAGGGCCTCAACGTCCCCGAAATAAGATTCGTCGACAACCAGGATTGCATCGGTGAGATATTTCTTTCAACAAATATATGTCGGAGGAACCGACCTTTTTGGACTTGAGCCCCAATTAAATATCTACAATGAAACGTGACTCTCTAAGCACTGGTGTCAGCTCGAGGTCCGAATTATCTGAGGGGTCTGACCGTGACGTTTACCAGTTATATAGAAATTAAACCGACTGAATTAGACTCTGCCAAAGTCCACCAACTCCACACTTGCGTTTCGATGTCATTTGATGTCCTGCACTGGTGACATAACCAATATATTATATAAGTTATGTATAGATATTTTGGTTTTGGTTCACGAAGTGGACCGAGAGAACATTTTAGAAATATTAAAAATATAAAATATGACATATGGTTGTAGATAAGCAATAGTGTGTCAACCCACAAAATGTAATATTTGGAGATATTTTGTATTCTTATAATGGTTCAAATATTCTACATTAAACAAAACCCCTTTAAGTCATTTTAGTCCAAAAAGTACCAAAAAATATATTTTTATCACCCATTCATTATATTAAATTCTTTAACACATTCGTCAATCAAACTAGTACCATCTATTATCATTTTATGATACTTGACATTTTATTTCGAAATATCATTCAGTGGTTCAATGCGTGGCAAGATACAAAGTTCCAAAATAATAACAAGAATTATAAAATCTTTAGACACGTTTTGCTCAAAACTGTTTAGGGCTTGACAAACTATTGCTTATCAGTATCCAATATTTATTTATCTATTACATCCTTTTATTCACAGATTTAATAGAGAGCAAGAACCACGGCATCTTCCACTTCCTGGACGAGGAGTCCAAGCTGCCCAAGCCGGACTTCGGTCACTTCACCGACTGCATCCACAAGCAGCTCGCCAACAACTCTAAGTAATACTCTAGACCCGACTCACACACACCGACCCCAGTACCCTGCGAGTAAGTTTGAATCCTAGTGCTGTGACGATAAGGTCGTCTTTCCCAGCTCCCGCCTGAGCGCGCCGCGCGCCTCGCGGCTGAAGGCCCACCGCGCGCTGCGGGAGCACGAGGGGTTCCTGCTGAGACACTTCGCGGGAGCCGTCTGCTACAACACGGTGCGGAACTCAACGCTGTGTTCTCGTTGCTTTGTTTATTATGGACGGACGCCGTCACCTTCTTATGCTATATGTGATCGTCTTTATCGGGACGATATCGCATATGTAATGCCTAATTCACCGAGACGGTCAGTGATATCGTAGCTCAATTTTTAGAGCCATCGGACTGTTTTCCAGAGGTCGCGGGTTCGAATCCCTCCCCGTATCGGTTAATTTTTTCATTTTATAATTATATAAATTTATTATAGATGAAATGAAAGTACAATACCCGGCAATAAATATTGCACCTTTGGAAAGAGACAATCGGCTAATTTCGGCTTCGTAGAGCGTTATCACTGTCGCACGAAATTCAAACAGTCCGGTATCTATTAGGAGTTGTTAAACCAAGAATAACCTGCTTGTTTTGATAATTATTTTTATTTTTTGTATAAAAAACATTTTTTTTTCTATAAGTGATGGCTTTAAGTTGGGGTAAAATAAAATTTAAAAAAAACATGCTTACATTATGTTTATGTAAAAAAAATATTATTTAGGCAAATTATAACTGTACATAGTAAAGACCATTATACTTATTCTTAAAATGAGACGATGTAATACAGTAGCCAGCAATAAATATTACACATCGTCCTTTTGAAAGAGACAATGGGTTAATTTCTAGTGATGTGACATTCTGTAAACGTATCCGCGATATCGATAGTGATCCTTATCTCTATTTTAGTACCTACCGTTTTTAAAAGGCTCGCTAGGTGCTGTTCATCACTTGCTAGAACGAGATACATCGAAAAGTGCAATCACCTCGAGGATTTTGCCGTGTGCGATAACGTTTAGTTGTATTTCGTTCTAGAAAATTACTAAGGTAGCATTTAAAAATAAAAAATACGACAAATAAACTAAAAACACAAACAAAATCATTTATTGAAAGTAAATAAAAAAAAAGGTCAAGTTAACAAATATTTTTTTTTATTCGCCACTTTCAGAACTTCTTATAAAAGAAACGACAAATAAATTACAATAAGACCACTGCCATATTTCTCTAAACTATTAAATATTTGTTTATTAAAATATTGCGGACTAAAATATTTCTATTTTTTGGTCCAATCGTTTCGATCCATATCTGTCATCAGTTAACGTCCGCAGGAAATCTAGAATAATAATCCGTAGGTATAGCACATAGATGTTGCAGAATTTATTAGAATAACACTGGATTAAATTATCGATAACTGTGCTTTTTACAACACCATTGCAAAAATGTATAGAATACTTTAAAATGCTCAAATATCATAATAAATATTTTTAATTAATAATTTTTTAATAATAATATCAGGACAAATTACACACATTGAACTAACCCCTAAGTAAGCAAATTATTTGCTTGTGTTAAGGGTGTTAGACAATGATACAAATACATAGAAATACACATATAAATACTGAGAATATATTTAATAAACGACCAAACCCAGAAACACAGACATCTATGCTCATCACATAAATACCTGTCTCCGCCGGGAATCAAACCCGAGCCCCATTGCGCCGTGACACGTTAGGCGCCTGCGCTAACCACTCGACCAACGGGGCGGCTTATATTGCATATAGCAGTCTTATAATTTGGTCATAGGATAATTTTCTCTTTATAATTTGTAAACCAGTTAAAAAAACACAAATAGTTTATTGTAACGAAGAACAACGTAAAAAATACCATGTTAGATCACTTACCAATGGAAGGTTACGTTTTCAACTTAATTTTCTTTCCGGGAAGAATGGGATTTACATCCTCTTATAATGTAGGACATTGCTCATGCTATTAGGTTATGTTTTCTCTCAACAAAACAGAGAAAATATGTAAATAACTATATGAATTCGGAAATAAAACTAAACAAGAATACACCACTGACAGCCGAAACCAAAACGCAACCAAAATGTGTAAACGTTGTCCCATACCCAAATATGAATTATACTTTTCATATTATCATTATAATGGTGACCAAATGGTGACCATTTTTTTCATTATTTTATTTTACCCCAACTTAAAGCCACCATTCATAGAAAAAATTGTGGCTTTTATACAAAGAATAAAAATAATTATCAAAAGAAGCAAATTATACTTGTTTTACAGCTCCTAATACATACCGGACTGTTTCTATTTCGTGCGACAGAGATAACCCTCTACGAAGTCGAAATTAGCCGATTGTCTCTTTCCAAAGGTCGATGTGCAATATTTATTGCCGGGTATTGTACTAATATTTTCATATGCACATTATATTTATCCGACGATGGGAAGTCGGCAGACGCATGTTTTATCTTATTTTTTTGTTTCCATGTTTCTAGAGTCAGTTCATAGAGAAGAATAACGACGCCCTCCACGCGTCTCTCGAGTTCCTGGTGCAGGAGTCCAGAAATCCGTTCGTACAACGGCTCTTCGAAACCTCGGATAACAATAACGCCAAGGGAAAGCTCAACTTCATATCGGTGGGGGCAAAGTTCCAAGCTCAGCTGTCGCAGCTCATGGAGAAGCTGAAGGAGAACGTACGTACACCTCCACGAAAACGAGTCGCTCCAAATAGAAAAAAGTGTTTCGAACGGAGCTAGACCCGGGATCGAAAGGACGATCCTCGCGACACCCGGCTGACCCGGCGCCGCAACGGACGCGCCGCATTATCGCACAGTGACCCCGCTCTCCTCCGCAGGGCACGAACTTCGTCCGCTGCATCAAGCCCAACTCGCGCATGGTGGGCGGCTCCTCGTCGGGGTCGCTGGTGCTGTCGCAGCTGCAGTGCAGCGGCACCATCGCGGTGCTGTCCCTCATGGAGCACGGCTTCCCCTCGCGCGCGCCGTTCGACGACCTGCACCGCCTCTACGTGGACTACCTGCCGCCGCAGCTGGTCTCCTTGCCACCCAAGATATTCTGCCAGGTCAGTGACCCGACGCGTCTCGGCAATGTCCCTACTTATTTCGCCAGATAAGTGATCGTGCTCGGTGGTGACGACGGCCCGTAGTCCGTCCTTATTTATCACCCTCGCTTCCGGAGAATTCCTCCTATTTTTTTTCAAGCTTTACATTCAAAAGTCAATGTGAGAATATTTTTCGTTTGACAGGCCATGATCCACAGCTTCGGTCTGTCCGACAAGGATTTCAAGTTCGGGATCACGCGAGTGTTCTTCAGGCCCGGCAAATATTCCGAATTCGACACCATTATGAAGTCCGATCCCGAAAACCTGAAGTCCATAGTGGGTTCGGTTCTCGCCTGGCTCGTTAAGTCGAGATGGAGAAGGGGCATATTCTCCGTGCTCTCGATCATTAAACGTAAGTATCAAGCACTTACCAATTTGGAGGTCGAACTTCGGTTATGAATGGACTTTAATTTAAAATAAATGGACAATGGAAAATCACTCGTACGGGCAGAGATTCAAACCCGCGACCTCCGGGAAATCGTTCCGATTAAATTTCCTTCACCCGCGTAAAATTCTGATATCGTGAAGTAACTCTGGTTTCCTCGCAGTGAAGAACAAGATCCTGCGTCGTCGCCAGTGCCTGCTCCTCATCCAGAAGACGGTCCGGGGCCACCTCGCCCGCAGGAGACACGCACCTCGCTACAAGGGACTCGCCAAGATCAGGATGATGGACCACAGCCTGCTGCAGATGGAGGAGGTCACCGCCCTGCTCAAGAAGGACAAGGACGCCGCCAAGAACAATATTCAACAACTCAAGAACGGCATCGCAGACGCCTGCCGCACTATCAAGGTTCGATAGACTTTTACGAGATACGTTTTTGTATGCTTACACTTATTACTATACACAATAGTTACGATGAGTTTGATGTTATGTTTCAGAGTAATGACAGGATCAGTCGGGATGAAATCGACAAACTCTACACAAAACTCGCTAAAGATATCGAAGTGCAGATGGCCGCCTTGCAGAAGGCAATGACGGACCAGAAGAATAGGTATATTATATATATATATATATATATATATATTACGGTTACTATAATATGATTGTAGCTCGATGTTATCATAAAACTACACTTCTAGAAACATATTTCAATTATTGCGTGACACGAAATCCATACAAATTTATTTTATAAACCAATAAGAGATTTTAATTATTGTTATTGCTTACAGAGAGGAGCAGGAGAGACTGCGCAAGCTGGAGGCGGAGATGCGCGCCGCAGAGGAAGCCAAGCGGAAGGAGCAGGAGATCATACGACAGGAGGAGGAGAACAGACGACTGTGGGATATCATTTATTCTTAGTGGCGTCTTTACTTAGAATTAATAGATACAGTTGTAGAACATTTCAAAACTCTTGTATGTCAAACGTGGCATATTTTACGTTATCACGGTTAAGAACTTGAGAACCTTCGTTGCTCGGAACGCTTTGGTTTAAAAAAATGTATCAATTAGTATTCGATAGTTCAATTACCAGACGACGTCCACGTTCTTCACGAACCCACACCGGGACCATCCAAATATAATGGGAGCGCTCCTCACGAGTGGTGTGTGTTTGCGAGCAGGAAGGCGGAGATGGAGGCGCGACGCAAGGCGGAGGAGGCGGAGCGAGCGCGCCAGGAGGAGGCCATGAAGCACCAGCAGGAGACGCTCAGGATGACCATGGAGGCCGCCGCCAGGGACGAGCGGGAGGAGAGGGAGAGGTGAGGGAGGGGAGGGGCACGTCGGCTCATCTCACTATGCGAAGCGCTCTCCTCTTTGATTCACTTCTATCACCCCGCGGCTCCGCTTCTCCTTTCGTCGTGAAGTCTGTTCTCCTTTCCAACCTCCTCATGCTCCTACCCGCCCGCACTCCTATCAATAACTAGTTAGTTGTCTGTTTGTTGTAATGTAGTGGTACTGTCCGTGTGCAGGCTGGAGCAGGAGCGTCGCGACCACGACATGGCGGTGCGACTCGCGCACGAGACGGACGGACACGTGGAGGGGTCGCCGCCGCAGCTGAGGAGGTACCTACCACCAACCACCCACCACCCACCTACCATACCATTGTACTGTAGGGACGAGTCACTTATCATATATGTATCGTCTATAATGATGCGAGTGCTCGGCGGATATATTCCAGGTGTACTCATTACTATTGATAGATTTGTTCATGAATTTCTGGTGCATTAGAGTCAGTCTTCGAGGATGTATCAATGGTGTTAAGAATGTGAAATTTACATATAAATAAAGAATCCCTCGTGTTCGAGAGCGTGTCTTCTGTACAAAGCTTGTATACACTACAGTAATATTGTCTGCACAGTTTCCCAACACTGGACTCGATGAACGGAGAGAATAAATTGAACAGGTACCGGAGACTAGAAATTATCTATCGCAATGCCTTCTGTCCTCTTTCAATATATGTGTATATCTCATTATTTCATATTATTTTATGTTTAATTATTGTAGTGAGTTATATTTAGTCACATAAAACTGTTTTTTAAACTATATGTTTATGTGTCATAAAAATTGTGTATGTTTTTTATATAAAAAAGTATTTTTTACTTTAACTTCAAAATGATAATGATGAAATGCAAACCCTCTATCATTGAAGTCGGTCAACGATGCTGCATGCTATTGAAAGAGGACTCCTTAACAACACTAACTCTTAACTCCGGCTATGGCTTCTGTTTCTCTTGCACGATTGTTTGTTAATAACGCAGTATCATTAGATACATATTAAACTTTCATTATAAAACGTCTAATAAATTAAAAGACGTCGCTTTATAAATATATAGTTGTGTAGCATTCAATAAATAGTATTGTAATTAATTTAGAATGTACATAAATAACCCTTAGAAAATGTTTGTCGGAACCAAATTAATACTTTTAAGGTAAGGTATTGGATTTTTCACTGTATTAAGTTACAATAGGGTTCATAATGAAGTACATCCATCGATAGGTCCGAGCGCGTCCGCATGCAACAAGCCATGCAAGGAAAACAGAAACACGACCTGTCCAAGTGGAAGTATTCAGAGCTCAGAGACACCATCAACACCTCCTGCGATATTGAACTACTGGAGGTTTGTATATAGTGATATGCAATTAACCCATCTACTGTATGAGTAGGAGTTAGATTAATAATAGACGTTTTGAGATTTAAGATTTTTTTAAATAAAGAATTCTGTTGCGGTATGAAGTGCATCATCTGGTCATTGCAGGCGTGTCGCCACGAGTTCCACCGTCGCCTGAAGGTGTATCACGCGTGGAAGGCCAAGAATGCTCGCAAGAACACCCTGGAGCCGGAGCGGGCGCCCCAGTCCATCATCGACGCTGGTGAGAATCTCATCGTATACGGGAGGGGCTCCATGAGACGGAAGGGAAGTTCCAACACATGGGCGACGCCGAGAAACCAACTCGGCAACTAGTCATCCTTTTATATGTTAAAAGAAACATCGTCGTTCAAAGAGACTATTTCATTGTATTGAAACAAATATTCTATCTAAATATAATAACTAGCTTTTTCCCTGCGGCTTCGCACGCGTTAAATTCGTAGTAAAACGATTCCCCTTTTCCTTTTTTTTGTATTGGCTTCCAGTTCCATATGACTTGTTCTAAGTGATACAATCAAAATTACCACATCGGCAGTCATCACTCACTGTCAAAAATCTATTTAAAGTTTTTAATAAGGATACAATATTAGATACTGTAAGGTCTGGTTTTATATATATATATATATATATATATATATATATATATATATATATATATATATATATATATATATATTATTTAGCTTTTAAAATCTATACATATTTTTTTTATAATAATATATATATAGTATTAGACTTTCAGTTTTACAAAATTTTTAATACCTACTGAACATTAACAAAAGCCATTTTTGAGACGATTTGCATGTTCCATACCAAAGTGCGCCGGTCGACCTAACCGCCGCAAACGTGTCCCTATATTTTAAATCTGTAATATCTTCGAAAATATTTATTTAAATTACAGGATGTAAAGGGCTATATTATTCCATATTAAATATAAAATGTATTTAAGGCACTTAATTAGATAAGGATTAATGCTGTATCGCTTAAAATCGTTTTGTAAATAAGCCATTATTTATCGTAAAAAGTAAAGGATAAAAATTGGCTATTGTGGGTTATCCTTAAGAGATAAACATATACCATCGCGGACTTTCTTGTAGAACTTTTTAAGGTATACAATACTTAGTACATTATTTTGATCTATCTCGTAGAGTTCAGCCAGCGTTTGCATTGTAAGCGCAAAACAATGTGTTTGTTTACGACTTCCCATTAGAAATTATCAATGTTTCTCTAATATATTAAGCATGTTATTTATTATACATATAAACCTTCCTCTTGAAATACTCTATCTATTAAAAAAAACCTTCAAAATCCGTTGGGTAGTTTAAAAGATCTAAGCATACATACATACAGAGATAGGGACAGACGCGGGTAGCGACTTTGCTTTATACTATGTAATGATATAAATAATTTATTTTTAAAAGTGTAATATCCCCTCAGCCAAGACGCCGCGCGTGTGTACGGGTCCCATCCTGGGCGCCCGTCACCGCTACTTCCGCATCCCGTTCGCCCGTCCCGGCCATCCCGGCCATCCCGGCCTGGACGAGGTGCGCGGCTGGTGGTACGCACACTTCGACGGCCAGTACGTGGCGCGCCAGATGGAGCTGCATCCCGACAAGACGCCCGTGCTGCTGCAGGCCGGTGGGTCACGAGCATACAGCTCCTCCTTCTCGAAGCTTCCCTCGCGAGAGAGATAGAGAGTCACTCTCGTCGCGATGGAGACGTCGACGGATGACCGTAAATTATTATGGACCGTGTAACCGTACTATGCCCCTCGTAAATATTGGGAAATAAAAATATGGGGTACATGGAGCGGCACCGGGGATGAGACTCCTCATATTTAGATCCTATTATAAGGTTTAGTACGATCCCCAGGCGTGGACGACATGCAGATGTGCGAGCTGAGCCTGGACGAGACCGGCCTCACTCGCAAGCGCGGCGCGGAGATACTGGACCAGGAGTTCGAGCGCGAGTGGGACAAGCATCGCGGGCCGCCCTACAGACCCACGCGCTAGGGACCAGGCCGCTCCACTACGGCCTGCCGCACCCGGTATTCATGGAGACACTCATTTTTTAATATTATTTACTCTGTGATAGTAAGTACACTGCGAACGGCGCTATGAGGTGGTCACGTTATACTGAAAATCTAGAAAGGCGGTAGTATTCTCACCTTTATTGCAGTATACATAGATTAAGTACATATTTGTGTTTGTTTTCTACTTAAAGTGCAGTACTTTACTTTACTTTACAGTACAAGAACCGTTATATCCGAAAATAATTACTATTATTTGTTTCTTTTCAGATGCAGATTTTAAGCACGAAAAGATTATAACAAAGCATTTTGTGTTTTTAAATAATATTTATAAGAGATAAAATTTTGTGCTTTCAAATGTGCCTTCACAGGTTATGTAGATGTCTGATATAGTGCAATATGTATTAAAAGGATTTTCCACCGTAGATATATTTGTGATTGAAGTACACAATTTAGTATTAATTAAATATAATTAAGGTGAGGAAAGTGGAGATTATATTGTACACATGTTATTCGGAGCATTTTATTAACATTTGTGATAGAGACATTCCCGCGTACACCATTATATATTTTATTTGTTGCCATATCGGGACCACTTTCCATGCCCCCATAAATTTCTTTTATGAAATCGAACCCTAATTACAATTAATGGGGATTCCTCTAAAATATACAATTTAAAATTTTGTAATGCATGCTAGACAAAATAATTAAAACGAAATGTTGTGTCTGTGATTAATATTGCAATGTTAAGATATATCAAATAATATAAAGATTAATAATGTATTTATTTTGGCATTCCACATGCTACCGAAAGACTGGTTGATGGCAGTTTTGATGTTTAAAATTTTGTATTTTATTGAAAATGTATTCCAAGCAGTATTTAAACATTCCTATAAAATATACTATATTAAATGTTTTAAAGATTATTTTAGTATAATAGTACATACTTTTAAAGTACAATTTATTATTAGCTGTGTACTCACACAGTAATATCGAGTGCCTTTATCATGCCTTAGTACATGACTTTGTGTTATGCTTTACCAAATAAAATTAAGATCGATACTAGTTGTTTTATTATTAAATGATAATGTTTCCCATAAATTAATAAATTTCTATATTTTTTAATTATCTATATTTTTGTAGTTGCACTTCACATTTATCACACTTTACCTTTCACAGTTTATCCAATAAAATTTGTACATTTATGTTGAGACTATTGGTAAAATAATATTTGGATATTATTAATATCGATAAAAATTTATTGTAAAAGGATTTTTATAGTTATCTTGCCTTTAAATTATTTACATAATAAATTTACGCCTACTACTACTATACTTTTTACCTAATTAAAAATGTTAGTGATATTATTATAATAACATTATTACCTTCTGTTTTTTCAATGTCCATGGAAATGCTAAATTGAAATAAATTGTGCTATTATTAAAATTTACTTCTTTGCGTTCTTGGTATAAAATACAAAAAAAGATCATACTAAGTTGATGATTAATATGGAACTTCATCTATTGTAAATAACAACTTCCTAAGTCTATTCAAACCTAAAATCCAGGCCATCTAAAAATCTACTTTATCTGTATCTCATTTAGGACGGATGATGCAATATACAAATTCTAACGACTAACCTTCTACTTTTAGAAGAGTTGGTGAGCAGAAATTTCGCATGAAGGTTCCTTTACCAGACTAGACCAAACATATATAAATGATAAATCAAGAATTGAATAAACCGCCAAAATTTTATTATGCCCACTATCCCACTGCCTACAACTCACAATTTTATTATGAAAAGTTAACATTTATAAACAAAGTTAAGT
The DNA here is from genome assembly GCA_959347405.1 of Napeogenes sylphis. Lineage (NCBI taxonomy): Eukaryota > Metazoa > Arthropoda > Insecta > Lepidoptera > Nymphalidae > Napeogenes > Napeogenes sylphis. The sequence goes on along the minus strand of OY365788.1, from coordinate 25,839,652 downwards.
GTTAATCATATTACGGTTATACTTTTTATTTATTTTTAAATTATAAATAAGGAAGAGTGGCGTCTCTGATTTAGTGCTCAACGTATGTTGAATAAAAATGAAAACGCTCATCTTTCAGATCGCAGCATTCTCTGTCAACGTTAGATTAATTATCTACTATGTCGTTGTCTTTTATTATGACATTGGCTGTCAAATATTGTATATTTTTAACTTTTATTTTAAGTTTGTACTTTGTAGATGAGTAGATGTGTTTGAATTTTATAATATCTAAACATTACATTGAGTTTTTCGTCTTTGCATACTATAAACAATTTCAATCGTGCCAAATATTTATTGGTTGGTTTGGTACTCTTCACTTTTATGTTTAACTTCAGCATGTTAAGAATTCCGATAGTAAATTAAAATGGAAAGGTTCTTATTCATGGTTTGTGTTTTGTTTATTATCAACGAAGTACATGCATCTTCAAATTACGATGGTAAGCTAATCTAATCTTTTTAATTAGTTATGTATTAAGTCTCAATAAACTTAAAATAAAAGCAATGTGACATCATTTACAATTGTTATAACTAATCAGACCTTTGTTTACATTTATTTATTGTAAAATATTTTTTATTTTAGTACAATGGCTTAGTGGTGCAGCTACTATAGAACGTGATGTACAGCCTTTAAAAAAAAGAGTAGAGATATTTTGTTATACTGGCACAACAAAAAACTTGTTTGCCCTATGGCAAACTGTAAAGGTACTGTAGCTTTTATAAACATGTATATATTATCATATTACTTACATAATAAAAAGAAATATGTCCTTTTATATCTTATACATAATAGAAATAAATTCTGATAATATAACCATACTTTTAGTTTCATGTGAAGATTAAGAATGATGAATTTAGTCAATACCTCGGTGACAATCCAGAACAGGTGTACAAAGATTATACAGCCATGTGGACAGTTGTTAATCCCTTCCAGAAAAAATCCTACCGAACTGTGTCACTAGACCTCTTCACTCCTACTTGTATGGCTATCAATACTCAACACAAGCAAAGTATTGAATTACAGATACAAAGTATGTATCTTTATACAGTCTGTTTAATTTTTGGACAATACTATTGTTTGCTTTGAACTTTATGTGTTTTTCAATATTATATTCTGTAATAAAGTTACAATATTTCAGCAGCTTAGACTGAAATACAAAAATAATTTTCAGGAATAGATCTATGGCGGGTTCTTATGATGGTAGTTGGCATAGCTGCAATCTTTGCATCTCGCACACTAAGCAGTAATCCTGTCTTCTTTTACCTTTGTGGGATAATTGTTGGTGTATCAGCATCCTTTATGCTCCTTGTGTATTATGTGAGCAAGTTGTTACCAAGAGTAAGTACTATAAATATTGACTATATAAATAAAACTTGTAAGTTTTTGCTGGATAGTGCTTTAAAGAAGGAATTATTTGTTTTTAGTTTCATATACAACACTTTTACACATTTAAAAAAATATTTAATTTCAGAAAACTCTTACCTATGGTATATTAATAGGTGGTTGGACAGTTGGTGTGTATCTGTTTCAACAAATATGGGAGAATATTCGTAGTATTCTGTCAGTGTACCACGGTTACTTATTCTGGTATACTTTATTGGTTGGTTTTATCAGTTTTGTAGTTTGCTATAGAATTGGACCACCAAAGAATGAACGTAGTAAGAATATTGTAATGTGGACATTGCAGGTGAGAAATTAAAATTCATTTATATATTTTTTAAAGTATTATTTTATTAATTCCTGTCTAATTAACTTTAAATTAACATGTTGCAAGTGTTTTTTTAATTATTTCCAGGTTATAGGTGTGTTTATGATATTCTTCAGCAGTCAGTATCAAGAAGCGTCGGCGGCGGTGGTAATTGCCGCACTGGTTGTTAAATATTTTCCTCAGTCGCTGCTTATCGCTATACAGGGATACTGGTAAAAAATAATATCCTACTTGTTATATCTTAGCTATATATAAGCTAATTCTGAGTTATTATGGAAATTTTATTACTTGTATACTTCATATCCAGGCGCCGTAAGTTTCCTCCAAAACCAAGACTACTAACTAGCGAAGAGTACTATGAGGAGGGAGCAAGAGAAACTAAAAAGTCGTTAGAGAACCTTCGTCAGTATTGTTCCAGCCCGGACTGTGCTCAGTGGAGCATCATGCTTAAGTTACACGACGCGAAAAGGTTAGTGAACGGTCTTAGACTACTAAAAATGTGGTGTGCAGCAGATAATAGTAAAATGTTTATTATTATTTATTACATCATTAGACAAATCTTGAAGGAGAAAGAACCTCATGTACAATTACACAGTAAGAAAAGGGTTTCAGGTTTCAGTTATCAGTAATATTTCAGGTTCAGAATAAGTAATATGGGAATAATGTCACTATGTTCTTGTCAATACTATTAAACTTGCAGCTTTACCTCTGTAAAATAATATTAAATACGACTACAGAAATGAGAAAACTATAAGTACTAGTGTTTTTTTAATTCAATGTATTTAACAACTGTTTTTCATAATACTTTTACATTGATTTTAGATTCGCAAGTTTCGTAGAAGGTAACTCTCATCTTAGTGACGATGAAGTATTAGGTTATGAATCCTACGCATTTTCTATGGAACGCCCAAAACCTATCGCAAACTCCACTAGAAACCACATGGAAATATCTGATGACGAGTCTTCCGAGTATGATGATGATGATTGAAAGAAAAGTTAAAACATATGGTCCAAATAAGAAGTTTCTTTATTGTGAGAGTGAAAACGTAAGGTATTTTATATCTGGCAAACGTTTGATGGTGTATTTTATATGGTTATTTTGAAAGGCATTGCCAATGCTCAAGAGATCTTTGGAATAAGTTTGTATATATAATATATACATTTTACTGTCAAATAACCTGTTATGTAAGTAAATGAGTTGTGCAAGTTCTGTATTTTTTTAAGTTGGTGTAATTCTTAGTTGTGTCCATTCAATGGTAAATTACTTTCCTAATACTATTTTTAAATTGTGATTTTTATTTTGAATTAGTTTTATGATCAATCAATTCTTTCTTTCTTTAAAATGTATTCGTATATAACAATGTGATAAAATGGCCAGCTTGATTACTATTAGTCATAACTCAAATATATTGGCTATAAATTTATAATTAAATAATTAGGTCTGTAAGATAAACAAAACATCTTGTTAGTAATAATTTATTTTTATAATTAACATAAGTCTTGATTAAATTTGTAAATATTTGCTTTTTAGTGTGGTTGATTATAGTTAAATGTTTTGTAATAATTAAGACTAAACATTTTTTCAAATATTTTTTTTTATTTGAACCCTAACTTATATTTTTGTTACTTACAAAATTATAATCTTTTTATTATGGCACTGCGGTTTAAATAAATATATAAGAAAAGGCACTATGCTTAATTTGTAATACATATATATCTTTTTTTTTCATTTTGTATTTTTATAAAACATTAGCCACAACAATTAAAAGCATTTAGCACATACCTATAAATGCTTTTATTTAAATAATATTAGATATATTAGTACTGATTTTATTTCCAATCTTTTTCATAGTTTCAGTGTTAGGTCTGTTATGAACGTGCACGGCTAGCTTTCTTGCTCTTATCAAGAGTTTGTGGGGGTGGGGGCGGCTTGGCAGACATATGTCTACTGTATAATCTGTAAAAAAATACAATTCAATTAGTTGCATTATTATTATTATATAAAGAAATTGTTTTAAAATACATACACTTTGTATGTTTCAGATTTCAAGTAATCCAAAACATGAGAAGGTCCTAATTTGAGTTGATCTTCAATGGGTGGAACCCAGAAATTGCCCTCTAAACGTAACACTGATTTGTTGCTAGCCAAATCTAGAGAACCTACAATAATACAATTCATATATAAATACTAGAGCTTTAATAATTAAATTACCTTTTAGCTTTAGATTTTATTTCATTTACCAATTTCAGGAGGCAACACAACAAGTCTGTTGCCTTGGAGATGCAATTCTCTTAGCCGAGACAACTGACCAAGTTCTTTTGGTACTTCTATTAAATCATTTTCCCTCATAGATAACTAAAAACAATGTTATTTTTTTAAATAATGTATTTTAACCAATATTTATTACAAATAAATGAATTTTATATAAATACCTACTATTTGTAAATTTTTCAAATTTCCAAATTCAGGGGGTAAAAATTCAAAATCATTGTCACCCAAATACAAGGCTCGGAGACTTTCTAAAAATATTGATTATATAATGAATGATACATTACACAAATTTACTGGTTAACAAATCATAACAGGAAAATTAACTTAATGGAATTAAACAAATTTAATATACTTAGGGCTTTAAAATGTGAACAACATCCTTAAGTAAGTGTATATCATAATTTTTATACCCATCATAAAAAAGTTCCCGGGCAGAGCACCCTCTTTCAAATTATTATAGGTTAAATCCAATATTTCCAACACAGGGAAGGCACCAAAGCCTCTTGGCAAGGTGTACAGTCTGTTGAGGGAGACATTGAGAATCCTTAGCTTGGGTAGAGAAGATAGACTGACTGGCAATTCCTCTATGTGATTGTTTGCGAGATTTAAAATCTCTAAATTCATCAAATTCGCAAGTCCAGCCGGGACAATTTGTATCTTGTTGTGGCTTAATGTTAATCGTGTAATGTTTTCGAGACTAACTGAAAATTATAAAACAATATTATTAGCAGTGATATCATATTATGTTCTGATATCAGCATATTGCTTATGATGTATCGTATATATATTTTAAGATTATTTTAACATTGAAACAAAGAAACAGAAACCAATAAAAAATATTGATATATAAATCTCTGTATTTTCAAATGGAGTAAAAATATACTAAATACAGCAATACATAAAACTAAAAACTTCGAGTTGCGAAACTTGTACAAAAACTTGTTACAAGCTAAAAAAGGCAAAACAAGTTATAGAGGTACTTACATAGTCCAGGGATTTCATCAAGACTAGAAATTCCTTTATCCACTAAGTCAATTTCAGGATTATTTATTTCTTTCGCTTCTTCGATAACTTTTTTGGCTTTCGACATTTTGCCAGTGTTTGGAATACAGGAAACTGGAGGAGGATGACTCATTATAGCGATTGAGGAAAAACAGAAATATACAGAAAATTTTATCCAATCATAAGCGTCCTAGGAATTTCTTGAAGTTTTGGATTGGTTAGAATACGAATAAAAAGAAGCTACATAGATTAAAAATAATGTGTTATTAAATTATGAAATGATGAGATGAGTATTTCTTGTGATCAAATTAATTAATTGTTTTATCTAATACAAAATATTATTTGTAACGGTCGGTACATTTCACAAGAATATATATTTTAAGTAATAAATATGAATAAAATTAATAAATTGACATCATAATCAATCGAACTGTCGCCACCTATCGGATAATGGATATCAAACCTCTTAAAATAGTTACGACCCACGAATCGAAAGTGTTACCTAAATCAAAACCATAATTCCATAATTCATATGCCTGCTGAAAAAAACCAGTAAAATGTAAATTGTAGAGATTTACAGTCTTATTGACTTATAAAGCCAAAATTTTACCTAATTAGGTAGCCCTAGCTAGAAAGGAAGATATAATTCTATTTATGATTTTAAGTATGTTTTTAAAAGATCACAATACATTTTATTGAGTTTTAATCAGAGTGAACCGATCTGCTATATAAATTTCACTAATCATGTCCTTTAAATTCAAACAATAGTAGGTATATAGCTTAAACAGTATATTGGGTTTTAGTACATAAACTAAATGAGTTAGTATACAAAAATAAAAATAATAACATTATTCCACATAGATTCGGAAATTGACAAACATCTTTCATCTTGGCTTTATTTTTTTTATTTTTTAACCGACTTCTTCATAAGGGAGGAGGTTCTCAATTCGGCCGGTATATATTTTTTTTATGTATGTACACCGATTTCTCTGAGGTTTGTGAACCGATTTACGTAATTCTTTTTTTGTTTGATGCGGAATAGTTTCGAATTGGTCCCATAAAAATTTTATTCAGGTAGGCCCATTAGTTTTAATTTTATGAGCATTTTTGTCCAAATTTGAACTAACTCTTCCAGAAGGAAATCAAAACGTGCTGTGACTAATGACATCTGTTGTTTTGGATATGTGAAGTCTTTAATAGTCTCACAAGAACGAAATTGTGTTTCAAACAGATTTTTTACGAAGAAAACTACTTTTATTCGTTCCCGTTTATTGAGATCTGTATTTTAAAGGCGCGCAGCACCTTTTGTAGGTCTACCCATGGCTAATTGATAATGTAGCAATAAACTAAAAAGTATTAAATAAAAATAACTACGTTAAGAAAAACCTACTTTAAAACTAAAAAGTAATAAATAATGAAGATTTAATATTTATTATATACTACCTATTATTTATGTCCTATTTATTAATAGGTTTGAATTCGGTGCCAAGCATTAAACAAATAATTATATTTAACCACTTAAATGAATACGTGCAAATTAATACAATGATATGCCTACTTTAATGATTAAGATACGTAAATAAACATAATAAATAGCAATTAAATGTTATTATTACAAGCAGCTCAATCTTCATATGATTACTAGGTTGAATCGATACGAATAAAAACAAAAAATAAATAATTACGTAAATGTATTCAACCGAATTCTAATACTAAATGGTAATAACTTTTTAGTAAATAGGACATATAAATAATAGGTAGTATATAATAAATATTAAATCTTCATTATTTATTACTTTTTAGTTTTAAAGTCGGTTTTTTTAACGTAGTTATTTTTATCTAAGTTAAATTTTTCTAAAACCTCGTATGGCGAAGCGTTCGACTTGCTATATGATATAAATATAAAGTGGTATTGTTTAGAGGGATACGGTTGCTCCAAATAAAAAAGCTTATATTTTTATTATTGCATAAGTCATAATCTTTAGTATGTAATTATTGTGAAGGTTTATACACGCTTTTGTAAATAGGTTCTAAATAAAATCACTTCTGCTAACTCTCGAGTCTCTATTAGAAAAAATCAAGATTTTTAAAAGGACAATCTCTAAAATACCATGTCTATAAATGGCTTTTGTCGTTCGGAGATTTATAGAGTAGGATATAAACTATAATATATTGAAATAAAACTATTTTTACGGATTTAACTCGCGTATATTGAATAAAATTTTAAATTTACATTTTAAATCTAACCCGACGTTTCGAATGCTTTGCAGCAATCGTGTTCACGATAAGACGAGATGGAGGTGTCTGTCAGTATTCAGTAAGTCAGTTAATTAGTCATCTACCTCCAACGGTTTCTAAGCTTCCGGGCGTACAGTTCAGAATTCACTCAAAACGCACTAACAGTATCTTGACCTACAGTGCAGTCACAGACATGGAATTTTATATTCTTCAAAAGTAGGTCCCAAGTGTTAGACAATCACCAACCATCTTCTCTATTAAAATTAGGATGTTTTTTAATTTCAATAGCCTCACGAACCATGCTTGTAATGTAACGATGTTCTTTAGCGAGGATTTTAGGTTTATCAAATCTTATATAATGATTGGGCTTGTCTATGGTGTGTTCACACACTGCTGACTTCGATGTACGCCTATGTTTGATATCTGAGATGTGTTCCCCAATTTTTTTTACCGATGCTCCTCTTTGTTTGGCCTATGCATGACAAACCACAATCGCAGTCAAGTTTATATAATCGAGCACATTGTAAAGGAATATTACTTTTGATAGGTCTCAAGAATTGGCAACTTTTCTTTGAGGTTTGTAGATAGTTCTAATAGAAACCTTTTTTAAGATGTTACCGATTCTGTCAGTAACTCCTTTCACATATGGTAGTACCTACAGCCGGTTGATGCTCAACTGTAGGTGGCTTGATGTGGTTTCTGCGACGCTGGTGAGGTACGGGCAGGTGGTTGTTGAACAAAGCAATTTAATTCAATATACGCGAGTTACATCCGTAAAAATATTTTTTATTTCAATGTGTAATACTCGTGAAAACCTTAGAAAAGACTATATAATATATTGATAAAGTGGAAGTGGATATAAGATATTGATAAATATGAAATCGATATTTTTAGGCTGTATCGATTATTATAAAGTAAAAATATTGATATATCGTCATTTTTTGTGAGGGCTTATTGGCTTGAAACTTTTGACTCAAAAACATTTAATGTAAAATAATTATATATATCATTCTAATTTAATACCCATGATAAAAATAATTTATATCAACAGTTTCAATCAAACAGACATCGATGATCGAAGTGTACTCAGACATAGTATAGACAAAGAGTTACTCTATTACCATGCATGAATAATCAATTATATTCCAATTAGTTAATTATATTCATGAACGATTTAACCAATTAAACTAAACTAAATTAAGAAATATATGGAATTTGATACTCCAAAATAAATATCGATTTTCGGTTTATTGAGAGTCATGATATCTTTAATATTTATCGTTTATTTTATGAATAAATATCGATGTTTAAAAAAACAATCTGTTTTTACCCAAGGGCTAACATAAAATAGAGATACATATTATATCTATGAGGGCCAACTGCTAAGCCAAGTACTGACTAGTTAATACTTACTAGATAGTACTTAGGTCTTAGTGTTATAGTACCAGTTATACCACAGACAGTATACAAACATAGAGTACTGTAAACTTGGTACTAATTACTAATTACAACAATTAATAGGTATATAACTTTTTGTATTGTATACGTAATGTAATTATTACATTTAGCCTTACATTAGTCATTACTCTATGTCTTTCGCCACAGTCACAGAGTACTATTGTGGCCACAGTCTATTGTGACGGCCAAAGATTGACTGTTTACTACTATTTATTAAAAAAATATTGTGTTTGGAAGTACTACGTAAATTAATGTTATCTTTGGATTATTATGATAATATATCTTGTTAAAGTGCTTTAATTTGATAAATAAGAAAAATATATACCTTTGATATACTATAACCATACCAAGAAGATAAACAGGTAAGAAAAATATATAAATATGTACCTAACATGTTTTATAAAAAACTTTTATATTGGACACTTGAACTGGATTTAATAATTTAATTTTTAACTTATTAAATTATTCGTTTGCTGATTTCTTAACCTACATTTTAATTTATTTGTACACATAAATTTAAATATGGAACTCTAAAAACAAAATCAAAAATTATTTTTGTAATCCATATTTATTATTAATGTTTTATGTTATACTTATTATTTTACTATCAAAATTGTTGTTTTATTACCCTTATAGAGAAATGTAGATTAAGGGTTTTCATGCATTTAATCTATAGTTAAAAAATAATTATTAAAAATATGTAATTTAATCCATTTCATTATTAAGAAGTTATTAAGTTAAGTTTCATTAGTTGAACTTCATAGATAATGCTACTAAGGGATCAATGCTTGTCATATAATAGCAGGCCATGCTAACTTTTTGTTTGGTTGATGAAAAAAAAAATAATAAGATGGTTAATGTATTGACACATAATATATCCACATTTTAAATCAATGCTCTAGTAATTCAGATTTCCAAATTACGATGTTTAATTATTTTAGCCATGAGTGAGCGACCTCAACCATTGAAAGCCATCAATCGTTTCTTTGAGGGGAAGGAAGCATGGCAGATTGTCACTATGACTGCATCTTCAGTTCTGGCAGTTGTGTGGGCTCATAGTCTCTATAATGCCAAAGACAGTAAGTACCATATAATGATTCAATGAAATAGAATGATCAACATATTTTCATTCAATCATGGATATTCCATGTATATTTGTGCTTATTAACAATATTTATGAAGTGGATTTTTATTTTAATTGAGATTGTTACCCTTAAATTAAAACTAAATTAAATGAAACACTATATTTTTTAAATGTTTATTTCAATATAAGATTTGGTTGTACATTATGAAAAAAAAAATTTAAATATATTTTAAATCAGCTGTGACAGTGAGACTACGGAGAGAATTCTTCAGATGGCTTCGTCGAGTACCAATAGTACGACGAAAGATAGAAGAAAGAATGTCAGATATCAAGAGCGGGTTCAAGAAGGATGTCGCCAAACGTCTAGCCGGTATGACAATTAATAGAGAACTCCCTGAAAGTGGCTTTACAGCAGAAAAAATTGCTGAGGAAGTCAATATGCACCTTAATTTGGGTAAGATATTACTATACTATATACTATAACTGTCATTTCATTTTATTGTTTTTTATGCTAGTACAATATTTCATTTTTTTCTGATAAATTTGCATATCATTGAAATCACTTGACCTTACTAAAGTAATTCATTATTATTAGAGAATGTTATCTCAATAAAACTGTTCTGTCCCATCTAGTTCAGAAAAAATACATCAAAAAGTTTGCAACAACAATGTTACATTCAATGAAGAGACTATTCCATGTCAATCTTAGAACTTATTGTTATTTTCTGAATAAATTTGGTGAAATGTATGTATGTGTAGTTTAAAACGTAATTAGAAATGTAAGGTATCATTTATTTTATTATTGTTTCTCTACATTGTATAATATCACCCATTGTTGTCTGACCTTTCTGTTGTCCTTTTTGTTGATTACCTATTGTCTAGGTCTTGGGGACATAGAAGCAAGTGTTAGGGGTGAGCGGAATGCCTTTTCGAATGCGGGTAGGATCAGGGCTCTCGCCCTTGAAGCCTGATCCGAATTTAGGGTCGCATGGCTGCTTCGGCAAATATCTGCATCGATAGGGTAGGGAGGAAACTGCACTCCATCTGTGTGACGACCGCCTCTCAGCACAGTGACGAATGAGTCTAACAGTTGAGCAGTTCCACCTAGGGCGTTTAGGCACGGTCGGTGATGTTATGAACATCTCGTTGCTGAGCGATCCTCATAGGGATAGAGTTTCGAGTGACAATGCCGTCGGTGGGTAACCCGGCAGCCGCGGGGTCGGTCGGCAAGTCCCACATATCGTACCGACCCTCATCTAGGTCGGGTCGCAAAAAACTACGTGTCAGAGTCGCAAAGTAGCACAAGTCGGGATTAAATCGTCGTAACGTGCCTTTCAACATCGCCGTGCAGGCGCTTACGACTGGAAGGGCGGCAACGTGTCGGGCGCCGTGTACCACGTGGACGACGACATAGCGCGCGTGGCGTGCGCCGCCTACACGCACACCGCCTACACCAACCCGCTGCACGCCGACGTCTTCCCCGGAGTCAACAAGATGGAGGCCGAGATCGTCAGGATGACCGTCAACCTGTTTCACGGCGACGAGAACTGCTGCGGGACGGTGAGTTCAATCATTATTTACTAGCAGTGACTACCGAGCTGACGAACACACATATGTACATACGCAGTTATACATTTATTTCAAAAGTATCAAAGACAGTTTAATATGAGGGCGGGTAGTCGTGATGAGGTGATGCTAGACTTTTACTGTACATAATACTATGTTTTTTTTAACTTGAGGATAGGGAGGTATAGGTAGGTTTGAAAATAAATATTGTGTTTAGCAGAAATTTATTAAGAAAGACTGAAGACTAAAGATGCGTAAGCAAAGTAAACAGATTTTTTAATTTAGTATGTGACAAGATTTTACGTTTCCCAAGTTTGTCTGTAACGTAACTTGCATAATATCAAAAAATGTACTTATTGAAGTCGTTGCGTCGGGGCACCGTTGTAGGTACGTTAACGATGGTCAATTTTACGAATTTACAAGGGCTTAGACTATACGATATTGTAATTTCTTTATTTGCCTTGGTAACTTATTTGAATTTTAATTTCTTCCTTTATTACACGGTCCCCTGACGCAATGATTTCAATAAATACATATTAATATTATTTTTATCCTTTTTAGAGATTTTTTTGTATCGGGTTTTTTTTAAATTTAAATTACTATTTTTTTCTGATTTTTAAAGTTATGTTACTGGTTTCAGAATTGTACTAAATGAACCTACACAAATTTTCAGTTGTTTAAGTATTTCTATCAATATTGCATAAGAACCTTTTACCCGCACAAGAAGAACCGCAATATCTTGGATACAACTACTTTTATTTCGACCAAACATAGCTAAGAACCATCTCGACGAACCAGGCTTTCGATTAAAAAAAACGCTATCAAATCCGGCCACCCGTTTGGTTGCTACATTGCCACAGACTACACAGATACACAGATACACAGATACACAGATCCACAGATCGACAAGTCAAACTTATAACACCCCTCTTTTTGAGTTGGGGGTTAAAAGTACCTACTCAAAAGGGGTCAAAATCATACAAGATGAAAGAGAATATACATACAAAAACGAATTGTGTGTAAAATAACAGATCTGATAACTTTAAAATGACTACGTGTTTTGTTTATAACAATGTGTAAACGAACAGATAATATATAACAAAAGAGAGTGTTATCATCAATAAAATAATATTTTTCCAGTGTTTGTAAAGTGTTATATTTATTAAGCAAACTACAATATCATATTTATGTGAGCACATGATACTATATTCATTAAATATAGTTTGGTGTGCAGATAACATTTGACAACGACAGTACGCGTCTAGATTACAAGGAAAACGCGTGTAAATAATTAAGAATCGCCAGTCATGATGACTTTGCATTTTATTTCACCAATTCATGTACACAGTACATGTACACAAACATATACTTACGATGTGGGTTTCCGTTCACCTTATAGATTATAGATTATACAACATTTAGAACATCACTTTTATTTATTATCATTCTGCTTATAAGATTAATATAAGATCTTGAACGGTTTGGAATACACACAGATAGATTTAGACTAAAACAGACAATATATACATATATGTATTTAAAATACAAGACTGTCGTTACATATAAGCAGTGCAATAAAATATAATCTATTAAATAATGCACTTCTAAGCCTCGGACGAAATCTAGAGTATTGTAACAATGATATAATAAATGTCTGTAATAACTTTGTAAATAATTTAACGTGTAATACGTTCTTTTGTATGACCTTGGTACATGTCAGAAAAGTCGCTAATAGAGTTGACTATTTTTGTTATATCCGTTACTTTTGACTTTCTATGACTTAGAATTAATTAGTTTATTTATTTTATTTTTATTTATTTTAAAGTGAAACAAACAATTAGATAACACTTATAAATAAAACAAATACGTAACACAGAAATCAGTAAAGTTTACACTAAACCTAAAATAAACTTAGAATTAGTTACCATTAATTAGGATAGCAATTTCTATATAGGTAGTGAAAGGCAATAAATATGCTACTTTATTTATTGAAAACTATGTGACAAAATTTGAATGGTGGTCCAAGATAAAAACGTTTCGCATTTAATTTCATATTAAGTGATCTAAGAGCAAATTGAACTACTTAGATGACTAGCTATCGATATTTAGTAATAGCGATACTTACACTAGTCGAGATGCAGTCGTAATGCGATATGACCTTAACAACTACCTTCGTCCTAGACATCGCTATTTAAAAAAAAAAACTAGTCTATTCTTTTAAAACTATGCTATTATCATTGAATATATAAACAGGAGTACGCCAGTAACCTTAGAAAATGGAGTATTGAATATAAATATTTAAATTAAATGATAAACATTTAAGTAAATTCCATTTTTACGATATATTATTTACGGTCATGAGTCTTCACCATATACATATTGATAAAATAATTTTCTTCTGGAATTGGCTACAGACTAAACGTTTCGCTAAATAAATTTTGCATAGATTACACGTATTTAATATTTGATTAAAATTTCACCGAAAAACGGCGATTGAAGCACTTGACTTGGAAATTGATGTCACGGGATGTCTTATGAGATGTTTACCCTTGTGAGAAGTCCTCACTAGAATCTTTGTATCCTTATCTCTACCATTTCATCTTTTTTTGTGAATAGTACAGCACTAAATACAATTTATTATTTAAAATATTAATTTTATATTAATCCAATTTATTATTTAAATTTAAAAGAAAATATTGTAAGTTATGTTTAAAACAATAAATAATTTCCAGGTGACGACGGGAGGAACGGAATCAATAATGATGGCATGCAAAGCGTTCCGAGACCTGGCTTACAGCAGGGGGGTCAGCAACCCTCAGATGGTGATAGCGTCCACGGCACACACCGCCTTCGACAAGGCGGCGCAGTACTTGAACATCTCGGTGGTGACAGTACCAGTGTCGCCTGTCACATACTCCGTGGACATCCAAGGAGTCAAGCGAGCTATCGGCCGACGCACTTGCATGGTAAGGAATTAACAGTCTCTTAAATTGGTCTTTTTTCTGCTGAAGATACCGGAATCGATACAGCGATGTGAAAGAGTATGTTTGGCATGTTTAAATATTTCAAGGTATGCAAGAAATTGGATGTCAAAACTTAAAAATATTTAGTAATTGATAGTCTCGATACATCTCACCAAAGAAGGAGAAGATAAAATATAGAAAATAACAGTCGATAATCATCGCCGGCTTCGATCTTCTTTATCGAATGGAAGTAACATTCCAGATAGTCGGTTCGGCGCCGAACTACCCGTACGGCACCATGGACGACATCCAGGCGCTGTCGGAGGTGGCGCTGGAGTACGGCGTGCCGCTACACGTGGACGCCTGCCTCGGAGGGTTCATAGCGGCCTTCATGGAGGAGGCGGGATACCCCCTACCCGCCTTCGACTTCAGGCTGCCGGGAGTCGCCAGCATATCCGCCGACACGCATAAGGTGGGACCGGATGCTTTCAGTAATATTGGCCTCATCGTCGGTGGATCATCACGCACCTAAAATGATATTCCTTGCAGTACGGATACGCACCAAAGGGTACATCGGTGATAGTGTACAGAAAGGCCGAGTATCGTCACCACCAGTACACGGTGAGCACGGAGTGGCCGGGAGGAGTGTACGGCTCGCCCACCGTTAACGGTTCGTAGTCCTCGTGGTTTAAAGTTCGGTAGTGTACCCCCGTGTAGTTCAAAGCCCGCTAGTGTACCCCGTCCCGCAGGCAGTCGTGCGGGCGGCCTCATCGCGGCGTGCTGGGCCACGCTGGTGTTCGTGGGACGAGCGCGGTACGTGGCCATGACGAGGGACATCGTGATCACGGCGAGACGCATCGAGGACGAGTGAGTGACAACGGAAGTTTTAATTCTTAATTATCAACTGGCCTGTTGTGAGAAAGAAGTGTTCTTTAATGACCGGCCCGCTTGTGGGTTCTAGGTTTTTAATGCCTTTACAGCGGACCGCTTATTCTGGATGGAGATGTCGATTCGTGCACGAGTATAACGCGGCAATGTGAACTTGGCACCCGACTTTGAAAAAAAAATACTTTTATAGGCTTAAATGATAGATTTCGATAAGTAGTAGTTAGTAGTAAAACTAATTTCGTTTGTAGTAAAACTGAAAAAAAAATAAAAAATAAAAAAATCATTAATATTTTTTTTCCAAAGTCGGGTGCCAAGTTCACATAGCCGTATAACGCTCTAAATCTAAATATTGGAAAATAGTCCCTAGGCAATGAATATTCCTACCGATTGAGTCGATTCTAACAGGGTCAATATTAAAAACATCATCGTTCCAGGATCCGCCGCATGGAAGGCCTCTTTGTGTTCGGGAAGCCCGCCACCACCGTGGTGGCGTTCGGGTCCGACCGCTTCGACATCTTCAAGCTGGGTGAGTTGCTGCACAAGAAGGGCTGGAGCTTGAACGCCTTGCAGTTTCCTTCCGGGTACGTATCGACGGTGACGACAAGTGTGACATATAATGGTTACAGGATCGTTTCACCTAAAATATTATAATATCTATAATTTTATATTTTATTACAGACTGAATTGTTAGTTCTTAAAAATGAATGTACTTAAAAACTATTTATAAACCTTTAATTAATTAAATTATTAATAATTATGACCGCCGGTGACTCTTTCAGAGCCATCGAAATTAAAAATATATATATAGTAAAATGAATGTATCGCGACGTGTGGGAGCCGTAATAGAGTGTGTGTTGCAGTATACACATAGCGGTGACGCACGCACACACGCAGGCCGGCGTCGCCGAGCGGTTCATCGAGGACGTGCGGGGAGCCGCGCTCGCCTGCCTCTCGGACGGCGGCGCGCCCGCGGACGGGAAGGTGAGCCTTATTTACACTACTATAAGGATCAAAATTATACGACGTGCTACATTAATTCCTACGACCGCCGTCCTTGCAGATGGCGATATACGGCGTGGCGCAGAGCATCCCGGACAGGAGCCTGGTGTCCGACATCACCAAGTACTTCATAGACTCCATGTACTATCTACCGACGTCCGAAGACAGCGAGGAGTGACCACCGGATACTACTTTATACTACTATATACTACTGTATATTACTGTATACTACTATACACCGTAACGATTCATAATGATTTTATTTTTAAATGTTGCTCTTGTATATTTATAACTTGTACATATTATAAATGATGTAAGGAACCGTATTTATATCCGGCTGCATGTGATCTCTTCCTTGGATGTCGTATAAAAATCTTTAATTTTGTATTAGACTTGAAAAGTACCGATATGATAAGAGAAAGTCGATTAATATTTTTATCGAAATGTATCGGATCGATGTTGTTATTATATTTATTTAAATAAATTTATTATTCGATATATTAATTTTATTTTTTTATCGAACTCTTAAAATAAGAATTGTTAACATAAGTAAGTAAATAATCTTGATTATAATGCTTAAATAATAATCCAAACTGAAAATACTCTATAAGTTGATTTTATTCGCCCGGTCCATCCCTACTATGATAACTTGCGTGTAACATACGTAACTAAAATTTTTGAAAATTCAGTAGGTTCAATCACTACAGGAACCTACAAATCAAATTTAAGGTTCTTAAAAGTAGACACAAATTTGTATCCCGTGTTGTACATCCATCCTAGATGATATACAGAACATAAATGGATTTCTTTTTGTACTGGTAAGTTAATGCTTGACTATATTCCAACTGATAGAAAGTAGAAATGTAGTCCTAGTGCAATGCAGTCCTAGTGCAATGTAGTCCTAGTGCAATGCAGTCCTAGTGCAATGTAGTCCTAGTGCAATGCAGTCCTAGTGCAATGTAGTCCTAGTGCAATGCAGTCCTAGTGCAATGTAGTCCTAGTGCAATGCAGTCCTAGTGCAATGTAGTCCTAGTGCAATGCAGTCCTAGTGCAATGTAGTCCTAGTGCAATGCAGTCCTAGTGCAATGCAGTCCTAGTGCAATGCAGTCCTAGTGCAATGCAGTCCTAGTGCAATGCAGTCCTAGTGCAATGCAGTCCTAGTGCAATGCAGTCCTAGTGCAATGCAGTCCTAGTGCAATGCAGTCCTAGTGCAATGCAGTCCTAGTGCAATGCAGTCCTAGTGCAATGCAGTCCTAGTGCAATGTAGTCCTAGTGCAATGCAGTCCTAGTGCAATGTAGTCCTAGTGCAATGCAGTCCTAGTGCAATGTAGTCCTAGTGTATTGTAACCTAGTAACCTATTCACTTCTCTTGAAGACTCCCATATTATATTTGGACAGAAATATCGACGTACGCAAGCTGTTCCAGTCCTTCGCTGTACGAACTATAGCCCTTTTTTCGGAGAGGTGTAATATCCATAACTTAAGGAAGGATACCTGCCGTGCGGCGGAACGTCCGATAATGGAAGACTCAGCTCACCAAAATGTATCCTATAGAATACAGAGACGCAGGAAATTCTACGCCTGTATGTTCAACCAGTTCGGGATCGCCTGTAAGTGTCTTTGCTCGCCTCTCAATTGAGTCCAAAACCGCAAGATGAGCTTTTGCGGCAGCAGCAAATATGTGACCACAGTACTCTACACACGATCTGTGCTTTGTACAAAACAAGAAGCTGCTCCGGTGTAAAGTACTGTCGTACCTCCGCAGAAACGGCAAGCTTTCCTGCAGCTGCTCTTGCTCTGGACTCAATGCACTGACCAAAGTTGAGGTTCGAGGAAATCTCTAAGCCTATCAGCTTGAGCAGATCGTTAATGTGCAGCAGAAAAAGAATTGCACAACGAACGGACCCCTGAGACCCTCGTTCTTTGGAGGGACTGTATCTTAAAAAAGGAAAAGATTAGGAAGTAAACATTTTAATTTAAATGGGTTTTATAAATAACTCTTTTATTTGTTCTTTTTTTATCGAAACCAAATATAAAAAGTCGTAGGCCTCGGAGAGGAGTGCTAGGAGACGAAAACGGCAAAAATGTGTCATAAGGTAGTTAGAGGAGAAGATATATACTTGGAGGCAGTTCAGATGGTGCGGGCTGGGGAACTTGGTAATTGTTAAATTATTCTGAATGGATTATTTAAAAGAGGATGTATTATAAATAAGCACCTTACCTTACTCTATATTCTATATAGTAGAACACTATTTCTATACAACGTCAAAATGGTTCGTCAAACCTAGAATGAATGTCAAAATTCAATGGTAATAAGATGAGATGCATTCTCTTTATAATAATGTATCTCATATCAGCTCTTAAGGCAAATGGTTCAGTTAATTACTGCGGCTCCAAGATGTGTTCTCACACAAACGCACACACTTTTTGTCAGTATCCTGTAAGTAGATATTTTAAATATATTTTTTTTATAAAAATTCAGTAATAATTTTTTTTTTATAAAAATTCAGGTCTTTCACATGCTATAAAAATATTGAAAAACATTAAGCAATAGATAATTTTAACTAAATACAGATAGATAATAGAATAGGAATAGTGCTAAAAACAATATAACGTTATACATGAAGTTGAAGTGGTCATTTAGGGGGTTTATAAATATTTTAAAGCGTGCTGTTGACACCTCATACAATATGACAATACTATAAATAAGCTACAATTTGAAGGTTGGTCCAAGTCCAGCCTGCAGGGGACACATGGACGCTCGTCTATCCACCGACGAGAAGTCGCGTGTCATGATGCGGTTGAACAGACGACGCCGGGAAGCGGCTTTGGGGCTGGGAGCCTTGTACAGTGCTGGGGATATGTTGAAATTGGTAACTTGGGAAACCTTTACATATTATGAACAAATGATCCTGTAGATAGGTTTTGATTTACGAAACAAAAGTGACATTTGATTAAAGGGCAAACTTTAACACAACTATTTTCCCTTATGTTAAGAATTATAACATCATAATTTAACTTCTTAAATGGATATGGATATCAATATATACAAAACATTCAAAAAAGTATACGGTAAAAATATTTTTTTTATAAAGCGTTGGGTTGAAGAGTTAGCGCGAGAAGCTCAGCTGTGGGCTAACCAGTGTCGTCCTCCGAGCACGCCGGAGGAACAGGACCAGTGTCGTGATTTGTGTATGTTAATACAATATTCTTTATTGTAACCAAGATCACAGAATACGACAGGATTCAAATATTAGCAATAGTAAACTACAAAATGCAGCGTCATAACCATTTCCTTTTCCTGCTCCTTATAACTCTCTCCACTGTCCTTTTAAAATCATAGAGGTTATTAATTTCCTTTTAATGTAATATTCAGATTTATTATATATTTCATTCGGTCATTCATTCATTGTTAAAAGTGATTGATATTCTGTATATCTTGCAGACTCCATAACGGTGGGCCAGTGCGTCGCCTCTGTGGTAGGCGAAGCGCCAGGACTTCGTCCTGAGACGATGGTTGACATGTGGTATATGCAGAGTATGCACTATAAAGGCAATATAACAGTATATATAACGCAAGTATCAGAACTTTCATAAACTTTTGCACATATGTTTTTAGATTTATTATAAAATATATCTGATGAAATTTTATTTTAGACCAGAGGAGGGCAATAACTACTATGGTGATTTTGGTCAAATGATGTGGTCTCGGTCTTTCATGGTAGGCTGTGGACGAAGCAGATTCATGGTAAGTAGTAGGTCTCTGGTGTTTTATTTATATTGGATGGACTTAATAAAATATATTTTTTGACGTTAGAAACTTTCATGACAGAAATTTACTATAATATGACTGGCAGGTATGTCTGGCGGAAAAAATACTCTAAAATTAATAAAAAAATTAAGGATAAACTTAAACATAAAACACTTAGTAAAACCTTACCGTATATTATATAAATAGTTTAAAACAAGATATAGACTAAGTGTGTTTGCACTAGACGGAGTGGCGCGGTCGTGTTCGTAGTGTGGAGCGTCTAGTGTGTAACTTCGCCCCGCGCGGCCCCGCGGGCGGGCGGCCGCTGTGGCGCCCCGCGGGTGCGGCCGCCGCCTGCCCGCCGCGGGCCTGGCCCGACGCGGATCTGCCCGGACTGTGTACTTACCGTTAGTACTGTTTGTTTATTAAACAGGATAATTGGACGGGACAATCAGAATGCCGTCACCGTCGTGACTACAGGTCAACGTTCTTGGTTATTCATCATTTTTTAACATTATTGAACGGGTAATTAAAAAAAATCCCATTTTCCTCAAAACCTTTTTTAATAATAATAAATGTTTTTTGCTACAAATATAATAACATATGTTAGACATACTGAGATAGATATAATTGATAATAATCTCAAAGACGACTCATAGTTTTCTACTATACAAATTGATGAAAAAGTTCATCAATTTGTATAGTAAAAAACTATGAGTAATAAAAAGGCAGATTTTATCGGTTGTCCATTAATTATAAAAACACACCCTTGTTACTAATTTAATTGAGTATGCAATCAAATTTATTTAAAATGAGGTGATTTTAATTACCTTCAACACAGAAAATGAGATGGAGGGAACAAGCGCTGAGAATAACTTAATGTCACTTGAAGATCAGTTGTTATTGGACACAATACTTGACATAGAAAGGAATAAATCTTTGGATTATATCGGAAGCTTGGATGAAATTTATTTGACAAGATTAGCAATAGCGAACATGGAAAATGCTGATCCTTCGTTATCTTCTTATAACTCTGTACAAAAAAGAGAAATCATGGACACTTTAAGTGGTAACAATACTTCTCCTGTTAAAGTAGAATTGAATGGTGCCACAGACAATATCAATATCTCTAGTATGAACACACCAAAGAAAAAAGCAAATCTTGTTGGCCGCCCAAAGTCTTATAAAGTTGAAGATTTAAACGATCCGAAAAATGATTTTAATAGTGAAAGTAAGTTGATGGAAGATTGTTTCATTATTCCAAATGCAGTTTATAAATAATTGTCGTATGTTGCAGATTTTTATAAATTACAAACAACGACAACAACGGAAAAAGATGTTTATGGATACTACGAGTATAATGACAACGAAGATACTAAAACGACAACCCTTAGTACTGAAAAAGTGCTAGAATATTTAAATATAGGTGCGTGGTAAATATGAATTGTCAAATTTATGTTTGAATTTTTATAAAACTGGACACGTTTTTCCAGAAACAACACAGAAATTTGACGAATCAATGGATTTAAATGCAACTGATGTAACTTCTGTGCTAATTAGCTCAATATCTGATAAACAACAATTTATAAGTGGCGATACTACAGTTTTACACGATCCTTACACCACAAACAACTCTTCTTTCGAGGAAAACGTCGTTGATGATTATCTTACAGATCGTAAGTGACAGAACAGAAATTACGATGAAATATTAGAATAAAAGTTAAAGCTAAATTTCTTATAAAAATAGATATCTTTCTCGTATAAAAATATAACCACAGATGTCTGATAGAGACAGTAAAGCAGGATACGAATTTGGAATTCCGATTACATAAACTTCAAACTGTGTATATTATTTAGAATATGAATATCTTCAAAACTCATAGTGTTTTTATTCATATTAGAAATCTGTTTAAATAACAAAATATATATTTAAAATATATTTAAATAATATACATAATACATATTTACCAAATATTAGCTCTTATTTGTATGTTCTTTCTGTAGCCGAAACAGCGCTTCAGCTGCAGGAAGCCCTGGAGCGCATGGAGCGTACCTTAGCTGTATCTCCAGCGACTTCTGGAAAGGTATGAGACTCGCAAACCAAGCAAAGTCTAAATATTTATATTTTTTACATTCTGTGTTTTTTTTTATTTCATTTGTACACGTTGTTGTCATTATTTTTGCTTAATATTATCAACATATTATGTACTCCTGGTTTAACCTAAAAAAAAATGTTGTTATGATTTACGATTATTATTATCATTGTTTTACAGGTCCGTCGAGAATTGCGACGTCAAGGTAATGACCATTATAGAGCGAGGCCAGATCTTTTATCTGCAGAGATAGAAAGGAATAAAACCATAGACAGGGGACCGATGCTAAGCATGGTCTTGAAATATATGCCGTATTTGAAAACATACGAGAAGAGTATTCTTGGAGGCACTAGTTCAGGCATTGCTAATACTTTATCGCATTTTTTAATAATTATGTACATTATGTTACTTGATTGTATTATGTTTAAAAATGATTTATATTGAATGTTATATCTTTTATGTATAATTTATGCCGCTGATTTAGATAATTTTGTCATATTAGTGTTTTTAATGAATATAATTTTGAATATAATTAAAATGTTTTATTGTATTACGCCGAATAAGTTCTTTATTTTAAATTATCATGATAGACATTGTAAGTAATGTCTTCACAAGTGTACATTTATACGCTCAGTTGTCGGTGATTGTACCGGCTATTTGACAATTAGGCCAGTGCTGGTTGAAGGGTTGGAGGTCATCGTCCGGCAGTCGTAGTCGCGTGGTAGCGCGGACAGCGCGTAGTACATCGTAGACAGCTACGAAGACCCGTTGTTAGGTTCAAATTTGCCATTGCTTTAGCTGATTTCAATTTAATATTTAATTTAATTTAATTTTTTTTTGTTTATATTATTGTTGTTCAGTTTTTATTGAAAGCGATGTGATATGTTAATTCGTAAAAAGTATTGTAAAGAATTATTCATGTTTCGGTAACTAATTCTATACAATAGGTAAAATAATAAAAAGTTCAATTATTTCTTCAAGTGACGCATCAAAATGATTGCGTGATTGTTATTAGAATGTTTTTTTGTGTAGGTGATAAAACGTCCATTATATTATAATATATAATTAAAAAATGGGCCAAGATATGAAGTCAGCTTCGATGGACCTCAACGGATCTCGCTCGTGGTGTCGGAGAGAGAACGATGTTAAGTTTGAGTTGGGTTTCAACGTGCCTCTGGGGGCCATGTCTGCACACCCTGTATTTCATTCCGCTTGGGATATTGGATGGTCAGTATTTATTTTACTATTCTATATATAAAACTTACTTCTATAATTATTTACTATAATTGTGTATTGTATTTTTGGAAGATATTTTTTATTTAAATTGAAACTAACTATTTCTTCTTATTCTTCTAAATTATTAATTTAGTATATGAGTTATTCGTCCGCAATATTTTTCTTTTGTAATATTTGTAGTAATATTTTTCAGTTTTAAAATTATTGATTTTAAGGAAGAAAAGTATTCATAGTTTTAATATATAAATATTTAAAATGAAGTTGTATAGTTTGACTTAATTAGTAATATACACTTCGGCAGCGTTCCGCGGCATAATTATACTAGCCTCACCCACCTTTGGCCGTTCTCTTTTTCTTTCAATGCAGATATCTTATACAGATACTTTTTAATATATTATTACTAGTTAGAATTTTTGTTTTATATTATAAGCCTACTTCTTAACCATTTACATTCTAAATCTGGTCTATCAATTAATCCGTAGTGTTTAAATCATGAAAAACCATTAGATTATTTTTTCATTCTTAATTACAACTTCAAATATCTTATATTAAAAAAATGCAATTATTATATATTCCAACACTAATTCGTATAGTGTGTGACCTCATTGAGGTTTTATCCACACGCGATATTTAGTCGTTCAATCTCTAATTACAGACCTTGGTTAGAAATGTTCTTATTATTATAATATATTATTATACTGACATTTTGTAAGAAGACATGCCTCTATTATATGTACTTGTATTGCAGGTATATTTAAGAAGTTAGTTCTTGCTCCTCATATCTATTAAGCCCTCACGAACGTAAACAGTCATCTATTATCATATATATATTATAGAAAATTCCTAATACAAGTTTAATTAAAAATGTATCCAAAAATGAGATTGATAAAATGTTTCATTGAAAAGTTATATTATTTATGCTGTATCAGTATCTACTAATCTGTCACCAAAGTAAACTTTCTTTGCAGTGTGTCGAGCCTTTTACGAAAAGAGCTCAATATAATATAAGGAATTGACAATTTTTCAGTTGTTTCTACTTTTTCTGCTACAAATACGTAGCATTCTAAGAATAACACCGTTTCGTCAATCATTAGCACTTGCGTCTTATTCTGTCATGTCATAAATGACCATGGGACTTATTAATTTATACTGCTTTATTGGTGCTATGATATTTGTGCAGTTTATAATAATTACAAAATGTCTATTAAAAATACCATTGAATATAGAAAATTAGCATTGAATATTGAAAATAAGCTATTTGTCAAATATTTTTCAATCAAGTTCAAAGAATTGTGGATTTTAAATATAAGATCATTTATAAAAATTGTATCACTACTTAACTAATTAATAGTAATATATAAGAGCAATAAATAACTTTCATACAAGTAATTAATTAATGTTCAGTCTAGACGCTGTCATTGGTCGTGGCATTACAACTGGCCAAGCTGTATTGATTCATTGAAACTGACCGCGTATACTTTTTATTATTGTCAAAGGAACTATAAACTGTTAATATTCCCGTAAATATAATGATGATGGCTACTTTATAGTAAAACTTGTCTTTATTAGTAATTGTGTTTTTAGTTTCGTCAAACAGAAATAATTTTGTTTTCTGTTGGTACCTTGTATAGTCTTATAATATTTTTCTGATGGTATATTGTGTAGTTCTTATATTTCTTTTATACAGTAAATACCAAATAAATAAAATCTTAGTAGTTTTCCTTCACTGACATTTAATTACAAAGAAGGAGCTCTTCCAGATATTAGGGATGGCCAAAAAACAAAATAGACTGGTCGGAAATCTCATTGGAACTATTAATTGCCTCGCAAACGTAAGTTCATGCAGGTAGTTTATAAACTATTTGTGATCTCGGACTGACTTTAGATAGTAGTTTTGACTTTTATGATCATGTGTTGTGTATTTGTGAGTCTGCTAACAAGACACTAGGTTTTATTATAAGAACTTCTTCACAGTTTAGCAACCTGAATGTAGCTAAGGCTTTGTTCTACTTGTATGATCGTAGCAAGCTAGAATATGCCTCTCACCTAGCATCTTTATGAAAATAAATATAATGTCATTGTAGAATAAAACCAAAAAAAATAATTCAAGGTATTTATACAAGCGGCAATATTGGTACTATCCTTATCTTTACCCGTCTTTATTTGTGTACGGCTTGGTTGGTATAGAACCGCTATGTCTTCGGCTAGCTACTTCTCCTATTGCATTATGTTCGCATTCGACACAGAAAAGTAGACCCTCCAGATTTATAAGAGAACTTGGATATCTTAGTTCCATTGCGTGTTTTCCAAAATAATCTCGGAATAGTTGCTCTGTTTGTATGTATCGATGAATAATTAAATAAACTGAATTACGTTCTGACACAGTACAAGAATGAAGTAATTATTATTTTTAGTTATTGGGTTGAGTAAGTGTATAAAATTAACTGATAGACTAAACCTTTAAAAAACTCTAACACGCATAAGTACTATATATTAGTTTCCTGTCTGTTTTTATAACATAAGAAAAATTCTCTGAAATTATGAGTAGGAGGAAGTTAATAAATTCAACGAACGCAGTCAGGTTCTGAAAAATGAAACAGTGGGTTGTTAAATGTCTCAATTTAAGACGATTGACCTTAAACAAGCGACGAGTGCTAAGAAATAAATTATTATATCAATGTCAATTTATCAACTTCATAAAAGTTTATTTGCGAATGTCGGTTATTTCAATGAAGTAAATTGTCGCGTGGGTATGACGTGCCTTGAATCTCACTTATGATTATCTAATAAAAGAGTTTTTAGGAACTCAATTCAGTTCATGGTTTGAAAACAGAATTGAATTCACTTATAAATAAATACTAAACTCAGAAAATATCATTATTTATCCACATGGCGCTAAGTATTCAATTAGTGCTTAGCAATATTAATAAATAAAGAAATAAATAAATCGCAATGGTTCCTACATTTAAATATAAATCATTTAAAAATTAATAAGCTAGACAAATTCCCGAAAATAATTATTTATTTCTTTATTTCATCAATCATATAACATCATAACAGTTTACAAAAATGCGATGCTACAAGTAACAATAATTTAATAGTAATAGTTTACCTCTCTTTTTATTTCTGTGTAACGTTGCAACTATTATTGTAGAGTTAAAACTCGAAACCAAAACTAATATAATGTTTACAATCTGCCTGACTCTGCTTGTATTATTTTCAGTTTCAATAATAATAGTAATACAAAAATTGTACTACTGTAATGACTTATATGTTAGTTTTAGTGTTAGTCGTATTTAAACGTTTCATATAAATTTGTTAAAGAAATTAATAGTGTTAATAAAGAAATTTATTGTTTTTCTATTTTACTCTTTAAAATCTGGATCAAGATCCATAACAATCTATTTAAATATCATAATGTTTAAAACTAGAATTACCCGGCAATAAGTAATCATCTTATCAGAGGAAGTCGTCCCAATAAAACATAATGTCAATAAACTTCTAATGATAATGACCATTTTCAAATAACTCCCCTGACCTCCTTGGAATATAATTAACGGAAACATCTTAATGTCTTGGAGTTCATCGATTGTGTTTTTAGTTCGATAACCCCAGGTAGTCAATGGCCTTTGACACACATCCTACACGGCCTGTAAGTTTTACCCCGCGCCTCGGACAAACAAAGTTTAACAACCTTTACTTCAAGCTTTATCTTTACTTTACAGTTCAGAACTATATCAACAGGCTTTTAATATACATTTTTTAGAGAAAGTTTTTTGCGGGAAAATCACATTCTTAATAACTTTTTGCGAAGAACAAAGGCTTTAGATTTCTATTAAAATGAAGAACAACCTAGGTTTTTAAACAAGTAAAATATACAGTTAATAATTATTTTCATCAAGTAATAACTAGGTCAGTGTGAATGATGATAAGCATCAGTTTCCAATATAGGGTCGGTATGGCCTTCCACTTGAAAGGTTTTTGTGAGCCTCTGTATTTTCTTTTATAAAACTAGTATGTAACGAGGCGGTACACAGTTGAAATTTGTTTGACACGTCAAAAAAATCTTATTTAGGCTACGCACAATATGGCTGACACGGGCTTCCGGCAGTTGTCTTGGAAACAAGACCAAAACAGTTGCCAAATTACTCTATTTTTACAACGCAACGACAGATGGTTTAATTTTATAAAGAATATGAATTTATAACAAACCTCACTTTTTGTTTACACACATGTACTTTTCAACTGTTATAAGACTTCTGAAACAAAAAATGAATTTTGGTTTTGGAGATTCCTTGATCCCTAATGTCAGGGGACTACGAAATTTTTTCGAACATGATCCTTTTTTTTGGTACGTACGAGTAAGTTTTAAATGGTTAAAAACTTTGAATTACATCTTTAAACTAATTGTTTTTTTTTTAACCTTTAACAGTCCTAGTTCTGGTTTTCACCAAATGGCGAGAATGATGGATCGTATGATGTCGGAAAGCCTCCAACCGTTTGGGTTTGCAAGACTTACAACACATCGAAGTGGAGATGAAAATAATAATGCTAATAGAGATGGTTTGAGAACTGAAAAGAGCGATAGTAGAAGAGAACGAGCTAAAAACTCTCAGACACATGTTGGTAATGGTACTCGACATCCACCCACACAAGGTAAGGTATACAGTATGCATGTTTAAGATGCTATAAAAAAAAATGAAAAATCTGTATTATAAAAATATAATACTTTTTTAAAAAATATACATTAAAAAATCATTGTTTGTAATTGATAACATTTTAATCATTATTATTTAAAATTTAAATAATTTAACGGTAAATGTTTATAAAGACAATTTGAAACAAATACTTTTATCTTTTTAGTAGTTAAACCGACGCCTATTAACTCGTTTCACGACCAGTCATCTGACCAGTCTAAGCCGACAGACCCAACAACAGAAAAATGGGCAGGAACGTTAAGGAAACGGGATCCCGATATCCAACCAACATTACCATCCATCATTACTCGTAAAACTTCTTCCACACATTCATCTATTAGTAGTGGGAGAAAGACAAGATCAGTTGATAGAGTCCCCAGAACTAGACGTCAGCTGGTACCCATAAAGTCAATCATAAGAAGAAGTGATCTACCCATAGAAGGAGATGTCACCATGTTAGAGAAGGATGAGAAGATGTTCAATGCTGCAGGATATGAGGTGCATCTAGTGGAAACTCTGGAAAGAGATATTTTGCAGAGAAATCCTGATGTCCGTTGGAAGGATGTCATTGGCTTGGACGATGCAAAGTCTGTATTGCAAGAGGCCATGGTACTGCCTCTTGTCATGCCAGACTATTTTAAAGTAAGTTTTTATTATGGAAATGACTATTTTTTACAGATATGCATTCTAATTAGTTATCTAGCCAAATAAATATGTTTAACAAGTTAATCTTATTAATTCTCGTAGTGATAACTATCTGACTTATAAAAAATATGAATGTGAATTTACTCACTAATAGTCGGTCTAGCCTAGTTTAAAGTGATGATTCGCGTGAGAGATTACAAGAAACTATGTATTAACACTGTATGCTTAATAATTTTTATACGGCAAAAGGTAACATAAGAAAAGCCGGAAGGTTACACCGATCAAACGAATATATTGTAAATTCTATAAAGTCATAAAAATTTAAGGAAATGTATTTCAATAAACATGAATAATATTATGTTTGTCCGTATAATAGGGTATACGTCGACCTTGGAAAGGTGTACTTCTAACCGGACCACCAGGAACAGGCAAAACACTCCTGGCTAGAGCCGTGGCCACTGAATGCAGGACCACATTTTTTAATGTCTCCTCTGCAACCCTTACATCCAAATACCGCGGTGATTCAGAAAAACTAGTCAGACTTCTCTTCGACATGGTATGGTAGTTCTAATATATATTAATTAAAAAATAATTTGTAAAAAAACAATGTTGATCTTAAAAAAAACGTGAAATGAAAAATTTATCTTAGAGATCTCTGGGATACCGTCCCATATTTGCCCGTATTGGTGTTTTTTTGTTACATCAATTAAAAAATCCATTAAGGGGCTCATCTTAGAAGGAACGCTTTTTGTATTTTATTATTTACTCTACCTAAAAACGGTTTTTTACCAAGTCCTATTGGTTTAAATTTCAGGCCTCTTTTTATGCTCCAAGCACAATATTCCTTGATGAAGTTGATTCTCTCTGCGCGGTGCGCGGCGCTGATTCAGAGCATGAAGCGTCCCGGCGCTTTAAAGCTGAGCTGCTCATTCAGATGGATGGACTGGCAGCAGCTTTGTAATTATTTCTTGTTTGGACACATACGTATTTTTTAATAATTCAATTATCTTTTTATAAACATTCAGTATATTTCCAACTTTCTATTAAAGACAGTGACATGAATATGCAATTAAATATTAAAATGCAAAAAATATATAATTCAAAATTTTTTGTTATGACAATATTTTTTTTTTTATTATTAATTTATTATACAGTATTATTTTTTAGTAATCAGGATAAGGTTATTATGGTGCTGGCAGCCACCAACCATCCTTGGGATATCGATGAGGCCTTCAGAAGACGATTTGAGAAGAGAATTTATGTTGGATTGCCAGATGGTAAATGTTTTCTAAGATTAGTAATACTGATTGTGTAAGTTTTATCTCGGATATTTAGTTGAGGCTTTTAAATTGTTTGTAAATAAAAGCTTATGAAGCATTTACATTTATAATAACTTGAACCAAACAAGAAGTTAAATCTAAGCTTTTCCATGCATTTGTATCAGCTTCTTTCAAAGTAATGTTATTTTTTTATGCTATTGGAAAGTACATGTAATCATAACTGCTTAGTGTATAAGTGTAACAAACGCACGTAGTATCTACCAATGAAATGTATGTGATATTATTTTATTTTTAATTTTAGAACCAACCAGGATAAAACTGTTAAAGTTGTGTTTACATGAGGTGGTGTTGGGGGATGATGTCAACTTAAATGACCTCTCGACTAAACTGGAAGGCTACAGCGGGTCTGATATCAATAACATGTGCAGGTTACAAATACTCTTGCATTCTCCTTAAGTCTAGTTTTTCAAGTATTCTCATTTGATATATGTTTAAATACTTTGAAATAATATATGTTTTCAGGGATGCTGCAATGATGACAATGCGTCGCAAAGTCGCTGGTAAAAGTCCTGAACAAATACGTCGTTTGAAACGCTCGGAGTTGGAAGCTCCTGTGACCAAAGGAGATCTCGTCGCAGCTATGGACAAGACACGTCGTACGGTGACTCAAGCGGATGTAGCGCGGTACAACAACTGGATACAAAAACACGGTTGCTCCTAGCATAGGGCGAAAGCGCTTAAGGCGCTGCTAAGATGCCTGAGGACCTGAGTGTCCTAGGGCTTTCACTGGATCATGATTGATGTGACAGACTTTTGCAAGAACTATCGTGATCTTAAAAAGAATTATAAATTTAATGTGGTTTTAATACATAATTGAGATTTAAGTATTGAGAGGATAATAAAGGTCTTATATTAAGTATTTTTGTTTTTTAATAACGGTATGTAGTAATATCAAGAACAATGTCATATACTTTTTAGGTGTGAAGGAGAAATAAGTTGTATTTTTATGTAAAAATAGGACTAAACATAAACATTTAATAAAAGTTGGTATCATGTAAGTAATTATTATCTCAAGTTGCAAGTTTTATCTCAAGTTGCAAGTTTTATCTCAAGTTGCAAGTGTTCGCCTCGTTGGTCGAGTGGTTAGCGCAGACGCCTAATATATAACATATAATTTCTAAATTGTATTTCTATGTATTTGTATCGTTGTCTAACACCCTTAACACAAGCAAATAATTTGCTTACTTAGGGGTTAGATCAATTTGTGTAACTGGTCCTGTATTACTATTATTATTATTAATGTTGCAGTTTCCATGATTCCGTATGATGTAAACTTTTTGGGTATTATAGTGGATGATACTATTAAATGTTATTGTGGCTTATGATTACCAGGCTACGCCTAGAAGACACACTGCTATGGAACTTGTGGAAATATATATTTTTTTATATTGCTCTTACATCGCTTAAGTTTTAATTTAGTTTAATTTCTCTGTCTTTGTCTGTCTGTTAATTTCAATATGTAGCATATTATCATACGGTTATTTTATATAACTCTATAAGTATATAATAATAATAATAATAATTAATAAATAAATAAATTTGTTGATATTTTGACATTTATATGACAACTTTATAAAATATTATAAAGAGGTTGACATTTGATATGTTGTACAATTCTTTGAAACGAGTGATGTATCGTTTAATAAATAAAACGTTCTGAAAAAGGTTGAGGTTTTACACGAGCATACAAATGCTTAAAGGTTTCGTGCTAAAAAACAGAAGACGTTAGATAATATGAGCATTATTGAAGGTACTGGTTATTAACTAATAAATAGGCTACAGGTATAAAAAAAAACATTTTTAATAATAGAAGTTTATTAAGGAATGGTTAAACATGTTTTTCAAGTTTGTAAAATTAACAATGTGCAATGGTAAAAATGTATGATTAATTAAATTATTTGATAATTTGCTACTTTTTATTTGTTTTATTCTATTTGTATTTTAATCCTGGAAGGCCACATTTTGGTCCAAATATCTATATCTAATTATGATTTTCATAAATGTAGAGTTTTCAATTTAAAATATTATAAGATTAAATAATACTAAAAGTATTAGTAAATTTTGTGTATCTGTAATTAAAATAAATTTTGGCCTTACCGTGATGGTCTAATAGTCAACTCTAGGTTTGTAAATCAAGTGCTCTGTGTTTCATTACTATGATGCTGGAAGTGTCATTTATCAGCTAGCATTTTGCTATCAAAAGGGTTAGTACCTGAAAGCTACATAACAATTAACACTATAGGCACTAGAAAAGTCTATATTTACATAAACCGTAACATGCAAACAAACATACAACAAACCTTTGACTATACACAATTGACTATCCAAGGAGGCAAATAACAATAATAGAGTATATATAGTAAGTATTTTGTAATAAATATAATCCATTTACAAAATCGATTTGGAGTGACGCTGTTCTTGTACTTGTCATTTTAATCATTGATACTTGTATATACTTAGAGTAAATAAAGCGTAAAATATAATAAGAACACATGTTTTCGTAGTGATTTCTTAATATATTTTTAAGTTATTAAATACAATACAACTGCTTCTTTTTTATTATGTAACATCTACAAGCCACGATCTTATGTCGGATATTGGTAATATATTAATTTTGATATTATAACTGATCCCTAAATAGTTATAAAGGCACTTTTTAAGTGTAATACTTATATCTAAAAATATATATTACAGATTTATTAAGGCAGTTGGTGGTGTAAGCATTTAGTGATCATATTTATTTTAAGAAAGTGTCTCTGCATGCCAAATTCGTCTCACTTCCAAGCAATTTTCGTAGTTAACAAGTTGAATTTTGCTTGAAGTTTCGTAATGTCACTCTGCTGGTGTCGGCGCTCCGTTGGGTTTGGCTGGTGCTTCTTCTTCATCATTTTCCAGAATAGCCGAAAATGAAAACGGAAAGAAAGAGTATCCCTGTCCGTCGTAAAATTTACTCATAAATTCCACCCTGTAATTCAACAAGAAACTATTTAGCGTGTCTTCATTTTAATTATATAGATCGAAATATTTCGATCGAAAATTATATATTTCGAACACAGAAAAAAAAAGAAAAAATTTACTTAAATCATATAAGACTGGATGGATAATATATCATATAATCAAACTTTTTAATATTTAACTATGACATACAATATGGTATATATATATATATATATATATATATATATATATATATATACATATATTATTGGATATAAAGACTGCAGGTAATGGTATAATGTACAGCTAGTTCAAGCCATGAATCCAGAATGCTTCAAGCTCATGATACGAACCCCGAATCCCGGTTCGCAACTAGTCCGGCAAATTCCGATTTAAAGAATTTACATGGATACAGTCGAATAAATCGAGTAAATACAGTAATATTAACATACTTTAAATAAAGGACAAAAATTCCTTGCAATTTACAAATAAAACAAACCCTGAGTCCTCACATACCAGTGTAACCGGAGAGTGTGCAAGAAGGCCGACAGTCCCTCCATTAGCACGAGAATAGCGAGCGTGAAGAACGCCCATACAGCGAACACCAGGTACAGCACTATGCCGTTCACTGGTGAGCCACCTCCGAGACCCATGCGCAGGAGACGTTGCCATAACACCGCAGACAGTTCTATTATCAGGTCAGATGTATTAGATATGGGCAAAACAATTTAAAATACGGTCAGAATTATAAGAACGGACAGTATATATAACGATCTTCAGCAAACAACTACTAATTAATGAAACTAGTAGCACAAAATTCCCATGAAATTACGTGAATATAGCCGGGTTGTAATAATATATTTAATAATAACGACCTCAGTCTGTGAACATTAACAATTATAATGTGGTTTTTCCCGCACATATCAGTAAATTCCTTGTTGAACGAGTTAGTCACCCATTAAGAGAGTATTTGTTTCTACTCACGAGCATGAGCCAGAGATAACGCCCACAGCCGCAGATAGGATGCTGTGTGTGACACAGCGCCCAGTACGTACTCGATGGTGTGTATGGCTTGAGTGATCAGCACCTCACCCATGCCTTCATCTTGCTCCTTTGTGTCCGACACTTCTCCGCTCTCTACGCCTTGCTGGTATTGCTAGGTAAGAAAACATTTTGTCACTTATATTTGTATTTTCATGATATATTTGATTTGATTGAATGTTATAAATGAGGATATAGAAAGTGCGTATAATCTAAAGAGTTGGAAAGATGGAAAAATAAATATATGAAAATTAATCTCTTTGAAAATTTGGTCACCTTTTGTTTCTTATCCGCCATCATTTGATACACGGGTTTACCGAACAGCATAACTGGTATGCATGCAAATGCTACAGCCAAGAAGGCTTTCTGTATGGCATCTTGTCCATCAAACATAAAAGCCTGGCAAGGAGGAGTGACATCCGATGATTTTAGGAGCATCATATTAATAAAGATAATTAACACTGACGGAGCGCAGGATGTGCCTAACGCCGGATCTAGACAGAAAGGTTTATTTAAATTAGATTACTAGGTAAGTTAATGTTTTAATAGATTGACAGTTTCATATTCACCGATAATTTGGGCATTCTTTGGAGTAGCGGAATAATCATAGCATAGGATATCAAGAGCAACTTATTTTAAAATTATAAATGGTATGACCATTATACAAAAATCTGGGATGTATTTTGATTATAATTTGTAATTTTAAAAATGCTTTAAGGTACTAGGTACAAGGTATATTAAGTACTGTATAAGCAATCAAAAATGTAAAGTTGCCAAATATACGGTGATTTAAGTTGGTTATTAACAGATCCAGGTCTGTTTAAAGCGATATAATATTTTTTTCAAAATACTTCTGATATATCAAGAAAATAAATAATACCTGGGTCCACTGCCGAATACATGAACCACTTTATGAACATGAGAACACACAGATACCAAAACAAAAGTAGCAAAAACATTATTTGTGGTATGTACTGCAAAAATATCAGTTGTCGTTTTTTGAAGAAACTGTAAAGAAAAAGTAGAACAAAAATGTAAGATGTTATGATAGGATAAAATAAACAATATGGTGTATTAAATATTCTTGAATAATATAGTAATTACTTGAAGTTTACCACACTCAATGTTACCCCAAACGCCATATGTATCACTCCGAATATTATTGATAATTTCATCTTGAAGGAGTTAAGAAATATTATATTGTTAGCAGCAAACTGAAACATATAAAAAAACTGAGTAATCAAAGAGTTTTATTTATATAAATATTTTAAGAACTTTCTAGATGTAAGTACCTGCCACGCGGGATCTAATCCGAAGGGATACGGTGTCTGCGTGTAAGCGGCGGCGGGATCTAAATCGAAATTACTTTTATTCCTAAGTGTTCCCAAGTCGTACACATTCAGCCAGCTACTACCAAAAATATTTAATGATTTTGAAAACATATCATTGTATATAAGACCAGTGTACATTGAAAATATTCCCATTAATAGTATTATATAACGCCCTCCAAAAAATATATTCCAAATTTCATTATCAGTTTTATTTTTAGCGAAGTTCCTTTCATTTAGGACGAGTATTGCCGCAAATATGGTCATGATGATGCCGTGACCCACGTCACCGAACATCACAGCGAACAGGAACGGGAATGTGATGATCGTATACAATGCTGCAATTAACATAAATAACATATATATCTTCATATGCATTTACTGTAATCCGTAATTTTAACTTATCAGCAATTTTAACATTATTGCAAAAAAAAAACAAAAAAAATATTGCACTTATTTAATTACCTGGATTAACTTCCCTATAACTAGCGATTCCATAGGAATCAATAAGAGTCTGGAAGCCACTAGTAAACTTATTGGTTCTGTTGAAAGTAGGAGGAGTTTCTCTCGTCGGCACATGATGCAGGATGGATGGAATGGGACTACCACTGGCTTTCTAGAAACAATAACAGTAAAAGACTCTTTAACGATGAATAAACTAGCAGTTGTAGTTTGAGGAAAGATCAGCAAAACATGTACACAGTACATACATTAGAATAACATTTAAAATATTTAAGAATCTGGACAATTATTATTTATTCTTTATTGTTCTAACAAAAACTGTTACAATTGGCGGACTTAATGCTAATTAGCATTATCTAACAGTCAACCTTGGGGAAGTACGGAGACTTAAAAGACGGTACAATAAAAGTAAACGGTATATATATATATATATATATATATATATATATATATATATATATATCATTTCTATATATATTCATAGAAATGAAATTAAAATCTTCGGTAATTAGTTTTAAATAGCTTCACTTTGCAATTATTATAAGAACATACCACACCATTGTCCAAGGCCTTTTGTAGAATATGAAGATCGCGTCTCGGGACCCAGCATTCAGCGATCAAACACTTCTTCACTATATCCATACTAAACATATTTAGTGTATGATATATCGCTTTTTCCTTTCTAACTACAACCATCCAAGTGCTGATATCTCTTGCTATATTCGCTAGCACTAATCTCCTGTGTTGCTCTGTTTGTTCTAACACCTAAATGTGTTATACATTTAATAATTTATTAATAAATAGCATTATGTTTATTTATTTTTTTGCAAATAACCTAATGTTTACTCAGCTCGTAAGAAAAATATTTTATAATATTTAATATTGAATTTACATGATCAATAAAAGAATTAACTATTAATACATTATATTAGTGGCACTTCGCAAACATTAAATGTCTATTGTTTAAATCATAATGCATTTGTATATGCATAATAAATGTAGCGTCATCTGGCTATTACAGAAAAAGTATTACAACTACCTAGACGCTGAAGTGCTGCAGGCCATCTATTGGTCATAATGCAGCGATACAAACAAACAACGTACATACATACACACATACATAAAAATAAATGTCATGGTGATAGGTTCAATAAGGTCGCATATCAACTTCAAGTATATATCAATATGATATTTTGATAATTATTTAGGTTTTAGTGAATGTTTATAAACAATAAAATGTACGAGACTAAAAAGCACTCACATTGAAGAGGGTTGATACGTATGTTATGGGCTTAACATAAATCTATATTGTATGATAATTGCGATAACAAAAACCGATAGGTATTTTATATTTCACACTAGCACAAAATAATTTATTTGAAATTTATTTATCATAAATATTATAATTTTACCATTTCTAAATCTTTGATTCGAGTTCCAATTCCAGCAATCATCTCTTGTTGTTCTTTAAAAGTTGCTGGACAAGGGTACATAGTGGCCTGGAATCCATGACACACCTTTTTCACTCTGAGCTTGATCTGTTCTCCGTGGAAGAATACTACGAATACTGTCTTTTGAAGCTCGTGACCCTGAAAAGTTTTAGTGCCTTAAATACATATTATCATTATTGTCACAAACTGCTGTTATATTCTTTTTTTTCTTTTATTTTTTTTTCATTATCTCTGAATCAAGTAAAATTTATAAGTCTAAGGCAATACTCGCAAAATGTAAGAGAAAATAAAACAATTTACAATAATTTTAGTTCGGTTTAGCTTCATACTAATATAAAATACTAATATAAAAACATATTAGTTAAATTAAGGCTTAACAGTTAAAGCAGTTTACAAACTGCTTTCTTAGAAAATCAATAATAACTTCAGATCAATGACCTCAAATAAACCTCATGGCATTCACAGTTCCACGCCTAAAGTATTTCTCATTTAGTAGCATATTCTAAATATTAACAATATAAAGATGTATATGAAAACTTTTATTATATTCAAGAGATGTAGGATATTCTTGAATAATGAATAATATAAATAAAAGATATTAAAGAAATGCCAGAGTAATGTTCAGCTTTACGTGAAAATAATAATAAATGAGTACTTTATTTTACTTACTGTGACTGGGTCTTTAAGCGGTTCTTCGATTTGTGCCTGCTTGAAGAAAATATTTCCAAGCGATATCCTCCATAACATTCTTTCAAACGATGCAACTCTTGGAGTTGCGACAACTCCTGCAATAAAACCTAAATGACCTATGGCCCCTTCATTATTGTATACTTGAACTGATGCAGATATCTTCCGGTGAGCACTATGATCTTGGAAGAATGTTTGAGTCTTCTCTATCAGGAGCTTTAACTCTATCAATGCGAGGTAGTCTGATTTAAGGTTTTGAGCGTTCTTGGTTATCTCTTGAATTTCAGACTCAATATAGTCAATTCTCTCCTAAAAAAAGGAATTTGTAATTTAACATAAAAAAGGAGAGTAAATATTAAATTTCGCTCAAATCATATTACCTCTAGTATATTAATCTCCCGGGGGGTTAGTAGTTTTGGGGAAGGTTTCGGTGGTGGCGGTGGTTCCGGCAGCTCACCACTCACCCAGCGCAGCTTCCGTTCCATCTCACTGCATCGTCTCACTTCTGATACGTAGCGACGTTGAAAGTCGTTTACGTGAGGGTTCAACTGTAAATGTGTGAGTAAGAATAATGATTTGCACAAATATTTTTAGACATGATCTGGATAATCCCAAAAACTTAGTTAACATCACAAATTAGATACAATTATTTTAATTTTACCAATGACCAGCGAAATTGTATCTTTATGACAATGAATTGTGTTACCAACGCTCAACGGGCGCACCTAAGATCAGAAATAGATCATCAATTGATCATTCGTTGTATCTCCACATAACTTTTATTGGTTCCATTTATAGCTCGGGTCGTCATAATGCATACAAGCTACCGTTTTTTAAAATACATCATTTTAAATGATTTTCCAGTTCTAATGCTTTTTTTTATTCATATTTATCCAATAATAGTATTCAGTTTTTTTCTTATAAATTGAAAAGTTACGTTACATATATTCAATAATACAAAGTAGTATTTTTTATAATAATTACGATAAAAGTGTACCGCAAAAATTATAATTAAATAAAGGAAAAAGTATGCCAAATAAAAAAAATACGTTACCACTAGATGCCTAATATTATACTTAAGCTAACATTTATATCAAATGTTACTAATGTCTAACATACATACATACAAAGATATTTAGAAGGAGGATGGCAATTTATATCATATTAATGGTGATATAGTGAAGACTAACTTGTTGCATCCCGTATATCTCGTCTTTCGTTTATTAGTTTATAAGAAGCCGCAACTCTGACACTGGATTTAAAAACGGATGTGGGGATGACAACCTTATATTATACATATAAATATAATAAGCTAATTATATAAATTTTGGAATGCTCTCTATTTTATTTTAAATTGCTGTTAATTGTAATTGTTTTTAATTGAAATGACAATGAGCAGTGAGATACATTTCATCAGACTTACGTAACGTGATAAATGAAGTGTTTATTGTTCCGTGCTCCGCTCATTGTCTCGCAGACACTTTACTACAGATTAATAAAATACTGTATAGATCCCTTAGATTAATAAAATACTGAGTACATAGACGCTAAATTGTTATTGCAATGTTTTTTGAACACATATTTTTGTAATTAAAAATACGATGTCAGTGATATAATATTTTTCTTTTCGTGTATTATATTACGATATTATTATATATTTATGTCACAAGATAACCAGTAAATTTTCTCATTTAGTGACTCTCGTTCTGGGGTCAAATGGATGTCAGACCTTTGAGACAAATGACTGTACGTATGTAATTAACGATCATCTCCAATGAAATGATTAAGAGCTACTTCCATTATTAGGGTAAAGTAAAACGGTTCTATAAGAAATACAACCACTCGTACATTTGTACATAGCGTCGCTAAAGTCATAGGGTTCAATGAACTCTATCAGTCAGTACCTTAAAATGTAGATTAGTTTCAGGGTGCATGTTTTAATTAACACAAGAACAAGGGGGAGAACGTATATTATACTTATTTTAATATTTACATACTTGTTTTATTTTGTAGTTTGTTTTAATCAACTAGACTATATGACTTCTATTCTGCACAACAGTGTACGGTTGCTGAATGAAAGGAAGCGACAAGTATATTTTTTTATTTTGCAACTACATATTACCTTTTTATTCTAAATATAAAATTATATCTTATATTTACCACAACCTAATAACAATTTAGGGAATTTAGGCATCTATAAAACAAGATTTCAAATACTAAATTAATGTTCTAAAGTTATTATTCTAAACTTAAAGCAACAAGCTTTAAGTTTATTGCTTTAAATACTTAATCTCCAATATTAACTATAAATTCCATTACTAGAAATATATATTGAAAATAAAAGCAAATTCTTATAATTACCAATATCGATTAAAAATCGATTAACTAGCTTTCAGTTTCATTACTAGTCAAGATATAATCTTAATTACAGATTTCTATTCATATGGAAAAACCTTCATGAATTATATCAATTGGATCGGCTTCATCATTTAGTCATACAAATAATAGATGCTGACGATTGATTCTATGAGCCGAAAAAAGAAGTGTTTTGTTCTATCCTAGTAATATGACATATTACTTTGAATATGTATATAATAAATCAATATGCCATGACTTAGGCGCTCCCTTTGCGTTATGATGACACGCGAATTGGGGGAACGTCCGCATAAATAATGGCTATTTGGGTAAAGTATTTGGAAATTGGTCAAATTGTCTTTATTAAAAATATCATAGTAAGGAACTCAACAAAAAACTAACGTAAAAGGTTTCAATTACTTGGGTTTTTAATAATAATTCAATTTATTTTACGTTCGTGTTTTATTATGTATTATTATATTGTGTTTATAGATATAACATTTATATCGCAGTCGTTTAAGAGAAGTGGCTTTAAGATTTATGATTTTATGTTCATTGAAGTAGCCGATAAATATATGAGTACAATAGAAAAGTGAATTGAAATTTGTTTGTTTTGCAATAAAATACAATAATGACATATAGAAAACAAATACTAATATAGCCCAACCAGAGTTGATAGCTACTGAAAAAAATGAGGTTAAATAATTTTAGCCATAATTACTTTGTAAGTATGTTTTTACACGATTTTGATTTTTTAATTTCTATGCCTTCTATTATCTTGGTGTGGTTTTGGAATAGGTTCCATGTAATAAAAAGTGTCCTTTAGCGGTGTGGTGTTGCATTAATTCATAATTATCCATTCGCTAATATATTAGGTAAAAGAACAAAGAACTATAAATCAAATTATAATATTAGTAAGGATTATTTAAGTTCAGTAAAGATGACTTTTATTAAATGAGAGGATTTTTAAACGGTATTAAAACTTCCAATAACTTATTTATTTGTTTTTTAAACTTTAAAAGATTTGTATAAATATCCGTTTAAGACTACGTTTTCAGACCATTATATGGACTACAAACAAAATGATTGTTCTGACTTTTTTTTAATAATTTAATTATACTATTCCTCAAAGCGAATAATCTGCAAAATATCGTAACAAATAATGATTATTAGGCGCTAATAAAAAACAGAAAAAACAAAATATTTGCAATGAAAATCTATTTTAAACTATCAATAACAGAAATATAGTTCTGGAATGTTTCCAAATTCATGAGAAAACCCTTTGGATGAACGTATTAAGACGGTCTATTTTAGAAATCAATAGAAACCAATCTAGTTGTAATCACTCGTACCTATTACAAAACTGTATTGCTCATAGCTACAAAAGCTGATGCACTTTGTTATTATGTTGATCAACTTCGAAGACTGAATTATGTGCTTCTATACTGCTTGTAAGTATAATGTAATGTGATTAGAAGAAAAAATGTTATTCTTATATTTTAAAACAATATATCTTCAGTGCCATTTGTTATTAAATAATATTCAATAAAATACATCAGGTATTACGGGTTTACCAATTCCGATACCAAGTCAACCGCTAACCACAAGGAAATTGGTTCAGATATATCAGATTTTGTATTTATAAATAAATATTATCATGATATTTGCTTCAACATACTAGCCTTAAATTTTAGATATTTTTTTTTTTTTTTAAAGTTCTCTAAATCAAATGACACGAATTACAAGATATCACTAAACAGTCGATTATAACAGCTCCTACAAAACAATTGATAATAAAGAGTCCTGTAACAAATACTGAAACTTATGTAATATTGGTATAATAACAAATAATAAGAAATAATGGATTGTTTTTGCATTTTTTTTCATAATAAATAGAAAACAAAGAAGATAAAAAAGAAGTGTTTAAATCTTTTTGACTCTACAATTATCACCAAAAATCACGTATTTGGTAACTTATTTAAAATCATGTCCATTGCGGATAATCTTATTAAAAACTAAGTATTCGTGAGCAAATGCTCAGAAGATAAAAGGTTTATAGATAGTTGGCTGCAACCAGTGTTTACCGGATGTTAATTCTCATAATAATGTTACACAATACACCGCCCTTGGAGCACTATGAGATAACTATAACTGACTAATTGACTGACTTCTTAGTCAGTAAGCAAATTGTTACTTACTACAATAGATACGAAGTTTTGAGTAGGAAAAGAAACTACGATTATAGCATGTCACATATCAAATACTTAAAGTATTATGCTAGTCCATACTAAAATATATTTATTCCTAATACTCACATCTCTAAACTGAGCGATTCCCGCCTCACCAAGTTCGTACATAGAGACATAGGCTGCCTCTGGTTGCACAAACATCTGGCAGAGCACCATCTCCTCGCTTCTGAACATGGTGCTGACTGGGCCAGGACCTTGAACAGTTGATCGATATTGATTCAAGCAATATTGATTTCAATGAAACAAAAGTTGACACATAGGTACAATAATAATAAATAGAGAAGTATACATGCCACCATACTCGTAACTTCGTCTTACGATGACAATTGTTCGTAAAAAATATGTTAATTAGCTTTTATACAAGCCAACAATTACTAAGGTAAGGCAGTTAGTTTAACGGGTAGTTAAGTTCAGGGTCATGTTTGTGAAAAGTTTGGATGGCGTTTGACTTTCAAAGCCGTGTCAAGGTCAGTCGCCTCTGTAAGCTCTTTGAGCATACTGAATAAATTATATAGATATATTATATTATATATTTACAGAATATGATATAAAATATTTTAAATGTAAGGGGGTTTTCTAATTAGATGTTGAAGTTCAAAGAGTTCGAGATCCACAAAAAAGCAGAAATTTTACTCAAAGACATTCTTTTGATCTTCATTCAATTATTTAAATAATAATTATTTAAACTATTGAGCTCGTTCCTTCTAATTCCTTAAGAGGAAAAACTAGTAACAGTTGTTAAGAAAGATATTTGTAAGTTTATATCTTAAATATTTGCAATTAACTTTTAACACTTTTGGAAGAAGACAAGTATAACTCCTGAATAAAATAACGACACCATATTAGTTCAAGGATGGGTTAAATAAAAATAGTTATTAATATTATTTTGATAAAGATCTTTTACTATACATTCATTTAGAAAATTATTATAAATTTAATCAAAGGGTGAATTAAGACAATTATTACGAATGTAGATGAAACAAGAATTTAGCACAAGGATTGCTATATGGCAAATGGTACATTGAGGGTAAGACGGATTTAACGACAGAGCGGAGAACGTAAAAAATGTTAATGCTTTCAATAATGGTTACCGAGATCAAA
The DNA here is from genome assembly GCA_959347405.1 of Napeogenes sylphis. NCBI lineage: Eukaryota > Metazoa > Arthropoda > Insecta > Lepidoptera > Nymphalidae > Napeogenes > Napeogenes sylphis. Next base: position 25,796,064 of record OY365788.1, on the reverse strand, counting down.
ATAGTTTGTCTTTGTTGCGGTAATAATATTCCGAGTATACGTGTGCTATATTTCTAATGTTTCGTGAAGTGATTCACGAAACAGAATGATTATTGAGACGCGTGAGAGCGTATCTTCATTTATGATTATTGTATTATGATATTGCTCCCGCATGGATTTAATAGACCAAACAAATCAAATAATTGGAATTATTGCGGTCATTATTGTAACAGAATACACCTACTCAATTTTATTTTCGTTCACAGGTGATTTATTAATTTCATGAAGAAACTAAATAGTTTGGCAGTACTCATTCCATCACAACGATTGTATTTTACATTTACAATGAGAATTAAAGATATGCAGCGACTGAGCAATTCAGACTCTGGCAACCCTGCGGATAGCCCAGCCAGACTTGCATTGAGACCAAACCATTTTTATACCTGGACGCCTTCCAAATAGTGCGAGTTATCAAAGACCAAGTTATCGGCGTGACATTCCGCTTCACGATTTTAGTTATTGGTACAATTAAAGTTATTTATGTCCTATATATTTTTATTTAGAATAGATTAAACAAATATTGATACTAATTATAAATGGTAGAGAAATCGTAAGTTTGTGCAATATACATATTATTTTGATTGGTATAATATTCTATTATTTGATAGGAAATTAAATAATTTGAACAGTATTTATAGGAGTAGAGTTGTCCGTGTGTTATTGATGTACGCTAATAAATAAAAACATAAATAAAGCTTGATATAGAAAGAAGTGAAATCAAAACACTCATAATTTTTAAGCATATAAAATATACATGATGCTGTTTATTTCTTTCTACTTATTTATTACATGTTTTTAAAAAGTACACTCCATTATTCATTTTTATTCCGACTTTTTGCTGTAAACACTTCAATCTGTTTTGATATGTGGAAGATCTATATTTTAACGATTTTTTATAAACACATCGACAATATTTAACCACAAATATGCTTTGAACTAATACAAGTAACAACTTATCTAAATTACGTTTAAAGGTCAAAGGTCAGAAGATACTGCACGATTTCATTATAAATATTTTAAGTTGAATATAAAATTCATATTCTATTAAAATCATTTTAAGAGTGCTGTCATATTTCTTTATTAAATCTGATAGTTGAGAAGACATTTTATTGTCTATATCGTTTATTATTTTATAAAAGATTATTGGGAAACTAGATGAACATGGAAATTATATAAACAAAAAATATTTTTAAGTTTCTGTGGTGTTCCGTTCCATTTATCAGAGTGAATCATTTATGTCATTGTTTCATTGTATTATATTATATTTTCGAAACTATTTTATTTAATAAATATACAATAAAAGCTTCATCAATACAGATCAGAAGCTATCCTTTGAGTTCTAAAATCATTTGATGTCCGTTTGTGTGAAGTGTCAATAGCTACATAACATGTTACACATTGATAAAAGTAAACAACATTTAGCTAAGTAAAATAAATAAGAGTAGTTTAAAAATGCATATTGTTATTATTAAAAATATAAACATATTTTTCATAGATGATGCAAATGCATGGATAGTTTTATAAGATATAAATTGTAACCTCAACGTAACATCTCATAGTAACATCCACGATGCAACCTTCATTAGCGCAAATCTATTAAACTAAGGGTTAAGCTCAGCGCAAGCCACTGCGGCTATTTTTAAAACACTATTTTTACTTGTGTTGTGTAAATATTTGACCACCGATACAATTTGTTATCATTATAGTTATTGTAAATGTCATTTATCTACTAATGTTCGTATCTTAAGAAGTATTTGTTGGTTCATTGTTAACAATTATTTATGGTTGGTGATAAGAGTTTTTGCAATATGTATAGTTTCCTGTAAATAAAAATATGTTTTGCTTCTTTTGTAATAAATGGTATTTTTATGTGCATGTACCTAAGTGTTTTGTTAGATTCACACTGTATATATATCAAGAATCTTGTTCAACAGTAGTTGAAGTGAGATAGACTTTACTTCTAACTAATTATTTTATAAGAATTATGATAAAGTAGTTATTCTACATATTCCTATACATTAACTATCGATATATTTACTTTTTTATAGAAACGCTCAATTTTATGTAGTAAATTAAAGCTAGATTTATTTATCTTAAATATAAATATATTATCAAACTTGATGCAATATTTTTTTTGAACTTCGAACTTTCAAGCCCAATCGATAACAGTTAACATCTGATTAAATAATCATAGCACAAATGAAAAACAATATAAAATATCTTAATAATACTAAAAACATGTCTTACCGTCTATATACAAAACATTAACACTAGCGGGCACTATACACTATCATATGTTTTGTTAGAACGGGACATTGCGTACACAGTGACAACAAACGAGCGCCCCGCGCGCTGTACTTGTGCTGACTGGGCAGTGGCCCAGTAGGTAGTAGCCAGTAGGTGTACTGTACACGAATATCAGTGGCATTGTTGCCGCAGTGTCATTCTACTAGACACTTTTATACAATCATAAACGTGGAAAGTCCTCTAATATCCCTATTATCGGCTACGAGGCTGGTTACCTAAATGCCTTTTGATAAGTGTAATTCCGATCAATGAAGTTCAGTTATATACGCGATATCTTATTTAGGTCAATCGTAAAGATTATTACAAGTGTATATGAACTAGTTTTGCGTTTGTATTTATATTAGGAGTTTAGATCCAGATTAAGATTTTGTCATTTGTTTAATCTTGCCTTTGCTATTATATTATATAATAATAAGTACATATTATAAGGTATTTAGTTTTAATTTACCTGAATATTTTCCTTTGCGGTACAGAGAGTCAGACGTTTTTAAAATAGAAATAATTCGTCACATTGATACACCAAACAACTCTCCCTTATTATATATTAAGACACTAAATACATTTTTATCATAATTAAGTGGTGTTTTCAATTATATAGGTATTTAAAGAAAATATTGATTGTTAGCATTTTTCTTTCATCTGTATTGTTTAGAAAGTAATTTAGTATATTTTTAAGTTTCGTTATTAAATATAATATAGTAAAGTGGTCTTTTTAATATTATCTTTTATTTATCATTAATACATAATGTAAGCTTCGTGTATTGAAATTCATGAGGTTATGTGGATTTTGTATTGTATTGTAAAGCCTTATAAAGTTTTGAAAACATTTGCACTTCATAAATTTTAAGATAATATCACATTTTTTATTGCGGATGTATAAGATGTAATAAATCCAATACATACATATTAATCGTCAAAAGCAATTAAATTGAATATTCAGACTCAATGTTCTGTTCAATAAGTTAGTAACTATTATGTTAGGCAATATATATTTTCCAGTAAGTAATTAATGCTTAAGAATTCAATTAATACATGTAACTTTGTTTGTCAAAGTGAAGTACAGACAAGAAATATAATTGCTTTGTATTATTTTTTATTCTATATATTTAGATATTATTTATTTATTTATCTTTGCAGTTTAATAAATATGGCTAGAGAAGTTACAGATTCAGTCATAATCGAAAAACATGTGCTGCTCATTAAGTTTTTTAATTAGTTTGAATAAAATCTAAAAGATAATACAAAAGTTTCTTCTAGAAAATGATGCAGTAAAGATTACATTATGTTGTAATAATCATCTCATCTTATATTGTTATTCAATTATTCTCGAGTGTTGTAATAATTGTGATTGTAATTGTAATAATTGTGATTGTAATTGTAATAATTGATTGTCATTACATCGTGGTCTTGTAATTTTATTTAAACTAGTGATCGCCGATATTCGACCGTAAAGTATTAATATATATGAAAGTTTGGATTAAAACCTCTATGCATATTTATTTTTGATTTATATTCTAATATATCAAGTGACTATCAGCTCTGTGCGACTATTTGACATGAGACAAATATACATTGCACATGTCAACGTTTACCATACCAACGAAGTTGTGTGTGCAATGTTTCGCATTAAATTATTAAAAGTGCATTAATATTTAAAATATTAGTTCTGCATTTCTCCTACACATAAACTATAAGTATGCCAAATTTCATACTCCTTCATAAAAAGGAATCCAAAGTTTTTGCTTCACGTCTTTATAAATAGATATATATAAGGCAATGCGATTTTTTGTAAATATTATTAATTTTAAAGATGAAAATATCATCAATAACAACAAATTATAATTTTAACACACATTCGTATTTTGTATGACACCTGGAAACCATCATGACGATTTAGACGATTTCTGATTAAAATTTTAGAAAATATTTTAAAATTTTGTCTGCGTTTAACTCTAACATTAAGGTCTTGCAATAAGATTGAAAAGAGAACAATCTACGTTTTAAGTATTATACAACAAAGTAAAAGAATAACATTGCTATAAGATTTCTTAAGTATTATTATTTAATATGTAAATTAGCACAAGTAGTAGTAGTTAGATAATGATAAGTGTTGAGATTTAACAGATGTTTAAAGAGATGGTTTAACCGAAAGCGATTAAGATGTCTATTCTGTTTATAAAATAACGAATAGATTTTTTTTGGGATGTATATTTAAATAATGCTTGCTCTGGGTTCTTATAAGCAACTCGCGTGTTGCTGTTATTTGCAGTTTTGTTTATTTAAGGATAATGAGAATGATTCTTACTGAACAGACAGTTAGAACAGAATATACAGCAAGTTTTAAGACTCTATTTTATTACTTAAACTCTTCTCTTTATGTTTCCTAAAACAATTTTGGATGCAACATTCAAATGATAAACTCGAAGTTATTATTTGTGTGTTTAAATTTGTCAATGAACAACGTAGTGAAGTTAAGCTTACTTACTTAAAATAAATACACAGAATTAAAAATTCAACATCTGTCCTACGCATGTACATTTTTTATTCTTTATTATATATACTAGCTGTGCCTGCGACTTTTTACGCGTAGATTTCGATAAAACGTACCCTTTGTACATACCAATGTATGTAAAGACTATAAACCTTCAAAGTCTCATCGTACTCAATTAAGTAGTTTTTGCACATCTATAAGAGTATTTCTAGTTTATTTGTGTATATTTTTTATGTTTAATCGCTGGTACGAAAAGAAGAGATTATTAACTTCTTTATTTGTAACCAGATTGTTAAAAAAAACCAAATCTCAAGTAAAGCCCCTTACAACATATTCCCGAAAACAAATATTTTCTTAGATTAGCGTCCACAAACATACAGACATACAGACAAAATGAAAAACCATTGATTTGTATTCTCTTGTTTATAAAAAGTCCTCTACCGCCCCAATTATGATTTCTTGAAAATATTTCCTATGTACAGATAGCGATCAGTTACAGTTTCCTGTATTGCATTTAGATAAATTTCTTGAACTCTTTAAATATATATGACTTGATAGAATAAAAAGTGTCCAATGAAAGTGAAAAACCAAATGTTATTCAGAGTGAAGTCTAATTATTATGTATAAAAGTTATTTAAATTAGCTATATATTTTGTACGTGTTGCGTGCAGAATTAAAAGACAAACAGATGGACCGATTTTTTTTATGTTAGAAATGGATTCTGTTAGTTATCCCTTCACATCCTGGCTATTTATTTTGTAATATATTCAATGCATAGAAACTGTTTTTCTACAGATTTATTACATGTATAGAAGAAGGTTTGCTTGGTACCTATTATGTGATTCATATAAATTGTCAATTTTTTTTTAAATTCTTAACCGATTTAAATAAAATAAACACTAAATGTTAAGTGAAGACTGTTACAATATATTCCTGAAAACTGCATCTAAATTGGTTCAGCCGTTTCTGATTAGCGCGCACAAACATACGGACATACAGACAGACAAACAGACAAAATGAAAAACCACTGCTTTGGATTTTCTTGCTCTTATAAAGGCCCCTCAACATGGTTTTTATTAAATATTTTCCATGTACAAACAGTGACAATTTTATTATACGTATAGATAAACCCATTTATCTTATTGTCATATTTACAAAGGTATCACATCATATTTTTAAACGTTATAATAAATATAATAAGTAACGGTTTAATGCACCTTATATAGAATAAGATCGATCGTTATCAGTAAACAGAAAACAATACTTTTGCCATCCAAACGCTTGACACACCACTTATGTGTGTACACACTTCACATTTCACAATATCTTCTAAATGATCACACTAATACGATTTATTGCACCTTCATTAACATATAGTATGAATTATATAAATAAATTGTGTTATGCGAAATTTAGCACGAACATGTCGTGTCATACAAAATGTTAAACTCTACCTTATATGTTATAACAATATTGATAACGCAGTTTCTGACATCTTATTACAGACAAGACATTTGATTATAATATGTAGAGTCAAATATAGGTTAATTTTTATTATACTATGTTTGCGTCTAGATATCATTAAACGACCAAGTGTTTTGTTATATTTTATTAAAATAATAATCTTTTTTCTTTTTAATATTACAAATATATAACTAAATGTTTATTATTAATATATATCAAGTATCGAAGCTTTCATCCTTACAAGTAATCGTTTCGATTGTTATTACATCACGCTCCAGTTAAGATTGACCCCTGCAGTTGAACTAGTTTCACTTTATTAAGTAAATTTAAATAATATAGTAGAGTCTTATTAAAATGGGCTGTATTGTTTATAGGTCGGTTCATCCATGCTGACTTAGACTGCTATTAGATTAAGTTTCAAATGGTTTAAAATTATAGTATCAGCATAAAAGGGACACATTTTTTCAATGTGGTATTTTAATTGCCTTTTTAATTAAGTTTTCGAAAAAAGCAATCCTAAATAATAAATATTTACATCTTAAACACCAAAAAACATGGCCTTCAAATTGTCTTTGAATTTATATAATTTAAATAAATTTGATTTGAAAATTGTTAAACGAATTGCATAGTAATATAAATATTATGAAAGGTCTGTACTTCTCTCTTTTGTTAAATATTTAAAAGATCTCTTCATAGAGCAAACAGGAGGAGAGTAGTGAAGCGGCTGCCATTTAAAAACCTCGCCAATAGGGACAGACTAATTAATATTTCCTGGGAACTGTACAATACTTTGTAAAATCTAAAAACTACATACCAAGAAATTCTATTTCCCTCGGAGAGCCATGACTTTGTTCCTCCTCAACAATGTCTTCTAACGTCATTTTCTCTCACTCTATTATTTCATTAAATGCAATAATAATTACAGAAGCGCTTTCATGTGATAAAGATGATCTGGACAATGATATTATTGATTGAACAATACAATATATTTGGTATAATGCACTGCGATGGAAATTATATAGATAAGATAATTAAGTATGTACTTGTCAAAGTATTGGTTTATTAGTCTTGATAATGTATTTATCTTTAAAGAGGTATTAAAACACTTGTCAGCCTAGTTATGCTTTCTAATTTCTAATAAATAAATAAAAAAAACAAAGGAACATTTTCAAAAATAATATATTATTAAACTACTAATATGTTCAAATGTTTTGATGTGAATTGTTTGAATGCAATTAATCAGATGACTGAGTGAATGATTTCCGTTGCCACAATAGTAAATAAGGAAATAGTGTGTCTGTCTGTCCTAAATTAATTGCTAGGGCTGCCTGAATTTTAAATATTTTATTTGATAAAAGTATTCTATTTCATTTTTAATAACATAATCTCACGAACGCTAAATCAAAAACGAATTATGTAAAACCTATAACAAATAATTCCATTGTTATTTTTTTAGGATAAATTGTCCTCTTATTTTGAAATTTATATTACAATTATTGAAATATATATTCATTAACGTAATCTATACATAACAACAAATATTATGTATAAATATATAATATTTTTCAAACTGAAAATAGATTTAGAATCCCTTTGAGCTTTTTCCAGCCAGTAATAATCCTAACCTAGCTAATTTTATAGAATAGATGTAAATTTTTAAATTTTTCATTTCAAGCGAAGTATTTCCGGTCAAAATGTCCTCTATATCACATTGTATCGTCTTAGACCCAGAAACACAACTACTACACATATAGCCTTTCACATTTATAATAGTATTATCTTTAAAAAGAGTTTTATTCTAGTGACACCCCTTAATTTCTTCTGAGGCGTATATCACAATAATGAGAATACAATGACGACCTAAATCTTCTAGAAGCCAACTTTCTATTATTGAAAGATTGTAAATATTTTGTTCCTTGAAGGCTTATAATAAATTTATATAAATATAGTATGAAAAAAAAAATAAACCGATACGAGCAGGGATTCGAATCCGCGACCTCTGAGAAGCCGTCCTAATTGGATAGCTCAATTGGTAGAGCTACGGAACGGTTTCCCAGAGGTCGCGGGTATGAATCCCTCCTCATATTGGTTTATTTTTCATTCTATATTTATATAAATTTAAATAAGCTTAACATGGCTATACAAGTTTATAGTTATTTTCAAAGGCTTATAATATTCTTTGCAAATTAAAACAAGTATAGTTTTGTAGTTAAAGAGAGAATTTAATAACTCAACGAAATTATAATAAATATATTTTCTTTTAAACATTATCTAGAGCACTAAAGTAACGTGGTTTCCGCGAATAGTATAAGTACCACTTTAGAAGGAACAAACTTTTTTGTGCAAAAGTATATTTTATAAAAATAACATTTTTATAAATTCATCTTCTGATGTTCATTTTTAAACATAGGTTGTGATAATGGTTGTTTTCAATTATTATTTAATATTCCCCAGAGCGCCATCTAGCGATGCTGAGGGAAACTATATATTATACTAGATATGTTTCTTTGTAAACTAGCTGACTGCAATTTAATATATCTTCGTTTACTACAAAGAGATGGAAGAAGTGTTATAAATAGTTGAGGAAAATAATTCTAGAGAAGGCAACGCCAGTTGGTACTATAGGATTTTTTCATCTACTACGAAATGGTTGGTTAGAACCACAAATGTATCAAAAAATATTTTCAGGATATAGTACTATAATTTTTATATTGGAAAAATAATAAAATTGAGAAAAATTATAATAATTATGTTTTAAGTAATTAATAATTTAGCATTAACAGTTTATGACATAATGATTCTTTTTCCACTTTTCAATTATTGTTAAAATATTTTTTGGTAAACAACAAATTCAATTTGGTTGCAAATGAGATTAATCTTATAAAAGGTTCAACAATATGAATTTATTTCGACGAAGGCTATCCTAATTTATCTACTTCCCGGCTCATATTCCATCATTAGGCCAAAGTGTGAGAACATTCATTTAATTGAATTTTATAATGTTCATTAAATGTATTTTAACTACATTATATATGTATCTTCAAACATAAATGGTGTAGGCTATTTATATATGTATATATTAATGATACCATTTTTTAACAAATATTATGGAATTTGTTCATTGTTATTGTTTCTTTTTTACTTTAAATAATTTTCACCTCTACTATACCTTCTTTGTACAACATTGTATTACAACTATGTATGTATTATACTATTCTAATAATAATAATACATATAAAATTACTCTGAAACTGTTTATTAACACGGAGATATAAACATTTAAACACTTCTTTTATTATATATTTAATTTATATTTATTTCATCAACACCTTGTTATGTGAGTATTTTATTTCTAAGCAATGAAAAGTAACTATTTACTTATTTTTGTACAATTTATTCTATATGAATAAAAAAAACACATTAAATAAGAAAACACTCCGAGATACTTAATATCATCGTAATCCAATAAAAGCGTCATCTCCGAATTGAAAGAGGCTGTAAGTCGATTTCGTGTCTATCAAACTCTTATCCTATGTCAAGCCTTGCCCGTCGCAGAAGCTGGGAGCTGGGGCAGTATCAAACGAACCTTGCCCTGAGTCGGACGTGTGTCACCAGTTCCTTCAAAACAATGGATGTGTCGTGCAAAGGTAATTCTTTTTTTTTAATCTACGGAGCGTGGGAATATTTTTTACACCGACTCTACGTTATTGTCTATATTACTTTAGCGTAGGGGTTGTAGATGGACGCTTGGCTCATAAATTGTTTTTGATTTTTGATTGTGTATTTTTATTAAGATGATAAAAATATATTGACAAACAATATATGTCTAAGATTTCTTTTTACTTCATAGCTCTAAAATATTGACTGACTGATGTTATTAGAAATGTTATTAACGCAAATAATATAATTCATGGTGTTACGTATTTAATAATTAAATACCGTAATCCTTATCATTATTAACAGTTAAAAGAAATAGAAATATTAAGTTTTTATTTTGGGAGATTATATGAAGTTTGAATTATTTGTGAGATCATAGTGAAGTTATTGCGGAACGTTATTGTTAGAAGCGCGAATTGTTTACGAAAACGGGACTTTTTACCTGTTTATCTTAGGTTAAATGTTTTGCAAGTAAATCTTTATAAAGAGAACATTTATATAACGAGGTGATTATAAAACATGTATATTACATATTAATTAAAAAACACGTTAATAGAAGTTTTTAGTGAAAGAAATTACAATTCCAAAGCAAGCAAGCAAATGTTGTTTAAAGAATCGATGCATTCAATGTTTTCGTTTATTTACGCCAATTTTTTTGGGCTTCACCTAAAACAACCAAAACTAAATTAGAATTCATAGAAATTTTACTATGCCAAATTTAGAAGTAACATTTAACACCCTATAAAAAATTTCTAACGGAATTACCAGCTCATCAAAACTGTCACCCTAGCATTACGTTTTAATTCAGAACGGAGCATTCAACTTAGCAGTTGTTTTTTATTACCAGTATAATAATAGTAAACTTTGGTTGCACTAAGCCCATTGTACGCCTCACGTTCTCTGAGGGGAGAAGAGCCCTTTGGCACGACAAAAGGATAGTAAAATGCACAGGGTCACGCAAGGGACAGAACTCGGTCCCCTTTATTAAAAACGATAGTGTACAGATTTATTAGCTATTTTGTACTGTATCTTATCGGCTGTGATTGAGATTTATTTTATTGGCGTTCAATACTCTGTATTAACTTTATTAAGAAAAAACAAATGTATAGACACGCAAATTAGTCCAAGAATATAATCGGCAGTTTAGTTTATTTATGTATTTGTTTATTTGAGCAACAAATTCCTAAAATAGACGTTATGTATTGGAGCTAAATTACCACGTGACTTTTAAACGTTACATATGCCTTATGTCTGTGGAAGTTTGTTTATATCATATACTACACTCTAATTCCGTACCACGGTAATAACATTGAGCTGTGTGGAGTTTTGAGTAAAAACATTTTTTTCTTTCTCTAGTAAACTGATTTATGGAATAACACATTTACAAATTAAATCATAACAAAATAAACAATATTTTCAAAACGGCTGTAAAACAACATTTTGATGTTGCCCCTGGCTTTAACAGTTATGGCATTGTTAAATATTAAAAAGTCCACAATTGAAATAATGCGTTTCAAAGTGTTAATATAATTCTAAAGACAAACAAAAATATTGTATATTTATATCAAAGAGAGGCATCTTGCATACATTGCTTAGTCGTATAGGTATTTCTAAAAAATATAAGATCATTTTATTCTTAGATGAAGTAGTAGGCCAATATGCATCCTTTATTTGATTCAATAGACATAAAATAATGGGCTTGCAAATATAATTTAATACTCAGTAGTATTTTGCTCTTGTGCATTGTCAAATACTAATAAAAGAATTCTTTTCAAAGAGGCTCTTGGTTGTTTTTGTTCACAAAAAAAATAAGATAGCTTCTCTATTATTATTTAATAATAAATTTGAATAAGTCATATACTATTTACTTGTGTCTTTGTTATATTTAATATATATGTTATGACAAAGTTATTTGAATTTCTTTCATGGAGTCTTATGACGTTATTAATTGTGGAAGTTGTAGTTATTTTCTGTGTTGTTAGATATAATAATTTAACATTTTATTAATAAATAATGTATCTTCTTAAAACTAGTTATCACCATCATATCCTCGAAATTCTAAATACTTAAATACATAAATACATAAAGACTCCTGCTTTATTGAAGGAAAAGGTAGAGTAGAAGTAAGATATCTTATTAAATTAGATATACAAATATGTATTATATTAGGATATTCTCTATATCAAGAATTAAAGCAGTAACCTTTTTATCTGTGCCGGGGTCACACAATTTTGGTAAAAAAAAAATCGATTACAAAGTAAGTGAACGTTTATCAGTCGATTCTGATTAGCATCATCGACGCAATCGTGGAGAGTCCAATAATGTAAAGTAACGTTCACATAAACGTAAACTATTTCGACGATAATTTCAATATTAGTTTTAGATTAATATTCAATTTGAAGACTAGACTAATGATTCTTGTATTGTTGCGAAGTAACAAAAAATATGAGAATGGTTTTACATAAGTAATATAATGTTTTAAAACAAACGTACTGAGTCCTGTATGTTTAAATACAGCTTTCAGTAAAGACACACTTGATATGCCCGATTACAGTTATTATAGTGTTCATAATATTTACATGAATATCAAACTGAAAGCGAGGTATAGGTGGTGAGCTAAGATGTAGTCATTAAACTGGACATCGTATGTTCCGGCTAGAGCAGGGTAGTTTCCTTTCACGGAACACACATTTTGAATAAAACTATAAAGAATAACGGTTTGTGTTCGCATCCTTACTATAATCGAAGGCCAGGTTAGTAAGGCAGCGGACACCGCTGTAAGCGAAATTTGCGATTCAATGAGACTGTCCGTCTCCCCGTGACAGCAATTGTACAGAATCGTTCTATTGTGTAGGTCATATTCAAATATGTAACATAGGTAATGATTCTTCTAGCTGTATGAGATATGTTTTTTATTCTGTTCCAACAGAAAAAAAAACATTACTAGTTCTAAATGTTTTAGGTATCACCTGCTCACAATTACTAAACATACTCAAGTTGTACCACAAGTTGTTATTTAAAACATGTCTGTATTCAAGTTTATAAAGGTTTGTATGAAGTTGATTTATTAAACAAAGTAAACTAAAGATCCGTTGCACGACTGACTTGACAGAATCATCAAACATAATTATTAATTACATCGTAAAGAAAAGTAAGAACATATTTAAATTATAATACATATTTTATTTAAATTTTACATCACAAAACAGGCTAATCTATTCTATTATCCCTTTTTATAAAACCGGTTAAATATGTAAATTAACAGAATTTCCCTTACAACACTTAGGAGGCTGCAGATATTTTAACTTCTCACTTTTTTGAGATTAGAATAATTAGTTTTAAATATTTGAGATATTACAATATTATGTTTTTATATTATAATATTGTTTTGTAGTTTCCAATGATATGCAGTTTAAACATTCATCTATATTATTGTTATAAGAAAAATAGAGTAATATTGCTATGTAATAGTTTTGATATTATTTTTTATTGTCAACTCACTCAAGTGTTCCTATTACCCTTATTTATTATTTGAAGGTAAACCAGACAAGTCGCAATAGTAATATTACATTCATAGTCTTTAAAGGACGCTATATGTGTAATTTTATAAATTATTTCAAACATATCAATAAAATATTCCTCTTTTTCTTATATTAAATGTAATTAAAGCAATTAGAGCTTCAACTGTCGATGTTCTGTTCGAACAATAGACTTTGATTGTCTTATACGACTTTCCCAACAAGTGTCAAGTTATTTACTTATGACCTAGATGTCACATAAGTTCTGTTTAATAAAATTAGCGAAAACGATAACACAAAAGAGAATCTTCTTCTTTCAAATTCAGTTTAAAAAATATACAGAAAAACAATTTTATGTGAATCACATATCACGATTAGGTTTATTCTTTTTTTCATGAAATATAATTGTTTTGGTTTTAATGAATCTTTAGTCAGTTATTTTCTCTTTTCGGTAAATCGTAATAGCACATAGGTGCAAATCCCTAAATAAATATTGTATGCATATTTACTTAGAAGTAAGAAACATAAGTTATTAAATAGATACATTAGCAATTAAATAGTTGTTATTTACTATCTTCGCCGTCATTTTAACGTCTTTATTCATATAAAGACTAAGTTTAGCTCTTGCTAAGTCAATGTGAATTCTCTATTACAAGGGCATGACATGATTATGTTATTAAACCGCATTAAGGAGTGTGTGAGTTATATAAATTATAAAATTATTGAAATACACAATATAATTTATTGTGTAAAAAAATATAGTTTTGTACCGCACCTATTAAATTTTGTTTGTAAACAAAGAAAATAGTTAACTAATAATTGTGCATATTAGTGTTACTATAAACAAATTTTAGATACAATCGACTAAGTCATGTTTCAGTATAGAAAGTAATACAGAAACTACAAAAATAGTCGATTTATTCATGAAAACAATATATACCACAAAATTTTACAAAAAAACTGTTTACACAGAACCTAGAGTTTTGTATCATAGTTGATAGAGTACAGCCTAATGGAGTTTGTAGAGTTTAATTAATGCTATGATTAGTTATTAATTACATACAAAAAACATTTTCACTATGTTTAAATCCATCCATGTAAATAAAAAAATAATACTATTATAATAATAATATTACAATTTAAATACAAACAAATCTTAAATACTTTGCCCCATTTTTCATTTCAGGATTTTCAGACAGCTTACTTTATTGGCAATATAGTTCTCAAATTCATGAGTAATAAGTGGATTGGACTCTCGTATTCATCTCGTGTTTAACTTGTAACGATAACACGTCCGCAGGGATGCTGTTCTATTACATTCGTCCTCGAGCTGAGACATCACATGAAAAATTAACGTTTGCCCTTCACTGCAAATATAATCCCAAATGGGCTATGCGCGTTTAAATAGTTTTATGTTATTATTATTATGTTTTATGTTATAAGGAATTTAAAAATGTAAATTAAAATTTAATTTTTTAAAAGTTTAATTTAATTTTTCATCAAGCATCGAATACTGCTAGAAAAAGTATATTTCTCAAAATATTCTCAGGTATTTTTTATTTTCACAGCTGCTAAATAATAAAATCAAAATATCGAAAGAATTAAATCTTATTTGTTTTTCATTGTTTGGTCGACATCCACGGTCGGTCTATAAGTTTGTAGTGCATCTCTTAACAACAATGGGTCGTTAATCACGTGGCGGCAATTAATATAATAGGAACTTATATATCGGAGGAAGCGGTGTGAGTATGTGGGCTATGAGGCCTCATTTCCGGATGTAGTCCACTTTTATATTAAGATAAAGAATGATTTTGGATCTTTGCAGCACTGATTTTCATTTGTAAATTGATTAAAAAATAACTAGACTATATTATAATTTAATATTAATACTTTAAAAATATAAGCAGACCCACGGTAATAAACTAAAGAATTTTATGAGTAGTTTTCAGAGTAATAGTTTTATCGGTCGTTACTTACTTCAAAGTTGTACGTTTTAAGTTTGCTGGAAACTTATATAATTTATCAACAAAAGAGTGATTATAATGTTTGAGAAACTTAACTACTATCTATACTTTATATCTAACATTTATAACTTATTTGTTAAACTTCTCCTATAATAAAACTTCTTTATCATCATAAGGTTTATGTTATGACTTTTGTTTTAAATTTTTTTTTGTTAATAATTCACGATATTTAGGTAATATTTCTTGCATTTTCTTTTCATATTTTTTCTTTTTGATAGCAATTTGTAAATACTTTTTATATTTGTAAGGAATCTCAAAATATGAAGTTAATAACAATTATAATACCCTATAAAGGTAAAACTAATATTGGCCTTGAGACAATATTTATTATATGTCGTAAACCAGAAGATATATACTAATAAAATCTAAAGAGGATTGGTTAACATGACTCCCTCAATAGGTATATTAATGAAATATATATTTGTTAATAAATATGTTTTTGAGGACAAAACCCGTTTGAAACGTCTAGTAGTGAAACATAAACGACTGCTAAACCACCCTGTGACCTAATTGACTGGTTGGGTCTCTAAGTCTGGAGCGAACGGTTAAGCTATTTATTTTCGTTTAGCACTTACAATATTATTGACACTTGTTAAAAACTATTTATTATAATTTATATTATGACAAAATCAAGTAGCGTCTATTTTCAATTAAAAAATTATAATTATAATTAATGTATATTCGAAATATTTGGTATGTATATGTTTTTGCATTTTGTTTCAGAGCATTTAACTGCAAAGGAGTTACTTTTTTTTTTTAATAATTTGCCTAAATTTGTCACTTGTCGCGTAATAAATAAAAATATGACATCAAATGCGGACAAATGGAACCAAAGCTTTTTATAAAACTAAGGATTGTGTTGGCGATAGGAAGGTCTGTCAAAAAACAACTTTTTAACAATTCCACACATGTTGCAAGTGCTTACAAATAAATATTAACATTCTTGTTCTCAAAATAAGACGTATTTAAGTTTTACACTTTACTTGAATTCTTATTTGTCATCATATATTAAGTATGACTCTGACCCAACTATCAATACAATTACATTTTATTTTAAGTCGAAAAGGTTTTCCATGAAGTGTCTTGTCGGTTGTTCTCCATGGACCTACTCTATAAAACAGTAAAATTAAAATCTGACGTTTCGTAAGTGCAAAATGTGCCTAGTTGTATATTAGCCAAGTAGGTAACTATCATCATTTTTATATAAACGCCGTCGTCTCTTACTTGGACCATCCTCCGCTGCACCCTGATTACTTTTACACATTTCAATCAAACTCTATTTTTCCATCGCGTCCTCGTTGGGTATTTGTTTTTATAAAAGCGAATACTTACTTTTTTTTGTTTTGATTGGTTTTCTTAAATTAGTTTTCTTCGAAACTAGTAATTGTCGAAGAAATGATATTGAATTATATTAGTTTTATCAATGTTTATAATTTGGAATATTTCATATGAAAAAATCGAATCCCTGTAGTAGAGAATTATTGGTAGAGATATAATAATATTTGTTTTTATAAATTTGAAGATTTCATTTAATATGTTAAATATGCCCATTTCGTTCAAGAATAATATAATATATTGGTAATTATATTTGACTTACCTAGAGGCAATCAATTATAAATAATGTAATAAATATAGAATAGCACCAATAAATTTGTAAACAGATAAACAGGATATCTGTTAGTTTCAATTGATGCAAAATGTAGTCAGTTTAAATTTTCTCATCTAATTTGTTTAATGCTCCAATGTCACCTAATTTACTCTTCTAAGTACTTATAAAAAGTACTTATTTATTAAGCAACGACATAATGTTTGGTGCGTTACATACGAGTATGTCTTTAGATTCCCGCCCGATAAGGCTGTCAAAGCCAGTAGGTGCATGTTGTTTAACACAAATACAAAAGAAACGGTTTTGGATTTTGCAGCTCATTGCGTATTTTGCTCGAGGCAATATCACCTCAAAAGAACCACAAGAACCATTCAGTAACGCCCTTCGTTCCTTTGTGGTAAAAAACGAAGGAAATTGAGCGGTTAAATCCCTCGAGCGCCCTCACTGTTATTTAGGGAACAAAACCAAAGGGGAAAATTGTAGCAAAACTATTCTACATCGCTACTACTAGGGCTCGTGATATCTCACTAAATTATAGTGTGATTTAAAATACCCTAACTACCATCACGTTGTCGATCATATTATATTCATAAATAATAAGCTTCTTTATTTTCCAATAATGGTAATAACAAATGATAAAATAAACATCTAAATAAATAAAAAAAAAAATGACTCAAAAAAATAAGAGAACTCATAAGTAGTGTTAAAGTATGCAACATTTAAATGAAATAATAATATTATATAAAATAACTTTATTTACTTTTAACAATTCTTTACATATAAACCAAGAAAACATGAAAAATAAATATTATAAAATATGAAAAAGAAAAAAATTAAATGACGTTCAATAACTACTAGTTTTATGTAATGACAGGAATAAGGGAAAATATATATTTTTTATTATTAATTTTAAATAAAACAGACTTTCTTTTTTTTACAGATATAACGATGACGCTGTGATGACTCAAGGACATGAACCTTTGACTATCATGGACGGTAACCTTCAGACAGAATTCTCCACGAAGACCAAGCGGGGCGTCTTCCTCTCTAAAAGTCTCGGTGTTGTAATCCTTATCATCTTTGCTTTAGCACTCGTAGCTACAGCATTTATAGTGTACAATTTCGCAGCCTGTCCAAGGACTGATCAATTAGCTAATGTTACAAAACTAGCTTATTGTGAACAATCTAAGTTACAAGTGATACCATTAAGCACCGAAATTAGTAGAAGTTTTGCCATAGAAAGCACAACCGATGTCGCGGAAACTACCACAGAAGAAATGGAAAATACGGTCACTGACGTCAGACTACCTACTAATATTAAACCAGACAGTTATTACCTGAAACTTACGCCTTATATAATAGAAGGCAACTTCACTTTTGATGGAGTGATTAGTATTCTTATAACTGTTAAAAACAAAACAAATAAAGTGACATTTCATGGTGTAGAATTAAGTTTTCATAAAATAAAATTATACAAAAAGGAAGATGGAAAAGAAATTAATATAATAAGAAGAACTGAGGATGTACCTAGGCAGTTTCAAATAATAAATACAGCAGAACCTTTAATAGCAGGACAACAGTACGTGCTGAATATAAGTTATACAGGTGTCTTGAACGATAATCTGCATGGATTTTACAGAAGTTCATATGAAGAGAAAAAAGTTAAAAGGTATTGCAGCTCTAACATTTATTTATCAATATATTAAAAAATGGTTTGAAGAACCTATTAATAAAATGTTATACGGAAATATAGCTATTAATGGACTATCTTTATCATTCTCACTGGGAGGTCACAGTACTCGCTTGCTATGCACTGCTCGAGTCTGTGTAAGCATTTATGTTCCATCAATGAATTGCCGCTTAGCATGTAAATGTGGAATTAATTAGAATTCTTTAAATATGAATACTTCCATTGTATATTCCAGTGCAATAATAACATATTGTAAAAAACATTATTTTGAGGTTTAAAGTAGTTTTTTGTACAATCCAAAAAGTATGTGGTTTGATAATATATTTGTTTACATTAATATTTCTGTGGCAAATATAATATGTAGCATTAAAAATTAGATTTATAATCTAACTTATAATAATAGTTACTAAATAGTATTATTTTCTTCTTTATTCACATTATATGTAACTACAAACAGTACCTGAATATTTACATCAAACTCATATGTCTGCAATTTTAAGTATCTCTTGTCTTATTACTTTCACAACGGCACTGTCTTTTAAAACTTGGTTATCGTCATGTAAATTCCAGATGGATAGCAGTGACACAATTTCAAGCTACTGACGCGAGACGTGCGTTCCCGTGTTGGGACGAGCCTGCCTTGAAAGCCAAATTTACTATCAGCATTGCACGTCCTAACAATATGACTTCAGTATCTAATATGAACATAGTAGGGAGAAGACCTCAGTAAGTAGAAGTTTTGTTATCGAACTTGAACGTCAAATCCTAGCAGTTAGATTACCCTGCAAATAAAATAAATACTTGGGAGTTATGTAATATGATAAAAACTTATGGGAGTAGCATCGTTGTATTTAAAAGTCAAAGTAAAAATGTATTATTCAGGATTTTTTTAGAAAGTTAAGATTTTTGTAATATTATCATATTTAAGTAGAAATATTTTTATTCCTCCTGCATATTATACCTTCAAATCTTATTCTAGTTGCATAAAAAGATGTACGTAGGTAGTAGTATTTTTCTAGTGCCACTACGCAGAGTGTGTGTTCGAAACGTGTGTGCGTGTGTGTACGTCTCATATGTGTGATGGTTATAAGCAATATACCATCGCGTTACCGATTAGAAACTCCTTTAAAACAATTATAGCAAAACATTAGAAATACATCTCTTCAAGCAGTAGGTCTGGAACATATGTTCCTTACGTGTAACACATTTCTATCATATACGCGGAAGGAATTCATAATAATTATTAACCCCCGACTAAAAAGAGGGGTGTTATAAGTTTGACCTGTCGATCTGTGTATCTGTGTATATGTGTATCTGTGTATCTGTCTGTGGCAAATTTCCGGCCAAACGCGTGGACGGATTTGAATACGGTTTTTTTTAATCGAAAGCTATGCTTGTCGAGATGTTTCTTATTCATGTTTGATTGAAATAAAAATAGCCGTTTTCAAGATATTGACGTTTTATCCGTGCGGGGGAGAGGTTCTTATGCAATAATTAGCTGTTTGCGTCCAAACGCGTGGACGGATTTGAATGCGATTTTTTTTAATCGAAATTTATGCTTGTCGAAATGTTTCTTATTCATGTTTAATTGAAATTAAAATAGCCGTTTTCAAGATATTGACGTTTTATCCGTGCGGGGGAGAGGTTCTTATGCAATAATTAGCTGTTTGCGTCCAAACGCGTGGACGGGTTTGAATGCGATTTTTTTTAATAGAAATTTATGCTTGTCGAAATGTTTCTTATTCATGTTTAATTGAAATTAAAATAGCCGTTTTCAAGATATTTACGTTTTATTCGTGCGGGGGAGAGGTTCTTATGCAATAATTACCTGTTTGAGTCCAATGCGTGGACGGATTTGAATGCGGTTTTTTTTTATCGAAAGCTATACTCGTCGAGATATTTCTTATCTATGTTTGATTAAAATAGAAATAGTCATCTCTAAGATATTGACGTTTTATTCGTGCGGGGGAGAGGTTCTTATTCAATAATTAGCGGTTCCCAGCGGCGTCGCCCGCGCTATATAGGAAAAAAGCCTAGTTATGAAGGCCAAAAGGTTTTTACACTTACGTATTGAGGTAAAGTACTTTATTAGGGATAGCTGTTGCCCGTGACTGCGTCAACCGAGACTGTAAAAATATATTTATATGGCTTATGATCGTTGTCAAAAAGAGTCACGGGCAACAGCTAGTGATAATATAAATCTCTTCATCATAGTGTTATTAGTGATTGTAAATAATTTTAACTCTAAATGTTTATATTTATTAATATTCGTATATATGAAACCTACCTCTACCTACCCATATGAAAAAGTCTTGAATAATGTTACTTAATATATTTATAATTTATTACATTGTCGAAACTTTCACGTGGATCCTTATTTTATTAAATATAATATATATTTCTCGTATTAAATATAACCTTTGTACATTATAATATAGGATTCTAATGCTAAAAGATTTTTTTAAAAATCGGTCCCGTAGTTTCGGAGCCTATTCAACTCAAACAAACAACTAAATCTTTTCTACTTAAATAATTGAAAATTTTGTGTATCTGTAGGTTCATTTAGTACAATTCAGAAATTAGTAACATAACTTTAAAAAGCAGAAAAAAATAATTAAAGTAAAAATTTAAGAAACCCCCGATACAAAAAACCTCTAAAAAGAGTAAAAATAATATTATTATGTACTTATTGAATTCGTTGCGTCGGGGGACCGTTTAATAAAGGAAGAAATTAACATGCAAGTAAGTTAAGTTAACAAGGCAAATAGAGAAATTACGATATCGAATAGTATAGTCTAAGTCCTCAATAATTAACTTCGTAATATATACACTATCAACGTACGTACAACGGTCCCCCGACGCAAAGACTTCAATAAGTACATAATAATATTATTTTTGCTCTTTTTAGAGGTTTTTTGTATCGGGGGTTATTTAAATTTTTATGAATATATACATTTATATTGTATGAAAATTTGGCTATACAACAATAATTAATAAAAAAATATATTGCATCTTTTTATTTATCTTTATATTAAAGTAATTAGACGTCCCTTTTATTTAGTGTTAGATGTAAAATTATGGGCACAGAAAGGAGTTACGAACTCACTAAACATTCCATCAAGATTCATATTTCTTAAGATTTTAATTTATTTAAACGTTGTAACAAATTAAATACTCTTCCTACATTATTACTTAAATTATATATTTTTAATTATTTTGTTTGTTTGTTTTAACCAAAAATTTATTTAATTCAGTGACACTATAAGTGACTATACTTGGGACCACTACGCGGAATCTCTGCCAATGTCCACTTACCTCGTCGCTTTTACGATAACAGACTTTGGCAATATGAGTGACAACAATTTTTCGGTTTGGGCAAGGAAAGAAGCTCTGTCATCTGCAGCTTATGCTTTGGATATTGGACCAAAAATCTTGAAGTTTCTAGAAGAATATTATAAGATCAAGTTCCCATTGCCTAAGATAGATATGATCGCGTTGCCTGATTTTAAAGCGGGAGCGATGGAGAACTGGGGACTACTAACTTTCAGGTATACATACTCAATATAATTTTTGCTGCTCTGCAAACTGAGTTATGGAGTAATATATATTTAAAATTATAGTAATATAAGCATGGGATGGCTGATACATTTATAAATAATTTAAGTGTTGATAAAAATATTATTTACAAGTAGAATCATGAATTAAAAAAAATGCTCATATGATTTAGATTCCCGAATAAGACTTCAATATTATATTTGTATGTCTTCCAGGGAGATAGCAATGTTATATGAGCAAGGCATCTCTCCTACCACTGCGAAGGCGCGAGTGGCATCTGTTGTTGCTCACGAGATCGCTCACCAATGGTTCGGAAACTTGGTGACACCAGCCTGGTGGTCCGATATATGGCTTAATGAAGGCTTCGCTAGTTATGTGGAATATGTTGCAGTAGATGCTGTAAGTAAAACTTTTGAGTTGAGTTTGATATGTTAGAAAAGTATATAAAAAGTAATAGTGATAGTAGTAGTAGGAGGAATATTTTTTTTAACAGTATTTAACATTGAATTTAAGGTTGAAAAATCTTGGAAGTTAATGGAGGTTTTTGTGCTGAATGAAGTTCAGAGCGTTTTTAAATTAGACGCTCTTACATCATCACATCAAATATCCGTTGAAGTTGGAAATCCAGAAGAAATTGGAGCCATTTTTGATAAAATTTCCTATGGAAAAGGTCTGTTTTTCAAAATTAACTGTCATAATTTATTTTTTCAATCCATTTGATTGTTCTACAATATTATTTGTGGTTAAGTTAAGTAGATATATCATTCTACTTGAATTCATAATATATTTTATAATATTACAGGGTCAGCCATTCTTCGAATGATGAACCACTTTTTAACTGATGAAGTGTTTAATTCTGGTATCACTGATTATCTCAATGCAAAAAAATTTGGGGATGCTGAACAAAGAGATCTTTGGAGTGCGCTTACTAACGCTGCAAGAGAGAAAGGTTCTTTTGACGCTGATGTTGCAGTAGTAATGGATTCCTGGACCTTGCAGACTGGTTTCCCTGTTTTATCTATTATAAGAGATTACAAAAGTGGTGCAATCACTTTTAAACAGGTATTCCACAAATTATTTACCTTTATTATTCGTACATTTCATATTTAATTAATTGTTAAAATTTGCATATGTTGTAAATTAAAAATAAAATATATATATATATATTTGTCTTCTTCAAGGAACGCTTTGTTTTGATAAATGATACGATTGCTGAACATAATTCTCCGGTTTGGTGGATACCAGTATCCTATACAACTGCAAAGGAAAAAGATTTTGAATCGACACGACCTAAACTGTGGCTTAGAGGCGAGAGATCTATCGTTGTAGAAAACATAACTATTGGTGAAAATGACTGGATTATTGGCAATATACAACAAACTGGTTTGTATTTATTAAGTTTTTTTTATCCTTTTATTACTTTTATTAAATGCTAGTAAGCGACAAAACGTATCTTCGGATCTCAATCACGGAATAGACATCATACCCGAATTCCATTTTTTTAACTTTTGCATAAGGCCTTAAAGTGCATCGAAAAAAATGTGCACCCGGATCTATATTGTATCATGTATGATATAATTAAATTAGTTTTATCTACTCTGATGCTTTAATACAAAGATTATAAAACTGAAAATAAAATTCTTATGACATTACGTACAGGCCAAAAATAATTAATTATAACAATACACCTACCTATACAACCTCTAGCTGGACAAAAAATGTTGAACCTCTACTTTAAAAAATTATGTGTGTGTGTATTAGTGTACACATGTAAGAAGTGAAACTTCTTTATGTCATAAAGAAGTTTCAAAAATTATGTCAAATTTTTTGAAAAATGATTCACTTATTACAACGTTACAGGAATGGCTAATTAAGCTAAATTAGATAACTTTTAAGCAAAAATAAAGATGGCGCGTAACAGAAAAATGTTACAATTTTTTGACATTGCTATAGAATTTCTCCCATCCGTCAATAAAAAAGTTTCACTTCAAATATGGCGCGTAACGGAAAAATGTGACTTAGAAATAAAGATGGCGCGTAACAGAAAAACGTCATAATTTTCATTAATATAAATTAATTAAAACGTAAGAAGTAAATCAACTGTTTCTGACGTATAATATCCTCATAGAAGAAACACATAAGTACCATAAAAACAGACAAATGTACACAATCCACTTTAAAAATAATAACTTTAGGCTTCTTAACATGTTGGATCGTCACTATATCACAAATAAAATTATTCTTCATCATGGTTTCTGCTGTTTCGAGTCTTTTCGTTCGAGTTTCGTTCGAGTTTCGTTCTAGGTATAGCAAAACAGACCTTGTAAAGATCAGGACCCCAATGCTTCATTTCTCAGCCAAAACTCGTATTTCTTTTCATTCTTACTTCTTCTTTTTCAGACAATCAATGTATTTTAAAAATATTATAAATTATATTTCATAATTTCTTCTTCATGTTATAATCTTGAATTTATTTATTAGTTTCAATAGCAAGTCCATAAAATCGTATTGTCCAGTATGTAATTACAATTCATTATTTAATTATAAAACTATAATCCGATAATTTTATTTTTGGTTAATGTAAATTGTGTTTTGTAATCCAAATACTTGTCATTTTGATTATTTAGAATTTCCATAGCAACATGGTGTAAAAGAGATGAAGCTATACGAAAAAAGCTGGCGCGTAACGGAAAAATGTGACGCGTAACGAAAAAATGTTACACTAAATTTTTTTCCAACCCCGATAAAGAAGTTTAACTTCAAAAAAGGTTTCAATGAACGAGTCCTTGGCGACGCAACACGCAAGCGCAATCGATGTTTTCGCCTTGGCGCCAAAATTTGTCATTTAAAAAATCTTTTTAATATTTAAACAAAGTTTGATTTTTTGCAATATTGTATGAGAGTAGATAAAGTAGTGTATGACACTGTACATAACTTGGTCTTATAACACCCATGTGATACTATAAAAAAACTCGCCGGCAGCTCGTTTTTTTAAAACACACTCGTGTTATAAGAACCCTTATTATGCAACAGTATCATAATCTACTATAATGATTTTATTCTGGGATCTATTATACACAGCACTAATACAATTAAAAAACTAATTAAAAAAAATCAAACAAATACTTTATACGGGTTTATTCTGGTCTGAAATAAGGTAGGTCTTTATTTTTATTATTGTTTTGCAGGTTTCTTTCGTATCAACTACGATCAACGAAACTGGGGCATGTTAATTCAAATCCTGAATGATAAGTCGAGATTTGAAGAGCTCCATCCGATCAATCGAGCTCAGATCATCGATGATGCTATGAACTTGGCGCTCTCAGGCCGCTTGGATTACAGAACCGCTTTGGACATCACAAATTATTTAGTACATGAAAGAAGTTATGTGCCGTGGAAAGCGGGCCTCGTGGCGTTAGGTTATATTGATACCATGCTGTCTAAAGGCGCGTATTATCTAGAATATAAGGTAAAGTTTAGCCTTGTTTAATTCTTCAAACTAATGAGAGATGGCGTTACTATGCATGAGTTATTTTAATGACATATATTGGGCGAGTATACTTTAAAACTTCAGATTTTTTTTAATTAGTTAATATTTGGAAAATGCAAATGTAATCATGTGAACTACGAATATTTTAAAATTTCAAACACGCGACAATTATTTTAATTTATAACTTGTACATTTATGACTACTTAATTCTTGGAATTGGACATTTCTTGATATAAAAATAGCTAAATGGCGGTACAAATAAACAGATGGCGGTACAAGTATGATTTTCTATATAGTTACTATACATGCTACATGTTGAATATCTACATTTTCCATATTATGTTCGAACGAGTTAACTAATGTTATCTTCGAAGAATTTGAGCCGTATTTTATGTTCTTCAGGATAAAATTAAAATGTAAATGTACCCAGCTTTGATTATTTTAATTTGACCCATTTTGTAATCGTAAATGTTGTAAGGAATCTATAAAGAATAAATCATCATCATCACGAGAAAAGTACATGATGAAGCTATTTAAATATTGTAATAACTGTTATGACTTGTTTGTGTTAATAGTACTTCAGAGATAAAATTAATGACTTTGATTTCTTGTATCCTATATATGTTTTATATTTTTAGCGTTATGTTCTTCGACTTTTAAACGGAGCAGTTGATGAGCTGGGCTGGGAGGTGAGGACCAATGAGAGTGTAGTCCGAGCACAGCAACGTGTGGATCTTCTGTCCACAGCGTGTCATCTACAACATTTAGAATGTTTGGAACATGCAGTCAGAATGTATACCAACTGGATGCTGACTCCTAATCCCGATGCATATAATGAGTAATTATTGATTATTTCTGACAGAATCTATAAGCTCGTAAGAGTTATCGTATAACAAAAAAAGAATACAATTATACACTTGGTGGTGAAAATAATACACTTTGAACCCTCGATGTTTTGTAGAAATATTAAAACAATTATAAAAACGATATTTTTATAAAAGGATTTTTATAATTTTAAATTGTCGGGACTGAGCTCTATGAAGCAATGCTAAGAAGTTTAATTTTGTTTTCGTAATCGTTTTTCCTAACATGTATTGTTTTTTAATCATAGTGGTAAAATTGATTAGTAAAGTAACTTGGTTCAGCTTTTCATTTAATGTAATGTTGTTTTTGCCTTCTAATATAGTCATAATAAAATGAAAATTTAAACTTTTTGAATAACAAGTAGGTATTGTAATATATGTATCTATTATTATGTATATTTGCTTGGCTAAGGTGTAATTTTCAAAATGTGCATAAGAATGTTACGTGTATAATATCAATTCGCTAAGCAGTGAATTTCTTAGACTTTGTGTTTAAATATTTAAAGAAAAATTGTATACAGGTAAATATTCAACGCGTGAATCATTTGATTACATGTATTATTTTTGTAATATAACACAGGATATAGTAGTTGAAAGATACCCTTGATATGGTTTTTTTGGTTATTTTTACAATACTCTATAATTATAAAGGCTTGTAAGCAAATTCAGTTAATGTCAAAGTGACAGTACCTCAGTCTTGTGACCTAATGGATGCAAAGTCAACACGAGACCATTCTTTGTATGGTCGAAATATTTTTTCGTGTATGCGGGTATTTAACATACATATAAGGATATGTATGTTTATGAATTATTTTCTAATGTGTGATAAAAAATATATATATTTTCGTTCCATAGATAATAATGACACACAGGACGGGTTCTATAAATGGAAATTTGATAAATTCTTGTCAACTCAATGTAATAACATATTTGCATTATATTTATAAAAGTCTCTTTTAGTCTGTTATAAATCGGAAATAATATTGTTTCATTTTTGAACGCTTTGTCTGAAGTGCACGTGAGGTTTGATGTCTTTACCTTCCTTCTTTAGAATCCACGCTGATATTCGCAGCACAGTTTACTGTGTCGGTGTTCAAGCTGGAGGCGCCAGAGAATGGCAGTTTGCTTGGGACAGGTTCCTCGTGGCGAGCGCACCATCTGAGCGAGAACTATTGCTGTCTGTGCTTGGGTGTACCAGGGCACCATACTTATTATACAGGTAGGCCTTGTGTGCAAATAATTCAAATTCAAAATATCTTTCTTCAAGTAGACATTTACGGTAAGCTACCACCAGCTCGAAATGCTACTCTGTTGAAAATAGCTGGCATGAAACGTAACAGTTGCTCTTATAAAGTAAAATTTAACGATGTATGACTTACACATTATAATATCAAGCGCAACGCAACTTGCAAATGTAGCCTGTACAAGACAATACATAGAAAAACGATATACATATTATCTGTTCATTTTTTCAAATGAATTCTGGTTTGTTAACTAAATTACCATTGATATTTTATAATATGTAAATTAAAAAAGATTATACTCGTTTTAATTCTATATCTTTATTAATTTATATAGTACATTTACTTACATGGTTAAATAAAAAAATAATAGGTAAAACTATGAACAATATTCCGTGTACCTTGATAACGTCTGTATATATTTGTATACTCTTCATTAAAAATTTCTGGTTCTATAAATGAGACAAGCAAGATACTCATTAAAATAATATTACAGATATTTGGATCTTTCATTACGAAACGACAGCGCTATACGAAAACAAGACACTATCAGGGTATTTTCTGCAGTCGCCAGCTCATCTATTGGAGAACCCATTGCTTTCAATTTCGTAAGAGCAAACTGGCAACGATTGAAGGAATAGTAAGTAAACATATAAAATAATCTTCAACTAAAAACGATAAAACAATCAAGGTTTCAGAACTTACTGTGAAAGTACTTACTCATAAATGTTGTTAATTTTTTAGCGTTGGATCTGTATCTACTCTGAATTCAATTTTAAAAGTAGTAACAAGAAGACTAAACCAAGTTCATGAATACGACGAGGTATGTATTAACAATATTATTACATGTATCAAAATAAAAACCAATGTGTAACCTTGTACTATAAAAAAAAATATTATTATTCAAAGCTATTTTCTCACTTTCAAGTATGACTGGAAGATTTTTTTTTATATGATCTAGGGCAATGCTTGACTACATTCCACCTGATGGTAAGTGGAATGTAGTCTTAGGTGGTAAGGCGCATTGCCCATGCAACCTATTCACTCTTCTCTTGAAGACACCCACATTTTATTTGATGGAATGGATGGATGAATTTTCTTCTATAAATATGTAAAGTACCTAACAAGTAGCTGCGAGCTCTCAGACTATACATGACCTAGTGCTGGGTGTCGTCCTCCTTCCTTGTAGAAATAGTAATTGAGTTTATCTCTCCCCGCGCTACACTGCGGTTTGGCTTACATGTCATATAATTTCTTATAAAGTCTATTCTTTTATTTTAATAACGTCTCTCGGCAGTCCTGCTGAAATATGTCCCGCACGTTGAAAATAAAACATTGACTATTATTTTTATTATGTTTTTATTGTAAACTAATTATGCACAAAAAACAATAAATATATATTTGTTTATTAAAACTTTAACTTTCAGATCATGATGACATATACATCCATTTACTCAGGTGTAATCAAGTCAATTTATCGATTTTTTGTCAACTAGTGTCGAACCCATTCGGTCTTCTTATTCATGAGCTGGGTGCATGGCGACATCCATATTTAAAATATGTTTCTTATTTCTTGTACAGCTAAAAAGGTTCGTAGCGGAGTTCTGCAGTGACCTGGGGCGGCCGGTGCTGCAAGTATTGGAAAGAACGGCAGCCAATGTCCAATGGATGCAAAGGAATTATCAAACTATTGTGAACTGGCTACTTGAGGCAGATAAAACCGGCAAAGCGTGATAGTTTTAAGAATAAGCTTGAAGTATTAGATAAATCTCTTTAAATTAATTCCTTTGTAATTTATTTGCCTTAAGTACGGAAATATTTTATCTTTCGCATGTAGTGATAATTTTCAATTTTGCTCTCTTTTCAAATTACTTTAATAGAAACAAGATTTACAATACATTAAAACAAAAAAAATAAAATACTAAAATGTTTTTTTTCTTTATTGCAATAGTTTTAGAATAAGTAAATAAATTTTAAACATAGCGTAATTTATTATTTATTTATTATCTAATAGTAATAATAATTAAGTATTAAATTGTATAACTTTTATTTCAAATAGCAATGTATTTGTATACATTAGGTAATATTTTATTATATCTGCTATGTATTAAACTAGCAGACATATTTTGTAGTGTTATGTATGTAGGTACTTCACCTATGATAGTTCCAGTAAATATAAAAAGTAACTTAATTCAGTGTCCGTTATTTAAACCCTCTCTAATTTTAACTATTAACTAATAATAATAATTAACTAATTTGTATAAAAGTCTAACTAATTAATTCAGTAATTCAGTGATATAATCAAAATATTTTATGAGGTAGTCGAATATGTACCGATTCAGGTTAATTAATTATGTTTGTAATCGTATTATGATATTTATCTTTATGATATGCATCAATTGATAAAAGACAGTGACATAATGCTAACATGACATCATGACCTATTTGTTTTTTTTGGATTCTATTAAAATAATAAAAACAGTTTTATATTTAAAGATGTAATGATCAAATCGTATATGGCTTAATTTTGTGTATGATATTATAATTTAATAAATGTGAATTTTTTTATTAGGTACTTTACTTGTCTCAATACTCTTGTTCTTGTAAATACTACATGCCTAACTATCTTTTAAAATACTGTAACGTCTTAAGTTTATAAAGTAAATGATTTCAATTTTAATAAAGTTTTATTTCCACAAATATTTTAAGATATTTTAATTAGAATGTTGTGTCATGGTTATGTTGTTAGTGCAATGATTTTCTTAAATCATTGCGTATCGATGTTTTAAAAATGAATGTCGTAAAGGGAGTACTAGAGTTATTTTGAGCACGTACACGACAGGAATTGATGGATTGTATTGAAACTTAGGGATACTATAAGGGATACACCATCTAAAGTAATGGAGGCAAAACCGGATGTGCCACCGAAGTCGCAGAACAGGTGCTTCGTTTTAGTTCTGCAGACCTTTAGTCCGACACTCTCCAGTCTCTCCTGCCACTTTTCCAGCCTTCTCTGGACCTCAGACACATTCTCTTCAACAAGGACAATGTCGTCGGCTAACAGCATCCACCAGGGTGCCTCCTCCTGTATGTCTGATGTCAATGCGTCCATTACCAGGAGGAACAAATAAGGAGCTGATCCCTGGTGTAAGCCTACAGCCACATTGAACTTGTCGGTTACACCGGCTACAGTCCGGACATGCGTAGTCGCTCTTTCATACATAGCACGTACAAGTTGTACGTACTTCCCAGGCACTTCCTTCTCTTTCATGGCCCCACCACAGAACCTTACGGGGCACCCTATGGTATGCCTTTTCCAAGTCAACGAACACCATGTGCAGGTTTTTGTGCGCTCGCCTGTATTTTTCACATACTTGGCGCAGTGCGAATATGGCGTCCGTTGTTCCACGCCCGGGCATGAATCCAAATTGGTTCTGTGATACTTGACTTTCTTCTCTCATTCGTCTTTCTATTACTTTCTCCCAAATTTTTATACAATGTGACATGAGCTTTATTCCACTATAGTTGTTAAAGTTCTGTACATCACCCTTGTTTTTAAAAATGGGCACCAGTAAACTGCTGCACCATTCCTCTGGGATCGCCTCCTCTTGCAACAACTTGTTAAAGAATAAAGTCAGCCACTTAAAGCCATCTATATTAAGAACCTTCCACACTTCAGCTGGTATGCTATCTGACCCAGTTGCCTTACCATTCTTCATACCTTCTACAGCAATCTTAACTTCGTCCATACTAATTTCTTTCACTAATGCCATGTTTACTTGCGCTTCAGGTAGACCACCATTCCAATTATTCTCCTCATTCATCAACTTTTCAAAGTATGCCTTCCAACATTCTTTTATTTCCTCATCGTTCATCAAAACCTTTCCTTCTTCATCTTTTATGCATTTTATATGAATCACGTCTCTTACATTCATCTCTCTCGTTTTTGTCAGTCTATAAAGATCTTTCTGACCATGTGGGCTTTCCAGTGCCTGGTACAAGTAGTCCTGTACTTTAGCCCTTGCCACAGCAACAACTTTTTTAGCATTTTTCTTACATTCAATATACATTCTTTTTTTATTATGTTTCAAATCATCATTTACATCGTCGGCATTCTTCCATTCCTTGAAAGCATTCTTCTTTTCTTTCAAAATCTTTTGCACTTCTTCATTCCACCACCATGTCTCTTTATCTATCTTTTCCTTACCTTTTGTTTCGCCTAAAACATCGGTTTCGCTTTCTAAAACCCCACCCACCATGCACTCTATCATATCCTCCATTAATTTTTCCCACATGTCCATTAAAATCCCCACCTATAAAAATTTCTTCTATAGGTGGTATGCCGATTATAACCGCATCAAAATCCTCCCAAAACTTATTTTTTACTAATCGTCACATCCAGTCTGTGGTGAGTATACACTTACAACATTTATAATAACATTACTTAATAGCAACTTAACAACTATCAGTCTATCATTTATTCTTTTAACGTATATAACAACATTTTTTCGTTTCTCTATCAAGCACTACTCCCACTCCATTCTTCTTGCCATCACTCCCGCATTAATAAAACTTATATTGCGCTCCAATTTCTCTCGCTTTTATACCCTTCCACTTCGTTTCTTGCAGACAAGCCACATTTATTCTTCTTCTTTGTAAAATATCAACTAACTCACGAGCTCTTCCAGTCATCGTCCCAAGTCCCGTTCCAACTCGCTATCCTCAATCTTACTTCTCGGACTCGCTTTTTACGTTCCCTGATGCAACAACCCTCGTCCATTTCCCACAGATGCCGGGTGCTGCGTCTGCGCGTCACCTGGGGGGTACGCCCTAACATTATCGCTTTCTAATATTCGTAAGACCATGTTGTAGAAGTTTTGGCTATTTTGTTTTTTATGACCGGCCGCCTGCCTGACGTCAACCCTCCTTGGGAATATCTGTTAAAGTTTTAGGAATATGGGAGTTTAGGAAAGGAAAGATAGAAATAGTGGGAGTGTAAAAGAAGGGAAAGGTGGGGCTTAGGGCTACCGGCAATCTCACTCATCGAACGAAAGGCAGCTACAATAGCCACTTTACGCAGATCCTCTGTGAGAGGGTGGTACCACCCCGGACGAGCCAGCCCATATGAAAGCTGCAGTCAACTGCCTACACCTAGGCTCTACCACCTTCTATTGTTTAGTATTACATAGCAAACGTTATATGTTCTAAGTAAACACAGTCTTTGTTAACAAAAATATTTTTCGATTAGTTTAATTTTAATAAACTAATAAAGTTTGTAACATTATCATTATTTTGTGCAGTAATACGGATTGTAATATATTAATATATATATATTTTTAGGTTGAGGGTTACATGGGTTTAGCCTCTCGTTTTATTACTGAGCAGGTACACACCGTTTTACTTTCTGATTCTTCTGATAGTGCTCATCCATTAACTAACCCAAAGATTGGTAGCCCAAGCTCCATAAGTGCAATGTTCTCAACTATTACTTACAATAAAGGAGCTTGTGTGATTCGTATAACTGAACACCTTCTAGGATCAAAGGTTCATGAAGGAGGTTTGCAGAAATATTTGCAGAACAAGTAAGTTTGTTGTGACTCTCTTGTATATTTCAATAATGTATAACGATAAAAAAATATTTTACATAACATCTTAATACTGTTTTATGCATATGTATCAAGTGATACTTTTGCCAGTGCATTCAAAACCGTACTACAAATTGATCTTTTTGAAGCCCTCCAAAATGTGAGCGTAGCCGCTGGAGCTATATCCCAATATAGAAACTTCTCCGTTATTGAATATTATAAAAGTTGGACGAAAAACCCCGGGCATCCAATCGTAAATGTACAAGTTTATCATAAAACCGGAGATATGTTTATTACACAGGTAAGATAAGTAAAGTAACAATTAGAGAAAAGTTACTGTTATCATTTTTCAGAAGCTGTACTTTCGGCTCGCAATTTGCGATAAATAAATTAAAATAATCTAACTTTATTCATGTAATCAATATCTAAAACTCATCTTGCAGCGTCGTTTTAATATCAACTCCGGATTCTCCAGCAATAATAAGCAATATGTTATACCGATTACATTTACAAGCGGTGACAAAGTAGACTTCGAGGACCTAAAACCTACTCACATCTTCAGCGAGGGGGCTGCTATTATCAGCCGTGGTAGTGTTGGAGACCATTGGGTGATTTTCAACAAACAACAGACAGATATTGACAGTCTTAGTTATATTATGTAACTAAAATTATAAATAAGCATATCAGCCGTTTTAGATTTTAAAATTTTAGGGTTTTTTATTTTTTTATAAATATCTCATGAAAATTATATTCGAATATGTGTAACAAATGATTCGAGTTCTGATAATGTTGTTATATTTTTATTTAATGTTAATTAAAAAAAAACTCAAAACGTTTTATGTTTATGTTTAAATGAAATGTTTAGAAATATAATGAACATACTTTTAGGTTTCTATAGAGTCAACTATGATAATTACACCTGGGACCTAATTGTCAAAGTACTGAGAAGTGAAAACAGGACTCAAATTCATGAATATAACAGAGCACAAGTAAACTATATTTTTATATATATTTAAACTACGTACTTATTGAGAGATTCTTCATCACTAGAGCATCCTAAGTTCTGGAGAAGTAAAATTTTCTCAGTATACGAATTGTGAGTGTTGAAACGATTCCAAAGGAATTTGAAGTCCGCCTTCGTACCAGTTCGGAGAGCATGGCAATATACCCAATTTCGACTATTTACTGGTACTCTAGAAAATAACAATAACTATATGTTCGTGTTTCCCATTTTCGAGCTAAACTCAAGTGGCTCCCGATTCGTCTTCGTAGGAGTGCTCATATCCTTAACACTCTTTATTCCGTTCTGTTCAATCCCGCTACCCCTTCTTACCTCAAGGAACGATTCATTTTTTTGGGTTCCTCACATGAACGTTCTCTTCGCTCTGAGGATAACCTTACCTTAGAAATTCCTCCTCCTTTTACACAAATTCCTTCACGGTTCAAGCTGTTCGTCTATGGAACTCCTTGCCTCTTTTTGCAAGATGTGCAAAATCTCAGACAACATTTAAAATGAAAGTGAAGGAATTTTACCTTAATTCTCTTAACTCTTCCTAAAACCCCCTTTTCTTTTGTCAATGTTTATTTCCTAGTCGTCATTGCCATAAACTTTTATTTTTTTTATAGTAATATTATTTTCGTGTACTTATTAAATTACGTATATATTATGTATGAACATATGTACTCGTATGTATAATATATATTATATGGTATATTTTAGTGCATATATATTATTATTTAGTACTATGTTATTTATGTATGTATATTCATTATTTGTTTCAAAACTTATTCCACGTCAATACTACTTGTCCTGTACCCAAAGGTTGCCTGGAAGAGATTGCTCTTTAGCAATAAGGCTGCCTATTGTACTGTAGCTTTTGGTTTTCATTTGTGTTTATCTTTTTATTTATGTTTTTTTATGTATTTGTACAATAAAGAATATCATATCGTATATAATATTTTTTATTATGAGTAACATTTTTTTATGCATATATCTGTACATACAGTTAGGTACGTCAAATATTTTAGATGGGGCTTACTCCAAGTACAACAGATACTTTGTTGCGTGATCATTTATCGGTATTGATTAATATCCACATTATCTGATTAAAATCAATAAAATACGCCCAGTAAGTGGAGTTTAATAAAACATATATATATACGAATTAATTTAAACTAATACCATTCTTTTATATAACAGATGCAATCAGCATCCGAGTAACTGGATGTTTAGTGCACACCGTCGCCGTGTTTAGAATCATCAGAGAAATCATAAAAACTTTACTGAATTTCAAGAAATTTGAGGCTATTCACTAGTTAATTATAACTCACTGTGTTCCATTGACTGCGAGTGCTCTGAACTGTTGCTGAGCAGCAGCAAGACAAGCTGGGACTCCCATACTACACAAGAAGGGATCCAGTTGGTATCTCAAGTAAGAAGTCATGAAGGTATCATTTTGTTTCGGATAGTAAGAGAGCTGGTTTATAGCTTTTGAGACCCATTGAGTAAGACGGCTCTGTTAAAAAATAAATTATCTTCAGTATAACTGTTTTAAAATTATAAAGAAATATAAACTACAGCTAATTAAACTAACTTTTTAGCGATGACCTTACAACAAAAAGATAAACAATAAATCTTAGTGTATATTGTTGTTATTATTTTATATATTAAACTCTTTTACTATTTACGGTAGATATTAAAGAATAAATGATAAACTATGTGATAAGTATATCAATAAAAAATAAAAGATATAACACTAAATTTTGTTTATCAGCAAGTTTTCGAGGAAACAGATTTACTTTTTGATTATCTTTTCAATAATACAGTTTTACTTGTGTTAATTTAATTTATAAAAAATACAATATCTTACCTCAAATGGACCTTTCAAAGGAGTATTAGCTAGTCTGTTCCTGATCCAGCTGAATCCGGTGATGGCAGCTACCCATGGAGTATATTCAGTCTCATTTTCAAGGAATGAAAGTATATTGAAAGCATGAAAGTATATCTCCTAGATTTGTCTCCTGCGATTTTTTCAAGTTATTGTTTCTAAAAAAACATGGAAATGAGTATTTTATAAAAGAGTAAATTTTTATATAATGTGTTATTTTCTTTAGATTATTGACGAATATCATAGCAGATACCTTAGTAACACGGCCGCAAGACTATGATGCTGCTTTGAGTGCCATTTTTAACGGCAATGCGGTAAATACAAATGTGGTCTTTAGATTTATACAAAAATATACTACCCAAGTATTAAATGCGTAAGTAGCGTCATATTTAGTTTAGAATTACTACATTGATGTCAACAATATTTTTTTAAAATAATTAGTTAACCGATACATCAGAAAATGTAAAATGTAAGATTAGGATCAATTTTGCAAAACTCAGAGAGAACTTTTATCTACGGTATAACTTTCATATTATGACAAGTTTTTTAAAAAAAAAGCTTTGTCTGGATGTAGTGATTACAAAGTAAATTATTTCCAAATTCATCATTGATTAATAACAATTTTTCTAGTATTTTTCTGTTATTGATTTTTATAATTAACTGCTTTGTAGTTTTGGTTCAGCGGCTCCTCTCACTGCAGTTGCCTCAAGATTAAGAAGCAATCAAGAAATCGTTTCGGTAAGATAATGATTTTACGACAGCTCGTATTCTACATAAAAATATAGAAAAGCTATTCTAATATATACTTTTTATTTATGTATCATAAAATTAATTAAAAAAAAAAAATAACTTATTTGCATAAGAGATTTCTGGAAGTAATGTTTCGAGTTGACATAGTTAAAGATATGAGGCCTGCTACGTTGTCATAATATTTTTATTTTAGTATTTTTTATAGATCATTCATTTGAATACCTTTTCAGTGTTAGAATCTACTTGTCAATTACATAAAGGACACACGGAGATTCTGAATACTCTTTACAACCTATACAAAAGTTATTTCATTGTCCTCTAACATCCGATCCCGATTATGCTTCTAGAAGTTTTAAATCAGTTCAAAGAATTTATTTCTCTCAAAAGAACATTACAAACTGTTCACTTACAAGAGAAAATTAAAACTAAAATAAAAATAAACTTTTTTTACATCGAAATTTATAACACTTTTCTAATAGGTATCTTATTTATAATATTTCAATATTATTCTCAATTATCCTAGTCTCAGTTTATCGATTAAATATATATTCTTTTAGTTTTCTTTTAAAAACGATTAATGATTTTGAACTGCTTGCGGTGACTGGTTGTGTGGCAGGCCGAAGATTTGTATATATATATTTTTTTCTGTTATTATTTTTTCATTTTCGTTGCCTGAAATCATTAGGCTTCTTTTTCGATTGATTGCGACGGGTCTAGTTGTTCCAAAATTGCATTTAAGATTGACGTTTGTTAAACAGTTATCACAATAACAAATAATATATCCGGCAGAGTTTGTTGTGTGGTTCTTCTCAGACCAGGACGCGTTTGGAACCCTCATAGCTTTAACATTAAGATGGAAAGTGCTTTTTCAGAAGGGCTTATTACGATAAATATATCGTGATAGGCCCCCCTGACACTTCCTAGTTGACTTACACAAGTAATCACTGATTATGATTCTAAGTGGACAAGGTATAAATAAAAAAATAAATAAAAGAACTTTTATATCTATCGGTAAACTGTTGTATAACTTAGCTTCTTCAAACTTAATGTTAACTTTCCATAGTCTGTTCTTGGATGTGGTAAGCTTAGCTGTATGTTTTTAGTATGGTATTTATATGTTTTATTTTCAAATGTTATTTAAGAGTGGGTAGTGTTACAACTTTGACAACTTGATATCTGTCACTAAGATAAGACTCGAATATTTTGTAAGCTAGACCACTTATACCAATACTTTGTAACTTCTTCAAGAGTATGAAATGATTTACAGTGTCAAACGCTTTCTTAATGTTGATAAAAACTCCTAGCCCAATTTGTTGATTGTCAATATTATAGGTCAATTTGGTAACTAGGTCAATAGTTGCAGTTAATGTACTAGATTTTGGACGAAAGCCGTATTGATGTTCATATAAAAAGTTGATATTATTTATATAATCTAATAATCGACTGTATAAGACACTTCCGAAAATTTTTGAAAGTACAAGCAGTACCGATATTGGTCGGTAATTATTTCGAACATTTTTATTACCGCTTTTAAAGACCGGAGTTACTCTTGCAATTTTAAGCGAACCAGGAAATATGTCCTTCTCTAAATTATTTATTTAAACGTTTAGTTACATTTTTCACTAATTCAGTTTTACACCGTTTTATGCTTTTTGTAGTTATGTAATGCATTCCCAAGCTGGTATTATTGTCTAGGGTGTTAATTATGTTTAGTAATTCAGTTTTTGTACATGGTTTAAAATTGGTTAAACAATTATTGTGAAATTGTGTATTTAAGTCATCTTTATTATTAGTGTTGTGTGTTATGTTTTTAGCTAATTCCGGGCCAATTGATGCGAAGAACATATTGAAAGCCTGACAAATATCGTAATCGTCTTTAATTTCTATATCATTAATTACTAATTTTGAAAGAGCTGAAGTTAAATTTATTTTATTACATACTAAATCATTTATTACTTTCCACATCTTCTTCGGTTTGCTTTTATATTTAGAAAACTACTTTTAAAAGTATTTGTTCATACTATAGCTAAATAGTCTTTTTACTTTCTCTTTACTATTTCATAATTTTTCTTTTTTTGTGTTTATTTCTAGGATCATTTTTACTCATAATCCATAACTTAGTTCGCTCATTAATTTGGTTCATTATATGTTTGTTAATACAATCTTGTTGCGGAGGATTTTGAATTTTGTATTTTATGATTGTGTGTTTGTCTATTCCTTGCTTAATGATTGACTCAAATGTTTCATATTTATGAATAACATTTTGTGTTAAATTATCTTTAATAAACTCGTGAAATAGATTGTAGTCCAAGGCTTTGTATTGTATGTATGTATGTATTTTAAATAGTATTATTTTATTTTTTCAGTTCAAAATATACTTGTGGTCTGTTAATGGTGAATCTATTATTGACATATGAAAAGTAGTCTTAATAATAATATTGGAACATACATGATCTAAAATGCTAAATGAATGTGTGGTCTCCCGTGTACAATATTCCTTACATATTTTATAATTTATTGTGTAACCAGCTTCTTGCAGCATTAATTTATATTTATTGTTTATTAATTAAACCAGTATATTAAATAAATTGTACATAATCGTCCTACAAGGTTCCATACTATTTTATTTAATAAATTTCTAGGTAAAAAATCGATTACCAAGGCCGTACTCCATCGTAGGATGGAATAGTCGATAGCTTTTTAAATGATCTCAAAAAGGACCAACCAATAACGATAACTTTTAACATCACTTCTAAATTGGCCTTTCCTCGTTTATGATATTAATAAAACCCTTTTGTCAAAGTTAGATGCAAGCGTCATAAAGATATCGAAGTTATGGCTCGGGTTAGCGCCCTCAGCTGACTCTTCAACCTTATTTAGAGACCAAAACAATTTTGGTTTAAAATTAAAGAAAACATCGGAGTTCTACAAACATCGGAGTTACCATAAGACATATCATTGAAAAATCGAAAGATGATACTGTACATAATATATGCTCACCTGGTGCTACATAATATATGCTCACCTGGTGCTAGTTACCAGCACAATTTAGATAAAATAATTAATTTTGACTCAAAGTTGACTGAAAACAGTACTATTGTACTATTACATGGAGATGGTTTGTCGATTAAGAAAATTGAAATAATTAGTAATATTGAAAAATTATTGAAATTACATAATAAGAATAAGTGTAAAATTGTAATTTGTGCATTTCCATATTCATCTTCTTATTCAGACAAACAAAATAAATATATATATAATTTAAATTTGACATTATATAATTTGACATATCGTCATAGTGATGCATTCTTTTACTTTGATGTAAATAAATTTATTTATAATAGGTTTAGGATGACAGAAGGTACAATGTATCTGCCTTTATATTATAAAAAACAAATTGCTACTTTAGTAGCATTTAACTTAAAAAACTTCGTTATAACAGATATAACGAAAAATAAATGTACTTTAAATAATGTATTACTGACAGAACATAAGCGTTCCACTTTAAACTAATGGATAAGACAAAGCCTAAGTTGTTAAATATTGTCCATCAAAATATACAAGGCTTAGGTGGCAAGGAATTGGAAGTGGAACTCTTTGTTCAAAAATATGATATAAGTTTATTGTGCATTACAGAGCACTGGTTATCAAAGTATAACAATATTATAAATGTAGAAAATTATAAATTGTCAAGTTCGTTCTGTAGAGAGAAAGCTATTCGCGGTGGCTCACTTATCTTAGCTCGTAACGATGTAGTGTTAAAGTCTCGATCAGACATAGTGGCGCTCTCTGTCGAGCGAATTATTGAACTATCCTGCATTGAGCTCAATGAACATATTATTTTGTGCGTGTACCGACCCCCCTCTAGTGACTTTGATGAATTTGAAAACAAAATGGAGGATATTTTAACTAAGCTTTGTCATAAAAACAAGTCCGTGATTGTTTGCGGTGACTTCAATGTAGATATATTACAAGAAACTTCGTCTAGTGTACGTTTATTAAATTTGTTTAAATATTTTAACTTACTGAACGTCTTTTTTGAACCTACTCGTATTACTAATATTTCCGCGACTCGTATTGATAATGTGTTCTGTCGCTGTAACATTTATGAAGAAACAGTAATGACGAATTTAAGTTCAGACCACTGTGGTCTAAAATTTTCTCTATTAATTAATCACGAACGTGAAAAGCCCCAAAAGTTTACTTGTAGACCAATTACAAAAAACCGGGTCCTAACATTTAAGAATACTGTTCAGCAAAAAGTGGGTAAAGTAGACATGAGCGATGATAATCCAAATAATTTATATAATAACATTTTCGGTTTTTTGTTACAAGAATTTAATAATGTTTTTAAGCCAAAAACTATGACTAAATACCTAAAACTTAAATTTAGTGATTGGGCTACCGTGGGAATATATAAAAGTAGAGATAAGTTATATGATTTATATAGTGAGAGGCAATGGAATCAAGATCCGGTATTCTTGAATAAAGTTAGGATTTTTTCTAAAATATTTAAGACCGTTTGCATACAAGCTAAGTCGATTTACATAAGAAATAAAATCTTAAACTCAGAAAATAAAATAAAGGCAACTTGGGATGTTTTGTCTAGTGTTTCTGGGAAAAATAGGGCTGCTAATGGACCTATTAAGTTAAAAATTGATAATATTGAAATAAATTCAAATTCAACTGTGGCGGAAATTTTTGAGACTTTTTTTAACGAAATTCCTTTAACAGTCACGCGTAATTTAAATTCTTCACCATGTGATGCAATCGTCGAATTGACGAATAACGTAAGAGTCAGTAATAAATGTTTTGTTTTTAAACCTGTTACATCATATGAAATCGTTAAAACTTTTAGAAATCTACATATGAAAAAAACCGGTGATCTTTGGGGTATGTCAGTAAAATTAATAATAAATATTATAAATGATATTGCTCCACAATTATCCTTAATTTTTAACAAATGTATTGAAACCGGTACTTTCCCAGATTTAATGAAAAATAGTAAAGTAGTTCCTTTGTTCAAAAGTGGCGATAGACTAGAACCCGGAAATTATAGACCTATCTCTATTTTACCTATTTTAAGTAAAATCTTCGAAAAAATTATACTAAACCAAATGTCAGAATTTGTTTGTAGCAATGAAATCATGCATAGTGAACAATATGGTTTCACCAAAGGCAAATCAACAACTGATGCGGGTGCCGCGCTTCTTAAGCACATTTACGACGCATGGGAAAAGTCACAGAATGCAATCGGAGTGTTTTGTGATTTATCTAAAGCCTTTGATTGCGTGGACCACCAAACACTACTTTGCAAACTTAATCACTATGGTGTGCGTAGTGCTGCGCTTGATCTTATTGCCTCTTACTTGAATCAAAGAGTTCAGACGGTTGATGTAAATAATTGTAAATCGGTTGGATCTCATCTAAAAATGGGTGTTCCACAAGGATCTATTCTAGGCCCTTTCTTATTTTTACTCTATATTAATGATTTGCCTTTTTACGTAAAAGGACTATGTGACATTGTACTTTTTGCTGATGATACCTCACTTATTTTTAAAGTTGATCGTAATAATGCTAATTTTGACAAAGTTAACTGTGCTCTGTCACGTGTTCTTCATTGGTTTGAAATTAATAATTTGGCATTAAATACTAAAAAAACTAAATGCATGGAATTTACACTTCCTAATGTAAAAAGTCAAGATTGTAGTTTATTCCTTAACAATGAAGTGTTAGAACTGACTGACTCGACAACTTTCTTAGGTATAACTTTAGATAAAAAGCTCCAGTGGAACCCCCAACACACCATCTCTCGACACTCGCAAGCAAACTTAGCTCAGCCGTCTTTGCAATTAAAAAAGTAAGACAATTAACAGACGTTAATACGGCTCGACTCGTTTATTTTAGTTATTTTCATAGTATATTGTCTTACGGTATCTTACTATGGGGCAGCGCTGCCGAAATTAATTCTATATTTATTTTACAAAAACGAGCTATACGGGCTATTTGTAACTTAAAAGCTAGAGACTCCCTAAGGGAAGTTTTTAAAGA
Source organism: Napeogenes sylphis (assembly GCA_959347405.1). Classification (NCBI taxonomy): domain Eukaryota; kingdom Metazoa; phylum Arthropoda; class Insecta; order Lepidoptera; family Nymphalidae; genus Napeogenes; species Napeogenes sylphis. Next base: position 25,752,845 of record OY365788.1, on the reverse strand, counting down.
AATCGGTATTCTTACGGTTGCTTCTCAATACATTTTTAATAACTTACTATATATATGCCAAAATTTAAATGACTATAAAAAAAACAGCGACAGACATACAATCAATACAAGAAATAAAAAAAAGCTCGTAACGCCTAAATTTCGACTTCAAAAAGTTAAGAAATCCTTCATGGGCTTGAGTATACGCATATATAATAAGGTTCCACAAGATATCTTAGATCTTCCTTTTCTTGGTTTCAAATCTAAAATTAAAGGTATATTATTAAATAAATCTTACTATAACATTCAAGAGTTTTTGGTTGATCGAAATGTGTGGAACTTGGGTCATTGACTCATTTGCAGGGTTGATGTTATAATTTATAAGTCAAACATTGTTAAATTTTATTTAAAAAGAGCAACTGTTGAGTTTCTGGCCAGCTCTTCTCAGCAGAACAGCATTCCGAGCTGGTGGTAGCTTACTCACAGACTGACTATACTGACCAATTTAATGTAATTGACGATTCAAAAGTGCGTGTAAATGCCTACTTGAATAAAGATATTTTGAATTTGAATTTGAATTTAACTTTTCTCCCAAAAGACAATGTTGCTTCAGAGCTCGAGTCACGACTCCAATGCCATGAAAAAAATGATAGGTGCTCAAACGAATAAAGTAGGGCTAGGATCAAGTAGGAAAGTTCAAGACATAGACATAACTAAATCTTTTATTCGACAAGACGACTTTTTCTTGGTGGTAGACCATAACATCCGGTCGCCGGCAAAGTTACCACCCATCGGGCAGAGTCGTGCCGCAAAGCGACCTAGTCGTGTTCCGGCACGTTGCTCGATGAAGCCGTTTATGGGAAATGGGTCTGAACAGTTGCGGTGCGTTGGCGAACCGATCTGACGTCGGGTTGGTGTTTGTTTTGTCGGGTGTCTAGTCGAGGAGGGTAGCGGGATCCGAAGCGACAGTTTTCCGCTGGCCGCCCGCAGATAGTTGGGGGCCCAATTAGTGGGATAGCCAACCACGAAAGGCTGCCCCGCCAGCTGTGAAAAATCCCAGGGTGGCCCCATCGTGCTGGTTGGCGACCAGACGAGGAGGCCCGATGGCGATCCCTGGGGGGGTTCGGGCGTCCCCGCAGTCTCCAGACTAGCCTCCCAGTGGCAAGACATCACCAATTTCGACGTCGGGTTCGATACGTACCGTCTCGTTCAACTGCCATTGCCCATCCCTATTCACTTTTATATTTATTTATTTTTTATGAAAAAGTTAAGAAAAAGGAACAAGGTTGCACTCCTCCTCATATAAAGTGCACCTCACTAATATCAGGGGTTTGCACTCAAATCTTTTAGCTGTCCACCACCACCTGGAGACAGAGCAGCCGCACTTGCTCTTTTTGACGGAGACGCAGATACAATGTCCTTTGAGCGCTGCATACTTGGATTATCCCGGTTACTCGTTAGAGCACAACTTTCGCTCACGGGCCGGAGTCAGTGTGTACGCGCGGAATGACCTCTGTGTTCAGCGTCTCCGTCACCTTAAAGACCCCACTTTTTCTTCCCTATGGGTTTTAGTGGACACAGGAAACGAAAAAATCCTGTATTCCTGTGTCTACCGTTCGCACAGCGGTGACCAGGAGACAACTCGTTTATTTGAGTATCTCAGTGAGGCTGCAGATATGGCTCTGTATCAGTACCCTTCGGCGCAGCTCGTCTTTCTGGGGGACTTTAATGCCTGTCATCAGGAGTGGCTGTTCCCGTACCAGAAGACCGACCATGCTGGAAGAGAAAGCGCGGAACTTTGCGTTGTTCTTGGACCTCTTTCAGCTGGTGAGGCAAGCGACAAGGGTACCAGATGTGGTAGGCAATACAGCCAATTACCTGGACCTTCTGCTGACAACTGATCCGGACAGGTATCGTGTAGAGGTCACGTCCCCCTTGGGAACCTCCGATCACTGTCTGGTGAAATCTGTATTTACATATTCCCCACCAGCTTTCGAACCACATGGTGTTAGGCGAGTATGGAAATACAAGTCAGCAGATTAGGATGAGATGCGGCACTTTTTTGCGTCTTATACTTGGCGGCAGGTCTGCTTCTCTTCTTTGTATCCGTCGAGTTGCGCGGATGCTATAACCGATGTGGTGCATCAGGCAATGGAGTATTTTATTCCTTTTGCTGACGTACCCATCGGTGGCAAAGCTCGCCCATGGTTTAATGCCGAATGTCGTCATGCACATTACCGAAAACATTCGGCATACCTCATTTGGGCTGATGCTCGAAGCCGCAAAACTCAGGATGTAAGTACAAAGAAGAGAACCTTTAACCAAGCTGCCAAGTCCTATAAAAAGGCATTGCGGAAGGCTCGTCTTGATCGGATCGTTAAGAATGGCGAAAAGCTCTCTGTCAGACCAACTGGCAGTCGAGCTTTCTGGTCTCTTGCCAAAGCGATTGAGTCGAACTTCTGCCAACCCTCACTGCCTGCTCTGCTGAAGCCTAATGGATCCCTGGCCCACACAGCAACAGAGAAAGCGAATGTATTTGCTTCTCTGTTTGCTGAGAATTCGCATCTAGACACTGGCAATGCTTTTCCAGAACATCTTCCTCACTGCGGTATTTCGATGCCTGAAATCCGCATCACGAACAAAGAGATATGGAGAACATTGTGTTGTTTAGATGTGAATAAAGCCAGTGGTACTGATGGTATACCAGCCATTCTGCTCATGACATGCGCAGGTGAGTTGTCTCCTTTATTGACACGTCTGTATCGCCTCTCTTTCAAGACTGGAAAAGTGCCGGAATCCTGGAAGCTTGCCAACGTGCAACCCGTGCCCAAAAAAGGCAACCGTGCCGATCCTGCCAATTATAGGCCCATTTCAATCACCTCCATACTCTGCAAGATTATGGAGCGTGTATTGAACTCGCGGCTTCTAGCGTACGTAGAAGGTAACGATCTCCTCAGTGACCGACAGTACGGATTTCGCCGAAATAGGTCCACTGGGGACCTTCTAGCGTACGCAACACACATTTTAGGCGAAGCCATCGAGAGGAACGGAGAAGCGGTCACCGTCTCTCTGGACGTCTCGAAGGCTTTTGACAGGGTCTGGCATGTGAGCCTTTTAAGCAAGCTTTCAGCGTACGGTATATCTCCTGGTCTGATTGGCTGGATAACGGACTTTTTGAGCCAGAGATCTCTCCGTGTTCTACGGTATATCTCCTGGTCTGATTGGCTGGATAACGGACTTTTTGAGCCAGAGATCTCTCCGTGTTGTTGTCGACGGGTGTTCTTCGGAACCCTTGACACTTGCCGGAGTACCTCAGGGATCCGTTCTTTCTGCAACTCTTTTTCTGCTGCACATTAACGATCTGCTGAAGCCCGGTATCTATGGGTATGCAGACGACAGCACAGTTGTAGAAAGATATCTGCCAAGTTCTCGGGCTAGTAGAGATGAAGTACAATCTGAAAGAGAAGCCATGGTGCAACGTTTGAATGACAAACTTCAGGCAGTCTCCGCATGGGGCAATGCCAATCTTGTCAAATTCAACGCCACCAAAACGCAGACGTGTTTGTTCACCGCCAAAAGGAGCCCCTTCACCTTGGCTCCTACTTTCCAGAATGTATCCTTGGAATACAGTGACTGGCTTCAGTTGTTAGGCTTAGAGATCTCCTCGAACCTCAACTTTGGTCGGTACATTGAGTCCAGAGCAAGAGCAGCTGCAGGAAAGCTTGCCGTACTTGCGAAGGTGCGACAGTACTTTACACCGGGACAGCTTCTTGTATTATACAAAGCACAGATCCGGTCGTGTGTAGAGTACTGTGGCCACATATTTGCTGGTGCCGCAAAGACTCATCTTGCGGTTCTGGACTCAATTGAGAGGCGAGCAAAGAGGCTTATTGACGCCAAACTTCACAGCCTTGAACACAGGCGTAGAATTGCTAGCCTCTCAGTATTCTATAGGATACATTTTGGTGAGTGTGCGCAGGAATTGCACGACCTAATTCCCCCATCCCCGTTCCTTTGCCGGACATCCCGACGCACGGCGGGTATCCATCCCTACGTTGTGGACACTCCACCTGACCGAAAGAATCGCTATGCTTCATCTTTTTTAGTGCGTACAGCGAAGAACTGGAACAATCTGCCTGCGTCGGTATTTCCGGCAAAATATAATGTGGGTGTCTTCAAGAGGAGAGTGAATAGGCTGCTAGGTTAATGCGCTTTACCACCTAAGACTACATTTCACTGACCATCAGGTGGAATGTAGTCAAGCATTAACCTAGTTTTGTATAAAAAAAAAATAAAAGACGAAAACGATAACTACCGACTCCACGCGATAAGCCTAGAAATTCAAAACGAATGGTTGACCATAGGAGATTTTTGTATTCCACTAGCTTTAAAGTGGCTCACCTTAATTTATGATTGGTCCCCCACATTATTAATGCATGCACTATTAATGCACTATTTATTTTAATGCACTCCAAAAGACTCTCCCAGATCAAAGTAATTTAGTAAGATGGGGCAGAGCCACCGAAAAGTCTTGCAACATCTGGGGGAGGCAGTAGGAACCGCGAAACACTTATTAGTAGAGTGTAGGGTACTTTAAAATAAAGGTCGATACTCGCGTCGCCACGATAAATTATACGAGAAGCGGTTAGTCTTTCAGTAGCGGAAGGGTATAACAACCACCCAACGATCTGTAGCATCCGTAAAAGAAAGGCTCCTCCAAAAAATCAGTACCGAAACCTTATTCACTTTTAGGCGCGGCTCCTGATTGGACTCTCATGATGGACAAGTATGAAAAGCATTACGAAATCCCTGGGGATGTTGGTGTTTCATCATCCAGACCGGACTTGTTCCTGTATTCTTAACATCTGAGGCGCGTGATACTTGTGGAGCTTACTGTTCCTTGGGAAACAAACATCCCCAGGGATCACACATTCAAGCTCAATAAGTATTACGAGCTGACCAACGAACTGATTATTAATAAATTAATAGTTAGTTTGTACGTGGTAGAAGTGAGAGCGAGAGGTATAACAGCAAAATCTCTCTATAACCTACTTAAAGACCTTGGTCTTTCTAGAACAAGCACCGGTTCATTTCTAGAACGTATTTCAAAGGCGGTATTGGTAGGTTCTTTCCAAATTCGGTTAGGTAGGGAGAGGAGTATAGACGGTGAAGCTAGCGTTTTTGCGCATAATAAATGGGCCCCTTAAACCTACTCCTGGGTCGCAAGTCCTAGGCACTGTTTGCACTCCTTTCCTTGCAACGCGATGGGCCCGGCACCCGCTCGGTGAATCCATAGAATGCTGAGAAGCTTCGTCTTTTTTTTCTCTCTATTTAGTTTAAGGCAATATTTGCATTATTATAGTAGGATTTATCTTAAATTTTAATTTACTTTTCACGGAAGAACAATTAAGAACTTTTACGATAATTTTTGCAAATAATGTATATATAGTAATTATGTATATATGTAGTCTTAGAAAACAGATTAGAAACTATTAAAAAAAAAACAATAACAATAGTACACACAGTTCAATAATTAATTTAATTAATTAATTAAATGCTAACAATTTAAGCAATTTGAATTCTACACAATCACGAATAGATTTTACCCGTAAACTAAATTTGATTCTAACCACAAGACAAAGACAAATTTGTCCCGAAAAATATTACGACCGCACAACGTATCGAACCGATTGACCAAACGCGAAAAAAGCCCTGACTAGTGTTTACATTCGCTTAAATACTATTACTCCCTCCACTACCCCCATAACTTCCAACACGGCATTTCCTGACAGGAGGCCGTCTCGAACTCCTTCATGATTACTCAAGGTCCGTTTCCAGCATTGGCAAGGAGTTCCCCTCGTTCAAACCAGAAGGTCCTGGTTGCGGAACGATTTCATCCAAAGATTGCCCAACATCGGCGGGCAATTCGACACCAGGAAGTAGCTCCTCTCCTTCAGTGTCTGCGTCTATAACAAAGAAGGAAAACATAATAATAACAATAAAAAAAAAATTATGACCATTTTGGAGTAAGCTAGCTCAACAGGTGCACACAAAATAGGTGCAAAGCCTTAATACATAGACCAACCACCCGGGGCGTACTTATCGGACGATCGCCACCTCCTACAAGGACTTACGTGAGGCATGTCTTTGCGTGTGTTATTGGTCCATATTAAATAGGCCTTAAAACGAACCATCTGACCCAGTATAGACAATTGTGTCAAACAAACTTATTGTAAGATGTAACTATGACATAATCTTTTAATACCCCTGTTACAGGACAACTGATCATCAAAATCAAGTTTCTGAGCACATTACCCACTCCCCAATACTATCGTCTTTCTCAAACAAAGAGACTCAATTCCTTAGGATAATGTGTCCGATACACTTCCAAGACAAACAATTATCCCAGGCGCGAATTCCCCCTACAATAACCACTGTCTGATGCACTCCAAGACAGATGATTATCCCCGGTACAACTAATTCAACTTTCCCATGCGTTTAGTCCCGTGACTCATTTCTATCTAGAAAAAAAAAATCATTTACGAAAAAAAACAAAAACATACTACGAAAATATATATAGGTCTCCGTGGTATAAGGTTTCAAAATTAAGCAAACTCACCAGCAAAGAACGTTGAGCACACCTCGGGAGTCCATTCTCCCCGCCACGGAACCATATATTCCGCAGACGCTTGGGTTGACTTGCCATATAAGCCAGCTAGCAGTTGCAATTCATAACGACCGTGTGGAAGTATCTTTACGACCCGTTACGGTCCTCGCATACACGAGTCCAGCTTTCCAGTTGACTGTGCCTGCTTGCGAACGAAAACTAGGGAGTGTAGTTCAAAAGTGTGAGCTGACTTACGTCTCTGGTTAACGTGAGCATCTTGACGAGCTTGATTAGCACGAAGATGTTCAGAGGCCCTCTGACGACGCATCTCACGAAGAGCCTCTCGATTTTCACTGGAGCCTTTAATAGTAATATCCCGTACCAAACTACGTATCAGCGGTGTGGCAGCTTCAATACCTACTAACAGGTTCAAGGCAGAATATTGTGTTGTTTTATGCTTCGTTATATTTAGAGTCAATTGTAACTTCCACATAACCGATGACCACCTTTGTTGCCGATGATTGCACTCAATATTATATATATATATATATATATATATATATATATATAATAATATAAAATTTTTGTGCAAATATTCTCAACCCCGGCAACCAAAAGCGTTTTGTGATCAACTGTGCCCAATTTAACGGCTTTCGGATGGTACATATGTCAATAGTCAATAGTCAATAGTCATTTATTCATAATTATACATTACATGTCAAACAGTTTTGGATACATAATTATTTATATGTCACAATTACACATATAGTTCCATTTTAATTTAAAATTGTATACATGTCAAAAATATTATTCATTATATTATGTCAAAATTATATAAATTAATTTGAATGTCAATTTAAAATGATTTTATATATTTAGTCAAATTTTATATTTAAAAATTCATTGTAACTGTAAAAAGACTCCTCGACAAGCCATAGTTTAAATTTGTGTTTGAATGAGTTAAAACTCAATGCGTTCTTAATAGAGTGAGGGATTCTGTTAAATACTTCGGAACCCATGCCCAAGGTAGTTTTCGAAGCCTTAACAAGCCGGTAAGATTTCGACATCAGTCTGTTAGGGTACCGTAGATTATACTTCTGCCCATCACCTCTACTCTCAAACTCATATCTGTGCTGCATGACGTAAATTGCTACATTTAAGATAAGTAAACTCGGTAGTGTTAGTATACCCAGTTTCTTAAAGTAAGGCCGGGCTGAAGTTTCTTGTGAAATCTGAGCTAATGTTCGAATTGCTCGCTTTTGAATTCTAAAGACACGTTCCCAGTCTGCACCTCGACCCCAAATATCGATCCCGTATTGCAATAGACTTTGTATAGATGCAAAGTAGCACGCGCGAGATGCCTCTTTTGATAAGGTAGATGCAACACGTTTTAGTGCGAAGCACGCCGTGGAGAGTTTACAACACAACTTATCAATGTGTGTTTCCCACTTAAGACCGTCATCAATCTGCAAGCCTAGAAAGGTTGCTACCCTAACTTGTTAAATTTTTTGATCTTGCACGGTAACAGATAGCGGTCGACATTCTCGACCAGCCACATTTATTTTCATGAAAACTGTCTTTTGGATGTTAAGAGAAAGGCCATTTATCCGAAACCATTCAGAAGTCAACTTAGCTGTTTTGATGATTTCTTTTTCTAAGTCATCTATTGTCGGAGCGGAGATGACCATGGCAATATCATCAGCATACATAAATACATCTATACCTTCTATACTAAGTGGGAGATCGTTGAGTAAGATTGTAAAGGCAAGGTTCGACAAAGATGATCCTTGCGGAACACCGCTACTCGGAATTAGGCTAATTGATCTTAGGGAACCGGCCTTACCGACCACAGTCTGTTTTCTTTCACTCAAAAAGTCTATTAATATGCTTAAGGCAGGACCGTCTATTCCGTAGTAATTAAATTTCATTTTTAAGATATTGTGATCTGCCGTATAGAATGCTTTCGAGAGGTCACAAAATAATATCGCGACTTCTTGCTTCCTATCGCGAGTTGTCAATACCTTTTGAATAACATCGCGCACCAGTCCCATTGCTGAGTGTCCCGTGCGATATGCATATTGACGATCCGATAGCGCATTTGTTTTATGCAAAAAATCAGTTAATCGCGAGGCCAAGCCATTTTCTAAGATTTTGGCTAAAGCAGGTATTATGGATATTGGACGATAACACTTAGGGTCTGCTTTGTTACCCTTCCCTTTATATATGGGACAAACTTTGATCTCTTTTAATGATCTCGGATAAACACCCTCCCGTATGCATCTATTAAATAATACTTGTAGCGGAACACTTACAAAGGGAGCAATGGATATTAATCTTTTGGTCGAGATGTCATAAATGTCTTTCGTAGACTTGTTCGCGATTTTGTTTTTTATTATTGTGAGTATTTCCGAGACAGTAAAATAACATAGACGCAAGGACCTGTCCGAGCAGATACGTGTTTTAACTAATTTATTCCTTGAACTATCGACATTGGGTGACCGGACACCGCACTCGGATGCTGCGTTTATAAACTGATAGTTCAAGTAATGGTAAGTATGTTCACTGGATTCCGGCTAAGGTAATCCGCGTAAGCCAAGAGACAACCTTTTCTGTATTCAAGGCTAAAGTCAAAGTCCTGAAGATATATCCACCATCGGGCTACCCTGGGCAAAAGATCTTTCTTACCACAGTGAAGTGTATGCCCACAAGATAGTGCCTGAAATATTCGAGAGCCTTCACTACTGCTAGTGTCTCAAGCTCTTACGAGTGGTACCTACTCTCGGCCCCCTGAGTCAGTCTGCTAGCACTCGTTTGCGATTTCCCTCATGTAATTGCATCAAGACAGCTCCGTAACCAACAGAACTTGCGTCGGTATGTATTTCTATCGGTAACGAAGCAAGTACTGTCTCACTTGTAAGACAATCTATAAAGTATTGACGAGCGGCCTGTTGTTCAATACCCCATTGAAAGTTGACTCCCTTCTTAGAAAGTGCCGAAATACAAGAAGCCTTCTGAGCAAATCCAGCTATATACCCGCCTAAAATAGCTGGCTAACCCCAGAAATTGCCTCACTTGCTTCACGTTTTTCGGTTCAGCTGAGTCAATCAAAGCCCGCACCTTCTCATGACTCGGCCTAACCTGACCTTCACTAATTGAACGACCCAAGTACTCAATGTTAGTAGTCAGAAATGTGCATTTCTTTAGATTGATAGAAAAACCAGCCTTTGTTAAAGTATCAAGTACCCTATTAAGCAAAATTAAGCCCTGCTCTATGGTTTTACTCATAATTAAAATGACGTCGATGTATACAATAATGTCCCCAGAATTTATGAGCTCGCGAAGGGTTTTCGAGATGATACGCTGATAGACTACAGGTACATTTGCTAAACCGTAGGGCATTTTTTCGATACTGATATTGTCCCTCCGGCGTGACGAATGCTGTTAGCGGAATTGATTAAAGATCTAAGGGGATCTGATGATATCGTAGTATGAAATCAGACTCCTCTATTATCCGTTTGTCTAGTAAATCTTTTACGATGTCGCGAACACGAAGCGTTTCGGTATGTGAAAGTTAGTATGGACGATAATAAACAGAAGAGTCGGTTTTGAGTTTAATGGACATACACCCCATGTTCACAGTTGATGTTGCAGTTCCGGTGATGAAGCAACGAGAGAATTTACCAATTATCCCTAGTAATTTGTCGAGATTATGATCTACTAAAGGCGTATTAATGGATGTTGAATTCTTAGATTGAACATTCATTATCTTCTCCGATTTGTCAATAGCTCTTGTAATTATTTGGCAATCCTTAGTACGTACGTATCTAACACCCTCTCTGTTTAAAACGTCTGTGCCTATAATTATCGACACATTCATATACTCGTAGGGTACTACAAACAAATCTACTTCAAGAGTTAGACCATCGAACTCGATAAGTAACGTGACGTAAAAAGTGCTTTCAATTTCTTGACTACCTAGTCCTTTTAAAACCCGAAACGTAGGCATACGCGAGCATTTGAAATGTTTCAATAGCGATAAGGAGATTAATGAAACTGTGGAACCGCTATCAATCAAAACGTGAACCGGTACATTCTGTATTGCGGCTGCTATGACGTCCCTGACTGGAGAGAATCGCTGCAAAAATTTACAATATCCTTGTTTGAAGCTTCCGCCGGCTGTTTAGCAAAACAAGTTTCAACTCTATGTCCCGTTCTCTTACAGTACGTATGTGGCTCAGGCTTAGATGATACAAACGTAGGCGATGGCAACTTAATCCCCACATTATTAGTTGAACTTTCCGATGATTGATCAACCCTGGGTCTCTTGTTGCAGGAAGCCTGTCTATGCCCTAACTGACCGCAAGAGAAGCACCTAATATCACTTAACTTACGTGTACGCGAATACTCCATAGAACATTTACCTAATGTAACGTTTCGTAAATCAGGTCGCGAAAATGATTGCTTGTATGTATTGTTGATACTAGATTTAACGTAAATCGAAAAAAATCAACTAAGTTATTCGGTAATAATTTTGCATTCGTTGCTCAAGCTCTGACGTTCGGATCAGTGATACCGCGAATGATTATAGCCGATGTAAGCTCATCACTAAGCCCTTGCACTATACGTAAACGAAGTAACGGCCGACGTGCATATTCTGCGTACGTTGGATAGTTATCAGAATTTTTCATCATAACTTCGGACAATATATTTGCAAAATTAGGTACTTTAGGGCAGAGAGGTTTAAATTCTTTCTTGAAATTCGTCCAACTCCGATCGCTGGAAACCCATTCATTGAGCCATGATTTCGCATCCCCTAGTAAACAATTTCCTATACGCGAAAGACATTCAAAATCGTTCCAATTATTTGAAACTTTTGCGCGATCTACTTCTAGACACCAATCATCAATATTATGTAAGTCTGAATCAAAGTTTGAAATGTAATAATGTTGAGACGATTTGCCTGCCGCATTAATCGAACGAATCGCACTAACAATACTATCGTTAACACTGGCCTGTACCGAATCTAATGGTATACCCGCATCCCTTGCTTCGCGGCCTGCCGACCGTATCGGTGGTGTTATTGAGCGAGAATGTGAACTACGGCGGTAGTGTCGATCGCGAGATGTTTCGAGATGTTTCAAGTTCAATCACAGGCAAAAGGGAAACTAAACGACGTCCTAACAGCGATAGTTGGCGCACGTTACGAGATACGTGACGATCAGAAACACGGAGATAAATCGCGCTCACGTGAATGCGTTCGTGGTTGCCGCAATACTTGCCTACCGCGGACACTAGCGGGTGTCAATTCTTTGACGACGGACCCGGTAAGGGTGAAGCCCTTGTTTTCACTTCTAATGCCTTAAGGCGAAACATCTTTTCCTTAATTTCACGTCTCAACATATCGTTCTCGTCGTGAGATTGTTAGACCGAGACCTATTATTACTCTGACTATCAGTACGATTCCGGCGAGAATTACTGTCACAACCACTGCGACTACAATCACGCACACGTTCAGACATGTTAACAAGAATAATAACCGACTGCAATCAAAAGAACTCACCGTAAAACACACGAACACAATAAATGTTATACACTACACGTAATTAAACTATATCACTCAAACAAATATTCTTAACTACGATACAACATGGTATTTAAACTAATTCAATCAAAAGAAAAAAAGAAATTACAATAACGAAATATTTAAAAAATATTACTTTACATGTGGGTAGTAAGAGAAGAAAAATAATAATTAAATAAAGAACTAGGTCAAGCCGAAATGGGCTCAAAAAGTAAGAATCCCACTTCTGATCTTAGAAAACAGATTAGAAACTATTTAAAAAAAAACAATAACAAGAGTACACACGGTTCAGTAATTAATTTAATGAATTAATTAAAAGCTAACAATTTAAGCAATTTGAATTCTACACAATCACGAATAGATTTTACCCGTAAACTAAAATTTGATTCTAAACACAAGACAAAGACAAATTTGTCGCGAAAAATATTACGACCGCACAACGTATCGAACCGACTGACCAAACGCGAAAAAAGCCCTGACTAGTGTTTACATTCGCTTAAATACTATTACTCCCTCCACTACCCCCATAACTTCCAACAGTACATAATAAATCCATATAATAATATAATCAGTGACTTTGATAATGCTTTATTGTTTTATTACAAATTTATTATAATTTGATAAGTTATTTAATATATATAAAACCATTAGTGATTTACAGTCTACGAGATTTTACTAATCTTCCAGAAAGTATTGGTATAAAGGAAATTTAACGATATAATTTATGGAATGATTTATATGTAAGTAACATATAAACACATATGGTTCAGTAGTATTTTTATTAAATTTAAGTAAATACCCTTTTTACTATCGCATTATTCTTACATTAGAATTCAAGAGAATTGGTAATTATAATATTATAATCTCATAGACATAGGAATATATATAGAGAAAACGGTAAATTTTCATATCACACTGCTCAGAAATGTAATATTTCTAATATTATAATGTATCCACATTTCGGATCTGATGTATATAAAATAACATAATAATATTATGAACGATTAATTATTTATTACTGTACAATTTAAGCTTAGATATGATATAAATTATGATCTTTATCAATGTATGACAATCAACACAGGATGTTCAAGACAAAATGTTTTTTTATATTTTCTGACCCTTCTCATAAAAGACTACATAAGAACTCTTTATTTATTGATTTTAGTTCCTTTCAGCATGTAAGGTCCGTCGATGTCACCTCTCTTTCTTGCATGTTTCTTGCATTGCATTTCTTGCATTTCTTTCTTGAATTCTTAATGTAATTTTGCATATTTTTACCTATATTTGTTATGGTCATATAAATATGACATGGTCATATTAATTTTATTATGTATATTGGGAAAAGGACTTCCAGGATTCCAGAAACCAACATACTATACACGGCGGATAAAAAATTTACACATTTAATTACTATTTATTGTTTAAATGTAGCGTATTTAAAGATGCAACAACAATTTAGTGCTAATTTCATTTCGATACAGAAACATCTAATAACAACATAATAATCTGTAATCTGTGTAAGCGTCGTCCAGAATATACCTACTCACACAACAGAATTTTTTTTTCTATTTCGTAGACACTTTTACATAATTATTAAATTGTAAAAAAATATGTAACACATATCACTTATTTATTTACACTTCATTGAATAAACAAAAGGCGAACTTAATGCCTCATGGAATTCTCTTCCAGTTAACCTCTGTGTATGGTGAAAAATTGTGGTAAGCGTTTAAAAATAAAAAAAATATATAGAAAAAAGGACATTATAAATATCCTTTATATATCCTTTATTATATCAAAAAAAAAATCCAAATTCAAAATATCTTTATTCAAGTAGGTAGTATTGAATCGTCAATTACATTAAATTGGTCAGTCTGTGAGTAAGCTACCACCAGCTCGGAATGCTGTTCTGCTGAGAAGAGCTGGCCAGAAACTCCACAGTTGCTCTATTTAAATGAAATTTAACAATGTTTGACTTATACATTATAACTTCAACCCTGCAAATGAGTCAATGACCCAAGTTCCACACATTTTGATCAACCAAAAACTCTTGAATGTTATAGTAAGATTTATTTAATAATATACCTTTAATTTTAGACTTAAAACCAAGAAAAGGAAGATCTAAGGTATCTTGTGGAACCTTATTATATATGCGTATACTCAAGCCCATGAAGGATTTCTTAACTTTTTGAAGTCGAAATTTAGGCGTTACGAGCCTATTTTTATTTCTTGTATTGATAGTATGTCTGTCGCTGTTTTTTTATAGTCGTTTAAATTTTGGCGTATATATAGTAAGTTATTAAAAATGTATTGAGAAGCGACCGTAAGAATACCGATTTCTTTAAAAACTTCTCTTATGGAGTCTCTAGCTTTTAAGTTATAAATAGCCCGTATAGCTCGTTTTTGTAAAATAAATATAAAATAAATTTCGGCAGCGCTGCCCCATAGTAAGATACCGTAAGACAATATACTGTGAAAATAACTAAAATAAACGAGTCGAGCCGTATTAAAGTCTGTTAATTGTCTTACTTTTTTAATTGCAAAGACGGCTGAGCTAAGTTTGCTTGCGAGTGTCGAGAGATGGAGACTGGAGCTTTTTATCTAAAGTTATACCTAAGAAAGTTGTCGAGTTAGTTTTCTTAGTATTAAATACCAAATTATCAATTTCAAACCAATGAAGAACACGTGACAGAGCACAGTTAACTTTGTCAAAATTAGCATTATTACGATCAACTTTAAAAATAAGTGAGGTATCATCAGCAAAAAGTACAATGTCACATAGTCCTTTTACGTAAAAAGGCAAATCATTAATATAGAGTAAAAATAAGAAAGGGCCTAGAATAGATCCTTGTGGAACACCCATTTTTAGATGAGATCCAACCGATTTACAATTATTTACATCAACCGTCTGAACTCTTTGATTCAAGTAAGAGGCAATAAGATCAAGCGCAGCACTACGCACACCATAGTGATTAAGTTTGCAAAGTAGTGTTTGGTGGTCCACGCAATCAAAGGCTTTAGATAAATCACAAAACACTCCGATTGCATTCTGTGACTTTTCCCATGCGTCGTAAATGTGCTTAAGAAGCGCGGCACCCGCATCAGTTGTTGATTTGCCTTTGGTGAAACCATATTGTTCACTATGCATGATTTCATTGCTACAAACAAATTCTGACATTTGGTTTAGTATAATTTTTTCGAAGATTTTACTTAAAGTAGGTAAAATAGAGATAGGTCTATAATTTCCGGGTTCTAGTCTATCGCCACTTTTGAACAAAGGAACTACTTTACTATTTTTCATTAAATCTGGGAAAGTACCGGTTTCAATACATTTGTTAAAAATTAAGGATAATTGTGGAGCAATATCATTTATAATACTTATTAGTAATATTACTGACATACCCCAAAGATCACCGTTTTTTTTCATATTTAGATTTCTAAAAGTTTTAACGATTTCATATGATGTAACAGGTTTAAAAACAAAACATTTATTACTGACTCTTACGCTATTCTTCAATTCGACGATTGCATCACATGGTGAAGAATTTAAATTACGCGTGACTGTTAAAGGAATTTCGTTGAAAAAAGTCTCAAAAATAGCCGCCACAGTTGAATTTGAATTTATTTCAATATTATCAATTTTTAACTAAATAGGTCCATTAGCAGCCCTATTTTTCCCAGAAACACTAGATAAAACATCCCAAGTTGCCTTTATTTTATTTTCTGAGTTTAAGATTTTATTTCTTATGTAAATCGACATAGCTTGTATGCAAACGGTCTTAAATATTTTAGAAAAAATCCTAACTTTATTCAAGAATACCGGATCTTGATTCCATTGCCTCTCACCATATAACTTATCTCTACTTTTATATATTCCCACGGTAGCCCAATCACTAAATTGAAGCTTTAGGTATTTAGTCATAGTTTTTGGCTTAAAAACATTATTAAATTCTTGTAACAAAAAACCGAAAATGTTATTATATAAATTATTTGAATTAGTCATCGGTCATGTCTAATTTACCCACTTTTTGCTGAACAGTATTCTTAAATGTTAGGACCCGGTTTTTTGTAATTGGTCTACAAGTAAACTTTTGGGGCTTTTCACTTTCATGATTAATTAATAAAGAAAATTTTAGACGACAGTGGTCTGAACTTAAATTCGTCATTACTGTTTCTTCATAAATGTTACAGCGACAGAACATATTATCAATACAAGTAGCGGAAACACTAGTAATACGAGTAGGTTCAAAAAAGACGTTCATTAAGTTAAAAGATTTAAACAAATTTAATAAACGTACACTAGACGAAGTTTCTTGTAATATATCTACATTGAAATCACCGCAAACAATCACGGATTTGTTTTTATGGCAAATCTTAGTTAAAATATCCTTCATTTTGTTTTTAAATTCATCAAAGTCACTAGAGGGGGGTCGGTACTCGCACAAAATAATATGTTCATTGAGCTCAATGCAGAATAGTTCAATATTTCGCTTGACAGAGAGCGCCACTATATCTGATCGAGACTTTAACACTACATCGTTACGAGCTAAGATAAGTGAGCCACCGCGAATAGCTTTCTCTCTACAGAACGAACTTGACAATTTATAATTTTGTACATTTATAATATTTTTATTCTTTGATAACCAGTGCTCTGTAATGCACAATAAACTTATGTCATATTTTTGAACAAAGAGTTCCACTTCCAATTCCTTGCCACCTAAGCCTTGTATATTTTGATGGACAATATTTAACAACTTTGGCTTTGTCTTATCCATTAGTTTAAAGTGGAACGCTTATGTTCTGTCAGTAATACATTATTTAAAGTACTTTTTTTTTTCGTTATATCCCTTATAACGAAGTTTTTTAAATTAAATGCTACTAAAGTAGCAATTTGTTTTTTTGTAATATAAAGGCAGATACATTGTACCTTTTGTCATCCTAAACCTATTATAAATAAATTTATTTACATCAAAGTAAAAGAATGCATCACTATGACGGTATCATATATGTATATATATATATATTTGTATGATATGTGATGCACATTTTTTTACAATTTCCGTCAATCATCCATATACATATCTGATTTTGGAACGAGAATTAGTTGAGATTCAATAATTATAATTTAAAAAAATATATGTTTTGATATCCGATATCAGATATCAACACAAACTGTGGCTTCGGTCCGCGATAGAAGAGATTACACACTTCTAAGATTATCTTATACAATAATAATAAAACTCACATTTCAATACATAATACTTCTTGTTTCTCGCTACTACATGTTTGGAAAATGATTTTACTAACTAAAGCACAGCGTCTATTGATTAAAGATTACGTTATTTATTGTTTTAAAATATTTATAATTATGCATGTTAAATTTACAACACAATTATTTATATCAATAAAATTACTACAACTAACAAGTTATTGGTCCTATATATACTTACTAGCAGACCCGGCCACGCGTTGCTGTGGATGCTAAGGTTTTGGATATACCTATTAAGGTAATACATTGTAGTAAACCATTTAAGAAGTCACGGTATTAGAAAAAATAAAATAAAAATTTAAAAACCTCCGACCGTTAAGTAAGGGAAAAATACAATTATCATCATTTATCAAGGACAATAACGAAATACCAATATTTTGATATTATCTTATAGTCAAAGACCTCATTCATTAGCTCCGAAAATTTTGTAAAATAGACACTCATCAACGTACGTACAAAGGTCCCCCGATATAACGACTTCAATAAGTACATAATAATATTATTATCCTTTTTAGACGTCATCTAGTATCGGAGTTTATTTTTTTTTCTGTTTTTTAACTTATTTCACTTTTTTCTATGTTGTACTAAATGAACCTACGAATACACTAATTTCCCCTGTTTAGGTTTTTACTATCAATATTGTATAAAAAACTTTCGCCAGCACCAATAAAATTTTGGGGACGATTGCTTCTATTTCGACCAAACATAGCTAAGAACCATCTCGACAAACCAAGCTTTCGATTAGAAAAAACCGCATTCAAATCCGTTTACGTATTTGGCCGCTACGTATCCACAGACAGACACACAGATACACAAAACTACAGGTCAAACTTATAATACCCCTCTTTTTGGGTCGGGGGTTAAAAATAATGAGGTGGACCGCTATGTTTTTTTACATAGATGCAATTTGTAAAGAACATGGCGACTTCTATGACTGATTTTCTACTACCATTACCTAACCCTTGATACAGTAATATAATAATTATTAGTGGTAGGTTAGTACAGTAATATAGTAATTTATATATATTAAGAAGATATACTTTCATAATATTTTTTTTATATTTTTATGTCCTTTCCCATGCTAAAAACTATCTCTATATACATTTTTACGACATGCTAACAAGATTTTCACATACATTTTTGCTATGGGTAGAAATAAATTAGAATTTAAAGATAAATTAGGAACATACGGAATACCTCTATCGCTTACAAATATTTAGATACAATAAAGAATTCAAAACAATATAGATAAGATAATAATTCAGATTATAGGTTTCAAAGCAGGTTAAAATATATTTACTAAGAAACCAGCAAAATGGTAAGTCAACTTTTTTGTTGCACGTTTTTAGGATTGAAGTTGTTATAATTATGTAATTATAATTATATAATTAGAATTTATAAATATAAAAAAAATATGAAGCTATTTAAATTGATGATGATTCATAGCATAAAGTATATAAACTCTGTTTTAAAAAATATTAGTAATAATTTATATGAAGTATTATATGTTGTGTGGTGTCACTTATGCCTACGCGTACACGTTATTACCTACTGTGAACGCGTCGTCGGGGTCAACGAGTACCGACTTGGGTCTTCTTTTTCTGACTAAAGTAGTCATACGTGGTCTATACTCTGCGGCGTTAGCCACCAGTGGGTTCGGGTGTCGCTCAGCACGTTCAAAGTACTTTTGAGAAAGCCCCTTGAAGTACTGAGCGATGGTCGGAAGGTCTAAGTCTCTATGGAGATCGATCACGTACGAATCACGGCGCCCCGGTTGCAATCCGTGTAAACCTGTCCTAATATGCGCAGTGAAAACTAACTTTCTATCTAACCTTACTCCTAGGTATTTTGCCTCGTCTTTCCAAGGTATCGGTTTATCAAAGAGTTTGATTCGCGGGAGGATCCTTAGGGGGCCCCGTTCGAAGAGCACCGAAACGCTCTTCTCAGGGTTTACCTCGATCCGCCATTTCCGCAGCCAACTCTCGAGGGAGTCGACTGCGGATTGGAGACGTTGGTATATCTCTCAGTGATCCTTAGAGGATGTGTAAAGCGCGGTATCGTCCGCGTACATGGCAAGGTGCACTTTAGATCGCGGCCTAGGAATATTGCTAGCGTAGATGGAGTAGAGGATGGGCGAGAGAACTGAACCCTGGGGGACACCCGCCCTGATGGGGCGGGGGGTTGACAAAACGCCTTCCACTCTGTAGCGAAAGGAGCGATTCGACAGGTAGTCCCGTATGATGAGTACGATTCTGTCCGACACCTTGAAGTGGTATAGCTTGTACACCAGTCCATTGTGCCAGACCCTATCGAACGCCTTAGCTACATCGAGGAAAAGCGCTCCTGTCCTATGCTTCTTGGCCCTCACAGTGGCCCCTATCCATATGTGCTCCATGAGTCAGTGCACCTGATGGGAACATGAATGGTTGGCTCTAAAGCCGAACTGCTTATTTGGAATGATTTTGGGTTTTCTCGACTTCCGATCTAAGTCTGGATGATTCTCTCATATACTTTCCCTAAGGAACTAAGAAGACTAATGGGATGGTTAACACTAGGCAGATGCCGGGGTTTGCCCGGCTTATGGAAGCCTATCCCTATGGCCTCTTTCCACTGGGCAGGAAACGAGCAACCGCCCAGTAAAGCGTTAAAAATAGTAACCAATAGGTAAATTAAAGGAGGCGGAAGGAGCTCTATCACTTTGTTAGGGATCCTATCGGGACCTGGCAGTTTCTTGGCGTGAAGCGCCTTAACTATGGACGTCACCTCGTCTAGGTTCGTTTCCTTGATTGGCGTTCCGACCGGTGGCTGAGAATACTTTATATTGACCGATTTGTCGACTATTTCGACATGATTCGACGATCAAACGATTGAGCAGACAAACGGCACTGGCTCTCTAGACTGTAGGCTAAGCACTCAGCTTTGTCAAGGTCGTCCAACGCGATGGTGGAGTTAGGTCCAACCAAGGAAGGCATATCTGAGACAGTGTCCGCCTTCAACGCTCTCTGCAACCGCCAGAATGCCTGGTGTGTTGGAGAGGGCGCCGCAAGGGTCCTATCCCAGCCGCTATCTCTGAAGTCGTCGAGAGCTTGTCTCGACTCCCTCTGGAGACGGCGCAGCCTCCGTCGGTTGTCATCTGTCGGGTATCGGTGATGGGCCCGAATCGCGGCGTTTTTACGGGTGATAAGAAGTCTAATGTCCGGAGGGAGTGCTCGGTAACCCTCGAAGTTCACTCGGACCTCCCTCGAGGACTTTCCTATGCTGTCTACCAAATGTTCAGTGAAGTTAGTCGCGGCTGAAACAGCGTCCTCGACCGATGTAAGCTGGTCAGGAATTTTGTCGAGGTGCGCTGATACGGGGGAATGGAGTTGCTCTCGAAGCTTCGTCCAGTTAATAATTGTTTTTGTCGCGGGTTCCCTAGGGGGGGGAGGTCCTAGCTGAAATAGGACTGGTCGATGGTCAGAGTCTAGCTCGGATAGCGTCTCGATAGAACGTAACTGGAGTGTCACGCCCTTCAAGAGTACTATGTCGAGCACGTCGGGTCTGTCATGTCGGTAGTCTGTGTCGCAGTATCGCGTGGGACTCAAAGGCGCGGTGATCTCGAAGTCGAGACCAGCCTTGTAACTTAGCCTATCGAGGAGATTTCCTCTACTGTTGGCGACAGTAGAGTTCCAGCGGGGATGTTTGCAATTTAGGTCGGCGGCCAGAATGGTTGCGTTACCTAATTGGAGTAAGGACTTAAGGTCCCTCTCAACTAAGGCTTTATTGGGAGAAAGATAGACGGATGCTAGTATGATCGACTGATGGCCGGTCATACCCACCTGACATAATGACGCTTCTACGTTAACTAGTTAGGGCGGATCGAGCGGTGTGCAATGAAGAGACCTTCTGTAGTAGATGATGGTTCCCCCCTTCGCGGTTGCCCTATCGTTCCTAACCAGCTAGCAAAGCGCGGATCACGATTACACGGCTTCAGAAAGGTCTCTTGTACTAACAAGACGTCTATCTGGTGCGTGACCACAAAGTCGCGCACTAGATCTATCTGCTCAAGTAGCCCGTTCGCGTTGAATGTGGCGACAGTCAGAGAGCGAAGTTTTACCCTTCCACGCGATGTCATCATGTTGACATCGTTTTTTTTTTTTTTTTTTTTTTTATACAAAACTAGGTTAATGCTTGACTACATTCCACCTGATGGAAAGTGAAATGTAGTCTTAGGTGGTAAAACGCATTAACCTAGAAGCCTATTCACTCTCCTCTTGAAGACACCCACATTATATTTTGCCGGAAATACCGACGCCGGCAGATTGTTCCAGTCCTTCGCTGTACGCACTAAAAAAGATGAAGCATAGCGCTTCGTTCGGACAGGTGGAATGTCCAAAGGATGAAAACCTGCCGTGCGTCGGGTCGTCCGGTGATGGAAGGGGGATGGGGGAATTAGGTCGTGCAATTCCTGCGCACACTCACCAAAATGTATCCTATAGAATACTGAGAGGCTGGCAATTCTACGCCTGTGTTCAAGGCTGTGGAGTTTGGCGTCAACCAATTTAGGGTCGCCAATAAGCCTCTTTGCTCGCCTCTCAATTGAGTCCAGAACCGCAAGATGAGTCTTTGTGGCACCAGCAAATATGTGGCCACAATACTCTACACACGACCGGATCTGTGCTTTGTATAATACAAGAAGCTGTCCCGGTGTAAAGTACTGTCGCACCTTCGCAAGTACGGCGAGCTTTCCTGCAGCTGCTCTTGCTCTGGACTCAATGTACCGACCAAAGTTGAGGTTCGAGGAGATCTCTAAGCCTAACAACTGAAGCCAGTCACTGTATTCCAAGGATACATTCTGGAAAGTAGGAGCCAAGGTGAAGGGGCTCCTTTTGGCGGTGAACAAACACGTCTGCGTTTTGGTGGCGTTGAATTTGACAAGATTGGCATTGCCCCATGCGGAGACTGCCTGAAGTTTGTCATTCAAACGTTGCACCATGGCTTCTCTTTCAGATTGTACTTCATCTCTACTAGCCCGAGAACTTGGCAGATATCTTTCTACAACTGTGCTGTCGTCTGCATACCCATAGATACCGGGCTTCAGCAGATCGTTAATGTGCAGCAGAAAAAGAGTTGCAGAAAGAACGGACCCCTGAGGTACTCCGGAATTTATTGTCAAGGGTTCCGAAGAACACCCGTCGACAACAACACGGAGAGATCTCCGGCTCAAAAAGTCCGTTATCCAGCCAATCAGACCAGGAGATATACCGTACGCTGAAAGCTTGCTTAAAAGGCTCACATGCCAGACCCTGTCAAAAGCCTTCGAGACGTCCAGAGAGACGGCGACCGCTTCTCCGTTCCTCTCGATGGCTTCGCCTAAAATGTGTGTTGCGTACGCTAGAAGGTCCCCAGTGGACCTATTTCGGCGAAATCCGTACTGTCGGTCACTGAGGAGATCGTTACCTTCTACGTACGCTAGAAGCCGCGAGTTCAATACACGCTCCATAATCTTGCAGAGTATGGAGGTGATTGAAATGGGCCTATAATTGGCAGGATCGGCACGGCTGCCTTTTTTGGGCACGGGTTGCACGTTGGCAAGCTTCCAGGATTCCGGCACTTTTCCAGTCTTGAAAGAGAGGCGATACAGACGTGTCAATACAGGAGACAACTCAGCTGCACATGTCTTGAGCAGAATGGCTGGTATACCATCAGGACCATTGGCTTTATTCACATCTAAACGACACAATGTTCTCCATACCTCTTTGTTAGTGATGCGGATTTCAGGCATCGAAATACCGCAGTGAGGAAGATGTTCTGGAGAAGCATTGCCAGTGTCTAGATGCGAATTCTCAGCAAACAGAGAAGCAAATACATTCGCTTTCTCTGTTGCTGTGTGGGCCAGGGATCCATTAGGCTTCAGCAGAGCAGGCAGTGAGGGTTGGCAGAAGTTCGACTCGATCGCTTTGGCAAGAGACCAGAAAGCTCGACTGCCAGTTGGTCTGACAGAGAGCTTTTCGCCATTCTTAACGATCCGATCAAGACGAGCCTTCCGCAATGCCTTTTTATAGGACTTGGCAGCTTGGTTAAAGGCTCTCTTCTTTGTACTTACATCCGGAGTTTTGCGGCTTCGAGCATCAGCCCAAATGAGGTATGCCGAATGTTTTCGGTCATGTGCATGACGACATTCGGCATTAAACCATGGGCGAGCTTTGCCACCGATGGGTACGTCAGCAAAAGGAATAAAATACTCCATTGCCTGGTGCACCACATCGGTTATAGCATCCGCGCAACTCGACGGATCCAAAGAAGAGAAGCAGACCTGCCGCCAAGGATAAGACGCAAAAAAGTGCCGCATCTCATCCCAATGTGCTGACTTGTATTTCCATACTCGCCTAACACCATGTGGTTCGAAAGCTGGTGGGGAATATGTAAATACAGATTTCACCAGACAGTGATCGGAGGTTCCCAAGGGGGACGTGACCTCTACACGATACCTGTCCGGATCAGTTGTCAGCAGAAGGTCCAGGCAATTTGCTGTATGGCCTACCACATCTGGTACCCTTGTCGCTTGCCTCACCAGCTGAAAGAGGTCCAAGGACAACGCAAAGTTCCGCGCTTCTCTTCCAGCATGGTCGGTCTTCTGGTACGGGAACAGCCAGTCCTGATGACAGGCATTAAAGTCCCCCAGAAAGACGAGCTGCGCCGAAGGGTACTGATACAGAGCCATATCTGTAGCCTCACTGAGATACTCAAATAAACGAGTTGTCTCCTGGTCACCGCTGTGCGAACGGTAGACACAGGAATACAGGATTTTTTCGTTTCCTGTGTCCACTAAAACCCATAGGGAAGAAAAAGTGGGGTCTTCAAGGTGACGGAGACGCTGAACACAGAGGTCGTTCCGCGCGTACACACTGACTCCGGCCCGTGAGCGAAAGTTGTGCTCTAACGAGTAACCGGGATAATCCAAGTATGCAGCGCTCAAAGGACATTGTATCTGCGTCTCCGTCAAAAAGAGCAAGTGCGGCTGCTCTGTCTCCAGGTGGTGGTGGACAGCTAAAAGATTTGAGTGCAAACCCCTGATATTAGTGAGGTGCACTTTATATGAGGAGGAGTGCAACCTTGTTCCTTTTTCTTAACTTTTTCATAAAAAATAAATAAATATAAAAGTGAATAGGGATGGGAAATGGCAGTTGAACGAGACGGCACGTATCGAACCCGACGTCGAAATTGGTGATGTCTTGCCACTGGGAGGCTAGTCTGGAGACTGCGGGGACGCCCGAACCCCCCCAGGGATCGCCATCGGGCCTCCTCGTCTGGTCGCCAACCAGCACGATGGAGCCACCCTGGGATTTTTCACAGCTGGCGGGGCAGCCTTTCGTGGTTGGCTATCCCACTAATTGGGCCCCCAACTATCTGCGGGCGGCCAGCGGAAAGCCGTCGCTTCGGATCCCGCTACCCTCCTCGACTAGACACCCGACAAAACAAACACCAACCCGACGTCAGACCGGTTCGCCAACGCACCGCAACTGTTCAGACCCATTTCCCATAAACGGCTTCATCGAGGAACGTGCCGGAACACGACTAGGTCGCTTTGCGGCACGATTCTGCCCGATGGGTGGTAACTTTGCCGGCGACCGGATGTTATGATCTACCACCAAGGTTATGATCTACCACCAAGAAAATCGATCGTGTGTTCGTATATCGATTTGATTAGGTCGGCGTGCTTGAGGAGCATTTCTATCCTCGCGGGAGGGTTCCGCGCGGAATCCCTCATTTCGTTCGAAAAGACTAGGAGCTCTTCGATGTCTATTACACCGAAGAGGCTCGTACGCACGCGAGCGAACTCACAACTCCGTCGGTGGAGTTACGAACCGGCGGCGACGGCAACGACTGTGGGACGGGCTGTGGCATAATCCTCGGCTTCACCCAAGCGTTCGCGATCGCGTTCGCGGGTGCCTGAGGGGCCTGGGATGCCTGAGCGAACCGAGGAGGATGCCTTGCCGGCTGTGTCCTGCGCGGCGCTTTGGGGCACCCGCGATTATTCGCGGGATGGCCCTTCTGTCCGCACAGGACGCAGCTGGGAGGATCCTCAGGGACCGGTTCCTTCCGCGAACAGTCAGCTGTAGCGTGGTCGTCCAAGCACTTGACACACCTTGGACGCGCGTCATAAAAACGTTCGGAATGCCCATAGAGCTGGCAGCGATGACACTGACCAGGAAAACTGCGACCGCGTGGACGTTCGACCCTAAGGCCGGAGAGTTGGCAGACTGCCTTGACGTTAAAAATTTGCTTTTCTTCCGGGGAAAGCTCGAGATGGACGAGAACGAGATCGAACGGGACCCTAGTGGTCGCTCGGTACATGCGGTGCACCGAGATGACGGGGAACGATTGGGACTTAAGGTCCTCAAAAATTCGCTCAGTAGTGAGCTCTACGGGAAGTCCTCGGATGACCACCGTAAAGCGGCGTTCATGCTCTAGCGCGTAGGTGTGGTATCCAAAACCACGTTCGCGGAGGAGACGAGTCAGACCACGGTGGTCCGACGAAGACGCGGATTGAACGCAGATACCGTCGGCGGTGTTTCGGGCGGACGTGAAATGGAGCTTGTGCTCCATCATAAGTGCGGACAGAGTGTCCTACTTAAACTTGTCCCTTATGTAAAGCGGCGGCGGCGCGGGGGACTTCCATGGCGCTGAAAGCACAGGCGCTGAAGGTGCCTCCGCGGGCGCTGAAGGCGCGGACGACGGCGATGCAGACGCGGGCGCTTCGGGCGCGATCGGCGCGCGTTCCCGAGTCGGGCCCGGGCCCGAAGAACGGTCGGGCGACGCGGGTTCGCTGCTAGCGGGTTTTGAGGCCCGTTTTCGCGGGACGTTCGAGGAGAGCGCTTTCATTGCCTTCCTCTTGGCCGATTTGGTCTGCACGGTCGCGAAACCGTCGTCCTCATCAGCGTCCTAGGAAGGGGACGAACTCCCCGACTCGGAATCCGAGGCCGTCTGCTCCGTAGGAGTGGCGGCCTCGACCTCCATGTCGGAAGTGCCCTCGGTCGCGATCGCGGCGCGCGATTTCGAGGACGGAGACTCGGTACCTAACAAGACAGAGCAGCGCAGGCATAAATGCGCGATTTCTTGGACCCAACCAAAAAATTGCGACTTTGACAGATCTTCACGTTCCGCCGCCGACTTGGGGTCCATGGCGGAGCCCGGAGACAAGAGGAGCCCGGAGGCGAGTGTCTAACGTGAAAACCCTATCGAATCTCTGTCAGTAGGTGGCAGAGGTGTGCCTAATACCCTAACGACTGCGTACTTACACGACGCAGGCTATTACGACGAAGTCTTTGAATTCCGTTTCGTACCCTAACTAGGGCGACGTAGGACTTGTTGGACCCCTATGCAGGCTCGCCGGGCCGCAGGTGTGCTTGCGGCGATGACTTACACACAAACACAATCACACCACTGGCTTGCACACAATGGAGGTCGTTATCTTGACTGGCGCAGGTGTACGAACGGTCGGTGCAGGTGGTCGGCGCAGGTGGCTGGGCGGTCAGCGTGACGGCCCAGGTAGGTAGCGCGAATAGGCGGAGCAGGTAAAAGGGATATGTGTCCCGGTCGACTGCTCAACGGTGAATCACAAAGTGAATACAGTATCCATTTAACCCTTCAGGGACATTATGAGGGCATCTCAAATTAAAAAAAAAAATCATCAATCAGCATCTACGCTCTACGTCTACGGATAGTTGAAAGCGACATTATCATGCATCAAATCCAACTTATAACAAGGAGCATGTTACTTATAGTATTAAAGTTATAAACAACACAATACTTATTTCTGGAAATCAATATTTTTTTCCAAAAACACACTTTGTCCGTTCACTAGCGCCGCGCGACGAGAACTCGTTCCGACATGTTTGCCGCGCTAGGAACGGCCACTGTTGACTATTGCTATGATACAGCGGTTGCCAGCCAATAAATAAATTAGGAGTAATTTATGGGCAAAATTTGTTATGTCCGTGATAATCACTTATCCCGGGTTTCCCCTACTTGGATTCGGATTCCAAAGATAAATTATTTGAGACCATAGCTTTACTACTTATTGTATTTACACCTGCTGGAGATTTGCAAACATTAAGGGAAATACTCCTTACATATATCTCTAAGGACTATCCAAAAACAATTATAGATAATGGAACTAAAGCCATACAAAGTGATCATATCATTATGATGATGATATAATTGACATTACGGTCCTTTTGTTTATCAAATTACCAAACCGTTGTGGATTCGATTTTTGTACACAACCATCTTTTGTGCGATCTATAAATCAGTTGTCCGATTTTGGGAGTATTTGGTGTTTGTTTATTATATATTTCTCAAATTCCCCACGCCACATTGGGATTTCGATTACGATTAGATTAGATTAAAGTTTTTTTTGTTACAAAATAATAAAAGTTATACATTTGTAATAATTATTGTATCTTAACTTGCAAAACTCAATTTATTTGCATATCTTTTCATAATATTGTTTAACAAATAATTGAATAAAATCGTAGCTTGATTGGCAAAAGAAGGATTTTTCTTACCAATTAACCTTCTTTATTTATTATTATCTTTTACTGCGGATATATCTGCTATATTATGTACATTCATCCCACATACTATTTTATAATGTTAATTCAAATGTAAAACAAAATTTTACAACGAATTAAATATTTTTTTATAAAAATATATATTTATTATATATAACGCTATAAGATATCAAATCTAGTTTACTCTAGGCCTAATGGTTTCTTCTAATAACAATTATATAATTCGTTTCACTACTCACTAGTCCAATGGAAGCGGTATTTTGTTTTCAGAAGTCTCTTTAGATAAGTGATATAAATAAAAGTTAAACATTTCATTAATTATTATAATCAAACGATATTGTTACTGTATTCTATGCATTGTGAATTTTAAGTCCGGAATCAAGAAAAATGGAATCTAGATGACATATTAACTGATAAACTTACATCAATTTTTCGGCTTCACATGAACACGCATAATTTTTTTTAGACGAATTCAATTTGTGTAAAATTATTCATACCAATAAATAATAGTTTGAACAAAATAAAGATGTATCATGTGACTGAACACTAAAGAACGTGTCGTTAAGAGTTCCTCTATAACTTAAAAAAGCAAAAACAATAATATATACTAAGGTAAAAAGATTTCTTTCTATCCTAACCTCTTCTTTTATAATGTTTCAATTAATAATATACTCACCAATAATCAACTACTATCAGCTATGAATCACCAGTCACGACATGTTTTACAAAATCGATGAGAATAATGTTGATTACATTATCCTCATCGCGTATGACTATCATAATTAATTAATAGATTAATTAATATTTTTAATACTAAGTAGATACAGATATATATCTAAAGCGATAAACATATATTTTCTAAGATTTATTATAACTGTAATATTTCTTTTGAAGGTTGGTCGCTGGTTTACCCTTATAGTAGGGGTTACCTTAATCCAGAGTTTGCGGGCTCTGAGTCCAATCCCGGTTCCCGAAGACGAATGGGAGGAGTTTTCAAGAACTTTGCGAAATCCTGCCTTCCGCCTGCCGACGACTACACGTCCTTCACGATATCAAATTAGTATTACCCCTTACTTCGATATTGTTCCAACACCTAACATTCCAACATTTTCTTTTGACGGTGAAGTATCGATATGGATCAAAGCCAATCAACCCGATGTAAAAGAAATAATTATGCATTGCAATGACTTAGCTATTAACAGTGTGTCTGTCACATTAAACAATGTATTGATTAATTTGGCCAGCACTAAATACACTTGCGAGATGCCTTACAGCTTTCTTAGAATTAGCACAAATGAGCCTCTGCAAATTAATCAAGAGTATGTTGTCAAAATATTATACAGGGGCAACTTTCAAAGTAATATGCAAGGTTTTTACAAAAGCTGGTATAGGGATTCTACTGGTTTTAAGTAAGAATTTAATTTTATTAAAGTGATGGAGTTACATACAAGATACATATATATATATATAAAATATAAAAAACTTCGATAGCCATTTTGACTGACAGTCTGACTTGTTTTATTAAAGATGGATGGGTACAACGCATTTTCAGCCTGGTCACGCTCGTCAGGCTTTCCCTTGCTACGATGAACCTTCTTTTAAAGCATACTTCGATATAACTATTCATCGAGATAATAGTTTCAGTCCCAGTATATCTAACATGCCAATAAAGTCCACTTCAACGTAAGTTAGTTACTTATTAACGAACATTAGTTATATCTAATTTACTTAAAATATTACTTATTATATTTAGATAGTTGGGTATAAGTATATTAATTATTATTATTAATTAAAACTAGGTGAACAGACATATTGAATAATTTTAGAACAACGGTTCCTGGTAGAGTCTCAGAATCCTTCTTCACCACGCCACTGACATCCACTTATTTAGTAGCTTTTATTGTGTCTCATTATAAGGCAGTGGAAACAAATGGGGATAAAGAGAGGCCATTTGATATTTATGCAAGAGATAATGCGGGTACAACTGGGAGGTGGTCCCTGGATATCGGGGAAAAACTACTTAAGGCTATGGAAAATTATACAAATATACCATATTACACCATGGCTAAGGATATTAATATGAAGCATGCTGCTATTCCCGACTTTTCAGCCGGCGCTATGGAAAACTGGGGTCTACTTACTTACAGGTATTTGAAGTTTTTTTGTGCTTATTTTTTTTAAACTTTTACTCACGGATACGTCGTCCGTGCACTTTTTACTTTTAGTATTAGTTATTTAGTGGTTTTGGTGTCGAATATATTCGGCATTTGGTTCGAGTATTTTTATTTTTTTAGCTATACGACACGGTAACGAACTAAAAGACAAAACTAAGATTATAAGTCAAAGAAATCCTATAAGTATATGTTGAACTTAATAATATAAAGCAGTTAAGCTTCAAATCAACATTTATTTCAAAATATATAAAGTGAACTATTTATTTTATAATTCCTAACAATTACTATTTAGTACTACTACTACAATTAATATTTATTATAGTCAACTTTTATTTTGAACCTTAAATAGCATTTATTTTTAAATCTCAAAACAACAATTTTAAACCATAAATCTAATCTAGCGTCCACAAGTAGCGTACCTACATGTTAGAAACTATTGATGATAAAAAACAATGAAATTGTAAACCGAATAATTCGGCCGAAAATTCCGTTCAGTAAAAGTTAAACCGAATAGTATTCAGTATTAGATTATACGGTGAAATCAGTATTCGGCGTAACTCTAATTATAATATAATATGAAATATTTAGTATATAATAAAGTTTTATTTATTAAAAATTCGAATACATTTAATTTTATTTTTGATTAACGTTTTCCTTTATAATTACAATATTTAAAATAAATATTTTTTAGGGAGGCCAACATTTTATATGATCCTCGGCATTCAAATCATTTCTACAAAGAGCGCATAGCGAACCTTATAGCCCATGAGGTCGCTCATATGTGGTTTGGTAACCTCGTTACCTGTGCCTGGTGGGACAATGTGTGGCTTAACGAAGGTTTTGCAAGATTTTACCAATACTATCTCACTCATTTGGTAGGTTTATTATTCATTCATGCATTTATTTTTTACTATTATTCATTCATTTTTATGGTTTGTAATGTTTCCACTGATTGGAGGATGGTAAAACTATAATTAAAAACAAGGGGTTGTATATAAATTGCCTAGTCTATCATTAAATGGTAGTAATAAGATAATTGTATAAATATACTACAACTCCATACCAATACCAATATATGTTGTACATTTTAGGTAGCTCAAGATCTTGGGTACGATACTCGCTTTATCGTGGAGCAAGTTCATACAGCCATGGCTTCAGATTCATTTGATACTGCGCATGCTCTTATAAATCCTAGTGTGGGTGATCCTACCAGTGTCATTGGTCAGTTTTCCGTCATCACTTATGCAAGAGGCGCTTCTGTATTACGAATGACCCAACATTTATTAGGCGAATCTACTTATTTGAAAGGCTTGCGATCATACCTCAATGCCAGGTACCCGAATTGCATTATTAACAGTATTTGGTTATTTTGTAGGCAATAACTAATATAATATATTTATAAATATAATAAATCCTAATATATTTTAGAAAATTTGACGTTGCGGAGCCTCATCATCTATTCGCAGCTTTGGACGCAGCTGCACAAGAAGATAGTGCTTTATCTACATACGGGGGCATCACTATTGATTCATATTTCAGAACCTGGTCTGAAAAAGCCGGACATCCTTTACTAACCGTTAATATAAACCAAAAAACTGGACAAATGACTGTCAGCCAGGTAATAAACATGTACAAATGTTATATTTTATTAAGAATGTTTATAATTCATTAACTTATAAAAATAGCTCAAAAATCGTTTCCTATAATCGACATCCATGCCGACTTCAAAGTTACTTTTGTGGCTGTTTCGCATGACATCTGTCATCATGACAACTGTCAATGCCAAAGAATGTTTGTTAATGAAGCTTTATATAGGCCGTGTTCCGAAATACAAACCAGTATACTGGCCAGTGCTGATGACGTCAAAAATCGACGCCATGCTGGTGAATCGTTCCGAAATATGATGGCCAGCGCTGAATACTTTGACAGCATAAATTGACACTACTGACAGAGTATTACAAATTTATTTTTAATCTGTGACTTCATATTTATTTTTAATGTGTCTATTTTAGATAGTTATACATTTTATTACATAAAATAATAAAGTTCCAAGAGAATGGAGTTACAAAGCTATTACAACAAAAAGTGTTGTTAATCAGATATTTAATTCTAAACAAGTAAAAAAATATTTAGTAAGACTATGATTATATTTAATTAATAGTAAATGGTGAGACGAAAGAAATAAAATATCTTTATTTCTTTCTTTAATAAACCTAATAAGAACGAAAATGAAAAAAGAATCATCTATTTACCTTAAATTAAATTTACTGCATAGATAATGTGCATTTATGTTATTGTAACTGTGATAATAATTTATAAAACTTACAAATATAAAGTATATATATTTTTCAAATATTAGAATGACGAAAATTAAGTTGTCCTTTATCTTTAATGTATTTTTTAATAGTGGCAACTCTAGTTACTGTTGAATACTATTCTACATTTGCCTATATTACCACAGATTATTATATAGTTACCTCACCAGTACAATATGGCCGTCACAAGTGCAATATGGCGTTGGTGCTATGACGTCATCAGCACTGGCCAGTATACTGGTTTGTATTTCGGAACACGGCCATAGTGATGCTCTCATGACTGACTGGATACTGGCAGAATTCAAACATTTGAGATTTCCATAATAATAAAAAACAAGAAGAAGAAGCTTTTTATATAGAATATTATATACTACTAAGAATATTCTTAAATAAGAAGTTTGTTGACTTTAATTCGTTTATAATTTAGGCTCGTTGGGAACTTAACTCAGGCATTTCAAATTTCACGAATCTATGGGAAATACCAATAACGTGGACTAGAGCAAATGACCCAGATTTCAACAATCTCAAGCCATCTCAAGTAATAACAGAAAAAGTAACTACCATTGAACGAGGCACAGAGGGCCTTGAATGGGTAATATTCAATAAACAGGAAGCAGGTGGGATATTCCATGGTTCTAAAATATTTAAAGATTTATTTTGATGCAAAAATTAAATTTTTTAAATAAAACGGTAACTAAGATGTCAGAGGTTCAAGTCTTGCCCGTGTTGATGATATTCTTATTATGTATAATAAAAAAGATGAACATAACACCACTTATTAAATATATTTAAATATGCAATAAGTAAATTATTTTATTAGGATTCTATAGAGTCAACTACGACGCCACTAATTGGGCCTTAATAACCAGAGCTTTGAGGAACACCAGTAGGACTGTAATTCATGAGTTAAATCGTGCCCAGGTAAAAAATACATCGAAATTAACTTATACTTATATATGTTTTCGTATTTATCGTGGTTTATTACGTTATATTCAATAGTATGTGGTAAATTTGGGTATTAATTTTTTTAGAGTTACCTTTTTTGAATCTGAATGTTACATAAGATTATATTATAATAATAGAACATAAGATTATATTATAATGCTAGAACTAGCGAGAGACAAATTTCGGTTTGTTGGATAGACTTAGAGAACCTTTAGCCTTTGGGTCGGTACGACATGAACTGATGATGTTCGCGCTTAAATGGTATAACTTTCCTACGGTAGTTCGCGACATTATTGCATCATATTATTCAAAATTTATCTCTATAATTTTTAATGAAAACTATTAAAAACCACTTAATTATAACGTTGGTTTATTTCAGGGCTGTTGTATTTCTCCTATTATATTTAATATAGTTATTAATATTTTAATAGACAAATTAATTGGAAATGAAAAAAAGTGGGGTTATCGGTTTAAGTTCAACAACAAATACACAGAATCTATACTAGCTTTTGCAGATGATCTCGCGATACTGACACGTAATCCGAAACAATGTCAGGTATTTTTAAACGTAGTTGAAGATTTCTGAACGTGGACGGGCGGATTGAGGACAAAACCAAATAAATGTTTTAGTCTGTGTCTGGGTAGACGGAATACCAAATATACCTCTTACGATCCGGGTCTTATAATAGGCGGTCAGCGCGTTAGTACGGTTACGGAAGCAGCTCCGTTTAAATTTTTAGGTAAAAAAATCGATTACCAAGGTTGTACTCCATCGTTGGATGTAATAGTCGATAGCTTTTTAAATGATCTCAAAAAGGTAGACAACCAACCAATAAGTAACGTCAAAAAAGCTTGGATTTACGATATTTTTTTTAACATCACGTCTAAATTGGCCTTTCCTCGTTTATGATATTAATAAAACCCTTTTGTTAAAGTTAGATGCAAGCGTCATAAAGACATTGAAGTTATGGATCGGGTTAGCGCACTCAGCGGACTCTTTAACCTTATTTAGAGACCGAAACAATTTTGGATTAAAATTAAAGAGACCGTCGGAGCTCTACAAACATCTAAGAGTTACCAAAAGACATATCATCGGAAAATATAAAGATGATACTGTACCTTCTCTCCCAAAAGACAAAGTTGCCTCAGAGCTCGAGTCACGACTTCAATTCCATAAAAAAATTATGATAGGTGCTCAAACGAATAAAGTAGGGCTAGGATCAAGTAGGAAAGTTCAAGACATAGACATAACAAAATCTTTTATTCGACAAGACGAAAACGATAATTACCGACTCCACGCGATGAGCCTAGAAATTCAAAACGAATGGGAGACCATAGGAGATTTTTGTATTCCACTAGCTTTGAAGTGGCACACCTTAATTTATAATTGGTCCCCAGCATTATTAAAATTCTATCTTAATGCATTCCAAATGACTCTCCCAGATCAAAGTAATTTAGTAAGATGGGGCAAAGCCACCGAAAAGTCTTGCAACATCTGTGGGGAGGCAATAGGAACCGCGAAACACCTATTAGTAGGGTGTAGGGTACTTCTAGATAAAGGTCAATACTCGCGTCGCCACGACAAGGTATTAGAAATTATACGGGAAGCGGTTAGTCTTTCAGTAGCAAGAGCGCGGAAGGGTATAACAACCACCAAACGATCTGTAGAATTCGTAAAAGAAGGCTCCTCCAAAAAATCAAAAGCGAAGCGTTATTCAATATTAGGCGCGGCTCCTGATTGGACTCTCATGATGGACACGTATGAAAAGCATTACAAAATCCCTGGGGATGTTGGTGTTTCGTCATCTAGACCGGACTTATTCCTGTATTCGAAACATCTGAGGCGCGTGATACTTGTGAAGCTTACTGTTCCTTGGGAAACAAACATCCCAAGGGATCACACATTCAAGCTCAATAATTATTACAAACTGACCAGCGAACTGATCAGGAATAAATATATAGTTAGTTTGTACGCTGCAGAAGTGGGAGCGAGAGGTATAACAGCAAAATCTCTCTATAGCCTACTTAAAGACCTTGGCCTTTTTAGAACAAGCATTGGTTCATTTCTAGAACGTATTTCAAAGGCGGCATTAGTAAGTTCTTTCCAAATTTGGTTAGGTAGGGAGAGGAGTGTGGAGGGTGAAGGTGAGCGTTTTTGCGCACAATAAAGGGGCCCCTTAAACCTACTCCTGGGTCGCAAGTCCCAAGCACTGCTTGCATTCCTCTCCTTGCAACGCGATGGGCCCGGCACCCGCACGGTGAATCTATGGATTGCTAAGAAGCTTCGTCTGTCTAATAATCTTTAATTGTTTGCAATAATTTATTTGTTTTTAATTCTGGCTTACCAGTGAGATCAACATAAAAATAGTCGTAAGTTGAAAAATTCCGGGTTTTGTATTTGAAATAATAGTTAACAATTTATTTATGTATATGCTATATATTAAGCAAAACATGTTTTTACTAGATAGTAGACGACTTATTCGCATTCGCAAGAGCAGGAGTTATGCCATACAATAAAGTGTTTAACATACTCTCATTTTTGGAGTTCGAAGACGCTTACACGCCATGGATCGCTGCGATTTCAGGATTTGATTTCGCTATCAGTAGATTGGCTTATGATAATACTAATTTGCAAAGACTTCAGGTTAGTTTTTTAGGTTAACGCATTTTGAATATCTAAATAGACTTATTTTCAAAATAACAGTATAAAATCCATTTTTTATAATATTAGTTATATTATAAAGTAAAGAAAATATCTGCTAGATTATTTTGATTTTGTTTATTTGTGGTAGTGACTTTATATTGTGTTCATGTTATATATTAGAATGAAGCTATTAAGCTCAGTAGCGCTGTCACTCGTCGCCTTGGGCATGCGGAAAGAGATGGCGAACCTTTCATGGATGGTCTACTAAGAATGTATGTAAATACCTTCCTGTGTAAAATCGGTCATCCCGACTGTACGAATGCGGCACGAGTAAGCTTTGCCGCTTGGAAAAATGGTGGATAGTAAGTAAAAGTGCATAAAATAACTCTTATAATATACAAGGCATGTAAATAAAAATCAATGTATAAAGTGTAGTAAACAGTTTACATTTATCGTTTTATTTAAAATTGATAATTGATTGAAAAAAATTGTAAAGAACTTAAAGTAACGAATGAACAAATTTTGCAGTCTTCCTCCCAATATGCGTCCGTGGGTGTGGTGCAGTGGTTTAAAACAAGGCGATGCTTCCGATTTTAACTTCTTTTGGAATGAATTTCTTAAGGAAGATCTTGCTAATAATATCGTAGTCATGATTCAAGCGGCTGGATGTACTACTCATGAAGCTAGTCTTGAAAAGTTCTTGGATGCTATAATCGCTAACAATGATAAGGGAGAAATAATAAGGGAGCAAGATTTGATCACTGCTTGGAGTTCGGCAGCATCGGGAAATGAAAATAATCCATTGAGAATGCTAAATTGGCTTGAACGTAATGTTAATCTTCTTAATCAAAGGTATTTTTCAAAATTATATATTTTTTCTTTTTTGGTCAATGCTTTTGGATATTTTCTATAATTGTTTCTTGGAGATAATTTGTTATTTTTTTTTTGTCAAGTCTAGCTATCTGTATTGGTGAAAAGTGATTCGATTAAAAAACTCAATGATTGATGCTTTATCACATTGTACTAGATATTACTTAATAAAACCTATTTTTTAAGGTATATTGACAAAGTTTAAGCATTTTTTTTTGTTTTTTTTTTGTAATACTAATTGATTGATTTTTAATAATCCTGTTATATTATACAGAGGTATAAGTATGGTCATTCCTATGCATTACATTACAAGTCTACTCCGTAATGAAGAACAAATTGCTGAGGTATGATTTATAATATTATGAGAAAATATGATTTAAACTGAAATATAATTTTAAATAAATTTAAGCATGTTATGATTATAAATCGTAGTTATCGAAGTTTAAAAAATAGTATTTTTTACAGTATTTCCTCTAAGTTTAAAAGTAAACTTAATTTGTTTTATTATAAGGACCACTATTGTAATATAATTTCAGTTGTCAGCATGGTTAGAACAAACCAAGGAATCGATCGGAGCAGCATATGAAATGGGTATATATGGTATCGCAAGTACCAGGTCAACCATGGAGTGGTCTCTTAAACGCGTATCTGAATTCTCACGTTACTTTGACACTGGTTATGTCGAAGATGAAATTGATGATGGTACAGATAGTGGCGATGGAGATGAAGATACGGGTGATGGAGAAACTGATACAGATAATGAAGATGGATCAGCAAATATCGCTACATTGAGCTTTGTAACATTACTTTCAACAGTCGCTATAAGTCTAATCGCATAATGATTTTGTTAATATATTATTAAAAAAAAAAGTATATACATATGTATTGAACCTTATAATAAAGTATGTAAATAGTAAATAGTTTTTTTTTTAATTTTTGGTATACGCGATTCCCACTAACGTGTTCATGACTGAACCATCAAGACCCTATATTCTATTCACCCATTAAATCAAAGCATAAATCTCTTACATAAATACATTACAAATACTAACTAGTCCTAAACGATAATCTGCATGGATTTTACAGAAGTTCATATGAAGAGAAAAAAGTTAAACGTATTGCAGCTCTTACATTTATTTAATAATATATTAGAAAAAGGTTTGAGAAGTCTATAAATAATATGTTATACGGAAATTAATGGACTATCTTTATCATTCTCACTGGGTCGCTTGCTATGCACTGCTCGTGTCTGTGTAAGCATTTATGTTCCATCAATGAATCGCCGCTTAGCATGTAAATGTGGAATTCATTAGAATTCTTTAAATATGAATACTTCCATTGTATATTCCAGTACAATAATAACATATTGTAAAACACATTATTTTGAGGTTTAAAGTAGTTTTTTGTACAATCCAAAAAGTATGTGGTTTGATAATATATTTGTTTACATTAATATTTCTGTGGCAAATATAATATGTAGCATTAAAAATTAGATTTATAATCTAACTTATAATAATAGTTACTAAATAGTATTATTTTCTTCTTTATTCACATTATATGTAACTACAAACAGTACCTGAATATTTACATCAAACTCATATGTCTGCAATTTTAAGTATCTCTTGTCTTATTACTTTCACAACGGCACTGTCTTTTAAAACTTGGTTATCGTCATGTAAATTCCAGATGGATAGCAGTGACACAATTTCAAGCTACTGACGCGAGACGTGCGTTCCCGTGTTGGGACGAGCCTGCCTTGAAAGCCAAATTTACTATCAGCATCGCACGTCCTAATAATATGACTTCAGTATCTAATATGAACATAGTAGGGAGAAGCCCTCAGTAAGTAGAAGTTTTGTTATCGAACTTGAACGTCAAATCCTAGCAGTTAAATTAACCTGCAAATAAAATAAATACTTGGGAGTTATGTATTTTTTTTTTTTTTTTTTTTTTTAATTTATATATTTTTTTTTATTTATTTTTTTTGTCTGTCTATGCTGTTAGCCCTGTTGGCTATTACAGCATCACCGGGGGAATGGGTGGGTCAGGAGACCCACCCTTAAAAAGGGGGGGCCAGATGGGCCCCCATGGGGAACGACGTCCCGAGGGCGTCTCAGATTGAGACACGGACCTCGGCTCGGGGCGTCGTTAGTCAGGAGGGAAGCTAAGGAAATTTGGACACTAGCGTCCTCTGACGGCAGAACGCCGGAGTAACGGAGCACTTACTCAGTTGGGACCTCGTCTATACCGGTACAGACGGTGTGTGTCTGTATGTTGTGTGGTGTCAATTATGCCTACGCGTACACGTTATTACCTACTGTGAACGCGTCGTCGGGGTCAACGAGTACCGACTTGGGTCTTCTTTTTCTGACTAAAGTAGTCTTACGTGGTCTATACTCTGCGGCGTCAGCCACCAGTGGGTTCGGGTGTCGCTCAGCACGTTCAAAGTACTTTTGGGAAAGCCCCTTGAAGTACTGAGCGATGGTCGGAAGGTTCAAGTCTCTATGGAGATCGATGTTGCGTACGAACCACGGCGCCCCGGTTGCAATCCGTGTAAACCTGTTCTGAATCACCTGAAGGGGTTTCAGATTAGCGTGCGCAAAAGCGGGACTCGCATAGGACATGACGGAACGTATGCAAGCTTTGTAAAGTGTCACCTTATTGCGAAGGGACATTTTACTCCGCTTGCCTAACAGCGGATATAAACGACCTAATATGTAGGCCGCTCTGCTACGAACGGTCCTAATATGCGCAGTGAAAACTAACTTTCTATCTAACGTTACTCCTAGGTATTTTGCCTCGTCTTTCCAAGGTATCGGTTTATCAAAGAGTTTGATTCGCGGGAGGATCCTTGGGGGGCCCCGTTCGAAGAGCACCGAAACGCTCTTCTCAGGGTTTACCTCGATCCGCCATTTCCGCAGCCAACTCTCAAGGGAGTCGACTGCGGATTGGAGACGTTGGTATATCTCCCAGTGATCCTTAGAGTACGTGTAAAGCGCGGTATCGTCCGCGTACATGGCAAGGTGCACTTTAGATCGCGGCCTAGGAATATCGCTAGCGTAGATGGAATAGAGGATGGGCGAGAGAACTGAACCCTGGGGGACACCCGCCCTGATGGGGCGGGGAGTTGACAGAACGCCTTCCACTCTGTAGCGAAAGGAGCGATTCGACAGGTAGTCCCGTACGATGAGTACGAGTCTGTCCGACACCTTGAACTGGTATAGCTTGTACACCAGTCCATTGTGCCAGACCCTGTCGAACGCCTTAGCTACATCGAGGAAGAGCGCTCCTGTCCTATGCTTCTTGGCCCTCACAGTGGCCCCTATCAGTATGTGCTCCGTGAGGCGTTGCACCTGATGGGAACATGAATGGTTGGCTCTAAAGCCGAACTGCTCATTTGGGATGATTTTGAGTCTCTCGACTTCCGATCTAAGTCTACAGAGGATGATTCTCTCATATACTTTCCCTAAGGAACTAAGAAGACTAATGGGACGGTAACTACTAGGCAGACGCCGGGGTTTGCCCGGTTTATGGAACCCTATCACTATGGCCTCTTTCCACTGGGCCGGAAACGAGCAACCGGCCAGTAGAGCGTTAAAAATGGTAACCAATAGGTAAATTAAAGGAGGCGGAAGAAGCTTTATCACTTTGTTAGTGATCCTATCGGGACCTGGCGATTTCTTGACGTGAAGCGCCCTAACTATGGACGTCACCTCGTCTAGGTTCGTTTCCTCGATTGGCGGACCGGCCGGTGACTGAGAACACATTATATTGACCGATTTGTCGACTATTTCGATATGATCGCGATCAACGGATTGAGCAGACAGACGGCACTGGCTCTCTAGACTGTCGGCTAAGCACTCAGCTTTGTCAGAGTCGTCAAACGCGATGGCGGAGTTAGGTCCAACCAAGGGAGGCATATCTGAGACAGTGTCCGCCTTCAACGCTCTCTGCAACCGCCAGAATGCCTGGTGTGTTGGAGAGAGCGTCGCAAGCGTCCTATCCCAGCCGCTATCTCTGAAGTCGTCGAGAGCTTGTCTCGACTCCCTCTGAAGACGGCGCAGCCTCCGTCGGTTGTCATCTGTCGGGTATCGGTCATGGGCTCTAATCGCGGCGTTTTTACGGGTGATGAGGAGTCTAATGTCCGGAGGGAGTGCTCGGTAACCCTCGAAGTTCACTCGGACCTCCCTCGAGGACTTTCCTATGCTGTCTACCAAATGTTCTGTGAAGTTAGTCGCGGCTGAGACAGCGTCCTCGACCGATGTAAGCTGGTCAGGAATTTTGTCGAGGTGCGCTGGTACGGGGGAATGGAGTTGCTCTCGAAGCTTCGTCCAGTTAATAATTGTTTTGGTCGCGGGTTCCCTAAGGGGAGGAAGTCCTAGCTGAAATAGGACCGGTCGATGGTCAGAGTCTAGCTCGGATAGCGTCTTGATAGAACGTAACTGGAGTGTCACGCCCTTCAAGAGTACTATGTCGAGCACGTCGGGTCTGTCATGTCGGAAGTCTGTGTCGCAGTATCGCGTGGGACTCAAAGCCTTGTAACTTAGCCTATCAAGGAGATTTCCTCTACTGTTTGCGACAGTGGAGTTCCAGCGGGGATGTTTGCAATTTAGGTCGCCGGCCAGAATGGTTGCGTTACCTAATTGGAGTAAGGACTTAAGGTCCCTCTCAACTAAGGCTTTATTGGGAGAAAGATAGACGGATGCTAGTACGATCGACTGATGGCCGGTCATACCCACCTGACATAATGACGCTTCTACGTTGACTAGTTGGGGCGGATCGAGCGGAGTGCAATGAAGAGACCTTCTGTAGTAGATGATGGTTCCCCCCTTCGCGGTTGCCCTATCGTTCCTAACGAGACGGTAATTTGCGCGGATCACGATTACACGGCTTCAGAAAGGTCTCTTGTACTAACAGGACGTCTATCTGGTGCGTGACCACGAAGTCGCCCACTAGATCTATCTGCTTAAGTAGCCCGTTCGCGTTGAATGTAGCGACAGTCAGAGAGCGAGGTTTTACCCTTCCACGCGATGTCATCATGTTGACATCGTGTGTTCGTATATCGATTTGATTAGGACGGCGTGCTTGAGGAGCACTTCCATCCTCGCGGGAGGGTTCCGCGCGGAATCCCTCATTTCATTCGAAAAGACTAGGAGCTCTTCGATGTCTATTACACCGAAGAGGCTCGTGACGCACGCGAGCGAACTCGCAACTCCGTCGGTGGAGTTACGAACCGGCGGCGGCGGCAACGACTTGGGGACGGGCTGTGGGATAATCCTCGGAGGCTTCACCCAAGCGTTCGCGATCGCGTTCGCGGGTGCCTGAGGGGCCTGGGATGCCTGAGGGGCCGCGGGCCTCCCAGGGGCTAGAGGAGCCCATGGAGGCTGTGCGAACCGAGGAGGATGCCTTGCCGGCTGTGTCCTGCGCGGCGCTTTGGGGCACCCGCGATAATTTGCAGGATGGCCCTTCTGTCCGCACAGGACGCAGCTGGGAGGATCCTCAGGGACCGGTCCCTTCCGCGAGCAGTCGGCTGTCGCGTGGTCGTCCAGGCACTTGACGCACCTTGGACGCGCGTGACAAAAACGTTGGGAATGCCCATAGAGCTGGCAGCGATGACACTGACCAGGAAAACCGTGACCACGTGGAGGTTCGACCCTAAGGCCGGAGAGTTGGCAGACTGCCTTAACGTTAAAAATTTGCTTTCCTTCCGGGGAAAGCTCGAGATGGACGAGAACAAGATCGAACGGGACCCTAGTGGTCGCTCGGTACATGCGGTGCACCGAGATGACGGGGAAGGATTGGGACTTAAGGTCCTCGAAAATCCGCTCAGTAGTGAGCTCCACGGGGAGCCCTCGGATGACCACCGTTAAGCGGCGTTCATCCTCTAGCGCGTAGGTGTGGTATCCGTAATCACGTTCGCGGAGGAGACGAGTCAGACCACGGTGGTCCGACGAAGACGCGGTTTGAACGCGGATACCGTCGGCGGTATTTCGGGCGGACGTGAAATGGAGCTTGTGCTCCGTCATAAGTGCGGACAGAGTGTCCCACTTAGACTTGTCCCTTATGTAAAGCGGCGGCGGCGCGGGGGACTTCCGTGGCGCTGAAGGCGCAGGCGCTGAAGGTGCCTCCGCGGGCGCTGAAGGCGCGGACGACGGC
Organism: Napeogenes sylphis; assembly: GCA_959347405.1. NCBI lineage: Eukaryota > Metazoa > Arthropoda > Insecta > Lepidoptera > Nymphalidae > Napeogenes > Napeogenes sylphis. Next base: position 25,709,746 of record OY365788.1, on the reverse strand, counting down.
GACGTGGACGCGGGCGCTTCGGGCGCTTCGGGCGCGATCGGCGCGCGTTCGCGAGTCGGGCCCGGGCCCGAAGAACGGTCGGGCGACGCGGGTTCGCTACTAGCGGGTTTTGAGGCCCGTTTTCGCGGGACGTTCGAGGAGAGCGCTTTCGTCGCCTTCCTCTTGGCCGATTTGGTCTGCACGGTCGTGAAACCGTCGTCCTCGTCAGCGTCCGAGGAAGGGGACGAACTCCCCGACTCGGAATCCGAGGCCGTCTGCTCCGTAGGAGTGGCGGCCTCGACCTCCATGTCGGAGGTGCTCTCGGTCACGATCGCGGCGCGCGAGGTCGAGGGCGGAGACTCGATGCCTAACAAGACAGAGTAGCGCAGGCATAATTGAGGCGCAATTCCGTGGACCCAACCATAGAACTGCGACTTGGACAGATCTTCGGGTTCCGCCGCGGATTTGGGGTCCATGGTGGAGCCCGGAGATATGAGCCGTCCTCCCTGCGTGAGCAGGGAGGCGAGTGCCTAACGTGAACCCTATCGAATCTCTGTCAGTAGGTGACAGAGGTGTGCCTAATACCCTAACGACTGTGTACTTACACGACGCAGGCTATTACGACGAAGTCTTTGAATTGCGTTTCGTACCCTAACTAGGGCGACGTCGGATTTGTTGGACCCCTATGCAGGCTCGCCGGCCCGCAGGTGTGCTTGCGGCGATGACTCACACACAAACACAATCACACCGCTGGCTTGCACACAATGGAGGTCGTTATCTTGACTGGCGCAGGTGTACGAACGGTCGGTGCAGGTGGTCGGTGCAGGTGGCTGGGCGGTCAGCGTGACGGCCCAGGTAGGTGGCGCGGATAGGCGGAGCAGGTAAGAGGGACATGTGTCCCGGTCGACTGCTCAACGGTGAATGTCGGAGTTATGTAATATGATAAAAACTTATGAGAGTAGCATCGTTGTATTTAAAAGTCAAAGTAAAAATGATATTAAAGTATTATTATAAAAAGTATTTTTATAAGAAAGTATTATTCAGGATTTTTTTTTTTTTTTTTTTTTTTTTTTGTTTTTTTTTTCGAAAGTTAAGATTTTTGTAATATTAACATTTAAGTAGAAATATTTTTACTGTAGGATATTATACCTTCAAATTTTATTTTAGTTGCACAAAAAGATGTACGCAGGAAGTAGTATTTTTCTAGTGCTACAACGCAGAGTGCGTGTTCGAAACCTATGTGTGTGTGTCTCATATGTGTGATGGTTATAAGCAATATACCATCGCGTTACCGATTAGAAACTCCTTTAAAACAATTATAGCAAAACATTAGAAATACATCTCTTCAAGCAGTAGGTCTGGAACTTATGTTCCTTACGTGTAACACATTTCTATAATTTACGCGGAAGGAATTCATAATAATTATGAATATATTCATAAATTGTATGAATGATTTTTTGGGCTATATATAAAATTTGGCTATACAACAAAGATTAATAAAAAAAATAATTTACCTTTTTATTTATCTTTATATTAAATGTAATTAGAAGTCCCTTTTATTTAGTGTTAGATGTAGAATTATGGGCACAGAAAGGAGTTACAAACTCACTCAACATTCCATCAAGATTCATATTTCTTAAGATTTTAATTTATTTAAACGTTGTAACAAATTAAATACTCTTCCTACATTATTACTTAAATTATATATTTTTAATTACTTTACATACAACGGTTTTGTTTAACTAAAATTTTATTTAATTCAGTGACACTATAAGTGACTTTACTTAAGGACCACTACGCGGAATCTCTGCCAATGTCCACTTACCTCGTCGCTTTTACGATAACAGACTTTGGCAATATGAATGACAACAATTTTTCGGTTTGGGCAAGGAAAGAAGCTCTTTCATCTGCAGCTTATGCTTTGGATATATATATATATATATATATATATATATATATATATATATATATATATATATATATATATATATATATATATATATATATATAAGCCTTCCTTCGGACACTATCTTATTTATTGTTCGTATATAAAAGTTTTTTGCCATTTTTGTGCGTCCGTTTGCTAGTTGGCAAAGGCCTCCTCCAATCTTCTCCATTATGGCCTGTCAGTGGCCACTCTACCCCATGTAGTTCCTGCTACTTGTCGGATGTCATCATCCCACCTTTTCTGTGGTCTGCCTTTCTTTCTTTTTCCCTCTCTTGGGTACCATTCCGTAACTAATTTGCACCATTTACCCTTTCCTCTAATCATGTAGCCTGCCCATTTCCATTTTTGTCTCTTTATTTTCAAAGTTATATCCTGTACCTTAGTCCTGTTTCTGATGCTGCTGTTCCTTACTTTATCTATTCTTTTGGTCCCTGTCATGCTTCTTTCCATGGCATGTTGGCATATAGATAGTTTATTTATTGCAGTTTTTGTTTAGGCCCGTGTTTCACTACCATAAGTCAGTACAGGGAGGATACATGTATTAAATACTTTGCTTTTTGTTGAGATATGTAGGATATCTTTCATTATTTCCTTTAAGCTCCAGTATTATTTCCAACCATTCACAATTCTTCTATCGATTTCTTTGTTTTCGTTGTCTTCGAGGGAAATTAGCTGGCCTAGGTATATGTATTCATTAACATAGGAAATTTGTTTGTTTATCTGTTTTACTATTACCGGATCTTTGTTGCCATTGGTCATGATTTTTGTTTTCTCCGGGTTGAACTTCAATCCGGCCTTTGCACTTGCACTGCTGCTAGATCATTCATTGTTTTGCTTAGACCTTCTGGTGTTTTTGATAGTAAAACAATAGCGAAATATCATCAGCGAAACGTAGGTGAGTTAAATAGCGTCCATTAATTGTTATACCCCTGTCTTTCCATTCGAATTTCCTGAAGATCATTTCCAGTACAGCGAGAAATAGTGTTGGTGATAGGGGGTCACCCTGTCTAACGCTTTTCTGTATTTGAAACCTATGTCCTTCCTTCTCTAGTTGGATACAAGCCGAACTGTGTCTGTAAATGTTTTTTATGATTCTTATATATTTATGCTCTATACCCAGTTCTTTTGAGGCTTCCCAGATTTTTGCGTATATCAGAGAGTCGAAAGCTTTGCTATAGTCAATAAAAGCAATGTAGTATGTTAGTTGGTATTCTGAATATTTTTCTACGATTTGTCTTACAGTGTGGATGTGGTCTAGTACCGAGTAGTCTTTGTGGAATCCTGCCTGCTCTATTGGTTGTTGCTCGTCTAGTTTCCTTTCTATCCTTTTCAATATAATCTTTGCAAAGATTTTGTAAATATTAGACATTAGACTGATAGGCCGATAGTTTCCAATGTTGCAGTGGTTTCCTTTCTTGTATATAAGGATTATTTTAGATTCAGTCCATTGTTTTGGAATAATTTCTGTGCTAATCACGTTGTTAAATTTCTGTGAGTATAGGGGTCAATACTGCTTTCGACTGCTTTATTATTTCGTTTCTTATGCGGTCTGGTCCTGTAACTTTATAATTTTTCTGTGCGTCAATAGCTTTTTCTGTTTCTTCCTGCATGTTGTAAGGTACCATTTCGTTGTCTGGTAGTTCTATTTCCCCTTCATTTGAATTGTTTTTGTATAATCCGGTGTAGTAGTCTGAAGCGATCTTAAGTATTTCCTTTCTCATAATCTTCTCCACCCCCATGCTATTCTCCATTTTCACAATCCACTCTTTCTTATTAGTTAATTCTTTGCACACCTTCTTTGTACCTCCGGTCTGTCTAATATGTCTCTCTATTGTTTCTCTTCGCCATTATCTCCTGTCTTTCCTTATGCTTTCCTTTATTTCCTTGCTGATTATAGCATTTTTTTTCCTGTTGTTATCGGTATTTTTCGAACTTATTAGAGCAGCTCTTTGGTCAATGAAGTTGATAGTGTTTTCTGACATCCATTTTTTTGAGTTTTCTATCCTGTTTCTCTGTTCTTTAGTAGTGTTGGTGATTGTGCTTTCCAACCAATTGTATTTTGCCTGTATGTCAGCATCTTTTGTTTCTTTTTTGTAATCTTTAATTTTTAAGTTTAGTGAGTTGGTTATTTCTAATATTACATTTTTGTTGAGTTTTGTATTCTTTGGATTGATTTTTGGTCTTGGGTTCTTGGGTTGGGATGAAGTAAGTTCAGCTCTGACACTGAGGTGGTTGGTATTAAAGTTCAGAATATTGATGACTTTTAAGTTTGAGAAGAATTTAGGTTTATTGGTCATTATAAAGTCGATTTGGTTTTTTATTATACTATCGGGTGACAGCCATGTCCACATTCTGTTTTTTTTTTCCTTAAAAATGGTGTTCACTATGGTCAAGTTACTTTCCATTGCAAAATTCATGAGTGTTTACCCATTCCTGCTTCTGGGTTTTGAGCTGTATATGTATGGTCCTATAGTTGTTTCTTCATCAAGCTGACGTCCCCCTATTTGACCATTGAAGTCTCCCATCATGATGATATTTTTGTGAGCTTGTGTCAGTATAGAATTGTTTAATTCTTGGTAAAATTGGTTGTTCAATATCTGCTTGTTCTGTGGGTGAATAGATTGGAATAATAGTCCATGGATCTTTGTAGTCTGGTAGTTTTAAGTGTAATAATGCTATGCGCTCAGATATACCACGAAATCCGTTTATGTGCTTTTCAAGGTGTTTTTTTATTAAAAAACCCACCCCATGTTTTCCCGGGGTTTCCCCTATATGATAGAGTATAAAGTCTGGATGTTCGACAATATTTTCTCCCATTCTTCTCACTTCGCTTAGACCGAGGATAAGCCAGTTGATTTTATCTAATGCCATTGACAGCTTTGATAAATTTTCTTCTGATCTTAGTGTTAAAACATTTAGAGTAGCAATATATAGTATTCTGCGTTTGACAGTTGGGGGTCACTATACAAGTCTTTTGTCTGGATAAAGTTGGTTTGAATTGGTTTTTTACATTTTGATATTGTTGTTGATTTTTTATTGGAGGGTTTTGGTCTAATTCCCCACGGGGACCAACCGGGATGGGGAATATGACCTTATTTGCTCTTGCTGTTGTTGTTTTATTTGATTGTGTGTTATTTTGCTTCCGGTTATTATTTTTAGTTGTATTTTTTGCGCTTGGTGTCTCTGGGTATCATTTCCTTTTTTCATTCTCGCGAAAGTTACTTGTTCTGGCTTTGCTTATTTCCATAATGTCCTTAGAATAATCGTTGGTAATGTATGTGTTTTCTTTCATTTGTTTTTTGTGTCTAAGTATTTATATTTTTTTCTGCAAAGTTGTTAGTGTAATCAGAATAGGTCTTATTTTCCCAGCTTTCACTTTTTTACCAAGGCGTTGTGCTTTATTTATTTCGCAATTTTCGAATGGTACATCCAAATCCGTGATTGTTTTTATTATCGAAGCGTTTAAATCTCCAAATTTTTTGGTGTTAGGTTCCAAAATTCCATGAAGGATAATGTTGTTTTTCGTAGTGTTTATGTCTAAAAACTGTAGCTTCTTGTTCAGTGTTTCAACTTCGCGTGAAAGTTTTTCGTTTTCCGCTATTATAGGTTGTATTTTCTCATCCACCAATTTTAGTACTGTGGCTGTAACACTTTCTGTTATTTGTATTGTTTGTTTGTTTAACTCTTCTTTCATTTTGTCAAGGAGCAATGACATTTCATTTGACAGTTGACTACTCATGATGGCAGCCACAGACTAGGTAAATGTCAGCAAAGGAGCTTGTCTTCATCAATGTATTTCTACGTAATATACTGTGCAACCTAGCGAGCAATGTATGTTGAGGTGTCAGTATTTCAACGTTGGTATTATTGGAATATTTCCATTTTGGTATTTGACAGCCAATTTTGTATAACCTCAAAATGAGTTTTGTTGCTTCAGCACTATCTTATTTCACTTAATTTTCGACAGCCCCGCCTAGATTTTTTGCGGCGATTTCTTGCACGTGTTTTTAGAAATCAGTTGTTGTATTTTTAGCACTGTTGCATTTGTATATATCACCTTTTATTAATTAAAAACCAGAAACGATTGATAGTATGACTTTACTCTCAGTGTTGCCAGCCGGAAGTCTATGCTTTGGATATTGGACCAAAAATCTTGAAGTTCCTAGAAGAATATTATAAGATCAAGTTCCCATTGCCTAAGATAGATATGATCGCGTTGCCTGATTTTAAAGCGGGAGCGATGGAGAACTGGGGACTACTAACCTTCAGGTATACATACACAATAACATCTTTGCTGCTCTGCAAACTGAGTTATGGAGTAATATATATATTTAAAATTATAGTAATATAAGCATAGGATGGCTAATACATTTATAAATAATTTAAGTGTTGATAAAAATATAATTTACAAGTAGAATCATAAATTAAAAAAATTGCTCATATGATTTAGATTCCAGAATAAGACTTCAATATTATATTTGTATGTCTTCCAGGGAGATAGCAATGTTATATGAGGAAGGCATCTCTCCTACCACTGCGAAGGCGCGAGTGGCGTCTGTTGTTGCTCACGAGATCGCTCACCAATGGTTCGGAAACTTGGTGACACCAGCCTGGTGGTCCGATATATGGCTAAATGAAGGCTTCGCTAGTTATGTGGAATATGTTGCAGTAGATGCTGTAAGTAAAACTTTTGAGTTGAGTTTGATGTGTTAGAAAAGTATACATAAAGTAGTATAAAACAACAGTAGTACATAACAGTAAGTAGTATACCAAAAAGTAGGAGGAGTATTTATTTTTAACAGTAAGTATTTAATATTGAATTTAAGGTTGAAAAATCTTGGAAGTTAATGGAGGTTTTTGTGCTGAATGAAGTTCAGAGCGTTTTTAAATTAGACGCTCTTACATCATCACATCAAATATCCGTTGAAGTTGGAAATCCAGAAGAAATTGGAGCCATTTTTGATAAAATTTCCTATGGAAAAGGTCTGTTTTTAAAAATTTATTGTCATAATTTATTTTTTCAATCGATTTGATTGTTCTACAATATTATTTGTGGTTAAGAATGATATATCTACTTGAAGTCATAATGTATTTTATAATATTACAGGGTCAGCCATTCTTCGAATGATGAACCACTTTTTAACTGATGAAGTGTTTAATTCTGGTATCACTGATTATCTCAATGCAAAAAAATTTGGGGATGCTGAACAAAGAGATTTTTGGAGTGCGCTTACTAACGCTGCAAGAGAGAAAGGTGCTTTTGACGCTGATGTTGCAGTAGTAATGGATTCCTGGACCTTGCAGACTGGTTTCCCTGTTTTATCTATTATAAGAGATTACAAAAGTGGTGCAATCACTTTTAAACAGGTATTTCACAAATTATTTACCTTCATTATTCGTACATTTCATATTTAATTAATTGTTAAAATTTGTATATGTTGTAAATTAAAAATAAAATATATATATATTTGTCTTCTTCAAGGAACGCTTTGTTTTGATAAATGATACGATTGCTGAACATAATTCTTCGGTTTGGTGGATACCAGTATCCTATACAACTGCAAAGGAAAAAGATTTTGAATCGACAAGACCTAAACTGTGGCTTAGGGGCGAGAGATCTATCGTTGTTGAAAACATAACTATTGGTGAAAATGACTGGATTATTGGCAATATACAACAAACTGGTTTGTATTTATTAAGTTTTTTTTATCCTTTTATTACTTTTATTAAATGCTAGTAAGCGACAAAACGTATCTTCGGATCTCAATTATGGAATAGACATAATACCTGAATTCCATTTTTTTACTTTTGCATAAGGCCTTAAAGTGCATCGAAAAAAATGTGCACCCGGATCTATATTGTATCATATGTGATATAAGTTAATTAGTTTTACCTACTCTGATACTATAATACAAAGATTATAAAACTGAAAACAAAATACTTATGACATCACGTACAGGCCAAAAATAAAAAGATTTATTACGATACAGGTCTTGTATAGACACCTGTATCATAATATAACTTTTTAATTATAACAATACACCTATAAAAATGTTGTACCTCTACTTTAAAAAAAGGTTTCAATGAACGAGTCCTTGGCGACGCAACACGCTACGCAATCGATGTTTTCGCCTTGGCGCCAAAATTTGTCATTTAAGAAATCTTTTTAATATTTAAACAAAGTTTTATTTTTTGCAATATTGTTTTACGTATTATAGTATGAGAGTAGATAAAGTAGTGTATGACACTGTACATAACTTGGTCTTATAACACTCGTGTTATAAGAACCCTTATTATGCAACAGTATCATAATCTACGATTATGATTTTATTCTGGGATCTATTATACACAGCACTTATACAATTAAATAACTAATTTAAAAAAGCAAACAAATACTTTATACGGATTTATTTTGGTCTGAAATAAGGTAGGTCTTTATTTTTATTATTGTTTTGCAGGTTTCTTTCGTATCAACTACGATCAACGCAACTGGGGCATGTTAATTCAAATCCTGAATGATAAGTCGAGATTTGAAGAGCTCCATCCGATCAATCGAGCTCAGATCATCGATGATGCCATGAACTTGGCGCTCTCAGGCCGCTTGGATTACAGAACCGCTTTGGACATCACAAATTATTTAGTACATGAAAGAAGTTATGTGCCATGGAAAGCGGGCCTCGTGGCGTTAGGTTATATTGATACCATGCTGTCTAAAGGCGCGTATTATCTAGAATACAAGGTAAAGTTTAGCCTTGTTTAATTCTTCAAACTAATGAGAGATGGCGTTACTATGCATGAGTTGTTTTAATAACATGTATTGGGCGAGTATACTTTAAAACTTCAGATTTTTTTTTTAATTAGTAAATGATTGGAAAATGCAAATTTAATCTCTACTTTATAGGAATACAAGATATATTATTAATTAATATATTATTAATAGTTTACCTCAGTAGATTTTGTTACTACATGTGAACTATGAATATTTTAAAATTTCAAACACCCGACAATTATTTTAATTTATTACTTGTATATTTATGACTACTTAATTCTTGGAATTGGACATTTCTTGATATAAAAATAGCTAAATGGCGGTACAAATAAACAGATGGCGGTACAAGTATGATTTTCTATATAGTTACTATACATGCTACATGTTAAATATTTACTTTTTCCATATGTTCGAACGACTTAACTAATGTTATCTTCGAAGAATTGGAGCCGTATTTTATGTTCTTCAGGATAAAATTAAAATGTAAATGTAGGGTACATTTTGTTCTTAATAAAATGTATACCCTATAATATTTTAATTTGACCCATTTTGTAATCGGTTTATTACTATACTATGGTAATAGTTTTAGAATTTATTGTATCCTTTTAGTTTACACGTAGGTAACTATCGTAAATTTTTGTCTAATCATTTATTACATACAATTGACTTTAAAGCTATTTATCTTCAATACTGTAATTGTGATACGATAAATACAATATATATTTAATACTATGTTGAATATTATCAAATATAACAATATATTTTATTGTTGTCGTAAAAGACACAGTCATGAATATGATTAATACTAGATATGACTTGGAAATAAATATGTGTAAATTTATTAACGAACAAACTAAATATTAAAAATATATGATATTGAAAAATGTTGTAAGTAATCTATAAAAAATAAATCATCATCATCACTTGATAAGTACATGATGAAGCTATTTAAATATTGTAATAACTTATGACTTGTTTGTGTTAATAGTACTTCAGAGATAAAATTAATGACTTGGATTTCTTGTATCCTATATATGTTTTATATTTTTAGAGTTATGTTCTTCGACTTTTAAACGGAGCAGTTGATGAGCTGGGCTGGGAGGTGAGGACCAATGAGAGTGTAGTCCGAGCACAGCAACGTGTGGATCTTCTGTCCACAGCGTGTCATCTACAACATTTAGAATGTTTGGAACATGCAGTCAGAATGTATACCAACTGGATGCTGACTCCTAATCCCGATGCATATAATGAGTAATTATTGATTATTCCTGACAGAATCTATAAGTTCGGAGCGTTATCGTATTACAAAAGAAAGAATACAATTATACACTAGGTGGTGAAAATAATACACTTTGAACCCTCTATGTTTTGTAGAAATATTAAAACAATTATAAAAACGATATTTTTATAAAAGGATTTTTAAAATTTTAAATTGTCGGGATTGAGCTCTATGAAGCAATGCTAAGAAGTTAATTTTGTTTTCGTAATCGTTTTTCCTAACATGTATTGTTTTTTTAATCATAGTGGTAAGATTGATTAGTAAAGTAACTTGGTTCAGCTTTTCATTTAATGTAATGTTGTTTTTGCCTTCTAATATAGTCATAATAAAATGAAAATTTAAACTTTTTGAATAACAAGTAGGTATTGTAATATATGTATCTATTATTATGTATATTTGCTTGGCTAAGGTGTAATTTTCAAAATGTGCATAAGAATGTTACGTGTATAATATCAATTCGCTAAGCAGTGAATTTCTTAGACTTTGTGTTTAAATATTTAAAGAAAAATTGTATACAGGTAAATATTCAACGCGTGAATCATTTGATTACATGTATTATTTTTGTAATATAACACAGGATATAGTAGTTGAAAGATACCCTTGATATGGTTTTTTTGGTTATTTTTACAATACTCTATAATTATAAAGGCTTGTAAGCAAATTCAGTTAATTATGGCAGTACCTCAGTCTTGTGACCTAATGGATGCGAAGTCAACACGAGACCATTCTTTGTATGGTCGAAATATTTTTTCGTATTTGCGGGTAGGCTTAACATACATATAAGGATATGTATGTTTATGAATTGTGATTAAAAAACAAAAATATCCATAGATAATAATGACACACAGGCCGGGTTCTATAAATGGAAATTTAATAAATTCTTGTCAACTCAATGTAATAACATATTTGCATTATATTTATAGAAGTCTCTTTTAGTCTGTTATAAATCGGAAATAATATTGTTTCATCTTTGAACGCTTTGTCGGAAGTGCACGTGAGGTTTGATGTCTTTACCTTCCTTCTTTAGAATCCACGCTGACATTCGCAGCACAGTTTACTGTGTCGGTGTTCAAGCTGGAGGCGCCAGAGAATGGCAGTTTGCTTGGGACAGATTCCTCGTGGCCAGCGCACCATCTGAGCGAGAATTATTGCTGTCTGTACTTGGCTGTACCAGGGCACCATACTTATTATACAGGTAGGCCATGTGTGCAAATAATTCATATTATCTTTCTTCAAGTAGACATTTACGGTAAGCTACCACCAGCTCGGAATGCTGTTCTGTTGAGAAGATCTGGCCAGAAACTCAACAGTTGCTCTTTTAAAATAAAATTTAACGATGTTTGACTTACACATTATAATATCAAGCGCAACGCGACGTGCAAATGAAACCTGTGCAAGATAATACACAGGAAAACAATTTACAAATGATCTGTTTATTTTTTCAAATGAATCCTGGTTTGTTAACTAATGTATGTAATGTAAATTATAAAAGATTATACTCGTGTTAATTCTATATCTTTATTAATTTATATAGTACATTTACTTACATGATTAAATAAAAAAATAATAGGTAAAATTATGAATAATATTCCATGTACCTTGATAACCCCTGGATATGTTTGTATACTTTTCATTGAAGTTTTCTGGTTCTATAAAGGAGACAAGCAATATAGTCATTAAAATAATATTACAGATATTTCAGATCTTTCATTACGTAAAGACAGCGATTGTATACGAAAACAAGACACCATCAGAGTATTTTCTGCAGTCGCCAGCTCATCTATTGGAGAATTCATTGCTTTCAATTTCGTAAGAGCAAACTGGCAACGATTGAAAGAATAGTAAGTAAACAAATAAAATAATCTTCAACTAAAAACGATAAAACAATCAAGGTTTCAGAACTTACTGCAAAAGTACTTACTCATAAATGTTGTTAATTTTTATATACATGTGTATATTGCTTTAATTTTTCAGCGTTGGATCTGTATCTACTCTGAATTCAATTTTAAAAGTAGTAACAAGAAGACTAAACCAAGTTCATGAATACGACGAGGTATGTATTAACAATATTATTACATGTATCAAAATAAAAACCAATGTGTAACCTTGTACTATCAAAAAAATATATTATTATTCAAAGCTATTTTTCTTACTTTCAAGTATGACTGGCAGATTTTTTTTTTATATGATCTAGGGCAATGCTTGACTACATTCCACCTGATGGTAAGTGGAATTGAGTCTTAGGTGACACCCATATTTTATTTGATAGAATGGATTTCTTTACAGAGATAAGCTCTGTAAATATTATTAGGTTTTCTTCTATAAATATGTGAAGTACCTAACAAGTAGCTGCGAGCTCTCAGACTATACATGACCTAGTGCTGGGTGTCGTCCTCCTTCCTTGTAGAAATAGTAATTGAGTTTATTTCTCTGCGGCTTGGTGCCTTACATGTCATATAATTTCTTTTAAAGTCTATTCTTTTATTTTAATAACGTCTCTCGGCAGTCCTGCTGAAATATGTCCCGCACGTTGAAAATAAAACATTGACTATTATTTTTATTGTTTTTATTGTAAACTAAATATGCACAAAAAAAACAATAAATATATATTTGTTTATTAAAACGTTAACTTTCAGATCATGATGACATATACATCCATTTACTCAGGTGTAATAAGTCAATTTATCGATTTTTTGCCAACTAGTTTCGAACCCATTCGGTCTTCTTATTCATGAGCTCGGTGCATGGCGGCATCCATATTTAAAATATGTTTCCTATTTCTTTTACAGCTAAAAAGGTTCGTAGCAGAGTCCTGCAGTGACCTGGGTCGGCCGGTGCTGCAAGTATTGGAAAGAACGGCAGCCAATGTCCAATGGATGCAACGGAATTATCAAACTATTCTGAACTGGCTACTTGAGGCAGATAAAACCGTCAAAGCGTGATAGTTTTGAGTATAAGCTTGAAGTATTAGATAAATCTGTTTAAATTAATGCCTTTGTAATTTATTTGCCTTAAGTAGGGAAATATTTTATCTTTCTCATGTAGTAATAATTTTCAATTTTGCTCTCTTTTCATATTTCTTTGATAGAAACAAGATTTACAATACATTAAAACAAAAAAAAAATACTAAAATGTTTTTTTTCTTTATTGCAATAGGTTTTTTTAGAATAAGTAAATAAATTTTAAACATAGCGTAATTTATTATTTATTTATTATCTAATAGTAATAATGATTAAGTATCAAAATGTATAACTTTTTTTCAAATAGCAATGTATTTGTATACATTGTTATTATTTTATGCCATTGTGTAATTAGGTAATATTTTATTATATCTGCTATGTATTCAACTAGCAGACATATTTAGTAGTGTTATGTATGTAGGTACTTCACCTAAGATAGTTCCAGTAAATATAAAAAGTAACTTAATTCAGTGTTCGTTATTTAAACATCCATCGAGGGATGTTTTTTTTAAACTAATTTGTATAAAAGTCGTAACTAATTCAATCAGTGATATAATCAAAATATTTTATGAGGTAGTGAATATGTACCGATTCAGGTTAATTAATTATGTTTGTAATCGTATTATGATATTTATCTTTATGATATGCATCAATTGATAAAAGACAGTGACATAATGCTAACATTATATCATGACGTACCTATTTGTTTTTTTTTGGATTCTACTAAAATAATAAAAATAGTTTTATATTTAAGGATGTAATAATCAAATCGTATATGGCTTAATTTTGTATATGATATTATAATTTAATAAATGTGAAAATTTTTATTAGGTACTTTAATCGTCTCAATACTCTTGATCTTGTAAATACTACATACCTAACTATCTTTTAAAATACTGTAATGTCTTAAGTTTACAAAGTAAATGATTTCAATTTTAATAATGTTTTATTTCCACAAATATTTTAAGATATTTTAATTAGAATGTTGTGTCATGGTTATGTATCGATGTTTTAAAAATGAATGTCGTAAAGGGAGTACTAGAGCCATTCTTTGACACAGAAAATTAAATAAAGTGTTTAAATTAGAAAATAATGAAATTATTTAGGTCGATAAAGTACCATTGATAATTGCTATCTTATCTTTGTTATAATAATCCCTGAATAATCGATGTTTGCAAGTAACTATACATCAACATTTGATTAGAAATGATTATTTTTATCCATTTTGTTGTAACAAAATCTTAAGTACAATTTATAAATCCAGTCGCTGAAGTATCGGGTTGCTTAACTGTCGCCTACATATGTCAAGGTAAGTTTTTAGTAATTTAAAACAACAGTAATGCTTCGACATGATATTACATTACGTCACAATAGTCGCAGTTATATTTAAGTAGATGTTAAATTAGAAACACGATATTATACACGAGAAGTAATTTGAACAATAGTTCCAGTTAAATTAAAACAAATTGACCAAGCTTAAATTGAGAATTAAGTATTGAATGAAATATTTTGAAAGCTTTGCAAGAATGTTAAAATAATATATATTTTTATTTAGATATTTCTTAATGATATAGTATGATTCAATGCTAGGGCATCCAAGTCATTTTAAAATACTACTAATGAACCGGTTGAAAAAAACAACCGGTTTATAAAATATCGTTTTTATTAAATTATTGCAAAAGTGACACAACTGACTATAACTAGCTCGTAATAATTACGTATTCTCAGGATTAAAAAATAAAACGTATTGCTAGTGATTGTTTTGTATGGTTGTTCTTTGTAATACCAAATGCCAATATTTATATTTAAAAAGATCTACATATTAAGATGTTATTTATTTGTAATAATTTTAAAATAATAATAATTATAATAATAATAATAATAATAATTTATTGAAAAAACCAAGTTTACAAATATGAGAACGAAAGGTGCTAATTCTTAATTGAATACAATTATAATTAGTGTCTGAACTAGGAACACACAGGGTGTGTTTCAGACGTTATTTGTCACAGGATGTTATTAAAGTACTTAATATTGTAGATGTTTTTATTATAAACTTATAGTGTCGTGTGACTTAGATTCTAGAAGTAATATAAACAATAAGCAAATTATATTAAAAAATAAAAATAATAATATTGGATTACAGTTTATAGTTGTTCTGTGTCTTCATAGGATGTTTCAGTATATCTTGTAGACTTTTATTACAATTATTATAATTCAAGGGGAAGATGTCCCTTAATCTGTTGAGTCTCTTATATAATAGTGAAGCTAGATATAAAAAGAATTTAGCCGTAAATGAATGTTTTACTATTTTTTGCGTGCAAACCATATCTTTCCGTCCTTTATTAGTCATTTCAGGGTTGTAGGTAAGGGCTGTGTGCTGTTTTAATACTGCATGCATAATGAATAACTGTCGAACTGTTAGCACTTCGCAAGATTTGTAGAGAGTGTTAGCAGGAAATAGGCAAGGGCCAAATGTGGAGACTTTCACAATCGCCCTTTGAGCCCTTTCGGTGGTTAACAACAGAGTTTTCCAATGCGAAATATACTTGTTTTAATAATTTTGAGTCTGCCATATATCGTAACTTTTTGAATACAAATATCAATTTACGGAGTCTATTATTTATTGCCTCAATGTGTTCTTCAAATGTAAGCGTTTCGTCTAATATGACACCTAGATATTTTATTGAGTTGATAGTTTTAATTTCGGGACATGAGCATTGGTCACAGGTGTAGTTACAATGATGTGCGTACTGTGTTGAGTGTTAGAAGATTATGCTGAAGGCATTTATTTAGAGTATTAAATCCGTTTTGTGCGTACTCAAAGGCTAATTGTTCTGTTTTGGCAGAAAAAAGTAGAGCAGTGTCATCAGCCTATGATACAATAATGCCATGATATAGTTTTTGGTTACAGAGGTCGTTTATATATATTAAAAACCAAGTAGATGCTAAAATACTCCTTTATGGGACGCCAAAGCAGGTGTTTTTCTGATCATCACTGATGACATTGCCAAGCTTTATGCACCGGGTTCGGTCATTTTGGTAACCTTCAAAAAGATCTAGCTGAGGGCACCCAGCTAGATCTTTTCTAAGAGGCATCTTATCCCGATGCTTTCGAGCTTGCGCAACAGAATGGGAATTGAAACCTTGACAAAAGCTTTGGCGATGTCTAGGAATATTCCTATAGTGTTATTACCTTTATCAAGCTCCTGGACCTGATAGTCAGTCACATGATGTACGGCGTCGGCATTCGATAGTTTGTGTCTAAATCCAAATTGCGTCTTAGATAGAATAGATTTATCTTCTAGGTATTGTACTAACCTCTTATTTATAATTTTTTCTAATATTTTAGAAACACACGGCAGTAAGGAAATTGGTCTATAATTGGTCAATTGATCTTTACTACCCGATTTATATATAGGTACTACAAGAGCTTCCTTGAGACAGTTGGGAAAAACTCCAGCAGAGATACATAGATTAAAGATATACGTAAGTGGTGGGATTAGAAGGTGCCTGAAATATTTAATTAATTTAGATGATATGTTGTCCCATCCAACTGCGCAGTCATCTTTTAATTGTGGTGTCTATTTCCGTTTCGTCAGAGTCGAGCAAAACAAAAGAGTTTAGTGTTGAGAGTAAATTGGGTGAAGGACTTGATATGTTAATTGTTTGCTTCTGGATTCTTTCTGCCAGGCATTTGCCAATGTTAGCAAAGAAGTTATTTGCAATGTTAGCGGATGTGTGGTGTGTGAGGTTGGAATAGTCTTGAAGATGACTCATACGGCTTCGCGGTGTAAGTTGCATTTCTAATACATGGCCAGATTTTTTTATTGTTTGAACTGGCATTTTCTAATGCACTTTTATCATAATTCCTTTTGACCTTTTCAGGATGTCATTACAAAAATTTCGGTATCTTTTGTAAATTATTTGTAGTGTCAGATTATTTGGATTAGATGTACATTTCATATGTAGTCGGTCTCTATGTCTCATACAACGAATTAAACATGGTGTAATCCACGGCATCAAATTGCTTTGATTATTAATCAAAACAGTAATTACTGTATTTTTTTTAATTGCCGACTACATATTTTCTATAACATATGACATACAGAAATGTGCGTCATCGGATTTGTAAATAGGGTCAAATTTGATTTTGTTTATATATTCTTCAAGTCCATTTATATTTAATTTGGAATATGTGTGATTTTTGCTTACTTTGTATAATTTACAATTTAGGGTTAGTAGGACAGCGTTGTGATCAGTTATTGCAGAATTAGTAATTAATGCAAGTGAGGGGAAATGTGATTTCATCATGAAGTGATCGAGGTATGACCCACTTATGCGCGTAGGAAGTGTATGTGCCGGTAGCAAGGCGTGAAAGGAGCATACATCAAGATAGTTCTGTGCATCGGAATCTATGTTCCCTGGCAGAATATTGATATTTATATCTCCAACCAAGATAATATTTCTGAAACATGATAAGCTTTGAAGGGTGTTATTAAGAGAGTCAATGAAGTTGTTTGTGTCTCTGAACGCGGGAGGCCTATAATCTGCAAGTATAGTAAAGACGCGCCACTTATGGATTAATATATAGTATGCAAAAAAAAATCGAAATGGGTAGCGATACGATTGTCCAAATAATGTGGCGGAACGGTTTTCCAGAGGTCGCAGATTCGAACTCAGCCCCTGTGCATGTAATTCATTCTCTATTTATCTAAAATTTAAATAAACATTTTTGACGGTTGTGGCGTGGCATCTTCGTCTTCTAAATTTAATTAAAAATCCAACATTTACCTGTGATTATTCTAATAATAAAAATTGTACTAAGATATTTCATTAATATTTTTAATGAATGGATATACCATATATGGTATGGTATGGACATCATACCATATATGGTATGGAATCATAGTAAAAAATGTGGTCGTAAAAGTGGTACATTAATAAATGACTGACAATAAAAAAAATACGTTATCCTTTTGACATTTAAATCTTCAAGAGAAGACCGTGAATTTATAAAATGATTGACGTTTTAAATGAGTGCTTCTGCTTTAAATGCGCGGAGAGTATTTAGGATTTCTACGATTTGCCGGCTTATGGTCATAGGTTTTAATATTATTGTGGTAGTTTTTTATTTGAGATCTGATAGCGCAACTTGCACTTGTACGAGAGCTCTCTTATTTAACGAATTTTACCTAAAAATACCGGTATGCTTCACATATAACTAGGTGTCAAGGTTATCCATTTAAGTTATAAAACGATTATAGTAATTTAATCAGCAATTGTTAATGTTTTTTTTATTTAAATGATGTTTTACGTAGTTAATAATTTCTATTGTTTCTAGTTAATTACAATAAGTTTATTTCTCAATAAGGCTATTGTGATCTATTGGAACATCTTCCATCTGACAATGTCTGCATTAGGTAAACGATTGTTTATACTTCAATATTTAAGTAGGATTTAAAGAAAAGATTTAGTAGATATTTATGTAAAACCATGTGTTATACAACAACAATACATTATACGTTAAGCATATTCTCCTTCGACGCAGTTACAACTAAGTATTGGAATTGCAAAGAAAAACAACGTTATAAATCATATTAGTAAAAAATATATTTATTGATAGTCCAGAGAAATATTAAGATAATATTTAAAATGTATAATAATTAATTCTAAGATAACATATTCCTAAAAGATCTGAACAAGTAACAGAGTAATATTACAACATCATTATGAGTAATGGTTTTAACAAACAACCCTTAAAGGTAAAACTTCTTTCGAGTCCTCAATGATAGTTTCTTCTCCAGCAATAAGGTTTTCTATTTCCTGTATTGTTTTATTTTTTGTTTCCGGTAAATACTTGTACAGGCCAGAGAGACAGAGAGATGCTGTAAGACCATAAAATAAAAATGCCCCGTGGCATCCGTAATTTTTAAATATAAATGGTGTAATTTTTAAGACTAGTCCTAATAAAAAGGATGCTAAAATACCGAACACAATTAAAAAAGAGCTTCTATGCTTTAAGGGGGCCAGTTCGCACAAACAACAGGTCGCTATTATCATAGGCCCACAACTAAGGCTTATCGAAAATCCAACTAGAAGCAATAAAGAAATATATTTATTTTCAGATATGACATTGAAGTTTATCATATATAAATAAATGGACAAAGTGAAAAGAAATCCTATTCCTAGTGTCGAAAATAGTAATAATTGAGTTCTTCGTTTTAAAGCAAATGTCAAAAAACAACCTATATAGGCACACAACACTGTAACTCCGTCTATGATAAGCATTCCTTCATAAGCTGTTCTTTCACTAGAAGTAATTTTTTTAATTATTTCTATGACATACACAGTACAGGCTAATTTACCGGAAAACTGGTAAAGAGAAATGGCCAGCGTCATATAAAATAAGGGCCTATAGAATTTTTTCTCCGTGGTAATTTTATAAAGAGTGACAATGATATTTTTATGTCTTTGTTTATTTGTGTTGGAGTCGTTATTTAAGTTTGAAGAATGGGTTAAGATAAGAATGCGCAGTTCATTCTCAGAGTCCGAATCGGTCCCTTTCAACCACCTATGACTTCTTGCACATTCGTCAAATCTTCCTCTCATAGCTAGCCAGTATGGTGATTCGGGACAAAATATGATAGATAAGTTATAGATACAAAATATGAAAATAACAATACCAATCGTTCTCCAATGTAAAAATGTGCCTAGTGTATTTGATATCCATATTCCCCAGAAAAAAGTGGCTGATTTAACGGTCATGATAATACCTCTGTACCTTGGCGATACATATTCCGTTAGAACCATAATTGATATTGTATAAATAGAGCTCATCACCATTCCTTGTATAATCTGACTAATTAATAGCTCAGTGAAAGTTGTACTTCTATAAAAAATTACATTACCTATAAATGTATTGATAGTTAACAGAATGAGAGTAGGTTTTCTTCCAAAACGATGTGCAATCAGTGGTAAAATGATTGTCCATGGAAGTGACGAGAACGAAGAAATTGAAGCTGAAAAAGTAAATGTTATTATAAAGATAACAACTATGTGGCAAAGTTTAATTATCAAATTAAATAAATTACATTTTAATTATATTTAACCTTCTGACTTCAATGCTATCACGGATTGAGTTTATGATTTAGTTAAGAAATTAAAGAGACCAAAGGACGTAATACGGTTTGTTAGGTTTTGCAAAGAGTTGGGGTTATTGAAATTACTTAGAGCCAAATAGTATATCTTACTAGGCGTAGGGAATGACAGAAAGAAGAAAAACTGACCAATGAGTAAAGTTAAGCGAGTGAGTGAAAGAAATGATTAGGAATTTATAAGTAGCATGTCAGAGGTATGCAATTAATTATAAACAAATTTTTTCTAAATCGAAAAGATGTTATAGAAGCTATTGAACCTTTTCAGACCCCTGAAGAGGAAAAAATAATTAAGATTTATATGCTTTTCAATATATTTAAGAAAACTGTGTCCTTAAAATTTTTGCACTATTTAATCATTATTATTTGTAGTTTGAATTATTTCACGATTGTTTTGACATGGTTGGTGCTTAAATGAATTTCCATAGTTTTTCGAACTGAACGTTTCTTTCCATAACTTTCGAAAAAATATAAATATAAAATCTTATGTCCTAAAAAACTTACAGAGCCAAGACACCATCTCTGGTGTTATAATATCGGTTGAATTAGCTTCCTTTCGCATTTGAGGTACCATTACTGTCGGAGCACCCAAGTAAAGTCCAAATATTAAAAAATTTAATACTATGGAACTAGATGCAAATGCCTGGAATAAAAATAATATATTTCTAATTCTACTTAAGTATATAAAAAAAAAACAAAAAAAAATGTATTTTCCTTTCTTATCAAAATGTGAAACTAATAAAGCAAAATTACCTGTCTTAAAAAAAGTATACCATTCCTTTTTTTATTGTCTGTCTCGTTTTCTCCTATTTTGAGTTCAGTTTTCGTCGAGATGTTCATTATGTATAATAGTGAGAAATACTGAAAATGGAAAATAAACTAATAAACTACGGAATTGAATTTATTCAAAAAATTATATTAATGACTAGGTTAATCATAATTAATGATAATAAATGAAGTACGTACGCGATCAATGTTTGTCTTCAAAGGTCACCACTTGTTTAACTAAACCTAAATTTATTTGAATATTACAAATTGCATAAACGAGCGGCGTCAGTTACATAAAACACCACACTTTTTAAAAGACAATTTAAAACTAGCATTTGAACCGAGAAACAATTTTATTTATAAAGATAAATATAAAGATCATCGCACACTATAACTTTTAAAATATAATTTATATATTACTAGTTTTTCCTTATAACGTTCTAAATTTTATATGAAATAAATAAATATATTTTACTATTATATACTATTTTTATATATTCTATTTTACCTATTTAAATACAAACAAAAAATATGCTACAGAACCGATACTGATACCGGTAGGTACGTTGTCCTGCTGAAAGCAGTATTTTTGAAATGAGTCATCGAGGATACATTCATTATGTTCAAAGCGTTTATAAGATGAGATAACATAAATAAATGCTGCAGAATTATCTTCGTCAAAAATCATACTGCAGGCAACTTACAACTAAGGATACAAAAAAATACATCATCTTTTGTTTTTATTTGAACGCAATTTAATAAACACTATTCTTCTTAAACCCCTGAGGCTTAATTTGATGTAAACTTGATAGATTTTTACGGGCTGGATTTAAAGATAACATTTTGCGATAAAGTGCTACGTACAAAAAATAAAAATAAATTGATTTAAAAATACTTTTAAAATGTGTGACTCCAGTAATTCCATAAACTAATGTATATATGATAACATATATTTTTAAAGATCATATTTTTTATATATTTTTTTTTAAAGAACATCAGATAAATGGTTTTGGCTGATATGTATCTTAATCAGTTTTCTGTTAACTATACCTATAATAAGTGAAAATTTCAACTGTCTAGATATCACGGCTTATGAATCGTATGCTGTATGTATCTTATGAGATAAATACAACCTGGAGACCAACAGACGGACAAACGGACAACAAATTTTAGTAATAGAGTTTCGCTTTGGTTTTCTCTCTGGGTACGAAACCCTAAAAATCATATATTATTTAATTTGGTTTTAGATGGCGACATCAACAGTGATTATTTTAGTCTTATCCTGTGCATTCACTTATGGAATTCCTAGCCCTCCAGTAGTTAGAAACACAATTTTTATGGACGAAAAACTAGAGGGGCAAATATTTGAAGAAATTGACTTTCGTTCTGATGGGGGTGAAAATTATACATCATATCGATTACCTACTACTACCCGTCCGATTCACTATAAACTCTTATGGGCAGTTGATATTGCAAACCGTGCATTCAGCGGTGAAGTTGAAATCAATTTACATGCCACTCAGCTCAATGTGACCCAAATAGTTATACACGCCCATGATTTGGATATTATTTCCGTACAACTACTTCAAAATCAAGTTAACATTCCCCAAACTTATACACTTGATCCAAAACTACAGTTTATGAAAATTTCTTTGGTGAATAATGTTTTACAATACAATCCATCAATTCCTGTCGTGTACGTGCTCAAGATAAGTTTCGTTGCTCCGTTGAGAAAAGATATGAAAGGCATATACCAAAGTTGGTTCCGCAACCCTGGCGAAAGCGAAAAGTAAGTATGAAATTTAAATAATAAAATAAATGTTACATGTTCAATTTATTATGAATATCTATGTTCTATTTACTGTCAAGGACTACTTATTGTGAACTTTTTTTTCATTGGAAGACGTTTCATTGTGGACATAAACTTAGGAATATAAATCAAATAACAAACATAATTCATAGTCAAATATTTTAGGTGGATGGCTACAACTCAGTTTCAAGCAACTGCAGCTAGGTTGGCTTTTCCTTGTTATGATGAACCTAGTTTTAAGGCAACCTTCGCCATAACGATAAGACGTCCAACTGCTCTTAAAAGTTGGTCACTAACTAGTCAAATACGTACTGTGAATGCAGCCCAGGCGTAAGTACTTTTACACGAACTAAATTCTATAAAGTAACGTGAAAGAAGCTATACATCGATATTGATGAAATATATTTTTTTTTCAATTACTAATAAATTGCACATTTTTTTTTAACATTTCATCATTTTTTTCATTTCATGGTTTTGAAAATATCTATAAACATGTATAGCCATGTTAAGCTATTTCATTCTATATCTATATAAATTTCAGTGGTTATCAAGAGGATATATATCGTGAGACACCAGTTATGTCCACCTATCTATTAGCTTTAATTGTTGCTGACTATGGTAGTATTAGGATTCCTAATAATGCAAGTCTGCCTTTGAGATATGAAGTTATTGCCAGATCGTCAGTAATTAACAGTCAAGGCAACTATGCCCTTGACTTAGGAAGGAATCTTACTGAACGTATGGGCATTCACACAGGCAAAGATTACTTTGCTATTCATGAAAATCTTAAAATGACTCATGCCTCCATTCCCGATTTCTCAGCTGGTGCTATGGAGAATTTTGGACTTATTACTTATAGGTTGGTTTTCGTATAACATAATAGCTTTAAAACTACTAAGTGTTTGTAATTCATAAATGACTCCATATTTTTATCAGGGAAGCCTATTTAATGTATGATGAACAACACACTAATGACTATTACAAGCAATTAATAGCGTATATCTTATCTCACGAGATAGCTCACATGTGGTTTGGTAACTGGGTAACCTGCGATTTTTGGGACAGCACGTGGCTTAATGAAGGTTTCGCTAGGTATTACCAGTACTTCCTGACTGATTGGGTATGTAAATACAAAAAAAGATAACATCAAAACATGGAAACTATGCGTTTAATATTGGCGCTCCTAAATACTCTGCATATTTATTATATTACAGCTACTATGAACACTATGTGTTCATACATTTAATCATAATTATTATATATATTATCATTCATATTTTCTATGTGATATAAAATAAAACAATTTCAAGTCGGCAATATACATCCTACTAAAATTCTAACCCTTAGCTACTTACTGTTACTTCCATCTCATTTATACAGATATTATATTGGTTATTATTACATTGCAAACACTATATGTTCTCAGTAAACACAGTCTTTGTTAACAAAAATATTTTAACAAACTAATAAAATTTGTAAGATTATCATTATTTTGTGCAGTAATACGGATTGTAATATATTAATATATATATATTTTTAGGTTGAGGGTTACATGGGTTTAGCCTCTCGTTTTATTACTGAGCAGGTACACACCGTTTTACTTTCTGATTCTTCTGATAGTGCCCATCCATTGACTAACCCAAAGATTGGTAGCCCAAGCTCCATAAGTGCAATGTTCTCAACTATTACTTACAATAAAGGAGCTTGTGTGATTCGTATGACTGAACACCTTCTAGGATCAAAGGTTCATGAAGAAGGTTTGCAGAAATATTTGCAGAACAAGTAAGTTTATTTTGACTCTCTTGTATATTTTAATAAAACATAACGATAAAAAAAGTATTTTACATAACATCTTAATACAGTTTTATGTATACGTAACAAGTAATACTTTTGCAGTGCATTCAAAGCCGTACAACCAATTGATCTTTTTGAAGCACTCCAAAATGTGAGCGTAGCCACTGGTGCTATATCCCAATATAGAAACTTCTCCGTTATTGAATATTATAAAAGTTGGACGGAACAACCCGGGCATCCAATCGTAAATGTACAAGTTAATCATAAAACCGGAGATATGTTTATTACACAGGTAAGATACGCAAAGTAACAATTAGAGAAAAGTTACTGTTATCATTTTTCAGAAGCTGTACTTTCGGCTCGCAATTTGCGATAAATATATTTTAAAAAATCTAACTTTATTCATGTAATCAATATCTAAAACTCATCTTGCAGCGTCGTTTTAACATCAACTCTGGATTCTCCAGCAATAATAAGCAATATGTTATACCGATTACATTTACAAGCGGTGACAAAGTAGACTTCGAGGACCTAAAACCTTCTCACATCTTCAGCGAGGGGGCTGCTATTATCAGCCGTGGTAGTGTTGGAGACCATTGGGTGATTTTCAACAAACAACAGACAGGTATTGACAGTCTTAGTTATATTATGTAACTAAAATTATAAATAAGCATATCAGCCGTTTTAGATTTTAAAATTTTAGGGTTTCTTATTTTTTTATAAATATCT
The DNA here is from genome assembly GCA_959347405.1 of Napeogenes sylphis. Classification (NCBI taxonomy): domain Eukaryota; kingdom Metazoa; phylum Arthropoda; class Insecta; order Lepidoptera; family Nymphalidae; genus Napeogenes; species Napeogenes sylphis. The sequence continues at coordinate 25,684,553 of OY365788.1, read as the reverse complement.
CATGAAAATTATATTCGAATATGTGTAACAAATTATTCGACTTCTGATAATGTTGTTATATTTTTATTTAATATTATTTAAAAAAAAACTCAAAATGTTTTGAAATGCTTAGAAATATACTGAACATACTTTTAGGTTTCTATAGAGTCAACTATGATAATTACACCTGGGACCTAATTGTCAAAGTACTGAGAAGTGAAAACAGGACTCAAATTCATGAATATAACAGAGCACAAGTAAACTACGTTTTTATATATATGATTTATTAAATAACTTGCATTTTATTTTATATTTATTGGTTTTTTTTTATTTGTTACATCTTTGTTATTTTCGTAAAACAGATCGTAAACGATGTCTTGCAATTCGCTCGTTCTGGACTGATGTCATATACCAGAGCTTTCAATATACTTTCATTCCTTGAAAATGAAACTGAATATACTCCATGGGTCGCTGCCATCACCGGATTCAACTGGATCAGGAACAGACTAGCTAATACTCCTTTGAAAGGTCCATTTGAGGTAAGATATTGTAGTTTTTATAAATTAAATTAACACAAATTAAACTGTATTATTGAAAACATAATCAAAAAATAAATCTGTTTGTCCTCGAAAACTTGCTGATAAACAAAATTTAGTGTTATATCTTTTATTTTTTATTGATATACTTATCACATAGTATATCATTTATTCTTTAATATCTACCGTAAATAATATAAGGGTTTAATATACATAAAATAATAACAACAATATACACTAAGGTTTATTGTTTATCTTTTTGTTGTAAGGTCATCGCTAAAAAGTTAGTATAATTAGCTGTAGTTTATATTTCTTTATAATTTTAAAACAGTTTTTATATCTAGCATTTTTTTCAAATTTTATCTTAAATCTATGAATTTTATTTATCATAAGTATAATGAAATAATTTATTTTTTAACAGAGCCGTCTTACTCAATGGGCCTCAAAAGCTATAAACCAGCTCTCCTACTATCCGAAACAAAATGATACCTTCATGACTTCTTACTTGAGATACCAACTGGGTCCCTTCTTGTGTAGTATGGGAGTCCCAGCTTGTCTTGCTGCTGCTCAGCAACAGTTCAGAGCACTCGCAGTCAATGGAACACAGTGAGTTATAATTAACTAGTGAATAGCCTCAAATTTCTTGAAATTCAGTAAAATTTTTATGATTTCTCTGATGATTCTAAACACGGCGACGGTGTGCACTAAACATCCAATTACTCGGATGCTTATTGCATCTGTTATATAAAAGAATGATATTAGTTTAAATCATAATTATAAATAATATGTTTTATTAAACTCCACTTACTGGGCGTATAAAAATATTTGACGTACCTAACTATATATGCATAAAAAATGTTACTCATAATAAAAAATATTATATATTTATTGTTATTTTCTAGAGTACCAGTAAATAGTCGAAATTGGGTATATTGCCATGCTCTCCGAACTGGTACGAAGGCGGACTTCGAAGTCCTTTGGAATCGTTTCAACACTCACAATTCTTATACTGAGAAAATTTTACTCCTCCAGAACTTAGGATGCACTAGTGATGAAGAATCTCTCAATAAGTACGTAGTTTAAATATTTAAGTATCTACTAGATTTGTTTTTGCGATTTTTTTAAGTTATTGTTTCCAAAAAAAACATGGACATGGCTATTTTATAAAAGAGTAAAATTTCATACAATGTTTGCATTTCTTTAGATTATTGACGAATATCATAGAAGATACCTTAGTAATACGGCCGCAAGACTATAATGCTGCTTTGAGTGCCATTTTTAATGGCAACGCGGAAAATACAAATGTTGTCTTCAGATTTATACAAAGAAATACTACACAAGTATTAAATGCGTAAGTAGCGTCATATTTAGTTTAGATTTACTACTTTATAATAATTACTTAATCGATAAATCAAGAAATTCAATATTGGGATCCTTTTTATCTACGGTATAACTTATATATAATGACACTATTTTTAAAAAAAGCTGCTGTGTCTAGATGCAATTATTGTAAAGTAAAATTTTAAAAAAATTATCATTGATTAATAATAAATTTTCTAATCTTTTTCGTTTATTGATTTTTATAATAAACTGTTTTGTAGTTTCGGTTCAGCGGCTCCTCTCACTGCAGTTGCCTCAAGATTAAGAAGCAATCAAGAAATCAATTCGGTAAGATAATGATTTTACGAAAGTTCGTTTTCCACATAAAAATATGGATAATCTATTTTAATATATATTTTTTACTCATGTATCATAAAATTAATTAAAAAAAATAACTTATTTGCATAAGAGATTTCTGGAAGTAATGTTTCGATATGACATAATTTTAAAAAATGAGGCCTGCTACGGTGTCATAAACTTTAAGTAAATATGAGTACGTAAATATTATTATTATAGCGATAAATTCATTATATAAAACACCATGTAAGCTACCTCTATATACATACATAAATATGAACATACAGATACACTTTGATAATTTATCGTATACTAGGACTACATAATCAAACGTATTTTGTGTGCTATCAAAATGTAAACCTTTATTTCAGTTTTTAGAATGGGCATCAACCAACCAAACCAAAGAAATATTAGGAAATTACTACAACAGTGTTGTGCAAAGCGCTGAAACTACCCGAGAGAGTTTCCTCTGGACTTCTCAGGTTCAAGACGATATTGGTCAGTACATCCAGCAGGGTGACACTGCAATAAGCACAAGTACATCAGCTCCAGTTACAACATCTCCAGTTGTTACTGTCCCTGCACCAGCGTTGGAACGACCTGAGTCGCCTAACATACCAGGATCAGCCGCGAATACTTTCGTATCGGTATTCGTACTTTTGACAGCGACCTTTTTGAATATTATTGCCTAAATAAAGATTTTATAATACTTTAACATTGTATTTATAATAAATTATTATAATTTTATTTTAGTATTTTATTTTCTTTACTTATTTTAAAAACTTAATTCACATAAAATTATTACTACAAGAAATAACAGTAGTAGAATGTTGATACAGTAAGAAATTTTTGTGCAAAGGCGATCTTATCGCTTAAAAACGATCTCTTACAGACAACCCTTGATGAGTAATGAAAATTTGCAAGGTCATGGGATAGTGCAAGCACACTATAACGAGAATAAGAAATTATACATAAGGACACAATATAATTAAAAACGATAGTTTATGTCGTTACGTATATTTAATTAAAAACTATCTTTAATTATATAAGTAATTAAATAATAATGATTATATATAAATACATACATACATATAATAATATCCATACACACATACGCACATACATATACATACATATATCCGTATACATAAATAAAAAGAATAAAATAGCTAACCTATATAATATATGGTATACATACTTATGATAAACATGTATATTACGTAGATAAATAATATTGCTTCAAACGATTTTTGAACAGTGATTTAGAAGTTTGAGAAAAGACTGAGAACTAAAAAAAGTGAAGCGCTCCTTGAGGTAATGAGGAGTTTGGTTATGAAAGAGGACAGTGACAGACCAAATGCTTTACTCCATTCCAAAACTTTTTCGAGTTCATTATTTATCTTTACAACACTATCATCAATGTTAGAGGGAGAACTAGCAACGTAGATTTGCCATCTGTCATCTGCATAAAAATGGTAAGAGCAAAACAAAGAGGTAGTGACAGTATTAATAAAAATAGAAAACAGAAGGGGAGAAAGCACACTACCCTGCGGGACGCCAGTACTAAGTGGCAAAAATTTTGAAAATTTATTGTTCAACTTTAAACATTGGTGACGATCACTTAGATACGAATGAAACCATTGTACTACACTCGGACTTACATTGATTGATTTTGAGATGGTAAGCAATAAATCGTGATTAACGTTATTTAAACCACTACTAAAGTCCAGCAAGTCAATAATGGATACATATCTATTATCGACAGCAACACGGATGTGATCGCATACTTTAATTAAAGCCGAGGTAGTACTGTGACCAGGTCGAAATCCCGATTGAAAGGGACTTAGGATGCTATTAACACGAAGAAACGTACTTAGCTGATAATGCACAATCCGCTCAAGAGCTTTGGAAAGAAAAGGAAGAATGGATATTGGGCGATGGTGTTCAAATGAACTAGGGTATAGGGTTTTCTGGATAACTTTGCGCCAATTACATGGAAATTGGCAAGAACTAAGAGAGAAGTTATATATATGAGATATGACATCAGCGACGGCTTCCAATGTTAACAAAATCATTTTCCTATTTATTCGATCACAACCTATAGCATCGGATTTAATGGCTCGTATGTGTCGTTTAACTTCATCAGGTGAACAATAGTGAAATGAAAGTTTCTCTCTGGTGTATGCAATCGTCGAATAAACTCCAAAGTGGCCTACTGGAGCTGGATGTACCTGTTAAGAAGTTGTTGAAGCCGTTAAGGTCAATGTTAGAGTTTTCTATACAATGCTGTCGTCCAATCCCAAGAGTTTTTTAAAACTTTCACATATCAGCAGTGGTTTTATTTTCCAATAAAGAAAAAATTAACTTATGTCGCGCATCCCTACACACTCTAGAATATCCGAGATTTTTATACTTGATGCACCTTCCGTAGGTCTTAACTTGTATTTGGCCTTAGCAGCATCTCGTTGTGCCATTTTTTTGATTGATCATTCATTTGAATACCGTTTCAGTGTTAATCTTCTTACCAATTACATAAAGGACGCATAGAGATTCAGAATACTCTTTATAACCTATTCAAAAGTTATATATGTTAAAATGATAGGACTTCCCTTTTCTTGTTCCTTAACGTCTGATCCCGATTATGCTTCTAGAAGTTTTAATTAAACCCAGTATACTGAATATCTTGTAGATAATGGCCCTACAAGGTTCCATACAATTTTATTTAATATTTCAGTGTTTTAAGGAAATCTTTGCTTTATTAATCTTTGCTTTATTAACCGCCCCGTTGGTCGAGTGGTTAGCGCAGACGCCTAACGTGTCACGGCGCAATGGGGCTCGGGTTCGATTCCCGGCGGAGATAGGCATTTATGTGATGAGCATAGATGTCTGTTTCTGGGTTTGGTCGTTTATTAAATATATTTTCAGTATTTATATGTGTATTTCTATGTATTTGTATCGTTGTCTAACACCCTTAACACAAGCAAATAATTTGCTTACTTAGGGGTTAGATCAATGTGTGTAATTTGTCCTGATATTATTATTATTATTATTATTATTATATTTGTATTTATCTTTAATTTGAACTTACTTTTAACGGAAGAATAATTAAGAATTTTTACAATATTTTTTGAAGATATTGTTTATACTGTGTTAGAATGTACTTATCAATTACATAAAGGACACATGAAGATTCAGAATACTCTTTATAACCTATTCAAAGGTTACATATATTAAAATGATAGGACTTTCCTTTTCTCGTCCCTTAATGTCTGATACCGATTATGTTTCTAGAAGTTTTAATTAAACCCAGTATACTGAATAAATTATAGATGATGGTCCTACAAGGTTCCATACTATTTTATTTATAAATCAGTGGTTTAAGGAAATCGTTCCTTTATTATATTTATTATTACATTATCTTCAAAAAAATATATACATATATATACATTATCTGCAAAAAATATCGTAAAAGTTCTGAATTGTTCTTCCGTTAAAAGTTATATATTTCTAATGTATATATGTACATAATCAATCCACGTAATAATATATTCAGTGACTTCAAAACAAGGTTTGATAATGTTTTATTGGCTTATTACAAATTTATTATAATTTGATAAGTCAGGAATAAATAAAAGGAAAGGCTAAAGATAAGATGTGTAATCTTTTATTTTATGTAATTGTGGTGTTTTTACTTAAATAATGATTATATTGTTATCTTGATATTGATGTGTGGGTTTATACATGTAAAAAAAATACTAGAATCTTTGAAACCCTATGATAAAGATAAACCATCTAATTATTTAGAAGTTTTAAAATTGTAAGATATACTTCTAGAAGTAATTGAATAATCTTGGGTAATGTAATATACATATATAGACCATTAGTATTTTACTGCAGTCTATGAAATTTTACTTATCCATTAGAAAGTATTGCTATTAAGAAAATTTAACGATAAAATTATAGAATGATTGATATATTACTCACATGGTTCTTGATGATTATAAACATAATAATATGAAAAACGATTAATTATATATTACTTTACCATTTAAGCTTAGATATGATATATTTATTGATTGATGGATATAAGATCTTTAGCAATATATAATAATTAATACAGGATGTTCCAAACAAATATATGTTTTTTTTTTTAATATTTTCTGATATTTCTTAAAAATGATTCTCTTTATTTATTGATTTCAGTTACTTTCAGCTCATGAGGTCTGTCAAATGTGAGCTTCCTTTCTTTAATTTAATTTTGCTTATTTTTACCTATATTTGTTATGTGACATGGTCGTATTAATTTTATTATATATGTAGGGAAAAGGACTTCCAGGATTCCAGAAACAAAGTCCTATACACGGCGGATAAAATGTATACATTTAATTTCTATTTATTTTTTAAATGAAGCGTATGTAAAGAAGCAACGCTTAAAAACCCAACATACAATTTAGTGCTAATTTCAATTCAATTTCGATACATCAAACAGACATCTATTAAAAATAATAATCCTTGTACGCGTTATCCAGAATATACCTACTCACGCAATAGAAATAGTTTTTTCTATTTCGTAGACACATTTATATAATTAATAAATTGTAAAAAATATGCATCACATATCATATATATTCATATACAACATCCATAAACATATCTAACTTTGGAGCGAGATGTAGATGCGGTTCAAAAATTATAAATTTCAAAAAATATATTTTTGATATCCGATATCAGATATCAACACAAACTGTGGCTTCGGTCCGCGATAGAAGAGATTACACACTTCTAAGATTATCTTATACAATAATAATAAAACTCACATTTCAATACATAATACTACTTGTTTCTCGCGACTACATGTTTGGAAATGCGATTTTACTAACTAAAGCACAGCGTCTATTGATTAAAGATTACGTTATTTATTGTTTTAAAATATTTCTAATGATGCATGTTAAATTTACAACACAATTATTTATATCAATAAAATTATATATATACTTACATACTTTCATAATATTTTTTTTATATTCTTACGTCCTATCCCAGGCTAAAAACTATCTCTATATACATTTTTAAGACATGCTAACAAGATTTTCACATACATTTTTGCTATGGGTAGAAATAAGTTAGAATTTAAAGATAAATTATGAACATACGGAATAACTCTTTCGCTTAGAAATATTTAGATACAATAAAGAACTCAAAACAATATAGATAAGATAATAATTCAGAATATAGGTTTCAAAGCAGGTTAAAATATATTTACTAAGAAACCAGCAAAAATGGTAAGTCAACTTTTTTGTTGCACGTTTGTAGAATTGAAGTTGTTATAATTATAATTATATAATTATAATTTATAAATATTAAAAAAAAATATGAAGCTATTTAAATTGATGATGATTCATAGCATAAAGTATATAAACTCTGTTTTAAAAAATATTGGTATAAATTTATATGAAGTATTATTTTTAATTATTCATTTAATTTATTACATTACGTCTTCCATACTATTTTTTTTATGTTGGGGAAACATTTATAAATTGTTAATAAAATCATTTAAACAAAATACTGTGAAAATAACTAAGGTGGACAAGTCGAGCCATATTAACGTCTGTTAATTGTCTTATTTTTTTAATTGCAAAGACAGTTGAGCTGAGTTTGCCTGCGAGTGTCGAGAGATGGGCGTTGCACTGGAGTTTTCTATCCAAAATTATACCTAAGAAAGTTGTTTGATTCAGGCAGTTCTAACATTTCTTTGTTAAGGAGTAAACTACAGTTGTGACATTTTACATTAGGAAGTGTTGATACCATGCATTTAGATTTTTTAGTATTTAAGAACAAATTAATAATTTCGCACTAATAAAGAACACGCGGCAGAGCACTGTTTAATTTGTTACAATTAGCTTTCTTACGCTCAACTTTAAAAATGGGCGAGATATCATCAGCAAATATCACATAGTCCTTTTAAGTAAAAAAGGCAAATCATTAATATAGAATAAAAATAAAAAGGGGCCAAGAATAGATCCTTGTGGATCATCCAATTTTAGGTGAGAACCAGCCGATTTACAATTATTGACAATCGTCTGAACTCTTTGATTTAGGTAAGAGGCAATAAGATCAAGCGCGGCACTACGCACACCATAGTGATTAGGTTGCATAGTAATGTTTGTTGGTCCACGCAATCAAAGGCTTTAGATAAATCACAAAGCACCCCGATTGTATACTGTGACTTTTCCCATGCGTCGTAAATGTGCTTAAGAAGCGTGGCACCCCCATGAGTTGTTGATTATCCACCAAAGGATATTCCATACCATATTGTTCACTATGCTTGATTTTATTGCTATAAACTAATTCATCTGGTTTGTCATTAGGTTATGAATATTTTTTTCGAAGATTTTACTTAATATAGGTAAAATAGAGATGGGCCTATAATTTCCGGGTTCTAGTCTATCGTTACTTTTGAACAAAGGAACTACTTTACTATTTTTCATTAAATCTGGGAATGTACCAGTTTCAATACATTTGTTAAAAATTAAGGATATTTGTGGAGCAATATCATTTATAACAATGGCGATTGCATCAAACGGTGAAGAATTTGAATTTCGCGTGACTGTTGTATTAATTTCGTTAAAAAAGTCTCAAACATAGCCACCACATTTAAATCTGAATTTATTTAAATATTATTAAATTTTAAACTAATAGGTCTATTAGCAGCCCAGAAACACTAGTTAAAACATCCCAATTTGCCTTTATATTATTTATTTTCAGAGTTTAAGATTTTATTTCTTATATAAATCTTAAATATTTTAGAGGAATTCCTAACTTTATTCAAGAACACCGGACCTTGATGCCATTACCTTTCACCATATAAAAATAATAACTTATCTCTACTTTTATTTTCCCACGGTAGCCCAATCACTAATCACTAGTCTTTGGCTTAAAAATATTATTAAATTCTTGTAACAAAGATCAAAAATGTTATTATATAAATTATTAGAATTATCAACGGTCATGTCTACTTTAGTCACTTTTTGGTCAACAATATTCTTAAATGTAAGGATCCTTTTTTTGTAATTGGTCTGCAAGTAAACTTTTCGTACTTGTTATTTTCATGTTTAATTAATAGAGAAAATTTTAGACCACAGTGGTCTGAACTTAAATTCGTCATTACCGTTTCTTCATAAATGTTACAGAACAATGCGACAGAACACATTAACAATACAAGTCGCGGAAATACTAGTAATACGAGTAGGTTTAGAAAACACGTTCAATAAGTTAAAACATTTGAAGAAATTAAATAAACGTACACTAGTCGAAGTTACTAGATATAAAATCTACATTAAAGTCACCGCCCACTATCACAGACTTGTTTTTTTGACAAAGCTTAGTTAAAAAATCCTCCGTTTTGTTTTCAAATTCATCAAAGTTACCAGAGCTGAAATTGGTAAATACATAAAATAATATGTTTATTGAGCTTAAAGCAGGATAGTTCGTTTATTCGCTCGACAGCTGGTCCACTATGTCTGATCGAGACTTTAACACTACATCATTACGAGATCAGATATGTGAGCCATCGCGAACAGCGTTCTCTCTACAGAATTTGATCTTAAATATTGAATGTGCTTAATACTCAATTGTTAAATACAGTTGGTATAAACCTGATATTGCTGATTCCAAACGGTAGAAGTATATTCCAGCAAAGACCTCACAAATGTATTAAAAATAGATCGAAGGTTGAATATGAATAATGGTATAATTCTTTAGCAATTCGTAAAACAAAAGTCTCATAGCCGACATGCCTTAGATGTAATATATTGTATATGTTGAGAAAGCGTTAGCTTCAAGTCTAGATTACAATCGATATCTTTAATTTTAGTAACTCGTGTAAGCGAAATATTTTCTAACAAATATTCAATTAATATTGAGATCCTCTTCCTAGAAAAAAAGATAATATTAAATTTGAAGAAGGTTATCCTTATAGAATCTATTAAAATAATCAAGATGTTTTTGTAGCAGTAAGCAATTACTGTAATACAGGACAGATGTACATTTTTCAAGTCACCTGCATATAACAATATTTAGGTCTAAAGGTGTCAAAATGGAGTAAAATAGTAAAATATAAATGGGAACCCTGAGCAACACCGGAAGTGACGGGCCCAAATATTGAGCAGAAAACTTTTATGCCTTTCAGTAATCAATATTGGCACCATCAACTTAACCACTACTATCTATATCTGATGTCTGCAATAACATATCGAGTAAATTCACAAAGGATAGATTCTGTGGATTTGGCATCAATTCATGTTGTTGTTTGTTAATAATAGATCTTAAAAACAGGTATACTTTATCTTAAAGAATTTTCTCGATTATTACCAAAGTATTAAGTTTAGTTAGGAGTTTATAGTTTTTAACATCCTTATTATTATCAGATTTATAAACCGGTGATACAAATGAATTTTTCCAGGTCCTTGGGATCTTGGCGATACTGAATGATTGACTAAATATTTTTTTTTACAAAATGACTAAAAGAATAAAGGAGGTATACCATCGGGACCAGCCCCTTTGTTGTCGTTCAGTTATAAGTGGGAAAATTGAAACAAATGCTTATAATCCTTTTTCGTTCAATGAACTTATATAATGCAATAACAGTTATCTTTAAATATAATTAAACTTTTATATATAATTCCACTTTTCAACAATGGCTCGAATATTCACCTTGCCCCCACGAGAAAAGTGGATGGCTGTGATTGCAAAGCGAGCAGTAACATTGTTTGTATAGGAACTGAACATTGGAAATAAAATAATATTCGAAAATTAAAGGAACATTGAAAAAAATATTTTTGTCACAATGCTAATTATTGTAGTTATAAGAAATTAAAAAATAAAATAAAATGAAAAGCAAACCGAAAATCAAAAAAGCATATAAAAAAATCATTGTTGCAACAATACTAAATAATGCAGTTATTTTAATAATAAACAAAGAAATTAAAATAAAATAAAAACAACAACAGATCAGATATCAGTTTCAGAATCAAATATCAGAATGATAGAAACATAAAGTACGAATCAATGCAGTTATCAATCACATACAAAATCATCATTGTTTTCGAATGAATACTTTTCTTGACACCACTGAGTACAAATATTACATTATATCTAGTTTTCCGTTGCTATCAAGATCATCTTCTTCAATATACATTTCACATCAGAAAATCCTTACTTCATGAAACTTTCTTTACTTCTTTCTTATTGTTATTTTATTTTGCAGTCTTATATTTTGTAGTAGAGCTTTTGAATTTACAATATCTTGGTTCGTAGTCTTATTGTATAGTATTCTGAGAAGCTTTAGTCAAAGCATCATCTAGTGACTTTCATAACGCTATATAAATTGCCATGACCGGGCAAAGTGAATACAGTATCCACTTTGCCCTTCAGGGCCATTATGAGGACATCTCAAATTACAAAAAAAAATCAGAGCATTTACACTTTACGTCTACGGATAGTTGAAAGCGACATTATCATGCATTAAATCCAACTTATAACAAGGAGCATGTTACTTATAGTATTAAAGTTATAAACGAAACACTTTTTTCTAGAAATCAATATTTTTTCCAAAAACACACTTTGTCCGCCCACTAGCGCCGCGCGACGAGAACTCGTTACAGAGATACAGCGGTTGCCAGCCAATAAACAAATTAGGAGTTATGGGCAATATTTGTTATGTCCGGGATAACCACTTAGCCCGGGTTTCCCCTACTTGGATTAGGATTACAAATATAAATTATTTGAGACCATAGCTATAGATTTACTACTTATTGTATTTACACCTGTTGGAGATTTGCAAACATTAAGGGAATTACTCCTTACATATATCTCTAAGGACTATCCAAAAACAATTATAGATAATGGAACTAAAGCGATACAAAGTGATCATATTATTATGATGATGATATAATTGACATTACGGTCCTTTTGTTTATCAAATTACCAAACCGTTGTGGATTCGATTTTTGTACACAACCATCTTTTGTGCGATCCATAAATCAGTTATCCGATTTTGGGAGTATTTAATGTTTGTTTATTATATATTTCTCAAATTCCCCACGCAACATTGGGATTTCGATTACGATTAGATTAGATTAAAGTTTTTTTGTTGCAAAATAATAAAAGTTATACATTTTTAATAATGATTGTATCTTAACTTGCAAAACTCAATTTATTTGCCGAAGCATATCTTATAATAATTATTTTGAGGAAAATGGAGTTGGTATTTATCTTTTAATAATATTGTTTAACAAAGAATTGTATAAAATTGTAGCTTGATTGGCAAAAGAAGGATTTTCCTTACCAATTAACCTTCTTTATTTATTATTATCTTTTCCTGCGGATATATCTGCTATATTATGTACATTGATACATACTATTTTATTATTTTATAATGTTAATTCAAATGTAAAACAAAATTTCACAACGAATTAAATTGTTTTTTTATAAAAGTATATATTTACTATATACAACACTTTAAGATCTAGTTTACTCTAGGCCTAATGGTTTCTTCTAATAACAATTATATAATTCGTTTCACTACTCACTAGTCCAATGGAAGCGGTCTCTTTAGATAAGTGATATAAATAAAAGTTAAACATTTCATTATTATAATCAAACGATATTGTTACTGTATTCTGTTCATTATGAATTTTAAGTCCGGATTCAAGAAAAATGGAAGCTAGATGAACTGATAAACTTACATTAATTTTTCGGCTTCACATGAACACGCATACTTTTTTTTAGACGTATTCAATTTGTGTAAAATTATTCATACCAAGAAATAATAGTTTGAACAAAATAAAGATGTATATCATGTGACTGAACACTAAGGAACGTTTCGTTAAGACTAAAAAAAGCAAAAACAATAATGTATATTAAGATGAAAAGATTTCTTTCTATCCTAATCTTTTATTTTATATTGTTTCAATAAATAATATACTCACCAATAATCAACTACTATCATTTATGAATCACCAGTCACGACATGTTTTACAAAATCGATGAGAATAATGTTGATTACGTTATTGTCACATATGCGTTGACTGTCATAATTAATTAATAGATTAATTCATATTTTTAATACTACGTAGATATATATCTAAAGCGATAAACATATATTTTTTAAGATTTATTATAAATGTAATATTTCTTTTGAAGGTTGTTCGCTGGTTTACCCTTATAGTAGGGGTTACCTTAATCCAGAGTTTGCGGGCTCTGAGTCCAATCCCGATTCCCGAAGACGAATGGGAGGAGTTTTCAAGAACATTGCGAAATCCTGCCTTCCGCCTGCCGACGACTACAGGTCCTTCACGATATCAAATTAGTCTTACCCCTTATTTCGATATTGTTCCAACACCTAACATTCCAACATTTTCTTTTGACGGTGAAGTATCGATATGGATCAAAGCCAATCAACCCGATGTAAAAGAAATAATTATGCATTGCAATGACTTAGCTATTAACAGTGTGTCTGTCACATTAAACAATGTATTGATTAATTTGACCAGCACTAAATACACTTGCGAGATGCCTTACAGCTTTCTTAGAATTAGCACAAATGAGCCTCTGCAAATTAATCAGGAGTATGTTGTCAAAATATTATACAGGGGCCACTTCCAAAGTAATATGCGAGGCTTTTACAAAAGCTGGTATAGGGATTCTACTGGTTTTAAGTAAGAATTTAATTTTATTAAAATGATATATATATATAAAACTCGATAGCCATTTTGACTGACAGTCTGATTTGTTTTATTAAAGGTGGATGGGTACAACGCAGTTTCAGCCTGGTCACGCTCGTCAGGCTTTCCCTTGCTACGATGAACCTTCTTTTAAAGCATACTTCGATATAACTATTCATCGAGATAAGAGTTTCAGTCCCAGTATATCTAACATGCCTATAAAGTCCACTTCAACGTAAGTCAGTTACTTTTTAACGAACATTAGTTATATTTAACCGCCCCGTTGGTCGAGTGGTTAGCGTAGACGCCTAACGTGTCACGGCACAATGGGGGTCGGGTTCGATTCCCGGCGGAGACAGACATTTATGTGATGAGCATAGATGTCTGTGTTTCTGGGTTTGGTCGTTTATTAAATATATTTTTAGTATTTATATGTGTATTTCTATGTATTTGTATCGTTGTCTAACACCCTTAACACAAGCAAATAATTTGCTTACTTAGGGGTTAGATCAATGTGTGTAATTTGTCCTGATATTATTATTATTATTATCTAATTTACTTAAAATATTACTTATTATATTTAGATAGTTAGGATTAAGTATATTAATTATTATTATTAATTAAAACTAGGTGAACAGTTTATATTGAATTAATTTTAGAACAACGGTTCCTGGTAGAGTCTCAGAATCCTTCTTCACCACGCCACTGACATCCACTTATTTAGTAGCTTTTATTGTGTCTCATTATAAGCCAGTGGAAACTAATGGGGATAAAGAGAGGCCATTTGATATTTATGCAAGAGATAATGCGGGTACAACTGGGAGGTGGTCCCTGGATATCGGGGAAAAACTACTTAAGGCTATGGAAAATTATACAAATATATCATATTACACAATGGCTAAGGATATTAATATGAAGCAAGCTGCTATTCCCGACTTTTCAGCCGGCGCTATGGAAAACTGGGGTCTACTCACTTACAGGTATTTGAAGTTTTTTTGTGCCTTTTTTTTTTAAACTTAAAACTTTTACCTACGGATACGTCGTCCGTGCACTTTTCAATTTTAGTATGTATTTGTCATATTCTTAACATTGAAATTAGAGACAACATGCTCAAAAAGGAGTCTGTTAGTAATCGGTATCTTAAAAACTATGTTACTGAGATTTTTGCACAGTTATGGATTTTTTTATAATAAGAGAAGTGCCAAATATTCGGCAAGTTATCGGTATTTCGCATGCTCGTCATCTGTTTCGGTTGATTATTTGGTTTTGGTGCCGTATATATTCGGCATTTAGTTCGAGTATTTTAATTTTTTTGGCTATACGACACGGTAACGAACTAAAAGACAAAACTAAGACTATAAGTCAAAAAAATCCTATAATTATATGTTGAACAAAACTTAATAATACAAAGCAGTTAAGCTTCAAATCAACATTTTTTTCAAAATATATAAAGTGAACTATTTATTTTATAATTCCTAACAATTACTATTTAGTACTACTACTGCAAATAATATTTAGTATAGTCAACTTTTATTTTGAACCTTAAATAACATTTATTTTTAAACCTCAAAACAATTTTTTTAAACCATAAATCTAGTCTAGCGTCCACACTTAGCGTATCTACATGTTAGAAACTATTGATGATAAAAAACAACGAAATTGAAAACCGAATAATTCGGCCGAAAATTCCGTTCAGTAAAAGTTAAACCGAATAGTATTCGGTATTAGATTAAACGGTGAAACCACTATTCGGCGTAACTCTAATTATAATATAATATGAAATATTTAGTATATAATAAAGTTTTATTTATTAAAAATTCGAATACATAACGTTTTCCTTTATAATTACAATTTTTAAAATAAATCTTTTTAGGGAGGCCAACATTTTATATGATCCTCGGCATTCAAATCATTTCTACAAACAGCGCGTAGCGAACATTATAGCCCATGAGGTCGCTCATATGTGGTTTGGTAACCTCGTTACCTGTGCCTGGTGGGACAATTTGTGGCTTAACGAAGGTTTTGCAAGATTTTACCAATACTACCTCACACATTTGGTAGGTTTATTATTACTATTATTCATTGATTTTTATGGTTTGTAATGTTTCCACTGATTGGAGGATGGTAAAACTATAGTTAAAAACAAGGGGTTGTATGTAAATTGTCTAGTCTATCATTAAATGGTAGTAATAAGATAATTGTATATATATACTACAACTCCATACCAATATATGTTGTGTATTTTAGGTAGCTCAAGATCTTGGGTACGATACTCGCTTTATCGTGGAGCAAGTTCATACAGCCATGGCTTCAGATTCAGTTGATACTGCACATGCTCTTATAAATCCTAGTGTGGGTGATCCTTCCAGTGTCACTAATCAGTTTTCCGTCATCACTTATGCAAGAGGCGCTTCTGTATTACGAATGACACAACATTTATTAGGCGAATCTACTTATTTGAAAGGCTTGCGATCATACCTCAATGCCAGGTACCCAAATTGCATTATTAACAGTATTTGGTTATTTTGTCGGCAATAACTAATATAATATATTTATAAATATAATAAATCCTAATATATTTTAGAAAATTTGACGTTGCGGAGCCTCATCATCTATTCGGAGCTTTGGACGCAGCTGCACAAGAAGATAGTGCTTTATCTACATACGGGGGCATCACTATTGATTCATATTTCAGAACCTGGTCTGAAAAAGCCGGACATCCTTTACTAACCGTTAATATAAACCAAAAAACTGGACAAATGATTGTCAGCCAGGTAATAAACATGTACAAATGTTATATTTTATTAAGAATGTTTATAATTCATTAACTTATAAAAATAGCTCAAAAATCGTTTCCTTTAATCGACATCCATGCCGACTTCAAAGTTCCTTTTGTGACTATGTTTCGCATGATATCTGTCATCATGACAACTGTCAATGCCAAAGAATGTTTATTAATAAAGCTTTATATAGTGATGCTCTCATGACTGACTGGACACTAGCAGAATTCAAACCTTCGAGATTTCCATAATAATAAAAAAGAAGAAGAAGAAGCTTTTTATATAGAATATTATATACTACTAAGAATATTCTTAAATTAGAAATTTGTTGACTTTAATTCGTTTATAATTTAGGCTCGTTGGGAACGTAACTCAGGCATTTCAAATTTCACGCATCTATGGGAAATACCAATAACGTGGACTAGAGCAAATGACCCAGATTTCAACAATCTCAAGCCATCTCAAGTAATAACAGAAAAAGTAACTACCATTGAACGAGGCACAGAGGGCCTTGAATGGGTAATATTCAATAAACAGGAAGCAGGTGGGATATTCCATGGTTCCAAATATTTGAAGTTTTATTTTGATGCAAAAATTATTTTTTTTAAATAAAACGGTATCTAAGATGTCAGAGGTTCAAGTCTTGCTCGTGTTGATGATATTCTTATTATGTATAATAAAAAAGATGAACACAACACCACTTATTAAATATATTTAAATATGCAATAAGTAAATTATTTTATTAGGATTCTATAGAGTCAACTACGACGCCACTAATTGGGCCTTAATAACCCGAGCTTTGAGGAACACCAGTAGGACTGTAATTCATGAGTTAAATCGTGCCCAGGTAAAAAATACATTGAAATAGTATGTGATAAATTTGGGTATTATTTTTTTTAGAGTTACCTTTTTTGAATCTGAATGTTACATAAGATTATATTATAATAATATTAATAATCTTTAATTGTTTGGAATAAATTATTTGTTTTCAATTCTGGCTAACCAGTAAGATCAACATGAAAATAGTCGTAGGTTGAAAAATTCCGGGTTTTGTATTTGAAATAATAGTTAACAATTTATTTATGTATATGCTATATATTAAGCAAAAAATGTTTTTACTAGATAGTGGACGACTTATTCGCATTCGCAAGAGCAGGAGTTATGCCATACAATAAAGTGTTTAACATACTCTCATTTTTGGAGTTCGAAGACGCTTACACGCCATGGATCGCTGCGATTTCAGGATTTGATTTCGCTATCAGTAGATTGGCTTATGATAATACTAATTTGCAAAGACTTCAGGTTAGTTTTTTAGGTTAACGCATTTTGAATATCCAAATAGACTTATTATCAAAATAACAGTATTAATCCATTTTTTATAATATTAGTTATATAGTAAAGAAAATATCTGCTAGATTATTTTGATTTTGTTTATTTGTGGTAGTGACTTTATATTGTGTTCATGTTTTATATCAGAATGAAGTTATTAAGCTCAGTAGCGCTGTCACTCGTCGCCTTGGGCATGCGGAAAGAGATGGCGAACCTTTCATGGATGGTCTACTAAGAATGTATGTAAATACCTTCCTGTGTAAAATTGGTCATCCCGACTGTACGAATGCGGCACGAGTAAGCTTTGCCGCTTGGAAAAATGGTGGATAGTAAGTAAAAGTGCATAAAATAACTCTTATAATATATAAGGCATGTAAATAAAAATCAATGTATAAAGTGTAGCAAACAGTTTACATTTATCGTTTTATATTAAACTGATAATTGATTGAAAAAAATTGTAAAGAACTTAAAATAGCGAATGAACAAATTTTGCAGTCTTCCTGCCAATATGCGTCCGTGGGTGTGGTGCAGTGGTTTAAAACAAGGCGATGCTTCCGATTTTAACTTCTTTTTGAATGAATTTCTTAAGGAAGATCTTGCTAATAATATCGTAGTCATGATTCAAGCGGCTGGATGTACTACTCATGAAGCTAGTCTTGAAAAGTTTTTGGATGCTATAATCGCTAAAAATGATAAGGGAGAAACAATAAGGGAGCAAGATTTGAGCACTGCTTGGAGTTCGGCAGCATCCGGAAATGAAAATAATCCATTGAGAATGCTAAATTGGCTTAAACGTAATGTTAATCTTCTTAATCAAAGGTATTCTTCAAAATTATATATTTTATTCTTTTTTGCTCAATGCTTTTGGATATTTTCTATAATTGTTTCTTGGAGATAATTTGTTATTTTTTTTTGCATAGTCTAGCTATCTGTATTGGTGAAATGTGATTCGATTAACACGTTCACTGCGACGTCATAATTAAAAAACTTTCAGCTGGTGCGTTAGGGATCTAAAAGATCTCGAAACTAATTTATTCCCGGGTGCGTTGGGGACCTAATCAGTCCTCTAAAAGTACAATTCTGAAAATAATTTATATCTTCAACAAAAACAATGACATATACTTAAAAATTTCGTGGGTCAAAGATAGTCTACTGTTCTATATTTTGCTAGGTTCGCACTCAGTTATGACATAAGAATAAGCCACAAATACAAATCAAAAATTAGACATCGATTGTTTCGCAACCAGAGATAGAGCAATATGTGAAGTGACTAGTGATGGGAATAAAATAAAATGTTATTTGTCGATAGAAAAAGTTTAATTTACGAAGTAGTTATTTATTATAAACTACGGAAAATGTTTGTCATTAAAGCAAGCACATCGACTTTTCGCATTGTGAGCAAATCGTAATGATTTTTTATTATTTTATTTTTTATATATGACACACTTAACAGTTTGCGGCCAATATGGTATAAGATATTCTGCACAATAATAAAGATCTAGCTGCTCGCCACAAAATGTTTTTTTAGAAGCTTCAGAGCTGTTTACCGTGCGTCGTAATTTTTCATAACAAACCACGCAACGTCTTTTTTTTGTTTCCTCGTTGGAAAACATGATCAACACATCTTCCCTCACATCGATACTTGAACAACATTAAATCGAGACACGCAGCGCCCGCGCCGCCTACCTACGTATGATTCCACGAGTTATAAAATATCCCCTAACGCAAGTAATGAAAAAAATTATAGTACTGTGCGTTAGGGACCTAATCCATCCCTATTTTTTTTTATTATGTCTATGAACTCACCTTCAAGTAGGATACAAATGTGTATATTTGTCTTGCTCATACATAAAGAACTTTACAAGTTAGAGCCCCCGCAAGGAGTGAAAAAACAGCATTTCAGTCCACGCACAATACGAAAGTCCCGCAAGAGATCTAATAGACCTCGTAACGCAGCGAAAATGTTAAGAAACTCAATGATTGATGCTTTATCACATTGCACTAGATATTACTTAATAAAACCTATTTTTTAAAGGTATATTGACAAAGTTTAAGCACTTTTTTTTGTTTTTTATTGTAATACTAATTGATTGATTTTTAATAATCCTGTTATTAACATATTATACAGAGGTATAAGTGTGGCCACCCCTATCAGTAACATTGCAAGTCGACTACGTAATGAAGAACAAATTGCTGAGGTATGATTTAAAATACTATGAGAAAATATGATTTAAACATAAATAAAATAATTTTAAATAAATTTAAGCATATTATGATTATAAATCGTAGTTATCGAAGTTTAAAAAATAGTATTTTTTATTATAAGGACCACTATTGTAATATACTTTCAGTTGTCAGCATGGTTAGAACAAACCAAGGAATCGCTCGGAGCAGCATATAATACAGGTATAAATGGTATCACAAATACTAGGTCAACCATGGAGTGGTCTCTTAAACGCGTATCTGAGTTCTCACGTTACTTTGACACTGGTTATGTCGAAGATAAAATTGATGATGGTACAGATAGTGGCGATGGAGATGAAGATACGGGTGATGGAGAAACTGATACAGATAATGAAGATGGATCAGCAAATATCGCTACATTGAGCTTTGTAACATTACTTTCAACAGTCGCTATAAGTCTAATCGCATAATTATTTTGTTAATATATTATTTAAAAAAAAATGTATATATGTGTATTCAACCTTATAATAAAGGATGTAAATATTAAATAGGTTTTTTTTTATTTTTGGTAACAACATTATCTTTTATATGTTGTTCTTATATGTTTTATATGTTGTTCTTTTTATACGTGATTCCCACTGACGGGTTCATGACTGAACCATTAAGACCCTATATTCTCTTCACCCATTAAATCAAAGCATAAATCTCTTACATAAATACATTACAAATACTAAATAAATAACCATGAAGTAACCAGCCAGCGATCGCTTCCTACACAGGGTGCGTTGTCCTCTAAATAGTCGGAAACATTCTTGTATCCTTGGCACACAAACATTACTTAGTTATTTTCTTAAATTTACTAAACAATAATACTTACATACAATACATTTGCTGAGACCTTGTCGTAAAATTGTAGATTTACTCACTATTGTAAGTCGAGCAACAGGTAACGCCAACTTGTGTCTGTTCCTCGTAATTATAGTTTGTATAGCACTGTACTGAATATAATTGTCATTAATTTTATGAAAATATTTAAGATTAAAAAAAAATAATTCACCGGCGATCGTAAGTACATTAATTTTCTTAAATTCATCTCGTAATGAATCTTTCTGACCTGGACCATTATCATTCTTTAAAAGGCTTAAGCTTTTTTGAATTTTTTATAAATATAGAATGAAAAATAAAGCGATACGAGAAGGGCTTCGAACCCGCGACCTCTTTGAAAAACAGATAAAGTAAACAGATACACATAAAGACGATCATAAAGACGATCTTTATGTGATCGTCTATATGTGAATGCATGTAGAATGTTAAGCATTCTATATGTGAATGCTTAATTCACCGAGACGGACAGCGATACGGTATCTCAATTGGTAGAGCGACGGGACGGTTTCCCAGAGGTCCTGGGTTCGAATCACTGCTCGTATCGGTTTATTTTTCATTCTATATATATATATAAATTAAAAAAAAAGCGTAACATAGCTATAGGTTTATAGATATTTCCAAACTTTTTTTTTTTGTTATGAAAGAGGAGGGCAAACGAGCTGGCGGGTCACAGATGACTTGTGATCACCGCCTCCCATGAACTCTTGCAACATCCGAGGATTTACAAGAGTGTTGCCGGCCATGTAGGTTGGAGTAGACGCCTTTTTTGAAGGTATCCATGTCATACCGATCTGGAAATACCACCGAAGGGAGTTCGTTCCACAAGCGAACTTGCTCTCCAGATGACCACGAAACTGACAATCGCTCGAAATGTCGAGACCTAGTATTCTGATACTTGGCGAGGCAATGAGGGGAGTGCTCTCGAAGAGCGGTGATACGACAAATGGGGTTTTTTAGTGGTAAATGCGCAAACTTGTGTCTTTAGGGGATTGAACTGAACGTGGGTCAGTTCACCCCACTCAGAGAGCAGCCCCAAGGAAGTCTCTATAGAAGACACAAGTTTCTTTCGGCACTCGTCGACGTTTTCCCGAGAGAGACCTGCACGGCTGGAATATACCGCAGCCCCAGTGCTGTCATCCGCATAACAATGTATGTCGGGGATATCCAACATATCATTGATGTGCACGAGGAACAGAGTTGGGGATAGCTCGCAGCCTTGGGGAACACCAGCGTTCACGGGCTTAGGGTCCAAGCAAAAACCTTCGAGAAAGACCTGTATGCTCCGCCCAGTGAGGAAGCTGGTGATCCACTTGCATAAACTCTCGAGAAGCCCATAGGAAGGTAGCTTCGAAAGAAGCCCCCTGTGCCATACACGATCAAAGGCTTTCGTCATATCCAGACTAACTGCCAGACCCCTCTCCCTTGTTTTCAACAACAGCTGCCCAACGGTGTGTAAGATACAACAGAAGATCACTAGCCGATTGACCATGGCGAAAACCATATTGCCGGTCATTGACCAACTGGTGATCCTCGAGGTAGGTTAGGAGCTGTTTATTGATGATGCTCTCCATTACTTTGGAGAGAAGAGAGGTAATAGCAATAGGTCTGTAGTTAGCTGGGTCCGAGCTATCACCTTTTTTAGGGATCGGATGGACAAGGGCACGCTTCCATGAGACCGTGACTACGCCTTTCAAGTAAGAGTACCGAAATAGAAGCGTTAGCACTGGTGTCAACTCATGGGCACATGTTCGTAGCACAACTGGAGAGATACTATCTGGCCCACTCAACTTATGAACTTCCAAGGAAAGGAGGGTTTTTCGGATGAATTTTTGCCGAAAAACTATTTCCGGCAAAAAGTTCGGACACCGCGGGATGATAGGCGGTGCCTTCCCCTGGTCGTTCAAAGTTTCGAGTTTGAGTTTGAGTTTCAGTTCGAGTTTGAGGCAAAAAGAGTGCCCAAGACATCGGCTTTCTCTTTTGCCATGTAGGCCAAAGAGTCGTTCCTAGTGTGCAGTGGCGGTAGGGATGGCTGACAGAAGTTTCCCAGACTGGCTTTGGAAAGTGCCCAGAACTTGCGCGGGCCAGGTGGGTACTTTGCCAGCTGATCCCCAATTTTGACGATATGCTTGAACTTTGCTCTAGCGATTTTCCGTTTGAAGAATCTGGAGGCACGATTAAATTTCCTCTTCAGAACTCTAGAGTTCGGATCCTTAGTGACTAACGCATTAGCCCAAGCTTGATAAGCCTGCCGTTTGTCAGCTGCTGCAGCCCTGACAGACGCATCAAACCATGGCCGCGATCTGCCACCAAGTGGTACCACAGAGCTTGGTACAAATAGATGCCATGCCCATAAGTATCACATCAGCTACAGCCGCAGCGCAGTCACTAGGATCAGAAGGGAAACAAATCGGCACCCATGGGTAGGATGCAAAAAAGGATCGCATTCCATCCCAATCCGCTGACTTGTATTGCCAAACGCGTCGAGTCGCAGGTCTTGTGCGAGCTGGGCGTTCCATGGGCATTACACTCCGTACCAAGCAATGATCAGAGGACCCTAAGAGAGCCTCGACAGTGACTTGGTACTTTCCGGGATGTGTAGTCAGCAGAAGATCCAACAAAGAGGGCATAAGGCTGTCCACGTCAGGTAGACGAGTGTGCGTCTTTACCAATTGGGACAGACCATTTGTCAGAGCAAAGTCAAACACAGATCTCCCCGCGTTGTCAGTGGCACGTGACCCTAGCCAATCGGTATGGTTCGCATTGAAGTCCCCTAGGACTACGACTTCGGCGGAGGGAGTCTGTGAAAGCAGATCGTCAATCTTTGCCTGAACATGGCCTAAGAGTTGATCCGTTTCTGCATTACCACTATAGGACCTGTAGAGGCACGTGTAGACTCTGACATGGTCGTCCATGTCCGCGCATAGCCAGAGTACAGAACGGTCCCGATCTTCAAAAACCTGAAGGCGACGATAGCAGATATCCTCCCTTACGAACACAGATACCCCGGCGTGTGGTATAAAATGATGTTCTAGTTTATAACCGGGGTATGATAGGTACGCTGTGTCGCTAGGTTGAGATATCTGCGTCTCCGTCAGAAACAACAAGGCTGGCTGCGCCGTCTCTAGATGATGGTGGACGGCGTTCAAGTTGGAATGAAGTCCCCGGATGTTGCAAAAGTCCACATTTAGAGTGGGTCGGGGTGCCGCTGCGTTGACTCGTCGTTTGCTCTCAAAAAACACAAAAGGCGATACTTTGCCCGCCCCAGATATGACGGGCAGCCCGAGCAAAATCCGAGAATCATATCCCCGATTTTGCTTGGGGAGGGGGTTACCGGCTTCATCAAAGCCGGTACCCTCCTGGGGTATTTTTATTTTAGTCATCGCTTTCATGTTTGGCGTGGGGGAGGGAGGGGGAGGTGTTAGTTTTCCGGATTCTCTCACTTAACGACGAAACATAACCAAATGAATTTAGTTACTACAAGTCGGTCTTCTGTGAGAGGGTGGTCCTTCCCCGGTCGAGCCAGCCCAATACTAGCTGCAGTCACGGTGGTAGACCACCTAGAAAAAACTTATATTTTGGTTGTGGCATCTTTTCAATGTTTATCTATACTGCAAAGTTAGGAACATTGGTTAGGATTTTCGAAAGAAACCTAATAAATGTCACCATCGTACCGATAAAGACGATCACATATACAATGCTTAATTCACCGAGACGGAGAGCGATACGGTATCTCAATTGGTAGAGCGACGGGAAGGTTTCCGAGAGGTCGCGGTTTCGAATCCCTGCTCGTATCGGTTTATTTTTCATTCTATATTTATATAAATATAATAAACTAAGTTAGCAGTAGTCTCGTACGTAAGCTGTAGTTAATATACATAATATACAATATAATAATACTGTAGTTTCAAAATCATGATAATTGAAAATCTGTTACTTTTAAAATAAATAGTTAAATGGAAATTGGTCTTACGTGTGGTTTATTACCACCACCAAAAATAGGTTGTTTTTTTAGGGAATAATTAAAGCACTATCCACGAACTATAGAAAATTTGATACTAGAAATATTTTTTTAATAAGTGATGAATAAAATTAAATTTGAACACTGATAATGAGATTTGATTATTGCTTTAATTATCCTTAAGGTAACAAAAGTATTATAAAAAGCCTTTGAACAATGAAATTAAATTATTATTTAAATCCAAGTTGTAAGGTGCAGTCAGGTAAAAGTACTGCTTTTTAGATCGGCGGTACGTAGAACGTAGACTATTATACTCTTATAGTGATGGTCTATTATAATGGTTTTCGTTAAGAGTTTTTGGTTGTTTTTCAAAGACTTTCTGTCTTATATATTGTAATTAGAGTTCAAAACTACCAAACGACTAGGACACATCACCCATAATCTATTGATTACATAATGATTTTCTTCATGTGGAATTTGAACCTACAATTTTAGGACAGTCTAGGGTCACTGATAATAATAGTACGGATTATTAAATGTAATTTGTATTGCGTTACTTGTACTTAAACTACTGTCCTGTAGACTTATAGTCTGAGGCAAACCAATAGATATTATATATACATAGATATTATATTTATATTATACACATTGTTAATAATTTTAATATGTACATAAATTATAGATATTAAAATTAATAGCACAGAAACATTTTTAAATACCTTTTGCGGCATTTTATTGGGTATTATTTAGATAATACTTATAAAAGAACCTAATCAACTAGAAGACAGCAGAATATTATACGAAATATGAATATTTTAAATAAGCTTAATTTTCATCTTCTTTTATCTAAAACTTGTATTAACATAACATTGGTTTTAAGCATCTTTCAAAGGAACAGAGTCCAAATAGATTCTATCTATAATATTTTAGAAGTAGGTATAAATCAAATATATTATGTCACCGACTTTATCTTTATTTATCGTTATCGTAATAAATGCGTCTTTTAATAATAATGACTTAGTAAAAAAATGTTGACGCAAAGAGAATACGTTATTAAAAACATAAATATCATTGTCCTACCTAATATTAGAAATGCAAATATGAGCATGTTGTAAACCGCATAATAAAATAGTATTGTTCCAGAGGTCAATAAAAATACTATAAGACGGTTGTCCGACATATTGTTGAAAACAATATAGTTTTCCAGTATATTAAAGCCGCTCACAGCTGGAAAAGTTAGTTTAGCTTATTTTTTAAAACACAATTTTTAGTTGACATATCTGTTCCACAGTAGTAAAATCGAAATTCCTTATTTTGTCCTTAACTCATCAGACTTTTATTTAGACTGGAAAAAATATATAATTTCTCTTATTTAATAACTAGTTATCTTCGACCAACTCTATTACAACCAAAATATATAATGGTGTTTTGTGGTAGTGGTGTACTAATAAAAATCTAAAATCTAATAATAATAAATTAAATCTACTTAATATTTAAAACCATAAAACTGAAGTTGATTCAACTTAAATTGAGAACACATATCGTATTATGCTCTTAAACAGGACACATAAGATTATAGGATTTAAAAAATATAGTGAATTATTACCTAGTATTCATAAATCTTGAAGATGTAAATTATACAAAAATAAAATATATTAACGATCTGGATCTATCAAAGACGGATTAGATTTGTTCTTAAAAGAGAATAAAGTTTTCTATAAAATTGTAAAAAAAAACTTTAATTCTTTTTCTAATCTTTTCTTTTACTGAAGTAAAAGTATTATTTTGTAATAAATATAAACATTTCAACCATCATTGATGACCTTAATATTTGGCCGAAGAAGATTATTATCGTGTTGGTAATTATCGATATTTATTGGTAACTGGTATCAATAAACAATATCAGCAATTGCTATTGATAATATTTAAGTCAATCACTTTATAATACTAAGATTATACGATGATAAGTTTTTAACATATTGAACATAATATAATATGTTAGTCTACCAATAGACGTCACCCTCGCCAACATGGGTAAGTAAAAATTTGAGACGAATGTTAATTAATATAGATATATTTTATATATGGATTGACTACGCGATAATGTTTCCATTCCAAATCAAAATTAACGTTACCGTGACATTACAATTTTAGATTTTAAATCTTATTTTTTTGAAGGGTCTAAGCTTAAAATCTACAAAATTTGTTGAACTATTACAACATTCATATATATATATATATATATATATATATATATATATATATATATATATATATAGTAGAATAGCGACATGAAGTATTGTTTTTGAACTGTTGATGCTAGTTTTAATTGCTCATATAAATTAATAATAATAAAAATTTGCTATTTACAGGTTTCAGAATAATAGTGACGTCTATAGCATGTTTACTAGTCGGTTTAAATAATGCCTTACCAGACGACTCATTTCCAGAGTTTGAACTATTAGATTACTCTACAAATGTAGATGATCCAAAATACAGATTATTGGACAATGTGAAACCAAAATATTTTCATGTAGATCTGGATGTTTATTTGTCAGAATCGAGGTTCAATGGCTTAGTTCAAGCCAGAGTAGAGGTAAGTTCTTTCCATCTTTTTAAGTGTCTTAAACACATTTAATGTTACAAAAAGCTTTAAACTTATTGGTACATTTAAAAATGTAAGGATGGTATTCGTGAACACTGAATATGTTTTAAAAGATTTCCAGAGTCTTTAAGGAATTACTTCTTGTGTACTTGTCTATCTAAGTCTAGTTGTCTATATAAGAGTAAGTTATTTCTTTGTCTGAACACGCATGGCGAGAACACCACAGAAAAACTTTTAATAAGATAAAATTTTATGTTATTATAGCTTATTGCTCCAGTTGATAGGTAGGGTACTTTTTGCTCCAGAAAATATTTTAATTATTACAGATAAATACAAAACGACATTAGCTGAAATCTTTGTTAACATCAAGTTTATAATTAATTGAAGAATAAGCCAGAAAAAACGATTATATTTTTATTGCGAATACTAAGGCAAATGTTTCGTTATCTATTATATATCTATTTCAAGTTTAAGTGTCATTAAAAATAAAGCCTTTATCATTATCTAAAACAATAATAAGAGACATATAAACTCGCATTACGTATCAAGTATTATCATTAATATTTCAATTTTATGACATATAAAAATGAGTTATCAGTGGATTATGATATATTTTACGATACTAATATTGTAACATATCATAATGACCTTAAATTGAATTTTATCTTTGTATTATTGTTATAAGTAATAGGTGTCAATATTATACACACAATTGATAAAAAAGAACACTTGTAAAATATCCAACACTTATACCCCAAATTTAAAACTACGTATAAACTATAAATAATAATAGTAACTGAAGAGACTCCTTTTTTTTTCTTATTTTGAAAGGATTTTTTTCAATAATGAAAATGTCACCTTGAAGATTGGTTACAAACAGATGAAACATGCCAACTTAAACTATTTATTATATACAAGTTACTTTAAGCACAAACTATTTTTTAAAGTATTCTGGATAAATAATTAGCATCTATATACAATCAGAGGTAGATCCTTTATACAATCGGAGGTACAATCCTATATACTGTCTCAAACAATAGGACATAACAACTTCAAATCTAATCAAAATTTTAACTAAGCTTAACATAGTATTATTTTTTTTGCTACTGCTATGTAATGGATGAATATTTATGAAAATATTGTTGAAAAACAATAAATAAATTGTATATAATGATATGAATGAACAATGACATTACAGTTTGTTTATGTGGAACTACTAAACATTCCGTATCGAAAATCGATTAATAATAGTAACTATTAATAATAGTCAGATATATATTTCATCTAGCTTGACCAATGTTAATTGGCCTAGATGAGCTTAATTATGTCTTATTACGTTTTTTCATATTAAAACGACTTCAAAAATGTCAAAACATCCTAGAGTTTATCTAATAAATGGCAAGAAGAAGTTACATAATAAAAATTTGTTTCAGGTTTCAGAAAATCTCACACAAATTGTTATGCATCAGAACGTGGTATCTATTTCGGCTGTCAATGTAGTAAACGCTAACAACCAACCAGTTCCTTTACAGAATTTTGAAACAAATTCCTATTACGAAATATTGACTATTAATTTCGTTTCTACAATTGCTCCTGGTGAATACACTATAACCATTAATTATCTAGGTCGTATCAATGAAAACCCTCACGACCGAGGGTTTTACAAAGGTTATTATTATTTCGGCAATGAAAAACGGTAAGATTTTTCTGTCCGCCAATAATAAATTCACCCAATGAGAATTTATATAATAAAATTTTTTTAGGGAGTATGCTACCACACAATTTCAGCCTTATCATGCAAGAAAAGCCTTCCCGTGCTTCGACGAGCCACAATTTAAAAATCCTTATGTGATTTCGATTACTCGGGATTCATATCTCAGACAATCTTATTCAAATATGGCTATTGCGAAAACTGAAACGTAAGTTTCTCACATCAAGTCTGCAAATAATATATTAACAAAAGTCTATGAAAATACGAGAAAAAGTTCGCGGAATGAGAAGGAAGGAGGTTGATATTAAACACCAAATTACTTTTCCTTTTCAATATATTCTCCCTAACCCTAATACATTTTTCAGATCTCTCAAATAACCTGTTATATGTTATATACCATCAAAAAAAAATTATTTCTCTTTGGTCTCAAAATAGGCCGAAATTGCAGACTTCACTTCTTCATCGTCGTCAATTTTATTTCCGAGCAGCTCTTTCTTCATTTTTGGAAATAAATATTAGTCACTGGGTACCAAGCCTAGACTGTAGGGTGAGTGGTTCAATTGTTTGAAGGCGCCTCGCTGACTAGCAGCGGTCGCAACATGGCACGTGTGAACGGGTACGTTTTCGTGCAAAAAGTCTTCTTTCAATTTCCAGTAAAGAAGCGTAGTACTGTCCCGTTATAGTCACACCACGTTCTTGGTAATCGATCAGTAAAATGCCTTCTGTATCCCAAAAGACAGTCGCCATGATCTTGCCAGCCGATTGTGTCACTTTGAACTTCTTTGGAGGATAATGTTTTCTAAGGTTTTCACGAGTACTACACATTGAAATAAAACTATTTTTACGGATTTAACTCGCGTATATTGAATTAAATTTTAAATTTACATTTTATATCTAACCCGACGTTTCGAATGCTTTGCAGCAATCGTGTTCACGGAAAGACGAGATGGAGGTGTCTGTCAGTAAGTCAGTTAATTAGTCATCTACCTCCAACGGTTTCTAAGCTTCCGGGCATACAGTTCAGGATTCACACAAAACGCACTAACAGTATCTTGAGGTCTTACAGTGCGGTCACAGACATGGGATTTTATATTTTTCAAAAGTGGGTCCCAGGTGTTAGATAATCCCCAACCATCTTCTCTATTAAAATTAGGATGTTTTTTAATTTCAATAGCCTCTCGAACCATTCTTGGAATATAACGTTGTTCTTTAGCGAGGATTTTAGGTTTATCAAATCTTATATAATGATTGGGCTTGTCTATGGTATGTTCACACACTGCAGACTTCGATGTACGCCTATGCTTGATATCCGATATATGTTCCTTAACTCTTTTACCGATGCTCCTCTTTGTTTGACCTATGTATGACAAGCCACAATCGCAGTCAAGTTTATATACTCCAGCACATTGTAAAGGAATATTACTTTTGATAGGTCTCAAGAATTGGCTCACTTTCCTTTGAGGTTTGTAGATAGTTTTAATAGAAACCTTTTTTAAGATGTTGCCGATTCTGTCAGTAACTCCTTTCACATATGGTAGTAGCGCCGGTTGACGCTCAACTGTGGGTGGCTTGATGTGGTTTCTGCGACGCTGGCGAGATTTAAAATGTAAATTTAAAATTTAATTCAATATACGCGAGTTAAATCCGTAAAAATACTTTTATTCTTTGGAGGAGTTGTGACTTTTTTATGCCACTGCATCGACTCTTGCTTCAACTCAGGTTCATAGTGATGAATCCAGGTTTCATCACCAGTAACGATTCGGGCTATAACTTCTTCATTTCTCTCTTCACAGAGTTCAAAAAACTGACGAGAACACTCAACACGCTCACATTTTTGAAGTGGCCTTAGCATTCTCGGAACCTATCTAGCACTGACCTTAATCATGCCAAGATGATGATGTAGAATATTCATAATATTTGTTTCGGATACTGTAATCACTGCTGCAAGCAGTTTCTCTTCAACCGGCCATCTTCTAATACAAGTTTTTCTATATTTTCGACGATTTTCGGAGTAGTGATTTCAATTGGCCGTCCAGAGCGGGGGTCATCCTCAATCGACTCTCTTCCTTGTTTGAAAGAACTTAATAACGGCGCGGTATTCAATTTTCTCCATACTGGCTGACTTCTTCTCGATTCAGTAGTTATTTACAAGTCGATAACTCCAAAGGTAATGACACGACTAGGTTTAAACTTGGTATATATACTATTATTGAGATGTTCAACTAGTGACTATCTGAACGAGTAATCCTACCCCCCACCAACCCCTCCGTTCCGCGAACTTTTTGACCTTGCAGCGTAATTTTCTTTTAAACTTTCATATAATATATTTCTTCAGTGGTTATAATTTTATCTTCTAGGTTACAAAATCGAGTTCGTGAAACTTTCCTTCCAACACCAGTGATTTCATCCTACCTAATTGCATTCCACGTTAGTGATTTTGTAGCTACAAATTCTACTAGCACAGGTCAGAGACCATTCCAAATTATTTCTCGTGAAGGCCCTGTTAACCAACATAAATATGCTGCTGAGGTAGGTGTGAGCATTACGAAGCATATGGATACGTTCTTTGATATTAATTATTATAACATGGGTCAAGGACAACCCATGAAAAATGATCACATTGCTTTACCCGACTTTCCTTCTGGTGCTATGGAAAATTGGGGAATGGTGAATTACAGGTAATATTCATTATTTAATTTCCAAATATGTTAACGACTGTAGATTACTTAGTACAATTGTTAAACATTTTTAAGGATAATTTCTATTCCTAACAATAATAATACCAATGATTATTTTTTTAGAGAAGCGTACCTGCTTTACGATGACCAACATACTAATGTGATCGATAAGATATTTATTGTCACAATTATGGCCCACGAATTGGCTCACAAATGGTTTGGAAACTTAGTTACTTGTTTCTGGTGGAGCAATCTTTGGCTTAATGAATCCTTTGCAAGCTATTTCGAATACTTTAGTGCTCACGAAGTAAGTAATTTGTATTAATTTTAAATATGTATTATTTAAGTAATGTAATGAATTGTTTATTATAGATGTTATAATAGACTACTTAAGAATAGATTAGTGATTTTTTTTATTATCGTAAGTTACTGAATTTTACCGAGTTCTTTATTAGTCATATACAATATTATTATATTATAAAAACTGTTGTGCGTAAATGATACCTTTGCCAACTTAGATATTGAGAAGTTCACATATTATAGAATGCTTAATTCACCGGGACAGCAATACGGTAGCTCAATTTGTGGAGCAACGGGACGGTTTTCCAAAGGTTGCTGGTTCGAATACCTGCTCTTGACGGTTTATGTTTAATTCCATATTTAAACAAAAATTAAATAAGCTTAACATGGCTATACATGTTTATAGATAGATAGATAGAACTTAGATATTGTTTATACAACAATTTTGCTAATTCGCAGGCCGATTCAACATTGGAAATCGCTGATCGTTTTATTACCTCTCACGTTCAAAGAGCTTTAGGAGGCGATGCAAGTCCGTCTATAGTTCCTATGAATTGGACTGAGGTTTCAAATACATCAACCATATCATCTCACTTTGGTACAAGCAGTTATGTAAAAGGCGCCTCGGTGTTGAGAATGTTGGAACACTTTGTCGGTTATAACACCTTTAGAAATGCATTGAGATACTATTTAAAAGACCAGTATGTTACCCTAATAATATTACTAGCTTTTTACTATCTTAACCATTAAAAATAAAATATATTTGTAAAATTAAATTATTTTAATTCATGTTCGATTTTTCAGTGCATATGGTATTGGTTATCCGATCGATATGTATAATGCATTCAGAAAGGCGGTTACAGAAGATGCTTCATTCCAGACAACTTACCCAAACGTTGATATAGGAACAGTGTTTGAAAGCTGGGTACAAAATCCTGGTGCCCCAGTGGTTAATGTCAATGTCGATACTTCTTCTGGTCGTATTTCTATTAACCAGGTGGGATATATAAATGTTATATGTACTTACTATTAACTCAATATTTTGTGAACGTATATATGATAAATAAATATATATTTTTTTTGTAACAGGAGCGTTTTCAACTTACTGGAACACCACGTGAGACAATTTGGCACATTCCTCTTACCTGGACTCATGGAGGAAACCCTGATTTTGAAAATTTGAAACCCAGTCTATTGCTTTCTCAGAAAACAGCTGAAATTAAAAAAGAAGCTGGACATCAATGGGTTATTTTCAACAATCAACATTCAGGTTATTGATTTAATGTGCTTTCTAAAGATGTATTTAATGATTATTTTATTTAAATTTGGTTACATTAAAAACAGGTCTTTACCGTGTGAACTACGATGACCATAACTGGGAAATGATTGCGGCACAATTACGCAAGGACAGAAATGTCATACATAAACTAAATAGAGCACAGGTAAGAAAAAAGATAAGGTTTTCGGAATATATTTAGGTAAATTTTGTTAGGAAAAAGGGGTTTGTGTTTTAATTTTTTAATTCTAATTCCAGATAAATAGTGATGTTTTATTTTTTGTTCGGGCTGGAAAAATTAGCATAAAACGTGCATTTGACGTTTTATCCTACTTGAAGGATGAAAGTGATTATTACGCATGGTTCGATGCAATCACGCAATTGGATTGGATTCGGCGAAGACTAGAGCACTTACCCATAGCTCACGAGGAGTTCACTGTATGATAAGCAAAGATGCAAATATGTCATTATTTATCATATTTAAAATTACTATTGGTACATGATGTAACATTTGTTATTTCTACAGAAATATCTTTTGGAACAATTGCAAGGAGCAATTGATCAGTTGGGTTATGAAGAAAGAAGTAATGATACAACTTCTACAATTCAAAGCAGAATGCAAATAATGAATTATGCTTGCCAACTTGGACACGAGGGCTGTATTGCTGACAGTCTTAACAAGTGGAGACAGTTTAGAACAAACAACAATTACCTGTGAATATCACTTATAATATTTTATTATGTTCTTGATTAATTAAAATATTATTTTTTATTTATTATTTTTATATACAATACATTTTTTTATTAATATTTCTTATAAATTTATATATATAATATTCATATTTCAGAGTACCAAAAAATGCTCGTCGTTACGTATATTGCACAGGACTTCGTGAAGGAAACGCTACAGACTTCGAATTCTTGTTTAATAAATACAATAACTCTGAAAATACTGCGGATATGACCGTCATCTTACGAACTCTAGGTTGTACAAAAGATCCAGTTTCACTGAAAAAGTAAGTTTTTTAGGAATAAAAATAAGATTATAGACAAAATTAACTTTGAGGTTTCTTAGTTTTTGATTGGCATTTAAAGTAATTTAAAAGTAAACGAATTATTTCTTAGTGTTTATTTCAGTTTAGTTTATTTAAAATAATTAAAATCTATTTAATCCAATTAATTCCATATATATTGCATTTGGTAAATGTAAATAACTCGTGTTTTATTTTTTGTAGATATTTGGAGCAATCAATGCACAATGATAAAATAAGGGTACATGACCGAAATAATGCATTCAGCTTTGCTCTGCAAGGTAATAGAGAAAATCTTCCAGTAGTTCTCACCTTCTTATACAATAACTACAGGGAAATAAGGGAGACGTAAGTGTTGCACTATGATAGTTTGTTCTCCAAGGTTGCTGTAAAATTATGTTTTTTGCATAATGATAGAAAGAAATCTATAAAACATCGTTTTAGTATTTTCATTATTTGTTTTCAGATACGGAGGACCGGTGAGGTTGTCTACATCTGTTCAAGCTTTGGCAACATATTTTACTGATTTTGACAATATCGTGGAGGTAAGTGAAAATAATGAAATGTTATCTCAGTTATCTTATTTTTATTGATTTTTGTTAACGTGTGGTAGCTTTATCGCCTACTTATAAGTAAAAAAATATAAAGCAATGAAATATGCTTATAACTATTTTATTTCATAAAATAAACTGAAAATATAATTTGGTGCTTAAAAAAAACACAAATCAAATTAAAATGATTGATTGTTTCAGTTCCAAGGGTGGCTTTACAAGGAACAGATTGGTCTAGAAGCGTCGTTTGTTGCTGGTGTGGGAGTCATCAACAGCGCTCTGAACAATCTGCGCTGGGGCAACAATGCGGCTCTGCAAATTGTAGAAACTTTAAGAGCCGGAAATTCCTCTGCCTCAATAGCTGCTTCCTTAGGACTGTTATTAATAACACTTATTGCTCATCTATTAAGATAAGAATATAATAATAAAGCAATTAGTTTCGCTGTAGAAAAATATGTTCAAGTTTATAGGTTATATGCATCAAAATATATTATTTTTTATTAAATATTTTTTTAAATAATTAGAGATTATCCTTGATATTGTAATTAAAAATGTTTTATGTTGCTGATTTAAGATTTTATTTTAAAACTAAAATAACTAAATAAACAAGTTAATATTTTAATACATTGTATTCTTTATGAAACTGATAACCTGATGACAATGAGTTTTACAGGTTGATCTGATTTGATGATGGAGTGACTGAATTGTTCTTATTATGAACACATTCATTATTAAAATGAATGAAATAGAGATTTAATTTGATACTGTGACATAAAATTCTATATACTCTACGGAAATAAACGTATATATAAAAATAAAGCAATTCTTAAAAGTGTAAATATTTTACGTAATTTGATTTTCAAAAATATGCATGATTTGATATGTTGAATGATGAAAATTTTGCGCACAAGAAGATATTGATAATAAAATAAAACAAGAATAGCCAATTATTTAAATTCTGCGTGTCATTGAATCAGTAGGCAATGTGACGGTGTGACAATAATATGATAAGAATTATATCTTTACATTAATAACATGTAATCAATTAGATGCTAATCATAATAGTAGTGATCCTATTCATATTTTAAGATAAGTAGGAAATATCACATACCAATACGATAATACTACAATAATGTATATTCTTCTTAATGTTCACAAAAGTGGAAGAATACCTAATTATTAAGAACTATTTAAATTTGTACATTATTTATTTCCTTATTTACCCTTTATTGAATAACACAAAAGGCGAACATAATGCCTATTGGCATTCTTTAACAGTTAAGCTTTGCGAATGGTGAGAAATTGTAAGCTACTATAATATATTTTTATAAGTTCTTAATTTTATATAAACAATAAAATAATAGAACATGAACGTAATTTACTAAATATAAACAATAGACAATAAATATTATAAATTTATAAAATTTATATATAATTTATATATTTATATACTATTTATATATACTTTTATACAAAATGTAGCACATAATAGAAATAAGAATGGCTTATTTAAAATGACTCTAAAAATGTTTTTAACGAGTCTTTTAAAAGAAATCTTTGTAGGCGCCTTTCTGATCTTTTCAGGTAGTTCGTTCCAGAGTAGTGAAGCATGAATTGTGAACGAAATCACTTGTATGCGGTGGAATAGCCGTTTTAAGATTAGAAGATGAGCGAAGCATTATGTGCAAACATAGGTAACCTTATTGATGAAAAACTGGTCAAGTGCGAGTCGGACTCGCGCAGGAAGTCTCTTTGGACTGCGTTGATATAGATGTTTTTTGTTACTGCTTAAAGGTAATATTTTTTTACTTTTTTTTTATTTTTACCTATGCGTTCCTGAGGAAAGGGGTGGCTGCTTTAAAATTATTAAAAACAATTTTATTTTTTATATATTTAAATAAAAATTTACGGTTTTCGCCATTTTTTCTTTATCTATAATCTATAAGACGTTGATTCGTACCATATTTTAAGATTCTGAGTTCCCTTGCAAGTTTAGAAAATTTGCGTCATAAATGGCTGTATCTTTTGACCGCTTTGGTAAAGAAGTTTTATTCTTTCACAGCTCCAAGGGACAGTAGACTAGAGTATTTTATATAAATTTCAGCTTGATACCTTCAAGCGTTCCTGAGAAGAAGGGTCTTGACAAACGGACGTACGGATAACAAAGTGATCCTATAAGGGTTTCGTTTTTCCTTTTGAAGTATGGAACCCTAAAAACAACCTTTTTCAATCAACCTTTAGGTAGAAATTAGTCAAATTGAAAATAACGGTATATGTACATATACCGTATATAACGAATCCTCGTAAAGTACAAATCAGCGTGAAGTTATGTTTAATATTATACTGTAGTTAAAACATATAATTATAATATATAATCAGTTTCAAATTCATTTAGAAGGTCATATTGTATATCTTTATTAAAATCAAGAGTATTAAATATTATCATGAAAATATTTATTATATTTTTTTTTTATCTTTATAACGTTTGGAATATTAAATCAATAAATTTTATTTCACATTATCTAATTATTGCTGGAGGACGTTCTTTTACTAAAGTAAGATTATTTACATAATTCTAAAGCTTACAATTGTTATAGTACTTTATGTATAAAAATACTAAATTATTCTAAAATTGATTGTTTGTATTAGCTGCTTTCGTCATAATGTTTATTTATTTCAGATGTCCTGGTGGATAGTGATAGCGATAGTATCTGTCATCTCTGTTACTCGGGGAGATCATCCATCATGGATATCAGAAATAGAGGAAATTGATTTCCCAATTCAATCTTCATCTAGAAACTCGGAAACAAAATACAGGCTTCCAAAGAGTGTAATACCACTAGGTTACGACATATATCTTGATTTCTTTTTCTCAGAAAGTCCTGACCGTCCCTTTAGCTATGATGGGAAGGTGGCGATTATTTTACAGGTAAATTATTGAAAATAGAGATGACCAAAGAATTTCCAAATTTGAAATTCTTATAATTTGTCTTTTGTCCAATCCACGACACATGCTAAAGTCATGTGTTGGGATGTTCCCTTTCCCTTAGGACATTTCCAAATGTGCTAGTAGAACCTACTGACACTTATAATTATACTTTTGATTTTAGGCCGTTGAAGAAAACGTCACGAGTATTGTTTTACACTCAAATATAGATAAAATTAATAGCGTGCTTGTAACAAAAAACGGAGTCTCCGTTACGATGAATGGATTTATTTTAGAACCTCAGTATCACTTCTTAATAGTAAATCTGCTGGAACCTTTAGAGGTTAATCAAATTTATACACTTGTTATTGATTATACAAGCACTATGAACGATGGTCCCATGAAAAGAGGAATTTGGCGCGGATGGTATAAAGATGATAATGGCAATGAAAGGTAAACAATATTTAAAAAAAAGGTATTAAATATTAAGCAAGATTTATATATATTTTAATTTTGTGCGAGGCTTTCTATTTTATAGGATATATGCTACTACTCACTTTCAACCTTACAACGCACGGCAAGCATTCCCTTGTTTTGATGAGCCACTTTTCAAAGCTACTTTTAAAATTCACTTATCTATGCCAATGAGTTATGTAGGCACGTTCTCCAACACTGAAGTGGAGACTAGAGAAATGTAAGTATTTTTGACCTTAATTAACAAAAAAAATAAAATATATGCATTAAATGATTTTAACAGTATTTTTTCATTTAAGACTGAACCGAAATCGTATACGTTATAATTTCTACGTATCACCCAAGATGTCCACTTATCTGGTCACGTTTTTAGTAAGTGAAACATTCACAGTTGTAGCTATTGATAAATCTTACACGCCAGCTATAAGAATCATCGGAAGATCTAATACTGTTGGGCTCGGTGACCATGCTTTAGAGCTTACAGTTAAAATGACTAAACATTTCAATGAATACTTCAAAATACCATATTCAAGTCTCCATCCGTACTTATTGAATGATCATATATCATCTCCCGATTGGGCGTCAGCTGCTACAGAAAATTGGGGAATGGTTAGTTACAGGTCAGTCATGACACTTCATTTTGGTTATTGTATCCTCTTTAAATTACCGAAATATGTTTTTTTTTTTTATTTTAGAGAGCTATATTTAGTAATTGATCCTCGTGAAACAATTATGTCTGTGGAACATTATGCAGCGACTTTGGTGTCACACGAGCTGGCTCATAAATGGTTCGGCAATCTGATCACCTGCTATTGGTGGAGTAATACTTGGATAAATGAAGGTTTTGCCAGCTATTTTGGGTATATCGCCGCCCACCAGGTAGGAAAAAATATTTTGATACAAAGTTTTATATGTAATTTTAAATATATTGTTAGAATTAGTCTCTTAGCATCCTAACCATGTTAAGCTTACTTATTTATTACATAACATTCACCATAAGACAATATCCCAAGTTCAATTCCAGATTGTTGATGTGTGTTAATAATTTTTTCATTCGATACTATGCACATTTTTTTATAAATTGCTGCCCCGTAAGTTAGTTATATTTAAAACATAC
Organism: Napeogenes sylphis; assembly: GCA_959347405.1. Taxonomy (NCBI): domain Eukaryota; kingdom Metazoa; phylum Arthropoda; class Insecta; order Lepidoptera; family Nymphalidae; genus Napeogenes; species Napeogenes sylphis. The sequence goes on along the minus strand of OY365788.1, from coordinate 25,644,833 downwards.
CATTGTAAATTATAAGATCGAAGAGAACACCTATATACAATAATTTGATGATTTTAGATGTTTCCCCAATATGAATTGCACGAACATTTCAACTCTCGCTATCTCCAAACAAGTCTTTCTTTCGATTCTGGAGTCTCATCTGTTCCACTCAATTATGACGTCAACACTCCTGCTCAAGTGACTGGACACTTTGGTACCATTAGCTACTCTAAAGGTGCAGCAATATTAAGAATGTTAAGCGATATGATCACCCCTGCAACCTTTCAAAAAGCCTGTCAGTACTTTTTATTAGACCAGTAAGTCATATTAATCATATTAGTTTTACTATATTATGACAGAAAAATCATTATTATGATATCAATAATTAATTAAAATAACTTTTAGCCCATATGAAGCTACAGATCAGTATGATTTATACAACGCATTTGCTTTAGCAATTGGGGAAGATCAGTCATTGAAGGAATACTTGAACTTCAACTTCACAGATTATTATCGTATTTGGGTTAATGAACCCGGTTATCCTATTTTGCTTGTAAACGTTGTTCAAGATGAAATAAGACTAAAACAAGTAAGTGCAATTTATTATTTTACATATTTAGGCAACTTTTTCTGGGAATATAAATAAAATATAGCTATACAATAATATCTATACCTTATGTACTCAATAGGAGAGATTTCTTCTGAGTTCATCAGTGCAGCCTACAGGCATAGTATATCCTTTACCTATAACGTACACGACAAAAACATCAATGAATTTCTCAAATCTGAAACCTATGTATATGATGACTTCTGATCAAGCTGTATTGTTGAAAGACGCACGCGAGGAATGGGTTATATTCAACATTCAACAACATGGTAAATATTTAGGTTTATACTTAGCAATGTATGTAAGTAAAAGTTATTAAATGATAAGAATGTCCTTATAAACCTACAACTCTAATATACAATGCAAATCACCAAAAGCATTGTATTTTATAGGGTTGTAATCAAAATAAATAATGATTTTATTTAAGGTATTTAAACTCAGGACAATGTTTTATGAATGTTTTTTTTTTAAATAGACCACATAACAAATGACCAAAACTAGAAAGTTATTGTGTAAAAGTAAAAGTTATATTCATATGTAACTCATTCAGATTTTTTTTATCCAGGACATTATCGAGTACATTACGATGAGAAAACTTGGAATTTAATATCAGAGGCTTTATTGGAAAACCCGGATTCTATTCATTACCTAAATCGAGCTCAGGTATGTATTAACCTTTTAACTTTCTCAAAATTATTTTATTAATTTATTTTGTTTTTTATGTATGCTTAAAATTGTACCTATTTGTTTAAAACAGATAGTTAACGATGTTTTTGCATTGATGAGATCTGCGAGAATGTCTTACAACTTTGGTTTCAAGATTTTAAGATTTTTAAGATACGAAGACAACTATCATGTTTGGAATCCGGCCATCAGCGGGTACTCTTGGCTTCGGAATAGATTTCGACACTCTCCCGAGAGCCAAATGGTTTTTGATGTAAGATTTATTAAAAATTTGCATGTATTGCAATGATTTTGTATAAAACTATTTATTTTCTATAGATTCATAGTTTAAGTCCTCAAGAATAGCTTTATTTAAGTAATACTTGCATGCTTTTCTATACTTCTATTGAATATTTGCCTGTATTAGTTATTAATCTCATGTTAACTTCATTTGAAAAGTAATTATGATTTGTTTTTCAGTCCTACGTTTTAAGTTACATGAACCACGTTTTTAATAAGTTGGGTTCTGAACCGCGTTCCAATGAAACATCAACTGTAACTTTGACTAGACAAGAAGTGTATCATTTTGCTTGTAACCTCGGTCTAGATCAATGTCTTCAAGACTCACGCTCAAAATTCCTAAGTATGCGAGTTTCAGGCACTTGGTGAGAGGTTTTTTTTTTATATGTTTAAAATAAGTGGTTTTTAAAACGTATGTGACTTATTTTACTATTTTTATAATCAAAAACCTAACTAACTTTAATTTAATAACGAATGATATTCTTAATCATTGTACGATTCGTGATTAAAATGATTACCTAACCTTACCTTAGACAAATTTCTAAACACTTAAATGACCGACTGTTTATTGTCATTGACAATACCGGACATATTGTAATAAAATTATTGAGTAACAAAAATTTTATATATATGCATATATTTCGGCCACAAGAAACACAATTTTCAGGATTGATCCCAGAATTCGTCGTCACGTTTATATAGCAGGTGTAAGAAGAGGGGGAGAGGAAGATTTTGATTTTCTGTTAAACAGATTCAAAACTTCAAATTTTGCTAATGACCAATTGGAGATGCTTAGAGGACTAGCTTCTACTAAGGACCCTCAACTGTTAAGAAGGTGAATGTTCATTAAGGAAATTTAAATCTTCTTTACAATACTAATATATTTTTAAATATTATAAGATTGAATGTTTATTAGTTTATTTATATAAAATATCCTTTTTTAATTTCAGATACCTGGAAATGACATTAGAAAAAGAAGTGCGCTCCCATGATAAATTAAATTCGTTTAACTACGCCCTTCTTGGTAATAAGGAAAATGCTGCGGTGGTTTTGGAATTTGTGAAAACTAATATAGATGAGATTAGGAAAGCGTAAGTTAAGAACTTTATAAGAAATATTATTGGCTTTCTTATTTACCCTGTTTAAGAAAAATCGTAATTTATGTTTTAGTTACGTTGAAGATGCTCCACCCACACCTGTACACACGGCTCTCGTCAATCTAGCTTCCTATCTTAATGAAACCGAACTAAATGATGTATGTATTATAAGGCAGGAAAAAATGTTTATATCATATATATATATATATATATATATATATATAACCTTGTGATACAAAATGCGTTCCAAATTGAAACAAAAATTCAGCGAATGTAGATTCAGAGATATTGTTAAAACCAAAACACTCTTCTCAACTTTATTATTATTAAATAATAAATTAATAACAACTTCTTTCGATTAGATTAATTAGTCTAAAGGGGGGAGGAAACTCCCCCGCCCCCTCCGTTAATATGATATATAAACATTATTATCTATAGTCTTATTTGATAACGGTATTTTTATTATGCTAATAATATTATTGCATACTTGATGATATCGTTAATATTACTTAAGTCATGCTTGTTTTAAAAAGATAATAAGCATGTAACATAGAACAATCATTACAATAATATTATTTTATTTTCTTGCTCACTTTCTGTTTTTCAATATTTTAAAAACTTCAATAAAGAATAACGTAAGTTTTCAAAAAGTTTGTGATAAAAGTTTTGTTGTGAATTAGTAGTCTTGTGTTTCTAAGTAATAAATTTGTTTCAATTTGACAGTATGAAGACTGGCTCCGCAGCAAGCAGTCAGATTCAGCGCAATTTAATAGAGCCATAGCTGCCATAAGGTCAGCGCGCAGTGTTATTGCTTGGGGAGAAACGAATGCCGACATGATATTGACTGCGGCAAGAGGTGGTGCTTCTGCAATTATTCTGTCTACACTTTTGATATTGGCAACGACTTTTGTATCTGTGTTTGCTTGACTATTTTTATAATACATTATAATAAAATGAATTAATTTTGAATACACTTGTTTAATTTTATTATTTATGATATATATGATAGTACAGTCTATACAAAACATAGAAAGGTTCTGATATGTTTTATTGTACAAACACTTCACACTTTTGGGATAAAGAAAAATTAAATAGTCGACGAAATAAAAAACCGTTTTAAAAAGGTTATGAATAGAATTATTTCTGCCTGTCATACAGCTACATTATAGTATTTCCTCTTCTAATGTACTTATGAATTATGATAGTTTATCAATAATAGTCTGAGCAGTTCTTTGTTTGTATAAGCTTGCTAATCTTTTGAAATACCAGTAGGATTTATTTTATATTTTATATGGTTGGTTATTTTAGAACGACTCTGACTAGTAGTATAAATAAAGGTTCTAAAAAGATACAGCAAAATATTGGGCGCGATTCTGCTGTTGAAGTTTCTTTCTGAATTTAAACAAAGCTTACCTATGTACGAAAAATATATGTAACCTTGTTTATATATATATACATATATATTAAATAAATAATTTTTATATATATAAAACACCAAACATTTACTGCCCGATTGTAACATTTACCACCCGATTGTTCGAGTAGTTAGCGCAGACACCTAATGTATCACGGCGTAAAACGGGCTCGGGTACGATTCTCGACAAGTATAGGCATCTATGTGATAAGCATAGGTGCCTGTATTTCTGGGTTTGGTTATTTTTTGTTTCTAACAAACTTAATACTAGCAATTAATTTGCTTACTTAAGGGTTAGATCAATTTGTGTTATTTGTCCAGTAATACTATTGTATATTATATTAAATTATTAGAAATTATTATTATCATAGAAGATATTCATGCAATATCATCGATGCCAGAATATAATTATTTTTTAAGTTTTAGCTGGAATGTGTTATGTATATCATAAAAAGCTCAAAACAATAAACATATACATTGTTTATTTATGTTTGTTCATTGAAATATGTTAAATTTTAACTCTACTGATTACTTGAAAATTATATGTGATATAATGCTTAATGGCCATTGCCAACGCGTGATAATAAAATAACTTAAAACAGTTAGTGTTAAATATTTACATAAAAATAGCAAAACGTGCCAGCATTCTAAAATATACCTAACCTAATTAATCTGTAAAATTTAAAAAGCGTAATTTATGGAAACAAATGATAAGATAATATTACAATATTGATGCGGCTACTTTGTGAAAAGACCATTTAAACCTAATTATTGATATTATAATGATAAGCCAATTTGTTGATAAAACATTACATGTAATCTTATTTGTACATTTAATATAATTAAACGTTATTGACGACAGTGGTGTTTAAGAAATAGGTAAATATGTTTATAAACATTTACTAAAAGTAGATAATCACATCGAGCAAATTATAGCAGGAAAAACTTCCTAAATTTGAGAAATTTAAAAGTATAAATAATTATAAATCTAAGTTGAATATATAAATGTTTATAACTATTTTATAATTTTACAGTCATGGCCTTATTGCTTAGGCTTGTGTTACTACCAGCGTTGATCGCTTTTGTCAAATCAGACTTTCCTTTGGATTTTGAGGAACCTGTGTATTATAGTAGTATTGAAGAGGAAATATATCGACTTCCCGAAGATTTAGATCCAATACATGTTGCTTTAGAAATCACACCTTATTTTGAACAAACATCTACTAAGGAAGCATTTACATTTGATGGTCTTGTTACCTTAACGGTCAAAGTAAGTAATTCTATTCTTATCAAATTCATAAAAAGTAGCATAATTTAATATTTATTTTCACGTAACTAGTATTCAAATATTAAGATATTGATATGATCAAATCTTTACTATTAAGTTACTTGTCTTCTCTTATAGGCACTTCGTAACAGCATTTCGACACTTACCATCCACGAAAATGTCAAAGAAATACTGTCTGTAAGCTTAATTGACGAAACCGGTGTTTCACTGTTACATTCATATACAAGAATCCGAGAACATCATTTTCTCCAAATTAATATATTAAATGGGGTAACGTTACAAAATAACCAAATATACAAATTAATTATTTCCTATATAGGAAATATTAACGAAACTCCACTCTCCCGTGGTATGTTTAGAGGAAGTTATAAGGATAATAATGGAAAAAGACAGTATGTATAACGATATTTTTTTCCTATTTTAAGAATGTAACTAATTTGTATTATAAAAATCATATTTGTTTTTTTTTGCACTTACAGCTGGTACGCAGGAACTCATTTGCAGCCAACTAATTCTAGACAATTATTTCCTTGCTTTGATGAACCTGGTTTTAAATCCACTTTTGATATAATAGTTAATCGACCACTAAAATTTACAGAAACATACTCTAATATGAGGATTAAAAGTCAAGAACAGTACGTCTAAAAATCTCTAAATTATTGTTTCTTTATATTGGTTTTTGTAAAAAGTTAATATGAAATATATATATTTTTTTAGGGTAGGGGACCGTCAGAGAGAAGTTTTCTACACAACGCCAAGAATGTCAGCGTATTTAGTGTCTATTCACATCAGTGAGGAGTTCGTGCCAATTGCGGATAATAATAATTTTAATGCCTCTTACCGAATTATTGCTAGACCGAATGCACAGGGCCAAGGAAAGTATGCATTGGAAGTTGGTCCACCCTTAACGAAATGGTTAGCTGATTATTTTAATATACCGTATTACGAAATGGCTGAAAATATGAAGAATGATCAAATCGCCTCTCCAGATTGGGCTTCTGGTGCGACTGAAAATTGGGGTTTGGTCTCGTATAGGTGTGTGAATCCATATATTAATCAAGAATCAAATAAACATATGAAACGTACGTCAATACCATTTTGCGTGCCTTGCATTTTATATTAACAATCAATCTGAGTAAAAAAAAGTAACTTCAATGAATGAGCCTTTTCAATAAAATTTTTAGAGAACTACGTCTTCTTTATGAAGAAGGAGAGACAAATGCTGCAGATAAAATGAATATTGGAACAATTACGGCCCACGAGTTGGCACATAAATGGTTTGGGAACCTAATTACTTGTAGGTGGTGGGACAATGTTTGGATCAACGAAGGGTTCGCAAGTTATTTCGAGTATTTTGCAATGCATGGTGTACGTATATAATTACTATATTTCATGAAGCTTAAATAAAAATAAATCATCACCTTCTATTTAATAGGTTGATCCAAGCCTGGAATTAGCGGAAAAATTTATAACAAGTTCAGTTCAAGGTGCCTTATCAACCGATTCTTCAGCATCAACAAGAGCGCTAAAGCATACTGTAAACACTCCGGCACAAGTAACTGGTCATTTTAGTGGCATCAGCTATACCAAAGGCGCATCTTTTCTCTTAATGTTAAAACATTTATTAGGAGAGCCCACTTTTAAGAAAGCATTAAACTATTTTCTCATTGACAGGTGAATATTTAATTCTAAATATCAAATGTTAGCAATACATTACGTAACCGTATTGATAAGTGTGAAATATCTAAATACAATAAAATCTATCTATCTAAAACTAGTAACGGATAAATAAGATTACATATTATTATCTTGATAAAATATAATAAAAACATATATAACACTTACTTATAATAATCTGTAAATAAGGTATTAATGTTTTTATAAGAGGTTAAAAAAATAAATAAAATGCGGTTCATATACAGCCTTTTGTAACAGTTGGGAAAACTTTATGATAATTTCTGGGTTAAGAAATATACAGAGTTTTCCTATCTCATCTGAAAACAATCTACGTATTTATTTATTGTAGATACAGGAAGGATAGTATTAATATTGAACAAATATGTTACAGATCATATGAACATGCTTTTCCATCAGATCTTTACAATTCTTTCGAAAAAGCAGTTCAAGAAGATGGAGTCAGAATAGAAAATTTAAACATTAAGTTCTTTATGCAGTACTGGGTAGAAGAGAAAGGATATCCAGTTCTTAACGTTATTGTTAATATGCAGACCGGTATTATGACGCTCACACAGGTAGGAATATAAATTATTTTAAAATATAATGACGCAAATAAAATATAATTAAACATATGAGTAAGATTATATATTTTTAGGTCAATGTGTTTTAATACCATTACAGGAACGTTTCTTCATTAGCGCTTCATCAACACCTACTGATCAAGTCTGGCCAATTCCGTTAACTTATACCTCTGCTAATAACCCAGATTTTAACAATCTAACTCCAAAGTCTGTGATGATTAAAAAAACAATTCAGATTAGTAAAGGTCCAGGAGAAGAATGGGTTATATTTAATCTACAACAAAAAGGTTTATATTTTGTTATTTTACTAAGAAATCTCTATATTTTCATACTAACACACGAAATGTTTTTTTTTACAGATTTCTACCGAGTGAACTACGATACTCATACATGGGGTTTGATTGCGTCTACCTTGAAAAATAATCGGTCCAGTATTCCCCGTCTCAATAGAGCACAGGTCAAAATACTTCAGAATGTAAATTTAAAGTATAATTGTAATGTGGTTCACTATATCTTATACAATTATTATGTTTTGCAGATCGTTGATGACGTCTTTGCGCTGATGAGGTCAGGGCGTTTGGCGTTTGATTTGGGCTTCAAAGTTCTCGACTTTCTAAAAGAAGAAACAGATTTCTACCCCTGGTCTCCAGCTATAACTGGATTTACCTGGATTAGAAATCGTTTCTTACATTTACCTGACAAACTAAAGGAGTTTGACGTATGTACAAGTGTTTTTATTTCTTATTTATGATTTTGCTGTCTGTGAATCTAATATTGTTGTATTATGGAAGCTTAGAGTTCAATAATTTGTTTTAAGTATAAAAACATTTAGAGTTCAATATTATTGCATTCTAAAATATATTTAGTATCGTAGTTTTTTTTTTTATCATAAATGACCTAAATGTTTTCTGTATTTTTTCTATACTTGCCTTTATTTATTTTTGTTTCTAGGAGATCCTTTTCAACTTCCTTGAGGCAATCATTTCCAATTTGGGCTACGATGTCCAAATCGGTGAGCCGGTGACAAGAACCTTAAATAGATTTTACATACTAGCATTTGCTTGCAACATTGGTCATGAGGGCTGTGTAAATAATGCCATAGCTAAATTTAAAGCTCTGAGGAGTAATTCTATTGCGTAAGATATTTTTTTAAGTAAAAAATATGTCTATTTATTTCGAACACTGTTAGGGATGGTCAATTTTCCCTCATATCGGTATTGGGCCACATTACTTTCTCTAATTACCCTTCACCGTGTTTATTATGTAAATAGGTTCTTAACGTGTACGCGTAGGCATAAGTGACACAACACAACATACAGACATACACATTCTTTACCGGTATAGACGAGGTCCCAACTGAGTAAGTGCTCCGTTGCTCCGGTGTTCTGCCGTCGGAGGACGCTAGTGTCCAAATTTCCTTAGCTTCCCTCCTGACTAACTACGCCCCGAGCCGAGGTCCGTGTCTCAATCTGAGACGCCCTCGGGACGTCGTTCCCCATGGGGGCCCATCTGGCCCCCCCTTTTTAAGGGTGGATCTCCTGACCCACCCGCTCCCCCGGTGACGCTGTAATAGCCAACAGGGCTAACAGTATAGACAAAAAAAAAAAAAAAACGCAATCTTATCCTGCCTATTTTTATTTTCATATAAAATATTATACTGTTGTCGTAATTATAGTTTATTTTAAATATTTATTTAAAATAAACTATAATTACGACATCAGTATAATAGTATTTTTTTTTTGTTTTCAGTGTAAATCCAAATCTCAGGAGGCATGTCTTTTGCCAAGGTCTTTTAAACAGTGGCTATGACGACTGGAAATTTTTACAGCAAAGGTGGTTGAACTCTAATAATCAAGCTGATCAATCCGCCATGCTGAGATCTCTTGGATGTAGTTCTAACGAAAAAGCTGTGCAAGAGTAAGTAATAGACCATACTTATATATATAATGTAATTAAAATCTACAGTTTCGATCTTTGAGAAAATATGAGTTGACGAATACGATTTAATTGACTTGTTACTATCATCACGATATAAATAATAACCAATGTCCTTGACATTCATTTGAATAATAATTTTCCATATTCGACCTTGCATTAGAGCTTAGCTTGGCTTTGCTCAAATACCTTATTTTAATTTAAGAATGTAAAATGTTTTATACAGATACCTTGAAATGATTTTGAGCGATGATCTCAAAGCCCAAGACAGCAGTAACGCGTTTACATTTTTGTTTATGGGGAACAGAGGTAACACAAGGGTTGCTTTGGAATTCATTAAAGGAAAAGTTGAAGAAATCAGACGAAAGTAAGATATTTGGTTAAAAAAATAGCAATTATTACAAATAGTAGTAAATTTATTAAAGTTTATACATTAATTTAATATGCTCTATGCAGATAAAACAGTATTTAATTTTTAATAATTTTATTAATAAATTTTTAAAAATTGAACATGATGTTTCAGACTTGTACTTCCAACATGGTTTGAGACTGTACTTAGTAATCTTGCTGGTTACTCAGATGAGGAAGGACTTAAAGAAGTGAGTATTACGAATTAAATAAAATAGTGTAATGTCACATTATTCGAATAGATGAAACATTTTTTGCTATAATTTTATTTCTATTATTAATCTATTATAAATTTATTCAAAGTTTTTAATAAGGATACAATATTAGATACTGTATTTTTTATACCTCTCTTGTTTTTACTTAAACGTCCATATAAATACTTATTAAAAAGAGAATTAATATAACCATTCTAACCATATATCATATAGATTTTCATTAAAAATAATGAAAATATGAGTATTGTTGAGGAATTCTGAGCTACACCATCGACGTTATTTTGACCATCAACTTGAAGGTCTGGTTTTATTACAATAAAAAATCTATTTTGTATTATAATACGTATTAGACATTCAGTTACCTATATGCATTAACAACATTTTCAATACTGAAAATTCACAAAATCCATCTTTGGGACGGTTTACACGGTTCCATACCAGAGTGCGCCGGCCGACCTTACTGCTGCAAACGCGATGTCCCTATATTTTAAATCTGTAATATCTTCGAAAATATTCATTTAAATGACATGCTGTAAAAGGCTATATTGTTCCATATTAAATGTAAAATGTAATAACTTAATTAAATAAGGAATAATACTGTATTGATTAAAATCGCTTCGTAAATAAGCCATTATTTTACGTAAAAAGTAAAGGATAAAAATTGGCTATCGTGGGTTACCCCTAAGAGATAAACATATACCATCGTGGACTTACTTGTTGAACTCTTTAAGGTATATAACACTTAGTATAATATTTTGATCTACCTCGTAGAGTTCAGCCAGCTTTTAGGACTTCGAATGTGAAATCTTGAAATTATCAGTGGCTCTCTAATATATTAAGCATGTTTATAAACCTTTCCCTTGAATCACTCTATCTATTAAAAAACTGCATCAACATATGTTGTGTAGTTTTAAAGATCTAAGCATACATACAGACATAGGGACAGACGCGGGAAGCGACTTTGCTTTATACTATGGAATGATATAGAAATGTTTTATATGACTTACGAAATTATGTTCCTGTGTACTTATTAGAAATAACATTAATTACTTTAATTTACCTTTATTCAGTGACCTTTAAGTTTATTATATTACGAAAATTTCTCATTTTTATCGTTATAAAATTACAAAGTTATTAAGTAATAGAGAGAATAATTATTATAATACACACAAAGTCCTAGTTTAAAATTCGGGGAATCATGTTTGTATCATTATTTTAAATTGAGACCATTAAACATATCACTATTTCACGACCTTCACAAACCAAAATGACAATGTAAGATCTCTGGCATTCAAATCTTCTAAAACAACGAAGTTATGACTTAAACTGTTACAAAACTGCAGCTTCAAGTCTAGTCCAATATTTTTTATACTATTCTACTACTAAAAAGATAAATTAGTTTTAAAAGGTTCTATCTGCCATTTATCGATACCCAAGTAATATTATTGAGAAAAGTATTGACTATTATAGTGTCTAGTCTTTACCAACTTATTAACTTTTGAATGTAGATATTTCTTATAGAATCGTCTGTAGAATCTTCTATTTATAATATTTCATTAAATATTTTTAGATGGAGCAGTGGCTGACTACTAATCAAGCAACAGTTCCGAGTTTCCAAGTTGGTTTGAACGCGGTTGCTAGTGCTAGATCTAATATGAAATGGGGTACCGATAGAGCTGATGAAATTTTGAAAGCTGCAAAGGGTTCAGCCACCATTGCGCTACCCGCTACTATGTTGCTATTGATCACATTAGTAGCATTGCTATTGAATTAAGTGTAGTTTGTTTTATTTTGATTTATTTTATACTATTTATTTTATAATTTATGATAAGTAATGTAATTTTGACAAGAAATAGAATCAACTTGTAAATTATTGATTTAATATTTACAAATAAATTACATACATTTTATTAAATGTTTGTCTATATGATTTTAAATCAACAATAAAATATTTGTTTGGAGTTATTTTAAATAATCATCGAACTATATATATTTAAGATGGTTGATACTTGAAATCTCATATCAGCAGATACAGTACTGATAAGGTAAAACTCTAGAAGATTATTATCCTTAAAGTTATCAAATATATTTTGTGACGATTATTGTGAATACAACTGGTATGTTATTTTTATAGTTTATTTTTGTAATAATATTTGTTTTAGAGGCAATGTTTTATTAAAATATATATCAATTTGTCGAGAGATACATAAAAATGTTTTTAAAATTTAGGGTTATTTTACTAAAATTGGAATTTGCTAAGACAATATGATAATTTTGGCAACTTTTTTTGAAAATGATTATTCCTAAATTCATTGCTAAAGTGGAGAATAAAAAGTATAGACTCTATAAACTTTATTAATTAAGTGATCACTAATTCACCTAAAACATTTTTATTCTGTTTAAAGTATGTGCCTCATCTTTTAATTATTGTTTTGTTAGGATTACTTTATGGGTTCTTAATAGTTAATGTTTTTAGAAATGTTAAGACAGCTACTACTCGCGGTGGCATGCATCACCGTGCAGGTAGTTCGTGGTGATACAAACCATAGATTAAATACTACCATATCACCATCAGCCTATAGTGTCATCATCACCCCATATTTTGACACAGCGGATAACAGAGAATTCACCTTCGATGGAGAAGTGACCATCACTTTCACAACAAGCGCAAACATCAATAAAATTAAGATTCATTCTCAAGACTTAAATTTTACTGCATCTGATATTACCCTCAAGAATGGAGATAATGTTATTAGTTTGAACGAGGCGAACCCTCTAGAATTTGAGAAGGCTTATTCATTTGCACATATTAATCTAGCAAATGATATATCAGCTGGGGTTGAGTATACTCTGAACATTGTTTATCAAGGACCTATAAGGTCTGATCTGAATGGTTTTTATAGAAATTATTATATTCAAAATGGAGTCAAGAAGTAAGTATATGTTTTTGAAATTATATTTAGCTGTGATAAAGATAATATATTATTATAATATTATGTATAATATCCAGAATTATTAAGTTTATGATTACTTTAATACTTAAACCCTTAAAAATATTTAAAAGTGAAATTATGTGGGTCAAAATTTAAAATTTTATTACATATGTGTGTGTGTGTGTAATTCAAACATTCACATTTTTTATAACCTTACCTATTACTATGAGAAAAGCATTACATTTTATGCAATTTCCATGCATTATGTAAAGAAGCAGGAATAACTTTCATTGTTTCTTATTTGGTATCAAGAAGCAATGCTGTTGAACTAAATATCGAGACGGTGGTGACATCTATTTGGTTTCTTTCGAAATTCCTAACTAATATTTCTTGTAAACCTAACCCGGAACCCAAGAAACACTGAGGTTAGGAGATGAAATGTCCCTAGTTCTTTCCGTTGATAATGTATGATTTGACGTTAAACAAACAGGAAGAGGCACTCTGGTACACGCTATTTGTTGTTATATGGTATAGACTTAAGGTACAGAGCAGATGGAGAAAATGGTAACAAATGCTGAAAAGTGTTGGCTTAAAAAGAAGAGAGAGCCTCTTAAGCCTTTTAGAAAATTGCAGAACGGTTCTGCATTGTTTATACTTATATAAACAAAGCAGAACCATTCTTTAAAGAAGAGGGATCTAAAGGAAAAGGACGAATGAAAAAGTGTACTCCATGATGACGAGTGACAGGAAAGCATGAAGCCCCATGACCCCAATATTGGTGGGCAGGGCGATGATGATGACAATTCTACATCTTCTTTTTCAAATTTCATCATCATAAATTTGAGACTCTAGTCTAGACTAGGGTTTCAAATTTGTCCTCTAAAAATGGTTAGTATAACTTCTTTAGCATAAAGCAAAATAGTGATTACCTAATGATGTATTGCAAAATAAAAAACTCTTAACAAGGATGACAAAGATATTCAGATTCATAGAAGGTAGGGTTTTCGCATAGAGACGTACGTTCATCAATGAACAATTCCACTTTAAACCGTTCATCTCATTCAGCCCAGTTTAATCATCAGAGCTCTGTGTATGGAGTACTACAATGTATTCAGAATGTTGTATCGGTTGCTATGCCGCTGCCTCGCATCTTGTATATTAGCATAAGCATACTGACCGATTTAAAAAAAAAATTGGTAAAATAATTTGCTAAATATACTTCGATTTCTGCATGCCAGCTACAACAACATTTCGAAAGCATTATTTACAAAAAATACAGAATTAAATAAATTATTTTTATTACTACCTTTAAACAGGATCATTTGTAATTAATGGGCCACCTCTTACCTCTCAACATTAATGTAAACAAAATTTGTTCTACGATTTTTTACAAATCTTGATGAATAATACAATAAAAAAGAAACAAAAAAAAATTGCTCTCGCGGCTATTTATTAATCTGTATCTGTATATAACAACGTCCGGGTGCCCCTACCTCACCGCCCACATTAATTCAATATCTCGGTACTAACTACTTACTATGGCTTTCCACACTTTTTTCTTTACCAGTCAATAGTCAAATTTACACTACGAAATTAGTAGCCATCTTGAAATTAATTCATATAATTACATTTCAGAATCAGATAATTAAATTTATGAGTTAAGCTTCTTTAAAAGAGTAAGTTTGTTGAAACCAAAGCACGTCTCGATATCTACCTACTAAATACCTACAGTGAATCAATGAGATATGACAATTTATTTGACAACTCGTCCGCACTCTGAATCTACTTTCTCTTCATACTTAATCAGGTTTAGGACTGGCTATATTATTTCCATAACAAGTCACTAAAGCAAACTTTTATTTTTTGAATATGCCTGCGTATTTAAAAAGAGGGATAAAGCTTATTTACAATAATTCAATGTAACTTTTACAAAAAGACTCAATATTTAAAAGTTACCTCTTAAATTAAAAGCCCTTTTTTGTCCTCATTCTGAAAAATGACAATGTCAATAACCCTCGAGACAATATAGACCGATAGCTCTGACTAATACAATCTCAAAGTTTTTTTTTATTTACAAAACAAAATGACGCTATAATAGATATTTCAGGGTTTTTGCTCGTAATATATCCATATATTGCCTGGATGCCTGGAACATAATATGTTAGTTTTGGAAAGCCTTAAAGATGCTAGAATTAGTGAGAGATAAATTACCCTTTATTGGATAGCTTTAGAGAACGCCTTTGGGTCGATATGACATGAACTGATGATGTTCGCATTAAAATGGTATAACTTTCCCACGGTAGTTAGAGACATTATTGCATCATACTATTCAAAATAAAAATTCTCCATAACTTTAAGAAAAACCATTCAAACCACTCAATTATAACATAGGCTTATTTCAAGGTTGTTGTATTTCTCCAATTATATTTAATATTAATAATAATTAATTAATATTTTAATAGACAAATTAATGAGAAACGAAAAAAGGGGGGTTGTCGGTTTAAGTTTAACAAACAATACATAAAATCCATAGTAGCTTTTACAGATGATCTCACATGTATCCAAAACAATGTCAGGTACTCTTAAATGTGGTGAAGGATATCTGTACATAGACGACCGAGTTGAGGACAAAACCAAGTAAATGCTTTAGTCTGTGTCTGGATAGATGGAATACCAAGTATAACTCTTACGATCCGGGTCTTATAATAGGCGGTCAGTGCTTAAGTACGGTTACGGAAGGAGTTCCGTTTAATTTTCTAGGTAAACAATAGAGAACCAAGGCCGTACTCCATCGTTGGATGTAATAGTCAAAACCTTTTTAAATGATCTCAAAAAGGTAGACTACCAACCCATAAGTAACCTCAAAAAAGCTTGAATACACGATGATTTTTTAACATCACGTGTAAATTAGCCTTTCCTTGTTTATGATGTTAATAAATCCCTTTTATTAAATTTAGATGAAAACGTCATAAATACATTGAAGTTATGGCTCGGGTTAGCGCGCTCAACGAACTCTTCAACCTTTTTTAGAGACCGAAACAATTTTGGGTTTAAATTTAAGAAAAAATCGCAGCTTTATAAATATCTAAGAGTTATCAAAAGACATATGATCATCGGAAAATCTAAAGATGGTACTGTAACTTCTCTTCCAAAAGAATAAATTATAAAAGATAAAGTTGCTTTAGAGCTCGAGTCACGATTTCAATTCCATAAAAAAAAATATGATAGGTGCTCAAATGAATAAAATAGGGCTAAGATCAAGTAGAAAAGTTCAGGACATACACATAACAAAGTCTATTATTCGACAAGACGAAAACGATAACTACTGACTGCACTAACTATTAGTAGAGTAGGGTATTTCTTAATAGAGGTCAATACTTGCGTCGCCACGATAAGGTATTAAAAATTGTACGGGAAGCAGTTTGTTTTTCAGTAGCAAGAGCGCGGAAGGGTATAACAACCAACAACCAAACGATCTGTCGAGTTTGTAAAAGAAAGCTGCTCCAAAAAATCAAAACCGAAGCCTTATTCTATTTTAGACGCGGCTCCTGACTGGACTCTCATGAATCCATGGAATGCTAAGAAGCATTGTCTCAAGGAGGCCGGTACAAATAGTCTCCTTCACATCCATTACCAAGACTACACAGACAAAGACTAAAAAGACTACTAACAATTAACAATCAAACAAAAATTACCAACTTGTGTCACCACACCTAGCCAGCACTCACACCATCTCGCACCGTAAACTTGATATTTGTGTAATGATACGGCATTGCAATACTGTTTGCACTACTCGAAATTTCGTAACCTGGTAACGGGAGGAAAAGCGCTCTCGTTCTAATGATGAACCACTGACAACTGAGATCTAGTTCAAAATTGCATCGCTGAACGTGGTCTTGGCACGTATTTTGTCTAGACAATATGCGTAGACACACACAGTTACAGACTGTTAAAGCCAGTTTGGAGACAAAAAAATAGTTTTTTATGGGCAAAGTTAAATTTGAAAAACTATTCATATAAACAAATCGTAGACAAATGTTGTTGGAATTAATGTAGAGAAGCTGCTTCCAATAATTACACCTAAATAGATCTGAACGCTAAAAATAAATTAGATCATAATTTATTTTTAGCGTTCATTATACATGCGTTATTAATACATGTGTTTTGTATTGAACTAAATATAAATATTACAAGGTGTTTACAACTTATAGATGGCTTGGAGCAACACAAATGGCGCCTGTCCACGCAAGAAAGGTATTTCCTAGTTTTGATGAACCCGAATATAAGGCAGTTTTCGCACTAACCATTGACAGACCAGCGGATTATCAGCCTTCTCTGACCAACACAAAACTAGAATCTGCAGTCATAATGTAAGAATAAGAAAGAAATCTTTTTACATCGATATATTTAAAGCATTTTTTACACATTACGCACCCGTAAACAACAAGTAAAAGAAATAGTTTATTTCGATATAATGTTTTTAGGCCAAATGGGTACATTCGGGAAATATTTTACCCTACACCAAGAATGTCTACGTATCTTGTTGCTTTCCTCGTGTCAGAGTACGAGGCTGGTTCATCGATAACAGTGGGAGCTAATGAATTCGGAGTCTACGCTAGACCAGATGCTAAGAATCAAACGGAATATGCCTTTGATTTTGGACAAAGAGTTGTCAAGGCATTGGGAGATTATTTTGGTATTGATTATTATTCTATTAATAGCAATTTGAGACTTGACCACGTCGCATTAATGGACTTTGAGGCAGGTGCCATGGAGAATTGGGGACTCATTACATACAGGTACATAAAAAAATACATTTTCTAATTTAAAATAACACTATAGTTTGTAGATAAAAAAAGTCTAATATTTTAGGGAATCAGTTTTATTGTACGTTCCTGAAGAATCATCTCCATATTACAAATTTATAGTGGCACAAATAGTAGCTCATGAAACAACACATATGTGGTTTGGAAATCTCGTAACTTGTCACTGGTGGAGCGATACCTGGTTAAATGAAGGTTTTGCAACCTATTTTGAAGATTATATGATCTCTTTGGTAAGACTGAGTGACTTTATTAGCAACTACTAGATTTTGTTATCGGGTAGCAATACTGTCAAGCAGGTGATAAGTGGGGAAATGAGAAGAAGTAGAAATGTTTTCCATTGATGATTGAGTAGTAAAAAAAAAATGCAGATTAAGCGATCGGTTGTTTCACTGATGGCTTCAAAAATTTTTGATGCCAAACTTCTGTAAAAGCCTAATACTATCAAATTACTGCCAGTTTTTTAAGGAAAATCAATATATTAACTAAGGTTTAATATTTTTTGAAAATATCTTTTAAACATGTATAGCCATGTTAAGCTTATTTAAATTTATATAAATATAGAATGTAAAAAACCTTAACATGGCTATACATGTTTAAAAGATATTTTCAAAAAATTGATTTCGGTAGTGGCATCTTTTCAATGTTTTTCTATACTGCAAAGTTAAAAACATTGGTTAGGATTTTCGAAAGAAACCTAATAGATGTCACCACCGTCCCGATAAAGACGATCACATATAGAATGCTTAATTCACCGAGACGGACAGCGATACGGTAGCTCAGTTGGTAGAACGACGGGACGGTTTCCCAGTAGTCGCGGGTTCGTATCCCTGCCCGTATCGGTTTTTTACATTCTATATTTATATAAAGGTTTAATATATTTAAGCAGTTCACAAGATGTAAAAATTACAAAAATATTATATGTTGGTGTTGTTTAGATTGAACCGGAATTAGGAGCCGAAGACATGCTAGTTATTGGCTCTCTACATTCTGCATATAACGCTGACGATAAACCAGACTCTGCCGCAATCACCAATAACAATGTGAATTCACCTGAAGAAATTGGCGGACATTTTGGAATAATTACATACCAAAAAGCTGGATCTGTTATCAGAATGATGCACAATTTACTTGGCGAAGAAGCGTTTAGAAGTGGCTTAAGTTTATATTTATCTGCTAAGTGAGTGATGAGCAAGTGATCTGCAATGCTTTATACTTATTTGTTTTTATAAAATATTTTTTTTATTTCAGTCAATTTCAATCCGGTTATCCGGAGTTATTATATGCCTCGTTAGAAGAAGGAGTTCGAAGTTTTAGTTCTCTGTCTAATTATGAAGGATTTGATATTACTAGCATAATGAGTTCCTGGATAACACAACCGGGACATCCTGTTTTGAATGTAAATGTGAACTACAAAGATTCAACAATTGAGTTAAGCCAGGTACGATAGACAATATAAAAGAATATATACTAGGAAAAAAGTTTACTACAAAGAAACAAGTAAATGATTTTGTTACAGAAACGTTTTTATATAAACTCATCTGAGAGTTCGGATGAAATTTATAAAATACCAATAACTTACACCCTTGAAGTTGATTTTGATTTTGAGAACACTAAACCAGCGTTTATTATGGATAGCAAGACATATATTTTGCCAATTAGAGAAATTGTGGAAAATAAATCTTGGCCTATCTTTAATGTTCAAGAAACAGGTAACAAAAATTAAACATTAAGTATGTGCTACAGTAAAATACTTTGCATTAGCAATAAAAGTCGATGTATAAATTTAATAAAATGCTGATTTATGATAAAAATAATAATCCATATCAATGAAAACGAACGATTTAAAAACTTTCCTCGTTATAGACGTATATCTTTTCAATATTTTTTAGGTTTATATAGAGTCAATTATGATAGTATCACCTGGGGTCTTATATCTGAACATCTAAAGAGTAATCGTGGTGGAGAGATTCATTATTTAAACAGAGCTAAGGTAATAATAACATTTATATAAAACTGAGAAATTTTATTATTGTTTTTCATGTTCTTTAACGTTGAAATACAACGGAATAAAAAATGTCGTGGGCAATAACGCATATTGTTCTTATAAAACTTTTATCTTGTAGATTGTCAACGACTTATTTGCGTTTTTGTTTGCGGATGAAGTTCAATTCGAGCTTTTACATGATGTACTGCAATTCTTAAAAGATGAAAATGAATATGCTGTTTGGAACGCAGCTCTTCGAGGCCTGAACAAACTCCGAAACTATTACCTCGGTTCTGAAACTTTGGACCTGATTGATGTAAGTTTGGAATTTAGAAAGCCAAAAGAAAATAAAGTAATGTCAAACCACTAAAAGAATTAAATACAATATGTTGGTTTTTAGAAATTTTCTTTAGAGTTAATAGAAGGGGTGATTAGCAGAATAGGATACGAAGTTCAGTCTACAGACGATTTAAAAACTCTAAGGAATAGAATGCAATTATTAGAATTCGCTTGCAAACTTGGCCATCAAGAATGTATTGAGAATTCTCTACAATGGTTCAGAGACCTCAAAAGTAATGGTGTATGGTAAGACGTTTGAAAAATAATTTTGTCATTTTATTTTAAATGGTGGTTCTTAAAATGTAAAGGCGATGCATCAGGTTTATTAAGTCTTGAGATTGTATTTCATGTTTCAAGGATTCAGCCAAGTTTAAGAGCAGTAGCGTATTGCACTGGTCTGAAGCATGGAAATGACGAAGACTTCGACTTCTTGTGGGATCGGCTTGTTTCTACAAACGTCGCTAACGAGGCTAAGATTATTGCTGATAATTTAGGCTGCTCTTCGGATGAAAATAAACTAAATGGGTAAGCATTTGTTAAAACTCTTATAATGTATAAATTATCTTCATTAATATCTTAACGATGCAATTGAACATATTACAACACTGTTTAATTTATGGAAACATTATTTTTAAATAATTCTAGCTTTGTATTACAACTATAGAAAAAGTGCTTTATTTTAGCTATCTCGTATCTATGTTACTGGAAAATAGTCCAATCAAAACACAGGATCTTACCGTACCTCTGAAAAGCGTTTTGTCAAATTATAACAATTTACAATTGGTTATGCAAGGACTCCAAACTAACGTATCTCTTTGGAAGTCCATGTAAGTTTTGTTTTACATTTTTTTGGCAATCTTTATATTTTTTTTACAATTTTTTATATTATACGGTTTACTTTTAGTTATCCTTCTTTGGGATCAGTTTTATCTACCGTAGCATCTTCTCTTCACACCGAGGAAGACTTTAAGAGTGTAAGTTACAGTCACAGAATAATAATGAATTCCAATTACATTTAACGGTGATATGTATTGCTAATTGAATTAATATGACATATTTACAAGAACAAATCTTAAAATAAGGTTTAAAAAATTTATCACAAATATCGATATTCAAATTTTCAATTATATTGCCAGATTTTTCTCATAAATACTGTGATATATTTTTTTAAGTGGTTTTCTATCATTGATCTTTGAAACACCTTCAGAAATAAATTCGGTTAGTGAATGTAGAAGACACATTGCTGTCAAGTGTTTGATGGATGGTCGTTTGGGTTTTAAAGGCTCTGTGAATATTGAAGGGGATGTATAAATGTATTTTAACAGGAGGTAATGATTTCACGATGTTTTGAAATATTATTTGATAACTGAGCGAAAACTTAAATTATGGTGGTTACTTAGAATTAACCAATATAAGTTAAGCCTCGACTATGGGTTTGTAGCAAGACTAGATCATTTTAATGTTTTAAACAGATCAGTCTTCGACGGATCATAGAGATAATAAAAAGAAATAACAAATGCTCAAATTAATTCTTTCAGTTGAGTGTCTGTTTGGTAAAATTAAATTTCAAATTCTAAAATACTATTTCCAATTGATGGCAAACAATTATAGAGTTTTTTTTAACCTTAACATGTTAGTTGTAATTGCAAAAAGAATGAATCTTTAAAACTAATTAACTCTATAATGAAAAAAAATTTAACGTATTATTTTTTTACCAGCATTGAAACACTACTTCAAATACATTACAATTAATAATGCACACATCGAACAGGTGCCAAAAGCAGAGAGGTACATTAGGTGCGAGGTCAATTTCATTAAAACGCTAATAAATATTGTTTTAAAAAAGTACCTAACAACAACCTGATTGTTAAGAATTATTTTATTGTTGAAAAATAACATACAGTAAGGTTGCTGCTATGAAGATTAATTATTAATAATATATTTACAGTTTGAGAGCTGGTTATCATCATGCTCTGAATGTGATGCGGACACTGTGACAGGTTCCAGTAATTCTGTAGCCAAAGCAAAAGCCGAAACTGCTTGGGCCGATATTAAAAAAAAATCCATTTTAGCCAGTTTAGAAAACAATGCTGTAACCATTTCAGTATCCATTGCATAGCTAGGTAGTAAAGCCTGTGTGGTTATTTTTTATCATAATTTTTCTTAAATTATAACTGTGTTTTTATTTTGATTATTTTCAATTTTTATTAAAAAAAATGAATGTGCATGGCTTAAAAAATGTTATATGATTGTTTGTAAAATTCTCTTTTCTTCATTCCAATGTTTTTTTTATGTATTGTATTTAATGAAATTACAGTCTTGTGACATTAAAAACCCTTTAAAGAGTCAAGTAAAGAAATACTTTTCTACGGTTTAATTATAAACTGGTAAGTTATATTTGTACATAAATTTATTGTTTTTACAGACTGAATAATTAAATTCGTATAATTGCTTCTAAAAAGAACGTATGTGTATTAATATTAGAAAGTGAATATATATGGCATTTGCATGTAGTTACGAAAAATATGTCATTTTTTCTCTATTACAAATTTACAATTTTGTTGTTTTTATTATTAATTAAATTAAATATAATTCTTAATTCTTAATTCGTTGTTCATTAATTACACCTTATAAATGTAAATATTATAGCATTATATAAGAAATGTAGAAAATAAAAATGTATTTCTAATTGCAAATAAAGTGACGTGTATGATGTTTATTTGATTAATGAATGCTTAAAACTTTGCTTCCGTTAGTTTTTTAAGAACGTGTGACGTCAGCATTGTACAGTGTCCTTATAGAGATCCACACTGTCTAAACTAAACCAAGATTTCTGTAGCGCTCTCTGTGCGGCTCCTTGAGAGTTTTTACAAATATTAATTCCTATGCGGCTGATTTAAAGGGATCGCCGCACGTGCATGTCACTATAAGTTTTTACAAGTAACATTTTGTTTATGTACTTAAAACAACACCACTAGAAATTTATGGTATTTTTTACATTGATAAATAATCAACGTTATTTTTATTCAATGAATCAGATAATTTAATAATGATAATTGTTGAAGTATTGTCGTTGCTCTTATATATATGTTAAGAATGAAAACGACGTCAGAAAATCGTAAAATCAAGAATTGTTATTTTTTAATACTTAAAGTTCATCAAGTGGATCGTTTACGATTTTTTTTAATGAATTATTCGGTCAGTAGAAGCTTAAGTTTAAGTTTGTGGAGTCGCCACCCTTGACCCACGGCCGCCATCTTGAAAATAAGGGTGGAAATGGTTTTAACGTTATATTTCTTAAACTATTTATCAGATAAAAAAAAATATAAACAATTTTTGTTGCAAATTAAATTCTCTACAACTTTGATCCAGTAATTTTTTGTCGTAGAACTATAAATAAAAAAGTTAAAAGCGAAAATGTTAAGAAATTCGAGAAAAAAAAATATATTTTTCGATATAACTTTTTTTTGGATCATTTTACGAAAAACTGATATCAGACCATTTTTGTAGATCGTTTTTAAGGAACAACTTTTATAAGCAATATTTTTTTATTAGGTCAATAGCTAAGGTTTTACAGCGCTCTGAAGTGAGTACTATTTTTCAGCACTTTTTCTTTTTTTTTATGTGGTATCCCCAGTAGGCCTAATCCACGGGCAATTTCTAGACAAAATAATGTTATTTATTATTATATATTGAAAAATGTCTATCAGATATTATTTTTTCATTCTCTTCGATGGTCCAGGCTGCGAGAAAAATCTGAATCAGTATCCGAGGTGAATTTTTGTAGTATAATGGGAGTTGGTATTGGCGTCATTTTCGGTAATTCTTCTTCTAATTCATTTTCTTCAAGTAATGTTGATATGTCCACGATGTTGCTGCAGCTTTCACCACCACAATGGAGGCAAACTGATGAACATTTAAGGCCTGCTTTTCGGCAACCGCACGCACTTCCACAATTTCCTTTGCATCTGCAAAAGATTAATTTCATAAGCTCGGGGGGTGCTGGAGGCTTGGAAGCTTGAATTGGCATCCAAAATTTTCCATGCTTTTTCCAGCCCTCTTCTAGATCACAATATTTACCGAACCATAACTGAATCTGGTGTTATACTCGGAAACTGTGGAAACGGGCTGCATCTTGTGTTGGAGGAAGTGAAGAGAGATTAAATGCATTTTTAGTCACTGTCTTAGCAAATTGTTTATGTCGCAGAGTGTCTAGAGTATCGTCTTTATTTCCGCCATATAATGAGAAGAAAAAAACGTTCGCCAACAACACTGGGTAACGATGACTTGACTTTTTCACTCATAAATAATTTAGTTCCACTTAATAACTCTGGATGCTTCTGCAAATTTTTTATAAATTTGACTTTGCCCATGTTATACGCTGCTGACGTTGTGTCGCATCCTGAGAAGGAATGGAGAAACAGTAAATTCTCAGCTATTACGTCGTCATATTTAAAACCTGAAGGACAGTACAATTGTTAGGACGTACGCCCTTTTGAAGGTTTTTAAAAAAATACATTAGTGGGGAAAAGAGTCAAACATAGTATAATAATAGCATAGAAATGTTAAGATTATAATAAATTGTATGAATAAAAAAAAATAGATAGAAAAGTAAGCCCAAATTTTTAGTTTTTCCCTATGAGCATCCCTATGAGCATTCGAGAATCCGTTCAAGTTTGGAGCGCTGTAAAACCTAGATAAATAAATTAAAATAAAACAAGTATATAGAGGGAATTGTTCGTTGAAAACCTTCTACAAAATTGCTATGATGTCATTTTATTGTAAAATGAACTGAAAAAAAGTTATAACCTCCAAAAGGAAATTTGTTACAAAATTTTTACTCATTTTTGTTTATAACTTTTTTGTTGGTCACTTGACGATCAAAAGTAATAGAAATAATATTGTAGGAAATTTAATTGGCTAAATTTTATGTTAATTTAAATTTTCAGTAGGGTAACTAGTTTACGAGATACAGAGTGAAAACCCTTTGCACTCCTTTTTCCAAGATGGCGGCCGGGGGACAAGGGTGCCGACCCCACAAACTTGAACTTAAGCTTCTACTGCCCCCCCTACACATTAAAAAAATAAAATTGCGTCCTCTAAAAAACGCAAGGTAAGGCCTAAAAAATGTAACATTTTAATGGACTAAAGTTGGTTATGAAATTGTAAATTACCGTCATTTAAATATTATAAAAATAGTTGTAAGGGCTGCTCTCGCCCATTCTATAACAAATGGTTGGATATTAAATATTGAAGTACAAGTACTGTGTATTACTGAAACAAGTCTTAACAAATCGGAAGTGTTCGACCGCTGTAGTATTACGCGCCACGTGTCGATATGCACCGCCCGCAAGATATCCTGTCCAAGAATGCTGAAGAAGATGGAACGCTGCCACTGCCGTTGAAAAGCCACGAAAATAAGAGACGTTAAAATTACTGTTTGGGCCTTCTCCGAGTGCTGCTGTAGTAACCTCAAGCGACAAGGAGTCGTAGATTTAAAATAATATTGCAGGTGCGTCAGTTTTCTTAATACCCACGTATTGCCATCTGCTTAGCAGGCTGATGATCTAGCTGGTTATTCGGCAGCATGCTCGATATAGAATATTAATTACTTTGTAGGTTGAAGTTAATAGCACTACTATTAAATTATATTCATCATATATGTCATATTTACTATTAATCATATCCTGTTAAAGTTCAATCATATGCGAAATAAAGTTCAATCATATACTTGACTGCTAATCTGAAAGGGAATTCGTTGCTGTGTTATGAAAATCAACAACATATCAGTATCGCCTAGACCTACTGGAAGAAGTGGTCAACCAAGTACTTTCTTGCTGATCGCGGGATGGCAGTGCAAGCAAGCAGCACTATACAACGATGGACCTGAATACAACGACAAACGTCGGGATCAACAGGTGACAGATAAACTTTATTATAAAAATCTAGTCCTGGAAAAGTTTTGCATAGAGTCTTAAATGACCGTATGATTTATGATATTATTTTTATTACGGATTCCAACTTTCAAAGCTTTTAAGACCCAATTGTAGGTTAAAGAGACACGATTTTTATTTTTTGCATTAAATAAATTATGTAACTGACGCTGTAGTTGAGACTTGCAATATAAAAGAAATGTTAGTATTTTTAATTAAGATTTAGGCTGTAATGTTTTTATGTGAACACTCTCAATGAAGGGAAATATTCGGTTTAAAATAAATTGTTATAAAAAATATATATACAACAGTAAGAATTAGCCTTGAGGACCGTATTTAAATAATAAATCAATGCTTTGATGCTAAAGAAGGGTAGATTTAGATATGTAATAATACATTTATTAAATGGGTGAAGATTTGAATTTACGATATTTTTTTATAACTTCTACAACGATATTTTATTTAATTTTGTTTTGTTTTGTTTTGTTTTATTCTGTTCTGTTTTGTTTTGTTTTGTTTTTATTACTTCTACAACGATATTTTTTTTTTGCTAAATTTTATTTTATTTTTGTTTAGTTTAGCATTTTGTTGCGACAGACGTTCATTTTTAAAACCAAGTATCAGATACATTTAAAAAAAAAAAAACACGAGGATAGGGTAAGCCAATCATGTGGAGAGATTAGATAATCTCCAAATGAAGTTATACCACTAAACAAATCTATGGAACCCAATAATATTTGTTTTGAGAAGTTTTATTGGTTTAGCTAGTTACTTTCATAAATCAAATTTGCTTGAAAATTACCATTTTAGGTGGGTAAAAAGAAAAAAAATTGTTAATATAAAAAAAAGTGTATAAAATCTGAATCGGTAACTAAATATAATCCCTAATTTAACATAGTTTCATACAGACTATACAACTGAAATATCGGAGTCCTTGATATTTTATCTCAAAAATAGTCAAAAGGTGATTTAAAACCAATTACATATTTTAGTAAACAGACTAATTCAATAGAACAACATATCACTGGTATGAATATGAAGAAACGGCATTCGTATTTATTACTAAAACATTATCCTATTATTTCTTGGTTTACCGTTTAAACTATTTACTGATTGTTAAGTTCTTAGTAGTAGGTATTTGGACAAAATGGACAAAATTATATTGAAAATATAAAATACAATAGATATTCCGATACAATTCGTTAGAATTGATGAATTATTTCATAATGATGAAGGTATTGGTTTAACATTTAGATCGATTTTAAACTAAACCAGTAAACGCGTGAATTTCGTATTAAATTGGAAAAATAAAGCAAGCAATTAAGTCTTTTAAATCCCTATTAAAATATTTTTTTAACGACACGCGTGATACTCGATTATTTAGTTTTCAATAGTATGTCAAAAATTAAAAAAAAATATATATTAGTAGTAAGAGATGCTTTAAGTGATATTTTGTTATTATCTGTATTGTATTCCAAAATAGCCATGAAATAACTACGATGATTTTTTTAAGCGCGTTTTTGAACTGTCAACTCGAGGAATTATATAAATCCACAGTGAAAGTCTTACTAAACAAGAATTTTAAATTGCATGCCTGAACAATATACCACAAATGACTGTTTAATTAGCTAAAAATAGAATTATTACAAAAACATGGCTCCTAAATTTTCTTATTAGTAATATGAAACATAAACACTTAGACTTAAAACTCGGATAACTTGAGCTCTAGAGAAGAGAAAAGTAAGAAAATTAGCAAGAAATATATATTGTTGTTCCTTAGGGTAATCATTTATATGGCACGGTCCCCTAAACCCCAAGCCCCAACCCCTAAATTTTCAAGAATCGTGTGATTTTCAGTATAACATTTGTAAAATTTAATGCAGTTGAATTAAAAAAAAAATAGGATTTGAATAATTGTATCATTGCAAGTTTTGATTATACAATAAACTAGATGTATACAATATACACTAAAAACTGCCACTATCTAAATTACGATTTCAAGCTCGGAATAAAATTACTAACACTTTTATAACAAGTGACTGAAAATGTAATTGAAAATGGACTTACGTTTTAATGCTTTATTTATTAATTAGTTATTGATTTAGTGCAAATTAGAACAATTGGAATTAATAATATAAGTAGTAAACTTCTAAACAAATATGCTTGATTTTACAATGTTGTCAAATCGTATGAAAAATATCATTTTATCTACAAAAAAAAAGGAGGACTAAGCTATAATAATGTTCTATTCCCACAAATGTTTTTTTTAAAATTAATTGATAGAGACAAAGTAAATAAAGAATGTAAAAATATGAAAATACATATTATTATCTTTGGTTATACTTTAAAAGGGTTAAAATATTAATAAAAAAAATGAATATATTCAAAATATTTAAAATGTATATTTTTTCAAATATTTTTTTTTTTTCTTAAAATCGTGTTATGGTTGATAGCTAGATGTAGCTTCTTTATTAACTACCGTTAAAGTATTTACATTTTCTAATCTTAGGTAAATGGTCATTCCCTTAAAAATATATAAAGAAACTAAACAATTATAATAATACAATCATAATACAAAGTAAAAACAACTTACTTACTTCCAATAAAACCCATGCATGGTATGAATTTCAAAGTTTTATATTATCTGTAGTCTGATATGGCGTAACAAAATGAGCTTAGTTTGCTATTATTAGTTAAAGATTTATTTGCTTAGAATAAGTTTTAAAAAGTGAACATTTAAAATATGTTCATAACAATGATATTAAGTATAAATACTACAAAGAGTTAAAAGCGACAATAGAGATAGCAATCCATAAAGAAAAAAGCGTAATTTTTTCGATTCACATGAACAATAACTTGATAAATCTAAGACGTGGAAACAGGTACATCGAAATATATCATACAAATCAAATAAAGTCTTATGCCTCCTTTAACAACTCTAATTTAATTAATTACGAGTTCTGAAATATTTTGTGCTCTACGACTACCTCTCCTTTACTTATACAGAACTTCAAATCCCACACGAGGTTTTTATGCACCCAGGAGGCTCGGGCCTCTTTCCATCGTTTGATCGCGTTGGGATAGTTGGCCTGGATGTCGAGGGTCTGGGAGGGCGCAGGCCTTCTTTGCCGGGGTCGGCTGCGGAATCGCTCCTGGTACTTCTCTGATAGCAGAGTGGACTGTGCAGTGGTTTCGCGGCTGTTTGGGGGGGGTGCGTGGCGGTCCTTTTCTTGCTGAGGGAGAGGCCGTCTGCGGCGGTTAAGGTCTGGACCTCTTTCCACCAAGCACTTTAGAGATGGTGCTTAATGGGGGAGGCGGTCCAGGACGTTGATTAACTTTAGTAATCACCAGGTTGCTAGTTTGTTCACCAGACAAAAATCAATACAATCTTTGATTATCATTCTAAACACCTTGAAATACAGGGATTGGTCAGATATTGTGAGCCTGTCTTTTGAACGAACTATTGAGATGGCTTGCGTTGAGTTTGGGCAGCACGTTGTAATAAGCGGATACAAGCCCCCCACAGCTTCTTATGATCTTTTTGAAAAGGTTATGGATGAAGTATTATTTAAAATCAGTAATAATAATAACTACAACATAATTGTCTGTGGAGATTTTTATATTAACTTGTTAGAAGAATCAATACTATGCAACAGATTAATGTCATTGTTCCAGAGTTACAACTTGGTTAATTTATTTCTTGCGCCAACTAGAGCCACAGCTACAACATTAACCTGTCTTGACAACATTTTCACTAATGTTGTTCCAATTTAATTTTACTTATATTGATCATAATGACATAGTTAAGTCCTTATAATCCTTAGAAATGAAAAAATCCAATGATATTCATGGTTTCTCAGCTATAATAATTAATTCCATAGTTGAGTGTATTGCTCCATACTTGGCTATAATATTTAATAAATGTGTTCAGAGTGGTACATTTCCTGATCTTATGAAAGAGAATAAAGTCATTCCACACAATTCCAAGGCGGTAATATGTCTGACTCCACAAACTTTAGACCTATATCCATTCTACCGGTACTCAGTAAAATATTTGAAAAACTTATTTTACAACAGTGACAAAATCATTTTTACTGTAACAATTTAATGAATGCAAAACAATTTAGATTTTCCAGGGGTCGCTCAACTACCGATGCTGGTGTTGAACTTATTGAGCAAATTTTTGAAGCCTGGGAGGATTTACAGGATGCCCTTGGGGTATTTTGTGATTTATCCAGGGCTTTTGATTGCGTTCATCATGACTTCTTGATCAGAAAATTGGACCATTATGGAGTAAGGGATGGAACATATACCTTCTGAAGTTTTACTTGGGCAACAGAATTCAGAGGGTTGAGATTAATGGTAAAAAATCATCCGGATCTGTTGTTAACATGCGAGTGCCACAGGGTTCGATTCTTGGACCATTCCTATTTCTAATTTATATTAATGATTTGCCGCACCTTATAAAGGATAAACATGAAATAGTATTGTTTGCTGACGATACTTCATTACTTTTTAAGATACCTAGGCACCAAAAGTAATTTTCATAGTAGGTGCAAGTGGTGGTTTAGAATTAATCATCTTCTCCTTAATGAGAAAAAATTTAATGTATTAAATTTTGTGTACCCATTTTTTTTTTTTTTTTTTTTTTTTTTTTTTTTTAACGTCAGGAATCCTCATGGATACACACCTCCATCAAGGGGATGATGGAGGTGGTTATGTGAGACTCCTACTCACTAAACCTGACGGTTGCCGCCGCCGTCATAATGGGACACCACGGGATCGCTTTCGCACTCACCGCGATGCCCCGACGTGATCCACGGAGAGGGCACCCCGCAACGAGGAGCACCCATCCCTTTTTCGCAGGCTTGATAGATCGTGGAGGGATCCCCTTCCCCCCACCCAAGTCTGCTGCCTCTAAAGGGGGCCGAGACCCCCTTCTAGCTGGACTCAGTCTCAGAATCGAGCCAGTTGGACAGACCGACTCGACCGTGTCCAGCTCCGCCGCCGGTTATCTCCCCGAGAGGAGACCACCGGTCAGACCCCCTGGAAGAGCACACTCCCATAAGACCCAGTGATGCGCAGACAGCCTCACTGCAACACACTGGAGTCGAACGTGAGTCCGCTCACGTAGGGAGCCCAACGTCGAACCCGACAGGCCTTTACCGCCGGCCACGGTGATCAGCCGAGACCAGCAAGAAAAAGGCATAAGTCGGGAACCCACCACGCCCAGACCAACCATCACCAAGCGCAACCGTGGCGTCGCGCTCGGCAATGATTAATCCAGGCAACGTCTCGGACCGTCTCCCCACCAAGCACCCTCTCTAAAGTGCTTGGTGGAAAGAGGTCCAGACCCTAACCGCCGCAGGCAGCCTCTCCCTCAGCAAGAAAGCGACCGCCGCGGATCCCCCCCACACAGCCGCGGAACCACTCCACAGTCCACTCTGCTATCAGAGAAGTACCAGGAGTAAATCCGCAGCCGACCCCGGCAAAGAGGGCCTGCGCCCTCCCACCCTCAACGCCCAGGCCAACTTTCCAACGTGATCAAACGATGGAAAGAGGCCCGAGCCCCCCGCAGACAGACCACCCCGAAAGGCAGCCTGCCCGCCAGCCAGCCATGAACCGGGCACAAACCCCCATGGCCGACCCCCACCGCGCCGAGTATTAGCCAACGGCTAATGCAAACCCGAAGGATCACATTAACCGTTGTTGCCCAGGGAGCACCGACCCGTACCGCTTCCGATGCCACCGGACGAATCCGAGCAACAAGGGAAACAGACGGGCACACGAGGAGGTTCCCGGCGACGGCCCCCCTGATACTTAATTAACTTAGGTTAACAAACAAGAAACTCAAAATTTTAATGTAACAAGAAACTCAGATATGTAGTTAACATTTATATTATGACATATTAAAATACTGAATGTAAGACATTATCAAAACTATGGAACTACAATAATTCCGTATCATTGATAATAGTCCCATGTTATAAATAAGCACTATTTTTTCTCAGGTAAATATTAAGTTCAAAACATCATTATTACCTGAATTTTAAAACACTAGTAATAAAGAATATGTTCAGAATAGGGATGAGAAGATTTATGATAAAAACTAAAATGTTACGAAATTATTACTTTCTTTTGCATTTATACTTCTCGCCTTTCAAAGGCTAAGAAATTGGAAATATAATATTATACTTGTAGCGATATTATCACCGATTAAATTACCAATACTATAACACTGATTTAATAGGTTATTGTGGTCTAACTTAAAGAATAAGCAATCAAAAGGTATGATACTGTTTTTTATTTCTGATCAATTAATTGATGTCAGGTTGGATAGATAACAGTTGAAGTTGCACATCAGGTTCTTCTTAATGAGAAAAAACTTAATGTGTTAAATTTTGTGTACCCAACGTAAGACAGGTTGACACAAATATTGTAATAAAAAGTGATGAGTTAAAACCAGTGGACTCAGCAATATTTCTAGGAATCACATTAGATACAAAACTTCAATGGGGTCCTCATATTAGTAGCTTAACGAAAAAATTGTTCTGCAGCATACGCAGTTAAAAAAATCGGCAACTTACAGATGAAGCCACCGCGAGGTTGGTATACTTTAGTTATTTTTATAGTTTGATGTCGTATGGAATTTTGCTTTAGGGCCATGCAGCTAATGTCAATGCAATTTTCGTACTGCAGAAACGAACTATTCGTGCTATTTATAAATTAGAACCAAGAGTATCTTTAAGAAATCAATTTAAGGAAATAAATGTGTTAAATCTTATGTCGCAGTACATTTTTGAAAATCTTCTGTATGTTAAAAAAAATATACCCTATATTTTTTTTATTCAAAAGAAACTGCGACACTCATAATGTAAACACTAGAAATAAGCAGAAGCCTAATAACCTAATGTTGAGCCCCAATAAAACTATTTTTTAATACTTGGTTCTAATATACAAATACAAAAAATAGCTGCACAGATACCAAACATATTTATAAACGATTCGCTAATCGAACGTATGTCAGAAGCACGAAATTTAGGATTAATCGTGGATGAGAATTTACTATTTCTAAACCACGTTATAAACTCTGGTTGTAAATGCTTTTATCGGCTTAAACTTTTATATCGTATTACGCAATATTTAACCACTCAAACACGCAGGTATTACATTCTGTGCGGCTATTGTCTTATTCAAGATAAATTATGCTGACATCGTGATAGGCCCAAGACTACTTGCATGTAGTAAGATTCTTATCCAGAGTGTTCAAACAGCTTGTGCTAGGTTTTGTTTCAACAGGGGTGCGATGCCGGGAACCTCCTCGTGGTGCACCCTGGGCAACAGCGGTTACTGAGAACCTTCGGGTTCTCCCGCTGGCTGATACCTGGCGCGGTGGAGGTCAGTCATGGGGGTTTGTGCCCGGTTCATGGCTGGCCGGCGGACAGGCTGCCTTTCGGGGTGGTCTGTCTGCGGGGTGGGCTCGGGCCTTTTGGCCTGGGCACTGAGGGTGGGAGGGCGCAGGCCCTCTCTACCGGGGACAGCAGCGGGGTCGCCCCTGGTACTTCTCTGTGCGCAGAGTGGACTGTGGGGCGGTCCCGTGGTTGTGTGGGGGGTACGTGGCGGTCTCTTCCTTGCTGAGGTAGAGGCCGTTGCGCTGATAGGGTGGTGGCCCGGAATAGTCATCATCAGGTACAATAGCGCCTGACGATGATTAGTCCGGGTGAGGTGGCTACGGAGCTCTTCTTAGGGAGGGCTCCGTTAGCGGGGTGGCGGGACGGTCGAGGTCGCATATTCTGCGTCGTCTGCAGGTGGCAGTTTAAATTGCGGCGCAGATGTGTTTACCTCTTCCGGCCCCGTGTGTCGGGGTGGTCTTCTTCGGAGGGTCACCCGCGACGCACACCAGCCGCTGGTGGCGGCTTCGGGTTCGGACCACGACCGTTTTCGGACTTGGTCCGGCCCCGGGAGGTTGAGTCAGATCGGGACACCTTCTTCGTTGAGGGAGTCCTGATTTGGCTCGGCCGGCTTGGGTGGAGGGCAGGGGAGCCCTTCGCGATTCAACAAGCCGGCCACCGGAGTGGGACGCGCTCAAGTCAACCGGGCGCGTCACTCTATGGAGGTGGTGGTCGCTCACGCGGCCTTCCGTCGGAGCAACGCGGATGTGTGCGCAAGCGTTCCCGTGGCGCTCCATAATGACGGAGAGGTGTTGACCGTCTGGTTTAGTGAGTAAGAGTCTCACATAACCGCTTCCATCTTCCCCTGGATGGAGGTGTGTATCCATGAGGATTCCAGACGTTAAAAAAAAAAAAAAAAAAAAAAAAAAAAGGTTTTGTTTCAACAACCCGCCATGTATGCATATTATTCCTTTCCTTAATTCCGCAAACATATCGAAAACGGAGTATAGAAGACAATTCCATCTGGCGTGTCTGAATTTTGGGGGCTATAATATATAAAGTCCCAATATGCTTATGTAATAAGCTAAAATGGTTGAGTGATTGTGATCCTACTTTCTAGCGTGCTGGGTATTCCCTTGCACAAAACCAATGCATTCCGGAGTAGCTTTAATATGCTGACTCCAGCTGCTGGAATGGTAAAATGAAAAATGAGAGGTGAAGTGAAAAATGAAAATTTTAAACATTTAAGAAGATATACTTGAAATACAACAAATCTCATATTAGCAGATATAGAAAAGACAAGGTAAAACTTGAGATAATTTTTATCTTTAAAATGATCTACGAGTATAAAATGTATCAAATATCCTATGCACCATTTATTGTAGCCGTGAACACATCAGGTATGTCAGTCAAATAGTTTATTATTATTATTTTTTTATTATATTTTTACAGAAGCTTTCTAAAATTATTAGAATTAAACATATTATATATTATTTATATTATTACATTGTATATCACTTGGTAATCTCTGATTTATTATCACTCATCATGTCAAATATATTTTTTTAAGTGTTTATCTCATATTTCATTTCTTGTTATCCTAAGATTATTTTTTAATTAATTACAATATACATTTTTAGAGATGTTAAGACAACTACTACTCGCGGTGGCATGCATCACCTTGCAAGTAGTTAGTGGTGATACAAACCATAGGTTAAATACTACCATATCACCATCAGCCTATAGTGTCATCATCACCCCATATTTTGACACAGCGGATAACAGAGCATTTACCTTCGATGGAGAAGTGACCATCACTTTTACAACAAGCGCAAACATCAATAAAATTAAAATTCATTCCCAAGACTTAAATTTTACTGCATCTGATATTACCCTCAAGAATGGAGATAATGTTATTAGTTTGAACGAGGCGAACCCTCTAGAATTTGAGAAAGCTTATTCGTTTGCTCATATTAATCTAGCAAAAGATATATCAGCTGGACTTGAGTATACTCTGAACATTGTTTATCAAGGACCGATAAGGACAGATCTGAATGGTTTTTATGGAACTTATTATATTCAAAATGGGGTAAAGAAGTAAGTACAAATTTTGTAATTAGAGAGGTTTTTTGTATATTTGGTGTATAATAATATTAACAAGTGGAATAATGATTAAGTTAATATCATAGTGTTCTACTCAATCTTTAAATATAATATATCATTTGACCAAAAAAAAATACATTATTTTTTTTTCAAATATAAATATGGTAAATTTGATATATTTTAAATATTTACATTTGGTAGCTTAACTATTACCTAATTTTTTATTCATTTAATATGTAATATCGTTGTAATAAGTTTTAATAATTCTTATTCCGTATCAAGAACCACTGCTGTCAAACTGTATAAAAAGATGAATTACAAAACATACCGTTCTATCATAAGATCTTCTTATCAATATTAACATGTCTAGGCATTGTGTTATGATATGTTTATAGTAACTAGGGGCTATAAAACGATTATATATTGTAGTTATTAAGCCAACACACAATGTAGGTACATATATGTATATATATATATATATATATATATATATATATATATATATATATATATATATATATATATTATAACGTCCATTTTGGTGTTGGCTATAGTTTCTTTGTCTTTTAAAAGTGGTTAGAAAGTAACGTAGAAGACGTTAGCAAAATATAATGGAAGATTACATCTACATTTTTTTAAGATAAGTTAGGAAGATATATACATAATGGAGATATTAAGAGGGAAAGTAGTGATTTGGCGGTGAGCCCGTAAATCTAATACTGATTTGATCGATTTGCCTTCTACTCGACTATACTGTTAGTTCAGTTTTAGCTGCGATCCTACAGAATAATGCGGATCCAATACAAAAATATATTCATAATGTAGTTTCAGCTGTTGTGGCGCCGCTAGATGAGTATTTTGGTGATAGTAATGAATTAAAGCCGCTCAAATAACAGTGGTTCCAGTATTACAGTTGTATAAACATCAAATTCTTTTTTAGATGGTTCGGCGCAACACAGATGCAGCCAGTCCATGCAAGAAAGGTATTCCCTAGTTTCGATGAACCCGAATATAAGGCAGTTTTCACACTAACCATTGATAGACCAGCGGATTATCAGCCTTCTCTAACCAACACAAAACTAGAATCAGCATTTCCAATGTAAGAATAAGAAAAAAAAAAATACATCGACATATTTCAGACTGTTTTTTTACATGTTCAGCAACAGTATATAACATGAACAGTCATAGTTTATTTTGATATAATGTTTTTAGAGCAAATGGGTATATTCGGGAAATATTTTATCCTACACCAATGATGTCCACGTATCTTGTTGCTTTCCTCGTGTCAGAGTACGAGGCTGGTTCATCGATAACAGTGGGAGCTAATGAATTCGGAGTCTACGCTAGACCAGATGCTAAGAATCAAACTGAATATGCCTTTGATTTTGGACAGCGAGTTGTCCAGGCATTGGGTGATTATTTTGGTATTGATTATTATTCTATTAATAGTAATTTGAAACTTCACCACGTTGCATTATCGAACTATGGGAGTGGAGCCATGGAAAACTGGGGGCTTGTTACATACAGGTAAAAAATAAAAATAAATTTTATAATTTTAATGAATGAGCCACCTCTTGCAGGCAGCCTCTCTACATCAATCCAAACATCATTTGTTTTACGACTTTTTAAAATTAATCGATTTTAAAATTTAAGTTTCCCATACAAAATTAATTTTTTGTCTCTGATCTTGCATTATCTCTGTGCGTAGGTACGGCGCGGCGCCCAGGCGTTGTCATTATAGGTGCTTCATACTAAATACAGTGTAATAATTAATAACCGAGGGAGGAAACATTGTTTGTTTCGTTTTGTTTTGTGTTGTTCATTAAGATTTGTAAAAAGTCGTAGAACGAATGTTGTTGGGATTGATGTAGAGAGGCTACCTACAGGAGGTGGCCCATTAATAAAATTAACCCTGTATAAATAATTGATTATACATATATATAGGTAAGATTATAATTGATCTACGTTTACGTTATACTACAATAATTTATTTTAAAAATAATTTAATAATTATTATAATTTAATTGAAAAATAATAAAAGTTTCGTTTCGTTTTAGGGAAGATTCTTTATTATACGTTCCTGAAGAATCAACCCCAAATTACAAATATAAAGGGGCACAAATAGTAGCTCATGAGACCACACACATGTGGTTTGGCAACCTTGTTACTTGTCACTGGTGGAGCAACACTTGGTTAAACGAAGGATTTGCAAACTATTTCCAAGATTATATCACCTCCTTGGTAAGAATATGTGACTTTATTAGCTATTATTACTTTTGAAGATATTTGGTGGAAAGGCTGTCCCGTACGATAAGTGAGGAAGTATAAAGTTGCATAAGTGTATCACTTTTGATGGTGATATGTTTCAAATAATGATATGCTTTTGTTGCTTAGATTGAACCAGATTTTGGAGCCGAAGACGTGCTAGTTATTGGCTCTTTACATTCCGCATATAATGCTGACGATGGTGCGGATTCTGTCCCAATTACAAATAACAATGTGAATTCACCTGAAGAAATTAGCGGACATTTTGGTACAATTACATATCAAAAAGCTGGATCAGTAATTAGAATGGTGCACAATTTAATAGGCGAAGATGCGTTCAGAAATGGCCTAAATGCATATTTGTCTGCTAAGTGAGTGATGAGGTAGTGATGTGTAAATCTTCATATTTAATTATTTTTCTAATATTTTTTTACTATTTCAGCCAATTTGAATCCGGTTATCCGGAGTTGTTATATTCGTCGCTAGAAGAAGGAGTTCGAAATTTTGGTTCTCTGTCTAATTATGAAGGATTTGATATTACTAGCATAATGAGTTCCTGGATAACACAACCCGGACATCCTATTTTGAATGTTAAAGTGAACTACAAAGATTCAACAATTGAATTAAGCCAGGTACGGTGTACAATATAAAAGAATATACTAGTAAAAAAGTTTGCAATAAAGGAAAACGTGAATAATTTTGTTACAGAAACGGTTTTACATAAACTCATTTGAGAGTTCGGATGAAATTTATAAAGTACCAATAACTTATACTCTTGAAGCTGATTTTGACTTTGAAAACACTAAACCAACGTTTATTATGGATAGCAAGACATACCTTTTGGAAATTAAAGAAATCGGGGAAAATAAAACTTGGCCAATATTTAATATACAGGAAACAGGTAACAAAAATTAAACCTCAAGTATTTGCCACTGCACAATTACCTTGTTTTAGCAATAAAAATATATTTAATATTTATTTATTTATTTATTTTAATAATTTAACAAAGTTCACATTTATGAAACAGAATATTCTTTGAAACTTTTTATTGGCCCCGCTTACAAATACACTCAACTTTTTACTGTTTAAGATCTTTAGTATCACTGTTACACTTAATAATACGAGTCTTGTTACACAACTTAGTCTCTCAATCACACACTGCCTTCTCTTAGCTGGAAGACAATTTATAAATTCATTACTTTTAATCAAATCAGTATCCAATGTAACATTTATGTATTTAGTCAATTAAACTTCTTTACAAAGATTACATTGGTTTTGGTTAAACCAACCACTGATATCTTTATTTTTATTCAAAACCAACCTTAGCATATGACAAGAGGAATAAACCATATAAATCAAAACGAATGATTTAAAAACTCTCCTCATTATAACCGTATATCTTTTGAATATATTTTAGGTTTTTATAGAGTCAATTATGATAGTATCACCTGGGGTCTTATATCTGAACATCTAAAGAGTAATCGTGGTGGAGAGATTCATTATTTAAACAGAGCTAAGGTAATAATAACATTTATATAAAACTGAGAAATTTTATCATTGTTTTTCATGTTCTTTAATATTGAAATTCAACGGAATAAAAAATGTTGTGGGCAATAACGCATATTGTTCTTATAAAACTTTTATCTTGTAGATTGTCAACGACTTATTTGCGTTTTTGTTTGCGGATGAAGTTCAATTCGAGCTTTTACATGATGTACTGCAATTCTTAAAAGATGAAGATGAGTATGCTGTTTGGAACGCAGCTCTTCGAGGCCTGAACAAACTACGAAACTATTACCTCGGTTCTGAAACTTTGGACCTGATTGATGTAAGTTTGGAATTTAGAAAGCCAAAAGAAAATAAAGTAATGTCAAACCACTAAAAGAATTAAATACAATATGTTGGTTTTTAGAAATTTTCTTTAGAGTTAATAGAAGGGGTGATTAGCAGAATAGGATACGAAGTTCAGTCTACAGACGATTTAAAAACTCTAAGGAATAGAATGCAATTATTAGAATTCGCTTGCAAACTTGGCCATCAAGAATGTATTGAGAATTCTCTACAATGGTTCAGAGACCTCAAAAGTAATGGTGTATGGTAAGACGTTTGAAAAATAATTTTGTCATTTTATTTTAAATGGTGGTTCTTAAAATGCAAAGGCGATGCATCAGGTTTATTAAGTCTTGAGATTGTATTTTATGTTTCAAGGATTCAGCCAAGTTTAAGAGCAGTAGCGTATTGCACTGGTCTGAAGCATGGAAATGACGAAGACTTCGACTTCTTGTGGGATCGGCTTGTTTCAACAAACGTCGCTAACGAGGCAAAGATTATTGCTGATAATTTAGGCTGCTCTTCGGATGAAAATAAACTAAATGGGTAAGCATTTGTTAAAACTCTTATAATGTATAAATTATCTTCATTAATATCTTAACGATGCAATTGAACATGTTACAACACTGTTTAATTTATGGAAACATTATTTTTAAATAATTCTAGCTTTGTATTACAACTATAGAAAAAGTGCTTTATTTTAGCTATCTCGTATCTATGTTACTGGAAAATAGTCCAATCAAAACACAGGATCTTACCGTACCTCTGAAAAGCGTTTTGTCAAATTATAACAATTTACAATTGGTTATGCAAGGACTCCAAACTAACGTATCTCTTTGGAAGTCCATGTAAGTTTTGTTTTACATTTTTTTGCAATCTTTTTATTTCTTTTACAATTTTTAATATATTATACTGTTTACTTTTAGCTATCCTTCTTTGGGATCAGTTTTATCTACCGTCGCATCTTCTCTTCACACCGAGGAAGACTTTAAGAGTGTAAGTTACAGTCACAGAATAATAATGAATTCCAATTACATTTAACGGTGATATTTATTGCTAAATGAATTAATATGACATATTAACACCTCCACAAATAAATTCGGTTAATGAATGTGTCCTCTGTCTCGAGTGTTTGACGGACGGTCGTTTATGTTTGAAATTGCACCGTAATTAGTAAAGATCAATAAAAGGGACGTATTAAAGCATTTGAAGAGGAGACGATGTTTTCACTATGTTTTGAAATATCATTGCGTAATTGTGCAAAAAACTGAAATTATAGTGCAGACTTAGAATTAATCAGTATTAGTTAAATCTTGACTCTTAGTTTTTACCATAACTAGATCATTGTAATATTTTAAAACGATCATTTTTCGATGGATCATAGAAGTAACAGAAAACAGTTGAGAGCGTGTTAACTAAAATAAAATTTCAAATACTGATATTACTATTGCTAATTGATGGCCGAAAATTAGGTATTTTTTTTACCCAAAAATGTCGGGTTGTAATTTAAAAACGAAAGAATCTTTAAAAATAATAAAGACTGTTATGAAAAATATATTAAAATTATTTATTATTTACTAGTGGTAGCAATTAAACACTTCTTTGAATACATTACAATCAATGCCAAAAGCAGAGAGGTATATTAGATGCGAGGTCAATATCATTAAAACGCTAATAAATATTGTTTTAAAAAGTACCT
Organism: Napeogenes sylphis; assembly: GCA_959347405.1. NCBI lineage: Eukaryota > Metazoa > Arthropoda > Insecta > Lepidoptera > Nymphalidae > Napeogenes > Napeogenes sylphis. Next base: position 25,603,366 of record OY365788.1, on the reverse strand, counting down.
TACAACAACCTGATTGTTAAGATTTATTTTATTGTTGAAAAATAACAAACAGTAAAGTTACTGCTATGAAGATTAATAATTAATAATATATTTACAGTTTGAGAGCTGGTTATCATCATGCTCTGAATGTGATGCGGACACTGTGACAAGTGCCAGTAATTCTGTAGCCAAAGCTAAAGCAGTGACTGCTTGGGCCGATATTCACAAAAGTGACATTTCTGCTACTTTGCATAGATAGTGGTTAAAACTACTGTGGATATTTTTGACAAACATGTTTCTTCAACTATAATTTAATTATTGTTAATTTTCTGTTTTTATTAAAAAATATATTACATTAGAATAGTGTAAAAATGTTATATGATTCTTAGTAAAAATCTATTTGCTTCATTTAAATGTGTTTTATTTATTGTATTTTTTGAAATAACAGTCTTGTGGCAATAAAAGTTTGGAAAAGTCAAGGAAAGAGATCCTATTCTTCTGTTAAATTATAATCTGTTAAATTGTACTTGTTAATAAATATATAGTCGTTAGTTAGTCGTTTTTTATAATATTTATATGTATTAATATTAGAAAGTGAATATTATTATTCTACGAAATTCGAATGTCCTTCAAAAAATATAACTTTTGGCCTCCAATAAAATAATTTATTTTTGATGTTGTTATTTATTTAAACTTATTTACTATCACAAGGTTACAGTTTTTTTTTATTTATATATATTTCTATAACGCCAAAACAATTAAACTTCTGTAAAAAATATAACTTTAAATTCGTCTTACAAGTGATATATGATAATCTTGATCATCTCAAACTTTTTGTCAGAAACTATTACTTACTGTGAAAAAACTCTAAGGAAATATACTTTTTCTATCTGTACATAAAGTTTCAAGTTATGTTACATAAGAATTACATTCTTACATATGAAATTGGCGTTTTTCGTACTGGCCACTTAAATCACAAATTTTTCGTCTTTGTTAAGGAATTCCAAATATATTTTTTTAAAGCTATTATTTTTGTTTCGTTGAACGTCATTTTTATCTTCTTTTTTTTCTGTTTGCGTTACTCGGTTTACAAAATAAAAAACTTAAAATATTGCATTATTTACGAGTACGAATTCCATCGAGGTAGCAGTGCTGCGGGAGCGACTTGAAGGCTTTATGATGTGTATTGTGGTCGTGTTATTAAACAAAACACAGTTCGTTTTTGGTTTTAAGGTTTTTGTTCTGGACATTGTAGAACAAGCCCCGTGGAAGGCAGGAGACCCAAGTTGATAATAAAAAATTGAAGACTACTGTCGAAGCGGTTCCATGACAAGCCACTTCCGAGTTAGTTATAGGCTGTGGTGTTAGTGATAAAACTGTTTTAATCTACTTGAAGCCAATTGGGAAGGTTAAAAAGCTTGAAAGGTACCTCATGATATGACTGAAACAAACCGGCAAACGCGCGTCGACTGGTGCATTACATTACTGAACCGGCACATTATTGAAGCATTATCTGTGATGAAAAATGAATTCTCTACAATAATCAGAAGCGCTCATCGCAAGGGTTGGATCTCAAAAAATTACTTGTAAGCGTTTTGTGGACTAGTCCCGGTATTGTTCATTACAACTTTCTCAAATCTGGCCTGACTATTACGACAGATGACGATTGTTTGCAGTCACAAACCATGATGAAAAAACTAGCTGCTAAACAATCTAGGCTGGTCAATCGCTCCACAACACTGCCGCTTCACGACAACGCTAGACCACATACTGCACTACAGACGGCTACCAAATTAGATAAGTTTCAATTAGAATGTCTAAGACATTCACCGTACGCCCCAGACCTTGAATACAATGGATTAATATTTTAATCGAAATTTGGATAACTTCTTGCAGGGGAAAATATTCAACTCCGATGGGGCAGTCCAAATCGCCTTCAAAGATTTCCTTGATTCTTGTTTTTTTAGTAAAGTGATCAATAAACTACCTAAACGACGGCAAAAGTGCATAAAAACAATGGTTCATACTTTGATTAATTAAATACTGAGATTAAAAAAATATCGACTTTTTGTTCCTCCCAACGCCAAACGCATATTCATTTGTAAGGACCTAATATTAACATTTAATTTTAATTTACTTTCTAATATTTAGCAACTTCTTTAAAATGTATATTATTGTTTATGGTCAAATGTTATTTGAACGTTTGTTTATTTATTTTATAAAACGTAACGTTACGAAACTGTCACAGTTTCCAATAAAAATAAATAAATTAATCAACTTTGGAGTTAGCCAAAATGAACTGGTTTTCTACGATGATGGTTAAATATTCTGAAACCAACGCTGAATACACAATTGCTGTAAATAAATTTATTTACGTAATTACGTATTTTATATACTGTTGGAACAGTTACGGCCTATGAATTGGCACTTACATTTTTGAGGAACCATATTACTTGTAGGTGGTGAAACAATGTGTAGACCAACGAAGAGTTTGCTATAGATCAGGGGTGACCAACTTAATCAGAATTAAGATCGACTTTTTACCGACGAGTCGCTGTTAGATCTACTTTATTTATTTTTAAAAATTACGTTCTTCCTGATATTCTAATGGATCTTTAGGGCATGTAAATCTTAATTTCAACTTAAAAAATTTAAATAGTTCTTGCCTAGCCGGAATCGACTCGACTAGCGGCCGCGATCGACTGATTGGACACCCCTGCTATAGATAATATATAGTAGTGGATAGAAAGGTTTAAACTATTGCCTCGTTGACAGGGAAATTCTTAATAATATAATTACTTAATAATAAAGTATCATGCGTAATCATTACCAATACATTAAGTTTGGGTCTACGTATAATATCTGACTAACTTGATTAACAGACCCTATTTAATAATTTCTGCGTTGGAGAAAATTTTAACGGTAGTTGTAGTTAGTTTTTATATGGTTGAATGAAAAGGTAACGAATTTTTTCTTTTTGCATTTGAAAAGCATTTTGCTTGATTATTTATTAAAGGCACCGGAAGGATAATATTAATATATATATATTAATGTAATATATATATATATTACAGATTTTACAATTCTTTCAAAAGAGCAGTTCAGGAAGAACGAGTCACAATAGAAAATTTAAACATGAAGTCCTTCATGCAGTACTAGGTAGAGGAGAGAGGGTATCCAGTTCTTAACGTTAAGGTTTATATAGAGAAATGGTGTTCATGTCTCTCACTCATGTAGGAATATAAATCATTTTAAAATATAACTACTCTAAAATATTTGTTATAGTACGTAAAGAAGAATAAAATTATACATTTTCATTCAAGAAAGAAACTTCTTAGCGTTTCATAAACACCTATGGATCAAGTATAGCCTATTATTCCGTTAACTTTATACCTCTGTAAAAAAAACTCATTCTAACAATCTTACTCCTTCCCTAATTTGGTAATGATATTCCAACTTCTGGAGAATTTGTTACATTAAATAATTTTCATAAAATTCTTTTAAACACTTTCTTCGAATTATAACTAAAATAAAATTCTAAAACACTTTAGTGCTAGACAATTTTTGTTACAGTAATGTTTGTAAGTTTAAATGAGGATTTCCTTGACAAACTTGAATGTATGCTCGACTCTGCCAAAAGATTTGTTTTCAACCCTCGCAAATTTTACAACTCTCTGTCTTCATTTCAATCCCAAATAATCAGTTATAAGGTAAGTAGGTTCGTAAGGATCTCTTGTACCCTAAACTCCATCCCTACATCACAAATACCTGAACTGTGAATTCATACTTGCAAAATAACTAAAATGAACGAAGTGGCATACTATAGACATAGTATGCCACTTCGTTCCAATTAAAACTACTTGTTGATTGTACCCGCTCATCATACTAATTTCATAACGAATTCTTCGCTGTTGTCGCTGCCCGTCTGCGGAAGTCTCATTTATGCAAGTTTTGTACTTGCGTACAGTATTTTTTTTTTCTTTAAAATTAACTACGATACTAATATATATGATTGTGTCTGTCTTAAAAAATTACACCCACTCCTGTATTTCCAGTCAGCAAATACATTGTGTTTCTTTTGTTAAAAGATTTTATTGTATTCACTATATCTTTTATGGTTTTGTTTGGCCGATCGTTGATGAAGTCTTTTCTCTGATGATGTCAGGACGTATAGCTTCTGATTTAGTTTGAAAGTGCAAGATTGAAGTGCAAGAGAAAGGAAGACTATTACATCTGACCTGCATGTACAACAAGATAAGAAATCGTTTCTTACATTAATTTGAAACACTAAATGAGTGTTATATATTTTGCAAAACTACTCTAATGTTTAAATTAAGTTTCTGTGGTGCTTGAATCCGTTTACGTTTAAGATATTTTTGTGTTTCAGAATCAATTTTTGTGGTATCAATTTTATTTTTATAAATGTTGTAAATATACTTTTAATGTTTTCATACTTGCCTTAACTTATATTTGTTTTTAGGAGATCCTTCACAATTTCCTTCAGATATCAATTTGACACTTGGGCTATGGTATTCCAATTGGTAGGAAGGTGACAAATATCTGGAACAGATTCTAAATACCAAAATTGACTTGCAACATTAGTCATGAGGTCCGTGTGAATAATGCCATAGCCAAATTTAGTGTTCTGAGGAGTAACTATATTGCGTAAGACAATTTTTTTTACGTAAAAAAATGATGCCTACTTTATTTCAAAAACTGATAGGCGCGGTCAATTTCCCCTCATATTGGTATTGCGCCACATTACTCTCTCTGATTACCCTTCACCGTATCTCTTTTGTAAATAGGTTCTTAGCACGCAATGTTATTCAGTGTAATATGTTTCTTTATAATAAACAATAATTACGCCTATACTACAATAAATGTTTATTTTATTGTTTATAAAATAAATCCAAATTACTGAAAGTATGTTTTTTTGAAAAGTTCTCTAAAGCAGTGGCTATGTCTTTTGTAAATTGTTACAGAAAGATGATTGAACTCTAACAATCAAGCAGAGCGACAATGCTGAGACTTTTTATATGTAGTTGTAATAAAAAGCGGTGCAAGAATACGCATAGAAATGTGTAGATATATAGTACATATATTTAAATATTTCATAAAATATAATAGAATTAATAAGATTTTCAGTTTCAATCTCTTAGAAAATATGAGTGTTCCAACACAACAATATTGTGACTTGTACTATTGTTAAAATTACTGCATCATTTGAATTTTCTAACACTTACCTATACAATTAAAAATAAAATATTTTTATAAGTTCTGTTAAAATCATGCCATTAATATTTATTTGTTCAATATTATTAAGACTATAAAACTGACTTTCTAACAGAAGCAATACAATTTGCCTACTGCAAATACCGTTAGATAGATATAGGCGTTAGATAGGTATTAACTCCCCGATTGTGAAATATAGATTTAAGATTTACAAATAAATTACAATCATTTTAATAAATGTTAATCTTAAGATAACAATAATATCGAAAGTATATACATTTATAAGTAGGTGGGTATATATATTTTTAATAACACACTATATGTACGTCAAACAGCGACAGACATACGATCAATACAAGAAATAAAAATAAACTTGTAACGCCTAAATTTTGACTTCAAAAAGTTAACAAATCCTTCATATATTATAAGGTTCCACAAGATATCTTAGATCTTCCTTTTCTTAGTTTTAAATCAAAAATTAAAAGTATATTATTAAATAAAACTTATTATATCATTCAAGAATTTTTGATTGATCGAAATGTGTGGAACTTGGGTCCTTGACTCATTTGCAGGGTTGATGTTATAATGTGTAGGTCAAAAATTGTTAAATTTCATTTTAAAAGAGCAACTGTTAAGTTTCTTTCTAGCTCTTCTCAATAGAACAGCATTCCGAGCTGGTGGTAGCTTACTCACGGACTGACTGACTAATACGGACTAATTTAATGTAATTATTGACGATTCAAAGGTGCGTGTAAATGCCTACTTGAATAAAGATATTTTGAATTTGAATTTGAATACAATTTTAGCAATAAAATATTTTCAAATATACATAACTTCTATTTATTCTAGAAATCTCTATATATTATGAGTAATCTACTACCGACCGTATATATTTTTTTCGAATTTAATGGTACATGATAAATAAACAGATGTACTTAAAATACAACAAATCTCATATCAGCAGCCACTGATATCATTAGATAAGGTAAAACTCAGATGATTATTATCTCTAAGGCTATAAAGAGTATCAAATACACTCTACATCTTTTATTGCCGAGGAGAACACAACAGGTATGTTAGTTTTATATTTTAATTATAATATTAATAATGTGTTGAAGACATTAACTAAAAAGGTTTTTATGGGAAAGGCGTATTATTGTAAATATTACCAATAAATATTACATTATTTACCCAAATTTGTTGGTAAAGTGGAAAATAGATAGTCTAGAACTTTTAGAAAATTTATAAATTAGGTAATGATTGATTCATCGTCATTGAAAAAAATCCAAAAAAAAACAAAAATTAAACATTTATCGACAAAAAATACATTCTCTATTTGGCATTTTTTAAAATTATTGTTTGGCTTTTTCATAATGAACGTTATATTTTTAGAGATGTTAAGACAGCTACTACTCGCGGTGGCATGCATCACCGTGCAGGTAGTTAGTGGTGATACAAACCATAGATTAAATACTACCATATCACCATCAGCCTATAGTGTCATCATCACCCCATATTTTGACACAGCGGATAATAGAGCATTTACCTTCGATGGAGAAGTGACCATCACTTTCACAACAAGCGCAAACATCAATAAAATTAAAATTCATTCTCAAGACTTAAATTTTACTGCATCTGATATTACCCTCAAGAATGGAGATAATATTATTAGTTTGAACGAGGCGAACCCTCTAGAATTTGAGAAGGCTTATTCGTTTGCTCATATTAATCTAGCAAATGATATATCAGCTGGGGTTGAGTATACTCTGAACATTGTTTATCAAGGACCTATAAGGTCTGATTTGAATGGTTTTTATAGAAATTATTATATTCAAAATGGAGCAAAGAAGTAAGTACAAATTTTGAAATTAGAGGTGGTTGGATAATATTATTAATAATTAGAATATTAAATTTAAAAATACGTTAATATCTTTGTTCTACTCCATCTATACATATATTTAAAAGTTGTAAAATTATTTGATTATAGAATAAAAAACATATATTTAATCTTAACTTTATTGTGATATCGTTATTTATTAAATGAGTAAAACATTACATTTAATAAAAATCATTTAAATTACATAACTTTGTAGCAATAAATCTTATTATTTCTTATCTCGTCTAAAGAAGCAATGCTGTCAAACTATTTGATAGATAGATAAGATGGATCAGAAAACTTAACGACTTATCCATGTGATCTTCTTATCAATATTGACATATCTACTTGTTGTGTCATGATAAGGTTAAACTAAGAAGGTGAACTATAACAATTCTATATTTGAGTTATTGGTAAGATTAATTATGCAATCGTACATTTTGAATTGACCTGAGTTTGAAATCTTCATTAAGAATGACAGTTTTCCTACACTATAAAAACATAAAAGAGTAATTAAGCTTTGGCAGTGAGAGGTAATAAAGTGGAACGCAGTTTTATTTGAGGCAGTTGGCACAAAAGCAGTAGAACTGACATTGTTTCAATCATTTTGGTAGTTCGACTACTCGTTTTTTGTAAGTGAAGTAAAATTAGCACTTCTACATAACTCTGTTTAACCAATACAATAATATTATTTAATAATAATATTATAATTATAAAAGTATTATCGGAAAGTTGTTGGGGTTGGCGTAGCGCTATATGTGCAGGTGCTGAGCAAAAGCGGGTACTGACGGATTTTGAGATATAATTAGTAAAAACCTTGTATTATGCTGTAATGTTTACGAGTCAGCAACAACATTTTGATAGGAATAGCCACGAGGTGCGACTGCTGACTGTTGAGCTTCAAAAACTCTAAATAGTATGAGAATTGATTATAATTAGAATTAATTGAATATCATAATAGAATTGATTATAATTAGAAAAATATTAATACATTACATTATAATAAGAAAAATACTATAACGATATAATATTACATCTTGAAACAACAGTAACTTAATTACAGGTTTTCATTGTCACTGACATTTTACTAACAAAACATTGTAAGAATTAAAAAATATATTATTAGCACTTTGAAAAAAATATACATACAAACATGATTCATTGATGACCATACGTTCTTTTATCCAGTATAAATGGAAATGTTTCTCTCATTGAATTATATATAAATATAACATAAGTGTTTAATTTTTTTAGATGGCTCGGTGCAACACAGATGGAGCCAGTGCATGCAAGAAAAGTATTTCCTAGTTTCGATGAACCTGAATATAAAGCGGTTTTCACATTAATCATTGATAGACCAGCGAACTACCAGCCTTCTCTGGCAAACACAAAATTGGCTTCAGCAGTCCTAATGTAAGAATAAAATAAGTGATTTAAAAAAAATGATATTTATTTATTATTATTTTGGTTTGTACAACATGTAGGATACATTGTTTATTCTCATTCATTACATATGTATTGGTTTTTAGGCCAAATGGGTACATTCGGGAAACATTTAATCCCACGCCGAAGATGTCCACGTATCTTATTGCTTTCCTCGTATCAGAATTCGAGGCTGGTGCGTCGATAACAGTTGGAACTAACGAATTCGGAGTCTACACTAGACCAGAAGCTAAAAATCAAACAGAATATGCCTTCGATTTTGGACAAAGAGTTGTAAATGCACTTGGTGATTATTTTGGCATTGATTATTATTCGACCAATAGCAATTTGAGACTTGACCACGTAGCGTTACTGGACTTTAGGGCTGGTGCCATGGAGAACTGGGGACTTATTACATATAGGTAGAAAATAAAATTTTAATTTCTTATTTAAATTAACACTACCATCGGCATTTTAAAAACATATGTATATTTTAGAGAATCTCTCTTATTGTACGTTCCGGAAGAATCAACGCCATATTACAAATATAGAGTGGCACAAATAATAGCTCATGAGACCACACACATGTGGTTTGGCAACCTCGTTACTTGTCACTGGTGGAGCAACACTTGGTTAAACGAAGGATTTGCAAACTATTTCCAAGATTACATGACTTCTTTGGTAAGAATAAGTGACTTTAATAGATACGATAATTTTTATGGTATTGGCAGGTAAGACTGTAAAACAAATTGTAAATTACGAAGAGTGAAATAATAATAATAATAATAATAATATCAGGACAAATTACACACATTGATCTAACCCCTAAGTAAGCAAATTATTTGCTTGTGTTAAGGGTGTTAGACATCGATACAAATACATAGAAGTACACATATAAATACTGAGAATGTATTATACCCATATACCCATAGATGATTGGATAAGGTTGCATGTTACTATGGTACATAGAAGGTGATCTTTTTATTCCTTCGCATCATACCGGTTTTCTCTCAAGTTCTTTCACAGTACACGCTACAAAACTCTGGAATAGACTCCCAGAAAACATAAGTCGTTATCCTATCAAATTAGCTTTCAAAAAATCTGTTCTGATATATCTGTCCCGGAAATAGCAGAATTATTATAAAGAATTAATTTTACGTATGTATGTACACATTTATATATGTATTTATATACCTTTACATGTATTTTATATCTATGTTTATGTGTAAGTCATATGTTTGATTTTTCTACATTTATTAAATTATTAACGACAATATTTATACAATAATTAATTTAATTGAATATACAATGTTTTCATTTGTTTGTTTTATGCAATGTTATTGTTTTAGTTGTTGTTAAGTTTTGGTTATAGAATTTTAGCGCCTGATATAAAATAATTCTTTTACTGTTTTTCTGGGTTTACAGGCAGATAATGTTTTTAGTATTCAGTTATATAGTTATTAGCTCCGCCTTTTGTACCATTTTTTTGCCCAATAAAGATTAAATAAATAAATAATAAATATAAATGAATAAAGGAAGGGAGAAGGTTTAGGCATCTGACTGTGTTACTCATCTGACGAAATGTGGCAGTAATTACTTAGTTATCAAGAAGTCTTTTTACCAATCTTCATAGAGAATGATAAGGTCCGTATTTAAAAGTAAAAATAAACATATTTTGTTTGCGTTGTTTAGATTGAACCAGAAGTTGGAGCCGGAGACCAGCTAGTTATTGGATCCGTACATTCCGCATTTAATGCTGACGATAGTTCGGATTCTGCCCCAATTACAAATAACAATGTGAATTCACCTGAAGAAATTAGCGGACATTTTGGCACAATTACATATCAAAAAGCTGGATCAGTTATTAGAATGATGCACAATTTAATAGGCGAAGATGCGTTCAGAAATGGCCTAAATGCATATTTGTCTGCTAAGTGAGTGATGAGCTAGTGATGTGTAAATCTTTATATTTAATTGTTTTTCTAATATTTATTTATTATTTTAGCCAATTTCAATCCGGTTATCCGGAGTTGTTATATTCGTCGTTAGAAAAAGGAGTTCGAAATTTTAGTTCTCTGTCTAATTATCAAGGATTTGATATTACTAGCATAATGAGTTCCTGGATAGCACAACCCGGACATCCTATTTTGAATGTAAATGTGAACTACAAAAATTCAACAATTGAATTAAGCCAGGTACGGTATACAATATAAAAGAATATACTAGTAAAAAAGATTGCAATAAAGAAAAACGTGAATAATTTTGTTACAGAAACGGTTTTACATAAACTCATCTGAGAGTTCGGATGAAATTTATAAAATACCAATAACTTATACTCTTGAAGCTGATTTTGACTTTGAAAACACTAAACCAGCGTTTATTATGGATAGCAAGACATACCTTTTGCAAATTAAAGAAATCGGGGAAAATAAAACTTGGCCAATATTTAATATACAGGAAACAGGTAACAAAAATTAAACCTCAAGTATTTGCCACTGCACAATTACCTTGTTTTAGCAATAAAAATATATTTAATAATTTTACAAAATTCAGATTTATGAAACAGAATATTCTTTGAAACTTTTTATTGGCCCTGCTTACAAATACACTAAACTTTTCATTGTTTAAGATCTTTAGTATCAGTATATAGATATAGTATATAGATCTTAATAATACGAGTCTTGTTACACAACTTAGTCTCTCAATCACACACTGCCTTTTCTTAGCTGGAAGACAATTTATATATTCATTACTTTTAATCAAATCAGTATCCAATGTAACATTTATGTATTTAGTCAATTAAACTTCTTTACAAAGATTACATTGGTTTTGGTTAAACCAACCACTGATATCTTTATTTTTATTCAAAACCAACCTTAGCATATGACAAGAGGAATAAACCATATAAATCAAAACGAATGATTTAAAAACTCTCCTCATTATAACCGTATATCTTTTGAATATCTTTTAGGTTTTTATAGAGTCAATTATGATAGTATCACCTGGGGTCTTATATCTGAACATCTAAAGAGTAATCGTGGTGGAGAGATTCATTATTTAAACAGAGCTAAGGTAATAATAACATTTATATAAAACTGAGGAATTTTATTATTGTTTTTCATGTTCTTTAACGTTGAAATACAACGGAATAAAAAATGTCGTGGGCAATAACGCATATTGTTCTTATAAAACTTTTATCTTGTAGATTGTCAACGACTTATTTGCGTTTTTGTTTGCGGATGAAGTTCAATTCGAGCTTTTACATGATGTACTGCAATTCTTAAAAGATGAAGATGAGTATGCTGTTTGGAACGCAGCTCTTCGAGGCCTGAACAAACTCCGAAACTATTACCTCGGTTCTGAAACTTTGGCACTGATTGATGTAAGTTAAGAATTTGTTAAATAAAAAACAAATAAACCATTTGAATACTAATTAAAGTATTTAACCCGATGTGTTGATTTTTAGAAATTTTCATTAGAATTAATAGAAGGGGTGATTAGCAGAATAGGTTACGATGTTAAGGCTACAGACGATTTCAAAACACTAAGAAATAGAATGCAATTATTAGAATTCGCGTGCAAAATTGGCCATCAAGGATGTATTGACAATTCTTTAAAATGGTTTAAAGACTTCAAAAGTAATGATGAATGGTAAGACGTTAGAAAAATAACTCTTTTATATTACTTTAAGTGGTGGTTTGTAAAATGAAATGAAAATATACTAGGTTCATTAAGTCTAAAGTATGTATTTAAATGGTTCAAGGATTCAGCCAAGTTTGAGAGCAGTAGCATATTGCACTGGTCTGAAGCATGGAAATGGGGAAGACTTCGACTTCTTGTGGGATCGGCTTGTTTCAACAAACGTCGCTAACGAGGCAACGCTTATCGCAGATAATTTGGGCTGCTCTCCAGATGAAAATAAATTAAATAGGTTAGTTATGTCTGCAATATTCTGGAGCTATTATGTTTATACCATCTTTATCAATATATTATAATTGCAATTGTACGTGCTAAATTATGCATGCTTATTTACTCGTTTATATAATCCTAGATTTATATCGCAGTTACTAGTTACATACAAAACGGATTTGTACTGAGTGATTACTTCGAAAAGTTCTATTTACTAATTCAGTGGTTTGTTTTAGTTATCTCGTATCTATGTTACTGGAAAATAGCCCAATCAAAACACAGGATCTAACAGTACCTTTGAAAAGCGTCCTGTCAAATTACGACAACTTACAATTGGTTATTCAAGGACTCCAATCTAACGTATCTCTTTGGAAATCTATGTAAGTTTGGTGCTTCCTTTGTTTTTTTTTTAAAATTGTTATTATACTGTATCGTTTACTTTTAGCTATCCTTCTTTGGGATCAGTTTTATCTACCATCACATCTTCTCTTCACACCGAGGAAGACTTTAAGAGTGTAAGTTATTACAAGCTGACATTACATTTCAATTGCATTTTAAATTCCATAACTAAAGAATGAAAAAGGCAGCTTTTTAATTCTTTAGTTATGAAATTGGCAGCAATTATATATGTATCAAAATATAATATTTCGGTATTTGACTGCCATTATTGCTTTTTGTCATAAATATTGGAATATATTTTTTTTGTCTGAGCATTTTCTACCATTAGCCTTTGCAACAGTTTCACTAATGAAGTCGGTTAATGAATGTGTGTTTTGTGTCGAGTGTTTGACGGACGATCGTTTAGGTTGAAAGGGCACGGTAATTAGTAAAGGTCAATAAAGGGGAAGTATTAATGTATTTTCACAGGAGATTATGACTTCACGCAGTTTTAAAATATCATATGCATTGCGTAATTGTGTATTGCGATTTGCAAAAATTAAAATTATAGTACACACTCCGAATTTACCAGTGTTAGTTAAACCTTGTCCTTGACTAAATCCTCAGCAAATCAGTCGTAAATAGAATGTAGGATTAATAATTATAAATAATCGTTCATGACCTATATAATCCGCACTGTTTAATATTCATCATTTTCAGCTGTGTATGTCCGATATATTTTTGTTATCTAAACGTAGCAGTTGGTACTAAAATAAGATTGAAACAAACTTGCACACTTTTTAGGACTTACAAAAAATATATTAAATATGTATAGACACTAAAAACTTCTTTTAATACATTGCAATCTATAACGCATAAGTTGAACATGTGCCAAAAATAGAGGTGACTTTGAATGCGCGGTCAATATCATTGGAATAGTCATAATGCTATTTTAAAAATTAGCCCACATCCATATTGCTTTGAACTTTGTTGCAATAAGATTGTTGTTATGTTGATATTGACTAATAATATATTTACAGTTTGAGAGCTGGTTATCATCATGCTCTGAATGTGATGCGGACACTGTGACAAGTGCCAGTAATTCTGTAGCCAAAGCTAAAGCAGTGACTGCTTGGGCCGATGGCCACAAAAGTGACATTTCAGCCCCCTTGAGCAACAACGCTGTAACTACTTCAACATCCATTGCCTTGCTCGTCGTTGGCGCCCTTCTGGTTATGTTTTGAATAACTATCATTTCTTAAATTAAACAATGTTAATAGCTTGTTCATTTGTCTTTATTGTATAATTACTTTTTGTAACATGTTTAACCTGTGAAAAGTCTAAATATTTATATTTTTTATTGTATTGTATTTAATTACAAAATCATCAATGCTTTGTTTGTTAAAGTCTTACAATTTCTTTGTTAAAGGGACTTTACTTTAACATAGTTTTTAAACGTTACTTATTAAATATTAAATTATTTAATGAAAAAGAGATCCTCTTCCACTATTAAATGATACATAGTTAACTTGTAAATATATCGTTGTTTCAAAATTAATGATGTTTTTTTTATAATTAATCTAAAAATGTCTAAAGCAATCATATTTTACCATTTAGCAACCAATTATATAGGTACATTCACCAATTATTATTATTGTGTAGGTTTGTGTTATCGAAAAATAAAACTTGAATGTTGTTAAACATTATAATAATTAAAATGTTATCATTTCGTTGATAATTAACAATCAAAATATTATTTACTACCTTTTGTTTTATGCAGATTTCTTCCAATTAATAAAAATAACGCTAATATACAAACATTTACCTCTACATCTTTCTACATTAAACATTGGTACAAAATATAAGCTGTTAAATGTCCATTATAAAATGATCTGCGACATTATACTAAGTAAATAGTAACTCTCTTATTATTGTTAATAATGAATAAAAAGGGTACGGATCATACGTGTTTGGTCGTATCTAGGTGAAGGCGTCAAGAGACGGCCTCGCTGGTAATCCATTTGTGCTCGCGTTGTAGCTGGACGTATCCGTCCAACCGATTGGCGGCAACTTTGAAAACCGAATTTTACACGATTTTTCGAAATAATCAGACATATAAAGATCGTTCGAAATGTCATTTCAAACTGACTAGTATGATAGTTGTAGTATAATACTATTACATATACAAGTTGTTTTTATTAGTTAATGTTTATTATTTAATTCTACTTGATAAAATGATTGTATATGCAGTGTTACTTTTGTTTTCCTCGGTCTCCGCGTATACCATTGAGGAAGAGTGTCTTAATTACACAGTGTATCCAGTGCAGTATGAACTTACAATAATCCCACATGTATACCAAGACGATATGTCTTATTATGATTGTGATATTATTATTATAATAATAGCAAACGCACCAAATGTTAATATCATAGAATTAGATGCAAAAGATTTAGAAATAAAAGGGGAATCTATTCAAGTTTTGGACAATGGAAATAATTTAGTAAACCAGTACAGACCATATGAATACGATAGTAAAAAAAGTAAATTGTATATATATTTACGAGAGTCATTAAAACAATACAGTATTTCCCGGACTCAATATAATATAAAAATATCATTTAGCAAGCAAGTGAACAATAATACTGATGGAATATTTAACGTGCGTTATGAAGAGGGCGGCAAGCAACAGTAAGTATCTTTTATTTCTGTATATTTATCAAGTACTTATATTGATTTCATTCAAATTTCAAATTCAAAAAAATTCAAATTCAAATATTTTTTGACAAGTCCAAGTATGAGTGAAGTGAAATATTCATATATATGTCAATATTTTTTATTTACTATTCAATATTTAGTCACTTCTTCTTCCTCAATCAAATATGTTGTCATTCATTTTATAGTCAGTCTAGTTTTTTAAGTTTTTAATCACCAATAAAGTTTTTTTTAATATTTATATAAAATATAACAGAAAAATAATTATGTGATATACATATACCACATAATTATTTTTATATGGCTTCTAGGTAGGTTCTCGGATTCCTGGGTTTTGGATCCTGTATCGATTAATTGTAGGATCCCGGGTTTTAAAGAGAAACATTCGGAAAAAAACTGAGGTTAATATCTTTTCCTCAGAGGAAACGGTGTCGTATGTAACTAACACTTAATTCTGTAGTGAGCGGTAAGATTTCTGTGGAATTTCTTTCCTTGTTCATACTAAATATGCCCAGTAATGGGACCTCTTTAACAAGATAATTTAGTTCTGTGTTCAGACTAAAACCAAATAATAAGTATTAATTTCAGTAGAAACAATTATAAATAAAATGGATAGATATAAATGATTGTATGTTTTAAATCAATTATTTTGTTTTTTATACTAAAGACTTCTCTTGCTCTAATAAATAAACGAAAGTTAGGCTCGACTTAGTAAAACCTAGTGTTAACATTCATACACTTATGTTAATTGAGGGAATTGAAGTGAGGTAGTTAAGTTCTCTAATTATAATTCGTACGATCTCTTACCACCGTTTTGTTATATGTTTGATTATTCTCGTAATGTATCAATTCTTATAATAAAAGCTAGAGTATTCTTCTGCTGATTTGGTAACAAAGTTTGAATTATTAGTTTCTGGAATAACTACTACCTTAGTAGGAAACTTAGTAAACATTAATGAAGTATATTAAATATATTTTAGAAAGTAGTTGCCATGCCAAGTAATTCACATATATTTTCATTTAACACTTCTAAAAGAAGTTTCTGGAATGTGTAATTTAAAGAAAAATAATATTAAATGACTTAAAATACGACTACAATTTAAAAAAACAATTTGAGACTTCGTATATTATGGTGATGTCCATTTACATGTCATTCCAAGGTCATTTTCAAAAGAGTAGGTATAATCCGTTATTATACCTACTGTAGACAAATTTTTGTACAAATGTATATATGAGATTTAAATTCATGTAAAATAATTGCTTATTAATATGCATATAATAAAAAAATCTTGTATGCCAGGAATATCGACATCTTGTATAGAAAATTTTGTTGACTTTTTCTAATAGGTATTCCTTTATAGACAAAATAACAAACTTTAGTTTTTGTCTTTTAAGATTTTTTTTCTAAAGGACTTATTATAATTTATGTCACCTTTATGATAAGTCAAAACGCATGGTTAATACTTTTTCTTAGCGTCAACTTTTCAGTCTCTAAATAACTTAAGTTATATATATATATATTTATATGAAATAAAAATATAAAATGTATATAATTTAGATATCCTACAACAAAACTGTACAAAAAGTAAATTTAATCCCAGATCGCATATAAGGTTTTGTCACCCAGATTTTGTAAGATCAACTTTGACTTATGCAGCCTTAGTAACAGTGCCTCATTTAACCTTGAACGACTTACAATTAAATTAGGTTTAACTAATGTATCAACATGGATGACAACATGTTCACAAATAACATTTGTTTAACAACAAAAGACAATAGGACAATCCTCGAAGTCGCTCAAGGCCGTTCATTGGACCGTGTAAAAATATTATAGTTCCATCATACATCACCGTACTCTGGAACGTTATTATTTAAAATTAGTTTACATGTGGTGTTATGACATATATATGGACATAGTATTTAAATTTTTATCAATGTAAATTATTACTATGATAATTTTAATATTTAGTATTTGATTTGTTACAGACATCTCTATGTAACTCGTCTGTCACCAAATAGAGCAAAAAACTTCTTCCCTTGTTTCGATAATCCTCAATTCGAAGCAATTTTTAAATTCAAAGTATATGAAATGCCGCCGTATCCCGGCTACCAGTATTGTAATACTAGTCTCGTCATCGCCAAGGAACTCAAGCAACACAGGTGAGTAAGTAAGTAAGATAGAGTTTAAATATACGTGTACTTTTATTAACTTTTATTTCTGCGAATATAATTTTTAATGATATTTACTATGTTTTATATGTCTATAATTACAAACTGAAATTATCTATCAATTGGACAAATTTGTTATTTATAAAATATGAATAACATTTGATAATATAACATAATAATATTAGTAACTAATTATAGATCATAAGTGTGCTAAAATGAAACAAAAAATATGTATATAGTAAAATATAAAGTTATCTCTATGCAGTCAGAGCACATCTATTTATAGTCAGTCAGTCAGTCAGTCCGGGCGCAATTATAAACTAGTCTCTACCATAACAAATGACACCGTCTCTACGACCAGCTGGAACTGCCCTATTTGGAATGGAAGGAACTTAGGGTTTGGTTGAACAACAGCGGATTGAGATGCATTTTATTTCTAGTCGTTCTTAGTTTTCTACATGTAAATGAGTTTTCGTAAATGACACAATCACTTTAGTTTAATTCAGTAATATATATTGTAAAACAAACTCAATAAAAAAAATCCTAAACTCTGAATACTAAACGAGTTTTAAAAAGTACCAAAACCAAAAAAAGTAAACCAGTTTTGTCTGGTTTGCTAGCTGGCATAAATATTATTTTATTAAATCATTTAAAAAAATACAACACCTAAATCCTATCGATGATCGAATTATTGATAATAATTTTTGTTGGTCTAGGACCAAAAACGAGTCGTATAATTTTGTTCTCATTTTATAAAAATAGATTAATAAGTGAATGCTTTATTTAAATAGAATGTTCATTTCCTTATATTATTAACTGAATTATACTTTCACAAAAAAAAAATACGTTTTTTACGATCATTCCGCTAGCACTCTGGGCACACACACTTTGGTATAAAAGATTATTATTATAGTGTTGTATTTTCTATGTCCGAGAATGGTAAGACTATTAGAGTTAATGGAGAGAAAGTCAAAGGTGATTGACAAGACAGAAAACGTTTTTCCATTAGTACTAAAAGAATTTAAATCGATCAGATAATTACGAAGTGTATATTGAAACTTGTTTAATTAGATTGTATATCTTTTAGATCAAAAGACAGCTATACAATTTTTGAATATTTGCCATCACCACAAGTGGCTTTACATCAAGTTGGATTTCATCATTCAAAATTTGGCAATCGACAAATTACAGCAACGAATACAAATGATAGTTTGGTTATTTGGGCACCCGTTTCTTCGCTATCACATTATACATTCATTCTACAATTTGGAGAAACAATTATTAATTTAATACATGAGTATGCATCTATTAATAGACCACTTGTCTATGGGCCGATAAATATAGTTTCTGTACCTGCGATACTTAATGGCTATGAGATTGGAAGCTGGAATTTACTGACCAACGGGTGAGAAATTTATTTAAATAAGATTCACGCAATTCCTATTTGATTCCTTTAAAATATAATAATTGTATAAAAAAAACAATCAATCAATCAATTGATATTAATAAGAAACTTTTTATTACTTATGTAACTATTTATTTAATTTTCATATTGTATTGTTGTATTTGAATACACAATTTTCAAAAGAACTTTGTTTGAAGTTTGTTTTGTTACTATGAAAAATTCCAGGCTGTTAGAAACCAGCTGTTTAAATAAACACTCCGTCTATTGTTTATATCTAATAATGTTTATTGCTATAATAACCTTGCATTGTAAAAATGTAAAAAGTTAATAATTATTATTTCAATCTAAGTGACAACAAACTGGCAAATATGAACGATTATACCAGCATAAAACAAATCGAACGAATGATGTTCGAATTATCACAGCAGCTGAGCCGCATCTGGTTGGGAAATCCCGGAGAGATTCAGAGGACTCGCTGGAGGGAGGAGTGGTTTAAAGAAGGATTTGCTACCTACCTAGCGTATTATTTATTAACTCAGGTCAGTTTTAAGGGAACCATACAAAGATTGATGAGTTTTTATCCTTGAATTAGTTCTTGAGACAAAATTACCTTATCAAATATAAAATCGCTAAAATAACCAGATGGTTATTATCCTTGATAAATGGAATCTTTATTCTAGTATAACCAGGGTGAAGTATCTTCCGTCTACCGACGACCTCTTGGTATGTATGGTCTGCAAATGAAACACAAAGCGATGGCTATAGACTGGCATCATACTACACCAGCTTTGGTTTCCTTTAACAGGACTTTGGCCATAGATATACCTTCGAGATATAAAGATCTGGTGGCGATGAAGACAGCATCTTTGTTGTGGATGGTTGAGAATTGGTTGGGGTCAGAAAAGTTTCATAAGGCTGTTGTAAATTATATAAACAGCAGGTAACTTATCATATGATCATCTGTTAGCTTGTACTCCCTAAGTAATTAATGTACTTTTGCTTAACGTGAAATAAAATTGTTAATCGTTTTTTTTTATTACCCAAAACAATATCAAACCGATTTTTATCAATTATTTACAGAAGGGGAAAATACATATCTCTAGCAGACTTCATGATAAGTACAGATCGTGAGACAGTGGAGTGTCTTCATCAATTCTTCAATGGATCAACGACATCCAAAGTTCTGAATTCTTGGTTTTACCAAGCAGGGTATCCTGTGGTAAATGTACAAGTACTGAGAGATAGGACTCCTAACGCTATACAATTAAAACAAGTATGTTCTATTCAATAAAATAATACAAAATATAAAATGGAGAAGTGAGTAATAATCTTCATTTTATCTTCCAGAGGCAGTTCAGCTTTACAAATCAGAACAGATTAGATTCTAATTATCTCATCCCGATTTCTTATATTGTTCAAAATAACCAAAACTGTTTCAACTGCTTCCAACCGAGGTTCACTCTGGACGTGCAAACATACACTTTTAGAGAAAATCTTAATAATGGCTGGATTTTACTAAATAGAAATGCTTCAGGTTAGTCCTTTACTTAGATAACTTTATTATTACTACATTTAGAGCCATGGAAGATCTTTTTAATTGAACAAGTGCGGTTATGAGAAAGTTATTTGATGCTAACTACTGCAAACATTTAAGGGACAACCTCTGCTGTAATCACTAATTAGCGTTACATTTCAATTTATGAAGACAAAGTACTTTTCAATTAAATGTACGTAATATTGATATATAAGAAATACGAATACAACAGGTTATTATTAATTATCCAACCACCTACGTAATTAAACGCTCTTTATATAGGAAATGAACTTGACTATTGGCACACTAACATCGATAGCTAAAAACCTTGAGCTCAGTTAGTTCGTGGCTATTTCTGTACATCCCACGCTCTGCCCACGTTTGTAAACGTATTATTGTTTGATATATTTATGTTAGATCTTTTTAAGTTTAAAAATATTTGTCAAGTATATATCGTTTTTAAAAATTGATATATTAATGATTCTTATCTAATGTTCATTACAGGTTATTATAGAGTTAATTATGATTTTGAAACTTGGGGACTTATTGCAAAGACGCTTGAGGACGATCACTTGGCAATCGACGAGTTAAATCGAGCCCAAGTAAGTAGAACTTGTTTATTGAATTTAAAGGTTTAATGATTTCTACCTTGTCTACACATTCATTAAATCTTTCTTAAGCTAATCATTTTAACACAGAGAGATAAATTGTTGTTTTAAATGAAGGAGACTGTGCTAAAGCCTATTTTAAGTAGATTTTATTAATAACATTCAGTATTTGTGTCACTGTAATCTTTAATAGTAAAAAATCCTTGACAAAAAACAAGTATGTTTTCCTTTATTTTTGTGTATGTATGCTATATGATTTTTTAATCCAATCCAATATTTGATTTTCCATGTGAAGAACAAAAAATTTCAGTGTGAATCCGTTATTAAGTTTTGTTGTATTCTAATTATAGCCCAAAACTATGTTTGTGCTTTCGTTTTAGGGGTGAAAGCTTTAGATATTTTTATATAAGTAAAAAAAAATATATAAGTAATAAGCTAATATCACATCAGAATAAATAAAATCCATAAAATCCATTTGGCCAACAAACAATCAGACAAACAGATATCATCATATATTAATAATCATAGTTTTGAGTACGGTGTCATGTATTAGTACACGATCAAACTTCGTGTTTTTTCAAATTTCGTGCTTAGACACGTAGCTTTTTAAAACAAAAAGTTGAATGTACACATTTGGTCTCGTTACTATTTTCTTGTTAACGTAGAAATGCTTTTTTACACCATTTTTTCGGGTTGGAGAAACCCTTCTCGCTACTATAACCTCCGTAAATGATGATGGATAGAACGCTTATGTGGGACTATTACATAAATATGCTCGAAATAGTTAGACAGTTGGGTAACAGTTGGGTAACCTCTCATTAGTCATACTTCACGGAATCTAATTTGCACTAAACCATAGTGAACACTACCATACGTCTCAAAAGCAAAATAAAATATTTTCAGATAGTGAACGACATATTCGCTCTATACGCTGCTGGTGATATTCAAGATGACATCGCCATCAATGTTCTAAAATATTTGAACAAGGAGTTCAGTTTTTTGGTTTGGGACTCCGTGGTATCAGGTTTCCAGTTATTGAGAGCTGAAGGTGCTAGAACAACAAAAATATTGTATAAGGAGTGGCAGGTATTTTAGTTGTTATAATTATTTATTTTTTGTAACACTTGGTAAATTATTTTTTTTAATAGAACTCACATACATATTTGTGGGTAAAACTCTTATAAAAATATAAAAAAATAGGCCTTAAAATGAAGCAATATTAAACTGGTTGCCTAACAATGGTAGCTTCTTATGTTTAACATTAATATTTCACTAAAAGAGAATGCTATGTATATATAATTATTTTCCAATTATATTTTAGAATTTCATGCAAAAGAAAGTGGAAACAGTTTATAAAAGACTAATGACGATTGTAGATCAACGTCCCAAAACTCGATTGTTCAGAAGTTTGATCGTGGACTTCGCATGTACGGTCAAATACAAACGGTGTTTGAACGAAATGAGAAGATTATATTCGGATCACAAGATTTCTAATATAAAGTGATTATTTTTAATTAGTTGTGTTTTTGCAATACTATGTAATTTTTTTGGATGCTAGTTTGTTTCATTTACAACTGTATAATAAAACTTCTAGATTGAATCCAGATTATCGAGAAACATGTTACTTTATAACTCTCAATGAAGCCAATTATGATATTGGAAGATCATTGAATAGATTTGAACAAGAAGACAAGTCTTGTGCAGAGCATAGAGTGTAAGTAATTATAATAATAATGTAATTAAATAAGAATTATAAAATACAACACTAAGTAATGTCAGAGACTTCGTCGTGTCCCAGCCTACTTCAATATTAAGGAATCCATATGCAAAAGTTGATACACATCCAATTATTTTAGGTTTTATTATAACTAGTGGTGCTTAATTTTCGTAATTCGATCGTAATATTAAGTATTATTATTAATATTGGGCTTGGATCAAAACTCTATGCCTAAACATGTTTTGTTTTTATTCTTTTCCGTCAGACAATAATCAAATCTCTGCCACTATATGATTTCAAACTGATATATACTTGACATAAACAGTGTTAACTAAAAATAATGAAGTAGAGTTTGTAATGTTTTTTGTTCATTAATATATTACAATACAATCATTTTAGCTTTCTAATAATTTATTAGATTTGGTTTGATTTATAATGACAAACGAACTGTTTCCAAATCCGTGTATAGTTTTTGAAAAATGATAGCAAGTTTTTGTTTCATTTTTTATTATATTAATTATGACCTACCTATGCGATTTTTTATGTTTTCCTATGACAATGATATTTTAAGTCGAAGTTCAATAAATTATTAGTTGAAAGGCTTTATGTTGGACGCGGCAATAACGTTTAGCTAAAAATTTCATTAAATTTGGTCTAGAAGATTTTGCTTCATAAGGGAACTAACTAAAATACCAACATAGAAAAAAAAGAGAAAAGAACAAAATTAATAAAATCTGTTGTTAGATTGTTTAAAAAAAATGCCTTGTTTGTTTTTAAATATATCTAAGATATAAGATATGTATGAGCCATAACACACTTCTTTAAAACGTACAGTTCATTTCATTTTAACTTGAGTATGTGAAAGAAAATAAAATTATTAGCTTAACAAAACCATTCCATAAGGATTTTAATTTCCATGTTCCAGTCGAGAAGAAAACAGATTCCTGTACAGATTGCCAATCGGGGAACCCAGGCCTTTACCTATCATGATGTCATCTACTACTACAACTACAGAGGTAAAACAAGCAAAATTATTTACTATATAGTCATATAGTAAATCATAAATTAATTAATAATAAATTTATGATATACTAAACAATTAATATTTAAAATTTTTACATTTCTTTTCGTTTTTTCATTATTTCTGGCAAACCGTTCCGTTTCCCTGGGACTTCCGGGACGGTTTCCCAGAGATCGCGGGTTCGAATTCCTGCTCGTATCAGTTTATTTTCATTCTATACTTATATATTTAAATAAGTCAAACATGGCTATACATGTTTATAGATATTTTCAAACTTTAATATTGTGAACAGATAATCAAAGTAAACTTTAATTTTGATTTACTTTTATAAAAGTTACTACTTTATCTTTACAATCATTTTAAAGCTTGTTATTTAAGCTTATTTATATTTTTAACATTAATATCATTATAATTAGGATAACCTTATCCTAATAATTATTACATTAAGATATCAAAAATAAGAATCAACTCTAACTGTATACTTCTTATGATATGTTACGAAGACGAACCGAACTAATATTCTCTAACAACAAAAGAAATTGTCTACTTTTTCTTTTTGTTAATCTTTTTGATGTCGTTAACTGTAATAAATCTTCTTCTTCAAAAAATACTTGAAAATAATACATTTTTTTTTCCTCATTTTTATTTATTTAATGCGAAGAATGAGTGGGCGAGACCACCTTATACACTCACACTATGACATTTAGTGCGAACATAACTCTTGGTTGTTTATATTTTTATAAGATTTAAATTAAATTTTAAATAAAAATGGGAGGGAAAGCTAATTTGAATTTATTTATTTATTTATAAGTTCTATACTTCAAAGTTAACATTGGTATCGGAAATCCTTTTCTACGAAAGCGTAAAAGACGTCGCCTGTCTCCGGTAGAGGCGACTATGCTCTAATGCTAAATCGAGTAATGCTAAATCATGGTAGTATATACGAGATACGGTAGATTAATTGGCATCGATAAATTTTGAATTCTTTATTTATTTTGAATTTAAATAAATGTATGATGGGTAAATAATAATTTAAAACCTATTTTTCAGGCCTCAACCACAACCATTCAAGAACTTCATAACGAGGGATCTAAGTCCTTAATTTCATTTATTTTAATATTAGCTGTAACATTTAACTTAATAATAAGATAACTTACCAATAATTAGAAACACTGCCTTATAATATTAGTATATCATGTTAACCTTAAGATACCATTCTGACATAAAAAGAAATAACTTAATAGTATTTGAAAAATACTTTATTTTGTTGTTATATATCATTTGATTACAAGACTACTTCATATATCAGGGTGCTTTTACTATCCTTAATTAATATTATACAATTCAGTAAATATTTCCAACTGTAACTTTCTATATCTACATTAATATAATAACATAATTATGTTTCGCTGTATAAGTACACATACAGTCTGTTTTGGCCTGTATTTAAAAAAGCAATGTTTTTATATCACAACTATTTTATTTAAGTAAAAGATGAGTAATTTAGTTTTTTAGTCAAAAGTATTTATTATATGCTTTTATTTAATATAGTGTTATTTATCTATTCCAAACTATATTACAGTTAATAATTGTAAGATAACATATTATAGTCTTTAATAATATTAACATCATATTGTGTCTAGTCAATTAGAATAATGCTCCCTTGAATATTTATTTTAATAAATAAAACTTTACTGTCGCCATATTGTAATTCAAATATTTTATAAGTCATATGTAAAGTATACATGTCATATTCGTATGTTACATATTAATTTATTTTTAATCCTACTTTAGATATAATGTTAATATTCTTATTTTTTATTTATATTGATAACATAAATAAATAATACTTTGAAGGACAATGAAGATTTTTTTTTAATATTAAGTTGACTAAATAAAAACTTTTAAAAATAATCAGTATCATCTTCTTTTAATACTTGTGTACGATATATATTATTAAATCTAGGATTGAAACTGGTTGTGAATGAAATTGGAATAATTAGGTTAGTGCTTGGTCTAGAAGTAAAACTAAAACGTTCTTGTAATAAATAATATTAATTATCATATGCGAGATAAAAAACTTAGTAAAAAAAAATGTTTGAAACTGTGTGAGAGCATTGACGGGGCATCATATGAAATGTGTCAGCAGATATTTTTGATTGTGATGGGAGTCTCTGAGGTTAGACTAGGTTCATCTATACAAGAAAAAACACGTCTGCCTTAAGTTGGATAAAGATTCATTGATATGTAGTCACTAAAACATAAATACTTTTTAGAAACTTAAAATTTTACTTTGATGTTGTAGAATTTATAAAAACAATTATTATAAAATCTGCCTAAATCAAGACCAGTAGCATCATTCCTTAATGGACCGGTATATATTATTGTAACAGAATACGATGTCGCTGATTGGGGCGGAGTAATACTTAATATACCATTATTCCTGTCAATTTCAAACACTGCCGGCGCAGCGTTCGAACTAGTAAGTACACCAACTAGAACTTTCTGTATAGTTTAATCTTCAATATTAAAGAACATGGTTTCTTCCATTGTGGCTTCGGTTAATCGTACTGAAATAACCACATCGCCAACGAAATGGTCTTCCTCTCTTGTAATCGTAACCGCATAATCTTCAACACTTTGCCCTGGTCTAAGATTTTGATTTAATAATACTGTGTAGATGTTAAATTAATAAAAAATATATTTTGTTTGCTTGACATTTAATATTCAATTTTTTTAATTTGTCTGACTTTGATAAAATTTCTAAATGATTAGTATAAATACTGTCAGTCGTTTATAGACTCAACATTTGCTTTATTGAAAGAGATTTAGTATTGATAAAAATCACCGATATGAAAAAAAACAATGTACTTGTGCTTAGTTTGCTCCATTTTTAAGTTTTTCCAACTAACTGTACCAAATGGCCACAGCACAAAACTGAGTGTATAAGAAATAGAATTACTACCATAAATAAAGATAAGTTATTTGATTAGAGATGAGATAAAAATAAATGATGAATAGTTTTACCATTGCGAAACAAACAAGATGAATTCGATTACAAACACCAAAATATGTTAAACAAAAAACACCAAAATATTCGTATTCTATCTATCTCGTATTTTAGGAATTGTTCATTATTCCTTGATTTTATGTTATTTTAAGTATTGGAAAGATAATAGTGACCACATTGTTTAAAGGTAATATCACTACGAAATGAGTTTTATCTTACATTTTAATTATATATGAAATTCTTGATTCATCGAGACTGGCCTCTAAAGCTCTTATTGGCAGAGCAATGGGATAGTTTTAAGAGATTGCTTGGTCCGGGGTAAGTCCTGGACGCGTTGAGAAATTTTACTATTTTTTTTAAATATAAGGAACTGTACATCTGTAGCATTTTACGTTCCCGTTCCCGTAATGCATATCAGGCCTGATGTTTATACTGAGTATTATACTTCACTATATTATATTTTCTTAAGTTAAACATCAAAAGTCCTTGTCTTCGGGTGCCACAAAATGCAAATTAAAAAACTTGGTACGCACAGAAAACCAAATTTCTTAGAATTGGCTACTAATGCAAATAAAAGCTTGTTACCATCGCATTTCGGGAATATTATCACTATTCATTAACGATATATTGGTTTTAAGTCTTTAAAAAATAGTTAATAATTGATAACAAAACAAAAAAACTTTAAAAGCTTTACTATCAATTATAACTTCGACAGGAATGTCTTGTATTTGAACCACTATAATGACCTTACGAATTTTTATTTTGGAAGTTTAACAAAACCAAATTTTTGTTTGACTCTTAGGGAAATATATAAAACTTACGTATTCGTTTTGAAATGTTTTCATTCTATTGGGATTTTAAGGATCTGTTTATGTCCTCCCTTACAACATCTCGCACTGAACATATTATGTTATTTGTTGTGATCGTTTAGAAACATGTTTATGTTCTTTCAAGGATTTACGAAGCTGTTGTAACGCTTACTGTTAAACGGACAGTTTACTTCTAACATTGCCAAAAAAAATGTCTTCTGGCAAAAAAAAATGCCGAAACATTTTGTGGACATGACAAAATTATAACACTTTATACATATATTTCCAAATATTATATAAAAAAAAAAGTTTTTTTTTGCTTTTATAATTTTAGTTAGGTTTAAGTAAAACGAAATAACATTATTTGATAATATATTTTTAGTTTCTAAAGTATATTCAATATATTTTTAAATTAAATTTATGGTTTACAAATAAATAGACATTTTAAAATATGTTTCTATGTTTGAAGCAAGAGGACGCGTTTGTTTCAAAGTAGAAAACCTTAATATTATCATTATACTAAAATACCATGAGCGAAATATATTTTACAACAATTAACCTAACACATTAAATATACTTATAAAAATTCACTTTGTGCAATACCGACGATTAAACCTATATTCTTTAAATATATCACTTAATATGCTTAAATTCTAAGAAAAAATAAGATATATTTTAATAAATTTACTGTAAATAGTTCCATGTTTCTTGTAAAGTTACAATTTGCAAGTTAACAAGACAGAGAAATGTTTATAAAAATAAGGTTAACTTGTAGATTATATAAAAAAATATATGAATGTCATAATTACAATGGAACAATTATTTAAGATTAAATATCAATTTATGTAGATAACTTAGTTAATGAAAGTGTCCATGCCTGTTATAAAACAAACAAACAAACATTTAATATATTTTTTCCTATAATATTTACCTTATAATAAAAATTTGAAACTTCTTGTACTATCGTTGAAATAGCAAAGAGTATCTAGAATACATCAAAGTTTATATAAAAATAAAATAAGTTTAATATTATTATAAAATTAAATAACTACAACTTAATAAATTAACAACTAATTATAATCTTAGCAACGTTATTAAATATTTAATAATAATATAATAAACCCCAATAATGACCACTTTATTCTAAACTAACAACTAATAAGTAATAAGTTTATATTTTTTACTGTTACTTAAAATAATTGTTAAATATGTTCTTATTTATTTGTTCTAAATATTCAATACAGTAACGATTACGGATATACATATCAAAGTAGCTGATACTAATAAAGTAGGTGCATCGTTTTCGTTAATCCACTCGTAAACTTCTTCTACGTACTCATTATTCCATCTAAAATTTTCCGTTATCAAATTTCGACCCCTATTACCAACGAAGGTAGAATCTTGAAGATTGTTGATTGAGCCTAACGAATTAAGCCATGTGGTATACTGTAACAGACATAAAATATTAAAAATTCTATTTTTTTATTTAATGATATGTAAGTAAAGGAATAAGATTAAATTAGAAGTTGTTCACAATCAACATAAATAATTAAAAAATATATGGGTAGCCACAGTTATTTATTAATATATAAAGTCTTTATCTACATGCATGAAAAATCTTACAACATGTAACATTAGAGTTGCCATAAAATAAAACATAAACTTATCAATACTAAAATAAAAATAACAAAATGATAAAATTATTAACTCAATTGTGCTGAAAGCGAAAAACTAAAAGCTATATATAACAAAGCGTTAATCTTTAAATAAGCAAGAACGCTTCGACACCTGATAGCTTCTCAATATATAAATATGAAAGAGAATGACCCGTTTTATGAAACAGTTGTAAGCACTAATTCATAAACTCAGCAATCCGTTTGCAAAATAATACCTTACCGAAATTTCATTCCAAAGATAGAAACTGGTTAATAAATAACTAAAATATTATTAAATGTAAATGTAAATGTATGTAAGACTTACATCATCTCGTAACCGTGGAGTAATTGCGTTTTCTGCTATGACTATAAGCAAATCGTCAAGTTTTTCTGGACCACCGTACCTTAAATATTAATAATAAAATTATAATTATCTATATTATAGTTTATACATATTAAAATATTCTTACAAAAAACTAAACTAAACTACTAATCTACTAATATATAAATATTATTTGGATAAGCCAAGAAAATATAATGTTTTGAAGAAATAGATTTAGTTAATGTTATTTAAGGATATATAAATAATATTTTGCTTACATGTTCCTTATATCGTTAACGTTATTTCTGAGGAAATTAAGTGCTCGTAAGGTGTTGCCAGCGCTAGAGCTAGCCACTGCCTTGAAAATCTTGTTCCTTTCTTCAATAACATAAGGGCTGTTACCGGCCACAGTTTCTGCAAGCAATCTGAAAGCAGATAATGTAAAAAAATATAATAAACTATTATTTTATTACCTTAGATCTAATTGGAAAACAGGACAATTTATAAGTGCACTTAAAGAATTATATTAATAAAGTGAACTATCTGTAATATACATGTGCTATTTCAGCTTATATTTATTAAAAATAAAATTCTCTATTTAATTTTGAAGCAAGTGTAAAGTTGGTATATGTATTATTACATAATACATATTAACATTTTAAATTTGGTACAATGGAAGTTATTTGGATGACTAAGTATAGTTTTTTTTATTTCTTAGAAATTAAACGTTCTTAAATTTCAGTAAATATACAATTTTGGGAAATATATTTGTACTTTTTTTTTAAATACGTATTATTATTATTACTTTCATACGTAGGCATTTTTAATTAATAAAAGTAGATTTTACTGTACATATGGTTATGACATGGTGGCCTAATTATTATATTAGTTTGCCTTCTTTTGTTTATTTAGCTAATATCAAGTAGAAAAAAAAAACACAATGGAGATTTATAATATAGAATAAAAAATAAACCGATACGGGCAGGGATTCGAACCTGTAACCTCTGGGAAACCATCCCTTTGCTCAACAGTATCGGTGAAATAAGCATTATATAAATTTATATGGTCGTTTTTATCGGGGCGGGACGGTGGTAACATCTTAGGCTTCTTAAAAGAGTCCTAAAAAATGAACATGTTTGTATTTATAACATTTTTAAAGTGTTTATTTTTCTAATTTATTTAAAAAAAAGGTAAACATGGCTTTACATATTTCTTGTTATTCTGAAACACAATTGTGATTGTTTGGATATTATTGACATGTTTACACGTGTTTCTTACGCAAGTAAAGAATCCTTAGTAAGTGTTTTCTTAAGAAAATTAAAGAACAAACCACATAACATCGAAGATCAATGAGACACATATAAAACTCACGCCACGAGTCTGCCATGTTTCGAACTCATGAATAGGAACCCCGAATGGGTTCGAAACTAGTCGGGCAAATTCCAATTAAAAATTATATGATTATAGCCAAGTAAATATATATATTTAATAACAATCATGTGTTACGAAAGCTTAGATACAATTATTATTATTTTTGTTTGGCTCAAATGATTGATTTTTAGTTGCGCTTGGAAGTTATCTAGGATATGACTACTACTCAACTCACTCTTTACCAACCAATAAAAACCAAGACCAATTCAATAAGAACCAAGAAACGGACCACATTCCGCTAATTCACTAATTGTAATCATAAATTATTAATTTCTCAAACAATATTTACTGTACGTATTATTAATTTTATTTATATACTAGCAGTTGCCTGCGACTTCGGCCACTTGGACTGTACAAAATAATATCTATATGGCTTATATAACCTACCTGTAATCCGTAACTTGAGTGTTTTGAAGATATATTTTGAAGTGTATGAATAAAAACTGCGGATGGATGAAAATTTAGGTGATGCTGACTAAGAAACAAGGCAAAATTCCGAAACAAAATTATGTGGCGGTATAAGTGTAAAAAAAGGGAAAACATTATGGTGTCATATAGCATGTATATTATTATAATGTCTTGGGGAAAGTGCTGAAGATTTTCCTAATTTCTACAGACCAAACAAAGCAGTTTAGTTGGTGGCTAAAGTGTTTAAAATTCTTTATTTATATTTTTGTAAAAGTTAGTGAACATATAATACACATATAATATTAGTATAGATTAAATAAAAAACGTGTTTCTTGTCAACTAAACGAGTCTTTGACATGCTGATATACACCAGTACTATTATTTGTTTTGAATTTAAATTTATTTATTTATTTAAAGAACATATTTTTTTTTTTTTAAATAACTATTAAATATTTTTTTTCGAATCATAGTGCGTAAGGTTGCATTCGTTATGAATATAAAATACTTTAATAATAAAGTATATTTTAAAACTTACCCATTAATAAATCCAGCATTATCTGAGCAGGCAAATGACTCCAATATAATAACTCGCTCATAGCTGGATTGTTCGAGCTCTAGACGGTTCATGAGCGCTGTTCTGACTTCCAAATCTCCTTCTCTGACCATTGTACAATAAACAGCTGGTCTTATTTCTAGAGGTATGTTGGGATTCCTGTGATGTTTAAGTAAAAAGGTTATAGTCATTGATATCTACTTATATTTGTTCTTAAGATATTCAATAATAGAACTTACACTACTCCCTCATTATTAGGATCGTAAAAAAGATCAATGGCTGCAGCAATGCATGGCTCGTACTCAGCGAGGCATGCGTGTTCCATTACAAGGCCACGGGTAAGTGACGTCATTGCTGGTTCAACGACTCCATTTTCTGGACTGAAACCGAGTTCCTCTTCTATTGCAACTATGATTCGACGTATAAATCTCTGTTGACGTTCCGATTTATGTCAATAAACGAAATATATAATGTATTTTACAAATTATAGTAGCAACAATTATTAAGATTCTATGTATGTGTGTGCCTCTTATAACACTCTAATAACTAATTCACTTCTCAGACAGTGAATTAGTTGCGTGGAGTTATTTTAAAATTGTTACACAGCTTTCTATTCTGAAGCAAAATTCATAGTTCCTTATTCAAAGGAAAACAGTAATTAATAATTATTATACAACAAGGTATTTACTGACTGATTTCAGTTTCATTACTTAAAATGATGTGCATTCTTTTATTGTTGTTGTTATATTTGTGAAATATGTGTGAATTATACAAAATTTCTTCGGATATAGAAATAATCGAAAGTATTATGTTCCAGACAGCGTGGGATACTCTATAACATAAAAGCAGTTTTTTTAAAGGAATACTTGTAAAACCTTTATTGCATAAAAATTACATGAAAAGTAAAAAAAATACAACTGTCTCGTTGATTTATTTATTAAGCTGAATCGCTACGCTCTTAGTTGAATTTAGAATGTTAACCAAACAAGTATTTCCAACTTAAAAAGTATAAGAACGGGAATAGTATAACATATTCGTATAGTTTATTTAGTTTATTGTATCAAACTTTGTTTACATACCATGTAAATCTCATCATCTTTGTCTTCATCATTGTTGGCGTGAAGTAGTAACCATTTTTTGATAAATTCCATATTTCTAACAAAAGCTTTCCAAACAGCGTACTCCGTTTCTAATTCCATGGTAAGAACAATTTCCAATGCTATGTCATAGTCCAATCTTCCTGCTCTTGCTAAATTAAGTGCATCATCCAATATCTTAAAATAAAATAAGAGGTTTATTTAAGAAATTCAAACCATATTAAATATTATATTAAACAGTAACGAATAATATTTCTAATACTTATAAGACTAGTATAATTACGCAAAACTTACTGCAGCACGGTTAAGTGGGTGAATTTCTTCTCTTCGTTCTTCATCTCCCAGGGCTTCGATGATTTGTGCCCATAAAGCATCATCATAATTGACACGATAATATCCTGGAATTTTTAAAAATAAAATATTCTCTCAATCTTATTCTTAAATCTATTCACAATGACAGTATTATAGATTACTGAAGTCATACCAATAACAATTACTATAATTTTGTTTTAGTTTTATAAACCATTTAATAGAAATCTATTTTGAAGTTTTTTTGAAAATTAGTATCTAAAGTTACAGATAGGCAGAGAGACAAAACCTTTAATTTAGTTTAAATATATTTGAATATATATACCTTGTCCTTGTAGGTTAAATATAATCCAATCATCTTCCTCAAGGTCTACAGTAACTATGGTTGCCACATTCATTATCTCAGATGGAAACAGGTTATCAAAATTAGGATTGTTACTTGTTGTGTAAGTTAGAGGAACTCGGAAATTTAATGTTCCTATTGGTCTTGTAAATCCGAAATGTTCCTAAAATATATTATTATTGGTTCTATTTTATATAACAATTAGGATAAATACATATATATATATATATATATGTATTAAAAAACTAAAAAAACACGCTTTAAAAAGAAATCAAACTAAAAATTTTAAAATAATTCGTTGTATGAGAATAAATGATGAGCAAAATATAATAACATTATACTGGAAGACAGCGTTAGGCGCTTCGTGTCATATTTCTAATTTCAATTTCGTACTTGATTTTGACTTACTTTAGGTGGTCAGATAATATTGGAACATTCAAAAATTGTTAAAGACAATTGGCAGTACAATAAGGAGGTAAGATTAATACATTATCTTCGTTAAGATCACCAGAATTCATAATTTTTAACAGATTCTTTGAGTGATAATGAAACAAATTAGGCATATTTGTTTATTCCTTTTCAGTTAATGCCCGTACATCATGAAAAAGCTATTAACTTGAAATTAATTATATTAATTTTAAAAATACACTAAATATTATTTAACAATTAATTTTTTTAAATATTCAATCAGTACAATGACTTTCAAAATGCCACAATAGTAATAGCAGGAATGCCCCATGCCTTTTTGTACAATAATTTTATTATATTTTGCCCATTATTCATTCTCATATTACAAATATTTTTTCACTTTTTTGTTTGATTCATTTTTAATGTTTGTTTGTTTTTTAGTTTTATTAAACTATATTTATTTTATGTTTTTAATACTTCTGTATCAAATTCAACATATTTTTCATATATTCTTCAATTTTATAATAAAGCTAAAAAAATATATGTGAAAAATATTCTTATTATCAATTTATTAAATAATTAAAAAAGTAGATTTTAAATTACCAATTTATATTCGGAAATGTACCTATTTTTTTCTAACTCTTATACAAAAAAGATCTGACAGATAATTATTGATCCTTATGAGGATAATGAGATTATCTTATCGAATTATTAATTGAATATCGGTCCTTGATATGTTTACAAGTTTTGACCAAAATCGGTCCGTGGGAAATGAGATAAAATCGCATTTGAAAAAGTCGGCTACAATTAACAAAGAAACAAGCAAACTTACACGTGACACTAATAACAGCGTGTTAATAACATCGAATTATTAATTAACTATCGGTCCTTGATATGTGTACAAGGTTTGAACAAAATCGGTCCGTGGGAAATGCGATAACATCGCATTTGAAAAAGTCGGCTAACAAAGAAACAAGCAAACTTACACGTGACACTAATAACAGCGTGTTAATAACATCGAATTATTAATTAACTATCGGTCCTTGATATGTGTACAAGGTTTGATCAAAATCGGTCCGTCGGAAATGAGATACATTTTTATTTTAAAAAGTAGGTTAAAGCAAACAAAAAAGCAAAACTTGAACGCTGTCTTTTCATTCAAATTGAATAAAAGTTTCAAAAAGAAAAAATATATATACATTAATCTCTAATTTATGTTATTAAATCGACTTGCAATCCTACCTTTAGCAGATATCATATTTTATATTTACAAATATTAGTTGGTTTGTATTGCTTTCCCGCCAAAACTACACAACTGATCAGTACGATATGATTGTACGAAAAATCATTTGTACACTAATGTGTCTGGAGTACAGAAAAGGATATATGGATTTTTTATTTCAAACACAAACTGTTTTATACATTATCCTATACATATCTTATAATTAATTATAAAAATACGCAATGTATTACGGACGTTGTAAGATTTCTTCTAAGATTGAGTTGATATGTATTTTAATTGCATGCAATACAATAATTTAAAAAAGATTTTTTTTGCCAACCAAGTCATCTATTTTTTTAATCACTTACGGTTGACGAGACCTTAAAACTATGCTGTAGGTAGTGACAGAATACTCGATATATTTAGTTTACTAAATGCAAAATACAAAAAAAATATTAAAATTTATTTGAGAATTTTTAAAGACTAAAAGTCTTATTAAGATAAGGCAAACATATACATACTAAAATAAAATCCCTTTTATCATAGGTTAAATTCACGTAGAATTACATTTAAAATAAACACACACGAACACTTAAACACGACAGTTGCAAAGTATTTGAGACGTCGCGTCAGGTTGATATAAAAATGTATATAATAGTATTAATTTCATCAAATAAGTATATTCAAATCTGTTTTACATAAACTAGTTATTACGATATAATAAATTACCTGTGAGACTTGAACTCCTCCTGGTCTTTTTGAAATGCGAATGATGGGATATCCGGCATTTGAAATCCAATTTTCAATTAAAGTTTGAGCATTTTTGCTAGATATCAATGAGTTACCAGAAAATATGCTGCCAATAGCGTTGAAGAAGGATTGTGTGGTGATATCTTCTAAACGACTGTGAACAAATCAATGTATTATGTATTTTTTGTTAACTGAATCATTTGCCTCTAATTTAATTACATAATGACCAAAAACTTATCGTATTTTAGACGTGGTTCCTGATTAGGCTCTTTGATAATGCTGTTTTGTTATCTAGAACGGATTTATTTCTATATTTAAAACATGTAATGATACTCGTGGAGCCTACTATGTCCTGGGAAACAAACATCCTCCAGGATTACATATTCAAGCTTAACAAGTATTACAATGTAACGAATGAACCAGGAATAAATTTGTAGTTAATTTGTACGTTGGCTTTGTAAGATCTCTCTATCGTTAAATAATAACGACGTTTAAGAATAATAAAACGGAAAACGGAACTGAAATTTTAAAAAATACAAAAGAGGAACCTGGTTCCTTAAACATCGTAAAACACATAATGGTGCTGAGCGGTGACAACACCGTACATGCACCGTTAACATGGACATCAATATTGCAAATTATTCATCATATAAATTTAAAATACACCGATACAGACAAGGATTAGAACCCGCGATCTCTGAGAAAACTTTTGTAACCCCTCCCCGTCGAGCTCCGTTATCACTTCCTGCCGCAATGAATTTAACATTGTCTATATGATCGTTTATCAGGCGTCTTTCCAAAATGTCGAAATGAAATCAACTATACTTATTATATTCCTTATCAATAGTTTTCATGGATATGACTTGATATATTTTTACAGATACGCTAACGACTAAATGCAACGAGGGAAGTAAATCATGCATTTAAAAAGGGATATACTAACTATTTTAAAATTAAGAAACGTTAAACAACAAAACTTACAATAAAGAGTTAAATTTAGAAGATTATACTTACTTTCCAGCTATTAACGATCTGCTGGCTTCTTGGATTACATCCCTTTCATTATCACCAAGCAATAGTCTTAGCATTCTCATTATTGCAGGTGCCTTATATTTTAATAATCCACTGATATGGAACCTTACAGCGTTAAGCTCAAAAATATTGTTTGATAGAAGTAGAGGATCATAAATGGAATAGGCATCATGTAATAAACTCTCCTGGATTACATCTGTTGTAAATATCGTGTTCATGTCAAGCATGTTGTTTGCATTTTCTTCATTTGAACTTGTTTGGAACTGAAACATTAATAATATCCCAAAAGAAGTAAGATAATAAATAAATATAAAATGAAAGTTTCATCGAATCTGCGAAGACTTGAATTTGCGACTGATCGTGTAAACACTTGCTTCTATGAATCTAGTATTCTACCTATTAATTTTTATTACGTACTTATAATTTTATAAAATTACATGTAGTTGTATGTACTTCAAAATCCAAGGCGATAAGTTGAACTACTATGAAAACAAATATTCACTTTAACAGATCAAGTATACCTTAATACAATTATCACTACATTTTACATAAATATGCAATGTTAGGAGTTTAAATATGTAAATCAATTTGATCAAGTACAAGTTTATTTTTATTTTATCTTCTTATATCATATCTCTTCGATCATATAAAATGACAAGTTAAGTCTTTAAAGTTGTTCGACAGCAACAGACAACTAGACGTTTCGCCAAATGACAAATGGTTGCTGTTACTGTGGACATTCTCTAAAATATGTGGGGAAAAATGACTAAAAGAAAAAGAGGCAGTAAAGGAGACTGATCTTCCATCTATTTCGCTCACAGTACGTCAATCTGCCGTAAGGACAAGCGCACTCGATGTTTTTCCAGTTATAGTATTTTCAAATGTTTGTGTGTATTTGTAAAAACATA
The DNA here is from genome assembly GCA_959347405.1 of Napeogenes sylphis. Classification (NCBI taxonomy): domain Eukaryota; kingdom Metazoa; phylum Arthropoda; class Insecta; order Lepidoptera; family Nymphalidae; genus Napeogenes; species Napeogenes sylphis. Next base: position 25,565,146 of record OY365788.1, on the reverse strand, counting down.
AGCCAACATTTAAAACACATTATTATTATTAAGACTCACATCTTTGACAACATCGTATGCTGCGTAGCTTCCTAAACCGGTTATAACCCATTGATGGCGCCAATTTTCGGGATACACGACGTAACCGAACCATTGACGTGCCATCGCCTCAGCTATTGTCACCAGAGCTGTTTTCCTCTGCTTAACAGCATGGTTTACTGGCATTAATATGTAGGGTTCCCTATGAAAATATTATTAGACATTAATTTAAATTTAGTAATGATACTTTTGTAATTATCTTACAAAAATAACAAGTAATAATAAGTAAACTTACCAAATACATATAGTAGATAAGGCGTACCAATCTCTATGTACATCAGGCATGGCCATGATGTGCAGTCTATTGTCTTGTTCGTTATTTATTTGGAAGTATGGTGCCTGAGTCCATTCATTTAAAGCGGTAAAGTAATGGTTTATCGCTGCTGCTGCCTGAGCATCCTGGTTAGCAAGTCCTTGACGGCCGTATAATATAACGTTTTGTACTGGTACGTTCATGCTTACCAAATTATGTGCAACCATTCCCCAGCTATGAGTTGGTGTTTCCAGACCTCTAAATGTTGTTCTGAAAAATAAAGTATAATATTTTTGCGTTTCAGGTTTACTTTAGATCTTAACTTTATAATATGTTTAATTATAAGATTTATTATAACAAAAAAGAAAACGTAATAGAATATTTACTCGCTATCGACTTGTAACAAGCTATTGGAAACCATCGTCTCATATTCCATATTATGGAAAGAAAAAGAAATTATTGATCTCATAGAGGGCTCATCCATACACGGAAATACTTGTCTTGCAGATGTCGGATGCAGGTTCATGGCTATATAGTCTCTGAAAAGTAAAATTGCTTGTCAATACGATGATGTTATTACGTCTAACTGAATTAAATAATGATTTTATTTGATATAAGGATAATTGGTTAGTTTAAAATTAAAGGAAATCTTTTAACGGTAAATAGATATTGTTCATTTAAATTCTTACTCGTCATTATATTTTCCTAAGTAGAGACCCATGCCATCATTACGCAATGGGGCAGTGTATTCCACTATAATAATGTAACGACTTCCAGATTGAGTTGGTTCAATTATTAAAATATCGGATTTTATTTCAAAAGGCGTGTCAACAGCATTTGCATCCGTTAATATACCGACTTTCACAGACTGGATTGTTAATCCCATTACATTAAATCTCACAGCATCTCCAATTGTGTCAAGAGATAAATTCACATCAATAGTAGCAATACCATTAAAAATTGCACCATTTCTTGTAATAGCAATGGTATAAGATCTTACAGTCTGACCCGGTCTGATGTTTGAATTTCGAAGTAATCTTTCCGCTGTATTTATTTTATTGGTTATTAAATTGTCTTTTCCTGAATTTGTTTCTGCTTTTTGGATAAAGTTGTTTTGATCCTCTAATAATTTGTCAACATTCAGATATTCCTCTTCTGTTGTATCTGTACTAGATTTACTTATTGGTAGAGATCTTGTATCAATAGATAATATAAAAAAGGATAAAAGGAGAATATAACACTTGAACTTGGTCCGGGCCATTTTGAAGGCCAATTAATTCATCTAGTTACACCTACCATAAGTTATTGCGTCTTTACTGTTTAAAAGTTGACTTGTATCTGCCCGATATGATGTTGATAGTGTCATTTCAAGATGAGATAAACTATTAGAATCATAAGTTGATGTTCACTGATAAATATATTTTTCTCATATTTTAAGATATCTGTCTCAGATACTTACGAGTGTAAGATATCTTCAACATAGAAGAGAATTTTAAGAATAACATTTAAATTGTGATACCCATAAATTAACTGTTTAAGTAAATATATATTAAAGCGCTCAAATTAAACAGAAAATTTCTCATATTATACATTAAAGATATTTAAATGAGAATATAAGTATAATATCTATGTTAGTTATCTATTGCCATTAGATTTAATGTACATATATCAGTGATATGCGAAAATATTGCTTACATTTATGGGTATCTATATATCTATAGTATCTTTCTATAGAGATAAGTTCATCCTATATCCACATATTTCATTATATTGTTTGTAATACATTTGATACATTTATAAATAAATAATAGTACTTTAATCTTTATTTTATGTTTTTTGATTTTAATTGATAACTTATTCTCACTGAGTGATTAAGAGGTCCAACAATAATTAATCTTTTATCCCAATTATCTTTGTCGCAATATTTCAATTCCTTTCAAACACTTTTATTTTTTGAGATATTATATAGCAATTTGGCAAATGTTTTTAGGATTGGCCGCCGATCGAAGTCAGTGCAACTCTTTGGAAATGTGTGTCTGTGTGATTGTCGCCTCTTTTCAGATAAGTCGTGCAGGATAGTATATACTTGTATTGTTATCTTTCAACTAGTTCTTACAATCTATTTTAAGCAGCGACTTTATGAACACAACATCATATAGGATAACTAATATCAAAAAGTGTCTGTGTCTAATCTCCCTATCATGAAAATTGGTGCAAATCAATAAAAATTATAACCAATAATAAAAAATATATTTATTTGTGCTGTAATACTTATATTTACAAGTTATAAAATTCCTATCTTATTTAAATTACAAAAAGTTATAAAATATTATATATATTTGCTAAATTAAACTTACGATTATTATGTTAATAATATTAAATCAGTAGTTATAAATTGTTACAAAAATCGAAATCACGATCAAAAAGCTTGAGGTGATGGTGGCTGCGCTATTGCCATATCTGTCTCGCAGCCAGTTATTCACTTTGTTATAGTTGTTCCCGCTCCAATTAATGGAAGCCGCAATGTTTTCTCTGATACCCTCGACACCTGCCAGTTCAGCAGCAGAGAAAATGCTCCCATGACGACTGATAAAGGTGTCGATCTGAAAACAAAGGTGAAATACGATAAATTGTTTTAAGCTTTCACGACTATTTTAAGTGGTAGTGGTCACGAGTAGATCATGGCCGTTGCATTACGGCCGAAACGTCATAGTACGCGATTAAGTCCCGTTTACAGTATAAATATATGAAAGGTGAAATAGTTATTACTGAGAGGAGTCTTACGTTTTTAATCTATTGTTAAAAAAAATTCACGATGATATTGTTGATTAAAAATAAATTAAAGTTGCAGTACTGTACTTACTTTTGTAGAATGCTGCGTAGATGTCAATCGTCTTGCAAAAGCGGTCAAGATATTTGCAGTGCCCGAAATGCCTTGTACTCTAATAGGAAAACATATATATTTTATACGGGTTACACATACATAGCTTTGAATACAGATTCTATTACTTTAAACTCTTATTAATTTTGCAGAATTATCACTAAAATCATATATTTAAAATACGACAGTTTAAACAAGAATTATTATAAATCAACATGTCAACGAGAAAAGAAAAAACAATAAGTTACTTTAAGTATTAAACATAATTTTCTTTAATTGCACTCTTCATACAAACCTGGGTTGAATAGCAGCAAAATTTTCAATAACAAAATCTAAAGCCGCCTCCAAGCCAGCGGGGCTAGAGTTAATGATAGAGACAAGGATAGTATGGCGGTCTTGTTCCCTCACTTCTGAATCAGGGGCAATAACTTGGTTCATGTAGCTGAAAATATGTTTTATTATTAGTTAAAGACTACAAAAAAAATCTTTATGGCGCGAAAAAAAACTTCAAACTCCAAAAAGTTAAATAATAGTTTTTTTAAGATATTATAACCATATAAGATTTTTTTCTATAATATTTTTTTTCTAATATAACTATTTATATGAAACAATAAAAGTCTAATTTATCTATACTACTGAAAATAAGATACTTACAAAGTACGTAGTGTAACATTAGACGTGCAACCTAAGGCGTTTAAAAGAATGGCCTGTTCACTCGATTCTTGACTAGCTCGGTATTGTTGCCACAGGAAGTTGAAGGTGTCAGCGCTTCCATCTCGCAGGGCGGAGCAGAAGATAGTCGTTTGAATGTCCGGGTTGAGACGTTGACCTAGTTAAAAGATTTATTTTGAGTTCACAAATTTTATGACATAATATTATATCATATTTGTATTAATATAATATTAACATACCTAGTATTGAAAAATATAATGTAACAAACAGAAAATTTCTGGTTGTCAATAAATGTTGAACTATTTCAAATATAACATATTACATTTAACTAAATAAATTGCGAATTAAAAACTAGCAGGTCCGTCCGGTTTGTATCAAAGTGACACTAGGTATATATATTCAGTTCACGACCCTCGGATTTTTGTTACCTTTATATTAGTTAGTCATATCATATCTACATCTTTAATAGAGTAGTTTCATTACTACTACATTGTACATATACATATACATACAAACGTTTGACTTACTAGGGTCCTTTTGGTATTGCTGCAGAAGTTCTCTTGATCTGTTTACGCACTGTTCGTTACCAAAACGGCAATTGAAGTTTAAGATTATATTTCTGTGGAATGGTGTAACATGCTCTTCATTTGTTTTTTTTTCGAAACCAAGTTCGTCGTACAAAGGTTTGGTGAGGTGAAGGACATAAGTCTGAAATATAAGCATATTCATTTTAAAGGTGACATAGTTCGTCACAATCCCAACTTCAATTTGTTAGAACAAAGTAGTTGTATATCTGAAATAAACTGCATTATGTTTAATTAAAATTCTAATTCATTCAATACATGATACTCGGTATATTTTGTATACGAGAATGAAAAGGAATGTACAATACATATTGCAATATCGCAATACCTGGAATAGTTCATAGATCGGGGTCCCGCTAAGTACAATATCAAGGTAGTTGAAAGCTGAGTTCGCTGCTGCCCACGGGATGTAATCATTTTCGTTTATTAAGTAACGGGATACTTCAAATGCATTAAAGTAATTCTGGAACAAACTTTTTGGTTACTAATAGGTTTATCTTTTCATATTTTTAGAGACTGCTACTTTCAAAAAATATATTAGTTCAATAGAATTTTTTATGGAGATCATGTCCTATTTAAAAATAAATAATCAAATATGGTATTGGAATACAATTTTATTTTTATTTAATTTTACTTACATATACATATATTTCTTTTTCCTATAATAATATTTATGATATTCTTGTTACATTGACGATTTTGTTTTTTTTATATTTTTTATTAACTAAATGTTACATTTACCAAATATAAGTTATTAATTATTTATTCAGATGCCATATTCCCGCATTATTGATTATATTATCCCTGTGTCGCGGAAGGCTTCAAAAACATATAAATAATGTATGAACGATTACACAAAAACATAAAGTGCTTATAGTAAACATAGAAAACACAAAGTACTCCCAGACTAGAGACAAAAATCTGTGTATCAAACATTTCCGTGTGGGAATCGTACCCACAACCTTCGGTCCAGCCGTCAGGTTCATTAACCATTACACTGGCAGGTCATCTAATTTACTAAATTAATTTATTTATGTTTCTTAACTACTACTTTGTAAGTAAAAGTAATTAACATACGAAGTAGTAGTTTACGTAACAGAAATGACTAACTAACTAACTATTTCTACTGACGAGTTACTCCATTGCAATTTATACGAGAATCAAGAATAATACAATAAGAGATAAAGACAAAGACTAGCTGTTATTTGAAGCAAATTGAAAAAAAAAAAACAAATTCTATAAAATGATACCACAAACAAAAATACACGAATTCAATGTTTAAGTAACATAATATTTTTTTGTACAATGACATCATTAAAATATGAGATCATCATTGTATATCATCTCAAATGTTGAAATGTTCAGAATAGTGAAATGTGATAATCTTATCACAGTCTATCAATATTGACGTTTGAGACGAAAAGTAAAATTTCAAGATTTTAATTTCCTGTTACATCTTACATTTTATATCCACGACATAAAATGTGAATGTTTTATATATAATACATTTTACTATTATAGTACAATAAATAACACAGAATAAATAAATGGATTTTTCTTTTTCTGTTTGATTATCTTATCCGAGCAGAATATGTTTGTATTACTGTGACCTCAATACAGTATTGCTAGGTCTAGTAATAGATTATATCAATAGTGTTTAATTATGTAGACGTTATGTATCTAAATTAGCTTAAGTGCATTTAAGTTTATAAACTATATTATTGGCTGCCAGGGATTTACTGGGCTAAGGGATGATATTATTAAACTATGTAATATAATTTTCAAAAGAATATAAATATTTTTAATTTTTATGCAATGAAAGTACAATAGTCAACAATCGATTGTCATAGATAAATAGATGTGGTAGATAAAGAATTCATATTTTTTTTTGTAATACGTACCAAAATAACGGATAAACAAATAGATTGTGTATAAATATAATAAAACTTACAGTTCTTCCATTTCTGGCTAAGTTAAAGACGTCATCTATAAGTTGCGCACGATTCAATAGATGAATGGTATTGTGAGATTCCTTTAGAACATTAGCCAACGCAAGCCAATTCTCATCTTCATAATTTACCCTATAGTAACCTATAATCATATTGTAATGTTATAAAATAGTAAACTTAGTATTTGATAACCCTGTTTACTAATGGATGGTAGTATTTTAATAATAGTTATTCATATAGTAGGGTTGAATCATATTACAGTGACGATGATAGTCAACTAACCAGTTTGTTGTTTGTTAATAATAAACCACGTAGCGTTGGACAATCCAGGTATATCTACTGCCTGGGCTTGGTTATTGGGTAAAACCCAAGCCTGAACGCTGGTATCCTGGAAGGTAGGGTCGGTCGAGAGAACCCAATTGACTGGTACGTGCCAATTAGTTGTTGATGTCAGTCTGGGGTCGGTTAAGAAACGTTGCTAAAGAAAATAAAGTTCTTGTTGAATAACTGATCTTGAACACTATTGGCTATTATATTATTTATTGAGCATATAAAATGTTTTGTTGATAAGAACACGGTATTTTAAAATCATACCTGAATAATAGATAAGGACTCTGCCGTGGCAGCTTGCCTTCGAACCATAAGTACTGGGAATCCTCCTTGAGTTGTCCATCGTTGCATGATATTAGCGATAGTAGTCGGTAGGATTACTCCCGTTCCGGTTACAGCCTCTTGTAAACTTTGATAAAGAGCTTGTGGTCCAACTGCTGTTCGAGCACTAAGAAGTTAACTTTATAATTACAATGTCATTGACTTTATAAATACAACTTTATAGATATAATTAACTTTATAAATACAATTACAAAGCTTTACAATTTTATTGGAAATTGTTTGATGTTATACATTAAGGAACGAATAGATTGCTCTTAATAATTTAATGTGAAGTGTGTATATTTTAAGGAAAATTAAAAACGTAGTACTATTTTAATTCTTTTATAAGTATTTAATTAAAATATTTCACATCAAACAATTTGTGAAATAGTTTAATTTACAACATTTAAAAATACATTGGTGTTGTTTTAGTAATACTTAGTTACGTAAAGCGATAAGTTACTTTTGTTACAATATAATAATGGATAAGTAACTACGTTTAAGTGTTTAAGTAAATGTTTTTGTTATTGCAATTTTATAGCAAGTCTTAGAACATTCTGCAGACATATTGCACAATGTTGTGACTAATTGGAATGTAGAAAAGAGACTTACTTATTTTTGATGTATAAAACGAGTCCTTTCCGAAATATTTCAGGCGTTAGGAAGTGTTGTAACATACGAATAACGGAGCCCGCTGCAAATATAAATTGTAAGATTACTCATAAATATTTTAAGGAAATGAAGAATCTAACAAGTTCTTCATTTGGTGGACTGTTACTTGTATATTTTTACAGTTTATATTTTTCTATTAAATAATCAAATTCTGATTTCATCTTAGATCATTTAATGTTTAAAAATACGTACTTTTTTATCAATATACGCGATAGGTATATATATATATATATATATATATATACATATACATAAATATTACATATGTATTACACTATTTATGTATATATATACTATATATATATATATATATATATATATAAATAGTACTATACTCCGATTTCATTTGATCATTAAAGGTTAAAAATTGTTTTTTTTTCTTTTTATACAAATTATGTTGATGCTTGACTACATTCCACCTGACGGTAAGTGGATATGTAGTCATAGGTGGTAAGGCGCACTAACCTTATAGATACCCACATTGTATTCGACTGGATATACCGACGCAGGCATGCTGTTCCAGTTCTTCGCTGTACGCACTAAAAAGACGTAGCAAAGTGCTTAGTTCGGACAGGTGGAGTGTCCACAACTTACGGTTATGGAAGGGGGACGGAGGAAATTGGGTCCTGCGCACACTCATCAAAATGTATCCTGTAGAATATTGAGAGGCTAGCAATTCTACGCAAGTATTTAAGGTTGTGGACGTTGGTTTCAACCGATTCAAGGTCACCTATAAACCTCTTTGCTCGCCTCTCTATTAAGTCCAGAACCACAAGATGAGACTTTTGCGGCACAAGTAAATATGTGACCAGAATCCACATGAGTAGATCTGCGCTTTATATAAAACAAGTAGCTGTCCCGGTGTAAAGTACTGTCGGACCTTCGCAAGAACAGCGAGCATTCCTGCAGCTGCTCTTACTCTGGACTCAGTGCACCGACTAAAGTTGAGGTTCTCTAAGCGTAAAAACTGAAGCAGGTCACTATATTCCAAGAACCCATTCTGGAGAGTAAGAGTCTAGGTCAAAGGGCTCCTTTTGTCAGCGAACAGAACCGTTTGCGTTTTGGTGGCATTAAATTTGACAAGATTTCCATTGCCTCAGATGAGATTTCAATGCCTTTTTGTAGGACTTGGCAACTTAATTTAAAGTCTCTCTTCTTTGAACTTCATACATTCGGTGTTTTGCGGCTTCAAGCATCAGCCCAGATGAGGTATGCCTAATGTTTTTGATCTTCAGCATGACCACAAACGACATTAAAACATGTGCGAATATTGCCACCGATGGGTACATCAGCGTAATGAATGAAATACTACATTGCCTCATGCACTTCATCGGTTATAGCATCCGCTCAACTCGATGGATCCAAAATAGAGAAGCGTACAACAGCCGCATCTCAATCTGCTGAATTGTGTTCCAATAGTCGCCTAAAACCATGTAGTTCGAAAGCTAGTGGGGAATATGTAAACACAGATTTTACCAGACAGTAATTGAAGGTTTCCGAGGGGCAGGTGACCTCTACACGATAACTATTCGGATCTGTGGTCAGCAGAAGGTCCAGGCAATTGGCTGTATGGCCTACTATATCTAGTACCCTCGTAGCTTACCCCTTGTCTCACCAGCTGAAAGAGATCCAAGGACAACGCAAAGTTCCGCGCTTCTCTTCCAGCATGGTTGCTCTTCTGGTAAGAGAACAGCTAATCTTGATGAGAGGTGTTAAAATCCCCCAGAAACGAGCTGCGCTGAAAGGTAATGATATAGAGCCTTATCAGCAGCCCCACCAGGATACTCAAATAAGCTAGTTGTCTCCTGGTGACCACTGTGAGCACTGTAGACACCGGAATACAAGACTTCTCGTTTCTTGTGAAACCCATATTCTTCTTTTAAAACCCATAGGGTTGAAAAAGCGGGCTCTTTAAGGTAACGAAGACGCGGGATACAGAAGTCGTTTCACACATACACACATATTCCGGCAATTGATCAAAAGTTGTGCTCTCACGAGTAGCCGGTGTAATCCAGGTGTGCAGTGCTCAAAGGACATGGCATCTGCTTCCCCGTCCCAAAAAGAGCAAGTGCGGCTACTCAGTCTCAAGGTGGTGGTGGACAGGTAAGATTGGAGTGCAAGCCCCTGATGTTAGTGAGGTGCAGCTATGAGGAGGAGTACAACTACTGTATAACCTTGTTCCTTTTTTTTTACGTTTTCATAAAAAAATAAATATAAAAGTTGAACGAGGTGGTACGTTTCGAACCCGACGTCGAAATTGGTGATGTCATGCCACTCGTCTGGAGACTGCGGAGATGAACCAACCCTCCTAGGGATCGCAATCGGGCCTTCTCATCTGGTCACAAACCAGCACGATGGAGCTACCCTGAGATTTTTCACAGCTGTAGGGGCAGTCTTTCGTGGGTGGCTGACTCACTAATTGGTTCCCCAACTATGTGCAGGTAACCAGCGGAAAGCCCTCGCTTCGGATCCCGCTACCATCCTTAACTAAACACCTGATACAACAAACACCGACTCGACGCTAAACCGGTTTGCCAACGAAACTCAGCTGTTTAGACCAATTTCCCATATACGGCTTCATTGAGCAACGTGCCATAACACGATGCTCGATCGTTTTGCGGCACGACTTTACAAGACGGGCCGGCGACCCGATGTTATATAAAATTATTATTATTTAATACAACAATATGTATCATTTTAGTGACATGATTATGGATCATTTATAGATTCAGCAAAAAAGATAACTTATTTGTCTATTAGAGGAAAATCGTTTGTAATTTTGTAAATATTGTATGACTAGATTAATAAGTTTTGCTTTTTATCATTTATCAAAATGATTTATACTTATCTTTACAAAACAATATTAAGTAACATATCAATAAAGAATTTATCTTTATCCTTTCTAAATAATAAATACATTAATTTCATAACTTACATTTTTGATAAGCTACAGAGTTGAAAGTGCCTATAACTTGGGAAGGAGTATAAACAGGATGCGTCATTGGGTTGACGGTTAGAACAGCATCGTTTTGAAAAACGCTCTGAACCAAAATAACGTACTGGTCCATCATTCGCCATTCCGGTAAAACCTATAATTTGGAATAAGTTAGAATATGTAAACTATTTACAAATAAAAAAGTTACTTTAATTCTAATTATGGCAGAAATAGAAATAAAAAAGGAAATTCTGTTATAATTTGTTCAGCGTGTGAACAAAATCTTACAAGATCAGTTCCGTAATTTTCAAAGAAATTTGCAAATCCTTCGTTCAGCCATGTATATGTCCAGCTCAGTGGGCTGACTTCGTTGCCAAACCACATGTGCGTGTTCTCGTGACATATAATACGCCCGATGTTTTGTAATGTTGCGGTTGTTGTGATACCTTCTGTCACTAATAGTGCTACCTCTCTGTTAAAGTAATTAATTTCTATGAAAAAAATTGTAAGTAGTGTTTTTATATAGTTTTTATAAATGTAAAGAAACATGAGTAGACTTTCTTTAATAGTATAGTATGTGTAGCTCCTAAAGCCACTGAATTCATGAACTAGAAATATAAAAACTATACTTTTTCATTTGTAAGCCAATTTAGAAACTGACTTTTAGTTCCAATTGTCATTTAATGATCTTATGGACAGTTGATGGCTGAAATACTTTGTGGTGATTTTGATGTAAATATCTGTTTCAACTTTAGGCCACATATATCTTATAAATTATAATTTTTATGTTTAAGTACTTTATCTATATCACAATGTTTATTATAATTTTCAAAGAACTTTATCTTACTATTACAATAAATATTATTGGTTTAACTATTCAAATTTTAATTTATTAGTTTAACTATTTAAAACTTTATCTTACTATTACAATAAATATTATACCAAAATACAAGGCACTATTTAAAAATCTAAATATTAGTTGAATAATCGGATTAAAATTATATCTACGAGTACAATACCTGTATAAAACTAATCCCCAATTTTCCATCGCGCCTGCCGCAAAGTCCGGTATAGCGGCTTTATCTATTTTTGGCAAGTCATACGGGAGCTCAATATATTTTTCCAACTGAATCATGTTCTTTTGACCATAGTCTAAGGCAAATTCTGAACTGTTTCGGTTACCCGGTCGCGCATAAACTCTAAAAGGTATTTGGTAGGTCTTGTCTGCATCGTTGGAGATGTATTCAAAGTTAGATACGAGGAATGCCAAAAGGTAGGTGGACATTACTGGTGTGTCTTGAAATTCATATTTTCTGAAACCTTCTACTTGTGGTCTGAAACGGACACAAAAATTAATATATTTTTAGTAGGAAATATTATAATAGAATGGTGTTAAAATACACATTTATAGATTATATAGTTCCTACAGGAACAGGAATGGTATCAAAAATGTTTATATTTACTTTGTAAAATTTGTCGTCTCAGGCATATTAGTCCTTACAACCGTATATTGCGGTGGAGCATAAATAGTTGTTCTAAACACAGCCTTATAACGTGGTTCATCAAAACAAGGGAAAGCTCTACGGGCAAATGTCGGCTGCAGCTGAGAGGCGATCAGATTGCTAAAAGAATATGAAATGTGATGAAACACAATTTGATTTACTATACGATCAAAATTTATCTAAAGTTTAAATAGTTAATTATTGCCGTTATTTCTTAACTATTTCTATATTTTTGTTATAGACTTATGTTTTAGTGGTAGTGGTAGGTGTTTGTTAAAAAATAACTCAAATAACTTAAAGTGTTTGAAATATTATACTTACACTAGACCCTCAGTTTCATGTTGGTAAGTGGACACGTAAAGACCAAACATATTAGTAGCAAATGTACCAGTGTACTCAATTCTTATAATATATGCCTGCGTAATATTCATCGAAACATTTGACGAAATTCTCAAGAAATGCGTGTCATCAGTTGCCAAAGTGTATTTGCTTAGGATGTTCACATTTGGATTTGCTTCGGTGGACAACTGTACACTCCCAATTTCCATGTTCATCGCGTGTAGTACGATTTCAGAAGTTATTATGTTTGGGAGGAATCTAATTAAAACATTTCCCCTAAAAGTTTCAGTATTTCGCGGATCTAGGAATAAGGTTACGTCGTAAAATGTTGGAATAGTTGTTCCAGGCAAAATATATTCCTCGTCTGATATATTTCTGATAACATTTGCGGGACTTAGAGGTACACTGAGAACCAAACCCAGCAGGCACATATAAAATAACAAATACATTATAGCTGAAAAAAAAAAGTTTTTAGTGTTTCAAATTATAGAAATCATATTTATATATTATAATTTTTGTAAAAAAATAGGTACTGTCTCAGTTATTAATAAAACGTTAATTTAATAATAAATTAGTAAGTTTCAAGTGCAATTGCAGGTAGATGTCGCTTGTACTCATTGAAAATCTTTAATATTTATACTAGCAGTAGTACATACTATTATAGCTCTCATCTTGTTTGCAATTATCTATAAACATGTATAGCCAAGTTAAGCTTATTTAAATTTATAGAAATATAGAATGATAAATAAACCGATACAAGCAGGGATTCGAACCCGCGACCTCTAAAAAACCGTCCCGTCGCTCTCATCTTCACGGTAAAGCCTTTTAGGGCCCATAAATAATGTATTTATCAATTTTACGAACTCATATTCCACTTTATACTAATTTAAGTGGTTAATTGGTACTGTCGTATCAGAAAAGCTTTGAATCCTTAACTGAAACCTAGAGATATACCACCCTCAATACCGTTTGTTTGTTTGTTGTTTGTTTGTGTTTGTCTTAATATTGATTTGACATTGTAACTATTAAAATTTTATACGTCTTAAAAAATGTATTGAGAAATATAAATTTCGAGAATTTGGCACTTTAATATCAAATATTATCGAACTCAAGTGTTTCAACCTTATTCTTATCCTAATCTTATCTTTTTTATTTGGTATTCAGTTATCGACTACAGAATCGTGACGCTTTCCACCTTAACAAAATATGTGAAAGGCAATCTAATCAAGAATATAATATCAAAATTAATAACAACCGTGTCATACTATTATAAGTGTTTTATTAGTGCTATTCATAAATTATATTGGCCCTATCTTACTTTAGTTACATAATTATTTATTACATTCTAGAAGATCTTTTAAAACAACATTTATTAATCGTCATATTATGATGTAATAGATTACCTGTCTTTGATGTGACCTAAAATGTTGATAGTATATATTTGTTATCAAAATTTATGTTTTGTTGTGATAATACTAATAATTAATTACTTGATAGTGGAGTATATCAATTTGCATGTTGTGAAATTTTCAATAGAAACACTAAAAAAAAGTATTTGTTAAATAAATAATAAATAATTATGATATTATAAAAAAACACTAACAATATGAGCTGTTTGTTACGGATTGTTTTAAAAAATATATAATAATATCTTGTTTTTTATTGAAATCAGGTTATTAATAACAATGAGAAATAGTCATCATCAAATCATCAGCTATATACATTCGCATTTAACAGGCTATCATTACATTTACTCAATAGTTGTTGCAGTCTTGCTATAACTTTACTTTAAAAGACGATCACTACTGTACCGGCGCACCATTACTGCGGTGTCACGTGGTTTTGCAACAATTAATTTTTATTTATTTATTAAAAAAACATCGGCTTGCATTCATCGTCTTCAAATAGCTGAATGTCTTTATAATATTACTATCTGGACGCACTATTTCCCAAGTTTTTCTGCTTTATCCCAATATTTTCCTATATCTATATTTACTTATATGGTGTTTAATTATCCCGTTCATTTATACTCATTCATAAAACTGTCCTTTTTAGATTCTACCTTTTTAAACTCTCATTTCTCAAAAGAGTATTCTGATAGACATACATTATATTTTTGTTTTATTTTATTATAGACAGTACATTTAAAAACACGACAGTTACTCTTACTACAGTGAATGATGCAAATGTGTTAAAAACATTAAGGAATATTAAATCAAAAGCCACAGGTTCAGATGGGTTATCTAAAAATATCGGTGCCTTTCATAGTACATAAAATCGTACATATTATTAACACATCTATTGAGACACATATATTTCCTAATCTTTGGAAAAATGACACTATTAGGCCATTAGCAAAGAGAGACAATCCAACTAATTTATGTGACCTATGTCCTATTAGTCCCTTGCCCTGCTTATCTAAAGCTTTAGAGAGGATTGTTTTTTCACAACTTACACATTATTTGGAATCAAATGACATTTTACCCTGTTTACAATCAGGCTTCAGAAAGGGAAGAAACACAATTACTGTTCTTTCTAGCGTAGTTGATGATATTTAAACTGCGCAAGAAGCTGGTAAAGGCACTATTTTCGCACTCCAAAATGTTTCTCGTGCCTTTGACACAATAAATTTAACACTACTTCTTTCAAAATTAGTATACTAAGACTTTAGTAAAGAAACGATTGTAGGGTTTCAAAGATATTTAACTAACAGAACGCAGGTTGTCAAAATTTCTCATAAGAATGGATCTAAAATCGGGTCGTTGCGTTGTATCTAAAGGTGTCCCCCAGGGCTCAATTCTAGGCCCAGTTCTATTTACTCTGTATTGCGCTGATATCATTCATACCATACAAAATTGTATATACCACGTACGTACGTATACGTACATGATATTCAGTTGTATCATATAAACTTAATCATCTAGAAAGTGCTTTAAGTAAGATTAAAGATGATTTAAAAGCCATTGTCGAATGGGCAGATTACAATAGCTTATCTTTAAACCAAAATAAAACTAAATACATGTTACTGTAGATACTCCATTCCA
Source organism: Napeogenes sylphis (assembly GCA_959347405.1). NCBI lineage: Eukaryota > Metazoa > Arthropoda > Insecta > Lepidoptera > Nymphalidae > Napeogenes > Napeogenes sylphis. The sequence continues at coordinate 25,549,586 of OY365788.1, read as the reverse complement.
AATTTCAAAAAAATATCAAGTTTATCACTATCTATTAAGATACAAAATAAGAATATAGAACGTGTTTCTGAAGCGAGAAATCTTGGAGTTATCATGGATGTAAATCTAAATTCGAAAATCATACAAAGCGCACCGTCAGAACGTGCTTCTATTGTTTGAAGTTATTATATTGTATAAGTGCGTATAAATCTTTGCGAGGTTTTTTTTTTGTCCAAAACTACGCGGATGTCGTGATAGAGCTAAGACTTGGACGTACAAACGCCTAATACAAACTATGCAAAATGTCTGTGTCAGATACTGCTTTTAGATTCCTCCGCGATCTCATGTTACGCCCCTTATAAATTCCGCGAGCTTACTGAAAATTTACTACCATAGACAGTTGCACTTCACCACACTACTGTTTCATACAATTAAATATAAAAGGCCACCCTATTTGTACTACAAATTACGTGGGCCAGTGAAATTGTTCAACTTATATAATTTACTTTAATACAGCCGCCTTTCGTGGTAGTTTCGAATATACTGTTACAAAATGGTGGAATAACTTACCACTACTCTTGAGAGATCTGATATCAATAGCTTCTTTTAAAATTAATTATTAATCATTCCTATTATTATTACAACTACAAACTTCATAATTAAGTTGAACTTTGTTTTCAATTTATTTTATTTTTATGTATTTATTATTATTTGTTATTATTGTGTTTTTTTTCTATTTTGTTTTATTTTTTTTATCAACCTTTCATGGTACATTACTCTTGCAGACGATGTTTAGCAATTTTCTGTAGTGACAGCTCAGTTAATAAGAAATACATAGAAAAGGGAAAAAAAAAGGAAATAGATAAAAGAGCGAGAAGCTCGAAGAAAAATAAATATATAAAAACAAATTTAAAAAAAACATAATATTAATTAATAAGATAATAATTTTAGATCACTATTCGTCGCGACATATTTAGTCGCTGCGCGACTCTGATGGCATAGTATCCACATAATTAACAGTGTTGAGATCAGTTTTACGTTCTCAAAAAAATCTGAGTGATCATACTTTTTGAACAACTTTAATACCTAGTAATGGAAAATTTGCTTTTATATAAAAGATCATTTTTTATGGCCTGTAAGTTATTTTTTTTTATTGTTTTTATGTTTTTTTTTGTTATATATATATTTTTTCAGTTGTATATATATATTGTTCAAATAAAGTACTTTTGATTTGATTTGATTTAACATTTTATACCCTATTTACCTAACTTAAGTTTGCCCTGACTTTGCATATATTACATATATAGAATGTATTAAAATGTTGGAAACCTTAGTGGCATATTAGATTGCTATTCAAAGTAGAACAAAGAAAAAAACATAAGAGGCTACAATAATTTTCTAAATTTTCAAACAAGAATTGACTTACCTTAGCACATGTGATGCAGTAAACAGTGTGACGGCCTCTCAATTATTGTCAAAAATAATTGTTTATTTATCTGATATAGAATATCATTAGGGTTCAGTGGTTCGGTGGTTCGAATAAAATGACCTGTGCATTTTTAAATAAATGTATATATTTTTTTAAATAATTAATAAATAAGAATACACTTAGAACATTATTTTTAATGGGATATATAGAACGCACCAATTACCTTCAAATTTTTGCGTTCTGAATTCTATATTACCATTAGCTCGACAAAATAAACATTATGGCGTTAACTTTTATGATTTACTTCAAAATGTGATTTATCTGAATTAAATCACCTAAGTAAAATATTAATGTCTTTTACATACAATAATAAGAAAAAGCAAAAAAATTGAACTTGAATTGAGGTTGAACGAAATCACTAGAAATAAAATTATAATACGTTACATTACTTATCATCTCTTTATCTTCAGTTTTTATTTATTTCATTGATTTGTATTTCAATTGATCATCGATGCGATTGATCGAATAATGTATTTGTATATTCTAATATAAGTTGTATAAGTTTTCAGATTAAAAAATATACAATGAATGTAATAATTATATAATAATAATAGTAATAATAATGTTTATTTATTCTTTAGCATATTTGATATTTACTTAATAGATATATGAAAAATAGAATGTGGTTTCCTTTTGGGTAAGAAGATATCGCTGTTCCATAAATGGATTTAAAAAATTACATTATTACAATAACATAACATAATGTTTACATTATTATAATATTTTTTTTAAAAACTTTACAACAGTAAATAAGACTGTGTGTTGTCTGTGTTAGTGCGATTTTTTAAAATAAATATTTTTAAAATTGTTAATAAAATATTTTTTAAAAAGTATAGCAGTATCATCTACATATGAAAATAATTGTCCATGACGAATTTAATATTACAAAGGCTATTCACGTAAATTAAAAAAAACGTTCAACCAAGTACGTTTTCCTGCCGAACTCGGTAAGTAACATATAACTCACAACTTAAATAATTACCAATTTTTAACCGACTTCTTCAAAAAGGAGGAGGTTCTCAATTTTGCCGCGCATGTCTGTGGTCGAAGTGACGTGTGATTGAAGGGCGGATATGATGTTCAGATTATTTTGTGCAATTTATTGGTACTAAAACTTTAATTGTCGTTTCTTTGTATTTTCAGGTGAGATAAATTGATTGTTGTAATGTTGTAATTCAACAATTGTTATAATATTATAAAGGCGTGTTAAATAAAACAAAACTTTGTATTTTCAGAGAAACAAATTGTGTATATATATATATATATACATATACATTCTATATATATACATATATATAGATATATATATATAAACATAGAATATATATATATATATATATTGTATGTACACTGATTCCTCCGAGGTTTCATAATCGATTTACGTAATCATTTTTTTTTTGATGCGGAATACTTTCAAATTGGTACCACATAAAATTGATTCAAGTAAGCCCATAAGTTTTTATTTTATGAGCAGTTGTACTAGCTTCTCCGCAAGGAAATCGAAACGTGCTGTGACAAATTTTTAATTGTTTTGGATATGTGAAGTCTGACGCGCTGCTGATACCGGTTCTCACGTTGCTGAGCAGACTCGGTTGCTGTACGGTTTCGTGTCACTTCTAATCTATGAGCCCTCTGCTCAGTCGACTCATTCTCTAAACGCTCATTAATAAGGCCAAATCTATTATCTCTCCGCTCATAATACTCATTCGCAAGACGCTCTTGGATCTTACCCAGTCTAGAATTATGCTGATCAAGAGTTTTTTGACGTAATCATGATTTTATATATGCCTTCACGGCCAACCAATGTTTTTCAAGATCTTTAATAGTCTCACAAGAACGTGAAATTCTGTTTTAAAGAGCATTTTTACGGAGACGACTACTTTCATCCGCTCCCGTCTCTTGAGATCTATATTTTTTAAGGCGCGCAGCATCCTTTGTAGGTCTAGCTATAGCTAATTGACAATGCAGCAATAAACTAAAAAGTATTAAATACAAATAACTACGATAAATAAAAACGACTTTAAAACTAAATAGTAAAAAATAATGAAGATTTAATATTTATTATATACTTACCTATGAATACCGAAAGATAAATAGTTATAGAATAATTTAATGTTCTAGTAGAAGCTGGTACTACACTGGTCAAGTAATACTACATACGAGTTGCCTATAACTACGATTTCAAGTGTTTTTATAGGATCGTTTAAAAAAATATATGATATTATTTTGTATTTTAGAATATATTTATTCTAATGTAAAAAGAATAAAGTTTAAATGTTTACAATAAACGTATCTAAGCGTGCTCAAACGTAACTTTTATCAAGTCTCGCTACTGAGTTATCTTAATACCTACTCAAAGTTAACCATAAATATAAATTCTACGAGAAAGTTATATAAAGCGGCATGCAATGTATTTTGTCTACAGAGACAAAGTATAAAGTATTCAGACGGTTAACGGTTCAAATCTCATATAAAATAACGTTTCTCAACCGTACCTTGGTTTTAGTGGCAACATAAAATATGATTTAGGTACATTACTATCTACTTATTAGACATTTTTAATGTCCAATAATACTCTTAAATTCTATATGATTTTTAATTTAAGATAAGAATAGTATCTTTGACCTAAAATAGTTTTAGGCCTAGATAACACATTTAAATGTGGGGCAGTAAGATAGATAACTACAGGTGTTCTTCTTTGTTACAGAATACTTTTTCATTCCTTTTTTTTAGGACTTTAAAATGATTTTATCAACCTTATAACTTTAGCAAGTCATATCCATAAATGTAGATAAATTTACGTTACACTAAATAGAATTATTGGTTTTATGGCTAACTAACTTTTGCGCGCGTTTTCGCACGCCTTAAATTCGTAGTAAAACAATTCCCCTTTCCTTTTTTTTGTATTCGCTCTATATTACTTATTTTAAGTAATACAATCAAAATTACGATATCAGCAGACATCGCTCACTTTCAAAAATGTATTTATAGATTTTAATAAGCATACAATATGAGATACTGTAATTTTTTTATACCTCTCTTATTGACCATCAACTTGCAGGTCTGGTTTTATTAAAAAAATAAATATTCTATTTTAAATTCGAAACATTTAGTTAGCTATATGCATTTACAAAATTTTCAATATTGAATATTCACAACAGCCATTTTTGAGACGGTTTGCACGGTTCCCTAGCATAGTGCGCCGGCCGAACGTACCGCCGCAAACGCGATGTCCCTATATTTTAAATCTGTAATATCTTAGAAAATATCCATTTTAATTACATGCTGTAAAAGGCTATATTGTTACATATTAAATGTAAAATGTATTTAAGGTACTCAATTAGATAAGGATTAATCCTGTACTGCTTAAAATCGCTTTGTAAATAATTGTTTCTCGTAAAAAGTAAAGGATAAAAAGTGGCTATTCTGGGGTATCCCTAAGAGATAAACGTATACCATCGCGAACTTTCTTGTAGAACTTTTTAAGGTATACTATACTTAGTACATTATTTTGATCTATCTCGTAGAGTTCAGCTAGCGTTTGCGCGCGTTTGCAGTGTAAGCGCAAAACAATGTGTTTGTTTACGACTTCGCACTAGAAACCTGGAAATTATCAGATTTTCTCTCATATATTAAGCATGTTGTTATACATATAAACCTTCCTCTTGAATCAGTCTATCTGGTAAGAAACACTGCATCAAAATCCGTTGTGTAGTTTTAAAGATCTAAGCATACATACATACAGACACAGGGACAGATACGAAAAGCAACTTCGCTTTATTCTATGTAATGATGGTTAATGTACCTTTCTTATGTGATCCTTGGTCCATTTTCATCATTTTTTACTAAATAGTATTTTTTCAGCGGTAGCTGACGAGATGTCCAATTTTTTCCTTAAAGCAATTTTGGTAAATGGTAGCTAATAGGGATAGCAGGGATGAAATATGTTAATTTGACGATTTTTTTTAAATATTATTACTGAATTTTACTATACTAGTTTTCAAGACATATATTTTCTTAGTTTATTTAATTATTTATCTTGAGAATTACCAAGGATAATTCAGTTAGTAATTTTTTTTTCTAATTCGTCAAATAAACATAGGTATTTATCTCCGCTACCCCTTTTAGCTACGATTCACCAACATTTTTGTAGGTAAAAAAGTTGTGCATCTAGTCCAAATTAGCTACTCATGAAAGATCAGCTTGTTCTTAATAAATGTTTAAAATGGGTCAGTGGTCTAAATAAGGATTTTTTAATTTTAACGATTCTGTGTCAATAATGTAGCTTTTAAATAAATGTATTTCAAAAAAATATATAAAGCATATTTTAAATTAAATAATAACTCCAAGGATAAATTTGAACGATTAAAATGATTATCATAAAAGGTATTATTAAGCAAAATAAATATAACTGAGAATAAATTGGGGTTTGTCCATCTTGTTGCAGTATTACAACAAGTATCGTATAAAATATTATGTAATGGTAATGGTAAAAATATACATTTCAATTTCTTCTAACATAAAAGAAAAATACTTACTAATATTTTTTCATGATCAGGTGTTTTTTTTTTATTAATTGTTACTTCTATCTACGGACACGTCGCCCGTGCACTTTTTGCATTTAGTCTGTATTTGACAGATTAATCGTTGAATTTTGAGATAACAGCTCAAAAAGGAGTTTATTAGTACAGGTATCTTAAAATACTATATTAGCGAGTCCTTTGCACAGTAATTAAATATTACATATATATATATATTTAGTTTGTTTATTTTATATCCACATATACAATGTTATTATAATTAAATAAATACTTTATCTGACTTAATATTAAATAACCTATAACAATATATTTAACGCAACTGAGCTATCTAAAATGAAATAAAAATTATTTCTTTCTTTTTTTACTATTTATTAATTAATAGGTTTGACAGTAAATGTACATTTATAATTCAATAAAAAAAAATCACATACTTGTTTATCTTACTGAGCTGTAAACGTATATTTTTTTTCACAGGCGTCGTCTGTTCCACAGATAAAAGTTGTATTTATCTTAGCCAATTTGTTTTGAAAATAAATCAGTCCAAATTATGAACACATTTGATTGTTGTCTGACAAGTTTGATGGATTGAAGTAAACTTGATGCAAACAATTCTTTATTTATTATTAACATAAAGGTTCTTTCTTTTTTAGGCTTTTTAAAAAGCATATACATTTTTTTATATTTGTGATAATCTTGTTCCATAGGTATAAATATTACTAAAACAAAATTCCTATTAAAATAATATTTTACCGGAGGATCAGAGGTAAATCTATCCTTGTTTTATTTTAGGAAGTTTCGTGTGACCATCTAGCCGGAACGATTTAATTAACTTTCACTACTGAGCTGTACAGAAAGTAAAAAAAAATATTCACAAAGAGATTACGATGATCCAGTATTATATATCTTTACCATCATTACATTTTTTTTATGTGCCGACGTTTATTGTTTTCTTTTATCATTCGGTACAGACATGACATTTATAGACTTATTTTCCTTTATCCCTTGAAAATGTATATTTATTTATTTACATGTATTTTTTATGAACGTAAATGAACATATGCTTTGTCGGCTATTTTCAACTCGAAAAGTAAATTGTAAGAGAAAAAAGAAAATTAGAATAAGAAATGTCCAAACGATATGGTTAATGTAATATAACGATGTCTGTGCTCGTAAAAAAGTCACACGGTCCCCATGTCAAATAAGTAATTCCTCAAAAAGGTTCCTCATTTTAGAAAATAAAGCTACCATTCAAAAAAAACAAATATCTAAAAGATTCTATACCATTTGCAATATTGTGTTTAATATGAATGTTGTTTGAATTAAGTATACCATTTAGTAGATATAGTTAATGTATAGGCTAACCTTAATTTAACTGAATTTGGCCTTCTAAGTTAAATCTTGTGTCCTGGTTGAAATTTGTTTTGGTTATTATCACCACCGTGTGTGATAACGATTTAAGAATACTATTTCCACCATCCTCTATCTTTTCGTGGGTATCGTAAAAGGTGACATCAGACCAAAAATACGCGGGAATAGAATAATATGCGGGAATGGAAAGCAGCGATCTTTTTTATTAAATTACACATTCCAACTGTACTGCGCTCGCCAATCTGCCTGCCCAGCGTGGCGAGTACGGGCGGTATCCCTCATGAGACCACAAATTAAAACTAGGCCTTTATTCTCCGGTAACACAACTGTTCCTAGCTTCAGTAGCGATCATAATAATAACAGGCAGCACCTACGCTAAGAATCCTACCATTCTAGACGGCCGACATGACTACCAACGTAAACGGATACGTGGTATGCTAAAATATAACATACGTACTTTGAGGACAGATGATAAGATTGTAGAGCTGAAAAAAGAATTGAGCAAGTTGAACTGGGACATAATTGGGTTATCGGAAGTAGAAAAAGAAGTGGAGGATACCTTTGACCGTTTTTGCAACTTATTCTACCGAGAGGGTGGACAGTAACTCAAAGATGGTGTCAGATTCATCGTCCATAAGTCCATTATATACAACATAGCAACCATTGAAAGTGTGTTCGAAGGATGGCATATCTGCAACTCAGAATATCTGATATTTACCGTAGGCCATCCAGGTATACGCATCACACTCAGATGAAGAAGTTGAGGTTATGTATGTGGTCGTTAGTAGAGCCGTACATACTTCCAATGCTTAATTCACTGTTGTTATGAGGGACTTTAATGCAAAACTCGACCATAGAGGCAATTCAGAATTGAGACTGGGGCAATTTTTATATGGACATAGGAATTAATACGGGCCAGAAACTTTCCGACTGTTGGGCAAAGCCGGTTTACAAATTTAAAGACCGCAGTATAGCGTCGGCTAAAGCCGACGTTCTGAGGGAGGTAGAAAGTTTCCATATACAGTTGTGCACATCGTCTATCAAACCTGTTGTTGGCTTGGAGAAAGATTCAAGAGCCAAGCTAATTCGACACTGATAACTGAGAACACCTCGGACGTCAGCCTATGCAACATTAGGATGACTTTAAAAAGGGTTTTTAAGATGTTTTAGAGTTTGTTATATAATCTACAGGTCAACATTGTGAAGATAGCTCAGACAAGGAAAAATAATAACCAGTTTGACTTAATTATTATCATGAAATTACTTCCGATGTACTCGATTTTACTTAACAACTAGGCTCGTAATTTTAATCCCAAAATTTACTGGATTTATATTTTAACAAAAAAATAAATACAATAAAAGCAAATAGACATGGACTTTTTTACTAGTCCTAACGTTTTTTCTTAGGTATTTATTTGAAAATAAAATAACTTTAGCATGTTTTTAGATAATTTTAAGTATATGAATTCAATTACGGAAATGTGTAATAAAGGAATTACCAAAATTTCATATTTATAAGAATCGCTTTTTGGTATGACTCTTTTGATTTTCAATAAACTTACTATTCCTAAATCCCCAAACCATAAATCTAAATAGTTTTACTAGTATTTAGTACATTAAAATATACATAGTATCATATATTATTCATATTAGTTAGAAATTAGTTTTACATGAAAACAAAAAGATATCAAGCGTAGCCTAAATAAGAATTAAGAATCACGTCAAGCATTAACTTTGATAGTAAAAAAAACCTTATATTCCATACTGAATTCTTCAACTGCCGTATCGTTATAAATCGCATCGTTGAATACGGCACATCGACGTCGCCTGTTGCGTCGTAGCGCTACGGCGTAGCTGTAGCAGTTATATCGCGGACGTCAACGTTTCCGCGCGTAGCTGACGCTCCGCATACAACCTATTTAAATGACTAGTTACGAACAGTACTTTAACTGAACTTAATTTTATAAGTTTAAGTTTCAAAAATTTTGATAGTGAAATTGTAATTTATAGTGTTAGTTAATGATAAAAAAATGTTAAATCTATGGAGTTCTACTAGTTGGTAAGTATTTTCAAAAAAGCAAAACAATAATATGTTTTTAGTAATCGTTATTTCTAAGATTTAATTAGTATTTTTTAGTTTATAATATCATCATAACTAAAATTATATACTCTTTCTGTAGTATTTTTTTTATTAATACTTAGTTTATTTTTTAAGGTTTATGAGTTTAAGTTGAAAGTTAAATATATTACCATTACGTTATAATATAAGTTATGTTAGCAAAACGTAAATAATGATATATGACCTGATGATATTTGCAAAGAACATAGTAGAAATTAATCGAATCATAGTTTTTGTTATTTGAAAATATATCTCTTGTTTCAAATTTTTAAAACTAGATTATTTTTAAAATTTTGGATTGTGCCCAGAAGCTTTCATTCATTAAATTGTCGTTATCAAATATACAGACTTTTATATCAACTTTTAAAAATAATTTGGTCTTCCTACTAACGGTATTTGCAAAATTCAAAACTCATTTTTTATTCAAATCCCTTATGCAATGATTTGAGATTGAACTATTGAAGTTCTTAGCTCCAAGATAATTTATTATTTATTAAGGGACTATTAATTTGAAACATGTCAGATTGGAGAGCATTTTTGAACTAATAGTAGCGTGGCTTGTCATTCTAATAGAGTTTCTCGCAGGTTTCTCATTGGCCTTACCCTTTTTTTACATCTAGAGTCTTCAATTTATATGTGAAATGTATGCCAATTTAAAATTCTTATAATGATTTTGACTTATTAGCATAACTATATATTCATATATTATAAAAATTAAGTAAATACTTCAGAAAAAAAATCATCCTCTTAGGATTGTGAAAAGGTAGACAAAAAATATTTATGCGTTAAAAAATATTTCAATAAAATATAATAGTCGTTTCAGATACCCACTTTAGATATGTTTAAAAAAACAAAACGATACGAAAAGGACAAGAATGTCTATATATAAAACACATTATCAATTCTCAATTCAATTAAGAAAAAATTTAAATTTTGAAACCATGTTAAAATAAACTTTGTAAACATATTTACCGAACTGAATGGTTTTGGTGTAACTATTATATACTATTAAGACTACAAACTAATATTGACAGTTATTGTGTAACTTTCAGGAAGATAAACTACTTTAAAACGGTTACCCAATAGATGGGTGATTGGGCAGCTTAAATGTCTGCTGTAACCACTGAAAAGTAGTCTTTAAAAAAAAACAATTATATATACCTGTTATTATAAATATAAAGTAAATAATATATATAATCATTATATCAATAAAATATACCTGTATTAATAACATGATTAATCTACATTCTGCGAGAAGTATTAGTGTTAGAAATATGTATATCCTCTATAAGTTCTTTTTATTATTTAGAAATTCCAGAGCAGTAATTTATTATTTCTTTCGTTGTTTAATTTGAAAACCATTCTATTTTGTAAATATTATAATTTTTGCTAAAATAACACTTAAAAAGCTTGTTCAAATTATTATTATTATACGCTTCAAACGTAAATCCTAATTTACTTAATTATATTTGAAAACGATAAACTCCCCACCGTCGTAGAGTCACGAAAACGGCAGGTCAATTTCCACAAAGTCATAAAGTTTACTTATTTTTGATTGGTAAGGTAATATGATCTAATAAAATATTTATCTTTCTTGATCTTTATTATCTTCACATAAATGAGTTTTACTCTAAGATTCTAATGAGAAAATTACTATTATCAAGTGTTAGAAAAAGCTCGCAATCCTAAACTTTAGGTTAATACTCAATATAACTTAATATATTTTATTAAGATTAAAATATTATAAATATTATTGAGTATTGAGTACAAAATGTTAATAAAAGAGCCTTGTTAAGTTCTGTGGCTTAGTTTTTATCACGTACGTAGTAGCATGTTTAAAGTCGTGTCAAACACGAACGATCGTGTATTAGTTACTACATACTACAAAATATAAACAAATTGTAACTACAAATTTATATTAAATATTTAAAAATACAACTGAATCAAAGCAATGCATGGAAGAAATATATTGTGAATAAATGTTTTTCATAAATACATATTATAATAGTTGTCTTTATCGAAGATCATTTTGTAGGTGATTTTTAAAGATTATAATTTTTATTTGTTACATAATTAGCCACTAATAGTTGATTATATAGGTTGATGAATATGTTCTACTATAACGCTTCACATACACTGGATATCATCTAGCTAGCAAGTTAGCCGAACAGTCTAATCAGCAAAATCGTTCGTCCGGATCAATTAATGCGACTAGAATGCACTATCATGTGATAAAATTATATAGCATTAGAAAAAAAAGTTGCTTGAAGTATTATGCAATCAATTGTATTACTATAATTACAAACAAAGCGAATAAAGAAGAGTCATAATAAATATGTTATTGTAGTGTTGTAAATTATATGTTAAAAATGTTATGTTATAAGGGTCGATCTTGGTCCTTGTATATTTAATATTTATTTAAAATTATTAATTATTAATACCGACAGAGTTAGGAAATAGATGAAAGTGAAGGGTGCAAAAATATATTGTAAATTCGCATTTACAAAATGGAAAATATATAACTAGATAAATAGTAGTAAACCTATATATCTAGTTATATATTTTCAACCTAGTGAATGATGATGTAGACTTCAAGGCAAGATTTCTGATAAAATGTTGTATACATATACACATATGAACGAACCATAGTACTTCCATAATCTAGAACAGATGTCGTGTGGGGCATCAGCAAGTATTTTAATAAAGATAAAATATAAAACAATGAATTCAAAAATTTCAAGAAGCACAACATTTTTATCTAAAATGCGCTTATATTACAAACAAATTAATACATTTTTTTATATAGCCGAAGCCTATCTGGTAAAAAACGAATTAAATCAAGTAATAGAGCAAGTATAAACTTAAAAAATCAAATGAATGAAATTAATTATCTTTATGAAGATTCTTGATTTTCAATTTTAGTTTATAAACCGCATATAATATTATTTAAAAAATTTACGACATCATGTTGCAGTTACAAGTTCCAAAACACTGAAATGAGTTGTTATGTAGTTGAAAAGAAAAAAAATATATACTAAAACACTGTTTAAAACACTGTTTGTTTAAAGAAACACTGTTAATTAAAATTCTTAAAAAAAAAAGTTTATCTCTAATTGTTAATATTATAAAGATTTTTCTTAAGTACTAGTAATTTTTACCTATTCTTCGTCTGCTATTTTTTTTTTTATATTTATAGAAATATATTAATAATGATATTAAAGTGAAAAACGAATGGTTTGTTACGAAAAGAAATTGAAACTCATTGTATGAGATATTGCAATTATTTTAATTATAACTTTTAATTAATATTATCAATGTGATAGATTTTTCTCTAGTTTCTCAAAAGTTTTATTTGTTATTTGAAGAAATCATTTTGTTTATTAAAACGCACGAAACAGTTAATGAATTATGGATAAATTAATGAATACTTGAAAATTTTATCGACTTATGATAACATTTAAAATATTGCTCGTTAGTATTAGTCCTGAGAAAAACAAGTCGTTAGTGAATGTTAATGGTTTTTACTTTTGGAACGTACTTCCTTATCGCGCGTTGTGAAAGGGGGCTAGACGGTAAAAATCCTTACCAAAAGTTGGCACGACGTGTTTTGCTATCTCTCTCTCTCACATAGAAAGCAAGCGAGATATTTTCATTTCTATCATTATTATTTTTTGTATTATATTTAATTGCTTAGTAGTGTTTTATTATTTTTTGATATCTGAGTTTGTTTTTTTAAAATCAATTTGCAAATAAGACAGTTTAAATGAAAATAATAATACAAATTTGTGATCAAATATACTCGTAATGTTTTGTAACAATGCCATCTATTTATACCTAAGGGAAACATTACTACATCTGTTATATAAACATGTTTGTACAAGGTGAAACCGCTAGGTGGCGGGACAATAATTCATGGGTTTATTGATTAACACTTTTTAATTTAGTTATTTATTTTATTTACATTTATTAAAATTATCGGCGAAATATCATACAAAAATACTATACAAATATTATCCATTAGCATATTAGCTTATATTAATAATTTAATATTTTTTTATTACAATAGGTATTATTCACGTTTTTTTTGACGTAAATTAATCATTTACTTCTCTATATCGTAGAAGAAAATATAAATAGGCTTGAAAAGATTCTAGTTTTTTGTTCAAAGTGAAAATTTGAACATTTAGTAAATTTGAGCCGTTCAAACGCCGTCATTTTGCGCGCGCCCTGCGTGACGTCAAATGACACGTCCAGTCAATGTTTACTATGAACTTTTTATTTACTTCATACATATGTCATATTTTAAGTTTTAAGTGCTTTACAAGTCATAGAAGAAAATAAAAATCATCTTACAAGTATCGTATAGTACCGGAGCGTAAAAATAGTATTAGAAAAACACCCGACAAAGTGTTTTTTTATATTCCAAGAAATGCGAAAATACAAAAACAATGGTCTATGGTAATTAAAAGGTATAATATATGTCTTAAATGTATTTATATTGTTGTGAAGATCAATTTAACGTAAGTATACTTTATTTATAATAAGTTTATTTTAATAGTTTAAATTTATAGTAAGTTGCATTAGTAATTGAACATTAGAAAATTTGAGTTTAAAATTAACCGCTATTAATATTGAATATACTATGTATAACGAAACAACAAGGAGAAAAATGTAATCTTAGTTTGAAGAAAGTTGTTGTTCCTCATTTATTTTTGTGGCAAAAACACCAGCTGATAGAATGAAAATGTGCGTAGTCAAAAGGCAGAGATTGACATTGGTTAATGAAGCCTTTTCAGAGTGAGCTATCAAAAGTAGTGTTTAAAAAAATTGGTGACCTTTACAAAGAAGTGATATAGTAAGTAAGTCCTAGTACTGCCCATACAAATGTCTGTGATATTAATCAGCCAAGATAATATTAAATGTGATCACAAGGCAGAGCCTTGCTCTTCGCATATTAAAGATAAATTACCGAGTGACTAAGCTGTGCAAGTTAATATTAAACCGAAGTACAGAACTAAAGGTGTCAATGTAAATATACCTTCTGAAACACAAAATGTAGCATTGTTACCATTCCCTCATTCAACACACAGTACTTTTACATTACCAGTAAAACTAACTATTTTATATAGTTTTACTTTACCAGTAAAACTATGTTTTAAAAAGAAAATTGTTTACTATAAACACAGCTGATAATACTTCTATAGCATCTTATATCTTCTATATCTGCTGATTATTAAAAAGTTATTTATCTGGGTCAAGTGAAGTGGAAAATGATTACCTAAACAATCGTATCATATAATAAAACCTTTAAGCACGAAAATATAGGTTTAAATTATTTATTTTTATCAGTAACACTAATACCACAGTATGAACTTTGACGCCGATAATTTGAATGGCGTGTCAAATGACGTCACATTTCCTTTCGACCAATGGTGGCGCGTTTTGGAAGTTTGAATTTCGCTCCCTTAATTTACACTTTTCACAAATTATTTTATGGCCTTAAATGATTAGTAAATAAAAAAAAATGTTTTAATTATAATAAGATGATAATAAGTATCTGAAAAAAAAAGTATTTGAGACCATTTTAAATTTTATGGATATTCCCTATTCCTTCAATAATTAATCGAAAGGAACTTCGTTCCATCCGTGTCCTTTGACACCTCTTAGGTTTTTTTATATATTTTGTATTGAATATTTGATTCTATTTATGTTACACTTCTTGTTAATTCTTTATATCATTGTGTATTTTTTATGATATCACTGAAAACGAATCTCATACTTTTTATTTTTTTTATCTATTACAATTTATGTTATTTTTTGTTATTTCTTAATGCCACTGTTTATTTTTGTTGGGTTACCTAATGAAAACAAATCTCATTCTTATACACTTTTTTCTCCGAAAATAATGTTAAGGTTATATGACTAACTTTAATTATAGTTCACAAAATTGTATATCAGTTAACTCCATAATTTATATAACATACCATTTTAGTTCATAATATACTTAGTCTGGCCATAAATACTATTACAATTAAAAATAAAAAAATATTACATTTGAATTTGGAATCCGTCATTTTTATACGATTGTTCATTGTGTTTTCTCATTTTGGCGCCAATACATTGTTCAATATTTTGCGATATTAAAATGGAGTGAGCTGATAAAGAAAGGAGAATAGCTGTGATTGTATTACACAAAGTAGGTATAGAGCCAAATGCATTTTTTAAAATTCTCCATACACTTGGTAATAGTCAAATGTTTGTGTACCGGGCTATACCGGTCTTACTTTTTTAAGACAATTAACAGATGTTAATACGACTCGACTCGTTTATTTTAGTTATTTTCATAATATTTTGTCTTCCTGTATTCTATTATGGGGTAGTGCTGCCGAAATTAATTCTATATTTGTTTTAGAAAAAAGAGCTATACGGGCTATTTGTAATTTAAGAGCTAGAGAGTCCCTAAGAGATGTTTTTAAAGAAATTCGTATGCTTACGGTCGCTTCTCAATACATTTTTAATAACATATTATATATACGTCAAAATTTAAATACTTATACTAATAACAGCGACAGATATACGATAAATACAAGAAATAAAAATAAACTCGTAATGCCTAAATTTCGACTTCAAAAAGTTGAAAAAGCCTTCATGGGCTTCAGTGTACGCATATATAATAAGGTTCCACAAGATATCTTGGATCTTCCTTTTCTTGGTTTTAATCTGAAATTAAAAACATATTATTAAATAAATCTTATTATAAAATACAATAATTTTTGGATGATCGAAAAGTATGGAACTTAGGTCATTGAGTCATTTGCAGGGTTGATGTTATATTGTATAAGTCAAACATTGTTAAATTTCATTAAAAAAGAGCAACTGTTGAGTTTCTGGCCAGCTCTTCTCAACAGAACAGCATTCCGAGCTGGTGGTAGCTTACTCACAGACTGACTATACTGACCAATTTAATGTTATTGACGATTCAAAAGTGCGTGTAAATGCCTACATGAATAAAGATATTTTGAATTTGAATTAATAGGTACAATGAGACTTCCTCTGTTTGTGACAGAGAAAGACCTGGCCGTCCACGTAGTGTTCGTTCGAAAAAAGTGGTCAAAGCGGTAAGGGAAAGAATTCGAAGAAATATAGTCCGAAAGCAAAAGATTTTATCTCGAGAAATGAAGATAGCACCTAGAACCGTGTCGCGTATTTTAAGAGATGACTTAGACCTTGTAGCCTATAAGCGATGCACTGGTCATTTCTTACCTGATAAATTAAAGGTTGTATGTATATGATATTAATAGTAAACGTATCGTATATATTTTCCTCACGAATAAATTGGCATAATATAACATGAAAATTAATTTTTTGAAAGAAATTCACAAACTTTTTTGTTATTATTTCGGAACATCATATGAAATGAAACCTTTGAAAGTAAGGGAATCGTTATTATAATATTTTAGAAAGGAGTTCCAAACCTTTGACATATTTCTTAAAGGGCAAGTTAAATGGGTTGGAAGTAATACTAACAATAAATATAAATATATAGTAAATACTAGACGGCCGTACTAACAGTTAGGACCCTTGTTAAAATGGAACGACGATGTCAAGGGAATAGATTTTTCTGTTAATATTTAAATCATTTCTCAATGAATTTGCGTCAAACCACTTAAAATAAATGGTAAATAACCATTGTTTTGATCATCTTTTATAGTCAAAATATGTAACATTTTAAACATACGGCTTAACTAATAATATAAAAAAGTATATTACTTTAGTACTTAAAGAACATTATTAGGCCTATAAAAAGCATAAAATCTGCACAGTTTTGTTAGCATACTTTATACTAATCCCCATGTATAAATTCTTTTATTTTTATTTCTCAACTCTTAAGTAGGTAATGCTTGAAAATAATATTAAAATGTAAAGCATGCTCTTACAGCCCCGTACTTGCGAGTAATAATTCTATACCCTTAGTAATAAAATGAAAAAGCGAATAAATCGTTAAAAACCTATTAGACCCGCTTTATATTTTGTTTTGTTTTCGGTTACATTTAATGTTGTGTATTTCATAGAAAAGGATAAACAAAAAATTTACGAATATTTTATTTGTTATGAAAAAGAATTGAGTGATTGATTACTTTGTGAATATCTCAAATAAAAACACATTTTCAATATTATTGATGTTTTTGTTATTTTAAGGTAGCATGTAATTATAATTAATTTCTTCAGTTGGTATTTTATTATATTATCTGTTACCTAATAAATATTTATTTAGTATTACATTATTCTTACAACAATAAAACCAGTTAGTTTTATAATTATATAACAAGTATCCGGCCCTGTGTCGTAGCGATCACGGTTTTCAAACTACGGATTATCCCAAACTAAATGACTAAGAACCGCGGGTAATTTATTTCAATATAGATACAATAATATATGTTATATATGTAATGTGTATTCTATTTATACCTATAAAAATAAATAAACACAATAACGAGTATTTTAAATTAAAAAACGGTTTTAGTTAAATTATTGATACATTTTTTTAATACTTTTATTTGCCTAAAACAGATTTTTTCAAAACGACATAATAAAATTTTCTTAAATGATAATTTTCCCAAAAGCTAATGAGTGCTTTAATATACAATGGTTGATTAATTGTTAAATGTCATTGTCGTAAGCGAGAACAAAAGACAAGAAGAAACCGTCTAACAACCGTTTCAGAAAATACAATGTCTCTAATTTAATACAGTTATTAGGATCTTTAAGGGACTTAGGCTTTATTCACCTTAAATCAAGCAGCTAAGTTCATAGCTATTTATACTTAAATGCTTAAATATAAACCTTAATACAGTAATTGGAATTATTAATATGCACAGTATTAACGTATAAATGTTAATTCGTATTTACATTCTTAACAGATTTTTAATTATTTGCTTACTTACATTTCAGTAACTTGCAATGACGATAAAACGATGTTTGTTATGAGCGAAGAACAGTTGTAAATAGTATTTCAGGAATAGATTTAAGAACATACATGTATCAAAGTAAATGTAGAGACTACGTAAGAACGCTTGATAAATACATTCGTTTCATTTCCCAAATAGTGTCTGTAGCCCAAAAGAAACTTATCTACTTATCACGCTCAGAAAAAATATGTATTAAAATATATACGATTTAAATTGTAAACTTGTATTCTAAACTAATATCAACAAAATGGGTTCAACTGTGTTTAAATATATTACAATACTTTCACCTAAGGAAGTCTGAGTTTAAAATTCAACGGAAACTGTCAAAATATAATATAAATTCGTTCTTGGTCTCATATTACCATTAACATACTCCAGCAATGCAATATACAGATAATATTAAATAATGGATTATGACGTGACATGATGTGTATACAAAACAAAATAATACTCAAGTATCTTTGTAATACTTATTGCTACTAGTATTTCAGTATAGTCGTTTTGTACATAGTTGTGAATATGAAATCCATAATCTATTTAATTCTATCTTCTAAGAGCTCTTACGTCCGACCCCTGCTGGATTGCAAAGCCATCTAGCACCCGGATTTAGCCATCTAGCACACTCTTTAAAATTATTCACTAGTGATTAACGAGAAAAAATGTTATATTAGAATAATATTATATAAATTATTATTATTTGATTAGCAGTCAGATTTTTTTTATTTTATATTCAATTTAAACAATCGTTGGATGAATAAGAGTTCAGTATTCGTAAAGAATTTCACATCTTTATTTTGTACATTCGTAAAAGTTAAATATATCTTTCAGTGCATTATACTATATTCGTAGCAGAGAATTTCTGACATAAGATTGGGTACGAAAACGTACGTACATACAACGTTACGTATATATTGTTTCAGCTTGCCTCATAAATTCCGAAGCAGGCAAAGATTTATACATGTAATCCATTCAAGCCTTCAAGGCCTTGTCAAATCGATTGCCACTGTTCTATAATGCGAAGTGGCCATAACATCATCCTTATACAATGTACCACAAAAATTATCAGTCACGCAATTGTAGCTTTTGTCTCTGTTAAGGTTAGAGTCATTTTGCTTGGAATTTTATTTAATAAGTTTAACCTCGTGCCTAACCTTCAGATCCCTTTTATTTTGAGACAACGCGGTCGGTTAGGTGCTTATTTACTGTATCATGAGGGTGAATTGGTACAGTTTTGAACAGAAAAGATACTTATCATGTGATAATGAAGGTTTAAAGAAATAATATTTTTGAACAAAATATCCTATAACTTACAACAAATTATACTGTTAGATATCATTCTCTTTTAAAAATAAAGTTTTAAATCGGTAATTTTTTCCTTAAATCTACGATATACCAAAATAAACTATTATTATTACAACAACAAGTTATTAAAATACTAAGATACTCGCAGTACTAGTAGATACACCAACCTTACATAAGGCTTCAAGTAATATTTAGTTCATAAACGGAGCAAAAAGTTAAATAATTTGAATACCGCTCTTTTTTTGTAGTGGAACTTTTTTTTTACAAAGTCTAAACGAAAATAAATTATCCTTGTAAATTCATACCATAAAAAATCTTAATAATACCCTATAGATCAAATCACTCTAATATTATAAACAATAATAACACTGATGACTTACAAATCTACCTACTACATAAGATTTTTTTTATTTGTTGATTTCGAGTTTGCGACGGTACAAACAAAATTTGTCATATTGTTATAATCATTTAGTTTGATTAAATCTGTCAAATATTGATAGCGCCATATCTAAGATCTGAAAAAATATTAATTACTTCAAACCATACCTTTTTTTTAAATAATATGCAATAAAGAATGAACTAAAATCATCAAATAATAATAGCGGAATGGGCATTATATTTAATCAATGAAAACATTTTTGTTCCGTACATTCAGCGATAAGAAATATTGGTCTAGCCTCGTTAAGGAACCTAACATATTTTTTTAACCTACACCCTAAACTTTCATCTAAACTTGTTCATTCTAAACATTCTGAATCCTATCTTTCTAAATTTAAATATAGAGGTTAAAATTAATTATTAGCTTCTACAATACAACTTACGATTGTAAGATTATTGGTTCATTGATGTGTAATAAGACGACAGTTCCTCGAGACCTCTTCCAGGCCACTTGGTAGAGCCAGCGAGCTATGGCTAATCGACTAACAATACCAATGGTCTACTGTTTACTTCTGAGTTTATTACAAAAACATATTAAGCGATTTTGTGCCTTAACTAAACAAGATTAAGTATTATTATTAAGCGCAAAAGTTCAAGAGTCTCTTATTAAATAGGGTGTACTTGAAAACTTGTTTCTTTTTTAATGGATTTTAAAAACGATTTTTATTTCCTTTCACAATGGTCGGAAATACAGAAAATAAAGTTTGGGTTTAACTACAACACGTATCTTACATAAAGGACAATAGATGTTATGTTCCTACCTTATCTCTATTTTCAACTCTTAAGATATGTTATTCCTTTGTTTTCTGTTATTCCTTTATATATTTTGTAAATAGGTATGTTTTATTTAACATTATATTTTATATATTTTCATGTACCTATAATAATATCTATGATTCCATAAGCTTCCTGTTTTAGGTTTAGTGCCTTCTTAGGCCAAAATACTATACCTACAAACAGACAGAATCTCCAGCTACATCTTTGTAAAAAATTATCAATAAAAACAAAATACTTTTAAAAAATGGTCAAGAATACACTTACACATTTCAGTTTAAACTCCAAGTTTCTTAACTTAATTTTTGCAGGTAAAGTTTGGACTAGCAGGAAAACAAATTTAAGCTATTTACAAATTCACCGCTGAAGACAGATGTGATATGAATAACAGATAAACAGGTGAAACATGTTTTAAAATTACAAAAACATTTAATTAAGTTTTTTAAAAATATGGAACAAAGTATAAAATGGAAAAATCTGAGTATTCTGCTAGTGCTGCAATCACAATTACTCTGCCAATTTAGATTTCATATTCTAGTTACCTACTTATAATTTATTTTAGTATTATATACTTTGATAAATAAAAATTAACATTTTAAATTTAAATACATTTTAACTCTAACACACAGAAACACATAATCCAAAATTAATTAAACTTTAAAAGTGAAGCTAACGAAATGTACTACTTTAACACTTTACTACTTTACTATTAAATTACTTTAAGCCGCTTGCTTGCATCCACAGACTACTGACAGTAGGTGTCGTGACAAATCAGTTCAACGCAGGAACGCTACCTGCGATGTTATATACCTTTTCCTACATCGCTACAACATCGTTACGATACCTATAATGTTTCAAAAGAGTCGGATCCTAGGCCTTTGTTTTTCACCTGTGATGGAAATGTTCTTACGATATAAATGTAATATCATCAAACTTTTCATATAACTTACTGACTAGCACTGTTGCAAGTTGTCACTAGCTGCTTCAAAGCAACTAGTTGTCAAAGTAGTTAATGTTGTCTCAAGACAACACAACGCTTAATGAGATTAACTTATTATACCTATCCCATACTCCAACTAACATTTAATACGTTTTAAATTCATATTTAGTCACACCATAAAGTAATAAAGTATATACCTATCTTGACAATTATAAACAAATGAAAACGTTGTCATAATCATTAATTTCATGAATATTCTATTTATTGTGGAACATTATTAGACAGCTACTACTATGCTACAACAAATGCTACTTAGTAATTATATGAAACGAGACTAAGCAAATATTTTTTAAATGGAATAACATATAAGTATCATTTCAGGGAAGCTGTTTATGAAAACCTCATAATACGTTTTCCCTTCGTGAGGGTTAATACTTTATAAGAACAAAAGGAAACACTAAGGCCATGTATAAATGTCTGATTTGATTATTTGGTTAAAGTAAAAACCACTAGGTCATTCTGTACAATATAAATAAAAGTATACACGACTTACATTAAAATACTAGTTTCACTAATCCAAAGTATAGAGATACAGAGACCACACAACTCTGGTGGTTTCAGTAACCAATCACAATATTATATTGATTTTCATTTTCTTTGAAGTGTAAGTTACATTTTCCACTTATATGATCAAATGCAGATTTAGGTCATCCTTTTAATCTTAAGATCATTAGCGTGAGAAATACATCGAGTTATGTGTTCAATTTCTGAACATATTGTTGAAGACGTTACAAAAAATTTAATTAAACTACTGCTCAAACATTCTCTCTACATTTAAAAGTGCCTTTATTGCCTACCTGAGAAAATGCTTTTGCATGTTTCTAAAAAAAAAAGAAAAGGTCAATGTCATACTAATAACAAAATTATGTGTTAGTTTATTAAAGTAACAGTAAATAATATTTTAAAAATGTGTTATTATATTATAAATTTTACATATCTTTCATTTCTATAAAAAAATAACCTAAATTGTGTTTTGAAAGACCATTTAAAATGTATAAATATGCACTTCTGTCAACAGTTCTAATGAACATAAATAAATAACGTTCTATTTTCAAATTGAGATAAGAAAA
Source organism: Napeogenes sylphis (assembly GCA_959347405.1). Classification (NCBI taxonomy): domain Eukaryota; kingdom Metazoa; phylum Arthropoda; class Insecta; order Lepidoptera; family Nymphalidae; genus Napeogenes; species Napeogenes sylphis. The sequence continues at coordinate 25,526,537 of OY365788.1, read as the reverse complement.
AAAAGTTACCCAACCGTTTTGACTTTGAATAATAAAATATGATCGAAGAATGTTAATCCCATCAAAAACACAAAAAAAAATAAAAAATGCTAGTCTCGCAACTCTATCCATCTACAACAAAAATATTGTGAGATATTACATAAAACCAGGTCAGTCAGTTATTTGAATTAGGATTTATGTAAGTGACAGGTTACTAATAATGACTTGGTGCAAATCGACGGGCATAGAAATTTATTTATAATTACATAAAATAGTAAATTTTAAATTTAGATCACTTAAAATGCATAAATAATAAGTCAGGTGAATAACATACTAGTCACTTTGATTTAAACAAATTGGGGATTTCACAGATACTATCTGAAATCACTGTGTATAGTGTTCTTTGACATCATAGATAGTTTTTTTACCATAAATTATCATTAAAAGGTATATAAAGATGTAAGTGATTAAAATAAAAACAATTTAAAGAACGAATTTAATTTTAATTTAAGGAAGCATGGAATTTGTACGTCTAAATAATTTATACATAACACGACTACCATGTGAGAAGTATGAGTCTAGTTTATTCGCCCAATTACTCAGTTACCAGATAAAAATATGAAAACCTATTTCTTTTTATTTTTATAAATAACAGAATTGACCAAACATAAAATACTTTGAAAGATAGAGGGATTGTGTTATAAGGAATTTGGTTCAGGAGTTCTTAGTTAGACTCGTATATAACTCGTAAGAAAATAATAAAAAAAAAAAATAAGCTAGGTCTGCTGGAATTAACTTAGAATTATGTGATGAGTAACAAAATGAAATAATTTCGTTGTGCGATATTTCGAAAGCTATATGTAATTAGTGGATATAGCAAAAAGAAGTGTATCATTTTGATTTTTAAAAACTCAGATTTGTAACTTTATCCATAATGAAGTGACAGAGATGACAAAAGTGCACTGAATGGCTTCAAGAAAAGGGTGTTACTGCTGTGCTTTTCTTTATTATTTGTCAGTTTCCTCAACTTGGCGGTTGTGACAGATAATGGTTTAGCAATCAGAGGGCATAGTAATTTAGAATAGATATTGGATAGAATAAATATTTAAAAAATTATTTGATTCTTAAAAGAGACAAAATTAAAATAAAATACATTTACACAAATAAATGTAAGTAATATATTTATCTATTTGAAAAAAAAAGTGGAAACAAAAATATCAAACAAAGTTATGAGAAATATTAAATATTAATATACCAATATATTTAAACATAATCAAATAATAAATGAATGTCAACGAACATACGTCTAACTAATGTAAATAATATTGCAAATTCATGATAGCCATTTTCATTAAAGTTATAGAAACAGGCTCATCGGCTTTTCCTTTACAGATCCAGCCGAGTATGGACGAGGCAGCGATAGCCGGCCGCAGCCGGACACCCATCCGTTTACCCCCTCTATCTTTACTGGTAAGATAGGTATATCGATATTACAACATATGTTGTTCCAAATTCCATGACACTTAGGTACTTATTCCATGCTAAAAATAAGTATTTTCGAAATAGTATTATATGGTTTGTTATTTATAAGTACCGTCATTACTATTGCTATATCCATTGTTAAACAAACATTTTACAATGTTTTCTATTCATTGATATTATAAAAGGAGATTAAAACCTATTTTTTAATAATCCAATGATTAATTACGATAGTTCGGATTATACATGTTAATAACGTTATCAATCGCAATGAATAGATAACTTTAGATCAACAAATACGATGCTTGTCAATTTAAATACATTTTTAACAAAATTAAACTAATCGTATGTATTGAAATCAAATTATTTTACACAGGTTGAACTCGATTCGATTGATTGGATATTTTTATGCATATTTTTATTTTTAATCCGACTCGATATTTCGATTATCGCCTTTCGGTGAATCCGATTATTTCGGAATAAATTATATCTCGAATTTCTGAATAGTTTTGAAGTTTACAGATATAAAAATATAAAACCAATATTATTTATCTTTCCCAGATGCTGTATTAGAGTGACATATACAATAATAGCGTTGCAAATAATCAGAATGAACTCGACGGAAGCGAGCCTAGACGTCAACCGTTCTACGCCTATTTATACGATCGGAACGAGTTTTATAACACAATGGTAAGTTAATGAGAGCAAGCCTTGATTAAAAATGTTACGGGTTTGATTTTTGGTACAGTTTGAATTATTATTCAATATTTATTTACTTGATATACAAAATAGAGGACACCTATTGTAGTTTAATAATTGACTATCCGTAGGATATAATGTCATTGACATCTTTCTGTAACCCCAAATAATCTTTAAATCGAGATAAAAGAATCTTATCAGTTGTCTCCTTATATTATATGCTTTCTACACATAGTAATGGAAAATAATTAAATGCTTTAGAAATGACTTCATAAGACGTGAAAGAAGTAACTTACAAATTTTTAGAAGATTTATGATATGTTATTAATCAAAATCTAATAAACTACTGACACTTTTATTAGGTATTATTTATAAACAACTTGTATATCAGATATTAAAATTAATATCTATAAACGTTTCAAGTATGTAACACTATTATACACTGGTTATAAATAATCTTCCTACACATTAAAATATGTCCAACACAGTGTCATAATGTTCTGTAATATCTCGTAAATTAAAACAATGCCTGCACTGTTAGCTATTTTGAACGAAGAACATAATAACTGGAGAACATGTTTCATTTGTGCTTGAAGATTTTAATTAGGCATTCATCGAATGCTAGTCTGGCGTATGTGAAATATACATTTCTAGATAATAAAAGTTGGTAGTAAACTTTGTTTTGTTGTATTTATTTGTATAATAAATGCAATCATTATTGTGCATAATAAATTCATTACTTAGAATCCATTTTAATGGTAGTGTTAAATATTAAAGTTTGATGATATAGGTCAAATTTTGGAAAGTAACTAAAAAAGCTACTGAAAGTATAGTTTAATTAAAAATTCACCTACGACTAGTTCTCGACATCGCATTTCATATCACCATTCGTTGTAAAGACTGATTCATTTTTGATGAACTAATTTCCCTTTACGGAATCTGCATGTCGATTCTGTTATTTTGCGACGTACAATTTGCTAGTACTATAATTATTGAAACCTCTTGTAATTGTGTTTACAGTGTTTATAGTATATTACTAAGAGATATATTTATAAAAGTTAATATAATTAGAAAACGTATTTTTGTATATTATTTTTTCTTAAAAATAATAATTATCAATGTTAAAAACAGGTTTATTTTGACAGGAAACTACAAAAGCTAAAACAACAGAGATCTTGCATTTCAAACCCAAACTCAGACTGCCAGAGCTATCTCATCAATAACGTAACCAATTACACTGATATCCAGTTTTTTAATGGCTCCTTCGATGAAACTACAGACTTGGTAAGATATATTTTTATTTAAAAAAGGTAAAAAAGAAATTTTTTTAAATGAAAATCAGGCATGGATGAAAATAAGGTTTTGATAATGAACATTACTTGACATCGGAATCCTATTATATTTTAACAGATGTGTTATTATTATTTTTAATGAAATTTATTATTAGGTGACACTACTCGTAACACAGGTTTAACATTTTAAATACTAAATGATTTGAATACATTTTTTTTTGGGTTTTCACTAGTGGTACACATAATAATAAACCTATTTATGAACGCATATAGCATTTGCACTTTATTTAAACCTTACATTTAATCTTGTTTGTACTAGTCATATTTATGGAAGGTGAAATATTAATATGTTAGTATTAAGTTAATTGTTATTTAATTAAAATATGAATACAGCAATTTATAACAATAATTACTGTTATCAGTTTTGTAGTTTTAAATTCCTTAGTCCAGAAGTTCTAATCTTAAAAAGTACTTTAAAATAGTTCACACTGTCTTATATTATTAAGCTGCCTTTTTAACAGTTACTTAATTAACTTGTACATAATGAAAATATTTTTAAATTTGTATCTTCTTAAAAATAATCTGAATTTTGGGTGCGTTTCTTTGAAAAGTTTTTTTTTACGGGATTGGCTGATATACAAGTAGAAGGTATATTGGGCGGTTAATGATGCTTTCGCCTATAAATATCTTTCGGTATGAACATTTTTTTAATTTGTGTCTCTCATAAGAAAGAAAGGGCTACAGGGAGACGGAGAGACACTTAGAGGTAGGCAAGAAGTTTATGCATCCGCATCCCTTACTCACATTACAAAATGAAGTAGTAACAGTTACGGAGACACGGCTCTTGTTAACAAGGTGGTAGTACCCCGATAGAGCTAGCGATTTACAATATAATTATTACATTTGGGATCTACAATTTTTTTTAATTTTCTTAATAAAGCTATGTTATATTCGTTTTTCAATCTTATTTAACCACTTAATAGTTTATTGAGCAAAATTAATTTACTACATTTTTCTACGACGGTCCACTTTTATAACACAATAAATAATCTAAAGATAGCAGAGACTTCGGTTTGACCTCTTGTAGTGGGTGATTTTATGCGACCATAAATATCGCTCTTTTATTTTTTGAACATTCATCTAACAAACACAATAAAGAAACATGTTTTTTGACATAAAATCTAATAGAGTTTTAGTTGCTGGTTTCATTCGTATATGGATCGCTCAGTTGTCTATTATTACAACGTAATTTTTAAACCATATTAAGAGTTATATTTTTAAGCAATTATTGTTTGTTTGAAGCAAATTTTATAATTTTAAATCAGTGAAAGGTTCAATCGATAATATCAATACATTCTAAAAATGTAATATAGTTAAAAATGAAGAAGAATAAAGTAGAATCAATCTTTTGATTAGATTGTGAACGACTTCACTTCACACTTTTGGATTTGCTTCAGAAAAAAGCAATTCCTTTTTAAAGAAGTTAACTTTGGACAAAGTTAACTTGTTGCTTTTTTAACCTTAAATTAACTATGAGCCATTAATACATATCTCAAACTTCTATAAATGACTCGTTTATTACGAAATTTTGGCCGGATTCATTAGGGACCTTCAGTCTCTCCTACGTTTGATGATTCACCGGGTAATCAATGATCTGATGATTCACCTAGTGGTCAAGGTAAAAAAAGTGGTGTTGAGCTGCGCAAGCATGTGAAGGGAATAGAGGCCTAGTGATAACGAGATGAGGTTAACCGAATGCTCATGTCAATTATGGCTCACTGATATTTAATAGCCGGGTGTAGTTTATGACGGGTTTTCTGAACTTGTTGACACAGAAATTCGAATTACAGTATCGCTAAGATCGTTTGATGATACACAATTGCGGAACAAGAAGCACGAAGCACCCAGTAGATGTATTGATGATTGATTAATGATTACACTTTGACTCCTTGCTAATTGTCGATATTGCATACGTTAACGTAACAACAGCAGTACTTAAATTTTATAAGCCGGATGAGCTACATTCCTTGAATGGTACAAAATCAAGCGCTGCAGACCCAATTGCAATTCTTGCAGAGGTATCTCTCTATTTACTGTTCCCGTAAGCATTTGCTTTGGATGCTGCTTAACCGTTTGATATCGTTAACTGGAGATATACTGCCAGAAATTCAATTTGGCTTCCGACCTGATCAAGGTCAAAAATTTTCTTCACAGGTTGTAAAACAATTTTTTTGGTCCGTCAGCTTCAATAAAAAAATCGGGAACAAGGTCAATCTCTATATCTATGTTTTGTTGACTTATAAAAAGCGTTTGACAGTATAACTTGAAAAACTTTATGAGTAATACTAAGGTAGCTTGGATGCACCGATAAGTTTGTGATAATTTATTTCCTTCATGATGGCATGCTATGTCATGGTGCATGCATTTTGGCGTAAAACAAGAATGCTCGCATTATTTTCTTTGTCCTATATTTTGAAAAAGCATATATCGTAATATACCTTTAAAACTTTACCGGAGCATAAACGTATTCTTCCGTACCACGGTGTGTAATGAATTTGAAAAGACTTAAAGCTTTTTCTATTTTTCTTCATATTACAATTGCTGAAATTATGTATGCAGATGATTTATGTTTTGTGGCGGTATCCCCACAAAAGACAGTCTTCAAAGACTAATGTGGAGTCCTGACCAGACATGTCGTAATTTGAGATGTCGTAGGTTCCACCGTGTTCACGGCGGTCCTTCGATGCGCTAATTTCTAATTATAATCAGCAATCTAAGCAGTTCGGCCATTCTGGAGGCATACCTGAAGATGTCTGAATTTGAGAAAGAATGGAAAACTTGGTGCTAAGCGAGATGCGCTCAAACTCTGCCCATGTGCCACCATTCTCTAATATTATGCCGGAAGAGTATTGCCATGCAATGTAAGTGGTCATGCAATCACTGCCAAAATCAGTCATATGATACTAGACAATTGAGGCACTCATTAACTTGAACTCAGTCGCTGTGCCTTTAGGCATTCATGCCTGTTTTCAGTCAGGATATAATATATATTTTATTTACTATCTGTTAAGATAAGTACTATCATAAACTATTTTAATGAATTTTCTGCGGATACTGCCTGTAAGAAGAATAACATTCTTTTTTAATTTACTCTTTACTTAAACTTGTGTAGAAGGAAAAAATTATAATGAGGTAACCCATTTTACTTTTAGTGAAGTAAAACGGTGTAATAGTAAATATACCAACCGTCGAAACTATTCAATATCGTAGTGTATCGTAAAACTGCATATCAGTAGATAAACAGACACACCATAAACTTTTCTTTTGAATTGGTAAGGCTTCTGTAATCCTATACCTACATAGTTAATGGAAAGCACCAGAAGTAATTGCCTATTAGTATGCCTGAGCCGAGCGAAGGCCACCACTTCCTATAATGAGACGGATAAGCCTTCGTAATATATACTAAGTCTACAAATCCTCCACTTTACTATATTAATTGTAATTTAAAGATGTTAACACCATTGTCCGAAATATGATTACAAGAAATAAATTTCACATCTCATTCATTCACAGTTCTATTATGAATGCAAGTTCAAGTTCAAGCAGAAGTGTCTTTCATATTACAAATATAAAAAAAAACCATAAAGAGTGAAGTATTTAATATTGCATATAAATTTCAGCACCCAATCTACCTATGAAATGATAAGCCTTCTGAAATAATGTAAATATTAGCAAAACTTGGTTCAGTTTTGTATATAAAATAATACATATTAACGATTGCTAGTATGATTTTTATATTTTCGCAATATATAAGGGACTCGAATTCATGTATCAGGAAAATATCATTAATGTAGCGAATCACGCAATACAGCCATTTAGCGATGAGGTATTTAATGTTTCGATAATCTATTAATGTGTAAGTAGTTACGTGAGATATTATGATGGACTTGCGTCTCTTGATTTCAGTTTAGTTTAATGGCATTCAGTTTGTCATACACTCTTGTTATGATGTGACAATCAGACTTTATCAATTCTGCATTCCAGGTAACTTTATAATATTTATTTGGGTAAAAAGCACGATGAACTAATTCGTAAACCTAATATATAAAAAATGCAGTGTATAAATAGGCCATTACAAAAATGCATTTATAGTGAAATTCTCTATGACTCTTTATTCTTTAGTATTTTTTGAAAGACAGGTTTAGATTAATAATAATATAATATAACAGAAAGAGCATTACTTCCAACAAAGAACTTGTAGTATTATTGATATATCAATTGTATTTATGAGTATAAATATTATGTATTTTATTTTTATTTGCCTTTTATTAAAGTATCTACAAAAACTGACGTATGGGAATTATATTTCGTATTTTAAATAAAAGTTTTCCATTCGTTATTTTTTTGGTTTACATTTCTGATTGAGTGTACTTTGTATCTAGTATTTACTGTTTGCATAAGCTCCCCACGACTTTTTTATAGGACGGATCCAACCCGTGGATTTCTTTTAATAAACAATAATAGGCATTGTTGATAGTTAAATCATTTGAAATACCAACTAATGATATAAATACCTATATCAAATATTTTTTAATTCTTATTAAAACTGTGCATAATATTTTCTGTTATTCATTTCTATTGAATGACTTTTAGAGGATAAAATTTAGAATGTAGCTTACAATATCGACCCTGACATATCTGATGTTAAATCGATTTGCTGTCACTTCATTAATTATTCTATGAGCTTCATAAAATATAGTAAAGAAAAATTGTCTTTGTCACACTAGCCTTAACAAATTAGTATTTTTCGTGGTTTAGTACTTTATATTATAAATAGAATAATTTCACTTAAAAACTTAACCTTATTTTACCAAGTGTTACCACAAGTAGTAAATTATTTTTTTAAGTAGCTTAGTTAAGCTTCTATTTTTATTACTCCCTAAAAGGTTGCGAATTCTAAATTTATCTCAAAGGTCACTCTATGTAAACCGCAAAACATGGCCCTTTGACCACAATTTAAAACGAAAATAAGAAGATGAACGGCTAACATTTGGGGCGTGATTTTGCTTTAGATTTGATGGGGTATTTGAAAATTATTATTGCGGCAATTTATGCAGTGATTTATGGATGTGGAGAGCTTACAAGAGTCTGCTTGTATCGGTCAATAGGTTTCATTGGATCCATCGGTTATGATTAATGGACAACTATTATGCCGCATATCTAACTTTAGGGTGATGTTTGGGTCGTTTCGCTGTCATTATTATAATTAATAAAATATATTATACTCGTATTTGTACAAGATAAACTTCATTAAATAATTTTATTTAACATGCCTAGTTAAAGTAAAAAAATATCACCAGCATTGGCAAGAACAGACTAATCATCCCGTATCAAAATTGTAAGACATATCTGATTTCAAAATGGAGCCCAACTCTTTGCCCGCTGTGATTTTCAAAGGTCATCATGTTTGATTGATGACATATCAGTGTTTTAATTTTATCTATCTTAACATAAAATGTTTGTATCCACAAGAAAGGCAAAGATGTATAAAAAAAAATTCTTGATTAGAGATTGTTACAAAATTCTTGAAAATATATTTCTTGAACGAAGTAAGTCTTTCCTTGCTAATGATACGATTGAAAAGCAAAAATCAACTCTAGAGGGTATTGTTACAGTTGTAGTGCTCTAGAAACAATACACTCAATACAATTTGAATGAATTGAACAAGCTGAACAGGGCCCATTCTAACCGTCAGTGCTCCGATAATTACAGGTTATTTGGAAGTACAAAGGATTACGATCCTTAAAGTTGGGTAACAAAATATATTCGGTTATATTTGTCCTGGTAATAAATAGTAGGTAGCTATTGTGCAGGTTATTATAATACAAATTTATTAAATGTTTGTATAACCAAACGAAAATAAGTCTGAAAATAAATATTTTACCACCGTGTGACTGAAGCAAGCCATTCTAAGGTTTTTATTGGATTTTTTGTATCAAATGATAATCAGTATTATAGTGTCTTTTTATGACCAAAAACATTAATTATGGTCTGATAAATAAAGGAAAAAGTCAAATATATATCTTAAAAAGTTCTTTGTCTTCTTTTATCAATGTAATGCGGTGTAAATGGATTATGTGTTTTTCATATTTAAGTTTATCTGTTAAATTCAATCCAAATGCAAGATAATCAACTTTGCTATACTGTTTTTAATATGTTCTGGTACTAATGACCCTTTTTAAAGTATTTGTAATGAATTAAAAAATATATATATGTTATATGTTTGTAATATTTAACAATAATTCCAACACTGTGCAATCGTGATCTCGGAAAGTTTTTTTTTTTTATAACGTTTCTTAGTTTCGCCGTCTGGAATTTAGATAGTACAAACAATGCGTAAAGTTATTCTATGTTACGTACATGTTGTTAGAGTTTATAATTTACATGAAACTTTCTAAGGCCTTAGATATATATCCATCCATCTTCTGGATTTAAAAATTTAATTTTAATTCAGTGACGTCGGTAATCAATCTGAGAATATATATTTTCTCAAAAGGTAGGATCTCTGTTCTACGTAAAACTAAATTGTTATACTTTATGTGTACTACTTGTAAATCTCAAAAAAAATGTATTTGTTATAGATTTTGTGATATGATAAAGTCTTGAAATCGGTTAAGTCGAATAGACGGTACAGCCTTTTAACCATTTTTTAATCTACACGCTAGTTGCAGATTACTATTATTATTATATATAGATATTTTTTATTGTTTTAGCAACCTGTACTCCCACCATTTCCATTGTGGTTGGCTGTTATTATAGCAACGTGCCTTGTACTGGTTATATTACTAACTGTAAGTGGCAATGTGCTGGTTCTACTCGCCTTCCTAGTGGATAGAACTATTCGTCAGCCCAGTAACTACTTTATTGCCTCGCTCGCTGCTACTGATCTTTTAATAGGTACGATATAGTTGACGGTTATGTTATGTTTTTTATATACTATCAAGTTATATTATATATAATACAACTTGATAACATGAACATATACCTATAAAGGTTTTGGCCATCGCAATATATTTTTGTGACTCTTAAAGATTTATTGGCTTTAATAAACATATTTCTTCCAGGTACTTTGTCGCTTCCATTTTATACAGACTACGTATTGAAAGGTTACTGGCATTTAGGGCCCTTACTGTGTGACCTTTGGCTGTCCGTCGACTACACAGTATGTTTGGTTTCACAATACACTGTTTTGCTTATAACTGTAGATAGATTTTGTAGCGTAAAAATAGCTGCCAGATACAGAGCGTGGAGAACAAAAAACAGAGTTATATGGATGGTGACAGTAACTTGGATAATACCAGCATTATTATTTTTTACTACGATATTTGGATGGGAGCATTTTGTTGGTTACCGAGATTTGCAAGAGGGTGAATGTGCTGTACAATTTTTGAAAGATCCTATTTTTAATACAGCTTTAATAATTGGGTACTATTGGACAACACTTTTTGTATTGATAGTATTATATGCAGGTATTTTCAAAACAGCTTATGACATGCAAAAGAAAAGTGAAGCTAAACAAAGGAAGATGCAGTCAATGGTTGCTTTAAGTGCCGGTGTCATGACCGGTATGGCAGGTAGAGCAGCAGGAATGGCAGCATTATCTAAAGCTACAATATCTAGTGAAGACCAAATAAAAGTTTCTGAAGTAATCCGTAAAGATTCGACATCAAAAGGCTCTTTGGCTGCGCCTTTATTGAACCTAGGTGGATCAACTGATTCAAATTCCAGCCAAAAATCTTCTGCTCACAAGAGTAGTGCCACTGCCACTGGTACTTCAACAACTGCAGAATCTGATGGAGATAAGAAGGATGATCAAGTAGAAGCTGAAAGATCAAGCAGTCCTGCTTTTGACTCAGATGATGAAAGTACTACGCAATCCAACGTCAAAAAACGACCATCTGTTGCTAATTTAGTTATGCAGACTGGTGCTATACAATTACTTAATAATATGAGACTAAATGGCAATATGCTTATGAAACCTGAACTAAAACAGTCTCCTATAATGAAGCATGAAACCGAAAAACCGAAATCATCTCTTTCACAAATATCAGAGAAGAGTCTTTTAGATACTGAAAACCCCGATACCTCACACACTAATGGACAAACCCCTGCAGTAAGTGTACCCCTGTCCTCCGCTAGCTTTATGTCCCCTCCATCTTCGGGGATGGCTACTCCGTCCGAGAGAGATATTATTACTACAATCGCTCAAAGAATCATCCCCCCACCATCAGAATTTAGAGGCAGTCCATGTGTATCTGAAAGTCCTCCGTCATATTCAGAATCATCTAAAACTAGAATCTTTAAGTTGGTGAAGAGTGATGGTAGTAGCTCTGACGTTCTCATGGGTATGGATGGTGCTGATTTAAGGTATATGGATGAAAGTTCTATCATTCTCCCATCACCTACTAATGAGAGTCCACCATCTTCAATCACTTTTCCAACAGCTACTGAACCATCATCCCCTCCTACCCTCAATTCAGGTATTATAACAAGTACTTCATTATTACAGGCTGCTCTCATACGAGCAACAGCTGAAGCTCAAGTAACACAACCTAAAACAAATTTATCTCCTCCACCACCTGTAAAAGTAAATACTGAGGTAAGTTTAACTACTGGAGAGCGTCCAAAACCTATCATTACCCTTGTATCTTCGTCTTCCAATAATAATGAGACTCAATCTCTGAAACCACCTGATAAAGCTTCAATTTCGAAACTAAATGAAAATTCAGCAATCGAAAATAGTGAAATATCTAGTTCGGCTGTAAGCGCTACAGGTCGAGGTGATTCAAGAAGAGATTTTGTAAAGAATATAGGTAAGAAGTTGAAAGTTAAGCGCTCAAAGAGAGACGGATTGTTCTCAAGTATTGGACGACAAAAATCTAAATCAGAAAATAGAGCAAGGAAAGCATTTAGGACTATTTCCTTTATATTAGGTGCTTTTGTTGTTTGTTGGACACCTTATCATATTTTAGCTTTGGTAGAAGGATTTTGTACAGATCCTCCATGTATAAACCAACATCTCTACATGTTTTCATACTTTCTGTGCTATGCCAATAGTCCTATTAATCCATTTTGTTACGCTTTGGCTAACCAGCAGTTCAAGAAGACTTTTACTAGACTTCTGCGGGGGGATTTTCATATTACCTAATCCCTTTTTTAGCGGTTACAAACATGCGCAATGGAACGCAGTTGTTAGGCGTTAATATTAAAAATATTACGCGCACAATTTATATTATATTATAAGGTATATCAATTAAATCGCTGATTATGATAAGACAATACTAAATTACGACTAGTATAAATTTCGCTTTTGATGTATAGAAAGAAAAGTATTAGTATTAATTAAGTAGTAATGTTTATGAGATATTGAACCAGAATAAGATCCCAGCCTTTTAGGTTGAAATTTCTTTAATAGTGTTACAATATGTAAATATGTTTTTAATATACTTGTTGCATATTATTAGGTAAATGTTAATATTTATTATCCATATGAATTGTTCGGAACTGACAATAAATATTGCATATGTAAATAAACCTCAAATTTAAAAGTCTCTTTATATTTCTAGTTAATTATTGGCATTATGGACAATTATGTATACCTAGTAGTATTGATAAATTACGGCATGACGATTAACATAATATCAAATTATGAATGTAATACGTCTAAGAAATTATAGAATTTAGAGAACTAATGGTATATAAATAGAACTTAAAATATATTGTGACAATACGTACATCAGATTATAAAGTCAAAATTATATGTAATATTATATGTAGTAGATTAAGTTTATTGTGTATAGTAAGTTGGTACGAGTTATGCCAAAATTATGAATGTTAGTACTGAAATACAGTGTTATTTCTGCGCTTCCAAATATAAAAAAAGCAAATGTAAATAAAAAAGTATTTTAACAATAATAATTGTTCATTACGTATTTGTAACTATATAGCGCCATAGTTAAATTAGTTGAATGTCGTGTGAAGAACAACGCTTAAAAACTTTATGCTTTGAGCCCAGCTAAAGATTTTTAGCGTTTCTAGTCAATTATAGTTATTAGAGTTAGTAATGTATTGATGTAATTAGAGTAAGGCTGTTAGTACAAAAGTATTAGTAAAATAATCGTATAATGATTGACAGCCATGTTATTTTTAATTCGTAATTGGCCTAAAAATAAGGTAGGACATGTAATATATTAGTATTTGTGTAAAATAATTCTCTTAATACTAAATCTTTGTATTGCTTTATTTGAATAAAATGCCTAAAATACTTAAATCAATATTTCGTACGCTAACTTCTTTACATTAATAATACTTGTACATATCTCTTTGATTCAGTCTAGATGCTACTCTTTTTATATTGTATTTATAACTTTTTGACCACTGGATATGACTCCAAAATTACTTAACATGAAAATAATTTTGACTAAACCGAATCACACTTTTTACATAACCTTTACATAAGAAAAAGTTTAAATATATGTAAAATATAAAATATCAGTATTATAATACAATCAATAGTAAATAAGATGACCCAAAATGAAAGACGAAAGTGAAATAATAGTAGATATTATATCAAATATTATTACATAGAATAGTGATTGCGAATACGTCGTACATGCTTTTATTTGTATTAAAAATAGTCGTTAAATGTTAATAGATTCATATTAATTATTAGTATATGTGGGTTTTTATTATTTACATTCTGTATCTTCACACCTTGCAAAATGTTGCTTTATTTTAAGTTTAGGTAATAAATGTGAACTTTTGATTTACTTAAACTTCTGTGTGAAAATATTAAGGTTTAACTTTTGATTAGGTACTATTTCCTGATTTATGTTTGAATAATAGAATTAATATATATTTCACTGTGAATATGCAATTATTAAGATTATTATAAAACATAATATTTTTTTATTTATTTTTATTTTATATGAAAACTAAATGTAAAACCAATACTTAACTTTTAAAGTTAGAATTATTAAAACTCAAACAACAATAAATGAAAAACTTAAGCAATAAAAATAAATTAACAGCAATATTAAATAATAAATATTAACTAACCAAATATTATTTATTTCATATCTTTGTTAATTAAAAATCTTATTTATAATTGCAATATATTCATAAAATTTAATTAAATGTAATTTAACATTTTCAAATGTGTATATTGAATATTTTTTATAATAAGAACAGATAATTCTGTAACATTCTTATTACAAGAGAATACCTGAAACAACAGATTGACTGGTTCGTATTAAAATATTTATTTAACAATAGTGTCACTTATTCAAGTTTTAACATTTATCTTAGTCTGTTTGAATGTTTCACTGAACTATAAAACAAAAGAAAGAGAAGCAACATCCAGCCAAGGTTCTTTGTACTGAGTGTTAAAATATAAGGGTACCTTGTATTGTAGATGTAATTATCTGTTTAAAAAAATGCTCGTATAAAACTTATTTTCATTGCTCTGTTTAGAAATCTTAAAAGGTTGTAGATCTTAAAATAAAAGTTTTTACTTTAAGTGGTTTGTACAAATAAGGACACCTTGTTAATACGTACAGAGATGTTTTGTGTATGTATTTATTTGATGAAAAGTAAATGAATAAACGATAGAGTGATAAACATGTGTTTTCTATTTTCTGAAACCTCCAATAATTTATTTCATAATTAATAAATACTCACGCATTGTTTTTTTATAATATTTATTTTTAAATTATATTTTTTTGTTACGGTCTAAACTTTTGTATTTTGGCTGGTTTTCATAGTATATGAAAAAATATACCTTAAATCTTATCTTTGTATGGAAAAACCGACTCAATATTCCAAACAGTAAATAACATAGTGATGTCAACCTGTCACAGTGGAATGACAATCAGAAGCAACAGACGTGTTGACTCAAGGCGTAAGTTATGAGAATTTCTTGCTTATTTTTCTTTTATTGCATGATGCAGTAATCTCACAAATATTTAAATCATTATCTTATTTGTACATATTTATCTTTTAAAGATATAAATTAACGTCGGTAATATAACAAAATAAATAATACATACAATGTAATAGACTCACTGATTCAATGTATACGTACGTTTAGAGACTGTCAATCAATCATCCTAATAGAATCCGAGGGTTAAAAGAAGTTCACAAAAATTAATTAATTAAGTTAAGAATACTTCGTTGATACGTGAACAAAAACCCTCTTTATAAATATGGTAATGTCTGTAATCTTGTAGATTGCACCACATCAGTTACAGTCCGATGTCAGCACACAATGAGATGTAGGGTGGCGAGGACAATGTGCTGCTCAGATAAATTATACACCGCCGTCAACCCAGATAACATGTTTGTGTTCTCGATTATATGAAAATACCTATAAATAAATGCAAAGCTAAGGATATATAAAAAAATATATCATTCAATAAATATCTTTAAAGTATTTTTCAAAAACCATTTTTCAACTATCAAAATGTTATAATAAGATATTATTAAATTAGCTCCATTTCCTTCAAAAACTCATTTTGTGTTTAATACGAACACTCGTTAGTTCTATCATTCCAAAAAAATATATGGCAACTGGTAGGTCTGGTACATAATTTATAAATAATAAGTAGATACTATGTATGAGTGGTTAAAATTTATTTAACATTTGCTGGTATTTTTAATTCCCTTACGTTGTTATATTTAATTTATTTGCTCAACCCACTTCCTAAGCTTCAAGTAGCAGCTAGGCGTAATATATGAAAATGAAAAACAGTGAACATGGATAGAACGAGGCCGCGGAGAGTGTCATTATCTCTTGCTATCACAATACAGAGTACTAACGTCAGATCAATTAACATTAAATATGTAATAATATAAATCATTCAAAGCTCTGTTTCATATCCTTAAGTCTACGTAACATTCACGTAACATTCACGTAAGCTTCACGTAACAGTAACGGTACTAGTGATACGTAAGCAATACCTTCGTGAATAACCCAAGGTTGTTTACAGACACTTATATCATTTTATGAGCTTCGTTTATAGATTTATGATAATAGTACACCAACAGGACGAAACTCAAACACGATACTATATACAAAATTTATATTGAAGGAATGTTGTTTATACTTATTACCTTCATTATAAGCAAGTAATTAAAAAGCCTAAGCAAAACAATAATATAAATTTCCCAGGTCACAGCTGGGTGGAATAAAATAGTTAATCCTAAAAAACAAACAAATCTTTATAAAAACTTTCACAATAATAACCCAAACAAAGAAAAAAGAAAGAGACAGTATTTAAAAAAAAAAGTTAATATAACTACCAACTAATAATCTATGCCGTAATTTGAAATAGATTACTAACATTTTTCCTATAAAAAATAAAAAAAAACACAAAAAAAATAATAAAATGTTCTTAAGTCTATGATGCTGGCGGTACTGTTTATAGAAATGACACATTAATCCGGTTTGAAACTGCGTTTTAAGGCTTAAACCCGTAGCTGAAAGTGAAAAAACCGTTAGAGGGAAAATTTTCGCTTTAATTACTATGTAGATGGCATAAAGCTTGTATTCACTATTCAAAGCATAACTTAAATTTTAACATTTCTTTGATGTGTATACAGAAATATGCCTAATATTATGAAAACTAATTATTGAGACATTAATTTCTCTGAAATATATATATTTACTTATAATATTCTATACCAAAACATAAATATCAAAGGTATAATATTCAAATAAAGTATTAAAGTAAATCCCGTTGTCAATTATGACCTGAAACATGAATAAATATTGAATATTATGAAAGGCGATTCGAAAAAGTTTATTCACATGAGTTTAAAATCTATTAAAATGCAATCTGAGGCCGGGGCGCGCTGCGGCACGACGCTGGTCATAAATATTGTAGAAGGTTTTTATTATGTCCCGCTATAACATTGATACTGCAGGAGCTACATTAGGCTCGATGCACACGGTACACTGTCTTGATCAAATTACGAACCTTTTTAATAAATAACTAAAAATAATTTACTGTCAGGTTTCAATTACCTCCTTCACATTTATTTAATATCTATTATATTACACAATTTCATATTGAGTGTACACTTATTTATAATTAGTACGCTTTTATATATTCGGCGTTAGTGTATGAAATCGGCTTTACTCTTCCGCGGCACAGGACATCGATTATGATAATAATGCTATTAAATTGCAAATAAGGCATCGTCGAGATCAATTCAGAGGTTATCTTACAAACTTATAATATTCACATTACAAGTTTAGAATCTGTAGAACACGCTAGGATTTTTTCGCATACGAATTATCAATTACTAATTATTAGCGATTCCTAGCTCTGGGAAACCATCCTGTCTCTACCAATTGAGGTTCTATATCCGGTTCGGTGATTGAAACCTTCTATATATATGGTCGTCTTTATCGAGAGGAAATATTTTCCTAATGTAATGTTAATGAATTATTGATAAGAACTTTGACCATGAAAAAATATAAATGCTAATATTTGTCCCATTTTACTCAAAACACATGTTCTTCGACTTTGTATTACATTATTGTTTCAATGATTTATTTTATAATACACTGTATTGAAACTTTAGGAACAAATTAATATTTGATAGCTTTAAATAATTCATCTTATTCGTTTTCTCATTACAACAAGTGACTCAACAAAACTTATATTAGTCTTTGAAACTCGATCAATGTTGTTGGCACTTTAACAGCTGTTTATTTTTAATCTCATATATTTTAATGTAATACTCTCTAATACGTAGTACAAAAAGATAAGATATAAAGAGATATTTAAACACGTGTTTTGTGGTATTGTAATAATAAATAAATATGTATATACTGTTTTTCAGTCTATTTTTATTCAATAATAATCATTAAACTTTTTTGATAGACAAAACAAAATCCATTATAAGTGAGTTAGTAGTTAGTAATTTTGAGTGGAAATTAATTTTATTTTGAAAGTCCGGTCCAACGCGATAATTGAAATCAAATATTTAACAACAGATAGTCAGATTTATTTTAAACGAGAATTTAATTTTAATGATTTTATTGAAATGTAACATAAAAGAAATAGATATATATATATATATATATATATATATATATATATATATATATATATATATATATATATATATATATATATATATATATATATATAGGCGGCTATAATCATATAGTATTAATCTAAATTTGCCCTTTTGGTGGAAAAAGAATCCGATGGTAGTTTAGCATTCCTAGACGTGATGGTAAAAAGAACTAATGAACGTTTAGTAACTAAGGTGTACAAGAAACCTACACACACCGACCATTAGACCATTACATACATGCACACTCACACCACCATCCAGCACACCTAGCAGTGTTATCCCGTACCTTACTCAATAGAGCTTGACAGCTAAGCGACCCTAAATACGTGTATGACGCACTTAATCACGTCAGAAAGGTTTTAGAAAACAACGGAGACAATTGGCATCAATGCCTAAGACTCGTAACTGGAAGAACTTATAATTCTGCAGTAGAGGCAGCACGCTCACCCATTTACTTACCATATGTCAAAGGAGTCACTGATAGAATAGGATACTTATTACGTCGTAAATATAATATTAAGACGATCTTTCATGCACATTGTAAGTTACGCTCAATGTTACGGTTACCTAGAGATAAAAAGAAATTAGACGTCCCCGGTCTATACAAGATTCCTTGTGGTTGTGGTAAGTGTTATATAGGGGAAACTTGTCGAAACGTCAATATAAAAATCAAAGTGGTAAAAATCTGGACCACAATGGCTCAGCGATAACGGAACACGTCTTAGATTCGAGAATGGGTCATTACATACGTTTTGACAAAGCGTCAGTTTTAGTACCGCGTAAAGTACGTGAAGCCATCGAAATCTGCCGTCAACCGATTTTTTTTTTTAATAATAATAATAAATTTTCATACATTTAATAGTGATACAGTGAGTTCAGTGTGTTTACAACGGAATATAACGACGAGTAACGAAGACCTGCACGAAACCTCTGAAGATGAGACTACATCTTCTTCCCACCCTCACCACCACCGTCGCGACGCACTCAGAGAGCTCCTGCATGCAGTTCACGCAGCGCGTCCGCCATATATATATAAATATATATATATATATATATATATATATATATATATATATATATATATATATATATATATATATATATATATATATATATATATATATATATATATATATATATATATATATATATATATATATATATATATATATATATATATATATATATATATATATATATATATATATATATATATATTTATATATATATATATATATATGTATGTATAATGTATATTCAGTACATTACCATTTCTACACTCTTGATTTTAAACTCTGTGAAAACTTCAACACATGACTCTTTCTTGTGTTAATCATCTCTTATACTGCAGCCATCTTGCTATCACTTTTTTTTCAAACATTTATTTACAAACAGACATTCCTCTGCATCTGTTTTACTGTCTTTACTATGTTTTATTATAAAATATAATGTAATTCATTACACAAACTGCCATTGTCTTAATTTAAAAATATTCTGACTCCTGTACCTCGTTAAAGATATTCATGTAAGAAAATATAACAGCTTTACATACGTTACAACAATGTATAGATTATTTTAACCAATCTTCAAGGGTTTTACTTTCTAATGGAGAACGAAATATGCTACATGTATATAAGGAACACAAATATTGAATAAGAACTTTTAAAGGACTAACATTTTTAGGACAATTGTTAAATAATCTATTTCAAATCTTGAACAAGTTAACAAGAAATTAATTATAATATAATAAACATTAGTAACTTTATAGACATAGCAAAAATACACAATTTATTTTGTTAATGAAGAACAAATCTTCGCCGGCACAGAACTGTGTACATAATGGGAATTGTCAGAGATTCTTATCAGATATTTTCCGAGCGACTCTAAATTGTCCTACAATTTTTTATAAATTCATACTTTTATCGTATAATTATATTTGATTATCAGCTTAGAGAAGACTTTTTAATCTGACTGAACATTTCAAGTTACCACCTTTATTTTACCATTGTTGATTTAAAAATATATTATAGCAAAGAATAAAACGAAATAATAGTTTAAAACGTTGTTTATATATTTACTAATTTTATAAGTCTTTAAATAATAAGAGCCAGATAATATGTTTCGATTCTCAAAACGCATATTAAGTTGTCAAAGAGCTAGTCATGTGATGGATTTTGAACTAAATTGTTAACATGGTTCTCACGAAGTTTACATGACACTGAAGTAAACTGATATCTGAACTTAGAGAGGTATGCAGGCCTTTGTACCTTTGCCGTTTGCGTGAAAGGGTTAGTGAAGGGATAGATATTGCGGTCGACAAGTTAGGATTTTAATGTTTGAAATACCACTAAATATAAATCACTTTGACTATAACCTCTAATATTATTAAACATACAAATTTGATTTCTGATTAGTAAAAAGATATCAATTAAATTTAAGTGTTTGGCAAAATCTGTAATTCTTTATAGTGTAACAATATTATATTAAGTATTCATTACGTATTTTTATTATCTGTTGGTCGTTAATGAATAACATTCAGTGGAAAGGCAATTAATCTATATTTTATTACAAGTCCATTACAAGAAGTTCATTAGAGCGATAGCAAATTAAATATCGTCTGATATTAAGCAAAGTGCTCGAGACAATAAAAATACTTGAATATTTTAATTGACTATGTTTTATTTTTATTTATACCATCCTTAGAACAAACGAGCAAAATATATCTTAATTTCTATACATAATATTTATTCTATAATTTTTCAATATCATTAATACTATAATTACCCAAAAACAATTTCTTGTTGTAATGAAAATGATCGTTATTAGACTATTTATATAACACTATGAAACATTACATTATGAAAAACATTACATTATGAAAATGTCAAATACTCAAAAATAATAATAAGGTTAATAGTAAGGTTCAGAATAAGTGTTAAAGTTTTAGATAATGGGATTTCATATAAAACGGGGTGCTTTAAAGCTGATTTATTTAAGTTCGAGTAGACTTGGCCAAGGTAAAGTAGTGGGCGAAATATTAACACCTGACGAGATGTATTCCACCATCCAGGTACAAGACAAACATACTAATTATTTTTTTATTGTATATTTCACTAATTACATATGATCTAGAAAACAAAATAGGAGAATAAGTTAATATTTTAAGTTTTATTTATTAACATTTTTTAAATAAAGAGACAGTAATAATAGACAAAAAATATTTATCTGTAGTAAATCATTAATTGGTTATTACTTCTTAAAAAATAAATAAGTATTATCTTGTTATGTAACTGCAATGTCATTTTGTAAACTAATACATTATATTAAATGTAACATTTAAATCAGATTATTCCTAAAGCCCTACAGTTGCCCGTTATAATTATTACTCTGATGAACTTAACTTTAATAAATCCTCGTTTTATCTTTGTTATATAACTTACACAACCTAATCTTTAGCGAGGAGACCACTGTTTAATATTCTGAAAGGATTTTATATTTTTTTTTTCATGTTTTTAGGACACAATTGTATTGTTTAAATAAAAACTTGTTGTTTTCATTGTTCTTTAAAAGCCGCAGCTATTCACTAACATATATTTTAGTGGAAACTCTAACAATGGAAATGTATGAAAACTTATGTTTCTGTATGATAAACAGTTTTTTCTATACACTTTACATACATGCACGTTTATATAAAATTTTACACTTACATAAACTTATATAATAATAATATAGTAATTATTTGGCCTTGTCCTTTACCTATATAATTATATATATTATAATAAATTATTTATGTACACATAGTCACATTTTATTAAAAATATAATTGACTATAGGGTAAAATATTTTTATAGCTAAGCATTTTTTTTTTCTGTCCTTTTCGTAATGGCTAAAGAATTGTAGAACTTTTGCCTATTTGCGAAATATAATGAGCTAAAGAAAAAGAACTTTCAAGGAAAAATCAAGTTTCAACTTTGTTTCAGATTATATTACAACAAATAAAGAAAAATGTGAGCATAAATTTTAACTCATTTATATTCAGCCCTGCCAAAAAGAATATAAGATTTTTAATTACGCCAATTTTAAAATATAAATATATAATATCATATTCTTATATCAACTGTAGACTTAGTTGTAAATAGTTGGGCTACATTGACCGGATTAATGTGTGATAATTGTTTTCATGTTTTTATTTCATGTTTTCATGTTTTTCCATATATTTTTTCTTAATTTATAGAATGGAAAAGAGTATTTAATAAGAATTATACCTACTTACTTTCTCTATACATTTTATAAATAATTTCCAAAATGTCACACTTAAACGTGTAGATAATGTGTAAACGGACTAGAAAAAAAACACTAAGTTACACTAAGTAATGGTATTTTTATATACTGTTTACTAGGTTAGAAAATCATATGAGACAATCGTGAGAATGAATAGCAATAATATATTTATTTTGAAAATATCTTTAAACATGTATAGCCATGTTAAGCTTATTTAAATTTATAAACCACCATCCCGATAAAGACGATTACATATAGAATGCTTAATTCACCGAGACGGACAGCGATACGGTAGCTCAGTTGGTAGAGCGACGGGACGGTTTCCCAGTAGTCGCGGGTTCGAATCCCTGCCCGTATCGGTTTATTTTTCATTCTTTATTTATAAATATATTTATTTATTAACGTCAAAAGGAGTCCTACAAAGTAGTAAGTCGATAAACTGATTTTCATGACTTTTATTACACAACAGCACTTACGAGTAGATGTTTTCAGCAGTTTATTTAAAACTTATCGATGAAAAGCTTCGTCATCAATATAAAATGCATGTAACTTTAAATCGATATTTACAATGACACTATACGTAATCGATATTACTAACACACAACACTTTAGATTCCTTAGCATGTATATGTACGTTCATGATATAGGAGTTGTGCACTGTCGTTGGTGATACTGGGAGTTACGGGCATTTCTGGGATTCAGTTTATGTTTAAATTTTATAAAATTAAATCCACATATTAATTCAATAATTATAAACGAAGATAAAACATTTAAGTTTAGTATGTATAAGAAAGTGAATGTTCATCGATAAACCACATAACAAATAAACCACAAAAAGACCCTACATTAAAGTAAGCGCCCAAATAAACTTTATTTATTTAGTTCGTTTCGGGACGGACTGATTGAATTCAAATATTTATTATCGGAGAGTCGGATTAAATTTAAATGAATGTCCGATTTTAATATTTTAACCAAACACATGTAATTTATTTAAGTACATAATTTATTAGACTTACAACATAATATGTTGTATGTGTAATGTTAGATTTTTTGTATATGTTCATGTGTTTATTTTTATACTAATTTGATAATTCTTATACTACTTTTCTTTTTCTTCTTATTTTATTCTATATTTGATAACAGCCTTAATAAGCGGTCTATTTAAAAAAGAATGAAGTTAGTGTACCTACTTCTACAAAAAAAACCTATGAAATTCCACGATAGCACTCGTTACTTTAATGTAAGTACTGTATTTTAGTTAGTTAGTTTTAGAACTGAGTGGTCCAATATTAAATAATATAGCACGATTTATAATTCTATTTATATTAAATAAAAAAAAACAATTAAACATTCATTAACAACAACATTGATTAAAGTTTAGTGGCCACGATAATATTTTTTTAATTTACAACGATCATATTTATATCTATTAAAATTAAGATATTTAAAATATGTTCAGATATCTTCAGATTATCCCTGCCCGTGTCGGTTTATTTTTCATTCTATATTTATATAAATTTAAATAAGTTTATCATGGCTACATATTATAATAAACTCAGAAATAGTATGTAATAAGTAATGGTACATACGGCCCGACCAGGCAATACATATTTAATTTTATAGTGCAACTACAAACGTGATAGCTAAGTAGCTAAGGTGGCAGGGTGATGGAGATTGTGATGCTGTAACCTAGGTGCTATATATATTAATATTTCGTACGGTTAGAAAAAAACCTTAACTTATCCATAATCGGCTCTCCTTTTCGTTAGTCTTTATTCCTTTTGAATCTAAATCTTACTTTTCGCGACCGCAATAAAGTTGTTAAGGAAAATTTGAGGTGATTGCGAACATTTGCCCTCATAACCGTGGATCGCTTACTCGTAACTCGTTTATTAGTAAGTTACTTGTTAGTATTTTGTTAAACTATTATCTTCTTCACGTTAAGTCTATTCATTTGATTCTTGACAACTCGTTTAATGTATTGCCAATTAAAATTGCTTTGTGTAACGTTGTGTATAAAACAGTAATTGGAAGTTAAAAATGAAATTTTAATTTTAATGACGAAAAATAAAACCCTCCAGTGACAATCGAATATCTAATGACTTTTATTTACACTTCTCCCTAATGATGGCTGGGTTTGAAATATAATAATAATATGGAACTAGATACATAGGCTCTAGTGACTTATAGAAAGTAATCAGAACTCAATTCATAATAATATCTCAATAAGCAACGATATCGATAACTAACTTTTCAATATTTTTCTACATTTTACGCTAACGTTGATATAAAAACAAATCGATTCCATTACACGCAATCGCAGACGGTGAATGTTTGCTGATCCGCTCAGTTGCATTCTGCTATTGGTGTCGCATTTTCAATATTATATTTTCAAGGAATATTTAGGAAATCATAGGTACATGTTAATTTTAAATCTTTGGAACAAACAGTTAATAATATAGTTATATAGATTAAGAAATGGTGTGTTTTCTATTTATGCAAGCACTATTTAGAGCACTGTATATGTATAAATCCAAACATATGTAAAAAAATATATTTTTAAATTATGGTTATGAAATGAAAACAGTATAATTAAAAAATGATAAATTTATGTGGTATATTTTGTATACTATGTGGATCAACTTGTCTTATATAATGTGGTAGTAAAGATAAGTGAATATTATTTGAATGTCTCCTTAATATGGTTTAGAGTTCCTCTCTCGACCTGGTGAATGTCATTCTCTACTTTGAATACACAAAACACGTAGTCGTGTCGGCACGTTGTTGAATGTAAACACAGTTATGTAGAGTTCTTCTTTACTGCATTCACGTCTTCGTATTTTTGATCATTTCCAAGCACCATTTGTTTTCAGTTATAACTGAATTTCGATAAAAATTAATAAAAATTTTATACAGATCGACTGGAACATATAATAAAAAGTATTTTTACACAGATAAAGAATAATAGACTCCAAAACTTAACTTGACTTTTGTTTAATGTAATTCGAAAGTCCTTTCAATTAGAATTTGAATGGTAACTGGAACTAAGTCGTATAAAACACAGTGTACGAAGAATAATAGCAATAATTATTGTATTTACAAAGTATAATAAGGAATGTAATCAATCGCGTGCGAAAACGGTAAAAACGATTTACCTGCCAGTTATGCAGATGTGCAAAAGATTATAACTTTAATTGACATATTTAAATAGGACGTCATTGTGATATATATTACATTAAGTATTAATTATACAAAGGATAAATTTTATACATATATACAATGTGGATACATTGTTATATACAACTGATAAATTTTTATCTACTTATTTAAATTTGACGTTTTTTTATATTATTTCACTTTTATACTAAATGTTACATTATGTCTACAAGTTTCATACAGTCTTATAAGGCTATTTCCATAAGGCTTAATAATTTCATAAGGCTTTATAATTTCATAAGGCTTAATAATTAACAGATAAAGGTCTGTAACATGTTGTTAGTAAACTTAAGTATAAGTAATCGTTTAAATTTTGGATGTAGTAGTATATTACAGTAATATTAAATATAATTAATATTTATAATCACAAACTGTTATAAAAAAAATCTTAGGTTTCTTAATTACTAAATTAGCCTTTTCATTACTATTTATAAAATTTATGAAATTTATGAATGAAGTAGTAAGGATATAAACTTAAAAATCCGAAATTTTCTATTCTATCTTTATTTAAAATTGATTTTATACGAGTGTGTATGTTCTTTCGCGTATTGTGATTTGACTAGAAAAGCATCTCACACATTGGTGGTAGAGATTTTTTTAACAATTTTTCTAAATTAATCATCAGAAGAAATCCTGAAAGATTAAATTTGCGACCTTGGGTAAGTTTTCGAAAGCATGCAATGTTAGACTTCGATAGTATCGATCTAGGCTCCTCACGCGAGGCCAGATGTAATGTACAAATCCATTTCGTAGTTAACTTTGACCTTTCAATTATGAAATCATAAGTCAGGCATCTCTATTATAATTGCTATTTAATTCTTACCTTATACTTACTTATAACAAGTTCACGAAATATTGTAATTGTTAATAATTGGTTTTGGAAACAACAATCCAACACGCCAGAACCAAAAACATATATAAAATTCTTAACCAGTCAGAAAAAAATAAATTGCTATTTACAGAGTCAACTGTGAAGGTCTTAAGGCTTATTATGCACCAAAATAAATTATAAATAAATGTAAATAAGTTACGAATCAAACAATCATTTGCTCCATCATCAATTATCCATAAATAATCAATTATAATTAATATCTCAATAATCAAAGTTCGACCAGTTATGAAAATTTTGTCATAAAACGTACAAAACAAGAACTTTTATTTTTTATTAGTTTGATAGAATTTGTTAGTGTGCGCATTATGTTATTTAATAGATACTCGAGAACTCTCAGAAACTACAAAGGTTTTGACTCTGAACGCCGACACATGTATTTATTTTAGGTTGTACTCTCTAAGACGAGGATTTGGGTCATTCCACCCCTAAGGTTGTTTATATAGTAGGTGAATGTATACATAACATTTTTATTTATTTTTAAAGTAACTAAAAAGAAAATTTTGTCGTATTATATTTTAACTTACAATTTAAATATATATAAAAATCGTTCAATGGGCTTAGTTAAGATATTCTTTGTTATATAAGCGAGGGGAGCCAGTACTAGACAGCTAGTGTATTAAGTTTCATGAAATTAGTTATTCAGAATAAAAAAACCATCAATTGTAACCCTATACTGGGGATTTAAGTAAAAATATCTGCCTAGAAAAAAAAGCCTGACAATTTTCATTACTTTTATTAATATTCCAGCGAGAAGTAATGATTTTACAAAACGGGACTCAACTAAATTACAGTAATAATAAAGTTATGAATACAAAAATTGTCAATTAAGCGTTGCTTTAAGAATCAAGGTAGGAGATGTGAGCGTTTATAATAATTAATATACTAATAATACCTACATATTTTTTAGATAACCCAACTAAAAGCAATCTGTTCGTCTGTGCAAAAGAAGTATCAAAGCTTCCTTGTATGATACATTCAATAAGACGTAAAAATTTAACTATAATAAGTATAAATACTCGCTAATATCGTCTAGTTCGTAACGAGTCGTTATCTCCTGAGCTCACCGTTCTGCAGAACAAAGGACCGAGACGATTCAAATAATGGCCGCTCTACTAAGCTTAACTTGATTGTGTCTTACGCCACGGACGGATTGGCTTAACTTTTATAAATTTTCTTTTAGTACAGCGATATCTAGTATCAGTGTCTAGTAGAATATAAAATATTATATATTATTAGGAGTATTACATCTTTAACGATTGGCGCTTTCTTTGAAGAGACGCGACTTATATTTACATTTAATAATATATATATAAAGTATTTTTTATTTACATTAAATATCTATATATTGTTTTCCTTTAAATATAATACAAAAAGTTCTAAAATACAATGTATCTTTTCAGCTTGAATATATTTGCATACATTTGAAGGTTTCAGAGTTTCTTTTTTATTAAAAAAAAAAAATATGAACTCTGAATGATGTTATGAAAGTGAAACACAAATAAAAACACAAATGTACATATTAATACAGAATATTTCTAATATTATACAAAGATACGTAAATATAACTAAAAACCGAAGCTTAGATATATTTAACTTACTTTAGATTATTATTTGTAAAAACGGTTATTAGAATTATAATAGTGTGTGAACTTAAAATGAGCTAGTATGTGGTAAGAAATAAATGACAAATAATATTAGGACTTAAAATAGAGTGGCCTGACTTATAATTTTATGAGTGGAAGGTCAAAGTTAACTACAAAATAGTTTTTTACATTATATCAATCTATACCATCGAAGCCAAAAATTGTATGTTTGTGGACAATATTTCAGGACATTATTAATTCGTAGCGTATAAAAAAGTCAATAAATTAACCAGATAAGCAAGCATACGAGTATGTAGTAGTATGGTAACGTTATCGTTATATAAATAAACAGAAACATGTTATTTATTATAATGTGTTTATAAAACATACATTTGGAATATTTAACAAAAGTTTTAAGTTATGTAAGTCTCGTGGTACAAATAAAGGCTTTTAGACGCTGTTTAAGACTCGTTGGAATAATTTTACGTCACTGTTGTATTCTTGAATTCCAACAGTATATAAAATAAATGTAAATTTAATATCAAACTGGTTTTAAATGTACATCTTGCGGCAAAGGATTCATATTTGTAAATTATACGTTTTGGTGTTCATTTTTAATTACTCTTATATTTGCTTTGTATAATTAGATAACAACTTTGTATGTGACTTGCGTTCTAATGCAATATTATAAAAACGGAAATTTCTTAACACTGAATTTGTTAAAGAAAAATTTAAACGTAGTATTATTCTTAATTTCTTTTTTTTACAATTTTTTATTCTTAGTTTCTTTTTTTTACAACAAAAGGTTAATACACTTTATTAATTGAAGTAATACATGATGTATTTGGATTATATTACAAAGAAGACCTTGCTACATGTCTGGTGATACAGGTTTTAAGTAACTAGTTTATTCAAATGCATAGCTTTGCATTAAAACTACGGGTGAATTTCGATATTGGATTTCCTTAATTTTTTAAGTTATTAATAGAAAAAAAACTATCGTGGTATTATTACGGTAGATTTTTATGTAGGTGGTACCACTGACAGGTACTCAGTAATAAATTTAAATACGTTTTAGTAGATATACCTATTACAGGATTTTAATCGATTTTGAATTGAAAACATTTTTTCAATAAAATTAGGTACTATTTCTTTCGTATTTAGATTTTTTTACAATGTGTTACTGGTGAAAAGTTTTGTAACATAATTACTTCCCTTCTGTTATCTTTAATGTTGTTAGTAGAAAAATAAAGAATAAATATAAACCTACCCCTGGGTCGCAAGTCCCAGACATTGTTTGCACTTCTCTCCTTGCAACGTGATGGGCCCTTCTTAAGTTTATACTACATACATTTTAGGTACATAAATTATACATTATACACTGTTAGGTTTGTAACCAGACCAGTCATCTAAAACAAAGTAGGGGAACCTGAATTATTACGGTCCTTTGGCAGTTTATTATCAACATTCTTTGATACAAAAACAGGTACTTTGTACTTACTTTAATAAGGAAGAATATTATGTGATCAGCAATTTTCAATGACACAATATCTAGAAGTGCGACAAACATTTCAGAAATTTTTTATATATTCCACCTTGTTTTTTGGTCCGGGTTTATTAACTTTTTTTGTCAACTTACCACAAATTTTTGCTTATAAACTAAATCTTTTACTTGTCAAGCCAATTATATTATAGGAAGTAATGATAGTTTAGGTTGTTATAAAATATTTTATGATGTTATATATAACATTCGGGACTGACCATGGCCCTTGCCATTGTTAAGTAAATGGTAACTATATATTCAATGGTAACTATTATTTATTATTGTATTTTAACTTATAGAGAGCTATCCCATATAAAGGACATTGTTTTTTTCTGGTTGTTTGAACGCGAACCAATGTTAAATTACTGTTTTTGATATTTTTTTAACCCCCTACTCAAAATGAGGGGTGTAATAAATTTGACTTATGTATCTGTGTATCTTTGTATCTGTGACCACGAAATCAAAATGCAAGTTACCAAGGCAAAGAGCGAAATCAATTTGATATTATTATCAAATCGTATAGTCCAAGTCCTCATTTTTCCAAGTCCAAGTCGAATTTTTCGCTAAATAGACACCATCGTCAACGGACCCCGAGGCAACAACTTCAAGAAGTAGATAATAATATTATTTTTATCCTTTTAGGGATCTCTTTTTATGGGGGGGTTTTCATTTTTTATATATATATATATATATATATTTTTTAATACATTAATATGAAGTTACCTAAACTAGTTATTAACGCGAACTGTTTGCTTAAATTAAAATAACATTTACATTTATTTTGCTCTAAATGTCTTAATTTATTATAATTACGTTGCATGACGGTATTTATTAAGACGGCCCATTAACATTTCACCGTTAAATATTAAAGTTATTCATTTCGTTAAGCTTTTTAAACCTTTTTTGAAACCGAAGTGCCTAATTAGCATGGGTAGCAATTAAAAATGTGAATAGCTATAAATATAATTAAGTTACTTTCCTTATAGTTCCGATGTGAACAAATATAAATTTATTTGTGCCGGTTACTTCATCTGCGGGATACTCTACCCCGGCTGCTGTGTCAGGTAGATAGTATATCTCGGATACTTTATCTGCAGGCTACTTTATATACTGGGAAGATATAAGATATTTTCTTGCTGATTTGTGTACATATAAAACAAAAATACGTTAAACGTAGACTAATAGAGACTCTTTATGCATGTATTTTATAAATTACAGTTAATCCTGAAACATTCATTTTGCGACTTTGGGTAAGTTTTCGAAAGCATGTTAGACTTCGATAGTATCGAAATAAGCTCCTCACGCGAGGTCAGATGTAATGTACAAATCCATTTCGTAGTTAACTTTGACCTTCCGATCAAGAAGTAATAAGTCAGGCATCTCTATTATATTTGTTATTTAATTCTTACCTTGAACTTACTCATAACAAGTCATATTTAAGGACTTGTAATTAATAATTGTTCTTGCAAATAAAACATTGACACGCAACCAAATTAATAATATAGATGTCTATCTATATTATATATCTATATCTACTTAAATTTAATATTGCACATGAAAAATATACGTATGGATTTTATTTAATGTAAAGTGATGTCATGTAATACTGATATAAACTATAACTTTTCTATGGTGGTTGTTATATAAGGTATATTTTGTAAAATATTGGTATCGTGTTTTCTAATATTTAATTTATTTAAAATCAACAAACAATTAAAAACAATCCTGTAGCATTTATTATCTTTCAGATTAGAATTGGTAAATATGTCTTTGTAGATCTTTGTAATCCTAACATTATAGATGTATAATCTCAAAAGTTTTTATTGTTATAAGATATATGGAACAGAAATGAGCAGTATACTAAATAATGTAAAAGTAATTTTCGAATCCTAAATAAAAAAATTGTATTTTTAACTTAAACTTTCCTGGTCCGTTTTTTATCTAAGTCACATCAAACTTGAGTTAATCGAAGCATATAGAGACAATAAAGTATATCTCAGTAGAATCGTAATTTTTTGAATCTTCTTGGCGCCATGTTCAACGGTTTGCTCAGGAAATCGTTACAAAATACGACAGATTAGCGAGAAAATTTAAATTTAATTACAGTTAAATTGATATACCACTGTTCGAAGGTATCACGCAGGTTGACTCTAGTATATACATATTGTTTTTTTGTATGTATGTTTGTATGTTCGTTTTCAGCTTTGTGGTTAGTTATGATGTTGTCGGGGGTGGCATGCAATGCGACAATGAATATTGGCAGAAATCGGATGAAAGTAGCTCATTGATAAAACGCAAAACGCGTAAAGTTGCGACGTACACAACAGCAAAAGTATATCCCTATTTAATCTTGAGGCAAAAAGAGTGTCAAACAGGTTTGCATTGCCTATTGCGGATTGATTAAGGAAGTCATTTTGTACAAGTAGTGATGATGGGAAAGACTAGCAAAGGTTGGCAACGCGACGCAGCTTTTGAGAGTAGATAGTACTTTTGTATTAAAGGTGGGTTGATAACCAGCAGTTAGCTAGTTCTAGCGATATAATTAGAGATTAGCTGTTATTGAATTTGGAAACATATTTGTATTTAGAATTAAAACTTTCGGAGAAACAATAATGAATAACTAACTATAATAATAAATAAAACCTTAGTAACTTTTCATATTGTACTAGATTAGTACTGTGCCAACTTTGATAATGCATTTTCAAGCTAAATCAATTTCCGAAGAACACGCCAACAGGCTAATTTGTTAAACTAACGTACATTGTTTAATTTAGACCCACGTTGCGAGGCTATCTGCGAATTAATAAAAATATTATGTTTTTTTATTATTATTATAATCAAATGTGATCTGTATTTGTGGTATTTGTTTAATGATAGTTCTGACAAAATAAGATTATACATTATCAAAAAAAAATCTCAAAATTCAATAAATCTATTTTTTTTTAGTTTTTGTTTATTTAAAGAACCATAATTATCAAGTGTTACTATTTTCAATAGTAGAAAAAAAAATAAAAAAATTCGACATACAAAGTACATTGTAGCACAAAGGTCAATTATAGTGTAGTTACTTGTAATAAGTTATTTACAGGTAAACGCAAAATCGATAGCTAATCGCAACTGTAATCACCCTTACGTGCGTCCAATCTTGGCCCACTCAAAGCCTAAATCAATATATAGAAATGCATTATTAAAGTTTATATATTTTACTAGCTGTTGCCCGTGGTTTCGTCCACGTATTATTAGAGGGCTTACTGGAAGAGTATGCTTGTGGCATTATAGTTGCCTTTGCAGGATGTGTGCAAATAAAAACAGGATCTCCCGTGGCAATTAGTTATCGCACTACAATCTATGTCACAGATAAAACCACGTACAAAAGTTAGTATTTCTATAGCTTATGTGTTATTTGGGTACATAAGTTACAATATTGCTAAGTTTCATTAAAATCCGTTAAGTAGTTTTGGCCTGATTGAGAAACAAACATCCGTCCAAACATCCAAACAATCGCACTTAGGTATATATTAGTCAGATAATATATACATAAGTAGAGTTGTTATAAGGTGAATTATTTTGATCATTGCTGGATACATTTTATAAATTTATAAACAATGTTAAAGTAATAACTCGATATAGTTATTTTTGATGTTTATTAACAACATACATTTCAAAAGTTATCATGACTGTATTTATCTGTTTGAATATTAAACAATGAATCAATGTTTTGAACTCAATGAAATAAATACAATCATAATAACTCGGAATAACTACACGATTTATGTAAAATTTGGCGCATAATAGAACCACGAACTTGAAAAGGTCGTAAAAATAGTCATAAAATTTATCAGAATGGACTATTCATTAAGATTTTAAATAAATAAACTAAATGCCTGAATTGTGCTTGATAAAATAAGGGTATACAAAAACAAAATAACAAATAAATTTATTTAAATGAAATGACCTCAAAATATTAATAATGATAAACAAAATACGTGACAACAATGATTCTACTTCATTGCAATGTAATATAAATTTTAACTACCTTTATCACAGCCTCAGCTATTTTGACAAACAAAAGATTGCATCGTACATACAAAGGACTTTTCATGTAAAGAGGTTACAATAGGGACATGGAATTTTTAATCAGTCTTTGCCTTTAGGCCGATAAGACAGCTTACGTGTAGAACACACTTTATACAACCTGACGTTTTTACTTTTCTTTCAGACCCTCTCGTGTGAAAACGGCTTGGAAAAAGAAAAATTAAAATATTAGTCAAGATAAATAAATAGTATTTTCTAAGGTTTTCACGAGTACTACACATTGAAATAAAAATAGTTTTATTTCAAGATAAATAAACAGTAAACTGTACTGTTACAGTACTACTGTACTTACTTACTTAATAAGAACAGAAAATTTAAAATAACAAATATATCTCATAGCTCCTCGGTTAAAATTCAAGCAGATAATTTCTTTGTACAATTGTGTCAAAAAAGAGAATATTATATACAGGTATCATAAAACTTCAAACGTAAAGTTACATTTAGTAAATGGTTTAGTAACATGCTGTTAATTAACAATTATTATAATAAAACAATCAATATATTCTTTAAAGAGAGAAAGTTTTAGTTAACATCAAGAATTCACAAAGTCCTCGTTAGCATAAACTGTATATTTAACTATTTTCCTTCTCCAATATGTCTCTATTTTCTTTCAATCGATGGAGCTTTATTGGTAGGCTAACTAATAACTAACCGGATATTGAACGTAAAGGTTGTATTCTCTTATTATTGTTTCTTTGTTTATCTTTTACTATACGTCAAATATATAAATATATAAGTCAAATATACTTTACGAACTTGCGAACGAATAATTTTGTTTTCTGGTTAGAAGTAAATATATATCTATTTTTGTTTTTAATTGACTTTGCTTCGCTTCGCTTAAGATAAAAGGTAGTTTGTGCGGTTTCTGAATAAAATTGCATATTAAATATAGAGACATGATAAATCATGCAAAGTGAACTTCATTAATAGATAAAGTAAAAAAAAAATACGTGATATTGTTAGAAAATTTTTATAAAAGATAGAATATCGGTAATTATTCCCCTAAGAGTAAAATAAAATAATTAAATGATTTTTAAAAAATCTGATTGTTAGTGTAATATTTTGTAATGTTGCAGAATATATCCACGAAAGCTTGTATTTAAGGCTTTTTTTGTAATGAAAATGAATGAAGATAAGATAAATTTTCATACATTTTATTAAAACGAAGTCAATGAGGGTCAAATAGTTACATTATTTGAGCGCCGGTAATTTTATTGGAATTCCAACTCACGAAGTAACTAAATCACAACACAAAAGAACTTCTAACCCTCTTTCTTCTCGTAAAAGAATTTTGTTTAAAGCTCACAATAAGATTACCTTTCAGTTAATAGTTTTCTTGTGAACTGTGATAGAACTATGTTCTAGAATAATAATTAAAAGCCTTCCACTTTATTAAAAAACTACTACTACAAGAATTACAAGTGCTTAGATGAAGTTCTTAAAGTTCCTCTTAATAATATCCTGATCTTCAAAACTTTAAAATTTAATTATTTAGGTATATATATAATAATATATTAGCTATATTATTTTAAACCTTTAAATATTATATTAAAAAAACACAACTGGATTTTTATAAAATTTTGGTGGTTTAATTTATATTTAGGTACATATAGGATGTTTTTCACTACGCAAAACTATATTTAATAATATACTTTTACTTATGATTAAGATTCGGATGGGGGAGGGGCCAAACGAAATCACTGATAACAGATGCAATATAAATTAGAAATATTTAAAGCAAGATTTGTTTTATGCTTTGTATTAGTTAATAAAATAAACGGAACTTGACTTAAGATTCAAATCATAGAACTAATTTTAATTAAACATAATATAACATCTTACTACTACTAACATCTTGCTTATAGAAAATACGAAGTGTAATTAAATTGCTGGATCTGCATTCTACAAAAATGAAAAAAAAACACTGAAAAAAATTTTTAGGAAGGAAACCAAATATCGAATTATACTAACTTACCCTATATGTATTATAAATTGTAGGTAACATACGCAGCAGGGCAGCCCCATAATATGAATATAGAAGAAAAATATAGGGTTCATGGGACTGGAGAGTCACGAAAAAATAAGACAAATTTCTTATTTAACTCCATTATAAGATCAACCAATATTTGATACATTTGTTAATCTAATAAAAGAGACTAGGTTATGTTTTGTGATCCATTTTCATGAATATTAACATATATATAACTTAAAGATATTTGGTATATAAGTCCTATGGCCCCTAATTGAATACTAAGGGAATAATATTGTAATGAGACAGGTGTCGATCTGTTATATCGATTTAGGACCCGATAGTTATCATAAAACTAAACCAATCTTGAACAACTGTCGTTCCTTCACCCAATGAAAGCGATTGATAAGTAGGTACATATAGTATTCCATAAATCTGAAATCGTGCTTTTTCATGTATCCGTAAAACCTTATAAACCGCAAAACCACACTTTTTTGTTTAAATCTACTTATTTTGATATATATTTAAAAAAAAAACAATGAATATTATACATATCGAAATCGGTTGTTAAGGATGAATAAAAGTATTGAACAAATTAAAATGTCTGATAATTTATACCTATAATTTAAAGTATTTATTTAAGAAGCAATTAATTTTTAAATGTAATAAAAATAAAATAGTAGCGAAAATTTAAAGTTTACAAAAATTTTAATATATCATTATTTTTTCAAATCGAAAGATAATTAGAATTATTTTAAGTGAAACAATATCCTTTCTGTAAACATAAAACTAAAAGAGAGATCGAACTGAACGTAATTAAGAGCTAATTACTAACTTTTTTCATTAAAATTCTTTATTTTGTTTGATCAAGAGATTTTTACAAAAAAATTGTTTCTTGTTTTTAATTAAAGTGATAAGCCTTTAGGACTTATTACGTTAAAATAAATAGAAAGTCAAAGAGTTTTGTATTAACTTATAAAATATATACAATTTTATCAAACAATACAAATATAAAAAGAAAAAGTTACATTAACTTGCATCATTTCCAACTTCTAACTTCTCATCGTGTAAAAATCCCATCTCATAAATCAGTTGATAAAATTGAGGCCTTACACTGTATGAGGCTATAATTTACACAAGCCGTGTCATACTGACGTTTGAGGTGCTTCAGACGAACGACGTTAACGATGAGATGTTAAAACTAAAAGTATTACTATCTCAATCAGATATGCTACACAAAAAAATAAATCGGCACAATTTTATTTAAATACAAAATATTAAAAATATTGATCACATTATTCTTTATAAAACATTAATTATTTCAAATATCTTAATGAAATCCTTGTATTTCGTTGTAATGTATAAATTATATACTCAATTTTAAGTCGAGGAACCGCTCGTTTTTTATATGAAACAGTCTTCATCGCTATCCCAATTTATTGGCTGCCTAAACAAATAAGCCGTATTGACAATGGTTTATTGGATAAACTCGTAAAATAAAGACTTTTATAGGAGCAAACACCACAACTTGTCAATGGTGCACGGAATCACCGCCAGGGTTGCTACTAATAATTATATCTTTATAGTCTTTAGTGTATACGAAGTATATAAAGGTTATAATTTAAGTTGAAATCGATATAGCAACCCTATTTGTATGTTCGGTTCGTGTATCATATTGACATATTAGTATGTAGTGGAGCGCAATCTTGCCTTCATTGCGTCTATAGCCTTAGGACATACTCTTACTGATACCATAAAACGTAATACACATATAGCTTTAACGCATATTTCTAAGCAAGTTTAACTCTGACATTACAAATTTAAGAGGTCGTTATACCTACGGAGTTCTAAAAATGAAAAAAAAATAGTTAAGCAAAACTCTTTCAATAGAAAACACTATATTGCCATAATGCCTACAACCACATTCATACATGAATAAACACTTTTAAATTTGTCTTTCACACGTATTAATCACACCTGGGTTAGAAACCAAACAAATAATTCAATACTGGGAATATATTCGACAATGATCCTTCAAGCTTATTAAGAGGAACGATCAGATCACTTCTGTACATTGTACATATGTTGTGATAACTAAAAAAGATTTTATTGGTTCTATGTAGCTGGCTGATTTTTATTTAAAATAAATTTTTAAATTATAAATTTCATGTCTGTTATTTAAATATGACAAAACCTCATACAAACCATTTATTGGTAAAATGAGATGAAATTCCACCGTAGGGGTTTGGTACATTCTGAAATGAACTTCATCGTAAAATTTAAAAATCATACTAACATTTCAAACCTAATGCTATAATTTGTATTTTTTTTTATTATTTTCAAAAAATTTTGAATTTTGATATTTGGCTTCATTACCCGTTTTATTCCCTCCCTTTTCTCTTTGTTTGCGGTCGGGTCTCCTTATCACTTTGCGACAGGCCGCTTTCGTCCTGGGTTGTCTTGTAGATTTAATGATAAGGAGAAACTGTTTTTTGCAATTTGGTTTTTAGAGCCGGCTGCCAACTGACGTGAAGTTAGTAACTGCTAAGGAGAGCTATGGGCGTCTCTGTCGAGTCTTCATAACCAGCCTTACTCACTACCCCACCTAATAGTGCAGCTCCAGAGCAACTTGTGACCCCAATATGACAGAACGGCTTACAACTGGGATATTTGCCTCTTCGGTATACTCCGTCTTACCGATGAACTAAATCTCCACTTTTGCAGCCGTTAAGGTCTTCCCCGTTACCCTGAACTGGTGGCTGCTCTATTCTCCGCGGTACTGAAGTGCTCTGTATTATTGTATTTGGTTCGTATATTTAAAATAAATTACTTAAACAGATTTAATATACGTATTATAAGATACAGTATTAATTAATTCTAATTCCGTAGAAATTTTACTAACCAAATAATTGTCGGCAAAAATGTAAGTGAATATATTTAATAGTAGAATAAAAACAAACATTAGTATAAACTTTGAGGAACTCTTTTTAATCTAAAATATCGTGTATGTAAGCTTTATAAAATTGATATAAGTTACAAGTTGTCAACACGAGCGGTGTTGTCTTCATTAATTGGTTTTTCAGTTAACTGTCACTCGAGCTTGAACTGTCCCAAGTAACAATGTCAAAAGTTTAAAATAAATTTCAATTAAGGCAATGAAGAGTTTCTGATTGAAGTTAATTTAAAACAAGATGGCTGACTTTTTCAGGGCGGTGATGTTACAAATTAAGGTAATAAAAAACTTAAATATAAAATAATACATATTTTTTCATAATAATACAACTCTAAGTAATCACATCTTAAGCTCTAAATCCTAACTTTATTATTTTTTTTATATCTCTGCCTACTATTATTTGAATTCAACAAAAAATCAATGACAAGTTCATCTTAAATAAATTCCTAATTCCAAAATATAATAAGATGTTAGTATATATACTAACGTCTACATATACACCGTTTTGCCTACTGTACTATGTACACTGTATCTATGGAACATCTAATAAATGTAATAAGTGTAATAATAACACAGAGACATTCAAATAAGTTATTTTCGTATTTCTATGTTTCATTGTGACAGGCTGTCAGTGTTTACCTACTGTTGATTTTAAGCTGAGACGGCTTTCTAAATTCATTTCAAATAATGTGGAGGCTTATGAAATTTGCGCAAAACAGTAACAAATATCCATCAATCTGTCCACACATACCTTCATCTATTTATTTTCACAAGCTTTCTTCTTCCAAAAATAAAATTCGTTTCTTCATTCATTTTTATATTATATTTATATTCATTATTTTTTATATTTTAATGTTATTAAATTACAGTCTCTTTTAAAAACCATTATATCATACTTATTAGGGGTTAGCTTACTTAGGGGTTAGATCAATATGTGTAATTTGTCCTGATATTATTATTATTATTATTATTATTATTATTATTATTATTATTATTATTATTATTATTATTATTATTATTATTATTTAATTAGTAACATTGTTAAGAGAGCAACGTTCTACCGCCCTCAATAATTTGAAAATCTAACTACGAGCTAGCTAACTAAAATCGGACTAGCTAAAATCTAGCTTAGATTAATAGCATACGAAGACACAAAAATGTTACATCATTTTAGCTCCTACAAGGCAATAAATAGTAGCATAAGTAAATAATACACAGTTTAGTAATAGTAAGTAAATAATACAGCAGTTAGGGCCTGAAGCTGAAATAAACAAACAAAAATCGAAAGATACCAAATGTCTTAACATTATTTTGTCCCTTGAACTAATTTTTAAAAATATTTCTTTACATTTCTTATATATGTATACAAATACAGCAAGGAATGAAAGTTACAACTATTGAAAATTCTATAATTTATGTTAAATAAATAAAAAAATGT
The DNA here is from genome assembly GCA_959347405.1 of Napeogenes sylphis. Lineage (NCBI taxonomy): Eukaryota > Metazoa > Arthropoda > Insecta > Lepidoptera > Nymphalidae > Napeogenes > Napeogenes sylphis. Next base: position 25,485,971 of record OY365788.1, on the reverse strand, counting down.
TACTAAATATGATATTTTAATTCAAAAACAACGAAATATATTATATAATGTAATCTGTCTAAAGAAACCCAAATTTGTTCCCTCCTAATTATATTTAACAACCTTCACTTCATAACATTTATCTCAAATGTCAGGGCAAGACTGCCGATAGTCGATTTTCTTTTCGCTCGAGTCATAATATATTCAAAGATCACTTCGTAACTTCTTTTATCGCCTAGTACTTGCTGTTGATATCATCTTAAGTGATTCTACTTTAGTGAAGGTGAAAACTATATTTACTAAGACCTTGACTAACTTGAAGTTGGGTATACATTCGAACAACAATCTTCTATAGTGTACTAATATTTGCCGTGTATGTATAATATACTTATAAAAACTATGTCTAGGATTTAAAATCGCTATTATTATGGCCAAAACAGGACTGTTGTTTTTTTACTCGAAACCTTTTTTACTTTGAAGTACAATCAATCAATCAATCTTATTAATTAATAATTAAATATTTCAACAAGAGACAAAATAAGTAAGAATCAAGAGTACACAAGTTATGTGTATCCAAAATCGTAAAACGTACATGAAGGAGAGAAACACACACACATGTAAATTGAGGTTTGCTTTCACTGCTTCTTTTGGGCCATAAACTTTTGTATCTGATACTTCTGCTATAAAACGAAATCCATTGCACAGTTCTTTTCTGATATAAATAATTTATAATTCTCCTTTTATACTGATACTTATTCTTGTAGGAAAAATAGGTTATAAAAAAAATAATAATTTTGGAAGTGGAACACCATCAAGTTTTTCACTGAACAGACAGGTTTTATAATTAGCGGAAAAATGTTAGAATACATTTTCCTAACAATAATATTGAATTCACATCTTGCCGCGATATGGTGTATATTAAATTTTAGGCATAATATACTGATATTTTGTTGGTAATCAATTCCGCTGGCTTGGCATTTCACGCACGTTCAATTTGTATGATTGAAATTTTCTCTCCATTCAGTTCGACGTATCTTTGATATTTTATTGATAAAGATAATAAGATCTAGCTCGAACATTCTCCACCTTACAAACATGTGCTCAATTTTATTGTATTATACAAACACACACATTTACTGTGTAACATCGTATAGTTAATCTATGTTTTGTAGTAATTTTTTTTCTTTTAATTGGTCAATATTCCTCACAATGCACATTTTCGAAAAGAAACATTCAAAAGTAAAATTTTCTGATTGCTGAATTATGATTTAATGGATAATTTATTTTAATTTTTCGTTTCAATGTCTAAATCCTCGGCTTCCTAGTTACCAATTACGTCATATACCGCGGACATCGGAGCTGCGATCGAGAGGTGGTGACGTTGGCTTTTATATAAAACGGGGGTTATCCGTGCGCAAGCTCGAGCATCCCCAAGCGCCTACGGTTGAAGAGATGTGGATCGGAAAATTACCTAGTACGTTAACCACTTTAACCGGTATTGTTAACAGGTCAATTTCAATAAATAAATTTCCTAAAATATGGCAGACGGCTGTAGTAAGACCGATTTCTAAAAAGCAAAACGTAAATTAAATTAAAGATCTCTGCGGCCCGTTAGTATACTGCCATGTATGTCAAAGGTATTGGAAAGGATTGTATGTAATCAATTAACAAAATTCTTAGAGTTTTAACCAATCTGGTTTTAGAAAATATCACAGCACAACCACAGCATTGTTAGATGTTGTAGACAACATATTGTGCGCTCAGAATGTGGGGGAGGGCACGATCCAAGGATCGAATAATACAAGTATTATTGGACTTTTCTCCTGCCTTTGATACGATAATCAGGAAACTGTTTCTGGCTAAATTAAAATTACTCGTTCAACTCTGAAACTATAAAATGGTTCGCTAGTTACCTACATAATAAAAAACAGATCGTTGAAATCTTCAATGAGAATGGGTCAAGAAACCGATCCGACTGTAGTTCAATAAGTAGGGGAGTACCACAAGGATCAATTTTAGGACCTATATTTTTTGTGCTATACTGTGCCGATATTGTAACTCAAATAAAGGATTGTAAACATCATATATACGCTGCCGATATTCAGATGTATATTTCTTTTAAACAGTCAAAAGCTAGTTTGGCTGTAGAAAAGTTAAATGACGACCTCAACTGTTTCTCAGAGTGGTCGGAGTCTCATGGCCTTGTGTTGAATACAGGCAAAATGAAATGTATGATATTGGGTACAAAAGATCAAAATAAAAAAATCAGTAGTTTGAATCCAGTTATACACATAAGGGGTGTAAGGACAGAACGTGTGACAGAGGTACGTAATCTAGGGTTAGTGATAGACGAAGGGCTAAGGTATAAGAGACATACCATAAATACAGCTCGTAATTGTTTTTATAGGCTAAAAGTATTAACAGATAACAAATGTTCTTAGTAAAGACAAGCGAGTAAAGTTATGCGAAATGCTTATTCTTTCAATATTTTATTATGCAGACATTGTAATCGAGCCTAGATTATTTGCATGTACTAAAAAGCTTATACAACGGAGAACGCGTGCTTGCGGTACGGTACTTCTTCAATATACCACCTCGTGCGCATGTTTCTGCATATATTAATATGCATGCTGCATGATTAGGATGGAATATCGTAGGCGATTGCATCTTGCAACTTTACTGTTCGACGTTGTCCAAAGTAAAGCTCCTGTGTACTTGTACAACTAATTGACCTAGACCGGGGAATGTAACAGAAATTACTCTACGCGAGCGTCATCATATATGCTCAATGTACCCATGCACTGAACTGCAGAATTCCGTGGTAGTTTCCGCTACGCCGCTACAAAATATTTCAACGACTTGACACATCCACTTCCGGTACAGAAAAAAAAAAAAACTTTTTATATGTTATCTAATTTTTCTAGTTAACAATAATTTTCAAAACACGTGTCTATATCCAATAAATATATAAGATACATAAATTATAGTGTATAAAAAAATTGCAATAACATTCAAAAGAACTTTTTTCAAAAATATCCTCGAACATTTTGTAAAAAAAAAAGTTATATTAAAGAAGGTTTACTAGCAACTCAGCAAGTCCGGCGAAATTAATTTTTTTTTTGTACTCTACTGATAATAATTTAAAAATATATAAAGAAAGAAACAAAGTATACATGGAATATAATTAAATTTTCGTGAAAAAGTGCTGCTTCGAAAACGTATGCCGTATGTTTGATTTACTGTATTGTACAATTTAAGGACATTGTATAACGATAATACAGTATTAAAGAATAATATAAAAATTTGTTTGTTTTGTAACTTGTAATACATTAATTGATTTTCATAATTATTTTTTTTTTATTTTTTTGTGTACAAATTACCTTAAGCTAAAATAAAACCATGCACAGTATTCAACGCTGCACTCTCCGGTAATAGAGGATGTAACTAACGTGATTGCTGTTGAAACTTTATTATCAGGGAACAGTTGATGATCCATTACCAAGGTACTCCTCACTAATATAATAATGGACCGTCTAACTGAGGGACGGGAAATAACAAATTTTGTTTGCGGTTTCAACAGAATTTTGTTACAGTAACTTGGTCATATATGTCGTTATACGGTATTAATATCTCTACCACATTGATGCCTCTATATTTATAATTAAAATTAACAAACGATATAATTAAATGAAACACCTTATTTATACTATTTTTATAGAGGGAAAGTTCATAATTTTGGGAGTTTTCATTTCGGAGGTAATATGTAATAAGAATATGATTTCAAAAAATATGATGCATATTAGTTAAATAAAACATTGTTATTCATAATATACTATATTTTGGGACAATCATGTTGTCCGCGTTGTTTTAATTATAGCAAGTACACACTGAAAGTCAACCCACATCGTGGAATCACAAACTGTGTTAAATATGGTTAACAAATGTTAGTTATATGTATTATAAGTAATGTATATTACGATCAAACATACATTATAAACAAAATGGTGGTATACACTACTTGTTGCTATTATATTATGTGTTCAACATTTTGTATTTTACTCATTTATTAAATTATACAATTACGTAAAAAGAAATATAGTATAACAAAGTGATATTTTGTTATATGAAATATATCTGCTGATTTATAAAATTTACCTTAACTTAGGGAAGATCGGAGCCACTACATACTGAGATCAGACCATATTATAAAGTATTAGAGTAAAATCAAATAAATGTGCGAAATTTCCTTAATAATATTATATATATGACGGATACAATTTTAATTATAAAAAAAATATATATTTTATATTTTGGTTTATTTTATAATTTTAATATATGTTCATATTAAAAAAAAAATATATAAAATAATATTATTATGTACTTTATGAAGTCATTTGCTTCGGGGGACCGTCGTACGTCCGGTGACAATGTGACGACCTAATGAATGAGGACCTATAATATACGATTCGATAATGTTACTACCTTCTTTGCATTGGTAACTTACCTGTATTTTAATTTCTGTATTTTAATTTCCCTTATTAAACGGTCCCCCGACGCAACGACTTCAATAAGTACATAATAATATTATTTTTATCCTTTTTAGAGGCCTTTCGTATCGGGATTTTTTTTAATTTTAATTATTTTTGTCTACTTTTTAAATAATTTTATTTTTTTCTATGTTTTACTAAACAAACACACTAAATACACTCGTTTAGGTTTTTACTATTAATATTGTATAAAAAACTTTCTCCAGCACCAATAAAAGCTCCATATCTTAGAGTCGACTGCTTCTATTTCGACCGACCATAGCTAAGAACCAAGCTTTCTATTTAAAAAAACCGCATTCCAATCGGTTTACGCGTTTGACTGCTACATTGCCACAGACAGACACACAGATACCCAGATACACAGGTCAAACTTATAACACCCCTCTTTTTGGTTCGGGGGTTAAAAATACGGTGATTCAGCAAGGACTCTGAACTTAAGTTAGTAAATAATTGTTTGAGTAAGTTATTGAACTTTCTAAAAAAGTAGACTATCTTTAATTTCCTTTCATTCAAATGATAATAATATGAAAATGTAAAGTACTGTATCTCGAGTTTCTGAAGAATACTTAACAAGGAAGTCCTGACGTCAACTAATAGCGGAATATTAACAAGGTTTCTTGTGAATTATAAAGTAAGTTTGTTTGAGATTTAAAGCTTACTATTTAATATTAAAAGTTGTTTGTTTAATAGTTAAATAAATGAACTATCCAACTACAACAACAACAATATCTACTAGTAATAGTCAATAAACTTTTTATAACGCTTAAAAATAAGAAAAACTTTCAAACTAATTTTTGATAATAAATTATTTAAAAGCCAAGACATGAAAAAGTATATACAAATTTTTAAGTTCTCAAAAAGAGTTGTCAATCAAGATTCAAGAGTGCCTTTAAAGGAAGTGTAAAAAAAGAAATGCATTTCTTTGAAATTTTGGAGATTATGATTCATTAAAAAAGTTTTTGTTGTACTTTTATAACAAAGTATAATACGGGCATGATCGGCGTTATTAGAAAGTATCTTGCGGCTGCGTGACTTAGAAGTGATCACAAAAGTTTAGAAAAATGTATGAAAACCATATTAACCGACATCGTGACAACTACAATACAATTACAGAAATAAATTAATTAAAATAAATCCTTAACTAAATAGCTATGGCAGCTTTTTCTGTAAGCAAATAGATCTAACTTAGTGATATTACATATCAGTACGTTATTTGCAAGAACCTCAATTTAAAAATACAAATTAGATTCATCCAGTTATTCTTTTAGCTTTTTCAAAAAATGTTAAAGTTTTTTAACCCAAAAATAATAGAAAGTTACTAACATATTATACCAGGCATACTATCAAAAGGCAAAAAAAAACCACTATGGATTTTTAAATAGAAAAATACAATATCAATGGATATACAACCCTAACATATTATGTTCATCAATCACAACAATATTTCAATAAATATTTTAATTTATTATTAATAAATATTATGATATTTATTAATAATAAATTAAAATATTTACGGACCGATGAGAAACATGACCTTAATTTAATAAATTATAAGAATTAATATTAAAATAAGATTATTATATCAGATGCAATAATAACATTTGTTGACAATTTGCAAATTCTACTGATTCTCAAATATTTATATAATAAATTAATAAGATAGAAATGAAGAGCACATGTTTGTATTGAGAAACAAGATTAATTTCTTGTCTCCACAATAATATACTGCGGTGGTAACACAAATTACTTCTCAAAGTGGCAATGTCCTGATTCAGTCAGAAGACGGCAAGTTGCCAATAGACTTGTTGATTGCTCCTTAATCGAGCTAAACAGCGCTCATGTAACAAATATAGTGTTGGAGAAAACGTTTTTCTACACTTAAGATGTCGATAGCTCGATGAAAGGTTTCGATTTATAAGGATCAGCATGAAGCGGTATTAACTTGTTTCTCCAATGCAATTTTTTATTGAACATATAACCTATCCTACTTACTTGATTTTGTTTATTTTTCCTCTTCCTCCGGGATATGGAAATCAATTAAAAAATTCAAGAGCAGTACTTTAAAGTTTTTAATTATAATCAGACAGACCGTGATTCTTTTATTATCTATTTGCTCACGGAACTCTAAATCTCTAAATATTATAAGTGAACTTATTTCGAATATCAAAAATAATATACCAATTTCATGAAACCTCAACTCTACTTCCAATCTCTGTTCAATATTTTATCTTAGTTGTACCCACAACTTATTTCATTATCTCAGCTTCCGTTCTATCGGAGCATTTGTTTTTTTTAATAGATGCCATAACTTATTTAAGTTTTCCGATATCCGTCCACTTAATTAACTTTAAAAGTTCATTATTTCTTGATCAGTGTCGACCTTTTTATTGTCGTTTATAATAACTTCTATCAATATTTAGACGAGCTTTTACTTTTTGAGTATTACATTTAAAGTTTTTTACTACGTCATAACTCAACGTTATATATTTTTTTATAACAAAAAGAATTTTGGTAAAATAGTTACAATGAAGGAAAATTTATTATTAAACAATAACTTATATGTATTATAGAAAAATAATAATCGTACAAAAGGTCTGGCTAAAAGTGCTTAACTCACGTGTCAGGGGGTGGAAATTAAAACGTATAAAAAATCAAAAACGTCACGAGGAGTAGTAGTAGGAGTAGTAGTAGGAGTAGTAGTAGGAGTAGTAGTATTTTTATTATTATGATATGTAGAGTAGGTCCTATTTGGGGACTAGTTATTGCTCAGAAAATATTTTGTCATATTTATGAAAATATCATACCGAGTATCATCACCGATACCTATCTGTTGGTTTGACCAAAGAACTTGGGGTCGAGTAACTAAAAGTTAATTAATGATCCACTTTATTTTGTTGTAAATTTGTATTAAAAAATATTTAACAACTGGATGTAGACGATGGTGATGTTGACGCTCCGGCGTAACTGCTTCCATTAATCTATCTCCAAAAAAAACTTTACGCTATAAAAAATATATGGATGACATAATTTTTTAGGATATAATATGGTTTGTTTTAAATATTTTTATGTATAAATGTTATAACTTCTTTTAAAATACGTCAAACAAAGTATGCGATTTCTAATATACATCTGAAAATGTTATAATTTTACAAAATCGAATAACTTTTCACATTTAGAGCTGATAAAAAACATATCAACACAACTACAGAACTCATAATCAAATTCTAGCCTCAAGGACCTTTATTTTACATACAAATTAAACCTTTTTAAATATTTAAGCCACCAATTAGCATTCCATTATACTTGAACGGATAATATTCATTAGACCGCGTACAATGGAAATAGATGAAAGGATCTGCCACAGGAAAATATGCCGTATGTAAACGGAATAAGTGTATGCACTTTTTAGTTTTTCAGTCAATTGACAGGTCTCTCTTCATCTAGTCTGTTGGAGCTGAATTACGAGCCTGGTTGGGATAAATTATAAGCGATTATCTATTGCGAGTTTAAAACCAATAGAAACAGACAGGACTAAAGATATGTTTTTTTATAAGTAGTCTTAAGTATGACTTGAAAATTACTTCATGCAACTTTACATGTCCAGCAAATATGCAGTCTGTAGACATACTGTTTTTTAATTATATACAAATAAATATTATAATTTTAAAATATGAATCACTTGGCTTTACTGTATTAAACTAACCTTTTCAGAGTAATCCGCTGCATTTATTACCTTACCCCACCATCGTCTGACCAGGTCGCATCGTATGAATACTAGAGAGGTTTCATTCAGCCACCAAAGAGGTTCGTTATCCAACCGCACTGAAACGGAATCTCGCGACACCCAAATAGCCGTTTTAAGTATTACCAGTTCACTGCTCTTTTATAGGACGTTTTAATTTTGTATGAAAAGGATTATATTTACCAAGTGAAAGTGATAATAAAACAATACATAAAAGTCAGTATATATAGTGTTTGTACATATACATATATATATAGTATATGTAGTTACCAGTCTGTACAATGATGTCGGTACAGTGACGATAAAATAATACTCAACATTACAACAGCAATACAAAACAAAGGTGAACTAAAATACAGCACAAAAACATTATATAAGATATTTTAAAAGGTATACTAATTTCATAGTCAAGTTGCAATATCTAGTTTCAAAATGGAAGCGATGTACACACAATCTCCTCTATATGTTTAGTACAAGACAATGTTTCAAACAGTATTGAAACAAATACTTTTAAAAGGGATAACGAAATTTGGTTTTTTATTTTATTTTAAATGCATGTTTAAAACATCGTTGTTATTTACATGACATTTAAAAAATGTAAAATCTTATAAGATTTGATATTAATTACGAATAGAGAAAAACAAGTTTATTATCATAATTTATGATTATTTTTGGTTGATTTTATATTTGGTTTACCCATGACAAAAATCAGTAGTACAACTTTCTCAATATTGAAATTTAATTCAGATGTAAGAAGCGTTATTAAAATTTCACTTTTTTCCTGAAACCTTATCGAACACGAGGGGTTGGTGCTCGCTGCGATATAGAATAAAAAATATAAGTAGAATTCGAACGCCCAATCAACGTTCAATTTTACCTATAATGACGCTCAGGTATATTTTGAAAGACGCTATATTTCGTTATTTTATATTTATTCTGTTAATAATTTTTAATCATATTGGTAAATTAAAATGAACGGGTAAAGTTTTATTTTTATGTAGTCATTTAATGTGTATTGTAATTTATAATCATAATAAGCATGGACGAAGTTTTAGTATTTTTTAAAATATGTACAATGTATATATTGTACATATGCATATATACAATATGTATATTCAGGTAAAAAAAGGTTTTTTTTGTTTGTTGTTATATAAGATAAGATCGTCTGCACACACAAGTATAACAAAAATACAGAAGTCGCTTTTTTGTATTGTACCTAAATCAATCAGACATTCTATTCAGGTTTTACTTTTGGGAGACAAAAAATCTTAAATATATAAAGTAGATTTTGAAATAGTTTTAACACCTGGCTAACGTTGTTATAGACAATTTTAAATAATCCATACAATATTTATATACCAGTACCGATGTGCTCTGGCTGATGTGACGTCATTTATATTTAAAACCACAGAGCAATGTCATATCGATGACAGATCTATCCTATCCATTTTGATTATATCTCGCAGTATGAAAGCAAATAATGTTTTTCTTTAGACGTTATTTTTACATTTCTTTAAGATACTAAATAGTACAAAAATATAATAAATATTTGTTTGAGGAATTCATAAGCTGTTATATCTTCTTAGATTAATACAAATTTCATCGTGTAAATTTTCTTTAGCCGTGTTGTAACTTTACCTCGCGATACATACGGACAGGGTTCGCAGCTTTACACATAATAATGTTCCACTGAGATTTGGTGAGTAACATGTATGTAGAATGACTTATAAGACATTTATTATTCATTTATTTAAATATAAACATACATACAAACAAAACCATTTAGGTCTCTTGGCATTTTGAAGACACCGACAAACTTTTTTTTATAAAATTTATTGCTAATTATATTGATAACATAAATTAACGAATCGTTTTATTATATAGTGATATGAACATTCGACTAAGGCAAACTTGTTTCTAGTATAATGATAGAAGTTGGATTGGCTGTACGTACCCTCGCAAATGATAACTAAAGTTAAAATTGCCTGATCTCAATTTAGTCCGCTGCAACATAAAACTAAAATAACTGCTACATTTACCTCAAATTCATAAACTAATACATACATATTTACATATATAATTTATAGTTAAGAAAATATCTATTCTATGACACTTCCAAATACCACTTGTGGTTTCCCAGATGACAGAAATACCAAAATAATTCTAGGTCCACATACACAGCAACGTTAAACCAAGATAAATGGGTTAACACAGAATTCGTTGGTTAATTCAAGCCTATATATCAACAAGGCGAACGCAGCAAAGTGCTGAAGGAAGCTAATTCTAATTTAGCCGCTCCATCCCTTTGATGGTCGGTAGACACAGTACACGGCATGCCGTACAGTGTACAAAAGCTGTTATAAGGTCAGAAACTATTGGAAACTGAACTATATTTATACACCCAGTACACATTGTTTAATTTTATTTAATAAAATCTGAAGTAAATATACATTATGTATTAAAACTTATCATTTTATTAAATGTATGAGAATCTCATTACGTTCATCGCTCTTTCGCTATGAAAAAGGTTTGTTAGAATTAACTTGTTAGCTGGTATATAGTAGTACTTTAAATTAGCTAACAAGATAATAACTACCGTATTCAAATGTTTATTTTGAATGCGTGTAAAATAAAATATTGACGTATTTTATCAGCATAATATTAAAGTTACTAAAAATACAAGACAATATCTACCACTCTTATAATCCTTATTGAATCGTTATTTAAAATTTGTTTTTCGATAATAATAGTTCAAATTACGATCTACCAATGTTTTTAACAAGCTGAAGGTCATACGATATAAGTTTCTCATACAGACAGAGAACTCTCAAAACGACATCTAATACTATGTACTCAGTATATTTAAATATTTCTACTTACCTATCTAGATTCTAAAATTCAATAACTTTTAATTCTAATATTGTATATATTTTAACAATAGGTTCCACGTAAGAGATTAGATGTTTATAGATCAGCTATCGGATGTAAATTTGTTTGATTGCTTGGTAAATGACTGATATAAAATTTATCTTGTGAGGATTAAATTAAGTTCCTGCGACTGTAGACATGTCATAGTATAGTTGGCAAGTATTCGATGTAATCTAAATTCAATTAATTGCATCAAAGGATATTATTATTATATAAATTTCTATATCTGTAATGTTACATTCCACAGTGATTAAGTTCAAGACTCCTCAAACAGATTATAATTCAGTGAATTATGGAAATGCCACTAACAGTTGTACCAAACGATTACTCAGTAATTCTCGTCTGATATTCTATAAGCAATGAAATTCTCACAAAAAATATAACAGTGATTTTCAAGCACAAAATTGTTACAAGTTAGTTGTTTGTAAATTGAAAACTAAGACAGATATAACAGTAGCAAGTAAGCAAGCTGTCTGATTAATGTCACATATTGGATAAAGTATTGTAATTGAAGTTGTTTTAAACTAATTTCATACAACTTTCTTGTTCAGTCTACATTTATGTACAAAATTCTAACGTAATAAATAAATAAGAATTATACGTAATGAAAGATTATATCTATTTAAAGGTAACTTTGGTTGTTTGTTTAAATTTTATACATTATTAGAATTATTACGCTTGTTGTTAATTATTCTTCTATAGTTAAGCAATAATTTAAAACACAAATTAAAGAACTTTTCAATGCTTTCTGAGAGAACAAAAAATAACCAGGATATTTTTTTCTCGTTAAATTTCACTGACGCCAAAAAACATAGTAGTAGTAGTAGTAGGAAGTAGTAGTAGTAGGTAGTATATAGCTATAGAAAAAAAATGTTTATCCAATACAAACGTAGGGCCTACTACTATTCGAGTTATTAAGTAGCACTAGGACCAGTTTTACGGAACTTATACAACATATACTTCTGGTATATTGAAGATACTACTAGCCTCATTATCTCATGAACCTCAAAAAAGTACAAGTACATATTTTTACTCCTTTAGTTTTATCAAAAAAAAAGTCAACCATGTTAAAACCTTTTTTTTTTTAACGTCAGGAATCCTCATGGATACATACCTCCATCCAGGGGATGATGGAGGTGGTTATGCAAGACTCCTACTCACTAAACCTGACGGTTGCTGCCGCTGTCATAATGGGACACAACGGGATCGCTTTCGCACTCACCGCGATGCATCCACGGAGAGGGCACCCCGCAACGAGGAACACCCATCCCTTTTTCGCAGGCTTGAAAGATTGTGGAGGGATCCCCTTCCCCCTACCCAAGCCTGCTGCCTCTGAAAGGGGCCGAGACCCCCTTCTAGCTGAACGCAGTCTCAGAATCGCAGGCAGCCTCACTGCAAGTCCGCTCACGTAGGGGGCCCAACGTCGAACCCGACAGACCTTTACTGCTGGCCACGGTGATCAGCCGAGACCAGCAAGAAAAGGGCGTAAGTCGGGAACCCACCACGCTCAGACTAATAATCACCAAGCGCAACCGTGGCGTCACACTCGGCAACGATTAATCCAGGTAAAGTCTCGAACCGTCTCCCCACCAAGCACCCTCTCTAAAGTGCTTGGTGGAAAAAGGTCCAGACCCTAACCGCCGCAGACGGCCTCTCCCTCAGCAAGAAAGCGACCGCCGCGGACCCCCCCAAACAGTCACGGAACCACTCCACAGACCACTCTGCTATCAGAGAAGTAACCATGTTAAAACCTAGGGAATCTAATACATAAGTTACTTCCATTTATATTTACTCCGAAATTTACATTTAAAATTGTACAATTATAGATACCTATAATAAATAAAGTGTGTTCTCAATTTAAGTTAAGAATTGTAATTATAAAAATACTTTAACAAAATTACTAAAAAAAAATGTATTACAACATCTCTTTTCTTACACTACTAGACGCAACTCTGTAACATACAACACTACAATAACATCTTTAAAGTTCTAATAGTTCCAAAGACCTAGTTTCAAACCATAACTTTAAGAATGAATCGTTCTTAAGTAAAGTTCAAATTTATATAGATTTGTACATTTGTCAAAATCGCATAATTTCATCTTAGCACACAACTTAAACTTAACAACATTATGTTGATTCGACAATTTTTATAATTGTAAAATAATATGTAATTGTAAAAAAAAATATTAAAAAAAACAAGTTGATAAATTTATTTGACAGTAAATGTCAATGGAGGTTAATCAAAGAAAGTTAATTTAAATATTTCATATCAAAAATAGGAATGTTATGAAAATGTAGAAAACAATAAATATATATTCTGGTTAAGACATATATTTATTGTTTTTACATTTTCATAATATTCGTTTATTTTTATTTAGAATATATAATTTTAAAAATATGGCTAAAAATGAAAACTACCGAGATTTGATGCTAATAAGGATTAAAATTACAATCCATTTCTTAAGTTATCTCTTTAAGTAACGAAACCGAAAAAACTAATACATAATATTATTATTTATTATACATTATTTTGCCTATTTGAATGAATTAATTTAGGAACACAAAACCGCTAATTTAGATGTTGTGATGAAAACGCGGTGCACTTTGTTGTGGACATGATTTGCATTTCAAAGACAAAACAGACCACTGGTTTAAGCTGCGGTTATGAAATGTAATGGTTGGTAATATTTTAGTGATTTTGTTAAAAATATTTTGAATAATTAACTTTTGAATCATATTGGTTGCCTTTTTATAATATTTGATAAGTTTTACGGATGTAACTAAAACAAGTTCTGTAAATTTAAAAACTTTACGACCAGATTGACGACACATTTTTTTTTACTTTAGAATACGCATTGTCAAAGCCTCCTCATACATATTACTATTATTAGTTTTTTTTTATACAAGCTAGGTTAATGCTTGACTGCATTCCAACTGATGGTAAGTGGAAATGTAGTCATAAATGGTAAGGCGCATTAACCTAACAATCTATTCATTCTTCTCTTGAAGGTGTCTTCATTGTATTCGGCTGGAAATAACAACACAGGCAAGCTGTTCCAGTCCTTTAGTGTATGCACTAAAAAGACGAAGCATAGCCCTTGGTTCGGGCAGGTGGAGTATCCACAACGTAATGGAGACCTGTCGTGCGTCGGGACGTCCGGTGATGGAAGGGGGGCGGGAGAATGAGGTCGCGAGAATGTAATTCCTGCGCACACTCACCAAAATGTATCCTGTTGAATACTGAGAGGCTAGCAATTCTACGCCTGTGTTCAAGGTTATAAAGTTTAGATTCAATCAATTCAGGGTCCCCTATAAGCCTCTTGACTTGCCTCTCAATTGAGTCTAGAACCTCAAGATGAGACTTTAACAATCAGATGTCCCGGTGTAAATTACTGTCGGACCTTCGCAAGAACGATAAGCTTACCTGCAGCTGGTTTTGCTCGCTCAATACACCGACCAGTTGAGTCGGGGAAATCTATAAGCCTAATAACTGAAGCCGGTCACTGTATTCCAAGAATACATTATGGAAAGTAGGAAGCCAAGGTGAAAGAGCTCCTTTTGGCGGTGAACAGACACGTCTGCGTTTTGGTAACGTTAAATTTGAGACTGCCTGAAGTTTGTTATTCAAACGTTGTGCTATGGCTTATCTTTCAGACTGTACTTGATCTCTACTAGCCTGCGAACTTGTCAGATATTTTTTATAAGTGTGCTGTCGTTTGCATACTCATAGATAGCGGTTTTCAGCAGATCGTTAATGTGCAGGAGAAAAAGAGTGGCAGATAGAATGGACCCCTGAGGCATTCCGGAATTTATTGTCAAGGGTTCCGAAGAACATCCGTCGACAACTATTTGATCTCTGATCTCTGGTTCAGTAAGTCCGTTACCCAGACGATCAGACCAGGAGATATACTGTACGATGAAAGCTTGCTTATAAGGCTCGCTCGCCCAGACCCTGTCAAATGTTCTCGAGACCTCCAAAGAGACGGCGACCGCTTCTCCATTCTTCTCGATGGTCTCGCGTAAAATGTGTGTAGCGTACACTAGAAGGTATAATAAAAACATTTTTTTTTATTTACTAATCATTTAAGGCCATAAAAT
This sequence comes from Napeogenes sylphis, assembly GCA_959347405.1. Lineage (NCBI taxonomy): Eukaryota > Metazoa > Arthropoda > Insecta > Lepidoptera > Nymphalidae > Napeogenes > Napeogenes sylphis. The sequence goes on along the minus strand of OY365788.1, from coordinate 25,470,676 downwards.
AATTTATAAAAAAAGTGTAAATTAAGGGAGCGATATTCAAACTTCCAATACGCGCCATCATAAGGAAATGTGACGTCATTTGACACGCCATTCAAATTATCGGCGTCGAAGTTCATACTTTGGTATCAGTGTTACTGAGAAAAATAAATAATTTAAACCTATATTTTCATGCTTAAAGGTTTTATTAAATGATATAATTGCTTAGGTAATCCTAAAAACATTTTTTCAATACTCAACAACTGTAACAAAACCAATACCTACAAACTCTTTTTTAATAGCAGTTAGCATGCTACTACACATTACATTTTTAAAATGTTTCTTCCTCTTAATCATTTTCTACTTTACTTGACTCAGATAAATAACTTGGTTGATAATCAGCAGGTATAGAAGATATAAGATTCTATAGAAGTATTATCAGCTGTGTTTTCAGTAAACAATTTTCTTTTTAAAACAGTTAGTTTTACTTGTAAAGTACCAATATTGTGTGTTGAATGAGGAAATGGTGACAACGCTACATTTTGTTTTTCAGCAGGTATATTTACATTGACACCTTTACTTCCATACTTCGGTTTAATATTGACTTGCACAGCTTAGTCACTTGGTAATTTATCTTCAATACGCGAAAAGCAAGGCTCTGCCTTATGATCATCACATTCAATAGGAGTTCCGGGCTGATTAATATCACAGACATTTGTATGGGCAGTACTAGGAACTACTTAGTATATCACTTCTTTGTGAAGGTCACCATTTTTTAAACACTACTTTTGATAGCTAACTCTGAAAAGGCTTCATTAACCGATGTCAATCTTTGCCTTTTGACTATGCACATTCATGAGAATGTTCTCTCAGCTGGTGTTTTTGCCACAAAAATATATGAGGCACAACTGTTTTCTTCAAACTTAGATTACATTTTTCTCCTTGTTGTTTCGTTATACATATTATATTCAATATTATTAGCTGTATCTTCCTTAACCTGAAATAAATCGAAAACCATAGAAATTTCATAAAAACCAAAAAAAGAATACGGTTTTTATAGAAAGTTATACTGTACTTTTGTAAACTTGGTTAAATTAATTTTAAACTCAAATTTTCTAATGTTCAATACTTACTATAAATTTAAACTATTAGATTAAACTTATTATAAATAGAGTATACATATTAATTGATCTTCACAACAATATAAACACGATTTAGGACATATATTATCCTTTTTAACTACCATACACAATTGTATTTGTATTTTCGCATCTCTTGGAATTTTTCTAATACTATTTTTGTACTACGGTACTATACAATACTTGTAAAACGATTTTTATCTTCTTTCATGACTTTTAAAGCAATTAAAACTTAAAATATGTATTAAGTAACTAAAAAGTTCATAGTAAACATTCACTGGACGTGTCGTTTGACGTCACGCAAAGCGCGCGCAAAATGACGGTGTTTGAACGGCTCAAATTTACTTGATGGTTTTAATTTTCACTTTGAAAAAAAAACTAGAGTTATTTTAAGCGTATTTATATTTTTTCTACGATATAGAGAGGTAAATGATTAATTTACGTAAAAAAAAAATACATGAATGTTCCCTATTGCAGGTAAGTAAGTAAATATTATTTTTTGTTTACGTACCATTGGGTACGGCAACAATGAATTTATTAAATAAATAAATATTCATTAGCTTAATATAAAAAATATACAAACTATGTCTTACATACATATTAGGACCTTTGTTTATGTACACATTGTATAGAATCATCATTGAAGTTATAACAAAGCCACCGGGATCTCCATTTGCACTGATATAGATATCAAGCCAAATTCAAATAACATTTTGAAGTTGAAAACAAATAGTTGATATTTTATGATCTTTTTTTGAAATTTTTTTTTGCTTAAAATATGAGATAACTTTTAATATATAATGGAAAACAAGATAGATTTTTTGTAAATCACTAAAAACATAATACAATAATCATTAAAAACATACTACAATAGAAAAATCAGCCAGTATTGATCGCTATTACAACTTTTTAACACAATACTGTTAGCTTTTATACATGTAGTAGTTTGGTTTTGACTAAAAATAAAGATATAATTTGTTGATTTGACTAAAACAATTGAATGTCTGTATAGAAGTTTAATTGATAAAATAAATGTAATATTGGATACTGATTTGACTAAGAATAAGAAGTATATAAATCGCAGCTCGGTTAAGAGAAGGCATTGTGTGAAATGGGAGTACAAGTTGTGGGGTGGTATTATTGTGATAAAAGTGCAACAGTTATAATAAACCGCTGAGTGTGAGATCGAGAAACTAAGTTGTGTAACAGTGATAATTAAGTGTTTAAATGGTAAACGGTTTAGTGTATTTGTGAACAGTGTCATAAAGTGCTTTAAAGAATAGAACGACTGTCGTTGGCGATTCTTTGTGGTAAGAGAGTTCCAATAGTTCAGAAGTGGGATTCACTCGGGCATTAAAACTACAAACTACCTACAAGATAAGTTTATTGAAGCTACAAAATCACATCAAGCAAAAAAAATGAAGTGATATTATTATTTGAAACGCATACTACAAGATAATAACAAAGAAGTTCCAGAATCAATACAATCAATCAATAGTTGATAATCAATGGTTGTAAATCAATCAATCAAGTTAAATTTGTTATCTCAAACCTTCAAAATTGAGATCTACCCACATATCAAGAAAATCGAGTGAAAATACCTATTTAATCGCTTACGCAAGTCGTTTATTAGATTATGTGACAAACCATTGGAAGAATTCTACGAAAGAAGGAATCGTTGCTAATGAAGAAAGAAGGAAATGAGAAATTATGGCGGTGACAACGCGGCACGAATGGTGGTAATGGCGCGGTGTGAATGGCGGTAATGGCGCGGCGCGGATAGCGGTGATGGCGTGGCGCGGATGGCGGTGATGGCGCGGGGCGGATGGCGATGAAGGCGCAGCGCGGTTGGCGCTGATGGTGTCGATGTTGCTGATGGTGTTGGTGTTGATGGCGGTCGTGGCGATGGCAGCTATGGTAGCAGTGCTGGCATGGCACGTGGTGAGCAACACGTTGATGTCTGCGCAATTTATCCATCATCGATCACGTCACAGCATACAGGTGATTCGTTTCGATTTACATCCAATTTTTGGGCTAAATACTCGATAGTTAAAGAAAATTAAGCGATTAAATATAGTGGTAAGCACTTTATTATTATTGTTGAGATAACTAGTATTGAGAATAGCGATCAACCTTCACGATCTTGTTTTTTTAAATTTTTACTGATAATTATTTCTCTTTAACTTGACGTATTTTTTTTACGTATTATGATAAGGCGCGAAATTATTTTATCCCGGATTTTCGTAAACGTGAGTGTTTATTTTAAACTTGGAAAATAATGTTTTAAACTTTTCTTTTAAATAATTTAGTTTTAAATTCGGTATTCTTAGCTATTATTTGTGCTTATTTAGGTATTAATTCAATTCGGTATTCTTTATTATATTATTATTTATGTATTAATTCAATTCGGTATTCTTAGCTATTATTTGTGCTTATTTATGTATTAATTCAATATATTTAACATGTAGAATACATTAAGATGATAAAAGTAATTACTTTGAATAGTTTTCTAAAAAGTATTATATGTGGATGAGGGTTTTGTTGTCTGATCACTCGCATGAGGCCGATAAGCCAACTTCCGAGTAGTATTTGGTACATTGAGGATATTGAACTGACTATGACTAGTGACATCAAATGCTCACATGAGGCCGATAAGCCAAATGATGAGTGTAGCATTTGAGGTATAGGGACATCAAGCGCTCACATGAGGCCGATAAGCCAATTTTTGAGTAGCGTTTGAGAAGATCGAATACTCACATGAGGCCGATAAGCCAACTTTTGAGTAGTATTTGGTACATTGAGGATATTGAACTGACTATGACTAGTGACATCAAATGCTCACATGAGGCCGATAAGCCAAATGATGAGTGTAGCATTTGAGGTATAGGGACATCAAGCGCTCACATGAGGCCGATAAGCCAATTTTTGAGTAGCGTTTGAGAAGATCAAATACTCACATGAGGCCGATAAGCCAACTTTTGAGTAGTATTTGGTACATTGAGGATATTGAACTGACTATGACTAGTGACATCAAATGCTCACATGAGGCCGATAAGCCAAATGATGAGTGTAGTATTTGAGGTATAGGGACATCAAGCGCTCACATGAGGCCGATAAGCCAATTTTTGAGTAGCGTTTGAGAAGATCAAATACTCACATGAGGCCGATAAGCCAACTTCTGAGTAGTATTTGGTACATTGAGGATATTGAACTGACTATGACTATGACTGATTATGATTTATGAGGCAAAATTTTTGTGGCCAGTAGATTTTTTGTTTTTTTTGAATGAGGCTGCTGAGCCAGATTGAACACGTAATCAGACAACTTATACCAATTGATTATTATAGTTGAAATTGTTAAGTCTATAAATTTCAAAACATTCTCTAAATTGGAGGACCAATTATTTATATATGATGGCCGAAAAATGTATAAATATTAATGTATCATAATATATAGACTTTAGATTAGATTTTGTGAATTTACAATTATAATAATTAGATTTACAAATTACTTCAGAATTAGTATTGTAAGTAAATGGTTTTTGATAACGAGCGGACTCGTTATGTTTAGGATGGCCGAGCTGTTAGCTTTTATACATGTAGTAGTTTGGTTTTGACTAAAAATAAAGATATAATTTGTTGATTTGACTAAAACAATTGAATGTCTGTATAGAAGTTTAATTGATAAAATAAATGTAATATTGGATACTGATTTGACTAAGAATAAGAAGTATATAAATCGCAGCTCGGTTAAGAGAAGGCATTGTGTGAAATGGGAGTACAAGTTGTGGGGTGGTATTATTGTGATAAAAGTGCAACAGTTATAATAAACCGCTGAGTGTGAGATCGAGAAACTAAGTTGTGTAACAGTGATAATTAAGTGTTTAAATGGTAAACGGTTTAGTGTATTTGTGAACAGTGTCATAAAGTGCTTTAAAGAATAGAACGACTGTCGTTGGCGATTCTTTGTGGTAAGAGAGTTCCAATAATACCCGCACTGAAAAAGGTTTTTTGTGTCCTGTGTATAAAAATTTTTATAACAATTTATTATTATTTTGTTTAAAAATTTACCTGTCTTTAATTTTGATTCAATTTTAGTTCTCAACACTTTCACTGCGCCCGTCAAGTTAATTGATGTAAGATAATTTAGGAAATCCTGCTAATTCCAGATGGGTTAATTTTCAACTAATATTTTTTTTACTTCACCATTATAACATTTTTATTTTTTTTTTCTTAATATATTTAGTTTAAGTAAACGTATGCTGGTAAGTACAATAATACTGTTAATATCAATGGAGTTTATTCTTTACTCTTGACATCATGCACTATTACAATCAACTATATTCATTTATAGTAAAGAAAAACCCACACTACAAAAAAACAAACAAACGGTGGGTATAAATATAAATTAAATGATTTAAACAGTATTTTAAAAACGTTTATCTTAATAGTACCTTAATAGAATCTTTGACTATTGTACTCTGATTGTAATAAATATTCAGGGCGAGATAGTTAATTTTGATTTGATTGCTGCTGTCATCTTTGTAGAGGGCAACGCCTTATTATTGTGTTCTCCGTGACATTGGCATAATAAAGAGTACACATTAGCATGAATCATGTCAAATTATTGATTAAATTTAAAGTGTTGTATACAAGGAACACTTCTATATGTATGAGAAATAAAATGCATAATGACTTAAACCACTTAACTCTACAATTTATTTCGTTGTTAGAGGTTTGAAAACTTTCATATGAGATTTGATATTAAGAATTTTGTGAATAGGAAACACTGTATAATTTCGATGTCATCGTATTGAATTTAAATTAAAATATGATACTAGCGATACTAGCGAGTTGCCAATTAAAAAAAATACGAAAAATTGTCTCGTATTGGCGTAGAATAATTTTTCTAAATTTATTTAGAATAACCCACATACAACGCTGTTAGTACTAGTTTTAATACTAATTTCAGGTTCAGTTTACCAAAATCAAATGCGTATAAAAGATTTTGCTCTTATATTTGCATTTTAAAATAGCTTGGAAACGGATTTATTTCACCTTTGAAGCTATCTGGAAACCGCATCCGAGTTTCTTGATTTAAAAGATGGAAATGGTCCACACAGCTTCCAATTCAAGTGAGCCAGCCCGTCTAGTGTATTTTTAAAAAGATTTGTTGCAACAAAAACAGGCCATTTTTCGAAAAAAAAATATTTTAAAATCTTATTTAGTTCAGTTCATATAAAATTAATATATATCGACGTTTATGGTTACCAAACTTATTTATCTATTATTTTTTTTTATCTATTAATTTAAAGTTTTTAAGAAAAAAAATCAACCTAAGACTGATTCCAATCTTAGCACTCTGGAAGGCACATCGTCATTGTGGAAATTAAACTAATTAAGAAATGGATAAAAAAAAACGTATTTATACGTATACGATTACCAAACTCTAATATTATTATTTTTTGGTATATTGAATGGGTATATTTTTTGGAATATTTAATTTATTATTATTTTTTTGCACATCTTACTTTATAACATGAGCTTCATAACTATTTGAACATCGTTTACGCATAATTAGTTGATTAAAAAAATCTTTGTAAGCTAATAATATCAGTTGTAAATTTTTCCCTTACATAGGCGCACCGTGAAATGGACCATGATGATAAATAGGCTCCGAAACTACTGGACCGATTTAATAAAAAAAATTACCTTTAAAATCCTACATTATCCTTCTGATGAACAAAGGCTATATTTAATACGAGAAAAAATAAGGATCCGCGTGAAAATTTCGACAATGTAATAAATTATAAATGTTATAAAGAAACATGATCAAGACTTTTTCATATATACGAATATTAATAAATATAAACATTTAGAGTTGAAATTATTTACAATCTGATACTAATAACACTATGATGAAAGGATTATATTATCACTAGGAGTTACCCGTGACTCTTTTTAACTACGATCACAAGCCATATAAATATACTATTTAGAGTCTACGTGGACGCAGTAAGGGGCAGCAGTTATCCCTTATAAAGTACCTGAGTAAATAAGTGTAAAAACTTTCTGGCCTACATACAAGGCTTTTTTTTCTATATTAAAACGCGGGCTATTAAAACTAAAATTATTGCATAAGAACCTTTCACCAATAAAACGTCAATATCTTGGAGACGACTGTTTTTATTTCGACCAATCATAGCTAAGAACCATCTCGATAAACAGTTTTCCATTAAAAAAACCGTATTCAAATCCGTCCACCCGTTTGACCGCTAAATCGCCACAGACAGACACACAGATACTCAGATCGACAGGTCAAACTTATAACACCCCTCTTTTTAGTCGCGGGTTAAAAATACTATCAAGCAGCATTAAAAATGTTATTAAAATCTACAATATTTCAAATGCATTTAGAAATGAACACAAACAATGTAATCATTGTAAAACATTTTTTCTAGTAATCATAATAATGTATGTACCAGCTGTGTCTCAAATATATGGAATTTTCCAATAAAACACTGAGTGTGTGTTAAATCACTAAATCTAGTTTCTATTAGTTTAGTAAAGGTTAAATAAAAAGCAAAGCTATATAAGGTTATTCATTATAGAATACTTGTCTTCATAAATAATATTTAATCTCGACTTGGTCCATAACTATATGGCTGAAAGGCTATAAAATTTCCATATTGGGGACTAAAATAGGTGTATAATGCAAAGTTATTGCAAGATACCGTGACGATCCGGGTTAGGGCTTAAATTTGAAACGACAGTTGGAAAGTTATATACCATCACTTAGTTATGACAGTTTAGCCGTTTATGTAACATCAATCAAAAACCTATTCACGATGGCTACCAATACTGATAAATTCAAAATAGTGATTGATTTGCAAATGATCGACTTATTGTTCTAAATGCTTTTCTTTGCTAATTGATAGGATTACTTCAGACATGCAGAATAGACCCAAGTTTCTGTCTGACCGAAATTTTCAGAAATGAGATTGACAAACTGAGTACACTGAACATGTTAATTATATTATGATAGTAACTAGTATTTTAATGTAATTTTTGAAAGAATGCTAATAAATACCATATATAGAATGCTAAATTATCAAAGCGACTACGGATACGGTAGCGCATTTGGTGAAACAACGGGATTGTTTTCCATGGGTCGCGGGTTCGAATTCCTGCACTTATCGGTTTATTTTTCATTCTTTATTTTTTTCAAGTTCAGTTTTTTAGTTCTAGATCTTGAGTTATTTAGGTTGCTCAAAATCTGAAAGTTATGTATTTATGGTTCCCTAAAGTTTGTATTTTATTCTTAAATATATAACACAAATAAGTTACGGAGAGTATAAGATAGAATTTTGTGGAGGTTAATCAAAAACAATCTTAGCACTGAGCATACATTTTAAATAGCATAGAATTGAATTGTCAATCTTTATTAATCAATATGTCTTGTGTTATTCATTTTCGAGCAAATGGTAATGTTCGTAGAAGACAAGTTAGTGTAAATGTGTAACTAATTCTTTTGTTATTAGTTTATCTTCTTCATTGTAATTAATTTAGTTAAGCGTTGAATTAATCAATACATGTAGTTATTTTTTAATAGAATCGGATAATGAATGTATAACTCGCTCTTCATCCGCAAATAACTATTCTTCTGTAAAAATCTAAGGTATTCTACAAATTGCAAAATCAATCTATAAACATTTTACTGAACTATACAATGTCGGTTTACCACGCCGGATAGCATTTAGAAATCATAGTTTGAATGTTTACGCCTCATCGGGTTGTTAAATACCTAATTAGTGATTATTATTTATTCCCATTCCGACTCAATTCACTTACTATATAAGTCAGCTATCATTTCTCATATAATCTAATATTAAGGTATTATTTTACATATCATAGTGTCATCTTATTATAGAGGTAGTGTTGTTGTACTACAATTATAACAATTTTTAAATTTAAAATACTCGTAGAAAAATCGAATCAGCCATAAAAGAAGTCCTAATTATTTTGGTTTCGGCCTTGATTGAGGCCGGTTTGATGAGACCGAAACCGACAATCTACTGTTAAATATGGAGGTGGCTTAATAGGATAAGTAATATCTCGTGTACCTAAAATGTTAAATAAATTACTTGAAGTGGTTTTCTGTTTTTTAATATTTAAGCTTCTGGAGTTTTAGCTTTACATATTCATCGCATAAGCTTTGAATTCTTTTATTTGTTGACAGGATTTCATTCCCGTTTACTTAAATTAAACACGTTGCGAGATTAAATTTTGTACTTTTAAATATTTTATTTACGTATTTTGTTTAAACAAAACCAAAAGAGTATTTTGTCCACTAAGTAGTTAATATCATAATCGATTTTTAAAAATTAAAAACAATGTAAAATCATAATGTAAATTATTGTTAATAGTTCAAATAGTTTAAGGTATGTAAAATGTAAACATACAAACCCATCAGAATCATTATGAAAAAATAATATTTGATCAAAGATATTTTTATCCAGTATGCTAAGAGTCAGATAAGGCTGAGTGAGCATGTAGGAATGTAGTCAAGCATTAACCTAGTTTTGTATTAAAAAAATGTAGCAAACCTGTAAACTGGTGAAGTTATTGAAATGAAACACAGAGAGATATATGAAATACTTTCAAGTAATCTTGCCTACAAAATGTAACTTTTCGTTTTCGTATATACATATTGAATCTTAAATAACTACGGTCGACCAATAACATTTTAAAAGTCCTGACAAATAATACAACAATTAAGTCAGATAATTTAGGACTTGGCTTCTAGCACCCAATAATTATGGCACGACTAGACTTGAACACATAACTTATTATTATAGTAGATAATAGTCCCTGATAAAACAATACAGTCATTTTAGAAAGTATTGATTCTCTACTAAAGTTACAATTAAAAAATATAGTCATATGAGTCTATTCACATTTAAGATCACTGTCGTCTAGTAAATATTATAATAATAACATTTATCTAACCCTTTTCGTGATCGTATGAGATGAAATAATAAAATAGGCATTGAGTACCTTATCTAGATAGAAACATTATATTCAGTTAAAATATTTAACTTAATGTCCATACAACTTCGTTGATTATATTTATAGCTTTGTTATTCTGTATTATGTCGTTTTGTTTTTCTGAAGGTCATTCAGTTTTCGAACAGAAGACAGTTATATTATTTAAACATAAACTAATTATATTTCTTTATATTAGTGCACTTGGAAAATTTAAAAACTCCGCAAACCTTTAACCAATCTTTTTCACTATTATCATTAACATTATTATATGGCTTCATATTTAACATTTTAATGTTCATATTGATAACATTTAATAACTCATAATAAAAACTATATCGTTAAGTACAAATTGGAGATGCGATACCTTCAAAATATATTGGTCATTCAAAGACATAAATCCACAGAAAAATGGTATGAGAGTTAAATAACATATCTGATGTCTCCTTAAGCGTATACCGAAGTCAGCAGAGTGTGAAGATGCAATAAACAAGCCGTATCATTTGATCAAATTTAAAAAATCCTGCCTTGTGAAATAATACTTATACTCCTATATATAGTTTTTGTGAACACGATTATTTTCAAAACATTTGAAACATCAAGTTAAACCCTAAAATAGCTTTCTTTTATATCTATACCACTTTTCAAATTATTAGAAGATATTAAGGTAGACCTAAAGTGAGTCTAGTATTTTCTATATATTTATGTAAAAATAATACGACATTGTCCCATTATGCCGAAAGCTACTACTAATAAGCAAGCCAATCTACAAACAAATAAATCTAAAACTAACAAAATGAAATATTAAATTGTTTCTATTCTTCGTACATATTTATTTGTCAGGAAAGTTGGTTTACCTTGTCTCAAAGTCGGACAAGTCATAAATTTTCTAAAGCTAAGTTCACAAAAACAAAATTATTTTATTAAATATGTTTAACTGAATCGAATCATATAAGCCTGGATGGCCACATAACTTTAATAATTATAAAATTACACTATTGACATGAATAATTAGGTCTGTTCTCCAAAAAAATCTCCAAAAAGTCTTCCCTTAATTTGTGCAAGAAATAAATTATTATCAAAAATTAAGTATCTTTCATAATTTTTGATAAAATAAATAATATAAATTAATAAGATAATTTATTTTATCAAAAAATTATCAAAAGTTTAAAAAAAGATTTGTTAAACCTGAAAACATTTATAAAGAAAGTGTAAACACGGATTTATTTGAGAATTAAGTCAACATTCATTAAATTATTTCAATTGTTTAAACAGCATATATTAAATAAACCTGATACTTATGCATATTATACGAGTTTATTTAGAAATTCGTAAGTCACTATAATATGTGCTCAAAATAACATGACATTTTGTAAACACTGAATATAAAGATAATAAAATTATAACAAATAATTCTTTGTTGGCTTATATTATTTATTAATGAGGTAAATTAATGGGTAATTTACGACTTGTTCTGAACCCATTTGTCAGTGTACCTATAAATTTTAAAAGTATCTGATTTGACTGCTTTTAGGGGTGTCAGTCAGTGTTACTCTATGATGGGCGGATAACGATTTAATAAAAACCATTTTATTGACGATCCAGCTAGTCTCAAGATTTCCTAAATTATTTAATTTCGTCTAAAAAAATATGAACTGCAAACCGACGCGACTTTAAAGTTATTTATAAATTGAATAACCAAATCCATAAAATTTTAGCAATAATTCATTTTACAACCACAGCATTTTAAAACCAGTCGTCGTTTTGTCTTTGAAATGTTTCAAATACAATACTTATTATAATAAGCTTAAATAAACTTCTCTTTCTCAACCTCATTACATAAGACCGACATGTACACGTTGGACGGTTGGTTCTGACGCTTAACGTCTAGCGGCGCAATGGGGCTCGGGTTCGATTCCCGACGGGGATAGGCATGTATGTGATGAGCAAAGATGTTTGTATTTCTGGGTTTGGTTGTTCATTAAATATATTCTCCGTATTTATATGTGTATTTCTATGTATTTGTATCGTTGTCTTACACCTTGACACAAGCAAATAATTTGCTTACTTAGGGGTTAGATTAATGTGTGTTATTTGTCCTGTGATATTATTATAAGATCATTGCATAAGTTTATTTAAGTTAGGTGAATTTAAATGCGATTTGATTTTGATAAATGAAAATTGTATATAAGGTCGAACTCAGTTTTAGTTGGACTTAATTTGAGTTATGATTTTAATATAACGCTTAAAAATCAAGGGAAAATTATTGTTAAACGTTGTACCGTTATAAAGTTGCTGCTAGTACTGACTAGCACTTATTGGTACTGACTAATAACATAATTTTAATACATTCCCTCTAGTTGCTCCAATATATATAGAAAACTTCACAAACAGAATTAAATATGTGATTGAATAAATAACAATTATAAATCTAAATCTCCCTTTTTAAGAAATTAATATGGGTATTTTATACATTTCAGAAAACAAGTGAATTTTACGATCGTGCTACTTGTACTATAAAGGAATAAGAATAGAAGGTTCAGTTACAGAGAGAACCGTCGCTCGTAACTACATTTGAATGGAATGATTTGTCATTGAAAACTAATTATATGATTAAATTTATTAATGCAACATGATATAAATTTATAAAACGAGTAACATCAATTGTGAAGGTGATCTGATACATCTACATGTAGTCAAGAAGGTACTAATAAAAAATAGGCTAAGAGTACTTTTGTTTTGTAAAGAAAGAAAGTTTTGCCAGCGCTTCAGAGTGAAGTCAGTAGTGAATACATCTGTGACAATGAGATTATAGAAGTGTCACATATTTTAAAAATATATATATCTAAATCTTGTGTATTGTTCAATATCTGTAGTTTTTTAATGTATGAGTTACAGATTGTAATTATTTCATTCTACTATTATATTTTTTATCAGATACTTCTATATCGAATATATATTATCGAACTTGACCTTAATGTTAACTTGCGCTTGCAAAATAATTATGCAAATCTATATTTAAACTGAAGATCTATCTAACTATTTAAGTATATAAAGTACTATAGAAGATTGAAAAATCGACATATTAACGCCACAATAACTTGTAGTTCATTGGCTGATTTAAAATTAAATGGATTAAACAAAGAACATATTTACTGATATTTTTTTTCCTTGTACCAGTATATATTACAAGACAATATATGTTAGCATTTGTAAATGTTAGTGTTTAGTCCAAGTCAAAAGAGATACCTCTCATACGCCTCCAAAAAATATGACCCTGATATCGTCTTATTTTTACAATATGATTCATTTTTTCCCCTCAAAATGGCTATATTCTTACAACAAAAGCAAATTAAAATATATCACTATTTCTTTTGTTGGTACTATATTTCATTAGTTATCCTTTTGGCTTTGAAAAAGTAAATATAGTATATATAATATAATATGACCGATCCAGGTCTATAGAGGATTTATGAAATTTGCATTGCAAATAGTGGCTATTTGTTTTTATTTTGTGCTAGTACTATCATCATCATACATTTTTGGATAATGTAATTTGATTACGGAAATTTCCATGTGTGTAGATTTTCCTATACGTTCGTAGTTTCTATAGACTCACTTCAAAATATAATTTCAGATAATAATTACCGACGTTAAAAATAAGGTGCCTTAATTATAAAATAAGTTTTGATATATATTATATAGTATAATAAATTTGCGGTTTGCCTCAAATATGCTTACTATCTAACTAGAAATCTAAACCCATTATGTACAGCATCTTATATTCTCAAAGAATATTCCAAAGCGGAAGAGAACATCCTTAAAAGATCCTCTCAGCAGCAGAACATCTAAATATGAATAGCTTGAGCCGATAACGACTTTACTCTAACGTCATAAAACTGCGGTAAACATTTTTCCAATACTTATTGCGGAAACTCATCAGGCGCGGCTGACGGCTCACAGATATTTTTTTACACTGTTTTGCTTCTAACTTATAAGTTTTTAAAATGATAATGATAAAAATAAAATAAATAAATAAAATACATACAAAATTCTACATTAAATAGAGATATTAAAAAAAAATAAGTTAACATTTTTTAAATCCTGATGAATTATATACCCGAAAAGTCTTTTTATAAGATATGACTTATTAAATAAAATTCTCATAGACAATTATATTTAAAACCTTTATGAAAAACGATTATGAGAAACATTTGGAATGTCGGATTAAAGTTTTATATGTTAAACTTCACGAAACTGAAGAGTATCAATATATGTGTAATGTACATCTAAAATTCATTATTCTTTTTACTTTTAGTTTATAAATTTTTAGGGTCTTAATGAAGACCATTGAATATCCATGTGAAGAAATATCACATTCACTTCACTCGGATATTGTAATCTCTTCATAATGAATAACGATTCCGTTTAGTTGTCCACTTATTAGTCAGCAGGTATAACAGGCTATGGTATTCTGTTTAAATTAAAAAGTATTCTAATAAATCAATGTTATGGATTTGTATCAGAATTAAATATAGGTTAACAAATAAACTATTATTAACAATAAACATTTTAAATACAGACTAACAGCTTTTATTATTTACATTCCAGAAATATAATTTCAAATATTTTATTGGTTTTGAATCATGTTTGCTTAATCGGGTTTGTAAAATATCCCTTAAAAAATATAACATACATACAACAACGCCGGGTAAGAGGGTACGAGTTATGTATAAAATAAATGTTAACATAATTATTTGTAATTATTGTATTTGTTTAGCAAGAAAGATGGTTTAGTTTCAAAGCAAATAGGTAAAGTAAAATCATAACCTTGCTAAAACTAAGTTCACATTTATATAAATCACAACACTTTGTACAAATCTGGTTGAATTCCACCCAACCAGTAAACATCCGGCATCCAGCGACGATTATGCGCTATCAGCGGGGAGTCGGGCAATCGCAACGCCCATATCCCCATAGCCCCGACATATCTCCCTTACGTGGAGAGACTCCCCGGGACATTTTGTAATACGGCATATAGCTTCTTCTTTCTCGCCAGAATCTTTCATCCCCTATTTCAAGCTTATGGGGGTTGATGGTATTAAAAACATTTTCATTTGATTTTTAATTAATTCTGTTTAAATGAACGTAGATAGGTTAGATTATAAACTAATTTCACTAATAAGTACCTTCTGTATTTAGCTTATGAAAATAAATTTCAAGCTATATTTTATATTAATGTAACTTTAATTTTAATAGATCTTTTAAAGTATCAAATATAAAAATATATATTTAATCTAGAATATAGAGTAAACAATTTAAAGTAGGTCTCTAGGTTCCCTTTTATCCGCTGTTATTACTAACAATGTCATAAAATGATACGCTGAAGTTTTAAAATGGACCAACAAAATGTCAGTTATTACGGTCGCAGTGTAATATTCGGATAGAAGCTTCATAACTATTGTTAAAGCTTGCTATGAATAAAACGCTTACTCAGCTATCTTTATCCGACTAAACTAAACAACTTCCAAACTCTTGACCTTAGCGCGCTATCTGAATGATGTCTGTAACGATTTAGGTCGCTTTTTATTAATGACTTGATGCTATATATGCTATAGTATTGCTTAAGCGAATGATTTAAAAATATACCGCAAAGTATAAAACATTGCATTCATCAGGAGCCTGTTAGGACTTTGTTCGGTTAAGTATACTTTTTCAATAAATATACAATGGAAAATAAACGGATAAATTCGAAGTTGAGATAAGCATTCTATATATATAATCAGTATAAAATCCTAACCAATGTTTATAACTTTACAGTATAAATAAACATTTTGAAATATGCCTCAATGAAATTTATGTTTGTAAATATATATGAACATTTATAGCCATCTATCTATATATTTTCTAAAGAAATTCTAGTAGATAACACCTGCGCAGTCCCGTTAAAGATGATCACATATAGAATGTTTATGAAGCACTTTTAGTAATGGTGAATGAAAATGGCAGTAATTATCACTATAGGCGAAAGTACCAGAGGCTACGTTATTAGAGCAGCCATGGTTTTTATTTTTACTCTACGGTATGAATGAACATCTAAAACATTTATTTAATAGCGCCAATGCTCGAAATGCATTTACATTTTTTTTATATTTTATATACTCCAGATATTATTATTTATTTCATCTTTTATTTATTTATTCCAATAATATACAGAAGTACCTACACCCAAAACACTCGAAGGAATAAATCCTAAAAAAGTTATAAATTGGATTGTAGAAGCTATCACGTTATAGAGTGAAGCTTTGATTACAAGATATTTTATTTTGATATCTAAATAAAAAAATATTTTTATAAATTAATAAATTTGAAATATACTTAATAATTAAGTAGTCCTTCTTATCCGCGATTCTACTTTCATTGGACTAGAAAAAAAAATAGATTAAACAGGGTGGTAATAATGTTCCGATAATGTTCCGAAACTTTTTCTAATAATGGTTCTAAAATCATCGCTTATACATAATTTAGTCTTCCTAAATGGTGTAGTTATTAAATACGAAAATCATTTTTCAGTCAAAGCAAGCATAAAACTAGTCTTTAGCCATACTAAAATTTTAAGATAAGTAAATTTAAATCCAGACTATAACGATTCCTGGAGTAAAAACACATGTAATAAAAAAAAGCCTAGTATCGTTAACCCGGAAAAAATCGTAAACTGTTAATACTTACAGAAGTTGTTTTATATACAACTAAATATTTGCAAGTATTTTAAAAAGCAAAGTAACCAGACTTAAATGTTAATGGTTCATAATATTATGAACCAAATCCGTTAAATATTATCAACATTTCATTTTATAACCGCAGCTAAAACCAGTGGTCTGTTTTGTCTTTGAAATGTAAATCATGTCTACATCAAGCTGCACCGCGTTTTCCTCTCAGCCTCTAAATTGGTTGTTTTGTGTTCCTAAATTAATTCCTCAGTGCAAAATCAGCAACAGGTTTAAAGTGTTTGCATCGAAGAACTAAAGTGTACTGAAAGATATATAACTGTGAAGAGTAGTCAGTCTGATGTGGAAAATATTTGTTTATTTGTTAAGCCATTATTTAAAGGATCTTTAGTATCACACTACTACATTAATTTAGTACTGATAGAATACTAGTAAAATAATAAAATCAAGAACTGGTTGTGTGATTTCGTACCCAAGTTTGATCAATTATTCTGAACGTGTATCTTCCTAATATAGTTCTCATGGAGTCGCAATTTTTCACTTATATTTCCATATTAAACTCTTTCACCCAGCTTAAATTCGTACTGGCCACTTTAATCAGAAAATTTCTCCTCTTTGGTAAGGAATTCCAAATTCAACTTTTTACAGCATTTACATTTACACATGTATTTCTGTTTCATGGCCCGTCATTCTTTAGTTATGTTTTTTGTTACTCAGGTTACAACATTCAAAATTTAAATATCGCATTATTTACGAGTACGAGTTCCACCCAAGTTCCATCAGTGCTGTGGAAACGATTCGAAGGGTTAATGATGTGTATGGCGCTCGTGTTGCAAAAGAAAACACAGTTCGTTTTTGGTTCTAAGGTTTTCGTTCTGGGAATTTCGACCTGCAGAACAAGCCTCGTAGACGGCCGGTGACTCAAGTTTTAATCCACTGGAAGTAAATTGGGAAGATTAAAAAGCTTGAAAGGAACCTCATGAATCGACTGAAGCAAACCAGCAAATGCTTGCCTGCGTCTTTATTTCCGACCGAATACAATGTGAGTAAGGTACATTAATCTATCAACCTATTCACTCTTCAAGAGAAGAGTGAATAGGTTGATAGATTAATGTGCCTTACCACTTATGACTATATTTCCACTTACCATCAAGTGGAATGTAGTCAAGCATTTACTTTACATTACTGAACGGGCACAATAATAAAGGGATTTTAAATCGAATCATTACCTGTGATGAAAAATGGATTCTCTAAGATAATTGGAAGCGCTCATTTCAATGGTTAGATCCTGGTCAGCCGGCCAAATCCTGCCCATAGCAAAAATTTACCCAAAAAAATTACTTGTAAGCGTTTGGTGGACTAGAGCCGGTATTGTTTATTACAGTTTTCTCAGACTAGACTTATTGACCAGACCTGGCCAGACTATTACGACAGATGTCTAATATTAGCAATAGCAAACCATGATGGAAAAGCTAGCTGCTAAATAACCTAGGCTGGTCAATCGATTCACACCACTGCTGCTTCACGACAACTCTAGATTACACACTGCACAACAGACGGCTACCAAATTAGAAGAGCTTCAATTAGAATGTCTAATACAACCACTGTACTCCCCAGACCTTTGCTCCAACAGATTACCATTTTTTTCGAAATTTGGATTAGTTTTTGTAAGGGAAAAATTCAACTCCGGCATTCCGAGGAAGTCCAAATCGCCCTCAAAGATTTTATTGATTCCCGTCCGGCTGCTTTTTTTAGTAACGGGATCAATGAATTATCTGTAAGATGGTAAAAGTGCATAGAAAACAATGGATCATACTTTGATTAATTAACATACATTACATTATATTAACATTATAATATTTATTTATTTTGTTCTATCCTGTTGTTACATAATATATTTGTCTGTACCTACAATTATTTTTTAAGGTGTATTATTAATATATGTACTTAGTTTATTTTATTGTTTTGTGTGTATATATTTATATATTTATTGTTAATTTATGTAAGATTATATTATTCTTATGTATGTGTGTACGCATTTACTAAATATAATATTTAAGATTATAGCATTATTGATATGCTTAGTTTAATGTTTTTTTTTCGTTTTATTAATTTGTTAACCTCATTGTTTTATTTTTGTGTTTGTTTTGGTTGACTGGTAGAAAATGCTTTAGCATTAAGTCCTGTAATTTATCTTGTGCAGTGAAGTATTAAATAAATAAATTAACAAATATTCGACTTTTTGTTCCTCCCATAAAAAACGACAATTTCATTTGTAAGGACCTAATATATCATAACCACATACTTTTATTGTCTGTTATTGAGACAGCAACAGGCTTACCATCTGTAAAATTCGGATAGATGATGTTGATGATAATGGTATGTACGCAGTTATCGCAATTAATGGAAAGCTTGCAACGCTACTCCTTTCTTAAGACATTGCGGATTGAAAATTGTTTGCTGATGTTTGTTATTTTAGTAATGTAATTTTAAAATAAATCAGTTCCTTAGATTGCCTTTACAGCATACTCTAGCAGCATTTATGGAATAAAAATGGTTTTCGTAAGATGTGTTCATGTATTTGTTATATTACAAACGTCGAATTGCTTTTGACGGCAAGGAAGAACATTAGCAGGAAAAAGCAAGGAATTTTAAACATGTGACAGTGTTGTGGTAAAATGAAATCTAGCATTAAAAGAACCATTTTGTGGTTGTTTCCATCACAGTCAGTGGTAACAGACTTGACAGAATAAACGTTAAATCAAATTTAACTATTATGAGAAGAGTAAACTAAAAGCGGACAGGAGGACATTAATAGGGACGGCATAGAGTTAAGTTGAAAAAGTGATTTGCTTTAAGCTAATGTCTTTTGACACTGAGGTTGTGATAAACCTTTCATAGTATGAAAGTCATAGATAGGCAAAATGTTAAAGAATTGTGTCCAATACCCAGTCAATTCAAAAATGTTCATCTTCTAGCTAAGTTACTGTTCTCTATAAAAGTGTGTCAGTATCTGCAATCATATACCGTACGCTTACTACATTAATTGCGGGTTTGTTTATATGTATAAAGATTGACTTTTGTGAGTTTTTAATTTATACCTATTTTTTTGGTTCATTGCATTAAACGTTTAAATTACTAATGTCCTAGGTTAAACACGGCACAGGTAAATCATTCAGCTTGATGGGGCGGAACGGAGCACTATTTGTTGTACTTGGACAAGAGAATCTATTTATTTCATATTATTTAATCTACACTTGAAATGACTTCGATCGGCACTTTATAATTAAAGAATTAGAGAACTCAAATAAAATTTTATAAACTAATATCGTATTCTTCTAACTAAAATCGCATTCCATACGGAAATAAAAATATATATTTAAAAAGTCTTATTCACTGAATTAGATCGATTACTTCTTGCGTTCTTAATTAATAGCGCGAAGATTTTAAAGACCCATTGTTCATAATGAGAAAATGTTTTGCTCTTATTCTTTTTTCTACGAGTCTCAAACACAGGCGATTACAAAGAAACTTAGAGATTAAAAAAACGAATTACTTTGGGTCTAACAATCTACAATTATTTAAAAAAAACAGTTTTAAATAATTATATATTTCATCTCTATTCGAAATATTTAATGATTGACACAAATAACAAATTTTTTGCATTTTTACAGTTAACAATAAGATATAATTTACATTTTTTTACTTTGGACAAGATAGTGAAATAAGACATCTATTTATAGCGACGGCAGCAACAGTGACAACACTTGTATCCAAATATTAAAGTACGGTTTCAATAACAGACAATCCGAGTTTTGTTGTTCCATTGTGCAACTTCAGCGTGTTTAAAGAGTTTCATTGTTTATTTTAATATAGAAGATAACAGCGGGTCAGTTCGAATTACTACAAGAGTCTCAAAACGTAGTCAACATTTTTAATTGAACACTTTTGGTAACATTTATACACCTTGTATTAAGATATTTTAAAAATATTTTTATTAAATATGGCAGTTCAAAAGAAGTAAGAGTAGTTCATCAGTTTTTATGGTTTCGTACCCAACTGGTAAAAACAGAACCTATTGCCAAGACTTCGTTGTCCGTCTATCTGTCGTCTATCTCCAGGGTTCATGTCATGCACAGTGATAGCTAGACTGTTAACTTTTTCGCAGACTATGTATTTCTGTTGCCGCATACAAATACGGAACCCTTTGTACGCGAGTCCAATTTGCACTAGGCCATATTTTTACCTCTTCTTATATCACTTTATTATATGTCACATTAGAATTGGTCTTGACCTCTCTCAAGCAAATACGTTTTTCATATAAAGCAGCAGCACCAAGTGTTCCGGGTGTATCGGACGACTTATTAAACGTGTATAATTATATATAAATGTCGTCGTCGTGTACGCACGTACGCTAGTCATAAATTTAGTGGTTAAAGTTCTCTTAAACCTTTAATAAGTGTAATTGGAAGTGAAATTTTTTGCAAACTTTATAAATTAGTTCTGTGTAACTAGTCTGTGTGTTTTTGAACTCGATATTATACGAAAATAAAATAAAATAGTGGATATTACTAGAAAACAGTGACTCTTTTTGAAATGAACGCGTAAGCGACGCAATATCCCTGGCTCTTACGACGTTTTAAACGTGACTTTTTCATTCAACAAAGATAAGTAAGGAAATAAATTACTGCGAATTCATTGTGTTATATTGAGCATTATAATATCTACCTCCAACATATTTTTATCATGGAGTGTAAGAATTGTTCTGAGCAACTTAAACAAGATGAGTGCATTAAATGTGCAACCTGTCAATGTAATTATCATCATCTTTGTGTTGGTCTACTGTTGGCTGATTTTAAAAAGATTCTACCGATGAATAAGGCCAGGTGGAAATGTCCTGGGTGCAAATCTTCAAAAAAGACAAGTAGCAACAGCCCTCATACATCTAATACGAGTGAAATTGATAATAAATCCTTATACGCCTACTTTGATGAGAGATTCAATCTCTTAGACTCGTCGATCAAGTCATTTAAAAACTTAATATCTGATGAACTGAAAAAGGTCACTGACACCGTAAATAAGTGGTCTAGTAAAATAACACACATTGAGTTATCTATTCAGTCAGTCGTGGAACGTGTCAATGGCATTGATTTGGAAATGGCTAAAATACATCATTTGGAACAGGAAGTAAGCAAATTAAATTCGACTATTAAGGACTTAAAAGATAATCACGAGAGGAGTGAACAATGGGTTCGGCGATCAAACATTCAAATAAATGGTGTTCCGTATAAGAAAGGCGAAGATTTAATTAAATTTGTCAAGAATTTGGCTGAGAAATGTAATTTTTCGTTAAACCCGAATACGGATATAGATTTTGTTACTAGAGTGGCAACCAAAAATGATATGGATGTTAAAAAACCAAAACCAATAATTTTAAAAATGCAAGCTCGCTATAAGAAAGATGACTTTTTGTCATCCCTCCGTAAACTACGTAATTTAAAAGCTTGTGATATCGGATATCCTGGTGCGCAAAGTCATATTTACATCAATGATCATCTGTCCACTCGAAATAAAGCTTTATTTAATGAAGTTAAGAGAAAGGCGAAAGAAAAAGGCTATGCATATTGGTGGGTCCGTAATTGTACAATTATGGTTAGACGCACTGAAAACTCCCCTGTCTTACATATCAACTCAGAGGAATGTTTAAAGAAAATAGTATAAGTGTCATATTGTGTTTTTTGTTAAGTAGGCTGTTATTATTATTTATGCTTTTATTTAAACTTCTTATAAAACCTTTAAATTTAGAAGAATACTTTAATTTAGTTTTAAAAGTCGATATGGTGAGATTAGACATTTGTTTTGCTATGTATTTAACTTTAAATATTTTGCCTGAGAAGAATGCAGCACATGAGGTACAATTTTACTTATTACATTTGGTATTGATTGTATTACGTCTTTGTTTTAGTCATATTCATAATTCTAAACAGATTATTTATATATTGACATATTTAGTTAAATGGCTTTGAATATTTATTATCAGAATGTCCGTGGGTTACGGACTAAGTCTAATCAATTTTATTTAAATGTATTAAATCACAGTTATGACATTATTTGTTTAACAGAGACGTGGCTTTTACCGGGCATTTTTGACGGAGAATTATTCGATAAACGATACACTGTGTATCGCAATGATCGTAATTATGTTAGTACGAAGGTCACAATGGGAGGCGGCACTTTAATAGCGGTACGTAATGAATTTATAATTAAGTCCTGTGATATTTCCTTACCCATTTCTTCCAATGAAAATATTACGTATATAAAAATGTCTTACAGTAAAGACATATCTCATAAATGTTTACATATTTTTTGTTGTTACTTTCCTCATAACATTAATCAAGCTGCAACACAATTAAATTTATTTGAATATATTTCTGATTTACAAATTGAGAATGTACACGATGATTTTATAATAATAGGTGACTTTAATGTAAGAGATGCTATATGGTCAGTGAATAATTACCCTAATAGTAATGAAATTATTTTAAATTATTCTGAATGTAATCTTGTTTATCAATTGTCTGCTTTTATGAGTTTTACTGGCTTTAGACAATTTAATCATATTTTTAATTTAAATAACAGATTATTAGATCTAATATTTACAAATCTAAGTTGTACAATTTCTCGTGAGGAACCACTTTCTGAACCAGAGGATTCTCATCATCCAACCCTTTTAATTGAAATTTTTGTCCAATCAGTGAAACTTAACCTAAAACCTGCTCGGCATCTTAGGAAAATTTATCATAGGGCTGATTATGATTTAATTTGTGAAGAACTATCAAAAATAGACTGGATTCGGGAATTAGATAACAAGGACATTACTGAGGGGGTAGATACTTTCTATTCATTAATAAATAATATTATAGTTAAGTTTATTCCATCTACATTTAAATCAGAGTGTACTAATTACCCGCATTGGTTTTCACGTCCTTTAATAAAATTAATTAATAAAAAATTGAAGTTCCATAAAAAATGGAAAATTTATGGTAGAAGTATTGATTATGATAAATTTTCTGAATTGAGGAGTTCAGTTAAAAAACTAGAAAAAATGTGTTATAATTCTTATGTCGATAAGGCTGAAAATAATCTTCTTTTAAACTCCAAATACTTTTGGTCGTATATAGGATCCAAAAAAAGACATAATACAATTCCAGGAAATATGTATCTCAATTCTTGTGAAGAATCAAACGGGCCGGGTATTGCTAATATGTTCAACATCTATTTCCAATCTGTCTTTGAGCAAAATCAAAATGTGTTAATTTCAAATCAATGTCTTCGAAGTATAGATCAATCGGTGATTAGTTCAGTTGAAATAACTAACCAAAAAGTAGAATGCTATCTATCTAAATTAAATACGTCTAAGGGCTGTGGTCCCGATGGTATTCATGCCTTGTTCTTAAAACAATGTAGTAAATCTCTTAGTATTCCTCTAACAATGCTTTTCAAAAAGTCTTTGGAAAGTGGTACCATTCCTCGTATCTGGAAAAAATCATTAATCATGCCAATATTTAAGTCTGGCGATAAAAATAATATCAAAAATTACCGTGGTATCTCAAAATTATCGGTGATACCAAAACTTTTTGAGAAGATTATCTATGATGAAATTTTCCCATTATTGAGATCTAAATTAATAAATAATCAGCATGGTTTCATAAACAAACGTTCAACAGAAAGTAATCTTTGTGAATTTCTAGATGTAGCACTAAATGGAATGAACGATGGTCATAGGGTAGATGTCGTTTATACAGATTATTCAAAGGCATTTGATAAGGTTTCGCATAATCTCTTAATACAAAAATTGGAAAATAACGGGATACATGGTAGCTTACTGAGGTGGCTTACATCTTATCTTCGTGAAAGATCACAAGCTGTAGCTGTTAAAGGTTTCACCTCGTCTTTTATTCCTATAACTTCTGGTGTACCACAGGGCTCCCATCTTGGGCCTTTACTTTTCAATATATTTATTAACGATGTCAGCAAATGTTTTGAAAATTCGCACTTTTTATTATACGCTGATGATATTAAAATTTTTAAAGTTATCAGAAATGTTCAAGACTGTACCAAATTACAAAATGATTTAAATAAATTACATAACTATTGTACATCAAATGAAATATATCTTAATGTAAAAAAATGCCATACAATTACATTTTCTAGAAAAAAGGAAATATTGTCTTTTGATTATTGTTTTTCTAATTCAAAAATAAAAAGGGTAACTGAGGTGAGAGATCTTGGGGTACTCTTGGATAGTCAAATTATCTTTGATAAGCATATCGATAAAATTACAAAAGATGCTTATCGAATGCTCGGTTTTGTTCTTAGACAAGGATCCGATTTTAGAAACATTAAATCTTTAATAATTCTTTATAAAGCATTTGTGAGACCAATCCTAGAATACGCCTCAATTATTTGGAATCCTTGTTACGCTAAATATAAAGATCTAATTGAGAAAATACAGAATAAATTTTTAAAAATACTAAAATATAGATTTACTACATCTTTATCATTTGTATCGCTGGAACAACGCAGAGAACTTAAAGACCAAATTTTTCTTTTTAAAATTTTACATAATATTATTGATTCTCCATATCTTCTTAGTAAAATTTCACTTAAATGTCCTCGCTTAGGTGCTCGTTCTCAGGCTATATTTTACATTCCCGTGTGTAGAACTAATTATCTAAAAAACAATTATATATTTAGATCCTGTGATAATTATAATAGAAAATATCACCATATCGACTTGTTTAACAATAATTTAGACAAATTTGTATCATTGCTCAAGAGTTTGTAGATTAGTTTTAGTTTTAAGATTTTATTTTTTATTTTTAACCACTTTTTTATTTTTTTTTATTATTTATTTTTTTTATTTTTGTTTTGTTTTTTTCGACAAGAGTAGCTTTAGAAGCTTTAATTTTTACTTCCATTGTGTTATTTCTTAAGTGGATACTTTACTGGCATGTCCGTAATATTTTGTTTTTGTTGTTATATTTTTGTAAATTGATGCTGTTTGTTGTCCCAATAAAATAAAATAAAATAAAAAAATAAAATAATATAAAAATAGTTTTTGTCATGATGAGTAGGGTCATAAGCTATAGAGCTATATCATAGATAATAAGTAAGTGACATAAGTTGTTACCTACCTAATAAGTGATGAAATAATAAAAGTCCGTTAAAATTAAAATTAAAATTGGAACTAAGTTATAAAAGTTGGAACTAAAACTTAGATTGATTGAACCTTTCTTCAAACAACCTATATTTAAAACAACTACAGATTTTTGGCGTTCAACTGAATGTGCAAAGTATAACACAGATAATACATAATATCAATCTGCAAATCACTAATGGACATCAAATGCTTCTAAAATTAAAACAACAGAAACAAAAACAGCGGTAGGTATTTGCGACAATCAATGTTCAATTTTCCCATCAATTATGCTTTAGTCAAGCATATTTTACGGAAGCAATTTTAAACGTTTAACAATTTTCTGCAAACATTATTAATCTGCACCATACCGGAATTTACCGGTTTTAAGTCACGTCTACCGTTATAGGTTAACGTTTGTTTTATAATTATAAAACACTTTCATTTTCTATTTTTCTCCCACTTCTAGCTTGTATAAGCTAAGCTAAGATAGATTAAATGACAGAAGTTCACTAACTAATATTATAAATACTAATATGAGTTATTGTTATGGTCTCACATCTTAACAACTCAATCGATCATCGTGAAATTTTACACACACACTAGCACTAACATATAAATAAAAATAAAGAAATCAATTTTTTCTATGTATACGAACCACAACTCTGCACTCTGTTTTTTATTCTAATTCTTAATTGCTAAGGTGTGCTAGTCTAACGTCTTTTAAGCCAATCTAAATAAATTGGATCGCCTCGTCAATAGTTGCATTGGCTCCATTTTTAATTTACGTAAATTCGCACACATTTTTGAATGTCGTTGTAAGCTTAAATGGCTTCCTATCGGTGAAATAAGAATTTCTAAATCTCTGTATCAGTTATTTAAAATTTTAATTAATCTGTATTCTCCTCATTATTTTAAGTCCAAATTTCGTATTTTAAAATAAAAATATAATATAATATGTTAGAACTTCATCAAATTAATTGATCGTAATTAATTAATTAATTAACACCTTTTTTAGTTTGCAAAAAATACAGATTCCCATGAAAAATTTGATACAAAATTCATTATTTCTTATCAATATTACACCTATACATATAACAAAATTGTCACTGATCCATTTCTGTACATGGAAAATATTTACAAAAAAACATCATAGGGGGCCCTTATAAGAACAAGAGAACCCAAAACAATGGTTTTTCAGTTTGTCTGTTTGTCTGTATGTCTGTATGTTTGTGCATGCTAATCTCAAAAACAGCTTAACCAATTTGAATGCGGTTTTCAAGAATATATTATCACAGTATTCACTTAACATTTGTGTATATTTCATCTAAATCGGTTAAGAAATAAAAAAGTTATATCAATTTATTTCAATCATGTAATAAGTACCATGCAAATCTTATTCTACAAACTAGCTTTTGCCCGCGGCTTCGCACGCCTTAAATTCATAGTAAAACAATTCCCACTGCCCTTTTTTTGTATTGGCTTCTATATGACTTGTTTTAAGTGATACAATCAAAATAACGACATCGGTATACAGCGCTCACTGTAAAAAGTATATTTAAAGTTTTTAATAAGGATACAATATTAGTGTCGCGGTCGGGGGCTGCGGTCTTAGAAGACCGGAGCGGCGTTACGCCGAGGTCGCTAGATTGGACCTCAGCTACCGCACCCTTCCGCTTTTGTAGGGCGAAACGAACCCTGTCCGTAGGAGTGACGTCAAGTCGGGTGACTAATGATCACTCCTAACGGGTGCCGGTGATTCGTTTCTCATGGATATAGGGGGTCTCGACTCGAAGGGGTAATTAAAACGAGCATGTAAGGACACTCAATTAACCTAGTCACGAGTAGCTTTTTCGATCGGGGTCTTCTACGATCCTCCCGTACAATATTAGGGCTCTTCTACGATAATCCCTCACGACGTTATTATTCAGGGCTCTTCTACGATAATCCCTCACGACGTTAATATTCAGGGCTCTTCTACGATATTTCCCTGTTCTTCTTTCTTCAATGTTGCGGTCCGAGGCGAATGGAATACCTCATTCCCATACTAGCCGTTTATTAACCAGCCGGATTTACCGTAAAGAGAGCCGTTGAATAGCAACGCGTTTTACGCGTATTTTTACTATGCCCCCGTGACTAAGTTTCATATAACTTTATTTGTTTTATATACACAGACATTACAATGCAATATTAAAAAAGGTTACAAAATTATCTTTACATACACATATAATGGTTAATGAAAGCTATATAAATACAAAAGTTACGAAGAATGAAATAGTAAAAATATAAGAAATTACATAAAAATACAATAAATTAAATACAATATAAATAGCTTCAAAGTCTTATTTCTTATAAACTATTATTCTTTCACATAAAGTGTAATACCATATTACGTTCGCCCCGTTATATACTATCTATTTAATTTACTATTAACAAGTTTTACCTAATTTTATATTCCTTCGGGGTATATTGAGAGCGAAAGAGATAGCCTTCGAATGCTATCTCTCTCTTTCTTATTGTTGCACAAAAGAATGCTCTGTAGCAAGTGCGACAAACGCTTACTATTTAATGTTTCTAAGTGATTCTAAATTTCTAACAAGTTATATGAATTAATGAATTATGATTAAAACAATGAAATATTAATATTACTAATGTCGAGAATTGTCGCCGACAATTAGGTACTGTAATTATTTTTATACATCTCTTGTTTTTACTTAAATGTCCATTTAAATACTTCTTAAACAGAGTACTTAATAACCATTCTAACCATATATCACACTTACAGATTTTCATTGAACATAATCAAAATATGACCATGTAAACTTGAGCAATTCTGAGCTACACGGACATAAGCCGTCGACCTTTTTAAATAAAAACGGACATAAGCCTAGTACAGGAGCCCTACACAGGAAATACTGGAAAAATGGGCACATACGCGGGAACCCGCATAATCCAAATGGATGCAGGGAACGTAGGACCTGTTAAAACCGCCATCATTATTCACAACCCGGGTATCATACTAGTCCAAGACCCAACTCTGCAAACCGGAAACGTAGCCCACGTTAGTATAAGAACGGCAAAGGATAACCTGAACCTCATTTCCGTCTACCTGGAAGAAGACCACCCCATGGGCCCCCTTTTTAGATCATATCACAAAGATCCTAAAGAAGGTGGAACAGAAAAGGACCATAATTGGCGGGGACGTTAATGCGTGGAGCCCATGGTGGGGAAGCGTCCGGGAAAACCACAGGGGTGCGGAATTGGCTAGCTACATACACGGGAACAACCTAAACCTACTGAACACGGGAGACAAACCTACTTTTGAGACAACCAGAAACGGAAAGGTCTACTCCAGCGTCGTGGACATAACGATCTGTACTGAGGACATACATAGTAAAATTGAAAACTGGACTGTCGACACTGGTCTAACAAATTTAGACCACAATGCACATTCACGTCTAACAGTAAAGTAAAAATGGAAATTATAATAAGTATAATAGCAGGAAAGCAAATTGGACACTATTTGAAGAAGAACTAGACAGAAACATGAATACGGCGCAAATTAATATACAAGAAATAGACGGAATTGATAGCAAGGAAAAATAAGAAGAAGCAGTGGATAGGTACGTAGACGCCATAACAAAGACATGCGACGTGGCAATCCCAAAGGTCAGAACCTATGAAAGGCCCCCAATTCCCTGGTGGAATGACGACCTAACAAGGCTAAGAAAGGACGTAGTGACGAAGAAAAGACGGATAAGATGCGCGGCGCCTAAACGTAAAAAGTATGTGATAAAGGATTATGAAGACAGCAAATTAATATACGAGACAGCGGTAAAACGGCACAGACGAAAAGCTGGGTGGACTTCTGCACCCAGCAAGAAAGAGAATCAATGTGGGACTCAATCTATCGGGTTATGAGATCAACACAAAAGAGAGGGGAGGACGCGCCGATGGTAAAGGAGGGACGCTCTTTCTCGGACAAAGAATCGGCAAATTACCTAGCAGATACTTTCTTCCCCGAGGACAAAATAAACGAAGACAAGAAACAGCACACAAAAACCAGGGACACGGCGAGGAACATGACTCCTCAGCACCCAAATGATCCGCCCATAACAGAAAAAGAGCTCTTACGGGCAGTAAAATCATTTAGTGCCAAAAAGGCCCCCGGAGCAGATGGACTGACGGCCGATATCTGCCTGGCAGCCATTCAACAAACACGAGCAGAGTTCCTGGGAATAGCGAATAAATGCATGAACCTGTCCGTATTCCCAAAACCCTGGAAGACAGCCGAGGTAATTGTCCTCAAAAAACCTGGCAAGACCAATTACAATGAACCCAAATCCTATAGACCCATAGGACTCCTATCGATTTTGGGAAAAATACTGGAAAAATTGTTGGTAAGAAGAATACGTTTTCACCTCCTCCCCAGGCTGAATCCGAGGCAATACTCTATGACCTTGTAAACCACGTAAGGAAAAAACGAAGGAACAAGGAAATAACAGTAATGATATCATTGGACATAGAGGGCGCCTTCGACAGCGCATGATGGCCCGCCATCAAAATCAGACTGGAAGAGCTGGGATGCCCGGCAAATCTGTGGAGGCTGGTGGAGGACTATCTGCGCGATAGGAAGGTACGCGTAAACTACATGGGCTGCAGTGTAGAAAGAGACACGTCAAAGGGGTGCGTCCAGGGTTCGGTGGGCGGCCCCCTCTTCTGGAACGTGCTATTGGATCCACCGTTGAACGAACTCGACGGCCTGGGGGTTTACACCCAAGTGTTTGCTGATGACGTGGTCCTGGTCCTCTCAGGACATGAAACGGCACGAATATAGGAACAGGCAAATAGGGCCCTAGAAGTTGTAACGCGATGGGGCACGACGAACAAACTTAGATTGGCACCGCATAAGACCAAGTCGATGGTGATCACCAGGAGACTCAAACACGATAACCCCGTCCTAAAAATGGGACGGGAGTACTTAAACCTAAGGAGTGAAATCAAAATCCTGGGGGTCATCATCGACTCAAAGCTAACGTTCGCAAAGCACGTAACGTACGTTACAAACAAAGCACTAGCCATACACGGACAATTGTCGAGAGCTGCCAAAACGACATGGGGATTAAACCCTGAAATAACCCGGAAAATCTATGCGGCGGTAGTGGTGCCCATTATATCTTATGGCGCAGGCGTATGGGCTATGGAAGTGGAAAAACTGTATGTGCAAAAACAGCTTTCTGCGGTGCAAAGAGGTTTTGCGCAGAAAATAGGAAAAACCCACAGAACTGTCTCGAAGCACGCAGCAATGATCCTAGCGAGACTCATCCCACTTGACCTCTATATCAAGGAGCAGGCGTACATATACGAGATCCAGAGAGGACGGCCGCTCAGACACCTGGCCGATGAGTACAGTTTGGAACACCGGGTGGACTACTCCGAATTCGATCACCCGGCCTGCTGGGCAGGCACGGAGTACACTAAAATTGAGGAGATGACCCCCGAGATACTAAATACGTACAACGAGGTAGGAAGATCGATATATACCGATGGCAGTAGAATCGACGGTAAGGTCGGAGCGGCAATAACTGTATGGGAAAACGGAAACGAACAGCAATTCAGAAAGCTCCGCCTGGCAGGCCACTGCACAGTCTTCCAGGCGGAGATGCTAGCTACAGAGTCAGCCACCAAACTCATCGCCAAGAAGAGCTGGCCGGAAACCAGCATGTTCACTGACTCAAGGTCATAATTTGGATGCAGTTTTCCGGAATATATTATTATATTTAAATTTATATAAATATAGAATGAAAAATAAACTGATACCGGCAGGGATTCGAACCCGCGACTACTGGGAAATCGTCCCGTCGCTCTACCAACTGAGGTACCGTATCGCTGTCCGTCTCACTGAATTAAGCATTCTATATGTGATCGTCTTTATCGGGACGGTGGTGACATCTATTAGGTTTCTTTCAAAGATCCTAACCAATGTTTCTAACTTTTCAGTATAGATAAACATTGAAATGATGCCACTACCGAAATTAATGTTTGAAAATATCTATAAACATATACAGCCATGTTAAGCTTATTTAAATTTATATAAATATAGAATGAAAAAACCGTCCCGATAAAATTAGATTAATTGATGAGCGTGTTACCTATGATACGTGATTTAGGCGTTGTTATGGATAGCAAAGTAACTTTTCACGAACATATTAGGCAGATAGCGCTTTCGCTATCTGCCTAATATATGTTCGTGAAAAGTTCCTTAATAGTTCGTGCATCTTTATGCAAATAGATGTTTAGGATTTATCATTAGAACCACCCTCCAGTTTAACAATGTTCAGGCTATCAAGTTGTTCTACAACGCCTATAGCAAGCTGGAGTATAACGCAATTATTTAGAATCCAAAAGAACAACTCTATGTAATGATGGTTGAAAGAATTCAGCGAAAATTCGCCCGTTGCGTATACAAAAGTGTTTATGGTTACTACCCATTTTTGTACCCTTCCATGTTTGTATCAGGCATGATTGGACTCGATACATGCAATAAATGCTCGATAAATGCATTGCAATTTAGGAGACTATTTTCACATATCATACATTATTGTCAACTGCTAAATAATAAAGTAGACAATCCAACGGTACGAGAGAGCATCCATTTTTTTGTACCGAACGGATACCTGCGTGGCTGTGGTCGGCGACGTCACCAACTGTTCGCCTACTCAACATCAACATAGATATTTAAAATTTACTAAATTATTAGTACTGAGATACATTAACAAAAAAAAGTCTTTAAACTTATTAATAAATAAAAAGAAACCATACAATTTGTCTAATTCAAGAACTATAAAAACTCACAATAAATATATATTTAACCGTAAAATTGTGAACCGTACCACAAACAATTCACAATTTAACGCATTATTTTTCGTTACTTTATAATCTTTCTCGAACTAACCGTTAAATTTTGAACTGTCATCAAACATGCAAGCGAAGACATCTAGAGCGTTGATTGGTCTAATGTAAAAATGGTCAAAAACAATTAAAATTAAAATAAACAAATTGAAATTATAACAAAATCTTTATATAGAAAAGTCTTTCTTCTTTTATAAAGAAATAAAAATAAAACTACATTAGACCATTTTATTAATTAGAACTATACCCGTTTTATTGTTTATTATTATTAAATTTATTGTAATCTTAAAAGCTCAGTCAGTTATTTTAAAACTACCTCTTGTGTTATCGACTTTTTACACAAAAAACACTTTGACGGGCTCGAAAGTCATTCAAAAATAGTCTTTACTAAGATTTTTCAACCCCCGGCATCCCGTGCTATGATACATCTTAAATGTAATAATTTACTTTTAACATATTATAGACAAAAAATACTTTAATACTTCAGAGCTTATATAAATCACATGATAATTAATTAAAACAATAGTAAAAACGTCCACCTTTTTTGTAAGACTGAATTACCATATTATGTTAGAACGCTGAATACATTTTTCCTGTAATTACATTGTATTTACATTTTTCCTGTGTTCTTTTAAAACGCTAGTATTGTTGCAAATCATGTATAAGTATTGTAAAAATCACAACCATTACGAATATATTTTATTAAATAATAACCCAAGACTATGTAAGGGAATATAAAAACTTTTTCTCCTGCAGCAACAATTGTGTAAGAAGTGTAGACCTGTCTTGGGATTTACCCACATTACAGCTAGAAACAAGAAAGAATATGACGATAAAATAGTCTTACTTGTTCAAATCTCAAATAACCTTTACAAGAAATATAACTTATTTTATTTGTCCTTTTTTGTTATTTGTCCTCTCGGTGTTTAATTGTCCTCTCGTTGGATATACTTTCAGGTAAGCTTCGATTTACAAAATATATATAGTATTTCTTAATGGGACAGTATGAGGCGATTTACATCAAATGTACTTAAAAATGTTTTTTTTTTATTTAGTATTTGGTAACACAGATCACATTTAATAGATAAAAGTTTTTTTTATAAAACTTTTCATCAGTTTTAAATTATTATTAATAATTAAAAAATATATGTTTATATATATACACATATATACATATTATATATACATTTTGTGCAAAAAAAAACTAAATCTTGACCGGTTAATATGACTTATTTTGTGAAAAATATTCCTTATTCAAAGAAACTTTACTGAAATAATAGTAAATAAATATTATTAAAAGCCTTGTCACAGTGTAGATATCAACTTATAAAAAGATTAATACTTAGAGACATCAAATTGATATTTTCTTTTATTTTTGAAATATAATACATAATACAGTATAAAATATTATACCCAAATAGACGTAATTGTATAAAGTCCATTATTACCTTTGAATGTCTTTATATGTTTAATCGTTTATTTATTTAGTAGTTTAACTTATGTATAACACGAATGATTAAAGTCACACGAAATGTATAAGTGTTACAAAAAAAATACTAAATTATATTGTTATTTCAAAACTTTTATATAATCTAGAGAAAACAAACCGATCGGGGATTAAAGGATGAAAGCTCAAATTAGATTTTTTATTTAAACTTAGAAAAAAGCCTGCATTTATTTATACGACCCATTTAAGCGCTTTTTTTCCACTCCATAACATTTTTATGTGCAACTCGAAGGTATTTTTTTCCGTCGAATAGCAAATTGAATTTATAAACATTTAACAGAACTGTTTAATGTCGGTTGACGGCTCCGGCCAGCATTTAATTAAAATCCTCTGAAAATTTACATTTTACCCGGATTTACGATGTTACGCTATTGATGTATATTAAGTGTATAAATAAATTAACATATTCATTTATTCCTAACTCGTTTATTGTTTTTAATGTCAAAAAGCTGCATTTATTACTTAAGCTATTGCCAACGATTTTATAATTATATTTATACACAATAAGTTAGATAATCTGTGTCTGAAATATTAATATCAAAATAAGTTTTGTTGCAGCTACGCCTACAGATACGGTAAATTAAAACACTACCTAAGTAAGTAATCAGGTGAGTTTAAAACACCAAGGCTTTGTTATAACTTTGATAATGAAATGTCTCATGTGCATCTGAAATATATATAAGTAAATAAACAGAAATAAAAAGAGCTTTATATTTTACTATTTTATATTGTATAGAGTTTCTAGACGTAGGTAGACGTAGGGGGTCTGTACATCTTTATACATTATAGCATTTAATAATCTTCAATTAATGATGATTCCTCAACCTTATCCAGAAAATTATAGTAAGGTTTTATCTTTCTAGAAGTTATTTTACTTACCTATACTTATACCTAAAAAATAAAGAAATTGAAGAAAGAGCCAACCGAAAAGTCTTGTAAGTTAACTATTAGTTATATCATTAACCAACTTTTTAATTGAATGTTAGTGACATTAAACTTTTAAACCGCATCTAAAAGGGTGGTCGGTTTTGCTTTGAAATGCAAATTAACAATTAAATGCATTACATTTTCCTCTCAATTTCTAAATTGGAGATTTTATATCCCTCAATAAATTTCTGTGGCAAAATAATTGAGAGGCTTTTAATGTTGTCATCCGAATTAAGTTTTTATATTAGATAAATTGAATGTCTTTTCCTTTGAAATAAATAAGTCTTACTTGCTGCTTGGTGCTTGCATAACTTTATAGATTGATTTTCAATCTTTATTATTAAAACTTGTTTAGGGTCGATCGGTTTCTAATTTCGGACTAGTACAAGGATTTAAATAATAATAAACAATAATTTAGGAAGCTTATCTGTTTTGTGAAATACTTAAGTCACTCTATAATATACATCTATACTAAAATAAATATTCTTTGTTTTCTAGACTTATAGCATATGTTAACAGATAATTAAAATTAGCTCCAATTGGTTAACCATAGACATTTTAATTTAAATAGTAAATACATAAATGATTGTTTTTTTGATAATTTAAAATCTAAGAGGTAATAATTTATAATCTTAGGACAGGACTAAAGACATAACATACATTTTGGATAGGATTCTCTAAGCAGCGTACTTACTTTTTAGTTTAGTTTATGTTATAATTTCAAGAATATTTAATTACAAGTTTAATTATTGAAAAACGTTTAAACCATTTACCTAAAATTACATCTTAGAAAATTGGAGAAGTAGTAGGTAGTGTGTGTTCAATGCATATAAAAGTTAATACTATGAGTACTTTACGGTAATATAAAATAGATTGTTATCCAGTTTTAACCTATGAATGTGACAGATATATACAATACTTCAAAACTGTTCAAATAACACGTTGAGTTAGATTAATAGTTGTATTCGTTTATATCATCCATCAGATAAAGTTATCTGACGGGCCAAGATCAGATAAAAAAACTACATTGGATAACACAGATTTAGGGTTTACTATAACTTTTAGGATCACAGAATTACTTTAAAATTCATTATATACTTAAACAAGAACAAAACTATTAATAAGTATTGCACTCTCTCGCACTTATATAGACTTTTTCTGTGTGCGTTGGAAAACATATTTATCTACTATGTAATAAATATAATATATATCTTCTTTATTAACGTTGGTTTATAATGATTACAATTCAATTCGCCGGTTGGTTATAGTATTTTTCTTAGTATTTTTTTTTTTGCATTAAGTTAAGCAATGTGTGTTTATAAAATAATTCCTTTCAGGTTGTAAAAGATAATCCGGAACATACATATCTTGTACTTTTGTATACGTCACATCTTAGTCATATATTATTTAACATATTTTCTTTTAGTTTTAGAAAAGATCTATATCAGGCCATATATGCGCTATCGCTATCAACACACATAAATATTGTTGTATCAAAGTTACCATGTTAGTGGGACACTACCTCGCCATATGTCCCAGTTTCTAACACTTAGAACATTGAGATACTGGGAACACAAATGGTTCTACATGTACTTGTAAATTACGCAGCGATATAAATGCTTTAAAAAAAGGACTTATAATTTGATGCTGTTGTACTTAGTATCCGTTTTCCATATTCGTTCACTTGAGAAAAATATTGGATGGAAGACAAAATTGCAAAACAAGTGCAAATAATATTCGTTTGAATCTCTTCATTTGATAAAGCAATATCTACGTTTTTAATAATCCCGAAAGAAAACTTAACTATAGAGGATTTTGAAGTTTCCAACCTTTTTTCTAAAAAATAGTGGTTACAAATACCTTGTGTTATTCTTTTGTCGCTTTCACAATTCAGTTTAATTTTATAGGAAGACAAATATCTTGTTTTAAGTATTTTTGTAATGTTGACTGTTTTTAAATAATCTTACTAGCTCAATATGTTTCGGCAAAGAGATATATATATACTTTTTTTTCTGAATCTTGTTTCCTCTTAGATTTAGAGTGTTTACCAATGTCTCCTTTCCAAATCCTTTTATGATCCACGTTTATATCTCTTTCTAATTTCTTCTTCTTTCTTCTAAATTGTTCCATTTCAAAACTTTAGATTTCATTTTAGGACTGTTAATAATAACGGTGGATAAAAGTTAAACGAGAGACCTAATTTAACGTGTTTTTTGGACAAAATACAAAATTTGATATTTATATTGTTTGAAAAATATACCCTGATATACCTTGTACCTTTAAATGTTATTCTCAGGGATTATATTACATATTATTGGTTGGTAAAAACGTTTAATTATAAATTTAAGGCTGTGTTTATCAAAATAGTTGATATTGTATGTCGCGGTGATCAATCAAGTCAACATTAATTTTCTAAATAATCAATTTTCAAAATAATTTTCTCCTTCTCATTCACCACATTTCATTAATATTAAAGATCATTTTTGTGGCTACTGTTAAGTTAATTAAATACTGTCTAAATTATTAAAACAAATTGATGGTGTTTTGGTAATTTATATATTGTTAGGAGTCGAGGGTATTTCTAAATAATTAGTAGGCATCAACTCCTATAAATTAGTAAGCAAGTGTTAGGTTTATTAATTATCGTGTCATAGTCGTTTGAGAGCGGAAGCTCTGCAGGTGTGAATAGTGATTGTCGATGTGATCTTTGAGTAGCTTATCTAGCCTTTTATTACTGTGGTAGATTTGTCGTTTTATGTCATAGTTTTATTACTAAATTAGTTATAACGTTGTAATCTGGCTTTCGTAGTATTAAATAGCGTGAAATACGTGAATTTGACAATTACTTTGAATGCTTATTATTTTTTTAATTAAATTTCTACATGAATCCTTACAATATAGTAAAGAGCTTATTTTAATAGTTAAAGGGTATAAAATAAACTCGTAATGTTAGTACACTGTTTTTACCTAACTACTACTATCTATCTACATTTAATTAAAGTGAATTATACAAATAAATTAAAATTTTATATTGTCAATAAGTTTAAACTTTTTAAATTAAAAATGAACTCATCTGCATTTAGTTAGATTTCTGAAGCTCTCTTTTTAAAAACCAACTTTAATAAAGCACGGAAAGAGCTTTGAATAGAAATGGAATGAACGTTAAAGTGAACTATTTAACAAAGTTTTCAATTCATGAATTCGCTACAAACCATAAAGACTAAAATGAGTCCAACCAAAAACGACGCATTTCTTACACGAAATATAAATAAAAATAAGACTTTTAATCGCCTCAAAAACCTACTTTTTGTTTCAAAGATTTATTTATAAGAAAACAAAACGAGTAGGAAGTAAAATATTTAGGAGAAATATATAGTTTAAATTCTGATAAAGATATGAGAATTAAACAAATTTTGTGTCCGTACTGTTTTAACAAGTTTAATTATTAGATAAGCATACTTAAAGAACCAATGTAATAAGATATCATAATTATTGGTGTGTAACTATTTAAAATTACATTAAAATAGATTAGATTAAAATTTCCTCCAATATAGATAGAAACATTCAAAATAGCCATTCCTTACTAATTTGACACATAACGGGCATAATTCATATCGTACAAATATAGCTTTTATTAAATCTATTAAAATGTCTTTATATAACTTATTTTCAATTAAAAGTCTGATGCTTGATACAAACAAAACTTGTAATATAAGAAATGTTAAACTTTTAAATAACAATTGCATTAAAATAGATGTTAAGTAACAATTGTTTAAAATATTAAACAGATATTTGTAAAAAAATGTAGAGACGTAATTATCTTCTACACCTTTATATAAAGTATTATTAAATAGTCAGTCGACACTTTTTCACTTACACGTTTTACTTTGTTATTTGAAGACAGTAAATAAATATGTGATAGAGACTTTCGAAGAAACTTTGTAAATCAACTATGGAAATGAAACAGCATCCAAAACTCTAGTATATTATGGATGAAATAAGCAACCTATAGTCAACCCTGTTAAATATGGAGGATAGTAAGCTGTACGACTTTTGCATCATACACTCTGAGAATTTTCCTCTAGAGAATATCTAAATTTCTTAATAAATATAATTCAAATATTATATAATAATTGATACCGTGGTATACCTTTTAAAATTGTAGGTATTGAGAAACTTAAAGTATTTTTATTATGTTTTATTTATTCTTGTACATTGTCCCCGGTTTATTATAAGCAAAATATGAGGTACATATACCTCGTAGCGGCTGTGCTACATAACTTTTTATACATAGCTCAGTTTAGAAACAAGTTATCTTATATTTGTATATTAGTATGGTCTGAGTATTATTTTGATTGTTAATATTATTTAAGTACATAGCTAATAATCGATAGGTGTCGGTCAGGTTGTTTTTTATAATTGTCATTATTAAATATAAATAACTAAACAGGAGCATAGGGCCCTCTAACTCGTTTATTACACACACATTTTTAACGAGAAATATTCCGAGTTTCACGTACAATTGTATAGAGTGGAAAAGAGTGCTTGAATGTGTCTGAGGAATTCCTAAGACACATTCAAGCACTCTTTCTGCATACTTTGATGGATTTAGGTTTCATTCGGAATTTAATTAGAAAACCAAATTAAAAAGATATGTTACCTTAGGAAATAATACTTTCATTTTCTGTCTATTTGCATTTATTTCTGACAATACAAGAATTAAAACTTAACTTTGTATATTATTTGTATAACATTAATCAGACAGCAAGAATAATTTTATAAAATCTTTCAACGATAGTTGTTTTTTATTATTAAGTCTTATTATTTTTTATTATAATATTTTATATTATCGTCTAGTGTATAAAAGATTAAATGAAAAGTTCGGTTGTGTATTTCCAAAAAAAATATTTTCTCGTTTTAGGTTTTTTATATTTATTCTTTTACCATTGCACTACAAAGTCCTAATATTCTTATTTTAAAGTTTTTAAATAGACGATACATTATATTTAATATAGTATATAAAAATAACTAAGTTAAAAAAAACGATTTTAAACAAAAAGTAAAAAAAAATATGAAGTTTTAATATAATTTATTTATTGTATTCTATATGATTTTAGATTTAATACCTATTATTTATATGTCCTATGTACTAATATGTTTGAAGTCGGTCAAGCCATTTAGTATAGGAATTCGGTTGAATACTTTTTCGTAATTATTTTTTTTTTTGTTTTTATTCGTATCGATTAAAGCTAGTTATCATATTAAGATTTAATTGCTCTTTTATAGCTTTATTCACGTATGCATTTTTTTGAAGTAGGCATTTCATAATTCACTTGACCATTTAGTTTAAAAATTCTGTTGAATACATTTTCATAATTTCGATTTTATTTCACTATTCTTCGTATTGATTGAGCTGCTTATAATATTACGAATTAATTTATTTTTATCATATTTATTTACGTATCTTAATCATTAAAGTAGGTGTTTCATTGTATTAATTTGCTCGTGTTCATCATATTATTAAATTATATTATTATAATATTAAATACATAATCTTAATTATTTTTTACTTTTTGGTTTTAAAGTTGATTTTTTTAACATAGTTATTTTTATTTAATACTTTTTAGTTTATTGCTGCATTGTCAATTAGCTATAGCTAGACCTACAAAGGATGCTGCGCGCCTTAAAAAATACAGATCTCAAGACACGGGAACCGATAAAAGTAGTCGTCTCTGTCAAAATGCTCTTCGAATCACAATTTCACGTTCTTGTGGGACTATTAAAGATCATGAAAAACGTTGGTAGGCCATGAAGGCATATATTAAATCACGCCAAGAAACTCTTGATCAGCATAATTCTAAACTCGGTAAGATTCAAGAACGTCTTACAGATGAGTATTTAAAGGCAAAGAGCTAATAGACTTGGCCTCATTGATGAGCGTCTGGCCAACGAGTCAGCTGAGCAGAGGACTCATAGACTTAGTCTCATTAATGAGCGTTTAGAGAACGAGTCGACTGAGCAGAGGGCTCATAGGTTAGAAGTGATACGAAACCGTACAGCAACCGAGTCTGCTCAACAACGAGAGAACCGGCTAGCAGCAGCGCGTCAGATTTCACAAAGACTTCGTTCAATGAATAAACGTAATTTTATAACCACCATAAATCAATATGCTGAAGTATCATGAACAGTCTGTAAGGAATTATTATTTCCAAAACAACAGATGTAATTAATCACAGTACGTTGTGATTTCCTTCCGGAGGAGCTAGTACAAAACTTTCACTATAATGCTCATAAAATAAAAACGAATGGACCTACCTGAATCAAATTTTCATGGGACCAATTCGAAACTATTCCGCATCAAACAAAAAAGAAATTTAATTAGTTCAGAAACCTCGGAGAAATCGGTGTACATACAAAAAAATATATTTTAAAAAATATACCGACCGAATTGAGAATATCCTTTTTGAAGTCGGTTAAAAATATAAACACACAGTAGAAAAGAGAAAAAACAAGAAATAAATTTCAAATATACGTAAGATTAACTTACAAACTAACAAATAATTTATGAAATAAAACGAAATTGAAATATATCCAGATAATTTGAAGATTCATGTGATCTAGAAGTGTACATAACTTAGCCTTTTTGGATAGAAAAAAAATCAACTCTGGTGTTATATGGTTGGCAGGAAGAATATTTTTCTCAATTCATTGTAACAACTCAAGACATAGTACTTATGTCTTTGAAATAATTGTACGTATATTATAAAATTAAACAAGTATTTATCGATAAAAAAAAAAGTTTTCATAGTTTAAATATATAATTACCATATTTCTCATAAGGTACAAAGTAAAAAACATGTGTCTTATATAAACTTTCTCGTTCTGTCCCATCAAAGAAACACTTTTCTCAACAAGAAACCATATTAACTAACTCAAAGCTTAACCAACTAAATAACAAATGACAGGAAGTAATAACAGAAACACTAGGGACACATTCTTACTTCACATTATCATTTCGAAGCGAAAACAAGATTCAACATAGACACGTGTAGGGTTACATAGTCATACGTGTTACATAGTCATATTCTCCTTTCTATTTTCTGATGTAAGAGAGATCTCAACTTTGATGTTGCTACAGACAATTATAATACCGTTATAATTACGACATTGAAGAACTAGAGAGCACAAAGTTTCAAGAGCTGGAATTATAAAATGTGTTAGAAGCTACGAGGGTCTTAAAAGAACGAAGGTAAAACGTGTTCAGCGTTCTAATATACGGCAACCAATCTCCGCCAAAAAAAGGTTAGCATTTTTTTAATTGCATTAATTTATTTCCATGCGATTTATATTAGCTGCGAACAATGATTTTAATGTACCTATATATTATTATATAATGCTAATGTAAGGTTACATTGTTTTTAATTTGTGATGGTTTCAATATATTAATAATATTTTTATTTTATAAGGTTAATATGTTGACTAATATAATGAATTGTTGAATATTTATATAATTATTTCAATTATATAATTGTTTTAATAACTTGCGAAGTAATTGGTTATTTTCAAGTTCAAGTTTATATTTACTTTTGTATGTATAAAGTAGTTGATTGTTGTTGTCGTTGTTATTATTGATTGTTTAGTATTTGAAATGTAATAAATATATAATGAATAAAATAAGGATCAACCGATACGGGCTAGGACAGGGCAGGATTCAAACCCGCGACGTTTGTAAAACCGTCCCGTCACCTGCCAATTGAGCTACCGTAACCATGTCAAGCTTTATAAATGTCATCACTGTTCCGTTAAAATGATTATATATATAATTTGTAATTCACCGAGAAGGGCAGATAGCTCAATTAGTAGAGAGATGAGACAATTTCCTAGAAGTCGCAGGTTCGATTAGCGGCCCGCACCCGTTTATTTTGCATTTTATATTTATCATTATTTTTTTTTAATTTATAACATTGCCATTAATTTTTAAAAATATTTTCAAACATTAGTTTATTTTACTAAGATTATTATTTACGTGAGAAGAAGGATTTGTTCCATTAGATACTAAGATAACAAAAACTAATACAACTTCATAATTTAAAGCATTATTAAGTAACTTTACTTACAATTGTTTATTTCCAAACAGTTGTTAGTTTTGTATAATTGAAGTAGTTTATTGGACTAAGATTACTAATAACGCGTCGAGATGAGCGATTGCTATAAATTAGTAAATTGTTTTATTCAACTAAAATGATAGAACCAATATGTTTTATAATTGAAACCATTACTTAATTAACTTTTAAACTGATACTTATATTTGTTTTATTTCAAGTAGTTCTTATTTTTGTATAATGAAAGTAAATTGATTGGTCTATGATTATTATTTATATGAAGATTGGAATTTTTAGAAAAAAAATAATATATAAACAGCTTTCAGGAATATTCCACAGTGAAGCTATTGTTTTGTATCAATGAAAAAGTATTATATACTAGGGAATTAGAGTGAGTTGATATTGGAAAATATGTGTTTCAATAAAATTTTACGTTGCCAAATAGTAAGCTATCACAGTTAAGATGTAGGACAACACAGGGTGTCGGAAGTTGAAAGATCTTCGTTAAAACTGTTTTGAATAACTTCCATTTGTAAATGAGCTCTCGTCAAAATGTTCTTGTGATAAAAAGTCGTCAAAGCGAAATAGAGTCGTAAAGTTTCAAAACAATGCTTTATTTAACAGTATTAAAGGAAAATAATTTAGTTTTGTTTATTTTAAGTGTTGATAAATAGATATTTTTTATAATTTCAACGTATCTAGCAATATTTATTATTTATTATGTTTCTGAATGATTAAGAACTTAATTTTTAATAAAAACTAATAATAACAGCTCAGTTTAAGAACGACGAAGTGACCTCTCAGAGGTAGCAGGTTGGTCCACGTTGTG
The DNA here is from genome assembly GCA_959347405.1 of Napeogenes sylphis. Classification (NCBI taxonomy): domain Eukaryota; kingdom Metazoa; phylum Arthropoda; class Insecta; order Lepidoptera; family Nymphalidae; genus Napeogenes; species Napeogenes sylphis. The sequence continues at coordinate 25,426,313 of OY365788.1, read as the reverse complement.
CAGTAGTGTGTGTACTACTGTTATATAAACAGTATTAGCAGCACTCGGCAGACGGTATGCTGCTGTTTACACCAATGCTATGTTAAACAGTATTAAACAGTATAGTAGTTGGATACTTTTATATAATAGTATTTATGCGAACAATCTTTTTCTCTTTTAGAGGCTGCAGTGCCTAGGGATGTACAGAAGTAGTTGTAAATGCGTTAGAGTGTTCTACAACTATCTAAGAGTCTTAAAACACAGGGAAAAAATGATTATATCTTTAACTTCTTCATGCATACATAATAGGCATTTTCCTACAATTGACAGTAATTAAAAGCTTATTACCGCTGATATTACTTTATATTTTTTCGTATTTTACCAACGTTTATTTGTTCAAATACTTAGTTCAGTAAAGTCAAAAATAATTGGGTTCTAATCACTTCCCGTTTATTTTTCATTCTATGATTAAAAAAAAAACAGTATATCAGGATTATACATGTTTATAGCAAATTTAAATTATTGGGAATTCTGATAAACTGCTGCTATAAATTGATAAATTACAGGTGAAGAGAAACCTTCATATGTTAGTTTTCCTATAATTTTAGGGTAAACAAATAAAGATGTCGGTTGATGGTATGACTAAAACATGTAATGTTTGTATAGAAGTTTAATTGACTAAATAAATAATTGTAATATTGGATACTGATTTGATTAAAAGTAGTGTATATATAAATCGTCTCCCAGCTGAGAGAAGGCAGTGTGTGTGATCGAGACACTAAGTATTGTGTAACAGAACTAGTATAATAAAGTGTAACAGTGATAGTAAACAGTTTAGTGTGTTTGTGAGTCGTGCTAATAAAGTGTTTTAAAGAATAGAAAGACTATTGTTGGTGATTCTACGCAGTAAGAGGTTCTAATATATTTGTCATTTAAAAAATATTTGGTGAATGGAGGCACTTATTTTTTGGCATAATTTATATGAACTTGATGTCAATATATATGATGATGATGTAACGTGATGTATGATGTTAAATAGTCGCAAGAAGTAGTTTTTCTCCTGACGTAATGGGTTCAATTTAAAAAACAGATATGTAATGATAACAAGAATATAATAATAAAAAAAGATACCCAAATATTATTGATAATAAAAGTGTTCTTTTGTCCAAACTCACATTCCAACTAGACAATATAGAGTATTCGGGCACTAGATAAGAACTACTATAACTCATAATTTTTTTTAAATACGAATTTATTTTATAAGTTTATAAAAAAAAAGAAAAACACGTATTTTGATGAAACATATCTAACTTGAATTGAATTGTACGTACAAAAAGGTTTTAAATCGACCGTCTTCCAAATGGCTAGTACGATAACACATAAAGTAAATATAATTTGCTAGCTATTTAAATATTATAACTTTACAAATACCTATAATGTATATATATTATAGGTTTAGTATATACTAGTATTAGTACTAACAAGAATCGTAAATGTGTTATATTACGGTAATACTACTAAGAGAGTATTCTACGTCATGGGCCGGATATTGCGGAAGGTTGTTTACGTCTTATACGGTCCGTCGAGGCAGAGGCGATACTTCATCACTTTTTAATTAGTAGTTAGTCGTCTAGCGTAAGGATTTGTGTCACAGGTTAACGTTATATCAAACATTTTTACGATTTTAATTTTTATAAAATTAGTAAAAGATTGAAATGTAGCAACGTTTTACATTCACTAGATGATTAATTAAATTGCAATACAAATACAATTATACAACATCTCATACTTAATTTAATTATTTTTTTAAGGCCTATCACTCAACTCTCACACAAATATTAACAATATTTTATACTACATTTATAAAACATATTCAAGTGTTTACAGAACTTGTTTTATGTGTGTGTGTGTGTTGACTTGAATCTATTTTAAAACTACCTACGAACTCTTAAATATATTAAATGGTGCTTAACATTGTCAATATAAATTATAAAAAACATGCAATAGACTGTAAATCATAACGTATGTTTGACACACTTAAAACATACAGAAAAAACATACATTTAATACATCAAAGAAATATTTATAGAACTAGTAAGTGAATATTAGGGAAATATATTATGAATATTTCATATTTATGCCACTTCAATATTTTGGTTAATAATATAAAATATCTCCAAAAATTTATTACCAAAATTTATTAAGGTGTTGAAGATATAAAAAAGAAGAGATATAAGAAAATATAGGCATTAACATATAATTAATGAATTGGGAAGTTCAGTTGTTTCAAAGTAATTTGACTTTAATAAGTTTAAGTCAAAATTATATATTTGAAATAGGTAGGTATACATTGTAAATATGAAATATCAGATTCCAAAAGGCAGTTTCTATGGAGAAGAACTACATGGATACTCTTTTAACTTTTTCACTAAATAAAAAAAAGAGATGAACCAATTAGAATTCAAGTAATGTGTGTTAAAAAAGGGAGACCAGTCTTACTGACCACGCCATTGCTAGTTCCATGAATGCTCTCACGTCTACAACGGCTTAACACGTTCGCTGCATTACGAGGTCTATTAGATCTCTTGCGGGACTTTCCATTTCATGTTTTCCAACGAGGAAACAAAAAAAAGACGTTGCGTGGGTTGTTATGAAAAATTACGACGCACGGTAAACAGCTCTGAAGCTTCTTAAAAAAACTTTTTTTGGCGAGCAGCTAAATCTTTATTATTGTGCAGAATATCTTATACCATATTGGCCACAAACTGTTAAGTGTGTCATATATAATAAATAAAATTTTAAAAAAATCATTACGATTTGCTCACAATGCGAAAAGTCGATGTGCTTGCTTTAATGACAAACATTTTCCGTATTTTATAATAAATAACAACTTCATAAATTAAACTTTTTCTATCGACAAATGACATTTTATTTTATTCCCATCACTAGTCACTTCACATATTGCTCTATCTCTGGTTGCGGAACGAGATATAATCGATGTCTAATTTTTGATTTGTGTTTGTGGCTTATTCTAATGTCATAACTGCGTGCGAACCTAGCAAAATATAGAACAGTAGACTGTCTTTGACCCACGAAATTTTTAAGTATATGTCATTGTTTTTGTTGAGGATATAAATTATTTTCAGAATTGTACTTTTAGGGGACTGATTAGGTCCCCAACGCACCCGGGGATAAATTAGTTTTGAGATCTTTAAGATCCCTAACGCACCAGCTGAAAGTTTTTTAAATATGATGTCGCAGGGAACGTGTTAAAAGATTTTAACTTCATCAAAGTAGTTAATAAATACTTTTACTTCTCTTACCTTATTTTGAAACTAAGTACGCCATTATGCAACGTGTTATGTAAACTTTAAACATTGTTTGCGATAGGTGATAAATTATGGCCATTATTGTAAATAAATAAATAAATAAATAAATAATTAAATCAGGAAATATAATAATTAATTCTATGAACACAAAACCGCAAAATTAGGTTAAAAGTAAATAGCGGTGCAGTCGCTGTTAACACTAATTAGCATTTCAATAACAAAGTCGACCACTGTTTTTAGCTGCGGTTTTAGTATGTAATATTGGTATCATTTAATACATTTTTTATTAGATCTGTCCTTTAATATAATTACCTGAAATTTAATCAAAACTCGTAGTTCTATATATTAATTAGATTTTTTGACAAAATATCACCAAACTAAAATTAAACCAATCATCAAATTTTTTTTTCAAGAAATTTATAAACCGAAATATATTTAAGTTCCTTCTCATAAATAATATATAAATTATAAACAACAATATAATTACTTGTAATCCAATGTTGAGCACAAGACTTACAACATCTTCATTATTTAGGTTTTATTTATTAAAATCTTATTTCAGGATAACCCCTCTATTTAGGAAAACCCACATAAATATATATAAACACACATAATAATCTGATTGTTTTGATTTAACATATTTAAAAGTAAATATGCAAATATGAAAACTATTTACTAAATCTTATTAAACCGTTATACGAGTATATACCACCAGCTTCGCTAGCGTTGTTTGGGTAACGTTATGTCGAAATCGATTCTAAAAGTTATTTTTAGACCCTCCAGTTTTACCCCTGACATGTCTTTTTTTGTACCCCTGATGTGTGAGCAAAGTTTGATGGTCAGTCGAGAGTTGGTTTGTGAAAGCGTAACAGACAAACTTACATTCGCATATATGTAACCGTTAAAGAAAAACAAATTTTTTTTTAATATTATTTTTTTTAATATAAGAAATTTACATAAAGTTTTTGAATAAATCCTAATCAACAATTATTATTATTATTAAACAGCTGCATGTCACTTGAAAGTTTTTGTGCCAAGTTATGTAAATATCATTGTTATGAGAAAAAATAAACTTTTGAATTATTCTTGAACTACTCCTATCTCTTCATACCTATAGTACCTAGGTAATATCATCTATCTTAATTATTAGGTACTTACGAGTATCTATATAATCTGGAAAGTGAAAACGAAAACATTTACAAATATAAAATAATAGATTAACGAATAGCCGTGGCCGACACTAACAACCGCTAAATACCGGTATGGAGCAGATTAATAATGTTTGCAGAAAATTGTTTAACAAGGGTTTTGTAATTTGACTAAACGCTTAAATTTGCATCGTTAAAATATGCTTGATAAAAGCGTAGTTGAACGTAAAATGGAACATTGATTGCCGCCGCTCAAATACCTGCTAATGATGTTTTGTTTTCAGCTGTTTTAGTTTAAATGTAAAAAAAATGAAATGAACGCTCCTCTGCGGTATTGTTTAACTGTGCTAAATTGAAACTAAGATAATTTCTACGTTTTAAAATATTTTTCTAACCTTAATTTAATATAGCAATTATGTTTAACATCATGTTTTAAATAATAATTGAATCAATACTATAGTCGCTAGTTCTTGCATCAAAAAACGATAAACCTCATTGAAAGAGTTTAATGACTAAAATTACCAAAATATGTGAGTCTGACCACACGTAATATAACGGTGCAAAATGACTCACTAACATAAATTATAAACTATAAGAATATGATCAAAACATTAAAAACGAGAAATTGGTTTATATAAATTAAACCTATTAAAAAACTGTATATATTTACCCAGTCCTCCCCTCACTTTAACACTTGGGGAATGACACCGCTGTTCTTAGATAAAAAAATTTAATCGTTATATGGTAGGTATTTTTGGGTCATATTTAGAATGTTTGTTACTGCATCAACACTTTATTAATTAATATCATAATTTCAAGTAAAACTGACCACATAATAAAAGTCATTTGCAGAACTTTATGCGTGCTTAAGTTGTTTGTAAAGCCGAGCTTAAGCAATTTCATTTTGCAAACGTAAGCTCGTACACACTGTTGAAATCTCTGTGAATGTGAACTTAGCTTTAAAAAGGTATGGTTTTATTATACTGCTTTGAAAATAAACATTTTTGTGTTTAACAAACATATTCTTTACAAAGAACTTATTAAATAATATTACTAATTTCTACTCTGTATAATTTTTAAACCAAATTAAGACTTTATTGCCGTTTGTACATTATTAAATGTATATATATATATACAGGGTTATTTGTAATTAGTTGAGCACCTTTTGCAGGCAGCCCCTCTACATCAATCCTAACAACATTTGTTCTACGACTTTTTAAAATTAATAGTTTTAAAAATTTAGTTTTTCCCATACAAAATTTATTTATTGCCTCTGAACGTGCATTAAACTTGAGCAAAGAGAGGCCACGCAACTTGTCAAAATATGTGCCAAGGCCACGTGCATCGGGGCGCGGGGTGGCGGGGTGACGCAGCGGCGGCTATGCACGTTAGAACATGATCATTTTCTAAGGTGTAATAAAAAATGGCATCGTTTTCCACTTTTATTTATTAAAATATTTTCTACAATGGTCGAAACACATATTGTCTTACTGTTTAAGAATCTAATGAAAAATCAAAATCTCCAATAGAAGTTGTCCACAAGTTGAATGTCTCAATATTTTTATTTGGTTTATGAAATAAGGGCACTGTAACGAAACCAAATAAATATTATTTTTACAAAACAATAACTTCTCTTTAACTTATTTTATACATATCATATTATCTCGTTTGTTAATATTTATATCATGACAATAAAACAATAAGTTACTTACCGATTTTTTCTTTACGAAGTTCCTAGAAATTGCAGTCAGTCACAAATAGAAGCGTCGGTATACAGAAACAATCCAGGTAGTTAATATAAAATATCAGTAATACTACACACTTTCATCATCATAAATCTCAAGAGACAAATGAAATATCAATTATCAAATAACAATGATAATAATATGAAATTACAAATTTCTTGACATTTGGCTGGTATTGACACCAACTGTTGGTGTTACCATTAATTAAAAACATCACCGTAAAATAGTAACAGTATTTAAAATGGCTCCATCTTGTGATCCTAACTATAAACTTCATTCAGATATCCGACAAAATAAAATATTAAGTAACACCAGGAGGAATAATAGGAAGTTTATTTAAATTACGTCTAAATTGGCCTTTCCTCGTTTATGATATTAATAAAACTGAAAAAACGAAAACTTTAGTCTTTATTAAATATGTGTGTGTGTATTAGTGTACACTTGTAAGAAGTGAAACTTCTTTATGACATGTAAATATAATTCACATTTTCTTTTAAATGTGACTTAGAAATAAAGATGGCCCGTAACAGAAAAACATTGTCATTAATATCAATTAATTAAAACGTAAGAAGTGAATCGACTGTGTCTGACGTATAATATTCTCATAGAAGAAACACATAAGTAACATAAAAAGAGACAAATGTACACAATCCACTTTAAAAATAATAACTTTAGACTTCTTAACATGTTGGATCGTCACTATATCACAAATAAAATTATGGGAGTGGCTATTCATCCGTATATACGGATGAATAGGGGAGTGGCTATTGATCCGTATATACGGATTTATAATATATTATTAGGCAGTGGCTATTGATCCGTATATACGGACTATTAGGGCAGTGGCTATTGATCCGTATATACGGACTATTAGGGCAGTGGCTATTGATCCGTATATACGGATTTATAATATATTATTATTTATCCGTATATATAAATATATATATATTTTTTAAAACGGAGTGTCTAAACAGCCGACAATTGGAGGTCGAATAGATCGCAATTCTATTTGGCCGAAAAATCGTGAACCAATCAGAAGGTAATTTTTGGTCACGTGTAATGTTGAGTTGTTCACCTATATATTAGGTTAGGTGGTTAGGTCTTTTTTTTTTTTTTTAAAAGCACCCGCCATTTCGGGGTGTTGTGTGTTTTTCCTTTCATATATTTATATATATATACAGGGTTATTTTTAATTAGTTGAGCACCTTTTGCAGACAGCCTCTCTACATCAATCCCAACAACATTTGTTCTACGATTTTTTTTTTATGTAAGCAAACGTAAATATATATTTCATCTCAATTTTATGTTGGGAATTGGGATTATCTCGGAATCTTGATTTTTTGTATTAATTTCCGGACGAATAGAAATATATTTATTCATCCGGTTACCGGATGAATAGATGCAGCCTTTATTCATCCGGTTACCGGATGAATAGATGCAGCCTTTATTCATCCGGTTACCGGATGAATAGATGCAGCCTAAAATTATTCTTCATCATGGTTTCTGCTGTTTCAAGTTGTTGTTCGTTCTAGGTATAGCAAAACAGACCTTGTAAAGATCAGGACCCCAATGCTCCATTTCTCAGCCAAAACTCGTATTTCTTTTCATTCTTACTTCGTCTATTTCAGACAATCAATGTATTTTAAAAATATTATAAGTTACATTTCATAATTTCTTCTTCATGTTATAATCTTGAATTTATTTATTAGTTTCAATAGCAAGTCCATAAAATCGTATTGTCCAGTATGTAATTACAATTCATTATTTAATTATAAAACTCTAATCCGATAATTTTATTTTTGGTTAATGTAAATTGTGTTTTGTAATCCACATACTTGTCATTTTGATTATTTAGTATTTCCATAGCAACATGGTGTAAAAGAGATGAAGCTATACGAAAAAAGCTGGCGCGCGCGTTTAACAGTTTCTGACTTTCGCTAGACTGCCGCGACCTATACTTTAGACTGCTTATAAAATACAGAGTAATAAATAATCGAGGGAGCAAAAATTTTTTTGTTTCGTTTATTCTGAGTTATTTATCATGATTTTTTTAAAGTCGTAGAACAAATGTTGTTGGGATTGATGTAGAGAGGCTGCCTGCAAAAGGTGCTCAACTAATTAAAAATAACCCTGTATATATGACTGACTGACTTATAGACCTAAAAAACAATAAATTTGACAGTAATTTTTTTTTCTGTTTTAAATAATTCAAAATAAAAGACAACATGTTCCATAAATTAATGTATTTAAAATTATATGACTGGCAGCAGTTATAAACCTAGCCTATATATAGCCTATATAAGCAATCGGATTAGATAGAACTTGGTCTTGATTTCGATGGAATATAGAGATATATGTACATATATATATATCTCTATCGAATTATTATCATTCATATTTTTAAAAAAATATGCAGAACCGTTGGCTTCTAATGAACCATTGGTTCTGCCACTTTCATTACCCATTTTACACAAATTTAATTTATTATCCAATCACTTTTCTTTTACTTCACCACAAAACCACTTCTAATTTTAACAATTAATTTAAGTTACTAAAATACCTTTTTAGTTGGTATTCACACACTTTATTTTTAATCTCTCGTTATTACACCGAACTTATCTATACTAATATTATAAAGAGGAAAGGTTTGATTATTTTTTTGTATGTTTGAAATGAATAGGCTCCGAAACTACTGGATGATTACTAAAACTTGAATATTCTAACGCAAGGTGTAAAGAAATAAACAAAAAACTGCGTGCGCTGCGAAAACTGTGAAAGTTACGCAAAAATGATGTTCTATGAAATTGTTTCTCTTTAAAAGTTTTAAAAAGAAGTCCGCTACAAGATATATCTAGCTTTTAAGGTTGACTCACTATAACGTTTTCTATGGTTATGAAATTAGTTCTAAAATAATATCGCCTATTATATAATATAATATAGTCTATTATAGGTCTGGATAATTGTAGTTTCCACAGATTGCGCGAAAAGCGACCTACACGCGGGCGGAGCCGCGGGCAACAGCTAGTAAATAATATTTTCACCGTCACTAGCACAATAATAATAATAATCCAAGACATTGTACGAAGTCTTAAATACGTTTCGGAAAGACATGTTTTCGCGCTAATTCACAATCAAGTCATTTTAGTTATTTTTACTTATTAACCACTAGGTACTACAAACTTAGCCCGTACTACATTGTTTACAAAAATAATCAAAATATTTTATCATACAATTTGCTTTCAAAACATTTAAGGTTTTTGTAAAGTTTTGCTGATATTAATTTCAAGTGCTGCCATCTGTCGGAACAGACTCATATTTAATTTAGTCATTGTGTTCATTATGTAAAACAATAATAATAATGAAACATCAAAGTAAATTAACAAAATAAAATCAAAAATAATTAAACTTATAATTTTAATCTCAATTTTTATTGTTTGCCAAGCCTACGCGGCGAACGCGGCTATATATATATAAGTATGATGAATTCTTTTATATGCCCAAAGCTTCCTGTTTAGAAAAACATTGGAAGGAAGTCCGTATAATGTTTCAGTAGTTCTTTCATGATACTCAGATCTTTCTCGTAATTATTATTGTTTTTTTATAAAACAATAAAAGAAATATATGTTATTCTCCATCGAATATATTAAGGTAACAGTCTTCTTTAAGAACTTAAGTATATGAAACGAAAGTAAACTAAATAACACACTCCAGATATAAATTTTACGTATATTGAAACCCTCTTCAGCTTTTTGAGTTCTTACATATACGATTTTATTCAAATTTTAACTCGACAACTTCAAAGCGCTACATTCAAAATATAACTGAAGTTCATTCAATTCATATTCGAAATATACCCAAAGAGCTAAGTTCCAATTCAAATGAGACTTAAACATTTGCCAATCTAATGAATACGCTTCACTTACACACATATGTACATAACTGTCAAAATGTATGCATATTAATATTACTTAGTCTGGCCCTAAATACTGTAACAATTAGAAATAAAAAAATATTACATTCGAATTAGGAATCAGTCATTTTTATACGATTGTTCATTGTGTTTTCTCATTTTGGCGCCAAATTATTGTACAATATTTTGCGATATTAAAATGGTGGTAAAGAGAACAGAATCGCTGTGATTGCATTACACAAAGTAGGTATGGAGCCAAATGCATTTTTTAAAATTCTCCATACACTTGGTAATAGTCAAATGTATGTGTACCGGGCTATTAATAGGTACAATGAGACTTCCTCTGTTTGTAACAAAGAAAGATCTGGCCGTCCACGTAGTGTTCGTACGAAAAAGATAGTCAAAGCAGTAAGGAAAAGAATTCGAAGGAATCCTGTCCGAAAGCAAAAGATATCTCGAGAAATGAACATAGAACCTAAAACCATGTCGCATTCACCATTCGATTTCCAGACTCGATTCCAGAAAAGGAGATTTTTAAAAATATTTTATTTGATAATGTATGTATAAAAAAAAATAAAAAATAAAAGTTCTAAGGCTCTTTGACATGAAGTCACCTTCCTATTGGTTGGGGAATCAAATATCCATGTTAGGCATCTGTTATACAGGGTAAGATGGGGGGTCGTCGCCGAGAACCTCCTCGTGTGTCCGTCTGTTTCCCTTGTTGCTCGGATTCGTCCGGTGGCATCGGAAGCAGTACGAGCCGGTGCTCCCTGGGCAACAACGGTTAATGTGATCCTTCGGGTTTGCATTAGCCGTTGGCTAATACTCGTCACGGGGTGGGTTTGCCATGGGGGTTTGTGCCCGGTTCATGGCTGGCTGGCGGGCAGGCTGCCTTTCGGGGTGGTCTGTCTGCGGGGTGGGCTCGGGCCTTTTGGCCTGGGCACTGAGGGTGGGAGGGCGCAGGCCCTCTCTACCGGGGACAGCAGCGGGGTCGCCCCTGGTACTTCTCTGTGCGCAGAGTGGACTGTGGGGCGGTCCCGTGGTTGTGTGGGGGGTACGCGGCGGTCTCTTCCTTGCTGAGGGGGAGGCCGTTTGCGCTGATAGGGTGATGGCCCGGAATAGTCATCGTCAGGTACAATAGCGCTTGACGATGATTAGTCCGGGCGAGGTGCCGGCGAAGCTCTTCCTAGGGAGGGCTTCGTTGGCGGGGTGGCGGGACGGTCGAGGTCGCATATTCTGCGTCTTTTGCAGGCGGCAGTTTAAATTGCGGCGCAGATGTGCGTACCTCTTCCGGCCCCGTGTGTCGGGGTGATCTTCTTCGGAGGGTCACCCGCGATGCACACCAGCCGCTGGTGGCGGCTTCGGGTTCGGACCACGACCGTTTTCGGACGGGGTCCGGCCCCGGGAGGTTGAGTCGGATCGGGACACCTTCTTCGTTGAGGAGGGAGTCCTGATTTGGCTCGGCCGGCTTGAGTGGCGGGCAGGTGAGCCCTTCGCGATTCAACAAGCCGGCCACCGAAGTGGGACGTGCTCAAGTCAACCGGGCGCGTCACTCCATGGGGGTGGTGGTCGCTCACGCGGCCTTCCGTCGGAGCAACGCGGATATGTGCGCAAGCGTTCCCGTGGCGCTCCATTATGACGGAGAGGTGTTGACCGTCTGGTTTAGTGAGTAAGAGTCTCACATAACCGCTTCCATCTTCCCCTGGATGGAGGTGTGTATCCATGAGGATTCCAGACGTTAAAAAAAAAAAAAAAGGAAAGACAGGGTAAGATGCCGCTGGTGGCGGCTTTGGGTTCGGACCGCGACCGTTTTCGGACGAGGTCCGGCCCCGGGAGGGTGAGTCGGATCGGGACAACTTCTTCGCCGAAGTGTCAGCTTGCTGGCGTCTCGGTGGGGAGGGAGTCTTGATTTGGCTTGGTCGGCTTGGGTGGAGGGCAGGGGAGCCCTTCGCAATTCAACAAGCCGGCCACCGGAGTGGGACGCGCTCAAGTCAACCGGGCGCGTCACTCCATGGGGGTGGTGGTCGCTCACGACCTTCCGTCGGAGCAATGCGGATGTGTGCGCAAGCGTTCCCGTGGCGCTCCATTTTTTAATTCAAGGTCCATTTTTGACTTCATATTTTTTTTTATAGCCCCAGAAATTTTTCCATGTTATAAATATACGCCTGTCTATTTCTTTAATGTTATTATTCTTGCGAAAGGACACTTTCTTGCCTAGGTTGATATACTCAACGTAATCTATCATGTTATTATTTATTTGAATTGGAGTTCTGAGGTGAATAGAGTTGGCCTAAGTTTTCGAGAAATTCATTTCTAAGCCGACGCTCGTGCTTGCGTTATCAAGTGACAAAGAAGGTGATCTGGTACGCTCGGCATGGTTTAATATACCCGGTTTCACTATTTTATTTATATTAGCTTTTGTTGGCAGTGTAGTTCCTAGTTTATTCTATGCATTTGTTTTTTTCTGCTACGTTACATTTGGGGATCCGGACTTCTCTCTTTTCTTTTTCTCAGGGTTCGTTTCTGAAGATGTTTTAACAACAAGCTTGTCATATTTTAGGAAAGCAATGTTCCCCTTATATCTTTCCTCTTCGAGTTGGCCTTGTAATTTTCGCCTTTTTTAAGAACCTCTTTGGGGAAGTCGTCCTTGATATAAATACCTTGTGGTAAGTTAGTTTTGTTCTTCATGATTAAGTGTTTTTTCCATATTGAAGTGAGAGAAGGATACCATAAATTTTTCTTTCCTGTCCAACGGCCAATTCTTTGCACGCCGTTGATCTCTTGACTCACTAGGTGTACGCTTGCATCTATTATCAATTCCTCGATATAGTCGTTTCGTTGGGCTTCTGTTTTATCAAGTTCTTGTGTTCTGAAAGAGCGGAGGTTGTTTTTGTGTTTCTGTTTTTCTATGAGATTTAGTTTCTTTTTTTTATAAGTCACTTTTATTTTTAGATTGTTATTCTCTACTACTATACTTGAAAGTTTTTCGTTCAAAGCTTCCATGACGTTATTTGTTACAGCAGTTTTTAGGAGTAATTTTTATTGGTTTAGTTTTTCGCCCAATTTCGTTAGCAATAGGTCCATGTTTATGTTCATTTTTAAGTGAGTGTTAATTTTCTTACACTGGCCTTTGTTGTTAGTATTAGATAAAGGTAAACTAATTTTCGAAGACTGACAACACTCTTAATTGTTGTTTGATTTGTATGTACTGTCAAAGTCTATAGTTTGTAGTCCGAATGAAACCACTTTTGTTCAATTTTTAGGTTATGTTTATATGTTTTTCATGCACGAAGCGATATTTTGCAGTGTATTTTGGTTTGGTCAGAATGATCACCGTTTTTTGTTTGTTTGATTTTGCAATCTAAGCACACTCAACAATCACTTTTTTCACTAAAATCTATTAAAAACCCGGAGCTCGTTGACGAACGTGTGTACTGCCCAATAAACGGAACCCTGAATATATATATGTATATACACATGAAAAATAATGCAGGGTGAAATTTCTAATTTACGGGCTGAAAGGAAAACTCGGAGTAGTTCAATGTGGACATTGATTTGCATTTCAAAGACAAGACTGATGATCGGGCTTAAATACGGATTTAAAATGTAATATTGCTAATATTTAATAAACCAATGGTTATCGATATTAAGAATAATTAACATTTACTTCGTTTTGGTTTATTTACCGGATTAACGCTTATTTTACGGATAACCGAAGTACCTATTGTTTTTTTTATTAGACGTCTTAACACATGGTTTGATAAGGTATTCATACAAGTAAATGTACTTATTTATAAATATTAATATCTATAGTAAAGCTGATATCCGTTTTTATGAATTATTAATAAATGATATCTAATACTAAAATATAGTTTTTTTTATTAATAAATGATATCTAATACTAAAATATACTTTTAATAAACCTTCGCTTTGTAACGCAATAACTGCAATGACTTTAGAACTTAAACAATATATAAATAATATTTTTTGTAGTAAAAAAACATACAAAACATACAATTCATGCATATCTGCCATTGTTCTCATTATATACTTTGTATAGAATTTTTAAAACCATGACAAGTGTCATTATTAAAGTTATAACAAAGACGTTACTATCTTTATTTATACGGAAATAAAAAACAAACAAAATTCATATAACATTTGGTTGTTATACACGGCTAGTTTTCATTTTTATTAAATATAAGTGTAAAGTGTGTGATAACTGTTAATAAATAACCAAAAACATGTCCATTTTTACACTCAATATTTATAGAACTGATAAACCAACAATCTTGTTAGTTATTGTTATTTTTGAAAACAATTCCAACACCAGAAAATATTTTAATAAATTCGGATATAAGGGATACAAATAGATAAAAAACTATGTCATAAAATATTTATGTATAATACATATACTTATATATGTGTTTCTTGATCTTTATCGTTTCACGTACAACTCTTAAGTAAAAGTGTCGTTTTATGGAGAGGACATGGCTACGACGAAAATCTATCTAATGGCCTAAGTTGGTTAGTACCTACTTAGGCCATTATTATACTTTATAAACTGTCGGTATGTAGTAATTCTTTTAGATAGAGCCGAACGTAACCGTTGAAATAAAGCATATAGGCCGGCTGTGTATTTACTGTTGACTTGGTCGCAGTTGACAAGCAACCCACCTGGGATACGAAAGTTGTCACTCTTTTTGCCTCAAGCATGAGTATAGACGACTGACCATGAAAAACACCGTCTACCTTTCCACGGTGTTAAAAATTAAAGAATGCTATACTTAGATTTTTTCACAAATCAAGCGGAAACCTATTACCTATGTAAAGTTTAGTCCAGTGGACCTTTACCTTTCTTATCAGGCAGAGCATAGGGTTTAGTTTCGATAGATTTTAATCAGATAAACCCGTGAACGCTGATATTCTTCAAGGCAATTGGTATCCCCGACATTGTTCCTTTTGCATATCAATGATACCTTAGATTTCCCAACATTTATTTTGCTGCAGTATTGGGGATGCAGCATATACCAGCCATTACTCTTAAGCGACCACGTCGATGTGTGCCAAAACTTGTGTCTTCTATCAAAATTTCATAATGGAGTTAATTTAATTTTGTTATATTTCAACCCAAAAAGACAGAAATTTGAGCGTTTACCACTGAGAAAACGCAATTCGTCATGTTACCGTTATTCAAGGGCGCCCCTCAAAGTGCCAAAGTGAATCATTAGTCTCGCGTTCTTCTGGACAGTGAAGTCAAGTTGACCTGAAAAAAAAAGATCAGTAAAGGAAGACACTAGACTTCACGCGGAAGACTTCCCGCCAGAGGTTGTTTGCATAAAGCACTGGTCAAGCTCTGGGTCTCTGCACTATCATTGCACCGCGTACGGCAAGGAACTGTTCAACTTGTCAAGAATCAGAGCTCTGTAAAAGACTAAATCCTTTGGCTTGGCGTAGGAATTTTACTTTGCATCTTTGTGCCTTTTCTAAATCATCTATTACGGGGAATGATACAAAGATCTATTTGATTTGAATTCTGCGACTGATTTTTACAATGGTACAACTAGCCACTGCCTGTATTATCCCCAGAATATCAGCTCAGGTTTTAAAATATTAAAAATATTATATTGATGAAGTTTTATCCTTTATATTTTATTTAAGATATCCATATTTAATATAAAGTATCTTTAATAGGTAATCCGACAAGTAGAAGAATTTTTATACTTGGAGATTACGAACGGATGAATTACATTCTTTTTATAAGTAAAATAAAAAATAAAAAAGCCTATCTTTGATTTTACGTTTCTATTCGATTGCGTCATATCACGACATTAGGCAATAGACAAAGTCGGAAGAAAGCTTGTTATTTTTAAAGACATATTTTGTAAATTAAATATTATGCTCTTGTTTCATTTTTAAAATACGTTAGCGAAATTATGCAACAGTTTTGCAAAAAATCTTTTGTTTGATAAATATTTTGTACATGATAATGTTTAAACATGGCTGGTATGTGCGTGTATCCAACAGTATAAAGGTACATTATTATGATTACTACAAAAACTATTTTAGAATTATTAAATTACTTCATGACATTACATGTCTTTTTTTGTTGTTGGCTTTACACTCGTGTGACTGTGTATTATTAGAAAAATAATGATAAGCATAATTGAATTTATTTTGTTTGTTAGTAAATTAAATGTAAAAATTATATACATATGTAGGTATGTATAAATATTAAGGCAGCACAATAAACGATTGACTCTTGTGATTTTTGGTTCCACGTGGAATGAGATGGAAAAAGAATTTGAAATTATTTTCTGACATTTGTTGAGCTTTTATAAAAGTGCAGGTCATGGAAACAGTAAATGACTCCATAGTAACTCTCTTAAGTTATTTTTCAGTCCACAGATTCTTTGTTACTATTTTTTTTGTTATAACAAATTAACAACATACAGACAACTGTGCAGCTAAGCTAGCTATACAGTAAATTTATTATTTTAGTACAAATTAGACCCTACGCAAAATACTTATTCTAAAGAGAAAAGATAGTCAAAAATCAAAATCGAATCAAACATCTGCTTATAAATGATAGGAAGTCGTGTTTTTTCGGTCTCCAACTGAATACTTTAATATAATACAAGGAAGGTCAACAAAAACGATGTGATTATAAGTTTCTTATCCTCAAAGAAAAGTTCACCGATATCTTTTTGCGTTTAATATTAATATAAAGAATGAGGCTCTTCAAAGCAGTGTACATATTATGAAAATGTTTGCCCTAATTCCTTTTTCTATGAATTGCAGATGCAGAAAAAATATTAAATATAGTTGCAGAACATAAAAAAAGCATTTAACTAGCTTAAGTCCAAGTTAAGATAAAAATTGCTGCATTACGGGGTTTATGTTGAACAGAGTTTATTATAGAAATTCGATTTGAATGTCATCTGCAAAGGTTTTTAAAAAATTGAACTCGTCAGAAGTTTTTTTAGAGAGAGATAGCGGAATAAGCGTTCTTTTCATAACAATATATAACAATAGTGAGAAGCTTTTATCCAAATATTGCTGACCGCAATAACTGACATCATGTTGTTTCATTTTACAACTTGAGAATATCATTTTATAATGTCTCACGCGTTCGATCTTTATTCTTGACAAACTATTACTTTTATTTTTTACACAAATATTTAAATCGGACCTTACGTTACATTATAATCGGATAATAAATAGTATGTTTTTTTTTTAAGTAGAGTTAGAGTGAGTAGAGAATAGACCTTTTTAGTTCACTTCAATGAAAATAAAATATACTAAAATCAACTTATTACAAATTTAATCCTTAAAAACCAATAAGCCAGCTAGGCTCAACGGTGTGTGACTTGAAGTAAAGACATATTTCTCTTAAATCTAATTACTGTTAAGGCTTAAACTATTTAATTAAATACCTGGGCGCTACTGACAAGACAGATCCATCTCTCACAGCAATCAAATAGGTGTTCTTTAATAATGTGTATGTAGTACTGATTAAATATATCAAATTCTACAACTCCAAAAATCTTCTCATTTCTCCAAAAAAGATATGGAGAAACGAGAATTAAATATTACTAGGCAGTGAAGCCTTCAGGTTCAATGAAAACATAAAATACGAACAACCAAGACTGTCAAAGGGAAACAAGATTCACTTCTTAGATACAATACAATGGATAACATATAGTTTACAATTTTAATTATAGTGTTTATAATACCTTATGATTAAAACATACTCGAAGGTTTGCAATCTAAACGAACCTAAACCTAAACCTGTAAAAAATCCTACTTATTTGTATAATAAGGATTTCAATTGCTTAGTTTTCTTAATTTTATATGCTAGATATAATTCCAACAAAATTGTGAAATTGTTAATAGTAGTAATAATGTTTAATGCATATTATTGAATTAACCCTATTATTAAATAAACACGAATAATTATAATGAACATACTATTTATGAAATATATGAAATGAATATATATATATATATATATTCATTTCATATATTTCATTTATATGAAATGAATATACTATTTATATATAATAAGAATACTTATTAAACGTACACTAATTATAAAATGGAAATCGGAAGTACTTCCGACAAAAAAAACTAAAAACGTAACGAGATTAAATTTCATAACTATGGAAGTATAGTAACTGTATAATTATGTAACTCCCAGTTGTTTTTTTTAATTATCTGGTCACAGATAATTAATAAACATAATATCTTCAGAGTTGATGAGTGACCAACAATAAAAATATGTGCCTAATTAATTTTTAATGATTACAGAAATGAAATTTCTACGCAACAGTATTCGGTCATAAAACGATGTCAAAGCAAAGATCATATATTTTCATCGTTGTTGAGTGAACATAGAAAAAACATTAATCTTTCTCAGTTAACGGCCGGGATATTTCCGGGATAAACGTTATATATATGTCTTTTTCCGAGTCTGTGTTTAAAAGGCAGATGCAAATCCACTATGGTTTATTTTGGCTAATAGAATAGATATAGATAAACAACAGAACACACAGACATGCAAACTATCACATCTCTTATAATATTTTAGAAAAAACTAAGTGTGAACTGAGTGTGAACTTAGTAAAAACTGAATATTGTAACTAAATATTTTTGTCTAAATTAATCATTATTGTATAAGTATAAATGACAAAAGTGGTTAAGAAATAGGTAATTGTATGAATTTTCCAATATACAACGAAAAATCGCCCCCCAAAAGCGATAACTTGCGTGAAAAAACATGCAACTTTTAGAATTTCATAGACTGAAAATATAATTGCAGAAATTGTTTTAAAAAGAGTTCGGAAAATTAGAAAACGTTTAGAAATCATTCGTTCATTATATAAACGCTTGTAAAAACTTAATTAATGATAAAACTATACATTGATTTTCGTTATCGAAAACTACCGATTTTGTGTCGAGGTATTTTTGTTACGGAACTTTAAAAAAATGTGCTATTTCGACGCCAAACGAGTTTATTAGATACAGTTATCAAAGTGAACCTGTACTTTTGATTGTTCTTTTAACCTTTTACGCATTCACCTATACAATAGTTTTATAATCGTTATAATGTTAATAAATATATTTTTTGGTATTCAACCTTTTTGTGACTGTATCAATATTTTTTTAATATATATCCTACCAATATGTTAGTATCTAATAACTAAAAACTAAAATATAATTAGATGCTCTTTACGTTTCAAGTAAAACTGACTGTTTATTTTAACTAGCTGCGCCTCCGACTTCGTGCGCGTATATTTGAATTTTGAGAAAACGTATCCTTTGTTCTTACCAATGTAAATAAAAACTATAAACCTTCAAAGATTCATCTAACTCAATCAAGTAGTTTTTGCGTGTAGGAGTATTTTTTTTATTCGAAAGTTTATTATTATTACCTGACAGGAGGACTATCAATATGTACTATCAACATGTACTATCAATATTTACTATCAATATATACTATCAATATGTACTATCAATATGTACTATCAATATTTACTATCAATATGTACTATCAACATGTACTATCAATATTACTATCAACATTTACTATCAATATGTACTATCAACATGTACTATCAATATTTACTATCAACATGTACTATCAATATGTACCATCAATATTTACTATCAACATGTACTATCAATATATATTATCAATATGTACTATCAATATTTACTATCAATATGTACTATCAATATGTACTATCAATATGTACTATCAATATGTACTATCAATATGTACTATCAATATATACTATCAATATTTACTATCAATATGTACTATCAATATGTACTATCAATATGTACTATCAATATGTACTATCAATATATACTATCAATATGTACTATCAACATGTACTATCAATATTTACTATCAACATGTACTATCAATATATACTATCAATATATACTATCAATATTTACTATCAACATTTACTATCAATATTTACTATCAACATTTACTATCAATATGTACTATCAAAATGTACTATCAACATGTACTATCAATATATACTATCAATATTTACTATCAACATGTACTATCAATATATACCATCAATATGTCCTATCAATATGTACTATCAATATGTACTATCAATATGTACTATCAATATGTACTATCAATATGTACTATCAACATGTTCTATCAAAATATACTATCAATATGTACTATCAATAAGTACTATCAATGTGTACTATCAATATGTACTATCAATATTTACTATCAATATGTACTATCAACATGTACTATCAATATTTATTATCAACATGTACTATCAATATATACTAATTTGTAATATTGGTTTATGGAAATATTTTAAAACAATATATCCAAACCTGACCTACCCATGCTGACTTCTTTATTTATTTGATGTTTCCTAAAAAAAAAAATACAATAGACAGATTTGATACTAACAACAAAATATGCCCCTCATAGATTGTAACAACAGTAAAATATAATACATAATAATAACTTACAGATAATTAAATTTAATAATTAACTAAAACTAAACAACTAAATCCTTAAAAAAACTTAAACTATTGTTGCAGCTGTTGTGTGTTTACGACAAAAATGATACGACATACGCATCCTGATATAAAAAAAAAATAACAGGCAAATTGTGTTCATCAATCTGGGTATTTAATAATACGTGGGTATCAATCTCAGTAACACAATAAGCCTTTGACACTTTTTTAATGTGTTAAATCGGCTTGAAATTTTTATCAGCTGGTTAAAAAAAATATACTTTTGTTTACACACTTGCGTTTCGTACCTATCCAAAATTTAAAGATTCCGCATTTTAATTTTGTACTTACTTTAGCTTCTAGAATGCTTAAGCTATTTATAACTGCGATATAACATTAATAGTCGAATGATTTTGTGAAATAAAAATAACATAATATGGTTTGATTTTTCATAGACTTTCTTAAATGACGTCTTTGAGGTGTGATATTTACGAATGCCACATGGATTGGTTTTGCTTTTCTTGATAATTGGTAGTGGAGTATTTTTTTATTAGTAAAAGGTGTGGCTGCTCTGTGGTAACTCCACACTCTCAGAATAGATCAGCGTCAAGTGACTTTTTAATTGTATTTTGTGTGTTAAGTAGATCCTTCTCCCTTCGATTCTTGAAAGTTTAAAAGTGGTAACGCATTCCTATATACCAACTGTTACCATCAAGTGTGCTATATTCTCGCCTGGCATTACTATTTTAATATAATAATAATACTGGACAAATTACAGATATTAATCTTACCCCTAAGTAAGCAAATTAGTTACTTGTGTCAAGGGTGTTAAACAACGATACAAATACACATTATAAATATATTTAATAAACGACCAAACCCAGAAATACAAAAATCTATGTTTATCACATACATGCCTGACCCTGTCGGATATCGAACTCAAGCCTTATTATATATATATATTAAATATTATATATATATATATATATATATATATATATATATATATATATATATATATATATATATATATATATATATATATATATATTATATTTAATACCATACCAACCATATATATATATATATATATATATGGTTCACGTAACAAAATCTAAAAATAAACCAAAACTTTTGATTGTAAAAAAACGATATGATAGTTTTCCATGGAAGTATAAACAGAATTTGCAAACATATTTTTTCTTCGGCAACATAACTAAAACTTTTGAACCGAAAAGGATTTAAGGAATTAAATGAATTCAGCGTAAGCTTACAAAACCTAACCTCGATTCAAAAGCTTACTTGGCTAGAATCTTCGAGAGAATATTTTAATACACTGTAGAGAGACGTCAAAAAGGGTAGATGTAAAATCTGAATGCCGATATTTTAAGTATAAAATAGTAGTATGGTTGAATGTGTTAATATTTTTTTTCACCAAACTAACTAAAAATGGTTAGGTACGAAAAAAAACTTTGACTAGCTTTATTTTCGTAATGGTAGTAACTGAAAATAAGTAATAATTAGTACTATTAGTTAAACTTTTTATTATTAGTTATTACTGTATTGATACTAGTGTTCACACTATATATGTAGTTATTTGTTTTCTTTTTACGTACATAGTTTATGGACGCGGCCATTCTTCATCACTTCGTAATTGGCAATAGATGTAAACCGTGTAAGGGTTTGTGCCACAGATTAAATTAATCCGTTAGTCATATTAAATAATTTTATTTTTTATTTAGCAAACACTTAAATATACTCTTAGCAAACTTGCTATGATAATTTAACGAGATAATAACAGTTATTTCGTTAAATTAAAATAACATAGTATTAGTCAACACTTGATAAGCTCTACTTTGACTTACAGAACCTTCCAATCGTCATTTTGATTTGAAGTAGGTATCAATATAAATAGAATTTAAATTATTATTTTTTAGATAAATTAAAAGAAATCAAAAAATTATGATTGAATACTTGATATATTTATGTATAATATTAGGAATATTATTGGTATTACTAATATTAATATAATAATAATAAATATAAATTATAATAATATATATAAATTTAAATAAGCTTAACATGGCTATACATGTTTATAGATATATTCAAACATTACTAATATTATAAAATATTTCGTTATAAATGAAGTGTCGTTATTTATAATCTGTGGCGCACATGGACCTTAATTAATTGTAGATCCACCTGAACCTTTGTATGTAGGTCGTGCAATCTTCTGGGCGTATTAGTTCACTAAAAATAATGATAGCGCGTGATTGGATCTTGATCACTTGCTTTGTTCACATTCATACTTAAGATCTAATAATATAGAAGTTCGAGCGGAGTAGATATATATAAGTATATTAAACAAAGACTTTTCCTACAGACCAAGGGAATGGAGATAGTAGCTGTAAAGGTAAAGCTGTATGTTTGTTATTCTATGGACTACTCTTAGTACCACGCTTTATTAGGATTTTCATTTGTTTTTAAATATCAAGAACAGCTACGACTTAAAAGCAATAAAACCATAAAAAGTAACTATAAAATGATGCGTTAAATGGAGTTTCCGGACAAATTCTTCTTCGTGGATCTACCATAGTAACCGTGCAACTACTGGACTTTTCGTAAATGCAATGATTTGACAGGGTAAGGCTACATTGAATATTGTATGCTTCGTAAAGGATAAAGCATAGCACAGTGTTACAAATTGATATCGTAATTTATGGTGATCTCCAAATGAAAAGAAATGTGAACATATGTAAAAAATGTTTTAAAAATTCGAAAAATGAACTTCATCTAAATTATTAAATTTATACTATACTTCAAATTACCATTAAAATAACCTTACTAATACTAATATTATATGGATCAACATTATTACAAACAAATAAATTAAAATTTATAGTAAAATATAACCGTTTAAAGTGATTGGGTCAATAGCTTTGACAATTGCATGCTTACTTATTTTAATAAATATTCAACGATTTATTTTTATATACATTAAAACAGGCTGTCCTGAAAAATTGATAATTACAGAGTTAGATCTTAATTAGTTAACTGGTAATAATGAGAACTATGTACTATTTCTAGTACTATTGTGTTAACAAGGCTTGTGGTACCACGTGACAAACTTAAATTGTATAAATTATTAACATTATACAGTAAATAGCAAAATTTTTAAGCCGGTACTTTACTTAGTCTGTGAAATTTCCAACAATTTTTTAGGTTCGTTTGTTAGATTTTGTAGGAGTCAATACATACCTACTCTTGACATAAATATTGTAACAAAGAATAATAATATTTTCTTTAATTTCAAATAACATTTATTACTTTTACAGTGTGTTAGTTTAATACACAAAAATAAAACAATTAAAAATTTAAAATGTTTATTCGAAGTAGTGTCCTTTGGCTGCAATACAGTCCTTTAAACATTGAGGCCAGTTACCAATAAAAGCACGCGCTCTTTCCATGGGGTCATTCTTCACTGCCAATCGTACGGATTGTTTTAGGGACTAAAATTATCATGTCGCTTAGAGCAACCTGTACTTTCTACAACTGACCATTAATCATAATCTAGACTAGACGACGTCCAGTCTTCAACTCGGATGAAGTCCGAGACGTTCGCTTCCAACCAAGACTACATGGACCGAGCTTTATGATCCGCGGTTAGTCTTGCTGGAAGGACTATACTTGATTATTAAACATGGTCTTATTAAGGGGCTTAACTACTTTCTTAACAATAGTATCTTACACTGCAACCGATGTTTAGTTAAAAGTATCAGCTTTTTTTAAAAATATGGCGCAGTCAGTCCTTCATAGCTAACACCCCACCAAACCATCACTGAAGTCGCATAATGCTTACGTTGCTTTCTGTCGACTAATTGGGAACTTTCTTAGAGCTTTGAGCATAAATACGGTCATTTTAAATTTATATAAATATAAAATGAAAAATAAACCGATATGGGCAGGCATTCGAACCCGCGTCTATTGGGAAACCGCCCCGTCGCTCTACCAAGTGAGCTACCGTATCGCTGTCCGCCTCGGTGAATTAATCGTATTGGTTTATTTTTCATTCTATATTTATATAAATTTAAATAAGTTTAACATGACTATACATGTTTATAGATATTTTTAAACATTACTTTTATTTTGTTTGTTAAAATATTGCTCAATTGTAAAAAAAAACCTCATCCGTAAACAAAACTTTTCTGTGACCCCCTTTGCGTAACGCTTCAGTAGTTGTTTCGATTTTACCACCCTATTCATCTTTAATTTATCAGTTAAGAAGTGACCAGTGCGTCTTGTAATGCGTTCGGTAACAATACAATAAAACTAGACGGAAAGAGTAGGTGATGATGTTATAATGATTAAATACAAAATGAATTAAATTATGAACAGACCATTTCATAACCGCAGCTAAAACCGGTGGTCGGTTTTGTCTTTGAAATGCAAATCATGTCCACAACTAACTGCACCGCGTTTTCCTCTCAACATCTAAATTAGCGGTTTTGTGTTGATAAATTAATTCCTGTGCGCAAAATAATTAACAGACTTTTGATATTAAAAGCTAGGGCAACAATGTAAAATAGCTTTCATTTTAACTGTAACACTAGATGTAACTAACTTTGGATAGCTTTGTTTTTTTTAACTTGTTCTTTGTTTATTTAAGGTCAGTAAACCATAAATCCTACCACATTGATTCATTCATCATTTATTTTTTTTACTATATTTTAGTCTACAAAATTTTAATTTTAAAATATTTTTCCTTTATATACTTCAATATATAGAACAAATATTATGTAGTGAAAATTCATATAAATAACATGATCATATTTTTTTTTCTTAACTTTCAGTTACCTACAGCCTATGTAAAAGTATGTTAAAATTACTGACTGAATTTTTTGTGCCGTTAGTAAATACATACGTCGCTGTTTTTGTTTTACAATTTATAGCAAGTTTTATAATTTATATTGGAAAGCCTAAATAACATTTAGAAAGTTTAGTTTTTAATTGAAATAACATCTTTTTTTCTCTTTTTGTGACAAATCAAGATTAATCTATTATGATAAATTAAGCTAAAACTGAACTGAACATAAAAAAATATTAATGTCAATTTAGACTTATCTAAATATAACAAGTTATTGCCACAATCTGGGCATAAAAAAAAATATCCAATTATTTATCCATATTTTAACAACTAATTAAATTTCAAGTGATTAGACTATTTAATTTAATAATTTATTCTTAATTCATTTATAAAGTGTCGCATAAAAAATAGGTGTTTAAATTTTGACACAGATATAAATCAATTTTAACTCTTATAAATTATAACCGGCTCTTTTAGCCACTACTGAGGCAATAACAGACCTTGGCTTATTAAAAGTAACTGTAACCATACAAACAGTAATACAAAATATTTATACTATTTTAGTTGTCTGGCAATAATTACAAACGAGGTTGTCGGCTTTCCGAAGTACCAGAGAGTTATTTTCTATACCAAAACAACAATGCTAGTATTTAATTTTGTATTACGATGTTAGATATTTACGTACTATTTTTGTTAGTAAGATGCTGCGGTTGAAAAATAGAAAGAGCACACATTTTCACAAAATAAGGTACGCTCTTAAACTGACTTTATATGTATACAAAATGCAAGATTTTATCTGCCTATTTTTCTTTCGTGATAAATACATAAAGAATATATTTTTTTTATTCACTTTTTGTTTGAAGTCTTTTTTTAGTATTTTAAACATGCCGATGCCAACTAGTTGCAGGGTTCAAAGGGTCCATGGAGATGAAGCGACATGAAAGTCCAAGAATATTCTTTTTTATTCAATTACAATTCTTCTTACCTAATATAACCAAGTGACTCTTCGTCATGGGGTCAGGTGTGGTACAGTAAGGCTGTCTCGTTACAGGGGTGAGACATTCAGCATGTCGCAGTGCATGTGTAGAGTGGGAAGTACGCAGTAATTTAATCAAGTCAGAAGTACGCAGAAGATGCTGTTAGGGATTTGTCTGTTGTAAGTATACCTATATATTTCGGCGATAGCCGAACATCATTCCATAAATAATCAATTTATGAATATTATTATTAAAAAATATTATTGTTATTTATAATTTTCTTAAAGTTTACGATGTAATTATTAAAATTAGAAATTGTATTGACTTTTTACTATTCAATTGTACTATTCTAATGTAATCGTTTTAGTGTTACTTAGAATAGTTGTCATGATTACAAACTAAATTATACATGAAAATGTTTAAATGATTGAAGATCCATTCATAATTAATCATAGTCTGACAATAATGGAAACGCAAGGAACTAATTAATATTCAGACCTTCCAATGTATTAATGCTAGGACAATGCAACGCAAAGCTAGGACAACTTCATGTTACTAAGTGATTGCTAGGGTGGGAGACGATCTACCGAATATTATGAAGTAGTATTGGGAGCTCAATATAATTGTTACTCAAGTAATCGAACAATAAGAATGCCTCTGAAACGTTGTAACGCTGATTAAAAAAAGTTATAATTATTTGTGAAGTTTTATTTTGAACCACCTTCACGACTATTACGACAGTGATGGCAGCAATTACTTCAGACTTTTTAAAAACACTACGAAAGTATTTTCTCCTATATACGTTTGTTTTGCGTCCTTTTTAAAATATAATGAATTGATGATGATGACACTGAATGTATACTTTAAATATATTTCCACTATAAAATTTATCAATTACAATAAAACACAGTCGCGACATCCCCTAGTATGTGTTTATACTCGGTTGCATAATTCTTGTTAGATAATTGCATGACGTCTCGAAATAAATATCGTTACATACCGACTATATGTTTATTTAGCAATTTAATAAACATTACATATTTTCTTTTCTTTTTGTATGAAACAGGACTTTGGAATATTTGGATATTTAAATGCATCATTTTAGATAATTATGTAAATGTTCTATGAAACGTAAAGAAACACCCCTAGCACTGAACATACATTTTACAAATCCGCTAAATTGAAATATCAACTTTTAGTAATTGATGTATAGTATTGTAAACGTCTGTATGTAGTCAAAGTCACGGTAGAAGAGATCTCATATACGTCTGTAGATAGGAACCTTCTCACTTACTACATATGTTGAATCTCATTATCGCATCGTAATGTTCTTATAAGAGAAGTGAGGGAAAATGTGTCTCTAATTCTTTTATTTTTAATACCTTTCACTTATTGTACTTTTGGTAAAGCACTCAATGGAATAAATATAGTGTATTTTTAATGGAATAATATAAAGCAATCTATTTTAATATTAAATACAGCAAATTGACTAAGGAACCATTCCAAAATGTTGCACGAGATTGATATACTATATATATATATATATATATATATATATATATATATATATATATATATATATATATATATATATATATATATATATGTATATATATATATTGTTGGAATACTTAGTTAGAATTTGCTGGCTGAATAGAATTGCCGCGTGACAGTTTGTTAAAAAAAGGAAGTAAAAAAAGGCGCGTCGGATGACATTCGCGCGTTAGGTCTAGCATTATAGGACGATCTATTATTTATTGTGTTTCGGTTCGGTAAAATGCCCGCCTATCTGTGTTATAGATTAATAATAAGTTTATTAAAATTGTGACAGTAGATTTCGTGGTTACGTGTTAGTTTATTTTTTTTAGAAATTCCTACTTCGAGTTGCTAAAATCAGAAGTGGGATTCGCCTGTGTCGCCTACTTGATACCAGTATTAGCGGATAGCCGTCGATACGGAGATCGTCACCGTTGTTCGCGCTATTATGACCGCGATAGTTGAGTGAAAAAGGCGTTTAGTTCAATTGTAGTGAGATTGCATCAGTCGAGGACAGCCCGGCGAGTATCTTCCATGACGCTTCCATGATTAACTGATTAACCAAGTTTACCTCAGATTAGTTTTCCACTTATTCTCATATTTGAGGGTCTGATGACCGAGATCGTGATTCGGTAGTTACACACTCATTACGGCAGTCGCCATAAATGCTAACTTGACGGTAAAGAATTTAGATCTGTTCTTAGCTATTTTAGTACAATCAATCGCAATGTTATATTAATCGCAATAGTGCTTTTATATAAGAACATTTAATAATCTCGAAAGCAGAATCGGAAGTGAAATATTAAATTTGTATTCTCTAAAACACTACAGTGCTCGTAGCGCCACACTTTTCGAGTGTGGAATCGAGATTAGGACAATTAATAGGGAGATATTTAGGCGTAGGATTTATAAGAAATTAATGAGTTATTCTATTAATAAGGTTTGGATTATATCGACATTATCGAGTCTCTCGATCGGAAATCGGCCAAAGGGAGAACAGTAACATTCGGTTTCGAAGTGAAGTTTATTACTCCGGTAATACAGAATAATCTAGCAGCTGCCGTTCCCGGTGCCGTTTTATTAAACTCTTAAACGGTTGCAAGGTTGAACAACTTTATAACAATGTAAATTATTTAGATCTATATTGCGGACTCGTTAATATTAGTGTAGTCATTCATTAAATTAATATATCGGTTTGTATACTACGTGTAAGTAAAACGTGTTAAACCTTATGTAGGTAATGAGAGTTTTGGTGCATGCGTTCCATTTTTTAATTTTTTATTCTAAAGTGAACAGAAGGTTTATTTGCACATACACGCTTAAACTCTCTCAAAGAGTGTCTGTTGAAAAACATGCGCATAGTATTACTATAAAAAGTAGTAAGTCGCTCGTGAAATAACAGTTAGCTTTCCAGTTAACGTGATACAAGTTGCAGACAAGGCAGCCCTTCTATTAATATTTTAATGTAACAAATGCAACACATTCTAGAACGACTGTTTCGATTGGAAGAACGGCATCAGCTGCCTTGACCTGGGCAACGGGAGCCTAGCGTGCAGATAAGGACGCCGCTGCTGATTGAGTTTCCCGCGGCGTTGCCTCGCTTTACTATTTACTCTTGGTTTAAGGACCTTGCGTAGCTCTGCGTGTCCTGCGGGCTTCTTATGTTCCAATGCACAAGAACATCTTGTTCCAATGCACAAGAAGCGAAGATGGAAGAAGGCGAAGACGATGTGATGCAGGATTTGAGAACTAGCACTATACTCGGTATCTGCAGGTCGTGCTATCACTAGTAGCGGTGATGTAACCTGTGTTAGCGGTATTTGTGTCTTACACCGGTGTCGAGCCTGTGTCGCGCTTCAAAGGTATTCAGAGCTGATGAATGTCAGTGGTCGTGTCCTTACCGCAGCGTTTCGGTGGACTACATCAAACAAGTCGACCGTGCCATTTATGCGATACGATTTATAAATATGCTGATCTAATAAATTTTATTATATTTCCAACTACAATGCTAATATCACCAACATTGAGATCTCCTGTAAGTGGAGGTATACTTCATTAGTAAAGGTCAGGTTAGGCCGAGCTACAGAACTATTGTAGAAAATTATTCAATAAATCCCTGCAGGATGCTTTAAATGTTATTTTTCCTTTTGTATGTTTATAAGAATTCCATCAACAGGTAAACTAGATCCCGATATGCTAAGGTCCTTATTACGTTGTAAGAAACTTAGCGAGTGGACGATACGAACTTATGATGGAGAGCAGTCTGCACTAGCTGGTCCACAAGCCCTGCTTCCGAGTCTAACGAATGAGCCTGAAGCTCCAGAGCTGGTTCCGGATGACCAGATACAAATGCGGTCACTTCGTCTCGGTTACACTTCGGTTACAGACCATTGGGCATACTGTGTGTCACTGCACGTTGAGCATACTGCAGTCACTGCGTGTATTTACTGAATGACTATAATTGACTGACTTTTACTGATAGTATAACGTTGTGTTTTACAGAGATGAGTGAGTGAGTGTCGAGACGTCTCATGAGGATGGATAAATGGTGTATGAATCAAGCAAGGGGAAAGTTGTCAGATCCGAATGAGAGTAGCTTGTGTGACATGTATGATTAAGAGTATAACTTTTAGACTGACAATAATAAATATCGGGAGAATAGTGCCCCGAGAGCTGTGCAGCAATATTTCGAGAGAGAGTAATTTAAATCAATTGCCCTATGTTACAGTAATGATCGTACATGCGGAGTCGTGTGATCCGTGAGATATCACGTATGGTCGCGCATGCCAACGTAATCACACGTGTGGTGACATCGTGTAGCAGTGCAGCTTGGTGCTACTGCACACGTGTGGTGACTTCGTGTAGCAGTGCAGCGTGGTGCGACACTTGTGGTGGCGCCTGGTGTCAGTACTACATGACAGCGCTGCTGTTGCTGTTTTGCAGTTTGAGACAAGCGTAATAGTGCCTCTGTCTGTTTATTGTGTGGTGGGTCATGCGTAATAGTGCCTCTGCCCGTAAGGTAAAGTAATTGTGTGGTGGGTCATGCGTAATAGTGCCTCTGCCCAGGGAACATGCGTAATAGTGCCTCTGTCCGTTTATCACACGGTGGGTCATGCGTAATAGTGCCTCTGCCCAAAGGATCATGCGTAATAGTGCCTCTGTCCGTTTAACATACTTTTTTATACTTTTTATAAGGTATGGCATGATGTTTACGTGAGAAAGGAAAAAGGGCCCTTGAAAGATGATGAACGAAACGCTAACTATGTTTTGTGAAATTTTGATTAGACCCGTATACACCATAGATTAACGGAGTTGCTGGCTGAAGGAGTTTTGGCTGACGAAGTCGCTGGCTGATGAAACTTTTGGCTCTTACGCCAAGGAAATACAAGCCGCCTTCTGCCTACCATACTAACCTCGATAATTCTCAGTGTTGTATATTCATTATCTAATAGGAAAATATTGCCGCAAGATCTTTGTTTGCGAATATAGGTATAACATGTGTGAGTGATGTTATATTTTCGTAGCAATATATATCGTAGGAAGCACTACGGGGCTATCCTACATGTAGTTTATTGAATATCATTATGTATCTAGAAATTAGAGTCCTGAATCTTGCCATTCTTATAACATCTACTGATAATTACATTTCATCTCTTTAAAAACTAGCAATTTGTACACCTCTTTGTTAATTTTTACATTGTCGCTTGAGGACGCTAGAGTGCACACTTGTGCCCAGAGCAACGATATCTCTTCATTTTAAATTAAAAGCATTTAAATTGACATCTCAAATGAATACCTTGGTACATGTTTCTAACTTTTAAGCCTTTTCTAGGTATAAGAGTTCTTATAAAGCGATAATCAGGATGAGCGAGACAATGATGATGATGATGGCGGTCGGTCGAAGACCATTTTCTATTAAGAAAAGTCGTATTTCAAGCATCTTTCTATATCAACCTGGTCCGATCTCAAGATTATAAAAAGGAAAGGCTTACTGCAAAAACTTTCTATTTCTAGCTGTTGACGCTGCTGCTGGTTGTTGAAGTTGCTGTTGGCTGTTGCTGGTCGGTGATAACGATGCTGACTGGTGATTTTGCTGCTTGTTGGTGCTGGCGCTGCTGACTAGTGCAGTCGTTGCCGAGTCTTGAAGTCGAAGTCCTTCGTGTTGGTGAAGAATTACGACCCAGCACATCCAGGAATACAGAAGAATCTACTACGTTGTCTTAGGTCTCACCTGGAGACGACATTTTTGGAAGCCTCGTTGCTGGTTTTGAAGACGAAACTTCAAAATTAAAAGATGGAGCTCGAGGACGACCTCCTGTCAGGAGAGGCCGTGTTGGAATACTTAGTTAGAATTTGCTGGCTGAATAGAATTGCCGCGTGACAGTTTGTTAAAAAAAGGAAGTAAAAAAAGGCGCGTCGGATGACATTCGCGCGTTAGGTCTAGCATTATAGGACGATCTATTATTTATTGTGTTTCGGTTCGGTAAAATGCCCGCCTATCTGTGTTATAGATTAATAATAAGTTTATTAAAATTGTGACAGTAGATTTCGTGGTTACGTGTTAGTTTATTTTTTTTAGAAATTCCTACTTCGAGTTGCTAAAAATATATATAATAATTTTATGCATTTTAATATATAAAATATTCTAAGATCATTGTTGGTTAGATATCTACAAACTTTTAATACAACTTTATGAAACTGAAGAGTGTACCAATGAATGCGAAATGTATCAGTTTAGATCTAAAATGCATTATTCAGTTTACTAGTGTTACTTATTCGACTTATTTATTTGATGTCTCCTTCAGGAGAAAATTGCGTTTGCAGGTGAACGAGTTTAAGAGAGAGAATAATATATTTTATTTTTATGCTTTACTCGGAAATTGCAATCTTAATGTATTCTTATAACTGCCCCAATTGGTTGACTTCGCTATTTTCTACCAAAATAAAAATAGTTAAACAATTGTTGCTAACCTGGTTTAGGCTTAAAGAGTACCAGAGGTCACCCCACTACATTAAATACATGATTTTATGAACTTATTAAAAAAATATATGCATTGCAACATTCATTAAATATGACTTCAATATATGAAACAAGGGGTGTGATTGTATTTATAATTTACATTTTAACTCAAATTACTAATTTATGTATTATCATTTCAAAACGTACTTCTTTAAGGAAATAAACACGTACTATTTTATAAATAATTAACGAACGATTCATTCTTTAACGAATTTCCTATTTAACATTAACTTCTTATTTATAGAGCGGCGTCTCACGACATTCTGTACTATGCTTTTCATACCTGCTTATCTAAATAAGT
The DNA here is from genome assembly GCA_959347405.1 of Napeogenes sylphis. Classification (NCBI taxonomy): domain Eukaryota; kingdom Metazoa; phylum Arthropoda; class Insecta; order Lepidoptera; family Nymphalidae; genus Napeogenes; species Napeogenes sylphis. Next base: position 25,392,992 of record OY365788.1, on the reverse strand, counting down.
CTTAGTGTTGAATTAATAATACCTAGAAAAAGAAAATACATAAAGCTTTCTCACTGGGTAATGTTTCTTAAGCATTTTTTATTAATCTACTAATTTCTTAATGTTTTAATCTGTTCTCTATAATCTGGAACACAGAAGATTATTTTTTAATGGATTTCTTTACTCTAGTGGCTGATGCTAGGGAAATTTATAAGTAAGAAATATCTTAAAACAATTCTCAACCTATTCTTTATATACCTTCTATATCATGTCTTGATAAAATACAGTATAAAAATGTACATATTTATCTAAAAAGTAAAATATTAACCGCCCCGTTGGTCAAGTGGTTAGCGCAGACGCCTAACGTGTCACGGCGCAATGGGGCTCGGGTTCGATTCCCGGCGGAGACAGGCATTTATGTGATAAGATGTCTGTGTTTCTGGGTTTGTTCGTTTATTAAATATATTCTCAGTATTTATATGTGTATTTCTATGTATTTATTTCGTTGTCTAACACCCTTAACACAAGCAAATAATTTGCTTAGATTTGATTTAATTTGCTTAGGGTTAGATCAATGTGTGTAATTTGTCCTGATATTATTATTATTATTATTTTACATAAACTTTGTTGTCATGTAAGTATAATAAATAAAAACAAAATTATATTTTTCTCCAAAGTCATATTTCAACAACTACTTATTCGATCCTCTCATAAATAAAGATTCGTTAAACAAAGACTGTTTTTGAAAGATAAATTTATGATATACTTCCTTGGTTACAAAAGCATTATGATTCATAATTTATAGCAGATTTTATGACAATTTAGTTTATAAAATCGCTTTTAACTTTTATTTACTTTTTTTGACATTTAAATTAAAGTTCATTCGAAAAGAATAGTTCTAGAAAAGTTAACTTGGTGTAGAACAGTTTCTTTATAATTAAAAACTTTTTGGCTGGTTGTCATTATACTATTATAGGGGCTGCAGGTAGTGTTGAAGACGTAACATCTATGTCGAATGCTAGCGAACTACATTTTCAGGAGGGATTATTTGCAAGAATTAAAAATCTTATTTATAATAAGCTCATTACTATTAAATACAACACATATATTATTTTCAAACTACCTCTTACATATTCATTTCCTACTTTATTCATTCCCGTCATGCCGCACATAGATCTCAACATTCATGTCAGAGCTGCACGAATTTATTTTTCATATATTCCTTTCGCATTCCAGAATTCGCATCCATGTAACTCGGCTGATCCTAATACTTTTTTATACATTTTACTCTTCAGTGTAAGGAAAATACAGAAAAAAAATCCCTACACAAAAATATGAATTATATCGTTACTATCTATACAAAATCGTATATTAGGAAAAGCAACAGACATGTATAGAAAGTTTTTTTATTATCTAAGTAATAAATAATTGTATTCTTTAGTTTCCTGTATAAATGCCTTAATTTAAGAGCTTTTTCCACTCCATAACATTTTAATGTTCGACTCGAAGGTATTTTACATCGCATAGCAAAATTGAATTTATAAACATTTAACAAACTGTTTATTGTCGCGTTATGATACAAGCCAGCACGTAATTAAAACCGTTGTCTGTAATGTACACAATACCCGGATGTTCAACGACCGATGATTAAGTGTGTAAATAAAAAAAGATATGTGGTACTTATTATATATGTCGGAGATATGAGGTATATTGGTGGCTTGTTCGGTATTGATGAAGTCTTCTTGTACAGGATGCGAAGCGTAGGTCTCAGGCAATTAAACCACACAGACACAATATGACAATTACTTGTATTAAATGTAGGTAATCACAAATTACAAATTACTTTGTTGGTATACACAATTATCAAAGTTGCGTGAACCACCGGTCCTGTTTGGGGGGTCCGGACTGTAAGGCTCACACTAATGAATAATCCTCTCGTCTCGATGCTCTCGGATATTTAAAATGTCTCCGGTGCCCCTCCAAACGATTCCGATCACGTGACTCAATACGTCACGGCGTTCACACCCCACTATTACAATGATATCAATTGAGTTACTAATTATCGTTAAATTATCGTGATCTGCGACACGGCCATACTGACAAGTCACACGCCCTCGTGTGCATATGTATCTGAAATCCAAACAATATACAACTGTAGATGTTGCTTCGCTCGGCCTTTCTGACCACATAAAAAAATCATGAATCTTTCCAAAATTGATAGTTATGATAACTAAAGCCGTTACATAGAACATAACTCAATCAGTCATTCCATGGGATTCAAATAATTAGAGTCAAGATAGACATCCCGTATTGGAGTCAAGATAGACATCCCAAACTAGAGTCAAGTCAAGATCAACATTCAAAACTTCGGAGTCAATATAGACATCCTAGGGTGTCAAGTCAAGATAGACAACCCGCATTGGCGTCAAGATAGACAACCCGCATTGGCGTCAAGATAGACAACCCGCATTGGAGTCAAGTCAAGATAGACAACCATCATTGGCGTCAAGTCAAGATAGACAACCTGCACTGGCGTCAAGTCAAGATAGACAACCTCCACTGGCGTCAAGTCAAGATAGACAACCCGCATTGGCGTCAAGTCAAGATAGACAACCCGCATTGGCGTCAAGATAGACAACCCGCATTGGCGTCAAGATAGACAACCCGCATTGGCGTCAAGATAGACAACCCGCATTGGCGTCAAGATAGACAACCCGCATTGGCGTCAAGATAGACAACCCGCATTGGCGTCAAGATAGACAACCATCATTGGCGTCAAGTCTCTCCTAGCTCTCGTGGTTCCTACTTAATTTAACCTGTGGTACGGTTAGAATTTAATGACCTTAAAGTATAACGATATTCCTTGAAAAGTCCCTTTATATTTTGGATCTAACTTAGTCTGTTTATATTTCTCATATACGGTGACGTTTGTAATAATAAATAGTGAAAATAGAATTCAAAAGCGCCTATCCATATTCTTAACAGCCTGACTTAACTCTAAACAATCACTATAATAAAGTGGAACATCACAATCAGAATTCTGTATCAAAATAAATGACCACTAATCTAAATAAAGCGCCACTTTTCATTACATTTTAAACCAAAAATGTATTCTAAAAACATAATAAAACACAAAACATGAATCTTATTCGTCACATATGGCTTTTCACTAAGCCCTACCAGCAAACCTCCTGTTTGAGTCCCACGGACTCCCAATTGAACTAAGATTCATTACTATCAATTTTACTCAATCGCTTTTACTACAAGCTCTACTTAAAGTGGTAATTAACCCTCTGGCATCGCTATATATCAAAAACACAGGTTTTTTAAACTTTACCTATCAAAAGCTCTAAAGGAGAAACTTTTGCAACCCTGGTCATTGTACAATTTGTCGCGGGTTGAACTTTATCTATGGCATCTTGCCCCGATCGAATATTGCTAGTCTCTGTTGCGGAAAACATTTACAAGACGTAAATAATAAGTTCTTGCTTTTGCTAAATTAACTAACCGCTTTATTTTACAGCATTTACGGGCCTTGATCGGCAATAATACGCATTTACAATATACGAAAAAATTAATAATTGTAAGTTCGCCCGTGATTACTACACATGTAGGTAGACAAGAAATAAAATATTCCGAAAATTGAATTAGTTTTTTTTGTTTTAAGTCTTGACTGGTCTTAACCGGTTGAATCTTTAGAGCTATCACGTTACCATTATTTACCGAATTTAAAACAAAGTCATTTAAAACAAAAGTTTAAAACATTGTTTTCAACGTTTAAAACAAACACTCACGTTTACAGAAATCCGGGATAAAATAATTTCACGCCTTATCATAATACGTAACAAAATGACGTTTAGTCAAAGTGAAATAATTATCAGTAAAAAAAACAAGATCGTGAGGGTTAATTGCTAATCTCAATACTAGTTATCTCAATAACAATAATGAAGTGCTTACCACTATATTTAATCGCTTAATTTTCTTTAACTAGCGAGTATTTAACGCAAAAATTGGAAGTAAATCGAAACGAATTCACCTTTATGCTGCGACGTGTCCGATGGTGGATAAATTGAGCAGACCTCAACACGTTGCTCGCACCGCACTTTACCAGTACCGCTGCCATAGCTGCCATCGCCACGACCGCCGTTACCACCATCAGCAACATCAGCACCATCAGCACCATCAGCACCATCAGCGCCATCATCGCCATCCACATCGCGCCATAACCGCCAACAGCGCAGTGCTGTCACCACCAGCCGCGCCGCGCCGTCACCGCCAGCGCCGTGCTGTCACCGCCAGCCACGCCACGCCGTGCTGTCACCGCCAGCCACGCCACGCCGTCACCACCAGCCGCGCCGCGCCGTCATCGCCAGCCGCGCCGCACCGTCACCGCCAGCCGCGCCGCACCGTCACCGCCAGCCGCGCCGCACCGTCACCGCCAGCCGCGCCGCGCCATCATCGCCATCCGCGCCGCGCCATTACCGCCATAATTTCTCAGCTCTTTTCTTTCTTCATTAGCAACGATTCCTTCTTTCATAAAAACTTCACTACATTTTTTTGATATGTAGGTAGATTTAAATTTTTGAAGTTTCGACATAACATAAATTTATTTTGATTGATTGATTTACAATCATTGATTATCAACTATTGATTGATTGTATTGATTCTGGAACTTCATTGTTGTTATCTTGTAGTGTGCGTTTCAAATAATAAAATCACTTCATTTCTTGCTTGACGTGATTTGTAGCTTCAATAAACTTATCTCGCGGGTAGTTGGTGGTTGTAATGCCCGAGTGAATCCCACTTCTGATGTCGGAGATATGAGGTATATTGGTGGCTTGTTCGGTATTGATGAAGTCTTCTTGTACAGGATGCGAAGCGTAGGTCTCAGGCAATTAAACCACACAGACACAATATGACAATTACTTGTATTAAATGTAGGTAATCACAAATTACAAATTACTTTGTTGGTATACACAATTATCAAAGTTGCGTGAACCACCGGTCCTGTTTGGGGGGTCCGGACTGTAAGGCTCACACTAATGAATAATCCTCTCGTCTCGATGCTCTCGGATATTTAAAATGTCTCCGGTGCCCCTCCAAACGATTCCGATCACGTGACTCAATACGTCACGGCGTTCACACCCCACTATTACAATGATATCAATTGAGTTACTAATTATCGTTAAATTATCGTGATCTGCGACATATATATTTTAAAAGACACAACATTTTTTTAGGGTTACCATTTCAATAAACCACATTAAAACTATTCACTCATCCCTAAAATAACTCATCGAAATATTAAAAACTTGATAACTTAGAATATTTTGAGTTTCCCTTGACTTATCAAGTTTCTGTCTTAAGAAATATATAGAAATTATTTTGAATAATTTTATCATAATTAAGAAGGAAGAACGATTGTCGACACTTCAGCATTAATATTTTTTAGTAAAGTAATTTTGTGGCTAGAAATATAAACGTATTAAACTTAAATAAATTGTATGAAGTGGTTATCATTTTTTTTATTTTTAAGCGTCAACCAGCTTTATAATTTGATCTCCTAAGCTTCAGATTATTTTAACTGTCTACAGAATTTCACACACGAATTTAGTTACTTCGGTTTATTAAAATTTATTTTACATTACAAGATTAATATTTTGTATTTTTTTTTGTTAATTTCTTTTTTAATAGTTTAACATTTACGATTGTTTTTAACACGCTTTTATAAGCTTCAGAATTATCTATGTAACGGAATCTTTGAACGTGATTTTGACCTACTTTGAAATGTTGGATTAATTTGAATTTTGGCATACTTATCAAGGACCGATGACAATGCATTAATTTTATCAATTCGTCCCGTTATCCTTGCCAGGATCCTCAGTATAAGCGAATTTAAAGTAGAAAGAGACAAACATATATCCTTAGCGTGCGCTTTTTCATTTAAAAATACAAAAAGCAACAAAGATTCGATTTTGTTATTTTTACTGTTTGTTTTTGTTGTTACTATTTTTATAACTTTATAAACGTAGCAATAAAATTATTAAAATAATTCTTTGACAACAACATATTTATTAAGAATGAAAGTTTTCTAAGTTTCAAAGCAGTGTAATAAACAATAAAACCAAACAGCGTTTATAGCTAAGTTTATTCGTATTGCTTTCAACAGTTTGTACGAGCTTACGTTTGCAAAATTAAATCGACTAAGTTCAATTTTATGAACAACTTTTCAAGGTATCAGGTTATGCAAATGACTTTTATAACGTGAAGACTTTTGCATAAAACTTAAAGTGTATTTCTCGAATATTACAACATTTTCTGTTAAAAAAATTAGGACCGCAGACATGTTAATTTTATTTTACACTTAACTTATCACTTTACACTTAACTTAACTTAATCATAAATCGCTTAACATCCGGGTATTGTTTAAATCTTCAGACGATTTTAATTCAATGCTAGCCGTCATTCAACATTAAATAGTTTTGTTGAATGTTTATATGTTAAGTTTTATATTCGACGAAAAAAATACCTTCGAGTTGCACATAAAAATGTTATTGAGTGGAAAAAAACCGCCTAAATGGGTCATATAAATAAATGCGTTGCGGATTTTTTTTAAGTTTAAATAGAAAAACTAATTTTAAACATATGTTCCATTAGCAAATAAAAACTTTATATATAAAAATTTTCAATGAGTTTGCGTATTTTTCAGATGATATTAACTAGGCATTAGTGAAACTTTTGGATATTATATGACTATTATCATACTTGTCGTTTATAAATGAAACTATAGACAGCAAGAACATATTGAAAATATGGGTTTTTTAGTTTATTGGTATAGGGGTTTTTTGTTGCGCGAAGGTCCTTAAGTTTACTCTTGGCCTCATTTCTTCATATTTGAATAAGATACTCTAGGGTTGATTTGACAAGAGCATTATGTATTAATCGGTGGATGGAATACGAAATGTATTTGGATATTCTTCGAACCAATTCAATTAAGGGAGATACTTTGGGTCTTACATCGTTAATGTGTGTTCTCCAACTTAATCTATTATTACAAGACCAAGATATCTCTTGGGTGGATCTCTTCAGTGGTTTCTTATCAAAACAGAAATGAGCTTTTAATCTGGACCTAAAAAATAGGATGTAAAAGGTTTCTATTTACGGTCAAAAGATTTATACAACCCATTTCCATTGTGGCCAGAATTCAGATTGTAATTATTTTTTATGCTTAGAGCTTATAGTGTATCTTATATAATATATATGTTTCTTTATTATTTCCAATCTTTTTTTTTTTTTTTTTTACTTATTTTTTTTTTAATATTCTACTGTCGACCACATCCATACTCTTAACTTACTGATGGACAAGTACCAAGAAAAACAAAGAACTCTACACATCGCATTTATTGATTACAAAAAAGCCTTTGACACTATTTCTCACATTAGCATATGGAACACACTGGAAGAACAAGGTGTAAATAAAAAGTACATACAGATAATTAAAAGTATATACAGCAACAGTACAGGTAGAGTAAAACTCGAAAAAATCGGCTCTAGTTTCCCTATCAAGAGACAGGGCGACCCCATGTCCCCGACTTTGTTCATTGCCGTACTGGAATCCATAATAAGGAAACTTGACTGGAAGCAAAGCGGACTCTATATTGACGGGCACTACCTTAACCACCTGCGCTTTGCGGACGATATAGTTCTGCTATCTGAATCAGACTCTCAACTCCAGTTCATGCTACAATGATTAAACGAATATAGTGAACAAGTAGGCTCGAAAATGAATCTATCGAAAACTATGTTGATGACAAACAGCAAAGAGAAAAGAACTATTTCTGTAGATAATATATCACTCAACTATACAGAAAAATACATATATCTCGGCAAACAAATGAGCTTCGACCGAAACAGTAATAACCAAGAAATAGAAAGACGCGTACATCTGGCTTGGAATAAATATTGGGGTCTTAAAGAAATATTTAAAAGCAATATGCCTATAAAACTTAAAACTAAAGTCATGTCGTCATGCATCTTACCATCTCTAACATACGCCTGCCAAACTTGGAAGTTTACCACAAAGATAAGGAACAAAATATCTACATGTCAAAGAGGTATGGAACGTAAGGTAAGGTAAGGTAAGAATTAGAAAGGTCCATAAAATACGACACACAAAAATAAGAAGCTTAACAAAAGCAACCGATGTTTTAAGCCACTCCCTGAAGCTTAAGTGGAAATGGACGGGTCATGTAGCGCGTCTGCAAGACGGCCGCTGGACAAAAAGAGTGACAAAGTGGACCGGGCCTCTAGGCAAGCGCTACCAAGGAAGACCGCTTACGAGGTGGCACGATGAGGTTATTAGAATAGCCGGTCATGATTGGATACAGAAAGCTCAGAGTAGAGAGCGTTGGAAATCCTTGGAGGAGGCCTTTGCCTCTGTGTCTTCAATTTTTAATAATAATAATAATAATAATAATCGTTTAATTCAGAAAATTGTTCCATAATATAGTTAGTAAATAAATACAGACTTATGCAAACTAGTGTTAGTAGAGTTCTTATCACTAAACTCGGCTCACAAAAGATCTACCTAACTGCATGGAGTCGTATGCAACGCTCCAAGATTGGTGAGTCCCACCTGCCACTTAGTTAAAACTAACCTATAACCTTAAAACTATTATATTGACAATGCATTATAAGGAATATTTAAATTAGCAAATGTATTAAAAAACATGATTAAAATAAGTCCAGCCGTGTGCATGAATGCTTATATGAAAGATATGTATGTAATATGTATGTATGATTATGTGTGCTGTTGAAATACGAATGTTCAATGTGTTTGGCGTATGTGAGGTGAAGAATAGTGAAGTAAGAAAAGAGAATAGGAGGTAGTTTGAAATATATATTTATTGATAATGAGGTTATTATAATTTTGAAGTTTCGACTATCGGCCAATATTTAGTTTTTCATTTTTTTCTTCTTTTAAATATCTATTACATAATGATTATAATAGCTGTTGTGAAAAATTACTATTATATTTTACTATTTATTCTAAATCAGCTTTTCAATCAGACAATGTATTTTTCAGTGCTATAAAGTTGAAAATATTCTTTGTATCTTCTATAAAGTATTCCTTAAAACTATTTTGTCAACTTTCGTACAAGGTAACAAGGTAAGGTCCTTATTGCTTGGAGGGGATTACAAACATATAAATTAAGACTCCCAAATTTATGAGCCTAGATTCAGAACTGCTACCCGAGGATCAAAGAATTGTCCTGGGTAGACATGGACACAACAACCTAAAGTATAGTACTACCTAAAGCCTTATAAGCGCCCTTTCTACATCCGTACTATATGAATACACAAACCATCTTCCGAATAATCTATATGTAACACTTTTATGCCATCAATGCCCCTAAAGTTGATTATAATATTATACAAAGACTACTTTTAGATTAGTAAAGTATTAAGATAGCGTTGGTCCAAGTAAATAAATTCTTTAATAAGGGTTTGGGTGAATAATATTTATTGTCAAACATGTACATATATTGTCAACAATACATCTTAGTTTAATTAATTAAGTAAAAGAGAATATGTTAATATGTATCCGTTGTCACGGCCATGATGGGGATTATATGTTACCTATATAATATATATTGAATTAATTGAATATATATAATATTGAATATATTACATTATTTATATTTAATTTATGTTTAATGTATAATACTGTATAATACGGACTGTCCGTAACTTAGAATGAATTCTTCAGAAAACTTTAGATAAATATAATAAGTATGGGTTTTATTCATAGCAAGCTTTAACAATAGTTACGAAGCCTCTATCCGAATATTACACTGCGACCGTAATAACTGACATTTTGTTGGTCCATTTTAAAACTTCAGCGTATCATTTTATGACATTGTTAGTAATAACAGCGGATAAAAGGGAACCTAGAGACTTACTTTAAATTGTTGGTCTTAATTCTAGACTAAATCAATAAAAACTTAGCTTTTTGAAAGCTATAAATATCACAATAAAAGTTACCATAATTCAAGTCAAATTTAATTTAAAATGTCTTTGTTGAAGTAGGCATTTAGACTCACTTTTCACAATTCAACGATCACATTAAAAAAGTACAGTCAGTCCCGTGAGTAAGCTGTCACCAGCTCGGATAGCTGTTCTGCTGGAGAATAGTTGGCCGGAAACTCAACAGTTGCTCTTTTTAAATGAAACATTGTTTAACGTATACATTATAACATCAACCCTACAAATGAGCTAACAACATATAATATAATATACATGTTATCTCTATGGTTAACAATCCAAGTTCCACACATTTTGATAAACCAAAAATTCTTGACTGTCAAAATTAGAAGTTTTTAATAATATTTAATTTAAAACTAAGAAAAGTAAGATCTGAAATATTCGGTAACCTATATCATAACCTAACATAATATTTTAATTGCAATGTAAATCCATGGGGAGTTAAATGTAGGTACCTGTTATTTGTAATTCAGATTATTTCACTAACAAAATCTTATATTGTTTTTTCAAACTAGTCGAGTATTTGTCGACATATTGCTACTATTGTGTCTATAAAATAATATTTGAATAGTAAGAACGTTTTAAATGTTGGTTATATGTTTGTTTTATGATGGTTATTTAAATTTATATAAATATAGAATGAAAAATAAACCGTTCCGTCGCTCTACCTACTGAGCTACCGTATCGCTGTAGTCGCGGTTTTCCAGTAGTCGCGGGTTCGAATCCCTGCCCGTATCGGTTTATTTTACATGTTTAAAGATTAAAAGATTAAAAATTATGGTTATTTGTTAACCGACTTGAAAAAGGAGGAGTTTCTCAATTCGGCTGGCCTATTTTTTTTTATGTATACTGATTTCTCCGAGGTTTCTGAACCAATTTACGTAATTCTTTTTTGTTTAATGCAAAATAGTTTCGAATTGGTCCCATAAAAGTTTGATTCAGGTAAGCCTATTAGTTTTTATTTTATGACCATTTTTGTCCAAGTTTTGTAATGGTTCCTCCGGAAGGAAATCAGAGCGTGCTGTGACTAATTACATCTGTTGTTTTGTTAATAATAATTCCTTACAAACTGTGCATGGTACTTCAGCATATTGATTATTAACATAGTTATTTTTTGTATTACAGATTTACTTAGTCTATTGTAATATTTGATAATCTCAATGGTGTAGAATAAACTTTAGAGAAAGAATTAGAAGACATCTTGTCCGAAAGCAAAAGATTTTATCTCGGGAAATGAAGATAGCACCTAGAACCATGTCGCGTATTTTAAGAGATCACTTAGGACTTGCAGCCCATAAGAAACGTACTGGTCACTTCTTAACTGATAAATTAAAGATGAGTAGGGTAGTAAAATCGAAACAACTACTGAAGCGGTACGCAAAAGGAGGTCACAGAAAAGTTTTGTTTACGGATTAGAACATTTACAATTGAGAAACATTTTAACAAACAAAATGACCTTATTTATGCTCAAAGCTCTAAAGAAGCGTCCCAATTAGTCGACAGAGTGCCACCTGGGCATTATCCGACTTTGGTGATTGTTTGGTGGGGTGATAGCTATGAAAGAGTGACTGATCCATAATTTTGTTAAAAAGGTATCAAAACTTCAGCACAAGTGTATCAAGAAACCATTCTCGAGAAGGTAGTTAAGTCTCTCAAAAATACCATGTTCAATAACCAAGTTCTTTCTTGCTAGACTCGGCGAAGGCTCTTAAAGCTCGGTCCACGCAGTCTTGGTTGGAAGCGCACGTCTTGGACTTCATCAGAGCTGAAGACTGGCCGTCGTCTAGTCCCGATCTTAATCCACTGAATTATGATTTATGGTCAGTTTTAAAAAGTACAGCTTGCTCTAAACGCCATGATAATTTGGAGTCCCTAAAACAATCCATACGATTGGCAGTGAAGTTTAAATTCTTAATAGTTTTATATTTGTGTATTAAACTAACACACTGTGAAAATTAAAAAAAATATTTTTTTCTTTGTTACAATATTTATGGCAAGACTAGGAAGGGCAAAGAGGTCAATTTCCAAAGCTACTTTCCTTGTTACACCGGATAAAGCAAAAACAATAACATCAAATAGCAATAGCACAAATAACAAACTTTAAACAAAGAGTGCATTTATTAGCAAAAAAAGGTTACAAAGATTTGTTAAAGCTGTCTGATTTAATAAGAATATAGAACTTGGTATCGTTGGAAAGTTCTCTTACGAAACCAAAGTCAAAAGAACTTCAGCTCATAAGAAGATTGTAATTAAGAATTGTAATTCTTGTAAGATTTAACATTTTAAAATCAGCTGAAATTAGTTAACATTCAATACATTTCGAATCTTTGGTGGATGTCTAAATTATATATAAAATAATACGTATCTATTTCCATTAAGCAAATACATTTACGTAAATATGTAAATAATATATAACAGCAAAATCTCTCTATACTATTTACTACTTAAAGACCTTGGCCTTTCTAGAACAAGCATCGGTTCATTTATAGAACGTATTTCAAAGGCGGCATTAGTAGGTTCTTTCCAAATTTGGTTAGGTAGGGAGAGGAGTGTGGAGGGTGAAGGTGAGCGTTTTTGCGCACAATAAAGAGGCCTCTTAAACCTACTCCTGGGTCGCAAGTCCCAGGCACTGCTTGCACTCCTCTCCTTGAAACGCGATGGGCCGCACGGTGAATCCATGGATTGCTAAGAAGCTTCGTCTAATCACTCCACTTCATAAATTCTCATTCTCGTTCATAATTGTTATGTGATTATGATTGTTATTGTTATTTCCACTTTTTTGTTACTGCAACAATGCATTCTAAATTAATGTCATACAAATATATATTTTAAAAATATGTTATAATGTTATATATAAAACCAACTATTACTACTCTTTCGTTTCATATAAAACTAAAAGTGTTGTAATAATTGTTTCATAACTATATACATTACAGACGAACTTACTCGTATTAATTTTTCAAACGTAAGTTCGTACAAACTGTTGAAATCTTTATGAATATGAACTTAGCTTTAGAAACAATGTGGTTTCATATTACTGCTTTAAAATTAAGGAAACTTTATTTTGAATAAAAAGTATCTTCTTGACATTTATTCTTAGTATGACTTGTAAGTAGATTAAAATGCAGTTTGTAAATTGTAAGAGTTGATAAAACATAGTAAATAAAACATAATATTTAAATAACGATGATAATAATGGACTTTATTTTTCTTAATTAGAATGTATTTGAATTTATAAGACCAAGATCATCATACAACATACATTATATGTAAGTCGTATGATGATTTTGGATATTGCTGATGCCGACCAAGCTACAGCTGCAATTAATTTTGATCTTGAACAGATCAATCGATGGTCTAGATCTTGTAGACTAATACTAAGTCCGGTTAAACCTTAGGCGTTACCTTTAAGTCCGCGACATCCATTGAATTCCTTACCGACTCTTGCTCCTTTAGTTCTTAATGATATACTGATCAATTACTCTAATTATGTTAAAAAGCTAGGAATCATTTTGAACTTTTCTTATCTTAAAATTCTCTAGTTAATTAGAGGTAAGCCGCAAGTTGCATTATGCATTTCATTTGCTGTGTCTACAAAGTTTTTTGATTTTAAGAACTAAGATATCCCTTACTCCACCTTATGTATATCTTAAATAGATTTGGATTTAATTCATCAAGTCATTCAGATATAGTTGCATTTCGTTTCGACTTACATTTAAATAGGAGATTGCAATAAATTGTAAGGATAAACGCCGCTAGCGTTATATTTATTATATATTTAAATTAAATTAGAATGTATTTGAATTTATAAGACCAAGATCATCATACAACATACATTATATGTAAGTCGTATGATGATTTTGGATATTGCTGATGCCGACCAAGCTACAGCTGCAATTAATTTTGATCTTGAACAGATCAATCGATGGTCTAGATCTTGTAGACTAATACTAAGTCCGGCTAAACCTTAGGCGTTACCTTTAAGTCCGCGACATCCATTGAATTCCTTACCGACTCTTGCTCCTTTAGTTCTTAATGATATACTGATCAATTACTCTAATTATGTTAAAAAGCTAGGAATCATTTTGAACTTTTCTTGTCTTAAAATTCTCTAGTTAATTAGAGGTAAGCCGCAAGTTGCATTATGCATTTAATTTGCTGTGTCTACAAAGTGTCTTGATTTTAAGAACTAAGCTATCCCTTACTCAATGTCTAATACAGCCCAGAATCGACAACGCAGACACCTGTTACTTGGATGTCGCGGAGGAACTCATTAATAAACTTGAAGGTTTTCAAAATCCCTGTATCCGATTTATTTCTGGATTAAAAATATTTTACCATGTTCTAAGCTTTCATAGAATGACTACCAATTCGCTTTCACAAAAATATTCGTATTTTATGACTTAGGTACAATATTCTTTACAATCCAATTTTTCCAGAATATTTACTCAAGGAGTGTATTAGTTACATTTGCTACGGAGACTCCGGCCGCCCCCGGGCCCTCAAGTGTTGCCCAATCAGATGTAAGAAAGACTAGGCTCTGCCAGCCTGCTTTTTTGCAATTATTGTAAGTGAATATATCGATACCTCGGGGTAGAAAGGTCGTAAACACCAAAATCGTAACTTTACAGGAGACGCAAAAAACGTAACAAAAAAAAAGTTATTGTTCATAACTTTTTTGTTTTTATACGTATTATTGAATGAAAAACTGTTAAATCTTTTGTTTTCAATAAATTTTAACGCCACATAGTCTGCATTTGAACAAACCTCATAGGTTTTAAGCATGGAGTTACGACGTACAAATTTGAATAAAATAGTGGATACGTCTGTTCAGAAAGCACACAATATGGCGTAACTACATTTATTTTGACACTCTTAGCGGATTGGGCTTAAAAGCCAATGTACTATAGCACAATTATAATTTCGTTATACGAATACTTACCTTCCCTAACTTTAAAAACTATTCTCATATTAAATTTACTTTAAATCATTGCAGGTCCGCAGTATAGGCGTTATGAATCAGTAGATAGTTAGGTAGATAATAACCAAGTTTCAAATTTATGTATTTATTAATGAAATAAACATTATGATTAAAGAAAAGAAAACTAATAATCAGTCATAATGAATCAAAATAATAATAGATAATAACCAAGTTTCAAATTTCTGTACCTACTTATTCATGAAATAAATATTAACTGTTAATTGCCGTACCTACTTCAATAAAGATAAAACATTTTTTTTTATAATTTGAAATTAATATTAATATATAGTATATATATTTTTTATAAATAATCTAGGGTAATGCTTAATTACATCTGATGATAAGTGAAATGTAGTCTAAGGTGGTAAGGCCATTACCCTAGCAACCTTGAATAGGTCCTCTTCTTCTTTTTAGTCTTCTCTTGAAGACACCCACATTGTATTCGGCCGGAAATACCGACGCAGGCAATCTGTTCCAATACTTCGCTGTACGAAGTAAAAAAGGCCAAGCAAAGCACTTCGTTCGGACAGGTGGAATGTTCACATCAAAAGGATGGACGCACCTGCCGTGCGTCGGGACGTCCGATGATGGTAGGGGGCCGGGGGAATTAGGTCTTGTAATTCCTGCGCACACTCACCAAAATGTATCCTATAGAATACTGAGGCTAGCAATTCTACGCCTGTGTTCAAGGCTGTGGAGGTCGGCTTCGACCATTTCGGGATCGCCTATAAGCCTCTTTGCTCGCCTCTCAATTGAGTCCAGAACCGCAAGATGAGACTTTGCGGCACCAGCAAATATGTGACCACAATGCTCAACACACGACCGCATCTGTGCTTTGTATAAAACAAGAAGCTGTCCCGGTGTAAAGTACTGTCAAACCTTCGCAAGAACGGCAAGCTTTGCTGCTGCTGCTCTTGCTCTGGACTCAATGAACCGACCAAAGTTGAGGTTCGAGGAAATCTCTAAGCCTAAAAACTGAAGCCGGTCACTTTATTCCAAGGATACATTCTGGAAAGTAGGAGCCAAGGTAAAAAAGCTCTATTTGGCGGTGAACAGACAGGTCTGCGGTTTGGTGGCGTTGAATTTTACAAGATTGGCATTGCTCCATGCGGAGACTGCCTGAAGTTTGTCACTCAAACATTGCACCATAGCTTCTCTTACAGACTGTACTTGATCTCTACTAGCCTGAGCACTCGGCAGATATCTTTCTACAACTGTGCTGTCCTCTGCATACCCATAGATACCGGGCTTCATTAGATCGTTAATTTGTAGCAGTAAAAGAGTTGCAGAAAGAACGGACCCCTGAGACACTCCGGCATTTATTGTCAAGGGTTCCGAGAAACACCCGTCGATAACTACTCGAAGAGATCAGAAAACTCAGAAAGTCCGTTATCAGACGAACATACCAGGAGATATACCGTACGTTGAAAGCTTATTTAAATCATTATTATAATCAGTTTCATCTTCGGTATCAGTGCCAATAAGTTAATTTTTAATTATCTTATTATGAGGCAATTGCAGATATTCCTGGTGATGACAAAGACGTTTCAAATAATTGAATTTGGCAATTGAAATAGGTAATCTTTTTTTTTTTTTTTTTTTTTTTATATCATCTAGGGCAATGCTTGACTACATTACTGTCGGTCACTGAGGAGATCGTTACCTTCTAGGTATGCTAGTAGGCGCGAGTTCAATACACGCTCCATAATCTTGCAGAGTATGGAAGTGATTGAAATCGGTCTGTAATTGACAGGGTCGGCACGGCTGCCTTTTTTGGGCACGGGTTGCACATTAGCAAGCTTCCAGGATTTCGGCACTATTCCAGTCATGAAAGAGAGACGATGCAGACGTGTCAGTACAGGAGACAACTCAGCTGCGCATGTCTTGAGCAGAATGGCTGGTATACCATCAGGACCACTGGCTTTATTCACATCTAAACGACACAATGTTCTCCATACCTCTTTGTTAGTGATGCGGATTTCAGGCATCGAAACACCGCAGTAAGGAAGATGTGCTGGAGAAGCATTGCCAGTGTCTAGATGCGAATTATCAGCAAACAGAGAAGCAAGTACATTCGCTTTCTCTGTTGCTGTGTGGGCCAGGGATCCATCCGGCTTCAGCAGAGCAGGCAGTGGGGGTTGGCAGAAATTCGACTCGATCGCTTTCGCAAGAGACCAGAAAGCTCGACTGCCAGTTGGTCTGACAGAGAGCTTTTCGCCATTCTTAGCGACTCGATCGAGACGAGCCTTCCGCAATGCCTTTTTGTAGGACTTGGCAGCTTGGTTAAAGGTTCTCTTCTTCGAACTTACATCCGGAGTTTTGCGGCTTCGAGCATCAGCCCAAATGAGATATGCCGAATGTTTTCGGTCTTGAGTATGACCACATTCGGCATTAAACCATGGGCGAGCTTTGCCACCGATGGGTGCGTCAGCAAAAGGAATAAAATACTCCATTGCCTGATGCACCACATCGGTTATAGCATCCGCGCAACTCGACGGATCCAAAGAAGAGAAGCAGACCTGCCGCCAAGGATAAGACGCAAAAAAGTGCCGCATCTCATCCTAATCTGCTGACTTGTATTTCCATACTCGCAAAGTTCCGCGCTTCTCTTCCAGCATAGTCGGTCTTCTGGTACGGGAACAGCCAGTCCTGATGACAGGCATTAAAATCCTCCAGAAAGACGAGCTGCGCTGAAGGGAACTGATGCAGAGCCATATCAGCAGCCTCACTGAGATACTCGAATAATCTAGTTGTCTCCTGGTCACCGCTGTGCGAACGGTAAACACAGGAATACAGGATTTTTTCGTTTCCTGTGTCTACTAAAACCCATAAAGAAAAAAAAGTAGGGTCTTCAAGGTGACGGAGACGCTGGATACAGAGGTCGTTCCGCGCATACACGCAGACTCCGGCACGTGAGCGAAAGTTGTGCTCTAACGTGTATCCGGGATAATCCAGGTGCGCAGCGCTTAAGGGACATTGTATCTGCGTCTCCGTCAAAAAGAACAGGTGCGGTTGTTCTGTCTCCAGGTGGTGATGGACAGGTAAGATATTAGAGTGCAAACCCCTAATATTACTGAGGTGCACTTCACAATCGGGCATTATATAAATTACGTAATACAAAATCTGTATTCTGGATTCCTTTATCTTTGACATCCTCTTTTTCAGTAATTTTGTTACTCTTTCCCTTCTCTTTTAACTTTATTTTTGTATAAGTATCCCGCTCTTTTCCAGTTTCTTCAAATAAACTAACTTTTCCTGCAATGGCTTCTTCATTGGTGGAGTATTTAATACAAATTTGATTAGGTGTTTTCTTTTTGAAGGTCCGTCCTTTTTTTAGTTTCTTTAGTAAAAGTTTTTAAGGCAATTTCTTCCTAATTTATAAAATCATTGTTGTAATTTTTCAAAGGTCAAAAAGGCGTAAAAGACAAATACTTACTACATTGGCTTTTACGCCCAAATATTTTACATTAATGACAGTGATACAACCAAAACAACTTTATGATCCCATGCAATTGGTATATACACCATTATTTATTTAAAAAACTGGTTTAAGGTATGAAAAAATATGGGTCGTATATCACATTTTTTCTTAAATAATAAAATTTTGTGAACACAGATCGATAGAGCTTGAAATTCTATACAAAACTTTATCATTAACTCATTTTCGCCAAAAGTGGTCTTTACGACCTTTCTACCCCGAGGTATCGATATTGTTTTGTAAAACTAAAACTAAAAAAAAAAACAAGACAGAAACTGAACTGCACTGAAAAACTAAAACTGCTTTGATGAATCTATCATTCTATACATAATGTTTATTTTGTACATACTGAGTACAATGGCTCTGCTGGGGACGGAGGCAATGCCTTGTATGTTTTTCTATTTTGCTTTTCTGATAAAAGTGAGAGACAATGATTTTCAATATTATAAAAAAAAATTGGTAAATGGGTTTGGCAATGACATGAGGATGAATAACACTTTAAGTTTCCCTGTAACTAACAATATACATACATATTTTGTATTTCTTACAAATTTGCTTATATCTTTGCTTATATGAATATAGTATCTGATTTCCTTTGCCCAGTAATACTAATTGACTTCGGCTAATTGGTCTCTCCCACTAGTTTCAAGTTTTTCTGATCTTCATACTGAGTGTTTGGTTATTTTTTTGTGTGAGACGAAATTTAATTGCAGAAGAGTGTTCTACGTCACGAACAGGATGTTGCTGTCGGTCGTGTTTGTCTTATTCTAAAACTCGGGGCAAAAGCAATTCTTAATCACTTTTTAATTGGCAGCTAGTTCATTAACTTGTAAGGATTTGCGTCACAGATTAAAAACCAATATCATAAACATGTTACGACTTGTTTATAAATATATTCATTTATTTCATTAAAATCTATTTATTATTAATTTTTATTAGTTAATTTTATTATGATCAGTTTCTCATTAACTCCACATACATCCAGATTTATTATATATGAGATACTCATTTATTTCAAATTATTTATGTATATCTTAAATAGAATTTGGATTTCATTCATCAAGTCATTCAGATATAGTTGCATTTCGTTTCGACTTACATTTAAATAGGAGATTGCAATAAATTGTAAGAATAAACGCCGCTAGCGTTATATTTATTATATATTTAAGTCTCCACTTAGTGTACCTAATGCAATCTTAATAAATCTGATCTTAATAAATTTTAAATCTCCCTGGAAATCGTTGAATGTAGGTCGTGCAATTTTAAGAGCACATTTGTTAAGGAAAAACTGTGATTAGCTATGAATGATTAAAACCTTTTTATTCAATTAGTGGATTCTCGACATAAAAATATTCAACTTCGATGAAACAAAAAGGTAACGAGCGTATTGAAATAAATAATACATATTGAACTAACTGTAGTTACATCTACCATCGATACTTTAGTAGCTACTATGTAATTATTTTATTTATTTATAATAGAAATAAAATAACTTCACATACTTCTCTATTATTATTATATCTCTGCCCTCGATAAAAGTCATTATAAGTTTCTTCACATGTTTGCCATTTAATAAAAGTTTAGATAACTTCTTGAATTCTATATTTATATAAAGTTGCAGTATTCTGTATAAAATGGGAAAATGTTGTTTCTAAATTACATCCGCAGACGCATACAGAAAAATCTTTAAGATTTTTTGAGTTTGGCCAAGTAAATAACTTAGTCAATTATAATAACTTAATTTATAACACTAGCATTGTTGTTTTTTTTTACAGAAAAACTCTTTATTATTTGGAGTTACAAACTCGTTATGAATGCATGACAACTAAAAAACAAATGAATATATATGTAGTTTATTTACCTTTCTATGTTTGACAAGCAATAAGTGGTATATTGATATCGCTTAATTACATTATATATAGAACGAATATTCTATTTTGAAAATTATTAAGAAAAATCTTTATTCTGTGATATTTCAAGAAATAAAAAGTGACTAGTAGTTAAATAATATAACTTCTTTTATATTTAGTTACTCGGTCCATTTTAATGAGCAAATATTACTCGCTTAGACAAACCGATCCTTGACTTTTTTATTTTTTTATTGTTTCATCACCTCATTATGTTCTAACATACGGCCAATATACAGCCTAATGACATATTGTAATCTACCATCTAAGCGCTCATCACACTTTAGGAATCTTCGAAGTTATACGATCGTAGACGGTCTTTCACTGCAGCTGGATGATAGTAACATTCATTGGAGTATTATTTTTGCAACTTGTTGTGTTGACTCCAAAGAATTTCCCTTTAAAATTCTTTTGTACAAAATGTTAAAAAGTTTATATCTTATATGTATTCTGTGTTTAAATAAAATAATAAATAATACTTAACAACTTTAGACCACGGCTGTTCCTCGCGACTTAACGTGGTATATACAGGGTTATTTTTTATTAGTTGACCATCTCTTGCAGGCAGCCTCTACATCAATCCTAACACCATTTGTTCTACGACTTTTTGAGTTGATTTGAGTTTAAAAAAAATAGTGTTGGGTTTTATGCAGAGAGGCTGCCTGCAAGAGGTGGTCAACACATAAACAAATATTTTTCAAATCAGACTGACTACTCTTCCAAAATAGTATTTCAGTACACTCTAGTTCTTCGATGCAAACATTCAAAACCTGTTGCTTTTTTGCACTGAGGAATTAATTTAGGAACACAAAACCACCAATTTAGAGGCTGAGAGGAAAACGCGTTGCAGCTTGATGTAGACATGATTTGAAACAGACAACTGGGTTTAGCTGCGGTTATAAAATGAAATGTTGATAATATTTTATTGATACTATATATAACATATCTAATAATAACACTAACAAAGATTTAGTCAAGATTATCAGTTCTAGTTTTATTATAGTGATAATTTCTACTAGTTTTATTTTTCCTTGGAAATTGTGTTTTTTGCGCATTTAAAAATAACTATAGATTGCTGGCTGCGATTTCACAAAACTATTTGACCTCATGCTCACTTTACCGTAGACATTTATGTGGCTTTATCATTTTAAATTTAAAAAGGCACTGTCTGTAAATTAAATATTATTTTTCAAGTTCCTGATGTTATTTTTATCACGAATATACATTGTATTTATTCAACATTGACAGAAACTCATTTACAAATGGTTTTCTTTTAAAAATACTTTGACTTATATTTTCGTCTCCAACTTTAATATTTCTTTCACACTTTCTTACAATTGTATAACACCTTTATTCGTACATCTTATAATAAATATATTATCGCATAGAAAACCCATTTTTTATCGAAATTTGAAAAAGAGTAAACACAATATTTGATTTGAAAATATTATTCCTTTCCCAGCTCATATTAATTCTTGGGGGCAATACGTTTTATACATGCATCTATACTGTAGGTTAAGTATAAAATTACATTTTATAATTTCAATGGTGCTTTTATAATTCATGTCATAATTTAATCCACTTTTCAGAAAACCTTAAGTAATTTAGAGAAGAACTAGGGGAGAAAAACAATGAAGCATTACATTATTGGATTATAAACCGGGACAGTGGGGCAGATGGATATAAATCAATATCTATAAAAGAATTTCTTTTATACTTATCAAGATACAAAAGTGATATATAGCAATTTATGTTTTAATTATTTAAGGATGTGTATATTTCAGACTTCCGATCTGTATAATTATATATTATTATATATTAATTAAACCAATTTTATAAAGTCCTATTATGTTTCATTCTATGTTGTCTATGTCAAAAAGATAGATACTAATTATAAAACCGATGCAAGTAATATGATAATGTATATTAGTGCAGGTTATTTAAAGTTCATAATTAAATTATAACATGTATTTTAAAAACATATACATTTATATAATAAAAAATTCTGATTTTTTACTCTTGTATTAATTTTTTTTAAGAAGGTAGAGGCAATCTTTCAGGACACTGGAAGGTTAGGGCTCCACACCTGTTCGGGCAACAGTTGAGAGCCCGGGAACAGTCTCAGTCTCCGGTGCAAGTGTGACTGCATATCCACACTCCACGGTGATATTCAGGACATTCACCCGGCTTCTCTGTGAGATAAAAGAACAGTTCCAACAAACAGGCCTAATATTTATGTCTGTCCAAACATTTATCTTAATGCAATTTTTAAAATTTTTTAAGAATTTTAAAAAATTAAATTGGTTTTAATGTAAAATTTTGTTATGATGATCATAATTATGAGTTTAATGCATGTTATGGATAATATTATGACTACTTTATAATTTTATGATAGCATAAAATCGATTGTTACCCAGTTTAGCCAAAAGCCGAGTTATAAAACTGATAGATATCAGAGCCTACAATGCTTCAAAGCTAATCAAATAACACGTTGAGTTAGATTAATCGTTATCTTTATATCACCTATCAGATATGCCAGCAAAAAACTACATTTAAAAAAGCTGACGTTAGATTTTATATTGTTATAACAAATATATATTACACTAGCTGTGCCTGCGATTCAGTACGAATAGATTCCAATTTCGATAAAACGTACCAGTTCAAAGTTTCGTCAAACACCGGCCAGTAGTTTTTACATGTAGGAGTATTTCTTTTTATATTTTTTTTAATATTTTATTTTTAATCACAGATATTTTTTTACTAAGTAGGTAGTCCAATGAAGTATTCTGTTTTATTGGAATGTATATTATTATTCCCTGAAGGGAGGACCACTATTTAAGTTTTTAAATAATGTCTAACCGCAATGGTACGAAAATTAGGGATTATTTCTTTTATTTGTTAAACGATTTAAATAAAAAAAACATTTCTGAAAACTTCATCCAAACCGGTTAATTCGTTTCTGAGATTAGCGTGCGCAAACATAGAGACATACAAACGTACAGACTAAATGAAAACATTGTTTTGGGTTCTCTTGCGTATATGAAATTCACGTACTATGATTTTTTTAAAATATTTTCCATTAACCTACAATAATCAGTAACAGTTTATTTATATGTATAAAGAAAAAAATCTAGAACACTTTAAACAGATAATTCTATTGATAGAGTAGAGTGTGCAATGAAAACTAAAAACTAAATGTTATTCAGAGTGACGCTCAATTTCTATATATAAAATTTATTAAATTAGCTATATTTTTTTGTGCAGCGTGCATAACTAAAAGAGAAACAGATAAACAGACAAAGATTCCAAAAATGTTAGAAATGGATTCTGGTAGTTATCCCTTCACATATTGGCTGTATATATTTTATGTTTTACATGTATAGAAGAAGATTTGCATGGTGCCTATGACGTGATTGACATAAATTGACATCACATTTTTATTTCTTAACCGATTTAGATGATATAAACCTGATAAAACCGAACTGAAAAAAATCGATTGAGATAAAATAAATAAATATTTATTAACCGACTTAGATCAAATAATAGATGAAGAATATTAAAAAATATTCCCGAAACTGCATTCAAATTGATTTTGCCGTTTCTGAGATTAGCGTGCACAAACATAAAGACAAACAGACAAAATAAAAAACCATTGTTTTGGGTACTCTTGCTCTTATAAAGGCCCCCCATCATGATTTTTTTTTAATATTTTCCATGTGCAGTTTTCAATTAGTGACAGTTTTATTACATGTATAAACTAGCTGTTGCCCGTGAATACGTCCACGTGGACTAAAAATATTATTTAGGTATTTGACTTATGTACTCAGCCATATAAATATTATTTTTACAGTCTACGTAGACGAAGTCACGGGCAACAGCTAGTAAATAATAAATCATGGAATAAAAGTAGCTTTAGTCACTTCTTATTGTATCAGCTATCTGCAAGTCGAAGTTCCGTCAAAATCGGCTCTACCGCTTTAGAAATAAGCGTGTATAAACAGACAGATAGACAGACCGACAAAAAATAAAAAAATATATATTTTTGTATATCTCCATATGCAGTTACTAAAAAGCGGTTATTTCAATATTACAAACAGACACTCCATTTTTATTTATATATATATAGAATATAGATAATCATTATTATTAATTAGAGGATATTAATTATTTTATTAAATATATTATTTTAACATTAAGTATTATTGAATCGTTGTGGAGTCCTATATTGCATAACCAAATTGTCTTAAACTTCGGGCAGTAGATCTGCGTCATGTTACAAGAATGAGATAGTCTGAACATCACATCGAATATGTACCCCGAGAGTAGGTATGTCCAGTACAGGATCTCTACTCACATGTACTTACTATCAAACATTTATTATCAGCATAAAACTCACCAAACACAATGAGACACAGTCGTAACATCTCCTAATATGTACTCACAGTCAGCTGTGTAACTCTCGATTGATAATTGCTTGACATCTCCAAGTAAATAAATAAATAAATAAATAAGTAAATATTGTGACATACCGACCTTTGCTTTATTTATCACTAGCTGTGCCTGCGACTTCGTACGCGTAGATATCGATTTTGATAAAATGTACCCTTTGTACTTACCAATGTATGTAAAAACTATAAACCTTCAGATTGGTAAGCAGCAAAGGTACGTCAATAAGAGATTATTAACTTATTTGTTAACCGATTGTTATAAAAAAAAACACAAAAGATAAAGTGAATCCCATGACAATATATTCCCGAAAACTGCATCCAAATCGATTAATCCGTTTCTGAGATTAGCGTGCACAAACATTCAAACGAACAGGCAAATTAAAAAAACACTGTTTTGGGTTCTCTTGCCCAGATAAGGAGTACGAATTAAAAAAAAAAATTTTTTTCGTGTTGTGTGCCCAAGTAAAAGACAAACAGATAAACAGACAAAGATTTAAAAAATGCTGAAAATGGATTCTGTTAGTTATCACTCCACGTACTGGTACATTTTTTTAAATATTTTCATTGTGCAAAGACTACTCCTCTATATATTTATTACATGTATAAAATAAGATTTGCATGGTAACTATTACATGATTGACCTAAATTGACATAACATTTTTATTTCTTAACCGATTTAGATGAAAGAAACACTAAATGTTAAGTGAAGACTGTGATAATATATTCTTGAAAACCACTTTCGAATTCGTTAAGCCGTTTCTGAGATTAGCGTGCACAAACATACGGACATACAGACAAACAGACATACTGAAAAACCATTGTTTTGGCTCTTATAAAGGCCCACTATGATGTTTTTTTTAATATTTTCCATGTACAGAAATGGATCAGTGACAATTTTATTATATGTATAGATGAAGCAGAATTCAATACTTCGATTTTTAAAGACAAATTCTTTAATTTTGTCCACTTACTGTGTTAATTTTTTTTTATTTTACCTAATCTTATTTTTAATATCGTTTTATAAGATCTAAAGTTAAAAATGATTACACTGTTTTATAGGATTTATTACATATGCCGGAGGATATAAACAGAAATATTCCATTTTAGCCTCGGAGCGGTAACGTTGTTATAAAACTTGTATGTGAAAATCTTTCTTCTATTCTTTTACTTTCTATCATTTGTTTTGCATCTTTTTAGTACTCATTCCAGTTATATATTTATACTATATAATAATCTTCGACCAACCGATGTCGAAGCAATCATAGAAATCCACTTATTGTTTCATTGTATTAACAAGTATGTAAAACAACAAGTCAAATGAATGCAAATATGCAAATGTACAAGCAAATCATATTTTCCTGTTTATTATAATATACTAGTAAAAAGATAAGATTCAATCAAAACATATTATTGTATAACACAATTATTATTGTATACATTTAAAAATCAAGTGAGTGAGTTACAAAAGAATAGTAATTGCTTTTCAAATTTAAAAATACTTTAATATAAACCGATATCCGATAAAAGGAAGTTGGTAAATTTCAGCAAAAAGCAAATTTTCAAAGTAATTGCATAAATTGTTTAACAAAAGGTTTTAAATTTAACGAGACGAGTAACATTCGTTCTTTTGTTTTTATTTAGCCATGTAAAAACTTAATTGAACGTTAAAATATAAAGTTTCGCTATAGAAAACTACCCATTTCAGTTTTCGGGTATTCGGAAAATAAAAAATAGTTCTTTTGTTCTATTCAGACGCATAACGTACCTATGTAGTAAAGTCGTTGAAGAGAAACCGGACTTAGAATGGTGCTATTAACTTTGTCCGCATTTTTTTACCCTCAGAGTATAATGTTCGTATTTGCCCAAATACCTAATGTTTCAAAACTGTTTTAATAGTTATTTCAATAAGTATGAATATAAGAAATTATGAATTGACTAATTTTTATATACGTTTTTAGATTTTCTTGCAGGAGTTGAACCAATCACAATCTTTGATAGTCATATAAATCTCTTCTAGTCATCAGTTTTTCGTATAAAACTTTTATGAGGTAAAAATCGATGATATCGTTTAAATGGACGTAATAACAGTAAAATAATTATCAGTCGAGTCATCGCTGAAGCAGTAGTGATGTGCCACTGTCAGTCAAATATCAAATACTTCATGCTTAGGAATTAGATATTGTGATATCTTAGAGCTTTATTCTTTTAACAAAGTACTTATATACTTTATTCACAGAGATGTCTCTCTGGCTCCATAACTCCTGAAGGCTAATGAGTTCAGACTCCAAATTTAGTACACAGGTAACCCATAGTCTCATGACCAAGATGTGCTATAATATTTTTTTCTGATTTTACCTTGGTTTAAATGTCCAAATACACAGAAATTAATTCGATTCATCATTTCATTTTATGCATCTGTAATTTTAAATCAATTCATGTGCTGATTTTTCTTTTTCAATAGCCTAATAGATATAAGACCTAAGAGGGATTTTGGATTTTAAAACAAGAGATTAACAAATTCTGGTAGCCGTCATTTAAAACCGGTATTGAGCAGATTAATAATGTTTACAGAAAATTGTTTCACAAAATTTTGGAAATTGGACTAAACGTAAATTGCTTCGTTAAAATTAGATGGACAAAAACGTAGTTGATGTTGAAATTGCTTTCAACTTCAGTTTTCAGCATTCAGTTTCAAATAATCTAAAAATTTACTAATATTGTTCTTCGTGGTAAACTATATCGTTTTTAGATAAGTGAATCTTCTGTCTTTATTATCAAATTATGATAGCAGAAAACCTCTACCACAATTATACCAAGATATAATAATTGGACACAATCAATTTGGAAGATGAAAATAATGTAACAATATAAAATATGGTATATACTTATGTATATGACTTAGTAAATTTTATTTTATATTAACTTTTGCTAGTGACTTCACACGAGTTGTAGTTAGTCTAGTATAATTCTATTGTTTCTTTCAAATGGACAGTTTACTTTTAAATCTACGCCATGCGCGGCCATGCCAATGTAAAATTACTCTGGAATATAGTTTACAGTACTGTGAACTTTTATTTGAATATGTTTTAATTCGTAAAAGAGTAACACACACCCACTCATCCAAAAACACAGATAATAATTATAATAATATATATGTATGTCTATTATTATTATTTGTATATATTTGTCTACATACAACACCCGTCCATCTATTTTTGCAACTCTGACGTTTATAACAGTAGTAAGATATTACATTACCTGTTTCATATATTTTATTTATATCAAAAATACAACTTCCTAAATGTTATTTATTGCATTTTGTAAAATATATTTTGTCATTTGTAATTTATTTTGTATATTAGGATATAATATTATAATATAATGAAATATTGTGGGTATTGAGTCACAGATAAAATTATTGTGCAAGAACAAATTAGAAACCGAGTAAGACGTGTTATCGAAACTAGTTTATAGAATATCTAACTACGTCACCATTAATTTTATCTGTCGTCAATCTGTCACTATCTGTTAAATACATTTTTTACTCTGCTCCGACCCAAATTCCATATTATTAGATCTTAAGTATGAATGTGAAGATTGCCGTCATATTACTACTGGAAAAGCGCGGGAAATCTTAAACTTGGCGGTTTTGTTTTTTGTGGTTCAATGTTTTAAAAATTAATTTAATTATCAGTTGGGTACTATTTTCATATCTTTTATAAATATTCATTCTTATTTGTATATTTTTAGTTAATAGTGTTCGAATTTCCTGTTATTGGTGAGTGTTTTATATCTTTTTGCCCCCCCCCATGAACGAGCCTCCCGATGACCCGGGGGGCTTCGTCCCCCCGGTAGCCAGTTATATTACCATCCAATCAAACGAATCTGGAATGGAAACAGATACGTCTTCTACAACCCGTACTTTAAAAAGATGCAGACGTAATATTTGTAAACATTGCAATAAAAAAAGAAGGAGTCATCATGGTTCAGAAATAAAATCTTCAGATTGCAATTGTCATTCTGAAACTCCTATTATTGACTCTCAGCCTGTTAACACAGCACCAGAGGTTACTCCCCAGTCCACCTTTCTTAACAATTCTGCAAATACAACAAACAACAAAAATATAACTTTCTCACCTGTTAGTAGAACAAATTACTGTGAAACTGATATTGCTCCATTTATTTTACATATTCAAAAAAACATAATTTCTCCCGATGACAAATCATCCATACATCCAGTTATATTTGGTAATTTTCTTAAAAAGAACAATTTTAATAACATTGTCAATGGTAGTGTCAAGAAAATTGGTAGAAATAAAATATCAATAGCTTTTTCTAATTTTAAAGATGCAAACAGTTTTCTTAGTCATAAAGCCCTTGAAATTAATAACTATAAAGCTTTTATTCCAACATTTAATATCACACGAATGGGGTTGGTAAGAGGAGTTCCATCAGAGTGGTCTCCTGATGAAGTGAAGGCAAATGTATCTGTACCTATAGGATGTGGGGAAATAATAAAAGTCAGACGTCTGAATTATAAGAGCTTTATTGATGGCAAACCTACATGGAATCCTTCACAAACTATTATAATTACCTTTGATGGTCAAATTCTTCCTAAAAGAGTCTATCTATGCTATAATGCTTTGAATGTAGATTTATATATATATCCGACAATACAGTGTTATAACTGTTGTCGTTTTGGACATACAAAAGTACAATGTAGGTCAAAACCTCATTGCTACAAATGTAGTAAAGAACACTCTGGTGACTCTTGTGATTGTGTTGAAGATGATGCTTGTTGTTTTCTGTGCTCTGGGTACCATTTTGCAACCAGCAAAAGTTGCCCAGAATTAGCAAGACAAAAGCAAATTAAAGTTCATATGGCCCATAACTGTATATCATATGCTGAGTCAGCAAAGTTGCACCCTCCTGTGTCCAAATCATTTGCAGATGTTTTAGCATCTAGACCCACTCCACAATCTGCAATGTATAATAATAAAAATCATATTAATTCATCTCAACTTAATAGTCCTGTTATAAATTCTTATAAAAAAACTACATTTTTGAAACCTCGTAGCATTCCAAACTCCGGTACTGGGTATAATAAAGCAGCACACAATGCTATTATTAATGATTTCACTATCCCATTGCCAAGCAATGGATGTGCTTTACAACACACTGCTCAAGATAAAAAAACTGACTCGCATATAGAACTAATTACAGCTCTATTTAATCTCTTAGCTAAGTATAATCTAATCTCACCGTCCAACGTAGCACCATTAATAAAAAATATAACTAACCCTCAAATCATAAATAATGAATTCACAGATAATCATTCAGTGGAACACTCGTAGTGTCATATCTAACAAAAGTGATATTATTTATTTGACTAACAAATATAAACCCATTGCTTTTGCAATGTCAGAAACGTGGCTAAAACCTGATAAAATTTTTAACATTCATGGTTACTCCTTAATAAGGGATGATCGTATAGACAGACAGGGTGGTGGGGCAGCAATACTTATAAAAAAGACATATCCATTTTCTCCAATTCCTCTTCCTCCACACACCTCAGACATCTCTATTGTGGCTGTAAGTGTAAACAATTTCTGTTTAGTATCCATTTACATACCTGAACCTTCTTCATCTATTTTAAATGAATTAGATAGCATACTTTCTAAAATTCCCAGACCATTTCTAATTCTTGGAGATTTTAATTGTCACCATAATGTTTGGGGAAGTTCTCACTGTAATTATTTAGGCCGAAAATTAGTTGACATTATTGACACCCATAAATTATGTATTCTTAACACTGGTAAACCAACACGTTGCACTGATCCCAACCAAAATAAAAGTGTAGTAGACTTATCTATTTGCACTCCAAATTTTGCCTCTTCCTTGTCTTGGGATACACATCCATTTACCCATGGCAGTGATCATTACCCTATACTTATTAAATTATCAAACAATCATTTAAAGCACATCCGAAATATTACTTTAAGAAAATTTAAGCTACCTCATAAAGAACACACCACCTGGGAAACCTTCAAACACAATGTTGAAACTAAAGTGACTTCTCTCCATCATATAAATAAAGAAAATGACATAGAATGTGCAGAGGCTTTTACTCAAATCTTAATTGAAGCTGCTCACGAAACCTTTCCTACTAAAAACACTTCAGAATACATTCCATCCCCACCATGGTGGGATCAAGAATGCACTCAAGCCATTCAAAATCGTAAGAGTGCAGAAAAAAAATATTGTACAGACATGACTCCTAAGAATTTCGGAATTCTTAGTGAAATACGATTGAAAACTAAAAAATTATTTAAAAAAAAGAAATTTGAAGGGTGGAGAAAATTCTGTGCCACTATTTCTCCAAACACAAATCTGTCAATAGTATGGAACAATATTAAACGATTTAGATCGGCTTTTAAGAAATATTCATTTCCTATACTTCCGTCATCACTCACTAATGAGTTTCTCGATATATTAGCTCCCCCTTGGGTTCCTGAAAACCCTATAAATTTGCAATTGTCACCCATACCCCTCACAGATAGTTCTAACTCTTTAGAAAGTCCTTTTACTCTATATGAATTAAAAAGTATAATCAACAGCGTTCGAGACTCTTGCCCTGGTCAAGACGGCATAACTTATAGTTTTTTCCTCCATCTTAATGATATTAGTCTGTCTTATTATTTAAACGTCATAAATAGTGTTGTAACAACAGGTAACATACCTTTATCATGGAAGTCACAGATAGTATTGCCAGTGTTAAAACCAAATAAGTCTGGCAATGAAGCCTCAAATTATCGTCCCATATCTCTATCCTCTGTTCTAGTTAAAATCACTGAACATCTTATAAAAAATCGTTTAGAGTGGTTTGTGGAAAATAAACAGGCGCTTTCCAAAAGCCAATATGGTTTTCGTAAAAGTAAAAGTACAATAGATAATATAAGTATACTTACAACTGACATCCGATTAGCTTTTACGTGCAATGAATCGGTGGTTGCAGCCTTTCTAGATATAAAATCTGCGTACGATAATGTTTTACTTCCTACCCTCAAATTAAAACTCGAGGCATTAAGTGTTCCACCTAGGTTTTGTAATTTTATCATTAATTTATTATTTGAACGCACAATCACTCTAGTTACTGACCCCGATTCTCATAACCCTAGAACTGTTTGGAGAGGCTTGCCGCAGGGATCCGTGTTGAGTCCTTTATTATATAACATTTATACCCATGATTTAGAATTCATATTTGAAAATGATATCAAACTTCTTCAGTATGCAGACGACCTTTTAATTTACTCTACAAATCGATCAGTAGATAGAGCATCAAATATAGTTTCATCTGCTTTAAATAAACTTAACATATGGTTAGATCAAAATGGATTAAGCCTTTCAGTCACCAAAAGCGCGGTAGTAGTTTTTTCCAGGAAACGTAGCAGTTCCCCATTTCATATCATTTACAATAACAGCGCCATTCCAATTTATAACAACTTTAAATATTTAGGTATTATTCTAGATTCAAAACTATCAGGTGTTGCTCACTGTGATTATATTATCAATAAATGTGAAAGGGTTTTAAATATTATTAGGTGTTTATGTGGCGTCTGGTGGGGAGCTCATCCATTCAACCTTAAATTAATATACAATTCTTTGATACGTAGTCTCTTAGACTATGGTACTTTTCTATTGGAACCTATTAATGTTACTGTTTTGAAAAAACTTGATCAGATTCAATCAAAAGCCCTAAGGTTAATAACGGGAGCTATGAAGTCGAGCCCAATTAATGCCTTACAAGTGGAATGCTGTGATCCCCCTTTAATTTTAAGACGCCAATATTTATCCGATCGATTCCTTTTTAGATCCCTCCAATTGGCAAAAAACCCTTTATTGACTCTTCTACAATCTCTAGCAGAAAAAATTGATTTCTCTGATTACTGGCGTCACAAATCTACTCCATGTTTAATCAGTAGCTACAAAAAAATTATAAGCCTGCCCTCTCCTACGCATCGTTCATGTTTACTTCCTCCTTTTGAGGTTAACTATGAATCCTTAATATTGTGTCCAAATATAATTCTCAAGTCAATTAAAAAAGATTCTAACGCAAATTTAAATTTTAAATTTTTACTTGATACTTTATTTAATAATCATAACCATATATACACCGATGCGTCCAAACATGATTTATTTGGCTGTGTGGGGGTAGGTGTATATCATAGTCAATACAATATTGTCCAGAAAATTAAACTCCCACCAGAAACATCCGTTTTTACCGGAGAATGTTTTGGTCTTTTAAAAGCTATTGATTATATTCTTATCATGAAACTTAAAAAAACAGTTATATTTTCTGATTCAATTAGCGCTCTTCAAACACTTTGTAAATTTCCCTTGAAAATGAAAACATATTTTCCGGTTATTTTTGAGATCAGAAAAAAACTTAATATTTGTATTAGAAATAGCTACGATGTTCAATTTATGTGGATCCCTGGCCACTGTGACATTGATGGGAATATTATATCAGACAGGTTAGCTAATGAAGCTGTGCTTTGTGGGGATATGCATCCATATAAAAATTATAGCCATGACCTTTTATCACTTCCTAAGACTGACCTTCGTCATACTTGGTGCAATATCTGGGAAAAAAGTTCTCGTGAGAAAGCTAAATTTTTTGTTAAGATCCAACCACATATCCCTCTTAAAACTTGGTTCCGAAACATTGACTTAGGTAGGAAATCCATTTCAACTATTATCCGCCTACGGCTTGGTCATGTTTGCTCTCCCCAACACCTTGCAAGACTTAAAATTATAACAAGTGATTTATGTGATTGCGACATGGTTAGTGTTGGTGATCTCAATCACATTTTTTTCTCGTGTAAAAAATATAATTATTCCACTTTTTATGAAAACTTGATATCCCTCAAAATTCCTTTTCCAACTTCGATAATCTCCTTACTCCTAAATCCTTCCGCTTATAGAACAATTGCATCTTTTATTATTCTCAACAATATAAAGTTATAATCAATATACAAATAAATTTCCTATCTCATCCAATTACTTATCCAAGAACGCTCACCTCATCTTTCCTCTCTTATTTTATTCTACCCTTCTGATATTCCTTATTCCAATTTCCGTTTCCTTAATTATAATATTATTTTCCCCAAGTTTCCCTACCTTTTAACAAATTAATACAACAATTGTCATTGGCTAAATGCACAAACCGTGCGAAGCCAAAGAACTAAAAGAAAAAAAAAAAAAAAAAAATGAATGTGAACAAAGCAAGTGATTAAGATCCAATCACGCGCTATCATTATTTTTAGTGAACTAATACCCCAGAAGATTGCACGACCTACATACAAAGGTTCAGGTGGATTTACAATTAATTAAGGTCCATGTACGCCACAGATTATAAATAACGACACTTTATTTATAACGACATATTTTAATAATATCATTAATACCAAGAATATTCATATTATACAAAAAATAATGAAGTATTCAATTATAACTTTCGTTGTTTTTAACGCAAAAATAACAATAATTTTAAAGTGATTTAGGTTTATTGATATATTAAATCAAAATGGCGATTTGAAGGTTCTGTAAGTCAAATTGGAGCTTAACAAGTGTTTTCAAATACTATAATCTGTTATTATCTTGTTAAATTATTATATTTATTATTGTGTGGTCACAAAGTTTGCTAAAACTACGTTTAAATGTTTGCTAAATAAACAATAAAAATATTTAATATGACTCACGGATTAATTTAATCTGTGGCACAAACCCTTACACGGTCTACATCTAGCTGCCAATTACGAAGTGATGAAGAACGGCCGCCTCTATGAACTACGTACATACGTAAAAAGAAAACAAATAACAAAATAGTGTAATAACTAGAATAGTGTAGTGTTGAGTAATATTGAGTAATAATTAACACTAACAGCGTTATAATTAGTAGTAGTAATTACAACTAATTTAGTGAGAATACTACCACTAATAAAAACTATACAACATTTACTATACTTCGTTATGTATAAATAAATACTCATACCATAACCCTATTTAATATTTAAAATCGGCATTCAGATTTACAAATACCTTTTAAGACATTTCTCTATGATGTAACTAAACATTGTCTCGATGATTGTAGCTAAGATAGCTAGAACATCAAGCTAAGTTAGCATTTAATAAATAAAATACACTGAATATATTTATTCCTTTAAATCTTATTTAGTTTATTCAAAAGACCATTTTATATATTTGTAATAATGATGCATTTTATTTGATGGCTTATAAAAAAAATATTGCTTAACATACGTTTGAAAACTGTTTATATTTTTCTTGGACAATTGATCGTAATCTTAGCGTCTATTACACCAGCGTTACCATAGAGCGGTCATCCGATAAACTAACTACAAGCAATTTGCTACAGCTAGTCAGTACTACAGTCTGTAAAACGAATCCGAATCTAACCACTGCACTGAGGTGAAGGCGAATGCCATAGACGATGAACTCAAAGACAAATTAGTAAAAAAATCCTAACAGCTGATATTTTTATTTCACAAAACTATTTGACCTGACTCACTAATGTTATACCGCAGTTTTTCAAAAAGCCTTATCATTTGGACCCTTTTATGTTTAAAAAGGCAGTGTCTGTAAATTTAATATTCTTTTTTTGCTTTGCTGACTTTATTTTTGTCACGAATGTACATTGTATTTATCCACACTGACAGAAACTCATTTACAAATGGACGTCATGCAAAAATGAACTGAACTGTAAATTATGTTTATTAACTCCTAACTTTTTAATTTGAATAGTAAGTGATTAAAAAAACTTGTAATCTTACTTATGAAATATTATTCTAGAATGTATATTTTCATATTTTGTAAAACACAATATTTTCTAAGTGATAATTCTTTTACAACTTAAATAAATTACATATTGAGATTGATGTGCACGTGTTGTTAAATTTAAAACTTGCAGAACTCTTTTTGACTGTAATTTTATTGTAAAATGTAAGAATACAAATTATTATTGTTGGCACTTAAAAATATTTCAATTAATTATTCACAAATGTTCATGAATAGGTAATGTCGTCTAAAAATTATGATGCTTACTCATGGATTTTGTGGTGTTGATAACAAAAAATATATATATTTTTTTTTTAAACCAAGTTTATAGTAACAGTTCAGTACTCACCGAACTAAATACTGAGTTGCTATTATACTCATGCTTTGTCCTCGAGATTAGTATTAAGTTTACATATAGTAGACGCTAGGTGTCGCCAATCTGCACTCTATTTGAGATTTTTTTTTTTATTATGGTAGGTATAACCCACCCCTACTTGTACCGTCGTTATACATTGAGTGCTCCGCCAGTCAGTAAGCTTAAAGTTTTTCTTTTTTTTGTTTGTCTATACTATTAGCCCTGTACGGCGTCACCGGGGGAGTAGGTGGGTCAGGTGACCCACCCTTAAAAAGGGGGGGCCAGATGGGCCCCCATGGGGAACGACATTCCGAGGGCGTCTCAGTTTGAGACACGGACCTCGGCTCGGGGCGTCGTTAGTCAGGAGGGAAACTAAGGAAATTTGGACACTAGCGTCCTCCGACGGCAGAACGCCGGAGCAACGGAGCACTTACTCAGTTGGGACCTCGTCTATACCGGTATAGACGGTGTGTGTCTGTATGTTGTGTGGTGTCACTTATGACCCCCTTCGAAAACCAAAGCAACGCAGAAACATTTAAACGGTCTCCTCAGAACCACAGGCAGAGAAGGACTCAGAGGACAAAAGACCTTACGTACAAGGATCGCCTCACAAGCTCATTGAAGCCATCGTCGCATCCAGCCCAGCATCGCCAGCCAGCAGCCCAACAGCAGCCCGCAGTATGCGTTAGATATGGTAAAATACACCGGGAGACTTTTATACTTTTATAATCAATAGTGGCTTATGCTTATAACACGAGATCCGTATGTGAGATCCGTTATATTATTCGTATTTTTAGTACCAAAAACTTGTGGAAAATACAAAATCGTACTGAATTTAAAATCGTTAAATAAATTCTTTTGATATCTATCACTTCAAACTTGCAGACAAGGATAGATAGAAAATTTGTTTCTAAAGTATGTTTTATGAGTACTGTAGACTAAAATGTGCAATTTTTTGTTACGCATACATGAAGATTTTAAAAATACCTCCTTTTTATGTTTAACAATAAAATGTAAGAATTCAACGTTTGGCCTTTTGGCTTAAGTACTGTTTTTTTTTTTTATTTCCACGAAGGTTTTGAAAACCGTGATTAGTTTATTGAGAGCATGTCACCAATTAATAACAATGTATTTAGATGCAATCTTATTAATATCAAATAGTCCAAGATCTTGTCATAAAATATTAACAATACAACAAAACTTTTACAGGCATTAGACTTTATAATTAACCACAGAAAGTATACCTATTGCTTTAGTCGGTGACATTGCTTTCCGCGCGTTCCGGTTTCCAGTAACGGCCGCTTCCTGCCTTCTGTCCTCAGTCAGGGGTGGAGTTAGAGCCTTCTCCGCTAAAAGGCGCTCCTCAATGCTTGCAAAGCGGGTATTTAACATTATCCCCACAGAGGACAAGATAGAGCACGTCAACTTCTCATTAAAATCGGGATCAAGTGCATGTGCCACTGCCCGCGCAGCCAACGCCCTCTCATATTTGGCGTCTCGGGCTCGTCAGCAGGGACAGACATATTGGCTTTCGGGCGTCCTCATGCGTCGAGCATACACGTCCACAACAAGCAGCAAGAGCATTTTGCAGTCGCAGCATCAAGCTCCGAATCGCTTCCGGACGCGTCGCTAAGAAGCCGAGCAACCTTCGGAAGGCGACGCTTCCTACGACTACTAATCTCATGGCTGGACATCCTATCTAGACCACGGGATAACAAATTTGTGCCCCAGAGATAACACCTGACCAAAAGCATGTCAAAAACTTTTGGGCAGCAAAGTCGTCAGTCTGAGTTTTTCTGGAAGCCATATTCTGAAAAGGACTTTCGAAACCAGAGAAAACAAAGAAGATGCAATCAAAAACAGGGAATTGCAAACAATCATAAAGCTCAGTGTCTTTTAGCCGCTGCCCTGCCACTCTATTTCGGTGGTAAGGAACAGCGTTGCCGGTGGTCCAGGACGCAGTACTGTACAGTACGCAGGAACTGGATACTGAGGGCCACTTCAAATGATAAGCAGGCGTAAAATAATGTACTATTGAATAAGCAAGCGATGGATAATCTGGAATTCACAGTTTTTCTAGAAATTACTGTTCATGCTAAGCTACAGTCGAGCTCTCCTGTAGCTGGATTGGCTAGTAAACTTATCTAAAATAAGCCCCCTGTCACTGGCGAAACTACTACCAACTTGGTTTATTATAGTTTTTTGTAGCAAAATGTCGATCAATACCATTTTACAGAAGAGGGCTATTCATTCAATTTACAGTCTGTAGCATACATCAGATTAGTGAATGAGAGGAAGGATCATGATAGAATTAACAGAGCTTTACTAATATATGGCTGCAACCGATACTGCCTTTTTCAAATTAGTTTTATCCTCTTAAAATTTTTGGGTAATATATTATCTAGATCTACGTTATCTAAACTATGTTCTGTTTCGTGTCTTACATCCCTTCATACAATTCTAGTTATTAAGGGTATAATATATTTACTGTTACTAACTAAACTGTCTTATGTCATAGATGTTTTCGAATAGGATCTAACTTAGGCTATTTCACCCAAAATTTAGGGGGAAAGCACTCCGGGATTTTTAATAATTAGAAAACCTTTTTTTATATTATGGCAGTTTCATTAGTTTTTAAGAAGGTTGAGGCAAGCTTTCAGGACGCTGGCAGGTTAGGGCTCCACATCTGTTCGGGCAACACTTGAGAGTCCGAGGACAGTCTGAGTCTCCGGTGCAAGTGTGACTGCATATCCACACTCCACGGGGATATTCAGGACATTCACCCGGCTTCTCTGTAAGATAAAAGAACAGTTCCAACAAATATGTCAAATATATTTGTCGGTCCAAACATTTGTAGTTGCTTTTAATGTACAATGTTATATTAATAATTTATTCAATGCATGTAATAGATAATATTATGAATACGTCATAAAATCGATTATTAATCAGTTTAGCCAAATGCCGAGTTATCGAAAACTGATAGATATCGGAGCCTACAAAGCTTCAAAGCTAATCAAATAACACGTTGAGTTAGATTAATCGTTGTTTTCTTTTATATCACCTATCAGATACGATAGCAAAAAAAAATATTTAAAAAGCTGACGTATGGAAGTGTCAGGAGGATCTATTTTGATACCATACTGATCGAAATAAATCCTTCTGTAAAGATACTTCCAAGCTTAAAATTAAAGCTATAAGGGCTCCAAGCGCGCCTTGACATAAGAAGGACCAAACAACAAACTCAGCCGGGTATTATTTTCGGATCAATTTTCCACAAACGTCAATATTAATTTATTAAGAAAATTATTTTAAGATTAAGAATTATTTATTCTATGTAGAATCTTATTTTGCATAAAAAATGTCCAATAATGTAACGTCTTCCATTTCATCCTAACATCTAGTTCTAGTAAACAACTTGCTTTGATATTTAACAAAGACCTTTTTCCTATTGAGAATCGACCAAAAAATATTAGGTTGCATTGTGCTCGTAAAATAAATTCGGCAATCACTTATTTAGTTCGTAAGGTCAGGCCACTAACACTATAACAATATCTAGCTGGCTGATTAGGGAATATGAGCTGATAAGATTCACATCATAGCAGAAGATATATTTATTACTTCATAAGAATTATTTAAGTTACCTAAATTAACGAAGTGCCTCTCAGTCATGGGGTCCACACACATGGAGCCCCCGCACGCGGTCGGGCAGCAGATCTGCGTCGTGTTACAGGGCTGAGCGACTCCGCAAGTTGCATCGCATATGTCCACCGACAGGGTTGGAGGACACGAGCCCTTCTCACATGTACATAATGCTAGCGATGACGCTGTTGGAAAGTTAGTAAATATATTAGTATATATAGATAGTGTTTATTACAGTTTTACAATCAGGTATGAGAATATATCTTTAACTCTTTAACTATTAACTTGAAAATACTTACCATGGAACTCGTTAATTTAAGAACGCTTTCAAAATAATTACATTCAAATATTAATCATCTAAAACATTGCACGTATACTTTATTACTCTCAAACATATATTATCATCATAAAACTCACCAAACACAATGAGACACAGTCGTAACATCTCCTAATATGTACTCACAGTCAGCTGTGTAACTCTCGATTGATAATTGCTTGACATCTCCAAGTAAATATCGTGACATACCGACCCTTGCTTTACTTATCATTAAGCAGAAATCAATACTTCGTTTTTAAAAACAGATTCTTTAATTTTGTCCACACACTGTGTTACATTTTATTTTTATTTTACCTAATCTTATTTTTAATATCGTTTTATAAAATCTAGAGTTAGAAATGATTACACTGTTTTATAGGATTTTGTATTACGAATAAGTTTTTGATATATCCGTGTGTCGACAATGTCAAGGAAGTGATCTCTCATACGCCGCAGGATATAAACAGAAATATAACTCTGAAATAGTCTTACTTGTAATATGTTAAACTCCATTTTCGCCTTCGAGCTTCCGAGGTAATGTTCTTACAAAAAATGTAAGTGAAAATGTTTCTTCTATTTCTTTTATATTATTTTATACTATTTGATTTGCGTCTTTTTAATTCTAAATAAAATTCTTAAAACATTAAAATGAATTGTGAGTAGATACTAAATTATTAAGGAAATATTTTAAACGATAAGAACCTAATAAGCCACTATTTAGCAACATCTTATATTCTAAAAGAATATTCCAAATCGGAAGAGAACATCCTTAAAAGATCCTCTCAGCAGCAGAACATCTAAATATAAATAGCTTGAGCCGATAACGACTTTACTCTAACGTCATAAAACTGCGGTAAACATTTTTCCAATACTTATTGCGGAAACTCATCAGGCGCGCCGATTTTTTTTTTACACTGTTTTGCTTCTAGTTTTCACATTTTTTCGACGGATTTATTCAAGTGTTTTTTTTTTCAAGTTGAATTCAGTTTTAGGTCTAGTAAATTAATAACTTCAAGAGCTTTTACATTTTTAACTAAATTCCGGCTATTTTATTCGCATTTTTAATACCAACATAAAATATATTCTACGTTGTAGTAATATAAAATATTTTTAAGGAAAAAAAGTAACTTATAGCGTATATAGAAATATAAATAAAATTTTCTTTTTAAATATTTCGGTGATAAAAAATTGCGACTTAATGTAAGATTGTAATTCTTTTATCAGCATATTACAATTAAATCGTAGTACGAGTAGGTTACATGATAGGTTATCACTTGAGCCTTGACTTGTAGACTCTGAAGTCAATGGTGAGAAATATTCTTATTACAATTATTATGTTAATAAAATAAAATTTTAAAAATAATTAAAACAATAAAACTTTCCAATTCTTAAAATTTACGAGACCATCAGATGCATCAAACATACGATATGTCAACTATATACAATCGTTTTAAATCTAAACAAAGAAAATACAGCCTCACTGCATCCTGTTAGACTACTCATTTAAGACACTATTTTCCACTACATAACAATTTCATTTGCAACTCGAAGGTAGTTTTCGTCGAAGAGCAAACTGAATTTATCAACATTTAACAGAATTGCGTAATTTTGGTTTCCAACACAGTAAAGCATTTGATGAATAGCATTAAGTTGAACATAATTGTTATGTAATAAATAATATATATATATATATATATATATTTATTTAATATTTAGTAAAGATATCTTTTAAAACCTGTGTATTTTTTACATACAAGTTTCTTAAAATTAAAGTCAAAGTTTTTTTTATTTGACATAGGTATACTTATGAAAGGTCAGGATTTAGTGAGACGGTTCCAAAGAATCAGTGAGAAGAACCTGACGAAAAACTCCTTGAGTCTATTGACATTACGACAAATAAAAAATTTCATGAAAATATGTTTCAATAGAACATTATTTCGCATTCCTTTCTTGTAAAATAGATAGAAAGCATGAAACAGTAGACTCGGCAAAAAAGATAAGCTTCCTACTGCTATTACGTTCATTTAATCGGAATAAGCGGTCTCTTACGTAGTAAAAGATTTATTAGATACAATGTTTAAGGATTTCATTTTTATTGAAACTCAATATTACATAAACTGACTCAGATCATTTAATTTTTCTTTAACTAATTGCTTTCTTTTTACTAACCGGGAGTCCATGATGAAACAGAAATATATAGAGTTAGCGTAGAGCCTTATATTAAAAATAACATGCAAGTTGAGTAAAGTAACCTTGAATATAATAATGACTTATTAAAATATGGAATATGAGAGATATGTGTAGATCTTTTATATATTATTCATTTTACTAGCGTTTCAAGTATTAAAAGCCTCCTAGTGGCTCTTCAGGAGACAATTGTCATAATATATGCATTGTGAACGGGAGAATAATATATTTTCTTTTTATTACGGCACTTGGGAATTTTAAACTTACACTAACTTTTGCTCTGTTTCACATGACTTTTATTTTATTAATATCTTTATAAATTCCTAGTTCAGGGGTTTTTTTATTTTATTTTTTTCATTGGTCACCGAACCGATGATTCTATAAGCCCTAAAAAGAAATTTGACAGTTGCTGACACGTTGCCTCCCTTGAAAAAAGAAGAGGAGAAGTTTTAAGAAGACGATGTATGAAAAAATATTCATGTGATGGAACTGTGATAGATTCCTTATTTTCTTCTTTCTTCTTGTTTATTAGACATCAATTAACTATTTATCATAAGACTTTGTACAGATAAAGACCAAATCACATGGTCGTTCGCTATCTTCATTATTAAATAATATATATATTTTTTATATAAGTAACACAAGTCAAAGTAGTTCTTGTAAATAGTTTAGAAATATAAATTTAAAAAAATATTATGAACCTGCGACGCCTAAGATACCGTACCGCCGATTTGGCAACTGATTTAGCATGTTGCAACCTTCTTTAGCACGTTGCTTCTTATTAAAAGAAAAATAAGGTTCTTAATTTCATGTTTACATTAAACAATTAAGAAATAGTTAAGATAAAAAAAAACAAATAACTTATTATCTAATTTTATTTAAATACTTTAATTTATACAAAAAATATAGAAATTACGTACAAACTCTTGATGTCAGATTTGTGCCAGTTCAAATCAAATAAATTAAATCAGGTTATAAAAACCTATACATACTTATTTTTAATTTTACTTTAAATCAATACAATAATAAATTTACAGTAATGTTTATTTGATAGCCTGATCATCTTTAACTTCAGATCTTGCCAAATATTTATCCAACCACTTTTCGATCTCCGGTAGATTTTCTGCCGACCACTTGGCTTCTTCTCGAATATTCCTCATCGACTTCTCGATAATATGTTCAGCTGAACCGAACTCTCCTTGACGAGCTACGTACAAATTGGATACTAAATCTAATCCGGCTTGTGTCGTAAACTGGGATGTCGCCGATGTTATCAGATTATCCCAAATATTCGTTTTGCTTGAGAATCTGCAACAAAACTATCAGTTGAGAAGATCCCTAATGTTATTATAATAACCAACATTCTTAATTAATAATAAGTAGGTATCGTTAAATTACAACCAACATTAAATCAATGTTATTTTCTATTTTAACTTAAATATATATATAATCTGTCTGTCCTAAAGAAATATACTTACTTTTCTTTGAGCACGTCCCAATTATTATTGAGGAAATAGAACAAGGTTGTATATCCTTGAGAACTTCCGGTCAGCATACTAAATATTAGGAACAAGTCAGTTTCAG
This sequence comes from Napeogenes sylphis, assembly GCA_959347405.1. Taxonomy (NCBI): domain Eukaryota; kingdom Metazoa; phylum Arthropoda; class Insecta; order Lepidoptera; family Nymphalidae; genus Napeogenes; species Napeogenes sylphis. The sequence goes on along the minus strand of OY365788.1, from coordinate 25,349,220 downwards.
TAAAATTACCATTTCCTTCTAAGACAGTTATATTTAGTAATTTTTGTATTTTATTTTCATTTACGGGACAACCGGCGAGGGTTTTAAGAAGATATGTCCTTTCACTTTGTTTTCTTGATGGAGGGAAGTTGATAACTCTTTGTAATCCGAAATCCCACTCTTTTTGAGAACCCCATTTGAACACCGGACAGATGTACTGGTTGGATATACTGTTAACAACATTGTGATATTAACATAATATTTACAATATCGAAAGAAATCATATAAATGTAATAATATTTCAAATACTTTTTACAAGAGACAACAATTAAAAAAAAATTGAACAGAGAGTAATAAATATTGTGTCACGATAAAGAAATGTAAATATAAATAAAAAGCGAGAAGCCTCAAGAAACCCTTTTAGATATTAAACAATAGATGACATTATTAATGGTCAGAATCAAGAAGACGGATTGCATTCACGGAGATGGGAAAAAATAAACGACAAGAAAATTATAAAAGACATCTCATTCGCGTTTAAGCAGTTTAATTCATATAGAATATTAAAAAATTGTATACCGTGGAGATTTAAAAATATATATATATATATATCTTTATTAATCCACAATTTATTTATTTTTATATGAAATTATTAGTCAATTAATTACCTTTAATGAGATCATTAATATTGTAAAAAGATAAATTTGTATGAAATTTAAATTCCAAAATCAATTTGTAATTTAAGGAAAATTTAATTCTTTTTTAAATTTAATTCTTTTTTAAAACCTGCTGTACTTAAGATAACTTGCATTTTCAACTCAACTCCATTACTGAAACTTTCATCCGTACATTTTTAGTTAACAGTTTATACACAAAAGTTTAACATTGCACGAGTTAACGCTACTACTATTGAACTTCAGCCGAGTTACTGTTCTAAACCACAATTAAAACTTTAAGTTTTTAAAACATTTAACAAGCTAAGATCATATACGCTGCTCAAGTATATGTCGACGTATTACAACGACGGGTACACTGAAATTTACTAATCTCGTATTAAAAACTGTTAACTAAGTCGCAGTTGTAGTTTAATTTAAAATAAAAATTATATCACTCCTTTAATTCCTTTGGTAAAATAATTATTTTAATATATTAGACATTAAGATTACATGTTCTAAAAAAAGAATGAAGATTTACTTACGGGTTTCCTTCATCAGGGTTTGGAGCCTGCAACCATTTTCCATACTGCTCCTGAGCCTCAAGAATGCATGGTTTGAACCCAGCTTGACATAGGAACGTTTTTGTTAAGGATCTTAGGTTCTTCTTCCAGTTCTCTTCGTCTTCTTTAACGTCTTTTGTCAATTCATTATACAATGGGGTTAAAAGAGTGCGAACATATGCCTATTGATAATAAAAAATATATATATATTATATTTAATGAATTATAGTGCATACTTTTCATCAAAAACAAACATTTTGCATTACAATACCTATAGTTTCTACATTCTTTCTAAATACAATATATAAGTAAGTACAATATACATAGTACAGGTTCGGGCAGCTATTTTTAACTAGTTTAATTTACCTTCCGATCTATGAGCAGCGGTAAAATGTACCTATCTAGTATAGGTTTTTATTTATCTAGCAATAAATACCACTATTTATTATTCTGTAGGTACGTTTCAATCTACTTTAAGTGAGTAGTGAGTATTTTCTAAATATAATATTAAAACGGTATTCCCAGTCGGCTAAAGTTAAATTATAAATGTTTTCGTCAACCAACTACGAAACAAACCTTATTTGAACCAACACGTCAACATTTTCAATGTACATACATATTATAATAAATTAAGTAGTTTATGAGTTTTTATATTTAAAATGTATCTCAAAGATGTGTAAGGTTAAAAGTTAAAATTAAATAGTTAGTCAGATGTTCAATTTATGTATAAACATGAAATAGTTCACTTAATAAACAAGAGTTTATAGCAACATTAATGTAGAATGAAAATTATGCGCATTAAGCAGGACTTGAACCTGCGACTTTTGGAATCCTTCACTTTGCTCTGTCCACTAAGTTATCGTGTCGCCATCAACATTGGTGAAATTTACCCGAAATTTATCATGGATACAGGAACAAATATGCCTTCCAATGTGGTCGATCATCGTGAACACTGGATCCCACACCAAGTGATGTCTCTCCTGCTTCATAAACAGTGTCATATTGAAGGCAGTGGCAAAGGAAAGTTCTCCAGCGTACGCCAAGTTCCAAGCGTCATGTAAGAGCTTGGCTCGAGTCAACTCGGGTATATTCTCTCTATTATCACTTTGAAGGTATTCGGAAAGAAGATTCCAATTATCCTGATCGTAGTTGACTGGGAAAGGTGCTGTTGAAATAGTTTGCTTTAGTAAAGTTAACATGTAATTCTTCAGGAGGAGAATTTTTAAGGCATAAGATAAGAGTAATATAAGTAATGATTTATTTAGGTAATAATGTATTAGTATCAGCTGTGTCGCCATATGATTATACTAGCGAACCCAGCCCGCTTCGCTGGGCTAACCCTTACTTTGCCTGGTGGCGAGTTACATCAATGGGCATAGCATATTCGTTTTCTTCGAGGAAACATACATGGTCATACCAACTTTTATGACAATCGGTTGAACGGGGCGGAAGTCTATATTTGACAGCGCCGCCTGGTGGCGAGTTACATCAATGGGCATACCATATAAACCTTCTCCGTGGAAAAATACATATACATACCAATTTTCATAATCATCGGTCCAATAGTTTCGGAGTTCATCGATTTCATATATACAAACATCCTTCTATATATATAAAGATATAGATTAATGTGCATGTACGCACCAATTTCCTCGGGGTTGACGATGATGAAGTGGTTGCTGTCGGGCATGTTAACCATGTTGAGGTCTCTGTGCCGGAGCCAGGCGGCGGGCTCGGTGCGGCTGAAGGTGAGGCGGTCAGCTCGCGCGATCACCAGCGGCGCGTTCCACAGCAGACGAGAGGCGGACGGCACGTCGTGAGGACGCTCGCGGAGGTACACTTTCTGTTCGATATTTAAAATATTATTTTTCTTTTTATAGTAACACGTTCTTATGAAGTCAGTTATACTACGTTTAAGTTCCATGAATTTTTATGTTAAAAAATAAGTCTCTGTCGAACGTTTTAGTTCTCTCTATCTTAAAATTATAGATGTGTTATTTAAAAAATAAGATAAAAACATACTGAGAAACAAGTAGTAATTTTTTAAAATAAAATCATTCAAACGATCTAAAAAATAATAAATAATAAGAAATATTTATTGTAATTGATACAATTACTAAGAGAATGTTTCCGTCGTCTAGATAATTACCTTGTAACTTAGAGGAAAACTGACAGCAGATATGAGGATAAATCTCACCTGAGTCACAAAGGCTGTATTGCTTTCGTAGTTCCTCTCCACAGTAATAAGTGGAAGTCTGTCTTTCTCCATCCAGCTGGTGGCGACAGTTTTGATATCTACATCTTTAGGAATCTTTCCATCTGACAACGCAGCCTCATTCAGTGCGTTCCAAATGTCATCACCCGTAAACGTCTTAAACTTTCTATATTAAGGATACTTATTTGATTACATTTATAGCTTATACAATATTATGTCTATTGTTTTGATATATTAAAAAAAAAACAATAAATTCTCAAATCAAGTTTTAAAATGTTTATTTCGTACCTGGACTCCATGAATTTCCTCAGTCCCTTTCTGAAAGTGTCATCACCGATAGTGTAATTGAACATACGGAACAATAGCTCAATTTTGGTACAAGCGGTCTCTTGTTTCATGCCAGTGATGCGTGAGTGTGGATAACGTTTACTAAACTCGTAGTACAAAGAGTATAGCATAGTCATTGGCCACTTACCCTCCATTTCAGATCCGTTGTTTATCTTAAATTTAAAAAGAAGAAAATATCAGCTAAATAAAAGAAATAGATATAATACATATATATCTATTTCTATCTATCTGTATAGTAGATTACTGGGTGAAAATTTTAATTAAAAAAAACCTGGATTTCCTGAAAATAATCCTAGTATTTATTATTAGTTATTCATTGTTAACAAATATATCCAATTGGTAAAATAATCCTCATAGAATCGATCATTATTTTTCTTAAACTATAGAATACTTAAAATAATTGATTTTATATTCGGTGGTTTTGATAGTGGTTTTGATGGTAGTCTTTACATGCTATCTAGATATAATTAAAACCTAACTTTAAAAACGGTCGCCGCTGCGAGGTATCCCACGAGTGCCTTGTTGACGTGCGCGTCGTTCCACCAGGCTGGAGACACCAGCGCGCCTGCCCACTGGTACGACAGCTCCTGGGCCAGCTGCAGGTAGCCACGGGAAGATAACTCACTCTCCCTGTATAATATAACATAATACCTTGATTGAAGTTCATGTCTCCTTCTCAATATATCTATCTTTTTAACAAATATATGATTCAAACTATTTTACAACTAACTAAATTTCTAAATCTAAATCATATATTAAGGTTACGGGTAAAATTCAGAAATTTCAAGTAGAAATTATTCAATATATAAAACAAATACTTACTTAAAAACTATTAAACCCCAATTATCAGCCGGCTTCACTCCTTGGTAGTTGGGTAAAGCCACTATATCTAATCGCCGTAGGGGTAACGGCACTTGCCAAAAGTTTGCCACTTCTAAAAACACTTGCTCTACTTTTTCATTCAGGCCTTCTAAAGCTTGTGTAAATTCTGGTCGACCCCAAATACGTATTTCTATACAAAAGTACATTCTACAATAAATTTCAATTAAGCTCTCCTTATTAGTAATTTATTACAAACTAATGTTTTGTTTATAGACCATGCTCTGAACGACTATTAAATAAAATGATAAAGAGTTTTCCTACCAATATCATTTCCATGTGCATCTTTATACTGAATAGAGTTTCCAAGTTGCTTGAGGTCAGCTATTACAAGACCTAGAGTGAAGGTTGACATAGGAGGAGTTCTCTCAAAGTGATCCCATACAGCGTTTGGTTCACCATTGCTAAAATTAATAATAAAAGATTCCGTAAGGGACACGGAATTAAATGAGATTTTGATGGCAAAATAATATTCATAACATTTATTTTTGACCATCGAAAACAACCAAAAATAATAGCAAGTCAGGTTACTATAAGTTTGGACATTCTTACTGATATATCTCATTTTCTACTCACATATCTTCAGTCCAAGCAACAGGAACATTGCTAAGGGCTATCATGTCTCGCGGCCTCACAACGCTTAGCTCAAAGGGTGTCTTGTAGCCCGGCTCATCGAAACAAGGGAACATGCGCCTCGCATTGTTAGGTCTAAACTGGGTCGCCGCTACCGTCCTATGTTAACATAATAGTTCCAGAACCTTATTATGTTTTAGTTTAATTGAGGGTGTTTTAAATAATTAATAGCAATTACCGTTCAACCTCCTGTTCTGTGGTATACGTCGTTTTAAAGAAAGCCTCGGAGGCTGCCGTCTGCATGTTCCCCTTAAAACTAAAATTGATGAACCCTACTGAACCTTTGGGCACTAACTTTTCAAGTCGTATAGTGACTATTGGTTTTTTTGGATCCATGCTCATTCTCTTTATCGCAATTTTATGTAGTTCTTTTCTGTAAAATAACAAACCGTTTGAAAGATTTTTTCATAAGTAAATATATTATGTCGTATAAAGTATATAAAATACGATTCTTGACGTTAGCTAAAAGCGTTCAGCATTTCACAGTAATATCGACCGAATTTAAAATTCCAACTGGGTCAGACGTGCAGATTTTTTATCGTTTCTGTGCTAAAAGCATTTTTATGAAACTTTCTGCTGCAAACCCACATGCTAAACTATTTTAGACTTTCAATTAGGATCTTTTAAATAGTATCTTTTCGATCTAAAATACTCACAAAAATTGGGTTATTCTATTTCATCCAATTTTTGTAAGATTATAAATAATTATATTTAATAATAAAATATGTAGATAATCAGGACTCACGAATCATTCGGCAGATAAACCTTGACTTCCGACTCGGTGATTTCAATTTCATGGGCACAGTGGACGCTTATTGTGTTCGTATCTTCCAGCCACGTCACGTTTATGCTGACGTGTCCTTTGAAAAGAGCGTCTTCCAAATAAGGTTCTAATTCCAGACGGTAACCGGTCGGTTCTACAAATTTTTCTAACCTACTTTCCATAGCGAGTCCATGGGCGTTATTTAAATCTATACTCCTTGTTTTAATTATATGAAATGCACGCATCTGTGGAGTTCATGATTGTAATTATTAATGTCCATCAAAAATTATTATAATTGTTTTTTTTTTTCAAAACAGGTATTAACTTTCTCATTCTTTATTCTTTGACTTTGTCCGAAATCAGGTTCAACTCATTATATAATTAATATTCTTTACAAGTCACCTGCCAAAACTTTTAAAATTAATCTCGGGTATGAGCTAGGCTCAATTCAGTTTCGATAAATCTCAAAAAACTTTCTCATCAGTCTGTCCCATTCAATTAAAATCAATATACCTAATAAGATATTATAATTAAGCTACCTTATCTTGAAACATGATTTTGTGAATAATAATAATGTAATAATAAAAGTATTTGGGACGAAACTCGAAGCTCTTTAACCTATTAATAATATGCATCTTTTATCTTCAAAGTGAAGCTCTCGACCTTGTTAGAGATAATATTCAGTTACTTGTAATACAATTACCTGTCGACACGATAGATGTAATAAGCCTCTCCAGCGTCTCCAAATAGGTGTTTAATATCGTAAAGCTAACGAGGTAGGTGGAGTAACTCACCTTATCCGGTGGAAGGGAGCTGGCACTCACACAGAGACACACTAGCACACATAGCTGATATACGTTCATCCTGGCTATGTACCTATACACAAATTTGAAAAGGTTAAAGTTATATAACATAACACATGGAATATTAAGTTCGTATATTAGAGTCCTTTTCTGTTCTAACAGACAGACAATTTTATATCATATTTTATATCATATTTTATATCATATTTTATAATAAATAAGTTGTGGAAATTTGAAAAAGATAAAAGCATATTTGTTATTTAAGATACTTCAATATTGCGGCAACGAATTTTAAAAATATAAATAAGGTGATATAACTTGATTTATATATTTAACAGACAAATATTTTTAAAGTGTATCATACAAATGAGAATATTATATCTTTTTAAAAATATTTGTGAAATATTAATCATAAATATATTATTATATTGATATTGAGATACTGAAGGTCATAAAAATTATGTAACTAAAATGAGATATAGCCATTATTTGGGTACGAGTATATTATATGTTTCTATTATTTATGTATATATGTACACACGTACCAGTGTCAGTAGGGAAAATTATATATACATACAATATAATATAGTCATTATGGTTCGCGAAAGTTTGTTTCTTTTTAGATATAATAGTACTCGTGTATGTATTTATTATTGTCAAAATATTATAGTTTATCTTGTTATATCATTGTTCATATTCTAGATAGATAATAGTTTTTTTTGTAAAATAATTTGTTACATTAATTATAATAATAATAATAATAATAATACAAGTTACACACATTGATCTAATCCCTAAATAAGCAAATTATTTGCTTATGTTAAGGGTGTTAGACAACGATATAAATATATAGAAATACACATATAAATACTGAGAATATGTTTAATAAACGACCAAACCCAGAAATACAGACAAATATACTCATCACATATATGCCTGTGTCAGGGATCGAACCCGAGCCCCATTGCGTCGTTATACGTTAGGCGTCTGCGCTAACTACTCGACCAACAGGGCGGTTTTATTGTTTTTTATCTGTTTTTCGTATTGGTCGACTGGTACAAAATGCTTTAGCAACGAGTCCTCCATTTTTTTTTTAAGCGATTCACTAATAAATATTCAGACTATGCTACGATAGGTTTTTAATTTTATAGTAAAAAGCTTCTTCTATTACTTACACTTTATTTAGCTGCCTTTTATTTTTTAAAGCTTAATGTTATGTTTTGGTACATATATGTTTATTATTGAAATTTTATCAACCGAAAATATCAATTAGAATGTTTACTTTGGAAAAACATAGTGCTCTCGGCAATTCCAAGAGATTTTAATATTTTTATCTCGTCGTTCGTATTACGTTTAGCTAAACGTAAAACTTTTTCACGTAAGGCTTCTTTTTCAATAGTTATGTTTACTTTTTGGGATGCCCTACTTTACAATCTATCTCAACTTGAATCTTTCTAAGCTTTCTCTTGAGACATCACCCGAAAACTTTTACTCTCGCGATTTTTTGGCTCCTTATAATATAACACATATAAATGATTAAAATATTCAGATCTCTATATTTTGGGTAGTACTTACCGTCAGGTCTACTTGGCGGGTGGAGACCGTATGAACTCGGATCGACTCAATCCTTCTCAATTGCCTCCAGGATATGATCCATTGGCGCTGACGACACTGATTGTCGCATGTTTGTATGGACAAGTGTTGCTAATGTTGTTAAAACGTACGATACGAGCCGGAGTTACAATGAGACCTTTATTGATATGATGCATGACTTGATTGCTTTTGACATAGATTTAACACTTGCAGTGGCGTTCCCTTTGTTGTGTTTGGACAGACAGTGATATTTTTGCTCAAACATTTTGGAAGTAATAATTTATTTTTATGTAACTCAACTAATGTCCTGGTTTATTTGTTTTGTTTTTCTAACGTATCTATATTTGTTTGTTTAAATATGTTTATTAAATACAAAAAGTTTCTGATGCAAAATCGTACACACAAACACACTTACTAATCGGGCCATTGCTGACCAGATTAATATTTATATATATATATATATATAGGTTAGGTTAGCTTTCTCGCTGAAAAATATTTATAATACTTATAAATAAATAACTCCTACCATTTTTATTGACAAAACCTGTTATAATTATTTATTGTTTATTTTAATACACTTGTTATTCTCAGCTAAGTTATTTATATTATTGTATTTATGGTGGCTGGGTTTATTAAATAACTTATAAAGTCCCATTACAATGGGTCTTGTTTAAATCACTGACTATGTAAGATATACTAATTAGCTTTTGCCAGTGGTTTGTTTAAGTAAAAAAAAATGTTGTTATATAATAACGCCGCGCCGCGCCGGTCTAAATATATTTGTGGAATAAAAGGTACCCTCCCTGTCTGCTCGTCTGTCCTGTATTATTTTCTGCAACCCTGATAACTCATGATCGGTTTAGTAACAAAAGTAGAAAAGCCTAATAAACAAACAAACGAGTCTACAGTTAAATTCATAATATCAGTGTTAATATTAATATATATTTAGAAATAATTAAGTTATTTATTTTTTAAGTTTTCATATCAAACTTTCTTAAGTTGTTTGTTTAATCTTCAAATTATTCTTAAAAAGCTGTCATAAGGAATTAGGGACCAAGGACTATAGTAGGCAAATGTTGGAAAGTTGAGGTTTGTGTCTTAATGGTCTGCCATGTTTGAGCTTTCAAAGTTATAACTTTTTTTTTATGAAAAAAGGTTTTACCACTTCCTTAAACTTGTATAAGTTAACAACAACCTTTAGATGGTATTAAAATGAAATATACCAAGTATATGTAACGTAGAACATATTTGTCTTTTAAATATAAAAAATATATTAATAGTTGAGAAATAATAACGAACATGTAGTTAGCATAAAAGTATATTTTTTATCTGTGCTGTTAATATATATTTTTTAATTAAATTTAGTTTCTAGGTCAAATGGAAGACTGAGATTCTTATAATATAATTTAGATTCTAGAACAATTGTATGCTAGTACGTAGCATTACGAAATATTCATTAAAAACAAAGGTACCTGTGATCATTTATTATGATTTGTTGTTTAGATGTGAGTGAAAATAATTGAGTATAAAATACTTAAACTTAAGATTTAAGATATACTTGAAAGTAAATAAACATATTATGATATGGTTATTAAAAGATAATTTCAAATATATATTTCAGTTATTTCATATCGTTCGTATTGTTAAATAAAATATAGAAACATTAGGTTGGAATTTTCGAAAGAAACTTAATAGATGTCGCCTCCGTCCCTATGAACACTGATATATAGAGGACTACTAATTACTTTATTTTTATATAATACACTTAATTACTACTAATTCCTATAAGTACCTATATAATATAAAAATGATCGCTCCTATGAGCGAGTGATGGTAGCTCAGTTGGTAAAATGGCGGTTGACATACCTACAGAGGTATGAAGAGTGAAATGTTGTTTCCATATTTATTTAAAAAATTACAGACAATTTCAAATAAAGTAACTTTAAGGTTCAACAAATTGTGCTGCAGTTATTTAATTTCAACAATTAAATGTATCAGAAATGATTTCTTTTGTCAAAACACTATGAAATATTCAAACAAACTTTACGCCTAATGTGTTTGAGGTGTGAGTAGCAGTTCCTGTATATGATAATTGGCGGTTGGGTCGATGACGTTTACCTCCAATTTACCTCATTAATATCAAATAACGTTCGGATACTTCTGATTCATTAAATATACAAATCGTCATGTTGGTTCATTTTAACGACTAAAACCATTTTCGTGGAATTTTACCCGTAGATAGCTTACTTTAAGATAAAAAAAAATATGTTTTATATTTAATACAAAATAAGTTCTTCGTAGGTTATAGAAAAATTACGAAAATTATTATTAAGGATAAGACATTATTTTTTAAAGCAAATATTTTGTTACGATTCCGAATTTGGAGGCTGTTTTAATTGACTGATATCTCGTAGCTACAAGCACCGCACTCAATATATTGGGAACTGAAGCGAGATATAAAAAAATATGATATTATTGTAAATTCCTTTGGTTTTATCATTAACGGTTGCTATTAATATTTTAATAATTCATATCTTTAAAATGGGTAAGGTCCCGGACTGGTTTTCTGTAGAAAAATACCTTTAAAACATATATGCATATTAGTGTATAATTATCTACAAATATGTAGTAGTAGAACAAAACGAAATATATTACATATATATATTTTTTTCCCCGGTGACGCTGTAATAGCCAACAGGGCTAACAGCATAGACAGACATTAAAAAAAAAAAAAAAAGTATATATATATATATATTAAAATATTGTTTACACAAAATATAAGTAAGTATCTTCTTAAACATTTAACTACTATTACTCAGACTTTTAATACGTATTTTTAATGACATTTCATTAATTCTTTTATGTATATGTTATCGGATTGTTCTAAGTTTCAAAAGCAAACCAGTTAACATTGTTAACCAATAGTTACCCAAGTTACACCCAGCCATCTGCTGCTATGGCTGATAGCAAGTCACACAAACAGATTGACCGTTTACCTATAAATAGATACAAGTCTCTTGAAGAATTCTTACAATTGAGATACCAAACCCACAGAATTATTAACAATATTAGATATTATAGTAGTCCTAATGAACTGCTTCCCTTCCGACATTGGATTGAGGAAGGACATATTACACTTACGACTTAGCAAGGACGAGAAACGATAAGAATTATTTTCAGAGCCACTTAATGTTGTTATTATCAATGCCACCTACTTTTAAGTTTAAGTCAAAAAATACTTTTTTGTAACAATCATATAAATGTATTTTAATAATACAATTGTTTATAAAATAATTTTCTAAAAACAAGCAAAATAATCAAAATTGTAACAAATTTTCTTTTTATGGCTCAGGTAACTCACGCGCCGCTGGAAGATTATAAGTGTAGGTTGTCGTTAAACCACAACCAGATATTAGACGCAAGGCCGCGTAAACTTCATTACAATAGCATTACAACCAGTCATTATGATCTCCTACTGATTTCTCCACTGCTTATCAGGTATAAGACTTGCAACGACTGTTATATGTGTGCGCGGGGTCATCATAAAACGGCCAATAGCAAGTAAAACGCCCATCAAGTGAACATGCACATCGCCATAGGTTGGTATTGTGCGCGCACCTCTTGACATATTTGTTTGGTTTCCGCTTTATATATTTTTTTAATTTGTTTTTAAAGTGGCCAGTTCTGTGAATGCGGTGTTTTTGCGGTTTTAATATACTGATATTGGATTTAAACATTGGATGCGATTTAACGGTATAATATATATTTTTTGTATTTATTATTTTTTTATTTAATAAAATTCAATATTGTTTTATTAAAAATTATTAAGGTTTACCAATACCATTTATAATTGGAGTAAAAATAATTATGATAATTAAAAAAATACAAGAATAATCTATTAACGTAATGTATTTTTGATAGAACAATATGACAACGTGTTTTTTAAAAAGTTATGTTTAAAGTTTAGATTTTTTGTTGATTTTAAATTGATCATCAAAAAATTTGCATCTGACCCAGACTAAACACGATAATTACAATAATTAAGGTATTGTTGTTACTATCTAATGATATTAACACCGGTTCATAAAAAATACACACACTTAGTCATCTATTATCACCCACACATACTTAGCGGGAAACGTGGGTGAAGTCATGATCAAAGGTAGTATACATATTTCTTAAAATATTTTTCACTTAATACCCATTATTAGTATTAAAATACTACGACTTATACATTATTGTTTATCGGAAATATTAAAATGAATCCATTGTTTCATTGTTGTTGAAACATTTATGTATATATCGATATATAACAGTTCTGACATTAGATCTTTTATGTACATATACAAAATAAACTCTGCTTGTTCGTTTTTTAAACGTTTCTATAATATACACTCCGTATAGTTAATTTTTTCGTTATTCATTCATACCGGTTTTTAATCTTTTTGCCATACCTTCAAAAATCGCACTACTGTATTTTTAGTATATCAGTTGTGGGTATAATTTTGATGTTGCAGTCGTAATTAATGACTTGTTAATAAACTTGTACCTACTTGACTTGTACAATCTATCATAGGTACTTAAGATATCTAATCTATATTTAATCGGAAAAGCAAAATAAGTTTGTTGTGAACTGAAAAGGAAACCGTTTTAAAACTGAAACTGGAAACATTATTTTTAATAAAAGTAATAAAATGTATTTCATTTGAAAAATAAATACCTACCTATAGATATATTTTCGTTTAAAACCACATGATTGTTCTTTTGATTGATCTACTTATTATTTGTTAATTACATTACCACCACAAGATTTATCGATCCAAGAAATAATTATCACGAAGTACCTTCTACTTCTTACCGTATTTAGGTAGGTAGAAGTATTTAGCGTATACACTATACACTATAGACTAGGTATAGATATTGGTGTGTATGGAGACTCCTATACTCGACCTGTATAAATGTATCTATTGGTTCCTGATTCAGTGATAAAGTACAATTTAGTAAAAAGTTAGAAAACTCAGTCAGTGCCTAGGTGGATAATCAAGTCCTCCTAAAAGGCACTACCAGAGACAGCTGCCAGCGTGAGATATCTTAGGAAGTTTATCAATAATATTAATAAAACTGGGTTTTTTGTTCAACATATTCTTGTATACCTACAAAGAAATACTGTAGGTACTAAATATAAATAAGTACTCGTTGTATTAGCAATTATATAATCAATATGCTGGTGACATTAGTAATTATTTTTATCAAACGTTGGTCATAAAACGTTTCTACCCAATACTACTTTCGTAATCGATTCCCATTATATAGTTCTTATACCTATTCTCAAATTCATTATTTGATTTTAATTATATTTAAAATCTAAAATAATTAAGTAAATGACTTATCTATTGCGAGTCACATTTTGAAATGTAATTTTATTTTAATGAATTATGCAATCTTTTTTCAATTCGTTTCTTAAATTATTATTTTTTTTTAATGTTTCCATTACAATTTACTTCCTATTTGGGTTCGGCAATGCTATGATACTCATAACCTCGCTTGCCGGTATTATCTCATATAAAAATATTAACATTAAAATATTTAAAAAATATCATTAATGTATAAGGTTTATAACCATTACAGTAAGTACAGTAAGTAATGTATAACACTTATAACAATTACAGACCTCACTATGATATTAATCATAAACCCGTAACCAGAAGATATATAACATGATGTGTTAAATGTATATTTGTTCCGCATATAGGTATCCAAATTGTCACTTGCCAAGGTTAGGTACGGGTATTATAAGTGCGCTGAGACTTAAATAAAATGTTGGTAACGTTATAACAGATCGTTTTAGAACATCCGTATATTGCGACTTACCTATACATTGAGTAATATAATACATAGGTATTATAGATAATATGTAGGTATATGCTCATAGGCGTACCGAGGCCGGGGCAGCTGGGACGGGGACGAGAAAAGTAGCTTTTCTGTTGTTATAGATATATGTATTACAAACCAATACAGTTTTCTAGTAAAACTGTTAGCAAACACTTTAAAGTCTAAAATATTAATTAGAAGCGAGATTCGGCAAAGACAAATCACCAGAGTTTGCTCTTTTATTGTTAAACCATGCTCAGAAAATAAAATGACAGCTCCACAATTACAAAAATATATCAATGAAATCTGGTTTGCCCAACATGGAACATAAAAGACATGGAAAATAGTGGATAACTGAAAGAACTAGATACTATAGTATCAAACTATACCTAAATGCGGAATTGAACTCAGAAATCTAATTTTCTATAATATAAAGAAGACTTTATCTTTTACAAGTCACATAGATATATAATCTTCGTTCAAAAAGTTATACGGTTCCATTCAGAATTGAAAAACATACAAACCTACTAAACCTGCTCATTACTCTAGCATTTTCTCCACTCTTGCGTTCTTAACTATTAACTAAAACTCCCCGTCGATCGAGTTTTTCCATTTTCCTAAGAAAAAACATTCAAATAGAAAACTAACAAAATATGATATCAATTTTCCATAAAGTTACGGTTATGTTATCGATAAATCGCTTCACGTAATTCGTCACACGTCAGGTGTTCGATATTCGACAAGGCTACGGCTATTCGATCATAAATGCGTTTTCAAGTATTATGTGTATACATAATAATATTAAACCTTACGTAGCCCTACAAGTAGGTAGGTACTTGCTTCACAAAGTTAGTATTTCGTCATCTCTAAGCGAAGCCGTTGAAAGCTATTGCCGCTCAAAATTATATTTAAAAAATAAGTTATTTGTTTTTTTCAGCGCTCAAAACGCTAATCGTCCGTACTACCTAATATCACCACTCTAAGTTAGTGTTCTGTTTTATACAAGGTTATTTTTAATTAGTAAACCACCTCTTGCAGGCAACCTCTGTACATGAATCCCAAAAACACAAAAAAAAATAACGTCCACTTTTACTTATTACTCTGTATTTTGTAAGAAGTATTTAAAAGGTCAAAGCTCGGGCGTCATACCGACGCCTAGAGTTAATACCAGTTCAGAGACAACAAATAAATAATATATGGGAAAATTTAAATTTTAAAAACTATTAATTTTAAAAAGTTGTAGAACAAATGTTGTAGGGATTGATGTAAAGAGGCTGCCTGCAAGATGTGGTCAACTAATTACAAATAACCCTGTATATATAAAATATATATAATGAAACTACTAAATTTTAAAATTATAATATTAAGCATCTTGAAATTTTAAATATTTTTGAGCGTTCAAAATGTCTTGTTTAATTTATATGTACCTACGTGAGATTGTATACGTACAAGTTAAAGCAACACTGAATTATATAGTTATCAATATAGCATCCATATTCCTTATTTAAGAGCCTACTCATACCTTCCGACATAATTAAACTTAATTTGTGGTAGTAATAAATAAGAACATACGTCACTATGACGTCCTTCTGACTCGATTTGTATTGTTGTGTTATTTCAAATTTGGAATTAAGATATAAATCATTCAGAATAACCGGTCCATTGTGACGTTACCATGAGTCAGTGAAATCCTATCGGTAAAGATGCTCGTAATTACAGTCGTACAATTTTAAGACCATTATTATTACGAACTTGCAATATAGCAATAAATAATATCGTAAATTATTGTTTCAGAATGATTTGCAATCGCCATGCCTTTATCAACTAGCCGACAGCAGTTTCTAGCCTATGAATCACAAGGCGATCAAAATATACATTATAAAAGAAAAGGCGGTGTGTTTATATCTACCTGCATTTGCGTTACGTTTATTATTTTCGCTGTACTGATTGCAATTCTTGTTGGAATAATTGTCTACTATATAACATATTTTAGGGTAAGTTAACTAAGTCCATAAATGTCTTAAATACAGCACAGATCCTTGATTTGTTTTCACGATAAATTGAAATACATCTAAAGTGTAATCTAAAATACGATAAGTATTACATTTATCAAACCCCAATTCATGATTGATTTTCTGCAAATCTAACCGATTTTATTATGGGTCTTAATTGAATTGTTAATGATAAATCTATGTAAAATAGGATTGTTTTTATTAACTTTTTTTTTATGTGATTACAACATTGTCAAAACATTATCCTTATCTATTTGACCTTTGACAAATTTAAGATTTGAAAAGATATGTTAGTAAAATTAGAACGCCTTAGTAAATTGACAGTAAAATTGACAGGTTATTTTAGTCTGGTGCCTGACGTATAATAAAAGTGTTCTGGAGGGAATTTTGTATTTTGTATTCGTTGTTCTAAGAAAATATGATTATTTATTAAATTAAACCTACATTTATTAAATGATGAAATTGTAGCTGTAGATTACGGTTTAGATGTATATTTGGGAAAACCAATACGTATACAATTACTACTAAAGGAAATACTTTATTTATGGTTTTATTGAGCCACACTAAATACATATTATTAATTCTTTTCTAAAATGTATATCCTAATAATATTCGCCGTGTTGTGTTTAAATGTTTGTGAAAATACAAGTGTAAGTTAAACTAAGTTTTTACTATAAGCCTTATTTAAAATAGAGTAAGGTAATTTGAATAAGTTCCTGCGTCTTACATAAAACTCGTCTAAGAAAAAACTACTTGCTCACAAGTTATCTAAAATAATTTAATTGTGTTTCGTTAAATTTCAGATCTCACAAAAATCTGAAGATTTTTGGGACCAAGCAGATCCATTTAGTCAAATCAACTCACCTTCACCAGATCTTCGCCTGCCCTCAAATATAGTTCCAAGCTTCTATAGATTAAAAATACAAGCAGACCTAGAAAATTCCAACTTCAGTGGAGATGTATATATTACAATAAAGGCTAATAGAAAGGTCCATCAAGTTATTCTTCACTCAAAGGATCTCAGTATTGGTGATAAATTAACATTAACTGAACAAATTTATGAAAGAGTTGAGACATTACAAATATTAAAAGTAAAACGAGAGGCAAACCCAGAGAATGACACTATACAAGAATATAATATAACTGCATCCAATGCAACAGATGGATTATTAACAATTACAACTGTAGCAAATGATAACTCTACAACGGTAGAAACAGTAAATAATACAGCCAAGGTTGTTACAACCATACCCACAATTGATACTCAGGTAACACATAGCAATGTAAGGAATATAAATATAACTTCAATAAAATTTAGTTCTGGAGATCGTTTAATCTTGAACCTAGCATCTCCACTTACTCCTGGAGTGGACTACACTCTACAATTGTCATTCAAAGGCAATATATCAAGTTCAATGACTGGCTTTTACCAGAGTACTTATTCAGAAAATAATGAAGTTAGGTAAGTAATTGCAGTATACATAATTTTTTTATTATTATTATTATCCTTAAAATTCATATAGCTTTTTGCTTAAAATCTATGATATAAGTATTTGTCTCAAAACCAAAATCTCTCTTTAAACTCACTACTTATTTTAGGAAACTTGCAGTTACACAGTTTGAACCTATCTCAGCAAGGGCAGCTTTTCCATGCTTTGATGAACCAGAGTTCAAAGCAAAGTTTGAGATAAGTATTGCCCACAAACAGAATGTGTCCGTGCTGTCCAATATGAGAATATCAACTCAGGAACCTGTGTAAGTATTGTATTATTTATTGTATACATCTAGTCATATTGTAGAAAAATATTCCCTTATTTTTAGTTAGCCTATATTAATGTTATGTATTTAATTGTTGTAGGCACAATAAACCAGGTTGGAATTGGACACACTTTGAGAGATCTGTGAACATGTCTACATATTTAGTTGCTTATGTACTATCTGACTTTGTGAATGTAGAAACAAGTTTCGTTAACAAAAACAATATATCAAAACCTATCAGAATTTGGACAAGACCTTCTTTGATATCTAAGGCCAACTATGCATTAACCATAGTGCCTAAGTTGCTATCTTTCTATGAGGATCTATTTGGAGTACCATATGCTTTGGATAAGATGGATTTAATAGCAATTCCTGATTTCTCGAGTGGTGCAATGGAAAATTGGGGTCTTATCACATTCAGGTACATTTGGATACTATATGGTACTTGAAAATAATCCATTGCAGATTAGTTGCCAATATATAAATATATTTGGTTTCAAATTTTTACTGAATATGCTATTCTTTTTAATAATTATAAAAAAATATAACACAATTTTTTTTCCTTATTACAGAGAAACAACCTTATTATATGATGAAGTAGAAGGGATTCCCCGAGAAAAACAAAATGTAGCCATTGATATAGCACATGAATTAGCACACCAGTGGTTTGGAGACCTAGTCACCATGGAATGGTGGACGGACCTCTGGCTTAATGAGGGTTTTGCCACCTACATAGAGTATGTAGGAGTAAATTATGTGAGTGGAAAGAAGTCGGAAGCTTCACAATAGTCTTCATAAAAAAATAATTTCTACACATGCACTAGTATTACAATATAGTTTGAACAAATTTTACCTCATACTATTAGGAAATATTGCAATAGAAAGCTACATAACATATTTTTTTAGATTGAACCTGAATGGAACATGTTAGAATCATTCACCAGAGATAAGATGGACCTCCTCAGATCAGATTCACTAAAGAATACAGCCCCCGTATCTCAAAAAGTTATTGATGCATCGGAAATATCACAGAAATTTGATGAAATATCTTATTCAAAGGGAGCTAGCTTGATAAGGATGTTGAATCACACTATAAGTGGAGATCTGTTCCATAAGGGATTGGTGATATATTTGAATCTTTGGTAAGTAAATAAAAAAAAAGCAACTGTTTACGCTACCAACTACTGAATAACGGCCAATAACCAAAATATAGCGGCCCTGTTAGAGCACCCAGGCTCAAATCAGGTACTCGATGCGCAAGTAGAGACTATCCAAAATACTATTTACGACTACTTTAATGAGCACTATCCACCTACGAATTGTTATGCTCACAAAAATAAAGAAAACGGTTTTAAATTGAAAATGAGGAGGAAAAAAAGAGACCTTATAAAGAAACTTATAAAGAGACCTTATAAAGAAAAGCCCTTTTTGTCCTCATTCCGAAAAACGACAATATCAATAATCCTAAGGATACTAGACCGATAGCCCTAACAAATACAATTTCCAAAATATTTTTCTCTTTTTTACAAACAAAAATGACGCAATTCATGATTAACAATAGATATTTCAGGCCTAATAACCCAGAAAGAAATAAAAAACCCAGAAAGGGTTTTTGCCCGGAATTTCTGGATGCCTGGAACATAATACGTTAATATCGGAAAGTCTTAAAGATGCTAGAACTAGCGAGAGACAAATTACGGTTTGTTGGATAGACTTAGAGAACGCCTTTGGGTCGGTACGACATGAACTGATGTTGTTCGCGCTTAAATGGTACAACTTTCCTACGGTAGTTCGCGACATTATTGCATCATATTATTCAAAATTAAAATTCTCTATAATTTTTTATGAAAACCATTCAAAACCACTTAATTATAACGTTGGTTTATTTCAGGGCTGTTGTATTTCTCCTATTATATTTAATATAGTTATTAATATTTTAATAGACAAATTAATTAGAAATGAAAAAAAGTGGGGTTATCGGTTTAAGTTCAACGACAAATACACAGAATCCATACTAGCTTTTGCAGATGATCTCGCGATACTGACACGTAATCCAAAACAATGTTAGGTACTTTTAAATGTAGTTGAGAATTTCTTTACGTGGACGGGCGGATTGAGGACAAAACCAAGTAAATGTTTTAGTCTGTGTCTGGGTAGACGGTATACCAAATATACCTCTTACGATCCGGGTCTTATAATAGGCGGTCAGTGCGTTAGTACGGTTACGGAAGCAGCTCCGTTTAAATTTTTAGGTAAAAAAATCTATTACCAAGGCCGTACTCCATCGTTGGATGTAATAGTCGATAGCTTTTTAAATGATCTCAAAAAGGTAGACAACCAACCAATAAGTAACGTCAAAAAAGCTTGGATTTACGATAATTATTTAACATCACGTCTAAATTGGCCTTTCCTCGTGTATGATATAAATAAAACCCTTTTGTCAAAGTTAGATGCAAGCGTCATAAAGACATTGAAGTTATGGCTCGGGTTAGCGCACTCAGCGGACTCTTCAACCTTAGAGACCGAAACAATTTTGGATTAAAATTAAAGAAACCATCGGAGCTCTACAAACATCTAAGAGTTACCAAAAGACATATCATCTGAAAATCTAAAGATCATACTGTAACTTCTCTCCCAAAAGACAAAGTTGCCTCAGAGCTCGAGTCACGACTTCAATTCCATAAAAAATTTATGATAGGTGCTCAAACGAATAAAGTAGGGCTAGGATCAAGTAGGAAAGTTCAAGACATAGACATAACAAAATCTTTTATTCGACAAGACGAAAACGATAATTACCGACTCCACGCGATGAGCCTAGAAATTCAAAAGACCATAGGAGATTTTTGTATTCCACTTCGTTTTTAAGTGGCGCACCTTAATCTATGATTGGTCCCCAGCATTATTAAAATTCTATCTTAATGCATTCCAAATGACTCTCCCAGATCAAAGTAATTTAGTAAGATGGGGCAAAGCCACCGAAAAGTCTTGCAACAGGCAATAGGAACCGCGAAACACCTATTAGTAGGGTGTAGGGTACTTCTAGATAAAGGTCAATACTCGCGTCGCCACGACAAGGTATTAGAAATTATACGGGAAGCGGTTACAACCACCAAACGATCTATAGAATTCGTAAAAGAAGGCTCCTCCAAAAAATCAAAAGCGAAGCCTTATTCAATATTAGGCGCGGCTCCTGATTGGACTCTCATGATGGACACGTATGAAAAGCATTACAAAATCGCTGGGGGTGTTGGTATCTGAGGCGCTTGATACTGGTGGAGCTTACTGTTCCTTGGGAAACAAACATCCTAAGGGATCACACATTCAAGCTCAATAAGTATTACGAACTGACCAACGAACTGATCAGGAATAAATTTATAGTTAGTTTGTACGCGGTAGAAGTGGGAGCGAGAGGTATAACAGCAAAATCTCTCTATAGCCTACTTAAAGACCTTGGCCTTTCTAGAAAAAGCATCGGTTCATTTCTAGAACGTATTTCAAAAGCGGCATTAGTAGGTTCTTTCCAAATTTGGTTAGGTAGGGAGAGGAGTGTGGAGGGTGAAGGTGAGCGTTTTTGCGCATAATAAAGGGACCCCTTAAACCTACTCCTGGGTCGCAAGTCCCAGGCACTGCTTGCACTCCTCTCCTTGCAACGCGATGGGCCCGGCACCCGCACGGTGAATCCATTGAATGCTAAGAAGATTCGTCTTAGTAAAAGCATTTGGGTACATTTTAATAATGAAAAAATATAATATATTTATAATAAAATTCTTTTAGGAAATTCAAGAATGCAGAAGAAAACGATCTCTGGCAGGCCATGTCTTTAGCCACCAAGGAGTCTCCAAATCTAAAGGGAATTTCGTTGGTAGAGTTCATGAACTCGTGGACCAGGCAGCCGGGGTATCCCGTGGTTAATGTTATTCGAAACTATGAGACGGGATACGTTATCTTCGATCAGGTGAGGGAGGATGGGCCGTTTGGGTTTCAAGTACTACTATATCTTGCATATCCTGGGTCCCCACAAATTGTTATAATTATATTTTGTCGTGTCCGTTCCTACGTGTTTGCTCAATAATAATTCAACTTGTTAAAACTTTGAGTATGGATATATTCTTTCCATTAATGATGCAACATACTATAACTATAATAATTACTTTTCAGAAACTATTTACCAGCAATAAAATTGATAAGCAAAATTCTCAAAAATGGCAAATCCCCATCAGCTACTCCGTCCCCACGGGCAGTGCCTGGAGCACGGATCCCAAACTGTTCTTGAGCGAGCTGACCGTCACTACTCAGCTTGAAGTCAACAGCTCGCAGGCGCTCTACGTTAATGTGGATGCGATCGGTGAGCATCCCCGTCTCATTCGCCCCTAAAAACTTATCGAGTTATCCGTCTTCCGTCTGTCTTGTACGCTTAATATACATACACGTCCAACGCACATCTACTATGTCTGTTTTTAAAATCAAATTCAATATTAAAATTTAAAATTATATATAAATTTATAAGCTATCAAATATTTTAGGTTACTACCGAGTAAACTACGATCAAAAGAATTGGGAACTCCTGAGCTCCGCTCTCAAGAGCGGTTCGCTGAGGAGTCCGGTAGCGAAGGCCCAACTCATAGACGACGCTTTCAACTTGGCCAAGACCGACCTCCTCGACTACAGCTACGCCCTGGGGCTCACCACCTGCGTCATCGACGGAGAGGAGTCGAAGCTCGTTTGGGATTTATTATTGAATAATATGGCGTTTCTGAGTCACAATCTGAGGGCTACCTCCGGATATTTGTATTTCCAGGTGAGTTTGAACATCATCTTTACTTATCATAATAGTAATATAATCAAACCTAAAAACTTTTTTTTTTTCTTACAAAAAACTAAGCTTTTGGATTATATATTTTATCACAAATGATGTTTGGACAGCTCACACTGTTTATTATATATTCTAAGAAACTATAACACTACTCAGTATATTGTTCATAGGACTACATGAGAATAATACTCGATAAGCAACTGAAGCGTCTAAACTACGGTCTGGATAAACCCAAGGATGACAACGAGTCATTTTTGATAGAGAACCTGGTGCTGTGGGAGTGCCTCGTGGAGTCGCCGCGCTGCTTGAAGTGGACGCGAGAACAGTTTGACACGTGGACCAATAAAGCTGATATGACTGACAATCCGTAAGTAAATTAGATTTTTCCCTAAGTAAAGAAAATTGCATAGGCATTACGTCCTTCCAAAAAAACGCCAAAAGAACCTTGATTCTTATTTTCTATGAGAAGGTTCTACATCAGTCGAACCAGCCCTCGTACAAGCTGCAATAATGTACAGTTGTTCTAATAATAAAATTACACCAAAAACAAACAATATACCAAAGAACTTAATAAAATTAACTTATTAATTTAGCACACATTTACGGCTTTAAAAACTAAATGGCATAGATTTGTTTGAACTCTATATAACGTTATAAAAAATTTTACTATGTTATTTTAATATACAGATATTTTCAGAATCCCAAACTACCTTCGCTCACTAGTTTACAACATGGCGATAAAAAATGGCGGTCGAAGAGAATTTGAAATAATGTTCAACATGTTCCTTAACACCACGGACGCTAATATAAAAAATTTGATAATTTCCAACTTACCGAGCACGAAGGAGGAATCGTTGATAACATTGTAAGTATGCAAAACTATCAGAAATAATCAGTATAGGAAACAAGACATAATATAAATGCTAGATTTATAAGTTACGTTTACTTATAACCTATTTTAAAATAACATTCTGAATTTGTAATCTAAAATTGTTGCATTTTCGAAAGGTGTTCCAGGTGGAAGCATACTGGGACCGACCCCATATCTTACATATATCGATGATTTGCATTTTTAAATTTAACGACGTGTATATTATCTCTCTCAGGTTGTTAGAGAGAAGTCTATCTGAGATACCGAGTCAATATGCGATCAGCGCCTGGAGCGTGGACGCGCCGGTCGGCACCAGGATAGCCCAGGACTTCCTCATCAATAACTTCGATCGAGTCTACAAGAGATTTAACGAAATGGACTCCTTCATGTTCGCCGACGTTCTCAATGGCGCCTTCGGGTTCATCACTACCGACGACGAACTAGACAAGGTTACTATACCTTTTTTATTATCAATGATATTTATTTGTGTCGGTTTGACACGCCATTTGAGCGGCGTCGCTATTTCTTGTTGATAATATAAAATGTTGTTTGCTATAATTTGTAATAACCCAACCGTTATTTTAGTTCAAGCAGTTCGCGTCGTCCCACCGGCGGCAGCTGCAGGCCTCCTCTCACACGCTACGGAAGATAGCCGACAGCGCCAAGCTCAGGATAGCCTGGATAAAGACACACGCCGCCGGCATCACCCACTGGTTCAAGGAATACGTACACGGTGGGCTCCGGCGTTATATAACACCTATATATAATTATTACCACTCGTAACTCCATCAACCCGCGAAGAGTTCCGATTTTGAGATTGACATTTTTTAGAAACATTCTGGTCATATTTCCTTCAAAACATAGGGGAGCATTAACGTAGAATTTGTAAATAATGATTTTTATTTAACTGGAACGAGAATTAAAATTCTCAATTATTTAAAGTGGTACTCTCGCCGAAACCGCTACGAAAGTTAATTAATATACAAAGTTAAATATAAACAAAATGTATTATCTTACTAAATTGAAAATCCGTGTTAGTTTACAAATTCTACAGCAGTCTTAGAATAATACCGCATAAATATATTTAAATGATTGTAGATATATAAAATAAAAAATCGGGGTGATGCCTTTTAACTTTATTTATTTATTTTTTTATAGAAAAATTATATGAAATTTGAATCTTGTTACAGAACACGCTGCGAATAAGACGAGTACAACAACGGTGCAAACAATTTCACATGAGAACCGTACAAAAATCGAAAATGCTACTTTGAGTTCATAGAACGAAGTATTGTTATAAACAATAACGGTTTAATATTTCTATATTTGGTACGTAAATATACAATAACACTATAAGATTAAAGAAATTAATAAAAAAACAGAAATAAATGGTTAAAAAATGCACTTATTTTAAAAATCTTTGCTTTTATATTTTATTTATTGAATTATGTAGGTAATGATGTTGATTATTTATTGTTATTCAATCGCTACCAAATCAATGTGCGTTTTATTATTTTTATAATAACTTTTATCTATTATAAACACAAAGGTCAATAATAATATTGTACTTATCTGAAGTTGTGAACGTGTATCACTGCCCTAATACTTGTCTGAAAGTATTGTATGTTACACGCTAATATACAAAACATTATATATATTTCAATTAAAAAAGTATTTGAGTTGAGTTGTGAAACATTTGTTAATAGAAATAAGATAACTATATTATGTATTATATGTTATTTCTCTTTTTTAAACTGTTTTCTATATTCAATGCTCTCTTAAGATTTTATATGTTGTATGTCATAAGTTTAATGTCAAAGTATATGTACTGATATTTTACATATAATATTTTGTTTCTGTTTTATAAAATTATCAATTAAAATATGAAATGTGCCAAATGTATTTTTCTAAATATAACATTATCATTATCATTAAAATGTATACTTTTATTTTTATAAAAAAAATCCGCTTTATAAAACCTTTTCAGGTTTTATTTAAATGATCACTTGGATTTATACTTACTGTTCTTTTCTTATTTTTATAATTATTTTCTCTGTAATAACTATTTTTATAACTCTTATTATTATTAAAATGTATAAATGCTAAAAAGTTCCTATATTATAAGGTGTCTCGAAATGTGATTTAATTTACTATTGTATACGTCAAAACGTATGTTAAATACTAAATGAAGGTAATAAAAAATAAATCATTCAATGGTATTTCATTTATTTTCCTCCTATTAGTCTCATAAATGCATTTCTCTCAACTACGAAATATTTTTAAATAATATACTTTTAATCATTTTCATTTTATCAAAGGTATGCCAAAAAATATAGTCTGAAAATATCGGCCTAACTCAAAACATTTTGCAATTTTATTTCAAAGCCGCTTTTTAAAAAAATAATTGAAAGTTTAGTTACCTTTAGATAAAGAGTATAATCTAAAGGTACAAGAGATTTCTGTTTTGTTTGCGAGGTAATTATTATTTTTTAGTGTTTGTACATATTGTATTACACAATTAAAAATTATTATGAAATTTTGTTTTTATTAAATCCTACTAAGGCACATCATATTTTTTTAAACATCCTGTGCCACGTCATTTCATCCAATATGGCGTAGCAATGGCAAGCCCCGCGAAAATCAATAATGCTTGTAAACAAGTGCTGTATTGGGTCACTATTGTATTTTGCGTTTTATACAACGCCATTTGCGTGTTTAATTACTTTATAATATATTATTGTGTAATTTCTTCCGTAGTATATATGTTAATAAAAAAGAATTATGGATACTGCAAATGTAGGATATTCTTACCATCTCCCTTCTGGTGGATGGAACTACAAAATTCGCAACACCCTGTCACAATTTAGTGATTTATTCAGCGAATTCAATAAATATATAGCTCCTGCATATCACCACGACCGTTGTGAAAGGTATGTCATAATTATAATATATTAATTAATAAAAATGACTCGATCTCAAATTAGTTGTTTATCTTATTTTTTATTTCATTTCTTTCACTTCTTTCAGATCTGTTCAAATGAGGATTTACTCAATGCACAAAGGAGAATTCGTAATGGTTTTTATAGCATTTTTTGCTTGCTTCGGTCTTGGTATATTTATAGGCTTAGCAGGTATGTTAAAATAAATATTAAAAAGTATTAATAACATATTAAACAGCAGCAGCAGCAGCAGATGGATTATGGCCTCTGTAATTTTTACTCTTTCTTGTCTAGATAAGAAAATAGTCAAAACCTTCATAGTATTAATTTTATATTTACCTAATTTATATTTACAATACAACCACAAAAGGTTCGACGTAATAAATGTGTATAGTAAGTATTGATATTTTTTAAAATAACCACATTTTCTATTATACACGCGTTAACTTGTATATTTTAACTAATAATACCTATGTATAGCTATTAACTCTGATAATAATACAACATATTCCCTAGTCTATAGTAGGGAAACCAGCCTAAATTATGAATAACGAAATAAAAAGAGAAAGCAAACGAGGCTACCTATCGGTCTCTCTTTCTTGCATGTGTGATTAGACAAAGATAAGTATAGGTCTGTCATCTTTTGTTATTATTGTCTCTTATATTATTTGCCAGACTCTGAAACTCGTAGGCCTGCCTATGACTCCCCTATTATTTCACTGCAAAACGTTAAAATTAATATTTTCTCATATTCTCAACTTCTCAGATGTATGTATTATCTAATGGTTGTCTCTACTGAGATCATGGCTTATGCAACACATAGTTCTTGTGTTATATTATGTGAACACGGAACATTTATAACAAACAAATAAATTATTACAAAAATATATTCAATTTGCCTTTAAACAAGTAACGTTACGTATTGAAGAAATAAGTACCTATACTGCCTTAAATATAAAACAATATCTTAACTGGCAGTCAAGATGTTTATCGTTTATATATAAAATATATATAAAAAACGCAGGTCTCAGTCCGTAACTTTAAGAAACAACCTTTTAATAGAGAGATCTTTTCATTTCGTTTAAAAAACATGAGTTTTCGTTAAAAAACCTTAAATTTTAGTTAAAAAAACGATTGATCGTTACGCGCTCAAAATATTTTTTACGACTTATGACTCAAGCTGGGTCTGTAAAATTTCGTTGATAGGACAATAATAAATTGTATATTACAACTATTATTTAGAACGAAGACGAAGACTTAGATATGTATATGTATATTTTAAATAAATAACTTATCAGCATATTAACATGTAAAAAATATCTAAGAGTTAAAATGCCAAGTAATATTATCTAGTATAGTAAAGGTATACCTACCTATACCTCAATAAATACAAGCATTAAAATATTTAAATGTACACATAAGTTACAACTAATCTACAAACAATACAATTATAAAACGAGTTAGTTTTCACATATGTCGATCGAGTTAAAGCATATACTGGTTGTTTTTAGACGTGATCTGTTATCTATGAACCAAACACCCTCGACATCCAACATGCGATTCAAATACTTTATTTTATGAAGACGGTCAATATAAAGTATCCGTCGTTCCTAAGGTCCGTCCCCTACCGTGACGTCATCAGTGTCTAGTGGTGTGAACGCCAGCTCGTTGTCTCACGGGCCCTACCGCCTGCGGAGCCCTGCGCTGGGCCCGCGCGCGCAGCAACTGTGGCTGCTGGCCGAAATACTCACCGACAACAACGATGGTAGGGTACCAGCTTGTCGTCTGTCTGTCTGTCGGTTGTCTGCTTTAAAGTTATATATTTTGTTGAGGAGATTCATACTAGAGACATGCAGAGACATGCTAGATATCGAGTTTTATTTGAAAAATAAACAATTTCTGGGTCATATACTTCGTAAACTGCCTGTGAAAATCCCGTACCGAAAGTAAAATGTTTTGTTTGTTTCTATTTTTGCAGTATAATGTTCAAGTCGGAAACTCAACATGCGAGTGATTATATAGAATGTTTATATCTCACTATTATATGTTATGTTACGAGATGTATTGAATATTACACATCTTACAAATCGATTGATTGTATATGACCTTAAAATCGATGACAATGACAAGATGTTTCCAGAATGTTCGTATTAGTTTACAATATTGTGTATTTATGTTTCAGAGGAGATATTCGACAAAAGTTTTCAAATAAGTATATCAATAGATGGTGTACTAAGTGACCACACCGCAACTAATCTTTTGCCAGAGTCGGAAGCCACTAACAGGTACCTAACACTTAAAAAAACTATTTTTGCAAATGAAACTGACGTAATGGGCCTAGCTTCTCTCTTATATTTTTTTCTTTTACTTCTAAATAACTTTCAGAACACAGCACTTGAAATGCAAGAAGCAAGTGTGTGAGGAAGTCATGGTCCTACACCTGGGGTCGCTGGAGTACACTCACTACATACTTAACGTACATTTCTATGGTCTCGAAGAGTTCCACAAGCGATACAACATACGAGAAATTATCTTTTACGTGAGTGTCATCTATTGAAACATTACGAAACGAATAAAGAAGTTTCTAGCGAATATCAGTAACTTAAAGTGGCTCGTGTGTATTATTTTCCATTCCAGTTCAAAACCTACAACCCGGTGTTCACTCAGATGGAAACCTGGTTCCGGTTCATCTTTCTTCTCAGCACCTTCACCGTGGCCGTAAGCGACACCTACCATTACTCACCATACATTACTCAATTGATCCATGCGCGGGTTTAACGTACTTAGAGATAGTGTATTGTTTCATTTAAAATATTTTTCAGCACATAAATTCCCACGTACCTGAAACCTGCTACTTTAAAGTTACATTACGCGAATTCTAATTTGAAGTAATAATAAAATGTGATTAGTGCACTGTTTGTGGTAGTGTTGGTTCGCGCACTCGCTGCGGCGCTACTCCACCCAGGACTGGGCCATCGAACAGAAGTGGCTCTCCATTCTACTGCCGCTGCTGTTGCTGTACAATGGTAGGCACGCCTTTAAATTAATTCACCCAGAACTATCTGTATTTTATTTTGAACGAACTCAAAACTCAAACAAGTTTAAAAAATATTTAACAAACGTTCATCTCTAATTTTCAATAATATCCGAAATCCTCGAAACGAATGTCGCAACTGTTCCTTCCAAGAATTAATATCAGAATAATTTAACCACACTTATCCAGGGCACCAAAATCGCAATATCGTGGATTTCTAGTACCGAGATGAGTTTCATATGATGCGAAGATGTGACGTGTGTCGGTGTGAGGGAGACGGAAGGAATTCAGTCTTTTTGATCACTTTATTACTAAACTGTTTAGATATCTACTCGATTCACTACACGTATGTATAAGTGTTGGTCCGTGTCCTCCGTGCAGACCCCCTGTTCCCCCTGCGGCTGGTGTCTCCGGGGTGCTTCGCCCCTCTGATGGACGTGGTGTTCCAGACCACGTTCCTGTCGTGCGTGCTCCTGTCGTGGCTGTCTCTGTACCACGGCCTGAGACAGGTGGGTCGCCAGTGAGCACACCGCCCCGCACTAATACTATTAGTTTTTGTTTATTATCTAGATGTTTCAATTTAAAATCTGAGTGTCGTTTCAAAGTCCTCTAGCTAGTAATATTTTTATTCTCCAGGAAGTATACAAGTGATATCACATCTCTCGGTTATTAGTTTTAGAAAATGTCTAAAATTCGAATATAGCAGGTATAGTGATAATTATAGCATAATCATGTAGTTTGTTGACGGACAAACTGTTATTAAGATTCGTCGATTAGTTTGTAACGTGTAACGCTCTTCCTCAGTGTACTCTCCGGAGTCGAAGGAACTGATAATAATCAAAGTAATGTGTGATTTTTAAGACGATGCTTTTGATATGCTCATTAAAAATCTTATGTATACAGGGTTATTTGTAATTAGTTGACCACCTCCTGCAGGTAGCTTCTATCCATCAATCCAACAACAATTGATCTACGACTTTTTTTAAATCTTGATAAACATCACAAAACAATAAACAATTTTCTCCCTCTTTTATTTATTACTCTGAATTTTGTAAGAATTACTTAAAAGGTCATCGCCCTTCATCAAATTTTAAAAACTTTTAATTTCAAAAAGTAGTAGAACAAATGTTGTTAGGATTGATGTAGGGAGGCTGCCTCCAAGAGGTGGTCAAGTAATTAAAAATAACCCTGTATAAGCTAAGGATTTTTTTTTATTGTTATTATTTATCTCTTTCAGAACGAAAGAGGATTTATATCATTCTATCTATTGAAAGTGATAATAGTTGGCCTAATTTGGGCGCCGGCAATGGTTCTCGCGTTGTGGCAAAGATACAGCGGGTTCTACGACCCCACCTTCAATTACTACATGAGTCCTAATTACCCGGTACGAGTACGATTTATACCTTGCTTATAAATTATTGTTAAATATTTCAATTTTGTTTTGTTTGTTTTTTTGTAGGTGGTGAAGATAATGTTTTTTGTCGCCGTCACTTTATACTTCTTGTACCTACTCGTGCTCATTGTCAAAGCATATAGCGACTTGCGGAATATGCCATTTTTTGGTAAGTTGTTAAACCTTACACCTGCTGAAGTCCAAAAAATATATATTTACCTAAAGTGTTATAATAAATATATTATATATAATTCCCACAATCGTTTTACAATATTTCAAATTTGTAGGAGCTACGGATTAGAAGTTTATTTCTTTTTAGAGGATTGGGAGGAATTTCCTAAAATCCGCTTTTAGTAATTTTTAACATGTCAAAAAAAAAATATATATTTTTTTAAATTTTTATCATCCCCCCAGTAACCCCCCCGGGCCAGTAAAATATTGTTATCCAATTCCAAAATTCTAGGCCTTATAGTTCCAGATGTATGGTGATGAGATATAACCGGCGACGTCAGAGCTCAATGCCGGACGTTGTGTTCTACTAAAAACCTCTAGTTTCCTTGAACGTTCATAAGTCGTCGGGCCGAATATCATTTCTCTGATCGTGCTCCGAACATGTGTTCCTAGACTGACTCCTGTGCTAAGCGTTAGTTAATAAGAATATTTCGAAAGCTATCGATCGTGCATAAAGTTCGTTTATCGACGGATTTAGTTCGGACTTGGAGTCTGTGATTGTTGGTGTTCCCAAGGGCTGCGTGCTATCCCCAACACTCTACCCTCTTACTATAAATTAATGATATCTTCGATTCACCCAACATTTATTATTATGTCATGACGACACCGTAGATGCTGTATATGCCGGCCTCGCAGGAACAAGTCAACGAGTGCAGAAAGTTAAAATGGTCTCTTCTTCAATCGAGATTTCCTTTAGGTAAACTGAACTTCGTTCAGTTTAATCTCCAGAACCACACTCTTGGATAATACTTCCCCCGATGTCTCGCCAAGTATCGGAATACTGAGCCAGGAGATACGGATCGAACGTCGGCTTCGTGATCTCCTACCAAATATTGTAACGACCCCTGGCCCTGAACACAATAATAGTATCCACGACCGATTTCCGCCGCATATATTCCCCCGAGTGTACCACGGATGATATGCATCCGTGACCTAAAAAACGCTATTAAAAGACCTATCTCGGAGATCGGTCTTCGCTTCTGCTCGTGCGTCATCCCGTATCGGGATCTTCATCCAACCAAGCGTCCAGTAAAATAACGTGTCTGGGCTGCAGACGTCCGGCTGCGCTGCCTGTCGGCGCTGGTGTGTTGCGTGTGCGGCGTGGTGTGGGTGGTGTGCTGGCGGCGCTGGGGCCCGGCGGCGCTGCAGGACCACTGGGCCGCGCAGCCCGCCGTGCGCGCCGACACCTCCGCGCCCTTCATGGCCATGTACGGGCTCTTCAACTTCAAGACGTACGTGATGGCGTACCTGTACTCGCCCGGCGGCGGCTCCGTGCACGGTGACTATGTGCTCGTTTTGGTCTCTAGCGACCCTCCCGTCTCCTTCGCCCGAGTCATTTCTGGCTGTTTTTTTTTCGATGTATAGAACTGATCTCTTCTCTCGTCCAACCTATCTATTGCAGAAGCCGCCATCACCAAGGACAATCCCGCCTTCTCCATGATCAACGACTCCGACGAGGACGTCATCTACGGTTCCGACGAGGAGAGCAGACGTCCTCTCAATTCTCGTTCCCGCAGGGCGCCCGCCGAAGATATGTGATCGAACGAGTTTTCCATGAATGTCATTTTTTCTTGTTATAAAATAGTGAATAAAATATTTTTTGTTTATGTACGATTTACTACGAGAACATTTTCTGAGTGGACGCGCTTATCGGTTTCGACAGCCGCCTCGTGTCCTCGCCGCCTCTGGGACTCCGGTGCGGGACAGCGGCTTCACTTATGTAACCGGCGGCTCGGTGGGGTTGAGGTGCTTTATACATAATCGAATGAATCTAGGAGACGTGAGAACCGAAATCAGAGTATCATTAGAGGACAGGTCATTAGGTCTAAAACTGTTCAACAGTTAATTGATGATTGATCATTAATAACGGGACCAACGAGGTGATGATCGGATAATCGACAGGTTACAGTATTGTCGTTACTTTATTTTGGTAATGTATCCAACGCTTTAGACTTTGATACACTGCTGACTGTGCTGAGTTCTCTTAACATATCTACTAGGGTAATGGACTGGATTGGTATTTACTTGTATGTAACAACAAATGACGTCGACAATGAGTCGCTGTAAGAAATTCATATTCTAAGTGGAGTCAATACCGGTGTTCCGCGTGTTATCTCCGTTGGTATTTACCTTGTTTTTATATACGATAAATCAAACCTTATCCTCTCTACCATTTGTATGCAGAGGATCTCTAGATATATACACACACTAGTGTAACAGAATTCTTACTTGCTATCAGTACAATTAACTCAGATCTGAGGACTATACCTACGTGGTGTAAAAATGATGGTATGAATACCATACCTTTAAAAACCCAAGCTTTAACTAATGGTAGTTCCAGGCTGTTCAACTATCGAATTTACTTGTAAGTAATGCCAGTATTCGTAACTTTAGAACATATTCAAGTAATTCCAAAATATTATGTTTATAATAATCACAATTAGATTAAGAGACTGCAGTTTTTTATAGCAGAGTATAATGTCGTATTTACAAATGGATTTTCCCAATTTTTTCGGTAAATTATCAGATTATCAGCACAGCATGTTTAAAAATATAGTATATAAAACACGCTTTTTTTAAATTCAATGGAACTAAAAATAAAAAAAGTATTCGTAATATGAGAATGAATAATAGCAAAATATAATAAAATTCTTGTGTTAAAAAGCGTGGTGCGCTTCGTGTTTTTACTTTTCTGGCTATTTTAAGACACTACCTGAACGCTTTTCTAAAAATTCTCTTTTTTTGCATTAATATTTATTTACGGCATAAATAAATACACAAACACTCTAAAAATTACCAGCACCGTCAAAATGAAACATTAAGCGATTGTTTTTACTTTTATAGAAGAAATCAGATTTATTTATAACAAGATTATTTCTTCTAAAAAAGTCACTGGACTCTGTAACCTCTGCAAAGATGAATCATGAAGACAAGCCTAAAATAACCATAGCGTTATTGCTTTGATATCATTGTTGTATACATTATTTTATATACAGAAAAAAATAAATTACTTTAAATGTCATAAATTAAGTACATGATACATTACAATTGAAGTTCTGAAATCATTACACACCTATGATGTCAGCATTATGTCATCATAAACTTAAAGTAATACGACTCGTATTTACATAGTCATAATGAAGGCATATGCATTATACTGTATGCAAAAAATATGCAATCCCTTTCTCGACATGATATTACTATCATGCTCCAAAATGAATATTTTAGATTTCAAAAACTAGTTTATAATAAAGTGCCAGCAATTTCCCATATTAGTCACTAAAAATAGATCTAGCAGAAGAACCTTTGAAGTCTCTATTCTCTTCTTAGACAATACAATAGGAACCTAAATGAAAAAGTGACTCGAGTACCTACTTTTATTTTACCACCCTATCAGTACATATTTGCTAGATTAGACTAGATCGGCATCTACCTATGGATACATTTTGGTACTAACCAAATAGTTTTACTCCATAAATATAACTAAGATTTTAACTGCCTGGTCGTGGTTAGTGTCAATGTTTGAGTCTGAAGTTATTAACATACCATTAGTTATGTTTATCTCAATCTTAATATGTAATAGATACCTTAACAAATAAATAATAGATTTAGTTTCAAAGTTTTCCTTTACTGAAGTGAAAACATTGTACACTGTCATAAATTTGTAATAAGGTCAAATTTACACACATTTTTTATTGTTATAGCTTCTTGTTTAATGCATGGCACAGCTCAAAACATTCGTTTAATTAAAAAAGGTGTACATTTGTTTGTGTCAACTACAAACAAAAACTATTAAACGGATTTCGATGAAATTCTGTATGGTTATTTCTAGCTTATTGTCGGAGTAAAAGTTCCAGAGTAAATGAAATATTGTCTCTAAAAAAAACACATTATTCGAGAACGTATGCATTGATTTCAGTACGGAAAATATGTATTTTTGACTGGGAATAAGAACTGGTTGGGGTTATTATTAAAATAATACTAGAATTGTGCGATTTCGTATAATTTTATGATGATAGATAGATTTCCAGAAAACATGTTCTTGATTTGACACCACATGTAGATTATAAACGGGTCAAAGTACTTTTAAGTAATAATGACATCATATGGACATCAAAATGTTTTATATCGTGTGAAACCATTATAAATGGTCAAGACCTTCATCTATATTCACTATAAATTGTAATGATATTCCTTATGTAATATTCGTTACGTAATAACCAAGGCATCTTACTACACAAAGCTTAGGAGATTCGGTATACCTAAGTTTTACGATCTTGGAAGTAACATATAGAAAAGGATAGATTACTTAAGGAAAATACCATCCATTTCTGGGATGCCCACTTGTGGCACAAGTCATTTCAATATCCATCTATAATTCATAATTCATGTTATTTTTAACATGATTTTTTTAAAAGTATCCAAAAATGTCCAAATAAGTATTATAAGTTTACGTCACACTTATATCATAATGATGCAATTATGATGATGTGGGGCATTGACAGATCATAAATACATCATATATTTACAAAAATTAAAATGAAATAATGAGTCACATGAAAGTCAATTTTTACGTGACGCATTACAATGCCTAAATCCTAATTCGGATAAACAAGTGTTTACTTTGCAGAGGGCAGAGGGCAGAGGGGAAGTTGTCAAAGTTGCTAGCCTTGAAGTAGTCGGTTTTGATACTTTATTAACTAGGTAATATTTCTGGCATAATTAAAAAAATAAACATCAGAATAGATTATCCAAAATTAGTGTCCCTAACACAGATTTTTAGCAGGCTTCAAAAAGATATTTTTTTTAATTTTCTTTCTTAACACAGAGAAAAAATAATTTGATGTAAAATCCCAGGGAGTTAAGTTGGAAAAATAACTAATTACCAAAATGTATTGAAGAGACACTCTTAATTCAATAACCACAAAAACCATCAAATTAAAATTATAATGATCGGCTAAGAAAAATTAGCCGCCATTTTGTAAACATCCTAGTCAGCATTGTATAATTGATACAAAAAAATTAAATTAGTAAAACAAGAATTTAAACATTAAAATTTTAATTTGGAAGATAATAAATAATGTCAGCATGTATCTACATTTAAAATAATACATGTCTTTAATCTAAGGCTATAGTCTGTAAATTGTTTAGAGTATGAGTTATTAAAATAACAGGATGTGGTTGTAAAATAAGGGATGGCAGAGGCCGCTGACGAGCTCCGCAAGGCTCAGCAGGCAATGCCTGTGGTGTTGCAGCCGTCCTTCTAAGCACTGCACCCCCTCGCATTACACAAGTCACTCCAGCTCGGGGGTCACAGTTTTCATTGGTACTGGAACTTTCATCGTCTGAACACAAGTCAATCACTTCACAATCATAGTCAACTTTTTTGAGAGGATCACAATTTTTCACATCAGTTTTAGTGTCTACATCCATTTGTTGTTCCAAATCCAGTCCATCAACAAACACAATATCCTTGTCTACATTACCCTGCTTCTCAGCATCCTTATGAAGTTTTTCAATATATTCTTCCACTTTTTCCATTGTCATCCTTTCTATGTCTACACTAACAGGCCTACACTTTAAAAGCAAAAGCTGGCCTTTGAGATCAAGAATGTTTTTGTTCCTCTGCTTGGGAAAAACATGTCTTCTTTGCCAAAAATCTATTGGCCTTCTATATCTTACTGGAAATTGTTGATTTTTACCTTTGCTACCTACATTTTTACTAATTAAAGTTGTAGAACAACAATATCTCTCTATTCTTTCTCTAGAATATGATGTATCTCGCTGAACATTGATCTTGGCATTTTTAATATATGCCAGAGAGGAAAATGGATAAGGGGGTCCTCTATCTATATACGATGCAATTCTAGCATTCCGTGGTTTAGAGTCAAGTTCATCATTTTGGGAAGATTTATTTTCTGATTCTGTCGTAACTGATTGTAGCTTCAGTGCAGATAAGAATTCAGAAAAACCACCACTGCATGAACTTGATGCAACTAATTCATTGTTACACAGTCTCTCGTGGGCTTTAAGCACTTCCAAGTTGTCGAAGTGACTATCACAGTTGTCACACAGATAAATGTCAGTAGATTTTAGATGATAGCTTGTTTCTTCTATAATTTCTCTATCATAACATAGATTCTCATTTCGAAACGTAACGAGAAGACGACCACTCGGTCGATAATATAGTGAGGTTGTGTGATCCCGATTGTCAACATAACGAAGTCGTCTCGGCGGATATCGAGCCAGCTGAGCTGAAAAAACTAAGAGGAAAGCACTTTTATGATATTCATAACATCTCTTAATCAACTTCTTCAGTCTAGCTTCCCAGTCGTTAGGCACAACACTCGGTTTTACAAAGGGATGAGAAAATCCTACGTCTTTTGGCCACCATGGTGGTTGCCGGATATCCTTAGCCGTATCATGACCCCAGGAACATGTCACCATAAACGTTATAAACTTCTCCAATTCAGTAGCATTCAGTTTTACCAATGCTGTCGGATTACCATTACAAATGAGAAGCGGCAGATTTGTAATCATTTTTCCTGTTGCTTGTGGTCATCGTTGTCGGGAAGCCAGCGCTTGCGATCTCAGTCCATACAACAAGGTAACGGTAACAGTACGCGCCATTTCAGCTGTAGAGATCATAATTATTATAACTATAACACAAAAGATATATTCAGGCAATACTTATAAAGATAATCATTCCATTAACTTTTGTTGCACTCTATAAACTTAAAAAATCCAAATGCTTTCGTTAAATAAAGAGAGAAAGACCTATATCCACAACTCCACAATTCCTTTTGCCACAGAGTATAGAAAAGGCTGCTCTCCAAACTTCAATTTGCGTTAGGACTACTATTTTTTTAGATCTTTAACCGAAATATAAAGACTACGAAAGTTAAACCCGTTATTACTTATTATCTGTGTTAGCATTTGAATGAAATTATTTAATTTGTAGAAATCTGTTTTCATTATATGTTTTTAATTATTGAAAATATAATATTTTTTCAACGGTTTGTTATGTAATTGTAAATTCACGTAATCTGTATTTACAGATTACCTATGTTACACAGTAAAAGGAAAGTATATATATATATGATGAATAAATAAAATGTGGTAGGTAATTTATTTTTAAGACATCTAATTTTTAATACTGTTTCTCCTTAAAACTAAACTACTTTAACTACTATAGAACTACAATTTTCGAATAAATTGCCGATAATGTCGATACATATATTCACAATAGTCGATAATGGCTATAAGCTTTACAAGCTAAAATTATTTATAAATTATAAGAATATGATAATATTTAATTAGAACTATTCGATTTTAGGAATAATTATGAATTTATTTTGTATATTTAAATTGTTTTAAGTTGCCAATATTATAAATAAAATTTATTAACACAGGTGTGAATAATATAAAACAAGCTAAAGATTTAATAAAGCAATTCAAACAATATATATCTAGTTTGATTCGAATGTTGGTACATAAACATTAAACATCAAACGTCATACGTCACAGCCAGCTGCTGTTGCCTGTTATTTGCTACATTGAATTGTTACAATTTTCAAAAAATACTTGAACTGTTTAACTTTAAGATTAACATACATAACTCTTACTACAGTGAATCTGAATATATTTTCTACATTAATTAGAATGATTTCTTTGTAATTTCTAAAAATGGTAAAGTTATTTGTTGATACATTTTTATTTCTTTTATTTCTTTACAGGACACATATTTATAATATGTTTATTGTTTATATAGGAACAAGGTTTTAACAGTTTAGAAAGCTCACCTTCAAAGCCCTTTATCGAAACCAACGATTATGAGTAAGTATTAGTTTAAAAAGATATTTAATTAAAACTATTTCTTTTGTTCTTAATTATTTTTTGTTATTCATATTTATTTTTGTTTGACAATTCTTTTATCTCTTGCCTCTTAACATTAAGAGGCGAGATATATATTCAAAACGATTATTTACTTACCTATATTCTTAAATCAAATATCAATTAAGAATTAAGGTTTATATTTTAATGGATTGCTTAATTTTTATTACTTATACAGTTATAATTATCAATATGAGTTCATAAATATATTTTTAACTTTTAAACCGGTGAAAAATTTATATGTTTTTTTATTTTTTTTTCCTCATAAGCTAACAATTAAAACAAGCTGAAAACAATGATAAAGTTGTTTTAAGCTTGTTGTAATTACTATTAAAAAAATAATAATAATGTTTTTGGAGAGTAGATAGGGGAATAAACTTTACAAAGACCTTAAATGTAATCATGTATTTGAAGGAATAACTAAGGTTTCTTATTCATAGTTTACAGTTTCCAACATGGAGTATGGAATATTTGAAGCAAGCAGCCATAGAGCAGCGACTTGCTAGGCCTCGCAGTCTAGCCTGGGCTGTGTTACTGAATGCTGTGCCACCACCTTCTGGCGATATTCTACTAAGGTTCATTAAAATTTTACATAATATAATTACCCAAAAATTTTCTTTTTATTGTAAATATCAGTATGTGGGTTGCAGTTACTTTTATCTCTCAATTTTTATTTTAGTCTTAAGGGTCACAGAAATTTCTATGATGACTTACGAAAAAAGTTATCCATGGACCCAAGATCTGTTGTTGGAGATGATCCACTCTCTCAAAATGATGAGGTAATGAAATTAAAAAAAATTATTAGGATATCTTATAATATCCATCTGAATTTTCAACATCACATTATATTTAACATTTAGCCACAATTTTTTGTAAATCTGAAAAAATGTTGCATCAACTTTATTCACAAAAAATTTAGACATGAGCTTTTTTTAAAAAATTTTGTTTTCTAAAAGGTAAAATATTCTATTTAAGCTTAGCTTCGAATAAACAACTTAGGTAAAATATATCAAGTCTTTGCCCAACAGAGTGCATGGAAACAACATTTTTGTGACAATGAACTGAAATCACTAATACTTCAGGATGTTGTCAGAACATTTCCAGATGAAGCATAT
Organism: Napeogenes sylphis; assembly: GCA_959347405.1. Classification (NCBI taxonomy): domain Eukaryota; kingdom Metazoa; phylum Arthropoda; class Insecta; order Lepidoptera; family Nymphalidae; genus Napeogenes; species Napeogenes sylphis. The sequence goes on along the minus strand of OY365788.1, from coordinate 25,308,861 downwards.
TTTCGGGACAAGGATGTTCAAGATATGATGGTAATGTTAGTTTAATTGGCTGTTAATGTATGGTATATGAGGCTGTAAAAGTTTAGCGACGTTTGTGGTCAGGTGCGTGTGTTATTCTTCTGGGCGCGTACGCACGGGCGCCCCGGCTACCGACAGGGCATGCACGAGATCCTCGCGCCCGCCCTGCTCGAGATGCACTGCGACAGAGTGTACGCGCCGGCACAAGTGAGGTACTTTTTAAGGCTATGGTTTATAATATGGAGCCGGGGTACTGAGATATTGGAATGATGTTTCTCTTCTAATGTGATGAGCATTATTATAATTTTTATTATAATTTTTGTCAGAACATTGTGAAGACGGTTGTATTTTTAGTAATTATTAGTATTAAATTGCAACCCAGTGTGGATAAAGTTATAAGATTTTTTAGTAAATCATTTTCTTATATTTTAGGAGATAAATTTTTACTTACTACTTATATAATTTATATTCAAATTAATAATCAATGTTTTTAGTGATACCATCCGGTACTACCTCCAAGAAGAATTTTTGGAACATGATAGTTAGTAAGTAAAAGACAATACACTATAATACAAAATATTTTTATGAAAAGTCAATTAATTTTTTTTTTTAATTTTTTACAGCATGCTTTTTAGTGCAATAATGAGAGGCTTAGAGAAGTATTATACGACTGGTGATGTCACACCTATGTCATGTGGCAGATTGCCATTATCAAAAACTCTTCATGTATGTTTCCAATAGATTAGAATTAAAAGAAATTCATTTGGTACATTGATAAATATTTTGGTATTAATATACACAATCTTTTTATAGAATCATAATGAAGTAGTGCGATATTTAGATGAATTACGAAAAGAATATTTATTAAAGCTGGATGTCGAACTTGCCACACATTTGGCTGACTGTAACATATCATTGGAATTATTTGGAATGTGAGTATAGTATAACTATCGGCATGAAACAGCGTTCATGGACTAGACTGCGCAAAAGTTTAAATTAAGGTATCTTAGGGGACTGCAAGAGATGAAGGTCGGGCGTACGTAGCGCTGATTGGCTCTCCAGTCGCTTAACGTCCTCCCCACCGATACGACACCCCGCTCACTTTCAGTTTACAGTCAAGTATTCAATTGTTAACGCTTTTCATATTTTATTGTTGTTTTTTATTACGTTTTTATTTTTGTTAAGTTTGTTTAACTTTAATAAATCATTATCTTAGATACAATATAAACCATAGGAAGGCAATAATTATCAACAAATTTTTACAATATAAATTTTAAGTAAACACAATACGACTTTTAGTAATTATTAATATTTTAATAGACAAATTAATTAGAAATGAAAAGTGGGGCTATCGGTTTAAGTTCAACAACAAATACACAGAATCCATACTAGCTTTTGCAGATGATCTCGCGATACTGACACGTAACCGGAAACAATGTCAGGTACTTTTAATTGTAGTTGAGGATTTCTGTACGTGGACGGGCGGATTGAGGACAAAACCAAGTAAATGTTTTAGTCTGTGTCTGGGTAGACGGAATACCAAATATACCTCTTACGATCCGGGTCTTATAATAGGCGGTCAGCGCGTTAGTACGGTTACGAAAGCAGCTCCGTTTAAATTTTTAGGTAAAAAAATCGATTACCAAGGCCGTACTCCATTGTTGGATGTAATAGTCGACAGCTTTTTAAATGATCTCAAAAAGGTAGACAACCAACCAATAAGTAACGTCAAAAAAGCTTGGATTTACGATATTTTTTTAACATCACGTCTAAATTGGCCTTTCCTCGTTTATGATATGTATTAATAAAACCCTTTTGTCAAAGTTAGATGCAAGCGTCATAAAGACATTGAAGTTATGGCTCGGGTTAGCGCACTCAGCGGACTCTTCAACCTTATTTAGAGACCAAAACAATTTTGGATTAAAATTAAAGAAACCATCGGAGCTCTACAAACATCTAAGAGTTACCAAAAGACATATCATCGCAAAATCTAAAGATGATACTGTAATTTCTCTCCCAAAAGACAAAGTTGCCTCAGAGCTCGAGTCACGACTGCAATTCCATAAAAAAATTATGATAGGTGCTCAAACAAATAAAGTAGGGCTAGGATCAAGTAGGAAAGTTCAAGACATAGACATAACAAAATCTTTTATTCGACAAGACGAAAACGATAATTACCGACTCCACGCGATGAGCCTTGAAATTCAAAACGAATGGGTGACCATAGGAGATTTTTGTATTCCACTAGCTTTGAAGTGGCGCACCTTAATTTATGATTGGTCCCCAGCATTATTAAAATTCTATCTTAATGCATTCCAAATGACTCTCCCAGATCAAAGTAATTTAGTAAGATGGGGCAAAGCCACCGAAAAGTCTTGCAACATCTGTGGGGAGGCAATAGGAACCGCGAAACACCTATTAGTAGGGTGTAGGGTCGTCGCCACGACAAGGTATTAGAAATTATACGGGAAGCGGTTAGTCTTTCAGTAGCAAGAGCGCGGAAGGGTATAACAACCACCGAACGATCTATAGAATTCGTAAAAGAAGGCTCCTCCAAAAACTCAAAAGCGAAGCCTTATTCAATATTAGGCGCGGCTCCTGATTGGATTCTCATGATGGACACGTATGAAAAGCATTACAAAATCCCTGGGGATGTTGGTGTTTCGTCATCCAGACCGGACTTATTCCTGTATTCGAAACATCTGAGGCGGTGATACTTGTGGAGCTTACTGTACCTTGGGAAACAAACATCCCAAGGGATCACACATTCAAGCTCAATAAGTATTAGGAACTAACCAACGAACTGATCAGGAATATATTTATAGTTAGTTTGTACGCGGTAGAAGTGGGAGCGAGAGGTATAACAGCAAAATCTCTCTATAGCCTACTTAAAGACCTTGGCCTTTCTAGAACAAGCATCGGTTCATTTCTAGAACGTATTTCAAAGGCGGCATTAGTAGGTTCTTTCCAAATTTGGTTAGGTAGGGAGAGGAGTGTGGAGGGTGAAGGTGAGCGTTTTTGCGCACAATAAAGGGGCCCCTTAAACCTACTCCTGGGTCGCAAGTCCCAGGCACTGCTTGCACTCCTCTCCTTGCAACGCGATGGGCCCGGCACCCGCACGGTGCCGGGTGCCTGATTGCTAAGAAGCTTCGTCTGTCTACTATTTAAAATAAATAAAAAATATCTATTTGTTACAAATGTATTGTGTGCGCGACAGTACAGATGCGCAGTTATCTTGTATTGTTTTATTATTAATAAACAACAAACTTATGATCAGTTTCAAACTTATAATTAGTTACAAATAACCCTGTCTAGAATAAATAATACTGGACAACTATATTTCTATATATAATATAATTATTTGGTTTTTATATTATTCATACAAATTATAAGTATTTTGTGTATATAGAATATTTTTGATATGGAACCTACTGAGTTCAAGGCACAGAACGAACACCAAATAAATAATATTGTTGAGGTATTAAGTTTATTGAAGAATTGGGTGGACAATAACCACCGCCCCATTGTTCGAGTGGTTAGCGCAGACGTCTAAAGTGTCACGGCGCAACGGGACTCGGGTTCGATTCCCGGCAGAGACAGGCATTTACGTAATGAGCATAGATGTCTTTGTTTCTGGGTTTGGTCTTTTACTAAATATATTCTCAGTATTTGTATGTGTATTTCTATGTATTACTATCGTTGTCTAACACCCTTAACACAAGCAAATAATTTGCTTACTTACGGGTTAGATCAATGTGTGTGTGTAATTTGTCCCGATATTATTATTATTATTATATTCTTAATTTTGGCCAATTTCTGCTGTTAAGTATATGATGAATACATCCTATCCGATACTGAGGAATAGTTCAGTAGACATACAATGAGGTTTTTATCAAGTAACGTTGGATAACAAAAGGTTTCGAATCTTAAACATTTTTATTAACAAATATTGCTATAGTTTTGAAATACAAAAAATACAGCTCTTCAAATGATATAATATTAAAATGTACAACTTGGTTTTAAGAAGGCAGTCAGGAATGTGAGTTACATTGATGACTTATTGATTCGTTATTCAACCAAAGACTTACTTGGCTTATTATTTGGCTACTGCAAAATGTTTTATGAATTATCTAAAATAATAATGTATCGTTACAGCCGATGGCTCCGTCTGTTATTTGGCCGAGAATTTCCTCGTTCAGATATTCCGGATTTATGGGGCTTCTTATTCTCGGACGGACCGATGTTACCGAATGTGCATTATGTCATACTGGCCATGTTGATTTCTATTAGGAGCATTCGTAAGCTATTATTATATATATATATATAGCTCGTATTGTATAAAAACCAATTCTTCTATACATTTATTTTAAATAAGATCCAATAAAATTAACATTATTTTAAATAAACGATTACTAGTATTGGACGCGGATACGGGCGCGGCGCTGTCCATACTGATGCGTCCGTCGTCGGCATCAGCGCGCCACGTGACGGCGTTGGCGCTGCACCTGCGGGAGCCGTGGCGCCACGCGCGCCCTGCCCCGCCCGCACTGGCACCACACCACATGTCAGTACACACTTATTATTATATTGTATGGTTGAGGAGAGCCAGTCCCGCCCGCATTGGCGCCACACCACATGTCAGTACACACTTATTATTATATTGTATGGTTGAGGAGAGCCAGCCCCGCCCGCATTGGCGCCACACCACATGTCAGTACACACTTATTATTATATTGTATGGTTGAGGAGAGCCGGCCCCGCCCGCATTGGCGCCACAGCACATGTCAGTACACACTTATTATTATATTGTATTGTTGAGTAGAACCAGCCTCGCCCGCACTGGCACCACACCACATGTCAGTACACACTTAATATATTATATGGTTAAGTAGAGTCGCGGCAACAAACATGCCACAAAGGTATTAATGCTACAAAGGACAGCAGCCCATCGCGATACGCTGACTAGTAATGTAGACGCGTGGGATGGTGGTTTTTGTGCAAGGAGGGCATTGGGCACTACACTTCGTAGAGAGCAATAGAAGGAAGGAATATCAAAGAGCGCGGCATCTGCTCCGGTAATTATCGGGGTATGTAGCCAGCAGAATATCCGATAGAGACGACTGGGCGTCTCGACCGAACGAGCGGTTGGCGGTAGCTAATACCAAACATTACGTAACGATTATGTTCGTCGGAGGTCGAGTAGGCGGATATAATTAATCGTTTGACATAAACTGAATAAAAGCGTATTAAAAGCCGATTCGAAAATCAATCGATCGGATTTAGATTCGACCTTACAGTTACGAACTTGCAGTCGATCGATTGTTGTATAAATGTATAACATTGACTCACTAATATAGTTTTTTAAGATACCTGTACCAATAGACTCCTTTACGATTATCTGCCAAATACAGACTAAATGCGAAAAGTGCACGGACGACGTGTCCAGGTATAGAAGTCGAAATTAATAAAAAATAAAAATGTAACATTCCACAGTACCGTGGATCTCTCGCCGGCCGAGCCGTACACGTTCTCTGCGTGCTCAGAGGACGCGCGCTCGTCGTGCTCTGAAGGCGTGGCGGAGGGCGGCGACGTAGCGCGCTCCCTCGCCGCGCTAGCCTTACTGCGCGCCCGCCTGCCCGCCGCCGCCGACGCGCTCGCCGCCGCACTGCCCGCGCCTCCGCCGGCCGCGCGAGCACCGCTGCAACAGATAATGCAGGTGCAGTGTACACACACACATACACACACACACATACACACACACACACATACACACACACACACACACACACAGAGACACACACACACACACACAGCTCTGTGTTGACGTCACCGCGCTGGCTTTACTGCGCGCCTGTCTGCCCTCCGCCGCACTGCTCGTGCCTCCGCCGGCCGCGCGAGCACCGCCGGCCGCGCGAGCACCGCTACAACAGATCATGCAGGTGCAGTGTACACACACAAACACACACATACCGCTCTGTGATGACGTCACCGCGCTGGCTTTACTGCGCGCCTGTCTGCCCGCCGCCGCACTTCTGGCGCCTCCGCAGTCCGCGCGAGCACCGCTGCAACAGATCATGCAGGTGCAGTGTACACACACACACATACAAACACTCACACACCGCTCTGTGATGACGTCATCGCGCTAGCTTTACTGCGCGCCTGTCTGCCCGCCGCCGCACTTCTGGAGCCTCCGCAGTCCGCGCGAGCACTGCTGCAACAGATCATGCAGGTGCAGTGTACACACACAAACACACACACACCGCTCTGTGATGACGTCACCGCGCTGGCTTTACTGCGCGCCTGTCTGCCCGCCGCCGCCGACGCGCTCGCCGCCGCACTGCCCGCGCCTCCGCCGGCCGCGCGAGCACCGCTACAACAGATCATGCAGGTGCAGTGTACACACACAAACACACACATACCGCTCTGTGATGACGTCACCGCGCTGGCTTTACTGCGCGCCTGTCTGCCCGCCGCCGCACTTCTGGCGCCTCCGCAGTCCGCGCGAGCACCGCTGCAACAGATCATGCAGGTGCAGTGTACACACACACACATACAAACACTCACACACCGCTCTGTGATGACGTCATCGCGCTAGCTTTACTGCGCGCCTGTCTGCCCGCCGCCGCACTTCTGGAGCCTCCGCAGTCCGCGCGAGCACCGCTGCAACAGATCATGCAGGTGCAGTGTACACACACAAACACACACACACCGCTCTGTGATGACGTCACCGCGCTGGCTTTACTGCGCGCCTGTCTGCCCGCCGCCGCACTTCTGGCGCCTCCGCAGTCCGCGCGAGCACCGCTGCAACAGATCATGCAGGTGCAATGTACACACACACATATACAAACACTCACACACCGCTCTGTGATGACGTCATCGCGCTAGCTTTACTGCGCGCCTGTCTGCCCGCCGCCGCACTTCTGGAGCCTCCGCAGTCCGCGCGAGCACCGCTGCAACAGATCATGCAGGTGCAGTGTACACACACAAACACACACACACCGCTCTGTGATGACGTCACCGCGCTGGCTTTACTGTGCGCCTGTCTGCCCGCCGCCGCACTTCTGGCGCCTCCGCAGTCCGCGCGAGCACCGCTGCAACAGATCATGCAGGTGCAGTGTACACACACAAACACACACACTCCGCTCTGTGATGACGTCATCGCGCTGGCTTTACTGCGCGCCTGTCTGCCCGCCGCCGCACTTCTGGCGCCTCCGCAGTCCGCGCGAGCACCGCTGCAACAGATCATGCAGATGCAGTGTACACACACAAACACACACACACCGCTCTGTGATGACGTCACCGCGCTGGCTTTACTGCGCGCCTGTCTGCCCGCCGCCGCACTTCTGGCGCCTCCGCAGTCCGCGCGAGCACCGCTGCAACAGATCATGCAGGTGCAGTGTACACACACAAACACACACACACCGCTCTGTGATGACGTCACCGCGCTGGCTTTACTGCGCGCCTGTCTGCCCGCCGCCGCACTTCTGGCGCCTCCGCAGTCCGCGCGAGCACCGCTGCAACAGATCATGCAGGTGCAATGTACACACACACACATACAAACACTCACACACCGCTCTGTGATGACGTCATCGCGCTAGCGTTACTGCGCGCCTGTCTGCCCGCCGCCGCACTTCTGGAGCCTCCGCAGTCCGCGCGAGCACCGCTGCAACAGATCATGCAGGTGCAGTGTACACACACAAACACACACACACCGCTCTGTGATGACGTCACCTCGCTGGCTTTACTGTGCGCCTGTCTGCCCGCCGCCGCACTTCTGGCGCCTCCGCAGTCCGCGCGAGCACCGCTGCAACAGATCATGCAGGTGCAGTGTACACACACAAACACACACACTCCGCTCTGTGATGACGTCATCGCGCTGGCTTTACTGCGCGCCTGTCTGCCCGCCGCCGCACTTCTGGCGCCTCCGCAGTCCGCGCGAGCACCGCTGCAACAGATCATGCAGGTGCAGTGTACACACACAAACACACACACACCGCTCTGTGATGGCGTCACCGCGCTGGCTTTACTGCGCGCCTGTCTGCCCGCCGCCGCACTTCTGGCGCCTCCGCAGTCCGCGCGAGCACCGCTGCAACAGATCATGCAGGTGCAATGTACACACACACACATACAAACACTCACACACCGCTCTGTGATGACGTCACCTCGCTGGCTTTACTCTGCGCCTGTCTGCCCGCCGCCGCACTTCTGGCGCCTCCGCAGTCCGCGCGAGCACCGCTGCAACAGATCATGCAGGTGCAGTGTACACACACAAACACACACACTCCGCTCTGTGATGACGTCATCGCGCTGGCTTTACTGCGCGCCTGTCTGCCCGCCGCCGCACTTCTGGCGCCTCCGCAGTCCGCGCGAGCACCGCTGCAACAGATCATGCAGGTGCAGTGTACACACACAAACACACACACTCCGCTCTGTGATGACGTCATCGCGCTGGCTTTACTGCGCGCCTGTCTGCCCGCCGCCGCACTTCTGGCGCCTCCGCAGTCCGCGCGAGCACCGCTGCAACAGATCATGCAGGTGCAATGTACACACACACACATACAAACACTCACACACCGCTCTGTGATGACGTCACCTCGCTGGCTTTACTGTGCGCCTGTCTGCCCGCCGCCGCACTTCTGGCGCCTCCGCAGTCCGCGCGAGCACCGCTGCAACAGATCATGCAGGTGCAGTGTACACACACAAACACACACACTCCGCTCTGTGATGACGTCATCGCGCTGGCTTTACTGCGCGCCTGTCTGCCCGCCGCCGCACTTCTGGCGCCTCCGCAGTCCGCGCGAGCACCGCTGCAACAGATCATGCAGGTGCAGTGTACACACACAAACACACACACTCCGCTCTGTGATGACGTCATCGCGCTGGCTTTACTGCGCGCCTGTCTGCCCGCCGCCGCACTTCTGGCGCCTCCGCAGTCCGCGCGAGCACCGCTGCAACAGATCATGCAGGTGCAGTGTACACACACAAACACACACACACCGCTCTGTGATGACGTCACCGCGTTCGCGCCTCGGAATCCGTACGTATTAGATGCTACACTATGATTTCTTTTAAGATGAGAATATAAATATTTTTAAAATGACGCTTGGACGTCGTTTTGATCAATTTGGAAATATGCACGTAAAACTAACTACTATTTCTGTGTGTATGTAGTTGGCGGCCCTGCTTCAATGTCGTAACCACGCTCTAATAGACGTGGAGACCGCGCTAGAGGCAGCCGAAAACCAATCGCCGTCGACGGACGTCGGTAAAAGACATCTGTTACCGGTCACCGTGTTCAATAAGAAACAGAATAGCGCACAGACTAAACAAACAAAACAGGTGAAGAAGCTGAAGGAAGTACAACTAAAAGTGTTCCATCAGGGCGAATGTGCCGCCAGTGACTTGCCGTTTTTAGATCCTTTGCGGCTCCGGACAGAATGACTACGACGCAAAATTATGCTTTATAGCTATTACCATTAAGGCTATTTCGGAGTAACCAACGTGATCTTTATACATTTTTGACTTGTCAATTGGTTACACCGTAAATATGATCAAATTTTGAAATGTATTAAGAAAGTAAGTAAGGCTTTTTATATAATATATAATTAATTTCGAATTATGGATTATAAATATAAAATATGAATGCTTAAATTAGCCCCAAACATTTTTGATAATTTTATTATATTTATTTTGATTATTGTTCAATAATTTTTACATTTAATGTCATGTAATGTGAAAATTATGTAATTAATTTTAATAAGTGTGAAATCACTAATTGATTCGTTTGACAAATCATAGAAATATGAGAAATATGGTACTTGTTGATCCAAATGAATAAACGCCTAAATTGCTTTGAACGCGCATAGTATCATTTATATGTATGTATATTAAAGAATTATGTTTATCAAAATAACAGTATATTGGTAGATGGAATGTAATAACAGTTCAAATAAAAACAAAAAAAATCGCCACCTCAAAAGAAGCGGGTTCTTAAGGAATGGGAGAGGAAATGAAAATGATGCGAAAATAATGAATTACATACTGTGAAGGAATAATAAGGATAATAATTATAGTAAATTTGAAAAAAATATTTATTGATAAGTGAAATAACAGAAGAATAATACCAAATATGTTGGGAGAGTCGAAATATTTTCATCACGTCTGTGTGTAATTGGCAATATTTTAAATGACTAATGACGTTACATTATCTGTGTACAAATGTGTGTAATATTTATATTATTAAAAAATAAAATTATATTTATATTTATTTATATTAGTTATTTTATATATTTTGGTGGTGTTAAAAAAACTTTAAAAAATGCATTTAGAACGTATCTGTCCGATTTCTATGTTCTGTGGTCTCTTATTCCTTTAAAAAATATGTATTATTATATTTAAGTGTAAAGTAGCTAAATAACAAAAACACAATCCGCTATTTGGTTTTAGGAGATGTAGAGATGAGATATGTAAAGGATTGTTGAATGAGAAACCTAAATGTTATTTACGCATTATTAATATAATTACGTAGTTTTATATATAACATGAGTGAGAAAAATACTAATATTAATTTTCTGTTAAAATAATTTGAATAATTTCAAGTTGTAAAATATGTTTACAGTGTATTTATTATTTTTTATTTACAATCATGTTGTTAAGATTCATATTTACTCTGTTATTATAATTCAAAGTATTATTGATTAGATTTTTTTTAAGCTTATTTGGTTTCTTTCAACACAGTCACATCAAATTTGGTTTCAGTCAAGACACACACAATTTTAAGTTCCGTAATAAAAATATTACAGATTTTGCATAATGTTATATATAAATATCTTTTACAATTTTTTTTTACAAATTGCTCAATATCACTCTTTGTTCACTCACATGTAGACATTTTTCAACACATGGTATAATGTAAAAATTTGCCTGTTCCTTTAAAAAAAAAACAAAGTTTAATAATATATAATAAATAGCTCTTCCCCACTCTATCTATTTAAATAGCATGAACCTGAGTGATATTTTAGAAAAGCTCAAACATCCACAGGCATGTTGTAATACACTCACTCAATCATTGTAATCATTGCTAAATAATGCTTACAATGTTTTATGGCTATTTATATTTCTGTATCATATTTATATAATATTGAATTAAATAACAACAAGTAGTATATTCTCAATCAAAGACAATGATAATGAAGGAAAAAATCATAAAGTTTTATAATATTGATTATTTATTATAAATAATTATTAATTCTCCTTAGATATTAAAATTTAGTTTTGGAATTTTTAGGCTGTGAAGTTAGGAAGAGACTAAAATAATTAATATTTGTATTTAGTATGTGTATTGTACTTCTATTGTAAAATCAACTGATTCATTACATATTATAAAAAGCTATTTACTTGTGTATAATAAACTTTACACTTTATGCAGTATATTTTTTTTGGTGAAAATCCTTGCATCGACTTCACATGAATTTTGGAGGCATAGTTTATTTTTTCACATGATATTTTTCCATTTTACAACAGATTCCTCATCTTATTTACTCCGCTTTTTTAGTCTATTACATACGTGCCCTAAAATTAAATAATTCTCCTCCAACTACATTGTTATAAATTAATAGGATGAAATATAAATATGATTCTCCTTCTTGTATTTTTCACTTCCGACGAAAGACGAAAAACTTCATGTACCTATTTTTCACTTTTGTCCTAACTCCTAAGCCGAGGGCCAGGCAGTATTGCCAACACCTCAATTTTTTTCCCCTAAATGTGATATCGTAAACCCCTAAACTACAAATTTAACAAATATAATTTGTGGATTCTTTACTACCATTTAAATTTTACATATTAACCTTAACTTATAATAATCTTCTTGAAATTAACATGATGTTTTTAAAATTTTAATTTTAATTTAATGTTGCTAGTCATATGTCAATAAACAAATACGGGTCAGCAGTTACAACCTTGTTTGAAAATTATACCGATAATACGGTTTTATTAAACATTTATCGAAATTTAAAAACCCCTAAACATTTTGTCTCCCTTAAAAACCCCGGAAAGCTTAATTTTCCTCTAAATTTAGGGGAAAACCCCTAAGTTGGCTACTTTGGACTGCCAGGACGGGCGTTCCCTCGGGCTCCTCGGGTCCGGTGCTTTCAAGGGCAAGGCGCCATTGCGCCCGCCCACCAACCTGGTGACGCAGCTACAGCCTAATGGCTAACTGCATAGTCAATACAAAAAAATTATATTAAACAAAGAATAACAAGGCTTTAAAATATATTTATTGCATACTCAATACTACGACGTAAGCTTAAGGGTTTAATGTAAAAAAAGAAACATACTAATCATACATAATACATTAGCTGTCCTGGCGACCTTGTTCGAGTGAATATGATTATGAAAAGCAATAATTAAGAAATAGGATTTCTTTTTAAGGGTTTTGTTGCTATTTCGTTATTCCTTTAAAACAAAACTATCTAGAAAACCTTATTATTTTCTTTTATGTATCTCTTATTTTGGTGTCGATACATAATAATAATTTTATGATTTATATTATTAACTAGGAAATTGATATAATTTAGAACCTCAAAGATCTATGCCTTTAAAATGAATAAAATATGAAAAAAAATATTAAAGTCCGTTTATATTTTGTTTATTCGAATTTATTTTAGTTTACCATTCACGTAGTAGATAAATGAGAACATAAAACCAATTGAAGACCGAATTATCTAAGCCGGTCTTGCGTCTTACGATAAATCATCAAACATTAAAAAGTTATGCCTTATAATAATAAGTACAAAGCTGCGTTACTTAGTTATATTTATAGTTTTCTGTTATAAGTGTACTCCAGCTTTTTCTTCTTTTTTGCTTTGTGATGGCTTTTGGTTGCGGCTTGCGGCAAAAAAATACAAAATACATACATATTTTAATTTTATCAGTGTCACGTTTCTATAATACTCTGCGATTACATTCAACTCTTGATTGTTGACACAAGAGTAGTGATAAACGGCTTTATCTGAACGAATTTAAGTTTACTAAAAGTAATTTTAAATAAAGAAGAAGAATAAGAGTTCAAGTCTAATGCTTAAAATATTAAGCAGGCTTTTTAAAAGACTTAAATGGCTTAAACGTTTTTAATAATTTTTATAAACATACAAGACAAGTAACTAAATTAACAAGTGTTAAGCAATAAATCCGTGAGTTAATGTCGCGCTACTGTACTGTACTGTACTGAGATGTTTAACAGATGTACTTATGTGTTTGTTAAGATAAAAACAGATGGCGATGCTACAAATTGCATAAGAACGTTACGAGTATTGCGAGTACATTCGATCACAACATTTTATTACTATTACTTTTTTAAATTGTCTTATTTGAAAATCGATTCTTAAGGTGCAAACTACCATTACAAATAAGTAATGAACTATAAAGCAATTTAAGGAAATAAAATAATTAAAATATTTATTATTGCAATGTAAGTAAGGTCTCATATTTCCATTTAGGAAATCCCATTCCATTGCAAATATCGCACATTTTTATGTATTGATAAAATTAATATCAATATTAAAATGTGCCTTACAGCTTATTTTAATACGATGAAAATGTATCGTTCTGTTTCTCTAGTTAACACTTGACAGTTGACACTAATAGTGATGACTGATATGAATTGTGATTTGTGATCAATGACAGTTTATAGTTCTAATCTGTTAAATAATAAATTCTGTTAATTAAAAAATAACTGATAAAATAAAAATAATTTTCGAGTCCACTATTGTTATTATTCAACACTGGTTTAATTTTATGTACGCAATGGCGGAGACTTCAAAAGAAAACGATAATTCTCTGAATATAGACGGAAATCATTTTAATTCTGAAATGTATATTGAATGCCTTTTAAAATGCGCTTCTCTACGCCAAGTCATGGATAAGGAAACTGAGGTCGTAACACAAAGTCAATACTTACAATCTGAAATGCAAACTTTAGTTTATGAAAATTATAATAAGTTTATATCAGCGACAGAAACAGTTCGAAAAATGCGCTCCGATTTCCAAATTATGCAAGAACAAATGAGTAAACTAAGTGAAAACATTAATAAGATTACAACATTTAGTTCAACTATTTCAGAAAATCTAAAAGAAAGTGGAACTACAGTCAATAGACTTTGTAGCACTCGACAGTTGTTAGATAAATTGCAATTCGTTTTCTTATTGCCAACCCAGTTAAATAAAGCGATACAAGAAAATCGTTACTTGGATGCAGTAAATGATTATACACATGCCCAAAGAGTATTACAAAAATATGGTAGTCAACCATCGTTTCAGAGTATTCAAACTGAATGTTTTGAAATTATAAATGACCTCAAAAAAACATTAAGAGAGAGGTTGCTGACACCTGATACAACTGCTTCTGAATTAGCCGAAAGTGTTGGTCTTTTACGGCAATTGCAGGAAAGTGATTCATCCCTACAAGACATATTTTTAACATGTGCAGAAAGTCGACTAGATCAACATCTTAAAAGTCTAGGTTCTATAGTAGAGAATGTAGACATATTAGAATGGGTAGAAAAGTGTAATAATTCCTTATTAGCAGATATTGGTATTGTTATAACATGTTATCATGACATATTTCAAAATAATGAAATTCTTCCTGAATTTGCAGATAAAGTAATGACTCAAGTATTCCAACTTTTTGAAGAAGTTGTAAAAAGACCTGAAAATACAGGTACAGAAATATTAATAAGGGGATTGGATAAATTTTTTAGAAAACTCCAAGCTATGTCAGAAATTATCTCTAGTGATACAGTTTCTAACAAAGCTTTGGATGTTGTTGTTCAATGTATTAATCACAAGGCATCTATACAGTATCAAATTATACAAACACAATTCAAGGATAATCTTATAAAAGTAAGACAGGCTCTTGCCAGTAAAGGGACTGAGAGTGCAGACCTTAAAGATATCCTTAATTCTCTTCAAATTCATTTAATGCAAAAAGTGCAGGCCTCATTATTAGATTTAATGGCTTTCCTTCACAACAAACTATCCTTTGGTCTAAAACCATGGTGTGGCAAGGCTGTAGCTGATGCTTGCTGGACTGTAATATCAGAGACATTAATCAATATTTCTGACATGGTTAAGAATATGGCGTCATTACAAACTTCAAATAACATTCCTTTTGAATTACTTCTAATTCTTGCTAAACTATGCCTCGAAATGCAAGAAAATGGGGTGTCAACATTACATAATCATCTACTTAAACTTTTAGAAGAATCTGCTCCAGGACTTTCTGTTATTAACAAAGATACCAGTAAAATTATGGTTAATTTATCAACTGCTGCTCAAACAGCTTTAGATTCTGAGGTAGTCTTTATAGGACAAACAGCTGCGCAGATGTTACGAGTGTCTGTACTTGCTCGAGACTGGCTACGAGCTCCAGAACCAAGAGGGCCTAGAGCTGTATGTCGCAGGGTTGTAGAAACCCTGGCCAGTGCTGACTCTGCTGCTTCACAACTATTTCCAACTAGCATGAAGCCATCAAGTGATTCAAGTCGACGTACAATTTGGTCGCGAGCCCCATCATCTTTCTCACCCATAAGTAGAATATTTTCGGAAAGAATTGAGGTTTTCAGTCCAGCTGGGGCTGATAGAACTGCATTATCAAATGGTGCATTGAAAGTAGCGTTAAAGGCATTAGTTGAATGTGTGAGGTTGCGCACTTTTAGTAGACATGGCTTGCAACAGTTGCAGGTGGATGTACATTTCCTCCAACAGAGGTTGTCATGCATGGGCAATGATGAAAGGTTATTAAATGCGTTATTGGAAGACGCTTTATCTTCGGCTCAAATAAGATGTGTAGACCCACAGTTGATGGAACCAAGTATTGTAGATATCATTTGTGAACGAGGCTGAACATGGTTATTTCTTAAAACACAAATTAATAAAAATACCTTTTGGTTATTCTGAAATTTTGATAGCAAAATTGTATTGTAATAGAACTGGTTACAGATCGGTAGAATACAATTTAAATCTTTGATTTGTTTTTTTTTTATTTTTAGTTTTATTAAAGTAATCTAAAACATTTTTGGAAAAAACAATTAACAACATTGGTCTCCACAGTTAAAATATATTATTAAGAGTATTTAGGTAAGAATAAGTTATATATGGAAATATCCTTAAACATGTATAGCTAAATTAATTTAATTTTTGATTAAATGTACAATGAAAAATAAACCGATACCTGCAGGGTTCTAAACTTTGATCTCCGGGAAAACTTTCCGTCGCTGTACCCATTGAGCTATCGTATCGTTAGTCGCTTCGGTGATTGTAGTACATATATTTCTATAAATGTAGAGGGAAGGGACGGTCCTAGTGATCGCAAGTTCGAATCCCTGCCCTTATCTGTTTATTTTTGAATCAATATTTATTTAAAATGTGTAGTCATGTAAATTTAAAAATGCATTTTTGTCAGTAAGTAATTATTTATTGTCAAAAATTACTACAAATTAAATCTCTTACAACATACAAAACACAGAATATTTTAATAAAAAACCTTTAACTATGTAACTTTAAAGTAAACAGCACATATTTATGACAAATTATTATAACCCATTAAAAGTAAATTGCATCATATTAATAATCTACATTATTATATAAAATGTATATTAAATGCTCTTACAATCGCAAGACAAACTACTCTTTACAATTTAATATTAACACAATCTTCAATGTTAGTCACAAGAGCAGAATAAACACTTTCATTTAAAATTAAAAACAGAATATATTATTACCATAAAAACACATTTTCATAAAATTTGGTCCTAGTTTGCTAAAAATGTATGGAATATGTAAGATTTTGTGTCAAATACCCATGTATTAGAAGTTGGATTTTACCATTATTATGACATTATATATCTCAAAATATGTTTACTTTTATGTTAATCATTAGAATTTATATTCATAATATATAAATTGTCAAAAGCAACAGCTCGGTTTGATCACTGTTATTACATCACACATTTTTAGGTCAATTTTATCTATTTTAATACTTACTATTATTATTACAATGAAACATCTACAAAGCGATAGGGAAATTATTCATTGGGAAGCTCTTACTAAAATATTTCTATACCAAAATTTACAATCCTCCAAAAATCAACAAACATGTTCTATAAGCTCATGTTATAATATATCCTCAACTTATTATAATTCATCACATTTTTAATATAAAAAAAACATTTCGATATGTCTATTTTAATGTGCTAATAAATACCCTGACAATTTATTAAAGTTGTTCCATTCTTAATTTTATCAGTTACAAACATGCCAATTGAATCTATAATCTTTTTTACATATTGTGTACATATAACGTACATATACAAATATATAATGGTAAATTTTTTGGATATAATAACCGCTGTGAGGGTATTTCATTACAATGTTAAAATCTATTTTTGTGTATATTATTAGCTTCCTGTTAATAAAAAACCGAATTTACATAATGATTGAATATAATAAATTAACACATACATTAAATAGCTCATGCCATTTAAGATAATATATAAAAAAACAAACAAAAATAAACAACTTTAAATAGACAGTTAAAGGTGATTATTTCTGCTAAACGAATTCTGAATTTGATAACACAATATTAATTTAAGAGATGTTAAGCATGATTGAAGTGAATTATTAGTTTATAAAGTGATAGAGATAACAAATTATGGTTTTAATGTTCCAAAAAATAAAAAAATGCTTGTACAAGAAAAAGAGCCAACTATTTGAGTCACATTTGAGAAGGTCCGTTAAATAAAATGCAAATATCCCTGATCATGGTTTGGTAATGATAGGGAAAACTTTTTATAACCCAACTATTAAACACTTTGTAACATTTCTTATACACTCTAACAGTTCGGAAATCAAACTTGGAAAAGAAAGGAAAAGTTAGATGTTTATTAATGTTTTGAACATTTTCTATTATTTATTTATAACTGATACAGGGCTATGTGTAATAAGTACTCTACTTTGATGTTTATTTAAATCAATACAATAACTTTTTCCAATATAATATATTAGTGGTGTTATAATTCTTTAGCACTCATCAACAGTTCGACTGTTTTTGAATTATGCTTTAAAAAGTAAAGTAAAAAAGAAATTATACTTAAAACTAATACATATATAAATAATTATTCTTTTACATTATATCTAAATCTAGAACAAATTGACAAAATATATACCTATATAATATAAATTTATGTTAGCAAATTTACACGTATAGACGAGACGAACGCCCTCAAATCGCGAAAAGATACTTACTTGTCCTTTCATGTATTAAAAAATTGCCGAAATATGAAAAATATATTCTATTAAACAGTGGTCCGTCTGTTACTTCATTGTGAGCGCTCGTGATGTGTGATTTTATCTACATACTAGCGACCCCTACTCAACTATCCCTCCGAACAGTATCCGGAGAAAATCTACTCGACACGTTATACAACTACTTTTTCGTCTTCTCCGCGAGCTTCCTCATCTTCTCCGGTACGGGCGCTCCTCTGATCGTGGAGCTCCTGAGAGACTTACCGCCGAACTCGCACTTCTTAGAAGCGTCACTGGAACCTTTCGCATCACTATAGTTAACACTAGATTTCCGGGTTCCCACCCCCGCACTGGCGGTATTCGAGTCGGTAACGTCACTTTTCCGTTTGACTGGCTTGGGCCTATCCTTCTCCCGGGCGTGCTGAGTCCGTTCGGGCGGCGGGTCGCGGCGGCGTCGTATCCTGGGCGGCGTGTGCGCCAGCGACGTGTGACGCGACAGCAGCGCCGCGCTACTGAACAGCTGCCCGCAGTCGCAGCGGTGCTCGGCCTCGCTTGTGCCTGGACGGACACGAACCGTTACTGAACACACCGTTCCTACTACACATCTTAAAAATCAGGCCTATTATGGGAGGGGCTGAATGTCGTTATAATTCTTAGCACCGAAAGATATGTTTTATAAAACCGATCACCGTCCGGCCCGGAATATGTATTAAACGTGCAAGTGAGGTCACCCAGTCAGATATCGACCTCGGGCAATGAAAAGCGGGCGAGCATCGGTGCCGCTACCCCGGACTGTCGAACGGTAGTAATAATTTTTATAATATAAACTAGTTTTGTATCCAATTAATAATTATGTGCATTAATAATTAATTTCTACATATTTTTTAAAAATCACTTACGTTTTCTAGTCTTTGGTGTCGCCGGTTTGTGCTTTCCTAATATCTTTCGTTTGGCGATTCCACTGATTGATTTTCGTTTTGCGACTACGGATTGTCTCTTTGATTTTTTATCTTTGCTATCGTCTGTCGAAACTGGGTCCGGGAAGGAGTATTTAACGTCACTGTCGTCGGAATCCGTAGAAAGTACGGTATCCTTTACATCTAATTTAACCATCTTTTCGTTTTTTGATTCAACGATAGGTTTAGTTTCGATAGCCTTCGCTTTTAAACGTGGTATTTTAGGAGGATGTTGTAAAGATATTCTTCTTTTTACTAAATCTTTAGAATTTGGTCTTTCGATTTGTAACGAGTTTCTCT
Organism: Napeogenes sylphis; assembly: GCA_959347405.1. Classification (NCBI taxonomy): domain Eukaryota; kingdom Metazoa; phylum Arthropoda; class Insecta; order Lepidoptera; family Nymphalidae; genus Napeogenes; species Napeogenes sylphis. The sequence goes on along the minus strand of OY365788.1, from coordinate 25,289,284 downwards.
TCTTAGCTCTCACCTTCATAAATAATTTGCTTTCAGATGTCTCTTCTTTTTTAAAGTTTGGATTGAGCATATATCGGATATCATCATCTTCATCGCTAGATTCCTTCGGTTTTGACTCTTTGACGACCGGTGAAGTGGTATAAGAAACGGTTTTAATTTTTTTAATGTTTGTAGAAGTTACTTTATCTTTAACATGAATTTTCTTTTTTGGAGTGGGTGTATCTGGAATTATAATACATTCATGAATGTCTTTGTTTTTAATTTTTTCAGGGATTTCTAAGTTTTCAGAAGATTTCTTCATTGTATCGTCTTGTTTATCAAGAACCATCTTCTTTTCGGATTTTATACCATATTCTGCTAAGTCTGGGTTCAAGTGATGTTTTTTTATACTCATTTGTTCTTCAACTTTAGTTTCTGGTAAAGGTTGAGTAGTCTCTTTTATCTCATTTTGTTGTTCAGCTTTTAAAGAGTTCTCTTGAGCTGTTATTTCAGTTGTTTCATCACCTTCAACTTGATGCTGATTGTTTGGAGATTCTACTTCGAAAACGTCATTTTCGATTACTTTAATATTTTCCGCGTCTAATGCCATTGCTTCTTTTTCCATCGCTTGCTTTGCTGCTTTAGCTGCGCTTTGCTTCTTCTTTCGCAAACATAATACGGTGTGTTTGTTTAACGAATGTTCATTAGGAAAAACCATGTAACACAGGGAACACTCATGAATAATATCTTTAGTTGAAAGTGAACTTTTGACACTCTTATCATCCGACTTCTCAGAACTAGTTTCAAAATGAAGTTCCTTGTGTTCTAATAAATCTTGTAACTTTTTGAACACTTTCTTGCATACATCACAATTATGAGTTTGTGGAATTTCAACGGCTTCAGTAGGATTTAGAATAGAAGATGTTACCGCGGTAGAAGACTTTTTGTTAATACCATCATGAGTTTCCCTGTGTTCAACGAGGTGATGTAACTTTCTAAATGATTTATCGCAAGGTTCGCAACGAAAGCCTGCACTTGGGTCAGTGCTTGGTTTGGTGTCCTCTCGATGTTTCAAAGGTTTAATATCATGTTGATCAGATGAACTTTTTCTAGTTATCCTGATATTGTTAGTATTACTGTTATGTATCAATCTGTGCTGTACTAAATGATGTAACTTTCGGAAATCCTTTTTACAAACTTCACAACTGAAAACAGTTTTATTTGAAGGTTCATGATCGTTCTCTAGGCTTTTAGCATTTTCTTGTTTGTGTTGTTGAATTTTATGGTTAACTAAGTATGACAGCTGTCTAAAAGTTTTACCGCAAAATTCACAAATAAGATTGTGCGTTTTGGTTTGTTGAAGTTTGGTTTTGATGTTAGCCGTTTTAGAATCTGATTTGTCGACTTTTTCGGGTTTTACCCTTAAAGGTGTGTCTTCAATAACAATAATATCATTATCGCTATTAAATTTGGACGCAGTATATCTAGATCTACGGCTCCGAGGTTTTTCTTCCTCCTCGTCATCAGTATCATCTGATCTACTTGAGATTTTATCAGAATCTTGTGAATGTCTTAATCTAACCGGACTTCTTTTATCTGAATCAGATCTGTTAGGTGATGGCCCAGGGCAGTGTTTTACGTGTTTAAACACAACATTCTCCGATCTAAATAGCTTGCTACAAATTGGACATACAATATTTTCATTAATTTTGCCCATAGTCCAATTTTCTTGAATAATTCCCTCGTCGCTACTACTATCAGAATCTGTAATTTCAGTTTTCTTCACCTTTGCATCTATTAATCGTGGTTTTTTCTGTGGACTTGCTGCTTTATTTGTATCGTTTTCCGGTTCCACTAAAGGATACTTTCTCGGACGACCTCGTCCTCTTTTTATAGGGGTGTTCTGGGGTGTCTCGGTAGTTGGAAGGCTTATCTCACTGCTTTTGTTTTCTGATTGAGTTTCAATTAGTTCTGCAGCTTTGACTAAGTTATCTATTGCGGAAATAGCGTCTGTACGACTCATAAATGGATCACTTCTCTTTTCAGAATCTTTTTTGATATTAATTACGTTGTTTATTGAATCATTACATTTATTTGAAGTTTTTTCATCATTGACATTACGATTAAGTAAATAAGATTTCTTTGGCACAACATTTTTAGAATGCTTGTCAATTTTATCTTCAAATTTTCGTTTTTTCTTAGGCGAATAAATAATTCCCAAATCTACAGGTTCAATCAATTCTATCTCAGGCTCTTCTACTGGTGTTAAAACCTGTTTTCTTTGATGCTTAGTTTTAACTTTTGTTTCATCTTGAATCTTACTTGACTCGAGCGCATCGGAATCAAGGGATTCGGAAGTACTGTGTGCAAAGAAAACTGATTCAGTTTTCGATGGAGATAATTCTTGTCCTTGAACGTTAAGTTGTGACGGTGTAAATTCCGTGTTTGCATCCATAAATACTACTTTGACGGGCTTATCTTCGATTATTGTAATTGGACACTCCAAATTACGTTTAGCTGTTAAAGCAGACTGATATGCAATTTGAACTTTAGATTGATTATTTTTATTTAAAGCATCTTCTTCATTTATGCCCTTGTTTAAAGTAGGTATTCTGCTTAGTTGGATATTGCTACGTACAGGCATACTATGTTTATTTGACGATTTAGCTTTAGATTCAGCAAGCATTAACTCATTACGAGATAGTTTTTTAACTGGTGGTTCTTTTTCTACTACAGTCTGAATTACATTATGTGACTCTTTGCCGTCAAAGCTTACTGTCAAGCAGTTTTCATAAGTTATAGAATTTCGCCTTGCAAATTTGTCAAATTCATTTTCTGTTATTATGGTCTCTTTTTTAGTCTCTGGTGATTTATTTTTGGTAGATAAAGCCAAATTTTGTTTATGTTGTTTATTACCATCAATATCCCCAGTTATTGGCACATGTTCAATTATTTCGTCGTCAGAAGTATCTTCAAGAACTTTATCCTTCCTAACATTTTTTTGGACTTTTTTCTTGAATGGTAATAGATTAGGTACTTTTTCAGACATATTAGTTTTCACCTTTTTTGGTTTTGCTAATGGTTTAGCATGAGATGGTTCTTGGGTAGGTTCTATGTTACAGGAAATACCATGAATATCATTCATTTTCATTTCAATATCATCTAATGAAACTGGACAATGTTTAGTGTTCTGTATTTCAACATCAGTTGGCTTTTCGTTAATATTCTCACTGCCTTTTCCTATTATCGCCCTATTAATAATACCCTCAATTGTTATATCTATCAAGTCTTGATTATTTAATTCTTTCCTTTGGATATTTTTATTAGTGCTTGAGTTTGAATTGGTTGGTTCCTGTTGTTTAGTTATTATACTAACTGCCGGTTTGGGTGTTACTAATACATTCTGGACATTAAGAGTTGTCACTGTTGTGTCAATAGAAACAGATTGTTGAACCGTACTCATTTTGCTTACAAATACTGAAGTTTCAGTCTTTGGGTTTATCTTTGGTAACAAACCCGAATCACAGGCCTTGAGTGAAGTCACATTCGATTGTCTTTGACTATCAATTTTTTTTAGGACATCTCTTCTGTTTAAATCATTTGGTTGCTTTAGTTGTTTTGTGTTAGAATTATTAGATGGAATTTTTGTTTCTTTGATTTTATTTAGAAATTCTTGTCTGTTGGCTTCTGTCCATTTTCCAAAAGGCACTGCACTATTATTATTTATCACTTTAGATATTGTCGGCTTGGTTATTATTTCAACTTTATAAGTGTCGTTTTTTATGTTATTTCCACCACATTTCAAACTATCTTCTCTGTTAGTAAACATATGTTTTTCTTTTGTATTTGTTTTAATGTCAGAAGATTTATGAGGGCCAATTTCATGCGAAGTTTTATGAACATCCTTTTTGACACATACAATATTATTGGTTTCGTCTTTCACATCATTTTCACTAGCAATCATTTCTAATGAGATAGGTTGTTCTTGTACTGGCATTTCATCACTTATTAAGGACTTAAATTTTGTAGAATTAGTTTCATGTATATCTTCAATAATTACAATCTCTTTATTAGTTGAACTCTTAATATTACAATCACTTTCGTAAATACTAGTATAATCTTTATCACACACTATATCTTCAGACTTACTTTTGATAATTTTATCAACAATAATATCAGCAGATTCATTTCCGTTGTTTGGATTTAGTTTTGAAGTATTTTCAATTTTCTCTTCATTTGTGTTGTCTTTACCACATTCTTTAACATCATTTTCATAGAGTTTAGATGGTTTCGTAATATTTATAATTTTGTTACTATTTAACTTACTCTTGTTTTCAGCATGTAATTCTTCATAAATTTCATTATTCTCAACACCATCACCACACTTGCTAAGAATGACTAATTCATTACTATCTTCACTAATATCAATAATATCATCAGAATCTTTGCCAACCCCATCTAAGTTATTGCTTTCTGTGATAATTGCATGACTGTTCACAGTATCATCGTTTTCAATAGATTCAACTAATACACTTTTATGTAAGTCATCAACACTTTCTGTAGGTGTTTTTTCTTTGGTAGCTATTATAGCTGAAGATGCAGAAGATGATTTTTGTAATTCTTGAGTTTCAGAAGCTTCGCGATAAGTATCAGAATTTATTGAATCTTTTTCAGTAATTAACTTAACCTCAACAACATCTTCTTTAGTTGTATTATCTTGTTCACTTGTAAGGTTTGATTCTTTGTCATCAATTATTAAGTTGGATTCTTCACTATCATTTTCTATGAATTTCCCTTCCAATTCATTGAAATCTTCATCTGTTTCTGTACATTTTAGCTGATTATTATTGGCAGTGCATAACTTTTTATCATTTACAGCAACATCATTTTCTGGTTTTAGTAACATTACTTTTTCGTATCCTTCATTCTCACATTTCTTTAACTCTGTATTATTTTTAAAAATTTCCTCTTCTTTAGGTATGACTTCCGATATATCAGTAGCAACAATATTTTTAACAGCAGCATCAATATTTTTAACAGTAGCATCAATATTTTTAACAGTTGCATCAATATTTTCAAAAGTAGCATCTTCAGAATTCTTGTCAGTTGCTTTTCTTTCTTCCTCCATAAAATCAGTTTCAGATTCTACTGGACCATTTTTGTCCAATAATGTGTCTGTTGCACAATTAAATTGATCATTTAAGTTCTTAACTGAAGAATTGGTTTCTTTTTTATCTTCATCTTTGGAAGATATTTCTATTTCATTAAATGTTTTTTTTGATTTAGTTGGAGTTTCCAATAACTTTTGTTTTGGACTATCTGTGTGAACTTCAATAGTTTTTTTTACATTATCAGAATGCCGACTTGGATGTAATTGTTGGTCTACCATTGTTTTAGTTAAAGGTATTCGTTCTTTGTTTGGAGTTGAGTGATATGTCATAGGTGTAAAGGTTCCTATTACAGGTGATTTTCGAGATTCATTGAATTTCATAATTTTACCATTGAAGTTTACTTCTGTTTTACATTCTGACACATCCAGATTGCATTCAATGTTTTCATCATTTGTAAAACTTAATTCATTCTTTGGTGTTTTGATTGCTTTATCAACAGCTTTGTTACACAAAGGCTCATTTATCACTTTACTAATATCCTTTATAGGCACATGAGAAGATTTCTCAGCAGGAATCTCCACTTGTTTTATAGGCTGAAAATTAAAAGTATAATGGAACTTAAAATATTTTTTCAAAAAGGTTAAATTGAAGCTAATTTCTATATTAAAAATGTGAAACTCATTAATGCAACAAAGTTAAAAAAATGTAAATACTTGTTTCATAATTAAAAGATAAGTAATTGTTAACAACAATATATTTACCACTTCTTTTGTTACTTCTACTTCAATTTCTTCATATACTTCTAAATTTCCTTCTGCATTTTCACTGTAACATTTCTTTTATTTATAGACTTTTTTATAATCTTATAATGATGATATTTACATACTTTTGTATTATAACTTTAAGAAAACTTTTTTCCATCATAAAAAATTAACCATAAATACAAATATATATATAAAACAATTAAATTTATATATATTCTTAAATAATTTAAATTATGAAATAAATGATTATTTTAATAAATTGTTAAAGAGACATTAAAAATATATAAAAATTTACTATAAAAAAAAAATATAAATGGCATTATGAAATTTCTTAACATGTATTTTACTAATAAACATTAAAAAATACATACCGCACTTTTAAAAACTTAAAACTAGGCTGTTGTTGATCATCATCAATCATCTGCACAGCAGCTAGTTCTTCTTCACCTGCTTTTCTGTACAAATATAGCCCATTCCCAATATCTATTGCATGAACATTGTTCCCGTCAATTTGTAGCACCACTTCAGTATCCTTACTCGGTATTATATCATCCTCTAAGCTTTCGATTAAACTTTCCTCATTTTTATCCTCAGGAAGCACTGTACTATCATCCAATTTCAAATCAGTAGGCGACTTTTCTTCTACAACATTATCATCTATGACAAGTTCATCGCCGTCATAGGAATTGTCATTGTCATCAAAAATATTAACTCCACCAGATAATATATTTGCAGCTTCAATTTGCTTACCAATTTTGTAACTCTCCAAGTCACTCTTAGGTATTGGTGATACCTCGGTCATCAAACTGGAATCAGCCCTTATAGAACGGTCAGCATCGGCGGTCGGCACTGAATCCTTAGACGGAGATATACCGAATGTTGAATCTACTTCAGAAAGAGAGAAATATTTAGACGAACTTTCATTTGCGGACATGTACGCTTCGCTCGGAGGGGACGATGTGTCCAATGTTGAATCCCGCGAGCTTCCCGCCTCGCCCCTTATCTGGTTCAATCTATCCATTTGCACAATTCATCTGTTTTGTCAACAATTTTTATAATTCATGGGATATGTGGACGCGGTTACTTATAATTTAACACTTAAACGAAAGGTAAAGAAAACATTTGAAGGTTGGCCAATTAGCACTTAGGTCAATAGCAGCGAATTACAAGTGAAACTTTTTAGTGGAACAAACGATATTGAAACTGTGACACTTATTAAACCACAAATAATTAACTTATGGTTTAGTTATTATATGAGAAAATAAGTTTGTATTTGAATATTAATTGAAATGTATATCAATATCTCGTGACTAAAGCGTTTCAATAATATTTTTACATTAAATTTTCCTAACAACACAACACATCAAATATTAAAGATGGACGTCGCGAAAAATAGATAACAATGTTGCCAAATCAACAAATAAATAATAAAATTGTGAAAATCTGGAAAAAAGTGACAAGTGATATTGAAAAGCCATACCAGAGGCAATCCTTAATATATTGATGTAAACATGAATATTAGTAACTTTGCAAATACGATTAAAATATATACCATTTTTAAAAAGACTACATTTACATATATAATGTAGATTTTGGAAAATCTTCATGAATTGTTACTAATTGTTTTTAGCCCTAGACTCAAAAAGGGGGGTGTTATAAGTTTGACCTGTCGATCTGTGTATCTGTGTGTCTGTCTGTGGCATTCTAGCAGTCAAATGCGTCGACGTATTTGATTGCAGCTTTTTAATTGAAAGCCGTTGAGATGGTTCTTAGCTATGTTTGGTCGAAATAGAAACAGCCGTTTCCAAGATATTGAGGTTTTATTGGTACGGTGAAAGGTTTTTATGCAATATTGATAAAAATACTTAAGCAAGTGAACATTTTTGTATCCGTAGGTTTATTTAGTACCATAAAGAATCCAGTAACATAACTTTAAAAAATCAGAAAAAAATAAATTAAAACAAAACAAAAACATCTGTAAAAAGAATAAAAATATTTTGTTATGTACTTATTGAAGTCGTTGCGTCAGGAGACCGCTTAATAAAGTAAGAAATTAAAATGCAAGTAAGTTACCAAGGCAAATAGAGAAATTACGGAATTGAATCGTATAGTCTAAGCCCTTTTAACTTCGTAAAATAGACACCATCGTCAATGTATCTCCCCCGACGAAGCGACTTCAATAAGTACATAATAATTATTTTTAATATTTTTAGGGGTCTTTCTGTATCGGATTATTAATTGATTACATTATGTCACATGAATATGACTGAATACGTTGCATAAAAAACGTTTCTAGCTTAAACAATCCTGAAATCAATTTGTGGCTTGTTTTACAATTATGAGATCTTAGTTAAATTATTAAGTTGAGTTTAAGAATTTAGCGAGTTTCTGACTGCCTAAAAAAAGGATCTCCCAACACTATTATTTTATGTTATGTTTTATATTTTAAAAGCCATACATATATTATATTTTAATAACTACACAAAACTATAAAGACCACAAAAAAAATACTACTCCATTTTTAATGCCTGTGAGTCATATACGTTACCTAGTAATGGTTACTCATAATGGACCTCACCATAAATTAGAAGGTTTTAAAGTTTATTTGTTGCCGTGTATAACTTTCAGAGGAATTTGTTTAATTTTTTTTTTTTTTTGGTTTCATTTATCCCTTAGTGGGAAAGGCAAAGGAGAATTAAAAAAAAAATACAATTCTTGATAGAGTAAAAAACATGAAAAGATAAAATTGAGATGTCAAAAGTAACCTGTGTGACATGTCTTTGCAGTTGACACTTGACATTTGACAATTAAGCAAAGGCAAACATTGAAGAAAGAAAGCATCGTTATTCGTTAATCGTTACGAATTTGAAAATCTTAAGCCGTTAATTAATTTTTACACTGTCATTAAAGTAATTGTTCTACCCGTATTTATGCATATATTTGTGAAGATAACAATATCTAAAATTTGTTATGGCTCCTCGAGAAACATTGAAAGCGACACCAAAGGTGCAACGTACAATAAATAAAGCATCTAAATTAAAATCCTCCCCTGCAGTTACAACTATTAAAAAAACGATGGCTTCAAAAAATTGTACAGAAAAATTACTCAAAGGTAAGCGATATTCTTTTGTACTGTTTTCAAAACATGTACTTTTGTTTTATATATTTGTATTAATAAGGCATATATATATATATATTTATTTAAAAAGAAATCTGTTCCAGGAAACTTAGCCGAATCAAGACCAAGAACTAGTACAGTTCCTAAAGTGTCGACGCCAAAGCCGAAGGAAAATAAATCAGTTCCATTACCAAGCACAGTATCTAAGAGTGCTAAGAAAGCTACTTGGAAAAAACGACCAAAACCTGCACATTCAGGAGTCCCCGTCCCTGAGAAGATGAGGAGGTTGCTGGAAAAGCAACTACAGGATGATGACTGTAGTCTTTAACTTTCACTTTACTTTTACATTACTATAGTTATAGTTTAATACCTATCTCTGTTTTGGCTGACTTCCTATATTGTTTATTCAATTTGTTTACTGGGGTGCATATCATTACCAAGTTAAATTTCAAGTTGGTAGGGGTTGTTTCAACCTAGACCAGACTACATATCAATTGTAAATTTGAACTCGTAAACTGCATATCATGAACATCTCCATGGCGGCATCTCTTGTGTAATATTGGGAGTTTTCCCTTTATTTGGTACTCTATTGTAGTTTCAATACCTTGATTGTCACACATTTTTTCAAATATTGTTGACAAATAATTATTCAATTATTCTAATAGTTATATTAAAAGATAGGTTCACAATCTGTCTGTTGGACAGAGGGTAAAAATAAATTCAAACATTTATAGGTAGACCTTTTTTTATGGAAAGTTTAGTTTTAAATGTAGATTAATAATAATATTATGATCTGTTTCAATTTAATAATTACGTTATTATGATTTGAGACTGTCCTACTTTTATAAGATTTTACTATTAAATAAATAAGTAGTATTACATTTCTCTCTTCATTTAATACATTAATAAATATTATTGTGTAGGTGAACAATATGTAATAATTATCCATGTATGTAATGTTCACTTGCTGATTAGCCAAAAATGAGATTTGAAACAGTTTGTGAATTTTTTTCTGGCACTAAAAAGGTAAACTGAGTTTCCTGTACTCATGGGCGTACCCAGATTCTGTGCTAGGGGGAGGGGACAAACCAGATTTGTTAAATATATTTTTGTAATTATGGAGTTCTAATTTTAATTTTCTGAGCATGAAAGAGCAAACGCTAGAGATTTGTCTTTGTCTAATCTCGCTTCTAATGAAGATTTTAGACTTAAAAGTGATTGCTAAAAGTTTCACTAGAGAATTGTATTTGTTTGTAATACATAGATCTATAGCAACTGAAGAGCCACTTTTCTCATCCCTGTTTGTTTATTAAAAATAATCATTTAATGATATTAGTAAATTCAAGATATAATTTATTCTATGTTTCTGTTTGTTTAACAGTTTGTATTTAGATAATAAAAGCTACGTCTATCTTTCTGAAAGAGTAGCCATATTGAACTTGAAATTCGAGAGTAGTAGCCCATCTATTATTCAAGTCTACGATCCGACTGCTTAGGCATGCAATGATGAAATCGATACCTTTTATTCGAAAGTAGATAAGGCGATTGAACGAGCACACAAAGACTTCATATGGATGGGCGACCTTAATGCTAAAATTGGGAAACCAAAACACAAGGAACATTTCATTATGAAAGCACACGGGTTTTAATTTAATGATGGAATCAGAAATGCGATAGGACAAAGATTAATCGAATACGTGTCATGAAAATATGCTGTCAATTGTGAACACTTTCTAGAAAGAAAAAAAAAACAGACCTAGCGATCATCAGATGGAGCCCACTAAAATGAAATTGACTTTGTGCGGTCAAATAGACCTCATCTATTTAAAAACACATAGAAGTACTGTACATTAACTACCCTTCAGATCATAGGTCAGAGGTCAGTAAAAGCTACGATATTATATGATGCACATTTCAAAAGAAGCAAAACATACCTTACTAACTTTTTAGTCTCCACATGGCACAATGACAAGCGAAAAAGAAACCACTAAGTTTAAAGAATACCTACTCATATATATCGAAAGATCAAACATTTGTTGAGAGTTCCATTCCAATCCTTAAATATTACAACTTAATCGCGCGACTAACACGAAACCCAAAGAAAGTCAACAAAATATTTTCTTAATGCATGCTTTTTAAAAGAGGACATGACCTGCAAACAAGTTCAAATAAAGATAGTGCAACAAAAAACGAAATATCAGCACTTTACAAGCTTGTCAATAAATATTTCTAAAGAGACTACACCAATTATAGATATGGAACTAACGAAAAACACTTGCATTAAACTGGAAGGACGAAAAAAGCATACAAAGAATTGAAACCAAATTAAACTTGAATAGAATGACTAAAACAAGGTAAAACAACCAAAATCAACCGCCGCGACATCATCAGCACAGCAATAGTTTTCTACAGGTTTCTCTACAGCACAAAAGAGTTATTACTCACCAGTCATGAGAACCAAAATAACGGTAGGTAACATAAAAACCCCACTTTGAAGAAGAAGACATCATCGGATCAAACAAAAAACCCGGGCTCGGACAATCTAGCAAACGAGTCTCCTTACTAACTTATTTAACTCTATCCTAAAATCTGGAGACACCCACTAAGTGGTGAATCTGACTTCTATAGACCTATTAGTCTGCTTCCGAGTAAATACAAATTATTTTCTACAATCGTGCTTAAAAAATATGCTGTATTTTAGAAACAAGACAGAAAGTCGAACAGGCAGGCTTAAAAAAAGGTTTCTCATCTATCGATCATATTCACGCAATCGAACTTCTCATCAAGCAATATTAGGAGAGAAGTAGACCATTGTAATTGGTATATATTATATTAAAATCTCTTCTCAAAAATTAAAATCTCTCTTAGCTTACACATTCTTCCTTTAAATCCTACTCACCTTAACCTAGATGTCCCCGACTCCTGGATTGATCTAATAGTCACTGCTTCTCTTGAAAAAGTTTTTAAGCATGGTCAGTTACCTGCTCCCAACTTTTCTAGACACGATTTATTATTTATATCCTATAACCTTAAACCTCCTAAACTAAATCCTTACGTATTGCACTTGCGGAGTTTTTCAAAATTATATATTGATAGCCTACTGAAAGATGCTTCTCATGTTAATTGGAGTGACATCTGGGACATGGTAGACATTGATGAGATGGTTTCATTTTTCAATAAGAACATTTTAAATCTATTCAATAAGCATTCACCTATAAAAGCAGTCAAAATGAAACACCAACCTGCGCCATGGATTACTGCAACAGTTCGGACGGCCATGCGAAGACGAGATCAAGCATTTCGTAAATTCAAACTGGACCGCAGTGACACTAACTGGTGCCACTACAAAATTGTTAGAAATCGCTGCAATTAGATGGTAAGAACTGCTAAACGTCTATTTATTCATAATAAGCTGTTAAACTCTTCTTCGGCATTTACATGGAAGTTTCTGGGGACTCTAGGTGCTGTGCCTTCTAAGAGTTTCTCCGGTCTCTCCTCTTTCTCTTCCAATGAGTTGAATCGTCATTTTTCTACTGTTCCTGATCTTGATACAGTTACTAAATCCCCCAGTGTGCGGTCGCTAGTGCCGCCATCTGGCGCGTCCCCCGGGTTGCGGATAGGGGAGGTCCCCCCAGATATGGGGGGCACCGGTTTCGGCCGGCGCGGACAGCTACTAGCATGTGTGGCTGCTTGCCTTTCGAGGCGAGCATTGCACGGCCACACAAACTCGTAAGCCCGCACTGAGCGGGAACGAGAGCTGGACGGACGGATCCTGTTCTGTTCGTCTGGCTGCGAGGAAGAAAACCTCTATAAAATCACCCTTTTGGTCGGTCATGGGGGTGTCAGTGCCCGGTCCATGACCGACCGGTTTGTGTCTTGTGTTCGTTTTGTCCCGTTTAGTCCTCGTCGTATTTGTTATGTTTCGTTTTATGTGTGTTTGTGTTTTATGTTCCTCGTTATGGGGACCTCACCCCTCAAAGGACAAAAATGGACAAGGATGATTTAAAATATGGTCCCCGGGAGGGTGTCGGCTCAGCCGTACAATCCCTCACGGCATCCTCGGATGCCGTCTGCCCCTCGTACTACGGGGGGGGGCAAAAATCATCTAGGAGCAGGAGTCCCTGCGCAGGTCGCGCCCGCACCGACCTGTCCAAAAAAACATAGTGCGAAGCATGGCACGGCGACGTGCCATGACGACAACCCAGCTATCCCTTTGGACTCTGTTTTTCAAAATGATACGGAAATTATAGTTTTGGATGAGGAAGATTCGGCCCCGATTGCCAGATCTTCCACATATGACCTAGGCGCTAAACACGGATACCGTATTTACTTTGATGAGGAGATGTCTGCTGTGGGCATCCAAGGCGGTGTAGGTAGAAAGAGACCAATTGCTGACGTCTCTCCAGACCATAGCGGGAAGTCCGGAAGCGATTCGGAGCTTGCAGTTGCACCTAAATGCAACACAGCTCGTCGCGGACGCCCCTATGGCAAGACCCGTGGTAGTGGACTCGCATGCGCGAAGGCCTCGCTACGTGCCCTCAACCTGGAGGCGGAAGAGGCGGATTTTGAGCGGCGGCTCAATGCCAGGCCTTCAGGAAGAAGAAGACAGGTCCGTCTAGGAGCATGCCTGGTTCCGAGGAAAACCTTTCCTCGGAGGTGCCTCCTACGCCGGACCCGGCTACCCTGTCAACGGTGGAGCTAAGGGCTATGGCAGATCAGCTCGCTTTTGCGATCGTAGAGGTAAGCCGAAAGTCGGGCAACCTCAAGGGTACCATGGTCAAGGCCCTGCGAGACGCTTCCAGCAAAATGTTGGAAGTGGTGCAGGCCTTGGAAAATCGAACGGAGCCTGAAGAGGTCCGCCGTATTCGGGCCGATAACAATCGCCTCCAAAAAGAGGTGGACGCCCTCAGATCGGAGCTCAAGGCTCATCGCCGAGAGTTCTCCGAGATGAGGGCTTCTGCAGCCAAGGTTGCGACTCCTGTCGTGCCCCCTACCGAGACGGATGCTGTGGAGGAATTCAAGCGCTCCATCATTTCCTCAGTGGGCGAAATAATCAACGCCCGCTTCAGAGGAATTGAGGAGCGCCTCCACCCGGAGCGCAGCTATAGACTCCCCTTGGCTGCAGACAAAAGAAGGGAGGCAGCTGCAGCTGTAGCCGCTGCTGTTCACTCGCGGCCCTCAGTCTGCGGCTACAACGAGTCTGGCACGCCACGCCTTGTGCCGAGGTCCCCGACAATCAAGCCAGCTGGAGAAGTTGCTCCGCTCGAGGCTTGGTCGACGGTAAAGCGGGGGGGTAAGAAAAGTGCTCCCCGCGGCCCTCGTAAGCCTAACCCGGAGGTGGCCCAGGTTCCTGTTGCCGCACCACGGAAGTCTGCAATGCCTCGTGCTCCTGCGGCTCCTACGGCGCCTGCGGCCCCTGTTCCCAATCGTCCAGTGCAACGGTCTGCCTCTAGGCGGAAGCGGCGCAGAAGGGAAAAGGCGGCAAACAACAAGGCTAGGAAGGCCCAAGCGGGTATGAAAACCCAGCCCAAGTTGCCGCAGCCTCGGTCTCCTGCAGTTGTCATAACCCTGCAGACCGAGGCTGCGGCGAAGGGAGTCACTTACGCCCAGATCCTCGAGCGCGCCGCCGAGAAAATTGATCTCGGCGAGATCGGGCTCGAGGGTGGACTTAAGATCCGGCGGTCGGCCACGGGAGCGCGTCTTCTGGAGCTCCCAAAGGCGGCCCCGGAGAAGGCTGAGAAGCTGGCGGCTTGCCTTCGTCAAACGTTGGCGGGAGTGGCAGAGGTCGTCCAACCCGTTAAACGAGTTGGTGTCAAGATAAAAGGATTGGACGACTCTGCCACAAGAGAGAAGGTGGCGGAAGCGATTTGCCGCACCACCAAGTGCTCCGGAGTCTCCCTCCATGTCGGGGAGATTCGCTGGGGCAACGGACTCGCGGGCGTAGCCTTTGCCCGGTGTCCAGTTGGTGCGGCCAAAGTCCTTTTGGAGGCGGGGAGGCTGCTGGTCGGATGGAGCTCGGCCAGGGTCGAGCTCTTGGAGGAGCGACCCATGCGGTGTTTCGGGTGCCTTGAGCCCGGGCACACGCGTGCGGTCTGCCCCTCCAACATAGACCGTAGCATGGTCTGCTACCGGTGCGGCCTATCGGGTCACTCCCGTGCAGGCTGCACCGGGGTCCTTAGGTGCGCAATCTGCGCAGACCTAGGACTTCAGGCAGGCCATGAGTTGGGCAGCGGAGCCTGCAAGGCGCCCCGTAGGCGAGGTAGGGTGGCCGGTCCTACTCCGGCTCCAAGAGGTGGTGGCGGTGGGAAACCGCCTGTGGAAGCCATGTCGCAATGACCAGACGGCGACATGGCTTCCTACAGGCGAATCTAAATCACTCCGCCAGGGCCCAGGATCTTTTCGTCCAGGCCTTGGCGGAGTGGGAAGTTAGTGTTGCGGTGGCCTGCGAGCCCTACTATGTCCCCCCTAATTCCAGTTGGTCGGGGGACATAAACGGCTCCGTGGCGGTGGTTGTGGGACCTGGTCCCGGTCCCCCTTTCTCCACTCTGGAGACTGGCCCGGGTTTGGTAGTGGCGCGGTGGGGGGAGTACGTCGTCGTAGGCGCGTACTTCTCCCCCAATCGTAGCCTGGCGGAGTTCGAGGACTTTCTCGACTCCGTCAGTGCTGCGATTCGCAGACAGGCGTCGGGGAAGGTCATCTTCCTCGGCGACCTGAATGCCAAATCCGAGGCCTGGGGGAACCACGCCACGGACGCTAGGGGTAGGGCTGTCCAGGTCTGGTCACTCCTCTCCAGTCTGTCCCTCCTTAACAGAGGGACCGAACCGACCTGCGTGCGGCAGCAAGGGAGTTCCGTGGTGGACGTTTCGTTCGCCACCCCAGCTGTCGCGCACAGGGTCGTCGACTGGAGAGTCGAGACGGAGGTGGAGACTCTATCGGACCATTTATACGTCCGATTTGAGATCTCCGCCTCCCGACCGGATCTGGCCGGGCCACCGCGGGCGGGATGTCGGTTTCCTCGCTGGGCAGTCCAGCGGCTGGATCGGGAAATGGCGGTCGAGGCAGCCATCGTCCAGGGCTGGGCCTTTCCTGATCCCCCCAGCGAGGACACCGACGTCGAGGAGTTGGCTGGCCGCATGCGCGGAGCCCTATCGAGGGTCTGCGATGCGGCCATGCCGAGGGCGGGGTTCCGGCCCCGGCGCAGGGGTGTCTACTGGTGGTCGCCCGAAATAGCCGAACTTCGGGCGGCCTGTTGCAGGGCTCGCAGGGCCTTCCTCCGGTGTCGTCGCAGACGCGGCTCGGACCCGGAGATGGAGGCCCAGCTGCAGGGTCAGTATCGCCAAGCGAAATCGACCCTGCAGCTCGCGTTTCGGAAGGCGAAGGACCTAGCTCGGGAGGAAATCCTGGCCGGTCTCGATAGGGACCCATGGGGGCGACCGTATCGCGTTGCGCGGAATAAAATCCGCGCCGCGACCGCCCCGGTCATGAAGTCCCTTCAGCCGGATTTCCTCGAGCGGCTGGTGGGGGAAATTTCCCGGAATCCACCGGCCACTCTCCTCCTGTGATGGCTCCCCCCTCTCAAAGGGGGGGAGCTGGTTCTGTCCCAGTCATCACGGAGGCCGAGCTGGAGGTCGCGCTGAGTCGCCTGCGAGCCCGCAACACTGCGCCGGGGCCGGACGGTATTCCAGGGCGGGTTCTGGTCATCGCCCTAGAATACTTGGGAGGCAGGCTTCGGGAACTGTTCAACCTGTGTTTGCGCACTGGACAGTTCCCGAAGGCCTGGAAGGAGGGCAGGTTGTGCCTGTTGCGGAAGGAGGGTCGTTCTGCCGATTCTCCTTCCGCATACAGGCCGATCGTGCTGCTGGACGAGATGGGCAAGCTCTTTGAGAGAGTCCTCTCTGCCCGTCTCGTCCAGCACCTCCAGGAGGTAGGTCCAGGTCTCTCAGACGCCCAGTTCGGCTTCAGGGCGGGTCGTTCACAACGATCGACGCCCTGAGGGCTCTGAGAGACCTGACCGAAGAGGCTGTTTCCGAGGGGGATGTCGTCCTGGCGGTTTCGCTGGACGTCGCCAACGCCTTCAACAGCCTGCCGTTCGAGACTTTGGTTGAGGCGCTCCGGTTCCATGGAGTGCCTCCCTATCTCCGCAGGCTGTTGGGGGCGTACCTGCAGGATAGAGAGGTCCTGTGGGAGTGCGGCGACCGGCGGGTCTACCGACGTGGTGTGAGCCGAGGGGTTCCACAAGGGTCCGTTTCGGGACCGGTCTTGTGGAACCTGGGCTACGACTGGCTGCTTCGCTGTCCGCTCCTCCCCCGGACGAGGGTGCTGTGTTACGCAGATGATACCCTCGTCACGGCGCGCGGAGGGAGCTTTGCGGAGGCAGCCCGTCTTGCCACGGTCGGCGCTACGTTGCTAGCGGACCGCATAGGGCTGTTGGGACTGGAGGTGTCCGTTTCTAAGACGGAGGCCATCCTGTTCCACGGCCCTCGCCGGGGTCCCCCTCGTCGGGCGTACATCTCCGTCCAGGGTGCGCGGGTGGCGGTGAAGGCCCAGATGAAGTATCTGGGCCTCACCCTGGACGGAAGATGGAACTTCGGGGCCCATTTCTCTCTGCTGGCCCCGAAGTTACTCTCCACTGCAGTCGCCTTGAGTAGGCTTCTACCCAACGCCGGAGGGCCGCAGGCTCCTTGCCGCCGGTTATACGCCGGAGTGGTGAGGACCATGGCCCTGTACGGTGCTCCCATATGGTCGGGAGCCCTCACCGCGGATTCCAGGGCCCTTTTGCGTCGCACGCAAAGGGTCCTAGCGGTGAGGGTGATCAGGGGGTACCGTACGGTGTCATACACTGCGGCCACACTCCTGGCGAGCGATCCGCCCTGGGAGCTACAGGCGCGGGTCCTCGCCGGATAGAATATAGATAGTAAATATAGATAGTATTGGCACCGGGTAGAAGCCCGGGTCGGGCGGGTTAGGCTCGAGGCGAATCGGATCAGGGCTTTAGCTCACCGAGCCCTGATCCGACAGTGGAGTAGGGACTTAGAGTCCCCGTCGGCCGGTCTTGCGACGGTGGGGGCTATTTCCCCCCATCTCGATCGTTGGATCGGCCGGCGGCACGGGACTCTAACGTTCCGTCTTGTGCAGGTGCTCACGGGGCATGGGTGCTTCGGTGAGTACCTGCACAAGATCGCACGCAGAGAGGCGGCCCCCTCCTGCCACCACTGTGATGAGCCCGTGGACACGGCTCGTCACACCTTGGCGGAGTGCGCAGCCTGGGACCGTCAGCGTACTGAGCTGACGGCCGTGGTTGGCAGCGACCTCTCGTTGCCGAGCGTTGTTTCCGCGATGCTCGACGACGAGAGGTCCTGGGTCGCTATGGCCTCCTTCTGCGAGCAAGTCATTGCCGCGAAGGAGGCCGCGGAGCGGGACAGAGAGGCAGCCTCCTCTGAACCGCTCCGCAGGGGTAGGCCGGGTCGAAGGAGGCGGGATTACGCCCGCAGCCTCCTTCCCCAGCTGTAGTGCCTGAACGGGAGAGGGGGGTGACCTCTCCCGCCCGTTATAGGCCTACGAGGTGAGGGTGTCCCTAAGTTGATCGGGGCCCCTCGCAGGGGGTTCCGCCGGGGCGTCACGGTGAGTGCGAAAGCGATCCCGTGGCGCTCCACTAAGGCGATGAGGTCAACCGTTGGTTTTTTAGTGGGTAGCCTTAAAAATGGCAGCGTCTTCTATGCTGCCGAGTAGTCCCACATACCCCTCGGTCATCACCTTCCTGGCCGCAGGGATGATGCGTAACGCATTTTTCCAACGATAAAAAAAAAATAAAAAAAAAAAAGTTACTAAATCCCGAACGATTTTATTTATATCTTCCATGCCGATCAGTAATAACGTCCCGTTAATTTTTTCTTCAGTATCCGAGGAGGAAATAAAAAGAGCTGTGCTTAGTATTAAATCCAATGTTGGTGATGATGACATTAATCGCTTTATGATTGTGACTTTACTTGATATCATCCTTCCCGCCTTTTCGTGTATTATTAATTCGTCCTTATCTAACGGATATTTTCCAAAACAATGGCTGAAAGTGAATGAAATGAATGAAATGAAAAACAAAGTTCTGGAATTGCTTGTTTAGAAGCAGTTTTCTCAATTCATTTTCAAGAACAACTTACTTAGTGAGCATCAATCGGGTTTCCGTCCGGGTCACAGTACTTGCACAGCTCTTAAAGTCACCGAAGATGTCAGGGAAGCGAAGGATGGTGGCTTATTAACTGTATTAGTTCTTGTTGATTTCTCTAACGCTTTTAATGCAGTTAGTCATGACATACTCATCGCTCTCCTAAAACATCTACATATTTCTTCCAAGGAGCTGAAATGGTTCTCTTCTTACCTTCGTGGTCGCCAGTAAGCAGTCTACATTGATAATTCTTTATCTGCTTGGTGTAACTTAACTTCTGGTGTTCCACAAGGTGGTATTCTTTCTCCTCTTCTATTCTCATTATTTATTAATTTTATTACCATTAATCTATCTTCTTCTTATCATCTGTATGCTGACGATCTTCAAATCTATGCTCATACCAAGCCTGATTGTATAAATTCCGCAATTGCTGATATTAACAAAGACCTAAATAATATTCTTGACTGGTGTAATAACTTTGGAATTAGCGTCAACCATAAAAAGTGTCAAGCAATAGTTATAGGCAGCAAGCATAATTTGAATAAGTTTAAAAGCAGTAATGTGGTACCAGTTAAATATAATAATATGAATATTGCTTTTTTGACAACAATAAAAAATCTCGGTCTTGTCATGGATAGTACACTCAGCTGGAATTCCCACATAGTTGAGCTATGTCGAAAAGTGACGTATTCGCTACGTTCTCTCTATCGACATAAAAACTTTTTACCTATTCGGACCAAAACTCTGTTAGTGCAGACTCTCATTCTTCCACTCATTGACTATGCCTATGTATGCTACTCTAACATCTCTGAAACCAATCTTAATAAATTAGATCGTATTCTTAACAGTTGTATTCGATTCATTTTTTGCTTACGTAAATTTGATCACAGCTCTGAGTATCGTAATAAGCTCAAATGGCTTCCCATCCGTGAAAGACGAATTTCGAGAAATTTAAGTCAACTTTTTTCCATCTTAAATGATCCATCTTCTCCTCGGTACCTGAAATCCAAAATTCATTTACTCAGGACCACTCACGAATTGAATCTTCGATCGTCGTCCAACCTTAGTTTATATATTCCTTTACACCATACTGGTTTTCTATCTTCCTCTTTCACAGTAAACGCAATAAAACTCTGGAACGACCTGCCTGATCATTTTCGGCGTGCTCCTAGTAAGCAGGTGTTCAAGAAAAGTGTATGTAGATACCTTCTAGAGAAGACGACTTAAAATTTTCCGTCGTATATAGCATAGCGATTTATTATTTATCAGATATTATGTTGTATATGTAGTAGTTTATGTATTTATTATAGTTCATAGTATATTTAGTATATTATAAATAAGGTATATGTTTAAGTTTGTTCATTTATGATATTCTAGTTTGTATATGTATTATATTTTTTAGATCTTTAGTCATAGTTATGAGTTAGAGTTATTTATGGCTCGGGTTAGTGCACTCAGCGGACTCTTCAACCTTATTTAGAGATCGAAACAATTTTGGGTTAAAATTAAAGAAACCTTCGGGGCTCTTCAAACATCTAAGAGCTACCAAAAGACATATCATCGGAAATTAAAAATGATACTGTAACATCTCTCCCAAAAGATAAATTTGCCTCGGAGCTCGAGTCACGACTTCAATTCCATAAAAACTATTCAAAACCACTTAATTATAAGGTTGGTTAGTTTCAGGGCTGTTGTATTTCTCCTATTATATTTAATTAGCGGACCCGACAGACGTTGTCTTGTACACCGTCTTTAATTTAAAAAATACAAACTAAAAAAAAATATATGAAAAAGTTATCACAATGTCTAACGTTATTACATGTACATTTATCATAATTCGACCAATCGATACCGTATGAAAATGTAAAAAAAAAATTGTTTGAATAAATGAATTTGTTCCAATATATTTTTTTTTATTTCACTTTTTAGCGAAGCACGTATCGGGCCGCTAGTACTAAAATATTTTTCTATCGCAACGCCAACTGTCAGGGCAGGCTAAAATTAAAATATAATATTATTTAATATTTGACATTGCCATGGTAACGCAGTCCGTCGGAACCAATGTGAAACATTTCAAAATCACCACCTACTTACACATTAAAAATTAATCAAAAAACCATTTTCCAGAGGACCAAATTGTGAATCTAAACAATACTCAAGTCCTCTTGAACATACACAAAGAATTTCATAAAAATCGGTCCAGTCGTTTAGGAGGAGTTCGGTGACATACACACGCACACAAGAAATATATATATAAAGATATAGTTATTAATATTTTAATAGACATATTAATTACAAATGAAAAAAAGTGGGGATATCGGTTTAAGTTTAACAACAAATACACAGAATCTTGCGGGGTTCCTGACCCACCCTCTCTCCCGGTGACGCTGTAATAACCAACAGGGCTAACAGTAAAGACAAAAAAAAATAATAATACACAGAATCCATACTAGCTTTTGCAAATGATCTCGCGATACTGACACGTAACCCAAAACAATGTCAGGTGCATTTAAATGTAGTTGAGGATTTCTGTATGTCGACGGGCGGATTGAGGACAAAACCATGTAAATACCAAATATAACTCTTACGATCCGGGTCTTACAATAGGCGGTCAGAGCGTTGGTACGGTTAAGGAAGCAGCTCCGTTTAAATTTTAGCCCTATAGGGCTAGCCCTACTTTGATTGTTCCCAGGATATTTCCTACTGATCCTAGGATCAGGCAGGAAATATCGAGACATAGACAAAATCCTTTATTAGACAAGACGAAAACGATAACTACCGTCTGCACGCGATGAGTCTAGAAATCCAAAACGAATGTATAGGAGATTTTTGTATTCCACTAGCTTTACGTTGGCGCACCCTGCTTTATGATTGGTCCCCAGCATTATTAAAATTTAATCTAAATGCATTTCAAATGACTCTCCCAGATCAAAGTAATTTAGTAAGATGGGGCAAAGCCACCGAAAAGTCTTGTAACATCTGTGGGGAGGCAGTAGGAACCGCGAAACACTTATCAGTAGGGTGGAGGGTACTTCTTGATAGCGGTCAATACTCGCGTCGCCACGATAAGGTATTAGAAATCGTACGGGAAGCGGTTAGTCTTTCAGTAGCAAGAGCGCGGAAGGGTATAACAACCACAAAACGATCTGTAGATTTCGTAAAATAAGGCTCTTTCAAAAAATCAAAAGCGAAGCCTTATTCAATTTTAGGCGCGGCTCCTGATTGGACTCTAATATTGGAAACGTATGAAAAGCGTTACAAAATCCTTGGGAATGTTGGTGTTTCGCCGTCCCGACCGGACTTATTCCTGTATTCTAAACATCTAAGGCGCGTGATACTTGTGGAGCTTACTGTTCCTTAGAAAACAAACATCCCCAGGTCACATATTTAAGTTTACGAACTGACTAACAAACTATCCAGGAATAAATTTATAGTTAGTTTGTACGCGGTAGAAGTGGGAGCGAGAAGTATAACAGCAAAATCTCTCTATAACCTACTTAAAGACCTTGGTCTTTCTAGAACTAGCATCGGTTCATTTCTAGAACGTATTTCAACGGCATTAGTAGGTTCTTTCCAAATTTGGTTAGGTAGGGAGAAGAGTGTGGATAGTGGAGGCGAGCGTGTATGCGTATAATAAAGGGGCACCTTAAATCTACACCTGAGTCGCAAATCCAAGGCACTGATTGCACTCCCCTCCATGCAACGCAATCCGCAGGGTGAATTCATGGAATGCTAAGAAGCTTCGATGTCGTCTGTCTATGCTTAACGAGGAAGTCACCTGCTTAGGTATAACTATCGGCATGAAGCAGCGTTCAAGGACAAGACTGCGCAGACGGGAGAAGTCTAAATTATTTTCTTTTTTTTTGTTCTGTCTATACTGTTAGCCCTGTTGGCTATGACAGCGTCACCGGGGTAGCGGGTGGGTCAGGAGACCCGCACTTAAAAAGAGGGGGCCAGATGGGCCCCCATGGGGAACGACGTCCCGAGGGCGTCTCAGATTGAGACAGGGACCTCGGCTCGGGGCGTCGTTAGTCAGGAGGGAAGCTAAGGACATTTGGACACTAGCGTCCTCCGACGGCAGAACGCCGGAGCAACGGAGCACTTACTCAGTTGGGACCTCGTCTATACCGGTATAGACGGTGTGTGTCTGTATGTTGTGTGGTGTCAAAGTACTATAGGGAAAGCCCCTTGAAGTACTGAGCGATGCTCGGAAGGTCTAAGTCTCTATGGAGATCGATGTTGCGTACGAACACAGCGCCCCGGTTGCAATCCGTGTAAACCTGTTCTGAATCTGAAAAATGACTCGCATGATGACGGAACGTATGCAAGCTTTGTCTTTGTCACCTTATTTCGAAGGGACATTTTACTCCGCTTGTCCGCTTGCCTAACAGCGGATATAGATTACCGAATATGTAGGCCGCTCTGCTACGAACGGCCCTAATATGCTCAGTGAAAACTAACTTTCTATCTAACTTTATCTTAGGTATTTTGCCTTGTCTTTCCAAGGTATCGGTTTATCAAAGAGTTTGATTCGCGGGAGGATCCTTGGGAGACCCCATTCGAATGGGATGGAGCCCTGATGGAGCGGGAGGTTGACAAAAGCCCTTCCACTCTGTAGCGAAAGGAGCGATTCGACAGGTAGTCCCGTATGATGAGTACGAGTCTGTCCGACACCTTAAACTGGTATAGCTTGTACACCAGTCCATTGTGCCAGACCCTGTCGAACGCCTTAGCTTCATCGAGGAAGAGCGCTCTTGTCCTATGCTTCTTGGCCCTTACAGTGGCCCCTATCATTATGTGCTCCGTGAGGCGTTGCACCTGATGGGAACATGAATGGTTGGCTCTAAAGCCGAACTGCTCATTTGGGATGATTTTGAGTCTCTCGACTTCCGATCTATGTCTACAGAGGATGATTCTCTCATATGCTTTTGGTAATACTAATACTAATGATAATAATAATAATAATAATAATAATAATAATACTAATGAGACGGTAACTTCTAGGCAGATGCCGGGGTTTGCCCGGCTTATGGAACCCTATCACTATGGCTTCTTTCCACTGGGCCGGAAACGAGCAACCGGCCAGTAGAGCGTTAAAAATGCTAACCAATAGGTAAATTAAAGGAGGCGGAAGGAGCTTTATCACTTTGTTAGTGATCCTATCGGGACCTGGCGATTTCTTGGCGTGAAGCGCCCTAACTATGGACGTCACCTCGTCTAGGTTCGTTTCCTTGATTGGCGGACCGACCGGTGGCTGAGAACTCATTATATTGACCGATTTGTCGACTATATTGACATGATCGCGATCAAGCGATTGAGCAGACAGACGGCACTGGCTTTCTAGACTGTCGGCTAAGCACTCAGCTTTGTCAAGGTCGTCACGTCGCGATGGCGGAGTTAGGTCCAACCAAGGGTGGCATATCTGAGACAGTGTCCACCTTCAACGCTATCTGCAACCGCCAGAATGCCTGGAGTGTTAGAAAGAGCGCCGCAAGCGTCCTATCCCAGTCGCTATCTCTGAAGTCATCGAGAGCTTGTCTCGACTCTCTCTGGAGACGGCGCAGCCTCCGTCGGTTGTCATCTGTCTGGTAGACTAAATTAAGGTATCTCAGGGGACTGCGAGGAATGAAGTACGGAAGTACGTAGCGCTGATTGGCTCTCCAGCCGCGTGACGTCTCGCGTCCGCGTGGGGGGCCACTGGTACGACATCCCGCTCACTTTTCCAGTGTACAGTCGACTATTCAAATGTTATCGCTAATAATATTTTATTGTTGTTTTTTATTACGTTTATATTTTTGACATTTTTATTTTTGTCAAGTTTGTTTGTGTCTTTGAACAATAATGAATTTTGTTAGTGTTTTTATTACTCAACGTTATCGTCATAAACTTTAATAAATCATATCTTAGATACAATATAAACCATAGGTAGGCAATAATTACAAACAAATTTTAATATAATATAATTTTGGAATTAAAACAATACGACTTTTAGGTAATTATTACATTACCTACTAGGTATTTAAAATAAATAAAAAAAATATTTGTTACAAAAGTCTTGTGTGCGCGATAGTACAGGTGTGCAATTATCCCGTCCGAATTTTGCTCGGAACTTTTCGTCAATGTCGATAATTATAGTGTGAGAGTAAGTGATAACTTACTAGTCTATGTTTTACACTAATATTGAACAATCTATTTTGAGATCATGGCGTACACAATTTTTTATTTAAAAATCACGTTTTAAATTGTAAAAATGTAAAAAAAGTACTGTCACGTATTTATCAGTAGCGATCAAAATACCTAATTTATACTAATAAACAATATAATTTACAAACCGTCTGGCGCCACTACATGATCGAAATACCGATGATGTAAGGTCATTTCAGATTTAGCAATTCTCATATGTCTGGTCGTAAATCAAATCGCCTGCCTTATAAAATCGAGTGGAGAAAGTAGTAGGTACCTTTGAATATAAAATGGACTAATTGAGACACTCACGGTATGTTTAATTACGACAACTGTTGGGCTGAAAACAGTAAGTCCTTAAATAAAATAATACTTTTTAAGACGGGCAACATTAAGAAGATGGACAGGAGTTATGTAGAGGAGCGCGAGTTAAAGCAATAATTTGTAATTTATAACCGTATCAAATTTTATATAAATACGTTCAGTCGTTCAACGAACAGACAAAACTTAATTCGTATGTTGTCGCCATGATATTAAATTTTCCCGCTGCCTGTTTCTTAGAACGAAACGCAAAACTGGCATTTAAAAGAATATTACAAAAAAGTAAACAAATTAGAAGTACTGAGAGAATTTAAAAAAAAAAACTCAGTACACCTTATACATAATATGTTTTTCAATAATTATGCTATGACACAAATGCTACGACTTAAATCGTTACTAGGTTATAAATGTATCAAAACAAAATACATACCTACTTACGTGTTTTAGTGTAATCAGTTTGGCATTTAGTAATTTATTTATAGTATAAGGAAGTATCATTAATCCTAAATTAATACTGGTTTTTTATGTCATTCGATATGGAGCAGATGGAATTTGTTCAGTATGTATGTCACCTACATATTTAAACATCCCGATAGTCACAGAGAATATAAATGATTATAATTTTATAAAGCCATCTTTTAAAACATAAATATACATTTAAAATAAATGATTTACAAACTGTAAGAACCATTTCACAAGCTTTATGATTTTTTAAAAAACCGTGAAGTGACAAACAACTGTGTATGCGGCGATGGGTGATTAAGTGTTATGCGCCAGGGATTATTTCATTGTATATTATTCGTTGTATAATGTACAGCTCACTATTTGACCGCATAAAATAGCGAATAGAAGTTTCCACTAACCAGATGGGAGCACTAGCTCACTAACAGACTATTCACAATGTGATATTAGTACCCTAATTGACTTTAATTATAATATCATATTCAACAAAAAAATCAATCAGCCTTCATCTGTCTATCTGTCAACCGAAATCATAATTTTTGAGGAATACTGATTCTATTTATAATTGAAATTAAATTTACTCTGTAAAGCATTTTTGGGCCAAAACCAGGATTTTCTTATTCAGTCCTTCAAATTACCTAAATACTTACATGCTATAGTGAAAAATAAATAAAACTATATTGAATTTACTTTATCCTATATCATTTTATGTGCATGTAGGATACGTTACGACTTTCAAACTACCATAAAGTGTTATAAACGAAAAAGCTATTCAATGAACTTAACATTAGGGCTAACTATACTCCGCCCACAACCAACCCGAACGTATTGGCGTATGACACCATAAAATATGTAGATAATAAAGAGCACGTTTCTAACACTATTAAAAATTAACTTGGACCGCCTCATGATTTACATCCACCAAGCTCCGCCTGTCTGTCGTGATTGATGCGATTTTAGTCTCGTGACACGTTAGTTGAATTTCGATCAGTGGTACAAGCCATAAGCGGTTACCCAAACAATACACTACAGAGTTGCACAAAAGAATGCTATTTGCGATGAAATAGGAACTGCTTACAAAATGATGAATAGTAACACAGAATTTTGATTCTATAAAGCAAATTCACTTTGGTGACTGTGTCTTTAAAACTATAGACTCTATGTAAGCTCCTCACTGCTAAGTCAATAACTTATATGCAAACTATGTATAATAATATCTTATGTTAATTCAAATAATAGTTGGCACCTGGATGACCGAGCTTTGATCAGTATCTTTATATATATATTTCTTGTGTGCGTGTGTATGTCACTGAACTCCTCCTAAACGACTGGACCGATTTTTATGAAATTCTTTGTGTATGTTCAAGGGGACTTGAGAATTGTTTAGATTCACAATTTGGTCCACTGGAAAATTGTTTTTTGATCAATTTTTAATGTGTAAGTAGGTGGTGATTTTGGAATGTTTCACATTGGTTCCGACGGACTGCGTTACCATGGCAATGTCATATATTAAATAATATTATATTTTAATTATAGTCTGCCCTGACAGTTGGCGTCGCGATAGAAATAAGAAAAATATTTTAGTCCTAGCGGCCCGATACGTGCTTCGCTACGTAAATAGTGAAATTTAAAAAAAAATATTGGAACAAATTCATTTATTCAAACAAAAAATCTTTATTTAAATATTCATACGGTATCGATTGGTCGAATTATGATAAACGTACATGTAATGACGTCAGACATTGTGATAACTTTTTAATATTTTTTTTTTTAAAGTTTGTTTTTTTAAATCAAAGACGCGTGTACAAGACAACGTCTGTCAGGTCCGCTAGTATGTATATATACATAATTTAATTATTTTTTTAAGAATTTAATGTTTTTGGGAATACGACAAAAAGTAATATAATATAATAATTTCATCACGTTTTTTTCATTTTATTTAAATTCTTTATTATTTTTCTTATTTATTTAAAAAAATTTACTTAAATACCTTCTTTGATAAAAGGCTTCCAGTAATAGGTTTTCTGACAAAGGAAGAAAAAAAAAATAAAAGAACAATATGGTGAATATTTACTTTCGTATTCTAACGACATTGTAGCAATGCCTGAAAAACTTGAAACAAACGAAGATTATATAAAAAATATTTAATTTTTACCTAGGTACATTTTCGAATTTATGTGTTTCTTCAAGTTATTTTTTTTCCGATTGAAAAAGAACTAATTAAGTCATCCATGTATTATCCAAAACTTGGAATGTTATTAACATATTATCATCATATCATATCATCAATCATATATAAGCCTATGCATATGTATAGGCTTTTTCAGTGACTGGAATGAAAATTAAAAGTTTTAGTTATAAAACATAACTTCACAATATAGGTACCTACTTTTTTAAAGCACATTTTATAAATGTTTTTTTTTCAGGACAAATTACACACGTTCATCTAACACCTAAGTAAGCAAATTTTGTTCTGAAAAAAAAAAACAAAACAAAACATAGAAATACACATTATAGATACTGCGAAATATCATACTGAAATAGAGGCATTTATGCTCATCACATATATGGCTGTTTCTGCCGGGAATTGAATCCGACCCCCATTACGTCGCTACACTTCAGGCGTCTGCGCTAACCACTCGACCAACGGGGCGGTTACTTCATCGTCCATCTAAAAATATTTATAAAATTTAAATAAACTTAACATGGCTAAATATTTTTCAAACAATTCAATCAAAAATATATTTACTAAAGAAAAAAGACATAACATGTCGTTTTGGTGTCGTAATTTCTTTTTAGAAACTTGTGCACAGCTTTACATGTAAAAAAATAACCAACTTATTAAGTATATTAAAAAAAATTACAGATTTAAATTCATTTTAACAGTGTATTTAATATATATAATATATAAATATCGTCTTAAAACGCTTTAACCTGTCACTCGGGCCTTCGTCATTGCCGATTATAATGTATTGTATGAAAATTACTACGAGGTATGTTTATCTTATTATAATTATCTTTGTAACTATTCGGCGACTCCTGTTCTGTTTTAGTAAGAAGCCTGTTTCATATTAATGTGGATAATTGAGGACCTAGTTATATTTAAATATCAAAGTCCACTCAGTTCTGTTACAAAGCAAACGATGTATTGCGCTTCCCTCAATTGTTTAGAGAGGGTTTATATTTCAATTAATTTTATATATAGTACAGGATTTTTTTCATTATTAAGTCGTTATCGGAAGGTACTATAGCTAAAGGATATCAGATTTTCGAAATTATAAGTCAGCGATGGCGTCTGTCTGTAAAAATAGACTAACCATACCTTACCATTTTTTTACCACTATTACCTATATTGACACGTAACCAATTAAATACGAATAAAACAATTTGATATTTAATATAGATTAATAAGATGTCCTTTAGGTTTCAATTACTTAATCTTTTATTTTAATAAAAAAGATATAACAATTAGGTATAAACATATAAATATTTGTTTACCTACTGACTTTTCGTTTGAAAAGTAATTATAATGCTTTTTCTTTGGTGATTTGTAGTGAAGAATAAGAAATGATAATTAATTAGGTAATATTCAATTCAATAATATATTTCCTATGATATTGTTTTTGCATTGTTAATGGGTTTTAATGACGAGCGAGAAGACGGTCCAGCTAATTATAAATATTGTTCTCGTAGCCTGTGGAAAACTGAAAATATTGACATATGCAAATGCGTTCCCATTGTTGAGGAGGACTGATGAAGGATAGGAGGAGTCGAGAAGGAAAACCATAAGGGAAGAAAAGGGTGTTTAGACAATACTAGTTGATTATCCATAGTTACTTATAATTAATTAACATTTTTTAAAAACCTAATTAAAACATAAACCTTCAAACTTCAAACTTAATCGTTCAAGACAGAAAATTAAACCCTCCTTAAAATTTATTTTATAAAAATTATATTATATAATTTTAAATTTAAAAAATATTCACTCAATTCCCATAGACAAGTAGTAATTGATCTACTTAGAAGATATGTTCAAACAAGGTTATTCATGTTTTCTTTATTCTATAGCCTATTATTTTGTTAAAAGTCATCAATACAAGCGCAGCTAATCTTGTCACGCTGAAGAAAGGTGTGAGTCTGTATTTAATGGGTATAAATAGCAACTTGCCCTTGTGTGCGTGATATTCATACATCATTGATAAATAACCTTATTATAATATATTTATCCACAACATACATAAAAAGTTATATTATTAAGTTCAAATTGTGTTTTTTATTGTATTGTCAGAAATCTAGATCTAACAGCATCAGAAAAAACTGAGATTACTTATATATTTTTTTTGTGTTGATATTATTTAAACATTGCAGTAGGTTTTACTAAGAGGTACCTACACCCTCATTTATTATTATCTATTAGTTTATATTTTGTTACCAGTGTTGTTGTTTAATAAGTATTACCTATAACTTCACATCATCTCGGAAAAAAAAGATCTCGAAAAACTTTCTCTCTACTACCTTTTACTTGTCTTACCTTGTCTAACGTCTAAATATCTACAGGACGATGTGTAAATCTGAAAACAAACTAAGAAAATTGAACGCGCGATGTTTGTTACCCAATCATCATTAGCGGTTACAAGTATATGGACAAAATATAACTTTTAAAAAATCGAGCCTTAAAACGTTAAAAACTATATTTTTATTTACCCGAAAAACAGTAAGATAAAAGTTTTAAATAAAGTAGATCCTCCATTAACCAATTTATATTTTTTACAAAGTGAAGTGAGGGACGAGAGTTTTTTAAATTTATATTCATAGACTTAGTTTTGCTAAGTATTTTGAAGAAGGTGAACCTTAACAACATTAATACATATACCTAATAGACGAGACAAACAGAGCGAGCTGCAGGTATTACATACATCATATAGAATAAGTATTCAAAATATGCATCTGACCTT
The DNA here is from genome assembly GCA_959347405.1 of Napeogenes sylphis. Lineage (NCBI taxonomy): Eukaryota > Metazoa > Arthropoda > Insecta > Lepidoptera > Nymphalidae > Napeogenes > Napeogenes sylphis. The sequence goes on along the minus strand of OY365788.1, from coordinate 25,258,232 downwards.
ACAAATTTAAAATATAATAATATTAAAAGCCCCGAATCCGAATGTCTGTTACAAAATTTGACAATTACCTACATATTTAAAAAAAAACGTTATTCATTGACAGACACTAGAGACAAAACGAATGCTTTTATTTCCGTTAGACATATAATATATATTCAGGTGTTTTATTATTATACTAATCAATAGATGTTTTGATTGTTATCCTAATATATTGTGTCATATGTTATGTTATAATCTTTTGTTCGTCTTGATCGATCTTATTGGGATTGTACTTAACACTTGCGACATCGGTGCAATATGACAATTAATTAAATTTACTTTTGGTACATAAGACCGGTCATTTATGTTAATTTGTATTGGCCCGTACTGCTACTAGGTTAATGATAGTATGTTATGATCTTTTCTTTGTAAAGAATTGATATTTTGTAATTATAGAATACATTTACAGAAATATTAATATTTTATATTTTTAATTTGACGACAAAAAATTAGTCATCGTGTATTAATATTTTCTATATGATATTTTAACAAATATACTTTGTTTTTGTAACCACTTTAACCAACTAACCTATTAAGAAACCATTATTATAAACATATTTTGTTATGCAAAAGTTATTAAAGTAATACTAAATACCACGCACGAACTTATCATGAAATTTCAGAAACTACAAAGACTAATTTTGTGAAGGCGTTCATTTTAGAATGTCCTTAACTTCTTAAGTTTGGATCTTGCACAACTACACCCCTTGGTGGTTTAAATTATTAAATTTAAAATGTGTACGACAGTTGTTTCCAAGGAAGAAATATGATATTTTAGTTATATTTTTGATTATATTATATGGTAAATACAAAGAGAAATCGCTAGGTTTTTAACAAAAAAAACTTATTTTTTTTAATGAACAAATGAAATTGTTGGCCGGGAGCCAGTTGCCTATATTTCAATTTTATTTTTTTTATATAAAAAATTAAAAAACTCTAAAGTTAATCTAATATAAATTTGAAAAAGGTTATATATTTCAACTTTTTTTTTTTTGTAAATACGCACTTACTCAGAGCCTACCCTTAGAGGGTTAGTGCTCACGTCGGTGACGCGTTAGGCCATTGAAATCGCAATGCACAAGATGTGGATGTGTAGTATAAAAACCGCGGGCTGTGTGGAAGGAAGCATCAAGTATCGAGTGTTTAATCATCCGCTAATTTCAATTAATATTAAAGTTTAATCAATATTTATTATAAATATGAACTACATTTTATCATCTGTCATTGCCATTTTGGCGGTAAACGGTAAGATTTTTTTTTATTATATTCTATAATTTATTAAAGATATTTAAAATATTCTGTAAATTTAAAAAATAAAATCAATTAAAAAGTAAAAATATTCAGTAATAGCTAGTGTTATAGTAATATTAGAGTAAAGACAAGCGACGTATACCTAGTTATTTAAATTATTAAAATATGTTATTTTAACTAATGTTTTCTAATAAATTAGGATCTAATTAAATAATTTTGTGTAAACATGAATAAATATGTAGACATAGAAGAATACAGTTCAAATGGTGAATAAATCTAGATAAGCTGAAGGTTTAAATTAATTAAGGCAATCAAAATCGTGCATAACTATATATATATCTTAAATATATCGCGTGTAAATAAAGATTTTGTTCTAACAAAGCACGTACGGCGGAGAAAGACATGTGAAACACGTGGCTTCTTCCTTTTACACAACATTGGATCGCGCAAACATCCGACATAACATACCTGCTTGATATTCGTACATTTTTAAGATTTTATTATCAATAAGACCGTGTATGACCAACTTAATCAGTTCCGTAAATGTTAATACAATCATAAGTAGTATTATTTTTGAAGTAGTCTTAGAGCAATACGAATTTCAAAAATAATTAACTTTTTAAATATAATACATATAGGTATGTACCGAATGCCTAATATATATAAAAAAAAGTAAACTCACATAAAATATATATATAAAATGTGCAATCTTAATAATACATTATCACCAAATTGTCAAATAATGAAATGTAAATATATTCAAAGTTATATAATTGTAAAAATGTTAGAAAATGCACAGATTGCTTTAATCTTGACCTGGAATATGCATTAGATATTGTGCATAGAGGTCAGCTGTGTTTGTAGTTTCTATTCTAATACATTTATCGTGTGATAATTGATTTTACTCCAAACTTCTAAAACGTGCTCGTCGCATAATATATTGTTAAGATAAAGAGTTATCTAAACTGTCCTATCGGTATATATTTTTAAAAAGTTATTATACTTTCATAATGATTATTATTACGAATTTAGATATTTATTGTCCAAAATTTCTATTATTTATATAAATATATTATTCTTTACAAATAATTTAATACCGATTAAATGTAGATCTTTTAACTGTTATTTATCTATGCATTATTTAATATCATAATTCCCGTTGAAAACGATAAATAAGTAATTATGTTATTCATTAAAGTTATAAATATTCAAATTTTCTAACGAATTTTATTTGACCTTATTTTAAAAAAGAGCAACAGTCTATAAAAATATATCTGCTTTTGTTACTACATTAATTTGTTCGATGAGTACGAGATAACAATATATTAGTTTAGATTGATGAATAGCCTTGCAATTGATATGTTGTAAAAAAGTGCCATAACTCGTTGGTCGTATAATTTGGACTCAAGCTTAGCATAATTGTGTATGTTAAAATTGTCTCCTACACGCCGAAAACACCGAATCATGTTGTGAATAATAATTGAAGCTCTGCTACTTAAATTCGGCTACAGGTATTAGTTTTAATTAAATATTCCTAATCATGACACGTACTCTGATGTAATTTATATTAATTTAAACAAGCTGTTGATTTGTGGGCAATCTATCAATACAGCAATAAAAAACAATTGGATGTTACATACTAATTAGAACATAATGTTACCTAAATTGACAAGATTGGTGCATTTTATGGAGACTTAGAACATAAATTAATATAGGTATTAGGTGCGATTTATAGGTGAGGTAAAACAAGGTGAGAAAGGAAATAAATAATAATTAGATATGCCAATAACCAGGAAGCTATTTAGAAATTGCTTTTATTTCCTACTGATATTGTTTCAGCAATATTTTTAAACATCACTGAGAGTAATGGAACATTGTTAACAGCAATGCGTCAGTTGTTTTAATAACATGTGCATATTATCATAAGCATTTATTATATTTTGAAAGCTAATTACAAATAAGCAAGGATGCCTATAAAATATAATGATAACAGATTTGACACAATTCAATTAGTCATTTGAATTATATCACACCCTTGAAGGCCGCTTTGTTTGTAATTAAGATATACGTCTCTAACAAAGAAATGCAAATTATTTAATTTATTGCAATAAAATCATACCTTTTCCTTCTTTTGCAAGTTATAACCGATGCCCTTAGTATTTAATGGTCGTTATTATACCTACTTGCGATTTCTGTACGTTTTCTTTCAGGTATAGGTCCAGTTAAGTATAAAACATAATTCAATAAGAACATTACTAATGTTTCTATAGGCACTGCAACCGATCCGAGTGCAAGAAATGACGCTCCGATGTCGCAAGTGATATTAAAGATTTTTTTTCTCGGGTGTATATCGAAAGCTCTGTGTAAAGACCCTAGGTACCCATGTTCCGAGCAAATTGCATTCTAGTAAAGGTTCATCTCACAAATCTCATTTACTAGACCAAGAAGGAATTGGTATCAGCATCATATAATACCGTATCCTTGGTACGGTTAACGATGATTTTTTTCGGATTGTAATCTAAATCTTTAGTAGCACCAAGTCAAATTATTACTCGTAAATAAGTATGAGGGTTAACATGCAGTGGCTGGCACCCATGGGTGGGGTTACCGAGCGTCGGATCAGCGTCGTTGGGCCGTGCTGCACCCTGCGTGCGGCGGCCGCCAGCAGTCGCCCATCGCCATCGCCGCCCGCCAGGCCATCCCTATATCTATACCAGCTATGGAACTCATCGGATATCAGAACCCACTGCCCGGACCTTTGACTACCACCAATAATGGGCATTCAGGTTTCTTTATTGTAGTTATAAAGCAATTATAACCGAAATAAAAGTTGGTCGATATATCTCCCAGTTTCTACATAATTTATAAAAGATAAAGTAACGTGTCCAATCAAGATTGAATTTGATAATTCTCAAGATCATTAAATATATCGTGATTAAGACGATAAAATATTTTCAGTTGCTCTGACCATCCCTAAGTATTCATCCGAGGAAGAGAAGAAGGGTTTCCGTCTTCCTTATATCTTTGGCGGTCCTCTCGACAACGAATATGAGATCGAGGGCTTACATTTCCACTGGGGTGATAAGAACAACCGAGGTTCAGAACATACTCTTAACGATATGCGTCTTCCTCTGGAAATGCACATCATCCACCGGAACAAGAAATACAGAAGCCTCGCTGAAGCTCTCCAGCATCCTGATGGTCTATGTGTCCTCGCTTTCTTCTACCAGGTAAAACTAATAAGAACAGTTTCTCAACTTTATACTTAAAGGGATAGAAAATTACATTTATTGGTCATATTTTATAGCTTAACTAGCTTTTCTACGCGGATTAAAAGCTGTGTCCAAATAGTTTAATCAGTCCAATTTGTTACCACCTTGGAGCGGAGCATGCTGACTTATCGACGCTAAACAATAAATTATAACTACGAGTATGCTATATGTGATATTCATACTAAAAAGAAAATTGTCAATCGGAACAATGTCTTGAAATATAAATACACAAACGACCACGATTCACGAACATACAAAATGACATGGTTCTTTTAGGTTGTAGAATTCGACGCTAAGCTGCTGACCCCCATCGTAAAGAACTTATCTGCTATCGAGAATTTCAACACCAGCATGCAGTTGCCACATACATTCTCACTCTCCTCTATTCTCTCTGGTCTGGACACTGAACGGTTCTACACATACAAAGGTTCCCTCACCACGCCTCCTTGTGCTGAAGCCGTTACATGGGTTGTGTTCTCCGACTACCTGCCTATTTCTGTTTTCCAGGTCAGTAATTGTTATCCTAGACTCAAGTTTTGCAAGTAAATTTGTATATTTAATTACAATATTGTTACTTACAGGCTCACTTTAGAACTCTAAATAAAAAATTCATTAATAAATATGTTCAGTTGCTATTGACTTAAAAATAATGATTTTATAGATGGACAATTTCCGCGGTCTCCTGTCCAACCTGAACCTGCCCCTCGTTGACAACTTCAGGCAGTTGCAACCGCTCTTCGGTCGTCGTATATTTGTTCGTATCACCTCAAAGAATCCTAAATTCAAGAAGACCAAGCTCCACTATTCCAAGTGGGACTGGGTCGGTCACAAGAAAACCGAAAATGACGTCGCGGAATTCGATGACTAAAAAAATTACTGTTCTAATTTTAAATTAACCAACCACCGCATTTATATTTAGGGGTTCTCATGTCACGTATCTACACCAAATATTGTCTATAGTTATACTTGTGTGATTAATATGGTTGTGTGCACTGTATCATATTGTATATTTGTGCAATGTATTATGTAAAATTGTTAATATACATGTAAATAAATATATAAAGATAATTTATTCGTTTTATTAAATTAACATATACAAAATAGGTGTACAAATATTATCATAAAACAATTATCGGAAAATTTCATTTAAATTGTGAAATATAACTATGTTGCGTAGTTTTCGGCGCCAAACATAGACTGTAAAAAAATATTATACAATATATAAATAAAAAGCTTAATTATAAATATTTTTGTATTCACACAAACACAAAAAAAAATACACACACATGCACATAAATGTTAATAAAGGGAAAATGAAACAAATCTTATAATGTGATATATTATAATATAACTTTAACAATCTACAGGTTTAATATTCAGTAATACTTTAATTTTTATAACAATTATTTTATAGCATCATTTATGTAAATAATTTATCTGTTGCATGGAATGTTAATTAATATTGATTATTAAAAATTGCACACTGAAAATATTAAATGCAAAATCCGGAATTGGCTAAATAAATTGTTAGTTTCTTTTTTGTGGCATATTTACATGTGCCAGATGGTGTGGTTCAGCTCAAAACCATGCAATAAAACTACTTTAGCGTACCAGGTCTTCGGGGTTGAACATGCCCTGTAAAAATATATAATATTAGAAACATGTCAAAGTACATTATTTTATTTACATAAAATGATAAGAATTCCTACAACCAAAAAAAAAGTTTTATTTTTTAATAAATTAAAACTAAGGCTCAAGAAAGAAGTCAAAGGTAAAGGGATGAATATTTTAGAAAAACCATGATTTATAATATGATTCTTCTATAAATTTTCTTCTAATTTCTAATCAATATATTTTGTTATGCTTGCAGTCCTTGATCTTGTCTTGACTCTTTTACATTGGTTCTTTGGAAACAGTAGCAACTCAATAGGGAATATTCCTGTTTTTTTTTTACTTAAATTAAGGTAACTACCTCTATATATCGTAGAGAAAAATATAATTAGGCTTGAAAATATTCTAGTTATTTTTCAAAGTGAAAATTAACACATTGCGAAAATTTGAGCCGTTCAAACGCAATTATTTTGCGCGCGTGTTGCGTGACGTCAAATGACACGTCCAGTGAATGTTTACTCTAAACTTTTTAGTTACTTCTTACATATTTTACGTTTTAATTGCTGTACAAATCATGGAAATAGACAAAAACCATCTTACGAGCACTGTATAATGCCGGAGTGCAAAAATAGTATTAGAAAAACACCCAACAAAGTACAAACTGTTTTTTGTATTCCAAGATATGCGAAAATACAATAACAATGTTGTGTGGTAATTAAAAGGGATAAAATATGTCCTAATTCGTGATTATATTGTTGTGAACATCAATTTAACGTAAGTATAGTTTATTTATATACAGCTTAGTGTAAATTAGTAAGAAGGGAGTTTTGCATTAGCTATTAAACATTAGAAAATTCGTTTAAAATTAATATATTCTAATTTACAAAAGTTCAGTATAACTTTCAATAAAACCTTATTCTTTTTTTGGTTTTACGAAATTTTTATAGGTGTTGATTTATTTCAGGAAGATACAGCAAATTGTATTGAATATAATATAACGAAACAGCAAGAAGAAAAATGTAATCCAAGTTGAAGAAAGGAATTGTGCTCATGGGCGTACCGGGAGAGAGGAGGGGAGACAGTTGCCCCCCCCCCTAAACATCGTATACCTCTATACAACCTTCTATTGTAAATTGAAATTGGTATTTTACATTAAAAAATAAAACCAATTAAGTTTTAAAAATTGAAGAAGGTTTAGAAATGCTTTCTCAGTGTTATTTGGGGACGAAAAAAGTGGCTTTTCAGTTGTTACAAACGAATACAATTCTTTAGTAAAACTTTTAGCAAACACTTAGTCTAAAATCTTCATTAGAAGCGAGATTCGGCAAAGACTCCAAATTCCAAAACTACATAAAATTAGAATCTGGGTACGCCCATGGTTGTGCCTTATACATTTTTGTGCCAAAACCTCCAGCTTAGAGAATGAGTCAAAAAGCAAATAATGGCAAATGGCCTTTCAGAGTTAGCTATCAAAAGAAGTAATGTTTCAAAAAATGGTGAACCTTCACAAAGAAGCGATCACTAAGTAAATCCTAGTACTTCCCATACAAATGTATGTGATATTAATCAACCAGGACTCAGTACTTGTCCTATTGAAAGTTTTGATCATAAGGCAGAGCGCTGCCTTTAGCATATCGCAGATAAATTACCGACTGACTAAGCTGTGCAAGTCAATATTAAACCGAAGTATAGAAGTAAAGGTGTCAATGTAAGCTTAAAAACAAAATGTAGCATTGTAACCATTCCGCAATTACTACACAATATTGGAAAACTATGCTTTAAACAGAAAATTGTATAGTTTAGTATAGTACTTCTATAGCATCTTATTCTTTTATATGTGCTGATTATCAACCAACTTATTTATCTGAGTCCAGTGAAGTGGAATATTATTCAGAGGAAGAAACACCTTAAAAATGTAATGTGTAGTAACTAGTAGCATGCTAACTGCTATTGAAAAAGATCCAAAATGTTTTTAAGATTACCTAAACAAGCACATCATTTAATAAAACTTTTAAGCACGAAAATATAGGTTTAAGTTATTCATTTTTCTCAGAAACACTAATTGACAGAAACACAGGATCAACTTCGACGCCGATTATTTGAATGTCGTGTCCAATGACGTCACATTTGCTTTCGACCAATGTTGGCGCGTTTTGGAAGTTTAAATTTTGTGCCCTTAATTTGCACTTTTCAAATTATATTTTATGGGTTTAAATATTTAGTAAATGAAAAAAATAATATATTAGAATAAGATGATAATAAGTATAGTAAAAAAATATTTAAGACCATTTTAAATTTTATGCATATTCCCTATTATCCGACCCCCGTGATATGAATTTATAATTATAGAGACTACCAATGGCAATAAAATATGTAACTTATACATACAACTTATACTTATAAGTCTATAAGTGGAATATATGAAGAAATAGACTGTCTAACTATCCCATGCATTTTTTATTTCCAATGAAGGTATATTTATAAAAAAGGCTGAATTATCAATTAAAATTTATGAGAATGTTTGAATGTTTGAAATATATTATATAACATATTTAAATATAGTACCTTAGCACGACGTAAAATGGAATCCTTGCTGGCGTCATAAGGATGGTCTTTAGAAGGTATTTCTAGTACAGCGGGGACAGGTGCAGTGTGTGAGTCAATCACATGTCGGATCATTTCAGCAACATTCTGGTTGATCAGGATGATGTCAATGTCATCACGTTTGATGAATCTCTTGAAACATTCCTCGATTTCGCTTACTGGTGTGTCTGAAAAAGATTAAAAATAAATTACACATTGATGTATGATTTATCTCTCTTTACTAATTTGTATTTTACATGATTTTTTTTTTAACAAAACTTACTTTTGTCAACCACCATGAAGTTTGGGTGTCTGTTTTTGTTGATTTCTCCAATTCCTCCAAGAAGGAATCCAACACATGTATCCTGAAAGTAATTTGAAGTTAAATATATTTAAAATAGGAAGGCAATTTTATTTATACTAAATAGAAAAAGAAAAAAAATAATCAAAACAAAAGCGAATAACATATTGTTCTAATTAATATAAAATAAATGTAATTACTTCATCACCGATGACGCTAATAAGTTTGCCTTTTACCGCTGCTTGGAGAGCCATTTTACTGTTTTTTATATATTTTTGGATGTAAAATTATTATAATCGAGAGCTGTCACAAGAAATCATCACCTGACTATAGATTTTTGTGATCATGTTGGTACATAAAAACTTCGTCCGAAAATTGAAAAGTAATCCCTTTTATTAAAGTTGAATACTATTTATATCCAATATATTTCTTTTTATATATTTTTTATTTTTGTAAGTTTTCAGATACCTGCGTTTAATTATCTTTATTATCCTTAATGAAAATAGCTTTCATTACAAACCTATGCAAAGCGTTGATCCACAAAGTATTGCATTTTATGTTTGACACGATGACATGACAGGTGACATAACACTGACAATGAAAGATCAACAGACATCGGTGGTATGCGTCGTATTCCTACTGCACTTCAGTAAAAAAACACTTTATTTTCAATAATTTAAGACAATAATTTTATAAGCAGTTAATCCTTATGTATACTTAAGATTCTGACCAAAATGTTAAATATTCAAAAGTATGGTAGCAGTTCAGAGGATGAAGGAGACGATGAACCACAGAGAGAACACAGTAATGAAACTTTGTTGACACATTTAAAACCTGTTGATCCCGAATTATCCGTTGCCAAAACAATGCAAGTATGCGCTGCACCAGTAGTTGTACCAACGGTAAGCAATGCTTAATCCATTCTTTATAAGAAATGATTAAATAAGACAATATATAAATACTTAACATTTCACTGTAACGGTCTAAATTTGCAGAACAATGAAGATTCCAAAGTTCTTTTACATAATAAGCAAGAGTTAACACATAATCCAAAATATGAAGAACTCTTTGCACCTACATTTGGACCTGAGAATCCGTTTCAAACACAACAGATGAGAGCAACAAGAAATATGCTTTCGGGTTATGTTGAAAAAGCACATTTAAGTGAATTTCAGTTTGAAAATCAAAGGAGAACTTTTACAAGTTATGGTTATGCTGTGGATCCATCTACAGAACCTGTCATCAATGAAAACGGAGAAGCGATTGTTGGTTGGTAAATATTGATTAAACTTATGAAATAAAACAGTTTTTAATTTAATGAATGATGCTAATCTTGCATACTATTACTTATCTTGTTACATTATATTAACAAACCTATTGTTGGGGAATGACAAAGATATTTATCCACAGAATCTGTATAATTAAGTAAAACATTTGTAAATTATATAATTTTAGTGTCAGCTATGGTGGCTGCACCTGAAGAGTCAGAGGGGAAAACAGTGTTTGAAACAATAAAGAAGAGGCCATTAGACAAAAAGAAGAGACATAAAAATGACAACCCCGAGGATATCACTGGATTCCTCGGTCCATGGGGAGGATATGAGGGTGAAAAGAGGTTAGATTTATTCTACAATTATAATTAAAAAACTGATTTCAATATTTTAATCTTTCTGTCATTATAGCATTACTGGAACATTAATTATTCTTTGTTGTTTAACAAATTGTTGTGTGTTTCAGAATATTAAAACCAGAGGGTGAGGAAGCAAAAGAGATAGAGGAAATTCTTGCAAAGAGACAGAAGAAAGGCAAGGTTGATGATGACAAGCCCTTGGAGGAGAAATCTATTTTCCACAGTAAGTTATAGATGGATAGATAAAATCTTAATTGCGCACAAAATAGAAAAATAAACAAAAATAGAAAAAAAAGGCTACAAAAGGGTGCAAAGGCGGTCTTATTGCTAAAGCAATCTCTTACAGACAACCTTTTGGGGAAAGGAGTAGATAATGAGAATGCAGGATAATGCAAGAAAAGAAATAATTACCAGTTATATTCTTTATGTTAAAAGAAATAATTACAAGTTATATTTACATAACATTTAAATATAACTTGTAATTATTTCTTTTAACATAAAGAATAATTGGTAAAAGGGCCAAGATAACTTTTTGTAGTGATACATATTTTATTTTTTCTCATTACTAATTTAAAAAATGTGTGAAGGATTATCCACTAAAGTAATTAGATCCTAAGCCAGAGTTAGTCTCAATAATAGACAGAATACTTCAGAAAATATAGTTTCTGTAAGGTCTTTCTGTACCATGTTTTCATAGTAAAAGCATACAAACCATCTCATACCACTATTTAATCTAATATAAGCTTGCTATGCTTAAAGCTTTAATAAAATATTGTCTAATTCCAGTTGATAAAGCAACAGACTACATGGGCAGATCATGGATTGAGGTTCCTCGAAGTGAAACACAACTACGCAGCGATACTCCGCCTGACAAATGTTTCCTACCTAAAGTAAGTGTATATTAATAAATCTATAAACATGTTTTTCCTTTTAAACTTATCTCAATATTAAATAAATCTATATTTAAATATTAATTGATATAGGCCGGATTAGAATGTTTGTGCCCTAAGAGAGCATTATGTCACTCTGACTATTAAAATACTTTATTGCTACATTCTAATGACTTTAGATTGGATATAAAGACATTTTAATTTAAAAAAACTTGGAAAAAAAATATAAATAACCAAAATTAATATTTAAAAATGTATATTTTTATATCAAGCTTATTATTATAAATGTGTTCACATAATTTTCAATATTTTACAAATACTGTTTATAACATTTGCTAAGAGCTAAATTGTATTTTGGAGCATTTAAAATCACTTACAATATTAAACCAATAGAGCATAAACATAACTCAAAACAATTTCTGGAACCATTTAAAGTCAATATTTATCTGTACCCAGGCGCACATCTTCACGTGGAAGGGTCACACCAAGGGCGTGTCAGCGGTGCGCTGGTTCCCTCGCACGGCGCACCTCGTGCTGTCTGCCGCCATGGACTGCAGGGTTAAGGTACCAACGGAAACCAGCACCCACAGACACCCACCCACATTAGACACCGTTAATTATAGACACATGATTCATAGACCATAGACAAATGTTAAAGTCATGAGAAAAATTCTCATCCGTTTGGATTTCAGAAACTCCTGAAAATTAGCTGAGTGCTACTTCAGGAACACTTTAAGAAACTTCCAATATTTGAAACGTTGGAACTAAAAACGCACCCTGCCCTCTGTTAGAGCAGCTCGTCCGTACACATCCATAATTGTTGGAGTTCCCTGCAGCGTCAGTGCTGCACTAGTACTCGTGTTCTTGAATAATGCAATCTCATAAGTTTTCCATTTTGTGAACGAAACAATGTTAAAAAAAATAGATGATTCGAAAACAAACAAATTATTAAATTAAAAAGAGATAGGTACATATAAGCTTGTCTAAATGTGAGTTCCAAATCAAAGTGTAAGGACCTCATCAATAATTATTGTGATTGTTTCAGATCTGGGAGGTGTACGGAGACCGGCGCTGCATACGAACATACTTCGGGCACAGACAGGCCGTGAGAGACGTTAACTTTAACAATACTGGCACACACTTCTTATCTGCAGGTAATAGACCCAACTACACTCCCTACATTATATTAAATAATAACATCATTTACTTTCTTAATAACATTATAATAAGTATTAACGTTTAACCCGTCGTTAACTCAACGGGGAGTTCATTCATCTGTTTAAGTCATACCTACAAACAAAATCTGTCATGTAGCACTTTTTACTAAAAGAAAATATTTCATTTCTTTAACATTATAAACTGGTACATTTCTTGGCTCTAAGATTTAAAGAATATAGGCTCATAAGTTTGTAAGATTCAACCATCTAAACTCCATTTCATCGAAATTAGTTCTAAGGCCTACGAGATTTTCGCATGTATGTTAGTTTTATTTGAAAACACATTAAATAGACTGAAACCTGCTCGTTGTAATGCTGGTAATGTGTCATCAGCCTACGACCGCTACATCAAGCTGTGGGACACGGAGACGGGGGCCTGCGTGTCTCGCTTCACGTCCAGGAAGGTGCCTTACTGCGCCAAGTTCAACCCCGACGAGGACAAGCAACACTTGTTCGTGGCCGGCACCTCCGACAAGAAGATCATCTGTGTGAGCTACTACTGTCTTATTAGTGTCTTACTAGTGTCTTACTAGTGTCTTATTAGTCTTTTACTAGTCTTGTTAGTGTCTTATTAGTGTCTCATTACTTGCTATTTATATTTCTTTAGCGACCTCCTTCTTCATCATTTTAACATTATTTTATCGTTAATTTTACATGATCATTTTTAAATTTCCTTTACATTGAAGCCATGTTTAAAATACTAAGTTTCTGAACACAATGTGCGTGTGTGTGTGAGTGTGGTTCCACTTCCAAGGACAATCTGTTTCCTAAACAAAACATAATTTTATTTCAGTGGGACATCCGCAGTGGAGAAATAGTGCAAGAGTACGATCGACATCTCGGAGCAGTCAACACCATCACCTTCGTAGACGACAACAGACGATTCGTCACTACCTCTGATGATAAGAGCCTACGAGTGTGGGAGTGGTGAGGAAACTATACCTATATACTCTTCTTATTATTTATGTTATAATATATTAGTTATTATGATCTATACAAACATTTGCTTGATATTATGGGATCTGGTAATTCATATGTTGTACTGCAGTTAAACAATTAATAATTGTTTACACGGACGTTGCCATGGGAACAAGCTAGTTTATATATGTAACTGTAGTTTATATATATAACTGTAGTTTATATATATAGCTGTACTTAATATATATATAGCTGTAGTTTATATATATAACTGTAGTTTATATATATAGCTGTACTTAATATATATATAGCTGTAGTTTATATATATAGCTGTAGTTTATATATATAGCTGTAGTTTATATATATAGCTGTACTTAATATATATATAGCTGTAGTTTATATATATAACTGTAGTTTATATATATAGCTGTACTTAATATATATATAGCTGTAGTTTATATATATAGCTGTAGTTTATATATATAACTGTAGTTTATATATATAGCTGTAACATTCGAGTGAACCACATACTAAAGAAAAATCAAAATCAATCAAATTTTATTTCACATGCAATTATTATATAATAATACTAGTCTTAAGTGCCGACCATTGCTAAGAAAAAATGGATTATGCATCATAAAATATACAGGAAGCTTAACTAGACTCTTGTCAGCATTTTTGAATGTTTTGTTTTGAATGTTTGTTGAAATAAAAATATTCTTAGGGACATTCCGGTGGACATGAAGTACATAGCGGACCCGTCCATGCACTCCCTGCCCGCAGTGACCAACGCGCCCAACGGCAAGTGGTTGGCCTGCCAGTCCATGGACAATAAAGTGGTGGTGTTCTCTGCTCTTAACCGATTCAAGTTGAACCGGAAGAAGACCTTCACTGGACACATGGTGGCCGGATATGCTTGCTCCCTGGATTTCTCTCCGGATATGAGGTTTGTTATTTACTATTATTTATATGACATTAAAGTCCGAATATCTACGAAGTACCGTTTGACAGATAGAAAAATAGGGATGGTATCGAATGAATTGGTTACCGTAAAATCCGATTACTTACAGATATCGATACCGTTTCTTTGTATAATCGATTACATTTTCGGGATTTTCTTACGGACGCTTTTATTTAAATGCGACAATTACTATTAGTGTTTAAATGGTTGCAAATTAAAAAAGATCTCATGATTCCAACCTTTTATGAAATACTATTTAAGTAATAATTAATATCTCCTATTACGGTATAATATTAGTTGAAAGTTAAGTATTAGGAAGAATTAAATCACATCTGGAAAAACGGCTCGATTATTATGAAACGTCGAACTGTACCTCTCAGATTAGATGTATTATAGTTAACCAATGAATGTATTTGTTGAAAAACATATTCTGAACATCATTATTTTTTAAACCTCTAAATTAAGGGTAAATGTTTTGTAAAATAATTTGTATGAATATATATCATATTCATAATAACTGATCCCATATTTTTCATTCAAGGTCTGAATTCTATCTTCAGTTAATCCAAACTCAATGATACATGTATTATTATAGATATAAAATATAAACTATATTTTTTGGTAAATGACTTAATATTTTAAAGACTAACACAAAAAATAATTGCATTGCATTAAAAAAATTAACATTTACTCTCAAGACTTCATTTGGTATTTTAATTAATGTTCTGGAATTGGGTGAAAACTATCCCGAAAGCCGAATAATATTTTATTTTTTGTTAGTGTCTTCAAATTTTGTAGAACCACAGAGTGTGTAGAATATATTATGGAAGTAATCTAAACAACCTTTAACGACCTTTTATTATAAATAAAATAAAAACATAAGTAATATATTTATTTTGACTTTTTTTATTCTTAAACAATTCCACGTTTATTCTTGTTACTATTAAATTTACATACGAGTAGTGGTCTTTAAAAAAATAATGGCAGGTATTAAATTACTACAATGTTATAAAAAACCCCTGAGTTCGAGTTGGATTCGCGCACGAAGGATTCCTTACCCTTATAAAAAAACGCCAAATGAACACTTTTTTATGTAAGCCCGCTTGCTTAAATATCTAGGTATTTAAGTTTAATTATTTATTTTTTTTCAAAAAAATTCAAAATTCAAAATATCTTTATTCAAGTAGGCGTAAGTTTACACGCACTTTTGAATCGTCAATTACATTAAATTGGTCAGTATAGTCAGTCTGTGAGTAAGCTACCACCAGCTCGGAATGCCGTTCTGCTGAGAAGAGCTGGCCAGAAACTCAATAGTTGCTCTTTTTAAATAAAATTTAACAATGTTTGACTGATAAATTAAATATATTATATTATAACATCAACCCTGCAAATGAGTCAATGACCCAAGTTCCACACATTTCGATCAACCAAAAACTCTTGAATGTTATAGTAAGATTTATTTAATAATATACCTTTAATTTTAGATTTGAAACCAAGAAAAGGAAGATCTAAGATATTTTGTGGAACCTTATTATATATGCGTATACTCAAGCCCATGAAGGATTTCTTAACTTTTTGAAGTCTAAATTTAGGCGTTACGAGCCTATTTTTATTTCTTGTATTGATAGTATGTCTGTCGCTGTTTTTTTATAGTCATTTAAATTTTGGCGTATATATAGTAAGTTATTAAAAATGTGTGAGAAGCGACCGTAAGAATACCGATTTCTTTAAAAACTTCTCTTAGGGAGTCTCTAGCTTTTAAGTTACAAATAGCCCGTATAGCTCGTTTTTGTAAAATAAATAAAGAATTAATTTCAGCAGCGCTGCCCCATAGCAAGATACCGTAAGACAATATACTGTGAAAATAACTAAAATAAACGAGTCGAGCCGTATTAGCGTCTGTTAATTGTCTTACTTTTTTAATTGCAAAGACGGCTGAGCTAAGTTTGCTTGCGAGTGTCGAGAGATGGGGGTTCCACTGGAGATTTTTATCTAAAGTTATACCTAAGAAAGTTGTCGAGTCAGTCAGTTCTAACACTTCATTGTTAAGGAATAAACTACAATCTTGACTTTTTACATTAGGAAGTGTAAATTCCATGCATTTAGTTTTCTTAGTATTTAATACCAAATTATTAATTTCAAACCAATGAAGAACACGTGACAGAGCAAAGTTAACTTTGTCAAAATTAGGTTTATTACGATCAACTTTAAAAATAAGTGAGGTATCATCAGCAAAAAGTACAATGTCACATAGTCCTTTTACATAATAGGGCAAATCATTAATATAGAGTAAAAATAAGAAAGGGCCTAGAATAGATCCTTGTGGAACACCCATTTTTAGGTGAGATCCAACCGATTTACAATTATTTACATCAACCGTCTGAACTCTTTGATTCAAGTAAGAGGCAATAAGATCAAGCGCAGCACTACGCACACCATAGTGATTAAGTTTGCAAAGTAATGTTTGATGGTCCACGCAATCAAAGGCTTTAGATAAATCACAAAACACTCCGATTGCATTCTGTGACTTTTCCCATGCGTCGTAAATGTGCTTAAGAAGCGCGGCACCCGCATCAGTTGTTGATTTGCCTTTGGTGAAACCATATTGTTCACTATGCATGATTTCATTGCTATAAACAAATTCTGACATTTGGTTTAGTATAATTTTTTCGAAGATTTTACTTAAAGTAGGTAAAATAGAGATAGGTCTATAATTTCCGGGTATTAGTCTATCGCCACTTTTGAACAAAGGAACTACTTTACTATTTTTCATTAAGGCCGGGAAAGTACCGGTTTCAATACATTTGTTAAAAATTAAGGATAATTGTGGAGCAATATCATTTATAATACTTATTAGTAATTTTACTGACATACCCCAAAGATCACCCGTTTTTTTCATATTTAGATTTCTAAAAGTTTTAACAATTTCATATGATGTAACAGGTTTAAAAACAAAACATTTATTACTGACTCTTACGTTATTCGTCAATTCGACGATTACATCACATGGTGAAGAATTTAAATTACGCGTGACTGTTAAAGGAATTTCGTTAAAAAAAGTCTCAAAAATAGCCGCCACAGTTGAATTTGAATTTATTTCAATATTATCAATTTTTAACTTAATAGGTTCACTAGCAGCCCTATTTTTCCCAGAAACACTAGATAAAACATCCCAAGTTGCCTTTATTTTATTTTCTGAGTTTAAGATTTTATTTCTTATGTAAATCGACTTAGCTTGTATGCAAACGGTCTTAAATATTTTAGAAAAAATCCTAACTTTATTCAAGAATACCGGATCTTGATTCCATTGCCTCTCACTATATAAATTATACAACTTATCTCTACTTTTATATATTCCCACGGTAGCCCAATCACTAAATTTAAGTTTCAGGTATTTAGTCATAGTTTTTGGCTTAAAAACATTATTAAATTCTTGTAACAAAAAACCGAAAATGTTATTATATAAATTATTTGGATTATCATCGCTCATATTTACTTTACCCACTTTTTGCTGAACAGTATTCTTAAATGTTAGGACCCGGTTTTTTGTAATTGGTCTACAAGTAAACTTTTGGGGCTTTTCACTTTCGTGATTAATTAATAGAGAAAATTTTAGACCACAGTGGTTTTAAAATGAATATATGTATAAATATTCTGTGAATATTTCAAGCTGTAGCCATTATAAAATAAAAAAACATGTTTGTTGTACAGGAGCCCCCTTACATATTTTTGGTTTTCTTAGTATTTTTTGTAATAGAAATATTACAGAAATCCATAATTAAAAAAAAAACAACTGTTTAGCTGTCACAGTTCATGAAAAACAACCTGGATAAAGACAGACGGGTGGCAAAGTTTTAATTATAGGATTCCGTTTTTACCCTTTGGGTAGGGAACCCTAAAAATTATGATGAAAATACGTATATACAGACTCAAAAAATATACCTATATTATTTTAATAAAACTGTCTATACTTGTTGCAAATTTTAGTTTTACAATGAAATCATAGATGTCGCTACCTGTATCAAACTATTACATTAGTATTTAGCCGTGATGGCCGCAGGTAAGGTAAGGCATTGCAACAAGTACATGGTACTTTGATCGTCTACTACAAACGCCTTTCACTTACTCACAGTCGTTAAATGATAATAAAGTTAATAAACTTTATCTTTTAGGTTTTGATTGCAAAATGTAGTATTTATTAAATCAAATACATAAAAGTAGGTCCTTACCAAATTAATAAAAAAATGAAGTTTTTATAAACTTTTATTAGAATAATAGATACAATTATTCATACGATTGCAGCATTTACTATTTGCCCCGCAAAGAAAAATATCTGTTACTCTTAAAATTACGAACTTATATTTTTAAAACCCTGGAAGGTGTAATGTACAAAATTTTAAGGTTTAGTTCTTCTAACAAAATTCCAGTAAATTTCATTAATTCATTCAACTAAACTTTTAGTAAAACATTTTTTACAGTTAGTCATTTTATTTTGAAATTACTTTCAAGGTTTAAAGTTGTGTGTCAGTCATTTATTATATACATATATGTATATAAAGATTAATAATTTACATTAATATGAACATTAATTTATTTTATTATTATTTGCAATATATGTTTCATTTTGACGTGTCCAAATAAATGCTAAACATTTTCATGGATTAAAGAATTTTTGACTTTGACTTTGACCTATAATTATTGGCTCTTAGCAATGATAATAAATGACATTGCACTTTCCTCAGGTTGATAAACTAAAGTTTAAAGATAACTTAATCTCAAATTGTGTGACTTTGGTTTTAATAAGTTTATTTTAATTAGTCTGTGATTATAAATATTTTATTAAGCTTATCAGCGGTTACCGGATTTTGAGGTCAGTCAACATGCAGTTTTAATCAAACCTTAATCGGGTATTTTACTGTATTTTTCACCTTTGGCGTTCTTCAAAAACGTTGCTTATTATTCAATTATTATTGGAAATATTCACTTTCTCTGATAAATATAACTAATAATAAATAGTTATATTTATCAGAGGAACATATTACATTATTAATAATTATTGAATTATGAACTCTATGAACTAAACATTCAGTCAATTTCGAAATCTAAAGTCTTTATAATTACAAACTTATTTTTTATTAAATTAAATTGTCAATATCCTTAAATAAATATTTATGGGATATTTGTTTTTTTTTTTTAAATGATAAGAAGTTGTATACATTTTTTATTTCATTTATATCGTTGAAATTGGTATTTTTCTATAATTTCTTAATAAAAATTGTGGGAAATTGTCAGAAGAACTAACACTTCCCAGAATCAGAAAGAATAGTAAATATTATGGTGATATGTAAAAAGAATATAGGGTGTGGAACCCAAAGCTTGTTGTCTGTTGCACCTTTTATTATATCATAAACAAACAAATAGAGTCGAACATACTCATTATTATGTTACTATTATATAATTAGATGAGTCGGATCTCTAAAATATTAAAGTGCATTTATGTAAGTGAATATTTCACGAAAATACTTAAAATCGCACTTAATATATGGTTATAATGAAACTGTAATGTTACAGTTTTTTATTATAAATATATTAATTACCCTTACGTAACATCAGACTCTAGATATCACCAGAGAAAATGTATTTTTCCAAATATTTTTCCTTTACTAGAAAATCTACTTTTTACAGAGAACATATGTAACTATGTATTGAGCCTGTCGTTCAAAATCAGACCCGTCGTCAATTCAATCAATAAAAATGTGTGTAGTTTTATTTGTTTTACTAAACGGATATAACTCGTCGCTTGACTGTGTTAAACAATTAGAAAGCATTTCCTGCTCTACCTTGGTTGACAACTACACAAACTTAGTATACATATATATGTATTTAATATTTTCTAAGTGCGCTCTTAGCCAGCGATCCGAGTTCTATCCGACTTCAAAAACTCATAAGATAGTTGGCTATGATCCGTTATTTCACTGTCGGAAACATGTTTTAAAATACTAACTTCTAACTAAATAATTTTATTTAGTATTTAGATATGACGGCGAAGTACTCTCGAAAAAAATTGAATAATACCTTGTTACTGATCACATAGTAATTATTTTATTTAAATATGTCCCCGTTCTAGATTGTTTGTGGTAGAGATAAAAATAATTAGCCTTTTTATTCCTTAGCTCATTTATTTATTATAATGCATAACCATCTCAACATTATTATATTGTAAACTTGATATTTGCATAAATTAAATATTTACAATATGAATTTTAATCAATAAATTATTTGAATTTTGAATAATTGGTAGTGTGTATAACGATATTTGGACTTTAGATTACAAAACTCAAAATACATAGTTCAGTACTTCCTAATAATAGTACTAAGGGCGCTTCGGACAGTTTCTCGCACTCTAAAACCTGATTATTATATTATGATATGGAACTACAGTAGTTATTTCGAAGTAGTTAATTACAGGATACACTACTGAGATATCCTCAATAGTTATCTTTTTTTTTTTTTTTTTTTTTTTTATATGATCTAGGGCAATGCTTGACTACATTCCACCTGATGGTAAGTGGAATGTAGTCTTAGGTGGTAAGGCGCATTACCCTAGCAACCTATTCACTCTTCGTTTGAAGACACCCACATTGTATTCGGTCGGAAATACCGACGCAGGCAAGCTGTTCCAATCCTTTGCTGTACGCAGTAAAAATGAGGAAGCAAAGCGCTTCGTTCGGACAGGTGGAATGTCCACAACAAAAGGATGAAAACCTGCCGTGCGTCGGGACGTCCGGTGATGGAAGGGGGACGGGGGAATTAAATTGTGTAATTCCAGCGCACACTCACCAAAATGTATCCTATAGAATACTGAGAGGCTAGCAATTCTACGCCTGTGCTCAAGGCTTTGGAGGTCGGCTCCGACCAATTCGGGATCGCCTATAAGCCTCATTGCTCGCCTCTCAATTGAGTCCAGAACCGCAAGATGAGACTTTGCGGCACCAGCAAATATGTGACCACAGTACTCTACACACGACCGGATCTGTGCTTTGTATAAAACAAGAAGCTGTCCCGGTGTAAAGTACTGCCGAACCTTCGCCAGAACGGCAAGCTTTGCTGCTGCTGCTCTTGCTCTGGACTCAATGAACCGACCAAAGTTGAGGTTCGAGGAAATCTCTAAGCCTAACAACTGAAGCCGGTCACTGTATTCCAAGAATACATTCTGGAAAGTAGGAGCCAAGGTGAAAGGGCTCCTTTTGGCGGTGAATAGACACGTCTGCGTTTTGGTGGCGTTGAACTTGACAAGATTGGCATTGCTCCATGCGGAGACTGCCTGAAGTTTGTCATTCAAACGTTGCACCATGGCTTCTCTTTCAGACTGTACTTGATCTCGACTAGCCCGAGTACTCGGCAGATATCTTTCTACAACTGTGCTATCGTCTGCATACCCATAGATACCGGGCTTCAACAGATCATTAATGTGCAGCAGAAACAGAGTTGCAGAAAGAACGGACCCCTGAGGCACTCCGGCATTTATTGTCAAGGGTTCCGAGGAACACCCGTCGACAACTACTCCGAGAGATCTATGGCTCAGAAAGTCCGTTACCCAGCCGATCAGACCAGGAGATATACCATACGCTGAAAGCTTGCTTATAAGGCTCGCATGCCAGACCCTGTCAAATGCCCTCGAGACGTCCAGAGAGACGGCGACCGCTTCTCCGTTCTTCTCGATGGCCTCGCCTAAAATGTGAGTAGCATACACTAGGAGGTCCCCAGTAATCTAACTATAAATGTATCTAAAGTCAAAGTTTCTTAATTCAAATAGACATACATACTAATATAATGAAACGTCAGACTAATAGTCGCTACGATGTTACGATTTATTGTATAAAATGTTTAATTTTTTTTAACGAGTGGGTATAAATTTATGATATTATTTAATGATTATTTCTAGTGTAGTTTGATATTAAATGTTTGCATTTTTCCTTACGTATATAATATTTTATAGAATATAGAACAAGGAAAGCGTAAAACTGTCATTTTCCAATATTTACTAAGCGCTAGGTCAACTAGACTGCTAATATTGCATGGTGAAGAGACTGTTAATGAGCTAGTGATCCCATCTGATTAGTGGATACGTTAGAATTGTTTGGGGTCAAATAGTTGAAAAAAGTGGATTGATGTAAGGTGTCTACTCTCAATGAGCCATGTTGTATGTTGCACAAATTGTTCATATATAAAATAAAAATAGTTTTAAATCTGCCCTTGATCTCCTTGAATCGACATATGTTACGTTAACAATCTATAAAAGTATATTCAGAGCATTGTTTTTGGTCAGGTCGAAACGTGATATAGGTAATGTCATTACGGACAGACAGATAGCAAGAGTCGCTGACAGCATGATATAAGATAAATACTTGAAGACTGTTTTATGTTTGCCGATTAGTGATATTTATACATACATTAGTCTATATTAAAATACTAAGAGTAAGGTCATGTAAAACGGATGGATTAAAGATAAAGATTGTAAGGAGAAGTCTTAAGTATGAATATGGACGGTTATAAGAGAAGAGGGAGACCGTGGAAGTCATGTGATGGAGTAGGTACATATAATGGAGTGCGTGATAAATAACATGACATAAGAGCAAGTCTCCATGTAGAAGATTCTAGTCAGAGTTGACATATTGCACCACCAGAAATAGTGGGAATTATATTTTATTTATAGGTACTCTGAGTCTTTTTGACCACCACAATACATAATAATGCATACAATAAATAAACGTTACACACAGAACTTCATATGCTAAGAACAAAAGGCGGGAAATAATAAGATATTGTGATGACAATCAAAAACTAATTTATCGTTTTCAATTACGTTATCTCACATAATTAAAAAAAAAACATTAATAAGATTACTTATCATTGTAAGCTTCCATCTAACGACTATTTTATTGTGTTTGTATTCTTACTACAGACTGGGATTATTTTTAAATTTTGACACAAAATTGTACAGAAGCCGAACTTAATGCTAAAGAGGTGTTTACCACTTACCAGTCAACCCAGGGATGTATAGAAGAGGACGATTGTGTACAAAAAGGATTTTAAACAGTCAAATTATGTGTAAATATATTCCTAAGGTTATTGAGGTGAGCGAACTTAGTTAATCTTCCTAATTACATTTGTTCATGTAGGTTAAACGTCTGCCGCGACCTTCGGCAAACTAAAGATAATACATATTACATATTATTGGTTGATTTTATTATTATTTGTCTTATTAAATTATTGTAAAATATATATTATTTACAATGGCGTTATGCTGGTTAATCGGTTAATCCAGGAAATGTTTATTACGATTAATCGGTTGAAAATAGAATTAAATATTTTATAATAATGAAAATTATAAACAAATTTATGCTTACTGTCTCTAAAGACTAGTGGTAAGTATCCTGTCCTTGATTTTAATATTAATTTAATTATTGGTTGCGCAATATCATAATACTGTTAATAATAACTTTCAAAACTTGTTTTAAACGGTGTTTATATTTTTTATATCATATGGATAAAGTGGACTACACACTATTGCTTCGATAGGTGCAATTTAAATTACTCTTTTTATTTGTGTGTGAACCATGATGATTATTAAATATATATTTAGCCGGTTATGTACACGTAAATTAATCGGAATTTTGGCCGACTCGAAACCCGACTCGATAGAAACCCCGAATGGGTTCAAAAGTAATCGGGAAAAATTCTGATTAATTACGAGAACATAACCGTGTAAATATGTAATCAATAATTTAAATTGCATTTATATTCTATATAATGGATACATGGCTACTAACTATATTCGGATTAAGCTTTTTTTAGCGTTCCCTTAATATCAAACAACTGTGACATAAGTGTCACGTGACTTGCGACGCGTGCGCAGGTCATGTGTGACTTTCTCTTTTCAACCTCGCTCACTCAATGACACTAATAACAGTAACCTCGAGTAACCTCGCCGTTAAGATATAATTAATAAATATACCTAGATTGGTGATTAATCTTACAATGTACAGAATCCAGGTGTCTCCATTTGATCTGATCTTTAATTCAATATGTTATATGAATTTTAAGTGACGGCAGCTTTCTATATTTGGGTTTACACAAGCTGTGACACAAATAGACGAAATGACTATTTAACTACATATTATGAAAAGAAAATGTGTTGCATTTTTAATACATTTAGGTATACCGTGTGTTTTAAATAATATAGGTGAGGTTTAATTTATTATTATCGAGTTTTATATTTAACGTTCAATTTGCGTAAACATAGCAATTAACATAAATTAATATTGAATGGAATCATATGAACTAATTAAATAAACGTACTCATAATGAATAGCTGTTGCCCTTCGACTTGATCTGCCCTTACCTTCCTCCAACCGAACCTTCGACCAGTAATAATGTTAACAAATCCTATATTATACCTCGTTTTCCCATTTTATTGTTATTGCAGCCCAAACTAGAGCTGTGTTTTACTTAAAGGTAAATTCTTCGAAAGCAAAAACACCACATCAAATTTTTACCTGTCTAATGTTTTTTGCCCGAAAAAAATATACAAAAGATCTGAAACTGTTGTTATCTGGTAGGTACTTTACACGTAGCAATTACTTACGTAGTCGAGAAGTGTTGATATCTAATTATAATATATTATAAATACTTAAAATCATATATTATAAATGATTTATTGCTTATGTTAATACTGTGAATGTCAAATTTAGCAATAAGAAATATGCTGATGTCAAATAATCGCACAGAATAGATTGTCGTCTGACGTAACAGAATAAAAATAATATAGATATAATATTATGCTTTTTGACCTTCCTTTTAAGCATTCAAACTTTGAACTACGGCCGAATTTTGACACACGACCATAGTTTATATAAATCAAATCAAATATATAAGTAATAGATTATTTAGAGCTAATTTTTGTATTACGAATTCGTAATACAAAAATTAAAACATAATTAAAGCGTTCAGTGTTAATTAATTATTTATGAGCCACATAATACTTAAATCATATTAATTATTACTGTCTTTTTTCTGACACATGTTACAAAATTGTCACAAAAAATAACATTAAAAGGACAAGGCGTTTATTTTATGGTTTATTTTTTTTTTAATTAAGGCATGTGTACATGTAACGTGTTAAGTATTTTAATTTTAATTGAGATGGAAGATCAAAATTTAAGTTTTACTTTTTAAAATTGTCTGTAAACGTGTATTAAGCTTATTTAATTAGTTTGTGGTTAAATGTAAATTGTATACATTTATTTATTATTACAATACTTTGTTTAACACATTAATATGTTTATATTATGTGCGGTATTTTGACGTTTATATATATTATATTCAAATAGACTTGTCACATTGAACCTCTGTCTGCAACAGAACATTAACGAATGACTAAATAAATATAAAATAACATTATATAAAGTTACCCAAATTCATTTTATGATATTGTGTTCTTACATTATACTCCATGAGGTTAAGATCAATTCTGAAATTTTACTGAAGTATATATAAAGAGTAGGAAGGAATAAAGAAAACATCATAAATATATTTCACATATATATTTTCATTCTTTCAATACCCCGATATTAAATATCTCCTCACTCTACTTACTTGGAAAATTTGATTGAATTCAGTTTGATATTTAAATATGTAGGTACGATACGATGAAATATTTATAACGCGATGAAATATCGATTCAGTATCGAATCCTTGTTGTCGAATGAAATATTACAAAAAAGACTACAAAGTATTTGAATTTCAAAAGCTCTAGAACGGTATCTGTTATTTGAATTGTTGAATAAAAACAGTGGGAGGACTTTGTAATGTCATAAATAAAACACGTTGAAAAACTCTATTGTTTATTTTGTATAATATAATAATATATATATTTACAAAAGAATAAGTATCTAAGAATAATATATTTAGTAGACATTATTTAAAACCAATACAAATTCTATAAATGAATAATTCTATTTGTTTGTTCTTCTTTCATAAGCAGAGCGTTCGTCATGGCCTGGTTTGGCGCCAATATAGATTTAAGTTATGGAGAATATTTAGATACCTGTTATTATGAAAATATTTACGTTTCCGTCAGGATTCACAAAAAATATTCACCATGTGCTACGATCAGTCGCCAATACTTTTACTGTTATAGTTACTTTAGCTAATAGATTGAGCTTCTTATATCGTTGGTCACAAGAGCGAAGTCTAGGAAACAACTAGGTTTTATATGTAGAGGCTTTTCCGATGAACAATAATAAATGCGATAAAGAACAAATGTTGTTGGGATTGATGTAGAGAGGCTGCTTGCAAGAGGTGGTCAACTATTTACAAATAACCCTCCTAACCCTATATATATATATATATATATATATATATATATATATATATATATATATATATATATATATATATATATATATATATATATATATATATATATTTATAATAAAGAAGGTCCATTTACATTTGAGGTGAAATACTAAAGAATAATCTAGAATTTCTGTTTTCTGCGAGGTCGGCACTACCAACAGCGGCTTCCTTTGCCTGCACTTAAATATGAATGCGCTTCCACAATAATAATTTAATGACCATTTAACTATTGCAAATAATTAATATACAATGCAATTCAGCAGTTAAGGATTTCTAAATACATTTTTATATTATACACCTGCTTTTTGCCCTTGTTGCAACTATATGTATAATATATCTATGGTTGCAACGCGATAAATATGTCAATGACGTCACAATGTCAATGTCAAATGTACTATGAATAATTATATGTCATTGATTCTAGTCGCGCTAAAAGTAATTTATAAAAGCTTACAATGTACAGTTTTGTCTGTGTTTTTTTAATCATTGGATTTTTGATAATAATAAGAATGGTTTTAAAACAATATATTTCTGAAATGTGTAAATAAGTTTAACTAGAATATAAAAGCAAATTAGTTGTTAACGGAATTCATCACGGAAACTCCAAAACTATAACTTGTAATGTGCACGTAAGCTTATGCTTCTAGAACCTAGGTACTATTATATTTCCTCTAAAATCGCAGAAGTGTCGACTAGTAACTGTATCATACCTAATAATAATGTCAATATTCCTCATTCTGATTCACGATTATACTGAGAGCCCAAGTTATAGGAATTTGTATTAAATTAAAATACTTTTTACTTAAATTTAATACGTGTCATGTTAATAGTTTCAAATTCAGTTTACTAAGTACCTAGAATAAAAGTATTTCTTTACTTGTACTAAAATCATTAAGAACTGGTATGTTAAAGAAGAAAAAAGAAGATGTAAATTATATTTAGTTCTAGACCTAATTTATTATTGCGAAGATCGTTCCATATAGATCATTATTTAGTGATATCTGTGTGATATTTTCGCTACATGTCGTTATCAGATTATAGTTTTAAGATAATACTTACAATATTGATTGTTACACTTCACGACCACACACTAAATATACTGTGGTTATTTATTGAAGGTTTTTTATTTTCGAAATATTTTCTATATACGTATTATAGAAAATATTCCTTTAATAGGTATATCTCTGATATTTAACGATAATATTGAATGTTCTGAACGATATATTAAAGAGCAAGAGCAGGGATAATTATATCCCTGAAAGACAAATATTATTTCTATTTCCTTTCTTTATTCTAAAGAAAATATTAATTATAACTAGCTTTGATATAAGCTCATAATAAGATTGTGGTTTGGTTACACTGCTAGCGAGTATTGAATTACTGAAGCCGTCTTCAGGTTCTTCTACACTTTAGTTTATATACAGGCTTGCTTTGTAGAATATTAAATATTAAGTAAAATATATGGTTTGTTTTTATTAATTATCGT
This sequence comes from Napeogenes sylphis, assembly GCA_959347405.1. NCBI lineage: Eukaryota > Metazoa > Arthropoda > Insecta > Lepidoptera > Nymphalidae > Napeogenes > Napeogenes sylphis. The sequence continues at coordinate 25,229,653 of OY365788.1, read as the reverse complement.
TAGAATTAATTTTAAAACAATAAAAAATCACTCTGTAATCCTAATTATAAATATTTACCCACGTAATAAATAATCTTATCGAATCTCTAAATGTTCGTCGCTAAAGAATTCAATTGTTGAGTTATCAAATAACAAACCTGTAGATTGAGTTTATACTAAGCGAAGGTTGATTTCGATCTCGGATTGCAGATCGGAAATTATTATTATCTTCCGTTCGTTTACAATCGTAGGTCTTGTGATGTACCGCACGTGACGGGTGTGGGGCGAATGTGCTTATTACGTAACATCTACTAGGCTTATATGTGCAATAACACTGGTACCGGTTATCTCATAGTAAGAGTTAACACTCGTAATACTAGTAATAATCTTTTTCCGTAACAAGCAAACTTTCGTATTTGCGGTCTTAATGTTTCATACACTAAAATCATTATAGACACTCATTTGGTATTTGTTTATGATACACTGATTTTTAAAACTCGTTTCTACTGTAACAATTATAGTATAGTTACACATGAATAAAGTTCAAGGATAACTACAGATAGGGCAAGGTCCATTCTTAATATATACCTCACTTTAAATATACTCTAATACGAGATAGTATTTATGATCATAAAAATACGTTTATTTAACAAACGTTAATTAGTTAATATGTTGCCCTACTATAGGTGCATTTACCTTTCACAATTGTCTAACCAGTGTTATTTGATTTTGAGTTTAATGTACAAGTCTTAGAGTTGAAGTTGCTTTTTAAAGTTTCTGGTGCCAAGAGTTTTTGTTTTTTTTCGAAGCGGTGCCAAATTATAAATAATTCCATTGATTCTTTATTATTCTTATATATTTATAACCGCCCCGTTGGTCGAGTGGCTAGCGCAGACGCCTAACGTGTCACGGCGCAATGGGGCTCGGGTTCGATTCCCGGCGGAGACAGGCATTTATGTGATGAGCATAGATGTTTGTGTTCTGGGTTTGGTCGTTTATTAAATATATTCTCAGTATTTATATGTGTATTTCTATGTATTTGTATCGTTGTCTAACACCCTTAACACAAGCAAATAATTTGCTTACTTTGGGGTTAGATCAATGTGTGTAATTTGTCCTGATATTATTATTATTATTATTTTAAATTAACACCAAGCGTTATATCTAAATTTGGATGTTTGAGTTGTCTTGATAGTAAAAACATTTCAATTTAATTTGTTTCACATGTACCTACACTATTTAACAAACATTTTTATTTTTTTTTGGTAGTAATTTCATTAAATCCGAATATTAAGACATTAAAAATAATAGTGTCCTTGTATGTTATTAAATTACTTTTAATTAATAACACAGGCTAGCCGCTGGATACTATTTCAGTTAATCTCCTAAGTATTTTATATTATCTAATAATCGAATTAAAATTTAAATTAAAAATTTAAAAAACCCCCGATACAAAAAGACCTCTAAAAAGAATAAAAATAATATTATTATGTACTTATTGAATTCGTTGCGTCGGGGGACCGTTGTACATACGTTGACGATGGTGTCTAGTTTATGAAGTTAATCATTGAGGACTTAGACTATACGATTCCATATCATAATTTCTTTATTTGTCTGGGTAACTTACTTGCATTTTTATTTATTTCTTTAATAAGCGGTCCTCCGACGCAACGACTTTAATAAGTACATAATAATATTATTTTTATTCTTTTTAGAGGTCTTGTATCGGAGGTTTTTTATTTTTTTTTTCTTTTTTTTTAAAGTTATGTTTTTTTTTAAAGTTAGGTTTCTTAATTGTAGTAAATGAACCTACAGACACAAATTTTCAGTTTAAGTATTTCTATTAATCTACCCTTATATCATAAACAGGAAAGATTTGTTTGTTTGTTTGAATTGAATAGACTCCGAAATTACTGGACCGATTTAAAAAATCTTTTAACATTAGAATCCCACATTATCCCTCTAACGAACATAGATTATATTTAACGAGAAAAAATAAGGATCCGCGTGAAAATTTCGACAATGTAATAAATTATAAATGTATTAAGTAACATGATTTAAGACTTTTTCATATAGGTAGGTAGATAGGTAGGTTTCATATATACGAATATTAATAAATATAAACATTAAACGATTTACAATCACTAAACACTATACTGAAAGGATTTATATTATCACTAGCGGTTGCCCGTGACTCTTTATGACGACGATCATAAGCCATAAGTATAAATATTTTTTTACAGTCTACGGGGACGCAGTCACGGGCAACAGCTATCCCTAATAAAGTACTTTACCTGAGTAAACAAGTGTAAAAACCTTTTGGCCTACTTAACACAGCTTTTTTGCCTATATAGCGCGGGCGAAGCCGCTGGGAACAGCTTATTATTCCATAAGAACCTTTCACCAATAAAACGTCAATATCTTGGAGACGACTGTTTCTATTTCCACTATTCATAGCTAAGAACCGTCTTGACGAACATAGTTTCCGATTAAAAAAAACCCCATTGAAATCTGTCAACGTGTTTGGCCGCTACATTGCCACAGACAGATACACAGATCGACAGGTCAAAATTATAACACCCCTCTTTTTAGTCGGGGGTTAAGAGGAAGTTAAGTTAATCGTATTTATTAAATTGTCTCATTGATTTTACATACATTAACAGATATTAACAATCGTCCTTAAATGACTACTATTGTTTGAAAATATCTATAAACATGTATAGCAATGGTAAGCTTATTTATATTTATATGACTTTACTATTTATTATATTGATGTTAGGGCCAAAAACTCGGCCTCTTCCTTATTTGTATTTAAATCAGGGAATACCTTTTATGTGACTAGAAATAGTCGTCCACATCTGATCTATAGATTTAAAAATATATTAAAATGTCAAATATAATCGCATCAAATACTAATATTTAAACCTACGATGTTAATTAATTGTGTTATTTTTATGATTTGGATTGATATTTGGATTGTCTAATTGCACTGACACAAGACAAACAAATAGATTTAGTGAGATATATATTATATATAGATAATGACACTTTAACTAAAAACTATACCAAGTGTGTCTGTAGTCCATATTTATTAAATTATTCGATTGTTTCGATTACAATTGTGTTGCGAATATATATAACTCAATGAGACCAAGTACGTGATAATTAATAGTTATTTTAAGTGGTACTAATAATTGCACAATAAGTACTTCCTTTAGACTGACATGAATAGCAGCTATATCAGCCGACACTTATATATCTTAACTAGACAGTGAGTGAGATTCGTCTACACGAACAAATAGAAGCAACCAAGCAAGCAGAAGCTGTAACCATAATGTTATATATAACTATTTAATTATCATAAAAATAACACAATTAATTAACATCGTAAGTTTAAATATTAGTATTTGATGCGATTATATTTGACATTTTAATATATTTTTAAATGTATAGATCAAATGTGGACGACTATTTCTAGTCACATAAAAGGTATTCCCTGATTTAAATACAAATAAGGAAGAGGCCGAGTTTTTGATCCTAACATCAATATAATAAATAGTAAAGTCATATAAATAAGCTTACCATTGCTATACATGTTTATAGATATTTTCAAACAATAGTAGTCATTTAAGGACGATTGTTAATATCTGTTAATGTATGTAAAATCAATGAGACAATTTAATAAATACGATTATCTTAACTTCCTCTTAACCCCCGACTAAAAAGAGGGGTGTTAATTTTGACCTGTCGATTTAATAAATATGGACTACAGACACACTTGGTATAGTTTTTAGTTAAAGTGTCATATCTATATATAATACATATCTCACTAAATCTATTTGTTTTGTCTTGTGTCAGTGCAATTAGACAATCCAAATAGAGAAGTATTATCCTTTTTTTAATCTATACACTTCTCTTATTATTGGAACTTTATTACTCTTAAATATTAAGACTTCATTTTTACAATAAAATTAAATACTGTGTCAACACTTCAAATCGTTTCCTTGTCAGATTCATTATATCTATGATAAATCCTATCTATTTCTATTTATCTAGAAAGTAGGTACATTGGTCACTTGTTGTTTTTTTTTTTGAGGATATCCTATTTTCGTAAAGTCGTTGTGTAAATTAACGATAGTTGCAAGAACATTACTCCCAAAAAGAGATGTCTCTAAACAAGTAATACTGATTAAACATAACACGTTCTGGTTATTTATGTATTTATAAGCTGAATATTAAAAACAAAATCTGATTTTTTTAAGACTAATTAAGAGAAAACGGAAGTAATTTTTCTTATTTTATTAAGTGAGTTTTTTGTCCATTTAAGTAGGTTTTAAATGTATATGAACTTAAAATTGGTACTTGTAAAAAAAACTTGTATTCGTTTTTATTTTTTAAGTTATAGTTCGTATGTATTTAATGTTCTGTACATTACTAGTTTTATTGTTATTATTGAACAAACTAGTTCGTCTCCTGCAGTGAAAATGCGTTATTTATGTGGAATCGGAAAGTGAGCTGAGTAACTAAATGTAATAAAACCGCCCAAAGGTGTTGTGATTGGAACAATTTAAAGTTTATTTAAAACCACATATATAATATACTTTTCATTTGCTTTTAGAATGTAGAGAATGCTTCCGCTGTCTTGTCTTGTCTAATAACGAAGGTTTTTTCCTCAAAAGTTTTAAGTATTATCGTTTTTTTTTCATCTCTATCTTTTTATCATAACAAAACTTCCACTACCACTTTTATCTTTTACATATTTCAAAAGATTACAAATCACAATCTTTACAATCTCTGATTGATAATATTATTCATATACTATCTCTTATATCATAAAATACCCAAGTACTATTAAAAACATTATGTCAGAAGTGGTATATATGTCTAGGTTGCGAAAAAAATAATATTTTAATGTAAGTATCAACAAGCAGTAATTCATTGCCCTCAGTGCATAGGGCAAATCGTGTCAGTCGTGCGACCTTCGTCATTCCCCTTGAGTTAGATAATATTATATTGTATAGTAGTATTATATTGTATAGGAGGGCTTGCCTCCTCTGGGTGAGATAGGAATTTATATCACCAATAAGTTCCTCTCGTCAGTCAGCTTTGAATCGTATGTGCATTGTAATAAGATAAATATTCGTAATGTTTAATGTATTATATTTTGTTTGGGTCTTTTCTAACATGCCTGAGAAACACTACACTTTTTACAATAATTGATTATTAATGAAATGACTAAGTAATTCATATTTTTCTAGGAATGCCAATGGAGACCACTAACCTATTTGTTAATTGAAACTGTATTATGCAATGTATTACATGAAATACGAAAATTCAAATTAAACTTTTTAAAAACAGATTAAACTTAATTGAAAAGGCATGAATAACAAGTCGATCAAAAACATTTTTGATATATTTTTCTAACTACATAACGTAAGTTATGTTAACTATACGTAGTACGTATTTCATATACGTAGTTTATACATTAGACAGTAAAGTAATTATACATTAATGATAATTAGTTCTGTTGTATTTCATTAGTAGTTGTGTTTATGTAAATGAATCTTTAATATATTTAGTAATTATGAAGTCAATAACTGAACTGCTAATCAGCATGATTATCAAGAAAATTTAATTGAATAATTAAAATTATAATTATTTCGATTGCTCGAACTGAATTACGTACTTATTAAACGATGTTATATTTTAAAGTTTCTTTTGTTACAGCTACTTAGTATCAGGGGATGCTGACGGCAAGGCCTACATATGGGATTGGAAGACAACGAAGCTTTATAAGAAGTGGAAAGCTCACGACGGTGTCTGCATCAGCTCGTTATGGCATCCTCACGAGCCCAGCCGCTTGCTCACTGCGGGCTGGGACGGTCTGATAAAATACTGGGATTAAATGATACTACAATTCCATGCAATCTTTTTATTTCCCCCTAGTGTGATAAACCACAAACCATAAATAACAACTCAAATAAACTTTCAATAATTCAACATTTTTTTTTGTCATTTTGTTTCTGCTGTAAAATGTAATGTTTCACCTATTATATACAATTATGCAGCTATAGGGCATTTGTAGGGCTCCTCGTATGCAATGTCCACTTTGTATTCCATGCTACACTCTCGGCAGGCGCCGTTCACCATAAACTGATTGAAGTTTATGTTGTTTTCGTGGAATGATTCAATAAGGGCAGTGATAAGGCTGTCGATCATCTCGGGAGTGTGGTAAGGGCCGGGCGCGAAACGCAGGCGCTCCTCCCCTCGAGCCACCGTCGGGTAGTTTATGGCCTGCACGTAGTGACCACGCTTCATCAGAGACTCTGCGACGAGCGCCACCTTGTCCGCGCCGGTGATGGGCACCGGTACTATGTGGCTCACTGACGGCATCTGGGGCAGCCCCGCGATTAGCAATGACAGTTTCAAATAACGAACTATGGCTTGATGCTTCGCTCTCAGGGATCTACCTTCCTCGCTCGCTAGAAGCCGTATCGAGGCCAGGGAGCCCGCCAAGATTGGCGGTGGGAGTGCCGTCGTGAATATAAATCCTGGAGCCAGAGATCTAACAGTATCTATCAAAAGTGATGACCCCGCGATGTAACCCCCCACGTTACCGTAGGCTTTACCTAAGGTTCCCGACACGATGTCCATATGATTTTCTACACCCCTGTCTTCTCCAATTCCAGCACCATGTTTCCCGTACAAACCCACTGCATGGACTTCATCTACAAATGTTAATGCCCCATATTCATGAGCTATGTTACACATTTCTTCTAGAGGACAAATGGCTCCACTCATGGAGTGGACAGTCTCAAATACTACTAGTTTTGGCACTCCTGTAGGAGATGAAGCTAATAATTGTCTAAGGTGGGATGGGTCATTGTGCCTGAATATATGCTTAGGAGCCCGGCTGTTTCTTATACCCTGTATCATAGAAGCATGGTTGCCAGCATCAGAGTAAACAATACATCCAGGCAAAATTTTAGCTAAGGTAGAGAGAGTTGCATCATTAGCAACAAAACAGGAACTAAAAATTAAAGCTGCAGGTTTCTTGTGAAGTTTAGCTATTTCATGTTCAAGTTTTTCGGTCATTTGCGAGTTACCAGCGATGTTTCGAGTTCCCCCTGCTCCTGTTCCGTAGGATTTAATTGCAGAGATGGCAGCATCCTGCACGACGGGATGACGCGACGTTCCAAGGTAGTCGTTAGCGCACCACACCGTCACGCGACGGTTTTCTGAGCCTTCCAATGCTTGAGGATACATACCGTCGGCCGCTAATCGAGACACCTTTCTAAACACTCTGTACGAGTAATCATTTTTCTTAGCGTTGATTTGTTTGCTAAAAAAATTCTCGTACTGATACGTTGGTGCAATGCTCTCTACGATATCCTCAGTCATTTCTTTAGGCGCCTCCGAAATTATAGGGTTCTCTTGAATAAAAGGGCATTTCGTTTCATCAACGCCGAGCGAGCGGAACCCTCGGGAAAGTATGGGGCAGAAGTTTCCATACTGTTTTAACAGTACGCTGCTGTAATTCCGTAAGAAGGCTTGATTCATTGATCCCAAAAATGGACAGGGCATTTTATGTAATCGATGAAACGGACTTGGAACACGACACAATTATATACACCTTTATTAATACGTTTCGATATTTTGACGTATAACGTTGGCTCGCACTGTAGCCGAACGCCTCGAAGGTGTACTGTTCTCAACTAGTGGTTCAAAACACAGCGGCCTTCATTTATAAAGTATATGTCGTCATATCGATTATGTTTGGATAAATGTTGTACGCTTCAACTCCACGTATAATTTTTATTTTGATTCCGAAAAGGTTAGGGTTGCCTGTCGAAAAACTTACTTATGTCATTTAAATTTTAATGCTACTAGTGACGCATGGTTCAAGTTACCGATTTTTATTACGGTTATGGCCTAGAGCAACAAAAATTTTAAAGTACAAATTAAAAACTTGAAAAGGATTTTATTAAAATTAAAATATTTTTTTAGATTGGAACTAAGGATAAAATGTTTCATAATTATTATTTTAATAATTAAAACTTACCAGTTAAATTCATAACTCTATTTAAACAGTAAGTTTCAGACAAAAATAAGCAGCTTATAAATGATAGAGTGAGATATAATGTGCTGATATTACCTACTTTACTAACTACTCCTTAACGCTCTTTAATTAAGGCTTAGTCTGTTCTATTTATCCAAGAGCAAAAAACTCTGAACTTACTGTTGGGACTGCCTTAGTTTCATGGCATATTATGAATGTTTGCTTAAGCATAGCTACACTGACTTTTATTGTATCAAGAGTTATGCCTCGATGCTGTGGCTATTCAGAAGTCGGAGCAACAGTATTCTTTACTACAAATCACGCCTCACTTAAGCTTGAAGGTGTTTATATATATTAAGGATTAACTTGTATTTTATGTAGATTATTATTCAGAAGGTTTACATTATGAGAGCTTAATGTGTTTTTTTTATAATTTAACAGTTTGTGTTGTTTAAATAAATTTTTATATTTTGTTTAACGTTAAGGGTATTAAATTTTTTATTTACGATTTTATATTTACATGATTTTTAATTTTTTTTGGCAACACTAAACCTTTATCCGAACCCATGTGACATGTCAACAGTCAACTTGACAGAACAGATTCACAAAGTTCATTTATACTTTATAGTATTGTAAATTCCGGTTGTAATTTATTATTATTTATGTGATATGTAATAAAAATTATAAAAATGTTTTATCTAAACAATAATATTGAGCTAAGAAGAGTTACTATATCCAGCCTAATAACCTGCATTTATCTACCAAGTATTGTAACTGTTATCAGCTATAAGGGCTTGTTGTACTCCGTTGGAAAAGCCTCATCGTTTTACGTGCCGTTTTTAATTTTCGTCGCGGAGTTGATGAAATCATTTTATCTTAATTCCAGCAATGACATTCAAGCTAAAAGAAAAGCAAGCAAGACCACCGCAAGTGATATTGCAAAGTCCATTGTATTTTTATTCGCAGTTATGTTTTCCTTCTTTATTGGAATAATCCTATTTGGAGCTCCGGTTATGGAATATCACGAAGAAACGCTAATGCTATCGACTACTTTGACACTTCTAACAGTATTTCCATTAATTGCTCATACTGGCGTAGAATCGGCAGTGCAGCTGTTATTTGGCGTACGCAATTTCTCTCGTGATACAATTATAGCTATGTTAGTGAACAATGCTTTATTGACGGTCTGTGGGGCTTGGCTTGGTGCAGTTGTGATTCCCTTAGACTGGAACACACCATGGCAACAGTGGCCGATACCATGCTATTTGGGAGCTATTGGTGGTTACCTGATATCAAATGTGTTAACAGTTACTAAAGTTACAATGATGTCGGCTTCTAATAAGTATCCAATATTCAATCTGGGCATTAACATTATAAACAAACTTCATATTTCCAAGTAACTAAGCAGTATTAATGGTATATATTTATTTATTTAATATGTTTTTTACTATGTGTTATGTTATTGTTCCAAAATATAATGTGTTTATTTTGATATTTTCCCTAGTTTTAAATTATAAGAAAATAAAACCATTTTTTTATTTATTGGCAGTCATTTTCACCTATCTAATAAAATGATTACATTCTGTAAGAGTATGAACTTAATAAGTTAAAATAAGTTGTATGATTTAAAGTAATAATATTCTTTTAAAATTATTGTAAACACAAGATTGAAGACTCCTAGTAGGCATAAATGTACCACAGAAAGGTAAAAGACCAGTAGATATATTTTCAAAGATATTTATTGAAAGTTAAATTTGGACAATATATGTTAAGTTATCTTATCATTATCATATTCAGACTTCAGCATTTTGCCCTATAAGTAAAATAACTTTTTGTAGAAGGGAAGATGTTAAGCTAAGAGATTTTGAGTAAAACACGTAACTGATAAACACACTTAAAAAAGTTTTACTATGAAAATTCATTAAAAAACATTTCTGACATTAAGATGTTTGAAATCTGTTCATATAGATGATAGGTTTCATAAGATCAAGAGACTATAATTGAAACTAAATATTTTACGATATCCATCTGTTTTAGGGTAATTTCTATACAAGTGTATTAAAGTGTATAAGAGTGAAAAAAATATAATAGTTCTTTTAAATTCATTCAGTCATAATTCTGTTGTTAAAGGTTTTTTAGATTCTGCTAGAACTGTAGATAATTTTAAAATGAAGTTTCATTACTTCGTTTTGTAATTTGTTTAATTAGTATGAAGCAAATTTTACTAGGCACATTTTTTTAAATTACACATTTGTATTCTTAATAGCACATTTTTTTTTATCAAATCTTCATGTGAATAATAATTACCATATAACCTATGCACATCGCATTAACTCTTTTAACACAAAAATAAACAATTAGTATTTATTTAAATACAAGTATGGTTTAGATGGAATGTAAATTTCTGCATTGCTATTAAAATAGTTTGCAACTGAAATGACTTCAGTTAAAACAGCAAAGTTTTTGTTTCTCAAAGATAATGACTTCTCATCATACCTATTGCTTGCTAGTTACAGTACTGTCTGTATATTATTGATGTAAATAAAATAAAACTTATAAGACTAAATTAATCAAAAACATTTGTAATGTCATCAAAAATAACACACATTTAGTAAATTAATAACTTTATTTTGTGTTTGTTAAATATTTACATGACCTTTTTATTTTTTTTATAAAATATGAAAATTATTCAGTAGTCATTTTACATCACAATTTTATAACTCCTAAACAGCATTTTGATGTACAATTCCTGCTTTTTATAATATCTACAATCAACTCTCAACAATAATAGACTTTGCAAAACATAGCGAGAACTAACAATATTTTAGACTCTGGCCAAACGGTCCAAGTCCAAAAACTCTAGGGTCTTGATAACAAAGTACAACCTTACAATTACCAACAGCAAAAGTTGTATGTGACCATAAGCTTAATGAACGGCAGTCACAGACTAAACAATACTAAACATTGACAATACAAGAAAGACTTGGAAAATTCTTATTTAAAAATGTGTTAAAAATCTTAATCATTATATAACATTACATCAATAGCTATAATACATTACCGCTGGTAGTGTGGAACTATTCATAATCGTATCTACTCATCTATGTGGCACGTTCAAGGTTATCAAGATGTTACAAAAATATCACTTCATTCTAAACAAAAATACAATTACAACAGTTCTTCCTTACTGAAACAAACTGAATGGGGAAAGCGATATAAGGAGAATAAAGATAAAACATTTTACTAGTACATGAAAATTAGTATTTAGTAATTATCGTAATACAGACTAAAACACTCCAAATAATCTTTATTTTCGAAAAGTGAAAAGCTAGGCCCATTTGCTTTTCTTAAATAGGAAATAGGTGTAATGGAATATTTAGTTCGAACATTTGTACCATCACAGTGCTACCTACATTATTGTAACCCTGCAATAATTCACTGAGTGTGTAGCAACTTTCAAATTTGGCAGTGGTGATAATTGCACCTAAAATAGCCACACGATGTTACTATGATCATTGTTTTATATCAGCGCTATATTTGATAGTAAATAAGTATGTTATTAATAAGTAAACTTTATTGCTAATGAACGACTACATTACCACTTACGGTCTACACGCGAGGCGCCATTAGCTACCGTACTTACTTAAAAATAAACTGATCAATTAATAAAAAAATAAATCTCAAACGCGAGCACCTTATTAGAATACATCATCGTAAATGTATTTAAAATACCCAAAACTAGAATAAATTGTGAACTTTCATATTATAACATTATTATTATATTTGTCTTAAACTGTAGCTCTTATTTAGGAGGCATCTTTGATTGCAGATTGTAATAAGATGTACAATAATGTTTTATAAACTGAAGTTAATTCATATTTGCATCTTCAATACTATTCTTACCCTGTCACGAATTTACTATAAATAAAATATTCAAGACAGCTGGCACAGATTAAAATAACTTGAATATTAATTAAAATTACAAAAAATGTACCATGATAGTAATTATACTAAATTACAAGCATATTTAAATGTTAAGTATTAATAGCGGAAATGACGTTCTATATATTTAGGACTTCTAATTATTTTATCTGTGCCATATATTTATAGGTCAGTAATGTTTATTTATAATATACAGACAAAATACAGAATATTAATATTATCACTTATAAAATATAAAAAATGCACTTCTAATGTTTCAACTTCAACAATTCATCAATTTCACTTTCTATACAACTTAATTATTTAACAAAGACAAATAGTTAAACAAGTCTATTAATAGGTATTTAAACTTGGACAGACTAAATATCTCAATGACAGATAATTTATTGGTCAATTATTTAAGGCATCTCTCATGTCTACTACATCGATATTTGATATGTTTGTCAATATATCATTAATTTAAGTTGTATAGAAAATAATCTTAAATTTACAATATGTACATATAAAAAGCCACTATTGTAGCTCGAATGCCGCCATTATAAGTATAACTGACATTGACAATTAAAATGTGGAACATTCTAGGCCTCATTAAACATTTATATTCGCATAACATCTCTAACTCGTGAGCTTGTTTATTGCATTTTTTCTTATTTAACATATAGTTTTAACATTTTAAAGCTTATCATTCGCATCAGTGTACTGTGGGGACACACCGTGATACGCAATTTACACACACTATCACAATAACCAAATACGAAATAGCGGTTACACGGGTTTACGATTCATAAAATATATCTATTTTATAATACAAATTAACAACTAAAGATGGCGGCGTGCTTCAGGCCAGGACGGGCCGGTGCGATCTACGTGTTGTTTGTGTCGGGCTGGAAGTAATGCAGACCGTTTATCTGAAATTAAAAACAAACATATATTCATGAGAAATAACTATAAATAATGATATCTATTTTTAATAACGTTAGTCACTGACGTGTATTACACATACTACCTTCTGTTTATTATCGTGAGTGTGATCATGTCGCGTTAACATGTCTTTTGTGTAAGTGTTCTACGTGTGTGTGTGAATGTCTCTCTCTCTCTCTCTCTCTCTCTCTCACTCTCTCACTCTCTCTCTCTCTCACTATGTGTGTACATCTGTTTATGTGTGTGTGCGCATGTGTTTGTGAATGTGTTTATGTGTGTGTGTGTGTGCATATGTTTATGTGGCTGTGTGTGTGTGTGCATGTATTTATAAGCGTGTTTGTGTGTCCCCGTACCGTCATGTCGTACTCGGTGACGAAGGCAGGCACCTCCAGCTGGTCGCGCGCCATGACGGAGTACAGATACTCGACGCCCGGCAGCGTGTGTACCTTGGCCTTGATGGCGGGCGCCATGAACGTAGTGAACCACCACGTCATCATCTGGAGTTAGCAGAGATTTCATTTTATATAGGGGTTGTCATGTTCTTTAGTATTTTTTTTATAATTAGGTACAATTTTTTGTGCCACTTGTATACATATGAGTATTTTTAATATCAGTACCTTTTTATATTAGTGCTATAGTCCGACGGAAATAATTGTACAATGTATAAATAATTTAATGACCTCGTACCATGAGAGTTAAAAAGGAAACTATTAGCAGGAAAGTGTTACAAAGTAACAAAGCACTGATCTCATTTAGCGTCATTATCTTAATTTAGAAAATAAGCAACAACTTAGCATTTAACTGACGAATTAGTGAAGTGAGTCACGAACACAGATGTTTAATTATCAATGAATTGTTTATAATAATCTATTGTTAATATAAACAGCAATAATATATTTAATTAATAAGCAGAACACTTTCTTATTTGATTAATGTGATGAGTGTAACAGTGGTTTTTATTTTTATACACTAAGGCCATTACAAAATACTATTTGTAACAATTTATTTTTAAAAATATTAAAATATTGGTTGTACTCATAATATAATAAGTATGGCAAATACAAATAATTCTGATACTTTTCGGGTTTGATCTAAGACAACTTCTAAATAAGTTTTTTGTTAATTTGTCATGTGATTGTATATAGTATACTTGGAAACCTTAATAAACGACTCACCTTCGTCCAAAACGTAGGATGTACAATGTAGAAGGCTTTCAAATTCTTTTTATATCTGAAATAATACAAGATATTAATATATTGTAGTGTCATCGATATTAAAAATAAACAATGCCATCTAAATATCGAAGCCAACTCCAAATGTGTGTTAAGAACAAGTACGCCCACAATAGTTAATGAATTTAAGAGTTGTTACAACATAATAAGAATCATACAATAACTATGTGGAAGTTCTCAATGAAAATAGTTTTGAAACATATTTACAAACTGAATATATTTTTATATTATTATTCTAGAAACCGAATTACATATAGTAATTGATTACGAATCCGAAACTAACAATGAAAAAAATAATAATTTGGAGAATAATAATAACGTTTTGTTTTTCTAACATAATAATAAAAACCTTCTTAATTGATAAACAGAAAAAAAAATCAAGGAAGTTGTATATTTTCAAAGCAATAATAATATACATAATTAATTATATGTTGTGACTATTCATTATAGATTATAGATATTAATAACAAATATAAATAATCACAAAATATGTAGGTATAAAATATTAAAGCCCCGATTTACTTCTTACTCAAAACAAAACGATGAATAATGCAAACACTATAATAAAATAGAAAACTAAATATAAGACACCCTTATTTAGAAAAGGGTTGATTAAAATATACAAGACTGTATATAATATAATGTGACCTTACTTATAAGGCAGTACGGTGTAGACCTCCTTGAGCCAGGAGAAGGGTGGGTGGTTGTTGGAGGCGGCCAGGGTGTGGAAGTAGGCTATCACGTAGTCTCCGCGGACGATGGGGTCCAGGAGCTTTATGAGGTACAGCAGCGCCTGGGGACATCATACTTATTATTCATTGTATTAGTCAATTGTGACGTTATTATTATATATCAGTAAAAAAATATCGAGAATGGATTATTTGTTTATGGTTCCAAATTAAAATTTTTCTTATTTTTGTTTTTGTTAGATTGGCACAACTGTTTTACATTTTGGCACGGAGTTTTAGTTGCATCTGTTATTTATATTAAATACAGTACTGGTTTTAGTTACACTATATCTAGTGTGTATTGGGAATGTCAGAATGGTCTGAACTGCAACCGAAGTTAACATTGCAAAAGTGAAGAAAATAGTGACTGAAAATCCTCATTCAGCTTTGAGAGAGATAGCCGCCGGACTTTCTGTATTTCACGAGTTGATCCGTACCATTTTAACTAATTATTTGGGTATGAATCATATTGCTCGTCGGCTAGTACCAAAAGACCTGAATTTTCTCTAAAAACTCAATCACATGTATCAGAGTCGCTGAGGACATGCTAGAACGAGTAACTTCCGACCCAAAACTCATGAAACGCATTGTTGCTGGTGACGAGACGTGGGTTTACGAGTTTGACAGACAAACTAGTTAACAAGGTTCGGAGTGGCGCTTTCCAATTGAACCGAAGCCGAAAAAACCAAGCCAAAGTCGTTCAAAGTCAAAGTCATGTTGACTGTTTTCTTTGACTATCGCGGTATTGTGCACTCGGAATTCTTGCCGGAAGGTCAAACCGTAAATAAGGAATATTATTTGAGCTTTATGCGGCGTTTAAGAAATTCGACGAAAAAGGCCAGATTTGTGGAAAGAAAATTCTTGGATTTTGCACCACGATAATGCGCATTCGCACAAGGCCATCATTGTGAACGAATTTTTAAGCAAACACCATATTCACCAGAAATGGCTCCAGCCTACTTTATTCTTTTTTTCTAAACTTAAATTACTTTTTCGTGGCACGCGTTATCAATCGGAAGAAGACAAAGAAAATTTTGCGGCGAGAACTGATCTCAGTTCCGGTAACAGCGTTTAAAAAATGTATTGATCATTGGATTTTTCGTTAGCGTAAATGTATCGTTTCTGAAAGAGTATACTTTGAATGTGATATAATAAATTTGGCTGAATAACAAACAGATTGTGTATTATTGATATTTTCCCGGTACTTTCCTGACAGAGTAGTATAACTAACATATTGCGTAATAATTCGTATATATTTATTTGGATACGTTATTAAAACTAATCTTATTTTCAAGACATTATGATTATGTTTTCGTGTATTTAATAAGCCACTGAACCTGGTATTATGTGACATCTCGTGATTAATTTAACAATACATGTATTTTTAATTTCATAGTTAACTTTAATTTGTCTTTATATCTATAGAAATTTAAATACTGAAAATATCAATAATTAAAACTGAAGGTACAATATAGATAATAGTATAATTGATTTCTCTTTTTATACGATAACGATTTCTGGAAACTCATTGTCTAATAGTTAAAGTTAAATAGTCATATTTATTGAGTCAATTAAATTGAATGATAGCTAAGATATATATATTATACGCATAATAAAGTAAGTATCGCAAACACTTTCCAAATTGATAACAATGACGTATACCTACATTTTATAGTTTTGGAGTTGAGTAGTTTGAAAATTCAAATTTAAAATATATAAAAAAAATACCAAAGACTAGAGGTGATTAACTAAACAGTATATTATGAAGTTTTTAATATATTACCTTATCCAGATCAATGTCTGAAATAGGGAACCACTTCCCGATGAAGACTACGACGGGTCTGCCCAGCCGGTCCACCCCACTCTGGTACAGGCACCCGATACCAGACACTTCGCTCAGGTCCTCACTCCTGGCTCTCCGCAAGAGACGTTCGTATCTGAAAATATATATATTCATAAACACAAGGTTATATGTTTACTCGTAATTTATTTAGTTTCAATATTAATGAAATCACAGCCTTCGCTAATTATATATATAATATCTATATCTTCTAAAGATTGAGAATTATTGATATTCTATACTTTAAGGAACGACTTCCCTTAAAGTAGATAAACAAAAATATACATACTTTTAAATACATACATTACGTATATAGTAAGTAAGACTTAACATATTTCTCTTATATATTACATTATATTTCGAAGTTGACATATAATTGACGCAAAACAAACATACAGTACATATTTATTGTCAGTATTTACTCGCCGAATCTCTGTTCCATGTAACTAAACGTTATAACGACTGTTTGTCTGGCTTCGTGTTTTATGAATGTCATCAAGAACAAACATTAGATACTGGATAGGACACAGTGGTAAGACACGCGAATTTAGATCTTATTTTAGATTTATATTAAACTATAATGACTGACTGTTTTTGTGACCTTGTGGCCTGACCTTGTGTCATAACAATTTAAAAGGATTCAGGTAAGAAAGTGTTAATCTTTTTATATTCTGTTTACAAACTTTTAGTACATTTATTTGTTTATCAACCTGTTTTATCATTATTTAAATAAAAATCATAAAAGTACACGCATAAAATTATTAATATTTTCTAGTTAGATAAAATATATAAAAAATAATGTTATAACACTGAAAAAGCGGAAGTAATGATAGTAAATATTTTCAGGAAGCAATAGTTTACATAGCTGTTAATTGTTCCGTAGCTGACGTAGCACGCAACTGCGTAGCGCGGGTACATTACAACAAGAATATAATAAAACATGTATTTACAAACGATTAGTTTATCACGAACAAATATACATATATTTAATAACCATTGTTAGTATTTAAAGTACATAATATAGTAATACCTCCAGACAATACTGTGTTCAAGTAAGTATATTTTTTTAACAGATTGTAAAGAAGTTACTAACTAAAATATAAAAATATTTAATATTATTCGTCATACTAAACTTTAATGTTAGGTTACATATGTTTTATAGCTAAGGATTTCATGGTTTCATAAAAAAATCACTGCAAACGAACGAAAGAAAGTGTTATTTTGTTTTATAAAAAATGAAGTAAAAATTCAAATATCTTTGAGGGAGACAGATGCTGTAGGAATTATATATAGGACATTTAAACACCTGGATGTTTTTTACTAACAAAGAATAAAATTAGAAATTTAACTTATAATAATCAACAAAACATTATTATTATGTATTTAAACTTTCGGGATAATTATTAATTATATCTATAACACATAGACATTTCCAGACTAGTTTTCCAATATCAAACTTATGGCTTATTTTTAAATTATTAGTGTTGTTTACTTTTTGGTAAAAAACTACAGTCCACCAAATAATAAACCTCAAGAGGATTAACAAAATCATCTATTACTTGTATAGGAACGTAACGTGACCTTAATATGATATTGACGTCACAAATAATCCAATATCCAATGTTAGGAAAACCATTCATTTCAATAGTAATGAAACGAATCCGACGCTCTACTTCTGGTTGCCCCAAAATATAACACGTAAGGTCACTATTATGACGTAACACTTACTTCGTACTGATTCAGATTTCTATAAAGTACTACGGCTATTGGATATATGAATGTCTCCGCTTTTAAACACATGTAATATGTACGTATATATATAAAATTCACACATTCGTGAGATTAAACTAAACTCTTGGTGTAGGCTATTAAGTTTAATCTTGACATCGTATTATAATCCGCAAAAAGTAATTAGACATTAAGTAAATATGTACATATTTGGCGACAGATTTTTACTATATTTTTGTGGATAATAAATTAAGATAAGATAATATGAACCTTAATGTTATCTGATAGAAGACTGTCAAGATATATATTAACATAATCTAATTATGTTTAAAATATGGAAAATAAGAGATATAGATATTCCATTCAAGATAGCATTAACAGAATGGTTAAGGTATATATTTAGACTAGTAACTCTTCAGCCACATGTGGGATGCTGGCTACATGCCAAACTAATACTAGCAACCACGCTTAAGAACTGCGTATAATTGTCAAAGTATCATATTTACAAAATTATGAACTATAAATCGTTTCAGAAAAAGTTATATACAAGATCATTGCGAGATATATTTTCATCTTGATCACTAAAAAGATTATTATATATTATTGACGAGTATTTGTAACCTATTTTAGTATAGCGTGTGATCTTTCACATTTACCTCCAACATTTTGTTCAGGTTTTTATATTACATATGGAAATTAATTTCAGTACATAGCTAAAATCATTTAAGTTATCATCAGACTATATACAAATTTGTCGACGCTACCAAGTGATAAATATCATTTGAATTCTTATTCAGAGCCGCGAAACACAGCTAGTGTTATATACTATATAATTATAGTGAATACACTTATGAAAGTAGATTAAAAAGCTTTATGACATATTATACATGATAAAGTATTACAGTACCTACTTGATATAAATTACAATAAAAAACTTCAACCCTTTTTATAAATAGCACTTTTATTAAATACATACCTACTACATAAAAAATAGGTACTATCAACAATTAATAGAATATTAAATCATAAATACAAATGATTTTAATAAGGCATTTAATATAATGACGCAGATTCATGGTAGGGGTTAATTTCTTTACAATATAATATACCAGTGTATGTATATTATACTATAAAAACATACGTAACTGGATTGTATGTAGTTTGGATACCACTCTAGAGTATTGAATTTTGGATGGAATAACGTTTTAAGGCTAAATATACGATAATGTTTAGTTCGAACACTATATTGACTTTTAGTATTAATAATGTTAATATAGTCTTGTTAATATTAACTCTCTTGTCTAGACTCAATATATGTATATTAATTGTAATTCTACTCGTACTGGTATGATATGAATCCTAGAGAATATTATTTTCTTCATTGTTGTATGTTATATAATATAATTGTCGAATTAAATGACATTCTTGATTATACACTAACTGCCTTTTATTATACACTTGAATTTAGATTAAAAGTAATACTATGTAAACCTTTCTTAACCGGGAAATTATGACGCAGGTTTCCAATCAGCATACCGAGTACCCACAAAAGATATAGTGTCCTAATGGCTAATAAATCAAACTTCAACAATATTTACTAAAAGCAAGTGAGTAATACAACAACAACATACCAACAATACCAAATTAAAAAATATATATTTTTATTCAATGAAGGATTTATATGATAAACATATTGAATGTTGCTGCTGAAAAATACCTATAAAATATTTATTTTTCAAACTATTTATATTAAAAAACAAAGTAAACGGAAGAAACAAAATAAAAGTTAAAATAAATTACCAACAATTTACTTAAAAACTTTCATAAAAATATAAAAATGAATCATGTGTTTCAGTCACGAGAACACTTACCTTACATTTTAAATAAAGTTTAATTACATTATAGGAAAAGAAAATATCTTTTTCAATTTACTGACCATTTGCCGTCTCACCAGTCTTGTCTTAACAATAATCAGAAATTATATATTAAAATATGCATGTATATGACGTCATCATTGAAGCCACAATCAATAGTGCTTGACCTAAATGCCACAGAAGAGTTCTCGCCATGGGATAACAGTTTCATTTATAGCTACGGCGTGTCCTTTTATAACTGTTCTAGTTTGCATCAATGACGTCATCATTAAATCAGTGACGCAATATGGAAGATATATTGGGTTTAATTTATTCTAATTCATTCTTATGTACATGCTATTATCTATGTTTGATCAAGATGTATTATACTATGTTCATTACGAATATCTTTAATAACCATAAAAAAACTAGTATTAGCTAAAGTTGAGTCAGTAATTATTAATAATTACATTAATTAACTCACTTTTCCTCGGCGGTCTCCTCGGTCGGTTGCGGCGCGTGTGTGTTCAAGTCTGGCAGATCAACTGCCATAGTGTCCATTGCCATCTTTATACTGTTATATTTTAACTATATCCGAACCGTGTATATCACACATAGATTTGTCACTTATTCTTATAACCTTCCAAAAACTATTGTGTAATTGGTTAGAATATGTCTGGATTTTCGTATCAAAGATTTAAAAAAATTGCATTTCAAAGCGTATTGTAGATCAAAATTTTAAGTTGTTACTGCGTAATGAAAATAGAGTCACGCGATAATCAACTCTGAGATTTTAGTGATAAGGTCTCTATAGCTGAACCACATTATCAGAGCACATCGCATTATAATGCACCACACAGACTGACAATTCTTTTGTTTATATACAAGCAGCTTTCGACTGTTACATTGTTTGAATACACACACAGACAGACATACACAGACTACATAGTAGGTAACAAGAAGATTGTGTTACATCTTAAGAAACTCATTTTCATAATTGTATGAAATTTATTCAAACCAATACATATAAATATATTAGATCATCACTGAATCAACAATACTATGAAGAATAGTCAAAGTATGTACACGTAAGTAACGTAAAGTATAACGAAATTTTATACATCGTTGAAACTACAAGAAACAACCCTGAACTTATATATCAATTACAACCTACTGTTATATATATAATACATATATATACACAGTGGAGACTTGTGGTTCCGCCAGTGCGTTATGAGACTGGATTACTCCGGTTTCCACCGGTTGGTCTGACTGCCAAAGTTATAAGGATTCTTTAATAAAGATTACCATATACCTTAGAGGTGTTCCGTGTGAGAGAAATTGAAAGTTATATATTATATGAGGAAATCCCGGTGCAACAAATATATTAGATATATATGGATTAAGTTCTGTTAAAATTAATGAAGAAAGATTTTCATATTTATATAAATATAGAATGAATAATAAACTGATACGGGCAGAGATTCGAACCCGCGACTACTGAGAAACCGTCCCGTCGCTCTACCAACTGAGCTACCGTATCACTGGCCGTCTCGGTGAATTAAGCATTCTATATGTGATCGTCTTTATTGGGACATTTTATGTTAATCGAGTATAGCTTGTCCTATATGTTAGTAATTTAGCAGACAGTGGAAACCAACGCTGAATACATTTATAACATATTGGATGTTGAGTCCAGTTATCGCAGTCTCCGGTGTTTCTGATAGTAAATGAAATTGTTTAGTATCGCAGTTTATTAGAGCGTGATGTTACCAGGTCAGATTGTTTTGCATCATTTCATAATTCAGAACTAATATCAGTAATATCATTACAGTACATGTAGTGAATCATATGTTGAGGACAAATTGATGTCGAAATAGCTAGTGCACTCATTTGAAGAAAAAATCCAGTAAACCAAATATGTAATGCGAGACAGGTTACCGACATTGAACTCAATACCACCCAGCAATGGTAATTTACAACAATTTACTACATTGAGTACAAGTTAATTTAGCTGAGTGGTACAAAATATTAGCAAATTATTATCGAAACCTAAATAATAATTTAAGTAACTGGCATCTGGTTTTAGGGACGCTATATTAACTGAACAAAATTATATTTCTTAAGCTTTAAATGAATTTAAAGCAAATGTTCTGTTTATAGACGTGAAGAGGTATTCAAAAAGTTGTCCTGTTTGATAATGATGTTTGAATTACAGGATACCAGATTTTCTCACGTTAAATATTATAGCATACAGATAATTAATACGAGGTTGACATTAACATGGAATTACTAACTAAACATTGGTAATCAAATGGTACAAAATATATTACTGAACGAGTCATTGTCTTATCAATGTTATAATGTTATTGTGGTGATTATAACACCATTATACGCAATTAATTATTACAATAGTAAGTATCTACACATTTAATTATTTTTTTTCTTTTTATGCATGGAGTGTAAAATATTTTACAACTTCAACAGAATCAAATAAAGCCAGAGTTTGTTAGAGAACATTTTAATTAGGTTTTAAAATAATTCTAATATCTCTAGCATTTTTTATTATTTATGTATATATGTTGAGTATTTTAAATTAAAATATCATTACAACACAGTTTACAAGTGTAGTAACTCAACCGTGTATAACTAAGTAGGCGCAATTTTTTTCATAAACACAACGCACGTGACAAGCCACATTATGCCGATCAAGCTACTTCGAATGATTCTTCATTCCAAAACAAACACAATGAAAATTAATCGTCTTTTCAAAAATATAGGCATACCTATATATAAGAAACGTTACTTACGTATCAATATCTAACCAAAACACAATAGCTTTATTGATTTATTTAGCTGTAATCAACAGAATAATCACAGAAACGATACACGAGCACTGGTGGTAAGCGTATGGTAAGAAAATGTATTTATATTCGCAATCAATAGTGGACGTACGTGCGTACTCAGCTCCGGTCGCGCGTCGACTGAACTGAAGGGGCGCATCGAGCGTCGCGACGGACGTCGGGGTAAATTTTCCCCACCTATTCTTAAATGCGAATGTGTGAAGATTCCAAAGCAAAGGCTAAAGGAAAGGTCAAATGTCGTGTGTTCTATGAACATAATTCTTTGAAAGCTCGGCGCAAACTATGTCAATTGTTTTTATCGTTGCTGTAAAT
Source organism: Napeogenes sylphis (assembly GCA_959347405.1). Classification (NCBI taxonomy): domain Eukaryota; kingdom Metazoa; phylum Arthropoda; class Insecta; order Lepidoptera; family Nymphalidae; genus Napeogenes; species Napeogenes sylphis. The sequence continues at coordinate 25,206,195 of OY365788.1, read as the reverse complement.
CAATATTCCTTACCGTAAAGACATTTTGTGTAAACATATTTTTGATACTGGCAATAACACCTAAGTTGTATTTGTTCGCTCAAACATAAGTCATCAAATCAGATTTGAATGAAACCGGCAAATGAGCTAAATAACAATTTAATTCGTATTTTTATAAAATTGTTTAGTAAGTTGTTTTTATGTTTACATTGTATTCTACATACGATGTAATTTTTTAACGTGTTTTGATCATTGATCGTTAGTATAATAGTATAAAAGTTTCTCAAATGTTGACATGTACAAAATAAAGTATGTACTTTAATGTAATTAATTGTACAAATCCCTACAAGATTATCTCGACATTCAGTATAGCCACAGCTAGGTTTCTCTTAATTAAGAGATTTACTTAACTTGGCTAATAGAAAAACAAACACATAAAGACATCTAGAATCTAGATATACAAAGGCTTCTGGAAAATTTTGGCGAATGTCATTGTAATGCCACAAAAAGTTTGAAGGTCATCTCTATTAATTAGGATTCGTTTTAATTCATTCATTGTATAAATCTACAATTAGAATTTATGCATTTGATTGAATATGAATTATTTTGAATGAAATGATTATGAAAATTAAATGATGACTAAGAAATTATATTTAAATAACTACTAATGGGTGAGTAATTGTTTTGGTTTAAATGTTTCTTAGTAATATTATCTGATGCGACTTAAATAAGATTTTTCCTTTTCTTTTTGAATAGTCTATATTTAAACAGCATAATATTTCATGAGTTTAATAATTCCGTAGAGATTTCCTTACAATTTCAAACATCAATTTAAGTGTCTTCCTAAAAAAGCTAGTCACATTATATTTTTTACGTCAATGTTTCTTCTTGATAAAACAATGTAAAAAATAAATATATATAAAATAATTATTAATTATTATGTGATATTTTAATAAATTTAATACGTGTATTTCTAATGACTAATATAATACAGACTCAAAAGTTAAATAAACTGAACCCTGGTTCATTTTTATTTACAGGTCACGTCTCTTCAGGATGGGTTCATCGATCTTACGAAAAACTAACGTCGGAATAAATGTTTTAAAAACGTTTGAGAAGCCGTTTACTTTAGTATACATTTTTTAAAAGTCTAATCATATAGAAGGCTTCATCAATTGACATTTATTTAAAGTATTAATAATAACAATTACCTTAAGATAATTTCGTGACAAAATATGTTTGCAATAAAAGGATGTTTATTTTTACTTACATACATAATTAATTAAAAATCCTTATAGAAACTATATGTCAACATTCTTTGGTTCGTCAGTTTCAATATTTGTAGTAGTGATAAGAGTGTCGTCACACTGCGACACCACACGTCATGGGTGTCATGTGAGATTGATGTGAAAAAGTATATTTTAAGCAAATATCATTATGACACGGGTTTATTATAAATTATATTAAGTACAGGTGTATTTTTAAACCTGTTATGATATAGGTTAAACATACTTTGTGTGTCCTATATATTTAATATTTAACTCATTATTTAAGGAGTGTAAATATATGTAAAAATTCTCTCTGTAGTATTTCCTGGGAATAGAAAACGCATTTGGATTTGAATAATTTTCCTATTTGTTGGAAACTAGCTCACACCACACCTATATTTAAGTCCGGGACAAGATGTGCTGTAGAGAATTATCGCCCTATTTCTATCCTTTCTACTAGAGTATTATCCTACTATCCTAGAGTACTAGAAAGGCTAATGCACCGTCACATCTTTTCCTTCCTAAAACACGTTATTGTGGATCAACAACATGGCTCCATCAATGGAAAATCGACAGTCACAAATCTTCTTGTCTTTACAGACAACATTTTTAATGGCATGGATAAAAATATTCAAATTGATACAATAAACACCGATTGCCGGAAGGGTTTTGACAAGGTGGATCACCTAATACTGTTGAAAAAATTATCTTCTAACGGTTTAAAGAACATCTTGCTGCGGTGGTTCACAGCCTATCTTCGCGATCGTATACAGTCTGTTGTCATAAACGGGCATACTACTTCTGGGGTAGCCGTAACCTCCGGGATACCACAAGTCTTCGTTCTTGGGCCCTTGGTTTTTTCATTATATATTAATGACATTTATAGCTGTTTTAATCACTGTAAATATCTGATGTATGCTGACGATCTTAAGTTATATAAGAAAATATCATCTTTCTCTGACGTGGCCGAAATCCAAGAAGATTTTAATTGACTAAACGAATATTGCATACGTAATAGACTTTTTTTAGCTCATGATAAATGTAGGCATACATGCCTACTACTGTTTTTACTAGGAAAATTGATATTGTACAATCAAAGTTGAGTTTGGGTGGGCATCTTCTTGATAGCGTTTCCAGCATCAGAGATCTTGCGGTTTATCTCGACTCCAAACTTATTCCCGATAAACACATAGACCACACTCTAAACTTTTTACTCGTACAGTCTCGACTCGAGTACGCCAGTCCTATCTGGAACCCATTTTATCGTACATATGAACGAAGGATTGAGGCTGTTCAGAAAAGGTTTTCCCGTGTACTAGCTCTTCGTACTAAGGGGTGTGTCGGTCACTATAGTGAATATATTAAAAATTATGACTCAACAGCGCTGTCTTTTTAGACTGCCTCACTGTTAGAAAAATTTACGTGAACGAGTTTTCATGTTCTGAACTCCTCCAGCTTGTTAATTTCAATGTGCCCTCCAGGCCACTTTGGATTAATAAAACATTCGCTCTTAATACTACCAGGACTAAGATCGGGTTTCATTCGCCCCTTCAAATAATGTGCAAATCACTGGATTCCTTTGATGAGGTTAATTTGTTTTTGTGATCCTCAGCTTCCTTAAAACACAAGATTGTAAAAAAACATTGAATGTAACTCTAATATTTAAATTTTTTATATCTGTAATTAAATTCTCTACTGTTCCTTTAGTAATTTTAAACTATTTGGTTTTTATTACACTTGTGTGTTTACTACCGTGCCTAATATATTTTCTTTGTTCTTTGTGAAACGTCTTTTAGGCTGCATCTTTACTTCTGTAATTTCTGCTTAGTATTACTGTATTTTTTAGGATATATTTGTTACGTTTCCTTATGCTTTAAATAAATAAACTAAATATCTCATCTCATACTCTTCCGGCGTCGTCCCGAACTGCTGGAAAACAGCTTTAGTCCACCCGATCCCTAAAAAAGGTGATCGCTCGGATCCGTCCAACTATAGACCCATTGCCATTACCTCCTTGTTCTAAAAGACAATGGAATCCATTGTTAACTGCCAGCTCCTTCGGTACTTAGAAGATCACCAGCTGCTTAATGACCGACAATACGGTTTCCGTAGGGGTCGCTCAGCTGGTGACCTTTTAGTATATCTAAGTCACCGTTGGGCACAGGCGATTGAGACCAAGGGAGAGGCCTTGGCGGTTAGCTTGGACATAGCAAAAGCCTTTGATCGGGTCTGGCATAAAGCGCTTCTCTCGAAGCTGCCTTCCTATGGGCTTCCCGTGAAATTGTGCAACTGGGTCACCAGTTTCCTGGCAGACAGAAGCATGAAAGTCGTTGTTGACGGTGCTTGCTCCAACTCCAATTCTGTCAATGCTGGTGTCCCTCAAGGCTGTGTGCTATCACCTACACTATTTCTTCTGCATATTAATGATATGCTGCAAAGCGGCAGCATTCATTGCTATGCGGATGATAGTACGGGTGATGCCTTTTATATCGGCCGCACTAATATTTCACGGGAAAACGTCACTGAGAGCCGAAATAAACTTGTGTCTGAAATCGAAACAACTTTGGGAAAAGTTTCAGATTGGGGCGGACTTAATCTAGTCCAATTTAACCCTACAAAGACACAAGTTTGCGCGTTCACCGCAAAAAAGACACCGTTTGCCGTATCACCTTCATTTGAGAGCACTCCCCTAACTGCCGCAGCCAGTATTGGAGTCCTTGGCGTCGATATATCGAGCGAGGTCCAGTTCCGCGGTCATATTGAGGGCAAGGCCAAATTGGCTTCAAAGAAGCTAGGTATACTGAACAGATCGAGACGATATTTCACTCCGGCCCATCGCCTGCAGCTTTATAAGGCGCAGGTTCGGCCGCTGATGGAATACTGTTCTCATCTTTATGCAGGTGCACCTCAGTACCAGCTTCTTCCTCTTGACCGCATACAACGGAGAGCGACTCGAATCATCGACTGTCAAGATCTTTCCGATCGGCTTGATCCCTTGGCGTTGCGTAGGGATGTAGCTTCCCTCTGCATCCTCTATCGCTTATACCATGGGGAGTGCTCTGAAGAGTTGTTCGAATTAATACCACCCACAGATTTTCGCCATCGTCCATCGCGACAGAACCACCATCCCCATTACCTGAATGGCTGGCGTTCCACCACTGTGCGCTTCTCTAGAAGTTTCTTACCTCGCACAGCCAATCTGTGGAATAAATTGTCTCCCGAGGTATTTCCGGACCGATACGACATTGAAACCTTCAAAAAAAGAGCGTATTCCTTCTTAAAAGGGCGGCAACGCGTTTGTAACTCCTGAGTTGCAGACGTCCATGGGCGACGGATGTTGCTTACAAGCAGGTGACCCGTTTGCTCGTTTGCCTTCTATCACATAAAAAAAAAAAAAAAAAAAAAAAATATCGTCTTTTAATGCTTAAAAGCGATTTAAAAAAAAATGTAAGTACCTACTTAAATGCAAAGGTTGATAAGTATTAATTTTATAAATTCGAAAATGGTGTTCAAAGTACTAGACAGATAAAATAGATAATTGTGTAATAATAGACTCTGATTTTATGTAAATTAAGATGTTTATAACAAAGACAATAAGATAAATTATATTCAGATTAAAATCTATGTAATAGACAACAAGGTAACGACAGTACCTACTTAAAGAAATAAAAAAATTCTAAGTTCAAATATAGTTTGCTTAAATTAGAAAAACGAGTAACATAAAATAAATTCTTGTCAAAGATGTTGCTCTAATGTACTTTAGAGCAGCGACTCCCAAAGTGATCGAAATTCATACTTTGGGGGAATCAAAAATAGTTTTCAAGGGAAAACGAAAAGGAAAACTGAGTTTTATAGTAAACGAGGTTTACAAATGGACCCTTATTAATTGACACAAACTCTTATTTAAAATTCTCAATATACTGTATAATAATACACCACAACTATGTAGTTATATTAATAGGAAGTCTCATTATTGTAATTATAAAAACACAACAGGTATGTAAAAGTGCAAAGTTCTTAAAAGATGAAAAAGTGTTCAAATCAATAACCGTAGAAAAGTTCTTGAAAGACGAAATAGCCAGAATTTAAAAGTAAGTTGACTGGAGGGGTCTAGGATATTAGTTCATTTTAGAAAATACTCTTGCCCAAAATATAGTTTGGGAATCCCTGCTCTAGACTATTAGTGTAAGATGCGAATTATGTATTGAATATTGATATAGTGTTCACACTAATATATATTTGTTTATTAAACATATTGATTAAAATAATTTTATAATATATTATTTAAGACCGATCTTTAACTAAGAAATTTTGAATTAAATTAGCTGTAGTAGCTTTTATTATCACTAAAAATATGTTTTATTAGTTCCAGTAAATGTGAGTTTACGTCTGTCGGTTGTTAAATATTCATTATCGTGAAACACAATAGGTGTTATATCTTAGACCTTCAACTAACTGCAGCTCTCTGAAGGTTGCTATCTCCTTGGTAAAACCCTTCGGATATAAATACTTTCAATTTACATACATTAATGATTCAGCACTTATTCATTAAACTATTACTTATTCAGAATAAAAATATGCGTATTTTTTTATATGCAATATTATGCATATTTTATCACCTATAAATATGCAGGCTTGTGGCAGTCGTCGAGATTTTTATATATTACATAACGGTATATAATACGATATATAACACGATTTATTGAACAATAATCATAAGTATACCTTTATATGAATCTAATCTTATTATTAGATTATTTCGACCAGACAGTCAAAATATAGTCTTATATATAAACAAATGTGTCCTACTCATTGGCCAAACAATAAACAATCTGATCACAACTTTCCTATTATAAATCAGTTCTGATTTGAAGGTTCAACTGTAGAGCTATGCCTACCTATGCATTAAATCGAAAATCTAAACCTAAAAGTTTAAATAGGGTATAATTTTGTCAACAACCAGATATTATAAAATAAAAGAGTTTTAATAAATATATCAACTAGTTTATAAAAATTACAATAATTTTAAAGAGAATTTAACCTATAATATTGATAGAAATATTTATACCACAAATATTTTGGTATTTGAGGAGAATGTACTTCTCTGTTTATTGTTTCATAGTAACTAGGACGCAGACCTACAAATATTGTGGCATATATCAATCAACATTTCATGATTCAATGTTATTTTACACTCATCTTCTTTCTTTAAATATAATTGTTATTAAAAATAACTTATTTAATATGCCTTCCAGTTTACGTTAGTCTTTTGGTCGATATAACATTTTTCTTAAGGAAAATGTTCATGTGCATAGGTAATCTAAAATCCGGCAAAAAAAAAGAAAAACCTTGCTTTTAAAATTCCATGAAATAAAATAATAAGGAAACGCCTGCACGCGAACCCGAATAGTTCTTCGAGTTAATATATGATAAAATAAACCATGAACAAAATACGCAGTTAAACTTTTGTTTGTTTTCTTTAAAATCTATTTCGAATAGTTTGAATTCAGCGTAGTAAGTGCACTGATGACGTACTGCGCAGGCGCCGGTATTCGAGGAATTGTTGGTCCGGACGTGCCTCCGATGAGCATTCCGTGAAAATTTCATTGATGAGATGTTATAAGTTTCTTGATACTAGCTATATACCGTACAAACGAGCTACTTGCTCTTGAAAGTGGTACCATCTTCTATTGACATCTATGAGTTGTGGATGTTTTGCCCACGTGAGGTGGATTCAAAACAGTACAAGTAAAAATTGTCATTGCAGGGAGAACGGGATGGAAGGTTTTGGTTTTATTTCTTAAAATGTACACTGTCAAAAAAGTGTACCGCACATTTCTATTTTTCATTAGATATGGAAAGAATTATTACCAGGAAATTGTATCTGAAATATTTATTGAAATGTTTTTCGACTAAATCCGGAATGGGTCATAAAATGGTAAGCTATATTAAGGGTGTTTACGATTATGATATTGAGGCTGGCCAACTGTCCAAACAATAACTACTGAGAATATATCAGAGAGAGTCATTCGTCGGCGGCACACTTTGATATTTGCACACGGCCTGTGTTGTCTACATCAACTACTGCAAGAACAAACTTTAAAGAATTTGTTAATAAGATCATCTATATTCTTTATATTTTACTATAATACACTAAATGTATTATAGTGAAGTTCATTCCCTAGTAGGTATATATTTAAACTGGCTATAAATTAATATAAAATTAAAATAGAAAATCTAAAATTATAATTATTTTGTTTATATTAATAGCCTCTTATAATTCTCTTATCTCGATGCCAGTTTTGAATAGTAAATATTTATATGGCCTCCCTGCACGAGCGACTGACTTCATCCCATCTGATGGTTTTATGTTACATAGTGACTGATAAGATTTTAATTATCAACAATGTTGAGGCCCGATGAGTTATTTATTTACTTATCGATTCAAATATCTAATTATAACAAATAAGAACTACTTACCAAATATTAGAATATTCTAATATTTGGTAAGTAGTTAAAAAAGTTATCCAACGTAACATACGTTGGATAACCTACATTTACAATATACATTTACAATATACATTTACAAATTACATAGAAATTGAGATAAATTATAAGTCCCATTACAAGGCCTTCTTGTAAATTGTAAACCAAAGCTTAATAAAGCTGTAAGCTTAACAAACTAATATGTATACATAATTATTACAAATATTTTTGTAGTACGAATCAAACCTGCGACCATCGGCATAATAGCCGGTGTTACGACCACTGCGCCAACCAGTCGTGCTAATGAAGATTAAAGTCACTCGCTAATTTACCCAAAACCATAGAAATCGTAATCGAGAATTAAAAAACACCGGAGCATCATTATTTGTAATCAACTCACAAATAAATATTTATAAAAGAGTCAAGTTTAAACGTTGATTAAATACTTTTACTAACAGAATTTCCGTTTTAATTTTATTACAATAAAGATAAGATATTTATTAAAGTTCCAGATCGTAAATAAACATCTTTCTAATACTGAGCAGTTACCACGTCGTGTATACAAGAGCAGTCGAAGACCTCAGTACATTGTTTAGCGTTGTTCACTTATTTTATTTTGGCTTCATTCTAAATGAAATAAATAATTCATATGAGTTATAAACTGAGTTTCGTAGCACAACGACCTGGTCGTCTTGAAAGTGGTTTATAATAGAACCCAGACGGAATCAATACCCTTGTTTAATTAAGTTTATTTCTAGATCTGTAGTCAGCGAATAAGAGAGCTATTTTAATGAGACTATTCTATCTATAATCATTATTATCTTTTAGTATTCCTCTAATCGTGTGTTCATTGCCAGTGTGTGTTTGGCTTCATTTTCCCTACTGTCTCATAAGCAAAGTATTATGGACGACATTAGATTACATACAATAAGACACTATGTAGCAGTGTACCAATTTGTCATATGTACAATCACATAGGCTGCCGGCTGCAGGTTTGTATACTCACTCACTCGTCGGTATTATATTTTAGATCATTGTTATTGGCTGTATATTGATTGGAGGGTAAGCAACTAATCATATAGTAGTAGCTAGTGGTGTGTACTCACTGGTCAGTGTCGTATCTGCGGTGTGCGTGCGGCGCGCTGAGTGCTGGCGCGGGCAGCAGCAGCTGTGTGTCGGGCGAGCAGGCGCGCGCGAACGCGGCCGCCGCCTCCGCTGCTGCGTCCTCGTCCAGGGACGTGTCATCCTCCGCTGAGGAAGAACTTCAGATTAGGTGATTATCTTAGCTAGATATATTCTACGAGATGCTGGTATACAGTACGGGAGCATAGATAATGATCTCGTCTAGAATGCAAGATTATACTTTGTTGTTCCGAGTAATGGGACAGGGTGGAATAGAGTAAGCGACAGCGGAAACGGATACGTCTGATAGATGACTTAGGGGGGACACCGACATCTATAGAACAGGATCTGGCTTCCTCACATTAAAAACTAAAGTAAAAATTCGTTTATCGACGGATATCTGAAGATATGGCCACTTAAAAGATGAAAAATATATTTTTGGGACGAAAGCAAGATCCGACAAAGATGTCGCAGTAATGCTTTAGAGTAGTAAGTAGGGGTTGCAATTATGCAATATACAGAAAACTTTGATATTAATCCCTGAAGGCACCTATAATGTTGTAATTGCAAATATTTACGAGCAGGAGAAGAGTTAAAAAAAAAGCAATAGGAGAAAAACTCTATCAATGGAATTAAGCTTAATCAGGCATCTGTAATAAAAGATCTTGGAGTTTTAATAGATAAGGATTTACGTTTTGGCAGCCACATTGATTCTGTGATCGGGAAAAGTCTGCAAATGCTAGGTTTTATTAACCGGAACACCAAAGACTTTAAATCGGTAGCTGCTCTAAAAACTTTATATTTTGGCCTTGTTCGTAGCCATATAGATTATTGTTGTCCAATTTGGTTTCCTAGATGTCAGAATAATATACAACGAATAGAAAGGGTTCAGAAAAAAATCATCAAAAGACTTGTTAACATCTCTCGTTGCAATGAGTATTGCAAATATGATGACAAATTAAAATATTTTAACATGAAATCTTTTCTTTTCAAGATAATTAACAGCCATATTGATTGTTCATCTTTATTATCTAGAATAAATATAAACGTGATGCGACCCTCAGCTAGAACACATAATTATATACCACTGTATATAGATACCACAAAGAAAAAATAATTATGGTGCAAATTCCCCAATTTTACAAAGTTTGAAATTATATAATTCACTATTTCACAAACACAATTTAGACATTTTTTCTGACAGCCTTGGTACATTTAAAATATATATATTCGAATATTTAAGTTTTAATTTTTACTTGGTGATCTTTAGATGTTTTTTGTTTGTATATTTTTAGTTTGTATTAGTTTTGTTTTAATCAATTATAACGTTAATGATGTGCATATAGAAAAATGATTTTAATAATTGAAGGTACTTTACTTCTGTGTTAATATTATGTAAGTTTAGTTAGTAAGCCTTCAAATAAATAAATAAAAGATTATTGTTCGTATTTTATAAAAGAATTTCAATCTATAAATAGAATCAATAAGTAATAATTTCGAACATATTTTTGCTAATACGAAGCATTTCATATTAATTAAATTATATTTGGCAAATTTTTCATATTAAAAAAAAAGAAACTATTACAAAAAAACATGTTTCTGGATTCGAGAAACTAGAGATGCGTTTCGATTATTTTGATGAAAAGATTATTAAAACAGTTATTATTGTATTTCATTAATGAGAAAACTCGTAAAAACAGTGTATACCTGTGTATATATTTAATGTATAACTCCTAACAATATTTAATATAATAATATGTATCATCTAATTGCTGATCTAATCCAGTGTACAAATATTTACCAACAAAAAAAATCCGCAATGCGGTATTTATATCTCGAAGTCGTTTTACAAATTATCATCGTTGTTTACTTAAGATAATATAAGAGTGCGTCAAATATTACTGTGCGATATATATTATTTGTAAGACCTAATAACATGCAGTAAACTTTATTTAGGATATATCAAATTTGATGGAACTACTTGTAATTGAATAGGATTGGAAATACATGTAATATAAATAATAAAGTGCACATTATTTACGAATATTTGAAGAATATTGGAGGGTACTGAAAGGGAAGCGATGGCTGTCACGATATGTTTCATATTTATTATGTCTTTATGTAATTTAAGCTTCATGTAATAAAGTTATTGTTGACAGCTCATGGGGCTGTAGTAACTAACTTTCGAGCCGGTGGTAGCTTTTACAATGAAAATATGTTTCTTTGCAACATACTTTCAATTTGGATTTATTTTGATTTTGAGATAGCTTTGGCAGAAATGACGTATATATGAAAGAGTATATCTGACAGCCTTCGTTTCAAAACATATTTAATATTGAATTACTTTCAATAGTCTATCCTTTTATATAATATCTAAGACTAAAATAGATTTCCTCGGAGTGTTATCATTTAGTGTTAAATAAAAAATATGTTTTATTAAGAAACAATGGTTATTCTACATTTTTATTAAGAACTAATGGTCTGTATAATTGATAATGTGTACTAAAAATATAATAAACTTTAATGTTTATGACGGGAACATGATTGGTCCTAATTAATGATCAAGTCTCAGATTATGATGAAAAATTATTAAGAGGTTATATTAAAAGCACCTGATAAAATAATATGTTATGGAAAAACTACATAATTAATAATGATTCTCAAGAAAAAGTAAACAATATTCACTATGATCACGTCTCATAATATACATATATTCAATACCTAGTACCCCTGTGATATCATTATAGCAATTTTTTTTTATTTGGAATCTGCAATATTGAAATACGTTGTCATTTAAATCACTGTTATTTTAGATCAATTGTTTTATATTTCAATAATAACAAAATAACAACAAACATTTACGACAATTAAAAAGAACAACAGTTTATTAAATTACATTTAATGTTACTTACGGTCATACTCAAAGGCATAATTAATCATATTCACATAGATATTTCAGAGAAATGATTTGCGTAACAATAACATATTGAGTAAACAATCAGCTTATAATAATGTAACCATCACATCCGGTGAGAAAAACCATACTTGAAATATGTTTTTCAAACTGTTCACAACACATTAAAAAAGCACTTAAAATAATATAACTTCAAAGAGTGAGTGTATACTACAAGAAATACAACAATGTATAGGAGATAGATAAGAAACACATTTAGGACATTAGCCAAATTATGAAGATCGGTGTTGTTCTGACGTTATCTAAGAAGAGTACACAGAGCTGGATAAGAAGCTTCGAATGCATGGCGTTTATATATTAATGATTATTTTTCATTCAGTCCATCCTTATTTTATTTAACTAAATATAAGGTTTCAAAACGCCGACTATTTATAGCATACTAGCTGTTCCCTGTGACCCCTTCCTCGTAATGATTGACAAACAATGTTTTATCTTCCTATTTTTTTTAATTTCCCGCAAATTTTTTTATTGTTATTTAAAACGTATCCTATGTTAGTTCTAATACCCCCAAAAGTATGTATACAAAGTTTCATAATGATCGCATGAGTAGTTTTCGCTTGAAAGCGTAACTAACAAACTGACATTCGCATTTATAATATTAGTAGGATTTTAAAACTTTAAATTATTTAAAAATAAAAATACATTAGTTCTAATTTTAAATTTCCCTCCACTTTTTACCTAAAATGGGTCTGTGTGCGTTTGGAAAAATATCGTGTAATTACTTTTTTAGACATTAAGTACAACCTGGAACCTGATGGATTGTGTAATGTACTAAAATTTGATTTTCTGGATTATACTTCAATACTCCATGTAGGCGATAGAGTTATTTTATGTCAAACCTACACATTTATCATTATATTGGACTACCGTCAATATCGGTTGTCTAGGCCCTTTGGATAAGGCGACATGTTGTAGAAAAAAACGTGCTTCGACTGAAAAATGTTATTTAACAATTACGTGTGAGGAGATTCAGCATAACCTGCAGATTGGACTGGAAGTGTTATCACATTTTGCGGCTTTCGAAAGAATTGTTTCCTTTGGGTACTAAACTGGGTACTTTGAAGCAGGGTCTTATTATTTCCGCTGGGTACTAAACTGGGTACTTTAAAGGAGGTTCTTCCCATCGTTTTGATTTATATATCTTGTATTTATCAATAGAATCCAGAAACAAATCGTCAATCAAAAGCATGGCTAGTTCAAAACGAACCAATGAAAGTTAAAATATCGTTGAAAAGTTTCGAAAGTGTTTCTCCTTAATGGGTTATTTAGTGTTCAATTCTCTTAAGTAATCAAAATAGTATCGATATGGAGTAGTACACAACACAATGCTTGCTAGATTTATTTGTTGTTGCGAGTAGTAAGTGGTTGCTTTGCTACTCTAAGTCTTTTGTTCTACTACGATGACGCACCCGCAGGTGCGTGATAAAAAACGAGGGATGTATCTAGACAACACACCGGTAAAACTTTTGAATGATCCGCCTTAATAGATGTGTTTTGAAAATATATGACTTCTTTTTGTTTCACTGAAATTAAAAACGAGCTCAAAGAGACACAGGGTCCATCATCAGAAGATGCGCTCACTGTATCGAGAAGGAGGTTATAGAAGTACACATTGATTGTAATACGTGCTTTGTCCTTATATTATCGCACTGATCGAAAACGAGAGGTTCATAAAAGTTAGTAAGTCGAGGACCCGGAAAATAAAAAACGTCGCGGATGACTAATGAACTGACTCACGGACAAACTGACTGTCCTCACATGAACTTGCGTAACTTAAAAATATTTTTTTCTTCAAGACGAAAAGCCCGTTTACTTAATAATTCTTAGAAGGAAGAAATTTGTGTTTTGAGTTTCATTTTCAATCATTTATACTGTGTAATGAAAATTAGTGGGAGGAGAACAAAGTCTATGAAAACAACAAATCTAATTTTAAGTGACTATAACAAAAATAAAGCATAAAGTTCTTAAAATATTATATTTCAACTACTGTTTCTACATTTAATACTGATATAAACTTTAGAATACTTAGTGTAGATAAATTAATTTAATAACTAAATGAAGAGCGAATATCAGATGACTTTAAAATATAGTTTTGTTTTGTTGTTTAAAGAAATTAGTACAATTTATTTCTTTTACGGGCGAATTACATGAAAATAAATAGTGACTATCTGTTTCACTATCAATAATTTTAGTTAATATAAATATTATGAATTAACATTTATTATTATTATTATTATATTAATCTATTATATTTATATTGTGTTTTAGATATAATACATACTTGTGCAATAAGTACTTTAAATAAGCCTTCCTATGACTGTCTTTGTTCTACACAACAAGTATAAGAAGTTTACAAGAAATAAATCTTAACAAAATTAATACTTAAATAATAAAAAATATATATAAATTAATTTATATAACAACATACCAGTAGGTCGGGTTTTCATTTCAATATTAGTGGGACCAAAATCCATTTTTTAACCAAAATCAGACACAAATGTTCACAACGGCTCAATATCACGAAATGCGTCAATAACTCAATATACGATAAACTTACTATCTGATAACAACACTAATATATATACTACGAAAATTGTGAATCATGAGACTGGTGATTTATATACCTATAATATAATCATTAATTAAATTTAATTATATTAATTAAAAAAAATAATTAATTAAGTATATTATTTTATCAATGAACAGACAGACATAATTGTTTTGTTTATAATAAAATATAGAAAAATGAGATAAAATATCAATATCGATAAAATACAGGCAGAAGTAGGACGAGCTTATCAGAGTGATAAAAATCAGAGGTGGAACGAAACGATTGGTATTAACAGGATGTTATGAAATTCAATATATTATTTTTAAAATATAATATTTTCGTAAAATAATAATTAAATTCAGTATAAAATTCATTAAATAATTTAGATTAATCTAATTAGTACCAGTTAATTAATTAGTCAAGTACAGACAGTACATAACAAGTACATCAACAGTCACACCAAGTTTGAAATTGTTAATAAAAGTGAGGGAAGAAAATACAAATACAATTATTGAAGGAGGAGACGACCGCGGACAGTACAGTACAGTACAGTACAGTACAGTACAGTACAGTACAGTACAGTGGACAGTTTGATCATTTTATCTTTCTTATAGTTTCGGCAGTTACTGTACTTGGAGACCCCTTCTTTTAATTAATAGAACAATAGATTTTGCAATAGATAACAAACTCTACATTTTAAGGATTGCGAAAATTTATAAACGGACATAAAATATAAAGGTGCGGGAATCGAACCCGCGACGGCCGTCCCGGTGGGCGAGGTTTCGTCAAGTACACCGCGGATGCGTCGCCGTATGTTAGTGTGCGTGCTCACCGTTGTCCGTGTGCGAGTGCGGGTTGTGTATGATGCGTATCCTGCGCTCGGGGTGCGCCGGGCCTCCCTCGGGCCCCCCCGCGTCCCGCAGCCTCCAGCGCGCCGCGTCGGCCTCGCGCGCATCCCGCGGGAAGTACAGCGGGGCCAGCGCCAGCAGGGGGCCCGCCTCGGGGCCCGCCGCCGCTAGCACAACCAGCTGCGGGGCGGCGTTCTGCTCCAGGAAGCGACGGACGGTGCCTGCGGTACGGTACACGTCATGGAATGAGCGGGATTGGTAAGTTTTGTAGACCGCTCGAATTAAATTCACAGGCGTAACAAAAATATGTTAACAAATTCTACGATCAACCCCAGCGCACCAATATTAGTATGACAGTTTGCAATTGCCAAACTAATTGTGGCTAAAGCTAGGTACACTTGGTAGTGTGTCAATATCATATGCTAAGCTACCAGCACTAGGTAGTGTGTCAATATCATGTGCTAAGCTACCCGCACTAGGTAGTGTGTCAATATCATGTGCTAAGCTATCCGCACTAGGTAGTGTGTCAATATCATGTGCTAAGCTACCCGCACTAGGTAGTGTGTCAATATCATGTGCTAAGCTACCCGCACTAGGTAGTGTGTCAATATCATGTGCTAAGCTACCCGCACTAGGTAGTGTGTCAATATCATGTGCTAAGCTACCCGCACTAGGTAGTGTGTCAATATCATGTGCTAAGCTACCCGCACTAGGTAGTGTGTCAATATCATGTGCTAAGCTACCCGCACTAGGTAGTGTGTCAATATCATGTGCTAAGCTACCCGCACTAGGTAGTGTGTCAATATCATGTGCTAAGCTACCCGCACTAGGTAGTGTGTCAATATCAAGTGATAAGCTACCCGCACTAGGTAGTGTGTCAATATCATGTGCTAAGCTACCCGCACTAGGTAGTGTGTCAGTGTGATGGTACTATACTCACGCAGGGCGGTGTGCGCGGCGAGGTCGGGGGGGAAGTTCTTCCGGGGGGAGGGCACGCTGCACAGCGCCACGGAACGAACACACAGTTCACGACTGCGGTGGAGGATGCTCCTGCACACACAGACGCACACACACACGTAATTAATTAATTTATTAGTATATTTTAATAAGTATACAATGTACGGTGAGGAGTGATGTTCGTACTTGTAGCAGTTGTGTAGCGAGCTCTCGGCGGCACTGTGGTACTTGGCCACGTACTTGGGGCTGACGGTGTGTATGATGTGGCGGCAGGGCAGGTCGAAGCCGCTCGTCACTACCACCTCCCCCGTTCGACATTCTGTAACAGATACATATTTCCTAATACATAAAACCATTTATTTAATACTCTTTAAGTTAATGCTTGACTACATTACACTTGTTAAAGTGGATTAACTTAATAATCTATTCACTATTCTCTGAAAGACACCTTCTATTTGGTTGGAAATTCCGACGCAGGCAAGCTGTTTCAGTCATTCGCTGTATTAGATATAAAAGACGAAGAAAAGCGCTTCGTTTGGACAGGTGGAGTGTCCACAACGTGAGACCTGTCGTCAGAACGTCCGGTCATGGAAGGGAGACGGAGAATCAGTTCGTGTAATTCCTACGCACACTCACCAAAATGTATCCTATAGTATATACTATAGCATACTGAGAGGCTAGCAATTCTACGTCTGTGTTCAAGGCTGTGGAGGTTGACTTCACCAATTCGGGGTCACCTTTGCTCGCCTCTCAATATTAATTCAAGTGATTGTAAATGTACAGTAATCATTTATTAAAAATCAATTACCGCCCTGTCATTTTAACTGTCCTGTTGGTCGAGTTGGTTAGTGCAAACGCCTAACGTATTGCGACGCAATGGCGCTCGGGTTCGATTCCCGACAGGGACAAGCATGTGTCTGTATTTCTGCGTTTGTTTGTTTATTAAATATATTTTCAGTATTTATAATGTGTATTTCTATGTATTTGTAACATTGTGTAAAACTCTTAACACAAGCAAATAATTTGCTTACTTAGGGGTTAGATCAATGCGTGTAAGTTGTTCTGTATTATTATTATTATCTATACTACCTATTAATAAATCTGATTTTTTTTTGAAATCTAGTGAACAAGTCATGTTTTAAAAATTATTTTAATACAACAACCCATTTATTCAAGATACATACATTATATAACATTTTTCTACAATCGTTCACAAGGTCACAGGTTCAAATGAAGTCACATAAGGAGGGAAGTGAATCGAAATGTAATGTTGCGTGATATGGTTGGGAGAGAATACATTTTAAATGTAATATATCTGTGTTTTCCAACACGAAAACAGATAAGTACATATTATCAAATAACTTAAACTTTTTTTAAGTTATAATTTCAAGGTTCAAATTTGCCAAGTATACATGTACCATACTAGGGAGAGGAAGGTCTCACAAATATGATGAGTATGATTAGGGAGAAGGATTAATGGAATTATGAAATAAGTTCGATGTATATTTAGTAAACTACTGCTTGTACGAAACAAGGTCTAGATGGCCGGCCCGGCTTTTTTGACGGACGCCAAAATAGAATAGGACAGGATATAGTGCATGATCTTAACTTTTTCCGGAATGAAAGGTACTCTACATCCCTTTCTATACCACTTCCAGTCTTTGCGTACAATTTCATGTTGACCGTTCAGTAGTTAAGACAGAGAAACCTTCAAAATAAACAAAGTTACGATACGTGGAACACCTTTCTTAACATTTATATAAATATAGAATGAAAAATAAAAATTAATTAATTCACCGAGGCGGACAGCGATATGGTAGCTCAGTTGGTAGAGCGACGGGCGGGTTTCCCAGTAGTCGCGGGTTCGAATCGGTTACCCTGCCCGTATCGGTTTATTTTTCATTCTATATTTATACAAATTTAAGTAAGCTTAACATGGCTATACATGTTTATATATATTTTCAAACACCTTTCTTAACAGTAACAATGCGATAAGTAGCTTTCAACTAATATTTGGGACATGTTCCAAAAAATACTTATCTAGACCCCAGGTGATGCTGAAAATAGAGCAATAATAAAACATCTCAAACCTAGACCACGAGTGATGATGTCCTCCTTGAGGTCCGGGCCGGCTCCCTGCATGATCCTCTCACTGACCAAGTTGCACTCTGAGAGGGTCTCATCTGTTGTATTCGTGATCGCATCTACTTCTAACGTAGATATATCGCCTTGCCTATAATTATGATATTACAATTTGTTATTAGAAGACATTTAACAAGTTACGAATATTTTAATAAAAGAATTCAGACTCACTTCAAAATAACTCTAATTTAAAAATCGTTTTACCAAATAGCAAACCGCTGGTTGATCTGATCATCGTACGGGAAGACAGGGTATGCGTGGTGGGGCTTCGCCCTCGCGGCGTAGTCGGTGAGCGGCGCGGGCGCAGACTGCGACCAGCGACACACGCCCGCCGGGCCACTCGCCGGCGCACGCATCACGCTACACTCTGGAAAGATAATATAACTAATATTTAACAATACTCAAAAAAATCATACTGGAGAGTTAATTTCTTCTTCTCTACATTATCAATCAGATAATTACAAATTAAGTTTCATTGAGCCGAGAAACGTTCAATTAAATGAAAGATCAATTCTTTCCGCTGCTACCGACCGTCGTGTGTTTTCTTATAGCCCAGTCATATTAGGGGTTTCACCTCGGAATGAAAGATAATAAGCTGGAAATTGGTAAAAACCTTTGTTTTGTCGCCCTAAATATTGTCTCAAAAGTCACAAATGCTATCGTGTCCGCGTCTTAAGATATTGAAGGTCAAAGGTCACAAAAAACGATTTTTCGCGAATATCTCGGTTCCTATTGCTTAAATGATATTTTTACCTATTATAAAAGTTGTAGAGTATAAAATTCTCTACAACTTTTGTCTAAACTTTTTTTTTATACGATCAACCGTTTTTGAGGTAGAGCGCGAAGAGTGCGCAGCGTACAGTCATATATGAGCTAATGCAGGGTCAAGCGTGAGTTACGGTTATCAGTACGTTGTATAAAGTCAATTATTGACAAAAAAATTATAATTATTAAGCAATGCCCATTATTTCTGTACTAATTCTTAATTATTTATATTTAATTATTCAACTATAGTATATTATTAATTCTGGATTATCTATTTTAATTATATTTTAAAATAAAAAGACAGTAAGGAAATATATTTTAGATATACCTTTATTTATCGTTAAATATGGCATGTTATACATTTATTAAAATGTGAGTTTAAATATTAAAATAATTTGTGAATCGAATGAAATTGCGAATGAAAGCTAGTTATCTTCTTCTTCGTCGTCTTCTTCTTGTTGTCGGTCTAAAATATTCAATTCAATGTCATCATCCTCATTATCGGTCATATTCATTTCCAAACCTTCTAGAATTTCAGGATCGTATGTGCTTTCTTCATCGGGATTACTTGGATATAGTGGAGCGTTGAGGCAAGCTTGTCTATTGCACTGGCCACAAGCTAAAGAACATAGTAGCCCTGATTTTCTGCATCCACAGCGGGAACCACAACCATTTTTGCAATTGCAAAATATTGTGTTTAGTAGTTCGGCTGGTGCTGGAGGTAATAACGTTGTTATGGGCTCCAGGTTTTCATTTTCAAGCTTCCAGCCCCATTCTTGAGGTTCTAAGTTCTTCCCTAGCCACGTTTGAATCTGGTATAGACACGATTGATATGTTGACGGGCTGCTACACTTGTTGAGCATTATATAATGCCAAAAAGATGCGCACTCCATTTTCAAATAAAGTTTGTACGGGGCAGTTTTCTTGTTGAAATACTTCCACCAGTTTATCCAAATCTTTTTATTTTAAAATATAATTAAAATAGATAATCCAGAATTAATAATACACTATAGTTGAATAATTAAATATAAATAATTAAGAATTAGTACAGAAATAATGGGCATTGCTTAATAATTATAATTTTTTTGTCAATAATTGACTTTATACAACGTACTGATAACCGTAACTCACGCTTGACCCTGCATTAGCTCATATATGACTGTACGCTGCGCACTCTTCGCGCTCTACCTCAAAAACGGTTGATCGTCTAAAAAAAAAGTTTAGACAAAAGTTGTAGAGAATTTTATACTCTACAACTTTTATAATAGGTAAAAATATCATTTAAGCAATAGGAACCGAGATATTCGCGAAAAATCGTTTTTTGTGACCTTTGACCTTCAATATCTTAAGACGCGGACACGATAGCATTTGTGACTTTTGAGACAATATTTAGGGCGACAAAACAAAGGTTTTTACCAATTTCCAGCTTATTATCCTTCATTCCGAGGTTGACACCTTTTTTTACCTAATTTCACTGGGTTATTAATATAAAGTGGGTCTAAGGACGTCCCTAGAACAAGACTTACATAACTATAAGTAATTATTATAGTGGTATAATCGTCCGTAATAACGAACGAACGTAACGATTAATACAATAAAGACCAAGGATTTATAGTTAGTCTTGTTAATATAATAATATACGAGTAGATACTAGAACAATAATACAATGTTTACACGTAACTAACTAACTAAATTATATTACTTTTGATAGCACCTATAACGTCTTCTAATACCATAGGTTTGTTACATTTACATTATTACATTACAATCATTGTTACCTAAGGTTGCTAAAACACTCTTTTCATATTGATCACAGTTTCCAACGTGTGTACTTAAATGCTATAATTATGAATAATGACACTCATCACTATTGACTTATCGGTCGATAAGTTTCCATTTTCCGTGAAAATAAATACATTATTTACAAGGTTTTATGAAAATTATTTACTCTTCTACCAAATATATGTTGTAATACCTATATTAGTAATTATGTACCTATTTATAAGAAAAGATGTACAAATTAATTATTGATTGCTATAGAAATGTCGCTCCTTTCAACTATCATTATGTGAATGTAACAAACCGACAAAAGCTTTAAATAATTGTATTGTTAAGTCAGGTTTCGTCTTTAATCAATAAAATGAATACAAAGCTGCTTCAAAAGCCACAGTCAACTATTCAAAACATTGGTAGGCAAGTTTATAATATTTATAAGTTATCGTGATACATAAACTATTTATAGTTTACTTTCTTCTGTAATTATTTATTTGGGAAAAAGCTAATAATAAATTCGGCTGCAAATTCAAATTATTACATTGAATTACCAATTCAAATTATCTTTTTTAAGTCTTTACACGCACTATTAAATCGCCAATTTTTACATTTGAAAGGTCAGTACAGTGAGACGGGAAGTAAGCTACCACCAGCTCGGAATGCTGCTCTGCTGAGAAGAGCTGGCCAGAAACACAACAGTTGCTCTTTGAAATGAAATTCAACAATGTTTGACTTATAGCGTATATAGGTACATTATTACATCACCCTTGCAAATGAGTCAACAAGCTTATATATTCGACATGCACCCAACAGACTAAACATATACGAGGTCGTTAAAGTTTTAAAACGATAGGTTCGTTCGTGAAAATACTTTATGTCCAAGTCAATATTATTTGCCAAGTAGCAATACAATAGACGCTGCACGCTTTTATATTCTAAAAGCTAAGAATATTTCAATGAATCAAAACTTTAGTTAACTTTATTTTTAACCTAGAATCTAGAGCCAAATAAAAGTTTCATGAATTTGCTGTAAATAAAATATAACAAAATTCACGTAATAAGAAATATATCCTTTTATGCTACCAAAATAAAATTATCGTCTAAAAACGTTGCTGCGAATAAATTATATATTATCAATGTGTAACGAATTTTATTATACAAAAAAAAAATAGCACAGAACTTCGAATTAGTTGTACATTATACGTTACAAATCTGATTATAACTGGCAAAGAGAAATGATATACTAACAAAGGGAAGGAGGAGAATATTGGATCTCGTAAATGCAACTAGGGCAAGTAGTGACGTAGTTACTGTGACGTTTCAGGATGTAGAGAGAGATGGAAGACTCATTGAAGAGGCACTTTATTATTGAACTGCGACAATTATGAAGTTTAAGGCAAACTATTTGCTCGGCTATTTAATTTTAAGCATATATTATTATATTGAAAGATAAAAACTATTAGAATTTTCTTTTAAACAATTATTTAAATATGATGACTTGTGAAGTGTGTGCATTATTTCATGAAATCAAATTTTGATTATTATTATTAATTCTTGACTATAATCAAAGACGATAAACATTTACTAGTAAACACTAATTTTGTTTTTCTTATATTAGTTGGCCTTGAAATAGGCAATTACAGTTATTTTTAATTGATATGATATTTACTTTTCTATTAATAGCTTTATCTATTTTCACAAAATATATAACTGGCAAAGCTTTAGCGCTGTACAGCCTTACGAATGTATTTTTTACTATGAAGATTTTAAACTATTCCTTTTAGGCGTTTTGTGAAAATATTAATTTTAACATAGAAAATAATAGACTTAAAGCTATTAAAAACTAAATCATGAATAGTTTAGCTCCTAGTACTACTTATAACTATTTTCATTTTACATTTATGTGAATTTGTATGAAGAAGTTATTATATTAAGAGAAATATTGCAGACATAATGTCTACAATTTTATAACAGTTTTATAAAACGTTGTCATTTCCAGGTTGCATAATAAATTGTATGCTAATTTGGTTTCAGCCAGAAGCAGAACTGACAGTGACAAGGTCGTATCTTCATCCTCACCTGTCCTTATCCCGGTTATTCGAGTTGGGGACAATATGCCAGTTTCTTCCTATTATATCATACGTCAAATTTTCTAGAGAATTAATAATATTACATATTTTGTCTTAAATGTAATATTTATTGTATTAGATAGATACTAAAGATAAGAAAGATACTATAGACATTAATTAATAAACTTCATTCATTTTAAAATAAATATATTCGTATATAATTATAAGATGGTTATTTATTTTATTATGGGCACAAAATAAAATATCGATCAAAATAAAATAAAAATAAAGACCAAAAATCCATAAAGTTAAAAGCAGGGATCGAACTTGCGACCTCTAGGGCGCGGCGGTATCACCTTCTATACAGTAATAGTAATAATATTTATGATTTACATTATCTAAATGCATATTTTAATTAGTCTATTAAAATATTTTTTTTTATTTAAACTACTGGTAATAAAAACTATGCCGTTTGTTACAATTTTAAAACTTCAAATAAATAAATTAAGCCACTGAAAAAGAATACATAAACCAGAAAATTTTGTAAAATGTAGTATTCTCCTTAAATAATACTACAATTATATAAGAACAAAAAGTTAAAAAGTTTTATGTAAGTTTTAAAAAACATTTAAGAAACTAATTTGGTCACATAAAACTACATCGGTATATAAATAATTCATATTAAAATTAAATATGTAAAATAACATCATACCCAAGACAGTCATCCCTTGTTAAATTCGCACAAATCAAACTCCGTAGTTCCTCAGTGCACGTCTGCACTGTTAGAGAGGCGGTGAACATGTGACCTCGAACGGGCGGTTTACCCCCTGACGAGCGAGTGGGAGGGATGAAGGCCGTGACGTCACACGGTCGACGAACCCCGGAAGTGGGTCATGGAATCGCACTGGTCGATGTCAGGTTTGGAAACGCTCCCTGATGTTTCATTATATAATGAGGGACAGATCAAAGAGAATATTTAAGATATTATAAAGCAATCAAAATTCCTTCGAGAAATTAATATATTCAAAAACAATAAATAAATTAAATAGCCGAGAGGAGAGTATAAATCACAAGAGTACTCGATGCGTTTATAACAAACCTGAAATACCAGTTCCAGTGTGTTTATTTTGTACTAGAGAAAACTTGATAGTTTTGTAAATGCGGTGAGCATTCATCCAAGGAAAAACGTTGATGAACAAATACCATCGTATCCATAGTTAGGACAACTTTCAAATTCCTAAGCCGACTCCCTTCTAGACGCATAACAATTACACTTAATACTTGAGTTGGCTATTTCTAATTTACATTCAGATCTGGGACATCGCAGTTACAAGAGGCAACTCAGTCGTCCTATCAAACTAGGATTTCAAGTCGTGCCGTTTGTTCGAATGGGACTCCGTTATTAGTTCTGACTATTTGAGTGTTTGAGGTCACCAGTAAATACATGTTTTATTGACTTCAATGTAGTTTTATACATTATATCATTTCTAATATCTTATATCATTTCTAATATCTTAACAATGGAATGTGATGAAGAATTTTACAAGGTTTACAATTTGATTAAATGTTGAAATATTTGGTGGCAACCCATTAAAATAAACAAATTTACAAAACGACGACTTTTATAGAACCTATATATATTAATTTTCGTAATACAATTATTAAGCATTTAGGTATCTAATTATCTAAAGTATATATTCTCTAAAGCTCAAATGAGTCCTGTAATTTATGATGCACCCTGGCCTCGTTTACGACCCAGCACCAGCAGACATGCGCAGGCTCAAGATATAAACAATGAACGAACAATAAAGCATTATTGCTGTAAACAAAATGACAATGGAATGGTTTAATGGATAATCTTATTTCACAAAGACGGTACAATAAACAATTGTTTGTCGTCTGTTAATTGCATTGAATAGACGAGCTCTGACACGTATTGCATTCATTATGGCATATTGTTTGCATAATTGTGTCATTTAAAATATATATATAGAGCACTAGTAAAAACATCAAAATAAGTTCAATAACACAACCTCTTTGTGGGTATAGACAAAGACTTTCTATAGAGGAGTAGTATTCTCTATAACGTCAAATTGTAACAAAAAATTAATATAATGAGTAGGGCATTAATGTGTGTTTGAATGTGAAATAAAACGGAACAATGAAACAAAGGCTTTGTACACGTTCAGAGGTCATTGACTTAGTTCGTCCGTACTGATAGTATAAATTAAACTGTGTAACCTGGCGTGAGAGGAAGTTAAGAGAGATTATATCATACAAAAAAAGGTAGAGCAGTATTTGTTATACAAATTACAATATTCTTTAGGCCTTACTTTGATATATTTAAAACACGTAATGGGTGCCTTATTTAGACCTCAATATAATATCAATTTCCTTCGATACCTACCTTCGTAGGTAGTACACACGTGATCTAAATACAGCGAAGTCTGAATTACTTTCCGATAGCGCTCAAGGGATTCTACAGGAATAATTAGTAGATTGAATATCGTAATATGTGTAGTATATTTAGATGTACCTATACAAACAAAAACATAAGAGAATGCTTCTCTTTAAGCCTTTGTTCCAACCTTTTAAGATCATTCTTCTATGGCCAAAGCATTCAAGATTAGTCAAAACTTAAATCTTAACAGTCTCTTTATCTGTAGCGAGAAGATGCAACACTTAAGTGAAAAGCCTCTCTCCTCTGAACGCTACTCTTGAATTTTCAAACGAGCTCTTTCACAAAATGTTCTTCCTAGCCCATTTCATAGAGCCATTGTATTTAAAGTACCTATCGTTTTAATTATAGATACATGGCTGATGAACATCAAAGTTTGCTTTATAGATAGAAATTATTATCGAAGATCACATTGGCTAAGATTAAATAAACCACTACATACATACAATTGCTCAATTGGCTCGAATATAATCTATTCTTTAAGTAACAACTTGTGCAGTATGTACCTAAGCGATGTTATAATATTGTTATCTTGAGTAAGTCTTTGGATATTTATAAATCGCTACAGTACCTTAAGTCACAATCGTGTACTGCATTGACTTCCTGCAGACATACAACATCGCGTGCTCGTCTCTATTTATAATAAACTTTATGTTTATTCAAAAATATTGCTAATCATATTTCTATTGATTTTTAACAAATCCTTTTATTTAACGACTATATGATTTCCTTGTTCAATCCGCAATAAAAAGACACAGTGCCTCCATATTGCTACAAGGTACATAAGTGATGGTTACGTCATATATTTAATAATCGTAAGACGAACAGGTGATTCGATTGAATTAATAGATTGTATCATAAGATACCACACAGCTTCAGTGACCTTCAATGGCTTATTCACCATGTCTGTACTGCCGAGAATGGCTAACCTTTTTGACTTTAAATAAATAGTTGAACATAAAATTATTACTTTAAAACCCATTCGTTTTTTGCTGCACTTTAAGCACATAAGATAATTATAATCGTTATTAATTACAAAAGCTTTACAAGTCTTTATAAGAACCTTTTATATATCCATTAAAAAACATCCTATGTAAAGGTAAATCTTAGAAGATGCTAACTAAGTTATTTTTCAAAGAACGTTCGGAGAAGCAGCTAAGCATCTCTTTAAAGGTATGCGAAGCATAAAAATAAATAAATAGTTATTATTAAAGAGATCAGATATTTAAAAAAAAATTAAATTAATGTTATTGACGCAGAGACAAGTTTACATTAAATAAATTTGTATTATAATGTTGTCTTTATATATTTTAGATGAACAAAACTAATGTCTTCTTTTTAAGACAGTGCCTATAAAAAAAAATATAGTAGGATTGCAAATTAACCGCCCCGTTGGTCGAGTGGTTAGCGCAGACGCCTAACGTGTCACGGCGCAATGGGGCTCGGGTTCGATTCCCGGCGGAGACAGGCATTTATGTGATGCGCATAGATGTCTGTGTTTCTGGGTTTGGTCGTTTATTAAATATATTCTCAGTATTTATATGTGTATTTCTATGAATTTGTATCGTTGTCTAACACCCTTAACACAAGCAAATAATTTGCTTACTTAGGGGTTAGATCAATGTGTGTAATTTGTCTTGATATTATTATTATTATTATAAATGTGGGCCAGTCAAATCTCCAGGGACAATTTACAAAAAGATAATAAAGACATTGACCCGTGTACGTAGTTGTTAATCCAATGGCGTTGTGTACTTGCTTCGTTATTATTATTATGGGCAAAAAAAAACTCAAGGATACGGAAAAATCAGAGCACGTTTTTATCATATTTATGTAACGAAAGCTCTGCGTTTTATTTGTCTGTATTTTTATCTTATGAGCCTTAGCCTTGAATAATGAAAATTTCATTATTTTTTTTGCTAACGCTACCTTTGTTGTTTGAGTTTATTATTATTTATCCGGTTTCGGAGCAAGTATAAAAGTAGGAGCAAATCAACAATTTGTAAGAGTAAAATAAAGTATTTTTTTTATTATTATTTGGTTTACTGTATTCTATATCTTAAGACACCTATTAATAAAGTAAGGATTCGCAAAGTACTAAATAATATTACATATAATTGTTAAAGTTTCAAGCAGTTTCAAGCACTTTGGGAAATTCATATTTAGAAAGAAATAAAATATTGACGTATCTAGAATTTATTTAACTTATTTCAAATGCGTGGGAATTCTATATAATTTGCATATCTAAAACCTAATTAATTGGGCCTGTTTTAATAAAATTGTCATTTCTCATGACTCAATACACAAATAAAAGCGATATTAAATTATAGTTAAATATTTTAAGTATCAAAAGTAGTTTACCTCTGTAATATCATATCTGTAATTCAGTTACAAGTGTCTCAATCATAAAATACATAAATAATATTCATTCCTTCTATAACAGACACAGGATATTTTTTTTTCAGAACACAAATATCCAAAAATATGAACAAAGCAGGTAGCGGTGGATTCTTCGGCATTCGTTTGATATTAAAATTAAATAGGACATAGATAGCACTCAGTGGAGTAGTGCCATATATAAATAAATTAAAAATTAAAAAACCCCTGATATAAAGAGACGTCTAAAAATAATAAAAATAATATTATTATGTACCTACTTATTGAAGTCGTTAGTGGGGGGCCGTTGTACGTAAGTTTACGATGGTGTCTATACGATTTGGTATAGATATCATTTGCCGTAGTATGTTACTTCCATATTGAATTCTTCTTTTATTTAGCGGGTGGCCCGCCACAAGGTCTTCAATAAGTACATAATAATATTATTTTTACATTTTTCTATGTTGTACTAAACTGAACCTACGAACACACTAATTTCACTTGCTTAGGTTTTTACTATCAATATTGCATAATTACCTTTCACCAATGAAAGCTCCATATCTTGGAGACGACTACTTTTATTTCAATCAAACCAGTGTTTCGATTAAAAACCACGCGTTTGACTGCTGCGACACCAGAGACAGACACACATATCAAACTTATAACACCCTTCCTTTTGGGTTGGGGGTTAAAAATTAGATAAGCTTTACTTTATTCCTAATTTGTGATGTGAGACGTGGATATTGTTGTTATCTTATTGCTAATTATACATACATTAACGAATTAAAGATACACTTAACTAATTAAATACATTTAAATACCTATTACATCTTGACTAGGATTTGAGTTTGTATATAGTTAAATATTTTATACATTGTAATATGTAAATACCTACTGAAACTTAATGTGGGTTATATGATGAAAAAAAAATTTACGAGGTTTTGTAATTATATTATGCAAAATATAAATTCTCACGAAAGAATAAAATAAATAAAAAAGAGGATAACGTATATTTATGCATATAAATAAAATACATTTATTGACATTGTACCTATACATAAGAAATAAAGTTGTTTGCTTCAATGGACACTAATACACATACGGCCTTGGTGAGTTCAACAATCATGTCAGTCTTATCAGAACAGGACGGACTGAAAACTACATGGTGAATGGTAATATACTTTATAGTACACAAACAATATAAGTACAACTTATCTTTGCTGCAAAAGACATCTAAAACAAAACACTAGGTCATGTGTGAAAAGAGGCTATTATATATGTTTAGTTGTCTTATATGTATAGGTCATCACAGTGTATATAATAAAGTTTAATAAGAGTTCCACCACTGTAATTTTTAGACTGTATCAAGATGACATGCTGTCAAAATAACCCCATTCTCACATATAGCTTAGAAGTGATGACCTACATGACCTGTGAATCGTATAACGAAGCAAGATATTATTACATATTAGAGTGTAGGCAAGATATAAACTTTAATGAATGAGGTTAAGCTGTCGCCTAGATGTGACTTACAGTTTAAAAATGTATTAAATACTACATGTTTTCAGCGACTTTATTAGTGTCCTATTCTTTATCTCTCTTAGTAATATGTTCATGATCACATTATTGTTAAACAATAAGTACATTTAAAGTTTTATTATGACAGGACAAATCAGTTGTTAAGTTATTTCGTGTAAAAAAAAAATATTTTGTTTTGATGAAAATATATCCTATGTATTGACAAAAGAAGCTATCTCCAAATTTCTTTAAAATCAATTCGCAAGTTTTTATTTAATGCGCAAACAGACAAAAATTAAAAAAAATCGTGGATCTGTGTACTTTTAAAAAAATATTGATCTTGCTTTGTTGCTATCAGTGATCTGATATCAGGAACATCATAGGGTTGATAAGGGAATGCTTCGTGTGTACTCAACAAACACACACACACACGCACACAAACACGCACACACACACACACAGACACACATTTTTTATACCAGATTATATCAAATAAATATCTTCTAGCTTGACTTTTCATCGTTCTTTATCTTTTATTAATGCTTATTAGCTTGATTTTATAATATAAATATTAAACATGAACGATAAAGTTTCATAGTAAATGATTATTGATGAAGTATTTATGTAAATTGTTACGGACACTATCTGGGGAGTAAACATTCCTGTAGTTGTAGGACCAAAGGATATATATTAGAGATCATAGTGAGCTTCATTCACTAGCACTCTAGTAGTACTGTATAAATATGGTGTTGCGTGTCAATCCAACCAATTACTCAAAGTACGTCATCAGTAAGTTATATTAATTTGATATGCGTGTACCGCAGTGTAGGGCTTCTGTACCGGCCGTCTGAAGCCTTGGGTTTACTGCTATCCTATTTCCAGCTGCCTGTTTCTTGACTTATCCGATAAGACCTTGTAAGGCTGAATTAAACAATTGTATTTCACTTGAATAAATATCATTATACATTTGGATGTCTTAATAGTCTTTGAATGTCAATATTTATGTTTGTAACTGAAGATACTTTTGACTTATTACAAGGTTCATATAGTTCCTTCTTATCGTATATAACTGTAGTACATTTCAGGATTTAGTATATTTTTTCTAATTGATTTATTTAATGGGTACGCCATTTGCCCAGGTTGCCTTGAAAAAAATGAGCTATGATGTTACCTGTTGCATTTAATGCACACAATATGCACATAAATTATTAGTGTATTTTCTTTTATTATCTTTGTTTATCCTTATAGAGTGCAATACAGTCTCTACATATCTTTCTAACATTTCAAACGAGTTTAAAATAAAATCGATATTATAACAAGCTGCAATAAATGAAATCGAAGTAGGTAGTCAACGTTGGCTGCATTTTAATCACAGGGAGTGGAGAGCGATGATCCTAATATCGATATAAACCGATGCAGCTCACGAGTCACGGGTCACTGGCTGTGCACAATGTTCCCATTATATCCATACTATTCGCCAGTCCACTGCTAGTTCAGTACAGTACCTACCTATCTCCTAACTGTAAGTGTGTCAACAATGTAGACATGCCAGCAAGTCAAGGCAGTTAATGCTAACGGCGCATTAAGATAATCTTACTTATCTCTGAACAAATGTTCATATGAATGTGTAGGTTACATTCATATGTAACTTACACAAACAAAATTGAATATTTTTAAATAGCAGCATTATTATTTTAGGAAACGGTTTTGGCAATACCGAGAACCACTTATGGAAGCATTTGAAAATTCATATGTGAAGCTATCCTTGAAGTGAAGATGAAAATAAAAGGGATACCATTATATTTTTTTAAAAATCGAATGTAGGTACTTTATAAAAGCATTAACAAACAAACCGGATATCAAATGATGTTATTTATATAGCAGTGTGATTCAAATACATTTATTCCAAATTACCTCACGTTCGTAAAGTCATGTAGTAATTATGTCAATATAAGATAACAGTATCTTAATACTGCCTTGTGGTATTAACCACACAAATAAACACCACTGACTGGTGGAAGTGGGTAAAAGATAGTTTTCTTACTTTTAGCTAAACTTGGCATAATGTTTATTGGTCCATATTTAAGTCTAATATCAGGTCCAATAAAAATAATAATCGTAAATTATTGTGTATATTTTAAAGAGTAAATGTCTGTGATTACAATTTAAAGACGGAAAGCGGTCAACTATTTATAAAGAATAATGTTATTAAAATTAAAAATATATTATTAAAAAGTTATAACCAATAATATAATTATTTTAATACAAACAAACGAAAAGAATTCCTGTATTTTTAGTAAAAGTTTTAATTATTACAATTAATAAATGTAGTTCTTGAAAGCACTTAATATAAAGAGAAATAGATTTGTAATTAGGATCACCTAATTACAGTTAATTATCTTATGCAGTTTTTCAGCTAAGTGTGGTTTCTATTACTTTGTTAACTATAAATTATAAATATTTATTATACATTGTTATTGAAATTGAATCCGCAACAAATATTGAAATATTTTTTTATAAACGCGTCGGATAACAATGCTATAAATATGGATGTCTGATTCATAAATATTTAATAAATTCTTTTGAATAAAATGCATATTTTTAGTGCAAAATTCACTGAAACTAAAGTTGTTTAAAAAATCATTTCTGAGATACTTTATTAACTTATATAGAGCGACCTCATAATATAAGGATACTATTTACAGCGTCATGACGACTTGCTCTATAATAATCATTTAATTGTGCCAAAATGTGAGAAACTATAACCAAAAACATGGTATGTACCTCCTAAATAATATAAAGATTATTTACTATGACAGTAATAGTGTTGCGATACAGTAGCTCAATTGGTGGAGCAGCAGGACGGATTCCCAGAAGTCACGGGTTCGAGTTCCTGCCCGCATCAGTTTATTCTCAGTCTATATTTATTTAAAATTTAAATAATAGTGTAGTTGCCACGAACACTTCAAAATCTTGTTTTGTTAACTTGTTCATAAAATCCCAATTATTAGAGCATACAAAGATAGGTTTATTCACACGATAATAAATACCCATCTTATGTATTACTTTGTCAAATTTCGAATTTATTAATTATTATCAGTGTTTTTCCACAACAACTAATATAGATATGTACACTTTTATTTTAACCAACAGGTTTTTATTTTTTTTATTTAATTTACATACAGGGTTAGGTATTTCTAATTAATTGGTCACCTCTTGCAGGCAGCCTCTTTACATTTATTCTACGTTTATCTACATCATTTATTTATTCTTTTTTGCAAACTTTAATAAGCAAAAGCATTTTAACATTAATTGACAAAATGATTTAAAAAGGCGGTTCCGACATCAATAAATGACCAAAATTAAAATCATATACATGTACCTATATAATAAGACTTGCTTGGTAGGTACCTATTACGTGATTGACATTTTTTTTCTTAACCGATTTAAACTAAGTAAACATAAAATGTTAGGTGAAGGCTGTGATAATATATTTCTAAAATTGCCAATAAATTGGTCGAGCCGCTTCTGAGATTAGCGTGCACAAACATACAGACATACCGACATACTGAAAAACCAGTGTTCCGGGTTCTCTTGCCCTTATAAAGGCCCCGTATTATGTTTTTGTTTAATATTTTCATATAGATTAAAAGTAACAAAACGGATTACCTATATAGATAATGGCAGATCACAATTTAAAGAAGTATTTAAGTAAGTATTATATGTACATATATGTATATGTCGGTGTACTGAACTGTTGTACTGTTTAATATTCTATGGAGATTGCGGCCGATATCCACCTATGTTCGTTCTATTTGGTCACATCCGTTCAACGAACCGTGCATATTAACTCAATTGATGACATTAAATTGATATTAATATGACTGTTGTTAGTAAGAAAGAAAGCAAGCAAGACTGCTTTAATAACTCTTTGACTATTTTACACATTTCAGTAAATAGGTATATAGTTTTACTCCATTTTAACAAAATAGGTATTCTTTTATCATAACGACTCCTACCAATAAATATTAAAGACATTGTGTAGTCATGATAGGTATATACCTAAATGCTACTGTTGTAGTTTCTATGAACTAAAAATACTGATCATTTATTTTAATTGCATCTATTTACTTTTATTTACATGTAATTAACATCTATAAATTATTAAGTTAATAAAAACCACCTGTACAGATTATTATCTGATAATATTTATATAAAAATATTAAACTCTTAGCTGAGACGGTTTAACGACTGACAGCCTCGATTCACCACATTATAAAATAATCTTTGAGGTAATTTTTGCGTAAAAAAACACTTAACTTTAACTTAGAATTTGTTTCTGAACCGTCACAAATTGAACAAAAAACTAGTGACTTGCCTTTATAGAGCCATCTTGTTTAAACGAAGTAAATTGGAAAAACAAAGTTGACGTAATTTCCCATGTGTGACTTCCTTAAGCATTCACTTATTTAATACAAAATAATAACAAACCGTTTTGCTGTTTGAATAAGGGACGCGAAATATAAGAAATATCTCAACATAGTCAAACTAATTTACAAGAAAAAGTAATTTAAATAAAGTACCAATAAATGTCTTCTAGTTATATTATATATTTTTAAGTATTATTACATGTTTTCTACGAGCATAATAAAATAAATGATTTAAAACAAGAAAAACAATATGACAATTATTATTAAAACTAAAAGTATATAATGGAGGTTAAGATAAATGTTATTAGTAATTATTTATCTTATCATTAAATAAAATGTAGGACTTTGACGTTAAGTTTATGTCTAATAACAAACAAAATAACACAATTCAAAGTCAATTAACTTCTAGAATATATAGTTACCATCAATTTTGAAATCCAGTGTGTTAAATTTTCTTTTAAGTATAAACTATCTCACACACACTACAACACTATTAAATACAAACGAGAGAGGAATCGATACGTCCACTAGACACGGGAGACGGATAATAACTAAATACTAATAGTAAAATGCTGATCAGTCAACATGCACTGTAGGCCACTATAAGTTCACGCTATTATAGGGTATATAAAAGTCGATATAACAGCGATATTCCAATGTTCGCTTTAAAATTTTATTTACTAGCAGTCAGTTTGTACATCCAGTTTACCCACGCCTTCAGGCTATCTTCACGACCGGTTTTTTACCACTTTGAATTGCAAAATTTTAGAAATTATTTTCTATAAATATACTTTACTCAGATATAGGTGAAGTGACGTGTTTAACAAAGACAAAGAGTCACATTATACCTTGAACAACTAATAACTACGATAAATGTAGGAGTAATTTTAAACACATGTAGAGCACACTGTAGGTACTGTTAAGAAATTATTAAGAAGCGACGTATGGCAAGGTGTATTTACATTTAATATTCATATCAGTCACTTGTTGACCAAAAATTACCGTTATCTGAAACCTAATACAAACATAAATAATACGAGTAAATGTTTATTTAATTGTTTAGCAAATTAAATAACATCTTTTTATATATACAGGTTATATATTTTTTCTAAATATAATAGGTGGTCATATTATATATGCTCGATATGGCGTTCAGTTGACTTATAATATATGTCTTTGTTAGTAATATTATTTATACGACTTCTTTAAACCGGTGTGAAGTTATCGTATCGTGATTATTTTGTAACAACGCGGTCGTTGAAACCATAAAATTAAGTAAGGCAGTTATAATTATATATGTCGCCTCTTACTAATGTACTTGTCTATCAATATAATACAACTACAAACCACGCTGAAGAACATTGTTGAATGTAATAATTGTAATTCCAATTACAAATATTACATTCAATTTGGTTTCATTCAATTTCATTTCATTTTCGTAATTCCAATAAGATCTTTATTAGATTTACGAAAAGCATCAAAAGTGTACCGCAAAATACATCTTAGTTTTTTATAAAAATTTCAGGGTATGAACAAAAAAAGGCAAACATAATGTGGCAAAATAAAATAGGGGCAACATATGACACAACCATTACATACCGTTTACTCAACTATATACAGCCCAAATTAATAATCTATCTACAATCGGACAACGAAATCGACCTTAGATGGCTTCCTTCAATCTGAGTCTACAGGTCGGTTATTAACACTAGGTAACTCAAGACACTCATTATAATTATTTTTTAATTCGATCAAGAACGAATACTAAAACGTCTCTAAACCTCAAATAATATAAAGTAACTTTGAATCATAATAAGTCGTCATACGTCAACGATTATTTTAATAAACTGATAAGAAAAACGTGGCAAAGAACTGACAAGACGTTAATTATTTCTACATGGTAAATACATTCACACAAATGTCACTACTCGCTGGTAATAATTGTATAACTGGCTTCAAATAGCTTCTTTAAATAAACTGCTATAGAATAACTATACAGTACGAAAAGTGCATGTAGCATTTATTATACATATTCAGAATGCTTTTGTATATGAATCAATAAAAATC
The DNA here is from genome assembly GCA_959347405.1 of Napeogenes sylphis. Lineage (NCBI taxonomy): Eukaryota > Metazoa > Arthropoda > Insecta > Lepidoptera > Nymphalidae > Napeogenes > Napeogenes sylphis. The sequence goes on along the minus strand of OY365788.1, from coordinate 25,170,412 downwards.
AAACCATACAATTAGTTAGTTAGTATTTTCTTATTTACACAAAATAATCTGTCTTTTTTAACAATGCATTTAGTACAAATTAATATTTTCTTGAAATTTTAATTTAATTTAAATTGAATATGGACAAGATTGTGTAACATTTACTTGTAAATTGATTTGATATATATTAGCTGCCCTTAAAGATAACCCTACTTTTTCTGAATAAGCCAGGCCATGGCTGGCAATAATACTATAATATAAATATAGCCTTGCAGCTTCTGCATCCTTAGTGAATGGAGTTGTGGAACTAAAAATAGCCTGGGAGATATGGGGATTGAATGGAGCCCACCCACATTATTGAAATAGGTCAGTGTGTCATCTGTGACGTCACGGCTGACGTCAGCAACGCATTCCAGGTGAACTCGGAACTGGGTCATGTCCAGTGACTTCCTTCATAAGCCTTGTATTTATAGATATCATTTAGGTTGCCGGTAATTTAATGGTAATTGTAATCGTGAACCACTACTTGACGAATTTAATTCTAGGATAACTTTCGTAGTTTCATTAATACGCTTACCAACATATCGCTTTTATTCAAATACTGTTGTTGTAATACCATCAAAATGAATAAAAACCAAAATCAAAGTTATTTTTTATAATAAACATTTGAGCTTTATTAAGAGCATGATCCCTAATTCCATTTTAAGTGTCGAAACAACACGTTTTCTACCAATCATTCATCATCCACACGTTCATCCTCATATCATCTCTCATACCATCCATCCATTTCTTATGATTATCCATCCACATTCATCTTCATAACTCACATAATCATATAGTTTTCATCCTTCTCGTTAACCCCACGATAACCTAGCACTTCTTACCTCTCTTATAACAATCGTTTTTAAATGCATTATTTAAATTTGTATTATTTATTATTATTTTAAAAGCTAATTATTTTTAATATTTCACGTCATTAAAGCCACCATTAATATATGTGCCTAAAACAATAATGTCTAATTAAAATTAAATCTGTACAAGTTGAATATCACTAATAGAGGATTTACCTAAAGAGAATCACTAATAGCTCTACGTTTGATTCAATATTAAAATTTTATTATTGTAGGAGAATATACCTTAAAATAATAAATACTATTCGCAAATGGGATAATGGGGAGATCCAACACCGTTTTTGAAGTGGTCCTAAAGACATGAAGTAGATAATATCGTCTACAAACCAAATACTTTGTAAATTTAATCCTTGTGTCGAGTGTGAAGATGGTTTGTTTTAGGCACACAAATTAATTATATGCATATAAATACATTTTTCTGGTAGAACACTTGATATTAAACGAGAAGATATAGCAGAACAAAGACCATCAAAATGTTATAAATTTAAAGGTATTTTACGTTTACTTTTTCGAAATCCATTAATATTTTTAGGAACTTTTTACTTCTCTCTTGGTAATTTGGATTTTTCTTAATTATTAACAACACGTCGACTATACTCAATAATTATAATAAACATCAGAAGTCAAACCATTACTGTACAAAACATTTTGATTTCAAAACTGTAATATATTTACAACTTACCGCTCCGTTCGTCGATTGGTTAACGCAGACGCCTAACGAATAGCGACGCAACGGGGCTCAGGTTCGATTCGCGACAGGGACAGGCATGTATGTGATGAGCATAGAGGTCTGTATTTCTGGGTTTGGTCGTTTATCAAATATAGTGTTTATAATGTGTACTTGTATGTATTGTATCGTTGTTTAACACCCTTAACACAAGCAAATAGTTTGCGTACTTAGGGGTCAGATCAAATTTAATTTGTCCTGTGTTATTAAAAAAAAAAACTTAAAAAAAACTTTTGCCAACTTTAAAGTATTGTTTTCTACATTTGAAGATTTCTTTAATACACTATCTATCCCACTTCTTATTTGGTAAGTATAGCTTCACTGTTGTTTAAAAACTATCTCAGATATCTTCACCGTGAGATATTTAAAATTCCAAATTCTTTAAAAAACTATCTTACTAGATAAACAGAAATGAAAACACACAGAAATGAAAACTTTTAAATTGGAAGCCAAACACAGAGCAAAAGCGTACAAAGACAGGGTTATATGCTATGTGAACATGTCAGATACCTAAAAGGACAACACCTCTGGGATTTTTGCTAATTAACAGTCTCATGTTAGTATGAGACAGATTTCTCAGTGGAGGAACAGTTCTCCCCTGCCACCCCACTCCAACACCAAATCTGTTAAGGACTTGTAAAGTCGATCACAAGACAAAAAAACAGAATTTGGTTAGTACAATTTGAGAGTAGTATACTATGTGAGAGTTTTTTTTTGTGTATGAAATCCTTTAGGTATACTGCCCTGCTGGTTGGGTATGGTCCAGGATATTTATGTGAGCCTTGCCGACAAAGACAACGCTAGATCTCATAACAGTACAAAGTTATAATCTTACTTTGGTTTGATACAAATTTGTTGGATTTCAATTTCCACAAAATATTGAATGATTATAATACCATTGCTGTTATTTCAAAAATGTATTATTATATATTTTTAAGTTGAAAGAACCTAAGAAACGTGACTGAAAAAGCCCAAGACTAAACTAACTGATTTATATATCACACTAACATATACACATCCAAAACCACAATTTCTAGAAGGTTGAAATAGAATGAAGTTCTCCAATATAATAATAATAAGCAGAACTTAAGATTTTTTAAGAATTTCATTCCCTAAAATAGTAAAACTTGGTATTATCATTTTTTTTAGGCCTATAAAGAATTTTATAAAAACTTAAACATTGAAATTATGAACAAACCAGTAGATACCTAGAATACCTATTACTGCATTAGACCTTAGTCTTAGAGCTAATACTCATATTTTTATAAAACATATTGTTTTGTTTTTGAATAAAATTAGGTCAATTAAATCTTTTATCAAGATCTATTAAAGAAATAAATGAGCATAAAATTTATAAGAAATATTACATCAATAGCAGTCCTGAATAGGAAATTTAGCCAGCAAATATGCATAACAAAGATGAAATGTAATGACTGAGAGTGACAAGACTTATGCAATCAAAACCTTTCTTAGTTTTAATCTCTTTGTAATACTTGAAATATAATTCATAATATGTATATCACAAAAATGAAGTAAAAACCTATTAAAACCAGGTAATAATGTAGTGAACTAACACATACACCATTTCTATTACATAATTAATTTAATTTATTATAAAAAATGTAAATTTATTAAAAAAAATTAATAAGCTTAAAACAGTGTTTATATATATTAGACTAGAAGGTATATTGATATGTAAATGTTTGTTATTTATTTTATGTTAAACTTGATATCTTTATGGATGTTATTGTTCAAGACTTTAATTAACTCTACAAGCAACTTAAGGAAATCAATCATTAGAATCGATTTAGCAGCCATTTAACTGATATTAAAATAATAATGATAATTGGAAAATACTTCGAATGAAGCATACAAACATAATAATTTCTTTAGAAGGAAATGTCTTTAATTATAAAGTTTTTTTTTGTTTAAAGATATAGTAAATATCATACAAAACATTTTAAAAACATAAGTCTAACTGCGGTCTAGAGTCCAGGTTTAGGTTTCACTGAAACAGCAGGTTGGCAAGTTGACATTGGCCTTCCAACACAATCAATAAACGTTGTAAAGTACAAACAAGAATAAAATATAACACATACTTACAGAAAATATACGTCTGCCGCAAAATATAGGAACTTACAATAGCACTGAGGTAGTTTTAAAATTTTAACAATTTATTATTTTTATGGTCTATTGACGAAGAAATAAAACATTAAACGCGACCTAAACGACAGCGGTTACTTATTTGACATATAAACTAGTGTTGCTACTTACAAGAACCATTTTTTTTTTTTTTTTAATTTATTTCATGACCATGAGTACAAGCCCTTCAGTCGCAATAATAGAATAAAATTATATAATTTATAAATAAGTTGACATGGAATTACATTAACATTAAATCTTTTTTAGCTATATAACAGTATTCATGTCTATTTTTAAAGTATGATATTTAAGTCAAATCATGAAACTAATATAACATTAAACAATATAATATAAATGCATTTATAAAAAAATAATTAACATTGAATTGCAATGACAGTAAAAATAGCTTCATTACACTTCTCTTTTTTCTTAAAAATTATAATAATTAAATTAAATATTTAATTTCTTACAAGTTACACTAATATTTAAATATTTTCAACAGTATTCGAGATATACTTAAAAATAGACTTAAAATAATGTTTATTCGAAAGTAATTCCTGAACACGGCGGGGAACACTTATACAACTCTGTTGCGATATTTCGCTAATGTCACTGACAAGAATCAGCCGTTGTACGTTAAATGACGAACATGCAAAAATTAAATGCTTAATATCCGCGTTTTCTTGAGAACAATGTGCACACTTATTATTTTTTATGATTTTAAGTCTAAAAAGATGGGCAGGAACTAAGCAATGTCCGAAGCGTAGACGATTAATTGTTGTAATGAATTTTCTCCCAGATTACTTAAGGTCATAGTACCAGGGTTTAATAGGTAAGCTTTTTTGGACCTCTGCGTACCATTTTCCTTTTGTTTGAATGATGTGCTTTCTATATTCTCTCCATATTTGTATGAAATTATTGTTTAGGGTGGAATAAAAATCAGTATATGGGATTTTCATAAAATCCGAATGGTCTTCGTCGCATTTTCGACGAGTTGCAGCATCTACAACCTCATTTCCATATATGCCACTGTGTGATGGCACCCACACAAACTCAATAAATTTATTACTTTTAATCAGCTGGTCCAACATATGTTTGATTTCATATATAATGTAATTTTGTTTAAAACTTAAGTTATTATTACATAAAGTTGCTAGAACACTTTTGGAGTCACTTACTATTAATATATTCTTAATATCTACATTTCTATTAATTGATTTTAAGGCAGTCAATATGGCATAGCTTTCTGCTGTATAGACACTACAATTTTTGTCTAATTGAATACATTTTGAAACCTTCATTTGAGGATCATAAAATGCAGAAGTGACAACATCAATATTTTTGGAACCATCTGTGTATATTGTATAGAAATGAGTTTTCTTACTAATAAAGTCTAGAAAATCATATTTATTTTGGATTGAATCTAGATTACAGCTAATATGTAAATGGTTTATTAAAGAATTATAATTACATCTATACATTGGCCATATGTCATCCCTATAAATATTGTTTGTATTATCCTTAATATGATTAATAATTATTGGTATTTCAGGTATTGCAAAAATACAATCTTTAGAGTTTTTGTAAATAAAATTATATGATGTAAAAGAAGGTATATTGCTAGTATCTTTTAACCAGGTTTCATTCAATAAACATAGATCAACTTTTTGTTCTAAAAGGAATTTGTTTAATAATGCTTTTTTACTATTTAAACTTTGTATATTAAATTGAATAATATGTAAATAAGTATCCATTAAGTTATTAAGTTATGTAATAATATTTCTTTTATCTTTTTATTTGTTAAAGGTATACCATCCCTATTATTACCAAGGGCAACTAAAGACTTGACTAATGCACTGATAATTATATCATTATTTATAATTTGTTCAGCATCAATACAATTTGATGCTGTTTTTACATTTTTTACCGTAGAAAGATGTTGTGATACTGACTTACTTGGTTCATTTAATGTGGGGAATGTTTTAGATGTTATATTGGGTGGTGGGGTACTCACAACAGTGGCATAGGAACGATGACGGTGCTTTTCTTTCTTCTCTGCCGTTTTCTTCTGCTTTACAGGACAATCTCTAGAGATAGCCAAGTGACTACCTCCACAATTTATACAAGTGATGCCTTCTACATCACATTCTTTGTAGGAATGGCGACCTGCACACGAGGAACACATTTGATCTCCTCTACAGACTTTCGCGGAGTGGTTGAATTTTAAACATTTGTAACATTGGATGAGTGGTGGCACATAGGTGTGTACCGAGTACCTAAATAGGCTAATAAAGGTAAACTGTGGTAAAACAGTGTCGGCAAAAGTTACTGCAACTGTGCCCAGGGGTATTAACTTTCCGTTTTCTCTTTTCATAAATCGCTTGACTGATACAACCTCTGCATCAGCAACAATATTTTTATAAATATCTTCATTAGACATATCTTTGGGAACAAATCGAATTATTCCAATAGTTTCAGTCATATAGGCTGGTATGAATGCTTTGAGCTTGTATTTAATAAAAAAACCATCCATATTTAAGAAATTATTGGCAGGCGCAGGTTTTTTAAACGTAACGCCCACTTTGTAGGCATTTATTCGGTGTACTCCTACTATTCCTTTAACGTTTTCCGTAAAGGTTTTCGTAAGGACGATAGGGTTTTTATTGCCGACTTTTTCATTTTCAGTAGATTCCACATACACCACACAATCGCCACTGTGGTTTTCTAGAAACAATCTTTTATACAATGGCTTTTTAAATATATTATAGTTTACGACGCCTTCTGGACAACCGCCAACAATTTTTCTTTTTTTTGCTCTTTCGACGGGGTCTCCCCCGTCGCTATTTACACTCATAACTAGTATTATTTATAACAGCCCTTAAAAGTAACTATTTACTTGAAAATATACAATATAAACACGAAAACTTAAATTTTATATTTTTGGGCCTATTTTAAAATGCGCGCTTTTTGATTTCCCGCCAAAGAATCTTACAAGAACCATTACCATTGCCTTTGCTAGAAGTAAAAATGTAGCAAATTATAGATAGTAATATAGCAGTAATGAACTAGATATTATGTGTTAAAATCATAGAGATATTATACATTCTACGGTTAATATAACATTTCCTTCAAAAGAAAAAAATCTCAATTATAAAAAAAATAATTTCAGCAGATTATCACAGTGCACTATGCAACTTTTCATAATCACTTAAAATATGCGCCATCTACCATTATAAAATTGAATATATGATAACAGTTAACTACTATTTGCTTCACTCCAACGCTATGAGATGTCTCTGCACGAGAAATTTATTTTATTTTATACATGATATACGTACCATATTTTTTTATTGAGTACAATAATAATATGATGCATCTGAAATATGTTATATTGATTGTTATAAACAACGTACTCCTAGACGTACTTATTTATTTATAAACAAAAAAATACATTGAAAGAAAGTAATTGTTTTAAACAACACATAAAATATTATGCTTGCAGCATAAACACTTTGAAAATAAATACCTAAAGCTTGATTACTTATTTATGTATCGGCGACTTGAACAAAAGGAGTCGTATTGGTCATATATCATCTTTGTCCCTAAGAATGAAAGAGAAAATACAAAAATAATTATCAACGCACAAACAGCCGGGCAGAGTATGGCGCTTAGTTTATTGACACGCTGTGGTCTTACGGATCCTATTTCGGAATCGGTATCATGATCCGAACTTTTGGTCATTTCTGCAAATATTATTTTTGTGTAAGCTTAATAGTAATTAGGAAAAAGTAGTCTAATATAGAAATAAAAACTGAACTTACTGTAAATCGTATTTAATGGTCTTGAAGTTTTAAAAATTTCTTAATTTATCTAATTTGAGATTAAAAAGAACATCTTCCTTATTATTTTGTGATTGTAATGACGTTTATATATTTTTTTCATATACATTGTTTAATATTTCAGCCGAAGAACTTAATTATTTAATTCCTAAAGTTCGTATCGTCGGCTAAAATCGTAATATTCTTTTCACAATTATATACACAAAAAAATAAATTATTTTTTTTAAAAACCCTCAATACAAAAAAGACCTCTAAAAAGAATAAAAATTATATTATTATGTACTTATTGAAATCATAACGTCAGGAGACCGTACAACGGTTGACGTTGACGATGGTGTCTATTTTACGTACCTAGTTAATCATTGAGGACTTCGACCAAACGATTCAATATCGTAATTTCTTTATTTGCCTGGATAACTACTTGCATTTTAATTTCTTCCTTTATTAAGCAGTCCCTCGACGCAACGACTTCAATAAGTACATAATATTTTTATTATGGTTTTTGGTGGTTTTATAAATTTTCACAATTTTTCACTTGTTTAAGTATTTCTATAAATATTGCATAAGACCCTTTCACCGGCACCAATAAAACCTCAATATCTTGAAGACAACTGTTTCTATTTCGACCAAACATAGCTAAGAACCATCTCGACGAACCAGGCTTTCGATTAAAAAAAACGAAATCATATCCGTCCACGCGTTTGGCTGCCAGAATGCCACAGACAGACACAGATACACAGATCGATGGGTCAAACTTATAACACCCCTCTTTTTGAGTCGGGGGTTAATAAAACAAATACGAAAGTATTAATTAACTTTTTAGACTTTTATTGTAAATTAATATTCACGCATTAAAGACAAAAAGAAATCAAATATCAAGATATATAAATCCTCTTTTAATAATCTCGTCATGAAGTTTGAGCGGAATAAAAGGTTTCGTCAACAGACATTAATGAACCCACAAAACTTACGAAAGTTTAGATATTAATTGCCTTATTAATTTTCGAGAAGACGAAGGAGAAATGAGATTATTGTTATATTTCCTCGTTTATTCCGGTATAACTTTGGGTCTTTTTACTACATTTATATATTTGATGACTGTCATTGATCCCGGATTAAAAGATCTTTACAATAAAGCTGCCCTCATGATGAGATATGAAGAGGAGACTGATGAAGATATACTTGTAAGTTTTAATTATTTACGTATATTATTTATAATAACGTTGTCGGCTTTTTACGACTACCATGACTGACAATGGTGTTGTTTTCACTGAAAAAGTTCTGTCTTATGATGGTACTTATACTAAAAATTTAAAAAAACAACGAGTGGACTTAGTTTTGCGAGTATTGAAAACGAAATTATACATTTTCCAACTAATCCAACATATTTGTCTCATAGCATCTAGGTAGGTATTAATAAATCATAACATATTGTTTTATTTATTTTACAGCCATCTGATTTCTACATCGATGTTGATAGCATACTTTCAAATAAGTCAAGGCAATATACTTAATTCATGTAAGTTTTAATTAATGGTGTGTAATAACAATGATAACGCTGTTTTTGTATGTTTAATAAAACTATACATTTCTTAATAGTTTTTTTAATTTAAATCAAGAATCTTAAGATATGTTTTAACATTTAGTTGCTACGATTCTTTACTACTTATATTTTTATATTCCTTATGTATATGTAAAATATGCCTGTGAACTGACTCTTCTTCCCCTTTCTCATTTATCACTGACCATAAGATGAACAATCTGCCTACTTGTAAACTTCCAATTAAACGAGAAAAAATCTAATAAGTAGCTTTAAAAGTTTAAGATACATGGCATTGGTAAGATGGAGGCGTCAGTGATAATAGGTGCATTGACAGTTTTAATAATTTTCTTTGTAAGTTGTAAGTAAAAAGTGACCAAGTATAAGCTAGTAAGTTGGTATTGCTAAGTAGACAGTTAGTTTTAAAAAATTAATTCAATTAAATTTAATAATTTCAAGCACCTTAAAGCTTTGATTTACCAAAATACTTGTATCTAATACATATACACGGTTATTTTTAATTAGTTGATCACCTCTTGCAGGCAACTTCTCTGCATCAATCCCAACGACATTTGTTTTACGACTTTTTAAAAATCTTGATAAACAACACAAAAAAACGAAACAAAAAAGATGTTGCTGCCTCTTTTGCTTATAACTCTGTATTTTGTAAGTACTACTTAAAAGGTCAATGCACGGGGGCTATACCTACGTTCACAGTTAATGTCAGTGCAGAGGCATCAAATAAATTTTGTATAGGAAAACTCAAATTTTAAAAACTATTAATTTTTGAAAAGTCATAGAACAAATTGATAGATGTAAAGGATTGATGTAGAGAGGCTGCCTGCAAGATGTGGCCAACTAATTTAAAAAATCCCTGTATAGTAAAATCTGTTATATTGACTTAAAAAGTTTTCGACGGCAAAAATATTTATATTAATAAACTTTTGATATGTAACTTATAATACCCAAGACTGATTCAATGTTATATTATTATGATAATATAATAAATAGAACTGTAGGGACGTCATTTTATATATTTTAATATCTAATTAATAAAATGATAATTAAAGGGTAATGTAGCCGTCGCCTCTGGTATTAACAGACCCACCAGTGTGTTCGCTGGGACATTTACGACGGCGCTCGTTTCGTCTGTCTTTCTATCATCACTTTGTATATGTGATTTTGTTGTTTCGTTAGAATCCTTAGTAGCTTCTATTTTAGTTTTTGTATCAACATACACAGAATCAAATGAAGTCTCCGTGCTATTAGTTTCATTTTTCCCGCTGTTCTTCATTGTTTGTATTGTTTTTTCAATTTCCGTTTGATTTGATTCGGTTTTATTCATCATAACCTTTTTAAGTACATTGTCTACAATACTGCTTGTATTCAATAAATCATTGTTATTATTGTAAGTGGTTTCCGAAATATTTTTATCATTTAATAAATTCGTATCTTTGTCAAGAGTGTTTTCATCGTATAGATTGATAGAATCTCTGGCGAAATCAAGAATTAACTTCTCATTGTTCCCAATAACTACAATAACTTCTTTGGAAATATTATCGTTATCAGTATATAATGTTTGTGCGTTGTTTGTAATGTTTGCCGGGCTCCTATATGTCCTAATTTTTTTACTTTTAGATTTCTCTGGTACAACTTTTATTTCTATTCTAGGTCTGCCATCTAGGTCTTTAATCTTTAAATGTACCGACCGAGGAATGGTATCGTTTAGCTGATTTTCTTTGTTGATAGATCTTCTGAGAGCTTTTATATGTTTCATCGATTTCGTAATCATTTTTATATTTTCTTTCCTAGTAAAATTAGTTTTATAGTTCTTTTGTACATATATTGTTGTCATACTTCTAGGGTTTTTATTTATGTTTTTTGCAAACACATCAATGGATTCATAGTTATCATCTACTTTTTCCAATCCGTATGCCACGTTATCATTTGGTAGGAATTCATTGGAATATATCAAATCATCCTGAAAAATAAGATATTACTTTAACTTTAAATCTAAAATATAATTTGCAATTATAACACTAAATAAAAAATACCTAACGACATAATTATTTGCTTATCATGTATGTAGTACCTAAGTCAGATAGATTTCTCTCTTTTCTTGTTTTATGTTACTACCTAAGTTATTAAACTACAGCGGGTCAAATCATTACTTTTAGTTGATGTGTTGAAAAACCTTAATAATTCAGTAAGCGTATCCTAACAAGATATGCTGTTTTTTTACTAACCCCTCTAAATCTTCTCGCTGGTTCTGGATCTCGCTTCACATGAGGCGGATTGACCCTAGACATCAAAAAACAGAACGTAAAAAATAATGCTATCATAACAACTGAATAGACGCCGACGAAAAGGGAAAATTTAGACATCTGGAGTCAAAATATAAGAGTATCAAAATAAAATACATAAAACTTATTAAAAACAACAAAGTCATATGTGTTATATTTACAGTTCTGTCAGGTTATAGAATTTGAAATATACAGATGATAAACTCATGAATAGATACATAATAGTTGAAATTAAAATCTCATTTCTCTTCTATTTTTTTAATGTCTAACGCAGACATACTGAAACTGACAAAAATATAAACTAAAAAATTAATAATAAGAAATTGCTCTATGATAATAAAGGAAAAAAATTAGCATGTATAAAAGGCAACTGTAAGGCAGGGTAATTAAACAAAGAACACGAATAATATTTTTTATTATTTTGGTAATTTGCAAACTAAGAAATTGATAAACGCGTAGTGTGTAAATAAAGTAATAAGTGGAGATTGTTAGATGTGGTGATAAGGCTGGTGTCTCTAGAGTGACTGTTGGTCGTTCCCACGTGCGAACCAGCCTGCCTTGGACGGCCTTGCTGATTTACTTTTGCTTGTTACACTACACTAGACGATTTAATATGCACTTTATAAATTATATTATTGTATTAAGTAATCTCAGGGGTATACTCATGAATGTATGTCTGTATATGTATTTTTAAAACTCTTAAGAAATAATCAACAGTTGCCAATGAAGGAGTGTTTCATTTTTGTTATATTGAATACGTATATAATATATTATATATATTATTTAATTGTTTCTGAGTTTTATTGGGAAAAAACATATTAGTGATAGCATAACAATATAATTCAAATGGCAAACCTCAAATAACTACTATTCCTATTATTAGGTACTGTTAAGAACATATGCAAGTTAATAAGATGTTACCATGGCAACAGTGTTTATTAATCTGTTTGTTGCACCTGGTTCTGTTGAAGGCACTTCACGTGTTGCTAGCATTGGCTACGAAGTATTGCGAGGTGGTTACGACCCCGTTCTTACTTGAAACCACTTTTTAGTCTGCTTGTGTTGTCTCATTGTCTGTGGGTACTAACACTGAAGTAGATATCGTAGATAAGTGGACCTATATCGGTCCTTTGTCCTTGTAGTTCGAACCTTCTGATTTTATTTAACGAAAACTTACAATTAAGAATAGCCAAATTGTTTTTTAATTATTTAATTTGTCTTGTATTTACATTATGTTGTTAAGAAACGATTCCTGACATTTAAAACACTTTTAAAACACTTCATTCGTATTAAATATCGTAAAAACTTCATATCTTAAAATCTGATAACAGACTGGTCTCCTTTAGATTTTCTCTGATGAATAATTTCAAAGTTTATTTATAAACATAGGTTAGACTTTCAAATATTGCACTAAATAATATAGGTTGCTCGCCTTCACCTTTTTGTGCGCATGCGAGTGACGCAATGTATGTAGCATTTACTGAACTTAGATCTGTTTAGTAACTGTTTAAATTAACTCACTATAACTTACTATAACCATTACATTTCATAAACTAAACTCACCGTCTAATATTTATTCACTAATGAGAAATATTTTGGTAATATATTAATATTAAGATTTGTTAGGAAGTGTATTATATACCTTGGTAACATAGTCTAACTATGATCTACCTCTCTGTATCTTTATTACAAGGGGTTAATTTAAATAGTTACTACTTCATTTACTTGTAATAACATGAACTAAATGATAATGTAGATCTAATTCTATACCTTGGTCACAGCGCCCAAATCAAGTTTGGGACCATTGAGGTTGCTTAGTCCTATCAAAAAAAAAAATACATAATCGGTTAAGTTATTGAGATATAAAATAATAAATAAATAGTAATAATATTTTTATGTCAGCTTACTTTTGTAAATATCCAGCGAGGTTACGACGGTGAAAACCAAACCACATATTTCTGTTTATATGTAGGTACTGACGTAAAGTAAATGATTTAAATATTAATAATATGAAGGTGAGTATTACATACTAACAATTATTAAACTGTTAAATTGCTAACGTTACCTAATACTTCATACATATAACATATGTTACCCTTAAAATAATAACTAAGGTTGTATTTAAATATTACAACTTTATTTTATACAACTTTAAGGTTTCATTATTTATAAATAAATTTTATAAAACTGTTCTCTTTGATGTTTTAATAGTCAAAACCCAACGAAATCGGTCAAGTTATTTAGAAGGAGAATAATGAAAAAAATCAGTTTCTTAATTAAAATGTGACGTCACAAACATATTAACCAATCACGGAGCGTTCTCAATCACATGATCCGATGTCTAAGTATTTAAAATAGATAGGTAATATATGAATTTAATATATATATGGTTTACCGTTACTTTTAATTACTTCCAAATCGTAAAAACGCAATACATTGAATTAAGAAATAAATAAATAATATGATCAATACTTGTAACTTGAAAGTCAAATAATATTAAATATAGTATTGTGACGAGAAGACGTTGTAGAAATCGACCTTCTGTAGATATAAAGAGAATCGAATGTTTTCAAAATAACATTTACGAAATAGGTTTTTAGATATAATAGTGCCTCTTGTTGGTACTTCCGAAGATTGTGTAACTTATTTAAGTAAGAATAATCTAGAAAAAACTTAAGGTTACTTCAAAATAGTTTTACTTTTATAAATACGGTTAGTTCAAAGTTTCTTAATTTTAAGTAGAATTTTAAGATTTGTGAAAAATCAATCGACACTCAGAAATGTTTCTAAATAACAAATGTTAATGTTTGTTACCTATGCTTTAGTATTCAGATGATGTTATATAAATTTTATAAGATTTTATTATCATATAAAAAGTTAACAACAATATTTATTTAGGTTAAAGTTTAAGTTTAATTATTAATTATTTTTTACTTATGTGTCTAGAATTCTCTAGTTTTCTCGCAAATATAGTGTTTAAAGTTTTTGTGGTATAGAATGAATTTCATAAATTCTCTGTAATAGGTAAAAACTATCCTCATTATATTAATTAAAATAAAACTTTATCATAACACCAATATTTTGTCAATTATTTTCAGCAATTTATTAGTATTAAAATTAATATAAGTTTTTTAAATATTTTATTTTTTGTAGGTACAATTATTGCACAATAAAAATTATAATTAGTAATCAAAGACCTTCACAATGATCATAATGCTTAAGATCGAAGTAGTTTATCTTCAGTGGTGTGTATTATTTAATGTAGTTTGTACACGGGGAGATAGAGGTCAAGTTACAGTCAATGCACTTCTATGATGTTGTTATTGACCTCTGTATTTGAATGACGTTAAGGTTCAAAATCATTTATCGGCACTGCGTGTTACTTTACTGTATATAATATTGATTATATACTGTACATAGGTCGACTAGAGCGAGATGAAAGATAATATAAGCCGGTGTGTGTTAATATCTACTGGTTTTTCTTATATATTTGTAATTAGTTAGTGCATTTGCGAATCTAATTTAGGGTATTTTATTGTGCTTGTACTATATAATACTAGTTGTAGCCGGTGACATCGTTTGTTCCCATAAATCAACAAGAAGCAATTATCAACTTATATTTAAGTATGCAGATCCGATTACATTATAATTTAATCCGAATCAAATAAAAATCTAAACCGTTTTTTGTGTTCTTCTGTGAAAATGAGAGTTTTCAAGGATGTGAAGCATCTTAAATGTTACCTATCCAATTAGTTCAGTAATTTTCGCGTAAACAAACAGATGATCAAACCATCTTCAAAATATTTTTTGAGCTTTATATATTTAACAGAATATTCATTTTATTGTATTATTATATATATATATATATATATATATATATATATATATATATATATATATATAGGTATAGTGTAAGTCCAAAGTCTTATGCTTCTATTTATAGGGAATATGTAAATAACTTATATCACAAATTAGGTTGGTAACTAATTCTTAGGGTCGTCAACTGATATGTGGTGAAATTGTTGTATTAATAAAATACATATTCTATAATACTCTACATACCACCTTAATTTTTTCACATATACTTATATATATTTTGATAAAACAAAGAAAAAACAAAGAAAAAATAATTATGGTGCAAATTCCCCAATTTTACAAAATCTGAAATTATATAATTCACTATTTCACAAACACAATTTAGACATTTTTTCTCACAGCCTTGGTATATTTAAAATATATATATATATTCGAATATTTAAGTTTTAATTTTTACTTGGTGATCTTTAGATGTTTTTTGTTTGTATATTTTTAGTTTGTATTAGTTTTGTTTTAATCAATTATAACGTTAATGATGAGCATACTTGTAAGTTAAATTTATATAGAAAAATGATTTTAATAATTGAAGGTACTTTACTTCTGTGTTGTGTTAATATGTAAATTTAGTTATTAAGCCTTTAAATAAATAAATATATATATCTACACGATAGAATATATATATAATTAGCAATTATATATAATAGTAATTGGCAATTGTAATTACGTACGATGTAGTGGTTCTGGAAAATAATTAAGCATATTTCATAGACAAGTTAAGTTCTCAAAAGTTTCATCTGAAAAAATCCTTGTCTTTACAAATTTGTAAAGAAATCATCAGAAATAATTAAAAGTAGACGTGTATTTTGTAAAGTTTCTCTGAACTTGACAAACAATTATATTAAACGTGTAAGTGGAACACGATAGGAAAATATTCGAAAGCGAACATTGAACCTGAAATAAAGAAATATGGATTTGTTTTTGGTATTTAAATTGTATATGTTTACATGTTTACCATCGGGTCATGACACTTTAAAATTGGGACGACTAGCGTTTGGAATATTTTAATAGTGATTTTACAACAATATCTGCTTTAGTTATATAGTCAATATATGTATTAAATATAATTACACAATACATTTTGATTAAACTTAAAGGTGGTAGAGCTTAGCTGTAGGCAGTTGACTGCAGCTTTCATATGGGCTGGCTCGCCCGGGGTGGTACCACCCTTTCACAGAGGATCTGTGTAAAGTGGCTATTATAGCTATTATAGATGAGTGAGATAGCTGGAAGCAATAACCCCCACTTTTCTTTCCCACTCCCACTATTTCCTTCCTTTCCTTTCCTAAACTCCCATATTCCTAAAACTTTAAATAGGTGTTCCCAAGGAGGGTTGACGTCAGGCAGGCGGCGGTCATAAAAACAAAACATCAGGGAACGTAAGAAGCGAGTGCGAGAAGTAAGATTGAGGATAGCGAGTTGGAACGTAGGGACGATGACTGGAAGAGCTCGTGAGTTAGATGATATTTTAGAAAGAAGAAGAATAAATGTGGCTTGTTTGCAAGAAACGAAGTGGAGGGATATGAAAGCGAGAGAAATTGGAGCGCAATATAAGTGGAGGGAGTAGTGCTTGATAGGGAGATGAAAAAATGTGTACTAGACGTTAAAAGAATAAATGATAGACTGATAGTTGTTAAGTTGCTATTAAGTAATATTATCATAAATGTTGTAAGTGTATATTCACTGCAGACTGGATGTGACGATATAGTAAAAAATAAGTTTTGGGAGGATTTTGATGCGGTTTTA
Source organism: Napeogenes sylphis (assembly GCA_959347405.1). Classification (NCBI taxonomy): domain Eukaryota; kingdom Metazoa; phylum Arthropoda; class Insecta; order Lepidoptera; family Nymphalidae; genus Napeogenes; species Napeogenes sylphis. The sequence continues at coordinate 25,153,352 of OY365788.1, read as the reverse complement.
ATCGACGTACCATCTATAGCAGAAATTTTTATAGGTACGGATTTTAATGGACATGTGGGAAAAAATAATAGAGGATATGAAAGAGTGCACGGTGGGTGGGGTTTTGGAAAGCGGAACCAGGAGGGCGAGAACTAATTGCAAGCGGCCTTGGCTTTCGATCTTGCAATTACAAATACTTTTTAAAAAAAACGAGATCCAAATTTAATAATATACCAAAGTGGCATCCATAGAACCCAAATATTTATTATTCAAGTGCAATAGGCTTAACTTGGTTAAGAATTGTAAAATAATACTAGGTGAGGCCCGAGTCTCCCAACACCTGATATGGATATAAAACTATTAGTTCAAGCCACACAAAAGAAAGCAAGACTCCCACCCAAAACTAACTGGTATCTGTTAGGAAAGAATGATTTTGCAAAAAAGTTTCAAGAGAGAATGCTAGATAAAATAACTAAAATGAAAGAGAATGTGCATTGTAAATCAGTGAATGAATGTTGGAGTGAAATGGCCACCTGTTTAAGATGTGAAGCGAAGGATGTTTTAGGCGAAAGAAAAGGTAAAGGAAAGATAGATAAAGAGACATGGTGGTGGAATGAAGAGGTGCAATAAATTTTGAAAGAAAAGAAGAATGCTTTCAAGGAATGGAAGAATGCCGACGGTGTAAATGATGATATGAAAGAAAATAAAAAGAGGATGTATATAGAATGTAAGCAAAATGCTAAAAGAGTTGTTGCTGTGGCAAGGACTAAAGTACAGGACAACTTGTACCAGGCACAGGAAAGCCCACATGGTCAGAAAAATCTTTATAAACTGATAAAAACGAGATAGATGAATGCAAGAGACGTGATTCATATTAAATGTATAAAAGATGAAGAAGGAAAGGTTTAGACAAATGATGAGGAAATAAAATAATCTTGGAAGGTATACTTTGAAAAGTTAATGAATGAGGAGAATAATTGGAATTGTGCTCTACCTGAAGCGTTAGTAAATATGGCATTAGTGAAAGAGATTAGTATGAACGAGGTTAATATTGCTGTAGAAGGTATGAATAATGCTAAAGCAACTGGGTCAGATCGCATACCAGCTGAAGTTTGGAAGGTTCTAAATATAGATGGCTTTAAGTGGCTGACCTTATTCTTTAAGAAGTTGTTACAAGAGGAGGCGATCCCAGAAGAAAGGTGCAGCAGTTTACTAGTTCCCATTTTTAAAAACAAGGGTGGTTGGTGAAGGTACTGTAACAACTATAGACTCATGTCACATAGTATAAAAATTTGGGAGAAAGTCATAGAAAAACGAATGAGAGAAGAAAGTCAAGTATTACAGAACCAATTTGGATTTATGCCCGGGCGGGGAATAACAAACGCCATATTCGCACTCCGCCAAGTGTGTGAAAAATACAGGCGAGCGTTCAAAAACTAGAAGAAAAGTGGCAGGACTGACTGGAGAGTGACGGACTAAAGGTCTGGAGAACTAAAACGAAGCACCTGTTCTGCAACTTCGGTGGTACATCCGGTTTTTCCGCCATTGCTATAGATGGTGTATCCCTTCCAGTCTGCTCTGTCTTCCGGTACCTCGGATCACTGATTCAAAAGGTAGTATAGACCGAGACGTGCAAAATAGAATAAATGCGGGATGGATGAAATGGGGACAGGTCACAGGAACAATTTGCGACCCACGTATGTCCCTTAAAATTAAGGGAAAAATATACAAAACAGTCGTAAGACCTGTCGTAATGTATGGTTCTGAGTGTTGGGCAACCAAACGGATGGATGAGAGGAGATTGCATGCAGCGGAAATGCGAATGTTGAGATGGATGAGTGGGATGACAAGATTGGATAGGATACGTAATACTTATATCAGAGGAAGTTTGAAAGTGGCGCCACTGACAGACAAAACGAAGAGTAAAAGGCTTGCGAGGTATGGGCATGTTATGAGAAAGGACGAATGCCATGTAATAAGCAGAATGCTAGACTTGGGTGTGGAAGGACATGTGGGTGGAGGTAAACAAAAGAAAATATGGATGGATGATGATTATGATTAAACTTATTTACTTAATATTAAAAAGTTTTCTTAAATAAATATAGATACACACAAACAATATATAATTAATTTTATTCTTTATAAAGCTGGAACTATTTCGTAATAAGAAAATCCTATTTAGGTAAACAACAAATTATATAATATAGAAAAGAAATAGATAAAAAAGTTATATAAATATAGAATGAAAAATAAACTGATACGGGCAGGGATTCGAACCCGCGACTACTGGGAAACCGTCCCGTCGCTCTACCAACTAAGCTTAGTTGGTAGAGGTTTATTTTTCATTCTATATTTATATAAATTTAAATAAGCTTAACGTATATATGTACATGCTATATATGTTTATATAGATATTTTCAAACAGATATAAAAAGTGTTGTTAATGGAATTTGAATAACAAATGATTTTTAATAAGTAAAACGGAAATTACATTTAATTATAGATTTCAATGATGCTGTAACATCTTAGACTACAAAGTAATATCTAATATTAATTACATTTCTCAATACAAATTACAGCTTAATAAAAGGGCTTACAATCATCTTCAGATTATAAAATCGATCGATGAATATTAAAAGGATATTTGAATAATCAAGATACAAGGAATAAAGGATTTATTGAGTGGTCGAGTGGTTAGCGCAGACGCCTAACGTGTCACGGCGCACAATGGGGCTCGGGTTCGATTCCCGGCGGAAACAGGCATTTATGTGATGAGCATAGATGTCTGTGTTTCTGGGTTTGGTCGTTTATTAAATATATTTTCAGTATTTATATATGTATTTCTATGTATTTGTATCGTTGTCTAACACCCTTAACACAAGCAAAATAATTTGCTTACTTAGGGGTTAGATCAATGTGTGTAATTTGTCCTGATATTATTATTATTATTATTGAACTGATGGTATTTATAGAAAGGTATCAAAATTTTAAGGACAAGTTAATAAGTGACGCCTTGTTGATGTGAAGAAACATAAAGTAATAACATTTTTGACCTTTATACTAAAATATCATTTTGATTATAAATCGAAACACAATTTATCTGATACGTATTTATAAAGCTCAGTGTGACGCAGCCTTTATACCTTCAATGTGTAAATATAAATGTATGATTTCATATTCCGTTAAAAATAAGGAGGATTTAACAGAATCACTTATCATTGTAAAGTGTATATATGTACGTATGTATGTACGTGAGGGACGGTCCTTGCATTATTGTATTTGGAGCAAACGTTAGACGATTTATTTGCTTCATCTCGATCACAGCATCCGAGGTCTCGTTGTATGAATCTTATCGTACTTTATTTGAAACTAGATGTTGCTCGCGACTTTGTTCGCGTAGACTATATTGATATGGCTTGTATACCTATCTATGACCGGCTTAGTTTGCACGAGAATTTTTAAATGTATAAGTGAAAATTGCTGAAAGTTTTTAATTTGTAACCTTAATTGTAAGATATATTTTCTATACCTATATTTAAACAAATTTTTGCCTAATAAATAGGTACCTTTCGTTGAATTCTTATTAATTTATCAGCTATAACCAGTGGTGATCAAATGTTGCAGAATTATATATATATATATATATATATATAATTGAACAGGACCTCCTTTGGCAATTACATAATCGTGAACCTGCGTTAGGTTACGGACAAAACTACGTGCAAAGTTAGTATTTCTATAGCCTATGTGTTTTCTGTTGTAAAAGCTATATTATTGTAAAGTTTCATTAAAATCTATTCAGTAGATTTTACGTGAAAGAGTAACTTTCATTCGTACTTACAAATTTTCGCGTTTATAATATTAGTAGGAATAAAAATATTAAGTAGAATAAGGTTATAAGAGATCTCATTTAAGCAACTGTTCTAAACTGTTCAATATTAATTTTGATCAGGTTTTTCTCCGAAAAAAATAGATTTTTGTATTTAAATATTTAGAATACAGAATTTTATTAACATTAATTTTAATGTTATAAGATACAATAGTAAAATGTCTTTAGTTTGTTAGTTGTTATAGATTTCCATATCTATATTTTATTGTATTTGTATAAAAAAAACTGGTATAATAACTTAACTTTCCTGTCAGAGCACAGAGTACTTGCGTCAAAGTGCAGGTATCAATGACATCTGATAATAATCGTTAAAAAGATTAAAAGATAAAAATAAATTTTCTTCGTTAATAGTTCATTACACTGTGCGTGGTTTGGAGATGTCAGGAAAGTGCTGGGAGAATAGTTTATATGCAGGAAAAGAAATAATACACCAAAATCACTGTTTATCACTTTTTTTATAATTTATTTTCACAACATTTTTTTATTTAGTTTTCTGTAAAATTTACAATAGCTTAAAACTCTTCACAAATATATAGTAATCATTATTTAACCAAACTAAAGCGTCATCGCGCCAGTTACACGAAATAGGCAACATGGAAGAGAAAATAATAACTATGTACTAAATATATTTGATAAAACTATTTAATAAGCTTATACACCTTAATGCAATAATTACTAGCGTCCCTTACTAGAGAGTCGGATGCTGCGAAATCGCTTTTAACATATGAGCGTAACAGACAACACTGCGCTGCTGACTACGCGTACAGACAGCAACAGAAAACACTCTCATCATATCATTGAGGTGCTCTATGTTGCTGTCCGTACACATCTATCAGGGGCCGAATATTACAAGATTTTTATATATTTTTTTTCTAGCCATATTTTATTCTATATTGGGCCCATGATAAATTGTACGGAACATAACGTTTAGTATAGTATTATAATGATGATGCAATATGTTTATTAAATAATAAAATAAACAATTGTTTTGTAACTGAATGCCTACAAATGATGGAAAGAATGAACAATACGTGAATTAGTCGCACACGTACAGCGCCGTGATAGACGTCACGCCCTAACGATATTCTGACGTACGGATCACGTAAACAAGATAGAATAAAACACGATCAACAATTTTAAGGAATACTGTTCGTAGAATAATTAGCATTATTTGATTTAGTATTGATATATTCCATCATCATTATAATATCGACGTTACTTTTCGTCTTTTAGACAACGCTTTTAAATTTTGGGGTCTGTGTGGTTTCATTAAAAACATTTCTAAATATCTTGATTTTAAGTAAAATTGAAATTAAATATTATTACAGACACTGAGATGAATTGAAACCATCTGGTTATAATTAATGTATTCCATATTTTTGATAGATTGCTTTCTTACCGGAAGTGCCGTCTTTATGATTTAGAAATAAATACATTTCTTTGTATAGGCCAGTTAATGGCACTTCCAAGAAAATAAGCAATCTCTCATAACATTATCGATGTATATAAACAAAATTGAATTCGTTAAAATGTTTTAAATAATAAAAGTAACACACAAACACCAACAACCAATGTATAGAAATCATTAAAAATACATTATATTAAAAGGCTAGCTGAAAACTGATGGTAACTATAGAAAAATAAAACCTATCTTAAGTTGCAATGTCTCTCTGTGATACAGGAAGTGGAAGCTTCCAGAAGACTGTCACTTAAAATAAGGCCGACTAAACAAACATATTTAGACCGTTGTGTATAAAATAATTAAATAAAAAAATATAATATGTAATCAATTTATGACGGTAGATAAGACATACATACAACTCTCCATACTCGATAACATTAACCTTGTAAGTAGACAAAAATGCAGCAAAACTATTATTCGTACTTGGAAGCAATATTTATTTAAGGAGGTAGTTAAAATACGCCAATAACTAGACTATTTTATAAGCGATTTAATTAGACAAGCAAAATATTTACATTAAACAGTAACGTTTGATTCTACAAATATCATCTTCGTTATAACTTTGTACATAGAAAAATACATTGCTTGTAAAATTAAGCCATATTTTAAACGTTTCAAAAGAAGATCTGTATGAGACCTCGTTACAAACTTACAATCACTCTTAAGACAATGGTAATATAGTTTAAATTTCATTAAAATATGATATACTGCATATTCTAAGTACAGGTGTGTGTTAAGATATTTTAGTATATTATATACTATATCGACATGTGTGTGTGTGACGCACTTCATCCATACTAAGTAAATATTTAACATTTTTATTATTTTAGCAATGTTTGCCAATGACCCATTGTAGAATATAGACTTTTTAATAAAATATACGTCAGCAACCAGTTGTTCGATAACAGATATGTTTTGAGTTTTTGTTATAATATATATATTAAGTATGGATAGAAATAATGTATTTAACAAATCGACGTAAACACATATTTTTGCAGTCTAATAAAAATGAGATCTCCAATTTTGGTTCGATAGTGAGCAAGTCTGAAATTCGTTCATAAAATCGTTCATTGTTCCAAAGTTCCTCTAAACTAAAACAGATTGTACTTTACTACTCAGATAAATACACGAAAACTAGTATATAACCAAGCTAATATATAACAACACATAGACTACAGTACATACATACATGCACATGGCCGGACACGCGTAATATATCTATTATATATTTAAAATACAACAATATAATGTCTCTATCGAATGTAACTATATATTAGTGTTATATAATATGTATATGATCATCGACAACATTACATTACTTCTACAACAATTAAATCACATTTTTTCATACTTCTACTGTTGCAATGACATTTATATTCATAAAACATTTCTAAGTACTTTTAATATGACTTGACTACTTGTAAATGTTCTTAAAATATTTAATATATGATGTAATAATATTAAAAGGAAACTTTAATATTGTACACACCTCAGATTTTTTTTGTATTTTTTAATATTTTTTGTTTATAATTATCTTAGTTTATAGCTTCGTTACCGAGTCGTATACAATACTAGAGTGTTCGCTATTAGTAAGTGTATACATACAATTTTCAGAATGATAAATACGATAGTAAAATAGGTATTCTTATTATTAGCGAGAAAGGACGTCTGACCTTCAAGAAACCACGTTTCAGAACTATTCCAGTATATTCTAAGCTTGTTTGTCCAAAAGTTGTTGCAATAAATTTTCTGACTACTTATTTACAAGTCCGCCTACAAGTAGTTTGTGTTGCTCACACAGCCGACACAGCCGACACTTACACTTATCTCGACGTTTAAAAGCAAACTAGTTCTTTTCTTAAGGATATCTATATATTTCAAGGCCATCTCACGGGACCGGATTTGGTAGTCTTACCGACATTGGTTTATTTTCTTTGTTAGACAACAATTTAGGTACGTGCAGCCCAAATATGACTTGCGCCTACCTGTCATCGAGCCACATGTATGTGAATCAGTACCTCTCTATTATTTGCCGTGTGGAGAGACCTGCTACTAAATTAAGGGAATAATCTTTACTTACGAAGCTTAAAATAACTCACTAGTCTTTTTAAAGGCAGACCATCGACTCGGCCTCACTTCCTCGCGCCGACATCGTCACGTGAACCATAATTTTCGTACTGCTGGCGTATTAAGAGATCAACACGAGAGGAGTACGATACCAAATTACCTCACGTGTACTATTTTAAGCCGGTCTCTGTTCAGTTTTATCACTACTCAAAATATATACGAATAAGAATATTACATTTTCCAGCAAATTAAAGCGCCCTGGCCCGTCGAAGTGAGCAATTACGAAACTTTCGAGTCTGCTTGAATAAAAAATTGACAAGAATTGATCAAAGTAGAATGAGCAATACGAATTGACGCCGAGCGAACCTCCGCCGAGGAGTCGAGGGAGCGCCGGTCCACCGCGGTCGCTTCGCAAAGAATACCGGTCGCGCGGATCGAAGAGATACATAGTGTCGAATCATATATATACATATACTTTTTATATACATTTGGCACTAAATTCATCGCGGTTCTCATGCGAGGACGTCGGGCGGGCGGCGGCGTCACGCCGGGCACAGCGCGGGCCGGCAGCACTCGCAGCACGCGGGCGCGGCGCACGCAGCACACGCCGCGCACGCAGCGCACGCCGCGCACACGCACACGTAGTACCCGGCCGGCATCGACATCGCCGGCATCGGCATCAACATGGGCGCGCGCGCGCACAGCTCCCGACAAGCCAGAGCCTCGATCAGAGCCAGCGTCTGCCGTCGCTCGTGTCCCATCAGACACACCGTCGATTCCCTAACCACGCCGTGCAGCAGCGTCAGGTACCTGAGCGGTGAAGTATCTTTATCAGATAAGCTTCTTAAAAGAGGTATTGTTTTTATATTTTAGTAAACCCACTCCAACACCTACGAGTGACATAATTACTTGAGTTATTCTCACCTGTGCTTTAGAGCCTCCTCGTCTCGCCCCACGAAGTGGTTTCGTAAGTATGCTTCGAGCTTGGCACGTTGCTGTCCAAGTTCAGGGAAATCTATGAAAAATCTTGAGCACATGTAACGCTCGAGAATTTTTATCTTATCCGGTCGTGCCGGCCGGTAGGCCTTCGCCAGCAGCGCGCAGTACTTTAACAGGCCTCCACCGCGAATTTCTTCTGGCTGTCGCGTGGCTATTAATTTCTCCGATAAATGATGGAGTGCCTCACTGTAATCGCCGTACACGGATTCTCCGACGACTGTCGGATAAAAGTTTTCTCCGATCGGCAACTGAGCACATTCATGGAATGCGATAAGAGAGTCCAAAGCGATTTGGAACGAATCAACAGAGAATTCAAACTGTCTACGCATGGTATCCACAAACTTCAGCTCGACAGACTTGTGGCCGCGAGAGTTCCCCAGTGAAATGAGAGACCAACGGTCACCATCAGAGTTGACACGGACCATCTTGGAGACGTAGGCCTCCTTCAGACCAGCGGGTGACGCGCGCCGACGAGGCGTAGCCGCAGGCATGAGCGTGGAGAGATGGCTGAGCACTGCAGCCTTCACGCGGTCACAGTGGCGAGCAGTCGGTAGATCAGCGGTGAAGATGAGGTCGATATCGGAGTAAGGTTGCGGACGGTCAGCTAAGACGTTGCTCGCAGCACCGCCGTTGAGACGAACATCCCTTACGGTGATTCCCGCTCCACCTTCGCTTTGAGCGGTTTCAAGGCGAGCCCTGACACCGGCCACTAGCTCACGCAGACGTACATGCAGGGTAGGGAAGTTGCCACGTCCATGTATGGGAACCACTTCATCCATGACGTCGTTCAGTCGTCGAACCTGTTCATAGCTGAGCACGGCATGACGCTCGCCACCACCGCAGCCTTCTGAAGAGGTGTAGCTCGACTCGCTCTGAAACAAATAGAAATACTGTGATATCTATCCAAATCAAAAAAACCAAGAACACAAAACAAAATAACAAATTAACTTGAAGTGGAATGTTTGTTGTTTTAAAACTGTATAAATGAGTAACAAAATGTTTGCGACACAAAATATTGTGATCATTTTTTAAATATAATATTAGGAACAAACTTAGTTTATAGTTCAAATTCAAAACGTATTTTTTTTTAAAGGTATTGAAATGACTTGATATTTTATCAATACTACTACAAAAAGACTCTTCAGAAAAGCGCAAAACATAAGTATGTTGAACCAAAATATAAACAGATGAGTTTGGGTTTCTACCTGATTGGATTGCATAATAAAAATACGAGCGAATGAAGGTTATGTTCGGACAAACTGGCCATTACGAGCGAGTTATACTTTGAATAGAAAACTTCAAACTAAATACATAAATGCAATATGACATCAGCCTTTGTAATTATAATACGTACAGAATATAAATAATTTATATTATAATAAAAAAATGAACACTCTTACATATTTTATAAAACTGGTAATACTTTTAAATAAAATTCTTTACAAGACCAACTTTTTTGTTATCTAAAATGATAGTCAAATTTCATTGTCATTGTGATGACTTATCGGTTGGTTTAATAATGAATATTAAAAAAGTTTAAACAATACCTATTAATAAAACAACAAAAGTAAAACTGTCAATGTCATGAGCACGGATGGGTGATTGACCTCGTGAGTGGTTTTAACGTAATCTTTTCCCGGTAGTTTTAAAATCAGACAAACAGAGGCCGGACATTTAGTACCTTGATTATGTAATTGGGTTTATGTATATTAATACCTTTATAATATCTGTAGGGACCTTGAGCGATCGAAATATGATTTTATTATCAACTATATAAAAAATATATATTTGAAATGATTATAAATCGGAATTTTGAAGTACTACTACTACCGGTGACGAACTGGTACAAATATATAATATTTGTATATAATTGCGTTAGTACAGCCGGGTATATATATTCTAAATATATAGCAGTTATCAAGGGTCACGAAACTTTAATACAATACTAATTTATTGTGGTATTTCTATTTACTTAATAATTAAATATGTTTATATATTAATTATATAATTTTAAGAACCGTTTCTCAGTACGTGTTAATCAGCTTACTAAAATACATTATCAATTATCCTCGTTTAATTATAGTCCTATAATTGGTACTAAATACTTAATTTACATGATTATTTAGTGCATTTAGTATACCAAACCGAGTTACAAGGATATTCTTGTTTAGGTATGAATGTGTCTAACAGTAATTTAACAACTTATAAAACATGTATAGGAATTGATTTTACTAAAATATATGTATGTTTTAAAACTATATAAATGTGTAACAAAATGTTCGTCAGTTTTGTCTGACACGTAATCATTAAAAAGTAATAAAAAACTATTTCCATTTCTCATGTTTTACTACTTGTAATCATTTTAAGCTGAATAATATCTTCAGTTTAAAAAAGTATAAATATACTTTAATGGTACCTGACCTCAACCACAATAACACGTACCTAAACTTACTAACTAACTAACTAACTGACAAACTAGTACTTAATACATTGTATTTGTATCTAACTATTGTTAGTATACATGTTAATAATAATTACTTTCACTTATCAGTGCCATGAACCGACACGTGGTTTGAGTGTGTCGAAAGCAATCCAAAGTTCATTATGATCTTGGATTGTAGATCGGTTATTAATATATTTTGTATCATATAGTCTTCTACTTGAACGATAAAGCGTCGGTATAAACCCACCCCACGCTACCGAAATGTATTAGGACGGTTTTTTTTTGTTTTATTTTTCCATTTTGCATTTAATGATTTCTAAGATATAAATAAAGATAGAAAGATATTTTCTATCCTTATTTCTTAGATATTAGATAATATTGATAACAAAAACTCTATCAAATAAGTGACAATGGAAAAGTACTATATATTTAATGTGCAGTGCAAATAAAATAATAATGACTAGCTCGGATCATTGCTACCATGTTATTGATACACAACAGTGCAAGTTATAAAAAACATATAATTATCACGCACGTGGGGGTGGACGTGCATTACAAGATGTTTAATATAATATTAATTAACATATACGTTATATAGTGTCTTGATAATAAATAAATAACACTTAGTACATCAACTAATAAAGGTTTCAATCTGTATTAAGTAGTTTTATGACGCAGGTGTAACAGCAGTTTTAAGACTGTCGCAACTCTTAAGAAGGAATAAAAATGCAGGCGGAAGACTTACAAGATAAACAAGTAAGACAAAGCTATTTCAACTAATATGAATCTAAAAGGTTATATTTTAATAATTACATAGTAAACTCCGCGTTGTGTTAGTTCCACTGGTGCTACCGATCGTGAACTTCGTGTTTCGTGAGAAACGTAACGTGTGAAATACGGAACGGCTACAATGTGATTTATGTCCACACAATGCAAATGTGTTCATTGAATACAAGTGCTCGAGAGGTTAGTGACCTGTGTTGTAACGTATTTAATTAAAGAGTTTTTAAACGCTTGCGCAATGATCCTTATATATAGTCATCAAGTGACAACAGTATATTTTTAAATATGAATAGTAATCACAGATAGTTATAAAAGTAGAGTGACCCTGAAGAAGAGATGGATGGAGTGTTTGAGAAAAGATTTGGCAAAGAAGCGCAAGGCTCTACTCAGATGACGTAGGGAAAGTTCTTGTTTTGAATTATATAACTAGGGTTCGCTCGTCAAGGTTTATTGCTAATTTAAGAGCACTATCATATAAAGAATAGATGGACAGACAGACGAACAGAACTTATTTATACAATAAAAGCTTTAGAAACAATTTAATTATTATAATTTTGGTTTGGTTGTAGATGAATTAAATAAACAAAATATATATTTTTTCAATTTTATTAAACTGATTGTTTAATTTGTTATACTAGTAGATCGATAATAATTGTCTTCAGTTATGTTAAAGATTAATCTTAAAAGTTGCTCATCCCGATGCAGAAGACCTGGATCGTACTATTTATGCTTCAAATATATTTATATTCTTTACCTGAATTTGTTTTTAAAATATTGTTCAAGGACAGGATTACTGATTCCAATAATATAGTTAATTGACATTGATAACATGTTATCAATTATTGTATCATATTTAATTGATAAAAAGTATTTTGGAAGATTAAAAAGAAAGTATTATTGATAAGATTAGATATTTATAAACATAGTGTTCTTAAGAACCGGCACACTGTTATCAATAATATTTATTATATATTGCATCGTAATATAACTACCATACCTCATACTGTTTCAAATATTTAATTCAAATGCCATGTAATATATACCAGTTAGTATAGTATAAGAACTACATACAAAAATTCGTATTTTTTTAAAACGTATACCTTGTTATTATTTTTTTATCATTTATCTTAAGAAAAATATTAGTTTACATTGATATACTTTGGTATCATTCTAGACTTAGATAGTAATTTTAAACCGGATATGATAATGCAATTAAATTATATTATCAATACGGGTTTTATATAGGTATTATATACAATAGTCCGCTAAGACCCGTGAATAAATCAAAACAAAACGATTAGCGTTACGATAGAAATAACAACGGAAAACTATTATAAATGTAAATTAAATTTATCGATACTCGACAACCATAAAACTTCATTATTGACGTTCAGTACATTTTTTCACCATTCCTATTGCATATATATTTACCCGGCTATGCTCACGAAAATTAAACCTACTTTTGAACCCATTCGGAGTTCTTATACCTATATAAGGTCCAAGATGACGGACTCGCGATTTGAACCGACTAGTCAGCAAAATTCCGATTAATTTACGTGAAAATAAATATATATTTAATAATCAAAATAGTTCACGAAAGTTTAATTACAAAAAAACGTATTGCAATTAGCGCGGACTCTATGACGTCGGATAGTATTATGTGCCTACTACCTACGTACGTGATACCGATAAAATGAAACTAAGGGAACATTTAAATAATTTGACGATTACAATTAACGAATACAATTTTACGCAAATCTAATATCACTTTTACTAAATACAAACATTCCAATCTTGATGTAACAAACAAAATGGCGGGATGTGTCAAAACGTTGACCTTGAAGATCTTGTGATCGCAATCTGCTGTATATTATATTATAACCCAGATAAGACACAAATGTATATTATGTAATGTTTAAAGTGTCTCGGATATCCGTAATGAGGTTATTTGTTATTGAATGTAGCAGTTGCTTTCGATTTCAACATTTCATTATAATGAAGACGTGACTGACGCCGTCTGGAATGCAGATGGGAAAGGTCATGATTTTCAAACGATTGTATTGCCAGGCAATTATTTTGTTGCTGTACACCACACCGAAATAAACATTTATAGACTCTATTCTGTTGCCTGTTACTAGTTATAAGAATGCACAACAAGATTAATCATTATCGTTATCATATATACTTACATATATTCTAGATCTGTCTCAGTTTATGTTAATCAAAAAAACAATTTATACATCGTTGCCAGCTTCTAATATCAGCTTTAAAATATTAATTTGTTTTTGTAGAACAGCGCAATGTTAATAATGTCATAGACGGCCATAAGTTAGGTTTCTTTACACGCTATTCGCAACCCACATCTAGACTATACTTTCGATTTCGTGAGCCTTATAATTAGCATGGCCTCGGCGTACGTGAGCTGCGTAACATGGAACGGAACTAGCTCGATCCAATAGCGGGGTCCGTCGCGAGCGCGGGAAGGAATCCATTTTCACTTTCTTATGAATTATTTTAACATCGTTCTAAATTGGTACGAACTCATTAATATTGCAGATGTTAGACCAACTTACTAATTATATGATGTGAAACGAAGACAAACATAATAAAATGATTGATTATAATTATATTCATTATAACTTAAGTATTTCCTTTAGGTATACTCAATAAATATGATTAATTAACGAATAAAAAATATAAATATAATAATATACGTAATTTTAATTGTTGGTTTATTGTTTTTTTTAATTATTATCATCCTGTAATATAAGGCAAATACATATTAGTCTATCGACAAGTAAATATAATATTACTAAAATGTTTAAAGATAATTTAAAACATCAATCTAGAACAATTACACATATTATAATAGTCTAAGAGCTTGAGACCAATAAAGATCATTCAATGAAAACGTTTTTTTTATCAGAAATTAATAAAGTTGCTAAATTTACAATAAAGCTAAAAAAACTTATTTGATTTTTGTCAATGTACATTTAATAACTTTTAGCATGGAAATTTCAAAATTGAATAGCTTAAGGGTTTTAGAAAGCTTAGAACAACCTTCTCAATGGCCAAGTGAAATAAATAATAATAAAGTATTTAATATTAGTAAAGAAACAATGTAAATTGTCGCAATAGTATCGCTACACTATCAAGGGTTTTATGGAGGAAAATAAACAACACGAGTCGCATACTAACAACGTCCTACAGAGGAGCGTGACGAAACAACTGACATGGCGGAGACATTTGACATTTCAAGTATAAAACATTACTACACTAAATTAACGTTAGGTAAAAACACGATCACGCTTAAAGGAAAGGAAACCTTTTACTGAAGATAATAAAATTGAATTTTAATTAAACTACAGCTAAGGTGAATTGCATTAAATTTTAATTTACCAACTTATAATTGGACGATCCATTGAAATAATGATTAAATATTCTTACAATAATAATCTATATAACGGACATTGGACACGAGTTATATATATATATATATATGTACACACATATATTACTAAATTTCGTTCAACCAATAAGACAAATCTAATAGGGAAGCAATTATAATGTTATTGTATTTTATGTTATTCGATTTGTCGAGGCAGTGTCTAATGCCGGAAAATATTACTTTGCAATCGATTAGTAAATAGTCAATTAAATATACATGTAAATAAATCGAACTAAAATATAATTGAATTGAAACAATGAATATATTGTGTTATTTGTTTAAAGCCAAACTGGTTAAATGATAAAGTTTATTTGATCAAGTCACCAAGCAGTTAGACCCATCTGTGCTTTAGCGCGACATTGAGTATTACGAACCGACCTACATACCAAGCGCATCCTGTATATTAGAAAATGCTACACTTGTTATCAAGGACGTAGAGCCCACGACTGACAAACCCAATTAATAATTTAATCCTCAAATTCTAAACCAGATTAAAAGGTCAACTTTGTTATTATTTTTTGCGCAGTTTCTTTGTTCGCTGTTTGATATTATGTGCATTGAAGGTGTTTCTTTATTGCGCAATATTATTGACTGTTATTTTTGTATTGATACAATATAATCAGTATTCAACGATTAGTGATTTTATCGGGTAATTTAATATAATGTAGGTAATTATTATTTATAATAATAAAACTAATTTCAAACGGGTTGAAACGTTGCTATATTAAATGTTCTATAATAAGCCAGTCTTTTATTTTAGATTTGAAACAAGTACGAGTTTTTATAAAAAAAACGTTGAATTTATGAATGTATAAGAATAAATTAAATAAAATTAACACAAAGAATCCTTCGAAGTATACATCATGCGCGCTGAGCGTGTACCTCTGGCTGCTACACAGCTGCGGCGAAAACATTGCGTGAGTGTGATATTGGAATTTTTGCTGAGGAATTCAAACTACACATTCATATTCTTTATGTTCTCAAATGAGTTAAGTTACATTTACATTTGTGCATAAACATTAACTTTTTTAAATAAATAAACTACAGCCCTTACGTAGTTTTCATGCCAAGTATACAGGATGCTCCAATTGGCATCAAATCGACACAAATGATATAATCATAAGGAAACGTTTATAGTAGTATAATAAAAAAGGCATATTGATAATTTCGGTAACACGTATTTTTTTATAAGTCTCCAGTGACAACTTTATGATTGTATAGTGTTAATTTGCAAGTACTTACAAGTGAATCGTGAAGTAGGTACTTAGTCAATATTGCATAGCATCAAAACTTCTAGAACGTACTTTATAATCGTTAACATACATACAGGTAGTCTAATATAATTATTATCTTTGATAACGCCCGCTCAATCATGATATTATTTTGTCAAAGGTTACGTGTTATGTTTCAACGAGAATAGTTAAAGAGTTTTAACGAATAATCTATAAAATGCTTTCCTATTAAACCGTTACCCCGTGGAAGGTTCTCACGTAATGGTTTGGTTGCGGTGTAGCGCTCGTATCACAAACAACTGATAAGGGAACCGCTTCCGTTCGACCACTTCAAATTTCACTAGAAATTGTGCCACATAACCGAATTCGATAGTCTAGGTTACTTCGAGTTACTTAACTGGCCAACGAAAGTAAATAAATATTTATCAAATTTAACGTATTTTGTGAAATTTGTTTAAAAATATCAATAATTTACAAATAAAAAAAATGTGGTCACTGAATCGACTAATAGAAACTTTCTTCATATTAAAGTAACATGTCGTGGCAATTTAGTAATACAATGTTAAAACTGATTGCATTATGTACAAATATAAAGGAAATATTATTTTACTTCCACCTATAAATGAAAATGAAATAATTAGTGTGAAATAACGCATTGCTTGTACGTATACCTACACAATATACACAATATACGGTAAATTATGAGATTACTTCATACCTAGCGTAAAAATAATTTAGTTTTTTATTAATAAAAATTATTGAAATGTCGATTAAAGAAAAGTATATTACAATTAGCCACGTAAGAACATTGAAAACAATATATACCTATATAAAAGAATACCTAATAAACGTCCATCTACGCCGATTCGAATAAGACTAGTAGTAGTAAGATAATTATCAATTTAATAATCTGTGGAACACGTAACTTACGAGATCTCATAATTCATAAAGCACATATTTTCAATAAAGAAAACGTACGATCCTATGACGAATTATCGGTCTACCCACGCATGCTAAATAAAGCTAGAATTTTCAGCGCTGGACTCAAGCCATTCCCGATATCACATGACTACGTCAAACTTACCTTCATGTCGTCGAGCATATCGCAGGCCGAAATAAGAGACGCGGTGTCCGGAGTCAATTTGATAACGCCCATTGTGCTCAATTTCACTTAGATACAGGTGATTAATAAAAAGAGGGTCGACTGGAACTTTTCCTTGTAACAATAACCTCCCGAATCTTTAAGAATATGTAGTATTTAATATCTAAGCGAGTAACGCGTGGTTCGTTTTAGGAACACAGTGCGCGAGACGTACTCACGCAGTGACCGAGCCGCGCGGACTGAAGTGAGCAGTAAGCTCCGGCTTCAATGCGACTTGCGAGTGAAAGGGTCCTGACGTCACTCTCGCGATAACGCGTTTCCCCCGCTAGTCCAACTTGTTGCTATATCTCCTATCTCACTCACTTTTACGACTATCCGTGTAGCGTGCTGCGTACTTGACAGATCCGCAGCAACTACATTTTTGCTACTTCCATGCAAGCTAGCATTTTAATGCAACCTATAACAGTATACATATTATAAAAAAATTATAATAAATATCCCGAAAAAAAAAGCATTAGCTCCTATTCTATAACCGTAACACCTAAAGGTACATATAACATGATAGGCTACGTGTCCGTAGCCCGTAGGTAGCCCGCTCCTCTACATTCGTAGACGTTGTCGTAGGCAGAGTTACGTAACAGGATACTAGATACTTTGAAGCTCACATCAATATTTAAAACAAATAAATATAATTAACCATTTATTAATCGGTGTAGCGTAAACTTTGGTAGTTTTAAGCCATGATCATTTATATTAAATGTATCTTTATTTAATTATAATTAATAAATAATTACTGTTACAGTTTCATCTTAACTGTAATTAATATTATTATTGTTCCAGATACAAGGTTTAAACTAATCTGTTATTGAGAACAATGTAGGTTATAAAATGTAAATAAATTCTAATGATACTAGACTTATTCCAAGTATTTTCCTTCTAGACAATGGTGAGTCCACTTAATATTGGTAAGTACCTTTATCTGTGAGTCGAATAAATTATAGACCGCACTAATTGGTACTAGCATTCTTCACATGTTCAATGATATTAATATACTAAAAGTATATTAAAATATTACTAAATTTAAATAAGTATAGAATGAAAAATAAGACGATACGGGCAGAGCTTCCAACCTGTGACTTCTGCGAACCGAAAGACGGCTGGAATGGCTGCCCGTATCGGCTTATTATATTTTATATTTATATTTAAATAAGTTTGACAAGGTTATTCATATTTTAAGATATTTCGAAACATTATATAACATTTATAAGACGTTGCTATTTAATATTAAAAATATTTTCTTTTATACCAAATAACAACCTGTCAAGCGTAGTATTTATAATGTTTTGTCAATTCTCGTACGATGATGGATGGGCGCCACTTACAATGAGAAACAATTTTGGTATAAATAAATTGAAAAACTTTTTAAGATGTTTTAATAAAATCATTAATAAAAGTCTTCGAAAAATTTTACGAAAACGCAACCGGGTACAATGTTATTTTATATTATTTGTGTTTTTATGTTCTCGTAGTTGCCCGAGTGTAATAAGGAATAAAGTAAGGAAAAACTTAGGTACAAATAGCTTACTAGGAATGTTCATTACAAACCTTGGCCGATGACGACGAAAACGAAAGTTATATCGGATTAAAAAGTGGGTCACTGTTGAGTCAAGGTGAAGTGTGTTTATAGTTGGTAGTTATTATTAACTGGCGGTTCAATCTGTATACAATAATATGCTTTATTTTGGAATCAATAGTTATTTTTATTTTGAGTCGGTCTATTCTAGCGAAGTTCGTCTGACGTAGCAACTCGTTGGTTTATTTTCCCACAAGTGGGAAAGAGAAGATCTATTCAGCGACCTATTGAAACGATTTTGATGACACTTCACGTATGTGATGCGGAATTTGTAATTAATTATTTTTCTAATGTATTACAATTTGCAATCGTTTATAATTACTATAATCTTATTAATCAATTATTCGGCCTATGCCTGCCAATTTTTTTTTTATAACACAAGCAAAGCCATGGCGTAAAGATAGTAGCGTCATGTTGTTTATATATTTGATGGCGGCAGTAGGTACCTACTATATGATATACTGGTATATTAAAACGGATGTATTGATAGTTGAACTAAAGTCAATTATAATTAGAGGAAAGTAGGTGGTATTGAGGCTCTATAGCGACACACCAGGGTCATCTCATATTTATAATATTATAATATGGTCTTTTTTTAATCTTAGGTGCAATATCAAATGATGTGTGATTATATATAAAAGTTTCATTCGATTACATTATTTTAAGTGATATTTTTAACATGTCGGTATTTTTAATGGTTCTTCATTAATATGTTTTATTTTGCAGTTTGTTAGAATGCGTTCAATACGTTCCTTTTTAATTTGTAGAGTTCAGTACCTCGAAAGGAAAATATTTTTTATTGTATCGTTGTCTTATAAATCGTCGGAACCTTTTTTCGGAAAACCGGAGGTATCAAGTTAACATTAAATATTTAGTTCTACGGTCTCTTAACGGTCTAAAAAATCAAGGTTCTAAAGCAACGCTATAAAAACATACGGTCAATTATACCGTATATTTTGACACTGGCAAATAAGTCAAACCTATAGGGAACTTTCCGTTGACCTAGAGTAATGAAATTACTCAAGAAGCAAGGTCTCGAAACGAATAAAGTAAATACTTACACCATTTTTTATTTAGATACTTATAATAACTGTTGGAGGGACACCCCGCCAGCCCATTAATTATTATTATAAAAAAATATATGAAAACTTTCATCCTTAGGATTAAGCCCTTCCTTCCTCCTGTATATTATATTATTATAATATTTGCTTCAAATTACTACTTTCCAAGGTCAATAGTTTGATCATGTCGTATCATATTCCAATAAATGCTAATAAATTATAAGTAAATATATTTTATTTCATAATAAACACACGCGCACTATTTCTAACGGCGATAAAGCGTATTTTGCCTTTTATTGTTATTTGAGAGACAGCTTTGAGTAAAATGTTATAAGATATTTTAGTGGTCTGTAAAAGCAACGATTTTCTTTATTACGAGGAACTTTAAATATTAAAACAATTTCATTTACAGAACAAGGATTTACTTTTATAAAGTCCTGGGGAATTCGATTAAAAAATATATTTTTAGCATAAAATAATAAAGATTATTGAGGACTTTAATTATCTAAATAAACGTTACATAAATTTAAAGTATATAAAAGTTGTATTAGTTCGTCATCCGCCTGTCCTTATACTATTTGTTTGTGGTGGGTGCAATATCAATCTCTTCCACTCTTCCACCATACATTGAAGACATCATTGAAGACTTTCTTCATAATCCAATAATTTTTTGAGCACTCCATCCTTACTTCACTAGCCTTCCTTAACCCTACACATTTATACATGTTTTTATCTCTCTCTTCTATTATATTTGGTATAATAGATTAATTAGTTTTATGTATTCAATTCTTACTTTATTAATTCTTGTCGTAGTTCATCCATTATTTTATATAATTCACCAAATATCCGGTTACGAAGCGAGCTTCTTGTATCTTACAATAAAGATCGAGTCAAGGAGAAAATAATCGTTAACTAAAATACATTATAAACCAGTACCGAAGACCTTCTGCACGGTGCATACAACTGTGACATTTGACAACAGGTAATTAAGCCGATTTTCCTTTGCAAGGAATTACTATAATTAAACTTTCAGAGAGAAATGAACTTTATCACATTAAAGTTACAGTTCTAATTAGTTGTTTCTATAAATAGGATACGATACGTCCTTGGAGGTGCCACTCGGTTGTACACGGATACAGTCGGGACCGACGAAGTCCTTTTTTAGGAAAGTATTTTGAATTGTCAGTTTGATTTATTACGAACTAGTAACATATATTTATCAAAAGTTCACACGTGTAGGTATTATTATTTATAATTATAATAATTATTGGAAAGGAAATTATTATTTCCAATTCAACAAGTAACTAAACGTTATAAAAGCATAATCTGTGTATTTACTTCGTTTAATTTTAGGTATATATATTTTTTATTTACCGAAAATGTTAAAATACTACTGAATACTACTGTTATACTTAAATATATAGGTACATATACAATGTTCAGTTCAACAAACACATCAGTAGATAACTGTAGTGGACACAGCCATCGTCGCGGTGATCAGCTAGTTATTATATAAACGTACAAGTTCTCTTTGTGCAGTAAACTGTTATGTTTAAGACAAGTTGAACAACAAACAGGATCTCGGCCAAGATTACAGCCTTCACCATAATAACACAGCGGGAATTATGTACGACTGTGTATATCTAATGATTGACATTATCTAAACACCTCTTAGTGATTGTCTTAATAAGATTAACTCTATATGTTATCTCATTGGATTGAAGTATATTTTTAGCTTTGCACATGTAAGTGTTTCTTGTGTGATTTCGTTGCAAACGAACAGACCGACCAGCTGATAACAGATTGTGTCGTTGGATATTTATATGTAAATATGGAAAGTTATGAATGTTTTAGTATCCTTGAGGCATTGGTACTGCTAAGACGTAAAGAAAGGCAATGATAAGGGCTTAGAGATAGGACTCTTCAATCCAACGTAGATACGAAGCTTATCTATAATAAAGGGTTAAGTGACTATGGTAGAGTCCAGCCAGTCCGTAAAGAAGCTGCAAACCAAACACAAATGACTTTTTACATCTGTCTGTATAATTTGTTGTAGCTAATTTTAAAGTACAATAAAAGAAATATTTAATTATTTCTAACCATATTATGTAGTAGTCGTATTAGTAATTTACGTACCATATTATTTATAAAAAAAATGTATTAACATACTACATACAGACGTAAATATATATAATATGTATCTATATGTAATGTTTAACTCACATCAAAATCGAGAAAAAATAATTACATTATCGAAATTCTCCATTGTATAATACATAATGTAAATATGTAGTTTGTTTTCGTTATTACGATTTTTTAACAAAATTCTAGACAAAATATGTTTGTATATAACTTTGGTTTGGTTACATTTGAGTTACATGTGTTTAATTGATAATAAATACATATTATATTTTATTAACATGATATATAAGCAACAATAAAATATAAAACACTAATAAATCTAAAGTATATAGGTATATCCATGTCTCTCATTAAGCTCCATAAAAAAGTATTGTCTAACATAGTGTTTTCGGCATCACTATAGCCGGTTAAAAATAACCAAACCCGTTTTGAGAAACGCGAGTAGCTCCGCTTTTTACAGAATCCGCAAAATGCGAATAGTATCAACTTCCTCTTGTCTTCATATTCTTTGTCAGAAACCATTCTTTCGAGTCAACTTTCATTTGTAATTCTACTCCAGCCTCAAGGCTAGAGATCATGGAATAAACCTGGCTACAATGGACCTTCAAAATACTATTTACCATTTTGGCCCTTATGGATATATTATAATATTGTTAAGTGTTTATGATATAAGCCTTGTTATGATGTTGTTTATAACACCCATTATCGAATGACCAATTACTGCGATATTTATAACAGATGTAAAAGTTATATTTTTATTGTTGGTATTAAGTGGTGATTAAAATAATATTAAGGTAGCAGTTATTATATATTCGTTTATATTTTAGTGTCTGAAGGTCACCTAAGTTATATTGGAATATGTTTCTTGAAGATAATGTAATTAACCATTTAATAATATTTAAATCATCAGCCTTCATCACTGGCCAACTTGTATTTTTTATCTTAAATGACTTCGAGCGTAACTTGTAAATAAACACGATATTAATATTAATATACAGAAGAGTAAAATATTGTATTTATTTCACATTTCATTGGTTTGTCTGTCAATTGATTTTAAGAAAGTTTTTTTAATTATTATTTTTTTTCGAAGTCAAAAGTAAAGTAAGTAATAATGAATGAATAAGAAACATCTCTTACAAGAATGAGCATGTATTCGTATTTATAATATTTGTCTTGTATATAAGTTAAATAAATTTGTTAACTAATTTTTTGTTTTCATTCAGGTTAAAACTTATTGATACCTACTATATTTTTACTTTGTTCCCAGTATATATATATATATACACACATACAGTTTATTATTTTTTTATCACAGATATTTTTATTTTCATTAAATTCTCTTAGAAACAATGATTATTTCTCTCTTATACAATGATAACCGGACGTTGACCTTTGATCCGAACGTGATTTAAAGGTAATGAAGAATCTTAACTACATGTATTTGGGCGGGTGTTGTTTACTTGTATTATTTTAGATTCTTAAATATTTACTTTAATTCTATAAATAATTGTAAATTCTTAAATATTTGAACAAATTTAAACGAATTTCCATATGGTTTCTTGCCGGTTTTTCTCCATGAACCTATCTATTGGTACCTAGCAATTAGTCTCTGAAGTTTTATAAGAACAATGTATGCATATTTGAATTAAATAAATAATATTTGACTTATATTTTACTTAGATAATTTGTATTACTACTATTAAATTCAAGTCAGCGTCAAACAACGTTATTGCCATTTTGTGATAAATCGTTGAGTTATGTTGAAAAATAAGAAATCTGAATAAAAAAATATAATGTCCGTTCATCTTATATAGTACATCCATTATTATTTAATAATACATTATATTTTCATTACAATTATAATAACTTTTTGTGTAGAATTATTTTTTTTCTCGTGAAACATAATCTAATTAAATCAATAACATTTCATTAAAACTTGTGCAGTAATTTTTGTTTCATGCGCAAACAAACAAGATACAAACCAGAACAGATTATTTATTAGTATTATTATTTTTTTTTTAATATTGGATCTTAAAATTTTGCTTATGATTAAAATATTAATATTTACTTAATATATTTACAGATACAATATTGCAGAAATAATAAAATTCAAAACTAAACAAGATATGGTAAATAATCCTTCAATAACAATTACTACTGTATTTGATACTTACTTGTAAGTTTTGGTTATTAAAATTCAAATTACTTAATTTCCGCTAATAGTAATTACATATAAGTGCAGGTTGCAAGTTGATGTTTTAGAAATTATACGGTTTTTATAATTATTTTTGCATATATGTATGTATTAAACACACATTCATATTCATCAAATTGTGTCGGTTGTGTATATTGCACACTTTATAGATAATTATACCTAGTCTTGCCATAAATATTGAAACAAAGAAAAAAAATTTATTTTAATCAAAAATCATATTTATTACTTTTATATTGTGTTAGTTTAATACAAAAATATAAAACAATTAAAAATATAAAAGTTTATTCGAAGTGTTGCCCATTGGCTTCCATACAGTCCTTTAAACGTTGAGGTCAGATATCAATAGAAGCACGCGCTCTTTCCATGGGGAAATTCTTCACTGCCAATGGTATGGATTGTTTTAGGAACTCCAAATCATTAGGACTTTTAGAGCAAGCTGTACTCTTTATAACTGACCATAAATCATAATCCAACGGATTAAAATCGTGTCTAGACGACGGCCAGTCTTCAGCTCTGATGAAGTCCGAGACGTTCGCTTCCAACCAAGATTGCGTGGACCGACCTTTATGACCCGGCGCCGAATCTTGCTAGAAGGACCATACTTGGTTATTGAACATGGTCATATTGAGAGGCTTAACTAACTTCTCGAGTTTCGGTTTCGTGATACACTTGTGACGATGTTTTGATACCTTTTTCACAAAAATAGGGATCAGTCACTCCTTTATAGCTAGCTTTTTAACCCCACCAAACCATCACTAAAGTCGGATAATGCCCAAGTGGCACTTTGTCGACTAATTTGGAAGCTTCTTTAGAGCTTTGAGCATAAATACGGTCATTTTGTTTGTTAAAATATTGCTCAACAGAAAAATGTTCTCATTCGTAAACAACATTTTTCTGTTACCTCCTATTTCCACCCTATTCATCTTTAATTTATCAGTTAAGAAATGAATAGTGCTTCTCTTATAGGCTGCAAGTTCTAAGTCATCTCTTAAAATACGTGACATGGTTCTAGGTGCTATTTTTGTTTGCCGAGATATAATATTTTGCTTTCGGACAGGATTTCTTCGAATTATTTCTCTTACTGCTTTGACCACCTTTTTCATAGGAACACTACGTGAACGGCCACATCTTTTGCTGTCACAAACAGAGAAAGTCTCATGGTACCTATTAATAGCTCGGTACATAAACCTTTAACTAATACCACGTGTATGGAGCGTTTTAAAAATTGCATTTGGCACCATACCTACTTTGTGTAATGCAATCACAGCGATTCTGTTCTCTTTATCACCCTACTCCATTTTAATATATTGTACAATGTATTGGTACCAAAATGAGAAAACACAATGAACAATCGTATAAAAATAAATAAAAATTATATAAAAATGACAGATTTATATAAATATAGAATGAAAAATAAACCGATATGGTAGCTCAGTTGGTAGAGCGACGGGGCGGTTTCCTAGTAGTCGCGGGTTCGAATCCCTGCCCGTATCGGTTTATTTTTCATTCTATATTTATATAAATTTAAATAAGCTTAACATGGCTATGTTTAAAGGAAAATACCTTTAAACATAGCCATGTTAAGCTTATTGAAACAAAAATGACAGATTCCAACTTCAAATGTAATAATTTTTCTATTTTAAATTGTAACAGTATTTATGGCCAGACTAAGTATATTATACATATCTAAAAAAATAAATTCAAATTATCCTCATTAAAGTAGGCATTTACACGCACCTTTGATTACATTAAATCGGTCAGTATAGTCAGTTGCAAATGCTTCTCCGTTGAGAAGAAACTGGCCAGAAACTCAAGAGTTGCTCTCTTTAAATTAAAGTTAACAATGTTAGAATTATACATTAACATCAAGACTGTAAATTGAATATTCCACACATTTCGATCCACCTGAAACTCTTAAATGTTATAATAAGATATATTAAATGATATACTTTTAATTTTATATTTATAACTAAGAAAAGCAAGATTTAAGATATTTTGTCGAACTTTATTATATATTCGTAGACATTTCGTAGCCCTAATATGCCTTAGGATATTTTTCATAGTTTTAGTTTTAGTTTATATTTAAATCGTTCCAGATGACCGTCCTATCTCATGGTGTTCTAGTAATAGAGTACAAACTGAATTACATTGATTTTAATGTATACAGATATTTGACGGTCTGTTGGTGTAGTGGTGAGCGACCCTGACTATTGAACCAAGGTTCTGAGTTCGATTCACACATTGAAAACTCTTTGGGTGATCCGCAGGTTGTTGTTCCGAGCCTGGTTGTATTTAGTATTTTCTTTGTCCTTTATACCTACTGGAGTTGGTTCCGTAACATTACATACAAAAAATCAAATCACGATAGTTGTATTTGGGCCCCCCTTAAATAAATAATTAAATAAATTTGAAATAAATCAAATTTATTTCTTTATTTATAAAGTAAATATTCTGTGAATATTTCAATCACATACCTTATTAAAGAGCAAAATAACCATGTTCGTTTTATGGGAGCCCCCTAAATTATTTATTTTATTATGCTTTGTAACAGAAATACATAATCTGTGAAAATTTCAACTTTCTAGTTATCACGGTTCATGGGATATAGCCTGGAGACAGACAGACGCACAGCGAAGTCTTAGTAATAGGATTCCGTTTTTACCCTTTGGGTAAGTACAGAACCCTTAATAAAATCTAAAAGTTATTTATTAGAAATCCTAAAAGGTTCAATTAATTCTAAATTGTTACAACGTGACCTGTGTTTGTAAAAATATCTCACGTTTCAATAATATTAAATGATATACAAGTATCATTAAAATAATCAATTACCGATACAATGTACTATTACCAGGCGTTATCACCTTTACGATATTTAAATTTATTTATACAAAATTTGATAGATGCCGATAGAATATGCGATATCAGGTATGTTAATAAAATAATGTAAATTATCAAATTATGATATAACTACTTAGCTTATATTTGTTGTGAAATTGAGTAGAGTTGTCTCGTGAACACGAAAATAAATTATTCAAAGTTCATATAAACAAGTGACTTCTTTAACATATTTAAATATATATATTTCTATTAATAAACATATTTTGTAAAGTCAACAAGACTACGAATATTAAAAATATCTTGATAATAATATTTACTTATCTTTTATTATATCCTAAATAGCATTTCAAGTCCATCAATGTTTAACAACAATAATATTGTTGTGATGTTGAAGATTGTAAAAATAACAGTGCAATAAGATGTCAACTAAAAATAACGATGATGCCAACAAAATAAAAAATAAGAAATATAACCATGGAGTCCATGGGAGTAATTAAGGGGTGGTGGGATTTCCACTATTTTTGGGATAACTAGCGTAAGATGGTACACTAATTTCTGTTCCTTATCGGATCTTACGGCACCCTCGGGAACATATGAGCGGTCCTGTTCTGAGCTACGACCTCACATATCTTTGAAAATAAAACCTAATTCAAAAATATAAAACAGACCTTCAACTCGTTATTTTTGTAATCGGTTAAAAACATAATTGCCGTAATCATTTGTGTATTATCCCGATGAATGTTTATTTTTATGACTAACTGGAGATTGAATGCCATAACTCCTAAACATTAATAAATAATTACGTCTTACTTATGATCGCATAATTTTTTTTAGATATAATCTTATATATTTGAGAATTAAAAATATATAATTTATAATATATCATAAACTAAGTACCAACATAAATAAAAATCTTATCGTAAATGGAGATCTAATTAAAAACAGTCTTTGTTTGTGTGCTACCAACATAATATTTTAATAATTATATAAGTGCTTGATGGATAACTAAATGAAAAATCGCAATCTTTTTGGCAGCTATCAAGTTACTTATCATGATTTATTATTTAGTGATATATTTAGTGATTATAACATGTTTGTTTTGTAAACATTTCAGGATGCTAATTTGTTTATTTGTTATTTTCGATACCTACTATGCAACTACAGCTCTTGTGATAGTGAAAACAACATGAAGTGGAAATAATTACAATTAAAATATATACATATTTATTTTTCAAGGTTTTGAAAATATTCGTAAGAATTTTTCTGTCTTCTCAAAGAATAGGATGATGAAAAATTGTTCCTATGTAATTTATATTTATTTAGGTTTATTATTTATGTTTTAAGAGTAAATTTTTTAAAGAAAACATTCCTACAAATATTTTTTACTTACAATTATTTTGTACAGAGTTTAAAAGTGTGCCTAAATTTATAAAGAACAAATACAGAAGAAAAAAATAAGTTATAGCAAAAAAATATATAGGGATTTTGATGCACAATGTTAGTAAAAGGTTTGAGGTGATATCAGTGGAGCGTGTTAGGTTTCGTTATCAACGTGGTATCGTTATATCGTTATCACGGTGCTCGTATCAAACAACGAGCAGTCACGCCCTTGGCGATTGATTTTAATTTGCATTTTGGTATTCATTAAATTATTACTTATTAACAACTAACCTCATTTTCTTTTATTCTATTAATTTTGGTAATTATTATTTTCTGTTATTAATGAAGTTATTCTAAACTGTTACAATAGTATATTGTTGATATCTATAACAAATTGGCGGTAAAAGAATCTTATTAATTCTTAAGCAATTAATAAAACGTAATCCTTCTTAATTGTCAAATGTTAATTGTATTGCCTATTACTTGAACTACTATTGAAATGTATATATAAATAAGTTAAAAGAGTGTCTATGAAGCGTATATCTTGCTGGCCCTCCTCTATGAACTGTGCAACTAAAAAATACTTTGATAAATACTTTAAAATTATAATCATTAAAATATTTGAATTTAATATTTATTACTTCTTTCCTATTAAAATTATTTCTTTCCAGTAGGTATGGAAATTTTTCTAAAATAAAAAAAAGACAAAAATCTAAATTACATATGGTTATTTATATCATGTTATTATTATCTATAATAAATTAATGAAGCGTGCAGACCTGTCAAAATGACAAAGAAATATTTAGTAAATTATTTTTTATAGGCGTTTCATTTTTCAAGAAACCCTATACTTGGTAAGTTTTGGGTTTGGCCTATTTCCTTCAGACCTTGATATCTGATACAACCAACTGATTCAAGGCTCACCTTGTCAAATTATAATTCCTTCCGAATAATAAATATACTTTTATTACTCACGTTTCTTTTTTATGACATTTATACAATGTTCATATATAATATTGGTTACGCTTTTTGAAAGTTATATCTCAATCAAATGAAGGATGAAATATTTTTCTAACACACCGTAAACGCGTGTAAGTAAAACACATTGCATATGTTTAATTGTCTAAGATAAAAAAAACAATACTACAAAAACATTGTAGTAAGTAAAAAAAATAATCCTGCACACATACAGACATACATATGTAACATAAATATATGTTACACATGTGATGATTTAAAATAGCAGTCACTAAGTGCGGTCTGTAATTATCTAAAATTAGTCGGTGCTGTTTATTTACAGACGATAACCACAATGTATTTTAATAAAGAGGTCGTTTAAAAACATATTATATTTATTTTCAACGACCATTACGCATTCAACATGTCGAAAACAAACTTTTTTGTCCCTTGTCACAAACTAAAAGTAGCGGGAAAATATTTATATTAGCTGTCATATATTATGTCACTCACAATGTCATATATATGTCAAACAAATTCAATCATATCGAAAGAGGTTTTAAGGTGGTTTAATTAATGTTAATTTTAAACCAACTATCTACCTTTGGCTAAGCTCTAGTATAATCAATCAAAAGTTAAGATTATTTACAAATAAATTGTAATTAATTAATTTCAAATATTCTACAAATACATATTCTTTTTTTAGTTACAGGCTCTTGCTAAGAAAATATAGAAAAAAATCTGATTACTAGATATCCATAGTTGTAGACATTTTTACTCACGTTTTTTTTGTCCTGCTCTTTGGAACGGTGAAATTAGAGTCTCGCGTTTCATAAGTACATGTAGGTATGTAGACAGAGAACGCACTATTTACAAATGTACGTATAGATTAGAAATAAAAAGCTTTAACTTTGATTTTATATTCAATTAATCAAGCAATAAGTTTACACACTTTTGACCTAATAATACAGATTTCTTTTGACTTTATCATCTTATTAATTATAAGTTTCAAATCAGTTATGTAATATATAACTCGAGAAGCAGAAATTTATAATGAACTGTTCTTTAGCGGCTCCATTCTCTCATATATTTGTTTCATTATCTATAGCTGATTTATACAAATTATATATTTTTAAAAACCAAATGCTTACAGAGATTCTTTTTTTACAAAGCTTAGTCTAGACTTTATAAATTTTAGATGTGACTTGAGAGTACGCCAGGACAAAATATTTAATAAGTAGGTATTGATAGCACTAATCTTTATTGTAGGTAACAGAAATATTACAAATTTAAGAAAGTTCACAGCACGTTTGTGTTAATAATAATATACCATATTATACTACAAAGATAACTTAAATTATTAATACACACGACATATAAATATTCTTATGAGGAGACGCAATAAAATGCCAAGCGAATGATGTTTAAAAAACATTGACACTTACAAACAAAATAAAACATAACAGACAGTCTTAGGATATTAACGTACATACAGATAATATAAGAATTTAATATAACATTACGATGTTTAAAAAAATATGTTATTTTAAAAAGTATATTTTTTGACGATTTCTTGTAAAGCACTCTCCCTCTTTGTTAAATATACTTATTAGTGCTTTATATATTATTATAAATTAGTTTTAATTTTGAATCATATATTTTATAAGAGGAGGAAGAAATGTAGTTCTATAGAAACAATCGTAATATATATATCGTCTGTGAATCCTCGTCCCTGTGCTTAGGTATAGTATATAATCTAGGCAGTGTGTTAAGCACTAGACTATATTATTATAATTACATAACAATGTGTATCCTTGATTAAAATTCGACAAAATCGATACACAATTTCATACCGGAAGGTCATAGTGCGCACTTGCAATGACCTTTGACCTAGACCTTGACCCTGCCATTTGTGCAGTTCTCCTCCAAATACCAAAGTTCGTTGCCACCCTCACCACCCTCAGCGACGTCAGCGCATCACCCCACCGCGGAGTAAGCCCTCGTAACACATATACGATACTTGTAGACTTTGCAACCTAATATTTGAGTTTTCATCCAGTTGTTCTTTTACACTTTTATATACGGATAGAAATTAAAAAAAAAAGAAAAATTATAAAGCGCTTTATCTACACCGCAGTAAAGTATCTTTTTTCTGTAATTTTAATATTGATATACAAATAGACACCTGCAACGGCTGCACAGCTTGATAAATATAATTATGATTAATGATTTCCTTCTCGTGTTCGCGTGACTTATTGATAACGAGTAATTAGCATATAGGTAAGTAAGTAAAGCCTCAGTCCAGTTTGTGTCTACCACTGATCTATATAGCACTTCTAGTGATATTTGTTTATGTAATACATTATCAGCACGTGGTACCATCACTATGAAGATATACACACAAGTAGAATCCGTTGCGTAAATAATAAATTAAAGACATTATAAGATTCTTAAGTAAATCAAAGTGAAAACACTATTAAAGTGGTGAAGAACAGAAGTAAGTTTCAATTAACAGCTTAAGTTGCTAACGAGTTACCTAGTTGGTAACCAGCGGACAACAGATGGGCTCACTTGAATTTGCATTAAAAATATACGGCGAAGTATTGCGTTATACATTAATAAACTATATTATTATATAGTCTTTCGACTAGCTTGAAACTAATAAATTGGAAAAAGAAGTAAAAAAAAATCAACCGTTGGATGCGAACATTTTTTAAAAGAAGTTTTCTGAAACCTACCATCATAAAATGTTTAAAATTTGAAACTTTTTATTCAATAAAATAACACTTTAAAATGGTACAACCCTAAACTTTCTACTGTATTTGGTTGTTAAAACTGTAATGTTAAATAATTATACGGATGGACAAAATTATGAAGGTGATTTATTCTGGATGCCGACTGAAATACAGAATCGTATGTTTTCAAAAACTTTCACTGGAGACTAACAATTTTAGGCATCAGTGTTATCCAATTTGCACAACTTACCAAGTTCCCTTCAAATAATTAATCTTTGAAACTAAACAAACTAAATTATCAAGTAATCAATGGTGATATATTTTTAACAGCTTGTGCCCTTAAAAATAAGTATACTACAATGATGAAAAAAGGTTCAATACTACGGATACGTTTCGATTAAAAACAGGTAATTGAAAAGTATACATTAATAGAACCGACCTGAATGAGGCTGTGTGGGAGTCAATGAAAGCGTAGGCGTAATATGGGTTGACGGAGAAGAGGGAAGAGAGCTTGGGCGCCAGGGGACAAGGGGGGCAGGGGGCAAAGGGGGCTGAGAGACAAGGGGTAGATTCGGGCGGACCGCCCACATGGCTGAATAACGTGAATGGGTGACGCAGGCAGCCTACATTTTTATGTAAACATTGTAGCTTATCTCCAACAGGACTGCGACTATATTAATAGTTTTTTTATTTTACTCTTTGAACTGTCTTTGTTATATATTTTTGTGTCAACATTTAATATCTTTAATAAATAATTTTTGAGTTAATACGATTTGTTTCTTCTAATGTCTATGATATGATTCACGCAAAGAAATTTTAGAATATGTGCTACCACAAACTGTCTCAATATACATTTCGAGAATAAAATATAATCGTACATTTAAATTAAAATGTAAAAATTACAGAATAATTAATTTATAAGGAATTCACACTTTGTTGATTAAACATTTTTGCTGACAGAAGTTCGTTAATAATTCAAAGATTATTATTCATTTTTACACCTTCATAAAAAAAGAAACAAATTGGACATGTTTCATGAATTTTAATTAAAGCTATCAAAAAGCTGTCTC
Source organism: Napeogenes sylphis (assembly GCA_959347405.1). Taxonomy (NCBI): domain Eukaryota; kingdom Metazoa; phylum Arthropoda; class Insecta; order Lepidoptera; family Nymphalidae; genus Napeogenes; species Napeogenes sylphis. The sequence goes on along the minus strand of OY365788.1, from coordinate 25,119,917 downwards.
TCTCTCTCTTTCTCTCAATTTTCAGTTGCCATATTATAAATACATTTATATATGGGTAGCATTACTTTCTGAAAAAAATATAGATTTTTTTCTTGTTATATTTTTCTATTTTGTTATGTTTTTATATATAAAAAAATAGATTTTTTTGTTATATTTATTTGATTAAAACGCAGTTGTAAAAAATGAGTAGTTCCAAAATATTAGAGACTGAAGTCTAATGCTTAGACGAAAGTTTTTAATTTTTTGTCATTTTTAATAAGGCGAAGGCGAATAAAGATATTTATATTTTAGCAATTTATTACGTTGTCATGTGTCTTCATTATCAAGTAATAATCCTAATTATTTAATTAAATTAATAAGTCATCGAAATATTCACTTCTAACCAAAAGGTGATATCATAGATTTCGTAAGTTCAACATTAATTCGAGACGAAAATCAAACATGGGTGTTTCCAAATTATCAAGAGTGTAACAGAAGGTCTTCGTGAAGATGAACACAGTCGTCATATTCGTAAACACAGCGGTTTGGTTCAAAAAACTATTTTGTAAGTTCTAAACAAAATCAATCTCTTTTTAACAACTCCCGGTTTAGAGAGTCAGTAAGTAATCGCTATGTCGTGAGGGGTTTCATATACAATAAATAACGACCAAAAATACTTAGACTTAGTACAATCACACAAAGATTTGTCCGGTGTGTTGATCCAACCGAAAGCAGCCAGTCACGGGCATATTTTAAAAATGACATACATTTTCCAATATAGATGCAAATACGTTACCAGTCTAGAGAAGTGGGAAGGGATGAAGGGAGATAAAAATGAGAGAGGAGAGATGGGTGTTTGGGTTTTTGGATCTCTCACTCACCGCACTAAACGTTGCTGTATACTATATAGTTACTACGCAGTTAATTTGCCTCCAACTTCAGTGAGAGGGTGGTACGCCCCGGTCGAGCCGACCCAGACAAGCATACAAATGATTATAGGTATTCTCTACCTATGAGAATTTAAATTTACTTTGTGATAATCATGTTCTCTCCGTGACATAAGGCAGATAATATAAATAATATACAACAAAACGTTAACATTATCGTCTGAGAACCGATTTCAAGCGACCTAACCTAACCAAGCGCGAAATAAATTATATAATTTCAGGTGAAATAGATCTTTATTCCCTGAGCACTAAAATCCATTATCCTTGTAATGATCCAATCTCAAACGTTCAACCACGCATCTACGTTCTACGCAGTTCATAATTCCTAGGGGTAGATGACGTCACTCGTCCCGCCTTCCTACGTCACGTAACTGCGTCATTTGTTAATCTGAATTTTAATACTATAGGATTATTCTGTTAGGACTTAACAAGAATTAAACCTTTATTAGAAAACCATTTATTCAATATGTAAGAAGATCTTTAGAAATCCTGTTTTATTTTTAGACTCCGTAGCTAACTATAGAGTAAATCTAAGTTTGCTCTTGAAAAATATGTTTTGATGTTATTAGTTTTACTTTAGTAATAGCGGATATTAAAAAAGATGTAGATTATATCTTAGATGTAATTCTTTTAGTAAAAAAGTCGAATTTTAATAAATTTAATTTATTTAATTTACAAGAGAAAAAATATCAACTGTACCGTGTAATAAGGTAATCCTTACGTCGTGTGTTCTTCATCGATACCTAACTGGCATTTGGTTTTATTTTTTACCGCAAAACAGTAAATATCCCTTGGTAAACTCCATCTATATTCTAGATTCATCTCGGCGGTCATCTTGCGGGTACTTCACTCTTGTAATAAGTTGCTCTTTTACGTCGACTTTTTGTTTTGCTCAGAATAGCTTTCAGAAAATTTATTATAATATTTATAACTGAATTTCTTTTGCTTTTCTAGGTTATGTCAAAATAACTATAATTACTTAAGAGACAGTAAGTAAGTTAGTCGTTTTTCTGATTATTACCAGACTATCTTTAGAATGCAAAAAATATTTTAAAAGACCATTTTAAAATCTATTTATATCAGCCCGTATAATTTAAAAGTGTGGGTAGCTGGTAACAAGCTTAACATCCAATATCGGAGCGCAGATGTACTTACTAATGTTGGCAATTGTTCGTTGAGGCTTTGTCTATTGAATGAATACTATCGTGCACCCTTTCAGCTAGATTACACACATTTTATGTAAGGGCCCGTTTTTTCAATACACTTCATAAACAAACCGAACTAAGTATCGTATTGTGTATAAAACAAAATGTTATATCAAACAATAAGAAGTATGTTTCAAGTTTTTAATTTTATTTACAGTGACGCAAGATAATTTTAACCATTGTCAGTAATTTAATATAACATTGGAAAATTAATATACCTACTCTAAATCAAAAAGGGTCTAAGCTCAATGTTCCAAACCACATACTGTTAGATTCCACTTAATCTATCTGCACCTAATACAACCGTGTGTAAATATATATTTATAAGACCCAGACCCTATTAAAATACGTGGATTTAGAACTACCCTCTATAGTACAGATATATGTGAATATTTATTCTTTAGCTAACCCTCAAAAAAATATATACAAAATTTGTATCCGTAAAATATTTAACGACGTTAAAATCTGCCAATAAATAACAGCGGCATAGACAACGAAAAATCGAATAAAGGTTACCACGTATTATAAAGCTATAAAACAGCTTTCTGATAGGTCGTAGGCGGTGAGCGACGGACGACACACAAACAGCCTGTCAGCAAAGTCATTATCATATTTAGAGGAATTTATATCAAATATTTTAAGCTTCGAAATATTTAACCGATTTTCTAAAGTCAGGTCTTGTTTCCAAGACTAGAACATTGCCTGAGTGGTTGTAATATATTCTAGTGACGCTGATGAAGCAAAGAATTACTTCTACAAATAAAGAAACCTCACATGTTGTTTGCTGAAGCTGTGTTTAGGGTTGGACTGATGAACAATATCGATGATATTAACTACCTACATTTATTGATTTTCCAGCGTTAGCAAATTATAGTGATTTTATGACTTTTCAGTAGCAAAAAGATCAAGCCTTTATAAGAGCAAGTGAACCCAAAACAATGGTTTTTCAATTTGTCTGAATGTCTGTATGTGTATCGAAAATATTTAAAAAAATATACCAGGATGTGAAGTGATAACTAACAGAATCCATTTTTAGCATTTTTTAAATCTTTGTTTGTTTATCTGTTTGTCTTTTAGTTGTGCACACGACACGAAAAAAATATATTTTTTTTAAATTCATACAAGGGCCCTTTATGAATTTTTAGCAAGGGAGCAAGAAAACCCAAAACAATGTTTTTTCATTTCGTCTGTACGTCTGTATATTGGTGTACGCTAATCTCAGAGACGGATTCATCGATTTGGATGCAGTTTTCGGGAATATATAGTCATGGGATTCACTCTATATTTTGTTATTTTTTATCGGTTAACAAATTAAGAAGTTAATAATCTCTTATGTACCATTGCTGCTTACCAGTTTGAAGGTTTATAGTTTTTACGTACATTGGTAAGTACAAAGGGTACTTTTTATCAAAATCGAAATCTACGCGTACGAAGTCGCAGACACAGCTAGTATTTAATGAAATAGCTCATGTAAACAAATGTAATTTCAATCAATGTAACAAATGTTCTGTTTGGGTAAGTATTTTATAGATAATAATAATATTATTAACTCATTCAAATTTATTATAATTGCTTCCTGCATGTGATTACGTGATGTATCGATAGTATTGTTCGAGTTATCGCACCGCTATCCGCAGTGGTGTGAGGTTCTATTTCTGATATACTCGTTAAGGCCCCAGTGAGCCCCCAGTCAACCCCCAGTCAACCCCTAGCCAACCTCTAGCCTCCATTCAGCGGCGAACAACGTTTTTGTAACAGAATTAGCATATTTATTTATTCAACTACCTTGTGTTTTAAATTCGTTAGTTACAATACATATGTTGTGTTCTTTAGATTATTTTGTATATTAGTATCTTATATACCTTTGTTTCCGTTAGTAGATGTAATGTACGTAACTGCTTCTTATATTCTTAGGTAGTTAACGACTGCAGGCGGTGTGAGGTGCTATTTCTGTAGCGCGTGGGAAGTCTGGCATTAATATTCCCTAAACGAACTAGACCTTCAAAGAAAAAATATGCTTCATAATAATTGAGCAAAATATACCCTTTATATAATAGTACTTGATCATGAATATTTTTTATGATTTTGATGTCTTTACTAACTTAAAGTAATAACTATTGTCAGTATAAGATATTTTTTTATTATATTAAATTTTAAAGTATAAGATAAAAGAAGAACGTATTATTTCTGCGTATTTAGTCTTGACTAAATGTATTTTCTAATATTCTTGTTTTAAGTTCGGATGAACATGATATTATTTATATTTATAATCTTTCAGCGCGGAGGTTTCATAATAACAACAATTGAAACGCTAACTTTTATTAACACTATTAACATGGGTGTTGTAAACGGTAAGTAAATAAGGCAATAGTTTGACCTAAAGATATATGAGGCGCATATTTATTACTATTTATAGATTTGCGTTTCTTTTATAAGAGGAAAGATGAAATTTAAAAAAAAATAACTACGAATGATATAAGCTTTTCAGTGTTGCCGAAAATTGTGTCGTATTTTTACAGAGCTTTTTCAAAAACATACTTTTATTGTAACATAGGTTTTAGGTTACAATAAAAATATTATCAGCCTAAGTTTACGTCTTGAAAGCCTTGTACAAGAATGTTGTTTTATTTTTCTTTAGATATACATTCATATTTTGATTATTACATCAAAATAATAATAGTACTGAAATATCTTCCAACTTTAGTTCCGAGAAAAAAAATGTTAATTTTTTATTTGTAGTACCGTAGTGGAGAAACTAAAGCTATTTTTATCACTAAAAGGATTTGCAAGGGATTCTCCGTTAAATGAAGTTGACTAGCGGATGTCGGGGAACTAGAGGCACTACTTTACTATTGAAGAAGACATTTAAAACTTATACTCTTATAACTAAAATATAATGATATAAATAACGTTAAAAACGTTACTGTACTTTAGTAATTTTTTTAATGGTTCAACTTAAAAAGTAAACCCTATAAGTAGTAGAACCCACCTGTAGCGGACACGAGGACGTTACTAAATAAGGGGGTAAAATAGTTATTATTGGTGGGTTTTCGTGCGGTAAATGAGAACCCCCCTCCCCCATTTACTCCCCGTCGTCTGAGACATCTTCAAATACTCATCTTTGCTGATGTCCTTCGACCGTCTATTGTTATTTGTCCAATGTTATAAAAAAAAAAGAATTGCTTTACTTTAATTCACAAATTCAATATCTACATTTAACAGGGTTCAAGCTTTATTCCTTATTTTAAAGTAAAGATAGTAAGGTGATATTATGTATCACTTAAATAGATATTTACTCTCCCTTTCTCTCTTACACACACTAATAATTTGTAATTAATTAGCTGTAGACATGTGATTCATCTTTATTTCGAAAAAGGTTAGATATGTGTAATATTTAATTAACTTTCTTTTATTATCGTATAAATATTTTGCAATGATATATCTTCGAAAATATTTTATTAATTATAAGATGAAAGAATTTTTTTTTAAATATATATTTAGTAAACATACTTCATACCCTTTCCTATTGAAAGTGATGTTAATATATTTAAATTATAGTCCTGAAGTTTGCAGGATCCTGAGGTAACATAAATTATTTACAAGATCATAGCAAAGTTATTTTTAGATATTGTTTTAATTAAATAATTTGAATATATTTTAGTAACTTTATAAATCCTTCCAACTGTAATTGCAGTCTTAATAGCGGTTTTTTAAATTATTCTGAAATTCAGGGCATGTTCGAGATATTTTATGAAGATAATGAGAATCCAAAGCTGTTTTATATTTAAATAATACAAGTCTTGCTCATAGGTTCGGCAAATATTAATAGCAACTCCTTACAAAGATTTAGTTTATAAAATATATATATTTTTTATATTTTTTCAGTAACGATATAAAAAAATTTTCATTATATACTAAAAGTGTATTAAAGTAACTAAAAAGCTTAAAGTAACTAATAATACTTTTTACATAAAAAGCAAAATAATAACTATTTTAATATTAAACTAAAATATATTTATAGTATCTATTTATAATAGTAATATTTAAAATTATGATTAAATCTAATCTGCTTATGTTTTAGTTAGGAAACTTTTTATAACAGATTCAGAACATTTTCGAAAAAAAGTGTTATTATCTAGTTATAAAAAATAATCATTAGGTACATATAATGAATTTGGTAAATGGTTTAATTTATTTTGAAATATAATAATATTCTAAATGACATATGTATTATGATATTTGATGATATGAGACTGTGTGTTTTAAAACATACTACGGCTGTGTGTTAAGTTATCAAGGAGACAATCATCTCATATAGATGCTGGCCTGTCTTAATAACTAACAAGATCTAAATAAAATGATTTTCTTCAAGTATGTACTAATTTAAATGTTTAATAAATAATATTATAGGTTATTATGTGGTAAAAAGAATACATAATTATGCTAATAAAAAAAATACCGAAATAATAATAGTCTTTTTTAATTGAAGTGGAATACAATGTTTTACATAAACAGTATAATCTATCAATATCCCGAGAAACAATGATTTGTGTGAAAATTCAATGTTTTTTCAAACATCATGTATTGTTTTATAATTGGTCATTAATTTGTTGTAATATTATTGCAATTACAGTTATTACCTCCAATGTACTTTTTATGTAATTACAAATAATAATCAATACGCACACTTAGAATTAATTATTTATTAATATATGTATAATTACTCGCTGATCACATTGATATGGTACGCTAGTTAACTTAATCCTTCCTCGCCATTTTATATATACTGTATCGACTAGTAATATTAAAATCCTGTGTATATTTACCTAAATATTTTATAATTTTTTTAATTATCGTATTATTTCAAAATATAATAAAATTTTAAAAATGTTTGTATTAATTTTTTTAAGATGTTATATATATTTTTTCTGACTGTACTTATCATTTTACGCAACCTATTCTCCTAGCCAAGAATAATGGAGTTCGCCAGGTAATAAATAACTGTTACTCGATATTATAATAAAAGTTTTTTAATATAAACTGTGCCAAAAATGCACATTCATATTTAAAAGAAGTTGTTTACATACAATACACTAATTATGTGAAATAATGTCTGTAAGTTTTCGGCCATATAAGCGCGGGAAAATTAACTGCTATATTTTGACATATTTACATTTAAATTAGGAACTGGATCTAGTTTTGTTTTTTTATGAAACCATAACTTCTGTATATAAAGACTTTGCACAGACGAGATTTATTGCAATGCAGCCTTCAGAATATATTAAATACACAGAATAAATTTACCATTTTAGATCTAGATTTGGATAATTTTATTTAACTTGCGCCAAATATGCAGCTACGGAAAATTATTTAATCTGTTCGATTTATATATGTCGAAATTTTTAAATAAAACCTTTTTTAAATTATTATATATGTTTTATTAGTTTCGTAGCTACTGAGATTACAAACCCTCTGTTACTTATAAATTCAAGCTATAAAATGAATCACATGTATCCTCCATCTTGTGAACCTGTATTAACATACTACGTCTGTGACTGGACATCGGCAAATGTCACGAGCCTTTTGTTTTCAACCCGGATTTAAACAGACTGCGCTAATAAACTAAACTGCACCTTACATTCTACATATTAAGCACATATTTCTCTGGCAGGCTATCGGCAGTTAGTACCTTATTATGATCTGTTTGACATCAATGAATGTCAAGGGTAAGCCTACGCTATAGTAATTTGTTTGTTAGTGACTTTTGTTTCGATATGTTTATTTTATTGAGTATTTAATTAATTAATTATACGAGGTATATCCTTGTAATGACACGTGCATATGGGAGGGTGTATTTTTATATATTTTAATTATATATGTAGTATAAAGACTTAGATTAGCCACATAAGATATAGAAATTATATTTATAAGCTTTATTTATTTTATACAAGTACGATTTTGCAAATAAGTTTATATATATTTTTAAAATATATAAAACATATTACTTTTATATATTTAATACAATACTTAAAAAAATAGTAAGCGTAAGATGACTAAACATGTTTTAAATGTAATTTAAGAATTTTAAAAAATATATATGTATTTCTATAATGTAATAAAACGTGTTGCATTTTATTGCCAATATTTTTTAAAAACATAAATAAAAAAATATAATTAAAACCTTCGTGCAATATTACTAGAGGTCAATAAAGCTCGATTATAACCTAGTTACTAAATAACGAATAGTAATTACTAATATAATGTGCACACATACAACTATCAGACATTGTAGTGAATGTAGTAGGGTGTGTGAGCTAGATTATAGGACATGGCGTATTACCTACATTAAGGCCTATAATTTAGGCTTAAAAGGACACTAGAAAGACTAGTTTATTAATAAACCTACTTGGATACAATATATATAATATCATCTAACAGTAAGTTAGAGAATGAGTTAATAACTTTGATCTTAATAAAGTTAATTATTAAATGCAATAAAAATAGTTGTAATAGTTAATTCACTGACGAGTATGTAGTGGTGTAATGAGCACTGTGTTGGTAGTGTGTGTAGGATATTATATATTTTTACAACTACATTACTAACATACTTAGAATCGTTTATTTTACATTTAAATCCACCGTTAAATGTTATTTTATCATTTAAATTACATATAATTATTAAATTGTTAATGAAAGAAAATATTATATTTCTCCTAAACTAGTTGGTTGTATTAATTATTGTAATTGTATATGATTTTATAAGGATTAAATATATATTGCTTATAAATAAAGTTTCATAAGTCCATGGTAGGTACGCCTATGTGAAATTAAAAAGGTTTGACTTTGATGCTTGTAGATGATATCATATATTCTGTAGGTCGTAGAGGCTGGCTGCGAAATGTGGTTTCGACTCGTCCGAGCTGGTTCGACACACTCACATACACCCAATCTTCTTTACCTACCTTTCTTCATCCCTCTTCGTTCATCAAAGATGGAAAAGTAAGTGCATCTTTTGAAAATATCCATATTTTAAAACTGCTTATTCCTATGTAAACTGTTCGCTTGCTAGCCATTTTATCTCATAAAATAAAATATTTTCCTTAACTTAAATGAAATGTAAAATGTTATCACTTATCACTCGCTTTAGTTAAATGTGTTAAAAACTAAAAGAAAATGATAATCCCTACTGTACTAAAAACCCACCTTTCGAACGTATTAAGGTACTTAAGGAAATTGCTAAAATAAAACTGAATTTACCTGAAAAAAACGATGCGATAAGAAAAAACGTGAAAGCCTTATCTTAATCTGAATGTGGGTTTTTCCGAACAATAAATTTGAATAATTTACAAGTGGATTAATAATGTCAATAAGCCGATAAAAGTTAAATTATTATAACATCACTCAGCCGCAGACATAATATTATTGATCTGTTCACCGTATATGATATTTTTAATAATATTTATTATTAATAGAATAAGTTGCCATTTTTATTTTTTGGTCTAAAAAAACACAATGTGACTTAAAAACCTACTCTATAATTTAACTTTATTATTTACAATCGTATATATGAAGGTTTATAGATCAAAAGTTTTTATATGAATGAACTGAAAAATGGACTTAATAAATAAAATTGAGCAATTACTCTGCAATTTCTATTGTAAAGTCTCATTTCTTCACTGATCAGAATGAATTACCGGTTTAATAGTTACTCTGTCGGAAATAGTTTCAGTCCGCCATTTGTAAAGTTATTGTCTCTATTGATTTACGTTAAATGTCAGGCATTTTACCGCCAATAATTATTTTTTCTTATCACTCGTACAACCCCGTACAACTGAATAGATTTAGTGTTATAATACTATTTATATTTTTATTATTTCGACAATGTTATTAATATAACGTATAATTCAATTAACGACAATTTAACAAACAATACATAAAATGGTGATAAGTTCGGTAAAGTTATGAAGAACAATAAGTAGGGAAAATTATGAACAGTTCTGTCAATTGGTTTCGTTAAATGATACTCAAGATTAAAAGCTACTCAAGATTTTGAGTACAGATAAATATTTATAAATATATTAAGTGGCGAGAAACTAAAATATTGCGTAAATTTTTCATCTACGTATATATATTTATATACAACCTTCGCATTTGAATTACGATGTCTTCTAAACAGCCATTACATCACGTAAAGTCATTTTGTTTAAAAATAATCCTAAAAATATATGACCTATAGCACTAACATAAAATATAGAATAAATTACAAGACATAGTGCTCCTAGGTGTGGCAAGGACAGACAGTCGAGATATGCATTATGCAACTATCACGTGGCCGGCCGTCATTTAAGCATTCGATAAGGGTAAAAGTTTAATAAAATAATTATCAAAATAGATTGAATATATAATTTAATTATTTATTTATTAATTTGAGTTCTATAAACAAATGTTTTGGCATTTTGTTATTAGTGCTATTTTTAAAAAATATATATATGACATATTTTTGACAGCGTTTTTAGAGGGAAAGTTTTGGCGTTTTATTGACAATATGAATTGCATATTATGATGATATCATTAATATGGCGTCAGATTCAATGATTAAATAATCATAACATTATCATGTTTATTTACGGATTTATTTTTTACAACATTAATCGTTTCTTATCTATATTCAAAACTAATAGGTAGGTACTTAAATGTTACATGTTTTAAAAAATCATTTAAGTTATTTCGGCATACAAATTAATGACATATAATTACACCTGACTTTGTTCGGACTGAGTCCCGACTGACAACTTTAAAATGTCAGCCATTTAAAACTGTATTAAATATACAGTAACATTTGATATGTTTGCGTAAATATAATTATATGAAATATTTGAAAGTTAAGTTATACGCAGAAACTAGGGTTGCTAACCATACTTTAGGATAAAGTATTTTAATTTATTTTGGGTAATTATACTTTATACTTTTGCATACAAATAAAGTATGTGAAAATACTTTATGTTCAAGCTTGACTGCGATGCATAGAACAAAACAAACATTATGGGATTTATGGGTAACTATTCAACATATAACTTAAAACAAATGATGGAAACGATTTATAATTACTGACCCAAATGTATCTAACACTAAATTCAGTCAGTCACATGTTATTGTGAATCTGTCATCACTCGAAATATTGAATAAAGTTATCAGTATTTTTTCATTTTTTATTGATATGAACTTAAGTTATATGACAAAATGGTTTGATTTTAGCAAACAGAACTGGCTTTCCATACATCCTAATATGTCATTGATGATGTATTTAAATGAGATTATATTTGGACATTTTGAAATGGAACCAAATTTCAATAAAAACGATTTTTTTTATCTATTAAAATTTCAATGTTGATTATCAAACAAACAAACATTAAAAATAGTAAAAAAATGTTAGCTTGCGCTAAAAGCATACAAAAATACGTTTTTAAGGCAATATAAACATAAAAATTTATAAATACTTTTTTTTTTGACGAAAAAATTAAGCAACCCTAGCGGGAACATTACTTACCAATAAATATACATAAGGAACGTTAATTTACCTGTAACAAAAAATATTTTATTAATATATATATATATATCAGCGCAACGACAATACTTCAACAATTATAATTATTAAATTAACTAATTAATCGTTAAAAAATAACGAAGATTATTTATCAGTGTAAAAATTACCATAAATTAGAGCATTTCTAGTTGATTTTGTTTTTAGAACATAAACAAAATGTTACTTGTAAAAACTTTTAGCAACAAGCGCGTTCGACGATCCCTATAAAGGACCCGCACAGAGAGCCCTACAGGTATTCTTGCTCTAGTCTAGGATTTCGCTGCCAGTTGAATAAATGAAGCTATAATTATTCTTGAAGTTAAATTTTGAAGAAGCAATAATGAACGACAGCAATGCTGACGTCACACCTTTTAAAAAAAGACGGGGATCTTTTCTTGTTTCTTAAATGTTGTTACTTCTATTTAATAAATTTTGCTTGATTAATGTGTTCTTTGTAAATTGTCCTGACAGATTTATAAAGTACAAAAATTTAAGTATTTACAAAACTAGCCATTGCCAAATATCGTCTGTCCCCTCCAGTGTTTTTATAAATTATATATATATTATATACATTAGTTTAGTACTTTTATAAAATGTAATTATTGTCCAAATAAGTTTTTGTTTTCCCGTGAAAAAGAAAAGTCAACACTATCCTGTATTTTAAGGGCAATAATCTATAATATAATGATTTTATCTGGATACTTACAAGAACATGACCTTAAAATGTCTTTAATAATTTCTTGATCTTCCTTTATCTCAAGGACGTTTATAATTTTTTTTTTCCCGAAAGGTCATCGTTGCATAATTCACGATAGTATTTTCATTATATTTCTACTATATTGTATTCTAATTATTTAAATTATGATAATGACAACATACTTTAAGAAGAAAATTATGTTAGACATCACGACATATTCTGAAACTTATTAAACATTAATAATATATAATTTTAACGAGAGTTATAAATAGCACAGATTAAATAATGATATAATATTACACCAAAAAGTCGATACGAAATGTGAACCGAACCAATCCGAGTTCGTCCTCGGGGACTAAGCCGTACGCAATATACCGACAGATTTATAGTTCACTGTGATTTATACTCTGTAATATACGAATGATATACGCAAATAGGATTCAATATGACGTACAGATGATAGATATGACAAGCAATGGACGAGACATTACTAATCTAATAATATCATTACATATATTTGTAGTTTTTCTTATTCCTTCAAATAGTATTTAAACTTTCATGATGGCATGTCTGTCTGTGACGTTATCGGACCCGTGCTTTCAGCTTAAAAGAACCCTTAATGGGTCTAAAGTAGTGGTGAAAATTTTGATATAATTGATGTGATTATATCCAGATAATATATCTATTTATTTATTATTATCATTTAAATATATATACATATATATTTAACATTAAGTTATTTATTTCAAATTAACGTAAAGGAATAGTGAAGTTTTTGCAATCAATAAATACATTGCAATATTTTTTTTCTCATCGCTATGAATGTTTTTATAAATAGGCTCAACGATAAATAGGTCACAAATAACCTGCAATAAGCTGATAAAAGGGTAAAATGGTGGCAAGTTATTTCATAAGCCATTGAGCAATTTAATATTTATAGCAAAACAACGCAACATAAATACAATATCATTTTTCTTGCTAACGATCTCTTGCTCCTTCACCACCTCCTACGATACACAAAGAAAACAATGAAACGTGAGATTTTATTGAAAAATTCACTTTCTAATATTATTTTTGTTGTGGGTACATGCACAATATTTTTAAGCTATCATCCGATGCTAATACAAAACAAAAGATAAAGATATTTTCCGATAGTAGAGATGAGTCGTTTTTATTTTAATGGAAAGTTTCCAAGTTGTATAACTTGAGTAACGGTTGTATAACACAAGGATTGTTTGGTTTCGTAATAGTTCCTAGTAAACTACCGACGGACAGACTGTACTTAATGAAAATAACAAACACAACTCTCAAGATGCTGTTTCAAATATTAATATTCAACCCTTTCACTATTACGTTTCAGATAGATAACATCTTAAACATTTCATTTATTATACACTATATAAGTCTACATATATAGAGTTTTTCAAAAATAAATATACAATGAAAAATTAAATGATACGTGCTGGATTCGACACTAAGAACTCTGAAAAAATATCTCGTTGCTCTTCCAGTTGAGCTACCGTATACCGCTACCAGCTTAAGTGAGTTTAGCATAATACATTATAGTATATATCCTCTGTAGAGCTTCTTTTTCATAAGATATTTATTTAAACATATGTATAATGTTTATGTAACATTCATAAATGTAGAATATTAAAAGGTTAACTGAACTATACAAAGTAACTAATCTGATCGAGATACGGAAGTATTAAGCTTAGTTTTGGAAATAAACTTTATCACTAGTATTCGTTGCCTGCAAAAAAATAGCCCCAATAAAGGTTATAAAGTGTAAATAACATGAAACATTACCAAAATAATGTATATTGTGATAACTGCAGCTTGATAACAATAAATCATTTTTGCGTAAACAAGTCCAGTGATGCATGTTGTGACTAATAGAACTCTAACGACACACACAATTATCATGTCGACTAACAGCTCTATTGCGGTTAAAATTTTATTATTTTGTGACACTTTTTGAAGCATTGCTAAATAATGTCGACAGTAGTAACAGTACGAACAGTAGAACAAACAGTAGGACAGTAGAACAAACAGTAGAACAAACAGTAGGAACAGTAGAACAAACAGTAGGGACAGCAGAACAAACAGTAGGGACAGCAGAACAAACAGTAGTAACAGTAGAACAAAATCAGAAACACTAATTACCAAACTAGTAGTCTATTATATATATCACCTATAAGTTATAGTCCTCCTAATATTACAATATTACGTATATATTAATTAGATTATTGTTGAAGTTATTATGAATTTAGTTAACAAATATACCGAGACCCAAAACAGGGTTTAAGTTAATTTGTATCTCAGTAAAATACAAGGTTCCCGTGGGAATGACAAGTGACTACCATTCGTCACCAGGGATGGAGGCTGCGGTGCCGGGGTTGAGGGGGGAGAGGGGGGGGGAAGCTGTCGCTGTCGGTTACTTCAGTCATTAGTAGCTGTAAGTAGTCATCTACTACTTATCCCTCTACAAGAGAACCAAGTCACGAACAAAAACTAATTAACTTATTCTTAGACATTAGTTATCCGAATACTATATGTACATTACTGGACATGTTTTAAATTACGATTAAAACAGTTGCTTATACAATTTTAAAGGTTATTATAAAATATAGTACTAAGGAATGAAAAATATTGGGTAACAATAATTTCAAAATATTTAAAATAGGTACCTAATATTATTTTGAACTGGCACTAAGCTTAATGTTGTTATCTTTATTTATAATTAATATAAATCGCTGAAAGTAGCTAACTCCATAGATATAGTCTGGAAGCTTCTGGAAACTTCGGCTTTTAAACACATAAGGTAGAAAGGAAAGTCACATTGTACTTGTAGATTCTATTAAATCTGTTAATATAATACCTATATGTAAAATACTTGATCGAATCAGAAGTTGTATTGAACAGTAAAGGCTAATAAGTTATTATCAATCTAAGTTGAATTGTTATCACGTTCCATGGATAATGAAGTCATCTGTCTGTCTGTCTGTCTCTGTGTGTGTGTGTGTGTGTGTGTAATTGGCGAGACAAAGCTGCGTCTTATCTTCGTGTTGGTAACACGTAATATAATCAGTCTGCCTCTGTAATATAATCAATCTGTAGGGATGATGAGATTACGACATTATTGATTTAATTGCTTATGTACTTTGATTTTGGTAACAACATAATACAATATTTTATAATATGTCATGAATCCTCAATCGCCAATAGAAATAGTGAAATTACAATACTTATTTACTTAAATAGAAAAAAAAGCTATTTCGAAAAATTAAATAGTGGTAAAGTTATTATTCAAATAGTTAATAAATTCTTCAAGGGTGTTCGCTATATATAATAAAGTTCCACAAGACAGAAGATAAAAAGAACTTGGGTTTTTGACTCATTTGATGTTAAAATGTATACGTATACTGGTAAATTTCATTTGAAAAGAGCAACTGTTCAGTTTCTGACCAGCTTTTCTCAGCAGAACATTCCGAGCTTACTCACAGACTGACTATACGGACCAATTTAAAAATTGACGATTTAAGAGCGCATGTAAATGCTTACTTGAATAAAAAATATTTCAATTTGAATTGATTTATTTTGATGAACAAACGATTTCTTTTTTTATATATAATATAAATATAATGTATGTAATCAAAGTGCCTGTGATGTTAAACTTCATCATATATTTATTAAAACGAGAAGCTTCAAGGGAATTCAACTTGGAGTTGTAAGATGTCGAATTCCCAAAATGATTCTAAAAGCAATAATATTATTGGAAACCGCTCAGTGTTCACAAACAGCTACTCTATAACAAATAACACATATGTTATTAAATCTGATGATACTTTCTAAAATAAAGAATCGTTTTTATCATTCTCTATTATAATAAACGCCTAACATAGTTGACATTCTTATAAAGTTCTAACAAAATGATAACAGAAAATGTATATATTATATCTGGAATACTATCCTAAAGCTCGCAGGTTCGATTCCTGCCCGGGTTGATAATTTTTTTTTTTGTATAAAAAAAAACTTAACATTGCCAATATGTTTATAAATTATTTCAAACTAATAAGAAGGCTATCATAATAATAAACTATTTCTAGTTTGATTTCTGTTAATGTTGATCATTTTTATTTAATTATATATTAATTTAAAAGATATACTAACATGGCCTCCATGTACATAATAAAATGATCTTCTAAGCACGTGAGGAAGTACCAACAGTAAGAACTAACTTGCAGGTAATAATAATTATTTATCTATTAGGATCAGTAAGGTAATGATTTATTGATGCTTGGTTTAATTGCAAGATGCCTCTATAGTTACTTGATCTGTATGTACGCACCTAGGTATGGATATACACAACATATAATATATAATTATTTGTCGTCTAGGACGAAGGACTCGAACCTACGTCTTCCGGGGTCCCCATCGCTCTGTGAACTGAACTATCGTGTCATTATACACCCTAACGAGTCAGCATTCCAAAGACATTGATTTGTCTGTTCTGTTCAAAGAAATAATGTCATTCTCTAAGCGAATTTATTGATTTACGTCAAAAAACTTCTTCATTTCTTAATATTTATCCAGACCTCTTAATACTGCTCAGTTCTCACACTGTTACTTCATACACATTGATCAATCTATTACATCTACTATAAAAGAAATTTATATTTGACGTAAAAATACACTATTATAGGTATAAAGAATAATAAATTCTTCTTCTGGGAATGAAATTAATTATTTAATTTATGTTTGTTTTATATTAGCTTGATTAAATTTACCAAAAAAATAAGAGAATGTTCTACAACCAGAAACTTCCAATGGTTTCATGAATCTACAAAAATAAATAGAAGTTGCTGAAAATCTTCCGAAACACAATATTAAATTGACCTTCAGGAGTTCTTCAAGTTTTCAAAGTTTCTCCTAATGGTCTCTCGCGAGGCTCTGCTTTGTTTGGTAACTTGTTGCCACGGACACATTAGATCTTATAAACTAACCCTTATAACAATAGATAATATGTAACCTTAGTAAAATTACATATTTGTTAGATGATATAATAAAGCAAGAGATTTTAAATATAAGGTTCAAAATTAACATAAGTCACTAAGTTATTAGTTATTAACTAATATTAGATATGCTAATTAGTGTTGGTTTGTTTGTTACCTTTTAAATTGTACAGAAAATGACATTATACCTTTATAACTTACCTTCTAAATACAGTAGGTACTGTTACATCTGATACAATAATATTTTTAGCTTTATTGTGGAAGCGAAACCACATGATAAAAATAGTAGTAAATAAATGTAATACCTACAATATAGACTGCGTAATAAAGTAGACCAGCATCCAGCATCCACCTCGACACAGAACACAATGAGAATTGCAAGATGCGACACATCCTGCTGATGAAAGCACTATCAGATAAATATTATCAGGCTACAATGTAACGAATGGAAGGTACAATTGAATGAAATGCACTGGACACTTCATTAATGTCTTATATTTATATAAATGAAGAAATGGCACAAAATAACTACGAAAGACATTAATACAAAGATGGATGTTCTACTTTTTTTACACACACGCCACACATACGTACACACATTTTACACTGTGGTACTATGTTTTTTATGCAATATTATTCTTTTGTGAAAACACCTCTGCATAACTAAATATAATGACATAAATATTAATTAACATTTTAAGGGAAGAGGAAACAAAGTTAGGGTTATTTACATTACATTTAGGGACTACATTACATTTACACCGGAGAGGGTAAAACGCTGCCTTTCATTATCCTCTTAATTCCTCAGAACTTCACCTTAAATATTTTTATCTGAATTCTCATTACGAGGAATATATAAATACTTTTATAACAACAAAAACATAAGTAATTTTGTGTCTCTTAATTATGATATAACTGACAAATAATATAATTGGTTTAAGGAAAATATTAACATATTAAAATTAAAGCTTGTATTAGCCCGTCGCCATTTTAATTCCAAACACGCGTATCCAAATCCTTTGAAACAACACGAGCAGTCGTACGCACGTCACGCGCCGCGCCAATAAACAGACGCTTAGACGTTATCTCATTACTATCATGTCTGTTGGTACCCCATCAGAACTTCAGAATAACATATTATCCTTTGAATTCATCTCTTCTAAATAGTTTTATTTGTTTCAACTAAATTCATATTAAAAACTTTATAATTGCGATCTATCGTTTAGTGTTTGGTGACTAATGCTGTCTGATAGCTGTGTATTTTTTTTTAATGAGGATCTAAAATGTTCTATTTTTGAATGATGTTTAATAGCTGGTTATTTTTTATAATTGTTTATTTTAAATGATGTTCTGAAATTTTCCCTTTTAAATGAGGTTTAATGACTGCGTATTTTTTTATAATTATACTTTTTATATTATAAAAAAATTGGATCAAAAATTATTCTTCCTAAACTATTTATTACTCAAAATCAAGTTTTTAATGGTTTTTCTTTCTTCTTCTAATCCTATTAGGACATGTCAGAAATGTTTTTATTATACCAATGAGAATTCTTTTAGCTACTTCAACCCTCTAACAATGTTCAAAACTTCTACACTTAATGCTCTTACTTGTTATTATTAACTTTTCAATGAAATTATTATAACACCATTGGAGGATAATTTTGTGAAATATTGGGTAATATTTTGAGTTGCTCTAATCTTCTCTCGCTGATACAATTTAGAGATGAGTTATGTTTTTTCTGGAATGTTGTAACTTTATTATAAGAAAAACATTAACTTCCAATCTTTCAATGCCAACAAATTAAAAATAGGAATACACGGAATTGTATTTTTTTGTCGGTAAGGTAACTGAATTTTCATAGGTTTTATGTTATTATTAGGTTTTTAATTACAGTAACAGTAGCAAATTTATGTATGGAAAAGTACATATAATATAATTTTAAACGTAGTGCAAAGTCACATGTAAAAATCAGTTATATGAAACCAGTATAGTATATAAAATGAACTACACTTTACATATAAACCTTTTAGTATAAGAATTGATTGTGTTGAAATTACCATTCTAAAGTCGTTAAGCGGTGTACGTATGTATGTATACTCCCCGTGTCGACCTGAATGACATTAACAAACTGACACCTCTACTAATACACTAAAGAAATTATTTATATATATATCTTTGTTTGAACAAAATTGTTTTCGTACTTGAAAAGTAAACGGTATAATGAATTGTAACAGAACTATTTGGTTAACATATATTTTTATTTTCTTAACATATATTTTTGGCGCGAAGAATGACGTAATATGTAAAATATCTCCGCTGTCATTGTATTGTATCATCCGCAAGGAAATAAGAAATAGTTAACATTGTAGTTTATTTTTAAACCGTATCAATGTTTGTTTTGATATATCAATGAACGTATATCATAATATTTAATAGAACCATAGACGGTGTGCTCTATAATAGACAATGTTATACAACATAGCCTTTTATGATTATTATATTCTCTTCAACTGTAACAGTTATCTTATACAATTAGTCTTTTCTTATAACCCCCCCCCCCCCCCCTCTTCAGGAATATATTGTCCCATGAACTAATCGACAAACTGACTTTTACACACACTTACCTACTTTACTAACTACTACTTACATACTTACCACTTACACTTGACAGTTGGTGTTCTCAGAAAAAAAAAAAATAATTTGGATCAATTTAAATATATATATATGTATATATACATTAATACATGTCATTTTGTAAACAAACATACAGTGATGCGTATAAACTAATTCGTTACTTTTTATAAGTAATTCTTAATTATTTTCTTTGATCCATTTACTTACTTAATTATAAAGGATGGTCTAAACTAAGTGTAAATAAACTTTCGTATTTAAGTGAGTACTAGTCGGTACAAATTGTAATGAACTATACACTGAAGCAGAGTCGTGCCAGTAATTGCAAGGAGCAGCGATAGATCAGCGCCGGCGCATCGTGTACATTCCGAGCTTGCGCTTGCGCAATACGAGCCTTGAAACAACGACCATTTGAAAGTATCTTAGAATGTGTATGATTTATGTATTACGTTTATGAGATTACAGAATACCTTTTAGGACAGATAAGTCAATAGCATTGAAATAATGCTGTACCTGAAAAAAAAATACAGCACAGTAGGACTTAAAAGGCTGATTTAGTTCGAAATTATGTTAAATACTTGATATATGTATCGTACAAATAAATACAAAACTACTTCATAATATCTGTTTAATACACAGAACGTTTAATTTCCACATCGTGAAACATAAAACAAAAACAACAAAGACTTCCAAAATAGACGAAACTAATAGATAAAAGAAACACTAAAGTGGTTTCGACAACCCATTGTCACTGATACCACAAAGAATGTGACTAAACTATAACGAATCAGCTTTCTTGAAGTAACAAAAATAACAACCCCTTAAGACTGTCCCAAATTATAGTTGTTTATGTGTTGTATTAATTACATTGCCTTTTGTGAACGCATCTTGTAATAAATGCAATCATAAGTTTAGGAAACATCTTATATAGTAATAATTGTGTAACAAACATACATACCAATGAAGAAATGTGATCATTATAGCAATACGTAAGGCCGCTAACATCCGTACTGTTTACTATGGCCTTGCATGCCATTAACACTCTTAGTGCCTTCACTTACATTACAAAATTCACTAATCATGAATTACACAAGGTGAGAGATCCTTCATCTCAAATTATCTTCGAGTATTCAAATTGTTTTAAGTAATCAATCAACGATATTTCAAATGCTGATAATATAAGAGAAACTTTATTGAAACTCCGATTTGACAGATGGAAAAGAAAATCATTTGATTGATTAAAAAGAAATATTAAATTAATGTAAGCATAGATAGTTATTTCGACCCTAATTGTCAGTCTCCTTGAACATTGGAAGTCGGGTCTGAAATTACACGTCACTGGCCCTTTTCAGAGTAGGACGTTAAATGATGTAGTCTGGGGAAATCAAGTCGCCATGTGTGGGGAGACGCGGGTTAACACGACCACTCATATGTCTTATAACTGACTTTGGAAAATGGTATCATAATTGCTTATGTAACTAGCTTATATATTTTTATATATATTATTACTTTGGTACGATAATCACATTAAGCGTCTTAGTCCTGTACTTGTGACATGAAATAATGGGTTTCAGACTTAATATAGATGTTACTAAATCTGACGTGACACAGTCGTTAGATTGTAAAACTTATAAGATCCTAATAACTCAGGTCAATACACGAACAGACAGTACCACCTAGAACAAAGAATACAACATGCTATTATTAGAGTTGGTCTCATTATAATGGTGGTCTGTGATTATTGTATTAAAACCAGTTTTGTTTGACACGTATTTTCGATTGCAATAAAGGCTAACACTTTTGACATTTGTAAACAAGCAATTCAAGATAATGAGCTTGTTAAATTACATGCTTAGGGCTTGTACACAACGTAACTACAAGCTGGTATTAGTTCTACCTACTGACTAACTAACTAACTCACTTCTAAAATATACCATGATTTACCATGGTTTGAATTTTGCTGTCTTTAGAATAGGTGGTAATTTAGAACAATGACCTTTAGGTCAATTAAATTAAAATTGTAAAAATACGTGAATTATCATTGATTACTTAATTTCCTTTTCTTTATTATATTGTTGAACTAAAACTTAAGCAATCTATACACATATGTATTTAGTTTTATAAATATCATAATTTATAACTACGTATTTATGTAACCCAGTATCATATTTTTGAAAACAAATAAATTATTATTATTATAATAAATAATATATTTTATATATTAAAGTTACATTCTACGAGATACTTTACAAATGGTAGAGAATGATATGCAAAGTTTAGTAACTGATAAATAAAGATTTACGATAATGAGATTGAATATTGATTTTACGAGCATATAATGTACTGATGGGATAATTGACTTTTAAAAGCTCAGTAAAGAGCAAGGATTAACTAGAAGCTATAGGTTAAAAATCATACCACATTTTACATAAATAGTAATATTATTATTGAATCCTTTTAAAATTGTTTACTTGTAACTTGAAAATAAAATGTTAATTATGTATTTAACAAATAGATGTGTAGATGAATGTACTATATGTATATAGATTATTAATTTTTAATTTTTGTTACATAAATATTATTGTTATATTAAATTCTCATTCGAGTCCTGGTGTATATAAAATAACGCATGTCCGTGTGTCTGTTGGAGAGGCTTAACAAGATCGGTTTTGTGGCGATGAACGCACGTTTTCTGGGTATTAAAATGATTATTTTATTTACAATATTCAATATTTTTGGGGAAATTGTTTGCAGGTTATTGACCTTTTCTTTTTATATTTATTAGAAGATGTTTGATATTTGTTATAAGATTATTTTTATTTCTATGTAACACAGACACAATTCATACGTGTGTAATATGTAAATATCCATATTGATTTACTATAAGATATTATCTCTACACAATTCATTTAGTTTTCTGTCCACGTACGGGCAAGAACAATAAAATAATGCGGGTATCCGATAATAAGTAACGTTTGACCAAATAATGGCGATGTTTGCGAAAGATATAAAATCATTCTATTCCTAATGGTTTGGTATGACTATATACTAAATCTATAACTATGTTAAAAGTAAATCATATACGTGCTGTTCACCGACGACTGAGAGTCCTTATAATTGCCACGAGACCCTCAAAGTTTTTCAAATAAAAAATAACTATTTAGACAAAAATATACTTAATATTAAGAACAAAAATAAAAAAGAATATTAGGTTTTTTATAGTTTTATCTTGAGTTTCGGGGTTATTACCCATGCCGTATGGTGGCATAGAACAAGAATCCAGAACTTCTATCAAAATTGGCTGAGAAATGCGAGCTCAAGTACGTACTATACATACTCAAATTACAAAACCTTTTCTCGCCTAATTCAAAGCGCGCGAAAAAAGGTTTCGTAATTTGAGTATATACTAGACTTCGCGCGCTGTCAAATTTTTTTTTTCTACACCAAGCCTCCATTAAAAGATAGCCAGCTTATATATATTGTATATATTCTGAGAATCTAGATCATAAATAAATGATGATGATGTGTCGAGTGCAATTATTGTAATATTGATATTTATAGTCATTTCTCAGTTTTGTTCCAACTCAATAAGGAAATTATTATAGCAGCGATGTGCAAGATGTAATGCTTCAATAAGTCATTTATATGCAATAGTCATAGTTCAATGAGATAGATTACTTGTCGTTGGAACCAACGTTTGATCAAATGTGTAATATTTTTCCAAAAACGATTTTTTGTATATTTTTTCTTTGAAAGTTATTACCCACTGTCCATTATGTTTTTTAAAGTTTATTGTATTTAATTTCTTAAATGTTCTATGTTTATTTTTATAAGTAAAAACATTGAAAAGGTTTTTTTATGGGTGAAAGTTTCAAGTTAAGATTGTTGTAGTTTGTGTGGGTGGATGAGTTCATTGACCTGTTATACTGGTAGTAATTTAGCTCCCCGGAGCGAATTAGGGCTGCGATGTATAGCAACGATAGAGTTATATATAGATCAGTTTAGTTAATAAACTATTAACGGAATATTTTCTTTCTATGTATTTTCTCTAATAAATATATTTTATTGGGATTGGTTGTAAATGATATCAATAACACAACACTAGGCTTTATCAGGGTGCAATTGATTGGAAAACATGAAAGTAAATCGAAATAGCTTATATATGTACAATAAAAACCCTTTTATTTAATTAGTTCTCTTAGGTTAATGAACTCTATATACTCAATAGTAGTCAACTAAGTTGTGAGTTGAGACAAAGTCATCTTAATAGGAACCATAAAGGTGTCGTTTCCACAAGTTTTATTCGACTATTACACAAAATGTAAGTTAATTAATATAATACCGGTCTGCACTAACTTACTTAGTTATCATTTTAGCGAGTTCTATTCATTTAAATGAGTTTGAAAACAAATTTAAATACGGAACGCTTAGATTCGCTCAGTTCGTTGTAAGGCCTTATTTTAATAACATATTTACAATAAATATACGAAAACAATGTTAAATTTTAAACTGACATCTGTAAACCTCGACTAAGACACATAGAATTCTTATTATTATATAGTGTCTAACAGATAACAAAAGGGAGAAGATGAGAGAACCCTACTTACTAGTCTATTCACACATGTTGAAAAGAGAGACAGATAGGTAGCCTCACTTGCTTTCTCTTTTTTTTTTTCACGACACATTTTAGGCTGGCTTCTCTCCTGCATAATAACTTTTAAGAACAAACTTTTTCATAATAGCCTGCTGTAATACATATTACGATCATACAGAATACCAACTTACACAAGATTATAAATAGAAAATGAAAGATTGAGGGAAGGGAATTATACAATATTTACATAGAATAAACGTATGTGATATTAAAATAATATCCGACTGCAACTATTAAAAAGAAGTTAGTTCTTATCTCCGTCTCTTCAAATGAAGTCAGTGGAACGTTGTACACAATTACGCTGTCTTACCGATGATCAGCATTTTAAAAACAAACAGCGTAATTTTACACAACGTATGTAAATACTAAATACTTCAAATTTACTGTTTAATTCACAGATATAAATTGAACGAAAAAACAAAACCTGTCTGTTTATTAAAACCACAGACTAAATAGAGATTTTTTAATTCATTTTACGTAATTTGTATGAAGGTTGGATTTTTTTTAATGATCTTATTAATATTAATTTGTTTTCATATATTGTTCCAGTATATACTATACACGTATGATTATATTCTTAAACATTATAATAATGCAATAAATGCTAAAAACTAAAATGTTTAACCTTTACAATGTTATTTTCAGTAATCAAATCACACTTCAAATTATAAAACTAAACATCATTATCAATATTATTTATTGTTTACGACTTTCACTTAAAATTACATCAACATATTAATTATTATCAGTATAATAAACCGAAATATTTTTTTATGATAACCTCATGAACGTCATGAAAAATATTTATAAATTTTACGATATTTTTATAATGCCTCCTGAAATATCGGTCGCTGTGATAGACAAACAAATACAGAAAAACAATTATAATTGCATTTTATTATAAAAAGGTGAAAAGTGTCTATAAATATTAAGTTTAAATTTAAATATCAATATTGTTCTTGACATACCCGGCACGTTCTGTAGATACCAAATATTCTTATATAGAATGTTGTTTACATCATAAAATAACACCTTTAATAAAACTTTTCCAATTTTCAGTCTTCACTTCATACTTAGTTCAAAACTACGGCCAATATTTAATCACTGGACAGTTTCAGCTTCTGAATAAACGAAGCATCGACAGACATCAATTCAAAGTGTCTTCACACATAATGTATTATGACTTTAAATAATTGATTTAATTTAACTTGAATTTGAGCTAATTTCAATGTTTGATATATAATTATTTAGTAGTTAAAATAACTAATTTGAAATAATATCATTATTTATGCATCGATGTTTATGAATAACATTTTTCACACGTCGTCAATCTGTAAAAATCTAACTTAAACCGAACTCAAGAAAAGATATAAGATAGAACATCGTAAAAGATTAGATTTGAATAGTTCTGAGTCTGATAAAAGCTGTTTCAAATCTTAAATCAATGTTTTCGCTTCAGATATCTTTACTCGAAATGCGGAATTTCAAACGATTGGATAGAAAAGATTTCCTTTAAAATGCACACTCAAGGTTTATGTTAATATTAAGCTCGATTATAGTATAGAATTTCATTGAATTATTATTAAAAATTAAAACAGGAACTGGACAATAACTTTTAGATAGTAACAAAGTCTTAAGACTAGCTCCATTTGTTAGGATAAACAATCATTAAGTGCTTTACATCTGAACACACATCATAATTATCTTTGTTTAGGGCTATTCAGTAACAGTTGTGAACAGTATACGTTTGCGACAACCCTAGCATATATTTACATTAAGTAGACCATGAATACTTAAGTAATTTCAAACGGAAATAAATTAATAATCCTATAAAATCATTATAATTAAAAGTATTCTCTATTTCTTACATTTTTAATGGCACCTTGACAATAATTTGGGATTTCTTTTAAGATAAAGATAAAACTGTTTTTAACATTTTTATCTCACAGAATTAAAAATATGTACTTAATCAAAGGAATTTTCTATAATTATGAATGTAATTCAAATATAATTAAAAAGTCCATTTCATTACTAATTAAAATGTTAAACATATTTTATATAAATTAGTCAGAATTCAAGATATTCTTAGTATCTGTAGAACTTATTTAGTGACTTATGATCACATATTTACTTACCTCAGCCAGTAATATGACAAATAATATATATATTTACACACATATATAGACCGTTCTTAAAATATTTCCAAATAAGTTATTCTTGCTATATTGTTAGGAAAAAATTATTGTTTGTAATATTTTTATGTCTGTAAATATTTGTTCGTAAATCAAGAGACACATTACACGAGCGAATGAAAATGTATATGCTGCTAACTCATTGTCTGATTTAACATAGTAGCAAAGGTTCAATACTTTTTAAATGTTCTTATTTCGATGGTAATATATATAAACTCTTTTGATCTATATGAACAACGAAACATATTAAGATTTTGTAAATATTTTAGGTCATAATAGATGATATTCCATCGAACATACAAAAGCACCGAAAAAAAAATTTCAACATCATATAACGATAAATACTACAAATATGAAGGAATAGTTTTAAGCCACAAAATCTTGTTTCTTGTAATTTTCCGCCCTTCCTCTCAAACCGAGACTCACGTAACTTATGGTAAACCAACCGATCTTAATATCACAGTAATTAAAGTTACATACTTACTTTAAAAGTCACAAAACAAATAGAAGTTGTATTACTCCGTGCTTCATTGCAAGTAATAAAAATCCAATATAGAGAAATTTAACGGACATTTTAAATCAAAGTTGAATTATATCTATCAAAAAATATTTTCCGATACAAAACAAATAAAGGTTCCGGTCCATTACATTTGGTGAGTGGACTCATAAAGAGTACTATTATTATCAATTAGCACCACATGAAATGGCAAACCAGTAATGGGTCCACGCCTTTATTATTTCTGTTATCACGTCATCTGCACCGTTTGATAAACTCTAGTAAGTACAGTCTTGGTAATTATTTACTTATTTAATGCATCTGGGAACTAGAGTAAGTAAATAGTCTGATTGATTTTTTTATTAACTTATCCTTATACAATTTATTTTTATAATAATAATATAATAAAGAAATATAGATCTATAGAATACTGTATTGATTTTTATAAATTTGCTCACGTTTTAGGACCTTTTTGTAATAAGTTTTTCCACGAAAATCTCCTTAGATTATATATCTCCTTATATCTTTAGATTTAAGATACGTTTGTAGAATTTGGTCCTAAAAAAAGAATAACGTAAACATGACTCAACATTTAAAAATAAATAATAAATATATTAAAAACAGGTTTAATTTAATTGCAACAAAAAATATTACAGCATATTTAATTATTGTTCTTAAAAGCTTTTTTGTAAACATTATATCTTTAAAACCAGTATTTCCTGTACTTGTGTTAATTATTACCTTTACAATGTAATACAACCACTTTATTAAACAAATATATTAAATAAATGTTACACAACATAGATCCAACAAACATGTTGATTGATTGATTGATTGATTGATTGTAGGGTGATTCACGCTGTAGTGATCATCGCACTTCCGATTTCCATATTATCAAATATTCTTTGATGTTATTATTACTACTTTGTTTTTTATATACTTTTCTTTTACGAAGGTCATATAAGGAGCACTGCTTACAAATATTACAAAGAGCTTTTACTAACGTACAGTATTAATAATTTTTAAGAAAACGAATGATACATATAAATATATAATAACTTGATTAATTAATTACCAAATTCAATAAATACTGTTTTGAACGTTATTCAATATATATTTAATATCGATGTACTCACATAGTTCTAAATATAACATTACACAATTATAATTACATATCAGCCACTGATTATATTCAAATATTCATAACGTATGACCTCGGACTGTTATCGGTTTAATTTTATATATAATTAATTGCAACGTGCTTAGCTACACGCACTCATATCTACATTCATTATATTAGATTCTGTCTTTAAAATCTATTTTACTTTAAACTATTTTTGTATATAAACTTTTGTGAACCATGTTGATTATTAAAAATATATTTTCCCGGCTACAATTAATTGTAATTAAATCGGAATTTGCTCGGCTAGTTTTGAACCCATTCGGGGTTCCTATTCATGAACTAGAAGCATGGCGGCGAAGCACACTCGGCGTGAAGTCAGTTCACGTGATTATAGCCGGGTAAATATTTATTTTAAACTACATTATACGGGCAAGTTCTTCTCTAACTAGCAGTTGTCTGTGACGTTTGATTTTTTAATATCCGTACTACATACTGTTTAATTGATGAAACGGAACATTCTTATAATAGTTATATTTAAGGTATTGCGAGTAAAATACTGTCAAACCACTAATATAAGAAAGAACAGCTGGTTAGTTTTTATATAACTTATTTAATCACTATGTGGATTAGAATTATATTTTGTGTTAGTCACAATAGCCTCATTATTCATTTAGAGACGACATTAAGGAAATATATGATTAATTACTAATAATAACCATCTATCATTATCTTAATGAACTTACATGGTATTGATAAGATGTAAACAAACGTGTCATGTAAACAAATTTCAGAAGGATATACGTTCAGAGTATTTTAAATGTCGAATAATAATATAAGACTAATATATATAAAACATAACCTTTAAGGTTCCTAATACATTTTTTTTTCAGGAATATCCTAGTTTTCCTGTTCGCATGGGGTCTATATTAATAGCCAGCCTGTAATCAGGGTAGCGCCGTCGCGACGCCGCCAGCCGCCTGTTGAGTCTCACCCCATACTCCATTTTATCTGTTACCGGGTTCAATCTAGAGAACAAAATGGCTGTCATATGTTTTTCGATGTGAATATTTTATGGATGATGTTACGATGAGCTCGGAATTCGAAAATGTTTATAATATTTGTGATAGATACGAGATTACTCTCATAAATGATTCGTTATTGCCATTCGTTTTAAGTATTTTTTTAAACACTACTTGAAAGAGACCTATTGATGACCCTTGACCCTTGATTAGTTATGTGTTTTTCTATCGTCTTATATTTTTTTATTTTTACAGAGTCACTAATGGGGCAAGTAAATTATCTGTGAAAAAAAATAATAAAGAGTCCTTAGAGGAGTCCTAGGGAAGTAGGACCTCAAGTTATGCTCATGTTACATGAGCGGATATCTCTGTTCGCACTTTTGAATCTTGACTTTTCAGGTGATGATATCGAATACATGTAGGAAGGACGTACGTTTGACTTCATTCTGTAGTTGGGATTAGAGAGAACCAATTCTGGTATTGTCTTTCAAAATTTGGTAGTTTCCGATGAAGATCTGGTATTGCTATCACCAGTAGGTTGGTGATAATACCAGGCTATTATTTGAAATGAAGCCACTCGTAGGACCAGGAAAAACATGTTGAAATCGTGCGAGGAACTTCCATGTGTAACTCAAATAAATCTACTTATGAATACAAAAATAAGAAAACATTCCAGTTGAATAGTTTCAAAAGTATACATTCTATCTAAAACCATTTAAGTTCAAGGTGTTAGCTGTTTCTTAAGATTCTCAACTATGTTTGTTTAGTTTCTAAAACATACACGAAGCAACGTAAACTTTGTTTTGAAGATAATACAGAAGTAAACTCTTCCTACATTATAAACTTTTGCGGAAAATCAACCTAAAAGTCATAAATAATTAAAATAAACAGAACATATAAATAATATATATATTTATAATAACTAACACTTCAGTTATATTTTAATTTTATAAATGAATACATAAATTTTAAATTAAATATAACGCAACCTATAGCTAGGAGCTGGAAGTGACTATAAGCCCTTCCTTATCAAAAAATAAACTACGTCAAAGATAAATAGAGAAGGCAGCAGTCAGGGCTCTTCATTTTACTTAATTCTATAGAATTGGCCGCGTGGGTGACATGAAGTGAAATTGATGATGTTATCAGGGTTTGGCGTCACCCGTCCACTTCACTGCGATGACGTCACTGATATAACACTAGCTCAACCCTTCTATAGCGAGATATATATGTATTAAATATAATTATATTATTTAAACACTTAAATTTTCTACAAGTAAGAAACAAACCGAGCCGATAGATTCACTATTTATTCAGTATGCTTCAGGGCAATAACTCACTGAACAATTGAGTATTGTAATACAAATACTCCGCGGCTACGGTTCACTAAAGAAATTGGATTTATATAAATATTACTGAAAAAAAAATCGAATCCATCGCTTGATAGATATCTTCAATGCCCTTTACATAAAAAAACTTATAAATAGTAATATTAAAGAAAAAGATAATTTATGAGGTGGGAGCTACAACAAAAGCGATAGATTAAACTGTATATATAGAAAGACCTAAAAACCACATTAAACGTCAAACATTGATTACAAATGATAATCGTCAGAGTGAAACAGACAATCAGACACACTTTCACATTTAAAATATTAAGATTCCAATGCACGTTTAATTTAATGTCACCTTGAATTATTTACAGATGTGCGCAATTTGTTGCAAATATTTGGCCAACTGAACTAAATCAGACAAAGAACGATATGTACACATTAAAATAAAGAAACTAACGTATTTAATATTTGGGAACTTAAATAAATAAATCATAGGAATTCTTGATATATTTATTTAAGTTTAGGAAAGAAAACACCCTAAAATTTCGTAAATTACAAAGGCGCAATTTACATTTTGATCTATTAATGTCTAATATTAATATTCCTTTAGAGTATATTTCTTGGAACTGGAATTAGGGACAGTAGTTAATATTAATAATATATTATACTTCATAATTGGGAGGCGTCAGTAGATTCATTGGTTAATAAATCAAAAGGATCAAGTTAATTAATAATATTTAGAATGTTTATCATATTTATAAATTAATAATATTTTTTGACAAATTTTATTTGCGACTTGTGAAAGTTCTAATATCATATATAATATTCTTTATTGTAGCCTACAAGTAAACTAAATAAATATTTTTTAATGACTTGTGCGTATAATTTCACATATTTAGGTAGGACAGGACACCGTAGCCCATTAGTACCTAAACTAAATAAATAAAATTTAAATATTACTTGGTGTTCCAAAAACAGATAGCAATGTTTATTCCCTTAAACTATTCGGGAATTTTCTATCTCTTAAGATCCTGTTTAATAAGTTTTTAATTATTTTAAAACACTACACTCGTTTATAATATGTAACAGGCCTACTTGACTTGTGTAATCAAAGGCTTGAAAAAAAATAAGAAAGATTTTAACAAACATGAGCATAAACAATTAATATAGGTTTTACCGGGACGATATGAAATATAGTTTACAATGAACCATTGTGTAAGTGTGTGTCATGGTGTGTCATAGTGTTGGTGAGGAGTAAACAACTCTATCTTGGAAGCAGAACACAATTGGGACCCCAGCATTGTGTTGTCAGTGGGGTCAGTTGGTCACAATCCTCAAATCCATGGAAGGTCCATTCATTAGGGATTACTTTTATTTATTGTGTCTGTACGTGTTAACTTTATTTATGTTTTTATTACATCATAAATAAAATACACTCGGAACCAAGTTACACCAATAAAAAAATACATTTGTAAAGCTTTCGTAAAAGGCTTGGATTTATTGATAAAATATTTTATTTATATTTTATATTTTACATCACCAATTCATGTTAAATTCATAATCCCTACAACTGTTGAGATAAGATAATAAGTAATGAGTAGTTTGCGATGTATTTTATATCAAAATATATATAAGACTTATTATAACTGATTTATTTTTCTATTCCTTCATAGACCCTAAATAGTAAGTTTTTTAAAATATTATCCGTAGATTCATTTTATGACAATATACTCGGAATATACCTTAAAATAACTTATTTAATATTACTAAATTGTAATTAATAGATAGTTATTATATACATATACAAAAATGTGTATATATAGAGAAAGTATTTGCAGTTTCACATATTGGCATTAAATAATAGCAGCATGGTAATTAATGTGTATATAACAAAGTGACAGCCCTAATGCTAGATTAATTTACGTACATCTTGACAATAGTTCATTTATTTTTATTATAGCATACATTATGTCAAGGTTTACGTCGAGCTAATATTTTCCGTATCTTCTGTTTAATAAAGTTAATATATTAAAATATACGAATTAGTCGTTATAAGGAACTAATGATATTTTAATATTTATTTATAATTCATAATGTTTTTTGTCTGTGTTCAGTTACGAGTATTATTTTAGTGTTTTTCGTATATAAAGTACTACTTTCGATGCCAAGAGTGTTAAATATTGAATATATTATATTCGATAGATATAAAAAAAAACTGAGATTATTTTATATACTAGTAATATAAACACAGCACTTAAAAAGATTTTCAAAATATTATTACAATTAATATAAACAAAAAAATATATCACATTTATAGAAAAACGAGATACATGTAGATATATTTGACGAGTTTTTTAAATAGTGAGGAAGGCGAGGCGAGATAAGTGGCGCCTGAGTAATAGCTGGCTGGAGATAGCAAGCTCGATTATATAATATCTATACTATAATTAGAATTTATTATTGTTATCCCGCCTTTTTATTCTCGCTCATGTTTATACAACAGTCATTAACTTCATTTAAATACTATGTAGATAAGGAAAGCAACGAAATTGTATGTTTTTTAAATAAATAATAAAACCATATTTTTTTTGCAATTCATATTATAATGCAATGAGTAAGACTTGAAATTCAAAGAGTAAAAAAGGACTAAATAAACTTCAAGTGAACTAGTTGCAGTAATTTGTTATACGATGTGAGGTGAATGATAATTACTTTATGAGAAATGTTTTAACAAACATACATATATATATTTAGTAATAAATGTACCTTTATTATCTTAAATGAAACACTTAAATATAAAGATCGTACAGAATACAACACATACAAGTAGTTCAATAAAAGGTTGATGATGTTTACTTTGTATCAGTAAATTGCTCAAGAAATCAATACGTTAGATGAAGTAAACAGAAAATACTTTTGGTGGAGGATTTCTGTACCTTTATATATCTTTTATCTTTCTAACTTACAATTAACTGAAACAAAGATAACAATTAAGTTGTAACTTTATTTACTTTGTATACAATATATAATTATTATGTTGATGGTTTCTCGAAGTAATGCTTAAGTTGAAAATTATTAACCACAGTGAAGTCAAACGTTACTCAATGTGTGGTTGGTAAGGTTGGTAGTGTGGTAGTGTGGTAGTGTCATTGTATATTGGCTGCGGTTAACTGAAATAATAGTACTAGTATTCAATATATTAGCCATTTATGTTACAAAATGTATGACTCTAGTAAAATTTCACTTAATAGAGTGATCACTTTTCTTGATACAATTTTACAAATTTATTATTATTTATGTTAGACAAAGATGCTGTGAGCGGAGACATACATCTTACTACCGACGACAACAATCTTTCAAAAGTGGGTGGATTGATCACAGTTTGTTGTTAGCAAAGAGGCTTCACAATCTTGATATTGTCCAGAAAGTGGAATTAATATTGAGAAGAAAAGACTATAAGAAAATGATGTTTCAAAATCCGAATCCATATTAATTTTGAATAGTCTTAAGAGTCTTAGGAATGTGTAAGAAAGACCCAAAACTCTGCTATATAAAAACAGACCTTATCTAAGGACCGTGATATTTAATCTATGTCCGAATATATTTGAACAGACTACATAAAGAAGAAAGGATTGGGGTTCAATTTCGTTTGTTTTTTTATCATTTAAATTTAAGTCCAACCCTCATTATTATGGTATTCTAATACAACGTTTAAATATAATAAAGTGTGTGATAAACTAGCAGAGAGGTAGTTTCTTGCTCACTGACCTGTATTATTAAGACAATCGCTTCAAGGAACATGGCGAATATTTATCGTCCTCGTCGTAAATTTCATCTTAATACTGTTATCGATAAAGAATACTTCAGAAATCTTATCTTTGAAATAACGCTTCAGCATTTATGGTTTTTAATTTATAATCATTTTTTTTTAATGTAAATAATATATTATCTTCGTATATTTATATAGAAATACAAGAGAAAAAGAGTTCTAATAGAAAAAAAACATTTTAACAAAAAAAACAAAAAATTAAATATTATCTAATATTCGATAACCAGAATATGTATAAGTATAGAATTATAAAAACAATATATTACACTTTATAGACCTCTTATAATATTATCATTTCTAGACGATTGTCCATTTACTAAAATATTTGTGATTCTTAGCAGTTCAATGGACGTTGGTACTTTAGGACTTAGTTAACTCATTGCAATAACCCTTAGGACTGAGAAAAGTGAAATGTAATGTAATTGTACATTTATATGTTGGACATGTACTATATATAAAGTTAGATACATATACTAATATTTGATTGCAGTAGGCAAAAGGTCATTGACTTCAATTTCTTTAAGTATTAACGTTTCCTTCGTCCTGTTTTAATATTAAGTTTTAATGTTTATGAAGGTTTTGATCAATACGTCTATGAATATATATTTATTGTTTTTTAATGTGTTACGTCAGATGAAAGTCAGTTCTTGAATACTTGACATCAGACTAACATATTCAGTGTCTATGTAAACAATGTAGGTACCTAATAGTAGTGTAGTAACGACCAGAGTAGTGTGTGAAATGTTTCAAATTGTAGTGTGTAATGTTTTTAATTTCTTTAATTTATTACAAATGCATAATAGTATAAAATTATTAGTTTTCTGCACTTCTTCATTCATTCATTCTTCATTCGTAAAAACTGGTACAAAAACTAAGTTTTGATATTGGATGTATAATTTTATTGAAAATTATATTGAAATGAAATTTGATATTGGATGAATAATATATTTTGTTAAAGTATTGATGAGTATTATTTGGTAATAACTAATAATTTATAGGAACAAATCGATAAATATCTTAGAATGTGTGAAACATACACAGTTGTATCAAATCTTGTTGTAATATTGAATAATATTTTGCAATGAAAGTCCGTAGTCTCAGGTCTTTCCTTTATTTCTAGAAGCTCTTAAAGTTTTAGCAATATCTATTTTCGCGATTCCCTTATATTGATAACATATTTAATTATATACGTAGATAGTATTTGTTTTGTTGATGTCAAGTAATGGATATAATTCTATAAATGAAGCCTTATAATATACGGTTTACTAAAATTATTAAGGACAATAATGACTTGTACGAGCCAAAACCTTAATAGGTCTTATGACCATAGACATCTACTTCTAAGTTATATGGCTTTAGAAATACATTAAGATTCAAGATGTACACTTCTTAAGAGATATAAGTCAAATTGCTTTTAACATTTTGCAGTATAATGAATGGAACTAATGCTAAATGCCAGTCCTTGTTGAAACAGCACCAGAGTCGATGATTTAGAGACATCTTAGGTGACAGGTACAAAGCCCTGAATGTCGGTACGGCGCCTGCGCAAGTACAAAGAACATGCGCCGGCGCCGAGATGCACTACTTCATACAATTGTTGTTAGGTGCTGAAGCTGGGATAATATTATATTCACTGAGAGGTAAAAAACGGGTACTTTTGGTAAAATAAACAGTTAACTTTTTTAAATAATGTATATAAACGAAGTCATACAGCTGTTTAAATATATATTTAGTATTATATCAATAGATCTTGGAAGATAAACAGAAAAGAAATGAAAGCGAGCAGCTGCCTTACTAGGTAGATCCATCTTACTAGTTTGGCTCGAGAAATCGCGAAGTCTCATATATCAATTTATCTTAAGGCAGTAAAAGAAGTTATAATTAGCCTATTTGCAGTGCCCTGTAGCTAGTGGCACTAAACTAACTCGTGAGTTTAGAGTTACTACTTGTCGGTGTTAATTTCACTTTGATGATGTGCGACATGGCATCGAGGCTGAGATGCAAACAGAGTTGTATGTTTTGAATAAATGCTTGCCACCATTATGGTTAACATAGACTAAAAAAACATATATACATTACGTAGAAGATCATCTTATCCTAATTATTGGTCCTGCTTTATTTCTAGGCTATGAGATGAGATTGGCCAATATTTTTACCCCGTCACTCCTTCATAAATTGAATTTAGTAATTGATTTTAATTGATTTGACTGTTCTTGCGTTAAAACATAATTTTGCCAATTATTCTATTGGAAATTATGACGTCTAAAATAATATATACATGTAACCAGAATAACTATATTAATAATTATAATTATGAAATAATTCTGTCCGTTATCTAACATTAATATTATGTTATAAATTGTATATATATTCACATGTAACATCAAAACATAACAATAAAATACGTCTCATCGGTAAATCTGAAATGAAAATTACAAATACAATTATAATATGATATGTAGAAATAAAGTTTTAGGAGCCTTAGTAATTTACTTCCTAGCCATCAAATATCATTAATCTATTGAATACGTGAATGAAATGCAATATTTATGTACGTAGTTGTCATTTCAGTGTAGGCAATAGTGCTCACCTACACATAGATTTATAAATGTGTATGTGTTTGTAATAATGTGTAATACTAAGGTACTTAATAGCATATTTCATAGCGTAATAAAGCGTTGGAAACTAACATCACTGGAAATACCGAAAGGTGATGTATCTTCAAGGATTTTAATATTATTGTGTTACATATTGCGAGTATAATGGATAAACAATTTTCATTTGTTTTATGTTTGTTTTATGAACATTGTTTAGAAAAGGTGATATTCATTATGACAAAGAAACAAATAATAATGAATCTTCTTAACCATACCATTAATTAATACTATATAAAACCAATAAAGTATCACATGCAATAACTAAACGTTACGAGTTATTGGTATCTTTTAAAAACGTAGGTATCTGATATACGTAGGAGTACAGCAATAAATTTATCTCAACTGCAATATTAGAATACTGCGAATATCTGTAAATAAATTCAGTTTGTAATTTCCATTTCATTTCTATACATTTTCCTATATTATTCCTGGAACATGTTTTTATTAAAGAATACATTGAATATAATATCATTTATCTTCGATACTAGGAATGAGAGAATACTCTTTTAAATTTCTGAAATACTGGTATGTAAAATTGCTCTTAGTGTAACAACAGATGCAGCCTTTATGACTTGAAAGCATCTACGGAACCCGTTCTTTTCTTATCTCCTTCAATATTGCTCCTTGGATACATCAAAGTGGTTGCATGTTACCCATGAGGTTAGACTTTTGCCGCAGAAGTAACTTTTGACTTTGTTCCTAACATCTATTATTGTCGTATTTATTTAGTATTAGTAATAAATTTAGTAAAAAATTTTCATCGTTGCAGTCCATTTTTTTTCTATTATATAATATTTAAAGCATCATTTGAGGATCTCTTAGTTGCTCAGTGGTTAAGTGTTTTACCAATGGTGGTGGGTTCGACTCCACACGGACAATTTCAAAGGACTTCAGACTTTATAACGTTATTTGTTCGTTAACCCTTCAGACAAAGAAAAATTACCTAATATGTTTTTTATTGCTATGATTTGACTTTATTTAAAAGAGCACACGCAGATCACAAGGTATCTTTCCTCACAACATCGTAAAAACAATAAACAAGCAATTGTTATCTCGTTAGTTCATCTCAATCCTCAAAACCATTAGCACTGCAGAGATGACGGATGTCCTGCACTCTAAGACTCAGAACATGAACGTCATAATAGAACAGCATCCATAATGATTGTTAGTTTACTTGTTTACATCGCAATATGTGGTTTCAAAACATCTTCGGTGCTAATTTTCGTTATACCATTGAGTGTTTTATCTTGTTCATGCATCGCTTGTCAATAACTACATATTTGTAAATCATCGCTAATTTTGCAATTAATACAATCGTAATATTAAATTGCTACACAAGGGATCATCTTTCGTCAGTCGTTCTAAAGATGTCCAAGCAAGATATTTCTGTTAGAGACATTCAATACTTTGACCATTATTCTTGGATCTGTTGAGAAAGGCTTACCATATTTAGGTTATACATTCAATATCATCTGAGCTCGAGATCTCGAACGCAGACAAAGTGCGGTGTCGTAACGAGTGATGCAAACCGTCTGCTCGTTATGAGACTATATGTACAGTTTATTTTTAATTAGATATTATAAAACAGTATATCATAGTAATGAATAATATACTTATGAGTATAATTTTGCTAATGTCGTAATGAAACTATGATATCAAAGTGACATCATGAACGTTGATGTTATAGTCTAATGGTAAAATATAAAACACCAACTTGCCAATTAGCAGTGGTGAGTTTAATAATCTTTATTAGGAAGATCATCACAGATTTGGATCAGAATATTAAGATAAAAATCTCCACCGTAATAAAGAAGTTCACGATGTAACTCACAAATCATAATAAATGTAAATCCCATTGTATTATTACGGTAAGTAAATTAAATATACACCTGCCATCGGGGATTGTGAAGACACCACCAAGGTCCCTCGTAAACTTGTTAGCTGCACCCCGCACCCCGCACCGGCACCCCGCACCCCGCACATATTAGGCTGGCGGTTACATCGTAGAATATATACTAATTCACATATTTAACAAGTTTGGCATTCATTAATCATTACTGAAAGTCATTAAAACATAATTTTAATAGTATCGACAACCTACGATAGGAGCCACGAGTTGGTCTTTTTCATGTGCCTCTTTTTCAGATGAATCTATAGATATGTTATGTAAAAATGTTAATCTGTTCTAAACAATAACCTTAACTGTGTCCAATACTAATAATTGATACCTATGCGAAACAATATATTGGTCAAAGTCAAGTGCATTAGGAGTCAGGGGGCATCCCCCCACTCCCCTACTCCCTAGACCTAACTTTAAACAGCAATCTACAGACCGAGACACGTGTCAGACCAGGAAGTGAAGTCGATACTTAAATACAGACCGACACTTGAACACTAGCAATATATATTTGTCAGAAAATATATACCTATAAAAATTAAAACTCTATTTAGTGAAACTATAACCGACAGTCCTCTGGATAAGTTCAAAGAAGATAATTAATTTTGAAATTTTACGATAAATTCGAAACTAATCGGTATTTAACGATTAACTATCGGGTAAGTTGAATTAGCATAATAACATTTAAAGTTACGTCACTAGACTTCCTTGAACTACATTATGTAACATCACTGAATACTAAAACACTATTCTCATACGAAATTAAAAGAACTTAGTTCTACCCTCATACCGCACTTCAGAACACGACTCAAATTAAACCAAATGCAAGGTAACGTTACAAACTTAACTTAAATATGCTTTATTGATAATGAATCCTATTTCCTGGTGATAGAGTCGGTAATATAGTATCTGGTGTAGAGATAAGTTGGTCAGAGTGGGATGCAATATACGTAAAGATGGAACAGTCGGAGTTGTACTTGCAAGCACAGGATGAGATGTTAAATTATTCATGAACTATCAAACAGCAATGGGAATCAATTAATATACGATATATTATATGATATTACAATAGATAAATAATAGATTATAAGCTTGTATTATTAATAAATGAATTGTCAAATGACTATGCAAATGATTTCAGTCCCTGATATTGATGATCAAGTAGTTTGTTAGATGTAATACGTAATTAGTGAACCCAAGGCGAGTGTGACCTCAGACACGAGTGTGGTGAACTTTATGAATTTAAGTTATTTATTCAATATGTAAATAGCTGGTGACATAATGGTGATGGCCGCTTGTGCGGGTTCGTTTATCAACTCTGTGTGCGTAATATTATTAGATAATTTAATAAAGCAAAACTCAAACCTGCGATAGGGAGATATTTTAATAACTTTGTCAACTGGGTTATCGTGTAGAGAATTTGAATTTCAAGGTTACAACTTACATTTTAAATACATATCTTAAAAAAATATCAGTTACACCCGAGGATTGATTCATTGATTAAGATTGATTGACAAGATTTTAGTTTCGTTTTTATATCAAAGTCA
Organism: Napeogenes sylphis; assembly: GCA_959347405.1. NCBI lineage: Eukaryota > Metazoa > Arthropoda > Insecta > Lepidoptera > Nymphalidae > Napeogenes > Napeogenes sylphis. The sequence goes on along the minus strand of OY365788.1, from coordinate 25,079,111 downwards.
TACACCAACCAAAGCTATAATCTATATCTATACATATAATAAAATCGTCACTGATCTATTTCTGTACATAGAAAATATAAAAAAAATATATCATAGCAGGTCTTTATAAGAGTAAGGGAACCCAAAACAATGGTTTTTCAGTTTGTCTGTTTGTCTGTATGGTTCCGCACGCTAATCTCAGGAACGGATTAATCGGTTTGGATACAGTTCTAGGGAATATATTGTCATGGGATTCACTTTGCATTTTTTTTTAACAATCGGTTAACAAATAAAAAAGTTAATAATCTCTTATTAACTTCTTTATTACTGCTGCTTAACAGTTTGAAGGTTTATAGTTTTTACATACATTGATAAGTATAAAGGGTTGGTACGTTTTATCAAAATCGAAATCTACGCGTACGAAGTCGCAGGCACAGCTAGTATATAATATATTTACTATATCTACTAATAGTACGGAGAACACCTTCCCCATTGAAATACAGTTAATTAATAATTGTCATCATTTAATGATTATCTATAGCTATTAGGTTTACAGATATTGTAATGTCATCAATATACATACATATTGGTGATTGTTTAGTTTATTGTACAATATATATATTGTTCCATACACGTTGATATTATTAGCGATAATTATATTACAACGAGAAAATCAGCACATGGGATTGATTCTGAGAAAGGATTAAATAATCAAATGATATATTTATGATTATTCTATGGTTATCTGTTTTCTGCGATTTTGAAATAATTCGTATTCGTAAGTGAAATTCTCTTTAGAGAACTAGAGTTATTAATTAAAGTACTTCGATTTTGACTTAGAAGCTCAAATCAGTTAAGATATTTGTCCGGGGAACGGTAGATTCTGTTTTTATTATAACAATTTAACTAGTTTGAAATTAATAACCCATTTACAATCCGAGATTTAAATTTAAATTACATGGTTTACTAACAAACCAATAGATTATAATTTCAATCTGTAGTAGTAGAGATTTGATCAGCATCAGTTAATTTCGGATGCAAAATAAGCCACTAGTTATATTATTTTATATATATAATCAGTTTAGTAATATTGATAAGTTTAATAGTTCTTATGCGTTGGACATAGGTGGGTAAACCTACAAAAAAAAAATATTTGTAAATTTTTCATTATATATTATAATATCTCTTTATATATGTGTATATATAAAGAGATATTTATTCTAGTTCTAGTTGTTTTAATATACTTTATAATTATTGCTATGTTCATATCACCATTTAATTTTCAGACAGATGGCGCCTCGATCGATACGCAACAGGTCCGTTGTATAATGAAAGGTGTCCTCGTCAAAACAATAGCATCCTTATTGTAACGTAATAAGACATAAAATGCATCGAAACAACTATTCAATACGAATGGCGTATAATAAACGGTCTCTGAAATACAATTCATTTTTCAGTGTTACCTTAGTGTGCGTGAAATATAGAGGATAGTGTGTGTGACTGTTCACGATACTTTTCATTTTTTATAATATATTTTTGTGGCTGTTTGCTAAACAATATTTGGCTACATAACTTTGTTACAATAAAATAACTTGCGTCAAAATAAACAAGAAAAAACATTTATGGTAAATGTTTTTTCTTGTTTATTTTCCATTATTCAAACTTGTGCTACAAATTTTAAAAAATATATTTTAAAATAATGTTTATCATTAATAATCTAAAAAAGTATTATTGTTTTTTTATTATTATTTAATGTATTATTATTCGTAATACTTCCTTTGAGTCATAAATAAGGAAGGAACTAAACGAATGTTTGATAAATTAACAAAGATACTAATTGTTACAGTACAAGTACTAACTATTGTATTCTATAATTGTAGTGACTCTAATAGTAAACTAACTACTTATATATTCTTAATTAGGTTGAGAACTACGCTTACCACCGTCAAGTAATCAAATGGTAAAATATATTTTCCAGTAATACTTATTACTTGAAAGTAATTATAGAGATGTGACCATCATTCTCAGTAATATCTAATTATCACTTAAACAAAAAATAGTTGAACCAAGGAATAATAGTGATGTGCTAATCAATAAATGTGAGAATCAATAACAAGTTGATTAGAGACTTAAATTGGTATGATAACATTTATTCGTTACAAGTTCCTGTAAATTGATCTAATACTTTATTGACTGACAAAATAAATACTTAAGACGTATCCACAATGTCTAATGTCATATTATTTACACTATTGTGTAAAATAAAATATCGTCAGAAGCGTTATTGTTATAAATATATAATATACATATAAAGTTTGTGTTAACAATTGTTTTTTTAATATGAAAAGTCATGTAACCTTGATTAAATTTTATATAAATATAGAATGAAAAATAAACCGAAGATAACATTCGCAGAAACTAAGCTTTTCACTAAATATTTATTTAAAATTAAAATAAGCTGAACATGGCTACATATATTTCAGTTGTGTTATCTTTTCAATGTTAATAAATACTGTATGGTTAGAAACATTTGTTAGAATTGTTCGATTGATACCTAATAGATGTCACCATCATCTCGACAAAGACTATCATATACAGAATGCTAAATTCACCAACGCGGGTAAACGGTAGCTCAAGTGCTGGAGTGGCGGGATAGTTATCCAGAGGTCGCGGGTTCGGGTCCGTACCCATAATAAATGATTGTGCATTCTTTTTTTTTACCAAAGTATATGACATCAACAAAATAAGAAACAAACACACTCAATTTACTTTACTGAATGTCCACGAAGTTAAAAATTACACTCGCATTGATATCAATTTTTAATAAATATCAGACACGCTTTATCATCTTTTATTTTTATTTCATTAATAATATTAATATTTAATACTTCTGAACTCCATCAGCAACTTTTTATTCGTATTCTAATGTGTATTCGTATTCTAACTTAACGTTATATCGTTAATATTTATTACTTAAGTAATATTACTTCTGTGAACTAGAATATTTAATTACAATTAATTACACTAACGTTACTCATTTTGAACACCAATTTAGGAACATATTATGTGTAATGGATATAATGACACACACTGATATATAGGTATTTACACATACAAAGACACAGACATGCACTGATAGAGGTTAGTACATATTAATATTTAATACAAAACTATTATAACCTCACAGTTATAACAAAACTTACTACAATAATAATAAGTAGGTACATACATTATATATTAACAATTATAAGAGAGAATTAAAGAAATACTATAGATAGAACATTGTTTTCTAATTTTGTATAGTTAATAAAAGAGAGAAGACTTATTTATAGTAAATATGAGAAAGAGAGAGAAAGATAACTTAATGAACTTATAACATAATAATACATTGACGCGTGTATAAAAAGTTATGAAAACGATTATTCAGTAATGGAGGAACAAACTTTCACAAGAGTGACGTCAGAATACAAAAAGATATTTTATTGAAAAGTATATGATTTAGAATAGTTACACAATCAGTATCACAGAGGGGCTCCGGTCACATCAATAGTGAACAATGAGCTAACCTTGGCACTGCTATGGTCTCGAACACGGTAATCGCCATGCGTCAGTACTGACATCAACTATGAAAGTTACTAAAACAAGTACATTCACTATATTGTATATTTAATATTATTTAACCATCAAATCTCTATCATGGCAGAAACTTTGAAGATAATATTAGTGCTCTCGTGTTTAAAACAGCTATAAAAAACATGATCTTTCCAAATACCTCTAATACGAAAAAGTTTTACAAAAGATGAGGAAAATAGGTGTTCCAAAAGTGACACAGAAACTTATGTTATTTTGTCCCCTGACTAGGGTCCACGTCACATCCGATCAGTCATCATCCGAACATTGAACAATGGAGGAGATTAAGTCTATACGCCAATTACTGCAAAAAGTATACAATATACTGGGTGACGAACCACTCTCATCAAGGAACATTTGCGACCACTTTAGATAGACGGAAAATATTATCATTTTCCGATCAACATCAAAAAAATATTGAATGTTTATGGTATGTACGGACAGAAAATATATAATAGAATATATTCTAATTCTATTATATATATATAATTGAATGACATATTGACGTAATATATAAACGAACAGCTCATTGTCAAGTGCAACCTAGGAAACTATTACCTACTTGTATTATGTTGTTTCATTTATTTTCCATCGAGGTCAATATAACGCTAAAAGGTAAAAAATATATAAACAACTATTAAATTACCACAGAAAATCGCAAACCAAGTAAAATTATGAACTTTACTCCATTGTAGTTGGATATTGCAAAAGAATTCAGGTTTTTTGTTTTTTTTTGTTCATGGTTGACTAATTATTAATCAAATTTCAATTTATTTTTGTAATATTTTAGTGATTTTACTTTAGTGATTTCAACATTCTAATTCTTTATCAAAAACATTTTTTGTTTTCTAATGTATGTATACTATAACTTAATCGTTATTGCATGAAATCTAAGTTTAATTTTGAGTTAAATTATATAAAATATAATGAATTATTGATACATAGATTGTATGAAAACTTATAAACAACTCTTTTCATATAATGCAACATCTTGAAAGAAAAAAATATATAACATATATGTATTACTTTTATATTGTGATAACATATCCTTATAACAATATTAAATAATATAAACAACAATACTTTCACACGGTAGTACATTTGGCAGAGCGTCGGAATGGTTTACCAGAGGTCACAGGTTCATGCCCTGCTCGTGTTGATGATTATTAAAAAGGTATATTAACTTGACCTTAAATATATCTTTGGATAATCCAACATATAGAATATCGATATATTCTTAACTTGAATAAAATGTTTGCAACAAAGAACTAGCAAAAATTTAATATTAAGTTTAATACATGTGGTATTTTTTATAAAAGACCAGTGTCACTTAAAATTAAAGGTATAATATAAGTAGGTACTAATAAACGTAATAAAATAAACAATTATTTTTATGTTAAAAACTTTATCAGTCATGAGTCTTTGTGAAAATCAAAAGGTAAACGACTTTTTGTGTCAAAAATAATAAAAATAAAACAAGTTTTGAATAACAATATATGTATTTATACGACATTATGTTATAAATGTCTTTAAATTGTGATTTGAGAATATTATCTAATAAAATATAAGTCTGTCTGTAGTATGTTATCTTAATATAAACTATTATGACAAGTGTTAGTTTTATTAAAAGTATGAAGTTTTCTTAATCAACAATCTTACAAAATTATTCAGATTTACTCAATGAGTAAACTAATTATGATTTCAAGTATTTTTTAATTTATTTAATATATTATTTGAACTTCAAGAACACAGCTAGCTATTTGTTAAAATTATAAGTGTTTTTATAAATCACGCTTAACACATACGTATAATATTTGGACTATTAAAACTACATAGATCCGAAGAGAAAAGAAATATAAAGATAGACAATGAGAGCGCGTGAGAGAGAGAGAGATAGGGAGAGAGAGAGAGAGAGAGAGAGAGAGAATTACATTTTATAAATACTCGTAATCAATAGTTTTATATTATAACGCGTGGTATAGGTATGGTAACGTGGTGGTAAATTATGGCGGTAGTTCATAGGACATACAATAAACTAAACTTGCATTAGAACCAGGATTTGTTTTGTTTTACTTTTAACTTTCAATTATTTACCTTATTTTAGGATTTAGAAATAACATGGCAACCCTAAACACAATGATAGCTTGGCTGTCACCCAGCACCTTCAAGTATATAAGGCGGATGCGCTCTGGTGATAAATGCGCGTACGCATAGGTATTCAATCAATTATCACAGATTTCTCATGTTCCTCCTTAACACGTCAAATAATCTTCGTATAATAAACAATGTCATTATATATAGAGTCATAACTAATATAAAGAGGTATATAATTACAAAATTGAATAACTAAATCCAATTATTGCTAGTTATCATTAATGTTACTAAGTTCTATGGCCCACGATCTAGGTACTTCTCTAAATTATAACATACAAGAAGTTGTTACATAACCATTAGACCGCAACTTTGAAGCCCGGGCTATATTTCGACAGACTAGATTGGTTTTGAGTCAATCCGTTAATTACTTTAGCAAACCTTTCATAAAACGTTTAATTTATTGCTTGAAAATGGCAAAACTTGCCAACGCCTCTTGTTGCCTTGTTTACTTAAAATTTACGTTATGTTCTAACTAGCGCTTAGCTAATGTCTAAAACAAAAATATATAAAGAAGCAAGTAAGATTTACGTTACACTTTTATTATTAAAACCGTACACAAAGACTGATATTTAGTTTACAAGTTTACAAAATATCTGCACCCGAATATGAAATTAAAATAAATTTAGACCTTATTATTCGTAGCTAATATTAAATTACTATATTATTAATGTAAACTATATAAAATGTATAAAACCAGAGTTAATGTTTATACATTGTAGTTTCAATTTGTAAAGATGTTTACTTTAGGTCCTCCGTCTGTAGTGAAAATAATTAGAATTAAAAAGTTTATACATTTATAATATCATGTATAGTTTTGTACATAAATAAATGTAATTAATAAATTTAAATAAATATATTTTACATGGCTGAACAAGTTTCAAACATAACCTTTAAATATTTATTTATAAAACAAACTAAATATTCAAAAAGCAATATTTAGTTTATATATTAACTAAATATTGCTTGATATATTAGATATATTTGAATATTATGGCAAGTTCGTGCATCAGGTTCTATAAGGGACATAACGACAGACCGACAGACACGTCGCATTGCACAACACGGACCCTTAATATAGACGGAGGTCATACTGTAGGCGATAGGGACTGCAGAGAGTGGATACTTACTCAATTATTTATAAACTACCGACTAGACTTTCACAATTAGTTCACTAAATATTTATTAGGGTGTTTATTAATGATATACAAATAACTGAATATATATTAGATTAATAACTAAACACGTGTATTTATGATTATAGAACAAGAGATATATCACAAGTGAGAAGTGAGTAACAACCAATTAATGTGAAGGGAGAAAGAGAAGAGAGAAGAAAAAGAGAGAATATGAAATGAAATTTAATGGAAAAAAATATGAAAAAACCTTTGCGATTATTTTATACTGAATTAAAAAGAAAAAATCAAGTCATATAATATGAGGTGATATTAACTTATTACTTGAACACAACATTGTAGAGTGCAATATATAGAGAATTTTATTATTTGGATGCATGAGTATCAATCATCATAAGAATAATAATTTTCATGAGTTTATTTTTAATTTTATATGTAACCTTTTTTCAGATTTCTTAATATTTATTTTTGATTTTCTTTAGCTTAAGACTTCCAAACGTCAACTTTAAAATAGTGCAAAGCCTTCAATAAATTCACTCTTATTTTTTTATTTTTAATTCACTCTTATTTTCAAATACATTTACTATATCCGTTATTAACTAGTTCTCGTCATCACTGCGGCGAACTAACTCACGAACTATAATATTATTTATAAATCGTGATTAACACCAACTGCACTCCACACGTTTCATTTTATTACATTCATTATTATAATAAGATAAAACAAAGTGACATCTTATTACGAAATATTTTTAATACATTAACGTCTCTCGTGACCACACTGTTATTTGACACTCCTAATATAACATTTTTTTAATAAATTAAATTAATATTTTATTAGGCAATAACATCGCCTATGAGTTTATTTTTTTATCACAATAACTTTAAATTAATTAAAATATATTGTAATAACTAATAATATCACCTTAATCCTAGAACCTTAACTTCCTAACATAAATAGTCGTGCATAAATTACTCGAGCAAAACAGACCGCATCAGCAATTATTAAATTACATAACAAATTTAATTTATTTCATCAAATATATTATAAGAGCCGTCGAAGCAAAAACATAGGCGCGTTATTCCATGTTATGGGCGGTCATTGACCCCACTACAATCATAAAACAGGTCCTAGATAGAACGGGAAACTCGCCACCATTCGGTTACCATGGTTACCATTAAAACAAATGATCCTAAACCCCTTCGTCTTTATTAGAAAGGTTTCATTTAGTTATAAGAAATATATTAGGAACAATATTTAAAGGAGTTATCACATAAGTATGTATGTAAAAATAATAAGAAATTAAGAGTTCATTTAAACCTGGTTTTAACTTTATTTCTTACTAGCTGCGCGTGCGATTTCGTACACATAGAGTTAGATTTCGATAAAACGTACCCTTTGTACATATCATATAACCTTTCAAAGTTTCATCCAATTCCGTCAAGCAGTTTTTGTGTCTAGGTGATAGGTGTTTTTCAAGTTTAATTTTATATATTTGTTTAATCACACATATTATATATGTTTTTACAGAGTAGCTAGTCCGATTTCGTTATTTTTTGTTTTTAGCATTTTTAAATACCTACCCTGAGGGTAGGACTCTTCATTTGTTATTAAGTAAATTAAAATCACTAAATGTTAAGTCAAGTCCATAACAACATATTCAAGAAAGCTACATGCAAATCGGTTAATCCTTTCTGGGTTTGCGTGAACAAACATAAAGACATAGATAAACAGACGAACAGACAAAATGAGAAACTATTGTTTTGGGTTGTCTTGCTCTTATAAAGACCTCTCATTATGTTTTTTTTAATATTTTCCACGTACAGACATCGATCAATGACAGTTTTATTATATGTATAGGTTAGTAATATAATATCCTTTTAGTATCCAATCCTTTATTTATTTACGTAAACAAGCACGAATGATACTATTTTCATCCAGTTCTTAGTACAACCTAGATGCTAAATAACTTTTAAGGAAAAAGGTTTTGTAAAAGAAAATTTCCATCTATAGTTACTCATCTATGAACTAACCACGTCAAACAGTAATGGTATTCTAAGAAAGATGTCTATGATAAGATTTCTATAGATAACCAATTAAGGCAGTTGTTATATTTATATATAATATACAATTAGTATTATTTATCACATGTATATTTTCACATTTATATTTAAATAATAATTTAATAATCATATTTGATAAATGCTTCATTTTCAAGAGTTTACACCTTAAAAGATACGAAGCCTAAGAGCACACCACATCCTGTATATGGACAGACTACATATACATTACTTTATAGGATATAAAGAATTAATCTTTACGTTTTTTCGTCAACTAAATCAACACACACCAATACACAACCGAGAAGTGAACCCCGTTAATTCAAAATCAAACTCGCAAACAGTAAGATATGCTAGGCAAGTTATTCATCTTTAGATGTTGTCAATGTTGACATGTCTCTGGATTAGCTAATAGAAATGTTTAAAACACGAGTTTTGCAAATAAAGGTTTCCTCAATAGGAACAACAAGCTACGAATAAATACTATTTAACCAAATGTAAGCGTCTATTTTGATTAGTAAGCACACGTGTGACCCCACTAGCACGGAACATGGCAACATTTATTTACTTCTTTATAAAAACGTATAATCCTAAAACAGACAAAAAATAATGGTTCTTATAAACAATTGGTTTAGTTGGATTTGGTCTAAATAGTTTTTATATTTTTTTGTTTAGCAGCATTGCAGAAGATGTTATACGTTCAGAATGAATTTTAAAAGTCATAAGTATAGGTCATTGCACTCGTTGCAATCAACTATGAACATGATTTTCCGTCCCTGATGAGAATAGTAGATGAGAATCATTTAAGAGAAGCCACTGAAGTTACTTTACGTCCTAGACTGCTTTACTACAGCATTAATTATCAAAATGACTATCAAAGATAAATCTTATATATAGTGTATTAATAAAAAGTTATACTTTCCTTGCACTGGAACGAAGCCGTTTTAACCTTAAAGTCTATTAAAAGTGATATAATGACTTGCCAACTTAATTAAAAATATATGTAATTAATATTACAATTAAAAATTCTAACAAATTCCAAATTACAGTTTTACTAAAATTATCAGTAATAATGATATGTCAATATCCCCATTCCAATTTATCAAAAAAAATCTAAAACTGCGAAAAAGCTAATAAATATTTTTTACGTAAAATATAGATAATACGAGATTAGCAAATATTAATATTAGATAATACGATATTTTTTTCATTATAATAAAATAATATCAAATTTCATTTACTTTTTGAACATCGAGTTGCATTACAAATAACAATTTGCATTAAATCAATAAGACTATAACGTCGGCAATTCAAATCAAGAAATATTTTTTCACGCCTCATATTGATGTGGCCTTCAAATTTGGTAGCAGACACTTTTTAAAAAAGTGTTAGTGCCAAAATCATCTGCACCCAACTTACCATAGACAACACTAGATAGTGAAGTGTTTAACAAACATGCCCTTGACAGCGCCGACGTATCCACTACACGCCAACGCACATATCGATTTACCACGCACATACAGTCCGCGACAATAAGGCTTCTCATACAACACACCGCCAACCTAACAATTCTGCACTTTCACACAAAAATACACTTTACACCTACCACATAAATAGCAATATTCCTTGAAATTGAAGTGCGTTTAGTGCGTTTCATAAGAGATATAACAGGTTGAACGAGTACCGGTAATTAAGTAGAGGTATTAAAGTCTGTTTGACCTTGGAAGAGATTCGTTTTCTTTGAGTGTCACTAGAGTCTTTAGTTACTTTTATTTTCTAAACATATGTAACGGACATTTATTTTTACATATAAATTGGACAAGTTATTTAATTTATTCCTATAACTATGAGGACAAAAACAATCAAAGAACACTTTCAAATCGATTTGAAGTTATTTGTAAAGATCATCTCAAGCGGAGATTTCAAAATATTGCTGAAGCATACAATCTGTTCTCGTCGAGATGAGTTGCGTCACGCGACACGCAGCGCAGGATTATGACCATTATGATAATGAGTATCTTAATAATAATAATAATAATAATCACTTGAAGATGAAATGATCCCATTTTAATTATAGGTATGTGATAATTGCGAAAGACGAGTACCAAAAATACAATCTCTAAGTGATGGGTTACGAAAAACCTTTCACTGATCTCGTAACGGTTGCTAAATAATAAAGTGAATTTTATATGCTAATCCAGTACTTTTCATTTATTTGGTTCATTTTTATTTGCATTTATGGGTAAGACTAAAGATAAGCTTGTATTAAAAGTAACGCGATGTTTTAATGGGATTTAATAAGATCAACCAATGAATCTACAATATATATTAGACGGCGAGGTTAGTAAGCGGTTTTGTGCAGTTATCAAATGAAGTCATAACTTACAAAAACTTTAATGTATATAAAGTCACTCTAATGAATGTAATACATAAATAAGTTTAATTGACAACACATCTTAACGAGGTTTCTAAAAAAGTAGTTAAGTATTTTCTACCGACAGTGAGTTCAGATAAGGAATACTCTGAGAAACTAGAGAAGCCGTAAAAGACTTCATCGAACAGACAATAATTAGCTTCTTTTAAAATATTAAATATGTAAGGTTTCTATTTTAAAATTACCTTCTGATTGCTTGTGCTATTTTAAGAAAAATCTATTGGAACTTTAATTTTCTCTGTTATTGATATTCATAATTTCTTTATGTATTTTATTATGTAACTATATTTATATCAATAATGAATACATCTACTTAAATAGTTGTGGTATTAAATGGATAAAAGTAATGACGATAAATTCAACTTTATAGTGGTTATAATTTTCGTTTTAATCTTTATAATTAATAAACGATGTTTATGTATATTTCCAAAGATATTAAAAGATAGATAAAGCATTTTATTGCGTATCTTAGGTTAGTAAAGATATTTTCAATTTCGACATACGTTGCACGTAAATTGATATAATCAAATAATACTTAACGTCAATGCGTATTAATAGCAAAAGGTTAAGATTAAGTAAATTATCCTTGCTTGGATTGATTTAAGAACAAAAGTCAGCGCCGTCCATACTACGAACAAACCTCGATAGAATTCATGATAGCGAAGAGAAAGGCAGACCAACATACACTGGCAAGGCAAAGCGTTTTGTAACAAAGTTCTCTTTACGTAACATTCGTTCTAATAACTTTCAAACTTACTATAGAAAACTAAATCCCGTACCAGATTAGATAATCGATAAACATTTATTGTAGCTTCACTTAATAAATGTACTATCTGCCTGGTCACTTAATAATGGCCGGTTCAAAGATTACGTAAGTTTTTTTATAATTATTTAATAAGGAACTTCCGCAAAGTTAGAAGTCTTAAGATCACGGCCTCAACTTAATAAAAATTATAACGTCTTTAAAAAAAATGTACTCTCGAACATTATATAACGACTTACCTGAACCACTGCGTCCAGGGCCATCCTCTCGATATCCAGGTGGTAGAAGTTGAGCTGAGGCACATACCGCCGCCTCGGCCGGATGTCATAGTAGGCGACCACGTCGTTAATGGACACCACGGGACAATCGTCCACGGTACTACATCCACTGCTCACCCCATCAACACCACTGTCGGAATCCCCCTCGCAACTGAATCCTTCCTTGGAGTCCCGCCGGTCCCCGTAACTTTTCTCCGAACCCTCCTGATATCCGGACTCGTTCATCTCATCCGGAGTGACTATTTCCGGTATCTTCGTCATGTCGTACTCGTAGCCGACCTCATCATCGATATTGATCTCATCAATGTCAGCCATTTTGGATTAACAACACTCTTGTTATCGAACCTCCACTACATGGTCTGATGCACCCCTTCACACTGAAACCCTGAGGACAAAATAAAAACATTAAATAATTATATTATAACTCTATAATTTTTATTTGTTCCTAACATAATCAATTAATTTTACTGAATATGAATACCGTCTATCATTATGATAATGGCTTATTCAAGTTTCGTACTGACATAACACACACATAAGCTAACACTAGACTATGTATTATTAGATCACACCCAGACATACATGTATATAAAAGACAAATATTAGCACACATATAAATGTGATTTGGCGTTGAACAAACGAGTCGTGTTTTAGTAACGCGCCGCATGACTTTCGCTCTCGACACAGTGACCTCGGGACAGACAGATGGTTTTTTTAACTAATAAACGGGCATTCCTTCTAAATAAGAATTATTTAAAACCGACCGTTTCACTGGTGCAGGTGTAAGTCGCTGATAGAATGTTGAATTTACGACTAAATATGGCTTCGTGGACTAGGAGTATAAATAGAAAACGGAGTGCGTTCTACTGCGTTCAATATATAATGTAATGGCTCATAAGTTGTTAAATAGTGATTTATGTCGGCGATAAATACGTCATAACCATTATTATGAAAGGTAACGTTTATCATTTTACATATATGAAAATTATATCATACTACATGCTTTTATATAAGTCTTTTTTATAATTATATATCTTTTTTATAACTACATTTTTCTATGACGTTTTCCTAACTAGTTGATTACAATGAGTAGTATTAAGTTATATACCTAAGGACATCTTAATCTGTACGTGAATATATTTTATTATAAGTGGTATTGATTTGCTCATCCTCTCTGTTCCCTCCTCCGACAGTTTTCTTTGATCCCTCACGTTTGACCCGCCTCGTAAGTAATTTTAACATCATACAAAATTACAAGCAATAACCCATTATCTGTGGATAAAATCAAATACATTAAGTTATATAGGAAAATTTCAAAACACGAATTTAAAATTAATAATCGATAAACTATCCCATGCAGATACTTTCCATACATAATGCTTCAGTTACAAAACATAATCAAGCCGTAAAATAAATATCAGAACAGTCGGGCTATAAATTACATTCATGAATGAATTCCTTAAGTTTCCATTTTCACGGCTCAGCGGACACGTCGCTATGTATCTTCATATTTTCATTTACCTTGTCTTATGGTAATTCTATTTTTGTTTATTCTTGGAAATTATTATCTATAACCGTTTTAATAATATTCGATTCGATGAACAAAAGCAATATTCACCATTCCTTTTAACAAATTATATGTTTTATTAAAGTTTACAAATATTGGCGGGAAATAATACAGATTAAATATTAGACAGATTGCAATATAATGTCTATGGTGACTTAGTTTTTATCTCTTTCTCGTATATGGCAACAGGTTCTGAGTGGCCCAGTTTTTATGTCAAGGACATTTAGCAAGCAACAAGTGATACCCCTTTTTTGTCTCTTTTTATGAAAAAACAAGCAAAATAACGTTTTGGTAATAAAGAGTTAGGTTTGAAAAGTTTATCAATTTATTTCCATTTATTTGAATGTATTATGTTGGGACTAACTTTATATATATTTTCTTAAAGGTATGAAAGGTTTTCTTGCAAACAGAGGAAAATAAATTACCAATTTCTAAGTAGCATATGTTAATGGCTGCTTAAATAATGCCTCGTTGTAATTTATAATCGGTTTTCACAGTACAGCGTGTCACAAGTCGGTAATTGCGAATAGAGCTTAATGATAGGAATGAAATGTTTTATTTACACCGTTTTATTGTACAATTTTGGCAATTTGCCATTCATCAGTCATACCGGTATACGGCTTTATTTGTTATCTCAAGGTCATAGAGTATAGAGTTGTATTTTTATATTGTTATGTAACTAGAAATATATACATACAATGTATATTCTTAAGATAGTTTCCAATATGATAAATCTTAGTCTTACTGTGTTCTATCAATCTCATTTAAACGCTGATTGGATTATAATTTTGTATACTAATAAAATATAAAATAATTATTATCCGCATCGTCATGATCATGTGACCTCAGTCTTAGATGTCATGATTGACATGTAATGTGACGTCACGTCATGTAACATGTAATAAATGTACGTAACTTGCAGATCAGAGATATAGTTACTTGATGTTCTTGATAGGTACTCCTCGTTATAAAATACCTACATGTTCCGTTTTGTACAAGTACATGTTTTATAAACTCTGTACTTTACCTACTTTATATTTAATAACACAACATTAATACCCTTTTTTATATTTCTTTAAGAGTTTTTCTATGAATTTACATATCCTCAGATTTAATACATTAATAGCATTATTCCATCATGTATCTATCATTCCTAATATATAAGTATAAGCCACTGAAGAAAGTATTTCAGATACAAATGGATATATTAATAACAGTCAAGGAATTGAGAATCCAAACTTTCCTCGGCCTCCATAAACAAGTTACGTAAGCGAACTTGAACTCCAACCAATACGATGAACCCTGAAGGCCACCTGTTGCACCTGGCGCCCTGCCAGCTGCTCGACCCATAACATTCATTCAACCTGCTTTCCCACGATTCCCGAACCGATTAAAACATCCTGGGAACGGGTAAGAAATCAAATGCTTCGTTCTTTTCAGGCTTTGAATAGACATTACTATAAAATTATTTTCCTGAATAAAATCAGATTTTAGAAAATGTTGTCTATGCAACGGTAAAAAGAGGTTTTTGAAACAGTCGTCGTAAAACAACCCATTACCGTTTCAAAGGATTTGGCTTGTGTTTTTAAATTAAATAATATTCCTCTATAATATGAACTCAGGACTTATAACTGATAAGATAGGCTAATGTATTTATTAGCATGATTTCGTGAAAGTTGAACCGCATAAGATAATATCATTTATATACCTATTTATTGAAACTGACCAACCTTACAAATACATTCAACTACCGCATAGACATATTAATAAGTACTTTTATATATATGTAGTAATATATTTAGAATGTAAAGTTATATTATATAGAATACTAAATTTATCAATGCGATTAACGCCACCGTAGCTCAGTTATAAGAGGTCTCGAGTTCGCAGGTTCAAGTTCTGCCCGTGTTGATGGATGTCTCAATTTTTATTTATTTAACTTTTGTTGTGTTGATAGATAATTTCAAATATAAAGGACTTTTATATTTTTTTTATTTATAGTCACTTTTATTCAAAAGACGTAAGACCCTGATAAGATAATCTAATGAAAGAACAACAAACTTAAATGTTTATCTCCGGTCACAAAAGCGTCGCTCGCATGAAAATGTTGCCATAATATAATATAATATATAGATAAAAACAATCGATGATAGCAGTATTCTATTCTGAGAGGAAAATTTATTTAAATATATATTTATTTTCTTTATTGATGCAGAAATATACGTAGAATGTATTAAGAATTTACATCTTTTACAACTTGTTCTATTAATTCTATTGATTATTGCAATTGACACTCGTTTATAAACTTTGTACATATAATAATTGCGAACAATTGGCAACATACATCCAAGAAGTTGGCAAAACCAAGCGACCATGTACGACTGACAGGTACAAAATAATATATTAACAAAACTAGCAAACAGTATAAAAAACAAATATTGCTCAAACAACAGTGTATAAAGTATAGTAAGTACCTACAAATTGTTATTATATTTGCAAATGGGAGACAATGCTGAATTTCTGAGGATTATCTGTGCTTCATAATGCGTTAATCCAGCCTCCGTTAGTCCTAGCTGGAATTGGGGATATTTGCGAAACCTTGGTACCGGAATGGACGCATTAAAGACAATTGTATATAGGTACCTTCAGACAGCATTAATAATTGTAATTTAAGAGATTAATATCAATAAAAAACAAAGTCAAATAATCAAAAGTTACACAAAAGATGCAACCTGCACGGTCATTTACCATGAAAAAACCTGCGCCATATTTAATCAAGCGCCATTTTATAAACACGATAATCGCTGTCATGGATGTGTTACATATGAACAACTACAACGCGATAACATTGTATAAATCAAACTAATTTTGAATACGATACTATATTTTATGATTATACAAGGAAACATTTTTACTTTTCATGTAGGTATATGACATATGTATATTACCATTGTAACTAAATCTTTTACATATAATCCTCACAACAGATTTGGCGGTTATGCAATAGTAATTTGAATTCTATTTTATTATGTTTATTATTTATTGAAGAATGACGATTAATTGAAAGATGGATAAGAATGTATTTAATCGTAATTAACGGTTTTTACGTTATCATTGTGTAAACAACAACGTATAAAACAATAATAAGTAGAATTAGTGTCGTTAGACTAATAGTTAGGTTATTAGTACGTAATGTCTTTATAAAATCTATCTATATTTATCTGTGAAGGTCTTTTCTAAGGTTAGCAAATCATATTTAACTTTGAGCAGTCGCTGCTAAATTAACACAGTCTATGAATGATTAATATTGGTTTTTTAAATAAAAAACAGACATCATTTAGGATAGGATGTGTATTTAATTATATTAGTAACCTACATTACTGTTATATTTTCTATTCCATGTTATATATTTCATAAAATCGCTAGAGTTTAATAAAATATATTATTATTATAGTCGTAGGTACATTAAGAGCTAAACCTAATAACTACAAAAAATACCGTGACGCGTGGAGAATGGACACGTGTAAGTACATATTTAATTTAATGGAATAATTTATGACTTATAATTGTTTGGATGGTAGCAAATAGGTTTTATAAAAATAACAATTCAAAAAGAAAAAAGTATAACATATAGTTCGATATAGCTTTGTCTAAAGAGTGGTTACATAAATAAAAAGTAAGTTTTTAAAAACTGAATATTGTTTGCGTCTTCAATATATTATATAATAACGTATATTTGTAATAATCGTTAAATTTCCCTGTCCTAAACAATTTATTTTTAAATTTATGCATTAAAATAAGTTGATAAACTAAAATAAGGAAGGTCCAAGTAATAAATAACCCTAGAAACAACACTGCCATAATTTATGACTCCGCTGCGATAAAAATTGTTAATTGTTATGATGTTTCAGAAGCTTTACATTTTATAATAAATATTTTCTATTTTACGCACTTTAAACATTTGAATACTCCCTTAATATTAGTTCATTTTTATAAAAAAAACTGCCAATGATCATAACGATGTTTAGTAAGACCTACAAATACTTATTGTTTGGTCTGTAGATAAGGTTAAAGAATTTTTAAGATCTAGGTTGACTCCCATTTTGATTGTTTGATTGTAAGGCGCCCCATTAAGTTTTTTTTTAATATTATCCATGTACAGAAATCGATCAGTGACAATTTTATTATATGTAGGTATAGATATAGAAGATTTAGTGAAATTTTTTTTCGCTGATTATTCCTCATGTACATGACTGATCACTGATTTTTTTTTTAACAATTGATAACAATACTGCTATCAAATAAACCCGACGACAATCTGTTGACTGGTTCAGGAAAAGAAGCATCGGAGAGATCACATTGAACCCAACTACATGAGCTTCACTCAATAATTCCAATTCCAAACACAGTTGAGCTGAAGAAGTGTCTGTGAACTTCAAACCGATTGAAACTGAAAAGTTGACAGTTTACGTATGTGTTATCAATATTAACAAGTAACGAAAACTAATCTATAACATTAATAATATTTATAACACATATAACTTTATACGTGCCACAAAGATAAAATGATATAAATATTCATAATTTTTCACAAAACAAATAACACAGATTGTTGAGATTACAAAACCGCCTCGACGTTCAAAATCGTATTTTACTGTTCAATAAAAATACTATAGTATGTAATAATTAACTACAGAGGTGTCTAATAATATATATATACTTTATTGTATATTTAATATAATTAACATAATTACACAATATAATCAATTTTGTTAATATTACCACAAATATTGGGAAATGTTACGTAATTTATACCAACATAATATTATATGACAACACATATTATTTGCTGTCAGTTGTCATAATACCTGTATATTTTGACATTGTTTTGAAAATGCGCTAGCTTTTGCAATTACTTTTTTAAGCAAGATAAACTACAAACAAAGTACTTATTTGTTGTTCGATTATATAACCTACACTTTCACTATTGTTATAAGAAAGGGCTTCAATAGACGGACTACTTTATAATTTGATGTTTGGTAAAGATAAGAAGTTAACTTTGTTTTTTATTTCTTTTAAAATATTGTTTGTTAGTAAATAAGGAGTTATTAAATTCAACTTAATTTTTAAAATAACTGAATAATACAATATAGGTATATATATTGTACTAAGTTTTACCTGTCTAGGACAGAAAGATTTATTTCAATCCAAGACACAATAACTGGAAACACTGTTGCTATCATAGAGTTATCAAATATATCACCGCCAAGCTTATAACAAATAATGGTTAAATGCCAGCAGACAAGGAAATCCACTTCCAATTCTGGCAACATTAATAAAAAAATCAAATGGCCGAACATATTTCGACCTTATTTGTAAATTTTCAGTGATTATATTGCAATGCGACACTAGCAGCTAACATAAGAGACATTTTCTAAATAAGGACTCTATATATGATATGATAGAGAATATATTTCTTTAATTCGCGAAATTCGAGCACTAGACTGGAAAACCTTGGAACAGTCACTTTAGTATCTAAGGGCCGCCACACGGCTTGTTGCAATAATATGCGGGCCAGGTGCATTTTTTTCCATTTTCATATTATGTTTTTACAAATCATAAAAAAACGACCTGAATTCGTCACTTACTTAACAGTTATGTTTGAATTGCGTAATTAACTTCGTTTGAATCAGTATCTTAATTAATTTATCATCCACCTGCCTTTGCCCCCATTAACTTCTGAAGTCAATATATCAATCTTCCAGGTTCTTCTATCCTACGTTATCTCATTGGAGACTTGCTACTTCTCTGCCATTCTCAGCGCACTTTGTCCGTGTCTTCTTCAATCTCCTTCTACCCCGTCCACATTCGTACTAAAAACTTCTCATTCCGTATTACGTGATAAAACCAACGATTTCTACTATTCAATATTAAAAATCTACTCTTTTAATATAATTTTATTATAACAGATTGACTTGTGACTCAGATAAAAAAAAACAAAAGTGGTTTTTCCACTGTAAAACTAATATAAATAAACTATTATAAAACATATTTTTTTCTTCTATTCAAGTATTTATTGTGTTTCAAGCTGTTTGTCCCCTTGTGTTACTAGTTGACATTTAAAAACTTATTAATCCGGTGCTAAATCCATTTGCTTTTGTATTTAGTAATATCATTTGTAGGTATTAATTATGCGCAATAATTATTACATTATCTTACGATATACGTTTAATATTATTCCATCTAGTTTTTATTATCTATATCAGTCGTAAGTGTTATTAATATATATTTACAAATTTTTCCGTAGATATAGCGAAATTAATCTAGAAAGGCAAAACACGAAAATTGATAAAAATAATATCAAGCCTATAATCTTATAATGAGTATTTATATTTATTAATTATGTTTTTTTATCTACTACATAACGAAAGTACAAGTTTTTAATAGATAACAAGTAAATATGTTAAAAGGTTGTATGCAATTAAGATATGAAATATAATATATTATAGATCTGAAACTGTATCAACATTAATATTTTTGTCAATATAAAAAAAA
Organism: Napeogenes sylphis; assembly: GCA_959347405.1. Lineage (NCBI taxonomy): Eukaryota > Metazoa > Arthropoda > Insecta > Lepidoptera > Nymphalidae > Napeogenes > Napeogenes sylphis. The sequence goes on along the minus strand of OY365788.1, from coordinate 25,058,557 downwards.
ATGTTGGTCAATATAAAAAAACTTAATTATATAATAATAAAGAATCTTTTTAACAATGTCATATCAAAAATATGTAGAATTGACCTAAAGTATGTATTATCTAAAATAATTGAAAATAAAATATATTTTCATGGATAACTATTTTGCTAAGTAAATTGCAAAGATAGTATTTCATAGCATTGCTAATTTCAATAAGCCATGATATTATAAGGTGGATAATGTCTTAAAATTAAAAAGTCTTGGAATATAAAAAAAGAGTCAAAATGTATAAGGCAGCCATTTTAAATATAATGAAATTGCGTAGCAGGCTTTGTCGATGAAGCTTCGCATAATAATTCTTTCTGCTCTGTTTGTTTTGGAATTTTTAAGTAAAATGAATGTGCCTGTCGTTAATTTATATTACAATAACAATTAATGAATCAAGGAAGTTTTAATAAGATGGCCGCACTTATCAAATATATACGAGTCTTTGGAAGGTGAACTTTCAATGACTCGTATGAAAGTGAATGTTATTTTCATCACCACGCATTTAGTTTTTTGTGTTATGTATGTAAAGGTTAAGACAAAAAATTTAGGTGAATTAATTCGCCCACCTTTAATATTTGACAATATATATCAGATTTACATAAATAACTTAAATATGTGTCGCAACATGTTATATTCGTCTTAAGCCGACTTTAAATAAGCCTCTTGAGCTATTCTTAGAGTTCCCTGAAATTTTTAGTTTTTTATAAAACATGATCGGGTTCCTTGCTTCATAATAAAGGATGAAAATAAAGAAAATCTGCTTTGTAGGGAATATTTAAGAAAAATGTAGTGTTCATTTCTATTAAGTACTGGTCGTCTTATATTCTTGTTTTGCTTTTTTTCGAAACAAAGAAATAATGCCGCTGTATTGCTTTAAATGATTTTGCATTGGAAAAGAATACTCTTAAAAATTCTCAAGATTTCAAATGTATTGTAGAAACTCAATTTAATGTTACTTACATAAGATTTGAGGTTGTATTTCTATACATTTTCCTTATTATCTCTGACTTCAATTAGGGGAAAACTAATTAAGGTGAATAAGACTACCTGCTAAATTGCTAGACTAGGGTTGCCATTTTCTCAGTAAACAACTTGGTGAAGTGTGTGTATGTTTCGTAAGGTACAGTCGAGGAGCCAGTTCTCATATCAGACTCAATTCGATTAAATGATACAAACACACAATCTTACTTTCGATTCTATTTATTTGTGTTTGTGTAACTGTCCTCGTGGCAGACATATTGATTTCCAGACTTGATTCACTCAAGAACAATAAACTACGCTTTGGAAAACAAGTCCAGATACAAAGGACCTCATTAAAGTAGTGTCCCAGATTTTTATCAGATTACGTCCAATAGTTAGAGATAATTTTGATCTATATTGCTAAAACGTACGTGGGAGGAGATAGCCTATCTGTTTAGTGAACGATTAACATCCTGTACTGATGTTAAAGCATTGTGCCTGGAAGTTTTAAACACCAGTATTAGTCAACCCACGGCTCACTGATTATTTACACTGGTACAACTTCTACTGGTAAAAGATACATATTATAAAATAAACTTTCTGAATTATTTATAAGTATTTTCTATATTCACACGTGCGAGGACGGGCGGATCACTAGTTAATAACAATTATAAAAGGATTTTAAATTCATTTGTAATAAGTATAACGGAAGCTTAAAACGTAATAATATTAAACTTCCTACGCATGAAATTTTTTTTTAATCCATTTTTAACCACCGACTTAATTATAAGCCATACATATTTAATTTTGCAAAAGCTACATCCCTTTATTATTATTAATTTATTAAAGCCCCTAAGGGTGAATTTAACAAAAAAACTAAAACTGTATATTTTGTATCTATGAACAAATATTAATTATTTAACAATATTTTAGTCCTAATTTAAAGATAAAATACCCGTAGTTAAAAAAAATATTTTTTATCAAAATCCATGCAAAAAAACTCTCTAGGTCTTCGACAATATCTATTGCTGATAATATTAACAATAGACCAATTATAAATTTACAATGTTCTTCACATTTCAATTGAGAACCCATTAATCATCATCATATAACACCCAAGTGCCTGATCTAGGCAAGGCAAAAGCGAAAGTACCTACGAGTAGTTTACTTAAGTAGTTTATCAATTATACCTATTAGCCCACTTCAATGAAATGTATGAAAAATGAAAACAATAATATTTGTTAAATTAGCAAAACAAAACGGGGAAATCCCATCACATTATAAAACAACAGAATAGTTTTAGACCAATTTAAAATAAGCGATAAAATTATTATTTTTATACTCATATTTCGTAAGCCGTTTTATGTATTTGCAACTGATCTCTAACTATTTTTTATTATTTTATAGTGAACTAGTAGAGCTAATTATAATAACAGTCAGAACTAACAAAATTATATTAATTTTGACTTGTGTAGTTATTTGTTATTTTTTTAACACGGTTTATATTAGTAACGGTGATATAATATATTAAAAATATTTCTAACACCATTTATTTTACTTAATCTTATAAGGTTGCTTTGAAAAATATTTCCACTTATCGCAAAATGTTTATTCTAACTGTAACAAAATGAATATTAATTGAATGTAATATCGTTATATATAATCCTCTTTTATCCTGTAATAGAATAATGCTAATATTAAAATAATGGCAAATTCCATTAAACACGGAAAACAAAATCAAAACTAGAAGTTAATTGTTAAATGTTAGCAGTCTGTGGACAATGAATGCACAGAGAATGACTCTTATCAAAGACTGCTTATCTTAACGAAATTGTTTTAAATACTATCACACAGCTCCTAGTTGGTACTTTAATGTATTTTTTGTTTATTCTTATGAGATAGAGTAAATATTTAATATGAAGACGGAAGTGTGTTTGTTAAAGCATCTTCGTATAATTTAATATAATAATATAAGTATCTGCAGCTATTATGGTTCCGCTTTCGTAAAACAAAAATTAACATTTATTTTAGTAAATTGGTGACATTCGGAATTAAACTATTACAGTTTCTTTTTGCTTTATATATAATTTTACATGAAATATTTTAATTAAATTGGTAACATTGTTGAATAAAGATGTATGTATGTATTATTGAATAATACATAAAGATTGAGTCGCGTCACTAGTTTTGAGTCTTATATCATGAATATATAAAGGGATTTTAAAGACAACATAAGGGACCCAAAATGTAACAAATTCTGAAAACGTTATGTTATAATATATATATATATATATATATATATATATATATATATATATATATATATATATATATATATATATATATATATATATATATATATATATATATATATACTTTTATGAATTTATTCGAGTAGAATCTTTCATGAAATGATTCTCACTTGATAATAATCCGATAGTTCATAAGTCATACCTTCACAAGGGTCGCATCTAACGTACCCTTAATATAAAGTCACATTTTATTTCAAATCATTTATATCCATTTATAAATCTGACTTTATGATATTAAAAAAGCCTATTAAAGGAATTACAAATGAAAACCCAACAATTCCTCTTGTAACAGTATTCTTGATATATAGCAAGTTATTTATTGGCATATCCCAAGTCCCAACATCTGTTCCGCATTCACAGAGGCTTCCGTACAAAATCGCTTAACTGTTTCACAGGTCATAATCCACCTGAACAACTGCACAGATGTTTTACAAGCCTTATAAAATATATTTGTAATGTACCGGATCATTATTATTATTGAGGTTATGTCTAGAGTAAAATAAAAATGTAGTTACAGTAGTAAAATGTTTGGATTATAATGGGAACACACAGACATGTCGGTCCATGCACTCGTATCTACCAATTTAAAGCGGATTATTCTAGGATTAGAGTTTTTTAGATCATTAAAATTCAAAAACCTTCAATACATCCCCTCGTTTGGTTCGGTAAGGCTTATAATATTCAATTATTCACTTTCATAAAGCTTTGTTCATATAATGTTATTTGTAGGAATAAACTCTACCTTAGATTAGACCTAATGTAGATGTGACTCACGCATACAGTTAAATAAATAATAGGTATGTATAATACACATATTTTTTTACTCTAAAAATAAAACAACAAAATTTTATTAAGGTTTAGTTTTCAATCTTTTAACATAATATAATATCGATTTAGATCGTTAAAACAATTTATTTTTATTTTTAAAAACATCAAAAACACCGGATAGGCCAAGAGCAGGTTTTTAGTAATTATTATTTTGTCCTCGGGTAGGGCAGCAAGCAAAAACAAATGTGCAGAGTCGAAAAGAAGATTCTAGACACTTCTAGAATTTCTCTCTTAGGTAAATATCATAACTATTAATTATCAAGTGATAATATAACTGCTAATGGATTCTATTGATATGTATAATGATATAAGTACCTGCCAATAAATATTTAAGACCAATAATAAGTTTTCCATATTTATATCATAGAGTTATTATTTAAAAGCATCTATATATATATATAGTATAGAATTATATATTAAATTAATTATACAGGGTTATTTTTAATCACTTGACCACCTCTTGTAGGCAGCCTCTCTGCATCAATCCCAAAAACATTTGTTCTAAGACTATTTTCAAAATTTTGATAAGCAACACAATAAACACGAACCAAAAAGAATGTTTTTTTATTATTCTGTATTTTGTAAGAAGTGCTTAAAAGGTCAACGCCCGTGCGCCATACCTACGCTCATAGTTAATATCAGTTCAGAGGCAAGAAATAATTTTTGTATGAAAAAACTCAAAATTTAAAAACTATTCATTTTAAAAAATTGTAGAACAAATGTTGTTAGGATTGATGTAGATAGCCTACCTGCAAGAGGTGGCCAACTAATTAAAAATAACCCTGAATAATCATTGATTCAATATTTAAGATACACGATATATTCCTATTAGTTAAACAATTATTCATTATTTTGTTGGCTCAAGTACCTACTAATATAACAAGATAAATATCACGTTTTTTTGGATGACCTCGAGTAGGCAATTTTATACTACTACATAACATTTCTAAAATCTATGGTTTTGTCGTCGCAGGTTCGAATCCTGCCGTATAGATAAAATTTTCATTCCATATTTATTTAAAATGTAAATAAGTTTAACATTATGTTATGAGGTTTCTAAAGGTAATTGGTCTTATTTTTCGCAATAAAAGTAATTTACACTAAATTTCATCAATATCCGTCAAGTAGTTTTTGTACAGACAAACAAAAAACCATTTTTAAACCTATTAGTCTATACTCGTTTCTATACTATATTTAATATACAAAACACGTACCAATATTATTTTAAACAAATATTTAATTTATATCTGTCCTCGTTCCAATTATGTTCCTGAATAAAATAAATGAAATCATTGTATATTTTTATTTCATATATAACAAATAAGAATCAATAAATGTCAGTATATTATCAGATGACCAATAATTTGTTATGACTCCGAGTTAACCTCAACAGGTTTAAACAATAAAACGACATCAAACCTGCTTCATATAAAATAAAACCATATTAGGAAAAAAAAAGCTTTTTTTATCACTGCAAGGACTGTAAAATAGAATTGAATACTAAATACATCGCTGACGTAAACACGTTTAAATCTGTCTGTCACAAGATGAATGGTCGATATGTTTAAAATTCAAATAATAAAATATTATTTTTAATTTGAAACCACTTTCCATACAATTAAGGTACTAAAATATTTCAACTCCAAATTCCTAATTTAGCAAGTGAATTAAGAAAAGCTTCGTTAATTTCTTGTTATCTATCTATATATGTTAAAAGGATGTTTATTTACTGCACTGAAGATAACATTAAATTATTTAACTTTAATGTATTCTGGTTTTATATTACAGAGAGCAAATGATAACAGTCAGTCGTGGACAACTGCAACTCAGGAAAATTGTGAGTTCTATACACGCAAGGTTGTACTGATCTTCTCCGACGAGTTATTACTAAAACCCAAACTAATAAATATACCCGTGTCTGATTTAAATAACTTACTAACTCGGCATCAAGTTAATTCTTTTTTGTCAAAATGTAAGTACAGTTTATAACCCAGCTTGCAACTTCATTCTAGAAGAAAACCTTTTATCCCTCAGATACTCCACTTATCGAGATCGCATACGACGAACTTTTAAAGGTCCTAATGTAGAAGGAACTTATTTTAATGTTTCCGCTGTGGTCGTTTGATTAAGACCAAAATCCAGGCCAGATGATGAAAGAGCAACTGATATGAAACTATACATCCAGTGGTTAGCTTTTTACTAATTATCAATCTGGATTACCGTCGAGGTAGTTGTTCGTGTGACTGTTGCCCCACCATACCTCTTTGACCACCAGGGACCAGCTGTCGAAATTTCAGAATATTCCCCTAATATTAACCGAAGTATTCAGATCTCGTGACAGACAAAACGAAGTCCCATATCGATTAGCCTTATATGTTTTAAAACCACAGAGAAAACCTGCTTCTAATACAGCTACTTAATGTTTGTAAAAGTTCCTGCTGAGCCGGCAACACATCCGGTACCACCGGTGTGTAACTGTGGTAAGAGTGCCAATTTGTCATCGGATGGACACCTAAATAAAAAAATGATAATAATAACATTTACCTCATTTTATGAATATGGTTAGGCATGGTAGAACACTCATTGCCCAGTATTCAATGTTGGCAGCAAAAAAACCCTTCATAGAGAAAACTATAAAGTACATACCAACAATGAAAATATAAAATATAAGCAACGCAAAGTAAAGAGGGCAAAATGGAAAGGTTAGTTAGTTAAAGAAAACCGAGTGGACAAATGTTGAAACTCTTTCGGTTTCAAAGGCCATAGGATAATTGACCTTCTAATATGATTATAAAATTACTTTAGTGGCATTCACATCCATATTGGATTGCAAGAAAAGTTAGACCTTATATTTAGTAACCTACTAACCAATATTCTACCACTCGTAACTATTCATACCAGAGAATAGATAAAAAGTCTTATTAAAACATGTTATAACATGAATATTAGAAATGATAATATCTAATCTAAGTTCTTCACTTCACTCTATTATCTTAAAAATAACAAAACCAAATGAACAATAACGAAATTATAAAACCAACTAAAATTTACTGATAATAAATACAAGTTTAATTAAATATTCATCGTCTAAGACACCGCATCTTTGGTTTTCAACTTATTTAAAACTTAATACAAATAAATAATTATAAATATTATTCATTTAAATATTCAACGATATTACGACTAGCGATGATGTATGATAATTATGTGCTAATTAATATTATAAGTACATAAATATTATATAAACAAGTCAGATCCTATATAAGAGGTTTAAGACACCGCTTGAAAGAAAACTGCAGCTGTCACTGCTGCTACTGACCTATAGAACAGTTTTAGTGCAAACTAAATTGCTATATATTAACATTGCAAGAGAATCATTGGAGAGAGTGCATTTAGATGAATCGCAATATCCGTTACAAGTTGCATCTTATTTTTCCAACGGTTTCTACCACTTTTACCAGAACATTCTAGCATTTTGTGTTCAAATATTAAACGTATAGTATCATAACATCATAGTACGAAATAATTTGGTATTTTTGGGTGTCATTACTAAGATGTATTAATATTCTCATTTGCTGGAGGAATGTCTATTGAAAATATACAAAACCGGCATCTCGTGTCTACTTATATGGTGTATGTGTTATTCATTCCCTCCCTTTTGTTTGTTTTTATTATTTTTATGTAAATTATTAAATTATGAAATATTTTTTTTATTAAATACAAAAAACATCATAAGTCCTATACTAGCAAAAGCTTACGGTTGATCTTCTAAAGAATGGAAAATTGCTTCTAAAGGGTTGAATGTAGAGCCGCGGTGCTTCAGTTTTAGTAATTTTCCCAATAATAATAAATAATAGCAATGCGACGGCAAAACTAAATCAACAAGTGCACAAAACAGCAACGAACGCCTAGGAGTCGCCGGATATACCAACAAACAAAGCAACTAGTGGCATTCTAAGACGGAGGCAACGATCGTGAAAACTGGACCGGACATGTGAGCCACGGCCGTGACCACATTACAATCACTTTTCAATTAATAAAGAACTAGGCACCTGCAGAATGCAACTGTCACTCGATAGCGTTCTCGTTCTAGCGTGGCTCCGATCTCACTTAGCTGCACTTCTCACAGCGGTTTCGTTTGTTTACGTGTTTTGAGAGTAACACACAGGGCACAAGTGCATCAGAGCGCGAAGGTCACGTGGTCTCGAGTCGCGTTCGTTCCGCGCGGCGTTCGGCGCGGCACTGCCGTCAGCCGTGTTCAATTCTTGACGAACGCGGCGAGTGGACAATTCACAACTTGCCCACGTAACGTAACTTAACCCCAGAATATTAGTTTCGTAACCGTATTACTCGATTACTGCGCTAACATCTAAAAGATGTCACGATTCGGGAGCACACCTTAAGACAGCATTGAAATACGATATATTTAGGATATACCTTCATGAACTGGAAGTGTAAACACTCCTCGCACTACACTACCCTCTTGTTTAAACTCACTACTCTAATGTCTCCCAACCTGATACTACTCGTGTACTTTGATGCGTATTTAACCATTAATGTGAATTAAGATAAACATAAATCAGATTGTAAGGTCATTAAAACGTTTTCCTCTATTTTATTTCCCCTTTACTATTATATATAAAAAATATTTCAATTTACAAATTCAAACAAAGAATTTAATTTCGAAAACAAGAGTATCTAAACATTGTAAGGGGCGATGAATTATTCATAATAAATTTAAAAAAACATACATTTTTAAATTTGTTGGTTTTGTCGGAAAGCCTAACTGAGCCAACACGCGTCTACCTTACGAGTACTTATCACTTACCTACTTCATCATTTTTACATCTTCTGAATTTTTTAGTGGTACTGGAATATTACATCTACTTGCTTAGCTCCCTAATATAATTCAATTTAGAAATTGCTTCCGAGGTAGTAAAGACTTTATTAAATTATCAATACAACCGCTAAAACGTTGAAATGAGATTATAAAATGTACCGAGAAGAAAATGATATAAAAAAACTAAATTTTAATAGGAACAAGAATGATTCGTAGATGAGGTATAAAGGGCAAATATAACGTAAAATCATTAATGTGTTAAATAAATTAAAATACTTATGTTAAAATGTACACGAGGTACAAACAAGGGCGGAGATAGCAGATCGACCTTAATTTAGGGCGTCGACAAACGCCCGACAGCGCGGTATGAATATTCAATTTAGCTATAATTAACAAGTCGCCCCATATTTCTCTTGGTGTCGGCCGAATTGGCGGACCTTGATAGACGCCGACGCGTTAATATGGATCGATATATACTTTCAAATATTATTTACTATCTTACACCCGAGACTTATGTACGATTTATAAGTCATATATCTGAATATGTTTGTTTTATCTTTAAAATTACGTTTTAAGCCAAAGGATAGTGTCTAGTAACTTGTTAAAAACCGTATAAATAACATAATTTGATAAACAAAAATTGTTTTTTTAATCAAAAGTTGAATTAATTAGTTCCCTCTTTTTATCATGGCGTTATTCATAGGTATATATGCGAATATTCCGTCCTGTATAAGGTACGTTTTTGCTTTAATTTGGTTCTAAACTCACAATACATTAGTTTAGCAACTCTTTATCATCAAATTTATATAAATATGGAATAAAAAAACTCTTTATCATCATCTAACAAAACAAAACTCAAAGTAATCTAACACGAAAATTTAAATTTCGTATTTAAGCTCATTCGTATTTCGTACGGACCAAGTTATTATCATCGGATATGAATCATTAATACCAAAACAATTATCATTTACCAGCTAAAGTATTTCTCCTGATAATACTTCAAGTGCAAAACTTTTACATTGTTACACAATCATTAAAGTACTAAGTGGATTGCTATGATAATAGATAACAGCTTAAGAATAGATTGTAAAAATGAAGTTACGTAACACTAATATAAAGCTTATTGAACTATAGTTTAGACTTACTAGATTATCTACAAGTCTAGATCGCGCTGGGAATTCCTAACTCTGAAACTAACTTTGTTGTACTCAAGAGAAAGCCGCTTGGTGTCTGATGATCGCGGGGGCATTTGATTCTTTACGTGTAGGAACTCCTTTGATGCACCGACTTGCTCATTTAAATGTAGTCTTAGCTGATAAACTGACTGTCGCTAACTAACATTGTCAAGACGTAATGTGTCAACATTACTTTAAAGGAATAATATTAAACGTCTTGAATTGCCAATTGTTGTGAGCTACATTATAACATTATAACGTATGTTTTGAAAAATGTATAGATATTTTGAAAGCAAATGGCTTGTCTCTGTTCACAGCATCACTGTAGAGAAGACTATAGGACGTCTAAGCAATCTAAAGGATCGCTGGTCTATTAACATATAGGTTATATTATCAATAATTTTGGTATTTTGACACTGTAACCCGCCATTTTGAATAATATTATAAATGCCAATATGTATCTAGTAGAAGGTAAAAAGCCATGTAGAGCGGAAAAGATAAGGAGATAACAGTGCGTGTGTATATTACCGGTTCTCTTCACAGGACATAAAATGTTATTGCGTCGTAACTCGTAATGTACCAATACTTTAGTCTTGTTTATGTAGATTATGGAAAACGGAACTGCTGTGTCTCGAAGTACTGATTTGGGTGGTGTTTTTAAATCGCTTTTAACCCAACTTCTTACCTTTGGTGAGTAATTGTACCCATTGGATCGTTCTAGAAGTTTCTTCCCTTGTATTAAATTAGGAGAATGAATCTTGTTTTTCTTTTTTAGATTTCTATACATGTTTTAAATTATGATCGCTTTTATGCTTAAGATAAAATAGATCTTTTATAGACATCTAAAATGCCATATGTGTATATGGCACTTTAGATATTAGTATGATGAATATTAGAGAGCTGTTTCAAGAGGTTGATGAAGTTGAACCACAAAATATAAGATAAAAATCATACATTCTACACCCAGTGACATTTTTATTAAATGCTACATTTAAATACTAAGAATAATGTATTAATAAGATAATTATTATTTTATGAAACATTTAATCAAAAAATCTTTAAAAAAACGCATCATATTCAAAGTTCAAACCAAAATATTCAAACTATATATCTTGATTAATTTCTTCCCTGTTTCTAAGATAATGCAATTTTCTTTTTTTTTTTAATTGACATTTAGATATTTTTAAGGAAAACATATAAGTCGTTATTATCACGTTTTTGAAAAAACCCTAAATCTGGATCATGATTTTTTATTTTTTTTATTTGATATCCCAATTATTAATCAAAAGTATTATTTAATATTTTGTTTAACCTGTGGGGTATTCTTGAAACAAAAACCTCACCACTTTTTATGGGGGTTTCATGATTACATTTTATTAATAAATGAAGTCTATTCCTTTCATTTTGTATTTAATATCTCGGCGGGAGGTTATTTACATATTGGCTTATCGTGTTCAGCTGAAGACATGCTTTTTCAATAACACGCCGAGGCGACGGTCTATAACTGTACGGTGTCTGTTGCTACGAGCTTTAATAAGGTTTGTAGGAGTATTTATTAATATCTAACACCTTAAACTGATTTTAAGATTTCCCGTATTTAGGTTTAATGAATTGATAATACATTTTTGGTGACGGCTGAATTTCACAAAAGCTGAAACATTTTTATCTGAAGCTTTACAACTGTTAAGTATCATCCGATTATAATTAAAAAATGTATTGTTTTTCGTACAAATAAGAAACTTCATGATGCCAAATACAAACATGAAGATATTTAATATAATTTCAACGAGCTGCACAAATTTTATGCAACATGAAATAAGTAGAATTTGAATAATATTTTAGTGAAATATGTTACAAATTAAAAAAATCCAAAATATTCAGAAACAAATTGAAACGCGTTTTAATATATAAACAAGGGATAATATACCTAAGGAAATACCAAAAACAAATAAGAAACAAGGAATTATTTTTTTAATAAAGAAACTTACTTTTTACCAATTGTGGAAGGAAGAAAAATAATAAAAAAGACAAACAGATAACTATTTTAAAATCTTATTTTGACAGTACCATACACTCAACATTAAAAAAAAATACGTTTACATTTTGTTTCGTTGCTATTATATTATTTATACAGTTTTATGCCAAACAATATAATTTTATTTTAAACTATATTACTCCTATAAATAATAACAATTAAATTTTAGTATTAAGTAATTCAATACAATTAACACTTTTAAACCCACAGCCGGATCTTAAACTCGTTGAACTCTAATACCGTTCATTTAAAATAATACATTTCAATGACATGTGACTCAATAACTTTGTTACTAAACGATTCTGTCTGTAAAACACTTTGAGGAACGATTTAGTATACATTACTGTTAATTCCGTCTTTTTGTAATTAGAATGTTTATTCATCAGTAGTTTTTTTTAATGTCATTATTCTATATCAGTATGTGTTAGACCAAAATTCAGGTTTTCGAGTAATCAAACCTTAGTCGCTATTGGTAATTTTTTATCTACTATCTTTTGTCCGAGACTGCGTGCAAATTTTTTAAGAGAGTGAAGTTCTCTATGGTCTGATTGATTATTTTAGAAAGATATAACAAAAGTAAACAACAAGGGTAGCGCCATGTCAGCCCAATGGTTAAAAAAGTGGAGCTGGACTTTGATGGCAAAAAGCATAGGTTTTCAGGATGAAAATTATAATATTTATAATATACCAACACTTAAATTTATATAAATATAGAATGAAAAATAAACCGAAACGGGCAGGGATTCGTACCCGCGACCTCTGGGAAACCGTCTCGTCGCTCTACCAATTGATACGGTAGCCCGTATCAGTTTATTTTTTATTCTATATTTATATAAATTTAAAAAATCTTTACATGTTTATAGATATTTTCAAACATACTAAATACTTGTAAAATTAAACTTAGATATGCATCGGGTAGTAAAAAATGCAATACCTTGTTTCTATTCTGTCCCATTTGATGAATAAAAAACTGTAATTATGATCTACATATTCGACCAACTTTAATTAAGATTTCGAATAAATTATCATATCTTATCATCCTATATTTTTAAAACCTGGATTTAAGATCAACCAACTCGATTTATTTAATAAAGTTTAGCTATAACATATTAGTTGGCCAATTATATATTACAATGATATGATACACACAATCAATCTAATACATCTTCATTAAATCTTTGATAATACATTAAATAATTATTATTTATATCTTGAATCAACTAAAATTATACAAATAATGTTATTACATTAAGCCGTTAACTTTAATGATAACCAAAATGAATATAATAATAATAAGAAACAATTATATAAGTAATCCTGATGCAAAGTTTTTAGTTAAACTTTATCTTTTGAGAAATAATGTCTCTTATGAGTACCTAAGTATTTTAAATTGCAGGAAAATTATATTTTCATATTTATTTATATCTTATGTATTTAAAATTACAAGGACTCAATAAATTAGTTAAACTTATACATATTTTCAATAAGGCAAATATCAATATTCAGTTATTAATTAACAAATAATTGAATACGTGTTTAATTTGGAATGTGAATTTTGATACGTCAGTATCAGGCAAATAAAATCATTAATTCCCAATTTTATTGAAATAACTTTTAATAAATAATATTTTTTTACATAAGTACAAACAACATAATACTCAGTGTCAACATTAAACAGCCAATGAGTGACATGCTTAGAGCGGTGCGTGTTTGTATATATATGTAATATTATGCATGTTTGTTTGTTGCGGGTAAGACCGACTTTTACTTTCAGTCACGACGCGAACGGCCGATGACTTTTTGCGAGGTTACTATAATCTATTTGATATAGATACTATTTTGTTACATTATTTTTTTATATTTGTAGCTTCCGAACGGTTTAATGCTATTTTATAATAATTTCAATTGTATATTTCCCAGTAAAAAAACTAGAAAACTTGTTGTTATCTAAATGGATTTGAATAGGTTTTACATTTAAAATAATACAAAAAAATCTTATTGGGATAAATAAATCGAAAGATACGCTTTACAACCTATGTTAATAATATTGGCCGTTCATCGCCACGAACGTTACCCACATTTCACTTGCGTATTGCTAAAGTCAACTGTGATAGGCCGCCGAGATACTTCTTACTTCAGACACGATAGCTACCAGGAATAATTTATTTGTACACGAAAGATACTTGTATTAATCTATACCTTGTATTACCTTATATTTATATTTATGTCGGAAATGCAAGGTACACAAATAAATTATTTCTATAACTGTTTACAACTGACATGTATTATTTTATATATATATTTTTTTTAAGTAAAAAATGTTAATGTGGAACATCAAAGTACAGCGACAAATATACACTCAAACTAATATATGTATTGAATTAAAGCAATGAAATTGGAATTGATTTTATAAGTAATATATCTACAAAAGTCAAAATTATCTAAACGAAATGTGTATTAAATATAAACCACATACAATACATTTACCCTAAGTGGTTGGCAGAAGTAAAATCTATGTAATTTAAAAGTGGATAATTCTGTTAAGAAAAAACCTGCAATCACACAGAAACATTGCTCATTTTAATTACTAGAATCTTAACCATCTTTAGTATCGATCAAAGCAAACCAGAGAATATAAAAAAATATCCGCAAACAACTAAACTGTTTTTTGTTAAAATACTTTATTGGTATTATTACAGAAATTTTATAAGCATTAATTAATTAATAATAATAATATCAGGACAAATTACACACATTGATCTAACCCCTAAGTAAGCAAATTATATGCTTGTGCTAAGGGTGTTAGCAACGATACAAATACATAGAAATACATATTATAAATACTGCGAATATATTTAATAAACGACCAAACCCAGAAAGACAAACATCTATGCACATCGCATACATGCCTGTCGCTGCCGGGAATCGAACCCGGAATATTATAATAACACTCGACCTTCCTAATCTCTAAATATATTTTATTCATGATCTTATTCTACACTTTGGTAAAGGACGGAGTTTACTTTATTCTGTCAACTGTCAGACTGAAAACTGACAAGTGTCAAGTCACAATGACACTTCAGCTTAAAAAAATGACAGAAAGACGAAAGTAGTAACACGAAAATATATCATTGATAATGATTACTATCTTTTTAACTGAATAGTAATTGCGTGTAAATAAAATACGTTGATAAAACACAAACATATTTAAATTCGCTTACTGAAAATAAAAATAATCTGTAACACAAGTTCGTTATTTTACTTTGAAATGGGAAATCACAACACATCTTTCGTCATGGCTTATCATTGTTTATCAAGTTCACTAATTATAATTGTAGATAAGACGTATTATTTAATTTATTCTTTACATACGTTTCCGGTCGGCATAACGTAATATAGTTTCAACAATGAGTTTACTCATGAAAAAAGTATTGAAACTCGGGGATTTAATAAAACATGTAAACAAAAATGTTACAAGACAATCTTCCCATTTTATATATCATCCAGATATTGAGAAACCAGTGGAAGGTAAATGAATAATAATTAAATCTATCTTGTAAGGTTATAAATTGTCAAAAGGATAATGTAGAGACTTTGCTTATACCGTCCTCTTTAAACTTACAATATATCAACTGGAGTATAAATGTTTTATATATGATTTGGAAAGTTTTATTTGATATTTAAAATGTAATTTTTAAGTCTAGTTTGTTCTAAATTAAATCTGTAGTAACTTTAACAACTAATTGTTACTATTTTCTATAACAGGGGAGACAAAGAAGATGAACATGATGCAGGCTATCAACAATGCAATGGACATCACTCTTAAGAATGATCCCACTGCAGTTTTATTTGGAGAGGATGTAGGATTTGGAGGTGTGTTTCGATGTGCTCTAGGATTGCAGGTAATAACTAAAAACTGTTGCTTGTATTTTAAACCTTACTTTCAAAAAAATATACAAAATGCTCAAAAAATAATTTTAAATTATCTATGCTGCACTTAACTATTAAAATAGACTTTTATGCAACAGTTAAAAAATTTTTTTTTTTTCATATTGTTGTATGTAGTTATGTCAGGTCATATTTTAAAACACAAAGACAATATTAATTATCATATAAATTTTGAATAAAATAATAGCTTATCAAAATTGTTAATATGAGTGAAAATGATGTCCTCAGTATATAAAAAGTCTAGATGCTATAATGGGTTTTCATTGTTAATAATGTTTAATTTAAAAATGTCTTACCGCTGTCTTATTGCCTGTTCTTGTTATATGCAAAGGTAATGGAGATAAACCTGCTATCATAGTATCCTCAATATATGAATGGCATTAAACAAACCCAAGAGAATGGAATGGTTGGTTACTGATTTTTTACGTTGCTTACACCTACAAAGAAACAAATTGTCTAAAAATATTCTTATTGCACTTACGCTATGCCTGTAGATGTAGTATACCCATTTAGATAAATATTTACAAGTGTAAATAACTTTATATAATGAATTAATTGTATTATTTCAGGAGAAGTATGGAAAGGAAAGAGTATTTAACACACCTTTGTGTGAGCAAGGCATTGCGGGATTCGGTGTTGGTTTGGCCACTGCCGGGGCTACAGCAATAGCTGAAATACAGTTTGCAGATTATATCTTTCCGGCTTTTGATCAGGTACTACTTGTTATTATTGCTTCTAAGGATTGATATTCTCATAATTAATAAATTTATAGATGCTCAGTTAATATTTATTTATTTTTATTGGGTCTTTATTGCCTAAAACTAGTACAATAGGCGGACTTAATGCTTAAAAGCTTTCTCTGCCAGTCAATCCGAAAATACTTTACAAACATAGAGTAAGGCGCTTAAAACATTGCTACAAGAAAAAAGCAATTAAGAAAACAATATTAGAATAAATTAAATAAAACTTATGTGCATATAACACATTGCAAATAATGTAAACTATAAATCATAAATACTTGTTTTTAATAAATCAATATACCTACACAAATACATATTTTATGCATATATAAAATTAAAATTAGTGAACAATTTAGGCCCACCAAAAATAGTTTTTAATAATAATATATAGAAAAAAAGAGTGCTTACATCAAAATTATAAATAAAGCAGTACTATTAATGTATGTAATACAATTGTCTGTTTTCTGCCAAATTATCTGCATCAATTTCAAGAAAATGAAAATGTTTCTTTTATTAAAATCTTTTAGTTAACAGTAACGGCCATCACTCAATATGGGCAGTAGGACTTCCGAATTCCAGCTCAAAACATGGATGGATGGTTGGAAAGAGGGTGTTATTTTACTAATATGAATAAATACGGTCAAATAGTTGATGATTGGAGATGTATGTAGGTTCCATAGGAGAAAACATCTGATAGTACGAATATAAATAAAGTAAATGAATTCGTTTTGTTATTCCTTCAGCTGGTGAACGAGGCAGCCAAGGCCCGGTACCGGTCCGGCGGTCAGTTCGAGTGCGGCGGCCTGACGGTTAGGGCGCCGTGCGGAGCCGTGGGCCACGGGGGACTCTACCACTCACAGAGCCCGGAGACCTTCTTTGCTCATGCTGCTGGACTTAAGGTTTATTTTATATTTTTATTTTTACACAACATGACAATGGCTTGGATTTCTAGATATTACTGTCAAGTCACGAGTAAGGACACATCACACCAATAAGGACAAATACAATGGCAGCACAAGAATAGGACAGAAGGTATATTAATCCAGCAATATTAATCATCAACAGCTGCAGTTGACTTCGTGATTGTGCAAGTATGTCGAAATAAATAAATGGCGCGATAAAAACATTCAGTTTACAATTAGTTATTTTATCAATTTACACAAAAAACTACAAGCTAATAATATTTTTAAAGCTAGATGAAGTCTTTATCAGCTAGAATCACGTTTATGTTTTAAGTATTTGGAAGGAAATATGATAGTATCTGGAATTTATTTCGTAGTGTCAAGTGTGGTCGAAAATTTCTGATCGTTCAGAATCACACCTCTAACACATGGATTTTGAAGGTTTTATAGGAAACTGGAAAAGTACTAAGTAGTACCTACTATAGGGATGTTGAATCCATGATTGTTAAGTCAAACTTAACATTTCCCTAAGAGATTTTACGTAAAAAAAATATCATTTTAAAAATATAAAACTTATCTCAAAAAAATAATATAATCACAAGTTTAACAAGCGATCGAAATTTTTCGTCCAAGACTCAAATATGTTGTAACCTAGTTATTTGGAGATAGTACGATATAATTAAAATTATATTTTTGTTTTATTTATAACTACAATATTAGTGCTAGTAATATTATTCTAATTATTTATACCCTTATATTCCAGGTGATAGTTCCCAGAGGTCCAATAACAGCCAAAGGTCTCTTATTATCTTGTGTCCAAGAACGAGATCCCTGTATATTCTTAGAGCCCAAAATTTTATATCGAACAGCTGCTGAAGAAGTTCCTATTGACAGTTATACTTTACCAATTGGGAAAGCTCAAGTGTTGAAAGAAGGTAAATAAATATATGTATAAAAACTCCTAAGTACATAGTTCGTGTTACGCCCGACTATAAAAAAAAAGATGGTAAATAATAATAATTCACGAAGATTAAAATATTTAAAAATAAATCTTCTAAATAAAGCAATAGAACATTTTTACAGTATGTTATCTGCTTATGTGTATATCACGAAACCAGAGTTCGGAAATTGATTAAATTAGGATAATATATGGAATAAAATATCATTTTCACAGGGAAAAAAAAAGCATGATCTGGACTATAGCTATAATAGAATAAAATATAATAACAGAAATACTTTCAAATGCCTTGTTAAAATAAAAAATATTTAATATCTCAGCTTTGTAAAAAAATCATATTTAAAATTATGTTTTATCCTTTTATTCCTTAGAATTTTGTTATTAGATTAGTAGTTTTTTTCTTGTTTCTAATTTTTTATAACTACTTTTTTATTTAGGGTTTGTTATGTACCTCGATGTATTTACTGTTTATTTGAGGGCTTGCTGGTAGAGAATGTTTGTGACATTATGCTAGCCTTTGGAGGATGTGTGCTAAAATAAATAAATAAATAAATAGTTATAATAGAGGAGTAGTGATGACAGATAACCTATTATGTGAATCAGATGAGAGGAGAAGAGAAGTCGCTAGCAACATCTATTGATTTACCCATAATAAACAGTTATTTGTGTCGTCTATTTTATATTTGTTTATGTACTTTTATATATACGCAGGTGGGTCAAAAAGTTCGCGGAATGGAGGGTAAAAAGTAAGAAATAAAACACAAAATTATTTTTCCTTCTCAATGTATTCCCCCTTAACTCTAATACATTTATTAGGCCTATCAATTAATTTATTAATACCATCGAAAAAAAATGATTTCTCTTTGTCGTCAAAATAGGCCGAAATAGCGCTCTTCACTTCTTCATCACTGGAAAATTTCTTCCCTCGAAGCTCTCTTTTCATTTTTGGGAACAAATAAAAATTACTAGGGGCTACATCTGGGCTACAGGGAGGATGTTCTAAGATTTCGAAGCACAATCTTTGATCAGCAGCCATCGCAACTTGCGCCTTGTGCACAGGTGCATTGTCGTGCAAAAGGAGCACACCTTGGGTCAATTTTCCCCGTCTTTTCTCCCTCACAGCAACTCGCAGACGTTCTAATAATGTAGCGTAGTACTTCCCAGTTATATAAACACCCTTTTCTTTATAATCAATAAGGAGGATTCCTTCTGAATCCCAGAAAACAGAAGCCATGAGTTTTCCAGCCGACGGAGACACTTTAAATTTCTTCGGGGGTGGTGTGCCCATTTTGTGCCACTGCATGGAGTCTTGTTTAGACTCAGGTTCATAATGATGAACCCAAATTTCATCGCCAGTCACAATTCGGTTCAAAACTTCATCCTTTTGATCACCACAGAGCGCCTAAAACTCGCGACAACACTCAACTCGCCGCTGCTTTTCTCCATGTTGCAAAAATTCTTCCGGATTGACTTGTTGATTGACGTGTAGCTCAGTGAATTATGATCTAATTGTTTTGAAACTTAGTATTTACACTCTTAATGAATGTCACAACTAGTGCAGGTAGTAAAAAGTTGCCTTTTCCCCCTCCATACCCCTAATTCCGGGAACTTTTTGACCCCCCTCGTATTTAATTGTTAACATATGTATGTAAATATGTGTATAGTTATGTATCTAAGTAGGTGTAGATATTGTATGTATGGATTTTTTTTCCGGTGTTTTTTATTTTGTTACATATTCTTTGTGCCTTTTTATCAATCTAACTGGTTGTCTGAAAGAGACCGCTCTTTAGCGATAAGGCCGGCAATGTAACATTTATTTTCTGTATATTTTTATATTTGTTGATTTAGGTGTACAATAAAGAATATTATAATTATTTAAATCTAGTTATAAATGAACATTCACATATATTAGTGATTTAAAATGATTATAATTTCATAGGTAATGCAGTAAGTCTAATAGCGTGGGGCACGCAAGTACATGTGTTACTGGAAGTGGCTCAACTTGTGGAGGAACAGATGGGTGTAAGTTGCGAAGTCATCGACCTCATGTCCATACAACCCTGGGACGAGGAAACCGTTTGTAACGTAAGTGTAATGGTTGTATGAAAATGAAGCCACTTGTCGTATTTATATTAATAATTAATTATTGTTATATCTGCAGTCTGTAAAGAAGACGGGCAGATGTCTCATCGCTCACGAGGCTCCTCTCACTTGTGGCTTCGGCGCCGAACTGGCCGCCACCATTCAGGTAATTCTTAAATATTTTTGATTTTAATATTACAACTGTTTTTCATCTACAATTATATGCCGTGAGTAAGAATAAATTAAATTTAAAATACTAAATTGTTCTTTTCTACAAATATTTGTTATGAAGTAGTGAGTGCAGTTGTATATAAGCTGCTACGACATCCTCAGGAGGAGTGCTTCCTGCACCTGGAGGCTCCTGTGTCCCGCGTCACGGGCTGGGACACTCCGTTCCCTCACGTGTTCGAGCCCTTCTACTTGCCCGACCGCTGGCGCTGCCTGCAGGCCATCAAGGACCTCCTACAGTACTAGCTTTATTAACTCTCATTCCTATATTAATATATTTTTTTTTTAAATAAAGGACATTCTCAAGTAATAAAAAACCGAATCGAAAAATTTTATATTTGTGATTTACATGGAGATGAAAAATGTTATATTTAATAATCCTCAGATTTCTTTTGAACACATTTGTTTAATTATTTTGTTTATGGTTATATTTTGTAATTGATCAAATGATATCGGTATGGATCCAACTACATTCCCTAAATGTTCAATTAACAACATAAGTAAACTGTTTTAACTAAAAAGACACATTTTTTAATACCTCTAATTAAATAATAGTAGTCATAGAAGTATACATGCTTTCTTTTGTTTTGACAGTGTTTTTTTTTGTCAAGTCAAAATATTTTTAAACAGTAATTTAAATTTAAAGTCTTATTTCTCAGTTGAGATCGTGTAACGCAAACAAAAGAATAATTCGTGTGAAACGTCACTGGTCACTTAAGTGTGAATCAAAAACCGTTAAAATTTAAAAATAATATATTAATATGTGCATATTAAATTAAACGCGATCGCCACATCCACTAATTATTAACTTTTATATATATTTTTAAGGAGCTTACTCTGTTTGTATGTTGACCCCAAGAACATTTTTTCATAATATAATAAACAATTCCATCTTAAAATATTACAAATTTTAATTATCTTATGCTTTTAATGTAACCAGGGTACTATTTCATTTTAATGAATAAAATATCACTAACTTGTCGTTTGTGTATTTTTCTCTAATATTACGTTTTATTACTGAAATTTGAAGGAGGTATATTTTGTAAAGCTATTTATTTAACATTAGTTGCCGGAAATAGAAATGATTTGTATGACACCATTCTACATGTTAGATCTGAAATATCTTGGTGATTGAGATGTTTGAATTAAAAATATTGATGAATATGTAGTATTTTTCTCTAACCTTAGATTAAGAGTTAACAAAACTCTAGTGTTAAGTGCACTGTACTTTTCTGTCCACTTAATTCTTGGTTGGAAAGAAAAAAAAAAATATTTCCTAATTTATTTATTAAAAGTGAAAATCAATCATAAAAAATAATGCTAGAAGATAATATAATATGAAGTTAGTAAGTTCTTAAAATTAAATTAATGTCAAAGAATCACACAAGTATAACTTTTTGTGCTATTTTGTATGCAGTTGGTTAAAAAATCTTTAGTCCTTAAAAACTGAATCTACTTAGAACTAAGTTATAAACAATTTGTTCCAAAACGCTAAATTATAATAACAAATTCAAATAATTAAGGACAATGCATAACTTCGTGTTAATTATACATAACTATTTCATTTTGTGATGTCAAATATTTACAATGTCCAATTAGAATAAATTGTATTTTCTAAGGTTCAAGTGTAATGACCAGTACAGTAAAAAAATGAGTGAAATCAACAAATTGTTTGCACTTTGATAACGAGGTCTGTTAGTACACTTGCAACACAAACAATTAATTACAATATTATGCAAACAATTTAGTATCTTTTAAAGTCCTAAACCTTTTTAATTATATTTATAACAAAAGATTTTTTCAAATTATGCATCGAAAAAATCGTAACTTTAATAAGATATAAAATTGCAATAATGTACTAAATCCTTTCTAACAACAAGAACACAAACAATTAACTTATCAAAATATAGGCCTAACCTTTGTATGCAACAATCGATACATTTCACAATAAGAACAATTTTCTGTATGACAACAAGAACTTTTGTTTGACACAAACTATTAATGACGAGTGCTATGAACCAGCATCAGCTTATTCGTCCCATGTTCTTCGAAGGCGCGACGGTTTCAAATAAAGGCCGGATGAAGGAGAGTTGGGAAACCTCTGCATGTAACGTTCGAGACGAAGGTATTTAACTGTAATCAATTTTCCATCATACCACCAACCATGTAGGTTCTTGTAAACGATTCCGGCGTCAGATGGCGTGGCGCATTTTACGTACACACAGCATGACGTACTCTCGATATCTATATGCAGAATGTTGCAACGATCACATTTCTCTAGAATGACGTCTTGAATAACCGTCCTCAAATTAGGATTCGTATCATTTTTATCAAACATGTTGCGTATCTTCAAACATGGCGTTGGAGACACAGTAAGGTTGTTAACAGAACCCTCTTGAGTCACGAATGCTTGACCTTGCCAAGAAGTACTTCGCTTTGGACTACCATGCGTAGCTATCCATCTCCAAACCCGACAATCCTCTCCATCGACTGACTGCACCTCCATCCTTACTCGGCTCTCATTTTTTTGAATAAATTTTACTGCAGCATCCCAGGTGGTCGCCATTTTTTCTTTATTCTGAGGAGAGATAAGAGTGTCTCTGACATGGTCAACAGATATGTATGGTTCTCCATTGTCTTCAGTCTCTTGAGATATCACATCTATAATTTGCTCTACCATAGAATACATTTCCTCACTCTTCTTTTTTTGATAATTTATATAATATTTATACAGCCTTTGAAAACCCAAGATTAATACAGCCAAAACACCTATAATAGCAAATGTAGTACCAGCTGAATACAGTGTATTGACAAAAAGACACGAGATAGGGGTTGATGGATCAGAAAGAGCTAAAGCAACACTGCGTTTATTTCTCTCTTGTAAAAGAATCTCAGTCGATGTTATAATTGTATATTCAGCATCACTAGTATACAAACTTTTTAGTTGAACAACATTGAATCCCCACCTTGGATTCTTGACAAGAAGAACCTCTAAATTGTTTAAATCATTTCGACACTGGTTAGTATCAACAGTATCAGTTCGAGCACTGGCCAAATCTAAAATATCTCTCTCTTTGAGATATGGTAAAGCTTGAGACTTGCCACATTTAAATTCTGCTGCCCGGGTTGTCAGTTCAGGATGTATGTATTTTAACAGATTTTTAGCATCATTTACTTTTTCTTTAGGCACGCAGTTCTGTCCAGGTCTGTTTAATCCTGTATTTAAATTACATATAGGTATTACACTGTTTTGGTCATCCACTACAGAAGTAATGTCATTTTTCTTTACTATATACATAAATACAAGGCAAAAAAAAAAAAGTGCAACAAGAGCTACTAGGGCAAGAGAAACAAGGTTGTTTTTCAAAAACTTCTTATCATTACCTGCTTTATAGTCAATAATGTCAGATCTAGGTACACTGGATATGAAAGACCTGCGGGGTAACAGTGGACTACCATTAGTGGTGTCTCTGTCTAAATAAGTGTTTTGTTTTGGTGGTTCAGCTTTGAGAGAAGAAAGACGTCGGGTAAAGTTACTTAAATAAGGAGATTCTACCTCATCTATGGTAGATGTTGATGGTTGAAAAGTGTTTGTATTATAATTAGATGTAAAGGAGCTGCCTGAGGAGCGATCTGCCAATGAAGATGTCAAACCAAGTCGAGATCTTATAGAATTTAGTTGATCAGAAGAAGACAATGAAGATGAAAAATTTGTGTTTATTGGACGAGAAAAAAGGGATGACCTTGGAGGACTTGGAGATACATCATTAGTCGGTAAGGTACTGGAAATGTAATCACTGGATCTCGAGTTACTTCTTAAAGGGCTGGATGTTTTCTTTTCACTATCTACATCACTATCCGAACCTGTTTCGTAGTCATCTAGCTCATTAGCATAAGTACGCGTAACACGACGTGTTGTAACAGTTTCCACTTCTTCGTGGGTTCGTACAGGGGATTTTTCTTCCTCTGACTCAGATCCTTTATCATTAACGCGCTTGATTGGGGAATCTTTCTTTAACGGAATTCGTCTTGTTTTGCTTGTTACTGGCGGTAGCATAGCTCCTCCAGTAGTGATACGTCGGCCGCGTTTTTCCTTAGTACTGTTAGTAGAATCCAGATCAGATTCTTCGCCGCTAGAATACCGCGCAAGTGACCGCCTATTCTCTACTTTACTATCAACGCTATTACGAGGCTTAGTTTTGTTGTCCAGTACCATTTTTAGTTTTTTAACTAGCAATTTTCTCGTAGATGCTGTAATTGGCATTACAGGGAATCCATGCTCGGCAAGTTTTGTGCGGAGCTCCGCGTCTGACATCGAATCTACTTGATCGGCCATTGTGAAATCTGCAACGAAATTTTAACTGTTTAGAATCACAAATATGTACTTCACAAACCAAGACTTAAGTGAATGATAAATAGCAACTCAATTCACCTTATTTATGAAACGTGCACACACAAATTACGTCAGTTTCTAAAATATAAAAATTAACCGGCGCGTCATCTCGCACGCGCCAAGTACTTTCGACTTCGTTACATTTAGACGTAATGTTGCCAAGTACAAACAAAATAAGTATTAACTGAAACTTAATTCTGGAAAATGAAAATTTATAAATCCTAATTCCATTTCAAGACTTCATGTGTTAATCATTGTTATACATTTATTAGTCACTTAATTATTTCCCTTACTTTTGAAAGAAAAATTGTAATTTTTCAAGTATAATTAATAAAAATCATATTATATATTTTCAAATCATTATATATTTGTATTTTATTTATTTACTTATTCACTATATAGATTATTAAAATGTCTTCACATGTACTATAGGATAAATATTTATTTTTGGAAAGGTTAACATAATAGCTTAAAAACTCAGGATTAATTAAATAAAATGTAAATCTGCGCCTTCATTTTAATTTATTTGTATCGTGGGTGATAATTTCTCAACAGCTTTATTTAATCCTTTCTTTTAAAAAAAATCTGTGTTGTTTAATATAAAGTTGTTTAAAGGTTTTTTCAGCATTTGCACCGGGATTAGACATTTTAATAAAACTATTTTAAGAATTGCTCTGCACCAGCATAGCCAAAAATTTTAAATCTAAACTCTACATCAGAGGCGTTAGGCGAGCTTAACTCGCGCCCGAGGCACAATACCGTTATGGTGCCCCAAATTTTGAAAACAATAAAATATTAAATGTACTAGGATCCGCCACAATGCGCTGCGGGAGTTGACCTTTTTTATGCTACTAAAATCGATCCATACCGCGCCCAAGGACTTCCAATGAAGTTGCTGGCACCGAAAAGGTTAAGAGTAACAATTGGCGAGCGCGCGCAGGTTCAGTGAAGCTGAAGTCTATGGGAAATTCAGTTTTTTGACCATATCTTTAAAACAAAACAATATTTTTTAATTCTGTTTTTTGGAAAACAAGCCCAGTCACGTCCTTTACTTGCCGGTCAATTTTGGTTAAAATTGGTCTAGTGGTTTTCCTGTGATGTTGCCTCAAAAAATTGATTCCCAAACGGTTAAGTTCCCAAAAATATACTCACTTAATAAATAAATAAATAAAGTCATAGGCTCCTCCAGAACGATAAAACGAGGTATTTGTTGTGTCCTTAAGAAGTATCTTTAGCATCTATCTATTTGTTATTAAAAAATAGACGATCTTTTACTTGTTATTTTCTGGGTTCATGCTTTTTCCGTGACTATATATAATGTATAAAAACGAGATTGTATTCACATATTTAGGGATGTCTTAATAATCAACAGGTTACTTGAATTGGTTATTACTGGGAGCGATTACCGACTTGTAGGGGGCATTCCAAAATATCAATTTTAAGCTTGAACGGTAGCGCATGATGAGGCCTGTTCTTCGTCCAACTGTGTCTCAAGCCGGCAAAGATGCCTTTCAGCTGGAACTGCAAAACAGATTCTCTGCACTGGAATTCCCGGCAAATATTTATAAGGACTTAAACGTCGAAAAGGTAACCAGATAAGAAGTCTCGGTTTTCAACCTAGATCCAAAACTAGAGAAACATAAGAGGATCCTTTGTCAATCACCCAGTCTCTCGTCAAAAAGAACCGGAGCTAGGTAAGGATCGACCACCTAAGCTGGAACACTCGCTTCATACAGGAGGCGTTTAAGTGAAGTAGGGGATTCAAAGTCTTTACATAGACATGGGGTAAGTCACCTGACAAAGCTGATTACCTCGAAAAGTGAAACCGTCACATCAGTTCCGGAGATATTTTCTGAAATGGAGGACTTCTACGCAGAGGCATAGCTCACACGCACCGAACCTTCCACATAACGAGAGCGACCCTAGAGCCCCGCTTACCCGCCACTTTTATACAGACGATCTATCATACATGTCCACGAAATCGAGACAGCTCTTAAACAGTTTAAAAAAAGCACCCGGGGAAGACGGAGTAACCTATGAGCTCCTTAGGGCTGTAGAGAAATCAGTCCTTGAGGAGCTCAAAAAGGTTTTTAACTTGGTGATAACCAATGGGACTACCCCGAACTATAGGCTCAACAGGCAAAAAAAATATATATATATAAGGGGGCGCCCATACCACATACGTTATCTTTTTGATGTTTTATATTGGTACGGAACCATTCGTGTGCGAGTCCAACTTCCAGCACTTTGTCTGTTCTTTTAGCTTTTTGTTTACGTATTAACATTTATTGTATTACACTGGCACCCGATTAAAATACTCACTAAGCATCTGCTCTACATATACCTAGACCAACTTTATTGAAATGAATTCCCACAAGGACCAATTTTGTCTGAAGTTTCAATTGATTGTCGTTCCGTATCTGGCTTGTCTGTGTACTATTTATGAAATTATCGTATAAAATATCAGGAACGATCCTTTAGTGCTTCCAAATCCCATACTTTGTGTGGTTAACAAAATATTTTATACATTATTTTTAGTTTTTGGGAGATTGTGGCTCTATTTTGTATAATCTCAGTAATGTAAGCACTAGGCATTTTTAACTCACGCATTTAGGGCAGTGACATCAATTAAATTATAAAATATGTAATTAAGTGAATTTATGGTTATTAAATAGCACTTGGCACTGAACTTTTGCCAAACGAATTTTAGCAAATATTAAAAACTGCGACTTATCACTAAGCACAGAGTAATATAAACTAGTGAGACTCGAATAGTAATTGGTGTATTATTAGTAGTATTGGCGTACTAGTCGAGTTACTCGAACTAACTAATTGGTCTGAATCTGTTAATTAAAAAATCCTTAAATATAGTAAAATTTTACGCTTACTTAATTTTTAATTTAAAATAATTAATAACACTTAAACTAGTTTAAAATTAAGTAAAATACATTTAATTACTTAATTTTTATTTCCTAATATTATAAAAAAATACGTTAGAAAATTAAAACAAGCAATAATTGAAATTTAAATAAACAAAAAGAAGTGTCAACTATTTTATAAATAATATAAGAAACTTATAGATACAAAAATAAAAGATAGTCTCAAAATTAAAGTGAATTAAATTACATCTAATTAAAAGTAACTCAGGTAAAAATAGTCTTCGAGTCGCATCACTACTATAACCATTTAATTAATATTACCATAAACTATAAAGTATAAAATACCGTAGAGTCATAATAACTCCGTTATTAGTTATTACCCAATGTACAATAATTTTAAATTTATAACTCTAATCTCTTCCATCTAAGTAAAAATCTAAAATACTGAATACAATTTTCAATCTTTCAGTGATTATAAACCTAAGTGTGAATTTATTGACTAACCTTATAATATGTAATAAGTAATAAGTTGATTTCAGAGTTGCATGTAGTACCGATACTTACTATTTAATATTTATTTTCATTTAAAAGTCCTAATTGATTAACTACTTTAAAAATCGATAGTTTTTTTTCTGTTTCCAACAATTTTAATCAGAACAAATTGTTACACACAATTAACGTTTATGCTAAGATTACCAAGTTAATAATAAAAAAAATACTGGTAATTACAATAAACACACTACAAATATGAGAAACTGGTTAATATTATCAACTATCATGATATTCATCGTCAAAGCAGGTACAAATTTAAATCATTATATTGATATTAACATTTAGAGCTTATATCCAGTTTTATTACATTCTTTATTTTTTCTTTTGTTATTTGCCTTTTTTTTGTAGTAATGTCATTTATTACAATTGCCAGTTTTCTATCAAGTTATATGGCTGATGCATGCCAATGCAACAAGTTTGTAGACCATCATACCATACCTACAAAGTAAGAATATGAAGATCGATTGTTAATTGTAATTATACCTAATATAATATATTTTAAGACATATCACATAATAGATAAAGCAATATGCAACTAACTATATTTTCCTTTCTAAGTAATTTGACTTCTTAAGTTTAATTGGTCTAATTAAAAGGTAATTGTTGTAGATTTTCATTGTTGAATCACAATTCCGTTTTTTTAAGTTTAATGCTTTTTATTTTCATTATCTTTATTAAATTTATGGGGTGTTAATGTTTGTTACACTTGTCTAATTATTATAATTATTATATAGGGAATGCAATTGATTGTTTCCAATGTAACTCCTCATCTGATATGGAGTGTTCTGACAGTCTTATGAATTTGAATGGTGGGATCTTGGAAGCTATGTCTTGTGATCAAGTGTACAATGCTCAGTATTGTATCAAACAGACAGGTTATCATATGTGATATAGTATTCTGTTTTGCTTTTTGAGCTAACCAACCAAAAATGTCACTGCAACAGTTTTTTTAAATAAAATTTTACTATATATGTTTACCATCTTATATATTTTTAAAGCAAATCACTAATTTATTGCACTAGTGTTTAAGGTTGCTGCACTTAGCACTGTGGTCATAAAACAAGTGGTAAGTAAATACAGTACCTAATTTTAGCTTTGCTTATGTGTATTATGCTAACGGTAATTGATTTTAAAATTTTGCCAAAAATTTCAGGTCGCATTACCACTAAAAGATACTGTTCTTCATTGGATTTAGGTAATTATTGCAATTATGTTCAACAGCCAGGTGACAAACTGGAATACAGGACATGCATTTACAGCTGTACCACAGATGGCTGCAATAGTGCCTCTAGTATAAAAATATCAATAATTTATATAATTTTAGCTCTAGTTTCACTTCAGTATATCTACTAGTTTTTAATTTTCTATGTGCCTTTTTAAATAAAGAATAAAGAACTGATAATTGTAATAAATTTTGGTGTTTTTAATAAAGAATTATCACTTTCAATAAATTAAATTAAAAAACAAATTTCAATTACTCAGTCTGTTTTTTTATTCATTTTTATTATACCCTACAAATTTATTCCATGTCTTTTTGTCAATTTTTAAATTATTTAAGTGGTAAAGCAGTTTTTCACTATTTGTGTGAAGACTGCTTAAAATTTGCAGCAACAAAAATATCAATCTTGTATCTTTTTTTTGATATCTTGTTAATCCTAAACTACCTATATATGTTAGTATATTTGCAATAAGGATTTTGAGCATAAAAACTCCATTTAATTACTACATATACCATAAAAATTATATAAGTAGGTAGGTAGATAAAAATATTAAAAAAACTTAATTATAACATTAATTGTAGCCGAATACTCGTTGTTTTATTCGTTTTAGTCATTAACATTTTTTTGAAAAAATATTTCATATGTTTTATAGGAATATTGAGGTCATATCTTTCGTAGTGAATTGTATTTTTGATTGAGAATAGACACAGCTAGTCTAGTTTAAAAGCGGGACTATATAACTAGCCCATATATACCTACTTAGTCTAGCCATAAATATTGTTACAATTAAAAATAAGAATAAATCACATTTGAATTTGGAATGTCACTTTTATCCGATTGTTCATTATGTTATCTCATTTTAGTGACAATACATTGTATAATATTTTGCGATATTAAAATGGAGAAGGGTGATAGAGAGAACAGCATGGAGTATTATAAGTATAAGGAGAACAGAATCGCTGTGATTGCATTACACAAAGTAGGGATGGAGCCAAATGTCATTTTTAAGACTCTCCATACACTTGGTATAAGTCAAATGTTTGTGTTTATGTGCAATAAATAGGCACGATGAGACTTCCTATGTTTGTGACAGAGAAAGATATGGCCGTCCATGTAGTGTACGTACGAAAAAGATGGTCAAAGCAATAAAGGAAAGAATTCGAAGAAATCCTGTCCGAAAGCAAAAGGTATTATCTCCGGAAATGAGGTAGCACCTAGAACCATGTCGCGTATTTTAAGTGATGACTTAGGACTTGCAGCTTATAAGAGAGGCATTGGTAATTTCTGAACTGATAAATTAGAGATGAATAGGCTGGTAAAATCGAAACAACTACTGAAGCGGTACGCAAAAGGAGGTCACAAAATTAATTTTGTTTACGGATGAGATTTTTTTTACAATTGAGCAACATTTTAACAAAGAAAATGACCGTATTTGTGCTCTTAGCTCTAAGAAAGCTTCCCATTTAGTTGACAGTCCAACGTGGGCATTGACCGACTTCAGTGATGGTTTAGTGGGGTGTTACCTATGAAGGAGTGACTGAGCCATATTTTTGTGAAACTTTTTTCACAAAAATATGGCTCAGTCACTCCAGGCATCAAAACAACGGCCGAGTTTATCAAGATACCACTCCTGAGAAGGTAGTTAAGCCTCTTAATAACACCATGTTCAATAACCAAGTATGGTCCTTCCAGCAAGACTCGGCGCCGGGTCTTAAAGGTCGGTCCACACAGTCTTTGTTGGAAGCGAACGTCTCGGACTTCATCAGAGCTGCGGACTGGCCGTTGTCTAGTCCCGATCTTAATCCGCTAGATAATGATTTATGGTCAGTTTTAGAGAGTATGGCTTGCTTCTAAACGCCATGATAATTTGGAGTCCCTAAAACAATCCATACGATTGGCAGTGAAGAATTTCCCCATGGAAAGAGCGCGTGCTTTTATTGATAACTGGCCTCAAAGTTTAAAGGACTGTATATATATATATTTAATATAATCTAGGGCAATGCTTGACTACATTCCACTTACCATCAGGTGGAATGTAATCAAGCATTGCCCTAGATTGTAGGAATTTGACTACATTCCACCTGATGGTAAGTGGAATGTAGTCTTAGGTGGTAAAGCGCATTACCCTAGCAACCTATTCACTCTTCTCTTGAATGTATCCATATTGTATTCGGCCGGAAATAACGACGCAGGCAAGCTGTTTCAATCCTTTGCTGTACGAAGTAAAAAAGACGAAGCAAAGCGCTTCGTTCGGACAGGTTGAATGTCCACAACAAAAGGATGGATACCTGCCGTGCTTCGGAACGTTCGGTGATGAAAGGGGCCCGGAGGAATTAGATCGTGTAATTCCTGCGCACACTAACCAAAATGTATCCTATAGAATACTGAGAGGCTAGCAATTCTACGCTGTTCAAGGCTGTGGAGGTCGGATTCGACCAATTTGGGATCGCCTATAAGACCTTTCACTCGCCTCTCAATTGAGTTTAGAACTGCAA
This sequence comes from Napeogenes sylphis, assembly GCA_959347405.1. Taxonomy (NCBI): domain Eukaryota; kingdom Metazoa; phylum Arthropoda; class Insecta; order Lepidoptera; family Nymphalidae; genus Napeogenes; species Napeogenes sylphis. The sequence goes on along the minus strand of OY365788.1, from coordinate 25,025,983 downwards.
GAAGAGACTGCGGCACCAGCAAATATGTGACCACAGTACTCTGCACACGACCGGATCTGTGCTTTGTATAAAACAAGAAGCTGTCTCGCCTCTCGGTGTTAAGTACTGCCGGACCTTCGCAAGAACGGCAAGCTTTTGGTACTGCTGCTCTTGCTCTGGACTCAATGAACCGACCAAACTTTTGGTTCGAGAAAATCTCTAAGCCGGTCACTGTATTCCAAGGATTCATTCTAGAAAGTAGGAGCCAAGGTTAAAGGGCTCCTTTTAAAATATACAGAAACACAAGGAGTAATATAAATAATAGGAAGTCTATTTAAACTATAAGTATAATATTTGAGCCTTTTCTTCTAAGTTATAACACCATGTCACTGCTCCGGTGCAAAACGTTACCCGTGCAAGCCTCTGCCCTCTAGAGTCTAGACTCTAGTACTTGTCATTACTCATTTCACATTTGTTTGTCACTTGTCAGTTTTCACTCTTTAACCAGTGTATTTTGATTTTTGCTGTTTGTGTTTGTTACTTGATAGTCTTAACGATTCTATATTTTTTATAGTTATAAATATTTAGGCCTGTACTTTAACGATAATTTCATCTTTTTCGATTTCTTTAAAATAAATAAAATATAAAAATGAAAAAATACCTTGTACTCTTTTTAACTGTTTGTGCCCTTTCAACAGGTAATGTTGACTTTTTTTCAATTGTAATTAAATATTCTAAATGAGTACTATGTAATGTTTGCTTAATTTTACCGGCTTGTTTTGTAGTGTATTGTATAAACTGCTATCAGTGTTCTGGTACGGATTCTGACGACCCTTTTGAATGCAATGAAGATTTGGACAGCACTAGTCAATTGAAACCAATAAATTGTGAAGGTATTCACAATGCTCAATATTGTATCAAGCACGTGGGCAGATTTGAAGGTAGTAAAATTATAATTAATATTTATAATGCTAACTTACTAAGATAACAGGAATGAAAAGTGTAAAATCTTTCCTAACGTAAATATCTTATGTAGTATTTTTTTAATATTTATTTGCATGGTAATTAAAAAAACTAACTTCTTATTGGGATGTGGACTAATGTATTTTGTTAGTTTAATTTGCAGTCCTTTTAACATTATACCCAGTATTCAAGCAATCCAACAGGTAGTAAGAAGACATGCAGTTCTGCTACACTTATGAGCTGGTCACATTTATACTAATTTAGTTTGTATGTTTTTTTAAATATGTTGACTCATTACTAAACTTATTAAATTATTTTAAGAGAATTTCGTAATTAACCCTTGTTTTTTTATAGTATTTGCTAACATTCCTTTCTTTTATAATACATGCTTTTGTGGTCAGCATTTATAAAATATATATAATATTATAAGGGCCAGTAATATAAAGCACAGTAGTACCGGTAGTAATTATCTAACTTGTGGTAACTACGGTCTTATATTTTTGATATAATGGTGATGGGACAAAACATTTGTGAGTATAACATATCTTTGGATGTTGGTTCATATAGATATTGAATACCTATTATTAGTTTTTATTAGTGTTAAGAAGTGTGATCAATCATTATAACTTGGTTTTTGATGCATGGTTTTGTATATAATATTATAATACATGGTCTATTTAATATTACAGGTGGAATAGGAACAAAGAGATATTGCTCATCTTTGGATTTGGGTAATTATTGTAATTATGTTCAACAGCCAGGGGATAAACTAGAATACAGGACATGCATTTACACTTGTAGCTCTGATGGTTGCAATGCTTAAGGAAGACAATAACTAGTTTGCTTATCATAGTTTTAAAATTTATAGATATAATTTTTTATGTTGTTATTTGTGAAATTTATTTAAGAATCTCAATAACATATACATATATTAACATCTAATGCAGTTGCATAAAAGATAATAAATAACATTTAATTATATTGATTTTTATTATACCCCAATAAGTCCTTGATTTATTAAATGTATATGTATTTTGAAAAAAGGAATTTATAAGCAACAGTAAGGTTTCTGAACACAAAAATGCTGTGAATGTTCAAACATTTATTGAAAATTTGTGCTACACAAGCCTGATATAAAAATACACAATAAATATTAACATCGACTTAGCCACAAACTAAATTACTAAATCAGCTTATATGCAATAATACTTTTTGATTCATTTTCACTTACCTAAGGTTTTATAGATATTTTTCTGTGGAATGTGGTAATATGCGACATAGCAGAGTTTAAAACTACAATATGAAGGAAATACTGACAGTTTTAGATTCTTCAATAACATTTTAGTCTTATTGATCAAAATCACTAATCATTAAAAGCTGTGAAGATTTGTTTTAACACTAAGATATTTTTGGAACCGTCTAATGGTTTCATTACAATTTTATGAAAATAGATGTTTTCTTTTTTTTTCTCATACTTTCAATAGCTTCTCTGCAGTGAAGACAATTATTTTTAACTAGCATACTACTAAATGTTTTTAAATTCAAGAAGTCGCTACAAAATATTCAAGCCACAAGCCTTTAATATTATCTAGCACCTATCTAATTTATAAAAAAAAACTAAACTGAAATTTTCATTTATTTTTATGTACAAAAATGTCAGGTATTTTTTGTACAATTTATTATGAAATTGGCAGTATATTTGTATAAACAAATTATAAAATTACGAAATACAATTATTAATTAGAAACAGAATTGCAAAATCTTAATAATTTTATAATAGATATCAAAATCAGTAACACAATTTAATTAACTAATGATTATGAAGTCACAAATAAAACATGATACATTGTATATAAGAACAAATCATAAAAAATGGAATAAATGAGCTCATACTGGCAAATACACTAGTTACTTAATAATAATTCATTGTCACACAAAATCAAGGAACAAACAGCATTAAAATTAACAGGTAACGCTACTCAATCAGACTAAAAACAATTACTAACAAAATAAACTTAATTATAAAACTGGGAATAAACTTTATCGTGTGCTCTTAAAATCAGTGCTCAAAGCAAAACTGACAGAAAACGTTACGTAATCGACAAATTATGGCTTACATTGCACATTAAAGATATTACATATTATTCACACTTCAATATAAAAGTTATACATTACATAATATTAAATATCATGAAATCATCACAAAATGTGGCTAAAAAAATTTATAGGCCAAAGAAAATTAAAAAAAATTAGGCCTCCTACACAAAACGTCGCGATTAAAAACCTAAAGTAATTTGGAATGATATAATTTTGTTCCCCTTCAGTTCCACGAGTTTTCACGTTATTTATAACATATTAAAAACATTCAGAGAATATAAATGCTAGGTAGTTTGACTTATATTAAAATAAAAAACATAATACATATAGCAAACAAGATTCTTATGGTATAATTGCAGCTGCAATATTAAGCTACATAATATAAAAAGATAAACTTGTAGATGACATAGATGATACAACCAACGGTAGTCAAGAAGCTGTCACAGATGACACTTGACAGACACACAAAGCTTACATTTTACGTTGTGTATGTACATAAAGAGTTGATCTTATTTCCGAACAAATAAAAATATAGTGGAGGATACATAATGTACCAATTATAAATAAAAGGCATTATTATTGCCGTTTTCACATGTTACATTCACGTAATGTTTTCAAACACAAAAAAGCATATGCTAAGAGAAAGCCAGCAAACTGGCATTTCTTTATTTTTCTCGCATTCTATTGAAAATCCATACCCACGATTAACTATCAAGACCTCTTAGTTAAAGTTAAAATACTAATTTTAATATTCCCATTAACTTTTTATCTTTCTTTTCCGAAAAAGAAGCGACGTCATAAAACACTGTTACATGTTAAATGGATCAAAAAATTCCATAAAATAATAAAATCTCCACGTTAAAGTCGGTCAATTGTAATAAAGGAGTTTCAACTATAAATATCAATGTTTTAGGATCAAATTCAAGAATTTTGTTTAAGGTTTTTGCTAAATATTCGCCAGACCACGATTATTGAATTACCTTTTCCTTAAAAAAAATGTTTACTTTCTACAATATCAGTACCTTCCTTTCAATGTTGTCGTCTAATATTTTGATGATACGAATGTTTTTTTTTATGAAAATACAAAAAAAAAATAATTTTAGAACACAAACCAAAGAAATAAATTAATTACATTTTTGTGCGCTCTTAGATTTCGATCTTTGATCTATTTATAATATCATTGTAAATAATGTTTATAATCAACTATATGTTTGTTTTACTAAAGTATGCGCTGGTTCCAATTATATATTTTGTGCATATTAAAACCTTTTAATACATTGAGCTAGGTCTTGATGGTTAATCGTCGATAACGTGCTCTGTTTTATTATCACAGTGCAGGCAAATGCAATTTTAGAGATACAGAAAGCAAACACTCTCCTCTATTATTAGCTACAGTGTGGAAAAGTTATTTAAATTTTTATTATTTAAAAAGGTAATACATTTTTATTTTGTTACTTGTGACATATTCTGGTCCAGTTGTATGTATTAGTTAAGTATTATTTACTTATCATCGCCTGACAGTCAGATATATAATATAGTGTTTTTTTTTGTAAAAATTTTAATTCTCTCTAATATTAGGCCTTTTGAATCCAATCTCAAGCTAGCATAGACCAGAGAGCAAAATCCATTTCAACAGACAAAGAGTTACAAGCCTCATAAGCAAAATTATTTTAGTGGTAGTTTAGTTTTAGTGTGTGGGTCCTAGGGCGCGTCCCGCAGGCTGTCCTGGAGCGAGGCGATGTGTAGTTCCAGTTCCCGCACTCGCTGCTGGCTGTTCTGTAGTTGTCTCTTGACGATCCTCAGCTCCTCTCCCTGACGGTTGAATGCGAGGCGTAGCTGTGGAGATGTAACTTTGTTAGATGGATTTCATACTATTATATTAAATCTTCGATTAATAGTTTCCGACTGTCTATTATTTTTTAAAGTAAATACAAGAGGTGAAGAAACACCCCAACAGGAAGACTCCAGTCGTCTATTAATTTATATATATTATTATTTAACGAGGTTAACGAGGTACTTAATGTTAACGCGGATTGAGTGTAATCCTAAAACGACCAGAAAATTAAAAGATAGTGTAATAAAGAGTAGAAATGATGTTATCACGTGTAAATAACGAAACGTGCTGGGAAACAGTGCGATACTGGGGATTCATGTTTATAAATATTTACATTTATAAATAGGGAACATAAAAAACATCCAGTGATGTAACAAACAAGTGACCCATGATGAATGTTACGCACGAATTTTTCTAACCATTGGAGCGACATTCCCATGTTTTAAATAAAGTAAAGCACGAAAACCAGATTTAAATTCTATGTAAAATAATTATTAAATGACTCGCAGAGGTCGTAGATAAGAGTACCGCTCGTGTCGTCGATTGTGTAAAACTGTGTGGAAGTGTATGATAGTGTGTGGAAGTGTCTAGTAGTATGTGGTAGTGTGTGGAAGTGTCTGGTAGTATATTGTAGTGTCTAGTAGTATGTGGTAGTGTGTGGAAGTGTCTAGTAGTATGTGGAAGTGTTTGGTAGTGTATTGTAGTGTCTAGTAGTATGTGGTAGTGTGTAGAAGGGTCTGGTAGTGTGTGGAAGTGTCTGGTAGTGTATAGTAGAATGTGGTAGTGTGTGGAAGTGTCTGGTAGTATGTGGTAGTGTGTGGAAGTGTCTAGTAGTATCTGGTAGTGTGTGGAAGTGTCTAGTAGGATGTGGTAGTGTGTGGAAGTGTCTAGTAGTCTGTGGAAGTGTTTCGTAGTGTATTGTAGTGTCTAGTAGTATGTGGTAGTGTGTGGAAGTGTCTAATAGTATGTGGAAGTGTCTGGTAGTGTATTGTAGTGTGTGGAAGTGTCTAGTAGTATGTGGAAGTGTTTGGTAGTGTATTGTAGTGTCTAGTAGTATGTGGTAGTGTGTAGAAGTGTCTGGTAGTGTGTGGAAGTGTCTGGTAGTGTATTGTAGTGTCTAGTAGTATGTGGTAATGTGTGGAAGTGTCTATTAGTATGTGGTAGTGTGTGGAAGTGTCTAGTAGTCTGTGGAAGTGGTTCGTAGTGTATTGTAGTGTCTAGTAGTATGTGGTAGTGTTGGAAGTGTCTGGTAGTGTATTGTAGTGTGTGGAAGGGTCTGATAGTATGTGGCAGACTGTCACCTCGTGCTCGGTGTGGAACACGTCTCCCTGGTTGATCTGCTTGTAGAGCGGCACGGGCTGCGCGTCTCCGGCGTTTTTCCCGAACATGCGCTGCAGCTGGTGGAACTTGGTGTTCTGGTTGGCGCTGGTCTTCTGGCACTTCTCCGTCACCTGCACCTGTTCACCACCGAGATGGGTGTTTGAATATGAGCATATTATTAGTTTTATTGCACATCAGTAAATGTTATTTTCTCTAGCGGAGAATGTCCTTCGCTATTATATATTTAAACAATTTGTACCATATATATTTAATAAGAAACCAAAGGACCTGTGACTCTTCGTGGTTTTCCTGCCAGGTAGCCAGCGGTCGGTAGTCGGGCGTGGTCTCTCGCGAGAGGAAGGCGAACTTCTTTCTGTTGTTAGCGTCCTGCGGCTGCAGTGCCGGCGCGTCCTTGTTGTTGCGCGGCTTGTGGGTGGAGATCGTTACTCCTGCACACGGAAAACATATCATACTGATATTCTCACACACACTATTGCAAAAAGTTATCGATGTATCTCGATTGTTTGTATTTGTAAATTTTAAAGTATCATAAAACAGTAACAGCTAAGGCAGAAAGATTAAGGCAGGTACGCATGTTCCCGTGAGTACTGACCGGTCTTCATGCTGATGAGTAGCGGCGGTGCGTTGACCCCGCCCAGCCAGTCGCGCGCCGACACGGCGGGCTGCGGCGCCGACGTGTCCGGGTATAGGTCCTCCTGCGACACACCGGGATATAACTCGCTTGAATACATTCAATGTTCATAAGAATATATAATTTTTTTATATCTTTTTATGTAACTGGGTGTTTAAGAATTAATATTTTAATTCCTTTTATTTGTATAATTGTGTTAGTGAATAATAAACATTAATGATTATAGCTCGAATTGCTTCGTAGGTAGGGTACAGTTGGTCAGTCACCTGGAAGCAGTCTGACTTCCGCGGTACTATCATGGAGATGGGTTCGCAGAGTCCTCGTGAGGTGTGCAGCTTGTAGAAGCGGAACACCTCGCAGGAGGCGGTGCTCACTCCGCGCTTCGGCATGAAGCCCAGGCCGCGCTGTGGAGGTGAACGGGATTAAACTTGATACTTTCACAATTTTATTAGTTTTTGGAATTTTAAATGCATATAGAAAGATTGATCTCGGTTTTTACTTAAAATATTACTTATAAGGTTATGGAAAAGGCAATATTACGGAAAATGAAACACCATTATTTTTTATTGTTTCTATTAGAACACCACATTCAAAAATTAAAAAAAAAAAATTAAAAGATATGTACTAAGAATACTTTGAGCTGCTAAAATAAGTACTTTGAATCAATATTTATAAACGTGTATTATACACATTGTGTGATTTATACAATATTAAATGTGTTCTAAAACTTAAAACAAATTTCGTATTAGGATTAATTTGATAAATGAATTTACCTTTTTTGTTATATATTATAAGTTAATGCATGACTACATTCCCATTAATAATAAGTGAAAATGAATACGTTGATGGTAAACCGCACTAGCTTATTAATGACCTATGCACTCTAAAACTACTTTGAAAAAAAAAAACAAGTTCTATTTGGATGGAAATACCATGTTGTACTTGTATTGAATAGTAATACATATTTATTTTCTCATTTAATCTAATATATTATTTTCCATGCTGTATTACTGTACTTATAAAGTATCAAATTACTTAAGTGTTCCTTGATTTTTTGAGTTATGTTACCTGAGGGTTTCCAGACAGGAACTGATTAAGGAAGTGCACGTAAGGAGGCTCGTCCACCACCTCGTAGTATCGGATGTTACCGTCGCCTTTGCCCGCTAAGTATACCTGTGTACATTTCATACATCATGTGGGATAGCATTTATTATTATATTTAAGAGTTATTTACCACTGACCGATCAATACGAATTTAGTTTGGCATAGCCACGATTTAATACGTATTGAAATATAGTTATCGGTACGCCAATTAATAAATAGTATATGTAGTAACCATGTTGGTGTCATAGTCGTAGTAGGGGAACACGACCCCGGAGGAGCTGTCGATGGTCTCCTGTACGAGGGGCTCCGTGACGTCATGTTGGTCCCACACGGCGTACTGGCGGTCGCTGTAGCGGGAGAAGCCGGTCGTCAGCACCTTGCCCTGGCTGCCCAGGAACGTGCACTTGGATGCCTTCGTGCCGGAGTGGCAAGGACCCTCCTGTCATTAAAATTATGGTAATATCAATATCAGCATCGAACCTGCTACTTCTATTGTATCGCACTGCAAACTTCGTTTTGTTGTCATAAATCTTGAAGAATTTACCACTTTATATAGTAGACAAATACCAGCTGTATTTTATACTTTACGGAATTAAATTTTCATGCAACAATATTTATATTTTCTGCCACTGTTTCCATGGTAACGAAAGCTTATAATCTTACTTATAAATAGAACATGGAATATTTAGTGTACTCACGGAGAGTACAATGCCTCGTCTAGGCTCAATCACACGTAGCTTCTTGTCCTTGCAAGTGGTAGCCAGCAGCGATCCGTCGCGGTTGAAGGACATACAGTAGATGACGTCACTGTGGCAGTCGATGATCTTTACTGCCTCACCCTTGCCCACATCCCACACAAAAATCTGGAAAATTATGTAAATTTTTAATAAAATTAAATCCGGGATTTCAGGATAAGGATATCTAATATTCCAAAATTTTAAATCACACGTGTAAAGTTATTCTTAATTCTAAAAACGTCGCTCTAGTACCTCCTTGTATCAAACATTCCAAACTTAAACAATGGAATAGGAAGCGGTTTGACAAACATACAATATTCGAAATTCGAAAAATGCCGCGGCGTCGAGCGTCCTCATTTAAAACACTCCAAATTTCAAAAATGGAATACGGCTTGTTAAGTATGAAATATTCGAAATTTAAAAAATGTAAGCTTCGGAGTACATTTGAAATTTAAAAACCCAACCTACCAGATAATCAAAGCCAGCACTGAGCAAGATGTTCTCGGCGGTGGGATGCCACTCGACGTAGGCGACGCGTCGCTTGTGTCCGTGCAGCTCCACCAGCCAGTCCGTCAGGTGCATGGACAGACCGCCGTCCGGGATGTGCCATAGCTTCACCTGGTACATGCAGTAAAAACTTTTGTAGGTAGTCTCAAAATTAAAGATTTTTTTATTTCCTTTTTTTTGCAATACGTAGGTACCTACTTGTGAAACTTCAGATTCTAGTTCCACGATTCTATAGTGTTAGTCCATGATAATCGCACAAATAATAAATAAAATTTTGTTGTTTTTTATTAACTAAACCATATTATTATTTTTTACTAGAAATTTGCAATCAACACATTATATATTGAGGTGTAATTTTGTTAATATTTTATAATTAACCAGAAATATCACCAATTAAAGGTTTATTATAGCAGAGTAGTTAATGTTATTCTAAATATATTTGTTTGTTGATTTAATTTTGTGAAATAACCGCCATTCAAATCTGTATTCAATGTTATTATAACGTATTTTCATTATAATGATTGTGGTTTTATCAATTTACAGTGCACACTGAAACCTAAATTTGCGAGTTGGTCGAATTTCAACCACAAGTTATTCTAGTACTTTTAATTATGTATTCAGAATAATTATATCGGACAAATACCGATTATTTATATTATAAAAAAAAATGCTACTTTTTTTGACGATCATATTTTATATTTTTAATGTACAAATGTTGCAAATCCACGATAATGCCGAGTTTCAAGTACTGATAAACCTTTATGAATATTATACAATCTAGGGCAATTACACATTTGTATTATATGACACTGGTATTAAGTGCATATATTGCATATTTTAAATGTAAACACAACATTTAAAAATAAATTTGCAATTAAATGAAATGAAAAACAAATATAAATATGATAAATATTAATAATATACCGTGCAATCGTCGGAACATGACGCAATGACGTTGTCGTTGAACGGGTTCCACTTGATGTCGAGTACGGGACCCTTGTGCCCCGTGACGCGGCTCGCGTTGAAATCTAGACGACCGGTCTGGAAGCAAAGCACTGGCCGGTGATATAACAATAAAAAATATTTGGCTGGAGAGAAAAATATAAAACAACTGGCTGAAAAAAAAATCCTAAAATTAAAAAAAATATTAAAGTAACTGGCTGGAGAGGAAAATGATTGTCTAGTTTAAAAATATGAAACAAAAGTTATTCGTTTTCGATAAATATATTTTTATAAACACAAAACTGCTACTAATATTGTGCATTTTTTTAAACTCTATTTTCGCTTTAGTAAAGAACATAGATTCAGAAAAAAAATATCCTCTCTTCTGGTAAACATACTACATAAGATTTTTAATGTGTGTTAAAATATTATAGAGAAAGTCATATATTGATAACAGTAGTAAAATATTCTGGTTGATAGAGAAGATAGAATTATGATTAAATAATAATTTACGAATATAACCAAAACTGCTCAGTAGTCTATGGCAGATTTTTTAAAACTTTTAATTAAATTCAATGTAGCCTCATAGCCATGCAATAAATTCGTTTATTCTCCATGGTGACGTACATACTGACAATTACGAGAAGTAATTACATCGCAATTGGACACAGCTCGCTCGGGACTTACATTCGTAACGATACTGCTATTTTATTATTATTCCTTTTAATTTCACACGCAAGCTCTTAGCTTAAATTTAACGTGAATAGTCTTCAGGGTGTGAATACACTATATTTTGTACAGATAATACAAAATAAATATTTTTTATGAATCTATTGACTCTTAACCTTGCTAAAATATTTATTTTATTTATTTATATAAGATTAATATATTTCATCTTGTATTAATGTATAGTAATGTAGACTTGGGACATGTTTTAATGTAGGTATAGTAATGTAGAGGCCGCTTTATAATGATAGTCACAAACGCATATATTTGCGTTATTCGTAAGTATAACTTGTGTTAGTCACATTATCCTATTGTGTTATGTTAGTGTTATCCCTAATATGAGAGCCTTATGTGTACACTATCAGCACTTGAATATAAATAGGACACAATGAAATATTCTAACCAAATTTTTTTTTCCAATATTTTTATTGCATCACTGTGTACAACCCTTTACGTAATAATGTTAAGAAAATATTTTTTCTACAACTTACATGATCCAATGGCAGTACGAGGAAGGCTCCCCCTCCAGCAACCTCAGTGACAATAGCAACGAACTTGGGATTAACAGCACAAAAGTTGGAGTCGTGAGCATTCCTTGTGATCTTAATGTTGTCGTAACAACGTTCCCTCTTGAAGGGAACTCCGTACACGTGACGGAACTTAGAGCTCCTCACGCCGCGGAACCATACCTGAAGGAGCGAATGATTGAATGATTTAACGATTGAATGAACTTAATCTTGGTTAAAGGTTGGGTTTTTTGTTTTACAAATTTCCCTAGAGATGTCTATTATGTAATTCCATCTATCTATGTATGAAGGGTGGGAGTAGTGAGACACACTTGTGATAAGGGATAAAAGGGTCCTTAAGGGAGTGCCCCGAGGGCCCAGCCTAAGAGGGACTTCCTCTGGACCTTATTAAACATGCGGAGGGTTTGCCAAAGTGAACGATCTTGCAACTGAGGCGTGTTGTCTTTTAACAAGGAAAACTTCCTTTGTTAGAACTAAACACTACTTAGTGTTGGCAGTTATACTTCTACTCGCCAATGGTATTTTAATGACCGTAGTTTGAAATAGTTTTCTTATATAAATACTAGTACATATATATATATATATATATATATTACTAGCTATTTCCGTACCATATACGTCGTAAAGAGTTAATTAAAAATGTTAGTTCAGTAATACTGATTAAAAACGGGAAACTGAAAATATCTGGATATTGACTATATTTTTCAGGAGAAACTAATACTTGTAAGGGTCGCCGAGTAAGAGCCCACTTATTCTGCATTATTATATAACCTTACATACGTATATAAATATATTATTAATGGTAGTAATAAAAGACTTCCTTGTGTTAAATAATTTATTGCAGGTGGCGTAACATTAACTGTGAAGTTTTTGTTTCAGTGGATATTAATTAATTCGAACCGGTTACTGAAAAAAACGTTGATAGACTTTAAGACGTATTTAGTCCAGCAATATTTTAGAAGCCGGTTTATTTGTAGCTCGTGTTCAACAATTATCTATCATAAATAAATCATAATATAATACCTACCAATAATTTAATCTCGTAACGTATCGACCGTTGTACATATTTATTACGATAAATATTAGGAAACAAAAGGAGTATGTAGGTACTTTCAATAGTTTACTTGAAAAACGTCCTAAAATAGTAAATTAGGTTAATGATCATTTGAAATTTTAAGAATCGATTAAAGACAAATCAATTTTATTAATACGATTGTTATTGTATAAATAAAATTTTATTTTATATGAAGTGATATAGTTTTAACTATAAATTACTATAAATATTTTTAAAAATATTCACTAAGTAAGGAAAAAAATATTCAACTTTAAGTTAATGATGTAACTGAAGATAAATTATGTTTTATAAAATAAACTCTCAATCTCAGATAGATCGAACTGCTATCTGTATCATTAGTAACGTATTAAACCTCCGTATATGGATTTGAATTCACGGCCTATATTTATTGAAGCCATAATCGCTCAACGCCCCTGGGTTCAATCTCTTAACACATTTAAATGATTGAAATAGTTTTACATGTAGTTTAGTATCAATAGATATATGTAATACGATTACCTCATTCTTAGTTCTTAGATTCGTAGAAATCTAAGTCTATAAAAACTGAATTATTACCGAGGTGCTATAACTAACTCTATTGTTAAAACATTCACATGAAAATCGAAAAACTTGTCTCCTATGAGAAAATGACAATATTGACGTTTCTGAAACTGGCTTTTAAAGAAAATATATTGTAATCTGTTCATCCGTTTGGGAAATAATACATAGTATCTTCTCAGTGTACAATTCAATTTGTCTGTCTGTCTGTGGCATATCTATCGACCTCATTACTCCCCTATGTGTTTCAATCTGTAGTTTATTATGCATAGGTTTTAAACTAAGGACAAAACGTTCATAAAATATCGATCTTCTGTTTTAACTCTTATGTACGTGAAGCACTTTGTCAAGACCTAAAAAAGGTTGTATAGAGTAGAGCCTCTTTTAAAAACCTTTAATATAAGTACACCTTTACGTTGAGTAAACTCGTGTTTTAATTTAATTTTATTTTTTTGTTCTTTCTATACTGTTAGCCCTGTTGGCTATAACAGCGTCACCAGGGGAAAATAAAAATAACTACATTAGCATAACACACAAAACAAAATATAACAAGCACAACTTACAACAAAAAACAAAAAAAAATACCAATACCTGTGAATTAGTCATGTCGTCCTCACTACTGTGCAATCAAAGCATGCACTACAAAATATTCAAACTCCGACAACTATGAACACATTTTGTGCGTCTTACAGAACAATAATGTAACAAGGAACCGAAAAGTGTATCCACATCACTAGCTGCGATATAAACACTGAAATTATCAAAGAAAAAAAAAACAAATGATAGACATAGCAACTACATAAAATGTGCAAATTAAAAGTAACAGTACGTAATGGTCACTACATCACGAGTCAACACTTGAGCAATTTAAAAGTATTTTAATATTCGTTGTAATGACGGTGCAAGACGCGTGCCTGGAGCGGCATGCGAAAAAAAAGTGAAAATAGCTACGAGTTCACTGATGCTGAGAGAAATTATTCTTATTGTGTTCTACGTTGGACTAAATATTAATTAAATAGCAATTAACAAAAACTATGTAGAGTCTTATATAACATTCTTATGCAACGGTAGTTCAGAGCATTTAAAGCTTATTCAAATATGAAAGGAGTTTTGGTTTTAAGTTCATTTAAATAATTACTACTTTAAGATCTGATAATAATTTGATTTAACCCATTGTTCTCAATGCTTTTCACTAAAATATATAATTCAGATTTCAGAACACTCTGATTGAGGTGTGATAAAATTATACAGTTAGCTTCATTCTATATGATTTTATTTAGTTTGCAAAGGTAACCCTAACCCTATACAGATCTTAATTATTCTATATTGATTTCGAAATTTCTTAGAAAATAGAAACCAACAACTCTTGTTTCAAAAAGTCAGTTACTGTGATTTTATTCCCGGAGGATATATTTAGTACTTAGTATAATAAAAATATATTTACTATTTTAGACAAATAAACTCCATGTCATTCTAATACTATCATATTTGTCAATAAAAAGAAATTCTTATAATGATTTTTATAAAGTACTAAAAAAAAAACATCCATTAACTTTCACCTCGTATAAAACTATGATCACAAGTTGTGTGAAGATGTTTGACTATGTGTTTATTTAACTTAAATTTTAATGCAATGCAAACAATTTGATGTTATAGCACATATACACAACATCAGTATTTAGTGATGTTGAAAGTGTAAACTGCTTAGTCAGGCATTATATTGACTGGACTATTTGAAATATAATAATTTTATAAACATTTTGACTGCCGTCAATATACTGAGTTAACTGAACACATAATAATAAGTCATAACAACTGTTACAGACTAAAATAAAAAACATATATTTTTACTCATTACAGTAGTCATGTAATCTTACATGATCTAGATATCACATGTATTATGACACTCCTGCACAAGGAATTAAAGTTTCCTTCATAAAGAGAATGCATTGATTACATAATTTTAAGCTTCTATTGTTACTGTTTCGGTATCTGAACTCCACTCTGAACACTTATCATTTTAGTAATCTATGGTAGAAAAGCAATGTACATTTTTAAAATAATATTTCCAATTGTCGGAACTTAATAAACAACATGGACAAGATATCAGTGGTTATTATATTTTGTTATATCATTGTCATTACTATTGTATCTACCCTAGCAATTATAAGGGGCTGCAAGCAATTATAATGGTTGAAGTAGATCTAGATGCTTGACCTAATTGACATACATTGTTTCACTAATAAATAAATATTTCGTGTATGTAATATCCAATAAATACCTAAAGGAGAACCAACTTTCATTGGGGATATTCTGCCATTATTTATAACTATGAATATTCTAAAGGCAATAAATATTAATATGCATAGAGTTCTCATACCTTTTAACTGGTCTGCTACTTTTATTGTAAGACATATAAATATTATAAGCACTAAATCATGCGAAATTTCCGTATGAATCCATTAAATTGTTTTAGAATTTAATGACTAAAAATTCTCAGTCGTTATCTTCACATTTTTACTCGTTTTTTCAGCATTCTTGGTACATTCAATAGTCTTGTGAAATTATGCTCACGATATTTTTGTTTTTCGAAATTGCATTTAAAAATAGTCGACAGTGATATAGTGAAATACATAGCCTATACTAATCCAAAAACTTACCTTAGCGGCAGGTTTATTACACGCTCTCACATCTACCAATGCTGTACCTTTTCCTGGGCTTTTTTCAGGTATATTTACCTCTACACAATTGAAAATCAGATCATCTTTTACAGGAGGCATATCCTTTCAACAATTATAATTCTAAAATAATATTATTATACACAAATTATTTTGGATAAAATATAGGATAAGTTCAGTTATTCTTATTTTTTAGAGAGAGACCATTCAGAACAAAAGAATATAATAATATTACACCACAAATCACAATTTGCATCACAGAAAAGTAACCAACATTCGCATCATAAATCACTATCACCATATCACGAACAAAAAATCGAATAATTTTGATGTAGTTGATGTACACAGGTTAAAAATATAGGCATCGCGCAAATACAGATACTGTTAAATTACGAGTGAAGTGTAGGTAATGGCAATAATATAATTTTAACTTTTTAATTATTTATTAGTTTTCTCTTTGTTAAAAATGTTCCTTCAATTTTAATACTTAATAAACGAAAATAATTAAAAATCATCCACCCGTGTAATCTGTGAGCTTTAAAGTACTAAAGCTTTTAATATATATTGAAGTTGCTTGAACAAGTTTGCACTTAGTTGTGCGAAACAAATCAAAAATCCGCCTAATAAATGAAAAAAAAACATATCTTATTTCTATACATGATTTAAGCATATATTTTTCTTTTTCTGTGTGAATATAAAAGAAGATGACTAGTTGTACTGTCTTTATAATTTTTGCTATTTCCATAATAACGCTTAGAAAGGTATTATCTGTAAAATAAATAACAATCGCTTAATTTTGGCAGATAAATTCGTTATGAAGTTGGTTTATTTTTATTTCATTACTTAACTATTATTTCTGCGACTTCCATTGCAGTTCATGTCCTTGTAGAGCGGTTTGGCAGGCAACATTTGATTGATTGATTGGAAATTAGACAATGACATTTTTGTTTGTCATTTGGCAACCGGTGTAACCGTCATAGAATTAATTCTATGACGACTCTAGATATTAATATCTCTATGGTAATCGTAGACCGCTGCGCTAACTGGAGATACAGTACATTATTTTTGAATTTTTTAAAGAGTTAATGACTACGAAACAAACTTTATTTCAAACTGCAGTTTGAATAAGTATTGGAAACGGCTATTTCTCAAACAATTATATATATATATATAACCTTGTTTCTAAGGTTGCAATTTTTAAACTAAATAGAACGAGCTGTCAATTTGTTTAATAATAGTTAGTCCGAGAAAATAACTTGTACTTGGCTTCTGTAATCGGACAGTATATAGAGTCATTATTATTTATTATATTTATATCTTTCGTCATCTTAATAAGATAACAATATTAAAATACAGATTGAGAACATCATACTTAAGGAATTTTAGAAAATGTAGACAGTAATGTTAAATTTATATGTGTATTTCATAATATTTATGCATCAAATTATGTATATATGTAATGTACATGTACCTAATCTCTTACAGTGTAACCAAAGGGTATACCGTGTAGGTATAATAACCTAAAAAATTGAATCGAGTTATACAGGTCCTTAGAGTTATCTAATATTACACATACCTATTTGTAAACACTAACAATATAAAAATAATACTTATACAGATATATTATCAACATAAACCAAGCATTATCTGTTTTTGCCAGATTTTTTAATTTGTAAGTTACTATTAAGATTAGTAATGTAATGAGCCTCTTGAATTTCATATGTATTAAAATGAGGACCTTGAACGGTAAGGTCAGACTGATCTTGGAAAGTTGAAATAGCATCCCGGGACTTCCTTCGTATAAACTTGGAATCATGTAGTAAATTAGTTTCTAAGATAAAGGAAGGTGCTTAATTTGAACATTATGTTTTAATGAGTTATCCTTCTGTTCAAAGTACTGTTCTTGAACACTTATTGACCCGTTCCAATGTGATTGAGGATCATACATCGATAAAATGTAAGATACTTATGCTCCCATTCTCAGTTAATTTGCTAACTTGAAGGCTAGTAAACTTATTTCTTTTAAAATAAGTTGTTCTAAATAAATTAGTGTACTTTTGTCCAAAGGCGTACATTGTACATATTATTATGATGTCTTATATGAATGTCCGACTCGTGAGCCTGCATATTAAAAGCTGAGTATGTCTGTGGAATCAATCTGAAAAAAACTTAACGAATTGTCTGTTATTGCAGCACTTTACTATTGTATTGCTTAAATTTAACATTATTATAATAAATGTGATCCCATTTATAACCTTGTACTAAAACGAGATAAGTAAGTTGGTACTAGGTATTATTACTTTAAGTGGGTATCCTGATGTTCTCGAAGCCGGCGGGTACGTTTTCGTATTACTCACAGGAAATTTGCTTTTTTTTTAAATTCCACCGCCTCACACGCCTTGAGGTTTATACGAAGAAGTTGTTCAAACAAGAAAGTTACGTCATAACAAGGCTGAGCAAAAAGTTTTATGTCATTTTTATTTCTCTTTAAATGGATGAAATATGTTTTAATTTCCCAGATTTCCGCAATTTTGAAAGGAACGCTAAACTTATTAGTACACAATTCTATATAATAATCGAACCTGCTCACTAAATTTCACGAAAATTTGTTAAGAAATAGACCTACAGAATACAACCACCGGACATCCGCCGGACAGACAGAAAAACATTTTGACTCTAGTGGAAACGGACCCGGTTCACTCGCTCATCGCTCGGTCAACTATTACGTGTAATTCAGCATTCCTACCGGGTCTGGTGTTAGAGTATGGACTATATTTGTATTTCTATGTTCATGCTAAAAACGTCTATGATCCATAAGCTTTCAATTATCTTTATTTGAAGAAAGAGATTTCTCTCAAGGTGAGTATGTCACCCCCTGGATAAAGTTCAAATAATTCTTAAACAAAGGTTATCTAGCGTAATTAATATCTCTAGAACCCAAAACCTTTACTAACTATATTAAAAAGCCAATTTCCCTTCAAACAGCAGTTTTAAAGTAGAATACCTTAAGTGAAACTTTACACTATCAACGTACCATATGTTATTGTAAATGTATAATTAATAATTATTTAATATTGAAGAAATTTAAAGATGTCAAAAAAATAAATATTTTCATATCTTTGGGAATCTTAAAAAGGATAGATTGTTGCTGACTCTTTCAGTTGAAAAGTTCATCAACCTTGGCCTAACAGACAGTTGGATGGCCCGTTAGTGTACTGATCAGTAACCCTCACTAACCTGAAAGTTGTGGGTTAGATTTCCACTCGAGATAATTCCTCAAATTGCTGTACTGACTTAGGAGTGTGGGCGAACATTATGGCCATATTATGATGTTTGTGAAAACCAGGATGGTTGTGTAGTTCTCCACCTTTTTATAAAAAAAATACCATGGATGGTTTACTTCAAAAACTAATCATAATATTGATACATCGGATAACAATTTACACACAAAATTACCAAAATATAACTATGTACATTTTTTAACTCCGTATAATTTGTAGTTAGTACAAGTAGTGGCAGTAGTTGTAGTAGTGTGTATAACAATGTAAATTTAGTGTTAGTAGGTACTAAGATCGGCTGAGATTTGCAGTTTATTTACTTTTAATTTGGCTATTGACTTAAAAAGCTATTGTAGATACACGAACTTGTTTTGTATTCTTTTGAGAAGAAGTCCATATGTTCGAATGCTTATATAATATATTTACGTCTGGACTGATGTTTTAATTTTCGTCTGTTTCTTTAAGGAGTGCAACACAGTAAGGGAAGTTGACCAAAAAATACAAACGATTTTCTTAAAACAAGTAATCATGTTTGAATATATTTATAAACATGTAAAGCCATGTGAAGTTTATACATTTTAAAATAAATATAGAATGAAAAATAAACCGAGACAAGACTTCGAACCTTCGATCTCTTAGTTTACCGAAGCGGGTAGCGATACGGTAGCTCAATTGGTAGAGCATTGAGACGGTTTTAAAGAGGTCACGGGATCGCCTCCTGCTTGAATCGGTTTTTTTGTTAATTCCATATTTAATTAAAATAATCAAAGTAATCAAACATTCGTTTCCAAGCCAAGTACAAGTTATTTTCTCGGACTAACTATTATTAAACAAATTGACAGCTCGTTCTATTTAGTTTCCAATACTTATTCAAACTGCAGTTTGAATAAGTATTGGAAACGGCTATTTCTCAAACAATTAATAACAACATAAACATTAACAAATTTTCGTGAAATTTAGTGAGCAGGTTCGATTATTATATAGAATTGTGTACTAATAAGTTTAGGGTTCCTTTCAAAATTGCGGAAATCTGGGAAATTAAAACATATTTCATCCATTTAAAGAGAAATAAAAATGACATAAAACTTTTTGCTCAGCCTTGTTATGACGTAACTTTCTTGTTTGAACAACTTCTTCGTATAAACCTCAAGGCGTGTGAGGCGGTGGAATTTAAAAAAAAGCAAATTTCCTGTGAGTAATACGAAAACGTACCCGCCGGCTTCGAGAACATCAGGATACCCACTTAAAGTAATAATACCTAGTACCAACTTACTTATCTCGTTTTAGTACAAGGTTATAAATGGGATCACATTTATTATAATAATGTTAAATTTAAGCAATACAATAGTAAAGTGCTGCAATAACAGACAATTCGTTAAGTTTTTTTCAGATTGATTCCACTCACTCAGCACATACTCAGCTTTTAATATGCAGACATCATAATAATATGTACAATTGCCTTTGGACAAAAATACACTAATTTATTTAGAACAACTTAGTTTTAAAAAAATAGTTTACTAGGCTTCAAGTTTGCAAATTAACTGAGAATGGGAGCAGAAATATCTTACATTTTATCGATGTATGATTCTCAATCACATTGGAACGGGTCAATAAGTATTCAAGAACAGTACTTTGAACAGAAGGATAACTCATTAAAACATAATGTTCAAATTAAGCACCTTCCTTTATCTTAGAAACTAATTTACTACATGATTCCAAGTTTATACGGAGGAAGTCCCGGGATGCTATTCCAACTTTCCAAAATCAGTCTGACCCTACCGTCCAAGGTCATCATTTTAATACATATCAAAATCAAGAGGCTCATTACATTACTAATCTTAATAGTAACATAAAAATTAAAAAATCTGCCAAAAACAGATAATGCTTAGTTTATGTTGATAATATATATGTATAAGTATTATTTTTATATTTTTAGTGTTTACATATATGTATAATATTAGATAACTCTAAGGGCCTGTATAACTCGATTCAATTGTTCAGGTTATATTATACCTATACGGTATACCCTTTGGTTACACTGTAAGAGATTAGGTACATGTACATTACATATATACATAATTTGATGCATAAATATTATGAAATACACATATAAATTTAGCATTACTGTCTACATTTTCTAAAATTCCTTAAGTATGATGTTCTCAATCTGTATTTTAATATTGTTATCTTATTAAGATGACGAAAGATATAAATATAATAAATAATAATGACTCTATATACTGTCCGATTGTTTTCTAATATTATCACGTTGTGAGTTGTGGCGCGTAATTGTCAATCGTTTTTGATCGCAGTTGGCTTATTTACCTCATTAAATAACCGAACGAACCAGTCGAGTGGCATATCTTAACGAGCGTGCTTGTGTGGTTATAATAAATATTAAATATGTCTAAAATACACAATTTTGGCGCTGGTCCGGCAAAAATGCCAGAGGAAGTAAGTGTAAATGAGTGAAATTACATATTTGAGTAGTTAAATCAGTAGTAACATTTGTAAATAATTAATATCAGGTGTACGAGATATTAAAGCAAGAGTTCACTAACTTTGAAGACACGGGAATAAGTTTATTGGAAACGAGTCATCGTACGCCAGCGTACTCTAAATTAAACAAGGATATACAGGATGTTGTAAGAAAACTATTGTAAGTAGTGTTTTGTTTAATTATGTTTTATAGATAAATATATTTTATGATCGTCAAAAATACAATTATTCTATATATTCATAATGTTAAAATGAATATAATGAATTGAAAAAAAATTTGCTTAAAGGATTTTTATATATTTTATAAAGTATTTTTTTTTATAATAGAGTAAGTTCTGTTTTATATCTACATATATTAAAATAATTATTATCTTTTACATATTGGAATACCTTAGTAAGGGGTGTGGGAGTTCATTACCGATCTTGATTATTATCATTATCTTAATTAATTATCATAATTATCTAATACCTTCACCCGATTGCAAATTGCAGTCACGATTTTCTACTCTAGGTTTAGTTCGTTAGCTTTGATAAAAGTAAAGTCTAGAAATCTAAAAATAGCCTTTTCCTTGTAACAATAATAAGCAGTAAGTAGGTAGCTTGTTAACTTCGCTGTTCGCCTTTAAATTATACAGAAAAAGTTAGTCATTTTTTATTTAAATTGTGTAGAAGATAAAAAGGCGTGTAATCTAATATATTTTATACGCTGTAAATAGACATGAATTTATAACCTAGATAATAATAAAGGATTCTATATAGCAAGGAGTAAAGGAAATGTTTTATTGTTTGTTAGTCAATTTAATTTGTCTAGAGAAAATCAAACAGTTGCCGAGAATCGGCTAAAATAATCAGTCGTGCGGTTGAAGACTTTCTTATTTAATTTTGACAATGAACCTGTCCTGTAAACTTTTGAATGTCAAGAGTAATACCGTGAAGGACTGATTAATTCATGAATGTCATAAAGATATCTTATTTTATAGGATGAGATGGCCCATATTATTATTTGGTATTTTAAATATCTAAAAATAACTAAATGTAAATAAAATATAAATCTGATTATTTTTTATTGTAGAAATGTTCCGAGCAACTATAAAATTATATTTTTATCTGGCGGGGGTCAGGGTCAATTTTCTGCCGTGCCACTGAATTTAATGTCCCGAACTGGCACAGCCGACTATGTAGTAACTGGTAATTATAATTATTTATATGTATAAGAAAATAAGCTAAAGGATGAAATAATGGAGACTTATTTCGAATTGCAAATTTGTTACATAACTTGGATAAGGAAGGAAACTTGTCTCTTTTACTATGACCTACTATTGTTGTGAATAAATACATATAGATCTTTTCGGGCAATAATAAATTAAAATTATATTTTAGGGGCCTGGTCAGCGAAAGCCGCAAAAGAAGCCAAGAAGTATGGTAAAGTAAACATGGTATTACCACCGACTGATCGTTTTGTGGATATACCAGAGCAGTCCACCTGGAAACTTGATCCAAACGCCTCATACGTTCATATTTGTGCCAATGAGACCATTCACGGTGAGCTATTAATAATTAACTTACGTGAAAATATTTCTTAAGCTATTGCGGACGGCAAATGATCACAATTATTTTGGATTAAAAATAATGTCTATTTAGTTTTTATAAGCCATATTGCATTATTTTTTTTATTTTAGGAGTTGAATTTGATTTTATTCCGGACACAAAAGGAGTACCTTTGGTGGCTGATATGTCTTCTAACTTTATGTCCAAGAAAGTAGATGTTTCTAAGGTTTGTAATATTGTCAGAAATTATTAGAACAGTAAAGTCTTTTGAAACATTATGTTACTTTTATATACTGTCACACAGTTTGGAGTCATCTACGGTGGAGCCCAGAAGAACATTGGAACAGCTGGTGTCGCTCTAGTGATAGTGAGAGAAGACCTTTTAAATCAGGCTCTTCCTATTTGTCCTTCAATATTGGATTGGACAGTCAATGCCAAGGCTGATTCTATCCTCAACACACCACCTATGTTTGCGTGAGTATTTATTTCGACATTTGATATTTTTTTGCATAACAAGACATAATAAACCTATATGTTTTTTTATAAATAAATGTTGTTGCTGATATTAACTTTACTATTTAGTTGTATTTAATGACAAATATTAAACGTAAATAATATAATTACAGAATTCAAGTAATGGGACGTGTTCTACAATGGATCGATAGAAAAGGAGGTCTGGACACGATGGCCAACCTGGCCACTAAGAAGTCATCCCTCGTTTACGATGCAATTGATAACTCAAATGGTTTCTATGTCGCACCAGTCGCCAAGAACGTTAGAAGTAAAATGAACATTCCATTCAGAGTCGGATCTGCTAGTGGTGATGATGCGCTGGAGAAAGAGTTCTTGAAAGGAGCAGAGGCTTTAGGATTAATCCAGTTAAAGGGACATAGGTGAGCGTAAAAATGTATTTTATCTTTTCTGCAACTTTAAAATCGTATAAATGATACCTGATGGTTTATAATTGATACCTCCCTACTCGAAGCGACGCTATTTTATTCGTTTATTTTCGTAGTCACGATTTTGTAAAATATACAATACTTTCGATGCATTAATTAAATTAATTTGAAATGTACGTATTTATGGCGGTATGCATCTCATCTAGGTTGCTTCTCATTCTTAATGGGTTACAATCACAAGACAGATGGAAATATTATAATGAAAAACTTATAACAAGAAACCTTGATAGATTAAGATAAACCTTGGATACAGATAAGATAAGAGAAGGATAAGAGAATGAGTCTTTTATTGACTAATTATTGATGACAATGAATTCCTTATTGTTGTAGGGATGTTGGCGGAATTCGGGCCTCAACTTACAACGCAGTCACTGTGGAAGAAGTTGAAAATCTTGTTAGTTTCATGAAAGATTTTCAAAAGAAACATTCCAAGTAGATTAGCATAAACAAGATAAGTAATTAAGTTCTAAGTTTAATTCTTAGTTAGCCTATTTTATATATACGTGTTTTATTGGAAATACATTAACTACATTTTCTAATAAAATCTATTGTAATTTAATTAATATCGAGAGTAATTGGGCTTTAGTTACTAAAATGTTAAATAAAACTGATTGGATATGCAGAGTGTGATCAAGGTTATAAATAAACTATATCTTAATTTATCGATCACTACGAAAGTAAATATAGATAATAATGTTATTTGTGAATAAATATTTTAAACAATAAAACTGAGTCACACACAACTACGCCTTTTTTATTGCCTGATAATAATTACGATATTATCCTTGAATAACAACATTGATACTGTTTGTGACTTAGGATCGAACTATATTTATGTGTAAACAAATATTGTAAAAACAATTACATATAGAAAAGTGTAAATGGGTTTAACGGTAATAATTAGGAAAATATGTTTTTTCTTGTATAGTAGCGGATTTAGGCTTAGGCCCATGAGGCCCGGGCCTAGGGCGGCAAATTTTGAGGGGCGCCAAAATTTTTAAGATGACTAAAATTTAAAATCGATTGGGTTTTCTGTAAACTGCAAGACCAAATTTTAAAGTTTATTTTATTGCGCTCTTACTATCGAAACATAGTACCATTTTGAGGGTAGAATTTCTTTGTTAAAATAATTAATCAGGCAAGTCCTAAAATTTTAAATATCTAACAAAAAGATTAAAAAAAAATTCTTTTAATGCTAGCATATTATTTATTTACGAATTTAGATTTTTTCATATTTTTCATTCAAAATTTAGTTATAACATCTGTTTGCGCTTTATTATAAAACGAAACATTATTTCACCATGATAAATTATACAAGTGTCAGTTATTGATAATTTGATCAATCGGAATTGTTTTCAATCGATTGCCGTAATAAAAATAAAATTTTGAGCGAAAATAATCTAATTTTTTTATATTTTTAAGATTTTTGAATTTTTTAGCATTGTGTTCAATAAATCTTGAGAGTTTGATAATTCTAAATAATTTTAAGATCAAATCTATGAAAACTGATCAAATAATAGAAATGTTTTTAATAACATTAAAAACATTTGTAACAACGTTGCTAAGAACATTCTTGAATGGTATTTAAAATTTAATTTTTTAATGAAGAAGCGGCAAAAGAAATTATTCCAAAGCCATCAGTCATATAATAGAAAGACGGATTTATGTATTCATTTAAAGGTAGATTAAAATTGTTATTAGATTTCTTATTATTATTGTTATTATTTTAATTATTTTATACACACACACATAAATGTACATATATGTTTATATATATATATATATATATATACTGTTACAAAAGATAAAGGGCGCCATATCGTCTCGGGCCTGGGGCGTCCTCAAACCTAAATCCGTTACTGCTTGTATCAGAACACCTATCTAACTAAAACGAATTAAATACATAACGTTGCTTGGTAATGAGTTTGTTTTCGTTTAAATCTTAATATAATTGCTTCTCTCAAAACAGAAATTACTCGGCGTATATAAATTGGTTCAATTATAATGAGTCCTTAATGAGTTGTTGTATAAATATTTTAATGCTTTTTTGTAAATGTTTTTATCTTATAATGATTGAAAGGAGCAACAATTTACCAATCGAAAAAAATATATATTTTATTATTTTTGTTTATAATTATTTTACAAACATACTTATTGTAAATGTTTTTTTTTACTCAGGTTATTCGACCTTAGAATGTTTGTTGGTCGAAACTATTTTTACTTATTGCCATAAAAATGTTATTTGAGAAAACCGTGTACGTTTCCGGACCGCAGAAGGAAAGTATCCATCCGTAAGAAAAGTGGGATTTTCTTAGCGGATCTTATTATTTTTTTTTATCGGAAATAAAGTTATTTTTTAAAATTAGATAAAGCTTTTAAATAAATATATCTTGTTAGTATATAAAACGGTATAATAGATTAAAAATTTGTATTTTTTTTAAAACAATTTTTTTACGTAAATTTAAATACCCAATATCTTTGTCTATCTTTCCATTTCATAGTTCGTGTTATTGCATGTATTAAATGTATAATTGGTGTTATTATAACTGTAACAAACTATTTATCACACAATGGATACTTGAAAGAGATAAGAGCGTCTTAGAAATTAAAATAATTTATATAACAATATAGTCTATTTAAAAAAATAAAATAAAATAATGTGTTAAGATTAATATATCAGTTTATTTCAAATAGTATTGTTTAAATAATATTTATTATTGTCTAATTATGTGAAAGGAGATGTCATTATAGGACCGATACCCTAATATCTTGTGAGGAGCGGATATACTCGTATTCCGGGTCGGTAAATGCGGGTTTCCGCGCACATTGTAAGAGGAGTTTAACTATGGAGGAGATAATGCAAGACCATGAATAATCTCGCATCCTCCATCTACCTTTAACGGTTGTTATAAAAAATAACAACTTCAAAAACGGCTTTTAGCATTCATGTCACAACGCTTGCTACCGTTCTCTGTGACCGATTCGTACCGTATCGTTCAGCGCCGTGACGTCTAGACACCGGTGCCGTCATGTCTTATCTCTTATCTATTATACAAATTCGAACAATACAAACCGGCTCCATAATTGTGCGACCAATTTGTCAACTATTCTCGTTAAGAGAAATTCGTTTAGCAAAGAACATATTTACTTTCTCGTACAACATAGAACGTTCGTGTGATAATGGAAACCAATTAATTGAAAGGAGTTAATAGATATTTTTTTTTCAATTACTAGCTTGTTTTCTATTTACTAAAATAACTTCATTAAAAATTTGTTTACGAAGTCTGATTTAACAACAATGCTGTATTAACTATAACCTTGATTTTTTTAAAGTAATGTTCTTGTAAAAGGAAAAAATGTTCGTTGATGCTTATATGAACGTTCAGATAATTAATACGTATAAACGGTTTCAATTTACATTGATAATTATGCTAATTATTTTGTTTTGATCAATCTTTTTATAATTTCATAATAGGAAATTAGTTGATAAGTAAATATACCTTCCAAAGATCGCTGAAAATAGTCCTTTTAATGAAAGTAAAGTTATGACCCAGAATAAACCACCAGGACGAAGTTGTGTCTTGAAACAGATGTGGCCAGCGATTTAATTTTATTCAAAAACGACCTAAAAAGGTCGATAACCTGTTATCAAATACTCTTTAGTGATAGTACATAATATATAGGTTTTACAAGTTATCTATGTGATTATTAAAAAAAATAACTTTTTTATAGTTAAGACATAAATCCTTCTTAAAGACTACTTTCATATAGTTGTTTGTTTTCAATAAATTGTCTTTTAATTCATAAATACGGCATAGTTTATAGCTATCTTAGATTTAAAATATTTAGCCAGTTTTCGAAACA
Source organism: Napeogenes sylphis (assembly GCA_959347405.1). Taxonomy (NCBI): domain Eukaryota; kingdom Metazoa; phylum Arthropoda; class Insecta; order Lepidoptera; family Nymphalidae; genus Napeogenes; species Napeogenes sylphis. The sequence continues at coordinate 24,998,157 of OY365788.1, read as the reverse complement.
GACAAATAAAGGGCAATGAGGGTCAGTGCTCGTGTCGATAAGGCCCGCCTGCTGATTGTATATTTATATTTATATGGTTGTCTGTGTGTTACCAGTATTTGGATTTTTATTCCGACAAAATACATTATTTTATCTTAAGAAACAATGTTACAAATAATCCGTAATAATCTGTACTTTACTTTTTATAAAATATCTCTCCTCTTACCTTCCTAGGCACTAAGAGCCAGGGCTTTTTCTTATTAATAAAATGATTTATTCTTTAGCATAATCTTATTTTCCTATAACAGATTTTAAAACATCTTGTGATAATTTATGTTGTTATATTTCTGTAAACGATTTTAAACATTAATTATTCAAGCCATTAATAATCAACAACATTACACATACGGAAAACCTTTATAAATAATTAATAAACTTTACATCATCACTTTTATTTTACTCTCGAGAGTAGAAATATATTTTTCAACGACAACACTGATAAAACTTGTGATGTTTTGTGTTTCTTAAATTTCGTAAATATTTTTTTTCGGAAATGATTGCCATTTTTATTGTATTTTATAAAATACAATATTAAGGTTAAAATATATACATACCTATAAAAATACTGTATCTTTTGAGTCTACGTTTCTAACATTTATTTTTGCGTAGATAGGGTAAGGTTGCTTAAGTCGTAGCCCCTAAGGGATAACCGCTGTAATATTTACCACAATTGAAATAAAACAATTTATTCTGTATGTATTAAATATTTATTTAGTTTACTTTCAAACAACATTCGTATAATTTTTAAAATCTTTTATTAATATAAGTATTTTTGAGTTTTTTGAAAAAGTAGCTTCGGTACGATTTAGGCGCCTAGTTGCCTAAATCGTACCGGGTATATCCTAACTCGTACTTAGAAAATAGACTTCAGTGAAACTATAATAATAAACTATATAAAATAAAAATCACAACAAGAGATCACTTGAACAACTTAAAATCTAAACTTCTTGAATTCTGAGATCAACATAAAACTTTTTTGGTAACAAAATCAAACCTTAAATATAATTCTTATCTCTGCAAATACCAAATTATCTTAGAAAATTATCGAGACTGAACACAAATGTCACAAATATATTTCTTAATTTTACTTTCAACCCCAGCACATAGGTCGTGTATCCAACCTTTACATTTTAAGCATTGGACCATATTTTCTTGGCGGTCTTCTTTACAAAGTTGACATAACCACGATTCTTTAATTTTTATTTTTTTATTTTTCTTCTTTTGAGCATGTTTCTTCTTATTGCATGTTTCTTCTGTATTTTTTCTTTTATTACTTTTATTCATTACTTTTTCTGTTTTATCTTTATTCAATTTGAAAGTAGGCTTCTTCACATTATTTTTGTTTTCCTTGGTTTCCCTTTCATTTTTATAGGGAGTTGAAGTCAATTCCATTGTTGGGTTAGTGCCCTTTGAATTTTTTTTTATTACTGTTTGTATGCAAGGTACAGGAGATAAAATATTTAGCTGAGACTTTATTTGTTGACTATCTGTCGAAATATTGTCATTATGTGATGTAACTTGTGATATTTTGGAAGGTCCAGGTTCAATAATAGGTGGTGTTGAATCTCTGGGTGGTAAGGGTGGCGTTATAAGTTTTTGTGGGCTTAAAACTGTTGGAGAACATACATCCATTCCTAATGGTGGAACATCTGTTAATGCCGTTAATATAGATGGTGATGTAACTCTATCTGGTGTTTCCGCAGTTGATTCACTTGATTCATCAACTACTTCATTTGATGGATTAGAGACACATACAGAAGCTACAAAATCCTCTTCTTTGAGTAAATTTCTGTCACAAGGCCATAATCCTGTTCCTCTAAAACCATTTAAGGCAATATCCATGCGAGCTGACCTAGGATATGCTTTTCCGAGCAGCTCTGCAACATTAGCTTGTTTTATGACACTGCCAGGATTTGAGCGGAGCCACGTTGTTGCAGCGTCATTGTAAGAGCTTTTCAATGATTTAAAAAAGGATCTATCTAGCGGCTGTAGGCGATGCGTTGTGTGAGCATTAAAAGAAAGCATTACTATGCCATGGTTACGAGCTATCTGGATCGCTTCTAGATTTTTAGTGTGTGTGCTGTGACCATCTAGAAGAAGCAATATTTGTTTTCGATCACCTTTTTCTAATTTCTTGCACTTGATAAAATGTTGGAGCCAATTAACAAAAAGTTCTGATGTTATCCAACCGTTCTTTGAACATCCAAATGCTGTGTTTGTGGGAGCTCCATTTTTTAATGCATCATTTAGTCTACTGCGCTTAAATATTAACATAGGTGGTAAATATTCTCCTGCTGCATTCATTGCGCATACGCAAGTTGTGGTCAAGCCCCTTTCTCCACTTGTGACTGCACCTACTTGATGTTTACCCTTTTGAGCAATAACTTTGGAAGGCTTATGAACGGTAGATAGTGCAGTTTCATCCATATTATATATTTCATGTGCAGCAAATTTGTATTTATCTAATATTTCTTCGTACTTGTCAAAAAAATCATTAACGCGTTCTTTATTAAACCCTTTACTTCTGGCCATCGATGTTGGTTCTGGAACACGCAAGGACAAATCAGGATTCTCTTTCATAAATCTGTAATACCACTTTTTACCTGCTATTTTTTTGTCTTTATTAAAACGATGAGGTATTTGGAATTTTTCAGCAAGCTCGAAGGCAAGTTTCCTGAACTCAGTAGTGGTTAGTCCAAAGAAACACGAGTCCAAGTTAATCAAATGCTGTGCTAATACTTCTTCCATTTCTGGAGTCATATCATTAGGTCGTCCGAATTTGTTTGTTTTATTTAATCCTTTCAAATGACGTCGCAGGGTAGGCTTTGGTATATTAAATCTTCTACAAGCTTCATTAAACCCAATTTCTCCATTACGATGTTTTTCCAAAGCTTCATTCATATCCTCTTGCTTCCAAGTATTATACTGTCTCTTCGCCATATTTATCACCTGATAAAATGATAAGATTTTAAAATAATTTTCTTACTACCTAAGTCGTACCGGTACGACTAAGGAAATTTGCAAAGGTACGACTTAGGCAACGGAGTCTTCAAAGTTTAAATTAAAATAACTGACATAACCTTAAAAAGTACGTGAATTTGAATATGCCTAAACGATTACCTAAAAGGTATTATAAACTCATTTTATCACAAAACAAATATAAACATCAAGTTTCTGACATGGAAAGCTTACAAATGAGACAAAAAAATTAATGAAAACAGTGTAAATAACTTACCTTTTCAATATTTTTACTTCACACTGCCGGTCGGCCCTCCGTTTGTTTCCGTATACTTGGACGACTAATTAGTTCACGCCAACGCCACTAAATGGTACATTTGGTAAGTAACGACCGAGTAACAGGCATGGTACGACTTAGGCGGTAGTACGACTAAGGGAACCTTACCCTACGTCATAAGTCTTTAACCTCAATTTTTCATTTCAATATATATAATATATAATAGTTCATTCGCGATGACAGATTGCTAATACTAGTTCAGAAAAAGTATTAACTACGTAAATAAAAGTAATAATTTCGTTATGAAATATGAATTGCGGGCGGAATTGAATTTTTAGTATTCTAGCGCGCTTTGTTTTTTATTTTTTTTTTTATTTTTTATTCTTTACTAGTCTAATCTCATAAAATAATGTTTATGCCAAATATTGCTGAATTGTTTTATAAAATGATTTGTTGTTAGCGTCGTTCATTCATTCTAGAACGACTGCGGTTTCATTTAGGTATATAAGTAAACTAGCGGACCCGACAGACGTTGTCTTGTACACGCGTCTTTAATTTAAAAAATCAAACTTTAAAAGAAAATATTAAAAAGTTATAACAATGTCTAACGTCATTACATGTACATTTATCATAATTCGACCAATCGATACCGTATGAATATGTAAATCGAGATTTTTTGTTTGAATAAATGAATTTGACCCAATATTTTTTTTAAATTTCACTTTTTACGTAGCGAAGCACGTATCGGGCCGCTAGTACTAAAATATTTTTCTTATTTCTATCGCAACGCTGTCAGGGCAGACTATAATTAAAATATAATATTATTTAATATTTGACATTGCCATGGTAACGCAGTCCGTCGGAACCAATGTGAAACATTCCAAAATCACCACCTACTTACACATTAAAAATTAATCAAAAAACCATTTTCCCGTGGACCAAATTGTGAATCTAAACAATTCTCAAGTCCCCTTGAACACACACAAAGAATTTCATAAAAATCGGTTCATTCGTTTAGGAGGAGTTCAGTGACATACACACGCACACAAGAAATATATATAAAGATAATAAAGATAATTTAACTGAGCACAGTGATCACTGACATTCTATTGTCATTTGGCATATCTTAATTAGTGCGCTTGTTGCATTATATTAAATATGTCCAAAATACATAATTTTGGCGCTGGTCCGTCTAAACTGCCAGAGGAAGTAAGTGTACATGAGTTAAGTTACGTATTTGAGTCCTTGGATCTCTAATAACATCTGTAAATAATTAATATCAGGTGTACGATACATTGAAACAAGAGTTCACTAACTTTGAAGGCACGGGAATAAGATTATTGGAGACGAGTCATCGTTCGCCAGTTTACTCTAAATTAAACAAAGATGTACAGGGTTATGTATTTTGTTAGAAAGTTATTGTCAGTATATGAGTAATATGTAGTATTAAAATTGTGTTAACATAAAAAAATATAATGTTTCATTTTATTAATTTAATGTGATATGGAATATTTAAAAATTTCAGTGAATTTTACTTTTAGATATTTAGTTTACATTTGATATTTATTGATTGTTTTGTTTTAAAGTACATACCTATTTAAATAATAGGTTGTAGAACTAATGCTATGTGAGTTTCTTGTTATCTTTACATATAATAATATAAATACATGTAATAAAATGGTCACTGTTCAAAAAATAACATGATGAGGTGCCTTTATAAGAGCAAGAGAACCCAAAACAATGGTTTTTCATTTTGTCTGTTCGTCTGTATGTTTGTGCACGTTAATCTCAGAAACGTATTAAACGATTTGAACTCCTATAGGTATCTAAAAAATACTTAATTGAGTTCGATGAAACTTTGAAGGTTTACAGTTTTTATTGGTATATAAAAAGAGTACGTTTAAGTCGCAAGCACAGCTAGTGTTTCATAAAACGAGATAATAAAATATCTGAATAATTAATGTAGTTATTATATTATTATGTCCGTTGGTGTGTTGTCTTATTGTCATATTGTCAGTTGGTGTGTTGAATTTTTTTTGTTAGTTACCTAGTTAATAGTCAGTTAATTTACTTCTTATTTAGTTATACTACTTCTTTTAAATAATTACAAGAAGTGTCTTACTAGCCTGTTAAATTATTTATGTTTTTTTTTACGGGTTTATTTGATTGAACTATGCAAATCGAGCTATGTTATATCCAGTGTTTTAAACCCTTTTTATTTTCAAATAGTTTTGCATATTAAACCGCTTCCAGAATAGCTAAAGTGCATATTGTAATAACTGTTTTATTATTATTATGTCAATTAAATCACGCTGATAATATATATTTAGTTTTAGAAAAAAAAATATGTAAAAAAAAAAATATATCAGAAAATTCTGAATTCTGAGTAAAGGTTTTGTCACACATTTTTTTTGTTCTTAACAATGATGTTATCAGCGCTCTATTTCAAAAATTTTTACGTAAAATACATGCAGATCTCAGAAGCCTACCGTGTAAACATTTAATATTATGACGTCACAAACAAACAACCAATCACAGCTCGTTTAGAATCACGTAACTATTTTTAAAAATTCATAAAATATTTAATCACTACTTTTGAATATACTGTATATAAATCTTTATATATATATTTCTTGTGTGCGTGTGTATGTCACTGAACTCCTCCTAAACGACTGGACCGATTTTTATGAAATTCTTTGTGTGTGTTCAAGGGGACTTGAGAATTGTTTAGATTCACAATTTGGTCCACTGGAACATGGTTTTTTGATTAATTTTTAATGTGTAAGTAGGTGGTGATTTTGGAATTTTTCATATTGGTTCCGACGGACTGCGTTACCATAGCAATGTCAAATATTAAATAATATTATATTTTAATTATAGTCTGCCCGACAGTTGGCGTTGCGATAGAAATGAGAAAAATATTTTAGTACTAGCGCCCCGATACGTGCTTCGCTACGTAAAAAGTGAAATTTAAAAAATATATTGGATCATCAAATTCATTTATTCAAACAAAAAATCTTAATTAACATATTCATACGGTATCGATTGGTCGAATTATGATAAATGTACATGTAATGACGTTAGATATTGTGATAACTTTTTAATATATATATATATTTTTAAATATTAATTTTTTTAAATTAAAGACGCGTGTACAAGACAACGTCTGTCGGGTCCGCTAGTAAGCATATATATTTTTTATTTTTTTCATTTTATTTCACAATTGTTTATAATAAAATTTTTAAATTAAATTAAAAATCGGTATTTTATTTGAGTATGCGAAGTGTTCTTTTTCTGAAAATGTTCTTCATTGGTGATTGGGGATTTAACCGACTTCAAAAAAGGAAGGGGTTTTTCAATTCGACCGTATAGTATATTATACTATAGGTATAGTGTATGCTTCTTTTTGGTGTGTACGCGGATTGCTTTGTCGTTTATAAACCGATTTCAATTATTTTTTTTTTTTAAAGGTAGGTTTCCCATGATAAGGCGACCAGGTTCTGATGCTGCTAGCTTAAGTAAATAGAGAGGAACTTTTGAAAATCATAGGAGCGACTGGTGCATTTGTTTGTACAATTACATGAAGGTCTGGATTAGATTTGACGATTGAGTCTAAAGACAGTTGAGGGAAGTCCTCAACGGCTTACCGTAGTTACCTTGTGTTTGGAATTGATTAATTTATATTGATGAGAACTTTGGGACCCATATGAGTTACAAGTGCTATTACAGGTCTGATGATGAAGGCCATAAACAGTCGAGATATTTACAGCAGTTACCTTTTTTAACTAACTTCATTAAAGAAGGTTTCTCAAATCGACCGTATATATCTATATTTTTTTATGTGTGTTCGCGGATAGCTTCCGCGGATAGTTTACACAAACCTGGACCTGGACCTGGAGACCTACGTCGATTTTATCATTTAGTTATGCTATAAATATTCAAAAACTGTAAGTTTTTGCATAACCGTAAATGCTATTATAAAGTTCCCAACTGAGTAAGTGCTCCGTTGCTGCGGCGTTCTGCCGTCGGAAGACGCTAGTGTCCAAATTTCCTTAGCTTCCCTCCGGACTAACGACGCCTCGAGCTGAGGTCCGTGTCCCAATCTGAGACGCCCTCGGGACGTCGTTCCTCATGGGGGCCCATCTGGAGACCGCCCACTTTTAAGGGTGGGTCTCCTGACCCATCCACTCCCCCGGTGACGCTGTAATAGCCAACAGGTCTAATAGTATAGACAGACAAAATATATATATATATATTAAAAAGTTAGGGGTAATCATCTTTTTAACTTTCTCGAAGTATTGTGTAATGACTTTTTATTTAAATGTGTCATAAAATATTTTAATATATGATTGATTCATTCATGTATTAAAATATTTCATGATAACACATAACAATTGATTAAGAAGATACTTAGGAATGTAGCTTATCTAGAAAAAGGATTATTTATGACATATTCATCTGGTATTTTAAAATATGTTATCATACTTCTTCCAGTTACTTTGTGTTTATTGTGTTTTGGTTTAAGAAAACAAAAAGTATTCTCTTAAATAAAATATAGTGTAAATCTAACAAATCTTTTTTATATGTATACTAACTATAAAATTATATTTTTATCTGGCAGCGGTCAGGGTTAATTTTCTGCCGTACCACTGAATTTAATGTCCCGAACTGGCACAGCCGACTATGTAGTAACTGGTAAATTATAGTTGGATAAATTTATTTGTATCGATAAAGAACACGCTTCGATTTAATAATTATTAGCTGTTTCAAGTACAGGCAGTCTTCGTATTTACGCCATACTAGATGTACCTAAATCAAGCCGAGGTATCTATATATATTTTCATATAAAACCAAGAGCTAATTTCTACTACAGCTTAAAATATAAATAAAACTGCGATGATAACAACGATATTCTTTATTAATAATTGATTGAGTATGTTTTTAAAAAAAAACATTAAATTGGTGATTACGTTTGGTATGTATGTTATCTAACTATCATTAAAAAAAAAACAAATAATATATTAAAATTTTCGGCTTCAAGACACATTAATTTCTGATTGGTTTCCTTCTTATCTTTTTGTTATCATACAGGTCTTGATTATACCGATAGGCGGCATAAATTCATTAACATTAATACTTTTCTCAAACTAAATAACAATTTATTTTGACAACAATTCTCATAACATGTGGCTACCGGCAGAAGTTGGTTGGCGACACGTATGCTCCTATGATGGAAATCGGAACAATTTATGCTTTATGCTTTATGTGTCAACAAATAAACAAACTTAAGGACTCCCTGTAACTTAATTTTTTTTTTATTTTTATGAGAGGCCATTTTCATGAGGATGAATGTTTTAGGCATCTAGCCGGTCATACCGGCAAAGGAAGCCAAGAAATTTGGCAAAGTAAACATGGTATTACCACCGACTGATCTTTATGAGAATATACCAGACCAGTCCACCTGGAAACTTGATCTGAACGTTTTATATAACTATATAACTAATGAGATTATCCATGGTGAGTTTTAAAAGTCAAATATATACAAATTTGCTTATCTTTGTAAATAAAATTACAAATTAGATGTTCTCATCTCACTTATAATTGTGAATTTGATTGAAGATGTCAGTGAAGATTGTTTTCTTTTTCAGGAGTGGAATTTGATTTTATCCCGATATGTCCTCTAATATTATGTCCAAGAAAATGATGTTTCCAAAGTTGGTCCTATCATGGAAAATTATTACAATAGTAAAGTTTTTGAAATATATTTTAATCCTTATGTATTAGTTTGGAGTCATCTACGGTGGAGCATAAAAGAACATTGGAACAGCTGGTGTCGCTCTAGTGATAGTGAGAGAAGACCTTTTAAATCAGGCTCTTCCTATTTGTCCTTCAATACTGGATTGGACAGTCAATGCCAAGGCTGATTCTATCCTCAACACACCACCTATGTTTGCGTGAGTATATATTTCGACATTTGATATTTTTTTGCATATGCATCTATTTATATTTTTTAATAATAAATGTTGCTGATATAAATTTTACTATTGAGTTGTAGTTAACGACTAATATTAAACGTAAATAATACTATTACAGAATTCAAGTAATGGGACGTGTTCTACAATGGATCGATAGAAGAGGAGGTCTGGACACGATGGCCAACCTGGCCTCCAAGAAGTCATCCCTCGTGTACGATGCAATTGATAACTCAAATGGTTTCTATGTCGCACCAGTCGCCAAGAACGTTAGAAGTAAAATGAACATTCCATTCAGAGTGGGATCTGCTGGTGGTGATGATGCGCTGGAGAAAGAGTTCTTGAAGGGAGCCGAGGCTTTAGGACTAATTCAATTAAAGGGACATAGGTAAGTGTAAAAATGTATTTTATCTTTTCTTCAACTTTAAGATCTTATAAATGATACCTACATGATGGTTTATAATTGATACTTACCTACTCGAAGCGACGCTATTTTATTCGTTTATTTTCGTCACGATTTTTTAAAATATACAATACTTTCGATTATATGCATTAATTAAATTAATTTGAAATGTACGTATTTATGGCGTATGCATCTCATCCAGGTTACTTCTCATTCTTAATGGGTTACAATCACAAGACAGAGGGAGATATTATAATGAAAAACTTATAACAAGAAACCTTGATAGATTAAGATAAATCTTGGATACAGATTCAAGAGAATGTGTCTCTTATTGACTAATTATTGGTGATAATGAACTCTTTATTGTTGTAGGGATGTTGGCGGAATTCGGGCCTCAACTTACAACGCAGTCACTGTAGAAGAAGTTGAAAATCTTGTTAGTTTCATGAAAGATTTTCAAAAGAAACATTCCAAGTAGATTAGCATAAACAAGACAAGTAATTAAGTTCTAAGTTTAATTCTTAGTTAGTTTATTTTATATATACGTGTTTTATTGGGAATACATTAACTACATTTTCCAATAAAATCTATTGTAATTTAATTAATATCGAGAGTAATTGGGCTTTAGTTACTAAAATGTTAAATAAAACTGATTGGATATGCAGAGTGTGATCAAGGTTATAAATAAACTATATCTTAATTTATCGATCACTACGAAAGTAAATATAGATAATAATGTTATTTGTGAATAAATATTTTAAACAATAAAACTGAGTCACACACAACTACGCCTTTTTTATTGCCTGATAATAATTACGATATTATCCTTGAATAACAACATTGATACTGTTTGTGACTTAGGATCGAACTATATTTATGTGTAAACAAATATTGTAAAAACAATTACATATAGAAAAGTGTAAATGGGTTTAACGGTAATAATTAGGAAAATATGTTTTTTCTTGTATCCAGTAGCGGATTTAGGCTTAGGCCCGTGAGGCCCGGGCCTAGGGCGGCAAATTTTGAGGGGCGTAAAAATTTTTAAGATGACTAAAATTTAAAATCGATTGGGTTTTCTGTAAACTGCAAGACCAAATTTTAAAGTTTATTTTATTGCGCTCTTACTATCGAAACATAGTACCATTTTGAGGGTAGAATTTCTTTGTTAAAATGATTAATTAGGCAAGTCCTAAAATTTGAAATATCTAACAAAAAGATTAAAAAAAAATTCTTTTAATGCTAGCATATTATTTATTTACGAATTTAGATTTTTTCATATTTTTCATTCAAAATTTAGTTAAAACATCTGTTTGCGCTTTATTATAAAACGAAACATTATTTTACCATGATAAATTATACAAGTGTCAGTTATTGATAATTTGATCAATCGGAATTTTCAATCGATTGCCGTAATAAAAATAAAATTTTGAGCGAAAATAATCTAATTTTTTTATATTTTTAAGATTTTTGAATTTTTTAGCATTGTGTTCAATAAATCTTGAGAGTTTGATAATTCTAAATAATTTTAAGATCAAATCTATGAAAACTGATCAAATAATAGAAATGTTATAATTGTTTTTAATAACATTAAAAACATTTGTAACAACATTGCTAAGAACATTCTTGAATGGTATTTAAAATTTAATTTTTTAATGAAGAAGCGGCAAAAGAAATTATTCCAAAGCCATCAGTCATATAATAGAAAGACGGATTTATGTATTCATTTAAAGGTAGATTAAAATTGTTATTAGATTTCTTATTATTATTGTTATTATTTTAATTATTTTATACACACACACATAAATGTACATATATGTTTATATATATATATATATATATATATATATATATATATATATATATATATATATATATACTGTTACAAAAGATAAAGGGCGCCATATCGTCTCGGGCCTGGGGCGTCCTCAAACCTAAATCCGTTACTGCTTGTATCAGAACACCTATCTAACTAAAACGAATTAAATACATAACGTTACTTGGTAATGAGTTTGTTTTCGTTTAAATCTTAATACAATTACTTCTCTCAAAACAGAAATTACTCGGCGTATATAAATCTTATAATGATTGAAAGGAACAACAATTTACCAATCGAAAAAAAATATATATATATTATTATTTTTGTTTATAATTATTTTGCAAACATACTTATTGTAAATATTTTTTTACTCAGGTTATTCGACCTTAGAAAGTTTGTTGGTCGAAACTTTTAACTTATTGCCATAAAAATGTTATTTGAGAAAACCGTGTACGCAGAAGCGCAGAAGAAAAGTATCCATCCTTAAGAAAAGTGGGATTTTCACAGCGGATCTTATTATTTTTTTTATCGGAAATAAAGTTATTTTTTTAAATTAGATAAAGCTTTTAAATAAATATATCTTGTTAGTATATAAAACGGTATAATAGATAAAAAAATTGTATTATTTTTATAACAATTTTATACGTAAATCTAAATACTCAATAACTTTGTCTATCTTTCCATTTCATAGTTTGTGTTATTGCATGTATTAAATGTATAATTGGTGTTATTATAACTGTAACAAACTATTTATCACACAATGGATACTTGAAAGAGATAAGAGCGTCTTAGAAATTAAAATAATTTATATAACAATATAGTCTATTTAAAAAAATAAAATAAAATAATGTGTTAAGATTAATATTTCAGTTTATCTCAAATAGTATTGTTTAAATATTCTTTATTATTGTCTAATTATGTGAAAGGAGATGTCATTATAGGACCGAAACCCTAATATCTTGTGAAGAGCGGATATACTCGTATTGCCGGTAAGTTCGGGTTTCCGCACACATTGTAAGAGGAGTTTAACTGTGGAGGAGATAATGCAAGACCATGAATAATCTCGCATCCCCCATCTACCTTTAACGATTGTTATAAAAAATAACAACTTCAAAAACGGGTTTTAGCATTCATGTCACAACGCTTGCTACCGTTCTCTGTGACCGATTCGTACCGTATCGTTCAGCGCCGTGACGTCTAGACACCGGTGCCGTCATGTCTTATCTCTTATCTATTATACAAATTCGAACAATACAAACCGGCTCCATAGTTGTGCGACCAATTTGTCAACTATTCTCGTTAAGAGAAATTCGTTTAGCAAAGAACATATTTACTTTCTCGTACAACATAGAACGTTCGTGTGATAATGGAAACCAATTAATTGAAAGGAGTTAATAGATATTTTTTTTCAATTACTAGCTTGTTTTCTATTTACTAAAATAACTTCATTAAAAATTTGTTTTCGAAGTCTGATTTAACAACAATGCTGTATTAACTATAACCTTGATTTTTTTAAAGTAATGTTCTTGTAAAAGGAAAAAATGTTCGTAGATGCTTATATGAACGTTCAGATAATTAATACGTATAAACGGTTTCAATTTACATTGATAATTATGCTAATTATTTTGTTTTGATCAATCTTTTTATAATTTCATAATAGGAAATTAGTTGATAAGTAAATATACCTTCCTAAGATCGCTGAAAATAGTCCTTTTAATGAAAATAAAGTTATGACCCAGAATAAACCACCAGGACGAAGTTGTGTCTTGAAACAGATGTGGCCAGCGATTTAATTTTATTCAAAAACGACATAAAAAGGTCGATAACCTGTTATCAAATACTCTTTAGTGATAGTACATAATATATAGGTTTTACAAGTTATCTATGTGATTATTAAAAAAAATAACTTTTTTATAGTTAAGACATAAATCCTTCTTAAAGACTACTTTCATATAGTTAGTTTGTTTTCAATAAATTGTCTTTTAATTCATAAATACGGCAAAGTTTATAGCTATCTTAGATTTAAAATATTTAGCCAGTTTTCGAAACAGACAAATAAAGGGCAATGAGGGTCAGTGCTCGTGTCGATAAGGCCCGCCTGCTGATTGTATATTTATATTTATATGGTTGTCTGTGTGTTACCAGTATTTGGATTTTTATTCCGACAAAATACATTATTTTATCTTAAGAAACAATGTTACAAATAATCCGTAATAATCCGTACTTTACTTTTTATACAATATCTCTCCTCTAACCTTCCTAGGCACTAAGAGCCAGGGCTTTTTCTTATTAATAAAATGATTTATTCTTTAGCATAATCTTATTTTCCTATAATAGATTTTAAAACATCCTGTGATGTATGTTGTTATATTTCTGTAAACGATTTTAAACATTAATTATTCAAGCCATTAATAATCAACAACATTACACATACGGAAAACCTTTATAAATAATAAATAAACTTTACATCATCACTTTTATTTTACTCTCGAGAGTAGAAATATATTTTTCAACGACAACACTGATAAAACTTGTGTGAGGTTTTGTGTTTCTTAAATTTCGTAAATATTTTTGTCGGAAATGATTGCAATTTTTATTGTATTTTATAAAATACAATATTAATGTAAAAATACATACATACCTATAAAAATACTGTATCTTTGAGTCTACGTTTCTAACATTTATTTTTGCGTAGATACGTCATAAGTCTTTAACCTCAATTTTTCATTTTAATATGACTTGACGTTCATTCGCGATGACAGATTGCTAATACTAGTGCAGATTGCAGAAAAAGTATTAACTACGTAAAGTAATAATTTCGTTATGAAATATGAACTGCGGGCGGAATTGAATTTTTAGTATAGTATTTTTTATTCTTTACTAGTCTAATCTCATAAAATAATGTTTATGCAATATATTGCTGAATTGTTTTATAAAATGATTTGTTGTTAGCGTCGTTCATTCATTCTAGAACGACTGCGGTTTCTTTTATATAAGTAAATAATTTAACTGATCACAGTGACCACTGACCATTCTATTGGTAGGATTTTGCATATCTTAATTAGTGTGCTTGTTGCATTGTATTAAATATGTCTAAAATACATAATTTTGACGCTGGTCCGTCTAAACTGCCAGAGGAAGTAAGTGTACATGAGTTAAGTTACGTATTTGAGTCGTTGGATCTCTAATAACATTTGTAAATAATTAACATCAGGTGTACGATACATTGAATCAAGTTTTCACTAACTTTGAAGGCACGGGAATAAGTTTATTGGAGACGAGTCATCGTACGCCAGTTTACTCTAAATTAAACAAAGATGTACAGGGTGATGTTAAAAAGTTATTGTCAAGTTGTAATATGTTGTATAAAAATTGACATAAAATAAATATAATGTTTAATTTTATTAATTTAATGTGATATGAAATATTTAAAAATTTCAGTGAATTTTACTTTTAGATATTTAGTTTACATTTGATATTTATTGATTGTTTTGTTTTAAAGTACATACCTATTTAAATAATAGGTTGTAGAACTAATGCTATGTGAGTTTCTTGTTATCTTTACCTATAATAATATAAATACATATAATAAAATTGTCACTGTTCAAAAAATAACATGATGAGGTATAAGAGCAAGAGAACCCAAAACAATAGTTTTTCATGTTGTCTGTTTGTATGTTTGTGCACGCTAATCTCAGAAACGGATGAACCAATTTGGATGCACTTCAGGAATATATTGTAACAGTCTTTATTTTATTTAAATCGGTGAAGAAATAAAAAAGTTATGTCAATTTATATGAATCACGTAATAGGTATCAAGTGAATCTTCTTCTATACATGGAATAAATCTGTAGAGGAGTAGTCTCTACACATTGAAAATATTACAAAATAAATACCCAGGATGTGATAACTAACAGAATCCATTTCTAACATTAAAAAAAACTGTTCATCTGTTTGTCTTTTAGTTGTGCACGCAACACGTAAAAAATATATAGTCAATTCAAATAACTTTTATACATAAAAATTGAGCGTCACTCTGAATAACATTTAGTTTTTCACTTTCGTTGCACATTTTTCACTCTATCAAAAGTATTCAAAGTGTTCAAGAAATGCCTGTACATAGAAAATATTTTCAAAAATCATAATGGGGGGGAGGACTTTATATAAACAAGAGAACTCAAAACAATGATTTTTTATTTTGTCTGTTCGTCTGTTTGTTTGTGCACGCTAATCTCAGAAACGTATTAAACGATTTGAACTCCTATAGGTATCTAAAAACTACTTAATTGAGTTCGATGAAACTTTGAAGGTTTACAGTTTTTATAGGTATATAAAAAGAGTACGTTTTATAGAAATCGAAATCAATGAGTACGAAGTCGCAGGCACAGCTAGTGCTTCATAAAACGAGATAATAAAATATCTGAATAATTAATGTAGTTATTATATTATTATGTCCGTTGGTGTGTTGTCTTATTGTCATATTGTCAGTTGGTGTGTTGAATTTTTTTTGTTAGTTACCTAGCTAATAGTCAGTTAATTTACTTCTTATTTAGTTATACTACTTCTTTTAAATAATTAAAAGAAGTGTCTTACGGGTTTATTTGATTGAACTATGCTAATCGAGCTATGTTATATCCAGTGTTTTAAACCCTTTTTATTTTCAAATAGTTTTGCATATTAAACCGCTTCCAGAATAGCTAAAGTGCATATTGTAATAACTGTTTTATTATTATTATGTCAATTAAATCACGCTGATAATATATATTTAGTTTTAGAAAAAAAAAATATGTAAAAAAATAATATATCAGAAAATTCAGAATTCTGAGTAAAGGTTTTGTCACACATTTTTTTTTGTTCTTAACAATGATGTTATCAGCGCTCTATTTCAAAAGTTTTTTCGTAAAATACATGCAAATCTCAGAAGCCTACCGTGTAAACATTTAATATTATGACGTCACAAACAAACAACCAATCACAGCTCGTTTAGAATCACGTGACTATTTTTAAAAATTCAAAAAATATTTAATCACTACTTTTGAATATACTGTATATAAATCTTTATATATATATTTCTTGTGTGCGTGTGTATGTCACTGAACTCCTCCTAAACGACTGGACCGATTTTTATGAAATTCTTTGTGTCTGTTCAAGGGGACTTGAGAATTGTTTAGATTCACAATTTGGTCCACTGGAACATGGTTTTTTGATTAATTTTTAAAGTGTAAGTAGGTGGTGATTTTGGAATGTTTCACATTGGTTCCGACGGACTGCGTTACCATAGCAATGTCAAATATTAAATATTATTATATTTTATAGTCTGCCCTGACAGTTGGCGTTGTGATAGAAATGAGAAAAATATTTTAGTAGGTACTAGCGGCCCGATACGTGCTTCGCTACGTAAAAAGTGAAATTTAAAAAATATATTGGATCATCAAATTCATTTATTCAAACAAAAAATCTTAATTAACATATTCATACGGTATCGATTGGTCGAATTATGATAAATGTACATGTAATGACGTTAGATATTGTGATAACTTTTTAATATATATATATATATGTCGCAGATCACGATAATTTAACGATAATTAGTAACTCAATTGATATCATTGTAATAGTGGGGTGTGAACGCCGTGACGTATTGAGTCACGTGACCGGAATCGTTTGGTGGGGCACCGGAATCATTTTAAATAACCGAGAGCATCGAGACGAGAGGATTATTGATTAGTGTGAGCCTTACAGTCCGGACCCCCCAAACGGGACCGGTGGTTCACGAAACTCTGATAATTGTATACCTACTAAGTAATTTGTGATTACCTACATTTAATACAAGTAATTGTCATATTGTGTCTTTGTGGTTTAATTGCCTGAGACCTACGCTTCGGATCCTGTACCAGAAGACTCCATCAATACCGAACAAGCCACGAATATACCTCCTATCTCCGACATATATATATTTAAAGATTATTTTTTTTAAATTAAAGACGCGTGTATAAGACAACGTCTGTCGGGTCCGCTAGTAAGCATATATATTTTTTATTTTTTTCATTGTATTTCACAATTGTTTATAATAAAATTTTTAAATTAAATTAAATTAAATTCGGTATTTTATTTGAGTATGCGAAGTGTTCTTTTTCTGAAAATGTTCTTCATTGGTGATTGGGGATTTAACCGACTTCAAAAAAGGAAGAGGTTTTTCAATTCGACCGTATAGTATATTATACTATAGGTATAGTGTATGCTTCTTTTTGGTGTGTACGCGGATTGCTTTGTCGTTTATAAACCGATTTCAATTATTATTCTTTTTTTTAAAGGTAGGTTTCCCATGATAAGGCGACCAGGTTCTGATGCTGCTAGCTTAAGTAAATAGAGAGGAACTTTTGAAAATCATAGGAGCGACTGGTGCATTTGTTTGTACAATTACATGAAGGTCTGGATTAGATTTGACGATTGAGTCTAAAGACAGTTGAGGGAAGTCCTCAACGGCTTACCGTAGTTACCTTGTGTTTGGAATTGATTAATTTATATTGATGAGAACTTTGGACCCATATGAGTTACAAGTGCTATTACAGGTCTGATGATGAAGGCCATAGACAGTCGAGATATTTACAGCAGTTACCTTTTTTAACTAACTTCATTAAAGAAGGTTTCTCAAATCGACCGTATATATCTATATTTTTTTATGTGTGTTCGCGGATAGCTTCCGCGGATAGTTTACACAAACCTGGACCTGGACCTGGAGACCTTCGTCGATTTTATCATTTAGTTATGCTATAAATATTCAAAAACTGTAAGTTTTAGCATAACCGTAAATGCTATTATAAAGTTCCCAACTGAGTAAGTGCTCCGTTGCTCCGGCGTTCTGCCGTCGGAAGACGCTAGTGTCCAAATTTCCTTAGCTTCCCTCCGGACTAACAACGCCTCGAGCTGAGGTCCGTGTCCCAATCTGAGACGCCCTCGGGACGTCGTTCCTCATGGGGGCCCATCTGGAGAACGCCCCCTTTTAAGGGTGGGTCTCCTGACCCATCCACTCCCCCGGTGACGCTGTAATAGCCAACAGGTCTAATAGTATAGACAGACAAAATATATATATATATATTATAAAGTTAGGGGTAATCATCTTTTTAACTTTCTCGAAGTATTGTGTAATGACTTTTTATTTAAATGTGTCATGAAATATTTTAATATATGATTGATTCATTCATGTATTAAAATATTTCATGATAACACAACAATTGATTAAGAAGATACTTAGGAATGTAGCTTATCTAGAAAAAGGATTATTTATGACATATTCATCTGGTATTTTAAAATATGTTATCATACTTCTTCCAGTTACTTTGTGTTTATTGTGTTTTGGTTTAAGAAAACAAAAAGTATTCTCTTAAATAAAATATAGTGTAAATCTAACAAATCTTTTTTGTATGTATACTAAATATAAAATTATATTTTTATCTGGCAGCGGTCAGGGTTAATTTTCTGCCGTACCACTGAATTTAATGTCCCGACCTGGCACAGCCGACTATGTAGTAACTGGTAAATTATAGTTGGATAAATTTATTTGTATCGATAAAGAACACGCTTCGATTTAATAATTATTAGCTGTTTCAAGTACAGGCAGTATTCGTATTTACGGCATACTAGATATACCTAAATCAAGCCGAGGTATCTATATATATTTTCATATAAAACCAAGAGCTAATTTCTACTACAGCTTAAAATATAAATAAAACTGCGATGGTAACAACGATATTCTTTATTAATAATTGATTGAGTTTGTTTTTAAAAAAAACATTAAATTGGTGATTACGTTTGGTATGTATGTTATCTAACTATCATTAAAAAAAAAACAAATAATATATTAAAATTTTCGGCTTCAAAACACATTAAATTTCTGATTGGTTTCCTTCTTATCTTTTGTTATCACACAGGTCTTGATTATACCGATAGACGGCATAAATTCATTAACATTAATACTTTTCTCAAACTAAATAACAATTTATTTTGACAACAATAGGGAACATGCAAAAATTTAAAATGGTTCCAAATATTTTTTTTTCGATTACTTATTATCATCTTATTATAATAAAATCATTTTTTTTAAATTTACTAACCATTTAAGGCCATAAAATAATTTATGAAAAGTGTAAATTAAGGGAGTGAAATTCAAACTTCCAGAAAGGAAACGTGACGTCCAAAACACGCCATTCAAATTATCGGCGTCGAAGTTCATACTGTGGTATCAGTGTTACTGAGAAAAATAAATAATTTAAAGCTATATTTTCGTGCTTAAAGGTTTTATTAAATGATACAATTGTTTAGGTAATAGGGAACATGCAAAAAAAATTTAATGGTCTCAAATATTTTTTTTTCGATTACTTTTTATCATCTTATTATAATAAAATCATTTTTTTTTAATTTACTAATCATTTAAGGCCATAAAATAATTTATGAAAAGTGTAACTTTAGGGAGCGAAATTCAAAATTCCAAAACGCGCCACCATTGCATTGGTCGAAAGGAAATGTGACGTCAGTTGACACGCCATTCAATATATCGGCCATAGAGTATTATAAGTATAACGCTATATCGGCGTTTAAGTTCATACTGTGGTATCAGTGTGACTGAGAAAAATAAATAATTTAAACCTATATTTTCGTGCTTAAAGGTTTTATTAAATGATACAATTGTTTAGGTAATCTTAAAAACATTTTCTAAATACTCAAACAACTCTAACAAAACAAATACCTACAAACTCTTTTTGAATAGCAGTTAGCATGCTACTACACAATACATTTTTAAAATGTTTCTGCCTCTGAATCATTTTTCACTTCACTTGACTCAGATAAATAACTTGGTTGATTATCAGCAGATATAGAAGATATAAGATGCTATAGAAGTATTATCAGCTGTGTTTTCAGTAAACAATTTTCTTTTTAAAACAGATAGTTTTACTTTTAAAACTGTTGTGTAACAATGTTGTGTGTTAAATGAGGAAATGGTGACAATGCTACATATTGTTTTTCAGCAGGTATATTTACATTAACACCTTTACTTCCATATTTTGGTTTAAAATTAACTTGCACAGCTTAGTCACTTGGTAATTTATCTTTAATATGCGAAAAGCAAGGCTCTGCCTTATGATCATCACATTCAATAGGAGAAGTACTGAGTCTTGGCTGATTAATATCACAGACATTTGTATGGGCAGTACTAGGACTTACTACCTATATCACTCCTTCGTAGTAAAGGTCACCAATTTTTTTAAACACTACTTTGGATAGCTAACTCTTAAAAGGCTTCATTAACCGATGTCAATCTTTGCCTTTTGACTATGCACATTTTCATTCTATCAGCTGGTGTTTTTGCCACAAAAATATATAAGGAACACCTCCTATCTTCAAACTTAGATTACATCTTTCTCCTTGTTGTTTCGTTACATATATTATATTCAATACAATTTGCTGCATCTTCCTTAACCTGAAATAAATCGACAGACCATAAAAATTGCGTAAAACAAAAAAAGATTACGGTTTTTATAGAAGGTTATACTGAAATTTGTAAGATAGGTTAGGTTAATTTTAAACTCAAATTTTCTAATGTTTAATACTTACTATAAATTAAATAAATATAAATAATAAAAATAATAAAAAAAAAATAATAAAAATAAATATAAATATAATATAACTATTAGATTAAACTTATTATAAATAAAGTATACTTACGTTAAATTGATCTTCACAACCACATAAACACGATTTAGGACATATATTATCCCTTTTAATTACCATACACCATTGTTTTTGTATTTTCGCATCTCTTAGAATACAAAAAACACTTTGTCGGGTGTTTTTCTAGTACTATTTTTGCACTCCGGTACTATACAATACTCGTAAGATGATTTTTATCTTCTTGCATGATTTGTAAAGCAATTAAAACTTAAAATATATATGAAGTAACTAAAAAGTTCATAATAAACTTTCACTGGACGTGTCATCGTGACGTCACGCAAAGCGCGCGCAAAATGAGGGCGTTTGAACGGCTCAAATTTAATCTATGTTTTAATTTTTAATTTGAAAAAAAACTAGAATCTTATCAAACCTATTTAGATTTTTTTCTACGATATAGAGAGGTAAATGATTAATTTACGTCAAAAAAAAATTACATGAATGTTCCCTATTCTCATAATATGTGGCTACCGGCAGAAGTTGGTTGGCGACACGTATGATCCTATGACGGAAATCGGAATAATTGACGCTTTCTGCTTGAATTGTGTCAACAAATTATTCGACGTAACTCGAGGACTGCCTGTAACTTATTTTTTTTTTTTATTTTTATGAGAGGCCATTTTCTGTAAATAAAAGGATTAAGAATATTTTAGGCATTTGGTCGGTCATAGCCGCGAAGGAAGCCAAGAAATATGGCAAAGTTAACATGGTATTACCACCGACTGATCTTTATGAGAATATACCAGACCAGTCCTCCTGGAAACTTGATCTGAACGCTTCATATGTACATATTTGTACTAATGAGTGAGAATTAAAGGTCAAATATATATCATAATGTTTATAATAAATTATTTACAATAGTCAAGTTTTTGAACTTTATGTATTAGTATAGAGTCATCTACGGTGGAGCCCAGAAGAACATTGAAACAGCTGGTGTCGCTCTAGTGATAGTGAGAGGAGACCTTTTAAATTAGGCTCTTCTTATTTGTCCTTCAATATTGGACGGGACAGTCAATGCCAAGGCTGATACTATCCTCAACACATATCGTCTTTATCGGGACGGTGGTGGCATGTATTAGGCATTTTTCTAAAATTAATGAATAAACATTTAAAGATGTCACAATCGAATTTAACGTTTGAAAATATCTATAAATATGTATAGCCATGATAAGCTTATTTAAAATTTAAAAATACGGAAGCTAATACAAAAATTATAACAAGGTATCTTTTAGGTTCCTTGGCGGAATCCGGGCTTCAACTTCAACATTTTTGTATGAACTTACTTACGTAAGTAAGTTTTAAATGGATGAACAGAAAAACAAGCATAAGCTGTAAAAATACCTTTTATTAATCCAAGTTACCGTCTATGTGTGTGCCAAATGTCATGAATTCAGTTCAGCAGTTTTTGCGTGAAGGAGTAACAAACAAACAAACATTCAAACTTTCGCATTTATAATATAAGTAGGATTCCTTTATTCATCATATTCCTGAGCGTAATGTGAGCTAAACCTTGTAACATAGCAACAAAAACAACTAGAGATGATAGGATTTATTGAACCCTTTGCAAATTGGCAGCTGAGGTTTTAGGAGTCAATATGATAGCCATTATTTATTATTTTCTATTTCAAGATCCTTGGATAGAGCTCAGTTGATTTGTATCTGTAGTAATGTGGTGGCCATTGTTACATGACGTAACTGACCAAATTGGTAACTGGTCTCACTAATCCATGACATCTTGGAGGCAATGGCGATCTGGTGAATGAAGCAATAATGTTTGCAAAAGGAAAAAGTGCAAGAGAAGAAGCATGTTTGCCAAAATGTATATAGGGCAGAAATTAAAAAACCTTTTTCAATACATAATGTTAATTTATTATTCTTTATAAAAATTACTGTTAATGTAATCACTAATGTGGTAATAATTGTGATGGATTCTTCACCACGAATCAAATATTGAGTATTTTTTACAAAATTATAAAAAAAAACATCAAACTGTATTAAATTCTCGTAAAAATGTACTTATAATATTACAATATTTTAATTATATTTCACCTAATATAAACATTCTATACATTCTCTCTAAATATACACCCACACATTTAAACATAAAGATTTACAATACAATAAGTACAGTCCAGTTTATAATACAAAACATAAACATTTGACTTAAATATAACTCAACTTCAAATAACTGCAAAACGCACTGCTCGTTGTCCTAAAATAATTATTATATGAAGAATTAAAACTAACACCACTTCTGAGGTCTATAAATATACAATCGTAACATATTTACACTAACTTTGTCGCTATATAAAATAAAATGGAATGCTGTCGGAATGTCCTATTCAAGTATAAATTCATTCAAGACCTGTCTGATATGGCCTAAAAATATTTGAGCATTTCTCTTTCGATTGTATGAAAATCAACACATTCACTGTTTTCAAGACGCTAAAATTTCGCTATTAAATGTCCGTGAACTCTTACTGATTTGTGACATACAATTATATTTGGTAGGGCTGCAATTTAAACAGTGAGTGTGTTAATCCACGTGCTTGATAAAATTAAACCTAATAATAAAGCTAGCAGAGTACAAAGTCCTATAAATACTCTCGGCAATGGACCGCTGTCACATGTTGTCTCGTATAAGTGACCGAGAGAATTACATTCGATATAGTATTATGTAAGTTTGACCAGAATACGACAATACAGTCCTTTGCTATGTTTATTGACCCTCGCTGTCGCTGTCACTCTTATCTGAAATGATATCCACGTATTAATATTTCATCATAGAGATATGATGAATGTCTTGTTTATTGTATTATTGCCACGCAATATTATTTACGTAAAATTATTAGCGATGATGACATTTCTGTGATTAAAAAATCCATCCCCAAAATACAAAAAGCAGTAGAAATTTCTAGACATAATTCAGATCAAGTGTGTCAAATGATAGATAAAGATCTACAAGTACAAATATTTTACATGTGGTCTATAAAGCTATGAATGTGTAATTGCTGTTTAAAGAAATGAAAGAGTGCACTAATCTAAGTGCTCCAAATACCAACCTTTCTTACCAGGGTACGCATGTCTTTTTAATCTATCATATAGATCCTCCTTGGTCCCATAAATGCTCGCGTTCGATCTCGCTAAGCTGTTCATTTTACCATTCATGCCATTATGCAAACTTTCCTTCATGTACGTCTCATTATAAAAATTGGGCATCTCCCAGCCGTCTTCTTCATCATCATAATAGTGTGCGTACGTTGAGTGGTGTGACGGGGCTATGGATTCCGCGTACGGGGTATGCGCTCCATAGTAGAAGTTCACTTGTGATCCGTTTTGGTCTATAGCTGGCGTTAAAGTCTTCTTTGGTTCCCTCTTCTTTGACGATCTGAAGCGAATTCATAAATTATATTAATGATTTAAATATATCATTAATAATAGTGTATAAGACAAAGTTGAAACTTATAAATCATTTACCTGGCACATATCATCCAAACGAGCAGGACAAGGAATATAATGAATATAACACCTCCAGCGACGCCGCTGGCTATGTACGCGAACTCACTCTTGTCGCGACAGTGACGTCCGGTGAAGGAGCCGGCGCAGCGACACGAAGGTTCACCGCGGGCATCCTTCACGCACTCACCACCATTGTCACAGAAGTCCAGACACACATCTGTTTATAGATATATACTTTGTTAAATTACAATTAAGGAATGAAAGTTTTTACTTTAAAAATAATATAAAATTTTACTTTCTCGTCAATCAATTTCTTAAAGTGGACGAGCGGTAAAATCTTATCTATAAAAAGTTGGTAGATGTAGGTACCTTCCACATAAATATAGACAAAAAAGATTAACAATAGAACTAAATTAGCATCACATAATCACATAACCGACATTATCACAGCATCCCAACTGATATTCAGAGGTAATGTGAACATTGATTAATGCAATTACACTAACAGCTAGTTATAACAGTTATGACTGTGATAGAATAGACACAAATTAAATTAAACTGCAAATTAAATGCATTCAATTGTGAATAGACGACTAAAACAATAATTATAAAAATATCAATAATATGTTTTACTTACCAACACAAACCTTTCCTGTGCCGTTAAAACCTGGTTTACATTGACAATGGAACTCGCCCGTGTCTGATAAGAGGAGGCAGCGGGCGTTCACGTGGCAGTGCATCTCCGGACCGCTCATCTCACATGGATTCGTGCACTCCGATTCTGATGTCTGAGGATATCATTGTTTAATTTAATTGATTGTCACTAATCATATAGAAATATGAGGAAGTGGAGTTGCTTTTGCGTTTTATGAGTTAACTTACATTCACACACACACACATACAAATCCACACCACAATCTCTTTCACACATACATACACACAATAATACAAGTACATCCACAAATATACATATACACGCACAAACATACACATACAAAGTGTCACACACATATTGTCTGTTATAATTATTTATTTAAGAAATTAATTTATTTTGTTATAATTTTAAGTTGGTATGGAAGGACGTAGGCTTCTGGCACAGGAATAATTTAATTATTCTTAAAAGAAGACTTCATTCAACCTTTTTGTGTTAATTATTTGAATTTGAAAATTATTAGTATTATTATTATTATTATTATAAAAATATTACATATGTATATTAAATAACTATTATTTCCCTCTAACATAACAATATGTAGTTATTATTCTACAATAAACAAAATCAAAATGCAGTGCTGCTAACGAGAATTACCTACAACATTTAAATTATTACGCAATGATAACAGTTAAAATATGGTGCAAATTCATAATAATTTTCAAAGCAAAATGCACAATACTGCTCTAAAAATGGGTTATTTGGTATTCAGAGCGTGTGTTGATGTCGCGGTAAATAGCCAATTTCTGTATATACCCATCATTTTCAATTTTACTGTGATTGAATCCAGGCCCGTACCAGTTATTGCTTTGATTATCTATTGATTTGTTGTTTTGTATTACGATTCTTTGCTGAATACTAATATCAATCTAAACTAAACAGGTAATATTTTTTTATATGCTCCACATGTTTAAGTCATTTATTTATCAAAGGTATCATATAGTTAATCATCTTATGATAAGATATGATAACTATAACTATAAGAACCTTAAGAAAGTTTGAGTATTTAGTAAGTAATGGAACAAAATTGAATTAGCGCGGTGTTGGGTAAACTGATAGATTAATTATTTATTGAACTTGAATAATCATGAGCAAGACGTGGAACTTATATTTTATTCTATTCATAAAGGGAGAAAATGGTCTAAACTCAAGGCAAAGGGCAAAGTTGAACTTGAAACTTTGCCTTAAGTGAAGGAATTCTTGTTCGAAAAGCCGCATGAACTAACTAGTTGTCACATTGTTTCTTCAAATTGAACCTCAGAAACAGTTTCCTTGATAATATTAATGGAACTCACTTGGGTTATGATGTTTGTATGTTTGTGTAAAATAGAGTATAACTTACAAAGTTTTGTGATATGGTTGCGTTTCCAATTGTATCAATTACAATTTACAACTATGAGAATTCTTTTATTACATACACAGAAAGACAAACTAAAACAAGAAAAAATCCTAGTAATTTATTTAACATTAGGGTCATGTAAGGATATATATACTTCATAATATATATTATGGAGTTTTAGCCAACTTAATTTAGTATATTGTTAAGCGAAAAAATCTAGCTAAGGGTATACACAAATAGCACAAATAGAAAAACAAAATTTAAAGTAGTTAGAAAATGCTTACAGCTCCAGGTCCTCTTGTGCTGGTATTAATTGGGCAGGGAATGCACAGAGTTTGATGGCTTTCTGATTGGTATGTGCCCTTCTTGCATTGTACACACACGTTTAAAGTCGCGTTCAGGCTGGAACCTAAAATATTAAAATAAATTAAAAATTATATAGTTATGATTTAAACTGAATATGATTTCAATAATAAATTAACAAACAATTAAAATGAATGAAATTTATATAACTACAAGGCCTTAGGATAAAAGGAAGAGAGAAAAGGCTTAAGGCCTCCGGCCTTCTAAAATTGTCAAATACTATGAGCGTACCTGGCTTGCACACTGGTAGAGAGCACTGGTCGGGTGAAGCGGCGCCGGGCTCCATGGTAGTGGTGCCAGGCGGGCAGGGCGTGCAGGCCGCGCCGGCGCCGTGCGCTCGCCACGTACCGTCCGGGCACTGCTCGCACCCACCGTCACTGCTCAGCTGTTCGCCTGCCAAGTGACGTGAATGATAATACTTGCGGTGATTGACCACCATCATCAAGTTGAGCTGTTGTTTTTATAATATTGTCAAACAAAAAAGGAATTTGACTATTTTAAATCGAAAGGTGTTATAAAAAATGGAGTATAAAAAATTTCATTGACTTTGGTTATCATTTTGTTACCTGACGGGCAATCATCTCTGCATTCAGCAGCGGATACTGCTTCGGTAGCGCGCGTTGTCTGACCTCTTGGACACGAGATACAAGTGAATGCTCCTTCTCGTGGTTGGTACGATCCATGACCGCAAGGCCTACAAAGTTCTGCTTCGGCATCGTAGTATTTGCCAGCAGCACATCTCTCTGGAAAATTTGATATTTATAAGTGATGTAACAGAAAAGACTCTAAATAATTTTAAAAATCAAAAGATTTTGCTCCCAATACAAAGAAATAGGTTTAAAAAAAATATTATACAAAGAAATAGGTGTAAAAAAAATATTATACCTTTACAATCCCCAGCGCTTCTAGCACCGGTTGCTTGCGTTACTCCTGGTTGTCCAGCGATTGTTGGACATGATATACATTGTAATTGGCCAGCTTCAGACTGATAGGTTCCAGTGGGACATGGTTTACAGGAATCACTTGCAGTATCCAAGAAAGTACCCACGGCACAAGATACTAAAAGGAGGAAATAATAGGCGTGATTAAGACAAATTTGTAGATTTATTATAAAAATATTTTTAATAATAAATTAAGTAAAGTGAATTTTTGTAGAAAGAATTCCTTGAAAACTAGTAAGATTTTTACAATAAAACATACCGCAATCAGGTGCCATTACTACTTGTCCTGTAGGGCACGCGTAGTCCGAGTCAAGCTTAAGGCTAGCGGGGTCAGGAACAGTGTTTGGTAATATATTTCGTACATCGAACTGTTCGTCTTCGAGAATAAGTTTCTCAAGTAATCGTTTTACGCTTGAGCGTTCGTTATTACCACCATTGATAACTGGGTCGCTAGAATACACATATTTATTAAAATTTTTAAACTTTGAACTAATTTTGATCAAAATTTTATAATAATTTACTTTGAAAACATTCTTCAAAATTGTAATTACTATTATTAATTATTCTCTCATATGTCTACACCATAGCCCAAATTGTTAATCCTAAAATTTAAGAATTTCTGTGCTAAGGTGCAATTAAAGTGTTACTTACTTTACGGCGGGGAATGAGATCTCGATGCTGTATGTATCACCAGCTTGACGGCCCTCTCTATTGCTTCGTGCCCTAGGTGCGAGATAAATGTCATGCAATAGTGTTTGAGGATAACATGCTTGTTATGTATTAACAACTATGGTAAAGTAATTTAGTGCTCAACTAGAAAAAATAAATTACTACAGAAAATTCAATCACATTGTGATACTAAATGGTATGGAATGTAGTTGTGCTTTTTTAAGAATCAGTATTACCAAAATGCCGACACCTAACTAAATATTTATCTCTACTTAGAGCCACTACAGTACAATATATTTAATTTAATGACGTCCTAATAATAAATACTTACTCCTCTACTGGTATTATTGCGTCAAGAACATATGTATCTTTAGATGAAGTAGATGAAGGTAACGAAACTTGTCTTGTTTGTCGGACATTACCCCGGTGATCGCATTTGACGTTTATGTCTAATTCTTTGCATTCTCGTGTCCCTGTTGGTAGATAAAGTTGAATTAGATAATCGAATGCATAATTCATTATGCCAATAAATATATAGTTGATTATTACCATCAACAGCGTAGGAACAGAAGTTCCAATCTCTATTAAGTTGATTTATTGCACTGCGAACTTTTTGGCGCAGTACTGCTTGTCCAGCATCGTTGCATAGAACTGAACTTGGGAATAACATTGATATTTTGAAAACACGCTGTGCTGGTGATGCCGCTGTAAAGAAAATGATGTTAGCGGTTTCATTATTTTCAAAAGAAATAAGTATATTATTTCTATGCTACTTACGCGAGCAAGCAGGGTACACAAGTGGCAAAGCGGGATAATTTGTTGGTCGCCAAAATCCTTCAGCTCCACAGGTATAGAAAGGTGGCACTTGTTGCGAAAACCTTAAGCCATCCCGACAGGCTATCTCACAAACCTTGAATTGACCACCTGCACCCCAATCTCGGCATGATTGATATCCTCCAAGAGGATCAGGCAGTGGTGGACAAAATTCAGCTAAAAAACAAATTGAATGTATTATCTGTTATCTAGTTAAAACACATGTTTTCTCATCTTAGTAATAATCAATTACAAGTTATTTCTTAGTAAATTGATTATTTAAATACTTACATAGTACAGTTACTTTAAAGGTACATGTTGCAGCATTTCCTGCCTTGTCATATGCTATATATGCAATATCGTAAGCTCCCCAAGCCAAATTCTGGCCTGGTATATGTCCAGACTTTTCCACTACTTTTGTTACACCAACATTGTCACTAAACATGGGCATGTCCCACCTGACAATCGATGATCCATTTTTAGCAATTACCCATAAATCACCCGGGCATCGTTCAACCCGTGGTGGTTCTTTATCTACTTGAAGTTGTTGACATTTAGCACCTACGTAACCATTCGGACACACTCTTTGACCACAATGAGAAGGAACGATTCTTTCAACGCCACCGATGGTATCATCATAACCTGCCCATGTTAAAACTAAACCATTGAATAAGACAGGTTCCGTTCTACAGTCTCGCACTTGTTTTTGAACTTCGTTAGTGACATCTAACGCACGGTTCCATATTTGAACCTTTGTAAGATGTCCTTGGAAGCCCGATTCGGTGTAGGCTTTTGGATTATCTGATTGCGGTTTTCCAAGTGTTACCCAAACACTGTAATAAAATAATAAAATACACTTATTTTTATATATTTTGGATTAAAATATGTAATTTGTAGTTAACATATAATACATTTTTGTATAAATTGTCGTAATAACACTTACTATTTTGGTAAGATTTTTCCACTGCCATATCCTTTAATTTTACTGGCGATCAAACCTTCCGTGATAAGAGTTAATTCACCGCCATTGCCTCCATCCCAAACCAATGCAACGTGGTGCCACTGGCCATCGTTAATAGTAGCAAATTCGCCAAAGCTTAAGTAGACGTCTTGAAGTTCGGGGAAAAGTGAAACTTGCACACCACTTGAGTGAGCTTGGATTATAGTTCTTCTATTCAATGCAAGATACGAATTGCTAAAACAAAAAAAAAACATTGTAATTTAAATGATTTATTCTAATAATAAAATTATGTAACATGAATCAGTGTTGGTACATACCTTACGCCGTAGGCTGTGAAGAAAATACCACCCTCATCTTGTTGCGTATATTGTACCCACATTGCGATAGTTAGGCTGTCTGCCGATCCTGTTGCGAACGGCACAACTTGAGCTGCACTGGAGCGCAATGGATCACTAAAGTAGAGATCATAATCCACGCTGATCGCTACAAGAAATATATGAAGATAAATACTTTTGAAAATAAAATAAATAAGTTTCAATTGATTTTCATTTCACTTACATTTTCTGCAGTCGTCGCCTGTCATATTGAACGGGCATTGGCAGTAAAATCTACCCGGTAAATCTATACAAGAAGCTGATGGTGGACAGGAATTATCCTTGCAATCTATTATATCTTCATCACAGTTCTTTCCTGTAAAGCCTGGAGCGCACGTGCACGAATATCCTTCGCCTTCATCTACACAAGTTGCTCCATTCTGACATAAGCCAGCGTCACAAGCATCAAACTCGTATTGACAACCGATACCAGAGTAGTCAAGTGAACAGGTGCAGTTAAGGCCGGAACCAAAATCTTGGCATTTTCCGCCATGCATGCAAGGACTGCCGATACATCTCTCTGGAGCAGTTTCGCACTGTTTACCATCTGTCCCACTGGGACAACTAAAATGAAAAAAATAGCAAAATATTGAATGTGTTATGATGTAAGTATTATTTGTTATTAGCATTAAAAACTATTTACTTACACACAGAAGTAGTCTTGGAATAAATCGATACATTTAGCATTATTTTGGCAAGGTAAATTTATACAATTTCCAATATCACGTTCACAACGTTTTCCAGTCCATCCAGGTTGACAAGCACATTTATAGCCATCTACTTCATCTTTGCAAGATCCACCATTAAAGCATGGGTAAGATGCACAATCATCTCTATTTGTCTCGCACATTTCTCCTGTAAAACCCTCATGGCATATACATTGATATTTATTATCTAAATCAACACATCGTTCCGTTCCTGTCGGGTTACATGGCTCGTTTAAGCATTCATCAATGGCAGTTTCACATTGTAGACCTATAAAACCGGGTCGACATTTACAAGTAAAACCATCTATTTGGTCATTACATGTTGCTCCATTTTGACAAGGTTCAGAAGAACAGTCATCAATAGTGTGTTGACAACGCTTGCCTGTGTAACCGGCTTCGCAACTGCAAGTGAAATCATCGATACTGTCTACACAACGACCTCCATTTTCACATGGTGAGATCACACATTCGTTTATATTAATATCACATGAAGGTCCAGACCATCCCGGGTCACAAACACATTGATGGACAAATAGTTTATCGACACAAATTCCGTGTTTACATGGTTCGTTAGAACATAGATCAATCTTTTCATGGCAGCGTTTTCCTGTAAAACCGGATGGACAAGCACAGATAAAATCATTTACTAAATCTGTACAAGGTGCGTCAAGCAGACACGGTTTTTCGATACAGTCATCACTATTGATATCGCAAAGTTGGCCTTCCCAGCCCGGTAGACATTCACATTTGTATCTTCCTTGTTGAAGTGCAGTACATGTAGCACCATTCTTACAAGGGTTTCCGTTTGCAGAACAAGGATCAATCTTAAAAATAAAAAAATATTAATTATCTTTTTATTTTGGTTTATAAAAAATATAAAGAATTAAACTGTAAAAGAAAAAAAACTGTAAACTTGAAAATTATTTTAACATACCGTTACGTCGCAGTCGATCCCAGTGTAGCCAGATCGGCATAGGCAAGTATAATTATTGTACCCAGGTTCATCTTTGCACATTGCTCGTTCAGGACAAGTGTCATTTCTACAATCAGATTTTTCTTCTTGACAGTTAATACCTCCATAACCTGTGAGACAGGAGCACCTGTATCCCTGTGGTAAATCAATACACGTGCCACCATTGTAACAAGGTTGACTTTCACACTCATCGATGTCTATTTCACACCTTCGTCCCGAAAATCCAGCTGGACAATAACATTGAATACCGTGACCTTTTGGTACACAAAGACCGCCATGTTGACATGCACTATTGGAACATTCTACAGGCAAACATTCTTCTAGCCCTGTAGCGCCTGTATTTACTGTCTTCATATTTGTGGGGCATTCCATGCATAATGTTTGTCCAATTGCATTTTGATAGAAGTTTCGGGGGCACTGTGAGCATGGAGCTAAACCAGTGGGTGAATACGTTCCTGGTGCACATTTTGCTCGGCATTTATCTTTTCCAGACGCTGCTGGTTGGTATGTATATGTATTGACTGGACAAGCTTGACAGTCCTTGAAACCTCCCAAGGGTGGTTCACCGCTGTAACTATTTCGAGGACATTCCAAACATGGAACTAAACCGGTTGGAGAGTACGTTCCATATCCACATACAGGTATACAATCTGTTAATTCCTTAGAGCCTTCTTCTCTCGTGAAGGTGCCTTGGGGACATTTCAAACATGCACCTTGACGAGCTTGATTTTGGAAATATCCTCGTGGACACATTGTACAACTCTTTTGTTTTTCTCCAGCAAATGTTCCGGCCGGACAATGAACTAAAAATTAAAATAAGGTTTTGTACATAAAAATCTAAAGAAGAATCAGAAAAAAAGTATAAAAATACGAAAAACTATAATACTCACGACATCTAGGAACATCGTTAGTGTCCATATTAAGGACTTCGCCCACAGTACAAGTGAAACCTCTTGAAATAGAACTTCTGATGGCTCTTAACGGTGGACATTGGTTCCCGATTGAAGAAACGTTCAGAACCGGCTCAATTAATGCACTTGCATACGGAACAGATAAATCAAAAATAAGATTAAGCGTTGAACCGCAGAGATCATACAGCTGTGTTTGTCTGATAGCTGGAGTTACAGCAAGAACGAAGTCCATTTTGACCACATTTTCATCAAGGAGACTTGGCATTGCTTTTACAAATGTAACGTTAATATTCACATTTACTGCTGAACAACGTTGCGATAAACGTTCATTCAAAACATTATCATATTGGGCAAGCAGATCTTTATATTGCGGTAAGCATGCATTAGAAACGGCACCTAGGGCTCGATACTGTACGCTTGCAACTACATGGTACGCAGCTTGTTGAGTATCTAGGGAAAAGAGTACGTTATAATTACAAAAACGATTTAAGTATGTTAAAACTAATAAAAACATATCATATTAATCTTACTTTCAGACACACAATCTGGTACAACTGCAGTTGGGACCCATTGTCGTTTTGTTTCACATATAAATGTTTTGACAGGTTCACCATCTGTAAATCTATAACCGGGACTACATGTGGCAATGCATTGAATTCCTCTGTCCCCAGGTAAACAATTTAGAGCTCCATGAGCAGGTGGCATTAATTCCCAATCAACACAAGGGGTAGCTTGTACGGATACCTAAAGAAAATTAAAATCTGATTTATAAGTAAATAAGAAAAGTAACATGACACAGATTACATTACATTAGATAACAGATCGAGTTCTTTCTAATGATTGTGAAATATTAATCTTAAAATGATAATTATACTCACTTGGAAATAGCACTGAGCTTTATTCCCGAACTTATCAGAAGCTATGACAGTAACATTTTCGTAGCCGCGTATAGGAATTACAGCTCTCTCGGGGATGAATTTTAAGAAAACTTCTCCTGAGGCATCGGTCGCGTTGATTCTTCTTCTAGTGTCGTTGAAATTAACAGCATAGCTATCTTGTTTATCCACTAACTCTATGACATAGCTTTGCGGACAGCTTAGTTTCGGAGGTGTATAATCAGGCACAGTTATATTTACTTCACAAATAGCAACATTTCCGTCAAAGTCAAACGCGACGTACCGCACAACCATATTATGAAAAACTTGTATCGGTGTTTTAAAATGTTGTGGCGTAACTTCTAATCTTGCTATAGCACCAGAATTGTCATTAGCGCTGGGTTCAGTAAAATTAACAGGTAGCAGACCTCCATTTATGTCTGTTTGTACAATAATTGGATGTTGAGGACAGTTTTGGAATACAGGAGGCTCATTGTCTAAAAGAATAAATAACATTATTTTTTTAAGAAATTTATATAAACTTACTGCTCAAGTACTATTAAATTATATTACTTACCAACACATGGTGAATAGCCATAGTCATATCCCAAAAGAGGTTCAACAGAGGGTTCGTCACAACCCATCAGTTCAAATTTAAGACAAGCATTATCCATGAAACTAACTATGCCTAAAATAACAAACCGTGCTGGGACATACTTCGGCAGTGTGATCATAGCTAATTCTCCATAGTTTCCTGGATCTCTCATTGTTAAATTAAAGTTAGGGAAGTATACGACGTAATTATCATTCTCTGCTTGTTTATAGAAAAATCGTATTTCTGTGGGTCGACCTACTATATCTGATGTAACTACACCCTTAACTAAAATAGCTTTAACTCTATATACTTTTCCCAAATCTACACTGACATAGGTGAAAGCCTCTTGTTTGCCACACCAACCAGTTACAGAATTAAGCCTTATATTCTTCGCTTCATAATTAGGTCGTTCTGAAGTAGCGTTTATCGCAGAATCGGGTATTCTTCCTGACGCCAAGCCAAGGGGCTTAATTACCTTGCATTCTGGTTCACGCATACATGTAATAGGCCTAGGATTTATTAAAATATAGCCGGGTCTAGAACATCCAAATAGAACTTCTGACCCTTGTTCATAGCTTCTTGCAATTTGATAACCGTCTGCCGGACGGGCAGGGTCTGCACATACGGGTCCTTCACATCTTAGGTCTCCAAAGTCCCAAATTCCATTTGATTGACATCGCACAACATTATCATGTTTGCTTGTTTGACCAGCTAATTTAAAAGT
The DNA here is from genome assembly GCA_959347405.1 of Napeogenes sylphis. Classification (NCBI taxonomy): domain Eukaryota; kingdom Metazoa; phylum Arthropoda; class Insecta; order Lepidoptera; family Nymphalidae; genus Napeogenes; species Napeogenes sylphis. The sequence continues at coordinate 24,962,550 of OY365788.1, read as the reverse complement.
GTTTTGACAACCAAAGAAGAAAGAGCTCTGGTATTTCGTATCAAGATATTGACCATATTCGGCACCAGGTGTTGGCATTGGTACGCCACAGTCTTTACGCGGACATTGAGGTTGTGCGCCTGATAGCCAATAATCGGGAAGACCCTATAAAAAAAATAAAGATTATATGGTTAGATATATCTTAATGCATATAAATATTTTTTTTTATTATACTTACTGGTTTTGGATCATAAACGCATTGTCTAAACGGTGATGTCAAAGTATTGCGAAGTTGTCGGCCTGGAGATGTGCAGGTAATGGTTACATTATCTCGGTATGGAACTAAAACGCTTTCTGGGTCGTCTCTTATAACTTTTAACCCATCATTTTTGTCATCTGACAGAGTCACACAGCGGGCATCTGCATCATAATGACACATTTACAATGTAGCACAGAAATTTAACAGTAAAGATTAATAGTAATGTATATTATTCTGACAAAGAACAATGAAGCATATATTATTAACATTAAATAAATATAACAGAAATTTCCCATCCTTACATTGGCATTCTGGTGCTGTACCGTTCCATGTTCCACTTGAAGTACAAAGAAGAGAAGAGAAACCTGACATTACATATCCAAAATCACACTGGAATTCAATAATATCGCCGAAGTGGTAAGAGGGTTTAGTAGAAAGTAATTGACCATTTTCAGGTGAGTATAAAGAAGGACACATAACGGGCACACAAGACTTATTCCTTTGATAAGTATCTCCATCTCTTTCACCAGTTTCAGAACTTTCGATAGCAAAGCCTGCTGTACCGTTAGACGAGTAGAGTTCATAACCAATATTACAAGCACATGAGAAGTTGCCGGCTCTAAAACATAACATATAAATTATTGTTATAAAGTCTATTAATTTTAAATAAGTATATAAACATCCATGAAATAGAAAGTATATTTCTGCATAAAACCACTTACGTGTTAATACATTTTTGGTCACATCCACCGTTATTTTCATTACATTCGTTTATATCTGTACAGTCGAACCTCGCACATCCCATTATTTCTAATTTAAGGCATGGGGCTCCAACGTAATCTTGGATCTTGAATTTAACGTACCGAGCTTCAATGGGCATTGGTAAGTTCAATACCGATAAAGTAGGTTCTAAAATACGAAACTCCACTGCCGTTCCATCAGGGTTAGTGTAATCCTTAAATACATCTGTCAAATCATTGGTATACTGAATCCTTATAGCAGAGGTAAAAGCGATATTGGCATCAGCTCTCATCACACTAGTGGTCCGGAAACCTCTAATAATTGTAGGAGCTTTAAGATCGACAAGAACCCAGTTTGCTCCAGCTTCAAGATTGTTTCCACACCAACCTCCTCCATTGTTAAGACGGACCATCTGCAATCATTTTAAAACGTTATATTATCACAAAAAACATCATTTCTATTTTTTTAAAGAATTAATTGTAATCGAAAAAATAAAATATGAGCAAAACCTTACCCTAACATTATATCCGGGCTCTGGTGTAGAACTTGTTATAGATTCATCAGGAATAGCGCCATTTATTAAACCTAAGTCTCCAACGGGTCTACAGTCTAAATTGGGAGTGAATCCGGCTCGACAAGGACAATAAAATCCACCTTGACTATTTTTACATTCCGTCGACACGGAATCACACTGGCTGTTAACACATTCATTAATATCCTCACATGTGGGAATAACATCGAATTGTTGATTCGGTCCACATCTAATTGTACTTGGGCCATTTAATTTATATCCTAAAATTAAATATTTCAAATATAAATGTAAGATTTACTTTAATAAAAATAAAATATGAAAAATGAAATGTATTTATTTACCTTTATGACATTGTGCACGTGCTTCATCACTAAACATGTATATTCGGGATTGGTCTACAATAAAGCCATTTGTAATTTCAGGCAATTTGGGGCAAATAGCTTTTGAACAGGTTGGAACATCGCCTGACCAAGTTCCATTACTCATACATAGAAGGACTGGTTGACCAGAACGAACATAGCCAGGTTCACATTCGTATCTTACTATTGTGCCGTAACTACGTCCGCCGCCGTTTAATATGGTCACATTCGCGTGTGGAACGTCAGGTAGAGCCACACATTGAGATGCTAAAAACATTGTCGATATAAATAAAAATATATGTTATATAAAACTTCGAATTTATTAAGAATTATATAAATATTTCTAAAGTACACTTACCGAGACACGTCGGAGTCCTTTCCCATCTACCATCGGATAAACATGAAATTCTTTCAATAGGTTGTCCAGTCGGAAAAGCGAATCCGGCGTAACATTGGTAAGTAGCAACGCCTCTATATGTTACGTTTGTAGAACCAATAGAAAATCCATTGTCAATTTGGGGTACTGGGCCACAATATACCTCTGGAATTTATTTCGAAGATTTAGTTGTTATTTTTTTGTATATATGTTTATACAAATTGCTTTAGCAATATAGTTTACCTTGACAACTGGGAATGTATGTGGTAGACCATTTACCGCCGTCTAAGCATTTTGTTGTAATCCTTGCCTTTCCAGTCGCAAATTCTTGGCCGATTGGACAAGAGAAAGTTATTGTAGTTCCAAAAGCAGTATCTCTGTTTGATGCCAAAGCACCAATTCCTGGCTTAAGGGGCGGACAATCTGATAAAAAAATAATAATTTTAGTATTTAGTTTTTATATGACAATCTTTTTTTTAATTTTATCACTATTTTACAGTTACCTGCAGAATATGTAGCTTTCCAACCAGCACCGTTATGAACTGCGTCGGATAAAAATCGAATTAACATTTCCCCACTTGAAGCAGTTAATGTTATCCTAGGTTTGATCGTGAAACCATTTTCCGAGTGCAATCGCAAACCACTTGTACTCGCTCCATCGAATACTTGTACTATATCTGAAGGGTGTATACTAAAATCGTCAAATTTCAATGATAGTGGACCACCATTAGGATTTTTAACTCTGTATAAACATTCCTGATTATTCGGATAGTTGCTCAGGCCAAAAGCTGGAGAGGTGAAAGTCCCGTTAGCTGCTATTATTGTTGCCCTACAGCCCTGGGAGTATCTCATATTGAAACCCTTCTTGGAATCGCCAAGGCTAGTTCGGAAATACATGTACAAATGATTAGTAGTGGAAATCACTACCTTTTCACTATCATCACCGGGGCCAGTTAATCTAGCAAGAACTGGGCTAGATGGAGAGTTTCCATCCTTAATTACTATATAATCTCTGTTCATTTCTAAATCTAAATCCTCAATTTCTAAGGAGACAATTCTGCCAGGTTGAGCTTCGATGATGTACATGCACTCTAATCCCCCCGGGTAACGATTAGGATAGCCAGGAGACGTCAACACCTGTCCTTGTGGTGTTGCTCTTAAAATTCCTCCACAATTTGAAGATTCGGTTTTCCAGGAGGCACGAAAACCTTTACGTTCTACGGACCCGTCAGAAGTAAATTTAATTATCATGAAATTAGACGCAGATACATAAAGTTTGTTAGATAAATCTTGTTTTCCTGATAAAGTTGCTAAATTCACAGATTTATCTTCGGTTCGACCGCCAACTAAGATTTGAACAGTATCAAAAGACTTTTCAGTTTCAAAATCTTGGAACTGTAAAACAATGTTTTGTCCTTGAGGTCCTTCAAGTGTCCATTTACATTCGCTAAAAGGAAGATATTTATGAGGGTAGTTCGGACTTTCCACTACATCGCCACTGCTTGCCATGTAAAAGTGGCATTCTCCCGCGCAATCCATTTCATCGGATGCATCACCACAGTCATCTTGCTTGTCACATTTGAAGGCTGCATTGATACATCTTCCGTTCGAACAATGGAAGGTTCCTGTAATTGAGGTACAATTGTATCAATTGTTTGAATGCATTAATCTATTACTTTATTGTTTGCAAATCAAGACACCTTTCACAACACTTATAAATAAGTTCATAATTTTTCGGTATAAGAATTATGATATTATAATAAAATATTTAAAGAACAATCTAATGAGAACAACACGTAATAATTATATAATAATTCTGTTTGATTCAACAATGACATAAAACGTAATGCTTATGCAAATAATTGTTTATAATATTATTTATAAAACTCTTACCAGCAGGACATGCAGTAGCTTTGCACATAAAGGGAAGAAGTGTCTCACAAGTAGTTAATTCCCATGATTGTCTATCACTGGTAACGTGGACGTCAACACATTCTCCATTTTTAGGGTTTGGTTGTTTTAAATCCCAATAACCAGCATATTGTGAGACTAAGGCTCCAGCAGCTGATTCTAAGGTATTCGTCCTAAGATCATCGACACTTGCGAGTCCCAGCCAATAGTTACTATTGCTAGGACTGGATGGCACCATATTTGCAGTCATATTGTTTTCTGTATAACTATCGATCACCATCAACTCGCTGCCATATCTGTACATAAAACGCGAAGACATTAGCTATTTTCTAATATTATTAAAATGATTTCTATTCTATTCGATGCTTTATGATTGGTTTATCATGACTATCCATACCTTCGACATAATTCTGCCGCCTTTTCCCATGAATGTCTGATATTGAAAAATTTATAACAATGTAGCCCCTTCAGCTCCCAGCCTGAAAAGAAGCAAAAATATTTATATAATAAATTTAAAAGGTATATTTCTTAATGACCACCGAGCTACACAAAACTTCGAATTCAGAATAATATTTCGAAGTATATTTTTAATGGTATTAAATAAATATAGATATTAATTAGAAAACCATTTTTCGAACGATAAAATTAATATGTTTATACAATAAATTGTAGGCATTTGTCACTGTAACTTTCTCTTCTGGTAGGGCTTGTCGTTTGTGGAGAGAAAACATTTAACTAACAATGGTACTAGGCATAATAATGTCTCCCTTTCAAAGGAAAGTGCTGGAGTGTGTAGAATAATAAGCAATATATAATATTTAATTATATTACTCTAAGAAAAAAGTATTTGCATTAGGTTAAATTTTATAAATTACTAATAAAAATTGCTTTCGAACATGCAACAAAAAACAAATAGTGACAAATTGAGCGTGTGAGTTAGCCGATGATCGCAAAGACTGCTATGGATTTACGCTTCACAGCTCTGCGCAACACGAAGCAATGTTTGACCTACATATGCGTTCTACAGCGAAATGCAATGAATTCCAAATACGATGTTATTGCTCTGAATGAATTTTACAATTTACCTACTTAGGTCTTTTAGAACCATTTATGAATATTTTATTTAAATTCTATTTTAGACAATTATTTTAATTAAAACAAATTTTAAATGCACTGGTTGTTTATTTAAAACTATTTTATTATTCCTGACCTGAATATTTTTAGTAAAATCATCAACATAACTATCATCAACTAAACTGCAGAATTAATTGGATGCATCACTTCTAGCAAATATTAGGTTCCCATAACGGTCATGGGTGGCTAGGTTTATAACTGTATTGCTGAGGAATCGATTTCGAATGTCATTGAAACACGGTGGCTTCCTTTGAGAAACTATCCTCATGGATACACCGGAGATTGCGTTACGTATCGAATCACTTTAGAATTTAGGACACCAAGGATTAGATTCAATATTGTTTTACGATCATTTTACTGACGAAAACATTTTGAAAATGTGAATGGAGTCTTGGTGAATATTAATTATCACGATAAAAACTTAATCTATAAATACGGTAACTCAATATTTACGGGGAGAGCTTGTGATTCCTTCTGGGTCATAACTTTAATGTAAATCATGAATCATACTAATGTATGTGACTGCGATATCGCCTTTCACTTGGCATTAATACGATCAAGGCTTATCCTGTTTAGACCATCATGATATAGAGACAATCAATAAATTAAGATCTTTAAGGCTAATATAACTGGTTCAAATATATATAGAAATAAACAAAAAATATGCATTTTATATGTTGTAATGTCTGTTTGTGCATTTTACATATACTAAGAGAGTTTTGAATTTAAATGAAATATTTTCTTCCATAACTATGTTCATCTTAGTAAATCTACTGACGAATACTTTGTTAATAATTTAGTATGCATACGTGTATAGCTCCTAGTATAGCTCCTAGTATAGTATCCTTAAAATAGTAAAGGAGTTAAGCTCGCTTTTCTGTCTGCATATGTAAAGCTCTCTTCAGCTGCACCCACCAAGCTTTAATAGTGTGAAATCCTTCGGTCTTAGCATCCTAACAATACGTTAATACAAGACAAAGATGAATTGTTGCTGCATTGTGTTCTAAGAAGAAACATGGCACACTATTACTTTAGATTAAGGTTGGAACCAAAACATAAACTATATAGTTGTAGTGTTGAACTACACTTACAAACAAACTAAAATATAAATATGCATACAATAATATGACTCGTAATACAATGACGCTTCCAGTTTGCAACAATATAGTGTAATAACACAATGGCTATTAAAATTTAATTGTAGTTATAAACCACTTTGAGCAATAAAGAGACTGAATCTATCTATATAATGGTTAAAACCATCTAACCCTCTTGTCTTACTAAGCAAGTGACCCCGATCGTGATGCTCCAAATATCAAACTGTGCCAAGTTTAGAATGAACTAATAGGCCTATTTCGTCTGAAGTTGAGATACCCGGTCCGACTATAGTTCTAATAGCTGAACTAATTCATCTATACCGTATGTTACAAATGGGACTCACATTGGTGTCCACTAATGTTATTTCATTACATGATTAATTTGGATTCATTAATAATAAAATTATTTACATATTAAGAGGCTCAAATTTGAATAGTTCTCGGTAGGGTTTATATAGGTATAAGATTTGACAGCACCAAATAGCAGCCCGGCCTTATCATAATTATAAAATATGAATATGTATATGATAGCAATGACGTATGTCTGTGTAACTCTATGATAACTTGTTCATGTCGCTTGTTTAGATACGTAATAGGGACTACCGTTATAGCTATATCGAGTGAAATGTTACTAGAATCTTGCTTTGGTATCGCTTTGTGATTAAGTTCTAGGTTGAGGTAATACTGATATAGTTTAATAGTTTTTCACCCGGTTTCTGGAAGACTGATTAAAAAACTAATTTGATGGTAAATCCTGGTTTAACCTGATTGCTTTGAGACGACCGCCAATCAGAACACGGCTTACTGTCAAACCGTTTTTATTTTAGTCTTCCAGAAACCGGTCTTTAGTTACTATTATATCATTGTGGATATTATATCAATTTCTTAAAATAACGTGGAATGTGAACATCCAAAATTAACTGAATAATTATTAAAAGTATAAACGTTCATTGGAGCTACTAACATTTAGGTTCTAATTAGTTTTAATTAGTTAAGTTTACTATCACATTTCCTTTTAAATGGTCTCATTTATAGCATTTATTTTCAGGTTCACATTCAGGTATTTTAAAATTAAAATAGTATAATCGTAGCAATAATACAGTTATAAATATTAGCACTGTATTTATGAAAAATATTTTTCATTTACACTTGAATCTTTGAACTCATTCCATAAGTTCCGTTTAAACAAAGTAAGTTTAAGTATTCTTTAGTTAGGTTCAAAGTGGAGCTATGTACCGGCTTACATAACTTGTGGCCTTCCCTCGGTCAAAGCGCAGGGATTCTTAACCTCCATTGACAATAGCCGCGTTTAGTTAACACTTAGAAAACTTCCTGGAGGCGGAAAAACGAACACTTAATTGAATTGCTTGATCTGCATTTTTAACTAGCAAAGTTTTGAGTTTGTTCGAGGTCGGAAAATCTAAATGATTAATCCTGTTCAAAGTGTTGATTTATTCGCTTCCAAAGATCCATTTTGTTGTTAATTAAAAGTTTTATCAGTTTCCAATTAGTTAATAATATTTTTAAATACTTAACGATGGTCAAAACTAAATAAATCATTTTAAAAATAATTGAAGTATATTATAATTTTTAATTAAACCCACAGAAGTTCTTTAATTCTTTAAGTAGATACTCTTATGGCCTGCAGAAATAAAATAATAATAATGTAATTTTTTTTTGAGTTTTGAAGTTCTACTCAGTGATAGATAATCAACATTATTTATACTAAATAATATCAATAAATTTCATACATTTTCAAACCCGAAATGTAAAAGTTTGTAAGAACAGCTATAATACAAAATAAAATAAAACTTCTGAGTTTATTACTCTAAGTTACAATTTATAGTAATATTCAGACAGACAATTGAATTGAACATCCGATTGAAATGAATAAATCAAGTTATTCTAGCGTGAGCTTTAATATCAATATTTATCTAACTGGTATATTAATAGAAAAACATACATAAAATGAGTTTTATAGAAAAAATAGAGGATATTACAATATGTATATAATCTATTATAATATATATATTTTTAATATTAAATGTAATTCAGTCACTATGATATATTCGAAACAATAATGACACCTCGTATTCCCAAAATTAAATTTACATTTCTAATAATCCCTTAACTCCAGTTTCTACAGCAGTTTATATGAAACATTATTAATCAACGCTTAGAATTTGTATTACAATGTTCAATGTAAATTAATATATTTAAAAGCGTAATGCGTAAAGTCAGTAATGAAGCTCTTTCATTAGACTTTTATTAATCAAAGCAACATAATTCAAAATTCTCTCTTGATAATTATAATCATTAATTGAAAAAAAAAAATTGTAATGAATTATTTAAATTTATTTCTTCAGTGTACTTTGTCGTTTAATGTAAAAATTAAACTTCTTAAAGATCTGTAACATCTATTATTAGTCACCTTTTTAAACACTGTTTAAAAATTATGCATTAGTTTCGAACTAAGTATAAAATTAAAATACTGTCCCAGTCCATAGCTATCACCGTACGTACATTAATTTTTTTGTTTGTACCAAAAGTATTTTTATGTTAGCATTGTCAAGTAAAACATTTTCTTTGTCAGGGATAAGGTTTAATTAAAATAACCCTTTACGTCGGAACCGTATGATGGGACAAAGTGGTTAATTTCAAAGGCCTAGTTCATTATGTTGGGTGAATAAACTACAGACATAATTTAAGTCCATTACTACCTTTTTGAAAGTAGCCATACGTGTTGGAAGAGCTTTTGTATTATATTCTTACGTGTATGTAGAGTTGATAGCTATATTGACTACATCTTTATAAAATTTATTGACAATAACCATTCACCATATATTTATTATAAAGCTATAAAATATAATTAAAAATGTATAGAATATTTAAATATAATAGAGTGTCAATTTTGATACGTTATGTTTTTTAATATTTCATACCAATATAAAATATAAAAACCGTATTATGATTGTTGAATAATATACTCGTGAATATTTGAATTATTTATAAAGCTACATTTTCTTTTATACGGGTAAGTGGTGAATAATATTAATAAAGTTTCAGCATCCATCTTTTATAATACTTAAAACTTCGTAAAACAACCTACTTTTATATTCTTCACTGAACATAAGTTAATGTCTCTAGTTAAAATATTTAAATTACTTAATGAACAGTATCTACGTAATTGTAATCTAGCGCTTAATAGGCCTTCATAGTTCAATGCATGTTACATACATACATATATGTATACATGTCTATCTATGTACAGAGAGGCAATCTCCTTACATTAATTATGTGGTTGATGAAGATCCCTAACGCCGACGAATCGTGTAATTTATTTTACACTGCAAAATGTCTGTTACCACAGGATTAACGTAGCTATAATATTATATCTTTATAAAAATAATCATAACAGTATCTATTTATGAATAAATTATATTTACCTATATTTAATAATTATTTATAAACGCGGAATAAAATGTCACTAAAGTAATCATACCGCCACTGCGCGGGATATAAAACACGCCGAATTGCACAAATAATGCAATTATTCGAATGTGTTGTGCGTCGCAGTGCCATATATTCCGCGTTTAACAGCGCCATAAAAAATAGAACAGTGTTCGTTTATGTGTCGTAAATAAAAACTTATATTGATTTATATCTGTAATTACGTCACTGGTCAGAATAGAATTGACTCTACCGAAATATTTTCGAAATAACCTTGACTTATTTTAAGTGAATAGATTAAATGTTCGTATCAAGTCTGAGTGAGAGCAATTGAAAAATTATTACCTATTCTATTAGGGATTACGAAATAGTAAATACAAAGCACTGAGGTATGATATAATTCGCAATTGTGAAAGCTCTGGCATAATAAATCTTCTTGTTAGACTGGGTTCGAGTGGAAATTGACACGGGAAACAATATCATCAAACGAACCGGTGCCTACACCTACAGCTTTATCTTTGTGCTTTGAAAGGTTACACTCATCTATCTATATCTATTTAACTATTTTCCTCTTGTCATATTATAGCATAATGCAGTGAATAATATTAATAGATAGACTACATTTAAAAGAAATGTATCTATAGTTTTATTTGTACATTTCTATAGAAAGTCAAGAGTATACTGAATTAGTGCTGTTCCCACACTAATAAATCTGTACGAGCATAAAATTAATTAAAACTAGGGACGTATTTTGGACGGCTTTAGCGTGTAAACTGGCGTCTAAATTAATAAGTACATTTGAATGCAAGCCATGATATAATTTAACTGAGGCTCATCATACAAATGCTGTTTGGAAAGTCGAGTTTAAAACTAACATCCAAACTCCATAATAACTAAATTAGTATGCGTTAGCATAGTTTTGAAACCGAGCAATGTTTAATTGAATTATTGTTAATGTATGAAACATCATTTTATTGTAGGTAAGATGAGAGTAAATATTATACGTCATTCTAATACATTCTCTGAGAAATACATTTAAAAAACGGAATAAAAGTTTTTAAAAATTAAGTCTAAAATATTTTTATATTAAAAATAATACACTTATCTAAAATACTTATTTCGTACTGATTGCTAATGAAATATAAAGTAAATTTTTCAACTTACCATTTGGACACGTAAAAAGGTTTTCCTGTAACAAAAAATAATGAATTAAATACGGAATATCATCAGACATATTACAACAAACAGAAAATAAATATTGCAAATTATATCACAAAATTCAATATAACTTTACTGACAAAATATTTGTCGCATTTCAATAAAAAGTCGATGTATTATATCCAGAAGTTAAAAGCCTTTCCAACAATGGACAGACGTGACAACGAAAAACCGAACTGTTTCCAAACAGAAAGTGAGATTGAGGAAACTCGAAGTGAACTCGTTCAAAAATATACGAAACTAATAAATGTTTTTAAAATGATCCAACTCTTGTAAAAGTTTTAGAACGAAGATATAAGCGGTACAAGTGAATTACAAACTATTTAATATGAGCTGGTTTTTCGTAACGTAACATTCATCTCGTAACGTAGACATTAAATTTGAATTAATGAATTGATAATTTAAATAGAAAACTATGACGTAATATATTTAAAGTGTTTAAAAATAGAAATCGTATACACATGCACGCTATAAAGATGTATAATAGTATTTGCGTTTACTAAATCAATGTTGAAAAACGCCGGCCATGTTTATCTAACATTATGTAGTCGCCAATTTGCATCAGGCTAGGATGAAAGTTGTTTAGATTTCGATCTATTTGTCTAGAGAACGTCAACGAACTTTAAGAGAATTTGGAATGTGTATTCACGACGATACTTCTGTTATTAATCTTGTAACAATGTTTAGTTTATTTTAAATAATTGATTTTTTTTTATCTCTTGGTTCCTTTTGGTGTCAACAAAATCAAATTATTTTTATTGTTTCTAATATTCTGAAGTCCGAATAAAATGTAGTAAATATTTTACAGAACATTCTAGATAATAAAACTATATATTTGTTATGAAAAAAAAAAAGAATACTGAAAAGGCTGAAAGGTTTGGCCAACAGATTAAAAACACTAGTTGTGTTCGAAATCTCTTTTTTTGGAATTATTAATATCTCGTTTATATGAATTTTATGCCTGGCTTTAGAGGACGTACCGGAATTAAGGAACTATATTTTAGCAAATGTGTTTTAATATTACTCTCATATTTCCAATAGCAATAAAACAACCCCTTGCTAAAAGCTTCATGTTAACCGTGATAACCTCTTCGATGGAATATTGTTTTTATGCTATTAGGTGGTAGAGTAATATTTAAAATGAACCAAAAGAAAATTAAAAATGAATATGTGGTTTTAATTTATACCTGGTAAAGTTAATATGAGTAATAGGGTAGAGGCGGCAAATATGTTTTATTTAGCACGTACTGATAACTCATTAAACTAATTAAGCGTTGGTAATTTATTAAACCGAAATTCGGTTATATTTTTATTAATGTCTAGCAATATTGAAATCTGTGTTAGAGTTTTGTTATATACCTTATCGAAACGATTTTACGAGTAAAATTTAATCAAATTTCATATTGTTGTGACAAAATGTAATTAAACATGATTTTGATGCGTTTGAAATTAATAATTTGTTACATATATGTTTATTATAGACAGAAGCTACGGAACCCAAAATATAAATAGATTAATTATTGTCATATTAAATTTGCGCCGAACGTTCCTAGAAACGCTCAGACGATAATTACATTTAACGGGATGATGTAGGAAGTCTTAATCGTGTGATGTTCTTCATTGTAAAAATGCATTTTTATGTTTTCTTTTAAAATGTTTAAAACTGAGTGACATGTCATTTTAAACACTAATATTTTTTTATTCAATAAAAACATAAAACTATTAAGGTTGTATTTTTACTGCCCGCTTACTCTTCGTTTTTATAACATTATAAAAATATTATCTTTAAATGAAAAAGTTTTCCCGTTTTTATGGAAAAACAACAAAAGTAAAAGTAAGCTGAAACTTTACTGAAGATTTTATTATGAAAAAATGAGATGTTGGAAGGGTTATTGATATTGTGTTTCATAAAATTTTATCAGCTTTCGTATTCGAAAATTATTTTCTCATTTCAAGAAAATACAAATGGTAATCAAATATTCAACAAAGTTTCATTTAAAATATTGAATGTATATTATTATTAATGCTTATTGAATATTTCCATTTTATAATGGTTTATGCCAAGTTATGATAAAAAGGTGACCTACCTCTGCTGTCGCGTGTACGACGGCGAGGAGCAACAGGGCCGCACTCACAGCCGCTCGACACCTTATCAACATCGTAAATCTGTAAAAACATGAAGAATATACATTATATTATAAAAATATTATGCTCAAACACAATTTTGTTCAAAACAACAAGCGTATCGCTTTCAATATCATATTAGGTTCTTTATATGGAAAATGCGATAGAAAATATGTTAAAAGCTTTGTGTGATACATAAGCGTGGAACAACTTTTAAAATCTTTATAATAGGCATTTAATCGCCCTTTGAAACAATAGCTTGGTTTGATATAATTTTGTACAGAAAATATTTTTTGCCACATTTCGTGGTCACGTAAATTCCTAATGGTTCTCTAAAGAAGTTAAATTCATTCATTCAATTTATTCATTCATTCCTTACCTAAAGTTAAGGGTAAGTAATGATGTTTATGTTAAATACATTCCCTAAAGCTGACTCGCATGCCTTATGAATATTATTTTCAGTGTTAATTGTTTGAGGTGAATATAGCTTTCTAACTGACTATATACTGCCATTTAGCAACATTTATATCTACCTTATTTACTTCCATTTTATAATTAAATGTTATAGTAAAAATAATTAAGTTCTTAACTATATTTGCAGTCCTGTAAAACCTTAGAAACAACATACGACTTTTTCGATGATATCATACTGCAGTCTGTTCGCGTCTTGTCCTCTATTTCAATGACAGCCAGACTACAAGTTTATGTAACGGTATATGAAAATGAACTTTATTACGTAATGAGTTAGGTTCAATTTGTTTAACTATGCCAAAAAGTTGGAAGTCAATAGGTTTTATTTGTTTTGATAGGTTAGAAGTATAAAATAACGACTAGAATGACGAGCTCAATTTTCAATGCCTTCAAAAACTAAAATACTTTAAAAAAGGAAATCAATTATTGTCGATTTTTAAAGGATGTGGAAATGGTGGGAAAATGTATAATTAATGCTGTTACCTTTTAAAAATAACCTTGTATCGGATATTAATACGATGCTAAATATTATTTAGTAATTACAACTTGCGTAAGGTTTTTATTAAATTGGTTAAGCGTTTTAAAATTAATATCGAGTAATAATAACAAAAAGAAGTATGATATATGAGAAGATATATAGAGTGTGATAAACTTTATTCAGAGACTTATCCTAATAAATATATCTTTTGTATAATTGTTTTTATGAATCATAGTAAAGTAATGAACAAGAGAGAAGTAGGACTAAGAATATTTAATACCATTAACATTTTAAGATAAACAAAGCAGTGTCAGGTAATCTTTATAATCCAGCTCTTAAGAAATTAAACTATTATTTATTTACCAAAGGTATATGAGATACTAAAGAGTCTCATTTATTATTAGTACAGTGTTTATTAAAATAGTTAGATTATATTAGATTATTATTTATCTGCGTATTCTAATTAGTTTCGAATAAAAAATATATTTACTAGATTAGTTTGCTTAGTTAGTTTTTTATTTTATGAAATTAAAAACTAATAATTGTTGGTAAATCACAAATGTTTATTCTTATTAATTATTGTCAGATACTTAACAAAAATAAAATAACAACTCAGAGTTTGCTCTAGATTTAATAATTAACTTAGTAACGTTACTTAGTTACGTCTTGAGTATATGTTAGCAAAAGATAATACAATTTCAATTTGTACTGTAATAGTACAGACCGACTGTTTTAAAACATATTCTTTGACTGTTAGAGATAAGTTAATGAATATTTATCTGAAAAGAATAAAAAATGGTACAATAATTTAGTTTACAAATAAAAAAAAAATAACAAATCCCGTTTAAGTTTGCGAATTTAAAATATAAAAACCGTTAAAATTTTACAATATTACAAGAGAAATTAAAAATGTATTCCGTCAACAGTACTGTCTGTTACAAACAGACGAAGTCGAGACAATGGAATCGATTCCCAGACCTCGTGGGAAGGGGCCATGGGGGCTCATAAGAAAGACGTGACGAATCAGTAGGAAGTTCCGATCCCATGGATGTTATTTCCTATTTCGTGTAATCGTTTACACAACTCTTATGTTTGCGACTTTGTTGATTACGTAATATGCTCTCGCTGAGCTTAAGATGGCGTGTTGACTTAGGTTGTTCAGATTTCTTATTAATTTCACGAAATCTATTCAACCAAATTATGAATACACTTTCTTTTCATAATTATTGAATAAAAAGATATATAATTCTTATTAAATCGTTAAAATCAACTGTAACTCTACTTATGTGTTCGCTGAAGTTATAAAATAACACAATTATAACTTAATTTTCATTAAACATTTCAAGTTAAAAGTGCGGCTCTGTAGTACTGAATGTATTTATTAGATTTTTTACGTAAACTTATGTACAGAGTAACGTCATTAGAAAATCAAAGTTTAATTTACTGTAATGTGGTCATCTTGTTTATCGTCTAAGTGTAAGTGTCGTTAGACAGATTCCGGTCAGAATGTGGCTGAATCTTAACAACGTGTTATGAATGTGGTTAATCTTAGACGGTGGTGAATTCTGTCGGAGACGATGTATAGCAGGAATGAAGGCATTATGTGGCTTGATTACTTTGAAACCTGAACCGTTCTATTAATATCTATTATGTTATTATGTATCAATATACTAACAATATCACTATAATATTATTTCTGTCTTATGTATATTTAGTAATAAAATAGTTGTTTTTTTTGATAGACTTTAGATAAAATTTGTTGTGAATTCCGTTATCTTTCAGTAATAGGGTAAATTGTTTTAATTGACCATTGTTGTATGAGAAGATTACTTAAAACTGACCTCCTTATACTATATTGCGCTAAATAATTGATGTTTTGAAATTTTCGTGTTCTCTCACGCTTTGAAACTACTGCTAGACGTATGTGATAAATTTTACACAACTAAGTGGATGAGACCGCTTCAATACCACTACTTAACCGATCGTGTGTAGACAAGAAACACAGACACATACATCGTACTTATTGTTTTATTGTACAAGATTTGTCAAAACTTTGTAAGATATAGGTGACTAACAAAAATATATCTCGTATTACTTTACTTAATCGGCCAGATAATAATAAAACATTGCTCTAAGATCCACATGCCCAAAATTACCAACCGATATAGTCCGTTGACATTTAAACTATTCGTTCATCCGTTATAAGACATACAAGGACAGACAACGGTATGGATTATAGCGTTCTGAATATTAATTTTATTGACAAATAAAAATCGATGTTTGTGTACATAAGTAATACACAATGGCCTGATACCGTTATATATGGTTTGTATATACTGGTTTGTCGTTCACTCAAACATATATAGTTTAACAATAGCAACTATTACTATTATATCAAACTAGCACATGTATACCGTCTGGTTATATTAACAATATTTCGTATTTATAAATACGTTCTATAAAGAAAAAATAGAAATAAGGTTGCACAAATTATTTCTGTTAAGCAGAGTGAAAGGAACCTTAAAAAAGGAGGCAGGTAGTTCACGAGACGGGAAAAATATAATTTAAGATGAATAGAATTCACCAGTACACAAATTGTATCTGGAACTATGCCACGAATGCGAGCGCATGAAAACGTTGATTTTATTGTATTTCGTTTTATTGAATCAAAGGCTTCCGGCTCTATTGTTCAAGCATTTCTCTAAAGAACATTTATTTTAAATATATTACATCAAAGGACTTTTACCGTTTTTAAATTAAATTGTGATTTGAATATAATAGAGGCTTTTGATTTACCATAAAGCGATATAATTAAATGATCTCTTTGAATAGATTCTAAAATATAAGCAACACAAAACAACTAACTCAATCTTTCATAAATCAATTAATTTATTAAATTTAGGAGTTCATTTACATTTATTGAAACCTTATATAAACAGTATTTCATAGTTGATATGGTACCTAACTTTAATATGGCAAATAAGCATAAAACGGAACAGTTAATTCTCGTATATAACAGAGAACCTTTAAGTTTAATTAAACGTTGTCAGCACTTTCATCAAGGGTTAATATATATTCCGTATTCATTATATTTCATAAAACTGCAATGTCCTTTCAAGTTTTTAATATCTAGCAACTCCGGGACAATGTTAAAAGTTCTAATTAAATTTTTTTTCAAGAACTTTTATACGTTGGACGTCTTGTGCTAGTTACGTTTTAAAATTATTATGTCGTAAAGAGTTTGTCGTTAAATATATATAGTTGTAATAAATGTATATACAGATGACGAAATTATTCAGTCTGTATAAAAGCGCCTTTATAGCTTATAGCCTATTTTAATTGTGAGTTGTTTTAAGCATTTGTAATCTATATTTCGTATAGCTATGAAACTTGGCACGGAACGCGACAGAAATTTCGAAACAAATGTGGGGCCATTACGAACACGCAGTACACTTGAGCGGCTAGTATTTTATGACTTTTTTAAAGTTGACACTTCATGAAAAAGGTTTATTAAGTTTATTTTCAGCCATTATGAAGGTGTATCTGTTTGTAATTGGAAAGAATTGAATTATAGTTTTATAAAATATATTGTAGAGTCGCAATAAATGCCGCACTGCGCATACCTACTGGTACTGGCAGTTCTAGACGTATAGCGTATTAAAACAACAGCCGTGCGCTCTTAGAATTTTTCACATCACAATGTAGGTTATGTATAATGTTTTATCTATTATTACTTACTGGATAAGTTTTATATTATTCAGATTTATTACTAAGAGAACTCTACGTTTTAAAAAAATATTGCATAATACCAAATAGCTTATAATTAAAAAATCTTTTCAAATCCGAAGCTATGATTTGAAACGTGTTATCGAAAGTTTCGACAGCCAATAGCAATAACTGGTAGGCTTAATTGTAGATTGTCTGTATGAATATTCACTTTCACGTTACACTCATGGGCCCGAATTTAAGATGAAACTTGACGAAAGTGAGTGGGTTCACTTTTTCTTTACTCAATGCTTAAATAATCCGGTACTAAATACCTGTCTGGTGTGTGGGCATTGACTCCTTCAAGTGAACGTTAATTACCTGGAAAACAAAAAAACATTATTAATATGAATATGGTATATTCATTTTGTATCTGAAAGTTTGCTATCAATTTTTTTTAATATGCAACCATATCTAACTATTTTTGTAAATATCTTAAAGATTTCCAAATGAGATTGTTATTAATATAGTATAATATAATAATATAATATTATGGAATGTTATTGATGACCTAGTATAATGTGAGTGATCTCGAGAGCAGCCCGTTATGCTGCGCCGCTTCGGTAATCAAGCAGCATAGCTTACTGTACACTTAGATTTATTCGCATTCATGTTATTCAAATACAGATATGTTTTTTATTATTGATATATCTGTTAACCTTTATTATTATTAGATTAAAAAAATTAAGGAGCCAATATTAGTATTTTTTGTTATTCGTAACTGTTTTTCAATAGTAAATCTTAAAGATAAAGCAATATTATTTATAATTGTGTAAGTTATCTGTTATTTTGACGTAAATTGCGGAAACTCTGTATTAAAGTAAGATAAGGTTTTATAAATAACTGGTTTCAACTAGAGTCAAGTCGTTTTAAAAAACCTGTAATTCTCATTTTTTATAATTGAAGATTTATAAGGTACATGGATTTGAGCGGTCACCAGTTTGGTTACGTAAACGAATTGTTTCCGGAAATTAAGTAAGATTTGGTGTTAATTTAATGCCACTTACCAGTTTTACAAACATTAAATATTAGGAAATTTAAACCAGTTCGCAACTAAATCAAGTTTTCAACGCAATGTATTCATTTCATCAAATATTCAATATATGTAATAAAGGCAAGAAACAAAAATATATTGATACTATCACTTGAGAATCTGCGATGGTTTGGAAAGTCTAAAACGTGATTCCTAGCATTCAAAACATGCACGTACGTAGACGTGACGAACACCTAATACGAAACACTTCATTGTCAGTGTCACTAGTTCGTTCACTGTTTTACAGTTAGTGCCTTTTTCTTTCTCCCTGATATGGATAACGACGTGTCTTCCATATTCATATTTAATTTCGAAGTGAAAGATTGGTATGCGAAGTTCTGAAGTCATGTATGTCGGTGTATGTTGATTGTTTTGAATGTTACTAAAATTATGTCTTATAATATCTATAGCATTTGAAGTTATCAGGGTTGTATGTAATATCAAAATTATTAACAGTTGCTTAGCTAGATTATTTTTATGTAATACAACAAATTTGTTGTTTTCCTTTTTTTTTGGCGTTGTTGACTATATCCCCGTTAATATTAAATACTATAAATTTGTACTGACTCACTGATTAAGTAGAATATTTGACCTGCATACGTATATATGTTAAAGTAATAATCATACTCTTTTAAAATATAAATATATGTATTTAGCCACATAAATATATACACAGTAATCCGGTATTTATGGCAAGAGACGTAGCCACAGTTGAAAGAAAACTGAGTGGCATTTTCCATTTATCTTAAGATCGTAAAAGAAGGTCGATACTAAGATACATGTTTTTAAGTAAAATAAACTTGTTAGAAAATGGGAAGTCCACAGTCGATAACTGGTTGCGTGAGTTGGCTTTAAGTATTGCGAGAAATACGACTTTTAAAAAATATTCTTCACTGTAATTTATTGTCACAATGATAAAAATATTTTTCTTCATTAAGCATATCATTACTTCTGAATACGCATCATTAAAATCTCATGGATATTAAAAAGGTAAAAGTTTTTAAATAGACATTTGTTAAGAAATGAAAGTGTTTTGGAGATAACAATAAAACGCATTGTCGTGTTACAGATGTGACCGACTGACTTCCGACCAGTCTGAGCACTCACGTTTGAGAATTTTGCGGTTTAAATTTCTAGTTTCACTTATTTTTAATTCATTTAATGTTAAATGTATGTTTTATTACACTCAAAACTAAATATATACTAACGTCAGTAGATTATATCAACCATGTTAATATATATAAATAATTTCTAATATCAAATCATTCTCCATTTTGAAGTGAGTCACTTCCCCTCTTCCTGTATCGTAAAAGGACCGCAAATTGCGCGTTGTACGGCTTCTGGCTTCCTTCAAAGCAGGTGAAGACTTTATTATTAGTACCGCTTTCCGTTCGTTGAACTAACACCGTTAGTTGCTTCACGCATTTAGTTCTCGTTGCAAACTACATGACACAAATAACAATCGAACGACCGAATCGTAGATTCAGAGTGTTAACTTTGTTTTCTCGGAGTTTTGTGATTAAATTCTATTTGAGTCACTTTGCCGCCATTGAATCTTAATAGTCAAATGTTCAAGACTTACTTAATCCACTGGTCGAAATAATGAATTATAATTGGAACTAAGCAAAGATATAATTATAATTAAATGCAATTAAATTAAGAAGTAAATAAATGGTTGTGTTGTTTTAAATTTTATTCTTCAAATATTGGAGACTGTAGATTGTTACGATAATTTGTAATTAGATAATAAATTTGTAGCATTATGTTGCTTTGTAAGATTTCTTGTTGTCATTTGAAAGCATATAAAGTGGATGTTGATAACATCCGCGTTATTCTTACGTTTTTACTTCACTTATCACTTGTTCAAGTATTGCGGAATTGATTTTTTATAGTAAAAGTGAAAACGTCACTTAGCCTAAAGTTCAATAACCCTCAATGTGTCCAATCAAATGTATTTTTCTTATAACTGAGCTGTGATGTGTTACATAACGTCAAGTAGTTCACATTTACATTATATTACAATAATAGTATATCTAATGATTAAGAATAATGGCAATAGGATAAACAATTGTCTAAAATTTCCAAAAATCTGATATTTAATGATGTCATTAGTAAATGGCAGTCATTAACGGATATTACCTTACTTCCTTTTTCGTTTTAATAATCTGATAAAAGCCTACTTGTGGTCTTTAATAAGCCGTTTGTATTCTTATTACAGTCCCTCCTTGTTGCCTCGGTCGCTAAACGAATATTCGTATAAGCGTTTTAGTAAACGAAATCTCATTTCCATTTAGGAATTCTGTTTCAGGTTTCAATGCAAACGAAACTTTGTTTATTTGAAGACCTACAAAAAAGGATGCACACTTATTAGTCGTAGATACTTATAGGTTTCAATTTAGAAATCAATACTTGTATCGATAATTTATTGAATTAATTAAATATTTAAATAACAATGATTCAAGCCTGTATTAGTCATCACATTGGTATTTATAATACTTTGATAATATGAAACAAGTTTTAAAAAGAATGTCCGCTAATGTTTTTCTTTACAATCTTTATTTTATTAATCACATTTCAAAAATGGCTATCCCTTAAACAATCCACATTATACTTAGGGAAGGAAATAACAAATACTACGAAAAAATACTGCTTTCTAAAGAATTATAAATCACTTTTATTAGAAGTAATAATAGAGGTTTTAGCGTTATTGGGTAGATAGAGCATAATGTCCCTAAAGATAGCCAGGTAGAGGTAGGTTTTGGGAAAGGTATGTATTTATTTTATGTTCATAAAAGAATTCTACCTGGCAGTCGCCGATATGAGTCACCAACACGACTTTTCCATTGCAGATAATGAAAAGAATTTGTACGTCTATAGCACTGTAAAGACTATCATTGGTGTATCTAATAGAAGTATTGCTTTTACATTGAAACTAATGTTCCTACAATTGATATTCAGTATGCGTGAAATAGGAGTTTGGTAAAGCATACAAATTCTACCTTTTGGAAGTCGATTTGTATAAAAGTTTGAAGGTAAACCAGTTTCTGGCTAATCGTTACAATCAATTCATAGGAATTTTGTTCTGAAATTTATGTCGATATGTAAAAACATACAAGCGAATTAATATGCGAGTTTTGTTCTAGTGAATATTGTGTATAATTTTTTTTTATCATTACAGTAGCGATATAAAAATGGGAAAACATCCTAGTTAGAATTAAATTAAAATGAAACTCTTTTAAATTTGTAAAAGTAAACAGTTAAAACGATATTTAAAAGCTTGAAAGGGAAACATCCGCGCACCACGCAGACAGACGGGCTGGCGTTAATAAAAGACTCAGAAATGAGAGAAATGAAAAAATGGTCCATCCAGAGTCCGCCAATGAATGGTACTAACGAGACCAACGCCCAAACGATCTCTACTTTGCTGAGCGGCAGATCTTTACTGTTTAACGTAGGTACTTTTGTGTGTAATTTCTGTCTATCTATCTATCTGTTCATTTAGTCTGTAAGCAATACTTTTGTTCAGTACCTTCATTGTTCCCTTTTATTATTCATAATTATAATTTATATTTTCATAATATGTCCATCCTAAAAGTGTTTGCCTGATATAATATTCGGCCACCATCATCGCATAATTTATTCACGGATTTTGTTAAAACTTTCACTGTGATATAATCCGGTTGAAAACTCCGGTCATAAGCATGTTAATTCAAGCGTGAGATGAAACACTCTTTGCTTACTAAATAGGTTAGAGGTCATAGATTAAAAATATATTATATGAACTAATGATAGTCTTTTAATAATCATCATTAAATATAAAAAATAAATGACGCAACCTTAATGATTCAAAGGTATTTTTAGTGAGTCACAGTATCCTTAAAAGACGTTTTATTTATATACTGATATAAAATAATCTTATATCTTAACATTAACGGATGTAAATTATAATAAATTAAACTCTTTCATTTACAAGGAATGGAGAATTATATAGAATAAATAAATAATTTACAAAAAACAAAATAATTAAAATTAAATATAAAATGAAACTTATTCAAAAGTGATGCTGGGAGTTTCTAAACATATTGCCATAAACTTTATATTTCGTATTACCTGAACCGGTATTGGCAGAGTCCGCACTTAACACGAAAAGTTCAAGGTTCCTTCGAGATGGTCGTTGTATTTATAAACATATGTACATACATTAATCCTGTTTTTGAAACGAGGTATTTTATACTTTGCAAATTGTATTAAATTATTTTAAACGGAATTTTAATTTCCTGCCAGAGAACACCGCTTTTTACTTACGAAACTTTAAGCTTTTTTCTCTTCAAACTACACAAACTTTGTAAAAATAGTATTTCCAATAAAAAACCTAAGCACCTTTAGAATTTCTTAATAATTTCTACGAGGCTTTATTTAAAAATCTCTGGAAATATTTAACAAGTCTGTAGAAGGCTTTACAAATGTCATGACGACATCAGCCCCACGTAAAGGTCACGATTGGCAACTTTGTGTCATGCTATTCTAACACTTACGTAATCGGAATAGAGCTTACAACGGCTTTAATAATTTTGATACTATTTATCTTTTCTAAAATTGTAGGCGAGAGTAACCTTGCGACCCGCTTTTAGCGCTTATAGCTTATTCTTTCACAAAATACATGCTTTATTTATAAAAATAATCGTAAATACCAAAATACAATGAGTATACCTCAATAACAAATATATTATTACGACAAACATCCGTATAAATTTATTAATAAAAAAAGATATAACAGGCGTTTGTGTGTGCCAAATATTAAACGTTATAAGTAAATACTCATGGAGTTACATACCAATGTGTATAAACAATAAATAAAAGGTATGTGAACTCCAAATGTATTCTATCTTTGTCCGCATAACTTTATTGCTTGACTGATTGCAGGACAAAAAATAGTCTTATCTATTTATGTATAGCTAAGTCCCTCATTTCTCTAGGGCGAGATTTGGTAAAAGCGTTCAATGAACTGTACAAGCACCAAGTAGATAATTTTAAGTGAGTTAAGGTATGTACTTGGTATAAAAGGTATTTTTTAGAGCTTTTATGAAATTTTATCTTTAAAGTACATCATACATTTCATCGTAAGCATCTAGATTTTAGCATACCTACATTGTTCGCGGCTGCCAGTTTTATGCGAATCATTTTTCAATCTTTCTTTATTCCACGATATTAAACTGAATATTTTTGTAACGTGAATTCTACTTTTCATTTTATTCATATAACGTTAAAACAAAAAAATATGTGAATTCAACGATAATGGCTATGAAATAACTTTGGAACTAACGTATTTCATTGGCTTAGGATAAATACTATATTGATCAAGTTAGTTGGTAGAACTTCGCTAATATATTATTACTTTTATTAACAATTAAAAGATTAAAACGACTGAAAACTAAACTTTTATGTCATAAATCAAAACTATGAGGTCTTTTATATAAAACGTAATATATATGCACATAATAGTATTATTATTAATTTACCCATACAAAATAGTCACGTATAGATGTTTGAAGTGTACTTGAAGCGACGTTATTATATTTTACTAAATATTACTGAATTTTCAGCCATTGGACGGCAACGTTCGAATACTGTATACACACCTTTTTATACTGGTACTTTTTCAATACTGTAAGGAAGTGTTTATGGCATTTACATTAATTAATTAATTAACAGATTGAATAATTCTATTTATCCCTATTACTATTAACAAAACAAACAGGATCTTCAAAGAGAAGTTTGTAATTGAAGCTGTCAATAGCAATCATAACTTTCGAAAGGAAATAAATCGTTTTCGCTAACCAGAAACTAGAGAGATGCCAATAGGTACTTTAGAGTCTTGCTTTGTAATGGCTACGTTTATTATTCTATCCACATTCTGACAATGGCTTATGAACGAAAGTAGAATAATAAGTTCGGCTTAAGGAATACAATCCGAAATTTAACTTACCCCGAGATAGATTTAAGACATTTACTTCTTAAATCATTCTTAAAATGCGATTCGTATTATTATATTCATATGAAAATTGAATTCTAATATTGGTTTTGTACAATAAAGTGATGTTTGTCAACTTTACAACTGTCTTTTATAAGAAGCAAAATTTCCATAGAAAATTTATCTCACTTCGAATATAGAAAATATCGCTAAGAAAGCGAAAGAGATAAATATTTGTAGTAAATAGATATTAGAATGTTGACATTGTTTGAAGAAAACGATCGTTGGATAAGCACGTACGAAAAATCAGCGTCACATTCTCTTCATACGACTACCAGCTAGTAGCTACGTGAGAATATTTGTATTAACTTCCTTTTAGAGAGCTAAGCTTATATTAAATACCGAATAACTTAATAAATGTCACTTATTAATTTAATAACAAATCTTTGAAAATTAAGAGGATGCTTCAAGTATAATTAACTATATTATGTTAAGATTATCTGGATTAATTAAAATCTGTAAAACGTAATAATGTAGAACAGTAGAAGTGTAATTTTATTAAATTCTCTGAATATAAAATCAAATTATGAGACCGTTTAGATTAATATACAAGTACTATATAATAAATAAAATAATTATAAATTAATGAATGTGAGGTCTGTGTGGGTATGGTTTAGAATTTAAGCAATACCACCTTGAGGTCGATTAGACGTCGATTATTGTACAATGAAACTAGCTTGGCGTGTAAGTTATTGTGCAAGCCTTTGTACGAAGGGGAGCGACATGTATTTTATCTTAGATATATTATGCAGAAGTTCCTACGCTAAAACAATTCTTATATTAAAAACAAAAGAATACAATAATGTGTGCTATAATTGGTTATTGTTCTTAAACACATATGTTCTTATTTTAAAATCATTTGATACAAAAATAACAAGTCTAATTACATAAATTAATTAACACAGAGCGCTAATTCGATAAATAGAACTTAATCTACAAAATGGGTATACTTAATTTCATGGGGAGTCGTCTAAGTTTATTGTTTCTTTTGTATTCGGATTAATTTAGCACATAATAGACAACAAAGCGTTGTTATCAACTCGAATAATAGAAGAAAGTATTTGTCATTAGCATGTTAAGAGAACATTTAATAAATTGGGTAATTTTAATATAATACATAACACCTTTCCAATTTTATACTTGACCTAAAGTAAAGTGCGTTTGAATGGTATTATGTAATTAAAACAATTGAAAACTGCTTTTAAAATCATGATAAACGGTTCATTTGGCAATATGGCGCGACATTCATAAAGAAACAATACAATAACTTAGTAATTGTAGTTCAAATTCAATGAGGCTTAACTCTCAATATTAAATGATATTGTTTGCTTCTTAGTATATGAAGCAAATTTTAATAATTATTGTTAAGACTTGTTTCAGTAATACACAGTACTTGCACTTCAATGTTTAATATCCAACCATTTGTAATAGAATGGGCGAGAACAGCCCTTACAACTCGTTTTATAATATTTTAACACGATAATATTTAGGTGAGGGTAATTTACTATTTCATAACCAACTTACAGATGATATTATTTATCTATACTAATATTATAAAGCTGAAGAGTTTGTTTGTTTGAACGCACTAATCTCTGCAACTATTGGCTCGAATTGAACAATTCTTTTTGTGTCGAATAGTCCGTTTATTGAAGAAGGCTATAGGGTATATGTCATCTCGCGTGACTTATAGAAGTCAAGCAGCAATGAAAAATGCTGCAAAAACGGGAAAAGATTTCTTTTTTGAGAGCTTTCCTCGCGTGCGCTGAGGAAACACTAAAAACCGCGCGGACGGAGTCGCGGGCGACCCCTAGTACTTTATAATAAGTTCTAATAATTAATAAAAGATTAAACATTATGTTAAAATATTCTATGCTTCTAATTCTTAAAACATTTAACATTAAATACTAAATAACATTCCATAATTAAGAGCGTAGGTGGCGCTACTGTTGAAACTTATGAACTAAAACATGTAAATTCCAATAAATATTACTAACATTATATTATAAAGGAAATAAAAGCTAATGATAAATTTAATTGTGAGTATAATAAAAAGGTGAAGTTGAGTTTTATTGTTTAAAAAACAAAAAATAAGTAAAATTACGACTTTATTTATGGTTGTTCCATTGTTTTAAAAATACTGTTGTGTTGTGTGAAAATACTTTTTTTTTGGCAAAATCTATTAAAAGATCTAAAGGCATTCGAATGGGTGTAATTCGTTAATAACGAGGGTACAAGACACAGTATTCTTACTTCTTGTCAACAAAAGGTGCATTGGTCACATTCCTTGGAGGTAATCGACAGCGAGCCTTGTGTAGAGGCAAGGCCGTATAGTGAAGGGAACCCAAGTAGCGATATTATAGATACCTATATATTAGATATACTTCCTATACTGTATTTGGAACAGAAACAAACTGGTTGTGAAACGGAGTTTTAGTTTGATAACTTGTTCGCAATAGATGCAAATATTTATTTATATTAACTTGTAACGCTGGAACAGCTTAGATTTTAGTGATTATTAAACAGTTGATTTATCAAACATTTAAGCAAATGTGTCAGACATTAAGATTTATAAGATATGATAATAGCACATTGAGGTGATAAGGGCTGGTCAGTCAACCGGTAAAATTAGATTCCGCAAGGTTTGCTAACACATACGTAAAGTGACACGAATGCAAATTGGAGTATGTAGGTTAAATTGTACCGTAAATGTGTTTAACCGGTTAATATAAATGGGGTAACTAATCAGGTGATACTAATTTATATACACTTAAAGCCTTTAAATCCACTTTCTAATAAACCACCGGTTAAATCTTGATATATCGTTATATTTAAGTACTTATATCTAAATAGGTTTTAAATGTTACCCAAATTTGGCGCATTATTTATATTTAGATACGACAATAGATATAATAAAATTCTACCAACATATTGAGGACCTATATTTAGTTTAGTGTAATATTTAATCTCATATTAACAAACACATGAGATTGCTAATCGCTGTACCTGCGTGATCCTTAAATTTATAAATTCTATTTAAACATTTCAAACAGGCACTCGAGAAACCAGTTACACGAGTGAATTAATGCCGTGCCAGATAGCTGAGATGCCTCTGTCAACATATACTGATTCCATGGCAATCGAAACTGAACCTTAGAGCATTGTAATAAGAAGTTACACTAGAATTAGAAATCGTCCCAGTTGTTAGTCTGTGGAAGTTGAAAATCCTCCTAGATTATCGAATTCATTAGTGCACTTTGTGCTTCAAAAGACTGAAAGTGCACAATGTTAAACGTACGCTTAAAACCATCTTTGGAACTGAAAATAGTGAATATAAGGTTATGTAATTTTATAGTTAAATTTCTTAACACGATAAAAAATTTAAATAATTATATTTTTTATAAATGCAGTAAAATATGTCTTATAATTTTGGATAAAAAAAAGTCGATCCTGCCAGGATTCGAACCTGGAATCTTCTGATCCGTAGTCAGACGCGTTATCCGTTGCGCCACAGGACCTGTATTTCAACTTGTTTAAAAACTAGTATGTAAGTAAGGATATTTTTTCGTAAATGTTTTAACCGTTACTTTGCAAAATATAAATGATAATTTAAATAAAATTGTTTCGATAATTTACACATGCTCTAAATTATTCATTGACCGTATTGCCTACTTTGTCTATATTGCAATTATTTCTCTATTTTAGCTCTTTAATCGCACTCGTGTTGAAAGCACGCGACGAAGTCGGCGCAGGCGCATGACCTCGTTACCGGTAACGGAGTTGTAACCGTCCCGTACATCTTTAGCAGATGTTTCATACGCGGAATTCTATTATATAAGCGAATAGTAAACTAATCATGGTTACTTTGTAATTGTTTCAAATGTGTGTCAGTCTTACTTAATATTCACTCTGTATATTAAAAATACAGATTTTTAGGTAGTTTTTAATTTATTGAAATGAGGGCTCATTAATTAAAACATAGTTTTACTTTCCATTCTTTTGTCCATACGTAACTCAATAACCCACTTGTGAATTTCATTGTACACATACAATAGAATTTCTTAAAAAAAAGTTAATTTAAGAGCACACTAAAATTTGAATAATTAACGGTAAACGAACCAACGAAAAGAGCAGGAATGTGCCTAGGTAACGTTTTGTGTGAACCGTAATAGAAGACTTGGGTTTGCAGTTTAACCAACCTAATTATTCGTACTCTAAACTTGAAACGGAATTAACTTTGCCGGTTTCGAATTTGTTGAATGTGAGCAGGTGCGACTTTAATAAAGCTGTGAATACCACCCTGCAATTACCAACATTGGAAGACATTAAACTAAACGACTGTTCATTGGAAAGCAACATTAAATTTGCAATGAATGCAATTAGCCCTGCCATTTTGAATGAAAAATGTACTTTTCTCTGTAAAAACTACCGTGATTTACTACCAAGTACCCTACAATTTAAATATATTTGTTAAAGTTAAAGTAATTTTTAAAACCGAAATAACATATAGAGAAGTTTTAATCTAAAAGCCAAGCTTTAATATTCAATAATTTTATTTAATGTTGTATTTTTAACCATTTATATATTCCGATAATAAGAAAAAAACCCGTAAAATACAAAGGCTCCCTTGGGTGAACAAGAGGTGACAATTTTTTATGATAAGCAGGATTTACCTATATCACAGGGGATTAATTTAGAAAATTATTTGAAAATATTTGTACTGGCCGTTATATGAGGAAGGTAAAATGATAATTTATTTTATTTATGGTTTTCGTACAACGTTTTACTTTTACTTATTTTTCTGATCTTCTATTAGGTAATTAAGTAAATTTTCCAGTTGGACGTAATCATTATGATAAAGAAATTATACTTAAGTTATTATTAAGATTAACAATCTGAATTTAATTAATTGCTTCTGATAAGTCAGTTAATTTTTTTTACTGCTTCACATGAAGGTAGTATTGCTACCCTCACTTAAATTATAAATCCCAACAAACCAATCAGAGGAAAGAGTAGCAATTGTAAAATCCAATTCGAATATAGTAGTGGTCCGTATGTAAATAGTACCACTACGAATACTACGGTATTTTATAGTCACAGGGGTATAGAAAAATAATTTTCTTAAAAAGTTCTCTCCTTAAATCCTTATAATCCTGCTGGAGCGCTGGCAAGTTCATTATTTTGCAAATTGTTTTGCAGGAGCACACGTGTTGGGGAATTCTCATTTCTACTTTTTATTTGTACTAGTTAGTGTTGGTTCTCTGAAGGAAATTAAGCTTAATATAAGAAGTATATTATAAAAATATATTTTCTACTCATTTTATATTTTTTTTGGTTTAATCTATATCATTTTAGAATATAATGCATATTCAACAAAATACTTGAACATTTGAAAAGAAGACTTACATGTTTTGGAATATTAATAATTGACATTTGGATACAGAATGGCCCTAGAAAATAATGCGGTCGATGTGGCAATATGAAGTAATTAATGTTCTACTTCGTGTGATGCGCATGAGTGCCTCCACTGGCTAGGACGTGAGGTTATCTTACCTTCAAGTACTATAGGGTGCATTATAATGACACTAACATATATCTATTTCTTCCTGATGTAATTATAAAAATCAATTCAGAATTTATTCTCAATCTACTGTCGGTGAATGATAATTTATTGTACATGATGAATCAAATTTTAATAATGTATTAGTTAAGTAAACAAATATTTTAATTTCCTCTTAGCTATGGTAGATATACTTTTTAAATATGATTTTTAAATATTTTATTGCATAACAAAAAACATACTACTTAAAATGTATATTTTTTGTTGAATTTTAAGACGGAAGGTAGACTTAATTATTTTAATGAGGGTAGTGTACAAATTATATGCCACGTACAATATAACTGATTTTGTCCGAGCGAACTTAAGAATACTTCCCGTCAAGTTTTAATATACGTTGAAGGCTACCCTTACACCACAGATACTGAATAGCGAGGCGGGGACACGACCGGTTACATCTCAGCCTCTCGAAATGCTGTATTCTGTTGTCCCCGTTTAAAGTCGTGGTATTGTTTGATGCTTTTACCAAATAAAAACTGATAACAAACCCGGCAATGTGTACATCAAAGTTTTTATGTATATTTTTTAAACAGGAAACCATCTTGTTTAATGTTAATAGTTTTTGTGTACGACATCATTTGTAATAGGTTATGCGCGTTGATGTCTTCCCTATCACGTAACATGCACAAACTTTTCACATCACTGTTCATTGTACATATAATGAATCTGTAAATATTTTTTAAATTTAATAGTAGTGTGTAGTCAGAATAGAATCTAAAATGCGGAAGATGTTTACAACAAAGTCGCAAAAAGAAAGTTGCTACGAAAGCGGTCTCACGAGAATGGAATTTTGGTCTGTAGAAGCGCCGCGCCCACCTGCTAACTACACCACACCTGAGCCAAAAGTGTGTCAACACAACTGACTCCTCGAACTCGGCGATCGATCGTTGGAACTTTCACATTACCTTAAATTAACACTCGCTTGAGCGAACACTAATGTCTAAACGGTATAACATAGAGAAAAGAACAAACCTTTTTGCACGCCGCGGGGCGTTCCAAATATAAAATCCGGTTTACACTATCAGGGGTTGGGGTTAACGCACGGGCACTGTGCTGTAACACACTCACCACACCAGAGTCACAAAGTCTGCCGCATCGTTGGCAGGCCAATGCGGTCGCGACGGCCGCCAGTTAAACACTGAGGCTTTCTTAGAGACAACACGCGCACGCGCAGGTAAGAATGAGACTATAGTGATTATGGCACACCGACTCACTTCTACTTATGTGTGCGTTGACTTCAACATTAAGTAGGTTCTGCAGAGTCATTACAATTAAGATGTTCTAATAATAATAATAACAAAAATAATCTCATTGAGAATCATGTAATTATATGAACAAAATTATATTAATTAAATTCATAATAATATTTCAAGTAGTGTGTATGTCTGCATATTTAGCATTCTGCTTATAAAATGTGTGTACCTCATATGTATAGTGTCACGAAAAAATTATTTTGAAACCAACATTACGAAAAATATTATATACTAAAATATTATACAGAACCCTAACGCTTCTCCGATCCGTCGACTTCATTACTGTGATGCGCATTTGCCACCACATATGTATGGCTTATTTAAAAGAGTCAACGTGATGCACATACAAATAAGAATTACCCACCGCCTCATAATATTTAAGTTTTTAAGTCATGAAAACGATAGTAAAACATCGGATAAATTATTGTAATATCAAAAATACTATTTGTATAGCCATTTTGTACTTATTTAAAACATACATTAAGAATTATTATTTATAGCTAAAATTCCAACGTACTAAGGTACCCTCTTAATTCAAAATGTTTCGTCAATAAAACTACTTTACACAGAGTGCCATTATAAGGTCAAGATTCACCATCTTAACCTTATCTAGTTTGAGGTAAAGTAAATATTAGAAACAATAACTTTCAGAGACAATAATGTTGACAGATGTCACAAAATGTTTAGCAAAAATCTTATTCATCTATATTGTTGTAAAAACATAATTGTAGTTATAAATGGCCGATGTCTGTTTGTTAAAACTTACGCAAACCTTGTTGTATTATATACTAATGCTTTACTTAATTTAACAATAAAATCAATAGAAGTTAAAAAAAATTATAAATCTTCTAAATAAAACAGAAGTGGACCTGGAATAGTATATATATACATTAAAAATATGACTATAAAGAATGAGGGAAACTAGCTGCCTTACATTCTCGTTTAGATATAATGCTGTAGAATAGTTTCAAAAGTGGTAGCTGTATTTTGTCTGTCAATAGCAATGTTTATTATTTACGTGAAAAACTAAGCAGTCCTCTTGTCACCAGACGAAGCAATAAGACCTGAGTTTGTTTGTTAAAAATTGTTTAGCAGAATGAGTTTTACTTACAATCGGTACAAATATGTTATTCTTATCTCGTGTTTTATTAAAGATATAAATTGCCAAATAAATTTTTATATGGCACAGATACTCGACATTATTCGTATTTTCATTAAAAAAAGAGAGGATTGAATCAATCATTCGTTCAAATAGCAACTGGATAATGTTTGTTTAGGATGAAAATTACCTTTGAATGAAGAAATTTTAATTGACGTGGGAATTTTATTATAAACAATATAATAACGAGCTGTTATTATATAAAATGTGTTTTTTTAACCAGCCTTAGTTTAAAAAAACGAAGAAATATTTCTTCGTTTTTTTAATTACCGGTATATTCATAGAAATGAATAAACCGGTAAAAAAACACTATGGCTCTATTCTGTTTAACCTTTCCTTATTAATTATAAGCACTTTGTATTTAAAACTCATGAAACGTTCATGATATTTTGCAAACACATGACACTGTTTTCATGACACATGCTTTATGAATCGTAAGTAAAATTGCGCACTTTCTTTTAACCTTGACGTATTTGGTGACAATAGTATTTAGAAAACTAAACATTCGTTAGTAACATATTAGTCATAGTTTTCTCTTTTAAATGTATCTGTATATGTTTCTTAGTTAATTATAATAATTTGAATTTGTTATTAGAATTATCTATACATATAATAAAATTGTCACTGATCCATTTCTGTAAATGGAAAATAATTAAAAGAAACATCATAGCCCTTTTTAAGAGCAAGAGAATCCAAAACAATGGTTTTTTAGTTTGTCTGTTTGTCTGTAGGTCTGTATGTCTATATGTCTGTATGTCTGTATGTTTGTGCACCCTAATCTCAGAAACAGCTTAACCAATTTGAATGCGGTTTTTAGGAATATATTATGACAGTCTTCACTTAACATTTAGCGTTTATTTCATCTAAATCGGTTAAGAAATAAAAAGTTATGTCAATTTCCGTCAATCACGTAATAGGTACCATGCAAATCTTATCCTATACATGTAATAAATCTGTAGAAAAGTAGTCTTTGTAAATTGAAAATATTAAAAATATATACCAGGATGTGAAGTGATAACTAACAGAATCCATTTTCAGCCTTTTTAAAATCATTGTCTGTTTATCTGTTTGTCTTTTAGTTGTGGCCACATAACGAGAGAATCCAAAACAATGTTTTTTCATTTTGTCTGTTTGGGAATATATTGTCATGGGATTTACTTTATATATCTTTTTTTTTAACAATCGGTTAACAAATAATGAAGTTAATAATCTTTTATTGTCGTACCATTGCTGCTTATCAGTTTGAAGGTTTATAGTTTTTACATACATTGGTAAACACAAAGGGTACCTACGTTTTATCAAAATCGAAATCTACGCGTACGAAGTCGCAGGAACAGCTAGTATATAATATAAAAAGCTTTTATAAAGGAAATCCGTATGCCTTATCCTTAATTTCATGATATTTGCATTTGATAATTGTGTATTTTACGAGACGAGACGACTTGAAACCTTTTGAAATAATATTTCAATATCCTACACCGTGAGTTACGGCTTCTTCGATTAAACTTTGTGTGCAAATTATGGACATTTTATAAAGTTTCGGGACAAATGCTTTTTAAAATATAAGAATAAGTTATTAAAAGAATTGGATAATGTTTTATTATTAAGCCAAATTATTTCTAGTCCTTTGATTACTCTAAGCCATTACACTTTCAAGATAACAGTCAACTTGAGAGACGTAAAAGTTATCTTAACATTCATAAAGAAGCAGAGAACAATAAAAGCTACCCATTGTTGCGGTGACAAAAGTTTATAATGGAATCCTACAAAATTGTATTGTCACCGAAACAATATTTATGTATCTCCTTTACTTTCTAAGAGGGATGATAAAAATCATACTTCTACCTTTAGATTTATATATTATAGAGTATTATAACTTATTTCTAAGGATTCTATTATCCTCGAGAAGTTTTGTTATATTTTGATGACCTGTAGGTTTAGTGGTAAGCCCAAGAGTGCTGTGCCGGAGCGTGGATTCGATTTCCGCACGGGGTACAGGATACAGTTTAGTAACGCAAATATAAAATAAATTAATAGTCTCAATGGAATCATAAACGTAATATTATTATATTTGAGTTACATTTATATTTATTATATAGTAAAATATATAAAATATAATTCTGGAGAGAAGAGAAAATAGATTCATCAAGATAGAAAGAAGATATTTTAACCGTCCTGTTGGTCTAGTGGTTATCGCATACATCGAACGTATAGCGAAGCAATGGGGCTCGGGTTTGATCCCCGACAGGGACAGTCATGTATGTGATGAGCATCGATGTCTGTATTTCTGGGTTTGGTTGCTTATTAAATATATTCTTAGTATTTATAATGTTTATTTCTATGTATATATATCTAACACCCTTAACAAATACTGTGTTATTATATACAAAGTTAATACTTTTTGCATCATAGTAGCATACATTACGAGAAACAGTCTCGTGGGAGTAAAAAGAGAAGGATTGTTGGTTTACGTTAACAAGTTACTTTTACAAAATTGCTTGAAATTGCATTAATGTTGGTCATTTGAATTAATGAAGTTTAATTAATGTAATTTATAATAATTAAATTAATAGCATAGATAATCCCAATATGGTAATTAATAGTTCAGATGAAACCTATTAAAAATATTGTATTTCGTGTTTTATATAGTAATTATAGTATTCTTGATACTTATAAGCACCTACTTTAATGAACAATATATAATAATATTATATGTATGTATTTTTTATATGTTAATATATAATAATATATGTACGCATATATAAAATAATTATCAAAACAATATCGTTGTGGTTTAGTTATCTAATTAGTGAGGTTTATTATTTAGTTATCTAATTGTTTTGCAAGTTATTTTTGTATGATTTCAATTTGGTATATTGTCGGATTCTCAGACAGATATAACTTTTTCAAATGTATTCGGTATTCCAGATTAATTTTTCTTAAGAATAATGTTATTTGTTAACTTCGAGTTAACGTTTGCAAATTAAAATACGACAGATAATATTTTACTAAATGAATTGAATTTTACCACTACATTTATCTAGAATTCACTATTTGTATTCTAAGATCACTTGGTATATATTTCACCAAATTAAAAGTAACTGCTATAATAGTATATAGTGTAATAAAATTAAGTCTATTTAAATCTATCGAATAAAACGAATATATTAATCTTTAAAATTAAATTTAATGATACAAATACAATGATATATGTTTGTTTTGTTTATTTCATTACGATTATTTGTAAAAGTATCAAACTACTCTTATCATAAATATCAAGTACTGTCAATATTTCCAAATTCATTTTGTCAGCAGACAGAGATTCAAGAGAGACAGAATGCTATGATGTCTTTAATAAAATCCTCTGTTTACAAATTTACCGCGAAGTTAATAGGTAAATCTATACATATAATAAAATTGTCACTGATCAATTTCTGTATATGGAAAATATTAAAAAAAAAACATCATAGGGAGCCTTTATAAGACAACAGAACCCAAAACATTGGTTTTTCAGTTTTTCTGTTTGTATGTATGTCTGTATGTTTGTGCACGCTAATCTCAGAAACGGCTTAACAAATTTAGATGCGGTTTTCAGAAATATATTTTTACAGTCTTCACTTAACATTTAGTGAATATTACATCTAAATCGGTTAAGAAATAAAAAAGTAAGAATGTCAATCTATGGCAATCACGTAATAGGTACCATGAAAATCTTATTCTTTATATGTAATAAATCTATAGAGGAGTAGTCTTTGTACATTGAAAATATAAAAAAAAATATACTAGAATGTGAAGTGATGACTAAAAGAATCCATTTTTAGCATTTTTTAAATCGTTGTCTGTTTGTTTTTTAGTAGTGCACACAACACGAAAAAAAAATATACAGGGGGACCTTTATATAAGCAAGAGAACCCAAAACAATGTTTTTTCATTTTGTCTGTATGTCTGTATGTTTGTGTACGCTAATCTTAGAAACGGATTGATCGATTTGGATGCAGTTTTCGGGAATATATTGTCAAGGGATTCACTATATATTTAGATTTTTTTTTAACAATCTGTTAAAAAATTGAGTATTTAATAATCCCTTATTGCCGTAACATTGCTGCTTACCAGTTTGAACGTTTATAGTTTTTACACACATTAGTAAGTACCTACTAAGGGTACTTTTTATCAAAATCGAAATCTACGCGTACGAAGTCGCGCGAGAAAAGTGATTTTTATTCTTGCTTAAGCGTTGATTAAATGTAAATGTTTAATTTTGGGAATAAGTCCTCATTGGTGCTTGAGTAAGACTTATCTCACTTTCATTGTATCAGTCCCAAGCAAATAAATCATCAAAATGAAATCTTTAAAAAGTTTGTTTTGAAACTAGTTTCATAGTATACCCGGTATATTTTATAGCCGATGACAGTACTTTAATTTTTTAGTCAAACGTAAGAAAAGGGGATTCTGTAAAGATATCTTATGTAATATTTACTTTATTGCCATAAATATAATCTAAGATATTTTTTCATTAATAAATTTTTAAGCAAATAGTCTTATAATATATATAAATATAAAACTCATAATATTTACATAAAATAATAAAACTATTATACATACATATTCATGTCACGAAGATTTTCCATTTTAGTTTCAATCAAAGATATTGCAGAGAGATAAATAAAGATAAGGATAGTTTTAATTCTTTTTTTGTTTAATACCAAATCTCCACTTATAATTCCACAGCAACGCTTGTCGGGTTTTCTTTTTCCAATACAAACGTTATTAGCTGTTCTTGCCATGACAACGTCTCGCGGGTCAGCTAGTACTTTATATAATACTCTGTATTGAGTGACATTAAGAATTCTTTGAAAAGCTTTCAAGAGATTTTATACTCTGAAATTTCATTTCAGGTTGTATTTAAGTTTTAATTGAAGTGGTTAATGTTTGTTTAATATGCTTTTTTTCCTTATAGACGTAAAAATCTCAAAGGTTTCTTTAACAAAACAAATTATTATGCTTAATAATGAATCAGAAAACCCAAAATAAATATCCACTTCATGAAAGTTATTCCTTTGATTAATAGCCACATATATAAATATATAATTGTTGATGTTTGTTTGCAGAAACTAAACATCTTAAACAAACAAAACTTTCAGAAAATTGCTTTCAAAGGTTACAAAGTGTAACCTCAGGGCAGAGCTAAAGTAGGGATTGTCAAATACAAAAGAATTTATCGAACGCTACTTGGAAATTTTCAGCAAATTTGAAGGAACAAGACAATCAGCAGGACTCTATTATTATCGGGAATTTTTGCTTTGTTCCCTCTCGTCGGAGGGTGTTTCAGAATTTTTCAATTTTCAGAGTCATGTCATTACTCTTTTAGCTATTAGGCTTAAGAAAAAATGTCTTTGGTTAGGAAGACAGCAAATAAGAGTATTATTATTGTGATTCATGTTGATTAATTCAGGAAAAATAAAGTTTATAAAAATAAAGCGTAACTTTTTTTTAATAAAAAGTACACAATTTAATTAAAAAAGCAACGGAAACTGCCTGTAAAGACAACCCCCGTTTAGAACACCTGTGACTTTTTATGATTTTTACCAATATAGTATTATTAAGAATATTAAAATGAATTATGTTTCGTGGAAGATGTTGAAGACTTATTCTGACGAGGATTTAACACCAGCACGTATACGAAGTCTTTAGCTAAAAGCTTTAATATCGTGCAAAGTTTTTGATAAAAGCTTCCAGAGTTTATATTGTTGGTTTTTATGACTTACTTAGTCCTCTAATGCGGGAGTGCTACGTATATCAGTTCATACTTTAGGGACTTAGTTGCCAAGTGCCTCAACAAGTTTAATCCATTACACAAACCAATTAACTCATTGAATATATTAAAAAATACTAAATGTGTTTGTACTTTAATAAATTTAATAATTGTCTCTCGTAATTCTATTATAAAAATAAACAACATAAAAAAACAATAAAACGAAACTAAACTATGAGAAAAATAATAATATTCTTTGAAAAAAAAAAGTATTAATGAAGAAAATATATAATGCTGCTTACCTTATTATTGAAGATAAAATAGAAGCTTAATAAAATACAAAAAAATAATGTTTGTATAGGTATATTAAAAGTTTATTGACCACAAACTCTTTAAGCATAAAATTTCTTAATTAAAAACTTGGTAAATCCAAATATTATGGCACCCAAGCTTTTCAATTTCGTATACGATCTAAAACCTGTTATAGGGGATGTTTTATATATTTAATTCAAGGGTTCAAGTGCCCTTCAATATTCCGATGACGACCTTTATAATATTAAAATCCCTTCGATGAACCTATAGCCCTTCATAGCCCTCTCAGGAACAACTACCGAGCTTTTATATACAATTTATTAAATAAGTTAGTGCTGTGTTAGTTCATATTGGTATGAATATTGGATTTATTTTTTACTAGATTTACGTTTTTGACGATACTTTTTACTAGGTTTTTATTTTTATCTATATTCTATGAATATAAATTATTATTTTAGAATTAGACACATACAGATAATTAATAATATAAGATTCTTAACGTAAATAAAAAAAATACATTTATTTTAACAATTCTTGAATATATGATATTATTTTCAATTTCAAGTAATAGCATATTTCATTTAATAGATATACCAGTTTAAAAGAAATTTTCGTACAGAAAACTACGAATAGTAAACCCAGGAATTTACGGTAAATATATTTATCATAGAAAAGACCAAGAATAATCAAATTTAGAGTCTGGAACGTACCTTACTTAGTAAATTACCAGGCTTATTTGTTTAACAGTCACAATAATTCAAGACCTACAAAGGGCACATGACACAGGCGTTCCCTGGAGTGTGATAAGAGGTCTGCGAACCACATGAGAACCGACTTGGGATTTATTCGAATACTGACTCACTCGTAATTACGGGGAAGCACGTTTTCAGTAGGAAAATGAATAATTACGCTTTACGATTATTTACAATGCAAGCTTCTATTCTCTTGGGATAGTGACTTTTATTTTTTGTTATGTAATATTTTGAATATGTTGCTTACATTTGCCCTAAAGGTTGAAAATGGTCTCTATTAGCGATAAGGCTACACTTTTTTTATAATTGACTTCTCTGCGTATCAAGCTGTTATGTACAATTACTATTATATTATGTTTCTTTCTTTATTTATTGTTTTTTTTTGGCATTATTTAGAATGCAGTAAGTAAATAATATAAATATATTAGGAAGCTTTTTTGTTTTTATATAAGTCAGAATTTACGCAATTATTTTACAAAAATTTTGGGATTAATATTAATTAAAATTATCAAATTAAATCGTTTGATCCACTCTATATCTTTTGATCCAACAGGATTGGCGAATATTGACTATTATATATAAATAACATTATTTTAAACTATAAATAAATAAGTTTAAATAATATAAATGTATAATACAGAAAGCTCTTTCAGTCCTGAATTTCTCGATCTCATTTATATATTCCTCAATAAATACTAAAATAATGACTAAATATGAACGTATTTTAAATATGACTTTCTATAAATATGAATTTCTACGGAGCTCTTTAAGAGAACTTGCATATTTATTAAAGACAAAGACTGACTTTTAGCTATTACATTCAAAGAGTTTCCATTGTGACTAACAAATAGCCTTCCTCCCGTGTTAATAAAGTCGGAAGTGCCGAATAAGACAAAATGATTCCAGACGATGCCGAAGTGACAGTCGTATTTCCTTGTCATAAAATATTTGAGGATTACAGAAGAAGACTACTTAAGTAAGACTTGTAAAAGGTAAAGAATATGAAAGAAAAGGTTTTACAAACATTTAATGACTTAAACTTTCCTTTATTGTTTTATGTTGTATTAAAAATCTCATTATCGTTCTTATATATTTTCTTTTTTCTCGCACTTCCGCACTCGACTACAATAAAGCTGATGTTGATGTCTTGATTTAAAACATAATAAAATCAACTTAGGAACAAGTTAGATTTGTTTTTTTTTTGGTATATTTAGTTATTCAATATATATTATATTCAATATATATTATATTCAATATATATTGAAAGGTACCTTTATGACACAACGGCTAATTCTATTGTCCGGATACGATCAATATCTGATGCTGAAAATGTAGTCGTGTTTTTGTCCATACACACGAAATATAATGCAGACAACATAACATTGTAGGTACGTATTTGTTTATTATTTTGGAAAGGCATTTTATACTGTACAGGTTCCTAAAGTTTTATATAATTATAATTTGTATATAAAGTATGGTATAGTGATATTATTAGGTTTGGCTTTCTGCTTCTTAGTCCCAAAAATATTGTTTTTCTTTATGACAAAACTCGCATAAGAGATAATTCCTGTGCTGGGGTTGACATCACAAATAACAATCTGTGGATCATAGAAAGAATTGGGAATCGAACCCACGTTTTTTGGTTAAGCAGCAGTTCAGTCATGGTCACCAACCACTACACCAACAGGTCTTTCTCATTTCACCATTTACACAACCCATCCTTCTATTTTTCGGTTTCTGTCAAGCCACTAATCCATCCTTAGCACATTGTTTTCAACCTTTTTAATTATATGCCACACCATGCTAATGTGTACTTCTCACCTCTTCTGTAGCCGGCGAACATTCAAAATTCTTCTAATATTCTAATTTCTTATCAGTAATAACTGTTTTGTAAATTTTCTTCTTAAGTTTAAATAGCATTTTAAAATCTCTCTGAAATAGCTTTATTTAATAAAAAAATATAATTTATTCAACTATGTCCTACTATGAAATGCATTAGCATTCGCGAATGTCGGTTATGGATGTTTGCATTCGCGTTCGCGAATGTTCTAAAAATGACATTCGTTACATCACTAATACATATTTATAGTTTTTCCAATTGAGTATTTCATTGAAGAAATGTTTCGAAAATATTTAAAAGACATTTTTGTAGAAAAACAAAAAGAATAGAAAACACTGAAACTGTTCTCGAACACGTTTTACGATACTCGGCTGACGGAGCTAAGCGATTTTCATTGTAATAAATTCCAAACAAAAGTTTGTCTACGCTTGTCAATACTGCCTTATGCATTTTTGTAAATAAAGGTTTATAAAAATGTATTTCAACAGGATGTATACTAAGAATATTCTTATTTTGTTAAAATTTCACCCAATTGTATAAATAACATGTAGGTACAAACTTATTCTTATATTCTTATGTAAAAGATGTTTGAATTTATATATAGAGGTTAGCTATGTTACGTTTATTGTATAGGACATGAATTCCAGTGCGGCAAGAGGTGAGATGTCGAATATTTATTAAAAAATGCATTAACATATACGGATAAAATGTAGTTAGTTCTTCTAGATTTTATGCGTAAAATTACTTTATGCAATATTTTAGTTTTGTAGACTTTGAATAAAAACTGAGATTCTTTTAAAAAGCTGCGTTTGAAAAGGATAGCGTTTTATTAATATTCCCGTTATTAATATAACTTGTGAAAAATATTCAAAAGAGCAAAGATATAAGCAATATAAGTAAAAAGTATTAAATTTTCAGCAAACGTTTATGTTTCGGCTTTGAAGGAATTAATTTAAGAGTATAATTATTTTAATCAATTAAGTAAAAATACATGACATATCGCAAAAAAATAAGCAGAATAACTCTTATATTTCAAGATTTAAAAGTGTTATAATTTCGTAGACGTTCCTAATTATAAGCTGATTGGAAGCAAAGTAGATAAAATATCGCTGCCTCGTCGCTTGAGTCCGGATCTTGTGAATATTAAAAGGGTCCAGTAAATATGGTTACCAACGCGGAGGCTGTGAGAGCAGGCTTCAATTTAATTGTACGCCTTCCGAGAGAACGCACTAGGGAATAATTGATCGATCGTGTTGCTTTGATTTTGCCAATAAATTAACTAGGGGATAAACTATGC
This sequence comes from Napeogenes sylphis, assembly GCA_959347405.1. Taxonomy (NCBI): domain Eukaryota; kingdom Metazoa; phylum Arthropoda; class Insecta; order Lepidoptera; family Nymphalidae; genus Napeogenes; species Napeogenes sylphis. The sequence goes on along the minus strand of OY365788.1, from coordinate 24,919,613 downwards.
GGTTTAGCTAATAATAGTATTCAATATCTTGAATAAACTTGCGGTCGGGTACAAACAAAACTGAGGCGATGGTAGCATATTCCTCTGTTCTCTATTATTAATATCTATTATTATAATATTAGTATTCTATATTATCTTCCAGTTCCATATTTATGAAGTTAATAATTTAAGTGAGAACAAATGTATTACAAATGTATTTGCTCGGGGTTAGTAAAGGTGATAGCGAGTGAAAATTATGAGACAGCGTAATAAGAGGACTCCTTCATAACCGACATTAATTGGAAAAAAACCTATTCATGCTGCAATGAAAACGGTGATCTAAAATTAAATTGCCTGAGTTAGGTTTTATGATGTTATTAAAGTTCCTTATTGCTATTAAACTAAATGTAGGCGTTTTAAGATATTTTTAGAACATCTACTAAAAATGTATTATTCTAATGAAGATTGGTAGGAATTGGTAGGAAATTATACTAATTTACGAGATTTTCGTGGACATCAACAGCTGTTCACCTGACAATAATTTAATAAATATTACTAGACAAATAAAGAATTCAAGTAAACAATTTACTAAGTCAACAAATATAATAATTTTTGTAGGAAATAGAGGTAATGTAAATCATTTGGAATTTTAAAAATCTTTTGAAACTATAAGTAACTTAGATGTTAATAAAATTGTCTGGTTTTCATTACCCTATAATCAAGGTTTGCCACAGGCCGAAAATAAAATTAGATATAAGATTAACTTACTGATATATAATTTATGTTTGTATAATGACAAATTTCATGTGATTGACACTAACACTAATGTTAGTAATTTTTATAATCTGACTAATGGTAGGTATTACCTATCTCCATATATTAAAAACAGGTAGCTTCATCGCTATTATATTATTTTACTATGACAGCCAATAATTTGGCTAAAATTGTTTCTATTGAACAGCATTTAGTTACTTGTATAAGTAAAAACAGCTTGGAAATAAATCCAATAGTAGTATTAGTAGTAGTTTAAACTAGACATTAAGACAGTAGAGATATCCTCTAGCCAAATAATTAAGATATCAAATAATGATATTAATGATGATCATAGAAATACAAAAATTGTTAAAATAAATAATAAAAACCATAACATAAACTGTATCAACCTGGTGCATCAGAACATTCAGTGTATTAGAAATAAGAAATTAGAAATTGAATTGTTTTTAAATACTTTTAATATTCATATTTTTTGTGTCACTGAGCATTGGCTTAAGAAAGATGAATTAATATTTAATTTCAATAACCACCAGGTTGGTAGTTCGTTCAACAGAGTTAATTCCATACATGGTGGCTCTTTAATTATTTTAAATAAACAGATAAAATTCAAAGAACGCAAGGACATAGTGAGCCACTCTGTTGAGCGGACAACTGAACTTGCTTCAGTTGAGTTAGAAGAGTTCATAATTGTAAATGTTTATAGGCCACCGTCATCTAACTTTGAACATTTTGAAAAGATTATGGATGAGGTATTGTATAAACTATCACATTCTAGTAAAAAGGTAATCATTTGTGGAGACTTCAATATTAATATTCTTGAACAAAATTCAATAAGTATAAAGTTTTTAAATTTGTTCAAATCTTATAATCTTTTACACATGTTTATGGAGCCTACTAGAGTCACAACCACTAGTGCCACTTGTATTGATAACATTTTTACAAGTGTTATTCCAAATTTTAAATGTTTATTCAATACATTAGATTCTGACCACTATGGCCAAATTATTAAATTCAGTTGTAGCAAGAGAGAAAAATCAAAACAAAAAATAAATTTTATACCAGTGACTGTAGAACGTATTGAACAAATTAAAAATGGCTTAGTACGCTATTTGCCCTTGATGAAAAATTCAAACCCCAATACTATGTATAATGACTTTTTTAGTACTTTCACTAAATTATTTAACTTTATATTTACTCCAAAAACAGTGGTTGTTAATGATAAATTAGTGTTTAGTGATTGGGCATCTGCTGAGTTACATAAAAATAGAGAAAAATTATATAATATGTATGCGGAATTGATGTTTAATACTAGTGATGAGTTTAGGGATGAGGTAAAATTATTTTCCAAATCTTTTAAAAAACAATGTAAAATAGCAAAAAATCAACATATTCAAAATAAAATAGGAAATAGCATTAATAAAATAAAAACAACTTGGAAAATAATTAATGAGGAAACTGGAAGAGCTAAATCCCAGAGGATCGACTATAAATTAAATATAGATAATAAATATGTCACGTCTGACCTCGAGGTTGCTACTGCTTTTGAAACCTTTTTTACTAATATTCCAGTGACTACAACGTTATCTTTAAATTCTTCTACCGCTGCAGCTATGGGTTTACTTAGAGAGAATGTAGATCAATGTGTTAGTAGTTTTAAGTTTGAAAAAGTTAATGCTCAAGAAGTAATCAAAGTATTTAGATCAATTAGCGTTAAAAAGACTAGTGATCTTTGGGGGTTTTCTGTTGACATACTTAAGTCCATAATTGACATTGTAGCGCCAGACTTAGCATTAATATTTAATAATTGTTTAGAATATGGTATATTTCCTGATCTAATGAAACAAAGTAAAATAACTCCATTATTCAAATCCGGCTGTTCATTAGATCCTAGTAACTATAGACCTATTTCAGTCTTACCCACTTTTAGTAAGATTTTTGAGAAAATAATTCTTAATCAACTTGTGGCATATTTCAGTAAAAACAATCTCTTACACAAAAACCAGTTTGGTTTCACCTCCGGTCGCTCTACAGCAGATGCTGGTGTTGAGCTATTACTAAACATATTTGAAGCCTGGGAAGGATCACAGGATGCACTTGGCATTTTCTGTGATCTATCTAAGGCGTTTGACTGCGTTCAACATGAAATCCTTATAAAAAAGTTAGAACATTATGGAGTTAAAAATAAGTCCCTAAATTTAATTAGTTCATATCTTAATGATAGAATTCAAAAAGTTGATGTAAATGGAAAACGTTCCCCTGGTTCTTTGGTAAAAATAGGTGTGCCACAGGGCTCTATCTTGGGGCCTTTCTTGTTCCTCATTTACATAAATGACTTACCTCACCTAGTGAGGGAAAAACATGGGATAGTGTTGTTTGCTGATGATACTTCTCTTACTTTTAAAGTTAATAGACGGCAATCTGTTATTGACGATGTAAACAATGCTCTCTCAGATGTTGTACAATGGTTTAACGCCAATAATTTGTTGGTCAATAAAAAAAAGACGAAATGTGTCAAATTTAGTTTACCAAATGTTAAAAATGTTAGAACCAATGTACAATTAAATAATGAGGATTTGGACTTGGTCAAATCTACTACTTTCTTGGGCATTACTTTAGATGAAAAATTGCAATGGGGTCCTCATATATTTGATTTGTCAAGCAGACTAAGTTCTGCTGCATACGCGGTTAAAAAAATACGTCTATTAACAAATATGGAAACTGCTCGATTAGTTTACTTTAGTTACTTTCATAGCTTAATGTCATACGGTATACTCTTATGGGGCAATGCGGCTGACATTGATACCATATTTACATTGCAGAAGAGAGCTGTTCGCGCAATATATAATATGAGACCAAGAGACTCTTTAAGAAACAAATTTAAAGAATTTAAAATTATGACTGTTTATAATCAATATATTTATGAAAACTTAATTTACGTTCATAAAAATATTTCAAAGTTCAAGAAAAAATAAAAAAATAGGTAAATCCTTTAAGGGTAATTGTATACGTTTTTATAATAAGCTCCCAAATTAAGCCTTAAGCCTCTCATTAAATAAATTTAAATTATATGTTAAAAATAATTTAATAAAAAAATCCTACTATAGTGTAAAGGATTACATCGACGACGGTATGGCCTGGGAATGAATCTGTATTGTATTGCGAATAGCTAGTAATCTCCACAATTTGTTTTTTGTTGTAAATTAATTTTGCTTTATCGACCTTCTGCATCACACCGATTCCTTAGAAGTCACTACTTGCGGTAGCATCGGGAGTCGGGTTGCCTCCCTCCCTCAAATATTTGCGAAGGGGGTGATGGCTGGCTCTTGTGTTATGCTCGTGAACGGGTGCTGCTTGCGGTGACTGGTTGTGTGGCAGGCCGAATATTTATATATATATATTTTTTCTGTTATTATTATTTAATTTTCGTTGCCTGAAATCATTAGGCTTTTTTTCAGATTGATTGCGACGGTTCTAGTGGTTCCAAAATTGCATTTAAGTTTGACGTTTGTGAAACAGTGATCACAATAACAAAAAATATATCCGGCTGAGTTTGTTGTGTGGTTCTTCTCAGACCAGGACGCGTTTGGAACCCTCATAGCTTTAACATTAAGATGGAAAGTGCTTTTTCAGAAGGGCTTATTACGATAAATCTAGTATCGTAATAGGCCCTCCTGACACTTCCATATTGACGTACACAAGTGATCACTGATTATGATTCTAAGTGGAAAAGATATAAATAAATAAATAAATAAATAAATAAATAAACATTTTATCAAGGTATTGAACATTTCATTTAGAGACATATTATATTGTATTGTACATATTATATTGTGAGGATTAGATAAATATTTTTGAGGTAATTATTAAATAATTTATAATATTTTATTGATAGGTATTCTTAAATACTAAATATCATAGTTATTACTATACATTTATATCAACCAAGGTTGACAGTAAAATTTAACTGTTAACTTTCTTGATGTTTCATTCTTCATATTGTGTTTATAATCATTTTATATCTGGCGTGGTAACACATTTACTGATACTAATAATTCTCCTTCATGTTAAAACATAACATATAATAGGTATGTTGTGGTTAATGTCTAATTAATGTAATTTCAACACATCAAAGCTGAAAGCAGGTGAGTTTACAGCGACATAATGCTTAAATAAATTTTAATCAGTCCATTTTCATCGCAAGTTGCGAATAAGTTCAAAGTACACTTTAATATTTACTGAAGAACAAGCCGGCTTATCTATTTCGTTCCATGATCAAACATAAGCCGCTTAATAAATTTGACAAAAAAGGTTACAACAATTTTATTTCTAACATTGTTACAAAATTTATTATAAAAACTCGTGGATTAAATACCTCTATAAATTAGTAGATACAAAGAGAACATCATCCATATATAACGTTGATTACCATTAAGTTAAACCAACCAAGAATTAATGCAAACGATAGGGAATTAAGGCAATATTTATTATTGCAATAAAACCTAAGTTGTTTGTTAACATAACCATATCTTTTTATCGACATTTAGAGTAATCCTTCTGAATGTTTATACCTTCACTGGCCATCATGCTAAAAGGTAATTTAATTTTTAGCATTTTTTGTTCTTTTTATTTCTTTCAAACGAATATCTACGATCTTCACTAAGACGTGGTATAGAACACGAAGAGAAAATGTAATATTATGAACCGTAATGCCTAATCGTCACAAATAAACATATTTTGGTATATCATAATACATGCATGCATATGGAAGCATTCAAATTCCAGTTGTGCTAATAATATTTTATTGGACATAGCTGAACTGTACTTGCATGAACAGCATTAATAGTTTTGTGCCAACCCTTACTAATGTTATTACAATTTATGCGAGTCAGGAACGTAACATAACATTACCGAGGATAGAGTATATAGAGTTGTTTAAAAAACAATGCTTGTTTTGGGAGAGATACGTTTGTCAAACGGTCCTTTTGTCGCACATTAAAGAGATTTAGAGTGGTATGTGATGAAGCGCTGTGGTTTCTGATTATGTATTGGTCAGATGAATGTTGCTAGCGCTTTTGTGTACAAAACATGCCGCCCAAAATGGTAGCCATGACCGTAAATAGCAATTGTGATGTGTGATAATTAAATGTTAGAGGGTTTATTACCTAAGTATATATGCTGTTGTTATTTTAGTAATTTAGTATTTCCCTTCAATTACTTGAACAATTATATTTGTAAGCATTTCTAACGCAGGTCCTTGTGTTAGTTTCGGTTTGGGTTTGTTGCTCTCGAGAAACCTTCAAGGCCTTCAAAACTTTATAATCGACATTAAGTTTGAACGTTAATTCGGTTAATTCATTATTATATTATATAATTTAATAAAGGTACATTACATATATATAGACAAATTTAAAGCAATGTATGCAAATAGTATTTTAATTACATATTTTTCAGGCTTTTACATTTTACATCCACGTGTACAAATAATTTAATTTACTAAAACATTTTAATTTATAATTAGGTTCTATTTAGAACCTGAGTCAGAACACATCTCTTCTTACAATGCGGGAAACCAGTGTGTTAATGTCAAAGGGATGCCGCGGGAGGTACACCACTGTCTTTGTACTTTAATTAAACCTGTACTAGAATGAAATTCAGTCTTCAGGAGTCGTCACATATACCTACCACTTATCACATTACGAGGCAGAGAAGCATAACATTTGTTTTACTAATAACAAAGTAATGGAAGAGTAAATTAAATGCCAGGGTTTGAAATCATTTTGAGATTTAAGTTTAAATTTAATAATATACGTTGATAAAACAATATTATTTTCAAACATTTATTCACACTTAATTGTAAAAATACTAAGTTTAATCCCACAGCCATTAATACTTAAATTAATATGCCTTAATCAATTAAAAAATATAATTAAGCGTGTCTTTACGTATTGTCAATGAAGGACTCATTATTTTGTTCAAATGTATACAATAGTCTTAAACATATATATTTAATTGATTTGACTGTAGAAAGTCCGCAATCAATGTGGTTGTTCCGAATATTTATAATAGAAAAATATATTATATAAACGTCTTAAAAATAAATATTTAATGTTATTTTCAGTCTAAACATTTTCAAGTGTATTTGTTTTATTAAAATACAAGATATCATTAGTTCGAGAGTAATTAAGAGTGTTATTACAATATTATAAACTATTTACCGCAATCTTATGTTAATTATATATAAACTGCATAACCTTTGAAGTCAGACAAGGTTTTTATAAAAACTAGCTCTCAATTATAGTTAGGTATAACAATATACAGCTTACGTTAAATTATTCTTTTGACGTAGAAACATTGAATGTCTTAATAGTGATGTATATAGATATCGACTTTATTATCGAACTTTTTAATGTAATAAAAGAATTTAGTAATTAAGAAATAGTCTTGATTTTTTCCTTAAAATTATTAGGTCGTTTTCTTATCAGCTGCTTGCTGTGACTGATAAGAGCGTTATAGAAAGTTGTCATTCGTAACTGAGTCTCAAACTTCTCACAATGCTCTAGTAGTGTGGGGTATAGGTATTTTAGCTCTGCATGATCCAAGGTCGGGAAGAGGTGGTGTAGAGCATGGTCCCCGAACCGAGTGAGCGATTTGAAGTGGTTGCCCGCATACTCTACCCTTTCTATTACGGTATCAAGCTGATGGATGCCCCAATCAATATCTTCGTTCCTAGAAATAAAATAAAGTTCTCAATGCCAACAAATACCCGCTAAGGTTCCCTTTGTTTTGGTTATTATTTTAAATATTTTATTCTAAAAGGGTATATGGTTGAAATTTTCAGCAGGATAAAGATTATATATTTAAGGAAATTAACAATTTGAATTATTATCTACTGTTTCTATGCACATTACGATAACATATAAATAAATACCTTGGAACATCTCCTTCAAAGAAGTTTGTATGGGCGTGGTGACCCGCGGTGAGTCCAAATACCATGAAAAATAAACTTGAAATCATGATAGTAGCCAGCCATACTAATATAGTCCAAGGTAGAAACAGGCCACTAGGATACCACATCCACAGAGGCAATACAAATGGTATTACATTTGCCCATGTCAGTGATTTGTTCTCGACTTTGAGTATTCCTGCATACAATCTGAAACATTTATCATATTCTTACATTTTATTTTAGAATATTAATATTCAAAGCTAATGATAGGTACTCAATTAATCATTTCTGTGTATTTGAAATTTTTCGTAGAAAATATGTCTATAATCAATATAGATCTATAACTAGAATTGTTTTGTTGTTCTAGTAGCATCTTATGAATAACATTGAAATTATGTAAAACTTGGTTTTGCCCTTGATTTGTACGTACAGTAAAAATGATAGTTTAATAATTTTAAAAATAATAGTTATTAAAATTAAAGTTTGCCCATACAAAATTTATTTGTTGCCTCTGAACTGGCCTTAACTCTGAGCGTAGGGATGGCTTTCGGGCGTTGACCTTTTAAGTACTTCTTACAAAATACAGAGTAATAAGTAAAAGAGGGAGCAAACTTTTTTTTGTTTCGCTTTTTTTGTGTCGTATATCAAGATTTGTAAAAAGTCATAAACCAAATGTTGTTGGGATTGATGTAGAGAGGCTGCCTTCAAGACGTAGCCAATTAATTACAAATAACCCTGTACAATTATAACGGGTTTGTTATAAAAAAAAATTGAATATTAGTTGGTGACGTGAAGTTTTTCTTTCTATTAGATAGTTTTAACTCGGAAGAAAGAAGAAGATACAATTAATAAATAACTAAAATATACTCACTCTTTAATCATACATCCCAATGAGGTACATAAAAATATAATAGGATAAAAGAACGCGGCCATTTGAGCCCACAATGGTTTACCCGGGCTCGGTAAGTATTGTAAGAATGGTTCCAACATGCTTAACTCAATATCATTTGCGGTGTTTGTGTGAAGGTGATGAGACATCGAGTGGGAAATACGCCAGTCCCTAAGGAAAAACTATATTATTATGATGAAAGCTTTTTTAATAATATATCAAAGAAAATATCTTATTGTATCTTATATTAAATACTATCAAAATTGTTTTGTTAATACTAACGCGTATGAAAATCCGCTTATATTATATAGATACATTCGCCAGCTGTCTGATCTATGAAAATAGTTGTGGGCACAAATTGTCAGCGCACAAAGTGTTAAGCTGAGAAGCAACGTTGCTGCGGTTCCATATATTAAATTCTTTGTCCAAAGCCAACAACAAAGCGGGCTGCCGACCACCAAGCATACAAAGAGGAAATCTGTAACAGTGTCACTTTTTTTCCTGACGTCACGGGGCAGCTCTTTCAATTTAATCATCACTTTTGTCTTTAAAGTCTTATAGAATCCATCCTCTCGAAACGTAAAGGGATAATTTCTGGGATTGTCAGCTTTCTTAATAAAATATTTGGGCAAGAGAGCTTCAGCTACGGCGCTATTTATGTGATGTGTTTCAAAAGCTTCAGTAATATCCGTTCCCTGGAAACAGGAATAAATTATTACTAATGTTAACGTTAAGCACATATATTAATTCCGCATAGGTCTATACGCACTGGTACTTAACATAATATACATATTAACAAACGAAGAGATTTGTATTATAAGTATTTATTATTGTTTTCTGAATAATAATTTATTAAAAGAAATACTTATTAACAAATTCATTTTTGTTTGATATTTAAACATTGAGATAAATGAATAGATATAAAGTGGAAAATTTATGTTGTATTGCTTTATTTTTAGAATTAAGTGTCTGTCATTTAAAATATTATTTTAAATATGAATTAATTCCAAGATTTTAATCTTGAAGAATCTAATAAGTTGAAACGCATGTTTAAAATGAAACAGAATGAGATATTATGTATTTTGCGTTGACCATATCTTGTTATCTTCTTTTAGAGTTTTTCTATATAAAAAAAACTACAATGATTATATACAGCCCTTTACGTCAACAAAATTTTCTATACTTAACGATACATATTTTAATTATTAAATTGAAGACCCTTTCCTGGTTGGATTTCGTCAATATATCTACGAATATTGATTGAAAAAAATTAACCATTAGCTTCACTTCAATATATTTTAATAAAATAATAAACGTTACCAATATAAAAATCTTATACCTACATCAACGAAATTTTATTCCTATTCAAATTTATTATTAATTAAATTTTACTGTTTGTTTTTGTTATATTTTGTAAAATCTTTTTTTAATTAGTTATTAACTAAATGACTATAGCTTGTAACACCATAATGTTATAAACATTACAACAAAAAAATTGTTACTTAAATATTTTTTGTATATATGACGTCAGAAATCAGAGGTAACAAAAAATAACACGGAGTTGGCTTCACCCAAGGTTATCTCCCTTTTTTATATTAAAATTTTGGCACTCAAGGAGATTAGTCTACGTTTGGAACTCGCTCCTTATACATTATTTATAATAATATTTATTATTATCAGATCTAGGAATTATATATTATCTTCTATATTAGATATAAACGTGTTCTCATAAACATAAATATGTAAATACATATATATATATATGTATATATAGTCAAAACATATTTCCAAAATAAAATCACAACGAAATCGACTGTGATATTTTAGTGGAACTTTTCTTTAGCTTATATACCTACCTATGTTAGCAAATGGCAAAACGTGTTAAGAACTTATCAATACATTTAAAACACTTCTGCGCATTTTAAAGCGACACATTTACACAAATCTTTACTAGTCTGAGAATTCGATAGCATATATTATTTTATTAGTAATAACGGTATAATTCCAACTGTTTCGGTAAAATTATTATTATATTTTATGACAAACCTTGGTAAATGTAAGCCACTGTGTACCGCCCGGATGAGACGGTATAAAGTCTGTCAAATCGTAAATATTGTCATAAATCCTCCACAGACCCTCAGCGCCATCTTGAATTTGCTTCGCCTTTATCCATTGATGCGGTGTCCGCGGGTCTTCATCTCTGAGCAATGGATATTTTAGTTTTGGAAAGCTAACTTGCCGCTTCTCCGGGTCCGGAACCATTTTACCTGAAATGGTAAAAATTTACATGAATAACAAGTAACTTTAAATGAAATAGATCACCGATAAGAAACTCATGAACTGATTCAGAATCTTAAAACGAATATAAACTGGCTTTGTTTTAAAAAAAATGAAAATATGAAGGTTAAGGTTGAATGGAACTTTCCATTCATCATTATAATTGGAAAATTTTGACACCTTTTAAGGTATTGTATATAATATAACATCAGAATTGGAAGTTTATTTTTGTCAGAAATAGGAATTGTAAAGGATGAAGGAAGAAATAATGAGAGTCTCATTTAGCTGAGCATTCGTGTTGAAGCGGAGAAAAAGATTTTTCTAAAGTTGTATCATTGCAGTAAACTACCAGCCATTCACTATATTTAGCTGAGATTTTTAGGAGAAATATTTTAAATTCGCTATAAACATGTGAGCCAAGTTGTTTATTCAAATCTACACTGGTATAATAAAGCAAAAAATATGTGTTTTTGTTTCTAACCGCTAATCTCTGAAAAAAAACTTTACTCATTTATTTGGGAAGGTTATAGCAACACACACACAATGACAACCAGTATTAAAGTGACTTTTAAAAATACGTCAGACTATTGTGAATAGAGAAAATATGGCACAGAATGGAGTTTTTCATTCTTTCACCATTTATGAGCTAATGTAGAATCTTCTATAGTTCACTAGCAAGTGTTAAATATATACAGATTGATAAATACATATGTCAATAAAATAAATTATTACCAATTTTAGAGCACATTGGTAGTTTTAGGATTATTCTTGTAGTAACTAATACTTGATAAAAACCGATGAGTTATCACATTTTACGACAAATTATACTTACAATAAATTTCTGATAACTTTTTATCAATAAATGTGGTGACCTACTTATTAGAGCTAATGTCTTTTACTTTTAACGAATTTTAAATGCTTTTTAAATGGAACCTATATATTTAAAACATAGAAGACATCTATTTAAGGATTATCAAAACAAGTTTATTTTTTATACGAAAGTGTTTTTATTAAATCAATGAATACTATTCAAAAGGTTGTTTATTGATTATAAAGTGTATTATGTTAACTTAAAAAACGAATAAAAGGAAAATAAATAAAACTATTTTTCTATGACATTGTTTGTTTGTGTATCCTATCATATAATATCTATTACAAAACTGTTTTTTTTTATTTTACTAAGTAGACCTAAAAGCCCACAACAGACAAATTTTACGCTAGTTTGTGTTTGTCTTGGTTTTGTAAAAGAGTGCATTATATTAAGAAGATATTACGTGTTACACAGAATGTCATTAGAAATAATGTTACACAGTTTGATTTTATATTTCAAATGTAACAGAAAATCAATGTAAGCTTTAGTGAACCATAAAACTGAGAAATGTCGGAAACTAGGGTACGACGAAGAATTGTGTATTTTAAAACGGAACTGATTGGTTAGTCCTCTTTTTGCTAAGGCCAAGCAAATATGCCTATTTTATCCAAAACGAGCTGTTGGATAACTAAAGCGTACTATAAAAGGAAAATCTTTGACTTTTAAGAAAAACTGCTAATACTTTCTTGGCAGAAGGAAAAACAGATAACTTTTGATTAAAAATAATTAAACACAAGATGAGAGACATGTTTATAGACTTCGAAAAATATCTCTAAGCATGTGTAGCCATGTTAAGCTTATTTAATATGCTATATTTAAATAAATAAATTTAAAATAAATCTATTTGTAAAATTTATATAAATATGAATTGAAAAATGAAAAATATACCGATACGGCAAGAATTCGATTCGTTTCGTTCGGATTAAGACTCTTGATAAAGACGAGTACCGATGCGGTAGCTCAATAAGTAGAGCGTCGGAACGGTTTACCAGAGGTCGTGAGTTCGTGTCCCTGCCCCGATCGGTTTATTTATAATTGCCTAAAATGTTTATAGACAACAGACAAATTGAACATATGTCAATATGGGAAGCTAGAAATGATGGTGGGTCATTATTATTGTAAATAAATATTTTAGCGTGATAAATGAAAAGGGATGTCGTGTAGAGGTAAGTCAGTGCTCAAAGATATCCGAAATGAAGCTGCTGGAACTTTAGTGACAGTGAGCAAGAGAAGGATTTGAATATTGTATTCTTAAGAAGATATTCAAAATTTAAATGGGCTTTAATATATTCATTATTTTCTTGTCTCCTTCATTCTACGTGGCGTAATATACCGTGTAAATTTCAGTGGATAAATCTTCTAACATGTATTATATTTGCAAATTTTTCATTCAATGCAAAACCATTCAAAAATGTTAAATTAATAGTCAAGTCAATTCTAATTGTATTAAAAATATATTTTTTTTGTCGAAATATTTGTTACACAAGTTGACTTATAAAGAATTAAAATCTGTGGGCATAAAAAATATCTATTTTAAACAGATTTAACTTGCTTATTTTAATATCTGTTATAATTATTGATTTAAGCACAGACAGTTACAAGATGGGTAAGATATTAGTTATGTAAGATATTAGTTATATAATATTATTTGATAAAAATAAAATTTAAATCTCGTTATAAAAACAAACATGTGTAAATACAGAAATTAAAAAATAATGTTAAAAAGAGCGAAGACTCAAGTCAATTAACAATTATCTGATAAGTAACAAGTTATATCATGTTATTTAATACATGCATACAAACTTAATGATGTATCTTGTTATATCATTATTGAACAATTCTTTTACCCGCAGCTGATCTTCACATACTTATAATTATTTACGATTTTAGCTTAACCTTCAGAGATCGAGTCCTTCATAAAAGGCAAAATCAAGTTATGAGTAGCTATTATTCTTTATTCACTACTATTTTCATTAATTTACTTACAATGAACATTTTTTATTAAAATTTTTAGCTAAAGTATAATTAACATTCAGATAGTCTTCTATTCTTCAACTTAAAATAATACTTACGTCAATTTATAATAAAAATTTTTGGTGTTTTTATGATTAAACATATATTGTCTTTGGATTTTAATCTTGGTGGGAATATAGTTGTTAAATAACACATAACTAGCTTTTTAAGAAAAAATAAGGATATAATGTATTTATAAGATCTAACTAGTGCTCTTAATACTTAATTACAGCTTTTGCCTTGACAGAGGACAACTGCTCTTTAGTATTATATTGGTCATATGGCCTTAAAGTTGTTTTATTATTAATTAAAATAAAAAAAACATATTTTGGGATAAAAAAAAACACTTTTCTTAAGTGTTTCGTCAATAAATAATATGTTTAATGATTCAATTTTGATACTAAATTATTAATAGTAAAAGAATCCTCTATACCGTTAAGTGTAACGGATATTTAGTGACCTAGCGTGTCGACTTACATCCGATTACAGTGCACTTTCTTGCTCGTTACAAAAACATGTTTCGCGTAACTAATTTATTTAAGCTTATTGATTATGTTTTTTTACTTCCTTATAAATTCAATGACAACTTCTTTAAATAATAAATATTCATTAATGACATTTAGATCATTAAATGGAATCGACTCTAATGAACAATTTTTCTTAGTTATGTGTTATTGTTCGTAGAAATCATTTCAATATCAATTAGACACGATAATAATTTGATACAAACGCGTTAATGATATACGATTAAGTAGGTATAATGATGTTGTTACGCAACTGTAACGAGGGAACAACAATTTATTGATAAAAACAAAATACAATTTAACTTCATGTTTCATACCGAATATTCCCAAGATTACCGAATATTATTGATTACCAAAAATGCTTACCCGTTCTTTTGATATCCAATCTTGACAGGTGCTTGTAACACAATATTTTTTTTTTAAATAATATTAATAACTTGTTTATTTTTAATTGTTATCAAATTAAATGTTTAAGTGATACCGACCACCGCGTGTCAAAGATTGGAAGTGACTGTTGACTGTTGACTGATCAGTGAGTGTGTTGCGCCCGATTATTTTTTGTATTCCGTTATGTAAATAATAAATTATTTAGTTTGTTTTAGAATTAGTCAACCTAGTTTTTTTGTGTTACGTTAAAAATGTAAAACACTATACTTTATAGGACACCAAATAAACATTGACACTGCATCGTTGAAAATATATATTTTTAAAATAGATAAAAATTTCTTATACTTCTATAAACGTAAATTATATTAAAAACAAATTTGCACAAACATTCTGATACATTTTCAGACTTTTGAAACTTTGTTGTAACTAACTCAATTGCTACTATAAAACTTAGTACAATTTTCATTGTTTTAAAAGTTATTAATAATTTATCATATATTTATACATTGCTTTATATTCTAAAAACTTTAACAAAAGGTTGATAAGTAAAATGGTGAACAACCTTTGAGAAGATAACCGGATTATACATTTAGGTACCTACATTAACACATGTTTATACATACTCAAAAGTTAGCGGTTATAAAAATCAATATAGCTTACTTGACCCCTTTTCAATTTAGAGTTTTATGATAGTAATATAAAAGTTATTTGAATTTTGTCTCAGAGTTTTATAGTATCTATTATGATATCCCTAAAACATTTTTCGTATCTCTAAAACACTAGACGATCTTAAGTGTGTACGAATCATTTACTCTTGCATTATACTATGGTCCCATAGTATGATCCGTACATAATTAATTAAAAAAGATTTATTTTGTTTAATAGTTAAGACAAGCTGGCTGGCAAGGATAATTTAAGGTTTTATTTACATTTTAAAATATATATTATTTAAAAATTATAAATGTCAGTAGATTTTAAATAATGCATCTTTATATGATGTGAGAATTTTAAAATAACTACGTATAGGTATATCAAAACAAAGAATATCTTCACCAAACCATTGTAAAGAAAAATAATATGACTTTTCTTTTTTGTTAAAGTCAATTATATTAACACTACTTCGCGTCGGTGAGAGCAAGGATGTCAAGGGTGTCAGGGTTCGTTGGGTACAATATTATTTACATTTGATTTCTTTTATTTAACGTCAAATTTATTTAAGAAATCGTGTCTTAGTGGACAAACATTTATTATAAAGGTTAAAGAACGGATGGTTTTTTTACCTTAACAATAAATGTTTTCCAAATAAAACAAATAAAACAATCAAATATAAACGCCTGCTTAAAAATGTTTAGCAAACATTTGTACTCGTAATTGCTAATACTTTTACCCTGCATAATAAAAATATAGTTTCAGAATGTGGTTCTTTATTACAAAAATATAATTTAATAAATTAAGTAGTAGAGATTGTTTTCTTTGGAATAATTCTTGAAAAATTTATTGTTTCGTATTATAATGTTATTTTTGTTTGAATGGAATTTCATTATTGTCCCCACATTCTTTCTTTTTTACGTTGAAGCTGAAATATGTCTGTCTTATTTCTACTTTGGGTAAGTAAAAACTATACTATACATATCTAGCATAATATTGAAAAAAAAAAGAATATGATGATTTTTTATGTTAAGACATCATTAACAATTTGATAATATTCGTTTTATTTATATGTAGAACCAAATCTATATTTTCTCTTACTATTAAATTGATCTAAAACATCGAATATTTTAAAATTCTTTTATATTCAGTTGTTCAGACCATTGAGACACAAATTGGTAAATGTTAATGTAAAAGTTTTATAATAAAGTTTATATACTAAAAAGAAAGGAAATTTGGATAATATTCACCGCTTAAAAATGAATCAAAGTAAACGATCGTCGAAGTAGTGGTCTTAGTAAGCAATTTTAAACAAGATTCCCCAATAAAGACGAACATACACTGAAAAGGAGTTAAAATCTCTGATTGCTTAGGGTTGTAAATAGTTGTCACGGAGGCAATAGCCGTTGTCACTAAGGCAATGACGTCAACCGTTGGTTTTTTAGTGGGTAGCTTTAAAAATGACAGTCTCTTCTATGCTGCCGGGTAGTCCCAACACCCCCTCGGTCATCACCTTCCTGGCCGCTGGGATGATGCGTAACGCATTTTTCCAACGATAAAAAAAATGGGGTTGTAAATCGTACCCAGATAATGGATCGTGAATTATACGAATTCATCTTAACAACAACGTTCTATGGAGTGAAAGAAGATGTTGACGCCAAGGGGTAAAGTTTATTAACGTAAACATTTCCAATGATATTAAGCCAGTGATCATAACTTTTATTGGATGTAACCAATTTAAAGTTTGAAAGGAAGGTTCGAGAAGAACCTGTAATTAAAAAGTAACTTAAGATCCAGTACGTGTTATAAGTAACAACAGAAAACGCTCTGATACTTATATTTAACGATAACATATATTTAATTAATGGTATTACTTAAAAGTGTTTAAGGACCTTAGTTGGACAATTAACAAATTAGATTCTATTGAAATAATTTATAATTATGGAAATCCGAAATCCGTTTAGTATTTGTCTTTTTAAGTTGTTCTACAGACAAATGGTGGGATAAATAAAATTGATATTAATATATATTAAGGCTGGACATCTAGAATTAGTTCCTGTGTTCTTATTATCGCACGGTTTTTATAACGCCATTGTTTATCTAAACAATGGCATTAGTCGAAATTTTTATCGTAAAAACCATGCCCATTATGTTGATGAGAATTATTGTATTAAATATGACGAATGACAAAACCTTAAAACCAACTTGTAATGATTGGAATATTATTTTTCTTTTATTCCTTTAATCGTTTAATTAATTTTAGAAAATAAGCACATAATAAAAGTACAAGTTACTTTTTATAGTTTGGGTCCAATTCTTGTACCTCAAGCAACTTTGAGAATTTTTGTAATCATTAGAGTTGAATTCTGAAATGTTTACGTTATATATTGAATAGATAAGACTTATTATGTAATTTAAGTTAAATCTATTGTGCATTTACTTACTTTATATTTATATTTAATTACTTTATATTGATAATTAATTATAAAAATAATTAATTATCAATATAAAGTAATTAAGGTTTTTTTATTGGATATTAAAGATGTTTTTCTTTGTTATTTATTTTTAAATATTCGGGCATTGCTGTAAACACCATGACCACAGAGTAAACTGCTGTAGATAGGTGCAATATTTACTACTGGCAATTTGGTCATCATTCGTGACTGGACAAAAATCTCGCCATTATACACTAAGGGTAACAGCTGGTACAAGTTTATATTTGGTCAACACAGCTGTACCAAGTTTTTGGTCTTTAGGGTTATTGACAATTTTTAAACTTCATTATATTTCCCAGCTCTGTTGTATCTTTTATTTGACCATCATGTTTAAGTTTGACCGATGTAAGCACACTTCTAACTTTACTTTTTCAAACGGGAGACAATCTTTTGGCGTCCTAAGATACTGTGAAACTCTTTGCCTAATAATAATAAAAAAAGACAACTAGATAAATTGATACTTTCGTAAACGGTATGTGAATGTAAATATAATTTTGCAGAGAGGAGAACTTTCTCGGATTCTAGAAACTTCGAGGGTACTAATTTTTTATGTACCTAATTTCCAAATAAGTGAGGTCGTAAATTGTTAAGTATTGAATCATCAGTTTTAAAAAATATTATATTTTTGGTTGGTGAACTATAAATTATCCAATATTGATTTGCCTACAGTTCCTTATAATGTTATTATACAATGCTTTTTTAAGATTTTCCAAGCGCTGGTGTGATAGAGAATGTTTCATGGAACATGTGGGATTAGTTTATCGCTGTGGAGTATAATTGTTTCTTTGCACAGGTTAGTTTCCGAAAATTTATTATCATACTAATATATTGAATAACCATATATCATATTAATATATTGGAATGTCTGGGACCACTTAGAATTAATTAGCATATTTAAGACAGTCGCCTATGAGGCGGTAATCTTCTAAAGTATATAAAATATTAGTATTCATATATTATATATTAAATTTCATTAAAATTAATATAAATTATTGTTTGTAAAATGATAAACAGGCTGTTGAGTATCATTTTGTATAATTAAAAAAAATATAGTATGAGAATATGAGTATAGGTTATTTAGTACCTACATTTAAATGTAAATGTACTAAATAACCTATACTTTGTTTGTGGTTTTAGGTTAGGTAGAGAAATTTAATGTTATTGATAATTCTAAAAGATAAATTAAAACTCCTATACGTTTATTCTTATATCTATAATCAAAATGTAACTGATAATATGGGGTCTATGAAGTTCAAAATTGCTGTTTCGTTATTAATACCTCTAACATAAGCAATCTAAACATAAGTAAAAGTACAACTAAGTTGTGTAAAGAAGTTTCAAGCCACTGGTCCTTGTAATTCGAAACGATTGTGCGGTCTACCGACATTAAATTAGATTTGACTGAAACTTTGTATCCTTAGATAGCTGAAGGAAATTCGTTCACTTAATAAAACGATTTCTCTTTAAACAATCCAATTTAATGTTAAATCGATCAAAAAGTATATATTTTATAGCTTTGTTAAATATAAAAACATTTTTTATTATGTGTAAACATTATTTTAATAAGACTTATATTGATAAATTTTTCATTCCCTTAAATAGATTTATTCATCAATTTTATATTATGATTTTTTTTAAAGGTTTTTTTAATTATTAAAATGTTAATTAAAAAACATAAAATAGAATAATCAGGTCTAAAAGTGTAAGCATACGTTATTTACAATTTTCAAATCAATAAAATAGTAATAGAATTGGTTACTGAGATTAAGTGAGCTTAGAGTAACTGACATTCTTATATTTTTTATCAAATCCTATAATCTAAGTAAGTTACATTGATTCACACCAAATTATTCATAAAAAGGAAACCTGTAAAATTATGTGTCATTGAAAATTTTCTGACATATATTTCTTTAGTTACGAATATTTTAAATACATCAACTATTACAACTTACTTCTAAGATACATATAATAAACGAAGATCGATAGAAAAAATGTCATAATACTTTTAAAAAAATAATTAAATAAATACATTTTCAATCGTGATTTTCTCTAGATTTGTCACACAGAAATAACTGAACCGATTCATTTTATTGATGAAAGTCTTAAAAATGTAGAGTAACTTAATGTATATGTGTGTGTATGTGTGTGTGTGTGTAAAATGTAAATACTGTACACAGACACCTCACTTACAAACCTGACGACTAGAAGTTGTGTAATTAGGGAAAAGCTGCTCCCATTTCGACACATTCCCTTAATTGAAAGCATAAAGTTTGGTGTGAAGATATACCTATGTAGTTGAAAACATAAGTAAATAAAATGCGTTCTAAGCCAATGTATTTTAGTAACCATATAAAGCCATCGTTAGCGTGCAAATAGCAATAGAAATGCATAAATTGCATTATTATGCTAGCACACTAATATTTTCATTTTTTGTATAATGTAATATTTTGTATGTTTTTTTTCCTACAAGAAATTACGTTTTTTGTGTTCGGAAAAAAATCACTGTCGTAGTTGTTACGGTCTTTTTTTGTATTTTTTTTGTCTGTCTGTCTATACTGTTAGCCCTGTTGGCTATAACTGCGTCACCGGGGGAGCGGGTGGGTCCCCCTTTTTAAGGGCAGGTCTCAGGAGACCTGCCCTTAAAAAGGGGGGGCCAGATGGACCCCCATGGGGACGACGTCCCGAGGGCGTCTCAGATTGAGACACAGAGCTCGGCTCGGGGCATCGTTAGTCAGGAGGGAAGCTAAGGAAATTTGGACACTAGCGTCCTGCGACGGCAGAACGCCGGAGCAACGGAGCACTGTTTCTTTGTAACTAAGAAGTATGAATGTACAAAAACCTTGTCAAATTCTAACTTTGCGAAGCTACATGCATGTTATAATTTTGTATACAGATATTATATAAGAAGTTACTCGAAATAAATTATATGAATATATAAGTATTTTGTTATGTACTAGGTATATAATTTTTATAATGACAGAATCCACCAACTCATCAACACTTAGAGCAAACTTTTCGGTCTAGAAAGATAAAATATAGATTTTCCTTTTGATGTAAACAAGAAACCCTTAAAGATTTTACCAAAAAAGACAAAATAAGAGTAGGTACAACGTTTTTATTTAAATAAAACATTTTTGAAGTAAATAGCATGAAAATTATTATTTGGCTTTCAAATAAAA
This sequence comes from Napeogenes sylphis, assembly GCA_959347405.1. Classification (NCBI taxonomy): domain Eukaryota; kingdom Metazoa; phylum Arthropoda; class Insecta; order Lepidoptera; family Nymphalidae; genus Napeogenes; species Napeogenes sylphis. The sequence goes on along the minus strand of OY365788.1, from coordinate 24,898,631 downwards.
AATATAAATACCTTTTGCAAACTTTGTGGAAAATCCACCCTTAATACCTTAAAGATACCAGGATTATTTACGTCGGTATCGTTCTTCCTACCTTTGCGTGTTATGAATATTTTATTTGACTTCAGAATAAGTACCTACTAATAATTTTCTAAAATGGAAATATCGATATTATCGTCCCTTATATTGAATTGAATATATGTTCTTTTGGAATATATTACAAATAAAAAAAAATATATTACTGTATAATATTGATTTTTAAATATCACATATATTATAAATGTGTTATTAACATCAGACTTGTCGTTAAATACAAAACCAGACTAATAGTTTTTCAGAACATTTTGATTCGTAAATACAATACTTTAGGACATAAAACATATATCGCTGAAACTAAAAAAGAATTCCGAACAAAAGGGAAACCATACAATAAATGAAACAATTCGTATACGAATCCTCACTTTATTTAGGGCAATCTTCTGAACCCGATATCTTGATGAGAGCGAGAGTAGAATTGAGATTTACACCGGTACAGTTTATTGAATTTGTTTCTACGAACTACACGCCGCCTCTCCAACTCTTATTTGATGATTATTCCAAAATTTAGCGAACCAGGTTTCTCTTAACATATCTCTCAGAAAGTTACGTTGTTTTTGTATGTTAAGTAATCAATCACACTCTATCGTAACAGGTTCAAATTCCATGTAAACTTATAATAAAGATCAGATTACAAATTTTGTTGTTAAGATTATTACATTGTATGAAATGAAATCAGTAAATAAAAAAATATACGAAATTGTAGAAAAAAATGTTTGGAATTTAATATCTCTTGTTAGTTTTATAAAAGCATATTGGATCTTAAATGATGTATTTTTAAGCTGCTAAGCTGGTTTTAAAGCTATAAAGCGCTATACACCGCTGTCCACCGCTGTCCACCGCTGTAGCTGAACATCGTAAATCCAATTGAACTTGTTATAAATTTTGTTGACTTTATTCTCGTTTTATCCCGTGATAACAACGAATACAAGAATAATTCTGAAAGTCAAGTAACCTTATGTTTATATATTTAATAAGTATCTTCTGAAGCATTATTAATAATAAATATTTTTTGTAGAAATATGAAAATATATCTAAAATATCAACCAAGTATATTTAATTACATTAAATTGAAATTTAGATAAATCCAACAAAAAGAGGTCAGTATATTTTTCGAAGTGCTTATATATTTGTCAAAAGTTGTAACTTAAATGTCCTGGTTAAGTTCTTATGTTATTTATAATAATTCTCTCGATACTTATTGCCCAATAATCAAATTGTTTCAAAATTATATCGTAGAGAGCAACGCGTATTTACATTTGCATTGCTAAGTCGTTCTGTAAGGAGAACTGGGATAGGATACATAACAATGTGGATATATAAAACAGTTAAACATAACTCGGTTACCAATCTTGTATTTTATTTAATGTAATTAAGAGCTAACATTTGTTCTATATAATAAAGTAAGCATGGGAGTACCGAGGGAAGGGCAGGAGGGGGCAGCTGCCCCCCCCTGGACATCGTACACCTCTCTACTATGCTCTATTGTAAATTAAAATTGGTATTTTACATTAAGAAATAAAACCAATTAAGTTTTTAAAAGTTGTTATAGATCTATGTATTACAAACAAATACAATTCTCTAGTCAAACTTTTAGAAAACACTTTAAAGTCTAAAATCTTCATTAGAAGCGAGATTCGGCAAAGATAAATCACCAGCGTTTGATCTTTCATTGTTAAACCATGCTCAGAAAATTAAAATTACAGCTTAAAAATTTACAAAAATATATTAAGGAAATCTGCTTTGTATTAAGTAAGTAAAGACAAGGTATTTGTTAGGAAACTTTAGCAATTTTATCAGGAATGAGTCGATGATTTCATTACTATTTCTAAGTTAACAATGTAAAGTGTAGAGGCATGTTTTCAATCAATATTAAATATCTAATAATCAAGTGGTTCATCTAAGCTTGTAATCATTGTTATTAATAGCCTGATATATAATCTTAAAGACTTCAGTTTAATCACGTCTCTGAGCTCTGGCTGAGTATTATCCTGATTTCGTTATTCGTGTATTAAGTTACATTTAATATTTTATACTTCAATTAAATGAAATACCCGTGTTTACTCTTTTATTATAATGATTATATTATCTCCAAAACATTGGTAATGATAATATAAACCAATATAATGATAACTTATGATTATGGGTTAGGTATATCTAGTAAATTGTAAACAAAGTGATTAATTGGAACAATGATATCTTATTATTGGGGTTATTTTTGATATTTTGTGTATATAAGTAAACATATATATAAGTATTGTTCTATTTTTTATACTTGCATATTATTTATTTTTAATGAAATTACACTTCAGAACATGAATTTTAAATAAACATGAAATCGCAGTAAAAAAATCTGGTAAATGTGGTATATTATAATGTAATAAACTTCACAGAGTTTTCTAAGCATAGTATGTGAAGGTAAATATTCCATTTTACAGAGGAGACTAATAGCTACGAAGCTGAGATAACTTTGAGGATACTTACTTTCAATGAGAGTAATTTTCAACTCCTCCGTAGCCAAATTGTTTCAGGTTTTAATTCGGAGTAGAAAAATGAAAATTGTTATACAAATATATTTTATGGGAATGTAACTGTATATTTTTTTTATGCACTAAATAATTGTGTTAGTTAGATTAGTAAATTTTCGTTTAGTATTGTAAATATGCCTTAACCTCGGTATATATATACCTATTAAAGGGTTCCAGGTCTGTTCCGGTCCAGACAGCTCGATCCGATTTGGATAAAATCGAGCTAAATTCAGACTACAGCTGGGTTCTACCATTAAAGGTTTTATTTATAAAATCAGTTCTAATATTGTAAATGCGAAAGTAACTCTGTTTGTCTGTCTGTCTGTAACACTTTCACGCCTAAACCACTGAACCGATTTTAATGACATTCGGTATAAAGATAGAACTAAACTTGGGAAAGAACAAGAAATACTTTTTATTGCGAAAAAAGGGGTAGAAGAGGTTGAAATAAGGGATGAAAGTTTGTATGATAGTTCGTTATTGTCAGACCGATTTTGATGAAATTTGGCACGAAGAGAGAGCTGAACTTGGGAAAGGACATACCATACTTGTTATTATGAAAAAAAAATAGGGGATGAAAGTTTGTATGGAAGCTCCTTATTGTCAAACATAAAATCATGTAAGATTGTTCAATTGCTTAAGACAAATTCATGTATCGAATAAATAAAAAGAGATGTGTTGATAGGTGCAACGGGGAGAAAATCGTGCACGGGAAAAAGTGAAGCCACAGCCTGAAAGCTAGTCATTTATAAATAAATTTGTATTGAATGAAATATCACAATATGTGCATGTAGGAACGTATACATATTGTAGTATTGAATGTAAAACGCAGTTTCCGCAGTGATTTGAAATCATCAAAACCTTTGATAAATCACCTGCTTAATAAAATTAATCAAATATACGTATGGAATGACCGCTTTTAGATTTACGATGTTTTAACAGAAATGTTAAAAAGGATGGTAAATTGGGTCTAAGTGGCAATGTAATGAATGAAATATATCGACACATATTTACATAAAATGGTATAAAAATGAGGAAATACATTTTTTAGATTTTCGTAACATTTAGTTGGACACTTATTACGAAAAAAGTCTTGATAAATCAGATTTTCCATTCAGTTACATGTGACTTTTTTATAATACATAGTTGATTTATTTGTTTGGAAATTGTGGTTAAATATTTCTTTAAGTAGTTGGATTTATAAAAAATATTCGATGCAGTGTATTCGATCTTCAAATATAGGAATCAGAAATGGAGACAGCAGGAAATGAGAATGTTCATTCGACACTCATGAGAGTGAATAGATTTGAATATATCTTTCAGAAACTGGTTATAATAGTAACACTAAAGCCCATATTTTGGAACCGTGTCGTACTAAGGTTGTTTTGGTCCAATGAAAGCTGCAGGTTGCAGTTTATTGTTTACTGTTAAGCGTTTCTTTATTTTTAAATTACGTATTGTTTTTTTTTTATCCGCCGCTTAATAAAGGAAGAAATTAAAATAAAAGTAAGCATGGGCGTACCTAGATTCTATGCTATGGGGCAGAGGGGGGGCAAACCAGATTTCTTTAATATATTTTTGTAATTTTGGAGCAGTAATTTTAATTTTCTGAGCATGGTTTAACAATGAAAAAGCAAACGCTGGTGATTTGTCTTTGCCGAATCTCGCTTCTAATGAAGATTTTAGACTTTAAAGTTTTTGCTAAAAATGTTACTAGATAATTTTATTTGTTTGTAATACATAAATCTATAATAACTGATAAGCCAATTTTTCCCGACTGACCTTACTGAGAAAGCATTTCTAAACCTTCTTCCTTTTTTAAAACTTAATTGGTTTAACTTTTTATTGTAAAATACCAAATTTAATTTTTAAATAGTATTTAGTAGAGAGGTTTACGATGTCCCTCAACGCAACGACTTCAATAAGTACATAATAATATTATTTTAATTATTTTTAGAGGTCTTTTTGTATCGGGGGTTTATTATTTTTTTTATATTTTAGTTCAATGGTTGGCATCCGTCAGTGATTAAGAAGTAAGAAAAATATAAGTATCCATTACCATCTTCGTCCTCTATCTTTAAATGTAGAGAGAATTCGCTCTTCAGTATTTCTTTTAAAGCGCAATATCTTTTTCAGCTCAAAGTTATATGTTGACCGACTTAGAAGAACCATTAAAAGATAACAATTTTAAAACATCTGATATATGATATTTGTATTATAAATTTGTCCCCACAAAGACGATTATATAATACAAAATGCTAAATTCATCGAAGCGAGTAGCGAAGTGATACGGTAACTCAATTGGCAGAGCGACTGAATCCTTTGATCATACCCGAAGCAATTATTTTTTATTCCATATTCATTTCAAATTGAAAAAAGAAATATGACTAAACATGCTGGCACTTTTAACATCATTTATTTATTTATTTCGAATTATTTATTACGCATTAATAATTTTAACGGATAAGAAAAAGTTACATATAAAATAATTTCAATATATAAAGACAGTTACTACGTGTATTCCATTTCATCCACTTTTACAAATAATCAATCCAATGAATGTCGATTTATATTTATATATATAATTTGTATATGTGATTTAAAGAAATATAGGTTCATTACTCCTTTACTGAAAGGACCTCATCTGATAAGGTCCGTTCTTGTCATTAGTCGTAAAAAGAACGCCCTTACAGACCTCTTGACCCGTATCATTAAATCTTTATATAATTGCATAACATACTGGTATGTGGCTTTCTCTCCTACCTGAAATATGCCTTTGTAAACTATTTCAGGACATACTTTTTTTGAGGAGTTGTTATCCCACTTCTTTCTCTTTCTAATCTAAGTTCTACTTTCTAATCTAGTTATGTGAACTAGCTTTTTAAAAATCCTGAAAGGTCTTATCCATTTTTAAACAATTAAGGTATATCAGCCAACGCTTTATGTTTTGTCGTCGATGAATATCTCTGAATATAGAAATTTAAATGGCTTGCTACCTTTAAGAATTAGTGAGGAACAAGGAAGATAAGATTACAGGAAGTTCAGGAAATTGGGTTGCTCATATGCCTTAATATACCTTGAGGATGATTTTTAATAAATTTTAAATACCTTAGTCAACTTCGTATGGCATCGTGCAAAAAAAAATTGTATTGGTACTGTCGTTCGATTCCCATATGCAACAATTCTTTGTGCAATTCAAAGATGTTATTCTGAGTCTGGATGTAATTTGTGTTCGTTACATATACGGTATGTCTTAGTTACAGTATGATATTGTAATTAAATCTATAAATTTAACAGTTTTATAAATTGTATAAATAAAAATAATTTAGAGAATTACAATTGTAATTCAGGATTCCGTCGAGACAAGATCAATAGACATTTTTTGTAGCTCCTCCACGCTTAGACCTGCAACTATCTTAAGACTTAATACAATTGTTCACAGATGGTATCATTTACATTAAAATAAATAAGTAATTTTCTCAGGTTGTAATTTATAGCTATATCATGAGTGTTAAAATGGGTGCATCTTCAATGAACATGAAGATGTATAAGGGTATGGTAGATAGTATCTGCACGCAGCATCTCTAGTAGTAATGGGGTTTCTTTAATAATTTTATGTTGAACAATCTAATTTTTCTATTTTACAAAAAAGTTTTACTTTGTCATAAGAAAGAAATTACTGAATTTTGGTCAGGCAGTTTTATTTTGTTTTATTGCTAGAGTTATTGTTGTTAATTGGCAGTATTCCTGTGGGACTTTATGAACAATAGGCTGTGGCATGCTTTATAAGCGAATACCTAGGTTCACAAAGGCTCAAAGGTACTAGTATTTAAGCTTCGGACATCCTGTCTCTATGTACGAGAACCTCTTTTTGTCTATTGCTATTATTGAATATTAGGTGAGGAAGGTATTTTAGACTATAATGTATACTGAATAAAGATTATATTAATTGTAGACATCTACCGAAATTATTTTAAGTTAAAAAAGTATTTCTATTTGCTTATCGATGTGTGCTAGTTCTAAAACAATTATCTTTATTATAGAATACTATGTTTGTGTAGAATGTGTCAAAGCTAATTTATTGTCTTCAATGAATTCAGCTATTAGATCAAATATAGCGTGCTTAAGGAAATTATTTATTCTGATAGGCATTATAAGCTTTTTAATTAATAAACTACAAAAATAGTTCAAATATTAAAATTCTTTATTGATATTTCTTAGAAAGTATTAAAAAAAATATTTTCGTTTCTAACGTTGTTGTATAATAAACGATTTCTTCTAGATAAATATACAGAACTTGTCTTAGACAGTAACATAGACATATATTGTAAGATAAACATACATATTAACATAGATATTACAATCGTAGAAATATTGGTAAAGATTTTAGATAGAAAAACATTATAGATATCAAACATTATAGACCTCTGTGACGAGATCTACGTAAAGACGATTATACATAGAATGCTTAACTCATTGATGCAGATAGCGATACGGTAGCTCAATTTGTCGACGGCACGGTTTCCCCGAGGTAGCAGGTTTGAATACATCGTGCCCGTATCGGTTTTATTTGTTTTATTTCATTTTAATAGAAACTAGTTTTTCGTAAAGTAATTGTAAACATTTTCTTTGCCAACATTTTTGATTTCGAATTTGATTTCGATTAACTCTAATTTGAATTTATATACTAGCATAATTTCTTATTAAATGAGTTCCTCAGAACAGCTGTGTTGCAAAATATAATGACATTTTCTTAACACCGTACGTAGAGGTAAATACTCAATTTTGTAGGAAGGTGAAATTGCTTCGATGCTGAGATAACATCAAGGGTACTTATTTTGAATGAGAGTAATTTCCAAACTCGTGCGTAGGCAAATTGTTTAGAATTAAATCCTCTTGTATACTTTCCCCCAAAACGATTTAAATGGAAAAATGTTGACGAGGATAAAAGGAATTAAGAACTTAAGTACATTTGGGTTCTTATCATTAATATATTATAGTGATAGTATTTAGTTTATTGTTTATTTTTTTTTTATTTATATAAGCTCCATCACAAATATTTTGTGAAAGTAACTGTTTTTATTTATTATATTTTCTTCTGTGATGTGCTTAATTCAAATTTAATCAAGGCGAGTAAGATTATATACATTGTTAAATAAAACATACTATTTTAAAACCTATCTTGTCATTTTTATTTAATATGTAATATCTTAACTTATTTACAGCTACACTTAAAAAAAAACGAACAAGATTTCTACATCATTTAGCCGACCCTTGGTTCTTATAATAAGCCTGTGCGAGCCATCAATGTTCAATAATTTTCATTGAAACTTTGCAGCGTTAGATTGAGAATTATCTTACTTAATAATTTTCTTTTTTGTTCTTTATAATGTATAATACTAAAATATAATTAATTAAAATAATTCTTAAAAAATGTTATAGTCATACTCAGGGAAGTAAGATTTATATAAGTTTCAAGTTAATAAAATTAGTACCAGAATAGAGTTGGTAATGTTCTCATAAAACATTTTTTTCTGTTACCAAAAGTGTATGTATGTATATCAATATATTACTTACACAGCCACAACATGGGTTAGAGAACTTTCGCTGTACGTAATGAAATTTCTTCTCCGTTATCTTTCAATGACTAGTCGTGAATCTAGATTCAGCCAATTATAAACATTTTATTATAAAACAATATTTTTCAGTACTAAATTAGGCTCAGGACAAATATAAAGTGGTCTTGCTTTTTATAAAGTTTATATCTATATATCTAACTCAATGTTTAAATATGTCATAATACTGTTCTTCTCTGATACATTGTATGCAAAAAATAAGTCACCACCGGGTACTAGAACACTTTAATAGTTTTTTTTTAATGATATTTTTCCTTCCAGCTCATTATTACAGTATTACCTACTATTAACAATACTATTATCACTAATAAAAGTTAAATGAACGACATTATTTTTAAAATTATCATTCCCAATAATTGACTTAATAGGGATGAAATTCGAAGTTAGACAAAAGTTAGAAAAACACATTTTGATTCTTTTATTTCTTCCTTTCCTTTTCTTCATTTTCCTTCTTAAGAAAAAGCTCAATTGAGAGCTTTTGAAAAAACAAAATCAAATACGGTAGCGACAGCAGAAGTGTCATCGGAAACGGATGCGGTAGCTTAAGCGACAGTGGAAGCGGTCTGGGTTACGAGAGAAGCAGCGGAAGCAAAAACAACAACGGAGAAGACAGTGTCAGCAATAAATAGCATATAAATATCGTGATATTTTGTTAAGTGATAACAGACTTACTAACGTTTTTAATCGGCTATAATTTATAATAATATACCTTACCGACCGTCCCAAAAAATAAAATAAACGATATTTGGAACACTATTAGATAAGCAAGTGCCGCCTTCTTAAATATATAGGAAATTTATTACAATAAAATAAATATTTTGATCTTTTTACTGGAATGGCATATACATGATTACGTTTTTCGGTTTTGTGCAGAGTTTTCAAAGGCAGAAGAACAAGGAAACCGTCCTTTTGATGGAAGTTGGTAATCAGGATAGGAGAAACACAAAAAAGAGTCATCTTAAGAAGTTGTAGGATAGTAAGTCAAAGGGTAGGATTTCATCTTCTTTCGCTTGCCAAACTAAATGTAGCTATAATAGCTGCTTCACGCTGCTCTTAAAGAATAGTTCAACCCTTAGAAAACTACCCTGGCCTGCACAGCTCAAATTAAAGCTACTGAAAAGTGACCACAGCTACTCTGTACCGGTCGTTCTGTGCAGACACAGATTTAAATAGTGGAGGCTGTATTAATGAAAATTTAGACTTAATCTGTTTGTTTATCTATTTTTAATTTTTATCTTGTTTTGAATCTTTTTATTGTATTACTTTTTGTCTATTCGTTGGTTTAAGAATCGGTACACCAAAAATGGGTTGCACCAAGCTATGACTGGTAAAGTGACGTCATAATTTAACCTTATTTTGAAATATCTGCGTTAAGTTAAAGCTGTTGTTAATTTCCAATTCTAATTTAATTCTACTGGTTATCATTATGGTACATTGATTGAAAATCTGAATTATTACGTTCCTTAAAGGTATGTTCATACAAAAAATAAAACATTTTTATATTTTTCAGTGTTTAAGTCAGTTTGATAATACTTTTTTTTAAACACTTGAATTAGCACAGGGTTTTATATTTTACATTGTTTTTATAATACAAAAATATTTGTTAATAACTTATATTCTCCACGAATGTCTCATCTAACTGTCTGTTGCTGAATAAAAGTCTCTAAGAAGAATCTCTATAAAAATTTTGTCAAAGGCTACGGATTTCTATTACCACGAGAACAGTATCAGCACCTACCAAAAATTTTCACCTGCATGCATCATGCACTGCGTTCTTCTCAAGAACACCATGATGGATGGATATCAGCATTCTGTCCTGTTTAAACGACCGACGAACATGCATGTACTCATGAATACTTTAGATAGTACTTTAGTTATCGTTAAATTTACTTCAACCGTAGCCATAATAGGAGTTTTTATAATAGCGGGCCTTTGGGAGAGAAGCTTTCTTTTATCAAATAAAACGTTTACAATATATTGTATACGTTTTTTAACACTTCTCTGTACATATGTGAAGTTTTTTATAAGTTTACTAATTTGACTCAACACATAAATACTACAAATGCGTTTACTTCACGTAACATAACGTAAACTAAACTGAACTAAACTTAAGGTTTCACAAATGCAATTACAAGGATATACACACGCCGTTGATTAAATTTATATCACCTTCACATCAGGAGTTATACGAAAAGTTATTGTATTGTTTTAGTTTTACTATAATATATGGAACAAAGTTATATTTCGAGTACTTTTATGAATATTTTGCAATGAATATCGAATTTTGGTTAAAATCCGAAATTTATACAGAATGTATTGTAACACATTGAAATTTAAAGCAGATAAAAATTACTTTTGTATTTTGAAATAAATGATACAGTCAGTATTTATTCTGAAGTAGCAAAGTTTTAAAATAAAATTATATAAATTGATTACAAATAATATCAGCCAAACATGTCTTCATTTTACAGAAACAATGAGTTATACTAATATATTAAGCTGAAATAGTTTGTTTAACGCACTAAAACCTGAAAATACTAATCAGATTTGAATATTTTCTATATACATACCTATTATATTATGTAGGTCATTTTATGTAGAAGACTTTGTTGTTTGGCTACGTAATAAAAATAATTTTAACGTTTTTTTAATGTATTTTAAATATGTAATACTCCAGGGATGGTTTATCAGTGGTATTGAACTAATAATCCAAACACGTTCCGAGCGCTGGTCTGTAGGTCACGTGAATGCTGGAAGCTGTTTGAAAATATTTATAAATATATTCAATACCTTTTTCAAAAAAATATTCAAGACTTTTAATAAATATGTTTGAAACACAACTAACCGCTATAAAACAAAACAAATATATAAATAGTATTTTTGAAAACATACAAACTTTTATGAAAATCATATATAACGGTATTATCTTTTAAAATATTGTTTTTTGTATTTTACTTTATTGCAGCTTTAATAAATAAAAATATATATAAATACAGATTCACACAGGTATTACAATTTCGTATTTCTTTTTTTTTCCAACTCATTAAAGCTGTTTGATCTGGAATATAAAAAGAAATAAATATATTTAAAGAAATATATATGTAGGTATTTGTAAATTCATTATATTTATTTGTAGTTATTTATAATTGTATATTTTATTTCGCTTCATTCGATATACCACAATAGTTATAAATATATATATATATATTTTTTTACAATACAAACATTTATTCTTAACGTAGTTTCGATATAAAATAAGTTCTTTGCAAAATGTATGCGTCTTATTAGCACCCCATATGGCAGGTACATTGCAAAGTTCACAGATTAGTTTCCAGAGGTTTCTACGGTATTGGACAAACTTTGTAGGCTTGACTTTGAATTTGAAGCAATTCACAAACTCATGCGAAGGCAAATTGTTTTGAATTATCTATAAAATGAAATTGTAACCAAATAAAATTATTAAATATTACTAAGTGTTCGGTATGATATTAATAAAAGTATATCTTGTCACAGAAGTCAATAAATGGTTTAAATCTTAAAAATAATAATAATAATAATAATAAGAATTGATTCTAATAAAATTTGGTAGGGTTAAAGTTTTTTGTTTTTTGTCTGTTGGCTGAAATAAATATTAAAAATATTATAGACGAAATTGTCTGCACGAAATTTTAGATAATACTTAAGTATAATATTTGAACGTAAAAGAGAGACGTTGATTTTCAATTGAATAAATACATTTAATATTTACTCTAGATTAAAAAGTTAACATTTTCAATTATTTCTATAAATATGTAAAGGAGGCATACTACGTGTGAAAACACATTGATTTTTTATATCCACAACCCATCATATATTCAGCTACCAATATTCTTACATATCGAAAGAAGTAACGTTTAAAATGTAGTGTGACGCCGATCATTGTGTTTATGCTCTTAAGAATGTGTGAGATTCACATAACATTTTTAATTATTGGGTTTTTTCAAATGTATTAAAAGACAGTATGACATTGGAGATTCATACAAAAATACCATTTACAAAAGCGATATTTTTTAATCAAATTTCGTGAACCATGTTTTTTATTAAATCAATATTTACCCGGCTATGTTCACGTAAATTAATTAGAATTCCGCCCGACTAGTTTCGAACCCGTCCGGGGTTTCTATTCATGAGTTCGAAGCATGACGTACTCGCGGCGTGAACTTTTTAATTACAATTATAAGGGTACAATAAAACCTATTTTAGATGTAAATCGTGTAACTAAATGTCTCCATATATATTTTTATATCTTCTCTATCTATATACCTGTTCTAAAGGCTTTGAATGATAGGTTCACAGCACATACAGCATCAATTTAATGGTCGGTCTGTCATAAAATACTTATTGTACGATTTTACGACGTCAGCCGATGGTTCCATTTTTATATATCACTGCCCGGCTCTACTCTCAGGGAAATTTTATGTTTTAGTCTGAGATTTTTTTTTTCTTTACTATAGAGTTAAGTTTTATTATTATTTTCTATACATAACATGTTATAATTGATTTTATATTTTTATTAATGCTAACATTCCAACATATTAATTAATTGCAAGTATAACTAAAATTTATTTGCAATTGTGCTAAAATTTCTAGTGCGGACAGTCGTAGCCACGTGTACGCTGTGCGCTGGGTGGCTATTTCAGGCGATACATAAAGGTAATTGAAGTTCATAGGGTCAAAGAATAGATCAGTATCCAACTGAACGGTCGTTCAACTTTGAGGGCCGCCGAAATGGCGACCGACGTAGAGACTATTGACTCTTGTGATCTATTATAATTATACAAAGCGTTGTAGTAACTGAAGTGACAAATTAATTATTGCCGGGCATAAACTATTACATTTTGAAACATTTAGTTTGGAAATTTTCGTCATATGATGGTTAACTGTTACAAAAGAAAATGCTTTAGGTTTTTTTACATCAAATAAACTTATCTAATTCACGGGTAAAACGTATAAACATTGACAACAAAATTAAGCGTTGCGGTTACCCTTTGGGTGTTTTTTTACTGAAGTTTAAAAAGCTTTGTCAAAAATATTTATAAATAATTTTAAATGTTAGCAAGGAAATTGTGTTATGTATTTAGAGTAAAGTCGTAACATTAGACGCTTAGTATGTAAATATAAAATAAAAGACACTTTAAATTAGCTTAAAATGTGTTTTTTTTACAGTATGATACCTTGCTTCGTATGTCAGTCTTATGTGATAGGCCATAAGTCATAATTTGGCTACAGCTGTATCTAGCTTCTAGCGATGTTAGAATATAATATGAAGCAAATAATAATAATTTCATACAAATCTTTATGTAGAATAATTTGTATTCTGAATGTACTGTAAAGTATTTGTTAATTTTTTCTGTATTTCCAACTTACTTATTTCATCTGTATAATTTTCCATTATAAAAGAAGCGTAAATTGCAAATTACTTTTCACCATAATTTATGAAACATTCAATTTACTGAAGTGTACAAGTCGTAGAATTAAAACGCTGTCAGAATTTTACAGAAATAAAGACAAATAATTAATTTCGTTCTGTTGACTGCGGTGCAGTACGACTTTTTATTTGCACTGTAAATGTAAGCAAAAAGCATGCAAGAGGAGTAAATTTGTACAATTTAATGAGGAAAAGTAATATGTCTGGTTTTTAAATACACTTAACATGGCTATACATGTTTATATATATTTTCAAAGAATATTAACTATTAATCCGAATATTATTTATAAAATGAATTTCGTAGCACGCAGATCAGCGGCGACAGACTTATATAAGAAAGGTATATGTGTTGCAGTCGTGTCCTTAAGTTACACATTCGTTCAAGGAGTGGCTCCGAACCACTAGATGTAAGCCTATACTCTATTTACATAGATAGAGATATATATGTGTAATAGACAGAGTTAACTAAATACATATTTGTGAAGAGTGTTCGCAGTCACCTTGTTATTCACCCTTAAGTAGAGTTTTTAAGTTAAAGAAAAGAAACTGACTAGGACAAAGATACAAAGCGCCGCTAAAGGTAGATTTATATAGACACTTTATCATATGTAAATCATTGTTGTTTTTTACAAAGTTTTTAATAAAATAAATTATTTTTTGAACAATTTTTTTTCTCAAAATAAAATTATTATCCTATTTTATATTGTTGTTCTAAACTGAACTTCCATCTTTATTTTCATTACCAATTTATCAGAAATGTTTTCATAAATAAAATTAAATTACATCATTAAAACGTATTCAAGTTTTAAAAGCAAAAGGATGTTGTAACATTTCACGTCATGAGTTAGGTGGCAGAACTTGAAGCCTAAAAGACATTAAACAACTATAATTAGGAGAGCACTTGGACCCGCCGAGGAGACTTATGTTTTCAAAATTATACTTTTATTAAAATTAATTGAAAAGATTCATTATAATTTGCCTTACTTAAGACTGGCAACTTTAAAATCATTTAAATAACATAATATATTTTTTTTATATATTTTTTTTAATTACTATTTTAAACTGATGTGTAGTGTCGATTGTAGTGATAAAGATGAAAAGACTGTAGTATTTAAGGTTTGTACAAATTATAACAAAAACTATTTTTTCTAAACAATAATTTTAGTAAATGCTATAAATAGCTATCAAATAGGCCTTTCTTAATATTTTAGCATAGTAACAGACTAAATAACATATTGGGTGATACCATTATATTATTTTCTAGTGTTTGTAAATGTTTATTCTTAATACAATATTGTTTTTTAAAATTTCCATTTTAAAATTAATAATGTACGTAATAAAGTGATGATGTTGAATAGGTTACATTTTTAAGGCTTTTTTTCAAAGCAAACCCATGATCTTTTATACTTATTTAAATTTTCGGTAAATTATGAAAGAAAAACAGATACACTAAATCATTATAATCTTGGTATATATCAAGAAAGAATCAAGTTTTTGTAGAAAAACTACTAACCAAATAGAAAACAATCGTGATAAAAAAATATATAACAATTATATAACAAATACAAAAATATTTTACAGATGGTGGTCTTTTTATGTATTCTTGTTGTGTGTATTTGGGCCTATGTTGCTGAAATACGTGATAGCAATTTCCTGGTAAAAGAAAACGCGTGAATGATATACAAATGTTCTGGCAGAATAGAGAATGAGCTTTCCAATATACATCTGCTGGTTTGTTATGATGGATATAATAATAATACAGGACTAATTGCACAAATTATTTGCTTGTGTTAAGGATGTTAGACAACGATACAAACACATAGAAATACACATATAAATACGGAGAATATATTTAAAGAACAACCAAACCTAGAAATACAGACATCTATGGTCATCACATATATGTCTGTCCCAGTCCCAAACCCGAGCCCCATTGCGTCGCTCTACGTTAGGCGTCTGGGTTAACCACTCTATCTACAGGGCGGTTAAAGTTATAGTGTGATATAATATATAGTATAAATCTATAATATCACAATTAGATAACTCCATTTTAGATTCAAAATGGAAGGTGTAACACAAATCTAATCACACAATCGTTTACACAGTTAATGGAATGGAATAAAAAAGTTTGAAGAGAGTTGAGTATCAATCCATTAGCGAAGATATTCGATAGCCATAACCTAATATTCCTTTTGCTTTCTGCATTTATATTGGCAGGGATCCGATTGTATAATAGAAATCCTTTTATATATTTAAGATAAAAATGTCTTCTTGAAACAGACTTTTTCAAATTGCTTTATTGTTTAGGTTTAGGTAGAGTTGTAGCCACATGCCTTGCAACTCGTATACGGGTTTGCTCGACCTGGGTAGTAAGTCTCTTACAGAATGTTGGTATAAAATGGTTATTACAGTAGCCTTTTATATCTTTACTAAAAATACCTCCCATTTAACTGGTTAAATAAATACTGGTATTGCTTATATTTTCCCAAAGGTTGATATGAATTTTCAAAACCATATTGTATCATTTGTAGATTTTTGTGGATGATTCCATTTTTTAACCTAATAACATTAAAGAAATATATATTCTAAGAGACATAAAATCTAAGTCAATATATTTACATTTTTATCATATTTATTACTTCAATGTGTATTAGTCCAAAGTTATATTTAGTTAGTTAACGTTTGTTATAGTTAAAGTTAGTTATAGTTATAGGTAGTTTATAAAACTGCCAGGAGTAAGTCTAAAAGGAATACTGACTTCTAAAACATAGTATATTAAACATGTATTTTAAACTAATCATATTTTGATCACCTATCACAATTAAATTACCATTCCTTTAGAACTAGATAAGAGTAGTTATTGCTATGTGCGCTTCAACAGGTCTAAGTACAAATATCAAATAAACCTTAATATTTTTTTATTTTTTTTATTTATATCTTTTCCACTTAGAATCATAATCAGTGATCACTTGTGTACGTCAACATGGAAGTGTCAGGAGGGCCTATTACGATACTAGATTTATCGTAATAAGCCCTTCTGAAAAAGCACTTTCCATCTTAATATTAAAGCTATGAGGGTTCCAAACGCGTCCTGGTCTGAGAAGAACCACACAACAAACTCAGCCGGGTATATTTTTTGTTATTGTGATCACTGTTTCACAAACGTCAAACTTAAATGCAATTTTGGAACAACTAGAACCGTCGCAATCAATCGGAAAAGAAGCGTAATGATTTCAGGCAACGAAAATTAAATAAAAATAACAGAAAAAAATAAAAATAAATAAATATATATATATATATATATATATAAATCTTCGGCCTGCCACACAACCAGTTACCTCAAGCAGCACCCGTTCACGAGCATAACATAAAAACATAATAGAAAAAAAATAGGATTCTAGCGATAAAACAACACAAGTTTCTTTTACTTTCAATTTGTTTACGTAACTTTTAAAAACATATTAAAGACATTTTAAAGACCTTGGCCTTTCTAGAACAAGCATCGGTTCATTTCTAGAACGTATTTCAAAGGCGGCATTAGTAGGTTCTTTCCAAATTTGGTTAGGTAGGGAGAGGAGTGTGGAGGGTGAAGGTGAGCATTTTTGCGCAATAAAGGAGCGCCTTAAACCTACTCCCGGGTCGCAAGTCCCAGGCACTGCTTGCACTCCTCTCCTTGCAACGCGATGGGCCCGCACCCGCACGGTGAATCCATGGTTTGCTAAGAAGCTTCGTCGTCTGTCTTAGTTTCATATCAGATTATTTGCATTTAATTTTAATTTCAATTTTTTTAAAATAAATATATGGATAAGAACAAAAATATATAATCCGACTGTTCATTAATATTTGTTAGAGAAATAATTATATGTACAAAATATGAACAATTCAATGAGAAAGCAATGAAATAAAATTTATGAAGCGAGTTTAATATCACGTAACTGGTGAAGATGTTTATCTAAGGACTATCATAACTCAAATTTATGTGGATGAATAGGCAATTTGAGAAAACAAATTGCTACGATCTACAGATAAGACTGGATAACATTGTAAAAAATATTGGAACTGCAGGTAGAGCTCGATTAGTGTCACTTCATCTTGTACTTATTGACTATAATAAGTACTGAATTGCTCAAGCGATATATATGAATTACTAATATATATTTTGTTTAAAGGTGTCAAATGAGCACAAGTTGTAAGTGCTTGTTACTGTCACCCACAGATATAAAAGTGGTTTAAGGTAGGTTACCCCTCTGAGAGAGAATATTTAAAAAGGTTTTAAAAAAAAAAACTAGAACATAGGAAAAAGGGAGAGCGGGTTTGTTTTTTCGATTCAAGTTGTTATAAATAGTCGTTGTTATAAATTAGTAACTTTTGTAGTGAGATTCTATTAAGGTACCTTTGTAAATGGAGCCCTCGTATGAAATGTTAGGTTGTACCTTCACAAATAACAGAAGAGAGGGTGGTGTCCCTGATGTCGATGGTATTAGGCGTGTTTATGAAATCTTCTTTTTAAAACTATTTATTATTATTTACATAAATATAATAAGACTTTAGAGATATTTTAGTATGAACGTCATAATTCAATCCTTATTTGTCTTTGTTAAAATAAATAGGTTGTGTGAGAAGAACAACACTTGTATTTTAACTAAACTATTTCATCTCATAAAAGCCATTGTGGAATCGAAATGGAAGTACTCTCAGTTATTATCACTATTCAGTGTTAATAAAAAATAATAATGTTTAAATAAACCACATACATTTTTTTATCCGCAAAAACAAAATTTAACAAAAGCAACAATTTGTATGATAAAATAAATATTTCAAACGAAGATTATTTTCAGTCAATGATTTTAAATTCAGTTCGCATAGCCTTTTTAATCTGTCCAATTACCATTTGGAATTGTGTCAACGCTCGGTCGTTCGCTTGATATTATTCATTGAAAATTGGATGCAGATATTTCAGGATTGAGCGATCGAGCGTCGAGAAACTGCGCTACGAGCATGATCTCCGATGAGAGTCAACACGGAATATGTACTGCAACATCTTATCTGTGAAGGAGAGCTCTACTATTATACACCCCAACCAGCGGATAGACTTATGAATGGCGAACTAATTTATTATAATGTATATACGATTATAATTATGTAAAGTATTTAATATAAGATTAATTTTAGCCAACACTTTTACAAGCATATGTTAAAGTCTCGAAATGGTAACAGTTTTAATAAGTAAGTTTTTTGACACCTTAATGTTTAAATCATAAATCATTCTACCTCATGCTATATTAAGTTTGTCTTGCTTCTTTAAATAAAACAATATTTAACGGATCTAATTTGCGTATAATTGGATTTATATTTTACATTAGAAACTTTAAATTTAATCCGACAACTTATAATGTGAAATATAAATCTAACTATACGGAGCTAGAATTGTTAAATATAGTTCTATTTAAATGTACTCGTGAATTTGAGAATTTATTTTAAACTCTGAGTAATAATATTTATAAACGACATAAAAGTCAATTCAATGAAAATATAGATTCTTCTGCTTTATATTTAACATGATTTCTAATTGTTGTTATCTAATTAGGTGAAAAGAATATATTACTAGCAATCGTAACTATTTAATAAGATTTCATAAATTATAGATCCCAACTCTTGAACCCTGGTCTTAGATATAGAGCGAGGACAATTTCAAAGGTCATTGAAACTGACAAACATACTAGTTTAAAAGTCAAAGGAACATAGAAAGAAAAATATACTATCACGAATACGAATCAAACTTGTGACCTCTGTGATTTTCTAAATATACTTAGTAAATACCGCCGTCGTGATAGATATTATATGTAGAAAGTTAAATGTGTCTAGGTGAGTAATGAGCTCAGTTCCTAGAGTGATGGAGATGGTACATTAAGGCTCAGTTCGAGTCCTACCCATGTTGATGAATTATTAAACTCATATTTTGTAAAAAAATTAAATGCGTGAAATTATTCAAGTTATGTCGGTATAATTATACTGACAAATTCAAATAAATTTACTATTTTAGAAAGTTGAAGGAAGGAGTGGTCTAACCTTAACTGATGGATGAAATACTTCTATATAATATCTATAAAGATTGTTTGAAAATTAAGAAGCCATCATTTAAACATAAAACAGAAATACAGAAGGAACTCAATGAGATAACGTCCGCGTACTTCTTGAGAGAACGCACGATATTATTTAGCTATCTTGCCTTGAGACGTGCTCTAATTTATTGTTATCTTTGTTGTCCTCATTTCAAGGTAAGACTTGTAGGCCTTTTAATTATATATATATTTATAAATATATATTATCTTTTTAAAACTTTTATAGGTGATTTAAAATATTTTAATTACCTTGGTTGGTAGCCATCTTTAATTGAATTTCAATGGTAATGAGCTGCATTAACAGCAATATGAGTTTCCCAGTTCAATTGATCCAAAGCCACACGTAAAGTATGTAGAGAGGGGAACGGCCACAAGCGAACCACATACAAAGCGGTAACAGAAAGCCGATGGCATCATGCCAACGATAATGTATCTTAAAAAACCCTTTACGGAGAAATATACTCAGGAATCTGGAATAGAACACTTATGTAAAACTGGATGGAACTGTTTACTATTATATGTTAAAAAATATAATAACATTTTTTGTTCACCGGATATAATTTATATGAAATATTTTTGGTATAATATTAATTATGGTATGAGTAAATAATTATACGTAAATCATGAAACTACTTTTTTTGTATAAAATATATGTAAATCATGAGATTAAATATTTGTAAACGTAAAAATATGTTTTTTTTTTATATTAATAAATAAATAAATGTGGTATACAAAGTTCTAAAAGTATTTAATTCAATTACAAATAAGTGAAAAATATTACAGTTATATACAATTTTAGGTATAGGAACATATCTCTTTAATACGAGCAAGTGGCTCGTATTAAAGAGATATGTTCTATAGTAACTTCTGCAGTGTATAAAGTTGACAGGTGACAATTACCACCGCTAAAGCAACTACATACCTAAAAAAAGTTGCTAACTAACAACTTTCAAACAAACCGATTGATGACGCTGTGGACATGAAAGTCGTACTTTGACCGCCAGATATTCAGCCAGTAGTTTTAAAGGCATCCTTTGATATTCTTTCAGTCCATTAAAAGTTGTTCTTTTGAGAGTTTTATAAAAATCATCTCCATGAAACATAAATGGAGAATTTTATAAGCCTTTATATCTCGTTTGTAAAATTTGCTTAGGATCTTCTCCACTGTAGGGTTTATATGATTTGACTCGTAGGTTTCCGTTATGTAGGTCTCATAAAAAAACATACTCCTCTCACTGGCAGCTGTTTAATTCAGACAAGAGGAATAATTAACATATGTAACAACAGGAATACAAAAATAGGGACTTATTGTATAACGGCTAGCTGTTGTTGGTTATTTTTAACTACCTATATTCTGCAGGTGAAGTCGCTGACAAAATGCTACTATAAAATTTAATATAGTATTTGCCACCGGTATATTTGTACCTAAAATTAAAAGCCTATTTGCTGTATTTTCTTAAAATCCATGGTTTTGCCGGTAAGTCAATGAACAGAGTCTTTAATGCCTTTATCTCGAAGAAATGGATATTTAATTGGAAATTACTGACATAAATCTTTTGTCCATTTTTATTAAACTTGTGGAATTACATTTTTCTTTAGCACTAAAACTCAAATGTTTTCTAATGCCTAAAACTAATTATAATGAACTGTAGTGTTTTCTAATTCTATAATGAACTGTATGACACTAAACTTTCCGTAAGTTTAGGGTCCGTTTAAGAAAACCAAATGATATAATCATTCAGAAAAAACGTAATACATCAGTAATGTCTGTAGGTATGTCTTGATTTGACTTGCTTGTTATTTTTACAGCCTTATTTGTTGTTTTTGCTAACGTTAATAATCAATAAGATCTCAGGATATGAAAAAAAAGTAATTTGAAAAATTATCAATAAAGTGAGGCCATTAGTTGGTGTATTTTTTGTATGTTTAATCGATCATGAATTAATTTATGAAATGATTTAATTTTA
Organism: Napeogenes sylphis; assembly: GCA_959347405.1. Lineage (NCBI taxonomy): Eukaryota > Metazoa > Arthropoda > Insecta > Lepidoptera > Nymphalidae > Napeogenes > Napeogenes sylphis. The sequence continues at coordinate 24,876,818 of OY365788.1, read as the reverse complement.
TTTAAGACTTTTTTCTAGTGTCTAGTCTTAGAGTCGTGTTTTTTTTTATTATTTTAGTCATCATTTTGATTAATCATTGTAGAGCTTTATTATTTCAGATATGATCAGTATACCATAAACTAACCACAATACGTAGTATGTTACTTAGCATTCGATATCAAACATTATAGGATGACTAACAAATTGTTCAAATATTTGAGAACATTTTGTGGATTAATAAGAATATTTACTTACAGTGTGTATAATATTTTGTTACTTATATTTGAACATTAATTTGACACAACTAATGTATATTAATGGTTTATGTTAACATGAAGTTTTATGTCAGCACTGAAAGGTTTCAGTTTTAATCCAATGAATATGAACGACCTTCTGAATGAGCTAATGACATTACTCGAAACTTTAAGTTAGGATATTATCTGTGTAATGTGCACATAAAAAACCTTTAAAACTTTATAAATTTAGCAGACTTTTGTATCATTGCGTCGTATATACGTCTTTATAATACATTTTTATATCAAGTTCATTAAACCATGATAACATCATTGTATCCTACTTCCATTTATTTTTAGGAAAAAAAGCTATATTAAAAATAAGAGTGAGTTATTGTTATCTTTTAAATTATAAAATATATTCTCATAATTCATCAAACAACGCCAACAGCATTCTCAATTACCACGAACAAGAAAACCAAAAAGTCGTTTTTATTTTGCGAACAAACTTTTAGTTAAATTTCAAAAGAAAATGGTCATTACATTGCTAATTGTTATTTTTTCTAATTTTCCTTAATTTTAGCATTTTATGTTGTTAAGCTACTCCTTTATATACAATGTGATGTGAAATTGTAACTTTTATAATATCTACTTAATACATATTGGAACAGAATCCTAGGAATAATTTTATTGATTCGTAATACTTTGTTTCAAATATAACTATCTTGATGAACAAAGAATAATGTATAATATTTTTTTAAATAGAAATTTTTATTTCATTTTTTTTAAGATTTTCGTTTGTGGACATCAGATTAGTTTACTAATAGATTATTTTTAATTTGTTTTACTATCAATGGGACCCTTCTGTGACGTATTTATTATAGCTTCATTTATAAGGAAATGTCAGGAGAACTCCTTATCAGAAAAACCAGCTTCGTTACAAACACAATGGCAGCCAACATTAAAGAGAGCCAGGACGACGCCAACAATATAATGTTACACAATCAAACAAACAATTGTTATTTGTTATTTGAAACTAGAGTTTCACGAAATATTAGAAAGGTTTGTATTTAAAAAGGGTTTTATAAAAACAAGTAGGTATTGGTATATATTGAAAAGTTTTAATAATAAACCAGTATTATTACCAGTAATATTCTATATATTGGAGCTTCTAATTAAGATATTTATAAATATTATTTATTAAAAGTTTAAGCAATCTTGTAATTACTGTTCACACATTGTTAATTATCGATTTGTTAATTTATGTTGTTATTAAAATATGATTAAACCAAACATTATTATTATTAAGTAGTTTTTGCCCTCCGCCTCGCACGCGTTAAATTTGTATTAAAACATTAAGGTATATAATACTTAGTACATTATTTTGATCTATCTCATAGAGTTCAGTCAGCGTTTGCATTGTAAGCGCAAAACAATGTGTTTGCTTACACTTCGCATTAGAAATATTGAAATTATCAGTGGTTCTTTAATTTATAAAGCATGTTATTATACATATAAACCTTCCTCTTGAATCACTCTATCTATTAAAAAAAACTGCATCAAAATCCGTTGTGTAGTTTTAAAAATCTAAGCATACATACATACATACATACAAACAGACATAGGGACAGACGCGGAAAAAGCGACTTTGCTTTATACTATGTAATGATATAACCGTAGTATACTCGGGCGTTCTCACTTATTTTTGCGGAACATATCCGATTACTTGTAAATCCTTCCGGGGTCTCAATCTATGAGCTCGGAGAATGACGGACGGACGTGAATAAGATATATTGTTAATCTACCAATGGATGGCCATTGGATCCTAATCATTAAAAATCTTAAAAATGTATAAAAAACCTAAGCGGTTGTTACATTCTTATATAATATATTAATACATGAAATAAAAGAGGTTCATATATACAAGAATTTTTATATGATTTGTTGACATTATTATTCTTAAAAGTCATATGAAATTAAGACATGGTTTTACTTTACTGTTAACTTTTTAATATAATTTGTTTGAATATAACACTTCTAGATCAGTTTATAAAAATTACAAAACCTGCTCACTCCGACTTTGACCGAAGTAAAATTTGAACAATTACGTGTATTTTTTGTATTTCCAGGAAATATTTTATTGTGCGGTAAATATTTTTAAATGGAGTGTTTTTTTTTTAAATTAATTATTATAAATAACTACTACTAAAAATATATTACAAAATTGTATTTCAGCATGAAAAATAACGCATACTTTATGTACAAGAATTGCAATTTATTGCTTAAAACATACATTCATTAAATATGAATTTTAATTAATTTATATTCTTTGAAATAAATACCAATGAGACTAAAAAATATTAATCCACAATTTAAACAATTCTTCGTAACAGTTCTTTTAAGGCTTCCCAGATTTTTGCGTGTATCAGAGAGTCGAAAGCTTTGCTATAGTCAATAAAAGCAATGTAGTATGTTAGTTGGTATTCTGAATATTTTTCTATGATTTGTCTTACAGTGTGGATGTGGTCTAGTACCGAGTAGTCTTTGCGGAATCCTGCCTGTTCTATTGGTTGTTGCTCGTCTAGTTTCCTTTCTATCCTTTTCAATATAATCTTTGCAAAGATCTTGTAAATATTAGACATTAGGCTGATAGGCCGATAGTTTCCAATGTTGCAGTGGTTTCCTTTCTTGTATATAAGGATTATTTTAGATTCAGTCCATTGTTTTGGGATAATTTCGGTGCTAATCACGTTGTTAAAAATTTCTGTGAGTATAGGGGTCAATACAGCTTTCGACTGCTTTATTATTTCGTTTCTTATGCGGTCTGGTCCTGTAGCTTTATCATTTTTCTGTGTGTCAATAGCTTTTTCTGTTTCTTCCTGCATGATGTAAGGTACCATTTCGTTGTCTGGTAGTTCTATTTCCCTTTCACTTCGATTGTTTTGGTATAATCCTGTGTAGTCTGAAGCGATCTTAAGTATTTCCTGTCTCCCAATCTTCTCCACCCCCATGCTATTCTCCATTTTCACAATCCACTCTTTCTTATTAGTTAATTCTTTGCGCGCCTTCTTTATACCTCCGGTCTGTCTAATATGTCTCTCTATTGTTTGTCTTCGCCATTGTCTCCTGTCTTTCCTTATGTTTTCCTTTATATCCTTGCTGATTATAGCAATTTTTTTCCTGTTGCTATCGGTATTTTTCGAACTTATTAGAGCAGCTCTTTTGTCAATGAGGTTAATAGTATTTTCTGACATCCATTTATTTGAGTTTTCTATCCTGTTGCTCTGTTCTTTAGTAGCGTTGGTGATTGTGCGTTCCAACCAATTGTATTTTGCCTGTATGTCAGCATCTTTTGTTTCTTTTTTGTAATCTTTAATTTTTGAGTTTAGCGAGTTGGTTATTTCTAATATTACTTTTTTGTTGAGTTTTGTATTCTTTGGATTGATTTTTGGTCTTGGGTTCTTGGGTTGGGATGAAGTAAGTTCAGCTCTGACCATGCGGTGGTTGGTATTAAAGATCAGATTATTGATGACTTTTAAGTTTGAGAAGAATTTAGGTTTATTGGTCATTATAAAGTCGATTTGGTTTTTTATTTTACTGTCGGGTGACAGCCATGTCCACATTCTGTTTTTCTTTTTCTTAAAAATGGTGTTCACTATGGTCAAGTTATTTTCCATTGCAAAGTTTATGAGCATTTTCCCATTCCTGCTTCTGGGTTTTGAGCTGTATGTGTATGGTCCTATAGTTGTTTCTTCATCAAGCTGACGTCCCCCTATTTGACCATTGAAGTCTCCCATCATGATGATATTTTTGTGAGCTTGTGTTAGTATAGTTTTGTGTAACTCTTGGTAAAATTGGTTAATTACTTCAAATTCTGCTTGTTCTGTGGGTGAATAGATTTGAATAATAGTCCAAGGATCTTTATAGTCTGGTAGTTTTAAGTGTAATAATGCTATGCGCTCAGATATACCACGAAATCCGTTTATGTGCTTTTCAAGGTGTTTTTTTATTAAAAAACCTACCCCATGTTTTCCCCGGGTTTCCCCTATATGATAGAGTATAAAGTCTGGATGTTCTTCAATATTTTCTCCCATTCTTCTCACTTCGCTTAGACCGAGGATATCCCAGTTGAGTTTATCTAATGCCATTGACAGCTCTGATAAGTTTTCTTCTGATCTTAGTGTTAAAACATTTAGAGTAGCAATATATAGTATTCTGCGTTTGCCAGTTGGGGTCACTATACAAGTCTTTTGTCTGGATAAAGTTGGTTTGAATTGGTTTTTTACATTTTGATATTGTTGTTGATTTTTAATTGGAGGGTTTTGGTCTAATTCCCCACGGGGACCAACCGGGTTGGGGAATATGAGCTTATTTGCTCTTGCTGTTGTTGTTTTATTTGGTTGTGTGTTATTTTGCTTCCGGTTATTATTTGAGATAAGTATTTTTTTCAGACATAGAGTAGGCTCGCTCTCGCATATGTTGGAAAGCGTCCCTTCGCTGGATTTTCTTGCTTGTATTTTTAGTTGTATCTTTTGGGCTTGGTGTCTCTGGGTTTCTTTTCCTTTTTTCATTCTCGCGAAAGTTACTTTCTCTGGCTTTGCGTTTTTCAATAGTGTCCTTAGAATAATCGTTAGTAATGTATGTGTTTTCTTTCATTTGTTTTTTGTGTCTAAGTATTTGTATTTTTTTCTGCAAAGTTGTTAATGTAATCAGAATAGGTCAGTTTTCACTTTTTTACCAAGGCGTTGTGCTTTATTAATTTCGCAACTTTCGAACGGTACATCCAAATCCGTGATTGTTTTTACTATCGAAGCGTTTAAATCTTCAAGTTTTTCGGTGTCAGGTTCCAAAATTCCATGAAGGATAATGTTGTTTTTCCTAGCGTTTATGTCCAAAAACTGTAGCTTCTTGTTCAGTGTTTCAACTTCTCGTGAAAGTTTTTCGTTTGCCGCTATTATAGGTTGTATTTTCTCATCCACCAATTTTAGTACTGTGGCTGTAACACTTTCTGTTATTTGTATTGTTTGTTTGTTTAACTCTTCTTTCATTTTGTCAAGGAGCAATGACATTTCATTTGACAGTTGACTACTCATGATGGCAGCCACAGACTAGGTAAATGTCAATATTTCCGTTTTGGTATTTGACAGCCAATTTTGTATAACCTCAAAATTAGTTTTGTCACTTTAGCACTATCTTATTTCACTTTATTTTCCACAGCCCCGCGTAGATTTTTTGCGGCGATTTCTTGCACGTGTTTTTAGAACTCAGTTGTTGTGTTTTTAGCACTGTTGCACTTGTATATATCACTTTTTATTAATTAAAAGCCAGGAACGATTGATAGCATGACTTTACTCTCAGTGTTTCCAGCCGGAAGTTTTCATTTCATAAGATTCATTTCATAAGATTCATATTTCATAAGATTCATATTTTCATTTCATAAGATAATTACACATACAAAAACAACAATGAAATCTGTTCGAAAAACAAGTAGCAATAGCAGTGTTTTAGTTTATTGCGCTGATATGAGAAGTTCTCATCTCAGCTTCATTTATTGTAACATCAAAAGTGTATAGTGTAGTTATACCTTTGTTTTTTTTTATAAATCGGTTCGCCTATATGTCAGAAGCTGTCTTTATATATGTATGTAGACTATTGCTTTGAATTTCTGATTCCTCATCACCTACTCAGTTATTTTAACCGGTTGCATTCTTTGAAATTATTTTTTATGACATTTTTAAATTTAAACAAATGACAGGTAGTGACAGATCACAATTGGTTTTTTTGGCTCATTATTATTTTTGTCAATAACCTGTTATTTTCTACGATATATAACTTTATGACCTTCTACTACTACTGAAATTGAAATTACACTTCTGAAAAAAGTAGGGAAAATGTTAAATTAGTACATATTAGCGACTACAAACTTTCTAGTAGACTGACTTTTAAAATAAGTAACGCTAATTACTTACACTATTACATATTATATAAACAAACTATACATATTACATACTATGTACGTATGTTACAATGACCTCCCAAATCGATGTGACACTTAATTGTTGACCCACTCACTAAAAATGTTTAAATAATATTATAAATTATTTATCCCAGGGTATTTCTTCTAGCAAAGTCAAGATTATTTTTTTGATTCTGATCGCAATTCATGACTTTGTTTTCATGTACTTAAGATGTTAACGTTTTAAAAACAAGTCAAAGATAATTGACCTTGTTTGTCAGTGTACATTAAATAAATTTGTTTGTCATTTTATAAAATAAGTTTATCTTTGTATGATAATACTGTTTCATATTCCACTTCTATAGATAGAATCTCGCTCGGGAGTTTTTTACAGGTATAGAATTCGATTGTTTTTATTTTCCCTTCCGGCCACTCATAATATTATACTCATAATATAATACTTTTCTTGGTGGTAGACTATAACATCGGGTCGCCGGCAAATTTACCACCCTTCGGGCAAAGTCGTGCCGCAAAGCGACCTAGTCGTGTTCCGGCACGTTGCTCGATGAAGCCGTTAATGGGAAATGGGTCTGAACAGCTGCGGTGCGTTGGCGAACCGGTTTGACGTCGAGTTGGTGTTTGTTTTGTCGGGTGTCTAGTCGAGGAGGGTAGCGGGATCCGAAGCAACGGCTTTCCGCTGGCCGCCCGCAGATAGTTGGGGGCCCAATTAGTGGGTTAGCCACCCACGAAAGGCTGCCCCGCCAGATGCGAAAAATCCCAGGGTGGATCCATCGTGCTGGTTGGCGACCAGACGAGGAGGCCCGATGGCGATCCCTGGGGGGGTTCGGGCGTCCCCGCAGTCTCCAGACTAGCCTCCCAGTGGCAAGACATCACCAATTTCGACGTCGGGTTCGATACGTACCGCCTCGTTCAACTGCCATTTCCCATCCCTATTCACTTTTATTTTATTTTTTTTATGAGTAAAGTTAAAAAGAAGAAAATGTTTTACAGCGGTTGCACTCCTCCTCATTTAAAGTGCACCTCACTAATATCAGGGGTTTGCACTCTAATATCCTAGCTGTCCATCACCACCTGGAGACAGAGCAGCCGCACCTCTTCTTTTTGACGGAGACGCAGATACAATGTCCTTTGAGCGCTGCGCACCTGCATTATCCCGGATACACGTTAGAGCACAATTTTCGCTCATGTGCCGGAGTCTGCGTGTACGCGCGGAACGACCTCTGTATCCAGCGTCTCCGTCACCTTGAAGACCCCACTTTTTCTTCTATATGGGTTTTAGTAGACACAGGAAACGAAAAAATCCTGTATTCCTGTGTCTACCGTTCGCACAGCGGTGACCAGGAGACAACTAGATTATTTGAGTATCTCGGTGAGGCTGCTGATATGGTTTTGCATCAGTACCCTTCAGCGCAGCTTGTTTTTCTGGGGGACTTTAATGCTTGTCATCAAGACTGGCTGTTCCCGTACCAGAAAACCGACCATGCTGGAAGAGAAGCGCGGAACTTTGCGTTGTCCTTGGACCTCTTTCAGCTGGTGAGGCAAGCGACAAGGGTACCAGATGTGGTAGGCCATACAGCCAATTGCCTGGACCTTCTGCTGACAACTGATCCGGACAGGTATCGTGTTGAGGTCACCTCCCCTTTGGGAACCTCCGATCACTGTCTGGTGAAATCTGTGTTTACATATTCCCCACCAGCTCTCGAACCACATGGTGTTAGGCGAGTATGGAAATACAAGTCAGCAGATTGGGATGAGATGCGGCACTTCTTTGCATCTTATCCTTGGCGGCAGGTCTGCTTCTCTTCTTTGGATCCGTCGAGTTGCGCGGATGCTATAACCGATGTGGTGCATCAGGCAATGGAGTATTTTATTCCTTTTGCTGAAGTACCCGTCGGTGGCAAAGCTCGCCCATGGTTTAATGCCGAATGTGGTCATGCTCAAGACCGAAAACATTCGGCATACCTCATTTGGGCTGATGCTCGAAGCCGCAAAACTCCGGATGTAAGTACAAAGAAGAGAGCCTTTAACCTAGCTGCCAAGTCCTACAAAAAGGCATTGCGGAAGGCTCGTCTCGATCGAATCGCTAAGAATGGCGAAAAGCTCTCTGTCAAACCAACTGGTAGTCGAGCTTTCTGGTCTCTTGCGAAAGCGATCGAGTCGAATTTCTGCCAACCCTCACTGCCTGCTCTGCTGAAGCCGGATGGATCCCTGGCCCACACAGCAACAGAGAAAGCGAATGTATTTGCTTCTCTGTTTGCTGATAATTCGCATCTAGATACTGGCAATGCTTCTCCAGCACATCTTCCTCACTGCGGTATTTCGATGCCTGAAATCCGCATCACTAACAAAGAGGTATGGAGAACATTGTGTCGTTTAGATGTGAATAAAGCCAGTGGTCCTGATGGTATACCAGCCATTCTGCTCAAGACATGTGCAGCTGAGTTGTCTCCTGTACTGACACGTCTGTATCGCCTCTCTTTCAAGACTTGAATAGTGCCGAAATCCTGGAAGCTTGCCAACGTGCAACCCGTGCCCAAAAAAGGCAGCCGTGCTGATCCTGTCAACTACAGACCGATTTCAATCACCTCCATACTCTGCAAGATTATGGAGCGTGTATTGAACTCGCGCCTTCTAGCATACCTAGAAGGTAACGATCTCCTCAGTGACCGACAGTACGGGTTTCGCCGTAATAGGTCTTCTGGGGACCTCCTAGTGTATGCTACACACATTCTAGGCGAGGCCATCGAGAAGAACGGAGAAGCGGTCGCCGTCTCTCTGGACGTCTCGAGGGCATTTGACAGGGTCTGGCATGCGAGCCTTATAAGCAAGCTTTCAGCGTACGGTATATCTCCTGGTCTGATCGGCTGGGTAACGGACTTTCTGAGCCAGAGATCTCTCCGAGTAGTTGTCGATGGGTGTTCCTCGAAATCCTTGACAATAAATGCCGGAGTGCCTCAGGGGTCCGTTCTTTCTGCAACTCTTTTTCTGCTGCACATTAACGATCTGTTGAAGCCCGGTATCTATGGGTACGCAGACGACAGCACAGTTGTAGAAAGATATCTGCCGAGTACTCGGGCTAGTCGAGATCAAGTACAGTCTGAAAGAGAAGCCATGGTGCAGCGTTTGAATGACAAACTTCAGGCAGTCTCCGTATGGAGCAATGCCAATCTTGTCAAATTCAACGCCACCAAAACGCAGACGTGTCTGTTCACCGCCAAAAGGAGCCCTTTCACCTTGGCTCCTACTTTCCAGAATGTATCCTTGGAATACAGTGACCGGCTTCAGTTGTTAGGCTTAGAGATTTCCTCGAACCTCAACTTTGGTCGGTTCATTGAGTCCAGAGCAAGAGCAGCAGCAGCAAAGCTTGCCGTTCTTGCTAAGGTTCGGCAGTACTTTACACCGGGACAGCTTCTTGTTTTATACAAAGCACAGATCCGGTCGTGTGTAGAGTACTGTGGCCACATATTTGCTGGTGCCGCAAAGTCTCATCTTGCGGTTCTGGACTCAATTGAGAGGCGAGCAATGAGGCTCATAGGAGATCCCGAGTTGGTCGAAGCCGACCTCCAAAGCCTTGAACACAGGCGTAGAATTGCTAGCCTCTCAGTATTCTATAGGATACATTTTGGTGAGTGTGCGCAGGAACTACACGACTTAGTTCCCCCGTCCCCCTTCCATCACCGGACGTCCCGACGCACGGCAGGTATCCATCCTTTTGTTGTGGACATTCCACCTGTCCGAACGAAGCGCTTTGCTTCGTCTTTTTTACTGCGTACAGCAAAGGATTGGAACAGCTTGCCTGCGTCGGTATTTCCGAAAGAATACAATGTGGTTAAATTCAAGAGAAGAGTGAATAGGCTGCTAGGGTAATGCGCCTTACCACCTTAGACTACATTCCACTTACCATCAGGTGGAATGTAGTCAAGCATTGCCCTAGATTATATAAAAAAAAAAAAAAAAACTCAGGTCAAACTCTGGTTACAAACTTCGGCACCATCAGTTGGCTTAGAAGACACTACTGTATTTTTTTTTTCTTAGAATTGTTTGTTGTTGAGAGAGTGGATAAAATTTCTGTACTATGTTTGTACCAAAATTAAAACTGCTATTATGAGTTTATTTATAGATATATAGCTTTTAAACTTTTGTATATTTTTTTAAACTGGTCCATTAAACCAACTTTTGCTTCATTAAGGTTCTTTCTCTTATTCTTGAAAAAAAGTCATTTGAATCTAAAGATTTACAGACAAACGGCCTTATTCTTAGTTCTAGGTTCTTGTAATATCTCATCTGATTTGACATCATATAATGAGGTTCATGGATTTCAGGTCTGGTATATCATTGACTCTTCCTTAATTCTATCAATCCTTCTCATCTATAGATATATGCAGATGACTATGACCAATGAGTTACAACCAGGTATATAATTGTTCGACTGGTTACACTGGATAGTTAATTCCCTTACCTTAACTACCTTGGTTTTCCATTTCATTAGACTCTTTGCCACGGCCCTTATTTATCTCGGTATAATCTGCCACTTAGTTATATATTAGTCTAGTTGCCTATGCATCATTTAAATACTTTCCAGAAATATGCAAAAGACGAATTCAATATTTTTTTAAAATTTGTGTTTCATTAAATTTTCTTGCTAGTCTTTAAGTTAATTAAAAATATATATTTAAAACACGTATTTTATTAGTAATGGAACGGAGACGAAATTTATAAAAGGAATGTCACCATTTGATTTAATTTTGTCTTCTGCTTACAAAATAGCAATCACATTAATTTAACCAATTCCTAATATACACAAATATACACAAGTAACTAAAATAGAGCCTTAAATTGTAAGGACTTATTAGTTATCGTTACTATTGTACTTAACACATCGTAATATACAGTTATTTGTAATTAGTTGACCACCTCTTTCAGGCAGCCTCTTTACATCTCAACATCATTGGTTCTATGACTTTTTAAAATTAATAGTTTTCAAAATTTTCCCATACAAAATTTACTTGTTGTCTCTGAACTGGCATTAACTTTGAGCGTCAGTATGCCGAGCATTGACCTTTTAAGTACTTCTTACAAAATACAGAGTAATAAGTAAAAGAGAGAGTATACATTTTTTTGTTTCGTTTTTTTTTGTGTTGTTTATCAAGATTTGTAAAAAGTTGTAAAAACAAATATTGTTAGGATTGATGTAGAGAGGCTGCTTGCAAGAGGTGATAAACTTATTAAAAATAATCCTGTATTTACAACTTATTTTTAAAGTAAAACTTTTATTACATCGTCTCAAACTTTTTCGTCTGTGTGTTGCATGTCGCGTGACGGTCGGCCGCGGAGTATTGATAAAGTGAAAGGCGCTCTTATCGATGCGGTTTTTACTAGATACATTGAAAAAATCGAATGTAAGTCACTGTTCACGTATTTTAGTTACCATAAAATATTGGTTACATTTATAAACTGTGAAATTCATGATGTAGATGGAATTGATAATAGAATGATTGAAAATAATTGAAAAACGGATCAAAATGACTCAACGATTATAAAATATTGTTTTCAGTGTTTTAATATGTGTATATCATCTAAATAATTGTTAAGTATTATGTATGTCGTACTCTAAGACACAGAGTTCAATAAAAATATTAGTTGGAGACCTAGTCTACTTTTATCATTTCCCATTATCATTCCCATTTTCTAAGTATAAAATTAAGATTGATGAAGCAATTTTACCCTTAATGGAATATTATTCCGAAAATTTTTAGTTAAATGTCTATAATGTGAAAAAAAGTTTCACTTTTACGGTGGTTTCATAAAACCACACAAGTTTTTTTTTATTTAGATTATGCAAAGTGAAGTTAGTGGTTTTTCAATTTATTTTGAACAACCTACATTCTAATACTGCCATGTGTATGCGCGTGCACAGGTTAACATGGGATTTTAGATAGAGAAATATCCTCTTGCAATAACTTTTTTCTAGAAAAGATTTTTCAATTCTGTTTTTTTGATAACCTGCGTTAGAGAGTTCATGATGCATATGCAGATTTGCATATGATTCAGTTTATTAGTTTGGACGTCAAGTCGGTCAGCAATTAAGTCAGGTGAACGGTTAAAAGCTTCGCTTATGCTCCGATCAATTAATATTGTTTAATAAGTAACTACTAGAATCGAAATTATTGTCCCCTTATATTGAATTGAATATATGTTCTTTTGGAATATGTTACAAATAAAAAATATATTACTGATATAATATTTACTTAAGAATATCACATATATTATAAATGTGATATTAACATCAGTCTTGTCGTTAAATACAAAACCAAACTTATAGTTTTTCAGAACATTTTGATTCGTAAATACAATACTTTAGGACATAAAACATATATCGCTGAAACTAAAAAGGAATGCCGAACAAAAGGGAAACCATACAATAAATGAAACAATTCGTATACGAATCCTCACTTTATTTAGGGCAATCTTTTGAACCCGATATCTTGATGAGAGCGGGAATAGAATTGAGATTTACACCGGTACAGTTTATTGAATTTGTTTCTACGAACTACACGCCGCCTCTCCACCTCTTATTTGATGATTATTGCAAAATTTAGCGAACCAGGTTTCTCTTAACATATTTCTCAGAAAGTTACGCTGCTTTTGTATGTTAAGTAATCAATCACACTCTATCGTAACAGGTTCAAATTTCATGTAAATAACTTATAATAAAGATTATATTACAAATTTTGTTGTTAAGATTATTACATTGTATGAAATGAAATCAGTAAATAAAAAAAAATACGAAATTGTAGAATAAAATCTTTTTGTATTTAATATCTCTTGTTAGTTTTATAAAAGCATATTGGATCTTAAATGATGTATTTTTAAATCTGGTTTTAGAGCCATAAAACGCTATGTCCACCGCAGTAGCTGAACATCGTAAATCCAATTGAACTTGTTATAAATTTTGTTGACTTTATTCTCGCTTTATCCCGTGATAACAGCGAATACAAGAATAATTCTAAAAGTCCAGTAATCTTATGTTTATATATTTAATAAGTATCTTCTGAAGCATTATTAATAATAAATATTTTTTGTAGAATTATGAAAATATATCTAAAATATCAATCAAGTATATTTAATTACATTAAATTGAAATTTAGATAAATCCTACAAAAAGAGGTCAGTATATTTTTCGAAGTGCTTATATTTGTCAAAAGTTGTAATTTAAATGTCGTGGTTAAGTTCTTATGTTATTTATAATAATTCTCTCATATTTATTACCCAATAATCAAGTTGTTTCAAAATTATATCGTAGACGGTAGAGAGCAACGCGTATTTACATTTGCATTGCTAAGTCGTTCTGTAAGGGGCACTGGGATAGGATACATAACAATGTGGGTATATAAAACAGTTAAACGTAACTCGGTTACCAATCTTGTATTTTATTTAATGTAATTAAGAGCTAACATTTGTTCTATATAATAAAGTAAGCATGGGCGTACCGAGGGAAGGGCAGGGGGGGGGGGGGGGCAGCTTCCTCCCCTGGACATCGTATACCTCTCTACTATGTTCTATTGTTAATTAAAATTGGTATTTTACATTAAGAAATAAAACCAATTCAGTTTTTAAAAGTTGTTATAGATCTATAAAACTTTTAGAAAACACTTTAAAGTCTAAAACCTTCATTAGAAGCGAGATTCGGCAAAGATAAATAACCAGCGTTTGCTCTTTCATTGTTAAACCTCAGAAAATTAAAATTACAGCTTAAAAATTTACAAAAACATATTAAAGAAATCTGATTTGCCCCCCTCCCCCCCTCCCCCTAGCACAGAATCTGGGTATTCCCATGAAAGAAAGTAAAAACAAGTTATTTGTTAAGAAACTTTCGCAATTTTATCAGGAATGAGTCGATGATTTGATTACTATTTCTAAGTTAACAATGTAAAGTGTAGAGGCATGTTTTCAATCAATATGAAATATCTAATAATCGAGTGGTTCATCTAAGCTTGTAATCATTGTTATTAATAGCCTGATATATAATCTTAAAGACTTCAGTTTAATCACGTCTCTGAGCTCTGGCTGAGTATTATCCTGATTTCGTTATTCGTGTATTAAGTTACATTTAATATTTTATACTTCATTTAAATGAAATATCCGAGTTTACTCTTTTATTATAATGATTATATTATCTCCAAAACATTGGTAATGATAATATAAACCAATATAATGATAACTTATGATTATGGGTTATATCTAGTAAATCGTAAACAAAGTCATTAATTGGAACAATGATATCTTATTATTGGGGTTATTTTTGATATTTTGTGTACCTAAATACATTTTTAACCATTAATCGTCTCGTTGTTCGAGTGGTTAGCGCATACACCTAACGTATAGCGACGCAATGGGGCTCGGGTTGATCCCCGACAGGGACAGGCATGTATGTGATGAGCATGTCTGTGTTTCTGGGTTTGGTCGTTTATTAAATATATTCTCAGTATTAATATGTGTATTTCTATGTATTTGTATCGTTGTCTAACACCCTTAATACGAGCAAATAATTTGCCTTCTTAGGGGTTAGATCAATGTGTGTAACTTATCCTGTATTATTATTAAAATATATATATAAATATTGTTGTATTTTTTATACTTCAAAACATGAATTTTAAATAAACATGAAATCGCAGTAAAAAAATCTGGTAAATGTGGTATATTATAATGTAATAAACTTCACAGAGTTTTCTAAGCATAGTATGTGAAGGTAAATATTCCATTTTACAGAGGAGACTAATAGCTACGAAGCTGAGATAACTTTGAGGATACTTACTTTCAATGAGAGTAATTTTCAACTCCTCCGTAGCCAAATTGTTTCAGGTTTTAATTCGGAGTAGAAAAATGAAAATTGTTATACAAATATATTTTATGGGAATGTAACTGTGTATAATATTTTTTTATGCACTAAGTATTTGTGTTAGTTAGATTAGATAAATTTTCGTTAAGCATTGTAGGTATGCCTTAACCTCGGTTTATATATAATATACCTATTAAAGTGTTCCAGGTCCGTTATGGTCCAGACAGCTCGATCAGATTTGGAATCAAATCGAGCTAAATTCATACTACTGCTTGGTTCTACCATTAAAGGATTTATTTGTAAAATCCCTACTAATATTATTAATGCGAAAGTAACTCTGTCTGTCTGTCTCTCTGTCTGTTACGCTTTCACGCCTAAACCACAGAACCGATTTTGATGAAATTCGGTATGAAGATAGAACTGATTTTGGGAAAGGACAAGAAATACTTTTTATTGCGAAAAAATGGTTAGAAGAGGACGAAATAGGGGATGAAAGTTTGTATGACCGTTCGTTATGGTCAGACCGATTTTGATGAAATTTGGTATGAAGATAGAGCTGGACTTGGGAAAGGAAATACCATACTTTTTATTATGAAAAAAAATAGCGGATGAAAGTTTGTATGGAAGTTCCTTTTTGTCAAACATAAAATCGTGTAAGATTATCAATTGCTTAAGACAAATTCATGTATCGAATAAATAAAGTATGTAGGAATGTATACATATTGTAGTACTAAATGTAAAACGCAGTTTCCGCAGTGATTTGAAATTATCAAAACCTTTGATAAATCACCTGCTTAATAAAATTAATCAAATATACGTATGGAATGACCGCTTTTAGATTTACGATGTTTCAACAGAAATGTTAAGAAGGATGGTAAATTGGGTCTAAGTGGCAATGTAATGAATGAAATATCGAATGAATTATCGAATTATCGACACATATTTACATAAAATGGTATAAAAATGAGGAAATACAATTTTTAGATTTTCGTATCATTTAGTTGGACACTTATTACGATAAATCAGATTATCCATTCAGTTACATGTGACTTTTTTATAATGCATAGTTGATTTATTTGTTTGGAAATTGTGGTTAAATATTTCTTTAAGTAGTTGGATTTATAAAAACATTCGATGCAGTGTATTCGATCTTCAAATATAGGAATCAAAAATGAAGACAGCAGGAAATGAGAATGTTCATTCGATACTCATGAGAGTGAATAGATTTGAATATATCTTACAGAAACTGGTTCTAATAGTAACATAAAAGCCCATATTTTGGAACCGTGTCGTACTAAATTTGATTTGGTCCAATGAAAGCTGCAGCTTTCAGTTTTTTGTTTGCTGTTAAGAGTTTCTTTATTTTTAAATTAGGTATCGTTTTTTTTTTATCCGCCGCTTAATAAAGGAAGTAATTAAAATACAAGTAATCATGGGCGTACCTAGATTCTGTGCTAGGGGGAGGGGGGAAACCAGATTTCTTTAATATATTTTTGTAATTTTGGAGCAGTAATTTTAATTTTCTGAGCATGGTTTAACAATGAAAAAGCAAACCCTGGTGATTTGTCTTTCCCAAATGTGGCTTCTAATGAAGATTTTAGACTTTTAAGTGTTTGCTAAAAATTTTATTAGATAATTTTATTTCTTTGTAATACATAGATCTATAATAACTGAAAAGCCTCTTTTCTCCTCCCCAACTGACCTTCCTGAGAAAACATTTCTAAACCTTCTTAAATTTTTGAAACTTAATTGGTTTAATTTTTTATTGTAAAATACCAAATTTAATTTTCAATAGTAGGTAGTAGAGAGGTATACGATGTCCAACGACACAACGACTTCAATAAGTACATAATAATATTATTTTAATTATTTTTAGAGGTCTTTTTGTATCGGGGGTTTATTATTATTTTTTTATTTTAGTTCAATGGTTGGCATCCGTCAGTGATTAAGAAGTAAGAAAAATATAAGCATCCATTACCATCTTCGTCCTCTATCTTTAAATGTAGAGAGAATTCGCTCTTCAGTATTTCTTTTAAAGCGCAATATCTTTTTCAGCTCAAAGTTATATGCTGATCGACTTAGAAGAACCATTAAAAGATAACAATTTTAAAACATCTGATATATGATATTTGTATTATAAATTTGTCCCCACAAAGACGATTATATAATACAAAATGCTAAATTCATCGAAGCGGGTAGCGAAGTGATACGGTAACTCAATTGGCAGAGCGACTGAATCCTTTGATCATACCCGAAGCAATTATTTTTTATTCCATATTCATTTCAAATTGAAAAAAGAAATATGACTAAACATGCTGGCACTTTTAACATCATTTATTTATTTATTTCGAATTATTTATTACGCATTAATAATTTTAACGGATAAGAAGACAGTTACTACGTGTATTTCATTTCATCCACATTTACAAATAATCAATCCAATGAATGCCGATTTATATTTATGTATATAATTTGTATATATGATTAAAAAAATATAGGTACTTTACTCCTTTACTGAAGGGACCTCATCTGATAAGGTCCGTTCTTGTCATTAGTCGTAAAAAGAACGCCCTTACAGACCTCTTGACCCGTATCATTAAATCTTTATATAATTGCATAACATACTGGTATGTGGCTTTCTCTCCTACCTGAAATATGCCTTTGTAAACTATTTCAGGACATACTTTTTTGAGGAGTTGTTATCCCACTTCTTTCTCTTTCTAATCTAAGTTCTACTTTGTAATCTAGTTATGTTAAGTAGCTTTTTAAAAATCCTGTTGTTCCATTGTTTTAAGGAATATCAGCCAACGCTTTATGTGTTGTCGTTTATGAATGTCTCTGAATATAGAAATTTAAATTCAGGAATAGATGGAAGTTCAGGAAATTGGTTTGTTCATACGCCTTAATATACCTTGAGGCTGATTTTTAATAAATTTTAAATACCTTAGCCGACTTCGTATGGCATCGTGCAAAAAAATATTGTATTGGTACTGTCGTTCGATTCCCATATGCAACAATTCTTTGTGCAATTCAGAGATGTTATTCTGAGTCTGGATGTGATTTGTGTTCGTTACATATACGGTACTCCTTAGTTACACCATGATATTGTAATTAAATCTATAAATTTAACAGTTTTATAAATTTTATAAATAAAATAATTTTAAAGAATTACAATTGCAATTCAGGATTCCGTCGAGACAAGATCAATAGACATTTTTTGTAACTCCTCCACGCTCAGACCTGCAACTATCTTAAGACTTCATCCAATTGTTCACAGATTGTATCATTTACATTAAAATAAATAAGTAGTAATTCTCTCAGGTTGTAATTTATAGTTATATCATGAGAGTTAAAATGGGTGCATCTTCAATGAACATGAAGATGTATAAGGGTATGGTAGATAGTATCTGCGCGCAGTATCTCTGGTTGCAATGGGGTGTCCTTAATATTTTTATGTTGAACAGTCTAATTTTTCTATTTTACAAAAAAGTTTTACTTTGATGTCATAAAAAAGAGAAATAACTGAATTTTGATTAGGTAGTTTTATTTTGTTTTATTGCTAGAGTTATTGTTGTACTTTGTCAGTATTCCTGTAGGACTTTATGAACAATAGGCTGTGGCATGCTTTATAAGCGAATACGTAGGTTCACAAAGGTTCAAAGGTAACTAGTATTTAAGCTTCGGACATCCTGTCTCTATGTACGAGAACCTCTTTTTGTCTATTGCTATTATTGAATATTAGGTGAGGAAGGTATTTTAGACTATAATGTATACTGAATAAAGATTATATTAATTGTAGACATCTACCGAAATTATTTTAAGTTAAAAAAGTATTTCTATTTGCTTATCGATGTGTGCCGGTTCTATAATATCGTGGAATTCCTATTAAAACAATTATCTTTATTATAGAATACTATGTTTGTGTAGAATGTGTCAAAGCTAATATATTGTCTTCAATGAATTCAGCTATTAGATCAAATATAGCGTGCTTAAGGAAATTATTTATTCTTATAGGCATTATAAGCTTTTTAATTAATAAACTACAAAAATAGTTCAAATATTAAAATTCTTTATTGATATTTCTTAGAAAGTATTAAAAAAAATATTTTCGTTTCTAACGTTGTTGTATAATAAACGATTTCTTCTAGATAAATATACAGAACTTGTCTTAGACAGTAACATAGACATATATTATAAGATAAACATACATATAAACATACATAATATTACAATCGTAGAAATATTGGTAAAGATATTAGATAGAAAAACATTATAGATATCACCTCTGTGATGAGGTCTACGTAAAGACAATTATACATAGAGTGCTTAACTCATTGAAGCAGATAGCTCAATTTGTCGACGGCACGGTTTTCCCGAGGTAGCAGGTTTGAATATATCGTGCCCGTATTAAAATAAAATAAATAAAACCATAATTATTTTCTTTGCCAACATTTTTGATTTCGAATTTAATTTCGATTAACTCTAATTTGAATTTATATACGAGCATAATTTCTTATTAAATGAGTTCCTCAGAACAGCTGTGTTGCAAAATATAATGACATTTTCTTAACACCGTACGTAGAGGTAAATACTCAATTTTGTAGGAAGGTGAAATTGCTTCGATGCTGAGATAACATCAAGGGTACTTATTTTGAATGAGAGTAATTTCCAAACTCGTGCGTAGGCAAATTGTTTAGAATTAAATCCTCTTGTATACTTTCCCCCAAAACGATTTAAATGGAAAAATGTTGACGAGGATAAAAGGAATTAAGAACTTAAGTACATTTGGGTTCTTATCATTAATATATTATAGTGATAGTATTTAGTTTATTGTTTATTTTTTTTTATTTATATAAGCTCCATCACAAATATTTTGTGAAAGTAACTGTTTTTTTTTGAAAGTAATCTTAACTTATTTACAACTACACTTAAACGAGGACGAAAAAAACGAACAAGATTTCTACATCATTTAGCCGTCCCTTGGTTCTTATAATAAGCCTGTGCGAGCTATCAACGTTCAATTATTTTCATTGAAACTTTGCAGCGTTAGATTGAGAATTATCTTACTTAATAATTTTCTTTTTTGTTCTTTATAATGTATAATACTAGAATATAATTTATTAAAATAGTTCTTAAAAATGTTAGTCATACTCGTGGAAGTAAGATTTATTTAAGTTTCCAGTTAATAAAATTAGTAGCAGAATAGAGTTGGTAGTGTTCTCATAAAACATTATTTTCTGTTACCAAAAGTGTATGTATGTTTATCAATATATTACTTACACAGCCACAACATGGGTTAGAGAACTTTCGCTGTACGTAATGAAAATTCTTCTCCGTTATCTTTCAATGACTAGTCGTGAATCTAGGTTCAGCCAATTATAAACATTTTATTATAAAACAATATTTTTCAGTACTAAATTAGGCTCAGGACAAATATAAAGTGGTCTTGCTTTTTATAAAGTTTATATCTATATATCTAACTCAATGTTTAAATATGTCATAAATACTGTTCTTCTCTGATACATTGTATGCAAAAAATAAGTCACCACCGGGTACTAGAACACTTTAATAGTTTTTTTTTATGATATTTTTCATTCCAGCTCATTATTACAGTATTACCTACTATTAACAATACTATTATCACTAATAAAAGTTAAATGAACGACATTATTTTTAAATTTATCATTCCCAATAATTGACTTAATAGGGATGAAATTCGAAGTTAGACAAAAAATTAGAAAAATACATTTTGATTCTTTTATTTCTTCCTTTCCTTTTCCTTATTTTCCTTCTTAAGAAAAAGCTCAATTGAGAGCTTTTGAAAAAACAAAATCAAATACGGTAGCGACAGCAGAAGTGTCATCGGAAACGGATGCGGTAGCTTAAGCGACAGTAGAAGCGGTCTGGGTTATGAGAGCAGCAGCGGAAGCAAAAACAATAACGTAGAAGACAGTGTCAGCAATAAATAGCATATAAATATCGTGATATTTTGTTAAGTGATAACAGACTTACTAACGTTTTTAATCGGCTATAATTTATAATAATAAAATTAATTAAAATTTAGACTTAATCTGTTTGTTTATCTATTTTTAATTTTTATCTTGTTTTGAATCTTTTTATTGTATTACTTTTTGTCTATTCGTTGGTTTAAGAATCGGTTCACTAAAATAATTAAATAAAGAATAATTTAAGAATGGGTTGCACCAAGCTACTACTGTTAAAGTGACGTCATAATTTAACCTTATTTTGAAATATCTGCGTTAAGGTAAAGCTGTTATAAATTTCCAATTCTAATTTATTTCTACTGGTTCTCATTATGGTACATTGATTGAAAATCTGAATTATTACGTTCCTTAAAGGTATGTTCATACAAAAAATAAAACATTTTTATATTTTTCAGTGTTTAAGTCAGTTTGATAATACTTTTTTTACACACTTGAATTAGCATAGGTATTATAATTTACATTGTTTTTATAATACAAAAATATTTGTTAATAACTTATATTCTCCATGAATGTCTCATCTAACTGTCTGTTGCTGAATAAAAGTCTCTAACAAGGATCTCTATCAAAATTTAGTCAAAGGCTACCGATTTCTATTACCACGAGCACAGTATCAGCACCTATCAAAAGTATTACCTGCATGCATCATGCACTGCGTTCTTCTCAAGAACACTATAATGGATGGATATCAGCATTCTGTCATTTTTTGGTTGTCTAATACAATTTTTATTTGATTCCGATTTGGCGTTCCTGTTTAAACGACCGACGAACATGCATGAATACTTTAGGTAGTACCTTAGTTATCGTTAAATTTACTTCAACCGTAGCCATAATAGGAGTTTTTAAAATAGCGGGCCTTTGGGAGAGAAGCTTTCTTTTATCAAATAAAACGTTTACAATATAATTATATTGTATACGTTTTTTAACACTTCTCTGTACATATGTGAAGTTTTTTATAAGTTTACTAATTTGATTCAACATAAATACTACAAATGTGTTTACTTCACGTAACATAACGTAAACTAAACTGAACTAAACTTAAGGTTTCACAAATGCAATTACAAGGATATACACACGCCGTTGATTAAATTTATATCACCTTCACATCAGGAGTTATACGAAAAGTTATTGTATTGTTTTAGTTTTACTATAATATATGAAACAAAGTTATATTTCGAGTACTTTTATGAATATTTTGCAATGAATATCGAATTTTGGTTAAAATCCGAAATTTATACAGAATATATTGTGCTACATTGAAATTTAAAGCAGATAAAAATTATTTATGTATTTTCAAATAAATGATACAGTATTTATTTTGGAGTGGCTAGTTTTAAAAAAAGTTGATATAAATAATTGATTACTAATAATATCAGACTAAACAAGTCTTCATGTTACAAAAACAATGAGTTATACTAATATATTAAGCTTAATTAGTTAGTTTAACGTACTAAAGCCTGAAAATACCAATCAGTTTTGAATATTTTCCTATACATACCTATTATACGTAGGTCGTTTTTCTAGAAGACTTTGTTGTTTGGCTACGTCATAAAAATAATGGAACTCAACGTCTTTTTTTTAAAATGTATTTTAAATATGTAGTCAATATTCAATAATTCAAACACGTTCCGAACGCCGGGCTGGTCTATAGGTCACGCGGATCCTGGAAGTTGTTTAAAAATATTTATAAATATATTCAATACCTTTTTCAAAAAAATATTCAAGACTTTTAATAAATATGTTTGAAACACAACTAACCGCTATAAAACAAAACAAATATATAAATAGTATTTTTGAAAACATACAAACTTTTATGAAAATCATATATAACGGTATTATCTTTTAAAATATTGTTTTTTGTGAGTATTTTATTTTATTGCAGCTTTAATAAATAAAAATATATATAAATACAGATTCACACAGGTATTACAATTTCGTATTTCTTTTTTTTTCCAACTCATTAAAGCTGTTTGATCTGGAATATAAAAAGAAATAAATTTATTTAAAGGAATATATATGTAGGTATTTGTAAAATCATTATATTTATTTGTAGTTCTTTATAATTGTATATTTTATTTCGCTTCATTCGATATACCACAATAGTTATAAATATATATATATTTTTTACAATACAAACATTTATTCTTAACGTAGTATCGATATAAAATAAGTTCTTTGCAAAATGTATGCGTCTTATTAGCACCCCATATGGCAGGTACATTGCAAAGTTCACAGATTAGTTTCCAGAGGTTTCTACGGTATTGGACAAACTTTGTAGGCTTGACTTTGAATTTGAAGCAATTCACAAACTCATGTGAAGGCAAATTGTTTTGAATTATCTATAAAACGAAATTGTAACGAGATAAAATTATTAAATACTACTACGTGTGTTAATAAAAGTATATCTTGTCACAGAAGACAATAAATGGTTTAAATCTTAAAAATAATAATAATAATAAGAAGGGAATCTAATAAAATTTGGTAGGGTTAAAGTTTTTTGTTTTTTGTCTGTTGGCTGAAATAAATATTAAAAATATTATAGACGAAATTTTCTGCACGAAATACGAAACAATACTTAGGTATAATATTTGAACGTAAAAGAGAGAAGAGAGAGAGAGAGAGAATATTTACTCTAGATTAAAAAGTGAACATTTTCAATTATTTCTATAAATATGTAAAGGAGGCATACAACGTGTGAAAACACATTGATTTTTTATATCCACAACCCATCATATATTCAGCTACCAATATTCTTACATATCGAAAGAAGTAACGTTTAAAATGTACTGTGATACCGATCACTGTGTTTATGCTTTTAAGAATGTGTGGGATTCACATTACATTTTTAAATATTGTTTTTTTTTCAAATGTTTTGTATGACATTGTATTGTATTGACATTGACAAATGTATGACATTGGAGATTTATACAAAAAATCACTTTACAAAAGCGATATTTTTTAATAAAATTTCGTGAACCATGTTTTTTATTAAATCAATATTTACCCGGCTATGTTCACGTAAATTAATTAGAATTCCGCTCGACTAGTTTCGAACCCGTCCGGGATTTCTATTCATGAGTTCGAAGCATGACGTACTCGCGGCGTGAACTTTTTAATTACAATTATAAGGGTACAATAAACCTATTTTAGATGTAAATCGTGTAACTAAATGTCTCCATATATATTTTTATATCTTCTCTATCTATATACCTGTCCTAAAGGTTTAGAATGATAGGTTCACAGCACATACAGCATCAATTTAATGGTCGGTCTGTCATAAAATACTTATTGTACGATTTTACGACGTCAGCCGATGGTTCCATTTTTATATATCACTGCTCGGCTCCACTCTCAGGGAAATTTTATGTTTTAGTCTGAGATTTTTTCTTTACTATAGTTAAGTTTTATTATTATTTTCTGTACATAACATTTTATAATTGATTTTATATTTTTATTAATGCTAACATACAAACAATTTTAATTAATTGCAAGTATAACTAATATTTATTTGCAATTGTGATAAAATTTCTAGAGCGGACAGTCGTAGCCACGTGTACGCTGTGCGCTGGGTAGCCATTTCAGGCGACACATAAAGGTAATTGAAGTTCATAGGGTCAAAGAATAGATCAGTATCCAACTGAACGGTCGTTCAACTTTGAGGGCCGCCGAAATGGCGAACGACGTAGAGACCATTGACTCTTGTGATCTATTATAATTATACAAAGCGTTGTAGTAACTGAAGTGACAAATTAATTATTGCCGGGCATAAACTATTACATTTTGAAACATTTAGTTTGGAAATTTTCGTCATATGATGGTTAACTGTTACAAAAGAAAATATTTTAGGATTTTTTACATCAAATAAACTTATCTAATTCACGGGTAAAACGTATTAACATTTACAACAAAATTAAGCGTTGCGGTTACCCTTTGGTTGTTTTTTTACTGAAGTTTTAAAAGCTTTGTCAAAAATATTTATAAATAATTTTAAATGTTAGCAAGGAAATTGTGTTATATATTTAGAGTAAAGTCGGAACATTTGACGCTTAGTGTGTAAATATAAAATAAAAGACACTTTAAAATAGCTTAAAATTGTATATTATTTTGTAAGTTTGTGAAATATAGCTAGTTTTTGTTTTGTCTTATGTGATAGGTCATAAGTAATAATTTGGCTGCAGCTGTATCTAGCTTCTAGCGATGTTAGAATATAATTGAAGCAAATAATAATAATTTCATACAAATCTTGATGTAGAATAATTTGTATTCTGAATGTACTGTAAAGTATCTGTTAATTTTTTCTGTATTTCCAACTTACTTATTTCATCTGTATAATTTTCCATTATAAAAGAAGCGTAAATTGCAAATTACTTTTCACCATAATTTGTGAAACATTCAATTTACTGAAGTGTACAAGTCGTAGAATTAAAACGCTGTCAGAATTTTACAGAAATAAAGACAAATAATTAATTTCGTTCTGTTGACTGCGGTGCAGTACGACTTTTTATTTGCACTGTAAATGTAAGCAAAAAGCATGCAAGAGGAGTAAATTTGTACAATTTAATGAGGAAAAGTAATATGTCTGGTTTTTAAATACACTTAACAAGGCTATACATGTTTATAGATATTTTTAAAGAATATTAACTATTTATCCGAATATTATTTGTAAGATGAATTTCGTAGCACGCAGATCAGCGGCGACAGACTTATATAAGAAAGTTATATGTGTTGCAGTTGTGTCATTAAGTTACACATTCGTTCAAGGAGTGGCTCCGAACCACTAGATGTAAGCCTATACTTTATTTACATAGATATAGATATATATGTGTAATAGACAAAGTTAAATAAATACATACTTGTGGAGAGTGTTCGCAGTCACCATGTTATACCCTTAAGTAGAGTTTTTAAGTTAAAGAAAAGAAACTGACTAGGACAAAGTTACAAAGCGCCGCCAAAGGTATAATTACATAGACACTTTATCATATGTAAATCATGTTGTTTTTTACATAGTTTATAATAAACTAAATAATTTTTTTTTGTCAAAATAAAATAATTATCCTATTTATATTGTTGTTCTAAACTGAACTTCCATGTTTATTTTCAGTACCAATTTATCAGAAATGTTTTCATAAATAAAATTAAATTACATCATTAAAACGTATTCAAGTTTTAAAAGCAAAAGGATGTTGTAACATTTCACGTCGTGAGTTAGGTGGCAGAACTTGAAGCCTAAAAGACATTAAACAACTATAATTAGGAGAGCACTTGGACCCGCCGAGGAGACTTATGTTTTCAAAATTATACTTTTATTAAAATTAATTGAAAAGATTCATTATAATTTGCCTTACTTAAGACTGACAACTTTAAAATACTCATTTAAATAACATAAAATAATGTTAATATGTTTTTTTAAATTACTATTTTAAACTGATGTGTAGTGCAGATTGTAGTGATAAAGATGAAAAGACTGTAGTTTTTAAGGTTTGTACAAATTATCATAAAAACTATTTTTTTTAAACAATAATTTTAGTAAATGCTATAAATAGCAATCAAATAGGCCTTTCTTAATATTTTAGCATAGTAACAGACTAAATAACATATTGGGTGACACCATTATATTATTTTCCAGTGTTTGTAAATGTTTATTCTTAATACAATACTGTTGGTTAAAATTTTTAAATTCATTTTAAAATTAATAATGTACGTAGTAAAGGGATTATGTTGATAGGTTACATTTCCATGACTATTTTATCCAAACATACCATGATCTTTTATACTTATTTAAATTTTCGGTAAATTATGAAAGAAAAAAGATACACTAAATCATTATAATCTTGGTATATATTAAGAAAGAATCAAGCTTTTGTTGAAATACTATTAACCAAATAGAAAATAATCCTGGTAAAAAATATATCATTAATATAACAAATACAAAAATATTTTACAGATGGTGGTCTTTTTATGTATTCCTGTTGTGTGTATTTGGGCCTATGTTGCAGAAATACGTGATAGCAATTTCCTGGTAAAAGAAAACGCGTGAATGATATACAAATGTTCTGGCAGAATAGAGAATGAGCTTTCCAAAATACATCTGCTGGTTTGTTATGATGGATATATTAATAATACAGGACAAATTGCACACATTCAGCTAACCCCTAAGTAAGCAAATTATTTGCTTGTGTTAAGGATGTTAGACAACGATACAAACACATAGAAATACACATATAAATACGGAGAATATATTTAATGAACAACCAAACCTAGAAATACAGACATCTGTGGTCATCACATATATGTCTGTCCCAGTCGGGAATCAAACCCGAGCCCCATTGCGTCGCTCTACGTTAGGCGTCTGAGTTAACCACTCGATCTACAGGGCGGTTAAAGTTATAGTGTGATATAATATATAGTTAATATCTATAATATCACAATTAGATTTAAGATTCAAAATGGAAGGTGTAACACAAATCTAATCACACAATCGTTTATACAGTTAATGGAATGGAATAAAAAAGTTTGAAGAGAGTTGAGTATCAATCCATTAGCGAAGATATTCGATAGCCATAACCTAATATTCCTTTTGCTTTCTGCATTGATATTGGCAGTGATCTGATTGTATAATAGAAATCCTTTTATATATTTAAGATAAAAATGTCTTCTTGAAACAGACTTATTCAAATTGCTTTAGTGTTTAGGTTTAGGTAGAGTTGTAGTAACATGCCTTGCTGCTCGTATACGGGTTTGCTCGACCTGGGTAGTAAGTCTCTTACAGAATGTTGGTATAAAATGGTTATTACAGTAGCCTTTAATATATCTTAACTAAAAATACCTCCCATTTAACTGGTTCAATATATACTGGTATTGCTTATATTTTTCTAAAGGTTGATATGAATTTTCAAAACCATATTGTATCATTTGTAAATGTTTATGTGGACGATTCCATTTTTGAAATTTGACAAAATGTAAGTTAATATATTTACATTTTTATCTTATTTATTACTTTAATGTGTATTAGTCCAAAGTTATATTTAGTTAGTTAACGTTAGTTATAGTTATAGTTAGTTATAGTTAGTTTATAATACTGCCAGGAATAAGTCTAAAAGGAATACTGACTTCTAAAAGATAGTATATTGAACATGTATGTTGAACTCATCATATTTTGATTACTTATCACAATTACAATACCATTTCTTCAGAACTTGATAAAAGTAGTTATTGCTATGTGCGTTTCAACATGTCTAAGTACAAATGTCAAATAAACCTTAATAGAAAAAAAAATGGATTCTAGCGATAAAACGACAAAAGTTTCTTTTACTTTCAATTTGTTTACGTAACTTTTAAAACATATTAACTTTAGTCTCATGTCAGATTATTAGCATTTAATTTTAATTTAATTTTTTTAAAATAAATATATAGATAAGAACAAAAATATATAATCCTACTGTTTATTAATATTTGTTAGAGAAATAATTATATGTACAAAATATGAACAATTCAATGAGAAAGCAATGAAATAAAATTTATGAAGCGAGTTTAATATCACGTAACCGTTGAAGATGTTTATCTAAGGACTATCATAACTCAAATTTATGTGGATGAATAGGCAATTTGAGGAAACAAATTGCTACGATCTACAGATAAGACTGGATAACATTGTAAAGAATATTGGAACTGCAGGTAGAGCTCGATTAGTTTCACTTTATCTTGTACTTATTGACTATAAGTACTGAATTGCTCAAGCGATATATATGAATTACTAATATATATTTTGTTTAAAGGTGTCAAATGAGCACAAGTTTTAAGTGCTTGTTACTGTCACCCACAGACATAAAAGTAGTTTAAGGTAGGTTGCCTCTCTGAGAGAGAATGTTTAAAGAGGTCTAAGAAAAAAAAAACAGAACATAGGAAAAAGAAATAAAAATAGGAAAAAACATAAAATCCATTGTGGAATCGAAATGGAAGTACTCTTAGTTATTATCACTATTCAGTGTTAATAAAAAAATAATAATATTTAGATAAACCACATACATTTTTTTATCCGCAAAAACAAAATTTAACAAAAGCAACAATTTGTATGATAAAATAAATATTTCAAACGAAGATTATTTTCAGTCAATGATTTTAAATTCAGTTCGCATAGCCTTTTTAATCTGTCCAATTACCATTTGGAATTGTGTCAACGCTCGGTCGTTCGCTTGATATTATTCATTGAAAATTGGATGCAGATATTTCAGGATTGAGCGATCGAGCGTTGGGAAACTGCGCTACGAGCATGATCTCCGATGAGAGTCAACACGGAAAATGAACTGCAACATCTTATCTGTGAAGGAGAGCTCTACTATTATACACCCCAACCAGCGGATAGACTTATGAATGGCAAGGTTATTTATTATAATGTATAAACGATTATAATTATGTAAAGTATTTAATATAAGATTAATTTTAGCCAATACTTTTACAAGCTCATGTAAAAGTCTCGAAATGGTAACAGTTTTAATAAGTAAGTTTTTTTGACACCTTATTGTTTAAATCATAAATCATGCTACCTTTAAGTTTGTCTTGCTTTCTTAAAATAAAACTATATTTAACGGATCTAATTTGCGTATAATTGGATTTATATTTTACATTAGAAACTTTAAATTTAATCCGACAACTTATAATGTGAAATATAAATCTAACTATACGGAGCTAGAACGGTTAAATATAGTTTTATTTAAATGTATACTCGTGAATTTGAGAATTTATTTTAAACTCTGAGTAATAATATTTATAAACTACTTTTAAATAAATTTATATAAATATAGAATGAAAAATAAACCGATACGGGCAGGGATTCGAACCCGCGACTACTGGGAAACCGTCCCGTCGCTCTACCAACTGAGCTACCGTATCGCTGTCCGTCTCGGTGAATTAAGCATTCTATATGTGATCGTCTTTATCGGGACGGTGGTGACATCTATTAGGTTTCTTTCGAAGATCCTAACCAATGTTTCTAACTTTGCAGTATAGATAAACATTGAAAAGATGCCACTACCGAAATTAATATTTGAAAATATCTTTAAACATGTATAGCCATGTTAAGCTTATTTAAATTTATATAAATATAGAATGAAAAATAAACCTGCCCGTATCGGTTTATTTTTCATTCTATATTTATATAAATTTAAATAAGCTTAACATGGCTATACATGTTTAAAGATATTTTCAAATATTACTTTTAAATATTCAGTCAATTCAATGAAAAGATACATTCTTTTACTTTACAATTAACATGATTTTGAATTGTTGTTATCTAATTAGGTGGAAAGAATATGTTACTAGTAATCATATTTATTTAATAAGATTTCATAAATTATAGACCCCAAGTCTTGAACCCTGGTGATGGATGTAGAGCGAGGACATTTTCAAAGGTCATTGAAACTGACAAACATACTAGTTTAAAAGTCAAAGGAACATAGAAAGAAAAATATACTATCACGAATACGAATCAAACTTGTGACCTCTGTGATTTTCTAAATATACTTAGTAAATGCCGCCGTCGTGATAGAGATTATATATAGAAAGTTAAATCGTCAAGGTGAGTAACGAGCTCAGTTCCTAGAGTGATGGAGATGGTAGACTAGAGGTCAGTTCGAGTCCTACCCATGTTGATGAATTATTAAACTCATATTTTGTAAAAAAATTAAATGCGTGAAATTATTCACGTTATGTCGGTATAATTATACTGACAAATTCAAATAAATTTACTATTTTAGAAGCTTGAAGGAAGGAGTGGTCTAACCTTAACTGATGGATGAAATACTTCTATATAATACCTGTAAAGATTGTTTGAAAATTAAGAAGCCATCATTTAAATATAATACAGAAATAAAGAAGGAACTCAACGAGATAACGTCCGCGTACTTCTTGAGAGAACGCACGATATTCTTTAGCTATCTTGCCTTGAGACGTGCTCTAATTAATTGTTATCTTTGTTGTCCTCATTTCAAGGTAAGACTTGTAGGCATTTTAATTATATATTTATTTATAAATATTTATTATATTTAAAAAAATATATATAGGTGATTTAAAATATTTTAATTACCTTGGTTGGTAGCCATCTTTAATTGAATTTCAATGGTAATGAGCTGCATTAACAGCAATATGAGTTTTACAGTTCAATTGATCAAAGCCACACGTAAAGTATGTAGAGAGGGGAACAGCCACAAGCGAACCACATACAAAGCGGTAACAGAAAGCCGATGGCATCATGCCAACGATAATGTATCTTAAAAAACCCTTTACGGAGAAATATACTCAGGAATCTGGAATAGAACACTTATGTAAAACTGGATGGAACTGTTTACTTTTATATGTTAAAAAATATAATAACATTTTTTGTTCACCGGATATAATTTATATGAAATATTTTTGGTATAATATTAATTATGGTATGAGTAAATAATTATATGTAAATCATGAAACTACTTTTTTTGTATAAAATATATGTAAATCATGAGATTAAATATTTGTAAACGTAAAAATATGTTTTTTTTTATATTAATAAATAAATAAATGTGGTATACAAAGTTCTAAAAGTATTTAATTCAATTACAAATAAGTGAAAAATATTACAGTTATATACAATTTTAGGTATAGGATCACTTGCTCGTATTAAAGAGATATGTTCTATAGTAACTTCTGCAGTGTATAAAGTAGACAGGTGATAATTATAACCGCTAAAGCAACTACATACCTAAA
Organism: Napeogenes sylphis; assembly: GCA_959347405.1. Classification (NCBI taxonomy): domain Eukaryota; kingdom Metazoa; phylum Arthropoda; class Insecta; order Lepidoptera; family Nymphalidae; genus Napeogenes; species Napeogenes sylphis. The sequence goes on along the minus strand of OY365788.1, from coordinate 24,845,051 downwards.
AAAAGTTGCTAACTAACTACTTTCAAACAAACCGATTGATGACGCTGTGGACATGAAAGTCGTACTTTGACCGCCAGATATACAGCCAGTAGTTTTAAAGGCATCCTTTGATATTCTTTTAGTCCATCAAAAGTTGTTCTTTTGAGAGTTTTATAAAAATCGTATCCATGAAAAATAAATGGAGATTTTTATAAGCCTTTATATCTCGTTTGTAAAATTTGCTTAGGATCTCCTCCATTGTAGGGTTTATATGATGTGACTCGTAGGTTTCCGTTATGTCGGTCTCCTAAAAATACATACTCCCCTCGCTGGCAGCTGTTTAATTCAGACAAGAGGAATAATTACCATATGTAACAACAGGAATATAAAAATAGTCACTTGTTGTATAATGGCTAGCTGTTGTTGTTTATTTTTAACTACCTATATACTGCAGGTGAAGTCGCTGACAAAAGCTACTATTAAAAAGATCTCTATTCGTGAGAAAATGTGTAGAACGTTTTTTAATGTAAAAATAAAAAAAAAATATTTAATTAATTATTTTTTTTTAAAACATAATATATATTTATAATTAAAATTCTTATAAGTCTTCCCTTGAAATGAGGACAACAAAGATAACAATTAAAATTAAATTTAAAAATATTTATATATTTATTTCACTATAATAAGTTCCAGTTAGTCTTCGGCACGGGTATATTTGTACCTAAAATTAGAAAGCCTACCTGCTGTATTTTCTTAAAATACATGGCTTTTCCAGTAAGTCAATGAACAGAGTCTTTAATGCCTTTATCTCGAAGAAATGGATATTTAATTGGGGATTACTGACATAAATCTTTTGTCCATTTTTATTAAGCTTGTGGAATCACATTTTTCTTAGGCACTAAAACTCAAATGTTTTCTAATGCCTAATACTAATTATAATGAAATGTATGACATTCAACTTCCTGTAAGTTTAGTGTCCAAGCGTTTAAGAAAACCAAATGTTGATGTAATTATTCAGAAAATACGTAATACATCAGTAATGTCTGGAGGTATGTCTTGATTTGACTTGCTTGTTATTTTAACAGCCTTAGAAGAAATAGACAGATAGAAAGAAGAAATATGAAAAATTTTATTTATTTATTATAATAACTATAAAATATCAAAAAAAAGTGAGGCCAGTGGTGAGTAGGTGTATTTTTTATATGTTTAGTCGATCATGAATTAATTTATGAAATGATTAAATTTTTTCTAGTATCTAGTCTAAGAGTTGTGTTTTTTTTTGTTATTTTAGTCATCATTTTGATTAATCATTGTAGAACTTTATTATTTAAGATATGATCAGTATACCATAAACTAACCACAATACGTAGTATGTTACTTAGCATTCGATATCAAACATTATAGGATGACTTACAAACTGTTCAAATACTTGAGAGCATTTTGTGGACTAATAAGAATATTTACTTACAGTGTGTATAATATTTTGTTACTTATATTTGAACATTAATTTGACACAACTAATGTATATTAATGGTTTATGTTAACATGAAGTTTTATTTCAGCACTGAAAGGTTCCACTTTTAATCCAATGAATATGAACGACCTTCTGAATGAGCTAATGACATTACTCGAAACTTTAACTTAGGATATTATCTGTGTAATGTGCGCATAAAAAACCTTTAAAACTTTATAAATTTAGCAGACTTTTGTATCATTGCGTAGTATATACGTCTTTATATTACATTTTTATATCAAGTTCATTAAACCACAATAACATCAACGTATCCTACTTTTTTTTGGTAAAAAAGATTCATTAAAAATAAGAGTGAGTTAATGTTATCTTTTAAATTATAAAATATATTCTCATAATTCATCAAACAACGCCAACAGCATCCTAAATTACCACGAACAAGAAAACCGAAAAGTCTTTTTTATTTTGCGACCAAACTTTTTGATAAATTTCAAAAGAAAACGGTCATTACATTGCTAATTGTTATTTTTTCTATTATTCCTTTATTTTGGCATTTTATATTGTTAAGCTACTCCTTTATATACAATGTGATGTGAAATTGTAACTTTAATAATATCTACTTAATACATATTGGAACAGAATCCTAGGAATAATTTTATTGTTTCATAATACTTTGATTCCAATGAATCAAAGTATTATGGAACAATAAGAGTAATATGTATATAATATTTTTAAATAGAAATTTTTATTTTATTTTTATTAAGATTTTCGTTTTTGTACATCAGATTAGTTCACTAATAGATTATTTTTAATTTGTTTCACTATCAAAGGGTCCCTTCTGTGACGTATTTATTATAGCTTCCTTTTTATAATAAATGTCAGGAGAACTCCTTATCAGAAAAACCAGCTTCGTTACAAACACAATGGCAGCCAACATTAAAGAGAGCCAGGACGACGCCAACAATATAATGTTACACAATCAAACAAACAATTGTTATTTGTTATTTGAAACTAGAGTTTCACGAAATATTAGAAAGGTTTGTATTTAAAAAAGGTTTTATAAAAACAAGTAGGTATCGGTATATATAGAAAAGTTTTAATAATAACCCAGCAATTAGCTATTCTATATATTAGTGTTATTAATTAAGATATAAATATTATTTATCAAAAGTTTAAGCAATCTAGTAATCACTGTTCACACATTGTTAATTGTTGATTTGTTAATTTATGCTGTTATTAAAATATGATTAAACCAAACATTATTATTGACTGGCTTTTGGCCGCGGCCTCGCACGCTTTAAATTTGTAGTAAAACATTAAGGTACACATTACTTAGATCTATGTCTGTCTGTCTGTCTGTCTTATTATTTTGATCTATGTCTGTACTGTAAGCGCAATACGATGTGTTTGTTTACGACTTCACATTAGAAATCTTAAAATTATTAGTAGTTTTCTAATATATTAAACATATTATTATACATATAAACCTTCCTCTTGAATCATTCTATCTATTAAAAAAAAACTGGATCAAAATCCGTTGTGTAGTTTTAAAGATCTAAGCATACATACAGACATAGGGACAGACGCGGGAAGCGACTTAGCTTTATACTATGTAATATACTCGGGCGTTCTCACTTATTTTTCGGAACATATCCGATTAGTTGTAAATCCTTCCGGGGTCTCAATTTATGAGCTCGGAGAATGACGGACCCACGACGTGAATAAGATATATTGTTAATCTACCAATGGATGGCCATTGGATCCTAATCATTAAAAATCTTAAAAATGTATAAAAAATCTAAGCGGTTGTTACATTCTTATATAATATAATAGTATATGAAATAAAAGAGGTTCATATATACAAGAATTTTTATATGATTTGTTGACATTATTATTCTTAAAAGTCATATGAAATTAAGACATGGTTTTACTTTATTGTTAACTTCTTAATATAATTTGCTTGAATATAACACTTCTAGATCAGTTTACAAAAATACAAAACCTGCTCACTCTGACTTTGACCGAAGTAAAATTTGAACAATTACGTGTATTTTTTGTATTTCCAGGAAATGTTTTATTGTGCGGTAAATAGTTTTAAACGGAGTGTTTTTTTTAATTAGTTATTATAAATAACTACTACTAAAAATATATTACAAAATTGTATTTCAGCATGAAAAATAACGCATACTTTATGTACAAGAATTGCAATTTATTGCTTAAAACATACATTCATGAAATATGAATTTTAATTAATTTATATTCTTCGAAATAAATACAAATGAAACTAAAAAATATAAATCCACAATTTAAACAATTCTTCGTAGCAAAAAGAAGTCAAAGTAACAAAGAAGGCGTTGTTTCTAACATTTTCTTAATCATACTTCTTACCAATGGACCCGGTTCGAAATCAATAAGTTCGATATTCATTTGAGTAACCGATGTATTAACAACAATAATGATTTACCAAGGGAATAAACCGATGTATTAACAACAATAATGATAGGAAGGAACTCATCACGGATATATACTACTTTTTTTTAAAAATTCAAAATTCAAAATATCTTTATTCAAGTAGGCATTTACACGCACTTTTGAATCGTCAATTACATTAAATTGGTCAGTATAGTCAGTCTGTGAGTAAGCTACCACCACCTCGGAATGCTGTTCTGCTGAGAAGAGCTGGCCAGAAACTCAACAGTTGCTCTTTTTAAATAAAATTTAACAATGTTTGACTTATAAATTAAATATATTATATTATAACATCAACCCTGCAAATGAGTCAATGACCCAAGTTCCACACATTTCGATCAACCAAAAACTCTTGAATGTTATAGTAAGATTTATTTAATAATATACCTTTAATTTTAGATTTGAAACCAAGAAAAGGAAGATCTAAGATATCTTGTGGAACCTTATTATATATGCGTATACTCAAGCCCATGAAGGATTTCTTAACTTTTTGGAGTCGAAATTTAGGCGTTACGAGCCTATTTTTATTTCTTGTATTGATTGTATGTCTGTCGCTGTTTTTTTTATAGTCATTTAAATTTTGGCGTATATATAGTAAGTTATTAAGAATGTATTGAGAAGCGACCGTAAGAATACCGATTTCTTTAAAAACTTCTCTTAGGGAGTCTCTAGCTTTTAAGTTACAAATAGCCCGTATAGCTCGTTTTTGTAAAATAAATATGGAATTAATTTCGGCAGCGCTGCCCCATAGTAAGATACCGTAAGACAATATACTATGAAAATAACTAAAATAAACGAGTCGAGCCGTATTAACGTCTGTTAATTGTCTTACTTTTTTAATTGCAAAGACGGCTGAGCTAAGTTTGCTTGCGAGTGTCGAGAGATGGGGGTTCCACTGGAGCTTTTTATCTAAAGTTATACCTAAGAAAGTTGTCGAGTCAGTCAGTTCTAACACTTCATTGTTAAGGAATAAACTACAATCTTGACTTTTTACATTAGAAAGTGTAAATTCCATGCCTTTAGTTTTCTTAGTATTTAATACCAAATTATTAATTTCAAACTAATGAAGAATGAAGAACACGTGACAGAGCACAGTTAACTTTGTCAAAATTAGCATTATTACGATCAACTTTAAAAATAAGTGAGGTATCATCAGCAAAAAGTACAATGTCACATAGTCCTTTTACGTAAAAAGGCAAATCATTAATATAGAGTAAAAATAAGAAAGGGCCTAGAATAGATCCTTGTGGAACACCCATTTTTAGGTGAGATCCAACCGATTTACAATTATTTACATCAACCGTCTGAACTCTTTGATTCAAGTAAGAGGCAATAAGATCAAGCGCAGCACTACGCACACCATTGTGATTAAGTTTGCAAAGTAATGTGTGATGGTCCACGCAATCAAAGGCTTTAGATAAATCACAAAACACTCCGATTGCATTCTGTGACTTTTCCCATGCGTCGTAAATGTGCTTAAGAAGCGCGGCACCCGCATCAATTGTTGATTTGCCTTGGGTGAAACCATATTGTTCACTATGCATGATTTTATTGCTACAAACAAATTCTGACATTTGGTTTAGTATAATTTTTTCGAAGATTTTACTTAAAATAGGTAAAATAGAGATAGGTCTATAATTTCCGGGTTCTAGTCTATCGCCACTTTTGAACAAAGGAACTACTTTACTATTTTCATTAAATCTGGGAAAGTACCGGTTTCAATACATTTGTTAAAAATTAAGGATAATTGTGGAGCAATATTATTTATAACGCTTATTAGTAATTTTACTGACATACCCCAAAGATCACCGGTTTTTTTCATATTTAGATTTCTAAAAGTTTTAACAATTTCATATGATGTAACAGGTTTAAAAACAAAACATTTATTACTGACTCTTACGTTATTCGTCAATTCGACGATTGCATCACATGGTGAATAATTTAAATTACGCGTGACTGTTAAAGGAATTTCGTTAAAAAAAGTCTCAAAAATAGCCGCCACAGTTGAATTTGAATTTATTTCAATATTATCAATTTTTAACTTAATAGGTCCATTAGCAGCCCTATTTTTCCCAGAAACACTAGATAAAACATCCCAAGTTGCCTTTATTTTATTTTCTGAATTTAAGATTTTATTTCTTATGTAAATTGACTTAGCTTGTATGCAAACGGTCTTAAATATTTTAGAAAAAATCCTAACTTTATTCAATCTCTACTTTTATCTATTCCCACGGTACCCCAATCACTAAATTTAAGTTTTAAGTATTTAGTCATAGTTTTTGGCTTAAAAACGTTATTAAATTCTTGTAACAAAAAACCGAAAATGTTATTATATAAATTATTTGGATTATCATCGCTCATGTCTACTTTACCCACTTTTTGCTGAACAGTATTCTTAAATGTTAGGACCCGGTTTTTAGTAATTGGTCTACAAGTAAACTTTTGGGGCTTTTCACTTTCGTGATTAATTAATAGAGAAAATTTTAGACCACAGTGGTCTGAACTTAAATTCGTCATTACTGTTTCTTCATAAATGTTACAGCGACAGAACACATTATCAATACAAGTCGCGGAAATACTAGTAATACGAGTAGGTTCAAAAAAGACGTTCAGTAAATTAAAAGTTTAAACAAATTTAATAAACGTACACGTAGACGAAGTTCAATTGTTTAAGACAAATTCATGTATCGAATAAATAATAAGAGATGTGTTGATAGGTGCAACGGGGAGAAAATCGTGCACGGGAAAAAGCGAAGTCGCAACCGGAAAGCTAGTCATTTATAAATAAATTTGTATTGAATGAAATATCACAATATGTGCATGTAAGAACGTATACATATTGTAGTACTGAATGTAAAACTCAGTTTCCGCAGTGATTTGAAATCATCAAAAGCTTTGATAAATCACCTGCTTAATAAAATTAATCAAATATACGTATGGAAGGACCGCTTTTAGATTTACGATGTTTTAACAGAAATGTTAAAAAGGATGGTAAATTGGATATAAGTGGCAATGTAATGAATGAATTATATCAACCCATATTTACATAAAATGGTATAAAAATGAGGAAATACAATTTTTAGATTTTCGTATCATTTAGTTGGACACTTATTACGAAATAAATCTTGATAAATCGGATTATCCATTCAGTCACATGTGACTTTTTTATAATACATAGTTGATTTATTTGTTTGGAAATTGTGGTTAAATATTTCTTTAAGTAGTTGGATTTATAAAAAATATTCGATGCAGTGTATTCGATCTTCAAATATAGGAATCAAAAATGAAGACAGCAGGAAATGAGAATGTTCATTCGACACTCATGAGAGTGAATAGATTTGAATATATCTTACAGAAACTGGTTATAATAGTAACATAAAAGCCCATATTTTGGAACCGTGTCGTACTAAGATTGATTTGGTCCAATGAAAGCTGCAGCTTTCAGTTTTTTGTTTGCTGTTAAGCGTTTCTTTATTTTTAAATTACGTACTTTTTTTTATCCGCCGCTTAATAAAGGAAGAAATTAAAATACAAGTAATCATGGGCGTACCTAGATTCTATGCTAGGGAGGGCCCCCCCCCCCCTCCCTAGCATAGAAAACAGCATAGCATAGAAAACTGTGGGCAAACCAGATTTCTTTAATATATTTTTGTAATTTTGAAGCAGTAATTTTAATTTTCTGAGCATGGTTTAACAATGAAAAAGCAAACGCTGGTGATTTGTCTTTGCCGAATCTCGCTTCTAATGAAGATTTTAGACCTTAAAGTGTTTTCTAAAAATTTTACTAGATAATTGTATTTGTTAGTAATTCACAAATCTATAATCACTGAAAAGCCAATTTTCCCCGACTGACCTTCCTGAAAAAGCATTTCTAAACCTTCTTCAATTTTTAAAACTTAATTGGTTTCATTTTTTAATGTAAAATACCAAATTTAAGTAGTAGAGAGGTATCCGATGTCCGTCAATGCAACGACTTCAATAAGTACATAATAATATTATTTTAATTATTTTTCGAGGTCTTTTTGTATCGGGGGTTTATTATTGTTTTTTTTTTACTTTAGTTCAATGGTTGGCATCCGTCAGTGATTAAGAAGTAAGAAAAATATAAGCATCCATTACCATCTTCGTCCTCTATCTTTAAATGTAGAGAGAATTCGCTCTTCAGTATTTCTTTTAAAGCGCAATATCTTTTTAAGCTCAAAGTTATATGCTGATCGACTTAAAATAACCATTAAAAGATAACAATTTTAAAACATCTGATATATGATATTTGTATTATAAATTTGTCCCCACAAAGACGATTATATAATACAAAATGCTAAATTCATCGAAGCGAGTAGCGAAGTGATACGATAACTCAATTGGCAGAGCGACTGAATCCTTTGATCATACCCATTACCCGAAGCAATTATTTTTTATTCCATATTCATTTCAAATTGAAAAAAGAAACATGTTGGCACTTTTAACATCATTTATTTATTTATTTCGAATTATTTATTACGCATTATTAAATTTAACGGATAAGAAAAAGTGATATATAAAATAATTTCAATATATAAAGACAGTTACTACGTATATTCCATTTCATCCACATTTACAAATAATCAATCCAGTGAATGGCGACTTATATTTATGTATATAATTTGTATATATGATTAAAAAAATATATAGGTACTTTACTCCTTTACTGAAGGGACCTCATCTGATAAAGTCCGTTCTGATGTCATTAGTCGTAAAAGGAACGCCCTTACAGATCTCTTGACCCGTATCATTAAATCTTTATTAAATTGCATAACATACTGGTATGTGGCTTTCTCTCCTACCTGAAATATGTCTTTGTAAACTATTTCAGGACATACTTTTTTGAGGAGCTGTTATCCCACTTCTTTTTCTTTCTAATCTCAGTTCTACTTTCTAATCTAGTTATGTGAACTAGCTTTTTAAAATTCCTGAAAGATCTTATCCATTTTTAAACAATTAAGGTATATCAGCCAACGCTTTATGTGTGTCGAATATCTCTGAATATAGAAATTTAAATGGCTTGCTACCTTTAAGAATTAGTGAGGAATAAGGAAGATAAGATTACAGGAAATTCAGGAAATTGGGTTGCTCATATGTCTTAATATACCTTGAGGCTGATTTTTAATAAATTTTAAATATCCTAGCCGACTTCGTATGGCATCGTGCAAAAAAAAATTGTATTGGTACTGTCGTTCGATTCCCATATGCAACAATAATTATTTGTGCAATTCAGAGATGTTATTCTGAGTCTGGATGTTATTTGTGTTCGTTACATATACGGTCCGTCTTAGTTACACCATGATGTAGTAATTAAATCTATAAATTTAACAGTTTTATAAATTGTAAAAATAAAAATAATTTTAGAGAATTACAATTGCATTCAGGATTCCGTCGAGACAAGATCAATAGACATTTTTTGTAACTCCTCCACGCTCAGACCTGCAACTATCTTAAGACTTTATCCAATTGTTCACAGATTGTATCATTTACATTAAAATAAATTTATAGCTCTATCATGAGTGTTAAAATGGGTGCATCTTCACTGAACATGTATAAGGGTATGGTAGATAGTATCTGCACGCAGCATCTCTAGTTGTAAGTGGGTTTCTATAATAATTTTATCTTGAACAATCTAATTTTTCTATTTTACAAAATTTTTACTTTGATGTCATAAGAAAAAGAAATTACTGAATATTGATCAGGCAGTTTTATTTTGTTTTATTGCTAGAGTTATTGTTGTTGTACATTGTCAGTATTCCTGTAGGACTTTATGAACAATAGGCTGTGGCACGCTTTATAAGCGAATACGTAGGTTCACAAAGGTTCAAAGGTACTAGTATTTAAGCTTCGGACATCCTGTCTCTATGTACGAGAACCTCTTTTTGTCTATTGCTATTATTTAATATTAGGTTAGGAGGACATTTTGGATTATAATATAAACTGTATAAAGATTATATTGATTGTAGACATTTGGCGAAATAATTTTAAGTTAAAAAAGTATTACTATTTGCTTATCGATGTGGAAGTGTGCTGGTTCTATAATCTCGTAGAATTCCTATTAAAACAATTATCTTTATTATAGAATACTATGTTTGTGCAGAATGTGTCAAAGCTAATATAGTCTTCAATGAATTCAGCTATTAGATCAAATATAGCGTACGTAAGGAAATTATTTATCCTGATAGGCATTATAAGCTTATTAATTAATAAACTACAAAAATAGTTCAAAAATTCTTTATTGTTATTTCTTAGAAAGTATTAAAAACAATAACGTTGTTGTATAATAAACGATTTCTTCTAGATAAATATACAGACGTTGTCTTAGACAGTAACATAAACATATATTGTAAGATAAACATAAATATTACAATAGTAGAAATAGTGGTACAGATTTTAGATAGAAAAACATTATAGATATCACCTTTGTGACGAGGTCTACGTAAAGACGATTATACATAGAATGCTTAACTCATTGAAGCAGATAGCGATACGGTAGCTCAATTTGTCGATGGCACGGTTTCCCTGAGGTAGTCGGTTCGAATATATCGTACCCGTTTTATTTATTTTATTTTAATAAAAACTAGTTTTTCGTAAAGTAAATATTTTCTTTGCCAACATTTTTGATTTCGAATTTAATTTCGATAAACTCTAATTTGAATTTATATACGAGCATAATTTCTTATTAAATGAGTTCCTCAGAACAGCTGTGTTGCAAAATATAATGACATTTTCTTAACACCGTACGTAGAGGTAAATACTCAATTTTGTAGGAAGGTGAAATTGCTTCGATGCTGAGATAACATCAAGGGTACTTATTTTGAATGAGAGTAATTTCCAAACTCGTGCGTAGGCAAATTGTTTAGAATTAAATCCTCTTGTATACTTTCCCCCAAAACGATTTAAATGGAAAAATGTTGACGAGGATAAAAGGAATTAAGAACTTAAGTACATTTGGGTTCTTATCATTAATATATTATAGTGATAGTATTTAGTTTATTGTTTATTTTTTTTTTATTTATATAAGCTCCATCACAAATATTTTGTGACTGTTTTTATTTATTATATTTTCTTCTGTGATGTGCTTAGTTCAAATTTAATCAAGGCGAGTAAGTTTATATACATTGTTATATAAAATATACTATTTTATAACCTATCTTGTCATTTTTATTTATTATGTAATATCTTAACTTATTTACAACTATACTTAAGCGAGGACGAAAAAAACGAACAAGATTTCTATATCATTTAGCCGACCCTTGGTTCTTATAATAAGCCTGTGCGAGCTATCAACGTTCAATTATTTTCATTGAAACTTTGCAGCGTTAGATTGAGAATTATCTTACTTAATAATTTTATTTTTTGTTCTTTATAATGTATAATTAATTAAAATAATTCTTAAAAATGTTATAGTCATACTCAGGGAAGTAAGATTTATATAAGTTTCAAGTTAATAAAATTAGTACCAGAATAGAGTTGGTAATGTTCTCATAAAACATTTTTTTCTGTTACCAAAAGTGTATGTATGTATATCAATATATTACTTACACAGCCACAACATGGGTTAGAGAACTTTCGCTGTACGTAATGAAATTTCTTCTCCGTTATCTTTCAATGACTAGTCGTGAATCTAGATTCAGCCAATTATAAACATTTTATTATAAAACAATATTTTTCAGTACTAAATTAGGCTCAGGACAAATATAAAGTGGTCTTGCTTTTTATAAAGTTTATATCTATATATCTAACTCAATGTTTAAATATGTCATAATACTGTTCTTCTCCGATACCTTGTATGCGAAAAATAAGTCATCACCGGGTACTAGAACACTTGAATAGTTATTTTTATGATATTTTTCACTAGAGCTGCACAATATTATTACCACTAAGAAAAGTTTAATGAACGACAATATTTTTAAATTGATTATTCCTAATAATTAACTTAATAGTGATAAAATAAAAAGTTAGACAAAAGTTAGAAAAACACATTTTGATTCTTTTATTTCTTCCTTTCCTTTTCCTTTTTCCTTATCCTTCCTAAGAAAAAAGCTCAATTGAGAGCTTTTAAAAAAACAAAATCAAATACGGTAGCGATAGCAGAAGTGTCATCGGAAACGGATGCGGTAGCTTAAGCGACAGTGGAAGCGGTCTGGGTTATGAGAGCAGCAGCGGAAGCAAAAACAACAACGTAGAAGACAGTGTCAGCAATAAATAGCATATAAATATCGTGATATTTTGTTAAGTGATAACAGACTTACTAACGTTTTTAATCGGCTATAATTTATAATAATAAAATTAATTTAAATTTAGACTTAATCTGTTTGTTTATCTATTTTTAATTTTTATCTTGTTTTGAATCTTTTTATTGTATTACTTTTTGTCTATTCGTTGGTTTAAGAATCGGTTTACTAAAATAATTAAATAAAGAATAATTTAAGAATGGGTTGCACCAAGCTACTACTGTTAAAGTGACGTCATAATTTAACCTTATTTTGAAATATCTGCGTTAAGGTAAAGCTGTTATAAATTTCCAATTCTAATTTATTTCTACTGGTTCTCATTATGGTACATTGATTGAAAATCTGAATTATTACGTTCCTTAAAGGTATGTTCATACAAAAAATAAAACATCTTTATATTTTTCAGTGTTTAAGTCAGTTTGATAATACTTTTTTTTACACACTTGAATTAGCATAGGTATTATAATTTACATTGTTTTTATAATACAAAAATATTTGTTAATAACTTATATTCTCCATGAATGTCTCATCTAACTGTCTGTTGCTGAATAAAAGTCTCTAACAAGAATCTCTATAAAAATTTAGTCAAAGGCTACGGATTTCTATTACAACGAACACAGTATCAGTTCCTACCAAAAGTATCACCTGCATGCATCATGCACTGCGTTCTACTCAAGAACACCATAATGGATGGATATCGGCATTCTGTCATTTTTGGTTGTCTAATACAATTTTTATTTGATTCCGATCTGGCGTTCCTGTTTAAACGACCGACGAACATGCATGTACTCATGAATACTTTAGTTAGTACCTTAGTTATCGTTAAATTTACTTCAACCGTAGCCATAATAGGAGTTTTTTATAATAGCGGGCCTTTGGGAGAGAAGCTTTCTTTTATCAAATAAAACGTTTACAATATAATTATATTGTATACGTTTTTTAACACTTCTCTGTACAAATGTGAAGTTTTTTATAAGTTTACTAATTTGACTCAACACATAAATACTACAAATGCGTTTACTTCACGTAACATAACGTAAACTAAACTGAACTAAACTTAAGGTTTCACAAATGCAATTACAAGGATATACACACGCCGTTGATTAAATTTATATCACCTTCACATCAGGAGTTATACGAAAAGTTATTGTATTGTTTTAGTTTTACTATAATATATGAAACAAAGTTATATTTCGAGTACTTTTATGAATATTTTGCAATGAATATCGAATTTTGGTTAAAGTCCGAAATTTATACACAATGTATTGTGGAACATTTAAATTTAAAGCAGATAAAAATTACTTATGTATTTTGATATAAATGATACAGTCAGTATTTATTCTGAAGTAGCGAAGTTTTAAAATAAAATTATATAAATTGATTACAAATAATATCAGACAAACATGTCTTCAGTTTTCAGAAACGAAATGAGTTATACTCATATATTAAACTGAATTAGTTTGTTTAACGCACTAAAACCTGAAAATACCAATCAGATTTGAATATTTTCCTATACATACCTATTATATTATGTAGGGCATTTTATGTAGAAGACTTTGTTGTTTGGCTACTTCATAAAAATAATGGAACACAACGTTTTTTTTAATGAATTTAAATATATAATAATCCAGGGATGGCTTATCAGTGGTATTGAACTAATAATCCAAACACGTTCCGAACGCTGGTCTGTAGGTCACGTGAATGCTGGAAGCTGTTTGAAAATATTTATAAATATACTAGCGGACCCGACAGACGTTGTCTTGTACACGCGTCTTTAATTTAAAAAATTCAAACTTTTACAAAAATATATATATTAAAAAGTTATCACAATGTCTAACGTCATTACATATACATTTATCATAATTCGACCATTCGAAACCGTATGAATATGTAAATAAAGATTTTTTGTTTAAATAAATGAATTTTTTCAATATATTTTTTTAAATTTCACTTTTTACGTAGCGAAGCAAGTATCGGGCCGCTAGTACTAAAATATTTTTCTTATTTCTTAACGCCAACTGTCAGGGCAGACTATAATTAAAATATAATATTATTTAATATTTGACATTGCCATAGTAACGCAGTCCGTCGGAACCAATGTGAAACATTCCAAAATCACCACCTACTTACACATTAAAAATTAATCAAAAAACCATTTTCTAGTGAACCAAATTGTGAATCTAAACAATTCTCAAGTCCCTTTGAACACACACAAATTATTTCATAAAAATCGGTCCAGTCGTTTAGGAGGAGTTCAGTGACATACACACGCACACAAGAAATATATATATAAAGATTCAATATCTTTTAAAAAAATATTCAAGACTTTTAATAAATATGTTTGGAACACAACTAACCGTTATAAAACAAAACAAAGGTACATTACATTATATAAATGGTATTTTTGAAAACATATAAACTTTTATGAAAATCATATATCATTATCTTTTAAAATATTCTTTTTTGTGAGTATTTTACTTTATTGCAGCTTTAATAAATAAAAATATATATAAATACAGATTCACAAAGGTATTACGATTTCGTATTTCTTTTTTTTTCCAAGTCATTAAAGCTGTTTGATCTGGAATATAAAAAGAAATAAATATATTTAAAGGAATATATATGTAGGTATTTGTAAAATCATTGTATTTATTTGTAGTTCTTTATAATTGTATATTTTATTTCGCGTCATTTGATATACCACAATAGCTATAAACATAAATAACTTTTTACAAAACAAACATAATATATTTATTCGTAACGTAGTTTCAATATAAAATAAGTTCTTTGCAAAATGTATGCGTCTTATTAGCACCCCATATGGCAGGTACATAGCATAGTTCACAGATTAGTTTCCAGAGGTTTCTACGGTATTGGACAAACTTTGTAGGCTTGACTTTGAATTTGAAGCAATTCACAAACTCATGCGATGGCAAATTGTTTCGAATTATCTATAAAATTAAATTGTAACGAAATAAAATTATTAAATACTACTACGTGTTCGGTATGACATTAATAAAAGTATATCTTGTCACAGAAGTCAATAAATGGTTTAAAACTTAAAAATTATAAGAAGGGACTGTAATCAAATTTGGTAGGGTTAAAGTTTTTGTTTTTTGTCTGTTGGCTGAAAAAAATATTAAAAATATTATAGACGAAATTGTCTGCACGAAATACTAAATAATACTTAGGTATAATATTTGAACGTAAAAGAGAGACGTTGATTTTCAATTGAATAAATACATTTAATATTTACTCTAGATTAAAAAGTGAACATTTTCAATTATTTCTATAAATATGTAAAGGAGGCATACAACGTGTGAAAACACATTGATTTTTTATATCCACAACCCATCATATATATGCAGCTTCAAATATTCTTACATTTCGAAAGAAGTAATGTTTAAAATCATTATCATTTGTTTCATTGATCATTGTGTTTATGCTCTTAAGAATGTGTGAGATTCACATAACATTTTTAATTATTGGGTTTTTTTCAAATATATTAAAAGACGGCATGACATTGGAGATTCATACAAAAATACAATTTACAAAAGCGATATTTTTTAATCAAATTTCGTGAACCATGTTTTTTATTAAATCAATATTTACCCGGCTATGTTCACGTAAATTAATTAGAATTCCGCTCGACTAGTTTCGAACCCGTCCGGGGTTTCTATTCATGAGTTCGAAGCATGACGTACTCGCGGCGTGAACTTTTTAATTACAATTATAAGGGTACAATAAAACCTATTTTAGATGTAAATCGTGTCACTAAATGTCTCCATATATATTTTTATATCTTCTCTATCTATATACCTGTTCTAAAGGCTTAGAATGATAGGTTCACAGCACATACAGCATCAATTTAATGGTCGGTCTGTCATAAAATACTTATTGTACGATTTTACGACGTCAGCCGATGGTTCCATTTTTATATATCACTGCCCGGCTCTACTCTCAGGGAAATTTTATGTTTTAGTCTGAGATTTTTTTTTCTTTACTATTAAGTTTTATTATTATTTTCTATACATAACATGTTATAATTGATTTTATATTTTTATTAATGCTAACATTCAAACATATTAATTAATTGCAAGTATAACTAAAATTTATTTGCAATTGTGATAAAATTTCTAGTGCGGACAGTCATAGCCACTTGTACACTGTGCGCTGGGTAGCCATTTCAGGCGACAGATAAAGGTAATTGAAGTTCATAGGGTCAAAGAATAGATCAGTATCCAACTGAACGGTCGTTCAACTTTGAGGGCCGCCGAAATGGCGACCGAAGTAGAGACCATTGACTCCTGTGATCTATTATAATTATACAAAGCATTGTAGTAACTGACGTGACAAATTAATAATTGCCGGGCATAAACTATTACATTTTGAAACATTTAGTTTGGAAATTTTCGTCATATGATGGTTAACTGTTTCAAAAGAAAATATTTTAGGTTTTTTTACATCAAATAAACTTATCTAATTCACGGGTAAAACGTATAAACATTGACAACAAAATTAAGCGTTGCGGTTACCCTTTGGGTGTTTTTTACTGAAGTTTAAAAAGCTTTGTCAAAAATATTTATAAATAATTTTAAATGTTAGCAAGGAAATTGTGTTATGTATTTAGAGTAAAGTCGTAACGTTAGACGCTTAGTATGTAAATATAAAATAAAAGACACTTTAAATTAGCTTAAAATGTGTTTTTTTACAGTATGATACCTTGCTTCGTATGTCAGTCTTATGTGATAGGTCATAAGTCATAATTTGGCTACAGCTGTATCTAGCTTCTAGCGATGTTAGAATATAATATGAAGCAAATAATAATAATTTCATACAAATCTTTATGTAGAATAATTTGTATTCTGAATGTACTGTAAAGTATTTGTTAATTTTTTCTTTATTTCCACCTTACTTATTTCATCTGTATAATTTTCCATTATAAAAGAAGCGTAAATTGCAAATTACTTTTCACCATAATTTGTGAAACATTCAATTTACTCAAGTGTACAAGTCGTAGAATTAAAACGCTGTCAGAATTTTACAGAAATAAAGACAAATAATTAATGTCGTTCTGTTGACTGCGGTGCAGTCAAACTTTTTATTTGCACTGTAAATGTAAGCAAAAAGCATGCAAGAGGAGTAAATTTGTACAATTTAATGAGGAAAAGTAATATGTCTGGTTTTTAAATAAACTTAACATGGCTATACCTATTTATAGATATTTTCAAAGAATATTAACTATTTATCCAAATATTATTTGTAAGATGAATTTCGTAGCACGCAGATCAGCGGCGACAGACTTATAAAAGAAAGTTATATGTGTTGCAGTCGTGTCCTTAAGTTACACATTCGTTCAAGGAGTGGCTCCGAACCACTAGATGTAAGCCTATACTCTATTTACATAGATATAGTTATATATGTGTAATAGAAAAAGTTAAATAAATACATACTTGTGGAGAGTGTTCGCAGTCACCATGTTATACCCTTAAGTAGAGTTTTTAAATTAAAGAAAAGAAACTGACTAGGACAAAGTTACAAAGCGCCGCCAAAGGTATAATAACATAGACACTTTATCATATATATGTAAATCATGTATATAATCATGTTGTTTATTACATAGTTTATAATAAACTAAATAATTTTTTTTTTGTCAAAATAAAATAATTATCCAATTTATATTGTTGTTCTAAACTGAACTTCCATGTTTATTTTCATTACCAATTTATCAGATATGTTTTCATAAATAAAATTAAATTACATCATTAAAACGTATTCAAGTTTTAAAAGCAAAAGCATGTTGTAACATTTCACGTCGTGAGTTAGGTGGCAGAACTTGAAGCCTAAAAGACATTAAACAACTATAATTAGGAGAGCACTTGGACCCGTCGAGGAGACTTATGTTTTCAAAATTATACTTTTATTAAAATAGATTCATTATAATTTGCCTTACTTAAGACTGACAACTTTTAAAACATTTAAATAACATAAAATAATTTTAATATGTTTTTTTAAATTACTATTTTAAACTGATTTGTAGTGTAGATTGTAGTGATAAAGATGAAAAGACGCTAGTTTTTAAGGTTTGTACAATTTATAACAAAAAATATTTTTCTAAACAATATTTTAGTAAACGCTATAAATAGCTATTAAATAAGCCTTTTTTAAATATTTTAATATAGTAACAGACTAAATGACATATTGGGTGATATCATTATATTATTTTCCAGTGTTTGTAAATGTTTATTCCAAATACAATATTGTTGTTTAAAATTTCCAATTTAAAATTAATAATGTACGTAATAAAGTGATGATGTTGAAAAGGTTACATTTTTACCACTTTTATTCAAATCAAACCATGACCTTTTATACTTATTTAAATTTTCGGTAAATAATAAAAGAAAAAAGATACACTAAATCGTTATAATCTTGGTATATATCAAGAAAGAATCAAGCTTTTGTTGAAATACTACTAACCAAATAGAAAACTATCTTGATAAAAAATATATCATTAATATAACAAATACAAAAATATTTTACACATGGTGGTCTTTTTATGTATTCTTGTTGTGTGTATTTGGGCCTATGTTGCAGAAATACGTGATAGCAATTTCCTGGTAAAAGAAAACGCGTGAATGATATACAAATGTTCTGGCAGAATAGAGAATGAGCTTTCCAAAATACATCTGCTGGTTTGTTATGATGGATATAATAATAATAATACATGTCAAATTACACACATTGATCTAACCCCTAAGTAAGCAAATTATTTGCTTGTGTTAAGGATGTTAGACAACGATACAAATACATAGAAATACACATATAAATACTGAGAATATATTTAATGAACGACCCAACTTAGAAATACAGACATCTATGGTCATCACACATATGTCTGTCCCCGTCGGGAATCAAATCCGAGCCCCATTGCGTCGCTCTACGTTAGGCATCTGCGTTAACCACTCGATCTACAGGGCGATTAAAGTTATAGTGTGATATAATATATAGTATAAATCTATAATATCACAATTAGATAACTCCATTTAAGATTCAAAATGGAAGGTGTAACACAAATCTAATCACACAATCGTTTACACAGTTAATGGAATGGAATAAAAAAGTTTGAAGAGAGTTGAGTATCAATCCATTAGCGAAGATATTCGATAGCCATAACCTAATATTCCTTTTGCTTTCTGCATTGATATTGGCAGGGATCCGATTGTATAATAGAAATCCTTTTATATATTTAAGATAAATGTCTCCTTGAAACAGACTTATTCAAATTGCTTTAGTGTTTAGGTTTAGGTAGAGTTGTAGCCACATGCCTTGCAGCTCGTATACGGGTTTGCTCGACCAGGGTAGTAAGTCTCTTACAGAATCTTGACTAAAAATACCTCCCATTTAATCAGTTTTGTTTATATTTTCCATAAGGTAGACTTGAATTTTCAAAACCATATTGTATCATTTGTAGATGTTTATGTGGAAGATTCCAATTTTTGGCCTTATTACCATTTAAGGCCAAAAAGGTATACTTGGTGACGTAAAATCTAAGTCAATATATTTACATTTTTATCTTATTTGTTACTTCAATGTGTTTTAGTCCAAAGTTATATTAAGTTAGTTAACTTTAGTTATAGTTAAAGTTAGTTATAGTTATAGTTATAGTTAGTTTATAACACTGCCAGGAATAAGTCTAAAAGGAATACTGACTTCTAAAAGATAGTATATCATCATTTGATCATCATAATCATATTTAGATCACTTATCACAATTAAATTACCATTCCTTCAGAACTTGATAAGAGTAGTTATTGCTATGTGCGTTTCAACAGCTCTAAGTAAAAATGTCAAATAAACCTTAATAAAAAAAAAAATAATGTTCTAGCGATAAAATGACACTAAGTTTCTTTTACTTTCAATTTGTTTACGTAACTTTTAAAAAAATATTAACTTTAGTCTAATATCAGATTATTTGCATTTAATTTTAATTTCAATTTTTTTTCAAATAAATATATGGATAAGAACAAAAATATATAATCCTACTGTTTATTAATATTTGTTAGAGAAATAATTATATGTACAAAATATATACAATTCAATGAGAAAGCAATGAAATAAAATTTATGAAGCGAGTTTAATATCACGTAACTGGTGAAGATGTTTATCTAAGGACTATCATAACTCAAATTTATGTGGATGAATAGGCAATTTGAGAAAACAAATTGCTACGATCTACAGATAAGACTGGATAACAT
This sequence comes from Napeogenes sylphis, assembly GCA_959347405.1. Taxonomy (NCBI): domain Eukaryota; kingdom Metazoa; phylum Arthropoda; class Insecta; order Lepidoptera; family Nymphalidae; genus Napeogenes; species Napeogenes sylphis. The sequence goes on along the minus strand of OY365788.1, from coordinate 24,824,620 downwards.
TGTAAAGAATATTGGAACTGCAGGTAGAGCTCGATTAGTTTTACTTTATCCTGTACTTATTGACTATAAGTATTGAAATGCTCAAGCGATATATATGATTTACTAATATGTATATATTTTGTTTAAAGGTGTCAAATGAGCACAAGTTTTAAGTGCTTGTTACTGTTACATACAGACGTAAAAGTAGTTTAAGGTAGGTTACCCCTCTGGGAATGAATATTTAAAGAGCTTAAAAAAAAAAAAACTAGAACATAGGAAAAAGGGAGGGGGGTTTGTTTTTTCCATTCAAGTTGTTATAAGTAGTCGTTGTTATAAATTAGTAACTTTTGTAGTGAGGTTCTATTAGGGTCCCTTTGTAAATGGAGCCCTCGTATGAAATGTTAGGTTGTACCTTCACAAATAACAGAAGAGAGGGTGGTGTCCCTGATGTCGATGGTATTAGGCGTGTTTATGAAGTTATCTTTTTAAAACTATTTATTATTATTTACATAAATATAATAATACCTTAGAGATAATTTAGTATAAACGTCATAATTCAATCCTTATTTGTCTTTGTTAAAATAAACAGGTTGTGTGAGAAAAATAACACTTGTATTTTAACTAAACTATTTCATCTCATAAAATCCATTGTGGAATCGAAATGGAAGTACTTTTAGTTATTATCACTATTCAGTGTTAATAAAAAAAAGAATAATGTTTAGATAAACCACATACATTTTTTTATCCGCAAAAACAAAATTTAACAAAAGCAACAATTTGTATGATAAAATAAATATTTCAAACGAAGATTATTTTCAGTCAATGATTTTAAATTCAGTTCGCATAGCCTTTTTAATCTGTCCAATTACCATTTGGAATTGTGTCAACGCTCGGTCGTTCGCTTGATATTATTCATTGAAAATTGGATGCAGATATTTCAGGATTGAGCGATCGAGCGTCGAGAAACTGCGCTACGAGCATGATCTCCGATGAGAGTCAACACGGAATATGTACTGCAACATCTTATCTGTGAAGGATAGCTCTACTATTATACACCCCAACCAGCGGATAGACTTATGAAAGGCAAGGCAATTTATTATAATGTATATACAATTATAATTATGTAAAGTATTTAATATAAGATTAATTTTAGCTAACACTTTTACAAGTATATGTTAAAGCCTCGAAATGGTAACAGTTTTAATAAGTAAGTTTTTTGACACCTTATTGTTTAAATCATAAATAATGCTACCTTTAAGTTTGTCTTGCTTCTTTAAGTAAAACAATATTTAACGGATCTAATTTGCGTATAATTGGATTTATATTTTACATTAGAAACTTTAAATTTAACCCGACAACTTAAAATGTGAAATATAAATCTAACTATACGGAGCTAGAACTGTTAAATATACTTTTATTTAAATGTATACTCGTGAATTTGAGAATTTATTTTAAACTCTGAGTAATAATATTTATAAACGACATAAAAGTCAATTCAATGAAAAGATAGATTCTTCTGCTTTATAATTAACATTATTTTGAATTCTTGTTATCTAATTAGGTAGAAAGAATATGTTACTAGCAATCGTAACTATTTAATAAGATTTCATTAATTATAGATCCCAACTCTTGAACCCTGGTGATGGATGTAGAGCGAGGACAATTTCAAAGGTCATTGAAACTGACAAACATACTAGTTTAAAAGTCAAAGGAACATAGAAAGAAAAATATACTAACACGAATACGAATCAAACTTGTGACCTCTGTGATTTTCTAAATATACTGAGTAAATACCGCCGTCGTGACAGAGATTATATGTAGAAAGTTAAATGCGTCTAGGTGAGTAACGAGCTCAGTTCCTAGAGAGATGGAGATGGTACACTAAGGCTCAGTTCGAGTCCTACCCATGTTGATGAATTATTAAACTCATATTTTGTAAAAAAATTAAATGCGTGAAATTATTCAAGTTATGTCGGTATAATTATACTGACAAATTCAAATAAATTTACTATTTTAGAAAGTTGAAGGAAGGAGTGGTCTAACCTTAACTGATGGATGAAATACTTCTATATAATATCTATAAAGATTGTTTGAAAATTAAGAAGCCATCATTTAAATATAAAACAGAAATACAGAAGGAACTCAAAGAGATAACGTCCGCGTACTTCTTGAGAGAACGCACGATATTATTTAGCTATCTTGCCTTGAGACGTGCTCTAATTTATTGTTATCTTTGTTGTCCTCATTTCAAGGTAAGACTTGTAGGCATTTTTATTAAACATATATTTATAAATATATATTATATTTTAAAAACTTTTATAGGTGATTTAAAATATTTTAAATACCTTGGTTGGTAGCCATCTTTAATTGAATTTCAATGGTAATGAGCTGCATTAACATCAATATGAGTTTCCCAGTTCAATTGATCCAAAGCCACACGTAAAGTATGTAGAGAGGGGAACAACCACAAGCGAACCACATACAAAGCGGTAACAGAAAGCCGATGGCATCTTGCCAACGATAATGTATCTTAAAAAACCCTTTACGGAGAAATATACTCAGGAATCTGGAATAGAACACTTATGTAAAACTGGATGGAACTGTTAACTTTTATATGTTAAAAAATATAATAATATTTTTGTTCACCGGATATAATTTATATGAAATATTTTTGGTATAGTATTAATTATGGTATGAGTAAATAATTATATGTAAATCATGAAACTACTTTTTTTGTATAAAATATATGTATATCATGAGATTAAATATTTGTAAACGTAAAAATATGTTTTTTTTTACATTAATAAATAAATAAATGTGGTATACAAAGTTCTAAAAGTATTTAATTCAATTACAAATAAGTGAAAAATATTACAGTTATATACAATTTTAGGTATAGGATCACTTGCTCGTATTAAAGAGATATGTTCTATAGTAACTTCTGCAGTGTATAAAGTAGACAGGTGATAATTACCACCGCCAAAGCAACTACATACGTAAAAAAAGTTGCTAACTAACTACTTTCAAACAAACCTATTGATGACGCTGTGGACCTGAAAGTCGTACTTTGACCGCCAGATATACAGCCAGTAGTTTTAAAGGCATCCTTTGATATTCTTTTAGTCCATCAAAAGTTGTTCTTTTGAGAGTTTTATAAAAATCGTATCCATGAAAAATAAATGGAGAATTTTATAAGCCTTTATATCTCGTTTGTAAAATTTGCTTAGGATCTTCTCCACTGTAGGGTTTATATGATGTGACTCGTAGGTTTCCGTTATATCGGTCTCCTAAAAAAACATACTCCTCTCACTGGCAGCTGTTTAATTCAGACAAGAGGAATAATTACCATATGTAACAACAGGAAAATAAAAATAGTCACTTGTTGTATAATGGCTAGCTGTTGTTGTTTATTTTTAACTACCTATATATTGCAGGTGAAGTCGCTGACAAAAGCTACTATTAAAAAGATCTCTATTCGTGAGAAAATGTGTAGAACGTTTTTTAATGTAAAAATAAAAAAAAAATATTTAATTAATTATTTTTTTTTAAAACATAATATATATTTATAATTAAAATTCTTATAAGTCTTCCCTTGAAATGAGGACAACAAAGATAACAATTAAAATTAAATTTAAAAATATTTATATATTTATTTCACTATAATAAGTTCCAGTTAGTCTTCGGCACGGGTATATTTGTACCTAAAATTAGAAAGCCTACTTGCTGTATTTTCTTAAAATACATGGCTTTTCCAGTAAGTCAATGAACAGAGTCTTTAATGCCTTTATCTCGAAGAAATGGATATTTAATTGGGGATTACTGACATAAATCTTTTGTCCATTTTTATTAAGCTTGTGGAATCACATTTTTCTTAGGCACTAAAACTCAAATGTTTTCTAATGCCTAATACTAATTATAATGAAATGTATGACATTCAACTTCCTGTAAGTTTAGTGTCCAAGCGTTTAAGAAAACCAAATGTTGATGTAATTATTCAGAAAATACGTAATACATCAGTAATGTCTGGAGGTATGTCTTGATTTGACTTGCTTGTTATTTTAACAGCCTTAGAAGAAATAGACAGATAGAAAGAAGAAATATGAAAAATTTTATTTATTTATTATAATAACTATAAAATATCAAAAAAAAGTGAGGCCAGTGGTGAGTAGGTGTATTTTTTATATGTTTAGTCGATCATGAATTAATTTATGAAATGATTAAATTTTTTCTAGTATCTAGTCTAAGAGTTGTGTTTTTTTTTGTTATTTTAGTCATCATTTTGATTAATCATTGTAGAACTTTATTATTTAAGATATGATCAGTATACCATAAACTAACCACAATACGTAGTATGTTACTTAGCATTCGATATCAAACATTATAGGATGACTTACAAACTGTTCAAATACTTGAGAGCATTTTGTGGACTAATAAGAATATTTACTTACAGTGTGTATAATATTTTGTTACTTATATTTGAACATTAATTTGACACAACTAATGTATATTAATGGTTTATGTTAACATGAAGTTTTATTTCAGCACTGAAAGGTTCCACTTTTAATCCAATGAATATGAACGACCTTCTGAATGAGCTAATGACATTACTCGAAACTTTAACTTAGGATATTATCTGTGTAATGTGCGCATAAAAAACCTTTAAAACTCTATATATTTAACACACTTTTACATCATTGCGTCGTATTATTATCTTTATATTACATTTTTATATCAAGTTCATTAAACCATAACAAAATTATTGTATCCTACTTAATTTTTTTTAAGAAAAAAAGCTTTATTAAAAATAAGAGTGAGTTAATGTTATCTTTTAAATTATAAAATATATTCTCATAATTTATCAAACAACGCCAACAGCATTCTCAATTACCACGAACAAGAAAACCGAAAAGTCTTTTTTATTTTGCGACCAAACTTTTTGATAAATTTCAAAAGAAAACGGTCATTACATTGCTAATTGTTATTTTTTCTATTATTCCTTTATTTTGGCATTTTATATTGTTAAGCTACTCCTTTATATATTATATATTGTATATTGTGATGTGAAATTGTAACTTTTATAATATCTACTTAATACATATTGGAACAGAATCCTAGGAATAATTTTATTGTTTCATAATACTTTGATTCCAATGAATCAAAGTATTATGGAACAATAAGAGTAATATGTATATAATATTTTTAAATAGAAATTTTTATTTTATTTTTATTAAGATTTTCGTTTTTGTACATCAGATTAGTTTACTAATAGATTATTTTTAATTTGTTTTACTATCAATGGGTCCCTTCTGTGACGTATTTATTATAGCTTCCTTTTTATAAGAAAATGTCAGGAGAACTCCTTATCAGAAAAACCAGCTTCGTTACAAACACAATGGCAGCCAACATTAAAGAGAGCCAGGACGACGCCAACAATATAATGTTACACAATCAAACAAACAATTGTTATTTGTTATTTGAAACTAGAGTTTTACGAAATATTAGAAAGGTTTGTATTTAAAAAGGGTTTTATAAAAACAAGTAGGTATCGGTATATATTGAAAAGTTTTAATAATAAACCAGTATTATTACCAGTAATATTCTATATATTGGAGCTTCTAATTAAAATATAAATATTATTTATCAAAAGTTTAAGCAATCTAGTAATCACTGTTCACACATTATTAATTGTCGATTTGTTAATTTATGCTGTTATTAAAGTATGATTAAACCAAACATTATTATTATTAACTAGCTTTTGCCTGCGGCCTCGCACACGTTAAATTTGTAGTAAAACAATAAGGTATACAATACTTAGTACATTATTTTGATCTATCTCGTAGAGTTCAGTCAATGTATTTGTTTACCACTTCGCATTAGAAATCTTGAAATTATCAGGGGTTCTCTAATATATAAAGCATGTTATTATACATATAAACCTTCCTCTTGAATCACTCTATCTATTAAAAAAATTGCATCAAAATCCGTTGTGTAGTTTTAAAGATCTAAGCATACATACAGACATGGGGACAGACGCGGGAAGCGACTTTGCTTTATACTATGTAATGATATAACCGTAGTATATCTACTCGGGCGTTCTCACTTATTTTTGCGGAACATATCCGATTAGTTGTAAATCCTTCCGGGGTCTCAATTTATGAGCTCGGAGAATGACGGACCCACGACGTGAATAAGATATATAGTTAATCTACCAATGGATGGCCATTGGATCCTAATCATTAAAAATCTTAAAAATGTATAAAAAACCTAAGCGGTTGTTACATTCTTATATAATATAATAGTACATGAAATGAAAGAGGTCCATATATACAAGAATTTTTATACGATTTGTTGACATTATTATTTTTAAAAGTCATATGAAATTAAGACATGGTTTTACTTTACTGTTAACTTCTTAATATAATTTGTTTGAATATAACACTTCTAGTTCAGTTTACAAAAATTACAAAACCTGTTCACTCCGACTTTGAACGAACTAAAACTTGAACAATTACGTGTATTGTTTGCATTTCCAGGAAATATTTTATTGTGCAGTAAATATTTTTAAATCAAGTGTTTTTTTTAATTAATTATTATAAACAACTACTACTAAAAATATATTACAAAATTGTATTTCAGCATATAAAATAAAGCAATTTATTGCTTAAAACATACATTCATTAAATATGAAGAAATTTAATTAATTTATAATCTTTGAAATAAATACAAAAGAGACTAAAAAATATAAAACCAAAATTTAAACAATTCTTCCTAACAAAAAGAAGTCAAATTAACAAAGAATGCGTTTTTTATAACTTTCTTACCAAAGGACCCGGTTCGAAATCAATGAGTTCGATATTAATTTCGGTAACCGATGTATTAACAACAATAATGACGTACCAAGGGATGAATAGGAAGGAACTCATCACGAATATATACAACTTTTTATTGCACAGACCCTTAACAAGATAATTAAACATACAAAAACAACAATGAAATCTGTTCGAAAAACAAGTAGCAATAGCAGTGTTTTAGTTTATTGCGCTGATGTGTGAAGTTACAGCCGCAATGAAGCAGTTCTCATCTCAGCGTCATTTATACACTGTTATTTGTACACTGTATACTTTTGCTGTTACAATAAATGTATACATATATACCGTTGTTTTTTTATACATCGGTTCGTATATACGTCAGAAGCTGTCTTTACATGTGTATGTTTCTTAGACTTGCACTATATTGCTTGGAATTTCTTATTCCTTAACAGCTACTAGGTTATTTTAACTGGTTGCGTTCTTTGAATTTATTTAACAAACTTTAACAACAACAAACATAACATATACATATTACATACTATATATATTACATACTATGTACGTATGTTACAATGACCTCCCAAATCGATGTGACACTTAATTGTTGACCCACTCACCAAAAATGTCTAAATAATATTATAAATTATTTATCCCAGGGTATTTCTTTTAGCAAAGTCAAGATTATTTTTTTGATTCTAATCGCAATTCATGATTTTGTTTTCATGTACTTAAGATGTTAACGTTTTTAAAAACAAGTCAAAGATAATTGACCTTGTCTGTCAGAAAGTATATAAATAAGTTTGTTTGTCAGTTTATAAAATACGTTTATCTTTGTATGATAATATTGTTTCATACTCCACTTCTATAGTCTACTCTACTCTACTCTACTTCTATAGTAGAATCTCGCTCGGGAGTTTTTTACAGGTATAGAATTCGATTGTTTTTATTTTCCATTCCGGCCACTCATAATATAATACTGAGGTCAAACTCTGATATCAAACTTCGCCATTATCAGTTGGCTTAGGAGACACTAGCGTATCTTTTTTTTCTAACTGTGGATATTATTAATTCAATTTAGAATTGTTTGTTGTTGAGAGAGTGGATAAAACATCTGTACTATGTTTGCACCAAAATTAAAACTATTATTATAAGTTTATTTATAGATATATAGATTTTAAACTTTTATATATTTTTTTAAACTGGTCCATTAAACCAACTTTTGCTTCATTAAGGTTCTTTTTCTTATTCTTGAAAAAAAGTAATTTGAATCTAAAGATTTATAGACAAACGGTTATTCCTAGTTCTAGGTCCTTGTAATATCTCATCTGATTTGACATCATATAATGGGGTTCATGGATTTCAGGTCTTAGTATATCATTGACTCTTCCTTAATTCTATCAATCCTTCTCATCTATAGATATATGCAGATGACTATGACCAATGGGTTACAACCAGGTATATAATTGTTCAGTTATCTATGTCGGTTCTTTCCCTCGACTGGTAACACTGGATAGTTAATTCCCTTACTTAACTACCTTGGTTTTCCATTTCATTAGACTCTTTGCCACGGCCCGTATTTATCTCGGTATAATCTGCAACTTAATTATATATTAGTCTAGTTGCCTATGCATCATTTAAATACTTACCAGAAATATGCAAAAGCAAATTTAATATTTTTTTTATTTTTGTTTCATTAAATTTTCTTGCTAGTCTTTAAGTTAATTAAAAATATATATTTAAAAAACGTATGTTATTAGTAATGGAACGGAGACGAAATTTATAAAAGGAATATCACCATTTGAATTAAGTTTTACTTCTGCTTACAAAATAGCAATTAATTTAATTTAACCAATTCCTAATATACACAAACATACACAAGTAACTAAAATAGAGCTTAAATTGTAAGGACTTATTAGTTATCGTTACTATTGTACTTAATACATAATATACAGTTATTTGTAATTAGTTGACCACCTCTTTCAGGCAGACTTTTACATAAATCTCAACAACATTGGTTCTATAACTTTTAAAAATTAATAGTTTTCAAAATTTTCCCATACAACATTTATTTGTTTTCTCTGAACTGGCATTAGCTCTGAGCGTCAGTATGCCGAGCATTGACCTTTTAAGTACTTCTTACAAAATACAGAGTAGTAACTAAAAGAGAGAGCATACATTTTTTTGTTTTGTTTTTTTTTGTGTTATCAAGATTTGTAAAAAGTTGTAAAAACAAATGTAGTTAGGATTGATGTAGAGAGGCTGCTTGCAAGAGGTGGTCAATTAATTAAAAATAGTCCTGTATATAAAACTTTTTAGTTTTATTTAGATATTTAGATGCATAGTGTAGTTAGTGGTTGTTCAATTAACCTACGTTCTAATACTGTCATTTGCATGCGTGTGCACAGGTTAACATGGGATTTCAGATAGAGAAATATCCTCTAACAATAGCTTTTTTCTAGTTAAGATTTTTCAATTCTGTTTTTTTAATAACCTGCTTCAGAGAGTTTATGATGCATATGCATATTTGCATATGATTCAGTTTATTAGTTTGGACGTCAAGTCGATCAGCAAGTAAGTCAGGTGAACGGTTAAAAGCTTCGTTTATGCTCCGCTGCATAATTATTATTTAATAAGTAACTACTAGAATATAGTGCGATCCTTGTCTCTTCTCTGTGTATGTATTATAATATAATAAACAATATCTTATCAGTTTTATATTTACAAATCACGACAAACATTAAATAATATAATATAGATATTGTTTAATAAACAGTTAATAGATAAAGATATTTTGTCATTATATAAGCGTAGATGCGCTCGGAATATTGTTTATAATAATTAAATCAAATTAAAATTTGTAAAAGAATGACGTGTTGTTAGTTTAAAATGCCACCAAATAATGTAGATTATTTAGAAATAGCTCATCAAAGAGCAATTGAAAAGAAAACCCACGTCAGCTTTCCCCAGTTGAAGTACCCATCGTTGCGAGATGAGGGTTTAAGAGACCCGATACAATGGCTTATGGGGAAGGCCATGGACGACGGCGCTGAAGGGTTGTGGAGGGTTCACAATGGATTGTATGATTTGGAGGAGTTTCTTCAGAGGCACCCTGGAGGCGCCGAGTGGCTGGAACTTACTAAGGTACATATTTGTATTAACTATTAATTTATATACCATTGCTGTTTAAATTCAGTGAAATTCGACCGAAATCATTACTTTTAAGTTGGCAATTAATGCTGCAACAAGTGTTTATCTTTTAAATACATGACAATGTTAGGTTTAGTTTTTCCCACAAAGATGAAATAACTATCAAAATGTATATTCACAATCCCTAATAATAATGAAGCACAATAATTGTAACTTCATATATAATTTAATGAAGCCATTTTTTCATTTTAATGGAGAGAGAAATAGATAATACGAGTATATAGCCAGATATCAAGGTACTTAATTATTTTTATATAATTTAATATTTCGTTAAAAAATCCAATAAGCTTTAAAAATCCAACGATTTAAAATTAAATTTAAGTCATTTTTACTTAATAATAACACATTGTTGTGCCTGATGTAGCGAGTTACTAAAAAAAAGGTTTAATTATATCTAAGTTTAGCAATTTTATTATAAATGACGATTTCGCCCCAAAATAAGTAGTGGTAATATCCTAGTCTAGAATAAATTACCACCAAAAGAATATCATAATATTATAAAATCTTATGCAATACGTAAAAATTTTAAAACTCAGTATAGTTTATAGGGGCAAAATAAATAAAGAGTAGATAGTCTTATGACTCAAAGCCATATTTGCAGAAGGTGCACAAAAGTTATTAAAAATCCTTTTACGAAAACATTTGGCAATGCGCTTTTATAACTATGATAAATGAAATTCTTTTGCGGTGAGCTACGGTATACCTGCACTAGAAACTTGTCATAACTTCCCGCATTATTTTACTTTATACTATTTTGTGCGTGGTTTGTAGCAAAAAATAATTGAAGTTTTATGTGCGTTATAATTATGCTTATGTACACATTGCGACTTAAAGAATAGCATTTCAATGTTGATACAATATCTTAATATATGAACATTAACCTGTGTTATCTAATGATAACCTATTGGTCTATAATAATATTAATAAACGTAGGTACTTGAATGTACACAATAAAATTATAATAACTTATTAAAAAAAATACTAACTAATAAGCCTTAGCTAATAAAATAATAAATGTTCCATCAATTAAAATAATAAACTTATTAAAAATGAACATTGACATAATCAATCAAAATTTAAATTCTGGAATTATGTTCTAGAATAATTAAGTTATACATTAAATATATTTTTTTAAGCTTAAAGACGTTTAACATAAAAACTGTCAGATTGTCAGTTTAATCAACGTGATTTTAATATCCATCTAGTTTATAAAAGAAAGAACTTATTTACGTAAATTAATAACATTTTTTTAGGGAACAGATATAACTGAAGCCTTTGAGTGTCATCATATCGGTCCTCTTGCCGAAAAAATGTTAAGCAAACACTACGTAAGAGACGCCAAAACTCCCAGGAATTCACCGTTTACTTTTAAAGAAGATGGATTTTATCGAACTTTGAAAAGGATTGTAAAAGATGAAATGGAAAAAATACCGAAAAAGGTATCAAATCATACAAATATGATAACAGATGGGCTTCTTGTAACATGTCTTGTGACGTCAGCATTGTCGTGTTGGGCCACTAATTACTGGCTTGTTATGGGATCTTATATTGTCGCATCTGTTGCTCTGGCTTGGGCAGTGGTTGCGTCACACAACTATCTACATAAACGTTCTAATTGGAGGATGTACATATTTAATTTAAGTTTATGGTCCTATAGGTAGGATATATCTTTAGTTCAACTTTTATTTGAAAAGGATAGTAATACTTTATAAATTAGTGTTCTCTTTTGGTTTTCAGAGATTTTAGAGTCTCGCATGCATTATCTCACCACCTCTACCCCAATACCTTGATGGATTTAGAAGTCAGTGGATTTGAACCTATAGTTATTTGGAATCCGTTAAAAAACAAACATTTTTTAGCTGATTATGCCATTATAATTGAACAATTTTTCTTCCCCTTCTTATTCCTTTTAAATTTTGGAAAAAGGTAATTGATTGTATGTTTTTAAAAAAAAAACACATTGATAGGTGTGTGTTTAAGGTTTAATCGGTCTGAACTTTGGACTTTTTTTTATCTATATTTAATTTTTAAAGCTAGTCTAAGAAAAACTTAAAAAGAAATGTTTAATAAGAATTTAAATTTATGTTCAGTTGAAAAAAAAATCTTGAATGGTTCTTGTTTCAGGAATATATTAATTTTTTTGAGAAAAGATTTTTATAAAAAACATATTCGTTGGCATGATGGGATTGGTTTATTGCTACCTCTCTGGATGTATCTAGTTAGTGGCGAGAGTATATACAGTGTCATTGTTAATTGGCTGTGGATAATTTGTACTGCAAGTTTTGTTTTCTTTACAATTGGATCAAATGCAGCTCATCACCACCCACAAATATTCAAAGATGGCGATGAAGTCAGGTGAGTCACAGAATTTGTTGTTTTTCTTATTTATTATGTATCTACAAGAAATTTCAAATGTAAAACATATATATTTTTTGAACGAATAAATGTGATTAAGTATTATGTACGTTACCGCAGTGAATACATAAATCTCCGAAATATTTATTTACATTCAAACAGACGCTAAAAATAAGAATTGCGAGAAATAACTAATATTTTTGGTAAAATTGTAATAAATTTGCACCCGAAATCTAGCTTTTTAAATAATATTCATCTTGTGGCCAAAAATAATATTTTCAGGAATATTTTAACTTTATGCTATTTATAAGTCGAAAGATAATATTTTTTTTCATTACTCAGTTCGTTAGCAATTGAAAATGTATATTTTATATTTCATCAATAAAGTATATGTATTTGTGGTTTTCAGCGAGGCCACGTTGGATTGGGGAATGCATGAACTAGAAGCGGTTATGGATCGACCTGAGATAAATAACAGTCATTTTAAGGTCATGATATTCTTTGGACACCACGCCTTACATCATTTGTTTCCAACTCTAGATCATGCGATCTTAGAACACTTATATCCAGTGTTCTTAGAACACTGCGAGAAATACAGAGCAAATTTCAGGATGACTTCTCAATTGGATCTTTTCCTTGGTCAGATTAAGCAGACAATAAAAAAGAAACCAACGCTATTGAGTGAAAGAATATTTGCTTTTTAAGCATATGATTGTTTGGAAACTTTTTTGCCAAACTATTATATTAATGCAATAAATATTTGAATATGTTTCTTAAATACATGATATGTTTAGTGAATAATAATGAAAGTTGTTTTGACCCTGTTGTTATTATCTTATTCTAATCTGAAGTTCATGACCTTAAGTAATAAGAGATAAACTTATTCTTAATAAGCCTTTAATGGAAAAAAACATGTGACTGTACTCGATAAAGTTCATCATACTTTTATAGAAATATATTGTTTTGTCTCGTTTCGCTGTAATTGAATTAAACAATACAAATGAAGTTAAATCTGTATATAGAAATGTATTAAAAGATTTTTGGGATTCAAGTTATTCATCAATATAAATAAATGTTAACAGAAAAAAAATGAATTGTTTTATGTTTTGACTGTTCATATACCTAACCTTTAGTGTATGTAACACATGAAGATAAATAATTATTATTTCTACTATTATTTAGTTTCATACTATGAATGCCAAGGAAAGCATAGTGGTAATTCATTAAATGTAGACTTTCAGTCTGTTTTAGTACGAATTCAACATAACAGCTCATTAACACGCTTACAACTTCATCACTGCCTAGCAATTAGCGTGGAAAATATCCTTCCTTCCATATAGTGTTTTGATGAAGCGTCATTAATTCAATATAAATAATGTACATATTTTAAAATAGTTTTGCTTTTAATGACTAAACTTCATAAAAATATGTAGTGGAGCTAAGTGGCAATCTTGAAAAAATAACAGTGAAAAACTCATCTTTTATTTTTTAACCTCATCTTAGTTTTACCTATTTTTGTTTATCTTTGTATTTTGTGTGCAATAAAGATTTTATCTATCAATCTATCTATCTTATTCTATATATATTATTTCTTTTAATATTTATAATTCGTATAAAAGTTTTATTGATCATAAATCAAAGTAAGGCTAAATCATTTTATAAGACAAAATTGTCTTATAAATTGATTTAGCCTTACTTTTAATAATAAAATTATTTTTTTAATAAATATTAATCAGATTTTCAATTAAAATTTCAATATTTATCAAACAGGTACAGAGGCATATTAATTTCAAGTAAAAGTCTATAAAAACCATTAAATATAATTTACTTAGATAAGAAAAATTGCATTGGGCGGAGTATTTTAAAAATAACCATTACAAGGAGGGAGGAAGACGAAATAAATCTAGTGCCGGAGCAATCAAATCGTCCTATGTCGGAAAAGGATCTCCCCTGAGTGCTCTTCCCACTGAGTTACAGCTTTATTTGCTTATAATTGAACCTACTTCGATCGACTTTATAAAGGATTTGAATATATAATCACATCTTAAATTTGTTATAATTGTTTAATATTCTGCTTAAGTTACTCATCTTTTGTATAATTAGCAGTGAAGGTTATTCTGGTTTCAAAGGCATTAAGGAGTTAAAAGACAATACAAATTGAATGAATGTTTTGTATATTGCGTATAAACAAATGATATATTTCAAAGTATTAAGTTAGGCTTATTGAAATTTACCTTCTCTGAAATTAGCTCGCTCTATTGAATCGCCTTTTTGGGACGGAATCTCCATCTATTAGGTAAGCTGTCTTCTGATAGATGATATTTCGTGACGGATACGGTGGCTGAATAGGTGGAGGGACTGAACGGTTTTCTTGAGGTAATTAATTCGAAATTTTGATAAATTTTTCATTCTATATTTATTTAATAAGATTACAAATAAGATAGTTTACATAAAAACTTACGTACAACTAACCTTTTAGGGTTTATATTTTTAAGATTTTGGTGAGTGAACGAAATATTTTCTTAATAGAAAAGAAAATAACACTTTGAAATTTAAGTATTTTTGCATGTGTTACTTATTTAATATATTATTTATCATTTATATTAACTATTATTTAAAAATTATATTCATTAACAGACATAAATTAATTATATGAATAGTCTGTACTTATGACAATAATGTATTTTAAATTTCCTCTCTTGGGAAATCGTATGAGTTACAAGTATGTAACTCATACGATTTCCACACTACTAATAAAATTTTACCAACCTTCATAAGTTAATGCAGGTGGATAAACGGTTAGTTTTCACTTTTACTATAAGTTTCATTCACAAATTCATTCATTCACTTATTCATTTCCTTAAATTCAATGATTCGACTTCTAAAGCAAAAGATTATTGGAGTCTAAAATAATTCGTCACCGAGCTTAAACGAGTTTCTCGATCTTTTGATTTGCTTTGTTTCATAATAAAATTTAATTCGATCTACTTTCGGGTTTTGAAATACGGCTCCACGAATTAATTTTTAATTTATTCTGTTTTCTATAATCTTTCAATTTACTTAAAAACTATGTTAGTGGTACTTATCAAACTCAATAGTCTTAAGATTATTAATTTTAAGATTAAGATTAAGATTATTATGCAATTTTTTTTTTACAAGTACCAACATTTTTTTACTTGACTTGATTTAGGAACCTTTGTAAAAAATATTCTTCAATGGGTTTTACATCAATGTGAAACTGTAATTGTATGTGTTAAAAAAGCTTTTGTATCCAAAGCTTTTTCTTAATACTTTTACACAAGCTAGATGCTAATAAAGTCTTTGTAGCTCGAGCCATGGCACTGAAACAGGTTTTAGCTGTAGTAATTAGCTTTTACTGGAGACTAATGGAATTATAATGCGATTTTTACCCTACTACGTAGTCTGAAAGCTGAGTTTGAGCCGTTGCCATTTTTAAAGATCGCATGGACAGGATCAGACTTCCATGCATCGGGGATTACTCCTGTCAGTTAACAGTGCCGAAACAGACGTCAGATCGAAGTCATCTCGGGGATACATGTCGGAGCACGATGAGAAATTTCTTGTGGATTACTCGACTTATGAACTTCCAAGGCAAAAAGAGATTACCGTCAGCAGGCAAAGGTCTAAAAATATTTTTCGGCGTTGAGTTTTGACACCGCAGGATAGAAGGCTGTGATTTTTAAAAATAAATTGTCGATCGATTTTTTTTTCCCTTTTAGTTCAAGAGCAGATTTATGAAAGTTAAAGTAGATAAAAGTTAAAGCTAACTATTACCCTAGCTTACATAATTAGTCAGTCATAAAAAAATATTATAATATACTCAAAAGCACTTTAAACATGGGAATACATTTACCAGACATGTATTTTATAAATTTCTTTACGTCAAAACAACGACGTAGTTCGATAAAAAGAAAAACATAAAGACAAAAAAGGAAAAACGCGAACGTTAGAAAGAAAGTATCAGAAAAAAGGAAATTCAAATTTGTGTCAACTAGTCACAAAATGATACTTATAAAATATACACACAGACAGAACTCACATATTTATGGAGGCGTATCGATTTTTCTTTGAATAAATATTAGATATATTTCATCTGATGGTTAGATTTGTTGATATTTTAGTTTCATTAATCTTATAATCTTTTGAGGTTTAGTTTTGTCTTAATTGAAAAAAACTGCGGGTCTAAAAAAATGGTAATCTGTTTCTTAGCTTTAAATATTATAACCATATAATTATGATATTAGGTAGTACATTCTGTGTAGTTGTTTTAAAATTTATTTTAATTATATATATATTACGTAATTAAGTGAAGTAGCGAGTTAGTACAACTCCAGAATAGTAATAATTAATAAAAAGTAAGAGGCTCGGTATTGTATTTTATGATAAATATTTTTATAATATTAAAATAAATACAAAAAGTTGCATTTCTCATTTCTAAGTACTAGAATTAGTTGAAGAACAAATAAGGAACTGTTTTACATATAGTGTTGTAATATTACTGAATAATAGAAAGCATTACAAATTCATTTGAATATCTTGTCGTTCTTCCAAGCATGTGATCGTAAAAACATTAACGGAATCATCGTTTTTATCTCTACTTGACATTTTGTAAAGATGAAATATGTCAATGAAATTTCGATCATTTGCATTCAAATGGATTCGGATTTCTATTTACTGTTTGAATCGGTAGAATCGTTTATCGGTAATCAGTAGAATCGGTAGACATATTTATCTCGTTGAAATTCCGTATCTAAATGTGATCAAAATTGAGATATCACCCAAAAATACCATAGAGCTTCTAGAATCTATTAAATACTTAAAAGCATATAAGCTCACTGTCCTACATTTTTTAATAAATAAGTATAATTCTAGTGCCGATACCAGCACTATAAGAAGATAGCTATAAGAAATAACATGAAAATTTACTAGATTAAATAATTAGACTAGACTAATTGGGTAGTACATATTTTTATCAATATCCATATAATTAAATAAAATATTTTGATAACCGGGATAGGTTATGTACATAAGCAATGTAATATAAGAAAGGAACATATTGTAATATTTGAGTGTTACATGAACTTGTATACGACCTGTCTCTTATATTGCAAATAGCACAAAGCTTCTTCGCCATAAATTCGATAGCAGGCGTAGAAATCCAATATCAAGATTTTGTACAACCGCTATTTACATTCACCGCATTGATTCTGTATTTCAAATTGCTAAGTTAAATCCTGACTTTTATATATAACTTAATATTACTTTTAAATTTATATAAATATAGAATGAAAAATAAACCGACTCGAACCCGTGACCTCTGGGAAACCGTACCGTCGCTCTACGAATCGAGCTACTAAGTTTCTTTAGAAAATCCTAACCAATGTTTCTAACTTTGCAGATATTTTCAAACTTTATATTACTTTATTATAAAGAATTACTAAGAGAGTTTTTTCTTGCTTTTGTAATGAATAAAAAACAGTTTTGCGTCTTTTTCAGACTCACGGACATCTTTTGATCATTTTTCAATTTGGAAATATTCGAATGGATCAAAGACAGATTATGATGCGAGTGATGAATTATTAAGCAATTTTGTTACTTATGGGTTTTGTCACGTCAGTTTTTTATTGAGTTCATTACAAACCTTTTATATATTAAAATAAAACACAATAATAATAATATAAAACTTTTGTCAGTGTTATTTATGTTGAAATTGGTATTAATAATTTAGAGATGATAAACTGATATAATTTGTCTGAACTCCGAACAGAATAGTAATATATGACTGGAATAACCTAGCCGTCAAAGTTGCCAGATTGTACATAATAATAAATACATAATAACTTGTATATTTATGAATCTATTTTACAAGCTACTCATATGATAAAAGTATGAATAATACTTAATAAAAATCAAAACAGTTTTAAGGTTTCGGATCTATTAGACCAACAATTTGCATTTACCAAGATTTATATGGAAGAACGTACGCCAGTTACATGTTTTGCATCCGTCTTAGTTCTCTAAAAGCTTTTGCTCTAACACTGGTTATATTTCTGAAATGCGCTACTCGCTTACAATTCATATTTTACATTCAAGATGCAAACAAACTTTCTATTCGCCACATTCATAAACGTAAAATCTCATGACTTTAAAAACGTATGTTTTTTTCTCTATATTCATATTTAGTCTTTACTAAGCAGCAAAGAGTATCAATAAAAAAAATTGTAAATACTTCAAATGATTGTTTATAAAATAATAATCCATGTGTGCACTAGTTGCTATATAGTGGTTTTTTTTAACAAAGTTTGGCTGTCGTGAAATTAGTCACAGATTGACATGGCTATACATAATGTTATAAAATAGTAACGAGGCTATCTTTGTTGAACCAACTGGAAGATTAAATAATGACTATGGGTTCAGTACAAATCATCGATTCCTAAATAATAGTTGTCATTTTATTAGCGGTTTGTGAGATTGATCATTACACAACAAAATAAAGTCACGGATTTTGATAAAATTATATGTGGTGATATTATTTTACTTATTGCTTGATGCAATATTCAAGCTAGTTTTAACTTCGGAAAACAAAATTTTACGGAATAACACATTTTTTTGTGCTGTAATTACAAGTAAAATAGAAAAAAATGGATCTTTTTCAATTTTATGGCATGATTGATGGATTCATACCTAAGTCGCTGCCAACATCTAGTGGTGTAATAAATTTTGTAATTGTATAAAGCGTGGTCAACAAAGACTCCATCATCAGTCATTTTTGTCCCGACATTGTCAACATAACAATGCCATGTCACAGATGTGAGAGGACTCTCAAAAGGCTTGAAGTTACTATTGCAAACAAAAAGTTCGCAGAATATTATAAATAAAAACTCTACTCCATCTGTGTAAGACAAATAATTCATACTTAAGTTAACAGAAGTAAGTTTTATTGAAAGTAAAAAAAAATTGTATTACTTTTAGATTTTTGACAAAATCAAAAAGGATGAGTTACGTAAATACAATCTTTTAAGAAAACCTATTAAACGATCCAATACATCGGAGTCTGTTTTTATTCTTATTGATTGTTCTGTCCAACATTGAAGAGGGTCGCTAATAAATCAAGTACTTTATTCCAAGTTGCAAAAGCGTTTCGGAGTCACTCAGCGATTTGTGAGGCGAATCTGTCAAACCCGTATAGAGCTTGATCGTCAGCCTTGACGATACACTTAATAACCTTCGACATTTACAAAAGTCTAATAATATAACGTTTGTGAATTTTGACCAAATCTTAAATATCTTTGTTTAGTGATAATAAAAAAAACAATTGTTTCTGAAGTTCACATAATAATAACCATTGCCATTGAATAATAATATTAATAAATTGTTAAATAAATTGAATACACCAGTTTATTTCGTCTGTGGATTAAGGGTAGGCCGCTTTAATTTATTTTTCCCGAAAGGCAATTTGGTCTCACAAACAGTGATGTTCATTGAAATGTAGGCGTATAATTGAGAGCGCTAATGGAATAGTAAGAGCTGTGGTGTGAATGGGGTTTACGAAGTAGCATGTAGGCTTATTTTACTTATTTTATTTCTTCTCAGACAACTATTGTACATTTTTTTTGTATAAATTCAATGAAGATCAACATTATGCATTTGTTACAATGACACTAGAAATATTGTTTACATTATATACTATTACAGTTGTTACATAGAACTTCTATTCGCTAATAATTTAATTATTCACGATAAATTCTCTATAATATCTAAAGTGTAAAGAGACATTCAATCTGTGATATATTGATATCTTTTAGAAAACGAATGTTGCTAGCTTTAGGTTACTCTAAATTTCTTAAGAAATAGAGGAAAATGTATATTATTTATTTATTATATATATTTTTTTATTTTATATGATTAAATGCAGCATATCATTTGATATTGTTATAGCTGTCATTTGTTATTTAGGTGCAGCCCATATTGAATTAGCTATATCTTTAATAATATGTTCATTATGGAATAAATTCTATCGACCCTTGGAGTTGACAAAGGCTATTGTACGGGTGTCGGGTCTTTATTCCTTAAGGTATTATCATCTATATTGTTTGGATAGATTATTGTACGGTCAGGATGATTTTGTAGATACGCCTGTCGTATAATATTATCGATATACTCGTGTCATGTTACTTTTTATTCAGATATGTATGAAATATTATTTTCTTGTTTAAATACAATCCAGTCCTATCTACCAAATGTAATCCAGACTGATTTCGTCAAATCACGATGTGGTAAATATGGAATAACTGTTATTATTTATTAGTTCGCTATTCTAGTTAACAACGGTTCCAAATTAATTTCTCCCTATCAAACGAATGGGCGGTAACAATTTTCATACATCATAATAGGATTTTCCAGCATAGTGACTCTGATTTCTTATAAAGCTACGTCAACATTATAGCATCATATCTCAACAGAGGTTTGGCCAATTATATACTACCTCACTTTATTCATGCATTATTTTAAGGAATAACTAATTGCTAAATAAAATATATGATTTTAAAAATAATAATTTTGTTTTATGTTTTTTCGAATCTTTTATATATTAATGGCCTCTTCGCCGTTTCTCTTATTTAGTCTACTTTCGCTGATTAAGTTGTTTCCTGCTGTTATCTCCTCTAGTCATTCATTCTCAGGATTTTTTGGTTATCTTTGTTGGCCATATATTTTTCTAATACCCGATATTTATCAGGTTCTTTTCTATTTCAGTTCGTCAGATTGTTGTAAGTAATCAACAACAATTATCGTTTTTCTTTTCGTGTGCACTGCTTTCTTCATGCTTTAAATAGATACTGGCTTTTTTATCTGATCCTTCACATTATGTGTTTTCAAAAACTTATGTTTGAAAGCTGTAAACGATTAGGTAAGACATCTTTTTACCTACATATGTTACATTTTAGTAAATAATTATTTTTACATTTTATTGTTTACTTTCGAACTCACGTTTTATTACAACTTGTATTTTTAATCTAAAAAGTTTTTTCTCAAATTCGTGGCTTACCTTACACACCTTGTTAATCCATTTTTATGAAACAAATTTTCAGAAACCAGACCAGACTATCGGCGTTAACAAAAATGAGAGGATTTAGATCCGGCATTTTATATTTTTTCGTTTCGTTTTCAAATTTATCTAGTAATAGATCTCAGGCAATTAAACCACACAGACACAGTATGAAAATTCTTGTATTAAATGTAGGTAATTAGATATCACAAATGACTTAGTTGGTATATAATTATCAATGTTACGTGTACCACTGGTCCCGCTTGGAGGGTCCGGACTGTATCGCTCTTTCTAATGAATTCCCCATTGACTCGATTCTCTCCAATATTTAAAATGTCTCAGATACCCCTCCAAATGATTTCGATCACGTGAGTCGTTACGTCACGGCGTTCACACCCCACCGGCACAATAACATCAGTTGGATTACTAATTATAATGTTTAAAGATATTTATTTCTCATGAAGAACGCACTGTTCACTTATACAGAGTATTATCGTTGAATTATCGTGATCTGCGACATATTTATAATATGTAGTCAAATTATAAATATTCGCAATAGGTTGGTTGGTTCAAGTGAGTAGTTCAACGGTTAATCTTTTATTCCGAGTTAGTTTAATATAAAATAAAGTCTTCAAAATAGTTGATCCGTTTTAATATAACACCTTATTGCATTTTTATGTGATAAATAAATAGTATGTTAACTATATTTTACAGCCAATAAAATGAAATTGGAATACGGGTTGAGAACAATAAAATAATATATATCTTAATATTTTTTTAAAGATAATACTAACGTTCATGTTTTTTCCTAAAAAACCTAAAATAAATTATCACTTTTAAACGTTTTTTGTGTTACCTTACAATATTTGCACTGTAGCTATTTGTACAAAACTGTCCCAGTCAAATATTCTTGCAGTATAAAATATAAAAATGCAATAATATCGATTACCTCAATACTTTTTTCCACTTTGTTTAATGTTAAACATCCACATTTTTAAATAATTATTTCTACAGGGAGGAGAATATTACAATTGCGTCTGATTTATATTCATGTTTTAAATAACTAAAGAATTTTACTGATATATAATTTGCTGTCAGTTGCACTTATTTTTTTTTTAATTTAATGTTTACACAAATATTTTATATTAATTTAATAATAAACTTTTCACATACAGTATAATTATTTTCTCCCACAGGTTCAACCCTCAACTACTTAGTTGAAGTAGCTGAGGGAACAAGCCATGTCTACGGTGTATAGGGGTCGCCTTGCTTAACTTCTCTTTATTTTTTTATTTCATAGCCTATTTCTATTTTACCTACCTTAAGTAAAATCTTCGAAAAAAATATTTTAAATCAAATGACAGAATTTATGTACAGCAATAAAATCATGCATAGTGAACAATATGGTTTCAACAAAGACAAATCAACAATTGATGCGGGTGCTATGCTTCTTAAGCACATTTACGACGCATGGGAGAAGTCACAGAATGCAATCGGAGTGTTTTGTGATTTATCTAAGGCTTTTGATTGCGTGGACCATCAAACATTACTATGCAAACTTAATCACTATGGTGTGCGTAGTGTTGCGCTTGATCCTATTGCCTCTTACGTGAATCAAAGAGTTTAGACGGTTGATGTAAATAATTGTAAATCGGCTGGTTCTCACCTAAAGATGGGTGTTCCACAAGGATTTATTCTTGGCCCCTTTTTATTTTTACTCTATATTAATGATTTGCCCTTTTACGTAAAAAAACTATGTGACATTGTACTTTTTGCTGATGATATCTCGCTTATTTTTAAAGTTAAGTAAACAGTGCTCTGTCACGTGTCGTTCATCGATTCGTAATTAATAATTTGGTCTTAAATACTAAGAAAACTAAATGCGTAAAATTTACACTTCCTAATGTAAAAAGTCAAAATTGTAGTTTACTCCTTAACAATGAAGTGTTAGAACTAACTAACTCAACAACTTTCTTAGGTATAACTTTAGACAGAAAGCTCCAGTGGAACCCCCATCTCTCAACACTCGCAGGCAAACTTAGCTCAGCCGTCTTTGCTATTAAAAAAGTAAGACAAATAACAGACGTTAATAGGTCTCTACTCGTTTATTTTAATTATTTTCACAGTATTTTGTCTTACGGTATTTTAGCATGAGGCAGCGCTGCTGAAATTAATTCTATATTTATTTTACAAAAAAGAACCATACGGGCTATTAGTAATTTAAAAGCCAGAGACTCCCTAAGAGATGTTTTAGAGAAATCGGAATCGGTCGCTTCTCAATACATGTTTAATAAATTACTATATAGACGCCAAAATTTAAACAGCGTACGATACGATACGATACGATACGATACGATACGATACGATACGAATAGACATACGATCAATACAAGAAATAAAAATAAACTTGTAACGCCTAAATTTCGACTTCAAAAAGTTAAGAAATCCTTCATGGGCTTTAGTATACGCATATATAATAAAATTCCACAAGATATCTTAGACCTTCCTTTTCTTGGTTTTAAATCTAAAATTAAAAGTATATTATTAAATAAATCTTACTATAACATTCAAGAACTTTTGCTTGATTGAAATGTGTGTAACTTGAGTCATTGACTCATCTGCAGGGCTGATGTTATACTGTATAAGTCAACCATGGTTAAATTTAATTTAAAAAGAGCAACTGTTGAGTTTCTGGCCAGCTCTTCTCAGCAGAACAGCATTCCCAGCTGGTGGTAGCTTGCTCACGGACTGACTGATACTGACCAATTTAATGTAATCATTGATGATTCAAAAGTGCGTGTAAACAATACTACCTGCTTGAATAAAGATATTTTGAATTTGAATATAATACCGATATATAGAAAAAAATATGATATGTAAACTACAGATTATATCGTATTACGACCTCTGAGATAATTATAACACAATTTAAGGGTAGTAACTTCGTAAAAATATTATAGTATGTAAATAAATATTTATTTAATTCAATTTATGCTTTCAAGGACAAGCATAGGAATTATCTTTACTCCGAAGCTTGTGACATACATCTCATAATTGCTGTACGCTCATTGTATGTATGTATGTTTGTATATATGTTTATATACATGTATGTATGTATTTTTTTAAGGTATGTATATGTTTATGTTTTTTTTTTTTTTTTTTTATACAAAACTAGGTTAATGCTTGACTACATTCCACCTGATGGAAAGTGAAATGTAGTCTTAGGTGGTAAAGCGCATTAACCTAGCAGCCTATTCACTCTCCTCTTGAAGACACCCACATTATATTTTGCCGGAAATACCGACGCAGGCAGATTGTTCCAGGCCTTCGCTGTACGCACTAAAAAAGATGAAGCATAGCGCTTCGTTCGGACAGGTGGAGTGTCCACAACGTAGGGATGGATACCCGCCGTGCGTCGGGACGTCCGGCAAAGGAACGGGGATGGGGGAATTAGGTCGTGCAATTCCTGCGCACACTCGCCAAAATGTATCCTATAGAATACTGAGAGGCTAGCAATTCTACGCCTGTGTTCAAGGCTGTGGAGTTTGGCGTCAACCAATTTAGGGTCGCCAATAAACCTCTTTGCTCGCCTCTCAATTGAGTCCAGAACAGCAAGATGAGTCTTTGCGGCACCAGCAAATATGTGGCCACAGTACTCTACACACGACTGGATCTGTGCTTTGTATAATACAAGAAGCTGTCCCGGTGTAAAGTACTGTCGCACCTTCGCAAGAACGGCAAGCTTTCCTGCAGCTGCTCTTGCTCTGGACTCAATGTACCGACCAAAGTTGAGGTTCGAGGAGATCTCTAAGCCTAACAACTGAAGCCAGTCACTGTATTCCAAGGATACATTCTGGAAAGTAGGAGCCAAGGTGAAGGGGCTCCTTTTGGCGGTGAACAAACACGTCTGCGTTTTGGTGGCGTTGAATTTGACAAGATTGGGATTGCCCCATGCGGAGACTGCCTGAAGTTTGTCATTCAAACGTTGCACAATGGCTTCTCTTTCAGATTGTACTTCATCTCTACTAGCCCGAGAACTTGGCAGATATCTTTCTACAACTGTGCTGTCGTCTGCATACCCATAGATACCGGGTTTCAGCAGATCGTTAATGTGCAGCAGAAAAAGAGTTGCAGAAAGAACGGACCCCTGAGGTACTCCGGCATTTATTGTCAAGGGTTCCGAAGAACACCCGTCGACAACAACACGGAGAGATCTCTGGCTCAGAAAGTCCGTTACCCAGCCGATCAGACCAGGAGATATACCGTACGCTGAAAGCTTGCTTAAAAGGCTCACATGCCAGACCCTGTCAAAAGCCTTCGAGACGTCCAGAGAGACGGCGACCGCTTCTCCGTTCCTCTCGATGGCTTCGCCTAAAATGTGTGTTGCGTACGCTAGAAGGTCCCCAGTGGACCTATTTTGGCGAAATCCGTACTGTCGGTCACTGAGGAGATCGTTACCTTCTACGTATGCTAGAAGCTGCGAGTTCAATACACGCTCCATAATCTTGCAGAGTATGGAGGTGATTGAAATGGGCCTATAATTGGCAGGATCGGCACGGCTGCCTTTTTTGGGCACGGGTTGCACGTTGGCAAGCTTCCAGGATTCCGGCACTTTTCCAGTCTTGAAAGAGAGGCGATACAGACGTGTCAATACAGGAGACAACTCACCTGCGCATGTCTTGAGCAGAATGGCTGGTATACCATCAGGACCACTGGCTTTATTCACATCTAAACGACACAATGTTCTCCATACCTCTTTGTTCGTGATGCGGATTTCAGGCATCGAAATACCGCAGTGAGGAAGATGTTCTGGAGAAGCATTGCGAGTATCTAGATGCGAATTCTCAGCAAACAGAGAAGCAAATACATTCGCTTTCTCTGTTGCTGTGTGGGCCAGGGATCCATCAGGCTTCAGCAGAGCAGGCAGTGAGGGTTGGCCGAAGTTCGACTCGATCGCTTTGGCAAGAGACCAGAAAGCTCGACTGCCAGTTGGTCTGACAGCGAGTTTTTCGCCATTCTTAACGATCCGATCAAGACGAGCCTTCCGTAATGCCTTTTTATAGGACTTGGCAGCTTATTTATTTATTTATTTATATCTTTTCCACTTAGAATCATAATCAGTGATCACTTGTGTACGTCAACATGGAAATGTCAGGAGGGCCTATTACGATACTAGATTTATCGTAATAAGCCCTTCTGAAAAAGCAATTTCCATCTTAATGTTAAAGCTATGAGGGTTCCAAACGCGTCCTGGTCTGAGAAGAACCACACAACAAACTCAGCCGGATATATTTTTTGTTATTGTGATCACTGTTTCACAAACGTCAAACTTAAATGCAATTTTGGAATAACTAGAACCGTCGCAATCAATCGGAAAAGAAGCCTAATGATTTCAGGCAACGAAAATTAAATAATAATAACAGAAAAAATAAATATATATAAATCTTTGGCCTGCCACACAACCAGTCACCGCAAGCAGCACCCGTTCACGAGCATAACACAAGAGCCAGCCATCACCCCCTTCGCACATATTTGAGGGAGGGAGGCAACCCGACTCCCGATGCTACCGCAAGTAGTGACTTCTAAGGAATCGGTGTGATGCAGAAGGTCGATAAAGCAAAATTAATTTACAACGACAAACAAATTGCGGAGATTACTAGCTATTCGCAATACAATACAGATTCATTCCCAGGCCATACCGTCGTCGATGTAATCCTTTACACTATAGTAGGATTTTTTTATTATATTATTTTTAACATATAATTTAAAATTATTTAATGAGAGGCTTAAGGCTTCATTTGGGAGCTTATTATAAAAACGTATACAATTACCCTTAAAGGATTTACCTATTTTATGGAGCCTAGTGCCGGGCATAGCGAGTTTATTTTTATTTCTTGTATTAATTTTATGTAAATCACAATTTTTCTTGAACTTTGAAATATTTTTATGAACGTAAATTAAGTTTTCATAAATATATTGATTATAAACAGTCATAATTTTAAATTCTTTAAATTTGTTTCTTAAAGAGTCTCTTGGTCTCATATTATATATTGCGCGAAAAGCTCTCTTCTGCAATGTAAATATGGTATCAATGTCAGCCGCATTGCCCCATAAGAGTATACCGTATGACATTAAGCTATGAAAATAACTAAAGTAAACTAATCGAGCAGTTTCCATATTTGTTAATAGACGTATTTTTTTAACCGCGTATGCAGCAGAACCTAGTCTGCTTGACAAATCAAATATATGAGGACCCCATTGCAGTTTTTCATCTAAAGTAATGCCCAAGAAAGTAGTAGATTTGACCATGTCCAAATCCTCATTATTTAATTGTACATTGGTTCTAACATTTTTAACATTTGGTAAACTAAATTTGACACATTTCGTCTTTTTTTTATTGAGCAACAAATTATTGGCGTTAAACCATTGTACAACATCTGAGAGAGCATTGTTTACATCGTCAATAACAGATTGCCGTCTATTAACTTTAAAAGTAAGAGAAGTATCATCAGCAAACAACACTATCCCATGTTTTTCCCTCACTAGGTGAGGTAAGTCATTTATGTAAATGAGGAACAAGAAAGGCCCTAAGATAGAGCCCTGTGGCACACCTATTTTTACCAAAGAACCAGGGGAACGTTTTCCATTTACATCAACTTTTTGGATTCTATCATTAAGATATGAACTAATTAAATCTAGGGACTTATTTTTAACTCCATAATGTTCTAACTTTTTTATAAGGATTTCATGTTGAACGCAGTCAAACGCCTTAGATAGATCACAGAAAATGCCAAGTGCATCCTGTGATCCTTCCCAGGCTTCAAAAATGTTTAGTAATAGCTCAACACCAGCATCTGTTGTAGAGCGACCGGCAGTGAAACCAAACTGGTTTTTGTGTAAGAGATTGTTTTTACTGAAATATGCCACAAGTTGATTAAGAATTATTTTCTCAAAAATCTTACTAAAAGTGGGTAAGACTGAAATAGGTCTATAGTTACTAGGATCTAATGAACAGCCGGATTTGAATAATGGAGTTATTTTACTTTGTTTCATTAGATCAGGAAATATACCATATTCTAAACAATTATTAAATATTAATGCTAAGTCTGGCGCTACAATGTCAATTATGGACTTAAGTATGCCAACAGAAAACCCCCAAAGATCACTAGTCTTTTTAACGCTAATTGATCTAAATACTTTGATTACTTCTTGAGCATTAACTTTTTCAAACTTAAAACTGCTAACACATTGATCTACATTCTCTCTAAGTAAACCCATAGCTGCAGCGGTAGAAGAATTTAAAGATAACGTTGTAGTCACTGGAATATTAGTAAAAAAGGTTTCAAAAGCAGTAGCAACCTCGAGGTCAGACGTAACATATTTATTATCTATATTTAATTTAAAGTCGATCCTCTGGGATTTAGCTCTTCCAGTTTCCTCATTAATTATTTTCCAAGTTGTTTTTATTTTATTATTGCTATTTCCTATTTTATTTTGAATATGTTGATTTTTTGCTATTTTACATTGTTTTTTAAAAGATTTGGAAAATAATTTTACCTCATCTTTAAACTCATTACTAATATTAAACATCAATTCCGCATACATATTATATAATTTTTCTCTATTTTTGTGTAACTCAGCAGATGCCCAATCACTAAACACTAATTTATCATTAACAACCACTGTTTTTGGAGTAAATATAAAGTTGAATAATTTAGTGAAAGTACTAAAAAAGTCATTGTACATAATATTGGGGTTTGAATTTTTTATCAAGGGCAAATAGCGTACAAAGCCATTTTTAATTTGTTCGATACGTTCTACAGTCACTGGTATATAACTTATTTTCTGTTTTGATTTTTCTGTCTTGCTACAACTGAATTTAATAAATTGGCCATAGTGGTCAGAGGCTTGGTTAAAGGCTCTCTTCTTTGTACTTACATCCGGAGTTTTGCGGCTTCGAGCATCAGCCCAAATGAGGTATGCCGAATGTTTTCGGTCATGTGCATGACGACATTCGGCATTAAACCATGGGCGAGCTTTGCCACCGATGGGTACGTCAGCAAAAGGAATAAAATACTCCATTGCCTGATGCACCACATCGGTTATAGCATCCGCGCAACTCGACGGATCCAAAGAAGAGAAGCAGACCTGCCGCCAAGGATAAGACGCAAAAAAGTGCCGCATCTCATCCCAATCTGCTGACTTGTATTTCCATACTCGCCTAACACCATGTGGTTCGAAAGCTGGTGGGGAATATGTAAATACAGATTTCACCAGACAGTGATCGGAGGTTCCCAAGGGGGAGGTGACTTCTACACGATACCTGTCCGGATCAGTTGTCAGCAGAAGGTCCAGGCAATTGGCTGTATGGCCTACCACATCTGGTACCCTTGTCGCTTGCCTCACCAGCTGAAAGAGGTCCAAGGACAACGCAAATTTCCGCGCTTCTCTTCCAGCATGGTCGGTCTTCTGGTACGGGAACAGCCAGTCCTGATGACAGGCATTAAAGTCCCCCAGAAAGACGAGCTGCGCCGAAGGGTACTGATACAGAGCCATATCTGCAGCCTCACTGAGATACTCAAATAAACGAGTTGTCTCCTGGTCACCGCTGTGCGAACGGTAGACACAGGAATACAGGATTTTTTCGTTTCCTGTGTCCACTAAAACCCATAGGGAAGAAAAAGTGGGGTCTTCAAGGTGACGGAGACGCTGAACACAGAGGTCGTTCCGCGCGTACACACTGACTCCGGCCCGTGAGCGAAAGTTGTGCTCTAACGAGTAACCGGGATAATCCAAGTATGCAGCGCTCAAAGGACATTGTATCTGCGTCTCCGTCAAAAAGAGCAAGTGCTGCTGCTCTGTCTCCAGGTGGTGGTGGTGTATGTGTATGTTAATGTATTTTTATTTAATTATTTTTCAATGCATGTATAAATTTAAGTACTATATTAGTAGCATTATTTCTTTATTTATTATATATTTTACCTTAATGTTTTTTCACTTTTGCACTGATGTGTGCCACGATACCGCGTTTTTCTTTACTATGGGTCGACTGGCAGAAATCTCTTATAAAAATAAGTGCGCCCTGGGCAAAATTTTTTAAAAACATGTTTATACCTATGTATTTTATTAAAGTGCAACCAAGAATATAATAGTAAATAATCAGCGGAATTTAAAATGTCATAATAGAATAAAAATATGTATAAACAAATTCGCTCGAATTTCGCTCAAATAGTTTTGCCGGTAAAGAATACGCTAAAAACAAATTAAAAAAAAAAACAAAATTCATAAATGACTTTCATATTTAATCTTAATATTATTATTATTACCAGAATAACTAACAAACTTCTAATTTAATTTAATTCATCCAAAGCTTCCTAGCTTCGTTTTAAATAGATAAATAGTAATGTACTTTATTGCAAACACAAAATACATAAATATAGTTTAAGAAAACTAAAAAACCCGCCGAATTAGTTTAAGATAATTATTAATCCTGGAGATCCTTATTAGGATAATGAGATAATTTCATGGAATATTAATTTATTATCGTTCCTTGTGTACAAAGTTTGAACAAAATCGGTCCGAGAATTTGAGATAAAATCGCATTCGAAAAAGTCGGTTACAAGCAAACAGACAAGCAAACATACACGTGAAACTAATAAAAGCGTGTTAAAAAATTGCAACAAGTAGCGAAGTTCTAACAATTCCAATAGTTTGGCTGCGGGCAACAGATATTGTATAATAAACATAAAAACGATGACACTTCTTAAAATATAATATTTTTCTGTCATACGTAAGGACGTCAGAATGAAGTCTTCAGAGCCAGTTTATGGATCATAAAACGCAATTCTCTTCATAATGAAATAAAGAGAAGATAAAACCCAGAATTAACTCAAGTTACAATGAAACTTGGTTTGTTTCAAGATTGATAACAATTTTAACAGTCTTAGAATAAATAAGTTTGGTTTCGTATAATCCTAGTTGAAATAATATTATTTTTATGTGTTTTACTTGTGTATAATCAATTAAATTTTGAATTTATATTTTTCAATTTTAGCCGACGCTGCGAATGCTTTGCACCAATCGTGTTGACGGTAAGACGAGATGAAGGTGACTGTCAGTAAGTCAGTTAATTAGTAATCTACCTCAAATGATTTCATAGTGTCTGGGCGTACAGTTCAAGATTAACACTAATTGCACTAATAGTACCTTGAGGTCTTAAAGTGAGGTCACAAACGTGGGAATTTATATTTTTCAAGAGTCCTAAGTGTTAGAAAGTCCCCAAACATCTTCTTTATAAAAATAAGGATTTTTTGAATTTTAATATTTTCACGAACCATTCTTGGAATGTACCGTTATTTCTTGAGGCGGATTTTTGGTCTATCAGCATAATAAGATTAATATCATAATAATAGATACTGATTTTTTAACAATTAACCGGCAATTAAGCAGGCAAGTCGTTGGCAAAATGTGATCATTATTTTTAATAGTATGTATTTTCTATAGGTTTCGCATAATCTTTAATAGTTTTCTCTCATCGAGGGTGACACATTCTTTTAAGACCTTAAAATTCAATATGTTATATAGTATTTTTTTAAATATCAAATAAAAAACTTGAAGTATTAATGCTAACAATTCTCCTTAGAAATATATAAATATATAATAATTGAAACATTATAATAATAAAATTAAAACCACAACTTGGACAGAATAATAACTTATAAAAGAAAAGCTTAAATTATAATTAGTTTCTGAAACAGTCCAGTATGATGTAATGAACCCGTCAAAAAAGATTGTCACGCCTAACTTATTACAAGCTCTACTCAACTTTATTAAAGAAGACATAGAGGAATCTCAAAAAGTTAAATTGCTTAACTTCAAATTTACTAACTTCCTATTTTCTGTCTAATATTTAAATGTGCAAAAAGTATATATCTTTCTTCTCGTAAGAAATATAATCTATAATTTTCTATATTAACTATTTGAATAAAAATAGTATATTAATAATGAAAGGAGCAACAAATTGTACAAGATAAGGGAAATGAAGTTCAATTTGTTATAAATAAGGGCCTCATGGGACACGGAAGGCAATTTTATTGCAGATTCTAATGATAAGCTTAAGAATGAAATTTAAATTAAATCAGATAATGTTATGTCAAAATAAATTGTAAGATAATAATAACAATAAAGTGTTATAACGAGTTATACTATTATATTATATTATACATTACTAGTATATTTTATTTTACTTAAAACGATATCGGGCTAATATTTGACATAGAAGTAAACAACTAAAGTTTAAAAATAATATCTTGCTTTCTCAATACACTTTTTAATAATGGAAGTAAAACCGTTTATATATACTTATCAAAAGCTATAAATGCCAAAACTTGTACATTAAAGATTAACAAAAAGTTTTCGAACACATTATTTTAGTTTTAAGTAAGGCCAAAACCAAACATTGTTTAAAACAGTATAATTAAAAGTGCAACAGATAATACGAGATAACACATTATTGAAACTAAAAAATGAATAATAAAATACCCTCCAAGATTAATATATCTGTATATAGAACGCGGTATTATTTATTCTCACACTCTATTTGGCTTACGAAACGTTTGAAAAATTTGAGATCTCTAGAAAGTAATAATTGTGTTGAAAAACAAAATCATTCTCGTTAAAAAAAATATTTAAAAACAAGTGAATAATATTATTAAAGTGTTCATTATATGCCATTATATTTAATGTGAATACAGTATTTTAAAATTAGTAAAATACAGTCCCTATGATCAAATAAAGTGTTAAAAAAAAATACTACTATAAATAGTAAATACTATTGTACCTCTCTTGGGGTCGTTGGAGCATTGTGTATTGAACTAACGAAAGGTATGGAGATGATTAAACTAATGTAACGCTTTGTGTACTCCAGGCCTTTTTCATAACGAGTTTCTTGAGAATAACATTGATGTTTTTTTGCAATATATTAGAAAAAAAAGTGGGATATTTATTTCAACCAGTTCAGTTTTCTTAAATATTTTCCTATATTCTTAAAAAACAACTTAAAGAAATAACAATTAAAGGCGTCTTGAAAGATTGAACAACGATCGAAACAATAAAAAATCTTGGGCAGACTAAATTTTGATCTTAAATTAGTGATTATTATTGAAATATTGCTAATTAGTGATATATTTATGATTTCCGAACTTTTATATTAATTCTAATATATACCGAATAATCATGAAAATAAATTGAATTGATTGTAATTATTGTAGACTTTATTTTTACATGTTATAAATAATAATTTAAAAAAAATAAAACATGCTTTTATTTTTTATTGCCATGAGCGACAATAAAATAACTAGAAAACTAAGTCATTTAAAAAATACTTTTTACGACTGCATTATAATTTTAAAATAAGTATAGAATGAAAAAATATTATTATTGAAATGGCCAGAATTCGAATTCCAAAACTTATATATACCTCCGATGCTCTATTTATTGAACTACTGTACTTACGTACTGTATAATACATTTATCAATTTAGAATTTTATTATAATCGTCTTCATCGAGATATAGGCGACTTCCATTAGACGTCTTTTGGAAATCTATACCAATGTTTCGAATATTTCATTTACATATTTGAAGGCAATTTCAAACACAACTCTTTGACGGCAATTTCAAACATAATTGATTTATATAAACAAAACAACACGATCAAAGATAAAGCATCCTAGTTCCATAGCTATGGACTCATTGTTCGACAACAAAAGACTTAACAATATCATACAAACAATATATACATCGACTTTTTATATTACTTTAAAGCCATAAAAAATCAACATGTTTAAAATATGTACCTATAAGAAACACAGATTTATAATACTTAGTGTAGGGAAGACAGAGCCGGGTCTGTGAGTGCGAGTGTCTAACAAATAATAAAAGAGGGAAGATGTGAGACCCATACTTATTCGTCTCACTCATGTTAAGAAGTGAGGTGATAGGTACCTTCATAATAAAAGTGAAATATAAAAGAAATATCTTGAACATTTTTCAAGTACCTATTAAGCAATTTACGAAAGTTTAATCTTTGCTCTTTTTACTTGTATATAAAAAAAGGAAGACCATATTTTTTTACAATTTAAAATTTGATGTATTCATTATAAATATTGTCCATTGTTATATAAAACGTTCATATATATATGTATACACACAAATATACATAGTTATACATTGCTATATATGTATATAACTACGGACAATATTAAGTTACCTGTATATTATAGTGGCTTATTAAACATACTCGTATTACTAATGGCACTGTAGCTCATTACGTATAGATCAGGGGCCCTTAAAATAAATTATAAAATCTGTCGTTATTTTAAATAACTTTTTGAGTGCATTACATTATAGATTAAAAATGAAAACCAACTTCTACGCACTCCTTATTAAACGTGGCCGGACTTTATTGGGGGGTGGTTTGGTTCCAAGTACATGTGGTTTTTATGCATTTAATTTTTAGGCAAAGCATTAAACTTCCGTTTGTCATAGATTTATGCCAGGAACAAGCAGAAACGCTATATATTAAACCTAAATGTTAGTGGCCTCATTAAAAGGTTATAAGTTTTTATTTACTAATAACATAGAATATTGATTATGTTTACATAATTTTTTTTTAAAGCTTAAGCGAAGGCTTTACAGTAAAAATTTATTATAACATAATATTAAACTAATTTAATAACTTACTTCAATTAGAGGTACCTACTATTAGCCTGACTAATGTTATATTATTAACTAACTGTTATTAGTAGTATTAGTAACATTATGCTATTTGAAGTGTTAAATCCTATAATTTGTAATACTTTTTATTCAAAATACTCTTATTATATTTTGTTCAATTAAAATTATTATATTTTATTCAATTAATGCCATGTCTTAGAATTTGATGCAACTATTTCTAACAAAGGCGAAATTTGTTTTTCTGAGTGTTTGTAAATATTACCAATCTTGAAATCAACTAGCAAAATTATTTAATACATATAAATTGCATATTTTCTCTCAGAAAAATTAAACCAAATTCTTCTCCATAATATGTAGCTATGCTAACCAAGGTTTCTATTTATGATTTTGGAACTACACCACACTGTGACCGCAAACTCAAATACTCTCCACATGTGCTACGAACTAAATTAAATTTTATGAACGCAATATCTACATTTTTGGTGATAACTAATGCAACGAAATGTCCTTACTGTTGAGATTCTCAATATGCTAAATCAATTTTACATCGACATTACTAAGTATTGTAACTTAAATTAATGAAATAACCAAATATTCTATGACTTGAAATATTTATATTCGTTATTCGTTAATTTAATTTCGTTTTAATGACAAAATTTTCTTAATACCTGCTACAAGTCGTTTATTGTTAAAGACGTGCATGTGTATTTAATTAAACGAGGTCAGTTACCTATAAAGTTACATAGGCATTGTGTTTGTCGCAGTTGTTTCCCGACGGACCATTGTGTTGCAGCAAACGTCACATCCACTTCCTGCTTCCGGGAGGCGGCATTTCAAAACGTGTTGTTCTGAGCAGTCACTGGACGCTATCTACAACGACGTACCTACTTTTTAAACAACTAGAGCAGGCCATTTTATATCGCAGTTATACATGCCTATTTTATTTAAGTTACGATGTTCTTCTGTTAACATGTTAGTTATATTTGTGCTACATAAAAGATTAGATTTGTATGAACAGACCAATACCTAAATAAAACTTTTCTTAACGAGCTCGCAGCTCGCATATTTAGATTTACATATTAAACTTTAATTTAATTTAAATCAGGGGGTTTAAGGAAACTTCCTTAGTAATAATCATATCCACGGGAAAAGATTTAGTTGTTTCAGTGAATCAGGTAATTCTTCAAGAGAAGCGTGAATAGGTAGCTGGGGCAATGCGCCTTACCACCTAAGACTACATTTCACCATTTTATTTTACCATCAGGTGGAATGTAGTCAAGCCTAGATTGTATAAAAAAAACTACTTAGATTTATTTTAAGGTTCTGAGGGGTCCCACGAAAATCTAAAAAAATACTAGAAAGACAAATGTTAGTTATGAGACAAATGTTAATAGTAAAAATAAAATATATATGTAATAAAAATCTAATGTTAGCAATAAATTATACAAAGTAACAAGTATATCACAAGCATCGTTTAATTTTAAAAACGTAACTTAATAAATTATGTTGACTTGTGCAATATATTCTAGAAAACTAATTTAGTAAAAAGCCCTGATGCATAATAACTTTTTGCGTTCCGTTTGGTACAAGAGGGCAGAGTTTGTTTGTAAAACCAGTAAAGTATAAAAAATGTTTGAGCGCTGCATCACACGATAGGGACGTGTCAAGAATACATAAAGTCATAGAGAATACAATGACACAAATAAATGTATTCTCGACGTATTGTACACGAGTTGTGTATTTTTAAAACATCTGGTTTTGTTTCTTTTTTATTTGAAGTATGTTGATTTTATGTAAATAATAATAATGTTATAACTTTTGAAATTGTTAAAAAAGAAGTGAAAAATGACAATTCTAAATTAATTAATAATTAAAATTAACAAAAAATATATATTAATGATAATTATACAATGAAATTATCTTGTGATATGTTTTTAAAACAATCTAAAAATTGGAAATAAAAAAGTAATTTAACAATGAAATGCAATGCAATCCCTTAAGCATTTCCTGTTTTACTGACTAATGTGTCACTTTACGACCATAGGCCATTCAAAAGTTCTGATTTAAATTCATAATACAAAAGAATAATATTTTTATATATGAAAATGTAATATCATATTTGATAAATGTACACTCTGTATTAAATATAAGATAAGGCTTATAAATAAATGATGTTTTCTTCTTTACTCTACGCTCAGAGTTAATGCGGATTCAGAGAAATCAAATCAATTTTGTATGGGAAAACTTATTTGTTTTAACTTTTTATTTTAAAAGGTCGCAGAACAAATGTTGTTGGGACTGATGTAGAGACTGCCTGAAAAAAGGGGCCAATTAATTACAAATAACCCTGTATAAAATGTAAGGGATAATAGAAGATTATTTATTGCTGAAAATAAACGACTTCAATAAGAACATAATAATATTATTTTTATTCTTTTTGGAGGTACTTTTGTATCGGGAGTTTTTAAAAATTTTAATTCAATTTTTTTTATTAATAATTTTAAAGACGACGAAGCTTCTTAGCAATCCATGGATTCACCGTGCGGGTGCCGGGCCCATCGCGTTGCAAGGAGAGGAGTGCAAGCAGTGCCTGGGACTTGCGACCCAGGAGTAGGTTTAAGGGGCCCCTTTATTATGCGCAAAAACGCTCACCTTCACCCTCCACACTCCTCTCCCTACCTAACCAAATTTGGAAAGAACCTACTAATGCCGCCTTTGAAGTACGTTCTAGAAATGAACCGATGCTTGTTCTAGAAAGGCCAAGATCTTTAAGTAGGCTATAGAGAGATTTTGCTGTTATACCTCTCGCTCCCACTTCTACCGCGTACAAACTAACTATAAATTTATTCCTGATCAGTTCGTTGGTTAGTTCGTAATACTTATTGAGCTTGAATGTGTGATCCCTTAGGATGTTTGTTTCCCAAGGAATAGTAAGCTCCACAAGTATCACGCGCCTCAGATGTTTCGAATACAGGAATAAGTCCGGTCTGGATGACGAAACACCAACATCCCCAGGGATTTTGTAATGCTTTTCATACGTGTCCATCATGAGAATCCAATCAGGAGCCGCGCCTAATATTGAATAAGGCTTCGCTTTTGATTTTTTGGAGGAGCCTTCTTTTACGAATTCTATAGATCGTTCGGTGGTTGTTATACCCTTCCGCGCTCTTGCTACTGAAAGACTAACCGCTTCCCGTATAATTTCTAATACCTTGTCGTGGCGACGCGAGTATTGACCTTTATCTAGAAGTACCCTACACCCTACTAATAGGTGTTTCGCGGTTCCTATTGCCTCCCCACAGATGTTGCAAGACTTTTCGGTGGCTTTGCCCCATCATACTAAATTACTTTGATCTGGGAGAGTCATTTGGAATGCATTAAGATAGAATTTTAATAATGCTGGGGACCAATCATAAATTAAGGTGCGCCACTTCAAAGCTAGTGGAATACAAAAATCTCCTATGGTCACCCATTCGTTTTGAATTTCTAGGCTCATCGCGTGGAGTCGGTAATTATCGTTTTCGTCTTGTCGAATAAAAGATTTTGTTATGTCTATGTCTTGAACTTTCCTACTTGATCCTAGCCCTACTTTATTTGTTTGAGCACCTATCATAAACTTTTTATGGAATTGAAGTCGTGACTCGAGCTCTGAGGCAACTTTGTCTTTTGGGAGAGAAGTTACAGTATCATCTTTAGATTTTCCGATGATATGTCTTTTGGTAACTCTTAGATGTTTGTAGAGCTCCGATGGTTTCTTTAATTTTAATCCAAAGTTGTTACGGTCTCTAAATAAGGTTGAAGAGTCCGCTGAGTGCGCTAACCCGAGCCATAACTTCAATGTCTTTATGACGCTTGCATCTAACTTTGACAAAAGGGTTTTATTTATATCATACACGAGGAAAGGCCAATTTAGACGTGATGTTAAATAATTATCGTAAATCCAAGCTTTTTTGACGTTACTTATCGGTTGGTTGTCTACCTTTTTGAGATCGTTTAAAAAGCTATCGACTATTACATCCAACGATGGAGTACGGCCTTGGTAATCGATTTTTTTACCTAAAAATTTAAACGGAGCTGCTTCCGTAACCGTACTAACGCACTGACCGCCTATTATAAGACCCGGATCGTAAGAGGTATATTTGGTATTTCGTCTACCCAGACACAGACTAAAACATTTACTTGGTTTTGTCCTCAATCCGCCCGTCCACGTACAGAAATCCTCAACTACATTTAAAAGTACCTGACATTGTTTCGGATTACGTGTCAGTATCGCGAGATCATCTGCAAAAGCTAGTATGGATTCTGTGTATTTGTTGTTGAACTTAAACCGATAGCCCCACTTTTTTTAATTTCTAATTAATTTGTCTATTAAAATATTAATAACTATATTAAATATAATAGGAGAAATACAACAGCCCTGAAATAAACCAACGTTATAATTAAGTGGTTTTGAATGGTTTTCATTAAAAATTATTGAGAATTTTAATTTTGAATAATATGATGCAATAATGTCGCGAACTACCATAGGAAAGTTATACCATTTAAGCGCGAACATCATTAGTTCATGTCGTACCGACCCAAAGGCGTTTTCTAAGTCTATCCAACAAACCGTAATTTGTCTCTCGCTAGTTCTAGCATCTTTAAGGCTTTCCGATATTAACGTATTATGTTCCAGGCATCCAGAAATTCCGGGCAAAAACCCTTTCTGGTGATTAGGCCTGAAATATCTATTGTTAATCATGAATTGCGTCATTTTAGTTTGTAAAAAAGAGAAAAATATTTTGGAAATTGTATTTGTTAGGGCTATCGGTCTAGTATCCTTGGGATTATTGACATTGTCGTTTTTCGGAATGAGGACAAAAAGGGCTTTTCCGAACGATACCGGTATTTGCTTTCTTGACCAGATTTTACCGAATATATTTAAAAGATGTTTATGGAGCGACGGACATTTTTTGTAAACTATATAAGGGATACCATCCGGACCTGGTGCTGACTTAGATGGTTTCATTTTAATTATTTTATTGATTTCCTCCAAAGTTGGTGGGTTGGCTTGAAAATCTTCAGTAGGAGTCTCAGGTTTGTGTTCGTTTGGATCCCCATATAGTCTTTGGTTTTCTGGCACTTCGTATGTGCTTTTATAATGGTCGAAAATTTGCTCGTTGGTCAAGAGAAGCTTACCTTTTTGATCTTTGAAAATGTTTTTTGAGTATTTAAAAGGATTTTTATCAAAGTCTACTTCATGTTTTGCCCGATCAAAGCTATCACGATTTTTCGTTATTTGATTTGTTATACCTTGGATAAGTTTAAGAATTGATCGCAATGCCCTAGACAGTTGGTGACTAAGTTGATTATCGCCTAAGGCTTTGGCTATACGAAGTTTCTTTATAAGGTCTCTTTTTTTCCTCCTCATTTTCAATTTAAAACCGTTTTCTTTATTTTTGTGAGCATAACGATTCGTAGGTGGATAGTGCTCATTAAAGTAGTCGTAAATAGTATTTTGGAAAGTCTCTACTTGCGCATCGAGTACCTGATTTGAGCCCGGGTGCTCTAACAGGGCCGCTATATTTTGGTCATGTACTTTCCAGGTCGATTGTTTAGTATTTGGAATGCTAAGACGCGTCCGGATGGTCATGGACTCCTGGTAGTTTTCATTCAATGGCTCACCATGAGATATATGAGGGTAAACTCTATCCGCAGTGAAAACTGAAGATCTTACCGACGGTTGCCGCACTTCAGCACCATTGTGTGTTTTAAGATGTTTAATAAACCAGGCTCGTCTTTTGTAATTTTTCCCGCACGTAGGGCATTTCAGTTCCGTTATCGCGCCGTTTTCGCCGTAATTGTCAACCGGTGGACAGTTCTTCCGCCCCCCCTCTCGGACTGTCCTAGGGGTATTTTTCTTATTTGGACTTTTAGCGTTTATCGACGTTCCCGGGCTTGGCTTGCTAGGCCATCGCCCTCGGCTGTCTTTCCAGCAGTCTGCTGTCTTCCCAGCTGCCAGCTGTCTTTCCAGCGTCAACTGTCTTTCCAGCGTCATCCCGTCTCTCCGGGCTGTCAATTTAGATAAGACGAAGCTTCTTAGCAATCCATGGATTCACCGTGCGGGTGCCGGGCCCATCGCGTTGCAAGGAGAGGAGTGCAAGCAGTGCCTGGGACTTGCGACCCAGGAGTAGGTTTAAGGGGCCCCTTTATTATGCGCAAAAACGCTCACCTTCACCCTCCACACTCCTCTCCCTACCTAACCAAATTTGGAAAGAACCTACTAATGCCGCCTTTGAAGTACGTTCTAGAAATGAACCGATGCTTGTTCTAGAAAGGCCAAGATCTTTAAGTAGGCTATAGAGAGATTTTGCTGTTATACCTCTCGCTCCCACTTCTACCGCGTACAAACTAACTATAAATTTATTCCTGATCAGTTCGTTGGTTAGTTCGTAATACTTATTGAGCTTGAA
This sequence comes from Napeogenes sylphis, assembly GCA_959347405.1. NCBI lineage: Eukaryota > Metazoa > Arthropoda > Insecta > Lepidoptera > Nymphalidae > Napeogenes > Napeogenes sylphis. Next base: position 24,783,016 of record OY365788.1, on the reverse strand, counting down.
TGTGTGATCCCTTGGGATGTTTGTTTCCCAAGGAACAGTAAGCTCCACAAGTATCACGCGCCTCAGATGTTTCGAATACAGGAATAAGTCCGGTCTGGATGACGAAACACCAACATCCCCAGGGATTTTGTAATGCTTTTCATACGTGTCCATCATGAGAATCCAATCAGGAGCCGCGCCTAATATTGAATAAGGCTTCGCTTTTGATTTTTTGGAGGAGCCTTCTTTTACGAATTCTATAGATCGTTCGGTGGTTGTTATACCCTTCCGCGCTCTTGCTACTGAAAGACTAACCGCTTCCCGTATAATTTCTAATACCTTGTCGTGGCGACGCGAGTATTAACCTTTATCTAGAAGTACCCTACACCCTACTAATAGGTGTTTCGCGGTTCCTATTGCCTCCCCACAGATGTTGCAAGACTTTTCGGTGGCTTTGCCCCATCTTACTAAATTACTTTGATCTGGGAGAGTCATTTGGAATGCATTAAGATAGAATTTTAATAATGCTGGGGACCAATCATAAATTAAGGTGCGCCACTTCAAAGCTAGTGGAATACAAAAATCTCCTATGGTCACCCATTCGTTTTGAATTTCTAGGCTCATCGCTCTAGGAACCAAAAAATCATGATATCCGATAGACATGTGAATTTAAAGAATATGATTGTCAAATACATTCTTTCCTATATCCACGACAATAGTGTCTATTAACTTTATATATTTATACATATATATATAGCTGGCTGTATTCACGTTTATTGTATCGGAATTTGACTGAGCCAATTCGTGGTTTAAGCGCTGCAATTCTGATACAATTAGCATGGATACAGGCGGGTAAATATATAAATATTAATTTATATAACAAAAAATAAGTAGATATAAAAAAATAATACTCTAAATTACACAGCTATAGCAACAATTAAAACTAAAAATCTGTTTTCTTAGTATATTTCTTGCTAAATATATATCAGTGGCTTTAAAATTCTATATACAAAACATAAGACTGATTAACATAAAACCGGAAGGGGAAAGAAGTCACACAACAAAAAAAAAATATATAGTAATGTCAAATGTAATGCGTGAAGAGTATTGCGATTTGCGACGTTAAATCCTGTTTCGTGGTTTTTGTAACATTACCGTGCGTGGTAATGTTCTCATAGAATTAATATACATAGAATAGGTGAGCCACAGGTATTCGTATGAGCGTCAGTGACAGACAGTTAAAAAAAGATGCAAGATGTCATACTGTTTCTCTTTGCCTTATTACGCATGCGCAAAGAAATATTCATGACGCGTTTTAAAAATTTTCGAAACATTTTTGACACTACTCAATAAAAATGACAGTTGCTACGAATTACACTCGAGTCGACGACGAAGAAGCACGAGATCTCATAAAAAGTTGAGATAGATAGGGTTTTTCGATCTACCTATCTCTTTTAAGTTCGATGGTCACAATTTAGGCTGGCTTCCCTACTCTATGTATAATATCTCTATGAATGTTCTGCGGTGAAGTGTAATTTTTGCCTCTGGTTTTTGTATTAACGGTATACGGTTACATTGTGTACCAAATAAATTAACGATTTAATTGTATACTAATCAAATTTCATTGCAAATTTATGAGCATTAGAAGATTTATTCTTTCAGAAAAATAATTATAATTTATTACTAAAATATAATTCTTTAGTATATAATTACAACCTTTATCTATCAACCTATCTGTAGAGATACAGAGAAATACGTTTTCTATTACTAATAATACTCATGATAGGTTGTTATTTTCATTTGTATGCTGTTGGGACTAGTAATTAGAAATTAGAAATTTATGATGACGTTCTTGTTCTGTCCAATTTAATTTATGAGAGAACTATTTCAAAACAATGAATATAGTGTTAGACTTTTTGGTGAATGTTTGGTTATTTAAATTTATTTAAATCTAGAATGAAAAACAAACCGATCCAGGCAGGAATTCGAACCCGCCGCTCTACTAATTGAGCTAAATAGTGATCGTCTTTATCGGGACGGTGGTGACATCTGTTAGACTTCTTTCGGTTATTTAAAATCTATAAATCCATAAATAACCGTAAATAAATTATATTTTAGTGTACATTTGCTTATTCCATATTCCATTATATTTTCCCAGCTGCAGCAGTAATATTTGAATAAAGTTTTATTTAAATTGAAATGCCAATCTAAAACCGAGGCCGAGACACAACGTAAGATAAGGAGGGTGGCCATAGAAGTAAATATAGGTATTCCTACAAAATATTGTGAATTTTATTCTTGATTCTTTTGAGAGGACTGTGTAGTGTGTAGTGTTCTTGACGTAAATGTATACGAATTGCCAGATCTGGAATTCGACCTTGAATGATTTGGTTACGAAAGCCTAATCTGGCCTCTTTCAACTAGTGAATTATATATAAGCATAGAGTAAGTTCTAGAATAGGACGGCCTCCATGGTGTCAAATTGGAAATTATTAATCAGTGTCAAATTGGAAAAAAAATATTTTCTGTGACAAATATAATGAAAAATAAAAATAAAAGAATAAAATATTTCTAGTTAGTCTATTTACATTTATTAATATATTTATAACATTAATGTATGAATATTGCTTCCTTTTATTCTTATGTCAATCTTATAAATTTTAAAAGAGCAATGTCTATATAATTTGTATTTTCATTTTCTTGTCCAAACGATTATTTGATTCAATGTTAAAAAAGTAAACTTGAGACCTCTTGACGAAAATTCAGTAGAGATAAGAAAATAAATTACTCTAAAATGTTTCGCTTTGAAATAAAATACACTCTTATTTCGAATGAAAAAAAACTATTTTAGTATTCTATAATATTAAAAGAATTCAATATAAAATATGCATTCAAGTAATAAAAAGAGAAAAGTAAAAAATACACGAAGCTGTGGAAGGCTTGTAGTAAATAATTTAAGCCACCTAATATATCAGAATTCAAGAGAGACTGCTTCGTTGTTCACGGTAGAAACTAAAAACATTGTTCAAAGTCGTTCCCGTCATTCTTCTACAATGCTTTGCAGAGAGGTAAAAGTCGACAACGTACAATTCACATTTACCGACCTTATCTTAACATACACCCAGCTTTTAAATTGAATTCGCTTTATTCTTCTAGTAGAACGTATATATTTTATGTACTCTCATGTTTTTCTATACCACGTATGGTACGTATTGGTATTTAAATTCAGATTATTATTGTTACCATAACGTAATTATTGATATGGTATATATTGCTGGTAATAATAAATCACAATATCTTGTAAAAAAAGATATAATATAGTTACAAACTAAAGAAATTTGCGTTAGACAAGTATATATCAGAACAATAAAAAGTTTTGGCACTAATTCTATCTTATATAAATTGTACGAAATAAAACTTAATAATAAAAATAATATTTCTAAATTCATTATGATAAAGTAACCTTGAGAACTCTTACTATGTAAGACCGAAACGCTAAATAAAAAAAAACCATCAAAATAATATACTAGTTTTCGACGAAGTGTTGTGTACAAAATAAAAATTGTATTCTAGTTAGTGTAGCTAACACAATAATATTATTTTCTGCTCTCTGACCATAACTCAAAAATCTATTATCAAAATTTTAATTTTAACCAACATTTGGTAATTGTAAGTATAATCCAAATCAGTACCATTACAGATTTATATACATTTTTATCATCAATTCTAAGTACTAGTATAAAAGTCATGAGTTCTATCAAAATCTGTCCGGCCGTCTTGAAGCAAAGGTCTCTTAACGATTCTAATATAGGTATGGATATAAAATATTTACTTAATTAATATTCTTTACTTTTTATTTTTCATACAACATTTATTTAATTTTAAATTTTGCAATATCGCACTGTCTACTTTTACTTCAGTCTGTATGTCTGTTTTTTCTACTTCTTATGGCGCCTATAATTTTTTGATAGAGGACTTTCCACACTAATATTATAAATGCTAAAATCTGTCTGTCTGTGTCTGTTACGCTTTTACGTTTAAACCACCAGTCCGATTTGGATATTATTCAACATCCAGATGACAAGATGCCGAGTCAAGCAAAGGGTCGAGGAAAAATCTAAGGCTTTTAACCGATTGTAATGATTTTAGGTGAAGATACATATAGTTGATGACTCAAGGCTAAATATGGGGTACATTAGTATGTTATATATAATCCTTTAGTATTGTTTTCCAAAACGATAATCTACTTTGAGTAATTCTAATTAATAATAAAAAGAGAATTTGATTTTGTTTGTTAATCACAAATTAACATGATAATTTTCACACAGGTTGCCAGGTTTTCATATATGTACAATGCGGGCGAAGCCGCTGGAAACATCTAGTAATATAACAAGAGCGGAGAAAAACAGAAATGTATGAATCTTTATGTGAATTATGAAATACCGTCTATACGAAGTGTAAATAATTTTTTTACTATGATAAATAAACCAACTGTAATCTACTGGTTGAGTTGTAATATCAATCACTTATATGTATGTACGTAGATATTTCGTCAATATTCAATTAATCTAATAATAGTAATACTTTGATTCCAATTTATTAAGAAAGATTTATCGTTTCTTCCAACAAGTTACGTAACTCATTTGTGAGATCATCAATTATATACAACTGATGTGTGAAAAAATAATCGGATTGTATATGTTAAGATGTCCAAAAATATATATATTTATCCTTGGCAGTCCGTACTTACGATCATTCTTCAGTATGTCACAGGGATCTTTTTAGAAAAATGTGGGATTATTAGAATTGAAATAAAAAGTTAATTCTTGATTTTCTGCATTAACTGAGTAAAAGATGATTTTATTATTTTTTCTCGACGGTTTAATAACCTAAGGTCTATAATACCATTGTCTAATATGGGATTAAACCACCTACTCCGGTGTAGATCTCTGTTCTACAACTCCCGGTGGTTTTTAAGGAAGTAGTTTCTATTCATTATATAATACTTAGTGGCATAAGTTTAATAATGAAATTCGTTAATTGCTGACAATCTTTTTTTTTTTTTTTTTTTTTTTTTTTTTTTTTAACGTCAGGAATCCTCATGGATACACACCTCCATCAAGGGGATGATGGAGGTGGTTATGTGAGACTCCTACTCACTAAACCTGACGGTTGCCGCCGCCGTCATAATGGGACACCACGGGATCGCTTTCGCACTCACCGCGATGCCCCGACGTGATCCACGGAGAGGGCACCCCGCAACGAGGAGCACCCATCCCTTTTTCGCAGGCTTGATAGATCGTGGAGGGATCCCCTTCCCCCCACCCAAGCCTGCTGCCTCTGAAGGGGGCCGAGACCCCCTTCTAGCTGGACTCAGTCTCAGAATCGAGCCAGTTGGACAAACCGACTCGACCATTGACCGTGTCCAGCTCCGCCGCCGGTTATCTCCCCGAGAGGAGACCACCGGTCAGACCCCCTGGAAGAGCACACTCCCATAAGACCCAGTGATGTGCAGACAGCCTGACTGCAACACACTGGAGTCGAACGTGAGTCCGCTCACGTAGGGGGCCCAACATCGAACCCGACAGGCCTTTACCGCCGGCCACGGTGATCAGCCGAGACCAGCAAGAAAAAGGCATAAGTCGGGAACCCACCACGCCCAGACCAACCATCACCAAGCGCAACCGTGGCGTAGCGCTCGGCAACGATTAATCCAGGCAACGTCTCGGACCGTCTCCCCACCAAGCACCCTCTCTAAAGTGCTTGGTGGAAAGAGGTCCAGACCCTAATCGCGGACCCCCCCACACAGCCGCGGAACCAGTCCACAGTCCACTCTGCTATCAGAGAAGTACCAGGAGTAATTCCGCAGCCGACCCCGGCAAAGAGGGCCAGCGCCCTCCCACCCTCAACGCCCAGGCCAACTTTCTAACGTGATCAAACGATGGAAAGAGGCCCGAGCCCCCCCGCAGACAGACCACCCCGAAAGGCAGCCTGCCCGCCAGCCAGCCATGAACCGGGCACAAACCCCCATGGCCGACCCCCACCGCGCCGAGTATTAGCCAACGGCTAATGCAAACCCGAAGGATCACATTAACCGTTGTTGCCCAGGGAGCACCGGCCCGTACCACTTCCGATGCCACCGGACGAATCCGAGCAACAAGGGAAACAGACAGGCACACGAGGAGGTTCTCGGCGACGGCCCCCCATTGCTGACAATCTTTGATAATCAGAAAAATAAGTTCTAATAACGTCTTAACAAAGTTCACTTACATATTTATATTCTTTTACGCAGCAAGTTAAGAATTTAGATGTAAATATAATTACTCTTGTTCCATTTTTATGAGACAGGAAACCTAAATTCTTGCAAAGCAAAGAAGTCATAGTCAAAATCGTTGTCCTTAACAAAATTTAGTAACAAAATATCATCATACCATGTATAGCCATATTAAGATTATTCAATGTAAATAAATATATAATGAAAAATAAACCGATACGGACGGGGATTCGAAACCACGATCTCTGGGAAACCGTCCCGTCGCTCTACCAATCGAGCTACCGTATCGCTCTATTGGTAACTGAATTTGATTTAGTAGTTTATTTTTCATTGTATAATTATTTAAAAGGAAATTTATTATGCAATTATTTAATATTTACTACTTTTTATTTATTACAGTATATTTAAAAATAACAATCTACATACTTTTTATCGCAAGTCTATTACGTGTAGAAATAAAAGATAATGGGCTAAACATTTCGTTTTCATTAGCGCGAAAATGATTCTGATTCATTATTCATTGCGAGACCGTTCCTTCCAAGATTTGTCATCCATACTTAAGGACGCCTTCTCACATTTTAAACCCATATATGTTTATTTCAAAGAGCTTTTGATGAAAAAACGTAAAATTTGTAAAAGTTTATATTTATGAAAAGGTGTATTTAGTTATTCCATTAGATTATTTTTCAGGTTTGAGTATTAATTATTTATGAGGGGTCTTTACTACTTACTAAATTATTTTCGTCATTAGGTGACCTTTCGAAATCAAGATTAAAGAAGAAAAGAAGGTTGACTTGAAGTTTCTTAAAGTCAGTGCAGGTGAAAACCCCTATTTGACTGTGTCCTTTCATCCTCTTCTGTTTCTCTAAAGTTGGTTAAAATATCTTTAATTCTTTTCAATTACCTAAACCGATCCGTTGGCCGAGTGGTTGGCGCAGACGCCTAACGTATAGAGGCAAAACGAGGCTCGGGATCGATGCTTGACCGGGACGGTATGTATGTGATGAGCATATTTTTTTTTATATATTTTTTTTTTGTATGTCTATGCTGTTAGCCCTGTTGGCTATTACAGCGTCACCGGGGGAGCGGGTGGGTCAGGAGATCCGCCCTTAAGAGTGATCAGCATAGATGTCTGTATTTCTGGGTTTGAACGTTTATTAAATATACTCGCAGTATTTATAAAGTATATTTCTAAGTATTTGTATCGTTGTCTAACACCCTTACCACAAGCAAATAATTGACTTATTGGTTAGATCAATGTGTGTAATTTGTCCTGATATATTATTATTATTACTAATGTTGAAGTCCATGGCTCCTGTTACGATCACACATTTTAAAGAGTCAGTCACTCTTTTAATAAAAAGTTGGATGTGAACGTGTCTTATAAGTACATTTGTAAAATGTAAAATACTTTAGAGGCATTACACCTCAAGAAAATTCAAGAAGCAAATTCAATCCTACTTTTAAAACATAATCAAGCACCTTTTTATGAGGCTCGTAAATGTTTTAATATTTTAACTTTAAGTATCTGATATGGATGGTATGTATGGAATGGAATTCGTTATTTATGGTTTAAAATATATTGTAAAAACGCATTTCTTAAATATTTACATTTAATTAGTTTTTTTCTGAATAAACATACATTTCTGTATAAATATACTTCAAATTGTTATAGCATAATTCATTATATATTCAAAATCAATTTTTTTTTAAAGGTAATATTTATTAGACCAAACTTTGTCTATTGATTAATATGCCAATATTAGTACCTCGCTTATCAATTGGCTGTCAACGGCTCATCAGTCATTCGGTTGGCAAGATAAATGAATGTTGACTATTCCTGCTATTTTTTTATCCTTTTGGAATAGTATTTGAGACTTTTTCCAAAGCAGAAAATGATACTGCAAAGAGCCAATATAGATTGAAAAAGATAATATAAATAAGTGTATGCGAATATAAGTAAAATCTTTATTTTTTATAATTAACTAATATTACAAGAACTGTCTAGTCGTTTTGGATTTAATGACTAAAATAGCTCTAATAATTTGGCATTACATGTTTTTATTAGATAATTCAGTGCAAACACAAAATACGTTAATTTTTAAATTTGTTCGCTAAGACATTGTTTTTTAGTTGGTTTTAATCGGAATATATTTTCATAATCTGCTATAATTATACTTCCGTCTAGTTCTAAGGCGATTCCGTAAACGTCACTCATTGAAGCAATCTTTTTAATTTCACTACTTATATCATTAATAAAATAAATACCAGAAGGTGTAGAAAAGTATAGATTTCCATTAGAATCAGAGGTAATACCATTCAAATTATACTCTCCTAAAAATGAAATGTAATTTTTCATTTTCTTGTGAACATAGAGCCCGGATGAATTCGAAAAGAATATGTTATCGTTTTTATCAATTGCAGCAAGCAGGACACGAGTGTCTCTTAACTCTGGAACTTGTTCAGACTTTCCATCTTTGAAAACATAAAGTACTTCATTCGGATAAGTCGTATAGTACAGATTGTTTTTGAAGAACAGCTGCCAAATACTATCTGTCGTTCCATTTACGTGGATTGCTTGTTTGGTGTCATAATCAAATTTATAGATACCATCACTTCCACCCAGATAAACAGTATCGGTTTTTGAATCCACAGTGTTCGCAAATCCGCCGTTTATACCTTTAATTGTATTAAATTCACCGGTCTTAAGATTTAAATATGCTGAACTTAAGATTGTGTTTCCTTTTACATTGCTAAAACTGAAGAAAAGGGTATTCGTGTTATAATCAATTGCTAGCTGATAGGGGCTGTTTTCAATTTGTCGTAAAACTTCTTTTTCGTGATTAATGTGGTTTACAATAACTCCATTACACCCTGTATCAATTACTCCCGCTCGTACGTTACACACGAAAATAACGATAGCAAAAGCCAATATCTTCATCTGAAAAATAAAAATACATACATATGAATATGTTCTAAGCTGTATTTGATAGTAAATACTAATAGAAACGTATAACTTAAGTGATTACCGTGCTCTGATATATTTTTTTCTTTTTTATCCAATCTAGATACGCTAAACATTAAAGTTATGGTATATTTGATGTTTATTTGTAACTTTTTGAAGTTGGTAAAAAAATATATTAATGTAAAAATATTTTAAATTCATTATTATTTACCCAATTTGATTGTTAATTGAAATGTGTTTGAAAATATTTATAAACACGTTTAGCCAGGTTAAGCTTATTAAAATTTATATAAATATAGGATGAAAAATAAACCGATTAATAAATTGAAGGGATTCAAACCCGAGACTACTGGGAAACCGTCCCACGGTTTATTTATATAAATTAAAAAAAAAGTACACTTTAAATAAAATATTTTTTAAATATAATATATTAATACTCACGGTTATTCAACGACTGACACGACTGACAATAAATTGGTACTGGAAGTAAGTTATTGAAAAGTTGATCGAGACGTCTTATCAATGTTGATATTGCTTGGATTGCTAAGGGTTATCACTTTTGATAATATTATTTACTTCTAAGAAAAATAATTACCTACTTATATAAAGATCTAGGTGTTGGTTATTGTCCTCTTTTATTTCCTAATGCTAAAGATTGTCTGCCTTTGTTTCCAAGTAGTTATCCCAATTATGCTTATTCACAAGTAAAGAAGATAGACATACAAGTCACGTAAAAGAAAGGACCACGTACTACCAATAGTAAAATTATACCCAAAATCAAAAGTTACATTCCGAAATAAAACACAAACCAACATTTTTTTTTATATACAGATAAAGTTAATAACACTATTATCTATGTTATGATATTTTTATATAAATGTATTAATTTGAATAGATTTTCATCCAAAACAATACAAATTGAACACAGGCTACAAAGCCACTGTTCATAACCTTATACACTGTTCATAACTATAATATATACATAAAACCTGCTAAGTTATCAATTCTTGTTTCTAAGTGAAGCAAAAAAACAAAAACAATAAAAATAAAAAACCGGATTTTTAAAAATCTGGTTTGCGTTCAACCAATTAAATGAATATTATGTATATGAGGAAAATAGATAAGTAATATTATTGTGTTATTAATCTAATTGATTTCTAAGAAACTCCAGTATCCGGTATCTAATAATTGAACTGAATAACAAATAAATAAATAATAAGATAGAAAACATGCCACAGCCAACATTAAAAAAAAAAAAAAAAAAAAAAATTGCATTGAAACAGCATCACTACTAGCAGAACACGTAACTTTCAAAATTTTTGACTCCTATTCGTAACGACTCGGTAAATCAATCAGCGGAGGGAGCGGATGGTATTACAGAGTTCGCAAGTTCGATTTCTGGCTGTTTTGATGAATTTTTCATGCTATATGTATGACTATATGTATGCTAAAATAAACGTTAGTAATTAAGTATTATTATTATTATTATTTTTTATAAGTTTTATTATTTTTTTTTATTATTATTGCCATATGGTGCGCACACTTAGTTTTATTCATTGTTGTACTCTCCTTTCACAGGTCTGCTGGAAGAAATTTCATTTTGAAATAAGCAGTGCCTTTGTACGATTGTTTGTTTGAATAAGTTTATATGATATGTATTCTGTGTGTACATAAATATTAAATAAATAAAGTAAATAGGATTCCAGAATTCTTATTCTAACCTTAAAAAATCTTTCCAGATTATCCTCATCGTTAATAAATAAAAGAGGCCCGAAGAAATATTTAATCACTTGCCACTGAAGTCACTGCTCCATGTATGAAGATCGTTCCATTCCTTATTTGTTCTATTTCAGTGTGACCTAATTAGGTACCTTTATCGCATACACCACTATATATCATCTTTTTTATTGAAGAAATATTTAAATTAGTTTTTGTCATTCCTTACATTATATTGCTTTGTCCTTCTAATTTAATACTTTTTTTAAAAGTATCAGGTATCATCTTACAAGTGCAATTTATATTTTGTTAGACATTATGGTACCTCAATGGTATTTTGTTACAAATCTAAATTAAAATATTATACTTTAAGCTATTTAATCTATTATTTAGCTAATTAATAGATATCAAGTTCATTATTAAGAACGACAAGTTTTACAACTTGAAATATAGAAAAGTTAGTTTTCGTTATTAATATAGACTAAACATTGTTTCATTAAATTAACATCATTATTGTTAATACTATGAAACATATTCTACTACTAATAAAAAAACATCTTTTTTGATATCATGACTGTCTAAAATGAATATACTTGACCAAATCTGATAGTTCGTAACTGGGAGAAACATGAAAACGTTTAACATATTATAACAATTCGGAAAATGAAACATATTTATTGGGATTTATTTTTCAAAATATATATTTTGTATCATAAAGATTTTTTTAAACTATACTTAGGAATCCTTGGCACATTCAGAGCTTAAAAAAAAAATAAAACACTACGTTGTAACTTACAAAAGTAAAATTAGTATTCGTTCATTATCATACAATTATGTGAGTGTACCAAGACAACATACTAAAACAAATAGCTAGCTGAGATAGCCGGTTACCTTAGTTACCCGGTTTTAAGTCGGAAGAACAACTTCAAAGTTCCCGATACGAATTCGTTTTCACAATAGATATAGAATATTCTGTAGAAACGCCATTTCGTACCTGTTTTTCTTCTACATAATGTATTACAAAACTATTAGATTGAGGTTCATTTAACATATTAAAAAAACGTCATAAATAACTTAATATAAGAAATAAAAGAAAAAAAACTGAAAAGACAAGGATGAAAATGTACTTTAAAAACAATTTATATAAACAACCTTCGTCTCCATGGACCTTCACTTGATATTAAAACAACTCACGATACACATCGTATATTTTGTATTGCTTTAGTATCAATATTGTTTAAATTCAATGTACACATATTGAATCACACAGAGTCTAAAATCTCAGTAGTCATTTAAAAGTAAAAGTTTAAGTAGTAAAATAAATATGATTTTTATTATTTTTATTTAAATATGACTAAGTTGAGAGCTCTCTCGGGACATATAACGTTAACAAATTGCCACAATTTCCTATGTGTAACGAACGTACTTTGATAAAAATGTTCTCAGGAACATAATACTGGATAATTTATATAGTCAGTATTACAACACTCTAAGTAGCGGATCACCAGGGTTGGAAATTTAGATATGTCTCAACCTAATCTTGACTAACCGTCTATCCACATTTTACATTTTTTTCCATAGATATTCTGCTGTTAAAAATGTTATTGTTTATCTTATTGGTTTTCTGTCTATTTGTGTCCTTTTATACATACATGATGGTTAATAGTAGCTTAGAATCATAATTATAACACTATTATAATTTACAATGTTTTCTAAATTATTAAATAGAATATATGTTATAATAACATTTATTTCAAATAAAAAATGTTTATTATTAAAAAAACTCGTTACTTTTAATATGTAAATAACTGTACGTAAAAAATAAAAGTAAAATTAATCGCAACAACAAAGGGACCACATACGACTAAGCCGGATAATTGTTCAAGAACTGAATTTCATGTTTAATATCGTTATAGCTTCTCTCAAAAAATTTGGATATTAACTGTTAAATGGTATGAATATTTTCTTAATTAATATGATGTTAATTTCATTGTATAATTTCATTGATTGCGGTAACACAAACCGCGTCATCAGTCCCATTGGATGATTTAATTGTAATACTAGACCTTCCATTGATTTCGATAACGAACATTGCCTTATGTATACATATACTGCTTAGTAAAACATTTTATCAATACTTATAAGTTATTATAATGAAGATATTATATATTTTCTATCATATTGTCTCAAGTATAGATTTTAACTATCTTATTTATTGATCTGTTTTTAATTTTTATATCCTAGATAAATTTTCAGCTTACAGAATTCGGGAGAAATATGCGATAAGGATTTAGGATTCAGCAATATTAAATGATGATTAGACTTTTATAAGTAGTAAAAACAAATTATTGCCGACTTCGAAGGAAGCTTTTTTTTACAATCTTATTAATTTTATAATTTCCTAATTCTGGTACTATATTCTTGTAGTAATAGGATAACAAAAAAACTAAAATATCTATCGTCCATATCTATACATAAATTTTAAATGGTATAATTATTTAAAAAAATAATCATACTTTTTATTGATGAAACTAAGTTTGTTAAAGTGTGAAAGTTGTCTATACCTTATATAAATTAAAATACTAACTTATTCACATTATATAAAAAAACTTTTTAATTTTATATATAATATTTAATAAGTCATAATTTACAGCCATTAATTTAGAAATAAGTAATTTAAGTCCTAGTAGTCTTTGTATCGCGGAAGATGTCACATATAAAGTACCCCCTGACTCGGAACCTACAACATTTGGTTCATCTTAAAAGGGCCACTAACCACTAGATCAACGGGTCGTTATATTGATCGATTATACCTACTAATTATCAAAAATTACCACGTCCTTCATCCAATCCATGTCACTGAGTCTATATAATCTGAATAATGCAAGTAATTTACCACATTCAAACCAAGAGTCATTTAAATATTGTGCTATATTAAGAAGGATTATCTCCATCCCGGAATCGTCTCAGTTGTTCAAATCCATCTACTATTAAACACACCTCACTAAGTCAATAAAGATATATAACTCTAAACATTGTTTATTTTTAGGGTTTCGTATCCAAAGACTTCGTTGTCCACCTGTCTGTCCCCAGACTGCACCTCATAAACCGCAATAGATAGACAGCTGAAATTTTCACAGTTGATATATTTCTGTTGCCGCTATAACAGCAAATACTAAAAAAGAAAAAATATTTAAGGGAGGTCCCATACGGCTAACGTGAAAATTTTCCGTTTTTATATGTAATCGTACGGGATCCTTCGTTCGTAAACCCGACTCGCATTTGGCAGATTTTTTAAGCCTTCACATTGGTTTTTTTTATTGACTTAGTGCACTGGTTTTACAATATTTTAAAAGAGATGTGATAATAACGAGTTTGTCAATTATACATTAAAAAGTAGGTAAAGAAAACATGTATGTTCTGTATATACTTGTTGAATTTTTTGCACTTGTATTTCTCTTTCTAGACACCAAAATAATAAAACAGAGACCATCTGGTTGTTGATTTCAGAAGGTAATAAATAAAAAATTCCGAGGCAGTAATTTACAGAGGAAACATAATAGTGCCTTTGTATTCTTTAGAACTATCTGTATCTCTGTCACGTATCACGTGCAATGCACCGTTCGATACAGTTTTTTACCTTGTCTCGCTCTACAAACAAATTATATTCTCTTGGACAAAGAAAAAATAATTTGTGTTTATAAAAGGTTCTTATTTTGTGTAAATGTAAAGTTTTATTGATTATCTCATATATATATACTTATAATTTCATGTGATATTATTAAATTTACAAAAATAAAAGAAATAGAAAGCAAGGTATTAAGATTGCCGAGTTGTATATTAAGATAAGCAAATTAAAAGTTTATAAAAAAAGCCGTGAGGGATGATTTGTTAAGTAAATAATATAAATATTAATAAATTGGCTGAAGTTTATTTTATTTATTTATTTTATTTATTTATTTATATCTTTTCCACTTAGAATCATAATCAGTGATCACTTGTGTACGTCAACATGGAAGTGTCAGGAAGGCCTATTACGATACTAGTATAATATATAATCTAGGTTTATCGTAATAAGCCCTTCTGTAAAAGCACTTTCCATCTTAATGTTAAAGCTATGAGGGTTCCAAACGCGTCCTGGTCTGAGAAGAACCACACAACAAACTCAGCCGGATATATTTTTTGTTATTGTGATCACTGTTTCACAAACGTCAAACTTAAATGCAATTTTGGAACAACTAGAACCATCGCAATCAATCAGAAAAGAAGCCTAATGATTTCAGGCAACGAAAATTAAATAATAATAACAGAAAAAATATATATATATAAATCTTCGGCCTGCCATACAACCAGTCACCGCAAGCAGCACCCGTTTACGAGTACTCACGAAAAATACTTATTGCATAAAATATTACAAATTATTGTAAAGGAGCCATATAGTCATTGATGTTTTGGAGCTTAAAAAGTATTCTGTTTTTGATAGTATTAGCTATCTTGAAATTTGATGTGACATAGGAAATTTGATCTTTTCTTACTCGAAGTTTTACGTATTTAAATGTAAATCGACAAAAAAACTAATAATCCGATAAAATAATAGAAATTGAGACTCCTCACTAAATTTCAAGAGAATTGGTTTTGAAATCCAACCTGTAGAAGTGAACAGCCCTACCACCAGCCGTCGGAGAAACATATACCGTTTTTACTAAAGTGAAACAGAGACACTTTTCTAGCGCTTTCTAGCGCTGCGAGCTTGCTTGGTCAATAAAGTTAATATATTTTTTCACCTGAGATGTCTTATTTTTTTGTGATTAAATTTCGTCTTTGTTATTTATTTCAAAGCTTCCTATGAAGAATGATAACGTATTCGGAATTCTAAATTTAAAAAACCAAAAATGGGTTTTTTGACATCTCGCAAATAACGTCTTTCAAAATAATTTGCTACTAGAGTTTGATGTTTTGAGTGTTCTCTTTGAAAAATACACTCTGACTTCGACTTTGAATCGTAATAAGAACAAAATAGTCAGTATTCACTTTTTACACGGATCTGTGCTAGAATAATTTTTACGAAATATGTATATTTTTTAATTTGTTTTTTAAATATAAACTATTTTTCCTCTCAAGGGTTTTTTTATGAAATACACAATTAGACAAAATTAGAAAAAACAACTACTGTTTTAAGACATTTTTTGTTGCAATTTGATTTATAGTTAAACGTGGTAGTTTTTCTCAGAGATAGAAAATTCTATTTTTACCTTTCTATTGTATATTCTTTAACAATGTAAACTGAAGGAAGAACTAAATAAGCAAGAGCGACTCAAACTAAGTTAATTTATTCAACTACGTAAAAATATTTAAGCTCTCTTTTTAGAAATTTAAAATATTATTTTATATATAAACCTAGTTGTATCATAATTGTAATTTTGGTGTAAAATTTCAAGATACGACGGATTTTGTGTTCAATTCGAGTGGTATTTTAAGTTCTTCAAGTTTTTAAATGAATATATTCTAAGGATTCATGTAGAAATTTAATTAAAAAAATAATAAGAATTCAAAGTAATTGTCAAATTCACGTATTTCACACTATTTAACACTACGAAAGCCAGATTACGACGTTATAACTAATTTAGTAATAAAACTACGACATAAAACGACAAATCTACCACAGTAATAAAACGCAGGATAAGCTACTCAAAGATCACATCGACAATCACTATTCACACTTGCAGAGCTTCCGCTCTCAAACGACTATGACACGATAATTAATAAACCTATCACTTGCTTACTAATTTATAGGAGTTGATGCCTACTAATTATTTAGAAATACCCTCGACTCCTAACACGGCCTCTCCTGACAGGAGGTCGTCCTCGACCTCTATCTTTTAATCCTGAAGTTTTATTTTTAAAACTACCAATGAACCTTCCAAAAATGTTGTCTCCAAATGAGACCTAAGGCTACGTAGTAAATTCTTCTGGACTCCTGTGTACTGGGTGTGCTGGGTCGTAACCCATCACCGACACGAAGGATTACGAGACTCAGCAGCGCCAGCCCCGACCAGCAGCGCCAGCCCCGATCAGCAGCGCCAGCTCCGACCAGCAGCAACTTCAACAGCCAGCAGCAACCTCAACAGCAAGAAAAAGAGCTTCTCAGTTTCCTTTTTTTTATAAATCTTCCAGTTGACCCAGATCCAGACCCACGTTGAGGAGAGGTGCTTGTAAGATGGTCATTACTGTTAAGGGATAGTCTTCAACTGACGTTCATCATCATTATCGTCCGGTTCTACTCGCCCCTCCTGATCATCACAAAAACAACTGAAAACTCTCCTAAACAAAAGGCATAAAGTTAGAAAAATGTAGTAAGATGTAAATTTGAGATATCAATTTAAGTTTTTAATAAAAATTTAAGAGATATCGTTGCTCTCATCGCAAGCGTGCACTCAAGCGTCTTCAAGCAACGATTTCAAAATCGTAACAAAGGGATAAGTCTTTAGTGTTTAAAGAGATGTAATGTAACCATTTGTACATGTTGTTCGATTGGTAAGATTCCGGACTCTTACCACTCGATAGATTGTGATATTAAATAAAACTATGTGTAGCATAGCACTCATTACCATAGTGCTTCCCACGATGCATTTAGCTAGCAGCTCCATAAGCCAGCAGCACCGTCAGCCAGCAGCCCCGTCAGCTAGCAGCCCCGTCAGCCAGCATCGTAGGCCGACGAACGCCATAGTATTGTGACGAACGCTAAGGTACGGCGACGAACGCCAAGCATATTTGCCTGAGTGTCAAAGCACACGATACCTCTCCAATTTAGGCGACACACGCCAAGGTACGGCGACGAACGCCAAGCATATTTGCCTGAGTGCCAAAGCACACGATACTTCTCCTCTTTAGGCGACACACGCCAAGGTACGGCGATGAACGCCAAGCATATTTGCCTGAGTGTCAAAGCACACGATACCTCTCCACTTTAGGCGACAACGCCAAGGTACGGCGACGAACGCCAAGCACATTTGCCTGAGTGTTCGCCAAGCACACGATACCTTTCCACAACAGTCGATTATCGGTAGGGTACAGCGACGAATGCTAGGCTCTGAACCTGTGTGTGTGTGACACATATACCAAAAACAAGGATTAAGCTTGTGTGTGCATAACACACAAGCTTTTCTCATTCGGATTTCACAACTTTTCCCTCTCTCGATTCATTCACCAGTCATCCATCCTCATGAGACGTCTCAACACTCATCATCTCCGCAAAACACAAACACAAAATTATACTAACAGTAAGTAGTCAGTCAATTATACAGTCATTCAGTAAATACATGCAGTGACCGCAGTATGCACAATGGACAGTGACCGCAGTATGTCCCAAACGCAGTAACCAGCCAGTGGCAGTTGCGCTAGCAGCACACTCCAACAGCCGACTCCAGCGGCCGACTCCAGCGGCCGACTCCAGCGGCCGACTCCAGCGGCCGACTCCAGCGGCCGACTCCAGCGGTCGACTCCAGCGGCCGATTCCAGCGGCCGACTCCAACAGCCGAGGCGACTAACGCTGATGCTACTGTGGACGGCCACAGCTGAAGCTGGTCATCCGGAGTTAGCTCTGCGCAACAGCTTCAGGATCATTGGATTGTCTCTGATGCAGGCCTTGTAGGCTAGCTACAGCAGACCGCTTTCCACCATACATGTCACATGGTATGTTTGCCAGAGTAGAGTATCCCGACCAACTGGAAAAACAAATTAAAACAGCAAAATATAGCCAACTCTCTCTTTTGTTTTACTTAAGCAGTCCTTCTAGAAGATCCACATAGAACGCGATAAGAGCGCTGGAGCATACTGGGATCCAATTTACTTGCTCACTAGGTACTTAGTTCTGTAGCTCGGCCTAACCTTACATTTACTTGCGAGCATAGCTCCTGACACTAGATCTCCATGTTGGTGATATTGGCATCGAAGTTGGAAATGTAATAAAATTTATTAGATCTTACCAGTACATTTGTAAAACGTATCGCGTAAATGATACGGTCGACCACCGATACGGTTGACGTAATCCGCTGAATTGCTGAAGTAAGGACACGACCACTGGTATCGTCAGCTCCATTTTCGCCTCCAGCATCCCATGTACTGGAGCCTAAGAGCCCCACAGGACACGCCCGACGTCACGTAAGCGATGCGTTGAAACGGCAAGCCCAAACCACATTGACTCGGACTTAAAGGCCCGCGCATCCAAGACTCTGGTCTCGACGCTCAGCACCCTTGGAGCTGTAGATGCCGTCGACCATATAAGCGGCGGCGTCCTTATCTGCACACTAGGCTCCCACTTTTGAAGTGGCAGCTTATTAGCTGCCACTTCAACAGTATCACTTCACTAACAGTATTCTGTTCTTCCAATGAAAACAGCCGTTCTAGAATTTATTTTATTTTTAACAGTTAGAATATTAAAAGGAAAGTTGTTTTATCTGCTACGCTTATCACGTTGTAAGCCAACTGCAATTTCATGAGCGACTCACTACTACCACATTTAATACCAAAATGGTTTAAACAAATTAATAAATAAAAGGGTAGTTTGTTGTAACTACCAAAAGTTACACAAAATGTACGTGTAAATAAACATTCCATTCAATATCCAGCATAAAAAGTTTGGAATATACTCACCAAAACTGTTGTCTTACCACAAGATTTGAACGCGTCTTACTTACACGCAAACCAAGAAATTAATTTCAATGTGTACGACCAAGTTAATAGCAACGAGCCAACGGCTCTGCACAATATTTTCGCGAACATTTAGGAGACTACCACGTGAATAGCGATGCTAAGGTGATACTTTCTATTTTTGAATTTTCGGAGGTCTTTAGAACTATTATTTTAGAACAACTAAATAAAAATAAGAAAATAAAAACGAAAGTGAGGGTATGTTTGATTTCTCCAATCCGACCTAATTTCGATAGCCAAACCGTCAAGGCAGAGAGGCTGGGACTATCCGAGTTCTGATCTAAGGATTAATGTAGAAATTTAATTAAAAAAATAATAATAATTCAAAGTAATTGTCAAATTCACGTATTTCACGCTATTTAATACTACGAAAGCCAGATTACGACGTTATAACTAATTTAGTAATAAAACTATGACATAAAACGACAAATCTACGACAGTAATAAAACGCAGGATAAGCTACTCAAAGATCACATCGACAATCACTATTCACACCTGCAGAGCTTCCGCTCTCAAACGACTATGACACGATAATTAATAAACCTATCACTTGCTTACTAATTTATAGGAGTTGATGCCTACTAATTATTTAGAAATACCCTCGACTCCTAACAATATACTATTGGTAGTAGTTTACGTTTACTTATAGGTTCATTTCATATCAAATTCTCAAGTGACTGGAATCGATTCCTCCTGATTAGGATGAATTTTGGTATAGAGTTTTCCTTAATGGTAAAATAAAATTCTACCAAAGGAAAAAATATCTCGAAAGTTATGCCTAGTTATAACCCTATTACGAGCACTGAAAGATTTTCTCTCATGCTAGTAAAATGTGAAACAAAAATATATTTTAAATTATATTTTTTTTCACTTACCTTTAAATTGAAACTCAAATCATGTAAGGGATGTCACACTCTGCTATTTATGTATCTACAACTAAAATCTCCATTATCGATAGAGTGCATGGGAGCGTTTACTAGAGTTCTCTATAACTAGTGATAATTTCTATTATAAAGATCCAAGAATTGGTTAGTTATTTGTCAACAACATAAAATTGCTTGGTTTGTTTGACAGTATTGGGTATCTTTAAAAATAGAGTGAGCTTAACCATCTTCGACTCCATTCCCACTAACCATCAGGTAAAATGTAGCCATGCATTACCTTTTAAGAAATAAGAATAAAAGAAATCTATAAAAAAAAAAACAAAATATACAAACATACACTATTTACGTTCCTTTAAATTTACCTTGCTAATATTTCAATTCTATTCCCTATAAGTAAGTCGTATCAAATGAAATCTACCGATGGAGCTACGTGGTTGGATACGTTAATTACATAACGCAATCAATATAGATATATCGCAGCACGGGTGTATCATTACGCCACCAGACTGATTTATGTATGTTCATGGCGGCATGTTAAAATGAAATATGAGTCACGCTCCGTAAAAAAATGGTTGCTCTAGAGAGTAGCCACTACACTGATTGGCTCAAATATGATATTCTTTTTTATTTATAGTCATTCGTGGTTTTATATAAAACTCATTATATTTTTTATATTTAAAAAAAAATAATAAATTATGGATTATATATATATTTTTTTATTAATAAAAAGAAAAAGATTTTTAATTCGATTTGACATAGTAAGAGTTAAAATTAAATACCTATCTAAATATATGTATATTATTGAGCTGTTTTGAATTCGTTTATGCAGTTGTCGTACAAGTAAAATAAAGATCCATGGGCCGGTGATGTGTATTACATTCGATAGCGTGTCAAATTCAAAATTAATCTTCCCCGTTGCTACCTAGCTAACTTTATAGATTTCTCAATTGTGACATGGTTCTCACAACTTTTCCAGTATCAATTTCAGTTGTAACTTACCCCAAGGTAATTTAATAACACCATCTTCCGAAAAATATATAAAGTTTAACATTTAATGGTAAAAGTGCTACAGACAAACACGTCACTGTAATAAATGTGGGAACATAAGCCGATATAAGGGTGGGAGATAAAATGTAACCCTCAAACAATAGATGGTTATTCTTCAGAAAGTGAGAAAACTTCTTCAGAAAGTGAGATTCATTTGCATAATCTCACAAGAAGTAACTTAAATATAGGTTCCTTATCCTATACAAGATCAAAAACTTAACGGAAGCCGCCACATCGAAAGTTAGCTTGAACTGAAATGTCGCCTTTTCAGGAATTAAATAGATTTGAATTTTACCTTTTCAAAATAAAAATGAATGAATGTTGAATTTAAAATTTTAAGCAAATTATAATAATAATAATAATACAGGTCAGGTTACACATATTAAGTAAATTATTTTCTTATGTTAAGGGAGTTAGACAACCATACAAATACATAGAAATACACGTATAAATACTGAGAATATAGTTTATTAAATATAAACGACCAAATTCAAAAATCTATCTATTAAATTGAATAATTAAAATTAAATCTAAAATTAAGCTTCAAAAATAATGATAATAAAAGTAAGTTAAAAGACAACAAAATGATTCAACTTTGATTCAACTAGCAATTTTGATGAAATTAATTAAGTCTCGGATTTTCATTCTTGATTTTTTTCTATTTGTCCTATTTTTTCATAAGCTTGAGGAATAAAATTAAAATTTGCAACAAAAGTCTCGGAAAACTTGAATAGAAATACGTAATATTGCAAAAACCGGTATATCTATGAGATTATTAAGGGCTTAAGGAAACTTAAAAAGACGCATTCGAGTGACGGCAATATTCGAGATGAGTTAATTCAAAAGATGGATTGTTGAAATGTTTAGTATTGAAAAAAAAAATCAATATGACGTTTAATTCTTATAAATAAATAAACTCAAAAGTTGTATATATTTTTTTATAGTGCAGGGATTCGAATCCACTGCCTCTGGAAAACCGTTCTGTCGCACTACCTATTGAACGATGCGGTGGTTTGAGTTTATTTTTCATTCAATATTAATTTAAATTAGCTTAACATGGTTATACATGTTTATAAATAATTTTAAACATGATACATTAAGCTCAGTTATTAACATAAAACACGAAAACTGTCTCTGTGTTTAGTTGGAAACTTAAAAAAACCCATTTTCTGGGGCATAGAATACACTTTTTTATCAAACGTTCAAGTAACTAAGAAACGTTTGTGTGTGTGTGCTAACAAATACCTCAATATTTAGAGGAGAGGTCATCTCTTCTCAGGTATTTGGAAATTAAATTTTTCGTGCTGTATAGAGTTTTGACAATGAAACAAATTTTTGTGTAAAACTGATATTAATAAAGATGTTGATTTTGTGATACCACGTTTTTAAAGTAGACCATTACACTATAAATTAACGGTTGGTAACTCATAACATGCCCTCAGCATTTTGGATATCTTGAGACCTCGACCTTTTGTTACAATATCTGAATTTCTACTCTCGAACTAAATACTGGTCAAATTATTTCATATGTAAACGATATGCTCTCGGATTCAGAAAACTTATGTTGTATTTTTTACAGAATCAGGTTCTAATGCTGCTTCCAAATTACACAATTACATTAATTTCAATATTAATTTAAATATGTATAAATCCATAAAAATTTTAAAACTATAAATTATTAAATTGCTCTGGCACAGAGTAGCCCACTCATATTTGTCCTAACATTAGCTGATTTTTGTAACCTACTTGGGAAAAAAGTTTAAAATATAAAATTGTTGGGAAAAAAGTTTAAAATATAAAATTGTTGTATGTGACCTTAGAGTGTGACTTAAATTTAAAGCACCAGTTCCAAATTTTAAGAGTCTATTAAATAAATATATTATATACTAGCTGTTGCCCGCGGCTCCGCCCGCGTGTAGGTCGCTTTTCGAGTAATCTGTGGAAACTACAATTATCCAGACCTATAATAGACTTATAGTTAATTCTATAGTATCCTATTCCCGTGGAAATTTTATATATTTACATTACATTGCTACGATATCAAACTGAAAATAATAACATACATCCACATCACACACACACGACCAGGACATTATTCAGATATAGATACGTATTAAAGCATATGGATTCGAAATATTATGTTTTTGAGACATTTATATTAGAATATTCAAGTTTTAGTAATCATCCCTAATTTTTTGAAAATGAATCATAGCCTATGTCATTTGGGAATAGTGTAGCTTGCCAACGGTGAAAGAATTTTTGAAATCGGTCCAGTAGTTTCGGAGCCTATTCATTTCAAACATACAAAAAAATAATCAAACCTTTCCTTTTTATAATATTAGTATAGATATAGATTAGTATAGATATATTCAAAAAGTCCAGCTAAGGGATGTAGCTGACTTTAAAGTTGTGATGAAAATATATCTAGAATTTTATCTTACATATAAGTACTCATGGGATTTCGAAAACCATTTTAATGAAAGTAAAAAATACTCAACATGCAATCTCGATAAATCCCAACTTTTCGTCCTCTTTTACATCCGACACCCTATCTTTATCAAAGTTCTGTAAGGAATTTGTTTGTTTTGAGTATCGTGCTAAAATATAGTGAGCTTTATGATACAGTTTATTTAAGTAGGTGAAGAAAATATAAAGAAACGCAGACACATTTCGAAACAAAAACATCTCTAATAAAAGTATTAGAAAGTGAAATACCTATAACCTTTTTATTTACTACTATTTTACTATCTTATTTACTGAATCGTACCCGCGTACCACGTACCCTCTTAATCGTACCCTCGTAAAACTAAATTATTAACATTTGAATACAAGCTAATATAACGATAACGTAAAAACCCCCGCAACTTCAAAAAATAACCTTTCCCCTTCCCCCTTAGACCCCAAACCTCCATAGCTTAAAATACACATCCTCTGTAAGGTAGATTAATAATTCCAGTGGTGACTCTGTATAGTTTAAAGAAATGTTTCGACGCACTTTATAACTTAAACTATTTGCCAATTCCAGTAATTTCGAATGGAATTTCTGGAATTACAGTTTTAAGGAATTTGTAATAAACAATAGGTCAAGCGTAATTACAAGCGAAGAACCTCCGATTTTTTTTTATTTAGATGATAAATAAACAAGAATCGTTAGAAAGTCCACTAACCGACGGTAACCGACAAAAAAATTAATTTCTTCTTATAAAACAATGTTTCTTTATGTGGTTCAAATCTATTCGTCTCAATCAAACGTTATTATGATTTTAACATCATTTATTGAGCAATGACGATGATTGATTTAAAACAAAATGTGGTCTTCTATATATTAATTATCGAAAATGAAATCGATAACAACACCCAACCCTAAACTGATTTGAATAATAGATGAGCCCATGTTCCAATTAAATTTTATAATATATTTAACACAAACAAAAATGTATCTATTGCCTATTCGCAGTGAAACACTGTTAATATTATATTAGAACATAACGTATCATATATTAATTGATATTACAACTATATATTATGTGTCAATTATTTTTTTTACGATTAGAAACTTCAGCGATCATGGTAAATACAATCTAAACGAACATTGCACAATTTCATATTTAGGCAGAGTATTCATTCGTGTAGAAAATCAAATAGTCAAAATGAGTGCCGCTGATAGTCTATCGAGTAGCTTTTCATTTCCGTGCGCATGACACTTGGAAATTGGTAGTCCATCTGATGTATTGATGTTTGGTATTATGACCTATGTTTTACATTTTGGTTCACATGTAGTATAAAATACAGAATAACCTGGTATTTTCTCTTTTTTTCTTATTTCCGGATCCTATCTTATCAATGATGAAAAAATCTTTTTTTTAGAAGTGTTTACAAATGAATACTTAGTATTATTCCCAAATAAATCTTCTTGGTAAAATGATTTTTATAACAAAAGTAGAAATTTCTACTTTTAGTACAAAAATCATTTTACCAAGAAAATAAACGTCGAATGTGAAATTTGATGACCTGTCAATGAACATTTATTGGAGCGTTCGGGATTTCACTTTGCGCTTGGATTTCTTCTTAAAATAGCTGAGTTTGTAATTTAACAAAAAATACTGTTGATTATCTCATTAGGTATTAAACCTAAAATTATTGATTATAAGACAGCTTTTACAAATATATGAGAACTCTTTTATTTGAATCTCTAATTTATTTAACTATTCAAAACCATAACATTGATGTAATAACATCGAAATAGCAGTTATTAGAATAAGTTGAAATTATGGGAAGCGCAAGTGAACTAAGCAATTTCCATTTCTTGATTGAACTTCTACTATGTAAGTGAATTGCGCTCTTGCAGATATTCAAAGTTTAATATTCATGTCTAGAGAACAATGTTTGACTTTTATCGCCAAAAATTTGATATTCCTTTTGAAAAGAAAGTTGGTACATATTTGTTGCTTCCTCGAGAGTTCTTTAAGAGTATAGAATTTAATATTATTTAATTATACTCAAATAGGATTGTTACAAAAAACATAAAGATCCCTTTTCTTTTACATGGAAGTTTGCCGTTTGAAATTGAATATACTATTTGTACAACATTATGATTTAAAAGGTAAAAGTGGTTACTTTGACAGAAACATGAGATGTGATAATAAAATAATAATTTGTTAAATTCCATACAAGTAAAGTAACATATAATGTAATGATAATAGATTATAACTATAAAAAATAAATGATTCTTAATATATTAAATAAAAAAATATAGTAATATCAAGTCAAATCAAAAACGTGTATAAATAAATTAATGATATTTCTAATTAGATAATATATACAGGGTTATTTGTAATTAGTTGAGCACCTTTTGCAGGCAGCCCCTCTACATCAATCCTAACAACATTTGTTCTACGACTTTTTAAAATTAATAGTTTTAAAAATTTAGTTTTTCCCATACAAAAATTAATTATTGCCTCTGAACGTGCATTAAACTTGAGCAAAGAGAGGCAACGCAACTTGTCAAAATATGTGCCAAGGCCACGTGCATCGGGGCGCGGGGTGGCGGGGTGACGCAGCGGGGGCTATGTACGTTAGAACTTGATCATTTTCTAAGGTGTAATAAAAAATAGCATCGTTTTCCACTTTTATTTATTAAAATATTTTCTACAATAGTCGAAACACATATTGTCTAACTGTTTAAGAATCTAATGAAAAAACAAAATCTCCAATAGAAGTTGTCCACAAGTTGAATGTCTCAATATTTTTATTTGGTTTATGAAATAAGGGCACTGTAACGAAACCAAATACCTAAATAATATTTTTACAAAACAATAACTTCACTTTAACTTACTTTATACATATCATATTATCTCGTTTGTTAATATTTATATCATGACAATAAAACAATAAGTTACTTACGAATTTCTTGAAGATGGCGCGTAACAGAAAAACGACATAATTTTCATTAATATTATTTAATTAAAACGTAAGAAGTGAATCGATTGTTTCTGACGTATAATATTCTCATAGAAGAAACACATAAGTACCATAAAAACAGACAAATGTACACAATCCACTTTAAAAATAATAACTTTAGGCTTCGTAACATGTTGGATCGTCACTATATCACAAATAAAATTATTCTTCATCATTGTTTCTGCTGTTTCGAGTTGTTGTTCGTTCTAGGTATAGCAAAACAGACCTTGTAAAGATGTGGACCCCAATGCTCCATTTCTCAGCCAAAACTCGTATTTCTTTTCATTCTTACTTCTTCTATTTCAGACAATCAATGTATTTTAAAAATATTATAAATTATATTTCATAATTTCTTCTTCATGTTATAATCTTGAATTTATTTATTAGTTTCAATAGCAAGTCCATACAATCGTATTGTCCAGTATGTAATTACAATTCATTATTTAATTATAAAACTCTAATCCGATAATTTTATTTTTGGTTAATGTAAATTGTGTTTTGTAATCCACATACTTGTCATTTTGATTATTTAGTCCATAGCAACATGGTGTAAAAGAGATGAAGCTATACGAAAAAAGCTGGCGCGCGCGTTTAACAGTTTCTGACTTTCGCTAGCCTGCCGCGACCTATACTTTAGACTGCTTGCAAAATACAGAGTAATAAATAATCGAGGGAGCAAAAATTTTTTTTGTTCGTTTATTCTGAGTTATTTATCAAGATTTTTTAAAAGTCGTAGAACAAATGTTGTTGGGATTGATGTAGAGAGGCGGCCTTCAAAAGGTGCTCAACTAATTAAAAATAACCCTGTATATTAAATTTGTATGGACCCTATTATTACACTATTAATATTAATTTTATTTCTTACTATAACTAGCTTGACTCTATATGTACTTATAGAATAAATATTTTTGTGTATATTAATATATTTTTCTTAATTTTTTGTGACCTCAGTGCTTCCCACATGCTGTTTTATGAAATAGAATCAAAAGCTTTTTTGTAAAATTTTTGTCTACGAAATTTTTGACATTGCGGTGACAATACTTACATATTATTATTGTTAAAGATTTATTTATTATTTTATCTTTTGAGTACAAATATACAGGACGTATTGATTATAACTTCCCTAATTTGGGAAGCGTGCTTTGATGTTCCAATCAAGCTTTGTTGACTAATAATGATCGATGGCCTGTTGTCGGACGCTGTAATTATTATTTTCATATCTTTGATAATATTCACGACTTTGCTTACATTACCTTGGAGGAGTTTCTAGAAATGAAAAATATTATATTATTGTTTTAAATAGTCTATTTTCCAAGTTTTTTGAGAAACAAACATAAACAAAATATTTTTTAATTATTTTAATATTTTTATCTCGACGCCTCCACCTCGTCTTACGGTGTCCACGATTGCTGCGAAGCATACGAAACGTTGGGTAAAATGTAAATTAAAAATTTCATTACACGCGAGTTAAATCCGGAAAAATAGTTTTATTTTAACGAGTACTTTTTAATCGTAATTAATTTTAAAATACCTTTTCATTTTATGTACAATTTGTCGTATATACAATATATACGGCTAAATAAACAAATATAACAAAAGCAATTACAATAATTAGTAATAAGGTATAATCAAACATGGAAACGATTAATTAGAACATCCGCTAGATCAGGAATTTTTCGTTTGTTATTTGTTGTTTTAATTAATCTGTTACAAAAAGTAATTATTTTTGATCGATAGATTGTTTTGTCTCATAATAATAATATTATTTTACAAATTATTTATATTAAATACAACATACATCTTGTAAATGTTTTAATTAATTATTTTTATTACCTGTAAATAAGTTTTCTTTGAACAAGATGAAGTTTTCTCACTAAACGACTATACGCTGTCACTGTTTACACGAAGGTTGCTCTTATTAGTTACTTCAGTAGTTTCGTTGTTTAAAGACTTAAAGGAACTTCAAGTCATTATTAACTCATTATTGCTACTTAATGTCTGCAGGAACTAAAAGGTCTTTTTGATAATTACTTTAAATATACCTACTTGAGTGTAACACTAATGTTATGATATCGATTTCGAACTATCGGTACAATTATTTAATGTTTGTAATAATATTGTTAACTATGCGCAAACTTTAAAGGAAATTGTTAAAATATTAGATAAGATCTAAAATTTAAAAAGGAAAGAAGTTGTAGCTTTCTTTTAATTGTAAAATAATTTAAATAATCTGACTAATATATGTATGTTATGGATAAGGTTCATTTCTATATGCTAAAATTAATCGAAATCTGTCGTTCATGTAAAATTTGAACAAAAAATTGTTAAGAGTGATGGAACTTAAATTATTTTTCGTAAATACCAAGAAGTAATATTAAATACTATGATAACAATTATAATCATGAGTATTTAAAAAATATTTGTACTTATAATAATTATAGGTACTATTTACTATTACTATTAAAAACTTGTAGGTGAAATTTAACAAGTAGAGTAGTGAAATAAAACTTCTAATATCTATAACAGAGTGTCTAGACTGTAGTTAAATATAGTACTGAGATATCGAACCTTAGCAAAACTGTTTTTAGAATGAATAGCCATTTCAAGTCATGTATCTTCATTTTTATTTTATTGCCAGTCTATTTAAAATAACTTGCAAGTGTAAAACATATTGTTCTAACAATCTGATTTGTTTTAAAAATATGATTATTAATAATAATAATTATATATAAAATAATTAATAATAAAACTCAAATAGACAAATACAAAAATGTGAGTTATTATGAATAAAATGTTACAAAAAATACAGAACAGAGATAACTGATGAGCTCTTAGTAATTTGTAGAACGCGAAGAGGTTACGGGACCTCGGTATTAAGAACGATCAATCTTCCTTAACAAATTGTGCTTTATATTATAGATATCCTACCTATTGAATGTTGACAAATGATTGTGTTTTATAAGGTGTATTAAAACTATTGGAGACATATCTGATATTATTTAAAAAGGTTTTAAGACTATTATTACATAACATTTATTAAGGTTTTGAAGTGTCACTTTAAATATGTTATGTTCTACCAATTCGTTAACATTCTTGATGAAGATAAAAAAACCTGGGTAAAATTGTTAATCCACTGTAAAAGAAAAAATTGAAACAGGTTCTTAAATTTTCTGCTGACTAATGGGATTTATTTGATGATTATATCTTTATATATATATTTCTTGTGTGCGTGTGTATGTCACTGAACTCCTCCTAAACGACTGGACCGATTTTTATAAAATTCTTTGTGTGTGTTCAAGGGGACTTGAGAATTGTTTAAATTCACAATTTGGTCCACTAGAAAATGGTTTTTTGATTAATTTTTAATGTGTAAGTAGGTGGTGATTTTGGAATGTTTTACATTCGTTCCGACGGACTGCGTTACCATGGCAATGTCAAATATTAAATAATATTATATTTTAATTATAGTCTGCCCTGACAGTTGGCGTTGCGATAGAAATAAGAAAAATATTTTAGTACTAGCGGCCCGATACGTGCTTCGCTACGTAAAAATTGAAATTTAAAAAAAATATTGGAACAAATTCATATATTCAAACAAAAAATCTTTATTTACATATTCATACGGTATTGATTGGTCGAATTATGATAAATGTACATGTAATGACGTAAGACATTGTGATAACTTTTTATTTATTTTTTTTAAAGTTTGATTTTTTAAATTAAAGACGCGTGTACAAGACAACGTCTGTCGGGTCCGCTAGTGATTTTATATAATATTTTGATATTCATTATATTATAGACTATCTACTATTATATTATAGACTTATCACTATTAAAAACACGAAGGTATACGTTTCCAAAAGATCAACATAAACATTTTACGGTTCAGAAAAATTTGGAAGTATTATTCTAATATAAAAAGCAACTGCTGTATATTTTAATTAAGTTCAAGTCAAAAGGGCAATCCTAAAGCAACGGAATGGCCTTTTTTAATGTGCCAGTTCTTCATAAGAGTGTCTTATTTTATGTTACATATACGATACACCCTTCCTTGTACAGGTCCAATTCATCAATTAGTTTTAATCTCACCAAATACTTATCTGTCAAGTGAACTTCATGCAGATCTTCTGTAAGAGGCCGGTGCTAGCCGGAGTGTTCAGAAAGTATTCAAGTTAATTACAGCTACAGCACGTCTAGGTCTAAATTAAAGGTAAATAATTACATTATTTCATTTGACAAGAATAATTATACAATTATTAGTCAAAAATATTGATATAACTTCTCTTAAAAATATATATATTTTTATTTTTAATGTGATGATATTATAATCTAAATTGTTTTTTTTTGCAATCTACATTAAAAGGGAACGTAAGGAACTTTATATTTAATTGAAAATGCTTTAAATTGTCTAAAATCGCTTAGGAAATTGCTACCATGGGTATCCTATGGTAGGTAATTTCAGGACCTACAATTAATTAAGTATATTATTAATATATATCCCATAGGGTTTAGCCAGGGTGAATTTAATGAATACTCCAATAAAATTATTTTAGTAGAATATAGTTTGTATTACATAAATATTTTTGATCTAAAATTCAAAATCTGTGATATTTTTTTTTGTAATTTTAGTGAAAGTGAAACAGACAGAAGAATGTTGTTTAATAATTAAGAAGAAAGATGTATAGAACATTTAAAGTCAAACAAAACATAAAACGTAATTCAATTTCCGAAGATTACTTGTGATTTGGATTATATGGTTAAGGAAAATATGACAACGCATAAATGTACTGTTTTATTTTTACTTTAGGCATATGTATTAACCTAGATAATAAAAAAACATTCTTGTTTCAAATAAAATAAGAAATTAATTTAACCTTATCTTAATGTATTACCAAGCTGTCTCAGCATGGCAACACTACATTAATAATAGTTCTTAATCTGAAATGAAATGCCAATCCTGCGTAGAGTTCGTGACAGAACGAGATAAGACAATGGATGATAATAAATAAGTAAAAATACATTCTAGCCTCAACGATGTTCATTCAATTCGATGCTTCGTCAAGCGAGGAGAGAAAGGACGCTAAATGGTATAGACTTCTTGTTGAACTCTTTTGCCACAAGGCCTCTTATTATATTGCCGCAATCAGTAAAGAGGCGGGACGGTTTCCCAAAGGTCGCGGGTTCGAATCCCTGCTCGTATCGGTTTATTTTTCATTCTATATTTATATAAATTTAAATAAAGTTAACATGGCTATATATAGATATTTTCAAATCAATTTACATTTTTAAGAATAAAACACAGTTTTCTCAACTATATATTTTATTTATTTCTTAAAATTAACACTTGTTTTAAATAACTTTTGTCACTTGCCAGAACATAAAGATCTGATCACAAACTTGCTTCCTGCCTCAATGAAGATTGCTGTTGCTTTTATTAATCTTTGACCTCCATTTCTGTTAAGTTCTAATTTACAAGTCCTCTAATGGCTGAATGACGTTTTTACGCTATTTTCGAACGTCAAAATTTAAGCATTTTCCAAGAGATCAACAAAACATTAGCATATTTTATAATATATTAAATAATAATTGGTATTGTAATTTCTACCATTTCATAATATAACAATATCATTTAAATAATTCACAAATTATTTTTAGAATTATCATTACATTTATCTATAAAATAAACAATATTCATTTAAAAATAAGATATAAATGTTTACAAGCTAATAACACTAAAACGTATTTTTTTTTTTAAATAGGTACGTAAATATCAAACAAAGCTGTTTTCTTAGAAGAGTATGAAGCAAATTAAATAAGTAAACTGCCATAATAAGTTCTTTAAATCATTTTTTCAATATTTCTTTTGTTATAATTTCCCAACTACAATAAGTACAATAATTACCACGCCACAATAATATAAACATGTTACAAAATTACATATTTAATGAAAATAGCAAACACTTTATGGATGGTTTTAAACATAAAGCCTGAATAATAAAATATATCCAACCTCATTTAAGTAAAATAATAAAATGAGCTCTAAAAGCAATAAAAAATTAAAATGATTATTTATTTATTTATTTAAGACAATTAACTTTTTGGAAAAAATATCTAAAGCATGTTATCTATTTGAAAATGTTTATAAACACGTTAGTGATATTATTATAACATAAATAAAACAGAAACAGATAATGACTATTATAAATAACGTTAGAACATTTAAATTCATTAAGGCGAGTAAAGACATGATAGCCCAGTTGACAAAATGAAGGGACAAATTCCAAAGGTTCAAGAGGTTGCAGGTTCAAGTCCGGGTCATATTATTGTTTAAATTCTATATCTACCTTACATACATAAGGTAAATGTTGTGTAATGTTTGAAAATATTTTTAAACATGTATAGCCATATTAAGCTTATTTAAATTTATATAAATATAGAATGAAAAAAACCTAATAGATGTCACCACCGTCCCGATAAAGACGATCACATATAGAATGCTTAATTCACCGAGACGGACAGCGATACGGTAGCTCAGTTGGTAGAGCGACGGGACGGTTTCCCAGTAGTCGCGGGTTCGAATCCCTGCCCGTATCGTTTTTTTTCATTCTATATTTATATAAATTTAAATGTTGTGTAAGTTTTTACTACGGACACGATGTAATGAGATATTCAGCTTAATGTATTTTTACTTTATTAGATTTTATTTTCATGTATATTACGTAAAAGTATAGGAAATTGAAATTTATTTGTAACCTATTAATTATGCTTTATAAAATTTAAATTTTAATGCTATACTGCAATGTACTAAAAGTTTAATTTCGTACATTTTCACTGTCAATATTTATAACATAAAATGGAAAAAGGGTAGACATTGTAGTCTAATTAAAAATATAAAAATATATTTTACACGTATATTTTTTGTCAAATTTCATAAATTGTATATTTAAACTTTTAACAAATTGTTGTTAAGTTTGTCGCTAGTTTTGATTTAACTTTTAAAAGAGATTAACATAATAAATTAGTTCTACAATACGTTTATTAAATAGGTTCATATTCACATTAGACTAATGATTGGTACAAAATCGCATTTTGTCTGCCTACGTCATAAAGAAATAGTTTTTTTTAACTCTAAAGCCAAAAAATATATATAATTAAAGAATCTGTGTACTGTGTTTATATTTAACGTATTCTTTATATATATACTAATAACGGATATTTCGAAATATATACTACGTGATAATAAATATATTACGTAATAATAACATATAAAGGAATATATAAAATAATACTTGAATGGTCGTATATCACGGTGTATTACATGAATCCACAGCACCATTACTAGCTACAATCAGCTAAAGTGTTCAATTTCTCATGAGATGGTATGTATGGGGCAATGATAATAAAACGGCGTCATATATTTTTAAAAATGTGAGTGAATCTATAGCTCCCCCAGGACATATAACGTTAACAAATTGCAGCAATTTCCGAAATGTAACGTTTTTCGATGACAATTTTCTCTGTGAAATGATACCAGAGTACTAAGTCGCGATACATCGTCACCATTTCCGCTATATTTACCTTGTGTTATATTTTTTTATTCACCACGTTGTACACGGCACTTGTCGTACTTTATTGAAAATAATATTTTATCTGATATTTATTGATATTCTAGACACAATAATAAATAACAATAAATTATAGTTATATTAATAAATTATTAATAACAAATATATATTTCAAATAAGAGCTGAGCAAAATTTAAATAAAAATAAACTGCGTCTGTGTGTGTTTTACGAGTCGCAGTTATGTCACTCGTAAAAAAACAGCATGATGCATTTTATTAAATTTTATTTATCAAAAAGCTTCTTTTGAGGTATAATGCTCTCAAAATAATTGTAAAGAAACAACTAAAGGTACCTTTGATGATATTCAAAAGAAGGTAGCTTACTCTACCCTAAAACTTTGTAATATCATATTCCAAGAAAATACTTTTTATCAATGTTTCTCAGCTTCATAGAATAATATTTTTAGTAATCTGAATTGAAATGTCAATCCAAAATCGAAGCGGGGATGGAATAGAAGATAAGAGAGACAAGGGATTGGAACAAATAAGTAAATATATATTTTCTTCCCACAACGGAGTAAATTCTATTTGGGCTTTGATCGATAGGACCGTGTATGTTAAATGTAAGGGGGTTGCTTGAACGCACTTCATTCATTGTCAAAGTCGTACTGAACCTATATCGATGACTTGATTTAGTTTGTTTTAGTTTAAGATAAGTTTCAGATCGAAGACTGAGGATTCTCTGTGTACATTTCAAATTATTCAATGATAGTAACTTAGTTTCAAACGTAGAGCGTAGCTCTGTGATAGTAATAGTACTATACGAATATATTATTAACAAAATAAATATGAATAAATCACTTGTAAGTTTGATGAAATATGCTATCAAATTCTTTTAATATATATTTTTGATATACTTAAATATTAG
The DNA here is from genome assembly GCA_959347405.1 of Napeogenes sylphis. Lineage (NCBI taxonomy): Eukaryota > Metazoa > Arthropoda > Insecta > Lepidoptera > Nymphalidae > Napeogenes > Napeogenes sylphis. Next base: position 24,747,490 of record OY365788.1, on the reverse strand, counting down.
TAAAAAATCTTTAATGAATTTTTTTGAGATGAAAAAAATAATTTAAATGTATTACTTTTATATTGATAACCAACCTCCAGTGACCGCGATATTTTCCTGCAATGCGGCGTAAACTAGTCCTAATGAATAAATCATTGAAATAGATTTTAACTGCAATATCAATAGTCTTCTTGGTCAGCCAGTCCGTTTGCTGCAATTTAATGGACATTTTATTCATGATTGATTTATATGAAAATTTTATTGTCGTACCTACATTTAGTACTTGCTAAAGTCTGTTAGGTAGCTAGTGCTAATAAAATTAGTTAAATTAGTTTAATAAAATTAGTTAAATTAAATTAGTTAAATTATAAGTTACTTAAGTGAACATTTTTACAGGAGAAAACAAAATTATTTTTTTTTAAAACAAATTTGCCTGAAGACCTCAGAACTCTATAGAATACGACTTTCCACAAAATACTAAAATCATTAAACAGTTTCTGGATAAGCAAACATATCTCAGAATTTAAGAATTATGTTTGTGATATCTGTTATTGAATAGCAGTTATAAACTGATTAATAAAATAAAGTCTATTATAGTATAGTTTACATTAACAATTTACGTTTATATTAAAACAAAATAACTTATAATGAGTACAATATAATAGAATAACAAAATATTAAAAATAATATATAAGATATAGAATTTTATAAGTATAATATAGTATATAGCATACAGAATCTCTTAATAATATAATAAAAATCTCGCTATATCAGTCTGGCAAATGGCACAGGTTAAAAAGATCCCACGTGGGAGGTGATTGGCGCCGGATACATACGGTGTACGTAATTTGAGTTTAGCAGCTTCCGTCTATAAAGTTGTTGTTGAAAGTGTGTCAAAATGGTTTTCAGCTGTGTAGTAATTGGCAATATTCCCAAATGCTTGTTGGAAATGCCACGATACCTTACTCAAACTACTCGTTGTTTTTCAAGCCAACGCGTATTAATAAATAAAGAGTAAATCATCTTCACTGGCCGAATTTCATTTCAAATATTTTTTTAACTAAGAGTGACTATTCCGGTCTACCTCAGCGATTCGTCTCATCACACAACTTTTTATTAGAGTATCAACTTAATACCTAATCTTCATTTAAAATAATAATTAGATAATATAATAATAATAATAATACTCTTTATTGCATTACATACAGAAACGTTACATATAAATTCTTTATAAGAGGTATTGGTAATACAACAAGGCGGTCTTATCGGTAAATAGCGATCTCTCCAGACAACCTTATACTGGTGGGAATGAAGAAAGAGAGTACAGAGTGCTGCATAAAATATATATCAAATTTAAATACATGTAGGATTGATTATACTTACAAATATAATTATATGTACATATTTATATGTAGTGATACTAAGAAATAAATATACATAAAATATCATGGTAAAGTAAGGACAAGAGACCTTTGTTACATTTTGTAACAAATATTGATAATATATTTAGCATAGAAATATAATTATATATACATATTTAGGGATAAGGTTCGAGATAGTGATCTTTGACTAGCTTCTTGAAAGTAGTCAAGGATTTGACTCGTCTGATGGCTACTGGCAAAGCATTCCGAAGCGAAACTGTTTGTATGGTAAAAGACTTTTTGAAGAAGGAAGAAGAATAAGGTGGTAAACGAAGAGTCAGATTTTCGGAGGACCTAAGTATCTGACTATGAGTACCTAGGATTCAATTTTTTTTTGAATAGATCGGAGATATAGGGTTGTACAACACACAGTGAAGAAGTGAGAGAATATGTAAATTCCGGCGAGAACGGATAGACAACCACTTGAGTTGAGAACGAAACTGAGATACATGATCATTGTCATAATATTAATAATACCTCATTATCATATATTAACTCATTGTTATAATATTAATAATAACTTAAACTCCAGAAAGAAAAAATATTTGTTTTTCTATATTATGTAATATAATTACATCACATTGAACGCTTAATTTTAATTTCTTTGTTTTCCGGCAGTTTTCATTAGATGGGTAATAGGATAATAACTCATATCAATAAAGATAATGAAGTGACCAAGACCAAACGGTAGACTGTCCGATAATGTGGTAATTTATAGGGTCATATTTCTCGATGCTGCCCCCAATGGAACCCTTGTGATCATCAAGATGAGGAATCTACATTGCAGTTCAGCTAGAATATTGCTACTTTTTGTTAAAAATATTTTATCTTATCTTTTAAAATGTACTTGTCACTTATAAAGTTATCTATTAATTTCGTTTGTTTTTATTTATTAACATTTGAAGGAAGTAAAACAAACACATTATTTTATCATTAGAATATATTTTCTATACTTTCTGAAATTTGCAAAATCCTGTCAAAGCTAGCACCTGTCCTCAAAGCATTGCTCGTGACAAAAAAAAATGCCTCGTCGCAGTCATAATATTGTTTATTTGTAGTTAAATAGCTATATTGTATAGTTTATGTACTTAAATCATGAATTTAGATACTAATGTTAGAAATAATCGTGGATAACCTTGGAGGTAATATATAATTCTATACTATTATATCAAAACATTTCGGAAACTTCTTGGTCATAAATTTGAAATAGCTCTCTTCCGGGAAACACGATTGATTCGTTTTATTCCTTTCCAAATTCCATTTATTCGGATTTAGTTCAAGAAAGATTTGTGGATCTTTTTTTTTTATATTATAATAATTACGTATTTACCTAGTATTTATTCTATTAACCCTAGAACTAATCATTTTTTTCGAACGGTAACACTAATCATTAGTCGTTTTCACTCCCTCTTCATTAATCGCTCCTAAAATAATTTTTACCCCATAAACATATGAATATATTTGTTTATTATAATAAATAGTTTAAAAAAAAATAGGATAGAAATAAAAATCGGAGTAATTTTATAGAATTTAATAATGAAAAACAGTGTTAAAGTCTTAGTAACTTATTTCAGTAAGATCTAAGGCATCAGTCTAATTAAGTATAAAAAAATAAAATAAAATAATTTAATCATCTGTTTTCTATCTTAATAATAATGAGGCACTATTCTCGGATGTTAAAACAGAAATATTTATCATTTTTGGCAAGATTAACACATATTTCAACTTTATGCTCTTTACACATGTTTTTTGTGCTTCTTGGAGACTGGACTGGACTGTAGTCATACAGTGTTTTGATAACAACATTAGCTGCATGTCATTCGAAGGATCAGAACTTTTCTTTTGAACTTCCAGGTCTTGAAAATTGGTCCTCAATATTTTTTTCAACTTGCTGACAGTAAGACGTCTTCCCATATAAATATTTACAGGGATTTATGCAATTCCTTCATGAACGTTTACCGTTCTTTGTTTTTTCTTTAGCTTAAAAACTGTTTTTACCGTGAATGACACAGCTGTTTAAGCAGGTAATATTTAACATACCTTTTATAAAAAAGACACATAAGCCATCGATTTGTCTTACGACTACAAGAATTGTGAGCAGACATATGATGAATCGTATCGAAGCCTTAGATGTTATAGGTGAATCAGTGATAAATAAATTGGTTGATATTACGTCGGTCTGTCTTATTCTTTTCATTTCTGTCTTTATTCATTCGTTTGTTCAAGTTCTTCAAACTCTAAATAATCCTCGCTGCCAGCAAATTCATTATCGCCTTCGCGGATCATATTTTCTTCATATAAATATCTGACCAACTCTTCGTCAGTTAAATTACGACTATCTTTTGATTAAAAACAAGTCATATAAATCAAAAGTAAGATAAGATAGGATAATATAAACAAATAACGGAAAGTAACCGTTCACATATTGTATTAAAAAAGTTACACAAATACTTATCATTAGTCAAATTGACTAACAAGTAGGTAATATTTAACTTGGTGACGGAGTTGACAAGAAGAATCAAGACACTCGGCACACGAATGAGAAAGATAGAGCAATATATGAAGACGTTGTTTGTCAAAATGACTAACATTAGTACTCTAGGGTTAAAGTTCAAATGACTCCTTAAAACATAAATTCTTAAATAATAAAAAAACAATTCAGTTTAATTAATTATTACTTTCACTTAAATCGGCATTTCATGAATTAATTAATACTCTCTACGGCTTTCGTTTAAATATAAATTTCTGTTTTGTGAAACCAAATTGCCTTTTGAGAAAAAGAATATTAAAGTGAAACATTAATATACATATTAAATTAATTATTGTAATGAATCTATTTTATTTTGTAAAAATAACAGCCATCTTACATAATTAGTTTGTGAACAATTAAATCATTACTAACATAATTTACATAAAAAAATTATAATAAGCCACGGTATTTTAATAAATGCTATTATTGTTATTGTTATTGTTAGTTATTGTTGGATAACTTGTTTTATATTAAAACGTAGAAAATCAGTCAAATATCCCCGGGATTGAAAGATTCGTTTCACAATTCGTTCTAGAGTGACTTAAATACTTTTGCAATTCGCAGTGAACTTTTTGATTTACTAGCGACCCTCTTCAATGTTAGACAGAACAATCAATAAAAATAAAAACAGACTGACAGGTGTATTGGATTGTTAAATACATTTTTAAGATATTGAATACGATTGTCCTTTTAAGATAATTAACATTTAATTTATTCTATCAGAACGATATTACTCCAAGGATTTTTTCTCTTTTTTCAAATACCTTTTAAAAATATAATGTATTGTAATGGAACGGAATAATAATGTTATTCTAGAAACTAAAACCTTTAAATAAGGCCAACTAGGAAAACATTATTATATGTTTGAAAATATCTATAAACATGTATGTTAAGCTTATTTAAATTTATATAAATATAGAATGGAAAATAAACCGATACGGTCAGGGATTCGAACCCGCTACCACTGGGAAAACATATAGAATGCTTAATTCACCGAGACAGACACTGATACGGTAGCTCAATTGGTAGAGCGACAGGGCGGTTTACCGGGTTTTACATTTTTATAATTAAAAGTATGTGCTGAAGATAGATTTCCACTAAAGACAGTTAATTAGGCTTTTGTGACGACGTCCTGAATAAAAGGTATACATCAAAATAAGAAGAAAACCCAGCTTCTTGTTAATGCATGTGCACAACATATAATTAAAGTATACAAATCATTTAAACAGCAACTTGAAAACTATGACTTCACGAGTTTAGGTTTTCTAACCTTTGTACACTACAAATGCGAAAAGCTCTGAAAGCTTTTTCACTTCGATAATCTGTGAAAGAGTAGAACGGCCTCTGTCGAGTAGGCTTTACGGTTCGTACAGGTTACAGTCAATTATCTGCAACTACAGTCTGGAATATCTATAAAATTGCTTTAAAATGTGGAAGGTTTGACGACATCGATTCCTCAGCGGCAGGTTATAAAGGTATCAATAAAAATACGGATAACAAGAACGATACCCTGTTAGAATATACCGTATAAATGGTACTCTTTGAAATAATAAAATTATCCTCTGTAACAAAAAATATAGATTTTTTTTTTTTAACCACATTCAATTCTAAATTATTTTGGTAAAATGCGCTTTAAAAAGCGTGGATAACAGATAACTTATCAAAATTGAAGCGATAATTTTAATAGAAATACATTTTTTATAATAGCAAATTTTAAAAGAACGTAGACCACAAGTTTACTAAAACTCGCTATCTCTTTGTTGGATAAAAAAGCAACGCGGTACAGTTTTTTATAATTAACCCGGTGTCTCTTCTTCTTTAGACAGGGATGGACAATGATATATTTGAGCTAGTCAAAACTGTAGAATAATTATAGGTTAAAATTATAAAATTATTTTACTTGTTATTAAAATCATTTTAACTTCCTTTCAGATGAATATTATCTTGTTTTCCAAATATTGTTATTGCTTAACAAGTTATTGTTGGAATGGAATGGATTTAGTTAGCGTGACTACACGTAACGTGAATTACACATTTTGTTCATATTTTGAACGTTCAAATATCAGTTTTAAAATTTGATTACACTATTGTTGTTAAAATTTATTACGAAAAATAAAATATGTAGCGATTCAAACCAGGAACGAAGTTTCATGCGTATTTTCTTCAACTATGAACGTAATTTTCTGAAATAAAATTTGCCGTCAAACTTCAACGCCCCATGCAAATTAAGTACGACAGCTGGTAGGTATTTTAATAAAATACAATACATTATTCGGTGAGTAGTAAGGAAACAAATGTTTGTAAATATAAGTGTAAATGAACTTTTTTTTTCTTATCCATATATTGCGAATGGTACAGAGATGACTATAAATTTTATAACTGGCGTAGAAATCCAATATCAAGACTTTATTCGTGAGTTATTTACATTCACTCTATTTATAGTGTTTCACACTTTGCACTATGGAATTGGGTTTAAAAGCAATATTGTGTTGCAAGTGCAGTAACATCTATTGTAAATTTTCTTTTTTACACTTGTGACATTATTTTTACTCTTCGACCGTCGCTATGATATTTACTAAAATGATATATTTAATCCAATCTAATTATACTTAAAATAGATTCATTTGTTATTTCTTTTAATAGAGATACACATTATGAAACATATTTATATTTTTTATTTTAGTAAATAGTGATTTTGTTTGCATGGTAAATTGCATCATTTTAACAACAGGCGCCGTCAAAACCGATTTTTATAATTTAAGACCATTTAGAAGCACTACGGCCTCATGTAGTCGATTAGTGAGAGAACTTCACCGAGTTCATCGGAAACTTCTTTATAACTACTAAAACAATTTGTTTAACGGAAAATAAATTGCTGCAGATATAGTAAAAGTGGAATTCATAAATATTTAGATTAAAATATCCACTGACGACGTTCCATCGATCATGATTAGTCAACAAGGCTTAACTAAAATCGCAAAGGGACCTTATCATTCAGAATGAGTGATCTATGTGTGAATTATATAATACAGCAAGCAATAACTATTTGAGCAAAAATCATATTCTCTATATACTTGCCTAAAACTTATTCTATAGTGAATCTGACGTTTCATTTGCTGCTTATTTATCTTCACTAATACAAACCGGGAAACTCATTATTGCCTTTTCCTTTCAATATGGTTTTGGTGTATGTTGAAAATATTTCTGATATTGTATTTATTTGCGATTTTTCTTAACTTTATTTTTCTTTTCTTTTCCATGACTTCTCATATCTGTTTAGTAATGAAGTAAATTGTGGTAGCATCAGATATATTCTTTAGAAATGATATACATAATTATTTATTACTTGATATTAATATGTACATTTTCCTACTGCTTTTATAATAATCTTTTTTCCTCGAACGAAGCCAGAGAAATACTGAAAAAGTACAAAAACAATTTTAGATAATTGTTGTCTCTAGCAAAATATTTTACCTGATTAGTCTGAGCTCTTACAGAAATAATATTTTTATGGAGAGTTATTTCTTTTTTTTAATTAAATAAGTTTATTCTGGTTCTTTTTTTTATAAATCTTTTTTGTTATTGTTCTTAGTTTTACTAGTTTCATACTTTTATGTATTATTTAAATTTACATCTTATAGTATGATTGTGATTAAAATTCAAACTCTAGACATAACGTAGCTAATGTTAGGTTTTTTAAATTAGAGTACTGCAGTAAAAAAGCGTGGCCAGCTTTAGTCTGCATATAATCTATTCAATACATTAAATAAGAACCTTCTTAAATAATTAAATATACATATCTATAATCATAATAAATTTTATCACATTTAATGTTTTTCTAATATTAAGTGATATTTAATAAATGGTTTAATATATATTATATTACTTTTTTGCACATTTATATAATAGTATTTTTTATAATATAAAAAATAAATGTTAAAACTTGTAATTATATAATAAACTCAACTAACAGGGAAACATTTATTGTAATTACAAGAAAAAAACTATGCTGAAAGTTAATTAATATGTTTACATAATCCCTTATTTTAATATTTTTTATTCATGTGTATGTCCTTTGTAAGAAATATATGTTTTAAAACAAAATGAGCAGTTATTGGTTATTATAAATTTCCATTATTGGTTACAAATTGTTTATTTATACATGTTCTTTGCGGAAATTATACCAATTTAAATCGCAAGCTTATAAATATTTCAATAATTGTTTTATAATGGTATATCAGTAAAACAAAGCTGTAATAAATAAATATTTTTATATAAATCGTTCTCAGGTGATAATAATATTATTGGAAGGTAGGCAGCTATTTAATAATTATGGAAGGCCATAAGTAAAATTATACATTTTCTACCTTAATCATGTTAATCAATGTATATTAATTAAAATACATTTTAAAGATTTGGATCTTAACAAGAGTACAAAAGAAGTCAATTTAGGCAAGATGACAATTGATGATTCGAAAAATTATAAATATTTAAACATTATTATTACTTGAAAGCTTTTTATTAGTTAAAATTATATGGCGATTTCATATCCGCCCCATTGGTTGAGTGGTTACCGCAGATGTCTAACGGACATATATTTAATAAATGACCAAACCCAGAAATACAGACATCTATGCTCACCACATACATGCCAATCCCTGTTGGGAGTTGAACCCGAGCCCCATCGCGTCTCCATATGTTAGGCGTCTGCGTCTAACCACTCTACCAACGAGGCGGTCATTGTCGTACACTCTTAACACAAGCAAATAATTTGCTTATTTAGCTTACTTAAGGGTTAGACAATTTGTATAATTTGTCCAGATATTATTATTATTATCTTCAAAATAGGTTCATCTTATTAAAAAAACATTACTAAAACTGAACTAGAACTAGGTGGAGTCATAAAGCAAAACTTTTATGTAATCAGGTGACTGTTTTAAAACGTCTTAATTAAACACAATTTACGAGTGTTTCTCATTAAGATGTACTCTTCGTAAGAAAGCCGAGATGAGGTTCTAAGATGCCATCGAGGGAAAATGTTGGGATTAGCTGGAAAACTTTCTCATTAACTGAAGAGCAAGACTTTGCTTCTAACGACAGATTGTTAGAATAAATTGGCTATTTAGTACCATCCTCCTTTGTTGGTGTACAAATATTGAATTGGATATATTAATAGTACTTGGATTTAAGTTATAATATCATAATAAGATAATATCTATTTATAGGCTATGGCATGTAAATTGATCGGGATTTTACCCGACTAGTTTTCATACCCATTTGGGGTAACGGGTAAATATATAGGTATTACTTATTTTGTTGTAAAGAATGTAATGCTTCGCTATACGATTGAGTATTAGAATGGTTTTATCTGTACGTACGTACATTAATGTAAATATATATATTATTATTAATTAATAAAAAAAATATGCAATAACAATATAGTATACATTTCGGTTAAGTTGCTTTTGTTATTATTATTCGTTAAGTAATGTAAGGTATTTTTAAAAGCATAGTGTTCCTGTACCGGCTTCCGAGGTCGACGAGTCACGAGCTAGTACCCAGTAGCAATAAACTGATTCAATTTATTATTGTTGAGTATTTGCTAATTCCTTGGCAACATTTTGCGGCATCGATCAGGAAAACAGATTATCTATCAATCTCATATTATATTAAATGTAGGTTATCTAGTATAAATCATTTTTATAAAAACTGGTTTTAATTCACCTTGTCCCTGGACGTTGCATGTTGTTAATTTATAAATTCATAACAATCTTTTATATAAAGTCATAAAATATAATTACTCGTCTAATAGTTTTATACATACACTGAATGCATTAAACCAAATATGAATTTAAATGTTTTCTCACTTTAAACACGCCACGTGTTTTGTCTTTTTTAAACTTTGGGACTAATTAATTTGTACAGATTTTTAAGAACTTGTTTCAGATTATTGAAAGTAAAAAAAAAATTGTTATTAGATATTTTATATGATTTAATATTTCCTATTCCTTTTGCAGTAAGTAAGTTGTTTATTAATCTTATTCATTATTCCTAAAATTATGATCTCGTTATATATAGCAGAAGTCAAGAATAATAAAATAAATAAATAACGATACTGGGAATGAGCAACGTTTTAATTAAAATCATATCTCGTCGCTTACAGAACAGTCAACTCAATTAAATATGTCCGTCAATCGAACTTAACAAGTGCATTCAAGTATATTTTATTTATTAAATTTAAATATTCAGTAACATACCTTTGAAGTTATGAAATTACTCCTGATTTTTATATTTCATTTTTATGTTTTATTATTATTTGTTTTTCAATTTAAAAGTAAATATTAGCCAAAGTCAAGTTATATGTTATGTTTGCATGCTTCTTCTATTTTGGAAAAATCTTCGATCTTGAATCCAAACAAAACCCAACTGTTAATATAAAGTAACAAAAGGAGTTAATGGGAAATTGATTAAAAATGTGGGTTAATATTCATAAAATTTTGTACATTAATTTAATTACATATAAAAAATATTAAATACTACTTTCTAAAAGTAAACAATATATGAATATAAGTTTTTTGTTTATAAGTTATCTGACACTAAATAAAATAAAGAGAAGCTATAACATATGTTGAAATAGTATAATATTTAGATATCAAATGTATAATTAACTAATTATTTTTGTAAAATATTTCGAATTCAGCAAATGTCATTTATTTTCATGATATAGATTTAATAAGACCTTTGAAGGAACCTTGACGGATACAGTTGTATGTACTTTATACACTTGTATAAATACGTTTAAATTATAATTCTAAGTATATGTATGTATGTATGAATTCTATTAGTTGATTTTTTATATATTTTGAAAATAGAATTTACTTATATTACTGGTCTTATATATTATTTATAAGCCACAGTATTATTTATATATCGTAGCTCAATAAATGGAAACTCGATTATGAAAAATATTATTTATTGGCTACGTATAAATATATACTCATTGTAAATTATAATGTAATAAATATTGATTCTACAACTGATTAACTTCATTTAAAAATACCAACATATTGTTAAAGAACACTGTTATTACATAATATGGATACACATTTATTTTCTGATATATAAGTTTTATTTCATTATTAAATCCTTTAGAAACAGAAATACTTTTTATGTAAGCGGTCTTATATTGTACATGTCATAAGGAAAAACCATTGAGAGTTAATTAAAAAATGTAGGTATTGTTAAATCCTTGATTGCTATTTAAATAAATATAATACAAAAATTACAATAACAAATTAAATACCTAATAAGTATAACAATGTATATATTTACAATCTGACTTATATATAAACTATAATACATTATAATAAATTATTATATTTATATGAGGGTATTTTTATATAATTGTAATTAATTCGTTTAGTGCGCACGATTTCACGGAAGTTGAGAGCTGATAGCTTCGGAGTCCTCTTTTTCTGTGGACTTTTGAAATCCACGTGGAAAAGACCAAACTTTACCCTGTTAATAAAAGAAACATTAAAAAAATACACAGTAAGCAATATTAGCCTGTTTATTGTTAAAATAGTAGCCAAGTTAGCCAAAAAAGGGTCATTTTTTAAACGATTGACACTAATAATTTACTTATAGTACCTAATTTAAATATAGTTGACTTCAAAATCGTGACTCGCGGTAATCTTGTTATTGATATACATCTCAGATTGTTGTTAGTCCCTTTACATAACAAAATTACTAGTTACTAGTCTTTTTAATCAAGATATCTTGAAACGGATATAATTTAAATAATTAGTTATTTGCATGATTATACATTGTATGGGTTAAAATAATATGTTTTATATCATGATTGTTAACTTTGTAAGCACCTGAATTTTATTATAATTAACAATTCTATTTATAAATGTTTATATTACAAAACGAATTCATTTATTTTATTGTCAACAATTTATGCCCATTGTTTTGAATAATTTAAATACTACTAGTTTTATAAATTTTGGAAAGACAGAATATATATTTATACTTACATTTTCGTAGGTACAGATTATTTCATTAATAATATTATAATAAAATAATTACCTGTATCCATCATTCCATTCAAAATCGTCCATTAATGTCCATGCAAAGTAACCAGTAACATTGCATTTGTCTTCGTGAATAGCTAGTAAGACTTGTTCTAGATATTTGTTGTAATATGACACGCGAACGTAATCGTTCAGACCACCAAAGTCAGATACGCCACTTTCAGTTACTACAATGGGAATTTTGGTTCCATAATTTTTGGTTACCCAGTTCAAGAGACCGCGAAAACCTGGGGGATATACCTGAAAGAAAGTGAATGGTTGCAGAAATATAAAATAAAGTTTATCTTGGTTTCTTTGATTAAGCCGCCGGTTATTGTACTACGTGTTAACTTCATTAAAAAACCAAGATATTGTTAAAAACACTGATATTACATAATATGAACATACACTTATTTTCTGATAAATGGAACAAAGTAAAAAGTTAATGAAATAGATTTTCCTTTTAGTTCTTTGACTGAAATGCCGGTTGATGTAAGATAATGCACTTTTATTGGATTTAGTTTATAAAATATCTCTTGCATAACATTTTTTCATCTATTTTAGCTGGAATGTAATATAAAAATAGCTAATATTATAATGCGAAACTTTTAACATGATGTTTTCATAAAGTTATTGGATTTTCAAACGAGCCCAATTTAATAAAAATAATTTAGGCTTTCAATTAAAATACTGTAACATCACAAAGCTTCGTTAACTGGTAACATAAAACCACTATCTATTATTTATCTCAAAACTATGAAACGTGATTATATAAAAAAATATATTGTTACTTTTGGAAATTATTTATCTTAGATCAAAAATGTGATCAAAGTCAAAATTTAAGTAGGTATTCACAAAATAAACCTGTTAACTATCGTTAAATATCACTATCATAGTGAAACTCTAAAGACAGATTGTTTATTGAGATTTCTTATATCGATAATTTAAAAATCTAACGAAATTACTACGTACAAGAAAGTTATATTATAATGATAATAATTTATTCACACATGACACTTACTTTTTACAACAAATAATATATATTTGTGTTATGCTAAATGTTATTCTGATATTATATAAAAGATAATCACTTGTCATTATGCAGATATGGGATATAAATGTAATATTTATTTTTTAATACATATGATCTGATTGTTACAGAATAGAGTTATCTATTCTGTAACAATCATATCATATTATAGTGTGTAATCATATCATATTATAGTCATATTTATATTATAGTGTGTACGTTTTAATACGATATAACAGAAGCAAACCGAACCAGTTAAACATAGTTACTTACCGACAGCCATTCAGCTCCAGGAATCGGCCATTCTTTGCTTTGTTCTATTTTGACCCCGGTATCATGCTCCGCGGACGGCACAGACCAGGTCGGTTCCATAGAGGATGGAGACATTAGATATGTGGTGTAATGATTGAGGCCAAAGAAGTCGGAACTACCTCGAAGCATTTTAATCTAAAATTGTTAAAAAGACGCATTTTTATGAAAATTATGTTAGCAATAATATGATCTATAGTATGTAAAAGGTAAATGTTATAAATTATGCATGTGAAATTTATTAAATTATATTTTAATATTACCTCTTTTGGGCTAAAAACTGGTAGGCGAGATCTGGCATATCCTTGGTGGAAACTCATATTATCTACCCTTTCTCGAACGAGTTTTGGATAGTCTCCTTCGACTGAATAAATGGGATGAGCGTATATTCCTAACTGTAATAAAAAGTATTGTAATTTATGATTCAAATATTACAATTGACATTTAATGGCGACGTTTATGCTAAGTCAAAATAGCTCTAAGCAATGTAATTTTGGTTATATCGTGGGTAATCAGTGGAACCAATATATTAATTTTATATAAATAAATCTTACACTATTTAAAATATACAGATATTATGTACAAGTATGTATTCATAAAAATAAATTAAATTGACTTTAAGGGCACTTCACAGGTCGAAAAATATTTAATTTAGCAGCTGATAAAAATTCTATACATTAAGAAGATATACGTACATGCATCTGTAAGTATCGTTCTACAGCTTCACGGTCCTCTATTTTATTATTATCCTTTGGTTCAGCCCAAAATGCATCTAGGGTAATACCTATTTCTCCTGAAAAATGTTTAAATTTTTTACGTCAAGTCTGAAAAGGGCTGTAATAGCTGAGTCGGCTTTCAAATTTAATATGAATTTTCATTGCACCAGTTTTTTAATTTTAATTTATTTTTAATGAAAAAATCCGCTAAAGTGGTTGGATTTAGTTCAAAATTGAATGAATGGTTTGGATTTTTAATATACTCTCCATTCTTGCTTCGAAGAATTTTTGTACCTGGTTGAAAAATAATTCTAAAGGGTTTTTTTTTATAATTTTTACCAATTTCAGTCACTTACACTTTTTCAAAACTATGTATGTCTTACAATGAAAGAATATAAACTTAGTACCTTTTTGATGTGGTCTAAATTTCTTATCGTATAAATGGTAAGCCCTCGCGTGTCCCAGCAACATGTAGTGAGAGCACAAATACACACCAACTCCGTGTGAATTTAGTACAGGGGCAAAATGTTTGCCGCCATAACCCTATAACAGCAGTCAAACATATTATAACTTATAATTTTAATTTAATCAACTAATGAAAGCTAGTTTTATGTTCTTATTAAAGGAAATTATTAGTAGTTATCCGAACTTACAGGATTAGTATGCTAATATAAAATAAAAATATTTATATAAAATACAAGTATATGTTTATCAAAAAAACGTTCAGTATAAGAGGATGTTGTAGAGACTCATATTATGTTACCCATATATATATACCCATATATACGAAGAAAAAGACCGGTATTGACTAACTGTTACTATAACAAATATCCTTAAGCAAGCAAACATGGGGTTAGAAACTTAAAATACTGGCGGGTACTGTTGTGGAGACTTTATATATTGTTTATTAGACGACTCCGAGGAATAAGAAGAATATTAAATTTTATATAAAAATCCGCCATTTTTAAAAAGAAACGTGAACTTTTATAAATATTAAAAATGTATAAATATAAATTGGTTGATATGAGATTCAGAAAAGCGGAGCCGCGATGAAATTCTTTTAAATAACATGTATTACATACCATAAAAGTATTTATAAATATCAAGAAATCATGTGTAATATCAATTCTAAAATGTTTGTATGTTTGTATGTTTCCTACCTACCTTTCCTAAAAATATTCAATTATAATTCAGTGACAATATTAATTAGGTATCATATTATTGAAGTAAATTGCTATATCTTGAAGATACTTATTAATCTTAAATATATATAGTAGAAAACTTAGATTTGTAAAGTTCCCTACTTTTAAGTGTTATATTATATTCAAGTATTCTTACATTAAAGCAATGTTGATGTGGTTCATTAATTGTGGTCCAAATTTTTACAATATCTCCAAAAATCGTGAACACTACTCGCGCGTAATCTTCAAAATACTCGACCATTTTAGGATTATTCCATCCACCTAAATCCATTAGAGGAGTTGGCAAGTCCCAATGAAACAGCGTCACTACTGGAGTTATTTTAGCTTTAATTAATTCTTCAAACAGCTTGCGATAATATTTCACACCGTCCTTGCTTATATAGTTATCGGTTCCATTCGGTAATATTCTGTTAAAAAAAGAGTATTCGTTTATAAAAAAAAAGTATTGTTTTAAAAATAAATTCAAAGTCAGAATGGTGACTTTTTTATTGAGAGTAAATTCTTTACAACACATTTTCTATTGAAAAAGTTGCTAGTTCACAACCAACCAGTTAGTAAAAACATTGATGTTATTTTATACCGTATACAGCATATTTAGTATAAATGAAACCAACATGTAAAGGCTTTATACAACCTCACAAACAATGAAGAGTGACTGAGCTGCGAACTTCAACAACAATTGATTTTTGGCAAAACAACAGCCGAGCATATAAAAAATACATTTTATTCAAGTGTTTTGCGTTTTTGGAATATCATAACATTTTTGTTAAATATTTTTAAAGGGATATGTCAGCCCATTTTAAATAATAAACTTGATTTAAGTTACGCCATAAATTTTTGTATAAAAGTATCTCTGTGTAATAAATTAATAAACATAGGTATTTATATTAAATTTATAACAGCATCTTTCGTAATTTAATTAATATAAAGGTAAAAGAGAATCATGGAGACATTACGAATCAATATTAATAAATAGAAAATGCCTTTGTATATAACATAATTATTGTCAAGTGTAAAAAATTACTTCACCAAATAGCTTTAAGACTTTTATATTGAATATTTTTGTTTATTTATAATTTACTAATATAATAATTTTATCAAAGAAATAACTTTCATTTCCCGGTATCCTAGTTTGTGAATGTATTGAAAATATAAATGTCAACAAAAACGTATTTTTTGAGATAATTAAATCGCTTACAAATCCTTCAGCTGTCATTGCGTAAATTAATATAGATTTACGTTGCCCTGAATTTCTGGGAAACGTTTTCATAAAATCGATTAAACAATAAATCAGGGACCTGGTGTATTTATTGTTAATTTGTATCTGTATGTAAAGATCGGATTACCAAATATATTTTTAATGACGGATGTCATTAATCATAATTTAATTATAATAAAAATTAAAAAAACCAGAAAAGGAAAACCAATTACTATTTAGATAAACAGCCCATTAACAAAATATTTATAACACGAACTATAATTAAAAATAAGACAAAAATGATCTTCCACTCTGAACTCGTATCTCAGTATCTTTTTAGTTTTATATTGAACAGTCTAACAGCAATCAGACCAGATGAAAAACACTGGAATACATTGCAGAGCGAACTGCAAATTGCTATATTTTGTAATAAAGATTGGCAGTTTAGAGGCTATATAAGTCATTTAATAAATATACAGTTATTTAATTAAATTTATGATTATTCAGTAGATTTGTAGGAAGTGATTATAATATTGTAATGATTAAGTTACCTCGGCCATGACATCGAAAGTCGATAGTATTTTACTCCAAGTGATTGAATAATTATTATATCCTGTTTATATTTATGATACGAGTCTGCGGCCACGTCGCCGTTTGATTGGTCCACTACGAATTCAGGATGCTTGTGTAAATATGTGTCCCAAATACTTTCACCTTTGCCTAAAACAATGTAATGTAAACACATTAACGATAACATTTGACGGTTAAGTAATATTGACTAACTGTTGCCCGCGACTACGTACACGTAGTCTTTTAAAACAATACATATTTGATTTATGTGCTTAGCCACATAAATATTATTTTTACAGTTTACGTGTACGGAATCACGGGCAACAGCCTAAGTTACTCCTTATTACATCAGCTATCGGCCAGTGGAAGTCCCGTCAAAATCCGTTCAGCCGTTTCAGAGATTAGCGTAAACAAACAAAATTTATAAAAAAAAAATGTTGGTATATGTACCGTGTATACAACGATATGCAGTCACTAAACAGCGGTTATTTTTTTTATTTTTATTTCTATAGATAACATGTATTTTTTAATTAACTTATATCTATTTTATCTCTCTAGATATCTCTATAGTGCGTAATTTTGAGACAATTTATATTGTATTAATTATCTAACCAACGCAATACATACCAACATATATGAAGTTTGTAAGAAGTAACTTCTTCCTAAATGATATTACTAAAAAGAAAATAACTTTTGATATCATATTAATGCAGAAAATTCATGGCATTAAATTTTATTTCCGTATGGAATAGTTACGTTCAAATGATCTCAAACTTGGCCAGATCTGAGGATCTTAATTCGGAAAGTTGGAATTTTGCTAGACTTAATAGTTTTTGACATTTGTTTAAAACTTTTATATGCAGGAACTAATTAGGATATTTCATATTTTTATTCGACAAAAAATGTGTAGTTATAAAGTTTAACAACTATGTTTATTTTAGCTAGTAATAGAAATGTTTGATCCAATCTTAGCGAGGGCAGACACGAGGTCTTTTTAAGATAAAAATGTTAAATACCTTTTTATCTATACGTATTGTAATGTATTTGAATATTGTAACAATTTAATTTGACTATTACTATCAATGTCGTATATAGTTGTAAAAATATTTTTTCGGTAATTTTCTAGAATTACTAAACTACCAAAGTAAGAATTAAAGAATTTTATTAGGTGCCGATAGTGTACATTTGTAAATTATTGCTGTCCTAAGTACCTTACATAATTGTTAAAGCCGTATTATCTGGATAGAAAAAAATAATTGAATTTTATATATAATAAAACCCAAAGCATGGCTAGCAATATAAGAGAAGTAGGTAATAAAAGTAATAAAAGTTTTGATTCATCCTATCATAAAAAACCATAAAATATCAATATTTTTTTCTTATAACATATTCATTAATCGATAACCATATAAAAAGAAAAAAAACTTACCACCCTCATTCCAACCTCCTTCTATTTGGTATGCAGCCGTCGAGACTCCAAAAAAAAAATCGTCTGGAAACGAGTAGTTGCTCAACCCATTACTACTGACTAGCGTGTTTACTCCATTTGTTAAAAACAGCAGGCTTAAACAAATAAACACAAATACACATTAATATATGTATACATAACTATCAATATAAATAAACCCGATAGTAAATTCTTTTTTTTTTAAATATATTTAAATTTTTTTAAAAGAGTTTAAAATTTCAAAATGAATATTTATTTTAATACTAATATTCAATAAGTTCTTGTTTATATTAAATGAATTTGTCTAGGATGAAGTAATGCACTAGAGACAGCAGAAATACTATTTGGGTATACAATTAACTAAATATGGTTTATGTACTAGGAAATGCAATATAATATTAATGCTAAAGCACTCAATATCACGTTATATAAATCACATAATATGATAACGTAATTGAACACTGTCACATTCAAATCAGGTTTTTATCGCAATTATTTAACTTTAAACAATAATTAAAAAAAAAAAATAATAACCTAAACAACGCAAACATTGCAGCACTATGGGTGACTCGACTCTTGCTCTGCATTTTGCTAACTAAAATATTATCAGCTTAATTGTCAACAAGACAACTTAATAGACGCAGGCTGTATAGCGGAAGAACCTTGCCGCTAGGGTTTCCCATTGTGATATATCGGATATGTTTATTTCATTCCAATTAATATACTTCCTAAGTCAATTTAATTAATGTAATAAAATCATACTTCCTTCATAAAACCAATTAATATGTCACCACCGATTGAACTAATTTTAGTATTGCTATATTATAAGATAAATGTTGAATGTGAAGTTGAAATGTTTTTCTAAACATCATTATTTATCTTGGCTAAGGATGTGTCTATTTAGTACTGTTTGTGAAAAATCCTTTTAATGATTAATATTCACTTTATTTCATGCCAAAACCAAATATTATAAATTGAATAATGAATAACATATGTTAATAATAGTACTTAGGATTGATTTATATTTATGATCTTAACTATCTTTACTACATTTCTAATTTCTACTGCTTTTACAGAATATTGGTGAGGTAATTTAAAATAAAACTAAGATAAACATTTTTAAGCATTACTATCCAGTAATAATGTATTTTGTTTGGATAAAAATATTCGGATAGAAACATTTATTTTTTATTTATAAATAAATTCGCAGACAGCATGTACCAAATCGGTTATCTGATCCAACATATTATATTTAATAAATGAGTAGCTGTCGCCAAATACTTCATTTCCTTTTCCCCATTCCCAGTAACAATCACTTTATCAGCACAAATTGTACTAAACCCGTGCGAATACGTAGAAGTTGTACTATGAAAATTGTTTTTGTGTTTTCGTAGTAATAAGAAAATATTCCAAAGCAATCTATAACGATAGGTGAATATTAATTATAATCAAACAAATACCAAATTCGAATATTATTAACTTAGAAATTACTTAATTTACAACTATCATAGGTACATTATATAGCCATTACATTGCACTGTAAATTTTGCTGTAAAAGTAAAGATATATTTGTAAAAATATATTTGTAATAAATGTAGTGATATCGTGGGCTATAAAACAAAAGTTACTACATATTTGTAGGTAGGTATGGCGTCTAGTTTAGTTAGATATGAGTTTTTAATTATATACTTATGTATTTATTTTATGAATATTGTTGTGGTTTTTTTATATTTTTAATGATGGTAGGTTTATTTGTTTTAGTTTAGTTTCGCTTTTATTGTTCCCTTATTTTCGTCGTATGAATATCGTTAATTATTTTCACGTTTTTTGATTTTATTGTTGAGTTACTGACTTCTTAGTCACTAAGTGCTATATTTTTTTTTTAATTTTAATATTTTATCTTTGCTAAATCGGAGATAGAGATAATTTCTTTAAAGTGTTCGTTAATATAAAATATGTTGTCTTTATATTATAAGCGGTATGAAAAAATTTCAAATTTATAACTTATAATATTTTCACGTTATTTTTTTTTCATTTTACTCAGGTAATGTCTGCTCAAAATTTCCTTGGTGAAATCATATTTTCGCTTAGAACGCTCTCGGTCACTTAAACCAGGTGAATAATATTAAAGGGTCATAAATAAGGCAAAGGAACCAAGGGGCGGATGTTTGTGACTTACCCCAACGTGAAATGTGAATAAATCAAGGTAGGGCGTGAAGGTAATGATTTATTTGAACTCTTCCTATTGTCGATTTTTTATTAATCTTTGCTCTCCATGGCTTCACTCTGTAAACATAAAGTCCAAATAGACTTCCATTTACATTACATATATTTCGTAAAAACAATTTTCAAATGATTTCGATGTTGATTGTTTGTACATGTTATGAATGTTAATATATTCCTTTTAAACTACGAGTTATTATAAAATGATAACTTAAATAGTTAGGTCTAACTAATAACCCCCACCCCCTTTTCAATATCAGGGTAAAGACCTATTTATATTAAAAAAACACACAATTAAATTTTAAATAAATCAAGGTCACATCTTTAAATGATACACAAATACTTTTTGCCATAGAATTTTATAACGAAAGACACTTGTCAGACACCTTTTGTTTTAACCACAGTATTCAAATAACGTTCTTAGTTTAAATTTATGTAAATTCTTGTTTTATCTCAGTACAAGCGTATTAAAATATACCAATAACTAGCTACAATGTTCATTACAATAACAAATGAACTACATTTTACAGGAAATGTATTTAGTATTTAACTTAATTATTATGTTGATTTAGTATTAATTGTAACTAAATAAACAAACTAAGGCTTTCCATAAATTAGTATTTTAGTATTTAGAATGGATATGTTTTATCTAATATTTAACGTTAATGGTCAGTGAGGTATTTACTTACTTCTCTATATTATTTATTAAAAGGTCAAGAGTTGTCGCTGATAATTACAATTCTTATGTATCTGTCCTTGTTTGAATATTTTAAATCTAGTAAGAAGTATTACCTTGTGTATGAGGCTAGGTAGGCAGCTTAATTTATACTATTTACTATAAACAATCTAAACAATAAATATTAATCTTTTAATTTATTCATATAATTAAATTATCAACGAGGCTAAAACTGTATATTATATCTAATTAACCCGTAAATGTTATTTTACTCTTAAGTACATGATAAAGATCCTTATTCCCTTAACAATTGCTTTTGAATGTTTTGTCTGCAAAATATATATAACTATATATATAATATGTATTATGGTTATCGAAAAAAATTTTTTTTTTTTAATAATCAATAAAGTTAAGTTCCAAATAAACTAATAAAACATTCAAAAACATTTAGGGGTCAACTAATAAGAGTACTTTTACTAAGAATTATATATATTTTTTTTATTGGTGGTGATGTGAAAAACAAACTGACAGCATACTTAATGGTGAGTGCCGAGGTCCATGTGCAATTGCAAATATAGATATACAAATGCACCTTTGAGTAATGAGGAGGTATAAAATAAGCTAGCCTGGGAAGGGAAATGGTAGGTGTTGGTCGATCCAGCCCGTATACGAGATGCAGTCAGAGGAAAGCTCTACCATATATTCAAGGATTTACACAATTACAAACATTTTAAAATAAAAACGCTAAATCGATCGATATTTATCGAGAGGTATCGCTTTTATTTTGGAATTTTGTTTTAAATTAATGTCTTGTATGTTAATGATATAAAGATTAACGAAAATAATCATTTATCTATTCCTGAATAAAAAAAATTGCAAAGGTGTGTTTTTATCTTGATAAAATGATGAGAATTACTATTCTTAAAATTACTATTTTAAATTAATAATCTATATCCTTTACTTTGCTTTATCAAAGATATTTTAAAATCTTATAAAGATGTGAAAATAGAATTCACCGCTATTTAAGGAAGATATATAAATTCTGATCTCTCACTTCAGCCGCACGGCAGAGATGCAGATTGGTGTGAATATTGTAGACTTCACTGGTTAAACTGGGTTATGATAATCTAACTGTTACAACTTGGGATATGAATTTTCAATATATTCAATGATCGATGAAAATCATTTATACATACCAGTTACTTTGTAAACGGATTCGTATTCTTTCAATTTATAATATCTGACAGTTTTTATTATTTCTACTGATAAACGAATGAGCACTCCGTCTATTGGTATGTGATAAAGTTTGCCCATAAAATATCAGCAACATAAAACAAATTATACATTGTCACCTCTGAGGAGAAGAAGAATGGATACGGTAGCAATTGGGCTTCCAGTGCTTTCGCTCATCCTACGTTTAAAAGCTCCCTTTCCCAATTTTCCGTGAACCGGGACTAAATATTTTTTTTTAAATTCCAAGCTTAACCTAAATTTTTTCTGAACGTATCTTTCTAAATGATTTTGGCACTTAAATCAAATATTATCATTAAATCGCAAAAAAAATATTGATCTTACTCCGGATATTTTACTTTCTTGATATAAACATTTTAAGTAACAATTTGGTAGGAAGTGTTATTTTTTGTATCCAGATAATAGGTTAGCTTATTTTTCCTATCAGTAAAACAAACGGAAGGCGGCTTAGATTATTTATAGGCTCAAACTAAAGCTAAAGAATAACAAAAAGAAACCTCTTAGCGCTGAGTTGCAGATTTGTATCGGGTTAGTACATTACTCTTCTTAAGGAAATAAACTTGTCACCCAACAGAACACCGAGCTAACATTTCGGTGCTATTTATGGAGACCAGGCCAACATCAATTGGATAGTTATTTAAATACAGCTGCTTTTAAAATATATTTTTAAGTAAAAAAAAAACTGAAGTATTTTTGACTGTTTTGTAATTTGTAATTACTTCAATGAAAGAGATTTTTTACGTACAAAAAAAATAGAAGAAAAAAAATTATGTTAAAGCTTCATAAAAACATATAATTTGTAAAATTTAGTTATTGCTAATAAATATAATTAACATTTATATTAAAATTATTAAGACGCTGTCGTCTCTCATGGACGCGAAAACCACTTTCAAATATTAAATTTGATAATCAAGGAAGCAAATGAGAAGGACATCTTTAATAACTTTGTGGACTCGGAGACTGATTAGGGTTTAATTTATAAATTAAAACTAAAATGTCGAGGATATTTTATCATATTTTAATATTGAATATTCGGTTTGTTAAATTTGCGTTTAAAACGACTTAAAAATAATTAGATTTTATACAGTTTACTTTTATTACTTAAAAATATAAGTCGTTTACTTAGCTAACATGATTAGCTTCTCTATTTGTAAAACATTTTGAGTAATAAATATTAGTTAAAATGTTTAAGATATATTAATAAATTGGTACCCAGTAACGATTTCGTAAATATACTATAAAACAGAAGAAATTAGTAAGATAGTTGTAAGAAACATAAATAAAAAAATATATATACTACACTTAAATTATATACATGTTTCTGAAAAACCGAAAGACATTATAAGCATAAGTGTTTTATTAAACAGATTCTGGTGAAAACGATAATCAGCTAGAGTCTGCGAAACAATTTTCTTATAGAGCCATGTGCTATCAAAGACACGAAAGAAACATTATGGTTTTCCTTAAGTAAGTGAATATTTTCCCTTTTTTATATTTTTAAGTCCTGTATTAAGAAATCTAAATATTTATATTTTTTAAAAATATTTAGTAAAATATGTTTTATATTTACACACGTAGCTAATTAACAATAAGGTTTAAACAAAATGATCTATTTTACGAAAAAACATAGAGACGCCTTAATTTTTTTTTTATCAGAATTTATACATTGTCAATTATAATAAATATAATTAAATAGTTTGAATAGTTAGATGATACACGAATTTTACACCCTTTGAATGTGTAAATGTACTCAATTATGAAACATCCGTTCTCATCTGGATTTAAGGCACAGCAGTCCGCATGCGTAAACCGCTTCTACTATCAAAATTCAGTTTCAAGGGAGATCCCGCGCGTAGAGTACTGTTATACGTTGGGAAGAAATACCTCTCGATCGCGTAATAATTACAAACGTCTGAAACAAAACTGTTCAATTTGTGTCCAATGTGTTTAGGTGTAAAAAATACCATTTAAATAAGTGAATATTAAAAAATATATACATTAAAATATAGTTTTCATGTAATACAGGTTTGAAATGATTTATTTAGCTTCAAATAACTTTATTTTAAGTTAAAATAAATCTTGTAAGAGATTTAATTTGATAAAGGTCCAAATACGCGACAAAACAAGAGTCGTAACATTTTATTGCGATTTAGGGACCTCGTTGCCTCTTTCATTGGGTCATGTGATTCTCATAAATATTCACTCCGCGGAATGCTCGAGCTAAATATGGAAATTGTTTTATTTTATTTGTGTTGCGCTCTGATTTAAAAATATATACAGTTTTTGTTATTTATTCTTAGGTATATTCATTAATAAACATAACTATCTGGTAAAGTTATAACCGTTGTCGTGAAAAGTTTGAATAATATTTTTTTTATAAAATTTCATAATTATATTTTATGAACATATAAAAATTCAATTAATTGTTGCGGTATTTAAATGTTTCTAGACCAAATTTTAAGTACACTCGCTGATTGGTAATTAGATCGTTAGCTAAGTAGAGGTGATGCATAAGTGACATATTATTGATATTTAATATACGTAGACAAAAAAATTTCGTAATAATTAATTTAAAATTGATAGTTAGCAATTTTGATATTGAAATATAGAAAAAGAAAAATGTCGTATATTATGCATATTTTTAGTCTTTGATGTTTATTTTAACAAAACCATATTTTATAATTAGATAGTGGGGTATTACCATTACTCTTAACCACTCTTTATTGGATGAAAACTAATTAGATTTTAAAGCGCTTGAGGTTATCGCTACCAATATATTAAACTCATTATTGGTTCTTGTTGAGAACTTCTAAGTACATTTTAACACTTAATTTTGGTAAAAGATTATTATTTCATTAAAAAACAAACAGATGCGACAGTTTTTCACCTGCACATTTATTACTTATTTTATATGTTGCTTTTGTGATAATTAACTAATTTTATTGTTTTGATCTTATTATTTTACACAGCCCTTATAATACATGTACTATCCAGTGTTTCGTTTATATATTTTTTTTCTTTTTTACTCATGTATTAAAAATCAATGATGTGTATAAAATTTGTGAATATACATACACCTATTTGTGTAAAATAAATGATGTGTAGAAAATTTGTGAATATATATTAAAAATATATTTAATATTAATATCTTTATGTTGAAAAACATATTTCCTTCATATCAAAAGCTGCACGTTTTTCATATGAATTCCATTATTTTTCTTTTTTTTCAACGGAACAAAAGGATCACCATTTTTTGCCCCGTTAGAGGCCTGGAAGTGACAAGCGAGTTTTATTTCCGGAAATAATTTCTTATAGGTTAAAGATAAGATCGACTAATTGTAGTATTTTCATAAAGCAAATGTTAATGAAGTTAATATGGCAACATCGAAGGTAATTTCTCATGGGGCATAGGATATATTTTTATTTCTAGAAGAAAAGATATAACATGAACCTGTTACCATAGTTCAGAATAAGCTTAAGTTATGAGGCTAAAAGCAATCTTTTGCAATGTAGGGTAATATTATGTTCGCTTGTGTCATGAATAGAAGTTACATATGTCATGTATATAATACAATATTGCTTGTGGTTTTTTTAATTAATATATTTTATTAAATTTGGCTCTAAATAAAGAAGCAATTAAATAAAGAAGTAATTATAAAGAAGTAATTTAATAAAGAAGTCATTAAATAAAGAAGTGAATTGAAGCAGAAACTTGTGATTCCCCAACGTATAAATAATACTTCAATAGAAATATATTTATTAATATTTTTAATTTCCTTAGAACTTTAAGAAGTAGATGAGAAGAGAAAAACAAATTCCCGCAGAGATTTAGAAAGACGATATCCTCACAACGTTTTACCAATAACTCGTAATATTTTTAGCATTAATTTATTCCCTTTAGAATACGTCGGAGATCGTTTGTAACGGAGTTATATTTTATGACATCTTCGGTTTGAGTACTAGTACAGATATGCTTGGGTTGCAATTTATAGCAGCCATTTATCCTTACAGAGTCATTCGCGACATTCATAGTACATAGTAAGTAGAATATATGTTATTCTTGTTATGTTGTGAACGTAAGTAAGAATTTCTATACTATCTTATACATTTTCCTGATATTTATAATTTAATATATGTTGAATAAAGGACATTTTTCATTTGGATTATAAAAGACCAACTTGGATTTCTATTAATAAATTCATTCATGCAAAGTGTAATGTAATCGATAATTCAATTAATAAATGCCTGTGAACATCAAAAGCATTATGTAACGTTATGAAGTGTAAGTGAAGTATATGTGAAGTATCAGTGAAGTGTGATGGTGGTATGCACAGTATGAGCACGTGGATGGCGCTATTCGGGCTAGTGTGGTTGCTGCGGGTTCGCGGATCTTTGTGCGGCTGTACCGCATGCAAGCGGGCGCGTATAGATACTAACGCACGATGTAGCAGCGTATCGAGTGTGCAATGCGATGAGCAAGCAACTAGTGCAACTGAGCATACATTAGATGAACGCGCACCATTCGATGTCATCGCCTTACAACAGTACACCCGCGATGTCACCGTTCAAACCGACTTTGATGACGATGAAGTTGAAGATTTAGAAAAGATTGAGCTGACAATTAACGAAGAATGTAAGTTAATCAGTTATTTATAAAATATTTTCAGGAAACCTATATACGTACTATATTTTTTTGGTATTAAATTTTTGAGAGTTCTTCAAACGTTTTTGTTAACGTAAACTATTGTGTTTTGAAAATAGTTTTTGAGAAAGGTAACTTTAAGTAAGTATAAAAACGTTTTAGCATTTGTATTAAACAAACTGGATAAGAAGTGCTGATGAGAATATAAAAGTATATTAAACTATTTAAAAGCATAAAAATCGATATAGGTTATTGTCACCTTAAACATTTTTTATAATTATTGAATAATGTATACTTATAAAGCTTTTAGTGTAAAACATCGACATATCTAGGGTAAATTAATCAAAAACATACTTTTTTAACACGATCTCTATCTAACAAGATCTCTAAAGATTTTTGTAGATCAATAAATTTGTTATTTTTAATCGTGAATCTTTCTATGTTTAGAATCTATTTCTTACATCTCATTTTCCGACCGAAAATAAGATGATTTCTATAATAAACAGTCGGCATTAATAAAGAACTATTTATTATCTAAGTATTTATTAATAGAGAAATAGTTCGGAAAGCTATAATGCCACACATGTTTTAAATGAATTTCATGCTCAATAAAGAACATTTTATTTCACTTACCTATATGATCGTATCTTTTGTACATATGTCAATAATTTTTGTCGCTAGCATATTTTATTATTAATTACAGATTATTTCAAATCTATTACACGTAAGACATCTTTTTTATTGTACGGTAATAAATAAATAATTAATATTTAATGCAATTTCAATTTATTCAATAACTGTAATAATATCGAACGTCACAATTGTTTTACAGCAATTTTGTAAGTGAGAAAGAAAAGATGTTGGTGTCTGTCAGTTATTCAGTTACTTTATCTTCTCTTCCGAAAGTTTCTTTGTTCGGACGTTAAGTTCAGGATGCACACAGAATGCGCTAACGCAAAAACTATGTAAGTTAAGTAACTGGGCACATAGATACTAATTTCAATGTTTCAACATACCTTTAGGATGCGAAAACTAGTGTAATTAGAATTTTAGGGTTCAGAAAAATCACTATAATCTATCTATCTATAAGAATATACCTTTCCTATTTATTATTTGGAATTAAAAGCAAAAAAATACATTTTATATTAACTTTCAACTTAGTATTGATTACGAAAACATAAAAATAATTAAAAAACTCATTGTTTTCCATAAACTAATACCACATTCAGTATTAATACAATGCATAGCAATCTATTACAAACTGCTTTATAACTGTA
The DNA here is from genome assembly GCA_959347405.1 of Napeogenes sylphis. Taxonomy (NCBI): domain Eukaryota; kingdom Metazoa; phylum Arthropoda; class Insecta; order Lepidoptera; family Nymphalidae; genus Napeogenes; species Napeogenes sylphis. The sequence continues at coordinate 24,718,944 of OY365788.1, read as the reverse complement.
CAAAGATGTCACCAGCATCCGCGGTCTGTACGTATCGCATTGCAGCTATAAAACATAGGAAGTGATAAACCGATCCCTCGCTTTGCATGAAAATATCTGTAAAGGAAAACATTTTTAAAGTGTTATCTGCTCGACTGTACTCAATTTTTCAACTGTATATGAGCTAGTGACATTTATTCAGAGTTATTGATATGGACTTTTGATGTTTTTTTTAAATGGCAATCGAAAAGTTTCAAATAGAAACTTTACAGTTTAAATTTACAGTTATTCTATTGAGTAAATGGAATATATAAACTGTCAACGCCATTACATCTAAGATGTACATATTACGTCTGTATGTATAATGATTTATAAGTTTAACCTAAGTCTTGTTAGTCCATGAGTATAATTAAAAAACAAATAATAAGAAAGAAAAAGTAACTATCTATATTGGTTTCTAAACAGGTTTTGTTATGAAATGATTATTTTTTCCATTTTTGAAAGTACACTGAAATTATTGAGGAAAATATTGTTTGAACCACTAAATATAATGGAATTTATGTAATTAACAGTTTACTTGTTAAACATCTGCTTTGTTATTAAAATACAATGTTTTTCGCCAAATCATTTTTCCAACTTCTTTTAAGACTTTCGGGATTTTAAACTTACAAACGTAGTATAGTAAGTATATCATTAATAAAAATAATAAATATAAATAGTAAGTAAATACATTGGTATCGCTTTTTAAAACACAACTTGAACTACAAACTCATTACTCAGTCGAATCCGATAAATACATAAAATAATTTATTGCCTTTTAATAACTTCACGTATAATTTTCTCTCAATACAAAGTTGAGTACATTTATATATTACATGATAAATATGGACTCCGCTATGAGTTTGTGGCTTATCTCTTAATTTTACTATAATATTTTTGTAGGGTTTGTATCTACAAACAAAGCTCCAAACTTTTATTGTAACATTTCATTATATTTTACGTCAATATGTGTATAAGTAGAAAAAGCAAACCGGTATATGTATTGTTCTGTTTTTTGAAAAATCTAAAACTTACACGCGCGTGATGAATCAATTCACGGTCAACTGGCTGGCAAGGGTCGTGTTTTATTTTTTTCTATCGTTATCATCTTCTGTTGGGTACTATAGAACTCTTTATGGGGACTGCATCCCCGATGACGCTGTAATAGCCAACAGGACTAACAGTATAGATAGAACAAAAAAAAAATTGAGACAAATAAAGAAAATAATTGCATTAAATTTTATATCATGCCCATTCTTTCATGTTTGTTTGGATATATAAACTGAAATTATGTTATAATTATTGTGAAGTTTAAGATTTAATAACCGAATATAATTTAACTTTGAAAAGAACTTTGAAAAGAAAAGATAATACATTGTCGATTACCACAGTTTGTAAATTACCGAACGACTAAAGTAACATATCTTAAATATAAAATATATCTATTAAAAACAAAATGCTTCAGTGTAATAAAGTGAATTAAGAATTTGTATCGTAAAACACGTTATTCCAGAGGCGATGGAGTATGTTAAATCGTTTCATCAGATAGTGTTTGAAGCAAATGCTCAACGATGTATGCGGTTTAAGACAGTATAAGTAAATGAGTCATATATGCAAAAAACTACGCAAGAAAAAATACAACTTGGACTTATAATATTCAGCTAAATATTAGCTTTCTTTTTAAAACTAACGTTACCTTAAATTAGTATAGTTATAGTATGTAAGTTTCCTCATTCAGGTTTCTAATTTTGTAATTACATTGACTACTGACCCGCAGTATTCGATCTGGTCGCAAGTCATGTTTGGAATAGCGCGGTTTGGTTTCCAAACCTACGAGAGAAACTGGGCAGAGTTATTTAAACTTAGAAGGTTAGGTTTAGGCATGTTTTATCGGATCTTCCAATAAGGATTGCCAAACTTTGACAGTTCATGTTAGAATTAGCTGTCATTTATTCTGTCTGTCTTGCTACTTCACTATGACCGGATATAGCATACATACGTGTAAACGATTAAAATTTTAACGTTCTGCGCAATTCCAATATTTTACGGTCGCTGTAATCCTCCTGTCAAGAGGACTATTCTGTCCAATAAAAACATTAGTAACAATGGTACGTGCCACACAGCTCAAGCCGCATTGCAAATACTACAAGAGCGATTTGAGGGCAATGGCCATGTCATGTGGTATTGTGAACTGTGAGATTTGATCCCGTTACATTTTTTATTGTAGCTTTTTTAAATGCAAAGAAAGCAAAAACCACTGCCACTCTCAAATCTGACATAACTTATGACATAACCATAACCATCGCTCAATTTCACCACTGATTTATGCGCCAGAAAATTTGACATTTCGGATGCACGTCACCCGTTTGAACGATGTTGAATTCCATACATAATGACATCGGCTGACATTTCATACGAATAAAAAATGTTTGTGGTATCTCGACTCACTATATTTTATTTCAATTTAAAGATAGTATGCGCTTAATAAAAAACACTTTATTAGCATTTTAATTTATTTATATGAATAAATAAAATAAATGATATCGTCGGAGATTATTAGATTATAATATAGCTGTATCTATTAAGATATAGCTATATAAAGATATGGTGAAGAATTTATATATATATATATATATATATATATATATATATATATATATATATATATATATGTATAGTATTATTATTATTTTAGGTTTTTCCAGATATTTTCTTGAACCCCGGAACATACAAACATATTTCATAATATAATATACTCGATAAACAACCCTTTTTTTGAATAATATGAGGCTAACAATTTTTTCTTGTGGTTTTGGCGTACTCTGGGCAATTCAATGAATAAATAAATTCTTATTTTATAACATACAAATTACAAATAATACATAAAAATACGCAACCATAATAAGTGATTTTATTGTTTATTGCAGTGCGTTTCGAGGTGAGCAGCAACTTTTCAAACAAGTTCTGTTCACAAGAAAAAAAAAAAACAAAAAGCTCTAACTTTATTATTTATTCTCTCCTTTATTTCCTCTTAAATCGAAATCTATCTCTAAGCATCACCATCATATGATTTCTCATCGTTTGATCCTTACAATATACGAATACGATACGACACGAATACGATATACGAGTTAAAGATCTAATTCTAATAAATGGATCAAAAACGTATAATTCGGTTACGTTGAGGGGCGATTTTTATGTTTTTACCTATTAGTAATTAATATAATTTAGCCGGTGAATTAGTATCTTCGATATAAAAAGAAGAGAGTTTTATTTCGCAATACATCAAAATAAAAAATTGTTTCCTAATAAATGATTTACATGTCATTAAAAATAATATCATTTAAATTAGAATAACTATAATTAATGTGATCATACAGATCTTTATGATCCTTATGTTACCATATTATTTATTCTAATACAGTCACTAGGCATATCTTGACTAAAATGATTCAGAGAAATTGTAAAACTCGTAATGTAACCGAGATATAACATAATATTTCAGTAACTTGCCAAGTCCAGTTCTGGAAATAACATTCAGTTAGTTATTTATATAGTATAGAGAGTGAGATTTATCATTATTGTACCGAAAGCCAACTAATAACGCCTTTAATTACTTTCTTCGCCCCGGTATTACCGGATTTCCAAATAAAGACTGATGCTCAGATTAAAGGGATGAGAAGTAAGGTCAGTACGAAAATTAACTGCGTAAGTCCTTTGTTCAATGAAAATGTAATAAAAAAAACAAATTGTTTTAAAAAAATATGTTGGCATTATTTATTTATTTATTTATTTATATCTTTTCCACTTAGAATCATAATCAGTGATCACTTGTGTACGTCAACATGGAAGTGTCAGGACGGCATATTACGATACTAGATTTATCGTAACAAGCCCTTCTGTAAAAGCACTTTCCATCTTAATGTTAAAGCTGTGAGTGTTCCAAACGCGTCCTGGTCTGAGAAGAACCACACAATAAACTCAGCCGGGTATATTTTTTGTTATTGTGATCTCTGTTTCACAAACGTCAATCTTAAATGCAATTTTGGAACAACTAGAACCGTCGCAAAATGAAGCCTAATGATTTCAGGCAACGAAAATGAAATGATAATAACAATAAAAAAAAATCTTCGACCTGCCACCCAACCAGTCACCGCAAGCAGCACCCTTTCACGAGCAAAACACAAGGGCCAGCCATCACCCCCTTCGCCATATTCGCCATATTCACCATATTAAGCATAATATCATCATATCACATTTAAAACCCGAGCATCGCAATTATTTTGTCCGTTTTATTAATTATAGTGTGAAATGTTTTTTTGTAATTAAGTACCTACCATGTGAATTACTTTCAATTATCTTTTATTATCTAATATTAGCTTCTACATACAAATTTCGAAAGTAATATAAAAAAAGCAATAATATTCATAGAGTGTTTTTGATGAAACAGATATTTTTATATTCCAGTTTGTCTTCATTGTGTTTGTGGCCGGATCTACTCTCCCTTGTGGAACCATGGAACTAGAAACTGTTTTTAGTCTAGTTGCATAGGAGCAATGTACGCTTCCGCCGGGGCGTCACGGTGAGTGCAAAAGCGATCCCGTGACGTCCCACTAAGGCGATGAGGTCAACCGTTGGTTTTTTAGTGGGTAGCCTTAAAAATGGCAGCGTCTTCTATGCTGCGGGGTAGTTCCACATACCCCCTCGGTCATTACCTTCCTGGCCGCAGGGATGAAGCGTAACGCATTTTTCCAAAGCTAAAAAGGAAAAAAAAAGAAAGGAGCAATGTACGCTTACTTGAAATAAAAACTTTCACTTTGACATTTGGATTCCAATTTGAAAACGTGAAAATGAAATTCCTATCACACTATCCATAAAGTTTTAGGAATCAAGCAAAGATGCCAAAGATTTAAAATGTAGTCCTGAGAAAAATTGTGATAACTTATTTATTGCATTTTAAGCTTACCTTTGTTTTTTAAGGTTTTTCATACTTATAAGTTAGTATAAAACATTAATATAAAGAAAAAATAAATTGAGTAAGAATTAAAGCCAATTTATTAAACAAGTCCGAAATACTAATGCAAATAAACAAAAAGCCTTCATTTATTCCTTTAATTGATGAATTTTTAGAAATGTTGAAATATATTTTTAAATCGGCGCGTCTGCTCTTTTTTTTTACTATGGTTGCAATTAAAGTCGCAACCTGCCTCCAATAATCAATGCAGAGCAATGCTGCAAAATATTCTAAACGGTTAAATAAGTAAATTCTAAAATTATAATCAAATTATATTAGAAAGAGTAACATAAATCAAATACTTATTAATAAAAAGATGCAAGAAATATTCTGCTTTTTTACTGTATTATGAACAAGACATTCGTAATTCATATTTTATATATGAATTTTTAACCCTTGATATGAGGTTTGCGTGAGTTTCTTATATATATTGGGTAATAAATAGTTTAGCAATAATCCTGTCGGATAGCTACTTCCGCTACAGAGTGATGTCAAACCCTTCACGTCGGGTATCTACTAGGGTTCAGTTCTCTCGCCCGTTCTTTACCGTATAGTATCAGATCCACGTGAGACCACGTAAGACTATTTTAGTCAGAAAAGAAGACCCCATTCGGGACTTGTTGACACAAAGAAGCGTTCACGTTAGGAAACGTGGTACGCGTTTGCATAATACATCAGCATAGCACACACACACCGCCTTTACCGGGTATGACGGGGTCCCAACTAATGCACGTTGGTCCGGCGTTCTGCCGTCGCTAGTATCAATTCTTATCCTCTTTTATTCCCTCGCTTCCCTTCCGACAAACAACACCCTGAGCCGAGGTCCGAGCGTCAAATGAGGCGCTCATAGGACGCTCATTTTCCCAGGTGGTCCTTTTAGGCCTTCCTTTTTAAGGGTCTCTTAGTTTTAAGAGATTCTTAGTAACAATATTTTAATGAATATCAATGATATTAGCTCTTAACTATGTCGAAATAAACTATCGGCATTCCGACCTCATTCGAAAGACTAATTACTAAAATGTCTCCAAATATATTTGATTCAGTAAATTTATTTATTTAAACGGTTTGGGTTACACCTTATAAATACCGTTAAATCAACGTTGCTCAAAATAAAATGGCGAAAAATAATTATTTGTTTCGAATGACGAACAAATTATTGTGAATTTGCTTATTTTTATTTAAATCATACAAAATGATATTTGTTTTTACTATGAAATCAGATCATTTATATGAACATAATTATAAGGCATTAAGTCGAGTCATCTCGAGTGGCAGCAGAGTCAACATCATTAAAACTCCTCTAGTGACCCATTTAAAAAAAAATGCTAATTATGTTGCTGTATGAAATTTTATACTTCTATTTGTGCAATTTTTATATGAATAGTTGAAGCTGATGATATGTTTAGTAAATCACTTGAGTATATTAAGTTTTGTGTTTTTTATTATTTATTATTTTAACCTATATTCCTTATATAATGTCATAGTTAATTTAAAAATATATAAATAAAACTCAAATTTATTGTATTTACAAATAATTGAAAATGTATAAGAAGACACTGCTAGATTTCCCATGTGACCATCTAGAGACGAATAACAACTTTGAAATTATATGTACTAAGAAGTTAAAAGTTATCTTCCTTGAAACTTAACTCCAAGAACCTATTATGTGTATGTGTGTGTTTTTATAATAATGTTTGTGTGAACCTACTATGTGTAAGTTTTTATAATAATGTTTCTCCTAGAACAAGTTACATATATTTTTTTTATTGGGTAGTGTTAAAAAATACAACAATGTTTATTTAGACATAATATATCAACTGAGCATATACATTTAAATCAGATAAGATAATGAGAAGATTGAGAAGAAAACATGAGAAGGCAATGTTAATTTTATTTAAAACACGTTTTATTTTTCTTACTTCATGTAACCTATAAAATGAACAAGATTTAAAAACTCAATTACAAGTACGTATAACGTAGTCTATTATTACAGAGCGTATTTAAATAGCAAGATTTTCTATCCCCATTTCACCATTTTTACAATCATAGTAAAATAACCCAAATTTAAAATGATAATGACTTTTTTTCTCTATTTTTTACCTAAGAATACAAATAATTAAATCAAATATTTCAGTTCTCTGATTCTAAATAACATATGGATAATGAGAAATATAAAAAATACAATTTTAGCTTCTAACGTATTATTCTTTGGCTGTAGTTAACTAAGAAATATTTACTTATAAATGAAGTTGTAGCTCTTGGGATTATTTTGAAGCATAACTTTAAATGGGTTTTGGTTTCACGTAATTAGTACTTTAAATTATTGTGCCAAGAAGCAGTTGAGAGTTTTGAGTATGCTTACCTTTTAAAGCTAGTAGATATATATATAAATATATATGTAAGTTTAAGCATTTCGTTCCATCTCGATAAATCCTAGTCGTGACATGACGTATTTGGAAATTTTCTTTTCAAAGATTATTGTTTAATCAAACACTATCGTATACCTACAATTATTTAGCATAATTTCTTTCTTTTGAGAGAATTGGTAAATTATTTGTTTAAACTTTCTTGACTCTGTGATAATATTTAAACCTGTTTCATATTATATTTATTATAGATATATTTTCCTTTACAGTAAGATATTTTTATAACTTAAAAAAACTACATTTACAAAAACTAACGTTCTAATCCTGTAAAGTCTTACATTTTACAAGTCAATTATTTTGATACGCGTAATTCATTGGATATGTTTGGTTTTGCAGCTAACGTTAGTAACTACGATAGTGTTCGTGAACCGGTGACGAGTCCGGAAGGCGGGCAAAAGATCTCAGGAAGTTATCAGGTAGGTTCATACCAATGGTTTATTTTCCACTTTGTATGCATTTAACACAAGAATTTCAGAATAGTTATTATTCTATTAACTGACGTATTCACATTACATGCCAGTTATTATGTGTCGTAATTATAACTTATTGTAATAACTCTAGTATTTTTTTTCATAACATCTTGTATTTGAATTTTAATCAGTATCATTTATTTTGTCATATTTCTCAAACTGGAAACAACACAAAGCTGATGTAACCGTAGTCGGTGATGTTTTACTCATAAAATCCCGGCAACTAGCACGCCTGCCACGTAATTACCAAAAACAACAATGGGTACGCTAATTTTCTATTGAGCGATTGTTTAACATCACAACTACTTGCACAACATCACAGCTGAGCAATTTCAGCTAACTGACAAAATCATATTTCCTTCTATTAATAAGACTTACTATTATTAATTTTTATTTCGGTAAAAATCTAAAATAATTTAAGATTATCTTTTCGTTTTGATTACTTTTTTTGTATTCAGTTATGATAGTCTACTTATCTTTTGATACTATTATGAGTTATAAAATGTTCGTTAAATTTTAATTACGTGTCCTCGGGTTTTCGATTTAGTAATTATATTAAAAAAGATCCCCTTGCCTAAAAAAATACTGAGCTAAGAGTGTAAACTTAGTAAGAAATATATGTTAACATCCTAAAGTGAGAAAGCAGAATCATAAAAGAAATCTCAATAGATTAAATATTAGTCTTACTTATCTAACTCAAATATGTAACTAAATCCACAGTACTTAATGCATCACAGTACGTCAAACCCGGACGATGTATGGGAAACGACAGATGTCACGTTGGAAAGGGGAGCAAGTGGCTTAGGGTTGAGCATAGCCGGCAGCGAAAGTGGAGGTGACATCAGCATAACTAGAATAGCCCCCAACGGTGCGGCTAAGGACGACGGCCAGTTGCAGACCGGCGACATTTTACTACAGGTAAATTTCCTTTTCTCATTTATTATTCAGAACCTGACCAGAACACAATAGCGTGGTCTGTATTATTCTGTATCTTTAAATATGTATGTGCTTTAAAGAAATGTGTTTACATACTAAATTTCATTTGGAAACAGGTAAGGTACACGAAAACATTTGTTTAGAACAAACCCGTTTAGAATTTTTGATGGAAATATAAGATTTTTTAAACATGTTGAAGCTTGTAGAAAGGTTGTTACTGGCCATTTAAAAGGAAAATTTTAAAATAAGCTTACAGTTTTCATAAATTTTTGTTCAAAGTAGTACTTAACATTAAACTGCTTAAAGAATATATAAAAAAAAAACGTTTTACTGTTAAAGCAATATACGTCTCGTATCTACGTACTTTGAATTTTTTTATAGTAATTTCTTAGAGCAACTTGGAACAAGATCAAATTGATGAAAACTGTCAAATTTTTAAGTTTTAATACATTCGCTGTTGTGATCGTTAGTCGTTACTGTAAAAAAAAATAAAGTGTTCATTTAAATTAACTCAACACAGAAGTATAATAAACCATAGAGCTGAATTAAATTCGATTCTTATATGTGTATCTCACTAAAATGTTGATAGCTATTAATACTATTATAACGTAGATGCCTTAACAAACGCGGAGTCCTTGTTGCTTATGTTTCAATTTGATATTACTTGAAACAGATTACTTAGAATTAATTTATATTAATTATATTATAATCTGATTTATTATTCTTGCTACTCGAATTACGTTGTTTTAATTTAAGCTTAACTCTTAATTACATTATGGTTGTGTATAAAAATAATTATATCAACAAATGTAAACTTAATAAATAAAACTTATATAAAATTGTAACTAAAATTGTACAAAATTAAATCTAAAAACAAAATTCAAACCACTATTACAAAAGATGGAATTTTATCGATGTAGTTGGTAAATGAAAATATTTGTTTTTGTGTTATTTGCAAATAATTGTTTCAAAAATATTTGACAAAAGCAAAAGCAAGCTCTAACATTAAGTTTATAACCTGACGGAGAATGAATAAGGCAGTCTCTGTTTGCTTTTACCGATATGGCGTTTTGCCAAAAGGCAGTCGACAGTAAATAACTACTGTAGGTACTATTTTAACTACATAAACTATATTCTCTAGTAATATATTTGTTTTGACTGTCTAAACTTCTAACAAGAATAAGATCCAATGATAAGTTAAACCTGGATTTACATGAAAATACTGGTGAATTATTCATATTTTATAGTTTACTGTACTACATTTTTTTACATCCAACAGACAATCCTTCTACACTTATATATATTTTTTATGTTTGACGGAGATAACCATATTCATCTAATCTTAGTTCACGTCATGATACCTAGCCAGTAGCAGTGATACGGATCACTTTGTATCCCGGAAATAGGTAGGGATAAGGACCAGTTATTCAAAACCTTTGACTTTAGGGATAGATCTTATCTTTAATTTAATTAACTTACTTTGACTTTAGATTTTAGGCTCTCAGAATATCATTGTATCTTGTTAGAAAAAATATCATAATATTAATAATAATTAGAAGATTTTACTTTATGTCTGAGTCGGACTCCTAAGAGCTAAGTTCAATTATTTAAATCTAACAACGTATTCAATATAGTATTCCTTTCCATGTAGTGTTATAGGGCATAGACTAAAAATCTAGAAAATATAATTTTATGACACGTTTCGACTTGTAAAATTATATTTCCTAAAGCCTTACCGAACATTTTGATATAAAGATATGTTTTTAGGTCAATGACATCTCAGTAGAAGGTGCGCCGCATTCAGTCGCAGTAAACGCATTACAAAAAGCCGGAAACGTTGTAAGATTAGTAAGTACTACTTATTATATTCTATGCTTTCTTAGTCTAAGCATAATATATATTTTTTAACGAAGTTTCCCTACGTGCTTTGCGGTATGGAATGATTTAGTAAAACACGTCACGACTATAAACCAGTTTGTCGTTTGTTTATTAGTTTGTTTTTGTAGTTGTTTGTGTTTTATTTGTTTAAAATAATATTCTATGTCTTAATACAAATACTTATAATTTAAATTACATAATAAATGATTGTTAAAACATGAAAATATAAAAATAAACCTTTTGATTTAAATCCTTCTTTTGCATTTTACACAAACATTTTATTAAAGAAAAATAATACAAATATTATTATTTCAATTAATAAAATTCTAAGTTAGGGAAGAAGCGTTTGGAACTTTAACCTTGACGGGTGTTCATGACGGCGCTTATTTGTCTTTTTTTAGTTTAGAGATTTCTTTTTCAATTTCTTCAAAGACTGAATGTTTTTTTTCTCTCAGAAAGTTCGAAGAGCAAGGAGATCGATGGTTGTGACACTTTGTAGAGGAGCACGAGGTCTAGGCTTAGGAATAGCTGGCGGAGCTGATGACGCAGGGGGCGAAGGCATTTTTATATCTCATATAGCCGTAGGCGGCGCTGCTCATCATGATGGCAGACTGAAACTAGGCGATAAAATATTAGCTGTAAGAGATGAACATGTAAGTATAAATATAACAAAACCTACATAAGCGTCATTATTAATTAAGCTACTGGATTTTTTGTTTATTTTTTTTTGTTTATTTGTTTTCACCATATTGTTATAATTTACGGACATTATACCAAGTAAGAAAAAACAATTTCCCATAATATGTATTTCTACATTTATATATTGTGACAATGATAATAAAACGAGCCAATGAATTTATGTGTCTAACAAAGTTCTGAGCACAAAAACAACTCGTACTTAGAATGTTAAACACCGGAATGTTTTGCAGCCACGTAGATAATTTGATTAGTTTTTGTAACACACTTTGTTTTGGAAATGTATTGGCGAAACAAGTTTGTACTTGTGGTGCTATAAGGGATGCTAATAAATGTGTTCATTATTTACTGTGTTACTAAAATCTTTAATATATGACTATTAATGCCTTTTGAATACAAATTATTGTATGCACATGATATTAATAATATCATGGCACAATAAATAATATAAAAATAGTATTACAAACAGATTTCATGAAGATTTAGTTTATAACATGAATGTGGTATAAATTAAGCATAATCTGTTTATTAATTAAGATGTAGGTACTAGCGTTTTGGTAAGAAGCGTGTCTATGCATAACATTCGAATAAGTAAGCCAGGTGAACTGAGAAGGAAACTCGAAGTAGGTACACGTAGTTAATTCTCGTACGAGTATTGTTTACATTTTGATTAACGAAGTAGAAGATATAGCTGTTGTGATCACATCTCTCTCTTTAAAATTAACACCCTTTAATTTTGTGTACTACAGAAAAATACATAACTTATGAGTTATATTGTTCTGTTTACCTCTTGATGTTATATATTTTTTTATGCAAGCATATGAAAGCATAATTTTTATGAAAGCATTTTTTATGAAAGCAATGAAAGCAATAAGGGTAAACTATCAAACGAACATGGTAGTCATGTTATGTGTTTTTTAAATCAGGGCAGGGAAACGTCACTTATAGGAGTGACTCACGGAACAGCTGTCTCTGCTTTACGTAGTACAGGAGACCACGTCACTCTGGTTGTTATGCCAGCAGCAGGTTCCATTCCGCCTGTCGCAAGGACCGCTCCACTTTATTCTAGTAAGTTTATTTATTTTTATGTTGGTATTTCTGTTAATGTACAGAAGTTCATAGATGAAGTTATTAGATGAATTTTGAAGTCGTAGGAAAAAATATGACTGCAACGTTTTGTAATGGTTTCTAGTACATTTTTTTTTTAATTTAGGGACAAAGACAGCTGTCCTATTATAAAGTACATTGAGTAAACTATACAGTTTTATCAAAGTCACGCTTTGATAGATTAAAAGCCATAATAAAAGCCATTCTTGCGTAAACCATTATCAGTATTGAGAACAATTTCTAAAAGTGACACATGACAAATTTGCTCATCGATTCATAGACTACTGAATACTGAAATACGATTCATAGGAAACTAGAATAGTTACGAAAAGGGTTATCAGTACAGGCTATTTAAATTATTTATTTTTTATTTCATTGATGTAAGCATACTATTATGAAAATCCATTTACAGCGAGGACTCAAGCAACCTCATGTTCAACGCTTCACGATTTCTCAGAAGAGGAACTCAATAAAATACCAAGGTATATTGTAATATAAATTGTGATGTAAACTCGTCTTAGTGAAATATCCCCTGTAAGTATTTGAATAATATAAGTTATGCTATTAAATAAATAAGAGGTACCTACCACGTATTTTAATACCTTTAATACCGTTATTGTAAATAGCATTATAAAAATATTTTTTGCTCTTTTATCGCTTGTATTACTTACATTTTATAAAATTTAATGCAATTTATATATATATATATATATATATATATATATATATATATATATATATATATATATATATATATATATATATATATTCCAAAATATTCCAATCGTAAAATTTATAGGAACTAAATAAAAGTGAATACCTTCCAACACTATTTATCCGAGAAATGGCAGAAATCCTACCAATAATTATTTCTAAGGAGGGTTGACGTCATTCCTACCCCCGCGCCGGTCCTAAAAACTTTTGCGATATCCTTTGCAATATGGTTGACATATTCCGTATACCATGAGTAATTGGGATAAGGAAAGGTGGATGGAATATAAAATATTTACTTAATATTAGTTTGTAGATAAAGAGTTATATTAATTGTCCTAAATGTCTTATAAACTTTATCGTCGTGGTTTATGGCTATTTCTAAAATGAATTATTTGCATTGGCTTGAAATATTTTAAATTGAACAATCACTTTCCCTTTGTATTCATAATTTATCTATTGTTGACTCGTAATCAAGCGGTATAACTGTTTTAACATTTTAGTTTATGACCTAAACATGCCTTAATTAAATGAGAATTTGTGATTTATTATACAGATGTGTACGCATGGTTCGTTTGGTACGTACCGGTTCAAGATTAGGAATGGACATAGTTGGTGGTTTGGGAGGAGACACAGATGACAATAGTGGGGTGGAAGATGATACATATGGCGTTTTTGTATCTGGTGTCTCAGTCGAGGGAGCAGCGTACGGATTACTACACAGAGGTGATAGAATACTGAGTGTTAATGGCCGTGACCTTACACGAGCGACACACGAACAGGCTGCTGCAGCTTTAAAGGTTTAATATTAGATATTTTATTTTATTAAAATAGGTGCAATGAATGATCAATCACAATGCATTAGGATAATTATATTTCAATGTAATATATTTTATTAATAATATTGCTTACAGACCGACGTACTTGTATTATAAATCCAATTACACATAGTGTTTGAGGATGTCAAAAATATTATATATAATTTTAAGCGTTCACCGCTAGATTAAATTATAAAGAAAGAAGAATACGTAAATAAATTTAATATAAGCCTTTTATATTCAGCAGTATTCGGGTAGTGCTGTAACTATCGCTGCCCAGTATCAGCGAGAACAGTACGAGCGGCTGCGCGCACGCATCAGGGCTATTAATGCTGCAGCCATGTCACCGCACGCGCACATACCAGTACGACCCGATGTTCACTCAGTGTACCCAAGGTAAAAATCATATACTTATATGAATTTTGTAAAATATTAATATATAATATTTTATAAAATATTAAAAGTATAACCAGAACTACTAAGATATCTTAGTATATTTAAGTATACTAATCGTATTACTTAATTATTTTATTCTTTTGCTTGTATCTCTATATAGTATAGATGATATAGCTATCTGGTATTATATATTTATAACTTGGCGATTTCATGTTGCGTTTATTATATAAACGCCTAGACTATGTACTAAGTATGGTTCGTGAGCTACACATTTGAATGGTAACACAATTATATAAATCGAACGTTATATTCAGGCATTCTACTTGGGTCAGAGGTACAGATCTTGAGTCATTGTACTATAGTAAAGATTGATTGTAATGTATAGTCAGGTTCCTTAAAACATTACAGTTTCTGGTAACATAATGAAAGTAGTTCGGTCAAAAATTATACATGTTTTTATTTTGAACAAAATTGTAGATTTTTTAAGATATTTGTGTATGTAATATATAAGAAAACCATAATACAAAATATAATTTGTTAAAAATACAATCTGTTATAAGAAGATTTGATAATAGCCCCTCTCTGAGCAAATTTCTTATTTTCTTTTGAAAAGGGGGCTATTCTCGCGATAATATTAAAATTGAATTTATTTTTTTCCTATCTTACTTTGGCCTTTCTTACGAATGTTTCTTACTATTTCTGCTCAGATTGTATTCAGGGAAAAAATAATCAATCATATTATCTTATAGCCGAAAATCCGCTCTTATTTTTTTCTAGTATTATAAACTATGCTGTTGTTAATTTCAACCCCAGTGCAATTGTTACAGGTAGCAGTAATCCTGAATAGGAAAGAAATGTAGGTAGTTGCGATATGTACATTATAAATTAAATCTAACACGCTGGGCCGGTGTTTGGCTTTGGGCTCACCCCCGCTACTTCTGGGACCTAAAATAAGCAGGTGAAATGGTGATGAGTGTTAAGTGATGAGGAAAATCATTGGGTTCGTTAATCTTCCCTAATTATAATTAAATACGTAAACACAATTACATTATATATCCATTGTAGATAGTTTTTTTAATAAAGTAACATTTCTGGATACCAATGAATTAAATGTTAATTATAAAACTGTACATGAGTTTTAAATTATAATTTTATTTTACACAATTATTTTATTTTTAATTGTTTTTTAGTTAATTAATAACTTTAAGACTGTTGTAGTATGAATTTTCTTTGATTAAGATAAAATGGTTTCATCACTAATTATTAGTTACTAGACGTTATAATTGTTTATGAAAGGCTTTTGCTAGTATCTACTAAGCATTGTGCTGATATCTACTGTTATAAAATGTTATAACGAATAGCAAATTGGCTCATTAAATATTATGTTTTTCTCATATGAAAGTAAATGTTTTTGTTTTTCAAATATTAAAAAAACTCTCGAAAAATTCACGATAAACTAGCACTTTATCATGAACTCTGAAAATTTAATATAATACGGAATTTTAATAATCAATTGAATTAATTATTATCTGTGCTGTTAATAACACAATTAAGATTATGTATGATATAAATTTCATCAATGTAATTAATTATAAATTTTTGGAACTGTGATACTAAAATAAATGTAATTATTATTACGACACAATGAAAGTTAAATATACATGGATAATTATTAATGATGTTTTCTTTTTTTGCCCCGATGACGATATTTGTACAATTAAAGTTAATAAGAGGCTGATTGTTAAGGATAAAGAAACAAACAAAATAATTACTTAATTCTAATAAAAAACTACGTAATCTATGTATTTAAAAAAGAAATCTAAAAAGAACCGAAACAATTACCACATTTACTTCACAAAAATATAAATTTTCTTTGCTCTGATTAAACTTTCTTTTCGAATATATTAAACTAAGTGTCGAAAGTCTCTACTGAGTGTACATTCGTTAGTCATAATTTATATAAAGTTACGAAGCATTTTTCACCAGTTAAGAGTGGTTTTTGGCAGGATCCCAAACACCGAATTCATTGTTGAACAACTTGTTAATATGTAGTAAAAATATTGTTATAAAATTCAAATTAGACTTATTATTTTTAAAGACCTCAATAATAAAGAGTATACCAGCATAAATAAAAAAGTATTCGAACTCCAAGTACAAATTAATATAATCGAAATCTACACTTTTTATATATACTACTTAAAAGATAGATAAAAAAAATATAATTTATGGAGATTTTTTTACAAACTGGTTTACATCGAAAAAATAATAACAAAAGAAGGCCTACAACAAATTACAACTTCACTAATTAGTCTGCCCATAAATATTGTTGTCTTAAACTTCGCTCCATATCCCGTTATTTAAAAGATTTCTTTTAAATGTATTATTAAATTGCAATATGGGTTCAGGGTTGCCACAGAAAATACTATTGCAGTGATTGTTTTTTGCAAACTATTTAGGAAGCCGTCGCTCATTTTCAAAACTTCAAAAGATTTTTATCAGCTATATATATGTATGTAATACTAAGCACAGACGCACCAACACTTTTCTTTTTGAAGACTATAAAAATAAGGGTTCTGCCTGATGTAGGAGCTACTAAAAAATAAATGCCTTTTCATTTGTAACGGAATTTATGGCCGGACTGACGTTAAAATTACTTTCACTAAAAATGTTGATCGGATTAAAGGTAGAAAGCAAAATGCTTTGGACTAATGTCGGATTATTTTTTGTTTGCTAAAATGTTGGTGATTTATATTTTTTGTCGGTTAATAAATAAAATGTAAATTGTCTATATAAATAGATTGGAATGACTCTTTTGGGTTTTTAGTGAATCCCAAAATATCACGGGCTATTGTTATAATTCTAAGTACATTTTCGAAATAAGATTACTATTAAATAATTAGCTATAAGAGAGACTAGATAGATAGAATAGCTAGATTAGCTTGATAGACTAGTCTATCTACGATAATTCTATCACACACTTTTCCGATAAAGTTAAAATTTTGGAATTGATATTCGTCAAATATTTATCTTGGTCGGCGCAGATTAAAAATGTAAACATGCACATTCATATGTCAGTTCACTCTCCGAAACGTTTGAAGAATTTGTTACAAACTAGGACGCCAACGTTTGCTATTTGGGTGCATCTGAGGGGCTACTTAATACATTAGATCGCCTTCAATCTTGTGAATCCGCTTTATTTCAGGAGTATGCTAGTTTTTACCATATTACAGATTACCATCAAACGGAGTGGCTTCTTATCAGTCTACCCCGGAATAACATCTTTACCACAACACCTCCAATTTAGCCTCCTTTTATTCGTATAAACGTTTCTAACCCTCATTACCCAGTAGCTGGCCTAAATGTACCTGCGTTTTAACAAAAAAAAAAAGGATATACCTTCTTATAAATCTAACTTTTATTCCATATCTTTTTCAAGCACTATACTTTTTTAGGTAGAAGCAAAGTGGTTATGAAATTCAATAACAAGTCATGTTACATATAGTCCTTCCGTCACGAAGATTGATTATTATTTGTCAAAAGTATAAGATATTATTATTATGTATATAATTTTATATTTTATAATCACTTGTATTTTTTAATTTTTGTAAATTTAAATATTTTATTTATATGTATAATACTATAGAAATGTCTATGTAGGTATTTGTCTATTGCCTATCTTCGTCCTCTATAACCTCGTCATAGAAATGTTAGATATATAGGTATGAGGTTATATGTATAGGTAGCTGGAAGAGATCTCTTTGAATATATAAGATCCTCTTATGGATACGTCTTTGTTATTATTTAAGTTTTTGTAACTAATTATCGTAACTGAAATAAATTAATGAGTATGTCGTAAATTATTAATTAATAGTCGTTATTCAGGTGAATAAAAAAACAAATTCAAGTAATAGATGTTACGACTTATTAACCAAACAAATATAATATAATGATAAAACAGAAGAAGTCGTCTACGGAACTGTGTTCCAGGGACAGATAAGACAAGATAACTGACAGTTATTATACAGTTGGCAGACAGCTGTAAGTTCTTTACATACATTTCTAATATTATAATATAAATAAATATAAATACCTTATAATTAGTTCTTTTTTTATATAAAAGAACAGTTTAAGAAGGATTAAAAGGAATCTTTATTGGCAAATTAAAGTATCTGAGGGACGGACGTTAAAATAATATAATGCTCTAATTTTACATAAAAACTATTACGAAAATTACTTTTATTCTTGTAATAAGTTAACATATATGTACACATACTACATACTATAGAATTAACATTTTATTTATTTTGAATCAATTTAGATTTACGAATTAATATGGATGATATAAATAAGCAGATTGCAAACCTTTCGTGTTAATTTTATCCAAGTGAATACGAAGATATTATTAGTCAATTATTATTAGTCAATTAGTAAAACTACAGTTTTATTGATCAAACAGAATTGGAATTTAATAACATAAATTGTAACACAGTCCACGTTTTGCAGCAACGAAACGCATATTGGCACCTACTCAAAATATCGACAGTACTGAAATGTTATCTACAGAATTTTAAGTAAATATTAACATTTTTACACGAAATACGTAATGTATTATACTTTTTTCATCGGGTATTTATAGTTACCAAATTATATTATATAATACATATGTACCATATTGGTATTAATTTTAAAGCATAGGTTATTATTATTGTAACTTCTTACTTATTGATGATCTTGATCTTTACTTATCATGATTTCCATTTGCATAAATATCATAGTCACCAAAGATATCTTCTTAATAAAACGGACATGTATGTTAGCTTTATTGTTTTATTCTGAAATTGCCATCCATTTTCAACAACTTAAAAGGATCAAAATGCTCTTTCCGGGGTAAAAATACCTGAAAAGGTAAAACCAAAACCCTAACTGGAACACGAGAGTAATTATATCAGTTTTAGGCGAACAAAGCGTGTGAATAAATAAAAATCTTTTATATTTATACAGCTGGCCCTCCCAATTCAAG
Organism: Napeogenes sylphis; assembly: GCA_959347405.1. NCBI lineage: Eukaryota > Metazoa > Arthropoda > Insecta > Lepidoptera > Nymphalidae > Napeogenes > Napeogenes sylphis. The sequence goes on along the minus strand of OY365788.1, from coordinate 24,699,454 downwards.
AAAATTAAATGATTGGAAGCATTTTATAATACAAACGAACTGGTCTTAAAAGGTAACTTGTCAGTTTTTATTATGTATAGGTACAGTTATAGTTTTATTATATTTAGGTAGAAAAATACGAATATAACTCCTTAGTTCTTTTTACATTTTTGTACATAAAATGTAATATTTGTATTAAATCGATTCCGTTGTCACGTCTCTAAACTATGATCTAGTTTCGCTTATTGCTTCAATTAAAGTTAAATATTAAGGTTAGTTAAATATTTGATTTCCTGTCTTTTTATCATTATATTGGTTCTCTAATATTTCTAATACTTCTAAGAATTTGAGAATTTATTTATTTTAAGAAGGCGATAAAAATGTACAGTTCAATGAAGGTCAAAATTTAGTAAAAGTAAGAGAATATTGATGATCTACTGACTGACTGACTGACTGAAATAAATTTACAATTAAATTTTCAAGTTAATAGGGAGATAAGCTTCATTTTATTTGACACTTATATACCTACTTGATAAAGGTACCTCATTTTAAAATGCATTTTTTTTATAAAATTAATACAAAGTGCCAATGAAACCGATATTTTTTTTTACGTAGGTTTTCCATCTAATGTCAGAGATATTTTTTTTTCTTGTGGTAGCAGTTTTTACTTAAAACAACCAAAAACTTTGAATGTACCTCTATGCATAATACTATTGGACCTTTGTTAGTGTTTATTATAAATTATTTATTACCGACACTTTATGTGTAAGATTTTTGTTCCCTAACTAATGGGTTTAAAATGAGCCTTTGTGAGGCAGACGGACGGATAGACAGTGTTGGCTTAACAAAAGAGATCAGCCTGGATATTAAGATATGGTTCTCTTAAAAGTGAAATTAAACTGACATAAATCAACAGTCACTTCCAACCTTCGTTCGTTAGCCAACATTTAAAATACATTCAGCTTATCGCAAATGAACTAAATGCTTTTTACGAGTGAACTAACTAAACAAAACTTAAAATTATGACTGTTTATTATTAATATATTTATGAAAATTTTATTTACGTTAATAAAAATATTTACAATGTTCAAAAAAAATGGTGATTTACATAAAATTAATACAAGAAATAAAAATAAACCCGCTATGCCCAACACTAGGCTATATAAAATAGGTAAATCCTTTAAGGGTAATTGTATAAGTTTTTATAATAAGCTCCCAAATTAAGCCTTAAGATTGTTATTAAATAAATTTTATTTATATTTAAAATTAATTTGATTAAAAAATCCTATTATAATGTACAGGATTACATTAACGACGGTTTGCCCTGGGAATTAACTGTATTATATTGGGAAATTAGTAATCTCCGCAATTTGTATGTCGTTATAGATTAATTTTGTTTTATCAACCGGCTGTATTATACCGATCCCTTAGAAGTCATTACTCGCGGTAGCTTCGGGAGTCGGGTTGCCTTCCTCCCTCAAATATGGCGAAGGGGATGATGGCTGGCTCTTGCGTTATGCTCGTAAACGGGGACTGCTTGCGCGAGCTGGTTGTGTTGTGCGTTATACTCGTGAAGGAGGGGTGTATTGCAGGCCGAGTTTTAAGAACTTTCACCTATAATTATGGGTCAGGGTTAATTCAATATAATAATTATAAATTATATCCTCTTAAACATTAATAATAAAAGATAGCAGGAACAGAATATGTCACTTTTTCTATTATAATTACTATGACATAAATAACAATATATGGTAAAAAAATATTTAAAATATATCAGAATTTTAAAAAGTGAATGTTATTTTAAACAATATCGACTGAAAAGATCTTAACAACTCTAATCTTACTCATATATAAGTGCGAATGGATATTTGTTACTCAATCTCGAAAAAACTACTGAACGTATTTTGATGAAGCTTGGCAACATTGCAGCTTATGTACCAGAATAACACACAGGCTAAAATTAACTTTTCATTTTTCATCTGATTTTGTCTATGATATAACATAGGTTGTAGCGCGATTACGGAATTGACACGGAAGGTTCTGTTTTAAATCGTTGGTTCACTGAATTTTACATAAGTATTTGTGAAAATCCTTCTTAATACCCGTCAAGTTTAGAAGGAGTGTTATGTTATTCAAATATATCTATATTAATAGAAATATAGCCAATTATGTTATTTGTATGTCCCTGCTGCATTCTAAACGGCTTAAAGGATTTCGGTATATACGTCAAAAATAATTGAAAATAATATTTACATAGCTTATGTTCCTAACCATAAAAATATTATTTTTACAGCGTACGTGGATGAAGTCACGGGCAACAGCTAGTAATATAATATAACAATTAACGTAAAAAATAACTCGTGTATAAGTCGCTCTTAAGAAATTGGAGGAACCGGAAAGTTGAAATATATATAAATATATTTATATATTTATTTATTTCAACTTTCCGGTTCCTCCGATTTCTTAAAAGCGACTTATACACAAGTTATATTTTATATATATAGTTATTATAGTATAGTATATTTTGTTATTTATAGTAATAAAATTGATGTTCCTTCTAATTTTCCTACAACTTTATTTGAGTGTAATAAATTTTTCAAGTTATACATAAATTATGAATATAAAACTTAATTTAATGCAGTATTATATAAGCATTAAAAGAGTTAATTTTGGTTTAGATAAATGTAAAGTTAGCTCTTTGTAAATGACCGCCCGAGGACAAAACTCTACAAAACCACATGTTTTGATGACAACAATGTTTTACTCAAAAATATTTAAAAACATTTCTATGTGTTATCCAGGGTTGTAAAATTAAATTGTTTTCCTATTTTCCTTGTTTCACATTTTGTATGAATATAAAAAGATTCTTATAATTTTTGAGTTCTATATCAAAAGTATAATATATGTATTTGTTTATTGAGTTTATTTACGTTAATTTATTTATCATCTTTAGCTGTATATGAGTATTGTTTAACTATTATCTTGCACTTGGGTTGTGTGAAATAATTATCTTCCAAGAGATAAGCTACGCTGTATACAAACTTTATTTTTTCCTTGCGGTGACCGATCGTCTTGCTGGCCATTGTTTTTAAAAAAATAAATATATTATATTATAGAAAGGAAAGGTTTGTATGAAGTAGGTAATACATAACTTTTAATGAGGTGATTAAAAGATATATATTACATAATATTTCAAATAGTGATATTTGTCTGGTATGAGCTGATATGGGTATTTTAACTTAGAACCAAAGCCTTTTTTGCTGACGAAACGATTGTCGACCTAATGAAGACCGTGTCGCGGGCAACACTTAGTATAATGTAAAGGCTTAACTTTTGATTTGCCCTACTACACTACTTGCACTACTACATCATCAGTTCATATGATCCACAGATGACCCTAGTATTTTTTTATATTTCTTTTTAATGATGACTTCTAGTCTCAGTTATTTGATTTTTAAGCGCTACTTAAAGGTTAGGGATATTAAACTGCAAAAAATCATTAGTAACTAAAGCTAAAATGAAGTAAACCTTGATGTAGTGAAAATATATTATTAAAGCATTGATAACAAAAAAAAATAATTAATAGAATGGATTGAAAAAAAAAATCATAATATCTTAACGTAAAAAATATTAAAAATATTTAAAAATATTAAATAGTTACACAATTCCTTTTTTGATTAGTATAAAAAATTATTAAATAGTAGCTGTGCCCGCGACTTCGTACGCGTAGATTTCAATAAAACGTACCTGTAAAAACTGTGAACCTTTAAAGTTTCATCGAACTCAATCAAGTAATTTTTGCATACGTATAAGAATTTTTAGAGATTATTAACTTCTTTATTTGTCCCAGGTTGTTAAAAAAACAAAATGTTAAGTGAAGCCCATTACAACATATTCCTGAAAACTGCATCCAAATCGTTTAATACGTTTAGGAGATATGTGTACAAACATACAGACATACAGACGAACAGAACAAATGAAAAACCATGGTTTTGCTCTTGCTTATATAAAGGCCTCTTCCCCCGCCATTATGATTTTTGATAATATTTTCTATGTAGGTACAGAAAGTAACAGTTTTTTCTAATTGTATATAGATAAATTTCTTGAACACTTTAAATACATATATTTTTTGATAGAGTGAAAAAAATGCAATGCAAGTGAAAAACTAAATGTTATTCAGAGTGATGATATTTTTTTATGTATAAAAGTTATTTAAATTGGCTATATATTCTTTACGTGTTGCGTGCACAACTAAAAGACAAACAGACGAACAGATTTTTTTTAAATGTTAGAAATGGATTTTTTCTAGTTATTCCTTCACATCCTGGCTATTTATTTGGTGATATTTTCAACGTATAAAGACTACTCCTCTACAGATTTATTACATTTATATAAACAGATTTGTATCGTATTTATTACATGGTGCACATAAATTGACATAACTTTTTTATTTATAACCCAATTCAAATTAAATAAACCGCATTAAAATTGGTTCAGTCGTTTCTGAGATTAGTGTGCACAAACATACAGACATACACACATACAGACATACACACATATAGACATACAGACAAACCATTGTTTTGGATTCTCTAGCTCTTATAAAGGTCCCTCATCATGTTTTTTTTAAATATTTTCCATGTACAGAAATCGAACAGTGGTAATTTTATTATAATATGTATAGATATATCTTTTTTAGTTTATTTGCATAAGTATATACTTATGTAGAAGTGTTTATTATACCTACATATATATATACCTACCTACTTTAATTTTCAATTAAACCCTTTTGGGTTTATTGGTTATTAAAGTACAAAGTTCAACAAAATTACCAAATTGTAAAGTTTCTAACTGCAGCGAGTTAAATATTATCTAAATGATAGTTAAAGCAAAACTAATTAACAGAATAATGCGGGTAGCTTCTTTGTTTTATACTATTTAAAACTAATTTTGCTCAGCACTATTGGCTTGTAGACAATGCGTTTTGTCAGCCCTTTGTACTTATTTGATCAAAACAGTTTTATAAAAACAATATCAGTTGTATAACATTATTTTATTATCTTGTACGTGAGCCTTCATTTAACAAGATAGAAAACATTATCAATTCATTTCATATTGCTTGTAAAATATTAAAAATTAAGTAATAACCTCGATCTACGAACAGCAATCGATAATATAGAAAATAATGAAAGAATAATATTGATCCGTCTAAATTATTGTTCAATTACTTAAGTTTTCTTATTATATATAAAATAAATGTCATCAGTGTTTGGGATGTCATCAAAATATGATAACGGGTTAATCGTGATTTATTATCATTTATATTTGCATGTCACAATGTAACATACTACCTACATCGACATGTCACAATACTATGCCGATTGCCGACGCCTACTGTTTCACTAAAGCAAGATAACATATAGTAAAAGAATCATTAGTAACTTTTTCACAAAAATTTACACTCAATTCTAAATATCAAAAATACGTGGCTTTCTATTAAAAAAAATTGATCTCTTTTTTCACAAACGTTTCAATTTTAAACATGTTTTTCCAAAAAAGCTGTATGTTGAAGCAAATAAATTAATTATAAAATTGTAGCTTAAGTGCCTTTAAAAACGATAATATAAGAAAGTTTATATTTAGTAATGTTGAAACTGCAACTGAATAATAAATGAGCCTTCCTTAAAACAAAAAAGGAATGTATAAAAATTATCATTAAATTCATAAAGACTTACATTCCTTAATTTCTACAAATTGTTAAAATGAATAAAAAAATATATGTTTAGTATAACTGAATCAAAATATACAATTATAGAATATACATTATTTACTAAAGTATTATTACTGACCTCTATCTACTCATATCTTTAATAATACTAAGCTACGAGAAAGCTTCTAAGCGTCGGAATTCAATAAATGGCTTCACCACAAACAACTCGTTATGTAAAGTATTAGACGACAATGACTATCAGTAAACGACAGACAAAAAAAAAGTATTCCTAAAAATATATTTTACCTATCCGTTTTTTTTAAATACAATAGATGTACACAACAGAGAGAATACTGATTTCCAAAATTCTCGAGACTATATCAGTAAATCTTTATTACATACAAGAATCACTCCCGGGAAATAGAAGATTGCCATGTTATAAATAAATCAGTCTCTTGTAAATGTACATTTTGTATTGAAGAATCTTTTTATCATTATCATCATCGCAAATCGTTTTTCGTCTAGAAATCTAGAATATTTTAAACCCTTGTGTTTACAAGTTTCACGTTTGTGAATGCATCAAAAAACGAATCTAATTCTAATGGTGGTGGCTAGGTTAGTTATTATTATACTCCTTATAATGTTCATTTGGTTTCTAGTAAATTTCTTTAAATATAAATTATGGCTGTGACTACGAGTCTATTGCTATTTAATACGATAAAAAAACTAAACTCAGATTATAAAAAAGAGTATCAACGTATTTGTTTTATCGATTCCTGTCCGTCTCTGACGTTTTATAAATCCAATGTTTATCTATTTATGATATTAAAAAAAATACTTTGAAAGGTTAATGAAGATTGTTTTAGAGAGTTTTGTTATACATTTAAGATTAATACTTTATTTTTACCTGATACTTTTAACATATTATATATTTAAAAATCAATCTAGTTTCGTATAGGGTGGATTGTTCTTGTTATTAGTGATTAATAATTGGCCAAAGAAAAGAAGTTTTAATTGATATTTAAGAGTTAGGCTACGAATAACAACTGTCATTATGTGACAAAAATGACTCTCCCATCAATTTTAATAACATTTTTTCTGCAAAAAAAGTATTTATAAGTTACTTTTATAATAGACAGATATTATATTTTACATACAAATGCCATCCAAATTAAAATAAATGTGTCAAGGATAACATTAATTGTGTATATTTTGTTATGACCAATTACCATGCAGACTAGACTAGACCAGTAAAGAATTTTCATGTTCTCGTACTTTTGTAACGAAATATTCTAATTATTGAACATTTATATAATCATGTAACATTGTCCTAAGATAAATATTGGTGGAAAATATTAAATTTTTGTTATAGTATAATAATATATTAATTTGAATAACATAAGTACACAAAAAAAGAGCCGCGAACCAGAAAGTAGACCCCTATATTTTTATGTTTTTTTTGGATGCTGAAACCAAATATGGCCTCTACAAGTCACCAAACCAACCCATTCTCCCTCTATCAACCCCTTACAGGGAGCGAGAAGGAATGAAAATTGGGTTTCGATAAAAAAAAATATGTATAAGGGTTCCCATTTTTTTTTGGTTGCTGAAACCGAGTACGTCCTCTACAAGTCACCAAAACACCCCATTCTCCCTCTATCAACTCCTTATAGGGGGTGGGGAAGGATGAAATTGGGTTTCGATAAAAAAACTATTTCACACATGAAGCTTAATATTTATTTTATAAAAAAATACAACTAAACCAATGGTTTTATATAACGTGTAATATTGAGTAGCAACCTAAGGGTTGAACAACCTTGCCTTCTATGGACGGGATGAATGTATTAGTTAGTTAAATATACTACTATAATTTATACCAGCTTCAAACGTTTACTTTTGCTTATTTGACAGAGAATATATCGTTTAATGTTGAGAATGTAGTTTGGAAATGCACGTATATCTTATAATATTATGACATCACAACGCCTGCCCCAAAAGTTTTTATTGAATATCAACGCTGGACTATTTACGACTTTCCAACTTATGGGAAAGGTCATGAAATATGACTTTCTAATAGTTGTGAAACTTGTGTAAACTAAAAATAATATATTGTAGACTTATGTATGCCAAAGAAGTTTCATTTCTATAAATGATCATAATTTTTAGATCATAGAATATAATTATTACATCTAATGATATTTATTGAATAATTTAGGTTCTACTGAGATTTTAATTTATAATTTTAATAATTTTATTTTAATTACCCCCGTCAGGTTATTGTCATTGTAAATTGAATATTTAATTAAATTTAGAAAATCCAATTTTAATGTACAGATAGAATAGCCTAGCCTTATAAGATAAGTGGCAGTTATATTAACATTTAATAATAAAATCCAAAATGTAATGTAATCAGTATTCAGGACCAGAGGGTATCAACATAAAATGTTCATTGAATTGGAAATGCTACGACTGCTGTAGCCTTGTTTCACTTCCAAAAACCAAAGAGTAGGTATAATTTAGCCATAGTCGAAAAGAAGAAGGTTAATGTTAAACAATATATTTAATTATCTGCTGAACTATGCCTAATAGAAATTTATTATTCTTTTTTCAAAATTTATTTTATTTAATGTGCATTATAATATTTAAAGAATTCTAATTACAGAATCTCCTTGTATTCACATAACGAGGTCAGTTCTTAGTAGCGCGAGTGAAGCTATTGTTCCTTTCAGTTAGTGACCCACTTGTCTTTGTAGACATGTGTTAAGGATTGACGTTTAATTCTGTGCAACTTTATTTGTTTTTTTAGGAAACCGAAGATCCTGTTAAAATAAATTATTTACTTAAAACTATGAATCTAAATTACTAATTAATAATGCTATATTATTTTACAATCTTACTTTTATACCTTTATAAGAATATGTAACTCTTAGTTTGACAATATATATTGAATATGACATAAAACCAAAATGTATAATTAATTTTTATATTTATAAAACTACAATGTAACTTACTTACACAATTTTTGAATTATTTTTTATTGAATCTATTGGTAAATTTGACTATTAATTACAGGTTAAACCTAAGTTAAGAGGACTAGCACAGCACACAAAAAATAAGTATAAAAATATACACTATGAGACATATACAGGGTTATTTTTAATTAGTTGACTATATATATAAATATATTCCCAAAGGATTAAAACTTTTATTGAGCAGTAGGTTTTCAACAAGTAATTATACACAATCAGTTGGCGAAATGGTGTTGAGAATGGTCTCATGGATATGGATCTTGGACCACATCTGCTTTATAATTGAATCTTTGATTTGACGTAAAACACTTCCTTGTGTTTTAAAAATATATATAATAACAACGACATTCCATCTCAGACATAATGATCATCGTAAATGATGGTAATCATTAAAAGTTTTTTTAATTATGTTATTAAATAAAAAACAGTTTACTACAGTAATAAATAATGAAACCACTCAGTCGCAGTTATAAAAAGTAAAAGCATAAACTTTTTAAATTGGTCATTTAGAAAGTGAAATTCCCTACACCAATACACAATTAGCTAGTTCTCTTATAAATGACTAGAGTCTTATATTTTTGACAGTCAGTTTTATTTAACAGTTATTAGTGTGAAATTTGCATATTAAATATGTTCTTCGTTATATAAATAATCTAAAAATGTATTTAATTAATCGGCACATTATCTAGGTAGATACAAAAAAAATTTTGACTATAATAGTTTTTTTAAGGATTATAGTTAATACAGAATATGTTCTAGAGGTTTTAAGGTTATATTTTTATTATATATTTTTATACATAAGAAACAGGTGCATTGTTCATTAAGAAAAGATTTTTATTTTTAGCAAGAAATTATAAATTAAAGAGTGTGAATTATTCGGTTGAGTTATGAGGGGCGTGAAGAAAACTATCTAAGTCTACGTCTAATTCGTTAATGAATTTATATAAATATAGAATGAAAAAAAAAGGATTTTTAATGAATATCAAACTTGCGAGAGAACTCGTACGGACTTTTGATTCGAGGACTATAGGAGGAGGAGTACGGTTTCAACGACGATAATGTGGAACTCTAATACCGTAGTTAAATCCTTTTAAGCCCTTGTGAATGTGAGAGCATAATATAACTAATATGGATGTGTTTAGTTGTTCTAGTTTTTTATATTGTACCTCTGTACTTTGTTCACACATATTTATTATGGCTGTGGCTCAAAAAAATAATTTTAAAAATAGGATAGTTCTATATGTAACGATAATAATAATAAAGACGTTCATTTGAAAATAAAATGTTTCTTAAAGTGTAATTTACAGAAAATGTAGAACAAACTTCTGGTGAAAATGTCGCAGTCTCAGCTTAAAGATGGTTTTCAGTCCGCACCTTTACAAATGTTGTCAGCACAGGATGTAAAGTTACATTTAGAATCTAAATACATTAAAAATATAACCATAAGATGTACCGATGTAAAATACTTATATATATAAAAATAATATAATTCTAAAACACAACATGAATATTTATTTACATAAAAAATCTGTTAGAGAATGGTACAATCCCCTGCAATTCATCCTGTGCACGTGACTACATTAAACTTTTTAGATATTGTATTGCAATGCGTTTATATTAATATTACAATATTTTTATGCGTACAAATATTGTAATACAATGTATTTATGCATCTGCGGCATCTACGTCCTCTTGTTGGCCGCGATTGTGTTGTATGTAACATTTGTAACTATGCCTGAATAAAAGAGTGATTAATATACATATTTATCCTGTTATTTGTAGGTTTTTGTGAAATCTCAATACAAGAATACCATGTATTCTTGTATTAAATATTGTAAAAAAAAAACAAAAATACGGCATAAATTGGAATTATATATATAAATTCAATCTATTAAATATAATAAAAATAAAATAAAATCAATTACCATTTACAGAAATATGCACAGAGTAGCTAGATTTCCGTTCGCAATCCTATTGACAAATTCCGCCTCTGCATGTGCCAATAAGATTTTCAATCAATCAATATATAAACATTTACTTTTTACCTTTATATATTTTCATACTGTACTTTTATACAGTATTTTATATAGCAAGATTCATTTGTTTTTAATTGAATTCATATTATTAAAATTGTTGAAAGCGTTTTTTACACATAAATATATATTTACATTTGTGTATGATTTACATCATATTATTTTCTTAATAAATTATTTTACCATACCCTTTTTCAAACCAAAAAAAAAGCAAATGACTTTTAAGAAGGACATACATTTAAAAATGTTGTACAAAAACTTGTACTTTACCCAAATGTAATTACTTCTAGGTAAGTTGTCGGTTCTAGGTAATCGATATAGCAAATTCATTTTAATATTATTATTATTATTATTAGTTAGTTTTAAGAAAAAGTCAATTAATTAATCCGAAAAAAACATTTTGTAAAATTTTTCATATTTCAATATGGGATTAACTGTTTATAAATACATTTGTCTATTCCTTTGTCTATAATAAATTATAAACAAATACAACTAAGATAAACACAAGGAGTTAGATTCACCTGCACGACAGCGTTCCCCACGCGGTTGTAGCAGTGTCGCGTCATACCGAGAGCTGTGTGTATTTTACCGACAGCGAGGACGACGCGACGGGCAGATTCATCAGGCGAGCGATGCAGGCGATACAATACAACATTATATAATATTAAATAGTAATATCTCTATAAAAGACAAAAACTTTGCTATCGTAGAAACCTTGCTCGTGATGAGTGAAAAAAATTAAAAGAACACTAGGCGGCTACAATAGTGTTTTAGTAGGAAAGCGTTAATCAGAAAATATAAGAAATATATGTATTCTAACTTTTAATAATAAAATCTTTATTATATACGGAATACTTAAATATTTCATATAATAACACTGTATATGTGGATATATCATTTAATAAATAAAAAAATATGTGAGTGTGTATTAGTGTACACATGTAAGAAGTGAAACTTCTTTATGACATAAATTTTTGAAAAATGATTCACTAATTACAATTTTACAGGAATGGCTAATTAAGCTAAGTTACCATTTTTTGACATTGCTATAAAATTTCTCCCATCCGTCGATAAAAAAGTTTCACTTCAAATATGGCGCGTAACGGAAAAATGTGACTTAGAAATAAAGATGGCGCGTAACAGAAAAACGTCATAATTTTCATTAATATTAATTAATTCAAACGTAAGAAGTGAATCGACTGTTTCTGACGTATAATATTCTCATAGAAGAAACACATAAGTACCATAAAAACAGACAAATGTACACAATCTACTTTAAAAATAATAACTTTAGGCTTCTTAACATGTTGGATCGTCACTATATCACAAATAAAATTATTCTTCATCATGATTTCTGCTGTTTCGAGTTGTTATTCATTCTAGGTATAGCAAAACAGACCTGGTAAAGATCAGGACCCCAATGCTCCATTTCTCAGCCAAAACTCGTATTTTTTTTTCATTCTTACTTCTTCTATTTTAGACAATCAATATCTTATATATATAAAGAAGGATGTTTGTATATATGAAATCGATGAACTCAGGAACTATTGGACCGATAATTATGAAAATTGGTATATATATGTATTTTTCCACGGAGAAGGTTTATATGGTATGCCCATTGATGTAACTCGTCACCAGGCGGCGCTGTCAAATATAGACTTCCGCCCCGTTCAACCGATTGTCATAAAAGTTGGTATGACCATGTATGTTTCCTCGAAAAAAACGAATATGCTATGTCCATTGATGTAACTCGCCACCAGGCGGCGCTGTCAAATATCGACTTCCGCCCCGTTCAACCGATTGTCATAAAAGTTGGTATGACCAAGTATTTTTCCTCGAAGAAAACGAATATGCTATGTCCATTGATGTAACTTGCCACCAGGCGGTGCTATCAAATATAGACTTCCACCTCGTTCAACCGATTGTCATAAAAGTTGGTATGACCATGTATGTTTCCTCGAAGAAAACGAATATGCTATGTCCATTGATGTAACTCGCCACCAGGCGGCGCTGTCAAATATCGACTTCCGCCCCGTTCAACCGATTGTCATTAAAATTGGTATGACCAAGTATTTTTCCTCGAAGAAAACGAATATGCTATGCCCATTGATGTAACTCGCCACCAGGTAAAGTAAGGGTTGGCCCAGCGAAGCGGGCGGGGTTCGCTAGTGTAATTATAAAACTCTAATCCTATAATTTTAGTTTTTAGGGTTGGTGTTTTATAATCTACATACTTGTCATTTTGATTATTTAGTATTTCCATAGCAACATGGTGTAAAAGAGATGAAGCTATACGAAAAAAGCTGGCGCGTAACGGAAAAATGTTACGCGTAACGAATAAATGTTACACTAATTTTTTTTCCAACCCCGAAAAAGAAGTTTCACTTCAATAATAAATAAAAAAATAATAATAAAAATAAAATAATATTAACTGTGCAAAGAACTTACAATTATAGTTTTTTAAAGATACCTGTACTAACAGACTCCTTTTCGAGCATGTTATCTCAAAATTAAATTTTATATATTGTAATTTACATTTTGTTATTGTGTAAAATAAAGATTATAACATAAACAACTAAGAAAATTATTTTTCCGAAAACACTCAAGAGTTCACGTTTAAATTAAAGTTAAGTGAAGATTACGAATAACGGTTTGAGGCGTCCGGAAAAATGTTACAAAAATATTTTACCACGTATCTAAAGTGCGTTTTATAAACGGAGCGTGGTACGCAAAGAAATTTGTGTCGAAAAAATTACGGGCCATTACGGCTATAAGCGTGTTTGAGGTTTAATTTATTTCTTGCAAAGTAACTAAAAGGTAAGGTAAGTATTATACATTATGAACACGTTCATTAGGCCCGAAGATCCGCCATACAGGCTTTTAAGCTACGACACACGTCGGAATTTTGTAATAAGATTTTCTTAATTTAGGGTTCGCCTGTATATAGCGGTGTTGCTCAGACCGGGTGATATACGAATAGAGTTTGAAGCTTGCGTATTCATGTTACAACATTTCAATATACATGACAAATTATTTATTTATTTAATAGGAAGCCAACGTGATATACAATGGAAAACATTTGTTTTACTATATGTTATGTAAATATAAGTTACAAAGTGTATGCCAATTATAGGCTAACTTAACATTCAATTTTAGGATGGCTGTCTACAAAATCTTAAAAATAAACATTAAAGTAAATGTCACAGATTTTATTTGCAGAAGTTACAATTAAAATTTATACTATGATAAAAAGTAAACAAACAAAATAACTAAAAAAAATAAAAACGTAAAAATGATAACAATATTAAAATAATGTGAAAATAAAACTTATCTAAACATAAAAAAAACTAAATAGAAAGAAAATATTACCTAAAATTGTAAAAACAGTAAATATCATATAAAAAAAATATTTTAGCACAAATAAAAACAAAGTAATTTTAAGAGTATTTTTAATTTTAAGAGGTATCAGTTTTGTTCAAATTTAAAATTTAATAGACTTTTTAATTTAAAACAAACGTTTCAGGAAACCGTTTTTTTATTTGTTTTGATAACTGAGATATTTTTTTAATTTTAATCTTAAAGGTCCTTAATGAATCATTAAATATATCAATATCGACTTTCTTAGAAATACTGTTATATGTTTTGACAATCCTGTTTATTGGGGCAACTAAACCCGAATTAGTTCTAGAAAACCTACTTTTAAAAATTGGCAAATTTGATAGCCTTGCATTTGGCCTTTGTACAATTAGACTAATATCTTGAAGTATTCTAGAACAGTCAATTTCCTCTGATATTATTCTGTGTAAAAAACACAGGTTGGCTATATCTCTTCGATTTGAGAGCGGGAGCATGTTATATAGTGATGATTTTGATTTGATTTAAACCATGTTATTATATTTTTTTATTTGTTTATTCGTTTTGTTACATATTTTGTACACATGCATCAGCAAAAATTGTAAAATATTTACTACTTCTGTATTTCTGTACATTAACATAAATATTGTAACAAATAAAAAAAAATGTTTTATTGCAAAATAACATTTATTTTCTTTTACAGTATGTTAGGTTATGTAGTAAAAATATTGTTATAAAATTCAAATTAGACCTATTATTTTTAAAGACCTCAATAATAAAGAGTATACCAGCATAAATAAAAAAATATTCGAACTCCAAGTACAAATTAATATAATCGAAATCTACACTTCTTAAATATACTACTTAAAAGATAGATAAAGAAAATATAATTCATGGAGATTCTTTTACAAACTCGTTTACATCGAAAAAATAATAATAAAAGAAGGCCTACAACAAATTACAACATCAGTAAGTAGTCTGCCCATAAACATTGTTGTCTTAAACTTCGCTCCATGTCCCGTTATTTAAAAGATTTGTTTTAAATGTATTATTAAATTGCAATATGGGCTCAGGGTTGCCACAGAAAATACTATTGCAGTGATTGTTTTTTGCAAACTATTTAGGAAGCCGTCGGTCATTTTCAAAACTTCCAAAGATGTTTGTCAGCTATACCTACCTATATTTGTATGTAGTACTATGCACAGACGCACCACCACTTTTCTTTTTGGAGACTATAAAAATAAGGGTTCTGTCTGATGTAGGAGCTACTAAAAAATAAATGCCTTTTCATTTGTAACGGAATTTATGACCGGACTGACGTTAAAATTACTTTCACTAAAAATGTTGATCGGATTAAAGGTAGAAAGCAAAATGCTTTGGACTAATGTCGGATTATTTTTTGTTTGCTAAAATGTTGGTGATTTATATTTTTTGTCGGTTAATAAATAAAATGTAAATTGTGTAAATAAATAGATTGGAATGAGTCTTTTGGGTTTTTAATAAATCCCAAAATATCACGGGCTATTATTATAATTCTTAAATACATTTTCGGAATAATATTACTATTAAATATTTAGCTATTAGAGAGACTAGATAGATAGAATAGCTAGACTAGCTAGATAGAGTAGTCTATCTATCCTATCTATACTAATATTATAAAACTGAAGAGTTTGTTTGTTTGAACGAAAAATGCTGCAAATTTAATATAATCTAATAGGTTCTGACTGACTTAGTTATAGCATACAGTCTAAACCGCCGGTCGTAGAGATAGTAAAATTGGAGGTTACATTTGTTTTTCTACGTAGTGGTGTACTAAGAAAAGATTTTTAAATTCCACCCTTAAGGGTTTTAAATATCAATTTTGTATGGAACTCGGCGGCAACACTAAAAACCACGCGGACGAAATCGCGAACGACGAACTCCAATTTAGCCTCCTTTTATTCGTATAAACGTTTCTAACCCTCACTACCCAGTAGCTGGCCTAAATGTACCTGCGTTTTAACAAAAAAAAAAAGGATATACCTTCTTATAAATCTAACTTTTATTCCATATAGTTTTCAAGCACTATACTTTTTTAGGTACAAGCAACGTTGTTATGAAATTCAATAACAAGTCATGTTACATATAGTCCTTCCGTCACGAAGATTAAATATTATTTGTCAAGAGTATAAGATATTATTATTATGTACATAATTTTATATTTTATAATCACATAATTTTTGAATTTATGCAAATATAAATATTTTATTTATATGTATAATATTATAGAAATGGCTATCTACTTATCTTCGTCCTCTATAACCTCGTCATAGATATGTTAGATATATAGGTATGAGGTTATGTGTATAGGTAGCTGGAAGAGACCTCTTTGAATATATAAGATCTTCTTATGGCTACGTCTTTGTTATTATTTAACTTTTTGTAACTAATTATCGTAACTGAAATAAATTAATGAGTATGTCGTAAATCATTAATTAATAGTCGTTATTCAGGTGTATAAAAAAACAAATTCAAGTAATAGATGTTACGACTTATTAACCAAGCAAATATAATATAATGATAAAACAGAAGAAGTCGTCTACGAAACTGTGTTCCAGGGACAGATAAGACAAGATAACTGACAGTTATTATACAGTTGGCAGACAGCTGTAAGTTCTTTACATACCTACATTTCTAATATTATAATATAAATAAATATAAATACCTTATAATTAGTTCTTTTTTTATATAAAAGAACAGTTTAAGAAGGATTAAAAAGAATCTTTATTGGCAAATTAAATTATCTGAGGGATGGACGTTAGAATAAAATACTGGTCTAATTTTACATAAAAACTATTACGAAAATTACTTTTATTCTTGTAATAAGTTAACATATATGTACAAATACTACGTACTATAGAATTAACATTTTATTTATTTTGAATCAATTTAGATTTACAAATTAATATGGATGATATAAATAAGCAGATTGCAAACCTTTCGTGTTAATTTTATCCAAGTGAATACGAAGATATTATTAGTCAATTATTATTAGTCAATTAGTAAAACTACAGTTTTATTGATCAAACAGAATTGGAATTTAATAACATAAATTGTAACACAGTCCACGTTTTGCAGCAACGAAACGCATATTGGCACCTACTCAAAACATCGACAGTACTGAAATGTTATCTACAGAATTTTAAGTAAATATTAACATTTTTACACGAAATACGTAACGTATTATACTTTTTTCATCGGATATTTATAGTTACCAAATTATATTATATAATACACATGTACCATATTAGTATTATTTTTAAAGCATAGGCTATTATTATTGTAACTTCTTACTTATTGATGATCTTGATCTTTACTTATCATGATTTCCATTTGCATAAATATCATAGTCACCAAAAATATCTTCTTAATAAAACGGACATGTATGTTAGCTTTATTGTTTTATTCTGAAATTGCCATCCATTTTCAACAACTTAAAAGGATCAAAATGCTCTTTCCGGGGTAAAAATACCTGAAAAGGTAAAACCAAAACCCTAACTGGAACACGAGAGTAATTATATCAGTTTTAGGCGAACAAAGCGTGTGAATAAATAAAAATCTTTTATATTTATACAGCTGGCCCTCCCAATTCAAGAAAATTAAATGATTCGAAGCATTTTATAATACAAACGAACTGGTCTTAAAAGGTAACTTGTCAGTTTTTATTATGTATAGGTACAGTTATAGTTTTATTATATTTAGGTAGAAAAATTCGAATATCACTCCTTAGTTCTTTTTACATTTTTGTACATAAAATGTAATATTTGTATTAAATCGATTCCGTTGTCACGTCTCTAAACTATGATCTAGTTCCGCTTATTGCTTCAATTAAAGTTAGATATTAAGGTTAGTTAAATATTTGATTTCCTGTCTTTTTATCATTATATTCGTTCTCTAATATTTTTAATACTTCTAAGAACTTGAGAGTTTATTTATTTTAAGAAGACGATAAAAATGTACAGTTCAATGAAGGTCTAAATTTAGTAAGAGTAAATATTGATGATCTACTGACTGACTGACTGACTGAAATAAATTTACAATTAAACTTCCAATTAAAATCCAATAGGGAAATAAGCTTTATTTTATTTGACACTTTTATATACCTACTTGATAAAGGTACCTAATTTTAAAATGCAATATTTTTTTATAAAATTAATACAAAGTGCCAATGAAACCGATATTTTTTTACGTAGGTTTTCCATCTAATGGCAGATATATTTTTTTCTTGTGTTAGCAGTTTTTATTTAAAACAACCAAAAACTCTGAATGTACCTCTATGCATAATACTATTGGATCTTTGTTAGAGTTGATTATAAATTATTTATTTATTACCGACACTTTATGTGTAAGATTTTTGTTCCCTAACTAATGGGTTTAAAATGAGCCTTTGTGAGGCAGACGGACGGATAGACAGTGTTGGCTTAACAAAAGAGATCAGCCTGGATATTAAGATACGGTTCTCTTAAAAGTGAAATTAAACTGACATAAATCAACAGTCACTTCCAACCTTCGTTCGTTAGCCAACATTTAAAATACATTCAGCTTTTCGCAAATGAACTAAATGCTTTTTACAAGTGAACTAACTAAAAAAAAATTAAAATTATGACTATTTATTATTAATATAATTATGAAAATTTTATTTACGTTCATAAAAATATTTACAATCCTCAAGAAAAATGGTCATTTACATAAAATTAATACAAGAAATAAAAATAAACCCGCTATGCCCAACACTAGGCTATAGAAAATAGGTAAATCCTTTTAGGGTAATTGTATAAGTTTTTATAATAAGCTCCCAAATTAAGCCTTAAGATTGTTATTAAATAAATTTTAATTATATATAAAATTAATTTGATTATAAAATCCTATTATAATGTACAGGATTACTTTAACGACGGTTTGTCCTGGGAATTAACTGTATTATATTATGAATAATTAGTAATCGTTGTATGTCGTTGTAGATTAATTTTGTTTTATCAACCGACTGCATTATACCGATCCCTTAGAATTCATTACTCGCGGTAGCTTCGGGAGTCGGGTTGCCTTCCTCCCTCAAATATGGCGAAGGGTTTGATGGCTGGCTCTTACGTTATACTCGTGAACGGGGGGTGTATTGCAGGCCGAGTTTTAAGAACTTTCACCTATAATTCTGGATCAGGGTTAATTCAATATAATAATTATAAATTATATCCTCTTAAACATTAATCATAAAAGATAGCAGGAACAGAATATGTCACTTTTTCTATTATAATTACTATGACATAAATAAGGTAATTAAATTAAAACATTAAAAAAAACCCCTGATACAAAAGGACCTCTAAAAAAAATAAAAATAATATTATTAATAATAATATTTATTGAAGTCGTTGCGTCGGGGGACCGTTGTACGTACGTTGACGATAGTGTCTATTTTACGAAGTTAATTATTGAGGACTTAGACTATATGATTCGATATCGTAATTTCTTTACTTGACTTGTTAACTTACTTGCAATTTAATTTCTTCCTTTATTAAACGGTCCCCCGACGCAACGAATTCAATAAGTACATAATAATATTATTTTTATTCTTTTTACACGTCTTTTTGTGTCGGGGGTTTTTTTCCTGCTTTTTAAAGTTATGCTACACGTTTCTGAATTGTAATAAAAGAACCTATAGACAAAATTTTCAATTGTTTAAGTATTTTTATTAATCTATCCTAATATTATAAAGAGGAAAGATTTGTTTGTTTGTTTGAATTGGATAGGCTCCGAAACTACGGGACCGATTTAAAAAAAAATGTTTTATCATTAGAATTCTACATTATGATGTACAAAGGTTATATTTTAATACGACAAATATATATATTATATTTAATGAAATAAGGATCCACAAATGTCGACGATGTAATAAATTATAAATGTATTAAGTAACATAATTCAAGACTTTTTCATATGGGTAGGTAGATAGGTAGGTTTCATATATACGAATATTAATAAATATAAACATTTAGAGTTAAAATGATTTACAATCACTAATAACACTATGATGAAGGGATTTATTATTATTTATGAGACTACTATTTCTATTTTAATCAAACATGGATAAGAACCATCTCGACGAGCATGCTTTCGATTAAAAAAAACCGCACTCAAATCCGTCCATGCGTTTGGCCGCAAATTTGCCACAGACAAATACACAAATACACTCATCGACAGGTCAAACTTATGACACCCCTCATTAGTCGGGGGTTAAAAAAATATTTAAACTATATCAGAATTTTAAAAAGTGAATGTTATTTTAAACATTATCGAATGAAAAGATCTTAACAACTCTAATCTTAGTCATATATATTTGCGAATTGTTATTTGTTACTCAATCTCGCAAAAACTACTGAACGTATTTTGATGCAACTAGGCAACATTGCAGCTTATGTACCAGAATAATACATAGGCTAAAACTAACTTTTCATTTGATTTTGTCTATGATATAACATAGGTTGTAGCGCGATAACGGAATTGACACGGAAGGTCATGTTTTAAATCGTTGGTTCACTGAATTTTACATAAGTATTCGTGAAAATCCTTGTTATCACCCGTCAACTTTAGAAGTGTTATGTTATTCAAATATATCTATATTAATAGAAATATAGCCAGTATGCCAGCCATGCTATTTGTATGTTCCCTGCTACATTCTAAACGGCTTAAAGGATTTTAACGTATTATGTTTCGGTATATACGTAAAAATAATTGAAAATAATATTTACATGGCTTATGTTCCTAACCTTAAAAATATTATTTTTACAGCGTACGTGGATGAAGTCACAGGCAACAGCTAGTAATATAATATAACAACTAACGTAAAAAATAACTCGTGTATATGTCGCGCTTAAGAAATCGGAGGAACCGGAAAGTAAAAATTATATTTAGTTATTTATAGTAATAAAATTGATGTTCCTTCTAATTTTCCTAAAACTTTATTTGCGTGTAATAAATTAAAAATATATAACTTTATTCAATGCAGTATTATATAAGCATTAAAAGAGTTAATTTTGGTTTAAATAAATGTAAAGTTAGCTCTTTGTAAATGACCGCCCGAGGACAAAACTCTACAAAACCACATGTTTTGATGACAACAATGTTTTACTCAAAAATATTTGAAAACATTTCTATGTGTTATCCAGGGTTGTAAAATTAAATTGTTTTCCTATTTTCCTTGTTTCACATTTTGTATAAATATAAAAAGATTCATATAATTTTTGAGTTCTATATCAAAAGTTTAATATATGTATATGTTTATTGAATATTAGTTTATCTACGTTAGTTTATTTATCATCCTTAACTATATTAGAGTATTGTTTTACTATTATCTTGCACTTGGGTTGTGTGAAATAATTTTCTTCCAAGAGATAAGCTATGCTGTATACAAACTTTATCTTTTCCTTGCGGTGACCGATCGTCTTGCTGGCCATTTTTTTTTTAAATAAATATTTTATATTATAGAAAGGAATGGTTTGTATGTAGTAGGTAATACAGTGGACGCCTTATTGTGATCAAAAGTCGCTTATTGTTATCGATTTAGAAGGGTACAAATGCTATTTATAGAAATATTTATTACTAAGATAATCCTCATTCAAAAATCCTTTTGTTTGAATTTACAATCTTTACCTATTGTACAAATTCCGACCTTCCGATTAAAAGTTTCTCACTTTTCAAAAGGAAAAGAACACCTGGTCCCTTACGTTAATTACCTTTTTGAAAACAATTAAGCGATGGTCCTGCATTTGTCTATAAAAGGCTTGAAAATTCGTATTTCCCTCAGTTCTCCTCAAACTACCGATAGAGTTGAAGTAATCGTATCTGAGACAGTTTTTGAAACATTTTTTGAGTTTCATCGTTCGAAGTGCTTAACTAAAATTAAAGTCATGCTAAAACGCCGAGATTATACGAATGAAGAAAAACAACAAATTCTCGAAAAGTACGAACAATTACCGAAAATAAGTCAACGTGATGCTGCGATTCAACTGGGAATTTCTCAACCACTCCTGTATAAATTTCTAAAAACAGATCTGAGATCGAAATATACTATAGAGTACTTAAATCAATTCTAAATTATTACAATTCATATTTTATCATTATGATCATTTATTATGTGCACTAAAATCCCCCAACAAGCATGAAAAGGTACCATCCGCATAATGTTATCATTCGGCTATTGTTATCAAAACGGGCTGGGCTGAAAGTGATCACAATAAGCGGCGTCTACCGTATATAACTTTTAATTAGATGATTAAAAGATATATAGGTATTACATAATATTTCAAATAGTAATATTTGTCTGGTATGGGCTGATATGGGTATTTTAACTTAGAACCAAAGCCATTTTTGCTGACGAAACGATTGTCGACCTAATGAAGACCGTGTCGCGGGCAACACTTAGTATAATGTAAAGGCTTAACTTTTGATTTACTACACTACTTGCACTACTACATCATCAGTTCATATGATCCACAGATGACCCTAGTATTTTTTTATATTTCTTTTTAGTGATGACTTCTAGTCTCAGTTATTTGCTTTTTAAGCGCTACTTAAAGGTTGGGGATATTAAACTACAAATAATCAATGGTAAATAAAGCTAATATGAAGTAAACCTTGATGTAGTGAAAATATATTTTTAAAGCATTGATAACAAAAAAAATTAATTAATAGAATGGATTGAAAAAAAAAAAATCTTAATATTTTAACGTAAAAAATATTAAAAATATATATAAATATTAAATAGTAAAACAATTCCTTTTTGATTAGTATAAAAGCTTATTAAATACTAGCTGTGCCTGCGACTTCGTACGCGTAGATTTCGATTTCGATAAAACGTACCTGTAAAAACTGTAAACCTTTAAAGTTTCATCGAACTCAATCAAGTAGTTTTTGCATACCTATAGCATTTTTTAGAGATTATTAACTTCTTTATTTGTCCCAGGTTTTTAAAAAAAACAAAATGTTAAGTGAAGCCCATTACAACATATTCCCGAAAACTGCATCCAAATCGTTTGATACGTTTAGGAGATATGTGCACAAACATACAGACATACAGACGAACAGGACAAATAAAAAACCATGGTTTTGGGTTCTTTTGCTTATATAAAGGCCTCTTCCTCCGCCATTATGATTTTTGATAATATTTTCTACGTACAGACAGTAACAGTTTTTTTCAAATTGTATATAGATAAATTTCTTGAACACTTTAAATACACATATCTTTTGACAGAGTGAAAAAAATGCAATGCAAGTGAAAAACTAAATGTAATTCAGAGTGACAATAATTTTTTGTGTATAAAAGTTATTTAAATTGGCTATATATTCTTTACGTGTTGCGTGCACAACTGAAAGACAAACAGACGAACAGATTTTTTTTTAATGTTAGAAATGGATTTTTTCTAGTTATTCCTTTACATCCTGGCCATTTATTTGGTGATATTTTCAACGTATAAAGACTTCTCCTCTACAGATTTATTACATTTATATAAACAGATTTGTATCGTATTTATTACATGGTGCACATAAATTGACATAATTTTTTTATTTATAACCCAATTCAAATTAAATAAACCGCATTAAAATTGGTTCAGTCGTTTCTGAGATTAGCGTGCACAAACATACAGACATACACACCTATAGAAATACAGACAAACCATTGTTTTGGATTCTCTAGCTCTTATAAAGGCTCTCATCATGTTTTTTTTTAATATTTTCCATGTACAGAAATCGAACAGTGATAATTTTATTATAATATGTATAGATATATCTTTTTTAGTTTATTTGCATAAGTATATACTTATGTAGAAGTGTTTATTATACCTACTTTAATTTTCTATTAAACCCTTTTAGGTTTATTGGTTATTAAAGTAACTAGTTCAACAAAATTACCAAATTGTAAAGTTTCTAACTGCAGCGAGTTAAATATTATCTAAATGATAGTTAAAGCAAAACTAATTAACAGAATAATGCGGGTACCTTCTTTGTTTTATACTATTTAAAACTAATTTTGCTCAGCACTATTGGCTTGTAGACAATGCGTTTTGTCAGCCCTTTGTACTTATTTGATCAAAACAGTTTTATAAAAACAATATCAGTTGTATAACATTATTTTATTATCTTGTACGTGACCCTTCATTTAACAAGATAGAAAACATTATGAATACATTTCATATTGTCTGTAAAATATTAAAAATTAAGTAATAACCTCGATCTACGAACAGCAATCGATAATATAAAAAATAATGAAAGAATAATACTGATCCGTCTAAATTATTGTTCAATTACTTAAGTTTTCATATTATATATAAAATAAATGTCATCAGTGTTTGGGATGTCATCAAAATATGATAACGGGTTAATCGTGATTTATTATCATTAATCTAATTTATATTTGCATGTCACGATGTAACATACTACATCGACATGTCACCATACTATGCCGACAATACCTACTGTTTTACTAAAGCAAGATAACATATAGTAAAAGAATCATTAGTAACTTTTTCACGAAATTTTACACTCAATTCTAAATATCAAAAATACGTGGCTTTCTATTAAAAAAGTTGGATCGCTGTTTATAACAAACGTTTCAATTTTAAACAAACCTGTTTTTCCAAAAAAGCTGTATGTCGAAGCAAATAAATTAATTATAAAATTGTAGCTTAAGTGCCTTTAAAAACGATAATATAAGAAAGTTTATATTTAGTAATGTTGGAACTGCAACTGAATAATAAATGAGCCTTCCTTAAAACAAAAAAAGGGATGTATAGAAATTATCATTAAATTCACCAAGACTGTTACATTCTTTAATTTCTACAAATTGTTAAAACGAATAAAAATATATATGTTTAGTATAACTGAATCAAAATATACAATTATAGAATATATATCATTTACTAAAGTATTATAACTGACATCTATCTACTCATATCTTTAATAATACTAAGCTACGAGAAAGCTTTTAAGCGTCGGAATTCAATAAATAGCTTCACCACAAACACTCTCGTTATGTAACGTAAAGCATTAGACGACAAAGACTATCAGCTAACGACAGACAAAGAAAAGCATTCCTAAAAATATATTTTATCTATCCGTTTTTTTTAAAACACAATAGATGTACACAACAGATAGAATACTGATTTTCAAAATTCTCGAGACTATATCAGTAAATCTTTATTACATACAAGAATCACTCCCGGGAAATAGAAGATTGCCATGTTATAAATAAATCAGTCTCTTGTAAATGTACATTTTGTATTGTAGAATCTTTTTATCATTGTCATCATCGTTTCAAACCGTTTTTCGTCTAGAAATCTAGAATATTTTAAACTCTTGTAAACGTAATCAAAAGTAAAATGTATCAAAGAACGAATATAATTCTAATGGTGTTGGCGAGGTTAGTTATTATTATACTCCTTATAATGTTCATTTGGTTTCTAGTAAATTTCTTTATATATAAATTATGGCTGTGACTACGAGTCTATTGCTATTTAATACGATAAAAAAACTAAACTCAGATTATAAAAAAGAGTATCCACGTATTTGTTTTATCGATTCCTGTCCGTCTCTGACGTTTTATAAATCCAATGTTTGTCTTTTTAAAATATTAAAAAAAATACTTTGAAAGATTAATAAGGATTGTTTTCGAGAGTTTTGTTATACATTTAAGATTCATACTTTATTTTTACCTGATACTTTTAAGATATTATATATTAAAAATCAATCTAGTTTCGTATAGGGAGGATTGTTCTTGTTATTAGTGATTAAAAATTGGATTAGATTACATACAAATGCCATCCAAATTAAAATAAATGTGTTAAGGATAACATTAATTGTGTATATTTTGTTATGACCAATGAACATGAAGACTAGACTAGACCAGTAAAGAATTTTCATGTTCTCGTACTTTTGTAATGAAATATTCTAATTATTAAACATTTATGTAATCATGTAACATTTTCCTAAGATAAATATTGGTGGAAAATATTAGATTTTTGTTATAGTATAATAATATATTAACTTGAATAACAGAAGTACACAAAAAAAGAGCCGCGAACCAGAAAGTAGACCCCTATATTTTTATGTTTTTTTGGGATGCTGAAACCAAATATGTCCTCTACAAGTCACCAAACCAACCCATTCTCCCTCTATCAACCCCTTACAGGGAGCGAGAAGGAATGAAAATTGGGTTTCCTAAAAAAAAATATGTATAAGGGTTCATATGTTTTTTGGATTACTGAAACCGAGTACGTCCTCTACACGTCACCAAACCACTCCATTCTCCCTCTATCAACTCCTTATAGGGGTGGGAAAGGATGTAAATTGGGTTTCGATAAAAAAACTATTTCGCACATGAAGCTTAATATTTATTTTATAAAAAAAATACAACTAAACCAATGGTTTTATATAACGTGTAATATTGAGTAGCAATCTAAGGGTTGAACAACCTTGCCTTCTATGGACGGGATGAATGTACTAATTAGTTAAATATACTACTATAATATATACCAGTTTCAAACGTATACTTTTGCTTATTTGACCGAGAATATATCGTTTAATGTTGAGAATGTAGTTTGGAAATGCACGTATATCTTATAATATTATGACATCACAACGCCTGTCCCAAAAGTTTTTATTGAATATCAACGCTGGACTATTTACGACTTTCCAACTTATGGGAAAGGTCATGAAATATGACTTTCTAATAGTTGTGAAACTTGTGTAAACTAAAAAATATATTTTAGACTTATGTATGCCAAAGAAGTTTCATTTATGGAATAATAATATTTAGATCATAGAATATAATTATTACATCTAATGATGTTTATTGAATAATTTAGGTTCGACTGAGATTTTAATTTGTAGTTTTAATAATTTTATTTTAATTACCCCCGTCAGGTTATTGTCATTTGTAAATTGAATATTTAATTAAATTTTGAAAATCCAATTTTAATGTACAGATAGAATAGCCTAGCCTTATAAGATAAGTGGCAGTTATATTAACATTTAATAATAAAATCCAAAATGTAAGGTAATCAGTATTCAGGACCAGAGGGTATCAACATAAAATGTTCATTTAATTGGAAATGCTACGACTGCTGTAGCCTTGTTTCACTTCCAAAAACCAAAGAGTAGGTATAATTTAGCCATAGTCGAAAAGAAGAAGGTTAATGTTAAACAATATATTTAATTATCTGCTGAACTATTCCAAATAGAAATTTATTATTCTTTTTTCAAAATTTATTTTTTATAATGTGCATTATAATATTTAGAGAATTCTAATTACAGAATCTCCTTGTATTCACATAACGAGGTCAGTTCTTAGTAGCGCGAGTGAAGCTATTGTTCCTTTCAGTTAGTGACCCACTTGTCTTTGTAGACATGTGTTAAGGATTGACATTTAATTCTGTGTAACTTTATTTATGTTTCTTTAGAAAACCGAAGATCCTGTTAAAATAAATTATTTACTTAAAACTATGAATCTAAATTACTAATTAATAATGCTATATTATTTTACAATCTTACTTTTATACCTTTATAAAAATATGTAACTCTTAGTTTGACAATATATATTGAATATGACATAAAACCAAAATGTATAATTAATTTTTATATTTATAAAACTACAATGTAACTTACTTACACAATTTTTGAATTATTTTTTATTGAATCTATTGGTAAATTTGACTATTAATTACAGGTTTAACCTAAATTAAGAGGACTAGCACAGCACACAAAAAATAAGTATAAAAATATACACTATGAGACATATACAGGGTTATTTTTAATTAGTTGACTATATATATAAATATATTCCCAAAGGATTAAAACTTTTATTGAGCAGTAGGTTTTCAACAAGTAATTATACACAATCAGTTGGCGAAATGGTGTTGAGACCATATCTTGGACCACATCTGCTTTATAATTGAATCTTTGATTTGACGTAAAACACTTCCTTGTGTTTTAAACATATATATAATAACAACGACATTCCATCTCAGACATAATGATCATCGTAAATGATGGTAATCATTAAAAGTTGTTTTAATTATGTTATTAAATAAAAAACAGTTTACTACAGTACTAAATAATGAAACCACTCAGTCGCAGTTATAAAAAGTAAAAGCATAAACTTTTTAAATTGGTCATTTAGAAAGTGAAATTCCCTACACCAATACACAATTAGCTAGTTCTCTTATAAATGACTAGAGTCTTATATTTTTGACAGTCAGTTTTATTTAACAGTTATTAGTGTGAAATTCGCACATTAAATATGTTCTTCGTCATATAAATAATCTAAAAATGTATTTAATTAATATAAAAATGTTAACTATAATAGTTTTTTTAAGGATTATACTTAAATTAATACAGCATATGTTCTAGAGGTTTTAAGGTTATATGTTTGTTATATTTTTTTATATTTTTATACTTAAAAAAACAGGTGGATTGTTCATTAAAAAAATATATATATTTTAGCAAGAAATTATACATTTTTATAAATATAAAATGAAAAATAAACCGATACGGGCAGGGATTCGAACCCGCGACTACTGGAAAACCGTCCCGTTGCTCTACCAACTGAGCTACCGTATCGCTGTCCGTCTCGGTGAATTAAGCATTCTATATGTGATCGTATTTATCGGGACGGTGGTGACATCTATTAGGTTTCTTTCGAAGATCCTAACCAATGTTTCTAACTTTGCAGTATAGAGGTATATAGGAACTTTGCAGTATTAGGTTCGAATCCCTGCCCGTATCGGTTTATTTTTCATTTTATATTTATAAAAATTTAAATAAGCTTAACATGGCTATACATGTTTAAAGATATTTTCAAACATTAATTTCGGTTGTGGCATCTTTTCAATGTTTATCTATACTGCAAAGTTAGAAACATTGGTTAGGATCTTCGAAAGAAATCTAATAGATGTCACCACCGTCCCGATAAAGACGATCACATATAGAATGCTTAATTCACCGAGACGGACAGCGATACGGTAGCTCAGTTGGTAGAGCGACGGGACGGTTTTCCAGTAGTCGCGGGTTCGAATCCCTGCCCGTATCGGTTTATTTTTCATTTTATATTTATAAAAATTTAAATAAGCTTAACATGGCTATACATGTTTAAAGATATTTTCAAACAAGAAATTATAAATTAAAAAGTGTGAATTATTCAGTTGAGTTGTGAGAGGCGTGAAGAAAATTATCTAAGTCTACGTCTAATTCGTTTATGAATTTATATAAATATAGAATGAAAAAAAATGGATATTTAATGAATATCAAACTTGCGAGAGAACTCGTACGGACTTTTGATTCGAGGACGATAGGAGGAGGAGTACGGTTTCAACGACGATAATGTGGAACCCTAATACCGT
Source organism: Napeogenes sylphis (assembly GCA_959347405.1). Taxonomy (NCBI): domain Eukaryota; kingdom Metazoa; phylum Arthropoda; class Insecta; order Lepidoptera; family Nymphalidae; genus Napeogenes; species Napeogenes sylphis. The sequence goes on along the minus strand of OY365788.1, from coordinate 24,669,924 downwards.
AGTTAAATCCTTTTAAGCCCTTGTGAATGTGAGAGCATAATAGAACTAATATGGATGTGTTTAGTTGTTCTAGTTTTTTATATTGTACCTCTGTACTTTGTTTACACATATTTATTAAGGCAGTGGTTCAAAAAATAATTTTAAGAATAGGATAGTTTTATATGTAACAATAATAAGAATAAAGACGTTCATTTGAAAATAAAATGTTTCTTAAAGTGTAATTTACAGAAAATGTAGAACAAACTTCTGGTGAAAATGTCGCAGTCTCAGCTTGAAGATGGTTTTCAGGCCGCACCTTTACAAATGTTGTCCGCACAGGATGTAAAGTTACATTTAGAATATAAATACATTAAAAATATAACCATAAGATGTACCGATGTAAAATACTTATATATATATATATATAAATAAAATAATTCTAAAACACAACATGAATATTTATTTACATAAAAAATCTGTTAGAGAATGGTACAATCCCCTGCAATTCACCCTGTGCACGTGGCTACATTAAACATTTTAGATATTGTATTGCAATGCATTAATATTAATATTAATATTACAATATTATAATATATATAATACGGCATACGAAAATACGGCATAAATTTGAATTAAATATATAAATTTAATCTATTCAAAATAGAATAAAATCCATTACCATTTACAGGAATGTGCACAGAGTAGCTAGATTTTCGTTCGCAATCCTATTGACAAATTCCGCCTCTGCATGTGCCAATTAGATTTTCAATCAATCAATATATAAACATTTACTTTTTACCTTTTTAGATTTTCATACTTTACTTTTATACAGTATTTTTATATAGTAATATTCATTTGTTTTTAATTGAATTCATATAGTTAAAATTGTTAAGCGTTTTTTTACACACAAATATATATTTACATTTGTGTATGATTTATATCATATTATTTCCTTAATAAATTATTTGACCATACCATTTTTTATGCAAAAAAAACCAAATGACTTCTAAGAAGGACATACATTTAAAAATGATGTACAAAAAATTTTACTTTACCCGAATGTAATCACTTCTAGGTAAGTTGTATGAATCGAATCGACATAGCAAATTTATTTTTATATTATTACTATGCATTTATTAAGTTAGTTTTAAGAACAAGTAAATTAAATAATCAGAAAAAAAACATTTTGTAAAATTTTTCATATATCAATATGGGAGTAACTGTTTACAAATACATTTGTCTATTCTTTTGTATATAATAAATTATACACAAATATAACTAATATAAACATCAGGAGTAAGATGCAACTGCACGAAAGCGTTCCCCAGGTAGTTGTAGCAGTGTCGCGTTATACCGAGAGCTGGGTGTATTTTACCGACAGCGAGGACGACGCGACGGGCAGATTCATCAGAAGAGCGATGAAGGCGACACAATACAACATTATAGAATATTAAATAGCAAGATGGCTATAAAAGACAAAAACTTTGCTATCGTGGAAACCTTGCTTGTGATGAGTGAAAAAAATTAAAAGAACAGTAGGCCGCTACAATAGTGTTTTAGTAGGAAAGCGTTAATCAAAAAATATAAGAAATGTATATATTCTAACTTTTAATAATATTTTTTTTATTATATACTAAATACTTAACTACTTCATATTATAACATTGTATATATAAGTATGATAGATAAATAATAAATAAAAAAATAATAACTGTGCAAAGGGCACGCAAATATTTTTTTTTTCAAATATTTTTTTTAAAAATACCTGTACTAACAGACTCCTTTTTGAGCTCCTTTCTCAAATTTTAATAATTAATCTGACAAATACAGACTGAAAGCGCACGGGCGACGTGTCTTTGGTAAAAAAAAAGTAAAAAATTAACAAAAAAAATAGAACTAACATCTTTTCCAGGGGAAAAATAGGCATTTGTACTTTAATAATTTTCCTTTTTTTATATTTAATATTTTAGATTATAACAACAACAACAACTAAGAAAATTACTTTTCCGAAAATACTCAAGAGTTCAAGTTTAAATTAAAGTTAAGTGAAGATTACGAATAACGATTTGAGGCGTCCTAAAAATGTTACAAAAACAATTTTCCACGTATCTAAAGTGCGTTTTATAAACGGAGCGTGGTACGCAAAGGAATTTGTGTCGAAAAAATTACGGGCCATTACGGCTATAAGCATGTTTGAGGTTTAATTTATTTCTTGCAAAGTAACTAAAAGGTGGAAGGTGTTATAAATTATGAACACGTTCATTAGGCCCGAAGATCCTCCATACAGGCTTTTAAGCTACGACACACGTCGGAATTTTGTAATAAGATTTTCTTAATTTAGGGTTCGCCTGTATATAGCGGTGTTGCTCAGACCGGGTGATATACGAATAGAGATTGAAGCTTGCGTATTCATGTTACAACATTTCAATATACATGACAAATTATTTATTTATTTATTTAATAGGAAGCCAACGTGATATACAATGGAAAACATTTGTTTTACTATATGTTATGTAAATATAAGTTACAAAGTGTATGCCAATTATAGGATAACTTAACATTCAATTTTAGGATGGCTGTCTACAAAATCTTAAAAATAAACATTCAAGTAAATGTCACAGATTTTATTTGCAGAAGTTACAATTAAAATTTATACTATGGTAAAAAGTAAACAAACAAAATAACTAAAAAAAATAAAAACGTAAAAATGATAACAATATTAAAAAAATGTAAAAATAAAACTTATCTAAACATAAAAAAAACTAAATAGAAAGAAAATATTACCTAAAATTGTAAAAACAGTAAATATCATATAAAATAAATATTTTAGCACAAATAAAAACAAAGTAATTTTAAGAGTATTTTTAATTTTAAGAGGTATCAGTTTTGTTCAAATTTAAAATTTAATAGACTTTTTAATTTAAAACAAACGTTTCAGGAAACCGTTTTTTTATTTGTTTTGATAACTGAGATATTTTTTTAATTTTAATCTTAAAGGTCCTTAATGAATCATTAAATATATCAATATCGACTTTCTTAGAAATACTGTTATATGTTTTGACAATCCTGTTTATTGGGGCAACTAAACCCGAATTAGTTCTTGAAAACCTACATTTAAAAATTGGCAAATTTGAAAGCCTTGCATTTGGCCTTTGTACAATTAGACTAATATCTTGAAGTATTCTAGAACAGTCAATTTCCTCTTATAGTATTCTGTGTAAGAAGCACAGGTTGGCTATATCTCTTCGATTTGAGAGCGGGAGCATGTTATATAGTGATGATTTTGATTTTAATTAAACCATGTTATTATATTTTTTTATTTTTTATTCGTTTTGTTACATATTTTGTACACATGCATCAGCAAAAATTGTAAAATATTTACTACTTCTGTATTTCTGTACATTAACATATACCTGGTCTTGCCATAAATATTGTAAAAATAAAAAAAAAAAATATTGCAAAATAACATTTATTATTTTTACAGTATGTTAGTTTAATACACAACAGCTTAATCGAAGTGGTGTCCATTGACTGCAATACAATCCTTTAAAAGTTAATAGGCCAGTAATATCAATAGAAGCACACGCTTTTGCCATGGGGAAATTCTTCACGGTCAATCGTATGGATTATTTAAGGGACTCCAAATTATCATTGCGTTTAGAGCTAGCTGTACTCTCTAAAACTGACCATCTGAACTGAACTGAATCATAATCTATCGGATTAGGATCGGGACTAGACGACGGCCAGTTTTCAGCTCTGATGAAGTCCGAGACGTTCGCTTCCAACCAAGACTGCGTGAACCGAGCTTTATGACCCGGCGCCGAGGACCATACTTGGTTATTAAAGGACTTATATTCTTGCTGAGAGGACCATACTTGGTTATTGAAAATGGTGTTATTTAGGGGCTTAACTACCTTCTCAAGAATGGTATCTTGATACACTTGTGCTGATGTTTTGATACCTTTTTCACAAAAATATGGCTGAAACTGAAACGAGAACCTATCAAGAGAACTGTAACTGGACTGGTTTCTACATGCACACCTATAAAATATGTAATTGAACTTGAATTATTATCAAGGTATGATAATAATTTTAAACTGAACACAAAAGCCTATATTATGTGAAAGCAAATATCAACTGAGTTATCAACTAAATTGATAAAGTATTCAGAAGTTGCTTGGTCACATCTTAAAGATCTCGCTCTCGCCGATCCTAAATTCAATGGATCATTCGCAATTGATATGCTTTTAGGTGTTGAAATTTCTGCACACGTAATTCAAATTGAAATAATAAAAGGCCAACCAGGTTCGCCATACCCAAAACACAAGCCTTGGATGGATACTTTTTGGGAAGATACATAAAGGAAGCTCAGAAAGACAAATTATTGTGATGCACTAAAGAGTTGATATATAAAACAAATTAAATTGCTACAAAAAGGTTACTATTATTTGAAAAGAGGTTTGAGAAAAATAAAAAATTGAAGAACGAATATATATATAATAGCTACCTTGCATGGCTTCTGTGATGTTTCTATAAAGGTTATACAGCAGTGGTTTACATAAGGACACAATTAGAAAGTGGTGATTACAAAGTTAGTTTGATAGCTAGTAAAACCAGAGTGGCCCCAGTCTAACCATGATCACTGCCAAGATTAGAGCTTTCTGGTGCTCTTCTTCTTTCTAAGTTACTGAAACAAGTAAATGATGCTACGAGAATACCTCACGAACAAATATTTGCCTGGACCGATTCACCTATAGTGTTGGCTTAGTTAAAAGGAAATATAACAAGATGGCAGACCTTCGTAAGAAATAGAGTTGCAGGTATTCTTGACAACGTTAACAGTAAGTGGTGCCACGTACAATCTTCAGAGAATCCAGCAGATATTGCACCTCGAGGCATTTCACTGATTGAACTAAAGAAATGCTGTTTATGGTGGCAAGGAGCTCTGTGGTTAAAGAAAAAGGAAATCAATTTATCTAATCAAACTATCTACATATATGACGTATCCATGGACCTAGAAATGCGGGAGAATATCACTGTTAATTTAAAACAAGAAGAAAACGTTGAACAAAATATTTAATTAACTAATAAATTTAAAGAATTTGATTCTTTGGCGAAGTTATTAAAAACAATTACATACTGCATTAGATTCAATAATTTTAGAAATGGAAAAAGTAGACAAATTGGTTTTAACATTTCCACAGAAAAATTAGAAAGTGTTTTATTAAAATGTGTTCTATTAGTACAGAAAGAAAGATTTGAAGAGGAAGTAGATGACTTAAGGACTAAAATAGACTAAAAAACAGAAGTATATTGAGATCATTGAACCCATATTTAGATAGTCAAAATATCCTTCGGGTTGGAGGCAGAATTGGACTATCGGATTTAGCCCAAAATAGTAAGCATCCCATGATTCTAGATGGTCACAATAATTTGACAGCAATAATTTTTGCCGATGCTCACTTTAAAACTCTCACGGTGGAGTACACCTAGTGCTAAATTACTTATAATAAAAATTTTTATATTAAAAACAAAAGGAATTGTAAAGAAATACCTAAATAAATGTTTAGTATGCGCAAGACAAATGGCAGTAGTCCGAACATAGCTTATCGTAGTTACCCCAGCTCGTACATAGTGGGATGGATTTCGCTGGTCTTTATCAAATTTTGATGTCAAAGGGAAAAGTTGCAAAGACATATAAAAGTTATATAGCTTTATTCAATTTTATGTAAGTCCTGAAAAATGTTTAAATTTTTTACGTCAAGTCTGAAAAGGGCTGTAATAGCTGAGTCGGCTTTCAAATTTAATATGAATTTTCATTGCACCAGTTTTTTAATTTTAATTTATTTTTAATGAAAAAATCCGCTAAAGTGGTTGGATTTAGTTCAAAATTGAATGAATAGTTTGGATTTTTAATATACTCTCCATTCTTGCTTCGAATTTTTGTACCTGGTTGAAAAATAATTCTAACGGGTTTTATTTTTAATTAATTTTTACCAATTTTAATCACTTACATTTTTCAAAACTATGTATGTCTTACAATGAGAGAATATAAACTTAGTACCTTTTTGATGTGGTCTAAATTTCTTATCGTATAAATGGTAAGCCCTCGCGTGTCCCAACAACATGTAGTGTGAGCACAAATACACACCAACTCCGTGTGAATTTAGCACAGGGGCAAAATGTTTGCCGCCATAGCCCTATAACAGCAGACAAACATACTATAAATTATAATTTTAATTTAATCAACTAATGAAAGCTAGTTTTATGTTCTTATTAAAGGAAATTATTAGTAGTTATCCGAAGTTACAGGATTAGTATGCTAATATAAAATAAAAATATTTATATAAAGTACAAGTGTATGTTTATCGAAAAAACGTTCAGTATAAGAGGATGTTGTAGCGTGTCCTTAAGAGACTCATATTATGTTACCCATATATATATATATATATATATATATATATATATATATATATATATATATATATATATATATATATACGAAGAGAAAGACCGGTATTGACTAACTGCTACTATAACAAATATCCTTAAGCAAGCAAACATGGGGTTAGAAACTTAAAACACTGGCGGGTACTGTTGTGGAGACTTCATATATTGTTTATTAGACGACTCCGAGGAATAAGAAAAATATTAAATTTTATATAAAAATCCGCCATTTTTAAAAAGAAACGTGAACTTTTATAAATATTAAAAATGAATAAAGATAAATTCCTTGATATGAGATTCAGAAAAGCGGAGCCGCAATGAAAAATTTTTAAATAACATGTATTACATACCATAAAAGTATTTATAAATATCAAGAAATCATGTGTAAAATTTTAAAATGTTTGTATGTTTCCACCCTTAATTAGTAAAAAAATATTAAATTATAATACAGTGACAATATTAATTAGTTATCATATTATTGAAGTCAATTGCTATATCTTGAAGAAATTTATTAAATCTTAAATATATATAGTAGAAAACTTAGATTTGTAAAGTTCCCTACTTTTAAGTGTTATATTATATTCAAGTATTCTTACATTAAAGCAATGTTGATGTGGTTCATTAATTGTGGTCCAAATTTTCACAATATCTCCAAAAATCGTGAACACTACTCGCGCGTAATCTTCGAAATACTCAACCATTTTAGGATTATTCCATCCACCTAAATCCATTAGAGGAGTTGGCAAGTCCCAATGAAACAGTGTCACTACTGGAGTTATTTTAGCTTTAATTAATTCTTCAAACAGCTTGCGATAATATTTCACACCGTCCTTGCTTATATAGTTATCGGTTCCATTAGGTAATATTCTGTTAAAAAAAGAGTATTCGTTTATAAAAAAAAAATTGTTTTCAAAATAAATTCAAAGTCAGAATGGTGACTTTTTTATTGAGAGTAAATTCTTTACAACACATTTTCTATTCAAAAAGTTGCCAGTTCACAACCAACCAGTTAGTAAAAACATTGATGTTATTTTATACCGTATACAGCATATTTAGTATAAATGAAACCAACATGTAAAGGCTTTATACAACCTCACAAACAATGAAGAGTGACTGAGCTGCGAACTTCAACAACAATTGATTTTTGGCAAAACAACAGCCGAGCATATAAAAAATACATTTTATTCAAGTGTTTTGCGTTTTTGGAATATCATAACATTTTTGTTAAATATTTTTAAATATGTAAGCCCATTTTAAATAATCAAGTTTATCTAAGTTACGCCATAAAATTTTGTATATAATTATCTCTGTGTAATAAATTAATAAACATAGGTATTTATATTAAATTTATAACAGCATCGTTAGTAATTTAATTAATATCAAAGATAAAAGAGAATCATGGAGCCATTACGAATCAACATTAATAAATAGAAAATGCCTTTGTATATAACATAATTATTGCCAAGTGTAAAAAATTACTTCACCAAATAGCTTTAAGATTTTATATTAAATATTTTTGTTTATTTATAATTTATAATATAATAGTTTTATCAAAGAAATAACATTCTGTTACGTTAACGTCAATAGAGCGACGGGACGGTTTCCCAGTAGTCGCGGGTTCGAATCCCTGCCCGTATCGGTTTTTTACATTCTATATTTATATAAATTTAAATAAGCTTAACATGGCTATACATGTTTAAAGATATTTTCAAAAAAAGAAATGTTTTATTTTATTTCACACTACAAAAAAGAACTCTATTCTGAAATAAATAACAAAAGTAAGGCTAAAAATGTAAGATGTAAATATTACTGTATTAATTCAGAATTTTAAAAATGAACAAATTCTAAACACGCAAAAGCATAATCGATTTGTTCTTAGTAAATTGAAACAAAATGGGGTACGACATACATAAGTTTAAAAAAAAATCTAAAGATAAACTTTTTGTATCTACATATATACTACATATGTTTTAATATTTATAAACTTCTAACTATTATAGCGATGCATTAAAGCTTTAAATGTTACAGGCCCAAACCATTACACTGTATGTTGCGCTGTATGAAAAAGTCTTTGATCATATGAGAAGTGTTCATTGTTCTGTTTTTTGAAAAATCTAAAACTTACACGCGCGTGATGAATCAATTCACGGTCAACTGGCTGGCAAGGGTCGTGTTTTATTTTTTTCTATCGTTATCATCTTCTGTTGGGTACTATAGAACTCTTTATGGGGACTGCATCCCCGGTGACGCTGTAATAGCCAACAGGACTAACAGTATAGATAGAACAAAAAAAAAATTGAGACAAATAAAGAAAATAATTGCATTAAATTTTATATCATGCCCATTCTTTCATGTTTGTTTGGATATATAAACTGAAATTATGTTATAATTATTGTGAAGTTTAAGATTTAATAACCGAATATAATTTAACTTTGAAAAGAACTTTGAAAAGAAAAGATAATACATTGTCGATTACCACAGTTTGTAAATTACCGAACGACTAAAGTAACATATCTTAAATATAAAATATATCTATTAAAAACAAAATGCTTCAGTGTAATAAAGTGAATTAAGAATTTGTATCGTAAAACACGTTATTCCAGAGGCGATGGAGTATGTTAAATCGTTTCATCAGATAGTGTTTGAAGCAAATGCTCAACGATGTATGCGGTTTAAGACAGTATAAGTAAATGAGTCATATATGCAAAAAACTACGCAAGAAAAAATACAACTTGGACTTATAATATTCAGCTAAATATTAGCTTTCTTTTTAAAACTAACGTTACCTTAAATTAGTATAGTTATAGTATGTAAGTTTCCTCATTCAGGTTTCTAATTTTGTAATTACATTGACTACTGACCCGCAGTATTCGATCTGGTCGCAAGTCATGTTTGGAATAGCGCGGTTTGGTTTCCAAACCTACGAGAGAAACTGGGCAGAGTTATTTAAACTTAGAAGGTTAGGTTTAGGCATGTTTTATCGGATCTTCCAATAAGGATTGCCAAACTTTGACAGTTCATGTTAGAATTAGCTGTCATTTATTCTGTCTGTCTTGCTACTTCACTATGACCGGATATAGCATACATACGTGTAAACGATTAAAATTTTAACGTTCTGCGCAATTCCAATATTTTACGGTCGCTGTAATCCTCCTGTCAAGAGGACTATTCTGTCCAATAAAAACATTAGTAACAATGGTATGTGCCACACAGCTCAAGCCGCATTGCAAATACTACAAGAGCGATTTGAGGGCAATGGCCATGTCATGTGGTATTGTGAACTGTGAGATTTGATCCCGTTACATTTTTTATTGTAGCTTTTTTAAATGCAAAGAAAGCAAAAACCACTGCCACTCTCAAATCTGACATAACTTATGACATAACCATAACCATCGCTCAATTTCATCACTGATTTATGCGCCAGAAAATTTGACATTTCGGATGCACGTCACCCGTTTGAACGATGTTGAATTCCATACATAATGACATCGGCTGACATTTCATACGAATAAAAAATGTTTGTGGTATCTCGACTCACTATATTTTATTTCAATTTAAAGATAGTATGCGCTTAATAAAAAACACTTTATTAGCATTTTAATTTATTTATATGAATAAATAAAATAAATGATATCGTCGGAGATTATTAGATTATAATATAGCTGTATCTATTAAGATATAGCTATATAAAGATATGGTGAAGAATTTATATATATATATATATATATATATATATATATATATATATATATATATATATATATATATATATATGTATAGTATTATTATTATTTTAGGTTTTTCCAGATATTTTCTTGAACCCCGGAACATACAAACATATTTCATAATATAATATACTCGATAAACAACCCTTTTTTTGAATAATATGAGGCTAACAATTTTTTCTTGTGGTTTTGGCGTACTCTGGGCAATTCAATGAATAAATAAATTCTTATTTTATAACATACAAATTACAAATAATACATAAAAATACGCAACCATAATAAGTGATTTTATTGTTTATTGCAGTGCGTTTCGAGGTGAGCAGCAACTTTTCAAACAAGTTCTGTTCACAAGAAAAAAAAAAAACAAAAAGCTCTAACTTTATTATTTATTCTCTCCTTTATTTCCTCTTAAATCGAAATCTATCTCTAAGCATCACCATCATATGATTTCTCATCGTTTGATCCTTACAATATACGAATACGATACGACACGAATACGATATACGAGTTAAAGATCTAATTCTAATAAATGAATCAAAAACGTATAATTCGGTTACGTTGAGGGGCGATTTTTATGTTTTTACCTATTAGTAATTAATATAATTTAGCCGGTGAATTAGTATCTTCGATATAAAAAGAAGAGAGTTTTATTTCGCAATACATCAAAATAAAAAATTGTTTCCTAATAAATGATTTACATGTCATTAAAAATAATATCATTTAAATTAGAATAACTATAATTAATGTGATCATACAGATCTTTATGATCCTTATGTTACCATATTATTTATTCTAATACAGTCACTAGGCATATCTTGACTAAAATGATTCAGAGAAATTGTAAAACTCGTAATGTAACCGAGATATAACATAATATTTCAGTAACTTGCCAAGTCCAGTTCTGGAAATAACATTCAGTTAGTTATTTATATAGTATAGAGAGTGAGATTTATCATTATTGTACCGAAAGCCAACTAATAACGCCTTTAATTACTTTCTTCGCCCCGGTATTACCGGATTTCCAAATAAAGACTGATGCTCAGATTAAAGGGATGAGAAGTAAGGTCAGTACGAAAATTAACTGCGTAAGTCCTTTGTTCAATGAAAATGTAATAAAAAAAACAAATTGTTTTAAAAAAATATGTTGGCATTATTTATTTATTTATTTATTTATATCTTTTCCACTTAGAATCATAATCAGTGATCACTTGTGTACGTCAACATGGAAGTGTCAGGACGGCATATTACGATACTAGATTTATCGTAACAAGCCCTTCTGTAAAAGCACTTTCCATCTTAATGTTAAAGCTGTGAGTGTTCCAAACGCGTCCTGGTCTGAGAAGAACCACACAATAAACTCAGCCGGGTATATTTTTTGTTATTGTGATCTCTGTTTCACAAACGTCAATCTTAAATGCAATTTTGGAACAACTAGAACCGTCGCAAAATGAAGCCTAATGATTTCAGGCAACGAAAATGAAATGATAATAACAATAAAAAAAAATCTTCGACCTGCCACCCAACCAGTCACCGCAAGCAGCACCCTTTCACGAGCAAAACACAAGGGCCAGCCATCACCCCCTTCGCCATATTCGCCATATTCACCATATTAAGCATAATATCATCATATCACATTTAAAACCCGAGCATCGCAATTATTTTGTCCGTTTTATTAATTATAGTGTGAAATGTTTTTTTGTAATTAAGTACCTACCATGTGAATTACTTTCAATTATCTTTTATTATCTAATATTAGCTTCTACATACAAATTTCGAAAGTAATATAAAAAAAGCAATAATATTCATAGAGTGTTTTTGATGAAACAGATATTTTTATATTCCAGTTTGTCTTCATTGTGTTTGTGGCCGGATCTACTCTCCCTTGTGGAACCATGGAACTAGAAACTGTTTTTAGTCTAGTTGCATAGGAGCAATGTACGCTTCCGCCGGGGCGTCACGGTGAGTGCAAAAGCGATCCCGTGACGTCCCACTAAGGCGATGAGGTCAACCGTTGGTTTTTTAGTGGGTAGCCTTAAAAATGGCAGCGTCTTCTATGCTGCGGGGTAGTTCCACATACCCCCTCGGTCATTACCTTCCTGGCCGCAGGGATGAAGCGTAACGCATTTTTCCAAAGCTAAAAAGGAAAAAAAAAGAAAGGAGCAATGTACGCTTACTTGAAATAAAAACTTTCACTTTGACATTTGGATTCCAATTTGAAAACGTGAAAATGAAATTCCTATCACACTATCCATAAAGTTTTAGGAATCAAGCAAAGATGCCAAAGATTTAAAATGTAGTCCTGAGAAAAATTGTGATAACTTATTTATTGCATTTTAAGCTTACCTTTGTTTTTTAAGGTTTTTCATACTTATAAGTTAGTATAAAACATTAATATAAAGAAAAAATAAATTGAGTAAGAATTAAAGCCAATTTATTAAACAAGTCCGAAATACTAATGCAAATAAACAAAAAGCCTTCATTTATTCCTTTAATTGATGAATTTTTAGAAATGTTGAAATATATTTTTAAATCGGCGCGTCTGCTCTTTTTTTTTACTATGGTTGCAATTAAAGTCGCAACCTGCCTCCAATAATCAATGCAGAGCAATGCTGCAAAATATTCTAAACGGTTAAATAAGTAAATTCTAAAATTATAATCAAATTATATTAGAAAGAGTAACATAAATCAAATACTTATTAATAAAAAGATGCAAGAAATATTCTGCTTTTTTACTGTATTATGAACAAGACATTCGTAATTCATATTTTATATATGAATTTTTAACCCTTGATATGAGGTTTGCGTGAGTTTCTTATATATATTGGGTAATAAATAGTTTAGCAATAATCCTGTCGGATAGCTACTTCCGCTACAGAGTGATGTCAAACCCTTCACGTCGGGTATCTACTAGGGTTCAGTTCTCTCGCCCGTTCTTTACCGTATAGTATCAGATCCACGTGAGACCACGTAAGACTATTTTAGTCAGAAAAGAAGACCCCATTCGGGACTTGTTGACACAAAGAAGCGTTCACGTTAGGAAACGTGGTACGCGTTTGCATAATACATCAGCATAGCACACACACACCGCCTTTACCGGGTATGACGGGGTCCCAACTAATGCACGTTGGTCCGGCGTTCTGCCGTCGCTAGTATCAATTCTTATCCTCTTTTATTCCCTCGCTTCCCTTCCGACAAACAACACCCTGAGCCGAGGTCCGAGCGTCAAATGAGGCGCTCATAGGACGCTCATTTTCCCAGGTGGTCCTTTTAGGCCTTCCTTTTTAAGGGTCTCTTAGTTTTAAGAGATTCTTAGTAACAATATTTTAATGAATATCAATGATATTAGCTCTTAACTATGTCGAAATAAACTATCGGCATTCCGACCTCATTCGAAAGACTAATTACTAAAATGTCTCCAAATATATTTGATTCAGTAAATTTATTTATTTAAACGGTTTGGGTTACACCTTATAAATACCGTTAAATCAACGTTGCTCAAAATAAAATGGCGAAAAATAATTATTTGTTTCGAATGACGAACAAATTATTGTGAATTTGCTTATTTTTATTTAAATCATACAAAATGATATTTGTTTTTACTATGAAATCAGATCATTTATATGAACATAATTATAAGGCATTAAGTCGAGTCATCTCGAGTGGCAGCAGAGTCAACATCATTAAAACTCCTCTAGTGACCCATTTAAAAAAAAATGCTAATTATGTTGCTGTATGAAATTTTATACTTCTATTTGTGCAATTTTTATATGAATAGTTGAAGCTGATGATATGTTTAGTAAATCACTTGAGTATATTAAGTTTTGTGTTTTTTATTATTTATTATTTTAACCTATATTCCTTATATAATGTCATAGTTAATTTAAAAATATATAAATAAAACTCAAATTTATTGTATTTACAAATAATTGAAAATGTATAAGAAGACACTGCTAGATTTCCCATGTGACCATCTAGAGACGAATAACAACTTTGAAATTATATGTACTAAGAAGTTAAAAGTTATCTTCCTTGAAACTTAACTCCAAGAACCTATTATGTGTATGTGTGTGTTTTTATAATAATGTTTGTGTGAACCTACTATGTGTAAGTTTTTATAATAATGTTTCTCCTAGAACAAGTTACATATATTTTTTTTATTGGGTAGTGTTAAAAAATACAACAATGTTTATTTAGACATAATATATCAACTGAGCATATACATTTAAATCAGATAAGATAATGAGAAGATTGAGAAGAAAACATGAGAAGGCAATGTTAATTTTATTTAAAACACGTTTTATTTTTCTTACTTCATGTAACCTATAAAATGAACAAGATTTAAAAACTCAATTACAAGTACGTATAACGTAGTCTATTATTACAGAGCGTATTTAAATAGCAAGATTTTCTATCCCCATTTCACCATTTTTACAATCATAGTAAAATAACCCAAATTTAAAATGATAATGACTTTTTTTCTCTATTTTTTACCTAAGAATACAAATAATTAAATCAAATATTTCAGTTCTCTGATTCTAAATAACATATGGATAATGAGAAATATAAAAAATACAATTTTAGCTTCTAACGTATTATTCTTTGGCTGTAGTTAACTAAGAAATATTTACTTATAAATGAAGTTGTAGCTCTTGGGATTATTTTGAAGCATAACTTTAAATGGGTTTTGGTTTCACGTAATTAGTACTTTAAATTATTGTGCCAAGAAGCAGTTGAGAGTTTTGAGTATGCTTACCTTTTAAAGCTAGTAGATATATATATAAATATATATGTAAGTTTAAGCATTTCGTTCCATCTCGATAAATCCTAGTCGTGACATGACGTATTTGGAAATTTTCTTTTCAAAGATTATTGTTTAATCAAACACTATCGTATACCTACAACTATTTAGCATAATTTCTTTCTTTTGAGAGAATTGGTAAATTATTTGTTTAAACTTTCTTGACTCTGTGATAATATTTAAACCTGTTTCATATTATATTTATTATAGATATATTTTCCTTTACAGTAAGATATTTTTATAACTTAAAAAAACTACATTTACAAAAACTAACGTTCTAATCCTGTAAAGTCTTACATTTTACAAGTCAATTATTTTGATACGCGTAATTCATTGGATATGTTTGGTTTTGCAGCTAACGTTAGTAACTACGATAGTGTTCGTGAACCGTTGACGAGTCCGGAAGGCGGGCAAAAGATCTCAGGAAGTTATCAGGTAGGTTCATACCAATGGTTTATTTTCCACTTTGTATATATTTGACACAAGAATTTCAGAACAGTTATTATTCTATTAACATAACTGACGTATTCACATTACATGCCAGTTATTATATATGTCTCGTAATAATAACTTATTGTTATAACTATATATTTTTTTTTCATAACATCTTGTATTTGAATTTTAATCAGTATCATTTATTTTGTCATATTTCTCAAACTGGAAACAACACAAAACAGATGTCATGTATTCTGTTGTGATGTTTTACTCATAAAATCCCGACAACTAGCACGCCTGCCTTGTAATTACCAAAAACGACATTGGGTACGCTAATTTTCTATTGAGCGATTGTTTAACATCACAACTACTTGCACAACATCACAGCTGAGCAATTTCAGCTAACTGATAAAATCATATTTCCTTCTATTAATAAGACTTACTATTATTAATTTTTATTTCGGTAAAAATCTAAAATAATTTAAGATTATCCTTTCGTTTTGATTACTTTTTTGTATTCAGTTATGATAGTCTACTTATCTTTTAATACTATAATGAGTTATAAAATATTCGTTAAATTTTAATTACGTGTCCTCGGGTTTTCGATTTAGTAATTATATTAAAAAAGATCCTCTTGCCTAAAAAAATACTGAGCTAAGAGTGTAAGCTTAGTAAGAAATATATGTTAACATCCTAAAGTGAGAAAGCAGAATCATACAAGAAATTTCAATAGATTAAATAATAGTCTTACTTATCTAACTAAAGTTACTTATCTAACTAAACTTATCTAACTAAAGATATGTAACTAAATCCACAGTACTTAATGCATCACAGTACGTCAAACCCGGACGATGTATGGGAAACGACAGATGTCACGTTGGAAAGGGGAGCAAGTGGCTTAGGGTTGAGCATAGCCGGCAGCGAAAGTGGAGGTGACATCAGCATAACTAGAATAGCCCCCAACGGTGCGGCTAAGGACGATGGCCAGTTGCAGACCGGCGACATTTTACTACAGGTAAATTTCCTTTTCTCATTTATTATTCAGAACCTGACCAGAACACAATAGCGTGGTCTGTATTATTCTGTATCTTTAAATATGTATGTGCTTTAAAGAAATGTGTTTACATACTAAATTTCATTTGGAAACAGGTAAGGTACACGAAAACATTCTAAACAAACCCGTTTAGAATTTTTGATGAAAATATAAGATTTTTAAAATATGTTGAAGCTTGTAGAAAGGTTGTTACTGGCCATTTAAAAGGAAAATTTTAAAATAAGCTTACAGTTTTCATAAATTTTTGTTCAAAGTAGTACTTAACATTAAACTGCTTAAAGAATATATAAAAAAAATGTTTTACTGTTAAAGCAATATACGTCTCGTATCTACGTACTTTGAATTTTTTTATAGTAATTTCTTTGAGCAACTTGGAACAAGATGAATTTGTGAAAACGGTCAAATTTTTAAGTTTTAATACATTCGCTGTTGTGATCGTTAGTCGTTACTGTAAAAAAAAATAAAGTGTTCATTTAAATTAACTCAACACAGCAGTATCATAAACCATAGAGCTGAATTAAATTCGATTCTTATATGTGTATCTCACTAAAATATTGATAGCTATTAATACTATTATAACGTAGACGCCTTAACAACCGCGGAGTCCTTGTTGCTTATGTTTCAATTTGATATTATTTGAAACAGATTACTTAGAATTAATTTATATTAATTATATTATAATCTGACATATTAGGACCTTATAGGGGTTTTAATATTCTAGCTACTCGAATTACGTTGTTTTAATTTAAGCTTAAATCTTAATTATATTATGGCTATGTGTAAAAATAATTATATCAACAAATGTAAACTTAATAAATAAAACATATGTTAAATTTTAACTATTCAAAATTAAATCTAAAAACAAAATTTAAACCACTATTACAAAAGTAGAAATTGTATCGATGTAGTCGATAAATGAAAATAATTGTTTTTGTTTTATTTGCAAATAATTGTTGCAAAAATATTTGACAAAAGCAAAAGCAAGCTCTAACATTAAGTTTATAACCTGACGGAGAATGAATAAGGCAGTCTCTGTTTGCTTTTACCGATATGGCGTTTTGCCAAAAGGCAGTCGACAGTAAATAACTACTGTAGGTACTATTTTAACTACATAAACTATATTCTCTAGTAATATACATATTTGTTTTGACTGTCTAAACTTCTAACAAGAATAGGATTCAATGATAAGTTAAACCTGGATTTACATGAAAATACTGGTGAATTATTCATATTTTATAGTTTATTGTATTACATTTTTTTTACATCCAACAGACAATCCTTCTACACTTATATATATTTTTTTATGTTTGACGGAGATAACCATATTCATCTAATCTTAGTTCACGTCATGATACCTAGCCAGTAGCAGTGATACGGATCACTTTGTATCTCGGAAATAGGTAGGGATAAGGACCAGTTATTCAAAACCTTTGACTTTAGGGATAGATCTTATCTTTAATTTAATTAACTTACTTTGACTTTAGATTTTAGGCTCTCAGAATATCATTGTATCTTGTTAGAAAAAAAATCATAATATTATTAATAATTAGAAGATTTTACTTTATGTCTGAGTCGGACTCCTAAGAGCTAAGTTCAATTATTTAAATCTAACAAGGTATTCAATATAGTATTCCTTTCCATGTAGTGTTATAGGGCATAGACTAAAAATCTAGAAAAAAAAAATTTATTACACGTTTCGGCTTGTAAAATTATATTTCCTAAAGCCTAACCGAACATTTTGATATAAAGATATGTTTTTAGGTCAATGACATCTCAGTAGAAGGTGCGCCGCATTCAGTCGCAGTAAACGCATTACAAAAAGCCGGCAACGTCGTAAGATTAGTAAGTACTACTTATTATATTCTATGCTTTCTTAGTCTAAGCATAATATATATTTTTTAACGAAGTTCCCCTACGTGGTTTGCGGTATGGAATGATTTAGTAAAACACGTCACGACTATAAAGCAGTTTGTCTTTTGTTTATCAGTTTGTTTTTGTAGTTGTTTGTGTTTTATTTGTTTTAAAATAGTATTTTATGTCTTAATGCAAATTGTTATAATTTGAAATACATAATAAATAATTGTTAAGACATCGTTATGAAAATATAAAAATAAACCTTTTGATTTAAATCCTTCTTTTGCATTTTACACAAACATTTTTTTAAAGAAAAATAATACAAATATTATAATTTCAATTAATAAAATTCTAAGTTAGGGAAGAAGCGTTTGGAACTTTAACCTTGACGGGTGTTCATGACGGCGCTTATTTGTCTTTTTTTAGTTTAGAGATTTCTTTTTAACAAAGACTGAATGTTTTTTTTTCTCTCAGAAAGTTCGAAGAGCAAGGAGATCGATGGTTGTGACACTTTGTAGAGGAGCGCGAGGTCTAGGCTTAGGAATAGCTGGCGGAGCTGACGACGCAGGGGGCGAAGGCATTTTTATATCTCATATTGCCGTAGGCGGCGCTGCTCATCATGATGGCAGACTGAAACTAGGCGATAAAATATTAGCTGTAAGAGATGAACATGTAAGTATAAATATAACAAAACCTACATAAGCGTCATTATTAATTAAGCTACTGGATTTTTTGTTTATTTTTTTTTCTTAATTTGTTTTCATCATTATAATTTATGACGGACATTATACCAAGTAAGAAAAAACAATTTCCCATAATATGTATTTCTACATTTATATATTGTGACAATGATAATAAAACGAGCCAATGAATTTATGTGTCTAACAAAGTTCTGAGCACAAAAACAACTCGTACTTAGAATGTTAAACACCGGAATGTTTTGCAGCCACGTAGATAATTTGATTAGTTTTTGTAACACACTTTGTTTTGGAAAAGTATTGGCGAAACAAGTTTGTACTTGTGGTGCTATAAGGGATGCTAATAAATGTGTTCAATATTTACTGTGTTACTAAAACCTTTAATATATGACTATTATTGCCTTTTGAATACAAATTATTGTATGCAAAGGATATTAATAATATCATGGCACAATAAATAATATAAAAATAGTATTACAAACAGATTTTATGAAGATTTAGTTTATAACATAAATGTGGTATAAATTAAGCATAATCTGTTTATTAATTAAGATGTAGGTACTAGCGTTTTGGTAAGAAGCGTGTCTTTGCATAACATTCGAATAAGTAAGCCAGGTGAACTGAGAAGGAAACTCGAAGTAGGTACACGTAGTTAATTCTCTTACGAGTATTGTTTACATTTTGATTAACGAAGTAGAAGATATAGCTGTTGTGATCACATCTCTCTCTTTAAAATTAACACCCTTTAATTTTGTGTACTACAGGAAAATACATAACTTATGAGTTATATTGTTCTGTTTACCTCTTGATGTTATATAATTTTTTATGCAAGCATATGAAAGCATAATTTTTATGAAAGCATTTTTTATGAAAGCAATGAAAGCAATAAGGATAAACTATCAAACGAACATGGTAGTCATGTTATGTGTTTTTTAAATCAGGGCAGGGAAACGTCACTTATGGGAGTGACTCACGGAACAGCTGTCTCTGCTTTACGTAGTACAGGAGACCACGTCACTCTGGTTGTTATGCCAGCAGCAGGTTCAATTCCGCCTGTCGCAAGGACCGCTCCACTTTATTCTAGTAAGTTTATTTATTTTTATGTGTATGTTGGTATTTCTGTTAATGCACAAAAGTTCATAGATGAAGTTATTATATGAATTTGAAGTTGTATGAAAAAATATGACTGCAACGTTTTGTAATGGTTTTTAGTACATTCGTTGAAAAACGTAAAGACAAATAAAGCTGTGCTATTATTAAGTACATTGAGTAAACTAAACAGTTTTATCAAAGTCACGCTTTGAAAGATTAAAAGCCATAATAAAAGCCATTCTTGAGTAAACCATTATCAGTATCGAGAACAATTTCTAAAAGTGACATATGGCAAATTTGCTCATCGATACATAGAATTCTGAATACTGAAATACGATTCATAAAAAACTTGAATAGTTACAAAAAAGGTCATCAGGATAGGCTATTTAAATTATTTATTTTTTATTTCATTGATGTAAGCATACTATTATAAAAATCCATTTACAGCGAGGACTCAAGCAACCTCATGTTCAACGCTTCACGATTTCTCAGAAGAGGAACTCAATAAAATACCAAGGTATATTGTAATATAAATTGTGATGTAAACTCGTCTTAGTGAAATATCCCCTGTAAGTATTTGAATAATTAATTATATAAACCTCAGAGGATAAAAGTTATTAAAATAAATAAGAGGTACCTACCACGTATTTTAATATTGCTAATTTAAATAGCTTTACAAACATATTTTTTGTTCTTATATCGCTTGTATTATTTACATTTATAAAAATTTTATGCAATTTATATATATTCCAAAATATTCCGATCGTAAAATTTATAAGAACTAAATAAAAGTGAATACATCCCAACACTATTTATCCGAGAAATGGCAGAAATCCTACCAATAATTATTTCTAAGGAGGGTTGACGTCATTCCTACCGCCGCGCCGGTCCTAAAAACTTTTGCGATATCCTTTGCAATATGGTTGACATATTCCGTATACCATGAGTAATTGGGATAAGGAAAGGTGGATGGAATATAAAATATTTACTTAATATTAGTTTGTAGATAAAGAGTTATATTAATTGTCCTAAATGTCTTATAAACTTTATCGTCGTGGTTTATGGCTATTTCTAAAATGAATTATTTGCATTGGCTTGAAATATTTTAAATTGAACAATCACTTTCCCTTTGTATTCATAATTTATCTATTGTTGACTCGTAATCAAGCGGTATAACTGTTTTAACATTTTAGTTTATGACCTAAACATGCCTTAATTAAATGAGAATTTGTGATTTATTATACAGATGTGTACGCATGGTTCGTTTGGTACGTACCGGTTCAAGATTAGGAATGGACATAGTTGGTGGTTTGGGAGGAGACACAGATGATAATAGTGGGGTGGAAGATGATACATACGGCGTTTTTGTATCTGGTGTCTCAGTCGAGGGAGCAGCATATGGATTACTACACAGAGGTGATAGAATACTGAGTGTTAATGGCCGTGACCTTACACGAGCGACGCACGAACAGGCTGCTGCAGCTTTAAAGGTTTAATATTAGATATTTTATTTGATTAAAATAGGTGCAATGAATGATCAATCACAATGCATTAGGATGACTATATTTTAATGTAATATATTTTATTCATAATATTGCTTACAGACCGACGTACTTGTATTATAAATCCAATTACACATCGTCTTTGAGGATGCCAAAAATATTATATTTAATTTGAAGCGTTCACCGCTAGATTAAATTATAAAGAAAGAAGAATACGTAAATAAATTTAATATAAACCTTTTATATTCAGCAGTATTCAGGTAGTGCTGTAACTATCGCTGCCCAGTATCAGCGAGAACAGTACGAGCGGCTGCGCGCACGCATCAGGGCTATTAATGCTGCAGCCATGTCACCGCACGCGCACATACCAGTACGACCCGATGTTCACTCAGTGTACCCAAGGTAAAAATCATATACTGCATGCATTTTGTAAAATATTAATATATAATAATTATTTTATTCTTTTGCTTTTATCTCTATATAGTATAGATGATATAGCTATACAGTATTATATATTTATAGCTTGGCGATTTCATGTTGCGTTTATTATATAAAACGACTAGAGTTTTTAATTTTATATTAATTGTCATGTATGAAATGTCATGTCATGTCATGTCGTGAAAGAGCTGTAAAATTAATTTGTATTGATTTCTATTTAAATATTAATTAAAGTTTTGTACTATGTAAATATAAACATTACTTTTAAGATGAATCATGTCGATATTGAAATAAAATGTATTTACTTTATATTATATACAATTTATGTGGATGAGCTTTGTATGGGCATATGTGGCTAGATCTTACTGAAACACTTATAATTATTGATTTTATTATACCGGATTATATTGTATACAAGGAAAGTTCCGGGGGCTACGCTCTCGGGAGCTTCCCGGTGACCGATAACAACTCTTGTGACCGCTAACACCTTTCTTGACCCTGCACACAAATAAGATACTTAAGTAAAATACATATTTTTATCAATATGGAATTCCCTGCATATGCCTTTACTCATTCGCAGTTTTTAATTGATTAATTAAAAGGTCAAGAAAGGGTCTAGAATCACAAAATATGTCGTTACACATTTGAATGGTAACATAATTATATAAATCGAACGTTATATTCAGGCATTCTACTTGGATCAAAGGTACAGATCTTGAGTCATTACACTATAGTCAGGATTGATTGTAATGTATAGTCCGGTTCTTTAAAACATTACAGTTTCCGGTAGCATAATGAAAGTAGTTCGGTCAAAAATTATATATGTTTTTATTTTGAACAAAATTGTGGATTTTTTAAGATATTTGTGTATGTAATATATAAGAAAACAATAATACAAAATATAATTTGTTAAAAAAATACAATCTATTATATCTTATCCTAGTATTATAAATTATGCTGTTGTTAATTTTAACCCCAGTGCAATTGTTACAGGTAGCAGTAATCCTGAATAGGAAAGAAATGTAGGTAGTTGCGATATGTACATTATAAATTAAATCTAACACGCTGGGCCGGTGTTTGGCTTTGGGCTCACCCCCGCTACTTCTGGGACCTAAAATAAGCAGGTGAAATGGTGATGAGTGTTAAGTGATGAGGAAAATCATTGGGTTCGTTAATCTTCCCTAATTATAATTAAATACGTAAACACAATTACATTATATATCCATTGTAGATAGTTTTTTTTAATAAAGTAACACTTCTGGATACCAATGAATTAAATGTTAATTATAAAACTGTACATGAGTTTTAAATTATAATTTTATTTTACACTATTATTTTATTTTTAATTGTTTTTTTATTTAATTAATAACTTTAAGACTGTTTTAGTATGAATTTTCTTTGATTAAGATAAAATGGTTTCGTCACTAATTAATTGTTTATGAAAGGGTTTTGCTAAAATCTACTAAGCATTGTGCTGATATCTACTGTTATAATATGTTATGTAACGAATATAATTGGCTCATTAAATAATATGTTTTTCTCATCTGAAAGTAAATGTTTTTGTTTTTCAAATATTAAAAAAAAAACTCTCGACAAATTCACGATAAACTAGCACGTTATCATGAATTCTGAAAATTTAATATAATACGGAATTTTAATAATCAATTGAATTAATTATTATCTGTGCTGTTAATAACACAATTAAGATTATGTATGATATAAATTTCATCAATGTAATTAATTATAAATTTTTGGAACTGTGATACTAAAATAAATGTAATTATTATTACGACACAATGAAAGTTAAATATACATGGATAATTATTAATGATGTTTTCTTTTTTTGCCCCGATGACGATATTTGTACAGTAAAAGTACAAACAAAATAATTACTTAATTCTAATAAAAAATTACGTAATCTATGTATTTAAAAACGAAATCTAAAAAGAAACGAAACAATTACCACATTTATTTCACAAAAATATAAATTTTCTTTGCTCTGATTAAACTTTCTTTTCGAATATATTAAACTAAGTGTCGAAAGTCTCTACTGAGTGTACATTCGTTAGTCATAATTTATATAAAGTTACGAAGCATTTTTCACCAGTTAAGAGTTGTTTTTGGCAGGATCCCAAACACCGAATTCATTGTTGAACAACTTGTTAATATGTAGTAAAAATATTGTTATAAAATTCAAATTAGACTAATTATTTTTAAAGACCTCAATAATAAAGAGTATACCAGCATAAATAAAAAAGTATTCGAACTCCAAGTACAAATTAATATAATCGAAATCTACACTTTTTATATATACTACTTAAAAGATAGATAAAAAAAATATAATTTATGGAGATTTTTTTACAAACTGGTTTACATCGAAAAAATAATAACAAAAGAAGGCCTACAACAAATTACAACTTCACTAATTAGTCTGCCCATAAATATTGTTGTCTTAAACTTCGCTCCATGTCCCGTTATTTAAAAGTTTTTTTTTAAATGTATTATTAAATTGCAATATGGGATCAGGGTTGCCACAGAAAATACTATTGCAGTGATTGTTTTTTGCAAACTATTTAGCCGTCGGTCATTTTCAAAACTTCAAAAGCATTTTATCAGCTATATATCTGTATGTAGTATGCACAGACACACCAACACTTTTCTTTTTGAAGACTATAAAAATAAGGGTTCTGCCTGATGTAGGAGCTACTAAAAAATAAATGCCTTTTCATTTGTAACGGAATTTATGACCGGACTGACGTTAAAATTACTTTCACTAAAAATGTTGATCGGATTAAAGGTAGAAAGCAAAATGCTTTGGACTAATGTCGGATTATTTTTTGTTTGCTAAAATGTTGGTGATTTATATTTTTTCGTCGGTTAATAAATAAAATGTAAATTGTGTAAATAAATAGATTACAATGAGTCTTTTGGGTTTTTAATGAATCCCAAAATATCACGGGCTATTGTCATAATTAATAGATACATTTTCGGAATAAGATTGTTATTAAAGAAAGTTACATGTAGTCCTTCCGTCACGAAGATTGATTATTATTTGTCAAGAGTATAAGATATTATTATTATGTATATAATTTTATATCTTATAATCACATAATTTTTGAATTTATGCAAATATAAATATTTTATTTATATGTATAATATTATAGAAATGTCTATTTACCTCTCTCCGCCCTCTATAAACTCGTCTTCAACATATGTTAGATATATAGGTATGAGGTTATATGTATAGGTAGCTGGAAGAGATCTCTTTGAATATATAAGATCTTCTTATGGCTACGTCTTTGTTATTATTTAACTTTTTGTAACTAATTATCGTAACTGAAATAAATTAATGAGTATGTCGTAAATTATTAATTAATAGTCGTTATTCAGGTGTATAAAAAAACAAATTCAAGTAATAGATGTTACAACTTATTAACCAAGCAAATATAATATAATGATAAAACAGAAGAAGTCTACGAAACAGTGTTCCAGGGACAGATAAGACAAGATAACTGACAGTTATTATACAGTTGGCAGACAGCTGTAAGTTCTTTACATACCTACATTTCTAATATTATAATATAAATAAATATAAATACCTTATAATTAGTTCTTTTTTTATATAAAAGAACAGTTTAAGAAGGATTAAAAAGAATCTTTATTGGCAAATTAAAGTATCTGAGGGACGGACGGAGAATAAAATAATGCTTTAATTTTACATAAAAACTATTACGAAAATTACTTTTATTCTTGTAATAAGTTAATATATATGTACAAATACAACATATTATAGAATTAACATTTTATTTATTTTGAATCAATTTAGATTTACAAATTAATATGGATGATATAAATAAGCAGGTTGCAAACCTTTCGTGTTAATTTTATCCAAGTGAATACGAAGATATTATTAGTCAATTACCCGTGGTTAAATTCTTTAAACTACAGTTTTATTGATCAAACAGAATTGGAATTTAATAACATAAATTGTAACACAGTCCACGTTTTGCAGCAACGAAACGCATATTGGCACCTACTCAAAATATCGACAGTACTGAAATGTTATCTACAGAATTTTAAGTAAATATTAACATTTTTACACGAAATACGTAATGTATTATAGTTTTTTCATCGGGTATTTATAGTTACCAAATTATATTATATAATACATATGTACCATATTGCATTACCATTAATTTTAAAGCATAGGTTATTATTATTGTAACTTCTTACTTATTGATGATCTTGATCTTTACTTATCATGATTTCCATTTGCATAAATATCATAGTCACCAAAGATATCTTCTTAATAAAACGGACATGTATGTTAGCTTTATTGTTTTATTCTGAAATTGCCATCCATTTTCAACAACTTAAAAGGATCAAAATGCTCTTTCCGGGGTAAAAATACCTGAAAAGGTAAAACCAAAACCCTAACTGGAACACGAGAGTAATTATATCAGTTTTAGGCGAACAAAGCGTGTGAATAAATAAAAATCTTTTATATTTATACAGCTGGCCCTCCCAATTCAAGAAAATTAAATTTAAATGATTGGAAGCATTTTATAATACAAACGAACTGGTCTTAAAAGGTAACTTGTCAGTTTTTATTATGTATAGGTACAGTTATAGTTTTATTATATTTAGGTAGAAAAATTGGAATATAACTCCTTAGTTCTTTTTACATTTTTTTACATAAAATGTAATATTTGTATTAAATCGATTCCGTTGTCACGTCTCTATACTATGATCTAGTTCCGCTTATTGCTTCAATTAAAGTTAGATATTAAGGTTAGTTAAATATTTGATTTCCTGTCGTTTTGTCATTATATTGGTTCTCTAATATTTCTAATACTTCTAAGAACTTGAGAATATATTTATTTTAAGAAGACGATAAAAATGTACAGTTCAATGAAGGTCTAAATTTAGTAAGAGTAAATATTGATGATCTACTGACTGACTAACTGAAATAAATTTGCAATTAAACTTTCAATTTAATAGGGAAATAAGCTTTATTTTATTTGTCACTTTTATATACCTACTTGATTAAGGTACCTAATTTTAAAATGCAATATTTTTTTATAAAATTAATACAAAGTGCCAATGAAACCGATATTTTTTTACGTAGGTTTTCCATCTAATGGCAGAGATATTTATCTGCTTGTGTTAGCATTTTTTATTTAAAACAACCAAAAATTTGAATGTACCTCTATGCATAATACTATTGGATCTTTGTTAGAGTAGATTATAAATTATTTATTTATTACCGACACTTTATGTGTAAGATTTTTGTTCCCTAACTAATGGGTTTAAAATGAGCCTTTGTGAGGCAGACGGACGGATAGACAGTGTTGGCTTAACAAAAGAGATCAGCCTGGATATTAAGATACGGTTCTCTTAAAAGTGAAATTAAACTGACATAAATCAACAGTCACTTCCAACCTTCGTTCGTTAGCCAACATTTAAAATACATTCAGCTTATCGCAAATGAACTAATTGCTTTTTACGAGTGAACTAACTAAACAAAACTTAAAATTATGACTGTCTATTATTAATATATTTATGAAAATTTTATTTACGTTCATAAAAATATTTACAATGTTCAAGAAAAATGGTGATTTACATAAAATTAATACAAGAAATAAAAATAAACCCGCGATGCCCAACACTAGGCTAATATAAAATGGGTAAATCCTTTTAGGGTAATTGTAAAAGTTTTTATAATAAGCTCCCAAATTAAGTCTTAAGATTGTTATTAAATAAATTTTAATTATATATAAAATTAAATTAATTAAAAAATCCTTTTATAATGTACAGGATTACATTAACGACGGTTTGCCCTGGGAATTATATTATGAATAATTAGTAATCTCCGCAATTTGTATGTCGTTGTAGATTAATTTTGTTTTATCAATTGACTGCATTATACCGATCCCTTAGAAGTCATTACTCGCGGTAGCTTCGGGAGTCGGGTTGCCTTCCTCCCTCAAATATGGCGAAGGTTTTGATGGCTGGCTCTTGCGTTATACTCTT
Organism: Napeogenes sylphis; assembly: GCA_959347405.1. Lineage (NCBI taxonomy): Eukaryota > Metazoa > Arthropoda > Insecta > Lepidoptera > Nymphalidae > Napeogenes > Napeogenes sylphis. Next base: position 24,641,870 of record OY365788.1, on the reverse strand, counting down.
GAACGGGGGGTGTATTGCAGGCCGAGTTTTAAGAACTTTGAACTATCGTTATGGGTCAGGGTTAATTCAATATAATAATTATAAATTATAACCTCTTAAATATTAATCATAATAGATAGCAGGAACAGAATATGTCACTTTTTCTATTATAATTACTATGACACAAATAAGAATATATGGTAATTAAATTAAAAATTTAAAAAACCCCCGATACAAAAAGACCTCTAAAAAGAATAAAAATAATATTATTATGTACTTATTGAAGTCGTTGCATCGGGGAATCGTTGTAGGTACGTTGATGATGATGTCTATTTTACGAAGTTAATTATTGAGGACTTGGACTATATGATTCGATATCGTAATTTCTTTACTTGACTTGTTAACTTACTTGCAATCAATAAGTACATAATAATATTATTTTTATTCTTTTTAGAGGTCTTTTTGTATCGGGGGTTTTTTTCTGCTTTTTAAAGTTATGCTACTCGTTTCTGAATTCTAATAAATGAACCAATAGACAAAATTTTCAGTTGTTTAAATATTTTTATTAATCTATCCTAATATTATAAAGAGGAAAGATTTGTTTGTTTATTTTAATTGGATAAGCTCCGAAATTACGGGACCGATTTTTAAAAAATCTTTTATCATTAGAATCCTACATTATGATGTACAAAGGTTATATTTCATACGACAGATATATATATATTATATTTAATAAAATAAGGATCCACAAAATTTCGACGATGTAATAAATTATAAATGTATTAAGTAACATGATTCAAGACTTTTTCATATGTGTAGGTAGATAGGTAGGTTTCATATATAAGAATATTAATAAATATAAACATTTAGAGTTAAAATGATTTACAATCACTAATAACCTCTCCCCCGCACGAGAAAAACGTCAATATGTTGGAGACGACTATTTCTATTCCAATCAAACATAGATAAGAATCATCTCGACGAGCATAGTTTTCAATTAAAAAAAACCGCATTTAAATCCGTCCATGCGTTTGGCCGCAAACAGCTAATTATTGCATAGGAACCTCTCCCCCGCACGAATAAAACGTCAATATCTTGGAGACGACTATTTCTATTCCAATCAAACATAGATAAGAACCATCTCGACGAGCATGCTTTCGATTAAAAAAAACCGCACTCAAATCCGTCCACGCGTTTGGCCGCAAATTTGCCACAGATAAATACACAAATACACTCATCGAGAGGTCAAACTTATAACATCCCTCATTAGTCGAGGGTTAAAAAGATATTAAAAATATATCAGAATTTTAAAAAGTGAATGTTATTTTAAACAATATCGAATGAAAAGATCTTAACAACTGTAATCTTAGTCATATATAATTGCGAATGGTTATTTGTTACTCAATCTCGCAAAAACTACTGAACGTATTTTGATGCAACTAGGCAACATTGCAGCTTATGTACCAGAATAACACATAGGCTAAAACTAACTTTTCATTTGATGTTGTCTATGATATAACATAGATTGTAGCGTGATTACGGAATTGTCACGGAAGGACATGTTTTAAATCGATGGTTCACTGAATTTTACATAAGTATTCGTGAAAATCCTTCTTATCACCCGTCAACTTTAGAAGTGTTATGTTATTCAAATATATATATATTAATAGAAATATAGCCAATCATGCTATTTGTATGTTCGCTGCTGCATTCTAAACGGCTTAAAGGATTTTAACGTATTAGGTTTCGGTATATACGTAAAAATAATTAAGAAATAATATTTCCATGGCTTATGTACCTAACCTTAAAAATATTATTTTTACAGCGTACGTGGATGAAGTCACGGGCAACAGCTAGTAATATAATATAACAATTAACGTAAAAAATAACTCGTGTATAAATCTCAGGAACCGGAAAGTTAAAATATATATGTGTGTGTATAAGTCGCGCTTAAAAAATCTCAGGAACCGGAAAGTTAAAATATATATATGTCGGAGATAGGAGGCATATTCGTGGCTTGTTCGTTCTTGATTGAGTCTTCTGGTACAGGATCCGAAGCGTAGGTCTCAGGCAATTAAACCACACAGACACAATATGACAATTACTTGTATTAAATAAAGGTAATCACAAATTACATAGTTATAGGTATACAATTATCAGAGTTTCGTGAACCACCGGTCCCGTTTGGGGGGTCCGAACTGTAAGGCTCACACTAATCAATAATCTCCTCGTCTTGATGCTCTCGGATATTTAAAATGTCTCCGGTGCCCCTCCAAACGATTCCGGTCACGTGACTCAATACGTCACGGCGTTCACACCCCACTATTACAATGATATCAATTGAGTTACTAATTATCGTTAAATTATCGTGATCTGCGACACGGCCACACTGACAAGTCACACGCCCTCGTGTGCATATGTATCTGAAATCCAAACAATATACAACTGTAGATGTTGCTTCGCTCGGCCTTACTGACCACATAAAAAAATCATGAATCTTTCTAAAATCGATAGTTCTGATAACTGAAGCTGTTACAGGCATAGAACAAAACTCAATCAAGGTTCACCATGGAATTCGACTAATTGTAGTCAAGATAGACAACCATCATTAGCGTCAAGTCAAGATAGACAACCCGCATTGGCGTCAAGTCAAGATAGACAACCCTCATTGGCGTCAAGTCAAGATAGACAACCCGCATTGGCGTCAAGTCAAGATAGACAACCATCATTGGCGTCAAATAAAATAGACATCGTATAAATTATCATTATCATCAGAACAGCCAGCAACAGAACAATTATCATTATCATCATCGTCATCATTGACGTCCAAAATTATCACATTACAACAGACTTTTTATTATCGTATCTCATAAAAAAATTAATAAAGATCGGATACACTGAAACACTTAAACTTTACATTTGATGTCTGTCTAAATGAATTGATTTTCTTTGACTAGCGAGCATTTAGCATTTGAAACGTAAGTAAATTGAAACGAATCACCTTTACGCAGTAACATGCTCGATGGTGGATAAATTGCGCAGACATCAACGCGTTGCTCGCACCGCACTATACCAGCACCGCTGCCATAGCTGCCATCGTCACGAACACCGTCACCATCATCAGCACGATCAGCGCCATCAGCGCCGTCAGCGCCATCCGCGCCGCGCCATTACCGCCATTCGCGCCGCGCCATCACCGCCATACGCGCCGCGTTGTCACCGCCATAATTTCTCATTTCTTTCTTTCTTCATTAGCAACGATTCTTTCTTTCGTAGAATTCTTCCAAAGGTTTGTCATAATCTAATAAACGACTTGCATAAGCGATTAAATAGGTATTTTCACTCGATTTTCTTGATATGTGGGTAGATCTCAATTTTGAAGTTTTGAGATAACATAAATTTAACTTGATTGATTGATTTACAACCATTGATTATCAAATATTGATTGATTGTATTGATTCTGGAACTTCATTGTTATTATCTTGTATGTCCTTTCCCAAATCCAGCTCTATCTTCATACCAAATTTCATCAAAATCGGTCTGACCATAAGGAACTGTCATACAAAATTTCATCCCCTATTTCAATCAAAATCGGTTCTGTGGTTTAGGAGTGAAAGCATAACAGACAGAGAGACAGATTGACAGAGTTACTTTCGCATTTATAATATTAGTAGGGATTTTACAAATAAAACCTTTAATAAAGAATAATAATCAAATGTATTGTACAACAAAAATGTGATTTCATATGATCTTGCAGTCTGTTTTTTACGTTCCGCTAAATATGTCCACCGGTTTATATATAATTATATTTAGTTATTTATAGTAATAAAATTTATGTTCCTTCTAATTTTCCTAAAACTTTATTTGCGTTTAATAAATTTTTCAAGTTATACATAAATTAAAAATATATAACTTAATTTAATGCAGTATTATATAAGCATTAAAAGAGTTAATTTTGGTTTAGATAAATGTAAAGTTAGCTCTTTGTAAATGACCGCCCGAGGACAAAACTCTACAAAACCACATGTTTTGATGACAACAATGTTTTACTCAAAAATATTTGAAAACATTTCTATGTGTTATCCAGGGTTGTAAAATTAAATTGTTTTCCTATTTTCCTTGTTTCACATTTTGTATGAATATAAAAAGATTCTTATATTTTGAGTTCTATATCAAAAGTATAATATATATATTTGTTTATTGAGATGTTAGTTTATTTACGTTAGTTTATTTATCACCTTTAGCTATATAAGAGTATTGTTTAACTATTATCTTGCACTTGGGTTGTGTGAAATAATTTTCTTCCAAGAGATAAGCTACACTGTATACAAACTTTATCTTTTCCTTGCGGTGACCGATCGTCTTGCTGGCCATTGTTTTTAAAAAAATAAATATTTTATATTATAGAAAGGAAAGGTTTTTATGAAGTAGGTAATACATAACTTTTAATGAGGTGATTAAAAGATATATATTACATAATATTTCAAATAGTGATATTTGTCTGGTATGAGCTGATATGGGTATTTTAACTTTGAACCAAAGCCATTCTCGAGAAAACGTTTTTGGCTGACGAAACGATTGTCGACCTAATGAAGGCCGCATCGCGGGCAACACTTAGTATAATACGGCTTAACTTTTGATTTGCTTATGCCTTGCACTACTACATCATCAGTTCATATAATCCACAGATGACCCTAGTATTTTTTTATATTTCTTTTTAGTAATGACTTCTAGTCTCTGTTATTTGCTTTTCAAACGCTACTTAAAGGTTAGGGATATTAAACTGCAAAAATTCAATGGTAACTAAAGCTAACATGAAGTAAACCTTGATGTAGTGAAAATATATTATTAAAGCATTGTTAACAAAAAAATAATTAATAGAATGGATTGAAATAAAAAAAAATCATAATACTTTAACGTAAAAAATATTAAAAAATATTAAATAGTTACACAATTCCTTTTTTGATTAGTATAAAAGCTTGTTAAATACTAGCTGTGCCTGCGACTTCGTACGCGTAGATTTCGATTTCTATAAAACGTACCTGTAAAAACTGTAAACCTTTAAAGTTTCATCGAACTCAATCAAGTAGTTTTTGCATACCTATAGGAGTTTTTAGAGATTATTAACTTCTATATTTGTCCCAGGTTGTTAAAAAACAAAATTTTAAGTGGAGCTCATTACAAAATATTCCCGAAAACTGCATCCAAATCGTTTAATACGTTTAGGAGATACGTGCACAAACATACAGACATACAGACGAACAGATTATATAAAGCCCTCTCCCTCCGCAATTATGATTTTTGATAATATTTTCTATGTAGGTACAGACAGTAACAGTTTTTTTTAATTGTATATAGATAAATTTCTTGAACTCTTTAAATACATATATTTTTTGATAGAGTGAAAAAAATGCAATGCAAGTGAAAAACTAAATGTTATTCAGAGTGATGATAATTTTTTATGTATAAAAGTTATTTAAATTGGCTATATATTCTTTACGTGTTGCGTGCACAACTAAAAGACAAACAGACGAACAGATTTTTTTTTTAATGTTAGAAATGAATTTTTTCTAGTTATTCCTTCACATCCTGGCTATTTATTTGGTGATATTTTCAACGTATAAAGACTACTCCTCTACAGATTTATTACATTTATATAAACAGATTTGTATCGTATTTATTACATGGTGCACATAAATTGACATAACTTTTTTATTTATAACCCAATTCAAATTAAATAAACCGCATTAAAATTGGTTCAGTCGTTTCTGAGATTAGCGTGCACAAACATACAGACATACACACATACAGACATACACACATACAGACATACACACATATAGACATACAGACAAACCATTGTTTTGGATTCTCTAGCTCTTATAAAGGTCCCTCATCATGTTTTTTTTTAATATTTTCCATGTACAGAAATCGAACAGTGGTAATTTTATTATAATATGTATAGATACATCTTTTTTAGTTTATTTGCGTAAGTATATACTTATGTAGAAGTGTTTATTTTACCTACATATATATACTTACTTTAATTTTCTATTAAACCCTTTTGGGTTTATTGGTTATTAAAGTACAAAGTTCAACAAAATTACCAAATTGTAAAGTTTCTAACTGCAGCGAGTTAAATATTATCTAAATGATAGTTAAAGCAAAACTAATTAACAGAATAATGCGGGTAGCTTCTTTGTTTTATACTATTTAAAACTAATTTCGCTCAGCACTATTGGCTTGTAGACAATGCGTTTTGTCAGCCCTTTGTACTTATTTGATCAAAACAGTTTTAAAAAACAATATCAGTTGTATAACATTATTTTATTATCTTGTACGTGAGCCTTCATTTAACAAGATAAAAAACATTATGAATACATTTCATATTGTTTGTAACATATTAAAAATTAAGTAATAACCTCGATCTACGAACAGTAATCGATAATATAGAAAATAATGAAAGAATAATACTGATCCGTCTAAATTATTGTTCAATTACTTAAGTTTTCTTATTATATATAAAATAAATGTCATCAGTGTTTGGGATGTCATCAAAATATGATAACGGGTTAATCGTGATTTATTATCATTAATCTAATTTATATTTGCATGTCACGATGTAACATACTACATCGACATGTCACCATACTATGCCGACAATACCTACTGTTTTACTAAAGCAAGATAACATATAGTAAAAGAATCATTAGTAACTTTTTCACGAAATTTTACACTCAATTCTAAATATCAAAAATACGTGGCTTTCTATTAAAAAAGTTTGATCGCTTTTTATTACAAACGTTTCAATTTCAATGTTTCAATGTTTTTCCAAAAAAGCTGTATGTTGAAGCAAAGAAATTAAATATAAAATTGTGGCTGAAGTGCCTTTAAAAACAACAATATAAGAAAGTTTTTATTTAGTAATGTTGGAACTGCAACTGAATAATAGATGAGCCTTCCTTAAAACAACTTGTAGAAAGATGTATCAAAATTATCATTAAATTCACAAAGACTGTTCTTTAATTTCTACAAATTGTTAAAACGAATAAAAAAATATATGTTTAGTATAACTGAATCAAAATATACAATTATAGAATATATATCATTTACTAAAGTATTATTACTGACATCTATCTACTCATATCTTTAATAATAGTAAGCTACGAGAAAGCTTTTAAGCGTCGCAATTCAATAAATAGCTTCACCACAAACAATCTTGTTATGTAACGTAAAGCATTAGACGACAAATACTACCAGCAAACGACAGACAAAGAAAAGCATTCATAAAAATTTATTTTATCTATCCGTTTTTTTTTAAACACAATAGATGTACACAACACAGAGAATACTGATTTCCAAAATTCTCGAGACTATATCAGTAAATCTTTATTACATACAAGAATCACTCCCGGGAAATAGAAGATTGCCATGTTATAAATAAATCAGTCTCTTGTAAATGTACATTTTGTATTGAAGAATCTTTTTATCATTATCATCATCGCAAATCGTTTTTCGTCTAGAAATCTAGAATATTTTAAACCCTTGTAAACGTGAATGCATCAAAGAACGAATCTAATTCTAATGGACTACCATTAGGCTAACCTAGCCACTAGGCTAGGTTAGTTATTATTATACTCCTCATCATTTGGTTTCTAGTAAATTCTTTTATATATAAATTATGGCTGTGACTACGAGTCTATTGCTATTTAATACGATAAAAAAACTAAACTCAGATTATAAAAAAGAGTATCCACGTATTTGTTTTATCGATTCTTGTCCTTATCTGACGTTTAATAAATCCAATGTTTGTCTATTTAAAATTAAAAAAAAAAATTACTTTGAAAGATTAATGAAGATTGTTTTAGAGAGTTTTGTTATACATTTAAGATTTATACTTTATTTTTATCTGATACTTTTAACATATTATATATTTAAAAATCAATCTAGTTTCGTATAGGGAGGATTGTTCTTGTTATTAGTGATTAATAATTGGACAAAGAAAAGAAGTTTTAATTGATATTTAAGAGTTAGGCTACGAATTACAGCTATCATTATGTGACAAAAATTACTGTCCCATCAATTTTAATAACTTTTTTTCTGCAAAAAAGTATAAGTTACTTTTATAATACACAGAAATTATATTTTACATACAAATGCCATCCAAATTAAAATAAATGTGTCAAGGATAACATTAATTGTGTATATTTTGTTATGACCAATTAACATGCAGACTAGACTGGTAAAGAATTTTCATGTTCTCGTACTTTTGTAACGAAATATTCTAATTATTAACCATTTTTATAATCATGTAACATTGTCCTAAGATAAATATTGGTGGAAAAATAATGACTTTTGTTATAGTATAATAATATATTAACTTGAATAACACAAGTACCCAAAAAAAGAGCCGCGATCCAGAAAGTAGACCTCTATATTTCTATGTTTTTTCGGGATGCTGAAACCAAGTATGTCCTCAACAAGTCACCAAACCACCCCATTCTCCCTCTATCAACCCCTTACTGGGAGCGAGAAGGAATGAAAATTGGGTTTCAATAAAAAAAAATATGTATAAGGATTCATATTATGTTTTTTCGGGATGCTGAATCCGAGTACGTCCTCTACAAGTCACCAAATCACCCCATTCTCCCTTTATCTTAATATTTATTTTATAAAAAAAATACAACTAAACCAATGGTTTTATATATCGTGTAATATTGAGTAGCAACCTAAGGGTTGAATAACAATGCCTTCTATCGACGCGATGAATATACTATTTAGTTAAATATACTACTACTAGCGGATCCGACAGACGTTGTCTTGTACACACGTCTTTAATTTAATAAATTTAAACATTAAAAAAAAATATTTTAAAAATTTATCACAATATCTAACGTCATTACATGTACATTTGTCATAATTCGACCAATCGATACCGTATGAATATGTAAATAAAGATTTTTGTTTGAATAAATAAATTTGATTTTACAATATATTTTATTAAATTTCACTTTTTACGAAGCGAATTTAACAACGCAGATCGTAGACAAAAAACAACAAATAATGATAAAAAATTAAAAGAAATATATTTACTTCGATCCGTAATAAATTCGCAAAATGTACTTATAGTTGTTTATGCACATTTCAAAGTTCTTTACAAACTCAGTAGGTACCTCATGTTTTAATATTTAATTCAGCACGTGGATGAAAATAACACAATAATAAAATATTTTTCACAATTCTATTGCAACGCCAACTGTCAGGGTAGACTATAATTAAAATATAATATTATTTAATATTTGACTTTGCCATGGTAACGCAGTCCGTCGGAACCAAAGTGAAACATTCCAAAATCACCACCTACTTTCACATTAAAAATTAATTAAAAAACCATTTTCCAGTGGACCAAATTGTGAATCTAAACAATTCTCAAGTCCCCTTGAACACACACAAAGAATTTCATAAAAATCGGTCCAGTCGTTTAGGAGGAGTTCAGTGACATACACACGCACACAAGAAATATATATATAAAGATAATATTACTTTTGCTTATTTGACAGAGAATATATCGCTTAGTGTTGAGAATGTAGTTTGGAAGTGCACGTATATCTTATAATATTATGACGTCACAACGCCTGCCCCAAAAGTTTTTATTGAATATCAACGCTGGACTATTTACGACTTTCCAACTTATGGAAAAGGTCATGAAATATGACTTTCTAATAGTTGTGAAACTTGTGTAAACTAAAAATAATATATTGTAGACTTATGTATGCCAAAGAAGTTTCATTTATGGAATAATAATTTTTAGATCATAAAATATAATAATTACATCTAATGATGTTTATTGAATAATTTAGGTTCTACTGAGATTTTAATTTGTAATTTTAATAATTTTATTTTGTTACCTCTGTCAGGTTATTGTCATTTGTAAATTGAATATTTAATTAAATTTAGAAAATCCAATTTTAATGTACAGATAGAATAGCCTAGCCTTATAAGATAAGTGGCAGTTATATTAACATTTAATAATAAAATCCAAAATGTAATGTTATCAGTATTCAGGACCAGAGGGTATCAACATAAAATGTTCATTGAATTGGAAATGCTACGACTGCTGTAGCCTTGTTTCACTTCCAAAAACCAAAGAGTAGGTATAATTTAGCCATAGTCGAAAAGAAGAAGGTTAATGTTAAACAATATATTTAATTATCTGTTGAACTATTCCAAATAGAAATTTATTATTATTTTTTCAAAATTTATTTTATATAATGTGCATTATAATATTTAGAGAATTCTAATTACAGAATCTCCTTGTATTCACATAACGAGGTCAGTTCTTTGTAGCGCGAGTGAAGCTATTGTTCCTTTCAGTTAGTGACCCACTTGTCTTTGTAGACATGCGTTAAGGATTGACATTTAATTATGTGTAACTTTATTTATGTTTTTTTAGGAAACCGAAGATCCTGTTAAAATAAATTATTTACTTACAACTATGAATTTAAATTACTAATTAATAATGCTATATTATTTTACAATCTTATTTTTATACCCTTAACTTAACTCTTAGTTTGACAATATATATTGAATGTGACATAAAACCAAAATGTATATTAAATTTTTCATATATAAAACTACAATGTAACTTACTATGCACACATTTTTTGAATTATTCTTTATTGAACCTATTGGTAAATTTGACTATTAATTACAGGTTTAACATAAATTAAGAGGAAAAGCACAGCACATACAAAAATAAGTATAAAAATATACACTATGAGACATATACGGGGTTATTTTTAATTAATTGACTACTTGCAGGGAGCCTCTCTACATCAATCCTTACAACATTTTTTCTATGACTTTTTAAAATTGTTAGTTTTTTAAATTTTGGTTTTCCCATACAAAATTTATTTGTTGCCTCTCAACTGACATTAGCTCTGAACGTAGATATGACGCCCGGCTGTTGACCTTATAAGCACTTCTTACAGAGTTATGAGTAAAAGAGGGAGCAATTTTTTTTGGTTTGTTGTTTTTGTGTTGTTTATCAAGATTTTTAAAAGTCGTAGAACAAATGTTGTTGGGATTTACGCAAAGAGGTTGCGTTGTAGGTTGCTGCCTGTAAGAGGTGGTCAACTAATTACAAATAACCCTATATATATATATATATATATATTCCCAAAGGATTAAACCTTTTATTAAGCATTGGGTTTTCAACAAGTCATTATACACAATCAATTGGTGAAGTGGTGTTGGGACCATATGTTGGACCACATCCGCTTTATAATTGAATCTTTGATTTGACGTAAAACACTTCCTTGTGTTTTAAAAATGTGTATAATAAACAACGACATTCCATCTCAGACATAATGATCATCGTAAATGATGGTAATCATTAAAAGTTGTTTTAATTTTGTTATTAAATAAAAAAAACACTTTACTACAGTACTAAATAATGATACCACTCAGTCGCAGTTATAAAAAGTAAAGCATAAACTTTTTAAATTGGTCATTTACAAAATGAAATTCCCTACACCAATACACAATTAGCTAGTTCTCTTATAAATGACTAGAGTCTTATATTTATGAAATGAAATTCGCACATTAAATATGTTCTTCGTCATATAAATAGTCTAAAAATGTATTTAATAAATAAAAAAAAAATAACTATAATAGTTTTTTTAAGGATTATACTTAAGTTAATACAGCATATGTTCTAGAGGTTTTAAGGTTATATTTTTGTTATAAATTTTTGAAGAGAAACTTCTTTATCGGGGTTGGAAAAAAATTTAGTGTAACATTTTTTCGTTACGTGTCACATTTTTCCGTTACGCGCCATCTTTTTTGAAGTGAAACTTTTTTTATCGACAGATGGGATAAAATTTTATAGCAATGTCAAAAAAATATGACGTTTTTCTGTTACGTGCCATCTTTATTTCTAAGTCACATTTTTCCGTTACGCGCCATATTTAAAGTGAAACTTTTTTATCGATGGATGGGAGAAATTTTATAGCAATGTCAAAAAATTGTAACGTGTTACGCGCCATCTTTATTTTTGCTTAAACTTTATCTAATTTAGCTTAATTAGCCATTCCTGTAAAGTTGTAATTAGTGAATCATTTTTCAAAAAATTATGTCATAAAGAAGTTTCAATTCTTACATGTGTACACTAATACACACACACACACATTTTTTATACATAAAAAAACAGGTGGATTGTTCATTAAAAATATATATATATTTTTAGCTAGAAATTATAAATTAAACAGTGTGAATTATTCAGTCGAGTTGTGAGGGGCGTGAAGAAAATTATCTGAGTCTACGTCTAATTCGTTAATGAATTTATATAAATATAGAATGAAAAAAAATGGATATTTAATGAATATCAAACTTGCAAGAGAACTCGTACGGACTTTTGATTCGAGGACGATAGGAGGAGGAGTACGGTTTTAACGACGATAATGTGGAACCCTAATACCGTAGTTAAATCCTTTTAAGCTCTTGTGAATGTGAGAGCATAGTAGAACTAATATGGATGTGTTTAGTTTTACTAGTTTTTTATATTGTACCTCGGTACTTTGTTCACACATATTTATTATGGTGGCTCAAAAAAATAATTTTAAAAATAGGATGGTTTTATATGTAACAATAATAATAATAAAGACGTTCATTTGAAAATAAAATATTTCTTAAAGTGTAATTTACAGAAAATGTAGAACAAACTTCTGGTGAAAATGTCGCAGTCTCAGCTTGAAGATGGTTTTCAGTCCGCACCTTTACAAATGTTGAAATGTTGTAGGCACAGGATGTAAAGTTACATTTAGAATCTAAATACATTAAAAATATAACCATAAGATGTACTGATGTAAAATACTTATATATATAAAAATAATATAATTCTAAAACACAACATGAATATTTATTTACATAAAAAATCTGTTAGAGAATGGTACAATCCCCTGCAATTCATCCTGTGTACGTGACTACATTAAACTTTTTAGATATTGTATTGCAATGCATTAATATTAATATTACAATATTATTATGCATAAAAATATTGTATTACAATGTTTTTATGCATCTGCGGCATCTATGACCTCTTGTTGGCCGCGATTGTGTTGTATGTAACATTTATAACTATGCCTGAATAAAAGAGTGATTAATATACATATTCATCATGGTATTTGTACGTTTTTGTGAAATTTCAAAACAAGAATACCATGTATTCTTGTATTAAATATTGTAAAAAAAATCGAAAGTACGGCATAAATTTGGATTAAATATATAACTTCAATCTATTCAAAATAATAAAAATAGAATAAAATCAATTACCATTTACAGGAATGTGCACAGAGTAGCTAGATTTCCGTTCGCAATCCTATTGACAAAGTCCGCCTCTGCATGTGCCAATTAGATTTTCAATCAATCAATATATAAACATTTACTTTTTACCTTTTTAGATTTTCATACTGTACTTTTATACAGTATTTTTATATAGTAATATTCATTTGTTTTTAATTGAATTCATATAGTTAAAATTGTTAAGCGTTTTTTTACACACAAATATATATTTACATTTGTGTATGATTTATATCATATTATTTCCTTAATAAATTATTTGACCATACCATTTTTTATGAAAAAAAAACCAAATGACTTCTAAAAAGGACATACATTTAAAAATGATGTACAAAAAAATTTACTTTACCCGAATGTAATGACTTCTAGGTAAGTTGTATGAATCGAATCGACATAGAAAATTCATTTTTATATTATTACTATACATTTATTAAGTTAGTTTTAAGAACAAGTAAATTAATTAATCAGGAAAAAACATTTTGTAAAATTTTTCATATCTCAATATGGGAGTAAATGTTTACAAATACATTTGTCTATTCTTTTGTATATAATAAATTATACACAAATACAACTAAAATAAACATCAGGAGTAAGATGCAACTGTACGACAGCGTTCCCCACGCAGTTGTAGCAGTGTCGCGTCATACCGAGAGCTGTGTGTATTTTACCGACAGCGAGGACGACGCGACGGGCAGATTCATCAGGAGAGCGATGAAGGCGACACAATACAACATTATAGAATATTAAATAGCAAGATGGCTATAAAAGACAAAAACTTTGCTGTCGTGGAAACCTTGCTCGTGATGAGTGAAAAAAATTAAAAGAACAGTAGGCCGCTACAATAGTGTTTTAGTAGGAAAGCGTTAATCAAAAAATATAAGAAATGTATATATTCTAACTTTTAATAATAAAATCTTTATTATATACTAAATACTTAACTACTTCATATTATAACTTTGTATATATAAGTATGATAAATACTAACAGACTCCTTTTTGACCATGTTATCTCAAATTTCAATAATTAATCTGACAAATACATACTAAAAGCGCACCGGCGACGTGTCTGTAGATAAAAAATAAAAAATAAACATTAAAATACAACTAACATCTTTTCCAGGGGAAAAATAGGCATTTGTACTTTAATAATTTTCCTTTTTTTATATTTTAGATTATAACAACAACAACTAAGAAAATTACTTTTCCGAAAACACTCAAGAGTTCAAGTTTAAATTAAAGTTAAGTGAAGATTACGAATAACAATTTAAGGCGCCCTAAAAATGTTACAAAAACAATTTTCCACGTATCTAAAGTGCGTTTTATAAACGGAGCGTGGTACGCAAAGGAATTTGTGTCGAAAAAATTACGGGCCATTACGGCTATAAGCATGTTTGAGGTTTAATTTATTTCTTGCAAAGTAACTAAAAGGTGGAAGGTGTTATAAATTATGAACACGTTCATTAGGCCCGAAGATCCGCCATACAGGCTTTTAAGCTACGACACACGTCGGAATTTTGTAATAAGATTTTCTTAATTTAGGGTTCGCCTGTATATAGCGGTGTTACTCAGACCGGGTGATATACGAATAGAGATTGAAGCTTGCGTATTCATGTTACAACATTTCAATATACATGACAAATTATTTATTTATTTATTTAATAGGAAGCCAACCTGATATACAATGGAAAACATTTGTTTACTATATGTTATGTAAATATAAGTTACAAAGTGTATGCCAATTATAGGCTAACTTAACATTCAATTTTAGGATGGCTGTCTACAAAATCTTAAAAATAAACATTAAAGTAAATGTCACAGATTTTATTTGCAGAAGTTACAATTAAAATTTATACTATGATAAAAAGTAAACAAACAAAATAACTAAAAAAAATAAAAACGTAAAAATGATAACAATATTAAAATAATGTAAAAATAAAACTTATCTAAACATAAAAAAAACTAAATAGAAAGAAAATATTACCTAAAATTGTAAAAACAGTAAATATCATATAAAATAAATATTTTAGCACAAATAAAAACAAATATATTTTAAGAGTATTTTTATCATCAATCATTAAATATATCAATATCGACTTTCTTAGAAATACTGTTATATGTTTTGACAATCCTGTTTATTGGGGCAATTAAACCCGAATTACTTCTAGAAAACCTACTTTTAAAAATTGACAAATTTGAAAGCCTTGCATTTGGCCTTTTACAATTAGACTAATATCTTGAAGTATTCTAGAACAGTCAATTTCCTCTGATATTATTCTGTGTAAAAAGCACAGGTTGGCTATATCTCTTCGATTTGAGAGCGGGAGCATGTTATATAGTGATGATTTTGATTTGATTTAAACCATGTTATTATATATTTTTTATTTGTTTATTCGTTTTATTACATATTTTGCACACATGCATCAGCAAAAATTGTAAAATATTTACTACTTCTGTATTTCTGTACATTAACATAAATATTGTAACAAATAAAAAAAAAATGTTTTATTGCAAAATAACATTTATTACTTTTACAGTATGTTAGTTTAATACATAACAGCTTAATCGAAGTGGTGTCCATTGACTGCAATACAATCCTTTAAAAGTTAAGAGGCCAGTAATATCAATAGAAGCACAGGCTTTTGCCATCTTACAGGTGGTAGACCATAACATCGGGTCGCCGGCAAAGTTACCACCCATCGGGCAAAGTCGTGCCGCAAAGCGACATAGTCGTGTTCCGGCACGTTGCTCGATGAAGCCGTTTATGGGAAATGGGTCTGAACAGCTGCGGTACGTTGGCGAACCGGTTGACGTCAAGTTGGTGTTTGTTTTTGTCGGGTGTCTAGTCGAGAAGGGTAGCGGGATCCGAAGCGACGGCTTTCCGCTGGCCGCCCGCAGATAGTTGGGGGCCCAATTAGTGGGTTAGCCACCCACGAAAGGCTGCCCCGCCAGCTGCGAAAAATCCCAGGGTGGCTCCATCGTGCTGGTTGGCGACCAGGCGAGGAGGCCCGATGGCGATCCCTGGGGGGGTTCGGGCGTCCCCGCAGTCTCCAGGCTAGCCTCCCAGCGACAAGACATCACCAATTTCGAAGTCGGGTTTGATACGTACCGCCTCGTTCAACTGCCATTTCCCATCCCTATTCACTTTTATTTATTTTTTATTATGAAAAAGGTAAAAAAAAGAAACAAGTTGACACAGCGGTTGCACTCCTCCTCATACAAAGTGCACCTCACTAATATAAGGGGTTTGCACTCAAATCTTTTAGCTGTCCACCACCACCTGGAGACAGAGCAGCCGCACTTGCTCTTTTTGACGGAGACGCAGATACAATGTCCTTTGAGCGCTACATACTTGGACTATCCTGGTTACTCGTTGGAGCATAACTTTCGCTCACGGGCCGGAGTCAGTATGTACGCGCGGAACGACCTCTGTATTCAGCGTCTTCGTCAACTTGAAGACCCCACTTTTTCTTCCCTATGGGTTTTAGTGGACACAGGAAACGAAAAAATCCTGTATTCCTGTGTCTACCGTTCGCACAGCGGTGACCAGGAGACAACTCGTTTATTTGAGTATCTCAGTGAGGCTGCAGATATGGCTCTGTACCAGTACCCTTTGGCGCAGCTCGTCTTTCTGGGGGACTTTAATGCCTGTCATCAGGACTGGCTGTTCCCGTACCAGAAGACCGACCATGCTGGAACAGAAGCGCGGAAATTTGCGTTGTCCTTGGACCTCTTTCAGCTGGTGAAGCAAGCGACAAGGGTACCAGATGTGGTAGGCCATACAGCCAATTGCCTGGACCTTCTGCTGACAACTGATCCGGACAGGTATCGTGTAGAAGTCACCTCCCCCTTGGGAACCTCCGATCACTGTCTGGTGAAATCTGTGTTTACATATTCCCCACCAGCTTTCGAACCTCATGGTGTTAGGCGAGTATGGAAATACAAGTCAGCAGATTAGGATGAGATGCGACACTTTTTTGCCTCTTATCCTTGGCGGCAGGTCTGCTTCTCTTCTTTGGATCCGTCAAGTTGCGCGGATGCTATAATCGATGTGGTGCATCAGGCAATGGAGTATTTTATTCCTTTTGCGGACGTACCCATCGGTGGCAAAGCTCGCCCATGGTTTAATGCCGAATGTGGTCATGCTCAAGACCGAAAACATTCGGCATACCTCATTTGGGCTGATGCTCGAAGCCGCAAAACTCCGGATGTAAGTACAAAGAAGAGAGCCCTTAACTTAGCTGCCAAGTCCTACAAAAAGGGATTGCGGAAGGCTCGTCTCGATCGAATCGCTAAGAATGGCGAAAAGCTCTCTGTCAAACCAACTGGCAGTCGAGCTTTCTGGTCTCTTGCGAAAGCCATCGAGTCGAATTTCTGTCAACCCTCACTGCCTGCTCTGCTGAAGCCGGATGGATCCCTGGCCCACACAGCAACAGAGAAAGCGAATGTACTTGCTTCTCTGTTTGCTGATAATTCGCATCTAGACACTGGCAATGCTTCTCCAGCACATCTTCCTCACTGCGGTATTTCGATGCCTGAAATCCGCATCACTAACAAAGAGGTATGGAGAACATTGTGTCGTTTAGATGTGAATAAAGCCAGTGGTCCTGATGGTATACCAGCCATTCTGCTCAAGACATGCGCAGCTGAGTTGTCTCCTGTACTGACACGTCTGTATCGCCTCTCTTTCATGACTGGAATAGTGCCGAAATCCTGGAAGCTTGCTAATGTGCAACCCGTGCCCAAAAAAGGCAGCCGTGCCGACCCTGTCAATTACAGACCGATTTCAATCACCTCCATACTCTGCAAGATTATGGAGCGTGTATTGAACTCGCGCCTACTAGCATACCTAGAAGGTAACGATCTCCTCAGTGACCGACAGTACGGGTTTCGGCGTAATAGGTCTACTGGGGACCTCCTAGTGTATGCTACTCACATTTTAGGCGAGGCCATCGAGAAGAACGGAGAAGCGGTCGCCGTCTCTCTGGACGGCTCGAGGGCATTTGACAGGGTCTGGCATGCGAGCCTTATATGCAAGCTTTCAGCGTACGGTATATCTCCTGGTCTGATCGGCTGGGTAACGGACTTTCTGAGCCACAGATCTCTCCAAGTAGTTGTCGACGGGTGTTCCTCGGAACCCTTGACAATAAACGCCGGAGTGCCTCAGGGGTCCGTTCTTTCTGCAACTCTGTTTCTGCTGCACATTAATGGTCTGTTGAAGTCCGGTATCTATGGGTATGCAGACGACAGCACAGTTGTAGAAAGATATTTGCCGAGTACTCGGGCTAGTCGAGATCAAGTACAGTCTGAAAGAGAAGCCATGGTGCAACGTTTGAATGAAAAACTTCAGTCAGTCTCCGCATGGAGCAATGCCAATCTTGTCAAGTTCAACGCCACCAAAACGCAGACGTGTCTATTCACCGCCAAAAGGAGTCCTTTCACCTTGGCTCCTACTTTCCAGAATGTATCCTTGGAATACAGTGACCGGCTTCAGTTGTTAGGCTTAGAGATTTCCTCGAACCTCAACTTTGGTCAGTTCATTGAGTCCAGAGCAAGAGCAGCAGCAGCAAAGCTTGCCGTTCTTGCGAAGGTTCGCCAGTACTTTACACCGGGACAGCTTCTTGTTTTATACAAAGCACAGATCCGGTCGTGTGTAGGGTACTGTGGACACATATTTGCTGGTGCCGCAAAGTCTCATCTTGCGGTTCTGGACTCAATTGAGAGGCGAGCAAAGAGGCTTATAGGCGATCCCGAATTGGTCGAAGCCGACCTCCAAAGCCTTGGACACAGGCGTAAAATTGCTAGCCTCTCAGTATTCTATAGGATACATTTTGGTGAGTGTGCGCAGGAATTACACGAGTTAATTCCCCCGTCCGCCTTCCATCACCGGACGTCCCGACGCACGGCAGGTATCCATCCTTTTGTTGTGGTCATTCCACCTGTCCGAACGAAGCGCTTTGCTTCCTCATTTTTAGTGCGTACAGCGAAGGACTGGAACAATTTGCCTGCGTCGGTATTTCCGGCCAAATATAATGTGGGTGTCTTCAAGAGAAGAGTGAATAGGTTGCTAGGGCAATGCGACTTACCATCTAAGACTCCACTTCCACTTACCATCAGGTGGAATGTAGTCAAGCATTGCCCTAGATCATATAAAAAAAAAAAAAAAAAAAAATGGGGAAATTCTTCACGGTCAATCGAATGGATTATTTAAGGGTCTCCAAATTATCATGGCGTTTAGAGCAAGCTGTACTCTCTAAAACGGACCATCTGAACTGAACTGAATCATAATCTATCGGATTAGGATCGGGACTAGACGACGGCCAGTTTTCAGCTCTGATGAAGTCCGAGACGTTCGCTTCCAACCAAGACTACGTGAACCGAGCTTTATGACCCGGCGCCGGGGACCATACTTGGTTATTGAAGGACTTCTATTCTTGCTGGAAGGACCATAGTTGGTTATTGAAAATGGTGTTATTTAGGGGCTTAACTACCTTCTTAAGAATGGTATCTTGATACACTTGTGCTGATGTTTTTATACCTTTTTCACAAAAATGTGGCTGAAACTGAAACGAGAACCTATCTAGATTCCGATTCCGCAATCAAACTGATCGATCAGTTTTGCGGAACTATGTTGTATTTAAATTTGATATAATAATAAATTAAAAAAAAAAAAAGAGAACTGTAACTGTTCTACATGCACACCTATAAAATATGTAATTGAACTTGAATTATTATCAAGGTATGATAATAATTTTAAACTGAACACAAAAGCCTATATTATGTCAAAGAAAATATCAACTGACTTTCCAACTAAATTGATAAAGTATTCAGAAGTTGCTTGGACACATCTTAAAAATCTCGCTCTCGCCGATCCTAAATTCAATCGATCATTCGCAATTGATATGCTTTTGGGTGTTGAAATTTGTGCACACGTAATTCAGAGTGAAATAATAAAAGGCCAACCAGGTTCGCCATACCCAAAACACAAGCCTTGGATGGATACTTTGCTAAGGTTATGCTAAGGTTATGACAGATTATTTAACTTTGAAGCACATGGAGGTAGTACCAAAAGATGACTTAGATGCATCAGTATACTTGCCACATCACGCAGTATTAGGAGAAGACAAAGAGACGACAAAATTAAGAGTGGTTTTTGACGAGTCTGTAAAGAGCATAAATGGTATCTTTAAATTAAGAGCTAATGGTTGGTCCGCAGCTACAAGTAAATACCTAATTATTAGATGGAGATTAAAGAAAAAATGTTTTAGGGCTGACATCCAACAAATGTTTCGCCAAATATTGGTTACCAAAGAAGATTCCGATTATAAGAGAATCCTTTGGCGCTATAATTCTACAGATCTAGTAGTTGATTGTCATCTAAAAATCCTTCAGCAAGTGGCAGAGGATGAGGAAAAAGGCAAATCAAAAGTAAATAAAACTATAAGAGAAGATTTATACGTTGACGACCTTTTATCCGTGGAAGACACAGTTTTACATGGTATTAAGATGTTTCGTCTATTTTAGAAAAAGCTAGATTTAACTTGCAAAAATGGTCTTCTAACAGCATTGAGTTTCTTAATGCCTTTAATTCTGAAAAGAGAAGTTGATGGTACAATACGAGCACTTAGTTTATCATGGAATATGGGAGATGATAAATTAGAATATCATGTAAACTTAACGGAAACTCCAAACTTCGATATTTATGGCCTTTTCGATCCTCTTGGTTGGCTTGCACCTGCACTCGTATCTGCAAAAATAATTATTCAAAAAATCTGGCTTCAAAGGATTAATTGGGACGAAAAAGTGAAATCTGAAACAAACAAGGAATGGTTAGATTTAAGACAAACTTTAAGTTGCTTGCGAGATATAAAATTAGGTCGATAGATACATACCACACAAGACCGAATGTCAACAGCTACCTTGCATGGCTTCTGTGATATTTCTATAAAGGCTTATACAGCAGTGGTTTACATAAGGACACAATTAGAAAGTGGTGATTACAAAGTTAGTTTGATAGCTAGTAAAACCAGACTGGCCCCACTTAAACCATTATCACTGCCAAGATTAGAGCTTTCTAGTGCTCTTCTTCTTTCTAAGTTACTGAAACAAGTAAGTGATGCTACGAGAATACCTCACGAACAAATATTTGCCTCGACCGATTCACCTATAGTGTTGGCTTAGTTAAAAGGAAATATAACAAGATGGCAGACCTTCGTAAGAAATAGAGTTGCAGGTATTCTTGACAACGTTAACAGTAAGTGCCACGTTCAATCCAGCAGATATTGCACCTCGAGGCATTTCACTGATTGAACTAAAGAAATGCTGTTTATGGTGGCAAGGAGCTCTGTGGTTAAAGAAAAAGGAAATAAATTTATCTAATCAAGCTATCTATATGACGTATCCACGGACCTAGAAATGCGGGAGATTATCACTGTTAATTTAGAAGAAGAAGAAAACGTTGAACAAAATATTTCATTAACTAATAAATATAAAGAATTCGATTCTTTGGCACAGTTATTAAAAACAATAACATACTGCATTAGAATCATTAATTTTAAAAATGGAAAAAGTAGACAAATCGGTTCTAACATTTCCACAGAAAAATTAGAAAGTGTTTTATTAAAATGTGTTCTAATAGTACAGAAAGAAAGATTTGAAGAGGAAGTACTTAAGGGCTAAAATAGACTAAAAAACAGAAGTATATTGAGATCATTGAACCCATATTTAGATAGTCAAAATATCCTTCGGGTTGGAGGCAAAATTGGACTATCGGATTTAGCCCAAAATAGTAAGCATCCCATGATTCTTGATGGTCACAATAATTTGACAGCAATAATTTTTGCCGATGCTCACTTTAAAACTCTCACGGTGGAGTACAGCTAATGCTAAATTACTTACGATTAAAATTTTTTATTTTAAAAACAAAAGGAATTGTAAAGAAATACCTGAATAAATGTTTAGTATGTGCAAGACAAATGGCAGTAGTCCGAACATAGCTTATTGTAGTTACCCCAGCTCGTACACAATGGGGTGGATTTCGCTGGTCTTTATCAAATTTTGATTTCAAAGGGAAGAGTTGCAAAGACATATAAAGGTTATATAGCTTTTTTCAATTTTATGGCCACTAAAGCAATACATTTAGAGTTGGTCTTTGTATCTCGAAGGGGTAACGGTAACCATGTACGAAATATTTCCATTAGTAATTTATCACGCATCATACTTAAAAGATACTTATTGATTTTTGGAAATCTTGGCAACTAGAATATCTTTCTCGGTTGCAACAACGACTTAAATGGTTAAAACAGACGCCAGAATTTGATATAGACCAAATAATGATTATTAAAACTGACGTCCTACCTTCTAGTAAATGGTTGCTTGGCCGTATAGTCGACAAGCATCCAGGCCCAGACGGAATTACACGGGTTTATACCGTAAAAAGTGGAGCTAATATTGTGAGAAGACTTATAACTAAATTATGTCTTTTACCTATAGAAACCTTAACTTAAAAATGTATTTCTCTGTTTATATTTATGTTAGATTATTATTGTCATCATTAAAGTTTAGCTAACTCATTTAAAAATAAGGTTTTGTAATAGGTTTGTATGATAAAAGGTCCTTAGAGCCCTTTTGGTGGGCGATATGTTAGCTTGTTTTACATTCATTAGATATGAGCGCACGTTTATGTCAATAAGATCAGTTACAAATAAAGCCTTAAGAAAGAATCACGTCTTGTCATAAGAAAATAATTCCGAATCACAAGAACCTTAATACAACAACACCAAGTGTACGAAGAGTTTTAAAAATTGCATTTGGCTCCATACCTACTTCGTGTAATGCAATCTGTTCTGCGACATGGATTCTATTCTCTTTATCACCCCACTCTATTTTAATATCGCAAAATATTATCAAATGTACCTATTGGCGCCAAAATGAAAAAACACAATGAACAATCGTATAAAAATGACAGATTCCAAATTCAACTCTAATATTTTTTTATTTTTAATTGTAACAGTATTTATGGCCAGACTAAGTAAATATACATTTTTGTATTTACACATTTTATTATTTTCTTATTTTCATTACATATATTAAATAAATTCTATAATGATGAGTCTTTTTGCGTAAAATGTAGTATTATATTTATACATTTTTAATTAAAGAATCATTTCGTATGAATATAACGAGGCCAGTTCTTGGAAGCGCGAGTGAAGCTATTGTTTCTTTCAGTTAGTGACCCACTAGTCTTTTTAGACATGTGATAAGGATCCAGGTTTTATTTTGTAATACATTTTTTATACAGCCTAGAAAACTCTGATTTTAAATGTACTTTTTACCTTTTTCTATACTAACAACTTTCAATATACTATGTACACATACAATTTTTTTATTATTTTATGACCGTAATCTCTTTACCTCAAATAATTTAATGATGTAAACTTTTTAAGTTATTTTTGTAAAACAAAACATTTAAGCATGACAAATATATCAATTATTTAAATACCTATATATAGTTTCATATTTATAAATATTATTTTCATTATGTTGTATGCACATATATAGTTTAAATAATTAATAAACAAAAGTCAAGTAGATGGTTTTTGTATGTGAAAAAGAAGTTTAATTTACAACGTTCATAAACCTTGACGTATGCTAAGATTTTTTAAATATTTATTTACACATACATTTTATTTTTATGACTTCAGTTTTAATAAGCAAACTATCTAAACAGTACCTACTAAATAATTGTAATTATAATAATTTCTAATAAGCTTAATTATCAATAAAGTATATCGCTTAAAGATTTGTTACGATTATTCAACATAACCTTATTGAATTTTCATGTAAATAGCTGGCGGAAATTAATCACAATCTACTTCTAATTTGGTAATTAATATTTAACATGCGAGGGAATTCGCACGGACTTTTAATTCGTGGGCATGAAACTTATTTTGAAAGATAATATTTTGTATAACCAAAGATAAATAATATTATCGTATTAGAATCCGTTAATATGTTCATAGAAAGCTAAAATCCTGAACTTACGCAGATGTCCAAAATAGAAATGATGTTGAAAATAGTTTTTATTGAGCCCGTAATAAATATGGCTACATAGATATTAATGCCTATATGGGCGTTAATCCAAATTCACATGATTTTTGTTTTGAATTTAATAAGCTTTAAAGAACAAAAAAGCAATTTAAAATATATTTTGTTATGAGCTTTATTACAGTTTCCCGACACAACGAATTTAATAAGTACATAATAATTTTATTTTTATTCTTTTTAGAGGACTTTCTGTATTGGGATTTTTTTTTTTTTTTTTTTTTTTTTTTTTATATGATCTAGGGCAATGCTTGACTACATTCCACCTGATGGTAGGGAATGTAGTCTTAGATGGTAAGTCGCATTGCCCTAGCAACCTTTTCACTCTTCTCTTGAAGACACCCACATTATATTTGGCCAGAAATACCGACGCAGGCAAATTGTTCCAGTCCTTCGCTGTACGCACTAAAAATGAGGAAGCAAAGCGCTTCGTTCGGACAGGTGGAATATCCACAACAAAAGGATGGATACCTGCCATGCGTCGGGACGTCCGGTGATGGAAGGGGGACGGGGGAATTAACTCGTGTAATTCCTGCGCACACTCACCAAAATGTATCCTATAGAATACTGAGAGGCTAGCAATTTTACGCCTGTGTTCAAGGCTTTGGAAGTCGGCTTCGACCAATTCGGGATCGCCTATAAGCCTCTTTGCTCGCCTCTCAATTGAGTCCAGAACCGCAAGATGAGACTTTTCGGCACCAGCAAATATGTGTCCACAGTACTCTACACACGACCGGATCTGTGCTTTGTATAAAACAAGAAGCTGTCCCGGTGTAAAGTACTGGCGAACCTTCGCAAGAACGGCAAGCTTTGCTGCTGCTGCTCTTGCTCTGGACTCAATGAACCGACCAAAGTTGAGGTTCGAGGAAATTTCTAAGCCTAACAACTGAAGCCGGTCACTGTATTCCAAGGAAACATTCTGGAAAGTAGGAGCCAAGGTGAAAGGACTCCTTTTGGCGGTGAATAGACACGTCTGCGTTTTGGTGGCGTTGAACTTGACAAGATTGGCATTGCTCCATGCGGAGACTGCCTGAAGTTTGTCATTCAAACGTTGCACCATGGCTTCTCTTTCACACTGTACTTGATCTCGACTAGCCCGAGTACTCGGCAGATATCTTTCTACAACTGTGCTGTCGTCTGCATACCCATAGATACCGGACTTCAACAGACCATTAATGTGCAGCAGAAACAGAGTTGCAGAAAGAACGGACCCCTGAGGCACTCCGGCATTTATTGTCAAGGGTTCCGAGGAACACCCGTCGACAACTACTTGGAGAGATCTGTGGCTCAGAAAGTCCGTTACCCAGCCGATCAGACCAGGAGATATACCGTACGCTGAAAGCTTGCATATAAGGCTCGCATGCCAGACCCTGTCAAATGCCCTCGAGACGTCCAGAGAGACGGCGACCGCTTCTCCGTTCTTCTCGATGGCCTCGCCTAAAATGTGAGTAGCATACACTAGGAGGTCCCCAGTAGACCTATTACGGCGAAACCCGTACTGTCGGTCACTGAGGAGATCGTTACCTTCTAGGTATGCTAGTAGGCGCGAGTTCAATACACGCTCCATAATCTTGCAGAGTATGGAGGTGATTGAAATCGGTCTGTAATTGACAGGGTCAGCACGGCTGCCTTTTTTGGGCACGGGTTGCACATTAGCAAGCTTCCAGGATTTCGGCACTATTCCAGTCATGAAAGAGAGGCGATACAGACGTGTCAGTACAGGAGACAACTCAGCTGCGCATGTCTTGAGCAGAATGGCTGGTATACCATCAGGACCACTGGCTTTATTCACATCTAAACGACACAATGTTCTCCATACCTCTTTGTTAGTGATGCGGATTTCAGGCATCGAAATACCGCAGTGAGGAAGATGTGCTGGAGAAGCATTGCCAGTGTCTAGATGCGAATTATCAGCAAACAGAGAAGCAAGTACATTCGCTTTCTCTGTTGCTGTGTGGGCCAGGGATCCATCCGGCTTCAGCAGAGCAGGCAGTGAGGGTTGACAGAAATTCGACTCGATGGCTTTCGCAAGAGACCAGAAAGCTCGACTGCCAGTTGGTTTGACAGAGAGCTTTTCGCCATTCTTAGCGATTCGATCGAGACGAGCCTTCCGCAATCCCTTTTTGTAGGACTTGGCAGCTAAGTTAAAGGCTCTCTTCTTTGTACTTACATCCGGAGTTTTGCGGCTTCGAGCATCAGCCCAAATGAGGTATGCCGAATGTTTTCGGTCTTGAGCATGACCACATTCGGCATTAAACCATGGGCGAGCTTTGCCACCGATGGGTACGTCCGCAAAAGGAATAAAATACTCCATTGCCTGATGCACCACATCGATTATAGCATCCGCGCAACTCGACGGATCCAAAGAAGAGAAGCAGACCTGCCGCCAAGGATAAGAGGCAAAAAAGTGTCGCATCTCATCCTAATCTGCTGACTTGTATTTCCATACTCGCCTAACACCATGAGGTTCGAAAGCTGGTGGGGAATATGTAAACACAGATTTCACCAGACAGTGATCGGAGGTTCCCAAGGGGGAGGTGACTTCTACACGATACCTGTCCGGATCAGTTGTCAGCAGAAGGTCCAGGCAATTGGCTGTATGGCCTACCACATCTGGTACCCTTGTCGCTTGCTTCACCAGCTGAAAGAGGTCCAAGGACAACGCAAATTTCCGCGCTTCTGTTCCAGCATGGTCGGTCTTCTGGTACGGGAACAGCCAGTCCTGATGACAGGCATTAAAGTCCCCCAGAAAGACGAGCTGCGCCGAAGGGTACTGGTACAGAGCCATATCTGCAGCCTCACTGAGATACTCAAATAAACGAGTTGTCTCCTGGTCACCGCTGTGCGAACGGTAGACACAGGAATACAGGATTTTTTCGTTTCCTGTGTCCACTAAAACCCATAGGGAAGAAAAAGTGGGGTCTTCAAGTTGACGAAGACGCTGAATACAGAGGTCGTTCCGCGCGTACATACTGACTCCGGCCCGTGAGCGAAAGTTATGCTCCAACGAGTAACCAGGATAGTTCAAGTATGTAGCGCTCAAAGGACATTGTATCTGCGTCTCCGTCAAAAAGAGCAAGTGCGGCTGCTCTGTCTCCAGGTGGTGGTGGACAGCTAAAAGATTTGAGTGCAAACCCCTTATATTAGTGAGGTGCACTTTGTATGAGGAGGAGTGCAACCGCTGTGTCAACTTGTTTCTTTTTTTTACCTTTTTCATAATAAAAAATAAATAAAAGTGAATAGGGATGGGAAATGGCAGTTGAACGAGGCGGTACGTATCAAACCCGACTTCGAAATTGGTGATGTCTTGTCGCTGGGAGGCTAGCCTGGAGACTGCGGGGACGCCCGAACCCCCCCAGGGATCGCCATCGGGCCTCCTCGTCTGGTCGCCAACCAGCACGATGGAGCCACCCTGGGATTTTTCGCAGCTGGCGGGGCAGCCTTTCGTGGGTGGCTAACCCACTAATTGGGCCCCCAACTATCTGCGGGTGGCCAGCGGAAAGCCGTCGCTTCGGATCCCGCTACCCTCCTCGACTAGACACCCGACAAAAACAAACACCAACTTGACGTCAACCGGTTAGCCAACGTACCGCAGCTGTTCAGACCCATTTCCCATAAACGGCTTCATCGAGCAACGTGCCGGAACACGACTATGTCACTTTGCGGCACGACTTTGCCCGATGGGTGGTAACTTTGCCGGCGACCCGATATTATGGTCTACCACCACTAAAGTTTTTTGCTTTTTAAAGTTATGTTACTGATTTCTGAATTGTACTAAATGAAGCTACAGACACACAAAATTTTCAATTGTTTAAGTATTTCTATTAATCTTTTCTAAGATTATAAAGAAGAAAGATTTGTTTGTTTGTTTGAATTGAATAGGCTCCGAAACTACGGGACCGATTTTTAAAAAATCATTTAGCATCAGAATCTTACATTATGATGTACAAAGGTTATATTTAATACGAGAAATTAATAAACATATATATAGATACATATATACATATAAAGTCTTCTGGCCATAATCAGCGCTATTATCATCGGTAATATTTTCCATATTGAGGGTAGGCGTGGATTATCGGGTTGGAGACTGTTTCAATAAAATATAAGCGACAATATAATAATCACTTTTAATCTTCCTCGAATCACTTAAAACAATTATAATACAATCAAAATTTAATGAGATGTAGATGGATTTAATTAACGTCCACCGAGCACGTGGCTCTTCACGATGTTCGTAAGTCAATTGTCTAGTTTTCAATATGGCCGCCTCCCCAGTGCTCGGTGTTCGTTATGACATGACATGACATGACATTGACGTTTGACGTTTGAAGTACGGGTGCACCGACACGGCCAATCCTGCCAATCACACGACCTCATGCACGTGCAGGATATCAACGGAGTTCGGCGCTACTTTTCCCGACCTATCAATTAAGTAGAGATCACATTAATCTAGCGTTCGGCTTTTCCTGACTATAATTCAATCTGTGGTTGATGTAGCATCTATTTTTTTTTATGCACCTGCGAGCTTGACCCTTTCAAAGCTTTTTCTTTTTAGCAGGGCCCGGGTGTCCGAGGCCCCTTCAACCAGCTATTACCCTTGGTCCGGGCGTACGAGGCCCTTTCGACCATTCATCCGTGCGGTCCGGGGGAGCTAGGGCATGAATGGGGCCTACCCCTTCAACCGATTAATAAGCGCAGCCCGGGCGTACGAGGCCCTTTCAGTCTTTCACCTAAGCGTGGTTCGGGCGTACGAGGCCCCTTCAACCAGCTTTACACCATAACAATAGAATTTTAGTCAGAAACAGCTGATACTTGATAAGAGATTGTCTTTTTCAATGTATTTGAGCTAGATGTGTGGAGATATGTACGTCGTCTTCTGAAGCTGAAAGAGTGCCAGAACTAGCAGTGGTGGTCTCTTCGCTAATTGCGGAAGCCGTCTCGGTATCAGAGTCTGAAAATTGCATTTGGTCGACCTCACTTCCATCGACCGCCGACACGCAATCCTCGTCATTGATTAGAGTTGTCGAAATATCTACCAATCTCTCAAAACCCCTCGGTACCGCACGCAAGTTTTCATGGGAGTACTTATAAGTGCGACTTGATCTTTTAATAATCTTCAGTTCATATCGATCGTTATCTAGAACTTTTGTTATAATAAATGGTCCTTTAAATTTTCTAGCTAGCTTTGTCTGATTACGCTCACTGCACTTGATAAAGACATAATCGCCTAATTCGAATGGTTTTACGGTAGCCCTATCCCTGTAAAAGAGTTGTTCTTGCGAACCAGATGCTTCGATAATTCTAGCTGATGTCTCATTTCTTATATCGTCTAAGTTGGCGCGTGAAGTAATGTTTACATTAGGATCGATTTGGTTCATACCTAAAGACTGTGCGCGTATGCCGAACATTAAATCTGTCGGTGTGAACTCCGTAACTCTAGACTTCGTACTGTTTTAAGCTAACTGTACCTCGCCTAACTCATCTCTCCAAATTTTATTCGTATCATTTTCTACGATTGTAAACAAGCTTTTCAAGGTTTGCATTAACCTTTCTACCTGGCCGTTGGCTCTAGCAGAGCCAGTTGCTATAAGATGCAGTTCTATATTATGATCAGCACAACTTTTTTTAAATTCGGCGCTAATGTAACACCTCCCTTGATCAGCTATTATTCTCTTAGGTGAACCAAAAAGACATATGGCTTTCTTTAAGGCTTTTACCGCGAATGCTGCATCTAATGACTGGGTATAATCTAATAGGACGTATTTTGTGAATGCATCTACGATGACAGAAGCATATTCTTTTCTGTCACTTTTGCCGCTGAGTTTACCAGTGATGTCCATATGAATGGTATGCCACGGCACTGCCACTTTAGGAATAGGGTGTAGTGTTATCGGTTGTGCCCCTGATGAGCCTTTCGAGGCTTTGCATACAATACAGGAATCTATAAATTTGTGGACATTTTTAGACATTTGGGGGAACCAATATTGTTCATATAGTTTGTCAAGAGTTTTCTCAGGACCTAGATGTTTAATTTCGGTATGAACATGATTGATGAGTGTCCATACTAAGGAACGGGGAACTATCGGCAGCCAACTACTTGACTTATTTCTTTCTATTTTACGGTATAAGATACCTTCACGAACATCGTAGGTGTTAGCCACTACTTGAGGTAGTTCGTTCGGCGTTTTCATACTGCCTGATTAGGTTTTTGATTTCTTGATCTCGTTTCTGCTCTACCTGTATCTAACTACTGTGTAATTCAATAAAGTTTATAAACTTCCGTGAATCAGTTTGGGCAACATCCGGCTCCATGTCGTCTATTCTGGGAGATGGTAAGGGATTTCTAGATAAAAAGTCGGCATGTGCCATATTACGTCCTTCCTTGTATATGATGTCGAAGACATATGCTTGGAGAAAAGCCCACCATCTGTGGACACGAGGCAACAAATCGGTTTTGGCTTTAGAGGCTCTGAGAGAATTATAGTCTGTGTACACTGTAAAATGTTGACCATAAAGATAATGCCTAAAATTCTCAACTGCACGTATTACTGCCAGAGTTTCTAACTCGTACGAGTGATATCTAGACTCTACTTCAGTAATACGGCGGCTAAAATATGCTACGACATGTGGTACATTTTGTTCTCTTTAAATTAGGATTGCGCCATAGGCCTCCGAACTGGCATCGGTGTGGAGTTCGACGAGTTTGTCAGGATTGAAAATTGTCAATACCGGTTCAGATGATAGAATTTGAACAATCTTCCTATGTGCTTCAGAATGCTCTTGCCTCCACGTTATGACGCCTTCAACTTTAGTCAAGGGATATAAGGGACAGGCAATGCTGGCAAAGTTAGGTATGAAACGTCGGAAGTATGAAGCTAACCCTAGAAATTGTCTCACTTGTCTAGCTGTTTTGGGTAAAGGAACTTCAAGAAAAGCTTTCACTTTTCCCGGATTGGGCCTTACTTCACCTGCTCGTATCACATATCCTAAGTAATTAACTTCGGTTTTCATTAGCTTACATTTCGTTACTTTAAAAGAAAACCCTGCTCCTGTAAGAGCCTCTAGTACAGTGTCAAGACGTTGAAGTCCTTCATCTACACTGGCTGAGTAAGATAAGACATCATCCATATATGCCAATGCTGTAGTGTCTTTAAGAGATTTAAGGGCCTTATTGATGCACCGCTGGTAAACGGATGCAGCGTTCCGTAAGCCGAGTGGCATAGTGAGATATTCGAACTGTCCTTCAGGTGTTACGAAGGCAGTTCGCTCAATTGACCTTGGGCTGACCTTCACTTGGTGATAGCCAGCAGCCTTTTTTTTTTTTTTTTTTATATTATCTAGGACAATGCTTGACTACATTCCACCTGATGGTAGGGAATGTAGTCTTAGATGGTAAGTCGCATTGCCCTAGCAACCTTTTCACTCTTCTCTTGAAGACACCCACATTATATTTGGCCAGAAATACCGACGCAGGCAAATTGTTCCAGTCCTTCGCTGTACGCACTAAAAATGAGGAAGCAAAGCGCTTCGTTCGGACAGGTGGAATGTCCACAACAAAAGGATGGATATCTGCCATGCGTCGGGACGTCCGGTGATGGAAAGGGGACGGGGGAATTAACTCGTGTAATTCCTGCGCACACTCACCAAAATGTATCCTATAGAATACTGAGAGGCTAGCAATTTTACGCCTGTGTTCAAGGCTTTGGAGGTCGGCTT
Source organism: Napeogenes sylphis (assembly GCA_959347405.1). Taxonomy (NCBI): domain Eukaryota; kingdom Metazoa; phylum Arthropoda; class Insecta; order Lepidoptera; family Nymphalidae; genus Napeogenes; species Napeogenes sylphis. The sequence continues at coordinate 24,609,714 of OY365788.1, read as the reverse complement.
CGACTAATTCGGGATCGCCTATAAGCCTCTTTGCTCGCCTCTCAATTGAGTCCAGAACCGCAAGATGAGACTTTTCGGCACCAGCAAATATGTGTCCACAGTACTCTACACACGACCGGATCTGTGCTTTGTATAAAACAAGAAGCTGTCCCGGTGTAAAGTACTGCCGAACCTTCGCAAGAACGGCAAGCTTTGCTGCTGCTGCTCTTGCTCTGGACTCAATGAACCGACCAAAGTTGAGGTTCGAGGAAATTTCTAAGCCTAACAACTGAAGCCGGTCACTGTATTCCAAGGATACATTCTGGAAAGTAGGAGCCAAGGTGAAAGGACTCCTTTTGGCGGTGAATAGACACGTCTGCGTTTTGGTGGCGTTGAACTTGACAAGATTGGCATTGCTCCATGCGGAGACTGCCTGAAGTTTGTCATTCAAACGTTGCACCATGGCTTCTCTTTCACACTGTACTTGATCTCGACTAGCCCGAGTACTCGGCAGATATCTTTCTACAACTGTGCTGTCGTCTGCATACCCATAGATACCGGACTTCAACAGATCATTAATGTGCAGGAGAAACAGAGTTGCAGAAAGAACGGACCCCTGAGGCACTCCGGCATTTATTGTCAAGGGTTCCGAGGAACACCCGTCGACAACTACTTGGAGAGATCTGTGGCTCAGAAAGTCCGTTACCCAGCCGATCAGACCAGGAGATATACCGTACGCTGAAAGCTTGCATATAAGGCTCGCATGCCAGACCCTGTCAAATGCCCTCGAGACGTCCAGAGAGACGGCGACCGCTTCTCCGTTCTTCTCGATGGCCTCGCCTAAAATGTGAGTAGCATACACTAGGAGGTCCCCAGTAGACCTATTACGGCGAAACCCGTACTGTCGGTCACTGAGGAGATCGTTACCTTCTAGGTATGCTAGTAGGCGCGAGTTCAATACACGCTCCATAATCTTGCAGAGTATGGAGGTGATTGAAATCGGTCTGTAATTGACAGGGTCAGCACGGCTGCCTTTTTTGGGCACGGGTTGCACATTAGCAAGCTTCCAGGATTTCGGCACTATTCCAGTCCACATTGCCAGTGTCTAGATGCGAATTATCAGCAAACAGAGAAGCAAGTACATTCGCTTTCTCTGTTGCTGTGTGGGCCAGGGATCCATCCGGCTTCAGCAGAGCAGGCAGTGAGGGTTGGCAGAAATTCGACTCGATCGCTTTCGCAAGAGACCAGAAAGCTCGACTGCCAGTTGGTCTGACAGAGAGCTTTTCGCCATTCTTAGCGATTCGATCGAGACGAGTCTTCCGCAATGCCTTTTTGTAGGACTTGGCAGCTTGGTTAAAGGCTCTCTTCTTCAAACTTACATCTGGAGTTTTGCGGGTTCGAGCATCAGCCCAAATGAGATATGCCGAATGTTTTCGGTCTTGAGCATGACCACATTCGGCATTAAACCATGGGCGAGCTTTGCCACCGATGGGTACGTCAGCAAAAGGAATAAAATACTCCATTGCCTGATGCACCACATCAGTTATAGCATCCGCGCAACTCGACGGATCCAAAGAAGAGAAGCAGACCTTCCGCCAAGGATAAGACGCAAAAAAGTGTCGCATCTCATCCCAATCTGCTGACTTGTATTTCCATATTCGCCTAACACCATGAGGTTCGAAAGCTGGTGGGGAATATGTAAACACAGATTTCACCAGACAGTGATCGGAGGTTCCCAAGGGGGAGGTAACCTCTACACGATACCTGTCCGGATCAGTTGTCAGCAGAAGGTCCAGGCAATTGGCTGTATGGCCTACCACATCTGGTACCCTTATCGCTTGCTTCACCAGCTGAAAGAGGTCCAAGGACAACGCAAATTTCCGCGCTTCTCTTCCAGCATGGTCGGTCTTCTGGTACGGGAACAGCCAGTCCTGATGACAGGCATTAAAGTCCCCCAGAAAGACGAGCTGCGCCGAAGGGTACTGATACAGAGCCATATCTAAGGAACTGAAGAAATGTGCTCCATTTAAACGGTCCACTGGCTCTTCTATCATGTGCAGTGGATAATGTTTAGGGCGTGTGTTAGCGTTTAATTCTCTGTAGTCCACGCATAACCTGTCAGTAGCGTTCTTTTTCTTCACCAGCACAATTGGACTCGCAAAAGGAGAAAAACTCTCCCGAATTATGTTTGCATCCAAAAGCGACTGTACCTTTTCCCTTACCTTTACGGCTGGTGACATTTGATGGGGACGTCTTTGTAAAATTTTATGTGGGTCTATGAGATCAATATTCATTTCACCAGTTGTGACCCTTCGTGTCGGCATACCTTCTATAAAGTACTCACTGTATTTGCGCAATATATTGAATAACCGTGATTTATCTTCACCGACTAGGTCGGTGTCAATCTCCCAAAAATGAACAAAATGAACAAACCCTTACGAGAGAAAAATTTTATTGAATCACTATTAATTTCTACATGAATCCCTTGATCAAGAATATCTCTACCTATAAGCACTAACTCTGGCAAACTTATGGTCTGGTACTATATGAAAGAGTATGGTAAACGAAATACCCTGAACTGAAACGGGACTTAATATTTGAGTCGAGCACTTTACGTCTTCACCGCCTATACCAGTCAAATATATAGTATCATTGCGTACGGAACCGGAGAGCTGTTTAACTAAGCTGTTTTTAATTAATGAGCATGCGGATCCACTATCGAATAGAAAAGAAATTGACATACCAGATGTAGATAGCATACCTTACACGCTTGCGTTCGCAGACGTTAACATCTTTCCTAATCGATTTATCCTTGTCCATCTTATTATTCGGACAGGTGGTGCTGAAATGCCCTGGTTTTTGACACGTGAAACACGTGATCACCTTTTCTCTTTCGGGCATTCTTGATGTCACTCTTGATGCTGTTACAACTTCTCGTCGCTTGCGACATTCTCATTCATTTTTGTGCCCGCGATGACCGCAGTAGTGACACAAACCTCCAAATCTTGAATCAACTATGCGTGCTTTCTTCGAACTGGAAGATTGTTCTTCATAGTCGTCTAGACGTCTTTTCAGGGATATTCCACCGAGGGCGCGACACAGTTGAGCCCTCGTTGTAATGGTGTACGAATTCAGCTCCCTACGAACAGTCGAGTTCCTTTGGCTAAGAACTGATATGACGAATCCGGTGGTAGCTTCCTCGGACATCTCTACCTTTGGTATGCGCTCAATGATGCTCCACAAACGCATCGCTGCCTCAGATGCTGCCTCTTGTGGTCTGATTTCGAATTTCATGACGTTGTCAAAGTAATCTTGCATCAGCATGGGCTTTCCGAACCTTGCGAGTAGCAATTCTCTAATTTTAGGCCCATCTATTTCCGTACTCTTTAATTTGGTAAGGCAAGACGCAGCTCGCCACTTCAGCGAGTTTATTAAGGCGAGTAATAACTCAGTTCCGCATAGATTTCGACTGGTAACTATTATGTCAGTAATTCTACACCAACTTTCTATATATGCTTCTGCATAGTCAGAATCAAATTTCACAAACTGCGTTGCTCTATTTTGCGACAGCGTTGTTTGCGTATTACCAGATGTTGCAGCTAACAATTTTGTCAAAATTGTTTCCATTCCGGTTAGTAAATCTTGAGTACTCGTGCTTGAATTTTGATTTTCACGATTGGGTATCGTCTCCGATGCATTCGACCTTTCGAATCCCACTTCTGATAAAGTCTTCTGGCCATAATCAGCGCTATTATCATCGGTAATATTTTCCATATTGAGGGTAGGCGTGGATTATCGGGTTGGGGACTGTTTCAATAAAATATAAGCGACAATATAATAATCACTTTTAATCTTCCTCGAATCACTTAAAACAATTATAATACAATCAAAATTTAATGAGATGTAGATGGATTTAACTAACGTCCACCGAGCACGTGGTTGCGTGCGCTCTTCACGACGTTCGTAAGTCAATTGTCTAGTTTTCAATATGGCCGCCTCCCCAGTGCTCGGTGTTCGTTATGACATGACATGACATGACATTGACGTTTGACGTTTGAAGTACGGGTGCGCCGACATATATATGTATGCTTATGCTTATGCTTGTGCTTATGCTTGTGCTTATGCTTATGCCTGTGCCTGTGCCTGTGCCTGTGCCTGTGCCTGTGCCTGTGCCTGTGCCTGTGCCTGTGCCTGTGCCTGTGCCTGTGCCTGTGCCTGTGCCTGTGCCTGTGCCTGTGCCTGTGCCTGTGCCTGTGCCTGTGCCTGTGCCTGTGCCTGTGCCTGTGCCTGTGCCTGTGCCTGTGCCTGTGCCTGTGCCTGTGCCTGTGCCTGTGCCTGTGCCTGTTCCTGTGCCTGTGCCTGTGCCTGTGCCTGTGCCTGTGCCTGTGCCTGTGCCTGTGCCTGTGCCTGTGCCTGTGCCTGTGCCTGTGCCTGTGCCTGTGCCTGTGCCTGTGCCTGTGCCTGTGCCTGTGCCTGTGCCTGTGCCTGTGCCTGTGCCTGTGCCTGTGCCTGTGCCTGTGCCTGTGCCTGTGCCTGTGCCTGTGCCTGTGCCTGTGCCTGTGCCTGTGCCTGTGCCTGTGCCTGTGCCTGTGCCTGTGCCTGTGCCTGTGCCTGTGCCTGTGCCTGTGCCTGTGCCTGTGCTTATGCTTATGCTTATGCTTATGCTTATGCTTATGCTTATGCTTTTTGAAGGAATCAGTTGATGCTAGTTTAAGATGGGGCTCTCTATAGCCGGTTTAGGCTTCTGTCGAATTACGTGTTAAAAATAAGATACGTCATGACTTTGAGAGAATATTGCTATAAATTGGTAAACGCGTGTTAAGTTTATGAATAATTCTATCATACTCATTTGAGAGGGAAAGCTCTGTGAGTGTGAATAGTGATTGACGGTGTGACGGTGTGTGATTGAGTACGTTATGTACATCTATAAATCTGTAAGATCTGTTCTCTTCTGTCAAGTTATGTAAAACATATAACGTCGCAATTACTTTGATTTCTTTTTTATATAAATTTTTTACATGATTCCTAAATATACCTTGCCATAAAGTTTTAAATATTTTATGGTACTAATCTCCGTGGCTAGGGTGAGATTCGATCGCATAGTATATTGAAGAGATTTGAGAGATTGCTCATGAAAATACTAACAAATATAATTATAATAAATTAAAGAAAAAGCCTTACGGTTCAATACCTTTTTGTAATAAAATATTTTAGAAAACATGTGGTCATAAATTTTAATTTTAGGCTTACTTAAAAGTTGAACGTCATTTTAATTGACTCTTAAACCTTATTTATGTACCAATACAGTTTTGGGGTGAAATTAAACTATATATCGAAGCACTATAATTTATAATAGTACCCAAAATACAAACTACAGGAAAATCTCATGTTGATATAATTACATCCCTTTATAAAGATAAAATTTCTCTAGAGCTCAGCTTACAACTTCAATTCCATAAGAAATAGGTTAGGATATGATCAAGTAATGTAGGCCACATTTGGCAAAATGTAAACAATAAACAAACGCACGTTATAAGCATAGAAATACAAACAAGTGGGTAAATAAATGGGGGTTTTGTAAATTTTTAAAATGGGATTCCTAACTATAACAATTCTGCACTATTAAAGTTCTACCTTAATGCATTCCAGATGATTTTTCCAAATCAAAATTTATAGCAAAATTCTTGTTCGCTAGGTGCAGGGTACTTTTATATAGAAATATATTCAGACTCAATGCTTGCCAAGATAAATTTGGTGACCAGAAGTAGGAGTAGTTTTAAAAAATATCGTATATTCAGTTTTAAAACATTTTTCAAATTAGGTATTATCATCATGGAATGCTAAAAAGTTCTGTTTCATAAACGTTATTTTTAAGTGATTAGTCTTAGCGTTAATTTGAACAATGTTTGTGACGTGACAATAACATGTTAATATTATGGAAAAAGCATATTATTATTTTTATTAAATTGATTGATTTAAGACTTTGAGAAAATAAAAAAGATTTATTAAGGAAAAAAATAGTTTTAACAATATTAATAGAACTAAAGAATAAAGACCGTTTTCAATTAACAAATATTTAATTTGTAAATTTCTGCAATTGAATAAATTTCTAATACACATTTATTTTTTTCTTTATATACTGAGAATAACTTAGAAACTTATTTGAATGTAATTTACACTTTGTGTTGAAATTTATTGATGCAACTTCATAACTAAATGTTTTTAAAAATGAATAATATATGCTTGTACTAAGTTCCACTATTTACATTTTATTTGAATGTACTTATTTAACTTATTGTTTGAATGAACTTAACCCATTAAGTTATTCATTAGTACCCATACTAGGTACTGATATTTGCATTGTTTAGTACCGATATGAATCTTAAAATTTGGTCACAAAATCAAGTTAAAATTTTATTAATAAAAAAAATGCCACATATTTAGGGTAAAATTTTAAACATAATTAGATAATGAACATTTTCTTTAATAATATTGATAAATTGTTGCTCCTTATATTAGTGGTATATATTTTTTAATAATGAGTAGGTACATAAACTTTATTATTCTTACTGGCAGTATAAAATCAATAAAGAAAATTTGTGAATGTTTATCCATTGATTGGTTAAAAATCTAATTGGCACATGCAGAGTTGGAATCTATCAATAGGATTTCGAACGGGAACCTAGCGACTCCACACCAATTCCCGTGTATGGTAATTGATTTTACTTCACTTTTTATTCTTTCGAATAGATTGGTTTTTTAACTATGTTATATTTTGGTATTTGTAACATTTATATCATTTGGATTCTGAATCTGAACCGTTAGTAGCAATTTTATCTACCTTTTTATCCAGAAATAAGAATTCTATACTGACATTTTTTAATTCTATAATCTGTTATTCTTCTAATTATGTGGATGTGATCGTTTTTTGTATTTTTTTTTAGTTACATTGAAATTATTGATGTTTTCAGGTATGTATTGAACCTTTTACTCAGACTATTAGCTTTCACAACACCAAATTATCTCAAAATCATCTTTAAGGCATATTTGGTGAAATGTTCAGAAAGGTAGAACTATAATACTGACAAAAGTAAAAACCGAAACTCCTTAGAATTACAAAATTCCAGGAATAACTTTCTTTTATTAAATTTTAGGCCAGATTTTTTAAAGGGAACAACCGAAATGATTATCACGTTGTTAATGTACTAACTACTTTTCTTATCATGGAAAAATATATTCATCTACCTTAACTTTGTAAATTTTGGAGAAGGTATCCGAAATATATATTTCTGGAAACAAACAAAATCATACAATAGAGATGTTATCTTAAAGTGGCATTTATATTTTTCACAATTTTTATTTGTGGAAACTATTTTTTATTTTTCTTAAATGTTTTGTATTAAAAAAACTAGATTAGTGGTCCTGATAATAAATGTTTTGATTATGAATGGACGTAAGTTAAGGTCCAATCATTTAGAAAAAATTTTTAAATAAAGTAACAAGGTAAGCATGAGGTTCCTGTACGCTGTGTAATATAAAGTTATTTTCCATAATTCCTTAGAACAACCACATACAAGTATTATATAGGCTTAATATTGACTATTCCTACATAACATAACAAAGGTTGTATGTGTGGCTCGTCTTTGTTGATTACTTTGTCTGGAACAGTCCACATGAGTCGTTAAATAAGCAAAACTAAGTTTCTTCTAAGGTTCGGGTGAGTTTCTCTCTTAACAAATATATTGCTAATGTTAAACGGTTTTATATACATATAAGTATTTGTTTTCATTATTATGTATTTGTTGTGTATAAGGGTATGCTTAATTTACTTGTTTATTCTCGTTGTCAGAATAAGATTAGCTAAGTGAAGGTAGTTGGCGCCAAAATATGATTCAATGTCATGTTTGTGCTCCTAAGCTCAATATTTTATATATGTTATATATGTTTTCCTAAAAACTATTTTATTTAGACTTCACAGTATTTATATAGAAGTATGAAAAATACATATAGAAAATAAAATAATCTAGCTTCATATTCATAGTTTTACTTCCACTTAAACCTTTTTGTTTTAATTGGTTATTAAATAAGCACGTACAATAAAATTATCAAAGTGTGAAGTTTCTAACCGCAGCAGTTTTAACATTATCTAAATGATAGTCAAAGCAAAACTAATTAACAGAATAATGTAGGTAGCTACTTAATTTAATTAACCCCCCACTCAAAAAGAGGGGTTACTGAGAGATCTCCCGACGCAACCACTTCAATAAGTATATAATAATATTATTTTTATACTTTTTAGAGGTCTTTTTGTATCGGGGATTTTTTTTAAATTTTAATTTAATTTTTACTATTTAAAACTAATTTACTTAGCGCTATCAGCTTGTAGACAATGCGTTTTGTCAGCTCTTTGTACTTAGTTGATCAAAAAAATATTCAAAACGAATAAAAATATATATACAATATAACTGAATCATAATATACAATTATAGAATATATAATATTTACTAAATAGAGATTACTAAAATAAAGTTACTTACATATATCTACTGACATCTTTAATAGTACTAAGCTACGAAAAAGCTTTTGTGCATCGGATTTCAAAAAATAGCTTCACCACAAACAATCTCTTAATGTTCTCACCAAAAGCATTAGACGGCAAAGACTACCGGAAAGCGACAAACAAAGAAAAGCTTTCCTAAAGATACTTTACCTTTTCGTTATTATTTTAAAACACAATAGATTGTACACAAAAGAGAAAAAACCGATTTTCAAAATTCTTGATGATATATCACTAAATCTTTATTACATACGGGAATCACTCTCGGGAAATAGAAAATGCCCATGTTATAAATAAATCAGTCTCTTGAAAATGTACATTTCTTATTGTAAGAAACGTCAGTGTATTTTATATTAAAATATTCGTACATAAAAATACGTAATGTATTTATATGTGTAGGGACACATTCAAGGATTCTGTTAGTATTCTAAATATATACAATCCCCCCTCGTATATGTTGGTGTGGTGCTGCAATAATCAATTTGTTAACAATTCTATCGTTTTGTTTCAATGAAACCACTTCTTAGGTGTTGTCAATTAGCGTTCGTAGTTTAGAAGCAAAACATTATATATTTAGTATTATGTTGAATGTTTAAAGTTAGAACCTTTTCATCATTATCATCATTAGTCATCTTTTTCGTCTAGAAATCTAGAATATTTTAAGCCCTTGTAAATGTGAATGATATCAAAGAATTAAACAAGTCCTTATAGTAGGGAAGAGTTTAGTTATTTTACTCTTTATAATGCTAACATGGATTCTAATATTTTTTTTTCACATATTAATTATGACTGTTTTCAATTTTTAGTCTTTAATAAATGAGCACAATCAATTATAAAAAAATATATATTGATAATTAAAGGTGTACATTTTGAAATTAATATATTAGGTGATAGTTAAATATTTCTTAATTTATAAAATTTTAAGCAAAAACATTTCAAAGAACAAATTTAAAATAACACACTTGCGTTATTTATCAGTGGTTGGTCTCTTAAGTTTTTATTATTTTCTAAATCATAATATTCGTCCTTGTCCCGAAAATTTCTTTCAAGAATAATTTAAAATTCCATTCCAAATCTTTTCATATTATGTATGAAGTCACATAATTAAAATTATAAGTTCATTCATTATAATATCTGATTTGAACACCATAATGTAACATTATTCATATCTCAATATGGGATTAACTGTTAACAAATACAGTTCTGTATTCTTTTGTATAAAGATAATAAATTATAAAAATATATAACAAAGAAAATTACTTTTCTGAAAACACTCAAGAATTCCTGTTTGTACCGAAGTGAAGATTACGAATAACGATTTAAGGCGCCCTAAAAATGTTACAAAAACAATTTTCCACGTATCTAAAGTGCGTTTTATAAACGGAGCGTGGTACGCAAAGGAATTTGTGTCGAAAAAATTACGGGCCATTACGGCTATAAGCATGTTTGAGGTTTAATTTATTTCTTGCAAAGTAACTAAAAGGTGGAAGGTGTTATAAATTATGAACACGTTCATTAGACTTTTAAGCTACGACACACGTCGGAATTTTGTAATAAGATTTTCTTAATTTAGGGCTCGCTTGTATATAGCAGTGTTACATAGATCAAGTGATATATGATCAGGGATTAAAGCTCCTATAAAACGTTACTAATCCCATTATTTGTCATTGAAAAGTGTCAATCTACATCAAATCAAATAAAAAAAAACTTTACTTGGACAACATATAAAACAAAAAAGAAAGAAACAAATAAAAATATTAGTTACAAATAAAAAAAAACTTACAAGTAACTGAAATATAAAATGACCATAATAAAAAACACAAAATACTATAATGAAACTAAAAATAAGTTATCCAAATTGGTTGGCCACTCAGAAAATGTTGAATACAATGTTTTCAACGCTGATATTCACGCGTTACAATTAATATTTGCAACAAAACATAAACAAAAAACGGTTAACATATGAGAAACATTGGTATTAAAATATATGTATATTTCGGAGATAGAGGCATATTAGTGTCTTGCTCGTTCTTGATGGAGTCTTCTGGTACAGGATCGGAAGCGTAGGTCTTCGGCAATTAAACCACACTGACACAATATGACAATTCTTGTATTAAATGTAGGTATTCAGTTATCACAAATTACTTAGTAGGTATACAATTATCAGAGTTGCGTGAACCACCGATCCCGTTTGGGGGTCCGAACTGTAAGGCTCTCACTAATTAATTCCCCTTCGACTCGATGCTCTCGAATATTTAAAATATCTCAAGTGCCCCTCCAAACGAATCCGGTCACGCGACTCGTTACGTCACGGTGTTCACACCCCACTGTTACAATGATATCAATTGAGTTACTAATTATAGTTAAATTATTATGATCTGCGATACATGTATTTGAAATTCAAACAATATACAACTGTATATGTCACTTCGCTCGGCCTTAATGACTAACTACAATTTCAGTAGTAACCAACAAGATTGTTTTAAATAACGTTACAAGCCTAGCCACTGGTTGGTATCAACACAGTATACCGCTGAAACTTTATTCCTTATTGTCAAAACTACTTCTGCTTCAAAATATCGACTATCATACTGTGTGGTTACGATAGTAACCACACAGTAGGTGATAACCTATATCGAGTGGTAGTAGTCACCACCATCAACTGACGATACGTTTGCCACCTCTATCGAGTGACGATAACTATGTTACCTTCATCGAGTGACGATAACTATATTACCTCCATCGAGTGATGATAACCTTGCCACCTCCATCGAGTAGCTATTGGATTCGTGGTCGTCCTCGGATGTAGGGTCTGTAATAAAACAAATAACTCCAAGGATAACTTGCTCGGCTATTCTGCCAATTAAACCAGTGAATGTAACATCGCAGGTCTTTACTTTACATACACTCTTAAAACAAGGTGTGCACTACACCTTATTTACAACAGTTAAAACTACTCTGAACATTAGATCCATCGTTTACTTAACAAAAAATCAATTATGATTTTACGAGACTTGCGTACTCAACTCAATATTTTGCAAATGATACAGTCCTTCGATCATATACAATCAACTACCATGAACCAGTCCTTCGGTCATGTAAAATATCCGCCAGTCCTTCGGCAACCTTTCTCAATTAACTGTGTATCAACACAAAACAGATCCATCGTCTACACGTGTTACACCACACGTGAGGTGCGATCAACAAGTATAAGTAGGCAAGCCGTTATTGGAGTGACTTCAATATCACTTTGCTCGACTAAAACATCTAGCTTTTAAAACCTTTTTACTCCTGTCTTGAAGAAAACAAATAACAAATAAAAAATAACACACATTGTATGATTTTTTTAGTACGTGACAGTAGTCTGGGGCCGCGAATATTAAAATATAAATCTATTTTAAAAATATTTCGTTAATGATAATTTGGAAGATATATTATAGAGGAGTGTCAAAAAAAAATAATATGGAAAAAATAAATTAAGCCCATTTATGTAGCCCCATATAAATTAAACTATATTTATCAAATATAGATTTTACTTATTTATATTATACAAAATATATTCTACAATCATGTATGTTTTTGTGTAAAATGGAGTATTATATTTTAAAATTTTAATTAAAGAACCATTTCATATGAACATATCGAGGTCAGTTCTTGGAAGCGCTAGTGAAGCTATTGTTACCTTCAGTTTGTGACCCACTTGTTTCAGTCGGCATGTGTTAAGGAATTTATAATGTTATATTGTATATTTTAACATTAAATGAAGCTTAGAGAATAAAATTGACCAATTTTTGTATCGAGCTTGGATTTTTATACGAAAATATTCTTTTCGTTGGCAAACAAACTTTCTTTCAAACGTTTTTCTTGGTGGTAGACCATAACATCGGGTCGCCGGCAAAGTTACCACCCATCGGGCAAAGTCGTGCCGCAAAGCGACCTAGTCGTGTTCCGGCACGTTGCTCGATGAAGCCGTATATGGGAAATGGGTCTGAACAGCTGCGGTACGTTGGCGAACCGGTTGACGTCGAGTTGGTGTTTGTTTTGTCGGGTGTCTAGTCGAGGAGGGTAGCGGGATCCGAAGCGACGGCTTTCCGCTGGCCGCCCGCAGATAGTTGGGGGCCCAATTAGTGGGTTAGCCACCCACGAAAGGCTGCCCCGCCAGCTGCGAAAAATCCCAGGGTGGCTCCATCGTGCTGGTTGGCGACCAGGCGAGGAGGCCCGATGGCGATCCCTGGGGGGGTTCGGGCGTCCCCGCAGTCTCCAGGCTAGCCTCCCAGCGGCAAGACATCACCAATTTCGAAGTCGGGTTTGATACGTACCGCCTCGTTCAACTGCCATTTCCCATCCCTATTCACTTTTACCATGAAGAAAAACCAAAAAAGAAAAAAGTTTGTACAGCGGTTGCACTCCTCCTCATTTAAAGTGCACCTCAGTAATATTAGGGGTTTGCACTCTAATATCTTACCTGTCCATCACCACCTGGACACAACAACCGCACCTGTTCTTTTTGACGGAGACGCAGATACAATGTCCCTTAAGCGCTGCGCACCTGGATTATCCCGGATACACGTTAGAGCACAACTTTCGCTCACGTGCCGGAGTCTGCGTGTATGCGCGGAACGACCTCTGTATCCAGCGTCTCCGTCACCTTGAAGACCCCACTTTTTCTTCTTTATGGGTTTTAGTAGACACAGGAAACGAAAAAATCCTGTATTCTTGTGTTTACCGTTCGCACAGCGGTGACCAGGAGACAACTAGATTATTCGAGTATCTCGGTGAGGCTGCTGATATGGCTCTGCATCAGTTCCCTTCGGCGCAGCTCGTCTTTCTGGGGGATTTTAATGCCTGTCATCAGGACTGGCTCTTCCCGTACCAGAAAACCGACCATGCTGGAAGAGAAGCGCGGAACTTTGCGTTGTCCTTGGACCTCTTTCAGCTGGTGAAGCAAGCGACAAGGGTACCAGATGTGGTAGGCCATACAGCCAATTGCCTGGACCTTCTGCTGACAACTGATCCGGACAGGTATCGGGTAGAGGTTACCTCTCCCTTGGGAACCTCCGATCACTGTCTGGTGAAATCTGTGTTTACATATTCCCCACCAGCTTTCGAACCTCATGGTGTTAGGCGAGTATGGAAATACAAGTCAGCAGATTGGGATGAGATGCGGCACTTTTTTGCGTCTTATCCTTGGCGGCAGGTCTGCTTCTCTTCTTTGGATCCGTCGAGTTGCGCGGATGCTATAACCGATGTGGTGCATCAGGCAATGGAGTATTTTATTCCTTTTGCTGACGTACCCATCGGTGGCAAAGCTCGCCCATGGTTTAATGCCGAATGTGGTCATGCTCAAGACCGAAAACATTCGGCATATCTCATTTGGGCTGATGCTCGAAGCCGCAAAACTCCGGATGTAAGTTCGAAGAAGAGAGCCTTTAACCAAGCTGCCAAGTCCTACAAAAAGGCATTGCGGAAGGCTCGTCTCGATCGAATCGCTAAGAATGGCGAAAAGCTCTCTGCCAGACCAACTGGCAGTCGAGCTTTCTGGTCTCTTGCGAAAGCGATCGAGTCGAATTTCTGCCAACCCTCACTGCCTGCTCTGCTGAAGCCGGATGGATCCCTGGCCCACACAGCAACAGAGAAAGCGAACGTACTTGCTTCTCTGTTTGCTGATAATTCGCATCTAGACACTGGCAATGCTTCTCCAGCACATCTTCCTCACTGCGGTATTTCGATGCCTGAAATCCGCATCACTAACAAAGAGGTATGGAGAACATTGTGTCGTTTAGACGTGAATAAAGCCAGTGGTCCTGATGGTATACCAGCCATTCTGCTCAAGACATGCGCAGCTGAGTTGTCTCCTGTACTGACACGTCTGTATCGTCTCTCTTTCATGACTGGAATAGTGCCGAAATCCTGGAAGCTTGCTAATGTGCAACCCGTGCCCAAAAAAGGCAGCCGTGCCGACCCTGCCAATTACAGACCGATTTCAATCACCTCCATACTCTGCAAGATTATGGAGCGTGTATTGAACTCGCGCCTACTAGCATACCTAGAAGGTAACGATCTCCTCAGTGACCGACAGTACGGGTTTCGCCGTAATAGGTCTACTGGGGACCTCCTAGTGTATGCTACTCACATTTTAGGCGAGGCCATCGAGAAGAACGGAGAAGCGGTCGCCGTCTCTCTGGACGTATCGAGGGCATTTGACAGGGTCTGGCATGCGAGCCTTATAAGCAAGCTTTCAGCGTACGGTATATCTCCTGGTCTGATCGGCTGGGTAACGGACTTTCTGAGCCACAGATCTCTCCGAGTAGTTGTCGACGGGTGTTCCTCGGAACCCTTGACAATAAATGCCGGAGTGCCTCAGGGGTCCGTTCTTTCTGCAACTCTGTTTCTGCTGCACATTAATGATCTGTTGAAGCCCGGTATCTATGGGTATGCAGACGACAGCACAGTTGTAGAAAGATATCTGCCGAGTACTCGGGCTAGTCGAGATCAAGTACAGTCTGAAAGAGAAGCCATGGTGCAACGTTTGAATGACAAACTTCAGGCAGTCTCCGCATGGAGCAATGCCAATCTTGTCAAGTTCAACGCCACCAAAACGCAGACGTGTCTATTCACCGCCAAAAGGAGCCCTTTCACCTTGGCTCCTACTTTCCAGAATGTATCCTTGGAATACAGTGACCGGCTTCAGTTGTTAGGCTTAGAGATTTCCTCGAACCTCAACTTTGGTCGGTTCATTGAGTCCAGAGCAAGAGCAGCAGCAGCAAAGCTTGCCGTTCTGGCGAAGGTGCGACAGTACTTTACACCGGGACAGCTTCTTGTTTTATACAAAGCGCAGATCCGGTCGTGTGTAGAGTACTGTTGTCACATATTTGCTGGTGCCGCAAAGTCTCATCTTGCGGTTCTGGACTCAATTGAGAGGCGAGCAAAGAGGCTTATAGGCGATTCCGAATTGGTCGGAGCCGACCTCCAAAGCCTTGAGCACAGGCGTAGAATTGCTAGCCTCTCAGTATTCTATAGGATACATTTTGGTGAGTGTGCGCAGGAATTACACAATTTAATTCCCCCGTCCCCCTTCCATCACCGGACGTCCCGACGCACGGCAGGTTTTCATCCTTTTGTTGTGGACATTCCACCTGTCCGAACGAAGCGCTTTGCTTCCTCATTTTTACTGCGTACAGCAAAGGATTGGAACAGCTTGCCTGCGTCGGTATTTCCGACCGAATACAATGTGGGTGTCTTCAAGCGAAGAGTGAATAGGTTGCTAGGGTAATGCGCCTTACCACCTAAGACTACATTCCACTTACCATCAGGTGGAATGTAGTCAAGCATTGCCCTAGAGAATATAAAAAAAAAAAAAAAAAAAAAAACAACCTAATATAAAAAAATAAATAAATAGGAAACTAAGACGCTAATATACGCTAAAAACGCTATTTTTTTAAAGCGTTAAGTTGAAGTTATTTTTTTAAAGCGTTAATAGGTATTTTAATTATTTATTATCTATAAATTAATTGTCAGTTTAAAAAGTAGTAGAAAGAAATAGGTTTCATATATAAAGTATAAAAATAAAGCTTAGGAGCCCGATTCATCACTTACACTTAAGTGGTTCTGTTCAGAGCTAATTAATCATTTGCCTAACTTTATTTAATTTCCTCTCATGCATACTTGGATCTTGCATACTACAAGAACATTTGTAATATGCGGTGTACGGTGTATTATATCATAGGACTTGGCTTATTAATAACGAATTTCCGACTTATTTTTATCAACAACAGACGAAATCTATAAACATGTAAAATGAATATCAAATTGAAGATTACCAATCACGATTTGAGGAGCCCCAAAAATGTCACAAAACATTTTTCGAAGTATCTGAAAAGCGTGTTATGATCAGAGCGCTATTACAGCCAGCGAATTTGAGGTTTAATTGGATATTCGGAAAGTAGCTTAGTGGAAGATGTTATGAATTTTGAAATCGTACCTACACACGAATATATATTGAACATACCTTGGCATTTAATTATAAAATATTTATAGTTTAGGGTCCGCTTCTATGCAGCAGTTACATCAGAAATTTCGTATTTATATCACAGCTTCACTTATATGTTTCCGGTGATATTATTTTTATTAGATAAGTTCAAAAATGTTGTTATATTGTGGTAAAATATTATTATTACAAGTTATAGACGCCGTTTGGCGATGTGGCGGCTTAAGAATACTAATCCCATCAAAGACAACACACCCACAAAAAGATAGGCCTTTTCATGGGTGTCGTAAAAGACGACAGAGAGAGCAACCCGCATAAATTTGCCGAGGGAGGGATGGGCAGCAGCGTTCTCCCCTCTTAAGTTATACATTCTAACTGTACTACGCTCGCTAACCCGCCTGCCCAGCGTCACGAGTTACGGCAATACCTCTCATGAGCCAAAAATGAGCCAAAAACCTAAAACAAGGCCCCTAGTCCCCGGCAGCCCCATTACTCCTGGCTCCGGTAGCAGTCATTGTAACGGTGCTAAGAATCCCCGACTGAGACACGGCTTTTATCATAAACGGACACTAGTCCTGGTAACACACAATATACGTACGTTAAGACCAGATGATAAGATTGTGGAACTAGAAGAAGAATTGAGTAAGTTGAATCGAGATATAATCGGAAGTCTAAAGAGTTCTTTTATCGGGATGGTGAAAAGCAATCCCAAAGTGGAGGCGGAATTATTGTCCACATGTCCCTTGTAACATAACCATCATTAAAAGTGTGTCAAGCAGGGTGGCATACCTGACACTCAGAATATCTGAAAGATATTCACTGAAGCTTGTTCAGGTAATCGCACCGACCTCGTCACACTCAGATGAAGTTGAAGCTATTTATGAGGAAGTTACTAGAGTCATACATACCTCTAAAACACATTAAAATCCCTAATTGGAAGATAATTATCAAACCATGGGTAACGCCTGACTTTCTAAGAAGCATACGCAATCGTGATCAACTTCATTTGAAATCCAATAATGAACCTAATAATATGATTACTAAAGTTGCATAAACGAGATATAGAAACTACTGTAATAACCTCTTAAAAATGTTAAAATCGAATACAATAAAATAGAACTCGATAAGGCCAAGGATCATGCCAAAACTACGTGGGAGGTTATTAAATCAATATGTTACCTAAATAATAAATCTACTAATGATTTGCAGCTCATCTTACTCTATGCGATGATCCTGATTCTTCGGTCAAAAGAATTAACCATTATTTTGCAAATGCAAATTTTTACTGCCAGATTCTTCCCAAAATCTGGAAGTAAAAATTGTAGCAGACCAGCGTGAAAATATGAGCCAGAATCTTCATCGGGATTACCCAACTAACTCGAAAGGAAATTCGCTTTTCATGTTCGAGACTGATCACACGGAGGTCAATTCCATAATTATGGATTTAAAAACTAATTGTGCTATTGATTATGATGGTATTCCCTTATGTCTTATTAGATCAGCACGATATGTGCTAATAGCCGCTATTATACACCTCTGTAACCTCAGCCTGTCAAGTGGAGTGTTCCCGGCAGCTTTTAAAAAAGCTCTAATAACTATTATTTTCAAGATGGGTGAGAGGGATTGTGTCGAGAACAATAAACTCATATCTGTCTTGTCAACATTATCAAAAATACTTGAAAGAATTTTGAATAAAAAGTTACTAACTTATATGGAAAATAACCAATCAATAAACCAACCTCAAACCCGTACGGTTTTAGGTTGATCTCGCAAACCATTTCACTAAAAACCTAGATAATAGAACTAAAACCATCGGTACCTTTTTAGACCTAGCCAAAGCTTTCGACACACTCTCTGTGCCCATTCTCTTAAGGAGAATGGAGGCACTAGAATTGAGAGGGGTTGCACTAAATATTTTTCATGACTACTTTACGAATCGAAGTCAGTGCGTAAAGATAGGACAACACGCCAGCAGTGATGAGGGTCTAACTTTTACTATGCCACAGGGCAGTGTGTTAGGTCCCACGCTCTTTCTCATTTAGATAATACAATACATATCAGCTCTCTCAGCTCGCATTACCAAACTGTAAGATAATTTTCATGCAGATGACACAGTTTTTATTGTTAGTGGTAAGATCTGGGAAGCAGCTCAACTCCATGCTGAAAAGCCCCTCTCAAGTGAGCTGATCTGGTTGGCATCAAATTTACTTACATTAAATGTGTCAAAGTCTCACAACATTCCATTTTCAAAAACAGCAACACAACCAAATCAGATAAGCATTAGGGCACACAAATGTAACTTTCCTATAACAGGTGGCTGTGATTGCCCATCAACACAGAAAATGTCGGCAGCTAAACACCTTGGAGTCAATATTGACTACACCTTGAGTTAGAATGGATATATTGACAAAACTGTGTCGCGTGTACGCAAATTGATGCTTCCCATGAAGAAGTTTAGTAGGGTGGTGGACCTACCTCTATTAACAACTATTTACTATGCATTGGTTTAATCACTGGCACTTTTAAAAAGTCTATGCTATGACTCGAGAGAGCGCAGAGTACTGACTTAAAAGTTATGACCAATAAGCCGTTTTGCTATCAATCTGCACAAATAAACAAAGACGTTCCTGTTCTAATAGTAAGACTACTCTTAGTGGTCCACGTTGTTTTACGGAAGCACTCGTAACTGCCCTACGACCCTGGAGCTATGTTATATAAACGGCGTAAAGACTTCATATATCCAATCGTGCAGCACAAGTCGCACAAGCCAATACTACACTTTAATTGTTTTCTATATAATCAAATAAATAGGTTTTGCAACACATATCCCTTAACTAAAATAGGATGTAAGCTTGCAGTAACCAAATATTTACGTTATCTGTCGTATACCGAGACAGAAAAATTGTTCATGAAACTATCTTAATTATTTGTCTAAACAAAAATACACACACACACCTCCCGTACAACAAACACACACACACTCCCACACATATATACACACGTACGCACACGCATACACACACACACACACACACACACACACACACACAGCACTAACTTGGTACACAAACTCACGTCTCTAAACGTATGTCAGACCCTAAGTTCCCATTCCATTCTATTTTGTTTCATTGTTTGTTATCTTTATGAGCCATGCACCTAAATGTGCAAACATATTTGTAATATCTATACCATCCAGCTGTTATATAACTATAACTGTAACTTTAAGTAGTGTCAGGAAGGCGTCGTTGTCTGTCCTCCAGTTTACACTAGCACAGACATTGTCGTTTATTCTGTCTTTGGTTAAAGGAATTATTAATACTTAAATAACTGCATTTGTACAAGATAGAAAAATTACTGTTAACCCATTTTAGATAATAAATAAATTAAATGAAAAAATCATTTCACTGTTATTATTTGTTCATTGTTTTGCTTATAATAAAAGTAAAAATAATTATTTTCCTTAATACCAGGGGAGTTTTGGGAAGTTTTAAAGTTGGGCACCTTACCCCATGATTGTTTCCCTGTACTATTAAAGCTCTACCTTAATGTATTCTAGATGGATATACGAATCCAAAGTAAATCAGTAAAATGGGGTTCGAAAAGCTTAGAAACATCTGTGGTGAAGAAGAAAGAATATTAAACTTCTTCTTACTTAATCGTAGGGATCTGGATAGACATCAATACTCACGAAGATAAACACAGTGACTAGGCATAGTAGTTCTAAAAGTATCATCACTTTATTTTTCGAATATATTTCGAAAGCGGCACTAGTAGGTTCACTTTAAATTTGGTTAAGTAGAGAGAAGAGCATATACGACTAGGACGTTCATTCATGCCGATTATAAAGGAGGCCTTTAAACCTGCATCATGGTTACAAAATCTGGCACTATTTTGAGCTTTTCTTATTTTCATGGAATGCTAAAAATTCTGTCTCACAAAAGTAACATGAAAGTGATCACTTTGGACTTTCTTAATGTTGTAGATACTGTGTATTTTTATTTTTATTTCATTGATTGATTAAGTAAATAATATAAAGTAAGACATATGAAAATGTAAGGATATACCTACTTTTCGGCGCATAGATAACAAATCTTTGAAATATTAAATAAGAAGGTTTATTAAAAAAAAAAAGTTAAAACATCTTAAACAATATTTAAACAATTAAAAAAAAAGACCGTTATCTAAGAACACATTTAATTTGTGAGTTTTTTTTTTATTTTTTTTATACAAAACTAGGTTAATGCTTGACTACATTCCACCTGATGGTAAGTGAAATGTAGTCTTAGGTGGTAACGCGCATTAAACTAGCAGCCTATTCACTCTCCTCTTGAAGACACCCACATTATAATTTGCCGGAAATACCGACGCAGGCAGATTGTTCCAGTCCTTCGCTGTACGCACTAAAAAAGACGAAGCATAGGGCTTCGTTCGGACAGGTGGAGTGTCCACAACGTAGGGATGGATACCTGCCGTGCGTCGGGACGTCCGGTAAAGGAACGGGGATGGGGGAATTAGGTCGTGTAATTCCTGCGCACCCTTACCAAAATGTATCCTATAGAATACTGAGAGGCTAGCAATTCTACGCCTGTGTTCAAGGCTGTGGAGGGTGGCGTCAACCAATTTAGGGTCGCCAATAAGCCTCTTTGCACGCCTCTCAATTGAGTCCAGAACCGCAAGATGAGTCTTTGCGGCACCAGCAAATATGTGGCCACAGTACTCTACACACGACCGGATCTGTGCTTTGTATAGAACAAGAAGTTGTCCCGGTGTAAAGTACTGCCGAACCTTCGCAAGAACGGCAAGCTTTGCTGCTGCTGCTCTTGCTCTGGACTCAATGTACCGACCAAAGTTGAGGTTCGAGGAGATCTCAAAGCCTAACAACTGAAGCCAGTCACTGTATTCCAAGGATACATTCTGGAAAGTAGGAACCAAGGTGAAATGGGCTCTTTTTTTTTTTTTTTCTTCTTCTTAATTGGAGTAAAATTTTAATAAACAGTTATTATTTTCTATATAAATTGAATATGATCTATTTTGGTAGTAGATCTGAAAACTCATCAAGTTAATCCTTAAGTAAAAATAAATGCCACTAAAGTTATATTAGAGAAAATTTAAGAACATTATCAGATAATTTTAATTTTTTTTTTCAAAAACCAACACCTGAGGGGTAAAAAAAAAAAAATAGGGGGCAGTCCCCACAGTGTTTTTGAGTACGTCCTTGTCGTCTGCCCTGGAAATCCCTACTTGGTGCGCGGTAACGCAGTGGCCAGTAGTGGAGCCAAATCTCAAGAGACAATACTGTGTGGAATTGGAGTTATAGTTATGAATAGTGAGGTGAATCCCGTGTCCCCCGGGACTCCGCACGACCCTTTTCAGGGCCAACCTAACGGCCCTTCTCAGGGCCAACCTAACGGCCCTTTTCAGGGCTCACCCGGTCCTTCAGGACCAGTTTTAGTGCCGCCTAGGAGCGGAACCGTGTCGCCTATTTTCGTGAGGCCAAGCGACCTCACGGAAGAAGAGATGACGGACTCGACGGTGGCCAGCGACGTGTCGAAAATGTACACGCGCAAACGCCTGCGGGCTTGTGTGTCCGGGTCGTCGAGCTCTTCGACAATCAAGGCGGCGAAGTCCAAGTCCAAGCGCGGCTGCGATCGTGGTAGTGGGCGCACCCCGGCAGGTGGCCGTCGTGCCGTGTCGGCGTCTCCTGATCCAGCTGCGGCCAGAGCAAAACAGGAGGCCGAAATATTGGCAAAAGGAGTAAAGCACGCCAAAGAGGCGCGCGTCAGGTTTTTGGCGGCTAGGAATACCCCAGCCGCCAAAATAAAGGAAGGGAACGACGTTCCAGGAGCTGCGGGAGGTGCTGCGCGAGATCGCGCAGGAGGAGCGTGCCTTCACTCGCGCCTGCCTAGCGGCGTTGGAGGACCGCCTCCTCCCCGCAAAGACCGTTCGGCCGCCGCTTGCGGCTGACAGGTGCTCTGAGGCGCCGACCTCGGTGTCGGCCCCAGCGCCTGCTCCAACTTTCGCCGCTACGGCGGCAAAAAAGAAGAAAGGGGCCAAAAAGCAGGCCACTCCGATTGCCCCGGTTGCCTCGGCTCCCGTCCCGACGGTCCCGGTCGCTGGGCCGTCCGGTCTTGAGCCGATGGAGATCGGGTTGCCCTCGTAAGAGGAGCCGATGCTGCCCTCGGCCACCGCGGCCAATGAGTGGACGCAAGTGAAAAGGAAGGGGAAGAAGAAGAAGGCGCCTCAGCCATCTTCTTCCTCAGCGGCGCATAAGGGGCCTGCCAATAAGGCAGCCCCCGTTCCGGCCTCGAAGAAAGGCCGGAAAAAGAAGACGGCCACGAAAACAGCTGCCGTGGTCGTCACCATCTCTCAGGAGGCCGCGGCCGCGGGCGAGACCTACGAGTCGGTCTTTTTAAAAGCCCGACAAACGATCCGCCCGGCCGAGATGGGGACCCCGGTAACGCAGGTGGCAGGCGGGTGACCAAAGCTAATAAACTATACTTGGGTGAGTGTGCGTTCTATCTTTCTGTCGCAATGCCTCCTGTGCGTGATAGCAAAGGAAGATTTGTCAAAGGCCCTTCTCAGGGCCAACAACAAGGCCCTTCTCAGGGCCAACAACAAGGCCCTTCTCAGGGCCAACAACAAGGCCCTTCTCAGGGCCAACAACAAGGCCCTTCTCAGGGCCAACAACAAGGCCCTTCTCAGGGCCATCAACAAGGCCCTTCTCAGGGCCAACAACAAGACCCTTCTGAGGGTCAAGTACAAGGCCCTTCTCAGGGCCATCCCAACCCTGAGGATAGCTACGTCGAGTCCGATATGGACTCTGACCGACGGTGGACACAATTGGTCGCATCCTCGGATAACGACCTAGGCAAGCCGAAGGGTTCTAGGATTACCTCCGGTCAGGCCGTGGTCTCTAAGAGTACTCGGAAGCGACCTCTTTCAGGGAATGCTTCCTTGGCGAGTGATGCATCGGATAGCGAATCTGGGACCGATGCTGTACTTTCTAAGTACAGCACAGCCAGTCGTGGACGCTCCTCTGCTTCTGCATCGAGAGGTGGATGTGGACTCGCACGGGCCAAGGCCAGTCTGCGAATTCTTACCAACGAGGCTAAAGAGGCGAACTTTGAGAAGGAGCTAGAGGCGCGAGCTTTTAGAAAATCTGCGGTCTCCCCAATCGCCTTGGTTGACTCCGATGGAGATCTTATTGAAGGAGCGCCATTGTCGAAGGACCCAGTGAGTCTCGGGGCAAAAGAGCTGCGCGCATTAGCTGGTCGATGTACCGCTTCAATTCTGGAGGTTTCCAGAAAATCTGGGCACCTTCAGGGGCCCATGATTAAGAGATTGAAGGACGCGTCCAGAGATCTTTTAGAGATTGTGGAGACCCTAGCTGGTAGGACTCAAAGCGATGAGGCTTGTCGCTTAAGGGCTGATAATGCGCGCCTTTCCCGAGAGGTTCAGAACCTTCAAGCGGAGCTGAAAGCTCATAAGCGTGAATTCGCAGAGATGAGGGCGGCCGCAAAGGGGGTTTTGGCGGATAAGCCTTTAGTAGATAACGAATTCATCGAAGAGTTGAAGCGTTCGCTAATCACCTCTGTGGGTGTTTTGGAGAATCTGGAGGATCGCCTTTTGCCGGCCAAAACTCTCCGCCCTCCTCTGGCAGCGGACCGGAGAAAGGAGGCTGCAGCAGCAGCTGCGAATGGACTGGTGAGCCGGGGCGGGTGTTCTGTCGCCCGTTCGAGCTCTCCAATAATGCCGGTGAGGTCGTCACCAGCTATTGGTTGCCTTACAGGATCTGTAAGTGAGGCCCCAGTGGTGGTTTCGGTGGCATCATCGCAGAGAAGCCGAAAAGAGGTCTCCCGGAAGGTGTCTAAGGTACCACACACCGCACCTGCCATTACTTCTTCTCCTGCTCCTCCCTCACAGGAGGTTATTACGGATGGCGAGTGGTCAACGGTGGTGAGGAGGGGCACGAAAAAGCCTCCTCAGTCCTCGCGCATGGCCCAGGCAGGCAAGCCTACGACCCAGCCTCCGAACACCAAGGCGGCTGATGCCAATAAAGGGGTGAAAAAGAAAAATAAGAACAGAGCCTGCCGAAAAAAGGGCGCCAGAATGCCGTCGTCTAAAGCTCCTGCAGTGCTAATTACACTGCAGGAAGAAGCAGCGGCCAAGGGCATTACGTACGCCGACATCCTGGGCAGTGCGGCCGAGAAGATTGATCTCGGCCAAATCGGAATAGAAGGCGGGCTGAAGATCAGACGTTCGGCTACGGGGGCCCGTTTGCTAGAGCTACCGAGAGCGGCGGGCTCGGAGAAAGCGGAGCAGCTTGCGACAGGTTTGCGCACTGTTTTAGACGGGGTGGCCAAGGTCGTCCGTCCCGTCAAGCGCGTAGTTGTGAAAATTAAGGGACTGGACGACTCGGTCACCTCGGAGAAGGTGATTTCGGCAATCAGCCGTCTTACAAACTTCCCCACTGACGCGATCCACGTTGGTGAGATTCGATGGGGTAGGGGGGATCGTATGGGCGTTGCCTTTGCTCGGATCCCCGTTGAGGCGGCCAAGGCAGTGTTAAAGGCCGGCAGGCTTCTCATAGGCTGGAGCTCGACCGGGGTAGAGCTTCTCGAGGACCGGCCTATGAGATGCTTCGGCTGCCAAGCACCCGGACACATCAGGGCTGTCTGCCCTACCGGGGTCGATAGGACATCGTTATGTTTCCGGTGCGGCCTCTCTGGGCATACCCAAGCCAAGTGCACTGGAGTCCTACGGTGTGCCCTGTGTGTGGACCTAGGTCTACCCGCAGGGCATCAAATGGGGAGCCGTGCTTGCAAGGCTCCCCAAAGCAAAGGAGTTGCGAAGGCAGTTGGTCCCTCCCCTGCTGCCACACACAGTGAGTGCGCACAGGCGCCAGTTGAATCCATGTCACTATGCTAAGCAACAAGCGACATGGATTTCTGCAGGCAAATTTAAACCACTCTGCCAGGGCTCAAGACCTCATGCTTCAGTCCATGGCAGAGTGGGATATAAGTGTAGCGGTGGCCTGTGAGCCTTATTTCGTCCCTCCTAACTCAAATTGGGTGGGGGATGAAAGTGACTCCGTGGTCATAGTGGTGAAGTCCAGCCCCGGTTCCCCTCTCTCCAAATTAGAGACCGGCCCGGGCTTGGTAGTGGCGAAGTAGGGAGAGTACGTCTTAGTAGGTGCATACTTCTCCCCCAACCGTGGCTTAGCTGAGTTCGAGATTTTTCTTGACTCAGTCAGGGCTGCGGTCCGCAGACAAGCGTCGGGGAATATCATCGTCCTCGGCGACCTGAATGCCAAGTCCGAAGCCTGGGGAAACCGCTTTACGGATGCCAGAGGTAGGGCTGTCCAGATTTGGGCACTCCTCTCCGACCTGTCCCTTCTAAATAGAGGGTCCGAACCCACGTGTATGCGACCGCAAGGGAGTTCCGTGGTGGATGTCACGTTCGCCACCCCAGCGGTTGCACGCCGGGTTATAGGTTGGAGGGTTGAGAACGAGGTGGAGACCCTTTCGGATCACCTTTACATCCGCTTTGAGGTCTCCTCCTCCTGCCCAGTTCTGGCTGGGCCACCGCGAGAGGGCAGTCAATTTCCTCGCTGGGGCCTTACACATCTGGATCGAGAGATGGCCAAGGAGGCAGCCATCGTTCAAGGCTGGGCCTTTCCCGATGCCTCCAGCGAGGGAGCTGATGTAGAAGTATTGGCTGGCCGTATGCGCGAAGCCCTAACGCGTATTTGTGATGCGGCCATGCCAAGGGTGGGGCCCAGGCCTCGGCGCCGCAGCGTCTACTGGTGGTCACCCGACATTGCCGAACTTCGGGTGACCTGCTGCAGGGCTCGCAGGGCCTTCGTCCGGTGTCGTCGTCGTCGCGGCTTTGACCCGGTTGTGGAGGCCCAGCTACAGAGCTGCTATCGGGATACGAAGGCAGCTCTGCGAATGGCGATCGCTAAGGCGAAAGACCTGGCTCGGGAGGAGATCCTAGCAGGTCTCGACAGGGACCCTTGGGGACGCCCGTTCAGAGTGGCGCGGAAGAAAATCCGCGCCACTGGTGCCCCCGTAATGGAGTCCCTGCAGCCGGCTTTTATCGAGCGGCTGGTGGAGGGCTTGTTCCCGAGTTCCATTGGTCACTCTCCTCCTGTGATGTGCCCCCCGATGAGGGGGCGGGCGGGTTCTATCCCGCCAGTTACGGAGGCTGAGCTGGGGGTCGCCTTCGAGCCCGTAATACGGCGCCGGGGCCGGACGGTATTCCAGGGCGAGTTCTCTGCATCGCCCTGGAGTACTTAGGGGGCAGAATCCGGGAACTGTTCAATATCTGCTTGCGCATTGGACAGTTCCCGATTGCCTGGAAGTTGGGGAGATTGTGCCTGTTGCGAAAGGAGGGTCTTTCTGACGACAGTCCCTCCGCATACAGGCCAATCGTGTTGTTGGACGAGACGGGAAAGCTGTTCGAGAGAATTCTCTCCGCCCGTCTCGTCAAACACCTCGACGAAGTGGGTCCCGGGTTCTCAGACGCTCAGTTTGGCTTCAGGGCGGGTCGATCGACGATTGACGCCCTGAAGGCTTTGAAAGACGGGACCCAAGAGGCTGTGTCCGAGGGGGATGTCGTCCTGGCGGTATCGCTGGATGTCGCCAATGCCTTCAACACCTTGCCGTTTGAGACTGTGGTTGAGGCACTCCGGTTCCATGGAGTGCCTCCTTATCTCCGGCGGCTGTTGAGGGCTTACCTGCAGGACAGAGAAGTCCTGTGGGAGTGCGGCAACCGGCGGGTCTATCGGCGTAGCGTTAGCTGCGGGGTTCCACAGGGCTCTGTGCTCGGGCCCGTTTTGTGGAACCTCGGTTACGACTGGCTGCTCCGATGTCCTCTCCTCCCGCGCATGAGGGTGTACTGCTATGCAGATGACACCCTCGTAACAGCGAGGGGGGGTAGCTTTGCGGAGGCGGCCAGGCTGGCAACAGTTGGTGCTACGCTGGTGGCGGACCGTATAGGGCTGTTGGGACTCAGGGTTTCGGTCTCAAAGACTGAGGCCCTACTGTTCCACGGCCCTCGCCGGGGTCCCCCTCGTCGGGCATCCATTTCCGTCCAGGGTTCGGAGGTGGCGGTTAAGGCTCAGATGAAATATCTGGGCCTTACCCTGGACGGCAGGTGGCGTTTCGGGGCTCACTTCTCCTCGTTGGCCCCGAAACTCGTTTCCGCCGCGGCGGCCTTAGGTAGGCTTCTGCCCAACGTCGGAGGGCCGGGTGCTCCGTGCCGGCGGTTGTACGCCGGCATCTTACGGAGCATGGCCCTCTACGGTGCCCCCATATGGTCGGGAGCCCTCACCCGCCACTCTAAGGTCCTCTTGCGGCAATCGCAGAGGACCATCGCGGTGAGGGTGATCAGGGGGTACCATACGGTGTCGTTCACTGCGGCGACACTGCTAGCAAGTGACCCCCCCTGGGAACTCCAGGCGGAGGTCAACGCTGCAGTGTACTGGCACCGGGCCGACGCTCGTGCCAGGGGCGAAGCGCCTGAGGTGGCTAGGATCAGGGCAGGGGCACAAAATGTCCTGATCCAGCGGTGGAAACGAGAGTTGGAGTCTCCGGCCGCCGGTTTTTTCACTGTTGGGGTGCTACTTCCGCACCTCAAGCAGTGGGTGGACCGGCGGCACGGGACTCTGACGTTCCGCCTTGTGCAGATACTCTCGGGGCACGGATGCTTCGGGGGGTATCTGCACAAGGTGGCGAGGAGAGAGGCGACCCCCTGTTGTCACCACTGTGGTGAGCCACAGGACACGGCTCGTCACACCCTGGAGGAGTGTGTGGCGTGGGACCGCCAGCGAGAAGAGCTGGCGGTCGTGGTTGGCAGCAGTGTCTCGCTGTCAAGCGTCATTCCAAAGATGCTTGACAGTGAGGACGTTTGGGTCGCCATGGCCTCCTTCTGCGAACAAGTCATTGCCGCAAAGGAGGCCGCGGAGCGGGTCAGGGAGCTAGCCTCTACCGCAGACCCGCTCCGTAGGGTTAGGCTGGGAAGAAGGAAGCGGGAGTATGCCCGCCGCTTCCTTTCCCAGCCATAGTGCCTGGGCGGGAGAGGGGGGTGACCTCTCCCACCCATTATAGGCCTACGAGGTGAGGGTGTCCCTGAGTTGATCGGGGCCCCTCGCAGGGTGTTCCGCCGGGGCGTCACGGTGAGTGCGAAAGCGATCCCGTGGCGCTCCACTATGGCGATGAGGTCAACCGTTGGTTTTTTAGTGGGTAGCCTTAAAAATGGCAGCGTCCTCTATGCTGCCGGGTAGTCCCACATAACCCCTCGGCCATCACCTTCCTGGCCGCTGGGATGATGCGTAACGCATTTTTCCAACGACAAAAAAAAAAAAAAAAAAAAAAAAAAAAAAAGGGGCCGACCGGCACCAGCAGGCCGACGCCTTCGCCGCCAACATGGCGGAGGCAATATCGAATGTCGCCAAGGTGACGAGGCCGGTTAATACCTCGTCCTTGGTACTGATGGAACTGGACGACTCCGTCACTAAGGACGAGGTAGCCGCTGCCGTAGCGGCGGCGGGTGGTTGTGGCGTCACGGACGTTAGGGCTGGTGAAGTCCGGCCGGGCAGCAGGGGTATGGGCCGCGTCCGGCTGCAGTGCCCCGCTGTGGCCGCCGAGGCCGTCCTTAAGAAGGGGCGGCTTCTCATTGGTTTCAGCTCGGCCGTGGTCCGGGTGGCAGAGGAACAGTCGAGGCGCTGCTTCCGGTGCTTCCTGCCCGGGCACGCCCGGACGTGCTGCCCATCGCCGGTGGACAGGTCCGACCTGTGCTTCCGGTGCGGGCAGCCTGGCCACAAGCATGCCGCCTGCGCAAAGGACCCCCACTGCGCTGTGTGCTCGACCAGCGGAAGGCCGGCGGGCCACGTCATGGGGGGGGCTAAATGCAACCCCCCCGCCAGGAAGGGCAGGGAGCAGGCTACAGTGAGGCCAGCCCTTGCGGATGCCCAGGTTCCACCGGTCTCCTCTGACGGTGCGATGTCCCAATAATGTCAGGACCGGGACATCGCACAATAATGCAGATTAACCTCAACCACTGCATAACCAATGCGCGTATAGGGAGGAGTAAGATCGCAGTTTTGGGCGATTTAAATGCCAGATCTGCGGCCTGGGGGTGCAAGAAGACAAACGCCTGCGGCTCGGCTCTCGAGTCGTGGGTGACGTCGAACGGGTTGGTGCTCCTCAACAGGGGGACAGTGCAGACGTGCGTGCGGCACAACGGGAGCTCGGTGGTGGACGTTTCGTTCGCCACCCCAGCCCTGGCTGCCAACGTCTGCAGGTGGGAAGTGGACCTGGTGGAGAATCTATCCGACCACAGGTACATTCGGATAGAGTTCTCCACCCAGAGTCCACGGTCGGGGGGGCTGGGAAAACGGTCGTCCTTGCCGCGGTGGGCCCTGACGCGGTTAGACCGCGACGCGGCCAGGGAAGCGGCGATCATCCAGGACTGGTTCGCTCCGCCTGCAAGTTCGAATATGGACGTGGACGCCACCGCCCTCCGGCTGAGGGAGGCGATGACTGAGGTGTGCGATTCCAGCATGCCTCGGTCCCGCCGGCCGCCTCCCAAGCGCGCGGTCTACTGGTGGTCGGCGGAACTCGCCGGCCTCCGGGCGAAATGCGTGGCCGCGAGGAGGTCCCACCTGAGAGCCCGCCGCCGTCGCCAACGCGATGCCGCCAATGCGGACCGCCTCTATACCGTCTATAT
This sequence comes from Napeogenes sylphis, assembly GCA_959347405.1. NCBI lineage: Eukaryota > Metazoa > Arthropoda > Insecta > Lepidoptera > Nymphalidae > Napeogenes > Napeogenes sylphis. The sequence goes on along the minus strand of OY365788.1, from coordinate 24,579,460 downwards.
GGAGGCCCGGCACGTCCTCAAAAGGGCAATCTTGGAGGCGGCAAAAAGGCGGCGAGGGAGGAGATGCTAGGGGGGCTCGATAAAGATCCCTGGGGCAAGCCGTATCATGCGGCACGGAACAAGCTGCGACCGATCGGCCCCCTCAAACCGGCGCTCCTGTCGGAGGTAGTCCGGGGGCTGTTCCCGGACCGATCGGCGGAGTTCGTCCCTCCTCGGATGGCTCCGCCTCAGCGGGTGGGCCCTCCGGCCGGCACCGGTTTCGCCCCGGTGTCGGAGGAGGAGTTTTCCTCGGCGGCGCTCCGCCTCCGAGGAAAGAAGACGGCGCCGGGGCCTGACGGGGTGCCGGCGCGGGTGGTGGCGATAACCACCAGCCACATGGAGCGACACTTCCGGGACCTCTTCGACCGCTGCTTTGCGTCTGGGAGGTTCCCAAGGGTGTGGAAGGAGGGGGTTTTGTGGCTCCTCCGGAAGCCGGGGCGGCCGGTGGATTCTCCTGCTGGATATCGGCCGGTCGTCCTCTTGCACGACGCGGCCAAGCTCTTTGAGTCCGTGATAGCAGTACGGCTCAGGGAGGACCTGAGGGGGACCGGCCCGGACTTATCCGGGGCCCAGTATGGGTTTCGGGCGGGTCGGTCCACGATAGACGCGCTACAGAAGCTGAAGCGCGTCACACAAGAGGCGGTGGCGGCGGGGGATGGCGTGTTGGCTGTGTCCCAACACCATCCCACACGCCACAATTACTGAGGCACTGAAATACAATGGGGTGCCTCCATATTTGCGAGCCCTGCTGGTGGACTACCTCCGGGAGAGGGAAGTCTTGTTCGTCGGCGGGGACGGCCGCATGAGACGGCGGCCGGTGCAGTTGGGTGTTCCGCAGGGGTCGGTCCTTGGACCACTCCTGTGGAACGTCGGTTTTGACTGGCTCCTCCGGGGCGCCCTCCCCGATGGGTGGGTGGGTGTCATTTGTTATGCGGATGACACCCTTGTCACGGTGCTTGGGAGAACGTTTGGGGAGGCAGCTACCCGGGCGTCAAATGGGGGGACCGGTTGCCGATCGGATCCGGCAGCTGGGGTTGAAAGTGGCGCTACCCAAGACTGAGACCCTATACTTTCATGGGCCGCGGCGGGGTGCGCCACCTGACGCCCATATCATGGTGGGTGTCGAGAGGGTGCGGGTGAGTGCCACGATGAAATATCTGGGCCTCACTCTGGACGGGCGGTGGAAGTTCCGAGAACATTTTCGTGAACTTTCACCGCGCCTCCAAAAGGCGGCGTGGAGCCTAAATTGGCTCCTCCCGAACGTGGGAGGGCCAGCCACAGCATGCCGGCGCCTCCATGCCGGCGTGCTTAAGAGCATGGCCCTGTACGGCTCCCCCATATGGGCGGACGCCCTGGGGGGGTACATCCAGGCTCACCTGCGTAGGCACCATCGGGCCATCGCACAGAGAGTGGCGCGGGCTTTCGCCACGGTGAGCCACGGTGCGGCTTGCGCCATGGCGGGAACTCCACCATGGCACTTGGAGGCCGAGGTGCTATCCGCCGTCTATCACTGGACGGCGGACAAGAGGGCGCGGGGAGAGCGCCCAGCACCAGAGGAGAGGGCCGCCGTCCGGCTGGCGGCCCGCGAGAACATTCTCCGCCAATGGATGGCGGAGATGGCCGAAGCCAGATTCGGACGGTGGAGTCTGGACGCCATCGGTCCAGTCATGAAGACATGGACCGATAGGAGGCACGGTTTCCTCACGTACCGGTTGTCGCAGGTACTTTCCGGGCATGGTTGCTTCGGGAAGTTCCTGCACCGGATAAAGCGTGAGGAGACCCCGGCGTGCCACAACTGTGGCGCGCAAGTTGATTCGGCGCAGCACACCCTGGTCGAGTGTCCGGCCTGGGTGGAGCAGCGCCGACGACTCCGGGCGTCGGTAGGCCCGGACCTAACGCTGCCTGCGGTCGTTACTGCTATGTTGGGCAGCGAAGAGGTCTGGGTGGAAGTGGCTTCCTTCTACGAGGAAGTAATGTCGCGGAAGGAAGAGGCGGAGCGGGCGCGCATGGACGATCCCCTTGCGCCCCCGCACCGCAGACGTCGAAGGGGCCGGAGAAGACCGCAATTTGAAGTTATCCTGGTGGTGGCCAGTGGGCAGGGGGTGTGGAGACACTCCCGCCCACATTGAACAGGGCACCACCCGCGCCAGGTGGGAACGACGGGGCGCTTCCGGTCGCTCTCACAGGCCCCCCCACTCAGCCAGGGGGGCAGGTGGGGTCCGTCGTGTAAAAGACGGGCCGTCGCCGGCGGGGTCGTGGTTGAAGGGCTAGCCGTACCCACGACTCCGCCAATAAGGCGAGGAAGGGGCGCCGCGGGGTTTTTAGTGGGTACACCGTTTTCGGGAGTCCCACACACGCCCCTCGCTTCCCGGCGAGGGGTACGGTGCGTAAAGCATTTTCCCCGCAGTAACAAAAATAAAAAAAAAAAAAAAAAAAGAGGTAAAAAATAGGAGATGAAAATGTGTATCAAAAATATAAATTGCTTAACAGATTGTAGTAAATTTTGGTAACCATCTAGTTGATAACCCAGGATTAAACTGAATACTTTTTTATATGATAAGTGTTATCCAAATATAAAAATTTAAAAAATACCAAGATGCATGTTTGGGTATAATTGTTTTATATTGTTTTCCAATACTTATCTACTTTTGAGAAATGCTAACTGATGTCATAAACACGAACTTGTTTTTTTTTTACGCTTTAACATCTGAATTATCGATCGACGTAACTATTCGCACACAGGTTATCAGGGTACAGAAAAGAATATAGGGAATGATTATTCCCTAAAAAGTACTGTACCCTAGGAATATTAGAAAACCTACCATCCAACATAATAAAGCTGTTTTTTTATCTACACATCGCGGACGAAGCCCATAGGAAAATATAGTATTTTATAATAATGTCCATCTTTATGATTATTAATGGCTTCTTACTTCTTACTAGTATAAAAATCAATAAAGAAAAATAGTGAATGTTTATCATTGGATTAATTGAAAATCTAATTGGCACATGCCGAAATCTATCCATAGGATTTCAAACGGGAACCTGGCGACTTGACGCCAATTCCCGTATATGGTAATTGATTTTATTTTCCTTTATATTATTTCGAATAGATTGAATTTCAACCTGTTATATTTTGGTATTTATTTCACTTTACGATTTTTAATATCTTGATTATAGAGCAATTATATATCCTTCTTGAAAAAGAAACAAGAGCAATTCTAGATAGTGGTTTCAAAAGCTTATGAAAAAATATAAATATATTTAGGTTTCTAATCTCAAAATTATTAAAAAAAAACAAATACACAACCTACTACATTATTTAATGATATGTCACAAATATATTTATTAAACCTAATTTATTCGGTTCATTCAAGAAATAGAACATCAATAATACCGTTAAAACAGATTGATTGAAAGTTTGAAAACCATTTACTGAATAATAATATCGATTTAAACAATTAAACAATTAAATTTGAGCACTCACAAATCGCGTCGACTACTACCTCACGTTTTGAAAGTCAAGGAGCAAAATAACCGGTATCGGCCGGCCCGCTGCTTTTATACACAAAATAACACAATAAAACAATATTTCCTAAATATATAATACTTATTATCATGTAACAGATTTTTAACTATCGCATTTCATAATTCATTAACTATTTTTAACGCGTAAATTTCCATTTATTTAATAACTGTATAATATTACCGTTTCTCTAAAAATAATACATTGTTATTCAGATAGCGTTTGAAATGTTAGGCGTACTGTAATCTCTGCCAACAAAAGGACGAAACTGCGCCGAAACACTCGTTACAAACCGTAACGTAGTGACAACAGCTATTTTTCTACATAACTCATGGGTAATAATAAACTAATAAAAAAAAGTTTATGTAGTCACGTACAGCTCGTATACGGACCAGAATCACCGGTGTAGTACCACACTCTCAGATTTTTGACGTAGGTAACTATTTTTATAGGTATTTCGTAAGGTGCGTATGAGAGCATCCGACTAAACTCTCTTCGTATTTCAGAAAGCTATAAGAGAGACAAATAGAGAATGTTTTGTACCTAGCCGTCTATGTAATTCTGATAAATTTAAACTCTTGTGAACACGTTGACTATAATTTACATTTTTAGTAACGGTCTAATAATTTTCGAGCTGACAACAATGCAACACTTTCGAATAATTGATTTAGAACACTTCTTCATAGTAACTCCGCTAATAATACGGTTACAACTCGGAAAGAGGAGCAATATCAAAATTTGCACTCTTACAACTATTATAACTAAATGTACTATAAATACAGCATATACAACAAATCGCTTCTCCGAAAATATTCAACAATTTACATAAAAAAATACGTGAAGATTACGAATAAAGATTTGAGGAGACCCAAAAATGTCACAAAAACATTTTCCCAAGTATCTAAAAAGGGTTCAATATAACGCAGAGTTGTCCAATAGGGAATTGGTGTCGAAAAAATTACGGGCCATTACAGTAAGCGTATTTGAGGTTTAATTTATTTCTTCAAAGTAACTAAAAGGAAGATGGAAGATGTTATAAATTTTGAACACGTTCATTAGACCCGAAGATACCTCGTACCGGCTTTTAAGCAACGACTCACGTCGGTATTTTGCAATAAGATTTACTTAATGCGGGGTCCGCTTTCGCACAACGATGTTACACATATAGGGAATATATGAAGAGAGCCTAGATACCTTAGCAATATATTCGTAATGATTATTTTAAAATTAAATAAACATCATACCTTCTAAGTTATATTCATGACAGAAAATTTTATAGTGTAAAAGAGTTAGGAATTGTTTTTTTGTTTCTGTTGTCATTTGTTTTTATATTGGCGTCTGACATAAATAGTAATGATAACATATTTTTTATTGCTTAAGTATTTTTTTAATAAAGCTTGCTGCTGTTACTGCCTATTTTTAGAAATATATTATTAAACTATACATAAACAATGTAATGGTTTCGGTGTCTATGGATACAATACATTTTTTTTATACATACATGTATTTTGAATACTTCCTTTATTTAACGGTCCCCATCACAGCGACTTCAATATGTTCATAATATTTTAATTTTTTTAGAGGTATTTTTGTATCGGGGTTATTTGATTTATCTATCTGCTTTTAAAGTTATGTTCCTAGTTTCTAAATTACACTGATTGTACCTACGACACACACTTATTTTCACTTCTTTACTAACACTAAAAACCTTTCACTAACACTAAAAACCCAAAATCTCGGGGACGACTGCTTTTATTTCGACCAAAAATAAAAACTATTTCCATGGACTAGATTTTCTATTAAAAAACTGCACTCAAATCCGACCACTCGTTTGGCTGCTACGATGCCACAAACAGACAAACAGCCATACAGACACACATATACAGATGCACACGTCAAACTTATAACTCCTCTTTTTTTGGGTCGGGAGTTGATGATAATGAACTAAAAATATGAATGAACATTGATTTATTTTTAATTTTGATGTAGTAGCATGCGATGGTTTTAAAAATTAAATATTATATCTGTTTATTTATTTATATCCACTTTGAAACCATAAAATATCAGTTTAATAAGATAGACAAGTATATTTCTTTTACTTTATTGTTATGCAGTAACCCTTATGGCAAATTGTTGAAAGTTGAAAGCCTCGATTTGGTTTATAAGGAGTTAAAAATTGCTGTAGTATTAAAATCAAAAACGATGTTATTTTATTTATTATACAAACGCTCAATACTAATACCTTAGCGAGCGTAATTTAAGAAGATTAAATTATTGTAATAATTCAATCACAAAATTTCATTTAGAAGTAAAATTTTATTATGGTAAACCATAGTTTATTTGAGAGATTGGTCTAAAGGTAACCATTGATTTCATTATCACGTGACCAAACCTTACATATCACTTCTGCCGCTTGCCAATCCAATGAAAGCTTAACGTAAGTTACACAGATAAATATTGGATTACCTATCTTTTTATTTAGTATACGGGTCCTGTAATTAATATATCTAATATTTGGAAATCCAATATTTGTTTTATTAAAAAGGCACTATAGAAATACCCATCTTAATAAAACTATTTTTTTTCCCGTGATCAAGCGATGAACAACATCCACAGCCCAGTAATATGAAAAAGTACTGCCCTGAATATTAATCCCCTTTTCCGTTTTTTGTTTTCTAAACGCTACTAAAACGTTAGGAATATAACACTTCCTAAAACTCAGTTATAAAACTTTAATGTAAGGTTCGCAAAATGCATTATCTAATACATTTTGCAACGCTTTGTGTTTGTATGTATGTGTAGTTATAAAATATTCTAAATTTAAAAGATGAAGAATAAGAAATAGTCTCTTATATACTATTTATATTGTAGTAGTGCGGGATAGATGTACAAAATAAAATTAAAATACTCTAGAAATATATTAACATAAGCATATATTAATAACTCTTAGCTTAAAAAAACTTATGAGCATCATTGGAAGGAAATAAAGAGCTTCACTACAAACAATCTCTTAATGTAAGCAAAAGGGTATTGGAAAGCACTAAACAAAGAAAAGTTTTCTTGAAAATATATTTTCCTTTTCCATCCGTTATTTTCAAACCCACTATATATACAAAACAGAGAGAATACTGATTTCCAAAATTCTCGAGACTATATCAGTAAATCTTTATTACATACAAGAATCACTCCCGGGAAATAGAAGATTGCCATGTTATAAATAAATCAGTCTCTTGGAAATATTTGTTTCGCATTCTAAGTATGATCACTACATTTAGTATTAATTTATTTAAAAAAATATAATTAAGTATGCACATGTTCAGAACTTTTTTAGAAGATTCTGTAATTATATTAAGAATAAATATGCAATCCACATAGGTTGCTTCACTGTAACCACTTTTCAAGTGTTGTCTATTAGCACTCTTAATCATCTATAAATAGAACATTTAATCATTACTAAAATTTTGAATTGAAAATAATAATACTAGAAAGTCTTCAATTTACTTGACACTTGGGCATTGCTTGAGTCTGTAGATTGACCTCAATTTGATGTATATTATGCAACAATAGAATTTTCTTTAATTTACATGGGTAGTCATTAAAATAAAATTAATTTTAACGGACCTAATGCGCGTATAATTTTATATTAAATTATACATTTAAAACTAAACCCGATAAATTAAAACCTTTTTTCAAATGTGTCTTTGATATGTTATTTTCTAAACCTTTGCTTAGTATGTCAATTGTATCATTTAATGGTCGTGTATCCGAACGGTGTTGTTTGATGAGATGACTAAGATGACTGTTGAGACCAATTAAGGGTAATATTACAATGTGTCGTGGTAAATATATAAACTTGACTGTGATTGTGGACTATCATACATCGGCTAAACAAAGAGGAGCATCGGTACAAGAAAGAAAGTTAAAGATCACATATCGGATATTAAAAATAGACGTACATCGAAGTCAAGTACATATTGGCTACTCTCTTAATATTCCATAAATCTGCAGTTATAGTTATGACACATTTATTAAAAAAAATAATTAATTTTTGGTTTGTTTGAAAACTAATCGACAGATCAATTTAGTCAAATATGGAGTGTTTTTTATTCCAAATCGAATATTCAAATATTCTTTTTATTAGGCCTATATAACGATCATTAAAAGTAATTTTTTGTGCCAAATAACGCCATACAATTTATAAATTATACGGCAATATTTGACACAACTATTTATTTGACGGAATATATATAGTTTAGAACATTATTGAGAAAGTAATTTTGAAGTAAACTTAAACTTATATGTCAAAATATTATGATATTAGAACTTCTGTCCCAAAAGTTTTTATTGAATATTAAAACTGGGCAATGGTTATGGGAAATGACATGAAATATGACTTAACAATAGTTTAATCTTCGAGGTATGGAATCCATATCTTATTTCTTTTAAAAATGTTACTTGTATATTCAGTCATCTTATCTAAATATCTTAGACACAGAACGTTATCATATAAATTACAAATTCAATTCTAATGTACAAATAGAATTTATCTTATTCAAAAACTTGAGGGTGTCATAATAAAAAAAAAGTTTATAGAATAGAATTAATATAGTCATAGCCAAAAAAAGGAGATTAATATATATATATATATATATATATATATATATATATATATATATATATATATATATATATAAATATCATCTACACAATCGAGTGACTCAAGGTGTTTGATTGATTTTAAAAATGTACAATAAAAAATACTTAAGATTAATATCTTATCTTTTCCTAGTTAAATATTAAATACGAATAGAATAATTTAATAATTTAAAACCATGAGTAAAATAAAATGTCGGTATTACCTCAAATTTCATTCAAATAATATTTATGTATTTTATTTATTTATTTACTTATATCTTTTCCATTTAGAATCATAATCAGTGATCACTTGTGTACGTCAACATGGAAGTGTCAGGAGGGCCTATTACGATACTAGACTTATCGTAATAAGTCCTTCTGTAAGAGCACTTTCCATCTTAGTGTTAAAGCTATGAGGGTTTCAAACGCGTCCTGATCTGAGAAGAACCACACAACAAACTCAGCCGGATATATTTTTTGCTATTGTGATCACTGTTTCACAAACGTCAGTCTTAAATGTAATTTTGGAACAACTAGAACCGCTGCAATCAATCGGAAATGAAGCCTAATGATTGATGATTATGAAGACTGAGTTTACCATTTCAGGCAACGAAAATGAAATAATAATAACAGTAAAAAATAATAATAATAAAAATCTTCGGCCTGCCACACAACCCGTCACCGCAAGCAGCGCCCGTTCACGAGCATAACACAAGAGCCAGCCATCACCCCCTCCGCCATATTTGAGGGAGGAAGGCAACCCGACTCCCGATGTTACTGCAAGTAGTGACTTCTAAGGAATCGGTGTGATGCAGCAGGTCGATAAAGAAAAAAAAAATAGATAATAAAATCTGAATATTATTAGTTTACAGTGGTAAAGGTAAGAAGTGTCTTTACAAAATCTTGGCAGTGAAGCTCATTTTATAATATTAATAATATTCTCTGTAAGCAAGTCGCTAAATAACATGACTAAATTCTAGCCCATTTTGTAAGAAATACTGTCATTTAAAATGAGTCAGAATTAAATGTCAATATTTAAGGTTGTCATACATTTTAGATACAATTTCTTGAAATTTAAAATATAGAAAATTGAAATTGTAGTTATGAGCTTTGCTTTTCAAATTCGCCGTTTATGATGTTATAGTCAATTATAATGTTGTTTAATTAATTACGGCTAAGGAGTCACTGGGATTGAATTCCTTTTGACTGTAGAGATAATGTAATTTTTGTTTACTGTTTAGAAATCCTAGGGCCGCCTATTTAATAAACAATAGCTGGTTGCACAAATTGCAAATTAAAGAAAACAGTTAGAATAGATTACCAATGAGAACTCAATATTTTTTTTTTTGAAATATTATTCTAAACTTTTCTACGTGCCTTAACTTTTATTTTTTATTCTATATTTATATTATATTTAGGATACACATTTAATAAACAAATATATAGTTAAACACACTAGGTTATTTACTTTCCAAATAATTAAATCTGTTAGATTTGGCGGAACCCTAATAAAATAAAAATAAATAAATTGGTGACACTATCTTAATTATATTTTATCTATAAAGACCTGTAAGACAGTTATCTATAGATACTTATATTTTGATAATATATTGATTCATTGGGCAACGATAAAAATAAAAATGGGTTAATATAAGGTTTTTATACTGTGTGATGTGGACATATCCAAAAGTTTTGTTAAAATGGAAACTACTTGCAGAATGTTTTTAATATTGGCTGTATTAGCGCTTTGTAGTGAGTAGCAACTTTTATACTTATTTCTTTATTCGTGTTCTTAGGAAAACATGTGTTTTGTGCAAATACTTTTAAGTAAAACATTTTTAATTGTTTTTTTAATTTTTAATCGTGTAGAGGTTGTCTAGAACCTTTTGTAAGTTATCGAAAAATAAATAGATCTTCCGTTCAAAGTAATGTTTTAATTTCTTTATAATACTTTATATTATAATCAAATCATATTGGTTGCTGCCACAATTTGCGACTCAACTTTTCTTTTTAACTCAAAATCTGATTTCCTGTAAACTTTTTTTGCATATATTTCCGATGATAAAACATAACTTATTTTCTTGAGTCTAGCAGAGGAAATCTTTAGTGATATAACACCCTTTTATAAATATTATAAATTTACTTTTAAAATTTCAAAAATTATTATAATCTTTCTATTTTTATAATTTAAAAATAAATAGTGATAATTTGACACGTAATATTGAATATGAATGGCAGTATAAAAACAATAAAGAAAAATTGCAAATATTTATCCATTGATTGATTAAAAATTCAATTGGCAGGTGCAGAACCGGAATCAGTCAATAGGATAGCGAACGGAAACCTGGCAACTCCGGGCCAATTCCCGTATATAGTAATTGATTTTACTTCTCTTTTTTTTTCAATACATTTCATTTCTATTACTTATGCTGTATTAAAGTAATTCATTATCTTATTCATTAATAGTTCAGAAGTTATAGTTTAATGTTTATATATAACATAAGTAATAGTTTTATATTCATGAAGAATGTTTTATTCAGGTATCACTGCAAAGATTAGGCGCCCAACAATCTCAACCAACTAGAGGACACAGATGTGCCGGAGCACTCGTCTCACGTCTAAGAGTAGTTACAACAGCAGTTTGCCTTCATAACGAAACCACTGGGTAAGAACACCATCATACCTACGTTACTTATGGTGAATCCTACTGTCTTCTCGACAAAACTGTTACATTAGAAATGAAAAGAATCAACTGAGAACATTAATAATATAAAAAAAAATATCTATATTTGAACAGTTAGAGTATGATTAATAACTTTTTGTTTTATTAAATTTCCATTTGGATTTCATGGATGCATTTAGATACATAGATACCTTTTCAAATTCTATTCATGTATTCAGTGAAAAGAAAATTAATTCTTTAAGTAAACATAAAACTTAAAATATAGTGTATATTGAAATATTTACGGAAAAAAATAGATACTTAGACAATACTTAGACTTCTAAGGAACATTGGAAAAACTTAAATTAAGCCCAAGTTAAATTATTATATAGCGGAAGTCTATTATACGTTTTAAAACAGTAATGGAACATTTTTCAGGTGCATATTTCCTTAAATAAAAAAGGCTTTACAAAAAAGTATAATTTGTCTAGAAATATTTATACATAGAAAATGATAGAACATGTTCGCATTGCAAATGTTTTGTAAATACTTTTGGAATCAATAAAAATCATAATTAGGTTTCTTTATGTTTACTCAACTTGTGTTTATGTTTGTCAGTTTTGTGGCAGATATCTAAAATACACAGTTCCGAAAATAAACCAATGTTATAAAACATTAATGTTGAATAAAGATATATTTAATCATTTTATATAATTACAGTAACAGTTCTTCTAATTCCTATTTGTTTGAATTTGTGTCGAAGGTGACTTCAAATATTTTATTAGTGTATGTGTTTCAGATTCTCAACGTTATTAAATGCAAATGAGTTGAGGGTATTTGCTGGACCAAACGCCCTTAATAATGACTCATCTGCCAATTATGTCAGAGGTGTGCTAAATTTCACAATACATCCAAACTTCAGTGGTTTTCCGGCTTTGGTCAATAATATTGCTGTTATTACTGTAAGTATGTGCTTAACTATTAAGCCACTAGATAAAGTTAGTTTCAAAAATATATTTGAAAATACAATTATTTTCTTAATAATATCTAATATTGTTATGTCATAAATGTATAACAGTTACTTTAATTGGATATTCGCAATATAAAAATGGTCGGAAAATATTTCGAAGTAATTACTGTGAATTCAGCCGGGTAAATATTCAGTGAACCATGATGACTATCATTGCAATTTACGGTTTAAATGCAAAAATTAAATTGTTAGAATGTCTATAATATTACGAATTATGAAATGAATATATATTTGCGGTTGACATAAAAGATAGTTTATACATTGATTGAAAGGCATATTTTTACACCAATTCTTTTATCTTGAAACTCGGGCAAGATAACGATAATAAGTTATAATCTTATTTGAAATTAATAGTGATGACCTCATAATTTATTAAAATAATTAAACCGCCATGTACTACTTCAACAGCAGTATAGCGTTTCGTTTAACTTAGTTTAAGTAGAAATCATCAATTTTTAAGTTTAAAATTGCCAATTTTTTTCTCAAATGTTTTTTCCTGTTCTTGGTCTATTATTAGCTAAGGAATATTGAAAAATTTCAGATTTTATTTTTTTATTATTTATGGTTCTAAGCGATTTCTATCTACTTTATTCCTAAATACTTAATTAATATACTCGGGCAAAAATAAGAGTTTGGTTGTTTTAAAATTAATAAATAAAATATCCTGCATGATCCTAAATATTCAATAACAATATATTAATCGTAATATTTAATACATACAAAGGGTTATGTAAATTATAAATCTGTGATTATTTAATGTTTTTTTTGCAGCTGGTTGCTGAGTTCCCAACAGGGGTTGTGAAACCTTTGGCTCTTCCTTCTTCTAATTTCAATCCAGCTGAATTTACATTATGTACTGTCGCTGGATGGGGCAACATAAACAAAACTAGTGGGGTAAATTATTTATACATAATTTGACTAGCCATTGCCTGCGATTCCTTCAACTTTAACTATATATGATGGTTATTTTGGACAATAGTTTAGTTGTCAAGACTAAATTCAGGCAAAAAATATTATCCAAATCTATCAAATTGATTAAAATACACACGCTAATACTTACATTTTATAAAAGTCATATGTTGTAAACTTTTTTATTATATTTATTAGTATTAAGAACAATTTAATACATTCATTTTACAATTATATACTCTTCATTTTTAGCTAAGCGTCAATTTAAGATTTGCAACGAAATATGTATATAATCAAAATTTGTGCACTAAAATTTACAACACAGACCCCGACTCTAAAAACATTCTGAATTCGATGATCTGTGCAGCATCTTATGATCTCAGATCTTCAAACTGCGTGGTGAGTTTGTATTGTGTTTATTGATTTTAGAATTATATTATTATTTTTTAATTTTTCTAATATTTATAAATGTTATATATTTCAGGGTGATTTTGGTAATCCACTAGTATGTGGTAATACTTTTACTGGTATCTTATCTACGTCAGATAATTGCACAGTCTCTACTTTTCCCGAAGTTTACACACGAATATCTCACTATAGTTCTTGGATCAGAGGCGGCTCTGGAGCCCCAAATCTAATCAACCCGGGAATTTTTGCCTTGCTCTTATTAAGCCTTATTACAAGTTTAGTGTAAAAAAAATTACATTATTTCATCAGATCTAATGAAATAAGTTTTATTATAAGAAAAATAATTATTAAAAGAAGTTATAACATTTTGTTTGTATTATTGAATTCCTAATATCCCAATACAAAAAGTAATTACACCTCAATCTCAAATATGTAATAAGACAGTAAAAATCGTATGTCTGTACATTAAATATTTGTCCAAAAAACTGATAGGTGGCGATTAAAGGCGAGTGACATACCAAAAAAACAATTTTTCTCTATCTGTCTGTCTGTCTGGTACGTTAAAGAGTCGAAACTACTGCCTATGGAGCCGCGGCTCAACAGCTCGTGTAATAATATGTTTGAAAACATTGTGTTTGTAATAGTTTATAAATTAATGTCACCAAAAAATGTATTATTCCAAAATACTCCAGCATTTAATAAATATGAAGGGCAAGATTTCGAAAAATGTTTTAAGAAGCCTAATCTAAAGGAGAGTAAAAACAAATTTCCAAGTATCTAAAAAACCTCTTGCAGATTGAACGTCGTACGCAAAGGAATTTGTGTCAGAATAATTACGGGCCATTACTGTAAGGCATTTGAGATTTAATTTATTTTTCTAGTGGCAAAGTAACTAAAAGATAGAAGGTTTCGTAACTTTGAACACGTTCATTAGGCCCGAAGTCCCTCCGTACATGCTTTTTTAAAGTAACGATACATGACGTAATTTTGTTATAAGGTTGTTTTACCTTAGTGTCCTTCTTCATACAATGTTGGTAAAACAGGTATACGGATGTTTGTGTGCGATATACGAATGTTTTTAATGTTTCCTGTAATCGTATCGTAACCTTCCAAATATTCAATCTACTAGGATACTCAGATAGACTGGAGATTAAAAATATGTATAATATGTTTGTTTTAAATATTATCAAATAACTCTTCACTAGCATATGTACATGCTTTAATGTTACTTTGATTTTTAAGCAAAAATTAAAATTGTATACAATTATTAGTAAAGTAAATTCTTATTGTTTTATGTAGAACATCTGAGTCCTAAAAAATAATTGCAAGATCTTTTCAAATGTTTCCCACGCAGAACCCTTTTTCTATGATACCCGATACTTTTAGCCTAACAGTAAAAAAACAAGAGGACTTTTTTATTTTTTTAAACCTTCACAAGTGGCCAACATATAACATATGATATTTTACTAGGTTTTACCTGCGACTTCCTCGACGTATACTTTAAATAGTTTCTTTGGGCAGTAGTTTTAAATTTTTACCTTTTTTCTTTTTCCAACAGTTTGTTTATATTTATGCCAAATTTCATCAAAAGCGATTTGAGCGTGAAAGCGTAAGATACGGACAGACAGAAAAATTTTGAATTATTTTGAAGATTTTAATGAAATTCTATGAAAATGAAAATTTTATAAAAGTATGAAAGGAAGAATTGAGTATGGATAATCAAAAATTTTTCTACTAAAAAAAAGTTGGTGTCGAAAAGGCATTTTATATTTTTTTCAAACTTGAGCGAATATTTTATCAAATTGAGGTAAAAAAAAACACCCCGTTTACAGTTTTCTCTTCAAAATAATTAAAAATCTTTCATTTTAACACTAAATATTAAGTGAAGCTTGTAGTAATATATTTCTGATAACCGCATTGAAGGTGGTTGAGCCATTTCTGAGATTAGCGTGCACAAACATACAGACATACAAACACACAGACACATACAGACAAACTGAAAAATCATTGTTTTGGGTTCTCTTGCACAGGGGGCCATTATAAGAATAAAGGCCCCCTGTTATATTTTTTTATATTTTCCATGTACAGAAATGGATCAGCGACAATTTTGTTATATGTATAGATGTAATAAAAAAGACTTTCACTATCTTTCACCTTTAAGGCATAGAGGCTAGGCTTTACAGATTCCTCATAGAAAAAAAATTTTAGTTTTTAAGTATATCAACGATCCAATGAATTTTTTAACTTTTTCAGAAGACTTAGAGGTTGAAAGGCCAGTGTGTAATTGACCAGAATAATTCATTGTCAAAGGCGAAATATTTGAAAAATAAATCCGGTAAGTTAAAATTTTCCATGTTAACAGTTTTCAGGACAGTATAAGGACGAGCATTGACATGCACAAAATTATTATAATCTGATATTTACATCGTTTATCTTTCAAAGCTCAGCTCAAACATTTTAACTGGGTTATTTATATTATTCTACGCGTTGACACCATTTAACTTGACACCAAACGTTTCTTTAACTAATACTCGAATGGAAGCATTGTCGTTATTGTCTAATGTGTGTTCTAAGTATGAAAATATTCTTAATTCTAAACATTGACTAATATTCTGAAAGTCATCAAAACGCCTTATTCAAATCCGGTCAACTAATATCTCGATATATGTGTACCTACTTCTCATAATTCTATTTAATGTCTTTAAAATACTAATTTCGAAGACATTAATCATCGGATTCTCCCACACATTCGTTCGTTTTCCTATCTTAAATTAAAATCTTGTGAAAGATGACAAATGTCAACATTTTTAATTTATAGTTCGACTGAAAGACATATTTCATGTCATGGAATTTTTTGCAGTGAAACTTCTTAATCGGGGTTGGAAAAATTTAAGTGTAACATTTTTTCGTTACGCGTGACATTTTTCCGTTACGCGCCAGCTTTTTTCGTATAGTTTTATCTGCTATAAGAGTTCATGGTAGGCCCCATTGTGACGATCCAACATGTTAAGAAGTTATTATTTTTAAAGTGGATTGTGTACATTTGTCTGTTTTTATGGTACTTATGTGTTTCTTCTATGAGAATTTTATACGTCAGAAGCAGTCGATTCACTTCTTACGTTTTAATTAATTAATATTAATGAAAATTATGACGTTTTTCTGTTACTCGCCATCGTTATTTCTAAGTCACATTTTTCCGTTATGCGCCATATTTGATGTCAGTTCGTTACGCGCCATAAGTGATATTTTTTTATCGACGGATGGGAGAAATTTTATAGCAATGTCAAAAAATTGTAACATTTTTCTGTTACGCGCCATCTTTTTATTTTTGCTTAAACTTTATCTAATTTAGCTTAATAAGCCATTCCTGTAAAGTTGTAATTTGTGAATCATTTTTCAAAAAATTATGTCATAAAGAAGTTTCACTTCTTACATGTGTACACTAATACACAAACACATATTTTTAAAGGGATCGGTTTACAACATTAAAAACGACCGTACTCATACATTCCGGAAAGCAAGTTTTAACTGCCACATTGAAAACGAATAGAATTATTCAGGATTTTGTTAGAATTGTAAACAAAATCCTGAATAATTCTATATATAAACTTCAAGATTACTAATGCTGTTAACTATTTCAGCGTATGATTAGTATCCCATACTCTTCAAATGTAAACAATGTTTACACACCACAATTCCAACCATTCTTTCCTTATATTCGTGTGACAAATATTGTGCTCCAATTTTAGTGCGGGAAATGGTTGCTAAGATTGTATGCAAAATTTTACTTCATATAAAACTCAAATATAAAATGTTATGCTTACGTATAACATAATATATATTAGAACAAAAAAGCGAGTTACGCATGACAAGAAGATAACAGTCTTTTTCCTTTTCTTGGTAATCCCACTTCTGAATTGTAAGGGCAACGTCGGTTTCAATTGTTTCACGTATTTCTCTATTACCTCTTCACTTTTAATTACTTCTCGACCTACTTACTTACTTACTCCACTTAGAAATTCATGATAAGATACTTTTAAAAAATAGTACTTTGTTAACATAAGAACATCTAAAAGTTAACGATGTGAAGATGAGATTTAATATTATAAACGGAATTGAGGTATTTTTATAAATAAACTTAAAATAATAGTTATGTAGCTATATCCCTGATACCTAATGTAAAATATCAATGGACCGAATGTGAAAAATTTTTAGAAAAAAGAAATAATTACTAATGTTTGAAATTATCTTTAAACATGTATAGCCATGTTAAGCTTATTTCAATTTATATAAATATAGAATGAAAAAAAAACCGATACGGGCAGGGATTCGAACCCGCAACTACTGGGAAACCGTCCCGTCGTCTCGGTGTATTAAGCATTCTATATGTGATCGTTTTTATCGGGACGGTGGTGACATCTATTAAGGTTCGTTTCGAAAATCCTAACCAATATTTCTAACTTACCACACACAAATCTACCACCTTATAATATTAGGATAGATTAATAGAAATACAAAAACAATTGAAAGTTTTGTGTGTCTGTAGGTTCATTTAGTACAATTTAGAAACCATTAACATAACTTTAAAGAGCAGAAAAAAAAAATTAAAAATAAAAAAAAAACCCGATACAAAAAGACCTCTAAAAAGAATAAAAATAATATTATTATGTACTTACTGAATTCGTTGCGTCGAGGGACCATTTAATAAAGGAATAAATTGAAATGCAAGTAAGTTAACAAGGCAAATAAAGAAATTACGATATCGAATCGTATAGTCTATGATTAATTTCGTAATATATACGCTATCAACGTACATACAACGGTCTCCCGACGCAATGCCTTCAATAAGTACATAATAATATTATTTTTATTCTTTTTAGACGTCTTTTGTATCAGGGTTTTTTTAATTTTTAATTTTGTATAAACGAAACGTTGTACGTTAGGGAATTTGTGCCTAAAAAATTACGGACTATCACAGCTGTAGGCACATTTAAGGTTTAATTTATTGCAAAGTAAATAAAAGGTGGAAGGTGTTATAAATTTTGAATACGTTCATTAACCCTGAAGATACCTCAAAACGGATTTTAGACAACGACACACGTCGGTATTTTGTAAGTGTATTTTACTTAAACTATTTAGTATACAGCTTAGTTACATAGATCTGAAAATAAATAGAGATGGAAAATGGTTCCGTTATTTAACATTGAATAGTTTGATAATTATGTTATATAAGATTCGATTTTAATCATTGTAAACGTGACTGGCAGTTTTTTTAGTGTAATTGTGTTGTTAATTTTGGTGTCACAGCTTAATGCTAGAAGTCTCTATGTCAAAGAATCACCAATGACAGTTGTTCTATTCCTTAAAACACTTTATGGCACTGCTTTACTTAACTTTACTTAACTTAATCTCTCAATCACACACTGAATTCTTGTACCTGGGAGACCATTTATTTATACACTACTCTTAATCAAATCAGTATCTAATATTACTATCATTTTTTTAGTTACTTAAACTTCTATCCAAACGTTACAGGTTTTAGTCAAACCAACAACTGAATCTTTATTTTTTTATCAAAACCTATTCTCCAATTATATAAAAGCTAACATTAATTTAATATTTAGTGTTTGTGGATTTTGTTATATTAAGTTCTTTTTGCCGTTACTTAAGACATATATAAAATTGTTATGATTTGTTTTACTTTTGTTTAAGTGCTGTGTTATGCTGTTGTGGATCAAACCATTGCTGATTATTAGTAATTTTATTTATTTATCGGTATCTATAAATATAATAGTATTATAATATCGACTATTTATCGTTGGAAATAATATTAATAATGGTGATAGCAGTGGCCAGTTTATACAGACACATGTTTTTTTGAAGTATTGAATACAAATGCACGCCATCAGGATTGCACTGTAATGCAATTATGATGCATTTGCGACGGCGAAGAAACTTTGCCGGACTGCAACGACCACATAGTTTATGCAAATGACACGGATCACTCATTTCACATTTTATGTATTTAGCAGTCGAATTGATTGCAAAGTCTTCAAATATTTGGGGCAGAGTGTAGATGTTACAAGGAATAAAAGTTCGTTTAAGTGTGATTGGAGAGTTAATGAAATACCAAAATCAATAAGCTTGCTTTGAGCTTTGAACTTGTGGCACCAATATCCAATGGTTCAAGAGATAGGTAGTACCGGTGAATAAAAGTTATTTTTTGGTTTTTGGGTTTTAGGTTGGTGAAATCGGATTTTTTTTTTTTTTTTTTTTAATATCAGGACAAATTACACACATTGATCTAACCCCTAAGTAAGCAAATTATTTGCTTGTGTTAAGGGTGTTAGACAACGCTACAAATACATAGAAATACATATATAAATACTGAGAATATATTTTTAATAAACGACCAAACCCAGAAACACAGACAACTATGCTCATCACATAAATGCCTGTCTCCCGCCGGGAATCGAACCCGAGCCCCATTGCGCCGTGACACGTTAGGCGTCTGCGCTAACCACTCGACCAACGGGGCGATTGAACATTAATTCAGTGTATTTACTAAAATAAGGCTTAAAAATACGATTTCTTAAGGATAATTGTATTTGCTCACCCTTTAACAAATCACCGTACGACGATAAATATTTATTACAGATATGCTGACTGCCTGGCTGGTCCAGTGGTCGCAAACGCGAAAACCGTGCTAGGTGTCTTAATTTAATTACCTAATTTAACTACCTCTGTGATGCGTGATGTTATTTATATTATGCACATATATATTATAATCTATGTGACAGATAATAAAGGGAAGCTGACACACGACCATATTTGTCTAAAGACACACAAAGTCAAACCCACCTTTTTACCTCTTAATGTGGAAGTGGGGTAAATTTTTAAAAAATCCTTTGTTAGTGTTCACTTGTTTCACTGAAGGACGGAAGGACAAACAAAGTATCAAGTGAATCCTTGGAAGAAATAAAAGTTTCAATTTACCCTTTTTTTCCTAGTACCTCCAGTATTTCCAAAAGTCCTCTCTTAGTACACCTCTATTCCCTCTGACAAACATACACGACAAGTTTAAGCTTCTAGCGTTGAGTACTCTCACTCATTAACGGAATACTTTTATATGTAGGTATAGATGGTTAGGCTTAGCGTAATTAAAAAGTAAGTTATAGTAAAATATATAAATAAAAACATTCACGTTTGTATTTTTATTAATTTTTAATAAATTACAAGAATTAAAAATAGGCTCGTAACGCCTAAATTTCGACTTCAAAAAGTTTAAAAAATCCTTCATGGACTTAAGTATACGCATATATAATAAGGTTCGACAAGATATCTTAGATCTTCCTTTCTAAAATTAAAGGTATATTATTAAATAAATCTTTATTATGACATTCAAGAGTTTTTGGTTGATCGAAATGTGTGGAACTTGGGTCATTGATTCATTTTCAGGGTGGATGTTATAATATATAAGTTAAACATTGTTAAATTTCATTTAAGAAGAGCAACTGTTGAGTTTCTGGCCAGTTCTTTTCAGCAGAACAGCATTCCGTGCTGGTAGCTTACTCACAGACTGACTATACTGACCAATTTAATGTAATTGACGATTCAAAAGTGCGTGTAAATGCCTACTTGAATAAAGATATTTTGAATTTGAATTTGAATTTGAATTTTAATGATCTTTTAATGAAATATGATTATTCATATAATTAATAATGCAATTTTATGTCGTTATCTTCGTCTTTTTAATGCGTATCTTATAAAATATGAGAAAGAATATAAAACTGATCTTTTAAAAATCTAATTTGTTATATTCAACTCTATTATATAAGTAAGTAAGGTATATAAGTGTGGGATTTCTTTGTAAAATTAACTTATATTACAACGCATTTATTATAATATTAGAATTATATGAAACAATTTTTGAGATGCAAAAAAACTCCCATTAAAACTAATGTTTTAAGACTCGGTGAGCCTTATATGACAGGGATATACTTATTTTGCATTCATAAATATTGTTTTTTTTATTACTGTCTAAAAAAATACTAATACTCTCTAAAAACTATTTGTAACTAAATGGGCTGTCTTAAAATCTGATTCAAATATATATTTGTATGGTTTAAGGAGTGAATGGATATATAGTAAATGTAAAATAAGAAGGTATAAGATAAATAAAAATAACTTGTAACATTGAAAGCACAATGGGAAATGAGATAGGGTTTGCGACTTATTCACCTATAGAAAACTACTTAGAATGTAGAATGCACCTATAGAACACTACTTAAAACATACTTTATAACGATCTTCCCTAAGAAGTAGATTCTAACCTGACAAGCCAAGGTATAAGCTGCAGTTGATTATTGACAACAGGTCTATTAGTTTCTAACAACACACTCCCATTTGTAATTGTAAAAGGGGTAATAATTGCATTTTTTATTTGCTTGTTTGAACATATAATTAAATATTCGATAGTAATTAAAATTATCAATGACATACTAACATTGAGGTAGAATAATATTTTCTTTACATAAAATAGAAATGTATAAAAATATTTTTAAGTGTGTCCTAAAAACTAGGAGAAACAAATTTTAAAAGTTAAGGGGTAAAAATAAATAATAATGCTGAATTTCCTAGCTAAGGGGATCAGTAGCTTAAGGGGATTTTAATAGCGCGAGTCTATTAAAATTATATTATATGCACTAAGACGATACTACTTAGAAAGTTTCATAAAGCCTTATAAATTGTAATACCTTCCATAAACAATATTTTTATTAAAGAGAGAAAGTTTTTTATTAGTTATATTCCTATAATTATTTTATTAAACAATCCAAATTCAATTTTTTGAAATATAGGGTTATTCTGAAACCCAATATACAAAAGCTTCAACATATCAGATATGAAGTAACTGCATTTGACATAATTCATGTTTGTTATTACACAACCTTTGTGTGGTTAATTTTTACAAAATCTTCACATTTATTTTCTGACAATTTTATAGATTATACCTATCCCTATAAGTTTTGTTACCTATAATGAATATATATAATGTAATATATTAGTTGTGAAGTTTTATTTTAATAATACAGTGACGACAGGAATACTGACGCGACAATGTATATACTTTATATAATAAAGTAATGTTTTGTTTTAATATTAATATTTTTATCTTATTTATATTTTGTCTATAAAAATAACAATGTTCAGATTCACTAGAATAATAATAAACAAGAAAAAAAACTATGAATTTGTTTAAATCTTTGGCTCATTTGTTTTCTTTATTTTCGATAGAAAATACATAATTCTTGTCGATAAATTTGGATTACACAAACATCAGACGGTATTAATTTTATGAAAATACTTAAATTTGTTCCCTTGTTGACAATATGTGCTCCGTGAGGCGTTGCACCTGGGGGAACATGAATGGTTCGCTTTTAATGACTGGGGGGAGTGCTCGGTAACCCTCGAAGTCCACTCGGACCTCCCTCGAGGACTTTCCTATGCTGTCTACCAAACGCTCTGTGATGTTACTTGCGGTTGATACGTCGTCCTATGTAAGCTGGTCAGGAATTTTGTCCAGGTGCGCTGAAGCGAGGGAATGGATTTGCTCTCAAAGCTTCGCCAGTTAATAATTGTTTTTGTCGCGGGTTCCCTAGGGGGGGGGCAAGTCCTAGCTGAAATAGGACCGGTCGATGGTCTGAGTCGAGCTCGGATTAGCGTCTCGATAGAACGTAATTGGAGTGTCACGCCCTTCAAGAATACTATGTCGAGCACGTCGGGTCTGTCATGTTGAAAGTCTGTGTCGCAGTATCGCGTGGGACTCAAAGGCGCGGTGAACTCGAAGTCGAGACCAGCTTTGTAACTTAGCCTATCTAGGAGATTTCCTCTACTGTTTGCGACAGTAGAGTTCTAGCGGGGAAGTTTGCAATTTAGGTCGCCGCGCAGGCCAGAATGGTTACGTTACCTAATTGGAGTAAGGACTTAAGGTCTTCAACTAAGGCTTTATTGGGAGAAAGATAGACGGATGCTAGTATAATCGGCTGATGGCCGGTCATACCCACCTGGCATAATGACGCTGCTACGTTAACTAGTTACGGTAGATCGTGCGGAGTGCAATGACCTGAAGAGACCTTCTGTAGTAGATGATGGTTTCCCCTAGCGCTGTTGCCCTATCATTCCTAACGAGACTAAAATTCACGATTACACGGCTTCAGAAAGGTCTCTTGTACTAACAAGACGTCTATCTGGTGCGTGACCACGAAGTCGCGCAGTAAGTGCTCTGCTGCACTGCTGCTGCACTAATCTGCTTAAGTAGCCGGTTCGCGTTGAATGTAGAGACAGTCAGAGAGAGATGTTTTACCCTTTCACGCGATGTCATCGAGGGCACTACGCTTATTTTTCAGCGCTTATCACGAACCTTAGTCAGTTCGACTACGGTACTTATTAAAGAGGGATTCAGGAGTTTATTAAAACAAAATATGTATGATAATATGTATTTTTTAGTATTCATTTAAATTATTTCTTCTCTTTAAACAAATAAATTTGCCAAACTTCTCATTTAACAGCCTTTGTATTTAGATCATTGGTTTCATGCAAAATCAACAATAGTAACATTTTAAAAATCCGAAATGGCCTAGTTATAACAAAATTATTAAAAAAATTAGTTATATATCAAAAGTTAATACTTTATTTAAACTTATAAAACAAAATAAATGGAAAAATTGAGCAACTTATTAACTTATTAGCATTTGTGACAAAAGTCAAGTTTATTTTCGCCGCACAACGATTTTTTGCACTTGCTGCAAACGCTTTTCGTCATCCTGCGCTTCGTGGAGGGACATAAGGCATATATTTTTTTTTGTCGCAAGAACAGCAACTGTATTATTTGTTTCAGGTTCTGTTGAACTACTACTTCCAGCCGTGTTAATTTTTTTACGCGTCTAGATAAAAGTTTTATTTAGCTTTGTAGGTATTCGGGTTTATGACCTTGACTTCCGCGATGCCCACTTGTGCTTCTCTTTGGCACGAAAAATATTTCGGGATGTTGCTGATCGCTATGTTGGATTGAAGTTATGACATGACACTCCCTGATGAATTTTCGTTGTCACTTTCATCTTGTAGTAATAGCTGACGACTTGTATCTCAAATAAATAAAATAAATATGAATAAAATAAGTCTACAAAATAACAAAAGAACGAAAATTACTCATATTAAAAAACATAAAAAGTTCCGTTACTACTAACTTTCGTCGATGCGACGAGCCATAACCATGGCTCGTCGCATCGACGAAGGTTGGACGACGACGACGACGACGACGACGAAGGTTGGACGACGGCCTGGAACGCGGCTCACGGGTTCCTTACACTTTCCGCACTAAGGTCTTTTGCAGAGGTAACGGGCCGACTGAGATTATCCAAAATATGAAACACCTACGGTCACGCGCGCAAAAAATAACGCGATTTTTTTAAACCTATGTCGTCGAAGGTTCGTAATCTACGTTCGTTAAAATCAATAAATCATCTTGAATCAGTTGATTTTGTAGATGATGTGAGATTTATTTATAGAAATAAAATGATTCAATAAAACAACATTTATATGTTTATTAACATTTATTAGTAAAAAAAAAATGTAAGATAAAAGAATTATTTTTATATGTGTGTCATGTCTAGATAAACGAAAATATTTTTAAAAGTATTGATAAGAAGACTGTCTTGAAAGATAAAGAGATTATTTTCAGATGTTAGTCATGTTTAAATAATTATGACTCATATGAAAATGAAGGAGATATTTTTAATTATTTTGAAAAGAAAACTGTAAATGGGGTGTTTTTCTTTTTTGACCTGCATTTGATAAAACATTTGCTCAAGTTTGAAAAAAATATAAAATGCCTTTTCGTAGTTATTTTTTTCTGAGTAATCTACCTTTTTGTGTCGGTACACTGCTGTGAAAAATGTTATTGTTATAAATTGTGTATTGTATTTTATGTTTTTTTTATTGTTTTATTATTATTATTATTTTGTTTTTTTTTATTGTGTTTTTTTTACCATGTAGGTACCTAAGCAGTGTCTGGCATAAATAAAGTTTTTGAATTTGAATTTAAAATTTAAATAGAATTTTTTTTTATTATCCATACTCAATTCTTTCATCATAAATTCTAAAATATTCAAAATCATTCAAAATTCTTCTGTCTGTCTGTCTGTTATGCTTTCTGTTGGGAAACTGTTGGGAAAAGAAAAAAAGGTAATAAAATGAAAACTACTGCCCAAAGACACTATTTAAAGTATATGTCGAGGAAGTCGCAGGTAAAACCTAGTAAAATATCATATGTTATATGTTGGCCACTTGTGAAGGTTTAAAAAAATAAAAAAGTCCTCTTGTTTTTTTACTGTTATGCTAAAAGTATCGGGTATCATAGAAAAAGGGTTCTGCGTGGGAAACATTTGAAAAGATCTTGCAATTATTTTTTAGGACTCAGATGTTCTACATAAAACAATAAGAATTTACTTTACAAATAATTGTATACAATATTATTTTTTCTTAAAAATCAAAGTAACATTAAACCATGTACATATGCTAGTGAAGAGTTATTTGATAATATTTAACACAAACATATTATACACATTTTTATTCTCCAGTCTATCTGAGTATCCTAGTAGATTGAATATTTGGAAGGTTACGATACGATTACAGGAAACATTAAAAACATTCGTATATCGCACACAAACATCCGTATATCTGTTTTACCAAAATTGTATGAAGAAGGACACTAAGGTAAAACAACCTTATAACAAAATTACGTCATGTATCGTTACTTTAAAAAAGCATGTACGGAGGGACTTCGGGCCTAATGAACGTGTTCAAAGTTACGAAACCTTCTATCTTTTAGTTACTTTGCTACTAGAAAAATAAATTAAATCTCAAATGCCTTACAGTAATGGCCCGTAATTATTCTGACACAAATACCTTTGCATACGACGTTCAATCTGCAAGAGGTTTTTTAGATACTTGGAAATTTGTTTTTACCCTCCTTTAGATTAGGATTCTTAAAACATTTTTCGAAATCTTGCCCTTCATATTTATAAAATGCTGGAGTATCTTGGAATAATAATTTTTTTGGTGTCATTAATTTATAAACTATTAAAAACACAATGTTTTCACATATATTATTATAAGAGCTGTTGAGCCGCGGCTCCGTAGCCAGTAGTTTCGACTCTTTAACGTACCAAACAGACAGACAGATAGAAAAAAAATGTTTTTTTGGTATGTTACTCGTCTTTAATCGCCACCTATCAGTTTTTTGGACAAATAATTAATAGTGTTTTCTAAGGTTTTCACGAGTACTACACATTGAAATAAAACTATTTTTACGGATTTAACTCGCGTATATTGAATTAAATTTTAAATTTACATTTTAAATCTAACCCGACGTTTCGAATGCTTTGCAGCAATCGTGTTCACGGAAAGACGAGATGGAGGTGTCTGTCAGTAAGTCAGTTAATTAGTCATCTACCTCCAACGGTTTCTAAGCTTCCGGGCATACAGTTCAGGATTCACACAAAACGCACTAACAGTATCTTGAGGTCTTACAGTGCGGTCACAGACATGGGATTTTATATTTTTCAAAAGTGGGTCCCAGGTGTTAGATAATCCCCAACCATCTTCTCTATTAAAATAAGGATGTTTTTTAATTTCAATAGCCTCACGAACCATTCTTGGAATATAACGTTGTTCTTTAGCGAGGATTTTAGGTTTATCAAATCTTATATAATGATTGGGCTTGTCTATGGTATGTTCACACACTGCAGACTTCGATGTACGCCTATGCTTGATATCCGATATATGTTCCTTAACTCTTTTACCGATGCTCCTCTTTGTTTGACCTATGTATGACAAGCCACAATCGCAGTCAAGTTTATATACTCCAGCACATTGTAAAGGAATATTACTTTTGATAGGTCTCAAGAATTGGCTCACTTTCCTTTGAGGTTTGTAGATAGTTTTAATAGAAACCTTTTTTAAGATGTTGCCGATTCTGTCAGTAACTCCTTTCACATATGGTAGTAGGGCCGGTTGACGCTCAACTGTGGGTGGCTTGATGTGGTTTCTGCGACGCTGGCGAGGTACGGGCAGGTGGTTGTTGAACAAGGCATACTTGACATGCTGCAGCTCGTCCTCTAGGTGTTCAGCGTCACAGATGTGTTGTGCTCTCTGAAACAAAGATTTGCCAACGGTAGCTAACTGGCTAGGGTGGTGGTGTGATTTACCATTGAGGTACCTATCTGTATGTGTGGGTTTCCTATAAACAGTGTGTCCCAATGTATTGTCAGGATTCTTGATAATAAGAATATCAAGGAAAGCTAAAGTATTATTTGATTGCAATTCCATTGTAAATTGTATTTTGTTGTTAATGGAATTAAGGTGTTCTAGAAAAGCAGATGTTTGATTTATAGGTAGTATTGTGAAGGTGTCATCTACGTACCGTTTAAAGATGTTCGGTATAGCAGGTGCAGAGGACAGGGCCCTCGCCTCGAAGTGCTCCATGTAGATATCGGCAACAACGGGGGAGACCGGGGAACCCATTGCCACTCCATCAACTTGTACATAGAATTCATCCTTCCACATCAAATAGCCAGATGTTAAGCAATGCTTCAGTAATTCTGCATATTCTACAGGCATGTTGTTATCCTCCAGCTTTCTCTTGACAATTTCAATGCAGTCAATCACTGGAAGGCTGGTAAATAGTGACTGTACATCGAAACTAACCATAATGTCGTTGTCATTTAATTTCACTTGTTGAATATCATTAACAAACTGGTAAGAATCCTTGACATAAGTTTGTGTATGTCCCCGGAGAGGTGTCAGTATCCTTGCAACGTGTTTAGCCAGTTTATATGTTGGTGTATCAATCTGGCTGACTATGGGACGTAGTGGGACATTCTGTTTATGTATTTTGGGTAACCCATACAATTTTGGTGGTTTTGCACATGATGGTACGAGTGATTTTATGTCTAAATTTAATTTAGGACTGTATTTTTGTATTAGATCGGCGGTTTGTTTTAAAACTTTATCGGTAGGATCTTTTTCAACCTTTTTGTAAGTGTTATTGTCCGCAAGTATTTCTGATATTTTACTATTATAATCACTCGTATCCATTATCACAGTCGCGTTCCCCTTATGTGCACGGAGGATGGTAAGGTCTTCATTGCTGCGTAGGTGTTTTAGAGCAAGATGTTCGTCACGGGAGATATTATTCTTCGGCAATTTGCTCCGGCGCAGAACACAAGAAATATCCTGGCGGATTGCTTCAGATTCCTCTTTCGTGATTCTATTATTATAAAGACACTCCTCAACGTTGCAAATAATGTCTTCGAAAGGTATTTTAGTTGGAGCTGGTGCAAAATTTAAGCCTTTTTCTAGTATCTCAACGGTTGGTTTATCCAAAAAGCATTCGAAACGTCGGGTTAGATTTAAAATGTAAATTTAAAATTTAATTCAATATACGCGAGTTAAATCCGTAAAAATAGTTTTATTTCAAATAATTAATGTACAGACATACGATTTTTACTGTCTTATTACATATTTGAGATTGAGATGTATTAATTACTTTTTGTTTTGGGATATTAGGAATTCAATAATACAAACAAAATGTTATAACTTCTTTTAATAATTATATTTCTTATAATAAAACTTATTTCATTACATCTGATGAAATAATGTATTTTTTTTTAAACTAAACTTGTAATAAGGCTTAATAAGAGCAAGGCAAAAATTCCCGGGTTGATTAGATTTGGGGCTCCAGAGCCGCCTCTGATCCAAGAACTATAGTGAGATATTCGTGTGTAAACTTCGGGAAAAGTAGAGACTGTGCAATTATCTGACGTAGATAAGATACCAGTAAAAGTATTACCACATACTAGTGGATTACCAAAATCACCCTGAAATATATAACATTTATAAATATTAGAAAAATTAAAAAAAAATAATATAATTCTAAAATCAATAAACACAATACAAACTCACCACGCAGTTTGAAGATCTGAGATCATAAGATGCAGCACAGATCATCGAATTCAGAATGTTTTTAGAGTCGGGGTCTGTGTTGTAAATTTTAGTGCACAAATTTTGATTATATACATATTTCGTTGCAAATCTTAAATTGACGCTTAGCTAAAAATGAAGAGTATATTATTGTAAAATGAATGTATTAAATTGTTCTTAATACTAATAAATATAATAAATAAGTTTACAACATATGACTTTTATAAAATGTAAGTATTAGCGTGTGTATTTTAATCAATTTGATAGATTTGGATAATATTTTTTGCCTGAATTTAGTCTTGACAACTAAACTATTGTCCAAAATAACCATCATATATAGTTAAAGTTGAAGGAATCGCAGGCAATGGCTAGTCAAATTATGTATAAATAATTTACCCCACTAGTTTTGTTTATGTTGCCCCATCCAGCGACAGTACATAATGTAAATTCAGCTGGATTGAAATTAGAAGAAGGAAGAGCCAAAGGTTTCACAATCCCTGTTGGGAACTCAGCAACCAGCTGCAAAAAAAACATTAAATAATCACAGATTTATAATTTACATAACCCTTTGCATGTATTAAATATTACGATTAATATATTGTTATTGAATATTTAGGATCATGCAGGATATTTTATTTATTAATTTTAAAACAACCAAACTCTTATTTTTGCCCGAGTATATTAATTAAGTATTTAGGAATAAAGTAGATAGAAATCGCTTAGAACCATAAATAATAAAAAAATAAAATCTGAAATTTTTCAATATTCCTTAGCTAATAATAGACCAAGAACAGGAAAAAACATTTGAGAAAAAAATTGGCAATTTTAAACTTAAAAATTGATGATTTCTACTTAAACTAAGTTAAACGAAACGCTATACTGCTGTTGAAGTAGTACATGGCGGTTTAATTATTTTAATAAATTATGAGGTCATCACTATTAATTTCAAATAAGATTATAACTTATTATCGTTATCTTGCCCGAGTTTCAAGATAAAAGAATTGGTGTAAAAATATGCCTTTCAATCAATGTATAAACTATCTTTTATGTCAACCGCAAATATATATTTATTTCATAATTCGTAATATTATAGACATTCTAGCAATTTAATTTTTGCATTTAAACCGTAAATTGCAATGATAGTCATCATGGTTCACTGAATATTTACCCGGCTGAATTCACAGTAATTACTTCGAAATATTTTCCGACCATTTTTATATTGCGAATATCCAATTAAAGTAACTGTTATACATTTATGACATAACAATATTAGATATTATTAAGAAAATAATTGTATTTTCAAATATATTTTTGAAACTAACTTTATCTAGTGGCTTAATAGTTAAGCACATACTTACAGTAATAACAGCAATATTATTGACCAAAGCCGGAAAACCACTGAAGTTTGGATGTATTGTGAAATTTAGCACACCTCTGACAAAATTGGCAGATGAGTCATTATTAAGGGCGTTTGGTCCAGCAAATACCCTCAACTCATTTGCATTTAATAACGTTGAGAATCTGAAACACATACACTAATAAAATATTTGAAGTCACCTTCGACACAATTTCAAACAAATAGGAATTAGGAAAACTGTTACTGAAAACAAAAAGTTATTTATCATACTCTAACTGTTCAAATATAGTTATTTTTTATTATATTATTAATGTTCTCAGTTGATTCTTTTCATTTCCAATGTAACAGTTTTGTCGAGAAGACAGTAGGATTCACCATAAGTAACGTAGGTATGATGGTGTTCTTACCCAGTGGTTTCGTTATATAGGCAAACTGCTGTTGTAACTACTCTTAGACGTGAGACGAGTGCTCCGGCACATCTGTGTCCTCTAGTTGGTTGAGATTGTTGGGCGCCTAATCTTTGCAGTGATACCTGAATAAAACATTCTTCATGAATATAAAACTATAACTTATGTTATATATAAATATTAAACTTCAACATCTGAACTATTAATGAATAAGAGAATTACTTTAATACAGCATAAGTAATAGAAATGAAATGTTTTGAAAAAAAAAGAGAAATAAAATCAATTACTATATACGGGAATTGGCCCGGAGTTGCCAGGTTTCCGTTCGCTATCCTATTGACTGATTCCGGTGCTGCACCTGCCAATTGAATTTTTAATCAATCAAAGGATAAACATTTGCAATTTTTCTTTATTGATTTTATACTGCCATTCATATTCAATATTACGTGACAAATTATCACTATTTTTTAACATCTATAGCCTAGACATACCAAGAACGTTTTGATGTATTAATAAAAAGGGTAAAATAATACGGAATTATAATATCTTAACGCAAATTATAAAAATGGAAAGTTTATAATTCTTTGTAAAATTATAAAAGTAAATCTATAATATTTATGAAATGGTGTTATATCACTAAAGACTTCCTCTGCTCGACTTTAAAAAATAAGTTAATTTTTATCATCAAAGAAAAGTTCACAGGAAACCAGATTGTGAGTTAAAGAGAAGAGTTGAGTCGCAACTAGTGGCAGCAACTAGTACAATTATGATTATAATATATATATTTAAAAAGGAATATAAACTTTGTTGTGAACGGAAGATCTATTTACATTTTTCAATAACTTACAAAAGGTTCTAGACAACCTCTACACGATTAAAAATAAAAAAATACAATTAAAAATGTGTTACTTAAAAGTATTTGCACAAAACACATGTTTTCCTAAGAACACGAATATGGAAATAAGTATAAAAGTTGCTACTCACTACAAAGCGCTAAAACAGCCAATATTAAAAACATTCTGCAAGTAGTTTTCATTTTAACAAAACTTTTGGATATGTCCACTTCACACAGTATAAGAACCTTATATTAACTCATTTTTATTTTTATCGTTGCCCAATGAATCAATATATTATCAAAATATAAATATCTATAGATAACTGTCTTATAGGTAATTATAGATAAAATATAATTAAGATAGTGTCACCAATTTATTTATTAGGGTTTCGCCAAATCTAACAGACTTAATTATTTGGAAAGTAAATTACCTATTCTGTTTAACTATTAACTGTTTAACTGTACCTAGTCTGTTTAACTGTATATATTTGTTTACTAAATGTGTATCTTAAATGTAATATAAATATAGAATAAAAAATAAAAGTTAAGGTTCGTGGAAAGGTTTAGAATAATATTTATAAAAAAAATATTGAGTTCTCATCGGTAATCTGTTCTGTTTTTTTTAATTTGCAATTTGTGCAACCAGCTATTGTTTATTAAATAGGCGGCCCTAGGATTTCTAAACAGTAAACAAAAATTGCATTATCTCTACAGTCAAAAGGAATTCAACCATAGTGACTCCTTAGTCGTTATTAATTAAACAACATTATAATTGACTATAATATCAAAAGGGGCGAATTTGAAAAGCAAAGCCTATAACTACAATTTCAATTTTCTATATTTTGAATTTCAAGAAAAGTTATCTAAAAACGTAATAAAATTTATAACAAACAACCTTAAATATTGAGAATATTTCTGACTCATTTTAAATGACAGTATTTCTTGCAAAATGGTCTAGAAAGTAGTCATGTTATTTAGCGACTTGCTTATAAATAATATTATTAATATTATAAAATGAGCTTCACTGCCAGGATTTTGTAAAAACACTCTTACCTTTACCGCTGTAAAACGCATAATATTCAGATTACATTATCTATTATTTGAATGAAATTTGAGGTAATACCGACATTTTATTTTACATGGTTTTAAATTATTAAATTATTCTACTCGTATTTAATATTATATTACTAGAAAAAGATAAGATATTAATCTTAAGTATTTTTTATTGTACATTTTTAAAATCAATTAATCATCTTGAATCAGTTAATTTTGTAGATGACATGAGATTTATTTATATTTATTAACATTTATTACTAAAAAAAAATGTAAGATAAAAGAATTATTTTTATATGTGTGTCATGCCGAGATAAAAGAAAATATTTTTAAAAGTATTGATAAAAAGACTATCTTGAAAGATAAAGAGATTATTTTCAGATGTTAGTCATCATTTCATAGTATAAAGCAAAGTCGCTTCCCGCGTCTGTCCCTTTGTCTCTATGTATGCTTATATCTTTAAAACTACACAACAAATTTAGATGCGGTTTTTTTAGTAGATAGAATGATGCAAGAGGATGGTTTATATGGATAATAATATGCTTAAATTATTAGAAAAGCGCTGATAATTTCAAGATTTCTATATTTCAAACACATTAATTTGCGCTTACATTGGAAACGCTGACTGAACTTAAAGTGATAGATCAAAGTAATGTATTAAGTATTGTTTACCTTAAAAAGCTCTATAAGAAAGTCCGCGATGGTATATGTTTACCTCTTTGGGATAACCCATATTAGCCTATTTTTATCCTTCACTTTTTACGAGAAATAATGACTTAGTTAGATTGTAAGCAATACAGCTTTAATCCCTATGTTAATCGGTAACCTTAATACATTTTAGATTTAATATTAAACAATATAGCCCTTTACATCATGTAATTTAAATGAATATTTTCGAAGATATTACAGATTTAAAATATAGGGTCATCGCGCTTGCGGCGCGGCGGTACGATCGACTGGCGCACTATGGTGTGGAAACGGTTCCATACCATGCACTGGCAAACCGTTTCAAAAATGGCTTTTGTAATGGCTCAAAAATGCATATAGATAACTGAATGTCTAATTCATATTATTTAGCATTCAAAATAGATTTTTTTATTTTAATAAAACTAGATCTGCAAGTTGATGGTCAAAGTAACGTCTTTTGTGTAGCTCAGAATTCCTTAAGTTTACATGGTCATATTTTGATTATGTTCAGTGAAAATCAATGAGTGTGATATATAGTTAGAATGGTTATTAAGTATTCTATTTTTATTTTTTAATTATCAATATTTATTTTTTAATTGAATATTTTATCATCATCCATACTCCATGCTTCCTCCCATACTTCCATACGAATTTTATCAATGCCAAAGTAACCCTGTTTATCTGTCTGTGACGATTTCTCGCTTAAATCACTCTTGACGCCAAAGCACAAGTATCTACAAAATGTTAAGAAAAAACAAAAAACGGTAAAAAGTTTTAAAAAATTAAAACTGCTGCTTAAAGAAACCATTAATTAAAGTATATGCGGAGGAAGTCGTGGGAAAAACCTATTAAAATATTCAGTTTAAACCTAGTAAATTTGTCAAGTGTTCGCTACCTTTAAAGGTTTAAAAAAAAAAAATTCCCTCTTGATTTTTTTACTCTTATGCCAAAAGTATCGGGTGTTATAGAAACAGGGTTCTGTGTAGGAAACATTTGAGAAAAAGATCTTGCAAAGATTTTTTAGGACTGAAATACTTAACTTGTTGTAAATAATTGTATAAAATATTATATATTTTTTTAATCAAAATTACACCAGTAAGTAGCAAATAAACCATGAAAATATACTAGTGAAGAGTTTTTTGAAAATATTTAACATAATCATATCACCCACAGTTTTTACTCTTCAATCTATCTGAGTATCCTAGTAGATTGAATATTTCGGAAGTGATGATATGATTACAGAAAGCATTAAAAACATTCGTTTATCATTCACAAACATCCGTATATCTGTTTTACCACAATCGTATGAAAAAGGACTCTAAGGTAAAACAACCTTATAACAAAATTACGTCATGTATCGTTACTTTAAAAAAGCATGTACGAAGAGACTTCGGGCCTAATAAACGTGTTCAAAGTTACGAAACCTTCCATCTTTTAGTTAGTTTGCTACTAGAAAAATAAATTAAATATTTATTTATTTATTTATTTACGCTTTATTGAATTAACAAAAGGCGAACTTAATGCCTAACGGCATTCTCTTCCAGTTAACCTCTGTGTTGGTGAAAAATTGTGGTAGGCGTTTAATAAATTTAATAAATTTAAATTTAATAAATAAAAATAAATTAGAAAAAAAAGGACATGATAAATATTAAATATATACTATATATCTATCTACATACACTTACACACTGATACATACATATATATAAATTGAATAAACGTATACACATATCTAAATACATACACATTATACATATTATTATTATAACATCATGAATGTTGAAGTTTTATATTATGAGATACACATTTCAAATTAACACACGGATTATGGGGACTTTAAAAAGTGCTCTTTGACAAGTTTCTTAAAGGAACTTTTGGATGGTGCTCTTCTTATCTTTTCAGGAAGTTGGTTCCAAAGAAGTGAGGCTTGGATAGTGAAAGATTTGTGGAAGAAGTCGCTGGTATGAGAAGAAGTGGTGGTTGTGAGATAGGCAGAGGAACGAAGTATTCTGTCGTGTGTATCATGGAGGAGTTGGAATTTTTCTTTGAGGTAAGGAGAAGAGGTTGGATCGTTTAATATTGAGAAGAGGAGATGAAGAATCCTACAGCTACGCCTCTGACCAATAGTGAGCCATTTAAGCTTACGCCGATATTCAGAGACGTGATCGTATTTACGCAAGCCAAAGACGTAGCGAATGCAACTGTTGAGGAGGCGGTCTAATTTATCAAGGAGTTCGTTACTCAGGTTTGGATAGCAAACATCTGCGTAATCGATGATAGGTAAGATGAGGGCGTTAACTAAAATAATTTTGGTTTTAAAGGGAAAAAAATTTTTGGTCCGATATAGCGACCGTAGAGTACAGGTAACTTTACGAGATAACTCGTTTACCTGCTGGTGCCAACTCAGTCTATTATCCATGCACAATCCCAGATTCTTCACAGTCATGGTAAAAGGTATTGTGTTGCCATTATACTGTACGGATGGCAGATTTGTAAAATCCGTTTTGGCTAAGAGTCTAGAGCTTCCGATGACTATAGCCTGACACTTATAGGGATTTACTGCTACGCCAAATCTGCGTGACCATTGACTTAATTTATTTAAGTTATTATTGATAGTGCCTATGGCATTAGCAAGGTCATCGACCTTAGATTGTGCATAAATCTGGAGGTCATCAGCATACAAATGATACGAACAGCTGAAATTAGAAACAAGTGTATTTATGAATAAAGAATACAACATGGGAGAAAGTATACCGCCCTGTGGAACACCAGTTTCCATAACAGTCCACTTGGAAGAGGCATTCCCCGTGCGAACTGACTGCTGGCGCTCCCAAAGATACGATGAAAACCATTTAATAACCGATGGGCTGAATTTAAGAACAGATAGGATCGCAATAAGGATTTCATGGTCGACTGTGTTAAAAGCATTTGAAAAGTCTACAAGCACCAACACTGTCAATTTTTTATCCTCCATGCCAAACCGAATGTCATCAGTTACTTTAATGAGAGCAGTGTTGGTGCTGTGGCCAGAGCGAAACCCAGACTGAAAAGTACTAAGTAGGTTATGTTTTCAAATGTTAGAGGAGATTTGCTTATATACACAGGCTTCCAATATTTTAGAGAGAAATGGCAAAATAGAGATGGACCTATAATGATTAGGGAGAGTAGGTTGAGGAATTTTAGGTAAAGGATGCACAAAAGCTTTTTTCCAAATTTGAGGGTAGTACCCAGAACTCAGAGAAAAGTTTATGATATGAGTAATTGGTGATAACAGGCAATCTAAGATATTGAATATCATACAACTGCTTATGTCGTCGCAGCCTACGGCTTTAGATTTAATTGAAGAAATGGTTTTCTTTACTTCATCCTCATGGATAGTTGAGAAATAAAAAAATGGGACCAAGGGACTTTGCATTGATGCAATAAAGGAAAGTGTTTCAGAAAGAATTTTGCGGTCCAACTTTGAAGTAGAGATAAAATAATTGTTAATGTCATCTATGGGTACAGAAGAGCTATAATCAGAAGTGGTAGTTCTGCATATACCAATAGAATTGAGAAATTTAAACATGTCAGAAGAAGAAGAATTAGTTATATTGAAATGGATAAAGCGGCGTTTAGCTGTTCGTATCATTTGGTTACACCGATTTCTCATGACCTTGTAAGCTGACCAGTTTTGAGATATTCGTCCTTTTTTAAAATTTCTAAATAATAGATCCCGCTTTGCCATAGCAGCGCGGATAGTCTGAGTCATCCACGGAGCAGGGGGTCGTTTCTGCTTTACTGTTTTTAAGGGGGCATGAACGTCATACAAAGTGAGAACACTGTTATTCAAAATACAAACTTTCTCGTCGACCGTTGCTACTGCGTTGACCATAGAAAAGTTAGAGTTAAGAGCGTCTATCGTTAAACGGTCCAAGTCAATACGTGAGTAACTGCGAATTTTTAGTACTGTGGCCTTATGCTTGGGTGGCTTTAATTTGTAGGACAGGTAAATGAGGTCATGTCGTGAAAAACCGGGAGCTTCAAGCTGTCCGTAGATCTTGGAAAAATCAGGCGAAGTTGTTATTATAAGGTCTATCCACGAGTCCTCACAGTCGATATTGTGATGAGTCGCCTGTAAAGGCAGAATTGAGAGGTTTATCGACTCGAAGATAGATTGAAGTCTAAGAGAGCGCGCAGAAGATTTGAGTAGGTCAGTGTTAAGGTCACCCATTATAACAAAATGTGTATAATTTGTCGAAAAATTATCCAAGGCTGCTTCTAAATCCGCGAAATAATCGGTTAAGGGGGGACAATAAATAACACCTAGTAATACCTTAGTACCCTTGAAATCAAGCTCCAGAAACTGATATTCACAGGAGGCAGAATATTGAGAAGGAGATGCTTAAACTATTTTGTATGCAAAACAAGCTTTCAAGTAAATGGCTACACCACCTCCTCTTTTCTCTGTGCGATCGTTTCTAATTAGCACAAATCCAGGTAAAGGATAAAGTGCAGAGTGCAGAGATGGTTTCAACCAGCTTTCAGAAACAAGCACCGCATGAACAGTAATCAGTTGAGAAAATGTGGTCTCAAGCTCTGAATAGTGGCTAGGTATGCTTTGAGAGTTTAAGTGGCAAACGTTGAAAAAATTATTCTCATTAGAAAAAATTTTTACCAGCCGATCATGTAATGTAGTTAGATTCTCAAAAGAGGAGTCATCACAAGTATCAAAAGATCCGCTTGTGTCGTGCAGTGAATGGAATGTGTCATTACCTGAATGTATATAATCACTATTATCATCATCAAACATAATGTGTAATATATAAATAAATTTAAAAATATAGTAAAATAAATAATATAATAAATAAAAATAATTATAAACAAAAAACGAATGCTGCAAAAGTAACAAATAAGAATATACCTTATTCAACACCAACCCAGCCGTTTACTGTTTACATTAAGGTAAGAATTTGTTAAACAGTACACTGAAATTATAACAAATCATGGATTTACAAAAGATAGCTTTTAAAAAGACTACAAAGTAAATAAGCTTTACATTAATCACTAAAAATAACATTTTCAACAAAATACTAACAATAACATTAATCTATGCACATTAATTAAAAAATGAATATGCATTGAAGGGTTGCAACTTGCAACACTGACAGGTGACAAATATCACTAAGACTTAGAGGGTATAGTTGTCATAACGATAAACTAAACATACATGTTATTAATGTTTAAGTTATCAATCGAAACAAAGGAAAATATACTTTTCCAAAAACATAAAATAGATAAGAAAAATAAGTTTGTCTAGTTAATAGTATGCTATAGTATGTATAATATTGAAGAACCGACCAAAAGGATGCTTACTTACTTAACGATTTATTTCTTGGAAATTACCCGCCGGGACCTTTTAGGGTCTTCACTGTGAATTGTAGCAACCGTCGGCTTACGATGAGTCTCCAGATATCGGTCGCCCTGCTGCAGAATAGTACTTGAATTAGTTAAAGGTTCTGAAGAGCATAAACTCTCTGGGTACTTAATGATCAATCCTTCGAGTTCTTCATCTGATATCACTTTCTTATGGCCACCATCGGGTAATTTGATGTGTATTAAAGTCCAGACATTCTTAATTCCAAAATGCTTTCTTGATTTTTTGTGAATAGCCTGCCGGATTTTAGTAAGGAACTCTGAAACTGTGTATCCAGAACCTTTAAGTTTTCCTTTTGATTTCCATATCTCAGCTTTGGTATAATGATGCCTGAAGTGTACCAGTACAGGTCTGATGTGATCACCATTAAGAACTCCAATGCGATGGCATCGCTTAATTGCATCACTTGAGATTTGTTTAATACCTAGCTTCTTCTGAATTATAGTGAGGACCTCCGGCTCGAGATCTTTATCTACATTCTCAGGAATTCCATTGAATAAAAGCATCTTTTGCCGCTGTCGCATATCCATGGCATCAATTACTATGGTGCAATCGCGGGTTTGCTGGTGCAACAAATTGAGCATATTGCGAACAATATCTCTGAAGGCCTTAAATTCTTCAGCTAAATGCTGCAGCGTTGGATTAAATGGAGTTGAGGCTGCTTCAAGACGCTTATCAAAATCTGCCATACATTGATTCCAGCATGACTCCAGTTCAGTGATGTTCACCATAGTGAAATGTGTGTTTATAAATCCAAAAAAAAAAACAACAAAAACAAGTTAAGTGTTCTTTCCAAAATAAGATGCACTGTTAAAAGATGGGCTATTGGGGAGGTGCAGGTATAGTTGAAATTTTACATTAATAATACCTAGTGCTTGTACTAGTTTCAATTTGAAGAATCAGAAAAATAATCAAAGCATTAAACTAATTAATATGTAATAAAATCTATAGAGCATTTAAAAAACGTTGTTGACCTTTTTACACCTACCGCCCAAAAAAAAATATCAAATGCCTTTTTAGTAATGACCTGTAATTATTACGACATTTACGACGTTCAATCTATAAAAGGTTTTTTAGATACTTGGAAGTTGTTTTTGCCTTTTCATTTAGATTAGGCTTCTTAAAAGGTTTTTCGAAATCTTGCCCTTCCATGTTTATAAAATTTTTAAGTATCTTGGAATAATACTTTTTTTAGTCACATTATTTTTTAGTTAAAAATTTTACAAATTACAAACACGATGTTATCCAACATATTATTGTATTTATTAACAACTTTTCAAATATAAAGACAAGTATAATAAAGCATAACAGTGTAGATTTTATTTTTGTTTTGGGATGATAGGAGATCAATAATACAAACCAAATGTTATAACTGTGTAACTTCTTTTAATAATTTTATTTTTTTATAATTAAACTTATTTCATTAGATCTGATGAAGTAATGTACCTCTTTTTAAAGTAAACTTGTAATAAGGCTTAATAAGAGCAAAGCAAAAATGCCCGGGTTGATTATATTTGGGGCTCCAGAGCCGCCTCTGATCCAAGATCTGTAGTGAGATATTCGTGTGTAAACTTCGGGAAAAGTAGAGACTGTGCAATTATCTGACGTAGATAAGATACCAATAAAAGTATTACCACATACTAGTGGATTACCAAAATCACCCTGAAATATATTATAATATTAATTATAAATATTAGA
Source organism: Napeogenes sylphis (assembly GCA_959347405.1). NCBI lineage: Eukaryota > Metazoa > Arthropoda > Insecta > Lepidoptera > Nymphalidae > Napeogenes > Napeogenes sylphis. Next base: position 24,538,757 of record OY365788.1, on the reverse strand, counting down.
TGAATTGAAAAATATAAATATAGTAAGACATCAATAAACACAACACAAACTCACAACGCAGTTTGAAGACTTGAGATCATAAGATGCTGCACAGATCATCGAAGACAGAATGTTTTTAGCGTCGGGTGCTGTGTTGTAAATTGTAGTGCACAAATTTTGATTATATACATATTTCGTTGCAAATTTTAAATTGACGCTTAGCTAAAAATGAAGAGTGTATTATTGTATAAAGAATGTATTAAATTATTCTTAATACTAATAAATAAAATAAAAAAGTTTACAACATATGACCTTTATAAAATGTTAGTATTATAATCAATTTGATAAATTTGGATAATATTTTTTGCCTGAATTTAATCTTGACATCTAAACTGAAGTTCAAAATCGCCATCATATACAGTTAAAGTTGAAGGAATTGCAGACAATGGCTAGTTAAATTAAGTATAAATAATTTACCCCACTAGTTTTGTTTATGTTGCCCCATCCAGCGACAGTACATAATGTAAATTCAGATGGATTGAAATTAGAAGAAGGAAGAGCCAAAGGTGTCACAACCCCTTTTGGGAACTCAGCGGCCAACTGCAAAAAAACGTTAAATAATCACAGATTTATGATTTACACAACCCTTTGTGTGTATCTACATTGAGTATTACGAATAATATATTATTATTTAATATTTAGGATCATGCAAGATATTTTATTTATTAATTTTAATATAACCATACTCTCATTTTAGCCCGAGTATATTAATTAAGTATTTAAGAATAAAGTAGATAGATATTTCTTAGAACCATAAATAATAAAAAAAAAATCTGAAATTTTCAATATTCCTTAGCTAATAATAGGCCTAGAATAGAAAAAAACATTCGAGAAAATTTGACAATTTGAAAAAAAAACATTGGCAATTTGAAGCTTAAAAATAATCAGTTTCTACTTAAACTAAGTTAAACGAAACGCTATAGGTACTGCAGTTCAAACAGTACATAGTGGTTTAATTATTTTAATAAATTATGAGGTCATCACTATTAATTTTAAATAAGATTATAACTTATTATAGTTATCTTGCCCGAGTTTCAAGATTACAATTGGTGTAAAAAATATGTCACCCGCAAATATATATTTATTTCATAATTCGTAATACTATAAACATTCTAACAATTTAATTTTCACATTTAAACCGAAAATTGCGATGATAGTCATCATGGTTCACTGAATATATTTACCCGGCTGAATTCACGTTAATTACTTCGAAATATTTTCCGACCATTTTTATATTGCGTAAATCCAATTAAAGTAACTGTTATACCTCTTATGACATAACTATATTAGGTATTATTAAGAATATAATTGTATTTTGAAATATATTTTTGAAACTGACTTTATCTAGTGGCTTAATAGTTATGCACAAACTTACAGTGATAACAGCAATATTATTGACCAAAGCCGGAAAACCACTGAAGTTTGGATGTTTTTTTTTTTTTTTTTTTTTTTTTTTTGTTTTTTTTTTTTTTTTTTTTTTGTCTGTCTATGCTGTTAGCCCTGTTGGCTATTACAGCGTCACCGGGGGAACGGGTGAGTCAGGAGACCCACCCTTAAAAAGGGGGGGCCAGATGGGCCCCCATGGGGAACGACGTCCCGAGGGCGTCTCAGATTGAGACACGGACCTCGGCTCGGGGCGTCGTTAGTCAGGAAGCTAAGGAAATTTGGACACTAGCGTCCTCCGACGGCAGAACGCCGGAGCAACGGAGCACTTACTCAGTTGGGACCTTTTCTATACCGGTACAGACGGTGTGTGTCTGTATGTTGTGTGGTGTCAATTATGCCTACGCGTACACTTTATTACCTACTGTGAACGCGTCGTCGGGGTCAACGAGTACCGACTTGGGTCTTCTTTTTCTGACTAAAGTAGTCTTACGTGGTCTATACTCTGCGGCGTCAGCCACCAGTGGGTTCGGGTGTCGCTTAGCACGTTCAAAGTACTTTTGGGAAAGCCCCTTGAAGTACTGAGCGATGGTCGGAAGGTTCAAGTCTCTATGGAGATCGATGTTGCGTACGAACCACGGCGCCCCGGTTGCAATCCATGTAAACCTGTTCTGAATCACCTGAAGGGGTTTCAGATTAGCGTGCGCAAAAGCGGGACTCGCATAGGACATGACGGAACGTATGCAAGCTTTGTAAAGTGTCACCTTATTGCGAAGGGACATTTTACTCCGCTTGCCTAACAGCGGATATAAACGACCTAATATGTAGGCCGCTCTGCTACGAACGGTCCTAATATGCGCAGTGAAAACTAACTTTCTATCTAACGTTACTCCTAGGTATTTTGCCTCGTCTTTCCAAGGTATCGGTTTATCAAAGAGTTTGATTCGCGGGAGGATCCTTGGGGGGCCCCGTTCGAAGAGCACCGAAACGCTCTTCTCAGGGTTTACCTCGATCCGCCATTTCCGCAACCAACTCTCGAGGGAGTCGACTGCGGATTGGAGACGTTGGTATATCTCCCAGTGATCCTTAGAGGACGTGTAAAGCGCGGTATCGTCCGCGTACATGGCAAGGTGCACTTTAGACTGCACTCGTGCACTCGCGGTCTAGGAATATCGCTAGCGTAGATGGAGTAGAGGATGGGCGAGAGAACTGAACCTTGGGGAACACCCGCCCTGATGGGGCGGGGGGTTGACAAGACGCCTTCCACTCTGTAGCGAAAGGAGCGATTCGTCAGGTAGTCCCGTATGATGAGTACGAGTCTGTCCGACACCTTGAACTGGTATAACTTGTACACCAGTCCATTGTGCCAGACCCTGTCGAACGCCTTACCTACATCGAGGAAGAGCGCTCCTGTCCTATGCTTCTTGGCCCTCACAGTGGCCCCTATCAGTATGTGCTCCGTGAGGCGTTGCACCTGATGGGAACATGAATGGTTGGCTCTAAAGCCGAACTGCTCATTTGGGATGATTTTGAGTCTCTCGACTTCCGATCTAAGTCTACAGAGGATGATTCTCTCATATACTTTCCCTAAGGAACTAAGAAGACTAATGGGACGGTAACTACTAGGCAGATGCCGGGGTTTGCCCGGCTTATGGAACCCTATCACTATGGCCTCTTTCCACTGGGCCGGAAACGAGCAACCGGCCAGTAGAGCGTTAAAAATGGTAACCAATAGGTAAATTAAAGGAGGCGGAAGAAGCTTTATCACTTTGTTAGTGATCCTATCGGGACCTGGCGATTTCTTGACGTGAAGCGCCCTAACTATGGACGTCACCTCGTCTAGGTTCGTTTCCTTGATTGGCGGACCGGCCGGTGGCTGAGAACACATTATATTGACCGATTTGTCGACTATTTCGACATGATCGCGATCAACGGATTGAGCAGACAGACGGCACTGGCTCTCTAGACTGTCGGCTAAGCACTCAGCTTTGTCAGGGTCGTCAAACGCGATGGCGGAGTTAGGTCCAACCAAGGGAGGCATATCTGAGACAGTGTCCGCCTTCAACGCTCTCTGCAACCGCCAGAATGCCTGGTGTGTTGGAGAGAGCGTCGCAAGCGTCCTATCCCAGCCGCTATCTCTGAAGTCGTCGAGAGCTTGTCTCGACTCCCTCTGAAGACGGCGCAGCCTCCGTCGGTTGTCATCTGTCGGGTATCGGTCATGGGCTCTAATCGCGGCGTTTTTACGGGTGATGAGAAGTCTAATGTCCGGAGGGAGTGCTCGGTAACCCTCGAAGTTCACTCAGACCTCCCTCGAGGACTTTCCTATGCTATCTACCAAATGTTCTGTAAATTTAGTCGCGGCTGAGACAGCGTCCTCGACCGATGTAAGCTGGTCAGGAATTTTGTCGAGGTGCGCTGATACGGGGGAATGGAGTTGCTCTCGAAGCTTCGTCCAGTTAATAATTGTTTTTGTCGCGGGTTCCCTAAGGGGGGGAAGTCCTAGCTGAAATAGGACCGGTCGATGGTCAGAGTCTAGCTCGGATAGCGTCTCGATAGAACGTAACTGGAGTGTCACGCCCTTCAAGAGTACTATGTCGAGCACGTCGGGTCTGTCATGTCGGAAGTCTGTGTCGCAGTATCGCGTGGGACTCAAAGGCGCGGTGATCTCGAAGTCGAGACCAGCCTTGTAACTTAGCCTATCAAGGAGATTTCCTCTACTGTTTGCGACAGTGGAGTTCCAGCGGGGATGTTTGCAATTTAGGTCGCCGGCCAGAATGGTTGCGTTACCTAATTGGAGTAAGGACTTAAGGTCCCTCTCAAGTAAGGCTTTATTGGGAGAAAGATAGACGGATGCTAGTACGATCGACTGATGGCCGGTCATACCCACCTGACATAATGACGCTTCTATGTTGACTAGTTGGGGCGGATCGAGCGGAGTGCAATGAAGAGAGCTTCTGTAGTAGATGATGGTTCCCCCCTTCGCGGTTGCCCTATCGTTCCTAACGAGACGGTAATTTGCGATGCGCGGATCACGATTACACGGCTTCAGAAAGGTCTCTTGTACTAACAGGACGTCTATCTGGTGCGTGACCACGAAGTCGCGCACTAGATCTATCTGCTTAAGTAGCCCGTTCGCGTTGAATGTAGCGACAGTCAGAGAGCGAGGTTTTACCCTTCCACGCGATGTCATCATGTTGACATCGTGTGTTCGTATGTCGATTTGATTAGGACGGCGTGCTTGAGGAGCACTTCCATCCTCGCGGGAGGGTTCCGTGCGGAATCCCTCATTTTATTCGAAAAGACTAGGAGCTCTTCGATGTCTATTACACCGAAGAGGCTCGTGACGCACGCGAGCGAACTCGCAACTCCGTCGGTGGAGTTACGAACCGGCGGCGGCGGCAACGACTGGGGGACGGGCTGTGGGATAATCCTCGGAGGCTTCACCCAAGCGTTCGCGATCGCGTTCGCGGGTGCCTGAGGGGCCTGGGATGCCTGAGGGGCCGCGGGCCTCCTAGGGGCTAGAGGAGCCCATGGAGGCTGTGCGAACCGAGGAGGATGCCTTGCCGGCTGTGTCCTGCGCGGCGCTTTGGGGCACCCGCGATAATTCGCAGGATGGCCCTTCTGTCCGCACAGGACGCAGCTGGGAGGATCCTCAGGGACCGGTCCCTTCCGCGAGCAGTCGGCTGTTGCGTGGTCGTCCAGGCACTTGACGCACCTTGGACGCGCGTGACAAAAACGTTGGGAATGCCCATAGAGCTGGCAGCGATGACACTGACCAGGAAAACCGCGACCGCGTGGAGGTTCGACCCTAAGGCCGGAGAGTTGGCAGACTGCCTTAACGTTAAAAATTTGCTTTCCTTCCGGGGAAAGCTCGAGATGGACGAGAACGAGATCGAACGGGACCCTAGTGGTCGCTCGGTACATGCGGTGCACCGAGATGACGGGGAACGATTGGGACTTAAGGTCCTCGAAAATCCGCTCAGTAGTGACCTCCACGGGGAGCCCTCGGATGACCACCGTTAAGCGGCGTTCATCCTCTAGCGCGTAGGTGTGGTATCCGTAACCACGTTCGCGGAGGAGACGAGTCAGACCACGGTGGTCCGACGAAGACGCGGTTTGAACGCGGATACCGTCGGCGGTATTTCGGGCGGACGTGAAATGGAGCTTGTGCTCCGTCATAAGTGCGGACAGAGTGTCCCACTTAGACTTGTCCCTTATGTAAAGCGGCGGCGGCGCGGGGGACTTCCGTGGCGCTGAAGGCGCAGGCGCTGAAGGCGCGGACGACGGCGACGCGGACGCGGGCGCTTCGGGCGCGATCGGCGCGCGTTCGCGAGTCGGGCCCGGGCCCGAAGAACGGTCGGGCGACGCGGGTTTGATACTAGCGGGTTTTGAGGCCCGTTTTCGCGGGACGTTCGAGGAGAGCGCTTTCGTCGCCTTCCTCTTGGCCGATTTGGTCTGCACGGTCGTATAACCGTCGTCCTCGTCAGCGTCCGAGGAAGGGGACAAACTCCCCGACTCGGAATCCGAGGCCGTCTGCTCCGTAGGAGTGGCGGCCTCGACCTCCATGTCAGAGGTGCTCTCGGTCGCGATCGCGGCGCGCGAGGTCGAGGGCGGAGACTCGATGCCTAACAAGACAGAGTAGCGCAGGCATAATTCAGGCGCAATTCCGTGGACCCAACCAAAGAACTGCGACTTGGACAGATCTTCGGGTTCCGCCGCGGATTTGGGGTCCATGGTGGAGCCCGGAGATATGAGCCGTCCTCCCTGCGTGAGCAGGGAGGCGAGTGCCTAACGTGAACCCTATCGAATCTCTGTCAGTAGGTGACAGAGGTGTGCCTAATACCCTAACGACTGTCTACTTACACGACGCAGGCTATTACGACGAAGTCTTTGAATTCCGTTTCGTACCCTAACTAGGGCGACGTCGGACTTGTTGGACCCCTATGCAGGCTCGCCAGCCCGCAGGTGTGCTTGAGGCGATGACTCACACACAAACACAATCACACCGCTGGCTTGCACACAATGGAGGTCGTTATCTTGACTGGCTCAGGTGTACGAACGGTCGGTGCAGGTGGTCGGTGCAGGTGGTCGGTGCAGGTGGCTGGGCGGTCAGCGTGACGGCCCAGGTAGGTGGCGCGAATAGGCGGAGCAGGTAAAAGGGACATGTGTCCCGGTCGACTGCTCAACGGTGAAATGAAGTTTGGATGTATTGTGAAATTTAGTATATAGTTTAATTTAGTCTGACAAAATCGGCAGATGAGTCATTATTAAGGGCAATTGATCCAGCAAATACCCTCAACTCATTTGCATTTAGTAACGTTGAGTATCTGAAACACATACACTAATAAAATATTTGAAGTCACCTTCGACACCAATTCAAACAAATAGGAATTAGAAAAACTGTAATCTTAATTCAACATTAATGTTTCATAATATTGGTTTATTTCCGGATCTGTGTATTCTAGATATCTGCCACAAAAATGACAAACAAACACAAGTTGAGTAAACATAAACAAACATAATTTTGATTTTTATTGATTCCAAAAGTATTTACAATACATTTGCAATGCGAACATCGTGATGTCATTTTCTATGTATACATATTTCTAGACAAATTATACCTTTCTGTAAAGCTTCTTTTTATGATTATATTTAAAGAAATATGCACCTGAAAAATTGTCCATTACTGTTTAAAAACGTATAATAGACTTCCGCTCTATAATAATTTTACTTGGGCAACTAAAGATGCTAGACTGTTCATTAGGTACTATGTAGAACCATGTAAACGATTTTTTTGTACCACTTAGTATTCGTCTAGTTTTTCCAATGTTTCTAAGAAGTCTAAGTATTGTCTAAGTATCTATTTTTTTCTGTAAATATTTCAATATTCAAATTATTTTAAGTTTTATGTTTGTTTAAATCATTTGATAATGTATCTATATATACGAATTCATGCATGAAATCCAAATTGAAATTTAATAATACAAAAAGTTTTTAATCATACTCTAACTGTTCAAGTATAGTTATTTTTTATTATATTATTAGTGTTCTCAGTTGATTCTTTTCATTTCTAATGTAACAGTTCTGTCAAGAAGACAGTAGGATTCAGCATAAGTAACGTAGGTATGATGGTGTTCTTACCCAGTGGTTTCGTTATATAGGCAAACTGCTGTTGTAACTACTTTGAGACTTGAGACGAGTGCTCCGGCACATCTGTGACCTCTAGTTGGTTGAGATTGTTGGGCGCCTAATCTTTGCAGTGATACCTGAATAAAACGATCTTCATGAATACAAAACTACTAGGGGTCGCCAGCGACTTCGTCCGCGCGGTTTTTAGTGTTGCCGCCGAGTTTCAAAATACAAATCATACAAAATTGCTAAATCCATTTATTTAAAACCCTATCTATCTATTTAAAACCCTTAAGGGTGGAATTTAAAAATCCTATCCTAGTACACCACTAGAATTTGAGAACTAATTAAATTACGATATAAAAGAATATAGTGAGTCAACATTAAAAGCTAGATATATGCTGTCGTGGATTTCTTTTTAGAATTTTATAAAGAGTAACAATTTCATCATACATTATATTTGCGTATCTTTCACCGTTTACTCAGCGCACGCGAGGAAATCTCTCAAAAAAGAAATCTTTTATCGTTTTTGCAGCATTTTTAATTGCTACTTGACTTCTATTAGTCACAGCGAGATGACATATACTCTAAAACCTTCCTCAATAAACGGATTATTCAACACATAAAGAATTTTTCAATTCGGGCCAGTAGTTCCAGAGATTAGTGCGTTCAAACAAACAAACTCTTCAGATTTATAATATTAGTATAAAAAGTATATAGATTACTTATATAAAACTATTACTTATGTTAAATATAGTCAATAAACTACAACATCTGAACTATTAATTAATTAGAGAAATACTTCAATAAAGCATAAGTAATAGAAATGAAATGTATTGAAAAAAAAAGCGAATTAAAATCAGTTACCATATACGGGAATTGGCCCGGAGTTGCCAGGTTTCCGTTCGCTATCCTATTGACTGATTCCGGTGCGGCACCTGCCAATTGAATTTTTAACTAATCAATGGTTAGACATTTGCAATTTTTCTTAATTGATTTTATACTGCCATTCATATTCAATATTACGTGACAAGTTATCACAATTTTTTAACTTCTATAACCCAGACATACCAAGAACGTTTTGATGTATAAAATAAGAGTGTAAAGTAATACGGCATAATTATACCTTAACGCAAATTATAAAAATAGAAAGTTTATAATTATAAAAGTAAATCTATAATATTTATTAAAGGGTGGGATATCCTCTACTCGAGTCAAAAAAATAATCTATCTTTTATCATCGGAAATATATGCAAAAAAAAAGTTCACAGGAAATCAGATTTTGAGTTAAAGAGAATTGTTGAGTCGCAACTAGTGGCAGCAACCAGTATTTATTATTGATATAATATATAATTATGATTATAATATTATAAAGGAATATAAACATTGCTGTGAACGGAAGATCTATTTACATTTTTCAATAACTTCCAAAAGGTTCTAGACAACTTCTACAGGATTAAAAATTAAAAAACAATTCAAAAGATGTTACTTAAAAATATTTGCACAAAACACATGTTTTCGTAAGAACACGAATATAGAAACAAGTATAAAAGTCGCTACTCACTACAAAGCGCCAATACAGCTAATATTAAAATCATTCTGCAAGTAATTTTCATTTTAACAAAACTAACAGATTTAATTATTTGTAAAGTAAATTACCTAGTTTGCATTATTAAGAAATGCCTAAACATATATACATTATAACTATTTTTTACTAAATGTGTATCCTAAATATAATGTAAATATAGCTTAAAAAAAAAAGTTAAGGCACGTAGAAAAGTTTAGAATAATATTTAAAAAAAAAAAATTGAATTCTCATTGGTATTCTATTCTAACTGTTTTCTTTAATTTGCAATTTGTGCAACCACCTATTGTTTATTAATTGAGCGGCCCTAGGATTTCTAAACAGTAAACAAAAATAACATTATCTCTACAGTCTAAAGGAATTCAATCCCAGTGACTCCTTAGTCGTAATTAATTAAACAACATTATAATTGACTAGAATATCATAAAGGGCGAATTAGAAAAGCAAAGCTCACAACTACAATTTTAATTTTATATATTTTCAATTTCAAGAAATTTTATCTAAAAACTTAATAAAATTTATAACAACAAAGCAAACTTGGTTAGAATGTATTCATGTTATTTATTCATGTTATTGTGCGTACAGAGCATATTATTAATATTATAAAATGAGCTTCACTGCCAAGATTTTGTAAAGACACTCTTACCTTTACCGCTGTGAACGCATAATATGTGTTTATAATATTAAAATTACATCATCTATTATTTGAATAAAATTTGAGGTAATACCGACATTTTATTTTACTCATGGTTTTAAATTATTAAATTATTCTACTCGTATTTAATATTATTAACTAGAAAAAGATAAGATACTAATCTTAAGTATTTTTTATTGGACATTTTTAAAATCAATCAATCATCTTGAATCAGTCGATTATGTAGATGGCATGAGATTTATTAATGGAAATAATACGATTAAAAAAAACAACATTTTTATGATTATTAACATTTATTAGTAAAAAAAATTGTAAGATAAAAGGATGATTTTTATATGTGTCTCATGTCAAGATAAACGAAAATATTTTTAATAGTATTGATAAGAAGACTGCATTAAAAGATAAAGAGATTATTTTTAGATGTTAGTCATGTTTAAATAAACATGACTCATATGAATGTGAAAGAGATATTTTTAATAATTTTGAAAAGAAAACTGTAAATGGATTAGAATTATGTATAAAAACGGGATTATTGCCACGGTCAGTTATATTATTATTATTACCTCGATATTTCAAAGCGGTTACACGCTCCATGGTCACGAGTAGACTGGTATGGCGAGTGTTGACATCTTCTAAGGACAGACATATCTGTCTACCCTCTTTCGGACGCGTCGACTACTCTCACTACGACTGTTCGAACCACTACTATTGTCACTCATTTGTTTCTCACGGCACACAAAACTTACTGTGTCTGGACGCGAAAATGAAGTCGAACCTATTGTCTTTTTATGACTATTAACCACCGTATTCCACGCACTGGATAGTTTAAAACCGTCTTCCCGATTAAAATTCTGGTACTTCTTTATTTCAAGTGCCTCGCGCACTATTCGCGGTATGTAGTGGCGTTCCGTTGCTAGTACTTTAGGGTTATGTCATTCTATCCAGTGATTGGTTTGGGCCTGGTTTAAATGCTGTGCTATAGCCGACTTGTTCACGTCATTGTTTTTTACAGCCCGGATCTGTTCTTTCATACGGTCGACGATTGCTCGTTTAGTTTGGCCGATGTACGAACTTCCGCAACTGCAATCCACTTTATAGACTCCAGGAGTTTGAAGAGGCAGACGGTCTTTAGGTGAACGTAACAGCTTTCATATTTTGCTATGGGGCGTAAAAACAGTTTTTATCGAGAACTTCCCTAATAATCTGCCTATTTTATCGGTCACCCCTTTAACATAAGGTAAAAATGCTGGTTGTCTTTGTACCTCATCTTTTCTCTTCTTTGGTATGCGCTTTTTACAAGATGTTGTATTGTTGTATCCATTGCTTCGTAGATCAGTTTTGATATGTACGAGCTCACGCGGTAGATGTTCTTCGTCGCATATGTCATACGCTCTGTTAGTAAGTGACTTTGCAACGGACTGCAGGTGACACGGGTGATGATGTGATTTTGCATGTAAATATTTGTCCGTGTGACTTGGCTTGTAAATGTTGACTGGTAAATGGGTTGTTCTTTTTTTTAACATACATTTTGATAAAATATTCGCTCAAATTTGAAAAAAAATTAAAATGCCTTTTCGTCACGAATTATTTTTTAAATTAAATATTTTATCATCATCCATACTCCATGCTTCCTTCCATACTTCCATACGAATTTTATAAATTCTAAAGTAACCCTGTCTGTCTGTCTGTGACGATTTCACGTTTAAATCACTTTTGATGCCAAAGCACAAGTATAGACAAAATGTTGAGAATAAACAAAAAAAATATTAAAGTGGTAAAAAATTAAAACTGCTGCTCGAAGAAACCATTAAAAGTATATGCCGAGGAAGTCCTGGGTAATACCTAGTAAAATATTCAATTTGAACCTAGTAAATTTATCAGGTGTTGGCCACTTATGAAGGTTTAAAAAAAAAGTCCTCTTGATTTTTTTTACTCTAATGCTAAAACTATCGGATGCCATAGAAACAGGGTTCTGCGAAACTAAGATTTTTAGGAGTCAGAAGTTCAACATAAAACCTTAAGAATTTACTTTACCAATAATTGTACATAATGTTATTTTTTCTTGTAAATCAAAGTAACACCAAACCATGTAAATATACTAGTGAAGAGTTCTTTGAAAATATTTAACACAAACATATCACCCTCATTTTTACTCTCCAATCTATCCAAGTATCCTAGTAGATTGAATATTTGGAAGGTTAGGATATGATTTCAGGAAGCATTAAAAACATTCATATATAATATCGCATACAAACATCCGTATATCTATTTTACTATCATGGTATGAAAAAGGACTTTAAGGTAAAACAACCTTATAACAAAATTACAACATGTATCGTTACTCTAAAAAAGCATGTACAAAGAGACTTCGGGTCTAATGAACGTGTTCAAAGTTACAAAACCTTCCATCTTTTAGTTACTTTGCTACTAGAAAAATAAATTAAATCTCAAATTCCTTACAGTAATGGCCCGTAATTATTCTAACATAAATTCCTTTGCGTACGACGTTTAATCTATAAGAGGTTTTTTAGATACTTGGAAATTTGTTTTTTCCTTCTCTTTTAGATTAGGCTTCTTAAGACATTTTTCGAAATATTGTCCTTCATATTTATAAAATGCTGGAGTATCTTGGAATAATACATTTTTTGGTGACATTAATTTGTAAACTATTATAAACACAATGTTTTCAAACATATTATTGTATTTATTAACCACTTTTCACATATAAAGACAAGTATAATATTGCATAATAATGTAGATTTTATATTTTGTTTTGGGATGCTAGGAGTTAAATAATACAAACGAAATGTTATAACCACTTTTAATAATTATAATTTCTTATAATTAAACTTATTTCATTAGATCTGATGAAGTAATGTACCTCTTTTTAAAGTAAACTTGTAATAAGGCTTAATAAGAGCAAGGCAAAAATGCCCGGGTTGATTATATTTGGGGCTCCAGAGCCGCCTCTGATCCAAGAACTGTAGTGTGATATTCGTGTGTAAACTTACCGCTTATAGCGAAACGCTATACTGCTGTTGAAATAGTACATAGTGGTGTAATTATTGTAACAAATTATGAGATCATCACTATTAATTTTAAATAAGATTATAACTTATTATCGTTATCTTGCCCCAGTTTCAAGATAATAGAATTGGTGTAAAAAATATGTCAACAGCAAATATATATTTATTTCATAATTCGTAATATTATAAACATTCTAACAATTTATTTTTCACATTTAAACCGTAAATTGTGATGATAGTCATCATGGTTCACTGAATATATTTACCCGACTGAGTAATTATAAGAATGTTGATTTTACATAAAGATTACATACCTATAATACCTATAATAGTTATAAAATTCATATTTGGTATTATTAAAATTATATTAACCATTACCTAACCTACTAATGTTTTTATAAATATATATTTTCTTATCTGTAAATTAGGTAGTAAAATACAAGAATGCTCGCTTTGCCCTTATGCTCATGCCCGCTTTAGGCCAGTGCAGCCTCCGGGCAAAGCGAGCATGGGATAGGGACCTAATAACATTAAAATTATTTTTCATTTATGTATTAATATACGTTTTTCTGTCACTAAAAGTTATGGTGCCCGTTTTGGGCCCCCGTCCCTACTTTGAAATATTTTCCGACCATTTTTATATTGCGTATATCCAATTAAATTAACTGTTATATATCTTATGACATAACTATATTAGACATTATTAAAAATATAATTGTATTTTGAAATATATTTTTGAAACTGACTTTAACTAGTGGCTTAATAGTTAAGAACATACTTACAGTAATTAAACTTACAGCAGCCGGGAAACCAATGAATTTGGATGTATTGTCGCATATGTATTGATTTAATTATTTTGAAAGTAAATTACCTAGTGAACATTATTAAGAATTGTCTAAACATATATAATATAACTATATATTTATTTACCAAAAATTTGTATCCTTAATTTAATATAAATATAGAAAAAAATAAAAGTTATACATAAAAGAATACCTAGATATTTAAAAATAAAGAATAATTACATTTATTAAAAAAAAACATGTTATCTGTGGTCAAAGATAAATTTAATTATGGTTGTGTATGTTCCTTAATGTATTATTTATGTTGTAATGTAATTAGTTAAATTAATAAATTTCAAACACTTCATTTCCTGGAAATTAAATGGAAGTTATTTGACCAAATTCATTGGTATTTAACAGTCAACAAAACTTATACATAATAAAAAATCATTACAAAAGATAAGATTATTGCATCCGATAGGTTTTAAGTATCTTAAGATAATTTAGAGGTGCGCTATTTTATTATTCACAAATAAAGTCTCTCAAATATTGGGCTATACAAGTAGACTATCAAATATTGGGCTATACAAGTAGACTATGGTTTTTTTGAGCAGATTAATAATAAAAAATAATTTAACAATAATTAATAAATTTGGGCTCCGTTTCAAAGGATTTGTAAATGATGATGCTTTTTTTAAATAAAAGAATAATATAAAGGAGACATTACCCTAAAATGTACACAAATCCGTTTGTTCGTTAGATGATTACCTGAACCTGTCTGATGAACAGTATTCTTAAACTATCTGCGTGTAACAAATATATTATTGTATGCGAATTTAACATAAACTTACAATACTTACTGATAACACAACTACCCGATTTCAACTGATTAGTAATTAAACAGATTTATTTCTAATAATATTTTAACTAGTGATATATCCATGTATAGTATAAAGATAATTACGTTAAAAAACCGGCTTAAAAAGTAAAAAATAATGAAGATTTAATATTTATTATATACTACCTATTATTCATATGTTCTCTTTACTAACTATAATAGGTTTGAAGTCGGTGCCAAAGCCATTTAGTATAGAAATTCGGTTCGGTAATCATATAAAGATTAAATTGCTTCTTTATAGCTTTATTTAGGTATATTACTTTTTTAAGTATGCATTTCATAAATCACATGTTCATTTCGTTTAAGAATTTTGTTAAATACATTTTCATAATTTTGTTTTTTTTTTTCGCTATTCTTCGTATTGATTGTGCTGCTTATAATATTTTTGTTTTAATTGCTTCTTATTACGTTTATTTACGTATCTTAATCATTAAAGTAGGCATTTCATTGTATTAATTAGCTCGTATTAATATAAGTGGTAAAATATAGTTATTTTTTTAAGGCTTGGCACCGACTTCAAACCTGTTAGTAAATAGGACATATAAATAATATAAAAAATATTAAATCTTCATTATTTTTTACTTTTTAATTCTAAAGTCGGTTTCTCTTTAACGTAGGTAAATTTTTTCAATATTTTTTAGTTTATTGCTACATTGTCAATTAGCCATGGGTAGACCTACAAAAGGTGCTGCGCGCCTTAAAAGTATAGATCTCAAGAAAACCGATAAAAGTGGTCTTGTCCTTAAAAATGCTCTTCCAAATACAATTTCTCGTTCTTGTGAGACTATAAGAGATCGTGAAAAATGATGGTTGGCCATGAAGGCATATATGAAATCACGATTACGTCACGAAACCTTTGATCAGCATAATTCTAGACTCGGTAAGATCCAAGAGCGTCTTGCGAATGAGTATTTTGAGCAGAGAGCTAATAGACTTGGCCTCATTAATGAGCATCTGGCCAACGAGTCAACTGAGCAGAGGACTCATAGCATAGACTTGGTATCATTAATGAGCGTTTAGAGAACGAGTCGACTGAGCAGAGGGCTCATAGGTTAGAAGTGATACGAAACCGTACAGCAACCGAGTCTGCTCAGCAACGTGAGAACCGGCTAGCAGCAGCGCGTCAGACTTCACAAATATGCTGAAGTACCTTGTATAGTACAAAAATATAACACCTGTGAAAAAATATTACATCCAAAACAATAGATGTCATTAGTCACAGCACAGTTGATTTCCTTCCGGAGGAACTAGTAGAAAACTTGGACAAAAATGCTCATAAAATAAAAACGGTAGGCCCATTAGTTTTTATTTTCAATTGAATCATGAATTCATGATGTACACACATAAAAAAATAAAATAAAAAATAGCGGCCGAATTGAGAACCTCCTCCTTTTTGAAGTCCGGTAAAAATAATAGATAAATTAATGCCTGATCATTGGAGGTACTTTATTATCTTTTAATTACAATTAATTAGTAGTAACGAAAAATAAAAAAATGTGATTATTTCTGTAACTATAAGACACGTGGAAAAGTTTAAAATAATATTTATAAAGAAAATAGTGAGTTCACTTTGCGATGCTAATCTACTTTATCTAATACGCGATTTGAGCAACCACCTATTGTTTTCCTAGGATTTCTTAAGAGTAAAAAATTGCGTGACCTCTACAATCAGAAGGAATTCAATCCCAGACTCCCTTAGCCGTAATTAATTAAACAACATTATGATTGACTAGAATATCATAAAGAGCGAATTTTCAAAAGCAAAGCTCACAACTACAATTTTAATTTTCTATATTTTAAATTTCTAGAAATTATATCTTAAAACATAATAAAAACAACCTTGAATATTGAGAATATTTTTTACTAATTTTGAATAACTGTATTTCTTTCAAAATTAGTTAGAATGTATTCATGTTATTTAGTGCTTATGTATGTTTTTTTTTTAAATATAATATTAGATAAGGCCGAGGCCTATTCAATGAGTTTCTATTTCAAACTTTTAGGTCTGTGGTAAATATTTTTGAGCTGGTGGTAGCTTTGAAAATGATAAAACGCTTTGTATAAAACATATAAAAACAACATATATAAAATTAAGATAACTGTATCTTGATATTTTGTCAGGTAATCTTAGTATAAAACACTTATATTTAAACAGTAAATAATTTTATTTTATAGTCAGGAAAAGTTTCATTTAAAATATGTAATGTAACTCTACAAGCTAAAATCCTTAACACATGTCGACAAAAACAAGCGGGACACTCACTAACTAAAAGGAAACAATAGCTTCACTCGTGCTTCCAAGAAGCGACCTCGTTATATTCATACGGGACGATTCTTTAATTAAAACTCTACAACATAATAATACATTTTACATAACAGGATACGCCATTGTAGAACAAGTCATACAGTTCTTCTCAAATGATTGCCTTTGAAACATTGTGGAACCTTTTTGGCATTAGATTCTCAATTAACACTTCTATCAGTTAAATAAAATTATATTTGTCTATTTTAACCGTATAATTAATGTCAATCACGAGGATTGCTAAATACTAGTTATATTTTATAGATATTATAATTTTATAATATAGTCATCACAAAAATTACATGATTTGAAAGAAATTTGGCACATTATTAATTAGTAATGACACACTTGACAATTAATTAATTAATCAATTTGCGTATGATATGTCAGGGACATTTAATTAGTCTTCATATGATATGTGAGTAGCTATTTACACACATATATGTTATTTGATTTAACCTATGCTTGTTTTTAAATAAAATCATTTATATTTAACCTCTTTTCAATGATAGAATGTCTTATTTTCTTTGGCACCCTCCGCTGGGACCATATATAATTAACTGATACACAACATTATGTATGTTTTAATTAGTATTAATATTGCTTATATTTCATATTGATATGTAGTCATATCAATATAAAATATAAGCATTTACTATAATATAACCAATTTCCTAAATATAACATACATAACATAAAATATGAATACATTCTTGACTACCTTGTAATACTTTTAAAAATATAAGATACTAGCTGTTGCCCGCGGCTCCGCCCGCGTGTAGGTCGCTTTTCGCGTAATCTGTGGAAACTACAATTATCCAGACCTATAATAGACTATATTATATTATATAATAGACGATATTATTTTAGAACTAATTTCATAACCATAGAAAACGTTATAGTGAGTCAACCTTAAAAGCTAGATATATCTTGTCGCGGACTTCTTTTTAAAACTTTTAAAGGGAAACAATTTCATAGAACATCATTTTTGCGTAACTGTCACCGTTTTCGCAGCACACGCAGTTTTTTGTTTATTTTTTTACACCTTGCGTTAGAATATTCAAGTTTTAGTAATCATCCGTAATTTTTGAAAATGAAACATAGCCTATATCACTCGGGAATAGTGTAGCTTGCCAACGGTGAAAGAATTTTTTAAATCGGTCCAGTAGTTTCGGAGCCTATTCATTTCAAACATACAAAAAAATAAACAAACATTTCCTCTTTATAATATTAGTATAGATGTTTTACATTAACATTTAGATGTAAAATAGTGACCAAACAATACATTGAACAATTGCAACGAATTTAGTGAGTGCGAATAATATAATAAGTATATTTCTCCGTTTTTACTTTTTAGAGCCTATTTGGTTATAGAATAATGCGTAGAATTCTTATGTTATTATCACAGTGAATTATCTTCTATAAAACTTAAATCTATTTTTATTTTTAATTTGATTTTTATATAGGGGACCAATGTATGTAGTATCTTAGTAGATATGTAAAAAGTATCTACAGTAAATTGCCACATAAATTTCGTCTGCGTGTGATAGTGGTAATAATGTATAGCTGCAATTCTCTTTTAAATAGTAATCTAGACTTATAGACGAATTTTTTTTTTGGCTTATACTACAATTTTATAAAAACATTAACAAGCACCTGGTAAAATTTATATTTCCGTCTCCAGAAACAATGTTGCGAGTATCTAATGTCTATTCAGTACTCCGAATGCTCAATATTTTGTATGTGGCCTTATTCAAATACAATAAAGCAATTGATTCGGATATCTCAGACTTCTCAAAGTTAGATTGGTTCGATGCAAAGTTTACATATACGTTCTTAGTCAATGTTTTCTTAGTATAAACATTGTTACTTAACGATGACAGTCTTTAAAACAACATAACTAAGTTCTTGATAATCCGTAATAAATAAATGTATCACATTTATATATAACAATACATCTGTTTTTTTCTTAATATTTGTCTTTGATCTATATTATTATAATAATGTTATTAAATTTACAATAAGATAACAAATAACAAAAATCTATTCATAGATAAGTGTCTTATTTAAAAAAAATAATAAGACTGTTTATTATTTAAGTTTAAAATGGATTTCAAACTGTGTAAAGTAAGAGTCATAGCTTAACTTGGTCCACCTTTGATGGATTAAAAATAATTATTTGTTATGTAATAATACTAATACAAGTTTCTTAAATCTATAATACAAACTCTATTATTTTTTATTAATAAAAAATTTATTACAGTATTCACTTTAGAATAAAATATAAAGGCATGATATATTTTGTTAGATTTTTTCTTTGTAATAGTATAAACACTTGACTATTTAAGATGATATAAAAGCAATTAGCTCTAGCTTTTTATCTTTAATAAGTAATGATATACTCCATGTTTATTAAGGACATCAACATATACAGTATCTATTTCTTTAAAATATTTAACAACTTCTGTTACAAATTCGTATGCTGATGTAGAAATGTGCTAATGTAGTCTCCTAAAAAAAATATGGCATTGCCTTATCTAAATAGTATACACGTTTAAACCAATAACTAAATCTGAAAGGAATAGTTTATAAAAAATGGTATTTATATTAAGATTTATTTTAAGTTATTATCCTATCATAATTTATTAAACCAAGAGATTTATTAAAGTAGTCATATGTTAATAAAATACATTAGTTGGAAAATTAAGTTCATTACTTATATAACAGTAAATCTTAAATTATAATTAAAAAAAATATCCTTTTTTATACTATAATGTGAGAGAATAGAATAACTTTTTAATTTAACAGCTTAGGTTGTATTATACTAATTGTTTGCTTAACATTTCAAAATTGTTTATCCAAAGGTATTAAGCTGATAATTAATTATACCTTTAAATTATCAAACAGACTTTAAATCTGCTTAAAGCAACTTTATTTTGTGCTAAACGTAATTACCATAAGAATGAGATACGTTAGCCATTAAGTTAGTTTGAAAACTCTATTTCTAACAAACGTTTACTTTAAGAATTTACTTATCCTTTTCTTTATTTACTAATTTTTCTTTAAACTATTTGTAACTATTATATGGTTTCGGTGGAAAAAAATGCCATACACAGCGGTTGGTTATGCTATTCGGTCTTATGTTTAAGAAGCTGCCGAACAGTACAGCTGTGGTCCACGGCTTAGCCGTTTGAAACCCAGCCTGTTACGGTGGTTTGTGTTTATCAAATCTAGTGGCGATAGGGTTTGTCACAACCTTAGAGATCAGCTTATAGACGTAGCTCAGTGCAATCGCAATCGGTTTATAATGCTAAGAGAGTTTTGTCACCTTTCTTGAAGATCAAGACGACTAGACCTCTGGACCACGCTTTCAACTAAAGCCTTCAGGATAAATAGACCACCGGCCTTAAGGTTGTAATGCCGTCGTCATCCGGCGCCCTGCCGTTACTAAGAAGCTCTAGTGCCGATCTTATTAATGTCAACATCTAGCTTATCTAGTGTATAATGGTTTGATAGAGGTTCACATGGATCATTCCTGTCCTCGGTCCGCGGCTGATGCACGCTCGATGAGTAAAGTCATCCACAAAACCTCCTCTGGAAGTTTTGGAAGAACTAGAAGGGGGTTTTTGGCCGTCCTTTGAATTAAGCTTTACTAAACTTAGGTGTTTTTTAGAAAACTTTGGGCCCTCAGTTCTGCCTAATTGTAGAACAGCGGAGGTCCCTATTTAAGAGTTTCTGTATCCACCTGGGGAAAGCCTTATACTCTGGTAAAGCAACTTCAAAGGATTTCATCGCACGTCTCTGCCTCATCAGATCCAGAATTTTAAGAGAAAACTTAAACGACTTTGTACCTCATCAACCGGATATGCTTGAGACTGAGTTTACACACATTTTCATCATGTTTTTGGTTATCTCTATGTCGCCATTGGTTTCTAGCAACTCGAATCGATTTTGTAGTTCCAATTGGAACTGTTCAGACGTACAGAGTATTTGGGGCGGCGTAGGGCGATTTATTAAACAAGATCTTTTGGCTCTCAATCGTATATTTAGCCCTCTAAATCGCCATAGCCATCAGACATGTCGGTGATCATTTCTGGTAGGAAATCAAGTGATCACTATGACTTATGTAAATATATGCCGTTATATAATCTATGTTGTTCCTTGTTACAGTGTCTGGGCTTTGCCAGGATTTTTTCTCTGAAGCTTCTTCTTAAACAACAAGTTCATCAACAATTTTTGCGACTTAATCATTCGAACCTTCTTGTACTCCTACTATGGCGTTGAAGTATGGCAACACCAACAAAAACATAAAATGTTATAAATAATTCAGTGTAGTAGTTTTTTAAATTTTGAGATTGTAACATTTTCTATTCTATATTTAAGATTTTGTTCACTCTAACTTCTAAATATCTCATTCATCCATTCATCGTCCCTCTCTCGAATTTCGGATACCGGAAAGGCCGAATGTATTCTGTATATGTGCTGAATGTATTCTGTATTTGTGCTAAAGAAAATAAATAGTTGTTAAAGTGAAAACCACGGTATTTTATATAGCCTCCAAGCCATATAGCCATATAGACACAAGCCTCCGCCCCCTATTCACCAGCAATCAAAATACAGTATACGACTCCTACACCCTATAACGGCAATGTAGAAAGTTGAAGTTATGCTGTGTACGGCTTTAGAAATATCCTCATACACGGCCTGAACCTCTTCGTCAGAGTATGATAAAGTTAGCGCAGGCCTGTACCACCTTCAAGAAGTACTGGGCAGTGAGTGTAAGTGCGAGGTACGTTGTCCGGGTCAACATACTACTGATTTTGACAAGGTTGCTGATGAGGGTCTTTTGAACAAGAAAACCGACCCCATCTTGGAATGACCCAATAACCTTCTTGGAAGAAGAGCAAGTATCCAGGGTCGTCATATCATCCCCCTCCCTTCAGATTTCTGACAACCCTAATGTGCTCCAATTAATTTGACTTAGCTCTACTTTTAGTTCGGAGAGGTGATGGTCCAGCCGTAACTCGCGTCCCTTATGCGTTGCTAAATGTATTTTGTTCTGTCAGCCTTCTTTAGCACGGAGATTCTTTGCATTCTTTGCCCTACCGTTACCGCGACCGCTTCTTTGATCGGGAAAAGTGGAGCTGACGGGAACTGGGGGCCATTTTTTATTGGCACACTTCATGGGGGTAAATGCCCATAGTCAGTACGCTGGGCAGGCAGGCAGGCAGGTTGGTTGGTGACCGCAGTTAGTATCTAATACTAAAGATGACGCAGCTGTACATCATTTGTCTAAAATTTTCTCTTAATCGCCTCTTACCACACCCACCCACGGGTGGAAATTGGACGGTGCAATTCTTTGTCGGAACCGCAGCAGCAAATAGAATAAATAGAATGCAATTTAGCAAATTTACTTATTTACAGAAAACCCAAGTTGACGTCTGAAATAATTACATTATAACTTGTGTTAAAACATTTGCAATAGCAGGAAAGTGTTTATATGTGTGTTTTTATCAGGCACTATCAATAAAATTATGTAATTATAACGGTCAGAGTTCATGAATATATTTGGTAGGTCTTAAGCTCACAGTTCTTAATAACTATTTTCGTCTAATATTCATTTTAACCCAGCATTACGCCTTTAAAATGAATTATTTATTATTCTGACGTAACAAAAACGGTGGTTAAACCACAAATGTCTCAACGAAAACTTTTATCGACATTTCCTATGTTGTGTTATGAAAAATGTAAAACAAGTAGTAAAATAGAGGAAAATACTGATATTTTTAGTCAAACTAAAACTCAAAGGTGCAGAAATGCTTGCTGGAATGCCGTAACTACTCATAATCATACAGTGACGTTCTGTAGCAAGTTATAATTTACATTAATGGATGAAATTTCATAATGATAGACTAAAAATAATTGAAATAATTTGACATGCTTTGTATTTCATGTCTTTAAGTACAACGAACAAAAGAAGTTGTGCCAATATCAGTAAAATTTTAGAATAAATATATGTATGACAATAAAAAAATAAGCTATAAATATATACATATATTAAATTTTAATTAACTGAAACTATCTATTTAACATTATTTCTGAAGTTATACTTCTTTTGTTGCGTTAGGAAAAAAATACTGACTAAATTTTTACGAGGCGTGCGCGCGCCGTCACAAAAAACCGACACCCTAAGTAGCTATAGTTAGAATTTCAGTTTTTTAAACACATGAGTTATAGTCGCGTCACCTAACAGTGTCGCATTGTAATGAGTAAGATGTTTCACAATTTTAGAAAAGTTTTCGTTTAAGTAAAAATAGATGGTCTTATTGAAAGAAAATAAATATTAATTTTGCAAATTTTGCAAATTTTAACTAAACCTTATTGACTATGTTAGCTATTCTTATGCAGTTCTTTTTTTATTTTATTGTAAGTAATTATTTATTTGCATGTGAATAAAATTTATTTTAATGACCACAAAGAATATAACCTCTTACGTACGTACAGAAGTACACACATTTTTTTTGTATATACGTATTATATATAAATATATTGGGTTCTTTCAATCAGTATTCACTTCTTTCCGGGACTGATATAAACTGGTTATTGAATAAGGAATGTAGAGGTCGTGGCCATGTTTAGCTCTTTTATTGTTACACTAGCATATTCAGCCCGCTTCGCCGGGTTTAATTTAAAGATGTATTTACTAAAAATACAGAATATAAAATATATTAAATATAAGAATTAGCTTATTTAGCACCGCGATAATAATTATGACTCAACCTGAATTTAATTTTCTTCTACTCGATTCTCTATCTTGTACATGCACAGTGTCATGACGTTATAACTGACCTTAAATAGTTTGATGTAAAAAGCAATATCAGTAGTAAAAAAAACCGTCACTGACAGTTCAATAAAAATGCTCCGATGGTCACCAAAGTTTACAGGATTACCCACTGGGTCAATCTAAAGATCCTCTGAAAACTTGGTTAAAATCGGTCAAACCGTTTTGGAGTCTATCCGGAACATACATACAAACTTTCTCTTTTATAGGTATATTTAATCGGAACCGATACAAATGTTTGTTTTGTTACAAAACTTTGTTAAGAAGTTGTTTATTGATATTGGTAAATATTAAATAAATATGTTGTTCTATGACGGCTTAATATATTCCACAAAGCATAACAGGATATTGATAATACACGAGATCTTCTGAAATAATAATAATTTTCTTTTTTTTTGTGACAATAGTTAAGGACAAGAGTTTTATAATATGGATATTTTGATGGTTTTAATCTGATGTTCATAATAAAAACGAAACCAGAAAATACGATTCAGTTATAAATTTATGTTGAAGCAAACATACACTATATTGTATTAATAGACAAGATCTTTCGTTATATGTAGCGACATAATACTAAAGATAAAGCATATAAATCAACCTATCTTCACTTTACATTAAACAACCTGAAGCTCTAATATATTTTTCTCACATCGCTTAAAGTATCGTTAGATCACATTGATGCTAATCTACGATGTTGATGGATGTGGAATGATTGATGCTGAGGCATTATTAAGTGAAAGCGATATAGTTCAAAATCCATATTATATATTACATAAATATAATATGGATTTATATTATCTTATAAGAAATATGTTAGTGTGAAAGGCATTCTTTTTTGCATTCTTAAGCCTTTATTTTTTAGTATTGAACCTTTTTTAAGTCGTTGATCTCAAGACTCTCTTACATCGTTTATTTATACAAATATTTTGAAATTGATGATGATGAGCGACGATTGCGCATTAATTTGTTGACTAAGTAAAAACACCACATTTCATAAAAGTCCTTGCCTACTTCAAGGATTTTTTTATTACGCCCGAAACCTTTTCTCGTGTTTATCGGTCAAAAAAAGTAAAAAAAATAGTAAGGTACATTTTGATCGCGGTTTTAAGACGAAGCTTCTTAGCAATCCATGGATTCACCGTGCGGGTGCCGGGCCCATCGCGTTGCAAGGAGATTAGTGCAAGCAGTGCCTGGGACTTGCGACCCGGGAGTAGGTTTAAGGGGCCCCTTTATTATGCGCAAAAATGCTCACCTTCACCCTCCACACTCCTCTCCCTACCTAACCAAATTTGGAAAGAACCTACTAATGCCGCCAAATAATAATAATAAGCCAATATTACCGTATTTTTTACTAAAATCCACCCGTTGGGTTGGATAATAATTGAAGGTTAAAAAAGTTTTTGTCTTTTTAAGTTTCTATAGGCTGGGGCATTAATTTATAACCATACATATTTTCAAAACATTAAAATTCTTCGTTGAAAATAGACAAATAGGCAAAAAAGATTTTGTCTTAGTAATATTTTAATTCCTACAAATAATAATTTTCAACGAAAGTATTTCTACTTTATATTATTAATATAAAAGTGTACTTTATATAGGATAAAGTACGACTTACACTTACACTTACAAAGTTCTTAATGAAATATTGAATTGTTTTAGCTCATAACATATCCTACGAATAGACCCGGACAATTTTATTTCAACGAATCATTTTGTCGTACTGGTTGGTAGCTGTGTATCAGTCATTCATCACTGTGTATTTGTTCACTTGTTAGAACTAGATAAATATGAATATTTTTTAATTTTGTTTTATTCGCGTTTGTGATTGAATCCTATATAATGGCCTATCCTTAACCTAATAGATTTAAAGGGTACTTTAATTGAGATGAATAAGAATAATAGGAAGTTAAGGTCTGCATATTATCGTTTTTTTATTATTTTATATTCTAAAAAAGTAACATAGGTAAGTAGCAATAACTAAAAGCTAGTCCACAGGACTGTAGTAATACATATCTCTTTTTTTATAGAGGACTTATAGTATTAAATTACATACATATATAGTATTAAATTACTATTTATTTGTCTATTGCAAAAAACATTTATAATAAATGATCAAAAATAAATTTTGGATATCGCCCGTAATTCAATTCAATAAATATAATCACTAATTATTATGTGTTTAACATGGTATTGTAAAAATTGTTCCAAGATATATATCGTATAGAGAGGAACCTGTGCAGTTAAGGTGAGCGTGATTATACATTATAAAAGGTCCCATTAATGTACACGTGAATCGCAAGTCCCAGGAACTATTTTACGTTCCTCTACCTTCACTCCTTTCACTGTTCTTATACTGCCCGATACCTGCCCGGGGAATCCATGGAGTGCTGAAAAGTTTTGTCACATTATTATGTATCTTCATTTATTGACTTGTTATACTGAGAAAAACAGACAAGACAATGCAAGATGAAAAAATGCATAACAATCGATCATGCATAACATAAAATGCCATAGCATTTTTATAGAATTATAAATTAAAAACCTAAAATGTATATTGTCTAATCATGTTCGTTTTAACAAAGTAATCACGATTTTTAAAAGTAGAAAATTTTTCAGTGAACTAAGTTGTAATAATACTGATAAGCTTGATTTATGTTTAAATAGAGAAATGAATCGACTTCGAATTGAAACCTATTTTTAAGAAAATGAATGAACCAATTCCATAGTTTCAAAAGAAAGAATTGAATTAAATAACTCCAATAGTAGAGCTAAGATAAATAACGTTGACCCTACTTATATTATTTTATGATGATTATACAATTTCAAAAATATACTATACACTTTTATAATATAACACCATAATTCCAGTTAAAGGTTAAGTTTTTCATTTTTTGCTTTATGTACGTACATACAGTACAATACAGAATAGTAAGTACTTCAGCAGGCTATGCCTCGAATAGCGGCAGCGCTTTAATCAATTGCAATTTGCTGACATTTAACCAACATTACACAGCGTTGGCGAATTGGAAATTATTGCGATTGATCATAATATGTTATATTTAAACTGCATACATATTTAAACAATGCAAAAAAATAAAATAAAATATAATATTATAATGAATTTGTGTAAAATTCAATACAGTAACCTAATTGAAATTACTTTACATTTACTCTACTTTAGTTTGCTTTGCTTTATAGATTCTACAATATGCGTTTCATTAAGAAAGAGATGAACGCGTAATATAATGCGCGCCAGAAGTTTATGCTTTTATTTTTTATATGTTTTAATAAAAATATCGGTATTTTTATTTAAGTTATTGCCTTATATGTAAGTAGCTACAATTCTCATAAGCAGTTATATATTTATGATTCGGTAGCAAAATAAAAGTATATAAAACAACAGCCGTTTCGTTGGTGCGTGTTTTACGATGAAAAAAAGAGAATTATTTACAAATGATGCTCACATAACACCAGACAAGCATGGATTGGATATGATATAAACACTCATGATAAATAATTTTAAATTAGTATTTCATTATAAAAGACATAAGTCAATTCTTTTATTATTTTTTTTTATCTCTAATATTAATTAATGAAGTCAATTTTTAAACTACTTCCGAGGAAAACTATGAAGGACGTATTAAGTAGCAGTTTACTTCTTCTTATTCATGAAGAAATTAAAATTCCTAATATTACCTAAAATATTGATCTTTTTATTTTTTCCTACAATGCCAGTATGAAATTTGGTGTACATACAAACTTATAATAGAAAATCAAATATTAATTATGTCAAACGCAGCTGTTTCATGCCTGATCGTGTAATGCTCTCTGTTCTGAATTCGAAACTATACGAAGCGAATAAAAAAGCTTTTTCATTGATAATATATTATGTTAGTCGAAAATATATTCTTAGCGTTATGGAGAGGAATTTCCTCTGAAAGTTTTAGTAATGCTTCAGACGTAAATTATAAATACCTACTTAAAGTTTTACATTCCGCTCTTCAAGAGAAAAGAACTTTGGAATAAGTAATCTTGGTAATAGGTACGTAATATCCACGATGGCCTGAAAAAATTTTCTATCGTCCGAATATTGTTTAAAACTAAAACTTAATTTATAAATATTGCTGTCTATCAAAACTTAAACGAAAAAATATATATATCTATGAAAACTATATTATGATGTTTTAAAAATTATTGTTAAACCTATCACACTTTTGTAACTGTCATAAATATAAATAAGCAATATCTTGAAGATCATCAGATGACTAAAGCAATGGACAAGGACAGGTTGTTAGATAGCAAGCTAGTCTATAACTATTTGACATTTTACTCTGCAATGTTAATTGTGAAAGGTCCAAGAAGCTGTAATGGAATATTATGCTCCACTATACGCTAAGAAAGAATTCGTCTGGACTAATGTTATAATGATACAATTCATAAATATATTATTCTTTAAATTTTGGACTATTTTTTAAATCTTACATTTACACCGAATAGTATGTTTATTAAACGTTAACATTTTATTTCTTACGTAAGGGACTAATGTTTATTTTATCGTACATAATACTACCCAGAAATAGCTCCAGTAAACAATAGATTATAAATGAAAAAAAAAAACAAATCTCTTATTCGAAAAAAAAACGATCTAAACGATATGTACATGGTGGCAGGAAAACAGATAACAATAAAAAATCTATCGATTATATAAGTCGAATAGCAATATATACCTAATGATATACCTAATTGTTAATTTTATGATGTCAATGTTCGTTTATTGTTTCTGTGACGAGACTATTTAATTATTTCATAATAAGCTAATACCAGACCAAAAGTGATATAAAATATTACACTTTTTCATTGACCCCATTCATTAATAGTGTGAAAAAAGTTTGTTTTACTTTGAATACTTTTTATTTATTGGCAATTATTGTAATATAATGAATAAATAAATATGTAAAAAAAGTATATAGATAAATGTTCCTTGGGTTGTAGGCTGTTCAAATGTTATAATAGGATTTAAATAGTTTAATGTATAAATTGTTCATATTAATAGAGAATATGAAATATATTAAATATATTACATATTTAAATAAACATATCTGCTTAAAAAATCTTTACTATTAACAGAATTTCGTAGACAAATGTAATCTTCTTATGTTAAGAATAAATATACAAAAATAAATATTTTGATGAATATGTTATATGATAACTGTGTGATTTTAAATTACTAACCCAATTTAAGTATTTGTAAATAAGTTTTATGAAAATGTTAAATCTCAAATTCTTACCGTAGTAATATTTTTAATGTAGGTAATTGGAAGGAAACCATTTATCTGTTCCTTTTGGATAACTTTAGTCATCATCTTCAATTTAGGAGCGGTTTACTTTTCTTAATGTCAGATATAATCATTCTGCACTAATTAAAACTTAAATTAAAAATCTCGTTATTTTTATTACGTTTTCCTTTTTTATGTTCGATAATATAAGCACTTCGCAATTATAATATTTTAGACTACCTGAGCTTATTTCACAAGCGATTATTCTTCTAATGATTTTATTCATAAAACAATTAGTTTAAACCTTTTCTTTATTTAGCGTAATGTTAAATCGTTTATAAGTTTAAATAACTAAAATGTATTTTACGTATAAAAATAATTATTATACATTTTAGATGTAATTTTTATTACCTTTGTTATAAAAAAAAAATTAAGTACTAGCTTTTGCCCGCGGCTTCGCACGCCTTAAATTCGTAGTAAAACAATTCCCACTTCCCTTTTTTTGTATTGGCTTCTATATGACTTATTTTAAGTGATACGATCAAAATTATAACATCGGCAGACATCGCTCACTGTCAAAAGTATATTTAAAGTTTTTAATAAGGATACAATATTAGGTGCTGTAATTATTTTTATACCTCTCTTGTTTTTACTTAAACGTCCATTTAAATACTTCTTAAACATAATACTTAATAACCCTCACTGCCTGCTCTGCTGAAGCCGGATGGATCCCTGGCCCACACAGCAACAGAAAAAGCGAATGTACTTGCTTCTCTGTTTGCTGATAATTCGCATCTAGACACTGGCAATGCTTCTCCAGCACATCTTCCTCACTGCGGTATTTCGATGCCTGAAATCCGCATCACTAACAAAGAGGTATGGAGAACATTGTGTCGTTTAGATGTGAATAAAGCCTGTGGTCCTGATGGTATACCAGCCATTCTGCTCAAGACATGCGCAGCTGAGTTGTCTCCTGTACTGACACGTCTGTATCGTCTCTCTTTCATGACTGGAATAGTGCCGAAATCCGGGAAGCTTGCTAATGCGCAACCCGTGCCCAAAAAAGGCAGCCGTGCCGACTCTGTCAATTACAGACCGATTTCAATCACCTCCATACTCTGCAAGATTATGGAGCGTGTATTGAACTCGCGCCTACCAGCATACCTAGATGGTAACGATCTCCTCAGTGACCGACAGTACGGGTTTCGCCGTAATAGGTCTACTGGGGACCTCCTAGTGTATACTACTCACCGCGGTCGCCGTCTCTCTGGACGTCTCGAGGGCATTTGACAGGGTCTGGCATGCGAGCCTTATAAGCAAGCTTTCAGCGTACGGTATATCTCCTGGTCTGATCGGCTGGGTAACGGACTTTCTGAGCCAAAGATCTCTCCGAGTAGTTGTCGACGGGTGTTCCTCGGAACCCTTGACAATAAATGCCGGAGTGCCTCAGGGGTCCGTTCTTTCTGCAACTCTGTTTCTGCTGCACATTAATGATCTGTTGAAGCCCGGTATCTATGGGAATGCAGACGACAGCACAGTTGTAGAAAGATATCTGCCGAGTACTCGGGCTAGTCGAGATCAAGTACAGTCTGAAAGAGAAGCCATGGTGCAACGTTTGAATGACAAACTTCAGGCATTCTCCGCATGGAGCAATGCCAATCTTTTCAAGTTCAACGCCACCAAAACGCAGACGTGTCTATTCACCGCAAAAAGGAGCCCTTTCACCTTGGCTCCTACTTTCCAGAATGTATCCTTTGAATACAGTGACCGGCTTCAGTTGTTAGGCTTAGAGATTTCCTCGAACCTCAACTTTGGTCGGTTCATTGAGTCCAGAGCAAGAGCAGCAGCAGCAAAGCTTGCCGTTCTTGCGAAGGTACGGCAGTACTTTACCCCGGCAGTACTTTACTTTACTTTTATACAAAGCACAGATCCGGTCGTGTGTAGAGTACTGTGGTCACATATTTGCTGGTGCCGCAAAGTCTCATCTTGCGTTTCTGGACTCAATTGAGAGGCGAGCAAAGAGGCTTATAGGCGATCCTGAATTGGTCGGAGCCGACCTCCAAAGCCTTGAGCACAGGCGTAGAATTGCTAGCCTCTCAGTATTCTATAGGATACATTTTGGTGAGTGTGCGCAGGAATTACACGAGTTAATTCCCCCGTCCCCCTTCCATCACCGGACGTCCCGACGCACGGCAGGTATCCATCCTTTTGTTGTGGACATTCCACCTGTCCGAACGAAGCGCTTTGCTTCCTCATTTTTACTGCGTACAGCAAAGGATTGGAACAGCTTGCCTGCGTCGGCATTTCCAACCGAATACAATGTGGTCACATTCAAGAGAAGAGTGAATAGGTTGCTAGGGTAATGCACCTTACCACCTAAGACTACATTCCACTTACCATCAGGTGGAATGTGTCAATCATTGCCCTAGATCATATAAAAAAAAAAAAAGAGATTATTAACTTCTTTATTTGTTAACCGATTGTTAAAAAAAAAACAAAATATAACGTGAATCCCATGACTATATATTCCCGAAAACTGCATCCAAATCGACTAATGAAATCGACGAACAAAATGAAAAAAACATTGTTTTGTGTTCTCTTGCTTATATAAAGGTCCCCCTGTATGAATTTTGGAAAATATTTTTTTTTCGTGTTGTGTGCACAACTAAAAGACAAACAGATGAACAGACAAAGATTTTAAAATGCTAAAAATGGATTCTGTTAATTATTACTTTACATCCTGGTATATTTTTTTAAATATTTTTAATGTACAAAGTCTACTACTCTACAGATTTATTACATGTATAGAATAAGATTTTCATGGTACCTATTACGTCATTGACATAAATAGTCATAACTTTTTTATTTCTTGACCGATTTAAATGAAATCAAATCAAAATGTTAAGTGAAGACTGTGATAATATATTCCTGAAAAACACATTCAAATTGGTTAAGCCGTTTCTGATATTAGCGTGCACAAACATACAGACATACAGACATACAGACAAACAGACAAACTGAAAAACCATTGTTTTGGGTTCTCTTACTCTTATAAAGCCCCCCTATGATGTTTTTATTTTTTTTGATTCCATGTACAGGAATGGCTCAGTGACGATTTTATTATATGTATAGATGAGTTTGAGAGATTCATTTACAATTTCCTGACAAAAGAAAAAATATATATATGAATAATGAATTATCTTGTTTCTTTTACTTGATTCGTAATGTTTAACACTTTGAACTTCAAAACTTTTATGAACTTTAATATTTATAGTTGAAATTTATATAAATACATATATATTTAAATAAATATATATATATATATATACCTATTATAAATGTTATACTCATCACTAACCGATAAAAAGTGCGTCTTCAAAAATATTGCAGGTTCGCCGCATACAATAAATTGTACAAGAAGGTATTTATTACCTACATTACAAAGAGAAAAAGATAAAGGTTGCCCTTTCAGATATACTCGTAACATGAAATTTATAGATTTACATTACACTCAACCCTCTACAGTCTTCATGATTTCATTTAATACTTGACTTTTGCTAAGAAAATTCTAGAAATCTTAATCTTGAATGATGTTATAGCACTTGTCAAGTTTCTGTTTCAAATTGCTGGTTTTATACATATATAAAACTAGCAATTTATAGCGTGATTTATTTTCTTCAAAACTTCCAAGGGTCCAATTTCTTATGTGGTAATATGAGTTTACGTTTGCTCTGTGATTAACCATAATAACCGAAAACAAACGCAATGTTTTATTTATATTTATCAATTATCGATATTCGATTAATTTTCAAAAAGACTAAATAGTTTAAAGCTTTTTAATCAATAATAATAGCAATTTTATAAATATCTAATTGCTTCGATTTTACCGGATACCACTAAGAAGAAATTCTCTCGAACTTTTGTGTAAAATAATATGCCAATTTTACAATAGTCATTTATTTTATTATCTTTGACTTTCTCTACTTTCTACCTTTGTCACATTTGACAAATGTGTTATTGGATATCAGGTAAAAGGTAAATTTGAAAAAAGTGGTAAAATCCAGGGCGGTGCCCTAATCACTACATTTTCCATTGATATGTTATTATTATTTTTGGACGGTTTATCATTCCCAGATTCTTTATTACATATAAATAAATTGGACACCATGTATCTATAATGAATGTAAGTGCATCAAAATCAGTGCCGTTATTTCCAACCGATAAGGAGCTGAGTGCTTTGCTAGACTTAACGTTACACAATTGTTTTGTTATCTTCACCGATGTTGCCACCAAAATTTATACAGCCCTCTGGTTGCATCAAATTTATTGCTTTACTGGCTGTGCCTGACTTTGTACGCATAGGTTTCCTACGTACACCCATATTATTTTTAGGGTTTTAATAAGTTACTTTGTTTTTTTAAAAACGTTATGCGCCTTTGAAATTTTTTATAAAAATATAAACTTTTATACCAGTGAGTCTATGTTTGATCGAAAATTGAAATTGAAAAGGAAATTGTAATTCTTGACTGTAGCTCTACCAATAGGGAACATGCAAAAAAATTTAAATGGTCTCAAATATTTTTTTTTCGATTACTTTTTATCATCTTATTATAATAAAATCATTTTTTTTTAATTTACTAATCATTTAAGGCCATAAAATAATTTATGAAAAGTGTAACTTTAGGGAGCGAAATTCAAAATTCCAAAACGCGCCACCATTGGTCGAAAGGAAATGTGACGTCATTTGACACACCATTCAATATATCGGCGTTTAAGTTCATACTGTGGTATCAGTGTGACTGAGAAAAATAAATAATTTAAACCTATATTTTCGTGCTTAAAGGTTTTATTAAATGATACAATTGTTTAGGTAATATTAAAAACATTTTCTAAATACTCAAACAACTCTAACAAAACAAATACCTACAAACTCTTTTTGAATAGCAGTTAGCATGCTACTACACAATACATTTTTAAAATGTTTCTGCCTCTGAATCATTTTTCACTTCACTTGACTCAGATAAATAACTTGGTTGATAATCAGCAGATATAGAAGATATAAGATGCTATAGAAGTATTATCAGCTGTGTTTTCAGTAAACAATTTTCTTTTTAAAACAGATAGTTTTACTTTTAAAACTGTTGTGTAACAATGTTGTGTGTTAAATGAGGAAATGGTGACAATGCTACATTTTGTTTTTCAGCAGATATATTTACATTGACACCTTTACTTCCATACTTCGGTTTAATATTAACTTGCACAGCTTAGTCACTTGGTAATTTATCTTTAATATGCAAAAAGCAAGGCTCTGCCTTATGATCATCACATTCAATAGGAGAAGTACTGAGTCTTGGCTGGTTAATATCACAGACATTTGTATGGACTAGGACTTACTACCTGTATCACTTCTTCGTAAAGGTCACCAATTTTTTTAAACACTACTTTTGATAGCTAACTCTTAAAAGGCTTCATTAACCGATGTCAATCTTTGCCTTTTGACTATGCACATTCTCATTCTATCAGCTGTTGTTTTTGCCACAAAAATATATAAGGAACAACTCCTTTCTTCAAACTTAGATTACATCTTTCTCCTTGTTGTTTCGTTACACATATTATATTCAATACAATTTGCTGTATCTTCCTTAATCTGAAATAAATCGACAGACCATAAAAATTGCGTAAAACAAAAAAAGATTACGGTTTTTATAGAAAGTTATACTGAAATTTGTAAGATAGGTTAGGTTAATTTTAAACTCAAATTTTCTAATGTTTAATACTTACTATAAATTTAAACTATTAGATTAAACTTATTATAAATAAAGTATACTTACGTTAAATTGATCTTCACAACCATATAAACACGATTTAGGACCTATATTATCCCTTTTAATTACCGTACACCATTGTTTTTGTATTTTCGCATCTCTTGGAATACAAAAAACACTTTGTCGGGTGTTTTTCTAATACTATTTTTGCACTCCGGTACTATACAATACTCGTAAGATGGTTTTTATATTCTTCCATGACTTGTAAAGCAATTAAAACTTAAAATATCTATGAAATTGCTAAAAATTTCATAGTAAACATTCACTGGATGTATCATTTGACGTCACGCAAAGCGCGCGCAAAATGGCGGTGTTTAAACGGGTCAAATTTACTCAATGTTTTAATTTTCACTTTGAAAAAAAACTAGAATCTTTTCAAGCCTATTAATATTTTTTTCTACGATATAGAGAGGTAAATGATTAATTTACGTCAAAAAAAAAATACGTGAATGTTCCCTATTGAGCTATCGTATAACTGTCCGTCTCGGTTAATTAATTCTAAACGTTATGGTTTTATGGCTACTGGGTAAGAGTTCTTTTGCAATATTGATTAAACCTAAAGAAGTGAAAATTTGTGTTTTCGTAGATCTCAGAAAAGTAATTAAATTAAAAATATAAAAAAACACCCGTTACAAAATACCTCTAAAAAGGATAAAAATAATGTAATTTTGTACTTATTGATGTCGTCGCGTCGTCGCGTCGGAGCAATGCTAAATAAAGGAAGAAATTAAAATGCTAGTAAGCTACCAAGGCAAATAACGAAATAAAAATATCAAATTCTAATTCTAGTCTAAGTCTTCATTCATTTGCTCCGAACACTTCATAAATTCTATTTTAAAAAGTTTTCGGTTGTAAGTACGTTGACGATGGTGTAGACCAGAATATATTACATACATTACAACGGTCCCCCGATGCAACGACTTCAATAAGTAGAAAACTATATTATTTTTATTCTTTTAGATGTTTTTTTTGCATAAGAGGTTTTTAATTTAAAAAAAACAGCGAGAAGCAAGTTAGTTATGGACCCGTTTATAATATTCGTATTAATAAAAACTACTCAGGAATAAGGAATTTCATGTCTTATAGATGACTTTCTACACCTATAAATCAAATTAAATAACATCTCTTTATTTGATAAAGTGTGCCTTTACTTTGTTTTATTATAATTTTTTTCATTAATTTAAGTAATTTGCACGTTTGTTAAAAAAATTAATAACATTTATTTCTATTTTTAATTTATTGCGGTGAGGCGATACATTTCGAATAGTCATGGCAAGTAATTGAAAATCGTATCATTTCCGTATTTAGTTCCTTACAATTGTAGTGTTAATCAAAATGCGTGGCTAGGGGCGCGTCTGTTTGAGAGGGTGTCGCTAGGTCCCGAAGCCAGGCAAACTTTGGAGAAAAGCAGACGAAGGAGTGTGGGTTGGTTACTCTGAATGCATGTGGTGGGGTAGATACCAAACTACATGAAGCTTTTATATTGATGAATAAAAGAAATAAAAAATACTGTGTGTGAACAAGACGAAGAAGAATGGGATAAAATTTTAACAACATGTCACCATAACTGCGATGTGATCCAAAATGGAGAAAAGCCACTGTGCTTATTACAAGGGGGTGATATATTGCTAAGGCGTGGGACTTCTATTGCCTAAAAGGATATCAGAGCACATATTGGAGTATGAGTGCCAGAAGCCACGGCTTTTCTGGGTGTGGCTCAAAGTTGGAATCATTTCGCTACGAGTAATAGCAGTGTATGTCCAAAAATCTGGACTTCGAAGAGGCAAGAACAAAAAGAGTTGTATGAGAATGAATGTAATGAAAGTGTAAGAGGCAAAAGAGAAGTGGCGCTGTCAGGACAAAGAAAAGTGGCGCTCCATACCCCTTTCATGGGATTATGGAGTGAACTATGTATGTATATATAGAATATGTCGTTATATATGTTAATACTTGAAATGACACAGCTGTAAAATATAAAATTACACAGTTGTAAAATATAATATCCTCATTTTAACTGTAACATTAATTCCTTAAAAGGTATGAGCATATAACATTTTATTTTTGATGTTCCAATGAGATGTTATAAATTACTCCTTAAATAACAACGTTTTAATATTTATTAAAATTAATTGGTACAGTATTTTATACATGACCACAGCTGGGCACAGGATTTCTTTATAAGCTTGGAAATTAATGTGCAGTTTCCAAACCCTGAAAGCTCTGTGGTTTAATCATCCTAACGTGAATTTTAATCCGGTACAGGTTTCCGAGTTTCAAAATGTATTATTTTTGCCGAAATTGAAAAATGTTATGCACATTTTATAATCTATATGTCATCTTTATTAGATAGTATGACGGTTCTAAGCACAATTACATTATTTTATTATTATTTTATTAAAAGGCACAAAAAATATTACATTCCCATGTTTAACGTATTTTTTTTTTTATTTTGATTATGAATATATTTTTTTATAAGTGTAAGTTTTAATTGTAAATGTTTGTCGCACTAGACAGAGATATAAAGAAATATTAATTTTAAAATACATGGAAATTCATTTCATCGAATTTCCCCGAATGATTATCGAACAGATATGATTATCGAACAGATCTGATTATCGAACAGATCTGATTATCGTATAGATAGAAAATATATGATTATCGTTCGAAACAGCAGAAGAGAATTATTATTAATAATAATTAAATTACAAATAATGTGAACGGATTTTGAATTGGTTTTCTATATGTCAATTTTAAAATAAAAAAAACAAATACGAAAATTAAGGAAATAATATATAATAAATGAACTCTGGACGTCTTGCATCATAAAAATAGAATAAAAAGGACATTTTTTATATCTCTTGTTTATAATAATTTACGTTATTTAGGATGCTTAATAAACATACTTACTTAGTGTTTTTATTAAATCTAATTACATAATCATGGTAATACAATTTTTAGCAACTTTTTTGTACTCAAAAATTGCCCAGGTACAAGTACAAGACACAATACATAATATTATTGTGTCTTGTAAGTACTCCTATGTCCAAGTAATAGGTACTTTTTAAATATATTTTTCGCTGTTGGTTACAGAGGATGGAATATTCGGTATTGCTTATAAATTAATTTTATGACAAAATAATATTAAATTTTCGATAAATTAATTTTATAAATACTTAATTAGTTGTTTATGAACTGCTATAACGTTTAGTGGACCTACTTAAAAAAATATCTTATTTTCCACAGTCTTTGTAAATAATTGGGAAGGTATAAAATATGAGTTTTATGTAGTGGTTTTTGAAGTTTATCTTAAAGTTATCACATACCTTTTTTGTTTCCCTTAGCTTGAAATAGTCCAGTAGCCATGTTTATTTAAATGCAAATATAAATTATTCTTAGTCATAAAAGATAAATTTGTAATATTTATCATTACTCTGAAAAATAATAAAACAATGATGAAAATAAAATCAGATTTAATTATTGCAGTTTTTAAGATCGATCAAAATTACTAGTTTACTAACTATAGTTAATAGCTATAACTTCAGGACATGGTAAAAGTTATTAAACTCTAAAATGAGGAAAATAAAGAGATGGTGATAACCTAGAGGTACAAAACCTCTTATTTACCCCCTCTTATTTGTATGTGCGTTTCCCACTCTCGTTACTCAGTTGCCATCCTAAACGTTCTTATAATTCTCTTATAATTCAACCCTCATTCCAAATCTTTTTTCGTACAAGCAGCGAAGTTATGGAATAGGTATCGAATAGGTATGTACATACTGAATATAATTACAAAACATACAAAATATATTGTAATTATATGTATTTTTGGGTTTATTTAGATATAAATGTATATATTATAATTACTATTTTCATTGTTTATGAAAATAGTAATTATAATATGCTCTCTATAACCATGTTTTCAACACTCATGGGTCTCTGGAAGAGATATCTTTGAAGAGATAAGCTCATCTTATGTGTATGTCTTTGTTCATATTGTATTTTTTATAACTAATACATGAAATAAAGTAATAAATACATGAAATAAAGTAATAAATACATTTCTTAAAATCATTTTCTATAGGGTACCTTCAAATTACTCCATCAATTCGGGCGGTAAAATCTTTTCTATAGCAACAAAACAACCTCAGAGGCGGCTCTATTCGTGTAGAAGATGCTATTGGAGCATCCATTCACCAATGAACCTTCAGGTCCCTCCATCAAGTCTGGAAGTAGTATCTCAATATAACTAACACAACGGGCCCAACTAGACTGGCCTTGCTTTATTGTCTAGGAGATCAACTAGCAGTCACCAAAGTATTCATATATTCTTGGGTCATGGTATAAATAATACGTCTTATAGAACATTATAATTTTATCACATGTATAATTTGTTCAAACTTATACATCAATAATATAATAATAATTTAATTAATCAAAAATTAACAATCTAAAAAAAAATAAGTATCGAAATATCGACTTTTTTCATTTACAAATTCTTCCCGCACTATAAATGCGTACGCGTGCTAAGTCAAGATTTTTCTATGTACTGATGTGATTTGCTACCTAACATTTTCGGAAATGCGTCCTGAAAATATTTTACCCTATATTATTAAATGCATGCACAATGTTTTTTTTAATATATTAATAATTTTAATTAGTGATACGTTACAATGAGTTTTGCAATTTCTAAATATTTAATAACGAAATTAGGCTGCCAAAACTTAGACAATATATTTTTTTATTTATTTATTTTTTCTAAATTTTTCAGTTATATTAGTGTTAACATTTTATAAGCTATTGCTAGGCTTTTATCGCGGGCCTTGAGCGTGGGGACCAAATCTAGAAATTCCGTAACGAAAAAACCTAACACCCCCCACTCCGACTGGCACAGCGGTGATACTTTCTAGTTTAGCCATCTATCGATGAACAGCAGAACTTTTAATGACTTTGAAATATCACGCTTGTCTCTTTAGTTTACCAACTCGCCTCTAGGTAGCATTGTTGTATAAAATATTGAATTTGAAAATGAATAATGATGTATTATAATCCACAACAAAATATGGGACCACCATTGACGCGGTATTTTTTAGGTATTTAGAAGATATCAAGTCTCAAACTTATGTTTCAGTTACCATAAACCTATAGTTTTAATGATAAATATTCCTGAATAACCCACATGTATTGTAAGATAATAAAAATATTTGGAACAGTATTAACTTCTCATTTATTTAATAAAAGAAAAAAAAAGTTTTCTCAAAAAGTCACCACGCTCAAAAAGTTTAATTAATATCAAAGAAAAACCAATTTTTTTTTTTTTTTTTTTTTTTTTGTCTGTCTATGCTGTTAGCCCTGTTGGCTATTACAGCGTCACCGGGGGAGCGGGTGGGTCAGGAGACCCGCCCTTAAAAGGGGGGGCCAGTTGGGCCCCCATGGGGAACGACGTCCCGAGGGCGTCTCAGATTGAGACACGGACCTCGGCTCGGGGCGTCGTTAGTCAGGAGGGAAGCTAAGGAAATTTGGACACTAGCGTCCTCCGACGGCAGAACGCCGGAGCAACGGAGCTCTTACTCAGTTGGGACCTCGTCTATACCGGTATAGACGGTGTGTGTCTGTTTGTTGTGTGGTGTCATTATGCCTACGCGTACACGTTATTACCTACTGTGAACGCGTCGTCGGGGTCAACGAGTACCGACTTGGGTCTTCTTTTTCTGACTAAACTAGTCTTACGTGTTCTATACTCTGCGGCGTCAGCCACCAGTGGGTTCGGGTGTCGCTCAGCACGTTCAAAGTACTTTTGGGAAAGCCCCTTGAAGTACTGAGCGATGGTCGGAAGGTCTAAGTCTCTATGGAGATCGATGTTGCGTACGAACCACGGCGCCCCGGTTGCAATCCGTGTAAACCTGTTCTGAATCACCTGAAGGGGTTTCAGATTAGCGTGCGCAAAAGCGGGACTCGCATAGGACATGACGGAACGTATGCAAGCTTTGTAAAGTGTCACCTTATTGCGAAGGGACATTTTACTCCGCTTGCCTAACAGCGGATATAAACGACCTAATATGTAGGCCGCTCTGCTACGAACGGTCCTAATATGCGCAGTGAAAACTAACTTTCTATCTAACGTTACTCCTAGGTATTTTGCCTCGTCTTTCCAAGGTATCGGTTTATCAAAGAGTTTGATTCGCGGGAGGATCCTTGGGGGGCCCCGTTCGAAGAGCACCGAAACGCTCTTCTCAGGGTTTACCTCGATCCGCCATTTCCGCAACCAACTCTCGAGGGAGTCGACTGCGGATTGGAGACGTTGGTATATCTCCCAGTGATCCTTAGAGGACGTGTAAAGCGCGGTATCGTCCGCGTACATGGCAAGGTGCACTTTAGACTGCACTCGTGCACTCGCGGTCTAGGAATATCGCTAGCGTAGATGGAGTAGAGGATGGGCGAGAGAACTGAACCTTGGGGAACACCCGCCCTGATGGGGCGGGGGGTTGACAAGACGCCTTCCACTCTGTAGCGAAAGGAGCGATTCGTCAGGTAGTCCCGTATGATGAGTACGAGTCTGTCCGACACCTTGAACTGGTATAACTTGTACACCAGTCCATTGTGCCAGACCCTGTCGAACGCCTTACCTACATCGAGGAAGAGCGCTCCTGTCCTATGCTTCTTGGCCCTCACAGTGGCCCCTATCAGTATGTGCTCCGTGAGGCGTTGCACCTGATGGGAACATGAATGGTTGGCTCTAAAGCCGAACTGCTCATTTGGGATGATTTTGAGTCTCTCGACTTCCGATCTAAGTCTACAGAGGATGATTCTCTCATATACTTTCCCTAAGGAACTAAGAAGACTAATGGGACGGTAACTACTAGGCAGATGCCGGGGTTTGCCCGGCTTATGGAACCCTATCACTATGGCCTCTTTCCACTGGGCCGGAAACGAGCAACCGGCCAGTAGAGCGTTAAAAATGGTAACCAATAGGTAAATTAAAGGAGGCGGAAGAAGCTTTATCACTTTGTTAGTGATCCTATCGGGACCTGGCGATTTCTTGACGTGAAGCGCCCTAACTATGGACGTCACCTCGTCTAGGTTCGTTTCCTTGATTGGCGGACCGGCCGGTGGCTGAGAACACATTATATTGACCGATTTGTCGACTATTTCGACATGATCGCGATCAACGGATTGAGCAGACAGACGGCACTGGCTCTCTAGACTGTCGGCTAAGCACTCAGCTTTGTCAGGGTCGTCAAACGCGATGGCGGAGTTAGGTCCAACCAAGGGAG
Source organism: Napeogenes sylphis (assembly GCA_959347405.1). NCBI lineage: Eukaryota > Metazoa > Arthropoda > Insecta > Lepidoptera > Nymphalidae > Napeogenes > Napeogenes sylphis. The sequence goes on along the minus strand of OY365788.1, from coordinate 24,496,745 downwards.
GCATATCTGAGACAGTGTCCGCCTTCAACGCTCTCTGCAACCGCCAGAATGCCTGGTGTGTTGGAGAGAGCGTCGCAAGCGTCCTATCCCAGCCGCTATCTCTGAAGTCGTCGAGAGCTTGTCTCGACTCCCTCTGAAGACGGCGCAGCCTCCGTCGGTTGTCATCTGTCGGGTATCGGTCATGGGCTCTAATCGCGGCGTTTTTACGGGTGATGAGAAGTCTAATGTCCGGAGGGAGTGCTCGGTAACCCTCGAAGTTCACTCAGACCTCCCTCGAGGACTTTCCTATGCTATCTACCAAATGTTCTGTAAATTTAGTCGCGGCTGAGACAGCGTCCTCGACCGATGTAAGCTGGTCAGGAATTTTGTCGAGGTGCGCTGATACGGGGGAATGGAGTTGCTCTCGAAGCTTCGTCCAGTTAATAATTGTTTTTGTCGCGGGTTCCCTAAGGGGGGGAAGTCCTAGCTGAAATAGGACCGGTCGATGGTCAGAGTCTAGCTCGGATAGCGTCTCGATAGAACGTAACTGGAGTGTCACGCCCTTCAAGAGTACTATGTCGAGCACGTCGGGTCTGTCATGTCGGAAGTCAGTGTCGCAGTATCGCGTTGGACTCAAAGGCGCGGTGATCTCGAAGTCGAGACCAGCCTTGTAACTTAGCCTATCAAGGAGATTTCCTCTACTGTTTGCGACAGTAGAGTTCCAGCGGGGCTGTTTGCAATTTAGGTCGCCGGCCAGAATGGTTGCGTTACCTAATTGTAGTAAGGACTTAAGGTCCCTCTCAACTAAGGCTTTATTAGGAGAAAGATAGACGGATGCTAGTACGATCGACTGATGGCCGGTCATACCCACCTGACATAATGATGCTTCTACGTTAACTAGTTGGGGCGGATCGAGCGGAGTGCAATGAAGAGACCTTCTGTAGTAGATGATGGTTCCCCCCTTCGCGGTTGCCCTATCGTTCCTAACGAGACGGTAATTCGCGATGCGCGGATCAAGATTACACCGCTTCAGAAAGGTCTCTTGTACTAACAGGACGTCTATCTGGTGCGTGACCACGAAGTCGCGCACTAGATCTATCTGCTTAAGTAGCCCGTTCGCGTTGAATGTAGTGACAGTCAGAGAGCGAGGTTTTACCCTTCCACGCGATGTCATCATGTTGACATCATGTGTTCATATATCGATTTGATTAGGACGGCGTGCTTGAGGAGCACTTCCATCCTCGCGGGAGGGTTCCGCGCGGAATCCCTCATTTCGTTCGAAAAGACTAGGAGCTCTTCGATGTCTTTTACACCGAATAGGCTCGTGACGCACGCGAGCGAACTCGCAACTCCGTCGGTGGAGTTACGAACCGGCGGCGACGGTGTCGACTGGGGGACGGGCTGTGGGATATTCCTCGGAGGCTTCACCCAAGCGTTCGCGACCGCGTTCGCGGGTGCCTGAGGGGCCTGGGATGCCTGAGGGGCCGCCGGCCTCCTAGGGGCTAGAGGAGCCCATGGAGGCTGGACTAACCGAGGAGGATGCCTTGCCGGCTGTGTCCTGCGCGGCGCTTTGGGGTACCCGCGATAATTCGCGGGATGGCCCTTCTGTCCGCACAGGACGCAGCTGGAAGGATCCTCAGGGACCGGTCCCTTTCGAGGACAGTCGGCTGTCGCGTGGTCGTCCAGGCACTTGACGCACCTTGGACGTGCGTAACAAAAACGTTGGGAATGCTCATAGAGCTGGCAGCGATGACACTGACCAGGAAAACCGGGACCGCGTGGAGGTTCGACCCTAAGGCCGGAGAGTTGGCACACTGCCTTAACGTTAAAAATTTGCTTTCCTTCCGGGGAAAGCTCGAGATGGACGAGAACAAAATCGAACGGGACCCTAGTGGCCGCTCGGTACATGCGGTGCACCGAGATGACGGGGTCGATTGGGACTTAAGGTCCTCGAAAATCCGCTAAATAGTGAGCTCCACGGGGAGCCCTCGGATGACCACCGTTAAGCGGCGTTCATCCTCTAGCGCGTAGGTGTGGTATCCGTAACCACGTTCGCGGAGAAAACGAGTCAGACCACGGTGGTCTGACGAAGATGCGGTTTGTACGCGGATACCGTCGGCGGTATTTCGGGCGGACGTGAAATGGAGCTTGTGCTCCGTCATAAGTGCGGACAGAGTGTCCCACTTAGACTTGTCCCTTATGTAAAGCGGTGGCGGCGCGGGGGACTTCCGTGGCGCTGAAGGCGCCTCCGCGGGCGCTGAAGGCGCCTCCGCGGGCGCTGAAGGCGCCTCCGCGGGCGCTGAAGGCGCGGACGACGGCGACGCGGACGCGGGCGCTTCGGGCGCGATCGGCGCGCGTTCGCGAGTCGGGCCCGGGCCCGATGAACGGTCGGGCGACGCGGGTTCGCTACTAGCGGGTTTTGAGGCCCGTTTTCGCGGGACGTTCGAGGAGAGCGCTTTCGTCGCCTTCGTCTTGGCCGATTTGGTCTGCACGGTCGTGAAACCGTCGTCCTCGTCAGCGTCCGAGGAAGGGGACGAACTCCCCGACTCGGAATCCGAGGCCGTCTGCTCGGTAGGAGTGGCGGCCTCGACCTCCATGTCGGAGGTGCTCTCGGTCGCAATCGCGGCGCGCGAGGTCGAGGGCGGAGACTCGATGCCTAACAGGACAGAGTACTGCAGGCATAATACAGGCGCAATTCCGTGGACCCAACCAAAAAACTGCGACTTGGACAGATCTTCGGGTTCCGCCGCGGATTTGGGGTCCATGGTGGAGCCCGGAGATATGAGCCGTCCTCCCTGCGTGAGCAGGGAGGCGAGTGCCTAACGTGAACCCTATCGAATCTCTGTCAGTAGGTGACAGAGGTGTGCCTAATACCCTAACGACTGTGTACTTACACGACGCCGGCTATTACGACGAAGTCTTTGAATTGCGTTTCGTACCCTAACTAGGGCGACGTCGGACTTGTTGGACCCCTATGCAGGCTCGCCGGCTCGCAGGTGTGCTTGCGGCGATGACTCACACACAAACACAATCACACCGCTGGCTTGCACACAATGGAGGTCGTTATCTTGACTGGCGCAGGTGTACGAACGGTCGGTGCAGGTGGTCGGTGCAGGTGGCTGGGCGGTCAGCGTGACCGCCCAGGTAGGTGGCGCGGATAGGCGGAGCAAGTAAAAGTGTCTCCCGGTCGACTACTCAACGGTGAATGAGAAAAACCAAGGAAAAAAAATACTGCATAAATAAATAATTATAATTGCATAAGTTGATAAAAAATCTATGCAATAGCTTTACCGCGGCAGTCCCCGAGTGCCGCACGTTTTTTCTTTTGTAATTTAAGTAAGTTTACTAAAACTGTTTATTGTTTATTTTCATAAGCTCGTTCATTTGTTCAGTGTGAATTTATAATATACAGTGTATATTATGATACTTTCCTGAATAGTAAATATTAGTTTAATTTTAATTGAGTATCGCTATACAGATTAATTGACTGTTTCATATTATTATTAATGTAATCAATTTATTCATTATAATTATTTTAAGTACATAATTACTCTAATCAATGATCATAAAAGTTCAGACTTATTTATACCATTCAAATAAAACATTTCGCATTTTCAGTCTATACTCATTTCAAAATTCTATAAGAGTTTAAATGAAAGAGACCCAAACCTAATTTCAATACATTTTTATTATTATGTTAATGACATGGTTTCTTATCTTAAATATTTTATTTTTAACCGACTTCTTCAAAAAGAAGGAGATTCTTCATTCACCGAGGTTTCTGAACCGATTTACGTAATTCTTTTTTTGTTTGATGCGGAATAGTTTCGAATTGGTTTATAAATTTGATGATGATTTCGATTTTTTATAAATTTGATTCAGGTAGGCCTATTCGTTTTTATTTAAAAAAAAAATAAAAAGTTTCAAATTCCAAGTTTTGAACTAGCACCTCCGGAAGGAAATCAAAATGTGCTGTGACTAATGACATCTGTTGTTTTGGATAATATGTGAAGTCTGACGCACTGCGGCCAGCCGGTTCTCACGTTGCTGAGCAGACTCGGTTGCTGTACGATTTCGTATCACTTCTAATCTATGAGCCCTCTGCTCAGTCGACTCGTTCTCTATACGCTCATTAATGAGGCCAAGTCTATTAAGTCTCTGCTCAACATACTCATTCGCAAAACGCTCTTGGATCTTACCGAGTCTAGAATTATGCTCATCTAGAGTTTCTTGAAGTAATCGTGACTTCATATATGTCTTCATGGCCAACCTACGTTTTTAACGATCTTTAATAGTCTCCCATTGTGAAACTGAAATTGTGTTTCGAAGAGCGATTTTACGGAGACGACTAATTTTATCCGTTCCCGTTGCTTGAGATCTGTATTTTTAAGGCGTGCAGCACCTTTTGTAGGTATACCCATGGCTAATTGACAATGTAGCAATAAACTAAAAAGTATTAAATAAAAATAGCTACGTTAAAAAAACCGACTGAAACTAAAAAGTAAAAAATAAAGAAGATTTAATATTTATTATGTACTACCTAATTTTTATATGTCCTTTGTACTAATAGGTTTGAAGTCGGTGCCAAGCCTTATTATTTTCAACCACTTAAATGAATACGAGCACATTAATACAATGAAATGCCTACTTTAATGATTAAGTTACGTAAATAAACGTAATAAAAAACAATTAAATCTTAATATTGTAAGCAGCTTAATCACGAAGCTTAAGCTTAATAATACGAGTATAGTGAAAAAAGAAACAAAATTATGAAAATGTATTCAACAGAATTCATAAGGTAATTGTTCATTTGAATTATGAAATACTTACTTCAAAAAATAAGTTATGTTAATACAGCTATAAAAGAGCAATTAAAGCTTAATATTATTACTTGCTTCAATCAATACGAAGAAAAACAAAAAAATAAATAAATACAAAAATGTATTCAACCGAATTCCTATACTAAATAACGGTTTGGCATCGACTTCAAACCTATTAGTAAGAACATTTAAATAATTGGTAGTATATCATAAATATTAAATCTTCTTTATTTTTTACTTTTTAGTTTTAATTAAGATACAAGATACATGAGAGTAAAGTAACAACGCCTAAAAATATTTTAACTAAAATGCTAATGAGTATGTTCATTATAGTTGTGTTGCTTATATTTTAAATAGATTAAAATTGCACTATTTTTGGAATAGTGCAAATAGAGTTATGTTGTTGCTTTTAATTTTTTTTTTAAAAGTGCTAAGAATCAATCTGACATTACCAAGTATATATTGATAACTAATAATTCCAGTTAATTTTTTGAAGTGGACTTTATTTCTATACCCTATGACATAAAATTAATTCCACATCGGCGACATCGTCAACATCAAACATGGAAAACGTATCGACAAATATGGCTTTCTGTGCATATTTCTAGGATGGTTTTTATTCAGATGTCACATAGAAAAAAATCCTTTTACTGGATGGTATGAGGTACTATTGTGTTCTGGAATTAGTAACAAAGTGTCCTATGTGGCAAGTATGAGTATGAGATTAAGTATAACCAAAGGCTCGTGCACCCATAGATTTAGATCTGTAGGTAACGTAAGCCTGGAAATGGATGTCCTCGTCAATTTATTTTCGAACCCAGTTATGTGAAGACTAAAATAACCATCCAATGGAAAAATCTTACTTAAATGATTATAATATATTTATCATATCGGAAGCATTTGAGACATTGCTCTTCAAGTATACTTTATCATAGTGGATACTTGCTTCATTGGTGTATAATTTTTCACACAGAATTTGAATTAGGTATTGATACAGGTAATATTTTTTTTTATTTAATGTATTTTATAACTTTGAAGATTTTTTTTTAACTTTAAAATAAATCTTACAGAATATTTTAAGAGGACAGCGAAGAGGAAGCCGGGAGGTCATAGCATTTCATTATCATTTTATAATTACTTCTTTAAGAAAAAATATTTCCTGACGCTGTTGTCTATATCATTGAGATTTTAATTTGCCTTAAATTAAAATTAATTAATTTTTAATTTAATTTTAATTTTGCCTTTTTAATTCGGAAGGCTTCCATTTATTTCGTTGTTATTTTAGTTATTATCAAGCAACTATTTGAAATGCATAATGGTTGTTTAGTCTATTTTTATTTAATACTACTCGTTAAGCATATACAGCTTGATCTAGTGAAAAGTCAAATGTATAGTTGTGTCAGTGAAGAGGACTCTTATGGAACTTTGTTAAATCAAAAAACGCTCGCATATTAATTTATACTGGATGTTAAGTTTTTAAAAGGATTTCTATTTTGAAACGATTTTGATAACTGTAAGCTTTTAAGCATTTTTTAAAATTTATTCTTATTTGAAAATCAGCAATGACAATAAAATATTCGTCTTTAATAAATAGTTGGTTCCGCAAATTTAATATCCGTTATCTAATCTTCATCCCTTAACGAATACTTTTGATGTGTCGTGATTTCGTTCTACCTTTTTCTTAAATCCTGTCACAAGTGTATCTTGGTATAAAGAATTATATACGTAGTATTACATTACAATATTTTCTTCTAAAAACAATATGATTGTACCGAAATAATTAGTTGCATTATCAACATTATCCGATATTGTTATTACGCTTTTATTAGCTTATCCAAAGCTAATAAAAGCGTATCTATTTATCTATCTTTGTTGTCTGTAAATAAAAAAATAAATACATTTAGAATTAAGAATATTTTAATATCATTATTATTATATTAGATATTTTTAAAATGGTCTCATATTGTCAATTATATATTATAGATATTTATAACCGTCCGTCCGTCCACCCCACGTTTTTTTTATGATTAATTATATGGTTTTTTGTTATTTATACTATTCTTAACAAAAAGGTATTAAATTTTGATTGTTTTATATATTCAAATTATTATTTTTCTTATATAAGAGCGTTTATAAGTTTTTTTTTATTTTTATCTAAACAGAGATTTCATGTTAATATAATAAATAAAACAGTACAGCATAAAACGATTAGTTTTGAGATCTGACCCCTTTCCACATCAATTCTAGCAAACCTTAATAATGTCGAAATTAAACTGTTTTCCTTTTTGACCCTCTCTTACGTAAATATTAAATTCCATGATTGATTTGGTAAGAATGTATTAAAACCAATCGCTGGTAAAATCTAATTCATTTCTTGGGACATACAATTATCATTCTTACCTAAATTACCAAAATTCTTCAATTTGGAGTTTTATTTCATAATCGCATTTCAAAACAAAATAGTATCCAAAATTGTTCTGGGTTATTAATTAATAACTTAAAGATTATTATCATCTTCCCAAAAAATGATGTCGTTTTTTGACAGTGACAAAATCAATTTAATATACCGTTACCTCATAATAGTCACATAATAATGGAACTAAATGTTAGTGTACTGAAAATAACTAATAGAAACTATGAGGTAAACTGAATTTTGTCAAGTTAAAAACTCTCCGAAATGTTTCTCAAAGGATCGTAGTTCTGGGCCATAAGCTGAAATTAATTCTTATTTATTTATTAGCTGTTAGTTATATACTTATTTGTTTATTGTTCTAATGGTCTTATTGCGATTTTATATAACAATCCTTAATATTTTTAACATTTTATATCATGTATAATATGTGATGAAATTAGTTTAGCTAAGAAACTTTTACTGTCAAATTATATTTTATATTTGAATTAAAATAGGTACTATTACAACTAATAATTTGTCGCTGCAAATAGACCGAAAATAATAATGTTGAAATTTGACATTATTTCCTGATAGATAGTTAAGCGTGTATAATAGGATAGGTAACATCGGCATAATTATATTATAGATTAGATGTATATCTTTTGGATTCATATTTGCATTTCTGGTTAAGAGTTATGGCATGAATTGTAATAAGCTTCGACTAAAGTAATTTCTTTTTTTTACCTATTACTTTATTACATCCAAATTACGTATTTAAATATGCACATAAAAAAGTTTGTAAGAATATTTTAAATGTTATTGCAAAAAAAAAGTTTCAACTTTGTAATTATCGCCATTGTTCTATAAAAAAACTTTTCAATTTCTAATTAGTCTCCAGTCAAAGTCCTGCAGTCCTTGTTATATCTTTTTATAGTAAGCGCTGCCTGATTACATTATAAAATTCTTCTTGATTAAATTTCTTCATTTAGATAAAAAAAAATGTGTAAAATAAAAAGTGAAATATAAATGAAATTAAATATAAGAATATTAAATTAAAATTAAGATAGAGTATTGAAAATAGTTAATATTTTTAAAGTAAATACAACAAATACTTGATTAAAAATAAGATGATAATGTAATGATGTAGTATCGGGTATGTAATCGCCAGTAATCATAAAAAATGTATATTTATGGGTAATAAATAAATGAATCATTTGATAATGCTATATTAAAACCTTTGGAGGAGGCTTTTACCTAGTCTGGGCATGCAGATTAGATCAACTTAATAACTTATTACTAAAACAGTTAAAATAAATACTACTAACAACTACTAAAATACTAAATTACACTAATCAACTCTAACACAATCTAGTTTCTATTTTCTATTTCTATTAGATTTTTTAATTTGCTATAAATAAACAGGCTTTTTTTATTTTATATTATTTTATCTACTTTATATTAAAACCGAAAAATAGTAAAATTATATGAGACTTTAAATACAATTTCAAATTCAAATTCAAATTCAAAATATCTTTATTCAAGTAGGCATTTACACGCACTTTTGAATCGTCAATTACATTAAATTGGTCAGTATAGTCAGTCTGTGAGTAAACTACCACCAGCTCGGAATGCTGTTCTGCTGAGAAGAGCTGGCCAGAAACTCAACAGTTGCTCTTTTTAAATGAAATTAAACAATGTTTGACTTATACATTATAACATCAACCCTGCAAATGAGTCAACGACCCAAGTTCCATACATTTCGATCATCCAAAAATTCTTGAATTTTATAATAAGATTTATTTAATAATATACTTTTAATTTTAGATTTAAAACTATGAAAAGGAAGATCCAAAATATCTTGTGGAACCTTATTATATATGCGTACACTGAAGCCCATGAAGGATTTGTTAACTTTTTGAAGTCGAAATTTAGGCGTTACGAGTTTATTTTTATTTCTTGTATTTATCGTATGTCTGTCGCTGTTTTTAGTATAAGTATTTAAATTTTGACGTATATATAATATATTATTAAAAATGTATTGAGAAGCAACCGTAAGTATACCGATTTCTTTAAAAACATCTCTTAGGGAGTCTCTAGCTCTTAGATTACAAATAGCCCGTATAGCTCTTTTTTGTAAAACAAATATAGAATTCATTTCGGCAGCACTGCCCCATAATAAAATACCGTAAGACAAAATACTATGAAAATAACTAAAATAAACGAGTCGAGCCGTATTAACATCTGTTAATTGTCTTACTTTTTTAATTGCAAAGACGGCAGAGCTGAGTTTGCCAGCGAGAGTTGAGAGATGGGGGTTCCACTGGAGCTTTTTATCTAAAGTTATACCTAAGAAAATTGTTGAGTCAGTCAGTTCTAACACTTCATTGTTAAGGCGTAAACTACAAATTTGACTTTTGACATTAGGAAGTGTAAATTCCATGCATTTAGTTTTTTTAGTATTTAAGACCAAATTATTAATTTCGAACCAATGAAGAATACGTGACAGAGCACTGTTTACTTTGTCATAATTAGCTTTATTACGATCAACATTGAAAATAAGCGAGGTATCATCAGCAAAAAGTACAATGTCACATAGTCCTTTTACATAAAAGGGCAAATCATTAATATATAGTAAAAATAAAAAGGGGCCAAGAATAGATCCTTGTGGAACACCCATCTTTAGGTGAGAACCAGTCGATTTACAATTATTGACATCAACCGTCTGAACTCTTTGATTTAGGTAAGAGGCAATAAGATCAAGCGCAGCACTACGCACACCATAGTGGTTAAGTTTGCATAGTAATGTTTGATGGTCTACGCAATCAAAGGCTTTAGATAAATCACAAAATATCCCGATTGCATTCTGTGACTTCTCCCATGCGTCGTAAATGTGCTTAAGAAGCGTGGCACCCGCATCAGTTGTTGACTTGCCTTTGGTGAAACCAAATTGTTTACTATGCAAAAGAGATAGAGAAAATTATTAATACTTATGTACAAAAGTATTAATAATTTACAATATACAGCGTTGTTTGCAATTAATTGGCCACCTCTTGAAGGCAGCCTTTTTACATCAATGCCAACAACAATTGTTCTACGACTTTTACAAATCTTGATAAACAACACAAAACAAATTAAACAAAAATGTTTTTGCTTCGTCCGTTATTTATTACTCTGTATTTTGTAAGACTTCTGTTTTCTTTTTTTTTTCTTTTTTCACTCATCTTAAGGCCTCCCTTTCCTTTTAAGATGACCTTGTTATTATATTCTATTATGTTATAAGGTTTCACCTTCATTGATCGCCTAATGAATCTGCCCATCACATCTTGTATGTAAAATATACACAGCTATCGATATGATGCGAAATTGCTATAACCGCGTGGGGAACGCTGCTGTGCATCTGCATCTTACTCCTGGTATTAGTTATGAAGATGGAACCGAAAGTGAAATTCTGTGCTTCGGATATGGTTAGGTTAGGTTCGCGGATGTGTGCGCAAGCGTTCCCGTGGCGCTCCATTATGACGGTAGAGGTGTTGACCGTCTGGTTTAGTGAGTAAGAGTCTCACATAACCGCTTCCATCTTCCCCTGGATGGAGGTGTGTATCCATGAGCATTCCAGACGTTAAAAAAAAAAAAAAAGGTTAGGTTAGGTTAGGTGGGGGGGGCGTCATCGCCGAGAACCTCCTCGTGTGCCCGTCTGTTTCCCTTGTTGCTCGGATTCGTTCGGTTGCATCGGAAGCGGTAGGGACCGGTGCTCCCTGGGCAACAACGGTTAATGTGATCCTTCGGGTTTGCATTAGCTGTTGGCTAATACTCGGCGCGAGGTGGTTCGGCCATGGGGGTTTGTGCCCGGTTCATGGCTGGCTGGCGGGCAGGCTGACTTTCGGGGTGGTCTGTCTGCGGGAGGGAGGCTTGGACCTGGAGATGGTCTGGGCATTTTGCGGTGCCTGGGATTTCCGTTGCCGTTTGCGGTGCTGGGGCGCATTCGGTGGCGGAGGTTTGGGGGCAGTCGCGGGTGCCTCCTCAGGTATCCAGCATCGCCAGGAGGTATCCCGCGGCTGTCTGATGATGGGCGTGTGGGGTAGAGTGGGCCGAACTTCTTGCTCCAGGTGCGGTGCTGGGGCGCACTTGGTTGCGGGGGGTTCGGAAACAGTGATGGATTCCTCCTCAGGTATCCAGCATCACCGGGAGGAATTCCGTGGCTGTCGTGGGAGGAGCGCGCTGGAGCGCGTGTGGTGTAGGGTCGCGGGATCGCTCCTGGTCCTTCTCTGATAGCAGAGTTGACTGTTGAGTGGTTCCGTTGTTGTATTTATAGCGCTGGAGGTTGGGAAGGAGAAGGGTTCAGCCCATTCCTTCCCAGCCGTAGGCCTAGGTGAGAGGGGGGGGCGACCTCTCTCGCCATTGCACTAGGTCTATGAGGTACAGGGGGGTACACTGGTTGCCCGGGGTACCCCTATATGGAGGAGTTCCGCCGAGGCGCCACGGTAAGTGCGAAAGCGATCCCGTGGCGTCCCATTGTAGCGTCGTGGGCAGCCGTTGGTTTTTTAGTGGGGTGCCTTAAAAATGGCAGTCGCTGGGTGCCGCACATACCGCCCGGTCATCGCCTTCCTGGCCTGGGTGACGATGCGGAAACGCATTTTTCCAACGATAAAAAAAAAAAAGGTTAGGTGTCTTTTCTTCTTGGATGTTTACTAAGTAGAGGGTATTGGAATGGGATCGGGGTATTTTCGATCCTCTGTAACTGAGTGTGTGTGGAGTAAACCTTTACTAAGGCATACGCTAAGGGATTCCGATGTGTGAACAGTAATTCCTTGCTGATGGATGTTACCACGGTAACACGACAGTATCTCATCTCGAATAAATTATCTCTGCCGATTTAAGGCAACTGGTGACGGGGAGAAAAAATTCTAGCTCTAGACAACCAGGTGACTATTATTATGGCTCTGAAATACAGGTGAACCTTGTCTACAATCAAGTGGTGATAGTTTTCTGAGTGGTTGAAATTTCTACTTTTTGATGGTTAATATTTACTACTGTAGGAAATTTTCGTAAAAAAATATAAATATCGGAGAGATAATCGACGATTGTTTCGAATATATCGACGATGACCTAGAAAAATATATAATTTGTACTTGTATATACAAGTTATTAAAAAATTTAATGTTTGAAACTTTTGGTCTCTTCGATGGTATTTCTTTATCGTCAGATTCGATAAAAAAGGGCGATTCTAGGATTTTAACCATCAAAAAGTAGAGATTCCAACGAATAAAAAGCTCATCAATTTGTTTTCCAAAAATATGATTTTTTTAACAGATTTTTTGACTGAAAATTAGAGTCCTTTTTCGTAATTAAATTCAAATAAGAGATTTTTTTATGTAAAAAACTACAGCGTGTTTCGGACAGTTTTCATCAAACATAAAGATTTTTATTGTAAAAGATAAAAATAAAAAACCAAAAATTGTTTTTTTGCATTTTTGCCTAAATATTTAAAAATTGCCTAAATATGTAAAAAAATGCAAATAAAAACGGTGTAGGTTTTATTATTACCGATTACTTTGCCATTTAACATTTCTCATAGGACTCGCAGTTTTGTTGTGAATCGCAATAACCGTTTCTTACCCTTAAAAGCTCACCCACACCCATTTCCCGAACTCAGATTGCCTTAAATTTTATTTTACCTTGATTTTTTTTTATATTTCCTTCATTATCCAAACGGATTCATCCTGTTACTATTTGTTTGTACTTTTGACCGTTTTTGAAGCAATTGGCACTGGACTAATTATGCAATAGCATAAGCGGAGTGTTTTGTGTCCTCAGTCTTGGATGTAACAGTTTCTGTTAATAGTTTTCATTGCAATTTTTTAATTATTATTAATAATATTGTTTTTTTTCATTTGACATATACTACGATAGTTTAAAAAAATATCGAAATCACGACACTTGTTTGTATATCTATATTTTTTAAAGTGAAACTTTTATTACATCGTCTCAAACTTTTTCGTCTGTGTGTTGCATGTCGCGTGACGGTCGGCCGCGGAGTAGGGATAAAGTGAAAGGCGCTCGTATCGATGCGGTTTTTACTAGATACATTGAAAAAATCGAATGTAAGTCACTGTTCACGTATTTTAGTTACCATAAAATATTGGTTACATTTATAAACTGTGAAATTCATGATGAAGATGGAATTGATAATAGAATGATTGAAAATAATTGAAAAACGGATCAAAATGACTCAACGATTATAAAATATTGTTTTCAGTGTTTTAATATGTGTATATCATCTAAATAATTGTTAAGTATTATGTATGTCGTACTCTAAGACACAGAGTTCAATAAAAATATTAGTTGGAGACCTAGTCTACTTTTATCATTTCCCATTATCATTCCCATTTTCTAAGTATAAAATTAAGATTGATGAAGCAATTTTTATACCCTTAATGGAATATTATTCCGAAAATTTTTAGTTAAATGTCTATAATGTGAAAAAAAAGTTTCACTTTTACGGTGGTTTCATAAAACCACACAAGGTTTTTTTTTTCTTATTATAAATAAAAGTTTCATAATAAAAAACATAAAAAATAGGACAATTTAACTGTTTTCGTCTTTAATAAAAAGCGCCCAAATATAAATTCCTGAATATTCATTTTGTATACACATCCGGCTGTTGCAAATTTTATTATGTATGACGCTTTCCGCAAAATGTTTTCAACATTAAGGCGCCTTTCGTGTCTACTTTACAATATTTTACTTTGTTAATAAAATAGACATTTGGTTTGTGGTGTACGAAAACCTAAAATTATAATTAAAAATTTAAACAGTAAAATAAAAATTAACTCTTAATATTTCTTAAAAGCCTGCTAAAATAACAAAATAACGAGCACTCATTCGTTCAGATCCGCCATGACTTTTTATGTAATAAACATTATACTCCGACAATTCGGCCTTTTTACAACCTTTAAATTATAAATAATAAAGGCCAAATAAAGATATATTTTGTGAGCGCGGCTGCGTACATTGTAAAAAGAAATTTCGCAGACGTTCTTGTATTTGTAGCCAATTTTATACAACGCATGTATTTTCCTGTATTTGCAAATATCTAATAATAATTACAAATGGAACAGAGTTAAGTCCCTCGAAAATGCAGATGAGATATTCAGTGTTCATAGTATAAAAACATAGAAGTTTTTTATCTTTATGTATAATTTATATTGAAAACCTAAACATATTATTAATAAACATTTAATTAAAAAGTCTCTACAAACACATCCTGAGAAATTTTTGGGATTAAAATTACGAGAAAATATTTGTACTAGTTTATATTTTATCGCCAAATATTAAAAATTATTTCTAAAAAAAACTAATATATTATGACACGTATTTTTACTCTTTTATTGTTTGATACTTTAAAAAAAAATAAGAGTTAAGAGAAAATAAGATAATTTTATGTACCTTTTTTTGTAGATGTGTATATTATCTTTGAGTACATTGGACATTGATGTTAAATTGATATGATTTAGAATTTCCTCTTAACGCTTAGCCCAAACATTGAGACGTGGTGCTTCTTTACAACAATTAACTTTCTGGGTTAATTGTTTAAACCTTAAGCCTTGAAAATGAGATGATTTTTAACGGGGAATTACTTCTTGGCTACTAATTAAAATATGACTATGCAAAAAATAAGTAAATCAATCAACACATTGTTTATCGCCGTATCGCCCTAAGGTAAACATGGTCTACGATAACCTTTTTTAATATCTTATGATACTGTTAATTGCGAAAATACAAAATTTTTTTTTGCTTTATATCTTTACTTGTAAGTAATTCACTACTTGTGAATCTAATGGGATGACTTAATACTTTTGGGATCATTAGATGGGACGTTTCATTAATGAAACCATTACTGGAAATTGGAGAGTCCTAATCAAGAAGCTCATTACAAGGAAATCACAGAGCAGTTCGAATATAATGTTATTATAAAACGAGCGATTGGAAACTAATAAAAGATGAGATTCAAAAGTCACTTATGTAATGAGATCCATATACTTTTTTTTATATATTAAACAAAAAAGACTTGGATTTTCAACTACATTTCTAAACGATTTTTTTAGTTTGACACCAAGTCAACTGACAGCGCACAGACGTAGGCGAACTAAAGGAGATAGACACATTATAAAAACCTGCAAACTATTTTCCACTACGTCAGTTAAAAAAACTTTCACTCAGATATTGTTTTTTTTTGTATTGCCATAAATGTTCCGCAATGAAAAGTTTTCTATATTTTAACAATGACAAAAAGCTATGACCACAGCGAATTACAATTAAGTCCGTTAAATAGCTGTGATAAGAGCACTGACAAGCTTTAACACAGATAAACCAAAATATAGATAAGCATTTTAAAACCGCACAAGTCTGTTTTATTGCATAATTCCCTTTCATAAACAAAAATATAATAATATATCTTAATGCACATAAATAATATACAGCAACATACAGCTTTACACATAGATATTTTTGTATATATATACATATACATACTTTACATACTTTATATACATACCTTGAACGGGCACAGAGAGATAGAGAGTTGTATTTCAAGTACCTTCAAGCCATACCGCTATCCTACTAAAGAACTGTATGAGAATTTTGAAGTCCTAACAGTGCGTAAATTGTTTTTACCCCAAATTATATTAAAACAACACTCACACTTATCCAAGTCTGGTTGTCTTGTTTCTCCGTCACAAAATGTAACACGCAGGTTTCAACTTCCACCAGCAGTTACTTACAGAACGTGTTTTGTAAGAGATTATACCGTTTTCTCATGTTTTTTATCTGTACTAAAAAACTAACAAAATTGTAAATATTGTCCACAAAAATTTGGTTACTTCAACTAACTTATGAGGAGTCGGATAATTTTTTACAAATTTAAGATTATTATGAATTCTGCGACAATGGAAGGATGCTGGTACTTAAGCACAGGTTATCCTTTTTTAAGTACCAGCTGACAATAGTATTAGTCTTACTCTTAATCTTGAACATTAATTTTTACTGTTTATATTGAAGTGTATTATTATATGGCAATAAAGAATTATTATTATTATTCTACTTATACTATATTTTAACAAGTATATAGCACCAATGCAAATCCAGAGGGGGTGGCTAATTGGTTATAACTTCATTGCTAATTGTGTAATCATTTATTTTATGATAATTTTATTTAATATATAATATATACTTAAAGAGAGATCTATTTCTAAAAAAGTTACTTAAGACAGAAAGAAGTAAGTGATAAAGATTTATGTTTTTGTTTAATAATTGATATTCATTTATTATTTATTTATTAAACATAATTATTAATTTATATTTTATTGAAATAAATACATATTATATATCAGGGTAGGACAAATTATAAACAAAAATACTGTAATAAACATAAGGGAAATGTTTAAAGTAATATGAGAGTGATATATTGAGGTAAAAATGTAATGTTTACTTTCTAGAATAATGAGACTGAAGGGGTTTAATTTTCAAGGTCTATGGATATAGGAACGAATATAACATTAAAGGGTTATTTATAAAGCTTTCAAAAATATTTAAACTTCGGTCGCAACGTAATAAAAACAAAAGTGATCATTCACCCACCAATTTAGCTACCGTATCGTTACGTGCTTCGATGATAACATCGAATTATATATATATATATATATATATATATATATATATATATATATATATATATATATACATATATATATATATATGTCTATTATGTCTATTATTGTCTTAATTGGGACGGAGGTGACGTTTAATTGGCTTCTCTCGATAATTCTAACCAATGCAACATAGATGAACACTAAAAAAAATGCCGCACCGAATTAATTTTAACAAATGTCTTTACACGTGTATGTTTAGCCTAGAATAAAATGATAGGTATGGGTAGAGTACCAACATGCAATTTTTGTAAAACTGTTCCATTTACTCAACATTTTCATTTGTCTTATATTTTAAATCAAATCAAATCTCTTTATTTGATAACATTGTTTTTTTTTAATATGTTTGCTTATGATATCGTGTGTATATAGTTTAGAGATCTCCGCATGGTGCAAGATTTTTTTTATTTATTACATTGTTTGCCAAGAATACGTGTAGTAGAAAATTGTGTTTTTTATCTGGTGGCTGATGATAATAATAAGAACGATCCTTTTGTGACTAGCAAGCTTATTAAGGTGGAAAGGTTCCATTATCGCGGCATCACTGAACACGGTTACGATTGGGGAAACGATACTCACAGGACACAAACAAAACTAGAAAAATGTTTCGATTTGATGTTCATAATTTATTAAGCGCATTTTTTTATCATGTTTATTATAAACAAAATTAATGTAATTAATGGATTGTTGAATGTTTTTTTTAGGAATCAAAAAGTTTGTGAAAAAAAAGTGAATTAATCATGAATATTATTTTTTGATTCAAACTAAAATACACTTAGTGATAGCCATTTTATCGCTCGTATCACTTTTTATGATTGACCAATTTAAAGCGATGTAATTTTAGAATCTCTTTACGTTAAATGAATTTTTTTCAAACTCCAGCGACTTCATTTTCTTATTTATTAAAATAATTTCTAGGTTTTATATTAAACTGCGCTTACTTGATATGATTTTAACTACCATGTGGAAAAAATAATGAAATTTATAATGTCTTATAGATTATAACTCGAAGCTACTTGTAATCTTAAAATACTTAGTATTATTGGTCAGTTACCAGCGTTTCATAATATTTCTTTACTATAATATGTTAGCGTATTTAAGAGCTTGTTAAAAATACTAATTTCATGCATATGACTTCAAAGAGCTTAAAGCTCCTTTGAGGAGCAATGTGTTCGTCCCGTTTAATCGAGTTATTTGCTACGTGAGGAATTTTACTCAATAGATTGAATTTTAATAGTAATATAACTTAATAGAATTATATGAATATTTACCTCAAATGACCCATCACGGATAATAGCTAGCATATTTCCTTTTTGTTCCTACAACCACGATTATTCATGATTCCGTATGCTCCAACTCCCTTTCATCTAAATTTGTAAGTCTTTTGCATATTTATCCGATAACTAGTTAAACAGTGTTTTGAATATAATAAAATATTTTTACATAAACAACTAGCAGAGTAATTATTATCATAGCCCTGAAGACTCTCTACAAAATATATAATAAATAAATAACACCATATTTCATCTCTCTCCTCGCTACCTAGTGCAAATCCTCTTTCAAAGCATCCGTGCACCGAGAGTTAGAGAGAGAGACCTATCCTCCGCTCGTGGTGAGCACGTAGCGCCAAACAGTGAACAAACTGGGGACCAAAGACTCCAACTCGCACTTTCACCGCTAGATCGGGACATTTTGTGTACTTTTTCTGTATTACAGTTTTCTTTATTGTATTATTCATATATTTATTCCTTTTACATACATTTTCTAATAAAAAAGGGTCCCTAAAAAAATAAATTAGTACAATCCTTTTATTTTTGATATATAGATGATTAATATATATTCTTTTACAATCGCCGGTGAAGCTATCATTAAATACTAGTAATATAGTAATTGCAGATTTCGTGCTGTGGTATGCTTAAGAAAAAATATAAAATAATGATTACGCATGTATTAGCCTATTATATTAATTACAAGGATTATCAATTACCAATTATGGCAATTACACTTTATCACCCTTTCAGGTACATCCAAAATTTTGTGGGAACAATACGATTATGTTCTACATCGGATCGAAATGGTTAAGGACTGTAATCACCGACAATTGAGACCTTTGTCAAACTGAGAGCCCACAACAACCCTAATCTTAAAATTAGTCAATCCTATGTGAACCGCTTGGTTGTAGAAGATTATCGTTTTGTTACTTGTCCGTAAATTTAAATTAAATGAGCCACATATAAACCACAACCATAGAACTTTTTTTAAAGTTAAAAAACTCCAATTAATTATTAAAAATACTATTGTTATTACGACACGATTCTTGCTTAATATCATTCGCAAACGATTGAACTGAAGAAATTACAAGCCAGAAGTGCCGTTGCGGTCCAGTCTATCTGAAAATGAATTTTGGTACATTTAACGTTAATAACCCAAAACAATTAGAATTTTTAATGAAAATGCAGAACTTGTTTCTTGACTTTTTAAAAATAGATTTTAATGGAAGGTCATAAGATATTTAAAGTAAAAAATACTTTGAAAAAATAGGCAATTGTTATCACTGAAGTAAAACACACACTAAACATCCAAAAATATTTTTAATAGCAATAATAATGAAAAAAGCTAGAAATTTCGTACACATAGTGTTCCCAAAAATAGCTTTTGTTAAATTTAACTCTTATCTCAACATATACCTAACCTTATAGGCTCACTGTCTACATAATGGATAGAGATATCGCCCATCGTCTAGGTCTTGGTCAATATTTACTATGAGGAATATCGGTGCCATGTTCAACTAAGGTTTTTTTATTCCACGCCGCAGTGCTTAGTACGGTGATGACAACAATATAACTCTTTCTCCTCCCAGGTAAGGTTCGTGAACTAGTGGCAATGATAGTCCCTGATCTTTGGCTTCCTAGAGGAGTTAATTATAGGCATGTATAGATACTTGCGATCTATACGTTTTCACCAGGGTCTATTGGCAGACTTCAGGTCCAGAAAAGACCCAAAGGGGTTTGAGTCAGGGTTTGGGTTTCAAAGCCTTGATAGGATGATGGGATAAGGACCTGAAGTTCCCTGCTGCGAAGAGAAGTTAAAATCAGAAAACAATCTTGGTATTGCAAGAGATCGTGGGCGGTGGTGTTTCATTTCAATTCAATGACCCGTATGCTCGTTTGCATTTCTATACGTATAAAAGTATGTCATCTATTTATATGATGTAAATTGGGTTCTTTATTAGTATAGGTTTGAAAATAGGTGATTTCAATTTTAAAGTCCTCATATATCGTATAAAATACCATTAGCAATGTACTTTTTCTCGTATCTAGAGTTATTAATAAATGTATTTCTCTTAGAGAATTAACGATAAATATATATAGGTATTGCCTAGTAAATCCTTACTACAGCACATTATTATGAGAATGTTATATGAATGACCGGAAGCCTAAAGTGGTATTAAAGTTGATAGCGCGCCAAGCAGGCGTCCCTAATGAAACTCTCACTGGTATCTCGTAAAACCAGTGCCAATCCTTCTAGAAAACCGATAGCGAAAAATGGGAAATAAGAACTCATTAGTTAATTCAATTTTAAAAAAATATTACAATTTTTCTTTTAGATTATTAAAAAAACAATTAGTAAAAAAATAATCTGTCAAAAATAATCACACAACTTCTTATACTTAAAAATTTTTACTAATGGATATTATTATTTTATTGTGTGGAATAGGTATTTTAGTATTTTTGTATTACTATTTAATTATTATTCGAAATATATTATTTTATATATAGTTTATGTATTTTTTATAATCCTTTATTTTATATCTTATATGTTTTGGTATAGAATGGTGTTATTTACATGATATATTCGTTTCAGGTGAACAAGATGGTTATAAGAGAACAAAAATTGCAAGAAATTTCCTCTAAAATTGAACCATCATTCGTAAGACACATCTGTGGCACATCTTCCTATTTATATTCTTCCATAACACGTGGTTACTTAAATTGCTTCACTTTTAGGCGTAGGCAGGAAATAACTACTTCATTGTTTGTATAACCCGTAGCACCCTGTAGGCTGTTACGTTGCTGTTTAATTTGATAATAGTCAACCAAGCACATCCACCTCATGCTATAATATTATTTTTAATTAGCATTATGTTAAGAAAGCGGTATAAGCTAATAAGACAGCTGGCTATGCTCTTATATAGAATAATACAAATATTATATATCTTGTAATTTTTTTGTAAAATAATATATTTTAAATTAACGTTTAAGAAGCTAAAGTTTGCAAAATACACATCAATACTCTACCTATCTTACCTTATCACAGCAACTAAAAATTAATTTATATGTTCTCAAATGTCGTACGTCCCTTTGGAATCCTCCTCAATGCAATATATCTATTGTTAGTCTATCTTAATAACACATATTTTCTTATTAATAAAAAAAAATTAAGTACTTTACTTGCTTTTATAAGAAACGTAAACATTTGTCTAGATTGCGATTCGAAATGCAAACATATAAAAGCAGAACGTGACAACGACGTATACTTCCCTTATTCGATAAACACTTTATATCGGCTCCAGCGAGAGCCGAATACTGATCGGAAAAAACCAGGAATTGATTTAACTAAATTATTTTAAAATTAAAATGGTGACAGTTTTATTATGTGAGAATTGTTAATTAATTACATTTTATTTTCTGATATTCTTGTTACACTTCTATTACTCTACACTTAAAAAAAATCTACCATAATTCTTACAGTTTTAAAATATTACGATTGTTTTTACAAAGGCTTTTAGTTCTAAAATGGAAATTAATAATTAAATGGATATATTCCAAAACAAATTTTGAGATCATCTTATAATATAGTACACGTTAGCTTTTATATATTATCAACTTCGTATACAGGCGGTCACATATGAGTTATTTTCCTGTATCCTACACTTTAAAAGTTTGCAGTGTAAAGCAATTGAGAAATTTCTTGTAGTATGAGATATTTACTTTTCTATATTTAGAAAGCCTTTATAAATCCTTTATTAATCTTAAAATGTAAGAATAAATAAATGATTTAAAACTATCTAATAAGATTATAATAAAAAGTAAGTAAAAATAGAATATTTAATATAATAGAAGCAATACCTTTCAGTAAATAAATAATGAGGAAAGTGTAACTATCTTATTTATCAAAATCTTTAGGTATAAAATAATCTTACGAATGTGTGAAAGCTGTTTGTTTTTATTTAAAATTTTTAATTAGAATATTATAAATGAATTGTACTACCACTTTTTTTATAAGTAATATATAAGATCTTATATCCTCTCATAGGCTTGGCACTGATATTACGAGGTTTCAGTAACAGTTTCATTACGGGTACCAGCTTGTCGCGCTATCAACTTTTAAACGACTTTGGGCTTCCCAGCACCCTTTCGACTTTTATTGTAATAGGCTGTAGAAAAACTTTCGTATGTAGTAGTATTTGTTTAAATAAATATGTTAACAAAATATATTTTTCTCATGATAACATTTTATAATCTAGTCATTGTTAGACTCGAGTTGCCTGATACTAAAGCTCTGTTCTGTGCTGTGCTGTGCTGTGCACGTCTATCGCTTAACGGCCACAGAAACTGAAGTTTATGTAAGACTTAAATGATGTTGAGCTTATGTAAGCTATATGCAAAGACTGTCGCATGGAGGATGTAATAAATAGTAGTGCGTAAAATAGTGCGAGTAGAATTGTGGTCATTGGCTGCCCTTCTTAAACTCATGTTGTAAAACTTGTATATTTATAATAATTACTTAAACTGTTAATGTTCTGAATTCACAGTTATTTTTATATATGATGCATTATAAGAGCAAATTTTTAACTAAATAATTATAAGACTTTAACAAATATAAATAATAAATATGACAAAAATTATTTTAATACTGAACCCCATAGATTATTAAACTGATTATTGCTTTCGTCGTACATGTTTCGTGTGGGTTTAGAAGTAAGCATGTAAATGCATGATATGAATTGTATCCCTATGTAGTGCAGACGACGCAGAAAAATAACATATATAAAGAATCTAAAACAACGCAGACAACACAACAATGACTAAATTATTATAATATACAAATATAACACCTATGCAGATTTCTTTTTACAATATATTTATTAATAATCTAAAAAAGGTTCTAAGAACAACATTAACAAAAACCTTTTATTTAGAAAGCCCTGGTATATTATATGGATGTAAGTCATATTAAGAAAATAATGTTTTAGGATCAAAGGAAAGAAGATAGAAAATATTGCTTTCATCTAATCCACACTCACCGATCTCATTCATAAAAAATCTGTCTGAAACTGTTATAAGTGAATACCAAATTTTTGTTATGGAATATTTCAATTCTAATAAGAGAATATCATCCCAATTTCTGACTTGCCGATTGTTAATTCTAAAATTTTTACTGTTAAATTCGAACACTACAAAAACAGGAAAAAGAAACAGGGTCGGCCGTTCCTAAATAATGATCTCGCATACTTGCAATATTTTTTAAATATACAACTATTTGATTTTGTTTTCTTTATTTTTTAAGATAAATTAATATTATAAAAACGGTTTAAAATTAAGTAATTCTATTGCATATAATTCTATAGTTTGCCTCTGCAAATAAAAAGTAATTACCAAAATACATTTTATTTTCCTTCAGTTTGTAATATAATACGAAAATTTATCACCCTAACCTTGATTCACAGGCACTTGGTATAAGAAACGAAAAGCGTAACATATATTAATTGTTTGAAAGATATTTTACCGTGATTGCTTTCTATTTCTGGTAGTTAAACACTAAATAAACACAAATTAATAGATTACTAGAACAAGCTTACTATTATATTGTTGGAAATCAGAAGCGGCTTTAGTTTAAAAAAAAATATCACAATAACCTAACTTCAATTAAAACAATAAAGGCACCAGTCCCTCACCAATCAAGTTGTGTTTATTAAAATTAGCCTAAGATAAGTACCAATGTAAAATGTTTCAGCTTGATTGTGATGGAAATAAAATCTTTTTTTATTATTATTATTATACTATATACTATAATAATAATAATAATAATATCAGGACAAATTATACATATTGATCTAACCCCTAAGTAAGCAAATTATTTGCTTGTGTTAAGGGTGTTAGACAACGATACAAATACATAGAAATACACATATAAATACTGAGAATATATTTAATAAACGACCAAACCCAGAAACACAGACATCTATGCTCATCACATAAATGCCTGTCTCCCGCCGGGAATCGAACCCGAGCCCTATTGCGCCGTGAGATGTTAGGCGTCTGCGCTAACCACTCGACCAACGGGGTATACTATAGTATATAGTATACTATAGTATACTATAGTATATAGTAGTAGTATAGTAGTATATAACTACTATACTATATAAAACAAAATGTAAAAAAAATACTGATGTACCTCTTAACTAAACCTTTACTGATATTATACTAAGGTGAATGTAAAAGACTTTCATTCACCATCGTCGAATAAATTCCCCCCTCTAAACATTTGTCCTTTTGCTTATTTCTTGGACTCCTTATTTATTTAGAACGGTACAAAATATTATCAGAGTTTAAAATTAAAAATACAGGTTTTAATATTTACAACGTAATAAAATCTACAACTTTTCAGACAGGAAATATAAAGCAATAGTAAAAAGGGACTTTACACGTGTGCATGTGTGTTATTATATTTTGCGTTTACCACCATCACCACCATCAACCCTTATCAAGAGAGATGTCTTAAGCATACGAGATCTGACATAAACTTAAACGAGCTTGGTCTTCTTTCCGGAAGTAACCCATATCATACTTTATGTTTATTGCAATATTAAGTGGTTAGAATTTTTAGGTTTATTTGAAGAGTGCTTTTGAAAGGCTTATTCCGATATTTATATGGTACCAAAATAGGTCCTCCTGACACTACAATTTGACTTACAGAAGGTATTGGTATATTTGAATTGTAACAGATACAAATATATAAATATATACATGTAATATTAATCTTAAACATTTTACAACATTTTAAAGGCGATAAACCACTCCGATTTTATGCTTTGCACTTCCGTGCTGTGTAAATTTGTTAAAATAATAACTTTCAATAAATAAAATATTATAAAATATTATCAAAATATTAAACAACAAATTAAAAAACAATGTAAAATAGCAAAAAATCAACATATTCAAAATAAAATAGGAAATAGTAATAATAAAATAAAAACAACTTGGAAAATAATTAATAAGGAAACTGGAAGAGCTAAATCCCAGAGGATCGACTTTAAATTAAATATAGATAATAAATATGTTACGTCTGACCTCGAGGTTGCTACTGCTTTTGAAACCTTTTTTACTAATATTCCAGTGACTACAACGTTATCTTTAAATTCTTCTACCGCTGCAGCTATGGGTTTACTTAGAGAGAATGTAGATCTATGTGTTAGCAGTTTTAAGTTTGAAAAAGTTAATGCTCAAGAAGTAATCAAAGTATTTAGATCAATTAGCGTTAAAAAGACTAGTTTGGGGGTTTTCTGTTGACATACTTAAGTCCATAATTGACATTGTAGCGCCAGACTTAGCATTAATATTTAATAATTGTTTAGAATATGGTATATTTCCTGATCTAATGAAACAAAGTAAAATAACTCCATTATTCAAATCCGGCTGTTCATTAGATCCTAGTAACTATAGACCTATTTCAGTCTTACCCACTTTTAGTCAGATTTTTGAGAAAATAATTCTTAATCAACTTGTGGCATATTTCAGTAAAAACAATCTCTTACACAAAAACCAGTTTGGTTTCACTGCCGGTCGCTCTACAACAGATGCTGGTGTTGAGCTATTACTAAACATATTTGAAGCCTGGGAAGTATCACAGGATGCACTTGGCATTTTCTGTGATCTATCTAAGGCGTTTGACTGCGTTCAACATGAAATCCTTATAAAAAAGTTAGAACATTATGGAGTTAAAAATAAGTCCCTAGATTTAATTAGTTCATATCTTAATGATAGAATCCAAAAAGTTGATATAATGGAAAACGTTCCCCTGGTTCTTTGGTAAAAATAGGTGTGCCACAGGGCTCTATCTTAGGGCCTTTCTTGTTCCTCATTTACATAAATGACTTACCTCACCTAGTGAGGGAAAAACATGGGATAGTATTGTTTGCTGATGATACTTCTCTTACTTTTAAAGTTAATAGACTGCAATCTGTCATTGACGATGTAAACAATGCTCTCTCAGATGTTGTACAATGGTTTAACGCCAATAATTTGTTGCTCAATAAAAAAAAGACGAAATGTGTAAAATTTAGTTTACCAAATGTTAAAAATGTTAGAACCAATGTACAATTAAATAATGAGGATTTGGACATGGTCAAATCTACTACTTTCTTGGGCATAACTTTAGATGAAAAATTGCAATGGGGTCCTCATATATTTGATTTGTCAAGCAGACTAAGTTCTGCTGCATAGGCGGTTAAAAAAATACGTCTATTAACAAATATGGAAACTGCTCGATTAGTTTACTTTAGTTACTTTCATAGCTTAATGTCATACGGTATACTCTTATGGGGCAATGCGGCTGACATTGATACCATATTTACATTGCAGAAGAGAGCTGTTCGCGCAATATATAATATGAGACCAAGAGACTCTTTAAGAAACAAATTTAAAGAATTTAAAATTATGACTGTTTATAATCAATATATTTATGAAAACTTAATTTACGTTCATAAAAATATTTCAAAGTTCAAGAAAAATTGTGATTTACATAAAATTAATACAAGACAAAAAAATAAACTCCATCAAATAGGTAAATCCTTTAAGTGTAATTGTATACGTTTTTGAAAATATCTTTAAACATGTATAGCCATGTTAAGCTTATTTAAATTTATATAAATATAGAATGTAAAAAACCGATACGGGCAGGGATTCGAACCCGCGACTACTGGGAAACCGTCCCGTCGCTCCACCAACTGAGCTACCGTATCGCTGTCCGTCTCGGTGATCGATCACATATAGAATGCTTAATTCACCGAGACGGACAGCGATACGGTAGCTCAGTTGGTAGAGCGGCGGGACGGTTTCCCAGTAGTCGCGGGTTCGAATAGGGATTCGAACCCGCGACAACGGGCAGGGGCCCGTATCGGTTTTTTACATTCTTTATTTATATAAATGTATACGTTTTTATAATAAGCTCCCAAATGAAGCCTTAACCCTCTCATTAAATAAATTTAAATTATATGTTAAAAATAATTTAATAAAAAAATCCTACTAAAGTGTAAAGGATTACATCGACGACGGTATGGCCTGGGAATGAATCTGTATTGTATTGCGAATAGCTAGTAATCTCCGCAATTTGTTTTTTGTTGTAAATTAATTTTGCTTTATCGACCTTCTGCATCACACCGATTCCTTAGAAGTCACTACTTGCGGTAGCATCGGGAGTCGGGTTACCTCCCTCCCTCAAATATGTGCGAAGGGGGTGATGGCTGGCTCTTGTGTTATGCTCGTGAACGGGTGCTGCTTGCGGTGACTGGTTGTGTGGCATTCCGAAGATTTATATATATTTATTTTTTCTGTTATTATTATTTAATTTTCGTTGCCTGAAATCATTAGGCTTCTTTTCCGATTGATTGCGACGGTTCTAGTTGTTCCAAAATTGCATTTAATTTTGAAGTTTGTGAAACAGTGATCACAATAACAAAAAATATATCCGGCTGAGTTTGTTGTGTGGTTCTTCTCAGACCAGGACGCGTTTGGAACCCTCATAGCTTTAACATTAAGATGGAAAGTGCTTTTTCAGAAGGGCTTATTACGATAAATCTAGTATCGTAATAGGCCCTCCTGACATTTCCATGTTGACGTACACAAGTGATCACTGATTATGATTCTAAGTGGAAAAGATATAAATAAATAAAATAAATAATCAAAATAAAATAAGGGTGTGAATTTAATTCTTATATGAAATAGTATTAATGACAAAAATTGTAAAGCTATATTTGAAAAACATAATTACATATTATAGGTTATTACCTACCACCTACCCATAAACATGGACGTTACAATTAAATCGAAATCATATTGTTTACCCACTACAGCATAAATCACTTTGAAAAAGATGTTTGTTTATCATTAAAAAAATAGTGGCGTGGATACAAATGCATTATCCGCATTATCCATGAAGAAAAACTAACAAGAAATTTCATAGATATGATTATGAATATTATATATTATGATTATATGATTATGATTATATATTATTTTGTCTTTTTGTGTCACCATTTTTTATTTTATTTTTTTTTACTTTTTTTTATTTATTTTTTTTATTTTCTTATCATTTTTTTTATATATTTTCTGTGTTTTGGTGTGCAATAAAGAATATTTATTATTATTATTATAATTATATATTATGAATCCAAGTAAGGTTAATATTTAATTGCATCTAGAATAACTAAGCCTCGCACTATTAATCCCAAAATTCTTGGATATCTAATTTTGAAAATTCAACTTATTAAAAATTATATAATGCCTTATTTATCAACACAAATATATATATATATATATATATATATATATATATATATATATATATATATATATATATATATATATATATATATATATATATATTTATATATATATATAACATATAAAGAAAAACTGTAACCATTTTTTTTATTAACTTAAAAATATATATTGAAAAAATAATGATAATAGATACTTCTACTGAACTGCTTTTATAGGCAAAACAGTTTTTCTATAATATGTGAACTTTTTTTATATCTTCTTAAATAAACACTTACAACTTACAATTTTTTTATTCGATCGTGGCAGATAGCTATGGAGAGGAGCATCCTTGGTGTTAAGATCTCAGAACAACAAAATAGTAATAAGATTCGAAAAAGAAACCAAATATTAGGGGAAACCACAAAAAGGCGACTAAGAGCTCGCTGGAACGACGAACTATTATTAAATTTGCAGGAACTGAATGGATGGAAGTAATCATAGTAAACAGCTATCACTTATCAAATATACATTTCAATATACATATCAATACAGAGTAAGTGTTCGTTTTTAAATCTTAACCTTTGATCATCGTGGACGAAATTACCCTTATATAAATTAAATTACATATAATAACCCTTAACTATTTCGACATCGGAACATCGAAATGTATAACATGATATTGATATGGCGAAATAAATCCTTAACCGTCGAAATAATGCGAAATTATTATTGAAATATAAGGTATATGCTGTCGAATCCATCACGATCACAGAGAGATGGAAATCCGCAAATTCTTATTTTTAGGGTTCCGCATCCAAAGATTAAAAACGGAACTCTATTACTTCGCTGTTTGTCATAAGTTTGTATCTCATGTTTTTTTTTATTATCACTAAAGATGGGACAATTTCTCGATATTAAAATAAGCATTAAATTATAAATATTAGCTTTTTTGAAATAAATTAATCTAAAGAAATTAGTTATTTTTAAACGAATAAAAAACATACTGATGTAATAAAATAATCTCTAATTTTTAAATTAAATGTTCAGCTAAGACGATCGTTCATATTAATGGTGTAATGCTATTTATTTCATGAAAGCAGTTTACATGTACTTCTTTAAGAAATAATATGGTTTTAAGTTGACAGTTAAATAATTTACTTAATTATCAGTATTGACCAAATTTAAAAGAATTTTATTTAGTTATGTCATATGCAAATAGAAGAATAAGAATAAATAAGAACAGACATCAGAACCAAGGATAATTTATAGTAAAAATATTAAACCTGATTAAATAAATCAGGAGTCAATTATATTAAATAAAGTAAAAAAAATAATAGAGTAATTTAGAACTTATAAAAAAAGCTTCAAGATACAGACATCTGAACCTGCCCATATGACACACCCCAGCAGACCGCATTACTTCCGAAACAAAACCGTTTATCTATTCGAGGCCTCTAATAGTTATAAAATATTAAATAATTTTTCTCGTTGCAACTTTTTTTTTTTTAATAACAAACTTATGAAAATGTAACGCATTCAAATGTTTGTATGTATCAAATGTATGTTTGTATGTATGTTTGTATATTTACATAATACATTTACTGTTATTAATGCCATATTAAAGTAGTTTTTCAATTTATAGTTCTTTTTTTTTTTTTTTTTTTTTTATATGATCTAGGGCAATGCTTGACTACATTCCACCTGATGGTAAGTGGAATGTAGTCTTAGGTGGTAAGGCGCATTACCCTAGCAACCTATTCACTCTTCTCTTGAATGTGACCACATTGTATTCGGTCGGAAATACCGACGCAGGCAAGCTGTTCCAATCCTTTGCTGTACGCAGTAAAAATGAGGAAGCAAAGCGCTTCGTTCGAACAGGTGGAATGTCCACAACAAAAGGATGAAAACCTGCCGTGCATCGGGACGTCCGGTGATGGAAGGGGGACGGGGGAATTAAATTGTATAATTCCTGCGCACACTCACCAAAATGTATCCTATAGAATACTGAGAGGCTAGCAATTTTACGCCTGTGTTCAAGGCTTTGGAGATCGGCTTCGACCAATTCGGGATCGCCTATAAGCCTCTTTGCTCGCCTCTCAATTGAGTCCAGAACCGCAAGATGAGACTTTGCGGCACCAGCAAATATGTGTCCACAGTACTCTACACACGACCGGATCTGTGCTTTGTATAAAACAAGAAGCTGTCCCGGTGTAAAGTACTGCCGAACCTTCGCAAGAACGGCAAGCTTTGCTGCTGCTGCTCTTGCTCTGGACTCAATGAACCGACCAAAGTTGAGGTTCGAGGAAATCTCTAAGCCTAACAACTGAAGCCTGTCACTGTATTCCAAGGATACATTCTAGAAAGTAGGAGCCAAGGTGAAAGGGCTCCTTTTGGCGGTGAATAGACACGTCTGCGTTTTGGTGGCGTTGAACTTGACAAGATTGGCATTGCTCCATGCGGAGACTGCCTGAAGTTTGTCATTCAAACGTTGCACCATGGCTTCTCTTTCAGACTGTACTTGATCTCGACTAGCCCGAGTACTCGGCAGATATCTTTCTACAACTGTGCTGTCGTCTGCATACCCATAGATACCGGGCTTCAACAGATCATTAATGTGCAGCAGAAACAGAGTTGCAGAAAGAACGGACCCCTGAGGCACTCCGGCATTTATTGTCAAGGGTTCCGAGGAACACCCGTCGACAACTACTCGGAGAGATCTGTGGCTCAGAAAGTCCGTTCCGCAGCCGATCAGACCAGGAGATATACCGTACGCTGAAAGCTTGCTTATAAGGCTCGCATGCCAGACCCTGTCAAATGCCCTCGAGACGTCCAGAGAGACGGCAACCGCTTCTCCGTTCTTCTCGATGGCCTCACCTAAAATGTCAGTAGCATACACTAGGAGGTCCCCAGTAGACCTATTACGGCGAAACCCGTACTGTCAGTCACTGAGGAGATCGTTACCTTCTAGGTATGCTAGTAGGCGCGAGTTCAATACACGCTCCATAATCTTGCAGAGTATGGAGGTGATTGAAATCGGTCTGTAATTGACAGGGTCGGCACGGCTGCCTTTTTTGGGCACGGGTTGCACATTAGCAAGCTTCCAGGATTTCGGCACTATTCCAGTCATGAAAGAGAGACGATACAGACGTGTCAGTATAGGAGACAACTCAGCTGCGCATGTCTTGAGCAGAATAGCTGGTATACCATCAGGACCACTGGCTTTATTCACATCTAAACGACACAAGGTTCTCCATACCTCTTTGTTAGTGATGCGGATTTCAGGCATCGAAATACCGCAGTGAGGAAGATGTACTGGAGAAGCATTGCCAGTGTCTAGATGCGAATTATCAGCAAACAGAGAAGCAAGTACATTCGCTTTCTCTGTTGCTGTGTGGGCCAGGGAACCATCCGGCTTCAGCAGAGCAGGCAGTGAGGGTTGGCAGAAATTCGACTCGATCGCCTTCGCAAGAGACCAGAAAGCTCGACTGCCAGTTGGTCTGACAGAGAGCTTTTCGCCATTCTTAGCGATTCGATCGAGACGAGCCTTCCGCAATGCCTTTTTGTAGGACTTGGCAGCTTGGTTAAAGGCTCTCTTCTTCGAACTTACATCCGGAGTTTGCGGCTTCGAGCATCAGCCCAAATGAGATATGCCGAATGTTTTCGGTCTTGAGCATGACCACATTCGGCATTAAACCATGGGCGAGCTTTGCCACCGATGGGAACGTCAGCAAAAGGAATAAAATACTCCATTGCCTGATGCACCACATCGGTTATAGCATCCGCGCAACTCGATGGATCCAAAGAAGAGAAGCAGACCTGCCGCCAAGGATAAGACGCAAAAAAGTGCCGCATCTCATCCCAATCTGCTGACTTGTATTTCCATATTCGCCTAACACCATGAGGTTCGAAAGCTGGTGGGGAATATGTAAACACAGATTTCACCAGACAGTGATCGGAGGTTCCCAAGGGAGAGGTTACCTCTACACGATACCTGTCCGGATCAGTTGTCAGCAGAAGGTCCAGGCAATTGGCTGTATGGCCTACCACATCTGGTACCCTTGTCGCTTGCTTCACCAGCTAAAAGAGGTCCAAGGACAACGCAAAGTTCCGCGCTTCTCTTCCAGCATGGTCGGTTTTCTGGTACGGGAACAGCCAGTCCTGATGACAGGCATTAAAATCCCCCAGAAAGACGAACTGCGCTGAAGGGAACTGATGCAGAGCCATATCAGCAGCATCACCAAGATACTCGAATAATCTAGTTGTCTCCTGGTCACCGCTGTGCGAACGGTAAACACAGGAATACAGGATTCTTTCGTTTCCTGTGTCTACTAAAACCCATAAAGAAGAAAAAGTGGGGTCTTCAAGGTGACGGAGACGCTGGATACAGAGGTCGTTCCGCGCATAGACGCAGACTCCGGCACGTGAGCGAAAGTTCTGCTCTAACGTGTATCCGGGATAATCCAGGTGCGCAGCGCTTAAGGGACATTGTATCTGCGTCTCCGTCAAAAAGAACAGGTGCGGTTGATCTGTCTCCAGGTGGTGATGGACAGGTAAGATATTCGAGTGCAAACCCCTAATATTACTGAGGTGCACTTTAAATGAGGAGGAGTGCAACCGCTGTACAAACTTTTTCCTTTTTTGGTTTTTCTTCATGATAAAAAAAAATAAAAGTGAATAGGGATGGGAAACGGCAGTTGAACGAGGCGGTACGTATCGAACCCAACGTCGAAGTTGGTTAAGTCATGCCACTGGGAGGCTAGCCTGGAGACTGCGGGGACGCCCGAACCCCCCAGGGATCGCCATCGGGCCTCCTCGTCTGGTCGCCAACCAGCACGATGGAGCCACCCTGGGATTTTTCGCAGCTGGCGGGGCAGCCTTTCGTGGGTGGCTAACCCACTAATTGGGCCCCCAACTATCTGCGGGCGGCCAGCGGAAAGCCGTCTCTTCGGATCCCGCTACCCTCCTCGACTAGACACCCGACAAAACAAATATCAACTCGACGTCAACCGGTTCGCCAACGTACCGCAGCTGTTCAGACCCATTTCCCATAAACGGCTTCATCGAGCAACGTGCCGGAACACGACTAGGTCGCTTTGCGGCACGACTTTGCCCGATGGGTGGTAACTTTGCCGGTGACCCGATGTTATGGTCTACCACCAGGAAAAGTTCTATAATTATAAAAGTAGTGTATTTTGTTAAATTTATTTAATTCAAGAAATAAAATGATTGCTTACAAAAAATACAATTTATATAATGTTTGAAGTTTGAAATAAGAAAAAATAAACATATCTGAAAATGTTTCTCAGAAAATGTAACAGTAATGAAACGCGTGTTTTATAACAGGTGTTTAGTATCAGCAATATGAAATAGGGGGAGGAGTTGATCCCTTTTATTGGCTATTTCAAGGATATTTGCGGATTATGCATACCTCGTAACTGTATCTCAAAGACGAAAGTATATAACGATTTTAGATATGTTTTCGCATTTCGCATAACACCAATAATGGATCCATCAATATTAAACAAGCATTTAAAACAAAATTCAAAACATAACTTTAATCGTTAATGATTTACATAGTTAATTTATGTTATTAACAATATTTATTAAAGTATATTATAATTTATATAATTTATAAGATACTATTTAACTTTTATATTAAACTTTATATAAGTTAAAACTGTAACTTTCATCATATATTAAAACTGTAACTTTAAAAAAAAAGTTCTGTTTATCCAAACCCTAACGGACAAATAAATAATCAAACTACTTTTTTCTTTTATATTAAAATTTTGAGCTTAAAACATACAATAAGGATGGATGTTCAAAGTAAAAATGTCTGTTTTATTTTTATCCGGCTCATTTTTTTTTCTATTATCTGATCTAATTTACCCTACAATTTAAATATTATAGTCATAAAAACATAAAAATATTAAAAAGTTACTGGATTCTACCAAAGCTCATTCTACCTGTAGAAGTTAGTTGCTTTGATGGTAAAAAAAAAATTATGTGATATAAAAAGTCAGAGCTCGATTATACTATATCTATATACCGGAAGGTGCTAGACATCAAATTTTTCTTCCTTGCATACTTTGTTAATTTTTTTTTCCTACCCCTACCCTAAAGTGAATGTTAATTTATCGTAGTTGAATTTTGTGTTCGTTTAAGCTTTTTGATTTGTTTTTGAAAATATCTTTAAACATGTATAGCCATGTTAAGCTTATTTAAATTTATATAAATATAGAATGTAAAAAACCGATACGGCAGGGACTCGAACCCGCGACTACTGGGAAACCGTCCCGTCGCTCTACCAACTGAGCTACCGTATCGCTGTCCGTCTCGGTGAATTAAGCATTCTATATGTGATCGTCTTTATCGGGACGGTGGTGACACCTATTAGGTTTCTTTCGAAAATCCTTTTTGATTTGGTTCGAGAAATTAAACTTTAATATATTATAGGTTATAGTAGATCTCAATTTTTTAAATTAGCTTTTATCTTAAGTATGATATAAGTTTTTATGATATAAATATAATATAAGTTGTGTGATATAATTTTTTTTAGATACATAATACATAAAAATGGTTTACCTTGTAGGATTATTAATTATGTAATGAATATACAATTTGTTTCTTCCACCCGCTGTTAAACAGGCAACCGATTTTTTTTTTTATAGATTGTTCATTAATATTTTAAAACAACCGGTTTGGTATGATTACATATAAAGAACATGTTGTTACGGATTTAAAAATATATTTTTGCGTAAAAAACCGTATATAATTATAAACATAAAGATGGTTGATTAGGTATTGCTATAAAAATATTTTGAAAAAATCCAGAAGTTTTATAGAGATACAGTTCTCATTCCTGCAAAAGCTCCATGCACCAGCTGGTGCAGTCACGGTTAACAGTGTTATTGGTTTCATACTTTCGAAAGCAATTTAAACCCAAAATGGAAGTACAAAATCAGAAATACAATTTGTCTGTACTATTTTATTGTATACACCTAAACATAAAATATTTTTTTTTTGATTTTATATTGATCCATATCTACAAAGCGGTTTGGAGTTCTGAATGTCGTTTTAATAAATAATATATATAATATAATTTATATGATGTTTAAAATAAAAACTAAAATTATTTTAATTTGTAACATAATTTAAAGAAAATTTATATGCCATAGAATCGAAACAAAACAGAAAATATTAGTTTATATAGATGGTTCATTTTATTGTATAAATTTACTAGAAGATTTACAATTTATTTGATTGTACCGTGGTTTATCTATTTTCTATTGGTATTGTAAAATATTAACAGTTTATGAACCTATTTTTACGATTCATGTTCATAAAACTAGGTAGATACAAAGCTATTGACAATCAACACACCTACGTTTTTAAAAGTTAATCTTAATCTAAATCTAAAGCGTCTTTTTCTTCAAATTTATTATCCTTATACAATTTTATGATTTTCATTATTATCTCTATTATTAATAATAAAAACCATTGCTTTATCGATTTTTTATCCTTTATTTATTTTTAAATTAAATAGGCTGAACATGAATAACCATGTTTAAGGACAGATTCAAACGGACAAACATTTAAATTGGATTCTTTGTATTGCAATTTTATTATTCTGTTCAATTATTGAACTTTCTTTTTTGTAGGTATTTCTAATATTAAACATAACACTTCTTCACTTAAAGTGTTTATCATTTTTCCTAGTCTTTCACTTGTTTAAGCTAATAAGACAACATCTTTCGCCAATCAAAAGTGTGTAAGTCGATCTCAGAAAACTCTAATCTCTTCCGACTACCAAATTATATTGTCAAAAATGTGTTTTAGTACAATTATGAATAGTTTTGTAGATAGAGGATTCCACTTTCTCACTCCTCTGTAGATCGCTATAGCTTTAGCGTAATTGATGAAAGTAATGTATAGTAGTAAACCATTCTATTCCACCGATAGCAGACTGGTGTCGGAATTACTTCACTGGCCGTCGACAGTGCATTTCGAACGATAAGACCTGATGTAACGTCTCGGCAGGGGTACCTTGAGATAGCGTGTTATCTCCATATTTATAATTGCCAATGTTCCAATAAAATTTGACCAACTTAACAAATTTGAGCGACTCCAAAATATTGCTATATGGTTATTGTGTGTAATATATTACATTCTTAATTTTATGTTTATAATTTTATGGTTATTGTGTAATTACAAAATTTTATGTTTATAACATTTTTCCACCTATATATATCTACTTTTTTTAATTACAATATGGTTGTCTGTAAGAAATCGCCTGTAGGCATTATTGTAACTGTAATATTTATTTTTTGGTGATATACAACTAAGAATATAAATAAATAAACAAATATTTCACGAAAAAGATCAATCATGGCATCTAATAGCCGGTACGGTGAAAAGGTATAATTCCCGCGCTTAATAAATTATTACAGGCTGGTCAAAGGAGGATATTTCGGTGTCGACCAGATACATCCTCTCGTTTGGAATGGTGTCCGATTGCACGATTTATGGCAAGAGCAACGCGTATAAATGCGTAGGCGTTTCCAAGACGCATTACTATGACGGTGAGATATGTTGATTATCTGACTTAGTGAAAATCTTAAAATGACCACATTTTCTGCACCAATCCTACCTAACCAATAAAGTTAATCACTTCTCACTCACATAATAAATAATAAGTATTTGATACAATAAACTCTCTTAAACTTAGATAAACGGAGACAAATGAATATAAAAAAGAAAATGATACAGAAATTTTTGAAAAAAAACGAAGACATAAAATATAAAATATAACAACAACAAGTATTTGCACAATGTCAATTTTTTTTAACAGGTAATACTCTATTTGTTTAATTGTACAGTAAGATCTCGTATATAATTATTAGAAACGTATACTATCGACATGTATCAAAATTCAGTATGTTAATATTTCCAAATAACATATTTGTTCGTTATAGTTGGAATTGTTAGTTGATTTCTGTAATATTTGGGCAGTAGAATACTTGCTGTTAATGAGCCGCATACCAACCATAAAATGTATGTTTTACAAGTGAGCGTGCTTAATTGCTATTCATCGAAATAAAACTATTTTTACGGATTTAACTCGCGTATATTGAATTAAATTTTAAATTTACATTTTAAATCTAACCCGACGTTTCGAATGCTTTGCAGCAATCGTGTTCACGGAAAGACGAGATGGAGGTGTCTGTCAGTAAGTCAGTTAATTAGTCATCTACCTCCAACGGTTTCTAAGCTTCCGGGCATACAGTTCAGGATTCACACAAAACGCACTAACAGTATCTTGAGGTCTTACAGTGCGGTCACAGACATGGGATTTTATATTTTTCAAAAGTGGGTCCCAGGTGTTAGATAATCCCCAACCATCTTCTTTATTAAAATTTGGGTGTTTTTTAATTTCAATAGCCTCACGAACCATTCTTGGAATATAACGTTGTTCTTTAGCGAGGATTTTAGGTTTATCAAATCTTATATAATGATTGGGCTTGTCTATGGTATGTTGCTATTCATCGTTTAAATACCATATCAGTATACATGTTATTATTAATAATATTGTTTGTTACTAAACTAAACATTTTTGTTTTATAATTTTTTCATCGAGTGAGGAGTGAAGCTTTATATTGTTGGGTCAATTATTCCAAAAGCCAAAATCAACCTTTTCCAAAATGCCTTCCAATACTTTAACATATAGATTAAGTTTGAACATAATATTGGGTTAAAACTGATCTGTTTAGTTAAAAATTCTTCATATTTTTTTTTATTTATGATTATATTATAAGGAAAATAGAATATTGTATACCAATTTATTACTAACCATAGGTATAACAAGATCATTTTTTTATTATAACGGTTGAATATGAATTACAAAGGATACTACTACTAAGGGATGACTATTAAAGTCCAAAGTAGTTTTATATATTAAGAATGTAATATATGTTGAAATTGACTTAACAAAACATAATTTTATTATACAGGTAATGTTCTTATATATACTTAGTTGGAAACCAAATCAATTTCTACTTTATACGGAGTATGTTCGAGAGTTGTTGTAGTTTTATGAAATCGGTTTTATGGTATGAGGTTTGATAGCGATGCAGATGCAATACAATAAATACTTCAATATATTTACTGTATTGTTATTTTACAATAATACAATATATTTAAATATATTTCCTTCACTGGTATCACTGATTTATACAGTTATATATACAGTGACTTTTATATTATTACAGCAATCAGATGTTTTGTTTTTTTAAGAATATGAGCTTTGAATTTGAAGGTTGTTCCAAATATATTATTATAAGTAATACAAAAAAACAGTTTTTTTTATTTTAAATATCAACTCCTCCTAGCTACTTTACTACAAGAATACGGTATTAAGAACGTTAGTATTTATAATGTAACTAGTACACAGTAGAATTAAGATAGTTTTTTGTCAGTACTCTTACATTCTTAGAAAATGAACTTATTAAAATAAAAATTTATATCTCATTTGCTTGTATTTCTGAATATGTGATTCTGAACTTCAGCAGTAGTAAGACTGTGAATAATAATATACTTGTAAAAATATGTAATCTGGATGTTTCTAAAGACGCAACCATGACACATTATGAATACAGTATGATAACAAAGGTACTGCGACGACGAGACTTTCTCGGGAATGTTGAAGTGTTTGTACAAATGTGCAAGGAACGAGAATCGTTGGTGACTATCTATCTGTGTCTCTTTTTATCTATTTAGAAAAACGAAATATATTGAAAAAAATATAAATAATATTACATTTAAATTGTATAGATTGTCAAAAATAACTTCTGAGGAAATGTTTTTGTTGCTCTTTAAATTACCTATGGATATATCACAGTTCTTAAATACTATAGTATACTATTACGCTATAGCGTAATAGGAGTTTTTGATATAAAATATAAATTGGTTGAAAAACTCTAACACCATACTCTTGCAATTGTTAAAAAAACTGTAGATATTAACATTTAATTTTATAATTGGTTTGTTTAAATTTACGGTAAAAATACTACAAGGTTCAACAAACACAATTTATTAAAGGTTAAATCAGCGCTAAATCTCTTTCCGCGTAATAATATATTAATGAAATGAACCTCGGTGTTAAATAGAATGTATACCTTTAGTCGCGTCAATGAAGCCTTTTCGTCTAAAGTCCTCAGAAACAGCTCCGATTTCGATCTTTTTTTTTTTAATTTTTGTTTTTTTATATTATTTAAAATCAGAAACCTTTCAAAGGGGGGAAATAATTATTTTTATTGTTTAAACAATATTGATGCTATTTATAGAAGAAAACAAGTTTTCGCATGATTTTCGTTAAAACAAAACATGTTTAATTAGTGAAGCTGGGCCGAGCAATATTTGCACTTTTACTTCGCCGAAGAAAAAGCGGTCTAAGAGGACAGTGATGCATTCCGTGGACAAGGAGACTGAATAAATATTTTTTAATAAAATATCTACTTGTTTAATTTTTTACTTATTTCTTATTGTCAAAGAAATAACAGAACATAATATGTAGATAAAACAAGTATTTTCAATTAATTCCCTCATAAAACGCCCACACAATATACCTCTTTGAAAGTGTAATCGGTTTACGAAAAAAGTGTAAGAACCATAGGTTTCTTTGTTTACCTTTTATTTTTTCGTATAATGGATAGGGTATAGTAAATTATTTTAATAATATTTAAAATATTTTGAAATTTTTATGCCATTATATTTAAACATTGTCAGATACAGTACTTTTTTCTTTACAAATTACTTCAATTAGTAATTGTTTCAATCCTCATACGTTATAGGACCACGAAGAAAGTGACGTAGATTCGACAGAGAATGTATGTTGTATCTGTCAAGAAGGTGGAAATATTAATGCTGCTAGTACTTCAACTCAAGTTAAAGAAAAATTAACGGAAGTGACTCGGGGACTGCCAAATTTGAAAGCAGTTGCTACCAATTTAAAAAATAATCAGCTCGTGGGTTTCCTTAATAGTGGAAGAAAAGTATTTGTTCATTCGAGTTGTTGGAAACGATTTACTGAGCGTAAAACTGTTTCAGCTGAAATAAAACGAATGGAATTTTGTGAAAAATTATCGCTCAGCCCACCTAAATTGAAGTTGAAAAGATCTTCAGATCCCTCTTTTGATTGGAATCACAATTGTTTTATTTGTAGTCAACTATTATTTGAACAAAAGAAAGTTAAAAAGCGTCAAAATATATCAGCTGTTACTTCTTATCATACAAAACAGAAATTAATTAATGCCATAAAAAATATAAGAGATGAGTTCTCTCGATCTCTTCTTTTGAGGATCAATTCTGTAAATGATTTAAGATCTGTAAGTGCAAGATACCATCGTTCTTGTTATGCAAACATCATAAAACAGGAAAATACAGTAGAAAAGAAAATTGATCCACGAATTATTAACACCAGTCATGCTATGGATAATATAATCACCCACCACTTGAAGAAGATGAAGTTTTCAAAACCGAAAGTAATGTTGAAAATTCATTTTTTTTTAAATAAAAACAAAAATTAAAAAAATTACTTGTTTAATATTATTTTGTTAGTGTTAATAAAAAATAATAAAACTAAATTTTTTTTTTATACAAAAACCTTCCATATTGTTTAAACAATAAAAATAATGATTTCCCCCCCCTGAAAGGTTTCTGATTTTGAATAATATAAAAAAAACAAAAATTAAAAAAAAAAAACATCAAAATCGGTGCTGTTTCTGAGGACTTTCAAGGATTGCCTGTTTTACGGCTTCATTGACGCGACTACTTAAATATATATGTACCTATAATGTTACTTAATGTATATCTGTTACATATTAATATTTTATTTTTGTAATTAAGGAATAATTAAGTGTGTTAAGACAAATCTATTCTATTTGGTATAGTAATTACATGTATGAAAACTTTTTACGGGACCACATGACCTCTGAGGATCAAAAATTCATTTTCAAACGAGATAAAAGAAAAAAATCTCTTCTGAACGTTAGTAGGTGAAGTCTTATAAGAACTACTTAATAAAAGAGACTTGTTTTTAATTATTTAAATTAAGGTTTTTAATAGAGCAAGTTCTTAGAATTTTTTTCTAAAGAACCCTTTGATTATTTTACTATTATTAAACAATGCTTTGCAACATAAGATTCTGAAAGCATTTCACTTATTTGTACTTGTGTTACATAATTTCTAAATAATTATCGGAAGTTTTTTTATAAAATCTTACATAAAAAAAATAATTTAATAATAAAAAAAATAATAAAGGAAAATTGACAAACAATTTATAAAAGTTGAATTATATATTCCTGCTGTTTGATAATATAAATAATATTTTATATGAAAACACAAATAACTTACAAATCAAATACACAATAAATAAAAAAAATGTACTTATGGTACTAGGTGCTGTATATAAAATATATTTTATATATCTAACAAATTGCGTGTGGTCAACAGCTACAGCGTTAGGAAGGTTATATTTTTTTTCTTTTATCTTTTATCTACATTTTATTTTATTTGGTAATAAAGTTCTTTAAAACGAAACTTTATTGTGAATCCAACTTAAATGAAATCTAAACGAAAAAATTAAACGAAAAAATCTTTATTATCTCAGATTTTATTATTTTTCGATCGTATATTGTAATTGATGTTAAGATTTATGTATTTATAATTAGGTAAATGTCATCC
This sequence comes from Napeogenes sylphis, assembly GCA_959347405.1. Classification (NCBI taxonomy): domain Eukaryota; kingdom Metazoa; phylum Arthropoda; class Insecta; order Lepidoptera; family Nymphalidae; genus Napeogenes; species Napeogenes sylphis. The sequence goes on along the minus strand of OY365788.1, from coordinate 24,454,567 downwards.
ATATAAAATATATTTTATTTAACATATTAGTTACACTCCCATTTTTTTACAACACTGTTTTAACTGAATTACTTTAATTAAGTGAATCAAATAGTCAACTGTTTCTCGACACTTATCTTTGATAGCGACACTAAACTTTGCTATCTGATTTATAGCAAAGGGTTTTCAGTGAGTAAATAAGAAAAAGATATACATTTTCTTAAAGTAAATGTTTGATCAAATTTAAGTTTTCAAATTAACTTAATGGTAACTCAATCTTATAGTAAATTTGTTAGGTAACGAAAAGTTGTTTTACATGGGTTTAAATTCTGTGTGAGGTGACATTTAAAGGTATAATTAATTGCCAGCTTACGACCTTCTCGACTCTACGCTCTATAAGCTGAAGTTAAGATAAAAAAATATGTTAAAATTGCCTAAAAATTCAATACTAGCATTCTATGTTTTATAAAATATTTACCTGATTTTTTTATGTATGTAAAATAAATATCATTTTACAGCCTATGGACTTTTATTTATTATCTTTTAAAATTATGAGATATTTACGACTATGTTTATCCTTAAGGTGACATAAAATGTTATAACTAATAAAAAATAAACTTTTTTTGTGATAAGACTTTCGTAAACCATGGTCACTATTGAATATATATTTACTTGTCTGTATTGACATAAATTAATAGGTAACTCCTAGTCCATCCCGGGAGTCCGTCGTGCTTAGAGCTTCTCAATAGGAACCACAAATGGGTTCGAAACTAGTCAGGCAAAATTCCGATAAATTTAGGTTAATACAGCCGAGTAAATATATACATATTAAAGTCTTAAAATTTAAATTTAAAATTAAACAAAATTAGAATATAATAAAAAAACATCAAAAACCTAAGATACAAACAGACGTCTAAAAGGACTCTGACTATACGATTTGGTATCGTTATTTCGTAATTTGCCTAAGTAACTTTCATTTTAATTTCGTCTTTATTTAGCGGTTCCCCGACGCAACGACTTGAATAAGTACATGATAATATTATTTGTATTCTACGAACCTACGAAACACGAACGCTACGAACACACTAATTTTCACTTGTTTAAGTTTTTACTATAAAAATTGCATAAGAACCTTTCATCATCACCAATAAACGCTCTATATTTTGGAGACGCCTGCTTTTTTTCGACCAAACAAAAATAAGAATCATTCCGACGTAAAAAAACCGTATTCAATTCTTTTTGGGTCGGGGGTAAAAATTAAGGAGTACAGTTTCAAAAAATTGAATACAACACGGTATGCAATGTTGCTTTATACTTTGAAACCTTAACTCGACTGAGTTTATAATTTAATGTTATCTTCCAGAATTGTTACAACGACCACATGGGTTTTCACTTCGATTGTATACAGCAGATAAAAGCCAGGCCCAGACATTTATAATGGGAGGTCTGGTTAAAATTTCTATTAAGTAAGGAAGTAAGTAATTTAAATTTTTAAACTTAAACCTTCTAAAGCGACGTTGTGTACTGTGTGTGTACTGTTGTTGTTGTATTTACTTAAATTATGAAACCTACGCTTATTTAATTATCAAACGGGCTAATCAAAATCCTTCAAGCAATATCTACATATTAATGATGCCGAGATAAAAAACTTACATACAATTTTTTGAGTTCTTTTTCATGTAACGAACAGTTAGTTATTAGTTTTTTTTACTAATTATTACAATACATAATATTAAGTGCAACATAATGTTCCGTGAATTTAAATAAAGATAGCATTTATATTTTGAATGTAGACTTTGAAGAGTCTTATCACAATAATATACTGGTTATCTTAGGGAAAATAGAAAAGCTTATTTGTTAACGTCATAACTTGTTTATTCAGGATACATATTTTGACAAGGGTTGCTACAAGCTATTATTTTCGTAATGTACAATAATATAACTCTACCAAAAATGTTAAAATATTAACAACATTTAAATTTACATATATAGTATACAATAATTTTCAACACATATTTTTTTATTTCAAACGTAGTAACTTTTTGTAAAACATAAAAACTTTTCACCTATTTGAACGTTGATGCCATATTATATTTTTTAATATTTATAAAGTGAATTTCATAAGATAATGCTCAATAACAAATGGTAAGTAATGATGTTTTGAGAACTAAATAATATTTACTTATCAATTAAAATAATAATTGCTTTGGTTATAGATCTATATATATGTATATAAATTGAATTCAATACAATTATTTAAGATGCGTAGATTCAAAAGCCATGAACTTTCATACATAATGCGATTTGTTAATGTTGTAAAACTAATGTAAAATAAAATATATACTACTTTACTAACCAGGGAACAAGAGGCAAATATTAAGTATGTAATTTAAAAGTCACAAGCACATAAATGATAATAAATAATCAAATGTTGAAGCTTGAGTGTTATTAACACACAACAACACAGTAACAAGTAAATGAACTAATATTTTCTGTTCATTTAAACTTAAATATAAAAACCATGTATTATCATGTAGTTATTCTACGTGAAAAATGGTCTCTTTGTTATGCCAAACTTAATATGACTTGAAAGTTGCGTCTTTCATTGGTGTTAATGTGATAAGACCATCATCATTACAACAACAAAACTATTAAGTGGAAAATTATGACGTCGACTTAAATCTGAGAATATATAAACATCTTAATACATATGACTTATAAAGATATTTATACACTGAGTCATGACTCATAAAGACAACAATATTTAAATACTCTATAACACTATGTTAGTAACATGCGTTGTAATGCTACTTTCTTATTCCGATATGTAACAAAGTACTGTAGTTGAAATACACTTATTGTATAATGGTTGTTCAAATTTAAAAAGTTATATGCAGTGTGAACAAAAACAAACCAACGTTTCTTTGCTACAAGATAAATGGTTTAGGAATTGTTCAGACTTGTTTCAGTAATACACAATACTTGCACTTCAATGTTTAATATCCAACCATTTGTAATAGAATGAGCGAAAGCAACCCTTACAACTCGTTTTATAATATTTTAACACTATAATATTTAGGTGTAACTTACAGATGCTATTATTTATACCTTATAATAAGTTCTAATAATTAATAAAAGATAAAACATTATGTTAAAATATCCTATGCTTCTAATTCTTAAAACATTTAACAGTAAATACTAAATAACATTCCATAATTAATTGCGTAGGTGGCGCTACTGTTGAAACTTATGAAGTAAAACATATAATATCCAATGTATTTACCATTTAAATTATTATAAATAAATATGACTAACAGAATGCATTTAGCCCCAGCAAACGACATATATTTTAATACATTTTGTTTTATCTGTACAGCAATAATACTACACAAATAAAATGTATTATTGGAATACTATTAAAATTTAATCATATTTTCTTATTGATAAAAAACTGTTAAATAATAATTACTTTCGCCATCATGATATAGTAATTTTATTTAGTATTAAAAGATTTTTAGAAGAAGAAGAGAAATAGTTAAAAATAATACAGTCATTAAAAAATACAGAAATATATTACATTCTTTTATACAGGGTACGCAGGTTTTGAAGCTATCAATAATAAACTTTAAATGTATAACTTTTAACGATTTATTTTCCAAAAGTTTTCAGTATAAAACTTTTAATCGTGTTGCATTAAACTATAACTTTACGAATTCGATCCGATTTTATTAACAACATTTTTAAATGGCATTGAATAGGCTTGTCTCAATTTCAATTTATTACAATATTTTTCGCTAAATAAAAATTTACGATTTTAAAAATAAGATAACAAACCAAATTAGAAAATATTTTTTTTGCATTATACTTTAGCCTTATTCTTATTCTTTTAAAATGTTTGTTTTCCCATGTGACGAAAATATTTTAAACAAAATTTTGCTTGTTAAATAGTTTTATAAAAAATAACTGCTCAGAAAGATTACATAACCAATATTTGGTACAAAAAAGGTAAAAAAATTAAAAAATAATATTATAAATGTTACACTTATATCTTATATTTTGAGGATGGATCACTTGTCCCAACCAACAATTTCTTATATTTATCTTTCTTTTATTATGCGGTGACAAATTATTAACACAATAGCTTCATTTATATTTGTTATAAATTATTTTAATCATATTAAAATAATTAATTTTATAAATCTACTTCATTTTTTTTTTTTTTTTTTTTTTATACAATCTAGGGCAATGCTTGACTACATTCCACCTGATGGTAAGTGGAATGTAGTCTTAGATGGTAAGGCGCATTGCCCTAGCAACCTATTCACTCTTCTCTTGAAGACACCCACATTATATTTGGCCGGAAATACCGACGCAGGCAAATTGTTCCAGTCCTTCGCTGTAAGCACTAAAAATGAGGAAGCAAAGCGCTTCGTTCGGACAAGTGGAATGTCCACAACAAAAGGATGGATACCTGCCGTGCGTCGGGACGTCCGGTGATGGAAGGGGGACGGGGGAACTAAGTCGTGTAGTTCCTGAGCACACTCACCAAAATGTATCCTATAGAATACTGAGAGGCTAGCAATTTTACGCCTGTGTTCAAGGCTATGGAGGTCGGCTTCGACCAATTCGGTATCGCCGATAAGCCTCTTTGCTCGCCTCTCAATTGAGTCCAGAACCGCAAGATGAGACTTTGCGGCACCAGCAAATATGTGTCCACAGTACTCTACACACGACCGGATCTGTGCTTTGTATAAAACAAGAAGCTGTCCCGGTGTAAAGTACTGCCGAACCTTCGCAAGAACGGCAAGCTTTGCTGCTGCTGCTCTTGCTCTGGACTCAATGAACCGACCAAAGTTGAGGTTCGAGGAAATCTCTAAGCCTAACAACTGAAGCCTGTCACTGTATTCCAAGGATACATTCTAGAAAGTAGGAGCCAAGGTGAAAGGGCTCCTTTTGGCGGTGAATAGACACGTCTGCGTTTTGGTGGCGTTGAACTTGACAAGATTGGCATTGCTCCATGCGGAGACTGCCTGAAGTTTGTCATTCAAACGTTGCACCATGGCTTCTCTTTCAGACTGTACTTGATCTCGACTAGCCCGAGTACTCGGCAGATATCTTTCTACAACTGTGCTGTCGTCTGCATACCCATAGATACCGGGCTTCAACAGATCATTAATGTGCAGCAGAAACAGAGTTGCAGAAAGAACGGACCCCTGAGGCACTCCGGCATTTATTGTCAAGGGTTCCGAGGAACACCCGTCGACAACTACTCGGAGAGATCTGTGGCTCAGAAAGTCCGTTCCGCAGCCGATCAGACCAGGAGATATACCGTACGCTGAAAGCTTGCTTATAAGGCTCGCATGCCAGACCCTGTCAAATGCCCTCGAGACGTCCAGAGAGACGGCGACCGCTTCTCCGTTCTTCTCGATGGCCTCGCCTAAAATGTGTGTAGCATACACTAGGAGGTCCCCAGTAGACCTATTACGGCGAAACCCGTATTGTCGGTCACTGAGGAGATCGTTACCTTCTAGGTATGCTAGTAGGCGCGAGTTCAATACGCGCTCCATAATCTTGCAGAGTATGGAGGTGATTGAAATCGGTCTGTAATTGACAGGGTCGGCACGGCTGCCTTTTTTGGGCACGGGTTGCACATTAGCAAGCTTCCAGGATTTCGGCACTATTCCAGTCATGAAAGAGAGACGATACAGACGTGTCAGTACAGGAGACAACTCAGCTGCGCATGTCTTGAGCAGAATGGCTGGTATACCATCAGGACCACTGGCTTTATTCACATCTAAACGACACAAGGTTCTCCATACCTCTTTGTTAGTGATGCGGATTTCAGGCATCGAAATACCGCAGTGAGGAAGATGTGCTGGAGAAGCATTGCCATTGTCTAGATGCGAATTATCAGCAAACAGAGAAGCAAATACATTCGCTTTCTCTGTTGCTGTGTGGGCCAGGGATCCATCCGGCTTCAGCAGAGCAGGCAGTGAGGGCTGGCAGAAATTCGACTCGATCGCTTTCGCAAGAGACCAGAAAGCTCGACTGCCAGTTGGTCTGGCAGAGAGCTTTTCGCCATTCTTAGCGATTCGATCGAGACGAGCCTTCCGCAATGCCTTTTTGTAGGACTTGGCAGCTTGGTTAAAGGCTCTCTTCTTTATACTTACATCCGGAGTTTTGCGGCTTCGAGCATCAGCCCAAATAAGGTATGCCGAATGTTTTCGGTCATGTGCATGACGACATTCGGCATTAAACCATGGGCGAGCTTTGCCACCGATGGGTACGTCAGCAAAAGGAATAAAATACTCCATTGCCTGATGCACCACATCAGTTATAGCATCCGCGCAACTCGACGGATCCAAAGAAGAGAAGCAGACCTGCCGCCAAGGATAAGACGCAAAAAAGTGCCGCATCTCATCCCATTCTGCTGACTTGTATTTCCATACTCGCCTAACACCATGTGGTTCGAAAGCTGGTGGGGAATATGTAAATACAGATTTCACCAGACAGTGATCGGAGGTTCCCAAGGGGGACGTGACCTCTACACGATACCTGTCCGGATCAGTTGTCAGCAGAAGGTCCAGGCAATTGGCTGTATGGCCTACCACATCTGGTACCCTTGTCGCTTGCCTCACCAGCTGAAAGAGGTCCAAGGACAACGCAAAGTTCCGCGCTTCTCTTCCAGCATGGTCGGTCTTCTGGTACGGGAACAGCCAGTCCTGATGACAGGCATTAAAGTCCCCCAGAAAGACGAGCTGCGCCGAAGGGTACTGATACAGAGCCATATCTGCAGCCTCACTGAGATACTCAAATAAACGAGTTGTCTCCTGGTCACCGCTGTGCGAACGGTAGACACAGGAATACTGGATTTTTTCGTTTCCTGTGTCCACTAAAACCCATAGGGAAGAAAAAGTGGGGTCTTCAAGGTGACGGAGACGCTGAATACAGAGGTCGACCTCTGTATTCGGAGTCAGTGACTCCGGCCCGTGAGCGAAAGTTGTGCTCTAACGAGTAACCGGGATTATCCAAGTATGCAGCGCTCAAAGGACATTGTATCTGCGTCTCCGTCAAAAAGAGCAAGTGCGGCTGTTCTGTCTCCAGGTGGTGGTGGACAGCTAAAAGATTTGAGTGCAAACCCCTTATGTTAGTGAGGTGCACTTTATATGAGGAGGAGTGCAACCGCTGCTTTAACTTGTTCCCTTTTTTAAACTTTTTCATAAAAAAAATAAATATAAAAGTGAATAGGGATGGGAAATGGCAGTTGAACGAGGCGGTACATATCGAACCCGACGTCGAAATTGGTGATGTCTTGCCACTGGGAGGCTAGTCTGGAGACTGCGGGGACGCCCGAACCCCCCCAGGGATCGCCATCGGGCCTCCTCGTCTGGTCGCCAACCAGCACGATGGAGCCACCCTGGGATTTTTCGCAGCTGGCGGGGCAGCCTTTCGTGGGTGGCTAACCCACTAATTGTATAAAACCATTGTAATCGCGGATAAAAGCCATCAATCGAAATCGAATCAAATCATTTGAATAATACATTATCTTTATAAATTCTATCCTTATTTAAGTAACATATATTTTTCCATATGAAAATCATTTATAAATAGAATGTTAATTCAACAAAGATAATATTTGTTGTTTATGTAGTTGCGGTAGATGATATTAAGTGGTCATTGCTGCTGGCATAAAATAGCAAACTTCGTGGGTTGAACATAATATGAGTTACACGTTAATATTTTGTATACTTAGTTTGTCCATAAATACTGTTACAATTAAAAATTTAAAAAAAAATGCATTTGAATTTGGAATGTGTCATTCTTATACAATTGTTCATTGTATTTTCTCATTTTAGTGCCAATACATTGTACAATATTTTGCGATATTAAAATGCATCGCTGTTATTGCATTACACAAAGTAGGTATGGAGCCAAATGCAATTTTTAAAACTCAATACACTAGGTATTAGTCAAATGTTTGTGTACCGGACTATTAATACTTCCTTTGTTTGTGACAGAGAAAGATCTTGCCGTCCACGTAGTGTTCGTTCGAAAAAGGTGGTCAAAGCAGTAAGGAAAATCTTATCTTAATCTTTATCTAGAGAGATGAAGATAGCTCCTAGAACCATGTCGCGAATTTTAAGAGATGACTTAGGATTTACAGCCTATAAGGGACGCACTGGTCATTTCTTAACTGTTAAATTAAAAATGAATGGGATGGTAGAATCGAAACAACTACTGTAGCGGTACGCAGAAGGAGGTCACAGAAAAATTATGTTTACGGATGAGAATTTTTTTACAGTGGAGAAACTCTTTAACAAACAATAGGACCAAATTTATGCTCAAAGCTCTAAGGACGTTTCCCAATTAGTCGATAGAGTGCAACATGGGGATTATCCAACTTCAGTGATAGTTTGGTGTCGTGTTAGGCTTCTTTCGAAAATCCTAACCCATGTTTCTAACATTGCAGTATAGATAAACATTGAAAAGATGCCACTCTACCGAAATTAATGTGTAAAAATATCTATAAACATGTATAGCCATGTTAAGCTTATTCAAGTTTATATAAATATAGAATAAAAAATAAACCGATATGGTCAGAGAATCGAACCCGCAACCTCTCGGAAGTTGTCCCTTCGCTCTACCAATTAAGTTAACGTATCGGTTTAATTTTCATTCTATATTTATATAAACCTTATATAATTATTTAATTAATCCTTATACAATTGTAAGTGTATAATTTTTATTATTATGTATGTGATCAATTTTAGGCCTATATTAAAATGTTGGCTACTTATTAAAGTAGTTGTATCTTATAGGTATGTATCTCAAGGAATTGATTTTTGCCAACGGCGAGATTGTGTAGTAAAAATCTCAGAATTCTATCTAAAAATGTAAATAATATATAGACAGTAAACGTACATACATTATAACCACAGTTTTAATATCATAATACCAAATTCGATTTCTTATTTGTAAAATGTATGTTAGCTTGTCACTACTGTAACACAATGCAAACAATTTTATATTTAAAAGCACTTACTACTAGATCAACAGGCTCCTACTACGAACTTGTTTGTTTAAAGATGATTGTAACAGCATACTGTTCGTATAATTTTACAAGTCATATCAGTCCTTCTAATCTTCTTTGTATTTTACATATCTGAACAAATTTAAATAACTCTTATATTATAAACAATAATTTCAACGGTTAATTTTTTAATAATACCTTGTCTTGCCATAAGTATTGTAACATAGAATTTTTTTTATTGCAAATAACATTTATTACTTTTACAGTGTATTAGTTTAATACATAAATATAAAACAATTAAAAATATAAAAAGTTTATTCGAAGTATGAAGTGTCCATTGGCTGCAATATAGTCCTTTAAACGTTGAGGGCAGCTAACAATAGAAGCACGCGCTCTTTCTATGGGGATATTCTTCACTGCCAATTGTATAGATTGTTTTAGGGACTCCAAATTATTATGGCGTTTAGAGCAAGCTGTACTCTCTAAGACGTACCAAATCATAATCTAGTGGATTGAGATCGGGACTAGACGGCGGCCAGTCTTCAGCTCTGATGAAGTCCGCGACGTTCACTTCCAACCGAAACTGAGTGGACCGGTTTTATGACCCGTTTGAGTTGAAAAGTTCCCGTACTTTGTTCAAATTAGTGCACAAATTTAATTTTCAACGGTTATTTAGTGGTTTAAAATTAAATACATTTCGGCATAAGTCTAATTTATTTACAATTTTAAAAGTAGAGTATTTTATCTTAGATTGCTACTATTTAGAGGTCTATTATATATGACACCCCAATTTTGTACTTAAATTTTGATGGTCCACGATGATTATTGTATATTCCTGTATAAATATATATAAACTGCTGCGTTAATAATGTCGAAATTGTGCTTAGTTTCTAGCTTGTAGCATTTTGGCCTATGTAAATACATATACATTACACCGCATTGACCCTAATTTGCGTTGCATAATAAATACCCTGTAAATAATATTGATGTAAAATTTCAAAAGTTACTCTTTTTATTATTCAAAGTTACATAAAATGATCATTAAAGGGAACATATAATATCCTCTTGCAATATGATGAGACAAGTAAAGTATATGAGATATATAATGTTAACGATATATGTCTTATAAAACATGTGTTTAGAAGCAGCTCAAATGAATCCGTTTTATTGGCTATTTCGAAATAATTTGTGTAACTTTGGTAGAGTTTCACTCAAAATTCTATTGGAATTAATTGGAAACGATTTCCGAAAAATAATTTTCCTATTACATTACAATGATCTTACATTGCACATTAGTGGGCCTATCCTAAGTGGCAGAAAGTGACCAACCATCTTCTCTATTTAAATTGTGATATTTCTTTTGTTTCAATGGCCTCGCGTACCATTCTTGGAATGTAACGTTATTTCTTAGCGCGGATTTAAGGTTTATTAACACAGAAACATATATACATAGATACACAGTTACACAGTAAAATTTACATAACCCCTTTTTTGGGTTGGGGTTTAAACTGATACGCCCAAGGACTCGAAGTCGCGACCTCTGGGAAACAGTCCCGTCACTCTAACAATAGAGCTACCGTATCGCTTCTATCAATGTATATACATATCGATTTCAAGGTCCACGCTCATTTAAATATGATAAAAGAAGGTCGGGTACCGTTCTGTACCATCTTCCCTAATCTAGTATGAAGAGCTGATATTGATTTTTGGAGCCTTTTGAATTTTACTTTTAATACTTTATTTGTTGTGATTGCTACTAGTTCTTTTGCTAAATTTGATTCGATTCCAGCAAACACCTTTTATGAACCACAATACTTCTGTATGAAACACCGTGTATTTATAATCTTCGTTATTTTGATTATAAAGTTACTACAATAATATTTAATTTAATTAATTGTTTTTATGTATTATACATTCAGTTTTTTTTTCAACCAAATTCTGAGGATGAATAGCACAATGTATCAGCTTAATTAATAAAGGAAAGTATAGACGAAGCTTCTTAGCAATCCATGGATTCACCGTGCGGGTGCCGGGCCCATCGCGTTGCAAGGAGAGGAGTGCAAGCAGTGCCTGGGACTTGCGACCCAGGAGTAGGTTTAAGGGGCCCCTTTATTATGCGCAAAAACGCTCACCTTCACCCTCCACACTCCTCTCCCTACCTAACCAAATTTGGAAAGAACCTACTAATGCCGCCTTTGAAGTACGTTCTAGAAATGAACCGATGCTTGTTCTAGAAAGGCCAAGATCTTTAAGTAGGCTATAGAGAGATTTTGCTGTTATACCTCTCGCTCCCACTTCTACCGCGTACAAACTAACTATAAATTTATTCCTGATCAGTTCGTTGGTTAGTTCGTAATACTTATTGAGCTTGAATGTGTGATCCCTTGGGATGTTTGTTTCCCAAGGAACAGTAAGCTCCACAAGTATCACGCGCCTCAGATGTTTCGAATACAGGAATAAGTCCGGTCTGGATGACGAAACACCAACATCCCCAGGGATTTTGTAATGCTTTTCATACGTGTCCATCATGAGAATCCAATCAGGAGCCGCGCCTAATATTGAATAAGGCTTCGCTTTTGATTTTTTGGAGGAGCCTTCTTTTACGAATTCTATAGATCGTTCGGTGGTTGTTATACCCTTCCGCGCTCTTGCTACTGAAAGACTAACCGCTTCCCGTATAATTTCTAATACCTTGTCGTGGCGACGCGAGTATTGACCTTTATCTAGAAGTACCCTACACCCTACTAATAGGTGTTTCGCGGTTCCTATTGCCTCCCCACAGATGTTGCAAGACTTTTCGGTGGCTTTGCCCCATCTTACTAAATTACTTTGATCTGGGAGAGTCATTTGGAATGCATTAAGATAGAATTTTAATAATGCTGGGGACCAATCATAAATTAAGGTGCGCCACTTCAAAGCTAGTGGAATACAAAAATCTCCTATGGTCACCCATTCGTTTTGAATTTCTAGGCTCATCGCGTGGAGTCGGTAATTATCGTTTTCGTCTTGTCGAATAAAAGATTTTGTTATGTCTATGTCTTGAACTTTCCTACTTGATCCTAGCCCTACTTTATTTGTTTGAGCACCTATCATAAACTTTTTATGGAATTGAAGTCGTGACTCGAGCTCTGAGGCAACTTTGTCTTTTGGGAGAGAAGTTACAGTATCATCTTTAGATTTTCCGATGATATGTCTTTTGGTAACTCTTAGATGTTTGTAGAGCTCCGATGGTTTCTTTAATTTTAATCCAAAGTTGTTACGGTCTCTAAATAAGGTTGAAGAGTCCGCTGAGTGCGCTAACCCGAGCCATAACTTCAATGTCTTTATGACGCTTGCATCTAACTTTGACAAAAGGGTTTTATTTATATCATACACGAGGAAAGGCCAATTTAGACGTGATGTTAAATAATTATCGTAAATCCAAGCTTTTTTGACGTTACTTATTGGTTGGTTGTCTACCTTTTTGAGATCGTTTAAAAAGCTATCGACTATTACATCCAACGATGGAGTACGGCCTTGGTAATCGATTTTTTTACCTAAAAATTTAAACGGAGCTGCTTCCGTAACCGTACTAACGCACTGACCGCCTATTATAAGACCCGGATCGTAAGAGGTATATTTGGTATTCCGTCTACCCAGACACAGACTAAAACATTTACTTGGTTTTGTCCTCAATCCGCCCGTCCACGTACAGAAATCCTCAACTACATTTAAAAGTACCTGACATTGTTTCGGATTACGTGTCAGTATCGCGAGATCATCTGCAAAAGCTAGTATGGATTCTGTGTATTTGTTGTTGAACTTAAACCGATAGCCCCACTTTTTTTCATTTCTAATTAATTTGTCTATTAAAATATTAATAACTATATTAAATATAATAGGAGAAATAATTTGTAATTTATAAGATTGTATGTATTTTGGGTAGAACTAATAAAAACAATGTAAATAAGAAATGTACGTGATAGTTTAGTATGGTATTATATTAGTAAACGTGTAACTCTGGTCAGCGCTCATTATTCTGTTCTGCGCCTCCCCCGAGAACTCTATTTACAACAGTGCATGAACTGACGAGTAACTATCTCTTGATTACTTTAGTCAATATTTTTACGATGATGTGAATACATTCAATATTTTTATAACAAAAAAGTTTTATAATTATAAATAAATAAAGATGTAATATTATGTTTATTATTTTATTTAATTTTATTTATTTAACAAGTGAAAATATTTAAAACCCCTTGTTTGATTTGTTTTTGGTTATTTTAGAAAAGACTAATAGCATTGTATTGCCATACATGTCGAGCAACAAATACGATTATTATTATATTTAAATATAAAAAAAAACATAGTTATGACAAATTAATTATGTTTTGACAAATGACAAATTAGTTATGACAAACAAATGACATTACTTGATGGTACACCTATTCCTCTTTCCTCTACTGTTCGTAATTTAGGCATCACTTTAGATCAAACGCTTTCCTGGGCACCCCATATTACTAATGTTAGTCGTAAGGTATTTTCCTCCTTTCATTCGCTTAAACGACTCCAAAATTTTCTCCCAGTAAAAACTAAGGCTATGCTGGCCAAGTCACTTATTTTGCCTTTGATAGATTATTGTGATGTGGTGTTTCTTGACTCATCAGAAGAGTTAGTGTGCAAGCTCGAACGTCTCCAAAATGTGGCAATAAGTTTTGTTTTTAATTTACGTAAATACGATCATATTACGGAATCACGTAAGAAATTAAATTTACCCCTGATCAAATTACGAAGACACTTGCACGCACTGGCTCTGCTTTACAATATTTTATTTAACCCTATGACACCTACATACTTAAAAGAGCGTTTTAAGTACCAAGCCGGCATTAGTGGAAGTCGCCTGAGATCTACTGATAATTTGAGACTTACGTTTCCAACCTGTAATTCAGACTGCTATGCCAAGTCATTTACTGCTCTTGCGGTAAAACTTTGGAATAATCTGCCGCCTGACATCCGAAAATCGCCTTCGTTAAAGTCATTTAAGCACAACCTCCGCAAGTTTTATGAGTGTGATCGGTAGTAATTAATTAGTTTTTTTTCTTTATTACTTATTTATAAGAGTTTTTAGTTAGTACTTTTTTATTATTGTTATGTATATTTTTGTACACATTTATTATTGTTACTATTTTTATTTCAAATTTTTAGTTTTCTACCATGTTACATGTTATTTGTTATTTTTTTTATAAGAATTCAAGGGTTGACTGGAAGAGATCTCTTCAAGGGATAAGTCCGCCTTTGTATACTTTAATAATTGTTTTTTTTTTCTATTTTATATATATTGTAATTTACATTGTGTTATTGTGTACAATAAAGAGTTTAATAACAACAACAACAAAGTGGTTTAAAATTATTTTATACAATACTTATTTGGCCTATCTTAATTTTTTTAGCTACCTGTATACTCTTTCAAAACTATAAAAATACCTACCATATTTTTAATAATAACTCAATATTCCATATTCGCAATCATTTATCCCGCACGCATAATAAGAAGTATCTTTAATGATTCAGTATCCTGGCAGGTGTTTAAGCTGTTTATGTTCGACTCTATACTTGACAATAATGGGACCGTATAAAACCTTTGAGATAGCAAACACAAATATGTTTACAAACACAGGAATCCGTATCTGCATACTTCTATTTAATGAACAAGACAACTGATTCCTACATTGTTTTCCATAAATCATTGTTTGTATATAATCAATGTTTCTTATTCGTATATTAATTATTACCTTACTACTTTTTCTGTTTTGCATTTTCTTCTTCTGTTAAGTTTTTAGTATCTTCCAATATTTGCTTATTTCTGAATTTGTAATATTTTTTTGATTATATCTAATAAGTATAGGTCAAACTTAGACTTTTAGTAAACCATTTTAAAGTAGTTATAAAGATAATACAGCTCTTAATCGCCTCTGCCCCGGGCTTCAGCTCGGTTCAGGTAACTGCAGCGTGGAACTCGGCCTCGAGCTTCGTGTAATATGCTTGATATATATACACTCCTCGGTTTTAGTTAACATATAAATTTAATGATATTGTAGTTAAAACATATTTCGTCTGTAGGAGCAACATTATAAGACATGTAAATAGTATGTATCAAGCCTTATCAAAATATGTTTTTGGATAAAAAAGCTTTGACATTAACAAATAAATTTGGCTTATTTTTCTCCTTAAAATGTTATTATGTTCAACCTGTATAAAATGTACATTCATAAATCTAAGGTAATATTTATCGAATTATGTTTTTGAACATGAAAGCTTTGACAGTAATAAATAAGCTTGGACTATTTTTTTTCCTTAAAATGTTATTATGGTCCACCTGTTAAAAGTTTACATTCATAAATCTAGGATAACATTTTTCAAATTCATGTAATATTCGGTCCTGCTCTATTTACCTATGTATAAATAGTTCAATTATTTTTGCCAATTAGCATAGTTATTACGTATAATACGTACACGTTGGTATGGCATACTAACAAAAGTTCTAACAGTTTCTCGAGTTTTGTACAAAAAGATAAATTCTGCTACAAAAGTGATTCATTTGTGTAAGCGTCAAGCAAGATAATTGAGCCCTAACTATATTTGTAAGAACGTGTTTGCTTTAGCCATCTAAATAGTTAATAAAGTAGTAGTTGGACTTTTCAATTTGAATTTTTGTTATCTTGTTTTGGAAAAACTGATTTAGGTTATAATAACAATATAAATAACTAGCTGACGGATTTTAATACGTCGTGTGTTAATAATATTTAAGTCAATGTATAGGAATATTTATTAAAGATTTCACGCATATACTCAAAAAATTGTTTGAACAGTAACTATATTAAAAATAAATATTAAACGGAGTTGGGATTTGGATTTTGATTTGTATATAAATGTAAATATAAATTTAGGAGGCAAACGAAGTCCTTATCATAGTTAAACGTACATAAATACAACAACATAATTAAATTCGAGAGAGCTTACACATACAGTATCTAGAAATATTTTAAATAAGCGACTACATACGTTTTTTAAATTATTTTTGTAGATACTTTTGCTGGTGCAACGTATTTCTCGTACGGTCTTCGCACAAAACATGAAAATACCGCGTCGATTTAAATCCCTTGTTAGGACTGTCGAGACGAAAAAATCCATGTAAATAATATAAAAAATAGAGGTTGTTTGGTTGTTATTATTAATATTTATAAAAAACTAAACCAATAACAATAATTCTTATTAAGAATATAAACCACATGTAGTTTGTTTGTAAAAAAATGTGCATTATTTAAGATACTTATATTATTACTTTTTAGTAATGTAACAAAAAGTTAGAAAAATTGTCTAGGATTTCGAAGGAAGTGGTCCTTAGAAATAAATTGCAACTATGGCCCTTTATTGCATACATTAAATATAAAATTATTAAATATATTGTGGGATCGTATATATTTACATATTTATCTTTAATCAAACGCTATATCGAATGTTGATATTGAAATGACAATCAATCATAGCCTTTTAACGTTTAGCCTAAATGTCTTGCGGTATTAATAAATTACCGGCCCAATTATTCAAGGCCCAAGAATTACCTTGGGCCTCCAATATCTGAAGATGATTTATAACATTTGATAACCACATTGCTATTAGCATTATTATTGTTATTATTAGGTTAGCCTTTCAATTTTCATCATATTATGTAAATCAAATTTAACCTCAGTGAACTCTATTTTAAATTAAAAAAATATATTTATTTTTTATTATATTTTTTATTTCTATGCAAAATCCTAAGTAAATCGATCAATGTAGTAACATTAATTTACATCGCCCTAAAGTGTCAAACGTGTCACCTGAAAAACCGTGGCAAATACCGATAATACAAGAGTACTAATTGCATTATTAAATTTAGTTTTTTATTTATTTTTCATATTTATTTATAAAATAGATAATAGACAGTGGAAACTTGGGTCGAGGGCAGCTTATCCAGAAGCACATTGAAAGTAATGGTAGAGCTGTTGGAATATTATATAAAATATGAGACTAACCAAAGATGTGCACGTGTCAAGGTTATTTTCACACTAAATCTAAGGAGCAAACCTGCAAGGTCATACAATCTCAGCCAAACATCTCCGATTTAATGCTTGTAACAGCTAGAGCCAGGTTAGGACTTTGCAAGTGAGGTAAAGAAAGTACAACATTTCTACATGGATAAATAAAATTTTATTGTTAATTTGGTTGGTTAAGATTGATACTTATATTTTAAACGACAGTCTTATTTTTCAAAATTACAAACTTGGTTTTTTTTTTTTTAATTTAATCATAAATTAATAATTTATTCAAAAAACTTAACCAATAAGACTTTAGAAACGTCAATAGACGAAGCTTCTTAGCAATCCATGGATTCACCGTGCGGGTGCCGGGCCCATCGCGTTGCAAGGAGAGGAGTGCAAGCAGTGCCTGGGACTTGCGACCCAGGAGTAGGTTTAAGGGGCCCCTTTATTATGCGCAAAAACGCTCACCTTCACCCTCCACACTCCTCTCCCTACCTAACCAAATTTGGAAAGAACCTACTAATGCCGCCTTTGAAGTACGTTCTAGAAATGAACCGATGCTTGTTCTAGAAAGGCCAAGATCTTTAAGTAGGCTATAGAGAGATTTTGCTGTTATACCTCTCGCTCCCACTTCTACCGCGTACAAACTAACTATAAATTTATTCCTGATCAGTTCGTTGGTTAGTTCGTAATATTTATTGAGCTTGAACGTGTGATCCCTTGGGATGTTTGTTTCCCAAGGAACAGTAAGCTCCACAAGTATCACGTATACATTGCAAACAAAAACCGGGATGTTTTTAATAAAAATATGTATTTCATAGTTATTTTGTAAAAGATATTCAAAATTTTTCAAAAATAACTTCTGCTAATAATATATATATTTTTTAACATATGGACCATGCACCATATATATATATGTCGGAGATAGGATGTATATTGGTGGCTTGTTCGGTATTGATGGAGTCTTCTGGTACAGGATCCGAAGCGTAGGTCTCAGGCAATTAAACCACACAGACACAATATGACAATTACTTGTATTAAATGTAGGTAATCACAAATTACTTAGTAGGTATACAATTATCAGAGTTTCGTGAACCACTGGTCCCGTTGGGGGGGGTCCGGACTGTAAGGCTCACACTAATGAAAAATCCTCTCGTCTCGATGCTCTCGGATATTTAAAATGTCTCCGGTGCCCCTCCAAACGATTCCGATCACGTGACTCAATACGTCACCGCGTTCACACCCCACTATTACAATGATATCAATTGAGTTACTAATTATCGTTAAATTATAGTGATCTGCGACACGGCCATACTGACATGTCACACGTCCTCGTGTGCATATTTATCTGAAATCCAAACAATATACAACTGTAGATGTCACTTCGCTCGGCCTTTCTGACCACATAAATAATCATGAATCATTCTAAAATCGATAGTTATAATAACTGAAGCTGTTACAGGCATAGAACCAAACTTAATCAAAGTACACTATGAGATTCGACTAATTGGAGTCAAGAAAGACATCCCGCATAGGAGTCAAGATAGACAACCATCATTGGCGTCAAGTCAAGATAGACAACCCGCATTGGCGTCAAGTCAAGATAGACAACCATCATTGGCGTCAAGTCAAGATAGACAACCCGCATTGGCGTCAAGTCAAGATAGACAACCATCATTGGCGTCAAGTAAAATAGACATCGTATGAATTATCATTATCATCAGAACAGCCAGCAACAGAACAATTATCATTATCATCATCGTCAACATTGACGTCCAAAATTCTCATATTACAACCGACTTTTTTATTATCGTATCTCAGGAAAGATATTAATAAGATCGGATATACTGAAACACTTAAACTTTACATACGATTTTTGTCTAAATGAATTGATTTTCTTTGACTAGCGAGCATATAGCACTTGAAACGTAAGTAAATTGAAACGAATCACCTTTATGCTGTGACGTGATCGATGATGGATAAATTGCGCAGACATCAACGCGTTGCTCGCACCGCACTATACCAGCACCGCTGCCATAGCAGTCATCGCCACGAAAGCAGTCAACATCATCAGCGCCATCAGCACCATCAGCACCATCAGCACCATCAGCACCATCAGCACCATCAGCACCATCAGCACCATCAGCGCCATCCGCGCCATTATCGCCATTCGCGCCGCATTGTCAGCGCCATAATTTTTCATTTCTTTCTTTCTTCATTAGCAACGATTTCTTCTTTCGTAGAATTCTTCCAACAGTTTGTCATATAATCTAATAAACGACTTGCATAAGCGATTAAATAGGTATTTTCACTCGATTTTCTTGATATGTGGGTAGATCTCAATTTATAAGTTTTGAGATAACAAATTTAACTTGATTGATTGATTGATTTACAACCATTGATTATCAACTATTCATTGATTGCATTGATTCTGGAACTTCATTGTTATTATCTTGTAGTGTGCTTTTCAAATAATATAATCACTTCATTTTTTGCTTGACGTGATTTGTAAATTCAATAAACTTATCTCGCGGGTAGTTGGTGGTTTTGATGCCCGAGTGAATCCCGCTTCTGATGTCGGAGATAGGATGTATATTGGTGGCTTGTTCGGTATTGATGGAGTCTTCTGGTACAGGATCCGAAGCGTAGGTCTCAGGCAATTAAACCACACAGACACAATATGACAATTACTTGTATTAAATGTAGGTAATCACAAATTACTTAGTAGGTATACAATTATCAGAGTTTCGTGAACCACTGGTCCCGTTGGGGGGGGGTCCGGACTGTAAGGCTCACACTAATGAAAAATCCTCTCGTCTCGATGCTCTCGGATATTTAAAATGTCTCCGGTGCCCCTCCAAACGATTCCGATCACGTGACTCAATACGTCACCGCGTTCACACCCCACTATTACAATGATATCAATTGAGTTACTAATTATCGTTAAATTATAGTGATCTGCGACATATATATATATATATATATATATATATATAAATATATATATATATATATATATATTTATATACATATATAAATATATATATATATATATATATATATATATATATATATATATATATATATATATATATATATATTTATATACATTTGCTTTGTAAAAGTAATTAAAGTTACATGTATAAATAGTCTTTTTAAACAATTTCAAAAAATTTTAACGAACAATCTATTAAACTTAAATTAAAAGTTCCATGTTCAAATGTACAATAAAACAATTAGCTCTAATAAACGATAGCTGGAACTCAACCCACTTCAAACTAAAGACACCACAGTTACAAATTAGTTGTTTCTGAACTACAAAGTTTCGTTCTAGCGTGTTTAGTCATGACCACCTTGACGTTTGAGAATTGAAGACTAAACAATAACGTCATTTTAAATAAGTTTTACTTTTAATATTTTTAATAACTATAGCGATAACACCTATTTTTTTATTCTTGACAAATATATCTTATTTTAAAACCACAGAAGATTGTAATCCAATGTTAGTTAGGCTTTAATGAATAATATTTAATAAATTATTGTTGTTTGGCATAACTACTAAATTAGCTTCTAGGTAGTAAAATATACTTCATCGTATTGAAATTGAATTAATATTTTTTTTGGAATATTTTGTTATTATTTTACCAAAGTATATGTACATAAGTGACAGTTTAATTAGTAAATTGTTTTTTTTTCAAGCTGATATATGATTGCAACTATTACATTAAATCGGCGAGAGGCGCGCCCCAGTACACAACACCGACTATCGCGTGTTGCCACCGGATAAGAAATACTACAATAGATTTACTGTAAAAATTGGGATTTCCAATTTAATCAAAATGTTAAAAAGACAATGTTGCTGTAAAGTAATTCTCTGCTGTTGTAATGTATTTTTTATTATATGTAATCACTTCATAATTGTATAATGTTATTTTCACAAATCAAAAACATTATAAAGATCAATATCAAATGAACATAACAAATTCCATCGCGTACATTTAAATAAGATAAAAATCACACGTTTCTCGGAAGGTATAAAATTAAGCACAAAAAAAATATTTACGAATTTTTATTCTAAGCGGTAAATATTACGCGGTAGCGGTGTTACCCGCTGTGTCAAAAGTAGTTAGACTATAGATATAGTCTAACTATGGAAAAGTAGATAGGTAGATAAACAAACGGTATAATAACATTAAATAAAATATTGAAATATCACTTAATCATAAACAATTTATGCTTATTATTGTTACATGTTTTTTTTAGATCTCACTTTCTCTATAAATGAACAATCGAAAATACCTTAAAAACTTGAAAAATAAAGGCAACAAAATGTTGTATATTCCTATAAGATTTCAAGTTGGCCTTCGATTTCCCTGTTATTCTATCATCAGTTTTAAACCTAGTGACAATGCGACTAGGTATTTTAGGAATGTATAAGTCCTTTCAAAATATAGGTTTATAATTAACGGAAAAATCAGTGAACGTAAGTTCGTGCAATTCACGAAGAAGCGCCCCACTATTCCTCCTAACCGTTTATAGTATATGTGTAATATGTTTTGTCAATGTTGAGAGTATCAGTACACACTAATTACCTATGAGTGCACACGCACACTACAATGAATAAACTAATCAGGAGAGAGCGTCATGGTCACAGTGCTCTTTTTCAATTTAATATTTTTTACCTGACTGAAAGGAAAGGGCTATGTATTTTTTAATAAATATAAATGAAATACGTGAAAAAGTTTTATTTATCTATATTGAGAAAAGAAAATCTTTAATCACTCGTTTCAGAAATATCTGATTCCGAATCTAATGTTTCACCGACATTTATAACAAAACTAAAATCAATGTGAAAATATCTCATGTATTCTTCTTCTTTTTTTCGACCTGCTGACAAGTATTGAACCAGACATCTTGATTTTCTCAAAATATAAAGTAGAGCATATTTCGTGACGAGTCTGAATTTTCGTAAAAATTGGTGGGGCGCGTCTTCATGAATTGAACTATCTACATGAAATGAAGTTAAATTTGTCAGTAAGTAGTTGTCAAAATGTTTGCTCAGAACAGAAAACGATATTATTAACTTACCTAACTATTGTAATTTATTTTAAGATTACTTAAAAGGTAAGGTATATTTTTCATTAATCTGGTTACAACTGAAAGATCAAGGACAACTAATTTAGCAAGAAAAAAATAAGAGAACTAGACTATTTTTTTAATTGTTAGGTAAATTATGTTTACTAACAATAATTTGATTTATGTCAGCAAACTTGAAACGCTGTGATGCCGTACAAAAAAATATAAAATAATATTGCAGTTAATATTATTATTATAGTACTCAAATAAGAATAGCAATGAATGTACGTAAATAATAAATCAAAACTGAAATAAAATTAAAGTAATTAAATTTAAGTAAGGCATAAAAGCACGAAAATAAAAATGTATATTCAAACCTCATGCCTTCATGCGCCTCTTTATAAGTCTCTTAGTATTTAAAATACATGAAAGACTTGCTAATAACTTTTCCAGTGCGGTGTTGGAAAATGCAAGCCAGAATAATATTAAAATTGGAAACGTTTTTAAGAGACTTATGCAGCACCTTAGAATATTTCAGATAGTTGGAACAAAGCTACACTACAGTGAACAGATACACCAAATGTAAAGTTTTGTATGCATATGCGTTCTTTATCATTAATACGATAAGATATATTATATATAATAAAATTAATATGCTATGTACATTATTTTGTTTGTATATAAAATATCAAAATTTTAGGTTCCCATATAAGCAATTAGTTTTTTACTCGTACATGGTAATTTAGATTCATAATTATCATTAATAAAATTAATTATAAAATAAAATTAATTCAATTCCATGTTACTTGGAATTTTTAAAAAGAGTGCTTGGATAATGTAGGTTAATGTTCGCCTGTTGCTTTTTATTTGGTTTTGTTTACATTTTGCTTTCAATTCTACATAATGTTTGCGATCATCAAATATTTTCCTTCAAATAAAAAAAATATATATTTATAGAAGTTACTTTAATGTACAAAAAATTTTCCCAGTTATTATAATTTAAATGATATGGTTCGATTCTATTCAATGCTCCTAAAACATAACTGAAGTTACACATATGTGTGCATGTATGTGTGACAAACAATATGCTGTCATTGTTGCAATATCAACATAAAGGTATTCCATGCATATTGTACACTTTTTATTCAATGACACTTGATTTTATCTTTTTTCCTGAATAAATTTCTCATTTCGAATTGTTGAGTATTTGTTGTTCATGTCCATGCATGTTCTTTTTTGAAAAATGTTAGTAACGTTAGCAAGAAAAACAATATGAATATTTTTGGAAATAGTAAAATAGAATATTTATATATTTTTACAAATACATAAAAAAAAATTGACACTGGCTCTATTTGAGTAAAACTGCCGTCTTACTTTAAGATAGGCGTCAAGTAGACTATTAGTACTGCGTTTAGATTTATTGTAGTTACTTTTTGTGGGAGAGTTGGCTTTCTTATAATCTGGCGTGTATTATTTTATTTTTCATCCCACATCCTCAAAGGAGACATAACTATAACAGTTAATAAAAAAATGTTTCAAGTAACACTTTATTTTATATTTATTTGTCTTTATATTTATACAAATATAAAGACAAATAAATATAAAACATGGGCAATGGTAATAATAGAAGTAGATATACATCTACTTCTATTATTACCATTGCCCAACTGTCAAAATTCAACCGTTATTTCAAATTTTAGTATTTATTTTTGTTTTTTATGGTACCATTATGATCACTTTCGTTAGAAGTTGACCCCATATATGCCTAATAATACAATACATTGTTGCGTTGCGCCAATACATTGTTCAATATTTAGCTCTATTTAAATGGAGTGGGGTGATAAAGAGAACAGAATCGCTGTGATTGCATTACACAAAGTAGGTATGCAGCCAAATGCAATTTTTCAAACTCTCCATACACTTGGTATGAGTCAAATGTTTATGTACCGGGCTAATAATAGGTACAATGAGACTTCCCCTATTTGTGACCGAGAAAAATCTGGCCGTCCACGTAGTGTTCGTATGAAAAAGGTGGCCAAAGCGGTAAGGAAAAGAATTTGAAGAAATCCTGTCCGAAAGCAAAAGATTTTATCTGGGGAAATGAAGATAGCACCTAGAACCATGTCGCGTATTTTAAGAGATGACTTGGGACTTGCAGGCTAAAAGAAAAATCGAAACAACTACTGAAGCGGTACGCAAAGGAAAGTCACAGAAAATTTTTGTTTACGGATGAGGAACTTTTTACATTTGAGCAATATTTTAACAAACAAAAAGACCTTATTTATGCTCAAAACACTGAAAAAGCTTCCCAATTAGTCACCAGAGTGCAACGTGGGCATTATCCGAATTCAGTGATGGTTTGGTGGGGTTTAGCTATGAACTAGTGACCGAGCCATATTATTGTAAAAAAAAAAGTTTTTTGTATTTGAATTATTTTTTATTTGTGTAGTAAACTAACACACTGTAAAAGTAATAAATGTTGTTATAAAAAAAATATATTTTCTTAGTTACAATATTTATGGCAAGACTATGTATATAGAGCTCTAGTATTTTGATGCTTATATATCAGAGACTTTTGACTTGAAATTCTTTTTCACAAGAGTAAAATTATTATGCTGTCAGAATAAAGAATTGCGGTCCTTTTATACATAACGTAAACTCTCTTTTTGGACATTATAAATTCTTGTTCTTGTTTTATTAGTGTTTCATGTTACAACGTCTTGCTCTCCGAATATTCCATGGAAAATGTTTTAAAAATGTGTAACAAAAATATATATATATTTTTTTATTTTTTAAATAAATCTGATCTCACTAATATATAAGTGCGATTGTTTGGATGTTTGGATGGATGATTTTTGTTTTGTCTGAATTTTACATAATTATTTGTGAAAATCCTTCTTATTACCCGACGACTTAAGAAGGAGTTTTATATCATTCAAATATACGTATATAAATGGAATATAGTCAATTATGCTATTTTTATGTTCCCTGCTACAGTCTAAACGCATTGAATCGGAATTGACGTATGAGGTATTGGTAAATACGTCAAAAATAATCGAAAATATTTTTTTTTATGGCTTATATTCTTAGTCATAAAAATATTATTTTTACAGTCTACGGGATGAAGACACGGGCAGCAGCTAGTATAAAATAACAATAAACCGATACACTCAAGGATTTAAATCCGCTCTTCTTATTACGCTACCTCATTGCTACAGTCTTCGTGAATTATACATTCTACATATGATCGTCTTTATAGGAATGCCATCTATTAGGCTTTCTTTGAAAATCATAATCCAATTTTTCTAATTTAGCAGTATATTCATTTTTAAGATTAAAACAATAGTAATTAAGAAGAAAAAAACAAATTACCTATAAAATTAATATTATAAAAAAATAAATCGGAAAAAAATAAAATAAAATACATTATACATATTAATATATAAGGGACTTGGATAGATATTTTGAATTGAAATATTTCATTTAGGATCTTTTCTAATGTTGGTCAAAAACGCATTTCGAGTGTCATAGCCGGTGTAGTAAATGAGCAAAATTAAAAGTCGGTGGGACAAAAAGACATTCAAAATGTTACATTTTCCTTGGAGTGAAGTTCACGACAATATTTATTACCAAAAAATCAAAATAGGATATTAAATAATTGACCTGATACCACCTGATATCACGAAAAAAGAGTACATATATTTTTCAAACTTCTGCGATGTTTAATGGAAAGAATTTAAGGATAAAACGATAGAAATGTATACAGTTTTTTGTGAAGATGGTCAAGTTTATTTAGAAACAAAACATTGATATTAGAGTAGGAAACATAAACATATACAATAATCAGAAATGTCAAAGTTGGTGACAAAAGTATTTTGGTATTTGTAGGGAAAAATCATTTTTTTTTGTTTTCTGCATACTTCGTCTACTTGAGGTACCCTGGATAATGTACATTTAGGTTTCTAATATTAAAATTATTAAAAAAAAAACAATAACTACACAACCTTCAACATTATTTAATGGTATGACACAAATATATTTATTAAACCGAATTTATTCAGTTCATACAAGAAATAGAACACCAATTATACCGTTTTAAACAGATTGAAAGATTGAAAATCACTTACTCAATAATAACACCGATATAAACAATTAGCAATTAAACTTAAGCACTCACAAATCGCGTCGACTACTAACTACCTCACGTTTGAAAGTCAAGGAGCAAAAGTAACCGGTTTCGGCCGGCCCGCTGCTTTTATACACAAAATTACACAATATAACAATAATTCCTAAATATATTTCCTAAATCGGCCTATCTTGACAAAGCGTCGTCCTCGTCGCAATTTTCGGTGCGCCGATCTTACAGTGAAGCCGAGTCTCTCGCCGTAGGACTGCTGGTAGGTTCGATAGCATTAGGCTCAGGCTGCAAAGATGCAGACGATGGTCCTGCACTAGGATCACGGATTTCATTATCTGAAACATAACTATGTCTTAGAACTTGTTTCTAAAGTGCCCATACAGTACACGCATAATTCGTAAAATAATCGTGAAATAGGCGTTCGTGAGAGCTCTCATACTAAAATTTCGATCTTCGTGCACACTCGTTATCACTTTCTAACGCGCAAAGCTGCACCTGTGAACAAATCAGATAGAAGGCGTCCCCTCTACCTGAGATTGACGGAGGCATCCCTGAGTCGCACGTCAATATCACATAGATCGATACCTCTCTATATAGGCACGTATACTTGGACGGAGGCATCACTGAATCGCACGTCCCATTAAAATCTTACACGAACACACATGTAAGGACGGAGGCATCACTGAATCGCACGTCCCATTTAAATCATACCAAAATACACGTATAAGGACGGAGGCATCACTGAATCGCACGTCCCATTTAGATCATACACGAACACACATGTAAGGACGGAGGCATCACTGAATCGCACGTCCTACACTATCATATAGACACATACATGCCAATCCGGTAAGCCGATTCGTCATTCGTTTATTAAAGAGAATAGTTATGACGGCTTATGACGAAGCGACTCACCAAACTGTCACATATAGTCAATTCCTAACTCACCTTCAAAGAAAGCTGCACATGACTCTGGGCACCACTCTCCGTTCCAGGGTACCATGTACTCAGCAGCCGCCTGCGTCGTTTTGCCATATGAACCACTGACAAGTTTCAGCTGATAACGACCACTGGGTAGCACCTTTATCACGCGATAAGGTCCACGCATGCCAGGATCTAGCTTGCCTGTGGACTGGGAATATTTAATCACGAATACTAGATCGTTAACATCAAAAGTGCGAGGCGTTCGCCGTCGGTGGTTGACATAAGCATCTTGCTTGGCTTGGTTTTGAGTCAGCAGTTGTTGAGCTCTCGTTCTACACAGCTCGCGCCAATTTTCGTGATTCTGGGACATCTCAACAGCAATGTCACGGATAAGTGATCGAATAACAGGTGTGGTGGCATCCGTGCCCACCAGAAGTTTCAACGCTGAAGTTTGCGTCGTCTTCTGCTTAGTGATGTTCAAGACAAGTTGAAGCTTCCATAGTTGTTCAGACCACTTTGCATGTCTATGATTAGTCTCGACGCGGATCATGTTTAGGATAGTTCGGACGTACCTTTCCACTTGACCGTTGGCGTTGTGCATTCCGGGTGTTATAAGATGGATATCACAACCAAGCTCGCTCAAAAGTGTAGAAAACTCTGAGGATTCGAACATGCGACCGCGGTCGGCTACCAAGAGTTTAGGGACACCGAAAAGAGAAATCGCGTTAGTAAATGTGCGCTTAAGCTCAATAACGTCTTGCCTAATAATTGGATATAACAAACAAAACTTTGTAAACGAGTCAACCATTACTAAAACAAATTTATACCCATTAGATTCCGGTAATGGACCAAGTGCATCTACGTGTAATGTATCGAATGGAATGCTAGGTTTTTCCCAAGAAGTAATTGGTTGGTGTGGGGCTCTAGGGACGCGTTTACTAGATATGCAAACAAGGCAGTGTTTTATATATTTGGCTACGAATTGGCGAAGTCCGGGAAACCAAAAATATTTGAGAATTAAATCTAAAGTTTTCTCCGCGCAAATGTGCTCATGTTCGTCATGGAAAATTCGGAGTAGGCTTAACCGATGCCCTTTTGGAACATAGTATAACAGTCTAGCTTCTTCACCAAGTGGCGTGTATCGGTAATAAAGGAGATCGCTCTGGCGAACGTATTGACGTGAATCTAATTCTCCATCCTGTAATTTTTGTAAGAGACTTTGCGTTTCATCATCTGCCGACTGCGCAATTTCTGCCCAATTGCGTGGTTTTGCTATTTGATGTACGTTGATGGGGACAGGGTTTCGACTTAGGTAGTCTGCATGTGTCATCATGGTGCCTTTTCTATAATCAATACTAAAATTAAAATCTTGTAAGTAAATCCACCATCGAGCGACGCGTGGAAGCAGATCCTTTTTCTTTTCGGTAGCCTTAAGGGCATTGCAATCGGTGATAATTTTAAAATTTATGCCTACTAAATAATGGCGGAAATTTTGTAGTGCCTTCACGACCGCCAGAGTCTCCAACTCATAAGAGAGGTACCTACTTTCGGCACCCTGAGTGGCCTTACTAAAATATTCAACTACATGCTTCGTACCATCAGCCTTTTTCTGCATCAATACCGCACCATAACCAATGCTACTGGCATCAGTATGCACTTCTGTCGCTAGCGATTGATCAAAAATGGAGAGTACTGGCGACTTGGTTAAGCAGTCTATTATTTCTAGTCTAACTCTTTCCTGATCTGGGCCCCAGTAAAAATTGACGTTATTTTTCATTAAACGTGCTATGCAGGCGGTCTTAGTTGCATAGTCTTGAATATATCTCCTAAAATACCCGGCTAAGCCCAGAAACTGTCGTACCTGTTTCACATTACGAGGTGGCAGTGTATCTACTAGTGCTTGAATTTTTCGAGGGCTTGGCCTAACCTGACCCTGACTCACTACACGACCTAAATATTCGACCTCCGTGGAAAGAAATGAGCATTTTCGCAAATTAATAGAAAAGCCTGACCCGGTTAATGTTTCGAGTACTTTTTGTAACAAATAAATACCTTCGTCAATACTATTACTCATACAGAGGACATCATCGACGTAAACTAAAACATTGCCAGCAACAATATGACCACGAAACGTATTGTTAATAATTCTTTGATAAACAATGGGCGAGTTTGTTAAACCATAAGGCATCCGAAGGTATTCGTAATGTCCTTCAGGCGTGACGAACGCCGTCTTGTGAATTGAATCGTCTTCAAGGGCAATCTGGTGGAAGCCTGTGGCCATATCGAGACTGGTAAAATATTTAAAGTTTCCTAACCTGTTTATATGGTCGTCTATGAGCGGTAAGGGATATCTGTCTCTAATAGTAATTCGATTAAGGGCCCTATAATCAACGCACATCCTGTCAGTACCGTCCTTCTTTTTCACCAATATTATAGGACTGGCATATTCTGAATTCGAGTCCCTTATAATATCCTTGTCTTTAAGATCGCATATAATTTCTCTAACTTTAAGTTTTTCCGAGTGTGAGAGTTTGTACGGTCGATAAGCAACGGGCGTATTATCGGTGACTCTAATAGACATCTTGCCTGTTGTGACAGTAGTCGATGCCGTACCCGAAATAAAATATCTCGAAAACTGTTTAATTACCGTTACTAGACGTTCAAGTTCAGCACCCTGATGGGGTGTATTAATGCCTGATATTTCGTCAGCAAATGCGGCATGGACAACCTTCTCAACGGCTCGAGTCAAAAACTGTTTATCTTTAGTACGGACATACGTAATACCATCGCGGTTTAGAATGTCAGTTCCTATAATTATAGGCGTCGTCATACAAGAGCCTGGTACAACTACAAAGTCAGCCTCTATAGAAATTTCATCAAATTCGACTGTTAAAGTAACATAAGAGTCAGCTGGAATGACTGTTGCGCTAATTCCCTTCAAAATACAATGCCTAGGCTTTCGTTGACACGTAAAATATTTTAGCGCCTCAGAAGAGACCAGTGAGATGTTCAAGGCGCCACTGTCGATAAGGACATCAACAGGGATACCCTGCACAGTCCCGGTCTTAAGGTCACTACTGTTTGATAAACTGGCCGCGGGTGAATTACATAAATTAATATTACGCTTATTACGAGAGCCTGACCTTTCCTTAGTAAAACAAACGTCTTCACTATGTCCCGGTTTTTTACAGAAATCGCAAAATAATTTATGAATGCTGTTCGAAGCGGAACTTGAAGTCTGATCGGGTTTCAACTTTTTAGGACATTGGTGAGACTTATGCCCACGTTTTCCGCATATAAAACATGTTATGACAGACGTACGATTAGTAGTGAGTGGCTTGAAATTAGAATTTCGATTATCTAGTTTAGAGCGCGCGGGTTTAGTGTAGATTGTTAAAAACGAAACTAGGTCGTAAATTTGTAGGTTAGCATTAGCAGCCGCAGCCCTAACTTGAGGATCCGTAATGCCGCGAATAACTATAAGCGTCCTAAGATCGTCACTTAACCCCTTGACTATTTTAAGTCGTAATAACGTCCTCCTAGCATATTCAGCGTACGTGCTGTATTTATCAGAAGTTGCTTGCATCGCCTCGTAAAGAATATTCGCGTAATCGAGCTTTCGTGGACACAAAGGCTTAAATTCTTTAATAAAATTGTTCCACGTACGGTCACTAGTTACCCACTCGTTTAACCATGAACGTGCGTCACCCTTAAGACATATCGATACGCGCGATAGACACTCCGAATCTCCCCAATTGTTAGAAGACCTAGCTCGTTCGACCTCCTCACACCAAACGTCAATATCATGGATAGCGGGGTCGAAATTCGACACAAAATACTTTTGTGTTCTATCTGGATTCACCGATCTAATTGCTTCAGCTAGCAGACGCGCGGATGCCGACAATACGTGTCCCTCATGAACTTGTACGTCAACACTTGGCCCTTCTTTTGTCACGCTCTCAGACACGGGTATATTTATCGCGGTTATGGAACTAGAGAGCGGCGTTTCAGACGCAGGTTCTTTGGTTTGAAGGGTTTGAACGTTCTGTAGTTCACCT
The DNA here is from genome assembly GCA_959347405.1 of Napeogenes sylphis. Lineage (NCBI taxonomy): Eukaryota > Metazoa > Arthropoda > Insecta > Lepidoptera > Nymphalidae > Napeogenes > Napeogenes sylphis. Next base: position 24,423,301 of record OY365788.1, on the reverse strand, counting down.
ATCGGAGGAGTACAACACCTATGCGACGCTTTCTCATGAACTTGTCGACTATCATTAATACTATGTACACTAGAACGTTCTAAAGTATTTAAGCGACACAAAATTGATTCTAATGTTCGTTGCGTCGCGTCTTGATTACTAAGATAATGATTAGACCGCGAACGTGATCGTCTCCTTGAACGAGATCTACTTGGCGATCGAGTCCTATACCTATAGTAAGACCTACGCCGGGAACGAGACCTACTGTCGTGTCGACGCGACTTGCTGCGAGCGTTACGCTGTCTATCAGACATATTCACATACAAAAGAAACAAAAAAAATAGTCAAACGAACAGTTATTTGGTGTTTTATTTTTATTTTATTTCTACCCGACACTTACGGAAAATAAATAAAGCACAATGAGCGTTTTGGAAAACGTATCCCACTTCTGAATTTAGGTTTCTAATATTAAAATTATTAAAAAAAAAACAATAACTACACAACCTTCAACATTATTTAATGGTATGACACAAATATATTTATTAAACCGAATTTATTCAGTTCATACAAGAAATAGAACACCAATTATACCGTTTTAAACAGATTGAAAGATTGAAAATCACTTACTCAATAATAACACCGATATAAACAATTAGCAATTAAACTTAAGCACTCACAAATCGCGTCGACTACTAACTACCTCACGTTTGAAAGTCAAGGAGCAAAAGTAACCGGTTTCGGCCGGCCCGCTGCTTTTATACACAAAATTACACAATATAACAATAATTCCTAAATATATTTCCTAAATGTACATTAAATATGTAGTCCGAAATTCTTAACTCATCATTTATCTGGGTCACTGCCATACTTATATTACTACTGTCAGCTTGCATTATATCCGCATATATCGTTGAAGATCGTTAAATAAAAAAAAAATTAATAACTGACTAACACAATAAATGCAGGACTGAAGAATAAATACAAAAAAAAGTTCCTTTTTTTATAAATACTTACTGGATTCATAATCAGTAATTCTAGTAAATTATATTAATAAATACAAATACAAATAAATACCTTAAAAAACATTTGAGATCTTAATCACAGATTTTTACATGAGATAATTAGTATTTTTCTGCCTTAAAAATTTAGATATTGCAGATATTGCAAAAAATTTTGATATTGCAGGCAATGATTATAATAATTCTTATTAAAACCTAAATAGTTTATCATATATAACTAACTTTCCTTGTATTTCATACTAGACTAATAATTTCACTGGACCTAGCATAATACGTAAAATAGGTATAAACATTAAAATAAGGATCAATAAAGTTACTGAAACTATTTTTTCATATTTTCTTTCGAACACTTGAAGAAAAAATCCACGATATTCTTAAGACTATGTCTAGATTAAGTGCAATTATAATCTCACACCTAAACAACAACATATGTTACATCTATGGTTTTTTAATATAAAATTACTAATACACAAAATTATATTATGTAATAAAAATAAATAAAAATAAATAAAGATATATATGTATATACCTATTATATATATATATATATATATATATATATATATATATATACATATATATATATATATATATATATATATACTATGAAAGGATATATATATAACGCACATTAAGACTGTATTTTATGTTAAAAGTCACCTAACTAAATACAGGTTTCACTAGACAAGTAGTGTTCGTTTATATATTTAGTTGGAAACCAAAGCCATTTCTACAACTTCAAATAGAGTATATTCAAACGTTGTTGCGGTTTAATGTAACCTAGGTTTGAGAACACTGCAGATGCAATGCAATAGCAACATTAATACATTTCTGATTTGTATTTTACAGAGATTTACTGTGTTCTATACTGTATGTACATTCAGCATATTAGTAGTATTATGTATACAACATAATACAACAAAAAGTTGTGATTTGTCCAAGCAATGTGTAGTTATGTTTCAATTACCTACTACACATTAGAATTGATTATGGCCCTGTTTCAATTTTCAAGATTATCAATAGATATTTAAGGATTATCTATTTATAAATTTGTGCCTGTGAGTATGTTTGTGTCACTTCATTTGAATTTATCATGATTTTGACGTTGTCAAATTAGGAGCATATATTATACTACTACCGTTTGAGAGGCTCTCATCCAAAAAGGACGGCTAGACAAACTAACATGATGGGTTACTAAGCTAGCAATGCAACGGCGAACTTTCGATTCCAGAAGGAGAGAGAGTATACAAGCACAAGAATCAGAAGTTTCGTACTATAAAAAACTTATAATATAGTAAAATGTATAATACCTTTTAAACTATAATACTTTCACTTCACAATGCTTCAACTCAAATCATCCAATATCCATTACTATCGTAGATTAGCATAGAATGTGATCTAAATTTAAGCGATGTGAAAAGAATATGTAAGTGCATAAAGTTACATATCTAAGGTAAAGTTAGGTAATATGTAGCTATTTTTTGTCTTTAAGATACAATTATTTATTGAAGTAAACCAAAAGCTTGTTCTTTAATACAAATAAAGTAACCGTATTTTAAATAATTTTAAACGTATCTTCTATATTCGTTTTTATTGTGCATATTTTTAACCGACCGGCTGTACGTTGCTTGGTGTAACGCGATTACTCCGGCGTTTGTGGACGGAATTACAAATATTTGGAATAAAGGTAAAAAAACTTAACAAATATTGAATATCTGTCAATATATATACATATGACAATAACATGAACACGAAATAGACATTAGATATAACATACACAGAGAGAACGCTGGTTGTTGTAAAGAATGAAAGAAAAAAGAAGCGCATCAAAGATTTTATGCATTTATACACAACCATCAACGACGTCTGCCCTCACTCGTCTGCCCGCGTTCCGGTAGCTCACTCCGGTAGCTGGTCTCCCCGCCACCAGCGTCCAGCGATGTTCGAGAGTTTCTTGTAATAAAGCATGATTTAGCTGTCCATTTCGGCTGGCACCGACTCCAAAAAATTACGGATTTTAAATAGTAAATAGGTACTTATATACGTTTTAATAATTTCGTTAATTCTTTTAATAAAACTTTATTTTGAAGTCATAAAAATATTATTTCCAACTTTTTAGTGTTAGTTTAAACTTGTACATTATGTATATGAGGTAGATATAGTTTTGAAGTCGGTTTTTATTTTATTTTTTATGTTAAAACTATTTGTTATATTTTAATATTTCAGAAGATAAGGTAAGCAGAATCATTATAAATCTACATGATTATTTATTAAAATGTCTTCTTGTAACGAAAGGTTATCATGTGGTAGCATATTGATTTCCATTCAAAATGCAAAAATACAAAAGTTAAACTTCTTCCTTATTCAATAAACACTTATATCGGTTCCGGTAAGAGCTGAATACTAAATGAATGAACCTGGAGATAGGATGAAAAAGATTATTAGCTTATCCATGATTTATTCTGAAATTAGGATTATCTCTATGTTAAATATATATATATGTATATGTATGTATGTGTGTACCCCATATTGTGTTTTACCAACAAATATTTTTTAAATATTTTATTTACAATTATATAATATGGTTTTATTAATTATCGTATTAGTCTAATTAAGAACCTCGAATAAACTCATGAAATCTATATGATTTCACGCCATGGATAATAATGTCAGACTGTTATGACTGCAAAGTTAGATACAATGGAAGAAAGGGTTTTCGAAAGAAACCTAATAGATGTCACCACCGTCCCGATAACGACGATCACATATAGAATGCTTAATTCACCGAGACGGACAGCGATATGGTAGCTGAGTTGGGAGAGCGACGGGATGGTTTCCCAGTAGTCGCGGGATCGAATCCCAGCCCGTGTCAGTTTATTTTTCATTCTATATTTATATAAATTTAAATAACGCTTACTCTTAGTTCCTTAAGATATGTTCCGGCCATAAAAATTAAAAATTAATGCTGATATTCATATTTGACTACTTACCAATCCAATCAATAGTATGAGGATGTGATGAATTTAATAAAAGTATTGTCGTTATTAACGTTAAGGAATTAAAAATTGACAATTTGAAACGGCTGCGTGTAACAAATATGCACATAAAATAATGTTATTCTGTCTATACATATTATGTAACTAATAATATAATATGTTACTAATCATAGTTCAATAAATATTAATTTAGAATCTCTGAAATAAAAAAAAAGTATCATAATATGAAACATAAAAATAAATATAATTTAAAAATAATCTATATCAACCTATGGAAGAAATCGTAAAATTAAAAATCTTAGCGATTAGGGGTCTCCGTAACTTACATATGTTGTCTCTTTTCTGATACCCTGCTATTAAAAGGAACAATTCTGTTTTTTGGGTACAGAAGAGGCTGGTCTACTTGAGCTCAGGTCAAGAAGCGATAATAAATTATCTTTTGCCTACTGCACACACTAAATCCTACTATAAATCTTTCTAAATGAAAGCCTTAATGCTTTGGAATATGCTTACTTCAGATATTCGTAGCTTTAATTCCTTGCATACATTTAATTTTTGTTAGTTTAATTATGATCTTTGGCTAGAGTAAATTAAGCTTGATATTATAACCCGATTAATATTTTAGCATTTATATTAAATTGTAATAGTGTAGTTATGTTAGTATTCGTTCATGTTAATTTTATTATCATGGTCTAAGTAATATATATGTATGTAAATATGAGTGTATTATATGTACTTCTTATTTATTATTTTATTTGTAAATTATGTATTTGTAAGTTATTTGAGTAAATTGTACATATGTCCTAAGTTTAAGTATTATAAATTACTTCTCAATCTCACAATACCGTATTTGCCTTTTCTTAAGGTTAAGGTGAAAGGGCACCTGAAAGTTGTTTGTCAGAGATTGCGCTTAGCAATAAGACCGCCTTTGTTATTGACCGCATTTATTTTCTGTGTGCTTGTCTATCTATCTATCTAAATTTATTTAATGTCGAAACCATTCGGCGCTCTTACGTTCATACGTAGCAGTTCGCATTTCACGCTAACATGCTTATGCTCTTTCGTGAACTACGTGCAAAAGTAACAAAACAAGACCATAGCATCAGCGCACTCAGATCTATTCATAAGGAGATTCAGTAGGTTTAATTCAAGAGGTCTAGCTACCTTCAGGTCAGCACTCAGGTCTACCTTCAGGTCACTCAACCAAGTTAAGATAAATTCTTAATAACCCGTTCGTACTAGCACCAAAAAAATATATGACTTATTAAATCCCCTGTCAAGTTGATAATAAACTCATAATATATATGGCGTGGAATTTAAAATAAAAAATTAGGTTTGATCAAATGTTTTGTGTCTATACAGCAAATTTAAAAATATTGGGAAGGATTTTTAAAAAAAACCTAATAGATGCCTGCATCGTCAAGATAAAGACGATCATATATAGAATGCTTAAATTACCATTTGTTTTTGATTGGCATATGTCTGCACTTTGATTATTTTAATTTTGATAATCTTATAGACTAAGAACTTAAAAGATAAGAAGAGAAATGAACTAATTTAATGTCTGTTAAAGACGTAAGAGATATATATATTTAAATTTAAAATACTATACAAGTACAAAAGAAATATACAGGGTTATTTGTAATTAGTTGAGCACCTTTTGCAGGCAGCCCCTCTACATCAATCCTAACAACATTTGTTCTACGACTTTTTAAAATTAATAGTTTTAAAAATTTAGTTTTTCCCATACAAAATTTATTTATTGCCTCTAAACGTGCATTAAACTTGAGCAAAGAGAGGCCACGCAACTTGTCAAAATATGTGCCAAGGCCACGTGCATCGGGGCGCGGGGTGGCGGGGTGACGCAGCGGCGGCTATGCACGTTAGAACTTGATCATTTTCTAAGGTGTAATAAAAAATAGCATCGTTTTCCACTTTTATTTATTAAAATATTTTCTACAATAGTCGAAACACATATTGTCTAACTGTTTAAGAATCTAATGAAAAAATAGTCGAAACACATATTGTCTAACTGTTTAAGAATATAATGAAAAAACAAAATCTCCAATAGAAGTTGTCCACAAGTTGAATGTCTCTATTTGGTTTATGAAATAAGGGCACTGTAACGAAACCAAATAAATATTATTTTTACAAAACAATAACTTCTCTTTAACTTACTTTATACATATCATATTATCTCGTTTGTTAATATTTATATCATGACAATAAAACAATAAGTTACTTACGAATTTCTTTAAGATGGCGCGTAACAGAAAAACGTCATAATTTTCATTAATATTAATTAATTAAAACGTAAGAAGTGAATCGAATGTTTCTGACGTATAATATTCTAATAGAAGAAACACATAAGTACCATAAAAACAGACAAATGTACACAATCCACTTTAAAAATAATAACTTTAGGCTTCTTAACATGTTGGATCGTCACTATATCACAAATAAAATTATTCTTCATCATGGTTTCTGCTGTTTCGAGTTGTTGTTCGTTCTAGGTATATCAAAACAGACCTTGTAAAGATCAGGACCCCAATGCTCCATTTCTCAGCCAAAACTCGTCTTTCTTTTCATTCTTACTTCTTCTATTTCAGACAATCAATGTATTTTAAAAATATTATAAATTATATTTCATAATTTCTTCTTCATGTTATAATCTTGAATTTATTTATTAGTTTTAATAGCAAGTCCATAAAATTGTCCAGTATGTAATTACAATTCATTATTTAATTATAAAACTAAATGTAAATTGTGTTTTGTAATCCATATACTTGTCATTTTGATTATTTAGTATATCCATAGCAACATGGTGTAAAAAAGATGAAGCTATACGAAAAAAGCTGGCGCGCGCGTTTAACAGTTTCTGACTTTCGTTACACTGCCGCGACCTATACTTTAGACTGCTTACAAAATACAGAGTAATAAATAATCGAGGGAGCAAAAATTTTTTTGTTTCGTTTATTCTGAGTTATTTATCAAGATTTTTTAAAAGTTGTAGAACAAATGTTGTTGGGATTGATGAAGAGAGGCTGCCTGCAAAAGGTGCTCAACTAATTAAAAATAACCCTGTATATTGTTTCCTACTTTGCTTTTTTTAAGGGTAAATTTTCATTGCATTTGTGATTGACGTTGATGCACATTTATAACCTTCACAGTAAACACAAATACGTACGCTTAAAATTTCCGAACAGTTTTAGATATTTTATACACTTACGCTGTTTTCTTAAGCAACAAAAAATAAAGTTAGCATTTAATGGCTCTGTTAAAGTTTCACTTCGCAGTAGCCCGGAAACACATAATTTAAGAAGCTCTTCTATTTGAACCTGTCCTAGAAACTTGCAAGACTAAAAGTTTGCTTTTTGTCCTGGTAATTAATTTATATGATCAAAAAGATAAATATATGAAAAGATACTTTAATTATCTTAAAAATGCTTTGTATAAATTTGTTATAATAACAGTCTCAGTTTATTTGTGTCTTCTTTATTAATATTTTTTATTTTTTAGATTTAGTTTGATTTCTTTCTATAATTTTCGAAATAGTAGGTACTCGGTATAATTTTCCTATAAATAGTTTTTTGGGCATAGGTAGTAAAGGGACATGTTGTTTTTTTTTTTTATATTCAATGTGTTTTAAAATTACATATACAAATGCTTTCATTCCTTTAATCTAGCTATTTTTTTTTTATCGTTAATTATAATTGTATGATTAAGTACAAGTTATAAATTAAGCAGTTCTTAAAAAGTTTACAAGGGCAATCAGTTTTTTGGTTTTTCAACGAATTGAATTACTGCAAAACACAAAGCATTTCAGGGGTCGAATCGTAACCTCCATGGTCATAATTTATTTTAATTGGATTAACTTTTAGCTCTTCGCTAAATTTTTTAATTAATTAATAATAAACAAGTCTCACATTTGAAAAAAAAACCTAAGGTCTCGGATAGTTATAGAAACATAGAAGTAACTGTTTCAAAGATTACCCAAACTCGAAACAACAATCTGAGAAACATAAAAACAAATGTCCCATGTGGGAAACGAATGTACGGCTTTTGACTCAGCACTCAAGGTCCCTTACTACTAGACTACCAGGTAGTAAGAAACAAAGTAACAAAATAACAATAATAACAAATTGGCCATAAAATTTTACTGGCTGGAAAGTATTTTAGCAAAAATATCTAGAGACTCAAATAATTCCCTTATTAATGGTGCAAGAAAAACCGTTTCTTTTTTCAATAATTAATAATAAACGTAATATTTTAAATAAATTCTATGAGTATCTTAAAGCTATTGCTCGCGGTGACTGGTTGTGTTGCAGGCCGAGGTTTACTATTATTATACCTATATATTATTTAATATTCGTTGCTTGAAATCATTAAGCTTCATTTACGTTTGATTGCGACGGTTTCAGTTGTTTAAGAATATATCTTACTATTATAGATGTTTGTGAAACATTCATCAGAATAAAAAATATCTGGTTGAGTTTGTTGTGTGGTTCTTCTCAAACCAGGACGCGATTGGAACCCTCAAAGCTTTAAAATTAAGATGCAATGTGTCTTTCTTTACAAAAGGGCTTATTTCATGGGTTTATTGATTAACACTTTTTAATTTAGTTATTCATTTTATTTACATTTATTATAAGTTATTGACGACATATCATACAAAAATAGTATACAAATATTATTGATTAGCATATTAGCTTATATTAATAATTTAATACCATAAAAATTTGAAATATATCGTTCCCTACATGGAAATATAAGTCTTTACTTACCTACATTACAAATAATAAATATTTTAAGTTTTAATTAATTATTTTCATTATTATTTTTTGTATTATATTAAATTGCTTAGTAATTATTATTATTTATTTGATATTGGAGTTTGTTGCAATTTGTAACAATTATTAGGTACTAAAATTGAGCCTTTTTTTATTATTTTTTTTATTTTTTAACGTCAGAAATTCTCATGGATACACACCTCCATCAAGGGGATGATGGAGGTGGTTATGTGAGACTCCTACTCACTAAACCTGACGGTTACCGCCGCCGTCATAATGGGACACCACGGGATCGCTTTCGCACTCACCGCGATGCCCTGACGTGATCCACGGAGAGGGCAACGAGGGCACGGAGAGGGCAACCCCGCAACGAGGAGCACCCATCCCTTTTTCGCAGGCTTGATAGATTGTGGAGGGATCCCCTTCCCCCCACCCAAGCATGCTGCCTCTGAAGGGGGGCCAAGACCCCCTTCTAGCTGGACTCAGTCTCAGAATCCAACCGGTTGGACAGACCGACTCGACGATTGACTGTGTCCAGCTCCGCCGCCGGTTATCTCCCCGAGAGGAGACCACCGGACAGACCCCCTGGAAGAGCACACTCCCATAAGACCCAGTGATGCGCAGACAGCCTCACTGGCGTCGAAAGTGAGTCCAGACCAGCAAGAAAAAGGCATAAGTCAGGAACCCACCACGCCCAGATTAACCATCACCAAGCGCAACCGTGGCGTCGCTCTCGGCAACGATTAATCCAGGCAACGTCTCGGACCGTCTCCCCACCAAGCACCCTCTCTAAAGTGCTTGGTGGAAAGAGGTCCAGACCCTAACCGCCGCAGACAGCCTCTCCCTCAGCAAGAAAGCGACTTCTACCCCCACACAGCCACGGAACTACTCCACAGTCCACTCTACTATTAGAGAAGTACTAGGAGCAATTCCGCAGCCGACCCCGGCAAAGAGGGCCTGCGCCCTCCCACCCGCAACGCCCAGGCCAACGCGAACAAACGATGGTAAGAGGCCCGAGCCTCCCCGCGGGCAGGCCACCCCGAAAGGTTACCCGCCCTGGTCAGTCATGGACCGGGCAGAAACCCTCATGACCGACCCCACCGCGCCGGGTATTAGCCAACGGGAGAACCCGAAGGTTCTCAGTAACCGTTGTTGCCCAGGGAGCACCACGAGGGGGGGAGTCCCCAAGTGTGTGCAAGTACGTCCTCGTCGTCTCCCCTGGACCCCGTCCTGACCCCGGTAACGCAGGTGGCAGGCGGGTGACCGAATCTTGCAGACGGTACTTGGGTGTGTTGGTAATCTCACTGACGGCATGCTTCCTTTACGTGACAGTAAAGGAAGATTCTCCAAAGGCCCTTCTCAGGGCCAACCAAAAGGCCCTTCTCAGGGCCAACCAAAAGGCCCTTCTCAGGACCAACCAAAAGGCCCTTCTCAGGGCCAACACGACGACGTAGCTATCCATTCTGACTCCGATTTACTCGACAATCTGGATGCTGACGATTTGGTTGCGGATGAGCCGACCCCGTTGGTCGGCTCTTCTGCTTATGACCCTGGCAAGCCTATTGGACTTAGACTTGCTTTTGGAATTGATGTGACGGATGAGGTGTCGGACAATGAGGTCTGTGTTCGACGGAAGCGAGGTCCTCTCTCTAAGGTCTCTCAGCTGCAGAGTGAAGCATCCGGTAGCGATTCGGAGCTTGGTGTTGCATCATCAAAATACAACACTGCTCGTCGTGGACGCTCCACTCCGAAGACACGTGGAAGCGGGCTCGCAAGGGCTAAAGCAGAGCTGCGAGCTCTCAACATTGAGGCCGAGGAGGCTGAGTTTGAGCGGAAGCTCCAACAACAGGCCTTTCGGAAGACCGCGGATATGGCAAAGAGTGCGCCGGGCTCCGACGAGGATCTATCCTTAGAGGTGCTTCCTGTGCCGTATCCGTCCTGTTTAAGTGCTGCCGATTTGAGTGCTTCCGCCGGGTTACATGCTGCCTCAATCTACGAGGTCAGCCGGAAATCCCTCAACCTAAAGGGCACTATGGTGAAGGCCCTCAGGGACGCTTCGAGCAGCATGCTCGAGATCGTAAGGGTCCTAGCAAGTCGAAGCGAGCCAGAAGAGACGACTCGTATCCGCGAGGATAATGCGCGTCTCCACAGGGAGATAGACGCCTTGAAGGCGGAGCTGAAGGCCCACCGGAGGGATATTGCCGAGATGAGGGTATCTGTAACCAAAGACGCGGTTGCCGACATGCCCCCGTCGGAGGCGGATGCTCTCGAGGGGTTGAAGCGCTCCATTATCACCTCGGTTGGCGAGATGATAAACGCTCGCTTCCGGGGTATAGAGGAGCGGCTCCTCCCCGAGAGAAACCTGAGGCCTTCACTGGCCGCGGATAGGAGGCGAGAGGCTGCTGTAGCTGCAACGGCAGACCTAGCCTCAAGGCCAGCGGTCTGCGCATATAGGCGATCGGGGTCACCTGTCGTACAAGTCAGGTCCCCACCTATACCTCCGGCTGAGGAGGCATGGAGTACGGTAGTGAGGAAAGGAAGGAAGAAGGCCACTCGTGCCAAAAGTATCTCGGCCCCGGTTCCGACTCTGGCAGCACCACAACCTGCTTCCAAGTCACAGCGGAAGAAGATGAATAAAACCGCCAAGAGCGATACGCGGAGAACCCAGGCGACGCTTTCTAAGCCTAAGCTGCCATCGCTTCGGGCACCAGCGGTCTTAATAAAGCTGCAGACCGAGGCTGCAGCCATGGGCGTCACGTACGCCCATGTCCTCCAACGCGCAGCAGAGATGGTCACCCTTGACGACATCGGGCTGAAGGATGGACTGCGAATCCGGCGGTCAGCCACTGGAGCCAGGCTGTTGGAGCTACCTAAGGGTGCTCCAGAGCAAGCTGAGCAACTGGCTGTAAAACTTCGCCCAGTACTAGATGGGGTGGCAGACGTAGTCCGACCTATAACGCGGGTAGCAATTAAGCTAAAAGGATTGGACGACTCTGCCACGAGGGAGAACATCGCAGATGCTATTTGCCGCATCACCAAATGCCCTAATGAGTCTCTCCACATAGGAGAGATTCATCGCGGTGGCTTTGGGGACATGGGCTTCGCCTTTGCCCGACTCCCCATCGATGCGGCAAAGCTATTGTTGGATGCCGGACGGCTTTTGGTGGGATGGAGCTCGACCAGGGTCGAGCTTTTAGAGGTCAGGCCCCTGCGCTGCTTCAAATGCCTGGAGCCGGGGCATATGAGGGCGGTATGCCCATCAGAGGTTGACCGCAGCACCGTCTGTTTCCGGTGCGGCGTAGCGGGACACTCCCGCGCCAGTTGCACCGGAACGTTGCGTTGCGCCATCTGTGCGGATCAGGGCCTATCAGCGGGCCATGAGATAGGGAGCTGAGCCTGCAAGGCTCCACGTAAAAAGGGGAAGGCAGCTGGTACCTCTCCAGCTGCCTTAAACGTGGAGCGCAGACAAGCACCGTCAGTTGAGGCAATGAAATCTTAACTGACGGGTGCTTAGTTGGGAAAGGCTGGATGGAAGAAGACGGGATGCCGCCCGAGTCCTTTCTCCAGTCATAGTGCCTGGGCGGGAGAGGGGGGTGAACTCTCCCGCCTACCATAGGCCTATGCGGTTGAGGGTGTTCCGGTTACTCGGACACCCTCATTAGTGGGGGAAAAAAATCCGCCGGGGGCGTCGCGGTGAGTGCGAAAGCGATCCCGCGGCGCCCCGTTGTGGCGATGAGGGTAACCGTTGGGTTTTAGTGGGTAAACTGCAGTGCAGGACTCCCGCATAACCACCCCGGCCCTCCCCTGGGCGGGGTGGTATCCATAAAGGATTTCCCAACGTTAAAAAAAAAAAAAAAAAAAAAAAAAAAAAAAAAAAACAAAAAAAAAAAAAAAGGGAGCACCACGAGGAGGTTCCCGGCGTTCGCCCCCCTACTAAAATTGAGCCTACCGAGTAAGTTTTTAACTTTATATTTAATAATAAAAAATGTAATAATAAAAAATGTAATAATAAAAAATGTAATAATAAAAAATTTAATAATAAAAAATATATATATTATTATAATTTAAAAAAAAATATATTTATTACAATTCCTTCAAAAATTATTCGAAAGAAACTTCGTTCGGGTGTCTCTTGACACCTCTTAGTTTTAAATTTTCTTAATCCTGCCGATAGTGGATATTTTATTTACATTTTAATTTTAAAAAAGCTTAAGTATTCAATAGAAATTTTCAAACATGAATTTCGATTTGTAATTTTCGTTAATCTTATAATTTTCAACGATTAACTCAAAAATATAGTTGGCCAATAACTAAAATAAAATTATGAATGTATGGATTTGTATACATTTAAAGTAATAATTAAGATGAAGAAGACTTATAATTTGTATTCCAAGAGGTGTAACCAAGGGAAAGACGAAGTTGCTATTAAAGCTAACTAATCATTTTATAAAACGTAGCTATTATAACTATGCGCTTTCTGTAGTTAAGAGTATGTCACAGTATTTTTACATTGGTTAACAGTTATTTTTACATTGGTTAAGAGTTTAGAGTTACTAAAAATCAAAATATATATTAATAATTTTTAATATACACAATAATATGTTAATCATAACTGACAAAGTTAACCGTCTTTAAAGTACTTATATTGGCTAACATTGTTAGAAAAATAAGGAAAGATTTTGAAAGAACACTAATAAATAGCAGGTTTTTCCGCTAATTGCAATTAAATTAACAAAATAAAAAATAATTTAATTTGAAACAGTGATTCTAAAATTTGTAAATATGTAGGAAGGTACTCGTATTAAATAATGTACATTATTTAGTCTATCTTTAATTAAAGTACACATTGAATTGATTTGATGATTAATCACCTCCATTCAATATTTAGACCCAATATTATAATCTTAGTTAATTATGGTTTAATCAAATAATCCTAAATCGACCAGCAATGTTAATTATCCTTGCTCTAATGTTGCTAATTTAAATGATTATTTTCTATTTAAGACTTTATGATGCACATTGTATCCAAGATAAGATATCATACACAAAGGATTATTTATAACAAAATGAACGTATGTAATTTTTTACTTCATAAATAAATTAATTATCAAATCATTTCACTTTAAACCGAAAATTAAAACATATTAGAGTATATATAAAGGTAAGAAAAATTACATATCATCGTTCAGATAACATTATTATATAATATTTATAGTTGACCTCATGTGGTGAGGAGTTGTATAGTTATTTCCGTACACATAAAAATATGTATGAAATTTGAAGCGATCTTAAATATTTGTTTTGATTTTACCAACGTATCTTCAGATTACGTGTATGTGGAAGATCGAAATAATGTATTGCTTCATTGAACTTTTCAATAAATATAGCGATACCCTGCGGCGTTTTTTACACGTTTAACCAATTTGTACGTTTATGGACAAAATATAACAGCAAAATCTTTTATATTTAATAAAAAAATGATTCTACTTGCATTTATATATATATATGATATGAGGTAGAAATTTATTCATAATAATTTTTTTAAATTATAATTATGACTTTAGTATTATATTTATATATCTATATGACTATAATATAATATATCTTTTTTTTCTATACAGTATTTTTTCATTTGGTTGTAAAAGGTTTACAGCATTTAGAAAATAATATACCGCTGCTTGTAACTAAAATATATACTGTTGACAATGTTTTCTTATGAACTGCTTACTGTAAATACATAAATAAAATATTTCGTGTATATTTATTATGCTCCCTAGTTAAAACATATCTTAATACTACAAGTAGTATTCCTACTAGTTTGTTTTGTGTAAAATGTTATACAATCTAAAGTCTGTAATGTAGGAGATTATACCTAATGAATAATGCCTAAAGCGAAATGCTAAATGCTTAATGCTTAATTTTAAATGCTTATTGCTTGATGCTTGACACTTGATACTTGATGCTGAACACTTGATGCCTAATGCTTAACGCTTGATGCTTGACGCTTGATGTTTAATGCTTGACTTTTAATGCTTTATGCTTATTGTTTAAAGCTTAATGCTTAATGTTCAATGCTTATTGATTGATGCTTAATTCTAAAGCTTAACGCTTAACACTAAACGCTTTTTTTTGTATGGTCTAGGGCAATGCTTGACTACATTCTTGATGCTTGACACTTGATGCTTGACGCTTGACGCTTTATGCTTAATGCTTGACGCTTGATGCTTAATGCATACTGCTTAATGCTTTACGCATTTTTAATAATGCTTGACACCCGATGCTTAATGCTAAATGCTAAATGTTTAATGCTCGATAGTAAATGTTTAATACTTAATGCTTAATTAAGTTGGAATGATCTTCAGAAACTTCAACTCGGAAAAACTGGGCCTTGGAATTGACGGCCAAACATTAACACATTAAAGATTTGCCGATGATATTGTGTTATTTGCAAACATGAGCATTACCAAAAAACTCAATAAATAAAAATTCCACCTGCCAACGAGCAATGGAGAGAAGCACGCTAGGAGTAAAGAAAGGGGATAGAATAAGGAACATCAACATTAGGAAAAGAACCAAGATACACTACGTGACACTAAAAATAAAAAGACTAAAATGGAATTGGTTGAACCATTTGGTAAGAGGTTAGGACAAATGGAGCAAAATAATTACACAATGGTATCCAAGGGAAAGTAAACGGAAAAGAGATAGACAACAAAAACGATGGGACGATGATATCAGACAAGTTGCAGGCATAACATGGAATAGAGTGGCCAGACAGAGATCAGAATGGAGTAGGTTGGAGCAGGATTTGCAGAAACTGAAGAAGCACGATTAAGAGAGTTATAGGTAGATTTAGAAAAATATTATAGAATAATAAGTTATAGTGCAATAGTGTAAGAAAACGTAACTGTATATGTAATGTCCGAATGAAAGGCTTATTATTATTATTATTATTATTATTATTATTATTATTATTATTATTATTAAGCATTAAGCATTAAGCATTAAGCATTAAGCATTAAGCATTAAGCATTAAGCATTAAGCATTAAGCATTAAGCATTAAGCATTAAGCATTAAGCATTAAGCATTAAGCATTAAGCATTAAGCATTAAGCATTAAGCATTAAGCATTAAGCATTAAGCATTAAGCATTAAGCAGGGCACAGGGCACAGGGCACAGGGCACAGGGCACAGGGCACAGGGCACAGGGCACAGGGCACAGGGCACAGGGCACAGGGCACAGGGCACAGGGCACAGGGCACAGGGCACAGGGCACAGGGCACAGGGCACAGGGCACAGGGCACAGGGCACAGGGCACAGGGCACAGGGCACAGGGCACAGGGCACAGGGCACAGGGCACAGGGCACAGGGCACAGGGCACAGGGCACAGGGCACAGGGCACAGGGCACAAGGAACAACTCACAAGGCACAAGGCACAAGGCTCAAGGCACAAGGCACAAGGCATAAAGCACAAAGCATTAAGCATTTAGAATTAAGCATTAAGCATTTAGAATTAACAATTAGGCGTCAAGCATTAAACGTAAATCATCAAGCAGTAAGCATTAAGAATCAAGCGGTAAACATTAGGCATTGAGCAATAAGCACTAAGCATACAGCGTCAAGCATCAAGAAATAAGCAATAAGCTAAATTTAACTTTAAGCACTAAGCATTAAGGATTAAGCATACAGCATTAAGCTTTTAGAATTAACAAATAAGCATCAAGCTTTAAGCATTAAGCATAAGACATCAAAAATTAAGCATTAAGCATCAAGCGTAAGCATTAATAATAAAGCGTAAAGCATTAAGCAGTAAGCATTGGCAAGGCAAAGGCGGCATGACACTTGATGCTTGACGCTTTATGCTTAATGCTTATTGCCTAATGCCTAATGCTTACCGCTTGGTGCTTAATGCTTCACACTTGATACTGGATGCTTGACGCTTGATGCCTAATGCTTGATGCCTAATGCTTGATGCTTGACGCTTGATGCCTAATGCTTGATGCTTGATGCTTGATGCTTGATGCTTGACGCTTGACGGTAAACGCTTTATGCATCATGCATTGATGCTTGTATCTGGC
Source organism: Napeogenes sylphis (assembly GCA_959347405.1). Classification (NCBI taxonomy): domain Eukaryota; kingdom Metazoa; phylum Arthropoda; class Insecta; order Lepidoptera; family Nymphalidae; genus Napeogenes; species Napeogenes sylphis. The sequence continues at coordinate 24,406,439 of OY365788.1, read as the reverse complement.
CTCTTGACACTAGATGCTTTATGCTTGAGGCCTTATTCTTGACGCTTAATGCTTATGCCTAATTAAATATTGAAATCAATATTCAATTCAATCAAATCAATTCAATATTCTTCTTCTTTTTGGGTTCTATTATTATATAGTTCTATTCTTGGTCTGCAAAGTTTAACACAGAATCATCATTTAAATTTTCTGTTTATTTTAGTTACAGTTTTAATATATATAAATTAAATATGAATATATGATGATTTGTTCTGCATTACCATACTAAATTGCATTTATCCAAATTTCTTGGATCGTGCTTAGTTCTGAAGTTTTTTAAATGATGTAAGTTTTTAAAATGTAATTTTACTTTTGCACGTTATTTAAAAAAGTTTTTAAGATATTAAAAATAAAATGTAATTACATACCTTTTGAATATAAAAAAATAATAATGACTCTCTTTATTTAGTCTTTGTAATTATTTCCTATTTTATATTAATATAAACCGCAATATGTTATATCTTACATCAGTAATTGTTATAAATTAATCATCAAGGTATAAATAATTGCTATCAAGGTCCAGAAAGGTGGTTCTACATATATACAAATAAAGTGTTAAAATGTGCTATGACGTGTTATGAATGATGTACAATAAATGAAAAAAATAAATTTACTAATCACGGTCCTGATTGACAAAAAATGTAAAATGTCTATTCTTTCACATCTTTCTTGTTGTATTTTGATATCTAATATAATCTTTTTAGAAAGAGTAGCGCAATCTACTGTTGACTTTTTATTATGTGTTCGTCCTTACATTTGTTTTCTAATAAGGACAGATGATCGTAAACCTCTAAACACGTTGTTTGATTATATTTTTCATATTGTCCACAGCAGACCGAACTATATTTACTTTACTTCGGCTTAACTTCACCTACGCATCCGCCATTTACTAGTCACTGCTAGTCACTGATCAAAGCACGTAAAGAAAATATATTATTAAATTACTTTACAGTTAACATGGCCCTTAAAAGATGTCACCCTTTTATCTGTCACTTTCTTAGTATCATACTTTAAAAATATTATAACCAATAATTAAAAGTGTTTATCTCGGGGTGTTTGTTTCACCACGTATCTTACCATCGCATTATTTGTAAAAATCGCTTTTTGTATGCTAATATTAAAATTTGATAGTTATTTACATAGTATATATTTTACTCTATTGATCATTAAAAAAATGTGCAGATGATTTTTTTTTGTTTGGATTTTTTAAAAGATTTACAAATCTAAACAACATGGAATATTTTAGGATTTTTTAACAGTAAAAAGGTTATCAACCAAAAAAAAAAACAAAAAATTTATCAACTTATAAATAACTCTCGGTTATTTTTAGACATTATGTGGACTTACTGCGGGTATCGTGCTACCCCAGTGTGCGGTCGCTAGTGCCGCCATCTGGCGCGTCCCCCGGGTTGCGGATAGGGGAGGTCCCCTCAGATATGAGGGGCACCGGCTTCGGCCGGCGCGGACAGCTACTAGCACGTGTGGCTGCTTGCTTTTCGGAGCGGGCATTGCACGGCCACAGAATCTCGGAAGCCCGCACTGAGCGGGAACGAGGGCTGGACGGACGGATCCTGTTCTGTTCGTCTGGCTGCGAGGAAGAAAACCTCTATAAAAAATCACCCTGGGGGTCGGTCATGGGGGTTTCAGTGCCCGGTCCATGACCGACCGGTTTGTGTCTTGTGTTCGTTTTGTCCCGTTTAGTCCTCGTCGTATTTGTTATGTTTCGTCTTATGTGTGTTTGTGTATTTATGTTTCGTGTTCTATGGGGACCTCACCCCTTAAAGGAAAAAATGGACAAAGATGATTTGCAATATGGTCCCCGGGAGGGTGTCGGCTCAGCCGTGCAATCCCTCACGGCATCCTCGGATGCCGTCTGCCCCTCGTACTACGGGGGGGGCACAAATCATCTCGGAGCAGGAGTCCCTGCGCACAGACCTGTCCAAAAAAAAGCAGTGCGAAGCGTGGTACGGAGACGTGCCACGACGACAACCCGGCATCCTTTACTGACTCTGATATTCCCATCGAATTGGAGATCATCGACCTGGACGCGGATGAGCCAACCCCGACGGTTGGTTCTTCCGCGTATGACTTTGCAAGGCCTATTGGACTACGACTTGCCTACGGATGCGATCTGACAGATGTGTCGGATCAGGAGGTGTGTACGCGTCGCAAGCGAGGCCCTCTCTCTGAGGTCTCTCGCCTGCAGAGTGAAGCGTCCGGTAGCGACTCAGAGCTTGGTGTTGCGCTGTCAAAGTGCAACACCGCTCGTCGTGGACGCTCCACTCCGGCTACGCGTGGAGGCGGGCTTGCAAGGGCGAAAGCCGCGCTGAGAGCCCTTAATATGGAGGCAGAGGAAGCCGAATTTGAGCGGAAGCTCAATCGCCAGGCCTTCCGAAAGCCGACGGTTACGGCAAGGAGTGCGCCGGGCTCTGAGGAGGATACCTCCTTGGAGGTGCTTCCTGCGCCTGATCCGTCGACCTTGAGTGCCGACGAATTGAGTGCAGCCGCCGCACGGCATGCCGCTGCTATTCACGAGGTCAGCCGTAAGTCGATGAACCTCAAGGGCACTATGGTCAAGGCCCTCAGGGACGAGTCGAGCAGTTTGCTCGGCATCGTCAGAGCCTTGGCCAGCCGAAACGAGCCGGAGGAGACGCGCCGTATCCGCGAGGATAATGCGCGTCTCCACCGGGAAGTAGAGGCGTTAAAGAGGGAGCTGAAAGCTCATAGAAAGGAGTTTGCTGAGATGAGGGCATCAGCGGCTAAAGCCGCGGTTTCAGGGATGCCCTCAATAGAGGCGGACGCAGTGGAGGAGTTTAAGCGCTCCATCATTGTCTCGGTGGGCGAGATGGTTAATGCTCGCTTCCGGGGCATTGAGGAGCGACTCCTCCCTGAGAGGAACTTGAGGCCTCCCTTGGCTGCAGAGAGGAGGAAAGAGGCAGCTGCAGCAGCGGCCAAAGTCGTGGCTTCCCGGCCTTCAGTGCGCGGGTACAGTCGGTCAGGATCGCCACTTATTCTGGCTCGTTCCCCGCCCATAACGCCCTCACCCTCTCCTGCTCCTGCAGCTCCCAGGGCCGAAACTTGGTCAGCCGTCGTGAGAAGGGGAAAGAAGAATGTCCCTAAAGCCCCGCGTAAGACGGCAATGGCGTCAGCCCCGGTTCCCGTGGCAGCTCCTCGCAAGACTGCCCCGACCTTAGCTCCTGCTCAGGATTTGGCTGCGAAAGGACCCGCCGCGCATAAAAGAAAGCGCAAGAAGCGCAAAAAGGGCAGGGCCAGGAACACGGCCCAAATGACCGCACGTGCCAAGCCCAAGTTGCCGCCGTCTCGATCCCCTGCGGTGATCATAACGCTGCAGACCGAGGCAGCGGCAAAAGGAGTGACGTACGCTCAGGTCCTCGAGCGCGCCGCCGAGAAAATAGATCTCGGCGAGATCGGGCTCGAGGACGGGATGAGAATCCGGCGGTCGGCCACGGGAGCGCGGCTCCTAGAGCTCCCCAAGGCGGCCCCGGAAGTAGCGCAGAGGCTTGCAGATAGCCTCCGCACTACATTAGCAGGTGTGGCAGAAGTCGTCCAACCCGTAAAGCGGGTTGGGATTAAAATAAAAGGCCTGGACGACTCTGCCACACGCGAAAAAGTAACGGCAGCAATCAGCTGTACCACCAAGTGCTCCAGCGATTCTCTCCACGTCGGTGAGATTCGCTGGGGCAACGGGCACACGGGCGTCACCTTTGCCCGGTGCCCTGTCGGTGCGGCTAAGGTTTTGCTGGAGGCGGGGCGGCTCTTAGTAGGCTGGAGTTCAGCCAGGATCGAATTCTTGGAGGAGCGGCCCATGCGGTGTTTCGGGTGTCTCGAGCCCGGACACACGCGTGCGGTCTGCCCCTCCGGAGTTGACCGTAGCTCGGTCTGCTACCGGTGCGGCGTAGCGGGCCATTCCCGCGCAGGCTGCACCGGAGTCCTCAGATGCGCACTTTGCGCGGAGAGAGGACTACCGGCAGGCCACGAATTAGGCAGTGGAGTCTGCAAAGCTCCCCGTAAAAAGGGCAGGATGTTTGGCCCCTCTCCAGCTCCCAGAGTCGGCGGTGGCGGGAAACCGCCTGTGGAAGCCATGTCGCAATGACCAGCCGGCGACATGGCTTCCTTCAGGCGAATCTGAATCACTCCGCCAGGGCCCAGGATCTTTTTGTCCAGGCCTTGGCGGAGTGGAACATTGGTATTGCGGTGGCCTGCGAGCCCTACTATGTCCCCCCTAATTCCAGTTGGTCGGGGGACATAAACGGCTCCGTGGCAGTGGTTGTGGGACCTGGTCCCGGTCCCCCTTTCTCCACTCTGGAGACTGGCCCGGGTTTGGTAGTGGCGCGGTGGGGGGAGTACGTCGTCGTAGGCGCGTACTTCTCCCCCAATCGTAGCCTGGCGGAGTTCGAGGTTTTTCTCGACTCCGCCAGTGCTGCGATTCGCAGACAGGCGTCGGGGAAGGTCATCTTCCTCGGCGACCTGAACGCCAAATCCGAGGCCTGGGGGAACCACGCCACGGACGCTAGGGGTAGGGCTGTCCAGATCTGGTCGCTCCTCTCCGGTCTGTCCCTCCTCAACAGAGGGACCGAACCGACCTGCGTGCGGCAGCAAGGGAGTTCAGTGGTGGACGTTTGGTTCGCCACCCCAGCTGTCGCGCGCATGGTCGACGACTGGAGAGTTGAGACTGAGGCGGAGACTCTGTCGGACCACTTATACGTCCGATTTGAGATCTCCGCCTCCCGACCGGATCTGGCCAGGCCACCGCGGGAGGGGAGTCGGTTTCCTCGCTGGGCTGTCCAGAGGCTGGATCGGGAAATGGCCGTCGAGGCAGCCATTGTCCAGGGCTGGGCCTTTCCCGATCCCCCCAGCGAGGAAACCGACGTGGAAGGCTTGGCTGGCCGCATGCGCGAGGCTCTTACGAGAGTCTGCGATGCGGCCATGCCGAGGGTGGGGTTCCGGCCCCGGCGCAGAGGTGTCTACTGGTGGTCGCCCGAAATAGCCGAACTTCGGGCGGCCTGTTGCAGGGCTCGCAGGGCCTTCCTCCGGTGTCGCCGCAGACGCGTGCACCTGCGCCAACTTTATCAAGTTGTTCAGAATAATGGACTAGTGTCGGATCAGAACAATTTGAATATTTAATAATATTTGTGAATTTTTAAAATTCAATGTATGCATTTAACATAGTTACGCGTTAAATATATTTAATAATAAGGTGTTGGAACCAAAGTATACCTTTTCAAGTTATAAAGGATTGATACTCGGAACATATAGGCTGTTTTATATTATATAATATATATTTACAAAAAGCATTTATTTTTGTTTTTTAAAAACATACACTGTTTTTATTTAACAAGTTTTTGTTACAAATATCTTTTCCGATTGAAACAATTTTGTTTTATTATGGTCTAGGCCCTAGATTTTAGGGCAACCTTAAGTTTGTATTACTTGCAGATTGCCCGTACTGATAGCTCCTATCGTTACAAAAATTTTACAACCAGCCACAAAGAGAGAAAAAGTTATGTCTGAACATTATATATGTGTGATTAACTTAATAAACAAAAAGTTATTAAATATTATTAGTGTTAAAGGACAGAAACATATTGTCGCAATACGATATATCGTACGTATACCACATATGGTACAATACGTAGAAATAAAAACCCTTTTTGGATACCGCCCTGTTAAGAGGAAGGTATTGACTGCTGTATGGGAGTCGCCAAATCAAATAAATACAAATCAATTAATATCCTGGTTATTAAAATTAATTGGTTGATATTTAAGTAGCGGCTAGAATTGCATTTATTTTAGTCTACCTACTTAAACCAACTTTAATTGCGAGAGAGAGAGTACTTTATTTTTATATTTATTTATCTTTCTACAGTAATAAAATATATTTACGCATTTGAAAAAGAACCACTAAAAAAAATTATTAAATAAATAATGGCTCTAAAAATCCACCAGAAAAAAAGTCCAATAAATATGTTAATTTTCTTAACAAAACTGTAAATTGTTAAATATTAATTAATTATAATTTAGGTATGATAAACTTTTGTATATCTCATATAATATTGTGCTTTAAGAAATATTAGAGCACGATGTAAGAAAACATATTAGTATTTAATAGTATACTGAAGTTCGTATAGTACAAAATTACGTCGATTGTATCTTCAGAATAATAACATAGATGGTTTACTTGTCATCAGACAGCTTCACGACTTCGCAGATCTTTGTTTTTTTTTCCAAATATATTTACCTCGTCTCATCACATACCTACACTGCAATCCTGAAAAAAGCTTTTTTCAATATAAATTAATGACTTGAAGAATCCGAGCAGAGATCGTAATATATAGAGAATGTATCATGCTCTAAAATTCCATTCATAGATAAGCATAAAACATGATAGAATGTAACGAAACAATTTTCATAGAAAATATGTGAACATTTTCATGTGAGATTGTTGAAAATACTTATTTCTTGCAGACGACTTCAAAGACTGTGAAAGTTCCTTTTGTGGGGCAATGTGTATCTATGTCTCGCTCACTAAAGTAACTCACTGACGCGAACTTGTGTTTATACCTTCTTGAAAAAATCCGTTTATTCATTTAGAAAATGTGTAATTAAACATATTTTTACTTATTTACCTACTTCCTCAAAATTTTTATTACAATAAAAAATTAAAGAAAGTAAGTGAATACATTAATTTGTTATACACATTTCGTAGTGTTCCTATCGCTTAAATACCATTTATTATTATTTGTACAGATAGTTCGCTTATGTATTTTTTATTTTATTTTCAGCAACAATACTCTCAAAAATAATATAATACTGTTATAATAAACTACTTTACTTTAAATTGGTTAGTAAGATATGGAAAATTTTAATATATTATCAGGACACATTATACAAATTGATTTAAACCCTAAGTAAGCAAATTATTTGCTTGTGTTAAGGGTGTTAGACAACGATACAAATACGTAGAAATACACATTACTAGGATCCGCCACAATGCACTGTGGGAGTTGAGCTGAGCGTTTCCCTTCCCTTTTTTATGCTACTAAAGTCGGTCCCTATTGCGGCCAAGGACTTTCAATGAAGTTGTTGGCACCGGAAATGTTAATAGTAACGATTGGCGAGCGCGCGCAAGTTCAGTTAAGTTTATGGGAGATTCAGTTTTTTGACCATATCTTTAAAACGAAACCATATTTTTTATTCTGTTTTTTGGAGTAAAAGCCTAGTCCTGTCATTGACATGCGTGCCAATTTTGGTTAAAATTGGTCAAGTGGTTTTCCTGTGATGTTGCCTCAAAAAACTGATTGCCAAGATTACGCTCAAAATGACCAGACCCTTTGGTATTATATTTGTTTATTGAAACGGTATACGGAATGATCAACGTAACCCCGAAAAAAAATTGTTCCTTTTTGAAGCCATCCCATAGGTGACGGTCGCTGGCCCTGCTACTTTTTAATTACTATAGATTTTAAATAATGGATATCTTTAAACTCTATAGCTTTACATCACGATTTTTAAGCTTGCCAAACACGTATTGCACAAGGTGCTTCTTTCAAAGCTGTCTTTCTATAGGCTTCCCGATAGAATATGAGGGGATTACCAGCTTTCGTCCTACGGGTCGTTTTCAACTGATTTTCCTAGGAGGCTCGTAAACGCAAGTATTAAATACTGAAAAAATAAAATTTACTAATGGACATTAACAAAACAGAAATTAAACTAATATATTGAGAATGTTAAAAAACTAATTTTTCAAAATTAAACTAATAGAAAATACTAGAACAACAATGAAATGCTAGATTAAATGTAAATAGGAAATGTAAGGTTAACAAATTGTGTCTACATTTCGTTAACCTTATGAAGGGTTGAACATATTGAATAGTAATACAAGTATTTCCGGTGAAATGTTTATAGTACGACTCATTTAGAAGGTTGTAAACTTTTTTCCAAAAAATGTTTTATTTTAAGTTATTATATTCAGTAAAAGTGTAACAATAGTTTTTATGTATTTATAAATAAACAAGTTTATTATTATATGGTATATAAAATAAAAACAGCTTCTAACTTTAAAAAATATCAAATACAGAAAATTATCTTTAAATGTTCGCTTCAATTTTGAAAAACAAATTACGTTGGTAGAAAACATGAATATAATTACATTTTTCATCACATTTCTTTGTATTATAATAACAAAACAAATATCAACCTGTAAATGTGTTATAAAAATAGAATTGAGGGAAGGAATGGTTTAATATATCAAATAAAGAAGGAGCCACTGATGTGTTTAAACAGATGACAACTCATACTTAGAGGGAACTTCTTTTTTTTTTTTGTTGCTTTTTATCTATATGAGCAGTGTTATTATCTATATATAAATACGTGAAGCAAAAACTCTGGATCCGTTTTTACAAAAATTGCGCGGACGAAGAATTATGAAAATTATAGTATGTACTTATAGTTTATGTGTAGAAGAAGTGCAGAACGCTAATATTTTTCAATATTAATGCACTTTTAATACATTAAATCAATTATAAAAACATTACACGTAACGTAAACGTTGACCTGTTCAATGTATATTTGTCTGATAACAAATAGTCGTACAGAGTTGACAGTCCCTTGACGTATTAGAATAAAAATCTGAAATAAATATGCATAGAGGTTTTAATCTAAACTTTCATAAATATTAACACTTTAGATTACCGTCGAATTTTGGCCGTTGGGTGATTACTAGTGTAATAAAATTTTCAATTACAATAGGAAACATAAGATGATATATTATAGCTATAACTTCTAATAGAAAAATATAGAAAAGACATTATTGATAACATATCGATCAGTCATTACTAACGTATCAGTTCCTTTGGATAATTCTGAATATTATGAGTGATCCTTTATCATAATAGCATGCAATAGATCAGAGATGGTGCTCAGACAATGAAAAATTGGAAAAAAATTAAATGTACTGTAAATTGTCTTTCTTCTAGTTCATGCATGTGCTATATAATTTTTTTGTGGTAGGTGGGTTTTATAATGGTTTTAGGCACAAAACAGCAGATTATCATCCTGATTACATTTACGTTACATTTATGAGGACTGGGAATTAAAATATCAGACTAAGAATAACTGAGAAATTTCTGGCTCTTTTACTCACACGAATGTTTATAGCTATTTTACGCTTAAGATCTGTGAGAAGGTGGAAATATTGTGGTTAGGTCCACCCGTATAATGGCAGAGGACTAGTGATTCTAGTTTTTACTAAGTATTTTTTTTTTACATAATAGGTTGATTGGGTAGCCCGGATCATCCCATATTTCTTTTTTTTATCACCTCTGTCACCTCTTGGTCCGATAATATATTAGAATCCAATCCGGGCTAGCTCTCCTCACAACGCCTTGCACTATTTTTGTTTAGTTAAGTCGTTCAGTACCGGGAGAGGGAACTCCTATTCCAAGATGATTTTTGACCCCACTACATATATGGTAGACGGGGACCGAAGTGGCCGTGAGAATTTGCTCAGCGCTAAACATGGCATCTTCCTGACATATTTTGAAAATCACTCTTGTTTCTTGTTTTTTTAAACATTAAATAACTCATTAATCGTTGTCTAGGGAACAACACGTACAGTTTTTTCATAAAACCGGATCCGAATGACATGAATAGCGGACAGGCATCAGAGGTGGTTCCCGGCGAGGCCCTCCAATTGTTAGGCCCTAATTAATCTATGATAACTTAGATTTTATCAACATAAGCAAATATTTGTTCCTTTACTAAAATAAGTGCATTTAGCAAAACTTTAATAATCGACATTAAATGGAAATACAATTTATCTTACACGTAATATACAAATTAGCATTATATAGAATAAGCTCATTAGATTTGATCATTAAAAGCAGTTCTCTTACATAGGCCAACACACAATACATGTAATTTAGCCCACAAGGCACCTTGATGGCTTAATATCATAAATCATCTGCAGACGTAAGCCAAAGGTTAAAATAATTATAAAATAATTATACCAGTGGGGTTATATTCAGACTGAGCATTAAAACGTGGCGATTACTCATACTCTCATTTAACTCCATGGAATAAAGCAATTTATAGTGATTGCAATTTATAGTACAATATAAAATTAAATCACTTTTACTTCATTTTATATATATATATATATATATATATATATATATATATATATATATATATATATATGTCGCAGATCACGATAATTTAACGATAATTAATAACTCAATTGATATCATTGTAACAGTGGGGTGTGAACGCCGTGACGTATTGAGTCACGTGATCGGAATCGTTTGGAGGGGCACCGGAGACATTTTAAATATCCGAGAACATCGAGACGAGAGGATTATTAATTAGTGTGAGCTTTACAGTCCGGACCCCCCCAATCGGGACCGGTGGTCCACGCAACTTTGATAATTGTATACCTACTAAGTAATTTGTGATATCTGTTTACCTACATTTAATGCAAGTATTGTCATATTGTGATTGTGTGGTTTAATTGCCTGAGACCTACGCTTCGGATCCTGTACCTAGAGACTCCATCAAGAACGAACAAGCCACTAATGTGCCTCCCTATCTCCGACATCAGAAGTGGGATAAGGGATTCACTCGGGCATCAAAACCACCAACTACCCGCGAGATAAGTTTATTGAAGTTACAAAATCACATCAAGCAAAAAAATTAAGTGATTTTATTATTTGAAACGCACACAACAAGATAATAATAATGAAGTTCCAGAATCAATACAATCAATCAATAGTTGATAATCAATGGTTGTAAATCAATCAATCAAGTTAAATTTATGTTATCTCAACACTTCAAAATTGAGATCTACCCACATATCAAGAAAATCGAGTGAAAATACCTATTTAATCGCTAATGCAAGTTGTTTATTAGATTATATGACAAACCGTTGGAAGAATTCTACGAAAGAAGAAATCGTTGCTAATGAAGAAAGAAAGAAATGAGAAATTATGGCGGTGAACACGTGCCGCGAATGGCGGTATTGGCGCGGCGCGGATGGCAATGATGGCGCGGCGCTGATGGCGTCGATGGCGCGGCGAGGACGGCGCTGATGGCGCTGATGGTACTGATGGTGGGGACTGCTTTCGTGGCGATGACAGCCTTGGCAGCGGTGCTGGTATAGTGCGGTGCGAGCGACGCGTTTATGTCTGCGCAATTTATCCATCATCGGTCACGTCACAGCATAAAGGTGATTCGTTTCGATTTACATCCAATTTTTGCGCTAAATACTCTCTAGTTAAAGAAAATTAAGCGATTAAATAGTGGTAAGCACTTTATTATTGTTATTGAGATAACTAGCATTGAGATTAGCGATCAACCCTCACGATCTTGTTTTTTTTAAATTTTTACTGATAATTATTTCACTTTAACTTAACGTCATTTTGTTACGTATTATGATAAGGCGCGAAATTATTTTATCCCGGATTTTCGTAAACGTGAGTGTTTGTTTTAAACTCGGAAAACAATGTTTTAAACTTTTGTTTTAAATAACTTTGTTTTATATTCGGTAAACAATGGTAACGTGATAGCTCTAAAGATTCAACCGGTTAAGACCAGTCAGGACTTAAAAAAAACTGTAATTCGAACATTATTTAATTAATAGAAATATTTTATTTCTTGTCTACCTACATGTGTAGTAATCACGAACTTGCATTTATTAATTAATCGTATATTCCAAATGCGTATTATTGCTGATCAAGGCCCGTAAATGCTGTAAAATAAAGCGGTTAGTTAATTTAGCAAAACTAAGAACTTATTATTTACGTCTTGTAAATGTTTTCCACAACAGAGACTAGCAATATTCGGTGGGGGCAAGATGCCGTAGATAAAGTTCAACCCGCGACAAATTGTACAATGACCAGCGTTGCAAAAGTTTCTCCTTTAGAGCTTTTGATAGGTAAATTTAAAAAAACCTGTGTTTTTGATATATAGCGATGCCAGAGGGTTAATTACCACTTTAAGTAGTGCTTGTAGTAAAAGCGATTGAGTAAAAGTGATAGTAATGAATCTTAGTTCAATTGGGAGTCCGTGGGACTCGGCATTGAAAGCAATGCCATGAAACAAACAGGAAGTTTGTTGGTAGGGCTTAGTGAAAAGCCATATGTGACGAATAAGATTCATGCTTTTGTGTTTTATTATGTTTTTAGAATACATTTTTGGTTTAAAATGTATTGAAAAGTGGCGCTTTATTTAGTTTAGTGGTCATTTATTTTGATACAGAATTCTGATTGTGATGTTCAACTTTATTATAGTGATTGTTTAGATTTAAGTCAGACTGTTAAGAATATGGATAGGCGCTTTTGAATTCTATTTTCACTATTTATTATTACAAATGTAACCGTATATGAGAAATATTAACAGACTAAGTTAGATCCAAAATATAAAGGGACTTTTCAAGGAATATCGTTATACTTTAAGATCATTCAATTCTAACCGTACCACAGGTTAAATTAAGTAGGAACCACGAGATCTAAGAGAGTCTTGACGCTAATGATGGTTGTCTATCTCTATCTTGACTTGACGCTAATGCGGGTTGTCTATCTTGACTTGACGCCAATGATGGTTGTCTATCTTGACTTGACGCCAATGCGGGTTGTCTATCTTGACTTGACGCCATTGCAGGTTGTCTATCTTGACGCCAGTGCAGGTTGTCTATCTTGACTTGACGCCAATGATGGTTGTCTATCTTGACTTGACGCCAATGATGGTTGTCTATCTTGACTTGACACCCTAGGATATCTATATTGACTCCGAAGTTTTGAATGTTGATCTTGACTTGACTCTAGTTTGGGATGTCTATCTTGACTCCAATACGGGATGTCTATCTTGACTCTAATTATTTGAATCCCATGGAATGACTGATTGAGTTATGTTCTATGTAATGGCTTTAGTTATCATAACTATCAATTTTGAAAAGATTCATGTTTTTTTTTATGTAGTCAGAAAGGCCGAGCGAAGCAACATCTACAGTTGTATATTGTTTGGATTTCAGATACATATGCACACGAGGGCGTGTGACTTGTCAGTATGGCCGTGTCGCAGATCACGATAATTTAACGATAATTAATAACTCAATTGATATCATTGTAACAGTGGGGTGTGAACGCCGTGACGTATTGAGTCACGTGATCGGAATCGTTTGGAGGGGCACCGGAGACATTTTAAATATCCGAGAGCATCGAGACGAGAGGATTATTAATTAGTGTGAGCTTTACAGTCCGGACCCCCCCAATCGGGACCGGTGGTTCACGCAACTTTGATAATTGTATACCTACTAAGTAATTTGTGATATCTGTTTACCTACATTTAATGCAAGTATTGTCATATTGTGATTGTGTGGTTTAATTGCCTGAGACCTACGCTTCGGATCCTGTACCTAGAGACTCCATCAAGAACGAACAAGCCACTAATGTGCCTCCCTATCTCCGACATATATATATATATATATATATATATATATATATATATATATATATATATATATATATATATATATATATATATATATATATATATATATTATATTCTTTGAGATACAATTATTGCAATGTTACAAGCCAGCAAGTCTTATAAATACAGGCCGACTAATTCAGCTGCTCCCCGTACAACGGCCCCCCGAGTAATATTCGTGATTCACTGTTCAGAAATATAGACTTTAAGAACTTTTAGGACCACAAATTTTAACTATAAATTTCAAGTTACCATTATAGTTAATGTAATAATTGATAGCACTAAGTTGTACGTATCTGTGTCTCTACGAGGCTGTATTATACAATGACTGTTTTAGAAAAAATACAATGGAAGTCAAACTGTTTCTTTGTAAACAATAGTTAGTTTATATAGTTAGTTTATATGTTTTGTTAATAATGCGACAGCCAAAAGCTAAACCTAATGAATAGTGCTATAATTTACATAAGGTTTAGTTTTATTTACTTACGCGACTTAAAACAGGATGTAAGTAGTTACATGAATAAAAGCATAATGTATACAATACGAGTTGAACTTAATTCACACTCATCGCCAATAACAGTTGATAATCATCAAGTATGTTTTGCTGTACATATTATAAATATAGTAACACTATTAAAACACATATTTAAAACTAAAGTTACACCAGAAGCTTAATTGATCCTGGCTTAAAGTTACCAATTACTTATGTAATTATATACGTACGATACAGTAAAGTGTTACTATAACCTTATCACTATAAGAGTGTCTTACAAACGATGGGTAGCCTAAAGTTGTATTAAAGTTGATAGCGCGTCAAACAGGCGCCCGTAATGAAACTTCTACTAGTATCTCATAAAACCCGTCCCGAGCCTATATAAAACCTATTACACGAAATGGAAATAAGACGTGGTCAGTTAATTCATATTGAATACTTATTCAAAGATCAAGCTAGTAGTAAAATAGTGAATCTATCAAAAACTCTTTTAACACAGTTGTGTGTGAAAACAGACTAAGAGCTTTGAAGTTTCAAAGCCTTTTTATCTATATATTTTCAAAAATTAAAGATTTACACATAAAGTGAAAAATAAGACATTTTTACATAAAAAAGTGATTTTTCAAAGTGTAAAAATAATTAAGAATTTTAATAATTTTTAATATTAGTTAGGCTAAGATTATAAATATACTAAACTAATAAGCAAAATGCTAAAACGCTTGTTCTTTATTTATTAATTTAAACTTTATTATATTAAGTAAATGAGTAGTGATATTCTCTACTAGCCCTTGATGGTGAAAACGTTCAGTAGGTACATACATCATGACAATTATATTTTAATAAAATATATTTTATATACAAAATATTTTTTTTAAATTAACCATACAACTTATTAAATACTAATAGTAAATAGGAAAATTTGTTATGAAAAAAACTGGTACCATTCCGTGGCAATAAATTAAAGAGTTAGAAGAAGAAAATATCAAAGGAACTGAAAATAACTACTAATTAATTAAGGACATGGCGACTTATATATAAAACAATGAAAAGTAGATTTAAGCTAAGTCGCTGATGACCCCTAGGCAGCCTTAGATGTCAACCTTGACTAGCTGAGTTTAATGTAGAGAGGCCAAGATTTTTAACTGAAACACAAAAAGGATAATAAGATAATCTCAAATTGGACATCAATTTTATCAAACTATTTTTATAATATTAACAGTGCCCGTTTCTTTTTAAAAAAAATATACTGAAGGCAAAAGATTTCCTATAAGGTGCGTCGAAAAAAAAATGTTTTAGAAAAATATCCATACATATAAAAAAATTGTCACTAATCCAATTTGTACATGGAAAATATTTAAAAAAACATTTACCTTTACAAGAGAACCCAAAACAATGTTTTTTCACGCTAATCTCAGAAACGGATTAATCGATTTGGATGCCGTTTTCGGGAATATATTGTCATGGGATTCACTTTATATTTTGTTTTTTAACAATCGGTTATCAAATAAAGAAGTTAATAATCTCTTATTGTCATACCATTGCTGCTAACCAGTTTGAAGGTTTATATTTTTTACATACATTGGTAAGTACAAAGGGTACGTTTTATCAAAAAGGAAATCTATGCGTACGAAGTCACAGGCACAGCAACATTAACCATCTCTAAAAAATCTATAAAATTATCTATATATAAATTGTAGCAAAATACTTTTATTTGACTTTTGTTAAGCCCGTGTTACTTATAACAAATTAATATAACGATATTGATTCAGAAGAAATGGAAATGGTTATGTTTTTTAAAATAATTTAAACACGCAAGCCATGCGGCGTTTCCATTTTAAATTTTCTCTGAGTCAAAATTTTGTTGACAACGATTTAAAAATAATTTAAGAAGTTTTGAACTATTGTTAAGGTAATAAAAATAATAATAGCAGAAGACAAAACATTCTTTTATGGGTCTATTTGGTCTATAATTGCGACTTTTTTTTTCATTTTTATACATTTTGTTAAAACATTAAAATTATTTATATTGTTTTCTTTAGTAATATTTACTAAATTAACATGTTATCTTCCAAACGGCTTTTATTTATTTTTATATAAGTGCGTCCCGTTTTAGAGAAAAAGTAATCCATTTTTACGGAGGGCTACAAAAAATAGACACAAGTGTAATAAGACTCTGAAGAACAATTTGTAAACAACACAAAAAAAAAGTTTCTCTGTGGAAATCGCACCCACCTTTGATTCTGCAGTCAATGACAATAACCACTCGAGGACGTAAAAATTGACCGGAAGTTAGTATGTATAGTAAATAGTAAATTGAAAAAATATACATAAAAACAGACTCCACAATTCCTAGTAATCAAAGGCGCTAACTAAATATGGATGTTTCCAAGCTTTTAACTCTTATATTAATTAATTCTTATATTAATTAATTCTGTTAATTATAAAATTTATAATTAACAGAATCTAATCACGGTAATGGACATTTTCCATTAACACTTTCAATTGCTAGTAGTTTATATCTAGTAAACAAGCTCTTATTACTAGTTCTATTATTGAACATAAATAAATTATTGCATTTGATTTAATAGTTCACGTAATTCACGTATACCACTAAGGAGCAAATAAATTATGGAAGCTTTATTAATACTCTATATTTTGTAGACTATAAAAGATATACACAATATAATAAAATATCAAAATTATATTAAATATGAACCTAATTATAATTCGAAACATGCACCAAAGAAATTTATGAATGTAACCGTCTGGAATAAAACAGCCTGGAACAGTCATCAAACGTGAGGCCAAAAAATTGATTTCTCATAAGTTCATTTTGGAGGTCTGATAATTAGACATGTGAATATTAACACTGTTTAATTCCACCTAAAGCATAATTTAACCCTGCTTAAATCACAACTTAGTTTTGCTGGAAAATTATACTTTATACTTCTAAGACTTAGATTAACATAATGCTATATTATTTTGTTAGAAGATATATTATAATATATTGCGGAGTAAAACCAAAACTCCAAGATGCAGAAATTGTTGCCTGAATTGCCTGTAACTACTCATAATCATACAGCCACGTTCTGTAGTAAGTTATAATTTAACTTAAAGGAAGAAACTCCTTTGATATTATGTTAGACTCAACATATTGAAATAATGAAAATTAAATAATGGAAGATATGTGAAATTCGGGACAATTTTAACAGATTCCAGAATATTTGTTTTAATTTAAATAATGGAGTCTAATAGAAAAGGTAATAGAAAATTATATATATAGAAATAGAATATAAGGAAAAATGTACTTGTACTAAGAGATTTTACTTAAATTTATTACGCAAAAAGAGTCATAAAATTTGATATCAGTTTTTGCTCATATTTTGATTATTTTCAATGAAAATCTATAAGTGTGATATATTATGGTTAGAATGGTTATTAAGTACTCTGTTTAAAAATGATTCTAATTTTTAAACATGGTACTTAATTTTCTTAATTTTATTTCTTAATTATTCTTAATTTTATTTCTTAATTATTCTGTATAATTTAAAATGGACGTTTAAGTAAAAACATGAGAGGTATAAAAAAATATAGTGTCTCATACTGTATCATTATTAAAAACTTTAAATAGATTTTTGACAGTGAGCGCTGTCTGCCGTTGTGGTAATTTTGGTTGTATTTCTTAAAACAAGTCATATGGAAATTAATACAAAAAAAGGGAATACATATTTTACTACGAATTTAAGGCGAGCGAAGCCGCGGGCAAAATCTAGTATACTTACCTGGTGTGATCAATAAATACGGTGAATAATGTTATATTATAAAAAGTATCACGCTTACATAGAATCTGATTTAATCTCCTTCAAAGTACTCTCCTTGGCTAGCAATGCACTTATTCCAACGTTGACTCCATGACTTGATGCATTTCTGGAAGGCATCTTTTGGAAGGGCTTTCAGCTGCTCGGTCGTGGCCCTTTCAATGTCAGCAATGGTATCAAAACCTTTTCCTTTAAGCACACTTTTAATTTTTGGGAAGAGCCAGAAGTCGCACGGTGCTAAATCCGGTGAGTATGGCGGATGTGGACAGACAGGAACATTTTTTTCTGCCAAAAACTCACTCAAAGTCTGGGAACAAATTTTGCGCTAACTCGTCTCATATGCAATTCATCTGATAAAATGCTTTGGACGGAGCCATACGAGATGTTAAGGTCTTCAGATAGCTCTCGAATAGTCAGTCGCCTGTTTGAACGAATCATTGTTTCCACTTTTTGCACATTTTCATCTGTTTTTGAAGTGACTGGACGTCCCGCACGCTGCTCGTCTTCGACACACTCATTTCCGTTTTTAAATCGGTCATACCACTTGTACACAGTCTTTAGAGTTACTACATTATCGCCGTATACCGATTTTAACATTTCATGAGCTTCTTTAGCACTTTTTTGCAACTTAAAACAAAACTTAATGTTAATGCGTTGTTCGTGTTTTTTGTTTGCATTAGTCGAGCACTAAGCTCGATTCGGGAGTGAAACTTTTATGTATCAGCTTAAAATTAGGCCATTTCATTTCTGACTTAACTGACTTGACAATCAGTAAGAATGGATGTCAACCTAGTACTAGACAATAGGGAACATGCAAAAAAATTTAAATGGTCTCAAATATTTTTTTTTCGATTACTTTTTATCATCTTATTATAATAAAATCATTTTTTTTAAATTTACTAATCATTTAAGGCCATAAAATAATTTATGAAAAGTGTAACTTTAGGGAGCGAAATTCAAAATTCCAAAACGCGCCACCATTGGTCGAAAGGAAATGTGACGTCATTTGACACACCATTCAATATATCGGCGTTTAAGTTCATACTGTGGTATCAGTGTGACTGAGAAAAATAAATAATTTAAACCTATATTTTCGTGCTTAAAGGTTTTATTAAATGATACAATTGTTTAGGTAATCTTAAAAACATTTTCTAAATACTAAAACAACTCTAACAAAACAAATACCTACAAACTCTTTTTGAATAGCAGTTAGCATGCTACTACACAATACATTTTTAAAATGTTTCTGCCTCTGAATCATTTTTCACTTCACTTGACTCAGATAAATAACTTGGTTGATAATCAGCAGATATAGAAGATATAAGATGCTATAGAAGTATTATCAGCTGTGTTTTCAGTAAACCATTTTCTTTTTAAAACAGATAGTTTTACTTTTAAAACTGTTGTGTAACAATGTTGTGTGTTAAATGAGGAAATGGTGACAATGCTACATTTTGTTTTTCAGCAGGTATATTTACATTGACACCTTTACTTCCATACTTCGGTTTAATATTAACTTGCACAGCTTAGTCACTTGGTACTTTATCTTTAATATGCGAAAAGCAAGATTCTGCCTTATGATCATCACATTCAATAGGAGAAGTACTGAGTCTTGGCTGATTAATATCACAGACATTTGTATGGGCAGTACTAGGACTTACTACCTATATCACTTCTTCGTAAAGGTCACCAATTTTTTTAAACACTACTTTTGGATAGCTAACTCTTAAAAGGCTTCATTAACCGATGTCAATCTTTGCCTTTTGACTATGCACATTCTCATTCTATCAGCTGTTGTTTTTGCCACAAAAATATATAAGGAACAACTCCTTTCTTCAAACTTAGATTACATCTTTCTCCTTGTTGTTTCGTTACACATATTATATTCAATACAATTTGCTGTATCTTCCTTAACCTGAAATAAATCGACAGACCATAAAAATTGCGTGAAACAAAAAAAGATTACGGTTTTTATAGAAAGTTATATTGAAATTTGTAAGATAGGTTAGGTTAATTTTAAACTCAAATTTTGTAATGTTTAATACTTACTATAAATTTAAACTATTAGATTAAACTTATTATAAATAAAGTATACTTACGTTAAATTGATCTTCACAACAATATAAACACGATTTAGGACATATATTATCCCTTTTAATTACCATACACCATTGTTTTTGTATTTTAGCATCTCTTGGAATACAAAAAACACTTTGTAGGGTGTTTTTCTAATACTATTTTTGCACTCCGGTACTATACAATACTCGTAAGATGATTTTTATCTTCTTCCATGACTTGTAAAGCAATTAAAACTTAAAATATCTATGAAATTGCTAAAAAGTTCATAGTAAACATTCACTGAATGTATCATTTGACGTCACGCAAAGCGCGCGCAAAATGGCGGTGTTTAAACGGGTCAAATTTACTCAATGTTTTAATTTTCACTTTGAAAAAAAACTAGAATCTTTTCAAGCCTATTAATATTTTTTTCTACGATATAGAGAGGTAAATGATTAATTTACGTCAAAAAAAAAATACGTGAATGTTCCCTATTACCGCAACTTACTAAATATAAACGACGATTAACTTAAATGTTAAGCAATTAATGTTAGGATATTTAGCTTGTTTATTAGCTTGCCTCAAGAACACTTTGTGAAGTTATAACTGATTTTTAAAATTACAATAGTGCTAGAGTCTTGAATAATGATGGTTGAACTTTTACACACATGATATATATAGGAACATGTTTATTCATTATATATATACAAACATACATAGGTACATATACACATACATGATTTGATTTATCATGTCCTTCTTTTCTATTTGAATATTTATTATTTTTACTTTTATTTTAGACTAGAACTATTTCAAAATTTATTATCATTATGCATGTTTTAATATTTATTGTTAGCTAAATACAGTCGGAATTCAGAAGACTAATCTTTTTTTATCCTTCCGGTGACCTCTTAACTGCTCTCTATTTTCATTAGTGTGTTCTATTTCAATCATTTATTATATGTTTATTCAAAAAAAAGAAAAAGGGTAGGTGTATATGTGTATATTATGTGTAACAGATTTTATATATATAAGATAAATATTTATCTATTTAAATATAGAAAACTGAAATGTTCCTTTTTTTCTGTATTCTTCCAACAATTATTCCGAATCAATTACATCCGATATAGATCATGTAAGGAAAATTATTATTTATAAAATTATAATTATTATTTTTAAAATAAATATTTCAAAATTAATGGAGTGGTCCATTTATAATGCAATATTATAACTATCGGATTACTTAACGAGTTTTGATTATCGCATTAGTTAATGTAAACAAATCCATAGCATGCTTCATTAAATATATGTAATTGTTTAATTTAAAATAAGTATTTGTGTTTATTTATATATAGAGAATAAAAATATTTTTTTTATCTCTACTCAAAATATTATTCAATATTTCTTGAAATCAAGACAAAACGGCAGATCTTGTATATTTAAAATCTACAAATATCAGATGAACGTTACAACAGTGCTCACGATTGAACAAACAAAGAACAATTTTGGTTAACAATCAACTTTGAAATAAACAACATTCTACTCCTACCTTCGTCAAACTAACTAGACCGCAATAATACCGGCATCGGAATTTGAGCCATTACTTATCCTTCTGAAACGAGGTCATTGACTTTGATACCTATCATCCTTGATAATAAACCCGAAAATTAAATCAATTTAATTTAAGATTTAGGATTTATTTTATTAAATATATATATATTACAAAAAGTAATTATTTGTGACCTTACAAAAATCTGTGTGTTTTGGTAGATCGCTGTATAGTCTGGATACAATTGAGCCCCAGAAGTCAGACACACCTCTATATTTAGAATTAACATAATAATTTAATAAAGAAACTGGACGGATTTTTTAAATCAGACAAAAATCCTGTTGGTATATAATTTTGTTAGTTGATTTACTAATTTTTTTTTAAGTTTCTGATGAACACCATATAAAAGAATAGTTAAGAGCATTTCTGTTCTTTGAGAAGGAATCAAGCAATCTTTATGAAGGTCTTGTCTATCTGGATACACTAACTGGTGGTCGTTCTACATTTTGATGTATTGTGGTAGAAAGTACCATGAAAACTGCACTGTGTACCAAAAACTTTACGAATCCAGGTGGTACAGATAGGTGACATGTAGTGTGATAGTGGAAATCAGCGTCAGAAATCAAGTCAAATAGCCTTCAAAGCCCTTAATAAATGCGGTTGTAGAGACACGGAGATCTAGCCATAATATACAAAGTAAGGGCTCCTTGTAATGTATGGGATATTGTATGCTTAAGATAACTGAATACGTTCAAATTTAGTTTGTGAACCGCAACAAAATAGTTTGAACTTTTACAATTTTTTCATTTTTATTCAAAATATAATTAAAATTTTACTACAAGTATTTTAATTAAATACGATCGGATGGTAGTAGAAAAAAGCATTATGAAATCTGTATTTTGATTTTTATATTATGTAGGTTATAAACTAAGTGGTACACAAATAGTATTTTTGAAATAGTACTTCTAAGCTTTAGCTTTACTTATATTTCTGTATAAAACTAATAATACTGTTAACCGAGGCTGCGTCGGCTGGTGCATGAAACCTCTGTGGGAATGAGAACTTCCTCATTAATAGTTCTGGACTATATCCAACTCTTTTAACAATATGCAATCAACTTTGTTAATTACTTTAATTACAATCGAATATTTGACATGCGATTTTAAAAAAACCTTTATTTATTTATTCATTTGTTAAATGTTTATTGTACACTCTACCAGTCAATCGATTAAATTAATAGAAAAACATAAATGAGGGGTCCAATAGAATAGGTTGCCTTTCGGCTTAGTTCAATTATGTGGACATACCAACTAAGGGTGCTATCAATGTGGAGGTCGAGATTTTTGACTGATATCATGTGGCACATTACTGCTGTCAAACTTAGAAAGTCCATATTTGCTGCCAATAAAAATTCCATGACATGTGTTGGGATTGAAATTTATTCCGAACTTGAAACACCAGTCACGGATGTCCTGCAGGTCATTAGGAATGTTAATAATAACAGAAGGAATGTCTCCAAAGATTTGCATGGATAGATTTTTATATGCAGATCGTCTGTATACAGATGATAGAAGGAAAAAAGATGTTTAGTAATGAAATTAATGAATAAAGAAAAAAGAAGTGGAGAAAGAATACGACTTTGAGGGATACCAGTTTGCAAGTCAAACAAAATATTGTCGATGCAAACGGCCTGCTGCCGATCCCAAAGGTATGAAGAGAACCAATTAGCTCCTTTGACAAGATGTTCAGGTGAGTTAAGAGGGCGAGGAGTATGTCATGGTCAGCTGTGTTGAAGGCGTTAGAGAAATCAACTAATGTCATTACAGTTAATTGAGCATGATTTATCGCATGCCTCATATCCTCTGTACCCTTGAGACTGGGACAAAAGCCAGACAAAATTCACTGAGAATATGGTTCTTGAAAACAAAATTTGAAAGCTTTGGACAATTGCTTCAAAAACTTTGGATAGGTATAGTAGTATGGAAATAAGACGAAATTCGTTATATATAGTGGGAACTTTTGGTAGAGGAAGACTTTCTGCCAGATTTTAGTAAATATAATATGGCCTCAATCAGTATTTTACTTCCATTGATTCCGTTGGCACTTTAATTAAACTCAATACAATAAAGCAACTTTGTTCTTCAAAACATATTAATTTTCCTTCTTTTATTTTGGGCCAGTTACAACTACAGATGTCAAAAAACACACCTTGGCTGTTAAATCCGGTGCTGCTGGCTGCGATTGCATCAATCGTAAAATGTGACTTCTTCTCCTTGATGAGCTAGCGCCTATCATCTGTCTAAAAAATGATAACGTCTTTTCCTCGTTTTGCCCTATCACTGCTGGCGTTCCGCAAGGTGGTATCCTGTCTCCCCTTCACTTTGCTTTCTACATTAACACTGTAACATACCTTCTTTCATCTTTTCATCACCTTTACGCTGACGACTTGCAAGTTTACACAGCTGCTTCCTCTCACAATTTAAATATTGCTATAGAGAATTTAAACCGGGACTTAGATAAGATTAACGCATGGAATGACTCCTATGGATTGCGTGTTAATCCAAAAAAATCTCAGGTTGCTTTAATGGGTGGTCGTAACCAGCTGGATAATCTCTTACCGAATGAGCTACCTTCCATACGATTTGGCACAACGGTCCTTGAATTAGGCCAGTCTGTAAATAAACTAGGTCTTGTTGTAGACAAATCTTTATCTTGGGCCCCACAAATAGCTGAGATTAGCCGGAAAGTTTTTGCATCTATATGTGGCCTTAGACGCTGAAAAAACTTTCTTCCAATCAAAACTAAAATGTCTAATCAAAAATCTAAATCAAAACTAAAAAGTCCATTCTGTCCTCCTACCTCTCTTAGACTATGCCGGAGTAGTAAGCAGAGTTACTTATCCTGATCTTTCTGAGGAACAACTCAACATGCTTGAGCGCCTCCAAAACTTGTGTATTAATTAGAATTATCTTTGGACTTTGAAAATTTTATCATGTTTCCGAGTTTAGGGATCGTTTGAAGTGGCTTCCTATAAGATTTAGAAGGTTCCTACTCTACTCTACCTCTATTCTTTATAATCCCCATACTCCCTCTTACTTAAAGCCACGTATTTTGCTATCTCGGCTCTCACAATGAACGGTAAAACCTGAGGTCTAGCAAGGACAACCGTTTGCATAATCCTTCTAGGCTCACAGGTTACTTTGAATAACGTGGAAGTGATTGACATTTCGTAACGCCCGAAATATAGATTGATAGATAGATAGATAAAAACTTTATTGCACACAAAATACAAAATTTTTTTTTTTTTTTTTTTTTTTTTTTTTTATATTATCTAGGGCAATGCTTGACTACATTCCACCTGATGGTAAGTGGAATGTAGTCTTAGATGGTAAGGCGCATTACCCTAGCAACCTATTCACTCTTCGCTTGAAGACACCCACATTGTATTCGGTCGGAAATACCGACGCAGGCAAGCTGTTCCAATCCTTTGCTGAAAGTACGCAGTAAAAATGAGGAAGCAAAGCGCTTCGTTCGGACAGGTGGAATGTCCACAACAAAAGGATGGATACCTGCCGTGCGTCGGGACGTCCGGTGATGGAAGGGGGACGGGGGAATTAAATTGTGTAATTCCTGCGCACACTCACCAAAATGTATCCTATAGAATACTGAGAGGCTAGCAATTCTACGCCTGTGCTCAAGGCTTTGGAGGTCGGCTCCGACCAATTCGGGATCGCCTATAAGCCTCTTTGCTCGCCTCTCAATTGAGTCCAGAACCGCAAGATGAGTCTTTGCGGCACCAGCAAATATGTGACAACAGTACTCTACACACGACCGGATCTGCGCTTTGTATAAAACAAGAAGCTGTCCCGGTGTAAAGTACTGCCGAACCTTTGCCAGAACGGCAAGCTTTGCTGCTGCTGCTCTTGCTCTGGACTCAATGAACCGACCAAAGTTGAGGTTCGAGGAAATCTCTAAGCCTAACAACTGAAGCCGGTCACTGTATTCCAAGGATACATTCTGGAAAGTAGGAGCCAAGGTGAAAGGGCTCCTTTTGGCGGTGAATAGACACGTCTGCGTTTTGGTGGCGTTAAACTTGACAAGATTGGCATTGCTCCATGCGGAGACTGCCTGAAGTTTGTCATTCAAACGTTGCACCATGGCTTCTCTTTCAGACTGTACTTGATCTCGACTAGCCCGAGTACTCGGCAGATATCTTTCTACAACTGTGCTGTCGTCTGCATACCCATAGATACCGGGCTTCAACAGATCATTAATGTGCAGCAGAAACAGAGTTGCAGAAAGAACGGACCCCTGA
Source organism: Napeogenes sylphis (assembly GCA_959347405.1). Classification (NCBI taxonomy): domain Eukaryota; kingdom Metazoa; phylum Arthropoda; class Insecta; order Lepidoptera; family Nymphalidae; genus Napeogenes; species Napeogenes sylphis. Next base: position 24,380,664 of record OY365788.1, on the reverse strand, counting down.
GGCACTCCGGCATTTATTGTCAAGGGTTCCGAGGAACACCCGTCGACAACTACTCGGAGAGATCTGTGGCTCAGAAAGTCCGTTACCCAGCCGATCAGACCAGGAGATATACCGTACGCTGAAAGCTTGCTTATAAGGCTCGCATGCCAGACCCTGTCAAATGCCCTCGAGACGTCCAGAGAGACGGCGACCGCTTCTCCGTTCTTCTCGATGGCCTCGCCTAAAATGTGCGTAGCATACACTAGGAGGTCCCCAGTAGACCTATTACGGCGAAACCCGTACTGTCGGTCACTGAGGAGATCGTTACCTTCTAGGTATGCTAGTAGGCGCGAGTTCAATACACGCTCCATAATCTTGCAGAGTATGGAGGTGACTGAAATCGGTCTGTAATTGACAGGGTCGGCACGGCTGCCTTTTTTGGGCACGGGTTGCACATTAGCAAGCTTCCAGGATTTCGGCACTATTCCAGTCATGAAAGAGAGACGATACAGACGTGTCAGTACAGGAGACAACTCAGCTGCGCATGTCTTGAGCAGAATGGCTGGTATACCATCAGGACCACTGGCTTTATTCACGTCTAAACGACACAATGTTCTCCATACCTCTTTGTTAGTGATGCGGATTTCAGGCATCGAAACACCGCAGTGAGGAAGATGTGCTGGAGAAGCATTGCCAGTGTCTAGGTGCGAATTATCAGCAAACAGAGAAGCAAGTACGTTCGCTTTCTCTGTTGCTGTGTGGGCCAGGGATCCATCCGGCTTCAGCAGAGCAGGCAGTGAGTGTTGGCAGAAATTCGACTCGATCGCTTTCGCAAGAGACCAGAAAGCTCGACTGCCAGTTGGTCTGGCAGAGAGCTTTTCGCCATTCTTAGCGATTCGATCGAGACGAGCCTTCCGTAATGCCTTTTTGTAGGACTTGGCAGCTTGGTTAAAGGCTCTCTTCTTCGAACTTACATCCGGAGTTTTGCGGCTTCGAGCATCAGCCCAAATGAGATATGCCGAATGTTTTCGGTCTTGAGCATGACCACATTCGGCATTAAACCATGGGCGAGCTTTGCCACCGATGGGTACGTCAGCAAAAGGAATAAAATACTCCATTGCCTGATGCACCACATCGGTTATAGCATCCGCGCAACTCGACGGATCCAAAGAAGAGAAGCAGATCTGCCGCCAAGGATAAGACGCAAAAAAGTGCCGCATCTCATCCCAATCTGCTGACTTGTATTTCCATACTCGCCTAACACCATGAGGTTCGAAAGCTGGTGGGGAATATGTAAACACAGATTTCACCAGACAGTGATCGGAGGTTCCCAAGGGAGAGGTAACCTCTACCCGATACCTGTCCGGATCAGTTGTCAGCAGAAGGTCCAGGCAATTGGCTGTATGGCCTACCACATCTGGTACCCTTGTCGCTTGCTTCACCAGCTGAAAGAGGTCCAAGGACAACGCAAAGTTCCGCGCTTCTCTTCCAGCATGGTCGGTTTTCTGGTACGGGAACAGCCAGTCCTGATGACAGGCATTAAAATCCCCCAGAAAGACGAGCTGCGCCGAAGGGAACTGATGCAGAGCCATATCAGCAGCCTCACCGAGATACTCGAATAATCTAGTTGTCTCCTGGTCACCGCTGTGCGAACGGTAAACACAGGAATACAGGATTTTTTCGTTTCCTGTGTCTACTAAAACCCATAAAGAAGAAAAAGTGGGGTCTTCAAGGTGACGGAGACGCTGGATACAGAGGTCGTTCCGCGCATACACGCAGACTCCGGCACGTGAGCGAAAGTTGTGCTCTAACTTGTATCCGGGATAATCCAGGTGCGCAGCGCTTAAGGGACATTGTATCTGCGTCTCCGTCAAAAAGAAGAGGTGCGGTTGTTCTGTCTCCAGGTGGTGATGGACAGGTAAGATATTAGAGTGCAAACCCCTAATATTACTGAGGTGCACTTTAAATGAGGAGGAGTGCAACCGCTGTAAAAACATTTTCTTCTTTTTAACTTTCCTCATAAAAAAAATAAAATAAAAGTGAATAGGGATGGGAAATGGAAGTTGAACGAGGCGGTACGTATCGAACCCGACGTCGAAATTGGTGATGTCTTGCCACTGGGAGGCTAGTCTGGAGACTGCGGGGACGCCCGAACCCCCCAGGGATCGCCATCGGGCCTCCTCGCCTGGTCGCCAACCAGCACGATGGAGCCACCCTGGGATTTTTCGCAGCTGGCGGGGCAGCCTTTCGTGGGAGGCTAACCCACTAATTGGGCCCCCAACTATCTGCGGGCGGCCAGCGGAAAGCCGTTGCTTCGGATCCCGCTACCCTCCTCGACTAGACACCCGACAAAACAGACACCAACTCGACGTCAAACCGGTTCGCCAACGCACCGCAGCTGTTCAGACCCATTTCCCATTAACGGCTTCATCGAGCAACGTGCCGGAACACGACTAGGTCGCTTTGCGGCACGACTTTGCCCGATGGGTGGTAACTGTGATTACCGCCTTTTATTATATATGAGGTACGACTCTATAAGTAAATAATTAAAATTCTTAAATAAACATATTATGAACACTCACTTTTATCAAGCGGAATACTAAAATATGGAATGATTTTCCCTAATGGGCTACCTACCAACGCTGCGGCAAATATCGATTTCGCCGGGTTAAATTATTTTAAATAATTTCAATTATTACCTTAAATTATGGAACGGTTACTATAATTAATTGCTTTATTTTTATTTTTTTATGGTCCACGAACCATTGTGAGCGTCAATAATAATCTTTGTGCACAACACAAAATTTGCATCTTGTTTATATTTAAAGCGAATAATGGCAAAAATGCAATCCCGACCTGGCATTAATTTAGAACTGTAAGAACGAAATTTCTTTTCATTGTTGAAACGTAACGGTTTGGAAAAGATTTTGAGTTCAAGGATTATACTAATTATTTAACGCGTTTATCATCGTATAGTTTTCATCAAATATCCATTTGATCAAATATTTCATAAAAATATAAATTCTTATGAAGTAATATATTTCAGTTTTTATTTAAATTTATACATGAATGGAAATATTTAACTAGTTTTATTTACACTCGTAGGTAATAATTTGACCTGCTCGATGATTTTCCTAAGATAACTTTTACATTATATATTTTGATTATAAGGAGATATATGTGTTCATAGTATGCTGGAATAATATACAAAAAAATACTTTAAAATGTATTGTGTGTTTTGTTATAAAATATGAATCTTGACTTTTAATTTCAGTTACGGAAATTATATTATTATAACACTAATATTACCTAATTTAATTTCAAGATTCAGTATATAATTAAAAAGCGTGTAACGTAATTGTAGAAATATATATTATGCAATACAAAATAACATGCTTATACCGATATGGATCGAAGCGAGGGCTTAACAACGAAATAGTTTTACATTTGTGATCGATGTTGTGTGTATGTAAATGACGAAGTTTCATGTATTCTGGACCGTATCTATATTCCACGTGTATTAATGCTTATAATATGGAAATTGCACACATAAAAATACAATAAATCTTGAATTAAAATAAAATCCAACGGGTAACCGTCATCGCCTTACGCCTTAACATAAATTCAACTTAATTTACACATAAACGGTATATACATAGTCGAGAACAAAATCAAACATCTATTATTAGGTATAAATTGTTTTGAAAAGTAACTTATTATTGATGATACTTCATTGATGTTCTATGAATTTAATGTATCTATTATTAATAGTTATTGAGGTTCTGTTTCAGGTAATAGCATATTATTTTATTAGCCTCGAAATCAGCAGAATATATTTTATTTAATTAAATGGTCAATTATTTTGTTAAATAAGTTAAAATAATTCTAAAGTTAATAATTGGTTTAGTATTACTTAACAAAATAATACAATTTGGTCAATTATATATATGTATAGGATTAATTTACAACCCGTTACAATTATTACTTGTTTGTAGTTAAGTTTATTATTACTTTCTTTTAATGGAGATCTTCACTTCTATTTTTTATAAATTCAATAATCCATATTATTGACGTTTATAAACAAAAACGACATTCCAAAAAGAATATATAAAAAAAAAATAAATATAAATAGTCATTACTTGTATATATAACTACATAAAACTTTACAATAATTAAATTATAACTGTGAAATCTTTCCAATAAAGATTTAAAAAACATTAGCGTTATATAAAACTATCTTACAATAATGCTAAGAGTGAAAATCTGAAAAACTTATATTTATTCAGAGGTCTACGTTATCGTTATCTTTTTTTTAACCCCTGACTGAAAAGAGTGTTATAAGTTTGAACTGTCGATCTGTGTATCTGTCTGTGGCAAATTTGCGGCCAAACGCGTGGACGGATTTGAATGCAGTGTTTTTAAATCGAAAGCGATGCTCGTCGAGAGGATTCTTATTCATGTTTGGTCGAAATAGAAAAATTTGTCTCCAAGATATTGACGTTTTATTCGGGCGGGGGGAGAGGTTCTTATGCAAAAATTAGCTGTTCCCAGGCTTTTATTATATAGAAAAGCACGCAAATCTTACCACTTATCTTTTCTATAACAGCATACCGTGTGTATAATTTTACAGATGTTATCTCTTCTAACCTGCTGCTTATTCTACATATTATCTTAGCAAATTCAAATAACTCTATTTTATCAATATTTAATAACAATAACAAAATTTCAATTATTAATTTCTTAATTTCTAAAATCAATCCTATACATATTTATCCTTTTATAGCACTAGGCAATTTAAGCAATTTTTTTTATCTTTTCATAAGCTGTATTGATATTGTAACATCTGTTGTGTTTTTTTGTTGGTTAACAAATGACGGTGTTTGCGGATAAAATTTACGATGTTCGATAAATGTATGAGTTTGTTATCTCAGCTGTGTTATGGTTATACTATTATAGAAGTGACGATTAGCATTGATATACTCTAAACATAGGCTATTTATATGTAGTATTTTAACAAAAAATATTTTAATATTATTAATACTATATTCTTAATATTATTGAATATGTTAGGTCCATACATATAAAATTCGTGTTTTATATGGGAAGAACAAAAAGTCGAATACTTATATAATTTCATTTGGATTTCTTAATAAAAACGCCAATTTCATATGTAAGGACTTAATATTTCATATATTTCAATAAAACTATTTAAGAATTATTTTTTGTGAATAATTACCATTATAAATACAAAAAAATCTAAAGTATTATTAGACAAAAACAATTTTAGAAAACTCTTAAAAATCTTCAAGCCATTCAAACTTCACTCGTTGCATTCTTTCGAAAATCGATATTTTTAAAGAAAAATAATAGTAATCATTTTATATTGCGACCAAACGTCATTTATAAACGTTATAAATAAAATCGCACCGAATTCGTAAAGTTACAGTTTAATGCATCATTATTAAAAGTTTTATACTGAATAGTTTTGAAATATAAATCGTTAAAAGTTATACAATTCCAAGTTTATATTGATAGATTCGGACTTACATACATGAATTATTTTTATTTTTTATGACTAACTGAATAATTTTAACTGTTTCCATTCTGAAGTGTTATTTGAAATTATTTAAAACATAATTAAAAACCAGTTTTATGGTGGCGAAAGTAATTATTATTGAATTATTAATCTAGCGTTAGGAAAAAAAATATATTTTAACAGTATCCCCATAATACCTACATTTTCTTAGTGTTATTTAATCGCCTTATAGATAAAAGAAAATCTATTGAAAAATTTGTTTGTTTGTTAGTATGCATTCCTAAATCAACAATCTTATTGCAAAGAAACATTGGTTAGCTTTTGTTCACACTGCTTTTAAATGGTTTTTAATTTTGTGCCACCATTTTTTAACTACAGTTCTTTGTTTGTTTGTTTGTGTGTGTGTATTTGTTTGTTTGTATTCGTAATATCGGAATAAGTGAGTAGCATTGTAACGCATGTTGAATAACAAGTAGTATTATAGAGTTTTATAATTTTTCTGTCTTTCTATTAATTAGTATATAAATATCTTCACATGTTATATACCGGAAGATATTTATATATTTGTTCACAGACTTAAACATCCACGATAAGACATAAATTCCAACTTCTTACTTTTGTTGTTGTAATGATGATGGTGTTATCATAGTAACACCGCTGAAAGGCGCATATTCCAGGGCATATTAAGTTAGGCATAACAAAGAGCTCATTCTTCACGTGGAATAAGTACAAGATAATACGTGGTTTGCATTTATTAAGTATTCTTTACATTTTCAAACATAAACATCAAGCAGGGATTTAATATAGGTAAAACAGAAAATGTAGATTTTAGAATTCGTATGAAGTATTTGGAAATAAGGTATTTATATAATTATGATATATCAAGTAATAAAAATACTAAGTTTTAATAATAGTTGATCCGTGGAGGTTTCGATAGACAAAATTTATTATAAACCTAAGTATTTTTTCTAAAGTTTTTTAATAGTTACAGTTTTAATATATAATGATAGTTACAGTTTTAATTTTTAGTCATATTTATTCACAATAATTTAAATGGTAAATACATTGTTAATTTATATGTTTTAGTTCATAAGTTTCAACAGTAGCGCCACCTACGCAATTAATTATGGATTGTTATTTACTATTTACTGTTAAATGTTTTAAGAATTAGAAGCATAGAATATTTTAAAATAATGTTTAATCTTTTATTAATTATTAGAACTTATTATAGGGTATAAATAATAGCATCTGTAAGTTGTTATGAAATAGTAAATTACCCTCACCTAAATATTATAGTGTTAAAATATTATAAAACGAGTTGTAAGGGCTGCTCTCGCCCATTCTATTACAAATGGTTGGATATTAAACATTGAAGTGCAAGTACTGTGTATTACTGAAACAAGTCGTAACATAATATACAATGAAAGTTACAGTTTTAATATACAACAAAAGTTTCATAGAGAAGTTAAATAGCTTCTTATGGAATCTTCTTATAAACCTTAATGATTAAAGTTATGTTTTGCAATTTGTTAAAAATTGTTCTGAAATATGAAAGGATTAAATTAAAAGGATTAAAAAAAAGGATTAAAAAATAAATCAAATAATAAATCCCAATTACATGCAAATGCGAAAACATATCTAATATCATTATATACTTCGTCTTTGAGATACAGTTACGAGGTATCTATCCATAATCCGCAAATAACCTCGAAATAGCTAATAAAACGGATCAACCCCTCCATTTTTTTCAAATTGCTAATAAAAACCACTGTTATAAAACACGCGTTTCATTACTGTTACATTTTCTGAGAAATTTTTGACATGATTATTTTTGTATTTATTAAATAGTTATTCAAGTAATAAAATACACTATATAACTAAATAATATAATAATAAATATTTAAAAAAACACATTTACATGGCAGATTGCGTTAAACATAGTAAATGTATTTTATATGTATATATCTGCAAACTTCATGAGTCGTTCAGATTTTTTTTTAATCACACATTTTAAATCTATCTAGATACCTTCTTTATTTTTCTTTACTTTACATACTTTAAAATCTATATATTTATTATCTATCTTTACTAGTTTAAGCAAACTCATATGTTCATGTATAGGTAATTACGAGCTAAAAAAAGTAATGTATTTTTTAACAATAACCTTGTAGCAATAACTAAGTTACTAAGCAATTCATCATGTGACCTAAAATGTTTTGCTGTTTATGCTCTTACGTAAGTTAGCTAGGAATGTTTTAGAAGCCTGTTTTAGATAGAAGCTTATATTAAGATGAGCTTTAAATAAATTTTGTGCAAAAAACAAATACAAAATCTCCGACATTTTCTTAAATGCGTTATTTATGAGAATAGTATAAGGAGGTCGGATTAAATTCACGAATTTTACTATTAACATTTCACTTTTAATTACTTGTATTTGTATCTTCCTTGGTACTATATAGCAGCTTCTCTCTCGAATATTGTCCTAAACGTAGTTTATATACCGTTCTTTAAAATTCGCTCTTCACATAAATAAGAATCATAGTCAAATCATGTTCTTTAAACGTACAAAAATAACAACTACTCGTGAATGAACAATTGTAAAGTTCGGTATACACCGTATTAAATATTTGTTTTAATGATGAAGTTTTAATGGTGAGAACCATTATGGATTCTCACTTTTTTAGTTTATTCAAGCATTTATCTACTAATCAAACAAATGTTCCTCCTAACATAAATATTAATCTAAGTCAAATAAACTACTTTAAGCATAGAATAATAACAGTCATTTGACAAAATAATTCTAATAAATGAATGAAATGATTAAAATAATTAGACCATATTCTTATTTAAGTTAAATCAATAAGTCATTAATTTATATTAATTTATTGAAACTAATCAAAACATTACGAATTATTATAAAAAAGTCGTTTAACAATAATGTAACCTAACTAGAGAAACGGCCAAAGCAATGTACTTTATATTTCCTAACTGCCTGTCTTCGAACAGAATGTTCTGATGTTTGTATCTTCAAGTAATTTATTCTATTCTAAACTGTATTATTGTTTATTGAAACTATATATCTAGAGATGTTGGTTATTTATAATGCCTGATATCTCTAGATATAACTTGTAATGAAAATAAAATTTATGTAAGTTTTTTAATAAAACTCATAACTTATTATATAAATATTAACTTGTTTAATTTGCACTATCATCCCAAAATCTGGAGTAGATTAAATTAATGTTCATTTTAAGAATTTCTTGGTTTCATCATCGAATACTTATCACATTTTTAACATTAACAGATAGGGTGCTGTTAATTGTTTACTGCCATTATTTTAATGTAGATAATTGAAGTCAAGGGTATCTAACTATTTTTTCTTCTTAAGGAATATTCGCCAAAATGATTTATACTCCCTTATTTTTTTATCTATTCTTTAAAAAAACTTCTGGAGGCCTTTTAAATTTATAGTTCATCTATTTATTTTTATTTAAGGTGATTTAAAAAGTTTAATTGTGATAAAAGTGAAGGTGAAAGTGATAGTTTATTTTTTTAACATTGCATATGTGGCCGCCATTAAAATTTACTAAGAACATTTTAAAAATACTTCACTTTCTAGCACGTTTGAAACGAAAATAAAAATAGTAAGCATTAATATCTAATATTTTGATAACACTTTAAATTTATCTTGACTGTTAAAAAATATTTTTTGCTGTATTAATATCATATTATACATTGCGAAGTTCCCAAGTCAAGACATAGTTAATTGGTATTATCGATAATTAAGACCTTTGTCAAACTGAGAGCTAACAACAATGATGCTCTCGAGATTAGTGAACCCTGTGTGTTCTTGTTTTATGTAAATGATCACTTTACCTAATCGTCTGCCATTCAAATTATAATTCACTGTGGTGGAATTAATATATAAGGTATTTTGGTCCCCGATGATCCAAGGCTCTTAATAAACAACAAAACGGACACTTATGCTGTATTAAAATGTTTCCTTCAAAGGATTTTCCAACCAAAGTGAAAAAAGATCGAAGTGTAGGAAAAAGATGTCGGCTTAATTCTTCGGAAGGATAATTTAAATATTATATTTTTATATTCCAAGGGAGTACCCCCATGATAAAGTAACGAGGTTTAGATAATGGCATCTTAGATAAATAGAGAGTACCTTTCCAAAATCATAGTGTGTTTGTGTGTTTGTTTGTATTTTTTTTTTCATTAGGTATTTTAAAGCCCTACAGGTCTGAAGGTCTGAAGTCGATTTGATGATGCAGACGAAGGACTGCCGAGAGAAATCCCTATAATAAAATCTTGTAACAAAACTCTATAGGCCAAATATTTTAACCACTGAATATTGAAATAAACAAAGTATGGTATGGGTTATTTCCGGTAAAAGAAGACCAAGCTCGTTTAAGTTTATGTCAGATCTCGTATGCTTAAGACATCTGACTTGATAAGGGTTGATGGTGGTAAATGCAAGATATCATAAAATGTACACGTGTAAATTCCGTATTTATTAATGTATTCTTTTTTCCGACTTAAGATGTTATAGATTTTATTATATTTTAAAAATTAAAAGCTGTATTTTTAATTTCAAGGTCAGAAAATATTTTTGACAGTTATAGGTAAGCAAAAAGTCGAAGAAGTAAGCAAAATAACATATGATTTGGATGGAAAAAATATACGACGAAGGTGATTGAAAGTCTTATTGATTCGCCTAAGTATTATATTTAAAAGTTTAGTTAAAAAGTATGTCAGTATTTATTTTATAACGTGTTGTTATTTATAGTTAAAAAGTATATAAACAATTCCCTATAATGTTAATTTGATTTACCTTGGTTGTGTTGTGATGTTAAGTAAACATTTAGCTAAAGTAGCTTTTACCAATATTGTAAAAATTATGATAAAATTTCTAAAATAACACAATATTATCTATTAATTTCACACTTTCTTAACTTTAAGTTAAAGATTACTATATCCGAGACTCCATGCTCAAACAACAATTATAACAATTCAGCAGAAAACTAATAACTTTCAGGTAACCGACATTTTAACCCTTCGACGTCAATCCTTGCTTTATCTAGTGGCAATAATGTCGTATTTAAACAGTAAACTTAACATTACCTATATATTTGTTATTTATGTATGTTATGTTATCTATGTTCTAGAGTTGGTAAAGTCGAAAAAAAAAATAGTTTTAGAAGGAATTAATATTTTTTGTTTAAAAAATATGGTTGCCTGTAAAGTCGGTTTTACGGGCGAAGATTTACGTGACCACGTCTTTTTCTCGGTAGAATATTTATTGATATGAATATTATTAAATTGCACAATATTTTAATAATTTGAGTGATTTTGTTGAGGATAGGACGATGAAGACGTTGTCACGTAAAATCATTTTATATATTATTTATTTTATATTATATTATTGATGTTATTATTTTTTACAAAATTTATTTACAGACTTTTTCGATACATCAATTAGTTGCGGAGATATCGATCATTGAAGTTATTGTTTGCTACCAGTATTTTATATATATATTTTTTTCAGTTATAAAAAAATACTATTTCCAATTGTGTCTACCAGGTATGGTCACATGTACTGGCCTACATATTAAATAATAATAAGTACAGATAATGTTATTTGACGTCACTTCTGATTTTATATATTTTAATATTTTTAATTTTAAAGAATTGAATGAATGAAGTTGAAAATTAAAACATTTACTTAAATTAGATGTTAAAATTCTTGCTCAACACATTTTAAATCAAGTTTTCTTATATCTGCCACTTTTTCTTAATATTTGTAATTTTAAAGAATCAATTTTAAAATCAAAACATTGCTCGGCGGACCGATCATGTTTGAGTGGGAGAGAGACGCAAGGCATTCTATGTGTGTGTGACTCATCGTTACGTTACCGGGCGTTACACTTTTTCATAAGTGACTCCCAGCTTAACCTAATTTAAGACGTTGTCACGTCAAAAAGAAAAAAAACTGCTTCCGCAAGCAGTAAATAACAAAACGTTTATAAAAATTTCCAAAACTGTACTAATCCTTATGCTCTTTTAACTTAAACATACTTATAAAACCATCTTCACAACTTTTTTAAATGTTATTTATTAATAACTAGCTGACCGGGCGAACTTCGTACCGCCTTAACGTTGCAATGATGCACTACTTTATTTTGTATAGCTGACCTATCTTAGGTATGAGTACCTATTCAATTTGAACTGAATCCTCCATATAAAAATGAATCCATAATTCCCTGGTCTCGCTATTCCTGAAAATGACTTTACTAATTTTTAATTAAATAAAAAACAAAATATATATTTTCATAATAGTGTTTATTTCTTAGGATTCAATAATTTCACTAATATTTTTACAAATCGCTATTGAACAACTTTGCATTTTTATTTAAACACTAAGCTCAATACGACGCTCTTTCATCAATATAATCTATGGCTGTGAATGACATTGACATTTGTTACTCGCGTTTTTTAAAATATGCAAAATTAAATGTACATTTTTCAATATTTCTGAGAGATTTTCTTAATATTTTTTTCGTAAGAACCTTCTCCTAAAAATAACAAATACAACAAAAAAAGAATTAGTGAAATCGGTCCACCCATTCACGGGTGATGCCGTGACCAAGGAAAACGGGTTTCATTTTTATATATATAGATTTTCTCATGAATAATGATTGACTGTATTTTGAGGAAGCTGTGTATTTTGATTATTAATATATGCCAATAAGAAAGGAAAGATTACAGATCCAGTTTTATTTGAGGAAATTAATACATATGTAGGTAAATAGTCATTAGTTTTATGAAGACTCCAGAATTTACTCGGCTTACAATTCTTTGCGTATACAGCAAAGCGCCTTTTTCTTCAAATATATTTACATATTATATGTAGATAAACAAAGAAAGTTTTCTTTTTGGAGACCGTTCTATAATAGCAATATAAAAACGTTGTCTTTAAATTTAGATTTTTCCCTAATATATATATATGAAATTAAGATAGATTTAAGGTAAAAAGTATATTATAATTACATATGAAGTTTTTTAAGGAAAGATTTTATTTTTCCATACAATTGTTTTACACACTTTTACCATAGTAAATACAGGTTCTTTTTTTGAAATTCATTAACATAATAGACTTAAGAAACAGAAGAAAAATATAACATAGGCAGATGAAATTGGTCAAAAATGCATGTTCCTATTTTTGAAGAAAGGTAAATTTTTACATTACTAAGTAAAATTAAGAAAGTTATAAAAATTGAAAGATAAAAGTACTTCATATAAAAATTAAGAGACTGCCTTTATTATTTTATTATTGTATGTGTAAAGAAAATTGGAATTCTCGACTACGTTATGAAATTTCAGGTTCTTTCGATAATTGCCTTTTAAAATCTCCATAATGTTTTCATTGTTTATAATTCATATTGTTATAACTGACTTTGAATATTAAACAATATTATGTCATATATCGCTCGTCGGCTATATATATACAATGTTAAGACAAATTTAAATGTTTTTTTAAATAAAATTTAATGTTTTTTTAAATGGTTAACATGCTAATATTGCAGTTGTTAATACCAATTATCAAGCGTTCAACGTAGCGTTTTGCTTAGTACATTTATTAACTTAATTTTTCTATTATCAGCGGTCTTAGTTTTTTTCGAAATATCAACTTTCGTGGGTGTTATCGAGTATCAGAGTTGTTAGCCGCAACTATGAACTTATGTCTGCCTTCCTTTCGCAGTGCGCATGGAACCGGATAAAATGCATCATAGAATGTTAATATAAAGCTTTTTCCCCAATTTCAACACCTTATCCTTATCTTAGTGATTCGATGGATCTCAATTTACTGAACCCATTTGTATAATACAATATGTGTAGTTCGTTTGCGATTAAGATGTACGCATATTTATGTCATATATTTTGTATCCAACGATGTTTTTTGAGAAACGATGATAAATGAAATATGAGATGGCATAACTAAATTAAATTTTAATGGATTTATATTTATTTTTATAAGTAATAAATGTTTCTCCAGAGATTTAGAATGGTTTGCATACCGGCAGATTTTAACAAAGAAGTAGATTTTGGTTTTACTGAATGAGAGTAATTGAAATATTAACATATTCATAATAGCAAAGATGTTTGGATCAAATTGTATTTTTAAGAAAAGTAAATATATTAAACATTAAAACTAGTCTCGCTAAAATATGAAGAAGTGAATACTATAAACACGGAAAAGTAAGGACTTCGGATAAAGTGTAACATAAACCTAAAACCTCGACCACTCTGCACCTAGTATACGTATATTTATTAGTTTATTGTAAAACTTCACTCATGAAGCAAATGCTTTGTTTGCCAGAAGGTAGAGCCACTGCCTGCCATGCCTACGTTAAAGGATACGCCTAAATTAAAAATACTTATAATAATATTAAATAATTCAGAAAACCGTGCGTAAGTTAATAGATTTATTTAGCCAAAATACAACTCCCGTTTTAAAACAATAAACATATATATAATGGACGCAAAGAACAACTAGAAACAATAATTTGTGGAACACACCCCTATGTTCTGTTTGGGAAACCGAACTTACAATGTTTGGCTCAGCAACATATTTCACTAAATCATTATGATGACAAATTACCAAACCTTTTTGCTCGAAAACTTTTGAAAGTTCTAAGACGGTGGTTAATATAAACCATCACTGAATATAAGAAAAAGATATTACAAATTTAAAATATAGGGTCTTCGCGTTTGCGGCGGTACGGTCTACCGGCGCACTCTGGTATGGAACCGTGCAAACCGTCTAAAAATGGCTTTTGTGAATGTTGAGTATTGAAAATTTTGTTAATGCATATAGCTAATTAAATGTTTATCATTTAAAATAGATATTTTTTAATAAAACTAGACCTGCAAGTTTATGGTAAAATAACGTCGATTGCGTGATTTTGATTATGTTCAATGAAAATCTGTAGGTGTGATATATGTTTAGAATGGTTATTTAGTACTCTCTTTAAGAAGTATACTTTTGACAGTGAGCGATGTCTGCCGATGTCGTAATTTTAATTATATCACTTAAAATAAGTCATATAGAAGCCAATACAAAAAAAGGGAAGTGGGAATTGTTTTACTACGAATTTAAGGCGTGCGAAGCCGCGGGCAAAAGCTAGTCTATAAAATAAAATGAACTGTTTTAATTTTGGCAAATACACATAGATATATAATAATGATCTTTCATTTATAGCGTTCGAAATTAATTGTAAATTCTTAAAGATACATTACTATTTTTTCGTAAAATATAGTATTATAAATTTTATTGCAAAATAACACCCTCAAGTATTAACAGTTTTGCTTAGTTTCTCATCTTGTTCGTACCTACATTCGCAGTTAGGTGTATATTAGAATTGACTTGATTTCGTTTTGCCTAAAATAAATGAATATGGTATTTACAAATATAGCCAAATATAAAGAAATAACAAAGGGAATAGACAGTTTCCTTTTTGATCGGTTATATCTCTTAAAAAATCAACGTTTTTATTATTCGATTGTAATAATTACATAATTAACCTTTTAACTTATATTCTATTTTTAGGAATCGTATAGAAATAAGAATATAATAAATAATATATTTACGAGACTTCCAATCAAGGTTACTAAAACTTAACATTAAAACTAATTTAGTAATAAAAGTACATCACAAAAGGACAAAACAAACATAATTTTGTAAAGCCAGATAAGTACTCGACTAAGATGTCACTGTCATTTACTATTTACAACTACAAAGCTCCCGCTCGTAAATAAGTCCCACAGAATAATTCATAAACTTGACACTTGTGTTCCCATTTATGATAATAAATCCCCACCTTGAAGGTACCCTTAATATCTAATACTATAATCTATTTTAATGGACAATGATCGTAATAATTGACGCTCGTGCTTTTTTATTGAATGAGGTACAAGTAATATTGACACAAAGACAAGTCATTGACATTATTAACTCATTTTAAGACTGGATCAGCCTAAGGGTGGTATAAATACTCGTATATTAAGTACCTACCTAAGTATCTAATATTTTCTGCTTCTTACTATCTTACATAATGTATATAGATGTTATATGAAGTAGAATTTTCATTTCAAAAAGTACATTTAAAAAATAAAAATACGAACATTAGGAAAAATGTAAACTACACTAACAAGTCGCAGGTATAGCAAGCTTTACCCAGACTAGGAACAACAATTTCTGTATGACATAAAGAATGGTCTCCTGTGGGAACGAACTACATTTAGTTTCGCAGCCAGGCTCACTAACTAACTACTAGAAAAACAGGCCGATAATCTAACTACTAGATTAACAGATATATCATCTATTGCAACAGTGTTTTTCACCCAAATAAATAAATGTTCTTCACCCTGAATCGATCTTAAATGATTATAGCATTTGAAGTATCATCAATTTTATCAGGATGGAGGTAACATCTATGAGTGTTTTTTCGTAAACCCCTACTTACTTTTTAATGTTTGATGAGTAATTAAGATTGAAAATATTTATCCACCGAAATTAATCTACAGCGACTCCGGGCCTGCGCTGCAGACTATCACCAACTTGGAACGACATCATCCGCTGGCCATCGAAGTTAGGGAAAATCTTATGAAGCTATCGCAGCTAAACAAGAATATTGAACTTTTTTGGATAAAGGCTCACGCCGGCTTGGAACGTAATAAGCTGGCTTAGGAAGCAGCACTCGACTCAAAGACGCGTAACAGATACGACGAATGTCCAGTTACTTATGTTAAGATCTTGACTATTCACCGAACATATCGTGTATCTGCGACCCCGACACCGACGAAACCTTACTCCACCTTCTATTTGAATGCCTTCTACTTGAAAATAGAAAGTATAAGAAATATTTATCTAAATAAAATAAAAGACAGCTACAAATAGTTAGTGGTTAGTCGGAAATTCCAGCTGAAAATGGAATGAATGATTGATGGATGACAGAAAGTATGCAGAATGAAAGTGCGAGAGGCATGCAACGCGAAAACTGTTATGAAAGAGAAGATGTGATAACAAAAACTGCTTCATTTTCAACAAAAAAATTGTTTCATTTTCATAATTTTAGCAACAAGTATTCGTTTATATAAAAAAATATATCTTTAAGCGATCCTCAGTAAACATTTTTATATAATTTGATGTCAGGCCAGCTAATAATTGTATATACAGCGATCGTTCTTATGAGGAGTCATGGGAAATTCTGAAAATATAGAATCGGTTCAATGACATTTCTTAAATTCGCTGCGATGAATATTAATGTTGACGGATTATGATATATTTGCACCGGGAAATAAAAACTTTACACGTTTAAAGTTTTTACCCATAATCAAACATAAAATTTACTAGTTGAAACTAAATTAATTAATATTTAACTTATTATAATAATTCCACCGAGTTTTGATCAATTGTCAGTATAATTATCATGAAATATTAAAAATTACAAATAATTATTTATTTATAATGTAATGATATTTTAACATTATTTCCTACTGCGAGCGACTATTATGGGACTAATTTAGCATTAATAGTTTTTCCATTAAACAAAACGATTTATCATCACTGACGTCATCATTTATATTAAGAAATGTAAGAAGAAATGCTTATGCTCATCCTTCTCGAAGAAGCACGTGCTGTCACGAAACGTGCTCTCTATTGTAGGAGCATCTTATCTACGAAGTCGTTAACCAGAATTCTATCAACGAACAACTTACGGATCTATCACGCATAATACTAAAGATAACTGAAATCTAACATAATTCGAACTTCAAAGTAACATCGATCGAATCGCAACAGCATACCTGGATGATGTAAGATTGACGAAGTCAGAATAATAATTACTAACTTATTGAAAATAGGGCTTTATTTAAATAAACTTTGATCTTTGATGACTTAAACTTTGATCTAAAATTGTTATAGAATATATATTTTATATAATAGAATATATATAATAGAATATATATTAATATATAATCACATGTAATTAACACTTAAACATAAACATAATTTGTATTTTTTTTATGCCCCGAAAGTTTTATTTTACCTCCGACGAAACTTCTTTGAAATTCTGTTTCTACTAAGGCAAATATCGTCCAGAGCCTTGTTCCTTAAGTCCTGTTACGGATCAATGAATTTATACTCAATATCTATTTTCCATCAAATCATAGATTTTGGTTATATTCCAGGGTTTCTGTTTCTGATCCTGTATATTTCGGTATAGTCAATGATTTAAGACTAGTTAGTTACATCAGTTACCTTTTTATGAAAACTGTATATAATACGATTTAATTACTTTTTGTTTTGTTCTATACGTTTTTACGCCAAGGACTTAAATTTATGTCTCTAGCTCAGCTGTCTCTATGTTAGAACCATTGGAGTTTGTAATTTTTTGTTTAACCAACGTAACATTTGATAATTGATGCTTTGATTGGTAATGAAGCAACATAATTAGAGATTACCTTAGCGTGTAATAGACTAAAGCGAATCTCTACATGATTATACGTTAATATGTTTCTTAATTAGTTTCAAAGGAAAACTAAATACTAGAGATGAACTAAATAGGCTTTCAAAACTTTATGTTGATGATAACTTACATCCTTATTATAAATAAAGATAATTTGTATTTTAAATATCATTCACGAAAATCAAATAATATCTAGACCATATTTATTATTTTTATAGCTTACACATTTTTTTAATTCGTGCAGTCCCTTAACGTACCTACACATAACATAAAAAAAATAGTAAAGTATCCATAACATAACAAAATAGTCATCTTTGTGTGTTATTCTTTCTTAGCGATACGGTAGCTCAGTTGGTAGAACGACGGGACGGTTTCCCAGTAGTCGCGGGTTCGAGTCCCTGCCAGTATCGGTTTATTTTTCATTCTACATTTACATAAATTTAAGTAAGCTTAACATGGCTATACATGTTTATAGATATATTTAAACATTCATTTCGGTAATAGCATCTTTTCAATGTTTATCTATACTGCAAAGTTTGAAACATGTGTTAGGATTTTCCTAGTAGTCGCGGGTTCTTATTCCTGCCCGTATCGGTTTATTTTTCATTCTACATTTATATAAATGGGTGCCTTACCTGTGGGCATCTATGGTTTTGATCTGGGCCCCTCTTTTTGAGCCATACCTGAATTTTAATGTCTGCCAAGCCCATTAACTCAGTTCCTGAGGGTATGTCTGGGATTAGAGTTGGTGATTTCTTGATTATCGAAAAATATTAAGCTAGGGTATTCTTTTCTTCATTCCCAAATATATTTTTTGCAAAATTTTATTTTTATAATCAAATTATACAATGCATGAAGGTTAAGAGACGAATATTATAGACTTATTATGTTTAATATACTACTTAATATCAAAGGAACCTTCAAAGGATATGTTGTTGCGTCTAGTTGACCGTATTGCCTGCCAGTAAGGAACCAGTCATACTATATAAGCAGAAGTGCCTTATTATTTTTAACTTCCTTATCAAGGACTATAAAATGTCTATTTTATTAAAGGCTGATATTTAAATTTACTCAATGTTGGAGTTTAAAATGTGACATACTTAAGGTTTATATAAGATTGAGTTAGAATTCTATTTGAAAAAAAAAACTATACCCATTACTTCATTCTTTACGTAGATACTGTCAATGTCAAGCATATATATATATATATATATATATATATATATATATATAGCATGAAACTATGTCACCATGACCAACTCACTGGAGTACCACCTGTCATAATAAAATCAAAAATATATATGCATAAAGGTACAAAAACGAATATATTAAAACTCAAAATAAAGACCATAAGCTATTGTTGTAAATTATAATTCAATTCTATTTATCTATGTTAGTCTACAAATTATTTGCAATGAAAGAAAGCAAGCAATTCCGAAAAAACTATTTATAGTCTTTGAGGTACTGACTAAACAAATGGCCCTTCTTATTCAAAATAAACATGTTTTATTCCTCAACGGAATGAAAGTAGAGAACGAATACGTGAAAAAAGAGAACGAACACGTAATATATATATAAAAGACTATTTCTTATTTATAAAAAAAATCTAACTTACTAGCAGCCTGTTTTGATATAATATTGTAGATCTACGATTTAAATTTAACAAATGAAAAATAGTGTAGAAAAACATTTTTAAACAACAGCAAAACTAAAAGACTTAATGTGGGCTTCTCCTTTAGAAAAACTGAAAAAAAAAATAATTTAATTTAATTTAATTTAATTTAATTTAATTTAATTTAATTTAATTTAATTTAATTTAATTTAATTTAATTTAATTTAATTTAATTTAATTTAATTTAATTTAATTTAATTTAATTTAATTTAATTTAATTTAATTTAATTTAATTTAATTTAATTTAATTTAATTTAATTTAATTTAATTTAATTTAATTTAATTTAATTTAATTTAATTTAATTTAATTTAATTTAATTTAATTTAATTTAATTTAATTTAATTTAATTTAATTTAATTTAATTTAATTTAATTTAATTTAATTTAATTTAATTTAATTTAATTTAATTTAATTTAATTTAATTTAATTTAATTTAATTTAATTTAATTTAATTTAAATTGGTCTGATTCTATTTAATTGGATTTATTATTATTACTATTTTTTATTTTTTGTACATATTCCATATATATATTTTATATATTTTTAAGCTAGCATTGTTTTAAGTAAATTAATCTTAAATAACATAACACATAATTTCAATAAATAAAATAATAATAATTAAAATATTTTGTTAATTTTTATAATTGTACGGGGATTGTGACTACAAATCAAAACCTATTATTATGTACATGGGGTTAATATAAACAAAAAAAATATTTTATTGTTTACAGTGAAACATCATGTTAGTGACATAATAAAAAAAATGTTATAGCACTATAAGTGGGTTTTAAAAATAGTAAAAAATGTAAATAATGCTGTTTTCTTCCTGGGTTCAACACGAATCAAAATTCTAAGTGTAAAACCCTTGTATATTCTGCCTAAATATAAAAGTAAAGTAAGGTACTTGAGATAATAAAGTACCTGGAATAAAGTGGGTATTTGGTATTGGTTCCGTGGCGATCGATTAGAATTTGGTTCGGTTAAATTGTACTGTAATCCTAACAAAATTCTTATTTTATTTTATAATATTGACGTTGTTAAGACTTATTGAACATTTTATTTTTACAACGTTAAATTATAAATGAGCTCTTTATTACAATAATAACTTAGGATTTAAAAGTAGTTCCTTTTTTGAACTTGTTACAATGAATAAGAGGATTATTTGATATTTACAACTTTTTATGTATAAAAGATTATTTAATAAGTAATCAGACTCCCTAGAGTTTAAGATTCTATTTGCTTTCATAAGGCTTTCATAACTTGCAAAAACTAACAAAAGAAATCATTTTTCAATATTTAGTACTTACATATTCTGTTCAGATAGTTCAGTTCCTCTCGAACTAACGTTCAGATTAATAATAATAAAGGCTAGCAAAAAACCTCTTTATGTTCTTAAAGGTTTAATGCCACTGTCATAAAACATGTTTTGTAAATTAGAAGCATGATTATATTTTTAATTTAAGCTAAAAGATATAAAAATGCTATAATAAGCTAAGGTTAGCTAGATGGATATTAGAAATGTAATAAAAGTTATACTAATATATCACTCAAATGTATTATATGTATGTAAATAAAACAGTCTCCATAAAGTAAAGAGTAATGGCCAAAGTAATAAAAAATGTTTTATATAACGATCCATTCTCATTAAATTTGCATAATATACCTCATATTATACAAATCATTACCGGCACATTTAGTAAAATTCTATGCACAAATAATAATTATAATCGATTTTAAAAAATTTAAAAGATTAAGTCAATAGGTATCTATTAAAACCGAAATGACGAAAATGATATTAGAGTTGCTTACACAAAAGGTAAAAAAGGAACCCTATAACTAAGACTTCGTTGTCCGTCTGTCTGAACCATGAAATCTAAACACTTAAAATTTTAACAGATGATGTATTTCAGTTGCCACTATAAATAAAAAAAATATTAAGACTTCGTTGCCGTCTGTCTAAACCATGTATTCTAGGCAGCATAAATTTTAACAGATGATGTATTTCTGTTGCCCCTATAATACCAAATTCACTAAGACTTCGCTGTCCGTCTGTCTAAACCATGTATTCTAGGCAGCATAAATTTTAACAGATGATGTATTTCTGTTGCCCCTATAATACCAAAATCACTAAGACTTCGCTGTCCGTCTGTCTGAACCATGAAATCTAGACAGAAAAAAAATCTTTATCTATATACGTTTGACCCTCGTCTTGACAAATTTGAACACTTTGAACTATATGTATAATAAAGTCAGTTTTTAATTTTTTCATTATTAATATTTTCAATTTATTTAATTTAATTACAGATACAGATTTTAATTAAATTAAATTAAATTAAATTAAATTAAATTAAATTAAATTAAATTAAATTAAATTAAATTAAATTAAATTAAATTAAATTAAATTAAATTAAATTAAATTAAATTAAATTAAATTAAATTAAATTAAATTAAATTAAATTAAATTAAATTAAATTAAATTAAATTAAATTAAATTAAATTAAATTAAATTAAATTAAATTAAATTAAATTAAATTAAATTAAATTAAATTAAATTAAATTAAATTAAATTAAATTAAATTAAATTAAATTAAATTAAATTAAATTAAATTAAATTAAATTAAATTAAATTAAATTAAATTAAATTAAATTAAATTAAATTAAATTAAATTAAATTAAATTAAATTAAATTAAATTAAATTAAATTAAATTAAATTAAATTAAATTAAATTAAATTAAATTAAATTAAATTAAATTAAATTAAATTAAATTAAATTAAATTAAATTAAATTAAATTAAATTAAATTAAATTAAATTAAATTAAATTAAATTAAATTAAATTAAATTAAATTAAATTAAATTAAATTAAATTAAATTAAATTAAATAAGATCAGATCAGATCAGATCAGATCAGATCAGATCAGATCAGATCAGATCAGATCAGATCAAATCAAATTAAATTAAATTCTGTATCTGTAATTAAATTAAATAAATTGAAAATATTAATAATGAAATAATAATATTATAATATAGTATTAATAATAAAAGTTACTTTGCTATTATAAGGAGATTTTCAATTTCTTGATAGTCTAACCCTTGTAGCCAGGCCAGCAGTGCTAAACGACAATCGTGGCGGTTAAGCCTGTGTATGCAAATATTTTTGTTTATTTTATTATATAAAAAGGCTGCTAGAAAATAAGCTTGACGCTTTGCAGATGTAGTGCGACATTTTATTTGAACAATAATCCGGTGATTTATCCTCCTTTTGTTCAGACTACTGCTATCATATGGAATAGATGCGTGTTGCTTACATATAACGCTATATATGTATAATTGTCGTACAGTAAGGACATCACATTTCTTATAAAGAGACTTTTTGGATGGATAAGGACTGAAGGTCATCGTTTTAAGAAGAGATCTCTGTTCTCGTTCAAGACTTATCATAAGTGATTTACATGCACCACCCCAGACGGAAATGCAATAGGAGATGATAGGTTGAGCTAATGCCGAATAGGTTTCACGCAAAATTTTGAAACTTGCTGCTTGTCTTAACTTATTGAAGGTCCAGACTAATTTTCTAACCCGTGAGCAAATCGACTTTATGTGTGGAAGCCAACTGAGCTTAAAATCTATTTCGACTCCTAGATATTTAACACATTTAGTCTAGTTATGATAGGACATTTACATAAACTAACGTTGGAATTGAAGTCACACGAATGTGCTCTTAGACTTATATTTTCAGGTATGCTGGAAAAAGAAAAAGGCAAGAAATAAGTTTTCCTTAAATTAAGTTTTAAATGATTATTGTTTAGCCATGTGCTAACTTTATGTACTCCAATTTCAGCGGATCTAATAACCTGTTCCCAAGTATCCCTAATGAAAATAAGAGCAGTGTCATCTGCATACGAAAAGATTTTCCCGTTATGCAATTCTTCGTTAAGATGGTCGTTTACGAACAGTAAAAAAAAGACTTGGCCCCAGGATACTGCCTTGAGGAATTCCAGATGTGATAGAAGTCTGGGAACTGAGAAAATTGTCAATTTTAACTTGCTGAGTTCTTTCCAATAAAAAATCCTTATAGATTTTAAGTGCTTTTCCTCTTATGCCAATACGCTCCATCTTATGACAAAGGATAGAAAAGGATGCCGTATCAAAGGCCTTGGCTAGGTCTAAAAAGATGCCTAAACACTTCTTATTTTTATCTAGATTAGTCACAACATATTCACTTAACTGAGATACGGCATCTGTAGTACTTTTTCCTGATCGGAAACCAAATTGTGAACTAGACAGTAATTTATTGCTTTCTAAGAAATTAGTCAATCGTAGATTTAATATCTTTTCCATTACTTTAGAAAAGCACGTAAGAACTGAGATAGGTCTGTAGTTTGTAAAGGAATTTCGAGAGCCACCTTTGTATATCGGAGAAATAATGGATATTTTAAACACTTTTGGAAAAACGCCTTGTTCGAAACAAATTACAAAAAATTTAGTCAAAGGCGCTATAATAATATGTTTAGCATATTTTATGAATTTCGTTTGCAAGACTTCTTAGAGATATTTCTAATATATAATCTAGTTTCTAAATTTAAATCCGAGATATTTTTGGCTAATGTTCTTAGAGTGAAAAAAGATTCAAGTGTTAGAAACCAAATATACTCATTCTCAATAATATTCGATCGTAATAAAAAGGACTAACAACAATGCATCATAGAAGAATGCGAACTGTCGTGAAATGTTTAAAGAAAGCTCTTAACCATCATTTATTACTATCCTATAAGATGTAAAGTGAATGAAATTCGTAATTTCGAAGTTTATATGTATGTCTATACAGTGATTTTCAGAAACAATAGAAATTACCACTTATGAACATTTTTCCTCATTGTTACTACTTCCAACTTATTGTGTTTAGTAAGATTAGTTAAATGACAAGGTATTATATAGTTACTATTATTTTGAATGTGAATGTAACAATGAATTTCACATCCAGTGTTAACAAAACAAGTCAATGCAGTATCTTTTAAAAGATATGAGAAATAATAGTTTTTGTGTTTATAAACAATTATTTAAATTCTAATTATAAATAGTTATGGAACAATATAATCATTACATAATGATTTGCGCCCATACGGCCATACTGACTCCAGCGCGTCCCTGGCGCTGTTTTACAAATTATAAATCAAGACATTAATTATTCAGAATTTCAGACAACGTACAAGGCATCACCCATCCTGGAATCTTGCCACATTACAAGGCATCACCCATCCTGGGATCTAGCCACATTACAAGGCATCACCCATCCTGGGATCTAGCCACATTACAAGGCATCACCCATCCTGGGATCTAGCCAACAAGACCAGGATCAAGGATACGCATGGTGGCCAGCCAGCGTTTTAGGATGGATGTTGGATAGGATAAATAAAACACACACGAACACACACAAAATAATCATGTAATACCAATACAATTCCTTTATCTAGTTTCAACATTACTAGTAGAGGAGGTAGAAGCACCGCCTTGTACATCGATCTCTGACGATTCCTCTGCCCATACGGTCGATTCGTCTGAGTTATCAGAATCATAAGGGTTTGATTGTGCTGTAGGAGCGGGACGTAACGTATCGTGACTTGCAATTTTTTCAGAAGATCCACGGAGGTTAACATGCTTAAGTCGGTATCGATCATTTGGTAATATTTCTAAAATTTGCATTGGGCCTTCAAATTTAGAACCTAACTTAGTAGTATGGCGTTCATGGCGCCGCAATAACACAAAATCACCGATCTTAAAGGGATGAATTGTGGCTTTACCTTTGTCGAAACGCGTTTTGTCATTAAGGGACCGCTCGTCCATCCGTTGTTTAGCAAGTAATCTAACTTCGTCCAAGTCATCTGTCAGTTCGTCATCGTCAATATGTAATATTTTAATGGCAGGTGGAGAACATCTTTTTCCTAATAGTAGTTCCATGGGACTTTTACCTGTACTTTTTGAAATTGTGCAGTTTATAGCTAATTGTAATTCTTGTAAAGCTGTGTGCCAAGGTCTATTAACTTCTATAACAGACATGTTATCTTTTATTACTTTCATTAACCGTTCAACCTGTCCGTTGGCTCTACTAGCTCCCTTTGCTACAACATGGTGTTGAATCCCATATCGTTGACAAAAGTTTTTAAATTCTGTAGAAGTCATACTTCTATCTTGGTCAGTAATTAAACGCGATGGGGTACCGAATATTGTAATCAGATTTTGAAAACATTTAATAGCAGTTTCACTAGTTCGATCATTAGTGTAAATCATATGGACATATTTAGTGAAGCCATCGATAAATACGAAAGCATATTCAGAATCATTACGTTTTCCGTTCATTCTTCCTGTTATATCTGCATGAACAGTATGGAAAGGTATGGCTATTTTATCGATAGGGTGTAAGACAACCTGTCTAGCACCCGATACACCTTTTCTTATTCTGCACATAACGCAATTTTCCACAAATTTTCTAACCAATTTGGACATGTTAGGGAACCAATACTGCTCTCGTAATTTATCTAGGACTTTTTCCCACCCAAAATGTTGAAGGTTATCGTGATAATGTGATATAAGATTCCATCTATAATTACGTGGGACTATTATTAGTTTACGCGTTTTGTTATTTATTTGTACTTTACGTCGCAGTAATTTATCTTGAAGTATAATGTAAGTATCTGCAATAGTTTTAGGAATCGAATCACCATTCAACTGTTCAACAATACCGGCTAGGGTCGAATCGCGTTTTTGTTCGATGAGGAGCCAGTTATTATCTAGAGTAGCAGCACTAACGGACCATACTAAAGAGCTGGATTGATTAATATCTAAACACTGGTTTACATGGCTTCCATTAGAATCTTTTATTGGGTTGCGACTGAAAAAGTCGGCATGGGCAAGCTTATCGCCTTTGCGATATTCGATTTCAAATTGGAAATTTTGCAAAAAGGCCCACCATCTGTGTACTCTCGGAGTTAAGTCTCGCTTATGCCTTGAGGCCTTTAGAGAATTACAGTCTGTGACTACTTTAAATGACCGGCCATGGAGGAAATGCCGAAAATGTTTTATGGCCTTTACTACAGCAAGGGTTTCGAGTTCGTATGAATGATATTTACTCTCCGTGTCTGTAGTTCTCATACTGAAATAAGCTATGACTAAAGTGTTTTTATCTTGTCTCTGAATCAGTACAGCACCATAGCCAACAGAGCTGGCATCTGTATGCAACTCTGTCGGCAGGTTAGGATCAAATATAGTTAATACAGGAAAAGATGTCAGTATATTAATTATTTTTTGTCAGGCAAAGTTATGTTCTTCAGTCCAATTAAAATTAATATTGGTTCTAGTTAAATTGTAAAGAGGGGCCATGATTTTAGAGAAATTAGGAACGAATTTCCTAAAATAGCCAGCTAAGCCATTAAATTGCCTGACTTCTTTTATATTTTTTGGAATTGTGGTGTCAGTTAAAGCCTGAATTTTTCTTGGACTCGGTCTGACAGTACCATTTTCTATGATGTTACCAAGATATTCAATTTTAGTTTTAAGAAAAGAACACTTTGAAATGTTTAAAGAAAATCCTGCAAGAGTCAATCTAGTCAATATAAGTTTCAAATTTATCAAACCCTGCTGCACAGATTCAGATAGAACCAAGATATCATCGATATAAACTAGCGCTATATTATCTCTATAATCGCCTAGGGCGGTATTTATGGCACGCTGGTAAACAGAGGGAACATTGCATAGACCGAATGGCATGCGCAAATACTCAAACTGCCCATCAGGCGTCACAAACGCAGTTTTCTCGATAGAGTCTTTTGAAATAGGGATGCCATGGAAACCAGATGCCATATCCAAACAACTATAATAACGGGCTTTACCCAATTTATCGATTTGGTCCGCTATTAATGGTAAAGGGTAGTTATCTCTAACCGTATTTGAATTTAACTCGCGGAAGTCAACACAAAGACGGTCCGTTCCGTTCTTTTTTTTAACCAATAATATTGGACTGCTGAATGGGGAAGAGCTATCTCTTATGATGCCATTTTCTTTTAAATCTTTAATAATTTCCCTGACTTTCACGCGTTCTATAGGAGACAAGCGATACGGGCGACGCTGCACAATTTTATCAGGATTTTTTAATTTAATTTTTAACTCACCGGTCGTCACCCGTGTGACGCGATTTCCAGACGTAAAACTATCCTTAAACTCATTGATTATATTATAGATTTCTTTAATTTCCGAAGAGTCAGTAAGATCAGTATTTAATTCAAAAGAGGTTGTCAAATTCGTACATTCGTTAACAATAAAATCACGATTAATAGATATTTTGTCTTCACTAAGAGTAACGCTAAGGCCGGGTATTTTTAAAAGATTAAACCCTATCAAGATATCAAATTGAGTTTCATTGTTACCTACTACATAAAAATCGAGCTCTAAGCCAACACTATCAATTTCAACAATAGCCGAGATGCTTTGTTTCGAGATAATTTTTTGACCCCCAATACCCGTAAATTGGACCTCAATTTGTTTACGTTTACCGGGAATGGAACCTGCTATTTTCTCTCGAATTAACGAACAATCGGCACCAGTATCAAAAAGACAGTCGTATTGTTTATTCCCAATAATTACATTAATAGTACTGCGTTTAATAGATGAACAAAAGTTTATAGTTTTATTTTGTTCGTTATTTTGACGGCGATAACAATTTTTCTCTGAATGACCCTTACGATGACAGTAATTACATTCAATAATTTTAGCATTATTAAAAACGCCACGAGAACCGGAATTATTAGAATTGTTATTGGACTGTGACGAAACAACGTAACGCTTGGAGGGGTTTATCTCCTTGCATTCTCGTGATAAATGACCCGGCTTATTGCAATTATAACACGTGATTTGATCCTTTGACGGTACGGTAACGCGAGGTTTCTTATTGTCGTTATATTTACTTTCTTTACTTTAAATTTTACGTTTCCGGAATGTTTTGAGAATTGATACTAATTTAGGGAGTGAGTCGGGGGTATTTCTTAATAACTCAGATCGAATAAACTCAGGGTAAATACCTGTGATCAGTGCCTCTATCACCTCGGCGTCAGCAGCTTCCGGTCGAACTCTCTTGAAAAGCGTCCATGCTGTTGTAGCGTATTCGGCGTAGCTGTTCGCTTGATCCAACGTGTAGCTGCGCCATTTCTGCACGTCATCCGCGTACCGGAACTCCATGGCAAACGTATGGATTAGGTCTTCCTTTACTCGTTCCCACGTTGTTGAATGTAGCGACCATGTGTCGGCCCATGTCTTGGCTCGCCCTCGCAACTGTAGAATGGCCTTCATGCGAGCTTCATGTGGAGGGATATTCAACTCCATTATAGTTTCGTCCACATTAGCGCACCAGTCCCTGATATCGTGCGATCTCTCATCAGGGTTGAACGGAGGTAGGTAGAAGTCATGGTGCCGCCGCGAGGGTGCAGCATCTGCTGATAACGTTGCTTTCACAGCGCTTGTCACCGTAGTCTTCGTCATAGAATTCAAAAGACCCATCACTTGTTCTATAGTGAAGGTCGTGCCGCTATTTGAAGATTCCGAGGTCTTTTGTGGCTGTGATCCCACCGCTGCTGTCGGCGTTACGCCAGGGGTTTCAGGTTCATTGTCCATCACAATGAAAATTCACACAAATGATAGCGTAAATAGTTTATTCTCACTCGACTGTTAGTAAGAAACTGAATCTAAGTTCATAATACATCCGATATTTATACTAATTTGTAACAGTTATCACAATCAATACTTATTTTGAATAATCAAATCGTTTGTTTAAATAATCAAATCTTATTTTGAATAATTAACTCTAAATAAGTTTATTTTTAATATTTATGCAACAATATAATTTATTAAACAATGAATTTTATAAATAGTGTTAACAAAACAAGCCAATACAGTATCTAGAGAAACAATAATTTTGTAATTACAAACAATTATTTAGATACTTATTATAAATAATTATGGAACAATATAATAATTACATTAAGAGACAACCCATTTTTGTTTACAAGCAACAATTTAAATACTAATTATAAATAATTATGAAACAATGAATTTCACATCCAGTGTTAACAAAACAAGTCAATGCAGTATCTTTTAAAAGATATGAGAAATAATAGTTTTTGTGTTTATAAACATTTATTTAAATTCTAATTATAAATAGTTATGGAACAATATAATCATTACATAATGATTTGCGCCCATATATCCAATTGAGAGACAAGTAGATTACGGTATAGCTTATAATTAGCGATATCAAACCTCAATTAGTAGAGTAACAGGTCGGTTTTCAAGAGGTCACGGGTTCGAATTCCTGGAAGTATTGAACTTGTCTTTCATTTAATATTTATTAAAAAAATATTTATAAATCAACATTGATAATTCATAAGGGTCTTCGTACGTCCCTGTTTAAAGGCTAATAATATCAAAACATGAATAATGAAATAAACTCATTTATTTGATTTGCTCCGACAAAATAATTCAAATAAAAACCTAGATAAACATAATCATCATGTTACCTAGATAACTTTTATTCTGTTCTATACGGGCTTAAATGAATATACCAAGCTTTTATGTTACAACCTATAGAGCTGTCAGTTTCCTGTTCAACCAACGGAACATTTAATTAATGATTCCATTGATTCGTAATGAAGCGATATAATTAGAGATCACGTTACCATGTAATCGGCTAAAGCGAATCCTCACCTGTTTGAACGTTAATAGGATTCGTTTCATCGAAATACGATATACTAAAGGCGAAACAACATTTCCTGAAAAGCTTTCAAAACTTTATTTAAATGATGTTTCAGATTGTTCCATATATTTAAAGTACACCTTGCATATTAAGCAATTTTTTTAATATTTTAATTAATAATTAATTTATTTTTTTTAGTTTTTAATTGTTCATATGTTTTTTCAATTATCCATCAGTTAAACTTGTATAATAAAATAAAATTGTAAGTGAGTTTTTTAAAAATTGTAATGTGGTAATTGTAAAATTATTTGACATAAAATAAATGAATAAACTTTGTAGAAAATAGTTATTACAACTAATTTATAAACTCGGTACTGCATCCAGTCCAACATTTGTAAAGAACTGTGGTAAATATATAATTTAATGTTACTCCCACAGAGGAATGCTTACAAGAAAGATTATTAATTTGCACCTCTAAAGCTTCTTGTTTCAAAAGATTTCATAAAATGTAAGTACTTATTTTGTGTACTTCAACAAAGTGCAAATAATAATTCCTAGTAAGTACACAAGTATTTTTTTTTTATTTTACATAAAAAAAGACGTTTAAGCTTAAACCAATTAATTTTTCGTAAAACATTTAAAATCCAATATTCAGAATCCTCTTAGATGTTAAACAAGTAAGGGCCAAACTAGTGTTAGCTTTTATACATGTAGTAGTTTGGTTTTGACTAAAAATAAAGATATAAGTTGTTGATTTGACTTAAACAATTGAATCTCTGTATAGAAGTTTAATTGATAAAATAAATGTAATATTGAATACTGATTTGACTAAGAATAAGAAGTATATAAATCGCAGCTCGGTTAAGAGAAGGCATTGTGAAATTGGGAGTACAAGTTGTGTGGTGGTGCTATTGTGATAAAAGTGTAACAGTTATAATAAACCGCTGAAAGAGTGATCGAGACTAATTTGTGTAACAGTGATAGTTAAGAGTTTAAATGGTAAACAGTTTAGTGTATTTGTGAACAGTGTCATAAAGTGCTTTAAAGAATAGAACGACTGTCGTTGGCGATTCTTTGCGGTAAGAGAGCTCTATTAGTTCAGAAGTGGGATTGTTCCGCGGCATCAAGAAAAATAGTATAACGTGCAATGAAGAAAATACAATTGGAACTGCATTCATCTGTGATCACGGCTTGTTTTTGCCGAGTCTTCGCCTCCAAAAGGAAATGTGGTAACTTAGCTATTACATGTGCCAGTAAGAACATCAAATGCTCACATGAGGCCGATAAGCCAAATGATGAGTGTAGCATTTGAGGTATAGGGACATCAAGCGCTCACATGAGGCCGATAAGCCAATTCATGAGTAGCGTTTGAGAAGATCAAATACTCACATGAGGCCGATAAGCCAACTTCTGAGTAGTTTTTGGTACATTGAGGATATTGAACTGACTATGACTATAGCACTTGAGGTATAGGGACATCAAATGCTCACATGAGGCCGATAAGCCAAATGATGAGTGTAGCATTTGAGTAATAGGGACATCAAGCGCTCGCATGAGGCCGATAAGCCAATTTATGAGTAGCGTTTAAGAAGATCAAATACTCACATGAGGCCGATAAACCAACTTCTGAGTAGTATTTTGTACATTGAGGATATTGAACTGACTATGACTATGACTATGATTATGATTTATGAGGCAAAATTTTTGTGTTCAGTAGATTTTTTTTTTTTTATAATTCTAATGAGGCTGCTGAGCCAGATTGAACCCGTAATCAGACAACTTATACCAATTGATTATTATAGTTGAAATTGTTAAGTCTATAAATTTCAAAACATTGTCTAAATTGGAGGACCAATTATTTATATATGATGGCCGAAAAATGTATAAATATTAATGTATCATAATATATAGACTTTAGATTAGATTTTGTGACTTTACAATTATAATAATTAGATTTACAAATTACTTCAGAATTAATATTGTAAGTAAATGGTTTTTGATAACGAGCGGACTCGTTATGTTTAGGATGGCCGAGCTGTTAGCTTTTATACATGTAGTAGTTTGGTTTTGACTAAAAATAAAGATATAAGTTGTTGATTTGACTTAAACAATTGAATCTCTGTATAGAAGTTTAATTGTTAAAATAAATGTAATATTGAATACTGATTTTACTAAGAATAAGAAGTATATAAATCGCAGCTCGGTTAAGAGAAGGCATTGTGAAATTGGGAGTACAAGTTTTGTGGTGGTGCTATTGTGATAAAAGTGTAACAGTTATAATAAACCGCTGAAAGAGTGATCGAGACTAATTTGTGTAACAGTGATAGTTAAGAGTTTAAATGGTAAACAGTTTAGTGTATTTGTGAACAGTGTCATAAAGTGCTTTAAAGAATAGAACGACTGTCGTTGGCGATTCTTTGCGGTAAGAGAGCTCTATTACTAGAGACGCGATGCTGTTCCTTTGAGTAAGTTCACACGCTTATCGTATTACGCATATAGTATTTATCTGAATTTTACGTCCTATTAACCGCTATTGTGTTCATTACTTTATAATTACATCATATTAGTTACAAACTTAGTTATAGCTATAACCAACATTTTAATTTAATTTTTTGTTCATAAGGAGGAACACATCGTATATCTAGAAGTACCCTACACCCTACTAGTAAGTGTTTCGCGGTTCCTACTGCTTCCCCACAGATGTTGCAAGACTTTTCGACGACTTTGCCCCATCTTACTAAATAACTCTGATCTGGGAGAGTTACAGCGCGCGAGAAGCCATTGAAAAACCAATGTTATCTAATTTTGCATAAATTCGCAACAAAAATAGGCTTAGATATTGTTTAATTATTACAATAGAATATTTGATATATTTAAAACGATTGTTGAGAACGTTGATATCTAATAGAATACATGATACAATGGTATCCAAGCATTAAGTCAAAGCTATATTACGTCATTCATGCATCCCACTTCAATAGCAAGCAATTATAAGCTATGCTATCCAGGCTTCTATTCAATATTTGTCGATGATCTATATATTGTAATTTACCCATTGTTTCATTTTGCTTGTTTTGAATAGATCACTGATGATATCAATGTTGCTTATTCCTTACTCGTATATATTCAATTTCTGGTGACATAGATTTTAGTTTTATCTAATTGTGGGTCTTTGATGTAATAATAATAATATTATTACATTAAATATTAGTAGTATTTTTTTTTATTTATTTCTGATTTTTTGGTTTGTTATGCACCTTGATGTGTTTACTGTTTATTTGAGGGCTTGCTAGAAGAGAATGCTTGTGGCATTATGCTTGCGTTTGCAGGATATGTGCAAAATTTTTTAAATATATAAACATTATAGCCATGGTTTATGATTTTCTATCTTATATACTTTAAATGAATGAAATGCAGATTAGTTGTCAACGAAAGCTTTATTATATATATAGTTTTTCTTTTTATGTTCACATCTGTGTACCTCCGCATGGGTGGACAGAATCAGTATTCGGGTTTTAATAAGTTTTTCAGTTTGTAAAGTTTTATTTAAATCGTATAGTGTGTTATGCTGTGCTGTGCCTATATGTGTGTCTTAGATCTAAGTTTGCAGCTGCCTATTAATTGCTCTATATTTACATTTTGCAGATAGGTACATTTATTAATTACTCATACATGTTTTTGTCAGTTTCAATTTATCTATATACAATATACCACTTCTTGTAAACAACATGTTTGCTGTACTATATACATTACTTGCGGCTGCCACACTTTTTAATTACTGATATTATTATTTATATAAAATTTAATTATAAGTTAGTTTATTTATTACATTTTGTAGGCTTTTATAATCAGGGCATTTTACGATTTTACTACTAGTAGTAGTAAAATCGTAAAATGCCCTAATTTTAAACAGTTTAAGAATTATTATAATTATGAAGGTTTGTTATTGAGAATTTATAAGAGTTTATACAGTTATTCAAGATATAAACAGAGAAGATTGTAACCTTAAACATATGATAATTATTTACTATTTAGAATTAGTTCTTACATTTATGGATGCCTTACTTTTAAATATCGTCTATTGGTTAGGACCCTTCCCGTCGGGGCATCGCAGTGAGTGTGAAAGCGATCCCGTGGTGTCCTATTATGACGACGTAGGCAACCGTCAGGTTTAGTAAGTAGGCGGCTCATATAACCACCTCTATCATCATCATCCCCTGGATGGAGGTACACACCTCCATGAGGACTGTTGATGTAAAAAAAGGAAAAAAAAATCTTTTAGTATCTATGTCTAAATTTTTTGTGTATGAATATTTACTTTACGAAATAATAACACGCATAACCTATTGATGCCGTTAATATGACAATTAAGGATTGTCTTTATGTATTGTAAGATAATTTTAGCCGGTAACAATAATAGTTATCTAACATTTTCTAACCACAAGAGGGTTATAAAATAACTATGGGAATAACAATTTAAATTCAACATTATTGCGGTTTGCTTGAATTAACGTCGGCAGGGTTCAGATGTCGGCTACCTGAAAGATAATCGTTGTATGATGAATTGTTTTATTATTTATTTAAACTTGGCATCTCTGTTTGATTAAATTATAAAATTGTTTTTTTTTTTATTACTTGTTTGGATGCATTCAATATTTTGTAACGATTACCATTGCTTTATTTTTTTATGCCTTAAATAAATAGTAAAAAAATAATAATTTTCAAACTATGCGAAATTGTAGATATAATCAAAAATTGTATGAAACATTTGTTTTAACAAGTTAACATAGTAGGGTACACCCATGTCAACTTGTAAGCCCTTAATGACGTTGAAGTTTGTTGGTCGTCTTTGTTAGTGCACTAAAAAATATTTATTGCCTTTAGGGTTAGATATTCTTTTATTAATATGGTTTTTGATAAAAGAAAATAATAATTGGTCATAAAAAATAGGTTTTTCTTGCTCCAAGTCATTTGTAACGCGGCAAAAAACTTTATTACTAAATAGTAGTAGTATTAGTCCAGGGAAAACCTAAATAAAATAGTAAGGGGATGACACTAATTGAAAAAGGAAGAAAATATAAGAAAGTGTAAGGAAAAATAATTTACAAGCGCTTTGAAGTCTGGGAGGTGATGAGGGTGGGATCGTACCTTCTAGCAAAACTAGAAGTCCAAGAAAAAAATATGGCAAAGTTGTAGGTAATAGAAAAAATAACAGCTTTTGTATTTAAATTTATTTTACATGACTAAAAATTTAAGCAAAAAATTCAAATAACCGAGTTTTTGGTTTTTTATTCTTATCTTCTTTAATTTCTGGGAAATGAGGAATGAGAAATTTCTGGTGCCACTGACAATGGACAAGTGAACATATACTTATCCATCTTTCCTTCATCATCATCATTCTTGCAGACAACTACTTCTTTTAAAATTGTAATTTGTAGTTCTGATTCAATATAATCCACTCAAAAAGATCATCTCATTATTTATCTGCATGCTATATAAATAACTGGGAATACGATAATACCAGGTTTCGATTTCGGGTACAGCCAAGAAACAAAAAAACCAAGAGAATTAGAATGACGCCTCGAAGCGAGAATCCCGACATAAAAAATATTTATCAATCTTATCGTGTAAATATATTTCTGTAACAAATAGCAGCTACTCTCAATATTAACATTAAAAACTTAACTTCTTTATTTTAATTATTAAAAATCTCTCTTAATTTTTTTACAAATTAAATACCCCATTACTAAAATAACACTATTAGGTTATACATTTGAATAGAAGCAAGGGCCAATGCCCTTGCTTGTATTCTATTCAAGCCCAATGGCTTAAACATTATACGGGAATCGACTTACTATTGATTGATTAAATGACTCGATATTATTATATTTCACAAAGTATTTCTCTTAATATATTTCAATAAGGCATCACAGTTTTTAATATTTATCTTCAATTGTAATAAAGGGTTGATAGGTATTTATATACATTTTACCTTTTCAGAAGGACAATAGGAGGTCGGCATAAATTCCAACGCTGGTATTGCCAATGGTCTTATTGGTTTGACGAAGGTCGGGACGGATTGTCGCCAATTTCATAGCTATGTTCAGTACCTAACTATCCAGTTTTCTGTTACTTGAAAAGTCAGTAATCTATTATTTTCCTTCGACTTCCTGGATGATATTTTAAATGGATCTCTTAATAAAATGCCAACTATTTACATTAATTCAAGTTTATATATTTCTAAGTTCGTAATACAAGAAGTCTGTTGACATTCTGTGTGAATGCCAATATATTATTTTGTACTAAAAGTTTTGTCTTAAATTTTTTGACATTTAGTTCATATATTGGATTTGATTTATTTAAAAAAATATTGGATTATATTAAAATATATAAACACTTATACATTGACAGATTATTTTGATATAATATATAATACACATGGATCACACATGGATGTACTATTGTATAATACACATGGATGAACTATTGGATCTGTCAGACCTTACCAATGTAACATCATCATAGAACTGATAGTGCCGTGCATAGTAATTTTTGTATTTTTGGTATCGCGCTTTGCTGAAATTATAATTTCTTTTCACAAGTCACGTTTAACTGTCTCAACAGTCAAGAAGGAGTAAGTAAAAAAAGGATACATGGCGCTTTGTGACAACTAACAAAAAATCAGGCAGGTTCTTCTCCATTGTTCTTCTCCATTCTCGTAGGTTTTATAATTTGCAAGTAGAGTCTGACGTTTTATTAATGTTAAATGTGCCTCTTTGAAATAAAAGTTAAGAATAATGACTTTTGTATTGTATACTTAAGTAGGTACGTGTTACATAAGAGATTTACTTAGTAATGAAAACTAGATGCTAAAATGCTTTTGGTAGAGCAGCCGTTTGAAAAGGTCGTAAGCAATTATTCATTATTTTTACTAATAATAATTGTCATTTTTGTTCTTATAATTATTTTTACTTTTATTTTTATTTTCTTTTACTTTTTAGTTTATATTTCTATTTTAATATTTTTAATTCAACTATCATATTTATTTGAAAAAATAATTGAGTTGGTTCTTTGTTGGATGTTTCAGCAAGTACATTAAAATAGCTTTAGTTTGTCTTTCCCTAGTTTCATTTTATAGTGTGTCGATTCTTTAACTTAAGGAACTTAGTAATGGATAAAAATGCAGACATCAGAGTCAGCGACACTAACGATGTCGATGGCTCTGATCTTTTTAAAAATGTAGAAAGTGATCTAAATCCGATAAATATAAAAATTGATATTTCTCATTGCTACAGCTTCCTCGTGAGCAAGGATCTAACATAGAGTTTTAATCTTTTATTATATTATTCTAAATACACTTTTATTTAACACATCGATGCTTTAAGGTTACTTGTAGTGTAGAAACAAAACTGAGATACGAGTAGCATATAGAAAAATAATGTTTAAAAATACTAGGAAAAAATAATTATCATTTGAGGCAAACCGTGTGTTTATATTTCTTAATTCACTTTTATTTACTTTTAAGTTTATCTTATGTAGTTACGAAGACGAATCAAATTAACATAATTAGTCTTTGTGTTATAATCAATAGAGTCGGTAGTTTTTTATTCAACCATAGGAACATTTAATTAATAATTCTATTGATTGCCATTGAAGTGACATAATTAGAGACCACGTTACCATGTAATCGGATGAAGCCAATCTTTAACTGATTGTATGTTAATTTGTTTGTTAATTTGTTTCAACTGGAAACTAATTACTAGAGACGAGCCAAAAACAGATAAATTTTGTTAATCAAATATGTAATGAAACAAAAGTTGATATCTGTTCAGTTCATGATACCTCAAAACAATGGATAAACTTAAAACAATATAACATTAAATGTTTGTCGGTTTGTTCACGTGTCACGATACAATGCACAATAAACTTATAATACATTTTTAAACAAACGGTTAAATGCCCGATTTCTTGCTACCTAAGCCTATTTAATTATTTAATAAATAGAATTTTTTGATAGACAATGTTAAACATGTTATGCTTTCATACTTCTTTTGTTTGTCCGAATAAGTTAATAAATATGGAAATGTACACATGACAAATCTACATTTACTCTTGTTATATAACTTAAACATTTTTTCCATATCATTAACATAATTTAACTTTTCTTGAAGGACAAACCAACTCCATGTAATAGTACAATAGTACGTTTATCAGTCAACTTAAAGTAAATAATTTTAACTTAGGTTAACGATATTTTTAAGTATTTTATCCAATATTAAGCAATTGTCACATTGTTAGTGGTAACAAATAAATATTAATATTGGATCATCAAGGATCCCCGATTACGACCCTCACATTATATACAACGTTTTTTTATGATTGCATTCCATCCATTCATCTTCTCTCTGACTAATATAATGAAATAATATTATTCAATATTAGGCGCGGCTCCTGATTGGATTCTCATGATGGAGACGTATGAAAAGCATTACAAAATCCCTGGGGATGTTGGTGTTTCGTCATCCAGACCGGACTTATTCCTGTATTCGAAACATCTGAGGCGCGTGATACTTGTGGAGCTTACTGTTCCTTGGGAAACAAACATCCCAAGGGATCACACATTCAAGCTCAATAAGTATTACGAACTAACCAACGAACTGATCAGGAATAAATTTATAGTTAGTTTGTACGCGGTAGAAGTGGGAGCGAGAGGTATAACAGCAAAATCTCTCTATAGCCTACTTAAAGATCTTGGCCTTTCTAGAACAAGCATCGGTTCATTTCTAGAATGTACTTCAAAGGCGGCATTAGTAGGTTCTTTCCAAATTTGGTTAGGTAGGGAGAGGAGTGTGGAGGGTGAAGGTGAGCGTTTTTGCGCATAATAAAGGGGCCCCTTAAACCTACTCCTGGGTCGCAAGTCCCAGGCACTGCTTGCACTCCTCTCCTTGCAACGCGATGGGCCCGGCACCCGCACGGTGAATCCATGGATTGCTAAGAAGCTTCGTCTTATCTAAATTGACAGCCCGGAGAGACGGGATGACGCTGGAAAGACAGCTGACGCTGGAAAGACAGCTGGCAGCTGGGAAGACAGCATACTGCTGGGAAGACAGCATACTGCTGGAAAGACAGCCGAGGGCGATGGCCTAGCAAGCCAAGCCCGGGAACGTCGATAAACGCTAAAAGGCCAAATAAGAAAAATACCCCTAGGACAGTCCGAGAGGGGGGGCGGAAGAACTGTCCACCGGTTGACAATAACGGCGAAAACGGCGCGATAACGGAACTGAAATGCCCTACGTGCGGGAAAAATTACAAAAGACGAGCCTGGTTTATTAAACATCTAAAAACACACAATGGTGCTGAAGTGCGGCAACCGTCGGTAAGATCTTCAGTTTTCACTGCGGATAGAGTTTACCCTCATATATCTCATGGTGAGCCATTGAATGAAAACTACCAGGAGTCCATGACCATCCGGACGCATCTTAGCATTCCAAATACTAAACAATCGACCTGGAAAGTACATGACCAAAATATAGCGGCCCTGTTAGAGCACCCGGGCTCAAATCAGGTACTCGATGCGCAAGTAGAGACTTTCCAAAATACTATTTACGACTATTTTAATGAGCACTATCCACCT
Organism: Napeogenes sylphis; assembly: GCA_959347405.1. Taxonomy (NCBI): domain Eukaryota; kingdom Metazoa; phylum Arthropoda; class Insecta; order Lepidoptera; family Nymphalidae; genus Napeogenes; species Napeogenes sylphis. The sequence continues at coordinate 24,340,568 of OY365788.1, read as the reverse complement.
ACGAATCGTTATGCTCACAAAAATAAAGAAAACGGTTTTAAATTGAAAATGAGGAGGAAAAAAAGAGATCTTATAAAGAAACTTCGTATAGCCAAAGCCTTAGGCGATAATCAACTTAGTCACCAACTGTCTAGGGCATTGCGATCAATTCTTAAACTTATCCAAGGTATAACAAATCAAATAACGAAAAATCGTGATAGCTTTGATCGGGCAAAACATGAAGTAGACTTTGATAAAAATCCTTTTAAATACTCAAAAAACATTTTCAAAGATCAAAAAGGTAAGCTTCTCTTGACCAACGAGCAAATTTTCGACCATTATAAAAGCACATACGAAGTGCCAGAAAACCAAAGACTATATGGGGATCCAAACGAACACAAACCTGAGACTCCTACTGAAGATTTTCAAGCCAACCCACCAACTTTGGAGGAAATCAATAAAATAATTAAAATGAAACCATCTAAGTCAGCACCAGGTCCGGATGGTATCCCTTATATAGTTTACTAAAAATGTCCGTCGCTCCATAAACATCTTTTAAATATATTCGGTAAAATCGGGTCAAGAAAGCAAATACCGGTATCGTTCGGAAAAGCCCTTTTTGTCCTCATTCCGAAAAACGACAATGTCAATAATCCCAAGGATACTAGACCGATAGCCCTTTTTTTTTTTTTTTTTTTAACGTCAGGAATCCTCATGGATACACACCTCCATCAAGGGGATGATGGAGGTGGTTATGTGAGACTCCTACTCACTAAACCTGACGGTTGCCGCCGCCGTCATAATGGGACACCACGGGATCGCTTTCGCACTCACCGCGATGCCCCGACGTGATCCACGGAGAGGGCACCCCGCAACGAGGAGCACCCATCCCTTTTTCGCAGGCTTGATAGATCGTGGAGGGATCCCCTTCCCCCCACCCAAGCCTGCTGCCTCTGAAGGGGGCCGAGACCCCCTTCTAGCTGGACTCAATCTCAGAATCGAGCCAGTTGGACAGACCGACTCGACCATTGACCGTGTCCAGCTCCGCCGCCGGTTATCTCCCCGAGAGGAGACCACCGGTCAGACCCCCTGGAAGAGCACACTCCCATAAGACCCAGTGATGCGCAGACAGCCTCACTGCAACACACTGGAGTCGAACGTGAGTCCGCTCACGTAGGGGGCCCAACGTCGAACCCGACAGGCCTTTACCGCCGGCCACGGTGATCAACCGAGACCAGCAAGAAAAAGGCATAAGTCGGGAACCCACCACGCCCAGACCAACCATCACCAAGCGCAACCGTGGCGTCGCGCTCGGCAACGATTAATCCAGGCAACGTCTCGGACCGTCTCCCCACCAAGCACCCCCTCTAAAGTGCTTGGTGGTAAGAGGTCCAGACCCTAATCGCGGACCCGCCCACACAGCCGCGGAACCACTCCACAGTCCACTCTGCTATCAGAGAAGTACCAGGAGTAATTCCGCAGCCGACCCCGGCAAAGAGGGCCTGCGCCCTCCCACCCTCAACGCCCAGGCCAACTTTCCAACGTGATCAAACGATGGAAAGAGGCCCGAGCCCCCCCGCAGACAGACCACCCCGAAAGGCAGCCTGCCCGCCAGCCAGCCATGAACCGGGCACAAACCCCCATGGCCGACCTCCACCGCGCCGAGTATTAGCCAACGGCTAATGCAAACCCGAAGGATCACATTAACCGTTGTTGCCCAGGGAGCACCGGCCCGTACCGCTTCCGATGACACCGGACGAATCCGAGCAACAAGGGAAACAGACGGGCACACGAGGAGGTTCCCGGCGACGGCCCCCCAGACCGATAGCCCTTTTTTTTTTTTTTTTTTTTTTTTTATCGTTGGAAAAATGCGTTTCCGCATCGTCACCCAGGCCAGGAAGGCGATGACCGGGCGGTATGTGCGGCACCCGGCGACTGCCATTTTTAAGGCACCCCACTAAAAAACCAACGGCTGCCCACGACGCTGCCATGGGACGTCACGGGATCGCTTTCGCACTCACCGTGACACCCCGGCGTAACTCCTCCGTATAAGGGTACCCCGGGCAACCAGTGTACCCTTACCTCATAGACCTAGTGCAATGGCGAGAGAGGTCGCCCCCCCCTCTCACCTAGGCCTACGGCTGGGAAGGAACGGGCTGAACCCTTCTCCTTCGCAGCCTCTCCCGCTGAAGCTCGATGTGACTATGTTGCCATAGCCACAGCCGGCTCCGTGCTGGGCTCCGCGCTCGAGGGTTTCGCACCAGGTGCTAATCCTCGAACTCGCGGAGCCTTGCACACTCGGCTCCCCAATAGGTGGGTCGCTGTGAGACCTCGGTTCGCACAGACCGCGCACCGCAACATTCCGGTGCAAGTGGCTCGGGTATGCCCCTCACCACCGCACCGGAAACAGGCGGCACTTCGGTCGACCGCGGACGGGCAAGCCGCACGCACGTGCCCAGGTGCAAGGCACCTGAAGCAGCGCAGCGGCTGCGCCTCCAGCAGCTCCACCCTGGCTGAGCTCCAGCCCACAAGGATCTTCTCGGCGCTCATCAGCAATCTCGCCGCATCAGTGGGGAGACGGGCAAAGGTAGCGCCCATGCCCCCCCAACTACCCCGACGGATCTCCCCAACGTGGAGAGCCCCGCCAGGGCAGTTTGTGATGCGGCGAATCGCATCGAACACATCCTCTTTAAGCACGGTCTCATCAAGGCCCTTGATTCTGACCGCCACACGCTTAACTGGCTGAGAGGCGTCGCAGACCCCGCTCAGCGCTATTCTCATTCGGTCGGCGAGCTTCTCGGCCTGTTCTGGAGTACCCTCGGGTAACTCCAGAAGCCTTGCTCCAGCTGCCGTTCTCCGGATGCGGAGCCCGTCGTTCAGGCCAAGGTCGCCGAGTTTTATTAACTCGGCGGCGCGACCCAAACATCGGGCATAGGACACCCCCATAGCCGCTGCCTCGGGCTGCAGTTTTAACAAAACTGCAGGACACCGAGGTTTAGGCAGTTTGGGGGGGCCCTTCGGCGACTTCTCGCCCTTCTTCCGCTTGACCCTGCTCGACTTGGGTTCGGCTCCAGCCACTGGTCTCGAAGCCGAATTCAGGGGAGGGCTCCTCTTTTTCCCCTGACCCTTGCCCTTCCGGACAACCGTCGACCACGGCTCCTCTTCCGAGGGCCGTGGTTGCGTAGCGGGCAACCCCTGCCGAACCGTCGACGCGTTACCCGTCTGCAAGACCGGCGTTGAACGCCCTTGCAGACGCGCGTCCGTGGAAGCGGCAGCGGCTAACCCACTCAGCCTTTTATCGGCCGCTAATGGCGGTCGGAGGACTCTCTCCGGAAGGAGACGATCCTCTATACCGCGCAGGCGAGCATTCACCATTACCCCAACAGAGGTAATGATAGAGCTCTTCAGCTCCTCCAGAGAGTCCGCCTCCAATGAGGGCATCTGTACCGCGGCTTTGGCCGCAGATGCCCTCATCTCAGCGACCTCTCTCTTCGTCGCCCGCATCTCCGCCCTAAGGGCCTCCACTTCCCGTTGAAGACGGGCGTTATCCGCCCGAACGCGACTGCACTCCTCCGGTTCCGTCCGGACAGCCAAGGCCGACACGACTTCCAACAGACTGTTGGTAGCCTCCCTCAGGGCCTTGACCATCGTACCCTTAAGGTGCTTGGACTTCGTGCTGACCTCAATGATTGAGGCCGCATGACGCCCAGCGACGGCCCGGAGTTCTTCAACTCCCAACTGGGTCGGGTCCAGCATAAGCTGCGCCTCCGACGAAAGATCTTCGTCGGATCTCGGCGCGCGCTCAGCCTTTCCTTTCCCACTACGGAGGACCCGAGTGCTCAAAGAGCGCTCGAAAGCGGCCTCCTCCGCCTCCACTCTCAGTGCTGCGAGCTCGGCTTTCGCCTTCGTAAGCCCGCTGCCACGTCCTTTAGGTGCTACTCCTCCACGCCGAGCCGTGTTGACCTTAGCCACGCCAACAAACGACTCGGGATCGGAATCGGTAGCACTACCCGGGGACCGGATCACCCCATGGACACGCTTCCTACCAAGTGTAGGATACGGATCCGTCAGGTCGTCGGAGTCGACGGTCTCGACGACGACCTCATCCTCTACGCCACCACGCCTCACACTATTTTTATTTAACCTGGTCGGTGTGGTGTCGACCAGGGCAGGGACTCCTGCACGTAAGCGATTCTTGCCCCCCCCCAGAGTACGAGGGGCAGACGGCAGCAGCGGCCGTGCGGGATTCAGCACCCGCCTGGGGACTCATTTTCGAATCACTCATCTCATGGTTTTTTGGGCGCCTTCGTCCTTACCCGGCCCTTCGGCAGACGCCGCACCTCCGGACCGACACGAAACAAAGAAAAGAAAAAAGAAAAGACGAAGAACAGGACGAAAGAGAAACACGACACAACGACGACACAACAAGAGAAAAGGGTGATTTTTTATAGAGGTTGTCTTCCTCGCAGCCAGACGATCAGAGCAAGCTCCGTCAATCCAGCCCTCGTTCCCGCTCAGTGCGGGCTTCCGAGATCTTGTGGCCGTGCAATGCTCGCCCCGAAGGGCAAGCAGCCACATGTGCTAGTAGCTGTCCGCGCCGGCCGAAGCCGGTGCCCCTCATATCTGAGGGGACCTCCCCTATCCGCAACCCGGGGGACGCGCCAGATGGCGGCACTAGCGACCGCGCACTGGAGACCGATAGCCCTAACAAATACAATTTCCAAAATATTTTTCTCTTTTTTACAAACTAAAATGACGCAATTCATGATTAACAATAGATATTTCAGGCCTAATCACCAGAAAGGGTTTTTGCCCGGAATTTCTGGATGCCAGGAACATAACACGTTAATATCGGAAAGCCTTAAAGATGCTAGAACTAGCGAGAGACAAATTACGGTTTGTTGGATAGACTTAGAAAACGCCTTTGGGTCGGTACGACATGAACTAATGATGTTCGCGCTTAAATGGTATAACTTTCCTATGGTAGTTCGCGACATTATTGCATCATATTATTCAAAATTAAAATTCTCTATAATTTTTAATGAACACCATTCAAAACCACTTAATTATAACGTTGGTTTATTTCAGGGCTGTTGTATTTCTCCTATTATATTTAATATAGTTATTAATATTTTAATAGACAAATTAATTAGAAAAAATGAAAAAAAATGGGGCTACCGGTTAAAGTTCAACAACAAATACACAGAATCCATACTAGCTTTTGCAGATGATCTCGCGATACTGACACGTAATCCGAAACAATGTCAGGTACTTTTAAATGTAGTTGAGGATTTCTGTACGTGGACTGGCGGATTGAGGACAAAACCAAGTAAATGTTTTAGTCTGTGTCTGGGTAGACGGAATACCAAATATACCTCTTACGATCCGGGTCTTATAATAGGCGGTCAGTGCGTTAGTACGGTTACGGAAGCAGCTCCGTTTAAATTTTTAGGTAAAAAAATCGATTACCAAGGCCGTACTCCATCGTTGGATGTAATAGTCGATAGCTTTTTAAACGATCTCAAAAAGGTAGACAACCAACCAATAAGTAACGTCAAAAAAGCTTGGATTTACGATAATTATTTAACATCACGTCTAAATTGGCCTTTCCTCGTGTATGATATAAATAAAACCCTTTTGTCAAAGTTAGATGCAAGCGTCATAAAGACATTGAAGTTATGGCTCGGGTTAGCGCACTCAGCGGACTCTTCAACCTTATTTAGAGACCGTAACAACTTTGGATTAAAATTAAAGAAACCATCGGAGCTCTACAAACATCTAAGAGTTACCAAAAGACATATCATCGGAAAATCTAAAGATGATACTGTAACTTCTCTCCCAAAAGACAAAGTTGCCTCAGAGCTCGAGTCACGACTTCAATTCCATAAAAAAATTATGATAGGTGCTCAAACAAACAAAGTAGGGCTAGGATCAAGTAGGAAAGTTCAAGACATAGACATAACAAAATCTTTTATTCGACAAGACGAAAACGATAATTACCGACTCCACGCGATGAGCCTAGAAATTCAAAACGAATGGGTGACCATAGGAGATTTTTGTATTCCACTAGCTTTGAAGTGGCGCACCTTAATTTATGATTGGTCCCCAGCATTATTAAAATTCTATCTTAATGCATTCCAAATAACTCTCCCAGATCAAAGTAATTTAGTAAGATGGGGCAAAGCCACCGAAAAGTCTTGCAACATCTGTGGGGAGGCAATAGGAACCGCGAAACACCTATTAGTAGGGTGTAGGGTACTTCTAGATAAAGGTCAATACTCGCGTCGCCACGACAAGGTATTAGAAATCATACGGGAAGCGGTTAGTCTTTCAGTAGCAAGAGCGCGGAAGGGTATAACAACCACCAAACGATCTATAGAATTCGTAAAAGAAGGCTCCTCTAAAAAATCAAAAGCGAAGCCTTATTCAATATTAGGCGCGGCTCCTGATTGGATTCTCATGATGGACACGTATGAAAAGCATTACAAAATCCCTGGGGATGTTGGTGTTTCGTCATCCAGACCGGACTTATTCCTGTATTCGAAACATCTGAGGCGCGTGATACTTGTGGAGCTTACTGTTCCTTGGGAAACAAACATCCCAAGGGATCACACATTCAAGCTCAATAAGTATTACGAACTAACCAACGAACTGATCAGGAATAAATTTATAGTTAGTTTGTACGCGGTAGAAGTGGGAGCGAGAGGTATAACAGCAAAATCTCTCTATAGCCTACTTAAAGATCTTGGCCTTTCTAGAACAAGCATCGGTTCATTTCTAGAATGTACTTCAAAGGCGGCATTAGTAGGTTCTTTCCAAATTTGGTTAGGTAGGGAGAGGAGTGTGGAGGGTGAAGGTGAGCGTTTTTGCGCATAATAAAGGGGCCCCTTAAACCTACTCCTGGGTCGCAAGTCCCAGGCACTGCTTGCACTCCTCTCCTTGCAACGCGATGGGCCCGGCACCCGCACGGTGAATCCATGGACTGCTAAGAAGCTTCGTCTTATTCAAAAGTAAGTGACAATTCCCATAACATAAATATATTATACATTGAGGTTGTAATTAACAGTTATGAATATTATCACATGATAATCAATAAAAGCATACAAGAATACGAGAAACGAGGATCCCCCGGGAGTTCGTCAGTGATGGTGACCGATAACAATTTTTGTGACTTGACCCTGCTCAAATAAAACACTTAAGTGAAATAGATATTTTTTGTCAATATGGAATTCAATATGATGTCCTTCTCAGCACAGTTAAACTGTTGACGTGTAGAAATGTTTAAGTGTTATTTTGCCATATCCCACCAAATCCACACGCGTCGCAAGGTTGAAAATCAATTAGGGAAAAAATCAATAAAATCATTTATTATTTCAGTTTTCTACTTGATTTAATAAATTATAATTTCTATATATGTTATATATAAACTTTTAAAATATCCTATGCTTCTAATTCTTAAAACATTCAACAGTACCTAAGTACTAAATAACATTCCATAAGTAATTGCGTAGGCGTCGCTACTGTTGAAACTTATGAACTAAAACATGTATTTACCATTTAAATTTTTATAAATAAATGTGTATATATAACCTTCTTAATTTTTATAAGAGTCAGTTACACATAGTGTAATTTATGTGGTTGTACAATCGTAATATTCGCTTTACCATAAACTATGTGTGAAAAGATAATGTCGGTGGTAAATTACGCAATTATTAAGATTTAACAAATCAAAAGAAACATAATTATGTTTATTTACCATTGAACAAAACATTTTAAATCAGCGATTAATGATAGCGTGATTTAAATGTCTCTTTGTCACAATTGATTAAATATACAAAGACAGAAACAACGGACTGTTTTCATGAATCATTATTTTCAGGCTCATTTATACTTTTCACATAAACTATTTGTCAAAAGGAATTGAATATGAATTATTCCTTGTTACAACTATCCCTCAGGTACATTTTTAAAAATAGTAAAAGTAAATTATGTTAAATATAGTAAATATATGAGAACTTAAAGTTATTTATAAAATTGTAAAAACCTCGTCATGTTACAGTATAATTGATTGTGAATTATTAGTAATATTCAACTCCTTCGCTTTAAGAAATCAGAACGAACAAACAAATAAACATACAAACAGTCGAATTTCGAAAACCTGTTTGAGTATATGTAGTATGGTAATCACAATATCAACAATTGCCATACTACAAATACCTTTTTTAAAATAAATCTTTTAATAGTATAGATTTAGATTTAGGTCGAGATATCTATTAAATAAATGTAATAAATAGAAATATGTATTTATGAAATTTACAAATTAAAACTTAACACTATTACTTGAACAACATTAAACAAAGGTATTTATTTATAACTAGTAGTAAATTGATAAAATAATGTAACGACTATTGACCAACCAAGTGTTCAATTCAATGTTATTTTGACATGAAAATAAATAAATAAGCTCTACAGACCAATGTAATAGTAATAACTTAATAAACTCAGTATTACTTCGCGTCCGACACTTGTAAAGAACAGTGGAAAATGTATTTATATTTACACAAAGGAATGCTTACAAGAAAGATTATTTATTTGCATTTATATAGCTTCTCGTTGTTCTAAAATGTAATACTAAATCTAAGTACCTACTTAGAATTGTTTTAATTTTGTTTTACAGAGTGTAAATAATTTGGAGTTAGTTTAAACAATTACATTATTCACAATTAAATAAAAGAATATTGTTCCGAATCTTTTTATATTCTTATATATTTTTTTCGTTTTATCTTTGTTTTTTTATATAGTAAAAATAAGGCAAGTTTCGAATGTATTTTCTGTCTGTCAGATAATATAATAATAATAATAATATAATGATAATAAGTCATATCGTTTCTGTTACTGAACTGAGAATAAATCTCATGTAGTTTATTTATAACGTGGTTATTCAATTTCATTAACCAATTTTCGTTACCATAGGAACTCAACTCAAACTCAAACATATTGATTGAGAGTGGATGTTTTTAGACTGAAAGCCATCAAACCAAAAATGCACTGTGGGATCACTAGTGTCACCTGTTCCATATAAGTCTAACATAGAATACTATACATAGAATGTACAGGAAAAATAGAAAACAGAATATTTAAATAAAATGATCATAAGTTTTATTTCATCCAGGATAAAATGAGAATAGAATAGAAAAAGAAGATTGAATGCAAAAAAAAAAGATTTAACGTAACTTAAAACTAGCTTGTACTTGTAAACATGTAAGTAAAAGTTAAATCAAAGAGAAACAGGTTGACATCAATATACTTCATGCTTTAACGAATTGACTTCGCCACTAATTGTAACGAAATTTTAAAAACACATATCATTGTTATGAAAAAGGCCACTAATATACCTTTCTAATAATAAAACCGTCGAAAAACAAGCTTTAGACATTAAAAAGTGAGTTTCTTTTAATTTACGGCGCGGGTTACGCACTTATACTAATATAATATTATTCTAAATCTAAAAAGCAATAACCAGTCCTATTTTAGGATAGCGCTTTGATAGTACCTATATTACATAATAGTACATTAAGCTTATTTTAGCTGTATATTAGACTTTGTTAAGTTTAAGCATATTAGATTACACTACACGATCGTGGAATAGATTACTAATACTAGTATTAATAAACAATCTGAAATGATTAGTATTGAATACTATATCTCATTACAATTTTAACTAGTGCTCTCTCAACGGCCAAAGTTCGACTGTAATTTAATTTTTTAATGTTTGTGAGTATGCTTTTAGTGTAAATAATGAGCATGAGGAGTAGTACAGGGGTGCCTTTTAACTTGATATTAAAATATTCCGTGTATGAAAATAAATTTAAACATATATGAACTCAATATAAATTATCAGTTATTGAGATAAATTTGATCTGGCAGTAATATAAATATTGATGCTGTCGATATGATACTTCGGTAATAATAATATGTAAATTTTCATATTTTGTTTTTGGTCTTACATTAATAATAAACATATCACGGTACAACAAAAAGGGTTTTTTATGATATAAAAATGTATTATTTCATTAAATATATATATATATATATATATATATATATATATATATATATATATATATATATATATATATATATATATATATATCGGCGTATTGCATCTGGCATAGGGCCTCCTAGATGATAGATGATGATAATGATGATCCCAAGTTTGTTTATGTTTTATCCCCAAGTCCCAAATGAATATAAATATTAAAATATATTTTTTACCAAACGAAACAGATTCTGTCTTGGGAAATTGAGAAGACCTTAATCTTTCTTATATTAGACTATTGTCTAATATATAAGGTCTTCTAAATTTAAATCATTAAATTATATTTAATGATTTAAAATTATAGGTTTAGCGATGAAACGCAATAAGTTCAATTCTGGAGTAAAAACAAAATGTAATTAGTTTTTAGTCTTCGTTTTATTTAATTAATTTAATATTCCATTTATTTTGCTAACGGGTGGGTGTTAAATATTACATTTTAAGTTTAAAGACAGTTTCCTATTACTCTTTTTGTTAGATTTTTCATTTTTCTAATAAAGGCTACGCATTTTTAAATGTGGTATATAAGTTGATGATTAAAAGCTAGCTTAAGATAATATTGTAAAGGTACAATAGTGTTCTACAAGCAGGTTATTGTTTTAATTGTGTTAGGTTTTCTTATATAGGTAAAAAAATAGTGTACATAGAGTTTGTAAATTTTGACTAGTTTTTTAAAGTTTGAAAATATCTATAAACATATATATCCATATTAAGCTTCTTTATTAAAATATTCCAAGACATTACATAGACATTCGAAACCTGGAGTCAAAACTTTTTTAAAAGTACTAAACATGTTGTAGACAAAATATTTTATGTACCTAAATATGACGTAGACACGTCTCTTATCCCGAATGTACACATATTAATAGAAATGGAATATGAATTCTACCACAAAATTGCATTTATAGAAATACCATTTATGTTACTATATTACTTAATATGGTTTCAAATTCAGTTATTACATTACGAATATTATGTACCTAGTCTTAAAAGGCGATTACAGACGTACCTACATTGAACGTGAAATTTAATATTGCAGCTGAGAATTACAATTTCATTTACACATTCAACACTAAGATATTAGCAGCAAAGTCTATTAGTTTAAAATGAAGCTATTTCAAGTGTTATTTTTCGAAACTAATTAAATATTTTTAATTTTACTAGGTAATATAAAACTTTTTGTACAAGTATGTAATTGCCTTTTTATTGTGTTTTTATTCTATTTAAAGTTCGTTTAGTAGTTTCTGGAAGCAAAAGTTATTTATTTGATTGAAGGAATTGGCAAACAAACCCCAAGAATATCGCTTCATGTTTCATTTAAGTGTATTAAAAAGTTACCTTAATTGTAAATTTTAACACAAGTTTAAGTTATTACGAGAAGGTCAAAAGTCTAACATTTCGTATTTTAATTTGAGTCTTAAAAGTATTGACTATTGAGTCACAGTTGTGAATGATATGTGAGAACAAATTAGAATTATACTAAATTAAGTATTGTAAATTATAATTGCAGTATATGAGATTTGAGAATTTAATAAAGGCTTTTGTGTTTAAAAAAAATACTGGGAACATTTGAACTATAATGCCCAAGAAATCGCTGCCAGTCTAGTCACCAGTTTTATTGTTAAGTGAATGACATTAGAAGAATAATATTAATATATATATTATAAATTAAATAAATAGATTTACATAATAATGTATGAACAAAGTATTTCAAATATCTGTTACGTTCAATAGCAATGATTATATTAAGTAAACAATTTGCAGAACACTTCGTAAACAACCAACATATTATATTACTCAAGTATTATTTATTTCCTGTCAGTATCGTTTCCCAAATCGTAACCTTGATCTGTCGCGCTACAATGGTCAGCTATGCCGCATTAATATAACCTTTTCGGTTTATCAAGCTGGTCACAGGTAAATCCTTTTCCTTGTTATTATCCTAAGGGGATAGATTTTTTTTTCTTAATAAAATAAATATATTTTTTCATTTTATTCTTTTGATAACGGGTGTATTACCTGTTTTCTTTTTAATTTTTCATAATCACAAATTGTACTACGAAAGTAGATATGATAAGAATATTTTAACTATGGTTCAAATAAAAATAATATTACAAATGTTGAATAAAATTTTAATAGTAAGATGTTTACTAAAAAAAATCCAAAACATTCACAAGTGAAGCTTACGATTCAATCCTTGGTTTGTAATTTTTCCTTTACGATTGGGATAAATCAAAATCTTTTTGGTTTAATTGCTAGAAAAATTCAGTCTCTTACATCTGCAAGTTCTATGAATTATACTGCGACAAAAAAAAAATCATTCAGTTTGTAAACGCGTTGGGCTATAAGTTTTATATTAACTGCATAAAAAAGGTAATTTAAATGCTCTCATAATTCGGTGTTATTTTACTACAATCATTTTATCTTAAGATAGTAGTATTGAATCAATAAATTAGATGATGTTATCGACTTGCTGCTTTATTTTATATGGTTTAAGTAATATTTATCTAACAATAAATATAAAATAAACATAACAAGAGTATTAAATAATTATAATATAAATAATTATAGAGCTAATTATTGATCTAAAAAATTCAGTGGCGATAATCAAAATTATTATTAAATTTATTATAGCCAATAGACTTTTCAATCGTTCTATAATTTAATGTAATAAATAAAATTATTTTAATTATACTCAACCCGCCAAATTTTATATTTGCCGCAGGGTAGATAACCTATTAGGGAAAACCATTCAATATATTTGTTTTGCTTTTGATAAAAGTGATTGCTCACATAACACCTCATTTAATAAATAAAATGTTTAGTTAAGATTTTCATTAGGTACTTCATATATAGTATAAGGATTATTGATAACAGATATGATTCTAATATTTGTGTGCGTGTTAGTCATACAAGTACTCGTAACACATATATATATAATATAATCAACCTTTATTTACTTTTAAACCACATTGTTTTAGTACGCGTCAATCTTTAGGCTTGTGTCACAAATATGTATGTATTGAAGTATATATTTACATAAATTTGACACAGGCACAAGTACATACATGTGACACAAGCACAAGTACATACATGTGACACAAGCGCAAGTACATACATGTGACACAAGCACAAGTAATGCATACATTCATATATATGTACCCTATGTATGTATGTACATACTTATATATTTTTTCATGTTACGCTGTTTACCACAAATAAATTTAAAAAGATAATGTTGCTTGTTAATTATTAATGATTATGTGCAGGCTCATCATAATTCTCACATATACTAATTTTCAAAAAAATATATACTAATTAGTCTAAATTAACATAAAATTGTATAAAAATTTTCCTTAGCAGTCCTTACACACGCTAATAAAAATTGTATTTTTGTCGGTTTTGGGCTGCTTAATACGTTGCATTTCTTTTTGTTAAAGTATTTTGTAGTATTTGCAGATAAATGTTTTTTAAATGTACATATGAAATAAAATGCTTGAATAAAAAATTTCAAAATTTATTTTTTCTCAATATATTTCTCAAGTTCGCTGCCAAATACAGAAAGAACTAGATCGTACTCAAAACATTAATATGTATATAATCACCTAATATCATAATATAATCACCTAATAACATAATCAAACAATACATAAGCACCTACATTTTACTTTGTATTTGATATTGATATTTATTAATTAGTAATAATAATAATAATAATAATCTTTATTGGACACATCATAAGTCATACAGAAAACAGATTACCCCGACTCCTGCACTAGCAGTGCTGTGTTGCAGAAGCCAGTATCCTCCAGTGTGTTTGTGTGTGTGTGTGTGTGTGTGTGTGTGTGTGTGTGTGTGTGTGTGTGTGTGTGTGTGTGTGTGTGTGTGTGTGTGTGTGTGTGTGTGTGTGTGTGTGTGTGTGTGTGTGTGAGTGTGTGTATGTATGTGAGTATGCGCAAGTATGTTTGTTTTGTGTTTAATTATCACGCCCGCTTATGATTATTATTTGACAATGATTAAGATATTTTCTGTATCATTATAATCTAAGCATTTTAACCAGCCAAGTTTTTTTTTCTTTAGTGTATACATATTCAATGTTCTAATGTTCTAATGATGATTAGTACATACATACACATAATACACTCCAATTAAACTGACCAAAGAAAAAGCTAGAAATAAAAAATCAAACATCTCAACCAATTGTACGTAATTAAATATTAAAGACATTTGTCAGGGTTAAGGAGTATGTACGTTTCATCTAAAAAAGTGCTGTTTTCGAGGAACAATAAATACTTTTGGATGGGCGTCTGACATAAAGCACTGTTATTTATTTTTTTTATTTTGTTTATATCGCATCTGATTACAATGATATATGTATTTGATTTATGTAAAACTGTTGTCTAGAAACATGTTATCTATATGAGATTCTAGGAATCGGTACTATCGCGAAATACAACTCAGTTTTACTTAATAAGCAATCTTACACGATTTCCAAGCAACATTTCAAAGCCCATTTAAGGGATCCTTACATTCCACCTCTTCGTACATGTTTGTACATGTTTCTTAAATATATCTGAGACATCTCAATATCGTTAAGATTACATAATACAATTTATAGTGACATAGGTTTTACTTAATTGTTTTATTAAATTATAAATCCTTGATGCAAAAGTCATGGTTCATTGATGACTGTTTCAATTTATTTGCTACTCCAACAAAAAGTAATGTACAAAATGCTCCAATACACTTGCAAATGGAGTTGATCGAGATTCAAGAAAACTCACTCCTAAAATCTAAATTTGAAGACGTGGAGTTGTGCGATTTCTACAAAAAATACCTCGAAAAAGACCATTTTCCGCAACTTAGAAAAATCGCAAGAAGATTGATTTGTGCGTTTGGCACTACTTATAAATGCGAACAGTTCTTTTCAATGATGAAAGTTAATAAATCAAAACATCGTACAAGGCTGACTGATGATAATTTGGAAAATTCTTTACGTCTTTGTATCAGTGAAATTAATACAAACATCGATGGATTAGTTTCCCAAATTCAAGCTCAAGTGTCTCATTGATTTCTGTGTTGCTATTTAACTTTCGTAGTTTGAAACAATTCTAAATTTAGCGATTTAATTATAATGTTGTACCAATTTTTTTCATTTCATTTTGTTATTTTAATAAATTGATATTATAATAATATTGTCGTATTATTTCATGTCTGATATATAGATATTTGCAATAGTGCAAAAAATTATGAACACTAATTGACAACACTTCTTTAAAATGAACTTTTTTTAAACGCGGCCCTCAAATGTATTTGCACACTAAAGTTTGGCCCACAACTTGTCAAAGGTTGGCCATACATGACTTTGACTATACGATTCCATATCGTAATTTCTTTATTTGCCTTGTTAACTTACTTGCATTTTAATTCCTTTCTTTACTAAACGGTCCCCCGACGCAGCGAATTCAATAAGTACATAATAATATTATTTTTACTCTTTTTAGAGGTCATTTGGTGTCGAGGGCTTTTTATATTTTATTTTCTTTTTTACTGCTTTTTAAAGTTATGTTACTAGTTTTTGAATTGTACTAAATGAACCTACAGACACACAAAATTTTCAATTGTTTAAGTAAGAAAGATTTTTGTTTGTTTGTTTGAATTGAATAGGCTCCGAAAGCTACGAGACCGATTTTTAAAAAATCTTTTAGCATTAGAATCCTATATTATGATGTACAAAGGTTATATGTAATACGAGAAATATATATTATATTTAATAAAATAAGGATCCACGTGACAGTTTCGACAATGTAATAAATTATAAATGTAATAAGTAACATGATTCAAGACTTTTTCATATGGGTAGGAAGATAGGTTACATATATACGAATATTAATAAATATAAACATTTAGAGTCAAAATGATTTACAATCACTAATAACACTATGATGAAGGGATTTATTTTATCACTAGCCCGTGATTCTTTATAACTACGATCATAAGCCATATAAATATATTTTTACAGTCTCTGTGGACGCAGTCACGGGTAACAGCTATCCCTAATAAAATACTTTACCTCAGTGTAAAAACCTTTTGGCCTTCATAACTAGGCTTTTTTCTTATGTAGAGCGGCCGACGCCGCTGCACTGGGGACAGCTAATTATTACATAAGAACCTCTCCCCCGCACGAATAAAATGTCAATATCTTAGAGATGACTATTTCTATTTCAATTAAACATGGAAAATAACGATCTCGACGAGCATAGCTTTCGATTAAATAAAACCGCATTCAAATCCGTCCACGTTTTTGAATGCAAACAGCTAATTATTGCATAAGAACCTCTCCCCCGCACGAATAAAACGTCAATATCTTGAAAACGTCTATTTTTATTTCAATCAAACATGGATAAGAACCATCTCGACGAGCATAGCTTTCGATTAAACAAAACCACAATCAAATCCGTCATCGGGTTTAGCCGCAAATAACTAATTATTGCATAAGAACCTCTCCCCTGCACGAATAAAACGTCAATATCTTGAAAACGGCAATTTTTATTTTAATCAAACATGAATAAGAAACATCTCGACGAGCATAGCTTTCGACTAAACAAAACCACAATCAAATCCGTTCACGGGTTTAGCCGCAAATAACTAATTATTGCATAAGAACCTCTCCCCCGCACGAATAAAACGTCAATATCTTGAAAACGGCTATTTTTATTTCAATCAAACATGGATAAGAACCATCTCGACGAGCATAGCTTTCGATTAAAAAAACCGCATTCAAACTCGTCCACGCGTTTGGCCGGAAATTTGCTTCAGACAAATACACAGATACACAGATCGACAGGTCAAACTTATAACACCCCTCTTTTTAGTCGGGGGTTAAAAATATTGTAAATGGCAATAATTAATATTTTTTACAATGTCTACAAATTAACATGATGTGTCCTTATTTTCTGTTGGATAAACGGAACATATTATACTATGTTCATTGATTATTATTGAAGCTACTTAATCAAAGACTAACATGCTAGTTCAATAGAGCTGAAGGTAATCTTATACCTGTTACCGATAACACAGTATTATGCTTTCTGATTTGGGTCAAGAACTGAAAATTAAATGTTGGAGACTAAACGGAGGATTGAATCATCAAAAACTTCCTGTTTGCAATAATTTAAAAACACAAGAATATATATTATTATAATAAAACATCCTACATATATTTTATTATACTCGTACTTGTCTCTTAGGATTATTTATAATTAATCGTAATCAAATTCTAAAATAAAATTAAGTGATATTTTTATCACTATCACTAATTATTACAAATTTGATTTAAAGTTGTAATAAATAATAAACGTTTGGTTTTTTATGTATACTTTTTTTATCCAATTTTTAGCGAAAATATTAATTCATTTTACTTGCAGCTACCCCGGAGGTAGAGATCCTATTTTCCATTTCGTTTAACATTATAATATGAACATCATGTAGTTATGGATTTTAGATTTTAGTGAAAAGTCGAACATAATTAAATTAAATAACAAAGTTGATTGGATAATGTTAAAAGATTTGAATACAGTTTAGAAGATATAACGAGAGAGAGATGATTCCGAAAACGGTTTCATGCTCCAGCCGTCGCAGATGCGGGTAACAGTAATATTGGTTTCTTTCAAAACCATTTAAAATAAAGCATAGAACTACAAATTCAGAAATACTATTAATGTACCACTACTTTATTACCTACATATAAAAATCCAATTATAAATTTCACAATGGATTTTTAACTATCCTTCAAAAGAACAAAAAAAAATACTTTTAGTAAATTAACTCATTACATTTGAAGATTATTAAAAACAAGACAACGACAATTCATTGTAAGTGTTCAATAAATTTATCGTGCATTTTAGAAACCAGATTTTAACGTATTCAGTTATCTTAAACATACAACATACACGTATGTATACACTACCATATTATAGCTATTTAAATCACATTTATTTGTTTTAGAAAAAATACTCTAATATACGTTATACAGAATGAAATAAAAGTGTACAGCGACTTGGCATTCGAAGATGATTATTATAATTATTACTAATTTTAATATGCTAAGTCTCAGGAATATCTACAACAGAAAAAAGTGTGATTCTAAATATGTAAGATATTCAAAAAATGTTACAGCCTCCTGACATCAGCCGAAATGCCGGTTATGCTGGTTCGTTCTTCATACGCATAGAAAACTAAACTAAAGCAAGGGCCTAGTACGAATGTATTTTTATAGATGTTTTATTGACAGTTTTTTGATGGGCTTACAAGTTATTATTTCAATTATATTGATAAAAGTTTCTAGTTGGTTGTCAAGGTTGAAAGTCAATGACCTTGTTCAGAAGGACAAAAGAAATATACGAAAAGCAGAAATTCCTATGCCGGTATTATTGCGGTCTGGTTTGTCTGATAAAGATGGAAGCAGATCTGTTATTTATTTCAAAACTGATTTGTGATTGAAAATCATTATTTATATGTTCAATAGAGGATATTAACTTAAGTCCTCATCTGATATTTGTAGATTTTAAATGTACAAAATTTTGTCGCTTTTATCTTGATTTTAATAAATATCAAATATTATTTTGTAAATATAAAAAAAAAAACTAAAGTTATAGTTTTATGGTATTTGTAAAATAAATATTACATGTAATAAAAAATAATTATAAAAAAGAAAATAGTACTATACATTTTTTTAAAGATTCAAGTCATTTAATGCCATCATATATACTGGTTATTATTAAATGGCCATTAAAATCCTGAATCACTTCATTTAATTTACCATAAACCTTTGCCTTGCCGATATATCGACGTTTATCGGTCACGGTTCATTTCGGTTAACGAATTTAAAATAAACATTTACATGATAAAATTTAAATACAGAGTATCTGTAAATTAATAAGGCAAATCAGTTATTGTGTAATCGTCATACAATACAAAAAGTTATACATATATATATTTTAATATTAATTGAGACTCATCATATCTGCAAAATAAAAGAATGAGTTAAAATAAATAATAATACTAGAATAATAATAATGAAATAACCTTAAGCCAGTTACACAAAAGATATTGAATTATCCAGCTTAGGCACTGCAAGAAGCTGTCGTCGTATCTACGATATATATATATAAACTATTTGGTTAGTTTTTATTCTACCCTGTATTTTTTAGTCAGATTTCTGATTTGCTGAAATAAGGATTTACTAACAGGGAAATCGTAGTTGCTCGGACCAAAACCTTCTAAACCGCATGAAATATGTAAACGGAAACTCTTATTCTTAATTGGTATCGATCAAGAGCTGTGACTAGTTTAGATGTTAGAAGATTTTTCCTACTTCTTTGTGATTTTTTGTCATGGCAGGGAAAGTGTTGCACACCAAATTAAATTGAATAAAAAAATCTTTATATTAGTGGAAATTATGAAAAATTATAACAAACGCGTCTCAGATTTTATTTTCCAGCTTTGATAACAAAATATTTAAATATACATTTAAATAGATATACAATTATCTTATTTCATGTAAAAATGTTTTGTACAAAGATGTAATATATTCATATATACTATTTTCCCTATCTCTTATTGAAAGAATATAAACAAAATAAGGGAAACAGTTTATTTTGATAAAATATAGAGAGCAGTTAGGAGGTATAGGACACAAGAAGGATAGAAAAACATTAAGTGTTCTGAATTCCGACTCTATATAGCTAACAATAAATATTGAAAGATACATAGCCACGATAATGAATTAAGAAATCGCACACCTAGTTAAAGACTAGCTCAACTCTAAATATCACTTTTTTCAGGAATCGAAAAAAACGTTTCATTTCATTTCTATTTACTATATTAAAAACATTCTTATATGTTCTTGTATATAATTTTACGCAGATCATTATTGTGATAATGGTTTTCCATCACATACCACTCATGCTTCATAATTTCTATTTTTCGAGTTAGGTTGATATGCAAGACACAATCATTGTTTAATATTTTTAATAAGTCGAATTGAATTCATATTACTGACTTTTTTTTAATTAGTGTACTGTTAATCTGTATTTATGTATCTAGAATTAACCTCAAATAGTAGCGTATCTATATTATTATTTTACTCGTATGTATTTTCGGAACGATTATCATAATAAAACAAATATTTTAAAAAGTAATTACCTTTATTTAGGTTACAAAGAAACAAAAAAGCAACAGTTTTACAAATTTCTATAAAAAAAATTATAAACCTACGAATAGATTTATAAAAACATAAAAATAGTTATATTTAATCAAAGAAATATAGTATAATACAGAATTCCTTTTAACAAAATATTTAAGGAATGTCTGTGATTAAAGATAATTTTATTCAACTAGTATTGTTGCTCAAACTAACATTATCTTTTAAATTAGTACGAAAACAGTTTTCTTCTTCCTTAATAAAAATAATAAAACAACGTATTTTCTTTTAGATTAACCTATGTCTATCAAAAATACCTATAACAAAAATCAGATTTTTTTTGGTACTTTATCAATAAAATAGTAATCCAGGCCTATAATCAGACTTTAATGTTAAACACTATAAAATATTCCAAATTCCTAATCGTTACACCTAATAAATCACAGAATACGATTAACAATAATACTTTTACCTACTACGAGTAGAATTTTATAAAATAATCAGACTTTGTTCCTACCATATCTAATTATCAGTATTTTATAAATCACAGTTTAATAATACCTAAAACCTGTTCTGAAAAATTATTCTACAGCAAGTGCATCTTTGTAATAAGATTCGAAGTAAATGTGGGGAATAATTTTCTTGTTAATTAATTCCAGAATGTCCCCCTTTTTATTAGAATCCAACGGTATTTTTTTTAGATAAGCTTGTTTCAAATTTGGAGAAAATTCGTGAGTTTGTGCTCGTCTCAGATTTTGTACAAAAGCTTTCTTAAAAATCGGCTCTTCATAAGAGGTTTTATAAAAAAATTACATTGCCTGCTGCTTTTCAACGCGGAGTTGTTTATTATTATGCCCTTTGATTTGTTATCTGTCTGTATTTACTATGAAATTATTACCCCACTCTTCTTGAAGGGACTTCAGATCATAGAACTTGTCATATGTTAGTTCTTCCACATGATAAGGGTTCCCAGTCTTTTTAGCTGATCTGATCAAGGTAGCGTATTGTTGTGAACAGTATATAAGACCTGATTTATTATAACGTTTGATTTGTTTTTCAATAACGCTGTGTACGTTATCTCCCTCATTTTGCGAATGCCCGCGCACTAAAAATGTATGTGTGATTGAGTTGACTCTCATGGTTGAAACAGCAAAAGCATAGACCACAACAATTGTCGCTGTAAAATATAATATCCAAATCCTTATTTAATGCATTTTTCTCAACTAACATTTTTATATACTATAGCACACAAGATCCTATTTCGTCCCAAAAAAAAAACTACATTTTTTGCAAATAAATCACTCACAGTGAAATTTAGACAATTTATTCTCGATTTATAATAAAACAAAGATGCTTGACCTTTGGGAATTTGCATTACGGCTTGCAGACTGTTATTTGTGCTGCTAGAATTATCCGACGATGAACTTCTGGAACTATCTGATGACGAGTTAGAAGAAGCAGAAGAGAGAAATCTTTTCCTTGTAATGAGGAAGAGTGGACAGTGAGTTTCCTTCTCGCTAGGTAAAGTGTAATGCGAATCCTTATCCGAGTCATCAAAATCGCTACCCTCACTATTGACTGGTGAACTAAAGTAGGATGGTCTCACCTGAGATCTGTTTGACGTAGATTGTGAATTCAGTGTGTTCTCGTGAGCCTCCAACTCATTATCATTACCCACTGGTTCATTTGCAATATTTTCTGGTTCTGTGGTGCTGGTTGAAGGCAATGGTGTGCACTTTTGAAGCTTCCATTCTACATCATTACCCCCGATTCACTTAAACCAGATGATAGGGCCATTTTGATCAATAGTTGACCACGACCCTTCATCTTCTGAAAAATAAATCTTTAAGTTGATTTAGCCACAAAGACTACATTAACTCAAAAGCACATAATAACTCGAAGTCGACCCTTCTTAATAATATTTTTTGAATCACTTGGACAAATAAAACTTCAATGCAAAATATTCCTATATTCAAATGAACTGTAGCAGCTATAGTTACAACAATAAGGGCGATTTTCATTTAACCAACAATATTCGATTAATTCAAATATTGAGAAATAATTTCAACAATAATAAGTTATTTTTAGTTAGTAAAAAAATAATACTTACGTTTGTAAACAAACACTCGCCTAAGTCTAAATAGAAAAAGAATCAGCCTTATTTTATCACCAGTTCAACCACGAAGACTAGTTTAACTAAAAATAATTTACGTATTCAATGCGCGATCAACCATGAATACACGCTCAACTCGATATAATCTGGTCTTTAATTAAACATACAGCACCCATCCCTTTAGCTAACAGCAGGGCTATTGCGTATCTTTTTTGACAGCTAAAATGAAAATCACTATCAGTAAGTGCGAACATAATGGTCGTCAAACAACTAATTTCCTATAATGTAACTATAGTAACAAACTGCCATGACGTCACAGCTGATGGTCATTAGAAAAGTCAAAGTTAGCGAATAGCCCTGCAGGTCGCAACTGGTAATGAGCGGGTGTTGTTGACGGGGGGTGTGGACCCCGCGAGTCAGGAATAAAAGCTTATAGCGCCGTCTTTATCTTATTTATGGAACTATTTCTACAGGTGTCTTTGGAGATTATGTAGTTTTGAACGTAGATCCCCGTAATGGTAAAAAGTCATTTTTGAATTATTTTGAGTTGCGTGACTCTTTAACTAGGTGTGCGAAATAGTTTTATTTTAAAGTTCAAGTAAAAATGTATTTATTTTATTTGCTTAAAACTGTTGTATTCAACACCGTTACAATGGTATGTGTGTTTTTATATACTTCAATGTAGGAAGCGTTAGTTGTTAAGAAACTCCATAGGTCTTAAATAGAATGTTAACTGAATGTTAAAACGTTAATTCTTGTCCTTTTTTTAAGGCTGGCTGGTAGAAAATGCGAAATAGTATTAAGTCCGCCTTTTGTACACTTTTCTTTTTGTTAAATTGTGCAATAAAGAATAAATCAATAAATAAATAAATAAAACTAAATTAGTAAACTTGGATTATTCTTTCCCTTACATATAGTTCATGATTACTTATTAGCAATATAAGCCGAAGAAAACTCACTGAATATCTTTAGAGAGAAGTGATAACAAAAAGAAACTTTTAATTAATTTCGAATCATAGTGGTTCGTAATAACATTGTTTCTTCTTATTTAATAAAACTGATATTGCACAGTAAAAATATTATGATTTAAAAGTATAGAAATCATCATCGATTCAAAAATGTTTATGAAATCTAAATTTTTATAATATGACATTGTAAAATGCATAAATTCATATACCATAATTAAATTTATATAAATTTTAATAAGCTTAACATGGCTATACATGTTTAAAAATATTTTCAAACCATATTTTTTTTTCGATTCAGCAATTATCGAAAAGTAGTAATCAAAACCAGAATACAAAAATAATATATTTTAATAGTAGGTATATGTTATAAAAACAATGTTTTAAAATTTTAATAAGGTACCTCAGTAATATTTATGTCGTATAAAATCTATTTTTTAATTCTAGAAAATACTCATGATAATATTTTTTCAAAGAAAACAACGAATATTATTCCGATTTAGACACGTTCATTGGTTTTATACAAACTTTTATTAATTATTCATTGTTATTTTATTTCAGATTATTTATTAATAAATATGGACACAACAATCTAAATCTTATTTAAATTTAAATATTATCTTAATAAATTTTAAACAAATATTATATTTTAACTTAAACAGTCGACTAAAGATCTCTTTAGAGAGATAAGTTATTTTAACCTAGATAGAATTTCAGGTTTTTTAATAACTTCGCGAGGAAAAAATAAGTTTCCTTACAGTTTTAATCATAAAGAAGAAGAACACTAATGGAAGCTAAAATATCTAATGAAATATTTCAACGTTTAAAAGTTCAAACATTATTATTCCAGACTATATAACTATTATAATTTTTAAACTCAGACTGTTTGTGAGGATCGGACGTCGTTAATAATTATCATGTGTCGGTACAACTGTAGTACCTATATAAAAAATAACCGTCCTGAAAAATATCCTTACTGAAATTTACTCAAGTATAACCAACTGAACATTTAATGTTATCAAGTGACAAAAGATAGCTAACAGTTCTGAAATGATTTGGTTGAGAAGTTTCGTCGGCCTTCAAAGTAGAGATGAAAGTCAGATTTGCAAACAGTTGGATAGTATATTTAATAAGTGTATTGAAATGTTTAGGAATAATATAACAATTAAAAAAATGTATAAAAAATGCACAAGCTATTTTTTTGAAACACATTTTGTGCTGTTATAATAATTTCTACCTTATTCATTACAATCACAGTTTGGTACCATCAAATTTTTATTTTTTTTTGTTAGTTAATTGATTTCATATAGCCAGAGTATCTGTGCCCACGCACAGATACTCTGGCTATATGAAATCCAAATTACGTTCACTCCATGAAAATTTTATTTCATATTTTCAACAAAAAATAAAATGTAACGTTTATTTATTTTTTTTATTATTATTGTATATTATTTTTTATGTAAAAAATACGGCCAGTACTTGCACCTGTGATCTGTGGATTGCAGTCACAGTCACTTTATCAAGTGATCCAAAATATTAACTTCTAAATTTGTTAACAATTTATATAAGTCGGAACTATAAAATTGGCCCGCACTATTATCAGGTACCTTGCACGCCAGACAGGGTAACCGAGCATAAGAGAAACATCGATACCCACTAATCATTGTAACCACACCAAAGTAATACCAAGTAACCTACTTGTTACACTACCGTACTCCAACAATATGAATTACCATCTCTAACTACGAAACCTTAATTTACGACTTCCACTAGATTAATATCTGTCTTCTGATCTAGACTATATCGTAGCACATAGTTGGTCTACTGAAATTCATGCGATTCGTGGCACGTTTCGTTTAACGTACTAATAACTATCTCCAACATTTATTATTTATATATAATGAGTAATAACTTTATTATTTATATATTATATACAATTATATAAAATAAAGAATTAAATTTGTATAAAACTACCTAAGTAACAAAATCTGGTTTATTTTAATTTTTACTTCACATGAAAATGAAAAACATTTAAGAAAAGTTTTGTTAGGAAAAAAAAACATCTCTTAACATTCTTACAAAATTTATTTAATTTATACATCCAAGGTGATAGTCATTTAACTAGTTGTTCTAACATATTTTATTCCAATGGATTATTTATGGAATGGATAGATTTATTACATGGAAAATAAAAACCCTAAAATTGCGACGTAGACCCGTCCTATGGAAGTTGTAAACTTTACTAACAAAATCGAACTGAATTCGTAAAGTTATAGTTTAATGCATCCCGATTAAAAGTTTTACAGTTTTATGGAAGTTTTGGAATATAAATCGTTAAAAGTTATAAAACTCAAACCTTATATTGATAGCTCCGGGGCGTGCATATCCTGTATAAACGTCTATAGTTTTTTTTATTGTTATTTACCTATTAGAAAAAACTGATAGATTTATTAAATTCTAAGCTCGGATAAAAATTATGTTTTTAAATAACTTATCACAAGGAGCAGACCAATTTAATTTATTTTGTCTTATTTTATAAATATTAGTAAAATACATTTTTGAAAGACATTATTAGTGTATTAAGAGTGTAAATCACTAATATTAATTAAAATCAATAAAAATATTTATTCTATAATATAATTATTCTACACTTCCTGTAATCTAACAATATTAAAGAAACATAAACTTCAGGTACTTTGTTACTTATTTGAAATTCATATTTGAGCATTCACTTGAATAATTCAGTATCCTTACAAGCCCTACTTAAAGTTATTCTCTTTATGTCTACAATAATGGTGGATTATAATAAAGCTGATGTAGACCATACAAATATTAACGGTACAACAATTACATTTATCAATTTTTTCCAATTTAATTAAATCCAATATTTTTGATCTTTATCTAATCATTTTAGCAGTTTTTGGCATTTTGTCGACAGATGCCGACCATCATTTTGCTATTTTTATTAAATCAGCTGACGAGCCTGTCGGTCTCATAATGGTAAGTGATTACCGTCGACGGTGATCTTTTGCAACAGCAGAGGATACACAAGTGCCTTGGGCGCCATGAGGTCATCCTCCTGCTAGTGTACTTTTTTTAGGTAGTTTAAGTTCCGCTTAAGGGTATTTATACCACATGTTAATGGAGCGGATACGCGGTGGAAAGTTTTTAAAAATTACGAATATGGAATAAGTGTAAATCTTGTAAAGTAATTGAACTATCTTAGTTGTTCAAACAACTTCTAAATAATTATAAGAATCAGTTGATTTGATTCCTGTTACAATCTGAGTAGCCACTTGGTCCTATTTTTCTATTTATTATGTGAAGTGTTTTACATTTATATAATCCAATTAACTTGTTAATATCTGGATAGAAGTCTATTGTTACCAAAAAGTATTTAACATGTTTTTGTAACTAAACGTAAACGTTTATATTTGGATTACAGATCAAAATGAAATAATATAAAAGCTAAACGTGCTACGACGTCTACTTTTCTTATTTAATAAACACTTTATATTCCCTCCAGTGAGAGTTGAATACTCATTGAATGAAACTGGAGATTGAATAAACTAAATTATTGTTTTGTGGATTTATTCCTTAAACAATTCCAATCTTTTTAGACTTGTATAAAAAAAAATATGTAAAAACACTTATTTACTAATCGTTTCCATTCATTTATAATAACGATATAAATATGTTTAAGTAAAAAAATATATTTAATTCCTTTTTTCAAGTAATATTTATTTTAACAATTACTTTTTAAATAAATTAAGCACTATTAGGTAAAACTTCTTAAATATATGATTATAACTAGCTGTGCCTGCGACTTCGTACGCTTAGATTGCATACCCTTTGTAGTTACCAATGTATGTAAAAACTATAAACCTTCAGTTTCATCAAACTCAATCAAGTATTAGCGTAAAGTAGTATTTCTTTTTTATTTATGTATATATTTTTTCATGTTTAAAAACTGGCAAGCAAGCAGCAAATCTTTTAAAACTGTCACAAATTTCGCATATCTTCCATTATTAAATACTCATTATTTCAATATGTTAAGTTTAACATAATATCAAAGGAGTTTCTTCCTTTAAGTTAAATTATAACTTACTACAGTACGTGGCTGTATGATTATGAGTAGTTACAGAATTCAGGCAACAATTTCTACATCTTGGAGTTTTGGTTTTACTGCGCAATATATTATAATATTATCTTGTAACAAACTAATATAAGATTGTATTAATTTAAGTCTTAGACGAATATTTTCTTGCTTTAGCTGGAATTAAAAGGTAATAATAATTATAAGTCTAAGACGTCCTCATATGTCCAATAATTTGAACTCTGAAATAAGCTAATGAGAAATCAGTTTTTAATCCTCAAGTTAAGTTACTCTTCCAAAAAATGTATTTGTACATTTTAAATTATTTGTTTATTAATTAAAATACAAAATATTAGATACGTTATGACGAACTGACCTATTTTGTTGGTAAACTAAGCACCACTTTGACTTCATATATATGTTTTCATTTAATTTTTAAACTTTAACAAATGCCTTTAATACTGTAGTATAGAATATATATACAGGGTTATTTGTAATTAACTGGCCACCTCTTGTTAATTACAGAGTAGGCCAGAGGTCTTTACATCAATCCCAACAACATTTGTTCTACGACTTTTAAAAATGAATAGTTTTAAAAATTTAAGTTTTCCCATACAAAATTTATTTGCTGCCTGCCTGAACTGCCATTAACTCTGATGTAGGTATAGCCCTCTGGCGTTGACCTTTTAAGTACTTTTAACAAAATACAGAGTAATAAGTAAAAAAGGGAGCAAAATCTTTTTTTTACTTATCTTATTTTGTGTTGTTGAAATTAGATTCATATATACAATAAAATGATAATATTTTCCTTTATAGTATAGTTATTTTGTAAAAGTCGTGAGCTGCATACCTTTTCCAAAGTATTTATTTATTTACTTTTTGGTATATTTCGTGTACTAGAGTTTGTACAGAAAAAAATTGGGACATAAATTTAGACAAGATGAGCTTATTTTTATGAATAGATTGTTTCCAGCTCAATGTACCAATAGATTATAGAGGATTATTACTAATTTATTTGCATTTTAATGGTATGTGTTTCGTTAATAAAAGGATTATAATATAATCTAACTAATAATGTAAATGTTTATTTATTTATTTATTTAATTGGAAGCCAATACACAATGGAAAACATTTGTTTTAGCATTTGTGAAGTAAATATAAGTCACAAAGGCCCAATTATATGCTTAAATCTTAAAAATAGACATAAAAGTAAATGCTACAGATTTCATGCGCAGAAGTTACAATTAAAATGTATACTATGACTAATAATAAAAAGAAAACAAACAGAAGCAACTAAAACAAAAGAAAACAAAATTGAAAATAATATTAAAATTATGTAAAAATAAAACTTATATTAACGAAAATAAAAATAAATGACTGGTAATGGTTATCATATTAGCTGATTCGTAAATTGGTATATTTGATCGTCAATCGCGCAAAAAAACTAATTTGGAGAAAATTTGGCACATGGATAGTTTATAATCTGAATATGACATAGGATGTTTTTTATGTTTGTTCCTTGAACTGTTTCCTTGATCTATCAAGGTGGCGTAGAATTAGAATAATATTTTGTTTACAATATATATAAAAATTGCACTCGGACAACCCGTTGATTTACATTGCTTTATGATTCCCTTTATCAAGATGATTCCAGTAAATTAATTTTAATTTTCAATAAATGGATTGCTTTAATAACAGTTCTATTAAGCAAAGACAAATTATTTGTTTTAGTTTTGACGAATTTAATTTTGCTTTTTCAATTGAATTACTAAATTCAGTATTGGTAGTGTTATCCAGGTTGTTTTTTTTTTAACTAAAACAGCTCAGGCGAAACCAGTGAAAAAATCTTATATCAATAAATCTTAATGTGTAAATGCAAAAAAAACTTTATACATATTGTTTCTAACATTTCCTTTTCAAGATATATTATTGCTTTTGACGTGTAAGCCATGATGATATATGAAAATATTTTTCATTAAAACTGTTACAACATTTAAAACAAAGAAACAAAATATTCCAATTCAATCATCGTTTAAACCGTCCCGTCGCTCTACTAACTGATACGGTAGCTCGGTTTATTTTTCATTCTATATTTATAAATATTTAAGTAAGCTTAATATGGCTATACATGTTTATAGATATTTTCAAACATATATTCATGATGAAATTTCCAAAAATAGGTATAACACGATGAAGACAGTTGTATATAGAATGCTAACATTCTATATACAACTGTTTTTTTCGGATAGGTGTGGACATTTATTAAGCTTCTTTCGAAAATACTAAACAATATGTCTAACTTTGTACTATAGATTAACATAGAGTTAGTAGATTAACGTAGAGTAAAATTGCCACAAACATTAAAGTTTGAAAACATCCATAAACATGTATAGCATGTTACGTTTATTTTAAAATAAACATAGAAAAAAGCAACAAGTTTGACTATAATTGTATAATTATATAAATTCAAAAAAAAAAAAAATGGTTTCAAAGCCAACTGTAGCAAGTGGTCCGGTAAATGTTGTTATCTCCGATAGTAAAAAAGCGTAAATATTTTATCTATTGAAATAATTTATTTATGTTCTAATATTAACTTAGTAATAAGAGTTCGTTTTCTATATATGGACTTACATTGATTAGAAACAACGTCGTTGTTTAATGGAAGTACTTGAAAGTGTTGTGTTGAGATTCATTTAATTTTATTATTTAATATTAATGTTAAGACCTTGTAAATAAATGTAGGTTCTATGTTTATAGAACCTACATTTACTTAGTCCTTCCAATAACTATGAATTGAAGGCTCGGGTTTTTTATGTTTACTTCTTAAATTAACTCTTTACTAGTCATACTATCTTCCAGTAAATTATTACGTCTTGTTCGTCATGTAGTTTTTTACCCTGACTGCTGAATTAATAGTGGATCCAATTCCCAGAGAGATACTTTATTTTTCTTGGTGTTGTTCAGAAATTGTTGTTTAGAGTCTAAGTCTAATTTGCATATGTTTTTCAGGAGCTAAGTACCCGTGAATATAGATTATGTCAGATTGCAGCATTGGTAGTTATTTAACTGTATTTACAGACGCGATTGAACGAAGCCATCAAAAACGTCACATTAAATACAAAAATCTTATTTTACGAAACTTTTACCGATTCAGGATCTCAAAGACTTTCAATTGTATCGACTTTCAATCAATCGTATAAACGACAAATTCATATATTTTCCCCACCCTTACCATTTATGCTTCCTCGTTTACCTCACGAATGTCCTTTTCTAATACTTGTAGGTGAAGAATGGACGAATAAAATGTGACCTTCAATATTTATAACATAATAGAAAAATGAAACCTAAACAGAAAATAATAGTCAAGAAATACTTGATATGGTTAAATATTATATTTTATAATTTTCACTACCAACCCTTATCAAGCCAGATGTCTTAAGCATAAGAAGTCTGGCGAAAACTTAATCATGCTCGATTTTCTTTTTTATTTATTATTTGTTTTACTAAGTCTAAACAGTTATTCGAATCATCTATATATCATGCCAGTAATTAGCACAGCGTTGATGAAAAGATGACTTTGGAATATATATGTTAGAAACATTAAATTTAAAATGTGAACATTATTTTTCAAGTGTAAGATAATAACATTTTATCTACTCTGATACTATGATACAAAGATTATAAAAATGAAAACAAAATTCTTATGACAAACATTACGTACAGACCAAAAATAAAAAAATATTTTTTTTATTACAATACAGGGCTTGTGGACACCTGTATCATAATATAACTTTTTAATCACAACGATACACCTATAAAACCTCCAGCTGGACCAAGGAGGTTGAACCTCTACTTAAAAAAAAAAGGTTTTAATGAACGAATCCGCGGCGACGCAACACGCTCTCGACGTTTCCGCCTTGGCACCAACATTGACATTAAAAAAATCTGTTGTTATATTCAGCGTTTTATTTGTAATATTGTTTTACGTATTATATATGAGAGTAGATAAAGTAGTGTATGACACTGTACATAACTTGGTCTTATAACACTCGTGTGACACTATAAAACACACTCGTGTTATAAGAACCCTTGTTATGCAACAGTATCATAAACTACTAATAGGAAACGGAACTCATGCACAAATGTAAAAGTATTATTACAGGTGTTTAGCATCAACAGTTTGAAACACGCGAGGGAGTTGATCCTTTTTATTAGCTATTTCGAACTCATTCCTGGATTCCTCGCATACTTACCTTTGCCTCGTAACTGTATCCCCTAAAAGAAAAAGTACTTTATGTCGGTAAAAATGTTTTCCAATTTGCATCCTACATAAAGCCGGAAAAAGAAGGCCATTTTACCAATTTTCGACTTTTTCAATTTCAATTGGTATCATTTAAAGATAAAAGATATATTTCTTTTAATTTAGAAAGTTACCAGATGTTAATAGCGTAAGAGTATTTAATAATTAAGAGGTTTATTTTTGTTGTAGGTATAAACTTTTTTTGAGGTTCCATGAAAATTTATCTTCTGAAGTCAACAACGTTTAATTAAAAGTTAACGTTCATTAGATATTAATATTATTGATTATAATTTTTGTAAAAAATATTTTAATCTTATCTTCGGTTTGTAAAAGTACAAGTACCTAAATCTTATTTTTATAAGTTAAAATTAACTTGCTTCACTTAGAAAATCATTTTATAGTAAGTTTGCAATATCCACCCTAGCAATTTAAAAGGTCAAGCCAATAGCGCCAATTTCTTATGGGAACGATTCACAGCTACATACCGTTAGAATCATTTAATTTTCTGCATCGTCTCTATTTTCGTGGCCATAGAATGACGTTTTTGTTGCGTATACAGACTGTCAGTTATAGTACTTTCATGGTAGATTAAATACTACTGAACCGATTACAATGAAATTTGTTATGTAAGTAGTTGAAGACCCGAAATAACACATAGGTTATTAAAATACTAACTTTTGGACATGGTTTTGTCTGTGATGTTTGTTATTCAATGACGTTAAAACTACTGAACGGATTTGGATGCAACTTAACAATATTAAATATATATATTTACCCGGCTATAATCATGTAATTTTTATCAGAATTTGCCCCACTAGTTTCGAACCCAATCAGGGTTCCTATTCATGAGCTCGAAGCATGGCGGACTCGGGGCGTGAACTTCGTTTAATAGTGATATAGTGAGTTCAGTGTGTTTACAACGGAATATAATGAAAATACAGCAACCAAAGACATCTATATCGCACACTCCTTAGCTTGCAGCAAATCAATTTACACTACATTAAACTTTTACAATTATTTAGAGCCTGAGCAATATCCCAGGTCTATTACATGCTATTATAATGAGGGGTCAGTAATATTCAGAATTATCAAAAGGAACTGATATATCTGTATAAACTGATCGATATGTTATCAATGATATTTTTTCCATATTTTTCTAAGATAAATTATAGTAATTATATCATAAATTATCTTTTATTACATAGTTGAGAATACTATTACATAATCGCACTGTATTCGCTCATGTAGATTAAAAAGCAACAAAAATAAAAGAAATTCCCTCTAACTAGGAGCTGTCGCCTGTTCAAACACATCTGTTTATTTAATATATTAACCCATTCCTTCCTGCTATCGTATTTTTATAACACATTTACAGGTTTTTCTACAGGTTAATATTTGTTTTGATATTATAATACAATTTTATATAATGAGTTACGTAAGTATATATAAAAAAAACCTACCTCTTTAATTTGTTTTGCAAAATTAAAGCAAATTAAGGCCATTTAAAAATGTCTTTCTGTATTTGATGTTTTGTAAAATAACGAAGGGGTTTTTATTTTTTATACCATATAATATTAATCCTTCTCAATTAAAAATACAATATTACGATTGTGGTTCTTTGTATATAAGAACGTCAACATAAAACTTAATATAATTTGGAAAAAATACCACCTTTAAAAACTAACTATAAACATGACAGCGGAAGTACGTCTATTACTGTTCGACTTGAAAACATTTTCATCCTGTATAGTTGAAGGATGAATACTTTGATTGTTTTTTGCGGTTGTTATGTTAACATTAGTCGATAAGTTTACATATTAAGTTTGATGGCAGCGAAATATGCAAGAAAACTCAAAGTATTGTTAAAAGTTATAATAAAGAGTTACAGTAAACAAATTATAATTAGTGATTACTAAAGTAGTGTTTGTAAGTCAGCGGTTGATCCAGGAATTAATGTAAACTTGTGGGCGATTCCCACCGATGTCGCAACGTGAGCGGTGTCGTCTTCACATGACACGAGGAGCAGTGTCAGTCAGCGTCGTCAGCATTACCTTGTGTAATGGAGTTATTGCTTACACTATGGCTTTACCTTGGCTATGCTTGCGTGACACACGAACACTATACCTCTGTTGATAAATTTGTTATAAATACTTACATATTATTGTGGAATCGCTGATGAGACGATTATTGTATACATGCATAGTGGAATCACTAGTTAGACGATAGTTGAATATATCAAACATATCCGATCAGAATCATAATTCTGATCGGATATGTTTGTTATTAAATCCTAGGGGATTTAATGATAAAACATCGTAATTCTTAGTTTGTGCTAATAGTTTTTCTGTAATTATTTAACTAAGAATTTTATTTCTTAATCATACTCTTGCCTTCAACTTTCAGAAATTAACAAGTAAACAGTAATATTTGATTACCAATAAACACGACAATGTTTCCTTACGCCCCCTCTGAGATGCTTCTTTTTTTGTATGAACAAGACATGATGTCTATGCTATTATAGCGTCACACGGAGAGCGGGCGGTTCAAGGGACCCACATTTGAAAAGGAGGGCCAGCGTGGGCCCCCATGGGGAACGGATTGCCGTTCCAATCCAATCCAACCAACGAGGGCGTCTCAGGTGAGACACGGACCTCGGCTCAGGAAGTCGTTAGCAGGAGGAAAGATACGGGAAATTGGACAGTAGCGCTCTCCGATGGTAGAACCCCAGAGGAACGGAGCACTTACTCAGTTGGGACCTCTCTCTGACTAAAGTAGTCTTACGTGGTCTATACTCTACGGCGTAAGCTACCAGTGGGTTCGGGTGTCGCTCATCATTATCATAGTAACTCTGGTAAAGCCCCTTAAATACTGAGCAATGGTCGGAAGGTCTAAGTCTCTTTAGAGATCGATGTTGCAAACGAACCACGGCGTCCCGGTCGCAATCCTACCTGTTATGAATCACTTGATGGTGCTTCAGATAAGTGTGCGCAAAAACTTGACTCGTATAGGAGATGACGGAATGTATGCAAGCTTTGTAAAGTGTCACCTTATTGCGAAGGGACATTTTACTCCGCTTGCCTAACAGCGGATATAAACGATCTAATATGTAGGCCGCTCTGCTACGAACGGTCCTAATATGCGAAGCGTAAACTAACTCAAAAGTAAAAAAAATAAAAAACTGTAAAATTTCATTAGAAATTAAAAAAATCTCCAATACAAAACTACATCTAACAAGAATATATATAATAATGTATTTTATGAAGTCGTCGCGTCGAGGGACCGCTTAATAAAGGAAGAAATTAAATGCAAAAAGTTTACCAAGGCAAATAAAGAAATTATGATACCGAATAGTATAGTCTAAGTCCTCAATTAACTTAGTAAAATAGACAACATCGTCAATGTACATACAACATTCCCTCGAAGCAACGACATCAATAAATAGATAATAATATCATTTTTATTCTTTTTAGACGTATTTTTGTATCGGGGGTCTTTTAATTATTTTTTCTTTGTTTATACTTAACCTTGCCATAGAATTATTGGATACCATATACCTAACTAAAATAAAGCTTAAATAAATAATCTTATTTTCTAATTTATCCATGAAACCTATATTAAAAGGTACAGTTATATATTATACATATAAATAAATAATTGTTCATTTAAAATTCAAATAACTACATACCTGCAATACTTAAGCATAACCAAACCATTTTATGTGGCTTGCGTGATGTTACCAATGTTTACTTCCATTGATATGGGAATGGAATGTTTCAAATTAGATTTTATTTGGTGAAAACTTTTCCGATATTACTAGAGTATTGTGTTTTTTGTTCAGTTATATAATATTTGTAAAACTAAATTAGATTACTAAACTAAATTAGAATATAAATTAAATGTGAATATATAATATAAGGTTAACGAAATGTAGACACATAATTAATAATATTAACATTAATTTTTTCATTCCATTGTTAATATATAATTATCTATTTATTTAATTTTGGATATATAAATTACAGTTTTTTTTAAGTAGTAATTAAAATGTACCCTCCTTTATTAAGTAAAATAACGAACAAAATAAAGTACGTTTATTTTATCAGTATTATATTTGTTTAAGAATATCTATAAACATGTATAGCCATGTTAAACTTATTTAAATTCGACCTCTTGCGGGTTCGAATCTCCGTTCGTATCGGTTTATTTTTCATTCTATATTTATATAAATTTAAACAGTATTATATTATTTTTTGTTTTTTTTTTTGCTGAAAATAAAATCAAAAATGCATAATCGAACTATCTTTACCAATAATTAATAAAATCTAAGTAATCAAATCACTTCACGAAATGTGTATAATGAATTCTAGCTTTCTTTTAAACATTTTTAAAATAAAAATGCTAACTAAGTAGGTATATACCTACTGAAATATCTAATATAATATAATTAACTATCCAATATAATATATGTATATATATAATAAACGGAATTATTTCAGAAGTAATAAGCACAAGTTCGCGTCAGTGAGTTACTTGAGTGAGCGAGACGTAGATACACATTGCACACCCACAAAAGGAACTTTCACAGTCTTTGAAGTCGTATGCAAGAAATAAGTCTTTTCAACAATCGCACATGAAAATGTTCACATATTTGCTATGAAAATTGTTTTGTTACATTCTATCATGTTTTATGCTTATTTATGAATGGAATTTTAGAGCATGATACATTCTCTATATGTTACGATCTCTGCTCGGATTCATTAATTCGAAGTCATTAATTTATATTGGAAGAAGCTTTTTTCAGAATTGCAGTGTAGGTATGAGATGAGACGAGGTAAATATATTTGGGAAAAAACAAAGATCAGCGAAGTCGTGAAGCTAGCTGATGACAAGGAAACCATCTATGTTATTATTCCGCAGATACAATTTGAAATTTCCTGTGATACATATTTTTTTCAGTACTATTTTCTACAATCGTTTATAAATAATGCGATGGAAAGTTAAGTAGTTAAAGAAACATTTCGCGATCAACCCTTTTAATTTTTTGTTATATTATTTTAAATTATTATACTAAAAAAAATTGATAAAATGGGTATATTTTGCTAAGAGTAAAGTTGTTTAATAATATATTATCTTCATTAAGTACATCGAGCAGTATAAATAGGGGATGCCTAGATGATGTTATGCCGACACATAAAGATCAGCTGGGTTTGGATATTATGAAGAAAATATGGAACAATCGGTATATACTGATATTGCACATAGGCATTTGCCATTGAGCAGGAACGTGAATAGTATTTTTTTATTTTTTTTTATTTTTAAACCATTGACAACAAGTAATTGATAAATAAAATTATATAACCTTTTTTATCTTGATGGCAACCTTATTTAACTTGATGTTTAATCCATAACAATTACTGATGTAAGATTACTTATTAAATTTTATATAATTATAAAGAAAGGATGGAATCTTAAAAACTAAATAAAGAGAGCTACTGATTTTTTTAATGAAATGGATATATAATTGATACTTTATTTGTTTTCTTCTTTTCGTACATATCAAATCAAATCAAATCAAACAACTTTATTTGGACAACATACATAAAAAAAATAATAACCAAAACATCAAATTAAAAAAAAAATACAAAAAAGAATACAAAGAGAAAATAAAAAACACACAAAAAGAACAAAAAAAAAACATTAAAAGTTACTTTAGTTATAAATTATAAAAAAAATAGAAAACCAATAAATAAAAATGTATATATGTCCTCCAAAATGGAAAGCCACTCACCTAATGTCAAAGACGTTGTCTTCGACGCTGGTATTCTGTGGCTGCCACTTACAGGGTTACGTCGCGCGGTAATAACAGCAATATCAAAATAATTGTTTTCATAAAATAATATTGTATAAAATATCAAATGTAATAAATTATATAATTACATATACACGTACAAACACACACATATATACACACACACACGTACATACATACATACACGTACACATACATATATACATATATATATATATATACACATACACACACATATATATATTCCCACGAGTAAATTAAATAAAAATGTACTGTTTTATTACTACTTAGTTCCAAAATCCAAACAATGAAAGATCATAAGATGGATCACTCACTACAGATCATATCACTACTATATTTTTTTTTCTAATTAATTGAATGGTTAAAAGCTATCTAAAAACATCTTAAATAACGCGACGAAGGTAACTTAAATTAAATTTTTATTACATTGTCATCGAAATAATGGAAAAACTTTAGCAATAACGACGATCTAAGAAATTTGGAAAAAAACGTTTACTATGTTAATGCAGAATGAAACCTTTTTTCATCATCCATCATTGCGGATATTTATATTTAATTCATACTTATTAAAGCTGAAACTTAAAACAACCTGAAATGTAACTGACGATTCTGTCTGAAACTTTGCAGACCAAGAAATATTCACTGTTGGTACCGATAACGTCGACTTGCGGTTTTAACACAACAGCCATGTTAGCCGCACTCGCGTAACACAATGAACCGAGAGTGCAATAAAGGTTATTTTTTCAGAATCATTCAGTAATTAGGTAAGTGGCTACACAAATGTTTTGTAAAATATATTGTTTTGAAGTCTCTCAAGATAGCTTAATTGTGTCTCAGAGATAAGGATGACTTGTATAAGCATAGTTAAATTAAAATGAAGCAGAGATTGACCAACAACATTTTGCTTTGTAAAATTATATAAATATTGAATGAAAAATAAACCGATACGGGCAGGGATTCGAACCCGTGACTACTGAGAAACCGTCCCGTCGCTCTACCAACTGACCTACATGTCTATACATGTTTATAGATATTGCCAACAATATTTTTCTTGCAAATAGGGAGAGATAAAATTAAATAAATATTTAAAAGTAAAAGTTTTGTACTAATCCCATTTATTTGGCAATACTATGGTAACGGGATTCGAACCCGTGACTACTGAGAAACCGTCCCGTCGCTCTACCAACTGAACTACATGTCTATACATGTTTATAAA
This sequence comes from Napeogenes sylphis, assembly GCA_959347405.1. NCBI lineage: Eukaryota > Metazoa > Arthropoda > Insecta > Lepidoptera > Nymphalidae > Napeogenes > Napeogenes sylphis. The sequence goes on along the minus strand of OY365788.1, from coordinate 24,301,769 downwards.
TATTGCCAACAATATTTTTCTTGCAAATAGGGAGAGATAAAATTAAATAAATATTTAAAAGTAAAAGTTTTGTATTAATCCCATTTATTTGGCAATACTATGGTAACGTGTGGACTTGACTTTTTGGCTGTAGAGTGTAGAGTATAGTAACACCATCAAATATAATAGGCGGTAAGTTCGACCAATCAACTCTAGCAATTCAAAGAATAGGCTTTAAGTAATGGTAGAAAATGTATAGACTGCTTTTAGCAAAGACTATATCAGTAAATATAAATAATATAATATAGGAAAATTTAAATCAAAGGTTACTTCTTCGCGCACTTCTCCAGATCTGAGAATTTATGAATATGCCTTTATGTATTCTATATATACAACATGTTTTCCAATGTCGTCTGTTCAGTATTGAAATTTTAAAGAGATAAACGAAATATAACTTTTAAAGTTACAAAATTGGACAGAGAGGAAAACCATTTGTAATCTTAAAGAAATCGTGATGGATTTTGGTTAATAATCTTTTATACTTTACTGATCTTTTATCATATAAAATTTCACACAAAACTAACTTCAGAAATGTATAAATTTATTTTTGTTTTTTTTTTAATATAAGGTGGTATTTCTTATTATTTTGATGTTGGAGAGCGTTATGTAATTATATTGAGGTATGAAAATAACAAAACATCGAAACTGGAGTCAATGACCCCATCTCAGAAGGAATACTACTTCTGGTATTAAGATATGTTTTCTAGGAAGTCATAATGTATATTCACAAAATATTTATATTTTTATTGTAAGAAGTTCATAATAAAACATCATCACCTGTATTTAATTTATTTACCAGCAGCGGTGTGCCTGAAAGAGGTTAATTTTTTACAACCAAATGAAACTAGTTGCGTACATTTGAGATTAATGTAATGTAATTGAAATACTTACGAGTAACAGTGATAAAGAACTGCTTGTAAAATAAGATTATGATCTATTTGTAAACTAAACTTTATTATCTTCAACTTTATATGTTTAATATTTGAAAATGCCTTTAAAAAACTAATGATATATTCTCAATATTAAAAAAAAAATAGAAACAAAAATGACATGAGTTACTGACCTACAAAAATGACATGTGTTTTAAAGTTTAAATGTTATGGGCCTTAATAGTGCACGTACATATTACATATAAAAATACATCTAAAAACCCATGTAGTTGAATATATTCACTTAATATTAGATCAATCCATCATATATAAAATTACTAGCTGTTGCCCGCTACTCCGCCCACGTGTTTATTGACAAACAATGTTTTTATCTTTCTCAATTTTTTAAACTTCCAGCTAAAAACATTTTTTTTTTTGATAAAAGTTATTCTATATTACTTCTCATTTCTTCAAATGTATGTAGAAAGTTTCATAATAATCGGTTGAGTAGTTTTTGCGTGAAAGCTTAACAAACAACCTTACATTCGCATTTATAGTATTAGTAGGATATAGTACTAAAAGTTATTCATTTATATGTTAATTTATTATGTACCTATATGTGTAGAAGTTTTTAAACTATCGCGTTTCATTATATGTAATTATAAAAAAATAGGAAATTAACTCGTCCGGAATAGGTATCACATACCTTTTATTTGCCTGACGTTTCGACCAGGTTGCACCGGTCGTGGTCACAAGCTTACTGTCTTAGCGGTGCAGGCTCTCCGTCGTCGAATCCGTGGGGAAGAAATTATTATTATCTTACATTGGAATCTGATGATGTTTGTATTCTATAGGATACATTTTGGTGGGGAATTACACGATTTAATTCCCCCAACCCCGTCCCATTACCGGACGTCCTGACGCACGGCGGGTATCCATCCCTACATTGTGGACACTCCACCTGTCCGAACGAAGCGCTATGCTTCGCCTTTTTTAGTGCATACAGCGAAGGACTGGAACAATCTGCCTGCGTGGGTATTGCCGGCCAAATATAATGTGGGTGTCTTCAAGAGGAGAGTGCTGCTAGGTTAATGTGCGTTACCACCTAAGACTACATTTCACTTACCATCAGGTGGAATGTAGTCAAGCATTAACCTAGTTTTGTATAAAAATAAATAAATAAATAAATAAATCTCTATCAGGTTAATGTTTTCGAACTAACTAAAAAACTAGGATCCGACACTTTGCGCTTCGTGAGTTGAGCTAAGTCTCCTCCCTTTTTATATGCTAATAAATTTAGCAAAAATTTTGTATTTAACACTGATGCAAGTGCGTAGGGATTTTACATGGGAACTCTCATAGACAATTTTCTTTTTGCTATAACTTTTCTCTTGTTAATATTTTTAGGTTCTTTTTATTTAGGAACTCTAATAAAAGTTGTAGCTCCCTGGTGAAAATTATGAATATCTATTTAGAGGTTTCAGAGTTAGCGCAGTCGTAAAACTTCAAAATTAACGGTTAAGAGCTTCGCTTACGATAAGCTCAAATATTTCATAAATATTCTGTCGAGTCATCCTAATAGCAGTATTGAAAATAAACATAACTCAATTGATTGATTTTATCTACTAAAAGATGCTATAAGTTTGCTCACAATGAGTAGAATCACTTATGATTAAAATATTTAAATATTTTGCTATTATATTTAATTCATAAACGTACAAAATAGTTAAACATGTAAAAGCCACCGTCATCGGCGACATACGCCGCAGGGTAACGTCGCATTTAGGGGAAAACTCAATGAAGCGATTGAATATTTCGATCTTCCGCATGACGCCTCAGATAAACACGTAGGTAATCTGGAGATAGATTGGTGAAATAAAAACAATTTTTTAAGATCACTTTAAATTTCATACATTGTTTTTTCAACTGATCACCACATCTGGTCATCGTTACCCATAAATGTGATATAATAATAGAATCTGAACGATAATATAAACACTTTTTAAAACTATAATATGATTTAAATAATTATAAGCTAGTGTTTGTTTTCTTAAAGTTTCACCTTAATCTCTGGAATTCTTCTTTTTTATTATATTATTTTGAATTTTTAAATATTATTTTGAACAATTATAATATCGGCCTTTCTATACTCCAAATGTCGTCTAAATATAATTACATTACCAAATTATAAACAAACAAATGTTTACTCTTAACTAATTTTACATATGTTCATTTTGTTATAAGTAATCCTTTGTGTATGATATCATATAATGTATACAATGTCCATAATATTTACTTTAATAGAAAATAACTATTTAAATTAGCAACATTAGGGCCATGATAATTAACATTATTGGTCGATTTAGGACTATTTGATTGAACCATAATTAACTAAGTTTATAATATTTGGGCTAAATGTTGAAAGCAGGTGATTATTCATCATTCCAATTTAATGTACAGTTCCATTAAAGATACTGTAACTAATGTAAATTACATAACAACTAATGTATATTTGGTAATTTTAGATTTACTTGCTTAACGTTGTCAGACAATGTTGGCCAATATATATATTTTCATATCCAATATGTTCATTTTATTTTAAAAAATTGCTTTGTCAGTCACGCCTTACATATTATTGTGTATATAGAAAGCTTATAAACATAATATACATTAGTTTCGTCAAATAATAAAGACAAAATACTAATAGATTTTATCCTTTAAACATTTATTTTCCTGCCGCGTTTAAACTAACAACGGATTAAATTCAGCATGATATCCTAGATATCACGATCTGTTGATCGAAGCCCGCACGAAAAATAAGCTACAGCAATGAATATCTCTGGTACAATATACGCAGCGACGTATACTTACTGACGTGTTTATAGAAGAACGCTCTTTATTATTAGTTACTCTTAACCAATGTAAAAAAATAAATGAAAAATTAAAAAAAACCCCGAAATAAAATAAAAATAATATTATTATGTACTTATTGAAGTCGTTGCTTCGGGGGACCGTTGTACGTACGTTGACGATGGTGTGTATTTTACGAAGTTAATCATTGAGGACTTAAACTATATGATTCGATATCGTAATTTCTTTATTTGCCTTGTTGACTTACTTGCATTTTAATTTCTTCCTTTATTAAACGGTCCCCCGACGCAACGAATTTAATAAGTACATAATAATATTATTTTAATTCTTTTTAGAGGTCTTTTTGGATCGGGGGTTTGTAATTTCTTTTCTTTTTTCTTCTTTTGAAAGATATGTTACTGGTTTCTAAATTGTATTAAATGAACCTACATACACACAAATTTTCACTTGCTTAAGTATTTCTATCAATAATGCATAAGAAGCTTTCACCTGTACCAATAAAACTTCAATATCTTGGAGACGACTCTTTCTATTTCGACCAAACATGGCTAAGAACCATCTCGACAAATCAGGCTTTCGATTAAAAAAAATCCAAAATCAAACCCGTTCACGCGTTGGGCTGCTACATTGCCACAGACAGACACACAGATACACAAATATGCAGATGGACAGGTCAAACTTATAACAATTCTCTTTTTGAGTCGGGGCTTAAAAATACTGTAACATACTCGTAGCTATGAAATGCGCATAGTTATATACGTTTCATAAAATAATTAATTAGTTTTGATAGCGAATTCGTTTTTACCTCTTGAAATACAAATTATAAGTCTACTTCATCTTAATTTTACTTTATATGTATACAAATCTATACCTTTATATTCATATTGTAGTTATAGGCCAAATATTTTTTTGAGTTGATCGGAGCAAAATTATAAGCTTTTCAAAAGTGAATATGTATATACATATTATATATTATATTATACCTATATAGGTATATTGACTTAAATATTTACCCAACACACGTTTCATTAAAATGCGTTCAGTCGTTGGTTGTATTTTAATTACAAACTAATAAAGTTTTTTGTACCATTAAAAAAAAGACGATAATCCATAACATAGTAGATTTTGTTTAAGTAAGTAGCAATTGGTTTAATAAATTTATTACAATAATTCATTAAATGAATTGTTAAATTGATATAAAATAATGTTTATATGAAGTATTAATCAAGGCTTAGGGAGTTTGAATAAAGAATACATTCTAAATATGAAATATGAACGCAAATATTGGACATGCTTAACATAACAACAAACTGGTAATTCTATAATCTTAAGAGGCGCTGGTAATTCTAAGAGAAGTAAATACATTTCATTTAATTCTCATCCAAAACTTAGAAGTTTTAAGATATTATTAAAGTCTTTAAGGGTATTGGTATATTATTATCGTATAGTTTACATTCATAATTATCTATCTGTCTTAAAATATAATATGGCATACTATGTAATTTTGAATTCAAGAAGGGAGTAATATTCAAAATTATAAAATGCCAGAAGTATTTTCATTTATGTACTAAAAGTTATATTATAAATTATAGTAGTAAAGTTAAATTATACTAGTATTAACAGTTGAAATCTAATTATATATCTATTTATCTAATCAACCTATTCAAATGCGATTAAACAAGCGATTTCACGTTGTACCGGAAACTCTAAAGCTGCGAAACGCTGGCATTTATAATAGAACAGTTAATTCTGATGGTAAATAATATAATGCTATTAGAATAAATAATCCTATATAAGCCAAATAACAAAAAGCCAAAATGAAATGTATAAATTATAAATTTAAAATTTAAAAAACCCCCGATACAAAAAGACCTCTAAAAAGAATAAAAATAATATTAGTATGTACTTATTGAATTCGTTGCGTCGGGGGACCGTCGTACGTACGTTGATAGTGTTTATATTACGAAGTTAATTATTGAGGACTATACGATTCGATATTGTAATTTCTATATTTGCCTTGTTAACTTACTTGCATTTTAATTTTTTTTTCCTTTATTAAACGGTCCCCCGTATCGGGGGTTTTTTAAATTTTTAATTAATTTTTTTTTCTGCTTTTTAAAGTTATGTAACTATTTTGTGAATTGTACTAAATGAACCTACAGATACTCAAAATTTTCAATTGTTTAAGTAGGAAAGATTCGTTTGTTTGTTTGAATTGAATAGGCTCCGAAAGCTACGGGACCGATATTTAAAATAATCTTTTATTATTAGAATCCTATATTATGATGTACAAAGGTTACATTTAATACGAGAAATATGTATTATATTTTGTAAAATATAAGTAGTAATCCACGTGAAAGTTTCGACAATGTAATAAATTATAAATGTTTTAAGTAACATGATTCAAGACTTTTTCATATGGGTAGGTAGATAGGTAGGTTTCATATTATATACGAATATTAATAAATATAAACATTTAGAGTTAAAATGATTTACAATCACTTATGACACTATAATGAAGGGATTTATATAATCACTAGCTGTTGCCCGTGATTCTTTATGACTACGATCATAAGCCATATAAATATATTTTTACGGTCTACGTGGACGCAATCACGGGCAACAGCTATTCCTAATAAAGTACTTTACCTGAGTAAGTAAGTGTAAAAACCTTTTGGCCCTCATAACAAGGCTTTTTTTCTATATAGCGGGCAAAACAGCTGGGAGCAGCTAATTATTACATAAAAACCTCTCCCCCGCACGAATAAAACGTCAATATTTTGAAGACGACTAATTTTATTTTAATCAAACATAAATAATAACCATCTCGACGAACATAGCTTACGATTAAAAAAGACCGCATTCAAATCCGTTTATGCGTTTTGCCACAAACAGCTAGTTATGGCATAAGAACCTCTCCCCCGTACGATTAAAACGTCAATATCTTGAATACGGCTATTTTTATTTCAATTAAACATGGATAAAAAATATCTCAACGAGCATAGCTTTCGGTTAAAAAAACCTGCATCCAAATCCGTCAACGCGTTTGGCCGCAAACAGCTAATTATTGCATAAGAACCTCTCCCCCGCACGAATTAATCGTCAATATCTTGGAGACGACTAATTCTATTTCGACCAAACATAGATAAGAACCATCTCGACAAGCATAGGCCTTCCTACTTTGTATTAAAAAAAAAAAAATACAAACAAAAACACCTTTGGGAGTCATTCCGTCGCTCTACCAAGCTCTATCTCTCTTGAGATAAGGTATCGCTACCTGCATGGATGAATTAAGGATTTTAGATATAATAATCTTTATGGCGTACAAAGCGCTTTTATAACAATTACGCTTTTTCAAAAATCCTAACCAATGTTTAAAAAAAATGCAGAAATCGAAATTAATGTTTCATAATGTTTATGGAATATTTAGCTAATTTATATTTTATATAAATTAATATAAAAAAATATATAAATACCAGTAGGAACAGGAAAATAACAAAAAATATATATTCTTTTTAAGATAGGTATAGAATTAATTTAAAATATTACGTAAACAATTAATTATTGAAAAAAATGTTTTCATGCACCATTAATAGGAGAGTTATTTGAATTTCTAGATATTATTGCTAAGATACTAGAATGTACAGGAAACTGAAGCATAAAAGTTCTAGTTAGTAAAATTTTATGGACAATTTGTCGTTATTGTTATTTTGTTTGTTACTTCCTGGTAGTCTAGTATTAAGTGGCCCGGCATGCTGAGCCAAAAACCGTACGTTCGATTCCCACACGGGACGTTTGTTTTTATCTCTCACAGATTGTTGCTTCGAGTTTGCATAATCTTTAAAACCGATATTTCTATGTTTCTAAAACGACTTGAGGATGACGCAACCTGAGGACTTTTTTCTAAAGCGGTACTGGTTTTTCAAGTGATAAAATTAAACATTTAGTCAAGGGCAAAAATTATGTACCATGGAGAATTATGTACAATTCGGACTCCTGCAATTCTTTGTGTTTTGCAGTTAACCAGTTGGTAAAAAAAAAAATATTCAAGAATATACTCGTACAATTATAATTACACAAATGAGCCGTATTTATGTGTAAAAAAAAGGTGAAATGGTTAGATCAAGCCGCCGCCGGTTCGTAACTCCACCGACGGAGTTGCGAGTTCACTCGCGTGCGTCACGAGCCTCTTCGGTGCAATAGACATCGAAGAGCTCCTAGTCTTTTCGAATGAAATGAGGGATTCCGCGCGGAACCCTCCCGCGAGGATGGAAGTGCTCCTCAAGCACGCCGTCCTAATCAAATCGATATACGAACACACGATGTCAACATGATGACATCGCGTGGAAGGGTAAAACCTCGCTCTCTGACTGTCGCTACATTCAACGCGAACGGGCTACTTAAGCAGATAGATCTAGTGCGCGACTTCGTGGTCACGCACCAGATAGACGTCCTGTTAGTACAAGAGACCTTTCTGAAGCCGTGTAATCGTGATCCGCGCATCGCAAATTACCGTCTCGTTAGGAACGATAGGGCAACCGCGAAGGGGGGAACCATCATCTACTACAGAAGGTCTCTTCATTGCACTCCGCTCGATCCGCCCCAACTAGTCAACGTAGAAGCGTCATTATGTCAGGTGGGTATGACCGGCCATCAGTCGATCGTACTAGCATCCGTCTATCTTTCTCCCAATAAAGCCTTAGTTGAGAGGGACCTTAAGTCCTTACTCCAATTAGGTAACGCAACCATTCTGGCCGGCGACCTAAATTGCAAACATCCCCGCTGGAACTCCACTGTCGCAAACAGTAGAGGAAATCTCCTTGATAGGCTAAGTTACAAGGCTGGTCTCGACTTCGAGATCACCGCGCCTTTGAGTCCCACGCGATACTGCGACACAGACTTCCGACATGACAGACCCGACGTGCTCGACATAGTACTCTTGAAGGGCGTGACACTCCAGTTACGTTCTATCGAGACGCTATCCGAGCTAGACTCTGACCATCGACCGGTCCTATTTCAGCTAGGACTTCCTCCCCTTAGGGAACCCGCGACCAAAACAATTATTAACTGGACGAAGCTTCGAGAGCAACTCCATTCCCCCGTACCAGCGCACCTCGACAAAATTCCTGACCAGCTTACATCGGTCGAGGACGCTGTCTCAGCCGCGACTAACTTCACAGAACATTTGGTAGACAGCATAGGAAAGTCCTCGAGGGAGGTCCGAGTGAACTTCGAGGGTTACCGAGCACTCCCTCCGGACATTAGACTTCTCATCACCCGTAAAAACGCCGCGATTAGAGCCCATGACCGATACCCGACAGATGACAACCGACGGAGGCTGCGCCGTCTTCAGAGGGAGTCGAGACAAGCTCTCGACGACTTCAAAGATAGCGGCTGGGATAGGACGCTTGCGACGCTCTCTCCAACACACCAGGCATTCTGGCGGTTGCAGAGAGCGTTGAAGGCGGACACTGTCTCAGATATGCCTCCCTTGGTTGGACCTAACTCCGCCATCGCGTTTGACGACCCTGACAAAGCTGAGTGCTTAGCCGACAGTCTAGAGAGCCAGTGCCGTCTGTCTGCTCAATCCGTTGATCGCGATCATGTCGAAATAGTCGACAAATCGGTCAATATAATGTGTTCTCAGCCATTGGTTGGTCCGCCAATCAAGGAAACGAACCTAGACGAGGTGACGTCCATAGTTAGGGCGCTTCACGTCAAGAAATCGCCAGGTCCCGATAGGATCACTAACAAAGTGATAAAGCTTCTTCCGCCTCCTTTAATTTACCTATTGGTTACCATTTTTAACGCTCTACTGGCCGGTTGCTCGTTTCCGGCCTAGTGGAAAGAGGCCATAGTGATAGGGTTCCATAAGCCGGGCAAACCCCGGCATCTGCCTAGTAGGTACCGTCCCATTAGTCTTCTTAGTTCCTTAGGGAAAGTATATGAGAGAATCATCCTCTGTAGACTTAGATCGGAAGTCGAGAGACTCAAAATCATCCCAAATGAGCAGTTCGGCTTTAGAGCCAACCATTCATGTTCCCATCAGGTGCAACGCCTCACGGAGCACATATTTATTTATTTATTTTTTTTTATTTATTTATTTCATGTACCAGAAATTTCATAAACAACAAAAAAAAATTGACATAAAAGTGCACATAGGATTAGCTTATCCCTATAAAGAGATCTCTTCCAGCTACCCATGAGAGTTGGAAAAGAATATTTGTGTGGGCAGAAATAGGTACACATAAATTTTAACAATATATACAATACATACACTTACTCATAAATAAACATTCAGTAAAATATATAATGACAAATATAATAACTATAATACATATATAATTAAAAAATATAGATCGCTTACATAAACTTACATAAACATAAAACTTAAGACAGTGACAGATAGTGTTGCTTTAATTTTTTTTTGAAAGTAAGGACAGATCGGCTACTTGTAATTTCGTTAGGAAGTGAATTCCATAACCTCGCAGCATTTACGGTAAAGGATTTGGAGAAAAAAGTAGTATTATAAGAGGGGATATCGAAAGTTTTTACTTTGATGCAGGAGCGTTTGGGACGACTATTAGGCAAGGATAGATGGAAACGTTCGTATAAATAAGGAGGTGAGGATTTTTTAAGAATGTTGTATAGCGTGGTCAATATATGCATATTCCGGCGAAGGCGGATGGGGAGCCACTTCAGTTGACGCCGAAAATCTGAAACGTGGTCAAATTTTCGTAAACCGAAGACAAATCGAATGCATAAGTTTTGAAGGCGGTCTAATTTATTGAGTAGCTCTTCAGAAGCATCCAGATAGCAAACGTCACCGTAGTCGAGGAGGGGTAACAAGAGGGATTGTGCTAGCAAGATTCTAGTCCGCAGAGGCAAGAAATTCTGCAAACGCCTGAGAGAGTGGAATGACATATGAACTCGCTTACTAGTTTCATTGACTTGCGCTGACCAACATAAATGTTTATCGAAAGTCAATCCCAGATTTTTAACCTCTTCAGAAAAAGTTATGACAGTGTTATGGTATATTACACTAGCAAGTTGGTTGAGGTGCAATTTATTAAGAAAAAATCTACTGCCGATTATAATTGCTTGTGATTTTTTCGGATTCACCTGGAGTCCAAAAGACTCTGCCCATTCTCTAATATTGCTCAAATCATTATTTATTATTCCGATACTGTGGTTAATGTCATTAAGAGAGCAATGCCTATATAGTTGTAAATCGTCTGCATAAAGATGGTAGGGAGAAGATAATATTTTAGATAATTCATTTATAAATATGGAAAAAAGTAAAGGGGATAAAATGCCGCCCTGAGGAACACCGGCACCGATAGATCAGCCCACTGAGAGGAGGAACCATCACAGCAGGTAATCTGTCGGCGACCGTAAAGGTAAGTGTGAAACCAGTTAACCACGGGTGGAGATATGTTAAGGCAGCGCAAAACACCTAGTAGTATGTCGTAATCTACAGTATTAAAAGCATTGCTGAAGTCAAGAAGGACGAGGATAGTTAGGTTTTTGTTATCCATAGCGAGCCGTATGTCATCGGTAACCTTAAGTAAAGCTGTGGATGTGCTATGTGCAGTGCGGAAACCGGACTGGAAAGGACTAAGGAGATGGTTGGATGTTAAGAAGGTAGATAGTTGCTTAAAAACTACTTTTTCTATAACTTTGGACAGGAAAGGAAGGATAGATATGGGACGAAACTGAGAGGGAGAGCTTGGATTATTGGATTTAGGTAGTGGGATAACATGAGCCAATTTCCAAGAATTAGGAAAAGAATTGGTTGTTAAAGAAAAGTTGAGGATATGGGTTATAACAGCCAATATAGTGTCGAGTAAAGGAATCAGCATGTCACGACTAATGTTATCATTAGCTACTGCTTTGGAACTGAGATTTATTAGAGCTGCCTTAACATCACACTCCGTAATTTCTCTAAAAGTAAAACTGTCACAGATAGGTAGGGCAACCTTGTTTAATTTATTAAGCACAGATGATTTCTTTAAATCACTTATGATAAGTGAGGAAGTCGAAAAATGGTCATTCAGTAAATTTAAGTTAAAAGAATTATTAAAGGAAAGTAGAGATTTACCCACACCTAGTGACTTAAAAAGCCTCCACAGTTGTGAAGGTGTAGAATTATTAGCGCAGGAATAAATATAACGGCATTTCGCATCCCTACACATCCTGTTGCAGCGATTACGTAACTTCTTATAAGAAGCATGATTTTCGTTTGTAGGGTATTTCTTATAGCGTGTCTTAGCTCTATTGCGTTTCTTCATAAAACATTTGATGTCGTCAGAAAGCCAAGGAGCTGGAAAGTGTTTTACTTTGATAAGTTTTAAAGGTGCGTGGGAATCGTATAAGTTAATGACATTTGAATTAAAAATTTCAACTTTGGAGTCTACTGTTAAAGCTTCATACAAAATGGACCAATCAATATTGATGGCATCTTTATGTAAAAGATCCCAATTAATAGATTTAAAGTTACGTCGAAGAATAGTCTTGCCCTTGCGTCTAGGGGGAGTCAGATTGTATCGAAGAAATAAAAGATCGTGGTAAGAGAAAGGCGCAGTCAGCTGTCCATGAGCTAGCACGTTGTCAGAATTTGAAACAAAAATTAGGTCGAGGAAAGATGGTTTTGAGTGAGGTGAGAAATGGGTTTCGGAAAGAGGAAGAATAGAAAAATTGTACGAAGTTAGTAAAGATCTTAATCTTTTAGACCTAAAGTTATTCATGACAAGACATGTGTTTAAGTCGCCCATGATAATAACATGTTCGTAACAGGGTGAAAAAGAATCTAGCAGTAAATCTAGATCGTTGAAGTAGTCAGTGTTGGGAGAGGGACTGTACATAACACCAAGAAGTAATTTAGAATGTTGGACTACAATTTCAAGAAGAAGGTATTCTAAGGTGCCAAAAGTAGATGGAGGTGAAAAGCTGATTGTTTTAAAAGCTATATTATGTCTTAAGAATATGCAGACGCCGCCACCACGCTTTTCAAGGCGATCGTTGCGTATTAGTGTGTAATTGGGTAAACAATAGAGTGAGGAAGAAAGAGAAGGTTTAAGCCATGTTTCAGAAACAAGAATACAATCGACTTGGACGTTGCTAAATGTTGCGAGAAAATCAGAGTAGTGTGCCGGTATGCTTTGAGCGTTAATATGAACCACATTGAAGTTGGATTCACAACGGAAGATGGAGTTAAGTCTGGAATCTAAAGATTGAAAGTCATCAGATAAGGAGTCACTGTTAGCGCTCATAAAATCATCAGAGGAAGATGAAGATATACAAATATTATTAAAATCAATGATAGAATCTGTCATTGTAGAATACTGAATGATCGATATTTATAATAAAATACTAATTAATATGTATATACACGTATATATATATGCAATATATAAATAAAAATAATATTTTTGATGTACAATCTTAAAGCTAAATATATTGTTAATGCAATATACAAACCAACATATAAGATTCCACACTCACTGGCATAGTGAAAAAAAAAAATCTTTAAATACAAAATAAAATCTAAGATAAGCCTATTGAAAATCAAAATAATTAATATGATTAAAAAATATATATATAAACACACAAGAAAAAAAATAAAATAGACATCAGATAACCATACAAAGGCCGTACCGGTTTATAAAACGATTGACAGCTGTCAAGTGAAGAAGTCAATATGCAATTGAGTTTTGACACTTAATAATAATGAATTATGAAATTAATATGTGGAAGGTACATATTTTGTTAATATAACATTAAGTATTGATTGAGTTTATAAACAATGTTATACATAATGTACAAATGTGAAGTCAAGACAAAAACAAAAAGAAATATAAATGTGAACCGGTTGACGCTATGTAAAAGTATAAGGAGAAAATATGAAACTATTACTTAGCTACGGCCTTAGGAAATCGCCTGGGTCTTGTTTTTTGTTCCTGAGTGTTCAGAGAAGATGGAAAACTTCCCATTAACACACGCAACTCCTTCATGGATTCTATCTTCTTACGACTTTTATCGGGCAAAGAGACAAAAATGGCCCCATCCATTGACCAGGAGTTCTTAACACCAAAGTGACGTCTAGCTTCTGTGAAGACTTCCTGCCTCGGTTTTGTTAGGAATTCCGATATTGAGACACCAGAGCCCTTTAAGGCAGTTTTGGAATTCCAAATAGCAGACCTCTGCCTTAAAGAATTAAACCGAACCAATATTGGTCTAGGTTTATCCCTTTTGACTCCCAAACGATGGCAAACATCAATGTGAGAGACATGAAAACCACTAAAATTATATTTTATAATGGTGTCATGAATTGCTACTTCAGCTTTCTCGTTACTGTCTTCAGGTATGCCGTGGAATAAAAGAACTTTTCTACGTGAGAGTACTTCATGCCTATCAAAACCCGCAGAAAGTAACTGCAACTGATGCTGAAGCATAGAAAGTGTCTTCCATACCAGATCCTTGAAAGTTGTATAATCATGAGCCAAGACAGAAATATCATTAAAGGTGCTATTTGGTTGCTGTTTCGTGGATGCAAGTGATTGTGACAGTGCTTTATCAAAGTTTTCCATTCTGGATTCAAACATTGTGACAATGTCCTCCATGTTTTTTGTTACTTGACTGTGTAGATCCATTTTTTAATAAAGATGTTGTTCAGAAAGGGTGTGATTATGCCAGGTAGTGTAGAGAATCTTAACACTTAATAATATTGCATAAAAAGATTGACTTATTGAAAATATTTAATTTTTTATAAACAAAACTGTTAGCAGCAAAAATTATAGTTGTTTCACTTACTACATCTACCCGCAAAAAAGTACACATACTGATAGGGGCCACTGTGAGGGCCAAGAAGCATAGGACAGGAGCGCTCTTCCTCGATGTAGCTAAGGCGTTCGACAGGGTCTGGCACAATGGACTGGTGTACAAGTTATACCAGTTCAAGGTGTCGGACAGACTCGTACTCATCATACGGGACTACCTGACGAATCGCTCCTTTCGCTACAGAGTGGAAGGCGTCAACCCCCCGCCCCATCAGGGCGGGTGTTCCCCAGGGTTCAGTTCTCTCGCCCATCCTTTATTCCATCTACGCTAGCGATATTCCTAGACCGCGATCTAAAGTGCACCTTGCCATGTACGCGGACGATACCGCGCTTTACACGTCCTCTAAGGATCACTGGGAGATATACCAACGTCTCCAATCCGCAGTCGACTCCCTTGAGAGTTGGCTGCGGAAATGGCGGATCGAGGTAAACCCTGAGAAGAGCGTTTCGGTGCTCTTCGAACGGGGCCCCCCAAGGATCCTCCCGCGAATCAAACTCTTTGATAAACCGATACCTTGGAAAGACGAGGCAAAATACCTAGGAGTAACGTTAGATAGAAAGTTAGTTTTCACTGCGCATATTAGGACCGTTCGTAGCAGAGCGGCCTACATATTAGGTCGTTTATATCCGCTGTTAGGCAAGCGGAGTAAAATGTCCCTTCGCAACAAGGTGACACTTTACAAAGCTTGCATACGTTCCGTCATGTCCTATGCGAGTCCCGCTTTTGCGCACGCTAATCTGAAACCCCTTCAGGTGATTCAGAACAGGTTTACACGGATTGCAACCGGGGCGCCGTGGTTCGTACGCAACATCGATCTCCATCTCCATCAATTTAATAATGTTTTTAAGCCAAAAACTATGACTAAATACCTAAAACTTAAATTTAGTGATTGGGCTACCGTGGGAATATATAAAAGTAGAGATAAGTTATATGATTTATATAGTGAGAGGCAATGGAATCAAGATCCGGTATTCTTGAATAAAGTTAGGATTTTTTCTAAAATATTTAAGACCGTTTGCATACAAGCTAAGTCGATTTACATAAGAAATAAAATGTTAAACTCAGAAAATAAAATAAAGGCAACTTGGGATGTTTTATCTAGTGTTTCTGGGAAAAATAGGGCTGCTAATGGACCTATTAAGTTAAAAATTCATAATATTGAAATAAATTCAAATTCAACTGTGGCGGCTATTTTTGAGACTTTTTTTAACGAAATTCCTTTAACAGTCACGGGTAATTTAAAGTCTTCACCATGTGATGCAATCGTCGAATTGACGAATAACGTAAGAGTCAGTAATAAATGTTTTGTTTTTAAACCTGTTACATCATATGAAATTGTTAAAACTTTTATAAATCTAAATATGAAAAAAATCGGTGATCTTTGGGGTATGTCAGTAAAATTACTAATAAGTATTATAAATGATATTGCTCCACAATTATCCTTAATTTTTAACAAATGTATTGAAACCGGTACTTTCCCAGACTTAATGAAAAATAGTAAAGTAGTTCCTTTGTTCAAAAGTGGCGATAGACTAATACCCGGAAATTATAGACCTATCTCTATTTTACCCACTTTAAGTAAAATTTTCGAAAAAATTATACTAAACCAAATATCAGAATTTGTTTATAGCAATGAAATCATGCATAGTGAACAATATGGTTTCACCAAAGGCAAATCAACAACTGATGCGGGTGCCGCGCTTCTTAAGCACATTTACGACGCATGGGAAAAGTCACAGAATGCAATCGGAGTGTTTTGTGATTTATCTAAAGCCTTTGATTGCGTGGACCATCAAACATTACTTTGCAAACTTAATCACTATGGCGTGCGTAATGCTGCGCTTGATCTTATTGCCTCTTACTTGAATCAAAGAGTTCAGACGGTTGATGTAAATAATTGTAAATCGGTTGGATCTCACCTAAAACTGGGTGTTCCACAAGGATCTATTCTAGGCCCTTTCTTATTTTTACTCTATATTAATGATTTGCCCTTTTACGTAAAAGGACTATGTGACATTGTACTTTTTGCTGATGATACCTCACTTATTTTTAAAGTTGATCGTAATAAACCTAATTTTGACAAAGTTAACTGTGCTCTGTCACGTGTTCTTCATTGGTTTGAAATTAATAATTTGGTATTAAATACTAAGAAAACTAAATGCATGGAATTTACACTTCCTAATGTAAAAAGTCGGGATTGTAGTTTATTCCTTAACAATGAAGTGTTAGAACTGACTGACTCGACAACTTTCTTAGGTATAACTTTAGATAAAAAGCTCCAGTGGAACCCCCATCTCTCGACACTCGCAAGCAAACTTAGCTCAGCCGTCTTTGCAATTAAAAAAGTAAGACAATTAACAGACGCTAATACGGCTCGACTCGTTTATTTTAGTTATTTTCACAGTATATTGTCTTACGGTATCTTACTATGGGGCAGCGCTGCCGAAATTAATTCTATATTTATTTTACAAAAACGAGCTATACGGGCTATTTGTAACTTAAAAGCTAGAGACTCCCTAAGAGAAGTTTTTAAAGAAATCGGTATTCTTACGGTCGCTTCTCAATACATTTTTAATAACTTACTATATATACGCCAAAATTTAAATGACTATAAAAAAACAGCGACAGACATACTATCAATACAAGAAATAAAAATAGGCTTGTAACGCCTAAATTTAGACTTCAAAAAGTTAAGAAATCCTTCATGGGCTTGAGTATACGCATATATAATAAGGTTCCACAAGATATCTTAGATCTTCCTTTTCTTGGTTTCAAATCTAAAATTAAAAGTATATTATTAAATAAATCTTACTATAACATTCAAGAGTTTTTGGTTGATCGAAATGTGTGGAACTTGGGTCATTGTATCATAAATCTTGGGTCATAAATCTGTATTGTATTGCGAATAGCTAGTAATCTCCGCAATTTGTTTTTTGTTGTAAATTAATTTTTGCTTTATCGACCTTCTGCATCACACCGATTCCTTAGAAGTCACTACTTGCGGTAGCGTCGGGAGTCGAGTTGCCTCCCTCCCTCAAATATGTGCGAAGGGGGTGATGGCTGGCTCTTGTGTTATGCTCGTGAACGGGTGCTGCTTGCGGTGACTGGTTGTGTGGCAGGCCGAAGATTTGTGTATGTATATGTATATATATATATATATATATATATGTATATATATATTTACTGTTATTATTATTTAATTTTCGTTGCCTGAAATCATTGGGCTTCTTTTCCGATTGATTGCGACGGTTCTAGTTGTTCCAAAATTGCATTTAAGTTTATATTTTATTAATAAATAAAATTGACTCATTTGCAGGGTTGATGTTATAATTTATAAGTCAAACATTGTTAAATTTTATTTAAAAAGAGCAACTGTTGAGTTTCTGGCCAGCTCTTCTCAGCAGAACAGCATTCCGAGCTGGTGGTAGCTTACTCACAGACTGACTATACTGACCAATTTAATGTAATTGACGATTCAAAAGTGCGTGTAAATGCCTACTTGAATAAAGATATTTTGAATTTTGAATTTTTTTGAATAGAGATTTAGACCTTCCGACCATCGCTCAGTACTTCAAGGGGCTTTCCCAAAAGTACTTTGAACGTGCTGAGCGACACCCGAACCCACTGGTGGCTGACGCCGCAGAGTATAGACCACGTAAGACTACTTTAGTCAGAAAAAGAAGACCCAAGTCGGTACTCGTTGACCCCGACGACGCGTTCACAGTAGGTAATAACGTGTACGCGTAGGCATAATTGACACCACACAACATACAGACACACACCGTCTGTACCGGTATAGACGAGGTCCCAACTGAGTAAGTGCTCCGTTGCTCCGGCGTTCTGCCGTCGGAGGACGTTAGTGTCCAAATTTCCTTAGCTTCCCTCCTGACTAACGACGCCCCGAGCCGAGGTCCGTGTCTCAATCTGAGACGCCCTCGGGACGTCGTTCCCCATGGGGGCCCATCTGGCCCCCCCTTTTTAAGGGTGGGCCTCCTGACCCACCCGTTCCCCCGGTGACGCTGTAATAGCCAACAGGGCTAACAGCATAGACAGACAAAAAAAAAAAAAAAAAGGTTAGATCAAACATCTCTCACTAAGTATCCTGTAGATGTGTGCAGTGCATATGCATATAAGTGCATGTGTGTGTATGTGTGTGTGTGTGAGTATGTTTGTGTATGTGTCTGTCTGTTTGTACTTATGTGTAAGTGTTTATGTACCTACGAGACAAATAAACTAAAATTGCTTTTTAAAAAATATTATACAAGGCATTTTTAAAATTATATACCTATTATATATTTTTTTTTTATATATTTCTTTATTTGATCATGTAAATTAAGGGACAGGACAGAAAGCAAACGTTTAGCATTGGAAGTTTCTTAGACAGGTTTATATAGAAGAACTTTTAAAATTATGTGTTTCCGGGCTACTGCAAAGTAAAACTTCAACACGGTCATTAAATGCTAACTTTAGTTTTTGTCGGTTAAGAAAACAGCGTAAATGTATAAGTAAACCAAAAACATCATCGTGAAACAAAACGCAATGAAACTCTTCGTGTTGAAAAAGCATACCACAATTTGCTAGGAAATAATTTACTTATATTTTGGACTTAAATAGTATTCTATTTTTTTTTTAAAAGAGATAATTATTGCTTACGTCTTTAAAAGTTACGTCATTAAATTAGTTTTTTTGTTATCTTCTAAGCCATAAGCTATAAAATAATCAAATAATAAATAATTAAATAACAGATACATAAAAATATAAAAATTAAACGAAATACATCATTTTCATAAATATCATTATTATACATTGTTGCTAATTAAAGTTTTTTATTAGAGTTCCTTACCCAAAAAGTAGAAACCTATTTCCGAAATTTTCCCCTGTCTATCTTTTTGTCACCAGTCTGCATCTCATGAATCGGGGTCGCTAGACAATTTAAATTAGAGACAAAATAGACAATTAACAAATAAATATTTAATTGTAGCTCCTTGCTTGCTTCAACCTATAGGAGTCCACTGCTGGACATGGGTCTCCTCCATTTTGCGCCAGATATCCTCCGAAAACCTCATCCAGCCTCCATTTATTTATCCATGCAGTCATCCAGCCTCTACAAAAATAATATGTAATTTAGTTTTTTTTAAAGATAATAGTATGGAACCCTTAGTAGGAAAGTTTTTGACTCGTTCTTTGCAGGTTTAAAAAATATATATCAACAAGTAAGTTCAGCAATAATTTAATTGAAATTACTACATTTACATTTAAAACAAAATCTCCAAATGGGTCTTAAGAATTAATCAATTTTACACAAACTCATCCTGTATGTATATACATATATTGTGTTTACCTATACATACTTATAGGTAAACACATACGTATAGGTAAATATAGTTGTTCGGAGCCAGAAAATGTGCCGTGTACACTCTATATCATATACCCTTATCAAAACTCTTGTCTTAAGCATACAAGCCTTGACAAAACCAAAAAAGCTAGAAGACCTTTTTCATAAAATGCTTCACAAATTACACAAAGCCTCTCCATCAACAAATATTATGAGGCTACATTTACAAGCAAGTAAATATAAAGAAAGAACAAGAACATTAATTTAAAGATATTTTATATACGTACATTCGTTGAATACATAAAAACACCTTGCAAAATATTTTTTACGATATTATGGAAGTTCCTAAATGAGCAATTGCTGAATCAAAAATAAGTAGGTACATTGGTTTGAGTAAAAATCAACTGTAGCTTTTTTGTAGCTGTCTTGAGTGTAACTCAAACTGATTTTAATGTAGTGTATTTTTTGTCTCATTTCCTCTGAAACTCAAGTAGTTACATGTTTCTTTACTATTTTTCATTTTGAAGTATCACATGACAGGTGAATGAACACTTAGATTACATTCCTAAATATTTATTTTAATATTTTTATAGTTTCATTCTAATTTCATTTTTTTTTAGTGAAATAATTATATTCCTAATTTCATCAGCTAATTAATATCCAAGTACAAAACATAATGAATTTGCAAGACTCAGGAGTAGACAAAAATAAGTATATAATTATTTAGCTTATATTAACTAAAAGTTAAACTAATATAATAATAAAATATCTATGAACATATTACGTGTTAAGTTTATTTTAATTTTAAATAAATATAGAATGAAAAATAAACTTATATGGACAGAGATTAGTCGCGGGATCGAATCGGTTTTTTTTTCATTCCATATTTATTTAACATTTACTACTAGTATTTATAATACAGTGATAATTTGTACTTTTTTTTACTTAACACATTAATTTTAAAAGAAATCATGGATCAGCTAAAATTTCGTTTTTCCAATCTCCAGGTACATTCATTTAGTATTCAACTCACACCGAAATCATTTTTTTTTTTGTCTGTCTATGCTGTTAGCCCTGTTGGCTTTTACAGCGTCACCGGGGGATCGGAATCAATATAAGTGTTTATTGAATAAGGAAAGTAATTTTTTTAGCGAAAATCAATATCACTACATACATATATTAACTTATCTTTACATGAAGACTTTTTAATAAATAATAAATAAGCATGTATAAATAATAAATATACGTGTACATATATTGATTTTGCTAACCTTATCTTCTAAAATATTGAGATATAACAAAATGCACAATAAAAACTAACATAGTGTTATGTTAACCGTATGTACATATTTAAACATATAATATGTTTTTTCTTATAATGTATTATTAGCTTTTAAAAATTGTTATTTTAACTTTTGCATTGTTGTCAAGACTACAAAAGAGATGATTAATACAGTCATGTTAAAATAGCTGTCGGGCTAGCTTTGTAGTTAGTAGGCGAGCTTTGAAAGCGCGCTTTTTCTTCCGCGCACGTTGATGAATCGTGCTGGACTTAAGAGCAGTCCTAGCGTTGGTAGGAGTTATTTCACCACTCTTTATTAAATAGTATGCATTAAAAAAAATAACAATGTGATTTAAACCCAAGAACAGCCAAGTATTAGTATAGAAACGACACGTCCAATGTGAAGGTCGTGGGAAAGGATGAGATAATTATTTTATGACCGATTTAACTTTAATGTTAAAATCGATGGTGATTTTAAACAAACTTGTAATAGAATCTGATAAACATATTTTTATATTACAGCAATGAATCGATAGTCTATTTCTTATAAAAATTAAACCTAAAGTTTGAATAGAAGTAGAAATAAGTAAAGAAGGAATTCAATTATCTAATTATCATGAGTTATAAAGGAATGTTGAAATATTTTAAGTATAATATAAATATATTAAGTTTTAAATTATACGAATACCGTGAGCGGCTTCTGATTACAATAGGGATAAAACAGTACTTTAGTGGACTATGACATTAATATAAACAGCGTC
Source organism: Napeogenes sylphis (assembly GCA_959347405.1). Taxonomy (NCBI): domain Eukaryota; kingdom Metazoa; phylum Arthropoda; class Insecta; order Lepidoptera; family Nymphalidae; genus Napeogenes; species Napeogenes sylphis. The sequence continues at coordinate 24,279,773 of OY365788.1, read as the reverse complement.
TTAAACAATTATAATCTGCCGGTATATATTATAATTATATTATAATCTGCTAAATATACATACAATAAATATCTGTAAAAAACAAATCAAAAAATGTATTAATGTTGCAATTGCATTGCATTTACAGTGTTCTCAAACCTAGGTTACATAAAACCGCAACAACGTTTGAATATACTCTGTGTAAAGTTGTAGAAATTACTTTGGTTTCCAACTAAATATATATACGAACACTACTTGTCTAGTAAAACCTGTATTTAGTTATGTGACTTTCAACGTAAAATACATTCAATATTTGTCACCGACCTTTAGTTTTGATAGTTATTTGTTGTAGTATGTAGTCATAGTAATGTATTTAAATAAATATTAATTTGAAATGATAATGAAAAATGATAGCCAGGCAAAAAAGTACAACTAGGATAATTTTAAAATTTTGAACAGTGGTAGTAAATAACTAGAACAATATTTTGTTGTATTTTTGATCTTTATCGTTATATGTAATAATTAATAACCTATTTTAAGTAAGGAGCAATATTATCCATTATAATAAACTGTAATCCTGTGTTACGAGCAGATTTAAGCTCTACATTTTATAATTCAAATAACATCAGCATAGTGATAAGAATTTCTCAGAGATATTGTTTAATTTTTTATTTAGGCTTAATATGGGCATATACATGTATAGATAATTACTATTATTAATTTCTGTTGTGGCATATTTTTAAAGTGACATTATGTTAGAAATATTAATAAAAATTTTCGAGAATAACTGTGGATTTTACTTTCATTCCTATAAAGTAATATAAGGATGCTTCATCAATTAAACCAAGTGGCGTTATAGTTCAATTTGTAATAAGAGCGACTTGACGGTTTTTCAGAAGTCCCAGGTTGATTTTAATTAAAAATAATCGATATAGGCAAGTAAAACATGTTTTCAGATTTTTTTATGGCAAGATAAATTATTATTATACATTTTTTTAATTTAGTATGTCCCTAATAAAACTATTGTACAATGTTGTAGCAACGAAACGTCTGAGTTTTAACTTTTAGTATATATTATATAATATTTATTATTTTATCCTTCTATTTTATTTCCAAATCTTAAGATTGTAATATTTTTATTGTAAATAAAAGAAAAATATTTTTCTGTTACATACATAACTAAGGTGAGATATGTCGATTATCTGATTTAGTGAGTATCTTAAAAATGACCACATTTTCTGCACTAATCCCACCTAACCAATAAAGTTAATCACTTTTCACTCACATAATAATTAATAAGTATTTGATACTATGAACTCTCTTAAACTTAGATAAACGAAGACAAATGAATATAAAGAAGAATGTGATACAGAAATTTTGAAAAGAAACGAAGACATAAAATATAAAATAAAAGAACAACAAGTATTTGCACAATATAATATTTTTTTAACGCGTAACACTCTATTTGTTTAATTGACAGTAAGATCTCGTATATAATTATTAGAAACGTATACTATCGACATGTATCAAAATTCAGTATGTTAATAATTCCAAATAACATATTTGTTCGTTATAGTTGGAATTGTTAGTTGATTTCTGTAATATTTGGGCAGTCGAATACTTGCTGTTAATGAGCCGCATACCAACCATAAAATGAATATGTTTTACAAGTGAGCGTGCTTAATTGCTATTCATCGTTTAAATACCATATCAGTATCCATGTATCTATGTTAATAATATTGTTTGTTACTAAACTAACCATTTATGTTTTATAATTTTTTCATTGAGTGAGGAGTGAAGCTTTATATTGTTGGGTCAATTATTCCAAAATCCAAAATCCAAAATCAACATTTTCCAAAATGCCTTCCGATACCTTAACATATACCTAAATTAAGTTTGAACATAATATTGGGTTAAAACTGATCTTTTTAGTTAAAAATTCTTTACATATTTTTTTATTAATGATTATATTATAAGGAAAATAGAATATTGTATACCAATTTATTACTAACAGTATGTATAAAGAGATCATTTTTTTATTATAACGGTTGAATATGAATTACAAAGGATAGTACTACTAAAAGATGACTATTAAAGTTCAAAGTAGTTTTATATATTATGAATGTAATATATGTTGAAATTGACTTAACAAAACATAATTTTATTATACAGGTAGTGTTCTCATATATACCTAGTTGGAAACCAAATCAATTTCTACTTTATACGGAGTATGTTTGAGAGTTGTTGTAGTTTTATGAAATCGGTTTTATGGAATGAGGTTTGATAGCGTTGCCGATGCAATACAATAAATACTTCAATATATTTACTGTATTGTTATCTTACAGTAATACAATATATTTAAATATATTTCCTTCACTGGTATCACTGATTTATACAGTTATATATACAGTGATTATTATATTATTACGGCAATCAGATGTTTTGTTTTTTTAAGAATATGAGCTTTGAATTTAAAGGTTGTTCCAAATATATTATTATAAGTAATACAAAAAAAAGTTTTTTTTAATTTCAAATATCAACTCCTCCTAGCTCCCTTACTATAAAAATACCGTATTAAGAACGTTAGTATTTATAATGTAACTAGTAGACAGTAGAATTAACATAGTTTTTCGTCAGTACTCTTACATTATTAGAAAATGAACTTATTAAAATAAAAATGTTTATCTCATCTGCCTGTATTTCTGAATATGTGATTCTGAACTTCAACAGTAGTAAGACTGTGAATAATAATAAGCTTGTAAAAATATCTTATCTGGATGTTTCTAAAGACGCAACCATGACATATTATGAATACAGTATGATAACAGAGGTACTGCGACGACAAAACTTTCTCGGCAATGTTGAAGTGTTTGTACAAATGTGCAAGGAACGAGAATCGTTGGTGACTTTCTATCTGGGTATCTTTTTATTTATTTAGAAAAACGAAATATATTGAAAAAAATATAAATAATATTACATTTAAATTGAATAGATTGTCAAAAATAACTTCCGAGGAAATGTTTTTGTTGCTCTTTAAATTACCTATGGATATATCACAGTTCTTATATACTATAGTATATAGTATCACGCTTTAGCGTAATAGGAGTTTTTGATATAAAATATAAATTGGTTGAAAAAATCTGACACAATACTCTTACAATTGTTAAGAAAACTGTGGATATTAACATTTAATTTTATAATTGTTTTGTTTAAATTTACGGTAAAAAATACTACAAGGTTCAACAAACACAATTTATTAAAGGTATTTAACCTTTAATAAATCTCTTTCCGCGTAATAATATATTAATGAAATGAACCCCGGTGTTTAATAGAATGCATACCTTAAGGCCAGGTATCCCTACAAAACACATTGTTAGAATTCGTTTTTGAAATAGTAAACATTGAAATTTAAATCTAAAAAAAAATATGGTTAATTTTGAGGATATATTGCAGGGAATGTACTCGATGAAAACATGATTTAATAAAATTGGCTTGATAGAAAAAAATCACAAAGTTACCTCTTTTCCGTCTTTTTGTCTCCAATTTTTCGGTTTTATATCTAAAATAAGCGATTAAACATTATGGGTCTTTTACCAAAATAATGTTCATTGATTTCTCGAGGCATTTTACCCGATAGTTTTTTTTTATTCAATCTCTTATTTTTTTAATTAATCATTCAAGCGAAATTCGGTCCACAGAGAACTCGTCAGTGTCTCGCGAGACGTTGACAAGGTAAGACGTGTATCAAAATTTTGCAGATGCAATTGTGCGATTATCATGACATATATTATGTCATTCCCTAGTTTACCACAGTCTAGCTTTTTCAGTAGGTCCAAAGAGAATAATAAAAATGTTAAAATTGAAGACGTGTCAATCGAACATTTTGCAAAATCATGAATAACTCTCAAAGTAATCGAATTAAAATAGTAGATCATTTGAGACGTGGTTAGTTTACAACTTTATATCACTAAAAATTTGTATAAACACCAATATACACTCCGAGTAGGAATCAAACCCGCGACCGCAGATGCAGCACACGCACCATTAGACCATAGTGTTTTCTGTAAATTACATATGTTGTCTCTCTGACTGTCGATACATTCAACGTGAACTGGCTGTTTAAGCAGATACATCTAGTGTGCGACTTCGTGGTCACGCACCAGATAGACGTCCTGTTAGTACAAGAGACCTTTCTGAAGCCATGTAATCGTGATCCGCGCATCGTGAATCTCCGTCTCGTTAGGAACGATAGGGCAACCGCGAAGGGGGAACCACCATCTACTACAGAAGGTCTCTTCATTGCACTCCGCTCGAACCGCCCCAACTAGTTAACGTAGAAGCGTTATTATGTCAGGTGGGAATGACGGGCCATCAGTCGATCGTACTAGCATCCGTCTATCTTTCTCCCAATAAAGGGCCGTCTATCTTTCTCCCAATAAGGGGCCCATCTGGCCCCCCCTTTTTAAAGTGACGCTTCCCCGGTGACGCTGTAATAGCCAACAGGGCCAACAGTATAGACAGACAAAAATTATTGCAGCGAAACTGATGAAGGCAATGATGGGCTTATGATTGAATTGATAAATGATAAAGAAGGTTTTTTCCAACCTGTTACCTGTTGATGACAATTACTTTTTAAGAGAATTACAAGTGAAAGCACGCCACAATAATTTATTTAATTGTAATGCAAGTAATTTATGTTTAGTCGATAAAAGAAGAAATGGACTGATATCGTCTTTTAAATTTGAATGCAATATGTGTAAAAAAAATTATATAAATATAGAATGAAAAATAAACCGATACGGGCAGGGATCCGAACACGCGACTACTGGGAAACCGTCCCGCCGCTCTACCAACTGAGCTACCGTATCGCTGTCCACCTCGGTGAATTAAGCATTCTATATGTGCATTCTATGTGTACTACCAAGTAAAAGGCCAGTTACACGTAACAGAAATACAAAAGTGTCTTTTGGCAATATGGGCAGACGAGAATGAGAAAATATACACACAGTTCATTGAAAAAGATGATTTATTTTGGGACACTAATATGAAACCAAAATTATTAATATTTTATATAAATTGCTTGCTGCCTGAAATCATAGACAGTAGAAATGCAAGAGGTATGCCCATACGAGACATATCAATTCAGAAGGAAAATATGACTGATACAACTAACCGTAAATCTAAAAGCCCTGATAAGGAATCAATACCGGCACAAAATATACGCCGATTAAATTTTATTCAGTTTTAAATTACTTTAATTAAGATTTACCTATTTTATTGTGATTATACATAAACATAATTTAAATTAAATATATAATTTGTTTTATTTTTATTCTATATGTACCACTTACACTTTATTTATTTACGAAAATCAATAACATTATTAGCACATAAAAATATATTAAAAATGCATTAATATTTTGAAATGAAATAAATTATTAAACATGGTTTAGTTCTAAACTGTGGCGACAGGATGACGTCACGTGGTCGCTATGTGCAATGCCCGCTGCGAAGGCCGATGTACCTATATTACGCGGGCGGGGGTTGCACTGAATGCCTACTTTTGCAGGGATACCTGGCCTTAAATATATATGTATAATGTTACTTAATTTATATCTGTTACATATTAATATTTTGTTTTTGTAATTAAGGAATAATTAAGTGTGTTAAGACAAATCTATTCTATTTGGTATAGTAAATACATGTATGAAAACTTTTTACGGGACCGTATGAGCTCAGAAGATCAAAAATTCATTTTCAAACGAGATAAAAGTTAGAAGAAAAAAATCTGTTCTGAACGCTAGTAGCTGAAGTCTTATAAGAACTTTTTAATAAAAGAGACTTATTTTTAATTCTTAAAATGAAGGTTTTTAATAGAGCAAGTTCTTATAATTTTTTTCTAAAGAACCCTTTGATTATTTTACTATTATTAAACAATGCTTTGCAAAATAAGATTCTGAAAGCATTTCACTTATTTGTACTTGTGTTACATAATTTCTAAATAATTATCGGAAGTTTTTTTTATAAAATCTGACATAAAAAAAAAAAATAATAATAAAGAAAATAATAAAGGAAAATTGATAAACAATTTATAAAAGTTGAATTATATATTCTTGCTGTTTGATTATATAAATAATATTTTTTATGAAAACATAAATAACTTACAAATCAAATATACAATAAATAAAAAAAAAATACTTATGGTACTAGGTGCTTTATATAAAATATATTATATATCTAACAAATTGCGTGTGGTCAACAGTTACAGCGTTAGGAAGCTTATAATTTTTCTCTTTTATCTTTTATCTTTTATGTATATTTTTTTTTATTTGGTAATAAAGTTCTTTAAAACGAAACTTTATTTTGAATCCAACTTAGAATGAAAACTAAAAATTCTTCATTATCTCAGATTTTATTATTTTTCGATCGTATATTGTAATTGATGTTAAGATTTATGTATTTATAATTAGTTAAAGTTCATCTATATAAAATATACATAAAAATCATACATATTTGTTACACATACCATTTTTTTACAACGCTGTATTAACTGAATTACCTTAATTAAGTGAATCAAATAGTCAATTGTTTCTCAACACTGATCTTTGATAGCGAAACTAAACTTTGCTATCTGATTTATAGCAAAAGGTTTTCAGTGAGTAAATAAGAAAAAGATATACATTTTCTTAAAGTAAATGTTTGATCAAATTTAAGTTTTCAAATTAACTTAATAGTAACTTAATCTTATAGTAAACTTGTTAGGTAACGAAAAGTTGCTTCAGATGAGTTTAAACTCTGTGTGAGGTGACATCTAAAGGTATAATTAATTATCAGCTTACGACCTTCTGGACTCTACGCTCTATAAGCTGAGGTTAAGATAAAAAAATATGTGAAAATTGCCTAAACATTCAATACTAGCATTCTATGTTTTTTTTAATATTTACCTGATTTTGTTATGTATGTAAAATAAATATCCTTTTACAGCCTATGGACTTTTAGTTATTATCTTTTAAAATTATGTGATATTTACGACTATGTTTATCCTTAAGGTGACATGAAATGTTATAACTAATATAAAATAAACTTTTTTTGTGATAAGACTTTCGTAAACCATGGTCACTATTGAATATATATTTACTTGTCTGTATTGACATAAATTAATAGGTAACTCCTAGTCCATCCCGGGAGTCCGTCGTGCTTAGAGCTTCTCAATAGGAACTACAAATAGTTTCGAAACTAGTCAGGCAAAATTCCGATAAATTCAGGTTAAATATAGTCGAGTAAATATATACATATTAAAGTCTTAAAATTAAACAAAATTAGAATATAATAAAAAAAAACAAAAACCTAAGATACAAAAAGACGTCTAAAAAGGATAAATATAATATAATTATATACTTCTGAATTCGTTGCATCGAGGGACCTTTACATGTACGTTGACTATGGTGTCTTTTTTTACAAAGTTTTCAAAGGTAATGAGGACTTAGACTATACGATTTGATATCGTTATTTCGTAATTTGCCTAAGTAACTAACTTTCATTTAAATTTCGTCTTTATTTAGCGGTTCCCCGACGCAACGACTTGAATAAGTACATAATAATATTATTTGTATTCCACGAACATACGAACCTACGAAACACGAACGCTACGAACACACTTATTTTCACTTGTTTAAGTTTTTACTATAAAAATTGCATAAGAACTTTTCATCATTACCAATAAACGCTCCATATTTTGGAGATGCCTCCTTTTTTTTTCGACGTAACAGGCTTTCGACAAAAAACTGTATTCAATTATTTTTGGGTCGGGGGTAAAAATTAAGGAGTAGTATGGTACTAGTTCCAAAAAATTGATTACAACACGGTATACATTGTTGCTTTATGCTTTAAAACCTGATATAATATGTTTTCTTCCAGAATTTTTACACGACCACATGGGTTTTCACTTCCGTTGTATACAGCAGATAGAAACGAGGCCCAGACATTTATAATGGGAGGTCTGGTTAAAATTTATATTAAGTAAGGAAGTAAGTAATTTTTATTTTTAAACTTGAACCTTCTAAAGAGACGTTGTGTGTGTGTGACTGTGTGTGTTGTTGTTGTTGTATTTACTCAAATTATAAAACCTACGCTTATTTAATTATTATCTACATATTAATGATGCCCAGATAAAAAACTTAAATACAATTTTTTTGAGTTTTTTGTCATGTACTGAATAGTTAGTTATTAGTATTTTTTTACTAACTATTACAATACATAATTAATATTTTATTAAGTAGAACATAATGTTCCGTGAGTTTAAATAAAGATAGCATTTATACTTTGAATGTAGACTTTGAAGAGTCTTATCACAATAATATACTGGTTATCTTAGGGAAAAAAGAAAAGCTTATTTGTTAACGTCATAACTTGTTTATTCAGGATACATATTTTGACAAGGGTTGCTACAAGCTATTATTTTCGTAATGTACAATAATATTGCTCTGCTAAAAATGTTAAAACATTAACAACATTTAAATTTGCATATATAATATACAATAATTTTCAATACATAATTTTTTATCTAAAACGTAGTGACTTTTTGTAAAATATAAATACTTTTCATCCATTTGAACGTTGATGCCATATTATATTTTTTAATATTTATAAAGTGTATTTCAGTAAATAATGTAATAACAAATAGAAAGTGATGATGATTTGAGAACTAAATAATATTTACTTTTTAATTAAATTAAAAATTGCTTTGGTTATAGATCTATATACATAAATTAAATACATTTATTTAAGATTCAAAATTAAGATAAAAATTAAGCGTAGATTCAAAAGCCATGAACTTTCATACAAAATGTGATTTGTTAATCGTGATATTTAATGTAAAATAAAATATATAATACTTTACTAGCCATGGAACATGAAGCAAATATTTAGTATGTAATTTAAAAGTCACAAGCACATATATGATAATAAATAATAAAATGTTGAACCTTAAGTGTTATTAACACACACAACAACACAGTAACAAGTAAGTGAACTAATATTTTCTGTTCATTTAAAGTTAAATATAAAAACCATGTATTATCATGTAGTTATTCTACGTGAAAAATGAGCTCTTTTTTATGTCAAACTTAATATGACTTAAAACTTAATATGATAAGACCATCATCATTACAACAACAAAAATATGAAGTTGAAAATTATGACGTCTTGTTATGGTCGCTTAAATCTGAGAATATATAAACATCTTTATACATATGACTTATAAGGATATTTATACACTGAGTCATGACTCATAAAGACAACAATATTTAAATACTCTATAACACTCTATGTTAGGTAACATGCGTTGTAATGCTACTTTCTTATTCCGATATCACGATCTGTAACAAAGTACTGTAGTTGAAATACATTTATTGTATAATGGTTGTTAAAATTTAAAAAGTTATATGCAGTGTGAACAAAAACAAACCAACGTTTCTTTGCTACAAGATAAATAGTTTAGGAATTATTCAGACTTGTTTAATACACAGTACTTACACTTCAATGTTTAATATCTAACCATTTGAAATAGAATGGTCGAGAGCAGCCCTTACAACTCGTTTTATAATATTTAAACACGATAATAGGTGAGGGTAATTTTTACAATTTCATAACCAACTTACAAATGCTATTATTCATACCTCATAATAAGTTCTAGTAATTAATAAAAGATTAAACATTATGTAAAAATATCCTATGCTTCTAATTCTTAAAATATTTAACAGTAAGTACTAAATAACATTCCATAATAAATTGCGTAGGTGGCGCTACTGTTGAACCTTATAAACTAAAACATGTCAACTCCACTGTATTTACCATTTAAATTATTATAAATAAATATTACTAACAGAATGTATTAAGCAAACGACATATATTTTAATACATTTTGTTTTATCTGTACAGCAATAACACTACACAAATAAAATGTATTATTGGAGTACTATTAAAATTTAAACATATTTTCTTATTGATAAAAAATTGTTAAATAATAATTATTTTCGCCATCACGATATAGGTATTTTATTTAGTATCAAAAGATTTCTATTAGCAGAATAGGACAGAAAAAGTTAAAAATATTACAGTCATAAAAAATACAGAAAAATATTACATTCTTTTATACAGGGTACGCAGGTTCTGAAGCTATCAATAATAAACTTTAAATGTATAACTTTTAACGATTTATTTTCCAAAACTTTTCAGTATAAAACTTTTAATCGTGATGCATTAAACTATAACTTTACGAATTCGGTCCGATTTTAATAGCAACATTTATAAATGGCATTGAATAGGCTTGTCTCAATTTAAATTTATTACAATTTTTTTTTCGCTATATAAAATTTACGATTTTAAAAATAATAATACAAACCAAATTTAAAAATTGTTTTTTTGCATAATACCTTAGCTTTATTCTTTTAAAATGTTTCATCCCCCATATGACGAAAATATTTTAAACAAAATTTTGCTTGTTAAATAGTTTTATAATAAATAACTGCTCAGAAAAATCACATAACCAATGTTTGGAACAAAAGCGGTAAAAAAATTAAAAAATAATATTATAAATGTTACACTTATATCTTATACTTTGAGGATGGATCACTTGTCCCAACCAACAATTTCTTATATTTATCTTTCTTTTATTATGCGGTGACAAATTATTAACACAATAGCTTCATTTATATATGATATAAATTATTTTAATTATATCATATATAATATTAAAATAATTAATTTTATAAATCTACTTCATATTCCCATATTACAAACAACAGTGATAACTTACAAATCATTTATATATAAATAAATATTTTAAAATCTTTGTACTATTTAAAATTCGATTGTATGAATACCAACATAGAACATCATAGTTTTTTCCACTTTTATTAGCTGTCAACGTAATTTAGAATAATAGTATATTACACACCTAGGGAGGAAAAATAAGAAATGTCTCAGATCACACGGAATTGTCGACCTCGATTCCGCCTCGGTCGACAATTACCTTTCAATGATTCCACCTCGGTCGACAATAACATGTCATCTGAGACATTTCTTATTTTTCATCCCTAGGTGTGTGATATACTATTATACACGACTTATGTTCTATATATGGTTATGTGTATTAGGGGTATCATTAATTTTTTTTTATTATTTTTCTTACCTTTACCTCTCGCGTATATCTATCTAATATTAGAAGTGTTTGTATGTTTGTATGATGTACGGACTTGGATAATATAGGTAAACGAACTTTGTAACTTTTAATAACAAATACGATATTTTTATTAAGATAATTATTTAAAAGGGTTCTCTACATGGCATTTGGCATTGATTTAAAGGAATAGTTTCATTGCTATGCATAAAACCATTGTACTCGCGGATAAAAGCCACAACACATTTGAATAATACATTATCTTTATAAATTTTATCCTTATCTAAGTAACATATATTTTGCCATATGAAAATCATTTATAAATATAATGTTAAATTCAACAAAGCTAATGTTATTTACGTAATGGCGGTAGATGATATTAAGAGGTCATAGCTGCTGGCATAAAATAGAAAACTTCGTGGGTTGAACATAATATGGGTTATACGTTAAATTTTGTATACTCAGTCTGTCCATAAATACTGTTACAATTAAAAATAAAAAATATGCATTTGAATTTGGAATGTGTCTTTTTTATACGATTGTTCATTGTATTTTCTCATTTTAGTGCCAATGCATTCTATAATATTTTGCGATATTAAAATGGAGTGGGGTGATAAAAAGAACAGCATGGAGTATTATAAGTATAAGGAGAACAGAATAGCTGTGATTGCATTACACAAAGTAGGTATGGAACCAAATGCAATTTTTAAAACTCAATTCACTAGGTATTAGTCAAATGTTTGTGTACCGGGCTATTAATACTTCCTCTGTTTGTGACAGAGAAAGATCTGGTAGTGTTCGTTCGAAAAAGGTGGTCAAAGCAGTAAGGAAAAGAATTCGAAGAAATCTTGTTCGAAAGAAAAAGATTTTATCTCGAGAGAATTTTAAGAGATGACTTAGGATTTGCAGCTTATAAGGAACGTACTGGTCATTTCTTAACTGATAAATTAAAAATGAATAGGATGGTAAAATCGAACCAACTACGGAAGCGATACGCAAAAGGAGGTCACAGAAAAAAAAAATACGGATGAGAATTTTTTTACAGTTGAGAAACTCTTTAACAAACAATAGGACCAAATTTATGCTCAAAGCTCTAAGGACGCTTCCCAATTAGTCGACAGAGTGCAACATGGGGATTATCCAACTTCAGTGATAGTTTGGTGTCGTGTTAGGCTTCTTTCGAAAATCCTAACAGATGTTTCTAACTTTGCAGTATAGATAAACATTGAAAAGAGCCACTCTACCAAAATTTATGTGTGAAAATATTTATAATCATGTATAACCATGTTAAGCTTATTTAAATTTGATATAAATAAAGAATAATAAACTTATACGGTCAGGGAATCGAACCTGCAACCTCTCGGAAGTTGTCCCTTCGCTCTACCAATTAAGCTAACGTATCGGTTTAATTGTCATTCTATATTTATATAACCTTATATCAATTAATTTACTATTTGCTCAATTTTAGGCCTATATTAAAATCTTGGCTACTTATTAAAATAGTTGTATCTTATAGGTATGTATCTCAAGGAATTGATTTTTTGCCAACGGCGAGATTGTGTAGTAAAAATCTCACAATTCTATCTAAAAATGTACATAATATATAGACAATAAACGTACATACATTGTAACCACAATTTCAATATCATAATACCAAATTTGATCAGTATTTCTTACTTGTAAAATGCATGTTAGCTTGTACTGTAACGCAATGCAAGCAATTTTATATATAAAAGCACTTACCACTAGATCAACAGGCTCCTGCTACGAACTTGTTTGTTTAAAGATGATTGTAACAGCATACTGTTCGTATAATTTTACAAGTCATATCAGCCCTTCTAATCGTCTTTGTATTTTACATATCTTAACGAATTTAAATAACTCTTTTATTGTAAACAAAAATTTCAATGATTATTTTTTTAATAATACCTTGTCTTGCCATAAGTATTGTAACAAAGATTTTTTTTTTATTGCAAATAACATTTATTACTTTTACAGTGTGTTAGTTTAATACATAAATATAAACAATTAAAAATATAAAAAGTTGATTCGAAGTATGAAGTATCCATTGGCTGCAATATAGTCCTTTAAACGTTAAGCCCAGCTAACAATAAAAGCACGCGCTCTTTCTATGGGGATATTCTTCACTGCCAATTGTATAGATTGTTTTAGGGACTCCAAATTATTATGGCGTTTAGAGCAAGCTGTACTCTCTAAGACGTACCAAATCATAATCCAGTGGATTGAGATCGGGAGTAGACGGCGGCCAGTCTTCAGCTCTGATGAAGTCCGCGACGTTCACTTCCAACCGAAACTGAGTGGACCGCGTTTTATGACCTGGCGCAGAGTCTTGCCGGAAAGACCATACTTGGTTATTGAACATGATGTTATTAAGGGGCTTAAATACCTTCTCTAAAATGGTATTTTGATTTACTACTGTTAATGTTTTGATATCTTTTTCATAAAAATATGGCTCGGTCACTCCTTCACTGCTAAAACCCCACCAAACCATCACTGAAATCGGATAATGCACACATTGCACTCTGATGACTAATTAGGAAGATTCTTTAGAGCTTTGAGTAAATACGGTTATTTTGTTTGTTAAAATGTTGTTCAATTGTAAAAATTTTCTCAAGCGTAAACAATAATTTTCTGTAACCTCCCTTTGCGTAAAGTAATTTATTAGTTAGGAATTACCAGTGCGTCGCTTGCAGCTCAGACTCAGTGCGGCTGCATGTCCTTTTTTTTGTAACGTCATGGATAAAACCCCCTTTTTTTTCCGTTGGAAAAATGCGTTTCCGCATCGTTACCCAGGCCAGGAAGGCGATGGCCGGGCGGTACGTGCGGCACCCGGCGACTGCCATTTTTAAGGCACCCCACTAAAAAACCAACGGCTGCCCTCATCGCTACAATGGGACTCCACGGGATCGTTTTCGCACTCACCGTGACGCCCCGGCGGAACCCTCCCCCCCCCCCCCCCCCCGATAAGGGTACTCCTACATCATAGACCTGGTGCAATGGTGAGAAAGGTCGCCCTCCCTCTCACCTAGGCCTACGGCTGGGAAGGAATAGACTGAACCCTTCTCCTTCGCAGCCTCCCCCGCTGAAGCTCGATGTGACTATGTTGCCATAGCCACAGCCGGCTCCGTGCTGGGCTCCGCGCTCGAGGGTTTCGCACCAGGTGCTAATCCTCGAATGGATACAACCCCCTATCCAGGGAATGATGGAAGTGGTTTTGTAAGACTCCTACTCACTAAAGCTGACAGTTGCCGCCGCCGTCATAATGGAACACCACAGTATCCCTTTCGCACTCACCGCGATGTCACGTGATTCACGGAGAGAACACCCCACAACGAGGAGCACCCATCCTTTTTTCGCAGGCTTGAAAGATTATTTTATTTTTAGTAATTGTATCTACATTTCATACAACTGAGTAGGAAAAGCTGAAAGCCCTACTCCTTTTTGGTCTCCGTTGTTATTAATCTCTTACATAATTCCCAAAAAATATATAAACCAACCATAAAAATCTACATACAGTTACACCATAGTTTTAACAATGATAGGCTTAGTCTTGTTCGAGTTGAAAAGTTCCCGTACTTTGTTCAAATTAGTGCACAAATTTAATTTTTAACGGTTATTTAGTGGTTTAAAATTAAATACATTTCTGCATAAGTCTAATATATTTACAATTTTAAAAGTAGAGTATTTTATCTTAGATTGCTACTATACAGAGGTTTATTATATTAGAACTCTCTTACCGCAAAGAATCGCCAATGACAGTTGTTCTATTCTTTAAAGCACTTTATGACACTGTTTACAAATACACTAAACTGTTTACCATTTAAACTCTTAACTATCACTGTTACAAAACTTAGTCCCTCGATCTCACACTCAGCTGTTTATTATAACTGTTACACTTTTATCACAATAGTACCACCCCCCCAACTTGTACTCCCAATTTCACAATGCCTTCTCTTAACCGAGCTGCGATTTATATACTTCTTATTCTTAGTCAAATCAGTATTCAATATTACATTTATTTTATCAATTAAACTTCTATACAGAGATTCAATTGTTTTAGTCAAATCAACAACTTATATCTTTGTTTTTATTCAAAACCAAACTACTACATGTATAAAAGCTAACAGCTCGGCCATCCTAAACATAACGAGTCCGCTCGTTATCAAAAACCATTTACTTACAATTTTAATTCTGAAGTAATTTGTAATTCTAATTATTATAATTGTAAAGTCACAGAATCTAATCTAAAGTCTATATATTATGTTACATTAATATTTATAAATTTTTCGGCCATCATATATAAATAATTGGTCTTACAATTTAGACAATGTTTTGAAATTTATAGACTTAACAATTTCAACTATAATGATCAATTGGTATAAGTTGTCTGATTACGTGTTCAATCTGGCTCAGCAGCCTCTTTCAAAAAAAAAAATCTACTGGACACAAAAATTTTGCCTCATAAATCATAATCATAGTCATAGTCATAGTCAGTTCAATATCCTCAATGTACCAAATACTACTCAGAAGTTGGCTTATCGGCCTCATGCGAGTATTTGATCTTCTCAAACGCTACTCAAAAATTGGCTTATCGGCCTCATGTGAGCGCTTGATGTCCCTATACCTCAAATGCTACACTTATCATTTGGCTTATCGGCCTCATGTGAGCATTTGATGTCACTAGTCATAGTCAGTTCAATATCCTCAATGTACCAAATACTACTCAGAAGTTGGCTTATCGGCCTCATGTGAGTATTTGATGTCCCTATACCTCAAATGCTACACTCATCATTTGGCTTATCGGCCTCATGTGAGCATTTGATGTCACTAGTCATAGTCAGTTCAATATCCTCAATGTACCAAACACTACTCGGAAGTTGGCTTATCGGCTATCATGTTAGTGATCAGACAACAAAACCCTTATCCACATAAAATACTTTTTAGAAAACTATTCAAAGTAATTACTTTTATCATCTTAATGTATTCTACATATTAAATATATTGAATTAATACATAAATAAGCACAAATAATAGCTAAGAATACCGAATTGAATTAATACATAAATAATAATATAATAAAGAATACCTAATTGAATTAATACATAAATAAGCACAAATAATAGCTAAGAATACCGAATTTAAAACGAAGTTATTTAAAACAAAAGTTTAAAATATTGTTTTCCAAGTTTAAAACAAACACTCACTTTTCTAAAATCCGGGATAAAATAATTTCGCGCCTTATCATAATACATAACAAAATACGTCAAGTTATAGTGAAATAATTATCAGTAAAAATTAAAAAACAGGATCGTGAAGGTTGATCGCTAATCTCAATACTAGTTATCTCAACAATAATAATAAAGTGCTTACCACTATATTTAATCGCTTAATTTTCTTTAACTAGCGAGTATTTAAGGCAAAAATTGGATGTAAATCGAAACGAATCACCTTTATGCTGTGACGTGATCGATGATGGATAAATTGCGCAGACATCAACGTGTTGCTCGCCACGTGCCATGCCAGCACCGCCACCATAGCTACCATAGCTGCCATCGCCACGACTGCCATCAACACCATCAGCGCCAACCGCGCTGCGCCTTCATCGCCATCCGCCCCGCGCCATCACCGCCATCCGTGCCGCGCCATCACCGATATCCGCGCCGCGCCATTACCGCCATTCACACCGCGCCATTACCGCCATTCGCGCCGCGTTGTCACCGCCATAATTTCTCATTTCCTTCTCTCTTCATTAGCAACGATTCCTTCTTTCGTAGAATTCTTCCAATGGTTTGTCACATAATCTAATAAACAACTTGCATAAGCGATTAAATAGGTATTTTCACTTGATTTTCTTGATATGTGGGTAGATCTCAATTTTTAAGTTTTGAGATAACAAATTTAACTTGATTGATTGATTTACAACCATTGATTATCAACTATTGATTGATTGTATTGATTCTGGAACTTCGTTGTTATTATCTTGTAGTGTGCGTTTGAAATAATAATATCATTTCATTTTTTTGCTTGATGTGATTTTGTAGCTTCAATAAACTTATCTTGTAGGTAGTTTGTGGTTTTAATGCCCGAGTGAATCCCACTTCTGAACTATTAGAACTCTCTTACCGCAAAGAATCGCCAATGACAGTTGTTCTATTCTTTAAAGCACTTTATGACATTGTTTACAAATACACTAAACTGTTTACCATTTAAACTCTTAACTATCACTGTTACACAACTTAGTCCCTCGATCTCACACTCAGCTGTTTATTATAACTGTTACACTTTTATCACAATAGTACCACCCCCACAACTTGTACACCCAATTTCACAATGCCTTCTCTTAACCGAGCTGCGATTTATATACTTCTTATTCTTAGTCAAATCAGTATTCAATATTACATTTATTTTATCAATTAAACTTCTATACAGAGATTCAATTGTTTTAGTCAAATCAACAACTTATATCTTTGTTTTTATTCAAAACCTAACTACTACTTGTATAAAAGCTAACAATTATATATGACACCCCCATTTTGTACTTAAATTTTGATGATCCACGATGATTATTGTATATTCCTGTATAAATATATATAAACTGCTGCGTTAATAATGTCGAAATTGTGCTTAGTTTCTAGCTTGTAGCATTTTGGCCTATGTAAAAACATATTATACATTACACCGCATTGGCCCAAATTTGCGTTGCATAATAAATACCCTGTAAATAATATTGATATAAAATTTCAAAAGTTACTCTTTTTATTATTCAAAGTTACATAAAATGATCATTAAAGGGAACATATAATATCCTCTTGCAATATGATGAGACAAGTAAAGTATATGAGATATATAATGTTAACGATATATGTCTTATAAAACATGTGTTTAGAAGCAGCTCAAATGAATCCGTTTTATTGGCTATTTCGAAATAATTTGTGTAACTTTGGTAGAGTTTCACTCAAAATCCGATTGGAATGAATTTGAAACGATTTCCGAAAAATAACTTTCCTATTACATTACAATGATCTTACATTGCACATTAGTGGGCCTATCCTAGGTGGCAGAAATTGACCAACCATCTTCTCTATTTAAATTGTGATATTTCTTTTGTTTCAATGGCCTCGCGAACCATTCTTGGAATGTAACGTTATTTCTTAGCGCGGATGTAAGGTTTATTATTATTAACACAGAAACATAGATACACAGTTACACAGGTAAAACTAACATTACCCCTTTTTTGGGACGGGGTTTAAAAATACACTGATACGCCCAAAGACTCGAAGTCGCGACCTTTGGGAAACAATCCCGTCACTCTACAAATAGAGCTACCGTATCGCTTCTATCAATGTATATACATATCGATTTCAAGGTCCACGCTCATTTAAATATGATAAAAGAAGGTCCGGTACCGTTTTCCCTAATCTAGTATGAAGAGCTTATATTGATTTTTGGAGCCTTTTGAATTTTATTTTTAATACTTTATTTGTTATGATTGGTACGAGTTCTTTTGCTGAATTTGCTGAACAATACTTCTGTATGAAAACTGTATGAAAAGATTAATAGCATTGTATTGCCATACATGTCAAGCAATAAATACGATTATTATTATATTTAAATATAAAAAAAGAAAATAGTTATGACAAAGTGCTTTAACATTATAATTTTATATTATACTTATTTGGCCTACCTTAATTTTTTTACCTACCTGCATACTCTTTAAAAACTATAAAAATACCTACCATATTTTTAATAATAAGTATTGTTTGTTATTTTTCACTTCCTGTAATTAGAACTTAATATTCCATATACGCAATCATTTATCCCGCACGCATAATAAGAAGTGTCTTTAATGATTCAGTATTCTGGCAGTTGTTAAAGCTGTTCTCTTTATGTTCGACTCTATACTTGACAACAATGGAACCGTTTAAAACATTTGAGATAGCAAACACAAAATATTTTTACAAACACAGAAATCCTTATCTGCATACTTCTATTTAATTAACAAGACAACAGCTTCCTTCATTGTTTTCCATAAATCATGTGTTTCTTAATCGTACCTTAATTATTACCTTACTACATTTCTGTTTTGCTTTTTCTTCTTCTGTTAAGTTTTTAGTATCTTCCAATATTTGTTTATTTCGGAATTTGTAATATTATTTTTATATTTAATAAGTATAGGTTAAGCTTAAACTTTTAGTAAACCATTTTAAAATAGTTATAAGGATAATACAACTCTTAATCGCCTCTGCCCCGGGCTTCAGCTCGGTTCAGGTAACTGCAGCGTGGAACTCGGCCTCGAGCTTCATGTAATATGCTTGATATATATACAGTGCAATTTAATGATATTGTAGTTAAAACATATTTCGTCTGTAGGAGCAACATTATAAGACATGTAAATAGTATGTATTAAGCCTATGTATGTATCAAGTAGTATGTATCAAGCCTTATCAAAATATGTTTTTGGATATAAAAGCTTTGACATTAACAAATAAATTTGGCTTATTTTTCTCCTTAAAATGTTATTATGTTCAACCTGTTTAAAATGTATATTCATAAATCTAAGGTAATATTTATCGAATTATGTTTTTGAACATGAAAGCTTTGACATTAATGAATAATCTTGTACTATTTTTTTTTTCCTTAAAATGTTATTATGGTCCACCTGTTAAAAGTTTACATTCATAAATCTAGGATAACATTTTTCAAATTCATGTAATATGCGGTTCTGCTCTACTATACCCATGTATAAATAGTTCAATTGTTTTTGCCAATTAGCATAATTATTACGTATAATACGTACACGTAGGTATGGCATATCAACAACAGTTCTAACAGTTTCTCGAGTTTTGTAAAAAAAGATAAATTCTGCTACAAAAGTGATTCATTTGTGTAAGCGTCAAGCAAGATAATTGAGCCCTAACTATATTTGTAAGAACGTGTTTGCTTTAGCCATGTAAATAGTTAATAAAGTAGTAGTTGGACTTTTTTTTTTTAATTTGAAATTTTTGTTATCTTGTTTCGGAAAAACTGATTTAGGTTATAATAACAATGCGGCGACCGGCGGGTCTACCGACGTGGTGTAAGCCGAGGGGTTCCACAAGGGTCCGTGTTGGGACCGGTCTTGTGGAACCTGGGCTACGACTGGCTGCTTCGCTGTCCGCTCCTCCCCCGGACGAGGGTGCTGTGTTACGCAGATGATACCCTCGTCACGGCGCGCGGAGGGAGCTTTGCTGAGGCAGCCCGTCTTGCCACGGTCGGCGCTACGTTGGTAGCGGACCGCATAGGGCTGTTGGGACTGGAGGTCTCCGTTTCCAAGACGGAGGCCATCCTGTTCCACGGCCCTCGCCGGGGTCCCCCTCGTCGGGCGTACATCTCCGTCCAGGGTGCGCGGGTGGCGGTGAAGGCCCAGATGAAGTATCTGGGCCTCACCCTGGACGGTAGATGGAACTTCGGGGCCCACTTCTCTCTGCTGGCTCCGAAGTTTCTCTCCACTGCAGTCGCCTTGAGTAGGCTTCTACCCAACGCCGGAGGGCCGCAGGCTCCTTGCCGCCGGTTATACGCCGGAGTGGTGAGGAGCATGGCCCTGTACGGTGCTCCCATATGGTCGGGAGCCTTCACCGCGGATTCCAGAGCCCTTTTGCGTCGCACGCAAAGGGTCCTAGCGGTGAGGGTGATCAGGGGGTACCGTACGGTGTCATACACTGCGGTCACACTCCTGGCGAGCGATCCGCCCTGGGAGCTACAGGCGCGGGTCCTCGCCGGAGTGTATTGGCACCGGGTAGAAGCGAGGGTCGGGCGGGTTAGGCTCGAGGCGGATCGGATCAGGGCTTTAGCTCACCGAGCCCTGATCCGACAGTGGAGTAGGGACTTAGAGTCCCCGTCGGCCGGTCTTGCGACGGTGGGGGCTATTTCCCCCCATCTCGATCGTTGGATCGGCCGGCGGCACGGGACTCTAACGTTCCGTCTTATGCAGGTGCACACGGGGCATGGGTGCTTCGGTGAGTACCTGCACAAGATCGCACGCAGAGAGGCGGCCCCCTCCTGCCACCACTGTGACGAGCCCGTGGACACGGCTCGTCACACCTTGGCGGAGTGCGCAGCCAGAAACCGTCAGCGTACTGAGCTGACGGCCGTGGTTGGCAGCGACCTCTCGTTGCCGAGCGTTGTTTCCGCGATGCTCGACGACGAGAGGTCCTGGGTCGCTATGGCCTCCTTCTGCGAGCAAGTCATTGCCGCGAAGGAGGCCGCGGAGCGGGACAGAGAGGCAGCCTCCTCTGAACCGCTCCGCAGGGGTAGGCTGGGTCGAAGGAGGCGGGATTACGCCCGCAGCCTCCTTCCCCAGCTGTAGTGCCTGGACGGGAGAGGGGGGTGACCTCTCCCGCCCGCTATAGGCCTACGAGGTGAGGGTGTCCCTAAGTTGATCGGGGCCCCTCGCAGGGGGTTCCGCCGGGGCGTCACGGTGAGTGCGAAAGCGATCCCGTGGCGCCCCACTAAGGCGATGAGGTCAACCGTTGGTTTTTTAGTGGGTAGCCTTAAAAATGGCAGCGTCCTCTATGCTGCCGGGTAGTCCCACATACCCCCTCGGTCATCACCTTCCTGGCCGCAGGGATGATGCGTATCGCATTTTTCCAACGATAAAAAAAAAAAAAAAAAAAAAAAAAAAAAGGTTATAATAACAATAAAAATAACTAGCTGACGGATTTTAATACGTCGTGTGTTTGGTTAATAATATTTAAGTCAATGTTTAGGAATATTTATTAAAGATCTCACGCATATACTCAAAAATTTGTTTGAACAGGAACAACAGTAGGATTTGGATTTTGATTTGTATATAAATGTAAATATAAATCAAACGAAGTCCTTATCATAGTTAAACATACATACATACACCAACATAATTAAATTCGAGAGAGCTTACACATACAACATCTAGAAATATTTTAAGTAAGCAACTGCATACGTTTTTTGAATTATTTTTGCAGATATTTTTGCTGTTGCTACGTATTTCTCGTACGGTCTTCGCACAAAACATGAAAATACCGCGTTGATTTAAATCCCTTGTTAGGATTGTCGAGACGAAAAAATCCATGTAAATAGTATAAAAAGTAGAGGTTGTTTGGTTGTTATTATTAATATTTATGAAAAACTAAACCAATAACAATAATTCTCATTACGAATATAAGCCACATGTAGTTTGTTTGTAAAAAATGTGCATTATTTAAGATACTTATTATAATACTTTTTAATAATTTAACAAAAAGTTAGAAAAATTGTCAGGGATTTCGAAGGACCACTGAGAAATAAATTGCAACTATGGCCGTTTATTGCATACATTAAATATAAAATGATTAAATATATTGTAGAATCGTATATATTTACATATTTATCTTTAATCAAACGCTACATCGAATGTTGATATTGAAATGGTAATTAATCATAGCCTTTTAACGTTTAGCCTAAATGTCTTGCGGTATTAATGAATTACCGGCCCAATTCGAGGCCCAAGAATTACTTTGGGCCTCGAATATCTGAAGATGATTTATAACATTGATAAGCACATTGCTAGTAGCATTATTATTGTTATTATTAGGTTAGCCTTTTCAATTTTCATCATGTTACGTAAATAAAATTTAACCTCAGTAAACTCTATTTTAAATAAAATATATATATTTTTTTAAATTTCTATGCAAAAGCTTAAGTAAATCGATCAATACAGTAACATTAATTTACATCCCCCTAAAGTATTAACAAACATGTCACCCGAAAAACCGTGGCAAATACCGATAATTCAAGAGTACTAATTGTTTTATTAAATTACTTTTTATTTATTTTTCATATCTTTATATACATATTTCTTGTGTGCGTGTGTTTGTCACTGAACTCCTCCCAAACGACTGAACCGATTTTTATGAAATTCTTTGTGTGTGTTCAAGGGGACTTGAGAATTGTTTAGATTCACAATTTGGTCCACTGGAAAATGGTTTTTTGATTAATTTTTAATGTGTAAGTAGGTGGTGATTTTGGAATGTTTCACATTGGTTCCGACGGTATGGTAATGTCAAATATTAAAAAATATTATATTTTAATTATAGTCTGCCATGACAGTTGGCGTTGCGATAGAATTGAGAAAAATATTTTAGTATTGTGTTATTTTCATCCAGGTGCTAAATTAAATATTAAAACAAGAGGTACTGAGTACTGAGTTTGTAAAGAGTTTGAAGTGTACATAAACAATTATACATTTTGCGAATTTATTACGGATCGTAGTAAGTATATTTCTTTTAATTTTTTATCATTATTTGTTGTTTTTTGTCTACGATCTGCGTTATTAATTTCGCTTCATAAATGTGAAATTTAATAAAATTTATTGGAAAATCAAATTCATTTATTCAAACAAAACTGTTTATTTACATATTCATATGGTATCGATTGGTCGAATTATGACAAATGTACATGTAATGACGTTAGATATTGCAATAATTTTTAATATATATATATATTTTTTTTAAGTTCGAATTTTTTAAATTAAAGACGCGTGTACAAGACAACGTTTGTCGGGTCCGCTAGTTTATTTATAAAATAGATAATAGACAGGAAACTTAGGTCAAGTACAGCTTATCAAGAAGCACATTGAAAGTAATGATAGAGCTGTTGGAATATTATATAAAATATGAGATTTATCAAAGATGTGCACGTGTCTAGGTTATTTTCACACTAAATCTAAGGAGTAATCCTGTAAGGTCATACAAACTCAGCCAAACATCTCCGATTCTATGCTTGTAACAGCTAGAGCCAGGTTAGGACAAGAGAGGTAAAGAAAGTACTACATTTCTACATGGATAAATAAAATTTTATATGGTTGGTTAAGATTGATAATTCTATTTTAAACGACAGTTTCGAAGTCACAAACTTGGTTTTTTTTAAATTTAATCATAAATTAATAATTTATTCATAAAACTTAATCAATAAGACTTAAGAAACGTCAATATAATACTTTGCAAACAAAAACCGGGATGTTTTTAATAAAAATATGTATTTCATAGTTAATAAAAATAATAAAAATAAAAGTTTTTTACTAAAAATATGTAATTTTTATTTAAAATTTTTCAAAAATAACTTCTATTAATATATTTATATTTTTTAACCTATGGAGCATGCACCTATATATATATATATATATATATATATATATATATATATATATATATATATATATATATATATATATATATATATATTTATTTATGTACATTTGTTTTGTAAAAGTAATTAAAGTTACATGTATAAATAGTCTTTATCCACAATTTTTGAAAATTCTAAATGAACAATCTATTAAACTTAAATTAAAAATTTTATGTTCAAATGTACAATAAAACAATTAGCTCTAATAAACGATAGCTGGAACTCAAACCAGTTCAAACTAAATAGACCACAGTTACAAATTAATTCTGTCTGTACTACAAAGTTTCGTCCTAACATGTTTAGTCATGACCACCTTGACGTCTAAGAATGGAAGACTAAACAATGACGTCATTTTAAATAAGTTTTAATTTTATTATTTTTAATACCTAAAGCGATAACACCTATTTTTTTATTCTTGAAAAATATATCTTATTTTAAAACCACAGAAAAATGTAATCCAATGTTAGTTAGGCTTTTATGAATAATATTTAATAAATTATTGTTGTTTGGCATAACTACTAAATTAGTTTATAGTAAAATATATTTCATCGTATTGTAATTTAATTAATTATTTTTTTTGAATATTTTGTTATTATTACACCAAACTAAACATACATAAGTGACAGTTTAAATAGTTAATTGTTATTTTTTCAAGCTGATATATGATTGCAACTATTACATTAAATCTGCGGGGGGTGCACATCAGTACAGAACACCGACCATCGCGTTTTGCCACGGGATAAAAAATACCACAATGGATTTACTGTAAAAATTGGGATTTCCAATTTAATAATAAGAATATATTAAAATATATAAAAATGTTAATAAGACAATGTTGGAATAAAGTAATTCTCTGCTATTGTAATGTATTTTTTATTTTATGAAATCTCTTCATAGTTGTATAATGTTATTTTCACAAATCAAAAACATTATAAAGATCAATATCAAATGAACATAACAAATTCCATCGCGTACATTCAAATAACATAAAAATCACACTTTTCTCGGAAGGTATAAAATTAAGCACAAAAAAATATTTACGAATTTTTACGTTAAGCGGTAAATATTACGCGGTACCGGTGTTACCCGCTGAGTCAACAGCAGTTAGACTATAGATATAGTCTAACTATGGAAAAGTATATAGGTAGATAAACAAACGGTATAATAACATTGAATAAAATATTTAAATATCACTTAATAATAAACAATTTATGCTTATTATTGTTATATATTTTTTTTCATCTCTCTTTCTGTACAAATGAACAATCGAAAATACCTTAAAAACTAGAAAAATAAAGGCAACAAAACGTTGTATATTCCTATAAGATTACAAGTTACATCACATAAATGCCTGTCTCCGCCGAGAATCGAACCCGAGCCCCTAACCACTCGATCAACGGGGCGTCAAAACTTATCTAACTATTGTAATTTATTTTAGGATTACTTAAAAGGTAAGGCGTATTTTTAATTAATCTGGTCACAACTAAAACATCTAACAAGGACAACTAATTTAGCAAAAGGAAATGAGAGAATTAGACCATTTTTTAATTTTTTAGGTAAATTATGTTTACTAACAATAATTTGATTTATGTCAGCAAACTTGAAACGCTGTGATGCCGTACTAAAAAATATAAAATAATATTGTAGTAAATATTATTATTATGGTACTCAAATAAGAATAGCAATGAATTTATGTAAATAATAAATAAAAAATGAAATAAAATGAAAGTAATTAAATTTAGGTAAAGCATAAAAGCACGAAAATAAAAATGTATATTCAAACCTCATGCCTTCAATCGCCTCTTTATAAGTCTCTTAGTATTTAAAATACATGAAAGACTTGCTAATAACTTTTCCAGTGCGGTGTTGGAAAATGAAAGCCAGAATAATAGTAAAATTGGAAACGTTTTTAAGAGACTTATGCAGCACCTTAGAATATTTCAGATAGTTGGAACAAAGCTACACTACAGTGAACAGATACACAAAATGTAAAGTTTTGTATGCATATGCGTTCTTTATCATTAATACGATAAGATATATTATATATAATGAAATGAATATGCTATCTACATTATTTTTTTTGTACATAAAATATCAAAGTTTTAGGTTTAGGTTCCCATATAAGCAATTTGTTTTTTACTCGTACATGGAATTTAGATTCATAATTATCATTAATAAAATTAATTATAAAATAAAATTAATTCAATTCCATGTTACTTGGAATTTTTAAAAACAGTGCTTGGATAATGTACGTTAATGTTCGCTAGATGCTTTTTATTTGGTTTTGTTTACGTTTTCCTTTCAATTCTAGATAATGTCTGCGATCATCAAATATTTTCCTTCAAATAAAAAAAATATATATTTATAGAAGTTACTTTTTTCTACAACAAATTTTTAATTTAAATGATATAGTTCGATTCTATTCAATGCTCCTAAAACATAACTGAAGTTACACATATGTGTGCATGTATGTGTGACAAACAATATTCTGTCATTGTTGCAATATCAACATAAAGGTATTCCATGCATATTGTACA
The DNA here is from genome assembly GCA_959347405.1 of Napeogenes sylphis. NCBI lineage: Eukaryota > Metazoa > Arthropoda > Insecta > Lepidoptera > Nymphalidae > Napeogenes > Napeogenes sylphis. The sequence continues at coordinate 24,252,878 of OY365788.1, read as the reverse complement.
CTTTTTATTCAATGACACTTGATTTTATCTTTTTTCCTGAATAAATTTCTCATTTCGAATTGTTGAATATTTGTTGTTCATGTCCATGCATGTTCTTTTTTGAAAAATGTTAGTTTCGTTAGCAAGAAAAACAATATGAATATTTTTGGAAATAGTAAATTAGAATATTTATATATTTTTACAAATACATAAAAAAATATATTTTTGACACTGGCTCTATTTGAGTAAAACTGCCGTCTTACCTTAAGATAGGCGTCAAGTAGACTGTTAGTACTGCGTTTAGATTTATTGTTATTACTTTTTGTGGGAGAGCTTGCCTTATAATCTGCCGTGTATTATTTTACTTTTCATCCCACTTCCTCAAAGGACAGAAATAAGTATAACTGTTAATTAAAAAATAAATCAAGTAACACTTTATTTAATATTTATTTGTCTATATATTTGTATATCTACTGCTATTATTGCCATTGCCCAACTGTCAAAATAAATAAATAATAAATAAATAATTCTTTATTGCCACAATAATACATTTAAATATAAACAGTACAAAAAAAGTTTCAAAATTGAGACTAAAACTAATACTATTATCAGCTGGTACTTAAAAGGATAACCTGTGCTAAAGTACCAGCAACCTTCCTTTGTCGCAGAATACATAACAATCTTAAACTTTTTAAAATGAGCGGATTTTTGAGATCATAAGAATAAATAATAACAATAATAGTAAAATTAATAAGCAATAAAACGCAAAATAAAATTGCAAAAAGAAAAAATAATTTAAACATGCAAGTGTATATGTATGTGGTGTGATGTGTTGTGTTGGGTGTAAGTGTTGTAAATCTCAAGTGTTGTATGTATTAAATGTATTCATTTAATTGGGTGAAGAAGCTTCTCCGTCTCATCATAGGTTAGTTGAAGTAACCAGTCAGTCACAGACTTTTTACAGTCGTATCTGTTTTTGTGGACAATATTTACAATTTTGTTAGATTTATTATAGACGAAACGGCCGAGAAAACGATAAAATCTCTTACAAAAGGAAGTTCTGTGAGTGACTGGTGGTGGAAGTTTAAACCTGCGTGTAACATTTTGTGACGATGAAACAAGACAACCCGACTTGGATATGTGTGAGTGTTGTTTTAATATAACTTGGAGTAAAAACAATTGACGCACAGTTAGGACTTCAAAATTCTCATACAGTTCTTTAGTAGGATAGCAGTATGGCTTAAAGGTACATACTTTTAATACAGCTCTCTGTGCCCGTTCAAGATTTAGTAGTTCAGTCTTGCAAGCACCACCCCATGATAAAATACAATATCCCAGCAAAGACTGGCATAAGGCAAAGTATACCATCTTAAGAATGGATTTTTCTGCAACGTGTCTAAGATTTTTAAATATAAAAATAAGTTTACGAATTTTTCCTGATAGGTGTTCGATGTGTGGTATAAAATTTAATTTCTGGTCAATAATTACGCCTAGATATTTAATGGATGCCACATTATTCAATTTAGGGCAATTGCAATCACGGGGTCTGTCAGTCGAGTGATTGTGAGCGGTAATAGAAAAATTATTAATGTCTAAATGGTTATTTCTTTTTATATAAAAATTAATAAATTTAGTTTTCTCAACATTCAAAGATAGTGTGTTAACGGCTAACCACGCTGTTATTTTATTAAACCCATTTTGAGCTGTATCAAATGCTTTTTCCCACGTTGATTCTGTAAAAATAAGTACCGTATCATCTGCAAATGCCAAAAGTCTGCCTCCCTTTAATTTTAATTTGCACATTTCATTTAGATAGACTAGGAAAAGTGAAGGGCCTAGAATACTTCCCTGTGGAACGCCAAATTTTACGGGAAGATCGCTACTAATGTACTTATCGATTTTCACACACTGTGTCCGGTCGGTGAGATAACTCCTAAACAAATTTAGCTGGTGTCCTCTAACACCAATATGTTCTAGTTTATGAATTAGCTTAGGAATGGAGACCGTGTCAAATGCTTTGGCAAGGTCCAGAAAGATAGCCACACTTTTCTGACCCTTATCCAAAGCTTGGACAATATGATCTGTGAGTTCATGCACTGCGTCGCTAGTCGCTCTATTATTTCGAAAACCATATTGGTTATTTGAAATAATCTTATTTTGATCGAGATAGGATTTTAGACGTTTGTTCATGATTTTTTCCAAGACCTTGGACAGGGAGGACAAAACTGATATTGGTCTATAATTATTGACTTGGTGTACGTCCCCAGTCTTATAGATTGGATGGATGGATGGAAAATTCAACCGTTATTTCGAATTTTAGTATTTATTTTTGTTTTTTATGGTACCATTATGATCACTTTCGTTAGAAGTTGACCCCATATATGCCTAATAATAAGATAACATCAGTTAAGTCCTAGAAGTAGAAATAAAAGAAAATAATAACTAATATCAATATATACAAATACAATCAAAGATACGTGACATGACTCGAACAAGGGTTTAATGTTTTGTATAAATAAAAAAACATTAAATACAATTAAAACACATAATCAAATAATCTGCGGAATATATTATTATTATTTGTAACAACCTCACAATCACAACCTTACATTTTCTCATATTCATATATTTTCTCATATTCCTACATTTTATCATTTTCATACATTTTCTCATATCAATACAAACTTGTTTTATTTTAAAAAAAGATGGTTTCTCAATATAAAATATAAACCAAAACTTTTTACATGTATTCTTGACTAATTAAAAAAAATATATATTTTTTAATAATTTTACTACAAAAGACGTTTAGAAAATCTTTTGATTTAAGATATGTTATACATTTCTCACACGAGGTTTACTTCCCTTACGATCTTTGTTACTTTTGAAGGTTCGTAGTAGTACGTAAGTACGTAGATTGTTAAACCATTTTTTTGTAATTCTAGCACATTCTTCGTACGGTTAACTCCCAAGCTATTTCAAAAGAAATGGAAATTAAATTATAATAATGCATAACTATATTTATTAACAATATTTGTTTTAATTATTTGAGGTTACATAAAAGTTTAAGTTATTAAAACATATTTATAGAACACATATTAGGTCAGCTGCTTAACGCAGTCGTGTTTATATTTAGCCAATACATTGTTCAATATTTTGCTCTATTTAAATGGAGTGGGGTGATAAAGAGAACAGAATCGCTGTGATTGCATTATACGGTAGCTCAGTTGGTAGAGTGACGGGACGGTTTCCCAGTAGTCGCGGGTTCGAATCCCTGTCCGTATCGGTTTTTTACATTCTATATTTATATAAATTTAAATAAGCTTAACATGGCTATACATGTTTAAAGATATTTTCAAAAACAAAATGACCTTATTTATGCTCAAAACTCTGAAAAAGTTTTCCAATTATCAACAGAGTGCAACGTGGGCAGTATCCGAATTCAGTGATGGTTTGGTGGTGTTTAGCTATGAACTAGTGACCGAGCCATATTTTTGTAAAAAAAAAGTTTTTTGTATTTTAATTGTTTTTTATTTGTGTAGTTAACTAACACACTGTAAAAGTAATAAATGTTGTTATAAAAAAACATATATATTTTCTTAGTTACAATATTTATGGCAAGACTATGTATATAGAGCTCTAGTATTTTGATGCTTATATATCAGAGACTTTTGACTTTGAAATGTAACATTTAAATTCTTTTTCACAAGAGTAAAATTATTATGCTGTCAGAATAAAGAATTGCGGTCCTTTTATACATAACGTAAACTCTCTTTTTGTGACATTATAAATACTTGTTCTTGTTTTATTAGTATTTCATGTAACAGCGTCTTGCTCTCCGAATATTTCAAGTAAAATGTTTTAAAAATGTGTAACAAAAATACAAATATTTTTTTTATTTTTTAAATAAATCTGATCTCACTAATATATAAGTGCGATTGTTTGGATGTTTGGATGGATGGATGTTTGTTTCTCAATCACGCCAAAAGTACTAAACTGATTTTTGATGAAACTTAGCAATATTGTAGCTTATATACCAAAATAACACTGATTTTTACATAATTATTTGTGAAAATCCTTCTTATTACCCGACGACTTTAGAAGGAGTTTTATATCATTCAAATATACGTATGTTAATGGAATAGAGTCAATTATGCTATTTTTATGTTCCCTGCTACAGTCTAAGCGCATTGAATCGGAATTGACGTATGAGATATTGGTAAATACGTCAAAAATAATCGAAAATATTATTTTTAGGGCTTATATTCTTAGCCATAAAAATATTATTTTTACAGTCTACGTGAATGAAGTCACGGGCAGCAGCTAGTATAAAATAAAAATAAAACGTTCCGCTCTTCTTATTACGCTACGTCATTGCTACAGTCTTCGTGAATTATACATTCTACATATGATCATCTTCATAAGAATGCCATCTATTAGGCTTTCTTTGAAAATCACAATCCAATTTATCTAATTTAGCAGTATATTCATTTTTAAGATTAAAATAATAATAACTAAGAAGAAAAAACAAATTACCTATAAAATTAATATTATAAAAAAATAAATAGGAAAAAAAAATAAAAAATACATTATACATATTAATATATAAGGGACTTGGATAGATATTTTTAATTAAAATATTTCACTTAGGATCTTTTCTAATGTCGGTCAATAATGCATTTTGAGAGTTATAGCCGGTGTAGTAAATGAGCAAAATTAAAAGGCGGTGCGACAAAAAGATATTCAAAGTGTTACATTTTCCTTGGAGTGAAGTTCACAACAATATTTATTACCGAAAAATGAAAACAGGATGTCAAATAATTGACCTGATATCAGGAAAAAAGAGTACATACATTTTTCAAACTTCTGCGATGTTTAATGGAAAGAATTTAAGGTTAAACCGTTAGAAGCATATATAGTTTATGTGAAGATGATCAAGTTTATTTAGACAAAAAACATTGATATTAGAGTTGGAATCTTCAACATATACAATAATCAGTAATGTCAAAGTTTGTGACAAAAGTATTTTGGTATTTGTAGGGAAAAAACATTTTTTTTGGTTTCGGCATACTTTGTCTACTTGAGGTACCCTGGATAATGTACATTAAATATATAATCCGAAATTCTTAACTCTAGATAAAAAAACTAATCGAAAAATCGAGTTTCGATCCATTCTAACAATTCGGTGAGAACTACAAATAATAACCGCTTGACTTTTAATGGATTTCCAGCCATCCCTTTATGAGACCAATCAGGGATAACTTAAGGCATCATTTATCTGGGTCACTACCATACTTATATTACTACTGTCAGCATGCATTATTTACGCATATAACGTTGAAGATCGTTATATAAAAAAAATAAATAACTGACTATGAATATATATAAATATAGAATAAAAATAAACCGACACGGGCAGGGATTCGAACCGTCCCGTCGCTCTACCAACTGAGCTACCGTATCGCTGTCCGTCTCGGTGAATTAAGCATTCTCTATGTGATCGTCTTTATCGGGACGGTGGTACATATATTTAAATAAGCTTAACATGGCTATACATGTTTATAGATATTTTTAAACATTAACACAATGAATGCAGGACTTAAGATGAATTAGAAAAAAAGATCTTATTTTTATAAATACTTACTGGATTCATAATCAGTAACCCTAGTAAGTTATATCAATAAATACAAATACAAATAAATACCTTAACAAACATTTGAGATCTCTTAATCACAGATTTTTACATAAGATAATTTCTATTTTTCTGCCTTAAAATGTAAGTATTGCAGATTAGGCAATGATTATAATAATTCTTATCTAGACCTAAATAGTTTATCATATATAACTAACTTACCTTGTTTTTCATACTAGACTAATAATTTCACTGGACCTAGCATAGTAGGTAAAATAGGTATAAACATTAAAATAATGATCAATAAAGTTTCTGAAACATTATTTCATATTTTCCTTCGAACAGCTGAAATATATAATCCTCGATATTCTTAAGATTATGTTAATTAAGCTATGTTAAACAGCTTAAGTTCAATTATAATCTCAAACCTGAACAACAACATATAATACATCTATAGTTTTTTAATATTAAATCTCTAATACCTAATGTTATCTAATTAATTTTATATTGTGTAATAAATATATATATACAAACATTAAGAATGTATTTTATGTCGACAGTCACCTAACTATAGGTTTTACTAGACAAGTAGTGTTCGTATATATACTTAGTTGGAAACCAAAGCCATTTCTACAACTTCAAACAGAGTATATTCAAACGTTGTTGCGGTTTAATGTAACCTAGGTTTGAGAACACTGCAGATGCAATGCAATAGCAACATTAATACATTTTCTGATTTGTATTTTACAGAGATTTACTGTGTTCTATAATGTATGTTCATTCAGCATATTAGTAGTATTATGTATACAACATAATACAACAAAAAGTTGTGATTTGTCTAAGCAATGTGTAATTATGTTTCAATTATCTACTACACATTAGAATTGATTATTCCCCTGTATCAATTTTCAAGATTATCTATTTATCTATTTATGGATTTGTGCCTGTGAGTATGTTTGTGTCACTTCATTTGAATTAATCATGACTTTGACGTTGTCAAATTAGGAGTATATGTTATACTACTACCGTTTGAGAGGCTCTCATCCAAAAAGGACATCTAGACAAACTTACGTGATGGTTTACTAAGCTAGCAACGGCGAACTTTCGATTCCAGAAGGAAAGAGAGTATACAAGCACAAGAATCAGAAGTTTCGTACTATAAAATATGTGTGTGTGTATTAGTGTACACATGTAAGAAGTGAAACTTCTTTATGACATAATTTTTTGAAAAATAATTCACTAATTACAACTTTACAGGAATGGCTAATTAAGCTAAATTAGATAAATAATTGATGTAAATAATTGTAAATCGGTTGGATCTCACCTAAAAATGGGTGTTCCACAAGGATCTATTCTAGGCCCTTTCTTATTTTTGCTGATGATACCTCACTTATTTTTAAAGTTGATCGTAATAAACCTAATTTTGACAAAGTTAACTGTGCTCTGTCACGTGTTCTTCATTGGTTTGAAATTAATAATTTTGTATTAAATACTAAGAAAACTAAATGCATGGAATTTACACTTCCTAATGTAAAAAGTCAAGATTGTAGTTTATTCCTTAACAATGAAGTGTTAGAACTGACTGACTCGACAACTTTCTTAGGTATAACTTTAGATAAAAAGCTCCAGTGGAACTCCCATCTCTCGACACTCGCAAGCAAACTTAGCTCAGCCGTCTTTGCAATTAAAAAAGTAAGACAATTAACAGACGCTAATACGGCTCGACTCGTTTATTTTAGTTATTTTCACAGTATATTGTCTTACGGTATCTTACTATGGGGCAGCGCTGCCGAAATTAATTCTATATTTATTTTACAAAAACGAGCTATTCGGGCTATTTGTAACTTAAAAGCTAGAGACTCCCTAAGAGAAGTTTTTAAAGAAATCGGTATTCTTACGATCGCTTCTCAATACATTTTTAATAATTTACTATATATACGTCAAAATTTAAATACTTATACTAAAAACAGCGACAGACATACGATAAATACAAGAAATAAAAATAGGCTCGTAACGCCTAAATTTCGACTTCAAAAAGTTAAAAAATCCTTCATGGGCTTGAGTATACGCATATATAATAAGGTTCCACAAGATATCTTAGATCTTCCATTTCTTAATTTAAAATCTAAAATTAAAGGTATATTATTAAGTAAATCTTACAATAACATTCAAGAGTTATTGGTTGATCGAAGTGTGTGGAACTTGGGTCGTTGACTCATTTGCAGGGTTAATGTTATAATTTATAAGTCAAACATTGTTAAATTTTATTTAAAAAGAGCAACTGTTGAGTTTCTGGCCAGCTGTTCTCAGCAGAACAGCATTCCGAGCTGGTGGTAGCTTACTCACAGACTGACTATACTGACCAATTTAATGTAATTGACGATTCAAAAGATATTTTGAATTTGAATTTTAATTTGAATAAAGTTTAAGCAAAAATAAAGATGGCGCGTAACAGAAAAACGTTACAATTTTTTGGCATTGCTATAAAATTTCTCCCATCCGTCGATAAAAAAGTTTCACTTCAATTATGGCGCGTAACGGAAAAATGTTACTTAGAAATAAAGATGGCGCGTTACAGAAAAACGTCATAATTTTTATTAATATTAATTAATTAAAACGTAAGAAGTGAACCGACTGTTTCTGATGTATAATATTCTCATAGAAGAAACACATAAGTACCATAAAACAGACAAATGTACACAATCCATTTTAAAAATAATAACTTTAGGCTTCTTAACATGTTGGATCGTCACTATATCACAAATAAAATTATTCTTCATCATTGTTTCTGCTGTTTCGAGTTGTTGTTCGTTCTAAGTATAGCAAAACAGACCTTGTAAAGATCAGGACCCCAATACTCTACCCAATACTCTTCTATTTCAGACAATCAATGTATTTTAAAAATATTATAAATTATATTTCATAATTTGTTCTTCATGTTATAATCTTGAATTTATTTATTAGTTTCAATAGCAAGTCCATAGAATCGTATTGTCCAGTATGTAATTACAATTCATTATTTAATTATAAAACTCTAATCCGATAATTTAATTTTTTGTTAATGTAAATTGTGTTTTGTAATCCACATACTTGTCATTTTGATTATTTAGTATTTCCATAGCAATATGATGTAAAAGAGATGAAGCTATACGAAAAAAGCTGGCGCGTAACGGAAAAATGTGACGCGTAACGAAAAAGTGTTACACAAAATTTTTTTTCCAACCGGAGGCGGGATTACGCCCGCAGCCTCCTTCCCCAGCTGTAGTGCTTTATTTTGAAGTCATAAAAATATTATTTCCAACTTTTTAGTGTTAGTTTAAACTTGTACATTATGTATATAAGGTATATATCGTTTTGAAGTCGGTTTTTATTTTTTTTTTTAGTTAAAACTATTTGTTATATTTTAATATTTTAGAAGATAAGGTAAGCAGAATCATTATAAATCTACATGATTATTTATTAAAATGTGTTCTTGTAACGAAAGGTTATCATGTGGTAGCATATTGATTTCCATTCAAAATGCAAAAATACAAAAGTTAAACGTGGCAACGACGTCTACTTTCCTTATTCAATAAACATTTATATCGGTTCCGGTAAGAGATGAATACTAAATGAATGAACCTGGAGATTGGATGAAAGAAATTATTAGCTTATCCATGATTTATTCTGAAATTAGGATTATCTCTATGTTAAATATATATATGTATATATGTATGTATGTGTGTACCCCATATTGTTTTTTACGTTCAAATATTTTTTTAAATATTTTATTCACAATTATATAATATGGTTTTATTAGTCTAATTAAGAACCTCGAATAAACTAATGAAATCTTTATGATTTCACGCCATGGATAATAATGTGTGACTGTTATGAAAGCTGTTATGACTGCAAAGTTAGATACATTGGAAGAAAGGATTTTCGAAAGAAACCTAATAAATGTCACCACCGTCCCGATAACGACGATCACATATAGAATACTTAATTCACCGAGACGGATAGCGATACGGTAGCTCAGTTGGTAGAGCGACGGGACGGTTTCCCAGTAGTCGCGGGATCGAATCCCTGCCCGTGTCGGTTTATTTTTCATTCTATATTTATATAAATTTAAATAACGCTTACTCTTAGTTCCTTAAGATATGTTTCGGCCATAAAAATTTAAAAACAATGCTGATATTCATATTTGACTACTTACCAAATCAGTAATTAGTATGAGGTTGTGATGAATTTAATAAAAGTATTGTTGTTATTAACGTGAAGATATTAAAAATTTACAATTTGAAACGGCTGCGTGTAACAAATATGCACATAAAATAGTTGATTAGTTCAATAAATATTAATTTAGAATCTCTGAAATAAGAAAACAGTATCGTAATATGAAACATAAAAATAAATATAATTTAAAAATAATCTATATCAACCTATGAAAGTAATCGTTAAATTAAAAATCTTAGCTATTAGACGTCGCCGTAACTTACATATGTTGTCTCTTTTATACGCAATTCTTTACAATTCTCTAATACTCTGCTATTAAAAGGAACAATTCTGTTTTTTGGGTACTGAAGAAGCTAGTCTACTTAAGTTCAGGTCAAGAAGCGATAATAAATTATCTTTTGCCTACTGCACACACTAAATCCTACTATAAATCTTTCTCGATGAAAGCCTTAATGCTTTGGAATATGCTTACTTCAGATATTCGTAGCTTAAATTCCTTGCATACATTTAAACTTCGTTAGTTTAATTATGATCTTTGGCTAGAGTAAATTAAGCTTAATATTATAACCCGATTCATATTTTAGCATTTATATTAAATTGTAATAGTGTCGTTATGTTAGTATTTGTTCATGTTAAGCTTATTATCATGGTCTAAGTAATATATATGTATGTAAATGTGAATCTATTATATGTACTACTTATTTATTATTTTATTTGTAAATTATGTATTTGTAAGTTATTTGAGTAAATAGTATATATGCCCTAAGTTTAAGTATTATAAATTACTTCTCAATCTCACAATCCCGTATTTTCCTTTACTTAATACTTTCACCTGAAAGTTGTTTGTCAGAGATTGCGCTTAGGAATAAGACCGCTTTTGTTCATTATTTGAATTGTTAGAGCTCCGTTACATTTATTTTCTGTGTGCTTGTCTATCTATCTATCTAAATTTATTTAGTGTCGAAACCATTCGGCGCTCTTACGTTCATACGTAGCAGTTCGCATTCCACGCTAAAATGCTTATGCTCTGGCGTGAACTACATGCAAAAGTAACAAAACAAGCCCATAGCATCAGCGCACTCAGATCTTTTCATAAGGAGATTCAGTAGGTTTCATTCAACAGGTCTAACTACCTTGAGGTCAGCAGTCAGGTCTACTTTCAGGTCACTCAACCAAGTCAAGATAAATTCTTAATAACCCGTTCGTACTAGCACCGAAAAAATATATTAATTATTAAATTCCTTGTCAAGTTGATAATAAACTCATAATATATATGGCGTGGAATTTAAAATAAAAAATAGGTTTGATTAAATGTTTTGCGTATAGCAACAAATTTAAAAATATGTGGAAGAATTTTTAAAAAACCTAATAGATGCCTGCAACGTCACGATAAAGACGATCATATATAGAAAGCTTAAGTTACCATTTGTTTTTGATTGGCATATGTCTGCACTTTGTTACATAGAAATTTCATTTCTGTAGATAATTAAATATTTATAATTTTAATATTATCGGTTTATTATTATCTGTCAAATTCGTAGACAAGGTAAATTATTTATCTGTTGACAGCTAATTACAATTTCTTAATGAGTCTGTGACATTTCTTTTTGTTTAAGATATTGAATGTTGCCAGCTTAAGCTAACTTTATAGTCCCCAAAATGTTATTAAAAATATAAACATTTATTAATAATTACTATTCTAAATTTCATTTATTAATCATTATTAAAGTTAGCACATCGCTAGATATTTATTTAAAAGTAGCTGTCATATTGTTTCAGTAGTTTAATAGCAGCCAACGTTGTTTTATTGTTATATTTATTAGTATAACAATTTGTTATAAATTTATTACACTCGTTTCATTCTTTAGATAATTGGTACATTATTCTTAAATTGTTTAAATATTGGTCTTCTCCCGATTAATATCAATTTTACCCACATTTCGTGTAACGCGGCTGCGCATAGCCACATTGTTTACTTATTATGCATATTTTGACTATAAAATTCAATGTCGTGACCTTTAGAGTCTTTTCTTTCGGAAGCACTTCCGAATTGAATATCTTATTAGCCTTCGGTGAGTGTTTTAGTTATTTGTGATCTTATTAACGCATTTGAAGCGTTGTTTCTTAAATTCATTAGCGTGTTTAATTGCAGGGCTAATTATTTAATATGGAATCATTATAATTCCTATTGCCGGCACTTCCCGGGCAGTTTCAAAGTTTGTTGGAACAATATTTCTATTTGTCCTGATTCGACCCTGTGAGTCGACATAGGCTAATATTTTTGCTTGCGAGGCCTTTTTCCTCCATAAGGAGGTTTTTTAGTTTGTACCCTAGAAGATACGGGTAAATTTATAATTGGTTCGCGGGGGTAGACGTGAATCTTCGGAGCGTCTTCCTGTTGGTCCTGTATCCTGCTTCCTGACCAGCTGAGTTTAAGGAGCTCGTCTTTATTGTAATCCCGATATTATGGTGATGTACAAAATTTATGTATATCAATAATCAACACTTCCATTTTTGAAAGTTTTATAAAGAACAAGTGTTTGACTGTGGTTCTCCAGTACTGACAAGCAGGAGGATCATATATATGTCTTCGCTTGTTATTTGTCAGTGGCGCCTAGGATTACTATTTTAGTAATTAATATATATATAATTTAAAATAAAGTATTATCTCAAGTAACCCACCGCTGAGTCTAGCTGGCATTCTTTTTTGGCATTATGTCATTATTTAAGACATTCCTGTATTTGGTATAGTGGTATCAATATTAAGGTTTAATGTATTTTGTGTATTATGAACCAATAAAATTAATTTAAAACCAAACCCACTTTTATTATTAATTTTGTAACAACTTTGATTATTTTAATTTTGATAATTTATAGTCTAAGAACTTAGAAGATAAGAAGAGAAATGAACTAATTTAATGTCTGTTAAAGACGTAAGAAATATATTTATATATATATATATATATATATTTATATATATTTTAAAATACTATACAAGTACAAAAGAAATATATATTGTTTCGTAATATGCTTTTTTTAAGGGTAAAGTTTCATTGCATTTGTGATTCACGTTGATGCACTTTTATAACCTTCACACTAAACATAAATACGTACGCTTAAAATTTCCGAACAGTTTTAGATATTTTATACACTTAAGCTGTTTTCTTAAGCAACAAAAAATAAAGTTAGCATTTAATGGCTCTGTTAAAGTTTCACTTCGCAGTAGCCCGGAAACACATAATTTAAGAAGCTCTTCTATTTAAACCTGTCCTAGAAACTTGCAAGACTAAAAGTTTGCTTTTTGTCCTGTTAATTAATTTACATGATCAAAAAGATAAATATATGAAAAGATACTTTAATTATCTTAAAAATGCTTAGTATAAATTTGTTATAATAACTGTCTCAGTTAATTTGTGTCTTCTTTATTAATATTTTTTATATTTTACAGTTAGGTTGATTTCTTTCTATAATTTTCGAAAAAGTAGGTACTCGGTATAATTTTCCTATAAGTAATTTTTTGGGCATGGGTAGTAAAGGGACATGTTGTTTTTTTTTTATATTCAATGTGTTTTAAAATTACATATACAAATGCTTTCATTCCTTTAATCTAGCTTTTTTTTTTAATAGTTAAATATAATTGTACGATTAAGTACAAGTTATAAATTAAGCAGTACTTAAGAAGTTGACAAGGGCGATCAGTTTTTTGGTTTTTCAACGAATTGAATTACTGCAAAACACAAAGCATTTTAAGGGCCGAATCGTAACCTCCATGGTCATAATTTATTTTAATTGGATTTACTTTTAGTTCTTCGCTAAATTTTTCATTTAATTAATAAAAAACAAGTCCTACATTTGAAAAAAAATCCTAAGGTCTCGGATAGTTTTAGAAACATAGAAGTAACTGTTTCAAAGATTACCCAAACTCGAAACAACAATCTGAGTAACATAAAAACAAATGTCCCATGTGGGAAACGAATGTACGGCTTTTGACTCAGCACTCAAGGTCCCTTATTACTAGACTACCAGGAAGTAACAAACAAAGTAACAATAATAACAAATTGGCCATAAAATTTTACTAGCTGCAAATTTTCAACTTCAGTTTAAAACATTTTAGCAAGTATCTCAGTAAAAATATATGTTACATATTTTTTAATTTCCTTAATCCTACAGATAGTTTTTTTTACATTTTATTTTTAAAAAAGCTTTACTATTCAATAGACATTTTGAAACATTAATTTCAATTTGTAATTTTCGTTAATCTTATAATTTTCACCGATTAACTCAAAAATATAGTTGGCAATAACTACAATATAAATATATAAATGAATGGATTTGTATACATTTAAAGTAATAATTAAGATGAAGAAGACTTATAATTTGTATTCCAAGAGGTGTAACCAAGGGAAAGACGAAGTTGCTATCAAAGCTAACTAATCATTTTCACATTGTCACAGTATTTTTACATTGGTTAAGAGTTATTAGATAATGAGCGTTTTTCTATAGATGCGTACGTCAGTATTTTTCCAGTAATAAACATTGTTTTACGATTATTCTGATTAATTCACATCATATATATTATAAAAAAAATATTAAGTACACATCGCTGTAAATATTGTATTAGACATATTGATTGTAGTACCTTATTTTTCGTGCGGGTTTCGATCAACAGATGTAGATGTCATACTGAGTTTATCAGTTTTTGGTGCAAACACGGCAGGAAAATAATTGTTGATTGTACGAAATCTATTAGTATTTTATACAATTTATAATATTTTTTTAATACTAAAATATATATTAATAATTTTTAATATACACAATAATATGTTGGTCATAACTGACAAAGTTAACCCTGTTTAATGTACTATACTATATTGGCTAATATTGTTAGAAAAATAAAGAAAGATTTTGAAAGAACACTAAGAAATAGCAGTTTTTTCCGCTAATTGCATTTAATTTATTAAATTAAAAAATAATTTAATTTGAAATAGTGATTTTAAAATCTGTAAATATATAGGTAGGTATTATATAATGTAAGTACATTATTTATATAATGTAGGTACATTATTTAGATTGTCTTTACTCAAAGTACACATTGAATTGATATGATGATTAATCACCTCCATTTAACATTTAGCCCAAATATTATAATCTTAGTTAATTATGGTTTAATCAAATAATACTAAATCGACCAACAATGTTAATTATCCTTGCTCTAATGTTGCTAATATAAATGATTATTTTCTATTTAAGTCTTTATAATGCACATTGTATCCAAGATAAGATATCATACACAGAGGATTATTTATAACAAAATGAACTTATGTAATTTCATACATCACAAATAAATTAGTTATCAAATCATTTCAACTTTAAACCGAAAAATAAAACATATTAGAGTATATAAGGGTAAGAAAAATTACATATCATCGTTCAGATACCATTATTATATAATATTTATAGTTGACCTTATGTGGTGAGGAGTTGTATAGTTATTTCCGTAGGCATAAAAAAAAATATGTATGAAATTTAAAGCGATCTTACATATTTGTTTTGATTTTACCTAAGTATCTTCAGATTACGGGTCATGTGGAAAATCGAAATATTGTATTGCTTCATTGAACTTTTCCCTAAATATAGCGTTAGCCTGCGGCGTTTTTTACACGTTTAACCAATTTGTACGTTTATGGACAAAATATACCAGCAAAATCATTAAATATTTAATAAAAAAAATGAGTCTACTTGCATATATATTTGAAGTGAGGTAGAAATTTGTTCATAATATAAATTTTTAATTATAATTAAGACTACAATATATTTATTCAGTATTTGTTCATTTGGTTGTAACAGGTTTACCGCTTTTAGAAAATAATACACCACTGCTTGTAAATAAAATAAATACTGTTGATATTATTTTCTTATGAACTGCTTACTGTAAAAATATAAATAAAATATTTCGTGTATATTTATTATGCTCCAAAGCTAAAACATATCTTATTACCACAAGAAGCATTCCTACTAGTTTGTTATGTGTACAATTTTATACAACCTAAGGTCTGTAAGGTAGAAGATTATGCCTAATGAATAATGCCTAATGCCTAATGCGAAATGCGAAATGGGAAATGAGAAATGCTAAATGCTTAATTCTTAATTCTAAATACTTATTGGTTGGTGCTTAATACTTGATACTTGATGCTTGACGCTTGATGCCTAATGCTTGACGTTTGATAATTGACGCTTGATGCTTAATGCCTAATGCTTGACTTTTTATGCTTTATGCTTATTGCTAAAAGCTTATTGCTTAATGTTTAATACTTAATGCTTAACGCTTAACGCTTAATGTTTAATGCTTAATGCTTAATGGTAAACGCTTAACGCATAACGCTCAACGCATAACGCTTAATGCTAAAGCTTAACGCTTAACGCTTAACGCTTGATGGTTGATTATGAGCGTTTGATGCTTGACACTTGATGCTTGAGGCCTTATGCTTAATGCTTGATGGTTGATTATGTGATTATGGGCACTTGATGCTTGACACTTGATGCTTGAGGCTTTATGCTTAATGCTTGACGCTTGACGCTTGATGTTTAATGCTAACTGTTTAATGCTTAATGCTTAATGTTTAACGCTTAATGCTTAATACTTAATACTTAATTATAAAGCTTAACGCTTGATGTTTGATTATGGGCGCTTGATGCTTGACACTTGATGCTTGACGCTTTATGCTTAATGCTAGACGCTTGATGCCTAATGCTTACTGCTTAATGCATTACGCATTATTAATAATGCTTGACGCCTGATGCTTAATGCTTAATGCTTAACGAATATTGATTGATGCTTGGCGCTTTATGCTTAATGCTTATTGCCTAACGCTTAATGCTTACCGCTTGATGCTTTATGCTTAATGATTACTGCTTAATGCTTGATGTTTAACGCTTAGAGCTTAGAGCTTAATAAGCATTAATGCTAAAGCACTAAGCAGTGCTTAATGTTTAATGCTTTATTCTAAATTGATGCTTGATGCTTGATGCTTTATGCTTGAGGTCTTATTCTTGACGCTTAAAGCTTAATGCCTAATTAAATATTGAAATCAATTTTCAATTCAATCAAATTAATTCAATATTCTTAAGTTTCTTTCTGGGTTAGTTCTATTCTCTGTGTGCAAAGTTTAAGACAAAATCATCATATAAATTTTCGGTTTATTTTATTTACAGTTTTAATATATATAAATTAAATATAAATACCTGCGATTATAGATGATTTGTTCTGCATTAACATACTAAACGTTTATCCAAATTTCTTGGATCGTGCTTATTGCTGAAGTTTTTTCATTATTTAAAGGATGATGTAAGTTTTTAAAATTTAATTTACTTTTGCGCGTAATTTAAATAAGTTTTTTAGATATTAAAAATTAAATGTAATTACATACCTATTGAATATAAAAAAAATAATGACTCTTTTTATTTTTAGTTTTTGTAAATTATTTCTTTTTTTATAATCATATTAACCGCAATAGTAATTGTTATAGATTAATCATCAAGGTATGAATAATTGCTATCAAGGTCCAAAAAGGTGGTTCTACATATATACAAATAAAGTGTTAAAATGTGCTATGACGTGTTATGAGTGATTTAAAATATAAGAAAAATACAAATTTACTAATCACGTAATTGACAAAAAACGTAAAATATCTATTCTTTCATATATTTCTTGTTGTATTTTGATATCTAATATAATATTTTTAGAAAGAGTAGCGCCATTTATTGTTGTTTTTTATATTATGTTTCGTCCTTACATTTGATTTCTAGTAAGTACAGATGATCGTAAACCTCTAAACACGTTGTTTGATTATATTTTTCATATTATTATATTATTCAAATAACATATTGTCCATAGCAGATCGAATTATATTTACTTTACTTCGGCATAACTTCGCCTACGAATCCGCTTTTTACTATTCACTGCTAGTCACTGATCAAAGCAAGTAAAGAAAATATATTATTAAATTACTTTACAGTTAACATGACCCTTTGAAGATGTTACCCTTTTTTCTATCACTTTTTTAGTATCATACCTTATAAATATTATAACCAATAATTAAAAGTGTTTATCTCGGGGTGTTTGTTCAACCACGTATCTTACCATCGTATTATTTGTAAACATCGCTTGTTGTGTGGTAATATTAAAATTTAATAATTGTTTATATATTAGGCCTAATATACATTTTACTCTATTAATTTACACATCTAAACAACATCTAATATTTTAGGAGTACAAAGGTTATTAAGGAAAAAAACAAAAAAATTATCTACTTATCAATAACTCTCGGATGAATATCCTTTTTGTCGTTATTTTTGGACATTATGTGGGCTTGCGGCGGGTATCGTGCTAACAAAACGCGATATAATTATATTTATATAATTATAAGTATATAATTATATGTATATAATTAATATGTATATAATGTATACGCGATATAATTATGGGAACATTTTTATTCCGTCGACACGAGACTGAGCCTCAACAATCACTATAATTTAGATTATTGTATTTACGAAGCGGAGATACAGTTACGTGTTTTGCCCCGTTAAGCATCTCATCACAGCCCGATAGTGCCACGCACGACTCTTTTAAAGAGCACCGGAAGTCAAGAAGTCGTTTGGGCTTTTCCGTTTGTTGACCGTGGACCGGATAAGACATATCTAGTACAAAACTCCGCACATAACTCATTTAAAATTAGACCGCTGCGAGGCCTCACTGAAAGTGACTGTGTGCACCTGCGCTGTATCGTTAACTTTATCATGTGTTTCAGAATATTGGACTAGTGTCGGATCAGAACAATTTTAATATTTAATAATATTTGTAATTTTTAAAAATTCAATGTATGTATTTAAGAGGGTTACGTGTTAAATATATTAAATTTAAAAAAAATGTTTAAATAAATAATAGCTCTGAAAATTAACAAGAAAAAAAAGTCCAATAAATATGTTAATTTTCTTAACAAAACTGTAAATTGTTAAATATTAATTAATTATCATTTACACTGCAATCCTGAAAATAGCTTCTTTCAATATAATTAATGACTTGAAGAATCCGAGCAGAGATCGTAACATATAGAGAATGTACCATGCTCTAAAATTCCATTCATAGATAAGCATAAAACATGATAGAATGTAACGAAACAATTTTCATAGAAAATATTTGAACATTTTCATGTGAGATTGTTGAAAAGACTTATTTCTTGCAGACGACTTCAAAGACTGTGAAAGTTCCTTTTGTGGGGCAATGTGTATCTATGTCTCGCTCACTAAAGTAACTCACTGACGCGAACTTGTGTTTATTCCTTCTTGAAAAAATCCGTTTATTCATTTAGAAAATGTGTAATTAATCATATTTTTACTTATTTACCTACTTACTCAAAATTTTTATTACAATAAAAAATTAAAGAAAGTAAGTGAATACATTTATTTGTTATACACATTTCGTAGTGTTCCTATCGCTTAAAAACCATTTATTAATATTTGTACAGATAGTTCGCTTATGTATTTTTTATTTTATTTTCAGCAACAAAACTCTCAAAAATAATATAATACTGTTAAAATAAATTACTTTATTTTAAATTGGTTAGTAAGAGATATGGAAAATTTTAATATAATATTATCAGGACACATTATAAAAATTGATTTAACCCCTAAGTAAGCAAATTATTTGCTTGTGTTAAGGGTGTTAGACAACGATACAAATACGTAGAAATACACATTACTAGGATCCGCCACAATGCACAATGGGAGTTGAGCTGAGCGCCCTTCCCCTTTTTTATGCTACTAAAGTCGGTCCCTACCGCGGCCAAGGACTTCCAATGAAATTGTTGGCACCTGAAAGGTTAAGAGAAACGATTGGCGAGCGCGCGCAGGTTCAGTTAAGCTTAAGTTTATGGGAGATTCAGTTTTTTGACCATATCTTTAAAACGAAACCATATTTTTTTATTCTGTTTTTTTGGAGTAAAAGCCTAGTCATGTCATTGACATGCGTGCTAATTTTGGTTAAAATTGGTCAAGTGGTTTTCCTGTGATGTTGCCTCAAAAAACTGATTGCCAAGATTACGCTCAAAATGACCATACCCTTTTATATTATATTTGTTTATTGAAACGGTATACGGAATGTAACGATCAACGTAACCCCGAAAAAATTTTGTTCCTTTTTCGAAGCCATCCCATAGGTCACGGTCGCTGGCCCTGCTACTTTTTAATTACTATAGAGTTTAAATAATGGATATCTTTAAACTCTATAGTAATTAAAAAAAGTAGCTATTGAAAGAAAAAAAGTGAAGAGAAAAAATGGCAGTTAGTTTCAATATTTCAAAAGCTTTACATCACGATTTTTAAGCTTGCCAAACACGTATGGCACAAGGTGCTTCTTTCAAAGCTGTCTTTCTATAGGCTTCCCGATAGAATGTGAGGGGATTACCAGCTTTCGTCCTACGGGTCGTTTTCAACTGATTTTCCTAGGAAGCTCGTAAAAGCAAGTATTGAATACTGAAAAAATAAAATTTACTAATGGACATTAACAAAACAGAAATTAAACTAGTATATTGAAAATGTTAAGAAACTAATTTTTCAAAATTAAACCTAAAGAAAATACTAGAACAACAATAAAATGATAAATTAAATGTTAATAGGAAATATAAGATTAACAAAATGTGTCTACATTTCGTTAACCTTATAAAGGGTTGAACATGTTGAATAGTTACAAGTATTTCCGGTGAAATGTTTATAGTACGACTCATTTTGAAGGCTGTATACTTTTTTCCAAAAAATGTTTTGCTTTAATTTTAATTTATTATATTCAGTAAAAGTGTAACAATAGTTTTTATGTATTTATAAATAAACCAGTTTATTATTATAGGGTATATAAAATAAAAACAGCTTCTAACTTTACAAAATATCAAATACAGAAAATTATCTTTAAATGTTCGCTTCAATTTTGTAAAACAAATTACGTTGGTAGAAAACATGAATATAATTACATTTTTCATCACATTTCTTTGTATTATAATAACAAAACAAATATCAACCTGTAAATGTGTTATAAAAATAGAATTGAGGGAAGGAATGGTTTAATATATCAAATAATGAAGGAGCCACTGATGTGTTTAAACAGGTGACAGCTCATACTTAGAGCGAACTTCTTTTATTTTTGTTGCTTTTTAATCTACACGAGCAGTGTTATTATCTATATATAAATACGTGAAGCAAAAACTTTGGATCGGTTTTACGAAAATTGCGCGTACGAATAATAATGAAAATTATAGTATGTACTTATAGTTTATGTGTAGGAGAAGTGCAGAACGCCAATATTTTTTAATGTTAATGCACTTTTAATACATTAAATCAATTATAAAAACATTACACGTAACGTAAACGTTGACATGTTCAATGTATATCTATATATATAAAAGAAAGTCGTGTTAGTTACACCCCTTATAACTCAAGAACGGCTGAACCGATTTAGCTGAAAATTGGCAGGGAGGTAGTTTAGAGCCAGGAGAAGGGCATAGGATACTTTTTATCCCGTTCGACAGCAATCCCGTGTGACTTGACATGAAACGTCAGTCACTATAAAACGTGGTATAAAAACAAAAAGAATCAGACTTGGAATAACAAAACGCAAATCACAGCTATGTAATTGACGTATAATGAAAGCTATGTAATGAAGTATGGATGACAATTAGATATTTGTAAGAAATCAATAATAAAACTATTTCTATTAAATTAATAATTAACAATTGTAATGTAATGATAGTGCCAGTACAGTATATGCGTTAAATCTTCAAACTATTGAAGAACCAACGTGTAATATTGCAAAACACTCAGCAATGGCCATCTCAGTTTTAGCGGTATCGAAAATCATCATCTGGGACGAATGCACAATGAAACATAAACCAACCAAAACTGTGCAACGGTACGCCTTTGGTGGTTAGAAAATTGATGAACAATGTAATTTACGCTACGATAATGATAGGAAAATCCAAAGGTGAGGAAGTTCTCATTCCGAGGATACCGATGATCCTAACCGATATGCCGTTTGAATTTAAAAGACTTCAATTTCCGATACGTCCTGCATTTGCCATGACCATCAACAAATCACAAGGCCAATCCTTAAAAGTTTGAGTTGAGGTTTAAATCTAGAACATTCATGTTTTTCCCATGGTCAATTATACGTGGCATGTTCACGGGTCGGAAGACCATCTGCGTTGTTTGTTTTTGCGCCTGATAATAAAACAAAAAATGTCGTGTATCACAAGGTACTTAAATGAAGAGCAACCTATGTACTAAAATACAGAAATAATTATGGATGATTAATGTAGGTATTTATTTTTTTTTGTATTTTTTCCAATTAGAAAATAAATCTGCTTATTTATTGCCATTAAGGCGGAACAAAGTTTGCCGGGTCAGCTAGTTTGTCTGATATCAAATAGTCGTACAGAGTTGACAGTCCCTTGACGTATTAGAATAAAAATCTGAAATAAATATGCATAGAGGTTTTAATCCAAACTTTCATAAATATTAACACTTCAGATTACGGTCGAATTTTGGCCGTTGGGTGATTACTAGTGTAATTAAATTTTCAATTACAATAGGAAACATAAGATGTAATATTATTGCTATAACTTCTAATAGAAAAATATAGAAAAGACATTATTGATAACCGATCGATCAGTAATTACTGACATATCAGTTCCTTTGGATAATTCTGAATATTATGAGTGATCCTTTATCATATTAGCATGCAATAGATCAGAGATGGTGCTCAGGCAATGAAATTTTGGAAAAAAAATAAATGTACTGTAAATTGTCTTTCTTCTAGTTCATGCATTTGCTATATAATTTTTTGTGGTAGGTGGGTTTTATAATGGGTTTAGGCACAAAACAGCAGATTATCATCCTGATTACATTTATGTTACATTTATGAGGACGGGGAATTAAAATATCAGACTAAAAATAACTGAGAAATTTCTGGCTCGTTTACTCAGACGAATGTTTATAGCTATTTTACGCTTAAGATCTGTAAGAGGGTGGAAATATTGTGGTTAGGTCCACCCTTATATAGCAGCGGACTAGTGAATGTATGTAGTCCGGAAGTTCTTATAGATTATAGTTTTTACTGAGTTTTTTTTATTACATAATAGGTTGATTGGGTAGCCCGGATCACCCCATATTTCTTTTTTCATCACCTCTGTCACCTTTTGGTCCGATAATATGTTAAAATCCAAACCCTGCTAGCTCTCCTCACAACGCCTTGCACTATTTTTGTTTAAATAAGTCGTTGTGAACGTGGCCGGGGGAGGGAACTCCTATTCCAAGATGATTTTTGACCCCACTACATATATGGATGGTAGACGGAAACCGAAGTGGCCGTGAGAATTTGTTCAGCGCTAAACAAGCCATATTTTAAAATCACTCTTGTTTTTTGTTTTTTTAAACACTAAACAACTCATTAATCGTTGCCTAGGGACCAACACGTACAGTTTTGTCATGCCACCGGACCCGAATGACATGAATAGCGGACAGGCACCAGACGAGGTTCTCTGCGAGGCCCTCCAATTGCTAGGCCCTAATTAATCTATGATAACTCAAATTTTATCAACATAAGCAAATATTTGTTCCTTTACTAATATAAATGCATTTTGCAAAACTCTATTAATCGACATTAAATGGAAATACATTTTATCTTACACGTAATATACAAATTAGCATTATATAGAATAAGCTCAATAGATTTGATCATTAAAAGCAGTTCTCTTACATAGGCCACACACAAAACATGTAATTTAGCCAACAAGGCACCTTGATGGCTTAATATCATAAATCATCTGCAGACGTAAGCCAAAGGTTAAAATAATTATAAAATAATTATACCAGTAGGGTTATATTCAGACTGAGCATTAAAATGTGGGGATTACTCATATTCTCATTTAACTCCATGGAATAAAGCAATTTATAGTAATTGTAATTTATAGTACAATATAAATTAAATAACTTATACTTAATTTTGTATCTAAAAGAATTAAATTGAAAAAAAATATATATAAACAATATGATATTACCGCAAGAATTACAAGCCAGCAAGGCTTTTAAATACAGGCCGACTGATTCCTCTGTTCCCCGTACAACGATCCCCCGAGTAGTATTCGTGATTCACTGTTCAGAAATATAGACTTTAAGAACTTTTAGGACCACAAATTTTAACTATAAATTTCAAGTTACCATTATAGTTAATGTAATAATTAATAGCACTAAGTTGTACGTATCTGTGTCTCTACGAGGCTGTATTATACAATGACTGTTTTAAAAATAATACTATGGAAGTCAAACTGTTCTTTTGTAAACAATAGTTAGTTTATATGTTCTGTTAATAATGCGATAGCCAATGAATATTGCTATAATTTACATTAGGTTTAGTTTTATTTACTTACGCGATCTACAACAGGATGTAAGTAGGTACATGAATAAAAGCATAATGTATACAATACGAGTAGAACTTAATTCACACTCATCGTTAATAACAGTTGATAATCATTAAGTATGTATTGCTGTATATATTATAAATATAGTTACACTATTAAAACACATATTTAAAACTAAAGTTACACCAGAGGCTTAATTGGCTTAAAGTTACCAATTACTTATATAATTATATACGTATGATACAGTAAAGTGTTACTATAACCTTATCACTATAAGAGTGTCTTACAAATGATGGGTAGCCTAAAGTTGTATTAAAGTTGATAGCGCGTCAAACAGGCGCCCGTAATGAAACTACTACTTGTATCTCATAAAACCAGGCCCAAGTCTATATAAAACCTATTACATGAAATGGAAATAAGATGTGGTCAGTTAATTTATATTGAATACTTATTCATAGATCAAGCTAGCAGTAAAATAGTGAATCTATCAAAAACTCTTTTAACACAGTTGTGTGTGAAAACAGACTAAGAGCTTTGAAGTTTCAAAGCCTTTTTATCTATATATTTTCAAAAATTAAAGATTTACACATAAAGTGAAAAATAAGACATTTTTACATAAAAAAGTGATTTTTCAAAGTGTAAAAATAATTAAGAATTTTAATAATTTTTAATCTTAGTTAGGCTAAGATTATAAATATACTAAACTAATAAGCAAAATGCTAAAACGCTTGTTCTTTATTTATTAATTTAAACTTTATTATATTAAGTAAATGAGTAGTGATATTCTCTACTAGCCCTTGATGGTGAAAATGTTTAGTAGGTACATACATTATGACAATTATATTTTAATAAAATATATTTTATATACATTTTTTTTTTTAAATTAACCATACAACTTATTAAATACTAATAGTAAATAGGAAAATTTGTTATGAAAAAAACTGGTACCATTCCGTGGCAATAAATTAAGGAGTTAGAAGAAGAAAATAGCTCTTTATCGTATGCTTATCAAAGGAACTGAAAATAACTACTAATTAATTAAGGACATGGCGACTTATATATAAAACAATGAAAAGTAGATTTAAGCTAAGCCGCTGATGACCCCTAGGCAGCCTTAGATGTCAACCTTGACTAGCTGAGTGTAATGTAGAGAGGCCAAGATTTTTAACTGAAACACAAAAAGGGTAATAAGATAATCTCAAATTGGACATCAATTTTATCAAACTATTTTTATAAGATTAACAGTGCCCGTTTCTTTTTAAAAAAAAATATACTGAAGGCAAAAGATTTCCTATAAGGTGCGTCGAAAAAAAAATGTTTTAGAAAAATATCCATACATATAAAAAAATTGTCACTGATCCATTTTTGTACATGGAAAATATTAAAAAAAAACATTTACCTTTACAAGAGAACCCAAAACAATGTTTTTTCACGCTAATCTCAGAAACGGATTAATCGATTTGGATGCCGTTTTCGGGAATATATTGTCATGGGATTCACTTTATATTTTGTTTTTTTAACAATCGGTTATCAAATAAAGAAGTTAATAATCTCTTATTGTCATACCATTGCTGCTTACCAGTTTGAAGGTTTATATTTTTTACATACATTGGTAAGTACAAAGGGACGTTCTATCAAAAAGGAAATCTATGCGTATGAAGTCACAGGCACAGCAACATTAACCATCTCTAAAAAATCTATAAAATTATCTATATATAAATTGTAGCAAAATACTTTTATTTGACTTTTGTTAAGCCCGTGTTACTTATAACAAATTAATATAACGATATTGATTCAGAAGAAATGGAAATGGTTATGTTTTTTAAAATAATTTAAACACGCAAGCCATGCGGCGTTTCCATTTTAAATTTTCTCAGAGTCAACATTTTATTGACAACGATTTAAAAATAATTTAAGAAGTTTTGAACTATTGTTAAGGTAATAAAAATAATAATAGCAGAAGACAAAACATTCTTTTATGGGTCTATTTGGTCTATAATTGCGACTTTTTTTTTCATTTTTATACATTTTGTTAAAACATTAAAATTATTTATATTGTTTTCTTTAGTAATATTTACTAAATTAACATGTTATTTTCCAAACGGCTTTTATTTATTTTTATATAAGTGCGTCCCGTTTTAGAGAAAAAGTAATCCATTTTTACGGAGGGCTACAAAAAATAGACACAAGTGTAATAAGACTCTGAAGAACAATTTGTAAACAACACAAAAAAAAAGTTTATCTGTGGAAATCGCACCCACCTTTGATTCTGCAGTCAATGACAATAACCACTCGAGGACGTAATAATTGACCGGAAGTTAGTATGTGTAGTAAATAGTAAATTGAAAAAATATACATAAAAACAGAGTCCACAATTCCTAGTAATCAAAGACGCTAACTAAACGTGATTGTTTCCAAGCTTTTAACTCTTATATGAATTAATTCTTATATTAATTAATTCTGTTAATTATAAAATATATAATTAACAGAATCTAATCACGGTAATAGACATTTTCCATTAACACTTTCAATTGCTAGTAGTTTATATCTAGTAAACAAGCTTTTATTACTAGTTCTAGTATTCAACTTAAATAAATTATTTCATTTGATTTAATAGTTCACGTTATTCACATATACCACTAAGGAGCAAATAAATTATGGAAGCTTTATTAATACTCTATATTTTGTATACTATAAAAGATATACACAATATAATAAAATATCAAAATTATATTAAATATGAACCTTATTATAATTCGAAACATGCACCAAAGAAATTTATGAATGTAACCGTCTGGAATAAAACAGCCTGGAACAGTCATCAAACGTGAGGCCAAAAACTTGATTTCTCATAAGTTCATTTTGGAGGTCTGATAATTAGACATGTGAATATTAACACTGTTTAATTCCACCTAAAGCATAATTTAACCCTGCTTAAATCACAACTTAGTTTAGCTAGAAAATTATACTTTATACTTCTAAGACTTAGATTAACATAATGCTATATTATTTTGTTAGAAGATATATTATAATATATTGCGGAGTAAACCAAAACTTCAGTTGTCAGGCTTAGAGATTTCCTCGAACCTCAACTTTGGTCGGTTCATTGAGTCCAGAGCAAGAGCAGCAGCAGCAAAGCTTGCCGTTCTTGCGAAGGTTCGGCAGTACTTTACACCGGGACAGCTTCTTGTTTTATACAAAGCACAGATCCGGTCGTGTGTAGAGTACTGTGGACACATATTTGCTGGTGCCGCAAAGTCTCATCTTGCGGTTCTGGACTCAATTGAGAGGCGAGCAAAGAGGCTTATAGGCGATCCCGAATTGGTCGAAGCTGACCTCCAAAGTCTTGAACACAGGCGTAAAATTGCTAGCCTCTCAGTATTCTATAGGATACATTTTGGTGAGTGTGCGCAGGAATTACACGAGTTAATTCCCCCGTCCCCCTTCCATCACCGGACGTTCCGACGCACGGCAGGTATCCATCCTTTTGTTGTGGACATTCCACCTGTCCGAACGAAGCGCTTTGCTTCCTCATTTTTAGTGCGTACAGCGAAGGACTGGAACAATTTGCCTGCGTCGGTATTTCCGGCCAAATATAATGTGGGTGTCTTCAAGAGAAGAGTGAATAGGTTGCTAGGGCAATGCGACTTACCATCTAAGACTACATTCCACTTACCATCAGGTGGAATGTAGTCAAGCATTGCCCTAGATCTTATAAAAAAAAAAAAAAAAAAAAAAAACTCCAAGATGCAGAAATTGTTGCCTGAATTGTCTGTAACTACTCATAATCATACAGCCACGTTCTGTAGTAAGTTATAATTTAACTTAAAGGAAGAAACTCCTTTGATATTATGTTAGACTCAACATATTAAATTAATGAGAATTAAATAATGGAAGATATGCGAAATTCGGGACAATTTTAACAGATTCCAGAATATTTGTAATTTAAATAATGGAGTCTAATAGATAAGGAAATAGAATATATATATAGAAATAGAATATAAGGAAACATGTGCTTGAACTAGTAGATTTTACTTAAATTTATAACGCAAAAAGAGTCATAAAATTTGATAACAGTTTTTTTTGCTACAAAGTGCTAGACATATAAAACAAGTTATTCTGAAAAAGTCTTGGCTGGTTAATATATTAGTTAAGTTATTTTTTTTTCTTAACTTATTTATTTATTATAACTTTATTGACTATATTCTGATTCTTCGAAGACAGGAAAAAAATACTAATGATTTTTTTTATTAAAGGGTTTTAAAGGGTTTTAAACCAGCTTGTGTCATTAAAAATATGTTAAAATTGTCATCATATTGTTATAATAACATTAGAAGTAATATCCATACATTTGAGACGTTTAACCTATTAGTACTTAATTTATTAAAAAAATTAGTGTTAAAATAAATATTAATATTAAATAGGAATTGAATACATTTTATTATAGTATGAGTTGCAAGGGGTGCCTTCGCTGAGACAGGGTTCGAAAAAATCAACCATCGACTCTACAGTCCAGATCCGACTCCTAGAGATTATTTCCTCGTTTCGAATTTGAAAAAAAACCTCCGATGATGGAGAGTTTCCAGGGATAATGAAATGAAACAAACATTTCCAAGAAAAAAACAGCGAATATTTTTGACCCGGTTAAGAAATAGTAAACGTAAGAAGTGTATTGAAATAAAGGGAGATAATAGTGTATTTTTTTTTATACAATTCTATTAGTATTTTTAATACGTAAGGATCAAAACTTTTCAGCCGCCCAACGAGGTGGCTATATATAATGGTGTATAGTGATTATAAATGAATGAATTCATAATTTATATGATCATAAGATAAGTGTTTTTATATCAATTTTCGATACAAGATAAAGATTGAAGATTTTTAAGCTATCACGGAATAACTCCTCAATAAAACAATAGCCATTTCTGCCAAGAAAATGCCAGAGTCTGGCAAAATGATCTCATAAAGATAAAAAATGATGGCTTATATTGTTAACTCCAATTGACAGATCGCTATAAATATAATTTATATACCGTTAATTTTTGTTATTTCTACCTCAGCTGTATTAAAATTTTTTATTATTGTCGACATAAAGAAAATAGCTTTTAGTAGGGGTTGTAAGGATGCTGAATTATTCAAGAGAACCTAAAATATGTATTTTGAATAGTATTAAAGTTCCTAAAGTTTATGTTTCTTTAATATAGATTACAGGAAATGTAGAATAATGGACAAAATATATGTTAAGCTGTTAAATATTTTCATTGTTATTTAACAATATTAGTAAATATACTATTATGTAATGCGTTACCAAATAGATACTATAGATACCATAATATTATTTAAACGCTTCAAAAAATATTTTGCATAGTATAAAGCAAAGTCGCTTCCTACGTCTGTCCCTATGTCTGTATGTATGCTTATATCTTTAAAACTACACAACGGATTTTGATGCAGTTTTTTAATAGATAGAGTGATGCAAGAGAAAGGCTTATATGTATAATAACATACTTAATATACTAGAAAACCAATGATAATTTCAAGATTTCTAATGCAAAGTCGTAAACAAACACATTGTTTTGCGCTTACATTGCAAACGCTGGCTGAACTCTACGACATAGATCAAAATAATGTACTAAGTATTGTAAACCTTAAAAAGTTCTACAAGAAAGTCCATGATATTATATGTTTGTCTCTTAGGGATAACCCACAATAACCAATATTTATCCTTTACTTTTTCGAGAAATAATGGCTTATTTACGAAGCAATTTTAAGCAATACAGCATTAATCCTTATCTAATTAAGTACCTTGAATATATTTTACATTTAATATGGAACAATATAGACCTAAATATAAAATATTTTCGGAGATATTAGAGATTTTTTTTTTTTTTTGTTAATGTCATATATCTAACTAAATATCTGATGAATATTATTTAGCATTTAATTTTTTTTTTTCGCAATAAAACCAGACCTGCAAGTTGATGGTCACAATAACGTCGATTGTGTAGCTCAAAATTCCTCAAGTTTACATGGCCATATTTTGATTATTTTCAATCAAAATCTATACGTGTAACATATGGTTAGAATGGTTATTAAGTACTCTGTTTAAAAGTATTCAAATGGACGTTTAAGTATTAACATGAGAGGTATAAAAAATATAGTATCTAATATTGTATCCTTATTAAAAACTTTAAATAGATATTTGACAGTGAGCGTATCTGCCGTTGTGGTAGTTTTGGTTGTATTTCTTAAAACAAGTCATATAGAAGTCAATACAAAAAAAGGGAAAGGGGAATTGTTTTACTACGAATTAAAGGCGTGCGAAGCCGCGGGCAAAAGCTAGTATACTTATATCTATAAAATAAGACACAATATTTTTTTTTTCTTACTCGTGATAATAAGTTATGTAATATTTAACAACATTAATATTTTCTGTGTTTATAATTTAATTTTAATTTTATTATAGACGTTTATGCAGGATATGCACGCCCGGGGGCTATCAATACCAGTTTTGAGTTTTCTAACTTTTAACGATTTATATTCCAAAACTTACATAAAACTGTAAAACTTTTAATCGACATGCATTAAACTATAACTTTACGAATTTAGTCCCATTTTGTTAATAAAGTTTATAACTTTCATAGGACGGGTCTATGTCGCTATTTTAATGGTTTTTATTTTCCCTTTGAATAAAATAGGTTAAAAGAATTTGTAAAAGGTTGTTGTATAAAGATCTTGTTTTTCCTAACAATATTTTGGCTTATGTTTTTTAGTTTTTCATTTCCACATGAAGTAAAAATTTAAATAAACCAGATTTTGTTACGTACGTAGTTTTATTCATAGTTTAATTCTTTATTTTGTCTAATTATATATATCATATAAATAGTAAAGTTATTACTCATTATATATAAACAATATATCCATTCTTAACAAATTAGAAGACATACATTTTGGATAAGCAGGGTAAAGGGACGGGAACTGTAGTTCACAGGTCACAGGTACGAGTTCGGTGTGTGTATTATTTATATTAAAAATTAAATGAACATTATATTTTCTATCATATTGAAGATATTAAATACTCTTTTTAAGTTATGAACATAATTTGAGCTTACATATCGCCATAGCTCCCTTAACTCACCCTTAACTAATTAACTAATAACTGTATAACACACAGCAACCAAATTATATATGCCATGAGTAAGGGTGAAAAGAATAATAGCATTACAAAATGTGTTTATAAGGATAATTTTACCTAAAAAAAAAAATATCGTTTTAAATTATCATAATACTCTTAATTAAAGTTAAAATTTAAAAAACCCCCGATACATAAAGATGTGTAAAAAAATTAAAAATAATATTATTATGTACTTATTGGAGTCGTTGCGTCGAGGGACCGTTGTACGTACGATGATGATGGTGTCTGTTTTACGAAGTTAATCATTGAGGACTTAGACTATACGATTCGATATCGTAATTCCTTTATTTGCCTTGTTAACTTATTTACATTTTAATTTCTTCCTTTGTTAAACGGTCCCCCGACGCAACGAATTTAATAAGTACATATAATATTAATAATATTTTTATTCTTTTTTTAGGTCTTTTTGTATCGAGGGTTTTTAGTTTTTTTTTCTGCGTTTAAAGTTATGTGTCTGGTTTCTGAATTGTACTAAATGAACCTACAGACACACAAAATTTTCAATTGTTTAAGTATTTCTATTAATCTATCCTAATATTATAAAGAGGAAAGATTTGTTTGTTTGTTTGTATTGAATAGGCTCCGAAACTACGGGACCGATTTAAAAAAAAATCTTTTAGCATCAGAATCCTACATTATGATGTACAAAGGTTATATTTAATACGATAAATATAAGACGAAGCTTCTTAGCAATCCATGGATTCACCGTGCAGGTGCCGGGCCCATCGCGTTACAAGGAGATTAGTGCAAGCAGTGCCTGGGACTTGCGACCCAGGAGTAGGTTTAAGGGGCCCCTTGATTGTGCGCAAAAACGCTCACCTTCACCCTCCACACTCCTCTCCCTACTTAACCAAATTTGGAAAGAACCTACTAATGCCGCCTTTGAAATACGTACTAGAAATGAACCAATGCTTGTTCTAGAAAGGCCAAGGTCTTTAAGTAGGCTATAGAGAGAGTTTGCTGTTATACCTCTCGCTCCGACTTCTACCGCGTACAAACTAACAATAAATTTATTCCTGATCAGTTCGTTGGTCAGTTCGTAATACTTATTGAGCTTCAATGTGTGATCCCTTGGGATGTTTATTTCCCCAGGGATCCCCAGGGATTTTGTAATGCTTTTCATACGTGTCCATCATGAGAATCCAATTAGGAGCCGCGCCTAATATTGAATAAGGCTTCGCTTTTGATTTTTTGGAGGAGCCTTCCTTTACGAATTCTACAGATCGTTTGGTGGTTGTTATACCCTCCCGCGCTCTTGCTACTGAAAGACTAACCGCTTCCCGTATAATTTCTAATACCTTGTCGTGGCGACGCGAGTATTGACCTTTATCTAGAAGTACCCTACACCCTACTAATAGGTGTTTCGCGGTTCCTATTGTATCTTTTCTTCTCTATCTGTCTTTGTCTTGAAATCTTTTAGCTGTCCACCACCGCCTGGAGACAGAGCAGCCGCACTTGCTCTTTTTGACGGAGACGCAGATACAATGTCCTTTGAGAGCTACATACTTGGATTATCCCGGTTACTCGTTGGAGCACAACTTTCGCTCACGGGCCGGAGTCAGTATGTACGCGCGGAACGGACCTCTGTATTCAGCGTCTCCGTCACCTTGAAGACCCCACTTTTTCTTCCCTATAGGTTTTAGTGGACACAGGAAACGAAAAAATCCTGTATTCCTGTGTCTACCGTTCGCACAGCTGTGACCAGGAGACAACTCGTTTATTTGAGTATCTCAGTGAGGCTGCAGATATGGCTCTGTATCAGTACCCTTCGGCGCAGCTCGTCTTTCTGGGGGACTTTAATGCCTGTCATCAGGACTGGCTGTTCCCGTACCAGAAGACCGACAATGCTGGAAGAGAAGCGCGGAAATTTGCGTTGTCCTTGGACCTCTTTCAGCTGGTGAAGCAAGCGACAAGGGTACCAGATGTGGTATGCCATACAGCCAATTGCCTGTACCTTCTGCTGACAACTGATCCGGACAGGTATCGTGTAGAAGTAACCTCCCCCTTGGGAACCTCCGATCACTGTCTGGTGAAATCTGTGTTTACATATTCCCCACCAGCTTTCGAACCTCATGGTGTTAGGCGAGTATGGAAATACAAGTCAGCAGATTGGGATGAGATGCGACACTTTTTTGCGTCTTATCCTTGGCGGCAGGTCTGCTTCTCTTCTTTGGATCCGTCGAGTTGCGCGGATGCTATAACCGATGTGGTGCATCAGGAATGGAGTATTTTATTCCTTTTGCTGACGTACCCATCGGTGGCAAAGCTCGCCCATGGTTTAATGCCGAATGTGGTCATGCTCAGGATCGAAAACATTCGGCATATCTTCTTTGGGCTGATGCTCGAACCCGCAAAACTCCGGATGTAAGTTTGAAGAAGAGAGCCTTTAACCATGCTGCCAAGTCCTACAAAAAGGCATTGCGGAAGGCTCGTCTCGATCGAATCGCTAAGAATGGCGAAAAGCTCTCTGTCAGACCAACTGGCAGTCGAGCTTTCTGGTCTCTTGCGAAAGCGATCGAGTCGAATTTCTGCCAACCCTCACTGCCTGCTCTGCTGAAGCCGGATGTATCCCTGGCCCACACAGCAACAGAGAAAGCGAATGTACTTGCTTCTCTGTTTGCTGATAATTCGCATCTAGACACTGGCAATGCTTCTCCAGCACATCTTCCTCACTGCGGTATTTCGATGCCTGAAATCCGCATCACTAACAAAGAGGTATGGAGAACATTGTGTCGTGTAGATGTGAATAAAGCCAGTGGTCCTGATGGTATACCAGCCATTCTGCTCAAGACATGCGCAGCTGAGTTGTCTCCTGTACTGACACGTCTGTATCGTCTCTCTTTCATGACTGGAATAGTGCCGAAATCCTGGAAGCTTGCTAATGTGCAACCTGTGCCCAAAAAAGGCAGCCGTGCCGACCCTGTCAATTACAGACCGATTTCAATCACCTCCATACTCTGCAAGATTATGGAGCGTGTATTGAACTCGCGCCTACTAGCATATCTAGAAGGTAACGATCTCCTCAGTGACCGACAGTACGGGTTCCGCAATAATAGGTCTACTGGGGACCTCCTAGTGTATGCTATTCACATTTTAGGCGAGGCCATCGAGAAGAACGGAGAAGCGGTCGCCGTCTCTGTGGACGTCTCGAGGGCATTTGACAGGGTCTGGCATGCGAGCCTTATATGCAAGCTTTCAGCGTACGGTATATTTCCTGGTCTGATCGGCTGGGTAACGGACTTTCTGAGCCACAGATCTCTCCGAGTAGTTGTCGACGGGTGTTCCTCGGAACCCTTGACAATAAATGACGGATTGCCTCAGGGGTCCGTTCTTTCTGCAACTCTGTTTCTGCTGCACATTAATGATCTGTTGAAGCCCAGTATCTATGGGTATTCAGACGACAGCACAGTTGTAGTAAGATATCTGCCGAGTACTCGGGCTAGTCGAAGACAAGTACAGTCTGAAAGAGAAGCTATGGTGTATCGATTGAATGACAAACTTCAGGCAGTCTCCGCATGGAGCAATGCCAATCTTGTTAAGTTCAACGCCACCAAAACGCAGACGTGTCTATTCACCGCCAAAAGGAGCCCTTTCACCTTGGCTCCTACTTTCCAGAATGTATCCTTGGAATACAGTGACCGGCTTCAGTTGTTAGGCTTAGAGATTTCCTCGAACCTCAACTTTGGTCGGTTCAATGAGTCCAGAGCAAGAGCAGCAGCAGCAAAGCTTGCCGTTCTTGCGAAGGTTCGGCAGTACTTTACACCGGGACAGCTTCTTGTTTTATACAAAGCACAGATCCGGTCGTGTGTCTACACATGTACTGAGTACTGTGGACACATATTTGCTGGTGCCGCAAAGTCTCATCTTGCGGTTCTGGACTCAATTGAGAGGCGAGCAAAGAGGCTTATAGGCGATCCCGAATTGGTCGAAGCCGACCTCCAAAGTCTTGAACACAGGCGTAAAATTGCTAGCCTCTTAGTATTCTATAGGATACATTTTGGTGAGTGTGCGCAGGAATTACACGAGTTAATTCCCCCGTCCCCCTTCCATCACCGGACGTCCCGACGCACGGCAGGTATCCATCCTTTTGTTGTGGACATTCCACCTGTCCGAACGAAGCGCTTTGCTTCCTCATTTTTAGTGCGTACAGCGAAGGACTGGAACAATTTGCCTGCGTCGGTATTTCCGGCCAAATATAATGTGGGTGTCTTCAAGAGAAGAGTGAATAGCTTGCTAGGGCAATGCGACTTACCATCTAAGACTACATTCCACTTACCATCAGGTGGAATGTAGTCAAGCATTGCCCTAGACCATATAAAAAAAAAAATTCAACTTGTGGACAACGTCTATTTTAGATTTTGGTTTTTCATTAGATTCTTAAACAGTTAGACAATATTTCAATTAATTTATTCCTTTTTAATAGGTGTAAATATTGTAATTAGACAATAAATGCTTATTTTGTAAAAATGATATTATACAAAAATATGTGTTTCGACTATTGTAGAAAATATTTTAATAAATAAAAGTGGAAAACGATGTTATTTTTTATTACACCTTAGAAAATGATCAAGTTCTAACGTGCATAGCCGCCGCTGCACGTGGCCTTGGCACATATTTTGACAAGTCGCGTGGCCTCTCTTTGCTCAAGTTTAATGCACGTTTAGAGGCAATAAATAAATTTTGTATGGGAAAAACTAAATTTTTAAAACAATTAATTTTAAAAAGTCGTAGAACAAATGTTGTTAGGATTGATGTAGAGGGGCTGCCTGCAAAAGGTGCTCAACTAATTACAAATAACCCTGTATACAATCTTAAGACAAATATTTTAATTTGTTTTGGAATAGTTAATATGCTAATTTTGCAGTTTTTAATACGAATTACCAAGCATTCAACATAGCGTTTTGCTTAGTGCATTTATTAAATTAATTTTTCTAATATCAGTTGTCTCAGTTTTTTTCCGAAATATCAACTTTCGTTAGCCGCAACTATGAACTTATGTCTGCCTTCCGTTCGCCACTGCGATATTAGCCGCAAGTAACCGGATATTAGCCGCAAGTAACCGGATAGTAATTGAAATGTTAACAAATTAATAATAACAAAGATGTTAGGATCTAATTGTATTTTTAAGAAAAATAAATATATTAAACATAAAAACTACTTTCACTAAAATATTGAGAAGTGAATATAATAAACACGGAAAAGTAAGGACTTCGGATAAAGTGCAACCTAAAGCTAAAACCTCGTCCACTCTGCACCTAGTATATGTATATTTATAAGTTTATTGTAAAACTTGACTAATGGAGCAAATGCTTTGTTCGCCAGAAGGTGGACCCATGGCCTGCCATGCCTACGTTAAAAATCACTTCAAGCAAACGGTGGCTAATTTTTTCCAGAAAACCGTGCGTAAATTAATAGACTTATGGCCAAAATACAACTCCCGTATTAAAGAAATAAACATACATATAATGGACGCAAAGAACAACTAGAAACAATAATCTGTGATACACAAACCTATGTTCTGTGTGGGAAACTGAACTTACAACGTTTGGCTCAGCAGCATATTTCACTAAATTATTATGATGAAAAATTACCAAACCCTTTTACTCGAAAACTTTTAAACTAGTTAGTTTCTCATCTTGTTCGTACCTACATTCGCAGTTAGGTGTATATTAGAATTGACCTGATTTCGTTTTGCCTAAAATAAATGAATATGGTATTTACAAATATAGCCAAATATAAAGAAATAACAAAGGGAATAGACAGTTTCCTTTTTGATCAGTCATCTCTCTTAAAAAATCAACGTTTTATTATTTGATTGTAATACTAATTACATAATTAAACTTTTAACTTATATTCCATTTTTAGGAATCGTATAAAAATAAGAATCTAATAAATAATATAACGACGAGACTTCCAATCAAGGTTACTAAAACTTAACATTAAAACTAATTTAGTAATAAAAGTACATCACAAAAGGACAAAACGAACATAATTTTGTAAAGCCAGATAAGTACTCGACTAAGATGTTACTGTCATTTACTATTTACAACTACAAAGCTTCCGCTCGTAAATAAGTCCCACAGAATAATTCATAAACTTGACACTTGTGTTCCCATTTATGATAATAAATCCCCACCTTGAAGATACTCTTAATATTATATAATACTATAATCTATTTTAATGGACATTGATCGTAATAATTGACGGTCGTGATTTTTTATTGAATGAGGTACAAGTAATACCTACAAATATTTCCTGCTTCTCACTTTGTTACACAATGTATATAGACGTTATATGAGGTAGAATTTACCTTTTCTAAATTTTATTAAGGAAATCGTAAGAGTATTCCACTAGCAATTGCATTTCAACCGTGTATTTGAGTACCTTTAAATAGTTTCAATTAATTATAAAAAGATATATTTAAAAATATAAAACGAACATTAGGAAAAATTTAAACTATACTAACAAGCCACAGGTATAGCAAACTTTACACGTACTAGAAATAACAATTTCTGGATGACATAAAGAATGGTCTCCTGTAGGAACGAAGCACCTTTAGTTTCGCAGCCAGGCTCACTAACTAACTACAAGAAAAACAGGCCGATAATCTAACTACTAGATAAACAGATGTATCATCTATTACAACAGTGTTTTTCACCCAAATAAATAAATGTCCTTCACCCTGAATCGATCTTAAATGATTTAACATTTGAAGTATCATCGATTTTATCAGGATGGAGGTAACATCTATGAGTGTTTTTTCGTTAACCCCTACTTACTTTTTAATGTTTGCTGAGTAATTAAGATTGAAAATATTTATCCACCAAAATTAATCTACAGAGACTCCGGGCCTGCGCTGCAGACTATCACCAACTTGGAACGACATCATTCGCTGGTCATCGAAGTTAGAGACAATCTTATCAAGCTATCGCAACTAAACAAGAATATTGAACTTTTTTGGATAAAGGTTCACGCTGGCTTGGATCGTAATGAGCGTGCAGGCCAGCTGGCTTAGGAAGCAGCGCTCCACTCAAAGACGCGTAACAGATACGACAAATGTCCAGTTACTTATGTTAAGAACATTATCAGAGCCGACTCCATTTCCGAATGGAACGACCGTTACCTGAATAGCACAACGGCCAGCACGACCAAGGTGGTCTTACCTGACGCTATGACTGCCTACAAAATGGAGTGCAAACTAAAAGTAAAGGGGACGTTGACGCAGATCTTGACTGTCCACGGTGGGTTCTCAGAGTACTTGTATCGCTACAAGTGCAAGGAGAATATATCGTGTATCTGCGACCCCGACACTAACAAAACCTTACTGCACCTTCTACTTGAATGTCTTCTACTTGAAAATGGAAAGTACAAAAAATATATATCTAAATAAATTAAAAGACAGCTACAAATAGTTAGTGGTTATTCCAGCTGAAAATAGAATGAATGAGTGATGGATGACAGAAAGAACTAGTATGCAGAATGAAAGTGCGAGAGGCATGCACCGCGAAAACTTTTATAAAAGAGAAGATGTGATAACAAAAACTGCTTCATTTTCAACAAAAAAATTGTTTCATTTTCATAATTTTAGCAACAAGTATTCGTTTATATAAAAAAATATATATCTTTAAGCGATCATCAGTAAACATTTTTATATAATTTGTTGTCAGGCCAGCTAATAATTATATATACAGCGATCGTTCTTATTAGGAGTCATATGAAATTCTGAAAATATAGAATCGGTTCAATGACTTTTCTTAAATTCGCTGCGATGAATATTAATGTTGACGGATTATGATATATTGGCACCAGGAAAATAAAAACTTTACACGTTTAAAGTTTTTACCCATAATCAAACATAAAATTTACCAGTTGAAACTCAATTAATTAATATTTAACTTATTATAATAATTTTACCGAGTTTTGATAAATTGTCAGTATAATTATAATGAAATATTAAAAATTACAAATAATTATTTATTAATAATGTAGTGATATTTTAACATTATTTCCTACTGTGACCGACAATTATGGGACTAATTTAGAATTAATAGTTTTTCCATTAACCAAAAAACGATTTATCATCACTGACGTCATCGTTTATATTAAGAAATGTAAGAAAAAAAGCTTATGTTCATCCTTCTCGAAGAAGCACGTGTTGTTGCGCAACGTGCTCTCTATTGTACATTGAGAATCTTATCTACGAAGTCGTTAACAAGAATTCTATTAACAAACCACTTACGGCTCTGTTACGCTTAATACTAAAGGTAACTGAAATTTAACATAATTCGAACTTCAAAGAAACATCGGTCGAATCGCAACAGCATACCTGGATGATGTAAGATTGACGAAGTCAGAATAATAATTACTAACTTATTGAAAATAAGCTTTATTTGAATAAACTTTGATCTTCGATGACTTAACTTTGATCTAAAATTGTTATAGAATATATATTTTGTTATATGAGAAAAAATATAATCACATGTAACCCTTAAACATTAACATAACTTGAATTTTTTTATGCCCCGAAAGTTTTATTTGACTCCGACGAAACTTTTTTGAAATCCTGTTTCTACTAAGGCAAATATCATCCAGAGCCTTGTTCTAAGGAACAAGTCCTGTTACGGATCAATGAATTTATACTCAATATTCTATTTCCCATCAAATCATAGATTTTGGTTATATTCCAGGGTTTCTGTTTCTGATCCTGTATATTTCGGCAGTGTCAATGATTTAAGACTAGTTAGTTACATCAGTTACCTTTTTATGAAAACTGTATATAATACGATTTAATTACTTTTGGTTTTGTTCTATATACGTTTTTACGCCACACAAGGACTTAAATTTATATCTCTAGCTTTTATGTTTAAACCAATAGAGTTTGTATTTTTTTGTTCAACCAAAGTAACATTTGATAATTGATGCTTTGATTGGTAATGAAGCGACAAAATTAGAGATTACCTTAGCGTGTAATAGACTAAAGCGAATCTCTAAATGATTATACGTTAATATGTTTCTTAATTAGTTTCAAAGGAAAACTAAATACTAGAGATGAAATAAATAGGCTTTCAAAACTTTATGTTGATGATAACTTACATCCTTATTATAAATAAACATAATTTGTATTTTAAATATCATTCACGAAAATCAAATAATATCTAGACCATATTTATTATTTTTATAGCTTACACATTTTTTTCATTCGTGCAGTCCCTTAACGTACACGTAACATAAAAAAAATAGTAAAGTATCCATAACATAACAAAATAGTCATCTTTGTGTGTTATTCTTTCTTACCGATACGGTAGCTCAGTTGGTAGAACGACAGGACGGTTTTCCAGTAGTCGCGGGTTCGAGTCCCTGCCAGTATCGGTTTATTTTTCATTCTACATTTACATAAATTTAAGTAAGCTTAACATGGCTATACATGTTTATAGATATATTCAAACATTCATTTCGGTAGTAGCATCTTTTCAATGTTTATCTGTTCGAAACATGTGTTAGGATTTTCCCAGTAGTCGCGGGTTCTTATCCCTGCCCGTATCGGTTTATTTATATAAATGGGTGCCTTACCTGTGGGCATCTATGGTTTTGATCTGGGCTCCTCTTTTTGAGCCATACCTGAATTTTAATGTCTGCCAAGCCCATTAACTGTTACTGAGGGTATGTCTGGGATTAGAGTTGGTGATTTCTTGATGATCGAAAAATATTTACCTAAAGTATTCTTTTCTTCATTCCCAAATATATTTTTTGCAAATTTTATATTTATAATCAAATTATACAATGCATGAAGGTTAAGAGACGAATATTATAGACTTATTATGTTTAATATACTGCTTCATATCAAAGGGACTTTCAAAGGATATGTTGTTGCGTCTCTAGTTGACCGTATTGCCTGCCAGTAAGGAACCAGTCATACTATATAAGCAGAAGTGCCTTATTATTTTTAACTTCCTTATCAAGGACTATAAAATGTTTATTTTATTAAAGGCTGATATTTAAATTTACTCAATGTTGGAGTTTAAAATGTGACATACTTAAGGTTTATATAAGATTGAGTTACAATTCTATTTGAGCAAAAAAAACTATACCCTTACTTCATTCTTTACTTAGATACTGTCAATGTCAAGCATATGTGATATATATACATATATATATATATATATAGCATGAAACTATGTCAAAAGTCACTTAAGGGACCAACTCACTGGAGTACCACCTGTCATAATAAAATCAAAAATATATATGCATAGAGATACAAAAACGAATATATTAAAACTCAAAATAAAGACCATAAGCTATTAATGTAAATTATAATTCAATTCTATTTATATAGATAAATAGAATTGAATTATAGTTAGTCTACAAATTATTTGCAATGAAAGAAAGCAATTCCGAAAAACTATTTATAGTCTTTGAGGTACTGACTAAACAAATGGCCCTTCTTTTTCAAAATAAATATGTTTTATTCCTCAACGGAATGAAAATAGAGAACGAATACGTGAAAATAGGGAACGAACACGTAATATATATAAAAAAGACTATTTCTTATTAATAAAAAAAATCTTACTTACTAGCAGCCTGTTTTGATAATATTGTAGATCTACGATTTAAATTTAATAAATGAAAAATAGTGTAGAAAAACATTTTTAAACAACAGCAAAACTAAAAGACTTAATGTGGGCTTGTCCTTTAGAATAACCTACTTCCATAAAAACTGACTTTATTATATAGTTCAAAGTGTTCAGATTTGTCAAGACGAGGGTCAAACGTATATAGATAAAGATTTTTTTTTTCTGTCTAGATTTCATGGTTCAGACAGACGGACAGCGAAGTCTTAGTGAATTTGGTATTATAGGGGCAACAGAAATACATCATCTGTTAAAATTTATGCTGCCTAGAATACATGGTTTAGACAGACGGACAACGAAGTCTTAGTATTTTTTTTATTTATAGTGGCAACTGAAATACATCATTTGTTAAAATTTTAAGTGTTTTGATTTCATGGTTCAGACAGACGGACAACGAAGTCTTAGTTATAGGGTCCCTTTTTTACCTTTTGTGTAAGCAACTCTAATATCATTTTCGTCATTTCGGTTTTAATAGATACCTATTGACTAAATATTTTAATTTTTTTTAAATCGATTATAATTATTATTTGTGCACAGAATTTTACTAAATGTGCCGGTAATGATTTGTATAATATGAGGTATATTATGCAAATTTAATGAGAATGGATCGTTTATAAAACATTTTTTATTACTTTGGCCATTACTCTTTACTATATGGAGACTGTTTTATTTACATACATATAATACATTTGAGTGATATATTAGTATAACTTTTATTACATTTCTAATGTCCATCTAGCTAACCTTAGCTTATTATAGCATTTTTATAGCATAGCTTTTAGCTTAAATTAAAAATATAATCATGCTTCTAATTTACAAAACATGTTTTATGACAGTGGCATTAAACCTTTAAGAACATAAAGAGGTTTTTTGCTAGCCTTTATTATTATTAATCTGAACGTTAGTTCGAGAGGAACTGAACTATCTGAACAGAATATGTAAGTACTAAATATTGAAAAATGATTTCTTTTGTTAGTTTTTGCAAGTTATGAAAGCCTTATGAAAGCAAATAGAAGCTTCAACTATAGGGAGTCTGATTACTTATTAAATAATCTTTTATACATAAAAAGTTGTAAATATCAAATAATCCTCTTATTCATTGTAACAAGTTCAAAAAAGGAACTACTTTTAAATCCTAAGTTATTATTGTAATAAAGAATTCATTTATAATTTAACGTTGAAAAAATAAAATGTTCAATAAGTCTTAACAACGTCAATATTATAAAATAAAATAAGAATTTTGTTAGGATTACAGTAGAATTTAACAGAACCAAATTCTAATCGATCGCCACGGAACCAATACCAAATACCCACTTTGTTCCAGGTACTTTATTATCTCAGGTACCTTACTTTACTTTTATATTTGGGCAGATTATACAAGGGTTTTACTCTTAGAATTTTGATTCGTGTTGAACCCGGGAAGAAAACAGCATTATTTACATTTTTCACTATTTTTAAAACTCACTTATAGTGCTATAACATTTTTTTATTATATCACTAACATGATGTTTCTCTGTAAACAATAAAATATTTATTTTTTTCCTAAAATATTTTCCACTGTCTTATAATAGTTTGTAACATGAGTCTATTAATTTTAGGAAATACTTTTGATCCTTTTTTTTTATCGTTGGAAAAATGCGTTACGCATCATCCCTGCGGCCAGGAAGGTGATGACCGAGGGGGTATGTGGGACTACCCGGCAGCATAGAAGACGCTGCCATTTTTAAGGCTACCCACTAAAAAACCAACGGTTGACTTCATCGCCTAAGTTAGGTGCCACGGGATCGCTTTCGCACTCACCGTGACGAAATACATTTGATCCTAAGTTATCATATAATTCTAGTCAAAATTGTTTCAATTTCTTACAATAATGATAGTGGTTGTTAAACCATATGGTAAATATCATTTAACTGGATAAATGTTAATATTACCTAATTTACACTTCCCAAATACATAACTACCGTGAGTAATGTAGGTATGTGTCCTGACAAAGAGTATGCAGTTATGTATGCTAAATCGACATCATAACTTTTTATTTTGTTGATAGTTATTTATATTCATTTTACCTTTTAAGAGGGTTGCCATAAATACCACTGCTGGTATTATTGCGGTGTGATTGGTTTGACGAAGGTCAGGACGTCACTATACTTATATTAGAGTTTTCTAAGGTTTTCACGAGTACCTAATACACATTAAAATAAAACTATTTTTACGGATTTAACCAGAGTATATTGAATTAAATTTTAAATTTACATTTTAAATCTAACCCGACGTTTCGAATGTTTTGCAGCAATCGTGCTCACGGTAAGACGAGATGGGAGGGGCCTGTCAGTAAATCAGCTAATTAGTCATCTATCTCCAACGGTTCCTAAGCTTCCGGGCGTACAGATCAGGATTCCCACAAA
Source organism: Napeogenes sylphis (assembly GCA_959347405.1). NCBI lineage: Eukaryota > Metazoa > Arthropoda > Insecta > Lepidoptera > Nymphalidae > Napeogenes > Napeogenes sylphis. The sequence goes on along the minus strand of OY365788.1, from coordinate 24,208,362 downwards.
ACGCACTAACAGTATCTTGAGGTCTTACAGTGCGGTCACAGACATGGGATTTTATATTTTTAAAAAGTGGGTCCCAGGTGTTAGATAATCCCCAACCATCTTCTCTATTACAATTAGGATGTTTTTTTTTAAATTTCAATAGCCTCACGAACCATTCTTGTTCAGCGAGGATTTTAAGTTTATTAAATCTTATATATTGATTGGTCTTGTCTATAGTAGATATGTTCACACACTGCTGACTTCGATGTACTCCTATGTTTGATATCCGAGATGTGTTCCCTATCCCTAACTCTTTTACCGATGCTCCTCTTTGTTTGACCTATTTTTGACAAGACACAATCAAGATTTATATTATTTGAATAGTCGTTAGTCTATTATTTTCTTCTGTCTTGTTTGTTTAAATGCATCAATAAATAGAATAAACTAAAACTACTTTTATATAAATATGGAATGAAAAACCGAGAAACCGACCGGTTTCCCAGTAATTGCGGGTTCAAATCCTTGCCCGTATCGGTTTACTTTTCATTCTATGTTTATATAAATTTAAATAAGCTTAACATGGCTATACTTTTCATTCTGTTTATATAAATTTAAATAAGCTTAACATGGCTATACATGTTTAAAGATATTTTCAATCACTAAAATTACTTACTTTAATTAAAATACACATCATGTTTACTTATTTATTTAATAAGTTGATAACATGGTAACCTTTATTTATTTCACACAAATTATGATGAGATATTAGAAGTATTTTGTTCTAAATTTATAACAAATAGGTTTTTCACAAGAACTAAGTTTATTATTCGAGAGTTTAGATTAAATCAAATTCAAATGTTGTCCACATTTAGTTTTCCAAAAGGGAACTATTACATATTAATTGTTTTTACTAAAATGCTTTATATGTTATAGCGAATATTTTTCTTGTAAAAGAAATAATCTTAAATTTCCTAAACTTTGTGTAGTGGTTTTGGCTTTATATGTGTTATTATTTTAAAGAATATTGCATAATATAAGAAATACATAAACACACTTATATTAAAAGAGCATTTTAATAAAGTATCTACTAAGTATATACTAAACAGGGATCTAGTCTCAATGAACCTAAAATAGCGTCCGTGACATTTTGTAACTGCGGCATATTCCTAGTAGTAATGAAAAACCTTGAATTTTAATAGTAAACCTTTAGTAGAAGGGACAATAGATACCATTCCAGTCACGTAAATAAAATATCCTTAGTCTTTTTAATATTTAAGAAAATGGTAGCAGCCACTTCATTGCTAATAAAGCTATCGGTTTGGTATTGATTAAGTTCTCGAATGAACATATCTTATCGAGAGCAATTTTATATTTGCGTTATTTACACCCACTGTAGATTTTCGATTGAAATATTCACATTTTACGAACTTGTTTTAAACTAAGTAGACAGAAATCTTAAACTAAAATAACAAAAATGTAATTATTTTTAGTTTAAGATTTCTGTCTACTTATTTTAAAACAAGTTTTTTACTGAGACTAGATTGTCGTAAGAAAGTCCACTTACCATTTGACGGCTTTCCAAAAAATATAATTAAAAATGATAATAAATATCTAAGAGTTATGAATATAATAAGAAGTCCATATTTTTGTCATCTTCAAAAAATGTTGCTACTAATATTTACAAGTAAATTGTTTTTTTACGATTCAAATACTTTTAAATTGGAACACTGTTCAATCCTCTTAAATAGTTTAATTAGGTACTTTTACTTATACCGGCCATAATTATTAGAAAATATACAAAATTTCGAAATAAATAAGATAGATCTTAAGTAAGTCCTTGAATCTGCAGTCTGAATGCGCTAGAAAATAGTATCTGTTTAAGTGTTTCGCGGTTCCTACTGCCTCCCCACAGATGTTGCAAGACTTTTCGACTCCTTTGCCCCATCTTACTAAATAACTTTGATCTGGGAGAGTTACAGCGCGCGAGAAGCCATTGAAAAACCAATGTTATTTAATTTTGCATAAATTCGCAACAAAAATATGCTTAAGATATTGTTTAATTATTACAATAGAATATTTGATATATTTAAAACGATTGTTGAGAACGTTGTTATCTATATAGAATACATGATACAATGATTTCCAAGCATCAGGTCAAAGCCATATTACGTCATTCATGAATCCCACTTCAATAGCAATTATAAGTAAGCTATGCTATCCAGGCTTCTATTCAATATTTGTCGATGATGATGATTATATATTGTAATTTACCCATTGTTTCATTTTGCTTGTTTTGAATAGATCACAGATGATATCAATGTGGCTTATTCCTTACATATTCAATTTGTGGTGATATAGATTTTCCTTTTATCTAATTGTGGGTCTTTGATGTAATAATAATATTATAGCCATTGCTTATGATTTTCTATCTTATATACTTTAAATGATGAAATGCAGATTAATTATCAACGAAAGCCTTGTAGGTTTTTAAATTATCGCGTTGCATAATTAAAATATTTAAAATTAAACGGGACTTAACGCGTAATTTACCTAATATTTTACCCAACGTTTCGGCTGGGTTACACCAGCCGTGGTCACGGAGGTATCTTTTTCAGGTACCCTCACTTGTGGATTATATTTATAACGGCGGGTAAAATATAAGGTAAATTACGCGTTAAGCCCCATATTATTTTAAATATTTTAACGAAAGCTTTATTATAGGTTCCTTTTATTATGTTTTTTTTTATGTTCACGTCTGTGTACCTCTGCATGGATGGGCGGAGTCAGTATTCGGGGGTTAATAAGTTTTTCAGTTTGTAAAGTTTTATTTGAATCGTGTAGTGTGTAAGATTATGCTGTGGCTATATGTGTGTCTTAAATCTATGTGGGCAGCTGCCTATTAATTGCTCTCTATTTACATTTTGCAGGTACATTTATTAATTACTCATACATGTTTTTGTCAGTTTCAATTAATCTATTTAAAAAATACCACTTCTTGTAAATAACATGTTTGCTGTACTATATACATTAGTTGCGGCGCCACACTTGCTAATTACTGATATTATTATTTATATAAAATGTACTTATAGGTTATTTATTACATTTTCTAGTCTTTTATAATTAGGGTTATTTTACGATTATACTACATACTAGGATTTTATACAGTTTAAGAATTATGAAGGTTTTTCATTTATTATTGAGAATTTATAAGAATTTATACAAGATATAAACAGAGAAGATTGTAACCTTAAACATATGATCATTGTTAACTATTTAGAATTAGTTCTTACATTTATGGACGCCTTACTGGCAGAGATCGTGAAGATCTTCTAGACTTAGGTAAGTTATGTACAAATAGGGTTTGATTTAAATATCGTCTAATGGTTAGGACCCTTCCCGTCGGGAAATCGCGGTGAGTGTGAAAGCGATCCCAGGGTGTCCCATTATGACGGCGGAGGCAACCGTCAGGTTTAGTAAGTAGGAGGCTCACATAACCACCTCTATCATCATCATCCCCTGGATGGAGGTGTGTATCCGTGAGGACTGTTGATGTAAAAAAAAGGAAAAAAAATCTTTTACTATCTATGTAAAAATTTTTTGTGTATGAAAATTTATTTTACAAAATAATAACACGCATAACCTATTGATGCCGTTAATATTACAATTAAGTACTGTCCTTATGTATTGTAAGATAATTTGAGCCGGTAACAATAATAGTTATCTAACATTTTCTAACCACAAGAGGGTTAGAAAATAACCAAGGGAATAGCAATTTAAATTCGACATTATTGCGGTTTGTTTGAATTAACATCGGCAGGGTTCAGATGTCGGCTACCTGAAAGATAATCGTTGTATGATGAATTTGTTTTATTATTTATTTAAACATGGAATCTCTGTTTGATTTAATTATAAAATTGTTTTTTTTTATTACTTGTTTGAATGCATTCAATATCAAAATATTGACGATTAACGATTACCATTGCTTTATTTTTTTAAGCCTTAAATAAGTAGTAGGTATAAAAACAAACTAATTTTCAAACTATGCAAAATTGTAGATATAATCTAAAATTGTATTAAACTATCAATAATATGAATTTTGTACTAGAACTAAGGCGTATTACGTATAATATTTGGATACCAATAATTTTTACCTCTATAATGCAATATTTTTATAAAATACAATAAATCAATTTAAAACATAGGCATAAGTGTGGGGTTAGTTTGGTATCGTAATGAGAAACGCTGAAAACTACGTGATAAAGTGAATTATTAAGATTGATGGACGGATATGCAACGAGACGCAAGGTTATGTGAATATGAAGATGACCTTTCTTTTTCAAGTCAATATTTAGTTAAAGCAAGGTCGGCGTATGACGTATAAAAAAAAAACTAAAATAAAAAAGGTTGGGGACTTGTGGAGCCGTTCATCTCACTTCGGGTTCAATGTTGGGGTGATCTCGGTTCCAGAGGTTCGGAGACGGTTGTGGATTTTTTGTTGTTTTCGAGCCACCCAAAGTAACCCGGTAGAATGCTGTTCGGTATAGACCAGACCAGACCTTACCTGACCTGACCAGACCGAAGATGAGGGGTAGTGAGCCCTCATTTGTTTTAACAAGTTAACATAGTAGCGTACACGGGTGTACGCTACTGTAACTTGTATGCCCTTAATGACGTTGAAGTTTATTGGTCGTCTCTGTTAGTGGATGGGAGTCTCATATAAACAACCTCCGTCTTCACCTGGACAGTCATGTGTATACATAATAAAATTATTACTTTGAAAAAAACAGTTGTACCCATACCACCATGAGTGTTATAGGGGCAGAAAAATGGTGATAAATTATAGATGGAATAGATAATCATTTTATTATAATATAAGAAAGTATAAGGAAAAATAATTTACAAGCTATTTGAAGTCTGGAATGGCATGAGGGTGGGATCGAAACTTCTGGTAAAACTAGAAGTCCAAAAAAAATTATGGCTAAAATGTAGATAAAAGAAAAATCAACAGCTTTTGTATTTAAAATTATTTTACATAACTAAAAATTTATGCAAAAAATTCAAATAACCGAGTTTTTAGTTTTTTTTTATTCTTATCTTCTGTAGAAAAGTATATTTATAGTACGAAAGTTCGTGAAAAATTACCTTTTTTTACTCATGTATTAATTACACTGTATTTTTTGGATTAAAAATATCTATATTACACTGTATGTTTTTGGATATTTGTAAAACTTATTTTAATATCATTGTTCAAAATTACCATTATTAACAATAAAAAATTCGTACGCTAAAATATTAGTTTTTTCTTTAAACTCAATGTGCTTTTTTTGTTGTAATCTAAATTTTCTGAATGTTTAATAAAATATAGATTACTATGGAAAAATTTCTCAAAGTACCTAATAAATAGCGAACAAACTCTAATTTAAAACGTTTTTTTTTACATAATGTAAATCTTATTTTTGAGCTATTCTAGAAGTAGTTATCTAGCTTAACTAACTACTTCTTTTTAAATTTTATTTTATTTTTGATCCAACATAATCAGCTAAAAAAAGATCATCCCATTAATGTTTGAAAATATCTTTAAACATGTATAGCTATGTTAAGCTCATTTAAATTTATATAAATAAAGAATGAAAATCATCATCATCATCAATCATCTTATTATTTATCTGCATGCTATATGAATAACCGGGAATACGATAATACCAGGTTTCGAATTCTGGTACACCCAAAAAACAAAAAACCAGGACAATTAGAATGATGCCTCGAAGAGCCCGTCACCCCAGGATAAAAATATTTATCAATCTTACCTCTCAAATAAATATAAACCTCCTGTAATCGATAACATACAAGGTACTCCTACATAAAAACATTAATACCACATCTATAACATTAACCACATCTATATAACACCTTATGAAAGAAAAAGCCTCAACAAGAAATGTATAGCCTATGTCGGACTTACTTATTATTAAGAAAGGACACATAAGATTATATAAATTCACGAAACCTACATCTACTTAATTATAATAAAGTACATCTACTTAATTATAATAAAGATCCAACCTACCAACGTAGCCTGCAAATATATTTATGTAACAATTAGCAGCTACTCTCAGTATTAAAATTAAAAACTTAACTTCTATTTTTTTAATTATTAAAAATCTCTCTTAATTTTTTACAAATTAAATACCACATAACTAAAATAATACTATTACGTTATATATTATACAAACATATTATAACATAAGTATTTCCCTTAATATATTTCAATAAGGCATCATAGTTTTTAATATTTATCTTCAAGTGTAGTAAAGGGTTGATAGGTATTTATATACATTTTACCTTTTCAGAAGGACAATAGGAGGTCGGCGTAAATTCCAACGCTGGTATTACCAATGGTCTTATTGGTTTGACGAAGGTCGGGACGGATTGTCGCCAATTTCATAGCTATTTTCAGTACCTAACTATCCAGTTTTCTATTATTTGAACAATCAGTAATCTATTATTTTCCTTCGACTTCCTGGATTTTATTTTAAATGGATCTCTTAATAAAATGCCAACTATTTACAATAATTCAAGTTTATATATTTCTAAGTTCGTAATACAAGAAGCAAGTCTGTTGTCATTACATTATTTTGTACTAAAATTTTTGTCTTAACTTTTTTGACATTTAGTTCATATAGTGGATTTGATATCTGGCGTTATTTAAAAAAAATATTAGATTATATTAAAATACATAAACATTCTTACGTTGACAGATTATTTTGATATAATATATAATACACATAGATCACACATGGATGAACTATTGGATTGTCGGACCTTACCAATGTAACATCATCATAGAACTGATAGTGGCGTGCATAGTAATTTTTGTATTTTTGGTATCACGCTTTGCTGAAATGATAATTCCTTGTCACAAGTTAAGTTTAGCTGTCTCAATAGTTAAGAAGGAGTAAGTTAAAAAAGGATACATGGCCCTTTGTGGCAACCACCAAAAAATCAGGCAGGTTCTTCTTCATGAACGTAGGTTTTACAATATGAAAGTAGAGTCTGACGTTGCACTAGTGTTAAATGTGCCTCTTTGAAATAAAAGACAAGAACAACGACCTTTGCATAATATTCTTAGGTACTTGTTACATGAGATTCAATAGATTCCTGTTATTATAACATTTATAAGTATTTAACAAACAAAAATGTACAAATCATAAATATAATATGTTTGAAAATATTTATAAACAAGAACAGTTATTTCAAGTTTGTTATTTAAAATTACCCCTCCTCGTGTTGGTTTATTTTTGCAAATATATTTATTAAATATATATATGGATGGATATTTCTCATTGCTACAGGGGTCCAACATAGAGTTTTATTGTTTTAATATATTATCCAAAATTAATTTACATTCTACACATCGATGCTAAAAAGTCACTAGTAGTATAAAAACAAAACTAAAATAGCATTTAGAAAAATAATGTGTAAAAATACAAGGAAAAAATAATCATCGTTTGAGGCAAAATGTGTGTTAATATTTCTTAATTCACTTTTATTTACTTATAAGTTTATCTTATGTAATTACGAAGACGAATCAAATTAATATAATTAGTTTTTGTGTTAAAAAAATAGAGTCGGTAGTTTTTTATTTAACCAAAGGAACATTTAATTAATAATTCTATTGATTGGTATTGAAGTGACATAATTAGAGACCATGTTACCATGTAATCGGCTGAAGCGAATGTTTAACTGATTGTATGTTAATTTGTTTGTTAATTAGTTTCAACTGGAAACTAATTACTAGAGACGAGCCAAAAACAGATAAATTTTGTTAATCGAATATGTAATGAAACAAAAGTAGATATCTTCATGATATCTCAAAACAATAGACAACCTTAAAACAATATCCCATTAAATGTTTGTCTGTATGTTCAGATATCACGCAGAATGTACTGGACGCTTTTATGAAGTTGTGTTATAGGTTATAATTGAAGTCTTGTTATAGAACAGTTCTATATAGTCTATATTATAAATAAAGTTTTGTTATACGTTATAATTGAAGTTTTGTTATAGGTTATAATTAAAGTTTCGTTATAGGCTATAATTGAAGTTTTGTTATGGGTTATAATTGAAGTTCGTTTTTGTTTTAATTCTGAAAAAAAAAAATTCTTAACGACAAAATTATCTTTATAGACGAGACAACAAAAAATGGAATTTAGCTTCATTTTTTTAAAATCCATGATTATTTTATAATTATATACAGATAAGTGATAATTTGACAATTTATAATTTTGTACATTTATGATATGGTTGCTCTTTGAGAATCAGTGCTCTGTAAGGCACAATAAACGCCCGATTCCTTGCTACCTAAGGCTATTTAATTATTTAAGAAATATCATATTTTGATAGACAATGTTAAACAGGTTATGCTTTGTCTAATTATTTAGTTTAAAAAAAACGATTGTTTCTTGTCACTACTATATTATTCTTAAAACATTTATTTTTCGTTATATTCCATATAGTTAAGTTTTTATTAAAGATTGCTATTAAAGCAGCAATTTGTTTTTTTATAATACACAGACAGATATAATGTACCTTTTGTCATTCCAAAAGTATTATAAATATGTTTTTTACAGAAAATAATAGTTGTTATGAAGGTATGTCAAATAATATAATGTAAAATTCAGATTACGTGTACACATACTTCTTTTGTTTGTCCAAATAATTTAAAATATGGAAATGTACACATGAAAAATCTAAAATTACTCTAGTTATATAACTAAAACATTTTTAAAATATCATTAACATAATTTAACTTTTCTTGAAGGACAAACCAACTCCATGTAATAGTACAATAGTACGTTTATCAGTCAACTTAAAGTTAATAATTTTAACTTAGGTTAACGATATTTTAAAATATTTTATCCAACATTAGGCAATTGTCACATTGTTAGTTGCAACAAATAAATATTAATATTGGATCATCAAGGATCCCCGATTACGACCGTCACATTATATATAACGTTTTTTTTATGATTGCATTCCATCCATTCATCTTCTCTTTTAAATTGTTTATTTTGACTATTTATAACGAAATCATTTAAAAGTAAGTGACAATTTCTATAACATAAATATATTAGACATTGAGGTTGTAATCAACAGTAACGAATATCATGATAATCAATACAAACATACAAGAATACCAGAAACAAGGATCCCCCGGGAGTTCGTCGGTGACCGTGACCGACAACAATTTTTATGACTTGACCCTGCTCAAATAAAACACTTAAGTGAAATACGTATTTTTTATCAATATGGAATACTATATGATGTCCTACCATATCCCAGAAAATCTACACGCGTTGCAAGGTTGAAAATCAATTAGGGGAAAAAATCAATAAAATCATTTATTATTTCATTTTTCTACTAGATTTAATAAATAATAATTTCTATACATGTTATATTAGCTTTTAAAATATCCTATGCTTCTAATTCTTAAAACATTTAACAGTAAATACTAAATAACATTCCATAATTAATTGCGTAGGTGGCGCTACTGTTGAAACTTATAAACTAAAACATGTAAATTCCAATGTATTTACCATTTAAACTTTTATAAATAAATATGTATATATAACTTTCTTAATTTTTATATAAGAGTCAGTTACACATAATGTTATTTATTAGGTTGTACAATCGTAAACAAATTCTGTAATATTCGCTTTACCATAAACTATGTGTGAAAAGATAATGTCGGTGGTAGTTACGCAATTATCAAGATTTAACAAATCAAAAGAAACATAATTATGTTGTATTTACCATTGAACAGAACATTTTAAATCGGCGATTAATGATAGCGTGATTTAAATGTCTCTTTGTCACAATTGATTAAATATACAAAGACAGAAACAACGGACTGTATTCATGAATCATTATGTTCAGGCTCATTTATACTTTTCACATAAACTATTGGTCAAAAGGAATTTTAATTCTATCCCTAATGGAAAATTGAATATGAATTATTCCTTGTTACAACTACCCCTCAGGTATATTATTAATAATAATAAATGTAAATTATGTTAAATATAGTAAATATATGAGAACTTAAAAAATTGCGATACCTACTCATGTTACAATATAATTGACTGTGAATTACAAGTAACATCCGGCTCCTTCGCTTTAAGGAATAAGAAGGAACAAGCAAATAAACATACAAACAGTCGAATTTCGAAAACCTGTTTGGGTAAATACGAGTATAGTATGGTAATCACAATATCAACCATTACCATACTACAAATACCTTTTTTAAAATAAATCTTTTAATAGTATAGATTTAGATTTAGGTCGAGTTATCTATTAAATAAATGTAATAAATAGAAATATGTATTTATGAAATTTACAAATTAAAACTTAGCAATATTACTTGAACAACATTCGGCAAAGGTACTTATAACTAGTAGTAAATTTATAAAATAATGTAATAATTTTGACATGACTATAAATAAATAAACTCTACAGACCAATGTAATAGTAATAACTTAATAAACTCAGTATTACTTCGCGTCCGACACTTGTAAAGAACAGTGGAAAATGTATTTATATTTACACAAAGGAATGCTTACAAGAAAGATTATTTATTTGCATTTATATAGTTTCTCGTTCTTCCAAAATGTAATACTAAATCTAAGTACCTACTTAGAATTGTTTTAAGTTTGTTTTACACAGAGTAAATAATTTAGAGTTAGTTTAAACAATGACATTATTCACAATGAAATAAAAGAATATTGTTCCGAATCTTTTTATATTCTTATCTTTTTTTTCGTTTTATCTTTTGTTTTCTTTTTATATAGTAAAAATAAGGCAAGTTTCGATTGTCTTTTCTGTCTGTCAGATAATATAATAATAATAAATCATATCGTTTCTGTTACTGAACTGAGAATAAATCTCATGTAGTTTGTTTATAACGTGGTTATTCAATTTCATTAACCAATTTTCGTTTCAATATCCATCGGGACTCAACTCAAACTCAAACATATTGATTGAGAGTGTATGTTTTTAGACCGAAAGCGATCAAACCAAAAATGCACTGTGGGATCACTAGTGTCACCTGTTCCATATAAGTCTAACATAGAATACTATATATAGAATGTACAGGAAAAATAGAAAACAAAATATTTAAATAAAATGATCATAAATTTTTATTTGATCCAGGATAAAATGAGAAAAGTATAGAAAAAGAAGATTGAATGCAAAAAAAAAAAATAACGTAACTTACAACTAGCTTGTACTTGTAAATATGTAAGTACCTTTTATTTTGGTGATATTTATAAATTTAAGGGAAGTTAAATCAAAGAGAAACAGGTTGACATCAATATACTTCATGCTTTAACGAATTGACTTCTCCACTAATTGTAACGAATGTTTAAAAACACATATCAAGGTTACGAAAAAGGCCACTAATATACCTTTCTATAACAAAACCATCGAAAAACAAGCTTTAGACATTAAAAAGTTGGTTTCTTTTAATATACAACGCGGGCCACGGACTTATACTAAAATAATATTATTCTAAATCTAAAAAGCAATAACCAGTTCTATTTCGGAATAGCACTTCTATAGTATCTATATAAAATTAATACAGGTAGACGCCGTTTATTGTTATCACTTTTAGCCAGCCCGTTTTGATAACAATAACCGAATGATAACATTATGCGGATGGTACTTTTTCATGCTTGTTGGGGGATTTTAGTGCACATAAAAAATTATCATAATGATAAAATATGAATTGTAATAATTTAGAATTGATTTAAGTACATATTAAGTTTCATAATAAGAAATTCTGTTGTTTGCTCAAATTTTCTATTTATTTACAATTTTAAAAATATTCTAACATAAGATTCATTTGAAATATCGATCTATTGTTGTTTGACACTTGTTTTCATTCATAATCATTTGAATATAATTCTCAAAATAGTATAATTTTTCGAAGTTTGTTGCTCGATGTTGAACACCACGTAGTATCGAATCGTCGTATCGTCTTCTAAATCGATAACAATAACGACTTTTGATCACAATAAGCGACTTTTTTCAAATGTATTGCTAAGGAGAAATTTGGGACCGACCATTTTCGATAACAATAGCCGGCTGATAACATTAACCGTGATCACAATAAGCGGCGTCCACTGTAGTACATTTGGCTTGGTGAAGCTGTTTATTAGACTTTGTTATATTTAAGCATATTAAATTACACGAACGCGGAATAGATTATTTTGTATTAGTAAATAAACAATCTGAAATTATTAGTATTGAATACTATATCTCATTACAATTTTAACTAGTGCTCTCTCAACGGCCAAAATTCGACTGTTATTTATTTTTTTAATGTTTGTGAGTATGCTTTTAGTGTAAATAATGAGCATGAGGAGTAGTGCGGTGCCTTTTAACTTGATATTAAAATATTCCGTGTATGAAAATAAATTTAAACATATATGAACTCAATATAAATTATAAGTTATTGAGATAAATTTGATCTGGCAGTAATATAAATATTGATGCTGTCGATATGATACTTCGGTAATGATAATATATAAATTTTCATATTTTGTTTTTGGTCTTACATTAATAATAAAAATATCACGATATGACAAAAAGGGTAAATTACCTAAGAAATTGTGTAAAGCGTTTGTGTTTATTATATATATGTTAACCTGTCGTTGTTCTCTAACTGGAGTTTTTTTTATGATGTACAAATGTATTACTTTATTATCAAATATTATTTTTTAGATAATAATAACCAGAATGTCCTTTGTAACCTGTTTTTTTTTTCAATATATATTTTTTATTGTATTGTATTTTTTGGTACATAAATAAAAAAATTAAACAAAAAATATAAACTTAAAATTTTGAGGTAGAAATATATTATTAATAATAATGAAATTGAAATCATTGCACAAACTATACTATTCGGTGTTAGTAAGATAAAGCGTATTGTGAAAAAGTCATTAAACTAGATTAAAACAAATTTATACATGCGTTTCTACACGATGACAGATAAATTAAAAATTGGAAATTTAATTTGACTTTCACAAAAATGTTGGTAACCATTATAACATTTTCCATAACATTATCTGTCTGTGTATGAAAATTTTACAAATACGTCAAGAGTATGTTGTAACGTTGTCAATTACGGGCAAGTTAAGTACAGGAAAGAGTCATGGTTCATATTCCATCTGAACACAAATTATTTGTCTGATACGTAGTAAAGTTTAAAAGACCTTGACAAAATTTCAAATCTGTTACCAAATTTCTAAGATATCTTAGGTACCATTTAAATTGAATTGAAACTGCGTGACAAATTAAAAATCGCATAGTTTCCACGCCCTATAGAAATACTTTGCTCCAGAATGGAGCAAAGGATTGCCGTAAGGCGTTGCCAATAGCCGGATGATGTGTAACAAATTAATGACATTCAAGATGAGACTTTTATATTATATAATGTTCCAATTCTTAACCTAATCATATCAGTGCGCGAGTCCGCCGTGCTTCAAGCTCATGAATAGGATCGAAACTAGTCGGGCTAAATTCTAATTAACTTGCATGAACATAGCCGGGTAATATGTATTTAGTAATCATATATATTTTCTTTATTAATCGGTTTTAGGAAGTAATTTGTAATACGTTATTAAAATTATGTAAATGTTCAAAACATGATATATATATATATATATATATATATCGGCGTATTGCATCTGGCATAGGGCCTCCTAGATGATAGATGATGATGATGATCGAGGATCGAGGTCGATGAGCTTTCGACCGTGTAGATCACGACATACTACTTCATAAACTTCAAACACTTGGCATCCATGGTGACCTACTTCGCTGGATTCGCTCATACCTCACCAATCGATCCCAAGCTGTTGTCCTGGGAGGTTTCAGGTCAGATTTCATATCTATACCTTCTGGAGTTCCTCAAGGCTCCCACTTGGGCCCTCTCTTTTATAACGCTTATATCTTTGACATAAATACCGCTATAAATAATGCTAAACATCTTTTGTATGCAGATGATAAAAAGATATTTTTACGGATACAATCAATCTCTGACTGCGAGCTATTACAACAAGATTTAGCTTCACTTTACAATTATTATGAACTTAATAGGATTACTGTCAGTGTCGGAAAATGCCAGTGCATAAGCTTTACGCGGAAAAAGAAGCCAATAGAATTTCGATATAATTTCAATAATGTTGTAATTGAAAGGGTCAAAGTGGTACGCGATTTGGGTGTCCACTTGGATAGTAAGATGTTGATGTCTAACCACATAAATTTTATTACCAACAGAGCATATCGTAATCTCGGCTTTGTCATGAGAACCTGTAAACCGTTCAGCTGTCCTTTTACTCTCAAAGTAGCTTATTATGCTTTTGTTCGCAGTAAATTAGAATATACTAGCCCAGTCTGGTCCCCAATGTACAGCAAGTACATCGACCAAATTGAAAGTATTCAAAGGAAGTTCGTTAAACACCTGAACTATAAATGTCACAAACCTACAATCCCATATCTAGAAAGTTGCCGTGAATATAATATTTTATCATTAGAGGAACGCAGATGGATGATTGACATGTGTTTGCTTTATGATGTACTGCATGGTCGATTGGATAGTTGTGAGATGGCGGGAAGAATATCTTTTAATGTACCTAGGCGCCGTAGCATGCCGTAGCATACCGCTTATTTCAAATCCCGGTGTACAAAACCAACCATGGTAAAAATGCTGTATTCACCAGATTATTTGAAACATATAATAGTAAATTTAACAATATAGATCCATTTAATCAATGTAAGAGAAAATTCAAAATCACAATCAAAGAACTACTAAGTAAAGTGTAAAGATTTTAAAGTTTTCTTTCTGTACTTGTATAGGTTTTGAATCTTGTTGAATCACTTAAATTTCACCACTCTCTCTCAATTTTCTCATAGTAACATAAATTAACTCACCATACGCTCAACTTCAACATACATACATACACTCGCATACTCTCATTCTCTCTCTCATACACACGCACACACACATTCATACTCATTCACACTCACGCATGCACACACACGAATTCTCGCACACTTGCACACACGCACATGCACAGACACTCACACATACACAAATAACACAAACTATTTTTAATTAGAAAAATTAAGTTATTTGGAATCTTTTTGAAAATTGTTATAATAAGTCTACAGTTAACCCGTGGACAGCGTTAACTGGCTCTTCACATATTTAATTCAAAATGTTGTACTATTATAATAAGGCTGTTGCTGTTCCGAATAAATGAAAAAAAAAAAAAAAAAATTATAGAGCTAATTATTGATCTGAAAAATCCAGTGGCGATAATCAATTTTATTATTAAATTGACTATAGCCAATAGACTTTTCAATCGTTCTATAATTTAATGTAATAAATAAAATTAATTCAATATATTCAACCCGCAAAAGTTCATATTTGCCGCAGGGTGATAGCCTATTAGGGAAAACCATTCAATATATTTGTTTTGTTTTGATGAAAGAGCTTGCCCACATAACACATCATTTAAATAATAAAATGTTTAATTAAGATTTTGATCAGGTACTTCATATATAGTATAAGGATAAACAGATATTATTCTAATATTTGTGTGCGTGTTAGGCATACAAGTACTCGTAACATATATTAATCAACCTTTATTTATATAAATCACATTGTTTTAATACAATTTAAATAAATCACATTGTTTTAATACGCGACAATGTTTAAGCTTGTGTCACAAATATGTATGTATTTAAGTATATATTTACATAAACATGACACAGGCACAAGTACATACATGTGACACAAGCACAAGTAATACATACATTCATACATATGTACCCTATGTATGTATGTACATACTTAAATATTTTTTCGTGTCATTTCCTTAGCAGTCCTTACAAACGCTAATAAAAATTGTATTATTATACTACAGCAAGCAATTTAGTCGGTTTTGGGCTACTTAACACGTTGCATTTCTTTTTGTTAAAGTATTTAGTATTTTTTTACATTTGTATAATGTATGTGTAGATAAAAAATATCACAAAAATTCACAAAAAAACGGTCTGGTGATATGCATGTAACAATAAAAATTTAATGAGTGCATGAATGTGGAATTTCATCACTGAGATGAGGTATGATCATCAGAAGTGTGAATGAGTTAGATTTGAAAAAAAATAGTGTTTTATCAAATAAAAGATATTCAAAATTTAAGATTTATATACGAAACAAAAGTTAAAAAAGAGCAATCTTTTAATCTAAAAAAAATATATATTATAATAACACTTAGTTATTAAACTTGGTGTCACATCAGATCTGCAATTTGTTAAATACGACGGGAAATATATAACATGATTTAATTATGCTCTTACGAGAGAGCTATTAGAGAAAAAAATATTAACTTCCATGTCTAAAACTTCGCAATGTTTTAAAAATTTGATTAAATCTAAATACTGAGGTTTTTATATTGCTTCAATATAAAGCAAACAATAATTCCTAAATTTTAAACAGGAAATAAAAAAATATTGTCATTTTAAAATGTACATATGAAATAAGATGCTTAAATAAACCATTTCACCATTTATTTTTTCTCAATACATTTCTCAAGTTCGCTGCCAGATACAGAATTAGATTGTAATCAAAACAGATAGGTACATTAATATGTATACAATCACCTATTAACATAACATAATCACCTAATAATATAATCAAACAATACATAAGCACCTACATTTTACTTTGTATTTGATGTTGATATTTATTAATTAGTACAAACATACACACAATACACTCCAATTCAACTGACTAAAGAAAAAGCTAGAAATAAAAAAACTAACATCTCAACCAATTGTACCTAATTAAATATTAAAGACATTTGTCAGGGTTAAGGAGTATGTACGTTTCATCTAAAAAAGTGCTGTTTTCGAGGAACAAAAAATACTTTTGGATGGGCGTCTGACATAAAGCACTGTTATTTATTTTTTTTGATTTTGTTTATATCGCATTTGATTACAATGATATATGTATTGATTTATGTAAAACTATTGTCTAGAAACATGTTATCTATATGAGATTCTAGGAATCGGTACTATCGCGAAATACAACTGAGTTTTACTTAATAAGCAATCTTACACGATTTCCAAATAACATTTCAAAGCCCATTTAAGGCATCCATACATTCCACCTCTTTGTATATGGTCTTTTACAATGTCACATACATTCCTAATATGGTTTTATTTTACCCGTAATTTCATTTCACTTGTCTTAAATATATCTGAGACATCTCAATATGGTTAAGATTACATAATACAATTTATAGTGACATAGGTTTTACTTAATTGTTTTATTAAATTTATAAATCCTTGATGCAAAAGTCATGGTTCATTGTGTTCTTCTGTAAAAAAAATATCCGAAGAAGCAGCGAAAATTGAGTATAGTTGCCCATGCCAAATGCTTAACCGCCCCGTTGGTCGAGTGGTTAGCAAAGACGCCTAACGTGTCACGGCGCAATGGGGCTCGGGTTCGATTCCCGGCAGAGACAGGCATTTATGTTATGAGCATAGATGTCTGTGATTCTGGGTTTGGTCGTTTATTAAATATATTCTCAGTATTTATATGTGTATTTCTATGTATTTGTATCGTTATCTAACACCCTTACCACGAACATATAATTTGCTTACTTAGGGGTTAGATCAATGTGTGTAATTTGTCCTGATATTATAATAGTTGAGATAAAATAAAATTGGTAATTATATAAATATTGATGGTTTCGATAATATTAAGTCAATAAAAAATGTTATTTTTCTCTATACTACTTTTGCTCTCGTTTTATTAATAAACGTTATGCGATATAAACCAGAAGGGTGAATTAACTAAAAATATATATAGATTAGTTTTTACTACATTGAAAAGTTAGGGAATACTAACATTATACTAACCATTCCGTTCCAACTAATCAAAAATAATAGATATAACAAATATTAATATTTTAATTATTTTAATTTCATTTAGATAAAAATAAAATATTAAGTATCAAGTATCACATAACATGGTTATTAAAACAAAGGTACATTATATATATATAAAATATTGTAAATGGCAATAATTAATATTTTTTTATAATGTCTACAAATTAACATGACGAGTCCTTATTTTTTGTTGGATAAACGGAACATGTTATTCTATGTTCATTAATTATTATTGAAGCTACTTAATCAAAGACTAACATGCTAGTTCAATAGAGCTGAAGCTTTCTGATTTGGTTCAAGAACTGAAAATCAAATGTTGGAGGCTAAACAGAGGATTAAATCTGCAAAAACTTCCTATATGTAATAATTTAAAAACACGGGAATATATATTATTATAACATAACATCCTACATATTTTTTATTATACTCATACTTGTCTCTTAGGATTATTTATAATTAGTCGTAATCAAATTCTAAAATAAAATTAGGTGGTATCTCTATCACTATCAGTAATTATTACAAAAATGATTTAAAGTTGTAATAAATATTAAACGTTTGGTTTTTTATGTATACTTTTTTTAAGAGAATTTTTAGCGATTAATTAATTTTACTTGCAGCTACCCCGAAGGTAGAGATCCTATTTTCCATTTCGTTTAACATTATAATATGAACATCATGTAGTTATGGATTTTAGATTTTAGTTGAAAAGTCGAATATAATTAAATTAAATAACAAAGTTGATTGGATATTGTTAAAAGATTTGAATACAGTTTAGAAGATATAACGAGAGAGAGCTGATTCCCAAAACAGTTTCATGCTCCAGCTGTCGCAGATGCGGTTAACAATAATATTGGTTTCATCTAAAATCATTTAAAATAAAGCACAGAACTACAAATTCAGAAATACTATTAATATACCACTACTTTATTACCTACATATAAAAATCCAATTATAAATTTCACAATGGATTTTCAACTATCCTCCAAAAGTACAAAAAAAAATACTCTTAGTAAATTTCTCATTACGTTTGAAGATCATTAAAAACAAGACAACAACATTTTTTCATTGTAAGTGTTTAATAAATTTATCGTGCTTTTTAGAAACCAGATTTTAACGTATTCAGTTATCTTAAACATACAACATACACGTAAGTATACACTACCATAAACTAAATAGATATATTTAATTTACATTTATTTATTTTAGAAAAAGTACTCTAATATACGTTATACAGAATGAAATAAAAGTGTACAGCGACTTGGCATTCGAAGATGATTATTATAATTATTACTAATTTTAATATGCTAAGTCTCAGGAATATCTACAACAGAAAAAAGCGTGATTCTAAATATATAAGATATTCAAAAAATGTTACAGTCTCCTGACATCAGCCGATATGCCGGTTACGCTGGTTCGTTCTTCATACGCATAGAAAACTAAACTAAAGCAAGGTATGTATTTTTATAGATGTTTTATTGACAGTTTTTTGATGGGATTACAAGTTATTTCTATATTTTATAATTTCAATATTTTAAAGTATTTTAATTATATTGATAAAAGTTTCTAGTTGGTTGTCAAGTTTGAAAGTCAATGACCTTGTTCAGAAGGACAAAAGAAATATACGAATAGCAGAAATTCCGATGCCGGTATTATTGCGGTCTGCTTTGTCTGATAAAGATGGAAGCAGATCTGTTGTTTATTTCAAAACTGATTTGTGATTGAAAATCATTATTTATATGTTCAATAGAGAATATTAACTTAACTCCTCATCTGATATTTGTAGATTTTAAATGTACTAAATTTGGTCGCTCGTATCTTGATTTAAATAAATATCAAATATGTCGCCGCGTAGGCTTGGCGAACAATAAAAATAAAAATTAAAATTATAAGTTTAATTATTTTTATTTTATTTTGTTGATTTACTTTAATGTTTCATTATTATTATTGTTATTAGTAAACATAATGACTAAATTAAATATGAGTCTGTTCCGATAGATGGCAGCACTTGAAGTTAATATAATATTAGCAAAACATTACAAAAACCTTAAATATTTTTAAAGGCTGTTTTAAAGCAAATTGTATGATAAAATATTTTGATTATTTTTGTAAACAATGTAGTACAGACTAAGTTTGTAGTACTTAGTAGTTAATAAGTAAAAATAACTAAAATGACTTGATTGTGAATTAGCGCGAAAACACGTCTTTCTGAAACGTATTTAAGACTTCGTACAATGTCTTTATTATTATTATTATTGTGATAGTGACGGTGAAAACATTAATTATAAGTACGGTGTAATAACGAGAGATTAAAAGTAAAGTGTGTGTATAGTAATTAAAAAGGTGTTTTAGTAATTCCTCATAAATACTTAAAATCAATTGTTAAAATTAGAAGTGGTAAAAGAAAAGTGATTAAATAATAAATTCAATTAGTGTAAAATGGATAATGAAAGTGGCAGAACCAATGGCTCATTAGAAGCCAACGGTTCTGCATATTTTTTTAATAATATGATTGACAATAATTCGATATCAGAAGTGGGATCGCTCCAGCGATCCCTACCTTCCGCTTGTGTTCCTGAATCTAACAGAAATAAGGAAGTGCCTCGTACTGAAGCCCGCGATCCAGGTGCATCATCAGAAATTATGGAAAACGGAGCTTCAGGTGCTCCTTCGCCACCGCAGCCTCTTCAAGTTACTAGCATCCCTCCGGAATTTTTCTCGCTTATGGTGACAATGATGCAGAATATGAGCGAGCAACTAATTCGTCAATCAGCGGAAAAAGTGAAGATAACGGACGTCTTCTTGCCTTCATACGACCCGGACAGTAATGTTGGCGTACGTGAGTGGTGTGACCATATATCTACAGCTAAATTAAATTATCGGCTCAGTGACTACGACATTCGCATGAAGGTCACTAGTCTTCTTAAAGGTCGTGCAAAAATTTGGGCTGATAATTGGTTAGTAACTACATCTACCTGGGAGGAATTACGCCAAATTATTATCACTACTTTCGAACCAGAA
Source organism: Napeogenes sylphis (assembly GCA_959347405.1). NCBI lineage: Eukaryota > Metazoa > Arthropoda > Insecta > Lepidoptera > Nymphalidae > Napeogenes > Napeogenes sylphis. The sequence continues at coordinate 24,187,347 of OY365788.1, read as the reverse complement.
AGTCGCTACTCGAGAGATATACTTAGATTTAGAGAACATGTTTATAATTCTTCCAAAGATATTTCAGAATTCCTTACGCAGTCGTGGATTCTATGGCGGCGAGTCACAAAAGACAAGCTGGAGAGTAGTGACGCTGTTGAAGCCGTCATTGGAACGGTAAGTGATGAACATTTAAGAATAGAGTTGATGAATGCCCGTGCTACCTCAGTGCCAGAATTGATTTCTGTCGCATCTTCAATTCGTTCCAAGCGCCCTAATCAGTCGAACAACTTTAACCAACCACCAAATAAACGCCAAAGGTATTCTGTCGATAACCGTAATATATTACATTGTGAATTTTGTAAAAAGCCGGGTCACTCTTTTAACAATTGCTATAGAAGAAATACTAATAATTCAGTTGCTCATTCAATAGAAAGTAATAATTTAAGTACACCGTCAACATCAACCGGTAGGTCAAATAGTAATAAATCTTGTACGTTTTGCCTAAGAGCAGGGCACACTTTTGAAACATGTTTCCGTCGTGAAAAACAAATCAATTCTAATATAAATACAGTTATAAAGAGTAAATCAATTTTAAATAATATGCGGATTAAAGTTGGGGACGTTATTTTAAATACCGTATTTGACAGTGGAGCCGAGTGCTCTGTCATTCGCGAATCTATTGCTAATAAATTACCGGGACGTAGAAATCTAGTCGTCAGTTGTTTACAAGGTATAGGCCCATTCCCGGTTATTTCAATGAAAACACTAACCACAGTCTGTACAATAGACAATGTTAACGTAGAAATATTATTTCATGTTTTGGCTGATAATGAAATGACGTCGGATGTTCTCATAGGCGCAAATTTACTTTCTGATACCGGTTTAAGTGTAATCGTGACTCAAAATAGGGCCACTTTGATAACACATCGTCGTGTTATGCAATTACGAAATAATAGCCCTCTTTTTGAAAACCTTAATCATGATCTAACTGATGAATCTGAAATTAATAAATTAAAATGTTTACTCAATAACTTTTCTCATCTTTTTACTCGTGGCTTCGCGAAATCACGCGTTAATACCGGTGAATTAGAGATTCGATTAAAAAACCCGGAAAAATATGTTGAAAGAAGACCTTATAGGTTGAGCCCAGTTGAACGTGAAAAGGTTAAGGGTATCGTTAAAGAACTAATCGAAAATAACATCGTTCGAGAAAGTAAGTCCCCATATTCCAGCCCTATCATCTTAGTTAAAAAGAAAGACGGGAATGATCGAATGTGCGTTGATTTTCGTGAATTAAACGCCAACACTATTCGCGATCATTACCCTCTCCCTTTGATTGGGGATCAGATAAACCAGTTAGCGGGGGGAAAATATTTCACGACACTTGATATGGCATCCGGGTTCCACCAGATTCCAATCTCTGCTTCCTCTATTGAGAAAAAGGCCTTTGTTACTCCAGACGGGTTATACGAGTACCTTACGATGCCGTTCGGTCTATGCAACGCGCCAGCAGTTTACCAAAGGTGCATCAATCGTGATTTAGGATCACTATTAAATCCTGGTAGTGCTTATATTAGTAATGGTAGTATTAGTGACGATAATAATAATAAACATGACAGTGTAGCTCAGGTCTATATTGATGACGTCATAAGTAAATGTCGTGGCTACTCGCAAGGTCTTATATTTTTAGAACGAATTTTGATTGCTCTAGGTGATTCTGGGTTCTCGATTAATATTGACAAATGTCTTTTCTTTAAACGCTCTATTCAGTATCTCGGTAATGTAATTGAAGAAGGAAAAGTTCGTCCAAGTCCCGTAAAAGTAGAAGCACTATTAAAATCCCCTGTTCCCACTACGGTTAAACAAGTACGCCAAATTAATGGTCTAGCCGGATATTTTCGGCGATTTATTCCGGATTTCGCACGAATTATGATCCCATTATATAATCTCACTAAAAAGGATGTTAAGTGGCAATGGTGCCACCAACATGAAGAAGCACGTCAAAAGGTAATTCAATACTTTACTTCTGAACCTGTACTCACTATATTTCAAGAAGGTAAGCCCATACTATTATATACAGATGCCAGCAGCCTTGGGTTTGGAGCCATTCTTATTCAGGTAATTAATGGTCGCCAACATGTTATTGCATATTTTAGTATGCGTACGACAGATACTGAAAGTAAGTATCATTCCTATGAGCTCGAGACACTGGCTGTTGTGCGAGCAATCAAACATTTCCGACACTTTCTTTATGGGCGTAAGTTTAAGGTAATAACTGACTGTAATGCATTGAAGGCTTCAAAACACAAACAAGATCTGCTACCTCGGATACACAGATGGTGGTCATACCTTCAGAACTTTGATTTCGATATCGAATACAGGAAGGGCGAGCGTATGCAGCATGCCGATTTCTTTAGCAGAAATCCAAGACCTATTGCTGTTAATGTCATGACGAAAAATACAGAGTGGCTCAATATTGAGCAGCGACGAGATGCCCAACTTCGTCCTATTATAGACTCCATCCATGGTGGAGAAAACGTTAAAGGGTATCACCTCGAAGGTAATGTTCTGAAATTTGAAAAGAGCGATCCTGTTATCGGTGCACAGAAACTAATCGTTGTGCCAAAGTCTTTTCAATGGAGCCTTATAAATACGTACCATTCCGCTCTCAAGCATCCGGGTTGGGAAAAAACCCTCAAGAAAATTCAGGAGACTTATCATTTTGATAAAATGTCTTCTACAATTCGAGAGTTCGTAGATAACTGTATAGTGTGTAAATCATCAAAGCAATCTTCAGGAGCTACTCAAGTAACGTTGCATCCAATTGAAAAACCAGTAGTGGCATTTGAAGTTATCCATATGGATATAACAGGTAAACTGGGTACCCCTCAAGATCAGGAATACGTTATTGTGACAATCGATGCCTTTAGCAAATACGTATTATTGCGATATTGCAATAATAAGAGTCAACATAGTACTCTTGCTGCCTTGAAGCACGTCATTCATCTCTTCGGAACTCCAAAACAGGTAATCGTCGATGGTGGACGCGAGTTCCTGGGAGAATTCAAGACCTATTGCGAAAGGTTTGGAATTGATCGACATAGTATAGCTCCCGGTATGAGTAGAGGTAATGGTCAAGTAGAGAGAGTAATGGCTACGTTAAAGAACGGGCTAATCATGATAAAAAATTATGAGACGCCAGAGTGGAACACTGCTCTAGAAAGCTTGCAACTTGCTTTTAATTGCACCGTACATAGAACGACCGGCGTGGCTCCATTAACACTGCTTACGCGTCGTCAAAACTGTGTTCCACCGGAACTTCTCAACCTAGTTGACTACGAAACTACCTCTGTAAATATTGAAGCTTTGCAAACTCATGTGCAGCGAAGGATGATTGAAGTAGCTGCTAAAGATAAGGTAAGATTTGATAGAGGCAGAGCAAAAATTATTAATTTTCAGAAAGGTGATTTTGTTTTGATCAAGAATAACCCTAGAAACCAGACATCGCTCGATCCCAAATTCAGTGATCCCTACGAAATTTACAAAATACTAGAGAACGATCGGTACCTGGTCAAGAAAGTCATCAAACATCATGGTCGACCTCGAAAAGTCGCACATGATCAATTACGACGTGCCCCACAACCTGGTACAAACCTTCAAGAAGCCATGTCGCCGATGTCGCCCGAAGGTGATCAACAACCCGGGCCATCCGGTATCAACGTAACGCTTTCTGAACTATAGGCCTTGTGTTCTGCTGCTATGTAATTTGGATCTACGCTCGGTAAGAACTTTCTATTATTTACAAGACATAACAACATATATACACACATGAACATGCACTAACACTATATTAATTTGTGCTCAATACCTAGACAAAAGATGTACGTTGACGTTTAAAGCTGATCAACGACCAACTTAAATAAATGTTATAGTTAAAAGATGTACGTTGACGTGTGGAGCCGATCAACGACCAACTTAATAATAATTTATTATTATTTTTCTCTAATCAAAAGATGTACGTTGACGTGTGGAGCCGATCAACGACCAAGTTAATTAATTTATTTAATTAAAAGATGTACGTTGACGTGTGGAGCCGATCAACGACCAACTTAAATTATTTTTATTCCCAAAAGATGTACGTTGACGTGTGTAGCCGATCAACGACCAAATTTCATAAATTAACTATTAACGTACATCATACACAGCAACAACTTTCCAACTTGCCTATCATTCATTCTATCCTGTAGAGCCTTCTTCGTGGACCCATCCCAAACACATCCTGTCTTAACACAAAATACGTTACAAATTTACTGTTTTTATATGTACTGTTGTCATGAGAATGAGCAGTTATTGAATTTAAAATTATTCTTTGCATGTACTTTGTCGCGTTGAGCGAAAGTGTAATTCTTACTATAAAAACTTTCCTGTGCCTAAAGTACTTTTATTCGCAGAAAACAAAGGACTGTGACACAGAGCAGATGCAGAGCACGCATCGCTCATCAGTATGGCCGTGTCGCCGCGTAGGCTTGGCGAACAATAAAAATAAAAATTAAAATTATAAGTTTAATTATTTTTATTTTATTTTGTTGATTTACTTTAATGTTTCATTATTATTATTGTTATTAGTAAACATAATGACTAAATTAAATATGAGTCTGTTCCGATAGATGGCAGCACTTGAAGTTAATATAATATTAGCAAAACATTACAAAAACCTTAAATATTTTTAAAGGCTGTTTTAAAGCAAATTGTATGATAAAATATTTTGATTATTTTTGTAAACAATGTAGTACAGACTAAGTTTGTAGTACTTAGTAGTTAATAAGTAAAAATAACTAAAATGACTTGATTGTGAATTAGCGCGAAAACACGTCTTTCTGAAACGTATTTAAGACTTCGTACAATGTCTTTATTATTATTATTATTGTGATAGTGACGGTGAAAACATTAATTATAAGTACGGTGTAATAACGAGAGATTAAAAGTAAAGTGTGTGTATAGTAATTAAAAAGGTGTTTTAGTAATTCCTCATAAATACTTAAAATCAATTGTTAAAATTAGAAGTGGTAAAAGAAAAGTGATTAAATAATAAATTCAATTAGTGTAAAATGGATAATGAAAGTGGCAGAACCAATGGCTCATTAGAAGCCAACGGTTCTGCATATTTTTTTAATAATATGATTGACAATAATTCGATAAATATTATTTTGTAAATAAAAAAAAACTAAAGTCATAGTTTTATGATATTTGTAAAATAAATATTACATGTAATAAAAATAATTATAAAAAAGATAATAGTACTATACATTTTTTTAAAGATTCAAGTCATTTAATGCCATCATTTATACTGGTTATCCAAGGTTATAATTAAATGGTTATTAAAATCCTGAATCATTTCATTTAATTTACCATAAACCGTTGCCTTGGCGATATATCGACGTTTATCGGTCACGGTTCATTTCGGATAACGAAATTAAAATAAACATTTACATGATAAAATTAAAATACAGAGTATCTATAAATTAATTAGGCAAATCAGTTATTGTGTAATCTTCATACAATACAAAAAGTTATACATATATACATTTTAATATTAATTGAGACTCATTATATCTGCAAAATAAATGAATGAGTTAAAATAAATAATAATACTAGAATAATAATAATAAAATAACCTTAAGCCAGTTACACAAAAGATATTGAATTATCCAGCTTAGGCACTGGAAGAAGCTGTTCTTTAGCGTCGTTTCTACGATATATATATATATATATATATATATATATATATATATATATATATATATATGCTATTTGGTTAGTTTTTATTCTGCCCTATATTTTTTTGTCTGATAAGGATTTACTAACAGGGAAATCGTAGTTGCCCGGAGCAAAACCTAAGACCGTATGAAATATGTAAACGGAAACTCTTATTCTTGATTGGTATCGATCAAGAGCTGTGACAAGTTTAGATGTTAAAAGATATTTCCTACCTCTTTGTGATTTTTTGTCATGGCAGGGAAAGTTTGACACTCCGGATTCAGAATTAAAAAATCTTCAAAAATAGTTTAAATTATGAAAAATTATAACAAACGTTTCTCAGATTTTATTTTCCAGCTTTGATAACAAAATATTTAAATATACATTTAAATAGATAAACAATTATCTTATCTCATGTAAAAATGTTTTGAACAAAGTTATAATATATTCTCATATATTCTATTTTCCCTATTTATAATTGAAAGAATATAAACAAAATAAGGGAAATTATTTTTTTTGATAAAATATAGAGAGTTAAGAGGTATAGGACACAAGAAGGATAGAAAAACATTAGCGTTCTGAATTGCGGCTGTATATACATAGCTAACAATAAATATTGAAATATACGTAGCCCTGATAATGAGTTAAGAAATAGTTTTATTTTAAAGTTCAAGTAAAAATGTATTTATTTTATTTGCTTAAAACTGTTGTATTCAACACCGTTACAATGTTGTGTGTGTTTTTATATACTTCAATGTAGGAAGCGTTATTTGTTAGAAAACCCCATAAGTCTTTAATAAAATGTTAAAACTAAATAAGTAAACTTTAATTATTCTCTCCTGTACGAATAGTTCATGATTGATTATTAGCAATATAAACCAAAGAAAACTCACTGAATATCTGTAGGGAGATGTGATAGCAAAAAGAAACTTTTAATTAATTTCGAATTATAATGCTCGTAATAGCATTGTCTGTTTTTATTTAATAACACTGATATTGCACAGTAAAAATATTATGTTGTAAAAAATATAAATGTTTATGAAATCTAAATAACTATAATATATATAATATACTATAAATTACTATAATGCATAAATTCATATACCCTAATTCAATTTATATCAATTTTAATAAGCTTAACATGGCTATACATGTTTAATGATATTTTCCAACCATAGTTATTTTTTTTCGATTCAACAATTCGAAAAGAGTAAATGTTATAAAAAAAATGTTTTTTTAATTTTTATAAGGTTCCTTAGTAATATTTTTTTGTCGTATGAAATCCTTTTTATTAATTCTAGAAAATAATCATGATAATATTTTTTTAAAGAAAACTTAACGTAATTTATTCCCATTTAGACACGTTCATTGGTTTTATACAAATATTAATAATTATTCATTGTTATTTTATTTCAGATTATTTATTAATAAATATAGACACAACAATCTAAATCTTATTTAAATTTAAATATTATCTTAATAAATTTTAAACAAATATGATATTTTAACTTAAACAGTCGACTAAAGATCTCTTTAGAGAGATAAGTTATTTTAACCTAGATAGAATTTCAGGTTTTTTAATAACTTCGCTAGGAAAAAATAAGTTTCCTTACAGTTTTAATCATAAAGAAGAAAAAAACTAATGGAAGCTAAAATATCTAATGAAATATTTCAACGTTTAAAAGTTCAAACATTATTATTCCAGACTATATAACTATTATAATTTTTAAACTCAGACTGTTTGTGAGGATCGGACGTCGTTAATAATTATCATGTGTCGGTACAACTGTAGTACCTATATAAAAAATAACCGTCCTGAAAAATATCTTTACTGAAATTTACTCAAGTATAACCAACTGAACATTTAATGTTATCAAGTGACAAAAGATAGCTAACAGTTCTGAAAGTTCTCTTGGTGGTAGACCATAACATCCGGTCGCCGGCAAAGTTACCACCCATCGGGCAGAGTCGTGCCGCAAAGCGACCTAGTCGTGTTCCGGCACGTTGCTCGATGAAGCCGTTTATGGGAAATGGGTCTGAATAGTTGCGGTGCGTTGGCGAACCGGTTTGACGTCGGGTTGGTGTTTGTTTTGTCGGGTGTCTAGTCGAGGAGGGTAGCGGGATCCGAAGCGACGGCTTTCCGCTGGCCGCCCGCAGATAGTTGGGGGCCCAATTAGTGGGTTAGCCACCCACGAAAGGCTGCCCCGCCAGCTGCGAAAAATCCCAGGGTGGCTCCATCGTGCTGGTTGGCGACCAGACGAGGAGGCCCGATGGCGATCCCTGGGGGGGTTCGGGCGTCCCCGCAGTCTCCAGACTAGCCTCCCAGTGGCAAGACATCACCAATTTCGACGTCGGGTTCGATATGTACCGCCTCGTTCAACTGCCATTTCCCATCCCTATTCACTTTTATATTTATTTTTTTTATGAAAAAGTTTAAAAAAGGGAACAAGTTAAAGCAGCGGTTGCACTCCTCCTCATATAAAGTGCACCTCACTAATATAAGGGGTTTGCACTCAAATCTTTTAGCTGTCCACCACCACCTGGAGACAGAGCAGCCGCACTTGCTCTTTTTGACGGAGACGCAGATACAATGTCCTTTGAGCGCTGCATACTTGGATTATCCCGGTTACTCGTTAGAGCACAACTTTCGCTCACGGGCCGGAGTCAGTGTGTATGCGCGGAACGACCTCTGTATTCAGCGTCTCCGTCACCTTGAAGACCCCACTTTTTCTTCCCTATGGGTTTTAGTGGACACAGGAAACGAAAAAATCCTGTATTCCTGTGTCTACCGTTCGCACAGCGGTGACCAGGAGACAACTCGTTTATTTGAGTATCTCAGTGAGGCTGCAGATATGGCTCTGTATCAGTACCCTTCGGCGCAGCTCGTCTTTCTGGGGGACTTTAATGCCTGTCATCAGGACTGGCTGTTCCCGTACCAGAAGACCGACCATGCTGGAAGAGAAGCGCGGAACTTTGCGTTGTCCTTGGACCTCTTTCAGCTGGTGAGGCAAGCGACAAGGGTACCAGATGTGGTAGGCCATACAGCCAATTGCCTGGACCTTCTGCTGACAACTGATCCGGACAGGTATCGTGTAGAGGTCACGTCCCCCTTGGTAACCTCCGATCACTGTCTGGTGAAATCTGTATTTACATATTCCCCACCAGCTTTCGAACCACATGGTGTTAGGCGAGTATGGAAATACAAGTCAGCAGAATGGGATGAGATGCGGCACTTTTTTGCGTCTTATCCTTGGCGGCAGGTCTGCTTCTCTTCTTTGGATCCGTCGAGTTGCGCGGATGCTATAACTGATGTGGTGCATCAGGCAATGGAGTATTTTATTCCTTTTGCTGACGTACCCATCGGTGGCAAAGCTCGCCCATGGTTTAATGCCGAATGTCGTCATGCACATGACCGAAAACATTCGGCATACCTTATTTGGGCTGATGCTCGAAGCCGCAAAACTCCGGATGTAAGTATAAAGAAGAGAGCCTTTAACCAAGCTGCCAAGTCCTACAAAAAGGCATTGCGGAAGGCTCGTCTCGATCGAATCGCTAAGAATGGCGAAAAGCTCTCTGCCAGACCAACTGGCAGTCGAGCTTTCTGGTCTCTTGCGAAAGCGATCGAGTCGAATTTCTGCCAGCCCTCACTGCCTGCTCTGCTGAAGCCGGATGGATCCCTGGCCCACACAGCAACAGAGAAAGCGAATGTATTTGCTTCTCTGTTTGCTGATAATTCGCATCTAGACACTGGCAATGCTTCTCCAGCACATCTTCCTCACTGCGGTATTTCGATGCCTGAAATCCGCATCACTAACAAAGAGGTATGGAGAACATTGTGTCGTTTAGATGTGAATAAAGCCAGTGGTCCTGATGGTATACCAGCCATTCTGCTCAAGACATGCGCAGCTGAGTTGTCTCCTGTACTGACACGTCTGTATCGTCTCTCTTTCATGACTGGAATAGTGCCGAAATCCTGGAAGCTTGCTAACGTGCAACCCGTGCCCAAAAAAGGCAGCCGTGCCGACCCTGTCAATTACAGACCGATTTCAATCACCTCCATACTCTGCAAGATTATGGAGCGTGTATTGAACTCGCGCCTACTAGCATACCTAGAAGGTAACGATCTCCTCAGTGACCGACAATACGGGTTTCGCCGTAATAGGTCTACTGGGGACCTCCTAGTGTATGCTACTCACATTTTAGGCGAGGCCATCGAGAAGAACGGAGAAGCGGTCGCCGTCTCTCTGGACGTCTCGAGGGCATTTGACAGGGTCTGGCATGCGAGCCTTATATGCAAGCTTTCAGCGTACGGTATATCTCCTGGTCTGATCGGCTGGGTAACGGACTTTCTGAGCCACAGATCTCTCCGAGTAGTTGTCGACGGGTGTTCCTCGGAACCCTTGACAATAAATGCCGGAGTGCCTCAGGGGTCCGTTCTTTCTGCAACTCTGTTTCTGCTGCACATTAATGATCTGTTGAAGCCCGGTATCTATGGGTATGCAGACGACAGCACAGTTGTAGAAAGATATCTGCCGAGTACTCGGGCTAGTCGAGATCAAGTACAGTCTGAAAGAGAAGCTATGGTGCAACGTTTGAATGACAAACTTCAGGCAGTCTCCGCATGGAGCAATGCCAATCTTGTCAAGTTCAACGCCACCAAAACGCAGACGTGTCTGTTCACTGCCAAAAAGAGCCCTTTCACCTTGGCTCCTACTTTCCAGAATGTATCCTTGGAATACAGTGACAGGCTTCAGTTGTTAGGCTTAGAGACTTCCTCGAACCTCAACTTTGGTCGGTTCATTGAGTCCAGAGCAAGAGCAGCAGCAGCAAAGCTTGCCGTTCTTGCGAAGGTTCGGCAGTACTTTACACCGGGACAGCTTCTTGTTTTATACAAAGCACAGATCCGGTCGTGTGTAGAGTACTGTGGACACATATTTGCTGGTGCCGCAAAGTCTCATCTTGCGGTTCTGGACTCAATTGAGAGGCGAGCAAAGAGGCTTATCGGCGATACCGAATTGGTCGAAGCCGACCTCCATAGCCTTGAACACAGGCGTAAAATTGCTAGCCTCTCAGTATTCTATAGGATACATTTTGGTGAGTGTGCTCAGGAACTACACGACTTAGTTCCCCCGTCCCCCTTCCATCACCGGACGTCCCGACGCACGGCAGGTATCCATCCTTTTGTTGTGGACATTCCACCTGTCCGAACGAAGCGCTTTGCTTCCTCATTTTTAGTGCGTACAGCGAAGGACTGGAACAATTTGCCTGCGTCGGTATTTCCGGCCAAATATAATGTGGGTGTCTTCAAGAGAAGAGTGAATAGGTTGCTAGGGCAATGCGCCTTACCATCTAAGACTACATTCCACTTACCATCAGGTGGAATGTAGTCAAGCATTGCCCTAGATTGTATAAAAAAAAAAAAAAAAAAAAAAAAAATGATTTGGTTGAGAAGTTTCGTCGGCCTTCAAAGTAGAGATGAAAGTCAGATTTGCAAACAGTTGGATAGTATATTTATTAAGTGTATTGAAATGTTTAGGAATAATATAACAATTAAAAAAATGTATAAAAAATGCACAAGCTATTTTTTTTAAACACATTTTGTGCTGTTATAATAATTTCTACCTTATTCATTACAATCACAGTTTGGTACCATCAAATTTTTTTTTTTTTGTTTTTTAATTGATTGTGGGCACAGATACTCTGGCTATATGAAATCCAAATTACGTTCACTCCATGATAATTTTATTTCATATCTTTAACAAAAAATTTAATGTAAATTTTATTTATTTTTTTATTATTATTGTATATTTTTTTATGTAAAAAACAAGGCCGGAATTCGCACCTCTGACCTGTGGAATGCAGTCACAGTCACTTTATCAACTGATCCAAAATATTTACTTCTAAATTTGTTAACAATTTATATATGTCGGAACTATAAAATTGGCCCGCACTATTATCAGGTACCTTGCACGCCAGACAGGGTAACCGAGCATAAGAGCGATACCCACTTATCACTGTAACCACACCAAAGTAATACCAAGTAGGTACACTACCGTACTCCAACAATATGAATTACCATCTCTAACTATGGAACCTTAACTTACGACTTCCACTAGATTAATATCTGTCTTCTAATCTAGCCTATTTCGTAGCACATAGTTGGTCAACTGAAATTCATGCGATTCGTGGCACGTTTCGTTTAACATCCGTACTAATAACTATCTCCAACATTTATTATTTATATATAATGAGTAATAACTTTACTATTTATATATTATTTACAATTATACAAAATAAAGAATTAAATTTGTATAAAACTACCTAAGTACCAAAATCTGGTTTATTTAAATTTATACTTCTAACCTATTTTATTCGAATGGATTGTTTTATGGAATGGATAGATCTATTACATGGAAAATAAAAACCCTAAAATTGCGACGTAGACCCGTCCTATGGAAGTTATAAAGTTTATAAACAAAATCGAACTGAATTCGTAAAGTTATAGTTTAATGCATCCCGATTAAAAGTTTTAGAGTTTTATGGAAGTTTTGGAATATAAATCGTTAAAAGTTATAAAACTCAAACCTTATATTGATAGCTCCGGGGCGTGCATATCCTGTATAAACGTCTATAGTTTTTTATTCTTATTTACCTATTAGAAAAACTGATAGATTTATTAAATTCTAAGCTCGGATAAAAATTATGTTTTTAAATAACTTATCACAAGGAGCAGACCAATTTAATTTATTTTGTCTTATTTTATAAATATTAGTAAAATATATTTTTTAAAGACATTATTAGTATATTAAGAGTGTAAATCACTAATACTAATTAAAATCAATAAAAATATTTAAAAGTGAAATGTCCATTATTCTACACTTCCTGTAATCTACATTAAAGAAACATAAACTTACGTACTTACGTACTTTGTTACTTATTTGAAATTCATATTTGAGCATTCACTTGAATAATTCAGTATCCTTACAAGCCCTACTTAAAGGTATTCTCTTTATGTCTACAATAATGGTGGCTTATAATAAAGCTGAGGTACACCATACAAATATTAACGGTACAACAATTAAATTTATCAATTTTTCCAATTTAATTAAATCCAATATTTTTGATCTTTATCTAATCATTTTAGCAGTTTTTGACATTTTGTCGACAGATGCCGAACATCATTTTGCTATTTTTATTAAATCAGCTAACGAGCCTGCCGGTCACATAATAGTCAGTGATTACTGTCGACGTTGATCTTTTGCAACAGCAGAGGATACACAAGTGCCTTGCCTTCTGTGAGGTCATCCTCCTACTCGTGTACTTTTTGAAGGTAGTTCCGCTTAAGGGAGTTCATCCCACATGTTAACGGTACAAATACTCGTTAGATAGTGCTTTAAAAAATACGGATATGGAGTAAGTGTAAATTTTGTGAAGTAATTGAACCATCTTAGTTGTTCAAACAACTTCTAAATAATTATAAGAATCAGTTGATTTGATGCCTGTTGAAATGTCTGAGTAGCCACTTGGTCCTATTTTTCCATTTATTATGTAAAGTGTTTTACATTTATATAATCCAATTAACTTGTTAATATCCGGACAGAAAAAAAATACCAAGAAGTATTTAACATGTTTTTGTAACTAAATGTAAACGTTTATATTTGGATTCCAGTTCAAAATGAAATAATATAAAAGCTAAACTTGTTACGACGTCTACTTTTCTTATTTAATAAACACTTTATATTCCCTCCAGAGAGAGTTGAATACTTATTGAATGAAACTGGAGATTGGATAAACTAAATTACTGTTTTGTTGCGGATTTATCCCTTAAATAATTCCAATATTTTTAAGTTATATCAAAAAATTATAAAAAAACACTTATTTACTTATTTATATACATTCATTTATAATCACGATATGTAAAATATTGTACTTCATTCCTTTTTACTACTAATATTTATTTTAACACTTAATTTTTCAAATAAATTAGTTACTAATAGGTAAAACTTCTTAAATATGATTATAATATTATTATTACAGTAGAATGTCAATTTTAAGTTATTTTTTAATTACAGAGGCTTAATTAAAATCATGTTATAAATAAATAAAAAATAGTGCAGCACTCGGGGACTGCCGCGGTAAAGCTATTTCATAGCATTTTTCATCAACTTATGCAATTATAATTATTTATGCAGTATATTTTTTTATTAATGTTAATTCAAGTTTTTTCTTTTATGTTGTTTGAAGGTGAGCGTGGTGACCGATAAGAAAACATTTTTTTTTCTTTTATTGAACAAATGACTATGAGAATTTGTCATTGCTATATAATGTCATAAAAAGGGTAATATTATCATAAGCTAAAAATATTTTGTATATATATTTGTTACGTACTTATACTTAGGGTCTTTTGTAAAACGATAATATAATGAAAAGGTTTGTTGCAAAAAATACCTTTATACAAGTAAAACATTTATTCTAAACTAAACCTTATCCAGTAAGTTTAAATAAAGTATAAATATAGTATAAACATATTATCAACATGGCGCTTACGCTATTTTTAAATGACATGTACATAATACTCGGCCGAGCTACACAGTAGTCAGAGTGGGGGATGTTAGGTTTTTTTCGTTACGGAAATTCTGGATTTGGTCTCCAGCTCAAGGCCCGCGATAGAAGCTATGCAATAGCTTAAAAACATTATTTAGTATTATATTATTTCATAAAAAAAAGAACATAGCAAAATTTATGACGCTTATTGCGTAAGAAATTTATGTAAAATCCACTTGTTCGAGGATATATTTGCTTATATTTCTAATAAAGTTCATTTTTTTTATTACAAATATTCTGAAATCTTTCAAAATTGTCTGAAATTTCGCATATCTTCCATTATTTAATTCTCATTATTTCAATATGTTGAGTTTAACACAATATCTAAGGAGTTTCTTACTCTAAGTTAAATTATAACTTACTACAGAACGTGGCTGTATGATTATGAGTAGTTACAGAATTCAGGTAACAATTTCCGCGTCTTGGAGTTTTGGTTTTACTGCGCAATATATTATAATATTATCTTGTAGCAGACTAATATACGATTAAATTACTCTAAGTCTTAGACGTATAAAGTATAATTTTCTTGCAAAACTAAGTGGTGATTTAAGTATTGTTACATTTTCCTTTAGCTGGAGTTAAATGGTATTAATAATTATAAGTCTAAGACATCCTGATATGTTCAATAATTTGAACCCTGAAATGAGCTCATGAGAAATCAGTTTCTTGTCCTCAAGTTAAGTTACTCTTCCAGAAAATGTATCTGTACATTTTAAATTATTTATTTATTAAATACAAAATATTAGATATGTTATGTTTGCTATAATTAAAAAGTCTATGGAATAATAACAAATTATGTCAACTGAACTATTTTGTTAGTATACTAAGGACCATTTTGATTTCATATATATAATTTCATTTAGTTTTTAAACTTTAACAAATGCCTTTAATACTGTAGTATAGAATATATATACAGGGCTATTTGTAATTACTGGCTGGCTACCTCTCGGAGGCAGCCGTATTATGTAAAATTAAAACTTATATAAACAAAAATAAAAATAAATGACTGGTAATTGTTATCATATTAGCTGATTTGTAAATAGGTATATTTGATCGTCAATCGCGCAGAAAAAAAAAACTAATGTGGAGAAAATTTGGCACACAGATAGTTTACAACTTGAATATGACGTAGGATGTTTTTTATCCCAATAATCGTGGTTAATTCGTATAGTTCCATTAATTTTTCCAAACTGTTTCCTGGATCTTTCAAGGTAGCGTAGAATCATAAATATATTTTGTTTACAATATATATAAAAATTGCACTCGGACTACCCCTTGATTTAAATTGCTTTATGATTCCCTTTATCGAGATGATTCCAGTAAATTAATTTTTATTTCAAAAACTGGTTTAAGTAAAGACAAATTATTTGTTTTAGTAGTTTTGGACAATTTGATTTTACTTTTTTAATTGAATTACTAAATTCAGTATTGGTAGTGTTACCAAGGTTGTTTTTTTTAACTAAAACAGCTCAGGCGAAACCACTGAAAAAATCTCCTATCAATAAATCTCAATGTGTATGACACTGTACATAACTTGGTCTTATAACACTCGTGTGACACTATAAAACACACTCGTGTTATAAGAACCCTTATTATGCAACAGTATCATAAACTACTAATAGGAAACGGAACTCATGCACAAATGTAAAAGTATTATTACAGGTGTTTAGCATCAACAGTTTCAAACACGCGAGGGAGCTGATCCTTTTTATTAGCTATTTCGAACTCGTTCCTGGATTCCTCGCATACTTACCTTTGCCTCGTAACTGTATCCCCTAAAAGAAAAAGTACTTTATCTCGGTAAAAATGTTTTCCGATTTGCATCCTACATAAAGCCGGAAAAAGAAGGTCATTTCACCAATTTTCGACTTTTTCAATTTCAATTGGTGTCATTTAAAGATAAAAGATATATTTCTTTTAATTTAGAAAGTTACCAGATGTTAATAGCGTAAGAGTATTTAATAATTAAGAGATTTATTTTTGTATGTAAAATTTTTCTTTTGAGATTCGATGAAAACTTGTCTTCTGAAGTCAACAACGTTTAATTAAAAGTTAACGTTCATTACATATAAATATCATTGATTATAATTTTTATAAAAAAATCTTTCAATATAATCTTATATTCGGTTTGTAAAAGCACAAGTAGATAAATCTTATTTTTATAAGTTAAAATTAACTTGCTTCACTTAGAAAATCATTTTATAGTAAGTTTGCAATATCCACCCTATCAACTTAAAAGATATAAGCGCCAATTTCTTATGGGAACGATTCATAGCTACATACCGTTAGAATCATTTAATTTTCTGCATCGTCTTTATTTTCGTGGCCATAGGACGACGTTTTTGTTGCGTATACAGACTCTCAGTTATGGTACTTTCATGGTAGATTAATATATATTAATATAAAATATACTACTACATATGAAGAAATTGTGTTTTCTTTGGACATAGAGTAGAAAATGTGTTCTTAAAAGGCAGTTAATTTTATTTAATAATATTAAGCCGACTTCCAATTTTATGTTTTTTTTTATTCTCTGGGTATATAGTTTGAAAATTAATTAGAATACAAATATGTAGACAAAATTATTTGATGATTCTGTAGTTGGAGTGACTCGATATGATTATTTCAATCAAAAATGAACAATATCCCATCTCGGGACAATTTCTATATAACCTTATTATATATTATTATTACAGAATATAAAATGGAATCTAAACAAAGGATCACAAATTGTAAGGTGTAAAAAATATAAGTAAATTATGATACGAGGAACATTTAAGGAATAAGTAACAAGATCTTCATATCTCAGTATATGCTGGACAGATAATAGGGTTAACACATTAGCGTCAACTGATACAAGTCGTAAGTGGTTTATTATCATATGTTTGATTCTGCAGTGATCGGTTCTTGGGTACTCTGTCTTATTCTCTATTAATACAATTTTTATAACATTATCTGACTCGTATTCTGATAATGTTTAATAACAACGCTGTTGAACGTCAGGAATCCTCATGGATACACACATCCATCCAGGGGATGATGGAGGTGGTTATGTGAGACTCCTACTCACTAAACCTGACGGTTGCCGCCGCCATCATAATGGGACACCATGGGATGGCTTTCACACTCACCGCGATGACCCGACGTGATCCACGGAGAGGGCACCCCGCAACGAGGAGCACCCATCCCTTTTGCGCAGGCTTGAAATATTGTGGAGGGATCCCCTTCCCCCCACCCAAGCCTGGTTCGTTTGAAGGGGGCCGAGACCCCCTTTTGGCCGGACTCGGTCTCAGGGAATCAGGTGTAAAACCCGAATCGACCATCATCGACCATGTCCAGCCCCACCGCGGTAGCCTTCCCGAGAGGAGACCACCGGTCATTCCCCCTAGAAGAGTAGACTCTCGATACGACCCAGCGGGTACAGCGGCGTTGGTCAAACCGTGCACCGCACGCCGGGCCGCACTAAAACCCACTCAATGCAGGGAGCCTAACGT
Source organism: Napeogenes sylphis (assembly GCA_959347405.1). Taxonomy (NCBI): domain Eukaryota; kingdom Metazoa; phylum Arthropoda; class Insecta; order Lepidoptera; family Nymphalidae; genus Napeogenes; species Napeogenes sylphis. The sequence continues at coordinate 24,169,510 of OY365788.1, read as the reverse complement.
CGAACATTATTAAACACGTTTATGAATGAAAATCGTTAACAATTTAGGATATTTCTTTTATATTAAATATATTTAATCTGAATCAACTTATTATGTAACGTTCCGGGCTAGATATATGTACTTAATTGCTGCAATAATACGAGTGGACCCAACTACAGTAGTTCGGCCTTCCCACAGATTATATTCTGATTAAAATAGCTAAAATTGATTCGTGTTACTAAAAAAAAACAGAAACCCAAAACCCCTCCCCATGTCCTCTCAATTATTGTTAGTCTCATTCATTCCCAGTCCTCAAAAGTATAACGCAAATGTAATCAGGTAGCCTGCTAGCTTAAGACCTAATCCTACTAATATTATAAATCCGAAAGTTTGTGAATATGTATGTATGGATGTTTGTTACTCTTTCACTCAAATACACTACATTTAACTTTTTTCCAATTATTTAGAGCACGAGCAATATCTTAGGTCTATTGCATGCTATTATAATTAGGGATCAATATAGGGACAATAATAATATTCAGTATTATCAAAAGGAACTGATATATCTGTATAAACCGATCGATATGTTATCAATAATATTTTGTCTATATTTTTCTAAAATAAGTTATAGTAATAATATTAAAAATTATATTTTCTTATGTAGTTCGGAATATTATTAAATAATCACACTGTATTCGCTCATGTAGATTAAAAAGCAACAAAAATAAAAGAAATTCTCTCGTAACTAAGAGCTGTCGCCTGTTAAAACACATCTGTTTATTTAATATATTAACCCATTCCTTCCCGCTATCGTATTTTTATAACACATTTACAGGTTTCTCTACAGGTTGATATTTGTTTTGATATTATAATACAATTTTATGTAATGAGTTACGTAATTATATAAAAAAAAAATCTACCTCTTTAATTTGTTTTACGAAATTAAACCAAATTAAGGCCATTTAAAAATGTCTGTCTGTATTTGATGCTTTGTAAAGTAAAGAAGGGCTTTTATTTTATTTTATATACATATAATATAAATCCTTCTCAATTAAAAATACAATAATACGAATGTGGTTATTTGGATATAATAACTTTAACATAAAACTAAATATAATTTAGAAAAAATACCACCTTTAAAAAGTAACTGTAATCATGACAGCGGAAATACGTCTATTACTGTTCGACTTGAAAACATGTTCATTCTGTATAGTTGCAGGGTGAATACTTTGATTTTTTTTTGTTTTTGTTTACATTAGTCGATAAGTTTACGAATGAAATTTGATGGCAGCGAAATACGCAAGAAAACTCAAAGTATTAATAAAAGTTATAATAAAGAGTTAAAGTAAACAAATTATAATTAATGATTACTAAAGTAGTGTTTCTTATGTACTAAATACTACTAAATAAATATTACTAAATGTAATTTTGTGGGTGATTCCCGCCGATGTCGCAACGTGAGCGGTGTCGTCTTCACATGACACGAGAAGCAGTGTTCGCGTCAGCATTACCTTGTGTAATGGAGTTATTGCTTACTCTATCGCTTTACCTTGGCTATGCTTGCGTGACACACGAACACTATACCTCTGTTGATAAATTTGTTATATAAATACTTACATATTGTGCAATCGCTGATGAGACGATTGTTGTATACATGCATAGTGGAATCACTAGTTAGACGATAGTTCAATATATCAAACATATCCGATCAGAATCATAATTCTGATCGGATATGTTTGATATTAAATGCAAGAGGATTTAATGATAAAACATCCGAATTCTTAGTTTGTCTAATAGTTTTTCTGTAATTATTTGACTAAGAATTTTATTTCTTAATCATACTCTTGCCTTCAACTTTCAGTAATTTACAAGTAAACAGTAATATTTGATTACCAATAAACACGACAATGTTGCCTTACACCCCCTCTGAGATGCTTCTCTTTTTGTATGAACAAGACATGATGTCTATGCTATTATAGCGTCACCTGGGGAGCGGGCGGTTCTAGGGACCCACACTTGAAAAGGAGGGCCAGGGTGGGCCCCCATGGGTAACGGCAACACCAACGAGGGCGTCTCAGGTGAGACACGGACCTCGGCTCAGGAAGTCGTTAGCAGGAGGAAAGATACGGGAAATTGGACACTAGCGCCCTCCGATGGTAGAACCCCAGAGGAACGGAGCACTTAATCAGTTGGGACCTCTCTCTGACTAAAGTAGTCTTACGTGGTCTATACTCTACGGCGTAAGCTACCAGTGGGTTCAGGTGTCGCTCAGCATTATCAAAGTAACTCTGGCAAAGCCCCTTGAAATACTGAGCAATGGTCGGAAGGTCTAAGTCTCTATAGAGATCGATGTTGCAAAGGAACCACGGCGTCCCGGTCGCAATCCGTGTAAACCTGTTATGAATCATTTGATGGTGCTTCAGATTAGTGTGCGCAAAAACTTGACTCGCATAGGACATGACTGAATGTATGCAAGCTTTGTAAAGTGTCACCTTATTGCGAAGGGACATTTTACTCCGCTTGCCTAACAGCGGATATAAACGACCGCTGTAGGCCGCTCTGCTACGAACGGTCCTAATATGCGAAGCGTAAATTAACTCAAAAGTAAAAAATAAATAAAAAACTGTAAAATTTAATTAGAAATTTAAAAAATGCCCAATACAAAAATACATCTAAGAAGAATAAAAATAGTATTATTATGTATTTAATGAAGTCGTTGCGTCGAGGGACCGCTTAATAAAGGAAGAAATTAAAATGCAAATAAGTTACCAAGGCAATTAAAGAAATTACGATACCGAATAGTATAGTCTAAGTCCTCAATGATTAACTTTGTAATATAGACAACATCGTCAATGTACATACAACATTCCCTCGAAGCAACGACATCAATAAATAGATAATAATATTATTTTTATTCTTTTTAGACGTATTTTTGTATCGGGGGTCTTTTAATTCATTTTTCTTTGTTTATACTAAACCTTGCCATAGAATTATTGGATACCATATTATACCTAACTAAAATAAAGCTTAAATAAATAATCTTATTTTTTAATTCATCCATGAAACCTATATTTAAAGGTACAGTTATATATTATACATATAAATAAAGAATCTTACATTTAAAATTCAAATAACTACATACCTAATATTTAAGCATAACCAAACCATTTTATGTGGCTTGCGTGATGTTAACAATGTTTACTCCCATTGATATGGGAATGGAATGTTTCAAATTAGATTTTATTTGGTGAAAACTTTTCCGATATTACTAGAGTATTGTGTTTTTTGTTCAGTTATATAATATTTGTAAAACTAAATTAGATTACTAAACTAAATTAGAATATCAATTAAATGTGAATAGGAATTATAAGGTGAACGAATCGTAGACACATCCTATTAACATTATTTTTTTCATTCCATTATTATTATATTATTATCTATTTATTTAATTTTGGATATTTAAAATGCAGTTTTTTTAGTATGTTTATTAGTTTTTTTACACTCTTAAGTATTAATTAAAAAGTACCATCCTTTATTAAGTAAAATAACAAACAAAATAAAGTACGTTTATTTTATCAGTATTATATTTGTTTAAGAATATCTATAAACATGTATAGCCATGTTAAACTTCTTTAAATTCGACCTCTTGCGGGTTCGAATCCCCGCCCGTATCGGTTTATTTTTCATTCTATATTTATATAAATTTAAACAGTATTATATTACTTTTTGTTTTTGTTTTTGCTGAAAATAAAATCAAAAATGCATAATCGAACTATCTTTACCAATAATTAATAAAATCTAAGCAATCAAATCACTACGAAATGTGTAGAATGAATTCTACCTTTCTTTTATACATTTTTATAATAAAAATGCTAACTAAGTAGGTATATATCTACTGAAATATCTAATATAATATAATTAACTATCCAATATAATATATGTATATATAATAAACGGAATTATTTCAGAAGTATCAAGCACAAGTTCGCGTCAGTGAGTTACTTGAGTGAGCGAGACGTAGATACACATTGCACACCCACAAAAGGAACTTTCACAGTCTTTGAAGTCGTCTGCAAGAAATAAGTCTTTTCAACAATCTCACATGAAAATGTTCACATATTTTCTATGAAAATTGTTTTGTTACATTCTATTATGTATTATGCTTACCTATGAATGGAATTTTAGAGCATGATATGTTACGATCTCTGCTCTATATGTTACGATCTCTGCTCGGATTCTTGAAGTCATTAATTTATATTGGAAGAAGCTTTTTTCAGAATTGCAGTGTAGGTATGTGATGAGATGAGGTAAATATATTTGGATTAAAACAAAGATCAGCGAAGTCGTGAAACTAGCTGATGACAAGGAAACCATCTTCATCCATGTTATTATTCCGCAGATACAATCTGAAATTTCCTGTGATACATATTTTTTTCAGTACTATTTTCTACAATCGTTTATAAATAATGCGATGGAAAGTTACGTAGTAAAATAAACATTCTTTTCGTATATATCACTACTATATATTTTTTCTAATTAATTGAATTGTTAATAGCTATCTAAAAACATCTTAAATAACGCGACGAAGGTAACTTAAATTAAATTTTTATTACATTGTCATCGAAATAATGGAAAAAGTTTAGCAATAACGACGATCTAAGAAATTTGGAAAAAAACGTTTACTATGTTAATGCAGAATGAAACCTTTTTTTATCATCCATCATCGCGGATATTTATATTTAATTCATATTTATTAAAGCTGAAACTGAAAAACTACGAGAAATATAACTGACGATTCTGTCTGAAACTTGGCAGACCAAGAAATGTTCACCGTTGGTACCGATAACGTCGACTTGCGGTTTTAACACAACGGCCATGTTAGCCGCACTCGCGTAACACAATGAACCGAGAGTGCAATAAAGGTTATTTTTTCAGAATCATTCAGTAATTAGGTAAGTGGCTACACAAATGTTTTGTAAAATATATTGTTTTGAAGTCTCTCAAGACAGTTCAATTGTGTCTCAGTGAGATAAGGATGACTTTTATAAGCATAGTTAAACATAAAATGAAGCAGAGATTGACCAACAACATTTTGCTTTTTAAATTTATATAAATATTAAATAAAAAATAAATCGATACGGGCAGATTTCGAACCCGTGACTACTGAGAAAAAGTCCCGTCGCTCTACCAACTGAGCTACCAGTAGTCGCGGGTTCGAAATCATGTCCGTATCGGTTTATTTTTCATTCTATATTTACATAAATTTAAATAAGCTTAAAATGGCTATACATGTTTATAGAATTTTTTCAAACCATATTTTTCTTGCAAATAGGGAGAGATATCAATGTATTAATCCCATTTATTTGGCAATACTTTGGTAACGTATAGCAGACTTGACTTTGCGTATGTAGAGTGTAGAGTATAGTAACACAAACAAATATAATAGGCGGTAAGTTCGACCAATCAACTCTAGCAATTCAAAGAATAGGCTTTAAGTAATCATAGAAAATGTATAGACTGCTTTTAGCATAAAACCATATCAGTAAATATAAATAATATAATAAAGGAAAATTTAAATCAAAGGTCACTTCTTCGGGCACTTCTCCAGATCTGAGAATTTATGTATATGCCTTTATGTATTCTATATATACAACATGTTTTCCAATGTCGTCTGTTCAGTATTGAAATATCAAAGAGATGAACGTAAATATAACTTTTACAGTTACAAAATTGAACAGAGAGGAAAACCATTTGTAATCTTAAAAGAAATCGTGATGGATTTTGGTTAATAATCTTTTATACTTTACTGATCTTTTATCATATAAAATTTTACACAAAACTAACTTCAGAAATGTATAAATTTATTTTTGTTTTTTTTTTTGATATAAAGTGGTATTTCTTATTATTTTGATGATGGAGAGCGTTATGTAATTATATTGAGATATGAAAATAACAAAACATCGAAACTGAAATCAATGACCCCATCTCAGAAGGAATACTACTTGTGGTAATACTACTTCTGGTATTAAGATATGTTTTATAGGGAGTCATAATGTATATTCACGAAATATTTTTAAAGTAAGAAGTTCATATTAACACATCATTTAACTTTTTACAACCAAATGAAACAAATACCTCTAGTTGCGTACATTTGAGGTTAATGTAATGTAATTGAAATACTTACGACTAACAGTGCTAGATTTTGATCTATTTGTAAATTTGTAAATTTTGATCTATTTGTTGACTAAACTTTATTATCTTTAACTTTATATCTTTAATATTTGTAAGTACCTTTGTACCTTTAAAAAACTAATGATTTATTCTCAATATTAAAAAAAAAACAGAAATAAAAATGACTTAAGTCACTTAATGTAAATTAAAGTTTAAATGTTATGGATCTTAATAGTGCACGTACATATATATAAAAATACATCTAAAAATCCCATGTAGTTGAATATATTCACTTAATATTAGATCAATTCACCATATTTAAAATTATTAGCTGTTCCCCACAACTCCGCTCACGTGTTTATTAACAAACAATGTTTTTATCTTTCGAAATTTTTTAAAATTCCCGCTAAAATTTTTTTTTTAAACTATCGCGTTTCATTACATGTAATTATAAAAAAATAGGGAATTAACTCGTCCGGAATAGGTATCACATATGATCACATATGATCACAAGCTTACTGTCATAGCGGTGCAGGCTCTCCGTCGTCGAATCCGTCGGTCCGTCTGACGATGTTTGTATTCTATAGGATACATTTTGGTGGGGAATTACACGATTTAAATCCTCCAACCCCGTCCCATTACCGGACGTCCTGACGCACGGCGGGTATCCATCCCTACGTTGTGGACACTCCACCTGTCCGAACGAAGCGCTATGCTTCGTCTTTTTTAGTGCATACAGCGAAGGACTGGAACAATCTACTTGCGTAGGCATTTCCGGCCAAATATAATGTATAATATAATTGAAAATAAACATAACTCAATTGATTGATTTTATCTACTAAAAGATGCTATAAGTTCGCTCACAATGATTCTACTCATTGATTTTGATCATTTTTGATTTAAATATTTTGCTATTATATTTTATTCATAAACGTACAAAATAGTTAAACGTGTAAAAGCTACCGTCATCGGCGACATACGCCGCAGGGTAACGCCGTATTAAGGGGAAAACTCAATGAAGCGATTGAATATTTCGATCTTCCGCATGACGCCTCAGTAAAACACGTAGGTAATCTGGAGATAGATTGGTGAAATAAAAACATTTTTTTAAGATCACTTTAAATTTCATACATTCTTTTTTCAACTGATCACCACATCTGGTCATCGTTGCCCATAAATGTGATATAATAATAGAATCTGAACGATGATATAAACACTTTTTTACTTTTTTATACCGTAAATATACTATAATATGATTTAAATAATTATAAGCTAGTGTTTGTTTTCTTAAAGTTTAACCTTAATCTCTGGAATTCTTCTTTTTTTTTTTATTCCATTTTGAGTTATTTTGAACAAATATATCGGCCTTTCTATACTCCAATAGTCGTCTAAATATAATTACATTACCAAATTATAAACAAACAAATGTTTACTCTTAACTAATTTTAATTGAATTAAAATAACATACGTCCATTTTGTTATAAGTAATCCTTTGTGTATGATATTATATCTTGGATACAATGTCCATAATATTTACTTTAATAGAAAATAACTATTTAAATTAGCAACATTAGAGCAATGATAATTAACATTATTGGTCGATTTAGGATTATTTGATTGAACCATAATTAACTAAGTTTATAATATTTGGGCTAAATGTTGAAAGCAGGTGATTAATCATCATTCCAATTTAATGTACAGTTCAATTAAAAATACTGTAACTAATGTAAATTACATAACACTTAATGTATATTTGGTAATTTTAGATTCACTTGCTTAACGTTGTCAGACAATGTTAGCCAATATATATATTTTCATATCCAATACGTTCATTTTATTTTAAAAAAGTGCTTTGTCAGTCACGCCTTACATATTATTGTGTATATAAAGCTTATAAACATATACATCAGTTTCGTCAAAGATATAAATAATAAAAACAAAATACTAATAGATTTTATTCTATAAACATTTATTTTCCTGCCACGTTTGAACTAACAACGGATTAAATTCAGCATGATATCTACATCTGTTGATCGATGCCCGCACGAAAAATTAGCTACAGCAATGAATATGTCTGGTACAATATACGCAGCGACGTATACTTACTGACGTGTTTATAGAAGAACGCTCTTTATTATAAGTAACTCTTAACCAATGTAAAAAAATAAATGAAAAATTAAAAAAAAACCCTGAAATAAAATAACCTCAAAAAAAAATAAAAATAACGACGTATAGAAGTCGTTGCGTCGGGAAAGCGTTGTACGTACGTTGATGATGCTGTCCATTTTACGAAGTTAATCATTGAGGACTTAGACTATACGATTCGATGTCGTAATTTCTTTATTTGCCTTGTTGACTTACTTGCATTTTAATTCTTCCTTTATTAAACGGTCCCCCGACAAAACGAATTCAATAAGTACATAATAATATTATTATTATTCTTTTTAGAGGTCTTTTTGTATCGGGGGTTTTTAAATGTTTTTTTTTTATTTTCTGCATTGTACTAAATGAATCCACAGACACGCAAATTTTCACTTTCTCAAGTATTTCTGTCAATAATGCATAAGCATTTTTCACCCTCACCAATAAAACTTCAATATCTTGAAGACGACCCTTTCTATTTCGACCAAACATGGCTAAGAACCATGTAAACAAATCAGGCTTTCGATTAAAAAAACCATCAAACCCGTTCACGCGTTGGGCTGCTATATTGCCACAGAAAGACACACAGATACACAAATATGAAGTTGAACAGGTCAAACTTATAACAACCCTGTTTGAGTCGGGGGTTAAAAATACTGTGACATACTCGTAGTTACGGAATGCGCATAGTTATATACGTTTCATAAAATAATTAATTAGTTTTGATAGCGAATTCGTCTTTCCCTTGGTCACACATTCGTCTTTCTCTTGGAATACAAATTATAAGTCTCCTTCATCTTAATTATTACTTTAAATTTATACAAATCTATACCTTTATATTCATATTGTAGTTATTAACCAAATATTTTTTTGAGTTGATCGGTGAAAATTACAAGATTTTCGAAAGTGAATATTTATATACCTATACACATATTCACTTTCGAAAATCTTATAATTTTCTAATAATAATAAATGAATATACCTATATTGACTAAAATATTTACCCAACACACGTTTCATTAAAATGCGTTCAGTCGTTGGTTGTATTTTAATTACAGACTAATAAAGATTTTTTTGTTTGTTTAAAAAAAAAGACGATAATCTATAACATAATAGATTTTGTTTTTATAAATTTATTACAATAATTCATTAAATTAATTGTTAAATTGATATAAAATAATGTTTATATTAAGTAATAATCAAGGCATAGCGAGTTTGAATAAAGAAAACATTCGAAATATGAAATATGAACGCAAATATTGGACATGCTTAACATAACAACAAACTGGTAATTCTATAATCTTAAGAGGCGCTGGTAATTCTAAGAGAAGTAAAAACATTTCATTTATTTCTCATCCAAAACTTAGAAGTTTTTGAATATTATTAAAGTATATAAGTGTATTGGTATATTATTATCAATATAGTTCACATTCATAATTATCCATCTGTCTTAAAATATTATATGGCTTACTATGTAATTTTGAATCCAAGAAGGGAGTAATATTAAAAATTATAAAATACCAGAAGTATTTTCATTAATATACTAAAAGTAGCATTTAGCGGTATATCCGCTGCACATTATACTAGTATTAACAATTGAAATCTAATTATATATCTATTTATCTAATCAACCTATTCAAATGCGATTAAATAAGCGATTTCACGTTGTACCGGAAACTTTAAAGCTGCGAAACGCTGGAATTTAGCAATAGAACAGTTAATTCTGATGGTAAATAATATAATGCTATCAGAATATATAATTAATCTATATATATAAAAGAAAGTCGTGTTAGTTACACCACTTATAACTCAAGAACGGCTGAACCGATTTAACCTGATAATTGGCAGGGAGGTAGTTTAGAGCCAGGAGAAGGACATAGGATACTTTTTATCCCGTTCACTATAAAACGTGGTATAAAAACAAAAAAGAATCAGACTTGGAATAACAAAAATCAAATCACAGCTATGTAATTGACGTATAATGACAGCTATGTAATGAAGTATGGATGACAATTAGATATTTGTAAGAAATCAATAATAAAACTATTTCTATTAAATGAATTATTAACAATTATAATGTAATGAGAGTGCCAGTATAGTATATAAACAGTGAAGTGAAGTGAAGTGAACTATAAAACTCTGTATGGTTGAAAATTTGAGTTTTTAGGTGAAGTAAAGTTTAATTAATAATGCCGCGACCAAGACGATCGAATCTTTCCCGACAAAGCCGTAATGCAAGAAGAATACGAAATACTGCAAATGAAAGGGCTGCAGAAGAACAAGAAATTGCACGTGAACAGTGCCGCGATAGTATGGCTCGACTTCGTGCTTCTCAAACACGAGAGCAAAGTGAAGCAGCCCGTGAAACAGCTCGGTTAGCAATGCAGAATCGTCGAGCGAACAACAGAGGTCAACAAATAGATAATTTGCGACGCAGAACAAGACATTTATCAAGTGCTGATTTGAATCGAGCAGCGTTTCAATACGATTGCAGCATTGATTACAGCTTGCATCCTAGCGTTTGCATTGGGCAAATGGACGTAGTTTGCGGGTATTGTGGTGCATTAAAGTTTTCCAGAGAAACGCCTGGATTATGCTGCCTTAATGGTAAATTGAAATTGCCATTGTTGACTCCGCCACCTGAGCCATTGTATTCATTGCTTTGTGGCGAAACACAAGAATCACGCCACTTTCTTGCAAATACTCAAAAATACAATGGTTGTTTCCAGATGACGTCATTTGGGGCACATATTATCGAAGAACGAGGATTTAATCCGACATTTAAGGTATTTATTTTTGTTCTTATATACAATGTAGTTAAAGAATATCTTACTTTATCTATTGGTACCTATGTAGTATATTGCTAATCCTGAACTCTACTCTCTCACCGAAAAAAGTGTTTATAACCCAGTTAATACTGTCTGGTTTTTATTTTGTAGATACAAGGACAGATTCATCATAAAATTGGATCATTACTACCTTTCGAAGATACACAGAATAAATTTTTACAAATATATTTCATGGGCAACATGGAAGAACAACTTGATCGACGCCTAGAGATCAATGCAGGAATGAAGCGAGCAATTCTTCAAGACTTGCAGTGTCTGCTTCATGAACATCATGCGTTGGTCAGGTTGTTTAAGAGTGCTTTAGAGCGCCTGCCAAGTGATGACTTCAAATTTGTCATCAAAGCAGATAAACGACCATCTGGAACACACGAAAGGACATTTAATGCTCCAACAGTAGACGAAGTTGCCATCCTGATTGTTGATGAACAATTAGAAAAACGCGATATTGTGCTTACACGTCACGATACTGGGCAACTGCAACGAATATCTGAAACTCATCGATCATATGATACATTGCAATACCCGCTGATGTTTTGGCAAGGCGAAGATGGATATTATTTTAATATTAAAATGAAAAATCCATTGAATGGTGAGTATCAGTATCATAATTTATTTCATTTATTTGTGAAAGACGCTGATTTAAAATAATGCTTATTAAAAAATGGTTAATGTCGGTATTGTTTGCCTTTAAAATTTGCCTTTCAAATGGTTAATTATCAAATTTTTCATTTCAGGTGAAGAAACTACAAAGAAAGTTAGCTCAATGAATTATTACGCATATCGCTTAATGATTCGTCAAAATGCTGACAACTATTTGCTGCGGTTTCGTCGATTGTTTCAACAGTATGTATGTAAAAATAGAAACGGAACGTTTAACATTCATTAGGTTGAACCAAGCCAAACTGCGTTCTGAGGAGTACATCCATTTACGTGATGCAGTTAGTGCTGAAGGAAATGCAGCTAATATTGGTCGATTAACTATTCTGCCGGCGACATACATTGGTAGTCCACGTCATATGCATGAATATGCACAAGATGCAATGACATATGTTCGTCATTACGGTCGGCCCGATCTCTTTATTACTTTTACCTGCAATCCAAAATGGATAGAAATTACTCAATTGCTGCTTCCCGGACAAACATCAAGTGATAGACACGACATCACAGCACGTATATTCAGGCAAAAAAATCGGTCCCTGATGAACTTTATTGTTAAACAACGCGTCTTTGGAGATACTCGATGCTGGATGTAATCAATCGAATGGCAAAAGCGAGGCCTGCCGCACGCACACATTCTTATTTGGTTAGTGGAAAGAATTCAGCCTGACCAAATAGATAATATCATATGTGCCGAGATTCCTGATTATGAAGTCGATCCAGACCTACATGATGTTGTTACTACTAATATGATTCATGGACCGTGTGGTGCCATCTATCCCCAATCACCTTGCATGGTGGATGGAAAGTGCTCTAAACGATATCCACAAAAATTAACGGAGGAGACTGTCACTGGCAATGATGGTTATCCGCTGTATCGGCGTCGATCACCAGATGACAACGGTCGAACTGTCACAACGAAAGTGAAAAGAATGGATTTCGTTGTCGACAACAGTTGGATTGTTCCATATTCGCCACTTATTTCTAAATCGTTCAAGATACATTGCAACGTTGAATACTGCAATTCAGTTAAGTCCATAAAATATATATGCAAATATGTCACGAAAGGCAGTGATATGGCGGTTTTTGGATTGCAATCCTCGAATACAAACGATGAAATTTCACGCTATCAAGTTGGTCGTTATGTGAACTGTAATGAAGCGATTTGGCGTATATTCGCATTTCCCATTCACGAACGTCATCCTACTGTTATGCATTTGGCGGTGCACCTGAAGAATGGTCAACGAGTATATTTCACGGCTTCGAATGCTACGCAACGTGCTGAAACACCTCCAGCAACTACATTGACCAGTTTTTTTGCAATCTGCCAAAGCGATCAGTTTGCACGAACTTTGCTTTACTCGGAGATGCCACGTTATTATACTTGGAATGCTTCATCGAAGAATTTTCAAAGACGGAAGCAAGGCGATGCGGTTCCTGGGTATCCAGATGTGCGTTCTACTGATGCTCTTGGTCGTATGTATACAGTTCATTCAAAGAATAAAGAATGTTTCTATTTGCGGTTGTTGCTGGTAAATGTGCGTGGGCCAACGTCATTTGAGTCACTACGAACTGTTAATGATGTAATATTCCCAACATATCGTGCTGCATGTGAAGAATTGAAGTTATTAGAAAACGATAGTCATTGGGATACGACAATCGCTGAAGCCATTATCTCTGCATCACCAAGTCAGATACGCACATTATTCGTTATCATAATTTCGACATGTTTTCCATCAAACCCATGTAACCTGTGGCACAAATACAAGGATAATATGTCAGAAGATATTTTACATCAAATTCGTGTCAGTTCCAGAAATCAAGATATTGAGATGAATGAGGAGATACATAATCGTGCTTTACTCTTGATCGAAGATATGTGTTACCTCATGTGCGATAATTTATTAATCAGGTTAGGAATGCCAGCACCATATCGTGAAATGAATGACGCATTTAATCGAGAATTGGAACGGGAACGTGAATATGATCACCAGGAATTAGATTTAGTTATTCAAACGAATGTACCCCTATTGAATTACCAACAAAAGGAAGTTTATGATACTTTAATGAAGGTAATCGATGATGAAAATGGTGGTTTATATTTCCTAGATGCCCCTGGTGGAACTGGCAAGACATTCCTCATGTCATTAGTTTTAGCAACTGTTCGGGCAAGATCTAACATAGCGGTTGCAGTTGCTTCTTCTGGAATAGCAGCCACATTGATAGAAGGATGCCGTACGGCTCATTCAGCATTCAAATTACCGTTAAATCTTCAAACTATTGAAGAACCAACGTGTAATATTGCAAAGCACTCAGCAATGGCCAAAGTTTTAGCGGTATCAAAAATCATCATCTGGGACGAATGCACAATGGCGCATAAACGTGCATTAGAAGCACTTAACCGAACATTAAAAGATTTACGCAATGACTCGAGATGTTTTGGAGGAGCAATGATTTTACTCTCTGACGATTTCCGCCAAATACTGCCAGTAATTCCAAGATCTACGGCTGCCGAAGAAATAAACGCTTGCCTCAAATCGTCAAATCTATGGCGCTATGTGAAGAAACTACAACTGACAACAAACATGAGAGTTACATTGGTTAATGATATAACTGCAGAAGAGCAATTGCTGACTATCGGTAATGGTCAAGTACCTGTCGATGAATCGAGCGGATTAATATCATTTCCAAATCATTTCTGTGATTTTGTCTCATCAAAAGACGAACTTATCAACAATGTGTTTCCAGAAATTATTTCTAACTACAAAAGTAATGAATGGTTGAGTGAGCGAACAATTTTAGCGGCTAAGAATAAAGATGTAGATGACCTAAACTACATTATTCAAAATAAGATCATTGGAACAATGCATTCATTCAAATCTATTGACTGCGTCACAAATGAAGATGAAGCCACCAACTATCCTATTGAATTTTTAAACTCTTTGGACGTGCCTGGCTTACCACCGCACAATTTACGCCTAAAGGTTGGCTCCGTAGTAATCATGCTTCGAAACATAAACCAACCAAAACTGTGCAACGGTACGCGTTTGGTGGTTAGAAAATTGATGAACAATGTAATTTACGCTACGATAATGATAGGAAAATTCAAAGGTGAGGAAGTTCTCATTTCGAGGATACCGATGATCTCAACCGATATGCCGTTTGAATTTAAAAGACTTCAATTTCCGATACGTCTTGCATTTCCCATGACCATCAACAAATCACAAGGCCAATCCTTAAAAGTTTGTGGTTTAAATCTAGAACATTCATGTTTTTCCCATGGTCAATTATACGTGGCATGTTCACGGGTCGGAAGACCATCTGCGTTGTTTGTTTTTGCGCCTGATAATAAAACAAAAAATGTCGTGTATCACAAGGTACCTAAATGAAGAGGCACCTATGTACTAAAATAAAGAAATAATTATGAATGATTAATGTAGGTATTTAATTTTTTTATATTTTTTCCAATTAAAAAATAAATCTGCTTATTTATTGCCATTAAGGCGGAACAAAATTTGCCGGGTCAGCTAGTCCTATATAAGCCAAAGAACAAAAAGCCAAAATGGCATGTATAAATTAAAAGTAGAAAGCACAATCTTAAACATGATAATGAACAAGTAAACTTAATGTGAAATGTAGATGGCAAATATAATATATGTTTACTTAATAACAATTACTTAGAGATTGTAATTACAATCAAGACGCAAGATCCATCTACGACAAAGTTCCTGGCATATCTTTTCTTCGCTAAACGCAGTTCGATCCAACTGATACTTTCTTTCCGAGAGATATCGGTGCAAGAATAGAATACCAAAAAATTACATACCTACAAGCTTTGATCTTCAATTCGGAAGTGAATATTTGTTTTCTATGCAAAAGTGCTTCACACTAGATAACATCTTAACAGCAGCCGAAATAGTGGTAAAAGGCCTTCCTACTTTGTATTAAAAAAAACAAACGAAAACACCTTTGGGAGTCATTCCTCACTCTACCAAGCTCTATCTCTCTTGAGATAAGGTGTCGCTACCTGCATGGATGAATTTAAGATTTCAAATATATTAATCTTTATCGCGTACAAAGCGCTTTTATAACCATTACGCTTTTTCAAAAATCCTAACCAATGTTTAAAAAAAAATGCAGAAATCGAAATTAATGTTTCATAATGTCTATGGAATATTTAGCTAATTTAAATTTTCTATAAATTAAAATATAAGTGATAAAAATATCAATACCGGTAAGAACAGGAAAATAACAAAAAATATATAATTGTATTAAGATAGGTATAGAATTAATTTAAAATATTACGTAAACAATTAATTATTGAAAAAAATGTTTTCATGCACCATTAATAGAAGAGTTATTTGAATTTCTAGATATTATTGCTAAGATACTAGAATGTACAGGAAACTGAAGCATAAAAGTTCTAGTTAGTAAAATTTTTATTTTGTTTGTTACTTCCTGGTAGTCTAGTATTAAGTGGCCCGGCATGCTGAGCCAAAAGCCGTACGTTCGATTCCCATACGGGACGTTTGTTTTTATCTTTCACAGATTGTTGCTTCGAGTTTGCATAATCTTTAAAACCGATATTTCTGTTTCTAAAACGACCTGAAGATGACGCAACCTGAGGACTTTTTTCTAATGTGTTACTGGTTTTTCAAGTGATAAAATTAAACATTTAGTCAAGGGCAAAAATTATGTACCATGGAGAATACAATTCGGACTCATGCAATTCTTTGTGTTTTGCAGTTAACCAGTTGGTAAACAAAAACCAATAACCTATAGCACTGGTTAACTTCTTAAGTAGTACTTTTATTCAAGAATATACTCGTACAATTATAATCACACAAATGAGCCGTATTTATGTGTAAAAAATATGGTGAAATGGTTAGATCAAACATCTCTCACTAAGTGTCCTGTAGATGTGTCCAGTGCGTTTGTATATGAGTGCATGTGTGTGTGTGTGTGTGTGTGTGTGTGTGTGTGTATGTGCATGTGTGTGTGTGTGTGTGTATGTGTGTGTGTGTTTGTGTGTGTGTGCATGGGTATATGTGAATATATTTGTGTGTCTCTGTTTGTAAGTGTATGTGTGAGTATGTATGTGTATGTGTCTGTCTGTTTGTACGTATGTGTAAGTGTTTATGTAGGAGACAAATAAACTAAAATTGCTTTTTAAAAAATATTATACAAGGCATTTTTTAGATTATATATTATATATATTTCATTATTTGATCATGTAAATTAAGGGACAGGACAGAACGCAAACTTTTAGCATTGGAAGTTTCTTAGACAGGTTTATATAAAAGAACTTTTAAAATTATGTGTTTCCAGGCTACTGCAAAGTAAAACTTCAACACGGTCATTAAATGCTAACTTTAGTTTTTGTCGGTTAAGAAAACAGCGTAAATGTATAAGTAATCTAAAACATCATCGTGAAACAAAACGCAATGAAACTCTTCATGTTGAAAAAGCATACCACAATTTGCTAGGAAATAATTTACTTATATTTTGGACTTAAATAGTATTCTAAATTTTTTAAAAAAGAGATAATATTGCTTACGTCTTTAAAAGTTACGTCATTAAATTAGTTTTTTTGTTATTTTCTAAGCCATAAGGTATAAAATAATCAAATAATAAATAATTAAATAACAGATACATTAAAATATAAAAATTAAACGAAATAAATCATTTTCATAAATATCATTATTATATATTGTTGCTAATTAAAGTTTTTTATTAGAGTTCCTTACCCAAAAAGTAAAAACCTATTTCCGAAATTTTCCCCTGTCTGTCTTTTTGTCACCAGTCTGCATCTCATGAATCGGGGTCGCTAGACAATTTAAATTAGAGACAAAATAGACAATTAACAAATAAATATTTAATTGTAGCTCCTTGCTTGCCTCAACCTATAGGAGTCCACTGCTGGACCTGGGCCTCCTCCATTTTGCGCCAGATATCCTCCGAAAACCTCATCCAGCCTCCATTTATTTATCCATACAGTCATCCAGCCTCTACAAAAATAATATGTAATTTAGTTTTTTTTAAAGATAATAGTATGGAACCCTTAGTAGGAAAGTTTTTGACTCGTTCTTTGCAGGTTTTAAAAAAATATATCAACAAGTAAGTTCAGCAATAATTTAATTGAAATTACTACATTTACATTTAAATCAAAATCTCCAAATGGGTCTTAAGAATTAATCAATTTTACACAAACTCATCCTGTATGTATATACATATTTTGTGTTTACCTATACATACTTATAGGTAGACACATACGCATAGGTAAATATAGTTGTTCGGAGCCAGAAAATGTGCCGTGTACACTCTATATCATATACCCTTATCAAAACTCTTGTCTTAAGCATACAAACCTTGACAAAACCAAAAAGGCTAGAAGACCTTTTTCATAAAATGCTTCACCAATTACACAAAGCCTCTCCATCAACAAATATTATGAGGCTACATTTACAAGCAAGTAAATATAAAGAAAGAACAAGAACATTAATTTAAAGATATTTTATATACGTACATTCGTTGAATACATAAAAACACCTTGCAAAATATTTTTTACGATATTATGGAAGTTCCTAAATGAGCAATTGCTGAATAAAAAATAAGTAGGTACATTGGTTTGAGTAAAAATCAACTGTAGCTTTTTTGTAGCTGTCTTGAGTGTAACTCAAACTGATTTTAATGTAGTGTATTTTTTGTCTTATTTCCTCAGAAACTCAAGTAGTTATAATACATGTTTCTTTACTATTCTTCATTTTGAAGTATCACATGCCAGGTGAACGAACACTTAGATTACATTCCTAAATATTTATTTTAATATTTTTATAGTTTCATTCTAATTTCATTTTTTTAAGTGAAATAATTATATTCCTAATTTCATCAGCTAATTAATATCTAAGTACAAAACATAATGAATTTGCAAAACTCGGGAGAAGACAAAAATAAGTAGATAATTATTTAGCTTATATTAACTAAAAGTTAAACTAATATAATAATAAAATATCTATGAACATATTACGTGTTAAGTTTATTTTAATTTTAAATAAATATAGAATGAAAAATAAACTTATATGGATAGAGATTAGTCGCGGGATCGAATCGGTTTATTTTTCATTCCATATTTAATTAACATTTACTAATTAGTATTTACAATATAGTGATAATCTGTATTTTTTATACTTAACACATTAATTTAAAAAGAACTCATGGATAAATTAATAATTTATTTTTTCCAATCTCCAGGTACATTCATTTAGTATTCAACTCCCACCGGAATCAATATAAGTGTTTATTGAATAAGTAATTTTTTTAGCGAAAATCAATATCACTACATATATTAACTTTTCTTTACATGAAGACTTTTTAATAAATAATAAATAAGCATGTATAAATAATAAATATACGTGTACATATATTGATTTTGCTAACCTTACCTTCTAAAATATTGAAATATAACAAAATGCACAATAAAAACTAACATAGTGTTATGTTAACCGTATGTACATATTTCAACATATAATATGTTTTTTCTTAGAATGTATATCTTAATAGCTTTTCAAAATTGTTATTTTAACTTTTGCATTGTTGTCAAGACTACAAAAGAGTTAATTAATACAGTAATGTTAATAGCTTTCGGGCTAGTTTTGTAGTTAGTAGGCGAGCTTTGTAAGCGCGCTTTTTCTTCCGCGCACGTTGATGAATCATGCTGGACTTAAGAGCGGTCCTAGCGGTGGTGGGTGTTATATCACCACTCTTTATTAAATAGTATGCATTAAAAAAAATAACAATGTGATTTAAACCCAAGAACAACCAAGTATTAGTATAGAAACGACACGTCCAATGTGAAGGTCGTGGAAGGGATGAGATAATGATTTTTATGACCGATTTTTAAAACCAACTTGTAATAGAATCTGATAAACATATTTTTATATTAGAGCAATGAATCGATATTCTATTTCTTTGAAAAATTAAACCTAAACTTTGAATAGAAGTAGAAATAAGTAAAGAAGGAATTCAATTATCTAATTATCATGAGTTATAAAGGAATGTTGAAACATTTTAAGTATAATATAAGAATATTAAGTTTTAAGTTATACGAATACCGTGAGCGGATTCTGATTGCAATAGGGATAAAACAGTACTTTAGTGGAAAATAACATTAATATAAACAGCGTCTTAAACAATTATAATCTGCCGGTATATATTATAATTCTATTATAATCTGCTAAATATACATACAATAAATATCTGTAAAATACAAATTAAAAAATGTATTAATGTTGTTATTGCATTGCATTTACAGTGTTCTCAAACCTAGGTTACATAAAACCGCAACAACGTTTGAATATACTCTGTGTAAAGTTGTAGAAATTACTTCGGTTTCCAACTAAGCATATATACGAACACTACTTGTCTAGTAAAACCTTTATTTAGTTATGTGACTTTCAACGTAAAATACATTCTTAATGTTTGTCACCGACTTAAGTTTTGATAGTTATTTGTTGTAGTATGTAGTCATAGTAATGTATTTAAATAAATCTTAATTTGAAATGATAATGAAAAATGAAAGCCACGCAAAACAGTACAAATAGGATAATTATAAAATTTTGATCAGTGGTAGAAAATAACTAGAAAAATATTTTGTTGTATTTTTGATCTTTATCGTTATATGTAATAATTGATAACCTATTTTAAGTAAGGAGCAATATTAAGTATTATCCCTTATAGTAAAATACAATCCTGTGTTACGAGCAGATTTAAGCTCTACATTTTATAATTCAAATAACATCAGCATAGTGATAAGAATTTCTCAGAGATATTGTTTATTTTTTTATTTAGGCTTAATATGGGCATATACATGTTATAGATAATTACTATTATTAATTTCTGTTGTGGCATATTTTTAAAGTGACGTATTATGTTAGAAATATTAGTTAAAATTTTCAAGAATAACTGTGGATTTTGCATTAATTCCTATAAAAAGTAATATATGGATGCTTAATCAATTAAACCAAGTGGCGTTACCATAGTTCAATTTGTAATAAGAGCGACTTGACGGTTTTTCAGAAGTACCAGGTTGATTTTAATTAAAAATAATCGATATAGGCAAACATGTTTTCAGATTTTTTTATGGCAAGAGAAATTATTAATATACATTCTTTTAATTTAGAACGTCCTTAATAAAACTATTGTACAATGTTGTAGCAACGAAACGTCTGAGTTTTAACTTTTAGTATATATTTTATAATATTTATTATTTTATCCTGCTATTTTATTTCCAAATCTTAAGGTTGTAATATTTTTATTGTAAATAAAAGAAAAATATTTTTCTGTTCCATAACTGAAAGACAATTTACTTTTCTCACTATGAAATATAATCTTTTAACCGTTTAAAACTGAAATATAAAATCTTGACGTTTTCTTCTTTATGTTTGGTGTTAGAATTATCTTGCCTGACTTGAGTTATTTTGAAACTATTTCTTATTTGAATATAATGTCATATTAAATATCTTATATAAAAAAAGAAACAAATAACAAAATCAGTATAATTTCTGAAAGATATCTTGAATAAATAACTCGTAAGGCAAAAGTAATGATATTGAAAAAAAAAACAAAAAATAAAATAAAACTATGAATATTTCGTCCAAATTGGTAGGCTATTCAGCATATGTTGAATACAATGGTTTCACCGCTGGTATTCTGTGGCTGCCAGTTTTGGAGCTTCACGCATTGTAGTGGATATTTAAATAAAAACCGGTTCATTATGAAGAACATTGGTATTAAGATATATTTATATATAGATGCAGATAAGCAATATAGTGTGTCAACCCACAAAAAGTAATTTTTGGAGATATTTTGTATTCTTATAATGGGTCAAATATTCTACATTAAACAAAACCACTTTAATTAATTTAAGTCCAAAAACTTACATAATTTTTTTTATGTAACTTTACACATAAACACACACACACACATTACATTTCATTCTTTAACACATTCGTCGATTAAATTATTATCACTGTAAAGATGTTACGATAGTTGACATTTTCTTACGAAATATCATTCAGAGGTTCAGTGAGTGGCCAGAAACAAATTTCCAAAAGAATAAAAAAGAACTTGGTAGATATTTTTCAAAAAATGTATATAAAATTCTTGTAAAATTTATAGACACGTTTTTCTCAAAACTAAGTGTTTGTGGCTTGACACCCTATTGCTAATCAGCATTCATATATTATAAAATAAATTAGATAGTATTGTGTATTAGAAATTTCACATTAGAAAACTATAGATGTATCATGTGTTGTACGGCAGACGTAAGATTATAATTGCACTTAATCAAGACAAGTAAAGTGTAAAGAATGTTGTGGAAGTTATTTTAAATTATGAGAAAATAATTAAAGAAAACGTACAGATAATTATTTTTATGTTTATACCTATTTTACCTCTATAGATATAGATCCAAACACCTCACTTGACGTAGCTAAAACTCGAGGTAAGTGAATTATTAAAATTAGTAAGTGTATATTTTTTATTGTTAGATTTAAAAAAAGAGATAATTGTCTAAATCTAATAAAAATATTTTGTATTTTAATATAAAACCTTTTTTTGTATTTACTTCATCTAAGGGCGGTGGAAGTTTGTTCGAACACTTAGTTGAATATATTTGATATTACCTAGGCGGCGTAATGAAACCTAGGCATACTAAGCATGTATGACAAAGCTCTCGTCTGATGAGTGGAAGCTGCTTCACCGACCATAATTACTCATGTTCCTACGATTCCTGCGAGCCAAAATATTTTTTATACAAGTTTAATAGATAATACTATTTATGCCACGTAGAGTAAGAAGTTCCATTAGTTACATTTCAAAAACAACATTACGTTTCGTAGAAAATTCATTTCTCTCTTAAGGTATTAAATAATTAATGATCACTGCAAGAAATTTAAAAAGCAAGATTATTACAAAAAAATCTATAGCTAAGAGATTTCATATATTTTTTACTACAGTTCTACCTTGAAAACAAGTCAGTATTTCTAATTAATCTTCAGTTATGTAATCCTTGTAGCAATTAGGGACTGCATATTAACCGTACCTTGATCCAGGACATTTCAAGTAGACGGAGTAAAAGTCAACTCCGGCATACGGATTTAATTAAAATGTAATTATTTGACATTCAGGTTTCATTTATTTGGTGATAAATATTGTCGTAAACTTCACTCCACTGCACTGTAAAAAAAATTTGCTTCGAATGCCCTCTTGTTGCGCTGACTTTCAATTTAACTCATTTACCAAACCGGCTCTAACAGTTCTTAATTAATCATTATTGTTTTAATTTTAAGTTTTAATTAGTAATTATGATACATAGGTACTTTTCTTTAAAATATAATGTAATAATAATATCAGGACAAATTACACACATTCATCTAACCCCTAAGTAAGCAATTTATTTGCTTGTATTAAGGGTGTTAGACAACGATACTAATACATAGAAATACACATATAAATACTGAGAATATATTTAATAAACAACCAAACCCAGAAACACAGACATCTATGCTCATCACATACATGCCTGTCCCCGCCGGGAATCGAACCCGAGCCCCATTGCGCCGTGACACGTTAGGCGTCTGCGCTAACCACTCGACCAACGGGGCGTAAATTTCAAAACATAAATTAAGACTTTTATAAACGTTGGTTCAGGATTTCCAAATCAAACACATATAAATGGTCACATAATATAGAATGCTTAATTCACCAAGACTTGTAGCGGCTTGATTACTCAATTGGAATAGTGATGAGATGGATATCCAGAGGTCGCGGGTTTGAATCCTTGCCTGTATCAGTTTATTTTTCATTTTATATTTATTTAAAAAATAAAAGATATAATTTGTATTTTGTAGACATTTTTAAAACATTACATAAAATATTCGGAGAGAAAGACGCCATATTATAAAATACTAGTACAACAAGAACAAGTATTTATAATGTCACAAAAAGAGAGTTTACGTTATATATACAAGGACCGCAATTCTTTATTCTGACAGCATAATAATTTCACTGTTGTGAAAAAGAATTTAAATATTACCTACATTTCAAAGTCAAAAGGCTCTGATATATAAGTATCAAAATACCAGAAGCAAAATACACGAATGCTTTGAGCAGCTGACCTAATGTGTATTATGAATATGTTTAAATATTTTTATGGTATCTTAAAACAATTAAAACAAAAAGAACAAATATGAAAATAAGTATTTGTATTGACTTTTTACTATGCGATTGTGATTGGCTAATGAAATCGTTTTACTATTACTTTAAATTATTGTCACGTTTACTAACTAAATTATAAATGAAAATGTTTAAATAATTAATTACCAATTAATAATTAATTTATTGTCTTCCATAAATAGAAATGTAAGAAACTATTATTGCGACCTGCAATTGTAATGCTAAGACTACAT
Organism: Napeogenes sylphis; assembly: GCA_959347405.1. Taxonomy (NCBI): domain Eukaryota; kingdom Metazoa; phylum Arthropoda; class Insecta; order Lepidoptera; family Nymphalidae; genus Napeogenes; species Napeogenes sylphis. The sequence continues at coordinate 24,145,245 of OY365788.1, read as the reverse complement.
TATGTTATTGAGTGATTGCTATGGCGAGAGACGATCACGAGCTCAATATAATTGTTACTCTAGTAGTCAAACAGTACAAATGTCTCTAACATACAAACAAACAGAACAAAAAAGTGGAAGTGTCTTAAGTACAACTTTATTTTGAATATACAATCGAACAATGGGCATATATTTTCATACGCTGATGACACTGTTGTGGTATTTACTGCATTCTCATGGGATGATGTCCGTTTCCATACAAGTTGGTTTGGCTCATACATATGTTGAATAATAATCTCCTGTCTATTCATACTATGAAAATAAATTATATTTGTATTTCTATTGCTAAATAAACACAACCTGAGGATAGTTTTGTGATCAAACTTCATAATAATTGCGAATGATTTCAAGAGTTAGACCCCACAAAATTGCCACAAATTGTATCTTAGAAATTGTGGGCTTTCTTTTATAAAATGACATGACTGGAACAATGACATTTAAAAAAATAATAACTACGACTTAGCAAATCATATCCTCAAACCAACAAGAAAAAAGACATGTCTTGATTTAATAGTTAGTCATTTTCAGAATGCAAAGTCTGATTTACATGTTCTTGCTTTGTCTGATCATAAAACTGGACAGAGTTCAGCTGTAGATGTTGACACTACTGTAAACGTGCATAAAAAATAGTTTTTTGGTTTAAAGAAAGAAGAGACCTTAGTAAGGGTAATCTTAGGAAATTTTAATCCTGTTTGTCGGCCATGTCATTTAAAGATGTCCTAGAAGACAACCATACTAAATCTGCATTTAACACTTTCCACAATCTTCTGAATTTATTTTTGATCTATGTTTTCCTATTATAAAAGTAAAAATCAATAAGAGACACAAAACACATACTGGATGACAAGAGATCTAAAAAAAATGTAACACTAAAAAACGTTTGCTTAACATAAAATATCGAGCGGATAAGTAAAACAAAAAACAAAACAAAAAATATTTACATACTTGAAATACAATTACGTGTTAAAAAAAATGTATTAAAAAATCACAAAAAAATGTAGCATAAATTTAGGTTAAAAAAATCTTCGAATAAGTGCATAGAAAGAAAGAAAGAAAGAAAGAAACTTTTATTCAAGCGTTGTAAATATGAACAAAAAAAAAACAAAATAAACAATAAAATAAACTAACCAAAAACATCTTAGAAACATTATATAAACAAAAAAAAAAAAACACCATTACATTAAATGAAATAACAAAATAATAATAAAAATAATAACTAAACTAAATACTCTTGACATGCACATCACACGTCCCCCACCCTCTCGCCCCGTATGCAATACGCGCGCGAGTTGTAGGCGCTGAAAAACCGGTTTTAGAGGACGAGTAGAAGGCGACGCGGTGTGATGTTTTAAGGTGTATTAGCATCAATTTTAATAACAAAGTAAGAAAGTTTTTAATGTTATACGGATAACTGTGTTATATAATAAACAACGCCGAATGGGCGTTCAGCTCAGCATGTGCTGTTTGTTCGGGATGATACTCGTACAAAAAGCGCTGATTTTCAGCTGAAACCCTGTATTTGAAGTGACGTAGGCGCGAGAACAAAATTTATTACTGAATCAATATTACTCCACCGAATATGCTTACAATCTGAAGACTGAAACTGAAACAGGTAACTATATTACAATACTTGTACGTACATGTTATTTGCATATGAAACAAACAAATATATATATAATAATTCAATTCAAAATAGGGTAAATTGTGTATATTCTAAATAATATAATTATAATAATCATCTTAAAAAGTAAAAAAGTAAAAGACTGTACCAAACATATTATATCCATTTTAGATTCACTGGAATCTGTGATTTACAAGTAACAAGTAACTATGAAGAAATTAACATATGAAGACATTAATATAACGACTCCCCCCCCCGGACCGCCAAGTTATAGTGACCGTAAGGACTGAGGTAATTCATTTAGATATATATATATATACACACACAAACATACAGATATCTACATATAAACATACATATACAACTTTTAATCTAAATTTTTTTTTTTTTTATAATTGTTTTTGAATATTAAATAGATATTGTTTATATTTTAACTTAAAATTATTTATTGATTTCAGGTCACGTAATGGTGGTGGCAGGTCGTTCCAGCACTTGGTAGCCATATATTTAAAACTACCACGGAACGATGCAGTACTGTAACGGTGTAATTTTAGTTTGTATGCAGTATTTCTTCTTGCATATTCAATATTATCTTCATGTACCCAGCGAAGCTTACTATAAAGGTAGGGAGGTATTTTAAACTTTATAATTCCAAAGAGCATAGTAGCAAAATGTAGCTGTCTCCGGTAATCCATTTTTAATGATCTTATACTGTTTATATATGGCGTCACATGGGATCTTGGCGGTATTTTAAAGCAATATCGGGCGCAAGCGTTTTGAACTCTTTGAATAATATTTTTAGAAATCACAAGCAGCCTGGGACCTATTACAGTGTCACCATAATTTAATTTTGACAAGACTAGGGATTCACAAAGTGTGATTCGTAATTCAGGACTTAATGACTCACGAAAGCGGTACAGAATCTTAAGTCTATAGAAGCAGTTACTTGTGGTATTTAGTATGTGCTTCTCGAAACGCAACTGTTGGTCCATTAAAATACCAAGATTTCTTGCTTCCCTAACGCGTTCGATATTCTCTCCCTTGATCGTTATGATGGGATTCTTGTTAACTATTTTATTAATTTGATTTTTGGTTCCGAACATCATGTACTTAGTTTTAGAAGCGTTAAGGACTAGGGAATGAGACTGAGACCAACTGCCTAAACGATCCAGATCGCTATTTATTTTTTTGACAGCATCATCCGTTTCCTCCGGTTTAAACGATATGTACATTTGTAGATCATCCGCGTATATGTGATACTTGCAATCTTTAATGCACTTAATTATGTCTGCTGTGTACAAAATAAAAAGGATAGGTCCTAAAATCGACCCCTGTGGAACGCCTCTAACTACGCTAGACCACTCAGATTTAAATCTAGTTCCATCCTCACGTAGTATTTCAGCAGATTGTCTGCGATTATTTAAGTAACTTGAAAACCAATTTACCGTACATTGATCAAATCCGTAGTAATATAATTTAGATAATAATAAGGGGATATTTATTGTATCAAATGCTCGAGAGTAGTCTAGTAAAACTAGAATTGTTCCTTTCCCAGTGTCTTGGGCAGTGAGAATGTCATCCACCACATGAGCTAAAGCTGTGCAGGTACTTCTTTGCTTTCTAAACCCAGATTGATTATCTGGTAGAATATTATTTGTTTCCAAAAATAAACTTAGCTGTCTGCATACTACCTTCTCTAGAACTTTAGAAATACAGGGCAGTATGCTAATGGGACGTAACTCTTTGATATCTGTAGGGTTTTTTGTTTTAGGTATAGGTCTAATTAAAGCTTGCCGCCAGAAGTCGGGAAACGTATTGGTTAATATTGATTTATTAATAATATTTGTAATGACAGAGAGAGTGGATGGCAAAGTAATGTTAATCATTTCTAAGGATACATCATCTATACCTATAGCATTTGATTTCAAGGTTTGTAAGATTTTAGAAACAGTTGTTTCATCCACGGGTTTAAGGGAAAATTTTTCGCTCCCATATCTCCGAGACCTATAATCTATAATATCGAGCGGTGAAACATTGTTACTGCCGGGAATGTTAAGGAAGTGATCATTTATTAACTTTGGATTATTAAATTGGGGTGGTAAAATAAAATTTTTGTTATTTACATTAAAACAATATTTAAAATTTTTCCACATAACCTTAGGATTTTTCACGTTATTGTTTATATACACTTTGAAAAAGGCCTTTCGTTCGTTAATAATTGCTATGTCAACTGCGTTTTTCAAATCTTTATAGTACTTATTGCGAGCGGCTGAATTATTTTTACGTAACCTATAGTGTGCCTCGTCTCGCTTTCGCATCATGAGTTTAATATTATATGTAATCCAAGGATAGTGATTCTCGTTTACGTGGATTTCTTTTACAGGGGCTAAATAGTTAAACAAGTGCAACAAATTGTTCGTAAATTCAAATACCATTGTGTTTACATTTTGAATTTGTGATATACTCTCCCAGTCAATTAAGTTTAAAAAAATGTGCAAGTCATTAATATCTATATTTTTAATTTGTCTTACAAAAGTTTTCCTTGTAAGAGACTTTTTTTTCAAAACATTAAGGTCAAAGGACACAAACGAGTGACTACTGAGATTACAAATATAATCTAGACCGATGTACGTACGTTGATAGTGTATTTATGTATTTATTTATTTTGTGTGTATATATATTACGAAGTTAATCATTGAGGACTTAGATAATACGATTCGATTTTGTAATTTCTTTATTTGCCTTGTTAACTTACTTGCATTTTAATTTCTTCCTTTATTAAACGGTCCCCCGACGCAACGAGTTCAATAAGTACATAAGAATATTATTTTTACTCTTTTTAGAGGTCTTTTTGTATCGGGGGTTTTGTAAATTTTTAATTTTTTTTTTTTATGCTTTTTAAACTTATGTTACTAATTTCTGAATTGTACTAAATGAACCTAAAAAAAAAAATTCAATTGTTTAAGTAGGAAAGATTTGTTTGTTTCTTTGAATTGAATAGGCTCCGAAACTACGGGACCGATTTTAAAAAAAATCTTTTAGCATTAGAATCCTATATTATGATGTAGGTACATAGGCTATATTTATTAAGAGAAATATATATTATATTTAATATAATAAAATAAGGATCCACATGAAAGTTTCGACAATGTAATAAATTATAAATGTATTAAGTAACATGATTCAAGACGTTTTCATATGGGTAGGTAGGGAGGTTTCATATATACGAATATTAATAAATATAAACATTTAGAATTAAAATGATTTACAATCACTAATAACACTATGAAGGGATTTTTATTATCACTAGCTGTTGCCCGTGATTCAGCTATCCCTAATAAAGTACTTTACCTCAGTACGTAAGTGTAAAAACCTTTTGGCCTTTACCCTTTTGGCGACACCGCTACGAACAGCTAATTATTGCATTAGAACTTCTTCCCCGCACGAATAAAACGTCAATATCTTGAAGACCACTATTTTCATTCCAATCAAACATGAATAGGAAACATCTCAATGAGCATAGCTTTTGATTAAACAAAACCGCATTCAAATCCGTCCACGCGTTTGGCCGCAAACAGCTAATTATTGCATAAGAACCTCTCCCCCGCACGAATAAAACGTCAATATCTTGGAGATGACTATTACTATTTAAATAAAACATAGATAAAAACCATCTCGACGAGTATACCTTTCAATTAAAAAAAACCGCATTCAAATCCGTCCACGCATTTGGCCGGAAATTTGCCACAGATACACAGATACACAGATCGACAAGTCAAACTTATAACACCCCTCTTTTTAGTCGGGGGTTAAAAATAAAGATTACTATTAAAAATTGAAATTACCGTTGAATTTTGGCAGTCACGCAACCAGTAGTATTTAAAGATAGGAATATAGAAATAAAGTGCTACTTGTAGCATATTTTTTTTAACACTTATGCTATTTTACCAACCTTAAGGAAGTAGAAACAAATGAAGAACAATCCACAGAAGATTAGAAGGCCAGCTCTCCCACAAAAAGTACGTACAAAAGTTTAAACGCTGTCCTTACAATTTATTTGACGCTGATCTTAAAGTAAAACTTCAGTTTTACCCAAATAGAGCCAACCCCAAAAAGTTTTTTGTTTAAAAGGTGTATTTGTAAAAATGTATAAATATTCTATTTTACTATTTCCAAAAGTATCCATATTGTTTTTCTTACTAACGTAACTAACATTTTTCAGAAAAGAATATGCATGGACATGAACAACCAATATTCAACAATTCGAAAAGAGAAATTTATTCAGGAAAAAAGATAAAATCAAGTGTCATTGAATAAAAAGTGTACAAAATGCATAGAATACCTATTGCAATAATGACAATTCCACACATATCTGTAACTTTAGTTGTGTTTTAGGAAAATTGAATAGAATCGAACCATATCATTTAAATATTATTAGGTGGGAAGTTTTATTGTAGATTAAAGTAACTGCTATAAATATACTTACTCTTTTTTTAATATTTTATAATCGCAAACATATGTAGAATTGAAATGGATCGTAAACAAAACAAAATAAATAGCAACAATCGAACATTAACCTACATTATCCAGCGCTCTTTCAAGAATGCCAAGTAACATGGTATTGGTTCGTTAACCAAAGCTGGCGCGTTGTCAATGCATAACCTGATGCCATTGATGAAAATGTATGATAAGAAAAAAAATAGAAAACAAGTATTTTCAATGACTTTATATTGATATTTCTTATCTTTTAATTTAAAGTGTGGATAATATAAATTAATATGACTAAATTAAAACATACAGAGATAATTGACAATATTTTCAGAAATGTAAATTTCAATGTTATTTTCGTTATTTTAATGTTATTTTTTGTATGTTTTCCATGTAAGGGATGGTCTTAATTAAAGAACAATGGCGCAGTATACTAAAACATTCCAGATTTGGTTTACTGATGACGTTAGTATAGTTAAGGGATATAGGTTACCAATAGGTTATACTGAGTATTTCGGCGGTCTCCAGCGATCCTCTGACCATGCTAGTAAAATTTAATTTAATTTGATTATTGGACTATTACATGTATGTTCCTATATTATAACATCGACGTTTCCATGGCTATACCTTTCGGTTTTATATTAACTATATAAAATGCGTTTTTTTTTTTTAAGTGACCGATAAGCTAGCGATCTAGCTTGTAAGTTTAAGTTTATCGCCCAAACTAGAAGTATTTCAGAAATTCGTTATATCTTTTTTTTTCACAAAATACTTATATACATAAACAATAATGTAGATAGCATATTTGTTTTATTTAATATCGCCTTATACAATTTATCGTAATTAATGATACATACAAAAATTTCCTGTTCTGAGTATTTGTTCATGATCGTGTACAAAGGTATACGATCTGAAACAACTGGTTCAAACTGTTTGAAATATCTGAAGGTGGTGCATATAAGCCTCCCAAAAACGTTTCCAATTTTAATATTCTACTGACTTGCATTTTCCAGCACCGCACCGTAAAACCACTTAGCAAGTCAGACATGTATTTTAAATACTAAGAGGCTTATTAAGAGGAGTATAAAGGAGTGAGGTTTTGAATATTAATTTGGTTTTGTTTTGGTTTTTATAAATATGCTTTTATTTTTTACTTAAATTTAATCATCTTTAATTTTATTAAAATTTTGTTTTTTTTATTCCCTTTTTTTTAGTTTGAGTACTGTTATACAAATAATATTTACTGGCTACTGCAATATTATTATATATGTTTTAGTTCGTCTTCACCGCGCTTCACGTTTCCTGACGCAAACCAGATTATGGTGAGTAAACATAATTTACCTGGAAATTTGGAAAAATTGTCATTTCCTCATATTTCCTTTGGGTAAATGAGTTTTGGTTGTAAGATCTAACAGTTATGATTAGATAACTTAAAAATATGCCTTACTTTTTAAGTAATCTTTAAATAAATTATACTAATTATTATAATAATTCGTTACAATAATTATTAAGTTAATAAAATCATTGTGTTTTCTAAGGTTTTCAATAGTACTACACATTGAAATAAAACTATTTTTACGAATTTATATTGAATTAAATTTTAAATTTACATTTTAAATTTAACCCGACGTTTCGAATGCTTTGCAGAAATCGTGTTCACGGTAAGACAAGATGGAGGTCCACCTTCATCTCGGGTAAGATTTAAAATGTAAATTTAAAATTTAATTCAATATACGCGAGTTAAAGCCGTAAAAATATTAATAACATCTTTTTTATTCTGGTCAAAACTATTTTGACAACTAATCATCTTTAGTACCAATTCACATTAGTTATTTCTCATCTTTATATTTAAACACACATAATTATGTAATATATATTTTTTTAATATGTAATGGTTATATCTGTCTATCTATTTACTAAAGAAGAGAAACGTGCGTCGGTGCTTAATTTTTCATTAGCGGCCAGGGCACGGTGGCAGAAAAATAGAAAAATAATACTACAGTAATAAAAATACTAAGACCCTAAGTGTATTACTATCAAAAAAATAACACTGAGTGTCTTAATATTTTCTTAATCAACTTTTCCTTTATTTGGTATCAGATTTATTAAAATACCTTATTTTCCCCTTCATACAGATAAATAGGAAAAGTTCTTGCTTTCAGAAAACAATTATGAAGAATATGTGTCTGAATGAAGAAAATACTTAGTCTGGCCATAAATACTGTTACAATGAAAAATAAAAAATATCACATTTGAATTAGGAATATGTCATTTTTATACGATTGTTTATTGTGTTTTCTCATTTTGACGCCAATACATTGTACAATGTTTACATTTTACATTGTAAAATGGAGTGATAAAGAGAACACAATGGGGTGATAAAGACAACACTATCGTTGTGATTGCTTTACACCAAGTAGCTATGAAGCCAAATGCAATTTTTAAAACTCTCCATACACTTGTCAAATGTTTGTGTACCAGGCTATTAACAGGTACAGTGAGGCTTCTCTGTTTATAAAGAGAAAGATCTGGCCGTCCACGTAGTGTTTGTATGAAAAAGGTGGTTAAAGCAATAAGGGAAAGAATTCAAAGAAATCCGGTTCGAAGACTGATTGTTTTTATATTATATGTATATGTTATTATATGTTTGAATTATTGTTACAAGTAAGAGCATGTTATGTTTTTTGATCATTTGATAAGGATCTCTTTTTTATATCTTTTATATATTTAGGGTAATTTTTTTTTCTATCAGATCTATGAAAAAACATTGTATAATTATGAAGTGATTTTATAAAATTTAAAATAGATTACAATAGCAGAGAAATTTTTTATCTACATATTGACTTCCAAAAATAGAATATAATTCAACATATATTTTTTATTCAACTACCCTTTAGAAACCCCATTTTTTAGAGTGAATCCATTGTGCTATTTTTTACCCGGTAGCCACACGCGATAGTTTGTATTCTATATTTCATTAATTCCTACCGAGTTAAGAATCATATATCAGCTGGAATATTTTCAAGCTGATATATGATTGTAACTTTTCTGTTATTCAACAATTTATTGATTAAATTTTATATTAGTATATAATGTGTAGGATTCATTTATATAAACAGGCATTAAACTTGCAATTTCTGTCACACCATTACTTTTTTCTGCTAATTCAGTTATCAGATCAAATCCAGATATTTAAAGAATATGTTTATATACTACGTTGTACAAAGAAATGGTCGGAAATGTGAAAAATGAAACATATTCTGTTTTTTCTGCTATTTGTATAAGTAAGAGAAATGCTAAATAAATAAAAAAAAAACTAAATACTATAAATATTACATAAAATAAATCTAAATGAATGTCACTACCATGAAATATATTTTACTCCAGGCTAAGTTAGTAGTTATGCAAAACGACAATTTATTAAATATCAGTCATCAAAGCCTAACATTAGATTACAATAGGTATTAACGGATTTTAATATCAATCTTATCTGATATAAATTCAAATTTCCGTATTGCTTTAATATTTTAAAATTGAGTTTCATTTTATATTGATTTGTAATAAAAAATTTGTTGAAAACTAAATTTGAAATATTGAATTAAAACCACAAAGGTGCTAGATGAATATTTTGATATGTCATTCTAGTGAAATTAATATAAGGATAATAAGAAACTAAAACTTATTTAAAATGACGTCATTGTTTAGTCTTCAATTCTTAAACGTCGAGGTGGTCATGACTAAACATGTTAGAACGAAACTTTGTAGTACAGATACAATTAATTTGTAACTGTGGTCTATTTCTGTATTTGTATGTAGTCTAGTTTGAAGTGGGTTGAGTTCCAGTTATCGTTTATTAGAGCTAATTGTTTTATTTTTACATGGAACTTTTAATTTAAGTTTATTAGATTGTTCATTAAGATTTTTTGAAATTGTTTAAAAAGACTATTTATACATGTAATATTTATATTTATTATTTTGTAAAAGTAATTATAAACACTATTTATAATTACTTTTACAAGATAAATATATATAGACATAAATATTTCATGGAGAATGTCTTAGAAGTAAAAATGAGATAATTATATGGGTTAAATTAATAAAAAAAAAATAGGTAATACTATTACTTATGTTATCACTATTGGTCGATTTACTTAAGCTTTTGTATAGAAATTTAAATTCAATAATAGACTATTTTTTTTTATTACAAATAGAGTTCACTGAGCAAAAACCACTTAAACAACTTTATTTACATAATATAATATAAGACAGCAAACGAAAACCTTAATAGCAAAAGGCTTATTGGCGTTATAAATCATCTCCAGATTTTCAAAACCCAAGGATTAATTGATTAAAACCGCAAGGTCATAATATTTAGGCTAAACGTTAAAAGGCGGTGATTAATCATCATTTCAATATCAACATCCGATGTAGAGTTTGATTAAAGATAATGTAAATATATACATTCAATATTACCGGGTCCCATACATATTTACTAATTTTATATTTAATGAATTCAATAAACGGACAAGGGTGTAATTTATTCAGTAGTGGTCCGTCAAATTCCTAGACATTTCTTTTAGCATTCTGTTATATTATTAAATAGTAACATAATAAATATTTTGATTAATGCATATTTTACTACAAACATGATTATATTATTATAATTTAATATTCTTAAAGAGAATTATTATTATATATTTAGCATTTTCATAAATATTAGTAATAACAACAAAAACTTCTACATTTAATTCTATTTATATTTGTATGTCTCGTCTGTCCTAACAAGGGATTTAACTCAACGCGACATTTTAATGTTTTGTACGAAGACCGTACGAAAAAAGCTGCAACAGCAAAAATGTCTGCAAAAATGATTTAAGCAATGTATGCATTCCCGCTCTCCAAATACACCTGAATGCTGTGTGCAAGCTCTTTATAATTTATTATTAAACTAGTATACCCCGCTTCGCTAGGCTCAACATTTATTCGAAATATACGAACGAACATAATATACAACAGACATATATATCTGTCTATAGTAAAAGTATCCTTTTGCCACCAAACACACGTTTACGTTAAAGTTTATATGTATATTACAACAAGCGTAACACTTTAAAAAAAAACGGAAAAGTGCTTTTGTACCATTATTATAAAAAGGTAAAAAATCACCATTGGTAAATGGGATTGTAATGGTATTGTTTTCGGTACTAATGAATGAGGACTTGGACTCTTAAAATTGATATTGGTATTTCATTATTTGCCTCGGTATTTTACTTGTATTTCTTCCCTTATTTAGCGAACCCGCGACGATTTCCATAATTAAATAATAATATTGTTTTTATTCTTTTTAGAGGTCTTTTTATATCGGTGGTATTTTTTTTTTGCTTGATAAGGTTATGTTACAGGTTTCCATAGTGTACTAAATGAACCTAAGAACACACTGATTTTGTCATGTTTAGAATTTTACCATGAAAACCTTTCACCAGCACCAATAAACAGTTAATATCTTGGAGATGACTGCTTTTATTTCCACCAAACATAGCTAAGAACCATCTTGATGGACAAGGCTTTCAATTTCAAAAAAACCTCAATCAAATCCTTTCATTCGTTTTGCTATGATACCACAAACAGATACACAGATACACACGTTAAACTTATAACACCCCTCCGTTTTAGGGTCGGGGTTAAAGTTAAACAAAAATGTAATCTATTATTGTAAGAAACATACATGATTTATAGAAAACAATGGAGGTAACTGTTGTCTTTTTGTTGTATAATAAATAGCAGTATGCAGATAAGGATTTCTGAAGTTGTACAAATATTTGTGTGTGCTATCTCAGCTGTTTTATACAGCTCCATTGTTGTCGAGTATAGAGTCGAACATAAAGAGAACAGCGTCAACAACTGCTAGGATACTGAATTATTAAAGACACTTATTATTATGCGTACGGGATAAATGATGGCGTATATGAAATGTTGAATTAAAATTACAGGAAGTGAAGGATAATATAAAATACTTTTTTTTGAAAAAAGAGTTTTCAAAAATAAGTATTTTATATGATCCTTCCTTCCTTCCTTTTATAGTTTTTAAGGAGGATGAGACAAATTCAACTAAATTAAGTTGAGAAAAAACCTTAAATAAATTAAATTGTTTTTATAATTTTTACGTATTTTACATTATACGTGACTATTTCAATAAGGTTTTCCTATGTTGATTAGAGTTAATCATTTGTTACAAATATTTCTTACATTCACAAATCACCTCAGTCAGTGCCGTTGTCGTGAGTAGTCAGTGTATGTTTTGTTATTTTTGTCAAACTGTATGTTTTGTCAGACTTGAAGGAGTAACCTAAAGGTACACTGATGGATGGACGGCACTGGATCTTCTAGAGGAATAGAGCTTGGTGCGCTAGTATGAGTTTGTTTAGCTGCTTTTGCTAAGATCTTACCGTCAAATAAACTCTTAGACTAATAACCAGTAACATTCCTCCATCAGTGTATTGGAACTATCAAAATTGTTTCGTTTACACATTATTCTCGTACTGTACATGCGTACGAATGCTTAATCAAGCTTTAGATATATTATACAGGAAAGTGGTGCGATTGCTAGCCATCACTTTTGCAAAGGCTTCCTTAAGTGAAAGAAGTCCAATGATAAAGTACTGCAGTGGAAGGACTTATAATTTTTTATTTCTTAATTTCCGTTATGAGAAGACTATTTTATTATAGATACCGGTTTTTTTAAGGTGGGAGTGTGTGTGTGTGTGAGTGTGTGTGAGAGTTTCAATTTGAGCGCCTTCTTGACGCGCTATAAACTGTAATAAGACTTTCGGATGTCATTCATTTATGAGGCTATTAAACCATAACACTGTCGAAAATCTTACAAAACTTTATTATTTAGAAATAGTTCCTAGATGAAACGTGATTATTTTATTATAGCTATTTATTTTATCATTGCTAGGTATTTATATCGAAGAGTTGCAAAAAATATAAGAATATATTTTTTGTTTCGTTTCATTGAACTGGATGTCTTAGAAGATATCATAGATTAATAAACCGGATTAATAAATCGATACCAATCAATCTTCACTGCCTCATATTAATATCTTCATTGCACCCGTGCGAAGCCAAGACGGGATGCTACATTGATAATTAGTTATTTAAAGGCTCTTGAATACATCTCGCCGACCTTGTATTCAAGTCACTCACTAAGAATCTAGGAAAGAAAAACTTTTAAGTAGAAAAAGTAAACGGAAATAACACTCATTTCAAATTGCTTCCACAAGTTATATATTATAAAACCTAAATATTTTAAACATTTTGTCCATGTATTTATTGATATTGGTTTGTTGTACTTTTTTGAATCAATGACATTTCACACAACTAATATTACTAAGTCATCAAGAAAAATAAGACTGGAGGTAATCTGTGCAGAAGTATAGAAAACAAAATAGCAAAGAATTATTTTCCAAACATTTTCTAAGAACGTCGCAAATAAGCACAAATAGTCAACATCCGATTCCACTTACTCCAGGGCATTTTATCATAGGTAAACCCTTAATTGTAGTACCCGAAATTATCTATAAAACAGATTCTATTTCTCCTTTGAAACGTTGGCAATTGTTGCAAAGAATGCTTCAAAGTTTTTGCCATAGATGGTCAACTGAATATTTAAATCAATTTATGCATCGGTATAACTGGGCAAATCAGAGACTTGAGCCTGAAATTGGCCAGATAGTTTTAGTAAAAAAGATGATCTTCCTCCTGCAAAATGGCTCTTAGGTAAAATAATAAAAAAACTTATGGGTTTGGACAAAATTACGAGAGTTGTAACACTTAAGTGTAAAGATGCTACATTTTAAACGACCAATCACTAAACCTTGCATGTTACCAGTTAGTCAATAAGATTACAAAAAAGCTGTATTTTAGATTTAAGGCCAGTTGTATGATTTTATTTTTAAGTTATTAGTGTTATCAATTTATCTTTTCGTGTTTATTCCATGTTACCACCATTATTCATGATTATTTTATTGTAAACAAATACAGTCCATTACTTTTAAATGTTGACCATGGTTGGCGGTAGCAAATGAACATTCTGTTCATGGTGGGCGGAATGTTTAATGTTATTGATAAAAAGTTGTTGTCACTTCTTCACTCATCTAGTGAAGAAGTGACAACGACTTACTATGCGCGATGTAAGCAATACTATTTGCTTACATCGCGCTACTGTTTTATTGTGGCACCTTGCATATATATGCAAATTTGTATATACAAAAAGTTTTTCTATTAAATCATTCAGTATCACAAAAACATCGAATTTTATTCAGGAAGGTATATCAATTATAATCTAAATGAACTTTTAAAGTAACACTTAAGTTTATGAAGTCTTTACCGGTCTCTCGTTTACGAGTCTCGTGTTAAATAAAATTTAGAAAACATATTTACCAACACTACATACTATACTTTTTGTTAAGCTACGAGGTAAGGGTTAAGGAAGTGAGAATGTTTAATGACGTGTTCTCGTTCAAAGGATATTCTATTACAGAAAATCTCGTGATACTTAATCTACATGGAATTCCATCCTCAATGACTACCATCCATTACCATCCATTACCATCCATTACCATCCATTACCATCCATTACCATCCATTACCATCCATTACCATCCATAACCATTCATTAGACCTCTTTTTATAATGGACAACTCGTCAGATAGTTATTTCTTTTTCTTTAAATTTGTGGTTTATAGTGGAATAAGGAATACAACAAATATTTTATTGAAATAACTAAATTACTTTTTCCTTTTTTTTTTGCTTTTAACTATGCAGAAAGTAAAAAAAATCCTTCTTAAGAGTTTAGATCAAAACCTTGCCCACACCCTTTGTAAACTTAAATTTTATACTCTTAGACTGTTTTCACGATATTGAACAACAAATATAACAATTTTTTAATTTAAACAAATTACAAACCAAAGAATGCAAGATAATGGTTCGTTGATCTTATAAACACGATAAAACTTTTATTTTACTATGACAGCCAATAATTTGGCTACAAATGTTTCTATTGAACTGCATTCAGATACTTGTATAAGTAAAAACAGCTTGAAAATAATGCCAACTAGGTATAGTAGTATTAGTAGTAGTTTAAACTAGATATTAAGACAGTAGAGATATCCTCTAGCCAAATAATTAAGATATCAAATAATGATATTAATGATCATTATAGAAATACAAAAATTGTTAAATAATTGTTAGTTATTTATTGAACCGCATCAATAAATAACTATCACATAAAATAGCTAACTGGAGTAATTTTCTCAAAAAATAATGTTAAACTATTGTTTTGTGTAAAATTTCTGAAGAAATATTTTTGACGTGGAACTTTGATGAATACTTTGTTTTATTTTTTGCGGTTGCTATGTTAACATTAGTCGATAAATTTACGAATTAAGTTTGATAGCAGCGAAATATGCAAGAAAACTCAAAGTATTATTAAAAGTTATAATAAAGAGTTACAGTAAACAAATTATAATTAATGATTACTAAAGTAGTGTTTGTAAATCAACGGTTGATCCAGGAATTAATGTAATCTTGTGGGCGATTCCCACCGATGTAGCAACGTGAGCGGTGTCGTCTTCACATGACACGAGGAGCAGTCAGCGTCAGCATTACCTTGTGTAATGGAGTTATTGCTTACTCTATCGCTTCACCTTGGCTATGCTTACGTGACACACGAACACTATACCTCTGTTGATAAATTTGTTATATAAATACTTACATATTGTGGAATCGCTGATGAGACGATTGTTGTATACATGCATAGTGGAACCACTAGTTAGACGATAGTTCAATATATCAAACATATCCGATCAGAATGATAATTCTGATCGGATATGTTTGATATTAAATCCTAGAGGATTTAATGATAAAACATCCGAATTCTTAGTTTGTCTAATAGTTTTTCCGTAATTATTTGACTAAGAATTTTATTTCTTAATCATACTCTTACCTTCAACTTTCAGTAATTAACAAGTAAACAGTAATATTTGATTACCAATAAACACGATAATGTTTCCTTACGCCCCCTCTGAGATGCTTCTCTTTTTGTATGAACAAGACATGATGTCTATGCTATTATAGCGTTCAAGGGACCCACACTTGAAAATGAGGGCCAGGGTGGGCCCCCATGGGGAACAGCAACACCAACGAGGGCGTCTCAGGTGAAACACGGACCTCGGCTCAGGAAGTTGTTAGCAGGAGGAAAGATACGGGAAATTGGACACTAGCGCCCTCCGATGGTAGAACGCCAGAGGAACGAAGCACTTACTCAGTTGGGACCTCTCTCTGACTAAAGTAGTCTTACGTGGTCTATACTCTGCGGCGTAAGCTACCAGTGGGTTCGGGTGTCGCTCAGCATTATCAAAGTAACTCTGGCAAAACCCCTTGAAATACTGAGCAATGGTCGGAAGGTCTAAGTCTCTATAGAGATCGATGTTGCAAAGGAACCTCGGCGTCCCGGTCGCAATCCGTGTAAACCTGTTATGAATCATTTGATGGTGCTTCAGATTAGTGTGCGCAAAAACTTGACTCACATAGGACATGACGGAACGTACGCAAGCTTTGTAAAGTGTCACTTTATTGCAAAGGGACATTTTACTCCGCTTGCCTAACAGCGAATATAAACGACCTAATATGTAGGCCGCTCTGCTACGAACGGTCCTAATATGCGAAGCGTAAACTAACTCAAAAGTAAAAAAAAATAAAAAACTGTAAAATTTAATTAGAAATTTAAAAAATGCCCAATACAAAAATACATCTAACAAGAATATATATAATAATGTATTTTATGAAGTCGTCGCGTTGAGAGACCGCTTAATAAAGGAAGAAGTTAAAATGCAAATAAGTTACCAAGGCAAATAAAGAAATTACGATACCGAATAGTATAGTCTAAGTCCTCAATGAATAACTTTGTAAAATAGAAACCATCGTCAATGTACATACAACATTCCCTCGAAGTAACAACATCAATAAATAGATAATAATATTATTTTTATTCTTTTTAGACGTTCTTTTGTGTCGGGGGTCTTTTAATTAATTTTTCTTTGTTTATACTAAACCTTGCCATAGAATTATTTGATACCATATACCTAACTAAAATAAAGCTTAAATAAATAATCTTATTTTCTAATTTATCCATGAAACCTATATTTAAAGGTACAGTTATATATTATACATATAAATAAAGAATTGTACATTTAAAATTCAAAATAACTATGAACCTGCAATACTTAAGCATAACCAAACCATTTTATGTGGCTTGCGTGAGGTTACCAATGTTTACTTCCATTGATATGGGAATGGAATGTGGTGAAAACTTATCCGATATTACTAAACTAAATTAGAATATAAATTAAATGTGAATAAGAAATATAAGGTTAACGAAATGTAGACACATCCTATTAACATTATTTTTTTCATTCCATTGTTATTATATTATTATCTATTTATTAATTTTTTGGATATTAAAAATACAGTTTTTTTAAGTAGTAATTAAAATGTACCCTCCTTTATTAAGTAAAAAAAAAAACAAAATAAAGTACGTTTATTTTATCAGTATTATATTTGTTTAAGAATATCTATAAACATGTATAGCCATGTTAAACTTCTTTAAATACGACCTCTTGCGGGTTCGAATCCCCGCCCGTATCGGTTTATTTTTCATTCTATATTTATATAAATTTGAACAGTATTATATTACTTTTTGTTTTTTTTTTTTGCTGAAAATAAAATCAAAAATGCATAATCGAACTATCTTTACCAATAATTAATAAAATCTAAGCAATCAAATCACTTTCGAAATGTGTATAATGAATTCTACCTTTCTTTTATACATTTTTATAATAAAAATGCTAACTAAGTAGGTATATACCGACTGAAATATCTCATATAATATAATTAACTCTCCAATATAATATATGTATATATATAATAAACGGAATTATTTCAGAAGTATTAAGCACAAGTTCGCGTCAGTGAGTTACTTTAGTGAGCGAGACGTAGATACACATTGCACACCCACAAAAGGAACTTTCACAGTCTTTGAAGTCGTCTACAAGAAATAAGTCTTCAACAATCTCACATGAAAATGCTCACATATTTTCTATGAAAATTGTTTTGTTACATTCTATTATGTATTATACCTATGAATGGAATTTTAGAGTTCTCTATATGTTACGATTCTCAGCTCTCAATCTCTGCTCAGATTCTTGAAGTCATTAATTTATATTGGAAGAGCTGTTTTCAGAATTGCAGTGTAGGTATGTGATGAGACGAGGTAAATATATTTGGAAAAAAACAAAGATCAGCGAAGTCGTGAAGCTGGCTGATGACAAGGAAACCATCTATGTTATTATTCCGCAGATACAATTTGAAATTTCCTGTAATACATAATTTTTTCAGTACTATTTTCTATAATCGTTTATAATTTATGCGATGCGATGCGATTTAATCAACATTCTGCGATAAATACTTTTCATTTTTTGTTATATTATTTTAAATTATTATGCTAAAAAATTAGATTAAAAAGGGTATTTTTTGCTAAGAGTAAAGTTGTTTAATAATATATTATCTTCATTAAGTACATCGAGCAGTATAAATAGGGGATGCCTAGATGATGTTATGCCGACACATAAAGATTATCTGGCTTTGGATATTATGAAGAAGATATGGAACAATCGGTATGTACTGATATTGCACATAGGCATTTTCCATTGAGCAGGAACGTGAATAGTATATTTTTTTATATTTAAACCATTGATAACAAGTAATTGATAAATAATATTATATAACCTTTTTTATCTTGATGACAATTTTATATAACTTGATGTTTAATCCATAATAATTACTGATGTAAGATTACTTATTAAATTTTATATAATTATAAAGTAAGGATGGAATCTTAAAAACTAAATAAAGAGAGCTACTGATTTTTATAATTAAATGGATATATAATTGATACTTTATTTGTTTTCTTCTTTTCGTACATATCAAATCAAATCAAATCAAACAACTTTATTTGGACAACATAAATAAAAAAAAAATAACCAAAACGTTAAATTAAAAAAAATACAAAAAAAGAATACAAAGAGAAAATAAAAAACACACAAAAAGAACAAAAAAAAAACATTAAAAGTTACTTTAGTTATAAAATATAAAAAAAATAGAAAACCAATAAATAAAAATGTATACATATATGTCATCCAAAATGGAAAGCCACTCAGCTAATGTCAAAGACGTTGTCCTCGACGCTGGTATTCTGTGGCTGCCACTTACAGGGTTACGTCGCGCCGTAATAACAGCAATATCAAAATAATTGTTATCATAAAATAATATTGTATAAAATATCAAATGGAATAAATTATATAATTACATATACACGTACAAACACACACATATATACACACACACACGTACATACATACATACACGTACACATACATATATACACATATATATTATGTATATATATATAAACACATACACACACATATATATATTCCCACGAGTGTTACGTAAATAAAAATGTACTGTTTTATTACCACTTAGTTCCAAAATCCAAACAATGAAAGATCATAAGATGGATCACTCACTACAGATCATATCACTACTATATTTTTTTTTCTAATTAATTGAATGGTTAAAAGATATCTAAAAACATCTTAAATAACGCGACGAAGGTAACTTAAATTAAATTTTTATTACATTGTCACCGAAATAATGGAAAAACTTTAGCAATAACGACGATCTAAGAAATTTGGAAAAAAACGTTTACTATGTTAATGCAGAATGAAACCTTTTTTTTCTCATCCATCATCGCGGATATTTATATTTAATTCATACTTATTAAAGCTGAAACTGAAAAACAACCGGAAATGTAACTGACGATTCTGTCTGAAACTTTGCAGACCAAAAAATATTCACCGTTGGTACCGTTAACGTCGACTTGCGGTTTTAACACAACGGCCATGTTAGCCGCACTCGCGTAACACAATGAAGCGAGAGTACAATAAATGTAGTTATTTTTTCAGAATCATTCAGTGATTAGGTAAGTGGCTATACAAATGTTTTGTAAAATATATTGTTTTGAAGTCTCTCAAGACAGTTCAATTGTGTCTCAGTGAGATAAGGATAACTTGTATAAGCATAGTTAAATATAAAATGAAGCAGAGATTGACCAACAACATTTTGCTTTTTAAATTTATATAAATATTAAATAAAAAATAAATCGATACGGGCAGATTTCGTACCCGTGACTACTGAGAAACCGTCCCGTCGCTCTATCAACTGAGCTACCGGTAGTCGCGGGTTCGAAATCATGTCCGTATCGGTTTATTTTTTATTCTTTATTTATATACATTTAAATAAGCTTAACATTGCTATACATGTTCATAAATATTTTCAACTAATATTTTTCTTGCAAATAGGGAGAGATATAAATAAATAAATATTTAAAAGGAAAAGTTTTGTATTAATCCCATCTATTTGTGCAATACTATGGTAACGTGTGGCAGACTTGACTTTTCGGCTGTAAAGTGTAGAGTATAGTAACACAAACAAATATAATAGGCGGTAAGTTCGACCAATCAACTCTAGCAATTCAAAGAATAGGCTTTAAGTAATCGTAGAAAATGTATAGACTGCTTTTAGCATAAAACCATATCTATACATATAATAAAATCGTCACTGAGCCATTCCTGTACATGGAATTAAAAAAAAAATCATCATAGAGGGGCTTTATAAGAGCAAGAGAACCCACAACAATGGTTTTTCAGTTTGTCTGTTTGTCTGTATGTCTGTATGTCTGTATGTTTGTATGTCTGTATGTCTGTATGTCTGTATGTCTGTATGTCTGTATGTCTGTATGTCTGTATGTCTGTATGTCTGTATGTCTGTATGTCTGTATGTCTGTATGTCTGTATGTCTGTATGTCTGTATGTCTGTATGTCTGTATGTTTGTGCACGCTAATCTCAGAAACGGCTTAACCAATTTGAATGCAGTTTTCAGGATTTAACATTTAACATTTAGTGTTTATTTCATCAAAATCGGTTAAGAAATTAAAAAGTTATGACTATTTATATCAATGACGTAATAGGTACCATGAAAATCTTATTCTATACATGTAATAAATCTGTAGAGGGGTAAGTAGTCTTTGTACATTAAAAATATTTAAAAAATATACCAGGATGTAGGTACAGAAGTAACTAACAGAATCCATTTTCAGCAATTTTAAAATCTTTGTCTGTTTATCTGTTTGTCTTTAAATTGTGCACACAACACGAAAAAATAATATTTTCAAAAATTCATACAGGGGGACCTTTATATAAGCAAGAGAACCCAAAACAATGTTTTCTCATTTTGTTCGTCTAAATGTCTGTATGTTAGTGCACGCTAATCTCAAAAACGGTTTAGTCGATTAGAATGCAGTTTTCGGGAATATATAGTCATGGGATTCACTTTATATATATTTTTTTAACAACCGGTTAACAAATGAAGAAGTTACTAATCTCTTATTGTCGTACCATTGCTTCTTACCGGTTTGAAGGTTTATAGTTTTTACATACATTAGTAAGTACTTTTTATCAAAATCAAAAACTACGTGTACGAAGTCGCAGGCACAGCAAGTTACATATTATAAAGCAAAGTCGCTTTTCGCGTCTGTATGTCTGTATGTATGTATCTTTAAGACTACGCAAAGGATTTTGATGCAGTTTTTTTTTAATAGATAGAGCGATGCAAGAGGAAGGTTTATATGTATTATAACATGCTTACTGCTTAGTATATCAGAGAACCAGTGATCATTTCAAGATTTCTAATGCGAATTCGTAAACAAACACTTTTGTTTGCGCTTACAATGCAAACACTGGTTGAACTTCACGAGATAGATCAAAATAATTTACTAAGTATTGTATACCTTAAAAGTTCTACGAGAAAAACCGCGATGGTATATGTTTATCTCTTAGGGATAACCGACAATAGCAAATTTTTATCTTTTACTTTTTACGAAACATAATAAGTAATTTACGAAGCGATTTTAAGAAATACAGCTGTAATGCTTATCTAATTGAGTAACTTAAATACATTTAACATTTAATATGGAACAATATAGCACCTTACAGCATGTAATTTCAATGAATATTTTCGAAGATATTCCAGATTTAAAATATAGGGTCTTCGTGTTGGCGGCGGTACGGTCTACCGGCGCACTCTGGAATGGAACAGTGCAAATCGTCTCAAAAATGGCTTTTGTGAATGTTCATTATTGAAAATTTTGTTAATACATATAGCTAATTCAATGTTTATCATTTAAAATAGTTTTTTTTTTTTAATAAAACTAGACCTGCAAGTTGATGGTGAAAATAACGTCAATTATGTAGCTCAGAATTCCTCAAGTTTACATGGTAATATTTTGATTTTGTTCAATGAAAATCTGTAAGTGTGATATATGGTTAGAATGGTTATTAAGTACTCTGTTTAAGAAGTATTTAAATGGACGTTTAAGTAAAAACAAGAGAGGTATAAAAATAATTACAGCACCTAATATTGTATCCTTATTAAAAACTTTAAATATATAATAATAATACTTTTTACAGTGAGCGATGTCTGCCGATGTCGTAATTTTGATCGTATCACTTAAAATAAGTCATATAGAAGCCAATACAAAAAAAGGGAAGTGGGAATTGTTTTACTACGAATATAAGGCGGGCGAAGCCGCGGGCAAAAGCTAGTCAGTAAATATAAATAATATAATATAGGAAAATTTAAATCAAAGGTCACTTCTTCGGGCACTTCTCCAGATCTGAGAATTTATGAATATGCCTTTATGTATTCTATATATACAACATTTTTTCCAATATCCTCTGTTCAGTATTGAAATTTTAAAGAGATAAACGAAATATAACTTTTACAGTTACAAAATTGGACAGAGCAGAAAACCATTTGTAATCTTAAAGAAATCGAGATGGATTTTGGTTAATAATTTTTCATACTTTACTGATCTTTTATCATATAAAATTTTTCACGAAACTAAATTCAGAAATGTATAACTTTGTTTTTGGTTTTTTTTTTTAAATAAGGTGGTGGTGATTTGTTATTATTTTGATGTTGGAGAGTGTTATGTAATTATATTGAGGTATGTTAATAACAAAATAACAAACTATATATCGAAACTGAAGTCAATGACCCCATCTCAGTAAGAATACTACTTGCGATATTAAGATGTTTCCTAGGGAGTCATAATGTATATTCACAAAATATTTATATTTTTATAGTAAGAAGTTCATAATAAAACATCATCATCAGTATTTATTTTAATTACCAGCAGCGGTGTGCCTGAAAGAGGTTAACTTTTTACAACCAAATGAAACTAGTTGCGTACATTTGAATTTAATGTAATGTAATTGAATTACTTACGAGTAACAGTGATAAAGAACTGCTTGTAAAATAAGAGTATGATCTATTTGTAAACTAAACTTTATTATCTCCAACTTTATATGTTTAATATTCAGGCCTAATCACCAGAAAGGGTTTTTGCCCGGCATTTCTGGATGCCTGGAACATAATACGTTAATATCGGAAAGCCTTAAAGATGCTAGAACTAGCGAGAGACAATTTACGGTTTGTTGGATAGACTTGGAGAACGCCTTTGGGTCGGTACGACATGAACTGATGATGTTCGTTCTTAAATGGTATAACTTTCCAACGGTAGTTCGCGACATTATTGCATCATATTATTCAAAATTAAAATTCTCAATAATTTTTAATGAAAATCATTCAAAACCACTTAATTATAACGTTGGTTTATTTCAGGGCTGTTGTATTTCTCCTATTATATTTAATATAGTTATTAATATTTTAATAGACAAATTAATTACAAATGAAAAAAAGTGGGGTTATCGGTTTAAGTTCAACAACAAATACACAGAATCCATACTAGCTTTTGAAGATGATCTCGCGTTACTGACACGTGATCCGAAACAATGTCAGGTACTTTTAAATGTAGTTGAGGATTTCTGTACGTGGACGGGCGGATTGAGGACAAAACCAAGTAAATGTTTTAGTCTGTGTCTGGGTAGACGGAATACCAAATATACCTCTTACGATCCGGGTCTTATAATAGGCGGTCAGCGCGTTAGTACGGTTACAGAAGCAGCTCCGTTTAAATTTTTAGGTAAAAAAATCAATTACCAAGGCCGTACTCCATCGTTGGATGTAATAGTCGATAGCTTTTTAAAGGATCTCAAAAAGGTAGACAACCAACCAATAAGTAACGTCAAAAAAGCTTGGATTTACGATATTTTTTTAACATCACGTCTAAATTGGCCTTTCCTCGTTTATGATATT
Source organism: Napeogenes sylphis (assembly GCA_959347405.1). Lineage (NCBI taxonomy): Eukaryota > Metazoa > Arthropoda > Insecta > Lepidoptera > Nymphalidae > Napeogenes > Napeogenes sylphis. The sequence continues at coordinate 24,120,700 of OY365788.1, read as the reverse complement.
AATAAAACCCTTTTGTCAAAGTTAGATGCAAGCGTCATAAAGACATTGAAGTTATGGCTCGGGTTAGCGCACTCAGCGGACTCTTTAACCTTATTTAGAGACCGAAACAATTTTGGATTAAAATTAAAGAAACCATCGGTGCTCTACAAACATCTAAGAGTTACCAAAAGACATATCATCTGAAAATCTAAGAATGATACTGTAACTTCTCTCCCAAAAGACAAAGTTGCCTCAGAGCTCGAGTCACGACTTTAATTCCATAAAAAAATTATGATAGGTGCTCAAACGAATAAAGTAGGGCTAGGATCAAGTAGGAAAGTTCAAGACATAGTCATAACAAAATCTTTTATTCGACAAGACGAAAACGATAATTACCGACTCCACGCGATGAGCCTAGAAATTCAAAACGAATGGGTGACCATAGGAGATTTTTGTATTCCACTAGCTTTGAAGTGGCGCACCTTAATTTATGATTGGTCCCCAGCATTATTAAAATTCTATCTTAATACATTCCAAATGACTCTCCCAGATCAAAGTAATTTAGTAAGATGGGGCAAAGCCACCGAAAAGTCTTGCAACATCTGTGGGGAGGCAATAGGAACCGCGAAACACCTATTAGTAGGGTGTAGGGTACTTCTAGATAAAGGTCAATACTCACGTCGCCACGACAAGTTATTAGAAATTATACAGGAAGCGGTTAGTCTTTCAGTAGCAAGAGCGCGGAAGGGTATAACAACCACCGAACGATCTATAGAATTCGTAAAAGAAGGCTCCTCCAAAAAATCAAAAGCGAAGCCTTATTCAATATTAGGCGCGGCTCCTGATTGTATTCTCATGATGGACACGTATGAAAAGCATTACAAAATCCCTGGGGATGTTGGTGTTTCGTCATCCAGACCGGACTTATTCCTGTATTCGAAACATCTGAGGCGCGTGATACTTGTGGAGCTTACTGTTCCTTGGGAAACAAACATCCCAAGGGATCACACATTCAAGCTCAATAAGTATTACGAACTGACCAACGAACTGATCAGGAATAAATTTATAGTTAGTTTGTACGCGGTAGAAGTGTGAGCGAGAGGTATAACAGCAAAATCTCTCTATAGCCTACTTAAAGACCTTGGCCTTTCTAGAACAAGCATCGGTTCATTTCTAGAACGAATTTCAAAGGCGTCATTAGTAGGTTCTTTCCAAATTTGGTTAGGTAGGGAGAGGAGTGCGGAGGGTGAAGGTGAGCGTTTTTGCGCACTATAAAGGGGCCCCTTAAACCTACTCCTGGGTCGCAAGTCCCAGGCACTGCTTGCACTCCTCTCCTTGCAACGCGATGGGCCCGGCACCCGCACGGTGAATCCATGGATTGCTAAGAAGCTTCGTCGTCTTAGTACCTTTAAAAAACTAATGATATATTCTCAATATTAAAAAAAAACAGAAACAAAAATGACATGAGTTACTTAATGTGTATTAAAGTTTAAATGTTATGGGCCTTAATAGTGCACGTACATATATATAAAAATAAATCTAAAAACATGTAGTTGAATATTCAACTACATGGGTTTCAACTACATGGGTTATATATTCACTTAATATTAGATCAATCCACCATATATAAAATTATTAGCTGTTGCCCGCAACTCCCCCCACGTGTTTATTGACAATGTTTTTATCTTTCTACATTTTTTAAACTTCCCGCTAAAAAAAATTTTTTATCGATAAAAAGTATCCTATATTACTTCTCATTTCTTTAAAAGTGTGTAGAAAGTTTCATAATAATCGGTTGAGTAGTTTTTGCCTGAAAGCTTAACAAACAGTAGTAGTAGTAGGATATAGTACTAAAAGTTATTCATTTATATGGTATGTTAATTTATTATGTATGTATTTATTATGTGTAGAAGTTTTTAAACTATCGCGTTTCATTATATGTAATTATAAAAAAATAGGGAATTAAGTCGTCCGGAATAGGTATCACATACCTTTTATTTGCCTGACGTTTCGACCAGGTTGCACAGGCCGTGATCACAAGCTTACTGTCTTAGCGGTGCAGGCTCTCCGTCGTCGAATCTGTGGGGAAGAAATTAAAATTATCTTACATTGGAATCTGATGATGTTTGTATTCTACATTTACAGGTTACATTTTGGTGAGTGTGCGCAGGAATTACACGATTTAATTCCCCCATCCCCGTCCCATTACCGGACGTCCCGATGCACGGCAGGTATCCATCCCTACGTTGTGGACACTCCACCTGTCCGAACTAAGCGCTATGCTTCGTCTTTTTTAGTGCGTACAGCGAAGGACTGGAACAATCTGCCTGCGTCGATATTTCCGGCCAAATATAATGTGGGTGTTTTCAAGAGGAGAGTGAATAGGCTGCTAGGTTAATGCGCCTTACCATCTAAGACTACATTTCACTTACCATCAGGTGGAATGTAGTCAAGCATTAACCTAGTTTTGTATAAAAAATTAAAAATAAATAAATAAATAAATCTCTATCAGGTTAGTGTTTTCCAACTAACTATACAACTAGGATCCGCCACTTTGCGCTTCGGGAGTTGAGCAAAGTCTCCTCCCTTTTTATATGCTAATAAATTTAGCAAAAATTTTTTATTTAACATTGATGCAAGTGCGTAGTGATTTTACATGAGAACTCTCATAGACAATTTTCTTTTTGCTATAACTTTTCTCTTGTTAATATTTTTAAATTCTTTTTATTTAGGAACTCTAATAAATTTCTAACTCCCTGGTGAAAATTATGAATATCTGTTTAGAGGTTTCAAAGTTAGCGCGGTCGTAAAACTTCAAAATTAACGGCTAAGAGCTTCGCTTACGCTAAGCTCAAATATTGCATAAATATTATGTCAAGTCATCCTAATAGCAGTATTGAAAATAAACATAACTCAATTGATTGATTTTATCTACTAAAAGATGCTATAATTTCGCTCACAATGAGTAGAATCATTTTTGATTTAAATATTTTAATATTTTGCTATTATATTTTATTCATTAACGAACAAAATAGTTAAACGTGTAAAAGCTACCGTCATCGGCGAAATACGCCGCAGGGTAACGCCGTATTTAGGGGAAAACTCAATGAAGCGATTGAATATTTCGATCTTCCGCATGACGCCTCAGATAAACACGTAGGTAATCTGGAGATAGATTGGTGAAATAAAAACAATTTTTTAAGATCACTTCAAATTTCATACATTGTTTATTCAACTGATCACCCCCTCTGGTCATCGTTGCCCATAAATGTGATATAATAATAAAATCTGAACGATGATATAAACACTTTTTTAAACCGTAAATATACTATAATATGATTTAAATTGTTTGTTTTCTTAAAGTTTCACCTTTATCTCTGGAATTCTTCTTTTTTATATTCCCTTTTGAGTTATTTTGTACAAATATATCGGCCTTTCTATACTCCAAATGTCGTCTAAATATTATAAACATACAACATTACAAAATTATAAACATACAAATGTTTACTCTTAACTAATTTTAATTGAATTAAAATAACATATGTTCATTTTGTTATAAGTAATTCTTTGTGTATGATATCATATCTTGGATACAATATCCATAATATTTACTTTAATAGAGAATAACTATTTAATTAGCAACATTAGGGCAATGATAATTAACATTATTGGTCGATTTAGGACTATTTGATTGAACCATAATTAACTAAGTTTATAATATTTGGGCTAAATGTTGAAAGCAGGTGATTAATCATCATTCCAATTTAATGTACAGTTCCATTAAAGATACTGTAACTAATATAAATTACATAACACCTTATGTATATTTAGTAATTTTAATTCATAAGCTTAACGTTGTCAGATAATGTTGGCCAATATATATATTTTCATATCCAATACGTTCATTTTATTTTTTAAAAAGTGCTTTGTCAGTCACGCCTTACATATTATTGTTCGTATAGAAAGCTTATAAACATATACATTAGTTTCGTCAAATAATAAAGACAAAATACTAATAGATTTTATCCTTTCAACATTTATTTTCCTGCCGCGTTTGAACTAACAACGGATTAAATTCAGCGTGATATCCTAGATATCACGATCTGTTGATCGAAGCCCGCACGAAAAATAAGCTACAACAATAAATATCTCTGGTACAATATACGCAGCGATGTATATTTATTGACGTGTTTATAGAAGAACGCTCTTTATTATTAGTTACTCTTAACCAATGTAAAAAATGTAAAAACCCCCGAAATAAAATAACCTCTAAAAAGAAAAAAATATATATTATTATGTACTTATTGAAGTCGTTGCTTCGGGGGACCGTTGTACGTACGTTGACGATGGTGTGTATTTTACGAAGTTAATCATTGAGGACTTAAAGTATATGATTCGATATCGTAATTTCTTTATTTGCCTTGTTGACTTACTTGCATTTTAATTTCTTCCTTTATTAAACGGTCCCCCGACGCAACGAATTCAATAAGTACATAATAATATTATTTTAATTCTTTTTCGAGGTCTTTTTGGATCGGGGGTTTGTAATTTTTTTTTCTTTTTTCTTCTTTTGAAAGATATGTTATTGGTTTCTGAATTGTAATAAATGAACAAACATACACACCAATTTTCACTTGCTTAAGTATTTCTATCAATAATGCATAAGAAGCTTTCACCCGTACCAATAAAACTTCAATATCTTGGAGACGACTGTTTCTATTTCGACCAAACATGCTAAGAACCATCTCGACAAATCAGGCTTTCGATTTAAAAAAAACCAAAATCAAACCCGTTCACGCGTTGGGCTGCTACATTGCCACAGACAGACACACAGATACACAAATATGCAGATGGACAGGTCAAACTTATAACAATTCTCTTTTTGAGTCGGGGCTTAAAAATACTGTAACATACTCGTAGCTATGAAATGCGCATAGTTATATACGTTTCATAAAATAATTAATTAGTTTTGATAGCGAATTCGTCTTTCCCTTGGTCACACCTCTTGGAATACAAATTATAAGTCTACTTCATCTTAATTTTACTTTATATATATACAAATCTATACCTTTATATTCATATTGTAGTTATTGGCCAAATATTTTTTTGAGTGGATCGGAGCAAAATTATAAGATTTTCAAAAGTGAATATGTATATACGTATTATATATTATATTATACCTATATAGGTATATTGACTTAAATATTTACCCAACACACGTTTTATTAAAATGCATTCAGTCGTTGGTTGTATTTTAATTAGGTACAAACTAATAAAGTTTTTTTTGTACAATACAAAAAAAGACGATAATCTATAAAATAGTAAACTTTGTTTAAGTATGTAGCAATTGGTTAAATAAATTTATTTCAATAATTCATTAAATTAATTGTTAAATTGATATAAAATAATGTTTATATGAAGTATTAATCAAGGCTTAGGGAGTTTGAATAAAGAATACATTCGAAATATGAAATATGAACGCAAATATTGGACATGCTTAACATAACAACAAACTGGTAATTCTATAATCTTAAGAGGAGCTGGTAACTCTAAGAGAAGTAAAAACATTTCATTTATTTCTTATCCAAAACTTAGAAGTTTTGAAATATTATTAAAGTATATAAGTGTATTGGTATATTATTATCAATATAGTTCACATTCATAATTATCCATCTGTCTTAAAATATTATATGGCATACTATGTAATTTTAAATCCAAGAAGGGAGTAATATTAAAAATTATAAAATACCAGAAGTATTTTCATTAATGTACTAAAAGTTAGCATTTAACGGTATATCCGCTGAACATTATAGTAGTATTAACTGTTGAAATTTAATTATATATCTATTTATCTAATCAACCTATTCAAATGCGATTAAACAAGCGATTTCACGTTGTACCGGAAACTTTAAAGCTGCGAAACGCTGGCATTTAGCAATAGAACAGTTAATTCTGATGGTAAATAATATAATGCTATCAGAATATATAATTAATCCTATATAAGCCAAAGAACAAAAAGTCAAACTGGAATGTATAAATTAAAAGTAGAAAGCACAATCTTAAACATGATAATGAACAAGTAAAGTTAATGTGAAATGTAGATGGCAAATATAATATATGTTTACTTAATAACAATTACAATCAAGACACAAGATCCATCTACGACAAAGTTCCTGGCATATCTTTTCTTCGCTAAACGCAGTTCGATCCAACTGATTTTTTCTTTCCGAGAGATATCGGTGCAGGTTTAAGTTTAGGCTTCTAGAATACCAAAAAATTACATACCTACAAGCTTTGATCTTCAATTCGGAAGTGAATATTTGTTTTCTAGGTAAAAGTGCTTCACACTAGATAACATCTTAACAGCAGCCGAAATAGTGGAAAAAGGCTTTCCTACTTTGTATTAAAAAAAAAACAAACGAAAACACCTTTGGGAGTCATTCCTCGCTCTACCAAGCTCTATCTCTCTTGAGATAAGGTGTCGCTACCTGCATGGATGAATTTAAGATTTTAAATATATTAATCTTTATCGCGTACAAAGCGCTTTTATAACAATTACGCTTTTTCAAAAATCCTAACTAATGTTTAAAAGAAATGCAGAAATTGAAATTAATGTTTCAAAATATCTATAGATTAGTTAGCTAATTTAAATTTTAAATAAATTAATATGTAAAAAAATATAAATACCGGTAGGAACGGGAGAATTACAAAAATATATCATTGTGTTTAGATAGGTATGTAATTAATTTAAAATATTACGTAAACAAATAATTATTGAAAAAAATGTTTTCATGCACCATTAATAGGAGAGTTATTTGAATTTCTAGATATTATTGCTAAGATACTAGAATGTACAGGAAACTGAAGCATAAAAGTTCTAGTTAGTAAAATTTTATGGACAATTTGTCGTTATTGTTATTTTGTTTGTTACTTCCTGGTAGTCTAGTATTAAGTGGCCCGGCATGCTGAGCCAAAAGCCGTACGTTCGATTCCCACACGGGACGTTTGTTTTTATCTTTCACAGATTGTTGCTTCGAGTTTGCATAATCTTTAAAACCGATATTTCTATGTTTCTAAAACGACCTGAGGATGACGCAACCTGAGGACTTTTTCTAATGCGGTACTGGTTTTTCAGGTGATAAAATTAAACATTTAGTCAAGGGCAAAAATTATGTACCATGGAGAATACAATTCGGACTCATGCAATTCTTTGTGTTTTGCAGTTAACCAGTTGGTAAACCAAAACCACCAACCTATAGCACTGGTTAACTTCTTAAGTAGTATTTATATTCAAGAATATACTCGTACAATTATAATTACACAAATGAGCCGTATTTATGTGTAAAAAATATGGTGAAATGGTTAGATCAAACATCTCTCACTAAGTATCCTGTAGATGTGTCCAGCGCATATGTATGTGTGTGTGTGTGTGTGTGTGTTTGTGTGTGTGTGCATGGGTATATGTGAATATATTTGTGTGTGTCTCTGTTTGTAAGTGTATGTGTGAGTATGTATGTGTATATGTCTGTCTGCTTGTACGTATGTGTAAGTGTTTATGTACGACACAAATAAACTAAAATTGCTTTTTAAAAAATATTATACAAGGCATTTTTTAAATTATATATTATATATATTTTTTTATAAGTATATTTCTTTATTTGATCATGTAAATTAAGGGACAGGCCAGAAAGCAAACTTTAAGCATTGGAAGTTTCTTAGACAGGTTTATATAAAAGAACTTTTAAAATTATGTGTTTCCGGGCTACCGCAAAGTAAAACTTCAACACGGTCATTAAATGCTAACTTTAGTTTTTGTCGGTTAAGAAAACAGCGTAAATGTATAAGTAATCTAAAACATCATCGTGAAACAAAACGCAATGAAACTCTTCATGTTGAAAAAGCATACCACAATTTGCTAGGAAATAATTTACTTATATTTTGGACTTAAATAGTATTCTAAATTTAAAAAAAAAGAGATAAATATTGCTTACGTCTTTAAAAGTTACGTCATTAAATTAGTTTTTTTGTTATCTTCTAAGCCATAAGCTATAAAATAATCAAATAATAAATAATTAAATAACAGATACATTAAAATATAAAAATTAAACGAAATACATCATTTTCATAAATATCATTATTATACATTGTTGCTAATTAAAGTTTTTTATTAGAGTTCCTTAGCCAAAAAGTAAAAACCTATTTCCGAAATTTTCCCCTGTCTGTCTTTTTGTCACCAGTCTGCATCTCATGAATCGGGGTCGCTAGACAATTTAAATTAGAGACAAAATAGACAATTAACAAATAAATATTATGGTCTTTCTAGAACAAGCATCGGTTCATTTCTAGAACGTACTTCAAAGGCGGCATTAGTAGGTTCTTTCCAAATTTGGTTCGGTAGGGAGAGGAGTGCGGAGGGTGAAGGTGAGCGTTTTTGCGCATAATAAAGGGGCCCCTTAAACCTACTCCTGGGTCGCAAGTCCCAGGCACTGCTTGCACTCCTCTCCTTGCAACGCGATGGGCCCGGCACCCGCACGGTGAATCCATGGATTGCTAAGAAGCTTCGTCTGTAGCTCCTTGCTTGCTTCAACCTATAGGAGTCCACTGCTGGACATGGGTCTCCTCCATTTTGCGCCAGATATCCTCCGAAAACCTCATCCAACCTCCATTTATTTATCCAAGCAGTCATCCAGCCTCTACAAAAATAATATGTAATTTAGTTTTTTTTAAAGATAATAGTATAGAACCCTTAGTAGAAAGGTTTTTGACTCGTTCTTTGCAGGTTTTAAAAAAATATATCAACAAGTAAGTTCAGCAATAATTTAATTGAAATTACTACATTTACATTTAAATCAAAATCTCCCAATGGGTCTTAAGAATTAATCAATTTTTCACAAACTCATCCTGTATGTATATACAAATATTGTGTTTACCTATACATACTTATAGGTAAACACATACGTATAGGTAAATATAGTTGTTCGGAGCCAGAAAATGTGCCGTGTACACTCTATATCATATACCCTTATCAAAACTCTTGTCTTAAGCATACAAGCCTTGACAAAACCAAAAAGGCTAGGAGACCTTTTTCATAAAATGCTTCACAAATTACACAAAGCCTCTCCATCAACAAATATTATGAGGCTACATTTACAAGCAAGTAAATATAAAGAAAGAACAAGAACATTAATTTAAAGATATTTTATATACGTACATTCGTTGAATACATAAAAACACCTTGCAAAATATTTTTTACGATATTATGGAAGTTCCTAAATGAGCAATTGCTGAATAAAAAATAAGTAGGTACATTGGTTTGAGTAAAAATCAACTGTAGCTTTTTTGTAGCTGTCTTGAGTGTAACTCAAACTGATTTTAATGTAGTGTATTTTTTGTCTTATTTCCTCTGAAACTCAAGTAGTTACATGTTTCTTTACTATTCTTCATTCTGAAGTATCACATGACAGGTGAACGAACACTTAGATTACATTCCTAATTATTTATTTTAATATTTTTATAGTTTGATTCTAATTTCATTTTTTTACGTGAAATAATTGTATTCCTAATTTCATCAGCTAATTAATATCCAAGTACAAAACATAATGAATTTGCAAAACTCGGGAGAAGACAAAAATAAGTAGATAATTATTTAGCTTATATTAACTAAAAGTTAAACTAATATAATAATAAAATATCTATGAACATATTACGTGTTAAGTTTATTTTAATTTTAAATAAATATAGAATGAAAAATAAAATTTTATGGATAGAGATTAGTCGCGGGATCGAATCGGTTTTTTTTTCATTCCATATTTATTTTGCATTTACTACTAGTATTTATAATGCAGTGATAATTTGTACTTTTTTTTTTACTTAACACATTAATTTTAAAAGAAATCATGGATAAGCTAATAATTTCATTTTTCCAATCTCCAGGTACATTCATTTAGTATTCATCTCCCACCGGAATCAATATAAATGTTTATTGCATAAGGAAAGTAATTTTTTTAGTTAAAATCAATATCAATACAAATATTAACCTTTCTTTACGAGAAGACTTTTTAATAAATAATAAATAAGCATGTATAAATAATAAATATACGTGTACATATATTGATTTTGCTAAAATATTGAAATATAACTAATAGTTTTAACAAAAACGCACAATAAAAAGTAACATAGTGTTATGTTAACCGTATGTACATATTTTTACATATAATATGTTTTTTCTTGGAATATATATCTTAGTAGCTTAAAAAATGTTATTATAACTTTTGCATTGTTGTCAAGACTACAAAAGAGTTGATTAATACAGTCATGTTAAAATAGCTTTCGGGCTAGCTTTGTAGTTAGTAGGTGAGCTTTGAAAGCGCGATTTTTTTTCGTTGATGAATCGTGCTGGACTTAAGAGCGGTCCTAGCGGTGGTAGGAGTTATATCACCACTCTTTATTTAATAGTATGCATTAAAAAAAATAACAATTTGATTTCAACCCAAGAACAGCCAAGTATTAGTATAGAAACGACACGTCCAATGTGAAGGTCGTGGGAAAGATGAGATAATTATTTTTATGACCGATTTAACTTAAATGTTAAAATCCATGGTGATTTTTAAAACCAACTTGTAATAGAATCTGATAAACATATTCTTATTTTAGAGCAATGAATCGACAGTCTATTTCTTAGAAAAAATAAACCTAAAGTATGAATAGAAGTAGAAATAAGTAGAGAAGGAATTCAAGTATCTAATTATCATGAGTTATAAAGGAATGTTGAAATATTTTAAGTATAATATAAATATATTAAGTTTTAAATTATACGAATACCGTGAGCGGCTTCTGATTGCAATAGGGATAAAACAGTACTTTAGTGGACTATGACATTAATATAAACAGCGTTTTAAACAATTATAATCTGCCGGTATATATTATACTTATTATAATCTGCTAAATATACATACAATAAGTATCTGTAAAATACAAATCAGAAAATGTATTAATGTTGCTATTGCATTGCATTTGCAGTGTTCTCAAACCTAGGTTACATAAAACCGCAACAACGTTTGAATATACTCTGTGTAAAGTTGTAGAAATTACTTTGGTTTCCAACTAAGCATATATACGAACACTAATTGTCTAGTAAAACCTGTATTTAGTTATGTGACTTTCAACGTAAAATACATTCTTAATGTTTGTCACCGACTTAAGTTTTGATAGTTATTTGTTGTAGTATGTAGTCATAGTAATGTATTTAAATAAATCTTAATTTGAAATGATAATGAAAAATGATAGCCAAGCAAAAAAGTACAAATAGGATAATTATAAAATTTTGAACAGTGGTAGAAAATAACTAGAACAATATTTTATTGTATTTTTGACCTTTATCGTTATATGTAATAATTTATAACCTATTTTAAGTAAGGAGCAATATTATCCATTGTAATAAAATATAATCCTGTGTTACGAGCAGATTTAAGCTCTACATTTAATAATTCAAATAACATCAGCATAGTGATAAGAATTTCTCAGAGATATTGTTTAATTTTTTATTTAGGCTTAATATGGGCATATACATGTTATAGATAATTACTATTATTAATTTCTGTTGTGGCATATTTTTAAAGTGACGTATTATGTTAGAAATATTTGTTAAAATTTTCAAGAATCACTGTGGATTTTGCATTCATTCCTATAAAAAGTAATATATGGATGCGTAATCAATTAAACCAAGTGGCGTTACCATAGTTCAATTTTTAATAAGAGCGACAGGACGGTTTCAGATCCCGGGTTGATTTTAATTAAAAATAATCGATATAGACAGGTTAAACATGTTTTCAGACATTTTTATGGCAAGAGAAATCATTAATATACATTTACTTTTCTCACTATGAAATATAATCTTTTAACCGTTTAAAACTGAAATATAAAATCTTGACGTTTTCTTCTTTATGTTTGGTGTTAGTATTATCTTGCCTGACTTGAGTTATTTTGAAACTATTTCTTATTTGAATGTAATGTCATATTAAATATCTTATATAAAAAAAGAAACAAATAATAAAATCACTATAATTTCTGAAAGATATCTTGAATAAATACTCGTAAGGCAAAAGTATTAAATAAATAATGATATTAAAAAAAAACAAAAAATAAAATAAAACTATGAATATTTCGTCCAAATTGGTCGGCTATTCAGCATATGTTGAATACAATGGTTTCACCGCTGTTATTCTGTGGCTGCCAGTTTTGGAGCTTCACATTGTAGTGGATATTTAAATAAAAACCGGTTCATTATGAAGAACATTGGTATTAAGATATATTTATATATAGATGCAGATAAGCAATAGTGTGTCAACCCACAAAAAGTAATTTTTGGAGATATTTTGTATTCTTATAATGGGTCAAATATTCTACATTAAACAAAACCACTTTAATTAATTTAAGTCCAAAAACTTACATATATTTTTTTTATGTAACTTTACACATAAACACACACACATATTACATTTAATTCTTTAACACATTCGTCGATTAAATTATTATCACTGTAAAGATGTTACGATACTTGACATTTTATTTCGAAATATCATTCAGAGGTTCAGTGAGTGGCCAGAAACAAATTTCCAAAAGAATAAAAAAGAACTTGGTAGATATTTTTCAAACAATGTATATAAAATTCTTGTAAAATCTATAGACACGTTTTTCTTAAAACTAAGTGTTCGTGGCTTGACACACTATTGCTTATCAGCATCCATATATTATAAAATAAATTAGATAGTATTGAGTATTAGAAATTTCACATTAGAAAACTATAGATGTATCATGTGTTGTACCTACTGCAGACATAAGGTTATAATTGCACTTAATTTAATCAAGACAAGTAAAGTGTAAAGAATGTTGTAGAATTTATTTTTAATTATGGGAATATAATTAAATAAACAGTACAGATAATTATTTTTATGTTTATACCTATTTTACCTCTATAAATATAGATCCAAACACCTCACTGGACGTAGCATAAAACGCAAGGTAAGTGAATTATATGTATATTTTTCATTGTTAGGTTTAAAAAAGAGAAATAATTATTATCGAAATATTTTTTTATTGTAATATAAAATATTTTTTGTATTTACTTCTAAGTTTACTCCTAAGGGCGGTTTAAGTTTTTTCCAGGACTTAGTTGAACATATTTGATACTACCTAGGCGGCGTAATGAAACCTAGGCATACTAAGCATGTATGACAAAGCTCTCGTCTGATAAGTGGAAGCTGCTTCACCGACCATAATTACTCATTTCCTACGATTCCTGCCAAAATATTTTTTATACAAGTTTAATAGAAATAATACTATTTAAGCCACGTAGAGTAAGAAGTTCCATTAGTTACATTTCAAAAACAAACAACATTACGTTTCGTAGAAAATTCATTTCTCTCTTAAGGTAATAAATAATTAATGATCACTTCAAGAAATTTAAAAAGCAAGATTATTACAAAAAAAAATCTATAGCTAAGAGATTTCATATATTTTTTTACTACAGTTTTGCCTTCAAAACAAGTCAGTATTTCTAATTAATCTTTCTAACCGTACCTTAATCCAGGACATTTAAGTAGACGGATTAAAAGTCAACTCCGGTATACGGATTTAATTAAAATGAAATTATTTGACATTCAGGTTTGATTTATTTGGTGATAAATATTGTCGTCAACTTCACTCCACTGAAAAAAAAAATGTTCTCCGAATGCCCTCTTATTGCGCGGACTTTCAATTTAACTCAATCACCACACCGGCTTTATTAATCATTATTATTTCAATCTTAATTTTTAAATACTAATTATGATACATAGGTACCTACTTATGTTTAAAATATAATTTAAATTTTAAAACATAAATTTTAGACTTTTAGAAACATTAGTTCAGGATTTCCGAATTAAACCAAATCGATGTCATCACCATCGAGAATGATCCGATCGATGATGACCATCGAGATAGAATGCTTAATTCACCAAGACTTGTAGAGGCTTGATCGCTGAATTGGAAGAGTGATGATATGGATTTCCAGAGGTCGCGGATTTGAATCCTTGCCTGTATCAATTTATTTTTAATTTTTTATTTATTTAAAAATAAACTATTTATTTAAAAATAAAAATAACATAAAATAGTCGAAGAGAAATACATCGTAATATAATATACTAGTACAACAAGAACAAGTATTTATAATGTCACAAAAAGAGAGTTTACGTTATATATACAAGGACCGCAATTCTTTATTCTGACAGCATAATAATTTTACTGTTGTGAAAAAGAATTTAAATATTACCTACATTTCAAAGTCAAAAGGCTCTGATATATAAGCATCAAAATACCAGAAGCAAAATACACGACTGCTTTGAGCAGCTGACCTAATGTGTATTATGAATATGTTTAAATAATTATTTTTTATGGTATCTTAAAATAATTAAAACAAAAAGAACAAATATGAAAATAAGTATTTGTATTGACTTTTTACTATGCGATTGTGATTGGCTAATGAAATCGTTTTTCTATTACTTTAAATTATTGTCATGTTTACTAACTAAATTATAAATTAAAATATTTAAACAATTAATTAGTAATTAATAATTAATTATTGTCTTCCATAAATAGAAATGTAACAAACTGTTATTGCGACATGCAATTGTAATGCTAAGACTACATTTTGTTATTAAGTGATTGCTATGGCGAGACACGATCACGAGCTCAATATAATTGTTACTCTAGTAGTCAAACAGTACAAATGTCTCTGAATCGTTGGAACACTGCACGTTGAATAAACGAAGCTATAATTAGTTGTGGAGTTTTATTTTGAAGATGTAATTTTGAACCATCACGAGGACTACTATAGTGACGGGAACAACGCTGATCTTACACTTTAAAAACAATAATAATAAAAAAATCATTGTTGAATCCTAAATAATTGTCCATAAGAACTAAAGATCCAATAAGTATAGAATTCACCCTGTAGAATGAAGTGGCCATCTGGTGATTTTCAAAAATACTTCTTAAACCAATGCTCTGTAACACACATTATATGGACTCTATTGCTTTTCATATAGAGCTCAATTTACATTTAACTAGTATTCCATGAATAAAATTTAAGGCATCACTTTTTTGTTCAAATAATCAAATTAATTTCACATTTCATACTAAAATATACGATAAGAATAATCATACGAACAATTACAAAATACAACGAAAACATTCATAGTTTCATTTTTCAAGGTTTATTCAAGGTATGTCTGTCAGTACCGGAACGATGCTTTAATGTTGCCTGGTCACCGAGAAATCATTATTATTATCATATCCTGGATAAAAATTATCTAAATTTTACTATACATGTATTAGGTCTGCAATATATGTAAAATGTACATATAGATAAAGTACCCAACATTATGCTGTGCTTCCTTCACTACGTCTCAAATATCATAAAAGAGGTAAATGAATATAAATAATACTTCTCATGTCTGTACTCGTACCTTTCTCCATATGCTCATATTCAATTAAATTGTCAGAGAACCTTCCTTACAAAGCTCACAAACAGCTTTGTTTCAGCATTGTCTACAAAATATAGTGTTATTACGTACTGAATCCTTTTATGTTTCATTATTATTTGGTACAAAAACTAGTGTGTTTTTTCAAACTCTGTTCTTGTTATAGTAGTTGGTATTTTTTTTCTGCGATACAATAGTAATAATTAATAGTAATGCTATTGATCCCACAAGGCTGACCGCTTAGTTTAGTAATGCAACCCTATGGTTGCATTACTAAATGCACTTAATACTGCATATTTCGTTTCTTCTCTCGTTAAATAAAAAGACCCCCTCGTGCTTTTGGGACGTTATTCGACGATGAATTTTGATTGCATTTTGAGTGAATTAAGAATTTTGAGTGAGACACTGCTGTGGTATTTACTGCATTCTCATGGGAGGATGTCCGTATCCATACAGGTTAGTTTGGCTCATACATATAGTTGAATAATAATCTCCTGTCTATTCATACTATGAAAACAAATTATGTTTGTATTTCTTTTTCTAAATAAATACAAACTGAGGATAGTTTTGTGACCAAACTTCATAATAATTGCGAACGATTTCAAGAGTTAGACCCCACAAAATTGCCACAAATTGTATCTTAGGAATTGTGGGCTTTCTTTCATAAAATTGTATATTGTTGTGATTGTAATAAAATTTTGAAAAATAAATAAAATTTGACAAATTTGTTAGGTACTTTGTTAAAAAAATCTAACATAAATGTTATAATTGGTGGCGACTGGAACAATGACATTTTAAAAAATAACAATATACCTAATCCAATTATTTCCACATTTAATAACTACGACTTGGCAAATCATATTCTCAAACCAACAATAAAAAACACATGTCTTGAATTTAATAGTTAGTAATTTTCAGAATGCAAAGTCTGATTTACATGTTCTTGCTTTTTCTGATCATGAAACTGAACAAAGTTCAGCTGTGGATGTTGACACTACTGTAAATGTGCATAAAAAATAGTTTTTTGGTTTAAAGAAAAAAAAGACCTTAATAAGGATAATCTTAGAAAATTTAAATCCTGTTTGTCGGCCACGTCATTTAAAAATGTCCAAGAAGACAACCATACTAAATCTGCATTTAACATTTTCCACGATATTCTAAAGTTATTTTTTGATCTATGTTTTCCTATTATAAAAGTAAAAATCACACTATAGAAATATAAAAATAAAGTGCTACTTGGAGCATATTTTTTTATTAACACTTATACTAAAGAACCAACCTTAAGGAAGTAGAAACAAATGAAGGACCTTACAGTTTATTTGACGCTGATCTTAAAGTAAAACTTCAGTTCTACCCAAATAGAGCCAACCCCAAAAAGTTTTTTGGTTAAGAAGGTGTATTTGTAAAAATGTATAAATATTCTATTTTACTATTTCCAAAACTATCCATATTGTTTTTCTTACTAACGTAACTAACATTTTTCAGAAAAGAATATGCATGGACATGAACAACAAATATTCAACAACTCGAAAAGAGAAATTTATTCAGGAAAAAAGATAAAATCAAGTGTCATTGAATAAAAAGTGTACAATATTACACTTTTTATTAAATGATACTTGAATACCTATTGCAATAATGACAGCATATTGTTTGTCAATGCACACATATCTGTAACTTTAGTTGTATTTTAGGAACATTGAATAGAATCGAACAAAATCATTTAAATATTATTAGGTGGGAATTTTTATTGTAGAATAAAGTAACTGCTATAAATATACTTACTCTTTTTTTATATTTGATGATCGCAAACATATGTAGAATTGAAATGAATATAAACAAAACAAAATAAATAGCAACAGTCGAACATTAACCTACATTATCCAGCGTTCTTTCAAGAATGCCAAGTAACATGGTATTGGTCCGTTAACCAAAGCTGGCGCGTTGTCAATGCATACCCTGATGCCATTGATGAAAATGTATGATAAGAAAAAAAATAGAAAACAAGTATTGTCAATGATTTAATATTGATATTTTTTATCTTTTAATTTAAAGTGTAGATAATATAAATTAATAGTACTAAATGAAAACATACAGAGATAATTGACAATATTTTCAGAAATGTAATTTTCAATGTTATTTTCGTTATTTTAATGTTATTTTTTGTTATGTTTTCAATGTAAGGGATGGTCTTAATTAAAGAACAATGGCGCAGTATACTAAAATATCCCAGATTTTTTTTACTGATGACGTTAGTATAGTTAAGGGATATAGGTTACCGATAGGTTATACTGAGTATTACAGCGGTCTCCAGCGATCCTCTGCCCTTGCTAGTAAAATTTAATTTAATTTGATTGGACTATTACATGTATGTTCCTATATTATAACATTTGAAAGTATATAGATAATATATCGATGTTTCCATGGCTACACCTTTCTTTTTTTCTTTTAAGTGCAGTCACTTAAAAGAAAAAAACGCATATCATCTTAATTTGAACTTACAACCAAGTCTTATCGGTATAAGGCTTGGTTGTAAGTTCAAGTTTATCGCCAAAACTAGAAGTATTTCAGAAATTTGTTATATCTTTTTTTTACAAAATATTTATGTACATAAAAAATAATGTAGATAGAATATTTGTTTTATTTAATATCGCCTTATACAATTTATCGTAATTAATGATACATACAAAAATTTCATGTTCTGAGTATTTGTTCATGTTCGTGTAACTTTGTTCAAACTGTTTGAAATATCTGAAGGTGATGCATAAGCCTCCCAAAAACGTTTCCAATTTTAATATTCTACTGACTTGCATTTTCCAGCACCGCACCGTAAAACCACTTAGCAAGTCAGACATGTATTTTAAATACTAAGAGGCTTATTAAGAGGAGTATAAAGGAGTGAGGTTTTGAATATAAATTTGGTTTTGTTTTGATTTTTATAATATGCTTTTTTTTACTCAAAATTTAATCATCTTTAATTTTATTGAAGTTTTGATTTATTTATTCCCTTTTTTTTAATTTGAGTACTGTTATACAAATAATATTTACTGCAATATTATTATATATGTTTTAGTTCGTCTTCACCGCGCTTTTTCCTGACGCAAACCAGATTATGGTGAGTAAACATAATTTACCTGAAAATTGGGAAAAATTGTCATTTCCTCACATTTCCTTTTAGTAAATGAATTTATGTTGTAAGATCTAACAGTTATGATTAGGTAACTTAAAAATATGCCTTACTTTTAAAGTAATCTTAAAATAAATTATACTAATTAGTTACAATAATTATTAAGTTAAGAATATCGTTGTGTTTTCTAAGGTTTTCACGAGTAAGTACTACACATTGAAATAAAACTATTTTTACGAATTTATACTGAATTAAATTTTAAATTTACATTTTAAATCTAACCCGACGTTTCGAATGCTTTGCAGCAATCGTATTCAAGGTAAGACAAGATGGAGGTCCACCTTCATCTCGGGTTAGATTTAAAATGTAAATTTTAATTTTAATTCAATATACGCGAGTTAAATCCGTAAAAATAGTTTTATGTTAATAATATCTTTTTCTATTCTGGGCAAAACTGTTTTGAAAACTAATCATCTTTAGTACCAATTCACATTAGTTATTTCTCATCTTTATATTTAAACATACATAATTATGTAATATATTTATTTTTAATATGTAATGGTTATATCCATCTATCTATTTACTAAAGAAGAGAAACGTGCGTCGGTGCGTAATTTTTCATTAGCGGCCAGAGCACGGTGGCAGTAAAATAGAAAAATAATAGGGCAGTAATAAAAATAATAAGACACTTAGTGTATTACTATCAAAATAATAAGACACTGAGTGTCTTAATATTTTCCTAATCAACTTTTCGTTTATTTGGTATCAGATTTATTAAAATACCTTATTTTCCTCTTCATACATATAAATAAGAAGAGTTCTTGTTTTCAGAAAACAATTATGAATAATATGTGTCTGAATGAAGAATATACTTAGTCTGGCCATAAATACTGTTACAATTAAAAATAAAAAATATCCCATTTGAATTTGGAATCTGTCATTTTTATACTATTGTTTATTGTTTTTTCTCATTTTGACGCCTATACATTGTACAATGTTTTGCGATAGTAAAATGAAGTGATAAAGAGAACACAATGGGATGATAAAGAGAACACTATCGTTGTGATTGCTTTACACAAAGTAGCTATGAAGCCAAATGCAATTTTTTAAAGCTCTCCATACACTTGGTATTAGTCAAATGTTTGTGTACCGGGTTATTAACAGGTACAATGAGGTTTCTCTGTTTATAAAGAGAAAGATCCACGTAGTGTTCGTACGAAAAAGGGGGTTAATCAAAAAGGGAAAGAATTCGAAGAAATCCTGTTCGAAAGCTGATTGTTTTTATATTATATGTATATACTATTATATGTTTCAACTATTGTTACAAGTAAGAGCATGTTATGTTTTTTGATCATTTGATAAGGATCTCTTTTTTATATCTTTTATATATTTAGGGTAATTTTTTTCTTTCTATCAGATCTATGAAAAAACATTGTATAATTATGAAGTGATTTTATAAAATTTAAAATACATTACAAGAGCAGAGAAATACTTTATCCACGTATTGATTTCCAATTAGAATAGTTTTTATTCTATTTTTCATTAATTCCCACCGAATTCATGAAATAGCTTGATCATATATATATCATATATGATTGCAACTTTTTTGTTATTCAACAATTTATTGATTAAATTTCATATTTGTATATAATGTAGGATCCATTTATATATACAGGCATTAAACTTGCAGTCTCTGTCACACCATTACGTTTTTCTGCTAATTCAGTTATCAGATCTGTTTTTACATATTCTGCTATTTGTATAAGTAAGAGAAATGCTAAATAAATAAATAAAAAACTAAATACTATAAATATTACTTAAAATAAATCTAAATGAATGTCACTACCATGAAATATATTTTACCCCAGGCTAAGTTAGTAGTTATGCAAAACGACAATTTATTAAATATTAGTCATCAAAGCCTAACATTGGATTACAATAGGTATTAATGGATTTTAATATCAATCTTATCTGATATAAATTCAAATTTCTGTATTGCTTTAATATTTTAAAATTGAAATTCATTTTATATTGATTTGTAATAAAATGTTTGTGGAAAACTAAATTTGAAATATTGAATTAAAACCACAAAGGTGATAGATGAATATTTTGATATGTCATTCTAGTGAAATTAATATAAGGATAATAAGAAACTAAAACTTATTTAAAATGACATTATTGTTTGATCTTAAATTCTCAAACATCAAAGTGGTCATGACTAAACATGTTAGAATGAAACTTTGTAGTACAGACACAATTAATTTGTAACTGTGGTCTCTTTAGTTCGAAATGGGTTGAGTTCCAGCTATCGTTTATTAGAGCTAATTGTTTTATTGTACCTTTGAACATGAAAATTTTAATTTAAGTTTAATATATTGTTCATTAAGATTTTTTAAGAATTTGTTTAGCAAGACTATTTATACATGTAACTTTAATTACTTTTACAAAATAAATATATATGAAGATAAATATTTCATGGAGAATGTCTTAGAAGTAAAAATGAGATACTTACATGGGTTAAATAAATAAATAAAAAATTAAGTAATACTATTACTTATGTTACCACTGTTGGTCGATTTACTTAAGCTTTTGTATAGAAATTTAAATTCAATAATAGACTATTTTTTTTTATTAAAAATAGAGTTCACTGAACAAAAACCACTTAAACAACTTTATTTACATAATATTATATAAGACAGCAAACGAAAACCTTAATAGCAAAAGGCTTATTGGCATTATAAATCATCTCCAGATTTTCAAAACCCAAGGATTAATTGATTAAAACCGCAAGGTCATAATATTTAAGCTAAACGTTAAAAGGCGGTGATTAATCATCATTTCAATATCAACATCCGATGTAGAGTTTGATTAAAGATAATGTAAATATATACATTCAATATTACCGGGTACCATACATATTTACTAATTTTATATTTAATGAATTCAATAAACGGACAAGGGTGTAATTTATTCAGTAGTGGTCCGTCAAATACCTAGACTATTTTTTTTAAATTATGTTACATTAATAAATAGTAACATAATAAATATTTTGATTAATACATATTTTACTACAAACATAATTATATAATTATAATTTAATATTCTTAAAGAGAATTATTATTATATATTTAGCATTTTCATAAATATTAGTAATAACAACAAAAAACTTCTACATTTAATACTATTTACATTTGTATGTCTCGTCTGTCCTAACAAGGGATTTAACTCAACGCGACATTTTAATGTTTTGTACGAAGACCGTACGAAAAAAGCTGCAACAGCAAAAATGTCTGCAAAAATGATTTAAGCAATGTATGCATTCCCGCTCTCCAAATACACCTGAATGCTGTGTGCAAGCTCTTTATAATTTATTATTAAACTAGTATACCCCGCTTCGCTAGGCTCAAAATTTATTCGAAATATACGAACGAACATAATATACAACAGACATATATATCTGTCTATAGTAAAAGTATCCTTTTGCCACCAAACATACTTTTACGTTAAAGTTTATATGTATATTACAACAAGCGTAATACATTAAAAAACGGAAAAGTGCGAGTTGCGCACGTAAGCTTCTGTACCATTATTATAAATAGTCAAAAAATTACCATTGGTAAATGAGATTGTAATGGTATTGTTTTCGGTAACAATTAATGAGGACTTGGACTCTTAAAATTGATATTGGTATTTCATTATTTGCCTCGGTATTTTTCTTGCATTTCTTTCTTTATTTAGCGAACCCGCAGCGCGGCGACTTCCATAATTAAATAATAATAATAATATAATAATATCAGGACAAATTACACACATTGATCTAACCCCTAAGTAAGCAAATTATTTGCTTGTGTTAAGGGTGTTAGACAACGATACAAATACATAGAAATACACATATAAATACTGAGAATATATTTAATACACGACCAAACCCAGAAACACAGACATCTATGCTCATCACATAAATGCCTGTCTCCGCCGGGAATCGAACCCGAGACCCATTGCGCGCGTGACACGTTAGGCGTCTGCGCTAACCACTCGACCAACGGGGCGGTAAATAATAATATTGTTTTTATTCTTTTTAGAGGTCTTTTTATATCGGTGGTATTTTTTTTTTGCTTGATAAGGTTATGTTACAGGTTTCCATAGTGTACTAAATGAACCTAAGAACACACTGATTTTGTCATGTCTAGAATTTTACCATGAAAACCTTTCAGCAGCACCAATAAACGTTCAATATCTTGGAGATGACTGCTTTTATTTCCACCAAACATAGCTAAGAACCATCTTGATGGACAAGGCTTTCAATTAAAAAAAAACCGCAATCAAATCCGTTCATTCGTTTTGCTGCTATGATACCACAAACAGGTACACAGATACACACGTTAAACTTATAACACCCCGTTTTGGGTCGGGGGTTAAAACTAAACAAAAATGTAATATGTTATTGTAAGAAACATACATGATTTATAGAAAACAATGGAGGTAACTGTCTTTTTGTTGTATAATAAATAGCAGTATGCAGATAAGGATTTCTGAAGTTGTACAAATATTTGTGTTTGCTATCTCAGCTGTTTTATACAGCTCCATTGTTGTCGAGTATAGAGTCGAACATAAAGAGAACAGCGTCAACAACTGCTAGGATACTGAATTATTAAAGACACTTCTTATTATGCGTACGGGATAAATGATGGCGTATATGGAATGTTGAATTAAAATTACAGGAAGTGAAGGATAATATAAAATACTTATTTTTGAAAATAGAGTTTTCAAAAATAAGTATTTTATATTATCCTTCCTTCCTTCCTTTTATAGTTTTGAAAGAGGATGAGACAAATTCAACTAAATTAAGTTGAGAAAAAACCTTAAATAAATTAAATTGTTTTTATAATTTTTACGTATTTTACATTATACGTGACTATTTCAATAAGGTTTTCCTATGTTGATTTTAGTTAATCATTTGTTACAAATATTTCTTACATTCACAAATCACCTCAGTCAGTGCCGTTGTCGTGAGTAGTCAGTGTATGTTTTGTTATTTTTGTCAAACTGTATGTTTTGTCAGACTTGAAGGAGTAACCTGAAGATACACTGATGGATGGATGCCAATGGATCTTCTAGAGGAATAGAGCTTGGTGCGCTAGTATGAGTTTGTTTTGCTGCTTTTGCTAAGATCTCACCATCAAATAAACTCTTAATAACCAGTAACATTCCTCCATCAGTGTATCGGAACTATCAAAATTGTTTCGTTTACACATTATTCTCGTAATGTACATGCATACGAATACTTAGTCAAGCTTTGGATATACTCGTATTATACAGGAAAGTGGTGCGATTGGTAGCCATCAGTTTTGCAAAGGCGTCCTTAAGTGAAAGAAGTCCAATGATAAAGTACTGCAGTGGAAGGACTTATTAAATTTTTATTTGTTAATTTCCGTTATGAGAAGACAATTTTATTAAAGATACCGGTTTTTATAAGGTGGGAGTGCAAGTTTCAATTTGAGCGCCTTTTTTGACGCGCTATAAACTGTAATAAGACTTTCGGATGTCATTAATTTATGAGGCTGTTAAACCATAACACTGTCGAAAATCTTACAAAACTTTATTATTTAGAAATAGTTCCTAGTTGAAACGTGATTATTTTATTATAGCTATTTATTTTATCATTGCTATTTACATCGAAGAGTAGCAAAAAATATAAGAATATATTTTTCGTTTCGTTTCATTGAAATGGATGTCTTAGAAGATATCATAGATTAATAAACCGGATTAATAAATCGATACCAATCAATCTTCACTGCCTCATATTAATATCTACATTGCACCCCTGCGAAGCCAAGACGGGATGCTACATGGAGAATTAGTTGTTAAAAGGCTCTCGAATACATCTCGCTGACCTTGTACTCAAGTCACTCACTAAGAATCTAGGAAAGAAAATCTTTTAAGTAGAAAAAGTAAACGGAAATAACACTCATTTCAAATTGCTTCCACAAGTTATATATTTTAAAACCTAAATATTTTAAACATTTTGCCCATGTATTTATTGATATTGGTTTGTTGTACTTTTTTAAATCAATGACATTTCACACAAGTAATATTACTAAGTCATGAAAATATGACTGGAGGTAATCTGTGCAGAAGTATAGAAAACAAAATAGCAAAGAATTATTTTCCAAACATTTTCTAAGAACGTCGCAAATCAGCACGAATAGTCAATATCCGATTCCACTTACTCCAGGGCATCTTATCATAGGTAAACCCTTAATTGTAGTACCCGAAATTATCTATAAAACAGATTCTATTTCTCCTTTGAAACGTTGGCTATTGTTGCAAAGAATGCTTCAAAGTTTTTGCCATAGATGGTCAACTGAATATTTAAATCAATTCATGCATCGGTATAAATGGGCAAATCAGAGGCCTGAGCCTGAAATTGGCCAGATAGTTTTAGTAAAAAAGATGATCTTCCTCCTGCAAAATGGCTCTTAGGTAAAATAATCAAAAAACTTATGGGTTTGGACAAAATTACGAGAGTTGTAACGCTTAAGTGTAAAGATGCTACATTTAAACGACCAATCAGTAAACCTTGCATGTTACCAGTTAGTCAATAAGATTACAAAAAAGCTGTATTTTAGATTTAAGGCCAGTTGTATGATTTTATTTTTAAGTTATTAGTGTTATCAATTTATCTTTTCGTGTTTATTCCACATTACCACCATTATTCATGATTATTTTATTGTAAACTAATACAGTCCATTACTTTTAAATGTTGACCATGGTTGGCGGTAGCAAATGAACATTCTATTCATGGTGGGCGGAATGTTTAATGTTATTGATAAAAAGTTGTTGTCACTTCTTCACTCATCTAGCAAAGAAGTGACAACAACTTACTATCGCGCTACTGTTTTATTGTGGCACCTTGCATATATACAAAGAGTTTTTCTATTAAATCATTCAGTATCACAAAAACATCGAATTTTATTCAGGAAGGTATATCAATTATAATCTAAATGAACTTTTAAAGTAATACTTAAGTTTATGAAGTCTTTACCGATCTCTCGTTTACGAGTCTCGTGGTAAATAAAATTTAGAAAACATATTTACCAACACTACATACTATACTTTTTGTTAAGCTACGAGGTAAGGGTTAAGCAAGTGAGAATGTTTAATGACGTGTTCTCGTTCAAAGGATATTCTATTACAGAAAATCTCGTGATACTTAATCTACATGGAATTCCATCCTCAATGACTACCATCCATTAGAAAAAGAGGACAACTCGTCAGATAGTTATATCTCTTTCTTTAAATTTGTGGTTTATTGTGGAATAAGGAATACAACAAATATTTTATTGAAATAACTAAATTACTTTTTCCTTTTTTTTTTTTGCTTTTAACTATGCAGAAAATAAAAAATCCTTCTTAAGAATTTTAGATCAAAACCTTGCCCACACCCTTTGTAAACATAAATTTTATACTCTTAGACTGTTTTCACGATATTATTATTGATATTGAACAACAAATATAAATGTTATATTTGTTGTTCAATATCAATATTAATTTTAAAAAAATACAAACCAAAGAATGCAAGATAATGGTTCGTTGATTTTATAAACACGATAATACTTTTATTTTACTATGACAGCCAATAATTTGGCTACAAATGTTTCTATTGAACAGCCTTCAGATACTTGTATAAGTAAAAACAGCTTGGAAGTATTAGTAGTAGTTTAAACTAGACATTAAGACAGTAGAGATATCTTCTAGCCAAATAATTAAGATATCAAATAATGATATTAATTATCATTATAGAAATACAAAAATTGTTAAAGTAAATATTAAAAATCATAATATAAACTATATCAACCTAGTGCGTCAGAACATTCAGTGTATAAGAAATAAGGAAGTAGAAATTGAATTGTTTTTAAATACTTTTAATATTAATATTTTTTGTGTCACTGAGCATTGGCTTAAGAATGATGAATTAATATTTAATTTCAATAACCACCAGGCTGGAAGTTCGTTCAACAGAGTTAATTCCATACATGGTGGCTCTTTAATTATTTTAAATAAACAGATAAAATTCAAAGAACGCAAAAACATAGTGAGCCACTCTGTTGAGCGGACAACTGAACTTGCTTCAGTTAAATTAGAAGAGTTCATAATTGTAAATGTTTATAGGCCACCGTCATCTAACTTTGAACATTTTGAAAATATTATGAATGAGGTATTGTTTAAACTATCACATTCTAGTAAAAAAGGTAATCATTTGTGGAGACTTCAATATTAATATTCTTGAACAAAATTCAATAAGTATAAAGTTTTTAAATTTGTTCAAATCTTATAATCTTTTACACATGTTTATGGAGCCTACTAGAGTCACAACCACAAGTGCCACTTGTATTGATAACATTTTTACAAGTGTTATTCCAAATTTTAAATGTTTATTCACTACATTAGATTCTGACCACTATGGCCAATTTATTAAATTCAGTTGTAGCAAGAGAGAAAAATCAAAACAGAAAATAAGTTTTATACCAGTGACTGTAGAACGTATCAAACAAATTAAAAATGGCTTAGTACGCTATTTGCCCTTGACGAAAAATTCAAACCCCAAATATTATGTATAATGACTTTTTTAGTATTTTCACTAAATTATTTAACTTTGTATTTATTCCAAAAACAGAGGTTGTTCAGACAGAGATTGGGCATCTGCTGAGTTACACAAAAATAGAGAAAAAAATTATATAATATGTATGCGGAATTGATGTTTAATACTAGTAATGAGTTTAGGGATGAGGTAAAATTATTTTCCAAATCTTTTAAAAAACAATGTAAAATAGCAAAAAATCAACATATTAAAAAATAAAATAGGAATTAGCAATAATAAGATAAAAACTCCTTTATTCAAATCCAGCTGTTCATTAGATCCTAGTAACTATAGACCTATTTCAGTCTTACCCACTTTTAGTAAGATTTTTGAGAAAATAATTCTTAATCAACTTGTTGCATATTTCAGTAAAAACAATCTCTTACAAAAAAAAAAATGCACTTGGCATTTTCTGTGATCTATCTAAGGCGTTTGTCTGCGTTCAACATGAAATCCTTATAAAGAAGTTAGAACATTATAGAGTTAAAAATAAGTCCCTAGATTTAATTAGTTCATATCTTAATGATAGAATTCCAAAAGTTGATGTAAATGGAAAACGTTCCCCTGGTTCTTTGGTAAAAATAGGTGTTCCACATGTGTGGCAGTGTATTTACCAAATTTTACAGAACCGAAATTGTTTTGTACAGAACTAATAGACACGTTGTTAGGATTAAATAACTCTACACTAAAAAAATTACTACAGTCTTACTACAGTCCGTTGGCTCGATCCGTGTTTATTTATACAGTGGTGATGAAAATACATTTAAATAATAATTTAAATATCATTCGTCACTGCTACAAATCGTTTTATTTAATTTTAAGGTTTGCAGTGTGTACGCATACTTGTATAACTAATTCATACACAAATAACAGCATTATGACTTTTGTTCCTCTTGTTACAGTTGAAGCAAAATTCTCAACAATTCTCAACAATGTAACTAACAACTATATAACCCAAGTCTTTATCAAACATTTTATTATTATAATCTAGATTCCTCAAGGTTATGTGTTTTTGTGACACATTAAGCGAAATCTGAAATATGAGTTTTATTATTATGAATAGGTTGAAAAGGGCATATGATGGTATACTATTAAATTTCGGCTCGTCATAACAATTATTATTTATTTATATCTTTTTGATTTTGAATGCATATGAGGTATCACTTCGAGGTCTCTATCAAGGGTCAGGAAGCCCTTCTATTTAGATACCATACTTATTAAAATGAGCCCTTCTGTAAAGACCTCCCTAGCTTATAACGTCTAGTATTTAAATTATGTCAGTCACATTTTATTTTTTTTATGAATGTCTATTATACTTTCTTAGATAGAGTGTGATGTAAGCATTAATTTTTCAGAATCTTAAAAATGGTTTTATAGGATTTTGCGACTTCAGAAGATGCATATTATTAATTGTTTCTACATCTGTCCTTAATTGACACTTAGCAGCATACAAAGTAAACCAACCCAGCAGTAGTGACACTAGTTAGTTGTCTAATTTTTCTTAATCGCATATGTCGTCGAATTTAACGTTTAGGTAGTGAGTTGATATGAGCATCCCATTGTAATTTTGAATACAAAGATAGACTTAAATATAAGGTTTTACTAACAGTGTCAATTGCATTGTCATCGATAATTGAATTTTGCCAAATTGGGGCACATAAAGAAAAGAAAACTTAAGACATTTTGTTTTTTTTTCTGTATTTAATATGTATAAATTTTACATTGAAAATCTTTAGAAAAGTCAGTTCCTACCAAAATCTGGCAGTGGTGACTAGTTTCGGGTTAATTTACTTAAGTAAGGTGAGAAAGAGATGGCACATTTAATGCATTCTAGGCTATTCTGTTAGCAGGCAGCATGGCAATCATGGTGGATCTCGCAACACTGATTAGTTTCTTTCTTCAAGTCAAGAGATTTTGGTTTTATGGCGGCAACTTGTCGAGCCAAAATAGAATAATCGAAAGGTGGTAGATCTGGAACTGGTGGTATAACAATTGGACTCTGATCCCTTAACGGATATGGAACTTGAGCAATATCGGTGGATGCACATGGGATATCCGCACAACCTGTGCGTTGCTGTGGTTCTGCTAAAGGACATGGCAATGATGGTGAATCATGGTGGATCTCGCCGCACTGATTAGTTTCTTTCTTCAGGGCAAAAGATTTTGGTTTTATGTCGGCAACTTGTCGAGCCAAAATAGAATAATCGAAAGGTGGTAGGTCTGGAACTGGTGGTATAACAATTGGACTCTGATGCTTCAACGGATATGGAACTTGAGCAATATCGGTGGATACACATGGGATATCCGCACAACCCTCCGAATGCTGTGGTTCTGCTAAACCACATGGCAATGATGGTGAATCATGGTCCCTTAAACAAGGCATGGCGGCTGTGGCCGCAACTAGGCAGGCAATACCAAGAAGGTACATCTAAAATAAATTTCATATATTTGTATTTAGTTAAAATCTCAATATAAAATTCTTTTTGAAATAGTAAATCTTTGAGCAATTTGAACTTACCGTTATTATTTCTGTTACTGTGATGAATTTTCAAATAATAATGATACTATTTCATAAAAACATCAACCTTAAATATGCCATAAATTATTAATTTAATAATTATGGTTGTAATTAATTAATAAGCACTATCATTGACCATAATTATTGAACCAATTACGACTTTTACATATTTTATGATTGTGTAATATTTATTTTTTATAAGTTATATAAATGACTAGTTTGTAATAATCAATAATTTTCTTAAAATCAACTTCATCTACTTAGATTAAAATTAAAAATATTATCTGGTGTCTAAACTCCAAAATATATATGTTTTTTTGTATATTTTTTTTGAAAAGACATGTTAGTGTACTTTTGTTAGAGATAAATTGAAATCAAATATAGGAACTATATATTCCTACCGCATACATACATACATACATACATACATGCATACAATTGTCATGTAAATTTTATAGTACTTTTCACTCTCTGTTAAAACTTAAACACTTCCTGCCCCATCGGGCAAAACTACAATTGGTTAACCTGTTACTGCTACCTATCCTTGACTTGGCTGATGTGTGCTATATCGACGCTAATGAAGTTCTCTTAAATAAATTACTTCGTCTATTAAATACCTGTATCCGCTTTATTTTCGGACTACGTAAGTTTGACCTCATCTCCGACTATAAATGGTTGCCCGTTCGTAAACGAAGAAACTTACGGACTCTTTGTTTACTTTACTCTATTTTGTTTAATCCTTCAACTCCTGTTTATTTAAAATGCAATTTCTCATTTTTAGCGGATGTACATGACAGATTGCTTCGTTCTTCCAGCAACCTTTTGCTCCATACACCCCTTCATCACACTGGTTTCTTGTCCAACTCATTTAGTGTAACCGCTGTCAGACTATGGAACGACTTACCGGAACATATAAGAAAAGCCACAAGTCGTGAGTCGTTCAAACGCCAAGTAAAAGAACACTATCTCAAATAATAAAGTATTTATACGTAGACTACATTATTTGTTATATATCTCATATGTATTAAATATTATGTCGGATATATCGTATGTATTATATGTCTTTTATATTATTATTTTTATGTTTTCTATATGTAGATTTAGATATATAGATAGTCTTATAATATTCTTTTTTTTTTTTTCTTTTACTTTTTATGTTTTGCACGCCTACCAACATCCTCTCCTGTACTTCGTAAGGTTGGCTGGTAGAGAATGACTTTGTGGCATTAAGCCCGCCTTTTGTGCAATAAAGAATTAAATAAATAAATAAATAAATACATGCTTAATAATACCTTATAAGTTATAACTATCATAAAGTTATCGACCCACCCTTTATAGTATGTCTTAATAAGTTAAAAGGATAAATCAATCAATTTCGTTTATAGTTATATCTATCTATATCATTATATCTATTTATATCTGTCTTGTTTATAGCACAATTATACTTGTAAGTTCCAAATTATGTAAAACACGATAAACATACTTTTGTTAAGAGGTGAAAACTCAATCTATTTTTCAAGATCAACCAATGCTGTTTACATATGTTAATGAATATATATTGTATTAAAAATTTGGTAATGTTTCGTCTAAGAACAAGAAAGGTTTATGTATGTTCTTATGGTTCCTTAACCAACCCACTTACCAAATTACAGCTCATGAGATGAACGCAACTACTAGGTATTGTCCGTCGGAATATACAGTTATTTTAGTAGCAGATATTGTATTTTTAAAATTTTTTCCATTTGTATTTTAAAGTGTTTTTCGTAATAAAGTGTCGATTACATATCTCTGTTATTAACATACTTGTATATTGTATAGTAAAAACTCGATAAGCTTAGGTCCTACACGGTAACTAAAAATGTTTTATATTTCATCATTCATCTCAAAATATTACACAATCATAAAATATGTAAAAGTCGTAATTGGTTCAAAAATTATAGTTAATGATAGTGCTTATTAATTAATTACAACCATAATTATTAAATTAATAATTTATGGCATATTTAAGGTTGATGTTTTTATGAAATAGTATCATTATTATTTGAAAATTCAACACAGTAACAGAAATAACAACGGTAAGTTCAAATTGCTCAAAGATTTTTTATTTCAAAAAGAATTTTATATTGAGATTTTAATTAAATACATATATATGAAATTTATTTTAGATGTACCTTCTTGGTATTGCCTGCCTAGTTGCGGCCACAGCCGCCATGCCTTGTTTAAGGGACCGTGATTCACCATCATTGCCATGTGGTTTAGCAGAACCACAGGATTCGGAGGGCTGTGCGGATAACCCATGTTTATCCACCGATATTGCTCAAGTTCCGTATCCGTTGAAGCATCAGAGTCCAGTTGTTATACCACCACGTCCAGAACTTATCAGATCAACTTTAGCAGAACCACAGGTTTCGGGGGGTTGTGCGGATATCCCATATGTATCTACCGATATTGATCAAGGTCCGTGTCCGTTGAAGCATCAGAGTCCAGTTGTTATACCACCACGTCCAGAACTTAGCAGATCAACTTTAGCAGAACCACAGGTTTCGGGGGGTTGTGCTGATATCCCATATGTATCCACCGATATTGATCAAGGTCCGTGTCCTTTGAAGCATCAGACTGCAGTTGTTATACCACCACCTCCAGAACTACCGCCTTTCGATTATTCTATTTTGAGTCGACGAATAGCGGACATAAAACCAAAATCTCTTGCCCTGAAGGAAGAAACTAATCAGTGCTGCGAGATCCACCATGATTGCCATGTTGCCTGCTAACAGAATAGCCTAGATTTTATTAAATTTTCCATCTCTTTCTCACCTTTCTTAAGTATAATAACCCGGAACTAAACACCACTGCCAGATTTTGGTAAGAACTGACCTTTCTTAAGATCTTCAATGTAAAATTGATATATATATAATACAGAAAAAAAAACAAAATGTTATGTCTTAAGTTTTCTTTACTTTATGTGCCCCAATTTGGTAAAATTCAATTCTCGATGACAATGCAATTGACACTGTTAATAAAACCTTATATTTAAGTCTATCTTTATATTCAAAATTACAATGGGATACTCATATCAACTCACTAGCTAAACGTTAAATTCGACGACATATGCGATTAAGAAAAATTAGACAACTAACTAGTGTCACTACTGCTGGGTTGGTTTACTTTGTATACTGCTAAGTGTCAATTAAGGACAGATTTAGAATCAATTTTTATTTTACAAAAGAGAGCCGTTTGAGCAATTATTAATATGCATCCGCTGGAGTCCCAAAATCCTATAAAACCATTTTCAAGATTCTGAAAAATTAATACTTACATCACTCTCTATCTTAGAAAGTATAATAGACATCCATAAAAAAATAAAACATTTTTTTTAAGAAGTTACTGGGATAATTTAAATACCAGGCGTTATAAGCTAGGGAGGGTCTTTACATAAGGGCTCATTTTAATAAGTATGGTATCTAAATAGAAGGGCTTCCTGGAAGGAAGTGATACCTGATATGCATTCAAAGTCAATAATAATAATGATTATGACGAGCTGAAATTTAATAGTATATCTCCTTAAGCAATCTCGATTATAATAATGAAATGGTTTTGATGACAAGAAGAAATGACAAGAAAATTGTTTTGTTTTTATTTTTTGTTTGTTGTAAAACCAATATTACGTAAACACAAAAAAATAATAATTCAGAACTATTTTGCACATCAGATGCGCTACATTTACATAAATAAAGATTACCAGCACAAACATATATATGGATAAAACTACAGCCCATACTTTGTTCTGACTACACACACTACACTTGGTAAATTATTATTGTTTCTTTTTTCCCTAATATTTATTTTGGTCTTTTTAAATTTAATGAAATGTAAAATTTGATGAACAAAAAGTAGACTAAAAAATATTTTATTGTTATTGTAAGGCGGCTATTACATAAAGAGCAAGGATGAAAACTCTTGTCGAAATGTATGTGTTTCTTTTGAAATAGTAGTTATTAAAATAAGTTATATTTATTGTATTAGTTTTGGTAAACAAACGATTTAAACATGGATTAAACATGGATTAAAAGGATGATCTTATTTTTTTTAAACATTAAGAGTAAAAATATTTTACAGTTTTTGAATTTTGGAAAATAATTAAGATTTTATTGATATAAGTTTTTCGTAGAATATAATAATTTAATTGTCACTAGTATTTTTAAGTAGCAACATCCTGAAGTATTAATAGCATTTGTTTATTAAAAGGCCAACTTAATTAATAAAAACCGAACGCATCTCGTACGGGATCAATTTTGATTGGTGGATTGTTTTTACGCCGTCTTGCCCCTCTTCCTTGCTTCCTTCTTTCTTCAAAAAGAAATTTCTACACAAAACGAGCGTCACTAACCGATATTTTGAAAAACTCCTATTAAGGTACTGGTGTATCACCCTGACAGTGTCCTAGCTTCCGAGACCGTTATCCTCACCTATTACAGGTATTAGGTAAGTAATTACAGTTTTTATAATCAAATTTTGGTCCAATTCGAGCCGGATTCGTTTATCCTCGAACTCCAACGGCCGCCATATCTTTCGAAAAATAAAATTACTTTTTTACATCGTAGGTTTAAAATCTAGATGAAATTAAACAAAATATTGATGAGTCTTATCTTGCTATTTTATCTCAATTCATTTCAAATTCCGATCAGTTTGATAGTTATAAACAAAAATATGCTAAATAAGAGCAGCGATTTCTGGAGTTTAGGAGTAAATATCAGTCATTTATTCCGATAGTTGCAGGTAGTCCGAAATCTAGTATTAAACTGTGCGATAGCTTTAGTAATAACAATGTAAGATTACCAAAAATAAATCTACCTCAGTTTTCAGACAATTATTGTGACTTTCCTAACTTTATAAACTTATTTGTTAGTCTAATACATTGTAACCAATCATTGAGTCTGGAGAGACCGTCCAGAAGTCCAGAAGAGTCCAGAAGAAACAATACTTACTTAGTTGTCTTTCACACGAGCTCTTAAACTTAATTAAACATTTAACTAATATTCCCGAAAATTATGAGGTGGTTCGGTCAATACTTATAGATAGGTATGAATGAGAATGATAGCCGCCTCACATCCTACTCAGTTGCATAACTTTGTTAGTAACAATCAAGAGAACACGCGCGGGCTCACTAGTCTTGGACTTCCTGTCAAGGAGCGGTCATTATTATTATTTTATATTCTTGTAAGAAAACTAGATACTGAACTACGCTTTACATTTGAAATTAATCATCAAAACGTTAATTAATTTATTTATTTATATCTTTTCCACTTGAAATCATAATCAGTGATCACTTGTGTACGTCAACATGGAAGTGTCAGGAGAGCCTATTTTGATACCAGATTTATCGTAATAAGCCCTTCTGCAAAAGCACTTTTCATCTTAATGTTAAAACTATGAGAGTTCTAAACGCGTCCTGGTCTGAAAAGAACCACAACCACAAGAACCAATCAGCCGGATATATTTTTTGTTATTGTGATCACTGTTTCACAAACGTCAATCTTAAAATCAAGTTTGGAACAACTATGTCCGTCGCAATCAATCGGAAGTTAAGCTTAATGATTTCAGGCAACGAAAATTAAATAATAATAACAGAAAAAAAATATATATATATAAATCTTCGGCCTGCCACACAACCAGTCACCGCAAGCAGCACCCGTCCACGAGCATAACACAAGAGCCAGCCATCACTCCCCTCGCCATATTTGAGGGAGAAAGGTATCCCGACTCCCGACGCTACCGCAAGTAGTGACTTCTAAGGAATCGGTGTGATGCAGCAGGTGGATAAGGAAAATAATTTACAACAAAAGACAAATTGCGAAGATTACTAGCTATTCGCAATACAATACAATTCATTCCCAGGCCATACCGTCGTCGATGTAATCCTTTACACTATAGTAGGATTTTTTTTCAAATTATTTTTTACATATCATTTAAATTTATTTAATGATAGTCTTAAGGCTTCATTTGGGAGCTTGTTATATAAACGTATACAATCTTTAAAGGATTTGCCTATTTTATGGAGCCTAGTGCGGGGCATGGCGAGTTTATTTTTATGTCTTTTATTAATTTTATGAAAATCACAATTTTTCTTGAACTTCGAAATATTTTTAAAAACGTAAATTAAAATTTCATACATATATTGATTATAAACAGTCATAATTTTAAATTCTTTAAATTTGTTTTTTAAAGAGTTTCTTGGTCTCATATTATATATTGCTCGAACAGAACTCTCCTGCAATGTAAATATGGTATCAATGTCAGCCACATTGCCCCATAAGAGTATACCGTATAATTATTTACATTTACATTGATATTAAGCTATGAAAGTAACTAAAGTAAACTAATCGAGCAGTTTCCATATTTGTTAATCGACGTATTTTTTTAACCGCGTATGCAGCAGAACTAAGTCTGCTTGACAAATCAAATATATGAGGACCCCATTGCAATTTTTCATTTAAAGTAATGCCCAAGAAAGTAGTAGATTTGACCAAGTCCAATTCCTCATTATTTAATTGCACATTGGTTCTAACATTTTTAAAATTTGGTGCACTAAATATAACACATTTCGTCTTTTTTTATTGAGTAACAAATTATTGGCGTAAAGCTATTGTACAAAATCTGAGAGAGCATTGTTTACATCGAAAATAACAGATTGCCGTATATTAACTTTAAAAGTAAGAGAAGTATCATCAGCAAACATCACTATCCCATGTTTTTCCCTAACTAGGTGTCGTAAGTCATTTATGTAAATGAGAAACAAGAAAGGCCCTAAGATAGAGCCCTGTGGCATTTTACATTGTTTTTTTAAATATTTGGAAATAATTTTACCTCATCTCTAAACTCATTACTAGTATTAAACATCAATTGCGCATACATATTATATAATTTTTCTCTATTTTTGTGTAACTCAGCAGATGCCCAATCTCTGTCTGAACAACCTCTGTTTTTGGAGTAAATACAAAGTTAAATAATTTAATGAAAGTACTGAAAAAGTCATTATACATAATATTGGGGTTTGAATTTTTCATCAAGGGCAAATAGCGTACTAAGCCATTTTTAATTTGTTCGATACATTCTACAGTCACTGGTATAAAACTTATTTTCTGTTTTGATTTTTCTCTCTCGCTACAACTGAATTTAATAAATTGGCCATAGTGATCAGAATCTAATGTATTAAATAAACATTTAAAATTTGGAATAACACTTGTAAAAATGTTATCAATACAAGTGGCACTAGTGGTTGTGACTCTAGTAGGCTCCATAAACATGTGTAAAAGATTATAAGATTTGAACAAATTTAAAAACTTTATACTTATTGAGTTTTGTTCAAGAATATTAATATTGAAGTCTCCACAAATGATTACCTTTTTTACTAGAATGTGATAGTTTAAACAATACCTCATCCATAATCTTTTCAAAATGTTCAAAGTTAGATGACGGTGGCCTATAAACATTTACAATTATGAACTCTTCTAATTTAACTGAAGCAAGTTCAGTTGTCCGCTCAACAGAGTGGCTCCACTACGTCCTTGCGTTCTTTGAATTTTATCTGTTTATTTAAATAATTAAAGAGCCACCATGTATGAAATTAACTCTGTTGAACGAACTTCCAACCTGATGGTTATTGAAATTAAATATTAATTCATCATTCTTAAGCCAATGCTCAGTGACACAAAAAATATTAATGTTAAAAGTATTTAAAAACAATTCAATTTCTAATTCCTTATTTCTTATACACTGAATGTTCTGACGCACTAGGTTGATATAGTTTATATTATGATTTTTAATATTTACTTTACAATTTTTGTATTTCTATAATGATCATTAATATCATTATCATCATTTGATCTTAATTATTTGGCTAGGTTTGCTGATAATTCGCATCTAGACACTGGCAATGCTTCTCCAGCACATCTTCCTCACTGCGGTATTTCGATGCCTGAAATCCGCATCACTAACAAAGAGGTATGGAGAACATTGTGTCGTTTAGATGTGAATAAAGCCAGTGGTCCTGATGGTATACCAGCCATTCTGCTCAAGGCATGCGCAGCTGAGTTGTCTCCTGTACTGACACGTCTGTATCGCCTCTCTTTCATGACTGGAATAGTGCCGAAATCCTGGAAGCTTGCTAATGTGCAACCCGTGCCCAAAAAAGGCAGCCGTGCCGACCCTGTCAATTACAGACCGATTTCAATCACCTCCATACTCTGCAAGATTATGGAGCGTGTATTGAACTCGCGCCTACTAGCATACCTAGAAGGTAACGATCTCCTCAGTGACCGACAGTACGGGTGTCGCCGTAATAGGTCTACTGGGGACCTCCTAGTGTATGCTACTCATATTTTAGGCGAGGCCATCGAGAAGAACGGAGAAGCGGTCGCCGTCTCTTTGGACGTCTCGAGGGCATTTAACAGGGTCTGGCATGCGAGTCTTATATGCAAGCTTTCAGCGTACGGTATATCTCCTGGTCTGATCGGCTGGGTAACGGACTTTCTGAGCCACAGATCTCTCCGAGTAGTTGTCGACGGGTGTTCCTCGGAACCCTTGACAATAAATGCTGGAGTGCCTCAGGGGTCCGTTCTTTCTGCAACTCTGTTTCTGCTGCACATTAATGATCTATTGAAGCCCGGTATCTATGGGTATGCAGACGACAGCACAGTTGTAGAAAGATATCTGCCGAGTAGTCGGGCTAGTCGAGATCAAGTACAGTCTGAAAGAGAAGCCATGGTGCAACGTTTGAATGACAAACTTCAGGCAGTCTCCGCATGGAGCAATGCCAATCTTGTCAAGTTCAACGCCATCAAAACGCAGACGTGTCTATTCACCGCCAAAAGGAGCCCTTTCACCTTGGCTCCTACTTTCCAGAATGTATCCTTAGAATACAGTGACCGGCTTCAGTTGTTAGGCTTAGAGATTTCCTCGAACCTCATTTTTGGTCGGTTCATTGAGTCCAGAGCAAGAGCAGCAGCAGCAAAGCTTGCCGTTCTTGCGAAGGTTCGGCAGTACTTTACACCGGGACAGCTTCTTGTTTTATACAAAGCACAGATCCGGTCGTGTGTAGAGTACTGTGGACACATATTTGCTGGTGCCGCAAAGTCTCATCTTGCGGTTCTGGACTCAATTGAGAGGCGAGCAAAGAGGCTTATAGGCGATCCCGAATTGGTCGAAGCCGACCTCCAAAGCCTTGAACACAGGCGTAAAATTGCTAGCCTCTCAGTATTCTATAGGATACATTTTGGTGAGTGTGCGCAGGAATTACACGAGTTAATTCCCCCGTCCCCCTTCCATCACCGGACGTCCCGACGCACGGCAGGTATCCATCCTTTTGTTGTGGACATTCCACTTGTCCGAACGAAGCGCTTTGCTTCCTCATTTTTAGTGCGTACAGCGAAGGACTGGAACAATTTACCTGCGTCGGTATTTCCGGCCAAATATAATGTGGGTGTCTTCAAGAGAAGAGTGAATAGGTTGCTAGGGCAATGCGCCTTACCATCTAAGACTACATTCCACTTACCATCAGGTGGAATGTAGTCAAGCATTGCCCTAGATCATACAAAAAAAAAAAAAAAAAAAAAAAAAAATAGGGGATATCTCTACTGTCTTAATGTCTAGTTTAAACTACTACTAATACTAGTTGGATTTATTTCCAAGCTGTTTTTACTTATACAAGTATCTGAATGCTGTTCAATAGAAACATTTGTAGCCAAATTATTGGCTGCCATAGTAAAATAATATAATAGCGATGAAGCTACCTGTCTTTTAATATATGGAGATAGGTAATACCTACCATTAGTCAAATTATAAAAGTTACTAACATTAGTGTTAGTGTCAATTACATGAAATTTGTCATTATACAAACATAAATTATACATAAATAAGTTTATCTTATACCTAATTTTATTTTCGGCCTGTGGCAAACCTTGATTATAGGATAATGAAAACCAGACAATTTTATTGACATCTAAGTTACTTATAGTTTCAAAACATTTTTTAAATTCCAAATTATTTAAATTATCTCCATTTCCTACAAAAAATATTATATTTGTTGACTTAGTAAATCGTTTACTTGAATTCTTAATTTGTCTAGTAATGTCAGGTAAATAGCTGTTGAATACATTTTGTTTTTCAAAATATTTTTTTTACAGATCTAATTTGTTTTCCAATATTATCGCTAAACATATTAATATCATACACCTTCCGACCATCGTTCAGTACTTCAAGGGGCTTTCCCAAAAGTACTTTAAACGTGCTGAGCCACACCCGAACCCACTGGTGGCTGATTCCGCAGAGTATAGACCACGTAAGACTACTTTAGTCAGAAAAAGAATAACCAAGTCGGTACTCGTTGACCCGACGACGAGTTCAGAGTAGGTAATAACGTGTAATAAATAACACAACATACATCTAAAAATTAATGTTTTAACTGTTTAAGATCTCATAGAATTTCTGATTGTTTATCTAAATTCCGTTACCAAATCTTGCATAGATCTAACGAACAAAACACGTCAGTAAACTCTGTTTAATCAGTTCAGTTAAATAGTAATGAGAACATGCCCATGTTAACTAATAATGTCATATCTCTTGACGCGAATTATACAAGTGAATCGATCATTCATTCACATCCGAAGTTTTCGGATTCCGCTCCTTGTGAATCATCTGTCCTTGTGTCCTCACGTCCACACAGACCGCAATTGAAGGTTGATGTAAAATAACTTCTGGGATTTACAACTAGCGACACAACCTCCTGCCTCAGCAGTCGTTTCGAAACCAAACCCGAAGCAACTGAGCACCTCAATAGTGAGGAGTGAGTGGAAGTAACTAAACACGAAATTTGCAAACTGCGAGCGGTCTGTGAAACCGCGTGTCCATAGTTAAAGGTTAATATCAAAATATTATGCATAAGAGTATTTTTTAAATAATTAAAGCCTCGGTAATAATGCAATTCAGCTACAGAATGAATACTTACATATTTGTTTTGGTTCAACTTGCAAAAGAAAATTACATATACTTATATATTTTATATGTACTTTTCTTTTGCAAGTTATATTTCGTTATATGTGATGCCACGAAAGGTATTGCAGAGTATGACGGTATAGTTATATATCCACAGACTTTTACCATTGGGAGGGAAATATTGATAAAATATACTTATTATCTACTTAACATAATCAACAAGACTCCTTTACATTGAGTAATAACGTCAATGAATCCAACTGATATTACGTGTATATTATTTAATAGCAAATCTAATCTACGTCAATTATAATTTTCAATATCCATTAAAATAGACTTACATAATATTAAAGTGACAATTACAATCGTACAATAAGTCTGGCTTCTCCTACTAAGAATATATATAAGAATTATCATAGAATATATATAAGAAGAGAGAGAAGTAATATATATAAGAATTATCATAGACTAACTTTTTTTAAACATTTAAAAAAATGCCATATGACTTTTAAATTTAAATAGTTATAAAAAATTGTAAAACATAATTGGGAATAAAACGAAATTAATTTCTCTCTAGAATGAAAACAAAATCTTATAAAAGCTATTAATACTTCTGGGTTGCTACTTAAATATTTTACGAAAAACTTATATCAATGAAATCTTAATTATTTACCAAAATTCAAAAACTGTAAAATATTTTTACTCTTATTGTTTAAAAAAATTTAAGAGTGTCCTTTCAATCCATGTCTCCTCGTTTGCTTACAAAAACTAATACAATAAATATAATTATTTTAATAACTATTATTACAAACAAAAACTAATACAATAAATATAATTTATTTTAATAACTATTATTACAAACAAATGTATATGTTTGTGCTGGTGATCTTTATTTATGTAAATGTAGCGCATCTGATGTGCAAAAAAGTTCTTAATTATTATTTTTTTGTGTTTACGTAATATTGGTTTTACAACAAACAAAAAAAAAAACAAAACACTTTTCTTGTCATTTCTTCTTGTCATCAAAACCATTTTATTATTATAATCGAGATTGCTAAAGGCTATGTGTTTTTGTGAGACATTAAGCGAAATCTGAAATATGGTATTGTTTCGTTGGTATTTCCCTAATAAGATGTCAACCCTGCGATATTCGATATGGTTGAGGGTTCAATATTTTCATCTATTGTTTTATTATTATGAAAAGGTTGAAAAGAGCATATGATCATATACTATTAAATTTCAGCTCGTCATAATCATTATTATTAATTTATATCTTTTTGACTTTGAATGCCTATCTATATGTGATATCTATCACTTCCGTACATCGCGGGTCAGGAAGCCTTTCTATTTAGATACCATACTTATTAAAATGAGCCCTTCTGTAAAGACCCTCCCTAGCTTATAACGTCTAGTATTTAAATTATGCTAGTCACTTTTTACAACAAATGTTTTATTTTTTATGGATGTCTATTATACTTTCTAAGATAGAGAGTGATGTAAGCATTAATTTTTCAGAATCTTGAAAGTGGTTTTTATGATTTTGGGATTTCAGATGATGCATATTAATAATTGCTCAAATGGCTCTCTTTTGTAAAATAAAAATTGATTCTACGTCTGTCCTTGATTGACACTTAGCAGTATACAAAGTAAACCAACCCAGCAGTAGTGACACTAGTTAGTTGTCTAATTATTCTTAATCGCATATGTCGTCGAATTTAACG
Organism: Napeogenes sylphis; assembly: GCA_959347405.1. Classification (NCBI taxonomy): domain Eukaryota; kingdom Metazoa; phylum Arthropoda; class Insecta; order Lepidoptera; family Nymphalidae; genus Napeogenes; species Napeogenes sylphis. The sequence goes on along the minus strand of OY365788.1, from coordinate 24,078,210 downwards.
TTTAGCTATAGAGTTAATATGTTCATTGTAATTTTGAATATAAAGATAGACTTAAATATAAGGTTTTATTAACAGTGTCTATTGCGTTGTCATCGCTAATTGAATTTTGCTAAATTGGGGCACATAAAGAAAAGAAAATGCTGTATTATATGTATGTATAAATTTTACATTGAAGATCTTTAGAAAGGTTATTTCTAACCAAAATCTGGCAGTGGTGACTATTTCCAAGTTTAAGGTGAGAAAGTGATGGCACATTTAATGAATTTTAGGCTATTCTCTTAGAAGGCAACATGGCAATCATGGTGGATTTCGCCGCACTGATTACTTTCTTTCTTCAAGGCAAGAGATTTTGAATTTATGTCGGCTATTTGTCGACTCAAAATAGAATAATCGAAAGGCGGTAGTTCTGGAGGTGGTGGTATAACAACTGCAGTCTGATGCTTCAAAGGACACGGAACTTGACCAATATCGGTGGATACACATGGGATATCCGCACAGCCCTCCGAATCCTGTGGTTCTGATAAAGTTGATCTGATAAGTTCTGAACGTGGTGGTATAACAACTGGACTCTGATGCTTCAACGGATACGGTACTTGAGTAATATCGGTGGATACACATGGGATATCCGCACAACCCTCCGAAACCTGTGGTTCTGCTAAAGTTGATCTGCTAAGTTCTGGCCGTGGTGTTATAGCAACGGGACTCTGATGCTTCAACGGATACGGAACTTGATCAATATCGGTGGATACACATGGGATATCCGCACAGCCCTCCGAATCCTGTGGTTCTACTAAAGTTGATCTGCTAAGTTCTGGACGTGGTGGTATAACAACTGGACTCTGATGCTTCAACGGATACGGAACTTGATCAATATCGGTGGATACACATGGGATATCCGCACAACCCTCCGAATGATGTGGTTCTGCTAAAGTTGATCTTCTAAGTTGTGGCCGTGGTGTTATAGCAACGGGACTGTGATGCTTCAACGGATACGGAACTTGAGCAATATCGGTGGATACACATGGGATATCCGCACAACCCTCCGAATGATGTGGTTCTGCTAAAGTTGATCTTCTAAGTTGTGGCCGTGGTGTTATAGTAACGGGACTGTGATGCTTCAACGGATACGGAACTTGAGCAATATCGGTGGATACACATGGGATATCCGCACAACCCTCCGAATGCTGTGGTTCTGTTAAAGCACATGGCAATGATGGTGAATCATGGTGGATCCCGCCGCACTGATTAGTTTCTTTCTTCAGGGCAAGAGATTTTGGTTTTATGTCGGCTATTAGTCGACTCAAAAGAGAATAATCGAAAGGTGGTAGTTCTGGAGGTGGTGGTATAACAACTGGACTCTGATGCTTCAACGGATACGGAACTTGAGCAATATCGGTGGATACACATGGGATATCCGCACAACCCTCTGAATGCTGTGGTTCTGCTAAAGTTGATCTGCTAAGTTCTGGACGTGGTGTTATAGCAACGGGAATCTGATGCTTCAATGGATACGGAACTTGAGCAATATCGGTGGATACACATGGGATACCCGCACAGCCCTCCGAATCCTGTGGTTCTACTAAAGTTGATCTGCTAAGTTCTGGACGTGGTGGTATAACAACTGGACTCTGATCCTTCAACGGATACGGAACTTGATCAATATCGGTGGATACACATGGTATATCCGCACAACCCTCAGAATTCTGTGGTTCTGTTAAAGCACATGGCAATGATGGTGAATCATGGTGAATCTCGCCGCACTGATTAGTTTCTTTCTTCAGGGCAAGAGATTTTGGTTTTATGTCGGCTATTTGTCGACTCAAAATAGAATAATCGAAAGGCGGTAGTTCTGGAGGTGGTGGTATAACAAGTGGACTCTGATGCTTCAACGGACACGGAACTTGATCAATATCGGTGGATACACATGGGATACCCGCACAGCCCTCCGAATTCTGTGGTTCTGATAAAGTTGATCTGCTAAGTTCTGGACGTGTTGGTATAACAACTGGACTCTGATGCTTTAACGGATACGGAACTTGAGCAATATCGGTGGATACACATGGGATATCCGCACAACCCTCCGAATGCTGTGGTTCTGCTAAACCACATGGCAATGATGGTGAATCATGATCCCTTAAACAAGGTAAGGCGGCTGTGGCCGCAACTAGGCAGGCAATACCAAGAAGGTACATCTAAAATAAATTTCATATATATGTATTTAATTAAAGTCTCAATATAAAATTCTTTTTGAAATAGTAAATGTTTGAGCAATTTGAACTTACCGTTATTATTTCTGCTACTGTGTTGAGTTTTCAAATAATAATGATACTATTTAATAAAAACATCAACCTTAAATATGCCATAAATTATTAATTTAATAATTATGGTTTTAACTTATTAATAAGCACTATCATTAACTATAATTATTGAACCAATTACGATTGTGTAATATATTTTTTAAGTTATATAAATGACTAGTTAGTTAGTAATAAACAATGTTTTTTTTTATAATCAACTTCATCTACTTAGATTGAAATTAAAAATATTATCTGGTGCCTAAACTCCAAAATATATATGTTTTTTTGTATATTTTTTTTGAAAAGACAAGTTAGTGTACTTTTGTTAGAGATAAATTGAAATCAAATCTAGGAACTATATATTCCTACCGCATACATGCTCAATAATACCTTATAAGTTATAACTATCATAAAGTTATCCACCCACCCTTTATAGTATGTCTCAGTAAGTTAAAAGTACAACTCAATAAATTTCGTTTATAGAGTTATATCTATCTATATCTGTCTTGTTTATAGCACAATTATACTAGTAAGTACCAGATTAGGTAAAACACAGTAAAACATACTTTTGTTAAGAGGTGAAAATTCAATGTATTTTTCAAGATCAACCATTGTTGTTTACATAATTTAATGAACGTTTGGTCTAAGTTATTGTAATTTTTCGTCTAAGAACGAGAAAGGTTTATTTATGTTCTTATGGTTCCTTAACCCACCCACTTACCAAATTACAGCTCATGAGATGAACGCAACTACTAGGTATTGTCCGTTGGGATATACACTTATTTTGGTAGCAGATATATTTTTTTGTTATTATTATTTCTTTTGTGTCAATTACATACCTCTGTTATTAACATACTTGTATATTGTATAGTAAAAACTCGATAAGCTTATGTCCTAGACGGTAACTAGAAATATTTTATATTTCACGAAATATTTCAAATTAAATAATTTTTACTCATCAAGGGGTTATGCTAAAGATGAGACAATAATTATGTAGTTTTTATTGATATTGAGCATATGACAGATTATAATACAATGTTTTTATGTAAAAAAAACTATAATATCTAATACACTTATAATTATAATTATAAATATTCTTGAACAAAATTCAATAAGTATAAAGTTTTTAAATTTGTTCAAATCTTATAATCTTTTACACATGTTTATGGAGCCTACTAGAGTCACAACTACTAGTGCCACTTGTATTGATAACATTTTTACAAGTGTTATTCCAAATTTTAAATGTTTATTCAATACATTAGATTCTGACCACTATGGCCAATTTATTAAATTCAGTTGTAGCCAGAGAGAAAAATCAAAACAGAAAATAAGTTTTATACCAGTGACTGTAGAACGTATCGAACAAATTAAAAATGGTTTAGTACGCTATTTGCCCTTAATGAAAAATTCAAACCCCAATATTATGTACAATGACTTTTTTAATACTTTCACTAAATTATTTAACTTTATATTTACTCCAAAAACAGTGGTTGTTAATGATAAATTAGTGTTTAGTGTTTGGGCATCTGCTGAGTTACACAAAAATAAAGAAAAATTATGTAATATGTATGCGGAATTGATGTTTAATACTAGTAATGAGTTTAGGGATGAGGTAATATTATTTTCCAAATCTTTTAAAAAACAATGTAAAATAGCAAAAAAACAACATTTTAAAAAATAAAATTGGAAATAGCAATAATAAAATAAAAACAACTTGGAAAATAATTAATGAGGAAACTGGAAGAGCTAAATCCCAAAGGATCGACTTTAAATTGAATATAGATAATAAATATGTTACGTCTGACCTCGAGGTTGCTACTGCTTTTGAAACCTTTTTTACTAATAATACAATGACTACAACGTTATCTTTAAATTCTTCTACCGCTGCAGCTATGGGTTTACTTAGAGAGAATGTAGATCAATGTGTTAGCAGTTTTAAGTTTGAAAAAGTTAATGCTCAAGAAGTAATCAAAGTATTTAGATCAATTAGCGTTAAAAAGACTAGTGATCTTTGGGGGTTTTCTGTTAACATACTTAAGTTCATAATTGACATTGTAGCACCAGACTTAGCATTAATATTTAATAATTGTTTAGAATATGGTATATTTCCTGATCTAATGAAACAAAGTAAAATAACTCCAATATTCAAATCCGTCTATTCATTAGATCCTAGTAACTATAGACCTTTTTCAGTCTTACCCACTTTTAGTAAGATTTTTGAAAAAATAATTCTTAATCAACTTGTGGCATATTTCAGTAAAAACAATCTCTTACACAAAAACCAGTTTGGTTTCACTGCCGGTCGCTCTACAACAGATGCTGGTGTTGAGCTATTACTAAACATATTTGAAGCCTGGGAAGGATCACAGGATGCACTTGGCATTTTCTGTGATCTATCTAAGGCGTTGGACTGCGCTCAACATGAAATCCTTATAAAAAAGTAAGAACATTATGGAGTTAAAAATAAGTCCCTAGATTTAATTAATTCATATCTTAATGATAGAATTCAAAAAGTTGATGTAAATGGAAAACGTTCCCCTGGTTCTTTGGTAAAAATAGGTGTGCCACAGGGCTCTATCTTAGGGCCTTTCTTGTTCCTCATTTACATAAATGACTTACCTCACCTAGTGAGGGAAAAACATGGGATAGCGTTGTTTGCTGATGATACTTCTCTTACTTTTAAAGTTAATAGACGGCAATCTGTTATTGACGACGTAAACCATGCTCTCTCAGATGTTGTACAATGGTTTAACGCCAATAATTTGTTGCTTAATAAAAAAAAGACAAAATGTGTCAAATTTAGTTTACCAAATGTTAAAAATGTTAGAACCAATGTACAATTAAATAATGAGGATTTGGACTTGGTCAAATCTATTACTTTCTTGGGCATTACTTTAGATGAAAAATTGCAATGGGGTCCTCATATATTTGATTTGTCAAGCAGACTTAGTTCTGCTGCATACGCGGTAAAAAAAATACGTCGATTAACAAGTATGGAAACTGCTCGATTACTTACTTTAGTTACTTTCATAGCTTTAGATACTTTAGTTACTTTCATAGCTTAATGTCATACGGTATACTCTTTTGGGGCAATGCGACTGACATTGATACCATATTTACATTGCAAAAGAGGTCTGTTCGCGCAACATATAATATGAGACCAAGAGACTCTTTAAGAAACAAATTTAAAGATTTCAAATTTATGACTGTTTACAATCAATATATTTATGAAACTTTAATTTACGTTCATAAAAATATTTCAAAGTTCAAGAAAAATTGTGATTTTCATAAAATTAATAAAAGACATAAAAATAAACTCGCCATACCCCGCACTAGGCTCCATAAAATAGGTAAATCCTTTAAAAGTTGTATACGTTTATATAACAAGCTCCCAAATGAAGCCTTAAGCCTCTCATTAAATAAATTTAAATTATATGTAAAAAATAATTTGATAAAAAAATCCTACTATAGTGTAAAGGATTACATCAACGACGGTATTGTCTGGGAATCTTCGCAATTTGTCTTTTGTTGTAAATTATTTTCCTTATCCACCTGCTGCATCACACCGATTCCTTAGAAGTCACTACTTGCGGTAGCGTCGGGAGTCGGGATACCTTTCTCCCTCAAATATGGCGAAGGGAGTGATGGCTGGCTCTTATGTTATGCTCGTGGACGGGTGCTGCTTGCGGTGACTGGTTGTGTGGCAGGCCGAAGATTTATATATATATATATATATATATATATATATATATATATATATATATATATATATATTTTCTGTTATTATTATTTAATTTTCGTTGCCTGAAATCATTAGGCTTCTTTTCCGATTGATTGCGACGGTTCTTGTTGTTCCAAAATTGCATTTAAGTTTGACGTTTGTGAAACAGTGATCAAAATAACAAAAACTATATCCGGCTGAGTTTGTTGTGTGGTTCTTCTCAGACCAGGACGCGTTTGGAACCCTCATAGCTTTAACATGAAGATGGAAAGTGCTTTTTCAGAAGGGCTTATTACGATAAATCTAGTAACGTAATAGGCCCTCCTGACACTTCCATGTTGACGTATACAAGTGATCACTGATTATGATTCTAAGTGGAAAAGATATAAATAAATACTTATATGTATAATTACAGAAAAGTAAAACTTTTTTCGATGTTTAGTTTACTAAAATAAGACGGTGAATACTCAATATATTTTAGTTTGGTGTGATATCTTAATTATCGCTTTGGACTTATTTTACTAAATTAACTTTTATTTTTACATTGTCGGTACATGTATGTTTTCTGGATAGACATATAAATGCATTTCATATTGGAGAAAAAACATATAAAAGAGTGATGTTTATGTATTAAAATATTATATTACTTTATAAAGCTCTGAGCTGATGACTCTGTCATCTTCTCATCATCAAGCAGATTTTACGATAGAGCCCCGTGCCTTCTTTCTCCACTGCTTTAAATGTAGACGTAGAACCCAACAAGAAACGTAAACTGGCCTTAGCCCGTTTGAGCCGACAACTACCGCTCGTGGTATAAATAGTTGAGGAGCACCCACGACTACCGGTGCTGTACTTCAAAAGTACAACATCCTCCTCTGGGTTCTACTTCGATTGATTACTCACCAAAGAAGCATTCCCCAATAGAAATCACTTCTAAGCATCTCTCCAAAATGGATTCTCAATTTTTTCGGTTTACCAGGGCCTTTTGCGGAAGAGCCAATAATCAAGGTGGACACTTCCGCATTCCAATCACCAGGACAAAAAAAAGAAATCCGTGGGAATAGCCAAGTCGTGGAAATGTGTATTTTTACTGGAGGCCATATCATAAAAAGAACTTTAATCTTAACTTGTAATATAACTTATAAGAGTCACGAAATATATACTCAACATATTGTTATGAAATGTAATGTGGATATTATAATTTAAAAAAATATTTAATTGGTGTAGTTATTATGAATATATAATACACATAGTCCGTTGTTGGACTAGAATAAAGAGTTAAGCACACATATTCATCAAATTCTCTCGATGTAAAAAAAATAGTCATCGCAACAAAATACAGAATTTTAAGTGAAATAGATAATATATTTTTTTGTTTAATTTTCTCAACATTAATAGTAAGAAAATATATAGTTTCTCTTTTAATGTGATGTCTATTTGGACAAATTTTCAGAAACTTTCAATAAAAAAAGACCAATACTCGTTAATATCAGAATATTATGCATAAGAGTATTTTTAAAATAAATAAAGCCTCGGTAATAATGCAACTCAGCTACAGGTTGAATACTCACATATTTTTTTTTGGTTCAACTTGCAAAAGAAAATTACATGTTATATATCGTTATATGGTATGGTACGAATGGTATTGTAGAGTATAATGATATAGTTATATATCGTTAAACTCTGCAATACCATGTGGAGGGAAATATAGATAAATTATACTTGTTACATACTTGACACAATAAACAAGACTCCTTCACAATGAGTAATAACGTCAATGAATCCGACTGATATTACTGGTATATCATTTAATAGCAAATCTTCGTCAATTATATTTTCAATATTTATTAAAATAGACTTACATAATATTAAAGCGACAATTACAATCGAACAATAAGTCTGGCTTATCCTACCTTCGGATGATCTGTACCGTTGTATTATCAGATCACGATAATTTAACTATAATTAGTAACTCAATTGATATCATTGTAACAGCGGGGTGTGAACGACGTGAACGAGTCACGTGATCTGAATCGTTTGGAGGGGCACCTGAGACATTTTAAATATCCGAGAGCATCGAGACGAGATGATCTTGATTAGCGAGAGCCTTACAGTCCGGATCCCCCCAAACGGGACCGGTGATTCACTCAACTCTAATAATTGTATACCTACTAAGTAATTTGTGAAAACTGATTACCTACATTTAATTTAAGAATTGTCGTATTGTGTCTGTGTGTTTTAATTGCCTGAGACCTACGCCTCGGATCCTGTACCAGAAGACTCCAACAAGAACGAGCAAGTCACTAACATGCCTCTATTCACGAAATCAGAAGTGGGATTCACTGAGGCATCACCACCAACTACCCTCGGGATTCAATTGCGGATAATGTTTGAACTCTAACAACAGAAACTTATAGAAGAGATATGCATATACTTTAAAGCCGAAAGCCACTTTAATCTGGATAATTTATGGACTTTTTTTGTACATTTCTAGTATTTAGCAAGCTAAGTTTAGCTCAGTTTAACATGGTTATATCTTTTAGCTTAGCTTAGCTTAAAAATAGAACCATGTATATAATTTACAAAACTTGTTTAATAACATTACAGTTAAACCTTTAATAAAATAACGAGGTTTCTATGCTAGCCTGTTTTATTGTGAGTCATTTGGAATGCATTAAGATAGAATTTTAATAATTCTTGGGACCAATCATAAATTAAGGTACACCACTTTAAAGCTAGGGGAATAAAAAAATCTCCTATGGTCACCCATTCGTTTTGAATTTCTAGGATCATCGCGTAGAGTCGGTAGTTATAGTTTTCGTCTTGTCGAATAAAAGATTTTGTTATGTCTCTGTCTTGAACTTTCCTACTTGATCCTTGCCGTACTTTATTCGTTTTTTGGAATTGAGCTCTGAAGCAACTTTGCCTTTTGGGAGACTTGAGTTGAGAGTTGTTGATTGAATTGATGAGGTCTTTAGATTTTTCGATGATATGTCTTTTGATAGCTCTTAGATGTTTGTAGAGCTCCGAGGGTTTCTTTAATTTTAACCCAAAATTGTTTTGGTCTCTAAATAAGGTTGAAGAGTCCGCTAAGTGCGCTAACCCGAGCCATAACTTCAATGTCTTTACGACGCTTACATCTAATTTTGACAAAAGGGTTTTATTAATATCATAAATAAGGAAAGTTCAATTTAGACGTGATGTTAAAAAGTTATCGTATATCCAAGCTTTTTTGACGTTACTTATTACTTGGTCGTTTACCTTTTTCAGATCATTTCAAATGCTATCGACTATTACATCCAACGATGGAGTACGGCCTTGGTAATCGATTTTTTACCTAGAAATTTAAACGGAGCTGCTTCCGTAACCGTACTAACGCTCTGACCGCGTATTATAAGACGCGGATCGTAAGAGGTATATTTGGTATTCCGTCTACCCATACACAGACTAAAGTATTTCCACTAAATTTCCATTAAAGCAAGTCCACGTACAGAAATCCTCAACCGCATTTAACATGTACCTGACATTGTTTAGGATTACGTGTGAGTATCGCGAGATCATCTGCAAAAGCTAGTATGGATTCTGTGTATTTGTTGTTAAACTTAAACCGATAACCCCATGTTTTTTCATTTCTAATTATTTCTATTAAAATATGAATAACTGTATTAAATATAATAGGAGAAATACAACAGCCCTGAAATAAACCAACGTTATAATAAAGTAGTTTTGAATGGTTTTTATTAAAAATTATAGAGACTTTTAATTTTGAAAAGTATGAGGCAATAATATCGCGAACTACCGTAGGAAAGTTATACCATTTAAGTTTTTTTAGTGGGGTGCTTTAAAAATGGCAGGTTGGCTGGCTGGTGTGATGATGCGGAAACGCATTTTTTCCAACGGAAAAAAAAATAAAAAAAATAAGGGCTGTCGGTCTAGTATCCTTAGGATTATTGACATTGTCGATTTTCGGAACGAAAACAAAAAGGGCTTTTCCGAATGATACCGGTATTTGATTTCTTGACCAGATTTTACCGAATATATTTAAAAGATGTTTATGGAGCGACGGACATTTTTTGTAAACTATATGAGGGATACTATTTGGACCTGGTGTTGACTTTAATTATTTTATTGATTTCCTCCAAAGTTGGTAGATTAACGTGAAAGTCTTTAGTAGGAGTCTCAGGTTTGTGTTCGTTTGGATCTCCATATAGTCTTTGGTTTTCTGCCACTTCGGATGTGCTTTTATAATGATCGAAAATTTGCTCGTTGGTTAAGAAAAGGTTACCTTCTTCATCTTTGAAAATGTTTTTCGAGTATTTAAAAGGATTTTCATCAAAGTCTACTTCATGTTTTGCCCGATCAAAGCTATCACGATTTTTGTTATTTGATTTGTTATGCTTTGGATTAGTTAAGGAATTAATCTCAATGCCCTAGACAGTTGGTGACTAAGTTGATTATCGCCTAAGGCTTTGGCTATGGCTATTCCTCCTCATTTGTATTAAATAGTTAAGTAACAATAATTAAGTATTTATTTGATATTATATTTTGATATTCTATTGATGAACGTTCCGGTGTTTTTTTGTTTGTTTCATTTATCCTCAAATCATAGACTAGAATGAAAGGGCTAGTGATGATTCAAACGGTTATGTAAAAAGTAAAAAGTACTATAATATAATAAAATATGAAATTCTTTATAAAGTTTTAATCAGCTTTATAAATAATTTCTAATTACAGAAAAAAACACATACAAAATAGTAATAATTTTTGAGAATTCTGTTATTATTTGTAATTCTTAGGACAATACTACTAACCGCATTTTGTCGATAGGAGTGGAAGAAAAAAATAAGTTATTCCAGTCCCACCTATAGTGTAATATAATATTGTATGTATTGATTAATATTTTCAAACATTTTACCCAAAAAGTGTTTTTATGTATTTTCTGTATTGAAAATTTTTTTCAGAACGAAATAGATGAATGGAAAATCCATATTTTCTTAAGAAGTGGTAGTTCTGTTGATTAATTTAACACACTTTTTTTAATTTCTTAGACATAATACTGAAACCTGAAACTTCAATTCCCAAAATTCACTTTTTAATTCGTGGGTTTCATGAAAATAAATTAAACAATAATTTTTAAATTATTATTCTATAGTAAAATGTCTTATTCATGAAATATTAAACAACCATATAATTTCCTACAATAAACTATATTACAACTCTCAAAATTAAAAAATTAAATTAAAGTAGTAACTATTTATTACTACAAGCCTGTCTTGAATCCTTGCATCTCAAATATCCCATAACTAAAACAAATTAGGCATAATGTACATCTGAATAGAAATAAAAGCTAAGAACCCCGAAACGAACCTTGAGACCGCTCTACGGTTAGTTTTGAAATTAGTGACATTATTTGACTCTCTTGTTTCTTCAAAACAATCGTTTTGACTTAATTGTCTGTTCATGTAAACAAAATCCGAGCATGGGTTTCCTATGAATAAATTAATACTTGATTTATTAATAAAATAAATGGATTGATATAAAATAGAAATTACCTTCATACAAATCAATCTTAAATAAGTAGTAATGAATAAATTATTTATTAATCCCACATGTAATTATGTATAAAAAACATTGTATACACACTGAATTAATTTAAAAATAATATTCATTCTTGTAGTAGGTAGGTAACTAGCTATTTCGTCATTTGACTGCAGTTTGTATCCAGGCTACTTCGTCCGGGATACTGTCATCCTCTTCGAGATCATTATTTTCTAGATGTCCACTTGTAACTTTATTAAAACGTCTGTTCCTTTGAATTAAAAAAATATATGTCGCCACGATGAACATTTATTGAAAAATCTATTTGATTAAACTCCACACCGCCAAAATGAACATGTATTTAAATTCATAAGCATTAATTGTTAATAAAAATAAAAGTTAAAATCCTCAATTTTAATTAAATGTTTGCTAATGTGTTATTAACGACGCATGATCTAATAAGTAATTATTTTGACTTTAATTAATTATTTATTTCATCAAATTATTGATGTTTATTATTAAGCAATTTTATAAATAATTATTCTATTTAAAACGTTATCTTATTAATTGTAAATAACTTAAGCCATCCATACGAGCTTATTTATGATAATAAAAAGGTGTGTGATAATAACAAAGTATTATAATTGACTAGCAACGATTTACCCCTAGAGGATAAGTTTTGTACAAAATGTGTTCAGAGCATAGAGCTCATTCAATTGGTTGCTGATTTTCGAAGAATACACACTGTAAGTACAATCTATGTTATTTTTAAATGCATTTAATTAAACATTGCTGATGTAAATAATTAACCTATTTTATTTACTAGAACTACCTTCCTTATAATTGTCTTATAATATTAATAGTCATTCAAACTCATTAATAAGTCATAAATGTAGTCTCTATATATTAACATAATTACAGTTATTGTTTTTAAATATAACAGAATCGATGACCACTATACCGTCAGCGATTCTACTCTATTTTTTTATCATTGTTTTAAACAAATGTCCGATATATATTTTTTAGATTTTTGTTTTTTAGTTCATATAGATTAATTTAATTAGTTAAGAATAGTGGCAATAGTTGGAAAGTAAACTAAAAGTTGTTAATTTGAAATATTTAGTCTATACAATTTTAGGAACTAATAACTAAAAAAAGAAGCTGAGAATACCAAGTATTTATTATAGTAAACTGAAAAGTTAATATTGTTTAAAGTTTCTTGTTTTTTTATGAAGGTACATAGTTGAATGTAATATATTTTTTAAGTTTAACGCATTACTCCGAAATCTAATCCTTTAGTAAACTTCAATAAGGTATCATAGAGTTTTAATATATTTTTTTTCTTTTATTGTTAAGGGTTGACAGTTATTTACGTACATTTTACCTCTTCATAAGGACAATAGCAGGTCGGCATAAATTCCAACGCCGCGCTGGTATTATAGTGGTCTGATTGGTTTGACGAAGGTCGGAACGGATTGTCGCTATTTCCTAGTATTTTCAGTACCTAACTATCTTTCTATTATTTAAACAAACGACTCTCTGTTCTCTTCCGACTTGCTGGACGATTGTTTTTGCATTACTAAATAAAATAAATATGAATTTCTTCCATTAGTTCAAATATAAATCATATTTAGGTATTTTTTTAACAAATTTATTGCATGGTAACCTATATTTTTTTTTACAAAAATATTGATGGTATAATGTTTTCTAATTTCCTAGCATCCCACAAGAACTAAGTTTATTATTCGTGACTTTAGATTGAATCATAATCAAATATTCTCAACATTTAGTTTTCTCTTTCTTCCCGTACGTCGATGTTTAAAAAATATTAGTAATGAAAAAATGAACTCATGCATTTGATTGGATTAAATTATAAAAATACTTAAGAAACACAATCCTAGTTTATGGTATTGTGCGTCTTTCTTAATTAACTTTTATCCAGTTCTGAACGCAGAGGATTCAAATAAATATATTCAGCTTTTTTGTTGTAACTAATAGAGTTGGCAGTTTTCTGTTCAATTAATGAAATATTTAATTAATGATTCCATTGATTCGTAATGAAGCGATATAATTAGACACCACGTTACCGAGTAATCGGCTGAAGCGAATCTCTACCTGAATGCACGTTAATAGGATTCGTTTCAACGAGAAACTAAATATCTACTAAAGATCTCAAAACCATAGACAATCTTAACACGACATTTCAACAAATATTGTAGATTTTCATGATCGAAATAATTGAACAGGGCTTCCCAAAGTAAAGAAAAGTGAGACGAAATCTTAAAATCTTATCAAATTAAATTATTATCAATTTCAAATTCAGAGGGAAAAGTAACGACAATAACAACAGTTTATTCCATAAGATATTTGAAAAACCTAATTTAAATACAATAGAAACACTGATACCAATTGAGTGCAGAATCATTTAAATTTTAAATAAATATTTATTATATTTGCTTACCAAACTGAGTTCCACAATATATGTATATTGTGGATCTCGGTGTTTCTTCATTGATCTTCTATTCAAGTTATAAGAATGAACGAGGCATGCGGAACCTTTGACATGTTGTGGTCCTAATTTATTCATTACTACTTATTTAAGATTGAAGGTAATTTCTATATTCTATATCAAATTCAAATTCAAATTCAAAATATCTTTATTCAAGTAGGCATTTACACGCACTTTTGAATCGTCAATTACATTAAATTGGTCAGTATAGTCAGTCTGTGAGTAAACTACCACCAGCTCGGAATGCTGTTCTGCTGAGAAGAGCTGGCCAGAAACTCAACAGTTGCTCTTTTTAAATGAAATTAAACAATGTTTGACTTATACATTATAACATCAACCCTGCAAATGAGTCAACGACCCAAGTTCCATACATTTCGATCATCCAAAAATTCTTGAATTTTATAATAAGATTTATTTAATAATATACTTTTAATTTTAGATTTAAAACTATGAAAAGGAAGATCCAAAATATCTTGTGGAACCTTATTATATATGCGTACACTGAAGCCCATGAAGGATTTGTTAACTTTTTGAAGTCGAAATTTAGGCGTTACGAGTTTATTTTTATTTCTTGTATTTATCGTATGTCTGTCGCTGTTTTTAGTATAAGTATTTAAATTTTGACGTATATATAATATATTATTAAAAATGTATTGAGAAGCAACCGTAAGTATACCGATTTCTTTAAAAACATCTCTTAGGGAGTCTCTAGCTCTTAGATTACAAATAGCCCGTATAGCTCTTTTTTGTAAAACAAATATAGAATTCATTTCGGCAGCACTGCCCCATAATAAAATACCGTAAGACAAAATACTATGAAAATAACTAAAATAAACGAGTCGAGCCGTATTAACATCTGTTAATTGTCTTACTTTTTTAATTGAAAAGACGGCAGAGCTGAGTTTGCCAGCGAGAGTTGAGAGATGGGGGTTCCACTGGAGCTTTTTATCTAAAGTTATACCTAAGAAAATTGTTGAGTCAGTCAGTTCTAACACTTCATTGTTAAGGCGTAAACTACAAATTTGACTTTTGACATTAGGAAGTGTAAATTCCATGCATTTAGTTTTTTTAGTATTTAAGACCAAATTATTAATTTCGAACCAATGAAGAATACGTGACAGAGCACTGTTTACTTTGTCATAATTAGCTTTATTACGATCAACATTGAAAATAAGCGAGGTATCATCAGCAAAAAGTACAATGTCACATAGTCCTTTTACATAACAGGGCAAATCATTAATATATAGTAAAAATAAAAAGGGGCCAAGAATAGATCCTTGTGGAACACCCATCTTTAGGTGAAAACCAGTCGATTTACAATTATTTACATCAACCGTCTGAACTCTTTGATTTAGGTAAGAGGCAATAAAATCAAGCGCAGCACTACGCACACCATAGTGGTTAAGTTTGCATAGTAATGTTTGATGGTCTACGCAATCAAAGGCTTTAGATAAATCACAAAATACCCCGATTGCATTCTGTGACTTCTCCCATGCGTCGTAAATGTGCTTAAGAAGCGTGGCACCCGCATCAGTTGTTGACTTGCCTTTGGTGAAACCAAATTGTTTACTATGCATGATTTTATTGCTGTAAACGAATTCTGTCATTTGGTTGAGAATAATTTTTTCGAAGATTTTACTTAAGGTAGGCAAAATAGATATTGGCCTATAATTTCCCGGTTCAAGTCTATCGCCGTTTTTAAACAAAGGAACTACTTTACTATTTTTCATTAAATCTGGGAATGTACCGGTTTCAATACATTTGTTAAAAATTAAGGATAATTGGGGAGCAATCTCATTTATAACAGTGGTAAGTAATTTAACTGACATACCCCAGAGATCCCCTGTTTTTTTCATATTTAGGTTTCTAAACGTTCTAACAATTTCATTTGATGAAACAGGTTTAAAAACAAAACATTTGTCACTGACTCTTACGTTATTCGTCAATTCCGCAATTGCATCAAATGGTGAAGAATTTAGATTCCGCGTGACTGTTACAGGAATTTCTTTAAAAAAAGTCTCAAAAGTAGCCGCAACATTTGAATCTGTATTTATTTCAATATTATCAATTTTTAGCTTAATAGGTCCATGAACAGCCCTAGTTTTCCCAGAAACACTAGATATAACATCCCACGTTGCTTTTATCTTATCATCAGAGTTTAAAATTTTATTTATAATATAAATCGACTTGGCATGTACGCAAACGTTTTTAAATATTTTAGAGAAATTTCTAACTTTATTAAAGAACACGGGATCATGATTCCATTGCCTCTCACCATACAAATCATATAATTTTTCTCTACTTTTGTATATTCCCGGGGTAGCCCAATCACTAAATTTAAGTTTTAGGTATTTAGTTATAGTTTTTGGTTTAAAAATATTATTGAATTCTTGTAACAAAAAATCGAAAACTTTATTATATAAATTATTGGGATTGCCATCGCTCATGTCTACTTTATGCAGTTTTTGCGCAACAATATTCTTAAAAGCATTAGTTCGGTTTTTTGTTATCGGTCTGCAAGTAAATTTTTGGGGCTTTTCATTTTCACGATTGATTAATATAGAAAATTTTTGACCACAGTGGTCTGAACTTAAATTTGTCATTATCGTCTCTTCATAAATGTTACAGCGACAGAACACATTATCAATACAAGTCGAGGAAACACTAGTAATGCGAGTAGGTTCAAAAAATACGTTCAATAAGTTAAAAGATTTAAACAAATTTAATAAACGTACACTAGACGAAGTTACTTGTAATATATCTACATTAAAGTCACCGCACACAATCACGGACTTGTTTTTATGACAAAGGTTAGTTAAAATATCCTCCATTTTGTTTTCAAATTCATCAAAATCACCAGAGGGAGGTCGGTACACGCATAAAATAATATGTTCATTGAGCTCAATGCAGGATAGTTCAATAATTCGCTCGACAGAGAGCGCCACTATGTCTGATCGAGACTTAAACACTACATCGTTACGAGCTAAGATAAGTGAGCCACCGCGAATAGCTTTCTCTCTACAGAACGAACTTGACAATTTATAATTTTGTACATTTATAATATTGTTATTCTTTGACAACCAGTGCTCTGTAATGCATAATAAACTAATGTTATATTTTTGAACAAACAGTTCCACTTCCGATTCCTTGCCACCTAAGCCTTGTATATTTTGATGGACAATAGTAAACAGCTTAGGCTTTGTCTTAAAATTTAGTTTAAAGTGGAACGATTATGTTTTGTCAGTACTACACTATTTAAATTACAATCATTTTTCGTTATATCTCTTATAACGAAGTTTTTTAAATTAAATGCTACTAAAGTAGCAATCTGTTTTTTATAATATACAGGCAGATACATTGTACCTTTTGTCATCCTAAACCTATTATAAATAAATTTATTTACATCAAAGTAAAAGAATGCGTCACTATGACGGTATGTCAAATTATACAATGTCAAATTTAAATTATATATATACTTGTTTTGTATGTCCGAATAAGATGATGAATAAGGAAATGTACAAATTACAAATTTACAATTATTGCTATTATGTAATTTTAATAATTTTTCTATATTTTTAATAATTTCAATTTTCTTGACAGACAAACCATCTCCATGTAGTAGTAGTAGTAGTAGTAGTATCAATCGATTTATTTCAATAATAAGTCAAGTATTAATTTATTCATAGGAAATCTATGCCCGGATTATGTTTACATGAACAGTCAATTAAGTCAAAACGATTGTTTTGAAGAAACAAGAGGGTCAAATAATGTCATTAATTTCAAAACTAACAGGAGAGCGGTCTCATGGTTTGACGGAGGTTCGTAGGTTTTATTTCTATTCAGATGTACATTATGCCTAATTTGTTTTAGTTATGGGATGTTTGAGATGTAAGGATTCAAGACAGGCTTGTAGTAACAAGTACTACTTAATTTCGTTTTGTAATTGAAGTGAAACTTCTTTCTCGGGGTTGGAAAAAAATTTAGTGAAACTTTTTTTCGTTACGCGTCACATTTTTCCGTTACGCGCCATCTTTTTGAAGTGAAACTTCTTTATCGACAGATGGGATAAAATTTTATAGCAATGTAAAAAAATTATGACGTTTGTCTGTTACGCGCCATCTTTATTTCTAAGTCATATTTTTCCGTTACGCGCCATATTTGAAGTGAAACTTTTTTATCGACGGATGGGAGAAATTTTATAGAAATGTCAAAAAATTGTAACGTTTTTCTGTTACGCGCCATCTTTATTTTTGCTTAAACTTTATCTAATTTAGCTTAATTAGCCCTTCCTGTAAAGTTGTAATTAGTGAATCTTTTTTCTAAAAATTATGTCATAAAGAAGTTTCACTTCTTACATATGTACACTAATACATACACACATATTTTTTTTGACAGTTGTTATATAGTTTATAGTAGGAAATTATATGGTTGTTTAATATTTCATGAATAAGACATTTTACTATAGTTCAATAAATTAAAAATTATTGGTTAATTTATATTCATGAAACCCACGAATTAAATAGTGAATTTTGGGAAATGAAGTTGCAGGTTTCAGTTTTATGTCTAAGAAATTAAAATAAGTGTGTTAAATTAATCAACAGCCTACCACTTCTTAAGAAAATATGGATTTTCCATTCATCTATTTCGTTCTGAAAATATTTTTCAATACAGAAAATACATAAAAACACTTTTTGGGTAAAATGTTTGAAAATAGTAATCAATACATACAATATTATATTACACTATAGGTGGGACTGGAACAACTTATTTTTTTCTTCCACTCCTATCGACAAAATGCGGTTAGTAGTATTGTCCTAAGAATTACAAATAATAACAGAATTCTCAAAAATTATTACTACCTTGTATGTGTTTTTTTCTGTAATTAGAAATTATTTATAAAGCTGATTAAAACTTTATAAAGAATTTCATATTTTATTATATTAAAGTACTTTTTACATAACCGTTTGAATCATCACTAGCCCTTTCATCCTAGTCTATGATGTGAGGATAAATAAAACAAACAAAAAAACACCGGAACGTTCATCAATAGAATATCAAAATATAATATCAAATAAATACTTAATTATTTAAAAGCTATTGAATAGCAATCTGCATGACTATTTATTTTGATTAAATCTATTTGCACTAATATCGAGAGATTGTAGTAAGAAATTGGTTAAATCATTCATGTCAGTCCCATTTATTTTAAGTTGTATACTATTTTAAATTTAAACAAGAGTAGAAAAAAGAGAGTAGGTGTTCAATATTATTATATATTTTTTATAATACGAATACGAAACTCGAATGTGAAAGGATAGAAAATAATATAGGGAATTATAAAGCCCTGAAAGTATTTTACCTTTGAAAATAACAAGGCTGTTTTTTACCTATACAGCGAGGACGAAGCCCCTGTTCAAAGATACTATGTATGTACATAAAATAAATATCTAAAATAAAAGTACATGTAAATAAATATATTATAATAAAAGTAATCTTCGTAAAGTAATAAACAGTAATGGCCCAAGTCACACTAAATGTTGTATAAAGCAGGTTTCAGACTGAAAGCTAAGCTGTTCCAAAGTTAAACAAAGCCAACTAAGCATAAGTTGAGATAAGGTATTCTAAAAATATGTCCTCTACACACCAGTAACTAAGCGAAAGCCCAGTCAATGTTGCGAAATTCAATTAAACGGACGGTGTCACTCGCCCTAAATATAATCGATGAAGAAAGTTCCGGTGATGAATACGTTATACATAAAAAAAAGATTAATACTGACTTATTATTATGACACTTCCTTTGTAAGACTTTAATTTTAAACTCATCGAACGTTATTTGGAATATTAAACTATTGTTAGTTTATTATTGTAAATATTACAAACTTTTACATTTAAACACATTTACACAAACATACAAAACAAAATACCAAAGAATTGGAGTAATTTGTATTTATTTGTTTAAATTAAGATTATTATGACTATATATTAAATAATTTATATTAATAGTGTTATGGTTCATTGTTCTTATTAACAATATAATAGGATAAATGTTCAAAAAGAACCTCGATTTGGAAATGGTATTTGAATTATATTTGGATATGATTAAAATTTAGATGAATGAATTAGGTCAGTTTTATAATTAAATGAATTATATTTTAGAATTTAATATCGAAATTCTCAAGAGTTAACCGAGATTTATTAAAATAGCAATTTATTTACGAAGTTTTTAACAAAGATACCAAAGTTCAGAGTTATTAGCAATATTTATTTATTTGGACCTGGAAAATGTCATTTCGTAGATATTTACGTTGTTATTAACAACAAATAAGAGTTCAGTTTTATAGATTAGGTACACAGCAATAGTGAGCGACAGCAAGCGTGGTCTCATTAGATCAATAGACTAGTAAAATAATACAGGTTATCTTATTAGCGTACTACTATTACTGTAGTTTGGTAGACTGTACATAAATTTCATAAAGTAATATGACAAATTATTACTTTCTGGCTAAAAATATTGATTTTGGTTTGGCTTTCCTTTAGTGTCGTTGGATGTCTGGTTTGAAATTGGTCTCATTTGAAAGGTTCTGCTCTCCCTTTTCTTTTAATACTATTTTCAGCCCGAGAAAACGCGTAATTTATTTTTATATATATTTTTTGTGTGCGAGTTACTTACCATATTTTCATTAATATCAGCGCTAAAACACAATGTTTAAAATAACATTTCACATCTATGCAATATATTTATCAATTAATTATATTATTGTATTAGTATTTCATTTTAATTCAACTAGAAAAACATAATTCGTAACAACTTTGTTGTTTTAGATTCCCGAACGTCAAACGTCGGTAATTTGACTTGTAACATTTGGGATTTGAATCATTTCGTTTCAAATTTATATTAATGTAGAACGAAAAATAAATCGACACGGGCAATGATTCGAACCCGCGACCTCTGGGAAAACGTCTTCCCCACGTGCTGTAACACTGTTGAAAGCCAATCGAGCCGTAGCTACTGAGGCTGGTCGCCGGAGGCCAGCAGGCCGAAATGGCGAAGACGAGCTTGGGTTTCAGTACAGTGTTGTGCAAGGGTCGAAGGGGCTGGCCATCCTGGAGCGCCGAAGATGTCAGAGAAGTCTTAATTACTTACATTGTAGATTAGTTTTTGCAAAAATTCAAATCGGTATATCTCTTAAACTAAAAGTCTGCTCACGATATAAATGATGTCAAGCAAGGAAAGAACGCTCAAACTATTTTGAATGAAATGGAAGTCGTTTATAGGGAACAGTGCCCTAGTAAATCAATGATTTACAAGTGGCATGGTCTTTATAAACATAGTCGAAAGACAATTGAAGGCGACCCCCCGCTCAGGAAGGCCAGTTGACGCCACCACATCGAACATAGTCGAAAAGTGGAGAAAATTGTACTATAGGATGCCCGTTTGAAGAAAAATCAATTATCTGCATTAGTTGGAGTATCAGATACCACCATTTTGCGAATCCTACATGATCACCTGGGTATGACAAAAGTCAGTGCAAGATGGGTACCGAGAATGCTCACGCCGTTTCAGAAAGAGCAACGCGTCGCTGCGTCAAAGCATTTTTTGGAGTTGTGTGGAGATAAACCTGCACAGATTTTGGACCGAATTGTTACGGGAGATGAAACATGGGTTCATCACTTTGAGCCTGAGTCCAAACAAGAGTCCATGCAATGGCATAAAAGGGGACACCACCGCCAAAGAAATTCAAGGTGACGGAGTCCTCTGGAAAGATAATAGCTACTTCTTTTTGGGATTGTGAGGGGATAATCTTGGTTGATTACAAAGAAAAGGGAATTACCGGAGAACCGAAGAATACTACGCAACGATATTAGAAAAATTAAATTAAATCAAGGAATAGTAGCGAGGAAAATTGAAAAAGGGTGTGTTGCTCTTGCAAAACAACGTACCGGTTCACAATAGCAGAATTGCAATGGTTGCTCTGCACATGCATAGGTTCGAATCCCTAGTTCACCCACCCTACAGTCCAGATCTGGCCCCAAGTGACTTTTTTTTATCCCCCATTCAAAAAAAGGCTTAATGGGAAGGAAATTTTCCGACGACAATGAGGTAAAGAAGGCTATTTCGGCTCATTTAGATTGAAAAGATAAAACATATTTTTTTTGTTTTGAGCTTAAGTGTGATTATATTGAAAAGGAAAAATAGTTTTGTTGTTTTTTTTTTATTTAGATCCCTTTCATGGACCTCCCTCGTAAGAATCCATATCACTAAATAATTATGTCTAAATATTACCTTTTCTTTAAAAAATCGTAATCGTAGTGTATATAATTCGTGTATATAATATCGTGTGTAATTTATAAACAATTTATTCTGAAAGTACTGTTTAAGTGATTAACATAATTAAGTATTGTCTATGATAATTTGATATTAGTATACATTTTGCTAATGTCACTGAAGTATAAAATACTAAACAGTATGTATAATAACAAACAAAATATACAAAAAAAACGTTTTAGATTACTAACCTAACCAGTACATAGACTTAATAAATTTCTTAAAACATGAGCCATGCTCCCTTTATAAATAATTTAATAAATCTGTTGCTTTTATATATAAACAGATCCTATTTTTAGTGATACTTTTTTTTCTATATAGTCAACGATAACATTCTAAAATTTGGTCTTATATTTGTGTTCCTGTAAGTATTTTTAGCTACTTAATCAATACAATAATTAGTTGTTTTATGTATGATATCAAATCACATAACTAACAAATTACGTACCCAAGTTTTAATTAATTGTTTTTCAGGAAATAGAAAGCATAGAAATTATAATTCTATTGTTATTGCGGTAACTAAATATGTTTGACGGGTACAGTTGTCGGGTCAAAGCTAATAGTTTTATTATTTAATTAAACACGAAACGTTTTAACTTATTTTGATAGTTTGTAATAAAGAGCCCTTTTGAAAACCATTGAGTGTATTCTATTAAGGTACATACTATTTAAATAATCGAGTTCTGGATTAAATTTGATTGCTGAATGTTATTAAAATAATGACTTAGTATATGTTAAAATTCTTTAAAATAGATATTTAAAATTTTATTATTCATCTTTGGGGTTGGAAAGTAAGGTTACATAGCTAAATTACGAAGAAATAGGCAGCTATATAATGAATAATACCGAAGAATGTTATTCTAGGCATGATGTGACAGTTAACGGTGGCATTATTTCTCAAGACAAAATAAGATAAGATTTCTAAGAGATGCCTAATACTATTTTTTGCATTCTCTGCATGTTTTCCTAAGTATGATTTGTGTTTGAATGCAATTTCTCTGTTCAATTCGTTTTGGACATAAGCCAAGTCTTTGCTTTTACTATAACATTTTTTTGTTTTTATTATATATATTAAGATGTTATTAGAAATAAAAACTATGCTTCATTATACCTATATTATAAATTCGGATTATCCTACTCTTATTTCTGTAATCTATTGTTATGTCAGAAATAAATTTTGTGGACAAAGATATAGTATACAATACATTCTCTATTTATATATAATAGATAACTTCTATAAATTTCAATTCTTAATTTCAAATAGAAGGAAAGAAATAAAATTAGGTAGATATTTGAAACAAAATGTTTCATATTATGTAATATTATTAATTTATTTTTTATATTTATATAATTGTAATCTGTTCCAGATATTCATAAAACTTAAGTAAATAAAGTTAAATGTTCGCTAATTTTTTTAAATACTCTTTAAACTCAATTATGATGATCCTTTATAGAAATTTATTAGTAAAAATGAATATCCTTGATTGTCTCCACTGTCTGACTAATAAGTACCATTTACTTACCATTTTTAAATATCCTAGAACTTATATCGGATTTTTTAACTATTAGTTTTTAAGAACTTTTATTGCGTTACTTAATTCAATTTTATAAAATTAATATATTTTTTAGTCAAGCCACTTTCGGTTAAAACAAACATTAGAATCGAAATACATTTCTACCACTTCGTTAGACGGTTCAAGTCTTACTTCTCTTGTATAAATATATACTAAATATGTCTGTAGAGAGACAAGTGTCTTTTATAATAATACAAGAACGACTTTATGTTTACTAAGTACAAACACCTTATAATACCAAATCTTATCAAACTTTCATTCTCTCTCTGCTAAGTGTCTTAATATTCGAAATAAGTTTTGTAAACCGTTAACCGAAAGATACAAATAAAATAATGTTATTTTAAAACGAAATTAATAATACACGTAAATGTTTCATCAATTTTTATAAATAAAGGTAAGACCTATCAACGGCAGATACCAATATTCTAAAATCAGTTATAAACAGACATTATCTTGAGTAAACCATAACTCTAAATCTATCTTTTTATCTGAGGATCAGATGCAGATGTGGAATTCAATTTAATTTTACAACAGAGCCATCGGAATTCCTTTAAACTACTCTCAATCTTCTACCACTTTATATCTTAGAAAATGTAAAACTACTTCCGGGCAATATTGTAGATATTTAATGTAAATAGCGACGTATCTACATAATATTTACTTTAGAAATAATCATGAAATTATAGTACCGAGAGCAAGTTTCTAGAGTACCACGTCTACATAAAATTTAAAGACTACATTTATCGCGTTATTGTATTCAAACTATGATTAAGGTTTAATTAACTATAATTCAGTTATTCTATTATAAAATTAAGAACCATGTAGACTATAAGGAGAGAGCCATAACCAACTTGTTAACCATCACCACATGTGGCTTAACCGTTACCACTAAATGTATTGAAACTTTCAATGTATTGAGTTCAAAAATATTTTTTATAATTAAAGAGCCCTTGTAAGTGTCTTAGTAGTAGTACTTGATTTCTAATTAGTTCTAACTTATCATTTACAACTGTGACTCAATATTCAATAGTATCAAAATATAATTAGGGAAAAAGAGTATCAATTTTATTTCTTCTCCATCGAACTGAACTGAAATGTAATAACAGATCAGATCAAAGGGATCACACTTCAGATACAATACTGTAAAAATACAATATAGATTTATAATATTGGTAAAAATTGCAATATTATAATTATCGCATATTAATACAAAAAATACATTGATATACTAATTCATAATTCAGAAAGTTGTATAACTTCCAGTACTAGTAAATAACATCTGCTTTAAATTTTAATTACAAAATTTTGATAGGTACTTAATATTTAATTGTTAAATGTGTAAAGGAAATTTTGATTCTCGAGTGTAATATTGCTTTTCTCGTTATTTGTGTACGTCAGTAAATGCCTTTTAAAAGCTCCATAATATTTATGATGTAATAACTAAATTTGAATATTAAGTCACATAAAAATAAATATGGCACTTCTATACATAAATTATCTCGTGATTAAAATATTACTCCTTTGAGATTGTAGACGTGACTTTATTTACAAAATATATTTACAACAATATTGTTCAACCTTGTTTTCAGGAGTAATAAAACAAACATTCGGGGACATAATTTAATAAGACATTTATGGATATATGTTGCTAACGAGTATATATATTACAATTATAATATTCTCTAGAAGTTTCCGTCGTTTTGCTAATATCAGCCTAATTTACTCCATCAATGAGAGCATTTTGGGTCAAAAGATAAGGATTCATATGTTAATGACATATCATCATGGTTGTAGATGTCATAATGTAATATTCTATTTAATAAATAAGACTCTATCAAGATATATTTTGGTCAAAGTCTTCGCTCCTCAGTCTTAGATCATGATACCTCTCAGCAATACTAATTTTTAAATATACGTTCTAGTTGGCCAAAAGACATAAACTATTCAAGATTGGTTTGAGACCAACTTTTGACCCTCGTCTCGACAGATCTAAACCATTTGAACCAATAAAGTCACAAAGTGCAAAATATATTATATTACCTAAAAGAGGCAACATTATATATTTTTTACTAGAATGGATAAATTTGTAATTTCTTATGCGAAGATTTCATTGTTTCTTCATAAAAAGCATTTTCCTTTGAAAAATAAACTTATGGCCCTAATATATATTATAAGATGATCCAAATAATCAGGGTTAAATATAATCTGAAAACCATAACATTTTATAATAATAGATAAGCTAAATTGAAACGTTCAACACAACTGCCAGTTTAAAAGGTTCTCGTGTTTTGTACAACAAATTTTAGAGTTATGTTTATTCAAAAATGTTTTTACACTATTTATATACAGTTCAGTTATTTCAATTTAATCGTAAAAATTATTTAATTAATTATATAAATTTATTTATTTTTAAAGAAACAGTTTCTACGAAAATAATGAAGTGGTGTATTTAGTTTTTTTATGCTTAATGTACTTCTAATTCTACCTTAACAACTTTAAGTGTGTCACATTATATCTCTTTGTCACATTTTGTACTCCAACAATGAATTAATTTTAATACAAACTTTTGTAAAAATAAAGGTTTTATATTTATAGTGTCTGATAAGAGTATCGAAATAAGTCAAACGAATAATCCCGAGCGCTTTTGCTTCTAAGTCGTATGACTAGTTTCTTGCTGCAGGCAGCACGGTCAATTAGAAACGCAGCAAAATTTTCTTTGATATTACCCTTTGGTATGAAGGAAGTCAGCGTAGTATATTAAACATAATAAGTCTATATTATCCTTACTCTTCATGCATTCTAAGATTTATTTATAAATATAAAATTTGCAACAATGTTATTTAGGAATAAAGTAGTAATGTCCTTACCTATATATTTTTCGCCCTAGTTTAAAAGACAAAGAAATGGTTTTATTTGTTTATTTATTTTCTTTTATCCAAATATAGTATACCTAAATTTAATTATAAATATTCAAAATATATTTCAAAATACTTTCGGAATCCTAATATAGAAGTTAGATTATGTAATCAGTTTTTGGGTATTTATATGTAAATAATAAAGTAGATATGGTAGTGGTATACAAACAGTATTTCTGGTTTTTTTGTACTTATATTTTGGGGTTTCCAAATTGTTTTAGTTCTATGAAACCAATAACACTATTCACCATTTCCGCGGCAGCTGGCTCATGAATCCACTGTGGAAAGAGAACTGCCTCGTTAATACTTCTGGACTGTATCCAAATATTTTAGGATTAATATCTGATCATGTGGGTTGTTTTTTTTAATTATACTAATTTGTTCGTCATAGAATAAAAATTTAATATTTAATCAATAAACAATTTCAAAATACATAACAATATAATTTTTATGGCAAAGGAGATGGAAAGAAGGTTTTTCGTCCCCGGGTCATCGGTAAAATAAATAATATTTTCTGGAAAATATATTTAAAAAGTAATGTAGATGAAAACTAACCAGGATAACTACATTATGTATAAATGTATTATAACATTACCTCAATGGTCTAATATAGTCAGGGGCGTTCTGGTTTAACCACCAAGTGGATGTTCAGTGATCTCAACCCAGCAAACAACATTGAGGGAGTGAGAACTTCGTTGTTGCAATCACTGCGGCTTTCAGCGCACTGATCCAATCGTTCTGAGAAGAAAATTCTCCTTGAAGACCTTCATTTCCATCCATAGAAGATGACATTTGCGATGAAACTGTCAGAACGTGACTACAATAATCGGAGTAACGCTTTTGACGTACTAATGGGTGTCATTAAATAACTCTACATTAAAATAATTAAAAGCTTCTTTTTAACAAATTGTTTATATATAAGGTATAATTAGGCTTAAACTTAATAATTACAACAGTCCGTTGGCTCAGTCTATATTTCTATAAGCAGTGGTGATGAAAATACTTTAATTTAATAATTATCTATAATTTTTACTGCAATAAAAGGTTTTGTTAAAAGGTTTGGTTTGCATTGTACGCATAAAACTACACTACACTGTACACTAAAATCTTGTATAACTAAAACATACACAAATGTTGAAATTAGGTCTGTTATGAAACGGTTCAAAAACCCATAAGATGATATACTATAAAATTTCAGCTCGTCATAATCATTATTATCTATTTATATCTTTTTGACTGACAAATGAATGCATACCAGATATCACTTGCGTACGTCGAATGAAAGTGTCAGGATGCCTTCCTATTTAGATACCATACTTATCAAAATAAGCCTTTTTGTATCAATACTCCCTAGCTTAAAATTAAAGCACCGAGGGTTCCAAACACACCCTAGTCTGAGAAGAACCACAGAATAAACTCAGCTGGATTTTTTTTTATTATAATTACTGTTTCACAAACGTCAATATTTTTTGTAAATAACTAACAACTGAAACCAAGCAACGCAAGCAATCTATACTAATATTATAAAGCTGAAGAGTTTGTTTGTTTGAACGCACTAATCTCTGGGACTACTGGCCCGAATTGAAAAAATATTTTTGTGTTGAATAGTCCATTTATTGAGGAAGGCTATAGGGTATATATCATCTCGCTGTGACTAATAGAAGTTAAGCAGCAACGAAAAATGCTGCAAATTTAATATAATCTAATAGGTTCTGACTAACTTAGTTATAGCATACAGTCTAAACCGCAGGTCGTAGAGATAGTAAAATTGGAGGATACATTTGTTTTTCTACTTAGTGGTGTACTAACAAAAGATTTTTCAATTCTACCCTTAAGGGTTTTAAATATCAATTTTGTATGGAACTCGGCGGCAACACTAAAAACCACGCGGACGAAGTCGCGAGTGACCCCTAGTTCCATGATAAGGCTTAGAATGGTTAGTGTTACTTACTATTCATGATATACGCCAAATTAATTTTAAGATTTAATATGCAAGATTCATCTAGCATATTTTATTAACTCAATAATAAAACCATTTTATTATACTTGTGTATGTTTTATTTTTAAGATGCAAATAATTTAATAATGCTTTCCAAAATATAATTTACATTGGAAATTATTTACAATGGAAAATGAATGGATGGATGGGCTGTAATAAATAAAGTATTTATTTTACGGAGATCGGGGAAAAAGTGAAAAAATATTAACTTTATAATAGGTTTCAATAACGACAAACTACAATACAATCTATACAAATATATACATATACACACACAAATAATATCTATAATAGAGTTATTAGTATTTTATGTGTTTTCAATTTATCCAGTTAACCAAGAACCTAAAACTTCCCAAAAATCAGTCTAATAGTCTTTGTGGAATTTAAGAAAATACAAACAAATAAACAACTCATAAACATGACTTTTTTGGTATGTTTTTAATACTCTTTACTATTTTTATGATATGTGTACGTTAAGAGATTAAACAAGAGAGAAAAGTATATAAGCTATAGAAATAATAAAATCTATTCTCATAATTGTTATTTAAAATACAAATTTTCTTAATTTATAATAAGAATCTAAGTTATCACCAAAATAAAGTTTGAAAATCTTATTTGGTTCATCTCTAATATTTCGATTTCCTTTGAAACTAATCAAAAAACATATCATCGCGGATTCATGTAGAGATTCAGTTTAGTCTATTACACGCTAACGTGACCTCTAATTTTGTAGCTTCATTACGAATCAATGCATTAATTATCAAATGTTACATTGGTTGAACGGAAAATTACCAACTATATGGATTGTAACTAAAAGGCTAGAGTCTCACATGTAAGTCCTATGTTTAATAACATTTAGAATGAAATAAAAAGTGATTAAGTCATACATTCAATATACGAGATCTAAATATAATTTTCATATGCACTATGCAATTTTCTTTCATTACAAATAACCAATTCTTATGTAAAGGTACTTGTGGTAGATGTACAACAGGAACAGGAACTTGTGTAGAATCAGGAACAGCTCTCTGGAATGTACACCAAACCTGTTATTTTATAGGAAATAGGATATAGACTAACAAATCATTGACCCGTGATATGACTTAGGAACAAGGCCATGCCTCCGTAGAAACAAGGTTTCATAGCAGGCATAGTTTATTCGGAGGCTATAACCCACAACTTTTGAGTCATAAAAAATACAAGTATACTGATATTCCTATTTAAAAGGTAAATGGGATTATGATTTTCCTCATGTAACAATATCTAATTGCTATAACAATTTTAAATGAATTAAGCCAAATAGCCAATAAGTTAGAAATTCTTATTTTGACGTCGTATTCACTCTTGCATCAGCCAAGTACGCTATTGAGATTCATTCGTTATGAAAAAGTTCGAATTATGTTAGATTTCAGTTATCTCGATTCTTATGCGTGACAGAGCCGTAAGTTGTTCGTTCACAGAACTGTTGGTAACGACTTGGTAGATAAGCTGCTCCTACAATAGACATCACGTTTTGCAACAGCACGTGCTTCTTCGAGAAGGAAGAGCATAAGCATTTCTTCTTACATCTCTTAATATAAACGATGACGTTAGTAATGATACATTTTTTGATTAATTTAAAAACTTTTCTCAGAAATCATGAAGAAGTTAATTAAAAAAAAAAAGAATCAAAATTTAAAGTTAATTGCCAAATTTACGTATTTCACATAATTTAATACCACGATATTCAGATTACGACGTTATAACTAATTTAGTAATACAACTATGACATAAAACGATAAATCTACCACAGTAATAAAAAGCTAGATAAGCTACTCAAAGTAGATACTCAATCAACAATCACAACAATCACTATTGGCACGTACAGAGCTTCCGCTCTCAAACGAGTATGACACAATAATCCCTAAACCTAACTAAACTTAAACTTGTTCACTAATTTATAGGAATTGATGCCTACTAATTATTTAGAAATACCCTTGACTCCTAAAACTATATATCCTAAAATACTTACAAATTCTATACAATGTTTTTATTATTATAATAATTATTTATAAGGAATTTAAACATTTTTATTTCTCGATGACAATATATCATAATCCGTCAACATCAATATTCATCACCGCGAATTAAGGGAAATGTCATTGAACCGATTCTATATTTTCGGCATTGCCCATGACTCCTCATAGTATTGCTCATCCTCCTCATTGTATCAAAGATTCTCCAAGACAATATAAAACAGTATAGTTTAAAATAGTACCTTTTCTAAAGTGATATAATTTATAAAAAACAGGATAAATCACAGATTTTTCATTCTATTTCAAATTAAAATTAGCTTAACTTAATATATTTACTATAATTACATAAAGAAAGCTAAATTTATCGAATCGGGCAGCGATTGGTAGCTTAATTAATGGACGGTTCACCAAAGATACTGGTTCGAAATATGGCCTTATCGAAAATTTTTCATTCTATGTATGTAAATGGACTTTTTGTGTTTGTTTGAAAAAACTGTTTTAAAAGTTGATGTATCTATTACTTTATTAGCGGCCCGTTTGTCTAATATTTGACTGCGGAACCAAAGATGTGAGTTCCACATGAGGCTATTCTTTATGTGATCCACAAGTGGTTCTCTAGTCTGAGTTTAGTTTATGTCCTACATTTAACCTTTTATTTTATATTACAGTAATAATATTTTAATATGAAATATGTGCCACTGTAATCACTATAGAACTTATAAATCAAATTAATTACATTATAATTGGGTAATATCATAAAGTTCTTTGGTATTGAATTTGCAACAAAAGCTAGACTATTCGTTGTTCATCAAAACGTTCATCAAAATTAAAATCAGATCAAAACAAACCCATTCATGCGTTATGAAACAACGATCGATTGATTAAAAAATTAAAATATACTTCGACGAAAATAGTCACCTATACTAATATTTTTTTTCTGTATATGAAAACTGAGCAAATTAATTGTTAGTCTTTTTTTATAACAATATTATTATTTAAATATACAATACAATAAATTATATTGTATTATTGATTTCAATATATAGAAGAGGTTGATATTCGATTCCATAAAGTTTATTCCACCATGAATATACAGGTTATTATTTTGTCTCTATTATTAGAACTCTAAGAGAGTTCTGCAAAGTTTCACCAATAACAGTCGTCCTATTCTTTAAAACACTTAATTGGTACTGCTTACAAAGTTGTTTACTGTTTAAAACTCTTTACTATCACTATTACACTTTATTACTAGTTCTGTTACACAACTTAGTCTCTCGATCACACACTGCCTTCTCTTGGCTGGGAGACGTTTTTTATGTTCATTACTCTTAATTCAATCAACATCTAATATTATAATTATTTATTTAGTTAATTAACCCTCTATACAAACATTACATGTTTTAGTCAAACCAACCACTGATATCTTTATTTTTTTATCCAAACCGGTACCTCCTATCAATATCTATCATTATCACTATTTTTTTATTTTAAATATTTGATTCGATGATTCGATTTATATAAATTTATATTCATAAATATGTATAATATAAATCTTTAGTGCAGAGTGTAGTACACAAGTCCCACAACAGAACACAGATCTCCAACCTAATTGTATGTAGCTCAAGTGTCATAGACATTCTACATAGACGAGGAAATAGTAAGTAAGAATAGTAAATAATTAGTAAGTAATTATTATTACTATTGTAAATAATAATTAAATAGTAATAGTAGTAAGTCTTAACAGCTGCGAATCAACCCCGAGTAAGTTTAATTAAAAGGCACGCATTGATACCACCACATTAAAAAAAATCATCATAATATTGAAAGGTAAAAACAAGATTATATAAATAGTTAGCACTAGGTATAGTTTAGTTACTTAGTTACACGGTATATAATATTATAGTTACCATCAATTTTTTCCGATTTATTATGCTTAGTGACCATAAATACTGTTTAAAACTAAAAAAAATATTACATTTGAATTTGGAACCTGTCATTTTTATACGATTGTTCATTGTTTTATCATTTTGGCGCCAATACATTCTACAATATTTTGCGAAATTAAAATGGAGAAGGGTGATAAAGAGAACAAAATCGATGTGATTGTATTACACAAAGTAGGTATGGAGCCAAATGCAATTTTTAAAACTCTCTTTTTTTTTTTTTTTTATATGATCTAGGGCAATGCTTGACTACATTCCACCTGATGGTAAGTGGAATGTAGTCTTAGATGGTAAGTCGCATTGCCCTAGAAACCTATTCACTCTTCTCTTGAAGACACCCACATTATATTTGGCCGGAAATACCGACGCAGGCAAATTGTTCCAGTCCTTCGCTGTACGCACTAAAAATGAGGAAACAAAGCGCTTCGTTCGGACAGGTGGAATGTCCACAACAAAAGGATGGATACCTGCCGAGCGTCGGGACGTCCGGTGATGGAAGGGGGACGGGGGAATTAACTTGTGTAATTCCTGCGCACACTCATCAAAATGTATCCTATAGAATACTGAGAGGCTAGCAATTTTACGCCTGTGTTCAAGGCTTTGGAGGTCGGCTTCGACCAATTCGGGTACGACTATAAGCCTCTTTGCTCGCCTCTCAATTGAGTCCAGAACCGCAAGATGAGACTTTGCGGCACCAGCAAATATGTGTCCACAGTACTCCACACACGACCGGATCTGTGCTTTCTATAAAACAAGAAGCTGTCCCGGTGTAAAGTACTGCCGAACCTTCGCAAGAACGGCAAGCTTTGCTGCTGCTGCTCTTGCTCTGGACTCAATGAACCGACCAAAGTTGAGGTTCGAGGAAATCTCTAAGCCTAACAACTGAAGCCGGTCACTGTATTCCAAGGATACATTCTGGAAAGTAGGAGCCAAGGTGAAAGGGCTCCGTTTGGCGGTGAACAGACACGTCTGCGTTTTGGTGGCGTTGAATTTGACAAGATTGGCATTGCTCCATGCGGAGACTGCCTGAAGTTTGTCATTCAAACGCTGCACCATGGCTTCTCTTTCAGACTGTACTTGATCTCGACTAGTCCGAGTACTCGGCAGATATCTTTCTACAACTGTGCTGTCGTCTGCGTACCCATAGATACCGGGCTTCAACAGATCGTTAATGTGCAGCAGAAAAAGAGTTGCAGAAAGAACGGACCCCTGAGGCACTCCGGCATTTATTGTCATGGATTCCGAGGAACACCCATCGACAACTACTCGGAGAGATCTCTGGCTCAGAAAGTCCGTTACCCAGCCGATCAGACCAGGAGATATACCGTACGCTGAAAGCTTGCTTATAAGGCTCGCATGCCAGACCCTGTCAAATGCCCTCGAGACGTCCAGAGAGACGGCGACCGCTTCTCCGTTCTTCTCGATGGCCTCGCCTAGAATGTGTGTAGCATACACTAGGAGGTCCCCAGTAGACCTATTACGGCGAAACCCGTACTGTCGGTCACTGAGGAGATCGTTACCTTCTAGGTATGTATGTATGTATGTTACCTTCTAGGTATGGTATAATCGTTACCTTCTTCTCGGTAGTAGGCGCGAGTTCAATACACGCTCCAAAATCTTGCAGAGTATGGAGGTGATTGAAATCGGTCTGTAATTGACAGGGTCGGCACGGCTGCCTTTTTTGGGCACGGGTTGCACATTAGCAAGCTTCCAGGATTTCGGCACTATTCCAGTCATGAAAGAGAGGCGATACAGACGTGTACAGTACAGGAGACAACTCAGCTGCGCATGTCTTGAGCAGAATGGCTGGTATACCATCAGGACCACTGGCTTTATTCACATCTAAACGACACAATGTTCTCCATACCTCTTTGTTAGTGATGCGGATTTCAGGCATCGAAATACCGCAGTGAGGAAAATGTGCTGAAGAAGCATCGCCAGTGTCTAGATGCGAATTATCAGCAAACAGAGAAGCAAGTACATTCGCTTTCTCTGTTGCTGTGTGGGCTAGGGATCCATCCGGCTTCAGCAGAGCAGGCAGTGAGGGTTGGCAGAAGTTCAACTCGATCGCTTTGGCAAGAGACCAGAAAGCTCGACTGCCAGTTGGTCTGACAGAGAGCTTTTCGCCATTCTTAGCGATTCGATCGAGACGAGCCTTCCGCAATGCCTTCTTGTAGGACTTGGCAGCTTGGTTAAAGGCTCTCTTCTTCAAACTTACATCCGGAGTTTTGCGGGTTCGAGCATCAGCCCAAATGAGATATGCCGAATGTTTTCGGTCTTGAGCATGACCACATTCGGCATTAAACCATGGGCGAGCTTTGCCACCGATGGGTACGTCAGCAAAAGGAATAAAATACTCCATTGCCTGATGCACCACATCGGTTATAGCATCCGCGCAACTCGACGGATCCAAAGAAGAGAAGCAGACCTGCCGCCAAGGATAAGACGCAAAAAAGTGTCGCATCTCATCCCAATCTGCTGACTTGTATTTCCATACTCGCCTAACACCATGAGGTTCGAAAGCTGGTGGGGAATATGTAAACACAGATTTCACCAGACAGTGATCGGAGGTTCCCAAGGGGGAGGTGACTTCTACACGATACCGGTCCGGATCAGTTGTCAGCAGAAGGTCCAGGCAATTGGCTGTATGGCCTACCACATCTGGTACCCTTGTCGCTTGCTTCACCAGCTGAAAGAGGTCCAAGGACAACGCAAATTTTCGCGCTTCTCTTCCAGCATGGTCGGTCTTCTGGTACGGGAACAGCCAGTCCTGATGACAGGCATTAAAGTCCCCCAGAAAGACGAGCTGCGCCGAAGGGTACTGATACAGAGCCATATCTGCAGCCTCACTGAGATACTCAAATAAACGAGTTGTCTCCTGGTCACCGCTGTGCGAATGGTAGACACAGGAATACAGGATTTTTTCGTTTCCTGTGTCCACTAAAACCCATAGGGAAGAAAAAGTGGGGTCTTCAAGGTGACGGAGACGCTGAATACAGAGGTCGTTCCGCGCGTACATACTGACTCCGGCCCGTGAGCGAAAGTTGTGCTCCAACGAGTAACCAGGATAATCCAAGTATGTAGCACTCAAAAGACATTGTATCTGTGTCTCCGTCAAAAAGAGCAAGTGCGGCTGCTCTGTCTCTAGGTGTTGGTGGACAGCTAAAAGATTTGAGTGCAAACCCCTTATATTAGTGAGGTGCACTTTGTATGAGGAGGAGTGCAACCGCTGTGTCAACTTGTTTTTTTTTTATACCTTTTTCATAATAAAAAATAAATAAAAGTGAATAGGGATGGGAAATGGCAGTTGAACGAGGCGGTACGTATCAAACCCGACTTCGAAATTGGTGATGTCTTGTCACTGAGAGGCTAGCCTGGAGACTACGGGGACGCCCGAACCCCCCCAAGGATCGCCAACGGGCCTCCTCGCCTGGTCGCCAACCAGCACGATGGAGCCACCCTGGGATTTTTCGCAGCTGGCGGGGCAGCCTTTCGTGGGTGGCTAACCCACTAATTGGGCCCCCAACTATCTGCGGGCGGCCAGCGGAAAGCCGTCGCTTCGGATCCCGCTACCCTCCTTGACTAGGCACCCGACAAAACAAACACCAACTCGACGTCAACCGGTTCGCCAACGTACCGCAGCTGTTCAGACCCATTTCCCATAAACGGCTTCATCGAGCAACGTGCCGGAACACGACTATGTCGCTTTGCGGCACGACTTTGCCCGATGGGTGGTAACTTTGCCGGCGACCCGATGTTATGGTCTACCACCACGATATGGTCTACCACCACGACTTCTCTACACTTGGTATTAGTCAAATGTTTGTGTACCGGGCTATTAATAGGTACAATGAGACTTTTTTTGTTGTTTGTGTTAGTGTTCATACGAAAAATTTTGTCAAAGCACTAAGGGAAAGAATTGGAAGAAATCCTGTCCGAGAGCAAAAGATTTTATGTCGGGAAATTAAGATAGCACCTAGAACCATATAGCGTATTTTAAGAGATGACTTAGGACTTGCAGCCTATAAGAGATGCACTGGTTATTTCTTAACTGATAAATTAAAGATGAATAGGGTGGTAAAATCGAAACAACTACTGAAGCGCTACGCGAAAAGGGAGGTCATAGAAAAAAATTGTTTTACGGATGGGGAAATTTTTACAATTGATCAACATTTTAACAAACAAAACAACCGTATTTATACTTACAGCTCTAAGGAAGCCTAATTAGTCGAGTCGAGTCCCAATGGCTCGGTGGGGTATTAGCTATGAAGGAGTGACTGAGCCATATTTTTGCGAAAAAGGTATCAAAACATCGGCACAAGTGTATCAAGATACCAGTCTTGAGAAGGTAGTTAAGCCCCTTAATAACACCTTGGTCAATAACCAAGTATGGTCCTTTCAGCAAGAATCGGCGCCGGGTCATAAAGCTCGACCCACGCAGTCTTGGTTGGAAGCGAACGTCTGGGACTTATTCAGAGCTGAAGACCAGTCTTCGAGCTGAAGACCAGTCCTCGAGTCCCGATCTTAATCCTATTATTATAGATTATGATTTATAGTCAGTTTTAGAAATTACAGCTGACTCTAAACGCCATGATAATTTGGAGTCCCTAAAACAATCCATACGATTGGCAGTGAAGAATTTCGCCATGGAAGGAGCGCGTGCTTCTATTGATAATTGGCCTCAACGTTTAAAGGACTGTATTGCAGCCAATGGACACCCCGTCGAATAATCTTTTTATATTTTTTATTGTTTTATATTTGTGAATTAAACTAACACACTGTAATAGTTAAACTAACACAATTAAAAAGAAAATTTTTCTTTGTTACAATATTTATGGCAAGACTAGGTAAGTTTAAAGTTTTGTGTATTTTCCTTAAAAGATTTATTTAACATTAAGCTAGATATAGAAGTCAGACGTTAATGTTATGCTACATGTGCTACGCTGCTTATCTTAAACCGACTTTTAGCCTTTCGACTTTTAAAGGTAAGATGTATACAAATATGTGAAAGAAGCAAAGTAAACATAGTTATATAGTTATATAATTGTTTACTTTGCTTCTTTATACTGTAATACAAATTTATATGTAATACCATTCATTTGTGCATATAATTAAATAGCAAACCCTACAATTTCTCTGTGAAATTTATTAATTTTCTTCAACTATTTTTATTGTTCAGTAGCAATAAATGCTGGTAGTCAAGTTAGTAAAGTTTGTAAGTTACTGAAGTCCACACCTGCTATTTTTTCGATACTTTAAGTTGTGAGTGGTTTTTTTTACCCTAACGGAAGTGACGGTTGTTGCCGAAAGCAATTCCGTTACATTAAACTATAGAGATGAGGGTAGCTGTTTATATATCCTAGTATGTATGTCCTAGTTTTGTGGGTATCGTTGTGCTCTTGATGCCACCGAGTCTCATATAACAGTTTATGGCCCTGTTCCTGACCTGACAAATTGCAACACAGTGAAGTAATACTAATCTCTCTATAATAACTAATCAATATCAGTATTATCTTTACTTAGTAAAATACTTGAAAAAATCATCTTCAATCAAAAAGATAAATAATTTACTTCACAACAGAATAAATGCTTAATTTATTGATGTTACATTATTTCCTTGTGTCAATAAAATGAATAATAATTTACTTTTCGAAAGTAAAATTTCGCCAACTATCAATACTATTCATTTAACGTGTTGACATAAATATGTGACGCCCACGAATTTTCCGACCCAGAGGCCAGAATGCAGTATATTAAATTCAATGAAATTATTTCGTCAAACATTTCAGTTAACGCTTCGGTTGATCCGTTTCCAGAAATAATATTTCATAAAATATTGGGTGTTATTTATGTGAAGGTACCTATCACAGATATTAATACTCCGGGGTATTGGAGAAATAACAATCATAATCACAGAAAGCCGTTTTGACGACTGTTGGTGTTATAATAATATTTATAATTGGATTTTCTCTATTTCTCGTTCTATTTTATTTAAAATATATAGAAAATATCTCATGTATCAATTTAAAATTCAATCTGTTTAAAAATTTTCAAAGTAGGTAGACATCGAAAACATGACCACTGGTCGTCGCTTATAAAGAAAAATATACAAGTACAACAATGTACAAATTACATCATTTAATAGCAAATTTTTAAACTTAGTCAATTTTAACGTTCAATATCATTCATTAAACTAGATTATGTAGTTTGCACCCAGATGAAAATAGGTAAAATTGTTCAAAACACGTAAATAAAAAATGTAAAAGTCTTTATCTATTCCAACCTAGAAAAAAAATGAACTTTTCAAAAATTCTAAATTCAAAATATCTTTATTCAAGTAGTCATTTATTCGACTTTTGAAACGTCAATTACATTAAATTGGTCAGTATAGTCAGTCTGTGAGTAAGCTACCACCAGGTCGGAATGCTGTTCTGCTAAGAAGAGCTAGCCAGAAACTCAATAGTTGCTCTTTTTAAATTAAATTTAACATGTTTGACTTACAAATAGCATTAGCCCTGCAGATGAGTCAAAGATTCAAGATACACACATTTCGATCAACCAAAAATTCTTGAATGTTATAATAAGATTTGTTTAATAGTATACTTTCAATTTTACATTTAAAGCTAAGTATAAGGAAGTAATAATAAGGAAGATCTAAGATATCTTGTGGAACTTTATTATATATATGCGTACACGCAAGTCCATGAAGTCGAAATTTCGGTGTTACGAGCCTATTTTTATTTCTTGTATTGATCGTATGTCTGTCGTTGTTTTTAATATAAGCATTATATTTTGACATATATACATAATAAGTTATTAAAAATGTATTGAGAAGCGACCGTAAGAATACCGATTTCTTTAAAAACATCTCTTAGGAAATCTCTAGCTTTTAAGTTACAAATAGCCCGAATTTCACGAAACGGTAAGATTTATTATAAATATAGACCAACCAAAAAATGTATATCAAGTAAGTTATTTCGTGTCACTGTTTTTTGGATATAAATATATTGCGCGAGTCAAAAGATAAACTGGACTCAGAAGTCTAATCACGACTTCAGTTCCATAAAAAAAAATTCAATGTGCTCAAACGAATAAAATAGAGCTAGCATCAAGTAGGAAAGAACGAGATATGGATACAACAAAATCCTTTATTTTGACAAGACGAAAACAATAACTACCGACTGCACGCGATGAGCCTAGAAATTTAAAATGAATGGGTGGTCACCCATAGGCGATTTTTGTATTCCACTAGCTTTGAGATCAAGCACCCTACTTCATGATTGGTTACCGGTATTTTTACCGGTTACCGGTAAAGTTTTTTCATAATATACATATTTGAACTGGCTCTCAAAGATTACAGTAATTTAGTAAGATGAGGCAAAACCGCAGAAAAGTCTGTCAACATCTGTGGGGAGGCCGTAGGAACAGCGAAACACTTGTTATTAGGGTGTATGGTACTAACAAATAGATGTCAATACTCGCGTCGCCACGATAAGATGTTAGAAATCATACAGGTAGAGGTTAGTCTTTCGGTAGCAAGAGCGCGTAAGGGTATAAAAACCACCAAACGATCTGTAGAGTTCCTTAAAGAAGGCTCTCCATATAATCAAAACCGAATACTCATTCTATTCTAACGCAGCTACTGGCAAGGCAATACAAAATCCCTGGAGATGTTGGAGTGACGTCATCCAGCTGGGAAACAAACATTCCCAGGGATCACACATTTAAGCTTAACAAGTATTAAGAACTGACTCACGAACTATCAATAGCTATAAATTATTTTTAATATTTACATATTTCAAATTAAACATATTATTTGGGTAGATTTGTTAGGATAACAACAGGGGTTTTTGTACTTTCTCTTTTTGTAATACCCTCCTTACAATAAAAATATTTTTAGTCGACTTTTTGTTCATTCAATTTGATATTTTATTGAATTCAAAAAGACCTAAAAAAATATTAGGAAACTGAGAATTTATTATGATTTGCAAAGTGATGAAACCACAAAAAACTTGATATGCTTTTGATAAATACTAACGTTAGGTATTTATATGTTAAATAATAAACTACTTTTCATATATATATGACATTTAATATAAATATATATAATATTATATATATATATATATTTATATTAAATGTCATCTTTTATTAAATGTCAACTTTTTTTTATTAAATTATAAATTTATTTGAACAAAAAAAAAAAGAGATTATATTATTGGTAAAAAGCTTATTATCTATTAAAAATAACAACTCTCCTTGATTTTTAATAGACCCAAATCGTTACGGGTGTTAAAGCTGCCCGCGATCAATAATTTCGCTACAAATGACGGCTCTCAAGTGTGTTACAAATAAATTAAAGTGCAGTGGGTTTAAATTAAATTTATTGGTTCATAATACACAAAATACATTAAACCTTATAATTGATAAATTAATACAGATAAGCAGAATGTCTTAAATAATGACATTATGCCAAAAAAGAATGTTTCAAAAAAATGTTAAGATAATGTTAAGAAAAATGCCAGCTAGACTCAGCGGTGGGTTACTTGAGATAATACTTTATTTTAAATTATATATATATTACTAAAATATAAATCCTAGGCGCCACTGACAAATAACAAGCGAAGACATATATATGATCCTCCTGCTTGTCAGTACTGGAGAACCACAGTCAAACACTTGTTCTTTATAAAACTTTCAAAAATGGAAGTGTTGATTATTGATATAAATGAATTTTGTACATCACCATAAATTCGGGATTACAATAAAGACGAGCTCCTTAAACTCAGCTGGTCAGGAAGCAGGATACAGGTCAAACAGGACGACGCTCCGAAGATTCACGTCTACCCCCGTGAACCAATTATAAATTTACCCGTATCTTCTAGGGTACAAACTAAAAAAAACCTTCTGTAATGATTAAATTACAGGTTAAAACTACATAATAACACTAATCTCACTTTGATCTATTCAGATATTAATAATTTATAATACCTTATGGAGGAAAAAGGCCTCGCAAGCAATATTATTAGCCTATGTCGACTCACAGGGTCGAATCAGGACAAATACTGAAATATTACCACGTAATAACATTAAATAAAGTCTCAAAACCTATGAAACATCTCCTAATTTAGAGTAAAAATTCAAATTACTTACGAAATATTGTTCCAACAAACTTTGAATCTGCCCGGGAAGTGCCGGCAATAGGAATTATAATTATTCCATATTAAATTATTAGCCCTGCAATTAAACACGCTAATGAATTTAAGAAACAACGCTTCAAATGCGTTAATAAGATCACAAATAACTAAAACACTCACCGAAGGCTAATAAGATATTCAATTCGGAAGTGCTTCCGAAAGAAAAGACTCTAAAGGTCACGGCATTGAATTTTATAGTCAAAATATGCATAACAAGCAAACAATGTGGCTATGCACACGCTGCGCTACACGAAATGTGGGTAAAATTGAAATTAATCGAAAGAAGGCTAATATTTAAATAATTTAAGAACAATGCCCTAATTATCTAAATGAAGAAACGAGTGCAATAAATTTATAACAAATTGTTATACTAATAAATATAACAATAAAACAACGCTGGCTGCAACTAAACTTCTGAAACAATATGACAACTACTTTCAAATAATATTTAGCGATGTGCTAACTTTAATAATGATTAATAAATGAAATTTAGAATAGTAATTATTAATAAAATGTTTATATTTTTAATAACAATTTGGGGACTATAAAGTTAGCTTAAGCTGGCAACATTCAATACTTTAAACAAAAAGAAATGTCACAGACTAATTAAAATATTGCAATTAGCTGTCAACAGATAAATAATTTACCTTGTCTACGAATTTGACAGATAATAAGAAATCGATGATATTAAAATTATAAATATTTTAATTATCTACAGAAATGAAATTTCTATGTAACAAGTTTTACAAGTCATGTTTAATGATGGGCTTTTATGTACCTTCCTTTTAGGACTTTTCAAATTATAAGCTATATATATGCTATATATAGATGATAATAATCTATTCTATGGACAGAATGTTGTAATAATATCTTTTATATTTCTCTTTTTGACTACACGATTATTTTACCTATTTAACGATGACAATTTTGACAAATGTATATTTTACAAATCTCAAAAATTACATTATAAGCCTGTTTTAGGATCATTTTATATTTTCGATTAAATTTAAGTATACCATCGAAAATAAAATATTAAAAAAAATTTTAAGCAACGTTTTCATTTACCTAAATATCATTTTATTTTACTCAAATAATTTGACGTTGTTTATTTTGATCCTTTTATAAAACCTTATAATATTCCTAGATAGGTCCTAAGTTCTGTTACGAAATTAAATGCTTTTTTTTATGAAGTAATAGGATGTTAATAAATCATATATATATTTATTAAAATTGGGCCATCTTTGGCTTCGATACAGGTGTTCAATCGATCTAGCAAATACTATATTCAGTCTCGCATTTCGCAATAGTGTGATCTAATCACACCATTTCCCTAAAAACTATCAGTAATTTTATGTAATCCAAAGTTTTCTGATGAGGGCTAGATGAAAACAAAATGTTTGTTTCGAATTAAACTTGGATACATTTAAAAAATACATCTTGCTAAAAAGTTTCAGTACAAGGTCCGAGACTTTCTCTTGATACACATCGATATGAAACTAAAAATTATCTCTTTTGGAATAAAGAAGGCCTATTGAAAACAAAATTTGGGAAACATGTGAGTTAATATTTAAAAGTAAAAGCATATCAAGACATTCATTAATATTATAAAAAATATGCTCTCGCATGTTTGTTTTATGGCCAACAAAAACAAGGTGGAAAAATATTGTTGTAGACAAAATATACTATGTAAATATCTCACGTATGTAATCCCACACGGAGTATATTTTAATATTTTAATCTTGAGATTGTATACGTGGAAGAGCCATTTATGTTGTTATTACATTATTTAATATTCAAAGTCAGTAATTTCATCATGAATTTCATTATGGAGATTATATAACACATTTACCTATAAAGATAAAGAACGAAAAGTTCATAGAATCACAATTTCCTTTACACATTCATCACTAAAATATTAGGCAGCTATCTTAAAATTATAAATTTTCCGGTAATTGTTACTACAAAATCAAACTTAATTTTAGGAAATCAATAATAAAACAGATAGAATGTTTTATTGTCTGTAATTCCTTGAAAAAAATATATATTATGGTAATAAAAAAACCTGTTTTTCTGTCATT
The DNA here is from genome assembly GCA_959347405.1 of Napeogenes sylphis. NCBI lineage: Eukaryota > Metazoa > Arthropoda > Insecta > Lepidoptera > Nymphalidae > Napeogenes > Napeogenes sylphis. The sequence continues at coordinate 24,034,098 of OY365788.1, read as the reverse complement.
TCATCACACATATTTAATGAAATCCATCCACAAATAGATATGCGCTGTTACGAGCTTATTAGCGCAAAACCCAATGAAGCCATTCCATATTTTAGTAATTATCTTACAAAAACGCGATAATCTGGGGCGATGCCGATTAATTTTTTATTGTAAAAAAAAATAAAAAATTAACAAGATGGGTTGATGATTTTATAATCTGCATACTTGTCTCCATTTTATTGCAATTATATAAAAAGGTTTAAATTATGATTAAAATTATAGAGAAAAATAAAATATAAGTCTTGTTATTTTTTTAAGTCTACGTTGTTGTATTAATATTTTGTTGGTTAGCAAATAACGGGTTTAGGGGATAAAATTTCGGTGCGATTTGCAAATCATTGTTTTTGCTGTATAGGTGGAATACTTGTCTCAAATTATAGTTGGTTAATGCAAAACAACAAATGTTTAGATGATGTTATTTGATGTTCTGTTTTAGTTTTTAAATATTGCATACTATTTTTTTGCGAAAGCAGTGTGTCGTTAACTATCAATACGGTTCATTTTTTGTGTCGAAGTCAATGTGCAACAGCCCATGACTGATATTTTCTGACCCCGGGCCAGAGCACAGTATATTAAATTCAATGAACCATTTTCGTGATTTCAGTTAACGCTTCGGTGATCTATAACCAGACACAATATTTCATAATATGTTAAGTGTTTTTTATGAGAAATTATCTATTGGTTTATCTATTACAGATATAAAGAATCTATTAATTACGTAGTAGATCTAAATATGTATTTACAAATAAAATAATTTGCTTCTAAAATGAATATTATTAAAATGTGTGTATATATTATAAAAATATGTACTCTGAGGTATTGTGAAAAAAACAATCATAAGCACAGAAGGTAGATTGGATGATTATTGTGTTACAATACTAAATATAATTAGATTTTTCGTTTTGTTCGTTTGTTTTTTTATTTTAACATAGTTATTTTTATAATGAATTCAAACGTCATAGTAGGTAATGCGTATGCGTATGGTAACGTATGCGCCAGCGATTTACTTTGTTACCCGTAAGCTATTTTTCCGCTGTAATAAGTAGCCTCTGACCTTTGCCAATGTGTTATCTATATTTCTTAAAAATTTTATCAAAATCGTTGCTGTGGTTTAAGCGTGAAAGTGTAACAGACAGTGTTACTTTCGAATTTAGGATATTAGTATAGATTCACTACGTAGTTGTAAAAATTTTAAAATGTGTGCTTCTTGCAAAAATAGTATTTTAGACTCTAAACACTGAACAGTTTTAAATACAAATTTTAGACCTTACAATATGGCGTTCAAAATCCCCCATTTTCCTTTCCTAAATGTACCCACCCAGTATCATTTGCGTTATTGAGACGTATAAAACAACACCTCATACGTTAAAATCTTATTAACCACGATTTGTAGTGTGTTTAAAGGTACAGTTTTATTTACATACATACATTTGAAAAAAAGTAATGCTTCTTTTAAAGTAGTCAGTTAATAAGAATAAGAAATTCTAAAATACAATGAACCAAACGATTAAGAACAGGAGCTTCCGTTGGAAGTTCCGCTACAACCTATGTCATGTCACAAACAAAAAACAACGTCAAAAGTTAGTATATCTATAGCTTATATGTAAAAGCTATATTATCGTAAAGTTTTATTAAAATCCATTTAGTAGTTTTTACGTCAAAAAGTTATAAACATCCATCCATACTTACAAACTTTCGCGTTTATAATATTAGTAGGAATAAACAAACAATTTGCAAAAAATATGTAAACAACAAACATCAACTCCAGATATTACTCAAGTTTATTTTATGTTCTGTCTATACAGTTTCTGAAATTATAACCTTTCTCAGTGATGCCAAAAAATCAATGATGGCGTTATAATAGGATCTTCCCGCCTTAATAATCTGACTGCTCATACGGGAATCGATCTTGTTATTATTAGGTATAAATAAATATCTTTCCCTTTATTATTCTAATAACGGATGAAGATATATTCTGTTTATTTTTGGACTGTTTCATAATAACAAATTGTTTCTACACTAAAAATGTTAGTAATCCGCGTTCTGATGGCTCACCTTTTATCATGACATCGATATAATATTATAGAATTAGATTTCTAAAGCCAGTATTAATTTAGCAATAAAAACGACCATATATAGAATTCTTTATTCAAAATGGGTACACGGCGCTACACGGTAGCGCAATCGGTAGAGCGACGGTTTTCCAGAGGTCGAGTTTCGAATCCATTCGATATTTATTTAAAATACAAATAAGGTTAAAATGGATAGCCATGGTTAAAATATTTCTAAACATGTATAGACATGTTTAGAAATATTTTCAAAGAATAAGATGTCAAATTATTTAAAGAAGAAATTAAATATTATTAAGAGAACGTTACTTAAAATTCCCTTGAAGAAGACTATAAATATATATTTTACAATTTATATGTAAATATTGACATAGCATTTATGCCGAGGAAATTCTGTAATCTTCATGAAACTAATGACTATTTACAAATGTTTTAATTTCCTTAAATTAAACTCTGCCTGTAATCTTTCTTTTGTGATTGGTGTAAATTAAACATTGAGCTTTAATAGCTAGGAAGCTGAAAGCTTCTTACAATTGTCTGAGAAAAAAATCCAATTCACATTTTAAAAGGATTGTGATTTTAGTAACAGTAACAGTAAAAAGAAAATTAATAAAAAGTTAATCTACATGGCTACCTCATAAGACTCTTAATCATAATACTATACTTTATAATTTTAAATTTGTTTTTTTTTTCGAGTTTACTAACTTTAAAACATGCATAAGTAAAAGTATTGGATAAAGACAGATAAGATAAGAGCAGCTGGTTTAAAACACTTATACACATATATGAAAAATATATTGGTAATGTTAACTGTTTCAATTCGACATTATTGCGACTGGCTGATGCTAGGATTGACGTCGGCAAGTCGTTGAGTCTCTGTTTTGGCAAACTTAAACTTTAAATAATGTAAACTATGGAACTATTAGATATTAATATTGTATATTTTTAAGAATTTGATCAGAGTCTAACAAAGTTTTGTAAAAACTACCATTGCTTACTTATTATCAGTTTTCTCTAAAAAATACTAATTTTAACAATGATTTAACATAAAAAAATTGATTTTTTTGTATTATTTCACACAATTCCTAACACATTCTATTATATTACTTTTTGTGGTAACTAATATAAATTATTTCAGACAATATTTATTTTATAAAAATATAGACTGTAAAAGATAACTAGAAGGAATGAAAACTATAATATGATTCAGTGAATAATGAAGATTTATTGTAGATGTAAATGGTTGTAATCGTGAAGAATTCCAAAAAAATTAAACAGTTATTATTTGAAATAAGCTTTTATCAAGAATGATGGTAATTTGAGAAAACATTATCTGATTGGATCAGGATGGAACCTAATGGAACATGAGATCGCTTTACATCATTTTTTCGTAAACGTAATAGATATATTTATTGCTATTTTCCGTCTGTTTGCACAAATATGATCTGTGATGGAGGTCTAAAGAATTCAAGATCATTTCCGCTCTTTTTCATTTGAACATCGGTCAATAAACAGTATTGTATTATAGTATTATTGTAATTTCTGTATTTTAAACTATTTTGAAAAACAAAATGGATATAATATTATTTTTTGTAATGGAAGAGCTCTTGATTAATTTATCTGACTTATTTATTTTTTTAGATATACCTACTACATATTGATATCTTAAACTTCATATTCTGAATTTAATGTGCTTAAATATAGTAAGTATTTCTTTTTATGACACTTTTTTTCTTCTAGGTGTTAAAATTGTTTCAAATAATTTTTCCTTGTTTATTTTTATGATTTTATCTGCCCTTAAACTTTACTTATGACAATTATTTTCTATAAACGAATCTAACCTTGATGTAATTTCTATGTACATTTATTATAACCGATAAGATAAAAAGCATTAATTGAGATAACCGCTCTTAACTTTGATTTGTAATCTATTATAATATTAGACTGCTTGCTCCCGGGATTTTAAATTTCGGTCTGCTGTTTAGAGCAGGTTATTTTGTGTAGAAATTACAATGACGTGTAATCGAATTGCAGCGTCAGCCTTATCTTAAAATGAACTTAGAGATCACATCGTGCGCAAACTTCTAAAATACTAAGATGGTTAAGTAAATGAAAAATTTATTTTTATTTATAAAATTTTCCTACACCCTTAATCTATTACATCAGAACAATGGATTCTAATCAGCCCTACCCCAAGCTTGGTTTCAAGGTCAGATCTGGTAGATCGTGCCTTGCGACCAGGAGCAGATTGGTTGTGGTTTTAGAACACTCTATCTTAATACACATTGCACGAAGTCTTCACTTTATAAAGTTAAGTACCTATACCTACTCCTTCATGTTTTAGCGAGAATATATATTTTATGATTACTATATTATTGGTCCTAAACTACAATATGACCCAAATAGTATAATGAAATACATGAATAGCTTTTCTTTCTATAGTACATTTAAGTTTATAAAAGTAATTTACTTATATGCAAAATATATTTTTGTTTTATGCTAAGATCAAAATATAAAATTGAAATATATAACAGGCGTGCTTCCTTCTTCAACAAAATCTTCTCGGTCGCTCACGACAATCGTTTATTGTAATGTAATTAAGCAACAATTATTTAAAACAACACTAACCACTTACTAATATATATTAACAATGAACACCAATTAACAATATATTTAAGATACGAGAGATGTGCTCCGCTCGAAATTCCCGGAGGGAATGTTCCAAGCACACAACAACAGAGTACTTTATTGTAATTCTTAGTTTGGAGCGACGATCCATTTGTTTACATCACTAAGAAAACGTGTAGTGCAGCTGGGTTGAGATTGTTGTTTTAATGTATGTAATTGTATGTATAATAGTTAATAATAGTATGTATAGAAGTGCCATGTATGTTATTACGTTATTTAATATTCAAAGACAGTTATTCCATCATGAATATTATGGACATTTTTAAAGGCAATTACCGAGAAAGAACGAGAAATTTTATAGTTACAATTTCCTTATACATTCAGCTCACAAAGTCTCCCAATTTAAATATAAAGTACTGGCCAATTTAAATATAAAGTACTGACCAAAGTAATGACAACTTTCTTAATTGTAATCAGTAAAACATAATGTAATAAAACTATTTTTACGGATTTAACTCGCGTATATTGAATTAAATTTAAAATTTAACCCACGGTAAGACGAGATGGAGGTGACATCCATCTCGTCTTACCGTGAACACAATTGCTGCAAAGCATTCGAAACGTCGTTTATGGTTTTTAACACGCTTTTATTAGTTTCACGTGTATGTTCGCTTGTTTGTTTGCTTGTAAACTACTTTTTCGAATGCGATTTTGTATAATTTCCCACAAACCAATTTTGTTCAAACTTTGTACACATATCAAGGACCCATTGAAAATTAAGAATTCGGTGAGATTATCTCATTAAACCTGATTACAAGCTCCAGGATTAATAATTATTCTATGTTAATTTTGCGTGTTTTTTTAGTTTTTTAATACATAAATATAGTATTAAAAAACTAAAAAAACATCGTATTCATTGTCGGAAGTCCTACAGTAGAGCTTCGCAACTAGAAACTAATTCGATTCGTGAAATTTCAATGGTGTACTTAGTGTTACTTGCGTCGTAAAACATTATATAGTATATCACTGTTTCTTTTCTGCTAGATTTATCTATCTAGCCTACAAAATATCTGACAATGATGTTGGCACATTCTGTAGCTCCGACATATATATGAAAAAAAGCAAGTTTAAACATATATATTTTAATAAGCTTACTGTACGTAGATAGATAACTATTTTACAAAACTATGACCCAAGTTATGTCGCAATATTGATGATTCTTTCTAGGTCTTATAAATCGTGTATATTTATTTTGTAATAATAATCGATTTAGTATTTAAATTTAAACATGGCTCAACTGATAGCTTTTATCAATATCTAAAATAATACGAACCTGATATTTCTTAACGGACAGTGGACAATATATAATTCAACATTATTCGGAAAAAGGAGTGCTTACAGGATGGAACATTACTTAGCACCTTTAAAGTTTAACAAATAGCAAGATTTTTTTTAATCTTACGGGTAATCTTAGAAAAAGATGTATAATTATGTTTAAGCAATTTCATCATTCCTTACCGTATGAAAATGCAGTATAAAAGCCATTATTCCGAATCCTTTAATATAAGTACATTTTTGATTGCAATATTGTTGTCACTTTAAGTAAGTTCATACGATAATTACTTTTAGAACTTCTGAATACTTCCTATTTGAGGCTTATTAATCTTTATCGTTTTTATCAATAAATTGCTACTAAGTCAGTTTATGGTCAATTTGCCATCAATTTAATTTATAGTCTTTTGTCTCCAACCGTTAACAGATCTTAAACTTATTGAGAATGGATGTATTCGGAATGGAAGCAATTAAACTGAAAATTCACCATTAAAGTTACACGTTCCCTCCATATCCAAAGATACCGCTACAAACTAACCCGTATTTAAAATTAGTATTTTTACAGGTACTTAAAAAAATATCTTATAATACCTACCAAATAATAAAAAAGTATTTTCCTAATTAAAGGAAGTAAGAACAAAGATTTCATCACACTTCAATTCAACTGATCGAAAACATAACTTGAAATAAAAAAAATTACAAGCTTCGTCGCCTATACCACTCAACGGATATTCATGAATTTTCTAAAATACGTGCCAGATTTCCGGAAAAGGTCATAAACATACCTTTTGTCTTGATAATTCGTATCTACTGTTCTCGAGGGAACGAAAAAACGGCTTCCAGGGGAAAGTCTGACGTAAAATGAATGTTTTTGTTTTGGATTTTCGTGACATTGCATCTTATTACTAAAGTATGTTCTTATATAAGTAAACGACTTCAATAAGTTCATAACAATATTATTTTTATTATTTTTAGATGTCTTTTATATGGGGTTTTTTAATTATTATTTTTTTTTTGCTTTTTAAAGCTATGTTACTGGTTTCATTATTATAGTAAATGAACCTACTGACACGAAAATTTTCATTTGTTTAAGTATTTCTATTAATATTGCATAAGACCCTTTCACCCGCACCAATAAAACCTCAATATTTTGGAGATGATGGTTTCTATTTCGACCAAACATAGCTAAGAACCATTTCGACGAACCACGTTTTCGGTCAAATCCGTCCACGCGTTTGGCTGCTACATTGCCACAAACAGACAAACATATACACAGATACAGATACACAGATCGACAGACCAAACTTATAACACCCCTCTTTTTGAGTGGGGGGCTAAAAATAATTCAACAGACTTTTGTTACGAATATCCATATTTTTTTGGAAATAATAATTCAAAACACTAGTGATATGAGATTCAAAAAGCCTTTAATGATGCCTTGTCACGAAATTTTTACAAATTTAACTTAAAAAAAATTATAGACAAGGCAAAATTTAAACAGAAATACACCTAAGCTGGCAAAGCGACCGCTACTAGACTACTACAATGGTTTAAATAACACTGGTTTAAGTAACAATATATTAAAAAGGTTAATAATAGTTTAAATAACAATATATTAAAATGAAATATATACATATATTTATTTCATTTTAATATATTGTTATTTAAAAATGGTTTTCGTTCTCTTATTATGTGAACAATTTATATAAAACTTCGTAAACAACAAACATCATATCCAGATATTATTACTCGAATATTATTTATGTCCTATCAGTATCGTTTCCTAAATCGTAACCGTGTTCAGTGATGCCCAAAGTTCAGCGATGCCTTAGTAATATAACCTTTCCGCTTTAATAAGCTGACTGGTCACGAGGGAATCTTTCTTGTTAATATTATCACACCTATACCAGTACTAAACATTTGTTCCTTTAATAAAATGAGTATTTTTTTTTCTATCGTACTGTGATGTTTTTCCTGTTTACTTCTAGAATGTTTCATAAAAACAAATTATAATCACACTATGAAAATTAGCAACCATCTTCTGCTGGTTTACCTTAATTTTATTTTGTACCATACTATCGATATAATATTGTAGATATACAAAAGACAGTCATAATTTAGCATATACCAAAGCCTTATTCAATTTATGGCGCGGCTCCTGATTGGACCCCCATGATGGACACGTATGAAAAACATTACAAAATCCCTGGGGATGTTGGTGTTTCGTCATCCAGACCGGACTCATTCTTATATTCTAAACATCTGAGGCGCGTGATACTTGTGGAACTTACGGTTCCCAGGGAAACAAACATCCCCAGGGATCACACATTCAAACTTAATAAGTATTACGAACTGACCAACGAACTGTCCAGGAATAAATTTATAGTTAGTTTGTACGCGGTAGAAGTGGGAGTAAGAGGTATAACAGCAAAATCTCTCTATAACCTACTTAAACAATTTGGCCTTTCTAGAACAAGCACCAGTTCATTTCTAGAACGTATTTCAAAGCTGGCATTGGTAGGTTCTTTCCAAATTTGGTTAGGTAGGAGTGTAGAGGGTGAAGGCGAGCGTTTTTGCGCATAATAAAGGGGCCCTTTAAACCTACTCCTGGGTCGCAAGTCCCAGGCACTGTTTGCACTCCTCTCCTAGCAACGCGATGGCCCCGGCACCCGCTCGGTGAATCCATGTAATGCTGAGAATCTTCGTCTCGTCTTACAAATACTTAAATTTCCACAAATAAAACTTGGTGTCATCGTTCATTTGTTATGAAATCAATTAAATATTGAGCCTTAATCACTAGAAAGATGAAAGTCTCTTACAATAGAAAGTTCTATGATTTTTTTTGAGGAAAAAAATCTAATTAACATCGAGGAGGTGTTATATATATTATTTTTTCAAAAGAAAGTCAATGTGCATGTGTATAATTATAGTATATCACCGTCGATTAATCAGACGAAAATTACTAGACACTTCTTACACTTACTAGACACAGACACAGACACTTACTAGACACAGACTCAGAATATAATTTTTAATCCTATTCAGACATGATAATATAATTTTATGGAAATAGGGACATAAGATAAAATGATTAATAAACAAAAAGGTGAAAAGCAAATTTGACTATATCAAAAGTATGTAATTAAAAAAAGTATAACTCTGCTCTTTATATATCGCTATTGGTAAATGTTTTATATTGAAAAATCTGAATAGCAAAACAGTTAAATAAATGTAAATTAACCAATTTCTTACTACAATCTTTCGATATGAGTGCAAATAGATTTAATCAAAATAAATAGTTATGCAGATGTGGTAATCAGAGAGACGAAGCTTCTCAGCATTCCATGGATTCACAGTTCATGTCGTACCGACCCAAAGGCGTTCTCTAAGTCTATCCAATAAGTCTATCCCCAGCTGTAGTGCCTGGACGGGAGAGGGGGGTGACCTCTCCCACCCATTATAGGCCTACGAGGTGAGGGTATCCCTAAGTTGATCGGGGCCCCTCGCAGGGGGTTCCACCGGGGCGTCAGGGTGAGTGCGAAAGCGATCCCGTGGCGTCCCACTAAGGCGATGAGGTCAACCGTTGGTTTTTTAGTGGGTAGCCTTAAAAATGGCAGCATCCTCTATGCTGGGGGTAGTCCCACATACCCCCACGGCCATCACCTTCCTGGCCGCTGGGATGATGCGTAACGCATTTTTCCAACGGAAAAAAAAAGATGGTTTCATTTTAATTATTTTATTGATTTCCTCCAAAGTTGGTGGGTTAACATGAAAGTCTTTAGTAGGAGACTCGGTATTCGTTTAGATCCTCATATAGTCTTTGGTTTTCTGCCACTTCGTATGTGCTTTTATAATGATCGAAAATTTGCTCGTTGGTCAAGAGAAGGTTACCTTTTTCATCTTTGAAAATGGTTTTTGAGTATTTAAAAGGATTTTTATCAAAATCTACTTCATGTTTTGCCCGATCAAAGCTATCACAATTTTTTGTTATTTGATTTGTTATGCTTTGAATTAGTTTAAGAATTGATCTCAATGCCCTAGACATTTGGTGACTAAGTTGATTATCGCCTAAGGCTTTGGCTATACGAAGTTTCTTTATAAGGTCTCTTTTTTTTCCGCCTCATTTTTAGTAAATATTTAAGTAACAATAGTTAAGTATGTATTTGATATTATATTTAAATATTCTACTGATGAACTTTCCGTTGTTTTTTTGTTTATTTCATTTATCCTCACATCATAAACTAGAATGAAAGGGCTAGTGATGATTCAAACGGTTATGTACAAAAATACTTTAATATAATAAAATATGAAATTCTTTATAAAGTTTTAATCAGCTTTATAAATAATTTCTAATTACAGAAAAAAACACATGCAAGGTAGTAATAATTTTTGAGAATTCTGTTATTATTTGTAATTGTTAGGACAATACTACTAACCGCATGTTGTCGATAGAAGTGGAAAAAAAAATAAGTGTTTCCAGTCCCACCTATAGTGTAATATAATATTGTATGTATTGATTACTATTTTCAAACATTTTACCCAAAAAGTGTTTTTATGTATTTTCTGTATTGAAAAATATTTTCAGAACGAAATAGATGAATGGAAAATCCATATTTTCTTAAGAAGTGGTAGGCTGTTGATTAATTTAACACACTTATTTTAATTTCTTAGACATAAAACTGAAACCTGCAACTTCATTTCCCAAAATTCACTATTTAATACGTGTTTTTCATGAATATAAATTAAACAATAATTTTTAATTTATTAATCTATAGTAAAATGTCTTATTCATGAAATATTAAACAACCATATAATTTCCTAATATAAACTATATATAGAAGGATGTTTTATATATATGAAATCGATGAACTCAGAAACTATTGGACCGATGATTATGAAAATTGGTATGTATATGTATTTTTCCACGTAGAAGGTTTATATGGTATGCCCATTGATGTAACTCGCCACCAGGCGGCGCTGTCAAATATAGACTTCCGCCCCGTTCAACCGATTGTAATAAAAGTTGGTATGACCATGTATGTTTCCTCAAAGAAAACGAATATGCTATGTCCATTGATGTTACTCGCCACCAGGCGGCGCTGTCAAATATCGACTTCCGCCCCGTTCAACCGATTGTCATAAAAATTGGTATGACCATGTATTTTTCCTCGAAGAAAACGAATATGCTATGCCCATTGATGTAACTCGCCACCTGGTAAAGTAAGGGTTAGCCCAGCGAAGCGGGCTGGGTTCGCTAGTATAAACTATATTACAACTGTCAAAATTACAAAACTAAATGAAAGCAGTAAGTACTTATTACTACAAGCCTGTCTTGAATCCTTTTTTTTTTTTTTTTTTATATAATCTAGGGCAATGCTTAACTACATTCCACCTGATGGTAAGTGGAATGTAGTCTAAGGTGGTAAGGCGCATTACCCTAGCAGCCTATTCACTCTTCTCTTGAATTTAACCACATTGTATTCTTTCGGAAATACCGACGCAGGCAAGCTGTTCCAATCCTTTGCTGTACGCAGTAAAATAGACGAAGCAAAACGCTTCGTTCGGACAGGTGGAATGTCCATAACAAAAGGATGGATTCCTGCCGTGCGTCGGAAAGTCCGATGATGGAAGGGGGCCGGGGGAATTAGATCGTGTAATGCCTGCGCACACTCACCAAAATGTATCCTATAGAATACTGAGAGGCTAGCAATTCTACGCCTGTGTTCAAGGCTTTGGAGGTCGGCTTCGACCAACTCGGGATCTCCTATGAGCCTCATTGCTCGCCTCTCAATTGAGTCCAGAACCGCAAGATGAGACTTTGCGGCACCAGCAAATATGTGGCCACAGTACTCTACACACGACCGGATCTGTGCTTTGTATAAAACAAGAGGCTGTCCCGGTGTAAAGTACTGCCGAACCTTCGCAAGAACGGCAAACTTTGCTGCTGCTGCTCTTGCTCTGGACTCAATGAACCGACCAAAGTTGAGGTTCGAGGAAATCTCTAAGCCTAACAACTGAAGCCGGTCACTGTATTCCAAAGATACATTCTGGAAAGTAGGAGCCAAGGTGAAAGGGCTCCGTTTGGCGGTGAACAGACACGTCTGCGTTTTGGTGGCGTTGAATTTGACAAGATTGGCATTGCTCCATGCGGAGACTGCCTGAAGTTTGTCATTCAAACGCTGCACCATGGCTTCTCTTTCAGACTGTACTTGATCTCGACTAGCCCGAGTACTCGGCAGATATCTTTCTACAACTGTGCTGTCGTCTGCGTCCTCATAGATACCGGGCTTCAACAGATCGTTAATGTGCAGCAGAAAAAGAGTTGCAGAAAGAACGGACCCCTGAGGCACTCCGGCATTTATTGTCAAGGATTCCGAGGAACACCCATCGACAACTACTCGGAGAGATCTCTGGCTGAGAAAGTCCGTTACCCAGCCGATCAGACCAGGAGATATACCGTACGCTGAAAGCTTGCTTATAAGGCTCGCATGCCAGACCCTGTCAAATGCCCTCGAGACGTCCAGAGAGACGGCGACCGCTTCTCCGTTCTTCTCGATGGCCTCGTCTAGAATGTGTGTAGCATACACTAGGAGGTCCCCAGTAGACCTATTACGGCGAAACCCGTACTGTCGGTCACTGAGGAGATCGTTACCTTCTAGGTATGCTAGAAGGCGCGAGTTCAATACACGCTCCATAATCTTGCAGAGTATGGAGGTGATTGAAATCGGTCTGTAGTTGACAGGATCAGCACGGCTGCCTTTTTTGGGCACGGGTTGCACGTTGGCAAGCTTCCAGGATTTCGGCACTATTCCAATCTTGAAAGAGAGGCGATACAGACGTGTCAGTACAGGAGACAACTCAGCTGCACATGTCTTGAGCAGAATGGCTGGCATACCATCAGGACCACTGGCTTTATTCACATCTAAACAACACAATGTTCTCCATACCTCTTTGTTAGTGATGCGGATTTCAGGCATCGAAATACCGCAGTGAGGAAGATGTGCTGGAGAAGCATTGCCAGTATCTAGATGCGAATTATCAGCAAACAGAGAAGCAAATACATTCGCTTTCTCTGTTGCTGTGTGGGCCAGGGATCCATCCGGCTTCAGCAGTGCAGGCAGTGAGGGTTGGCAGAAATTCGACTCGATCGCTTTCGCAAGAGACCAGAAAGCTCGACTGCCGGTTGGATTGACAGAGAGCTTTTCGCCATTCTTAGCGATTCGATCGAGACGAGCCTTCCGCAATGCCTTTTTGAAGGACTTGGCAGCTTGGTTAAAGGCTCTCTTCTTCGAACTTACATCCGGAGTTTTGCGGGTTCGAGCATCAGCCCAAATGAGATATGCCGAATGTTTTCGGTCTTGAGCATGACCACATTCGGCATTAAACCATGGGCGAGCTTTGCCACCGATGGGTACGTCAGCAAAAGGAATAAAATACTCCATTGCCTGATGCACCACATCGGTTATAGCATCCGCGCAACTCAACGGATCCAAAGAAGAGAAGCAGACCTGCCGCCAAGGATAAGACGCAAAAAAGTGTCGCATCTCATCCCAATCTGCTGACTTGTATTTCCATACTCGCCTAACACCATGTGGTTCGAGAGCTGGTGGGGAATATGTAAACACAGATTTCACCAGACAGTGATCGGAGGTTCCCAAGGGGGAGGTGACCTCAACACGATACCTGTCCGGATCAGTTGTCAGCAGAAGGTCCAGGCAATTGGCTGTATGGCCTACCACATCTGGTACCCTTGTCGCTTGCCTCACCAGCTGAAAGAGGTCCAAGGACAACGCAAAGTTCCGCGCTTCTCTTCCAGCATGGTCGGTTTTCTGGTACGGGAACAGCCAGTCTTGATGACAAGCATTAAAGTCCCCCAGAAAAACAAGCTGCGCTGAAGGGTACTGATGCAAAGCCATATCAGCAGCCTCACCGAGATACTCAAATAATCTAGTTGTCTCCTGGTCACCGCTGTGCGAACGGTAGACACAGGAATACAGGATTTTTTCGTTTCCTGTGTCCACTAAAACCCATATAGAAGAAAAAGTGGGGTCTTCAAGGTGACGGAGACGCTGGATACAGAGGTCGTTCCGCGCGTACACGCAGACTCCGGCACTCGAGCGAAAATTGTGCTCTAACGTGTATCCGGGATAATGCAGGTGCGCAGCGCTCAAAGGACATTGTATCTGCGTCTCCGTCAAAAAGAAGAGGTGCGGCTGCTCTGTCTCCAGGTGGTGATGGACAGCTAGGATATTAGAGTGCAAACCCCTGATATTAGTGAGGTGCACTTTAAATGAGGAGGAGTGCAACCGCTGTAAAAACTTTTTCTTCTTTTTAACTTTACTCATAAAAAAAATAAAATAAAAGTGAATAGGGATGGGAAATGGCAGTTGAACGAGGCGGTACGTATCGAACCCGACTTCGAAATTGGTGATGTCTTGCCACTGGGAGGCTAGTCTGAAGACTGCGGGGACGCCCGAACCCCCCCAGGGATCGCCATCGGGCCTCATCGTCTGGTCGCCAACCAGCACGATGGAGCCACCCTGGGATTTTTCGCAGCTGGCGGGGCAGCCTTTCGTGGGTGGCTAACCCACTAATTGGGCCCCCAACTATTTGCGGGCGGCCACCGCCCTCGCCTCCTTCTGTCCTATTGATTATGTTTATAGCATCTCAAACTTGTCAACCCACTTGGTTATAAAGTATTGAGCCGCTATTCATGTGGGTCAAGGTTTACCCCTGTCACATGGACCCTTATACGGCAGGTCTGACCTCCGAAGTCATCCGACAACGGCACTATAAGACTAGTAAGCTCGCAAGGCTATCGGTCATAGACAAGTCCAATCGCGACCACCAAGCTACCTTTTCTCCATAAAAGGTTCCGGAGCTGTAAGGCACGCTCACTTCCCGTGTGATTTCTCGCACTTGCAATTACTTGCTAAGAACGTCAGAGAGGCTAACTACCAGTTTCCAGCTGGTGCCGGAGCTGTAAGGCACGCTCACTTCCCGACAGGCAGTCAGGCCGCAAGCCTACCCTACGTGACAGTCGGGTGACCGGATAGATGCTAGCACATCCATCTAACCTCTAAGCAGGGGGCTACCCGAACTGCAGTGACCCCCGAAAGGATCTCTGCTTAAGGACCGTTCCAAGCCCCGAAGTAAAAGACCGCAGCAGCCCTTCGCCTTAGGCTGGTCAATCACCTCTCGCTGCGCACAAGATCCGACGAGCCCCCGACAACTGTGGGGACCCAGACGAACAGCGCCGAATCTCTGCAGCTAACCACATTACCACTACGAATCCAACACCAAAACCGGTAACCCGGCAGTTTACACACGCAAGCGCATGCATCGCTGCCGGAGGGCTTAGGTACCGGGGTCCCGTAGTACCCTGATCTTAGCAGCTGACCCGTAGTTCAGCTGCAAACTATCTACCGCCGGGTGTCTCAGTAGATAGGGATAGCTGCGGGCGGCCAGCGGAAAGCCGTTGCTTCGGATCCCGCTACCCTCCTCGACTAGACACCCGACAAAACAAACACCAACTCGACGTCAAACCGGTTCGCCAACGCACCGCAGCTGTTCAGACCCATTTCCCATTAACGGCTTCATCGAGCAACGTGCCGGAACACGACTAGGTCGCTTTGCGGCACGACTTTGCCCGATGGGTGGTAACTTTGCCGGCGACCCGATGTTATGGTCTACCACCAAGGAAAAGCATCTCAAATATCCCATAACTAAAACAAATTAGGTATAATGTACATCTGAATAGAAATAAAAGCTAAGAACCCCGAAACGAACCTTCGTCAAACCATGAGACCGCTCTACGGTTAGTTTTGAAATTAGTGACATTATTTGACCCTCTTGTTTCTTCAAAACAATCGTTTTGACTTAATTGTCTGTTCATGTTAACATAATCCGGGCATAGCTTTCCTATGAATAAATTAATACTTGACTTATTATTGAAATAAATCGATTGATATCATATAGAAATTACCTTCAATCTTAAATAAGTAGTAATGAATAAATTATTTATTAATCCCAAATGTAATTATCTATAAAAAACATTGTACACACTTTGATTAATTTTAAAATAATATTAATTCTTGTAGTAGGTAGGTATCTAGCAATTTCATCATTTGACTGCAGTTTGTATCCAGGCTACTTCTTCCGGAATACTGCCATCCTCTTCGAGATTGTAAAGGTTTTCTGTGGTTATATAGAGAGCCGCATAAAATTTCCCCTCTGTCTATTCTACAAATATACAAAGCATTATTTTCTAGATGTCCACTTGTAACTTTATTAAAACGTCTGTTCCTTTGAATTAAAAATATATATATTTTTGTTTTATAGTTCATTTAGATTAATTTAATTAGTTAAGAATAGTGGCAATAGTTGGAAAGTAAACTAAAAGTTGTTTATTTGAAATATTTAGTCTATACAATTTTAGGAACTAATAACTAAAAAAAGAAGCTGAGAATACCAAGTATTTATTATAGTAAACTGAAAAGTTAATATTGTTTAAAGTTTCTTATTTTTTTATGAAGGTACATAGTTGAATGTAATATATTTTTTAAGTTTAACGCATTACTCCGAAATCTAATCCTTTAGTAAACTTCAATAAGGTATCATAGAGTTTTAAAATATTTTTTCTTTTGTTGTTAAGGGTTGACAGTTATTTACGTACATTTTACCTCATCAGAAGGATAATAGCAGGTCGGCATAAATTCCAACGCTAGTATTATTGTGGTCTGATTGGTTTGACGAAGGTCGGGACGGATTGTCGCTATTTCATAGTTATTTTTTTTAACTATCTATCTTTCTATTATTTGAACAAACGACTATCTATTATTCTCTTCCGACTTGCTGGATGATTGTTTTTGCATTACTAAATAAAATAAATATGAATTTCTTCCATGAGTTCAAATATAAATCATATTTAGGTATTTTTTTTATACCTATATTTATTTTACAAAAATATTGATGGGGTAATGTTTTCTAATTTCCTAGCATCCCACAAGAACTAAGTTTATTATTCGTGACTTTAGATTGAATCATAATCAAATATTCTCAACATTTAGTTTTCTCTTTCTTCCCGTACGTCGATGTTTAAAAAATATTAGTAATGAAAAAATGAACTTATGCATTTGATTGGATTAAATTATAAAAATACTTGAGAAACACAATCCTAGTTTATGGTATTGTGCGTCTTTCTTAATTAACTTTTATCCAGTTCTGAACGCAGAGGATTCAAATAAATATATTCAGCTTTTTTGTTGTAACTAATAGAGTTTGCAGTTTTCTGTTCAACTAATGAAACATTTAATTAATGATTCCATTGATTCGTAATGAAGCGATATAATTAGACACCACGTTACCGAGTAATCGGCTGAAGCGAATCTCTACCTGAATGCACGTTAATAGGATTCGTTTCAACGAGAAACTAAATATCTACTAAAGATCTCAAAACCATAGACAATCTTAACACGACATTTCAACAAATATTGTAGATTTTCATGAACGAAATAATTGAACAGGGCTTCCCAAAGTAAAGAAAAGTGAGACGAAATCTTAAAATGTTATCAAATTAAATTATTATCAATTTCAAATTCAGAGAGAAAAGTAACGACAATAACAACAGTTTATTCCATAAGATATTTGAAAAACCTAATTAAAATAAAATGAAACACTGATACCAATTGAGTGCAGAATCATTTAAATTTTAAATAAATATTTATTATATTTGCTTACTAAACTGAGTTAGTATATAGAACAATATATGTATATTGTGGATCTCGGTGTTTCTTCATTGATCTTCTATTCAAGTTATAAGATTGAACGAGGCATGCGGAACCTTTGACATGTGTATTTAAGATTGAAGGTAATTTCTATATGATATCAATCGATTTATTTCAATAATAAGTCAAGTATTAATTTATTCATACGAAAGCTATGCCCGGATTATGTTTACATGAACAGACAATTAAGTCAAAACGATTGTTTTGAAGAAACAAGAGGGTCAAATAATGTCACTAATTTCAAAACTAACCGTAGAGCGGTCTCATGGTTTGACGAAGGTTCGTTTCGGGGTTCTTAGCTTTTATTTCTATTCAGATGTACATTATGCCTAATTTGTTTTAGTTATGGGATATTTGAGATGCAAGGATTCAAGACTGGCTTGTAGTAATAAATAGTTACTACTTTAATTTCATCTTTTAATTTTGAGAGTTGTAATATAGTTTATATTAGGAAATTATATGGTTGTTTAATATTTCATGAATAAGACATTTTACTATAGATTAATAGTTTAAAAATTATTGTTTAATTTATATTCATGAAACCCACGTATTAAATAGTGAATTTTGGGAAATGAAGTTTCAGGTTTCAGTATTATGTCTAAGAAATTAAAATAAGTGTGTTAAATTAATAAAACAGCACTACCACTTCTTAAGAAATATCATCAATACAGAAAATACATAAAAACACTTTTTGGGTAAAATGTTTGAAAATAGTAATCAATACATACAATACTATATTACTCTATAGGTGCGACTGGAACAACTTATTTTTTTCTTCCACTCCTATCGACAAAATGCGGTTAGTAGTATTGTCCTAAGAATTACAAATAATAACAGAATTTTCAAAAATTATTACTACCTTGTATGTGTTTTTTTTTCGTAACATGAATTTTTTTATAAACCTGATAAAACTTTATAAGGAATTTCATATTTTATTTTATTAAAGTACTTTTTACATAACCGTTTGAATCATCACTAGCCCTTTCATCCTAGTCTATGATGTGAGGAGAAATAAAACAAACAAAAAAACACCGGAACGTTAATCAACAGAATATCAAATAAATACTTAATTATTTAAAAGCTATTGAGTAGCACAGCTGCATAACTATTTATTTTGATTAAATCTATTTGCATATCGAAAGATTGTAGTAAGAAATTGGTTAAATCATTCAAGTCAGTCCCATTTATTTTAAGTTGTATATTATTTTAAATTTAAACAAGAGTAGAAAAAAAGAGAGTAAGTGTTTAATATTATTATATATTTTTACAATAATTATAATATATAGCAACAATAGACACAAACTCGAACGTGAAAGGATAGAAAATAATATAGGGGATTATAAAGCCCTGAAAGTATTTTACCCTAGGGATAGTATAAAAACCTCCTTTTAAAATAACAAGGCTGTTTTTTACCTATACAGCGAGGACGAAGCCGCTGTTCAAAGATAGTATGTATGTACATAACATAAATATATATATGTACATATATATTATAATAAAAGTACATGTATATGTTTAGGACCTGACTATTTAAGGACCTTTAAAAAGAAGCTACGGACTGTATATTATAAACTTTAATAAACATTAACAACATTTGATACAAAGTTTAACCAAAATGGTCGCAGTAGGCTCGTTTGCGTACACGCGTGCCGTCTGTGGATATCAGTAGCTAAGTGCCCCCCTCCTCGACGAACTTGCTCGAACATCTTCCCCGGGTTGAAGAATTCAATTTAAAGGAAGTGGGCAAATGTTGTTGAAAGCTCGGAGTAATTTTCCTTTTTGAGTTTTCAACTCGACGACCCGTGCGGGTCCGTCGTTTCCAGGGAAGACCTTGATGACTCGTCCTAATGGCCACACCAGTGGTGGTTGTCCCATTTCCTTAACGAGAACGAGTGTTCCCACAGCCAAATTGCCTGATGAGATGCTCCACTTAGTTTTCTGCTGAAGCAGAGAAACATATTCTAAATGAAAACGTTTCCAAAAATGTTGTTTTATATACTCCATTTGGTGATAGCGCTGTAGTCGTCCGATGGATATATAAGTCACCTGTGGATGTGGAACAGACATCAGTGGTCGCCCAATTAAAAAATGTGAAGGAGTAAGGACAGTAAAATCGGATGGATCAGAGGAAAGAGGGGTCAAGGGACGTGAATTTAGGACAGCCTCTATCTGTGTCAAACATGTAGTCATCACTTCATAAGTGAAGTGAGATAAACACAAAAGCCTTTTTAAATGATACTTGGTTGAACGCACTGCAGCTTCAGCAATGCCGTTGAAATGAGGAGCGTACGGTGGCGCAAATGTGAATTCGATACCTTGCTGTGCGATTTCTGAAACTAAATTACATTCTTTTAAGAATTTGCCTAACTCATTACGCGTACCTACAAAATTTGTACCATTATCCGACAAGATGCTTTGAGGTTTGCCACGGCGGGTTATGAAACGGTTAAAAGCAGACATATATCCCTCCTTTGTCAGATCTGTAACGAGCTCGATATGAATGGCCTTAATGGCAAGGCAAACAAAAATACATAAATAGGCCTTTATTAGCTTACATCCACGACCTTTACGGTTAGCTATCAATATTGGGGCGGCATAGTCAACACTACACTTTAAAAAAGGATATTCTAAAAGGGTTCTAGAAGCAGGTAATTGACCCATAGTGGGTTGTGCTATTTGACTGTTATATTTAAAACATTTTAAGCATTGTTTAACTGTTAACTTAGATAAGTTTCTACCACCAAGAGGCCAGTATATTTGTCGTATATTAGCCAACAATAATTGGGGACCTGCATGCAAAAGATCATTATGAAATTTTTTAAATATTATTTTAGGTGATGCTTACCACATAACAAAAATTGAATGTTTCACATTGTAATCATAAGGAGAGTTATCAAGTCTCCCGCCTACGCGTATGAGGTTATTAATATCTAGAAAAGGGCTAAAAGAAATGAGTCTGTTTTTACGAGGTAACGACTTACCTGCTTGCAATAAAACACCCTCTTTGGGAAACATATCCAACTGAGCATAATGCATAATTAAATTATGAGAATTGTTAAGTTCTGTTATTGTAAGTGAACTAACATTCCGATCATTTTTATGTTTTATATTATAAATAAATCTTAATAAAAGAGCAACTACTCTCTGTAAATGACTGAAATTAGAGTATTTATGAATTAACGATGTTATTAAATTTTTATGCAAATCCAACTTAGTATGAAATGTATTATCAACGAAATGTGATGATATTACTTCAGGTAGTACCTGTTTTAGATTTTCATTGGGCATTTTAGGCCAATGTGTTTCATTCCTGTACAAAAATTGAGGACCTGACCACCATAACGCACGTTCACTGGTAAGGTCAGCCTTTAGCCCACGAGAAACAATATCCGCTGGATTATCTTTAGACGGCACGTAACTCCACAGATATCCTTTAGTAGTCTCCTGTATCTCCACAATTCGGTTCCGGACAAAAGGTTTCAATAAATTTGGTGACATGGAAATCCAACTTAGTACTATTGTTGAATCGCACCAAAAACGACATGTGTAAATAGATAAAGTAAGGGAATTTAGTACACTAGCGCATAGTCTTGATCCCAACAATGCTCCACATAATTCTAGCTTCGGAATCGTTATAGATCTGATCGGTGCCACTCGGTTCTTAGAAACTAATAATTGTACCCTGACTGACCCATCATTGCTGATGGATTGAACATACACACAAGCGCCATAAGCCAATTCAGAGGCATCTGTAAAGACGTGAATTTCGTGTATTGTGGAATTATCACATAACACCCATCGAGGTATTTTCAAATTATTTAAACTAGGGAGAGTGTTAACAAAAGCAACCCAAAAGCTATATATTTCATCAGACACTCGAGCATCCCAGTCACAATTACGAGCCCATAGTTTCTGCATGAGTATTTTGGCTTCTACAACACAAGGGCCAACTAAACCTAGCGGATCAAATATTTGGCTGATCACTGATAGAATATGACGCTTCGTGATCTCTCTGTCAGTGTTGATACTAATTGAAAACGCTAGCTCATCTGTTTCACATAGCCAACGCAGGCCCAACGTTTTTGAAGATAAATTTATATTCTCAGATAAGTTTAAAATGTTTGAGGGTTCTGAATAACCAGTGATTTCAGTAAGAATTTGTTGACTATTAGATTTCCATTTGCGTAAATGAAATTTTGCTGATGCTAAAATAGAAGTTACTTCTTTACCCAACTCCACCACCTCTGCAATAGAATTACCACCACTAAGAAAATCGTCGACATAAAAATCACGTTGAATAGACGATTTTACGTTTTTATCTTTTGTGCATGAGGCCAAACTGACTAAGCACTTAGTGGCTAAGTAAGGAACAGATGCTATACCATAGGTGACGGTGTTAAGGTCATATCTTTTAAGGGGTAACTTAGAATCAGCTCGAAAAATAATTTGTTGCAAAGGACGTTGCGATGGTATAACTAATATAGATCTATACATCTTTTCAATGTCCCCAGAAATAATAAATTTATGCTGCCGAAAACGTAACAGTATAGAAAACAAATCATCTTGGACAGTGGGGCCCACCATCTGAATATCGTTAAGTGACAATCCAGATGTAGTAGCAGCTGATGCATCAAAGACGGCCCTGAGTTTGGTAGTGGTGCTTGACTCCTTTATGACTCCATGATGTGGCAAGAAATAACTAACGTTGTCATCTGAACGTGGTTTTATCGGAGACCTATTCTCCGTCATGTCTAAATTCTCATATTCCTGCATAAAAGCTACATACCTATCCCTGAAAGAAGGATCCCGCTGAAACCGACGCTCTAATGCCAGGAACCGCCGCTTAGCCATTTCGTAAGACTCACCTAAGACACCAGGACCTTCCCTAAGAGGCATTAACACAACAAAACGACCATTTTCATCGCGAATAGTATTGAGCTTAAAACTTTCTTCACAAGCACGTTCTTCTGGAGATAGTGAATATTTTGAAGATACGGAATCAAGCTCCCAAAATTTACTTAAATTATTGTGTAATTCATTTATAGAAATATTACAGAAATGGGACTGTATCTTTGAAGACGGGTGTATTGGTAGGGCCACAGGACCTGACACAATCCATCCGAATTTAGTGTCGTGTAATTTTGGCTGATTTTTTCCCAGGTTAATAGAAGCAGTACCTAAGACATTCCAAAATACTTCAGCGCCAACGAGGATATCAACTACAGACGGAATACAAAAAGATGGATCAGCTAATTGCAAATTTGATGGTATTGGAATTTTATGTTTGTTAATTATAACAGATGGCAAGGATTTTGTAATTGCAGGTAATATAAAACAATTTAAATTTGTCCTATAGCTCCCACTATAGGATTCAATAGTTACATTGCAAGACTGGGAACTGATAGTGGTTTGACTATTAATACCTGTAACTGTGGAAGCCGTGCTTCGTCGAGGCAATTCCAGCTTATCGCAAAATGTCTGCGTAATAAAATTAGCAGTGCTACCATTATCAAGCAGAATCCTGGCTTTGAACTCGCTACCTCTCTTGCTCAGCACTTTCACCAAAGCTGTGGAAAGTAAAATATGTGAAGAAGTATGCTGTTCAAGACTATCGCTAGGTAAAGCAACATTTTCTGATATGCAAGCATCTTTAGAAATAACAGAGGGCAAAGCAACGCTACTAGGCATGGGATCCTGGAAACGAGTGGGTTTGGAATCCTCAACATGTAATAGTGTATTGTGTCTACCTTTGCAATATTTACACCGCGACAATCTACATCGATTAGTAAAATGTCCAGATCGTAAGCAATTGAAACAAACTTTATAATCCCTCACCTTTAATACTCTAGCCTCATCTGGTAAATTACGAAATTCATCACACATATATAATAAATGATTATTGTTACATAAAGGACATTTTAATTTTTTGGAATCCGAACCTTGCGATATACGATTCAGACCATCCCTACTATTGTCCGCAACAATGAATGTTTTGTGCTTATTTTGTAGCTTATTGTTGTGAATTGAATTCAAACCCTTATTATACTCTAAAGTTTCTAATAAATCTGCCTTTTGACTTAAAAAAGAACAAAATTGAGATAGAGTGGGAGATTTTGTTAAGGTGTTACGATGTGACTCCCAATCCCTACTGGTGATGGAATCTAATTTAATGGACATCATATACACTATCAGCGTATCCCAATACTCCGTAGGCTCACTCAATGTTTTAAGAGCTCTAATATTTTTATTTATGGAATCAACCAATTGTCTTAAAGCACTGCAAGATTCATTTGTAATATTTTCAATATTAAATAATGCCTTCACATGATTGTTAACCAAAAGGCGACCATTATTAAACCGTTCACACAACAAATTCCACGCCAATTGATAATTATCGCTTTTAAAATCTATATTTTTTATGACTTCAAGTGCAATACCTTTAAGCGATGCACGCAGATAGTGGAATTTACTTATGTCATCTATGCCACTACTGTTGTGAATTAATGATAAATAAGTACCTCTATACTCAAGCCAATATTGATAACCGCCATCAAAATTAGGTAAGTCTATTTTAGGTAATCGTACAAAATTACGTTGTGGTAACGATTCACCTGTTTGTTTATCTGCCGAGCTCGCTACAGACCCGTTGTCCCCGGTGATGGCGCTCGCCAACAAGCTACGCGCTTGTGCCGCTAAACCATGGTATCGCTCCTCAAACTTGGCTCGTTCTGCATACGCCTCATCAGGCTTGTCAGAGACAACCTCGATTTCCAACTGTAAATCGTCAAATTCACCATATACAGCATCAAACTTGCTAAGACGCCCTTCTAACTCGATACGCTGTAAGTCGGAAATAGATTTACAGCTAAGAAGCACGTTAATATAATTGGCAAAATTTGTAAGCTTAGCTTTCAAGGCACTTCGTTTTCTGATTAATAAATCTTCAGAAACCATGTTGACTACAAAGCGAAAAAAAACAAAATATAAAACTAAAATAAACAGCAAATAAGCCCTTTACAAATCACAAATAATGTACTACAATTCAATCTTTATTATGATAAAATAAAAGATGAACTTGAATAAGTGTGTGACCTTCCAGAAAGTTACATGTCGGCGAAGTGCGGGCAGCGGATATATCGGAATGACTACGTATGCACACACTAAAACAGTTATTATAATTTACTATAAGCAATGCGTAAGCAATAAACAATAGAAGGCTGCGTATGAAAATAGTATTTTAAACAAGTGTGAAATAATTATTTTCACAATCGAATTAATGTAAGACAAGATAGCACTGATAATAGTTTTATAAAAAAGGAAAGGTATAAAAGGAAATAATTAATTAATTGGAACGAACTCACAAAACGTCTTTATCCTTATCCGCAAGATGCACTGCATTAAAATCACCTGAAGCGATAACTCGGCGAACAACACGACAACAAGTCCGAAGTCCACCAAACCCGTATGCAAAAGCAAAATTGCCGACCGTCTTGGTTTTCACAAAATGTCGTTATTGAAGAAGCTCGAATGACCAAATGTTTAGGACCTGACTATTTAAGGACCTTTAAAAAGAAGCAACGGACTGTATATTATAAACTTTAATAAACATTAACAACATTTGATACAAAGTTTAACCAAAATGGTCGCAGTAGGCTCGTTTGCGTACACGCGTGCCGTCTGCGGATATCAGTAGCTAAGTGCCCCCCTCCTCGACGAACTTGCTCGAACATATATAATATATAATAGTCTTCTTAAAGTAATAAACAGTCATATATAAACAGTATAACAATGACCCAAATCACACTAAATGTTGTATAAAGCAGGTTTCAGACTGAAAGCTAAGCTGTTCCAAAGTTAAACAAAGCCAACTAAGCATAAGTTGAGATAAGGTATTCTAAAAATATGTCCTCTACACACCAGTAACTAAGCGAAAGCCCATTCAGTGTTGCGAAGTTCAATTAAATGGACGGTGTCACTCGCCCTAAATATAATCGATGAAGAAAGTTCCGGTGATGAATACGTTATACATAAAAAAAAAGATTAATACTGACTTATTATTATGACACTTCCTTTATAAGACTTTAAATTTAAACTCGTTGAACGTTATTGCAATATTAAACTATTGTTAGTTTATAATTGTAAATATTACAAACTTTTACATTTACACAAACATACAACACAAAATACCAAAGAATTGGAGTAATTTGTATTTATTTGTTTAAATTAAGATTATTATGATTATATATTCAATAATTTATATTATTAGTGTTATGGTTCATTGTTCATGTTTTTATACTATAACGGGACTTAATCGCGTACAATTTTTAATCGAAGTATTTACCTCGACTCCTCGACGTTTCGGCCGTAATGCAACGGCCGTGGTCACGAGTAGACTGATGCTCCATGGTGTCACCGTCTTGTAGCCGCGCGAGTTTTTCGAACTACCCGCGGTTGATCTCCATTATTTTTATTCAAAACACTAAGGTCCCGACACACAACGCTCACAACATCCGACGATTCATCTGAAGATTGATAATGACGTCTACATTTCCCGATAACCGGATTCCATGAAGCCGACAACCTATATCCGTCCTCCCGGTTAAAATTGTTGTATTTCCTGATTTCAACCGCTTCACGTACCATCCTATTATAGTAATGACGTTCAGTGGAGAGGATTTTCGGGTTGTGAAGTTCGATCCAGTGGTTCGGTCCCGACTCAAGTAGATGCTCCGCGATCGCTGACTTATTTACCTGGCGATTCTTAACTGCTGCTATGTGCTCCTTAACTCTCTCAGCTATCGTGCGCTTAGTTTGACCTATATAGGAACTACCGCAACTGCAGTCAATCTTATAAACGCCAGGTGTTTGAAACGGTATCACATCCTTAGCCGTTCTCACAAATCTCGCGATCTTAGACGGTGGCATGAAAATGGTCTTGATGGAAAACCGGTCTAGCACTGCACCAACCTTATCTGTTATTCCTCTTATATATGGTAAAAACACGGGTTGCCTTGAGACATCTGGATTCAAATACCTATCTGTGTGCGTTGGTTTCCTGTATACGGTGTGCGTTATGGATCCATTTTCTCTGATGATCACCTTCACGTCAAGAAAAGGCAAACATCTTCCCGATTCCAGCTCGAAAGTAAACCCTATGTTAGGATGCAGTGAGTTGAGATACTCCAGAAACTGTTTTACTTCCTGCTCCCCACCCTTCAATATACAAAATACATCATCGACATAGCGCTTCCACAACTTCACCTTCCACAGCTGCAGATCTATCATAGCCTCGATGTACTCCATCCAGATGTTGGCTATAACCGGTGCTACAGGACTACCCATGGCAACGCCATCCACCTGGACGTAGTATTGGCCACTGTACAGAAAGTAGTTTCCTTCAACACAATTTCGGAGTAAAACCATGTAGGACTCTGACAAGCGGCTCCGAGTCGAGACTCGGAGCCGCTCCCTGATCACCTCGAGGCATTCCTGAATGGGTACATTAGTAAACAACGATACTACATCAAAGCTTACTAAAATCTCATCTGGCCCCAACTTCATGCCTCTAATGATATCGACGAAATGCCGAGAATCATTCACGAAAGACGGCGTTTTACCAACAAGAGGCTGTAGCACCGACGCAATGTACTTCGCTAGATCATATGTAGGCGAAGCAATCTGACTAACTAACTAACTTTGGATAACGCAACAGAGAGTGTATTGGCAAAGGGTTTAAATTTTGCTCTGACACCGCGCCAAATCCCATATGAGAATGTTATCGGTAGTGTGGAGGAAGCTCTGATTCGCAATAAGGTGCCGCCTAGTGACGCTGAGGTGTTGAGGCAGGATATTGCAGTCATTATGAGAAGGGCCAAGTTACCGAAACGTAATATCACCATGGATGAGAGTGGAGGATACCAACCACGGCGAAGAGTGAGAGAAAAGCGTCCAGATGTCTCAAGGCAACCCGTGTTTTTACCATATATAAGAGGAATAACAGATAAGGTTGGTGCAGTGCTAGACCGGTTTTCCATCAAGACCATTTTCATGCCACCGTCTAAGATCGCGAGATTTGTGAGAACGGCTAAGGATGTGATACCGTTTCAAACACCTGGCGTTTATAAGATTGACTGCAGTTGCGGTAGTTCCTATATAGGTCAAACTAAGCGCACGATAGCTGAGAGAGTTAAGGAGCACATAGCAGCAGTTAAGAATCGCCAGGTAAATAAGTCAGCGATCGCGGAGCATCTACTTGAGTCGGGACCGAACCACTGGATCGAACTTCACAACCCGAAAATCCTCTCCACTGAACGTCATTACTATAATAGGATGGTACGTGAAGCGGTTGAAATCAGGAAATACAACAATTTTAACCGGGAGGACGGATATAGGTTGTCGGCTTCATGGAATCCGGTTATCGGGAAATGTAGACGTCATTATCAATCTTCAGATGAATCGTCGGATGTTGTGAGCGTTGTGTGTCGGGACCTTAGTGTTTTGAATAAAAATAATGGAGATCAACCGCGGGTAGTTCGAAAAACTCGCGCGGCTACAAGACGGTGACACCATGGAGCATCAGTCTACTCGTGACCACGGCCGTTGCATTACGGCCGAAACGTCGAGGAGTCGAGGTAAATACTTCGATTAAAAATTGTACGCGATTAAGTCCCGTTATAGTATAAAAACATGAATACAAATCGTGAAAGCTTAAAACAATTTATGGTTCATTGTTCTTATGAACAATATAATAGGATAAATGTTCAAAAAGAACCTCGATTTGGAAATGGTATTTATATTATATTTGGATATGAATTAAATTTAGATGAATGAATTAAGTCACTTTTATAATTAAATGAATTATATTTTAGAATTTAATATCGAAATTCTCAAGAGTTAACCGAGATTTATTAAAATAGCAATTTATTTAATAAGTTTTTAACAAAGATACCAAAGTTCAGAGTTATTAGCAATATTTATTTATTTGGACCTGGAAAATGTCATTGCGTAGATATTTACGTTGTTATTAACAACAAATAAGAGTTCAGTTTTATAGATTAGGTACACAGCAATAGTGAGCGACAGCAAGCGTGGTCTCATTAGATCAATAGACTAGTAAAATAATACAGGTTATCTTATTAGCGTATTACTATTACTGTAGTTTGGTAGACTGTACATAAATTTCATAAAGTAATATGACAAATTATTACTTTCTTGCTAAAAATATTGGTTTTGGTTTGGCTTTCCTTTAGTGTCGTTGGATGTTTGGTTTGAAATTGGTCTCATTTGAAAGGTTCTGCTCTCCCTTTTCTTTTAATACTATTTTCAGCCCGAAAAAACGCGTAATTTATTTTTATATATATTTTTTGTGTGCGAGCTACTTACCATATTTTCATTAATATCAGCGCTAAAACACAATATTCAAATAACATTTCAGATCTATGCAATATATTTATCAATTAGGTATATTATTGTATTAGTATTTCATTTTAATTTAACTAGAAAGACACAATTCGTAACAACTTTGTTGTTTTAGATTCCCGAACGTCAAATGCCGGCAATTTGACTTGTAACATTTGGGATTTGAATCATTTCGTTTCAAATTTATGTAAATATAGAATAAAAAATAAATCAACATGGGCAGGGATTCGAACCCGCGACCTCTGGGAAAACGTCTGCCCCACCCGCTGTAACGCTGTTGAAAGCCAATCGAGCCGTAGCTACTGAGGCTGTTCGCCGGAGGCCAGCAAGCCGAAATAGCGAAGACGAGCTTGGGTTTCAGTACAGTGTTGTGCAAGGGTCGAAGGGGCTGGCCATCCTGGAGTGCCGAAGATGCCGGAAAAGTCTTAATTACTTACATTGTAGATTAGTTTTTGCAAAAATTCAAACCGGTATATCTCTTAAACTAAAAATCTGCTGACAATATAAATGATGTCAAGCAAGGAAAGAACGCTCAAACCATTTTGAATGAAATGGGAGTCGTTTAAAGGGAACAGTGCCCTAGTAAATCAATCATTTACAAGTGGCATGGTCTTTATAAACACGGTCGAAAGACAATTGAAGACGACCCCCCGCTCAGGAAGGCCAGTTGATGCCACCACATCGAACATCGTCGAAAAAGTGGAGAAAATTGTACTATAGGATGCCCGTTTGAAGAAAAATCAATTATGTGCATTAGTTGTAGTATCAGATACTACCATTTTGCGAATCTTACATGATCACCTGGGTATGACAAAAGTCAGTGCAAGATGGGTAACGAGAAAGCTCACGCCGTCTCAGCAAGAGCAGCGCGTCGCTGCGTCAAAGCGTTTTATGGAGTTGTGTGGAGATAAACCTATACAGATTTTGGACCGAATTGTTACGGGAGATGAAACAAAGGTTCATCACTTTGAGCCTGAGTCCAAACAAGAGTCTATGCAATGGCATAAAAAGGGGACACCGCCGCCAAAAAAATTGAAGGTGACGGAGTCGGCTGGAAAGATAATGGCTACTTCTTATTGGGATTGTGAGGGGATAATCTTGATTGATTACAAAGAAAAGGGAATAACCGGAGAACCGAAGAATACTACGCAACGATATTAGAAAAATTAAAGGATGCCATCAAGGAATAGTAGCGAGGAAAATTGATAAAGCAATTTTCCTCGCCACCTCGTATGTTGCTCTTGCAAGACAACGCACGGGTTCACAATAGCAGAATTGCAATGGTTGCTCTGCACAGGCATAGGTTCGAATCCCTAGTTCACCCACCCTACAGTCCAGGCCTAGCCCCAAGTGACTTTTTTTATTCAAAAAATGAGGTAAGGGGAAGAAAATTTTCCGACGACAATGAGGTAAAGAAGGCTATTTCGGCTCATTTAGATTGAAAAGATAAAACATACTTTTATAGAAAAATATAGGTATAGAAAAATTAATTCATAAGTCTAATAAATGTTTTGAGCTTAAGTGTGATTATATTGAAAAGGAAAAATAGTTTTGTTGTTTTGTTTTATTTAGATCCCTTTCAATCCACGAACTTTTGGACCTCCCTCGTAAGAATCCATATCACTAAATAATTATGTCTAAATATTACCTTTTCTTTAAAAATCGTGTAGTGTTTAGTAATTTATAAACAATTTATTCTAAAAGTACTATTTAAGTGATCAACATAATTAAGTATTGTCTATGATAATTTGATATTAGTATACATTTTCCTAATATCACTGAAGTATAAAATACTAAACACTATGTATAATAACAAACAAAATATAATATGTATGTATGTATGTATAATATACATTTCTTAAAACATGAGCCATGCTCCCTTTATAAATAATTTAATAGATCTGTTGATTTTATATATCAACAGACCCTATTTTTAGTGATACTTTTGTTTCTATATAGTCAACGATAACATTCTAAAATTTGGTCACATATTTGTGTTCCTGTAATTATTTTTAAGTACTTAATCAATACAATAATTAGTTGTTTTATGTATGATATCAAATCATATAAGTAACAAATTACGCACCCAAGTTTTAATTAATTGTTTTTCAGGAAATAGAAAGCATATAAATTATAATTCTATTGTTATTGCGGTAACTAAATATGTTTGACGGGTACAGTTGTCGGGTCAAAGCTAATAGTTTTATTATTTAATTAAACACGAAACGTTTTAACTTATTTTGATAGTTCGTAATAAAGAGCCCTTTTGAAAACCATTGAGTGTTTTCTATTAAGGTACATACTATTTAACGAGCTCTGGATTAAATTTGATTGCTGAATGTTATTAAAATAATTACTTAGTCTATGTTAAAATTCTTTAAAATGGATATTTTAAATCAATTTTATTATTCATCTTTGGGGTTGGAAAGTAAGGTTACATAGCTAAATTACGAAGAAATCGGCATCTATATAATGAATAATACCGAAGAATGTTATTCTAGGCATGATGTGACAGTTAACGGTGGCATTATTTCTCAAGACAAAATAAGATAAGATCTCTAAGAGATGCCTAATACAATTTTTTGCATTCTCTGCATGTTTTCCTAAGTATGATTTGTGTTTGAATGCGACTTCTCTGTTCAATTCGTTTTGGATATAAGCCAAGCCTTTGCTTTTATTATGACATTTTTTTGTTTTTATTATATATATTAAGATGTTATTAGAAATACAAACTATGCTTCATTATATATTATGAATTCGGATTATCCTACTTTTATTTTTAACTTATTTCTGTAATTTATTGTTATGACAGAAGAAATGTTGTCGACAAAGATATAGTATACACTACATTTTCTATTTATATATAATGGATAACTTCTATAAATTTCAATTCTTCATTTTAAATAGAAGGAAAGAAATAGAATTAGGTAGATATTTAAAACAAAATGTTTCATATTATGTAATATTTTTAATTTATTTTTTATATTCTAACAATAAATATAATTGTAATCTGTTCCAGATATTCATAAAACTTAAGTAAATAAAGTTAAGTGTTCTCTAATTTTTTTAAATACTCTTTAAACTCAATTATGATGATCCTTTATAGAAATTTATTAGTAAAAATGAATATCCTTGATTGTCTCCACTGTAGTATAAAATCTAACTAATAAGTACCATTTACTTACCAGTGGACTTTATTTTTAAATATCCTAATAATATTGTTTTTTGTCAAGCAACTTCCAGTCAAGACAAACATAAGAATCTAAATACAATTCTACCACTTCGTTAGACGCTTCAAGTCTTACATCTCCTGTATAAATATATACTAAATATATCTGTAGAGAGACAAGTATTTTTTATAATAATACAAGAACGACTTTATGTTTACCAAGTACAAACACCTTATAATACCAAATCTTATCAAACTTTCGTTCTCTCTCTGCTAAGTGTCTTAATATTCGAAATAAGTTTTGTAAACTGTTAACCGAATGATACAAATAAAATAATGTTATTTTAAAACGAAATTAATAATACACGTAGGTACATGTTTCATAAATGTTCATAAATTAATGTAAGTCCAATCAGCGGCGGATAGCAATATTCTAAAATCAGTTATAAACAGACATTATCTTTAGTAAACAATAACTCTAAATTTATCTTTCTATCTGGGGATCAGATGCAGATGTGGAATTCAATTTTATTTTACAACAGAGCCAACGGAGTTTCTTTAAACTATTCTCAATCTTCTACCAATTTATATCTTAGAAAATGTACAACTACTTCCGGACAGTATTGTAGATATGTAATGTAAATAGCGACGTATCTACATAATATTTACTTTAGAAATAATCATGAAATTATAGTAAGAGTAAGAGTAAGTTTCTAGAGTACCACGTCTACATAAAATTTAAAGACTACATTTATCGCGTTATTGTATTCAATAACTATGATTAAGTATTAATTAACTATAATTCAGTTATTCTATTATAAAATTAACCATGTAGACTATAAGGAGAGAGCCATAACCAATTTGTTAACCATCACCACATGTGGCTTAACCGCTACCACTTTAAATTTATTAAAACTTTCAATGCATTAAGTTCAAAAATATTTTTTATAATTAAAGAGCCCTTGTAAGTGTCTTAGTAGTAGTACTTGATTTCTAATTCGTTCTAACTTATCATTTACAACTGTGACTCAATATTCAATAGTATCAAAATATAATTAGGGAAAAAGAGTATCCATTTTCTTTCTTCTCCATCGAACTGATCAGATTAACTGTATTAACAGATCAGATCAAAGAGATCATACTTCAGATACAATACTATAAAAATACATTATAGATTTATGATAATGGTAAAAATTGCAATATTATAATTATCGCATATTTATACAAAAATTACATTGATATACTAATTCATAATTAAGAAAGTTGTATAACTTCCAGTACTAGTAAATAACATCTGCTTTAAATTTTAATTACAAAATTTTGATAGGTACTTAATATTTAATTGTTAAATGTGTAAAGGAAATTCTGATTCTCGAGTGTAATATTGCTTTTCTCGTTATTTGTGTACGTCAGTAAATGCCTTTTAAAAGCTTCATAATATTTATGATGTAATAACTAAATTTGAATATTAAGTCACATAAAAACAAATATGGCACTTCTATACATAAATTATCTCGTGATTAAAATACTCCTTTGAGATTGCAGACGTGACTTTATTTACAAAATATATTTACAACAATATTGTTCAACCTTGTTTTCAGGAGTAATAAAACAAACATTCGGGGACATAATTTAATAAGACATTTATGGATATATGTTGCTAACGAGTATATATATTACAATTATAATATTCTCTAGAAGTTTCCGTCGTTTTGCTAATATCAGCCTAATTTACTCCATTAATGAGAGCATTTTGGGTCAAATGATAAGGATTCATATGTTAATGACATATCATCATCGTTGTAGATGTCATATTGTCATATTCTATTTTATGTCATATTCTATTTAATAAAGATATATTTTGGCCGAAGTCTTCGCTCCTCAGCCTTAGATCATGATACCTCTCAGCAATACAAATTTTTAAATATACGTTCTAGTTAGCCAAAAGACACAAACTATTTAAGATTAGGTTGAGACCAACTTTTGACCCTCGTCTGG
Organism: Napeogenes sylphis; assembly: GCA_959347405.1. Classification (NCBI taxonomy): domain Eukaryota; kingdom Metazoa; phylum Arthropoda; class Insecta; order Lepidoptera; family Nymphalidae; genus Napeogenes; species Napeogenes sylphis. Next base: position 23,999,659 of record OY365788.1, on the reverse strand, counting down.
ACAGATCTGAACCATTTGAATCAATAAGGCCACAACAGTCCAAAACAATTTATATTACCTAAAGAAGGCAACATTATATATTTTTTACTAGAATGGATAAATTTTAAATTTCTTTAGCGAAGATTTCATTGTTTCATAAAAGGCAATTTTATTGTAAAATAAACTTATGACCCTAACATATATTATAAGATGACCCAAATAATCAGGGTTAAATATAATATGAAAACCGTAACATTTTATAATAATAGATAAGCTAAATTAAAACGTACAACAACTTAAAACAACTGCCAGTTTAAAAGGTTCTCGTGTTTTGTACCTACAACAAATTTTAGAGTTATGTTTATTCAAAAATGTTTTTACACTATTTATATACAGTTCAGTTTTTTCAATTTAATCGTAAATATAAAGTATTTTCAAAACAGGTTGTTAGTTAGAAAAATGTATTTATTTTTTAAGAAACAGTTTCTACCAAAATAATGAAGTGGTGTATTTAGTTTTTTTATGCTTAATGTACTTCTAATTCTACCTTAACAACTTTAAGTGTGTCACATTATATCTCTTTGTCACATTTTGTACTCCAACGTTGAATTAATTATAATACAAACTTTTGTAAAAATAAAGGTTTTATATTTATAGTGTCTGATAAGAGTATCGAAATAAGTCAAACGAATAATCCCGAGCTCTTTTGCTTCTAAGTCGTATGACTAGTTTCTTGCTGCAGGCAGTACGGTCAATTAGAAACGCAGCAAAATTTCCTTTGATATTACCCTTTGGTATGAAGGAAGTCAGCGTAGTATATTAAACATAATAAGTCTATATTATCCTTACTCTTCATGCATTGTAAGATTTATTTATAAATATAAAATTTGCAACAATGGTATTTAAGAATAAAGAAGTAATAAACCCAGGGTGTCCCTGGGTATATATTTTTCGCCCTAGTCAAGAGAAAAAAAAATGGTTTTATTTGTTTATTTATTGTCTTTTATCCAAATATAGTATTCCTAAATTTAATTATAAATATTCAAAATATATCTCAAAATACTTTCGGAATCCTAATAAAACTACATGATGATAGTTGAAGTTAGATTATAATATAATCAGTTTTTGGGTCTTTATATGTAAATAATAAGGTAGATATAGTTTTGGTACACAAATAGTATTTCTGGTTTTGTACTTATATTTTGGGTTTCCAAATTGTTTTAGTCCCTATGAAACCAATAACACTATTCACATTTTCCGCGGCAGCTGGGTCATGAATCCTCTGTGGAAAGAGAACTGCCTCGTTAATACTTCTGGACTGTATCCAAATATTTTAGGATTAATACCTAATCATGTGGGTTGTTTTTAAATTATACTAATTTGTTCGTCATAGAATAAAAAATGGAATATTTAATCAATAAACAATTTTAAAATACATAACAATATGATTTTTATGGCAAAGGAAATGGAAAAAACGTTTTTCGTCTCCGGGTCATCATTATTTAAAAAGTAATGTAGATGAAAAACTAACCAGGATAACTAAATTATGTATAAATGTATTATAACTTTACCTCAATGGTCTAATATAGTCAGGGGAGTTCTGGTTCAACCACCAAGTGGATGTTCAGTGATCTCAACCCAGCAAACAACATTGAGGCAGTAAGAACTTCAATGTTGCAATCACCGCGGCGTTCAACGTTCTGATCCAATCGTTCTGAGAAGAAAATTCTCCTTGAAGACCTACATTTCCATCCATAGAAGATGACATTTGCGATGAAACTTTCATAACGTGACTACAATAATCGGAGTAACGCTTTCGACGTTCTTATGGGTGTCATTAAATAATTCTATATTAAAATAATTAAAAGCTTCTTTTTAACAAATTATTTATGTTTAAGGTATAATTAAGCTTAAACTTAATAATAAATTACAACAGTCCGTTGGCTCGGTCTATATTTCTTTAATCAGTGATGATGAAAATACTTTTAATTAATAATTATCTATCATTCATCACTGCCATAAAACGTTTTGTTAAATGGTTTGGTTTGTATTGTACGCATACTTGTATAACTAAAACATACACAAATGTTGAAATTAGGTGTGTTGTTCCTTTTGTTTCAGTTGAAACACAATTCTATATTTCAAAAAGTATATAACCAAAGTCTTTATCAACCATTTTATTATTATAACGACATTGCTCAAAGTTATGTGTTTTTGTGAGACATTAAGTGGAATCTGAAATATGGAATTGTTTCATTGCTATATTCCTAATAGGATGTCAAGCAATTATCGATATAGCTGACGGATTCAATCTTTTTATTCTACTGCGTTTACATTATGAAACGGTTGAAAAACCCATAAGATGATATATTATAAAATTTCAGCTCGTCATAATCATTATAATCTATTTATATCTACTTTTTGACTGACAAATGAATGCATACCAGATATCACTTGCGTACATCGAATGAAAGTGTCAGGATGCCTTCCTATTTAGATACCATATTATCAATATAAGCCCTTTTGTACCGATACTCCCTAGCTTAAAATTAAAGCATCGAGGATTCCTAACACACCTTAGCCTGAGAAGAACCACAGAATAAACTCAACTGGATTTTTTTTATTATAATCACGGTTTCACAAACGTCAATATTTTGTAAACAATTAACAACTGAAACCATCGCAAGCAATTCCATGATAAGGCTTAGAAAGGTTAGTGTTACATACTATTCATGATATACGCCAAATTAATTTTAAGTTTTGATATGCAAGATTCATCTACCATATTTTATTAACTCAATAATAAAACCATTTTATTATACTTGTGTATATTTTATTTTTAAGATGCAAATAATTTAATAATGCTTTCCAAAATATAACATTGATTATTTCTTGCGAATATTTAAAATGGAAAATGAATGGATGGATGGGCTGTAATAAAGAAAGTATTTTTTTTTTACGGAGATCGGGAACAAACTGAAATAATATTAGGTAATTTTATAATAGGTTTCGATAACGACAAACCACAATTAAATATTTACAAATAATATAATAATAATATCAGGACAAATTACACGCATTGATCTAACCCCTAAGTAAGCAAATTATTTGCTTGTTTTAAGGGTGTTAGACAACGATACAAATACATAGAAATACACATATAAATACTGAGAATATATTTACTAAATGACCAAACCCAGAAACACAGACATTTATGCTCATCACATAAATGCCTGTCTCCGCCGGGAATCGAACCCGAGCCCAATTGCGCCGTGACACGTTAGGCGTCTGCGCTAACCACTCAACCAACAGGGTGGTTGAAATACAAACATATACACACAAAAATAATATCTATAAAAGAGTTACTAGTATTTTATGTGTTTTCAATTTATCCAGTTAACCAAGAACCTAAGACTTCCCAGAAATCAGTCTAATAGTCTTTGTGTGATTTGAGAACATACAAACAAATAAACAACTCATAAACATGACTTTTTTATTATGTTTTGAATACTCCTTACTATTTTTATGATATGTGTACGTTAAGGTATTAAACAAGGGAGAAAAGTATGTAAGCTATAAAAATAATAAAATCTATTCTCATAATTGTTATTTGAAATACAATTTTTCTTAATTTATAATAAGAATCTAAGTTATTATCAAATGAAATTTGAAAAGCTTATTTGGTACATCTTTAGTATTTAGTTTTCCTTTGAAACTAATCAAAAAACATATCATCGCGCAATCATGTAGAGATTCAGTTTAGTCTATTACACGCTAACGTGACCTCTAATTTTGTCGCTTCATTACGAATCAATGTATTAATTATCAAATGTTACGTTGATTGAACAGTAAATTACCAACTGTATGGATTGTAACTAAAAGGCTAGAGACATACATGTAAGTCCTTGGTTTAATAACATTTAGAATTAAATAAACAGTGATTAAGTGATACATTCAATATACGAAATCGAAATATAATTTTCATATGCACTATGAATTATCTTTTATTACAAATAACCAATTCTTATGTAAAGGTACTTGTGGTAGATGTAAAACAGGAACAGGAACTTGTGTAGAATCAGGAACAGCTCTCTGGAATGTACACCAAACCTGTTATTTTATAGGGAATAAAATATAGACTAACAAATCATTGACCCGTGATATGACTTAGGAACAAGGCCATGCCTCAGTAGAAACAGGGTTTCATAGCAGGCATAGTTTATTCGGAGGCTATAACCCACAACTTTCGAGTCATAAAAAAATACAAACATACTGATATTCCTCTTTAAAAGGTAAATGGGATTTAGATTTTCCTTATGTAACAATATCTAATTACTGTAACAATTTTAAATGAATATTAAGCCAAATAGCCAATAAGTTAGAAATTCTTATTTTGACGTCGTATTCACTCTTGCATCATCCAAGTACGCTATTGAGATTCATTCGTTATATAAAAGTTCGAATTATGATAGATTTCAGTTATCTTGATTCTTATGCGTGACAGAGCCGTAAGTTGTTAGTTCACAGAACTGTTGGTAACGACTTCGTAGATAAGCTGCTCCTACAATAGACATCACGTTTCTTGACAGCACATGCTTCTTCGAGAAGGATGAGCATAAGCATTTCTGCTTACATTTCTTAATATAAACGATAACGTTAGTGATGATACATTTTTTGATTAATTTAAAAACTTCTCAGAAATCATGAAGAAGTTAATTAAAAAAAATTATCAAAATTTAAAGTAATTGCCAAATTTACGTATTTCACATAATTTAATACCACGAAATCCAGATTACTTTATTAGATTAAACTTGTTCACTAATTTATAGGAATTGATGCCTACTAATTATTTAGAAATACCCTCGACTCCTAAAACTATATATCCTAACATACTACAACACAAATTCTATACAATGTTTTTATTATTATAATAATTATTTATAAGGACTTTAAACGTTTTTATTTCTCGATGATAATATATCATAATCCGTCAACATTAATATTCATCACCGCAATTAAGGGAAATGTCATTGAACCGATTCTATATTTTCGACATTTCCCATGACTCCCCATAGTATTGCTCATCCTCCTCATTGTATCAAAGAATCTCAAGACAATATAAAACAGTATAGTTTAAAACAGTACCTTTTCTAAAGTGTTTATATTATAAAAAACAGGATAAATCACAGATTTTAAATTCTATTTCAAATTAAAATTAGCTTAACTTAATATATTTACTATAATTATATAAAGAAAGATAAATTTATCGAATCGGGCAGCGATTGGTAGCTTAATTAATGGACGGTTCACCAAAGATACTGGGTTCGAAATATGGCCTTATCGAAAAATTTTCATTCTATATATTATGTAAATGGACTTTTTGTGTTTGTTTGAAAAAACTGTTTTAAAAGTTGATGTATCTAATACTTTATTAGTCATAAAAGTCTAATATTGCCTGACTGCGGAACCAAAGATGTGGGTTCCACATGATACTATTCTTTATGTGATCCACAAGTGGTTCTCTAGTCTGAGTTTAGTTTATGTCTTACATTTAACCTTTTACAGTAATAATATTTTATTATTACAGTAATAATATAACATAACATATTAAGTATTACAGTAATAATATTTTAATGTGAAATATGTGGCACTATAATCACTATAGAACTTATAAATCAAATTAATTATATTATAATAGGGTAATATCATAAAATTCTTTGGTATTGAATTTGCAACAAAAACTAGACTATTCGTTGTTCATCAAAACGTTCATCAAAATAAAATCAGATCAAAACAAACCCATTCATGCGTTATGAAACGACGGCAGATTGATTAAAAAATTAAAATCTACTTCCACGAAAATAGTTTAATATTACAACTATTTATTTAGTCATTTAAACCTCTATACAAATATTACATGTTTTAGTCAAACCAACCACTGATTTCTTTATTTTTTTATCGAATCCAATTATAAAAAAGCTCCTACCCTCCTATTCTAGAAAAACTATCAATATCAATATATTTTTTATTTTAAATATTCGATTTGATGATTCGATTTATATAAATTTATATTCATAAATATGTATAATATAAATCTTTGGTGTAGAGTGTAGTACACATATCCCACAACAGAGCACAGATCTCCAACCTAATTGTATGTAGCTCAAGTGTCATAGAAATTCTTCATAGACGTTGACATTTTTCAAGATGTTTTCCTTCACCGGTTAGATACGAGGAAATAGTAACTAAGAATAGTAAATATTTAGTAAGTAATAATAGTAAATAATTAGTAAGTAATAATAATAAATAATTAGTAAGTAACAATTAACTAGTAATAGTAGTAAGTTTTAACAGCTGCGAATCAACCTCGAGTCAGTTTAATTAAAAGGCACGCATTGATACTACCACATCAAAAAATCATCATAATATTGAAAGGTAAAAACAGGATTATATAAATACTTACACGGTATATAATATTACAGTTACCATCCATTTCCGATTTATTATGCTTAGTGGCAATTTTTAATCGTAACAGTATTTAACTGTTACGATTAAAAATTAGGAATCTGTCATTTTTATACAATCGTTCATTGTGTTTTTTTTTCATTTTGGCGCCAATACATTCTACAATATTTGGCGATATTAAAATGGAATGGGGTGATAATGAGAACAGAATCTCTGTGATTGCATTACACAAAGTAGGTATGAAGCCAAATGCAATTTTTAAAACTCTCTACACTTGGAATTAGTGAAATGTTTGCGGACTATTATTAGGTAGTTAATAGGTATAATGAGACTTTTTTTGTTTGTGACCAAGAAAGATTTTACCGGTCACGTAGTGTTCATACGAAAAAGTTTATGAAAGCAGTAAGGGAAAGAATTCGAACAAATCCTGTCCGAGAGCAAAAGATTCTATCTCGGGAAATGAAGATAGCACCTAGAACCATATCGCGTATTTAAAAAGATGACTTAGGACTTGCAGCCACCGCCGGGGCATCACGGTGAGTGCGAAAGCGATCCCGTGGCGTCCTACTAAAGCGATGAGGTCAACCGTTGGTTTTTTAGTGGGTAGCCTTAAAAATAGCAGCGTTATTTATGCTGCCGGGTAGTCCCACATACCCCCTCGGTCATCACCTTCCTGACCGCAGGGATGATGCGTAACGCACTTTTTCAAGACTAAAAAAAAACAAAAAAAAAAAAAAAACAAAAAAAAAAAAAAAAGACTTGCAGCCTATAAGAGACACATTGGTGATTTCTTACCTGATAAATTAAAGATGAATAGGGTGGTAAAATCGAAACAACTACTGAAGCGGTACGCAAAAAGGGAGGTCACAGAAAAAAATTGTTTACGGATGAGAATTTTTTTACAATTTAGCAACATTTTAACAAACAAAATGACCGTATTTATGCTCAAAGCTCTAAGGAAGCTTCCCAATTAGTCGAGTAATGGTTTGGTGAGGTATTAGCTATGAAGGAGTGACTGAGCCGTATTTGACTGAGAGTACATTTTGCTCTAAGCGCCCTGATAATTTGGAGTCCCGAAAAAAATCCATACTATTGGCAGTGAAGAATTTCCCTATGGAAAGAGCGCGTGCTTCTATTCATAATTGGCTTCAACGTTTAAAAGACTTTGTTGCAGCCAATGGACACCACATCGAATAAGCTTTTTATGTTTGTGTATTAAACTAACACACTGTAAAAGTAATAAATGTTATTTGCAATTAAAAAATCATTTTTTTTTCTTTGTTCCAATATTATGGCAAGACTAGGTATATTCAAAGTTTTGTGTATTTTCCTTAAAATATTTATTTAACACTAAGCTAGATATGGAAGGCAGACGTTAATGTTACGCTGTTACGTGTGTTACGCTGCTTATCTTAAACCGACTTTTAGCTTTTCGACTTTTAAAGGTAAGATGTATACAAATATGTGAAAGAAGCAAAGTAAACATAGTTATATAGTTATATAATTGTTTACTTTGCTTCTTTATACTGTAATACAAATATATATGTAATACCATTCATTTGTGCATTTAATGAAATAGCAAACCCTACAATTTCTCTGTGAAATTTATTAATTTTCTTCAACTATTTTTATTGTTCAGTAGCAATAAATGCTGGTAGTCAAGTTAGTAAAGTTTGTAAGTTACTGAAGTCCACACCTGCTATTTTTTCGATACATTAAGTTGTGAGTGGTTTTTTTACCCTAGATGTCCGGAAGTGGCGGTTGTTGCCGAAAGCGATTCCGTTACATTAAACTATGGAGATGAGGCTAGCTGTTTATGTATTCTAGTAGGTATGTACATCCTAGTTTTGTAGATATCGTTGTGCTCTTTATGCCAGCGAGTATAATATAACAGATTGTGGCCCCGTTCCTGACCTGATACATTGAAACACAGTGAAGTAATACTAATCTCTCTCTAATAACTAATCAATATCAGTATTACCTTTACTTAATAAAATACTTGAAAAAACTCATCTTCAATCTAATAGATAAATAATTTACTTCACAACAGAATTAATGCTTAAATTATTGATTCTTTATTTTTCAGTTACATAATTTCCATGTGTCAATAAAATGAATGATAAAATACTATTCATTTAATGTGTTGACATAAATATGTGACGCCCACGAATTTTCCGACCCAGAGGCCAGAATGCAGTATATTAAATTCAATGAAATTATTTCGTCAAACATTTCAGTTAACGCTTCGGTTGATCCGTTTCCAGAAATAATATTTCATAAAATATTGGGTGTTATTTATGTGAAGGTACCTATCACAGATATTAATACTCCGGGGTATTGGAGAAATAACAATCATAATCACAGAAAGCCGTTTTGACGACTGTTGATGTTATAATAATATTAATAATTGGATTTTCTCTATTGCTCGTTCTATTTTATTTAAAATATATAGAAAATATCTCATGTATCAATTTAAAATTCAGTCTGTTTAAAAATTCTCAAAGTAGGTAGACATCGAAAACATGACCATTTGTCGTCGGTTATGTTATAAAGAAAAGTATACAAGTACAACAATGTACAAATTACATCATTTAATAGCAAATTTATAAGCTCAGTCAATTTTAACGTTCAATATCCACTAAACTAGATTATATAGTTTGGTTAAGTTACAAAAAAATAGGAATCAGGTTACAAAAATTTGCACCCAGGTGAACATTTATAGAATTGTTCAAAACATGTAAATAAAAGAAATGTAAAAGTCTTTATCTATTCCAACCTAGAAAAAAAATGTGTTTTCAAAAATTCTAAATTCAAAATATCTTTATTCTTGTAGTCATTTATTCGACTTTTGAAACGTCAATGACATTAAATTGGTCAGTATAGTCAGTCTGTGAGTAAGCTACCACGAGTGAGTTCTGCTGAGAAGAGCTAGCCAGAAACTCAACAGTTGCTCTTTTTAAATTAAATTTAACATGTTTGACTTACAAATAGCATCAGCCCTGCAGATGAGTCAAAGATTCAAGATACACACATTTCGATCAATCAAAAATAATAATCTATTCTACGGACAGAATGTTGTAATAATATCTTTTATATTTCTTTTTTTAACTACACGATTATTTTCCCTATTTAACGATGACAATTTTGACATTAGATATAAATAGTTTGACGTTGTTTATTTTGATCCTTTTATATAACCTTATAATATTACTAGATAGGTCCTAAGTTCTGTTACGAAATAAAATGCTTTTTCATGAAGTACTAGGATGTTGATAAGTCTTTGGCTTCGATACAGGTCTTCAATCGATCTAGCCAATATTATATTCAGTCTCGCATTTCGCAAAAGTGTGATTTAATCACACCATTTCCCTAAAAACTATCAGTAATTTTATGTAATCCAAAGTTTTCTGATGAGGGCTAGATGAAAACAAAATGTTTGTTTCGAATTAAACTTGGATACTTTATGTCTTGCCTCCAGTTGCAGCCTTGCAACCTTAACGATACATTAAAAAAATATACATTTCTAAAAGGTTTCAGTACAAGGTCCGAGACTTTTTCTTGATACACATCGATATGAAACCAAAAATTATCTCTTTTGGAATAAAGAAGGCCTATTGAAAACAAAATGTGGGAAACATAGAGTTAATATTTAAAAGTAATATGCATATCAAGACATTCATTAATATTATAAAAAGATGGTTACGCATGTTTGTTTTATGGCCAACAAAAACAAGGTGGGAAAATATTGTTGTAGACAAAATATAGTATGTAAATATGCTCACGTATGTAATCCCACACGGAGTATATTTTAATATTTTAATCTTGAGATTGTATACGTGGAAGTGCCATTTATGTTGTTATTACATTATTTAATATTCAAAGTCAGTCATTTCATCATGAATTTCATTATGGAGATTATATAAGACATTATATACTATTATTATATACCTATAAAGATAAAGAACGAAAAGTTTCATAGAATTACAATTTCCTTTACATATTTAACACTAAAATATTAAGCAGATATCTTAAAATTATAAATTTTCCAGTAATTGTTACTACAAAATCAAACTTAATTTTAGGAAATCAATAATAAAACAGATAGAATGTTTCATTGTCTGTAATTCCTAGAAAAAAATATATTATGGTTATAAAAAAAACCTGTTTTTCCGTCATTTCATCACACATATTTAACGAAATTCATCCTCAAATAGATATGCGCTGTTACGAGCTTATTAGCGCGAAACCCAATGAAGCCATTCCATATTTTAGTAATTATCTTACAAAAACGCGATAGTCTGGGGCGATGCCGATAAATTTTTTATTGTAAATTAAAATAAAAAAAATAACAAGATGGATGGGTTGATGATTTTATAATCTGCAATCTTGTCTCCATTTTATTGCAATTACATAACAAAGTTTAAATTATGATTAAAATTAAAGAGAAAAATAAAATATATATCTTTTTATTTTTCTAAGTCTACGTTGTTGTATTAATATTTTGTTGGTTACCAAATGACGGGTTTAGGGGATAAAATTTCGGCGTTTTGCAAATCATTGTTTTTGCAGTATAGGTGGAATATTTGTCTTAAATTATTGTATGGTTAACGAAAAACAACAAATGTTTAGGTGATGTTATTTGCTTGTTCTGTTTTAGTTTTTAAATATTGCTTCCATATTTTTTTTTTGCGGAAGCAGTGTGTCGTTAACTTACAATACGGTTCATTTTTTGTGTCGAAGTCAATGTGCAACAGCCCATGACTGATATTTTCTGACCCCGGGCCAGAGCACAGTATATTAAATTCAATGAACCATTTTCGTGATTTCAGTTAACGCTTCGGGTGATCTTTAACCAGACACAATATTTCATAATATGTTAAGTGTTTTTTATGATAAATTATCTATTGGTTTATCTATTACAGATATAAAGAATCTATAAATTACGTAGTAGGTCTAAATATGTATTTACAAATAAAATAATTTACTTCTAAAATGGATATTATAAAAATGTGTGTAAATATTATAAAAATATGCACTCTGAGGTATTGTGAAAAAAACCATCATAAGCACAGAAGCTAGATTGGATGGTTATTGTGTTACAATACAAAATATAATTAGATTTTTCCTTTTGTTCGTTTGTTTTTTTTATTTTAACATAGTTATTTTTATAATGAGTTCAAACTATTTAAACATTCTCTTCTTATTTCAAATACACGGTTGTCATGCAACGTATCACCTACTATGACGCCAACGTATGCGCCAGCGATTTACTTTGTTACCCGTGAGATATTTTTCCGCTGTAATAAGTAGCCTATGTCCTTTGCTAATGTCTTATCTATATTTCTTTAAAATTTTATCAAAATCGTTGCTGCGGTTTAAGTGTGAAAGTGTAAGAGACAGTGTTACTTTCGAATTTTTAATATTAGTATAGATTAACTACGTAGATGTAAAAATTTAAAAATGTGTGCTTCTTGGAAAAATAGTATTTTAGACTCTAAACGTACGGTTTTAAACACAAATATAGACCTTACAATATGGCGTTCAAAATCCGCCATTTTCCTTTCCTAAATGTATCTACCCAGTATCATTTGCGTTATTGGGACGTATAAAACAGTACCTAATACGTCAAAATCTTATTAACCATGATTTGTAGTTTGTTTAAAGATACATTTTTATTTACATACATACAGTTGAAAAAAATAATGCTTCTTTTAAAGTAGTTAGAAAGTTAATAAGAATAAGAAATTCTAAAATACTTTTGTAAAATTGAATGAACCAAACGATTAAGAACAGGAGCTTCCGTTGCAAGTCCGTAATCGCGCTACAACCTATGTCATGTAACAGATAAAACCACGTCAAGAAACTAGTATTTCTATAGCTTATGTGTTAATCTAATATAAAAGCTAAATGATTGTAAAGTTTCATTAAAATCCATTTAGTATTTTTTACGTCATAAAAGTTGCATACATCCCTCCACACTTACAAACTTTCGCGTTTATAATATTAATAGGAATAAACAAACAATTTGCAAAAAATATGTAAACAACAAACATCATCTCCAGATATTACTCAAGTTTGTTTATGTTCTGTCAGTACCGTTGCCGAAATTATAACCTTTCTCAGTAATGCCAAAAACTCAAATATGGCGTTATAATAGGATCTTCCCGCCTTAATAATCTGACTGGGCATAAGGGAATCGATCTTGTTATTATTAGGTATAAATAAATATCTTTCCCTTTATTATTCTAATAACGGATGAAGATATATTCTGTTTATTTTTGGACTGTTTCATAATAACAAATTGTTTCTACACTAAAAATGTTAGTAATCCGCGTTCTGATGGCTCACCTTTTATCCTGACATCGATATAATATTATAGAATTAGATTTCCAAAAACCAGTACTAATTTAGCAATAAAAACGACCATATATAGAATTCTTTATTCAAAACGGGTAGTTACACGGTAGCGCAATCGGTAGCGACGGTTTTCCAGAGGTCGAGGTTCAAATCCATTTGATATTTATTTAAAATACAAATAAGGTGCTTTCGATTAAATCGAATGCTGTTGGTGAGGACGAAATAACTCGGTTTATGATTATCTCGTTAATTGACCCTCTACTTCCTACTTTAACTCAAATTGTAAATACCTCGCTCTCCACCGGCATATTTCCGTCATCCTGGCGTAAAGCACATGTTATCCCAATTCCTAAAGTTGCCAATCCTACTGTCCCTAATGAATTACGCCCTATCTCCATATTACCTTTTCTATCAAAAGTCCTGGAAGCCATCGTATATAAGCAACTTTCTTCATTTGTTTACTATAACAATCTCATATCCCAATTTCAGTCCGGGTTTCGTCCGGGCCACAGTACAAGCACCGCTCTTCTTAAGGTTGTTGAAGACGTCCGAGTTGCAATGGAGAGTGGACGATTGACTGTGTTAGTACTTATAGATTTCTCAAATGCATTTAATTCAGTCTCCGTAAATATGACCATATATCCTGCTACCGTTCGCAGTTGAAATGGCTTCCTATCCGTGAGCGAAGAACTTCAAGATATTTATGTCAATTATTCTCTATTCTCAACGATCCACTTTCTCCCTTGTACTTACAGCGTAATTTCAAATTATTAGGTAACACTCATGACTTTCATCTTCGCTCCTCTTCTAATCTTAAACTTTTTGTTCCTTCCCATCACTCCGATTTTCGCGCAAGTTCCTTCACAGTTTACGCAATAAAACTCTGGAACAGCTTACCAGAACATATTAGACAGTCTCCGAATAAACTAGTTTTTAAGAAATCCGTATACAAATATCTTTGGGAGAGTATTAAGGATTAATATTATATGTATGGTATACATTTACTTATATAAGTTTTATGTATTTGTCATCAAATTAATATATTTTCTTAATATCGTATGTATCTTATTTATATTTATTTATGTATATGTTTGTATGTATATATATATGTATGTTTTTGTGTATGTATATGTATATATGTATATATGTGTGTATGTTTGCATATAATGAATATTATAACTGTAATAGTAATATAAATTAAGTATAAATTTGATTATTCTAGTTTTACCGTCTTATTGTTCATGTTATTTATAATGTTTTTTTCCTATGGTTGACAGGTAGAGAATGCCTTGTTGCATTAAGTCCGCCTATTGTTCATCTTTTATTTTGGGCAATAAAGATTAAATAAATAAATAAATAAGGTTAACATGGCTATAAATGTTTAGAAATATGTTCAAAGAATAAAAAATCAAATTATTTAAAGAAGAAATTGATATTATTAAAAGGTTACAAAAAATTTCCTTAAAGAAGACTATTACTATATATTTTACAATTTACATAGCATTGAAGCCGAGGAAATTCTGTAATCTTCATGAAACTAATGACTATTTACAAATGTTTTAATTTCCTTAAATTAAACTCTGTCTGTAATCTTTCCTTTGTGATTGGTGTAAATTAAACATTGAGCTTTAATAGCTGGAAGCTGGAAGCTTCTTACAATGTTCTATAAATTTTCTGAGTAAAAAATCTAATTCACATTTTATTAACAATTTTAGTAACAGAAACAATTTTTAACATAGCTACCTCAAAACACTCTCAATCCTAAAACTATACATTATTATTTTAAATTGTTTTTTTTTTTCGAATTTACTAACTTTAAAACATACATAAGTAAAAGTATTGGATAAAGACAGATAAGATAAGAGAAGCTATTTAAAAAAAACATACACGTAAATAAAAAATATATAATAATGTTATAATAGGTAATGTTAGGTTAACTGTTTAAATTCGACATTATTGCGACTGGCTGATGCTATGATTGACGTCGGCAGGGTTCAAATGTCGGATACCTCAAAGTTATTAGTTATCTGCTGGATTGTTATAATTGTTGTTTGAACATGGAGTCTCTGTTTTGGCAAACTTAAACTTTAAATAATGTAAACTATGGAACTATTACATGTTAATATTGTACATTTTTAAGAATTTGATCAGAGTTTAACAAAGTTTTGTAAATACTACTATTGTTTACTTATTATTAATTTTCTTTAAAAAAACTAATTTTAACAATGATTTAACATAACAAAATAGAATTATTTTGTATTATTTCACAAAATTCCTAACACATTCTATTATATTACTTTTTGTGCTAACTAATATAAATTGTTTCAGACAATATTTATTTTATAAGAATATAAACTGTAAAATATAACTAGAAGGAAAGAAAACTATAATATGATTCAGTGAGTAATGAAGATTTAATGTAGATGTAAATGGTTGTAATCGTAAAGAATTCCAAAAAAAATATAAAGTTATTATTTGAAATAAGTTTTTATCAAGAATGATGGTAATTTGAGAAAACATTATCTGATTGGATCAGGATGGAACCTAATGGAACATGAGATCGCTTTGCATCATTTTTTCGTAAAAGTAATAGATATATTTATTGCTATTTTCCGTCTGTTTGCACAAATATGATCTGTGATGGAGGTCTAAAGAATTGAAGATCATTTCCGCTCTATTTCATTTGAACATCGGTCAATAAACAGTATTGTGTTATAGTATTATTATAATATCTGTATTTTAAACTATTTTGAAAAACAAAATAGATATAATATTCAATTTTGTAATGGAAGAGCTCTTGATTACTTTTTATCTGACTTATTAATTTTTTTTGATATAATTACTATTGATCTCTTAAACTTCATATTCTAAAATCCAAACCAATTACAAGGTAATTCAATGTCCTTAAATATAGTAAGTATTTATTTTTAGGACAGTTTTTTTCTTCTAGGTGTTAAAATTGTTACAAATAATTTTTCCTTGTTTATTTTTTACGAATTTAATTTACGTATATTGAATTTAATTTTAAATTTATATTTTAAATCTAACCCGACGTTTCGAAAGCTTTGCAGCAATCATGTTCACGGTAAGACGAGATGGAGGTGTCTGACACACGTAAAAATAGTTTTATTTCAATATGTTTTCGTTTTATGCTAAGATCAAAATATAAAATGTAAATATATAACAGGCGTGGTGCTTCCTTCTTCAACAAAATCTTCTCGGTCGCTCATGACAATCGTTTATTGTAATGTAATTAATCCACTATCATTTAAAATAAACAATACTAACCACTTACTAATATATATATTGACAATGACCACCAATCAACAAGTTATTTAAGATACGAAAGATGTGCTCGAAATCTTCGAAGGCCACTGTCTTGTGCAAACACTACAACAGAGTACTTTTTTGTAGAGCTTAGTTTGGGGCAATGATTCATTTGTTTACATCACTAAGTCGTGTCACTACACAATCTTAACCCAGCTGCACTCAGCTGGGTTAAGATTGTTGTTTTAATGTACTGATAATAGTTAATAATAGTATGTATAGAAGTGCCATGTATGTTATTACGTTATTTAATATTCAAAGACAGTTATTACATCATGAATATTATGGACATTTTTAAAGACAATTACCGAGAAAGAACGAGAAATTTTATAGTTACAATTTCCTTATACATTCAGCTCACAAAGTCTCCCAATTTAAATATAAAGTACTTGCCAATTTAAATATAAAGTACTGACCAAAGTAATGACAACTTTCTTAATTGTAATCAGTAAAACATAATGGTTTAAAAAACATTTTTACGGATTTAACTCGCGTATATTGAATTATATTTAAAATTTAACCCACGGTAAGACGAGATGGAGGTAACATCCATCTCGTCTTACCGTGAACACGATTGCTGCAAAGCGTTCAAAACGTCGTTTATGGTTTTTAACATGCTTTTATTAGTTTCACGTGTATGTTCGCTTGTTTCTGCTAGATTAATCTATTTAGCCTACAACATATCTGACGATGATGTTAGCACATTCCGTAGCTCCGATATATATATGGAAACAAGCAAGTTTAAATATATATATATATATTTTAATAAGCTTACTGTACGTAGATATCTATTTTACAAAACTACGTCCCAAGTTATGTTGCAATATTGATGATTCTTTCTAGGTCTTATAAATCGTGTATATTTATTTTGTAATAATAATCGATTTAATATTAGTCTTGTAAATTTAAACATGTCTCAACCGATAGCTTTTATCAATTTCTAAAATAATACGAACCTGACAGTGGACAATATATAATTTAATATTATTCTAAAAAAAGATTGTTTACAGGGCAGGTCATTACTTAGCACCTTTAAAGTTTAACAAGTAGCAAGTTTTTTTTTAATCTTACGGCTAATCGCTCATTTAAAATATATGTTATATTTCACGTTAGAAAAAGAAGTGAAATTATGTTTAAGCAATTTTATCATTCCTTACCGCATGAAAACGCAGTATAAAAGCCATTATTCCGAATCCTTTAATATAAGTAAATTTTAGATTGCAATATTGTTGTTTTCTTTAAGTAAGTTTATACAATAAGTACTTTTAGAACTTCTTAATACTTCCTATTTGAGGCTTATTAATCTTTATCGTTTTTATTAATAAATTACTACTAAGTCAGATTATGGTCAAAGTGTTCTAAATTTGCCATCAATTCAATTTATAGTCTTTTGTCTCCAACCGTTAACGGGTGTTAAACTTATTGAGAATGGAGGTTTTCAGAATGGAAACAATAAAACTGAAAATTCACTGAAAATTCACCATTAAAGTTACACGTTCCATCCATATCCAAAGATACCGCTACAAACTAACCCGTATTCAAAATTAGTATTTTTACAGGTACTTAAGAACATATCTAATAATACCTACCATAAAAAATTATAAAAAAGTAGTTTAACTAATTAAAGGAAGTAAGAACAACGATTTTATCAAACTTCAATTTAACTGATCGAAAACATAACTTGAATTCAAAAAATTACAAGCTTCGTCGCCTATACCACTCAACGGATATTCATGAATTTTCTAAAATACGTGCCAAGTTTCCGGAAAAGGTCATAAACATACCTTTTGTCCTGATAATTCGTATCTACTGTTCTCGAGGGAACGAAAAAACAGCTTCCAGGGGAAAGTCTGACGTAAAATAACTGTTTTTGTTTTTGATTTTCGTGACATTGTATCTTATTACTAAAGTATGTTCTTGTATAAGTAAACGACTTCAATAAGTACATAACAATATTATTTTTATTATTTTTAGAGGTCTTTTATACGGGGTTTTTGATTTTTTTTTCTGCTTTTTAAAGCTATGTTACTGGTTTCATTATTATAGTAAATGAACCTACGGACACGCCAATTTTCATTTGTTTAAGTATTTCTATTAATATTGCATAATAACCTTTCACCCGCACCAATAAAACCTCAATATTTTGGAGATGACTGTTTCTATTTCGACCAAACATAGCTAAGAACCGTCTCGACGAACCATGCTTTCGGTCAAATCCGTCCATGCGTTTGGCTGCTACATTGCCACAAACAGACAAACGGATACACAGATACAGATACACAGATACATAGATCAACAAGCCAAACTTATAACACCTCCCTTTTTGAGTTAGGGGTTAAAAATAATTGAACAGACGTAATGATGAAAGTACTAGTGATATGAGATTCATAAAATCTTTAAAGATGCTTTGTCACGGAATTATGACAAATTTGACTTTAATAAAATTATAAACAAGGCAAAATTTAAACCGAAATACACGTAAGCTGCTACTAGATTACTACAATGGTTTAAATAACACTGGTTTAAATAACAGTATATTAAAAAGATATATTATATATATATTTAACATGGTTTTCGTTCAATGTTCCTTTCCATTACTCTGATTATTTAAACAATGTACAGAACACTTCGTAAACAACAAACATCATATCCACATATTAGTCAAATTATTATTAAAAAAAGAAATTACTTTTGATAAAAATAAAGATACATAAAATCCCAAAAAAGAATATATATTTAGACATAATATGCGGATATTTTTGAAAACAAATAAGTCTAATGACTATTTAACAAGACGAAAAATAAAATCTAAATCTAAATCTTCTATTCGACTGGAGGAAAACGATAACTACCGACTCCACGCTATGAGTCTAGAAATTCAAAACGAATGGGTGACCATAGGAAATTTTTGTATTCCAATTTCCACTAGCTTTAAAGTGGCGCACTTTAATTTATGATTGGTCTCCAGCATTATTAAATCTATCTTAATGCATTCCAAATAACTCTCCCTGATCAAAGTAATTTAGTAATATGGGGCAAAACCACCGAAAAGTCTTGCAACATCTATGGTGAGGCAATAGGAACCGCGAAACACTTATTAGTAGGGTTTAGGGTACTTCTAGATAAAGGTCAATACTCGCATCGCCACGATAAGGTATTAGAAATTATACGGGAAGCAGTTAGTCTTTCAGTAGCAAGAGCGCGGAGGGGTATAACAACCACCAAACGATCTATAGAATTCGTAAAAGAAGGCTGCTAAAAAAATCAATACCGAAGCTTTATTCAATTTTAAGCGCGGCTCCTGATTTTACTCTCATGATCGACACGTATAAAAAACATTACAAAATCCCTGGGGATGTGGTTAAACTTGGTGTAATCCTTCATTTGTTATTAAATGAATTAAATGTTGAGCCTTAATCACTAGAAAGTTGGAAGTCTCTTACAATAGACAGTTCTATGATTTTTTTTTGAGGAAACAAATCTAATTAACATCGAGGAGGTGTTATATATATTATTTTTTATTATTTAAGAAATCGGGAATTGACGCGTCCGGAATAGGTATCACATACCTTTTATTTGCCTAACGTTTCGACCAGTTTGGTCACAGGCTGACTGATCAGGCAAATAAAAGATATGTGATACCTATTCCGGACGCGTCATTCCCGATTTCTTAAATAATAATATATAATGAAACAAAATAATATATAATAAAGAAAAAGATTGTCAATGTACATATGTATAATTACAGTATATCACCGTAGAGTAATCAGACGAAAATGACTAGACACTTCTTACACTTACTAGACACAGACACAGACACTTACTAGACACAGACTTAGAATATAATTTTTTGTCCCATTCAGACATAATAGCATAATTTTATGGAAATACGGACATAAGATAAAATAATTAATAAACTAAAACGTAAAAAGCAAATTTTACAAAATTTTAGTACAACTCTGCTCTTTATAAATTGCTATTGGTAAATGTGTATATTGAAAAATCCACAAAGGCTAAATTAAAAGATTCCATAGCCAAATAAATAAATGTTGATGTTTCTGTCTGTACGCAAAAAACTGAATAGCAAAACAATTAAATAAATGTTATAAGACAATGCACGTCAATATAGGTTATCTTACGATTAAAGCAATGAAATGGGTAATATCAAAACATAAGAAACTAATGTAAATATTAGATGATATTAAAGGTCTCTCTTGAGCCTAGACCCTTGTGGTGGTGTTACCTAAAGGTACACTCCGGAAACTGCTATAGGAATCTCCTAGACCAGTCTTTCCCAAAGTGGGCGATAACGCCCCCTTGTGGGCGCTGGAACCCTAGAGGGGGGCGGTAAGAGACCGAGAAAGATTTGGGGGGCGCTGGTGTCATTTAGGGGGGCGATAGATGATTTGTAATTTTATCTTATTCATATTTGAAAATTACCTAAAAATAATATCCTTCTACTACACAACATCCATTTGTTAATGTTTTTAAATTTTAAATAAATATAAAATTAAAAATACCTGTTTACCGAAACACATCCCTTCTTGGTACAGTTTCCCACAAGCCGCAAATTCGTATCTTTGCTCGTATCGATTGATTTTTCATATATATTTAATACAAAGAATACGTTTTCAATAGTTATACAAGTTTATATTTTTTTATAAACCATTAATATTCTAGTTTATTGTATAAATAAAACTTGACAATATATATCGCGAGATATCGCAAAACGTCTTTGCGTCAGAAATTTAGGGCACGCTGCTTTGTCGTTATACAGCAGTCAGGCAGCATCCGTGCGGGCTTCCTCCCGACCTACCATCTAAACTTGGACTTACCCTAATAATCTTTGACGAAACTCGTGATTGCCTTCGACGTATGAAGAACGGAAAAATGGTAGGACCTGACGATCTTCGGATAGACTCTTGAATATCGGTTAGCTCTGTTGCTACGAGCACACCAACAGAGCTAAACGATAAGACCGAAACGAAACGCTTACTGACCTTTTTAACCACATTTTGAACACTGGAAAGATACCTAAGCAGTGGCGACATAGTTTTATTAAACCTATTTACAAGGGAAAAGGCAGTGTTCAAGATTGTGGTAATTATAAGGGCATTAAGCTTATGAGCCATGAGCCATGAAGATCTTCGTGCACATGAGCGACCTCAGACTCCGCCAAAAGTGCACAGTCTCTGAGTCTCAATGTGGATTTCAGCCAAGATCGAGTACTATAGACGCTATTTTTGTCTTCAGAACTCTGATGGAAGTATACAGAAAAAAAGAGCTCTGCGCGTAACCTTTTTAAATTTGCAGTAGACTTTTGGCTGTGTGCTTCGTCAGTGTTTCTGGTGGACATTGTGATTTAAAGAAATCCATCGATCCTTCACTTGAGACTATCAGAGCATGTACCACGAGTCCTATGGTTAGGACCTTCGTTGGCGACACCAAACCCTTCCAGATAACAGTAGTGGTTCACCAAGGCTCAGCCCTTGGTCCGTTCTTATTCACTCTCGGCTCACATCCAAAACCAGTCTCAGTGGCTGATGATGTATGCCGATGAAATAGCACTCATTGATGAGAATCATCTAAAAGCCTATTTTTTATACAAACTTAGTTGCTTGACTACATTCCACCTGATGAAAAATGGAAATGTAGTCATAGGTGGTAAGGCGCATTAACTTAGCAACCTATTCACTCTACTCTAGTAGAGACCCACACTATATTCGGAGTAAAATAAAAAAGAAGTCGTAGTAAAGTGCTTCGTTCGGGCAGAATGAATGTCCACATATTAGGGATGGATACCCACCGTCGAAACGTCCGGTGATGAAGGAAGGAAGGGGGATGGGGAAATTAAGTCGTGTAATTCCTGCGCATACTCACCAAAATGTATCCTATAGAATACTAAGAGGACAGCCATTCTAAGCCAGTGTTCAAGGCTGTGGAGTTCAGAACCGCAAGATGAGATTTTACGGCACCAGTATATATGTGACCACAGCACTCAACACACACGACCGAATTTGTGCTTTGTATAGTACAAGTAGCTGTCCCGGTGTTAAGTACTGTCGGACCTTTGCAAAACCGCCAAGCTTTCCTGCTGCTGCTTTTGCTCTGGACTCAATGAACCTCACTAAAGTTGAAGTTCTCCAAGCCTAACAACTGAAGCCTGTCACTATATTCCAAGGATACATTCTGAAAAATAGGATCCAAGGTGAAAGGGCTCCTTATAGCGGTGAACAGACACGTCTCCGTTTTGGTGGCTTTGAAATTGACAAGATTAGCATTGCCCAATGCGGAAACTGCCTGGAGTTTGTCATTCAAACGTTGCACCATGGCTTCTCTTTCATACTGTACTAAATCTCTACTAGTTCGAGAACTTGGCAGATATCTTTCTACAACTGTGCTCTCATCTGATACCCATACCCATAGATACCGGGCTTCAGCTGACCGTTAATGTACAGCAGATAAAGGGTGGCGGAATAAACTGACCGAACGGAGCTGGACCGTGAGTTAAACCTATGGAAGGATACCCTTGAGAACGGTGGTCTTAAACTAAATTTATCGAAGACCGAGTAAATGGCTTGAAGGAGCCCAGACTCAACTACTATCCATACAGGTCCTGAGCCAGCCGTTAAGTTGGAAAAGTTCAGGTAACCTGGATCTGTTATGCACGAGCCTGGAGGCATCGATTACGATTCCCAAGGCCGGATAAGCGCTGCCTGGACTGGTGTAGTCTGTAATCGCAGAATATCGCCTAAAATCAAGGGGCTGATAAAAAGGAGCGTCATCCGACCGATTCTTATATACGGCAGCGAATGTTTGCCAGTACCATCTCGGCACACACAGGCAATTCAAGTCACGGAAATGACTGACCAAATGACGAGGGAGGAAATGATGCTGAATTGGATGTGCGACTTTACGCGGTCTGACCACATACGTAAATTCGAAGTAGTCCAAGACCGACGCCTGAGATGGTATGGCCACGTTGCGCGCCCGGCTATGAAATATGTCGGATGGAAAAGCCTTGATATATCTGTTCCTGGAGTGAGATCTCCCGGACGTACAAGGAAGTGCTGGATGGATGTCGAAGATCGTGCAAAGTGGAGTAGGTTGATCAGGAAGATAGACCTTGATATACGTCAGGATGAAAACCAGGAAGATGAAGAAGAAAACTTTTAATTGTGAAAAGTGGTATTACTATTGATCAATCTTCACTGCTGTTATTTCTTTATAAAAGATGCTTTTTATTATGAAAAGTTGTATTACTATTGCTCAATATTAAATGTAATTTTTTAATCAAAAATACTTTTAATATTGTAAGGTTGCATTATTATTGCTTTTCTGGTAAGATGACTTATCTTACCAGAAAGGAAACGAATCTAATCTGTTATTCAAGTTTTAAAAATGAAAAAAATTGGGGGGCGTTACAAAATAACTGACTTTCAAAGTGGGCGTTGGACGAAATAAGTTTGGGAACCTCTGTCCTAGACGAATAAAGACGGATGCGTAAGTTATGCTCCTTTTGTTACTTATTTTGTGATCTCTGAGAATTAATTATTTAATTCCACTATTCCAATTCCATTTTTAGGATTCCGTACCTCGTAATTGAAAAAAGCACTTTGTTGTCCATCCGTCTGTTAGGACCCTTTTCTTAGGAATGCGTGAAGGTATCAAGCTTGAATTTATATCAAATACTCAGGTATGTCCTTTGAAGCTGTGAAAAAATCAAACTTCTAATCTTACACAATTGAAAGATTTTGAAATCTCGCAAGGGAATCAAATTTACAGGGTATTTCCCGTGAACTCAGAATCTTTAAATTTGGTACCAATCAACGTTTTGGATACCAATCAACACATAAAGGAACATTTTTGAAAACCGTAAATTTTTACTTAAGTCATATAATAAAATTATTTTTAACAAGCTGTGCCTGCGAGTTAATGAATACTGTTCCAATTAAAAATAAAAAAATATTACATTTCAATTTGGAATCTGTCATTTATATACGATTGTTCATTGTGTTTTCTCATTTTGGCACCAATACATTGTACAATATTTTGCGATATTAAAATGGACTGGGATGATAAATAGAAGAGAATTCGCTGTAATTGCTTTACACAAAGTGGGTATGGAGCCAAATACAATTTTTAAAACTCTTCATACACTTGGTATTAGTCAAATGTCAATTGTATTGGACACCACTTCTAATAACCTTTTTATATTTGTGTTTTTTTATATTTTTGCTTTTTATTTTTTTTTATTAAACTAACACATTGTAAAAGTAATAAATGTTATTTGCAATAAAAAAAATATTTTTCTTTGTTATAATATTTATAGCAAGATTAGGTATTTTTCCTCAGTTAGCTTGGCAATTTGTAAGTTTTTATTGGTATTTTTTATTGGTATTTTGTAATTTTTATTTTGTTATTAAATGAATAAAATTAAAATCTCCTAATCCAGTGTGTGTTAATAAAAGCTTAAAATTCGATTCTTAACGTAATCATACAAAATGTTTGTAAAATATATAATAATTACGTATATAAATAATACGATATATGGTCTAAACGTCAAGCTGAAATTTAAACTCTTAAGGAATCCCGAGAGCAAGCAGAGGCTAAATTTGCCACAGACTCAGTAGCGTATATCCAAAGATTAAAGGCCTGTATTAAAAGCGGTCATTTTCGATGTTAATTTTTTCTCTTCTTGTCCTTAATACATTCGTACATATTATTGGTATCGTATCGTTCTTACAAGTTGTATGGAGATAATATTGCCATATAATATAGATACCTATAAAAAATATTATCTGTCAAATTCGTAGACAAGGTAAATTATTTATCTGTTGACAGCTAATTACAATTTCTTAATTAGTCTGTGACATTTCTTTTTGTTTAAAATATTGAATGTTGCCAGCTTAAGCTAACTTTATAGTCCCCGAAATGTTATTGAAAATATAAACATTTTATTAATAATAACTATTCTAAATTTCATTTATCAATCATTATTAAGGATAGCATATCGCTAGATATTTATTTAAAAGTAGCTGTCATATTGTTTCAGAAGTATAGTTGCAGCTAACGTTGTTTTATTGTTATATTTATTAGTATAACAATTTGTTATAAATTTATTACACTCGTTTCTTTCTTTAGATATGTTGTAGTAGTGCATTGTTCATAAATTATTTAAATATTGGTCTTCTTGCGATTAATATCAATTGTACCCACATTTCGTTTAACGCGGCGTGTGCATAGCCACATTGTTTGCTTATTATGCATATTTTGACTATAAAATTCAATGTCGTGACCTTTAGAGTCTTTTCTTTCGGAAGCACTTCCGAATTGAATATCTTATTAGCCTTCGGTGAGTGTTTTAGTTATTTGTGATCTTATTAACGCATTTGAAGCGTTGTTTCTTAAATTCATTAGCGTGTTTAATTGCAGGGGCTAATAATTTAATATGGAATAATTATAATTCCTATTGCCGGCACTTCCCGGGCAGTTTCAAAGTTTGTTGGAACAATATTTCGTAAGTAATTTGAATCTTTACTCTATATTAGGAGATGTTTCATAGGTTTTGAGACTTTATTTAATATTTCAGTATTTGTCCTGATTCCACCCTCGGAGTCGACATAGGCTAATATTAGTGCTTGCGAGGCCTTTTTCCTCCATAAGGTATTATAAATTATTGTTATTTGATTAGATCAATATGAGATTAGTGTTATTATGTAGTTTTAACCTGTAATTTAATCATTACAGGAGGTTTTTAGTTTGTACCCTAGAAGATACGGGTAAATTTATAATTGGTTCGCGGGAGTAGACGTGAATCTTCGGAGCGTCGTCCTGTTGGTCCTGTATCCTGCTTCCTGACCAGCTGAGTTTAAGGAGCACGTCTTTATTGTAATCCCGAATTTATGGTGATGTACAAAATCTATTTATACCAACAATCAACACTTCAATTTTTGAAAGTTTTATAAAGAACAAGTGTTTGACTGTGGTTCTCCAGTACTGACAAGCAGGAGGATCATATATATGTCTTCGCTTGTTATTTGTCAGTGGCGCCTAGGATTTATATTTCAGTAATTTTTAAATATAATTTAATATTAAAAGTGTTATCTCAAGTAACCCACCGCTGAGTCTAGCTGGCATTTTTTTGTTAACATTTATTTTGACATTATTGTTATTATTTAAGACATTCCTGTGTTTGTAGAGTGGTATCAATTTTAAGGTTTAATGTATGTATTTGTTATATATACTAAATAAATTTATTTAAAACCACAAGTTACTTTTATTATATTATTTGTAACAGTGCCTAGCATCCCTAACAACATGCTTGTTTGTAACAGTGGCGCCCACGTTGGGCGCCACTGTTACAAATTAATAAATAAAGTAACTTGTGGTTTTAAATAAATTTATTTAGTATATATATAACAAATACATTCATTGAACCTTATAATTTATAAAATTAAACAAGTACAGGAATGTCTTAAATAATAACAATAATGCCAAAATAAATGTTACAAAAAATGCCAGCTAGACTCAGCGGTGGGTTACTTGAGATAACACTTTTAATATTAATTTATATGTATATCAAAATCCTAAAATAGGAATCCTAGGCGCCACTGACAAATAACAAGCGAAGACATATATATGATCCTCCTGCTTGTCAGTACTGGAGAACCACAGTCAAACACTTGTTCTTTATAAAACTTTCAAAAATGGAAGTGTTGATTAATGTTATAAATGAATTTGTACATCACCATATTATCGGGATTACAATAAAGACGAGCTCCTTAAACTCAGCTGGTCAGGAAGCAGGATACAGGACCAACAGGACGACGCTCCGAAGATTCACGTCTACCCCCGCGAACCAATTATAAATTTACCCGTATCTTCTAGGGTACAAACTAAAAACCTCCTGTAATGATTAAATTACAGGTTAAAACTACATAATAACACTAATCTCATATTGATCTAATCAAATAACAATAATTTATAATACCTTATGGAGGAAAAAGGCCTCGCAAGCACTAATATTAGCCTATGTCGACTCCGAGGGTGGAATCAGGACAAATACTGAAATATTAAATAAAGTCTCAAAACCTATAAAACATCTCCTAATATAGAGTAAAGATTCAAATTACTTACGAAATATTGTTCCAACAAACTTTGAAACTGCCCGGGAAGTGCCGGCAATAGGAATTATAATTATTCCATATTAAATTATTAGCCCTGCAATTAAACACGCTAATGAATTTAAGAAACAACGCTTCACATGCGTTAATAAGATCACAAATAACTAAAACACTCACCGAAGGCTAATAAGATATTCAATTCGGAAGTGCTTCCGAAAGAAAAGACTCTAAAGGTCACGGCATTGAATTTAATAGTCAAAATATGCATAATAGGCAAACAATGTGGCTATGCACACGCCGCGTTACACGAAATGTGGGTAAAATTGATATTAATCGGAAGAAGACCAATATTTAAATAATTTAAGAACAATGCCCTAATTATCTAAATGAAGAAACGAGTGCAATAAATTTATAACAAATTGTTATACTAATAAATATAACAATAAAACAACGCTGGCTGCAACTAAACTTCTGAAACAATATGACAGCTACTTTTAAATAAATATCTAGCTATATGCTAACTTTAATAATGATTAATAAATGAAATTTAGAATAGTAATTATTAATAAAATGTTTATATTTTCAATAACATTTCGGGGACTATAAAGTTAGCTTAAGCTGGCAACATTCAATATTTTAAACAAAAAGAAATGTCACAGACTAATTAAGAAATTGTAATTAGCTGTCAACAGATAAATAATTTACTTTGTGTACGAATTTGACAGATAATAATAAATCGATAATATTAATATTACAAATATTTAATTATCTACAGAAATGAAATTTCTATGTAACACGGTATATTATAAGGTAATAGTTATAAAAAAGCAAGAAAAAAATATTTATAACAATTTTAACACTTCAAAGTACATAAAGATATATCAATGAAATGAAATAGGTACTACATTTAAGCTAAAATGTATAATTAACTATGCAAAAAGAATCTGACATAATCCACACTATAACCTGACTGCAGGGTACTGCTATCACTAATATACATTTTTCTGTTCGTAATTCTTTACATTACGTTATACATATAATTATTACATTATACATATACGATATATAATGATCTACGTACTATAAAAACTGGGAATTATTCACATTACATTATTACACACCTTACAAGCTAGATCTTGCTTTTATAATAGAAGTTATCTATAAATTTTCAATGATAAAAACTACACACAATACTCAAGGAAAAATATATTATATGAACTATTTTACAGAGACTATACAAAAATGTATAACAGGCTTACAATTTTGTCGTACAACTAAAATCTTTTCCATGTTATTTCAACGACGATGAGGAAGTATAAAAGTTTTAAATTCATACGATGTCAGTTTTCCCGTCCTCGAAAACGTACCATTTACACGTGAGATTATTATATCTGTAAATATTTATAAAATGCATTACAGTTCAATCTTAACTGGCAACGATGAGAGGTATTTAAAATTAAAAATCACAAGATGTTCGAGTCGAATACCAGTTTAATTTTCGAACCGTATCTGTCGGAACCCTAAATATATTTTATTAAATGAACGCGATCTCTAATCTTGTTAATAATCGAGTTTATTTTCTATTAAAAAATATATAGATTAAATGTTTTGTAGTAAAAAATACTTTGGGAACTGAAATTGAAGTAAATATTTTTCAAGTTCAATTAACAACATTTGAAATTCCTAATTCTAATTCAGTAAAAGTTTTCATGAAATAAGCCAATTAAATAAATTAAATTTTAACCGTTCTCAAAAAGTCTGAGAACGAATTCAATCCTTGCATTTAAATGTTCAAGAACAAAAAGCTTTAATGAATAGTTTATTAAATACACAGATGAATAATATCTGTGTATTTAAATAACAATCTCAAATCCCGAAGACGAGTTTTTAACTTATACTGTAGTTAACGTCGTAAAACATACTACGAGTATTAATATAGGTAAAGGTGCTCCAATTAATGTAAAGTCATATCGCTTCGCTGAAGTACCTACATGTAGTGAAATTAATGAAAACAAAACAATTGAAAATAATATATAACAATCCACTTCACTATTTAATGCACCGGTATGGGTAGTGTCGAAAATAAGAGGTTTTTTCTCTAAGAAGTGCATTCAAAATCAAAATTAAATTATCTGTATATTCTAATTTTGATTTTGAATGCATCGCTTAACAGAGTTCGCGATTTCGGTATTATGAAGAGCTTGATTGGGTATAAAACGTTTAATCGATCTTTTATCGATTCAATCTGAAACTACTTTTGGTAAGTGACTTAAAAATCTTAGATTTTCATCCATTATGATGCCAAGATTTTTAGCCTCGATAACCGGTTCTATTTGTACGTTAATAATTTTAAACACTGAAGTTTTATCTAATATTTTATTTATTTTCTCACGTGCACCCAGATTCAATTATTTAGGTACATACGAGTTAAGTAGGTACGAGACCAATAACGTCAGACCATATAAATATATTTCTTAGATCATTATAAATCTTCTGTACTGCATCGAAGTTATCATTTGGCTTAAAAGAAGGATATTTGTAAGCGTAACACGTGTGAACACGGAATAAATTTATATAATCTATACATATCATAAAATTGTCAATGATCGATTTCTGTAAAAAAAAAACTTAAAGAGGTGCCCAAAACAATGGTTTTTAACTTTGTCTGTTTGTCTGTATTTCCTGTAAATCTGTATGTCTGTATGTTTGTGCACGCTAATCTTAGAAACGGCTAAACCAATTTGAATTCGGTTTTCAGGAATATATTTTTATTGTCTTCACTTAACATTTAGTGTTTGTTTTATTTAAATCGATTAAGAAATAAAAAAGTTATGTCAATGTATGCCAATCTCGTAATAGGTACCATGCAATTTTTTTTCTTCTATACGTGTAATAAATCTGTAGGGCAGTTGTCTCTGTACATTTAAAATATATTTAAAAAAAATTGCCCCGATGTGAACGGGTAAGAATCCATTTCTAGCATTTTTGTAATTTTGGTCTGTTTATCTGTTTCATAGTCACTCTGAATAACATTTACTTTTTCACTTTCACACACACACACTGGACACTCTTCACTCTATCAAAAGTATTGTATTTAAGGTGTTTAAGAAATGTATCGGAATACATACAATAAAACTGTAAATAATCGCTGTCTGTACATGGAAAATATTTAAAAAAAAATCATAATAAGAGACAAATGTAAACTAGAAATACTTCTACACGCAAAAACTACTTGACGGAGTTCGATGAAACTTTGAATGTTATACATTAATATGTACAAAGGGTACGTTTTATCGCTATCGAAATCTACGCGTACGAAGTTGCAGGCACAGCTAGTATTAAAATATATCCGCTCAATATAATATAAATAATATAATGGTCCTAATATGGATTCCTGAAATACACCTCTAATAACTAGTTTAGACTTTGATTGATCAACAGATCCATCTTCGTTTCGCATCCCAACTAAATGCAAAAACGCATAAATACGTATGTATAGTGCGGGAGTAAATAAAGCGATATTGATAGTTTGAATTAAATGTTATTTTATGTTCTATCTCTTAATATTATTTTTATATTACTGTGTATATATTATACATGTGATATATTATTTATTATTATTATATTATTTAGGATTTAAGTGTTAATTGTATCATATATCAGAATTGTTCAGTTTCACACTTCTGTGCTACACGGTCAAGGACAAAGTTAAGCTTACCGAGTTTAGGCTCGTATTGATAGTTTTTATAAGATGTTACTGTCAGATTTGTTGCATTGATCCTAAGAGGGCTTTTCACAATCTATAACATGAGGCCAAAAAGAAACTTAACTTATATGTAGCTGTAGTATTTTTGTATGTTCTGGGCTACTTCACATGTATATATTTTTTTTGTTTTATGTAATTTTTGCATTACTAAAATATAATACTATAATATTGTATGTGTATATAAAAAAATATGTACGTTCTAGAAATAAGGAGTAATAAAAAGAAAAAGAAAAGGGCGTAGAAGATTTTCTCATATTGCGTCGCACCCAACTAGGTAAGATAAGGGCTTGTGAGTGATAGAGATAAAAAAT
The DNA here is from genome assembly GCA_959347405.1 of Napeogenes sylphis. NCBI lineage: Eukaryota > Metazoa > Arthropoda > Insecta > Lepidoptera > Nymphalidae > Napeogenes > Napeogenes sylphis. Next base: position 23,968,328 of record OY365788.1, on the reverse strand, counting down.
ATGATATGAACCTTGACAGATGCTAAACAGTGACAACAAACACATTGATAATAGTTTTATGAATTATATTTTTATAAAACTGTTTAACCAAAAATATATCCAACAGAGTGGCAAATTACTATTAATATACAAATATGTGAATGACGTAGATTTTGAAACAAAGAAGTGTTTACCCAATTTTATATATTTTTTTAAGAATTCACAGCGGCGAAAGAAAAAAACAAATGAGTGGTTTAATCTAATAACTTGAATAGAAATCCAATTAACAAGTTTAAGTACTCCAATACACACAAATATTTTAATATTCGAAAGTATACAGTGGAATTTAATATTTGCCTGTACTTTTAAGAGACAAAATATTATTTCCAAAATAATAATTTATTTAAAAAATAAATTATTATTTTGGAATATTATTAATCTGAGATATGGGGACTATTGGGATGGGAAAATAAGAAAGGAAAAAAATATTTGAATAGGCTTACTAAGTATATATTAGTCAATGTACAAGATAACGACCCAAGTAATGTTGTTATTGGTAAAAGTTTCAGTATTATTTGTTTTTACTTATTCGTCTATATATATTGTAATAGCGACTGTCAGCGACTTAATATTAGTATTGTACTTAATATAGAATAAGTCTAAGCTTATTCTCTTATAATATTAATCTTTGTCATTATTTTATTTACATATCTTTAAGATTTATTTGTTTATTCAATATATACTAAGAATAATTTACTTTTGGAATACTATGAATAGTTTGTTAAACTTAGTTAAACCCACTGATGGTTATAGTAAAGCTAAGATTAAAAACCATAAAAAATCAAGTTAAGTGCTAATTTTGAATTTATATGAAAAATAAAATATAGAATAATATAATTATACTTACTGAACAAACTTAGTACCATCGAGACTGTAAATTTGTAAGCGACAGTGGAAAATATATAATTTAATATTATTCTCACAGGAGAAGAAATTACTTACAAGAAAGTTCTTTACACCTATAAAGCTTTTCGCTGTTTCTCAAGATTTAATAAAAATCTAAGTACAAAGTGCAAATAATAGTTGGAGATATGAAATAATATAGTTTTAATAATATACATTGAAAAAAGATATTTAATTAACGTTATACAATAACGTCGTTCATTAACTTTATAAATGAAAACGCAATCAAGGAGTGATTATTTACAATCCTTTTAAATACGTGAATATTCGATGCGATGTTGTTACTGTCTCCCAGTAGGTTTATACGATAATTATTTACAAGGCCGTTTTATACTTCTCTTTTGAAGCTTTTAAATCGTTTAATTTATATTACTAAAGCTTTTAAATTAAATTAAAATGTAAAACTTGAAAACTGCTATTAATTCTAGCGTAATTTATGATAAATATGCTCCAAACGTGACATCAATTTAACTTATTGATTTTCGTCTCAAACCAAATTGGTCTTTAACTAAATGAGGTTGAATGTTTTCAGAATGAAGCGATATAATCAAAATTCAAAATTAGGGTTAGAAAAGGTTGTGAACATACCTTTCTTCCCGAGAAATGTAGGTATCTACTGATCTCGAGGGAACGTAAAATAGTTCTCAGACGGCCTTGTGACATAAAAGGACTGTTTTGTTTTGATTTTGATGATATTGCGTCTTATTACAACATTGTAATATTGGACTTTTTTGATGCTGCTTTTAGGAACGTCTACCTACATGCCAGAATCATAAAAGAATGACATAATAAGCAATCTGTTATTATTTCTAAACATTCATTCAAAGTATTAAGTAATTTACACATCCCCTTTCAATAATTATTATTAATTGTAATAAATAAGTTTATACTGTATGTTTGTCAATGATCTCAAATAATGTTCGTTACTAATATATTTTAATTTTGAGCGTTCCGAATAGATAGAGACAATATTATTAGGCTTCATTGTTTAAAATTTGTGGTGAACCAATGTTACATAATATATTTAATTAATTATAGATTTTTGATGTGGTAATAATAATAAAAAAGGCTATAATATTATAATGCCAATTTTTATTGTATTCTACTGTAAGCAATGAGGTTGTTATGTCTTCATAATTTTGTGTATGAATATATATTTATAGATATATTTGTTGAAAAATATATGTCCTGCATATTAATTATCAATTATCGAGATTAAATAAAGCTGGCAGTTATATAAATATTGATGCCGTTGATGTAATAATAAGTCACTATAATATTTTCCTTTTCCTTTGTTGTTTCTCTACTCATATGTGTATTAAACATTGTGCAACATATGCCAGTAAGTTAGGTATTTATACTACCTAACACCTTCTAACTTCATGCTGATCGAATTTCAGAAATGTATATTTTTAATAGAATAAACTAAAGATGCTAAATAAAACTATATTCCAAAGTACAGACTTTCTGATTCATCAGTTTTGGCTCTTTGTTGAATTTCAGTGAGGACCACCTTTTTTGGAAGTATATAATTAAATTCTAATGAACCAAATTATTTTAAAGAAATTTGCATTATTTGTAAGGATTGATACATTAATAGTTATAACCTATTATACCTATATATATTGTCATATTTAATACATAATATCCTGCATACTATATATTAGACTACTCCTACCCTACATACTATACATACCCTACATACTTCGCCTGAATTTTTCACAAATAATTTATTTCCGTTGCCGCTTTAACAATATAAATACTAAAAACAGAATGAAATAAACGTTTAAGGGGATTCCCACATGTAAAACCTTTTTTCTATCAATATTAATAACAACAAAAGGTGTTGTTTACCTATGTGTCTCCAAAAAATATTCACAGAATAATAAATTATATATTCACAAAATAAATGATAAAATTAAAATAATATGAAGATTTAAGTAGTAAACGTGTAATTGACAAGTTTCAATGAAAACGTTCAGTGAAAATGTTCACGGAATGTTCGGTAATTTGACTTTAAATATTTTAGTGAAATATTTGCTTCTAGTGTATTAATATTCAACATAAATTGATAATGAGACGTTTTCTGTATATTAAAGAGAGCAGTATTTTACAGGAAGGTTAGAAGGTAGTTTTAATCTTGAAAGTTTATTTTTACCAAGATTTCTTTTTGGCTTAAATATAGTATTTTATATAAATGTATTAGCTGTATTTGTTCAAGATGTTCTAATTATGTATTTACAAAAAATATTTTCTTTGCTTTTTTTATAATAAATATTATCTAATCTTACAATTATCTATTAAAAATATTTTTTTCACAAACTAATTTAATCTCGGTATAACGTAGGTATATTTATTCCTAACGGGAAAAGAGAAGTAAACAACACGGCAATGACCGCTTTAAGCTTTGATACGTGTCTTTAATCTTTGGATTTACGCACTGTATTCCTGGGAAAAGCCCTCCATTAATTCCCAGGAACTCACAAGAGTAGACATACACGGTTTGACCTCTACAGAAGGGGAGGAGGGAGTTCAATCGCTGTGAATCTTTTACTGACACATTAGAAATTATTCAAAATTATTTAATAAAGTTGTTTACCAGCATTAAATATTAGAAACCTATTTAGTAATTCATTGAACAAAATTGAAATTACCTGCAATATTATAAATTGTGAAACTGGTAAAAGCAAAGCTCGCAGCTCCAATATTTTTTGATGATACTTCTTTAATATTTATAATGAAACAGCACAAATAATGTATGACGATGAAAATAAGTATATGTATATATACGCTATCTCTATATAGATCTTTAACTTGTTAATTGGAATTTTTGTCTCAGAAAAATTCATAGAACTTCCTATAGTAGGTAAGTGACTTAATATCTTTGTAGTGATTAAAGCTAAACGTTTAATTTATACCAATCACAAAGGAAAGAATTCGAGTTTAATTTGGGGAATTAAAAACATTTTTAAATAGTCATTAGTTTCATAAAAACTACAGAACTTACTCGGCTTCAAAAGTTAAGGGCTTAAGTTTTCATATAAATATTATTATCATATATAACAATTATAGTAAAATAATTACTAATGGAATACTTTTCTACAGTTTCTTAACATGATGAAGTCCATCACTGAGATATCGGATATAAAATGTAAGATTCACGTTTTCACCTTTATCGCGTTAATGTATCCAATGATCACAATAATTCTAATTTTCTGTTTTCGTTTATGTTATAAGTAAGAAGAATGAAAACATAATGTGTACAAACACCTCATAGTAACAAAATTTGGTCGATAATATAGAGATGTTCTTAATATAGAGTTACAGTTTGTGTCGGATGTATAAGTGCTCTTAATTAAGCAAATATCTAAATAGGGTCACCGAAAAGTAATATTTTGGTAAATGTATATATTTCATATATAAACACATTACCTATCTGGCTATAATTACATAATCTGTTTATTTATGGTCTTCTGTTCCTTTTTCTATTAAGTAGACGACTGGGAACAAATAATGTTATTTTTAAAATATCATCTACTTAATATATGACTTAACAGAAGTTTAGAAAACAGTTGAGGATATAATAAAATAATAATTTTGGAAAAATACTGAAATATATAATGTGATATCTATTAATAACGGATATTCTATTATTATTTTATAGCCAATATTCGAAGAAAAGTTAGAGATGAAGACATTCTTCGGAATCATATTAAAGATAGATAGAGACTTTCTTTTATTGAAACAAAATAATGAGTAATCAAATTCCTGTCCGCAGTTTCCTAATTTGTCACTAATCTGTCTGAAATACCGGATAAAATACGTAAAGCTCAAAATTATCGTATTAATATACTCAAAACTATCAAACTATCAACTTATACAAAACGATTCTGTATGTAATTTTTTATATTAACTTTTTGCACTGTTTTCCATTCGTACGTACATTGTCTAAGGTGTAAGGTGAAAGAGTTGTCACTATTGTAGCATCTTTGTTTGATACCTATGTTGGACATAGTCCGTACGGTTATCTTTTAAAAAATTAAAATGCACTCTATATCTCCCTCTAATCCCAATGTTCTAAAGGTAGTTGCTACTGGCTACTAAATATAGCCTCTATCTCTCTCTCTCTCTTATCTATTTATATCTAATTGGTTTTATAATTTTGAGCATCGCCGTTTATAGATATCAAATTTTAACATTATTTGTTTCAGTAATTTTGTTTCCAAACCACATTACATTTTGTATTTTTTTTTTATTGTTTGTCAAACTCTTTTATGTCTAATATCGGTTAAGATCAATAATGTTATTTAACCGACTGTTATTATTTTTTTGTATAATTATTGTAATTATTACTCCAATAATTAATTAATAATAAGTGTTATTAACTGAAACAGTTTATAGGTTTAATAATATATTAAATAATATTTTATATAAATTACTGTTTTCGTTCAAAATCAATGATAACATGTTATGTAAACAATTTACATAACACTTCGTAAACAACAAACATCATATCCAGATATTACTCGAATATTATTTATGTCCTGTCAGTATCGTTTCCTAAATCGTAACCGTGTTCAGTGATGCCCAAAGTTCAGCGATGCCTTAATAATATGTATAACCTTTCTACTTAATAAGCTGACTGGTCACGAGGGAATCATTTTTATAATTATTATCAACACCTAGATACAAAGTAGGTTTTCGTTAAATAAAATAAATATGAATTTACTTTTATCGTTTTGATAAGAGATGATTTTTGATTACTTCTAGAATTTCTTTTTCTTCTTGTTTCTTAATCATAAATTGCAATTACTTTGTATGATAAATCGAAATGGCACTGGGTTTAACTTTACCATTTAGATACATGATAAAATTGCGATAGTGGTAGTGAAAAACTGTTAATTTTGAAATTTCTCAAATTAAACTCAGTTTTTAATCGTTCCCTCTAAAGTGGTATTCATTGACTATCAATATTATAAAAGTAATTAGACGGGTGTAGATTCAAGCACCAGAATAATCCTGAACTACTGTATGGATTTTGATATAATTCTGTTTGGTATAGTTTATTCCCGAACGAAGCTGTCACATCAAATTGGATAGGTACTTTTTTTCTGGAAATTTCTATATTCTCATTAAAATATCAGAACTAATTTAACTTATTAAAATAGAATTATATAGACTTATCCAAATCTTAATTAATAACTATTGATTTATTATTTGACCCGAGGAAGAACAGACGAAGCCGTTGGCAACATCGTGTTAATAAATTAGATGTTACAAACGATTTAGGCTGCTTTATATTATAACATCAAAAAGTGTTTTTCGTTATGAAAACGTCTAAAATTGTTTGTAAACTTTTAATACGTGTATTTATTGTATAACAAAGTAATTGTTTGTCTGTATCCATGTGAATTTTGTAATTAGAACGAAGAATTGACTTTTATAACAATTATTTATTTTATATCAAAAGAAAAAGTATTTCATTCTATTTCTTTATCAACATCATTAATTTCTATTGACATAATAACAAGTTATTAGAATTGGTAGATAATAACAGTCGGTTTAATTTGTCAGAACGATAATATATTGTAGAGCTTAGTTTTATTTTTCGTAATATCTGAATATATGTTGCAATAACAGAAAAAGGAAATATCAATATCACATAAATAGAAAATATCAATATCAGAACGTTGCTTGGCTTATATCCAAATTTAATTGAGCGGACAATTCATATTCAAACACAAATCATATTTATCAACACATAACATAAATAATAGTATTAGGCATCTCTTAGAAATCGGTAAGAAGAAATCTTATCTATCTAATGGATCTTAAAGTAAACGAAACTGTCACATCATTTCTGGAATATTATTCCTCGATAGTCTACATTATTTACCTACCTACTACTCGTCATTTATACATATAAATACCTACATAGGTATTCGAGGTTTAGAACTTTAAGATGAATAGATATAAATAAGAATTGTGTAAAAATAAGAACCATTTTATAGAAACTAGATAACATTTAAAATATTTATTTATTTATCTTAACATTAATCAGTAAGTAAATTTAATATCAAGCTCGATTATTGAAAAAGATTGTAACTTAATTAAAAACACTTTTTAAAATGGGAAAAAAATATGGCACTTAAAAGCAGTTTGAAATTTCCGTATTCAATTAAACAATAAACTATTAGCTTTTATCTCTCAACCTACTACTATAGCTGTCCGACTAATTAGACCGCAAATACAATAGAATCCTAAATTCTGTGCTCCTAACTTGAGTATTATATTTAAAATAAGTAGTTACCTCTACCATCCATTCTATGATTATTGAAAAATAGATAATACTCATGTAAAAATACTACTGTTTTGTCTGTATATTCTACACATATTAAATCTATGCATAAAAGAAATATTAGTTAAACGCTCGTAATCATCGAACATGGGAATTTATTTAACAAAAGCAAATGAGATGGTCTGGAAATATCAGACGAAACGAATTTTCAAGTAAATTACTTTCAGCGAGAATAATCTAATTTGTTATTTTACGTAAACGTCCGGCGATGCAAATGAACTAAATTGCACATCGTTTTATTTTTCTACTAAAATGATATAATTTTCTTAAATTTTTAAATACTTTCTGATTTTTGCTTGCTACTTCTCAAGTAGACAAACAATTAATTTTAAGAATTGGAGTTCAGCATGACCGTCAGGACCAGAGAGAATCGTTTCTTTTTCTGATACGTACAGTGTAATAATATTTGTCTATAAATAAGACGAAGCTTCTTAGCAATCCATGGATTCACCGTGCGGGTGCCGGGCCCATCGCGTTGCAAGGAGAGGAGTGCAAGCAGTGCCTGGGACTTGCGACCCAGGAGTAGGTTTAAGGGGCCCCTTTATTATGCGCAAAAACGCTCACCTTCACCCTCCACACTCCTCTCCCTACCTAACCAAATTTGGAAAGAACCTACTAATGCCGCCTTTGAAGTACGTTCTAGAAATGAACCGATGCTTGTTCTAGAAAGGCCAAGATCTTTAAGTAGGCTATAGAGAGATTTTGCTGTTATACCTCTCGCTCCCACTTCTACCGCGTACAAACTAACTATAAATTCATTCCTGATCAGTTCGTTGGTTAGTTCGTAATACTTATTGAGCTTGAATGTGTGATCCCTTGGGATGTTTGTTTCCCAAGGAACAGTAAGCTCCACAAGTATCACGCGCCTCAGATGTTTCGAATACAGGAATAAGTCCGGTCTGGATGACGAAACACCAACATCCCCAGGGATTTTGTAATGCTTTTCATACGTGTCCATCATGAGAATCCAATCAGGAGCCGCGCCTAATATTGAATAAGGCTTCGCTTTTGATTTTTTGGAGGAGCCTTCTTTTACGAATTCTATAGATCGTTCGGTGGTTGTTATACCCTTCCGCGCTCTTCGTATATCAAGAAGCTGCATCATGAAGTTATTGTAAAAGTGAAAAGTGCTGAAAAAAATTGTTAAATAATAACTCGACTGTTTATTTTCAGAATAAAAATATACCTAAACGGTTCTCTCGTGTTGCTCGATGCTATGGTTTGATTCTTATTTTATAATCGATTCAGCACGCATTCGTAAAAATGTCTAAAGTTTCAAAAAATATAAAAGGTGCTTTAAGACATGATGTCGTCCTTTTTCTGATATTTATATACATAAAGATTGTATTACTCTTCACTGCAGAAGAAACATCTAACTTACAATCGGTTCCGTCAGAATAGGCTGTATGGTCTTTGATCTTTGCCAGAGGCAAAAAACAAATGGATCAACAACAACTTAAGATTTGACTTCTATAATACTTTATGATATAAATATTACAAATATTTCATATATGGATTAAAAAATACTGAAGAACTAATAAACTGAAGAAGTACACGTTTGAAAAATACTTCAGAATAAAATAAACAAAAGACGAGACAGCATGATTGCAGACCTTAGCCTGTCCGAAATAAGAAAAAAAAATATTTTGACTGTTTGACTTTGACAGTTGTCAAATGTCAACTATGAAGTATGAACTGTTATGAGTTATGACTTATGTGTGAATAGAAATTGCTAAAATTAATAAATTTTCAATAAGACTTGCAAAAACATACCTAATTAGATTAAAAAATAGGTCTTAACTACTCGTTAATAAATCAAAAGCTTCTTGGTCTGAACAGCCAGCAGACTTAAACCAACATCCAGCACTTAGCAGTTGATTAAATGTCTGTGCATTTAATCAACAAATTTGGCTATAAGCCCTTTTCAAACCTGTAAAAAGGATCCCTTTTTCATTGTAATTAACATCTATAACCTAACGTATAACATAACAAATTATTATAAATAACCTTAGATAATTATATTTCATTATTATAGTTTAAATAATACGATGTGGACAGAATTACAGAAATCACCTACTTTTAACATTTTATATGTTAAAAAGAGTACATTTCATATTCTTATTACTGATTACATTCGAATTTGGGAAGTTTATTACTCAGAAAATGATTTTATAAAAGTTCTCAATGTAAGTCAGAAACATTTTTAATTTAGTCTAATATTGTCTTGAATTTATTAATGTATTATATTATATGTATTAATGTAGTATACTAGTTTCATTAACTTAAGATCTTAAAAACTTTAAATAATCAAATCATTTACAGGAAAGTAATGAAGGATTGGAGATGGATACAAATGAACTTTTAGAAAAAGGTATTCAAATGTTGACATATCCGAAAGAACTTAAAAGTATTTATATATTGCCAGTGGGTTCGATACTGGAGGTCACTATGACATTATTTTGTGGATTTCCTTTCAATTTAAACATGAGCTTAATGGAAGGTCCTCCTGAATTAGTGAGTGTTATAATATTAGAAAACATGTGTTCTGGGTAATGTAAAGATAAGAAATAACATGTTAAGTCTTTAATAATTTTAAGGTTCTTGTTTTTATTTGACATGTTAATTATTATGTATGTAAATTTAGACAACATCATAAACTATGAAAATATTCTTACAGTATATTTGTTCAAAACATTTTGAAATATGTAATTAAGTGCATTAAGTAAATATTAATAAAATGTTGATAAATCATTGAGTGTATGGTAAATCAATCAATACCAGAAAGGCTTTTTTATATATTGTAGTACTTTTTGCTTTAGTTTCCTATTGTAGAATTTGTTAATTATCAAATATTAATTAGTATATATATTTATAAAACTATATTTAAATATTAATAATTATTAGGGTTTAGAATGTTACTTATTTAATAACCACAATGGTTAGCTTTAGTAGTGCTGAGGAAACCAAAACTCATATAAATATATTTTGTATAAATATTTCAGTTATTCAAAAAAGTTTTACAACCGGCTCTCAGAACTATAGACGATTTAAAAAGAAGTGAAAACAAATTACGTGAAACACTTATCACTAAAGATGATGAAATTGAACAATACAAGAGATTGGGTGGAAAAATACGATACAGTAAGTACACCTTAAAACCAATATTCTAAGTCTATATTTACTTTAAGATAGAAATTCACAAACCTCTCAATCTATTCGAAGTTGCCCTAGTAAGGTCCTCCCTGCTACATCACAAAATTTGTAAACAATCCATTCAATTAAGGTGATAAAGATAAAATTTTCAACAACGCCAATAGTTTCTCCTGGCCCTGATATTTTGGTTTGTTGGGTTGTATCCATTAAATAATTAACATTACAGATAAGAAAGTCCTTAGGATCCGAGATCTGTAGATGATAAGAACGGACATCTTTAGTTCATGTACTAATCTTGAATTTGAATTGGATCTTAAAGAAGTTATAAGAAGTTTTATACTAATAACAATCAAAAAGTCATACTGAAAATGTTAATATGAATGAATAAATATTACAAATAATTATTAATGGCCCAAATAATTGGTTTAATTTATAATTAACATATTCTTTTAATTCACAGCTGCAATACCAGCATACAATGATGAGGCTCATATGAAAAAACATGACGCTTACAAAATGCATTATGGGAATACAGAGATTTCAAAAGATGTTCTCAATAAAGAGGTTTATGTTCCAAGTGAAAATAACACAACGTTAGTTGGGTTTTATATAATAATCTACGTTAACATATAAATCTTGATAATATTATGAAGCTTCCATTGACAATGTATCCAAATTTCAAAAAAAATCTGTTTTAAGATTCTTTTAAAACTGAGTACATAATAATGAGTAATAATAAATGTTTTAGAAACATTAAACTGGAAGATGTAAGCATAAAAGAAGAACCGACATCTCAAACCACGAGCAACGGAAATGAAGTTAATGACAATAATGTGAAGACTGAATGCATCAAAACAGAATTACCAACAAGATCAGCTCCAAGAAGAAAAAGAAAAAAACTAAATATATGAACATTCAAAACGGTCAACAACAAGACTCGAACTCCAACATCTGGGCTACCGTCCCCATTGCTGTACATACTGAGTATATCGTGTGGGTAATACGAATTAATGAATTTAGCTTTCTACACATAAATGTCTTTATTATTTTATGAATATAATTTATAAACGTATTTATTAAACTATATTTAGAGAAAAAATTATATACCGTTATAACTTATAATATATTATAGATTTTATCAAAGTATTTTTCTCGTGATTTTTTTATTGGGCCCTATTATATTAGTTTATAAAACAAGTTAAGAATTTCAAATTAACAATCACTTTTGTATTAATTGAAAAATAGAAGAAAGAAATGTATTATTTTTATGTTTATGAATTCATGTAGCAGTTTATATGTATCAACAAGAAACAACAGATGTATATTAGGTAAATTATACCAACAAATAAAATTATATACTTCTGCTATTTGTCGAATTAAATGTGAAGCAATGAATTCTGGCTACTATGTAAAATACCACTAAAATGTAAAATACGTGTAACTCACCTAAACCAACTTTAAATAATAGATCATTTTCTAAAATAATATTTGAACGAAATGTTGTTAGTTTGTAAGAAATTCTGTAAATAATCCTCTACATATTCTCCACCATGGTTTTGGTAAAACAGAATCGTAGTATTTTCTTTTAAAAAAATATTTGCAAGACCATAGGCGTACCCAGAGGGGTAGGGGGGTCTATCTACTGTTATCGATTAGAATTCTTTTTTTACAATACATTACCAATTAAGTTTTAAAAACCGCGGGGTCTCATAAATACGTATACGTAATACAAAATATGTCGATGTTTAAGAAGCATTTTGTGGAATTTACAGGTTTAGAAAATCGGTCTCAGGAAGGTAACTCTGGGACTTCAGGTTTTCAGCTTTCATCTCTAAGTGTTATAGATAAACAGAATTCTCTGCTGCAATCTGCCGCAAACACTTTACAGTCTAAAACGATTATAAATAACATCTTCAAAATTATCCAAATATATGGAGTAAGTATCCGAATTTTATGAATTAGAAGGGATCACATATGAAGCCGATCTATGACGCACGTTTTGGATATAAAACTTTGGAAGAACTGACTTTACAGGAATTTGCAGAAACTATTCAAATCACTAATACAAGTAGCAGTTTTTTTTATCCGAAGCCGAAGACAGCCTTAGAAATTTTACTGGCAATGCCTTATTCTACTGCTTCAATTGAAAGATCATTCAGGACACAGACACTTAAAAACGTGGATAAGATCGGCTATGATCGAAGACTTTAAATGGGCTATCTATGCTCAGTGTACATAGAAACTTTCTTAATGCTATGGGTATTTTTTTTTTATACGGAAGTGGTCATAAACCGTTTTGCTGATGATCCTCCGAAAGCTAATTTCACAAATAGTTATTCTAACCTAACTTAAGAATCTAAATAAAGAATTACTTTCTTTTTAAATTTTATTTGACTATAAGTTCCTAATAATAAAGCATCAACAAGATGTCCTATGTATTGTCCTTATTTAAAACATACCAAATGTTCAATGTAGGTGTTTTCGTGTACCTAAAGCTTCGTGTGTAAAGCAAACATGCGCGATGGAGCCAGCTTCAAAAAATCTGATTTGTCCACCCAAAAGCACAAAACCTGGATTCGTCCATGTGCAAGACAATATAAACACTTAGTATGAAGATATATTTATAATATGGGTCTGTATTAACTTTATATAGAAATATGTATAGGTAGATACATATTATGTATGTAAAAAACAAGTCAAATTTGTACATTAAATATTTTAATAAATATAATTTATTTCTACGGTACCCGAACATGACACAATTTGGTTCAAAAGTTTTGATTTCTTGTCTTTTTCTTCGTTGGTCCGTAATGCGTAAGGAAAAAACAACTTGACAGATTTTGATGAAATTTTACATTGTCACCAACAGGTTATTATCCCGTCCTATACATTTACCTCAAAATATAGAATACTTTTACTGTAGAAAATATTCTTATTCCTTAAAACCTCAAAAACTGATTTGAGGTATAGTTAGATATATATAACATGTTATGGTCTCGGTGTGCTGTTTTCCAATTTAGTCAACTTGTAGAAAGCTTTCCACTAATGATTTTTTCTTATTTTCTTGAAAAAACAAAAAACTGTATTGAACTAATAAAATAAAACTAAAAGGAGGTCAGATAAAGTTGTTTTGCAATATCAACAAACAACAAAAAGTCTTAAGATGGTGATGAACCTCAAATTATTCAGTACTCGAAATAGAATATTATGTACTAAAGATTTTAATTTTTTTAGTTATGATAGTTATAAGTTGTTTTTTAAATATGTATTAATAATAAAATGTATATTTATAACAGCATCAGAGTAGATATGTACGTGTGTATTGCTAAAATAGTTTCAGATAAATAATAGCAATGTTACTTAAAGGTGAATTTGTTGATGAACAAACTTTCAGAAAGAGTTCAAACTTTGTTTGTTTGTTTGTTTGTTTGTTTGGCCCCTACAACCTCTACCTACAGGTCGGCTGTTAATAACTCAGGAAATACCTACGTTGTAATTACAATCTATAGTAGTAAAAAATAAATCACAATCAATGGTTAATTAATAATTTCGACTGTCAACCAATAATCATTCCTTGGATTCCAAATTGTATTTGAAATATTATATGGAACAATATAGCCCTTTACAGCATGTAATTTAAATAAATATTTTCAAAGATATTACATATTTAAAATATAGGGTCTTCGCGTTTGGAACCGTGCAAATCGTCTCAAAAATGGCCTTTGTGATTGTTCAGTATTGAAAATTTTGTTAATGCATATACCTAGCTAACTGATTGTTTAACATTTAAAATAGTTTTTTTTTTTAATAAAATTGGACCTGCAAGTTGAAGGTGAAAATAACGTCGATTATGTAGCTCAGAATTCCTCAAGTTTACATGGTAATATTTTGATTATGTTCAATGAAAATCGGTAAGTCTGATATACGGTTAGAATCGTTATTAAGAACTCTGTTTAAGAAGTATTTAAATGGAAGTTTAAGTAAAAACAAGAGAGGTATAAAAATAATTACAGTAGGTACCTAATATTGTATCCTTATTAAAAACATTAAATGGGTTTTTGACAGTGAGCGATGTCTGCTGATGTCGTAATTTATATTGTATCACTTAAAATAAGTCATATAAAAGCCAATACAAAAAAAGGGAAGTGGGAATTGTTTTACTACGAATTTAAGGCGTGCGAAGCCGCGGGCAAAAGCTAGTATAAAATAAAACAAGCTCAATTTTTGTAGGAGATTTCTTCCTCAAGCAGCCCATATTCAAGGTCCATTACACGCATTTTAATAGGTTTGACGAAAGGATCATACCTACTTATTTTTCTCAGAGGGAGCCTTGGCAGCTTTCGGGGCTTATACGAAACTTATAGCTTATATAAATATAACTTACATTTGTTTATATGAAAAAACAATAAATGTAAAGTGAAGGCAACATATTCCCGAAAACTGCAACCAAACCGGTTAATACGTTTCTTAGCTTAGTGTGCCGAAACATACATACAGACGTACAGACATACAAACATACAGACAAAATGAAAAACCATTGTTTTTGCTAGCTTACATAAAGGTCCCCCGCATTATGAATTTTTGATTTTTTTTTCCATTTACATACAGCGATCAGTTGCAGTTTTATTATAGGTATTGATAGATATATATAAATTTCTTCAACGATTTAAACACCTATATATTTTGATAGAGTGAAGAGTGTGCAATGAAAATAAAAAACTAAATGTTATTCAGAATGACGCTCAAATTTTTATGTGTAAAAGTTATTTACATTGGCCACATATTTTTTCGTGTTTCGTTCACAACTAAAAGAGAAATAGATAAACAGACAAAAATTCGAAAACGTTGGAAAAAGATTGTGCTACAATAACTACTATATAATAAACTATAGCTTATATTGTAGCTTACCGAAAACTGCTTCCAAATTGATTAAGCAGTTTCTGAGATTAGCGTGCACAAACGTACAGACAAACAGACGATATAAAAAACCATTGTTTTGAGTTCTCTTGCTTATATAAAGACCCCCATTATGTTTTTTTTTTATATATTTCAAGCACAGAAATCGATCAGTGACAATTTTATTATGTGTATAGGTATAGATTGTACGGATTGTTTTTTTATATGATCTAGGGCAATTCAACAAAGAGAAATAGAAATACATTCCACTTACCATCAGGTGGAATGACTTGACTACATTCCACCTGATGGTAAGTGGAATGTAGTCTTAGGTGGTAAGACGCATTACCCTAGCAACCTATTCACTCTTCTCTTGAAGAAACCCACATTGTATTCAGCCGGAAATACCGACGCAGGCAAGCTGTTCCAATCCTTCGCTGTACGAAATAAAAAAGACGAAGCAAAGCGTTTCGTTCGGATAGGTGGAATGATGGATACCCGCCGTGCGTCGGAACGTCCGGTGATGGAAGGGGACCGGGTCATGTAATTCCTGCGCACACTCACCAAAATGTATCCTATAGAATACTGAGAGGCTAGCAATTTTACGCCTGTGTTCAAGGCTTTAGAGGTCGGCTTCGGCCAATTCGGGTTCGCCTATAAGCCTCTTTGCTTGCCTCTCAATTGAGTCCAGAACTGCAAGATGAGACTTTGTGGCACCAGCAAATATGTAACCACAGTACTCTACACATGACCGGATCTGTACTTTGTATAAAACAAGAAGCTGTCCCGGTGTAAAGTACTGCCGAACCTTCGCAAGAACGGCTTGCTCTGGACTCAATGAACCGACCAAAGCTGAGGTTCGAAGAAATCTCTAAGCCTAATAACTGAAGCCGGTCACTGTATTTCAAGACTACATTCCGGAAAGTAGGAGCCAAGGTGAAAGGGCTCCTTTTGGCGGTGAACAAACACGTCTGCGTTTTGGTGGCGTAGAATTTGACAAGATTGGCATTGCCCCATGCGGAGATTGCCTGAAGTTTGTCATTCAAACGTTGCATCATGGCTTCTCTTTCAGATTGTACTTCATCTCTACTAGCCCGAGAACTTAGCAGATATCTTTCTACAACTGTTCTGACGTCTGCATACCCATAGACACCGGGCTTCAGCAGATCGTTAATGTGCAGCAAGAGTTGCAGAAAGAACGGACCCCTGAGGTACGCCGGCATTTATTGTCAAGGGTTCCTAAGAACACACATCGACAACAACACGGAGAGATCTCCGGCTCAAAAAGTCCGTTATCCAGCCAATCAGACCAGGAGATATACCGTACGGTGAAAGCTTGCTTAAAAGGCTCACATGCCAGACCCTGTCAAAAGCCTTCGAGACGTCCAGAGAGACGGTGACCGCTTCTCCGTTCCTCTAGATGGCTTCGCCTAAAATGTGTGTAGCGTACGCTAGAAGGTCCCCAGTGTTCCATACTCGCCTAACACCATGAGGTTCGAAATCCCATGAGGTTCGAAATCTGCTGGGGAATATGTAAACACAGATTTCACCAGACAATGATCCGAGGTTCCAAGGGGGAGGTGACCTCTACACGATACCTGTCCGGATCAGTTGTCACCAGAAGGTACAGGCAATTGGCTGTATGGCCTACCACATCTGGTACCCTTGTCGCTTGCTTCACCAGTTGAAAGAGGTCCAAGGACAACGCAAAGTTCCGCGCTTCTCTTCCAGCATGGTCGGTCTTCTGGTACAGGAGCAGCCAGTCCTGATGACAGGCATTAAAATCCCCCAGAAAGACGAGCTGCGCTGAAGGGAAACGATACAGAGCCATATCCGCAGCCTCGTCAAGATATTCAAACAATCTAGTTGTCTCCTGGTCACCGATGTGTGAACGGTAGACACAGGAATACAGGGTTTTTTCTTTTCGTGTGTCTATTAAATCCATAGAGGAGAAAAATTTGGGTTTTCAAGGTGACGGAGACGCTGGATACAGAGGTCGTTCCGCGCATACAACCAGACTGCGGCACGTGAGCGAAAGTTGTGCTCTAACGTGTATCCGGGATAATCCAGGTGCGCAGCGCTTAAAGGACATTGTATCTGCGTCTCCGTCAAAAACAACAGGTGCGGTTGCTCTGTCTCCAGGTGGTGATGGACATGTAAGAAGAGTGCGAGCCCCTGATATTACTGATGTGCACTTTAAAAATTGTATTTAATACCATTGCTTTATAAGTAAAGTGGCAGGCGGATAAGGCGGCCTGAATAGACTAGACAAAAGTAAAAAAAATACTCAAATAAAACAATATTGTTTGTAAAAGTTTATTAATTATACATAGAACTAGTACGACATATTCGCTTGTGCCTCAGAAAATCCGTCATAATAATGTCATTTATTGGAAAATTATTGAATTCTTAAATAAAAACAAAATAAAATAAAACTTATCTTCAATTAAATGACATCATTATAATAAACCTTACAATAACAAACGATTTCACTATATGAAGTTTAAAACTTTTTATTAAGTAAAAATTAAATTCGTATGGCGTGCTTGAACCCGCACGCTGTTGTGAGCAATAGCATAGGATAGATATCTTAAAACGACTAAAGCCAGACATATAAGGCTTATTTTACTGCCAGAGGCATAGAATTTAGATTTTTAAGCGGTAGTTCAGTCCTGCATCCAGGGCTGTAATTGATCCGCTTACTTTAATGTCATTTTTGAAAATAGAATCTCTTAACGAAACAAAATAAATGACATTTTGAGGAATATAACACATTAATTATTAAATTAATACAGAAGACTTGTATTAATGTTTTAAGGTCAAATAACGGTAGAGGTGTAAAAGTAATTGTATTCTCAATTGTATTTTAGTCCATCAATAATTGTTTAATATTTTAGTTTGTATCAATAGACGGATGTTGAAAAAACCATAAACTTTATAGAAACGAAGACTTTTAAAAAATTACCTATTTAGAATATGTTTCTAATTCTCATCAAGTATTTTTAAATTTACGTACTACTTTTATCTTAAACAATTTCTATATAAACTACTCACCTTTATTATTGAAAAAGTATAGATTCTAAATTGCGAGTGTTGAAACGTCAGAGGGCACACATGCATAAGCGTGCATACAGTCTATTCGATGGCCAGAATTTCAAAACAAACCAACATTTATAGAACACACTTAATCAAGGTGTACATCGATCTATTTACGAATAGTTTCACTTTATTATGATTATAAAATTATTTACGGATTAAACTCATTTTATATATTTCATGCGCAGAACTTATGTTTCAGAGACCTGCATCTAGTAGGCATGTTAACATTTAATATTTTTTATTTGAATGTTGGTCACTCCTACAAATTTGAGAATTTAGAATTGGAATCCATAGCGTACTCTCATAGGAACTTTTTTTTTGTCAGTCCTACTCCTGAGTTGATATTTTGGCGGTTTTCTTATTTTTATTATATCGGGTTATTTGTTCTACTGTGAATGGAATGTATGATTATAGTAAAACTCCAAGGAGTTTTGGAGATAGGAATGAGTGAAGATGATAAAAAACATAGTCTTAGCAAATTAAAATTATTTCAACAAAAATATTTGTTAATGGATTTATATAATTTTTTGAGTTGTTATTAAATCATATTCGAATCCTTTCTAGATTTTGTTAGTGTTTTTTTGGTTTTGATTGGACCATAGGTTAATATATTTCTTAGTCATAGTATTGCACCCTTGTTTGTAATATTGCACTCAAGTAAGTAATACTAATAAAGCTTAGTTACTAAATGATTTATATTGAAATTCTGGCTTATATAAATATCACATCTACAATATCAAATTACTACTATTTAATATTTTTTCTATAAAACATGAAAACATTAATGATGCAATGCAAGTATTTATGTAAAATCGAAGACTGACTAAAGACTTAACGTTTATCAGATGTCAAGAAAGTTTTCGTGAATCTGGATTTCGTTTATTAATCTGTATTTTTTTCAATATGTAAACTTTTTTATTATCTATATTTTACGAAACTACACATTCAAATATGGAACGTTAGAATAACCAATACAACTCGACGATTTGGTATTTATGAATTACATGATAGTTTCTTGCTTAAAAATCGTAACTGTTCGTATTATGTGTGTGGTACTTGAATAATACTATATTTTATTAAAACTAGGCTAACAACTACACTTTGACACGTCTGTTTCAGATTCAGATGCTTTGATCACGCTGTCTCTCTCCTTCAGCTCGAATGCGTCAGCCTGGAAAATATGAGTATCGTGTGAGTTCGAGTTTCTGTAGTTAACTATGCTCAATGGGGACACAATATTATTTATCTCCAAGAAATAATTTAATTAAAAACTTTTTCAAAAATTTAAAAAAAAAGTTTTTACAATCTCGAGTAAAGACAACATAAATACTTTTTTAATTGGCTCAAACAGGTATAAATTTTATTAAACAGGATAAATCAAAGGAAGTGGATATTACAACATGTTTCTGTCATATCAAATAGCACGGGACTTACGGTGCCCGAACTTCGTACCTTCCGTTAACACGTAACCCGACGCGGTTGGGAAAGTGAAGAGAGCTTTTAAGTCAGGATTTCCGCCCCGTACCTATATACGAACTATACGAATAATAACACTAATTAAAAAAAGTATCTTATTACCTGATAGTTTACCAAATCGTCAATTCAAAATATATATTTATTACACACTCTATGATTTTAATTTATTGACATATTTAAAAATTCTTCTAAAAATTATATTATTTACGATGATTTATAGAATGTTCTTAAATAAATAAAGATAAATTTATACTTTTAATAGACTTTTGAAATAGGCACGTTAATATATTTTGATTCATAGACTATATTATAATAGCCCTATGTTTTGATTTTGCGATGAGCTAGTTTTTAAAATATATGTCTACTAAATTGAGAAATATAATCAATCACGTACAAAAACATTGCACTTTGATTTGCATCTTTGATGTACCCGTAGTTATTATTATCATTATACAATTCACACAATTATATTAATGTATAAGAGGTTTTATTTGTAATTATTATAGTATTTTTATGTAATATCGGATCTCCATCATATGGTGTAGATGATCTGTGTCAGCTGTGACAACAGTTTTGCCGCCTTTTCTTCATTTAGTTGTCAAAGTTTATTGTATGAATACCGTACCTTTGTCTCTCTATATTCCCGTATTTTCCTCGCCAACGTCACAAACGCTTCTTCAATATTAATATCACTTTTACACGACACCTCGAAAAACGGCATATCAAAATCATCTGCAATCTGAAATTAAAAAACCACAGAGTAATAAACATTGTCTATGGTAATTAATAAAAAAATAAAAACTACCAATTAAACCTGAAATACATTTATTGCAATAAAAGTAAATATATTTGATAGTCGAATGCTATTTAGTACCTTTTGTCCTCTTTCCCTAGGAACTGCGCGATGATTGTCATGTACGTCGCATTTATTGCCCACTAAAACTTTAATAACGTCTGGTGATGCGTACTGGAAGGGACGTTTTATTAGCGTACGGATTTATTATATTTTATTACATAATATACACCCTTTCGCTTAGGTTTGTTATTTTATGTTATAATTTACATTCAAATTAACGTACTCTTTTTATTTAAGGTTATTATTTTATGTTATGTTGTATTGTAACTACGAGATTATTTGTAAATTGGAAAATAGAATGAGGGATTTGTATTCGTTTTTCTACCATCTGGGGTAATTAAAAAAAAAATAGTGACTGCCACGTCACAAATGTTGCCTGTTTTTATATATTCAACAAGTTTTTTTGTCTTATACTTTTCTTATAGATTTTCAAAACCACAGTTTTTAATATATGTTACCTCTTGAATGTTTCTCAGCCAATAAGATAAATGATTGAAGGACTCCAAGTTGGTGATGTCGTACATTAGTATGATACCCATGGCGCCTCTGTAGTAGGCGGTGGTAAGAGTACGGAACCTCTCTTGACCTGCTGTGTCCCATATTTGTAATTTGATCGGCACTCCGTCTAGGTTTATTATCTTTTGTTTGAAGTCTATCCCTGAAAAAAGTACACTTCGTCTTTTAATATCAATAAATTTATTGGAAGCGATTAGAAAAAACCACACAGTGTTTTATTAACTATTACTTTTAACGTATTTTAATTATACTATAGTTATATAATGTAGTTTATAATAATTATTATTATTTTCAAAATAATTTTAGGTTTGACAACAGTACGAACGAAAATTACACCTGAAGTGCTTTATGCAAAAAACGACAAGGGCCTATTTTGAAGTAGCGATTAAGGCACGAAATAAAAAAAATAGACAACGAAACACTTAATAAATAAGTGAAACAATAAATTGCATTATTTGATCATCCTAATTCGGTGAAATATTCATTGATATTGATTAATTGTGACCATAAATTTCGGTAACCATTTAAATAGGTATATCCTCTAAGAGATTTCACATTTGATCTAAATTAAGATTACTATATATAAATATTGAACTCACCGATTGTAGATATGTATATATCATAATATCTTTCATCACAGTATCTATGCACTATACACGTTTTTCCTACATTAGAATCACCTAAAACTAATAACTTGTACGTAGCAGAAAAATCTAAAGCCATAACTGTTTACTTTGTTATTAAAACGCGGGTGGTATCTAAAAACATCAGTGGAACTGTCAAAGTGAGAAAAATCAATGATAGCCACTGCGCATGCGCGGGATGGCTGTGTCTTTAAACTCTAATATTAAAGATGACTTGAGACCCGTGTTTCCCGCGTCTGTACCTACCTAGTATGACGAACACCGAAGTGCAGGCGGCGTATCGACCGTTCTCTTTACAGCTTTTTTGTATCATTCTATTTTGTTACGATTTTTTAATTTGAACCGAGACTTTCTTTGTAAATTGTACTGTTTAAAGTAGGTACTCAAACGTGTTTTTTTTTTTATAAATATGTTTTAACTTTAACAAATCGCGGTTTTTTAAATAGAAAGTAGATATATCCAAAACCATTATTTATAATTATAATTTTGTGTTTTATGCTGCGTTAGTTTTCTATAACGGTATAAACATTGGTGTTAAGGTCAACTGCATCTATCATAATTATAAGATAATAAGGTGTGTAATTATAAAATAATAGTTATACTAGTAGGTTTTTTGTTTTAATGTATGTAGGTATGTAACGGTATGCTAGTATGAAACTGCTTCTCTTAGATTATCAGCAAGCAATTATCATTAATTAACGCTCCTGTTTTTTAAATACATAGTTCCAAAATATATTTTTCATTTATAATCTTAATGGCATGGAATGGCCAGCGTCAGTGATTGCGATTGATGACGTTTGAGAACTATTCACGAAAGGAGGTTTGAAAGCCACCAAAATAAAAACCATTATCGAAATTAAGACACCTAAAGCAATAAAAGGGGATAAAGATAATGCAATATTTTATTCCTGTCTTAATAAAAGTTTGAATAACTTTTATTACATAAAATGTTAAAGAATCATCAAAGTATTCATAAATATCGTACAAGACATGTTACAGTGGCGTATCTTGATCGGTTTCACTGGTTAAGCAACGATTGCACATGTTACTTGATAGCTATCTGACTATGGCGAAAACTGATATTACCATCTTTATTCCCTGCATACCAAGGACAAGTAAAATCGTCCCGGATTTAATTATACGTAATTATCAAAAAAATTAACAATAGTTTTAAATCATCTGAATTTATTCGTTAAAAAAATATTGTGTTTTAAAATAGAAAATGTTTTTGTTTTAAAACTATTTCTACGAAGATCAAGTATCAGTCAGCCCTTCCGGGTTGGTGGGTGTCTACATTAAGTTCCATTAATTTTATTTAAATCTCTTGCATATCTATCGTTTTATCTCGGTAGTCCCTGTACTATGTAAATGGCTTATGTTTTGTATTAATGCACTTCACTGAACAGATCAGTTATCACCCTTTGTTCGTTGTTTCGTATTTTTATTCTTTTTGTTTCAAGGTTAGCGTACATTTTGTATTTCAAGAACATTTGTAACTTTAATTACTTAAAAACTATTTTTTTCATCATAGACAAAAATTTCTTATAAAAACTAGAAATAACACAATTTTCATAAATTTTCATTCTTAAATTTATTAAGACCTAAAAATTACCAAACAACGGTTTCATATTTTTTTTTCTAAAATGTAACCCCGTTTGTCTGTCCCATATTGTTGTGCTAATTTTATCTCTATATAATTGTAAGTAAGTTAAGTAAACAATAAAATCTACAAAAGTGATTCTCGTATTACTATTTAAATTAATTAAATCATTGAAAGCGTTATCACGGCTCAATGCTCATGGTATTCCGGGTAATCCAGTAGCTTCACTACATTACATAGGAAGAGTATAGCTTCATTTGTCACAACCGCAAGCCGACCGCCGTCGCTTGATGTATTGTAAATAGCCGCAAATTTGACATTTGCGTTCCGTTTACCATTTACGTCTATGCTTCTGTTTTCTCATTTAATATGCGGGGAATGATGAATGTCCTGTTGTTTTAACTTCATCTTAGAATATAACTTCGTATAACGTCTTACCCAATCTCTATAACATAAGTATTAATACATTTATATGTCTAAGCTAGTTTTATAATTTCAAAAATTTTAATCCGACCATTGACCATTACTATGTATTAATAAGGTAAGCTCAATATGATATTTGCGTTACACACTCGGTTAGGTAACGCTAATACGAATGGAATATCCCATGTTAAGCAATTTAAATCATATCTATTTACAACTTCTCAATTTATCAATTATTGACAATGTAATGATTGCTAAATATTATTCAATTACCTATTCAGAGCCTGCGACTGCGTCATACGATCATTATAAATATGATATGATACTTTTTGAACTATAATGAAATGGCATTGCCTTTTTATAAAAAAAAAATATTGGCTTTATGAGGTGTCATTGTGGCACGGAGTAAGCAATCATTGCGTGCGTTCTGCCAAGTTCTGTGATGGAGATTGTTTAGCGGTAAGCATTGGAGGTCGTCAGTGTGAGGTCACTCCGGGTTCGAGAGACGGGTTCCGGGAATGCGTGTGACAAGCTCATGTATTGTTCGCAAATTGTTAAACGCAAGGTCCCATGTAAATGTCAGTTTCGTCGGCACCAGCGCGGCGCCGCCATGTCGTTGAAAACATTGCTTTTCAAGTGCATATTGCTATAAATCCGGTCCCATTTTTTTATGACTGCTTTTATATTCGCTTTAATTGTCACTTTTAATATTTCTGTGATTACAAATTTTAATTAAAATAAGCTTTGAGTTTATTTTATAAATATGAACCTCTATTTGCTCATTCCACTTATTATAATGAAACTGTTCATAAAAAGATATGAGGTTTCTTATGTTATAGGTTGTTAAGGCCTTTATTTATTAACCATTAAGAAGGTTAGTACATATATGTTTTTCTCTATAAAATTATTCAACTCTACCGTACTCTTTAAATAAATAAATTAAGTTAAAAACAGTAAAAAGTAATAGGAAATCTTTACAATCTTTCGAAAATATCCTGATATTTAATTAAAATTAATATATTTTAAAGAAAAAAAAATTAGGTACTATTAAACTATGTGGTCCCGAAATATCGACATTTTCATTCCTTTTCGGAGAAATGTGTCATTTCAGGTAATCTAATATAATTTCAAGAAAAAAAAACATGGCTTCTAAACTCGAACTCGAGTTTGAAAAGATACAAAATTTTACAACAATCTTCGTGATTAAGTACCTACACTAAAAATTTAAATAAAAAGAGTGCTTGAAGGTTAAACTTTGTTTTCGTAATAACAGATTATAATAACTCAATAATATATATTAATTGATCGATTATATTAACTCGTTACAATTTATTAATCGATACTTATAAAATATATACATAGAAAAATATTTATTACCAAGTAACTTCCATTCCATACATTATTTGAGGTTGCACAACTTGGCTTAGCTGACATTAAAATTACTTATTGTTTGTCTAAATAAATTAATGTGCAGGTTCTAATGTTGCACACACAGACAGTCTCTACAATAATATGTCAATGTTAGTCGAAATACATTTATTCGTAGTACACGTGGTAGTAAAATAGACTTTCTCATGGTGATTTAACGATGGGTCAAAGAGGCATGGCGAAAAACCTACCTACGATCGCAGACTCTCATTTCCGCAAAGACCTAAGTATAGACCAACAAATAATTCGCTCTATTGAATATCCATTAACAATAGGTGACGTGCTACAAAGATGATGTGTTACTAGATGTGGAATCTAGAATGTCATTAGTTTCGAGTATATTGCAATTAAGCTGATCGCAAGGGGAGATAGAGAGTGAGAGAAAGAGAAAGAGAGAGAGATTGATATTAATTTAAGCTCTATCAAGTTACCTAACACTAATATAGCTCTCTATATTATGGTAACTAGCGTTATATTGTCACATTATTAGTCTAGTTAGACTAATTAGTAGTTACTAATAAGTTGTTTAAATATGCTAGTTAAAGTAGTTAACATCTCCTAATATCTTGACGTGTTTGAGAAACAACAAAGAACAACTAAGATTTTTACGGATTAAGCAGAACATTTTTATTGTTAAGACTATATTTTTTTCGCTAATTTACGGATAGTGAAGATAATCTTTTATGCTTTCAACATTTTTCTAATTCATTACATACTATTAACCGGCTCTAGTTTCGCGTAAGTGGATAACAATGTTATTTTCATTAATTTAGGACCTATTTCGTACAAAAGCTTCTGCTTGTCATTTTAAATAATATAAAAATAATCGGACAAACCAAACCATTCTCAAGTGATCTTTTTTGCTCTACAAATATATTTATAGGTACATGTTCTCTTATACAAAAATATAAAACCATATCACTTATATTGGATGGCAATTATTTTATGCAATATCAATCAATAAATAATATTTATAAGAATTAATAACATTAACGTGTCGCAGATTTATTTCGTAAGAGTTACATAATGAAGTATTTCAACATGTTTAGCCCTTCATAATTATGTTATTTAAGAAATCCTTTTTAAATTATTAAACTTAGAAATAATAATACAAAATAATAAATTAAAAAAGGTAATTATTATAATAAAAAAATAATATTTAATAAATTATCAATTAATATTCAAACATATCATAATCAATGTTAAATATTCATTATAAATTCCGAAATATGTTCCGAAAAGAATAAAATAATATTGTAAATTTTTATAATATTATATGTGTTGCCACATCTAGTGCTGAATGCTGTATATTCGCAAAAACCTTTCCTTGATAAAACCTATGTACCTCCTCATTACACTTCCTATTCACTCCCTTTGACTTTGACGTATTGCTATTAAGTGAGAGTTACGATATATATAATTAGAATAAGATGAATATTGATATCGTATACAAACTTAAAATAAAATAATATTAATATTGAATAATATTATTTTACAACACATTAATATAATTGAATTGATGTTTAATATTCATGTTTCATAATCGCGATTTCAAATGAGTGAAATACATGTAAAGATTTGTAAATTTATAATATTTTTGTACTTTGATCTTGTTTACTGGTTGCTCGTAAAATTTTTGTTTGTGTCCAGAGGTCACTTGTTATTTTATATTCGTACGTAGAATAACGATTTACATAATTTATATTCGAAGTAACTGCTAGTAGCAGACTAAGAATATAAAATATTTGAAAGACATCCCAAAAAAATATATATATTTAAAACCGAACTTTCTTTTTCTATTATATGTACACTTTTAGTATAACACCGGTAATACCGACAAGGGTGTTCGGTTAAATAGTTTTTAGTTTTTGATATTTTCAAAATAAGAAGTAAAAAATACTATTAAACGTTATTGCTATCGTACATATAAATAAAACGTAAATATCCGTTAACCTTACAAAGTATTTGTGACAATATCAACGAAAAACTTTATGTTTTTTACATTACCCGTACATCCTACGTGATCCGAGCATTATTTGGCTGTGACATCTCATTGTCGTTATTCAGGCTTTGAGTTCGTGGAATAACAATAAAACGATACTTTATTACCAAATTCGAGTACACTATTATATATATACTAACAATATAAAATCACGACCGTGTACCGATGTATAACGGATCATTAAACCAGAAGGCATAATGATCCGTTAAAACTAGCATAACTATTGGCTAATTTAAAACACTTAAGAGGTCATTACACAACTATTTCTTAAGATAAACATATTATCTAGCGATGACGTAACAAAACAAACACGGCTGCCACTGTAACCTGATAAATGACCATAAATCTTTGTGGATTCGCAGTAAAGAAACAAACGATTGTCGCAATATCAGCGTAACACTAATAATTAGTAAACTCACGACTTATCCTACTTTCGATACCTTCGATGAGGTGTCTTTGGACGTTATCGACAATCAGTAGATATTGATCTCGCCTAATCGATTGGTTACCGGCTGCACACAATGGAGATGGTTTTTTCAATTCTATGTTATTAATGGGTAGGTTTGAGGTTATCAGATTCATTACAGACCGTTTAGCAACGAAGGAATGACTCTTAAATATGTTTAGCAGTAAATATATATCGTTACAGCATCTCATAATAGTACAATGCTAACGGTGTTAACATTAGTGCTAATGGAACATGATTCTTATAATTGTAACGTACTGAATTATACTCTGTAGATAATCTTCAGGTTATATCTAATCAGCGCTAAATGTCTGAGCTTTTAACTTGTAAACTATTGTTTGAATATAAGTTTTAAACTTGACTAAAGGTTATACGAAATGACTTTAGTCAAACTCCATAAGGAATATAGGTTGAAGAGGCTCTACTTTTTATTGAGATTAGGAATTATTTGGGTTTCTTTTTATTGAAAAAAATCTTTTAGAAATATATTTAATGAGCAATGAATCATTAAATGGTTTGAGCTATTTGTGTAACGGTAATGTTTTACATTTGTATCTAATGATTAAGTTTAGACACTTTGAAAGTCATAACAAAACTTTTTTTTATAAAACGATTGCTATATATTTAGTTGTTAGATTATAATGTAAGATTATTCAATAAGTACCTGATGGCTAAACTATCTATCTAGTTGTATATACTATATACATCATTTCTAAAGAGGAAGCGTATTAGTTTATTCGCGCATATTTGTTCGCGAATTCAAAAGTATGTCGCTAAGTGCGCTTATGTCATCAATTGTCGGCCAGACACCCGTCACCAGACCCGTCACTGGCGTCATTTGAGATCCGGAGATCCGCTATGGGTAAATAACAATGTGTTACATTTGTATATTTCACTTTTCGTCTTTGGACTTTATAACGGCCCATATTAAGAGAGAGAGTCATTTTTATAAAGAATTTTGATCAATAGAAATCGCTTCCGATAGCTTTAGAAGTGTCAAAGTAAATATGTGGCTTTTAAGATGATACGAATGTTTTATGGAAAAATATGTTATGTTTACAATAATCATTAATTAAGAGAAACTGTATGATTGTAGTCTAAAATCATGACTTTTTACGATTCACAAAAGTAAAACATATTTTTAAAAGATTTAATATAGTTGCCAAATAAATAAGAGTCAAGTTTTTTCCTTTGTATTTAATAAATATTATGTTGTTTTAAATTTCCAATATGGCTGGACATCAATGTAAATTATTTTGCTCATGTTTTGTTACAAGGCTTATCTCAAAAAGGAAATTATGAAAATCTGAAATTGTATTTATTATCACGATACATACCAAATACAAAAGAATACTAATATTTAAAGATACGTTAAAATGTATATCGAAATTATTATTAAAATCCAATGGTTGATGTTGTTAACGTTTTACGAAAGTTCCTAAAGAAGATACAGGGGTTTCAACATATTTATAATGCGGAATTTAATTTGGCACTTTTAATTTTGTGATTATATCAAATATTTAGGACACAAACTGACGTAAGATACATAAACACTACAGAAGAATGTTAAGTAGATTACACAAAAAATTTTAGTTTACGGATCAGATTTTTATGTTAGCGGTATTTGGGTCATTGTCAGATAAGATGAGGTAAGAGTCATTATTTGTTCGGGGTTTTCCTTTTGGCAAAATATTCTCTTTGTTAGAATCACTAGATTCTATCAGATTGCAGGCAATATTGAGATTTATGGTTTCTTTAGTACATATAATAAAGTATCAAGATTTTTTATGTTCTTGGTATTGATTTTATCAAAAAAGGTTATTCGTAGGTGTGTTATGCAAATGTCCTAAACGAGTATATGTAAACCGGACGATAGATACATTTGTTTGGCGCCAACGGCCCACACTGGAAATTTTAACTGTTTTTAAACTTACTTCACTATGTTTATTAATTATAATGATATACAGTTTTTTTATTTCCGGTCATAAGTTACAAGTTTTAATTAATAGTTCTGGCAACATAAAAATATATTTTTTTGTTACCTATATAATACTTACTGTAGTCGCAGAAATCCAGTCTCTACGTATCGTTTAAGACAGTCTTATTCTTGTCGGCTTAATTTTCTTAAAAAATATAGTTTGTCTTAATTAAATATGTCATAAATATAAATCAATAGATATATAATATATAAATATCCTTATAATATATTACTCTTGATCAAAATTTTTAAGCTGGGATGAATAAGATTACAATATTATGAAAACTAAAACTAAATCTAAATCATACTTACTACCTAATACATACTTATTATTATTTATTATATAAGATAGAGACGCACTACTTCTAAATAAACTTGAATTGTTCAAATATATTCGGTAAAATGACGTTATTTCAACTAAATTCTCTGTATGTTAGTAATGATGTTTTTTATTGATATATTTTATTGTTATTTAAATATTTTTAATGACATTGCATAAACATCACGAAGTGGCAATTATAATTTTTATTAGATATAATCTAATAATGATGAAATATAGTTAATTAGAAAGTCAGAAATAAATACGTGTTCTGATGATATATACGGTCTTAAAAACTATTTTACATTTTAATTAAATATAGAGTGAAAAATTAAAAAAAATGGACAGAACTCGAACCTGCCACCTATGCTATACCTTTCCGACGTTCAGCTAATTAAGCTACTATGTCCCTTGACGATTTCAGAATTATATATATATCTTTATCAGTATTCATAACACATTTATTAAACATGTTAAATGAATATCATACAATTCAAAAAGTTTATAGACAATTTGAAATATATCAAATACATTAAGAATCAAAGAGCTGATAAATTTACCCGCGCTGACGGTTCATTCATATCAGTCAGTGATTGGGCGTGTTTACTGAACAATGCTTTATTGTACAATTATATTATCTCTCACATTTCATCTTGATACAGTCTCTGTTTCAACCTGATATATTTACTTCCTCAAAAGTTTAGATCTGTTTTAAGTACACCGTCGTTTTATTTGACGATAATGATTTTTGCTGAATAGATTATCATCGTGGGACGAGGTAGGCGTGTAATCGTCGATATGTTACATTGATATAACGGCATACTGTCAAGGTGCATGTTGCGCAAGCGCATCCGTTTGGTGTCATTGACATTACGGATGTAATTTGATTTGTGATAAAGGGACTTGAGATCAATGAGAGTGGGCTCATGTTAAAATATTGCTATCTTTAACTAAGAATAGATCATTTGATTTAAATTATATGTTTATAGACTACTAAGGTTTTTATTATGGACTATTTTTAATCTATACCTACATATAATAAAAATGTCACTGATCGATTTCTGTACATGGAAAATAATAAAAGAAAACATAATGGGAGGGCTTTTGTAAGAGCAAGAGAATCCAAAACAATGGTTTTTAATTTTGTCTATTTATCTGTATGTCTTTATATCTGTATGTCTGTATATTTGTGCACGCTAATCGCAAAAACGGCTAGACCAATTTGAATGCGGTTTTCAGGAATATATTGTAAAATTCTTCACTTAAAATTTAGTGTTTATTTTATTTGAATCGGTTAAGAAATAAAAAGTTATGTCAATTTATATCAACCATGTAATAAATACGATGCAAATCTTCTTACATACTTATAATAAATCTGTAGAGGAGTAGTCTCTGTACATAAAAAATATTAAAAAAATATATACAGGGTTATTTTTAATTAGTTGAGCACCTTTTGCAGGCAGCCTCTCTACATCAATCCCAACAACATTTGTTCTACGACTTTTAAAAAATCTTGATTAATAACTCAGAATAAACGAACAAAAAAAATTTTTGCTCCCTCGATTATTTATTACTCTGTATTTTGTAAGCAGTCTAAAGTATAGGTCGCGGCAGGCTAGCGAAAGTCAGAAACTGTCAAATGCGCGCGCCAGCTTCATCTCTTTTACACCATGTTGCTATGGAAATACTAAATAATCAAAATGACAAGTACCTATGTAGATTACAAAACACAATTTACATTAACCAAAAATAAAATTATCGGATTAGAGTTTTATAATTAAATAATGAAATATAATTACATACTGGACAATACGATTTTATGGATTTGCTATTAAAACTAATAAATAAGTTCAAGATTATAACATGAAGAAGAAATTATGAAATGTAATTTATAATATTTTTAAAATACATTGATTCTCTGAAATAGAAGAAGTAAGAATGAGAAATACGAGTTTTGGCTGAGAAATGGAGCATTGGGGTCCTGATCTTTACAAGGTCTGTTTTGCTATACCTAGAACGAACAACAACTCGAAACAGCAGAAACCATGATGAAGAATAATTTTATTTGTGATCATAGTGACGATCCAACATGTTAAGAAGCCTAAAGTTATTATTTTGAAAGTGGATTGTGTACATTTGTCTGTTTTTATGGTACTTATGTGTTTCTTCTATGAGAATATTATACGTCAGAAACAGTCGATTCACTTCTTACGTTTTAATTAAATAATATTAATGAAAATTATGACGTTTTTCTGTTACGCGCCATCTTCAAGAAATTCGTAAGTAACTTATTGTTTTATTGTCATGATATAAATATTAACAAACGAGATAATATGATATGTATAAAGTAAGTTAAAGTGAAGTTATTGTTTTGTAAAAATAATATTTATTTGGTTTCGTTACAGTGTCCTTATTTCATAAACCAAATAAAAATATTGAGACATTCAACTTGTGGACAACTTCTATTTCAGATTTTGTTTTTTCATTTGATTCTTAAACAGTTAGACAATATGTGTTTAGACTATTGTAGAAAATATTTTAATAAATAAAAGTGGAAAACGATGCTATTTTTTATTACACCTTAGAAAATGATCAAGTTCTAACGTGCATAGCCGCCGCTGCGTCACCCCGCCACCCCGCGCCCCGATGCACGTGGCCTTGGCACTTATTTTGACAAGTTGCGTGACCTCTCTTAGCTCAAGTTTAATGCACGTTTAGAGGCAATAAATAAATTTTGTATGGGAAAAACTAAATTTTTAAAACTATTAATTTTAAAAAGTCGTAGAACAAATGTTGTTAGGATTGCAAAAGGTGCTCAAATGTTGTTAGGATTGCAAAAGGGGCTGCCTGCAAAAGGTGCTCAACTAATTACAAATAACCCTGTATAGTCGGGATGTAAAGGGATAACTAACAGAATCCATTTCGATATTTTTTTCAACTTTTGACTGTTTATCTGTTTCTCTTTTAGTTGTGTAAGCAACACAACAAAAAATATAATGCTAATGTAAATAACTTATATACATAGAAATTGATCGTCAGTCAGTCAGTAACATTTCGTTTTTAACTTTTTTATTTTGCACTCTTCACTCTATAAAAAAATATATGTATTTAAAGTGTTCAAGAAATTTATCTTTATATATATAATACAACTGTAACTGTACATGGATTTAATTTTTCAAAAATTCATAATTTTTGCAGTTGCTTATATAGCAAGAGGACCCAAAACAATGTTTTTTCGTTTCGTCTGTTCGTCTGTATGTCTATATTTCGTAACATTGCGGTAAGAAATATTTTCAAAACCATTTTATTTTTTAAAATAACTGGTAAGAACAGGTTTCATAGTTTTATACTTCATGATGGGGGTATAATATATTAATATATTTTAGATGTATAGCCTTATGAGTAGGACATTAATTTATAATGTATATTATTTAATATAATATATGGATTGATAGTACATATTGATAGTATATATTGATAGTACATATCGATAGTACATATTGATAGTACATATCGATAGTATATGTTGATAGTACATGTTGATAGCATATATTGATAGTACATATCGATAGTACATATTGATAGCACATATTGATAGTACATATTAATAGTACATATTGATAGTACATGTTGAAAGTATATATTGATAGTACATATTAATAGTACATATTGATAGTACATATTAATAGTACATATTGATAGTATATAAGTACTGAAAGTACATATTGATAGTACATATCGATAGTACATGTTGATGTATATATTGATAGTACATATTGATAGTACATGTTGATAGTACACATTGATAGTACATGTACATGTTGATAGTACATATTGATAGTACATATTAATAGTATATATTGATAGTATGTATTGATAGTACTTTTGATAGTATATATTGATAGTTCATATTGATAGTATCTATTGATAGACCTCCCGTCAGGGAATCATAAAAAAAAATCCAATAAAAAAAATACATATTTGGTCTGCCTACTCATAAAAAACATATGTATTTAAAAAGGAAAAAAAACATAAAAATAAACTAGAGATACTCCTACACGCAAAAACTACTTGTCGGAGTTTGTTGAAACTTTGAACGGGTACGTTTTATCGAAATTGGAATCTATGCGTACGAAGTCGCAGGCACGGCTAGTGGTAAATAATCTAAGACTAAAAATTAATTTAAATCATTAGATAAATGGTTCTTAACAATCATCAGATACAAAGGAATCATGGTATGTGATGATTTAAACCAGTATTTTAAATTATATTATTAAGTACCTATATAATTTAAACTAGATTAAATTATATACCTAATTATAAAAAAATAATAACACTATTGAGTTTTTGGGTTTAATAATAACGTTTTAACTTTTGTAGATTAAATAATGTGTTATGTAAACAATAAAAATATTATTTTATAGCGTAAATAAGATCAATAAATGTTATGTCAAAACAGTCGCATTCCATTACAAAACAGAATTAATTAAAATGTTATAAATACTGATATTTAAGAACGCAAGAACAAACTGATTAGCAAACGATATCACAACTTATAAGTAGGTCCCATAGTGTAATAATTTCGCATCTTACGCAATGTATCAATGTGTAACAGATATATGTGTGTATATGTTATATGGCAGACATGTCGTGACAAGTCCAGTCATATCGAGTTAAACGGCTAATGGACTCTAATGGATTGAGGCATCACGCTGGATGCTACGAAACAGTTGTGCTTTCTTTTTTAAATACAATATTTTGCGAAATTTTAAATTAATAATTTGGTCTGGAAATTATCTTCTGTGTCTTTGTGTTTTAAAATACATAATTAAAAGACACACTCAAACACGTAACAACGATCTGTGGATCAAATTTGGCACAAACCACTTGACCGACGCATTGTAAATGGTTGTTGCTTTAATTTGTTGTGATAAGGATAAGAAGCAGAACACACATTTGAAACAATGACAATGTCTAACATTTATGTCATATTTATGTAATAAATACAGAAAAGGCGATTTTTAAAAACAATCATATGTTATTTTAGATGCTCTCATAATGACATCTGTGTTTACTTTATAGTTGTATTTATATATAGGTATCCTGTATAAAGAAATGAAGTGTTGAATTTGTTCGTATCTGTAACTCGTCAAGTTACTGAGTATGTTTTTGTTTTGTTTGCAAACAACATGGATATTAGAACACATAATAAAATAAATGTAATTTGTTGGTAACTATTATTGTACATATCATATTAGAATAATTAAAGAAAATATTATAATATAGATTAATTTTTAAAATATTTTAAATACTTATTTGCAAATAGTGATTAAAATATATATCAAATGTACGAGATATTTAATATGGGATTATAATTTATTGGCAATATTTGGTTCAAAAAAAATAATACATATTAGGTAACGATCATAAATCGTGATGAATGTCTTAAGAATAGAGTTGTATTAATTGGACAACATTAATATTAGGTGTGAGGTAACAGACTACAGCGGACAGCGGGCTGTTGATATACGCAATAATATCAGCATGTCAGTTATTGAGTAAAGTTGTCAGCGGGTCTGGGATTGAAATAATTAAATAATTAATTATGTATCATTGAATTAGGAAACATTATCGCCTACTTTAAGTGATTGTTTCATATATTTCCTTAGAATTTGATTTATAAGGTCATTGTCAGATAGTTTATTGTAGAAGTCAGTTAAATTATGACCCTGACCGCTCGCTGCACGATTAAGGCATTTGATCCACAATTTTGATACACTATTGTAGACAACCTTAAAAGCTTGAGAAAGTTAACGATGCAATTTACTAAGGAACCGATAGCTTTATTGTTGAACGATTTTAACGTTTAAATTTCGTTTTTAACGATACTATAATTGATCGAAATATCTCGTTTAAAATCAGTTTAAATAAATTCATGGAAACAGCTGTAAAACACATCGAATTAGTTAATTATATTTGACGAAAATGTTCCTTATTTGTATAACCATTGTATAAGCATTTGATTGATAAATAATTTTTGCTTCAACATATTGTGATGCACTATCGAGATAGGTACGGTGTATCTCAAAACGTTATGACAGACTTCCGCTCAAACTGACACGACAGCCGAAAATAAGTCTTTAATTAGGCCCGACAATATAACACGAACTTTCATTTCTTATACAAGCTATTATTTGCGTAATATTACTTTATTGGTATTGCAAAAAACTACACAACTATAATTCTAAGACAAAGACAATAAGTTTAACATTGTTAATTAAAAACATTAATGTTAAAATAAGACAGTGAGAGATTACAGATGTGGTTTGAAATTTTTTTTCAATAAATTGTTTTGACATACTGAAAAAAGTTATTTGTCTGTATCTGACTTAAAGAAACAAGCGATACCAGATATTAATTGGTCTGCTTCCTGTTAAATTCCATCCACGCACTGGTTTCAATATTCAAAATTAAGTTCCTGACCTCTATGTAGGGCGACTACGACCTCTTTAATTGACCCACTTCCTGGAGGATCTACCAAAACTGCTACAAATTCATTAGAGGCGTATTGCATTAGGATATGGCATTTTGAACTTGGTCACGTTTCCATTGAAATATACAAAATATATAAAACAGTACAATACACACAGTAAATTACTGTACTGTACTGTAAATGTACTGTATGGACTGTCCATACAGTACATATATGTAGTACAAACAGTACATACAGTCATATAGTACATATAGTGACACAACATACAGTCATACAGTCCATACAGAACATAGATACCGTACATTCAACCACAGCAATAACAATTATAATATCTCGTTAATTAAAAGGATAAATTAAGAATAACGAGTAACATAAAATCAGCGAATAAAATAAAATATTACATGATAAATTAACATATTAAAAGAGATCACGAGATAAATTGAGTTTTGCTCTTCTTGTATCTGAAAGTAAAATTAAAATATGTTCGTGTCACGTTAATCTCGGTTTGATTCATCGATACAACTTCACAAAGGTCACTGATTGGTTAATATGAAACACTAAAGTATTTCAACGATCTCAAAAACACAAAGGTTAAAGAAATACAAGCTCTCAAGGGTCATAAAATTGTATAAAAGTGCCTTACCTGATTATTATAATTTTATAAAAAACAAATTGAACCTAGAACATAATTATTAAAAACAGATTAAAAAATCCACGTATAACTATTAGCTACGTATTTTTTTTAATGTTGACAGATAATCTATAGAAAAACTGTCAAAACATCAAATGTAATCTTCGGTTAAGCTAAGGATTATAAATTCGATCTTAATTCAACTAAAGAAATAACTGCATACATATATACCTACATTAACAATAATAATTTACTAAAGAATATATTAATATATTTTATTTCACTTTAATTAAATTTAACAATTGGGTTATTTTTTTTTGATCTAATCCTCTTTGTTGCTTCATTTGTGCTGATAAGATCTGTGGTGAAAGCTGTTGTAATGATACTAGGTACATCAATTTCCTAATTGTTTTCACTTTCATCTGTTACGTGGCCCTGCGACGGGACGTCTTCAGATCTTATCTTAGTGATAAATTAGATTATAAGTCAGATTGCGTAATTTGCATACAACTTTCATTGGATATATGACTGCTGTGATATGTTTACTGCTTCTTAAGATCGGTGTTAATATCATTTATAGATATATAAAAAAAATATATACAATTTTATTTATAATACGTATATATTTATAAAATGCATTATTATATTTTTAACTTAAAATAATGTGTCACACAAGAGATAAAATACATAGACTGATAGAAATTCCTGTAAGACATCAGTCGATGTACAAAAGTCCAGATAACATCCAGTACAGCATCTTAATTGCGTAAGCAATACCATGACATTAAAGTTCGATGGGTACGGTAGGCGATATACAGTTAAATAAAACAACCAAATACATTTCTTATTATTAATGCTGTAAAGACTATTTTAGGGTAGAAATGATTTAACTTGTCTGAACGAAGGGAAATACTCGTCATATTTCGTACAGCAATTCGTTTCGTAATGCATTCCAGTATTCGAAGTAATGTCATTGTTTAATATATTTATCAAAGTGATAAGTTTTTAAGCTAAAATACGAGACATAAATTAACTTTCATTAAATCACTGATAACGACGATGTATTGCACTTCAAAGATTACAGCGGTTTGGTAATTTATTTGTCAGTAAAACATTGTAGTAACAGAATTGAAAATCAGTTGTATGTTTGAGCTTTACTATACAACATATGGCATATGATGCGATAAAAATATATTCATTAATTTAGAAGATATGTATAAAACTTTTCGAATAAATAGATCAATGAAGTTAGTTAGTTAATAAAGAAGAAGATATAGAGAATGTGTTTTTGTTTGAAGTGAAAAAAGGAAACCTGTTAAAAATAGAAAAACAATACACATATATTTAAAATATTCATAGAAATACAAAACATTTGATAACTTCTATAGTTTGTAATAAAATCTCCGAATCAATCCCTTCAAAATACTTTAAAACAAATAATAATTATTAGAGTTTTGAGTAGAACAGTTGGTACGCGGTCTGACAGCCAACATTACGCACGTAAAGCCACAGAGCCTACACCGAACGTGCTTTCCCAAAGGGCTTTACAATTACGCATGCATGGATTTAGTATATATGCTAACAAATGTGTTATTTTCGCTAAATTCAATACCAGTGCTTTCACTAGCATTGTTGTCACGTGTTGACACCGACACTTTCGCCGCCAAACTGAACAATTTAATGTTTAAATTTAACAACTCTTACATTTCATAGCACTTACGAAACATTTTCTTTTACATCATTAAACATTATGTGTTTTAACATTTATTTAACTATTACAAAATAATGTAAACAGTGTGTTTTGCGTTGTAAGGAATATTAGTGGAATGTGGAGAACCCGGTCTCAGGTTGCTAATTGACTACCGGGATAGTAGCAATGGCAAAGAAATTCAAACAGACGAATAGGAATTACTATAAACAGAATAGTTCCTACCAAGAAGTAAAATATATGTTAAATTTAATAAAGGAGACATAATTATTTTGTATACAAAATGTTACGGTAAAAATAAGAAAATAATATTTTAGCAAAGTATTTATGTCAAAATCAAATAATATCTTCACAGTGGCAGCTCTACAGGTCAAAGACATTTGACTTTGACATTTGACATGAGATAGATTTGAATTTAGAACAACAATTACAGACCACTAACAAATGTAAAAAAGATATTAATAAAAAAAGAAGCTTATTTTATAAAAAAAAACACATTGTTCGTGGAATATGAAAAAGATAACTTTTGAAATAAATCTTGGTAAGGGTAATGGCAGTTAATGAAGCTCGCGGAGTCTCTTAGGAACTAGGAACGCAACTAAATCGCAACGGTGCTCAGAATCGGGCGAATTCATTTACATTATTAAGTCGTCTCTTCTATTTCCAGCAGAACAGAGACGAATTCGAGTTCTAACAAATACGATTTGTTTAAAATGCGCTAACCTACAATCTAATAAGATGTAAATATTAAAAAATAACGCTTAATATATATATTTATTTCAGTTTGTAGTAAATACAAACAAATATACAATTCGTATTTAATATAAATTGTAATTAATTTAAATAAAATGAGTCTTAACAAATTAAACCGTGTCAGTACGTCCCTGTGTGCTACAGTTCATTATTTTACTATGTATGGATACGAGTTTCTTATTAGCATAAGGAAACCGAATACTAATCCGATATTTATAATGGTAACGCTTAAATAAATTATGTTAACAATAGCTATGCTTTAGACCTAATTAAACAATACTAACAATATTTCAATGCCCACAAAAGGTAAATTTTAATTTTAAACAGTTGCTTTTAAGCTTATCTAAGTCGTTACTCACGAAATATGATTATAGCATTACTCAAACTTGGTAGTGAAATCGTTTAAAACACTCCCAGGAATATTATTTAGTCGCAACCAAGATACGTCACGATTTGGCAAATGTAGGTAAATTTAAAATTAAATTTTTGAATCCAAATGATGTAAATTGGAAACCATGTGTTGCAGATAAGATAAATAACTCAATTAGTACTTATATTATTATAGTAAGAAAATTAAAATTAAAATAATTTATATAAAAAAAAAGAATTCACATTCTATTGCATCCTCCGCGAAACTTGTAAGTTTCCACTTAACGACCTAATAACTTAACAAACGCTACACAAACAGATAAACTCTAATTATGTAAAACAGTGTAAACTATTTAAATGCTAACTACAATAAAAATAAATAACCCATTTAAAGACTTACAATGGCTAAAGTTATTGGAAGGCGTCTGAAAATTTCAAATATGGAAGGCGTTAAGAATTTAGAGTCGGGAGAATGTTCTTAACAAGTACCACGTTGTATTCTGTTGAAAATCAATTACTTTAAGGCAAAGAGCGAACATAAATACTCAATGACTTAAATATATTATCTATTACTGCATTTAATGTTTAAATTAAACGAGTTTTACTTACACGTATGTTACGAATCAAATAAATATATCTTGGCAGTTTAATGTTTTCTAGTGGAGACATTTATACGTTTCTTACGACTGAAATTAATAATAGATCTCCAAACGGAGATCGGTATCAACTTGAGATGGCTTCGTACAAACTCAATCTAGAGATCGATTGGCACAAATAACTCAATGATGAATAGTAGGCAATATAAATCTTTAGTAGAAAAAATTAAGGATAGAGTATTAATTTCGGTCGCATTACTATTGAAAGCACACTGAAGTGCATCTGATAGAATTCCAGTTTTTTTTTTTTTTTTTTTTTTAATTTTTAACACTAGTTACGGGAATATAAATTGAGTTTAGACAAACAGTTGACGTCTTAGAGTTGTCCTTACCCAAGTAATTTAATTTCGAATTCAAGAACCAAATGAAAGAACATATAATATTGTGACAAGTAAAACATGGCATTTGGTCTAAAATATCTATAATGTAGTTAATGTTTTTAGGTTGGCAATGGTGTGTATTTTCAACACACAACAACCTGTCACCGGTTGGTAAATAAATCTCTTGTTCAAAAGTCAAGCACCTGCTAACGTTGCTATAATTACAAGACATTAAATAATATAATTTATTCATTTTAAATTCTAATAAAATAGACAAAAATCGGTAAAGAATTATACTTATTGTAATATAAAACAATCTAGAGCAAATACCATTACATTTAAAATACTAGGTAATAAAAACTGGAGAACTCAGTAAGATTTTAATTATTATTTTATATTTTTAAAGATTATTTTATGACGATAATTGCTGCATGACCCCCAAAATAAATATAGGTTGACATTGCCCATATTTAGATAGGTTTGAAGACGTACCGATGAACCCAGTGCTGTAATTATGATGTGCGGTCATCGATTTACTAAAATAACTTTCCGGTTTTCGCCAACTATTATAAGCAACTTACAGATTCTTATCTCAACGAAATTTTCAAGTAGGGTTATATTACTATGATGTATTTTTAAGTATTATTTGACCCTGCTTGAGGGTAATGAACTTATTAAGCGTTATTATTTGCGTGTAATGCGAGATGTCAGTTTGAAATCAGGATTAAAATGTACAAAAAATAATAACACGTTCAAGCGGACATATCACTAAGACAGTTTTTATTTATATTCATAAAATGTATAACAGCATAGAAGACATTGGAAACCAATAAAATACTTTCATAAATCATAGTACGGTATGTATTTATACAAAATAAGCTCGAAAAATTCCGTGTTGACATCCCTATTTCATATAATTAATATCTCATAAATCAAAACTAAGGGTTAAACATATGTATAAGATTAATGATATTGGAAAACCAACAGGGCCTCTGATAATTAAAGGTTGAAATATAAAAGTGCGCAAATTAGTCAGAAGAGTGATGTGGTGGAACGACCCGAGCTTCATACGCGGCTACTGTAACTTTCACCGTCGACATCATGTAGCGAGGTCAAGTTTATATGACTTCCGATCACCTTCCCATCAACCCCGCATGTAGGTCACATCAAACCCACCAAATAAAACCATTTGTTACCTTGACAGCTACTTGTAATTTAAAATTTAGACATATGATACTCAGCGCAGTGAATATCGAACGAGATTGACAGCTCTATACAGGACTCGTTAGAATATAAACATTAACTCTCACTAATTTCTAGTCACACGTTACTATAAATAAAAATGATGGTCAAACATTAAGGCAGAAAAAATAAAAGACTGGTCTAATAAATATTTATCGATATACGATTAATGACCGTTTCTTATAAGTGTTACGTGTACTCGTACGTAGTATTACGGCAAGACATTCTACAGGTTGCCGTGTATGGATCAGAGGCAGCGTCGCACTTGTCGCAGAACCAGTGCACCGTACAAATATCCGTTTGTTTTGCCATTAAAATGTAATTTTATATCTCAACCTGACAAGTGGACGTGTTACTCAGCCTTATCTAACGTTTAAATTAGGTATATGTATGATATAATCGATGTGAAGGAACTCCGCGGCGCCAATGATTATTACAAATACTTCGAATAAAGCTCTACGAAACTCATTATTTTGAGCAAACAGACGCTTCATTATACAAACAAGCTCGCCAAATGGTTGGAGCATGTTTTTCTTCTCGATAAATATACTCAATTACCTCGACTACACTGTGTACTTTTTGTGAATGAAAGAACATACATACTTAGTTAACAATTGTATAAATAATTAAACATATATACATTCATTTTATAATAATAATAATAAGTGAGTCGTTTGTATATTTTAAAGTATTAATAAATTACTGTCCATAGATTCGTGCAGGATGTAGTCTCAGGTTTGAGTCTGTAGAGGTTCAGTACTGGGGCAGTAACCGTGATGGTATGCGATATAAGACGATAGGCCATACGAGTTCAAATAGGCCCTATTAAACCTTACCGTCTTTGATCTAACTGGCACTGATGTGGATCTAGTAGCAGCTAGACGCAGGATGGATAGTGAGCCAGGTCATTAGACTCCCAACTGACAGACCAATTAGATATTATTCGGTAAGCTGTACATTCAAAGTAATGTTCTTAAAGTGTTATACGTTTTCTTTGTCTTCATGTTTGTTATGTCTTATTAAGGTATTGAATCTAAGAATCGGTTTATTTTCACTCGTATTGTTTTGGCAAAACCGTTCTAAGAATTGTTTAAAACATCTATAAATATGCAATGTATAACAAGAAACGGTAGCTAGTTTGGTAACGGAATGCAAAAAGTCTAATGTTTTGTTTATATTTCGTGAACTACTGTTATATTTAGACTGTAGTTTCATGAACGTGCGAGCGAGCGGCGACTAATTTGTCTTTATTTATCTCGTATTATCTTCTCTGAATTTGGAGCGGTCGTGTACCAAATTCTAAGTAGTAGTTTGTACTGATTGTTGCATATTAATAAAATCAAAATGGCTGACAATATAAATATAATTTGTATTATATTAAGACGAATTCAATGTAACATAAACAGCTGCATTGGATGTAACTGATAAAATAGAGTTAATTTTAATTAAATAATTAATTATCTAGACAAATATGCATAATTGTACCAAGAAGCTTTCAATAAACCATAAATAAAATACATAAGTGTCAGTTCTGTATGTAATTTAGACTAATATTAGTTTCAGTGACGCTAGAAATAGTTTGTCGCTCTCTTATGCAATAGAATCGTCTCCTGTATATGTACGCGTTCCGGGAAACCGCCCGCACAGTCACCTGCTGCGACAGAAACATGATA
Source organism: Napeogenes sylphis (assembly GCA_959347405.1). NCBI lineage: Eukaryota > Metazoa > Arthropoda > Insecta > Lepidoptera > Nymphalidae > Napeogenes > Napeogenes sylphis. The sequence goes on along the minus strand of OY365788.1, from coordinate 23,924,327 downwards.
AATAAGACATAGGATTAATTACTTCCTACACAAGACCCTACAAATCAAGCTGAATATTAAACTGTTCTTGTTTAATCACAATAGTCGTGCCCCTAAGCATTTTTTACTTGTTAATAACTAAACTCGGTTTAGTAGTTATTATAAAACTGTCGGTTTGTATTGCAATCGCCGGCAATGGGTTATTTATTGTAGACTGGCCTAGTCTAGAAATAAATGTCTCGATTTCGCCACAGGCACAACCAGCCGTGACTCATACACGCTTATAATAATAAAGGTTCGCGCCTTCCATACAAATTGATGTTTAACTTAACGACACTTACATTACGATTATCGACATTTTATTGATATAAAACCGTAATATTTACGCTCATTATGGTTTATTCATAAACGATTTATTTAACAAGGAGAATAAGTTTTGATTATAAATTGTAATTTTCTTGGTACTTAATTTCATATTTTTATTAACACTAAAGTTATTCACTTCCATCATTTTCATAACTACAGCATGTTTATAAATCATGTAAATAAATATATATTATATTTATAAAGTAAATAGTATAAATATCACATTTCAGTTTACCTCATCATGTAAATTTGCTAGTTATAATTATCCAAGTCGATAGCTTTAACCTTGTTAATAAACGTGCTCCAATTCTAACATGAATGATTTATGTGAACAAATCATAACAGATTTTGAGTGACGAATATTAACGTAATTCCATTCACAATACACAACTCTGCCAAATTGATTGTAACATGCTCGAGTGTTTGCTAAATATTTGCTTCCATCATCATTCATCACTAATATCATACGAGCCTTGCTCTAATCCAAGTTTAACCTTGTTTGTATGTTCTTAACTAAATATTTAAGAACTCGATTGGAAAAAGTCTTTAAACATCAAAACTTGAAAGAAAAGCAAAGAAGTTATTTTTGACGTTAAGTAAGAAGCGATGACATTCCCTTCGTATGCCGCCAAACTGTCATTGTTCTTTTTTAAAAATTAAGGACGAAGCAGCGTCTTACGAGTTAAAATAAAAAAATAATCGTTCATATCACTTTAGTAAATTTTAATTTATAATATTTTTACTATTACAAAAACGTGGATAATGTACAAATATATAGGTATTTAAATTATAATCCTACTATATCTCTGAAAAAAATGTTTTAAAAAAAAATTAAGATGGCGCTAAATATGTTGTTTTATATAGTTATTTACCTTATGAGGCCATCACTAACATTCCACTTGTAGCATTATGATAATGTACCATTTGCAATAAGCGCATCGCAGTCGTGTATTCTACGACACGTTTCCTCCCTGGCGCCGATACACGGTACAGATAAAAGACATAAGAATCTCAAAAAAATACATTCTAAAATGTTCTTTATGTCATATGAGGTAAGATACTAAATTGCTAAATAGATTTGCAAATAATAAGATGCTCATAATGTCAATACGGACAATGAGTTTAATCGAAGGTAGATCACGAGAGCCAAGTGAAGAAAAGTGGTGATTTAAATAATTTTATTACTTCGGTCTGTTACACATACAAGGGGATAGAGTATTTGTGAGTGTGTTAGTGAGCTCTGAATTTAAAATTATAATAAAAATAAACATAAAACCTAACATAAATGAAATATTTGGGATTATGTCACGAATGCATAATGTAGAAACGTAAATTGTTTTTTATGGCATGTTATGGAGTCACCTTTCTATTCAAATTACATATTTAAAGCTTCGGATGGAATAATAATACCCGCCGGTGGCAGTGGAGTGAGTGTCAGACGCAAAACTTCGTCTGGACTAAAATAACTGAAATTCCTTAGCGCTTAAATATTTTCTATATATAGGCATCATTAGAAACATTGAAATTAGTGATGTCTTTTAGATACTTTTAATATTTTTTTATAATAGGACTTAAGAAAAATTAGGATTAAAATATATAAGTCCAATTTCCATACCTTTTGAAGAACGGAAAAAAATGTTGTAAATTGAAAGATATATAAGACCTAACATCAATTCTGTAGCATTTTTTCACACTTAGAGACAATTTTTGAAGAAATGTTTTTTTACCTTTTACTAATAGGTACTACTTACATTAATATTAATTGGTCTACATTTCAAGTAAAAATAATTAAACTTCCATACAAACAACCTATGTAAACATATTATTCATAAAATACAAGATGTAAATATATATACAGACATATAACAATATACAAAATTATATTATAAATCTTTTCATTACATCCAGTCATTACATAACTAAACTTAGATCAACGAATCCCACACAAATATAACTCACAACTCCTATTAGGAAATATAACTAACAGACAGACAGTATCTAGAACAGTCTGAGTATTCATGTATATATGTAATTACCGGCTCGTTCTTTCAAGTCTACTCCTGACAGGTGAAAAGGGACTCATCTATTACATACAGCCTACATTGATTCAACCCGTCGAATAAATGCCAAGTGATTTAAATCCTTCTTGAAGTCCGGTGGGTGGTTCACCATCAATCTAGAAACTGGGATACGCTTTGTAACGGTCGTTTTGTATTTATTCAGTTTATTTGTTTCTTATTTCAAAATAATATAGGATTTAGGTTATATTTGTTTTAACTAAAATCAGTAATATTATTTACATCTTTAAATAAATGTATAAAAAAACTTGGTCACCAAATTCCAAAATGTGAATAAAAATGAATGATTGGAATGTTATATTGTTATAAGTTTTGCCAATAATTTACAATGACCTCCAAAAGAACTGTCATTCGATCTGTAATTATTCATGGTATAAGTCACAATCAAATAAATTTACATTCATTCATCAGAACGTAATTAAGCTTAAAGAAAGTTAAAGTGTAAAGATATAGAGTTGAGGAAGGTCAAAAGTGAGTACATTCATAAATTGAAAATGATTTATCCGGCTGTATTGAATACAGCTGTAAAACCTTTTAAATTTATTTACGATCTTCGCTGCAATAATTACAAGAATCATGACCTAACGGGGTCTCGACTGACTCTGCTTTGATAGTAGCACATGCATTTTATAATTAAAAATATATGTATATCTCTTTATAAATGTGATAAAAAGATGCTACTTATTATAATAATAATATCACTGGACCAATTACACAAATTGTTCTAACTTATCACTATTACCTAAGTAAGCAAATTATATGGTCGTGTTATGGGTGTGTTAAGACAAAGAAACAAATTTAAAATACTAAGAATATATTTAATAAACAACCAAACCCAGAAATACAGACATCAATGCTCATCACACACCTTTCGGGAATCGAACCGGTGCCCCTTGCGCCGCGATACATTAAGCGCTTCTTATCTTCTATAAATATATTAAATTATATCGGAATTTTGCCGGACTAGTTTCGAACCCATGCGGTGTTTTTATTCATGTACTCGAAGTTTAAATAAAAAAAGCTTCCAATCAAAATATTTATTAGCCAATCCCATCGCTGGATATACCTACATGCTGGTGTTATTTAACTCTATCATCGAACTAGTTAGATACTAAGTTATTTTTATCAGTCAACCAGTTTTAATAATCAATACGAGAACGAGATAGAAACATAGATCTTTATTGACAAGTGAAAGGTTTCGATGTTCTTGTTACTTACCATTGTAACTGTCTAAACACCGAGCTGGTACCATTATTTTGATGTTTATGTCAGGTGTATTGCGTTACGGAAGGAACAGTCCTTTTCTCACCATCATGTAATAATTTTACTTTCTACGTAATATTTATGTACTGGTAGCAGCCTTATTCATATTTATTTTATATAGCTTAATATATTATTGCCATAAGTGGTGTTAGTACCTTTACAAGACGCTAAGACATGGTAATATATGGTTCTATAATAACTATTCTTCGTATAAGGATATTCTGTTACTGTGACATAAATATAGAAAAGTAATTAACTAGTAAGATGAATAACCAGTTAGCTTACTTTTAAGCGCAACGTGTTTTTTTTTCTTCACACGTAATAAAGTTTCAAATGGGAAGTACAAACACAGCTACCGGATTATTTGCATCGTATATTTGAAGAGAAACACGTGAAAAATTATAAGATATCTTTTATCTTGCACAAGACTTTTATCTTTTATCTTAACTAAATTGACGGTATTTTACATTTAAAGTTAATTTTTAATACTTTAGATGAATTGAATAAATGAATCAACCTAAGTAAGGGATAATTTAAAGGAACGGAAATAAAACACAAAATGTATATAAAATTGTTGTATTTAGACATTTTTTAACACAACGTATTTTGCATAAAAAAACATTGTTTCATTTGTAAAGAAAGTTTGTATTTTTAATTTAAACAAACTCAAAATAATATTTACGAGAGAGTATTTAATCAAGTAGATCTTTATACAAATACATGATTCCACTCTGCTCTATAAAAAAACAAGAAATATATTTTGCAAGTCATTTTACCAAACATTTTCAGAAACTTTTATTCCATAGAATCATTTATTTGTGTTTAAAATTGTATTAAACACACTTCTATTTTATTGCTAAGATATATTTACACAATTCAATAAATCATAAGAAACTAGCAAACATTTATACAAAACAAATCACTTGTGAGGTGGGTCAAAATTTAATATATAAATTATTATTAACAGAAATATCCTTTGCACCCCTAATGGGTTTCATCTTACTAATTACTTACTATATTTAAAACGGCTTCAACAATACCCTTTATATAAAATTCGTTCTAAATTTGAATGTGACTCTATTTTATAAAATTGCTTAACATGTATCGATACAATAAATTCGTTCTAAATGTAAATTTGACTTTATTTCTTGAATTACTAAACAAGTTTTCATTGCATAAACTGGTTCTAAATTTGAATTTATTTATAAAATTGTCGGAAATGTATCCATACAATAAATTCGTTCCAAAATGATATTAAGTTCTATTTTATAAAATTACTAAATATATATTTATTACATAAACTCGTTCTAAATTTGAATTTGCCTCTATTTATATAGTTGCTGAACATGTATACAATGATTTTGTTCCAAATTTAAATTTGACTATTTATTGACAGTTATCTATTTATTGCACGTAACCTATAATTATTCAAGAGGATTAACATTTGTATCTAAACCCCATTACTATATTCAACATATAATAATATATTTGTTTAATCTTTTAGCGAGATCAGACAGTTCTCTAATAAGAACATATTATTCGCTTTAGTAACAATTATCACAATATTCTTGATAAAAAATTCAAAAGCTTCTACATATTGAATATACAATATCATTCTAAACACATCAGTCTTGTGTTATATTACATACAAAAATATTCTTTAGCGCAGTCGTATAGCGCTAAAAGTCCTAAAAGGAATTGACCTTTACACAATGACCTTTGACCTGTGAAAAATACTCACTTTCTCTGGTAAGTATTGATTTCTTTCCATTCCATCATCAGGGATTTCAACCATCGAAGCTCCTCAATGAAGATCTGTGTTCCAGATAATTAACAAACTCCTGTCGCGGAGTGAAGAAGACCAAGTTGGCGAGGAGAGCTGTTCATATGCTGAGTGAGGGTCGTTTCTTCCTTACACTTTTGTTGCTTAGACCGAGGATCGAACCGATTACCTGTGTACAATTATTTATCTTTGGTTTCATATTCGAAAGTATCTATGTATTTTTTTAATCAGATAGACTTGTCTTCAGGGATAAAAATAAATATGAACTAGTTTGAGCTATAGTTATTATCACACGATCACCGTAAAAACAAAATAATTTTGGACAAAAACTTGGCTTAATCAGAAATAATAATGCGTGTAAACATGATAGTGTTGTTAAAGTGTGACGTGTGCGCACCTTGGAGACGGAGTAGGCGGCCAGCTTGCGGCGCGGCGCGGGCAGCAGCAGCGCCAGCGCGCGCGCCTCCCGCAGCAGCGCGTGGAAGGCGAGCGCTGCGCCCGCGCACGACTCCGCCGCAGACACCTCGTAGAACTGACAGCCGAAGCGCAACGACAGCTCTTGACCCTCTTCGGTTTTTACGACCCTAATTCAATTTTTAATGGTGTTTTTATTTATTTCTTCCTTTTACGTCTCCTTTCTTCTTTTTTGTGTAAAATTTCCAAGTTACAAATAATAAATCTCGAAAGCAATAATTTAAATTAGATTGTGTGTACCCGTTACAGTAGTACGTACCTAATACATACATGTGGTTGTTTAATGAGCACGATTTTAAAACTCAATTGCGTCGACATTACCGTGAAATTTTTACCGCTTTTAAAATAGATATATCGGCTTGAGAATTTATAAGAGACATTTAAAAACTTTCCCTTCACATGAGGTATTTGGAGAACGCGATGTCAGTCGGTACTCGGACTGTTATCTCAGAAATTCTTGAGATTAAAATAGCATCATAGAAATGCACGAAAGTGGCGCCGGCTTCATACTACCGACAGTGACGTCATCACGAGTGCAACTTGTAGTAAAAGTGGCAGAACTACTTAATAATCTCCCATAACAGTAATTACTACACTACTTTAATGTCATAATTTTAACGTATTGCCAGTTAGGTGTTTTCGAAATCAAATTTACACTAATAATATCTAGTTGCAGTTTACGATCAGATCTGGAAATGGTGTTTCATCTTGTATCCTTACCTCGCATGCTCTAAGTCTCTTTTATTCCCGAGGAGTGTAACAGCGGAACAACCAGGCAGCCTGGTTCGTTCCAGTAAAGCCAACAACTCAGCTGCTGCTAAGAAGGATCGCCGGTCACATACTGAGTATACCACGGCAAAAGCGTCCCCCCAACGAAGATGATCAGGAAGACAACCCCTTTTCTGTTAAAAACAAATATATCAAATAATTCCGTAGCAATATTATAAAATATATAATAATTTCACATTGGTAACATTGTTATTACCGCACAGCCACAAGTATCCAACACTTCTACTTCCGACGTGACTCCGTCAAAGGATACTCGGTGATGATATAGAAAATCTGAAATAAATTATTATTTTAATAATTATTCTATCATATCATTGTTTCATGTTCAATAAACCACATTCAGTATTTATGTTGATTCAATTTATGTTATATTAACATTTATTTGTAATTTACTTTAACTTATCTATTATATTAAAAAGATTATTCTAAGATTTCGATAGATAGATATTTCTAGTTAAATCTATAATTGTACACTAATCTTCAACGGTTGTTAAGTAAACCATTCAATCATATTTCAACAACAACGAACGTATAATATATCTTACTTAAAAAAATGGTGTCACATAATATATATATATTTTTTTTCGTAAGCTATTTCACAAAGACTACAAGAATGAGAGGCGCCGGATGGTACCAGCCTTGGCTACCATGATACACTTGCCAATTTCGCAAATAAACTATTGGCATCCAACGCTTGGCACACGATAAGGGCTTATCATAAACATGTATATTTTATCATATTTAATGATCTTAATTAGAGAAATACCTTGTAAAGCAACGGCTATTAGGATACTATGGAACTATTACAAATTAATAAAACAGTTTATACTCAATAACATTTATACACTATTATAAATATGATTGGTATTTTATTAACAAAAAATCAACAAAGGCTGCTTAATTACTTTACAATGAATACTTTCTCGTATTAGTAAATGTTTTTCTATTTTTGTAAAACGCCTAATTGGAATAGAAAGCTGCTACTCACCACCAGTGGAACTGTACTCTCCAATGTATCTCTTCGTTAGGTAACGAACCACCACAGCTGGAACAAAAACGACTATTAATTAAAATTCAATCTATACTCAATAATTGATTTACTATTATTGTCTATACAGCCTTTTTTATTTTTTTATTTTTTTTCAAAGAAATAAAACCACATTTCAACTTAAACTAAAAACTTTAATTTAAAAAAAACAATTATAGGTATAAAAGTTAAGTTTTATTTCTATTATTTTTTTGAAGATTTTTTTTTTCCTAAATTCTGGTCAAATTTAAAGTATACAGAATATATAAATCTTATAAGATTAATTTTCAGATCTCAATTAAATTTTATTTATTAAAAGTGTTTCAAGCAATGACATGTAAGGTTGTGAGGGAGAAAGCAATTAGCCAGTTATCTGTAAGAGGTGTTACAAATGATTATTCTCCTGAATTATCTTATAACTACAAGCACCAATTAGAGAGAAAGTTAACAAACCAAGGATAACTTATAAATAGAGTTAACTATAACATGCTTAAATTAAAAGTATTTTCAACCAGTCCTTATCTATTCAACTAATATTATTGATTGCCTCACGAAGACAAGACACGTTTGCATTCAACCTTTTAATTTAAACGGGAACCTTCAACGATAACTGACGAATTTAAACGAGCGTGTCTCAATAACAATACGATAACAATACCTCTCGCATTCTGTTCGTGTATTGAAATGATTGCGACACGCGGTTAAGGTAAACAAATTAGTGACTTAATCCTATTATTGAAGCACGTCGACACTATCTACTCGAAATGTGCATAATTTTATTACCACTGTACCAGACTATTACTGCTAATAGACAGATATAGATAGAAGTATACGGAACAGCAAGAATTTATTGGTACGCAAACTTATTGGTATAACAAATGCAAAATAACTCTTTTGTTATCTTTTATATGCATAAATAGAAAATTATATCAATGTAGTAAATTCGAGATCATAATAAGGTCATTTGAAGTCATGAGATAACAAAGTAGATTTGGAATGCAAGACTCCTCTCATAATCTTATCCATTTTATTTGCCAGCTGTTGGTATGACACGTACTGACTGCGACAGCTCGATAAATATGTCGTAGCGGTAAATAGATGTTCTTCTTTATGATGCTATGTCATATAAGTAAATAATGTAAATGTATAATTGTAATAAATTGTAAATGAACGCGTTGTTAGAATGTTTAAAATATCTGAAAACAGATATTAATGATAAAACGAGCGTGTAAATTATTTAAAACCATTATTATGTAACTGTTAGTATTTATTTGTATTATAGCATATAAATAACATAAAAATAGATTATATAGAAACTAAGTTTTTTTTGGTAGAGTTAAATAATAATACTGGACGTAATTGCAAAAAGGAGATATGTATATCTCATTAAAAACTTTTCGTAGATAGAAAAAACTGTGATAGTTAGACAAGAACTTAGACCACCTCATAAATAAATGAGATATTACTGGATCAACTTACAATTAATAATGTTAGAAATAAATTAGTTGCAGCTTGTATGATCTAGTAAACCTTAACTAAATCGGAATGTGTACTAAAACAAAACAAAGCTGCTAATGCTGTAAGCTGATAGTCAAATTATTAGTCTGAGTAAAACAAGATTGTAGACATTGGTAGTTCCAAACTTCTCAGCTAAATTAAACTGCTCTATTTATCAGTGAATTTATGTATTTTACTGATTTGATTTTTGTTTGTTGTTGAAGTTTTTTTTTAAGTTGTATTGTTCTTTTTTTTATTAACGAAAAATTGCTGTAGGAGGAATGTTAAGATTAATCCTTTCGATTATATGTTATAACTGTCGATTTATTGACATTTCTTGAATATATATATAATATACATATACGACCCATATCGTGACTTCACGCTTATACTCAACCCAGTATCTTCGGTTATTTTGCTAGGACAATAACCCCACCGGAACTAATACTAATAACTTGAGTTAAAATTATTTAAGTTGATTGAATGTGAAAAAGAGTCGCACAATTAACCTTAAGGAAAACTAGAACTTCGTAGAATTAAGCTAATATCTCAGTTGAATCAATCTATGAATTTAGTAATGGAATTAAGAATAAAAAAGTAAATTAATTAATTTTCATTATGTTATTAAACTAAAGATTCTCTGATCTTGAAACCGAGAAAATTTAATGTTATAGTGAGGTAAAAATACGCAGAATATTCTGAACCCGATAAGTTTACCTCACCTGTGATAAATTATAATTGGTACAATCCAGAACTGCTATAATTAATGATTTTATCAGCTCTCACACAAGCAATATATTACAGCGAACTTGTCTTGTTATCAAAACACGCAAAATAAACTTCAACTTGAGTCGAAACACCAATTAAACTAACAAGTACTTTCACTGATCAAAAGACAGTTCAAGGTGAACATTCTTTTGAAATCAATATATATTATTGTATTAGTTTTATTGAATTATATATTCGTGACAAAGTGTAGCTTTGGTAATTAAATATTTGTTTCTTTATTTTCAGGTCATTTCATTAATTCCAGTACAACGAAATAGTAACGGCAACTCCATACTTGTATCAACTGAAACAGGGCGATTTTAAGTGATCGGGTTGACTGAATACGTTAGCTGGTAGTCAATTAAGAGCGGCGAGGTCACCAGATCGATGGAACATTTTAATTGACCGATACATTTATTCATAAAATCGTTAATTGCTACCATTTTATTGCGAACTGTAAAATGAAAAAAAGGATTCGGTAGCTTTCTCCCAAATCGTCTGATCCGTGACCCACTATCTGAATTTCTCTGGGTGCAAGTATTGACAGTGATATGTTCTAAGCAATAATCTTTGACTGACTGACCTGGTAATCTTAAAAATCGCAAGCTGTTATTAAACGTCAAATACATATCAAAAGACTTTTAATATTCAAGAAAGCATTTAGCTCTAACGAATGCTTATACATATATAGGTACAACAATAAAAAGATCAGTCAGTGGCTAAAAATATCTCACATGATATTTTTGTGCTAACATTACGATTTATTCAAATATTTGTCTTAAGTGTAATCGGTTGAGACGGCCAAATAATTTTAGACTGACGAAACGAGTGGTTAGTAGTAAGTACGAGCGGGTGTCCCGGCAGACGTCTGACCGAGTGACTCACTGCATGTGGCATGCGGCTGCCCATCTTATAAATAAAACTAACTGCAACTGGCATTTAGACGTTCCCGATCCCGAAACATACAGAAACATACATACATACTGCTAGTTATTGGATATATTATACGACCTGATTCACTGCAATTGGATCTATGAATCTTTATGGAACACACACGCATCTACAATAAGAGTTAATAACATTATTTTATAGTGATTGACGAGCATTGTTTTAGAATTAGTGCCTTCAAGATTCTGAAGGATTGTTAAAAAAATGGTTAAGCGAATTGGCTAAAAACCAAGTAATTATCTTTCGCCATTAACTTTAAACGTTTTACAAAACTAACTCGTAGCCGGAGGGAATGAGGAACGAAGAATATTACTTTAAATAAAGACCTAATCAATCACTGATACAGTCATGATTGATTGATAAATAATTACATAATAAAACACATATTTGTTTATTGATACACGAACAAATAGCACATGTTGGTAAATATATCACGTCATATTGTTTATTTTATAATGTAATTAATTTCTTCCTTGATACACGGTCATGGAAAGTTACGATTAAATAATTTCACAAATACCCATCAATATATGTTATTATGTTCAAATCCAAAACCCATCTAGCATACATAAATCATTAAGATCCATTCATCTGGGTTACAGATTTGTCAATTACGTTCACAATTAATACGCAATAAACCTTCTCGAATCATAACAAACCCGTTTACGTTACTCAACAACAGACAAGTCATCTTACCCAATATATATTAATTGTTATGTTAATGTGTGAGTGTTTCCAAAACGACATCCTAATACCGCTACTATAGCACTACTATAAATCAATTTCACTGGCCAGCTTTCGCCAAGTTATTGTTTATACTTTCTATTACATAGGCGGCGTTATTTATTATCGAATAGCCGAATTTGATTACTCAATATGTATAACGATTATCTTATTTTATTACGTAATTTTCTTGTGTTAATAATAATTTTTATATATCATATGACTAATATGGGAATTGTGTTTAGTTTACAATAAATGCTTAGAGTTCATAGACCTTTAGTATTTATTGCATAAACTATGTCATCATTTTACAAGACTAATATCTAATATAAGAATATCATAGAAGTGATTTGTTTTTATACTAATCGTTTTATGAATATAATAAACTAATTTTCTCGAAAATATATCGCGATTAACTAATATTAGATAGAGAGAAAGATACATAAAAAGAGATAGACATAGAAAATGTTACTTTAAGTTTACTACATTAATGTTGAAACTTTTAACAGTGGTATCGAATTGATTAGTAAGTACCAGTTATATTCATTCAAGATCAAGATAGATCTTGGCTGGCCACATATTATTTCGTTATCACCTCTCACAATGCTATCATATTTTTGATGTATCTAAACCGCCCTTATTTATTTAATCTGGTTTTTTAAATAAGGTCAGTGTGACATGACACGGTGATGCGAAACTCTCTATCGGTTGTTCTTATCCGTTGCAAATTCATTTTTCCATATCGTGCTTTCTCTTGTTCGGTTAACGGTAAAAATAATTGCAGTCACACCTTTTAGAAATATCAATATATATGCACATGCATGTTCCTTTGTTTGTCTTAAGAATTCGGTCTCATGTCTACCGCTATGTGCATGTTTGAGTCGACACTTGTTTCAGGAGTGTAAAATGTCAGATACTTTTTATACTTTCAGCGGGAATGTGAAAGAAAAAAAAAGTAGATTTTTGTGTCTTCTTTTTAGTACCAAACTTTTTTATAATTTAAAAATGTTTTGGCCCTTTAAATCGCTCTTTCTCTAAATTTCAAGTCTTATGTCTAGTACCTATTATATTTGTATTGTACTTAGAATTGTATGTAGTGACTTACAATAGGTAAGTACAATATTTTGTTTTATCAATATAGACACAGGGATTTGTAGTGTGTTTAAATAAATAATATTGTAAATATTAGTATGTACTCAAATGATATCATATCTGTATTTTTTATATTATTATCAATATACTCTTGAACCTCTTTAGGTTTTTTGGGTTAAATAACAGGACCATCTCCTTCATGTTTTTTTTTATTCTAAGTGACATTGGTAAAATATACAACACTAATTTGTGATGAATAAAACGGTATATGATTTTTTTATAAAAACGGCTAAAAATAGATAAAAAAAATCATAGATTTAGATTTACATTTATTAGATTTTTTTTATAAACTTTTTGATAATTAATTGTGACAATATTTTTAAATTTTGTATTATTTTACCGTAAAATTAAAAATAACATATTAAGTGAAAACTTCAAGCAATAAATTATATACGTAAAGTGATGTTGATACAAACAAAAGATCGAAATACATTATCATAGAAAAACAAATTTTGAAAAGATTTACTGATCTTGCATTTCAGAATGATTATTTATCTTTATCTTTATTCTAGATTAACTCCTTTATTTATAGTCTACCTTGAAGCAATCTAAATATTAACAATGGGATTCCAATACATCCAATTTGCGAACATTAAACACTAAGAAAAAGTGTTATTGCGATTATTTTCTCCCTTTATTGTTGGTATAATTATAGAACTCCGTTAGTCGGAACAGGTTAATCCGGCCTAGTTAAGATGCACATAAATAAAGTCCTTTATAAAGAACCGGAATCTCGTCTGAACTAGCCACAACAGGCTATAAATCCACATCGTTTCTTAATTGGATGCGAAAACAGATCGACTAGAAAACCAGTAGTCAAAAGAGACGCGTGACTCAGCTAATATCAACACATCGCCCCCTCACTAATATGATACCATCTCTGAAACGTACTAACATGAGCAATTCTTACCAATTCCTGTAATATTTTGTCATCCTGACTAATAAATTTATCCCAGCTGCTAAATCTGAAAGTTGCCAAATTGTTATAATCCAATTCTTCATTCAGTAGGAATTTCTCATATCCAATAATACTCATTGCAAGTTATAAAGAATACCTACCTACCTAGTCAGATGCCTACTTGAATAAAGATATTTTGAATTTTGAATTTTGAATCTTTATATACGAGTACTATTCCTCTTCTTCTTGCCTATAAAAATCCCTTGCCTCATTTCTTGTATAATTTATTAAGACATAAATGGACAACGCAATAAAAAACCATGTTGATTTCTTTAAGAATTCCCTACAAATTGATTATCCATGAAACCAATCAATTCTCCATATCAATCAGCTTACACAAATTATTAAATAGTCTTTCACATGCATTTAAGGCCATTAATTATATTTGCATTCCACATTGTTTCAGATCATAACAAACGCACGCGCTATCTTGTTTACGCAGTGATTACTTTCATGGAATTGTCTGCAGGTTATTGACATAGCACTGGTTATCACAGACACCTAGTGATAACGGATAGTACGTCTAATGTTAATTGAACTGCGGCGAAACAAAGAGTTAAAGTATACATATGACCTAAAATCAAAATCAATCTACTTAATAGAACTTCACTTAAGTTTTTTTTTATCAGATAGGTATAAGATAAATGTTCTTTTCTCTGATTCTTAAATCGATAAATCTTGTTATTTTCTAATATACTTAATTGAAGGGCTTTTAATGATCTCTAGCAATGATCTACAATTATGATGCTATTAAATAACATGTGTCCGGATCGAGAAATAAATCAAGGAACTTTTTTCGATCATTATAAGTAATTGATTTCGACGTCCTGACCAGAATGGAACCACAAAAAATAGATTTAAGGCAGGTTCAGTGAATCATTAAAGCGATATCAGCCGACAGATCAAATTTGTATAAAAAAACATAAGGACATTGTGGAGGAGGGTGTATAATTAGGCAACCGTTCTCAAAATCTATGAAATAGAACTCACCGGATTTGCCGCTACGAGAGCTACCCAGCACCACCACCCTTAGTCGATTAACTGTCATCTTCATTTGTCTTTAAGCACTTCACTTGTACCAAATTGTCATTAAATCGATCGTTAGATTTATTATTTGAGTATTGTTAGCGATCGTATTGGCGCCAATCAGCTGTTTAAATATGGCGGACGCACGCGCGCACAACGCACCTGCTAGTGAGCGACTGCAGCGACAACGCAACTTGGCGCATAGCGCACTCGCAACATTCATTGGCTATTGAGTGAAAAGTTATTTAGTTAAATATGAATTACTGTGCTCTCGATCTATCTGCTTATCAGCCAGACCGTCAAGATAATTACTGATATTAACAAATGGGAACGATATTCAACGTGCTCCCTTTTTTATGATTGCAATTAAATCAGATTTCTTATGACTAATCAAAAAGACAGATAAAAAATATAACAAAAAGTTTGATAGTTCAGCTGTCACTTCAACTGTAAAAACATTAATCCCGATAAGAACTCAATTAGGTAAATTAAAATACAAATAGAATTTGTGACAAGTTTGTCAGCAGACATTACGGTTAACATGAATAAATGAACTTAATCCGATAGGAATCGATGCCAATCTTCAATAATGCCCGATTTATTGATGGCTTACAGATAACATATATTTTTTTGATTGCGTGCGAAACATAGTTTAGGGGATTAAATTATATTGAATTAAATTACTGTTAGTAGATTATTTAAAATTAAACCAATATACATTCTTTATATAGTGAGTCACGGTTGAATGCTCAACCGATCCCGTGGTTTCCCACTAAGGCGATGAAGCTGACCGTTGAGTTTTTATTGGTATTTCATCTTTGCCAGAGTTCCGCATAAAAATCTGTCCACCTCCTGACTTCGGAATAAATTGCACACATTTCCCACGCTAAAAAAAGTTTACTAATAATAATTGTATACTTTAACGGATATGTTTATAGTATGACATTTTATACTCAATAAAATTATATTCTCTACAAAAAAATTCTAAATGTATATAATACGTAAAATAAGACAAGAAAAAACGAAAATAACAAGTATTTTATTAAATATCTTGATAGAATGTTAACAAGATCAGTGTCATTTTTCTATTGTCTCTACTTTTTTCTTCGATCCCTTTTTAAACAACAAAAATGAAATAAACATCCTCATAGTTATAGATTATTGTCTTTTGGGACCTCATCAAAATTCTTTAGCGATTAGACAAAGAAAGGTATTGACAATATTATAACAGCTACTTCGTCTGCTCAAATCTGTCAATCTGTTCAATTATAAATACTCTGAGATAATTGATTATTATGTTTAAATAATGCAGGTAGAATAGTTTTCTTACAGTGTCTGGTGTAATACAATAGAAGCTAAGTACGTACTATTATTCCTTAAATTTACGACATTATAAAAGTGGACACATCATACGGGCAGACACCTGCGGAGATTGTAAGTCTTCATTGCGGTTTGGAAACCTCGTGAGCCCTAATCGGATACTCGACTTACGTTGTGACTTACTTGGAATGGTCCGACTAACGTTTACAAAAAATAATATGTTTACTATCACATAATATATACATAGAAACGATAAAAAAATAACAAATAAAAATTTGGGAGTTCTTTAAGTTTTCCAATGTTACGTTATTTACTAAAAATATATATATTGTTTATTTATTATTTAGTGGGCAATTTATTACTGATTTATTTTTAGTGGGTTTTAAAATTTATTTAGTGCCCAATTCTCAACAGTAGTACTATATAGTTATTTTGTTTATTGGTCGAGTGACGCGGCGGCTACTGTTACCGGCCATGGAGAATGTTTTCGGTAGCAGATCTTCATTATAAAACAATGACTTTATACCCAAAGGAAGTCGGATCAAGTTACTTTTATAAATATATTACCATTCTTTGTGGTTATATTTATTATACTTTGTTATTGTACGATAGTAACAAACTCACTATCGTATATTGTCCACAAAAGATTGATTCACTAAATTAAAAAAATAAATATGTAATCTCTCTACATTTATTTTGTCGGTTTAGTCTTAGTATTAAACATTGAATAAGAAAATATGCATTGGTAGTTTGGTTTAAAATAAAAAAATGATTATTTTTAAAACTATTTCTTTATAATTATTTTTTTTTTCTTTATTGTGTTTATCCTTTAAAGAAAATATATAACTAACCTATATTTATTACAGAATTGTCATAATTATTGATGCTATAATTATGACAATTGATATATTCACATCTAGAAAAGTCTAATTTCTATATTTTTAAGATAAAAAATGATGAAAGATAATTTTGATAACTATAATTGTCTATAACTAAATCTCCATAACATTTTTTTAAGGAATGGACTGTCAGTGTCGACTTACGTTGTATATTAGAATTTTAAATTAAATTATTTAATAATATTCTATACGTAGTTATCGTGGCAATACATTTTTGCAAGACAAGTTTCAAGTAAAAAACCGGCCAAATGCGATTGTTACAACAGCTGTTTTCTTTTGTAATGGAAAATGGAGTCGCGAGTATTAGTTAGTGTTACAAAGCAAAGAAGATTATATTGTAAATTTAACTCGAAATATAAAAGCATGTTAAGAACGAAACTGGTTACAAAATGTTGTAGTATTTTTTAATACGGTGTTAAATAACACCGTGAATTAACAAAGGAGCGAATATTTGTAAAAAATATAATTTTGCAAATTGTTTAAATCAACAATTCAGTAGCGTGTTCTTTCACTGCTAATCAGTTTGAGAAATTTATTGCGCAATTTCTTTACCTCCTTGGAATAAATATGCTGGTTTCTTTTGTATTTTTCTTCACCAAATATTTTAAACAGTTTTTTTTAAAACAAAAATAATCACTTACTTATTTCTAGCACTTACTGTAGTATGTAGGTATTATATTTTTATTGGTTGTTTATAATTTATTGATTAAATACAATACAAATCATCTTTATTATTTATGACTGTCTCACAGCTAACAAAATAAAAGATATACAATTTTTACAGTATAGAAAGTAAAAACTTTTTATTTCCTTAATTACCAATACATTAAGGTTGCAAAAAATTCAAAAGTAGTCCTTTAAGAGTGACTTGTCCTAATTTTACTTTCGTGTTTTTTGTGAACGGGTCATCATGTATACATTTATATCCATCAGTCAATCTTGAACTTAATCTTCCTGTAATTAGGATGACATCATAAAAAACATTAATATATGTAGGTATTAAAATTCCTACCAAAACATTTGACACGTCAAGTGACATTCAATTTTTTTTTATTTATGCACATAACTTCACAGCCAAAAAAAATATATGAAAATAATCTACATATATTTAAGAATATAGTTATAAAACAAGACAAAAGTAAAAATGTATAACTGTTAATTTATATACGCATAAACAAAAAATAAAAACCGTAGTGTATAAAGTGAGGCAGTCATTGGAAGTTGATCGTAAAAAAATTAAACTACGACCTGACAGCCAGTAGGCAGGTCAATTATGTACCTAAAAAACAAATAGAAAAAGAATCAATACATTAATTAGATAGTCTCAACATCTATTCAAGATTACTTTTTTATCTATGGAAAAAAATATGTAGGTAATATTGTGTTTGTAGTTGTAAAAGTTCAAAAAATACAATAATATTGGAAAAAAACATTACATGCCGCGTAATAACAAAATTGTTATACCTATATGTATGATATTCATTCATAATCGTAAAAAAACTATTAATATCACAATTACTTTAATTTGTTATGAAAGTATTACAAACAGTTAAAAGGTTATTATTATTTATAGAATTCAGTTCTTATTAATACAAATCTAATTATACTAAACGAGTTTCAACTCAATTTATTGCAACGCTAATAAATTTGTTACTCAGATATAAATTAACACATTGAAAGTTATAAAAGAAAGTCAGTCTGGATGATAGAACAAGTGGATGATAATTTATTATACCTGAAATTCCTAATCAATAAGAGCCAATAAAAGTTAAATACTTTCGTCTGATACAAGTGAAAGTGAAAATAAAGTTAGATTACAAGAAAGAAAATTTCTAAAACCACAGATTCTAAAAGGTATCTGTGATAAGGATAAAGAATAAAAAAATGGGTGAGGAATATCTTAATCAAAATATATATTTTCAATTTTTCTTATATTTCCTTTAAAATAATATATGTGTTGTATATGAATTTAATAAGTTGGTTATACAGCGTTATTTGTAATTACTTGGCCACCTCTTGCAGGCAGTCTCTGTACATTAATACCAACAACATCTGTTATACGACTTTTTGCAAATCTTGATACAACAACACAAAAAAAGGGACCAAAAAAAAGTTTGATTCCTCTTTTACTTATTACTCTGTATTTTTTAAGAAGTATTTAAAAGGTCGCCGGGTCATCCCTACGCTCAGAGTTAATGCCAGTTCAGAGGCAACAAATAAATTTTATGTGAGAAAACTAAAATTTTAAAAAATATTAATTTTAAAAAGTTGTTGAACAAATGATGTTTGGATTAATGTGGAGAAGTTACCTGCAAGATGTTGCCAATTAATTACAAATAACCCTGTGTATACTAACTACACTCTTTTCCACTAAATGGATAAACCTTGACATCAGAACATATAGGCAGCGAACTGGACTAATACCAGCTCCTATTATAATATCAGCTTAGAATAATACCTTAAAAAGACTTCATTCAAGGTCACGAGCATAATAAGTAAGAAGTTTACTAGATGTAAGGTATTAGAATAATATTATCGAGAAAATATTATGTAAACGTTATTTGATAATTTTGGTTCGGTAAAGTAAATAAAGTCATACAAATATTAAATGAATCAAATGAGGTTGAGCATTAAAAAAATACTATTAAAAAATATCTCCAAAAACTTCAGGAACGAGTAAAAATATATAGAGTATCCATTCTTTCCTCAACTCTACAAATATCTACCATACGTACAATAAAACTATCATAGCAAAAAAGGAGTAAAAACACCAAAATAGTCAAAATATATTTAGAACAATAACCAAATACATTGTACAGCAAACAAAGAGACATTCCAATACCGTATCTATTGTCAATAAACACACTTGTATTATATAACATCTCTCCATTGATAACTTGTGTTCTTTGTTACGCACACACATACGCAATTGTTATGTGCTTATTCACGTCTCACGTCATACAATAAAAATGATAGAAACAAATCAGTTTCGTAATCATTTAAATATAACTGTTTCCATTACACTCACGGCGTTTTTACAAATAGTGAAAAGAAATAAAGATAGGGATATAAATAGATAAAAATTTAATTAGATAAAAATAAAAAAGGATATCAATAAGCATTGCATAAACGGGGATAGGGATATAAATAGGTAGATATAATTGATAAAAATAAACAGGATAGGGATATAAATAAATATAATAGATAAGAATAAATGTTTAGAAATAAATGTGTAAAAAATGTACAGTACTATTTTTTGTTATAACAATATAAATTATAAATAATGTTTTTGTTGAAACTAAATGTAATGAACAGAAACGGAAAAAATAAACTTTCTATTCTATTAATTATTAATAAAGGAAGTATTAATTAATTACATAATATATAATAATAACATAATGTCCACTACTAGATTGAAGACATTAAAAATACAAGCAAAATACTTTTTTACTTTGGTAGAAGTAGATAAATGCTAAATATGTTAATTAATATTTAGCTATTGATATTAACATTTTTCTTACGTTAATTTTATCAAGCACATTAATATAAATATACTTATAAATACGATATAATCTTCCAATCTTATCCCACAAGGCGTCAGAAAAAAACTAATTATCGATATCACGAGATGGGCTCAGACCTCAGAGTAATATGCCGGTGACATGCTACGGAATATTGGTTCGCGGATATTACAAATAACATTTTATTTAAGCTCTGAAGAACCTCAGATTAATTTCTCTCAAATAAAAAATTGGGTCTCAATCTCATAAAAATAATTACTTGTCATATCAATGTCATATTTGAGATTGGATTTGCTCAGTTTTGGGATTTATGTTACGTAAGAATTATTTTTTATAACAGGAATAATTTATTTTATTTTTTAAAAGATAGACCATGAAGTTTTTGTGTTTTTAAGTTATTAGTCAAATTTGTAATAAAAAATATATCAAAATTTAATCTACAATAAAAAAAAGCAAATCAAGAAAAGTAGGTATCATTTATTGCTATCATTATTAATAGATAATGAACTTTAAATAAAACCAGACATTCTAACAAATTAGTCTTTTGAATACAGTACCGACAATAATACAATATGTCATAGTTATGTCGATTTCTCCATAACAAAGAGGGTTATCTCATCTCACAGTTTCCAGGTCATATTTGTGCAAGAACCCTATGACTTCTTATGACGTAAGAAGGTCAATATTTTATCTCAAGCGCGCCTCGTAAAGTTTGAAAAGGTTACCAGTTGTATATTATCAAAGGCTCGCATAAATATTGCGAGCACAAGAAATATCTTTTTACTGACATTTCCCTGCTAACGAAATAATATAGGTACTGATCGTTTTGCAATAAAATATTGAACATAAATAAAGATAATATTCCTTGGAGATATTCACGAAGGTTCACTGCGGAATAAATATTAGATGCATGTTTTATATTAAAACTTTAAACAATATTAAGTTGTGTTTTTTTTAATTTATTTAGGTATTTTAAAATACTTTAATGAATTTACAAAATCCTTTAGAAATGTTGTGTTTCTTTTAGTGTTACTATATAATATAACATTTTGTAGAAATAATGTATAATAATTATATGAAAAAATAACATGACTCTTTTATTAGATCCAAAATATACAGAATATTTGTAAATTTACTGATGTAATTATATATAAATGCAAGTTTTTAAAAACAACTACCTTTACATTCAACTCATCTCATTGTAAATTCAACGATTTTTTTTTAAATCTATTACAACATAGTAATTTATCTGAATGTTTGTTTGAATATCACTATAAAACTACTGTCTTTTAATTAAATTTTTATTAAATTTGACACGGGAATACGGGAAAAGCTTAATATGAGGAAAATTCCTATTATGTTAATAATAAAACTTTAAATATCCATGATTAGGTTTTATGACATGATTTGAGTCATGGATAGAAAAAAGTATTTGAGTTAATAAATACAAACCCATGGTTGGATTTTTAAAATACATACACATAGAAATTTTATGACAAACATATAGATTGTAAAACAATTTCAAAAATCCTATATAGAGATAAAAAAGCACATATCTACAGCATCTGTGGAAACAGGCTGCAAATTCATGACCTTAACAAACATCCAAGATAGTATCTCTTTAACTTATTCTTGTCTATGGATATGCTTTTTCCATAGATGTTATCATGTTACATTTACGCTAGACGCGTGTGTACTGAGCCTATAAATACACCGATGCCGACTTACAAGACGCCCTTACAACTTAAACGAAATAATATTTAATACATATATTTGAAAATTTTCGGAATTATTATAAAAAAATCATCATGAGAACGTCCGAAGCTCAGAATTAAATAATTAAAATGATTGCGATAATCCATTTGGATCATAATAATTATTATTATTATAAAAAGCCTAAAAGCGATGTGGAACTACTCATTACCAAACAGCGTACAACAGATACTTTAGAATTATATATGAAAAATGTAACTTGTATGTTGTTATATAAATAGTTTATTTATTTTTAATCTCCTACTCACAGTCACAATGTATACACATATCAAAAGGTTCTCGTCTTTTTTTTAACTAAATATCTGTAAACAATACATTAGGATATTTTAAGATGATTAGGATGGATTTTAGGATAAATAAATTAGAATACTTAGGATGATTTATAGAATAATTCTAAATTACTAAAGATACATTTTCTTTAAACAGTTATTTTAAATATGCCAATAGATTTGGATTTATAGAATGTATAACAATTATATTTTGAATTGACGATTTGGTAAACTGTCATAGTTTACGTAACGTCAAAAGTATTATTTTAATATAATAAGGATGGATTTTAGGATAAATATATTAATCCACTTAGGGTGATTTATAGAATGATCCTAAATTACTAAAGATATATATATTTTAAACAGTTTTTTTAAATATGCCAATACTTAGATTTGAATTTATAGAATGTATAATAATTATATTTTAAATTGATGATTTGGTAAACTGACATTGTTTTCGTAACGTCAAAATTCTTACTAGGGGTACTGCGATATAAAGAGTGGGACAAAATAAAGCAATAACTAGTAAGTCCTCAGAAAGTCATACTACTATCGGACGGTCTTCTCAGAATGCAATCTGAGTTAAAGTACTGTGAAGTATTTATTATTCGTATCAGGTTCTTAAGCAAAATATTGAGTACAATGATCGTAGGTTATTTCTTGGAAGCTAATTGCTGTACTAAATATGTACTAATGTTTTTACAAATGTACACCTTCTGTTTGTAGTTTTACAATAAATAATATACTTGGTTGTATATAAGACATTATTAAATCATTATTATATCATTGTATTAATAATATAGCGTTTCTGAAAACTATAAATATTGAAACACAATTTTTTTAAATATCGTAATTTGGAAGAATTAGATGTAATTTTTGTCGTAATTGTAATGCGTGCAGACAAATTATACACTAAACCATACATTATTAAGCTATTTCTCTTCCAACAAATAATTTCACTATTTAAATCTAATTATAATTATTTCTCGACCAAAATATCTTAACAAATTTATAAGATATGAGCGTTTTAAAATTGAGTAACCTCGTTGTATTTGAAATGTGTTACGTAATATAAATAATATTTTTCATTTATAAATGTAGCTGCCGGCAAAAAGTGGTGATAACATTCGAAGACATTTCACAAATCCGCAGAATGGATATCTTAAGTTTTATCGCTCTGTAGAGAAATGCAACCGAGGTATTATCTGATCCCTGCCATAACTTAGTCTAAAATACTAAAATTGCTTTCAAGAAATCTGTTACTGCGATCTTCACGCTCTCTGCGCTTATTATCCATTATGATACCAATAGCTGAATATTATTACCATTCTCATTTATCCGTTTATCTCAATAGCCTTCCTGAAAGGTTACAGCCCTGTTTTAATTAATATCTGAAGTACTTGTACTAATCATGAGATAATAGTAGCTGGGTCTAAATCGTTTTTATATGTCAAGAGATAGCGATAAATATATCAGTAGGTACCAACTCATAACAAACTCATTTACCCTTTTACTTGTGTGATTAAATCTTTCGTGAGGTAACGCTTATCTCCATTTGATTATGTTTACTTTAAACTTTTAATAACTGCCTGTAATCGTTTTTCTAAACAGTTTTTCTGAAAAAGGATTTTTTTTAAAATGGTGTGTTTTTTTTTATTTTATTAACATTTTCAATATAATTATTAAAACTAACATCTAGTAACATCCACAGATACTTAATTACGTGAAACAATAGCAGTCCAAGTATTTAAATAGAACCTTCCTATCGGATCACGAACCTGAAGTCTAACACAAGAACTGTTTTAATGGAACGATTTACTTCTTACGAGAAGTGGTTTCAGCAAGTGTAGAATATACTAGTTACTGGACCAGGGTTTACTCTTCTTTTAAAGTATTTTATTGTATGTTACCGCTATTAAAAATACAATAAAAAAAGATTCATGGCCGCCACTTCGTATTACTATACGTTAATTGATTTCTCTGTTTTATGTGTTATCCACAAAGTATGGCTACAATACGTATAAATTATTTTTCAACTTTCGACAGTGAAATAATGCGAGACAATTTAGTTAAATCACTGTCTCTCAGTCAATAACACATACGAGTTACTTTCTTTCAACTGAAATACAATACAGAAGTAGGCTATTGTTATGATAACGGGAAGTTATGGGAACTTTCGATTTAATATGTCCAAAGATAACAACAGAAATATTAACCGAATTATGACAAAATAATATATTTTAATAATTTATTATACAGATATATAGTGTAGAATATTCGAAAAAAAATACAAAGACCTAATTTACATTGTACGCGAGCTACATTCATATATGTATTAACTATAAATCTTTTAATCCAAACAAAGTTACATGACTATAACGTTACATAAATATGAAGACAGACAGACAGCCTTAATAAAACATTCATGGTTGGTAGAGAGAAGATCGTTACATGTTTGAAATACACTATTTACAAGCGTCGATATTTCGCATTGAACAGGATCCGTTAGAAGTGTGAGGCGCGGTATGTCTGCGCGGGCGCAACAGACTGATCGTGGATCATAAATCCAAGAGACCTGACCTTCAGCGTCGGCGCATTACGTCTTTGTGTTAGCACCAATATTAATAATATTCCTATCATAACACCCTCTGAAATATAATAATATTTCAGATTATTGACGTCATAATTTCATTTTTAAATTCTTTAATCTAAAAGATAAAACTTTGTTAACCATTGCTACCGATCAGTTATTAAGAAGAAGTAATTTTTTTAATATATTTAAAATCATATATCTTAGTGAAATTATTGATACATCCGAGCGCGTACTGTAACTCGTCGGCTAGACGAACGTCTGCATAAAAAATACTAAATGACAGGCAAATATTGTTGAGCGATTACCCTGTCAGTTCTGCCAGTACTTGCACACGGACAACATAAAGAAATAGTTTCATATATATATTTGTAATGCATTTTATCTCCTTTTAATGCACTCCAAGCTAGATCGATTAAATTGTACTCCACGAGATCATATCTCAGCTTACTAAGCATTAGCTTGCACTAATAAATAATATCAAGTATATTTTACAAAGCATTTAACAACGTTATGGAAAGTTCTTATTCATAACTACATGCACATATTGTTCTGAATATAAAGCCTCGTTATATTTTATTTGTTACGGCCTTAGCTTTGTTATTTATATTATTGCGTTCAATTTAATAACAGCAAAATCTTATTAAATTGAGCAGTTATTCAAGTTTATAATATGTCTTACGTGAAAAGTTTAAATTTACGTCCATGTAATGCATTTTACTTAACTTTAATATGTTATGAGTAATTTTAAAGCAATTGAAATACGTGATTATTTAACAATAAGTGATGAGTTGCATGTCGTTAATAAGTTTAAATTTTACGTAAAGTGAAAATGAGAAACAGTTGAGACCAAGTATCCAGTTATGCTAAGAATCATTACCAATTATCTGGTATTAAATTGACCTTTGGTTTAAGGGCGTTTTCGTGTCCAAGCCTCGTGTTGGTGATAAGTATGACGTAATAAATCTGTGAGACATCCAGACCATGTTGCTCGCTAATATAAATTTCGTCCCTTGTTTTAAAGTACCGTTTTTTGAACGAAAATCTTTTCGAATCTGATATCTTTACACCAATCTTCATTGTAGCATGTGAATTGTAACTTGTAAGTTTCAGACTACGAAGAATGTTAACGAGAAAAAGTTACCAGAATTACTCGCTTTAAATGCGATTATATTCTGGTTAATTATATTATTCTTTTTATATATTTAACATTCTGTATTCTCGTACAATAATTAATGAGTTTAAAAACATAAATCCTTTGTTCTAGTCCCATGTCATGTGAATAATAATAATAGTATGTATGCAGTTAAATATTAAAATTACAATGCTACGAGGAAGATATTTGTACCTGTCTCGAGATTGTCTTTATTCAGCAGGTTACTATTATATCGAGATAACATGTCGAAGCGGCCGGTTATTAAAGTAAGTACCCTCCCCTTGTCTACGGTATATTTATGATTCTTTAATAAGAATATAAAACCAGCTATCAATTGAATACAAAAGGTATAAATAGATTTACCATTGTTTAAATTTTTTCATACTATATAGAATGGAAATTATAGATATATTTAAGTACAAACAATGAATTAATACTATATTACTAATCAAGTATATTAATATATATATATTTGAAGATTGAGGTAATATATTAATATCTATCTATAGCTGATTGGCACAATGGTAGTGCGCCAGTCTATTGTGTCTGTGGCCGTGGGTTCGATACCCAGACTAGAACAATATTTTTGTTAGAAACCGGTATTTTTCTAGGGTCTGGGTAATATTTAAGTATTTAAAATATATAAGATTTTTTTGTATAGTGTCTTTGGTACATCTATACATATAATAAAATTGTCACTAATCTATTCCTGTACATGAAATTAAAAAAAAAACAAAAACATCAATATTAAGTCCTGAAAAGTAAGTAATGAGTGCTTAATGGATTATCATACTATGTTTCTACTACTATCTATCTAGCCAAACTATTTATTTATCTATCAAACGGAACTATAAATTTTTCGAAAATAAATTATAAAAAGAAAAATTGCAACAACAAAAAACTAACGTATATATGTGAGGAGGGACATTGGCTCGATTAGTAAGTACTTGAATAAGCAAGAAAAGTGAGAAGAGACTTAAAAATTAAAACCAGTATAAATATACCGTACTTTTGTACTTTTATCGTAGATGATTTGAATATGATTATTGTTTATAGGAAGAGTGAGTTTATAAGAAAGGTATATAAACCGCGTATCGGAGAGACCAAGTTCTGTATAGTACCAAGGGAGGTTTAAATACAAGTAATATAGATATAATAATATTGATAGAACGTATTGATGGTACTTATTTATAGTACATATTGATGGAACATATTGTTTGTACGTATTGATATTAAGTATTGATAGTACGTATTGATGTACGTTTTGATAGTAAGTATTGATAGTACGTGTTGATAGTCTATATTGGTCGTATATATTGATAGTACGTATTGATAGTAAGTATTGATAGTAGGTTTTGAAAGTAAGTATTAATAGTACATATTGATAGTAAGTATTGATAGTACGTATTGATGGTGCGTATTGATGGTATTTATTGATAGTACGTATTGAAAGTAAGTATTGATGGAACGTATTGATAGTAAGTATTGATGGTACGTATTGATAGTACATATTGATATTACGTATTGATTGTAAGTATTAATAGTACGTATTGATAGTAAGTCTTGATGGAACGTATTGATAGTAAGTATTGATAGTAGGTTTTGAAAGTAACTATTAATAGTACATATTGATAGTAAGTATTGATAGTACGTATTGAAAGTAAGTATTGATGGAACGTATTGATAGTAAGTATTGATGGTACGTATTGATAGTACATATTGATATTACGTATTGATTGTAAGTATTAATAGTACGTATTGATAGTAAGTATTGATGGAACGTATTGATAGTAAGTATTGATAGTACACATTGATAGTACACATTGATAGTACATATTGATAGTAAGTATTGATAGTACGTATTGATAGTAAATATTGATAGTACATATTGATAGTACGTATTGATGTTATTTATTGATAGTACGTATTGATAGTAAATATTGATAGTACATATTGATAGTACGTATTGATGGTACGTATTGATGTACGTTTTGATAGTAAGTATTAATGGTACTTATTGATAGTACATATTGGTAGTACGTATTGATGTACGTTTTGATAATAAGTATTGATGGTGCTTATAGGTAGTAAATATTGATAGTACTTATTGATAGTACATATTGATAGTACATATTGATAGTACATATTGATAGTACATATTGATAGTACACATTGATGGTACATATTTATAGTATATATTGATAGTGATTTCTAAGATCATAATTGAAGCTATCTTTTTCAATGACAAGATAAACTAACTATAAGTAAAGATAAACTTCCAAACTATTTATCTATCTATCAAACGGAACTATCAAGTTTTCGAAAATAAATTAAAAAAAAAATAATTGCAACAACAAAAAACTAACGTATTTATGTGAGGAGGGACATTTGCTTGATTAGTTGATACGGTAAATATAACTATTTATGTGAGGAGGGACATTTGCTTGATTAGTTACTAATTTATTAGTTTATAAGAGCAAGAGAACCCATAACAATGGTTTTTCAGTTTGTCTGTTTGTCTGTATGTCTGTATGTTTGTGCACGCTAATCTCAGAAACGACCTAACCAATTTAAATGTGGTTTTCAGAAATATATTATCATAATCTTTACTTAACATTTAACGTTTATTTCATTTAAATCGGTTAAGAAATAAAAAAGTTATGACAATTTTTGTCAATCACGTAATAGGTACTATGCAAACCTTATTCTATATATGTAATAAATCTGTAGAGGTGTAGTCTTTGTACATTAAAAATATTTAAAAAAAATATACCAGGATGTGAAGTGATAACTAACAGAATCCATTTTCTGCATTTTTAAAATCTTTGTCTGTTTATCTTTTAGTTGTGCACACAATACGAAAAAAAAAATTTTTCAAAATTTCATACAGGTAGAACATTATGTAAGCAGGAAAATCCAAAACAATGTTTTTTTCATTTTGTCTGTTCGTCTGTATGTCTGGATGTTTGTGCACGCTAATGTCAGAAACGGGTTAATCGATTTTGATGCAGTTTTCGGGAATATATTTTTATGGGATTCACTTTACATTTTATTTTATTTTTTTAACAATTGGTTAACAAATGAAGAAGTTAATAATCTCTTATTGTTATAGCATTGCTGCTTACCAGTTTGAAGGTTTATAATTTTTACAACATTAGTAAGCACAAAGGGTACGTTTTATCAAATACGAAATCTACGCGTACGAGGTCGCAGGCACAGCTAGTACATAAATAAATCAATCCATTTTAACTGTTTTGGGAGATTTCACCTATATGTTGTGGTTGGGTGTTTAATTTTATATAAAACTGATTCTATTTTTACAACAGATTTATTAAAATCAATATGATAGATTCATACTGCATTTAAAATAAAAGTAATACGAGTTTTTTTCTAATTTCTTTTATTTCTAATTTAAATATTAAAAACACCAAACGATGTCGGAGCCTGTCAGCTAGATAACAATACTATCTTAAAGATATCAAATTCAAATGTGCATTTCATTTCTGTCCCATTTAAATCAAACATTAAATATATTCAAACTCTGACCATTAAGTAATCAGCCACGAAATAAGACAATTGAAGTTCTCATTTAAGATCCGCTTGTGACCTACTCTTAGTCCTAAAGACAATTTAAAACCATTACATACAAATTGATGTTAACATGTTGTTTAAGAGAATGATTATGTAAATATTTGTTTAATGAATCATTGTACGTCAATGAAGAGAAAAGCGAAGTGAAAACAATATCCAGAGTGCTAATATGAAAGAATTTAACATAACTCTATATTCACTTCATATAATGTAACGAGAACTGATTTACTTATTAATTGTCCATAGTTTGTTAAAATTGAATGAGTTGAAAGTAAAGATAAATTACTCAAAAAATATATAACAAACGAAGTTTTTTTTATTTGCATAACCTTATTATGCATATTTTATATAATTATCAAATGATACAAAAAAAGTATTTTTTTATGAGTAAGTATTTTGTGAACATTTTAAAATAAACATGATACATATATATAAGTTAGAGTTATAAGTAAAAATGTTCTGTTTTGTTGAGTATAACAACCGTTTAGTCAAGAAAATAGCCAAGACATTCATGTGACAGACGAGCAGACAGTAAGTATGGGTCTGAATCACATAAATAATAATTACATCGGAGACTATCTTTTTGTAAACATTGTAATATTATATCCAGCGCGCTCTGGTTATTATTGACGACGTTCTCTATTATTTTATTACATTATTTGACTTACATAAAATATCTTTCAGTATCTCGTAACAATAATCAGTGTAACTCTATATTGAAAAACATTAAAATAAGAACAGTAAATGTGAAATCTTAGCATAGTTTTTATTCATGTAATATGCAATATTTAGGAATTTTTAGCAATATTTAGATATATAAAAATAGTTTTCACATTTATTGTTATTATATAAAAATAATATAATTACACAGTAACATAAATTGTAACTTATATGTCATTATAAAATATAAAGAATAAATGAACATCTACAATGTCCGCGGTACCTATCATAATTTAGCAGCATCTTATTAAGAGGAGTTGCAATGTGTTACTATTGTAGAGCGTCAACCTCGTCAACAATAACTGCATACACACGTAAATATATGATGTCTGACAGCTATTATTAAGCAAATGGATAGAATATTGCAGTCCTGACAGGAGGTCTGGATGTGATATTTAACAAGCCATTCATGGACTCCAATGACCGAGCATGCATCTCGAATAAGTAGACATCAGACTCGTTACTAGACCAGCGACTTACGATACAATATATATAACAATGTAAAACAATAATAATACAATTAATAAATGTAGTGGTTATAGATGATTAGATGAAATTTAATATGCAGTAGACTTCAATGCTATTACTTGCAATTCTCTAAATAGGTCGCTAGTCTACGCTGTACCCAGGACCACAAACGAGGAACCTGACAACGTCATCCAACTTCATCTCAGCCTGGCACTGACAAAGCGGCGCCATCAATGACAGCAGACGTTGACCTCAAAGAGATATTACTTTATGTTACTGATCGCAATACAGAAATGTTACTTCTAAAGAAAGATGGACAGTTTAAATGGTCTTGGCTTTTATACGACGCTATCAATACTCTATATACTGGCAATGATTATCGAATACATTAATTATATGAAAATACTTAATTTAAAAAAGACTTCAATAAATATAGAATGAAAAATAAATAAATACAGGCAGGGTTTCGAATCCGCTACCACTGGGAAACCGTCCCATCGCTCTACCAATTGAGCTGTACCGCTTCCGTGAATTTAGTATTTTACATATAATCCCTTTTATCGGGAAGATAAGATAGTTTTATTTTTCAAAAATAATTTTCAATCTATATTTTCTATATTTATATATATTATACAAAAATTTACATGTAGATATTCACAATCGTTTAACAATTTTGAATATATAATGCATATACGTAGATTAAATAAGTATATTATTTATTTATTCCGCTAATGAGTATAATGTGTCTATTACAATATTATCCGATCTAATCTCCAGGAAATGTCAACGCCGGTAGCTGCAGTGTGAGGCTTACATAACGTCTCGAGCACCCATACACCCATGCCTAAACCGTGACTGGAAACGAGCTCGTCCGTCCACATATCCAGCGCACCCGTGCCAATTACACGATACACCCACAAACTTTCGCTAATAGAAGCCATGACATGCGATTTTAAATTGCAAACAAGATGTTAATTAGCGAAAACTACAGCTAAAGCTGCGGCTAAATGCCACCGACACCCGTATGGAAATTAGGGACAAATTACGTCCCCACTGTTACTTTCATTTGTATAACAAGTTACATAATGTTATAATGGATGGTTTCTTAATCTGATCATTGTCCTTATTGAATAATGTGCCCTTATTGCAACGAGCTCCAAATTTCAATCAAGATTGCCCAAAAGCTTAACTTACTTTTTAATGAGACCAAAGGGTCTTAACCGACCTCAGAGGATAAATGAGGTTATTAATATCAGATCATGGTCAAATATAAACAATGACACTAATAAATGCAGATCGAATGAAAGAGATATATTCAAAACAATCGGTCAAATATTTACCAATATATCTAGAGCAGATAATCACGCGTGCTTAGTTCGTTATGCAACGTATAAAATATTGCGAATCATAGCCGAGCGAATTGCTGAGCAGGTTGAGATGGAACTCGAGATACAGATAATCTAATAAGTCAAATCTGTAGCCGTCGACCAATACTATAACTCAGGGCTGTAATGTCAGAGGTTAATTAAAAATAGCAACTTTAATCTTGTATGTCAGAAGATGAAGTTAGATAAAATGCATCCGACTTATGCAAGGTTCTAGCCGTTCTTGTTTCTTTAAGGTTTGTGAAATATTTTTATTTTATACATGTTGAGATAAGCCCTTTATATAAAAGTAAGTCAAGTTATTTTATCGAATTGATTTTTGTAATAATGAAGTCACAATAATTAATACAAAATTGTCACAAGACAGAAATATTTTAATAAAATATAATATTTATTTGTTTGTGTCTACTTATATTTCATTTGCCAGTTTTTAATTAATTTAATGAGAAAATATTCCACATCGTTTATAAAGGTTGCTTTATAAGGCGCCGTGGTAGTTGGCAACACTTAACCGGCTATTATTAAGCAGTTAAGTGATTTACTTGTTTCTTACGACGTGACATCACCACCAAGAAAGGGTGTTTGTTTTAACACGCTTTTACTCATCTTGTTATTTATATATGTATTGGCAATATATGTACAATAAATACTCTTTGTGTTTTTAACGAACCGCAAAATTATATAAATACGAAGATCAATTCATTTCTCTTTAAATTCCAATTCTTATATCTCTTATGAAAACGATTGTTGATTGAATTTAAAAAAGACTAAAAAAACATCTGAGAAGTTTTTCTAAAATAAGGTTAATACAAACATTGCACGATCTCTTTTAAATATACTGACAAAGACTTGAAGATATATTCTTTTCACAGATTAAGTCCATTATATTGCACTTATTGTGTTTGTATAAATATTATTAACAATAGAACAGCACAATATGATCACAATCGATTCAATCATGAAATCGATAACGCTCTTTGGTCAAAGGTCTCGCTTTTATTTTTCCACTACACGTAAACTGTTACATGTTTGTTCTACTAACACTTAGCCTCTCGATGGTGTCAATCATTATTTAAAAACCTATTGAATTGATAAAAATAATATACATTGATTAAATTTAACCTAGAGCTCTACATAAGTTGGTCGGACGGTGCTTAAACAAGTAAAGTAAACAAAAAAAATTATTTGAATATTGTGCCTTAAAATTATTATTCTTAATACTTTACATAAAAAACATCCACACTTGAACTAATTCTTTCAATTGTAATTCTCACAACCCGTGCCAGACAATATGTCGCAACAATACTGACTGGACTTTGGCGCTACGAGTATGAACCAGTAAGACAAATTACATTAAGATCTCGCTGATCCGAACCCGCGGCCACTGCACTGGTAACAGCTACACATCCAATACAGAGGTTACGATGACACTGGATTAAGGCAGTCATCGAATACTTGTAATTTAGCCAAGATTCAAACTGTGTCACTGCCAATGGGTAACTGTGTCTTATTTCGGGAGGTTCAAAACCCATGTGCGTGTTCGCGTGTGTTGCTGATCGTGATTCAATTCCGGCACTCGCAGACGGTCCAATCAATTTCGGAGCATGCAATCTCAGAACTTTCGCCAGAACCATATGATATGTATCTCCCAGACGGCCATTAATATAAGATTTCAAGTGTGTCTATAGGCAACTGGGTCACAGATTTAATTGAATCTTCTCTGGAATTTTAGAGCTGATTTATTATTATATTTGAATACAAAAGGTCATTAAAGATCACTGACATTAAGGAAAAATAATAAAAAAAACTTTATTCATAATATAATACACGTGTAATTTTTTATTGTCTCGATACCACATAAGGAAAATAATAGTAATTACGCCCACACAAGTAAGATGATCTATTAAAACGGGGGCGTAACAAAAATATATATTTTAAAGTTGCAATATTAATAAATCTTATATGAAAAGCCTTTGTAAAATATAATTTCGTGTTTCCCTCGATTTAGTCGTCCCCTGCTGCTTCAGTGCCTCTACATCGCAATTATTACTCTCAACTGTCCCTTTAGGTAGATACCTACTATAGATCAACTCATGCCCCTCTTATATTCATATAACACTAATAACAGCTCCCTTTGTACCTTAACTAACGATATACATTAAATGCATCTTGATATACTTATCCCGAATGAATAAACAATTCCAAAAAGATAACATTATAGAGTTAGAACGTTATTTATTCTAGCAGAATCTAGCCATTAGGTCTCATTCATTATTATGCAAGACAGCTGAAAATCATAGACATTAACTGTGCGACAGTTTGCAGTAACTTTGAAATATACGCATTAGAATTTAATTATATGCAATGGAAATCGCAAATGGACTATAAATATAGCAACAGAACAATTTTATTGTCTGTTTACATAAAAGTTAATTTCTATTGGTGCTACGTTCTTAATAGAAATCCAATTTGTAATTTATACTATGGTTTATTCCATGGTATACAGTATACTCCGTCGTTACTCCATGGTATTATTTCGTTCGTATTGAACGATTACTTAATTCTTTCTATCTTTAGCTGCTATAAGCTGTATATGGTTCGGTTATAAGGGCCGTTATATTAAAATGTACCTACGTGTTACCGTTACCGGGTTTTAAGAAACTATTTACATTTAAAGATAAATGAAATAAAAAACATTTATACTTAATTGACGTGAGCCGTTCGCCAGCATGCAATTTACAGTAAAGACACGCCAAGACTTCTTTCTCGATATATTATTAAGTTTAATTTTGTTATTTCATTGCAAACATCTTTTACACCTTTAATATATGCAAGACAAATATAAAAGAGTATATTTTTATGCTTATAAGTCCAAAGTACAACGAAATCTGAATTCATTTATTCACATTTAACGAAATAAATCACAAATAAATAAAAAGGTTGGAAACTTAATAATATGTAAGATTATATTATATTGTAGTTGATAACAATACATTATTTTCATACATATATATTAATTTTCGATCACAAATAAATATATAAAAATGTTATACCTAATCGTTATTATAAAACTTTGAGTATAAAAAAAAATATTTGAATTGAATTTAATCACAATAACTTAATAGATTCGAATGATAGTTTCCAGTTTGCGTAATCCAATAAATTCACACAGACTATTCATACAAAGAATATAAACATTTAATTTTAGGCTTCATCTTCACGAGGCAGCTGTCCCGTCAAAGAAATCTTCCGAATGGTCATTATACTGCCGGCTTTATCGTAACGCCTCACTGTCACATGTAACGCATCACTGAGGACTCGCTGACATAATGCAACTTACTGCAACTGTTATTAACTCCAACCGTATACGTTTCACGTCAATTGCGTCAAATGACACACGTATGAATTGACGCTTCACAAAACCCGTCAGTGAAGATGAAGCCTTAAATTAAATGCTTTATTGAACCGCGTGAAATTTTAAAACGTTATACTCAAATGTAAGATTTGTTTAAATTATACATCGCGGCCATAATAACATACTGTTTCAGATAAAAGGCGGGAAAAATTGTAATATATTTTTTACCAATTACATATATTTGGTTCTTTTAATGCCGTTATTTGTTAAACTGGATATCATATAACTATACTTTCATATATAATTAATATTTTTAATACGACTAGTTTTAAAACTTTATTTCAGACCTTGATATTACAAAAATTACCTATTAAATATTTATGACATTATCGATATTATATTAGTTCTTTAACCTCATAAATCATTTTAACGTATTAAATCGCCTATAAATCTCATTGGCGCCACATTTAGTGGCAAATAGCATAATTTCGCAAACATTAAGTTAAAACTATACAAAATGGTCTAGACGTAATGGCCCTACGATGATCTGAGATCGAGGAGAGATAAATTTCATGCGGTGGACAGCAAAATTGTTGTTTTGACCATACCTTTAACTACTATGTTCCTATAAAATATATTCTTCCATAGCATTGACAAGACTCTTTTCAAGAGAAACATCAGAAAATAAGCTTCAAAGTAAGTATGGTCGTAAGTCATTGTGTAATATCAAATGCCTACTCTTGCGCATCACAAATAACAAAATGGGGTAATACTCGCACAATAGAGATAATTATTACATAATTTAGTGATAATAAATAAACTGTACATTTATTTCATGCTAAATCTAAACCACAAACGATATTTATGTATTCTCTTGCAACTCGGTTACGTACATTGAATATTTTAGTGTTTAAATTAAAGCAGAAAATTACTTACCAGACATTTTAAATTTAACTTAACATATTGTTTATATTTACCACATTATGTATATTTATTTTATTCATAGAAAAGTTGGACTGTGTTTTTTATTTAGATGCATTCAAATAGCTACAGCGTAAGAAAATAACATTTGCCATAAAATCGCCAGTATGTTTTAATAAGTGAAAATCCATGTACGTTCTAGTTGAGAATATTCAATGTTGAATTAATAGCTACAATGTTATCTAAATGAAACAAGGTTCGACTCCCACGTATGTACATAAGTAAATATAAAAATTCTAGCAGCGCCGGCTATTTCTTACGAGGTATGCCCAGGTGATCTGCAGGTATACTTTTTTCTAATCAGCCTTTGTATTCTGTTTATAGCAATTAATAAAAACTCTATTAAGATTAAAAACATTTTTATACGGTTATAATATTTTTATAAATAATTAACCTTTTAAGCTTGAAACTTATATTATTATGACTGTTTTATTGTTAATAATTTACTAATAAGCAATGGCGTTTAATTGGATTGCTCAATATCTTTGAGTGTAATTAAACACAGATAGTTGATTTTAATTAAAACAATGACTCAGGCCCAGAGCATTTTCGGGTTGCAACAAAAACATATCACGGGTCCATTTTGAAATACTTTATGACATTTAGAGATTCCTAAAGTCGAATAAGGTGTCAACTTGAGTTGCTTCCACTATATGAGGAGATGGCGCGTTAGCCGTATATGTATCTTGTAGAATCTGCCGTGAACTCGCAATGAACTCCACTGTGGTTTGATTGTGGTAAAATTGGTATAAAATGTATTGTTAAATTGTAAACATATTTCATACTATATAATATATTATATATTATATAATACTAGCGTCTTATACCTAGCATTATTCCATTTTTATTCGGTCGTTTTTATAGTTGATTATAACAATGTATTAATATTTTTAATAATGTCTATAAACATGTCAGGCATGTTTTGCTTATTACACTTTTAATATATTATAGGATTTTTAAAATATCAATATGAATTGAATTTGAACTTGAGACCCCCGGGAGTCTATCGCTCCTGCTCTGATAACTAAGTTACCATGTTGTTAGATTCTATTCGATTCTCCTTGCAGTGATTCTATACTGCAAAGTTCGAAACATTGGATTCATTTTTAAAAAATCCTGATAGATGTCGCCATTGTCCCGATAAGATATATATGAACTGATAAATTTGTCAAATAGGCTAGCGACACGGTAGCTAAATTGGTAGAGCGACAGGACGATTTCCCAGAGGTCGCGGGT
Source organism: Napeogenes sylphis (assembly GCA_959347405.1). NCBI lineage: Eukaryota > Metazoa > Arthropoda > Insecta > Lepidoptera > Nymphalidae > Napeogenes > Napeogenes sylphis. The sequence continues at coordinate 23,886,232 of OY365788.1, read as the reverse complement.
TCGGTCTTTGTAGACGATTGTATCATTCTATATTTATTTAAATAAATGTATCATTTAACTTAATTAAAAGTATTACAATCAGTAAAGTTGAAGTGACATTACCAACCATAATATGAAACCTTTTTTCATGAATTTTAAACGATTCAAAAACTTAAAGCTTTCATTTTATTATCTTTTCAAAAGATTTTACTTTGTGAGGGTGTTTAAAAGAGTAGTAGTTTATTATCTACTTTATATTCCGAAGTAGTAAATAACTCGCTGTAAGTTACGTAGAAAACGATTTTTGCAACATATTAAGAATGTGAACTCTCTGCAATAAATAAGGAAATATTATATATGGATATGTTTTTCGATGCCATGAATTCACGAAATAAGATTTATACTAAAAAGGTAAATTATATCATAAGTACAATGAACCTCAAATATGTCAAACTAGACTGTATGAGAGCAGTTCTGAACACATCATAGGGTTGTCACTTGTAAATTATAATAAGCCCATGTATGATGCCTATTTTTGTATGATAAATATATTTATTATATATTAGAAATGTATAATAAATATACTTTTATGTTATTGTGTTATAACAGTCGAGTGGGTATAAGTACAAAAAAATAGTTTTTTACAATATTTTAAATTCTTTATAAGTCTGATTAAATACAATTGAGTGGTAAATGTTATAATATGTTAGAATTTAAAATACAATAATAAAATAAAACTAACTTGTTCAAAATCCGTTTAAAAAGAGCTCTTATATATTTTTTTTAATTTGCATCTGGTTTTTCGCACCTCTATTGGGATCTTTTTTAAATTCAAGAAGCAATAACCTGTCATTTAATAAAATTCATATCTTAAGATAATTCTGTATTATCAAGATTTTAAATCATCACCAGCTTTCTAACTGGGCGGATCGTACAGGTTATTATCGACAGATTTTGCTCAGATTCTAAGCCCGTGAATGCTGGTGTTCTCCAGGGCTGCGTGTTTTCGCCAAAACTGTTACTGCTGCATATCAAGATCTTCTGGAGATGACAGTACTGCAGATGCTATTTATTCCGGCCGTGCAGGATTAAACTGAACCTTATTTAATTTCCGTTTCCGCAGAAGACACAAGTTGACCACTAAGAAAACTCCAATCGTCATCTTCGAAAACACTTCTCTCAATGCTTCGTCAAGCTTAGGAGTACCTTGAATGGAAATATTGAGTGATAATCAGTTTCGCGGACATCTGGAGAGAAGGCTGGAGACTGGGATTGAGGAAAAAAACTGGGATTCTTCAACAGAGCGAAGCAGAACTTCACGCCAACCAAAGACTTGCGCTTTATAAAGCACATGGACACATGGACTGTTCTCATCTCTGGTCAGGATTCCCAATATATCAGATTTACCGTTTGAGTTGTCGGGAACCCAAGAAGTGGAACGAACTCCCTTTAGCCTTCAAAAAGAGTGCCTACTTTTGAGTTGCAAAACACCTTGGAGATCATTTCACATCAGGTGATCCGCAGGATCGGTCCCCTTGTATAAATATAAATAATAGCTTTTAAGTCGATTTATGTATGTTTATAAAGAAGTATAAAATAAGAATATTACGAAAAAGGTGTGATAAAAATAATTGACTATTAGAAATCTATAATTAGTTTCTAAATCCAACATTGACAACCTTAATACCAAAAAATTTAATAAATATCCAAATAAACCGGTCCTTGTTATTTAATTGGAGCGTAAGATCATTACTGTGTTAGTTACCACCACCATCCCCACCACTTATGCAATATTGATATCGTATGCGTGTAATATGACACCTGTCCACGGGAATTAGTGTTGAAAATCAGCATTAGGTGTGCTACAAGTGTTAATTTGTCGACAGTTACATCGAAGCCCAAATCTCAGTAATGGACTGGAATAACGAGATTTTTAATTCCATTTACAAAATAAATTGGGTATTTCCGGTTGTTTTATTTTTAACTAACTTTTTTCATATATTTAATTAAAATAAGTAATTTAAATGACATTTTTATATTATTTACACCAAGATTTTCATACAAGCTTTTAATTCTCATAAGGGTGGAATTGCCGAAAACATTGTACTTATATGTTTTGCATCGAAAAATTAACAGCATTCTTGGTTCAAATATTTGAACTGAACGTTTATAATTCAAGATCTATTATATTTTTAATGTAAATGTAATTTTATTTTACATACCATTATCACTATTTATTATTTTATCCAACATACCATACCTACATTAAAAAAGAAAAACATATTTCACACCAAATTACCAAGATTTTCATTACAGGAGAGGCAACATAGTGTTTTACTACATCATAAACCGATGAAAACGGGATAATTAAAGTAGATGAAGGTTTTCATAGTAACGAGTTCTCGGCGCCAATATTCTATCGGTAAATAGGGGGTGGTCTGTACGGCTTCGGCACGGCGCAGGAGCGAGGCCACTAAATCACACGCTAATAACTAGAGGCAGATACGATCTATGCTTTCAATAATAAAGTCAGCCAATTGTACCCGGTACTCTTAGAAAGTCCCACAGTACAGTTCTTTACCGGTTTGATGACGGGTAACTACTGCCCGCTTTATAATTACCGAGCCAACGACAATTCCTTATCTCTCTATTGTTGTTATAAATTGAAACATCTAGATAAAATGAAAAGTTTGAATGGGATTAAATTAGCCTTCCAGCTAGCCTACTGTTATCGTTATAAAAGCAATTTAATCTCACTTTCCCCTTTACTCTGGCCCACGTGTGATTACTTGATGAGGATAAACGCTTTCTTTCAACACTGCTGTTATCTTTTAACTCCATTATTAATCGCTGCAAGTATAATTACTCTTGTAAACACATAGCCACTTAAAAAGATATTAAAACCGATGCATTCAACTGCACTTTCTTTCAAATGTTAAAATGATGGCGTTATTTATAAATGATGGGACTCAACAAAAATGAACGCCATGGATCACGCGTCAAGAGAAAGCACGATAAATCTTCTTTTGTTTAGATGTAATACTCGGTAAAACAAACATGCGTGTACCGGGAACAAGTCGCATTTTGTATGGTACGTAGACCATCCATCAAGATACAAAGTGTATATAAATACAAAATGGTAATGCTTTAGATATAGTTTACGAGTAATTACAATGTAAAGGCAGTGAATAGAGTTGATTGCACCACATGTGGCACCTAAGTTAGTTTACCAGATAGTGATCTGGCAAAAGGCAAGCCGTGGGTGTGCACAGTTTATTGTGCAACTAAAACATGTGTATTTAGGCATTTGATTTTTTTAAATTAATAAAACCTCTTTCGAAAGAATATAAATATTTATTGATAATTATGTATATATTATTAATCAAGTGCTTAAAGCTGATACAATTTTATCTAAAATGATTAATCTATTTCAGATTAAGATAGAAGAAGTTAATAAATGTGACAAATGCTCAAACTATGCATTTATGAATTCCTGGTATGAAAGGCGTCTGAGCACCGATCGATCACGCTCGTGAGGTAATAATAACCCGCGGGTTAATTACTCAATACCAGATAAATCTTTGAGCAATATACGTGACAGTTATTAAGCAACTGGATTCTCTTAGATAAAAGTATATAATTTCCCGAATTAAGCATAAATGTTGTGAAACTGAATCTGATCTGAGTTTGGTTGATATTTGGAAAGTATTCAAGATAGTTTTGAAATAATATCAATAAAACGGTAGCTATTACAACTAAATCTGGACCGGAAGACTGTACACAATAATAAGGAAATCTGAATTATCTTAATTATAGGTACTTACTGTCACAAACTACTCTAATGTTAGCAATTGTTTAGATTTATAGTTATTGAAGGGTGTATTTTAAATATAATATTACTTGCAGAATTGAATTAAATCTGTCGTCATACATTTGAATAGTCTCTATTAGCTTAGTACCTCTTAGCTTTAATAGAGAATTGACATGACTTTTTACGATTTAAAAAGAACAATGGATTGGGTTTTTTTTGTTTATATGTTATTGGGAGGCTTAATATTCTACCTCAAACAAAGGTTTATAAATTTAGTATATATTTTTTGTAATTGCACTTAAAATAAAGTAAATATTTTTTGTCGTATTAAGCATAAGCTAACATTGCTTTCATAATAGACATATACAAGTAAAAAAAATAATTACATATATTTACAAAATCAATTAAATAATAGTTATACAATCTATCATAATAAATTATAATATTATTATTTCATAAGGTGTTTTTTAATCCTTTTAAAGTGCAAAAACTTTTAAAAAGTACAGACCTCCTTCAAGAACCAGATTACCATTAGAGCTAACTTCAATATTCATTTGAAATGCAGTCATTTATAAAAGTATTAATACATTATAACATATACATTTATTAAATAAACGCGCGTCAGTAATCAGTAATGTAAACCCGAGCATGTCATGTTAAACGGAATATTAAATTACTAATACCAACATTACCGACATTTCGTATTTGAAGATTAAGTGATGTAACTATTAGGAACTTAAAACCGGTTAGTTTGCCAAATTAAAGTTTATTAAATATATATCTAGTTTCGAGAATCCTTGTAGTCACTTTTACTTTTATTTACTTAAGAAAAATATTTCTGACTCAGTTTATATTCATAAAATAAATTGTGGTTTACCAAAATCGTTAACAATTGTATTTAAAATAAATATAATAATATATTTTATTACACATGTAATATAATATGTATGAGGAAGCCGCAAACAAAAGCTTCATGTATCAACGTATTGTATAGGAATATATATTTTTACGACTTATATCAAATAACCAGTATATTTAATGTTATATAAATAGTAAATAAAAAAAAAACAAGATTTAAGATTAAGCATAAATAGGTACCTAATCTTTAATTCAGGAATATGTTACTATATATGTAAATATTTATATAATAATATTAAAACTTTTTTGATAAAATATACAATAGGCAACATGGTAAAGCTAAAACAAAGAAAGAAACTACAAATATAGTATTTTTAATGTCAACTTAAAATTCGAAATATTATAATTTAATTCTACTGGACGTCTGAACTGACAAGTTACTCGAAAGCTTACAAAGTTTTATAAAAAATATATACTAGATTTATGCAAAAAGGTAAATGAATAAACATACTTTTTTTTTCTTAAGGCCCCCCATGTCGGCAACTATTTTTAAGATTGGAGTTCCCTAAAATACTCTATACTTAAACTATATATAAGTACTGTCAATAATAGTTCCGTTAGAAGAGTTCAGTCGTTTTAATGATTAGATTAGATGATAAGACACACAGATAATAAAACTGTTGATAAGATTATTAATTAGGTCATAATTTAAAATAATCATAAGTACATTACAAAAATATTTTTTTTAATTACAGAGTATATTAATAAAACTAAATCTGATTTTCATTATATGAATTCACAATGTACTGGATAATGTTTACTTACATACATTAAGCTGAAAAGCTTTTAAGCAGTCATTATAAAAGGGTTATCTGATGTTATGGGACAAATTGAATTAATAAAACCAAATCCAAATGATTCATAAATCATATCCTAAATCAAGCGCAAATCCTGCACAGCATCATTATATACTTTCACTAAGGAAACGCAATTTTCTAGAAAACGGTAGCGCGAAGATCACGAAAGTTTCTCTTTTTATCCGCCGTAGCCCCGGGCTCAGTTACACCATAATGGCTGAGCTCCGAGGATTGACCCACATCACTGGGATACAAATTGAATTTACTATTTTTCATCTAAAACAACAAAGTTGCTAAAATATATATAAACATCTACAAGTTTTCTTTATTAATTTTTATAAGTAATGTTTAATTACTGTTAACCCTACCTACTGCGCTATATTAAAATTCTAATTATTATTATAATACTTTGGTATAAAACATAATGGATTCTTAGTATTATTAAATTATATAAATAAAGCTTGAATATTACAAACTTAATTTGCAAATATTCACTTTGCATGCTTGTACAATGTTCTGCATGACCTGGTAACGTCGAGTCCCATAGTCAAATAACTCACATGCAACTACAAACCTAAATTCCCTCAAGCCTTGAATATGCACGTTCACTGCATTCTGAACATAAAACATGCCCGTTAAGTATATTTATATTACAGAAGTAAACAAACAGGAGACAAAAGATCAAAAAATTATGACTCGCGTATTGACTGATCCTTTATCTGAATTTGTGAATACTTCAAATAAATATGGCTGTCACGAAACTTTATCTTCGTAACCATATATGTAAGTCTCACACGTATTATCAACCCCACAGACGTGTCTTAGTCTTTGTTGTCATTGAAGATTAATTTACACAATAAACAGTGTTCTCTTTCTCAGATATTCCACATTCCGTGTCCGTCCTTCACCTTTTATTAAAGGAAAGGAATAAGACCCCTGGCATCTCAACACAATGAAATAACTTCATCTTGATACTTGCAAAACGCCCGCGTGGAGGTTCACATTATGACACTGCTTTTTACGATTTCTTATCTGGAATACGTACTTAGTGAAATACAGACGCGGACTAGTTCTTTCGTAGTTTCGTCACTTAATGTTGCTTTACTAAAGGTTATCGGATATACATTTCATTGTTTACTCGTTTGCTCACAATACAGTATTTTCAAAAGCTTACATACAGGTATTTTGGTAATCCTATTCAAAAGTTTATGCTACGAGATTTATGGAGCGGCAACGAATACGTATATTTTAATCCGACCATTTATTTGAATATAGAACACAATGGTTTATAACTGAATTCAACCAGCATCATAATATTTGTCTTGGCACACGAGCCATGCGTGATACGTTTACAATAAATTGAATCGACTCAGCGCCTCTCCGCTATAATTACGTAAAAATCTCTAAGGATTAAGAGCAAACTCGTAGGCCGAGCTTTCAGGATATTTATAATCCTCATCAGACAAAGCTTTATGTTTTATTACACCAACATTTCCTACCGTACATTAAATCATATTAAATTCTTGGATAAACGTTGAAAATTGCTTGCAGAAATATAAAATAAATAAATATGAGACATTTATAAAAATGTATTAAAGGCAATTACTGTAACATTTAAACAACGTAATTTATACAAATCTTCATTCCAAAATGACTTCCCGTAAGATATAAATTCTCGGTTCTCGTATTAATTGTAATAAAGCGAACTAAAATGGCAAACATTCTTTGCTAATAATAATAAATGAGGAGCACTTGTTTCGTATAAACGCACTTTGTTCCTTTTAACAACAACCAACATAAAATATGACTATTAAACTAAACAATAGTAACATAAATGGTCTTTGTTCGCAACTTTGTATTGACGTTTCGCTTTATAAAGCTTGGCTGTTTCCAATAATGATCAAGACTGTATTAACAGCTTTAGTGTTGATGATCGTGGGGTCCCAGTGGGGCGCCTCCAACAAAACTTAGTGAAATCAATAACGTAATGAGAAAATTGCGCAATCTTCGGATGTTGTTCTGTTCATATTCTATTGCTTTTAATTCTTAACAACAATGACGTAACTTTGAAATACTAATATATTAATAATATATTCATTTACTTTTAACAGCCTTCATTAATTAGTTAGGAATTGGTTATCCTTGAGATAATGTATGTTTTTTTTTAATTTGAATGATGATTTGGTTTCTGCTCTTATTGAGCGATTCGAAATAGTTGAAAGTTTCGACAACTTTACTTATATAAATAAGTAAAGTTGTCGAAATTAACATAACACATTTTTTGGTAAGACGTCAAAATATATATTTATTTTTAAGATATTATGATATTGGTTTTAATGTTCTTTTGTACTTTGTCATAGTTTGTAGATATGTACTTTGTCATTTTGTAAAGATATAGTTCTCATCGTCATGATAAAAAAGTTATATCCTTTATATATTTTAGTACATACAATTAATATATAATATTAATGAACAATTACAAGACTTAAGAGGTCGTCTCCACTCAATGTTGCTTAATTCAATTCGTTCGTGTCATCACATCACTTACAAAACTTAATACAAACCTTGTTATATTAGACCCTAGAGATAGACAATACTTTAATGAGTACAAGGTCTGTTTATTATTGCGTTGAAGATCATCTGCGCTTTATATAGGTTGTTGCAATGACGACTCCTATACCTATCCATCAATGTAGCATAACAAATATGAATCTAGAACAGATTATAATGATCTCTATTAAGTAAGTAGAGACTGCAATTGATAACTACATGGGTGTAATGTAAATTCTCTTAGACAATCGGTGGTAACAAGCTATTCCAGGGGCTTTTGTTATGTTATAAATAAGAAACAGCAACTTTTTGGTTTGGATGGTTTCTTTCATACAATTTTGTTTCCTGCTGTAATTTGAATTCTCATTGAAAATGGATATTCATAGATGTACCTATCAACGCGCTAGTTGCCGAGGCTTTATAACCTTCGAAATACTGAAAATAAAGCAATTGGTAAAGCAATTGATCCTATCAATATTATTTTACTGAAAAACCAAGACTTATAGCTTGAAAGAGTATAGTCTAAAATTTGTATATAAATCATTAAACTCTACCTTCATACTTAATAATATATATTTTTACATGCACTCCTAATAGAAAATACTGACTATACTAACAATAATATATATAATCGTTTGTCTGATTATAAAGAAATCTGAAGATATGATAAGATATTGTTCGTAGCCTTTTACGTTTTTTTTGTAATAAAGAACTGACGCCTGGCAAATAATATTATGATTAAAAACATAATAGCACATTCATTAAGATAACATTTAATATAACCACGGCCTTCGCTTAATTCTATTTATTACACAACTCTCTATGTAGCTGTCTCGGTACATTTTGCTAAAATCAAGTAAGTTTTCACCTACGAATAGAACCTTGAACCGTAAGTTTTTAAAAGGCCTCTAATGCAACATATTATATATGTATTCATTAGGAATTCAATATTTTAGTGATTATTGTCGAAGCTATATTAATGTAAATTTATTATATCCCGTCTTGTTTTGTTTTTAAATCTTAAAGCCTATCTCTACATTTTACCAGAATTATGATATAAAAATAAACTTAATTCTATGTCTTTATTATATATCATATTTAAACCGATTATTATTACACAAATAATATCATCAGTACTGGAATATTCGAGTTTTGCCTTGAAGAAAGCTCTGACTGCTATTAGCTCTACATTTTATTATATTGTACTAACATAGAGCTTTATTTATTACTCGTAACTGTATTGGTTTTTTTAGTAGCCTGAGAGTGTCCGGTAACTTATTTTACTATTTCAAACAGCACATTCAACCCCCCAGGAGTTGATATCTAAATTATTTTATTAACCAAATCCAACAACATTTATATTAATATTATTAAAATGTATTCGTGAGTTCAAATTGATTGTGTTTGATATTAAGTTACGCATAAACATTTTAAAGGGCATATCGTAACATAAAATACTTACACACTGTTGTTGGTTTATATTTTATTTTTTTTATGTTGGTAGACGTGAAGGTGGTTTCGTCCAAAACGTATGTTTCTTCTCCCAAAAAACACTGAAGGTTTTTAGATGAGGTTCCGCGATAATAGACTTTATAAATACGAATAACACATAGTTTATTATTTGGTTATTTTGTAAATCGTTAGATATCTGTATTGTCAACGTCGTTTTGATGGATTTTTTAAAGAATAATTGTTGATAAAAGCTCGTCATTTAATGACTATATTAATTCGAACACTTTGTGAATTTGACAAATTGCAATTCATTTAATGCAATTATTAAAAATACACACCCGTCTAAATGACATTTATATTAAATTAATTTAAACTACAGTTATATTAATCATCTCATATACACTTCCGACATATTGCCGGTGTCTATGAAATTGTCATAAATCACGGATATCCAATTTTAATATATTCTTAAAACATTAGCCCACTTCCGTTAGTTAATCAATTATGAATGTTATATAATGTCTTCATATCTTCGGTTTGATATAAACGATTAATTATAGAGTGCCTTTTTGTTTTCGTAATGCAATGTCTGCCTCTTACCTGGTGTGGGTAACGGTTGTTAGAGTATGCTTATTATTATTATATATGTATATATATTATAATATTAAGTTATATTTATATTTAAATAATTTTAGATAGGTTAGTAATTTATTAATAATGAAGTTTTAAAGAACTACACATGAAAATTGAAATTAATGTAATTTAAAATTGCTTTGAAAATTTAATTTGACTACTCTGACTAGCTGTCTATAGCAAACTTAGGCTAAAAAAATAATTAGCATTTTATATTTTTCCTGGATATTGGATTAGATTATATGGATACATATTCTAGTCTTTCTTCTTTGTCCCAATCATCACATATTTTGACAAGATTGTTTTATTGGTATTATTTTTGTGTTACAGGCAGACGGAGTTTGATTACGCAAAAATGCGTAGCCACCGTTCAGAAATGGGGAGAGACGAGAAAATCTAGGAAAAATCAGGGAAAAGTTGTGTTGGACTTCCGGTTAGAACTATACTAGCTAAATCACGTTGATCATGAGAGAGATGGTACTACCAATAAAGCTAGCTCATACGAGCTACAGTGAATTAACTACAGCTTTACTCTATCACCTTATAAATACTGTTTTCCTTTGAATAAGCGATTAATTTTACAATAGACTAATAAAATATTGCCTTTTGTCTTCTCTGAGACTTATAAATATTTATAAAAGTAAATATTATTAAAAAATATAAGTACACATCCGTTCTCGTTACTATTTAAAAAATACTCTACCATACACGAACTTTAATTTTAAAACAAGATATCAAATACTCGTAGAAAGATGTCCTACATATTTATTGATAAAACTATATAGAAGTATTATAAATTATGTAATCTTCATCTACAATTGAAATGCTAATTACATATTTGCTTAAAGCTGTTTCATCGTAGACTCGTAAATCTCGTTCCAATGGCTCTTTCCCATAACATATCTTTATTTCATCTCTTGAACATATATTATATACAAGATAAGTAACAACTAACTAATAAATATTATTTCAAATATAAAAATGACCAGCTTTTTTTAAAAAAATACATGTTTTACAGTTGCTTTTATTACATCCGAAATAAAATAGACGACTTCTATTCAAATTCAAATATATAATATATATAATATATAGTAAGTATAATTCGTATTTTTTTCTCTCCTACACTTATATCATAATATAGCATTAGATAGGTGCTTTATCATTAATATTTTGTATATTATTTTTGTAATACTTCACGTGGAATGCACAATATAAAATATCTTGAACAACATTCCGGCACCTTGTAATGAGCGGATGTCGGGAATCGATAGCGAAATTGTGAGCATATTTTATAATATTAAATAACATTGATCTCAAATGAACCCTGTGTCGTTAGAGGAAGGTGTGTTTAGGAAAAGCGGTTAAAATCAAGCTGTGGGATACCAAGTTAAAATAAAGCTTTATAAACTTTGAAATAGAAGCTGGATTTACATCTTCTTCATGAGAGACATGCAATAAATATATGTAATAGAAGTTGGCGCCGGGCATTTTAAGCGTGCACAGGATAAGATCTTAGCTGCAATCGTCAAAGACTGGGGCTATTTTAAATTACGCGTAAGAATAATCCTCTTATCCTATTTGATACAAGAGACTGCGGAGAGATGAAATAACGATTAAGTAACGATTAAGATTTCTCACTCTTAAAATACTCTTGCTATTAATATATCTAATAGATACCACATTATTCTTAGAATATAATTATTAATATTCTCTGTTATATTTTTATTATATTTTATCAATATAATGCGAACGTATTTAAAGTCAAACATGGAAAGCAAAGAACTATTTGATGTCTTCTACGAATGTCTACAGTCTTCAAGGTATAACGAGAGTGCTTTTCCTTGTCTCGCAAATATCCTTTATCCTCAGAATACTTAAATAGATATCTCATACAAACTAAATAATATTTATTTTAATACTCTCCTGGAAAAAATATTTTCATAGAACAAATAGTCTGATTTTATAAGTGCATTATATTTTATTATTTTTTGTCTTACCGATATCGACTTGATATATTTATATATTATGGTTTATTACATATTAGAAACAGTTCTTTTTTTAATAGTATATCGTATTTTATTTAAATTTATATAATTTGTTAAGCTCTTTATTATTCCTTTCTCTTAAATATAAACTAGAGTAATTGGCGCTCATTAGAAATGTGTCATATAGTAAAATGTGTGTCTGTAATAACATTGGCATTAAATAAACGCTAAAACTAAGGACTAGTTAACTGAAACTGTTAGTAAGAGCTATTAATTTTGAAACCAATTTACGCTGGTCATTTATAAGCCTCCTTAACGTCACATATTATTGATAAGTTTATTGAAGGCTACCTTCAAGAGAGAGAGAAATTTATAAAAGAAATCGACTTCAACAACACTGTTGAAAAATGTTTGGCACTTGAGTTCATATTTCATCTCTATCGAATGTAGATCCGGTTTATCTCACTTTATACTTTTAATGTTTTTACAATATTTATTGCTTCCTCTCTATAATTAATAGCCCGTGAGAATTTGTGCATCTAAATTATTTTTTTGATTATAATGTCACCGATAAAATTAGCTGTATTTATTTATATAATTTATAACTAATAATAGATGTGTATCATATTAAATATATTTGCCTGTCTCTTAACGGCTACCTTTTATAAAACCCAGTGATGTGTCAATGAGGATCGATAAAGCCCTCGGTATCTTCAGCTTAGAACCTTTCAAGTGTTATAACCATCAAGATGGTTTTGATTAACAGCTTGAAGATAATCATGTACTAAAACTATCTTTAACTTATAAATATTAATTAGTAAAAAAAAAAGTATATTTATTTACAAATAACATGTATCATAGTCTATTAAGTGTCAGTCAAATGCTTTCATAAAAAGTATCTCAAGAGATCATTGAGATAGCTACCGGTCACTGTCCAATACAAACGTAACAACTATCACATGATATCCGCAACGCGTGCTTTACAAATACAAATTAGCCATTTAGTGTTATCTCTTAGGTTTAAGTGATGGACGTGTTCATATAGAACGATATATAATATCTAGAAGAGACTTAGACTAAAACTTTTAAGGAGAGACAGAATATAGAGCTTTAGTTGCAGTTGCAGTAAGTGGGATCGACAAATAAAATTATAATAATTGGAACTTTAATAACATAGCACTTGTTAGGAATACAGACAGTTACATTTTATAAGGCAACATCACGGAAAACATTAACGTTTATCTTATTTCAAATACTATAAAACCAATTGATCGTAAACTTTACATTATCTTAAGCTTAATATAACAGCATTTAACACTTAATAAATTTATAAGAGTTTCTAGACGAAGTCATAACCTATGAAAAACAATGGATAATATTCATAAAAATTTAAAACATATGAGTATATTATAAAATGTTATAATAACCATCGCTTCCAGTGTCTGTATATCAATAATAATTTCACTTTCTCCGATGAGCTGCGTCCGCAAGTTCTCATTCGTCAACCATCGGACAGGTGATCTCTGATTATCAGCATTAGAGTCCATTAGTGTTAAACCGATACCATTCGACTCACCGGTTTGCAGTTATACAATAACATTGCAGGACAAGGAAATTAAATATTATGAAACTTTAGATTTATGTGACCATTTTAGCCATTTATTTCAAAACACTGCATTTTAATACATTTTTGTAAACTGAATAAATTATCAATGTTGTAAAAGTAAAATGTTCTCACTGCTGGCAACAGGCCTCCTTTCTAATTGTAAAAAAGGGTGCGGAGCTTAACCCACCATGCTGATTTACTGTGGATTGGTGTTACATATATAATATAAATTCTGCTAACATATTCAGAGTTCCTCACGTTTTCCTCACGGAACCTGACAAAGTTGTATTTGGTACACCAGATGGTGGTCTGAATATATTGTAATAATTTTGATATCCTAGTAACAAGATTTACAAACTCAAACGGTCCACAAAATGTTCATAAATTCCTAATGAGCCGTATAACTTTATAAGCAACAAAGTGAACCAATTGCAGACAAATTTGATTGTATATTTCTGTTATTTCAGGTTGCTGTGCAATCTGTAACAAGACTATAATATAGAGTCTAGATTAGAGTCTATATTGATCCTTGCATCTCGCTTCCTAGATCGGAATTATTGGTAATCAAGCTTTATATATATAAAAGTATATGTGGAACTGTTATGAGTGGAACCTTGTTATTTCATTTGACACTAAGTATATACAATATGCAGACAAGGTAGGCGCAAGGGCGTGCTGCGGTTACATTGGCTATCAGATTCATACAATTGACCGCACGATGTATTATGTATGTGGAATCTGTTCTAATAGTGCACCCTTCTCTATTCAATCAGTTATGCAATTAATGTGGTTATATCTATAATTAGATACAACACTTTTTTAAATATCAGAAATAGGATTTAGTGTTTTAGGATATATACCGTGCATACTTATATTATATACCTTGGCCATCTATATTTAAAAAAAAATGACAGATGTTATAGTTACAGAATTTCCCAATAACAAAAAACCTTTGCCTTCTTTTAATAAAAAAAAATAACAGATAAAATAGTATTGCCAAAAAAAAAACAAATAAAAAAATAAAATTGGAGTTATAAAATGTCAGTACATATTAGATAACTCTTGAGATGTACGTCATTGTCCAGTCACGCGAGCCTCCGAGACGCAGCAATTAGACGACACAGGTAATCATTGATCTAGAGATGAAAGTCGCTGATAGGATAACTGAATCAAGAACCCTATGTCTGCACTACGATGTATCTCTGTGTCACTCCCATCACATCTCTCTTTTATTGCCCAAGTTACGAATTCTTATTGTAAGGGCTCGTTTATAATGTTGTAATAATCTTATAATGTAACTTATGCATTTATTATGTTTTATTTCTTATGTATATGTTATATCGGTTTTTTATTGATAAAACGGAAATAGTTTTAATGTTTACTAATTGTTTAATAAAATAACTTGACAATTATATTTAAATGAAAGTAACATAATGAATAATAAATCAAATAAGAAACAAAGCAATTATGCAGAGAATGACATAAAAAAGCGATTTAATATTAATGTTACGACAATATTATCGATTTATTGTAAAATCGTGGGTAGTTGTCTTCAAAAGCTTACAATTACGAGATGAATCCTAACTGATTACATGCTAAATGCTTTCACTGACTAATCAAAGGCGATTCATTACAATCTGTAATTGACACTAAATTTTCAAAATACCAGATAAGGTCATATGCTTTTAACCTCTTTGATTAAATTATGACATGTACCTGATGATTATATACTTTCTTTATCCGTATGATGACTCTTTCATATTATTTCTCTTACAATTAATCAAATAAAGATTAACTTTAATAGAATAAATATTTTTAAGAATGTTCCGACAACCGTTGCTTAAGCTAGCAAATAGAACAGTTATTCGACTAAAGCACTAGGAATACACTGAATAAACTAGATTTATTTTCTCTTCCTGCGCATTTCACGGTCTGACATAAGAAGGAACGGATCGCTGGCGCCAGTAACAGGAACATTGCAGTTGTTGGTTCTTACCGGTTACCAGTATAATATATGTGTGAACGATCTATTAGAACTAGATTAAGTTAAGCAACCAGTAAACTAGATGACTATAATATATACTATAGGTATATAAACGATGTATGAAGATTTCTTTATTTATTTATGTACCAGGAAAGAATATCGTACACTGTATGATATTATTATTACGAGGATTTCTTATCTCTTGCAAGAGATCTCTTTTTGACACCCTTGAATAGAAGGAGGAGTAGATATCTATCAAAATAATTAATGAAAAATATCCACCACTTTATTAAAACTATTGCTGGTATTAAATTTTTATGTGGTTAGTATAAATATTTGATTATATTTACTTGTGGAGTCTATTAATAAATTCAAAATAAACAAACAGTGATCTTTTATAAATAGATCGTTTTATTCCACATTCCAGTGTAATATTAACAAGACATGTACCATTTATGAGCTCATAATAACTCTCTATTACTCATTACTCTGTGGTATTCATTCAGTAAAATGTTTAATCCACATGATCTTGACTCTAATACAATCAGAAGCACCACCAATAAGTTTCCACTTCAGCAATCTAATATAGACTATTATTGATTGACCACTCGTTATATTGCACAATTTCTCTGGTACGCCTTAAATTTGCACCTGTCTCTAGCTTTCACATGTAAACTAGTACCGGCATATTTTGTTTATAGTTGTACGATATCAGAGATCTAACGTCCAGTGGGTGTGGATGCTCGGAGCCATACATACTAGACTTAGACGAGAAATCACTTAGTCACTGCACTATTATTATCCATTTCCATATTACGACCAGTTCTTAGAACACAACTGCACTGAGGCCTTCAATGCTTCAGATATTCAAATCTTTTGTGTTTTAAATCTATTTAATTAAATAATGCAAAAGCATAATGAAACAGTTTGTTATCGTTTAATCGTAAACCTTTCAGCTGCAATAACACTCATTATAATACCGGCCGTTCTATTTGTCTTTGCCAATGGATATAGACATTTATCATAGCTGGAAGTATTGCACTGTTTTATTGTCTACTTGCACCTTGTTAGTGTCTGTTTTGAAAGATATATGGACCAGAATCTGGAGTAAAACCCCACGCTTGGGGCCAATCTCGGGGGCTTTGGGTCAGCAGCTCCTATCGTATATCATTTTAACGATAACAAAACTAGATGTCCGATTTTCCCTTTTAAGACTTTATCAATATTAGAAGATTAATAAAACTATTTTCTATATGAAAGTGTTTTATTATATTTAACAGTAATTTATATAGCTTATAATTAATAATATTATATTTACAGGTTTATTTCTAATTAAAACCTAATAACTGTAATGCGAGGTTTTCATTCAATATCAATATTTAGACTTAATTAATTATTTACAATAGAATGGAAGTGAAAATAATGATAGCTTTACATCGCATTATAATTAAACTTTGAGAGATCAGGCGGTCAAGCCACTGGAGAACTTTATTTAAAAACCCTAGTTTAACTCTACTATTGTGCTTTCTATCATTCAAAACATATTTTAATTTATGTCGTAGTAACCTTATCCTGCGGCTTCACTCGCGTTGTAATGTACTCAAAATACTCACAACGACTTTTTCCTGACATCCAAGCTTTAAATTTGAGAACATTTATATTTTTTTATATTCAACAACAGGTATATATACAAAGACGATGATAACAACATCATTAATCTAAGCGCAGTCTAAAAATGGATTCTATACAATAAATAAATGCAGTTAAATACTAAGAGATGGTCGTTTCTTTCGTACACTTTTACTATTTTTTCCGAATATCGTTCCAATTACCTGTAAACAAGATAACAAAGTTAATAGAATGTAATAATAATATGCGTGTAAACAATTATAGGGTTGTTAAAGTGTGACGTATGCGTACCTTGGAGACGGAGTAGGCGGCCAGCTTGCGGCGCGGCGCGGGCAGCAGCAGCGCCAGCGCGCGCGCCTCCCGCAGCAGCGCGTGGAAGGCGAGCGCTGCGCCCGCACACGACTCCGCCGCTGACACCTCGTAGAACTGACAGCCAAAGCGCAACGACAGCTCTTGACCCTCATCAGCGTGGACCTCCCTATATAGCATTGTACACCTTCTTTTAAAAGTTTGAACGGCCGTATATAATACAGATTATAAATTTCTTTGAGACAAATCTTTAAACCAACAGTGTATGTTTATGCAAGTTATAATGACCTGGCGTGTTCGAGGTCACGTTTGTTTCCCAAGAGTGTGACTGCAGCACAACTTGGCAGGCGGGTCCGCTCCAGCAGCGATAGTATCTCCGCGGCCGCGAGGAACGATCGTCGCTCGCACACTGAATATACGACAGCGAAGGCGTCCCCCCATCTTATATGATCACCGAGACACCCACGAACCTAAATGAATAAAAACATATTTTAGATAAATTATGAATTATGATAGTCCAGTTATAAAAATAATTATTTCCTAAATAAACTTCATTATAAACAAATGAAAAAAAAACCCTAAAATTTGAACTTGTTCACCATCACAATAATGACGAAGTTCTTTAATTACAAGTTTACGCAACCTTTACTATTCCTTGTTCCGGCATAGAATTTATCATACAATTCTTTTAGTAACTTACTACTTGAACCTTGTAATAAATTTCGTGTAATTAAATCGTACGCACTACATCAAGCGGCGCCGCCAGCTAACCTGTCAGATTAACATCTTCATTGTTTGCAGTTAAATTAACTTTTGTACCATCTATCTCTTGATTATACATTTCCTATTTGAGCGTATAATAGTCTCTACTAAAGCATATAATAGATCAATGTGTGCAATTCATTGCATAATTATGTCCCAGAAATATACTTGAATAAACAAAATCATATTTGCACCAAACTGTTATAATGTGTTCTTTATACACGAATGCGAAAAATATACCCACTTTTGTACTGTTTACGATTTAAATGTTAAAAAAAACTAACTTACCGCACAATTTGATGTGTCAAGAATTTCCACCTCAGATGCAACTCCATCGAAAGCCACTCGATGTTGGTATAAGAAATCTATGAACAATAATTTAAATATTAATAAAACACTACCAATATTTTTACTGCTTTTTTAAAATTATCTAATATTGTAATTTTTTTTTGGAGATCAAATGCGTTCCATTTATTAAAAAAAAAATCGGTAAAAAGACATAATTAATTTGTAAGTTTAATATATTGAAATAGACCCAACCATATTTTTTGACAGTCTAAAATTAAATGCACCGATACAAAAAACGGCTTATAAAAAAAGTTAAAACAAGATTTAACATTCCTTTTTATCATTGACCTTATTAATATCAAGTGACATTTCTTGCTTTTTTTCTCCCTTGGCGCCTTCCTACTTATACGTTATTGTTCAATACTTTTACATTATGTAAAATTAATCCAATTTCTTTTAAGTTTGTACGTCACTGCTCTGACGTAGATTATTGCTTAAGGTCGGAAGGAAACGGCCTTTCTTACAAAACGGAATAATATTTGTTACATTATTGACGTAATTTACTTGAACTGCCTTGTTATTTTATTGAATTAAGCTATTTGTTTACGTAATCAGGAATTAAGTTGTTTTTTTATGTTTATTACGTCGTTGAGTAATTTAAAATTAATTTATTAATGATATTACACAACGGCGAGCTATATAGTTATCTATATTCTTTTACTGTCTTAATTATGGATAAAAATGTATATATTTTTTTATTTATTTAAGCTTACCTCCAGTAGAACTGTATTCACCAATGTAGCGTTTTGTAAGATAGCGCACTACCACAGCTGTAACAAAAATATATATTAATTTATGTTTATATTTTTTAAAGTAATTAGCTATTTGAGATTATATAAAATAAAAACTTTTTAAATATGGTACTGGACATCTGTATAAACAATATCACTTTGAAGTACCCAATTCTTTCCTACTTCAAAAGTCATCAAAAGGTCAATGCCCCGAACTTTCTACTGAACGGGCATTGATTAGTATTTTCACGTGATGGATACTCCTGGAATTCTTATTTAAGGGTGTCCACAATCAACACGGATGACGAGGCACATCGTTTGAATAGCCGCGCAGGCTACCGGCCTACCAACAAATGAAGTGTGGAGAATCCTAGCAGCACATCTAAGAACGGAACGCATTCAAAAAGCTGATTGCTTCTCTGACAATGCTTGAACGAACGAGACATGTTCTCGGTCTTTGATGGATTATGGTTGGACATGTTTCTAATGATGTACGATATAATATAAACTAAGTACACTATATGCGGAAGACAGATTGCTCTAAGGTAATACAGAAGAAAATTGTTACGTGTATTTCGCAATTACTAAACATAAAACGAGGTACTTGACTTAGCTTCACTAATTTAAATGGAAATATAATGCTATTTTTTGTTACAACAGCTACCAGTTTATATGCAAGGATCAATCAGACTTACATTTCGTTTTTATGTCTATATAAATCATAGTAACAATATTCCATTGTAAAGTGCATTCATTGCTCTGACGATTGGTCGAACATAGTTGGGTTCTATAACAGCTAATATTATGAATCATTTGCTGCGACGTGGAATATTTCCTCAGGGAGTCAGAGTTGTTACCGTTCAGGTTGACAGTCGAATCATGAGCTAAATCGGGCTTACATCAAACTAATGCAACAACAACATTACGCAACTGGGGCCAACTACCGCTTGACAATGGACTTGAAATAGATTCCGCACCATACAAATTCTGTTTAGGTTCAGCTTAAATATAAGTCAAAGACATATTAATATGTTTTAAACGCAATTAAACTATGAATGTTATGATTTACATATGTTTTTATCATTTTTATCAGAGCAATACTATTAATAATGTTATCTATTATCGTATTCTTATAACACAATCGTTTCTATAACATGCATTTCGAACTCCATATTCGTTTTAGTTTTGTTTTTTTCTCCGCCTCCACTCAGATTAACATTTTGCTTTCTCTGCGATCAAATTACGCATATTTATAACATTTAAAAATACATATTTATTTATCTTTTAAGTGATGATACATATTCATGTTTTGTTTGTATTAAAAATACACAAGATTGTTTAAAATTAATCATGATTGTCAAATTTTATGGTCAGTGGAGCATATAAGACAAATTACGACGGTTAAACTACATGGCGCAGGAACGGTGATAAATGATACGGTATCAGGAGAAACAATAAGTGTTGTATCGACAGGGATCTATAGGTAATTAATAGATTAGTGGTACCATCCATCAACTGTCGGGACACGTACCTATAACGAATGCTGACGGACTGATGGTATTATGAAAATATCTAAAGTACCGCTATTGCATTATTACATACAGCTATATTATATTATTAAACTAAAGACATATATACCTATATATAACATTTGGAATTTCTAGTTTAGTAAGTTTTGTTGAAAATACGCAATTTAATAGAATTTGGATCTCAAAGGAGTAGAGATTATCTGTAAAACTATCTAAGTTTCTGATTACATAAAATGCCTTATCACTAGATCTAGGAACAGGGAAGGAAGATAAAGGTTCGGATTCAGATGAAAGGCATTTTTGCTACCTCTTTCAATATTAATAGCACTGTTGTAAGGGTTAACTCCAAATAGGCCACTAGACTTTTAAAACATTACTAAAAATGAAAGTACAAGCTTGTACTTTATATGTCATTATTTATTGCATGCTTGACCCGAGCTTCTCAAAAGCACTTTTGCTTAACGGTTCGACTTACGTATAAATAATATGTAATAAGATATATATTTTGCATTACTTGAAGTCGAACCTTGACCTTAATCACGTTTTCGATAAGCGAAGAGTGATCGAATATTCACTTTAACTTGAACACAAAAGGAAAACCGAAATATATTAACAAGTACTTAAACCTACTTACTTATGAAGTGAGTTGTGCATTTTAAATAAAGTACATAACACAACATAGGACTCTGCATTTTCTATTGAGCCCCACTTCCATAGTATTTAATCAATCGTTTAAAAACATATAATCAAGCATTAGTCAAACGATGTTACTCGGCCACTCCTTCCACATACAGGATCTTTAAAACAATTTCGCACGTTGTTTCTAGGAGTAATGATTCTCAAAGCCATGCGTTAAGGCCGGTCAGTCAGGGTGCAATTAGGGCGACTGCAATTACTTGGCGACTTGGCCGATGGGTCAGCGATTTCCTTGCAGCGACGCTGGCGCCAGCTTCGAGTTGTGTAACTCAATGTCCCGTCGTTATCACTTAGTCGAGGTCATTGATCGACATGTATGTAGGTATATGCCTTAAGCTCCCGAGTTATGCGGACACTTCTTTCAACGTTAACAGTAATTCTAGAGAATCTAAGTAATTTTAATTTTCTTTCATAGCATTACTGTTAAGTAGGAAGAATATAACATTATAATCTATGAAAATATATGTTGATATATAGCAAAATATTTACCCACAAAATTCAGCAAAGCCTACAATATATGAAATATAAAATACATTTGTGAAAAAAAATATTTTACTTAATTGGAAAATATAATTTATATTTATTTATATACCTAGTAGGTATTTATTTATCAATTCAAAAAAAATATTCTCTAGAT
Organism: Napeogenes sylphis; assembly: GCA_959347405.1. Taxonomy (NCBI): domain Eukaryota; kingdom Metazoa; phylum Arthropoda; class Insecta; order Lepidoptera; family Nymphalidae; genus Napeogenes; species Napeogenes sylphis. The sequence goes on along the minus strand of OY365788.1, from coordinate 23,863,876 downwards.
AAGAAATATCTGGGAGATAAAAAAACCCATACCTACCGTGTATTCCATTTAAGTATTTTTTTTTATATTACTTATTAATAAAAAAAATACATTCTTCACGATACACTAAATTATTTTGAAATTTGAATCCCGCTGCCAATTATTAACTACTACTTAGTTACAGAATCATCACAAACTATATATTTATTTACTGCTTTTCTAAACAGTAAAAGGATAAATAATATTCTTATTTACCACAAATAATTGTTATCACTTGTATGTTATTAACATTTCTAAATAATTACTTTATCTTAGATGTGAGACTAAAGCCTCCGGAATGCAAAGATAACATCATAAAAATGCCTATCTAAGAGTAACACAATGGAATTTTAAACTCGTCGTTTGATAATAATAAATTATCCTAATTATGAGTAATTATTATCATAAATCTATACATAATTTAAACTATATTGTTATATCTTTTGGTGTACAGTTTATTAGTTTGAGATAGTAAATTAAAATGAACACAATAATAATTTAAATGACATCCACAAAAAATAAATAATACATATAAAATATACTAACCTGATTTCCCACTTCGAGGACTCCCAAGCACAACTACCCTTATGCGATTTACAGTCATCTTCATTTGTACTGATATTTGCGACACAATTAATTCGAAATGTTCAGCCGGACATGATAACCGTATCCGTTTAAGACATCAGTTTAATGTTCACTTTCTTCACGGTGCACAAATAAAATCATAAAATCGTAAAAAATATCGTAATTGCGTTCGTGAAAGCGTGCAGAGGTGTGCGTACCGACTCGTCTGACCGCCACCACGAGACCTGTGCGACTGCCGGCGTCTGCGAGCACGCTGCATCACAAGCGCACGCGCAGCCTCCGATTATACAGCCTCCGTTCTAGTTTTACGTATGTGCATGTATGGAATGCCATTATCATTATCTCATATAAGCAAATATTACAGATCTTGCAAACTAAAGCATTTACTTCGAAAGGTCTTAACTTTAAACAAACTTTTTTACGATTTTTTGTGACTGTCACCGATTCTAAGAAGTGTCATTCAAACGAAGCACATTTGATTCACAAGCATAACACAACGTTGTGTTTTTTATTATTAATTTTAATCAAGTTCTCATTCGATAACACCAAAAATTTTAAGAATGAAAATGAAAGCAAGCGAAAGTTCGCGTATTAATCCTTAATCCGTGTTAAGGGCTTACGCAAACCTGTAGGGACCGAGCGTCCTGTCAGCATTGGGTACGTCTGCGACATGTCAAGGTGAGAGCGACGCTGCGGCGCCTTGTACTGTAAATTAATTCGCACTACGATGTAATTGGATCTGTCGCCCGTCCACTGCTCCACCTACACTAGCTTCTCTGCATTCCTTGAAAGACACGCATTTACACGCAAGAGGTAAAGCTTAACTATACTTTAAGTAAACGTTTATTTATGCTTTCTACAGATACTATATTAGTTTGACAGACTATTAATTTCTGCTTGGTTGACGCTTGTATATTGAGTACTAATTTGCGAGCTAAATATAGGTATATTTAATAAATATTCAACATAACTACAACTGCTTTATCGGGTAAATCAAGACCATTCATTAATGCTGGTACCATTGTTAGAACACGCACGCACTCGCGTAGTAAAATACGTCATAAAATATTAAAATGTTCATAATACGAAGCATAGACTTAAAGTAGGAACCCTACATGGTATCACGGCTCATTATGGAAAGTTGAATTGGAAAAATGCGTAGCGACGGCTTCCCGATGCAAATTGCTCATTACTAAGACTTCCTCGAACAGGCTTCGTTGTATTTATGCAATCGTCGCCATAGCGATGAACCCGCTTTTTGCACGTCTCGGGTATTTATAGCTACAGTATTCATATTTTTATGTTCTCGACTCGCTTTGTTTCGACATAGAGAGACGTAATCCTTTATTTTATTATAGCTTTGTTATACACTCGATGCTAATGGACATTATAATTTCTAAAAATATTTAACCTTTCAAATGTTTTGATATTAGTTAGACGGAAATAAATGATTTTATGTTGTATGGTCTCTCTCCTCTTAGTTTATAGTTAACTGTTAACTTCAGCTTTTAAATCATGCTGAGGTTTGATTATTATTTTAGCAAATAACGAGTTTTTACTTATTAGTTGCAGTATATAGTTATGTTATTTTATGTATCGTTATAAAATTAACCCAATATTTACTTAGTAACTGGTACCGGTAAACTACCATCTAAGTAAATATAGTTTTTATTTAATTACTTGATCTTACTAGGACTCGCTGTACTAATACTCAAAATTTAAATAAAGATGAAGATAGACGGAGATAAAACAATAAATAATTAAGAACATAGTAACTAGTAAGAACATAACTCAAACATTTTTTGTAAATATTTTTTGATCAAGCTGTTATAGTAATAGACCTAAGTTCATAGGTACGTTTTGATACACACATAGGTACGTTTCGGCCGTACAAATACCAAAAATAAGTTTAATAATATAGAGAAGATTCTCTGTATTGTTATATTTTAGTATGATGACAAATTTAATTTTAATATATTTTTAGCTTATCTAAGCATGGGTAAGAAGATTAGTCAAGAATTTTGTAAGCAACTTCCTAAATATATATTTTTATAAGACTTATTGATACTTGCCTTACTTACATCATTTTACCTACAATTCCTAGTTGCAGTAGACCAATCAGAACATTACTCAGTTTGAATAACTTTTAACCGATAACTTGGCAATTCCTTTCCACTTCTGCTCCGTTGCTCCGGCGTTCTGCCGTCGGAAGACGCTAGTGTCCAAATTCCCTTAGCTCCCCTCCTGACTAACGACGCCCCGAGCCGAGGTGGTCCGTGTCTCAATCTGAGACGCCCTCGGGACGTCGTTCCCCATGGTGGCCCATCTGGCCCCCCCTTTTAAAGGGCAGGTCTCCTGACCCACCCGCTCTTGAAGTGAATAAAAAATCGACGAGTTTTAAATGATTAGATTTTTTTTTAATGCCCATTGCGTCAAACAAAACAATATTTCTATCATACACTTTTGGATCAAGATGGCAATGTTAGTAATATTAGCTACTTATTAAATCTCAATTAACTGTCGTATTATAAATCATTAGAGTGACATTAGTTTTACCTTACTCTTAAACCAGGTTAAAAAGGTTCGTTTTTTAATAGAGTAACGTAATATTTTCTATGTATTTAATAAAACAAAAATATGTAAATGGGAGACTTCTTGGCGGTTATTGAGTAAAGATGCTCTAATTTAATTACTTATAAACCACTTTGATATTAATGTTAATACATGGATGTTTATTTAACTCGTCATTAGTCAACGTTTTGCAAACACTATCGCGTGGCAAACTTGTTTTTTTTTTGGTTAACAATGGCAGTATAAACAATACATATCTAGACATCCCTCAACTGTTTAAGGAACGAGTAGTTTCCATTGAATATGCTCGAAAACTAAATTCTTACTTCTTATCTTAGTAGTTTTATCTTACTAATTTATAAGTGCAAATGTTTGGATGGATGGATGTTTGTTTCTCAATCACGCCAAAACTACTAAACAGATTTTAATGAAACTTAGCAACATTGTAGGTCATGTACCAGAATAACACATAGGCTATAGAAATACTAACTTTTACACGTGGTTTTATTTGTGACATAACATAGGTAGTAGCGCGGTTACCACGGGGCTCCTGTTTTTAATCGTTTGGTTCACTGAATTTTACTTAAGTATTTGTGAAAGTCTTATTACCCGACGACTCTAGAAGGAGTTTATGTTAGTCAAATATGTATATATAAATAGAAATATGGCCAATTACCTATTCTATTTGTATTTTCCCTTTTACAGCCTAAACGGCTTAAAGAATTTTGACGTATGAGGTATCGATAGATACTACGACTTGATGGCGCATGTGTCACTGGGTATATTAAAAAAGGGAAAGTGGTGGATTTTAGACACCATATTCTGAGGTCTAAAAATGATGTTTACAAACAAACCCATTTAGGAGCTTATCAAAATTATGGAAGTTAGATAGCGATTTAATAAAAAAAAATGTTCATTGTCAATACATTGACATTGTCAATACTGAAACTCAATGCCGGTAATAGTTAACAATTATGTAGGTACATTCTCTATAAGGTTACAAGTTCAAGTCACAGGTACTTATTACGTGTACTAAAAATATCCCTTAAAGACCCTACAATTTATAGCCTATTTTACCTATATGGTTAATTTGCTTTTTATCTTCAAATTAAGTTCTTCAAGGTTCTTGTGGCAATTTATCAAGTTGAGGTAAACGATCGCTTTAATAGGCTTAAAAAACATATTTAACGGCCACGTGGGCTTAAAAGTTAAATTAGAACAAACAGGTAAACAAAAATAAAGTATGTTTAAACTTTAACATGTATTTTAAGAAAAAATTAAAAAAAACAAAATGGGTGGAAAAATTAAGCTACTCGTGAGATAACAACTAATATTAAAAAATCAATATTTTTAATATCTAGATATTTCTTATATTCATTAAAAATAAGACATAAAGTTGGCAGACTGACGTATACAAGACTTATATTGGTTATTAATAACTTAAAGTTTATTTCGAATATAAAATCTGTAAAATAACTATATTGACAAAGTCCTTGATATATCTTTTATGTAGTACATTTTACTGTTGCAATAGTATGTAAATGAAACGGGAAAATTTATGCCGAAAGTTTTATCTCATATGTCACATAACATATATTATTAAAAGCATATTATGGTTAAATGTTGATTATGTTATTGTTGTTTTTAAAAACAATAAGATCTTTCCCAAAAAAATGTAAATAACACACAATTATAGGTGCCTACACATAAATTATAAACGTAGATTACTGTAGACATAAAAAAATATTTAAAGTTATTTAAGAATAAATAAGTAAGTAGGTATACTTATATAATGACTGAGGCTGTACTTACTTTGAACCTTCAGACCATCGCTCAGTACTCCAAGGGGGTTTCCCGAAAGTACTTTGAACGTGCTGAGCGACACCCAAACCCACTAGTGGCTGACGCCGCAGAGTATAGACCACGTAAGACTACTTTAGTCAGAAAAAGAAGACCCAAGTCGGTAGGTACTCGTTGACCCCGACGACGCGTTCACAATAGTAACGTTAATAACGTACGCGTAGGCATAAGTGACACCACACAACATACAGACACACACCGTCTACACCGGTATAGGAGAGGTTCCAACTAAGTGCTCCGTTGCTCCGGCTTTCTGCCATCGGAGGATACTAGTGTCCCAATTTCCTTAGCTCCCCTCCTGACTAACGACGCCCCGAGCCGAGGTCCGTGTCTCAATCTGAGACGCTTTCGGGACGTCGTTCCCCATGGGGGCCCATCTGGCCCCCCTTTTTAAGGGCGGGTCTACTGACCCACCCGTTCCCCCGGTGACGCTGTAATAGCCAACAGGGCTAACAGTATAGACAGACAAAAAAAAAAAACTTACTTTGAATCAGAATTCACACCATGATCTATACGAGCATTTATAACATATACTTAGGTACTTACATATAAATTAAACAAATAAATGAAATAAAATAGGTTCTGGTGACAACTCTTTTTTATATTCATATAGATAAATTAGATTTATTTATTTATTTAATTGATGATAAAAATTACCAGATTAATGAAAAATAAAAATGATGATTTCTGTTCCACTTTCAATTAAGTTTACCTAAACAAAATATTTATCAAACCTTCGAGGCGTATTTAACAAGATCGAAATAGGGAAAGCTTACGAGGGGACTGAAGAGAATATACAAATAATTTAGACATGTGTACCTATAACTTACCTAATATATCCAAATATTGCATTTTAAAAAAAATAACCGAATTAAAACCCTCGAATAAGCTTAATTTCTTACATTAGAATATAAATCGCAATATAATTAAACGAAAACATACAAAACCAAAGGTAAACCATTACCGATTTAGGAAGAACCTGAAATTCAAAAAAGGCTATCTATCGATCTGTAAAATAAACAACTTTGACCCAAAAACGTCAACTTAAAGCTCTTACAGAGTGATGGTGATGGTGATGGGCAACAACCAACATTCACCCCACAACATATTGACCAATTTCTTTAACGAGTGATCCGTTGAATGTATTTGTCATTCGAGACCGATATGGACCACACAGTCGTATAACTGTAACTTACTTTACATGGCTTGAAAGCAGCCAGACTACCTTTTATTCTGTTAAGTACATAGAACCAGTGCCGAGTAAACGGTTTTTGTTGATTTCTGATTCTAAGTAGTTAAGCCTACTACGTTTAATAGGTTACTTCACATGTAGCCTGTAGGTACTATGTAAAAGGAAAACGATGTTTCGATAAACTTATAATTACTAATTTCGATTATCACATACTTTTCGGTGCTTAAATCTGTAGGAAAAAACTCCTCCTAAAATGATTTGGTTGATGTATTATAAATTTCCTTACTGACATATCTATTTAATACCTACCTACTAATGAGTTATAGAAATTTATGAGAACCAAAATAAGTAGACTTAGTTCTAAATGTCAGTAATAATTTATTGGGGTGTTAGTAAAGTCAGATTTTCGTAACCGGAGTCTGGACCATGGCAATTTGTTGTGTGTAAACAACAAATCGTGACAGCACACGCCCCGCGATAGGAGGATCTTAGCAACAAACAATTGACGACCTAACTGTTATATTTATAATGTCGGAATAAATATTTTATGTAAAAACATGTTCCAAGAAAATACATTATTAATTTTGATGAACGGTATCCAATTTGTATTTCTAAATAAAAATTACGACGCACCTACCAATCAATAACTATTACAGTGAGAACCTACAATTATATTCTGTATCCATTATCAACCTAGCTACTACAGCAACCGTTATAAAACGTGGTTGTAAAGTAGTAATGGACAAACAAATATGCTATAATAAATATTCAGACTCCGGACGACCTGCGCACGCGCTCACCTGCTATGATTTATGTCCTAGAATGGCTATTGTGCTGTCACAGAGAACAGTAAACATTTAAAGTACTTACCTATATATTTTAATACATATTACTTTAGTGAGATACTTAGCTAATATTGAATAATTAATATACATAATATTACCTTTTCATTGTATACTATCTACCTAATACAAAACGGTATTATTAGCTAATCACATATCTCTTTTTTATTGATTGATCTTTAATAAGACAGAAACAAATAACTCTAACAGATAAATCCTGTCAACTATATACAACCAAAATATTGATAACAATTATGTAATAAAAAAACTTAGCTGTCAAAAATTATATTGAATGAAAGAACGTAATCTGTGTAATCAATTACAGATATAATCGCTTTAGGCGCTTCTCTTTTGAACGCACGTCATTTGTTAGGCTTAAGCTACTTTACGGAGGTCCTTTCTACAATCTGTTGAGCCGCGGTGTATGTGGGCGTCTATGGTAATAAATGTGTGGCCCTAGTGTAAAAAAGAATAGAATTATGGTATCATTTGTTTATAAAAGCTTTTCACTTCAATTCACTATTCTTTTCAAAATTATAAAAAAAAAAATAACTTTCATAAAATGAGATCTAAAACAACTTCCTACAGAAAACATTAATTTTTACTTTTTTACATTACCAATAAAGTGTATACAAATAAATATATAATATATACACAATATTACATATTAGTAATTGATATGTTAATAGTGTTAATTAAATGATCTACTACAACTATGTATCTAGATTTTTTTTTAGGTGATACTTATATGCAAAAATAGTTAATCTATTACATTTTACAAAAAAATATGTAAATAGGTTGCTTTTACTAATTTTATATAAATTGAAATAAAAACAATGTAAGTTTTTTTATCTCATGTACTATTTATGCAAAAATTCCAAATATCTGGTTTTGTTGTCCATGATTTAAAAAAGGTTTCCTTTACTAAAGACCATTTCCTTTGGTAACTGAGACTTTTTTTCTTCATCCTGTTATATGGAATTTCAGTTAATGATTCATCACCACAGATACTATTGTTTAAGTCATCACTTTTATTAAGAACATTTATAAATTTGTTATATAAACTGTATTTACAAACACTTAAACAATTGCATAGATTATCCGCTTTTTTCTTTGTCAGACCTAGCTTTATACCTTGCACTGCTACTTCCTGTAATCTAAAATAAAACATATATAGATCTTAGTAGCAATTATTACTTAAGGAAAATCAGATTTTTTTTGTCTTTTAAACATACCCAGAACTAGTGTTAGCCCATATTATACTTCCAGCTGCCGGTCGGGAGCTGCTAGATGTCCTTATATAAGGAAATACAATTGATGATTTATAAAATTCTGGTATGTTCTGTACTCTATCCTCTAAATCAACTTTACTTTTCCGATAAAGTAGAGACCTGTTCAGGGTTTCTTTTGAATATGGAACGCCGGAGCCAAATATAAAGGCTTTTATAAATATGGGTTTACACAATAACAAACTTAACAATGAACCCTGAACACCTAAATGGATCCATCGAGCCATTTTATCACTACAAGAAACTGATAATGTTCTGTCACCTCTTCCAGGTTTGGTTCGTACTTGTCCAATTAAATGATATTTTTCACCAGACATCTTTGGATCTTGATCTGCGTTTGATAAGCATTTTGCTCCAGTTCTGTGTATATCGAGCTTTGTCTTTTTGTTCTCAATGTCACAAAGATCTCTGTCGGCTAATCGCTTGCCACTTACCAAGAGATTGCCAAAATCTTCTTGTTCACCACATATAGGAATAATTGAAGCATCTCCACATGGCATTTGCGATGAATAAAATAGAAAATCTATATTATCTTTTAGTTTAAATTTGTCGCTTTCTTTGATAAATATAGATGTTTTGTTATCTAGGGCACTTAATATGTTTTCATATAGATATAACATAAAACCTCTTCTAGCTAGTATTTCAGCATGAGAATCATTAAGATTATTACCTAAAGGAGACATCTTAGAAGCCCCAATACATTTTGAACCTGTCCCCAATGACACAACTTTATGTTTTCTTAATGTGTTTTCATATTGAATTACGCAAGACAGGACAGTCCACTCTTGTTCAACGGGTTTACCAGTTTTCGGCAAGCTATGATAACGTTTTATGCAATCTTCTGCAATATAATCGATCTCAGAATTAATAAAGTCATCCATTTTAACAATAGAAACAAGAAATTCGATGTGTATTTTTATGAAAAAGTATTTGAATGTTTTGAAATATATGTTTTTAAATTAACATTCTTTCAAGTTCAACATGTTTCTAAAACTTGAAATCTACTAATTTCTTATTTTTATTATGTCTATATTAATAAATTTGTACATATTTTTCCATTAACATTAATGTGAAATCATAAAATTAAATGAAACTATCCCCAATTGCATATAGTTATTGGTTATGACATATCTTATAAAATTTATAAAAACATAAAATTGAAGTTGACACTTAGTCTTGACATCCATGTGTCAACAAATTTCTTACAGTATTGTGTACGGCCGTGGGTGATAGTCTTTTAAGTTTATACAGTTTAGGTATAGTCAAGTACCTTTACTAACAAAATTTTCTAAAATTGAGATCAAATTTGTGAAAAAAACTCTGTAAATTTAAAATACACAGACTGTGTATTTTCAATTTTAAATTTACATTTCCATTACTTTGCAGCCATCGTGATCACGAAATAATTATTTATTTATTATTTTTAAGACTATAATGTAAACTATTTTAATAACTATTACAATTACACATTAATTTGATCCATTACATTAGTTTAACTTTAACGTTAATATTTTTATTTTAATGATATCTTATTTCTAAGTATCAGAAAATGGTTGGTGTGATATAGGGGCTGAAATGTACCGGTAACTTTACGGAATAACACTTTTATCTGCTGGTGGCCACTTTTTATACTAGTGTAACTCCAGATTATTTAAAGTAATCAAATAAGAAATTATGTTGCCAATGTACTGTATTGATGACAGGCCTGTAAAATCCGTCCCAGCTTGTAGTTTAACGCTGGTGGTAAATATTGCTGAACACTTATGACGATTGACTGCAACAACAAATGTTTGTGACCATTTAATTTATTCAATTATTTTCATACATATTTTTTTCAATAGTACGGATGGCATTTACCTAAGATTGCAAAAAGATCTGAAGGCAATCAGTATACAAATAATACGAACAGTTGAGAAGAGGAACAAATGTATTGGTAAACAAATAAAACGGAGAAAGTATGGGCCTTGTAGCATACTAGTTTTGTATTAGCTAATTTGAAGAATCGCAGGAGCAATTAACATGGTCAAACATGATTATAAATACTTTCAAATATTAATTTCAATTGTGGCAGCTTTTCATGTTTATCTATACTGCAAAGTTAGAAACATTGGTTATAATTTAGCTAATTTAATAGCTCGGTGGCCATGGCTCCATTACAGTGGCTTCATCGGTAGAGGGACGGTAAGGCTTTTTAGTGGTCGCAGGTTCGAATCCCTACCCGTATCGGTTTATTTGTCTTTCGATAGTAATTTAAATTATAAATTTAATTGCATTGAAACCAGTTGGCCATGAAATCCTTATAGCTATCCTATTCCGGTTAAAGTCCTGGTATTAAATGGTTGTTATCCTATTTTAGTTACTTTTTTTTATTTTTTCCAGTATGGAAAATATGTTAAGAAGTAATAAGACCCCAAAAAAGACGACAACAATTTATTTTTAAATTTTATTTTTGTAAGGACTATTAGTTTTTTTATGTTTATTCATGAGCATAGAGACAAAGTCTTTTAGTCGAAGTCTTAAAAGCTATTAGATTTTACAACCGTGGTATTGCCATCCTCTCCCAGATTGGCTAGTAAAAGCATTATAAATAACAAAAATGGTAACGCAAGCAGTCGTTAATATATAATAATTATAAGCCTCATTATATGTTACAAGTTGCAACCAATAACAATAATTAAATATTGTTTTTTTAATTAAATTTTACTATGTTTTAAAAGATGATATGGTACAAAAGGAATGATGAAATGGAACCTCATCGGGGCGAGTGACGACATATGTCATTTAAAATTTTGTCATTTTATATTTAATTAAAATGTAAGAATTTATTTACTTAATAATCAATTATTGAATAAAAGAGTTATAAGAAATTAAGTCAGGTTATCCCAGTATTATAGAAAGAAATTCCCTTCACAATGTGGTACATATCGAAATAAGAACTTGTATTTTTTTTAATTTACAATTTTATGAGGCTTTCAATCCCATTAAATTATATTTTTATAAAATAAATCAAATAATTCAAAATAGAAATAAAATGTGTTTTTAATTAAAGTGCTATATATATCTGTGGGCGTTGATGTGAGGGTAACTTATCATTCCACGCTTCATTAGCTCATCATATCAAGACGAGTACCTGTTCTTTAAAAATTTGAATATCAAAAGAAAGAGCCCAAAGTAATCGAAAAATATATTAAAAGGACATCACAATTACCATTTTCAACAGTTAACTTTCTTATTGAATGTAATAAAATATAATACTTAAAATAAGTATTTTTCTAAATCGCTTATTTAGTAAACACAACATAAAAAAATTCTGGCAGTCTTTACATCATTTTTTTTGTGTAGGTATTTCCTATAGACACGTCTGCGTTCAAAAGGTTCAAAAGAACCTTAGGGCTTAGACTATACGATTCGATATCATAATATCTTTATTTGCATTTCAATTTCTACCATTAAGCGGTCTCCCGACGCAAATACTTCCATAAGTACTTATTATTTTTATTCTTTTTAGAGGTCTTGTTGTGTTGGGAGTAATTTAATTTTTTTGATATTTTTTTTCTCTGCTTTTTGAAATTATGTTACTGGTTTTATTATTGTACTAAATGAATCTACGGACACACAAATTCATACAAGCTTAAGTATTTCTATCAATATTGCATAAGAACTTTTCACCCGCATCAGTAAAACCTCAATATCTTGGAGACAACTATCTATTTCGACAAAATATAGCTAAGAACCATCTCGGCGAACTAGGCTTTCGATTAAAAAAACGCAATCAAAACCGTTCACGCGTTTGGCTGCTACATTGCCTCAGACAGACAAACAGATACACAGATTGACTGGTCAAACTTACAACACCCAGGGTTAAAAATATAAAAAGCTTATTCGAAGTGGTGTCCATTGGCTGCAAGACAGTCCTTTAAAAGTTGAGGCCAATTATCAATAGAAGCACGCGTTCTTTCCATGGGGAAATTCTTCACTGCCAATCGTATGAATTGTTTTAGGGACTCCAAATTATCATGGCGTTTAGAGCCAGCTGTTATTTCTAAAAACTGACCATAAATCATAATCCAGCGGATTAAGATCGGGACTCGAGGACTGGCTAGTCTTCAGCTCTGATGAAGTCCGAGACGTCCGCTTCCAACCAAGACTGCCAATCTCGGTCCACAGATTTATGATCCGGCGCCGAGTCTTGCTGGAAGGACCATACTTGGTTATTGAACATGGTGTTATTAATTGGCTTAACTACCTTCTCAAGAATGATAACTTGATACACTTGTTCCGATGTTTTAATACCGTTTTCACAAAAATATGGCTCAGTAACTCCTGCATAGCTAACACCCCACCAAACCATCACTGAAGTCGGATAACGCCCCACGTTGCTCTCTGTCGACTAATTGGGAAGGTTCCATAGAGCTTTGAGCATAAATACGGTCATTTTATTTGTTGCTCTAAAATGTTGCTCTATTGTATTTTCTCATCCGTAAACAAAGTTTTTCTGCGACCTCCCTTTGCGTAAGGTTTCAGTAGTTGTTTCGATTTTACCTTCCTATTCATCTATATCAGTTAAGAAATGACTATTGCGTCTCTTATCAGCTGCAAGTCATCTCTTAAAATGAGCGACATGGTTCTAGGTGCTATCTTCATTTCCTGAGATAAGATCTTTTGCTTTCGGACAAGATTTTTTCGAATTCTTTCTCTTACTGCTTTGACTTCCTTTTTCGTATAAACACTACGTGGACGGCCAGATCTTTGTCTGTCACAAAAAGAGGAAGTCAATGAGACTTCCTCTTTTAATGTACCTATTAATAGCCCGGTACAAAAACATTTGACTAATACTAAGTGTATGTAGAGTTTTAAAAATTACATTGGGCTCCATGCCTACTTTGCAATCACAGCGATTCTGTTCTCTTTATCATCCCACTCCATTTTAATATTGCAAAATATTGTACAATGTATTAGCGCCAAAATGAGAAAACACAATGAACAATCGTATAAAAATGACAGATTCCAAATAAAAAAATATTTCATTTTTTATTTTTTATTATAACAGTATTTATGGCCAGACTAAGTATATAGTTGAACATATATGTATTCAAATAGGTGTAATATAAACGATCCAACTACAACACAAAAGCAATTTTACAGAGAGTAGTCTCAATTAAATATCTCTTATCACCTATTCCAATCTTCAATATAATGCAATATGAATAATTCAATATTCGAACTATTATGCAACCATAAAGAATACAAATTGAAATCAGTATTACTTGGTCTAGCCCGGTCCCCTACAGCGTGGGACTCCTTGTTCTGAACACAACAAAGCCTCAATGTCGATTTTTATCAGTTTGTAATAATATTATCACTTTTGTTATTATGTTTTTTTGCAATCCAAGTTTGTATGGTCTCTCTCTATTAAGTTTGTCATGGTCATAGTAGATGATAGTGTCTACTACACTATATATACTAAATACATATATAAATGATTAAACAGACGTGAATAACGAGGGTAAAATGGGTGCAATTTTTTTAATATCATATTTTTTTTTTTATATTTATATGAATAACTCTGTTTACTTGTAATAAGTTGTTATTATTATTATTATTAACCTACCGTTTTTTTAGTTTTTTAATATTTTTCTACGGTTAGGCAGTATTCATATCATATATGGCTTATTATTATACTTTATTTTTTTTATGAGACAGTTACTTAATATACTATTATGATAATTGTAAGGAAAACTAATAGGTATCTTACGTAATTTTCTCTTAGTTTTAGAAAAAATAACAAGAAAGCTTGTTCTATCATTATATTTACTAATAATTCTATTATTATCTTATAATTTAAATACATTGTTAGTAATCCATTTAAGGCTTGGATGAGAGTAACCCTTTGTAGGTTACTCTCCGTAAGTAAATAATTGATTGATTGATTGATCGATTTAATGGCTTTCAGATAAGTAAATATTATTTCAGAAGTAACACGTTAAACTTTCAACGTGACATAGACTAACTGTTGTCATCGCTGGCTGTCTGATTACCGACCGGACTACCAGTCTACAAATGCACCATTAAATTTTAATGCGAAAACATAAAAGCTTTAAGGTACATTTAGACTTTGAATAGTAGTGATAACGGATCGGAATCGTGCCGGAGTCGCATTAGCACGCGGCACGTTCCGGACGCACGGCATCTGATACAACCAATGATACAACATTACTGTTCTCAGTATTTCATGTTATTACCTACTATCGCGTTTCTGTGGACAGGGTTTATCAACTATGATCTTTAAACGGTTCGATGTAAAATGGTTTAAGTTTTGGTAGGTACCTACCTATTTGTCTTATCAAGGCCATCACATTTCATCACTTAATTAGTTCACATTAACCATAAATATCCTTTAAAGAACTCAGAAATTGGCATTGTACATTGATCATTCTTTGATAAATATAATTTGGTCAGAGAATTGCCCTTAATCTGGTGATGGCAGCGGTAGACAAGCTAATAATGGAGTACCGGCGTCTTAATCTAAGGGTCTTGAAGGTCTCGTATATATATTTGCCACAAAAAGAAAGATAAATGACTTAACTGTGGTCGTGACTATCGTTCCTGATACTATAAATAGATAGAGAAAAATAATACTGAAACGTTTTAAAGAAAGGATCGGAATGAACGAATGACGAACGAAGTGAAGTGACTGTTTAGATTACTAATTCAAAATTATCAAATTACAAAACATTCTGCTTAACCATTGAATTATTTGAGGAGTTCAGAATATTTGATGAATGGTATGATGTTCAAAAACAATACTGAATCGAATAAACCCTATGTTTATATAATTAAACATAGATTATAATATAAAGATACTTATAATATATCTATTTACAGTTAAATTTAAAAATCATATAATTAATAGCGTTACATTAAACCTTCTATATAATATAAATTAAGAACTGCTTAATATATGTATTTATGAGCCTGACTAACATGGCTTTGGGTCCTGGACAAGTAAAGCCACTTGGATAACCGGTGATCAATTAATTCCGCACTACAAGACATCTTTATATGTCCGCTGATAACGGTAGTGGGTAATATCTAAGTATTAGTGTTCATACTTCAGCGCGTAATCTTTCGGCAAAGCTTTAACAGTCTAGTTTCAAAGCTTCAATTATTAAGAAGTATTATAATTTGTAATTCAACTCAGTAGCTTAGTCTATAATGTTATAATACGAGATCGAATTACTCTTACAATTATTGTATTAAGTACATTTGCGATAATGGAAAATCGAGATTATATTTATAGCATCAGTTTAAACTAAGAGGCCAGAGTAATTGCCACTTATAAAACTAGATACATACAATAAATGCATGGTGGTCTAGCGTGTAGTAAATTAGTTCGTGTTTTAAACGGAAGCCATTCTATTCATAAAGCGAAAATTATCAATTTCCTTTCTTATGCTCTGACGTTTTTAAAAAAGATAAGTTTGTACTTAGAATGAATTAATATCCTTCTTAAGTAGATAACTGATGTGGAAAACAGATTACTTGTATTTGTATTAGGTATATCACTAACTCTTGTTAACTACTTCGCTGTTTCATCATCATTCATCAAAATCCGAACAATAGTTTCGGTGTGATGCGAAACAAAAAAAAATAAAGACAGTCTTTGTCATGATCTCAACATGTAGACTTTTATTTATAATATTTAAAAAACTTTTAAATTTAACCTCATTGTTTGTAGGTATACACAATGGTTGTTTATGAGCTTGTTTAATTTTTTCTTATATTATAATATTATAGATTATATTTGTATTTATATACTTCTAGTGAATAAGTCAAATATTTCAGTTAAATTTAGTAAAACCTATCTATCAGTACGTAGTCTAAAAGAGCAATCCAAAAAACAATGGTTTTATTTCTTACCTTGATAAGTAGAAAAATAGTTGTTTAGAATTTCGACTAATCATTACTTAGGATAATTACACTATGTTTCAAATTCAAAATTGAAATTCAAAATATTCATAATTATTATAATATTTATTCAAGTAGGCATTTACAAGCACTTTTGAATCGTCAATTTCATTAAATTGGTCAGTATAGTCAGTCTGTTAGTAAGCTACCACCAGCTCGGAATGCTGTTCTGCTGAAAAGAGCTGGCCAGAAACTCAACAGTTGCTCTTTTTAAATGAAATTTAACAATGTTTGACTTATACATTATAACATCAACCCTGCAAATGAGTCAATGACCCAAGTTCCACACATTTCGATCAACCAAAATATCTTGAATTTTATAATAAGATTTATTTTATAATATGCTTTTAATTTTAGATTTAAAACTAAGAAAAGGAAGATCAAAGATATCTTGTAGAACCTTATTATATATGCGTACACTGAAGCCCATGAAGGATTTGTTATCTTTTTGAAGTCGAAATTTAGGCGTTACGAGTTTATTTTTATTTCTTGTATTTATAATATGTCTGTCGCTGTTTTTAGTATAAGTATTTAAATTTTGACGTATATATAGTATGTTATTATAAATGAGAAGCGACCATAAGAATACCGATTTCTTAAAGGCTTAAATTTCTTAAATAAGGCCCGTACAAATTCACGAGAGGTTTAATTTTAACCCTTTAGTAGTTATTACTGGCTATTGCTAATTATAATAAAAACCGCAATCGTACGTCTGTCTATACAAAACACCTGTCTATAGATACCACGTAACATATAGGTATACCTTATAAATAAGTTGCACACAGCTAGGGTTGCCAACCATACTTTATAATAAAGTATTATACTTTATTTTTGGTAATTATACTTTATACTTTT
The DNA here is from genome assembly GCA_959347405.1 of Napeogenes sylphis. NCBI lineage: Eukaryota > Metazoa > Arthropoda > Insecta > Lepidoptera > Nymphalidae > Napeogenes > Napeogenes sylphis. The sequence goes on along the minus strand of OY365788.1, from coordinate 23,846,696 downwards.
GAATGCAAATAAAGTATGTGAAAATACTTTATTTTCAAGCTTTACTGCGATGTATAGAACAAAATACTTATTAAGGGATTTATAGGCATGTATTCAACTATTTGGCATATGATTTGGAAGAGATGATCGAAACGATTTATAATTAATGAACAAAGTGTATCTAACATTACATTCAGTCAGTCAAATGTCAATGAGAATCTGTTATCACCCGAAATATTTAATAAAGTTATCACTTATCAGTATTCTTTCACTCTATATTGATAGGAGCTTAAACTATATAACAAAAAAACCCCCGACGCAACGACTTCAATAAGTACATAATAATACCATTTTTATTCTTTTTAGAGGTATTTTTGTATGTTTTGCATGGGTTTTTTTTTTATTTGTACTTTTTTCTGGCTTTTTTTAATTTATGTTACTGGTTCCATTATTGTACTAAATGAACCTAAGGACACACACATTTTTACTTGTGTAAGTATTTTTATCAATATTGCATAAGAACCTTACACCCAGCAATAATTCCTCAATATCTTGGAGACGACTGTTTCTATCTCGACCAAACCAAGAACCATCTCGACAAACCAGGCTTTCGAATAAAGAAACCGCAATCAAATCCGTCCATACGTTTGGCTGCTAGAATGCCACAGACAGACACACAGATACACAGATCGATAGAGCAAACTTATAATACCCCTCTTTTTGAGTCGGGGGTTAAAAATGGTTTGGTTTTAGCGAACATATTGACTTTCCATACTTCTTAGCATGTCTTTGAAAAATTAGATTAAATTTGAACATTATGAAATAGTAATAAATTTAATTAAAAGCGATTTTTTTTTATTTATTTAAATTTCAATGTTGATTGTCAAAGAAACTTTGAAACATTTAAAATAGTAAAAAAATTAGCTTGAGCAAAAGCACAAAAAACACGTTTTTTAGGCAATAAAAGCGTAAAATTTTAAAAATACTTTATTTTAATTTCAAATACTTTTTTTTTTCCTATTCAAATCATTTTATACTTTTTTTTCGTCAAAAAAAGTTGGCAACCCTACACACAGCATAAGTCTTAACCCACGTACACAAGATGAGTTGTACATATTTATTATTGATATTTTTTATTAATTTAAAAACATCACTTTTTAAGTGTTTTTTTTTCTATTTCACGTCACTTACAAATTATAAATATTATTATTTACTCGTTGTTCTCCTTATACGTTAACAGAAATTCATTATAAAGTATTTTATATTAGTGTCTTATTATGCTGTACCATAGACAATAATATAGTTTTATTATAAAAGAGGTTTCATATCGCACCTTCACAAAACCTAATAGTTTCAAAGTATAGTTGAGGTTGCAGATTCCATTACATGGGATAAGTTTCTGTAATAGGGATGCAATTTACTGTTCCGTTCTTCGTTGATGGAATATGATGGAGTAAAGCCCTCGTAATGGTATCCCAAATTGAAATTTTATAATTTCAATCGGGGATGTCAGAACAAGACATTCTTCAAGTTTATTGTAAGAAAGAAACATAAAATTTGGACAAGAAATCTGTATCTATTCTTATTGAGTACGGAAATTAAATGATTTCATAAATCTTGTTAGGGTCCTTTTCATCTCATCCAAACCTAAGTACCTAAAATCTAGGAATATTGCATCGTACTTTGTATGTATTAGTTAAAATATTTGTTAACTAAAGAATTCGAGGTAATATAATTTATATCATACTAATGAAACATCGTTGTGGCATTACTAGATATATTGTTATTTATAACCGCCCCGTTGGCCAAGTCGTGAGAGCAGTTGCCTAACGTATCACAGCACAAAGGGGCTCAGGTTCGATTCCTGACAGGGACAGGCAGGTAGTGATGAGCATAGTTGTCTGTATTTTTGGGTATGGTTGTTTATTATATATATTCGCTTTATTTTAATGTGTATTTCTATGTATTTGTATCATCGTCTGACACCCTTAACAGAAGCATATTTTTTTTAGTTAGAGGTTAGATCAATATGTGTAATTTGTCCAGTGTCATTATTATAATACTATCCTGATAAAATTAAAGTGTTTTAATAATTTTACAATACAAGTCAACGAAAAATCAGTAGAGCGATGTATTTCTTATGAACGCAGCCTACTGTGGCCGTCGTTGTGAAGTCATTAGAAACAGCTCAGTTTTTAAATTTTATATAAATATAGAATGAAAAACAAACCGATAAGGGCAGGAATTCGAACCCACGACTACTGGGAAACCGTCCCGTCGCTCTACCAACTGAGCTACCGTATTGCTGTCGATCTCGGTGAATTAAGCATTCTATATGTAATCGTCTTTATGCATCGCATCGCATTATCGCAATCGCAATCGCATTATGATATGGCTTACTATTTAAAACAAAAATTGAATAAACGGGAACATAACGAGAATAAACATAGAACAGAATTTGACGGACAGTGCGACTTATAGAAGGAAAAACTTAAGGATCACACAGTTTAATCTTTGAGAACCTCTAGAACTGTCGCAATGTCAAACAGTAGAATACTGTCGTGAAATCAAATTCGGAGAAAAGGAAGAACGATGAAGTACGGAAGTGTAGGCGATTTAAAATACAAGACCTCAAGAAGACAGTTTGTTTATCTTCGTCAAGAATCTTAAACCTACCGCACCTGGCTAAAAGACTACCGAGCACGAACACCAAAGCAAAAACTAAGTAGTGCAATAAGTAAAGTATTCGACAATATAAATGTAACTAACCCTCATATTTCTCATGGTGATCCATTGAATAAAAACTACCAGGAGTCCATGACCATCTGGACGCGTCTTAGCATTACTAATATTAAACAATCGACCTGGAAAGTACATGACCAAAATATAGCGGCCCTGTTAGAGCACCTGAGCTCAAATCAGGTACTCGATGCGGAAGTAAAGACTTTCTTATATACTATTTACGACTACTTTCATGAGCACTATCCACCTAAAAATCGTTATGCACACAAAAATAAAGAAAACCGTTTTAAATTGAATATGAGGAGGACAAAAGAGACCTTATAAAGAAACTTCGTAGAGCCAAAACCTTAAGCGATAATCAACTTAGTCACCAACTATCTAGGGCATTGAGATCAATTCTTAAACTACTCCAAGGCATAATAATCAAATAACAAAAATAGCTTTGATCGCGCAAAACATGAAAAAGACTTTGAAAAAATCCTTTTTAAATACTCAAAAAACATTTTCAAAGATGAAAAAGGTAAGCTTCTCTTGACCAACGAGCAAAACTTTCGACCATTATAAAACACATACGAAGTACCACAAAATCAAAGACTTTATGGGGATTCAAACAAACACAAACCTGAGACTCCTGCTAAAGATTTTCATGGCAACAGGCAACAGCCAACCAACTTTGGAAGAAATCAATAAAATAATTAAAATGAATCCATCTAAGTCAAGCACCACGTCCGGATGGTATCCCTTATATAGTTTATATAAGGGTGTTTCTCTACTAACGGGCAAGTTTTGCATGAAATTTGTCCTGCTCACTTTTTGTTTTAAATGTATATAATGAAAGCTAATAACAAGCGATTTTCAAGTTTAGAAAAGGCCGGAAGATTACTCTGCTATTTTCAATTTTAAAAGTTTTTTTTTCGGTGCTTTTTTTCATTGACCTCCTCCCTCTTTTGAGGATCATTCTTATGACATTCGTATCTAAATCTTACTATTTTTCTCTTCTTTTTCTAATATTTATTCTCTCCTCAATTTATATTTTTTTGCGGGTTGTAACTGGAATGGTAAACCGTTTCTAAACTATATTTGTAACTACTGTACATTATACATAAGGATAATTACTGCATATAATCCATTTAGTAGCTAATTTTATTTAAATTGATATAAAACACAATCCGCTGGAAAATATAAAACTCCCCTGTGTTGCGTCGAAACAGGGGATTGTCACCAGGGGACTGTGTTTTTTGGCACTAAACCGGACTGTATTAATTATATACGAATCCTTGTTTATTTCACAGCTAAATTAGTAACTGTACGTTTATTTTCGTAATCGACATATCAAAACCATATTCTAATTAAAAAAAAATACCACTCAAACTACTTACCAGGGGACTGTTACGCATAACGGCCCCGACGCGTAATTCAGTAACTAAGGCAAAAAATTAAACTACCCGCAAAATGATGTCTCGGTTCTGACTCGATATGATCGAACTTCACACTGTCAGCGACTCATTCAACACAAAATTGAGTCGTTGTCATAGACTATATAATTTTGATTATTTTTTTTAAATAAACTAGAGGACTGTGTTCAAATGTTTAGGACAACATTCAGGCGGTAATTTCGAATAATTATTATTACATTTACGTAGTATTTGTTCAACATATGTACTTTTCAGTATATTTAGTTTTATAATTTACTTTAAATTTGTTACACGCACATAAATATAATTTTAAAATTGTATTTAAAGTAAAGATTCTGGTATGGGGATGCGCCAGGGAACTGTGTTTTGACAGATTGGGATTAAAAGAAAAAAAGATATAAAACATTTACATGGTCAACAAGTAGGTAGCCTCTAAAATACTGTAATGTACTATAGTTTTAAATATTTTCTTAAATAAAAAATATACACAACAATGTGCAAATTGCTTGGGACATAAATTTTCCCGTTAGTAGAGAAACAACCATAAAAGTCCGTAGGTCCATAAACATAGTTAAAAAATTTTCTTTTAATTTACAGAATATCTGTAAAATCTGGGCAAAAACCAATAAGTAGTCAACCAACCAATAAGTAACCTCAAAAAAGCTTGGATATACGATATTTCTTGAACATCACGTCTAATTTAACCTTTCCTCCTTTATGATATTAATAAAACCTTTTATCAAGGTTAGATGCAAGCGTCATAAAGACATTGAAGTTATGGCTCGGGTTAGCGCACTCAGCGGCCTCTTCAACCTTATTTAACGACCGAAACAATTTTCGGTTAAAATTAAAGAAACCACCGGAGCCCTACAATCATCTAAGAGTTACTAAAAGACATATCATCGGAAAATCTGAAGGTTATACTGTAATTTCTGTCCCAAAAGATAGAGTTGCCTGAGAGTTGAGTTACGACTTCAATTCCATAAAAAAAATAAGATTCATATATGACTCATACGTGACTTATATCTTACGTAAATCCTAACACAACATGATGTCATGGTGACGTGATATCATGCCGAACTGAAGTGTTCACTGGGTTAAGAACAATAAGTCGAGCATGACAGAGGGTATAGTTAATTTTTTAAAAATTACTAAAATCTATTTCGTTTTACTCGTAAAGTCAATCTTATACCTGGTTCTGAAATGTCAATAATTGATTCAGTTTATTAGTAAGCAAAGTACGAGAGTAATGCAATTCTCAGCAATCCTTTAAAGCAAAGTTCTAAAGCAAACTAGCTCTCAACCTGTCAATGCAATTTAGATGTTTATTCTCGGAATTCTGTCTATTATATAATCCCGAAAAGTATTCAATTAGCAATCAAAACCTCTGGAATATTTACATATTGTTCACCGGATACGGGTACACATAACTAAAATAATAGCAGTGGTGAATTGCTTGAGGCGCAGATTAATGCGCTTTTCATAACGTCAAAACTATCATAGACGTATAAAAAAATGTTGTGTGTAGAGAGGCTGCTTGCAAAAGGTGATGCGGTGATTATAATTAACCCTGTAAGTTATATATATATATATATATATATATATATATATATATATATATATATCATTCAACAAATTTTGAATGATTCTTATTTTGTTCCAAACGCGTCCTAGTCTGAGAAGAACCACACAACAAACTCAGCCGGATATATTTTTTGTTATTGTGATCACTGTTTCACAAACGTCAAACTTAAATGCAAATTTGGTACAACTAGAACCGTCGCAATCAATCGGAAAAGAAGCCTAATGATTTCAGGCAACGAAAATTAAATAATAATAACAGAAAAAATATATATATATAAATCTTCGGCCTGCCACACAACCAGTCACCGCAAGCAGCACCCGTTCACGAGCATAACACAAGAGCCAGCCATAACCCCCTTCGCCATATTTGAGGGAGAAAAGCAACCGGACTCCCGATGCTACCGCAAGTAGTGACTTCTAAGGAATCGGTGTGATGAGCAGGTCGATAAAGCAAAATTAATTTACAACAAAAAACAAATTGCGAAGATTACTAGCTATTCGCAATACAATATAATTCATTCCCAGGCCATACCGTCGTTGATGTAATCCTTTACTAGTGTAAAGGATTACATCAACGACGGTATACTATAGTTAGAAGGATTTTTTTTTCAAATAATTTTTAACATATAATTTAAATTTATTTAATGATAGGCTTCATTTGGGAGCTTATTATAAAAACGTATACAATTACCCTTAAAGGATTTACCTATTTTATGGAGCCTAATGCCGGGCAAAGCGAGTTTATTTTTATTTCTTGTATTAATTTTATGTAAATCACAATTTTTCATAAACCTTGAAATATTTTTATGAACATAAATTAAATTTTTATAAATATATTGATTATAAACAGTCATAATTTTAAATTCTTTAAATTTGTTTCTTAAAGAGATTCTTGGTCTCATATTATATATTGCGCGAACAGCTCTCTTCTGCAATGTAAATATGGTATCAATGTAAGCCGCATTGCCCCATAAGAGTTTACAGTATGACATTAAGCTATGAAAGTAACTAAAGTAAAATATTCGAGCAGTTTCCATATTTGTTAATCGACGTATTTTTTAACCGCGTATGCAGCAGAACTAAGTCTGCTTGACAAATCAAATATATGGTATAGGTTCTAACATTTTGAACATTTGGTAAACTTTTATCTTTTTTTTCATTGAATAACAAATTATTGGCGTTAAACCATTGTACAACATCTGAGAGAGCATTGTTTACATCGTCAATAACAGATTGCCGTCTATTAACTTTAAAAGTAAGAGAAGTATCATCAGCAAACAACACTATCCCATGTTTTGCCCTCACTAGGTGAGGTAAGTCATTTATGTAAAAGAGGAAAACGAAAGGCCCTAAGATAGAGCCCTGTGGCACGCCTATTTTTACCAAAGAACCAGGGGAACGTTTTCCATTCATTTTTAATTAAATTAAATATCTTACTTTCAACTTCATTAGAAGACTCGTTAGATTAATGGATATTAAAAGGAAAAGCTTTACGTTTATAATATCAATTGTAGACAAAGACAATTTAAATGTATCTTATCATAACAAAATAAGAATCATTCAAAATTTGTTGAATGATATATATATATATACAGGGTTATTTGTAATTAGTTGAGCACCTTTTGCAGGCAGCCCCTCTACATCAATCCTAACAACATTTGTTCTACGACTTTTTAAAATTAGTAGTTTTAAAAATTTAGTTTTTCCCATACAAAATTTATTTATTGCCTCTGAACGTGCATTAAACTTGAGCAAAGAGAGTCCACGCAACTTGTCAAAATATGTGCCAAGGCCACGTGCATCGGGGCGCGGGGTGGCGGGGTGGCGGGGTGACGCAGCGGCGGCTATGCACGTTAGAACTTGATCATTTTCTAAGGTGTAATAAAAAATAGCATCGTTTTCCACTTTTATTTATTAAAATATTTTCTACAATAGTTGAAACACATATTGTCTAACTGTTTAAGAATCAAATGAAAAAACAAAATCTCCAATAGAAGTTGTCCACAAGTTGAATGTCTCAAATTTTTTTTTTGTTTTCTGAAATAAGGGCACTGTAACGAAACCAAATAAATATTATTTTTACAAAACAATAACTTCTCTTTAACTTACTTTATACATAGCATATTATCTCGTTTGTTGATATTTATATCATGACGATAAAACAATAAGTTACTTACGAATTCCTTTAAGATGGCGCGTAACAGAAAAACGTCATAATTTTCATTAATATTAATTAATTAAAACGTAAGAAGTGAATCGACTGTTTCTGACGTATAATATTCTCATAGAAGAAACACGTAAGTACCATAAAAACAGACAAATGTACACAATTCACTTTAAAAATAATAACTTTAGGCTTCTTAACATGTTGGATCGTCACTATATCACAAATAAAATTATTCTTCATCATGGTTTCTGCTGTTTCGAGTTGCTGTTCGTTCTAGGTATAGCAAAACAGACCTTGTAAAGATCAGGACTCGTATTTCTTTTCATTCTTACTTCTTCTATTTCAGACAATCAATGTATTTTAAAAATGTTATAAATTACATTTCATAATTTCTTCTTCATGTTATAATCTTGAATTTATTTATTATTTTTTATAGCAAGTCCATAAAATCGTATTGTCCAGTATGTAATTAACATTCATTATTTAATTATAAAACTCTAATCCGATAATTTTATTTTTGGTTAATGTAAATTGTGTTTTGTAATCCACATACTTGTCATTTTGATTATTTAGTATTTCCATAGCAACATGGTGTAAAAGAGATGAAGCTATACGAAAAAATCTGGCGCGCGCATTTAACAGTTTCTGACTTTCGCTAGCCTGCCGCGACCTATACTTTAGACTGCTTACAAAATACAGAGTAATAAATAATCGAGGGAGCAAAAATTTTTTATGTTCGTTTATTCTGAGTTATTTATCAACATTTTTTAAAAGTCGTAGAACAAATGTTGTTGGGATTGATGTAGAGAGGCTGCCTGCAAAAGGTGCTCAACTAATTAAAAATAACCCTGTATATATATATATATATATATATATATATATATATATATATATATATATATATGTGCAAACGTTTAGTTCAACTCCGTATTAATAATCATCTAAAAATTAAAATAAGTGCATTTACTTAGTGAATTAGACAAAAGTGAAGAAATAAATAGGTGATCTTCATCATACATTGTGGACAAAGTCTAACTTTCGGCGAGAATTGTGCAATCAGTGTAAATGACCTGACAAAGACATGACCGTGAACAAATAGTAATTATATACGTGTGTGATATATCCCCTTTGCTTTATACATCTGAAATGAAAGGCAAACTTAAGCTGAAGAAATTGTGAGCTTTTATATCCCCAGCAATTGTTTTTCAAACATATAAGTGATTTCATAACCGTACATTTTTCATATCAAAAAGTGACTTGCAATAACAGCGAATTGCACATAGTGACATCTGTGGGCAAATTATCCGTAACTCTAATACAAATTCGAACTATCTTCGATCTACGATCGGTACGTCAGAGAGCTAGCTATTATTTCAACAAGTCGGAACAAGAGGGCGTTAGTAGTACTTAAACAACCACTCCAATAGTATAATACAATATTGAAACTGCCTGGAAATTTAAAAATGGAGGAAATTATATACGAGCTCCGAAAAATTCGAAGAGATTTAGACGATCAGAAATCTGCAATTGAAAAAAGTGGAGAAAAAGTGACCGAAAAAGTTACACAAAATATAAATTATATTTTAGAAGATAAGCTTAAAATATTTAATGAAAAATACGAACATCTAAAGGAAAAATGTGAAATTCAAGAAAAACGACTATATTTTTTAGAAAAACAGGCAAGAAAAAATAACATTGTCTTTTTCGGAATAACAGAAACGGAAACATCATACTCTAACCTAGAAAATTTAGTAGTGCAATTCATCAAAGAACATTTCTCTCAAGAACTGGATTGCTGGAATATCCAAGAAGTTAGAAGAATAGGCAAGAAAGGGGAAAGACCTAGACCAATAGTTGTCACTTTTTGTACACTAGGAACAAAAATTAATTTGTTTAAAAATAGAAGTGCACTAAAAAATACCCCTTACTACATAACGGAAGATTTTCCACAAAATATTTTAGAGAAGAGGAAAGAACTTCAAGAACAAGCAAGAATTGAAAAGGAAAGGGGAAATTTTGTTAAAATAATATATGACAAGCTCATCATAACTGAAAATAACAAAACAGCTGGCAATAACAAAAGAATGCTTTCAAGTTCGCCTGAAAACAGTACGACAAAAGGTGCCGAAACCAAAATAAATATACGGGCAAAAAAAATAAATAAATCGCAAAAACATTTAGGAAAAACTTCAAGCATAACAGAAGCTAATATGAAACCGGGCATGCTGAATTATTTGATTAATAAGAATACGAACAACCCATTAGATCGGCAGAAAAGTAATAACGGAAACGAATAGCAATTATCAACCCCCTCTCGCAGCGTCAACAAACATCAACCACTATCAGTACACCAAACTCATCTTCCAAGCCGGCTGGTCACCGTGGAAGATCACGACCAAAACCCTCCAAACAACCCTCCGAACAACCCTCCGATAAATGTAACAACTCCACAAAAAACTTTATACATTCTGACATACAACGTAAAAACACTCTCTTCATACGAACGTTTGATAGAACTATACGAAGCTCTCAAGGATATTAAATATGATATATTAGGATTAGCTGAAACAAGACGTATGGGAAATAAAATCGAAGAGCACAAAAATTTTATTTTCTGCCATACAGGCCACACACCGGGAAGACATGGCATAGGTTTTATAGTTAAATACTATCTTAAAACTAATATAGAGAGCTACGTCGGCCTTTCTGAAAGAGTAGCTATATTGAACCTGAAATTCGAGAGTACTAGCCTATCTATTATTCAAGTCTACGCTCCTACTGCACAAGCAAGCAATGATGAAATCGATACCTTTTATTCGAAAATAGATAAGGCGATTGAACTAGCACACAAAGACTTTATATTGATGGGCGATCTTAATGCTAAAATTGGAAAACCAAAAAACGAGGAACATTTAATCATGAAAGCACACGGGTATGGCATTCGAAATGAGAGAGGTCAAAGATTAATCGAATACGCTAGTGAGAACAAATTGTCAATTCTAAACACTTTCTTCAAAAAAAAAACAAAAAACAAATGGACCTGGCGATCGCCAGATGGAGCCCACAAAAATGAAATTGACTTTGTGCTGTCAAATAGACCGCGACTATTTAAAAACATAGAAGTGTTGAACATCAACTTTTCTTCAGATCATAGGCCAGTAAGAGCTACGATATTATATGATGCACATTTCAAAAGAAGCAGAACCAACTTTTCTAACTCTTTACATAGCACAATAACAAGCGAAGAAGAAACCACCAAATACAAAGAATACCTCCACTCGTATCTATCGAAAGATCCATCATTTGTCGAGAGTTCCATCCCAGTCCAGAAATACTACGACATCTTAATCAGAGCCATTACCACAAGCTTGCAAAACGCACGACTAATACATAATCCAAAGAGAACCCACAAAATATTCTCAGAACGTACATTACAACTTTTTAAAAGAAGACAAGAGCTGCAAAAAAGTCCACATAAAGATAAAGCAATAAAAAATGAAATATCAGCACTTTACAAGCTTGTCAACAAATATATTAAAAAAAACTACGCCGATTACAGATATAGAACTATCGAAAAACACCTGCAACGAACAGGAAGCACGAAAAAGGCATACAAAGAACTGAAACCAAATAAAACATGGATAGAAGGACTTAAAAAAGGCGAAACAACGAAGATTAACCGCCGCGACATCATTAGCACAGCAACATTTTTCTACAGGGATCTCTACAGCACAAAAGAGTTAGAATTCACCAGTCATGAGAACCAAAATATCAGTAACATTCAAATAAGTCCCCACTTTGAAGAAAAAGACATCATCGAGGCATTAAACAAACTAAAGCTAGATAAAAGCCCAGGCTCGGACAATCTAGCAAACGAGTCTCTAAAGATAGCCGCCCCAATACTAGCTGCACCTTTTACAAAGTTATTTAACTCTATCCTCAAATCTGGAGAGACACCCACTCAATGGTCTGAATCCAACATAATTCTATTATATAAAAAAGGCAACCCGAAGGAGATCGAGAACTATAGACCTATTAGTCTGCTTCCGAGCACATACAAACTATTTTCTACAATTCTGACCAAAAAAATTTGCTTTACTTTAGAAACAAAACAGCCAGTCGAACAGGCAGGATTCAGAAAAGGCTTCTCTACCATCGATCATATTAACACACTCGAACTTCTCATCGAGAAATATTATGAGAGAAGTAGACCATTGTACTTGGCATACATTGATTATAAAAAAGCATTCGATTCGGTGTCACACAGCTATATTTGGGAAACTCTGAAATCACAAAATGTGGAAAACGAATATATAAGAGTAATTAAAAGCATATACAGAAACAGCAAAAGCAGAGTAAAACTAGAAACAGCCGGTTCTTGGTTCCCTATAAATAGAGGTGTAAGACAGGGGGACCCCCTGTCACCTTTACTATTTATAGCCATACTAGAGTCTATAATAAGCAAACTTGGATGGAATGAAATGGATATAAAAGTAAAAACTAAGCATTTGAGTCACTTACGTTTTGCGGATGATTTGGTGCTTATATCAGAGACAGGGAAACAACTACAATACATGGTAGAGTCACTAAACACAGCTAGCAAGCTTGCTGGACTAGAAATGAACCTCTCTAAAACTATGGTAATGACCAACAGCACTAAGACTCAAATATACGTCGAAAATAAACCTCTTCAATATACCGAAAATTATATTTATCTTGGCAAGCTAATAAGCTTCAACAGACGTAACAACTACCAGGAGATTGAGCGCAGAGCCCAGCTGACATGGAATAAGTACTGGAGCCTAAAAGAAATATTTAAGAGCAACATGCCAGTCAAATTGAAGACTAAGGTTATGAATTCTTGCCTTATACCATGCTTGACCTATGGTTGTCAGACATGGAAGTTTAACAAAAATATTAAAAATAAAATTATAACGTGCCAACGCGGAATGGAGCGGAGTATGCTTAACATTAAAAGAATTAACAAAATAAGACACACAAAAATACGAAACATTACAAATGCAACAGACGGTTTATCACAAGCACTTGCATTAAAATGGAAGTGGGCCGGACACATAGCACGCTTGCAGGACCAAAGGTGGACAAAAATATTGACAGAGTGGGGGGGGGCAGTGGGTAAAAGAAAGATAGGGAGACCTTGCAACAGATGGGAGGACGAAATCAAGCGCACAGCAGGTACAAACTGGATGCAAACAGCGCAATCCAGAGAAAACTGGTTCAATTTGGAGGAGGCCTTTACCTGTACAGGGGTTCCTTCAGAATAATTAAGTGCCCATAATTATTTTTAAATGTATCTAACACAGTTATAAATCTACTTCAAAACGTTACTAACTATTATAAAATAAACTATAGATTATATATATTTTTTAAGATACTAACTATACTAATAAATTTGTAAACTAGTAATTCTGTAAGAAATAAAAGGCTTTTTTATTTTTTATTTTTATTTTATTTTATTTATTTATATATATATATAATATAATATATATATATATATATATATATACATATATATATATATATATATATATATATATATATATATATATATATATATATATATATATATATAATATGGAAAGTCTACTATGGACTTTCATAATAACAAAGAGATCATTTTATTTTCTTTTTTTCTGTTTATTGTTTGTATTTTTTCCTGTTATTAGCTAACCCGACCGCATAGCTATTAATAAAAAATATTTTTCGCCAAACGGTACCTACATTGTAGAGATTTTTTAAAAAGATAAGTTAAGCCCTCTTTTAAGGTATTATATTTTTTGGTACATAAGTAAATGAATAAAACAATTCCATAAATTTTAAAGTCGTTCAAATTTGTCTAGTGCTGCATCTAAGTAGCAGACGTCAGCGTAGTCGAGAAGTGGAAGAATAAAAGTTTGTGCTAGCATTATCTTTATATAGGAACTTTTGCAACCGTCTGAGAGAGTGAGGAGGATAATGTACTTTTTTACCAACTTCATCAGTATGTGGTGCCACAGAGAGATGGTTTTTTTGTTTCCTCAGTTAGTGGGAAAAATGTGGTAGCGTAAATAATTGTCTTTAAAATTGCTGCTTTTTATTAAGGCTAGGGATTTTAAGGCATTGACTCTTTGGCTCATTCCTTAATCCTGTTGATGTCAAATATATTTTTCGATCTGGATAAAGATATTGGGCCTCTTTTTGTTTAACAATCTATTCCCTCAACCGTTCACTCTTGCAATGGTACCTTAATAAATGCAACGAATAATAAAGAAATACCTTATAAATATCTCTTAAAAACATTAATTGCTATTGAGGTTTTATATAAATGCACTTTTAAGCTTTGACTGTACCTTTCTCTAAGCCATAAATTGAGAGAGACATCTCCGTTTCCTGTCTAGTGCACCGCTTTTAGCGCCAAAAAGCGTCCTTCCGGTTTAATCTAGCAGACAGTGGGGGTGAATATTGTGCTTGCGCAGCACAACTCACTAAAATACTCATTGGCGTTCCAGTTTCCGAACAGTGCAGCCGCATTAAATTAGTTTAATACAGATTTTATTGCGTTAAATAAGTAGTGATTTCCAATATGAATCCAGTGAATAGTGCCGATGTGTTCAAGAACAAGCCTACCCGTGCCCGTTTGTCTTCAAACGACTCTTCGGGCAGCAACAGCGTTACTTCGACCTCGGTGAGAAGCAAAAAGCATAGAAAGAGGCGACGGCGAAATAACAAGATAAGTAAACTTGAAAGTGTTGTTAGAGACCTAAGTAAAAAAGTGACTTTTTTACATGATCATATTTCTAAGAACACTAAACATTCGTTTAATTCAGACAATGATTCAGTCTTATCTATCCCTCAAACAAGTGACCTTGAACGAGACTTATTAGGATTTGAAAAAGGTATTGATTTGAATTTACAAACTACCCTCAAATCTCAGACTATACGAACTAGTGACCTACATTTGGAATTACTTAATAAATTACAGTACTTTAACTCTCCCGATTGGTCTCAAGTGCGTTATTCGGAGATTCAAAAGTTATACAATTCTACCCCCGGTTTTGTAGAATTGGAATGTAATGATGCTATAAAAATATACGACAAGAATTATTGTTTAGCGAATGTTGAAAAGTCGCTTGCCGCTATTACGCATGCAGTTATTTTACAAAATGAAGCTTTTCAGAAAGGTTTAAATCAACTAATGTCATGGTTGTCTGAACTTCAAAATGGAACAACTATTGATGATATTACGGTAAAAAATAATGAAATTTTTTCTGAAGGCGATTATCAAAAGATTCAATGTAATTTATTACAAATGATTTGTGGCAAGCGAGCTGATATCGTGCAACAGCGCCGTGATGCTATTTTAAAATCTGTTAAGGATAAATATTTAAGGGAATCTTTGAGAAAAATACCGCCTTCATCAGATAATTTATTTAATGATTTAAAGTTTACAGATTTTGTAACCAAACAAGGTGGCGTTCAGAGAACTTTTGTAAATACAAATCGAAAACAATCTGCGCAAGATAAGTATAATAAAGATCCTTTTGCGCAAAAAGGTCATAATGAGAGTTATAATAGATATGTCATGCCTGTGCGCAACAGTGCATACGATCAACCTTCATCTAGTGGTTTTCTTAACCCTGCGCAAGGGCAAAAGAGGAAAACTGATGAGTTTTTTCGTCACCGCGGATCTAAGCGTCAGAAACACGCCTCAATGGGAAGGCGTTATAAACGCGAAAATTGACTATCATCAGACCTTTCGAGCTGGGCAAATAGAAAATCAGGTAAGCATTTGGAGGACATTGGGAGCACCATTGTACATATTAAAAATCATTACGGGTTATCGAATTCCATTTGTAAGTCGACCTCCTTTAATACATCCATCCAAGATTTCAACAAAATTTTATACCAAGAATTCAAAAGCAATCTTAATTCAATTGAAAAAAATGGCAAATCTAAAAGTAATCGAAAAAGCCTCAGTAACACCCAGTTTTGTATCCAAAATCTTTCTAGTTGCAAAGAAAGATACGATATCCTCGGTTCGTCCGATTTTCAATTTAAAATTATTAAACCAATATGTCCAAATAGACAAATTTCATTTAGTAAATATGTACAAGGTCCCCGACTTTCTCCAACCACAAGATTGGCTTGTGAAAGTGGATTTAAAGAACGCCTATTTTCATCTGCCTATTGCACCAGCTCATCGTCCTTACTTAAGGATTATAATATGCAACCAACTCTGGCAAATGACTTGCCTTCCATTTGGGTTGGCAACGGCACCAAAGGTCTTTGCGTGTCTGACGAATTGGATTGCGCAAATCCTAAGAGAACAAGGAGTAAGGTTGTTGATATATCTCGACGATTTTTTGATAGTGAATCAACGTCGAGACACTCTTCAGCAACACACAAATTTGGTGATTCGTTTATTACAAAGTCTTGGTTTTGTAATAAATTTTCCAAAATCTGTATTGATCCCACAGCGGTCGATCGAGTACCTGGGAATCATTTGGGATACTTGGAACAACACCAAGTCACTACCACAAACCAAGATTCAATCGCTTCGACACAAAACAAAAAAGTTGCTTACGCTGAAGAAGGTGAGTCAGAAAGAGGTTCAGAGCCTGCTAGGGCTATGGAATTTTTGCAGCTTCGTCATTCCCAGAGGGCGACTGAACTGCCGTGCCGTTCAGTTGTTCAGCAACACAATGATGCTGGAAGAGGTCAGAGGTCGCGCAGATCTTCCGCACCCTGCAATATTAAACCTACGGTGGTGGATGCTGAACTGTACGGCGTGGTCTCCACTGCATTACGCTCCACCGACGTTTTTTCTATCAACCGACTCTTCCAAAATCGGTTGGGGTGCGCAACTGAACACCGAAACTTTATCAGGTCAGTGGTCAAAGCTAGAAATGATTTATCACAGCAATCTTTTAGAAATGGCAGCCATTTTAAAAGTTGTTCAAAAAAGGGGTCATACCATGTATCATTCAAGTCTAATGATACAGAGCGACAATCGAACTGTGGTCTCCTATTTACGAAACGAGGGGGGCACGAGGTCTCAGGCCTTGTTAGACCTAACTTACGAAGTCTTACACGAGCTAGATCGCTACCAAATACAAGCGACTGTGTATCACCTACCCGGTCGTTACAATTACACAGCAGATCGACTTTCGAGGGAAATGGGATCTTCAGAATGGCATCTTCTTCCAGGAGCCACGATAAAAATTTTTCAACATTTCGGTACTCCCGAGATAGACCTCTTCGCGTCGCAGACTGCGCATGTCGTAGCGAAGTATGTGTCTCTCGATATTCGAGATCGAAAAGCTGTTTATCACAACGCTTTCAGTCGCGAGTGGCATTACAAGCTAGCTTGGATCTTCCCTCCACCATGTCTCATTCCCAGGATTCTAGCACATTTGAATCGAGCAACCGGCTCTTACCTGTTGGTAGTTCCGGATTGGCAGAAAGTTTTTTGGAAACCAGATCTGGAGACGCGAGCATTAAGGCGTCCATACCAGATATTACCTCTAGACCACGTTTTGATAGACACGAGAACAAACCTTCCACCTCCTCAAATTTCTCAAATGAGTTTAAAAGTGTGGCTGATACGGGGTGGTCTTCCTTAGTAGAATCTTGGAGACAAGATCAGATAAAACTCCTAAATAGCAGTTGGAAACAATCTACATTAAATACCTATAAGCCTGCGTGGCAACGGTGGTGTAAATGGTCTATGCAAAATAATGTAAATTCTTTGAAACCTCCGCCTGAAGATGTCGCTCGTTTCCTAACAGATTTACACTTGAAGTTTAAACTTTCATATAGTACAATAGCCGTTCACAAATCTGTTGTCTGTAGTTTTTGTTGTCCCACTATTAGTGCTGGGTTAAGTTCACATATAATAATTAAGCAAGTATTAAAAGGTATAGCGTCACAGCAACCACTTAAGAATAAAAAACATATTTGGGAAATTCTTTGATTGAATATTTAACTAATAATCTCCCCCCTAACTATTCGTTATTTGAAATATCTAAAAGAGCCGCAATACTACTGCTGCTATATTCAGGGCGCAGAGTTCATGATCTTACATTGTTAAACATTGAAAAGGATAATTTTATTTCAGAAAATAGTTCAATAGTTTTATGGCCATCTTTCGGTTCCAAAACTGACAACTTAAGGTACAGACAATCTGGTTGGCGGTTATTTAGATGCGAATCTAACAAAAGTATAGATCCCGTATTTTGGGTAAATAAATTGGTAGAACATTCTGCTTCACGTAGAGGCAATCTGAAAAGTCTGTTTATTAACACATGTGGTACCCCTAAACCAGCAAGTAGAACTGTAATTGGAGGTTGGATCAAATCCATCTTAAAAGATGCAGGTATCAATTGTAGTCCGGGTAGTGTACGATCTGCAGTCGCTTCTGCCAATTGGTTAGAAAATGTACCTATAGATGACATATTAAAAAGGGGTAACTGGCGTTCGGCACTGACTTTCAATAAATTTTATAGAAAAGAAATTAAAAAATGTACATCAACTCATAACAAATTCTACGAAATGTTTCAAACAGTCCCTTAATTTTGGTTTTATAATTAAAATAATTAATAACTGATCACATTGGCGTCCTTGCTTAAACAATCTAGCAGACGATAACAAACACTTCTCAATTTATGGCTTAGAGAAAGGTACAGTCAAAGCTTAATAGAACAATTTTACCTGAAAATAAAATTGATATTAAGCATACTTACCTTTCTCTAAGCCAATGTATATTTCTGTCTGCTAATTCATATACATTTAGGCACAATTTCTATTTCCATAAATTGAGTCGCAATGAGTATTTTAGTGAGTTGTGCTGCGCAAGCACAATATTCACCCCCACTGTCTGCTAGATTAAACCGGAAGGACGCTTTTTGGCGCTAAAAGCGGTGCACTAGACAGGAAACGGAGATGTCTCTCTCAATTTATGGCTTAGAGAAAGGTAAGTATGCTTAATATCAATTTTATTTTCAGGTAAAATTGTTCTATTTTTTTTCCCTTATCAACATTGTAAAGAATAGTGTTCTTTGTCAACGATTACAAACTAAAATTGACAAATGACATTGACTTGTAAGTTGTGACATGATCTTGTTTTTATTTAGATTTATTCAATATATTTAATTTGACTTTGAGCTGATAACAATTACAAAACTTGAATAGGTATCTTTAGCATGTATAGTGGTAATAATAAGATTAATTTTGCTCTGCCTTTAATAGTTGTAAAACACGTTAAGTGGCGACCTTCGTTCTTTCTCAAACATTATCTATAATGAATGAACTATCGTATATTTACAGTTTTTGTCGATGATGTCTCTCCCAATATCCCTTCTGCAGTTTGTTGCATTTTTGGTTTGTTATTTAATTAATAATATATCTAATGCATGTAACAATATAATACTATTTTTTATGTTTATTTACTATTTCTATTTCAATTGATAACACATGTGCTTTCAATTTAGAAACAATATTAACAGGCATCGTTACATAAATTTCAATAAAATGTTTTCTTAATAACTTTATATATGTATACATACATTTTTATGTTTTTATATTTTTAGGATTTACTTGCAGTTGGACTGATAGTTCCATTAATACCTAACCATGTCAGGCAAATGGGAGGTAATCATATTTACATTGGTCTTCTTGGATCCATATATGCTGGTTTTCAGCTTGGCTCTGGACCACTTATTGTAAGTAATGTATCCTTTGCCAGTGACTTCATCTGCTCAACTCCAAAATATTAACACATGTTCCATCAAAACAAATTTGTAAGAAATCCATTAAATTCTTGTTTTATTATATCTAAAATTCTTAACCAGTTTTTATGTATTTAAAACCTTTAGAAATTGATAATAGTATTTGAAGATATTCTGTCTTTCAGTTTCCACATTAAAACAATCTGAAACCATTTAACAGGTTCAACCATTTAGCTTTTTTATTGATATTCTCATGACTATTGGTCTTCACTCACAGGGCAGCTTGAGTGATTTAAAAGGACGAAAACCTATACTTATACTGACCCTACTTGTTTGTAGTGTCACATATATTATCTTGGGATTAACATCATCTATTGCAGTTATTCTTATGTTACGAGCTGTATTAGGTAAATACCATTATTGACATGTAATGATAAACTAACATCTTACATTATCTTAGCTATAAAATATAAGACTTATCTTGTGTGACATTTTTATATGATATATAATGAAGTTGATTTATTTAAAATAATTAATTCATTATACTATTATTTTTTATTTTCAGGCTTCTTCAAACAAACTCAACTATTAACAAAAGCTTTAGTTCCTGATTATGAACAAAATGAGAACAGACAGTCAAACATATACGGTAAAATGGCAGCAATATCAGGAGTTGGCATAACATTAGGGCCCGTGATTGGTGGTCACTTAGTAGAGGATTACCCCTTTTATGGATTTACAATTATTGCAATGATTGTTAGTGGCTTCTTTATCATAAATGCTGGTAAATTATTTAATTTCAACAAAAATCTTTTAAATTTGTTTATACATTATTTCATTATTTAAATTAACCATTTCAGGACTCATTTACTTCCTTCCAGTTATAGATTGTTCTAAAAATATTAAAACTAAACCAAATACAAAAGAAGAACCAAAGAATGTGTGCCAATTATTACTATCTGGCAGTAAGCAGTCATTTGTTCAGTTATCAAAGGTCGAATGGTCAAAATATTGGAAAGTTTTCATGTTTCAAGCTTTAAACAGCTTTGCAATGGGTGTTTATTTCTCAAGCTATGCATTGTATTTAAAAACACATTTTGGATTAACTCCGAAATACATTGGATATGTAGTGTCCATACAAGGAGTTATTGGTGCTATCTCCAGTTTTCTGATTAGCAACATAAATAGTTTATACATCCATGACAAGGACTACAGTATACGAAATAATCATGTATTTTTATTATTAAGTATGTCCTTATTAGGAATATGTTTAGCTTTTAATATTTATATGTATTGCATGTTATTAATTCCGTTAGCTGTGGGAAATGCGGTGGGGAGACTAGTTACTCTAGAAATGGTACTAAAAAGGAGCAAAGGGGAGCATAGGGGGACTCTGATAGGTGCTTCAAATAGTGTAAGGTCTTTAACAGGGGTAGTGGCTCCTATGGTAGCAGGTTTTATAGGTGAATATTTTGGAATATCATATGTATTATATGCATCACTCTGTTCAACCCTCTTTGGGCTATTTTTAAGTTATCAGTATAAAAGAAAAGAGATAAAGGTGGAATGATATTATTGCTCAAAAATTATAATTATATCAGTAAATATTTTATTAATACTGTCTATTTTATTTATATAATTGTATATTGTTTTATTATAATATAATAGAATATCTGTTTGTTGATTAGTTAATAATTTACACTTATAGAACTTTTTGTACCATTCAAAATGTACAAATTTGCTTTTAAAGTTGAGTATTGCTTATAAATTTATTGAATTTCTAAATGTACTAAGCCATTATAAACAAATAACAAAGTTGTAAGTCTATCTGTCATGTATACAGAGGTATAATTTAAAACAATTTAGAATAAAAATTAGAAGCTGAAAACTAAATACATTTATTTACACAATTAATTAACCTATTGTTTTAATAATTATTACACAATTACTCTCCTTCTAAGGCTCGCATTTGTTTCTTTTTCATGTCTTGTATAAGCTTCTGAATATCCTCTCGATGTTGTTTATTTTCTGGTGGTATAATCTGGCGCTTAGTATTAGTGACCCATTCTTCAAAGTAAGCCGGTTGGTTGAAATAGAAAAAAAGAATTACGGGAAATGTAGTATACATTGCCATTCTTCCAACTTCTAACTTCCAGTTGCCCATTATTATATTATAAATTATATTTCTTATGATATATATTCTTATGATAAATGTTACCACTTCAAGTGCTCACTTTTCTTACGTATCCAATGTGAATTGTGAAATGTCAATTGTCAAGATTCAAAACGGAAGTCACTGCTGTCGTTGTCAACTAATCATATCTTTGTAAAGAATGCATAGATATCTGATATATTATACATAGAGTAGGGAGCCAGCCTAAAATGTGACAATCGAACTTAAAAGAGATAGGTAGATCGAAAAACCCTATCTGTCTCTATTTTTTAAGAAATCTAGTGCTTCGTCGTCGTCGTCTCGTGGGTAATTCGTAGCAATTGAGTGACTAATTGTCATTTTTACTATCGTGCTGAAAGCTAATCTAATATTTCAACGTGGGAGATTAGTAAAAGTTATACAATATTATAATTTATAGGTTTTTTATTGAGTCTATAAAATGACAACTTCATTATGTAAAAAAGAAATAAACTATTCCTCTCGACTATAGTCTCAATTTTCACAAGTAAGTTTATATTTGTCATACACATAAAACAGATTAATTTCATTCAAGAAGATCCCAAAGAACTATCATATATTCTTTCTTTATTGTACACCACAAAGTATTAAAAAAAGTAAAACACATACAAGTAACACAAAAGAAGTACAACAGGCGGCCTTATCGCCTAACAGCGATTTCTTCCAGGCAACCCTGGGGTTTAGAATATATAAAACAGTCATTAATATGGGTAGGTGGCGTAGGTACAAATAATAAACAAGCTTATAAATAACTAAACACTAATACGTAGATTTGTAAATAAATTAAATACTAATACATTAAATAAGCTATAATAGACTAAACTATATATTATATAATAAATACAAGGGGAATTGGAAAATAATAATAGAAATAAATAAATAGATAAGTAATATTGGGATTATATCTATAAACATGAATTTATATAAAGTAAACAATTATAAATAAATGATATATATAATATACTTATACACTGATAATTATTATACTGAAGTCTTAGCTATCTTGAGATAAAAAGTGCTCTTTCACAAATCTTTTAAATCAATTTAAAGTTTTTGATTTCCGAAGAGACAAAGGCAAAGCATTCCATAGTTTAGTGGCAAGTACGGTGAAAGAGTGTTTATAAAATTTGGAATTGTGGACAGGCATTTTGATAATAAGTAGTTGTGATGATCTTAAATTGGAAGAAGACCCTAAAAGTTCAAATCTTTCCTTTAGGTACGAGGGTGCATTTGGGTGGAATAATATGCAGTACAGCAGAGAAAGCAAATGTAAGTCCCGGCGACGACGAATAGTAAGCCATTTGAGCTGTTGTCGAAATTGAGATATGTGGTCATATTTGCGCAAGCCAAATATGAACCGTATAGCTATGTTTTGAAGTCGCTCAAGCTTATTTAATTGGTCCTCGGTTAAATTTACGAAGCTTGCATCGGCATAATCGAGAATAGAGAGAAGAAGAGAATGTGCTAACATAATTTTGGTGGGAATTGGAAGAAAATACCTTAAACGTTGGAGCGAATTCATTGCGACGAATGTCTTTCTGCTTAGGTCCTTAAGGTGCATAGACCAACATAATGTCTGATCCAAGTATAGACCAAGATCTTTAACGTGATCACAAAAGGGTATAATTACCCCATCATATACTATTGGTGGGAGGTTTTGTCTATCGACCCTTGCAATTATGCCAGGGCTGCCAATAATAATAGCCTGTGATTTACCAGGATTAATTTTCAAACCATAGAGGCTACTCCATCTTAAAATCGAATTCAGGTCATCATTAATGGCAGAAATGGAGACGTTAAGATTCTCAGGATTAAAATGGCGATAAATTTGAATATCATCAGCATACATGTGATAGAGAGAAGATATATATTGAGTGATAGAGTTAATAAAAATTGCGAAAAGTAAGGGAGATAATACACCACCTTGAGGTACCCCAGCGGAGACATCACACCACAACGAAAGGGACTTATCGTCCTTCCTAATGCGCTGTCTCCGGCCAGTGAGGTAACTCCGAAACCAATCTAACACTGATGGAGATATGTTAAGGGTACGTAACAGACTCAGCAAAATATCAAAGTCTACTAATAGTGTCAATACTGTAATCTGTTTTTTGTCCATAGCTGACCGTATATCATCGGTGACCTTGACAAGTGCAGAAACCGTACTATGACCAGGACGAAATCCAGATTGTAAAGGACTTAGCAGCTGATGTTTGTTAATGAATGTGCTTAACTGCTCATAAACTATTTTTTCTAGGATTTTGGAAAGGAAGGGCAAAATAGAGATAGGGCGGACATCACAAAAATTTGTAGGTTTGGATTTTTTTGGGATTGGAATAACGTGGGCATGCTTCCAAGCATCAGGAAATTTACCACTGGAAATGGAATGGTTTAGAATGTCACATATTATAGGAGAAACAATATCTAGGATAGGTACGATCATATTACGGCTCCCACTGTCAGCACCAACGGCATTCGAAGAAATGGATTGTACGCCCTTCTTAACATCACATTCAGTGATAGCACAAAAAGAGAAAAAGGAAAAATCTGGAGTTGGCAGGGATGAAAGATAATTAATTATGCGATTCTTATCAACATTGTCAATGATTTTTGAAGAAGCAAAGTGTTTGTCAAGAAGTTCAATGTCAAGAATGATAGCAGTATTTGGAGGTTTACCAACTCCAAGCGATTCGAGAAATTTCCATGTTTTTGAAGTATTACCATGTTCTATGGGCTTGTGGATGTGACGTCGGAGGGCATCTCTACACGATGTATTGCAACGATTTCGTGCTTTCTGCAGGGCTATTCCGTATCTTTTTTGACAGTTAAAATGAAAAGCACTATCAGTAAGTGCGGACATAATGGTTGTCAAACAGCTAATTTCCTATAGTAACAAACTATGTAACTATAGTAACAAACTGCCATGACGTCACAGCTGATGGTCATTAGAAAAGTCAAAGTTAGCGAATAGCCCTGCTGATATTTAATGCGGTTCGCCTCAGAGTCTTTTAATTTAAATTTGTACTTTGCTTGGTTTTTTTTCTTCATTAAGGTCTTCAAATCATCTGTTAACCAAGGTGCAGGAAGGTGTTTTATTTTAATTGGACGCACAGGAGCGTGCCTGTCGTACAGTTGGGTCAACAAGCGATTAAAGACCTCAACTTTAGTATCCGCTGAGTCGGAATTTAGGACAGCAGACCAATCTAACCGACGCGCATCCTCATAAAGCTGGGTATTATCAATTCCCCCAAAACTACGCTGCAGAATTATACTAGACTTGGGTTTCGGAGGACGAATGTCATAAGAGAGATAAATCAGATCATGGTAGGAAAATGCATCAGCAGAGTAAGGGCCGTGCTTTAAAACAGAACTAGGCGAAGAAACTATAATAAGGTCAAGAAGAGAGGGAACACTGCCAGGAAAAAAATGAGTATAACTCAGGGGAAGAAGTTGTAAGTTACAGGCTTCCGTTATATTTAATAAATGTTTACTACGATAATTGTTTTTTTTAATGCAAGTATTAAAATCACCCACTATAATACAATGATTGTAATAGGGAATAAATGTTTCTAACAAACTCTCAAAGGAATTAAAATAATTCAAGATGGATGGGGGACAGTACAAAACACCAAGAAGGATTTTGGATTGACCTAGTATAACTTCAATTAATAGATGCTCGGCAGCTTGAGAGTCAGGTGGCTGAGTAGACGAACTAACAACATTGAATGGTAAGTGAGTGCGTAAGTAGATCGCCACTCCTCCTCCACTCCTGCCGACGCAATCATTACGAATGAGATGAAATCCTGGCAGTGAATAAGGAGTAAAAGACAAAGATGGTTTAAGCCAAGATTCGGAAATTAAGATAGCGTGTATGTCGGGAGACTCAAATGATGCAAGCATGTCAGAGTAATGAGCCGGGATACTTTGTGCATTAATATGGACAAAGATGTTACCAACAACTATCCCAAGATTTACCGAAACTCGCTAGTCTCTGCATATTATATATATTATAAGTGTTGTAAATAAGATTTTACGCAATAATTATTATAGATATTTTAACTTAAGTAAAATAATATAAACAATACATACGAAAAATAAAATAGTTATCAAAAATACTGTATTTATTTATTAATAACTATTGTTTTAAGCTAGAATAACTAATATTTGAATTTTCGTGTTGACTCAATTTATTTTTTAAAAAATGTTTTATACAAATGTTTTAACTCATTCTAAATAAAATAATTAAAAAAATCAAACATTTAGAAGAAAAAAAATCCTAAAAAAAATTACAAAGTATATAAATTAAATACGCGTCATAAATTTTTCTTTGCGCATGTGTGATTAGACAAAGACAAACAGTTTGTCATCTTGCATCTTTTTTTAACTGTCTGTCACTGACGCTCATACGAACACCTATGGCTCACCTCTATTATGTATATTAATTCTATGGATATGTATTATTCAAATTCTATGAAAGAATAGCATTGCATAAACTAAAATTTTGGACATTTCTAATTTGTTCAGATGGCTGTGCAATAACCGAAACACATAATTATTAAACACTCTATGCATCAAAATATATTAAAAATAATTATAAAATATGTTAAAAATTACATTATTTAGTATAATTTATGAATGATCCTAAATAACTAAAGATTATTACTAAATATTTTTTATTAAATATTACTAAATATTTTTTAAACAAATTATCTTAAATATTTCAATAAATTTTGTTTCCTAGAGTGTATAATAAATATTTTTTTCAATTTTACTATTTGGTAAACTGTCATAGTCTTCGTAACGTCAAAACTCGTACTAGGGCTACGAATAAAATCTTGTACGCGCCGGTGATATTCTTAATTTTAGTCTTGGGCAGAGATTGCAATTTGCAACTAAGATAAATGAGAAATTCTTAAATTTATCGAATCAATTATGAAAGCGTAAAATGAATTTCTGAGTTGATTTTGACCACATTTATTGTGTTACTATCGATACCACTCTTTATAATTACGATTACTTCAACCCGCGATAAATATAACCATCTATCTAATATAAATACTAAATCTTTCCAAATAATGAACGTTTTTTAATGATCTATGCTTTTGGACTACATCTGAATAAAAATATTTTTTATTATATTACATTTAGAATAATAATAATAAAATATGTTTAATAACAGCCGCACGACATCTGATAAAGAAAGTGTTTCTGAGATCTGAACTTATAACCGATACATTAGATTTTATACTGCGTACTTCGCTAGTGAGAAGTTCTTACTGTCGAAACGATATGTCATATGTGATATGACATATTTGTGTATGTCACTAAAAATGTTATTGTTACTTTTAAATATTATAAATTTAAACAAAACCACGATATAATTATGGATTCATCGTCTATTGTAAGTTTTAACAATGATTCTACTTACCAGTCTACTCTCAAGGGTGATTGTAATGATGTAAGTGTACATGAATTAGCCCTCCATGCTATGCGGGATCGATGCTTATTACTTCAGCGCAGAATAAACACTCTAGAGACGGATAATATGCGTTTAAAATTAGATGTCACAAAATCAGCAGAAAAAGCTCCTTACATTCCGTTACAAGAAGATGAAAAAACTGTACTGCAACACAAAATAGCAGAACTCAATAAACAAAAGTCACAACTGCTCCATCATGTATTTATGGTTTCATGCGAGAACAAAAACTTGTGGAGTAAACTTTCAACTTTAAAAGGTCCAGAAAAGAATGCAATACTTGAACAACCAAAACAACCTCTTATTCGCACAAACACATACATACACAGCACTCCTAAATGCAATAAACAGTATCAAGAAAAATATTCTGACTCTAGCTTAGAAGAAATATCTTTAAAATTTATTAACAGCTACATTCAAGAAAAATCTCAACTCGTAGAACAATATGAACAAATGGCACAGCTTCAAGAAATGGGTGATGATATTTTAAATGTTGATTCCATTGGTTTTGCTTATATTGAAGATCCAGCACTGGATTCTCTTAAAGAGATTCATAGTCACACAGATAAATTACAACAGCTAAAGAATGAGTTAGCGCAGCAAGAAAAGGACTTACAAACAGTGTTATTGAGACTTGAAACTATTATGAATAGTGAGTAAAATAGTTATACCATGAAACTTTTTATATGATTAACTTAATGTTGCTAATTGTTTTGTTGTTTTTAGATGGTTACAAATGTCCATCCTGTCTTACAAGCCAGGCAAAAAACACTAGCTATGAAAATAAGGAAACTGAAACTAGTAATAGTCTTCTGTTGAGTAAATCTCTAATAGATACAAATTCATATGATGATAGCTTTCAGGACAGAAATACACCAACAAAAAATAACTTGGAAATTACTTCAGAAATAAATGCCGAGCCATTTGATAGAATGTGTCCAATATGTGGGGATACATTTCAAGATGATACTTTATTTAGTGAGTTTCAAACACATGTTGAGAATCATTTTGTTGGTGAAACTGAAATTGATTCTATTGACAACTTTGATACATTACCAAATTCACTCGATAATGTTATTTAATAAGCTCAATTTATTTTATATTCCTTTATTATACAATATTTATTACAATAGTTGTTTTTATGTAAAGTTTTTTCTATGTAGAGTAGGTTAGCATGTATCCATTATTTATTTGAAGTCTTAGTGATTTTCCCAGCTTTTAAATAAGCACAATCAAATTATTAATATTTAATTCCTCAATAAATTATTTAATTCCTCTCTTAATCCCAAAAACTGGAACAGCTATGCATAGCAATCTTTTGGGCAATAACTTTTGTTCAACACTATAGTATTTTTTATTAGACAGGTTAACTATGCTGCAGGGGATATATAGTTACCATATATACTTAAATATACATGGTCTATATGTGAAAACTAAAGATCTAATTTAATACACCTTTTAGAGGAGCTGCTTTTTACAAAGTTTGAACTCTTGAGTTTGCAGCAAGTATTTTTTGCTGCAATATATATATTTGGACCAAAGTTTCTAGAACCAGGCTTTAAAATGTAAATCCGTGAGTTTTATGCAACCATTTGAATAAGTAATGTAGGGTGGTAGCCACACTTATTTTTATTCGTTTGCTGTCCCTTTAGACTCCTTCGACCAGATATAGGGCGATCCTGTGCATCGATCGCATTGCAAGAAAAAAAAAACAATATTTTTCACTGGTAAGAAAATTAATAGTACCTTATAAAATCAAAGCCAATCCAATCTTTTCAGCACTTTTATTAGTTTAGATATTGAGAATACCCACTAACGTGAATGACAGCAGACATACCTTTCTTTCGATATTGCCGTATGAGTTTTGAGAGAGATGCAAGTGAATCACCTGTTTTTCACTGGAAATATTCGGATTAGTTAAGACTAGTTTTTGTCCGTAATATATAATCATATCATATGGTTCCAAGGTAAAATGTAAATATTGTATGATCAAAAAATAAATAACCGGAAGCATTGAGATATACAGTGAACGGTTATTTCTTTCTTTAAAGAATTTGTCCCGCGTAGCTGATGTCTATAAGTATTATAGTACTCTGTGTCCTGTGATAAGTATAACCGTCACTTACTTAATACATCATAAAACCCGATGGTAAGGATTATACCTATATGAATGATGTTCGGATCAAAGATACACATTTGAAATACATGGACTATGAATATTTTTTTATGCTTTGATATTAAATAAAATAATATTTACGTTTTACTATTTATTTCAAATGACATCTACTGATGTTATTACTACTATAATAAAGAACTATGCTAGGTCTGTAGGCTTAACGTCTTTGGATTCTGAAGGTTGTTGTGTTGTCTTTTGAAGAAGGTTTTTGCTGAACCACTGGGGCCTCTCTTTCTTCATTTCAACAATTCTTTTTCCTTCCCAAAATTCTTGAGGCTGTAAATTTATTTATTACTAACAAGGATATTTTTGGAATTGCACCCAAAATTATAAGATAAAATCTAAAGAAAAGATTTCAAAATCAGAAATCGATTTTTAGAGATTAGATATAAAAATCGATTTAGGCAGTTCTGAGATTTGGGGCATAGGAAAAATGCTAAAGCATGTGTAAGTGTTAGAGGGAGTAAAAAATATTCATAGATATAAATATAAGTTATTTTGAAAGACAATTGTGTCAGAATAACCTATTTTAAAAATAAAAAGAGACAAGAACATATATATATATATATATATATATGTTGGAGGAGTTTAGGCAGATATGTAATGTTAAATAGTACTTGGTATGTAATTGCATGTTAATGTAAAATCCATGGCAATTATTTGTTTATGCAGAATAACCTATTTTAAAAATAAAAAGATTTATACATATATATATATATATATATATATATATATATATATATATATATATATATATATATATATATATATATATATATATATATATATATATATATATATGTTGGAGTTTAGGCAGATATGTAATGTTAAATAGTACTTGGTATGTAATTGCATGTTAATGTAAAATCCATGGCAATTATTTGTTTAGATAGAAAATACTTAAAAAAATAAGATATAGTCTCAGAGATCACATTTTTGTATATTTGTCTCTTTCATCTATTTAGGTAAAATAGATATGCCCAATAAAACTGGGCACCTATGATAAAACTTTCTTGAATATTAACAAAAAAATACAAAATATTCTAACATACCTGTTCTGGCAATTTCTCTCCATCATATAAAACAATAACATCATTCTCAATCGGTTTGTTAGCTCCCAGTTTTTCTTGAATTTTTTCTTGGATTTCTTTTGTTTCAGCTTCTACCCTCTTATAACAGTTAGCTACAACATATAACAATTATAGTTGTGTCATTTTAATCAGATTATAATAGAATCACAAATAAATATGAACACACATCAAGTTGTTATATTAAACAAATAATAAAAATAAATAAACATAATACAACAATATTCTTAACAATATTTGTACCAATAACTAGAAGATTCATAACTTAGTAAAGATTTCTATTAATTTAAGAGTGAAGTAAAAAACAAAAAAAAGTGAAAATGTTTATATAAATATAGAATGAAAAATAAACCGATACGGATAGGGATTCGAACCGGCGACTACTGGGAAACCGTCCCGTCGCTCTACCAACTGAGCTACCGTATCGCTGTCTGTCTCGGTGAATTAAGCATTCTATATGTGATCGTCTCTATCGGTTTTATTATATACTCACTATAATCTAAATATATAAATCAGGAGCACACTTTTTAGTGCATGACAGTCCAGACTGAAGATATTCTTTTTACCCTCACATCACCATTATGAACAACAACATTCACATCAACATTATATTTAACTACCCACTATGTTCAATATACTACAGGTTTATTTTTCATTCTATATTTATATAAATTTAAATAAGCTTAACATGGCTATACATGTTTATAGATATTTTCAAAGTGAAAATATGTTTACAAGACTTATATGGTGTATACCAATTAATAGGCTCTTCTAAAAATACTGTCCAAAAGTTCACCTAAATGATGTAAGGTTAAAAAAATAAAAAATTGTTGACGGCTATATATTACCACAAAGACGTCCTCTCTCGTGGTTATGTCCACATTCATAACATACTATGATATTAGTTTTAGGTACAAGCATCTTCCAAACATAGTCTGGACTTCCAAATTTTCTTTTCCATCTTTTTTCTACAGTTCTTCTAAATTTTGGGACTGCCAACAAAAATCCATCACCAATCAAATCACTTATCCCGAATTTTTTTGGTTGTTTTGCAATTGGTTTATCAATAGCACATGCCAAAGCTAGTTCTGGAAATAAAATATTTTATATGTATAGAAGTTAAACAATTTAAAAATGTTAACAAGAATAGAGTACATTTTAAGAAATATTACCTCTGGGTGGATATTTAAATAGTTGTAGGATATTTTTTTCAACATTCTTCAATAAATTTAGGATGTGTTTAACGCGGGGAATCATGTTGACCTACAAAAGAAATTAAAAATGTTTAAATTATCGGTCTACAAAAAAATATTAATTACTTTCATAGATTTGTTACTAATTTACATCGTATTAAAGTATATTATAGCCTGCAAAGACATTGAAAAATATAAAATTTATTTCAATTTTGTAACAAAATTCTTGTTGTTGTTACCTTGGTTGTAATTGATAATATCCTAATCTAAAGTTATTCTCCTAAAACTTAGTAATTTCATGCACTTTGTTGTAGTCTTTTAGGTTAATTAATTTGAGGTTTGAAACCATCAAAATCCATTGAATGAATATTTAGAATTGACATTTGACATTGACAAATGACAACAACATAAACAGCTATTATATTCATAATAAAATTTAGGATAACCAATATTTTTTTGAAAGTAAGTTACGTATTTTTTTCCCCTTAAATTTAAAATAATAAATAATTTTTATTATAAAAACATTTTATAAATATTTTCAATATACGGTCATATTGGTAGGTGGTAACACCGAACAATACTCTCGATTGACAATCAGCTGTCGTAAAGTGGGGAGTAAAAGGCCGATCGCTCTTGCTATGGAACGATAAGTAGTTCATGTCCTCAAGCGTATCTTTGCAGTTGTAGATATGGCGTGTTTAAGTTCGAGTAGGCTCTGTGCTCGTGTTCAGGATAAGTTAATGTGTCAATTTGGACCAAAGGTTCGAAGGCAGACTTTATTTGTGAAACTTAAACCTCCTGGACCATCACCATTGCGGATATTTGGAAAGACCTGTCAGGTTAGATAATTCTGAAATATTTTTTCCAGCCCCTGTAAATAATTGATTACATTAATTAATTGTATTAGAATTTTTTTCTACGCGTCATTGCACTAAGAGTAATTTGTGTTTGTTATTATAACACATTTCACAACAATATACAATTCTTTTACATAACAGCATGACATTAACCTATAAGTCAGCTGATCTATCTATCAGGAAAATTATAGCATTAAATATGGTACTATAAAAATTACTAACAATTTATAAAATGTCCGAGTACCACAGTCTATTCATACAATAAAAAATGTTAAAAGTGAAATCATCACTAGTCGGTGGACAGTAGGTCAATTCGCGCACAGGTTTGTTGGGTTAACCCTGATATTTTCACTTTACGTAGCTTTTACTTTCGTCAAACAAAGATTTTTGGGCTACTTTCTTAATGGTGGACAAGTTGTAGAGACACATAGATTAATTATATTTTCACAAATTTGTCTCATATCTACACATATATATTAAATTGATCTGAGTAGGCCGGCAAAGGAGTTGGCGCGGTCGTGAGTCGTTCAGCGTCGTGCTTTCTCGAGCAGCGTGCGAGCATGCAATGTAAATCTTGACGAGTCACACAAAACTTTCTAAGCAACAATTATGTATATATGACGATAATATTTAATTTCTCTACGCTTACCAAGTGTTTCTCTAGTTTTTTAATTATTGTTTGTTTATCACACATGAAAGTAGGTTTCAAGTTTTTCTCGAAATACGCCATTATCTTTTACATATCTCCAAAAACTGAGGTGTTTTCATAAAACGTTTTAATATAAACAATTACTCTTTATTTACATTTTTGTATCTACAAACTATCAGATTAATGTTGCTAGTCTAATAAATTATATCTAATAATGCAATTATATTTCTTATATTAAGTAGCACTTGTTAAAAATAACATAAAGATGTCACTGACCGTTCTTCGTAACTGTCAGTGAAAGTTTCGGTAATAATTTAATAACCTATTTGAAAGAAATGGCTTTTACTTTTTTTCTAATAGATAACGCATAATTTTTTTTACGAAGTGTATTACCTACAACCTCTACTGCTTTTTAAGTAGATGCTTAAAAACAAAACCTGCTTTCAACTCAATAAAACGCAATTTAAAAAAAATATATTAAGGGTGAATTTTTTTTTATAAATAAATCGCCATACGACGTAACAACCTTCGTAAATTATTCTTAGTAGAAATGCGGAACACATAACTATTTGTTAAATCGGCGTCATTGTATAAGTCTTTGTAACGAATACACTCAGCATATGTTAGTTTGAACTTACAACACTTTTTGGATTCTAAAATACGTGATACCAATGTAGATAGTTATATCTCAAATGAAAATGTTTCTTGATCCCATTGACACAATTCAAGTTATCATCACATCTCTTGACAAATATCTGATACGTTTCTCTATTGCCTCATAAATCCAAATATTAATATTGATTTTCGCAAGAATACATCGCATTATTGAATCGGATAAGCGTGGTGTATAAAAACTCATATAATATTATAGAGACGAAAGTTTTTAATTTTGGAATGTTAATCAATAACTTATACATATTTATATATATAGATTATAAATTGAGAATAAATATAATACAAATGTATATTTTATCCCACTCCTGACTGAAGACCCTGTTTCAGTTGAAAGGTTAATCTTTATCTACACTAAGTCTTGCGAGATAACATATACAATACATGTATACAAATATATAATAAAATTTATACTATGTTATATAAGTTTTCTTCACTGACTAAACCAAGACAGATCATTGTTTACATATATTATAATAGCCGTATTGAATCCGGGAATCCGTGTTCTATAAGCTTTGTATACGGAAAGTTAGACGCTCCTATATTTATATACATATTTTACGTAAACAATAATGTAGAAATAATTAATTTAGAATATAAATATTCACAACAAATATTTTATCGAATCAATCTTGTCGAGATGTATTTCCAAATGATATTAATTTGTTTTATTGATATCTAAATCTTGATGTCGATATTGCGAAAATATAATTAAATATCAAGAATGTTAAATATTTAAACATAGTGCAGAAGCGGTCACCGTTTACTAAATGTCCTTGCTTGAATGTTTAGTCTGGTACAATTGAGCAAGCATGTTCAAACGCTTGCAAACAATGAACTCATCAGTGGCTAAGGAGGTAATATTAATTGCTGATACACGAAGTGAGTTAGGTGGCAGTAGACCTTTATTTTAATTACTTTAAAAGCCTTAGTCTCAATATGAAACTTTGATACTTATTTAAAAGCCCTAGTCTTAATATGAAACTTTGACAATTACTTAAAAGCCCTATTCTCAATATGAAACTTTACACTTACTTAAAAGCCCTAGTCTCAATATGAAACTTTGACACTTATTTAAAAGCCCTAGTTTTAATATGAAACTTAAACACTTATATGAATTTATATAAATATAAAATGAAAAATAAACCGATACGGGTAGGGACCCGCGACTACTGGGAAACCGACCCGTTTCGGTTTATTTTTCATTCTATATTTATATAAATTTAAATAAGCATAACATGGCTATACATGTTTATAGTATTTTCAAACACTATATGAAACTATTTCCTAACATGTTACCAGTATTATATTCATAATATATAAATATACAGTTTATCGAATAATAAGTTCACGTAATAAATAACAGGTAAAGAGTTAATTGTCCAAACGTCTTGAAAGTTATATTGAAATTGATTATTGTGTTTTAACTTTGACCTCATTCTGACACATTTTTTCCTAAATGTCATTTGTAATTTCATTTACGAAGAATTGATGTGTAATTAAATGTATGAGCTATAAAATATAATTTACCTTTTGTAAGGGAATGATGACGCTATATACTGTTGCAAAGTAGTTTTCCCTATGTGATTTGTTTTCCAATATAACAACTGATTTGGTTGAAGCTTAAAGTAATTATACCTATATATTATTATTATGTTACAATTAGTGTATAGATGTTAGTAAATTTTTGATATAAGATTTAATTTTGGGGTAAATTTGATTTTTATATCAGTTTTTCAGCCAACGTTCGGACCTAGGGTAAAACGCATTATTAGCATATAGTGTCAAGTTAAAGATCTATGTATATTGATAAAAATATGAACTATCAGACGCACCATCGTCTCATAAGTGTAATGTATGCCTATTTGAAATAAAAAAAAAACTTGACTTTGAACTTCACGAAAATATTTTCAATTGTGACTCGTACTTTTACTAAAGCATTTAAACAAACTCTTTATATCATAGATCAGATTTAAACAGAAATTACTATTTTAAAGCTAATCTATTTTAGTATGCATATGTGAGCAATTAGGTATAGGTTAGAAGGTAACTCGAGTCATTTGAGTTTTTAAGAGCGTGACCAAAGTTTTGTAACCTGTATAGTGCAACCAGTTTAAGTAGCAGGTTGCATTGCAATAAATTACTCTAATACTGCATTACATATAAATAATTTAAATATAACAGAATACAAAATGGCGGCTTTCATGAATGTCATTGCAATACAGGTGGTGAAAAAGCAAAATAAACAGCTAATTTTTAATTAACTGTCACAAAAACTACTGTTAATATAATTCAGTATAAATTTAAATAAAATATCAATAGATTTAGTAATAATTTAATGATGTGAGTTATAGAAGTATTTAAAAATGATGTTTCTAATAAGAACAGAAAAGAACAAATAGAACACAACGAATGGAACCGAACGAAGAGCACACAACGAACCGAACATAATCTTTTACTTCGTAAAACCCACCATGAAATGTTTATCTTATTTGCACTGAATACTTTGTATTTTAGTCCATATTGAATATTTTATCTGATAGGTTATCCATACTGAATATTCTAGTCCAATATCATTTGACAATAATATTATTCAGACCAATACAGTATCACATTAAAGGCTAATTGATCACAATAAGAGCTGATGGTGATACAGAATGGACTATATCTATAGACTGACTATGGAAAAATGTTGTAATTTTTAAAATATTTGACAACAACAAACGTATTGGTACAAGACCAATAATATTTACATGTTTTACAATATTTTTATAGTCCCTATGTTCAAATAAAGTGTGACGTTACTTTTACCAGGGGCCTTCATTTTTGACCTCTGGAACCAAAGGCGCGGTTTTTGACACACTTTGCTTGCTTGTTTTAACTTTGTAATTATATATAATAACAATAATAATGAGAATGTCTTATTTGTTATAATGATTTTAAAATGTTTTAATAAAACTTAATGTATGTTGAGATGTCACGTTGGATGGTCATTGTATTAAAAATTCTAGATGCGACAGATCTTAAAGGTTCGTGCAATAATTTAAATGAAAAACACTGACTAATATACTGAATACCAATGATGTTTTATATTTGTTGTCCCATAAACGGGGTATTTTTCTGTGCCATATAAGGGAAACTAAAATATTAACATACGACGGGGAATTACTATTAAGAGAGGATAAAAATAGCATTTCCATTTTATTTCTTTAAGGTGTCATATTTTTTTTTTATTTTGTCATGCGTTAAAGTTATGGTACTACTTCATTAAGACCTTTTTAATAGTAATATATTACTTTAAAGGCTAAATTGACATCATTATTTTATATACATACCAGAAAGAAACAAAAAATACATATATACTGTATGCCAATATAATTATTATCTGAATTTCACGATGTTTTCTTGCATACCTCAATATCTTTTTTATTATTATCATATTCCCAGTTAATTATTTCCATTATCCAAGGCTATATCACTCATCTAACTAACAAGTCCTTGTTGGACAGGAATATCTTTAAAGAATGCGGAATTAAAAAGCAATAATTTAAAAAATAACGATGCGTTAATATTATTTATCATCAACCTGCAATTACTCAGCGCCATCATCAGTAAAATTTCACTAAAGCCAATAAAGTGATTAAGTTGACGTTCCGGGTAGAGCAGTGACCTGTGACATTAACTTACGAAGAAGAATTTATTAAAAAATAAGTATTAATGTGAGGTTTTACTGGAAACATTTCATTATTAATACTCAAGAGAAAAATAATTGTTTTCTGTCTGCAATAATTAATCTTTTTAAATATGCATTTTTATCCCATTAAGTAATTCGTACTGCGCACACGTAAGCGCGCGTTTAAGTCTTTTACTTAGTTCTTTTAGACGTGCGAGGTTGCACTGCGCTTAGATTAGATTTTTTTTTTTTGGTAACGTATCTTAAATATGAGAGATGCGCCGAATAGTGGTTTCACCAAATAACCGAATACAGAATACTATTCGATTTAACTTTTACCGAATCGAATATTCGGCCGAACTATTCGGTTTACCATTACAATGATTGTTCGTCATAAAGAGGTTCTCACATATACGTTACGTGTAGCTACTGGCTAGATGAATAAATATTTTAATTTGTGGCTTAAAAATATTGTTTTGAAACTTAATAATTAATTCCGATTTAGACTATGATTACAATATATGTTGACTAAACTATATACTAACTATAGGTTAGCAATAATAAAAGAAAAATGTTGATTTGTAATTATTATAGATATTAAAATATATTACGAAAAAAGTGTATATTTGAAGCTAAATAAATATCTTTATAGTATTAAGCTTTATTTAACATATTATTTATAAGATTTTCTTTGACTTCTAATATGAAATAAATCTTAAATGTCTTTTAGTTCTTTACCGTAAGATGTAGCCAAAAAAATAGAAATACTCGAACCGAATATATTCGGCACCAAAACCTAATATTCGGTGCATCTCTATATCTTAACATATGCTATAATTTTATAATATGCGGAATATATATATTTATATGTGTACTATAAAAGATTATACAGCATGGATTAATTTTATTATCAATTTTAACTTTTGTTAAAACAATTTTATGTCACTATATTAAGGTATTAATGGTGTATTTAATAATATATTACCTTCAAGCCACCCATAAGAGTAATATAAGTTACGATGTTATAAAATACTATTATAAATATAAAATTAAACAATATATATCTAATAGCCAATTAAACATCTTATATTAATGTTATTTGATTATTGCTTTAAAGCCATTAAACGACCCCCGTTTTTTTTTTTACTTTTTGGCAACAGCAAAAAAAAACCGAAAACCCTAATAAGTTCTAGGAACAGACACCTTACTAAATTTAAATCCCGAATGAAGCGAAGTATATATCGGCTCTAAATAGGAAATAAATTCAAAAATATTTAGGATAAAAGGAATGATTTAAGATGTTATTGTAAGTATATCTTATTAATTAACAATACTAATAGCAACATTGAGAGTGCATTTAAAAGTGAGAATTATTGAATGTATGACAATATATTTGTATGAAATTGAATGACTATAGGCTGAAGAGAATCATCCAGATTAATTATGCATAAAGCAGAGTTTTTACGAAACAAATGTTAAAATATTACTATTAGTTCAAAAGCGCGGACGAGGTAGGCGAGTCTATGTTAAGAGTCGCGGGGCGATGCCTGCGGTCACTTTCTATCGCTATTAATACATTTGCGTCTTGAACATGCAATTTTACGTGCAATGTACATCAATAATGTTACAATTAGGTTTTTTTATTTAATTAAACTCCTGGTTTTATTACATTGCATTTCTTCTTCAAATACGTTAACGGAAATATACAATTTACGTTCGATATGTTGGTACCGCTGTTGAATTAATTCGATTTTAAATAAGAATTTTAAACTTCCGTAATATATAAGGTTTGATTCTAAGTAATCAAGGTATTATATCATGTTCACTTTGATTGCAATACATAATGCATATAAAACGTAACCTGTTGATAACAGATATTATAACGCTTATCTAAGCATAATCATTTAATTTGTCGCTTTAGAAAGTTAAACTTATTAAATGAACAGAGTTTCTTACATATTTTATGTGATCTTTATTCATCTAGTCAGGTGATTAAAATACTCTCATGATATAATAATCACAGACGTTTTTGGAAGAATGATTGAAGTAAAATTGATTTGACAGTTCTGAAAAAAAAAAATATTATCTGTCACGTATTCAAGTAATCAACCAATCAGAAATGACGCGGGAAACAACATCAAATTAGCCATTTCTGTTGCAAAAATATTCAAGAAGCTGTCAATGCATTCAAGTTATGTACAAGTTAATGAGTAGGTCCAAGGATCATATTTCATCTTTAACTGGTCTATTACTTGAGATATTAGTTAATTGTTTAGAAACAGTCGTGCCGAGTTTAAATTGGTAAGTAAAGGAATAATGTTTGTGTATAGTTATTGAGTATTCATTGAAATTCAAGCAACTTATGCTTATAGTAACTAATAATATACTCGTTTTAAATTGTGTAATTTTATGTAACATTACATTGTTTTGTGCGTAACATACCTGCAAATAAATAAATAAAGTGTATATATTTTTAAACATTAGTTTTTAAACTCGTTTTCAAATAAATGAAATGCTTTTAGATTTTCGTTGAAAAACAAAACATGCAAAAGTTTTTGGTTGACAACTTTTAAATCACAATAATAGTACGTACAGATTCCCTTAGAAATCCTATTTAAAGAAGTATATGGAAAAAAAAAACAATATAAAAAGATATCTATGAGTATAGTCAATCACATTTACCATTAATTGTATTACCAGCACTTGTTATTAAGAACTATTTGTATCTATTTTGTATGTGGTGTCCAATAAAGAATATTATTATAATTATTAATAATAATGACCATATAAATTAAATATGGTCGCTAGAAATTGTGACGCGTGTGAAATCAAATGAAAGTGATCAATATTCTGATGGTAGTGTTCACGTCACGATGAATTAACAGTTGCCAAATAGTTTTAATTTATATTTGAGTTCCCATTCTTATTTATGTGATTGTATTTGTATGGACAGCACATGACGCTACTTGCCAGTTTTGATAGACTCTGTATAGTAGTCACGTTGAATATTAAAGACGGAAGTAAACTAACATTAAAATTAAACGCGTAATACTCCTTTGTAAATGAATTCAGCTAATAAAAATACGTGTCTGTTCGTTTGTCTATTTAATTTTTTTTACAATAATTTTGATAGCTAATTTAGTAATATTTGATGTACGTTAAACAAAAATATGTTCTATTAGTTACACTAAAAATAAACATTCCATTCAATAATGACAGCCTATCAGATTTATTAATTGTGTATTTTACTTCTGATTATAAAATTTGATGAATTTTATCAAATCTAATAAAGGAAACGTTTACTATTTAATAATAGCTAAGAAAAAATTAGAGAGTATTCATTAGATCGAACTTTTGTACAAACCGCATCTCATTCTGCTTTATTTTTGTATGTTTTGTAAGAACGATAACTGGTCTCTTAAGCATTTACTGATCACTAAAACTTCACGAAAAAAATCTGTGAAATATCAGAAGAAATTACTAATATGCAAAGACAAGCTCTGGCTAAGGATTCAACAATAAATATACTGCAAAAGATGAAAACCATTTATAAATCAAGACTACCAGGAATGCAAAACGATACCCTCATTTTTCAAGAGTATTATTTATTTAAATCCTTGAAATTTCACTTAAAGTATTTATTATTCAGATGAGGTGAGCGTTTAACAAATTTGTTCAGAATTTTTCAAGTATTTAAAGTTTGAGAAAAAACAGCCCGCTACGCTATAGGCTGCGCACGCGTCGTTATGCATACGTGCATCGCAGCCAGTTGGTGTTGCAATGGTCGTAGCCCATCAGGTGCACGCAGGTTGCATAAACGTACTTACGAAACGCGGATCTCGGTCACTGCCGCTTTGAGCTAAGGGCACCTACCGCACCCTTTAAACTGAATCATTCAAATATTTTTATCTGTATACGCTGTTTGTCTATTGCACACACTCGATTTATTTGGTTTTAATAAAATGGAGGGAAAGTTGACTTTTAACCTTAAAATCTTTAAATGCTTTAAGGAATGCTCTTAACAGTATTTGGTTTTTTTTTTACAAAAGTAGAGTTTACAGTTAATTTTTCTTTGTACTTTATTGCAATTATATATATTTTGTGTATATTTCTAATGGAATGTTGACATTTAAGTAAAACCAAACTTTAATTTCATGTATGTTTTAATAAAATCGCAGCATTATAAAATATAATTGCATATCGTAATGATGACCAAATTTAAGAGGTACACGTACTCCGTTTTTTTGTGAAATTTATTGTGAAAATCACGCCTTTTTCTTATATGTCACCAACTATTTAAAAGAAACGAACAATACTTGATATGTTGTTAGTTAAAGTTGATAAATGGCGTAGTAAAGTTACAGTTAAGTAGTTTTAGTTGTACTATTCAGTGAAGCTTCGTTGATGTAACACGATAGTGTCATAATGTTGTTTGTGGACTATGAATGAATTGTTACG
Organism: Napeogenes sylphis; assembly: GCA_959347405.1. Taxonomy (NCBI): domain Eukaryota; kingdom Metazoa; phylum Arthropoda; class Insecta; order Lepidoptera; family Nymphalidae; genus Napeogenes; species Napeogenes sylphis. The sequence goes on along the minus strand of OY365788.1, from coordinate 23,804,650 downwards.
TGGACTCAAGCCAGTAATGCTTACTTCATTAGTTTACATTCTGCTTACTTTTTAATATTACATTATGTGTTACTGCAAATACTTTTATTTAGCCGTGTGATTCGAGTTTAGATCTGTTTTCTATATTTTCTTGAGGGTGTCTAAAAGGCGGCTAAGGGACAATAATAAGTATGCGACATCGCCTTACACCTTTTCTCTGAAAGGTGGTAGAAATGCTAGTCCCAAGGAGGGTTAACATCAGGCCAGTTTTAAAAAAGTTTGCCAGATCTCTTGTAAAATGCGTGAAATTGTCCCAACCCTAAATATTTAGAATAAATAAAAGTCGAAGGTGACCTTCATATGGTCGAAATTATATATTATTAAATGATTGTTCAAAAATTCATGTATAATTATTTTGTTACAGCGAGTGACGACATGTGGTCCGACCTGTGGGTCTGCAAGCACCACCGTCGCAGGCGCAGCTCGACGACTCGCCTCCAGCATGCAGAGCACAAGCACCGGCTCGCTGCCGGACTACGGCACACAGATCGTGGACCCATACCGTCTACTTGAAGACGATCTCAATGGCATATACGAAGATATACGATCAGTAAGTGTTTTTTACTTCACGATCACATGACCCGCCATAATACTGCCGATTTGCCAATATATATCAGTATCTAGTTTAGGTTTGAATGAATTGAAAGGTTTCATTTGGTTACGCTCGACGCGAGCTGACATTGTGTTCAAACGAATATCAGACACTATTTGTGAGTGTAGCGTGGTGTCCATTAATCGACAAGTGTGTCAAAGTCATGACGTGCCAACACGCGAGGAGACGATGGTTGTGCAACGCAACATCTCCGGTGATTACTACCATAGATACCGTAAACCGTAACGTATTTTATGCACTAGTGTACATCACTGGCTTTGCATGGGTTAGATGAAGATTTGCAAATGACCAACTCTTAGAAAACGGTTATAATACTGTGATAATATTAGTCCAAAAATACCTGCTTATAGATCTAGAAAGTTAATTGCTATTATAAAAAATAATACGGTTTAAATATTTTAAACACTGTCTGTTTGAGAGTAACTTATTGCCCAAATTTGTGTAAACATCACTTAATTGAATAAATTTTATATTTTTTAACTTATTTTACTGTTTCGTATATAATTAAGAAACTCATAATAGATCTTATGGTACAGTAAGATCCTTCTTTCTCTTTGAGTCATGGTTCAATGTTCGGAGAAAAACACGTCATTAAAGCAATTTCTCTAAAGTTATGTACAACCTTGAAAGTATATTGAAGTTCAATGAACTTTAAAGGAAATTTAACGACAAAAAGTTTTTTAGTAATGTTTTACAGGAACTTAGAATTCTTCTGGATTATTATAAACTCTCTAAGAGAAAATTTAAACTAGAAGAAATGTTTAGATATTTAATTATCTGCTCTTATATCTTATACTATATTTTCTTAAGACATTTTTGAATGAACTAGTACTTTATTTAGTATACATCCAGACAGTGCTCTCCACATTTATAGTAGTCTTGTTCGCCTACTTTCCTTGCTTTAACTCGTCTCGAACTGGGTCTTTGGAAGGCTGCTATACCGGTTGAATAATTTCTAAACGCTTATTTACTAGATTCACACACACCTTTAAAATAAATATATCTTTTATTATAAAGTTCTGTGGAATTAAAATTTCTATACAAAAGGATTATACATATACAAAGGCCTATATATACCAAAGGCTTTATATATATCAAAGGCCTTTTGCCTTGCAAATAATATATTTCCACTCTTAAAAATAGTATATAGTTCAAAAATTAATAACATCTACACATTAAAGTTAAACTATACTAGAAAATAATTTCAGTTTTAAATGCGAAATCATATTCTAACAAAAACTGTACGAAGATTATAATTGTAATGCTTCCCTTGTATCTTGGTGTTGTAAAACATGTTGTTACAGAATTGTTGCAAAAATCGGTTTCGGATGTTGGGTTGATCCTTGACTTGGATATTCTTATGTCGACTGCAGCATTAAACTATACTTATATTTATAAAATGTTTTTGTTACCTGGATTAAAAAAACACTAGCTTTTGCTGCTATTTTTCTCGCCTTGAAGGCGTCAAAGTCTATCTCTATACAAAAATGTATATAAATACATTCGGTATTTTTGGGTGAGTGACGGACAGGCATTCAAACTTTCACACTTATTACATTATTAGGATTTTATTCCTGTATATAATTGCTTTTTTACAGTTTATCGGTGTTATTAATAACAAATACAAATATGAGCCGGAAAGAACCACGGGAAATGATTACTATAAATGAAGTTGAATGCCTTGAACCGGTAATAGATAGTAATAAATTAAAATCGCGTTTTATTACAAACTTCTATTACCATCATTGTTTATTATTATTTATGTGTTATTTGCAATATTCTTAATTTGTGTAACCTGGGGGTTGGTGGGGTTGAAATACATGAGAAAAATGAAGGAAAAGTATCCCTGTTATTTAGGTTATTCAGGAATATTGAAAGAAATAAAATTTAATATGTATGATAAGGTTATTTATTTGTTATAATAACATACAATGTATTGATCGTGTATTAGATTACAAAAGACGTTACCCATTCTGATAATTACTCCCAGAAATGTTGATTGATTCCGGGAAGGAAACTTCATTATCCGTATTTGCTGTATTTCTCAGAACGTATTTCAAATAATTTCTATATAGTCTGTGTGTTTTATAATATTAGTAGTATTAAGTATATATTGTAGCTTCTAACCTACCTCAATAGATACTAAAATAGGTAGTTCTTATAGCGCGTGAAAATAACAATCATCAGCTTTAAACTATTTGTAAGTAAAGATAGTATATTAAAAAAATATTTTAGAATATATTTTTATATTCATTTTTTTAGCTATTTATACAAAGCAATCTGTTAAGATAACTTTATAAAATATGAATGTTTCAAAGTTCGTTAACTGTGTTCAAAAGGACGTCGCTGTTAATTTTGAATATCTTAACTACAATGGCGTTAAAGTTGAATCCAATTATTCATCATTACAGAGGGACACAATATAAATGGCGGGACCTTGAGTATTTATAAATTCCATTAATGATAACAGACTGTAGTAAGGTTGCGATAGAACAGTGGAAAGTGTCGTGTGAAACCGCGCGAGACCTGAGCGTTGGCCTTCTATCGGGGTTAAATGCTATGAAAACTTACAGAATGTACGCTTTCTTTATTAGTTGCATCTCATTTCAGTAAACATATCTCACCAAAAAGTCTGCATATTTTTTTTATTGACATTTTATTTTATTTTTTATAATGACAACACTGTATTCTAAACAGTTGACTCTCATTTAAGTAAACATATCTCACCAAAAAGTCTGCATATTTTGTTTTTATTGACATTTTATTTTATTTTTATTATGACAACACTATATTCTAAACAGTTTAATCTCATTTGAGTAAACATATCTCACCAAAAAGTCTGCATATTTTGTTTTTATTGACATTTTATTTTATTTTTATTATGACAACACTATATTCTAAACAGTTTAATCTCATTTGAGTAAACATATCTCACCAAAAAGTTTGTATATTTTTATTGACATTTTATTTTTTTATTGCTATTATTACATTTTTTCTAGTTCAAAATTTTCGTAAACCTAAATCCATTAAAGCCTTTATAAATAAATGTATATTCTTGACCCTGTTTTTCAGTAGTTGTGTTATATTTAATTTTTTGCTTATACTTAACCTTCCCGTTAAAGTTTCATGCTACTAATATGATTACCGACTCAATAAACATTCATATGTGAAGTGTAGCAACTTGACATTGACTGTTCCCTTCTATATTATATTTAAAGTATTAGATTATTTATCATAAACATATTTATAACAGATATTACATTACAACGAAAGTTAGTACAACCTAATATATAATTAAGAAACGTTATTTTGAAAAAAATTTTTTTTTTTTTTAATTCTTTCATATAGAATTTAAAAATCCAGCACTTGTAAATAAAAGAAAATTAATAGCAGACCGGTTATGTAAACATGTCACAGGCGAAAGTACGTAAAAGTAGTAAAATATGGATATTTGTGAACAATAACATTAGTACATACATACGGTTGATACACACACACATATATATATATATATATACAGTTAGATAATTGTTTACTAACTGTGATAAGTCTTATCGAAGTATTTAAAGGAGTGGTCGATTAAGTTTTTACTATCTATGTATATAAATATTACTATCTATAAACATTTTAAATTATTTATAGTTTTTTTACAGTATTTTTTTTTTTTTTTTACAATTATAGGGTTACCAATGCATAAAATGTTGTAATTTTAGACAATATATTTAAATGCGCTTTTTAAACATAATAAAAAGTTGGTTCATGATATAAAATCTTTAAATAAATTACATCTTTCAATACATGTCAATTTAAAATGTAATTAGATATTTGGGTGTCTCTATCTATACCTTAAGTATCTTAGTATTATTTTTTTTTAGGAACTAGAACGTAACACAAACCAGCCGGAGCTGAACACGATAGCCACATACTACTTCGACGGACAGGGCAAAGCACTGAGGCCGATGGTGGCTATCTTGACGGCCAAAGCTGTTAATTATCACGTATATGGAGAAAATAGGTAAGTTATTTGAAACCTAAATTTTAAGTCTATTATAAACATATATAAAGCATCTAGTGTATATGTAACTTAAAAATAATTATCTCAGTGCGCCATTCACTCTTAATGTTAGTTACTAAATTGCACGAATTAGTTTTTCAATTTAAAAAAACAAATTGAGGCCAAGAGTTCAATGCCTTTAGCTTCAGCCTTGAGCAGAGAAAGAGCTCAATGAAGATCATAGGATAATGTGGGGTATATTATAAAGAATTTGAAAATTAGTTCAAGCAACTTAACAACGAACACTGCGCTACGAAATGAGTTGCACTCTACATTGTGTAACGAAACCTAACCTATATTTTCGGTGTTATTATGATTTAGAAGGGAGGATTCGGCCTCCAGACTATAGATATCACCGTTCTAATACACGATTTATTAAACTATACATTACTTAAATGTTAAGACTTAAGACATTCAGTTTAAGTTAGCTAGTTATTTTAGTTTAAATTTCGGCATAAGAAACATGTAATTCAAATTATCTTTATTCAAGTAGGCATTTACACGCAATTTTGAATCGTCAATGATTACGTTAAATCGGTCAGAATAGTCACTCCGTAAGCTACGTAATTAAATTCAAACCTAAACTTAAAAAATGATAATGTAGTAAACAAAATGTTTTGTTTTCTTTATGCCTACACTTATTTTAGTTTAAGTTTCAATACACCTTGCCTAATAGGTACTGCGGTTTTTCCGTTTACCTCAACAGCACAATACTTTATGAGCACATCAGACCCGAAGACATCTTTAAAGATAAAGCAAGATACAGTGATATAAATATTCTGATTATGTAGTTCATACACGTGTTATATGGTTTGCCGCGGACTTACATATACAGAATATTTAAAATCTAATGAGTTAGATGCGTGAACAGAAGTTGCGAATAGAATTATTTATTATCTCATAAATAATAACAGCATTGTCTTCCATTATACATCAGGGAGGCTGTTATCTTCGTGACTATGTGCTATGTATATAACTAGATTATTATATACTAGCCTTATTCATATAAAGAATGAAGTCAGATTGAACTTAATGCTTCATTTTCTTAATGTAGTGTATTGAATATAAAAATCTTGAGTAATATTTTATACCTGCTATTATGTCATTTAGTAAGTATTTAGCACGTCTGTAGTCATTGAGGATTGAAAATGTAGAGGTGATGTCTGATATTTCTCATATATGTTACCTAAATAACATCAAAATAGTTTTTCTTTTGTTTATAAGAAATTTTAAAAATTCATGCATACGATACGATATAAACTATACGATACGATATTACACCATACTATAAGATGCAGGATTTTTGTTTATACATATGATAAATTTATTACGATGTATAATATTTCATGTGTTCAGAAGCCTTATAAAATTCCTATAAATAGACTATTCTGTTTGTTTAATATATTTCCATATATAAAGTAATTTTGATACTAATAAACAAACAATTTACATAAACATGTTTTTTCCTGGTATAAGACGTTTTTTCCAAAACCCCGAAACAAAATCAATTTGGTTATAGATTTTTCATATTAATGAATCTAAATGTTTAGTCGGAAAGAAAAATATCCGGTAATTCCGGCTCATAAAAACACTCTCTCTTCTTAAGACGTTGGTCTTAATAAGAATACCTCAAAAAATAACAGTCATCTCAACATATATTCTCTCATATTTAGACATTAGTTTCTACTTACAAAAATTTTATTACTCATGAATTCCAATACAATAAAATAACGAAACAGAAATCGTCAACATTTTTACTCACACATCTTTAATGTTATTATAAATTATTTTATATACTGTCTAGACAGTTGCTCTCAAATCATGATAAGTACAGTAGTGTGTGTGTCCACCAGCGCGTTGCTGCCTTCACAGCGACAGGTAGCGATGATCAGCGAAATGATCCACTCAGCATCACTGATACACGATGACGTCATTGATCAGAGTGACTTCAGACGCGGGAAGCCCTCTGTCAACGTACTATGGAATCACAAAAAGGTATGTATTATATACAGTATTATCTATTTCATTACATTTCACTAAATATCCTACTTATTTTGTTTCGGTCAAGTGCGTTGAGCGCATTAAATTTAAGTGTAATTAATAATCTTAATGATCCAATAAATTATAATTTTATACGGTTAAATGTTTTTCATAATAATTTAATTCCTTGTGAAGTTCAATGTTTGTTTTATAACAATATTAAATGACATTGCAAGTCCCTAAGTGCATGTATATACATGTATTGTAATATACTGTTTAATGTAAATATCCTTTACAAGGTCCAATGATTTGTATGTTATCACGAATGTAAATTATCCGGGAAAAGCTGACCGTGACATGCATACCAATATTCTAAATATTACTGATATATTACGCAATGGATACTGCTATAAGTGCTATTAACTGCTATAAACGCATTGGAATTACCCGAGACTGTAACTGTGTACTCATATGGGTGTGATGTCTTTATTCATATTAAATGGGATGACGTAGTATAATGAGTAAATGGTTGCTATGTCTGTTTGTTACACTAGCAAATATTATCTGTGCAAAGATATAAAATATAATAGTCTAACAATATGTAACTATGAAGGCCACGATTACGTACGTTGGACAAAAGATGATTATTGTTTCAAGATAAATATCCCAAAATGATATGTGGTAAAAAGATAAGTAAATAAATTATCTTGATTATTTTCTTTTATCAGTCTTTTATTATATCGAATTTCGTTTGATTAATTTCATAAAAAAAAAAGTAAAAATATTTTTATTATGATATTTTAGTGAAAGTTCTAACAACGGTTAGTTCTACTTTTTTAATGACTATTATATATAAAGAAGTAAAAATTATTAAAAAAAAATATGAATATTCATACGCTCTAAGAAACAATACATATATATCTTGAAAACATAAATTTGTTTTGACCGATAGTGGTTAAGGAATTATTTACATCGGAGTCAAGATCATAAGTTGATATGGATATCTCTTAGTAAAGTAAACATTACATAGAGCTTAATATATTTTAGATAACATAAAAGTAGAAAGTCGATTTTTGTGCCAAATTTACACTAGCACGATTAACTGCGTGCTTGCTTTCATAATGAGGACATTCCTCTCGATTTCTACGCAAAATAAAATATTTATGTAAAACGACAAGTCAGTTAGAATTCAACAAAGTCGGTCACGAAGTCACGTTGAGGTTCTTGTCCTCCATAAAACAGAATAGAGTTTGTGAGAATTAGTCCGCACCTAGCAGACGATTCGACCTTTCACTGCCACATTTATAAGAGCGAGATGGCGATATACAGAAGTAAACAACGGTGTATCGGTGTATAGGTGTATAGGTGGTCAAATGCCGGGGCCGAAAGCTGACGACCCCTGGTGAAAGTGCCCCGCGGCCTTCGTATTATAATTTTTGATTTCACCTCATTTCTTCATGTGTAGTCGATCACCTTAAATTATACTGTTTATGAATAATTAGATCATATAATATTGAGAATTTATGTTATTTTTAATAATTCAATCAAATATTAAATAGATAAATAATAGCTACATACTTCGAGTGATATAGATGATTGTGTAATTTCTACCTTAAATGATTTTATTTGTCAAACGTATTATAGTCATTAGATTTCCAAGGTAGTTCTCGTAACTCCTTGCACAATATAGGCGTTTTGTATTGATAATATTTTTAATATAATCGAGTGGTAGTAATATAAATATTGATTTAAATAGTGAAGTAGACAGCATGGCACCATTTTAACTCGTTCAAAAACACGTCGTTCAGAACTGTTCATTATATACACTATTAAGCTTATGACGTTTTACGAAATATATTTAATGAATTCTTTTCAACTGTAACTAAATTTAAAAAAGAATAATGTAAGATGTTTCTTAACGAATTCGTTCCACGGTAGAACGACGTGACGAATGGAATCTCATCTCGTTATAAAAAACCGAGGCCTATACCTTTACATTATTCAAAACCAGATACAATGTATAGATATTTAAATTTTAAATATATCTAACTGATTAGACCTATTTATACCCAACACACGAGCATGTGTCCTTCAAAATTGAATACTTGTACGATACCTCTTCCTGGAGTATGGGTTTTATTACATAATAATAATAAAAAATAAACCAATACGGTCCGGGATTCGAACCTGCAATCTTTGGGAAACTGTTCTGTCGGTCTACCAAAAAACGCAACGTTGGTCGAGTGGTTAACGCAGCCGCCTAACGTATAGCGACGCAATGGGGCTCGGGTTCGATTCCCGACAGGTACAAGGTATGTGATGAGCATAGATGTCTGTATTTCTGGGTTTGGTCGTTTCTTAAATATGTTCTCAGTATTTATAATGTGTATTTCTATGTGTTTGTATCGTTGTCTAACACCTTTAACACAAGCAAATCATTTTGCTTAGGGGTTAGATCAATGTGTGTAATTTGTCTTGTGTGATATGGAGATATTATATTTATCAACCCAGAAAGTTTTTCAGAAGTTGCAGGTTTGAATCCCTGCCCGTATCAATTCATTTTTCATTCTATATTTATTTAAATTTAAATAAGCTTATCATGGCTATACACGTTCATAGATATTTTCAAATATGCTTATGTGTAATAATTAATCAATATGTTTGTCAAAACATGTTGGATAATTAATAATGCCACTCTGCAATCACAAAAGCGGATTTAAATGTCTGTCTGTTTGTTCGCACCTGAACCGAGATCTAAAAAGCGGTATTTGAGTTATGTCATTGTTACATAATATTGTATATTTTACGCCATGTGTTTGAACTTGTTAATTATTAATCTGTGTATATAGGTTTCTACGGTGATACCAGGGCGTGTCTGTTTGATTTAAACGTATTTTATGGTGATACCATGAAGAATTGTATGACTTACAAATAATTTAAAACTATATATTATAGATTACATTATCTTTTAATATAAGAATATACTTTCCTAGTACTTTGTAATATTTTAAAGAGTGCAACACATTTGTATACTCAGTAATAAAGTAATTTAAACTATATTCAGTGCTCCGTAAATGTGTTGTTATTAGACGTACCTCTGTAATGATTAGATCCACTCCTAATCTCCTCAAGTTAATTAGTTTTAAACATTATTGCCTAAACCATTCGACATCTTCAAGTCATATTATGCTCTAAATTATACTTTTTTCGACACGTTCACTTAAGTATCTCACAATAATTATATTTTTAATGCGAAATCACTGTAATGTTGACGATTAAGCTGTAACTGTAACAAAACTAATTGAGGTTTAATTAATACCTAGTTTTAATTATGAAATTCTTTACTTACTAGATTAATTAGAACATATATAATTTAGGTTTGCACATATGTTTCTTTTAATATAATTCGTAGGACGGCGACAATGTCTTGTCAAGAATGTAATATAAAAAATCAGTATCGTATTGGTGATTCTTATCATTCTGTGACCATTGTTCAGAATATGTCTCGTGAGTTATTGTTAAGGAGTTCGAAGACAGAACTGCGAGTTTTAATCAGGACCGGACGCGTGTAGAATAATTAGTTTAACTATTTAATACAACTTGAGTATTGTGAACGTTATTGTTTCTAGGGACAATTGATTTTTTTATCGTATTTGTTCGCCCCGTTGGCCGAGTGGTTAGCGCAGACGCCTAACGTACAGCGATGGGGCTCGAGTTTGATTCCCGACAGGGCCTGTGCATGTATGTGATGAGCGTAGATGTCTGTATTTATGGGTTTGGTCGTTTATTAAATATATTCTCAGTATTTATATGTATATTTCTATGTATTTGTATCGTCTAACATCCTTAACACAAGCAAATAATTTGCTTACTTAGGGGTTAGATCAATATGTAATTTGTCCTGTGATATTATTATTATTAGTATGTTTAATATTATGATTATAAAAATATAAAATATTTATAATAATATTAGGTAAGGCATCTTTGCGTCAGCCTAAAACGGATATCCGCAGAACAATAGTAAATTGTTACAACACAAGATAATCTTGGAGGATGTTATAAATGTACACATTCATTATAATATTATCTTTTAAATTACACATACTGGGATATTACATCAATCATATAACTATTTGAATATATTTTGTTGAAACTTTTTGAGCTTCATTTTCTTAACAAAAAGGGTAGGTATATTGATTTCCATAAAAATATTGTTATATTATTATTATTATATTATTATTATTATATTATTATTATTAAATTATTATTATTATATTATTATTATTATATTAATATTGTTATATTATTATTATTATATTAAATATCCTTCAGCAACTTTCGTCAATATCCAACGTTTCTCAATAATCTAAAAGCTGATAAAAACCATTAAGATATTTATTATTATTTATAAATTAATTGAGCACGTTTTATATTTTTATGTATATAATTAATTTAAAGTCATCAAAATGGTTACAAACCTTAAAATAAATATTTTTTATTTATTTATTTTTTATTGAACTGTAAAATAACACAGGATTTGTCAGTCATAAAACAACAAAAGACAAATAATTATTATATGTGAATATTAGTATTTTACATGTATGTAAGGTTATTTGAATTTTGAATATCGCGTATCGTTTTTCACATCCTTAGAATTGTCACTTTTACTGTATACTGAAAGCTATAAATAAATTTGAATACATAATAACATATGATATTTAAAAAATAAGGTTAAGAAATACGTTGAACTTTACGAGTTATTACGATTATAATATTCAAGATTCTTGTAATATTTTAATTTAAACTATTCAATTCACTGTGACCTAATTTTTTTATGATTGCGTTCTCGGATATTAAAAGTTATTTGCATTTTTGTCTTCATCAACTGAGTTTGTAACTTTTGATTCTGATAAGTTTTTTTACGTTTTAGAGTTAAAGTAAAACTATTTTTTTAGAGCACGCATTGTTCCTATGTATGTATTCTCGTATTATTCTTATGTATTCTGCTTATAGTTTTTTACACAATGGCTTTAAAAATACACCAACATACTCAAATCTCGAAGTATCATACAAAACATATTACTTAATTCTCAAAAGGCGACTACAATTCTAAATTTCTTCACCGCGTATACCTGCACGGTTCAGAGTAACAGGAACTATCTTCCATGGGAGACGAATTACTGGTATTGACATCATTTATTCACCTAAAACTGTTTGAGTATACATACAGATTGGGGAAGTATAATGTGTATTATATTAGTAAAAACATACATCACTTTAAATAAATAAATAATAAAGTCTAAAATAAGTAAAAAATCTATCAGTTTTGCGGAACAATGTTTATTTGTAAGTTGTATTTAAGTATGATATAATAATAAATTAAAAAAAAAAACCTATACAAAATATTTTAAATCTACCCACATCTATATCTTTTTTTTTTTAATGATGCCCATTTATGTTTCTGTTAACATAAGTCAATAAATTCTTTCATAAACGTACTTAAAACTTTATAATGATGGCAATGTAAACAAGAATGTTGATAGTGTACGAGGTACCTGTTCCGTACATGGATTAATTTTACGACCGACAATGACTTATTTCAATAATTTGACGTTTAAAATACCTATTGCGTTTTACTTCATTCTCTTCATTCAATACATGATTATATTTGTACTAGTATTTCTTATTTATATAAAAAAAAGTTGAATTTTTGTTCTCAAAAAACATGTTTATAAGATGCTATTAAAGCCTTTAGTAAAAGTCTTCTCAGAGCATCATTTTTATTGTAAAATAATAGCAGTGAAAGCTTTATCATTAGAACATTGAATATAAATATTGATTACAAAGATAGAAATTATTGATATTAATGAGTTGGAAAACTGAACACTTTCTATCGAGCGACAGGTATATGAGATCATTTCGACGAAAGCAAAAATTCGTTCAACACTTTCCTCTGACCTACCTGCAGCGACTGACGAGCGAGTAAAACTGGTCTTAGTACCAGCGGCGCGGGATGTAGGTCGGTCGTTGACACGTTTTCATCCCAAATTTATTAAATCAACGACCAATCAGATTTCTTCTATCGTATACGTGATTATAACAAGTTTTATTCATCTATGAAGGTTGCTTTGTGGTCTATAAATCAGTAACCTGTTTCGACCAAATAATTGCAGGTTGATAATTTGAGGTATGTCTATGAACACACGTGACTCGTCATCTAGCCTGGTGTTGCAACGATGGTCACTAATCGCCCAGCCTGCGTGTTTCGCAATGACTGGACCGACCACTCACTCGGTGCGAAATACTTCGATCGACTGCAATTCGAATATATCTTGTTCATTTCGATACCACTTGGTATTTAAAGATAAGAGGCTCGACTATCTATGGATTGTCCTTGGTCCTATTTATTTTGCGCGTAAAACATTTCTTAGATATATACAGAGTTCATAAATTAGTGACTGGAATATGTTTGTACATCTAAATTGTTTTTATTTTATAGAAAATGTGGATAAAGACATAATAATTCATTAAATACGAATATCTTGTTTAGTCTGGATTGAGCTTAAAATGATATAAAATATTAAACCATAAAAAGCATTTGATCATAAAATTAAAAACAATACCAAACAAGTTCTTAAAATAAATAAAATAAATATCAAAATCGGATTATTTATTTAGAATTTAGATGAAACCAGTTTAGAATACGAGAAATAAAGACTAGTTTACTCTTTTTTATAGAAAAAAAGAAGATATGTTTGTTCTGCATAAATATTAATACGAACAGGTGCAGTACTCTTGGGTGCTGAATAGAAAAGTAGCTCGATTGTAGGGGGGGTTAAGGGGGGAGTCAAGGCCGCCCGCGTGACACACATTCATCCCACCACATTCACCTTCCGTCCGCCACCGGCTTACCACTGTCAAGGTTGCTTGCGAAACAGTACACACAAACTACGCTTACCCGAGACCCACTTGATAATGTTTCCTAACTATTAGATACTTATACCAATAGGTGCTTCAAGTTCACATTTCATGATGGTATATTAAATTATTATGAAATCATTTTTTTAAGCACTCGTAGTTTTATTTTAGAAACAATGTCAAGTGCAATACTTTTAAATTGTTTTGAAACATATCACTCTGTTTCCGGTTACTTTTATTTACATTTGCTATAATTAAACAAAAGATTTTTTTTATAATAAAAATAGAAGATGTACAAACACTGATGCAAGATAATAAATGAATTGCAGAATAGAAACTCTAAACGTATTCGGAATAAACTTGTCGTGAAATCGTAGAGATTTTTCTGGTAAATTATTCATATAGCTTGCGATGGACAGACTTTCGACTGTTCTCAAGAAAACCTTTCACTCTTATATTATGATTTTATATGCATTATTTGTTTATTGGCTGTGGTTCATTAAACTGTCGCGTGGACGATAACTGATTATATTTATAACTACACCAGTGATTTCAGCTAAAGTTCTTTTTTTAAATTTCTGCTGAAGCCAGTTTTTTTTTTAAATGTAATATTTTTAGACATCAAAGTCTTGCTATTTCAGACAGTAAGCTATCATGGAATTAAATGTTATCAAATTCCTTCAAATAAATGTTAACTGGTATGAAAATAATAATATATAATATAACTGACTGTAAGTAAAAGTACAAAATTTTAGAATTATTTTTAATATGTTTCTTATTATTACTAAATTCAGTATAATCGTTTATTCAATACAAATTCGTACTTTTTTAGTATGTTTATTTTTAATTTTTATGAATACTTAAAGATTTAATAATAATTTTTATTCTACTTTTCTACCTCTAGATATTTCGAAATATCTAAAAAATATATATAACGGAAAGCCAATGGTCATCAGAAAGTGTGTTAATACATGATTTGTGCAGCGAAGCGTCTGCGATACGCGCTACCACCTACCGTTCCCGTATCCGATCCCGTTGTTTCCACCCGTACTTATATATATATAATAGAATATCACCACATATTCTATAATAAATATTGGAATAACACAACTTATGTGTTATTCTATAGTAAATAATAGAATTACTTACTATAGAAGTTATATAGTTTATATTATTAGAATAATAGAATAACACAACACACATGTGTTGTGTTATTCTATTATTCTATAGTAAATAATAGAATAACACAACACATGTGTTATTCTTTAACAAATAATTAAATTATACAACAGATGTGTTATTCTCTAGTTTTTCAAGTTCGAATCCAATCATTAAAAATAATTCTATTGATGTTTGACATTATGCAAACTTATTGTTAATATAATCACCCCTAACAATGGACTCAAATTTTAACACGAAGGTCGGCTATAATGCATAAATTGGCTATTAATTTTAATGTATAAAAGACTGGAAATATAAATAACTGCAGAGCTGTATGTGTGTTTCCCAATATATGAATTCGTTGAATACATTGGTATATCTAGCCAAAGGTGAGAAGGTTCAAGGACGTATTGCCTCGTCTGTTTGACCACGGATTGAAAATTAACATTGTGGTAGCAAGAATACATATTTTTGTTCATGTCCAAAGCTATTTGAAAATCAATATAAATGTAGTAAAATTATTTTATTAATCATAGTTTAGCGTATTTAAAAAAGAAATACTTTCACATTTTAATTTTAACTAATTAACCTTATTAGTTTCAGTTTCATTATCGTTTATTTTGTTTAAACGAAATCAACTCAACTCTAAAATTAACGATATGAGTATTACTAAAATGTTAAACGAGTATTAGGTAATTGAAACTAGATTTCGAAGGCCAAACTCTTTACACCTCGTTCAAGCTGTGCCGGGCCTTAGACCAAACCACCTGTCCGTATGTCCTGCCCATAAGCGTGCTAAATCCGGCCAATTGATCTAGGCTAGCAGGTAACCAGTGTTTATTAATGGGCAGAGTGATTCCGAAAGCCTTCCAGTCGGCCGGCGGCGTATACATTGTATTAGTATGCGACTACATCACAACTTTCTACGCATTCTTCAGTCGGTGAAATGAGCCGCTCTGACAAACAATTATCAATTCTATTAATGATTCTAACCCGCTGTGTTGTTAATATTAAAACGTAGACTTTGTTATCGTAATAAATCTGTTCAATCATTGAGATTTGCTATTTTTATACAAGTGTTTTCTCTTGTTCATAAAAAGTATAAAAAAATCGAGTTAAAAGCTGTGTTGAGTATATCAAATTATGATTTAATTTTTTATTTATAGGTTTACTTGACGGAATATTTTAAAGGCAATCGTAAAGTAGTCAAGAAAATCAGTTGTTAAATATAATAACAGACTCAAGAATTTGTCAAAACTAAAATATAATATGTATGTGAAAAAAAGTTAATATTATAAATTAAGATAAATATTTAGGCTTATAGATACACATAATGTTAATTACATACGTTTATATGGAAGGGCATATTATTTCCTACACCAACGTGTGGAAGTAGTGTCCCAGTTAGCAGCACACCAAACATCACAAATACCTAACCAACTTTACCGAATGCAGTCGTCATTGAACCAAATTCCATCGTTTCTATAATTACTGTTAAATGTTTTTAATTTTGTAGTTCCATCGTATATTTATTACTATCGTATTACTAGTAATAAACTATAATATGTTCCTTCCATGAAGTTCAATAAACCTCTGAAGCTGTTGTACTCTGTGGCATTGATGTTGTAAATGTATGAACTACATGGTTAACTATCTTTGATTGATGTGTTTATTATTATTTTTAAATTATAAATTTTCCTTGCATTGGAATTTTCGTCTGTTTGCATTGCTCAAGCTATTTTAAATAAAGGCATTTTATAATTTCTTTTAAGTATCATTCAATCAAACCATAGTAGGTAATTCTTGATATATTTTATATTGTCATATTTTTTTCATTTGGATTTTTATTGTCGTCAAAAATATTCGATAATGTTTTGATTTATTTGTAATTATCCATATATTGTAATAATTAAATGACGTTGGTCTTAGAAATGTTAGATACGGAATTGCAGTGAATAATTACAGTTAGTAAGTATCTTAAAGGATTTAAAAGATGTAGAAAAAGTTAGGATTTAAGAAGATTTTAAGGATTAGAAAGTTTAAAGATCCTTGTATGTGGAAGATATATGAAACGTATTTATATTTCGTACCTTCAGTCATTTTTTTATTATCGTCATGATGTCATATTACATTAAGAACATTTGTTGAGAAATATGTTGACATTTTATGACTATTTTATCTGTAAATTTTTTTAGGTTAAACAATTTTTTTTATATTGACATAATATCTACTTTTCTAAAAATCTTTCAAGATAGCCGCAGATTGCAGATTTCAGGAATGAAAAACATGTAGACCGTTTTGCGCAGCTTATATTTAAAATGAATATCAAAGAATAAAAAACCTGGAATGTTTCATTTACTTTATTAACTTTTAGATTTTCAAAAATGACAATGACCTGAAAATATACTAAAATTTAAAGATTTTAAAAAAATGTATATTATTTTCTACAATTTATATTATGATATTCTATTAAGATACGTTCTGTCAGCGCCATCTCGTAGCAGTCATATAACACGATGGCTTTGTGAGGCGTTAGTAAGGTCCTGACTCTTAGGTGTTATTATGAAATATAGGTATACTTATATATATTTTAAGCTAATAATTTATATTTAATTTCCAGGTCGCCATGGCCGGTGACTTTATTCTCGCAGTGGCTTCCATGATGATAGCTCGACTCCGCAGTGATGAAGTCACGTTGGTGCTCAGCCAGGTGTGTGTGTGTGTGTGTGTGTATGTGTGTGTGTTAGGGGCCATTATTATAGTTTATTTCTTCATCAGGTTTCATTCAACCAGGTTTATCTATATTATTAAAAACTTTCTGATGTGTATGTTGCTAATGAGTATATTGAAATAATTATTAGAATTTCATTAAAGCTCTACTTGTAATGTAGGTCGATAATTTAATTTATTATTTTGAGTCATATACCGAAGTATGTCTGAATTGGTTTTCATATTCATTCTTTTTGAAGCAGTATTAAATCAAAATCTTATAATAAATTGTTACTTATTTTGTACTGTTATTGCTTAGTGGTATAATGTAATTTATGCCAAATAATAATACAATAATTGGTTATTTTCAGGTGGTTACCGATCTTGTTCAAGGGGAGTTCATGCAGCTAGGAAGCAAGGAAACTGAAAACGAGCGTTTTGCCCACTACCTCACCAAGACATACAGAAAGACGGCATCTCTTATTGCTAATTCTGTTAAAGCGGTATGTTTGATTTATTAATATTGATCCATAATATATTTATTTACATTAATGTCTACTAACATCAGCTTGGTTATTGAGCTGCTCCAAAAAAAAAAATTAATCGTACCCAGTATGGTTAACCACAAGATTTAACATAAACAAAAAAAATGTTATTGATCACACAACAAACCACAAACAAACATTTATTCTGTGTTTTTGATACTATATGGCGATACAAATAATTAATATTTTATAGCAGTTAGAATCCTTTGATATTTGTACATAAATATAGTCAAAAAATTTTCAATAAATAGTACCTACAAAGCAAAACAATTACATTTTAGCAATTATAACATTATTTATTATTATAGAATTTATTTTTATTTAGTTATTCTCGAGAGTAAGAAAGTTTGGTGAAATCGGTCCTAAGTATACGATTATCTAAAGCTGACACACACACTTACACAACACATGTGTAGTCGCGAATAAGCACACGTGACGTCACTAGACTGCGACCCGAATGTCAAAACTGTTTAGTAAAGATAGTTTGTCTTGCGTCCTGAATGTGTCGTCCTCTAGTGCAGTGGTTGTGAAGTGTTCCTTGGTCCCAGGTGGCGCTCCTGTCTGGTGCGGACGAAGACACGTGTGAGCTGGCCTTCCAGTACGGCCGCAACCTGGGCCTGTCCTTCCAGTTGGTGGACGACTTGCTGGACTTCTCCTCCTCCGCACAGGCCATGGGGAAGCCCACCGCCGCGGACCTGCGCCTCGGACTGGCCACGGCACCAGTACTGTTCGCCTGCGAGAAGGTGCGTGTGCTATTATGATATGACAGCTTATTGAACAAATACTATTATTTCAACTTTTAAAGGTATTTAGTTTCAATTGTTGTGTTTTTTTGTTTTTATTGTTTATTGCAATATAAGGATGTATTCGATACTTGAATGATGCTGCATATTTATTTTTTTCATATAATGTAATATTGTTATTTTCCTAATAAAAAACCAATAGGGATATACCAAAGTTATCATAGACGAAAACTAATTCAAACTAAAAAGTCATGGTTAAGCATATCAGCAGATAATATCTAATTTTAACCCGCGACTCAAAAAGAGGGGTGCTATAAGTTTGACTTGTGTATCTTAGTTCTATTTTTGTATGTGTGTGTTTGTCTGTGGCAAAGTAGCAGTTAAACCGTGTATGGATTTGAATGCGATTTTTTTTAATCGAAAGTTAAAAGGAAAAAGATAGTTCTTAGCTATGTTTGGTCGAAGTAGAAGCAGTCGTTTCCAAGATATGGAGCTTTCATTGGTGCTGGTGAAAGGTTCTTATACAATATTGATGATAAAGATCTAAACAAGTAAAACTAGTGTGTTCGTAGGTTCATTTAATATAGCATAGAAAAAAGTTAAATAATTGAAAAAAACAAAAAAAAAAAAATTTATGTACTTATTGAAGTCGTCGTCGTCGGGGGATCGTTGTACGTACGTTGACAATTGTATATATATTTTATGAGGACTTACGCTTACATTTTTTTTTTAATATATTACCCGTGTACTGTAACAATTGTAATGGCACTTTTTTACTCAACTAACATGTTGTTTATTGTACTCCAGTACCCTGAGCTGAACCCGATGATAATGAGGCGGTTCCAAGACGCCGGTGACGTGGAGAAGGCCTTCGAGCTCGTCCACAAGTCCCGGGGCCTGGAGCAGACGCGCTTCCTGGCGCGAAAGCACGGCCTCGAGGCGGCCAGGCTGGCCTCGGAGCTGGCAGACTCGCCATACCAGAAGGCCCTGGTGGTCACCACCGACCTCGTGCTCAATAGGATCAAGTAACCCCCACCGCCCCTCTGTAGCGTGGTTGTCCCACCAGGGCCGGTAGCTGGCAACCCTCGGCGGCGGCCAGCGAGGCCCCTCGGGCTCCGACACCGACCACTTCCAAGTACTTTCCTGTTCTTATTCACTTCTCTTATGAATGTTAAAGTACTTTGGAAGTATGTAATGTAGTCTGTGACCTTTAACAACTTAAAGGTCCGGACGGAGAATATATTTTTCGATACCTTCCCGAAGGTAGTGACGTTAAACGTTGTTAACTGTAAGTTGTGCGTGCGCTAGTTGTTGTTAGTTGTTAGTTGTTAGTTGCGTGCGAGTTGTGTGTCTAGTGATGTACGATATATCGTAAGTCGATCGATAACCCGCGTGAAGTACGCCGACCCATTACATGACTAAACTTTTATTTATTTAAAGTTTAATTTTTTCTTATTATTATTTGGTAATGTTCTTCCATCACTTGTGTGACCTGATTTATTTTAAGTTTTCTTTGGATGTCATTTTCAAGGTCAACTGTTCCGCGAAGCTTGTAGTTTAGGCGCGGTTAAGATCCTCGTTACCAAATACCGTTGTACATAACGATGCTCCACTTGCGACTGTACATAGATATATATTAGTTATTTACTTCGTTTTTCCAATATTTGTGCAATTTATCTAAATAGGTATATAATGGAGTACATGTTTTTTAATTCAAAACTAAGCACTTCTTGTACTCGGCAATTATTCATTGTATTTGAACTTTGTAAATACTCGGAGTCATTGGATAAGTTACCCGCGTGTCTTCAGAACCAATTACCTCAATTTCTTTAGTATACGCGTCCTGGAGGTGTGTGTGTGCTCTTTATAGTATTAAATCTGTAGTTATGTATGTGTGCACAATATTATTGAGGCGAAATTGTTAACTGCCTATGTATCGAATAATGTGTAACGGTTTTGGAGCTACTAATTTTGTAAATATTAGGAAAATATATTAATTATTCATAGAAATATCACAACTATGACAGACATATTAAGTCTAAATATTATATAATATTATTTGTCGTTGACTGAAAAGGTAACATGATATTAGTCGATTTTTACATAAATGTATAATTTGGCGAAGTTATTAAATATATTTGAAATTATTCCCAGTTTATATATATTAAGTAAGTTTTGGTAATTATGTTATTGTATAGAACTAAACATACTTAGCCAGAGGTTTGAATATGTTCAGTATTTAATTTACATATGTACATTATGTTAGAAGGGAGTCAATGAATTTTATTTATATATATTAGTCATATAGCTTATTGTTTGTAAATATTATAATTTTGTAAAATGCTAATCACGAATAATTTTATAAATATTACATTAGTTACAAAAATATTGTTTTATTTAATAAACATGTCTACTCAATTTCCTTTTTTATTTTATTTCTTACTTAATAATTATTAAGAAATCTGACTGCTATTTAATAATTCAATCAGTTTACATAATTTGTTCTTTGCAAGCTGTAAAAACAAAAAAAAATATCCGGTAGTAAAGGGATTTGAATTTATTATTATTATTATGCGATAGTTTAGGCTTTCTAACTATTATTGGGTGAGTGCAAATTAATTATGATTGATATTGAAATATACATGAACTAAATTAATATAAGTGAAATGCTGATACTTATGTGTATAACCGAAAAAAAATATCTTGCTGTAAGTCAAGACAATAAAAAAGCGGGCATTTTTAATAAAAAGAAGAAAACGGTTCACCAGAAAGTAGGTCATATTGCCAACATCTGCAAATGCTTAGCCTTGAGGAACAGATAGGAATAAAAATGAATAGGGCCAAAGAACCAGCGAACAAAATGCAGCCATAAATTTTTATTTACTTTAGCTTTTGCTACCTACGCCACATCTTGTTAGCGATAATCGCTTTCAAGGTAATGGGTTATTATTATTTAATAACGGAAAAATACATTCGTACATTGGTCTGTAATATCAAACAAAAAAAAATATGGACGAAATTTAAAATAAGGAATAAGAGAAAATAATAAATGTTCATTATATAGAAAAGAGAGTTAATAATAGATCTTTAAAATGTTTGTTTTTTTTTCTATAGATCATCATATTTGGTAACAGCTTAACATAATATAGACCTGTAAAAGTAAAAATGTGTAGAAGTAAACCAAAAGGCTTCACATCACATTAAGTATATGAATGTAGTAGAATGTGGCGTGATGTTCGTATTGATCGTCCCGCGGCAGGCACGGCCAGGACTAAACGAGTACCTACTGATAAAT
The DNA here is from genome assembly GCA_959347405.1 of Napeogenes sylphis. Classification (NCBI taxonomy): domain Eukaryota; kingdom Metazoa; phylum Arthropoda; class Insecta; order Lepidoptera; family Nymphalidae; genus Napeogenes; species Napeogenes sylphis. Next base: position 23,782,593 of record OY365788.1, on the reverse strand, counting down.
GACACAAAATTTAGAAACAGAAATCGAAAAGCACCTAGAAATTACATCAACACATTATGGACTTTATTTCTAAGTAGTAAAGTTTTTTATTGCTTACAAAATGCAATTTTTAATTACAGTTTCCTATTTAACTCGACTCAAGTGGTAAAAGAATTAGATGTTTTGATAATAATATGTTTGCAATTATTTTTAATACTGATTGTACTTACATATCGTGATTAATAACAATATTGTTTGAGTTCGTTGCGAAATAAAACTCATCTAAACATAAACAGTAAACCACGCCATTTTTTATTTTCGTACTTTTTTTATTTTATCAGCAGCGGAACCGGAACGTGATATCGCTGTATGGAAATTGTTTCTGTATTAAAAATGAAAGCAGTTTAAATACAAAACATTCAATACATAATATAAAGCAATAGTATGGAAATAAAACCTCCTTGTATTGTTATTGTATTGAAATCCTTAAAAAAAACTTTTAAATTCAATAGCGTCTATTCAAATGTTACCCTTTAATTGTTTGTTTCTTTGATAGTTTTGATTAAAGAAACCTTGACATAGTTTTGAACTTTTATTTTTGTCTTCCTTAGGGTGTTATTATGACAACCACACAATCAACAACGAACAGTGACATTTAGCAAATTATAACCATATAATTAAACAGTTTACTCGTCGCAATAAATCGATTTGGCTTTAGCGTGTCGATTAAGCATTCTTTAATTATCGATGCGCTAATGATCGATGTATGAATCGATAACGGGGGTTATTCGCCTCTTCTACCCTTCACTGTCTTTAAGTCTGTTTCTTGTACATTTTACTAGGTCAATCTGAAAAATGAGATAAATCCGATTCATGTTCCATTATAACCGATATATCGATAAAAATATAGATACATAAAAGGATGACCACCGAATGCTGTCGGCTGTTACAGATACATCTCTACCTACATTTACCTATGATGAAGATTTTTACGGTTATTTCCTTTAAAATATATTCTATATTTAAATATATTAACACATATAGGTATACAGAAATAAGTTAGATATTATTCTTGCCTTTTTTATAACACATTGAATGACATATTATTTGACATTTTTTTTTATATTTTTATATATTACTCTACATCTATAAGTTTTAAGATTAGTTGTTAGAGAAAATCGTTAAATCATTTTTTATAGTTAAGGTATTAGTAATGAGTTTCATAAACTATTCAATAATACAAAGGAATATGTCTCTATAATACTAGGTATATATACTCTGTAAATAAGAATATAAAAAAACATGATGTTAATTCGATATATATATTTTTTTAATATCTTGTAACAAGAGCAATGGAAACGTTTCCTGAAGCGTGTAGGCTTTTATTTATCGAACCCATTTCAGTATTATCAAGTCACAGTTGTCTTCGAATACTCGTGTAGTTACAGTTCAAAGAATCTGCTTTTATTAAGACTAATATTTTATATCAATATTATGTAGTTCAATACAAGTGACATTCTAATGAAACCTAAATGTTTTCATTGAGCTCTCGTAGATTACGAAGGTAAGATTTTTTAAATAACTCTAGATGACTTTTTTTTTTGACAACTGTTAACGACTGTTGGTACACTACGTGATTGTTCAAATAAGTACTTTTAATTTATATTTTTTGTTAGTCTAGTCCTAATTACAGTGCAATTATAATAATAACTAATTTAAAATATTTTTTTCATTGTAATATATAACCTTCTGTATCAATATTAAATCTTAAAGATTGAAGTTATATCTTTATATTTCTTATTTAAATCGAAGTTGAAATGAAAGTTTTTATCCAGAAATATAATAAGGAAGACAATGTGATGCTAATATGAATCATGATTTCCTCAATTTTTCCATCTCTTTGTTAGGAGATTAAGTGCTCCAACCTCAGGATCAGTGCGGAGACGAGCTCGAGAGAGACGGAAGGCGCAACAGACTAGAGCTGACGGCGAGAGACTGGCTCGTGAGCGTCGCCAACAGCATCTCAAAGACAAACTTGAGCAACAGAAACAGGTTGAGAGTTCTTAAATATATAGATTAAAACTTTATTACGGCGAGTAGGATTCGAACCTCTACCCCTGATGGATGACCGTTGGCCGCACTGCCACATTAGGTATCGTGTCAATTCTCGCCTTGAAGAAATAGGCATTCTAAATGTAAACCTTTTTTAGGGATGTATTTGACACTCATAGAATCCCTCGTAAATGCTTTTAAAACTTCAGTATAGAATAACATTATAAAAAGTCACAACCGATTTTATATTAAAAACAAATAAAGTTTAAGTTTACACTTAAGGTGACTGGAATAACGTTATTTTTTAATTAAAATCAGTTGAAATGTGTAGTTTGTAGATGTAATAGTGATGGGGAATTCATTTGTTATTTATTTTATTCGGTGGGTGTACCACAAACCGTCATTGTTTAAGTTCCTCAACACTGCACGTCGTACATAATAGACAGCAGAAGGGGTTTTCATATTGTTACGTGGGTCTTTACTTATTTAAATGCTACTTAAAATAATTTATTGCGTAATTTACTTCAACAACCCATTGTTTATTTCCCTGAGGCAAGAAAGTTGAGAAACTGTAAAGGAATTATCGCTATTTTGGGAAAAGTATAAATTGAATTTGTTTTCATCTTTATTATTTTGTTGTTTCATCTTTATATTATATACGATACCCACATAGGTAGGGCTGGTGTATTTCCTTTTAGCACTGCAATAAAAAAATATATGTTAAATTATTTACGAGTAACGTTAAGAATATTATATGATTTATTACGAAACGTCTATTCAAAATCTTACTTCAGAAGTAATAAAAAATAATATTCTTTGCAATTAATTTGCTTCTAAAGCCTAGTCTGTACATTGAAATGTAACAATGAAAATATATCATATATATTTTTTTAAATTAATATTATTCCAATACATACAAATTAAAACATAATACGATTATATGAGATTAACGTAGATGTATTTAGACATAAGTAAATTTTGAATGTTTTGAAATAACTACCATATAATTAAAATAAATCATAGTAACGACGAGCAACAAACTCCGAGGTTATTTTTGGCACGACTTACTACTTCATCATAACGTATCAATTTATATTATCATCAGGCTCGTATAGAACTGTCTTCATACGAGCCGTGGGGGCGCGCCGGCGGTGGTGCGCCCAACCCGCACGGGATCCGCTTCGGAGACTTGCGATCTGTCGGCATCTACCCTGAAGATGAACTCAAGGTACTCTCACAGGAGGTTAATATTAATAGTCATACGTAGTTTTATTTTACATACAGTTAGAATGGGTTTGCAATTTGCTCTATAATACAAATAAACGAACGGAAATGTATGCGCTGTATTGACGACCAAATATTGTGTAATTGTGAATGTTACATATCGATACCGAGAAGACATTAACGCACATCAACACCGCGGGGCTTTTGGTAACACAATTTTATAATAACAAAAAACTATAAATCTGAATAAGGCAAGGGTCACATTGCGTATGTAAGGCGGCCCGTGAGATCGATGCGAGACCGATGTACGTAGTGTTACGTAACGAGGATGAATGTATGCTAATAACAGTCCTGGAGTTATGTAAAAATACGTATTTTTATATCTGTGTCATACTTTATGGTTATTTTTAAATTTTTTTTTTTATAAATTTTATTACCTACCTTTTCAATACGAAATAAATTACCTGCTTAGGTTATACCTACTAATTTAAAGTTGGTATTTGATGTTAAAGGGTGTGTCTGCACACGAACTTTGTCAGCGATGGTCAATACGAGCTCGCCCAACACCAGTTCGCTTGCGCGAGGATCCGCAGCTTTGCTACGCGGACCTGCTGCGGCAGACTGTAGACAATGACATACGATACAAACAAACACCACTGCAACAGCAGGAATATAAACAAATATTAGGTTAGCCGAAGATTTAATTACTGACGTGTGTTCATTAAAAAGAAAAGGTTGCAATGACTCTGAATTAGGTGCAACTTGGACTACCTGACAAGTTACGGTATAAGGAAGCATAAATAATATTAGTTTTTTTTTTATTCCTTTCCACAATAATTATATAATATTAATCTTAATCCTGTTTAATTTATTTCAGATGAAATGGTTGACAAGAGACAGAAAGCTGTGAAGGAAGAGCTGAAACGAGATTTGGAATACGAGCGCAAAATGGTAACAATGTCATTGGCTTCAGGTTTTTTGATAGATTGCTTATTTTTATTATTTTCAGCAAACAATGGATGGTCCGTGGGGAAGGCCAGGTCCAGGTGGTACCACTTGGAGGAATCCTCGAAATATTGGACTTAATTTCTCAAAGTCTATGGTAAAAACAATTCTCTGCCTTTAAGTTTTAGCATAATATATATAATACTGGGTTATTATTAATATTAAATACAGGGTTGGACAGATAATGAAATTTTTACCAAAATCAGAGGTGACCAGAAGCGCTGCAAAAAATCGTCCCTTACTTTACCTAAAGTAAAGTCAGCTGAGGATGATTTAAAAGACGACGAAAGCTCAAATAAGGAGAACATAAAACCATCTACTATATCAAAACTACCTAAAATAACCAAACAACCAAGTCCTCCGAATAGTGACAGTAGACGAAAAACCTACACAAACAACAAGGATATCAAAGAAATATACGGATCTGAAACATCTAGAAAACCAAGCAAGACAAAGTTTGTAAAACGACTGTCAAATGGTGATCGAGTGAAACGAATAATTCCAGACAATGATGTTGTTAACGGTGTGGAGAAGAAACCAACACCCGAGGAGACAATATTACGTATAACCGGTGGTATAGAACTAGTTCCGCTGTTGGCGAGACGAAGAAGAGTCGGCGCTCGCACTCTGCCCTCCAGCGATGTGACGAGACCTCCCGAACAGTCGTGCGAGTAAGTATAACTGTTAAAAGGTTAATACAATTATTATTAACTAGCACGGTAAATTATATACCCGAGTAATGAAACAGATAGGAATACACTTCACCTTCATTCAGATCTTGATAGATTATCTAAATTCTAAATGCTATTCAATTAGTCTCCTAAACCGTATAATTGTATATTCCATTTCCCATCAACAATGGTTTTACCTGAAATAAAAACAGTTTATACTTAATACCCATATCTTAAAATCTTTATGATGAAACATTAACATTCGACTAGTGGAGAAACTGTATTCATTAGTTTACCAAACGGAGACGTATGAAATAACTCATTTTTGTCGTAGCTATATTTCAAAACGTGCCTAATAATGTGGATATCTTGATTGTGTCGTAACAACACCCGAATGTTGTAACTAAAAGTTAAGATTTTGGTTATGATTTATTTAAGGAAACAAAAAATAATTGGTGTGATAAAATCGTCTTGAAAGCTTTTACAATTGAAATACATGACGCAGCTTTATGTCAAAGAGCTACGGAAGTAAAGTTGTATCTATATAAATGAAATAATATAATAATAAGGCCAAATTTATGTTATGTAGTTTATAAGTTTTAAGTTAGGTGAGGTTATTTGGTTCTTGGTTCAGACCACTTTATCTTATAATAATTGTTACTTAGTAAACTTAAAGAAATGTACGACCAAATAAGTTTATTTGTATGAAATTAATAACAGCACATTTTCAATTACTAGCCGTACCGTATTATTTTCATAGAACTATGTTATATAAATCTAAAGACACTTTCTTAATGACAGATGGCGGGAACTTCTTGATATGGATTACTTAAGAGAGCTGAAACATCAGATGCACGTCAAATGCGAAAAAAAGGAAGTGAGTAATTACAGTATTACATTCGGGATCTTTCATATTAGGTATTTTTTTAAATTTGAGGATAATTACAACTTTTATAATGTTCTTAGATGTTTTGGTCTCTTAAGTTAAAATGTAGACCAATATATATGTTATTCTACATTTTACAACGTTAAAAGTTTCTTCAGTGATAGATTCTAAGTGAACGGCCAGAAATAACAATCATTTTTGTTTACAAAATCTCATTGAGCGAAGTGCTGAAATAACTATTACATGTTACATTACATCCAGACGTAGAAAGAACTACATTTAATAAATTTAATTCACTGTATGTGTATTGAACGAAGTGAAGAGCTTCTAGCATCTGATCAGATGTTGTTGTTACTACAATCAATTGTGTCAAAAAATCTGTAACATTTCCTGTTAAGTTTCCACCATGTGTCGGTCAGGAGAAGCGTCGCGACTCAGCGGAGAGCGTCCGCCAGCACCACGCCACCTGGGCGTCGCTGTGGGGTCGGCCCGGACATGGCGCACCGCAGCGGGGCCGGTACGCGCGCTCCAACCTCGCACAGCTGCTGTACGTACCACTCGGGAACAAGCACCGCGCTTAGGGTGAGTGTTAAATTTGAATGTTGTTTTAATCTAGACTTGCCTAGGTTTTTATTTTTAACTTTATTAGGCACATAAAATCAAAGCTGGCATAAATTCCAGACAATATAAATCTTAAATATTTTATAAATTTTTAAGTGGAAAGTTTTCAGTGGGAAACTTACCAGCCATTTTCTTTCGCAACGACACAAATGTTATGAGTGCTTAACAAAGATGCCAGAAGCCTTGAAGGCGTTGTTGTACTTTACAGGTCGGGTATTTATGAGTAATTTCTCTTGGCCATAACTGGTCTTATCCTACGAGTACATTATAACTAGACTGGTACATTATAACTAAGTTCGTAGGTTAATTGCTGTTCTACTCTTAATATATGAATTTGTATATCCTGCTTGCTTAATTCTATATTATTATTAATGTGTTATCAACTTACGAGAAGCTCTATGTTACGTTGACACAAAACTTTGCGACAACTTTATTATAATATGTTTGTTTATTGATAGTCCGTAAACTGATATATTATATATAATTGAATTCTAAGTGTAAAATATAATATGACTTTAAAACATTTTTGAATACACGAATTCTATACTTACATACATAATAAGTAGGTAGATGATACATAAATCTTCATTATGAATTAGAGATGGTGTATTATTTAAAATTATGATGTAAAAGCATTATTTTTATGGTTGAAATAACCATGGCTTACTAAATTAGAAGGTACGAAAGTAGAAGGACGGAAACTTGTATAGAATTTCATTCTCTGACTAAGAATTGTTCATCTCGACTCTACATATAGCTTCCAAGATGGTCATTATACAGCCTTATATTTACAAACGATAATAAAACAGCCGACTGCTATGATTTCGATAATCCACATCTAAAATAAAAAAATGATTTTGATTGAATGAACGTCAGTATTAGGTATATGGATCTTTTAAAATGTATATTTTATTTAAATTATTATTATAAGATAGCAGTTTTTACAAAATTTTCTTACGATCCGAGCTGCGGTTAGACATTTTATGGTAGTTTTTCATTAAATTGTTAATATTTCTTAATCGCAATGGGACTCTAAAAAAGAAGATATACACACAAAGGTGTTTTTTGATAATTATGAATATAATCTTTGCATAGGTCGCCAAACAGTAGAAATTATTTACCAATATACAAATAGTTTATATAAAGTAATTTAATCACAATTATACAAATAATAATTTTGGGACTAAGCACAATTTTGATGTTAAAGAAGAAAGACGAGTAGTAAACTATACTGAATATATAGTCTGCAATAAATATCTCAAGTATTTATTGATAGTCTTTGATCATCTAAGTGTTATTCATATCCACATTAATGTGTCATTATATTTTATTAAGGCAGCGCTACACATTCCGACAACAATTCTGACATCGATCATCTGTATCTATGGTTTTTTATTTTTTATTATTACATTTTTAAAAATCAAAACCATTGATTTTCTTTTTAATACATGAAATATCTAACAAGATTTATATTATTAAGTGCTAAGCTAAGACTTGTGAATCAGATTAAAATTAATAAAACATTAATAGATACTCTTAGTTTTTTTTTTCCTTTTATAGAATACATACATACTAAAATTAAATTAGCAATCAAATTCTCCTTAACCGTCTTTATGTACTGTTACAAATTCCTCAGCTTATAATATTGCGCAACGTTTCAAAGACTTCATTTTGTTGCCGTTATTGTTTTATATTGTTGACAATTGTTCAAGAAAATCTTAATATGGATAGAATTATTATATGTATATAAAATAATAATTAGATCATCTGTGCATTTAATATATTATATTAAATATATATACGTTGCTATTTCCTAACTTCTACGTATCTTGATACACACCAAACACAATATATTTTTTTAAATGTTTGTTTTTCTTTGTTTACTAGCATATCAAAAGTGCTAGACATTTTTTTAAAATTTGACTATTTATGTGGTAGCAGTGCAATAAGTATACGAAGGATACTATTTAATACTGAAATGTCCACATATGTAACAAAAGCCGGCTTTGATATTTAATGTCAATACTAAAAGAAATTCTCAGATTTTCCTTTGACAGACAGACAGTTTTTTACATTGGACAGAACAGATAAAGCCACTGGCCACAACTAGTCTTCAATAATTGTATAAACGTTCTATACAATTTTTTATTACAAACAGATGCTTAGTCACATATTCATTACAGACTTTTTGTATCTCTTATATTTCGATTGTATTTTAGAATTATCAAGTTGTTATAAAGACATTTTAAAATCTATTCACTAAAGTAATTACGTACCTATTAGCTTCGTTTCTTCCATCTTTTTACAGTAATTGAGACTTTTGTTCAACGAAAGAATACGATATTACTTTTTTGACTATAGATTACTCACACCTAACTATCTACTTATATACTTGCATAAATTAAATTGATAATAAACGAAATAAAATTACTTTGTTGAAATAGCGTGTATACTCAAACGACAATAGGGGTATTATTTAGTGGATTATTTCTCATTTATACCAAAAGTGTAATAATTAGACAATATACTATAAAACTAATTAGCATGTGGTGAAATATACTTCTGATTACGAACTGGGTTATTAAGACCATGTTTATATTTCACGGAGTCAATTGTAATGTTTTGAAATATTCTCAGATAAAGATGAATCAACAGCCTCGCGTGTAAGCCGCGTGTAAACTATTCTAATTAATAGTGTAAAATAGTCTAATATTTCGTTTATAAATATTCTGTAATTTTTTGTGTAATTTTTTGAAGTAGCAAATAATAATTAATAATAATAATTATAAGGAACAAACATCTAATAAACAATTATAAATATACCATTGATATTGTGATCTCATCAATTATTGACAGAGAAATTTTTTAAACAAACAGAAATGTACGTAAGTATATGTAAATGACGAAAGGAGAAAGCCTTATGACGAAACACACATAAAGAGGTAAAAACGAATCTTGCTAAAGGTGCGGCATCGGTTTTTAATTTCAACAATTTGTCGTGGTGTCACACATTGTTATTTACCGCTCGTTACGTAACTTGCGGCTTCATTCATTAATGGGAAAAGATAATTTCACTTAACACTTGGGAATTATCTGATAACACTCTTCGTAACAATATATCGCTAACAATTCTGTATTGATGCAATTTTAAATAATGAATCGAAGACAATTATACTAATATTTACTGTATTATAGTCTGTAGAATATAATTTAAATAGGAACATCTGACCCTAGTTAACCTAGCCAGTCATATAAATGACAGCGCCATGTTCAAATACTCCACAATTCTTCACTCTGAACGTTTTATTATTCAGCAGAGTGATGAATGACAGTGACATTTACATAAAAACAATCGTTAAGTAATATGAGATTATGCATTTGAATAGATAGATAATTCTAGAATTAAACACACACATATGTATCATTTTACTTATCTACTGTCTCTCTCTTATCTTAGTGTCAAAATTGTGTCATCAACTGACGTTTTTAAGTTTTATAGAGCGGGATATTTTAAGAAATCTTTTATACTTTAGAGACTCAAGAAGAATTTTTGATTTTATGTACAAAAAAGGTCATTGTTTTTTGTGGATAATTATTACATTTTACACGTTATTTTTCTTTTAAATATTAATGTGTTCGTTTCCCTTGTTAATTAGATTCTAGAAAACACTTCGTTGCCTTAAGCACTGTAATTAGTTAGAAATGAGTAGACTTGTAAAGTACTTTGTGTTAGATCATTCTCTGTTTAAATACAACTTACGAGTTAACATATCAACAACACATTTAAGAGCAACTTGAAGTAACTATTTCCTTGCAAATTATGCGGAGATATTATAATCAGCTCACATAATGACTGTTTCATCAAAGGTTATATCACCACAGATGTCAAACGATAACATTAATTAAGTTACACATTCCACTGAAATCTTAAACGATGAGTTTTATTGGAAATGTTTGATTTTAAATACGACTTTGATGTTATTTTCAAAGTCGGCGGAAAAGAAAGTGTAAAGGTCGTCCCGAGCAGACCGGTTGGCGCTTGACCTCCCACTGCCGTAACATACCACACGAATTTCTTCATTCATCGGGTTTTCATTTGTGGCTAATAAATGACGTTTTTACAGACATTTGTGGCTAATAAATGACGTTTTTTTTTACAGATATTTTCTGGCTAATAAGTAATTATCTCGTATTAAATCTTCTATTTTTACAGCTATCACTTAGTTTAGTAACTAATATTTGTAAATTAAAGGAATGTATAATTATCTCCCTATTTAAACTGAAGCTACAAGCCATAGCTTTTAGTTCTTGAGATGTCCTTATGAAATGAATTAATGCATAAATGGTATATTTTCATTAAATGTAATTTATATCTTTATTTTCTTTGGTCCATTAAGTTAATATTTTCTATAAAGTGTTACAATGTTAACATGTAACACAAAATGACTTAAACAATTTATTATCAATCTCGTAACATGTAAGTACATGTACTGTTTTTTAATATATTGTATCGTTATTAGTGATAAATTATCTTTTTTTTATGTGGGCGTAACGTATTATAGTCGTTGTGACAAAATTACAGTAATTTGTACAAATGCTCGAAATTATGCGTCAAGTGAGTGCGTTGAAATCTTTTCTTAGGTAATATTTAAAACGTCATCTTGTTTCTAATCATTATGGAAATCTTAAACGATTGAAATAAATTTACATATCTTAGGTATAATTTAAATAATTATTTTGAAATCAATAAAGGGTTCTAATTTTTGTAATTAATAATTTTATCAACATATTTTTAGACCTTTTTATATTGATATATTGCTATTCAAATTTATATGAATTATTACAATAAAATTGAATGAAATAATGTATTTTAAACGTAAAAAAAGACACAGGTTGAATTTATTTTATGGAGTTTTTATGAATATAAATAATATAAAAAAAAATTGAACGCGCGCCAAGTCAGACGTTAAAGCCAGTTATATAATACTTTAAAATGTCAAATGATAAGGTTACATATTTATTATAAGCTATAGTCAATCTAACTACTTCTTTAAAGACAAACATATGTATTTTGGTTTTACGTAATATTTGACATACTTGGTCTAAATCGGAACACAAGTCGTAAAATTGTAGAAAATCAAGATATAATACATATGAGTGGAAAATATTTTAGTCTTGGTTTAAAATAAATAATAGTGAATTAAAAATTATTTTAATTCTATGAATATTTATCGCACCGATCTTATTTAAATTAATATACAAATTTTAAATTATTTTGAAAGCTATTTATAATATCCTGATTTGAAAAAAATATCTTTAAAAAAATCGTTCCGGAGATCACAATTCATGATATAAAGTATATATGTATATAATACACATATGTAAAACTTATTTATGGCTTGCAGTATTAGTATCTTTTTATATAAATTATACTAAAGTAAAAAAATATTGAAAATATATACTATATCATATTAAAAAAAAATTAGTATTATTTTTATCAAATTATAGAGGACTAATTATATTTTGTATGTTATAACAATGTTATAATAATATATATATTGTAGTATATTTTAGGATTCAATTCATCTATTACTAACTATGACAAATAATATTACTTTCGCTTCCGTCATCACGATATCGTGATTTGAAGTTATTTTTTTTTACCTAATTTTATCAATTAGTACAATCTGCGGAGATTACAGGAGACAGTCGTAATCAATGCATTCGCTTTTTCGTAAAAATTACATTATTACTTGGCAAAAATAATTTCAACGAAAATCCATTTTATTATACTACTATTCAACCTGTCCCTTCTAAATATATTTTTTTAATGTTTTGTGAGCAATAAAGTATTAAACATTTTTCAAATCTTTGAAATAATAGGATTATTTTGAAAATTAGATTTAATTTTTTATACTTACTTCCCTACTTAAATTTCCTACTTAAAAACCTTTTTGTAATATTATTATGTTGTTCTTACCAATTTTGAATATAAATTATAAATATATTTTCGTAGGCTATATCCTATATCAATAATCATTTAACTGTCTTATATTTTAAATGCCATATTAGTCATTATTTTATAAATATCGTAGATTTTCATAAATATAACACGAGCAGGTATAATTTAGGAATCCGGTGCAATATTTCGAAACAATAACTGTCTACATGACTTCTGTAAACATGTATCATGTAATCAAAACATCGCTAGAACCAAGAATGACTTGGTTAATGCCAAGGGAGAGCAGTGTTCGTTGAAACAGCGAAGAAAGCACTAGTGTTGTGAACATCGGATATCGACTTTGTGACCTACGTCATTATGCGACCCGTGAGTACAGTGTTTATATATTATAAGATTAAAATTAAATAAATTACATTTATATTATATTTCAAATAATTAATGATTAATTTTTGTATTTAAAACAGGTGGTTTTAAAAATGAAATTACCATAAAAAAATATATTTTATTTTGACTATTAATATTGACTCGTAGCACAATTACAGAAAAATCATTATTTTCCCAATAATACAGCTTATAAAGCAGCTTTTTTTTAAACTATAATGTTTATTATACGTATGGTATAAAACTATGAATGCACTTTCCCCGGTGACGTAAGGTGCATGCGTGATGCGATCTCCTTCAATTATAGCGAATTGTTGGAACGATTAAGGATTCTCTCTGTGTTTTAGGAAAGGAACGTTTCTTGACTGCTTTATTTGTAAATTATATCATCTTGTCGTTGCCAATTTCTTTTTCTTTGAATGCTTTCTTTTGAAAGGTTTCGTTATATTAATGTTTTCTAAATAAAATAAGCTTGGAATTAATAACGAATAAGAAACTTATTATAAAATAACTTTAACATAATTTTCTCTAAATTATTTAAACGTTAGCCTTGAAGCTAATATTATTTCGTTAATTTTTTTAAGCCTTTAAATAAAATTTCAAAGGGTTTTATTAGTTAAGGAGTTTAGATAAAAAAATATATATTTTGTTTAAATTCACGTGCATTGATTGAAATGTTTTTTTTTTATCGAAGTTTGGAAAATTGTGCTCTTTATTTATTGTGTGTGTGTGTGTGTCACTGATGGACATTTAAAAAAAGGTTTTATTGAAACACATACCATAACCTACAATATATCACAAAGTTTTAAGTGTCTGTCAGGTGACAGTGTATTAATAGTTTGTGTGGGTGTTAGTTCATAGAACACCCACAACGACATACATACTGTCTTTACAACATTTAATTTATTTCTTTTAGTTGTTTTCTCATTAGTTCAACTATTGTATATCTCGGTTAAGATTTCTTATAAATTAACTAAAAGCATAAGAAATTAATAAAAATATACATAAATAGGGTTTACAAACATCAGCTTATTATTTAAATCGATTTCATATTTATTTTTAAGTATGTTTACTCATAATAAAATATTTAAAAAACGTTTCTTTAATGTCATCAATACAAGTTGAATATTGTGAAAAAAATCACTATCTCCTTTACATAAATTTTAATTATTACCAGCGAAGAAATTATTACAAAACGTACAAAATTTATAATTTTTAAACAATAAAAATTGAATCTGGGATTAATTGGTAGCGTGGATCTAATATATAAACTGAGCTAGGGTATATTTAACGTAAGTTTTTATTAAAAAAGGTTTTAGTATTTAACACGATACAATAACATAATGTACATGATACAATAACATAATGTACATGATACAATGACATAATTCAGTATTTAGCCATCTCCCATAGACAAAGAACCGTATTATCTTATATATTTATAAAATATAGAGCTCTAACTTGACAATTAATTAAACTTCTATACTTCGTCACTTATTTACTTTACTTATATACTTCGTTACTTATTATTTATTTACATGATCTCATTTATTGTCCTAAAGTCGGTTATAAAACTAAATATATGTTAACTAATATCTAATTTCCCTGTTTTGGAATTCGCTTTCCAAAGTTAGATTATAGATATAAACTTATATAACTGTAAAAGGTCATTTATATTAAAATATTCTATAAATTTGTCAATACATTGATTTTATAGCAATGTTAATTTTATAATTAAAACAGTTTTATTTCTGATCAAAAAAGAAAAAATATATAACATTGCAAATTAAAGTATTCTTTTAAATCTACAACAAGTTTTTTATTGATAGTTTTTTATTGATATTAACTCTGCTCTATATTTTATTTGTAATATTTATAAGAAAAATTTAATAATCCTGGACTTAACTTATTTATTTATTTATTTTTTCCTTAATCTCATTAAAACATCAATATAAATGTTTGACTTCTATTGACTGACTCTATCACTCTATCATATTTATAACCTATTAGATTAACATAAAAATACTATTAGAATATATCCTGCTGTTGCGAAAGAAATATAAAAGAAATTATGTTATATTAAAGATGTCTGTTACACAACAAGTGCCAACAATGACCTTTGCTCTCTCAGAATCTTCAACAAGTATCAAAATTCATTAATATTTTTGTTTTTTTAAACTTGGCATTTAATTTGTTTTTTGACAATTGACAGTTTTGTCAAATGACCATTTAATAAAAATGTTAAGGACGTCACTATAATCTTAGAGTTTCTAAATAGAGATTCCTATTTAATACTCTACATGTCCATAAACCGTTGAATTTTAAATAAAATTAAAAAGAAAGTAAAGATTAAATATAATAATAGTTCATTACTAAATAATTAAATACCACCGTGAGACGGTGAAAGGTTACTTTTTCCACAAAATCATTCTCACGATTCTACCAAATTTATTTAACAATTAATATTTGCGATTAGAAAGAACCGAGACCGAAAACATTATGAAAACGGTTAAGAATCTGCAGAAGTTGCAAAAACTAATTTCCTAAGCGAATTAAAATTGACGTAACATTTTAAGAATATTATACAGTTTAAAAAAATTGCTTATTAATAACCGTTTTATCTTTGAAAAGGATATATATTTTTAAGAATCCGTTTATTACAGAAAATTTATCTCTTTTATAATTATATAAGATTTACTGTGAGGAAATCTTGAGTTATCATGTTTTGTTTATTTTAAACTCTCGCTAATGTAATATTTACAAGTTTAAGATGAGAAGAGTAGCGGCTGCAGATATTATATATAAGGAATATTAGGTACATAAGAGGTGTGATTATGTAGAATATAGTTTTAAACTAAGAAATGTTAATATATTCAAAATAAAATGCTTCCGTAATTAAATACTTTAAATTACTTTGTTGACACCAAAACTTGAATATTTATAATCGTCGGTAGCAATAATACTAAAAAAATATATCCTTTTAGATAATTATATAAACAGACATCCACAAATGTATAGCCAAACTAGTGCTATAGAAAATTAATAAAAATAATTAAAAAAATACATTCCACGAATAAAATGGTGTCTAAACAACATTAATAATGATTAACTAATATGAATTCAGTGATGAAATGCATGATTGATTATAATTTATACAGACAACCAAACCGACTGTTAAAATAATATTGATGATGTCTTCGAAGGCCTATCATAAAATCAATTAGCATATTGATCAACTCACTTGATAGTCTCTGACATTCTCGCAATTCTTTACGTAAATTTTGCTTATTTCAAAAAAAATCCCAAAATATTTCATTACAGTTAAGCAATAGTGAAAATAAACAAGAAATCCATAGCAGGATATGAAGAATGCTGTCGTAAAAGTTTTCTTGTAATATAAAAGGTTATCTAGATTTTAAATCCATCCAAGTAGAAAGCTTCTTCATACAAAGCTTTGAGGATGACATAAACTATAAATGTATGATAAATCACGTCATCGGAGTGTTTTGTAATATTTAACATCTACAATATAATCGTGTTCGGTGTTCTGTTATGATATTACATTCCACAAATAAATGGCATTCCATCTTGGAAATGGCATTCCATCTTGGAAATGGCATTCCATCTTGGAAATGGCATTTATATAAAGAATAAAGAAGAAGAAGAAAAACGTAATTAGCTCCAATACTGTTTTTTTAGGGTTTCGTACTCAAACTCGTAACTAAGGCTTCTTCTAAGAGTAATAAGTTTAGTTACAAAAAGGTTACAAATTCATATCTAGATATTATGCTAGCCCTTCCTTACCATATCAGAATGTAGATGAGATAGTTTAGCGCTCGTTATAGTCGAACATGATGTTGGAATAATATTCATTGTTTTTAGTATAACAATAGTCATCTAAAAATCGACTGCTGAACTTTATGTTTTACCTTAGAATAATGTTTTACTTTATATATATTAGCTGTTCTTTTCCACTCTCTTTAAAATGAGTACAGAAGGACAAAATCGAGGACATTTTTAATTTTTTTTAATATTTTCTTAAGTAAATTAGATTATCCAAAACTTTTTTATTTGATAGGTAGTAAAAAAAAATATCGCATTCAATATTCCCTTATATTATTAGTATAAATACACATGTTTGTGAAAGTTATTACAGACGTCTATGTAATATAATATATGCACTCAAGATTGTAACGAATAAAACTACATTTCCGTTTAAGAGGTAGTTTAATGTTAAAATAATTATCGTTTATAATTTTCGAGATACTAAACAAATTAGATTCTTTAAACAAATCTAAAATTATAAATGAAAATTAATATGAGCACTTCCTCTTAACTTAGATTTTAAATTGTTGATTATTTTTGGTCTTTACTTAGGTAACATCCCATTTAAGAATTCTTAAAATATTAATATTTTGGTTTATATAAATAATAGTGTTGTTTCAAAACATGGTCATGTCTGTTTTCTTCTTTAAATGTCTAATTAAATATTTTAACAAATTTTAAGTATCTATTTAAAGAAGTTTCCTGTGTTCCATACACAGGAAACTAAGACAAAATATACTCTTAAATGAAGTAACATACAATATCGTATTTGTTTAATATTTTATTTCACATATAAATGCCATTTAAATTTAAGAATATTTTTTTTTACGTAAATAATGGCTCGTGAATTTTCAACACCTTAAAAGTGTTAAGATTGAGAAATCCGAATCCCTAGAAATAAGCTTCGTCTACTCTTACTTATTCCAATATTTGCTCACTGAGTTGGCTTTAAGCTAACAAGATGGTACTTCCGTTACGTGATATCTTTTATCAGTAAGCCATGGATAATGTCGATAACCTTTAAGATAAGTTATATATAAAAATTGATTCGTCATTGTCATTTATACATCCATATTAATATAATTGGTACAGAATTATTGGTACCATATAAACACCATACTAACATATTTTGGTACTGTACCATAAATAACGAAAATTTTTAATGAGGCTTCACGGAATGCATTTGGAGCATGGGATAATTTAACGACTATTCCAACTATAGCTTATAAAAAGAATTACGTTACATTTCCATTATCTAGATCTTAAGCCGCTTAGATCTAAGAAACATAACAGGCATAGAAATTGGGTAATGCTAGGGAAATTCTCATTATCATTTGATATGCTTTACGAGTGTATTCGCGATCTGCAATCCTATTATAAGACGGCCATTGTGTTTACGGGAGACCTATGTTAGATGGTTAATTTTAATGAATGAGTGCTTGTTATAGTGCATTCATACTTTATCTCCTAAACTACGTATTTCTTGTCATAACTTGATACTCATCTATAGTCTAGAGTGCCCTTTATGTAAATATATTTATACATAATACGTTGAATAGAAAGTTTAGACGTAAGCCGCGGATTATTGGAAACCATCATATTTTATTGTTGTTTTTACGGAAAACATTAACACCTATGACGTAATTGATGGTCGAAAACGTTATGCGGTTCACATTATTGTCAATTTTTGGTATAGATTATTTTTAAAACTATATCTAAATAATATATTAACTTTACTTTTTGACTTTACTTTTTGACTTTACTATTGTGTTTACTACTTTGACTATTGTGGAAACCTTGCTCGAGATGGATGAAAAAAATAAAAAGAACTGTAGGCCACTATAATAGTGTTTTAGTAGAAAAGCTTTAATCAGAAAATATAAGAAATGTATGTATTCTAACTTTTAATTATAAAATCTTTATTATATATCAAATACTTAAATGCTTCATATTATAACATTGTAAATATGAATATATATGTAAAATATATGAATAATAAATAAATAAATAAAATAAATGAATAAATAAACAAATAAAAAAAAATAAAAATAATAATAGTTACTGTGCAAAGGACTCACTAATATAGTTTTATAAGATTCCTGTACTAACAGACTCCTTTTTGAGTATGATATTTCAATTTTCAACAATTCTGTCAAATACAGACTAAATGCGAAAAGTGCACTGGCGACGTGTCCGTGGATAAAAGTAAAAATAAATAAAAAAAAAAACTACTTTTTCATTGAATTTTTAAAAATTCTGATTTTAATTCCGATATTTTGTAATTAGAAAACACAAAAAACGCAAATGAAAGCAACGCTTTTGTTTGTGATACTGGTGTCAGTAAAAGCTTGCGGCGATCACTGCCCTTACAATTAAAAAGGTTTTTGTTAAGTTATATGATACTTAATAAACTTTGACATTTGACGTTAAGTTGCATCACACAGACAGTCACACAAAAATTAAGATTGTATATTGTAACAATTATTAAAAGACTTATCAAATCAAAATTTTAACACTCACTAAAATGAATAAGTGTAAAATAACAAAGTTTTTAAAATTTACCTAGTTCCGAATTTTTTTTAAATTTGAATATTAATTTGATATTTATTTAAGTACTTATTCCATAAGTACTTATACTTTATCTGTATTGTCCTGACAATTAACTAAATTCATCATTAGTTGTAAACTTTACAACAATACCTGCTAATTATAATTTCGTAGCAAGTGAATGCTGTAATCAAAATACTTATCAATTCAACAATACATACATCCTTCATAGCAAAAAGTTCATGTTAATTTTGAAAGAGAAATTCTTCTGTTGACTATACTTATGTAATTTGTACTATTGTATGTCTGTCCGTGACATCATGTAAGTATAGAATAATGAAGCCACCCACTAACTGTCAATATGTCTTAATACTTACATGAATAAGTTCGCGAAGTAAAGCATAACTGATAGAGATCTGTATGTTTGTGATCTGTGATATATTCAATATAACAATTTTATTCTGCCTACTATTATTAATTATAATTTACATTGATTTATCTACAACTTTCTCAAAGTCTATGTTACTTTA
The DNA here is from genome assembly GCA_959347405.1 of Napeogenes sylphis. Taxonomy (NCBI): domain Eukaryota; kingdom Metazoa; phylum Arthropoda; class Insecta; order Lepidoptera; family Nymphalidae; genus Napeogenes; species Napeogenes sylphis. The sequence continues at coordinate 23,762,910 of OY365788.1, read as the reverse complement.
CACCATACGGTAAAAGCTTAAGCTTCGATAGATTTATTCTAACAATATACTCTCTACTTTGTCTCTAACTTAGTAATGCTTATTCATACATTTAATGAGTAAAAGAGAAAAACATACGTAAATCAATTTTGTCTGACCGTTCATTAGTTTTGATATCTTTACGAGTTCTATTATAAGAAGATTCGTATTCTCAGGAAATAAGTAGTTTCAAAATAAATATGAAAAGTTTTGATTTTTTTTTCTCCACAAAAAATCAATTTTTAAATTCGATATATTTTCTATTGTATAACATCTTGTCGAATATCGTATGTTAATCGTATGACGTATAATCAAAGATAAAGATTATAAATCAAGCTTGTCGGTCATTGTGACCACTTCAAAGGGTCATGCGAAGGAATGCTCCAAGCCATATTAGCTTTAATTGAGATAAGTTTGACGCACGACTGCGCTCTTTCATAACAATATGATAAATTACTGCTCTATAATTGCATACATATTATGTCTAGTCTGCTGGTACCTTTCTTAGTATTATGAAATTTTACGTTTTAAAGTTTTTAGATATATATAGATAGAAATATGTCTAGGTCTAAAAAAAAATAAGTTTAACCCGTGTCACAACTTAATGTAATGTATTTTTAATTATCTTCACCATTGTAATCAATATTGGAGTTATGTCACACGACTAACTGGTCGTTTATTGACTTTAACAAGTTTTCGTATTTATGACTATGAAAAAAAGAAAGTTTGATTCACCTGCCTTTTATCAACTGTTTATAATTAGCCTCATTTTTAGCTTCCTTCTACAAGTTCTAGGATGTTTAGAAAGTTCCAATAAATATTTTTTGTGGATAATAAAATGTTTATAATCAGTTGAAAATGAAAGTAAGGTAGGAGACGAAAAAATATGATATTATGAAGTAAGCATTAGTTGGGAAAAAATTAACATCATCATCATTCAATTAGAAATGACGACGGCATATATTTCGTTACTCAAGCTTCTGTGATATTTGATAATGTATTACGAAATTAATTGAATACATATAGGACCTTAATAAATATGTACATGATTCGAACTGTATAATCAAATACAGTATTACTTCTAAGACGAGACTTATGTAATTGAGTAACAAGAAATTGTCATTGTTCTACATTGTACAAATTATTTTAAGAGTCGTAACATGAAAGTATTGCATAAGCATGATATTTTTATGTAAAATAAATACTCAGTGATATAGAATAAATTATGTATAATTTTAGACCCTTGCGGTTTTTTTAACATAAACTTAACTAAGGTATTATATGTATTTATATATTATATGACTTATATGTATTTTATTGAAAAATAATCTAAAATGGAAAATTAAAAGAATCTTTTAAAAAGATACATCTTATCATACTAATAACTTGTGTCTTTATGTTTCAGGTAACTGCGATAATTTTATTCGCTCTACTATCTCTCATCAATGCAGAAGAAATGACTAAAATTGAGGATTATAATGACAGAACAAACACGGTAGACCCTCCACCATCAGTTCGATTGGATCCTTATATACGGAAAGCCTTGCTTAAAGCCTTAAGTGATCTGGAAGACGGTAATAATGTCACTGATTTTGAAACCACTGGTGCTGATGGTACTTCTCCATTAAACAGCGATCGATTAACTACTGGTGATGATGTTACTGTTACCCAAGCAAATAAAGAAAACATACAAATTCATTCATTCTTAGTTAATGGTCAGGCAGCCTTTGCAAATGCATCCAATACAAGCCCAACATTCACTGATAATAATATATCGATTTTAAGTTCAACTGCAGGCAATGTTGAAAGTCATGTTACTGCAACCCTGCCTACACAAACATCCTTCAGTGAAATATTTCAAACAAGAGAGAGTAGTTCTAATCTACAACAAAGAAGTATTCAAAGTACTCCTAAACAAGAGATTAGTAATGGTGAAAAACATCCCGTATTTAAACCTCAAGGAATCTCTACGACATCATTACCTACGACTACTACTACAACGACTACTACAACTACCACGCCGAAACCAACACATAATGAAGATGGTGAAAATATAGAAGATGTTGATAAAAAGGACGTTCAAGTTTTTCAAGCTCCTTTAGTAGCAGCTTTTACCGTACAACAAGACGCCAACGGCATTCCGAAGAGAGTTTTTCCAATCTACCAACAAATTAATAACAACGATGTAGCTAAAGTACCAAATTTGCCCACGAATATTGTAGCTTCGGAATTAGTACTCCCAAAAACGTCATCTAGTAACTTCTTGAATATACCATCTAATGATTTCATAAGCCATCACCTGACATTACAAAAGCAGTTGGAGGAAAAACAACGAATTCTCGAAGAACAACTTCGATTTTTGCAATTTCAACAAAGACAACAAGAAGAATTGTTAAGACACCAACAAATTCTCTTACAGCAAAAAGAAGCTCAAAAACTACAACAGTCTTTATTTGAACAAGAGCAACTTAAGAGACAACAAGTTTTTGCCGAACAACAGAAGCTAGTCAGACTTAACAATAATTTGCACAATAACAAGCATATACCGCAAAATCAAGTACCCAATGGACTAAGGCCTCAAAAACCCCATGTTTCAATTCAATCAAGTATAGCATTGGATCAAACCAATGCTGTAGGAGCCCAGCAACAACTTCCAAACAAAGAAGCCGTCGACTTCCTTTTGCATTTGCGTAAACAACAATCAGATCAATTCCCCTTACAAGAAAATCATCTTCCTCAAGGAATAGGCAACTTCTTACAACCTAACCCACCACAAAACAACAGAGTATTCCGGCACGAAAGTGGTGTTGGGAATGCAGGTGTTAATAATCATAACTTTAATACTTTTAGTCACGGTTTTCCAAATCGCTTCTTGCCAGCAAATCAATTCAGTTCTGATAATGAATTAAAACAATTATTATCTCAAACGAGACTTCATCCAAGAGCACATGAAGACTTGAATATTGTAACTAAAGTTCTATCTTTAAACCACGGAGTGCCAATTAATAACAATAGACTTACATTTGATAGTCGAAGGCATTCTAGACCTTTCTAAAAACTTGCATACAAAACACGGTTTTAATCAGTAAAATAGAATATTAGTTTCACAAAATGAGGCTTATTTTCAAATCAATACTTTAAATCCTTAAGTAGTTAGATATAAATAATTCTTTTTGTCACTATTTTATCTATAGAATGAACCAAAAACTAAAGCCTTTATTACAGTTTGTATAATTCATCTCCGGGTTTAATTTAAGAATGAATGCTCTGCGCATATTAGTTAACGTAAACTATTTATTTTACAATAATTATATCCTGCCATAAGTAGCTAACATTAGATACTTATTATTAGTACTGATTTAGATTTAAGTTTGTAATCTTTGAAGTAACCATAACTTTAGTCATAGATCTTACGATACACAATGTTATTTTTTTATTTGTCATACTAACTATAGTACAAAATTAAGGAAAATGAATACTTCACTTTTAATCATTTATATATAATAGTTAAATTACAACAAAATATATATTACAATTCCAAACTAATGTACAATAACATAATTAGCACTTATTATAGTAATTAAGAATGTAAATAGAAAAACATATTATAGTATACAATTATAAACAATATATACATACAATAAATAACTAATTATTATGTCTCGAAATGTTTTTTTGCCAGAAACAGAATAATAGTGGATCTCGTTCTACAATACTTCTTAAAAAGATGGAGGAAATCCCACGAACAATTAGAGGTACTGGAGCAAAATTTCCGTCACCGATTGAATGCACTGGTGAATGGGGCAATCTCCGGTGTTTTACCGGAGAATTAAGCGGTTATTAATTTGTTATAAATGAGAACTACAAATAATATTATTCTCTCATCTAAAGTGTAAATTCGTTTAAATTTATACTTTAATATATTAGTACCGAAACAATTATAAAAGAAAAATAAATAATAATTTGATTTAGAGTTTGTGATGTTTTTTGGCCAAATAAAAACAACTAAAACCGTGAGCCCATAAGATAATATACCAAGACATTAAATACTTTTTATTGATTAATCATTTTATTAAAAACTTTACAAAGTTATAAAGATATAATCATATAAATGTTTATTTTGATTTAAAAAACATAATATGTCAACAGTATGGCGCAACACATAAATCCTGGAATTTACGTTAAGCTCTAAGCGAAATTTGGAGGGGATATCTGCACATGTACTGTCGCGCACAAATACTTCTGTAACCAATATTGTTTCTTATTTATATTTAATTGTAGGTAATGTAATTATTAACTAAGAGTCGTATTGTCTTTTTTTTGACAATTATTGCTTTCCTATAGTTTATATTGTATCTAAGATATGATTTATAAAGGTATATGAGGATTATGTATAATAAAAAAAATATATCAAAGGCACAAACAAACTTAGCAAAAACAAAAATTAAAAAAAAAAACAATAAAGAACAATAAAATATTAATAGCGATAACAATTGAGTACTCAAATGTACACTGGAAGTGAGCGGGGCTTAGTATAGGTGCGGAGGACGTAACGCGATTGGAGAGCCAATCATCGCTATGTATGCCCACCCTTCATCCCTCTCAGACCCCTCATATACCTTAATTTAGACTTCTGCGCAGTCAAGTCCATCAGGAATGATTCGTGCCGCTAGTTATACTTCTGTTATAGTCGAGTGACCTGCTATGCTATTCTGTAAAAACACATCATTAATTCAAATCTCACTTGACTGATAAAATTTGCTTCACAGACAAATGTTCGTATTTATATATTGGCATTCTGTAAGCACTCGTGAAGAACTATCGAAGTGAACTGTGAAGTGACATGTTAATCTAGATTCTAGACTCACGAAACTAGTTACGTTAGTTATTTTTGCCTTATGAACAATATAACAAACTAATTTCTTATAAATCTTACACGTTAATACCTCCTTATTAAAGAAATGATATTAAAGTAGGTGAATAGTAATTTTAAGATAAAAGATACCTCGATTTTGTTTAAATTATAATATGTATTAGAATAAATATCTGTAATTAAGGTTTGTTTTGGCTTTTGACTCTGTCACAAATCGTAACTTGAGTCTTGAAATCTATTTTGATTTTAGTTTGTTTTCAAGTGGCTATTGAAATTTCTAAATTCTAGTGTGTTATAAATATAGAAGTTAATAGTGTTATATTATAGCCCTTAAATACTAATTATTATGTAATAATGTCCCTGAAATTCTAATTATTATAAAACATTGTCATATTGTCTCCAAACATCAATAATTAAATAATACGTTTTACGATTCTTAAAGAAGTTCCCTGTGTTTTCCAATTCTTATCTTAATTTGTTAAGTATCGATTGTTCCCACACTCTTAAAACTATTTATTTCAACTCTAATCTTTATTAGTTAAGACGTGTTTTTTCAACTCTAATCTTAATTAGTTATCACTTAAATTTATTTACATCAACCTAATCCTAAATAGTTTAGCAGTGATTGTTCCCACATTCCTTTACCTATGTAAGACCATTCCCGATATTCTATAATTCTACCAACAGTTCCAATTCTCATATCTTAACATCTCTAGCTGTAATAACAATTTAGTTATTATAAGTGCAAGTTTTAATTTCAATTGGTATTTCTTTGAAAATATAAGTAGTTTAAAGGGTCGTGTGTCATTGTGTTTTGTTTGAAGAATTGGAGACAAAAACCATGAAGTAAGTTAATAGTGTATATTTAATTATTTTAACTGTTTATTCATAAGAAACTGGCTTAACAAAATTTTGATTTTCTAGCCCAACAGAGAGAGCATCGCATCCCTCACGACATCAAATAAAGTTTTTAATTGAATTTCTAGAGAAACATCCAAACCTTGCCAAAGGCTTTTCTAAAGTGCCTAGGTCCCGGGATGCATCTAGAAAAGCCTGGGAAGCATTACGTTTTAAATTAGATAGCTTGGGAGGTTGCGGGAAGACCTGGAAGCAATGGACTTAGGTAAACAATAACAATTATACAAATATTAAAACAACACTCAATATATCTAACACTTTTTTTTTGTATTTTGCTTTAGTATTGGGCTGATAAAAAAAGCGCTGTAAAGGTTTCTTTGTGATACAAGGATAGAAATAAGACTGGTGGTGGATTTGAGAAGGTGGTGGAGCTTTCAGATGTGGAGAGAATTATTGCTTTGATGGGTGGAGAAAGTTTTTCAATAGGGAGATAGACACTTGGAAATGAATCCATTTCCAGTAAGATAAATTCTTTAAATATTATATTTATTTAGTTTGTTATCTAAATATTGTTTTTTTTTCCCTGCAATCTGTTCTAATAGGAACATTCAGCAAAAGGTTATGAGGTTTATAAAAGTCATGGACGGCAATCAGTCCAGCGACATGTTCCTTTTCTGTACATTATGGTATGGTAGGTATATGGCATTAAACAATTTAGTCCCTTAACAAATCCAAAGGAGTCTTTCTTTTTAGTCATTTGAATGTCGAATGATAGCTCATCAAGTTTGCAGACGATTGGACATTAGTGGTGTACAGGCACATACAAGTAATAACAATTTTTAAATATGAAACTACTATTGTTCACTAATATTAAAAAGGGATTCATATTTGATTTATTGTTTTTCACCAAATTTTATTGTTTTAGCATCTTCGGTTCATCAGAGGCCGAGATATCTAAGACGGTCGCCTCCGTCACAACGACAAGGTCAATTTTTAAATTTTACAGAGAGATTCCTAAAACTGGAAGAGCAGCGCATGGAGCTAGACCGCTTCAACTCTGAGCGTCAGGCTGAAAGCAAATCTAGCCACAGCTAAGGCCTTGAATGCTATAGGAGAGGGGCTGAAATTGCTGACTGAAGTAATAAATAAAAAGATGTTATAAAACTTAATAGAATTTTTTATTACACCCTACTTTATATATACCAATTTCTTGAACGCCATAAATTATTAATTAAATCTTCACGACAAGATTGCCCTATTGCATCTTCGCTATGCAAATCGTCATTGTGAACTTGATTTGAAGTTGCATAGCTAGTTTCATGTTCAGGGTCCAAGTCATGCAGTGGCGGTGCAGGCAGACCGGCGCGGTTGCAAATGTTGTGCAGCACACAACATGCTATTACAATTTTTGCAACCATGTCCGGATCATAGTGGAGAACTCTGTGCCCTAAAAGGCACCTAAACCTGCTTTTCAATATCCCAATTGTTCTCTCTACAGTGTTCCGAGCTTTAGAATGAAGTTGGTTATAGTAGTGGGCAGGAGTCCCATCTTCTGCAGTCTGCACTGGCACCATTAAATATGGATGTTGTGCATATCCAGAATCCCCTGTAACAATATGTATAAGTCTGTTTTAAATTTACTTTAATTACAAAACATTATTATAATTAACTACTTAATAATAAATAATTTACCGAGCAAATAAACAATTTCACCACCTCTTACAAGATCTTCAAGGTGGTCACGAATAACACAATTATTAAAAATAAAACTGTCATGTGAGGCTCCTCCATATGTTGCATCAACATGAATAATATTGCAATCGGCATCTGTAAACTTTTGGTTTTCGTTTTATTTTTAAATATTCTTAAATAATATTAATTATTATGTATAAAACTATCTAACACTGTATTTTACCAATTGCACATTTCTTGCATATCCTTTGCAACAGTAATAACGCTCCTCGTTTTGTTTTGGTCTAATCATAGCGACGTAAGTGCCATCTACGCAACCTATAACGCCAGGAATACGATATTTTTTGTAGAATCTGTAATATTGAAATAGGTTCTCACTTTATATTCTTGTGTTTGATATATACAAAAAGCAAACTAATATACCAACCTTTCTTTGAGTTCGAGTCTTTCACTAGCATTTTGGGGAAACCGAATGTATTTTTTTATTATGATCGGATTGCATAAAGCTTCTACGACTTCATGTAAACTACGAGAAACTGAAGGCTGCGACATGAAAGAATTAATGTTCTTCCCACATATTCTTTGGTAGCTGCCGGTCGCTAGGTAAGACAGAGCGCATAACAGCTGAAAAAATATTTATAGTTAGTTAGTAAGTTACTTAATAATTTAAAAATATACTGTCGTCGTTAATAATTTCGTATTGCAATCAAAAAAAACAATCTTCAAATTTTGGTATTTAAAGGCAAATCTTAACGTAACAAGCACTTGAAAAGGTTGTTCTCAAGTGGCCCCAGCGTCCTTACTCAGCGTGGGTAAGTGCTCCATCGCATTCCATGGCTATAATTTTTTAATAAGTTATTTTTCTAAAAATGTAGAATAAGTTTTATGAAATACCTTTAATCTAGTCATTAATCCTCGTCTCCGGCGTTTTGGATTCTTCAAAAAACACTGAATATCTCTGAAGATTTGGTCAATTAAGTCTTCGGATAGGCGATAATTTTCGACGATATTATGCTTATGCGTGTTCAAAACGGTCATTTCACGTATATTAACGCTGTGTCGTCGACTTTCGTTTAAATCAATGGCATACGCCTCTTTTAACAAATTAAATAGTATAAAAGAGCGAGCCATATTATTAAAAATAATTATTAAAAACGTATCTCACATATTACAAACTCAGCTGCTTTAAGTTGTTAGTTGACTGTAGTTATTTTTTTTTTTTTTTTTTTTTAATTTATTTCATGACCATGAGTACAAGCTCTTCAGTCGCAATAATAGAATAAAATTATATAATTTATAAATAAGTTGACATGGAATTACATTAACATTAAATCTTTTTTAGCTATATAACAGTATTCATGTCTATTTTTAAAGTATGATATTTAAGTCAAATCAACAATATAATATAAATGCATTTATAAAAAAATAATTAACATTGAATTGCAATGACAGTAAAAATGGCTTCATTACACTTCTCTTTTTTCTTAAAAATTATAATAATTAAATTAAATATTTAATTTCTTACAAGTTACACTAATATTTAAATATTTTCAACAGGATTCGAGATATACTTAAAAATAGACTTAAAATAATGTTTATTTGAAAGTAATTCCTGAACACGGCGGGGAACACTTATACAACTCTGTTGCGATATTTCGCTAATGTCACTGACAAGAATCAGCCGTTGTACTTTAAATGACGTACATGCAAAAATTAAATGCTTAATATCCGCATTTTCTTGAGAACAATGTGCACACTTATTATTTTTTATGATTTTAAGTCTAAAAAGATGGGCAGGAACTAAGCAATGTCCGAAGCGTAGACGATTAATTGTTGTAATGAATTTTCTCCCAGAATACTTTAGGTCATAGTACCAGGGTTTAATAGGTAAGCTTTTTTGGACCTCTGCGTACCATTTTCCTTTTGTTTGAATGATGTGCTTTCTATATTCTCTCCATATTTGTATGAAATTATTGTTTAGGGTGGAATAAAAATCAGTATATGGGATTTTCATAAAATCCGAATGGTCTTCGTCGCATTTTCGACGAGTTGCAGCATCTACAACCTCATTTCCATATATGCCACTGTGTGATGGCACCCACACAAACTCGATAAATTTATTACTTTTAATCAGCTGGTCCAACATATGTTTGATTTCATATATAATGTAATTTTGTTTAAAACTTAAGTTATTATTACATAAAGTTGCTAGAACACTTTTGGAGTCACTTACTATTAATATATTCTTAATATCTACATTTCTATTTATTAATTTTAAGGCAGTCAATATGGCATAGCTTTCTGCTGTATAGACACTACAATTTTTGTCTAATTGAATACATTTGGAAACCATCATTTGAGGATCATAAAATGCAGAAGTGACAACATCAATATTTTTGGAACCATCTGTGTATATTGTATAGAAATGAGTTTTCTTACTAATAAAGTCTAGAAAATCATATTTATTTTGGATTGAATCTAGATTACAGCTAATATGTAAATGGTTTATTAAAGAATTATAATTACATCTATACATTGGCCATATGTCATCCCTATAAATATTGTTTGTATTATCCTTAATATGATTAATAATTATTGGTATTTCAGGTATTGCAAAAATACAATCTTTAGAGTTTTTGTAAATAAAATTATATGATGTAAAAGAAGGTATATTGCTAGTATCTTTTAACCAGGTTTCATTCAATAAACATAGATCAACTTTTTGTTCTAAAAGGAATTTGTTTAATAATGCTTTTTTACTATTTAAACTTTGTATATTAAATTGAATAATATGTAAATAAGTATCCATTAGGTTATTAAGTTATGTAATAATATTTCTTTTATCTTTTTATTTGTTAAAGGTATACCATCCCTATTATTACCAAGGGCAACTAAAGACTTGACTAATGCACTGATAATTATATCATTATTTATAATTTGTTCAGCATCAATACAATTTGATGCTGTTTTTACATTTTTTACCGTAGAAAGATGTTGTGATACTGACTTACTTGGTTCATTTAATGTGGGGAATGTTTTAGATGTTATATTGGGTGGTGGGGTACTCACAACAGTGGCATAGGAACGATGACGGTGCTTTTCTTTCTTCTCTGCCGTTTTCTTCTGCTTTACAGGACAATCTCTAGAGATAGCCAAGTGACTACCTCCACAATTTATACAAGTGATGCCTTCTACATCACATTCTTTGTAGGAATGGCGACCTGCACACGAGGAACACATTTGATCTCCTCTACAGACTTTCGCGGAGTGGTTGAATTTTAAACATTTATAACATTGGATGAGTGGTGGCACATAGGTGTGTACCGAGTACCTAAATAGGCTAATAAAGGTAAACTGTGGTAAAACAGTGTCGGCAAAAGTTACTGCAACTGTGCCCAGGGGTATTAAGTTTCCGTTTTCTCTTTTCATAAATCGCTTGACTGATACAACCTCTGCATCAGCAACAATATTTTTATAAATATCTTCATTAGACATATCTTTGGGAACAAATCGAATTATTCCAATAGTTTCAGTCATATAGGCTGGTATGAATGCTTTGAGCTTGTATTTAATAAAAAAACTATCCATATTTAAGAAATTATTGGCAGGCGCGGGCTTTTTAAACGTAACGCCCACTTTGTAGGCATTTATTCGGTGTACTCCTACTATTCCTTTAACGTTTTCCGTAAAGGTTTTCGTAAGGACGATAGGGTTTTTATTGCCGACTTTTTCATTTTCAGTAGATTCCACATACACCACACAATCGCCACTGTGGTTTTCTAGAAACAATCTTTTATACAATGGCTTTTTAAATATATTATAGTTTACGACGCCTTCTGGACAACCGCCAACAATTTTTCGTTTTTTTGCTCTTTCGACGGGGTCTCCCCCGTCGCTATTTACACTCATAACTAGTATTATTTATAACAGCCCTTAAAAGTAACTATTTACTTGAAAATATACAATATAAACACGAAAACTGAAATTTTATATTTTTGGGCCTTTTTTAAAATGCGCGCTTTTTGATTTCCCGCCAAAGAATCTGACTGTAGTTATGACAACCAGTGTTGCCAACCTGGAACTTTGTGCCGATCGTACCAAGGGGCGTAAAATTATCGTACCTGGCAAAAAATTATCGTATATTTTCAAATAACGTATAAAAATAATAGTTATTAATAAAACAGACATCGTCACGAACTTATATTATACTCGACCACCCGTCACGTCTTTATTTTATGATTTAACATGGGTACTTCACATGGGAACAACGCATAGAAAATGGCGCGAAAATTTGGGTGATTCAAAAATTTTACAAAAAGTAAGTGACTTTAAAGTTGATCGGTCAATTATTACATTTATTACAAGAAATTAGGTAATAATAAGGTCTGTCATCATTTACAGGGTCTCTCTAATAGTCTGTGCCATTGTTTCTGTTACTCAAAGTTCGATCTGCAATTGTTTTGATTTGAAACAAATTTTTATTTTTGTAAAGTAATTAATCTATACAATGATCGTAAACTTGGTATACTTTATTTTATAACATAATTTATATTAAGTTTTTCTCTATTCCTAGTTTACTTTTTATCTTAAAGTAGTATTGTATGGATATACCTCTAAAGTGTAAGGTATAAAAATTATGAGATGGAGTACTTACTTTAGGGGAGTGGGAAATATCGTTTTTGTCGCGTATCGAATTGAAATTATGTATTGATATCACTGTTAACATTGAGCAAAGTAAAACAAGTGCGAGTCGGACTCGCGCACGAAGGGTTCCGTACTATTATTATCTATTTAAAAAAATAATTATACCAACCCGAATTCGCTTTTTTGTTTTTTTTTTTTTATTTAATTTGTAAAGTAAATAATATAATATTACCTATACTTACATAACAAAATATTTTGTGGATAATTCAATCGGATACTTGTTGCCGTTATTAATATCGACCAAAAAAAAGTAACGTTTGTTGTATGGGAGCCCCCCTTAATATTTATATTATTTACGTTTTTAGTATCAGATTTTATTGCGGCAGCAGAAATACATCATCTGTGAAGATTTCAACTATCTAGCTATAAAAGTTCATGACATATAGACAAACCAAAAAAAATCACGTTTGTTGTATGGGAGCCCCCTTAAATAATTATATTATTCTAGTTTTTAGTATTTGTTGTTATAGCGGCAACAGAAATACATCATCTGTGAAAATTTCAACTCTCTAGCTATAACGGTTCATGAGATACAGCCTCGTGACAGACAGACGGACGGACGGACGGACGGACGGACGGACGGACGGACATCGGAGTCTTAGTAATAGGGTTCCGTTTTTTACCCTTTGGGTACGGAACCCTAAAAAGAGGTTAAGAAAATTTACTGTTTTATTGTAGCGGTAAAAGCAAGCATATTGATATGAAGATAATGATTTAATTAAATATCTAGTTTCATAGACACAGTTTAGTACCAAAATATGTCTTCTTCAACCAATTATTCCATTGTAAGGACGCATTTAAATTAAAAGTTGATACAAGAAGTGATTTCTACAACTTATGCGGGAAAAAATATAAAAGCAGCGGAAATACAACTAATTTTGAAACTCACTTAACAATTAATCATCATCATGTACATGCCCAATTTGTTTAATAAATATACAGGACTATTAATTGTATAGATAATAATTGTCTTGATGATTTACAATAGTTATTTTAAATAAAACCGATATATCCATATATCGAAATATCGATATAAAAAAAAAATCAAACCCCGATATTGATATATTTATAAATATCGATATATCGAAAACACGATATTTAAAAAAATATCAACAGGGCCCTGATTATTATTATTATTATTATTTGTCACACATTGATTATTTTTATTGCAATAACTCAAGAAGGTAACCATATTACATTCTATTATTATTAAAGAACTAAATGTTCAAATATTTAAATTTGAACATTTACTTCTTTAATTATAAAAAAATATATATATTTTTTCACTTGATCTGAATTATACTTCCCATTCTTAGGTATAAAAATACTTACTGACCGATCTGACAAACAGTCTGAACTGCTATGGTTAGTATGTTATAATTTCTAATATACGCTAGCTGCTCGTCTATAGCAATCGATGTCAACGAATTTGTCAGTACAAACTACTTACTCTATGGTGCAAATACAACTATGCAATTGCAATTGACGTTTCTCAAGTTTTAGCTGTCATATTTTTATAATATCTTTGTGCGGCAGTGTTGTTTGATGTTTTCGAATATAATTTTAGAAATATTTATTCGAAAATCTTATTGCCGATTGCTTTTAATATGGTTTAACAAGATTTGAACTTATATTAAACTGTAAATGTTTTGACTAATGTTATAAACACACTTGCATTAAGTTTTTGTTCTTTAACTTAACCAAACAGTTAATTGTACATTTAATGGTAATATCAAGTACGATGGAAGGCATAGGTGCTTTAGAAGAAGAAGCTTTTAAAAGAAAAGAGAGACTAAAAAATCTTAAACGAAAAAACACAGATGAACTTGGGAACTCTTCAAAAAATGATCCTATCATACTCCCAAAGTAAGCAACTAATCTTATTGTCTTGTTTTATACATTTACAGTCAAATATAAAGTTCTATGTATGAATGCCAATATTTGGGTGGATGATTGAAATGGATTAAAAAATAATGTATTATTTTATAATATAACTCATTGTTACAATTTTTCAAAAGTGTTTACTATATTCTATTTATTTTAGGCCTAAGTTTAGAAGCTACAAGCCGCAAGATGAAGACTTACAAAAAGAAAGATTAGCAGATGCGGAACCTGCTCTAGTTGATGAAGAAGTGAAAGACCTTGTTGAAGCTGGCAAAGAAAAGGTAAGTAGATTGATAAAGCTAGTTTTTTTTTTAATATTTCGAACTTTTAAGATAAAAATGGCAGTTGAAAGCTTAAGTCTGACTTCATGAGGTTGAAAGTTGAAGAATGTTTTGTTTGTTCAATTAATGTAATGATAACAAAAAAAAGAAAACTATCTTCAGGCACAAATGTATTATGTGATATAGTAATAAATAAAAGACAAACAAATAATAGTTATTATATTTAATAATTTTTATGTTTCATCATTTACTATTCTTCAGAAAGACATTTTTTTTTAGTAACACTGAAACCGTTGATAATGTATTTTCCTAACACAATATAAATTAATTATTTTATACTGATTTCCAGGTTGTGCTACAAGATTTAGACATATCTAGTTTAGCACCAAGAAAACCAGATTGGGATTTAAAACGAGATGTTGCTAAGAAACTGGAAAAACTTGAAAGAAGAACACAAAAGGCAATTGCTGAGTTAATATGGGAAAGATTAAAAGAAGGTAATGAAGAAAACTTAAGTGCTCTGGTTACAATGACTAATGGTTAATCTGCTGACTGTGACTGATTTATTTATAAGAGAATTCAGTCTATTGTAGAGTGGACAATATACTATATTTGTATAAATTACAGTTGTTTTTTTATAATTTATGTAATATATTAACATAATTAATAATATAGTGTTATTTTTTTTTTTAAATAAGGTTGCAATTCCAACCAAAAACTTGTATTTATTTTGTTTATTATATTATATCACAGTTAACAAAATTGTACAAACTAATATTTCTAACATTCATTTTTTTTATTATAATTTTGCTAAATAAAACTAATCCTATATACAAAAGCTGGCAAGACTATAACTATTTCTACAAGATCGTTTCTATAAAAATGTAAATAGAATGCAAATAAAACAGAAAATATTCAGTTTTATGTGAGTTGTGCTGTTGCGGCCATTTCTTTTACGTTTGGGATGATCTTTGTCATCACCATCAGGATCATCAATTTCATTGTAAGTGAAATAATTATTGTCTACGTTATAAAATACTGTTCTGTCGCCTATTGGTTGTATTGGTCTGAAGTTGTGCCTTATCTTTCCACTTGCTGACCGTAGTTCTCTAAATATTTCGATCTATAAAAAAAACCGAAATGTCACCTTATAGATGTCAAATGAATATAAAATAACTGTCAAATGGATAGAATTAATATAAATCTCTATGGTCAAATGACATTGTTTACAAGTAAAAAAATATGCAATTAAAAGAAATAAAATACCTGATCATGAGCTAATCTGACTGGTTGTTCAAAATCCAACCATATAACGACTTCAGAACACGGGGGTGTAGTCAATGAGCCCTTGTACGTGAAGTATCTTTGTAGGTCCAAAGGCAGAATGTTGAGGAATGAGAACGGTTGACTTATAACAACAGTAGTGTGTGGATCTGTCACATTCCCTAAAGCTGAGGTTATGTCGTCATATGCCGGGTGGTTGTGTCGATCAAGCTATAAAAAAAGGTTGATTAAGATTTTTAAAAAACTAGATCATTATATAATCTTGGACTGAAATCTAAAAAAATATATTAAAATAGCTTACTATTTAAATACATTTATTCGATTTCAGTCCGAGATTATTTAGAAGCTGGTATTAATTGTAATACCAACTTCAATCGTGATATTTATCACGATAACAAATCATAAATATTTAACAAAAGGACTACAGAATTGAGTTTTTTTACATAAGATAAGCTTCAAATAGATCGGGATTTAAAAGATGAAGTCTTTGTTGTATTTTACTTACCTACCTAAGTTAGAATCTGCGATAAAATTATTTAATGTACCTATTACCCAATATAACTTAACTAGATTATAAAATGAATTTTGTTTCTTTTAATAATCAAAGTTCTAAAGTTTTATTCACTAAGTGATGAATAATATGACGAAAGTTTGTTGAATATTATATGTATACCATTGTATCGGACATATTGACATACTTTCATCGACGGAATACGGAATTTCATCGACTTCGCCTGCCCTTCCGGGATTGGTCTCTTGACTCAAATTATAAGTCATCTTTTTCTCTTATAATTGTTACTAATCTATTTAGGTAGGTAAATAGTTTTAGTTACATTATATGTAATTACAACTCAAACCATAGTTTTTTTTTGTTTTGCGTGAAAATAAAATTCTTTTTCAGTGGGAAAGACGGTCATTCTTATTAAATTAATTACTTTATTCATATCGGTCCATTACTTATTTTGCATTTTGATTATACCTACCTATCCCAAAAAAAAGTTTTTGTGTTAAATAAATTTTCAATATCAACAAAATATTTATATATCCTTAACAATAATAACAATAAAACATACTAGGTGTGTTGTTGTATTAACACGTGGTAGCAATAATTTATATAAAAAAATATTGATGATACATATTTAGATATAGATTAGACATACCTATAAAAGAGTTACTATTTACTTAAAGTTAACCTTTAGTACTTAAATGTCAAACATATCTAGAGTAAAAATACCACTCTCTTATAATAAAGAGTCACTATTCCGTGAACAATGTGCAAGACATGCTTATCTTAACGGCAAGTGCATTCCAATAGTCAACTTTTATTATAACTAGCAATAGTTTGATATTTAAATAAATGACGAGCTTATTACAAACACAATTACAATAACTCATACCACTGTTAACTAGAAGTACTTATGAAGAACTGATAGAATAGTATTTCTATCATAAAGTTCATTTACTCACATGATTCATTGAGAATAAATGCAATGACTAAGTTACAATCGCACACTCCTTCTTTCTATTAAAATAATGTTATAAAACATTATTATCAGTAGTACCAACACTCAGTCGTAAAGAAAAAAATGTGTATTTTTTAATTACCCAAACTAACCTCTATTCCTCTATTTAAAAAAAGGTTTGAAAAGATAATGCATTGATATCAGTTAATCGTAAAGAAAAAAAATGTTTTTTTTTACTCAAACTATTAACTATACTATTAAAATTAACGTCTAAAAAAGGTAATGTCTTAATATCAATAGTATCAAAACATGAACGTAAGTTTTTTTTTAATTACCTCGTAGAAGAAAGCGAGGACAGTTAGACCATCTGGGTGTTTAACAGCTTCTTTTACAGATTTATAGACTTCCTTATAGAACACCATATGCAATTCCATTGCAAAACTGAAAAATAAAGTTATATATCATTAATAATATATTATCTACCGATAGGATTTTAAAAGTCGGAAAAATGTTTATTTACGAAATAAACACATTTGAAAATAAGCTAAGATTTGAATCTTAACTGAATAGGTCACATTTATTTCAAACGTAAATATAAAGTTTTACAGTATCAAATGTCTGTTGTCACTGAGTTAACGGTATTTAAAATATTTGTGGAATAAATAGCTACCTAAATTTGTATATATTAAAAAACATGACAAGAAACGAACTTTCACTGTTTTAGAAGGTAATTGCTTGCACCAGACTGTTTTTGTACTGACCTTCGATGGTTTATTTTGTCCTCTGAGCCGAAGGTGTCGTTGTCTCCCCAGTGGAAATGCATCTGACTGAACACATAGTTACCGTCCAGGGGTCCACCGCTGACTCGGGGATGGGGTTCATTCTCTACTTCTATTAATACTGAAATATTTTATAATAAAAAAAACATTAACAAAACTAATACAATTAATCTTTTTTTCAATTTCTACATCATGAGACAAAGATGAGATAGGTAAGCTAATACGTTACTAAATATAGTTGCTATGTTTTTGTATTAAAAAACATGGAAAATCTTTTACCTACTTTGTTAATAACAACAAAAACACAAGTGTATTTACCAAGTTCGCTCATCTCAAAAGTTGTGGTAAAAACTTAATTTAAATAATGCGCACGCGCAATTGACCTTCTTGTTGTGTCGCTAACCTCAGTTCAGTTTCACACTCCTGCGGTCTCTCACCTGTGTGTCCATTGTTGGTGACGTGGACATCATCTATGGGGTCATCAAAGCCTACAAAAACGATGTCAGGCAACGCCACCTGTTTCACACGAAGCACGTTTATATTGATCGGACTCTGATGTTTCCCTCTACATTCTTGATACTTCTCACCCCAGTATCTTGGACCTGAATTGTGTTTTATTAATGTATAAAAATATATAAGTTAACAAAGTAAATATAAATTATTGTTTGAACATAGTATGTGTATTCGTGACCGAAAAGAATTAAATGTGTCGTTGGTTAACATAAAAACAACATTAAAATCACGTGAAAATTAAAATAGTATCCGCACGTTTGTCCATTACTTATTACGTGTACCTATATTTTTTGTAATACATAAACGATATGTTCATAACAACTTTATAAACTTAAAATAATAACGGTAAATCCACGTCAAACCTTTAATTGGTTTAACGAAATGAATAGACTTACTATGTAATTATTACTTTACTACAAAATTTTCAATTCATAAAATTATAGTTTAACTCTATGCCCTAATTAGTGGTACCACTTTATAGGAGCTTAGGTTATTTACCAGTTAATAATGAATCGAGGTTAGTAATTCTATGACATTTAACAATTTGTATATTATGTAAGACTTTTACAGTAAAAGGGCAGTTCCAGGCTTATCAATTTGTTATTTCTCAATACCTATCTTTAAATATTAGATCAAGATACTTATTTTTTTTTGAGGTAAGATGTTTCCTCTACTAGCTGATTTAAATAAAAAAATAAAATTTGTTACGAAATCTTTAGTTTTTGATAATTTCAAAATTGTAGCTTAATAGTTAGCATACAGAAAATATTTCACATTTTTATTTACATACCTGTTACTCCATCGTAGCCAAAATCTTCTCCATATGTGTTAGGCACTAAAAGAAAATAAATAAGATAAATTAATTGCATCAATAATTATCTACTAGGTTGAAAAAGCGCTTTTATGAAGTAGGTAGGTATCTATATTTTTAATTTAATAATAGAATAAATCCTGTTCAAGAGGAACAAAACAATATTTTTTTCGTCATATATTTTCGTCTTTTTTAGGTTTGCTATTCTCGTAGATAAACTGTCAATGAGTGCAAATAACAATAACTTTATTTTAAAAAAGTGTAATTTGTTTTGTAATCTGACTGACACAGGAACAATAACATTATACTTGACTTCACGCACTTTGTAGACTGTTTTAATAGTAACAAAGTAAAAACCGATTATAATCTATAAGTATTTGATGGGTTGCGACACCTACCTTAACCAATAACTACCTAAAGTTCCACAGTCTATAAATAATTAATTATACATTTGATTGACACTAGTCGCATAAAGTTCCGACGTTAAGTGGACTTGGAATATTAAATATTAAATACTTGCAGTAGACTTGTTGTCGTCTAGCTTTTTAATAATAAATCTATAATAGGATAAGACGAAGTACCACCACTTCACCTGTCTTTTAATAATATGCAATTTTCATAATCTATAGAAAGATTAATATAATAAAAAATAAGGGGATACTATTTTACTACTAACAATATCTAACTGTTAAATAGGTAGGTAAATAACGGAATTTAAAAATTGTTTAAGTAAAATATTTGTTTGTTTGTTCGCGCATTAGATTAAACTATACAGATTTTGATGAAATTTGGTTTGGTTAAAGCTTATAGAATACTTATATTTTTGAAAATTAAGAAATTGAAAGGGTTAACTTCAAAAATGTTATAATTATAATAAAACTAAACATTTTTTTTGTAGTAGATAGACAGTTAATGATTTCAAACACTAGTTTTGTTTTTTTTTTCAATAATGTAGGTATATGTAACTACATTGCACTTATGAAACGTCAATTCCAGAATTAACTCATGAAGAATAACCGGCGGGAAACATCATTGATTCTTATTTTTATTTTTTTAATATATTTTTTTTTAATATTGGTTAAGCCACAATCATAATTAGTGTGTGAGTAACTCCCGTCCAAAACGTAACAAAAGAACACTAGAATTATTAAGTTCGCAACTACGTAGTTATATTTGTATGCAATTACAAGGACTTATGATTTAAAAATTAAAAATAGTAAAAATAATATGAACCTACCTATAATATATATTTGACTAAGATTGTAATAGAAAACAGGTATTGGACTATACTATGAAGCACTATGTGTTCGTAACTTGATTATTGTCCGTCCTCGCTATCTACAACATAGTGCTTTTGTTGTTTATAAAATTATAATAGAAATTGATACACAATAACGTGTTGAATTCGATTTTTAAATTTTAAAAGTAGTGTTCCCACAAAGTTGTTGTAGTCATCATTACCTCTGTCAATATTTACATGGTCAAGTCAAGACTAAAATACGTTTGAAATTAAATGTCAACAAAAATATACATATAAAAATTGTATAATTATTTTATGAGGAAGGGTTTCTATGTAAAAAGGCCGTTCGGGAGCACTTGGTTAAAATATAGTTAAAAAAACCTCTTTTAGAGAAAAGAGAGTGTACAAAACGAGTCTCACGTGGACACGATTGCTGCAAAGTATTCGGGACGTCTCGTTAAATTGAAACATTATAATAAAAATAATAAATCCAATTACTTATACGCGAGTTAGATCCGTCAAAAATAGTTTAATTTAAATGTGTACTCGTGAAGATTGAAGTTTTTACCTCTATTGATTTTTTTATGCTTACCACTTTTTTTTTGTTAGACTTATGGATTTTTTATGCAAATAATTTATATGCTATAAATAATGAAACTAGTATTTCAATATTCCTCGTAATTCAATACCTGGGTGTAAAATAAGCAATTAAAGTTGTTTGCGTCAATATTGAAGAAAAGTTCGTTGTTCTATATAAATATTCGCTGCGTAATGAGAAAAATGTTTTTCAAACAAACACTTTAAAAGACATAAAAAACTTTACTTTTTACTTTTGTAAAAGAACGAATTTTGATTTTAATTATTTCAAAATGTGTATTATTATTATTCATTAATATTGTAATTCTCATGTTGTCGAGGCAGCAATCGAGGAAGAAAATTAATATTTGGTGCAAGTAACACAAAATAATTATTATTATAATGAGCATTCTTTATATCCTGTTATTATTATTACATCATTCAATATGAATCTCATCATACAGCCAAATAGAATCTTAGACACAATTTGATAGAATGAAATTAGATTTTCAATGGAAAATCATTAGGTATTAGTATATTGCGCTTGATTAGATATGAATATAATTACAACGGACGTAATTTACGAGAGCAACATTAGCATTACGTCTTGCACGAGACGTGGCCTTGAATTATTTACGTTTACCCTCCATCAGGGCTAATTCATTATATATTTCATAATATACAAAAAAAAAATCTTTCTATAGATACAAAAAAACCGATACATGAGAAATATTTATTATCTTTCTATAGATAAAAAAATCGATATATGAGATTCTTGTCCTTATTTATGTATAATAAAAGTTTTCTTGACATGGATATTTTTAAAGATATGTTTTTAGGTGTAGTGTTATTTACGTAATCCGGGTCAAATATATACTTGAAGCTTTTTATTAAAATACAACAATGAAATATTGTTTGCTGATGGTTTTTTTACTGTTTTAAGGTTCATTAGTTTAGTCAATTTAAATATCTTGATGGTAATAATTGTGCCATAACGAACTGTTGAAGTGAATCAAGTTCATTGATACAGACAATTGCAGTTATTTTTCGCTGACCTTCTACTGTTGCCAAAGAATGTAATGAGTTTTATTATTTTATAAAACATACCAGTCCAAATTGGGCTTTGTCTATGGTCAAGAACAGCTGATACGTGTCACAGATTATATACTAATTTAATTTAAAATTACTATCAATAGTATTGAATGTACATTGTTGTAGAACACAAAAATACTGTGGTAATTGGAAATAGCCGTATTAATTCTGTTTGTTTGTAACGTAACTTTGATATTTTGATTGATATTTAATAGTCAGAGTTTATTGTGTTAGCTAAAGGCCGGCGTAACGATTACATGTAATTAGTTTGACCGAGCTTAAAGTTCGATTTCTATTTATACTAGTCCATAGAAATGTTTAGCTATCGAAGATCAAACGTATTTGATCGAAGTAATTTATGTTTATGTTTTTGTAATAATGGTTTTATACCTATATACCTATAAATTAATGACCTAATATTGTCCTATATTTAATGACCCTCCCCACAAGAAGAATGTAAAGGAAATAAGTCTACGAAACCAATATAGTCTGAAATAAACTCTAGTCGACAAATAACAAGGTGTCTTTTTCCTATAGCGGACCCAACGAAAACATTTATAATCCTGGCTTCGACTATTCCCTTATTAGACCCTAAAACCTTATCATACCTAATTACTATTGGACCAGATGTCTTTCAAAACCTTTACAGGCTGATTAAGGTAAAAAACTGTATTTGAGCAAAAAGCTCCAAGAGTTTTAAGTGAAACTGACTCCAGAGGTACCTTAACTGTAGCAATGTAATTCACTGTTTCAAGGCAGCTTGCGTAAGTTTCGACATTTGACCTCTTAGTTTTCTCATTTCTATGACTAAATAGAACACCACGGTGGAGGCTATGTAAAAAGATTAATAAAATCGAAAAATGTCAGCTTCAAATAGTTTTAGGTTATCTGAATCTGAATAACACTATATCACAATATAAGTCTAGATATTCTTACGCGTAAATCTAGGATAAGGTACATCGGTCGATTATTGTCGATTAAGGCTGTTTTTTCGGTCTATTAAGTGATAGAGTCTAATCGCGCCAGGAGCCCAACACGACCACTTTCATATCACATTCCTGAGAGTATAAAGAAATTTGCATCTCATAAAAAAAGGTGTATAAATAAAATAAATGACAAAGACCTTCATTAGAAGGTTCTCGTCAAACTTTGCAATTAGAGCCATGTACACTACAATGGCGATTGTTTCTTAAACTTTACCATGACCGTTCACACTTACCTCCACCGAAGGTTTTACGCCTAAATTAAATGATTGTTCTAAAAGGTTATCTTAAATTAAAACTACAACAAAAACTGTCTGCATATTTAGAATGGACGAAAAGTTACACACAAACTTTATTTAACATATCTACATAAAAAATAATTATTCAACATTTATAAATTATACATTACATAAGACGATGTAAGGAGTTCTGAATAATAAAAGTTAAATTTCACCAATAACTATCACTTTTATAAATAATAATAAATGTCAAATCAGATTAAAAAGGTCACTAAATAAATAAGTAGGTAAGTCTAGTCTTTATATCAAGCCTCACAAAGTGGCGGCTACATAATTCAAAACATAATGAGACTCGTTCTGCTAACGATTTCCCGCAATCATAACGATTTCCCGCGCATTTTAATAAAAAATACGTTTATTGGTTTTTTTTTTATTTGGCAATTTTTGTTTTTTTTTTTATAAACATACAACAAACAGGATCTAGGATTATGATGTTAATGCCTACCCGTTAGTCATGTTATTATCCGCAAGTCATACCGTGTGAATATTTATAAATAGTTCTAGTTACATAATTGAATATAAGAATTTATATATTTAATTAATTGAAAATAATAATTGCAATTGCAATATTTTAAAATTATACAGTCAATTTATTGGATTATTTCCTTAAAACCAGAAAAGATTACCTACTATACATACACTACTTACCTTTTATTATTTTTTTATTGATTATATTTATTTCTCCTCTACTAAAAATTAAAAAAAATATGCAATACACCAGAAATCCAACTCTTATATACGGATAATCTGGATATCAAACAATTGACCTTTACAATAATAATTTGACTTCCGCAATATGTAATTTGCCCAAACAGTGGTCTAATAACTTCATATGACATTTCCATACTAGACTTACGTAACAATAAACTGGACCTATGGAAGAAACATCGAGAACATCAAGATATTAATCTATATCATAAATACATTATAAATAAATCTGAAATAAACAAATTTATGTTGTAATTTATTATGAACAACATCATTATTTTTGTATATTATTTATAAAATTTGTCCTGTCCGTGTTGGTAATTTATTATTTATTTAATGTTTTAGTCTTTAATATATGAATATTTATTATATAATCTTTTAATTAATAATGAGTAACACCAATTTTTTTGTATGTATTATATATTAATAACATTGTTATTAACTGTTGTAATGCATCGCATCCTTTATATGTCTGTTATGAATACATATTCTATTCGAATTCATATTGTATTGTATGTAAAGCCAAGTAATTAAATGTTATCTCCTCGTGTATAATGAACACGATTACTTGTTAATTACTAAAGGATCTAGTCTTATCTGCATGAATGAATGAAATTGTAAAGTTTTAATTGATAAAAGATTAATAATTGCTGAAGCTTAACAATTATGGAAACATTGAAATATTTTTATAATACATTAATCAATATATTTTAATTATAATCAGTATGTTAAGTATTTAAGTGATAATATTTAGGTTGTGTATTTCTGAACATTGTTTACCTATATCTTGGTTTTGTAATGTTTTCTTATAGCATTAATTAATAGAAGTTCTTAGAAGTGCCTCCACGGTAATAATTACTTTACCTGTCACGGGTTGTTTGTAAATACGTACATATGCAGTTCCATTTGTATCAATATTTATAATGATGTAACAATCTCTCTTAATCAAGACATAGGAGACACATCACTGAGCCGATCAAATGATAATGCCAGGATTAATGTTGTTTATTATAAAAATATATACCTATACGTATTATTAAGGTAACTAATGTCGATAAATTATAAATAACAGATGCCACCAAATATCCCAAGAACAGATAAATATTATTTTTTTGTTTTAACAAAAAAATAGATTTCTATATTTTTCTAGGTACGGATCAGTAGTTGAAGGACATAATATCAATTTCAGTATTTTTATGAAATCTATGACCCTTTTCGGTTCGTCACAGCTCTTAGTACCTATCTTTTTCCATAAATACTTATAAGACAATAATACGAATTTTAAAATACATTCTACTTATATTATATTATTAATAGAACTGGTGAAACTAAGATTAAATACCTATAAATAAATCTTCAGATTATGTAAATGAATGGATATTTTTTGTTGTTTGTCAAATAAAACGAAAGTAGAACCAACTTCGAAGGCCTCCGATGAAGCTTAACAACAGTTATCTCGCTAGATGATGGAAGTAACAACAACTAGGGTTGACATTATGGTTTGAACTTTCTAAATCATAAATATACACACACACACGATTGTAGTCTGAATAACTTAAAATATAATCGATAGTATTTAATGCTATAAAGACAAAAAAATACATTTAATAATAGTAATTTAGTTTGAAAGATATTGCTTGAAGTTTGTTTTTTAATTTATTAGATGTTGAATTGAAAGATCTTAAATGAATATTATTTTATGCAATTTTTCTCAAAAGAGACTTATTATTATTATTGAAGCGAAATAACCGTATTCTTCTAAATTGGGTTTAAGTGGAAATAGGTTCAAAAACAAATAATGTTATTAAATATAATCGTTTGAAAAATAACGTGTGACATTTAGTTGACAGTTAAAAATGTTCAATCTTATTGCGACTGCGATACGATACGAAAATTTAAATTAAACAATGTTATTTTTTTTATTTAATATTTCTAAATAAAATTTTATTTCTTATAATAATATTATTTCAGTATAACAATATAATTGTTAAAACATGATATACCTTGTTTATGTTTGGTACATAAAGTTTCTAGATCCTGACATATAAAACCAAATTATTGTTAGGTAGGTACTAATAGTTTATTAAAAAAAATATTGTTTACCAAGCCAATTTATAGGCAACCTTTTTTGAATAAATCTTCTTATTTATAAGTAGAAAAAAGATACATACGTACATCGGACAATTGAAGTAAAAACACTGTGAAATGTGGTCACATGCTGTCTTTTAAAACACAACCAATCAGAAAGCTTAAATGAATTACCAAATAAGTTAGTTTTTATTAAACCAGCCTTAGCGAACCCATAAGTTTGGAGAAAATAAATTATGAATTGTGTCCCTGTATTTGTTACCTGTTTACAATCTGCTAAAATCTACGCAGTTTTTGCGAGTTCAGAAAATGTGTTAAATCGTAATAAAATTGACGCTTAATATTTCATAGCTGTATGCATTTTACTGTATTATATATATGGGCACTAACACACGTTAATGCAAACCATGTCATTGGACATTGTCAGAAATATTTGAATGTGTATTCCTTAAACACAATAATATTAAAGTTTACCTTGAAGTAGGTACTTATTTTTACTACGATGAAGAAGGTATATAAAATTTGTGACGTCACAAAAATAGTATTTTTACTACGATGAAGAAGGTATATAAAACTTGTGACGTCACAAAAATATAATATCTAGTTCCAGTACTTCAGCTTTACTCCTCTTTATAGAAACAATCTAGACAACCGCGTAAATTTTTAATTCTCTTTTATAATTGTTTTGCGAATGATATGAAATATAATACTATATTAATAGAATACTAGTATTTTAATATTAGATAAGTTTACATAATTTTAACTTAACAAAACTAGTTATGTTTGCTAGTGTAGTGTCTGAATCTAGGTCCCAGATGTATCTAGGGTATATAGGTACATACTGGAGTGAAAGTTGTTCATTTTCCATCTCGGATAAAGAGGTATTGTTGCGTCAGATATCTTAAGACTGTATCTGCCATCATATCTTTATTGCATCTTATAAATCTATTATTCTTACCTATATGAAAAACACTTTGTCTGTTTGTTATTTACTCGTTCCGTATTAATATTCAGTTGTAATGATTCTATATAAAGTTGAGCCACCATTTAAAAGAAGTTCGTATGAGTAATTCTACCAGACGAGTGTGTAGTGTACAAAATACTAGCTGTCAAACGCGATCTTATCTACAAAATGACCCCCATTATTATGACATCTATCATCACACAAAATACGATCAAAATACAGTTTTATTGAAATTAGCTAAAAGGTTTTATTTTCCCGTGGTAATAAGATTTACGTATTCAGTAAAGATTAAAGAGATTTTACGCGATTTGATTTTACCCATGTGTTATGACAGTTCTGTACATCCTTGATATAAATAAGGCTTTATATAAAAAAATATTGCTAATTATTATAAAAAACATTCATTACACGAAGCAGGCTAGCGTAACACTACATAAAATAATTATAAAGGCTCGTCTAGTTAGTGCATAGTTTTTCAAAACATTTTAGATTTTTTATACTTTGTGAGAAATATTTTATAATATAATTCCTAGAATTTGAAGTAATTCATAATGTGGTCGTGGTTTTTTTTTTATTGAAAGTCGTTTCCATATTTATTGCGTTGTGGTGTAATACAAAGTAAAAACGGTAATACTTTTAAATTATTGTTAATAGTATTTTATATGGTAATACAAAGTTGTTTGATAGAAAAGATGATACTTATTACATATACAACTAAAAAATCTGAAATTTTCGCTCAGTACAGTAAGTACTACCTACTGAAGACTAAAAATTACACAAATTTACAAAAAGTAACACTACATAAAATAAATATATTACAATGCGAATATCTGAAAATAAAAACCGTAAAGGTATATGAATTCATAAAACACTAAACAAGTGCCGATAACAGATTTGCCCTAAATGGGTAGGTATACTAAGTAAATAATTAATTAATTATTTAAATATACACAGTGTGAAAGTCCATGTTTTTACGGAATTTAGAGAAAGCAAAAAAATATTATAATTTCTAGCAACTGCTTGAAGTAACGCTTGTTTCACAGATAATATATTAATTAATGAATTTATTTGTTAATAATTAATATATTAATTTATTTAATTTCAGTGTCACAAATTATAGATCTATAAAGTATTTTTTTATGACTAAGACTAAATAGAATAGAATTATTATGAACTGTTCACAGTTAAAATTAATGCTTTAAGTAATTAATTTGTGTGCGCATTTGTGTGTGTTTGTGGGACTGTGGATCTCTTGATTGTGTGTATGAATAATCCAACACATCCGTGTCTAAGATAATAAAAAAGCTTCATAATAATAGGTGTGTTAAAATTTTAGATAAAAATAGTTATTGCATTTTTAAAAGCTGCTTTGTCATCTTGAAAAGATCTAGTTCGGTATTTGCCATTGCAAGTATATCATATATGTAGGTACTATCATATTTTTGTTCATGTTATAGTAACAAGTATTGTATTTGGAGCTCGCCTCCTTATTTAGTATTCTGAACACTCCACAGAGTGCTTAAACATCAAAACAATGTGTCATCATAATTTCATTGTTTACTCTTATTTCTAAGCTATCGATGTAATAGTATCTCCATTAGTAATATGTGGTCTTTAAAACTTTCATAGTTTAATTTTAAGTTTTATAACATCTTGTTCATTAACCTTCCCTAGTATTTAAAGCAGCCCTAAGAAAACCGGTTCAACATAAAAAATCGTCTTTGTTGCAAAACCATCAGGTATCTTGGTACCTCGCTAATTATAAAGATTCTTTTGTTAATTTTTACGAATTACCCGCACACTTTAAAGTCTATTTTGGTTACCTTGAAGAGTATTTTACTAATCTTGGTATGAAGATCTTCGAGGCCAAAATATTTTCATTGCTTTAACATTGGTATAAATGAGATCTTAAAAAAATGTGTTTTTAAGTTTAATGTCACGATCATGAGTTGCAAACTTTCCTTATAATATATTGTGTAGGAAATTACATTTGCCTTGTTTTATTTATTATTGTTAGAATATTAATTGTAGTATACCCAATTAAAATAAATAATTTATCTCAACAAAAGTCCTGATTCATTATTACGTATTCAGATTTATTAACTCAAGAAATGTACGTCATTATACAATATATTACAAATAGATGAATCTAACTGTCACCCAGTGTAGCCAACTTAGGGGTTTTTTCTCTAAATTTAGGGGGAAATTAAGCGCTGCAGGGCTTTTTTAGGGGGACCAAATGTTTACGGGTTTTAAATTATTATTATCGGTATAATTTTCAAACAAGGTTGTAACTGCTGACCCGTATTTTGTTTATTGACATTTGACTAGTAACATTAACTTGAAATTAAAATTTCAAAAACATCATGTTAATTTCAAAAATAATGTTATAAGTTAAGGTTAATACGTAAAATTTAAATGATAGTAAAGAATCCACATATTTTATTTGTTAAATTTGTAGTTCAGGGGCTTTTTAGGGGTTTTCGAGATTACATTTAAGGGGAAAAAAATTCAGGTGTTGGCAACACTGCTGTCACCTAATTCATTTTGACGTCTCTTTGTTAAAATACTTTGTAAATTATAATAACAAATAAAACAGATTAAACCGCAATGTATGAATTAAGGGAAACATATTTCTAATATTAAATATATAGTGACTGGATAAATTATGAGAAAGCAAAAGATATAATGAGGAAACAAAGGCTGAAATGTTTATTAATCGTCTTGGAGCAAGACTAAGAAGTAAAACCATAAGTCAATAGGACATGTGTCAGCGGAACGAATTTTAAATTAAGTATAGATGTTTATCTTGAACTCTTAAAGAAGTTTTGAATATGTATTTTTATTCAATTTAAACATTTAAAATGTATTCTAAGACTTTCGTGTGGTAGACAAAACATTTTTCGTTATTTATCACCGGTAGTTGTCCTAGTTCGTCTGTTCGTTCGTTCGTCATACCTACTGTTCCTAGTAGTCTTTATCGGCAAGTTCATTGTGCCACCATTTGTATGCATTGTTATAATAATGCTTAGTTTATTGCTAATAAAAATGTGTTGATTTTAATATCTATCATTATAATAGATTTATTAATGTCGTTATTGCGTTAATAAACGTAATATATCTTTCTTATAGAATCAGTTTTTTATAAAATCGGTCTTCTTACCTTCATGTAAGACCTCACTGAAGCTATAATTACTAATTAATATTACTTGTCTCTGCTCCTTGACAATAATAGATGTAGTTTACGGCAAACTATAGACGAGTGAGATTGAAATTAATACCCCCCGGACAGTCTAATGTGTAGAAGAGACAATTTGAGAAGACTTACATTATTATTTATCTCATCTAATAATAAAATAGCAACAAGGGAAATCTATAAATTGCACAGCACACCAAAAACCGTTAATTTTTTTGTGGTTAAATGATATTTGATGTGGTGTGTTATTATGTAAGATCACATACAGGGCGCTTTTCTCTATGAAAACTGCGCACTTAAAAAATGTAGTAGTCTTAATTAAAATCATTAAATAACATACAAACGTACTTTGAGTTGATAATTTGACTTGTAGTTTGCGCCCGTTATAAAAAAGATGAGAAGTGCGAGGTTGGCATGGTATGGACACAAAATAATTGAAGATAAAAACAATATTAATAAGTTAGTTATGACAATGAATGTGAATGGACATCAAGAGAACAAAAGATGAAGTGTGAATGATGAAGGAATAGAAGACGTGCTGATAGGAATAAGTAGTATATTAAAACTTGTTGTACCAATCCTACCTAGAGTGTGATAAGGGCAGAAAAAATATGATAATTACAATAGTTAAATATGATTAAGTATAAATGTATTTGGTTTGTACAAATTTTAAGTTAAGGTAGGTCATATTTTGGAACTGCAAAGAAGTCGTTAAAGAATAAAAACAAATAATTAGAAGCCCCAAAATTATATTTTTTGTGACTATGATGTATAATATTAGGTATATTAAGTTGATTAGTGCAAAATATCGCAGGTAAAATAAAGTTTCTATAATTAATTATTATGTAAATTACAAAACTACATAATATGCAATTACGACCGAAAAGGACATAGAGTGAAAAATAATTTGGCAAAACAAAATTTCCAATAAGATGTTGTAAGATTGAAGACCCCAAATAATTGGAAGGGAGGCCATTGTAAAGATAACTTTAAGGTCCACAAATAACTATAAGGTCCACAAATAATATAATAACACAAATATCTAGACTTAAAATTTGGTAACAATATTATTTTCGACGAATAGAAGAGTGCAGTTAAGAAAGGATTTTTAAAAAGTCCGTATTTTTGGTAGAAGATCGTTAATTAAAAAAAAAAGCATTTGAAAGTATAGAACCTGCCAAGTCAGAAAAGGTTCGGTATTTTGAAAATAACTAAAAACGAATCCCACAAAGGAATGCGAGGGCGTTACAATGAAAGTAAAAAAAATATGAATTTTTTTGGGCTATTATATAGGTGTTCCCATTATTATTCATTAACGGGAACGGCTAATCATTAATATTTAATATATTTATTATAACTAATATTTACTTTCAAAAGGTTTTTAATGTAATATATAAACCTTAGAATTAATCTTAATTATATCTCAAGTTCCAAACTCAACGGATGTACAAAATTAATATAAATATATAACAATTGGTTGGTTTAACTATGAACATTATTCCGTGAATAACGCGAAAGTCTAAACTAAATAGATCTTAATCTAACGCGCATAATGCCCGTAAAGAGCTTTCACCATCTTACGGAAAGTAAAGACCTGTGGTGGTGGCGATTTAGAATTAGCTTATAAAATAATACCATTGATTTATTAGTTTATTTAGATTTTATTGAAACCTAAAATATCATTTTTTTTTTTAAAGATGAAGTGTCTTAAACTTTTTAAATTTCAAATTATTTAATTTTAAAAATAAAATCCAATTAAATATTATTAGTGAATATTATATTTCATTTACCAGTTAGCTAAAATAAATTTAAAATATTTGACATACCTTGAAAGAGCGTGTAAATTAAAACACTTGTCAATAAAACACACATCATGAATGGTTCATAACACTTGATATCTTAAAAATGAAATTAATTGTCGGTACGGAGTTTCTAAACAATGCGTCTGTACATAATTTCTATAACCGGGAAGTGCAGTCTATATTGTCAGCCAAGTGACAGCTCTGTACCGACCGGCCACCAACTGACGAGTCTACTGTGCTACGAATGATTTCCCTCTATATAAATGCCCTACAATTTATGTAAGGACAGCTGTTTTACAAGTGAAGTTTTCCGGAATTATAAAATCATAATTTGTTATGAAAAAATAACTCCCATATCGACAAGTACTACTAAAGGGTACCTACTTATGACGCTTCATTCCTACCATATAAACAATAAAAACAAACAATATTGTAAATTTTAATCCGTTGCTCGTACCTGCTATTGTTATTTTTTTATTCTCGTCATGAACTATCATATCTTTTTGTTAAGTTTAAAATTGTTGTAAATAATCTGTAGTTAATAATCCCCTATTTGGGATTTCTTAATTAGAATCCATTACTACTTATACCTACTTTCGTAATACATACCTACCTAGATCAGAAGACGTTTAAATTGAAATGGTCAGGCATTGTTTGTTTGATTAAGTAAGTATAGTACAATATTTATTTATTTCAACATATTACTAACATTTTTATAGTACCTAACTTACCGGCCCGTTCGGCGTACCTATCTAGTAAGATTTTAAATTTCGTTTATTTGACGGATATATTAATACTATAATAAAAATTCTGGCTACCTACTACTTAAAAAGAAATATAAACTCAGTATTTGAATTACAAATTGATAATGTGACTGAGGCTAATTTCTAAAACATTACGAATAGGTATATAGATAGCTTTTCTTTAATTGTTAAGTTAAATTATTTTAACTGACATAATTTATTTAGTGAAAGACGGACCTAATCGGCAGCTTTAGCTAAGATATTATTAATAATTACTTATGTTCTGAAATATAAGAACATTAAAGGAACAGAAGGAATCAAAATTAAACACAATATCAATGCTACAAGATAAAGCTGCATACATACACGATACATTACAGGGGAAAGGTGTAAGTAAATTAATTCAACATTACCACATCTCAAGTACTCATACCGAACATTCATAAGAAATATTCGTTTTCATTAAGTGTTTTCCAACACGGGAGCTTACGTTTTGCGGATTGACACGTCCAGTCGTTAAATTTCTTTTAATAAAAGGTTAAACCACGATTTCTTCCTTCCTACCCGGACATTCTTTATACGAATTAAGAATTTATCATACAAATATTCACGTCACGGTAGGAATCAAAACCGGAACACGACAATTCCAAGGCATAGAAATCTATGATTCACAAATCACAAGGGACGCATTACTACTGCGGATTCAGACGGTGATGAATTATCTTTTATTAAAAGTTGTCGCAAAAAGTTAAGGATAGGTAGTTTCTTAGAACCACAATTGTTATATATACATAATGGTATGCTGTTCTTATTATAAAAACGTTTGTGGTTCTAGTATATATAATGTGATATACATATATATTTTTTATATTAAATTAGCGATTTTTTTCTGTGTCCAAATGTATGTATATACCTCCATTCCGCTAAAAAATGTTGCTTAGACCAAATAGTCCTGGAACACTCGTTTAATATTTATGTACAAGATTGACATTAAGTTACCTACATAATTTATCAACCTTTTGTAAACAAAGATATATTTTTTATCGTGTATTTTTTGTATAAAGGGTCAACAAATCATAACAGACTAGCTTTCAATAATAATATAATGTTGTATTGTCCTCGATAACCACTTACTTATATATAAGTAAATCGACCTATTTTTTTCAGCATCTCGACGTCGAAGATTATATTGTTGATCTGGTTGATACACCATTCCACTTATTTAATCTCAAAACTAAAACAGCAAATAAGTTTTGCCTCCTACGTCTAAAAATAGTTAAAAACATTGTGTTTGAGTTTTTTTTTCAAATTAACATCAGTCAAAGAAAAATGGTTATGCTTTATACTTCTTTGAATTTATTAATGTTTGTAGCGCTTTTGTTTAGTTTACAAAACAGAGATTATACATACGCTCACACTTTCGTAGCCAATATTTATTGAGAATTAAATGTTTAAATATCGAAACAGAATTTAACGTTTAAAAACCGAAAATAAGTCTTCAAATTATATTATGTATTTTTCGTCGAAAACTCTACATAAGAGAGTTGTAGGTATTTAAAAATTTAAAATATATATTTTAATTACTTAATAAAGTAAAAAAATTAATAACGGTCTTGTTGGGATACAAAATAAAAGATGGTAATGGACTTCACACATTTATTGTATTTTTGTCTAATAAAAATACTTTATAATAAAACTATCATATTATTATAAGGATATATACAGCAATTGACAGTCTTGCTGGTTGTAAACACCCAAACACTACTTCTCATAATGCTTATAGTGCATTTCTATTCCAACAACCAAATTATTATCAACTAAATTTACAGCCCTATCGCTTTAAAATTAATTATTAAACAAAATTTAAGAATTTGCCACAAAATAAGAAACACCATTCAATGGATACTCACGTATTGCACTATTGAAGCAGACATTACAATAAATATTTAATAAGTAAACAAATATAGGGGGTAGTCGATGTTTTGACCCAAGTGGTATGGGTGTAGCAAGCGTATTAAGTACTAAATCGTTTAGGCACAACATATTCATTCTGTGACACCTCTTCACTCTCATAGCACGTACTCAATCAATTTAGAGTCTACAAATTCAATGTTGACATTAATATAGCTTATATTGTTAAACATCTATATAATTCTATAGATTTCTACAGAATTCCTTCATTACAAAAGCCACTAAAAGTTAAATAAAATTAATATTTAATTGAAAACATGCCATTAACAGAAAGAGATTCTTCATGTGCTTGGCAACGCTGTGTTTTAGATAATATTTCAAAATGGTCTACTTAATCTATTATATTATGATATATACATAATAACTTAAATTGGCTAAATTATTATTAAGTCAAACTCATTTGTAACATTCACCTTTAATAAAAATAATAAAAAAAGTAAGGTGTCCAAGTATCGTGTTATTGTCGATGGTAATACCGGCGATATAATCTTTACAAGAGTGATATTTATATAAATTCTGATGAGCTTTTTATTGAATTGCAACACGTGTTATAATACTAAGTATTAAGAAAATATTGCTTCTTTTATATAAAACAACTGAGCACAACAACATCACCGAATCCTTCGGGCAATTGCCAACGAAATAATATAATTTCTAATATATTATAAACACGTAAAAATAATAAATCAGATCAGTGTGTACAGCGCGTCCTACATCCAATAGGTACGCCGCCCTGGCAACAATGTTAGAATGTTATTCGCCGCGTCTAATATTATTATCAAAATATCTTCAATTTGTTATATAACCTCGTTACCTAAAACCAACCCAGGATCAGTAGCATTTCAAAAAATATATAAATTATTTATAAATTCTATTCATCAATTCATCAATACGACTTACCATCCTAACAATGTGATGAAACAATCTACACTTCTACACACAGACATACACAGTATGTACAATACTAACTATATACAAAAATATAACATGGCAAAGGTAGCACTTGGCCGTAAGCCATTATTGAACACGCGTAAGCACTTCATGCTGTATCTTCATATAAAACATTAAAATATATTCCAATATTGAAGTTATTTAATAGAGTTGGTTAAACTAAACAATCTTATTGTCCAAGCGCGTCCATCTTGCACCAGTAAGGTATTTCAAACGCATACGATACAATTTTCAATCGTTGTTTCAAAATATTAATATATAATTGTTATATACCACATGCAATTACTAACATTTGCCAAAATTACTATTGAACTATTGTCATCTAATACAACACACATTGCTATGCTATAACCGTAGATACATAAATATAGTACTGCCTTAACGACAATTCAATGTAAATATATATAATTAAATTAAAGGTGAATGACCCACAAGCAGACCAATTTAAATACACTTAATGTCTTACAGAGCTATTGTACTAGTTGTGCGCGATTGATACAAGCGTGGTTTGATGGTTGAATTTCGTTTGATATGTTTTCAAATCGGTGACATGATGCAAAAATTGTGTGAAGCCCGTGAACACTTCTTATAAACACATAGTATGGTAAAATATCTTAATGCGGCGTCTATTGTCGTCTCTCTATACACCATGTCACAAAAATATTTACTTTAACCTTGTATATTCATAACCATAAATATATTTATTTGTACATTATACAAGAGATTTTTTTTTTTATATTTACAAATAAAAACAACATTCCACCTCTTAAAACTATTCACAGTTTACGAACTAACTAGGGCTGTAAAATGTAACTAGGGCTGTCTTAGAAACAATTCACGTATGTGAAGTTGGAGCGGTTGAAGTCAAAGGCGAAGGTTGGAAAAGTTTTTTTAATATGAAGAAATTATAATTAACTATCTTGTAAACATTTTTAAAAGAAGTTTAATAAAGTATTTTTTTATAGTGACTATATTTACCGCCAAATCTTTTTATAATTGTTGATTTAGGTGTACAATAAGTAATATTATTATATTAGACAGTATAACAACACATGATTGCTATATCTTGTATCTTCACTAAGTCACTTCGCCTCAACTTCATTCGCGTCCCTTGTTTCTATTACAACAATATCATTAACTAAATTATTACATAACACAATTTAGAAATAAAACATTTTGTTATATTGTCATCAATTTTGAAGAGCATCTACAAGATCCTTAGCAATAAGTTTTAGATCTAGATTTTTAATTAAAAAAAAATTGAAATAATTGATATATAATATATAGACTAAGTCTTCATGTTTAATGTTTTATTTGAACTTTAAAAGTATTTTTATTATGTGTCTCTCACATCGACCACACGAACAAGGGTAGTATATAGATACATGTAGTAATTTGGTACATAAATACTGTCCTGAGTGATTTATAACTATGTATTTATATATAGTTTATAAGACATTATATCCTGAAATTAAATCATATAAGTTGGTATGAACATTGCCACAATTGTTATATGATAAAATAATTTGAAGGATTAGAATACATATTTGTGTTCCTTTATTTTCTATTGTTACTTAGTATATTCTTATTAGAATGATTTTATATAAATTAATAGTCTATTTTAAAGAGCTAATTATATAATGTGTTAAAATGCTGTATTATAAATATATATTGCAAAAGTTAAGGCCATTATTACTTTTCTATAAGAATCATACAATATCTTATAATTTTAAATTTACTGTACTCTATACATTGTACTGAGTTTAGTTTAGGTGCAACTGAACTTATTATGAAACTATCAAATTCCAGTATTTACTAATGTTGCATAAATATTGATAATTATTAAAGGAAATGTGAAGCAATAAGCTTTACATTTACGAGATATAATTCTTGAACAATACAATTTTGTTTACAACTCTCGTATACTTAAAGCTGTAAATAAATACCATATCTACAGGTAGATATTATAAATTATTATATATGTATATATATGTTGATGTCTTAGTACTAAACAAGTATATTCCCAAGTTATATACATCTTTATCTTCCTTTAACTTCTATATAAATCAAATATTATATGGAACATTTGTTCCAATTCATGTTTTGGACAGTACTTATAAATTACAGTGGATTATTTGACTAAATGATCAAATCATAAAATGAAAGTGAAAATTATATATAACAGATATTTATAATATATGAAACAGTTATTTCACACTGAAATTTCGCAAGTTATTGATAGATATTATTTTGTTACAAACAACTATTTGATTTTAATATATTTTAGTAACAATTGTTATATATATTTTCTGTTCCTTAGATCTTGTAAGGGTTTTATAAAGCTTTAGTTCTTAACCATAGCTTTTGAATAAGCAAGCTATATAAATATGTTTGCCAATCAAATTATAATATATAGTAATATAATACTAAGTGAAATAAAATAAAATTATTGGACATGTGCTATATGGTCAGAGGTATGGTCTATTTGTTTTCCAATTAAATTTCCAATTACAATCCAATTCAATCGAAAGTTTTGTATCATAGGCTTGAGTTTAGAATTTGAGATTTGAATTAAATTGAATATTTGTTTGGTCGATATAACTAAATAAGATTTGACAGGGCAAGGAAGCGTAATTTAATTACATTCTCAGAATCATTGCAGTGGTTGTTACCATAATTTATATTTTATTCTGAAGTTATTTGGAAAGTTCATCCGAGCACAACAATAGTTACCTAAATAAATATACCAGTTAGCACAGAGTCCGTATCAAATAAGATAAAAATGGATCAATTAGTCAAACATCTCAAACCTGCATAGTGTTATAGTTTCCTGGGTCGTGTGAGTCGTCTCTTCTTGCGGTCTGGAGTGGTGGCGTCTGCGGAGGCTCGCCGCCGTGAGGGCGGTGTGCTGGTGTCGTCAGCGTCCTTGGTGTCCTTGACGTCCTTGGTTTCCTTTACGGTGTCCTTCTCCTTGTCCTTGCCGCTTTCCTTCTCCTTGAGCTCTTCCACCAGCTCTACGACCTTGCTGCTGCTTGCAGTCTCGACTTCGTTTGTTTCCGAGCTCGAACCGGCTGCCCACTGTGAATCAATTTCAATTGAGAGTTTAAATAGGGATATGTGTTATAAATGTTTTCAACATTACTGTAAGTGTTTTGAATAAATGTATAGTATTAATATTTAACTCCAATATCTCATTAAGCTCAAAGAAATATTTTGGTTTGATAACTCAACAATGGAAGTCTGAAGAGGAAAATAACTAAGTTTATTCTTCAAAATGGTTAAATAGCTGTAATAAATTTGGATAACTCCTTAGCAATTGCATTGCAAGCTGTTATTACTGTACAGCTATTCATCAAATAGGAAATATATTAAGGTAAAACTACTTTTAAACGAAAATACGAATAGTATATAACATTGTTGTATGTGTATTTCAAAAGAGTGAAAAATTTTAATACATCTACAAATAATAAAAAAGGATGAAGCTAGAACACTAATTCAAAGAAGTTTAATATTTTAATCATGAATTAATAATATGAATGACAAGTAGATTCTATTTATCATGTTATGTATTTATTGAATAAGATAGTAATAAAAGTTGATACCTTGTCATTTTCAATTAAGGTAGATCACTAGATTAGTGCGAACCCCATAATGCTAGGTCATTAACCCTATCATTATAGTAGTAGATATGTCTGTGGGTACCTGCAGCGCGGGCACGGGCGACAGTCGCAGCGCGGCGCCGCACTCCGCACACAGCGGCGGCACTGCGGGCGAGCGAGAGCGCCAGTACTGCAGCTCCGTCTTACACTTGTTCAGCTCCTGGAATGGGGATGGAATATTTAAGGAGCAACATACATATGTAACATTGGATTTAGATTCAGAGACATCTTATTGATT
Source organism: Napeogenes sylphis (assembly GCA_959347405.1). Lineage (NCBI taxonomy): Eukaryota > Metazoa > Arthropoda > Insecta > Lepidoptera > Nymphalidae > Napeogenes > Napeogenes sylphis. Next base: position 23,723,240 of record OY365788.1, on the reverse strand, counting down.
CTTCTCCATTTGATGCTACCTTTGTTTTAGCTTATGAAAGACTTGTAAATTAGAAGCTGTGTCCTAAACGGTACTTACCATAGTTTCTATGTAACATTTTGTTAATGATACCGTCTATATTAATGAGACAGGATGAGGATGAGGAGGATTAACAAAATTTACCAAAATAAAATGGTCACCCACACAATTTTAATGAAATGGGTTTTCAAAATGGGCACTATTATAATTTATATATGTTGTTTTAAAAAAAATTACCTGTAATAAAGTTTGAAATTTGCGGCTGGTCTCCTCATTCTTCTTGTCATAATCATCAAGTCGATTGGCGTACTCCAGGGTCTGTTTCTGTTGTTCTGCAATCTGTTTCTGTTGTTCAGCTATTTGTTTCTGTTGTAAAGCCGTTTTACGTTTACAACTCCTAAGATCACTACGCAGTGCCGATAATTGATCATTGTACCTAAAAAAATGTGTTTATATAAAAAATTCTTTGTAATAGAAATCAACAAATATATTTTCTCAAAAAAAAATCAATGATAAGCCAACCAAATTAAAGGACAACAGCATATATAAACTTTTTTGTGGAGATCCGCCTTTATAATATATATACATATTATAGGTGTTTAAAAGATATGATTAGTAAAAAGTTAAGACAAGTGTTACTTATAAAGATATGCTATAATAAGTAACTCACTTCTTCATCCCCTGCTTAATCCTGTGTATCCGCTTCCGAAGCACCATGTTGCTTTGCGGCGGCGGCGGCGAAGGCGGCAAGCTCTCCTCCATGTACAGGTTGAGCGAGGAGACATGACGCTCTGATGCATTACTCGCCTGTTGAGACTCGAACCCGCTGGGCGGTGGAGAGTCCAGGCACATGTAGGATTTACTAGACTCGCCAGCTACAATTATAAAATAGAGTTAACTGTAATAAGGTCATAGTATGTGTTGGATTGTTATTTGTAACCTTCTTATATATCCTTAATCACACAAATACATAGTAATATATAGAAAAAATTTTACACTGACCCAGTGTAAAGTTATTTCTATTTTAGTTCGACATTACCTTAACCTGTTGCCAATTTCTGCTCTTATCAGAGCGTAAAATCAAGATACCGAAATTCTAAATAGAAAGGTAGTTTTAATGTCACAGATAACAACTATTTTAAATATTTTTCTAAGTTTTTCCATAATTTAAAAAAAGAAGATAACTTAAAAAAATATAAACATTTTCAAATACAACAACAGGATACCGTTTTCAAACGTTTATACCCAAAACCTATCTGACATTTAATAAAATAGCCAAGGTTGAAAGTACATAATTATTTAGACAATATATGCGATATGGAAAACAAATATACTGAAATAACCATAGTATAATTTTATTTAGAAAAAGATGTTTCTACGTATTTTAGAAATTGAGTTTAGGTTTTTAATTGTATTGAATGTTATTGTAAATGAAACTAAGCATCTGTGAAGACAGAATAGATAAAATGATCAAGATAATTAAAGTATTATTAGATTTTTTAAGTAGGCTTCATGGCGTCACAGCTAATCTAACGGTCGCTACATTGAGTGCCTCTATAGTTTTTATAGTACTTAAAAAGTATATAATCATAAGTAACTTAATGAATTGAATTTCCATTGAATATTATTATTTCAAACTCGGTTAACCGAAACTTTAGGCTTGGTTCTACAATATACGCGATAATTATTATCGGTCAGACTGTGGTTAGCGATTTCTCACGATCGAATCAACGTTTTAGTTCTACGTAAATATTATTAGTGTTACACTTAAATGTTCGTAATGGACTTGTATTTCTTTCAACGAACACACAAAAAGGGATTATTTAGTTGATTTAGTAAAAATTACTGTATTTATATAACTCAATCGTATTTCTTTACGTTTTCGTACTGGATTACTTTTTTTTTACCTTGATGTTTGATAACAATTTTCGTGAAATTAACACTAAATAAAAGTTTATATTATATTTATAGATATAGATGAATATCTCGCAGAACATCACTGCCAATATTGATCCTTGGGACAAAATATTTGTAGAACGTAGGTATATTGTTTTGTACCTATCTAATACACTTTTTGTATTTATTCCGTTGTAAAAAAAATATCTTAAAAAATATTAAACACTATTCTATTATAATATCCAACCAACAAAAATATAATGGATACCATAATAGGAACGCCAACAGCTTAGGAGCATAGGTACTAATATTAACTGTTTATTTATTATATACATATATGGTAATATTATATACATAAATAGTTAAAGTAAATGGTCGCCTTACTATTAAGAATAAAATTTATTAACTTAAAGCACGCGAAGATTGCGTTCAGGGGATCTTTTTATTCAAGAAATTGTTGACTTATTTTTAATGTTTCAATTAAATTGAATTGAATATTTTGAATCATCAATGTATTATCAGGCTCAACTAATCACATTGTTGTTAATATATCGTTAGTAACGACTACAAATTTGAATATCTTTTAAGGAAAATGTTTGCTTCATGTTATGAGAATTTTTTACAGATAGATAAAAAAAATAAGATAATAAAACTAGTGTCGTACAATTTTTTTACATTTTTTAGTGCTGATAAATAGATTTTCATTGGGGTCACTGTCAAAAAAGACCTGAATAAAACAGAAAATACCCAGAAAAGAAACAGTTTTATTCGCAGTCGCCATATTATTTTAGTATAGACTTTTCAATACTGGTAGTTAAGTACTGATTATATTTAGCATAAAACCTTAAAAAAATAAGCAATCAAATGCAAAGTAATTGTTAAATCTGGCTGGTACTTTAAGAAATAAGTGGATTCAAGCAAAAAAAAAACAAAGTTAGAGTATAGATACGTCAGCCAATCAGAGAGCTTGATGACGAAGCATAAATTGCAGCGATGCTTGGAATAGTCAAAGCGCGATTGTATAAGGCCTCTAGTGTTAACCCATGTTATAAAAACTACGTCCTGTTAGGACTTCATGGTGTAGTTTATGAGTTTAATATTTCGTGGATTATTTTATGTTTAAACTGAAATAGAACATGTCATGATTATCTGACCTATTTATCTTAACTTGGGAGTTTTCTTTCTCTTGCTTGTAGGAGTATAAAAAAGTTAACTTTAATGATGAATTCAATAAACATCATTAAAAATATGTGATTAAAATTGATTATAAATAAAAGGTACAGGTTTTAAATAGTAATTTTAAAGGTAAACATTAAACATTTAGTTCCAAAAAATATATATACAAAAGGAAGTAGTTTAAAATAATATTTTAAATATATTGATGAAACTTTTTAATTGGAGGGGATTTTACAAACACGTAAAAATATGCTTTAATATATGTCTATCTAACTATCTATATCTACAAAAATATATATAGATATACTTAGGCCTAATAAGTGGAAAGTCATCATACATTGAATGTTTTATTTAAATATTTGTCAAACATTTAAATGACATTCGAATATATTTGTGCGCGGGGAGAAATAATATTACGGAAGTTACAGAATTTATAAATAAATATATATTTATAGAATACACCAACGACGTGAAAATAAGCGTCGATTACATTAGTGAGAGCGAGACATTTTTTCAGTAAAAAACATGATCTTATTTAAATTTTAAAGGTTTTGTCTTACACTAGCTGTTAAAATACAAAATGGCGATCCGTACCTTTTTGGGATATTATACTGACTGAATATTGTTAAACGGAAGACTAAGTATGAGGTTGATATTTGGTGTTTTTTTATAAGATAACTTGGTTGAGTAGTGTTTGTTTACGTATTTGAACTTATACATATTACAATTGCTATTGGAAGTTTCTTTGTAATGGGTAAGAAACCTTTTAAAGTAGCGTCTGATATAACAAGTTATTTTTCCCAATACATCGCGCGTGTGAAGCCGCCGATAAAAACTAGTATGTTATATAACTTTCTTACAAATGTGTTATAGATACAAATAGTTTTTTTTACGAATGGTTCATGAGATTACAGAGTTTTCAATAGCTATTGTTTTATAATTATTATCTGTAGAAGTTGAAATAATTTAATATTAACATTGATTGAAAAATAGTACAAATATAAATATATTCGGTTTTTATAAAAGAAATGTAAATGTAGACAATTAAGACAGGGCTCAGGACATACATATTGATTGTGGCAGAGACCATTAAAAATAAGCAGTACGTAATATAGTTCGAGATTCAACTTTGAATTACTAAGTTAGTTTTCTACCTCTAAAAAACTACAAATAAATCATTAGGTTCTTGTCTATTATAACAAAATATTCAGGGCTCCAGGGCTATTTGGTCTAAGCGATATTTTAGTTACATGCCTACATATCGTTTTTTTTCCGATTCCAAAATGTGTGTAACTTGGAAAAAAAATGTCGCTTGGGCCAAATATTTCTGGAACCGTCAATATATCATAGACTATACATCAGCCTAAATTAATATTTAGTGTTTGCTCAAAAATAATTAAATCGTAGACTAATGTTTACAACTCATTAAATCGCGTCAGTCAATAACTGAATGAGTATACAATATCCTTAATTGGGTTTTAATCAGATATCTCAAATAACGTAACTCAATCACCCCCATATTTCTAAGTAGGTATAGTTTATTTTATAATATAATGAAATAGGACGCGTCTCTTCCTCTGGGATAATTGAAATGGAATTTTCTCGACTGATTTTCTAGTAACGAATTTTAAAGGAGATATAAAAGATATAAATTACTATCATGATAAGTCACGGCCCGATACTAGTATCAGCCTGTTAACATCTCTGAGTTACAGTCAAATAAAGGTTATTTTACTGAGATAAGGAATACCTAGATTTAATATAAGAATTTCTCTACAAAAAAGAAACATTGGTACATATTTGCAACAAAACACTTTCGTATTATTAATATTTTTTTAACACATACCTACTATTTACTTAAAATATATGTTAAATATGTAAATAAAAATTTCATCTTTCTTTTAATAGTAAATTGCTAAAGTCATTGTGAATTGCATGACTGATTATATAAGAGTTTGAATCAATTGATTAACTCAATATAGATTACACAAGAGACATTGCATAAGGCAATAAAGATCAATTACTAATATTACAGTAAAGAAAATTATGAATAATAATTCAAGACAAAAATAAATCTTGGAAATAAGAGGAAAAATTATAAAATAAGTAACTGACTTCAGTAATACCACAAAATGGCTGCATAATAAAAAATAAATAAAAAATCCAGCTCAAATATATACTCATAAGTATATTAACATCAAAGAATAGTATGGTTTATTGAACAATGTTATATATAAAAATATTGTAACATAATACTTACGTGAAAATGCTGTGGTGATATCAAAAAAGTCAGTACCAAAATATGTGATTTCAGGCAAATTTGGTTCAATGTGCTCCTTGAAATATTCCATGGCCATAGTTGTCAAGTCAAAAAGCTCATCGGTCACTTTATAAGGCCTTGCTAGTTTGGTCGTAGTTTTTAAATAAGACAAAATACTGTACACTTCATCAAGAATCTAAAACAAAATCTTGATAAGGTATTAATGTACTTGTGAACTTAACAACTTAACCCCCACCTGGTATCAGAAACCTACATATTATAGGCTAAGAATAAATAAGGAAGCACATTTCAATTGTAAACAAAATAATATCTATGGTACAATTACCTCTCCAGGAAAAAAACAACAATGTTTCCTCTCAATATGTTTACCAAAAGTCATTTGTAACAAACTCAATCTCATGTGCAGTGTTTCAATGATATCAGATTCACAGGCAAGAGGGTGGCTACGTCTGGCTGATTCCCGACGAGGCATCTTAGCCTTTATGGCTTGGAAACGGTGAAGCATCTGGTTTTGCAGTCTTTGAAATGTAGAGTTGAGTATACTACTGCATATTGTATTAAATTGTTGGTTAACCTAAAATAAAAAAAAAGTTAAACCAAATGTATAATTATTTTTAGTAAGAAAAAGTATAAGCTATTATTATAAGGGCATTTTTATAAATAACCCAGAAAATATATAACCTCTAAATTTAAAAATGACCATAAGTATTTTATGCTTGGTCTGGAATATCAAACTTCCATTAACATACATAATGCGATATGGATAAAATTATTCACCATTCTCAAATGGGAGACACTTTTGAATCCCAAATAGCGGAATATTTTTTCTAAAACCTCGATAGGCATATCGAGCATATTGGTGTTAAAATTTTTAGGTGTTTGTATTATAGTATTTCTGCTCGAGCCGGCGTGCGGCGAGGAGCCCCCAGGGAGCAAGGCACTGGAGTGGCGTGTTACGCGCGCCACCGTCACAGGTTCTGCGTGAGACGGCCCCGCGCCATCGCTACTTCCATTACCTCCTCCGATACTACTCATCTGCCTCGTCGACACCATCTCGCCCAAATGAATTGTACTTTTATTTCTGAAAGAAACTTTCTCTTATAAAGTTTTTTTTTTAAGTCTTTAATAATTATCCTAATATAAATTATAATTAAAATAACATTTCGCAAGGATAGTATGAAGCTTTAACAAGTATTTAATTCCATTGTACATCACTTTTAATTGTAAATGTAACAAAAATGATTCTAGGCACAACCGAACTATTATAAAATGGTGGCCATTGCTGGCTAGGTCACTTTAAGTTGAGTGTTTAAGTGGGTACATATTTAATGTAAAACTACAAAATATTTATAGACACTCACTCAAGAGTTCATGCACATGATTTGTTTCTTTAGAAATGAATTGATATTTTAAAAGATATTTAAATAAAATGCAATAGTTTTATCAGTGCTATGTATGCTTTCACAATTCACAAGAAATATTTTTTTGTTTGTTGGAGACGAGGAGTGAATATGTTTGTAATTCCATTCAAATTTCAATCATTCATTCCAATTTCAATCCGATCCAAATCCATTCACTAAAGCGAGCAAGAGTAATACCAACCTAGTAAAATTAAATGTCAATCAATACGTTATAAAAGCACTACACTTTCGGATTAATTATTATTCTTATTAGTGTTGAAAATTAATCTAAAAGTTTGATTAAATAATTATTTATTTTAATTTACTACGTACTTTGAATTATATAATATTGTAAATTTAAGCATCATGATTTTTAAATAAAAAATAAACATCTAAACTGAATCAGTTACTAATTTTGCAATTAATTCAGTAAATAATGTTCAAAAAGTAACAACTATCTGTTTTTGTAAATCGTAGCTAGAATAATAGTTATAAGAGGCTGTTGTTATTTCAAGAATTTCAGATATATTATCTATAGATCGAAAATGTCTATGTCCACGTATCCGTAATTACTACCTGTTACGTAGTAACTAGTCTCTAATCTGTGACTACCTGCCTGCTGCTAACTGCTAAGTGACAACTGTCAAAGTCAAAGTTGAATGTTGATGTACGTTTTTGGAAGTTGTAAGTTGCAACTTGTAAGTGCTTAGTGCCCCAGTACTTAAATTGTATAAACAAAGCAGTTTTGGGAAACGTAATAAATATATTCGTATAGATGTTTATTAAAAGATTACTGCAAGAATATACCAATAATGTATCCTAGATCAGGTAGTAGTGGTTCCATACAAAATATACATCAAACTCCATCGTCATCAAATCACAATTCAGGTTTGTAAATAATATTTATATTTTCCATTAGTTTCTTCTTTGTTTCAATACTCTCAATAAGAATAATTTTATATAGAAGATGAAGATGACAGTGGAGATAATAAAGCATCTGCCTTGAGTTTCAAGGAGAGACGAAGAGAGGCTCACACACAGGTGACAACAATTGCTTAATACGTATCTATGACATATACAATCTACCTGTAATTATTTAATCATAACATAAGTTAATAAATTAATATTTATTAAATGTAGAATTAACACTGCAAAATACTTTTATACTATTTTAAAATTGTAAACATTTATTCCAGGCTGAACAAAAGAGAAGGGATGCAATAAAAAAAGGTTATGATTCTTTGCAAGAATTGGTACCAACTTGTCAACAGACTGAGGCTTCAGGGTACAAACCCAGTAAAGCTGCTGTAAGATTTACATCTCTATCTTAACATAATATACCAAAATATTGATTATTCATCTCCAAATCAAACAGTACACAGAAAAAATCTAAATTGTATAAAAGTTACTTAATTATATTCTATATCAATGTAGCATAATCTTATTCTTATCTGTATAAACTTATACTAAGAAGATTATTCTCCGGAGGCATATCTTAATGATCATCTATTTAAACTTCATTTTATATATTTAACATGACATAGCAATAATTTCTTTTACAACAAAAGCTTGCCAGTAATATTAATAAAACATTTTACATTTTATAGGTCCTTCAAAAGTCAATAGACTACATTCAATATCTCTTACAACAACGTAGACGTCAAGAAGACGAACGTAATGCACTAAGGAAAGATGTTGTTGCTCTGAGGATAATGCAGGCCAACTATGAACAAATAGTGAAGGCTCAACACTCAGTGCCAGGTCATAGTGAGCAAAGGTTATCTGATCAGGATAAGTTCCTTATTGTAAGTATATCTTTATACTATTGGTAATATATCTTTTTTTGAATGACTGTTTACACTTAGATAGGTTCAAAGTCTACTTAAATTCTAAAAATAGTAAATAACATGATATTTAATGACATTCCTAACAAATCAGATATTGAGATAAAGAAATATATAAATGTAAAGACAACATTAATCATGTCATTCTGTAATCATAGTTTTACATTTTCTTTATGACATTATTTTTATTTACACTTATGTATTTTATTTGCAAAAATCACCGCAGCATATAGCAATATGGTAGCTTATTTGGTAGACCAACATAACAATTTCCCAAAGTCTTTGATTCGAATCCCTGTCCGTATTGATTTGGTTTTCATATTATATTTATTAAAAATGAAAATAATCTTAATAGCTAAACATGTTCAAAGATATCTTTAAAAGAGATTTGATTAAATTGTGAAGAGGAATTTATTATAGTGTAGAATTTTTTGCATAAAACCTAATAGTATTCTTTAATAAGTAGCTAAATCGTAGCGAGAACATGTTTATAAAAATAAACATACTTTATAATAAAATGTTCAATGTTTGTCTGTAGTCACTAAACTTTTAATTAACGTTCCGTATTTCCCTACTTAATGATAACGGACTATGTTTGTAAAAGATAACTTATAGCATGTTTACAATAAAGTAATGAGAAAACAGTTGTAAGGGTCACAGATTTTTCTTACTAGCTGAGCATAATGTATTTTATAAATTATAATATACTAGAGGCATCTCAAGTCTAGGTATGGCATAACTAGACGTTTTTACTTATATACTTTAAAAGTTATAGCAACATATATTAATTATCACTGATATGTCTGTTGTTATATTTGTTAAACAAATTTATGTAAAAAACTTTTTAGAAAGCACATTTCAGCAGACAGGCGAATATGGTACGTTTTTTAACATACCAAATCATTAGTACCCTGTACCAACAAACATACATATTTTTTAACTTATGTACACATATGTGTAATAATAATTCCACATATATTCTCGTCTTGCCTAATTCTTAAATTGGTTCTACGACAAGCATTATGTAAATTATTTATCATAACTTATCTCATACAAGTCGATAGTGGTATAATACCAACTCACATAACACCGAATATGTAAAATGATATAACAGATAACCTATATTATCTTGTTTCGCACCAGATAATAAGTATTAGCTATATCTACGTAGCTGAGAATTTATAATTTATATAATAGCTAGCACTTTTTTGTTTTATCTTTTTATTTTTTGCCACGCTTTTTGAATTTTCGTGTCTTTTTAAAAACAATTAAAACTGCGTTACGCTTTTGGTGTATTTTTTACAACGATCATGGATTATCTTATTTTTTTTACTTTAGATATTTCTGCATCTCCGTTTTTTTCTATAAAACAATTCATGCTGTATTGTGCTTTGAATGTAACTGTTTAAAAGTAACCTCATACATGCTATAGCCTAATTTCAGGTTATTTCTTATAATATATGTTCTACTAATGAACGAGGTTTAGTTTCAGGGTATAATGGACAAACTGTTTGATTCATTCGAATCTGTTCCTACGAACAACTTTGCCGAGTTCTCCGCGGGAGTTTTTAATTGGTTGGAAGAATATTGTAAACCACAGTCTCTTAGAACTTTAGTCCATGGAGTTTTACGGGAACAAAGTTATACGCCTTAAAAAGAGAAATTATCAAGAAGAGGCAGCATAGTCTTGTAACTTCATTCTGTCAAATCATATTAGACTAAAATTTAAAAAAAAGGATGCAATTATAACCTCTATAGTTGTCATAGAACCAGATGTAAAGGTATTGTGCAGAGTAAAATATAATATTGTCTTAATGACAATAAACTACTTTTAATAAAAAAAAACTTTATTTACATTAATTATACATACCATTGCAAAGAAAACCGGAACAGTTTATATGACACCACCTTGTCAAAGATTGTTATTGTTGATTAAATACCTTACAGAATTGTTTTTTAATTTTTTTTTTGTATGTAGGTATGTAATTATGTATATATGTACAATGCAAATACACTAAGTTTTTTATGTCAGTTCAATGTTATTTGTTTCTCTGACAACTATACATAAAAGTTATTATTGTAATTATCTTTGTTATGAACAACAATCATAGATTTTCATTAGATTTTCAACACATTATCCTTTTTTCTTACAAATATTGGCACAATCTTACTATCATTGCCTTTGATAAAAGCTACACTATATGTGTCTAACAGGGCTTACAATGTTTTTAAAATATTACAAATATTGTGAAAAAGGTTTAAATGTATTCAGTACAATAATCAATTGAGTATTTTAGTAATTAAAAGTATATTATTAGTTCTATTCACAATATAAAACAATACTTGAGTTTGATTTGCTAGTTTTAGTTGCATTTTTAATATTCTACAGAAATAATGTTTTTTTTTCTTTGTTTATTTCTTAATGATAGTATAATTTGTCGTAATGTTTGATGGAAAAATACTGTTATATATAATAATTAGTTATACTGTTATATATAACAATTAGTTGTCATACTATTAAAAGTAAACTTTATATGTTTAACACTGCCTTGGTGAGTCTAAATGAATTCTAAATGAAAGCAGTGCCTTGTAGCCATGTAATTAAAAATATATAATTAGATAGAAATAATTGGAGTTATATGTTGTTAATAATCAATATTATATTTATATAAAATAATGTATAAATATTGTATCTATGATGGAATGTTATAATTATTTTTAATTTAATATTATCACTGTTATTTCTTGTATATAATATTTACTTATGAAAAACTGCATATCGTTAATACTTATATTAAAACTGTGATTCTTAAATTCTTATCTACAGGAGATTGGTACAAATTTAATACTTATATATCATGTTATGTACTGTGCAATTAATGTAAATATAAATGTTATAAAAATATTATTTTATTATTAACCAAAGACCATCATCACGTTATATTTAAAGTCGAAGGTCAAGTCATTAAATCTTTAATGTAATTTAATTTAAGTAAGTTGATATAATTCACTTAATTAATTATCGTCACCTGTTATTGAATAATATATATCAATATCTAAAATCGGTATAAATAGTTTTTGTTCTTATTTTTATTCTTATTTTTAGTTTTTATTCTTATTTTTAGTTTTTGTTCTTATTTTTAGTGGATCTCCACTTGTTTTAAAAGATAGGAAGCGGTTTTTACAAACAACACGAACAAAACTGATAGAATAAATAGAAGTGAATCTCTAATTAGGTTTCTAGTACACATACAGACATTCAAGCAATTGATGCAATGGCCTAGGGTTAGTGGGTCACTAGTATTCTAAATAAAACCAATATAGGTTAAGCCATTTTTTTGGAAATCTCGCTCTCCAGCTGGGAATAATCTGGATTAATTAAATGATAGCAATGAATCATTACGGAAATTAATTTGATATAGTTTTTGTGGAATTTCATTTGCTCGATATTTTCAAATTTGCAGCCAAACGCGTGGACGGATTTGAATGCGGTTTTTTTAAATCGAAAGCTATGCTCGTCGAGATGGTTCTTATCCATGTTTGCTTGAAATAGAAATAGTCGTCTCCAAGACGTTATTGACGATATTGTCGTTTTATTCGTGCGGGGGAGAGGTTACAACAACGTACAACGGTCCCCCGACGCAATGACTTTAATAAGTACATAATAATATTATTTTTATTTTTTTAGAGGTCTTTTTGCATTGGGGGTTTTTAATTTGTTAATTAACCTTAGTTATATCTCATAAGCGATATACATATCTTTTATTTGTTAGTACTGTCTGTCTTTTATTTAATATAAGTTGTTGTCAGCGACTTTGCCTGATAACAAAAAAAAGTTTAACACTTCAAATATTTTTTTGTTTATTATATTTGTTGACATAAATATTTTTTGTGTTTTCCCATGAAAATAGATTTATCCGGGATGACTAATCATGGGGTAAACTGTCGATTTCAATAATATCATTGCATTCATCATCACTCCATATTTAAAACTGTCCAATAGTTAAGCTGTATAATTATAGAGCAAGTTAGATTTTTTCTGAATAAAAAGTATACCTACCGAGACAATAACCTCTTACCATAACATTTTATCATAATCCGTACAGTAGCTTTATTGTCATTTGCAAATATACAAACGAACAAAAAATAAAAAAAAATCACCTGTTTTGAGTTCTGTGTCGTGTATTTAACATGTAACAATTTAATATTTACGTATAGATTCTATATAGTTACTATTTGACTATATTTTTAATATAACATTATTACCTAGTGTCTAAGGACTGCTTAGGTTTTTTATAGTACAAAATATAATATTGCAAGAATGAATTCTAGCAATATTAAATTTAATTCTTGAATTATAATGATTTAATTCTTGAATTATATTGATTTAATTCTTGAATTATAATGATCACAAATCTCTCTTTTAGGGTTCCGTACCCAAAGTTTAAAAACGGAACCCCATTACTCAAACTTCGCTGTCAGTCTGTCTCTAGCCAGGCTATATCTCATGAATGGTGATAGCTAGAGCTGAAATTTTCACAGATCATGTATTTTTGGTGCCGGACCAACAAATACTAAAAATAAATTATAGTAATAATTAAAGCAGGGGAGGGGGACTGTTTATACAAAAAACGTGATTTTTTACTTTTTTTATATGTAGGTAAGGGTACAAAACCCACCGGATTCCAGTTCTACACGCACTTGGCAGGTTTTTATTCTCGTCTCACGGCTGGTTGATATAATAATCATATCGTGTTTAGATACGCAATAACCTGTAAATATACACAAACAAACATGTCTAACAATCACATTTGAATAAACAAGTTGCCAAAAATGTAATATTTATATTTGAAGAAATATAGATTCTTGGATTTTTTTTTTGATTCATGGCCTTTGTGGAAGAAAATTATTAGCATTTACTTTGTGGGCTGAGTTTTCATTCTGAGAATTTAATTTAGGAATGGGAAATCAAATATAACTTTATAAGACAATATATAATGATTTACGACGATACCAAGAATTAATTCGTTTTTATAGTAGTATCGATATACCTACCCACTGCGGTTCAGTTAAACAAATTTAATCTTAGTGTAGGTAACTTTATAATGGTTATTTTTGGGACAGTTCTGTACCATGTTGTTTAATATTTGAATGTATTTTCTAATTATAACTTGGAAATACATATTGAAAAAATGTATAATGATAAGTATAGGTTCAGTCAATATTTATTGTGTTACATTTTTATACATTGCCATTGCAACTTTTTTAAAAACATCAAAGCACAATACTATAATGGACATTATTTGAAGCAATGAAATTCAGTCAGACTCGTTCACTTTCAGTAGGTTGCGACAAAAGAGTAACGTCTCCCATTGGGTAACTCTCGGTTCTTCTAGCACAGGCAAGATTCTTGGCTCTCTCTCTAGGCGTGCCGCAACAAAGTCGCTTCAAGACACAAGCGTAGCACATAAGAAGGGACAGCATAAGCAGTAGACCGATCACCACAGTCACTACCAGCAGTATCCTCAACTCGCCGTTGGTTTCTAGGCCGCTGTTACTGTTGCGGCCCATTTTGAAACGCAGTGGAAATGATCACCTGAAACATATAATTTGTTATCATAAAATCAAAGGAAATATATTCTAGGAAATCGATATTATGAGTTGCATAGTTAGCAACTATATTATATACCTTAATAAAAAATAATTTGTAAAACGCAATAGCCCTATATAAAAACCCATTTTGTAATAGGTTTTAATTAAATTTCTGTAAATATCATTTCCGGTGTAAATATTGTGTAAGTCGAGTCAAGTCATACTCTGAATGTTGATTTATTCATGGGTTGGGTCAAATTGAGATTTGAACCTATTTAAGGGAAAGATGGTAGGCATTTATATTCATCAAAGGGTTTCCTGCCTTTAAATTTCCTTGCGCAATTAATTCGCAAAAGCGATAACAAATAATGGTGAATTTCCGTTGACAACCAAAAAAGGTTTTGTATTTCCTCTCCTATATTAATATTAAATATTCTAAGAGTTTTTAAAGTGACATAATAATAATTAACGAGTGATTTAATTAATGTACTTAATTGTCTATTAGTCATATTATTGAGGTAGGTGTATTAAAATTGTAAAAAATATAGGTAGAAAAAATCATTTTAAACATGGGCAGGATTCAAACAATGACCTTTGGAAGACTTTCCCCGAACTCTGTGAATTAATCCAACGCATAGTTAGGGCCTGTACAAATTAGATATTCTATATAAGTATAGATATAAAAATATACATGACATGGTTGTTAATAATAAGTAAGTAGTTTTATGGATATTCATTCCTTTATTTTAATGGTTTTTTAATTTTTAATATTGTGCCCCCTCATTTTTAGAGTTCAGTTTACTATGTCGGTTTAATGGTAGAGAATACTTTAACATTAAGGGCGCGATTTGTACGTTTTTTTGTGTGCAATAAAGATTTTAAATAAAATAAATAAATAATACTTTACTAAAATACAATGTGTATTATATACTTATGTATGTATACTTCGATTTTATTATAGTATTCTTGTATCTTATATCCTATAAGTATGATATAATGAACGCTGTCTGACTCTAAAATAAATGTAGAGTTTATCTTAAACTGTTCGTTTATAGTTACAAGAAATATATGTAGTAAACTGAAAACGATACTTCAATCTATCTACAATGGCGTCAGCGTTAGAACTGTTTGTGGCGGTTCTCTTTATCGTGCGAAACTGGGTAAAACAATCTATTTGTGTCCTAGTTTTATTTCATTTACTGGAGGAATGGGTATTTGTTTTACTACCATTCAATTTAACGAGGAGAAACTATTGCTGTTTGTAGATAGTTGTACATTATGACCAGGCTAACTATAACAACTGTAGTTTGTAAAAACAAAGTTACATCAATCAAAATGACTGGTTTCTTTGACTGAGTTAAAAATATTTTGTAAATGTTTTCGAATCTTAAATTCTCGGAGTTCGTTCTACAATTAAATTACATATTTTTTTATTTATTTTTTTTTTTTTTAAATTTTCACATGACTACGGTTTAAGTACCAAGTTGGAATTATCGTTCTACTATTTCTATTTAGTTCTAGAACTAAATGGAAATAGTAGAACCGACCTAGGTTTATATATCTAGATTTAGTAGTCTCATAATTTATATTTAGTAACATCGTTAAGAAGAGTAGTGTTAGTGTGAGTAGAATAGTTATAGATTTGGGGTGTTTGATTTATGACCAAAGCAATTAATAAATATATTTTATGACTAACATAAATGAATATTATGGTGACTTTTGTAGCTCATACAAGAAACTTTTACTAACTAATCTATAATGATAATAATCCATAACTAGCACATTTAGTGGATCAGTAAAATGTATAGCAATCGATAACCGAAATTCGTATATCGTTTTGCGAGGAGCACCTCTTGCTTGAGCAAACACAAATTTCCCATTCTTTTCCCAATACCCGAATAAAATATTTTAAATGGTTTTTGCTGTGTCTGAATTAATCACTTGCTTTGAATGATTTCACTTTTTAAATTGAGAGAAATATTTATATAAATTAACTGAATATTCACAATTAAAATAATTTAGAAAAAAAATGTAATTATTTCTAAAATAACTATAAACTTAAGCTTACTAAAATGTTACCGCGATCCCTGGGTTCAAATTCTTGCCCATATCGGTTTATTTTTCATTCAATTAAGAAAAAAGCAAAAGCACCTAAAATGTACCTAAGTCTTTTACAATAATTTATAAAAATACCTACTTAACTGACATATCTTATTAGCTAAAATATATCTAAATTATATATTTTTGTTATTGGTTGAAAAGAATTAATTACTTGTAATAACAAAAATATACAAGAACACCAAAATGACCCTGGCCTGGCCATCTGGTCTAGTGGTTACTGGGTCTACGCCAAATTGTTTTGGACACGCGATTGCTTCAAGTCTTCCTGTAGTTTTACTTTTGTATGAATTAGTCTTTTAACATAGGGATTGTTTTCTTTTGCGGAAATACATAGTGTTCTTATTAAAATTAAATAATATTATTACAAGTAGTTAAATATACCTATTTCTTTTTTTTATATTATCGACACTTGTAGTTAGAACGCAAATAAAAGCCTTATCCTAAAATGAACCTACATAGTTATATTTGAAATCAATACTTTTTATAAATAAGGAATCAATTTTATAGAAATGCAATTTCTATTGAAATGTTTATTTCAACTTTATTGGAGTGACACAATCTTGCTAATATTATACGAAAAAAACGAATACAATTAAAACTGTTATCTCATATACATATATCTAACAAGGGTTTTTAAAATGGCATCGTTGTTGGGTCAGAATATTTAAATGAAACAAATTCTATTGAGGAAAACCAGTAAAAATCATAATAAAAAGATATGGCCAGTAGAAGTAACATTGCATCGAGAGAAGTGTTAAAGTTTCTACAATAACCCGAGAATACTTTTTGTGATTTCCGTCGAGAGACGCTAAGTTCTTCTTACAATAATAATCCAGCTCAGTTAAAAGTGAGGACGAAACCGTAACAATACAAAAACCGTATAATAATAAACGTTTATTGTATAAATTCCTGGTCCTTTCATCTTATTTAATTCACTTCCAGCAATGTCGATTAACCACCTACCTATACAATTATTACCAATTGATTGGTTTGATAATTTGCATTATTATTTGAACTAACTGGAGATTACAAGTCTCAAATGGAATTTAATTACAATAATATATATATTAAATCGCTTAGATCTTTAATGAATCATTGGTACATTCAAATAACACTATTTTTACATAACTGTAACTCTTAAAAACGTTTTGCGATAAACCATTCAAAATTCCGCGTATTAAATATAAAAATCCTCAAGAGGTTTTTTATTTGTTTTTGTATGCAATAATCTCTGAAACTATAAGTCCGATTAGTAAATACAAATAGCCATAATACGTCTAAAACAATTATAGTTTGAAAAGTGTCTTTAAAAATATAAGAACAGTATTTGAATTTCTGATATACCTACTTGATTTCTTCGAGGGTACAATCCCTAGTTATGATCTAATATTCTATCGTACCTTGTCCTTCTGTAGATCACACGGAGTCCCAGGAAACAGTTAGTATAAAAATACAAGTTGATATTCGTCAATTAGTTTTATTTTAATTTGTCTCGTGCATCAATAAAATGTTTAATGGGTTTATTATAAAGTACTGCTTTTCTCGATGCTACGATGATTATTATATATTGGGGTAAATAAATCTTCCAGTTCAACCTGGTAAGGTATTTACCTCGGATAATGATTTGTGCTATATTTCGCGGAACGTGATATGTTTACATGAAGATGTTTCAAATAATTTCACAGAAATTATCTTATTGCGGCCTTGTTCCCATTTAATAATTAATATGACACTTAAATAGTATATAATACTAGTATAATAATAGTAAACAGTATATTATGCGCAGTTGAAAAACTAGACGATTTGAAATCTTCAATCAAATATAAGTAGTATTTTTAGACTGTCCTTAAGCTTTTTGTTTTTTCAGGCACGCCATTAAGCTCCAATCACTTTATACATTTCACCGTGTACAGCTGGCCTACATAATATAAGTCTTTGATTAAAAATATATTTACAAAATGTTCTATACGAAACAAAACATTTCTTTACCATGATAACATTTGTTATAGATTCGTGAACACTTAAGACTCGGTGAGTGCTCGATAATTGCATTCACGCCGAGTTTCGAGTAACGCCACAGGTTGCGGGCGGAAAGTAATTTGTTTTCAGACTATGGCACTTCCTAAAATACATATGTGTAGTTCCTAAAATACACATGTATTTTGAATTTATTCTTGATGTACAGTTTCAGTATTTATCAATATTATTCCTTTAGGATGTTTGAGAAAGATTTCTTTACTAGCTTCACAAATATATACATACTTAATAAAATAGAGAAACATATTCTACCGAGAAAAAGCTTTAGCTTAACAATAATTTATCAAATCATTTATGATTCTGAAAAAGTACGATACATAAGAATGAACCAACGGACCAAAGAAAATAAGTCCTTTTTTGGTAGTATTTAAAATTATTAATTAAAGGACAATATAATTTATTTATAGTCTTCAAGGGATTTAACATGGCGGGACGTAGATTTAATTGAATTGAAAAAAAAAATATTATTTTTTTTTTATAAAAATATAGAACATTAAATATTTTTAAAGTGTTTAGGAATCTCTAAACTAAAGCTTATAACTACTAAAGCTCAAAATATAATATGCTATTTCAAGGGCGACGTGATAAAAACAACTTTATCCATCCATTTTTTTTCTATTTTAGTAAGGAATTAATTATTATAATACCTAACAAACTAATTTAATACACATGCTTTATTTAAAATTCAATTATAAGAATCATTGTGTATTTTATATCATATATTATTCATTTATTTGCGAACATCTCTCGATTTATATTCAAACATGAAGCTTTTAAACATAATGGTTTGAAGAAGGTATATACAAATCTCTTTGACGATAGATAGATAGGTACATAATGTATTTTGTGTAGGTCCAATATCAGATAACTCTATATCTATGGTTCGATAAACTCTACGAACGGATTAGGAAGGGACTGATTGCCAAAACAAATTATTTATTTAAGTATAGACTTTCAATATAACTACAGGAGTTATCAATAAGTGTATTCTGAAAATTACTAAACATAAAATATATATGAGTATTTTATTGTATTCTAGTATATAAAAATGTGTTTATTTTATGTCCAATATTGCGATGAACATTGCTGTATGATGAATAATAAATTTGATGATCTAAATATTAATATGTTTTATATTTTATCAGTCGGTCTGTCTGTATACTTTTATAACATAATATCTTGATGAAAATTAGAATATAATAACAAGATGTGATTTCACAAATGAGGGGTTGTATATATAACATAGAAAAATCTTATGTTAATTATAAATAATATATTCAAAACAATTTTTAACAGAGTACTGCGCGGGCGAAGTCGATGGCGAAGGCAAGTATAATATGTTTATTTTGATACTAAAATATATATGATAGTACTTCATCTAAGAAAATCGGAATTTCTTTGTGGATTTGTGTTGTAGCCAAGTTATTTATATTCAAAGTATTGGATAATGTTCGGAATTTGTTTTATTGACAATAGACTACCAATTTACATGAACTTGATTCTCGGAGTTACTATTAGATACTTAAAGTTTAGTAGTTTACTTATAGATCAAAAAACTTTTTTGTATAATATTATTAATAAAATAATTTGTGAATGTTAATACGATAACAACTGTGAAAAATTCGGCTTGGAAGTATCTATAAATAAAAGGGAATCAAATATTATTAAAGAACTTCATAACTCGCATAAAATGACTTCACTACAGTCAAAGATTTGTTTATTATTATGTAAACATATCTATATTATTCAAAAGAAGTAAAAGGTTAAAGTAAAATTAAGCGTAATATTTGATGGTAACAAAAAAATATGTTTAAAAAAAAAGATCAAAGACATTAAAATTACAATAATTTCTATCTCCTACTTTAAATGATCAAAAGTGCAAGAAAGAGAGAAATATATTAAAAAAAATATATATTTTGTTCATTAACCTTTTAGGAGATCTTTGAGGTATTCTTAGTCTTATAAGAAATTTCAATGAGAAAAAGAAGAACACAATTTAAATACATAAATATAAAGTTCTTGGACTCTTATAAGAATAATTTCTGATTAGATTGACGCGAATCAGAATAACTATTTGAATCAGAATTATATAATAGAAATATTTAAATTTTCTGATTGGATAACTAATGCGGGACTGAAAATAATTTGCTAACAGAAGAACCTAGTTAGTTAATAAAAGCAGATTAATACTACTTGGAAACTTATACAAATAATAATGATTTCATGGTTCTAAGAATTAGTACTGTCTAAAACCAATTAAGACAACTGTAGCTACCTATATTCCAGATTGATTTAGATCGTGGGTATATTTACATTACACGTCTGTTTATTTTAATTTAATTGGATAAATGTTTATACTTAGAATTGTTGTTGTAAAAGAACTTACCTTAAAATTTTCATTATAATCACGTCACGAGAATCTAATTATTTGTTATTTTTTAATTAAAGTACTTAACAAGCTTTTGTGACTTGGTCGTAAAACTTTTTCTTATTTCTTATTACTTCAACTTTGAAACAAGAAATACTCTAACATTATTGCAGTCATATTTTCGATATAACAAAATTAACAAACTATCAACCGATAAAACTGAATGATAAAAGATAACTTTAGCAGTCAAAAAGATACAAGTATATGGTATATATAATAAAGAGAACGACGTGCGCTCTCTCTGAGAACTGAAGTATTACTGATCCAGAGACGGACACTCATATGGTGTGTATATATCTATTGAGTTGGAAAGCAGCCCCACTAAATGCCACTTATTGTCAGATAATTTTCCATTCCATCTTACACTGGATATATGTTCAGCACTTTTCACACATTAACAGTAATGTATACAAAAATACTTTATGTATTAAAAAAATTGCTCGTTAATATAATACCAGAAAACAATGATCATAAAAAAGATATGAAATAGATGCGGTTGAGAGTAAAACCATGTGCCATAAATGAATTTTCCTGAACATTTCAGAGCAGTTTCTGTGAGCTATTACATCCTTCTGTGTTGATTATTGTGGAGACACATTTAATAAAAAAATATTCCCCTAGAATTTCGAGTATTCATTAATAGGTACATTATTGTTTATTATTAATTGACTTTCCTGATTCTTTACCTTATCATAATATCCTTCGTCAGTCTAGTACAATAACTTCTTATCTTTAAATAGACGGTTAAAACTCAAATCATAAATTTTAAAAATATGTCTTAGAAAAAATAGAAACAATCTTAAAACAAATAGAGGTAAATAATAAGGAAACTTAGAAAAATCCTTGATACATTAGAAGGTATCTTTGCAGTTTATCAGCCGGGTTTAGTTTAATTCCCTTTACCCCAATGGTAAGACATTCAAAAACTAATCCCTTTCTGTTTTGCATAAGATACTGTTAAGCAACAGATGCTGGATAATGAAACAATGTTTCTATATTATTTAGATTAACAAATAATTATATGTGTCACATGGAGATGAATTACGTTTCTGTATTTTTGCGAATCAATCATGAAGAGAATATTTTTAGATTAGAATCTAAAAATATATATGGTATCTACTTTTTGCAGAAAAAATAAACGACGATTGGTGACAAATAATAATGAATACCATTTTTAGATGAAAAGAAGAAATAAACCATGTTTCATAGAACCTTTCGCCAGCACCAATAAAAGCTCAATATCTTAAAGAGGACTGCTTTTATTTCGACCAAAAATACCAGGAACCATCTCGACGGCCCAGGCTTTCGATTAAAAGAAACCCCCAATAAAGTCTTCCCCTGTTTTTTTGCTACGATACCACAGACACACATATACACAGAGCAAACTTATAACATTTCTCTTTTTCGGTAGGGGGTCAAAATTAGCATGCTTTAGAGCCGAATAAATTTTAGGCCGAAATGATATGATTTTTCTTGCTGCATATAAAGACTTTTAAAGTTCTGATAAGACTAAAGACTAAAATAAAATTTTACTTTTCGTCTCACTTAGTCAATATTTAGACGTTTATATATATATTTACGATTAAACGTTACAGATCATCTTAATCCTAAGCATACCAATGCTTATCAAAAAGATCTGTTTTTTTCTATTTCGGTGATTAAAACTGTATTTTATGTAAAAGATGTACATTAAAGAGTCTGTTACTTTATTTATGTTATGTTACAACTATATCCATATACGACAACAAAAGGATTTTAAGATTTTTAAAAAAATTGTACAGAACAAATATATCCCGGAAAAAAAATCTTCATTTCTCCTCTTGTAACTGAATTCAATCAATATCTAGGTATCATCAATTCTATGTCCATGTACCGTTATTTATATAAAACTGGGACAAATATTACTTAATAGGAATAGAAATAGATATAGGAATAGGTCCAACCAAAATATGATTTTTTTAGCACACAGCGTTAACTTATTTATAGATGTGACTAACTTATAAATAAATTATAAATTAAAAATAACTGTAAAGCAAACAAAAAATATTTTTATATATAATTAATAAATTAAAATAATCGAATAATATTCACCAAGATCAATACACATATAAAAATTATTTCGATGTGCAACTCTATAAATACATACATAATACTAAAATCTTATCATCTAAGCTGTATAATCTACATGATATTGTATACCATTGCCTTTCTATGACTAGTTTATTTTACAACTAGATGGAAAATTATCTTATATCTACATAATAAGCCTATTTGTGAGAAAATTCAGGGTATCGAGAAAAAGAGCGTGGAATAAGAAAACGATAACTGGTAACTGTTTATCAATTAGAAATTATTGTGTACTTATCTAAGTGGTGCTTTGTATATATTATTAAAAAATCTATCTTATACCATTATATACATATATCTCTACGGCCTATTTTTTTTAAAACTACATTTGGTAACTCTGGATTATATTCTATTCAACGCCTAGATCGTAGGCACTATATACCAAGGTCTACGAAAATCTGGTTGTAAGAGTTAGAATTAAATGAAAAGATGTTGTATTGAGGTTAAAAATAATAATAATACAGGACAAATTACACACATTGATCTAACTCCTAAGTAAGCAAATGATTTGCTTGTGTTAAGGATGTTTAGACAACGATACAAACACATAGAAATACACATTATAAATACTGATAATATATTTAATAAACGATCAAATCCAGAAATACAGAGATCTATGTTCATCACATACATGTCTGTCCTTGTCAGGAATCGAACCCAAGCCCCATTGAGTCGATATACGTTAGGCGTCTGCGGTAACTACTCGACCAACGAGGCGGTTAGTTTGAGGATATTACTCTATGTAAAAATATATGTTTCACCTACTGCTGCTTGCGGTGACTGGTTGTGTGGCAGGCCGAAGATTTATATATTATATATTTTTTCTGTTATTATTATTTAATTTTCGTTGCCTGAAATCATTAGGCTTCTTTTCAGATTGATTGCGACGGTTCTAGTTGTTCCAAAATTGCACTTAAGTTTGACGTTTGTGAAACAGTGATCACAATAACAAAAAATATATCCGGCTGAGTTTGTTGTGTGGTTCTTTTCAGACCAGGACGCGTTTGGAACCCTCATAGCTTTAACATTAAGATGGAAAGTGCTTTTTCAGAAGGGCTTATTACGATAAATCTAGTATCGTAATAGGCCCTCCTGACATTTCCATGTTGACGTACACAAGTGATCACTGATTATGATTCTAAGTGGAAAAGATATAAATAAATAAATAAAAAATAAATAAATACATATAGGTAGGTCAAGGAACTTTTGATGAAAGTTAATAATTAAAACTATGCAGATTTTAATTATAGTTTGATAATTTAAAAAATAAGAAAATAAAGTTTTTTTCATAACTGGTCTTAGGTCTAAAGTCTGGTTATTATTTATAAGATGCTATATTTCAAACTTAATAAAGTTGAGTACATTTGAAATTTAATCGGGAAACATTTAAAAGAGAAGTTGAATAATAACCGTTGTGGAAAATGCAGCAAGTTTCTTTTAGTTGGAAAGTAATACATTGTGGTTAGGTCGACCGATTCAAAAACTTTCAGAACCACAAGATGAACTTAAACTTAATATTAAAGTTTCATTTGAAGATATCGCATTTCGTAAAATAGAGTCAAGTCATGAGTCATAAGAATATCAATATTCACTTATAATGAAATTTGGTGGTTTTCAAATGAAAAAAATTAAAAGCTTTGTGTACATCATAATAGGGTTTTTTTAAATATATACTTAATGATAAGTGGAGCAAATGACTTCGTAGTCCATTATAGAACTAAATTTATATTATACCTTCCTATATCTGCAGATATTAAATACTTCCTTAATTACAGAAAACATGGTTTATTAATAACTAAAAATGTCAGCAAATATAAACATAAAATTTCCAATTAAAACCTTTCTTTATATTCATATAATGTTGCTGTCCTAGTAATGATTATTTAATTCAATTAGGTTAATGGTTAAAATGTTAAGATAAATCGAACAAAAACAGTAGGTACCTAAGATCGTAAAGAAACGGTAAATACCAATTAATTCCAAATTTAATGCCACTCTAAAAAGTCTTTACAAAGATCTGATTAAAAATGTTTTATTAGAAGACCTTCATCAGCTTACAACTTTTTGTTATACTGTATACTGCTTTCAACCAAGACTCTCTAAGGAAAACTTCGTCGAGTTCCGAAAGAAATTTCTTCTTATCCGATATTTTATATATTAGAAAACGACAGTTTCCTGAATTGAAAAAAACTGTACCGTGTATTTGATTTATTTCTTGTATTCAAATGAAAACTGTATATATATTTGTTGTTTTCAAGAATGTATATATACATTTAAAATTTTATTGAAAATAAAAGTTTAACTTTGCGTATGTCATTACATTATTGTCAAGCGTAGAGAGGCGTATTATGAAACGTAGAGAAGTACATATAATAAATATCACAAAATAGATTTTAATGAATAGATACTAAAATTACTTAATGATAATAGAAAGAGTTAAAGATTATTTCTAATCAGCCGGAATAAAGAATAAAATTCAAGGACCTTTATTCAACATTTCCACCAGCGTCAGTTAAAAACATGTGTTTTATAAAATTAGATGCATGAGTTAATTTTTTTTTTAAGAATAATATTTAATTTTTCTCTGAAAATTAAATTAAATTTTGAACAAATGAACTAACGTAATTCTTTTTTTTTCCACTTGAGGACAGCATTAGTTTAACATTAATCTATATTTATAATATATAATATGTTAACTGACTCAGATAAGCAAAGTCGAAACTAATAAAACAACTGGAAAACAGTAACTAAGGATTATTCATAGTTATCAAAATTATTATAGGGGTCATCACAATTATTTCATTTCTTGCCCGCTTGTCTATCATACGCCATCCATTTAGTTTAGTTTAGTTTCTATCATACGTCATCTTTAGTCTTGCTACTTTACTTATAAATTTTCACGCAATCCATCTATATCTTCTTCGTTCACTTTTCTTATAACCAACCACATTCATATTTAAAACTCTTCTTGTTACATACTTTTCACCTCTCCGCATTAGCCGAAAAGAAATAATTAAAACTGCCTTAATTTAATATTTAACTGAAATAGCTATGAATTGTCTTTTATACAAAAAAATATTTAACATTTATCAAGATAAGGAGGGTAACAATTTATTCCAATTTAAATATCTAAAACGAAACGTTTTCAAAATATATAAGTTGAACATAATTTAATTAAGTTATTATACAAAACGAAAAAGTTATAGATGTTTTCTTATTTCTTTTTGTCTTTTGTCTTTTGTCTTCTAGGAATTAACAAATCTCTAAAGACAAAATATAATCTACAACTTTTCTCTTATGTACCTACATCTTTATTATGTTAATGTCAGCTTAACATTGTGGTATTTTACTCCGAATTTTCATCTATTTAAAAGTATGTAGGATATTAGACTAAAAAGTAAATTTTTGAAGCACTAGTAGTTTTTACCAAAACTAAATTGATATATAATTAATCTATAATTCTTAATCTATACATATTATGTGTATAGATTAAGAATTATTTATGTAATCTATACATATAATAAAATTGTCACTGATCAACACCTGTACATGGAAAATATTTAAAAACAAACATAAGAGCCTTTATAAGAGCAAGGGACCCGAAAAAAATGATTATTAGTTTTGTCTATTTGTCTGTATATTTGTATGTTTGGCGTACTAATCTCAGAAACCCCTAAACCAGTTTGGATACAATTTTCGGGAATATAGTGTCATTGGCGTCACTTGACATTTAGTGTTTTTTTTAAGTTCATAATCCCTTATTTTAGTACCATAGCGGTAAGACATTTTTTCATTATGAAAATAGTGAATCTCCCCTCTGGGACTAATACAAAAAAAAACAAATTCGGACTACTCACTACCAAAAAAATATCTGTAATTAAAATTTTTAAAATAAACTAGAATTACTCCTACACACAAAAACTACTTGACGGATTTTGATGAAACTTTGAAGGTTTATAGTTTATCGCAGGCACATTTAGTTTAATAATAAAAAAAATAAAACAAGTTGTATTTGGATATTTAACTTTTATATCAATACAAAAATAACATCAATAAATAAATAATATAAAAGCGCAATAATTACATGAAAACCTTATAATTTACATGAGTTTCTCAGCCAAATATTTAAAGTTTCTTTATATAATAATTGATACCTATAGTACATTTGTCTATTAAAGCGCTTAAACTCGAAAGTACACGACAGACTTCAGTATTACTACTTTGTATACATTAATAGGTACTTCATTGAGTAAAAATATGTATATCATATGCGTTAATAACACGATACATAATAAAATAATACTCAAGAATTTAAAACAGAGACAGCACACCATGTATGTACGAGTACGTAATATGGCTTATAGTATGGCATGTGTTATCAAATATTAGTTAAAGCTTCGATAATTATTGATAATAATACATAACATCAAATTTCAAACTACATATATCTAAATACTGATGCAAGTTAGTAAACATTTTACTAAATTCATTATAGGAACGAAAACTTCAGTTCTAGATCTGTACACGATCAATAGAGGGCTTATTGTATCAAAAGATAAATTTAGATTGCTGTCATTATAACAGTAAAATACTCCGTAAACCATAGCAAGATCACCGAAAATCTAATAAGAAAAGAAAAACCGTAATAACTTTCGGTCGTTAAAAAGCTTTCAGCGATTAAGGGGTCAACTGGCTCATAAGGCTGCTTACACAAACATCCGAGAAATAACGGATGAAACATATTAGCACTGAATTTGGATAGAAAAACTAGGATACAGACTTAATGCATGTAGCATGTGTGACTACTAAAACAATTTTTATCAGATCGTATGCAGTCTGCAAGCGCCCTTAGAATAATATTTCTTTACTACGTTACAAAAGTTTACAAAGGCTGTCCGTTCAAATAAAATACTAATACTAGATATATACCGTTCTTTACATGAAAGTAATTAAGGCTAAGTTACCTAATAGTGTACCTTAAATTGTACATAATAAATAAAGCAAGGCTTGATTATGACAATGTAAGGAAAAATAAATAATGAATTAGCATATAAAAGAGACAAGCCGGATAATAAGTTAGAAGAATATAAATTTATTTGATAGTATTCGTCAATCTTTAAATAGAGTACTAACCTAATTAATAAATAAAAATCTTAAGGCACTGTTTTAGGTACCAAGATCACAATTTTATTACATTCAACGTTTGTATAATGTTAGTGCGTAAAAGATTAGAATCTTGGAATGTCAAGTTTACAAACATAGAGAATAAACAAAATACTGTTTTGCGTCACAATAGACCTAATAATACTTTAATTGTAGACCAAGAGACATAATTTAGATTAGCTAATAAATGGCTTATAGTATCTATACAATTACTTAAAAAACATAAGCGCATACAGATAAGTATTTCCGCATTGTGCAGAATAACAACATCGACACAATTTACAAATATTTGTATGAACTAATTATGTGCAAAGTTTGCAGTCACCCTTAAGACTACTTAATAAATAGACATGATTCCGACAAAAGCAATCCATATCGAAGTCGATGATCTTGTTTAACATAAAATGAACTATTTAATACTCGTGAACGTATATACAATTTTATGACCATCATATTCACGTTATTATTTACAGCATTTTATTTACAATTGTGTCCATAATTGGCACGTCCTGCGCGCAATACGTTCTATATCACTTCAAAAGTAGTCACTACAGAACACAAACGGTAAACTTTACTTTAGCGATATTTGTACGATGAAGGTAGTATAAAGTCGCCAAAATTATATAGGGCATTAGCGTACCAGTGGACACCGCGAGGAACTTCTGAGGAGGTAGTCCATTTGGCCATCCACCTCAGTGGTGCCATTGCAGCATGGGCAAGAGAATGACTATTAACGAGGGCGTAGCATGATGCTAAGGCATCATCTACTATGATTGTTCCTGTTTTGGTTAGTGGGGCAAACACTCCATGCCTTGAAACCATCCTAGTTTTAACTACTCTTGAAGGGCGCATTACACTGCCTTGACCTCTTGTTAAAAGAACGTCACCCACTTCTACATTGGCTGCAAATGACTCCCGCCACCCATCAGCGGCGGCCAGCAGCAACAGATGAGACGGCGTAGTGGTAATACTGACATTGTTCTCAGCGGTCACTTCGATGAATTGACGTGTTGCGTTTGGATCTCGATCAATAAATGTCAAAATCTGAAAAGATTTTCATTAGATTAGATTTACAGATACAGTATTATTACTACTAGGCAAAAGTAGGTACACAAAAAATGTTTAATCGGATATTAGACCTTGAACAAAATAATATTAAACACACATTAAGGTTACTTTATTATATACAAATAAATGTTTATACACCGTTTTTTTTCTTGGAAAGAAAAAAATCTCCAGCTACAATTACATTTTACGACCTCTTTATTTGCAATAAAACATTAATTTCACATTTTTCTTACCTCAGAGTACACCATTTTTCCATCATCATCGGCAGCCAAGACTTTGTCACCCTTTTCAAGGGTGGCGATATCTTTGGGCCCTGTTTCTGTATGCACCACGGCTCCAGAAGGAAAGCATCCTGCGCCTGTTCCTACAGATGATTCTGAAACAGAGAAACAAAAATCAATTAAAACAAACTATTTAAGAGAAAAATTACTTTTATATCCATATTTATGTATATCTTTAAAACCTTTTGTATAAACTTTGTAGTGTGTGTGTTGAGTGTGTGTGTATAAACCTTGAGTATAAAATATTATAATTTAATTTTGTTCGTGTATGGGTGTTCAGTTTGGTAGCTTGGAATCGACATTAAGATATAAATTATTAAGTTAAGAACCTATTCAATATGTTTTTTTTATACCTTAGAGGCTAGCCAATAATATTTTTACCTGATCATGCTCATATGTATATGGAAAGAAGCATTCAATTCCTAATTTTATAAATACTAATTATTTATTTATTACTAATTGCAAAAAAAAATAAGAAGAAACATAAAATCGTGCAAGAGACGAAAGTAAATTAACTTCGTGTAGTCTTATCCCTTTAAGGAATAACGAGATTTCTCTACGCTCGTAATTAAAATCCGATAAGATACGAAACAAAGAGAATCCGAAGACGCTCTCTTGTTCCCAGTCCCAGGGTTATCTCCACGCCACTAAACTTCGTACATACAGGTAATTCTTTTGTGAGAGACTGATGCCAAAATCCAATATACGAAACGCAGATTATTTACTTATAAATAAAAATTCGAAGAAGCGCGTCTTCGTGAACCTAAACAAATTTAAAAATAAAAAATTCAATCCCTTTTACCTAATCTTAAACCATTGTTTAAAAAAATAATGTTAAGGAAGATCTCCCACAACCTAACTATATTTGTTTATTATCTAATTGTATTTATTTAAATCCTGATCCAGCTTAAACTGTACCTGCTTTTAATCTCAGCATAAAAACTGTCCATTTACGTGAAAAGAAACGAACACGACAAGAATGAGAGGACGACTGGAGGTAAAACTAAAATGTTTCACGCGTCGCTCACAACGGAAGGTGCAAGTGAATAAATTAAAAAAGTCAAATTTATGAAAGTACCCGACACTTACTTTCTACAGAAAGTAATAAGGGTAGTGCAATTTTACGCATAAACGGACACAGTGGCGATGGATTACGGTAAAGCCGATGCGTTTGCGAAAGCTCGTTAAAT
Source organism: Napeogenes sylphis (assembly GCA_959347405.1). NCBI lineage: Eukaryota > Metazoa > Arthropoda > Insecta > Lepidoptera > Nymphalidae > Napeogenes > Napeogenes sylphis. Next base: position 23,692,618 of record OY365788.1, on the reverse strand, counting down.
TTTGATTTGTTGTGTAACCGGGCGATAAATTCTAACGATTCTTTTCACAAAACGATGGGACTGATCATATTACACAATAACTACACAAATTAGATTCCGTTAAAAGTCAAGCGCTTATTGTAGACATTTTGTTTGTTGTTGGTTGAACATACAATCACACAAATCATTGAATAGGTGTCGGCCACCTTTACTTTTTTGCACTCGTTTCTCAAGGCAATCGTTTTTTCTAGAACTTTGTATGAGTACATTTTATATTTCATATTCGGTTTTCGGGTTCCTTTAGTTAAGTTATTTAAAGTGATATCTTAGTAAATCAAGAAAGCCGTTTCAATAATTTATAACAATTTATAAATTTTAATATCCTCCTTAGTCCTAGAATTCCGATCCTTAGTCAGAGAGCGATAATTCTCTTAAAAGGAAAATAATGTTAAGATTGTTTATTAAGTAGAAGTGGTGACTTCATAAAGACAACATTACATATTCATCTAAATGAAAATATTATATTACAAATTGGTCAATAAATAAATGACGAACCAATAGATACGGAAATAAATTTAAAATACATCAAATAAATCAACTATTTAAATTATATAATGAAATTGAAAGATCATTTTTGAGCAGCCTGTCCATCAGAAGTGTAATAGAAATAGACTGCTTATTTATTTTATCAATAATAGTTTTTGTTACTGTATACGTAATAGCTGCAAAGTTGAGCTTAGATAAAAACGTTTACCTCAAGTGTTTTATGATTTAGTTATTTTTAATTTTATGTATTATATGAAATCAACAAATGTGTCTTCTGATTCTATTGTTAACAAAACCTGATGAAAAAACATATTTCTAAGGTTTTTCCCTGTATCGTGTAAATAATAGTTGCTTTAAATAATTATATTTGATTAGCTTTTATGTATGTTTGTCAGGTAATATACACTATCGGTAATAGAAACATACACATCATATTAATGTTTTTAGTATATAAATAATAATATGAATATATTAATAATTATGAATATTTATATATATGTAATACAAAAAATATTCTAATTGCCTATACAACATAAACGTAATTATAATTACGCGTGAACTGTCGTTCTGATTCCGACGGTATTTCAATTTGGACTAATTCAATATTAAACCTGTCACAGTGGCGTGACGTAAGTTAGGCTGAAGATGCGTCGATAAGAGGCGCGAGTGCGGTTGCTGAGCGGGGCGGAGGCGGGCCGGGCCCGGACTGGCCGCGGCGACTCCGCCCCGCTCGGACCACCGGGAGAGCAGGCGGCGCCTGAGTCGAGCATCGCTCTGCCAGATACGCACGTGACACTATTCGCTTAATCTCCTCAATACATCATACATCATACCCACCAAAATCACTTTATATGCAAAAGAGATATGCGAAAGAAAGTGCTTATTTTTTTTATATTGTTTACTTTTTTTTGGAATCAGATGTTTGTAATCTTGTTCTTACTATTACTAAAATAGTAAATAAATATGAATATCGAGATTTTTTTGATATTTTTTTATATAGATATTAAGACTAAGACTAGCGGTAAAGATTGTGTATTATCTAAGAATATCACCGACTTGTTATAAATAATAGAAACCTGAAAGACTTAATATCAAATAAAACCTATAAACAATTATATACAGCTTAATATATTCGCTATATTCAGGTAAATAATATTATACCTATTACCAGTAAATAGGTAACAAAAAGTATGAAATATTAAAATTTGCTGATCTCGTATCCTTTGAAACAAAGTTCCCATACGCCTGAGGGAGAACCCAGATCAACGAGGCAATCTGATTTATATCGTAAGGAATAGCAATTAACGGCTGACATCAACCGCATGGTCATGCAAATGCCAAACTCTGCCGGTTAGGTTATGATTCATACCACACTGTATCTTTATAGAACTTCCACAGTATCAAATATTAATTTAAAATTACTAAATAATTCCAAAATCCCCGGCTTGCTTCGCACAACAAAGGCAACGCAGTTATGCATAATTCTATATAAGTATTCCTTTCATTTTTTTATCTGAGTAAAACCTAAAGCCAGTCCAAAACATAAATGGTCGAACACTCTAAATTGAATTGAAAATAATATGGAAAAATCTAAGTTGTTTTAAAAGTAAATTGATGATTAGATCTTACTTTTAAGAATATATATACATTACATAAACATATACATTTTTATATAAATCTTTGCCACCAGTTACATAATCAAATCAATCAGCTGTATAAATGATAAGAATTAGCATAGCTTACATCTACTTATTATAATTTATCCAGTTATTTCTTCGTCGTAAAACTATTTCATAGCACTCACCGCATTTTACGCAACGCAATACATTAATAAGGTATGCTTACTTTCTAATGTAATTTTACATATCATATTTGTGCCTCAATTTATTGCTGAGTTATTGCTGTCTACGAGTTGACATTGAATAATAGATTAGCCCATTCATCTAAAGACGCTCGAAGTAAATTGAGTAAAGATTTTATATTTTAATCGAAATTCTCGGGTCTTTTAATATGGTAATCGACACCATTCAGAAATCTTGCTCAATATTATGGAGCGATGAACTCTATTACTATGGTTTCTTTAAAGCTAATGCCTGGCGTTACTTTTTGTTTTCTTAACTTTTATCAGATATCAGGAACCAATGCGAATTCTATTTGTTGAATAACAATAGTCATTTTATTGCTATTGTTATTATATTTAAATAAATACAATTTCTCAACGACGTTTACTTGATTCATTCGCAAATATAGTGTTTAGTTTTTAAGTACCACATTCTTCACTGCATATTTTTTAAATCCTTGCTTAAATATTGAAACGTAGTGTGTACACATAGGAGCGAAAATATAAACATCTATTCCATTGGAACATTCCAATCAACACGTAATTATTTTTTTTAAAACATCCCGTACATTGCTATCGGAACAAAAAATAAACATTTATGAGCCACATTTACATCGTTTATAAGTTGTTCGCTGATCAATGATAGAGTATCTTTTAACGTTAAATCTTATTATTACTAGTAATAATCAAAAATATATGTTCTGGTATGTGTGGGAACAGAATGGGACGCGGCCGCAGCTTTCCGGGATGTGGCGTGTCGGGTATCAGCGTGTTCGCATACCGCTCGCCCGAGCGCACATCAACCGCGCGCGCTGCTATCCGCACTCTTGATCCGAGGAAACCCGTTAATTAAAGTTACTTTTTATGTCCCGATTTCACAAATATTTCGTTCATTTATAAATACAATTAACATATCCTCTTGATTAAAATAACATTCTTCTCATTATTTTATACAGACTAAAAAAATGCTTACATAAATGATTTCTATGCCATGATTATTCTATTATAATTCCTAATTATATTACTAGAAACTGCTACTTTATAAACTCGCACATATAACATCGAGTAAAGTCAATTAGCTATTGCATTTAAAGTCTTTCGATGCTCGAGATCTATTTAGCCTCGGTTAATTCAGGCCTCTCGGGACTGTCTGCTTGTCTAGAACGGGTCGCATTCGTCCTTCACATGAGCTCAGTCTCGTGACCTGCCTCGCTCGGTCACGCCCCATTTACGCGCACCTCCTCCGTTTTGAGACATAGATGATCATCATATCATTTTTATGCTTAGATTCATAATCACGAAATAGGGCCATTAGACCGGCTTTTGGACTAAACTGATTTTGGACCTCAATCCTTTTTTCATTCTTTTATATTATCGCAGAAATTGATGAAAATATATATGAGAAATAATTAAATACATAATTATGTAATGGTGAGCCTTAAGTAATAAAATACGGCAACACTTCAACGAGCTACGACAGCTCGACTGCCGGTATTCTACGACACTGAGCGCGTTGATGTCTTTTAAAGGGACAACTGCACTGTTGACAGAATCGCATAAAGTATACAAATAAAAACTTGATAAAAGAAATCAGGCATTCATATTTTTTTATAACTAGTATACACTTATAGGTAAAATTCTAGCAACCAATCTTTTGTTACCAAAACGTAAAAAAAAGGTTGCATAAAAGATATAATAAAAATCAGCCAATTAAAATCAATTAATTGGAACGATTATTAAAGCTAGTAATTTTATTGGCTGCGATGAACCACTGCTATGCTTTAATTTAATATACGAGATCATGTCACGAGACTGGTTTTCAAGGTTTACCTTTGTGGGCTGGGATTTGTATTTAAAAAGGATATAGTATGTCAAAGTAACATATATTTAAATGTATAAAAATGTACATTTAAATGCACATAAGAATTATTAATTGCATTTTTTTATATATACATGTGTTAAATGTATTTTATTATACCATAAAACTTTTTAATTCATTATATGCTACCACGGTATTTAACGAGCGATTAATAATTCATTACTTAAGGTAAAAAAAAATAAAAGGGTTTAAAATATTTATAATGGCCGGCCAGGTATTTAAGAGACGTCAAATTGCAATATAATTGTTGAAATCAATTTAAGAATATTTTATTAAGTATTGACAAATTTGTAGTTCGTCATTTTTGTTAAGCTCTCAATATTTAAGAACTACATTATTAAAAATTCGTGCGTTTGTCCTTGACCCTGGTACAGAGAGCCACGACCGGGACATATAACTCACATTAATTATTTATAAACTCCAAATTAATACTTAAAACTCCGATTAAATAAAAAGCCGGAATAAATGAATAAACATCGGAACAAATTGACTGCGACCGATTCGACTCCGCCATCAGCGACCGTTTTTAAACAATGCCTAATGTTTTTTTCTCTATGATGATAAATGTTTGAATTAAGGGTCTGACTAATCGATTATTTTAAATAAACTATCCATTATACATATCTACTAATTTATTTGAACCATTTCTAATATATAGTTATATATTAAAAATCGTTATATACGTATTGTTTACTTAACTTGATTGAGTACAGAGTAAAGATTTAATTGCAAACATAACGTCCCCAAATCACTAAATTATTATAAGAATGCGTAGAAGGACCAGATTGAATTCATAATAACTAAAACATGTTCATACATACATATAAATAGTTGTTTCTCTCATCGTTATGTTGCATATACACATATAACTATAAGTAGCCATTGAATCACCGGCGTAATTATAGAAGTGGGGGATTGGCTGCGATGCGGCTGTGTTAGACAAGGACAGAGATAGGTTTTGGATGATGTTCGAGAGGGAAGGCTGTTAACAAGAGGCTTGTTCGTCCGTTTGATCGACACCGCCGGAGAGCGGGCGCGGGAAGCTGTCCGAGATGCATTCTTCTTGTAAACTTCCACTATATATTCGGCTGTAAGGTCTGTCCCTTACTCCATTTTATACAGTTATATACCCATCCATTTTGATATCACAAAAAAGATAAGTTATTCAATTTTTTCGTAATAATTGGTGTATAATGTATATCTATTTGATAAGGTAATGTATTCTAAATGATTTTATAATATAATACAAACTTAAAGTACATACCGGTCCTAACAGAGCAGTGGATGTAGGAACGGCTTTCATAGAAGACCCAGTCGAATCCAGCTTCAACAGCAAGTCGTGCAAGCATTCCGTACTTGCTCCGATCTCGATCGCTGGTCGTGAGATCCACAGCTCGACCCTCATAGTGAAGAGAGTTCTCGAGATGAGAGTTCTCCTCTTCCCAACCCTCAATGACTCGTAGCCGCACGCCTGGCCATTGATTCATCACGCTGATGGCAAGAGTGTTCAGCTTTTCTTTACATCTCTGAAAACAGTATGATAAAGTTATTTTATTTCATATTAAAATAGCCCAAGTATTATCACAATATATTTTAACAATAACGTTATTTCTAACAATAATTTTAAGTGTTGTAATCTAGTGGTGTAATATGTAGTAATGCTCACTAGATCTTCATTTTCATCTTTGAAGAGATATAATACCTATTTTTTCAATTACCTAAACAAAACCATTGTTCGGTTACCTAAATATAACCATTTGTCAAACACAATATACTTGCATAAAGGCGTTGTTTTAGTGTATTAATAATATAGCAATTAATCTTATATCCGACTTCAAAAGAAATAATTGGACACGCTAAACGTATGCGAATTGCATTGTCTGATTCTATCATAGAAAAAAACTAAAAGAAGTGCTAACAAATTGACAAACGCATCGCAAACCGACGCGTTAACGTCGGCATTTTGTCATAAAAAATAAATAAAATTAAAGCGAGCCGCACAAAAGGATAAACACGGCGTTGTTTGTAAAATAACTTTGCGGGACGTATAAAGGAAATGTCAAAATATTTATAAAGAAATGCGGACAATGCTGGACATACCGCATGCCTGCTTTGTGCGTCGATGTCAACTCACTCTATGCAGATTTTGTAGTGAAAAAATGTTAAGATTGACGTAACGAATCGAACCGATAGGCGCCCCGCGTGGAAGTCGCGTCCCCTTGTATTGAATATAAAAGATATTTTGGAGCACCGTACATAATTATTTCTACGAACGTTCCAACCACCTAATAAAGAGTTGTAAGAAATTCAAAACGCCCAACTTCGCCAAAGTCATTCCAGATTTTTGACGGTTCAGATTTTCAAATTTACGAATGTACAAATATTTAAGACTTGTCACTGGAATGAATTGTGTTTCCTGGACCCAACGGAAATATTTTTCACAATCGATAAAACTTTTGGTATGCTATTCAAACCTACATACCTTCGTCTATTAGAACATTATCATCATCAATACCGTTGCATTCAATCATACATCTTTAATTAACTTTAACCGATATACATTTAGAAAAGATATAAAACCTGCATTCTGGAATAAATTAAATTAAATATGGAATTTAAACAGGTCACCGATTCGGGCGGAAGATGGCGGCGCGGTCCAAGCGACGGGATGCTTAGTGTTTACTCAGCAGAGTCTCAGCACTAAAACAATCGTATGCTAAATGTAAACCCAAACATTGATGCACTTTAACGTGAGAACATCGCTGTGCCATAATTAGGTCCCTTTGCTTACATGTTTGTATTTCAATATTCCCAGACAATATTCATTTTTTTTATTTTCAACAGCAAATAGATACTTTTCGGTAAGTGACAAATCATTTAAATTGCGTTATATAAGTTTATCTTATACAGCCATGTGATAAGTCTGTATTTTATATGTGTGTCTGTTCGATTACTAGTTTATAAACGAGATAGAATGCGACATGGCGGGAGGGCTATTATAAATTCATTATGCACATTTTTAGTAAACAAGCTGTCGATCACAATGCCATACCGCAGCGGGGAGCCTGCCTCTGACACCTCTCTACCCTGGCACTAACATCATATAATACATACTGTACACGCCAAACATAAAACAGCCAAAGCATATCAACTATCAAACCAGTTTTTATATTAAAAAACCATTTGCAAATTATCAAATTACACTATATCAAAATCTCATTTGGACTATAATAATTAAAAAATAACGAGCGTGTCGAATACCTAAGGCCATGTTTCGAAGTGAAACCAGGCTACCTGAACCGGTGGCGAGGAACTTGCGGACGCATAATGAAGGCCGTGCGTTGGAATTGATTTAAAAAATGGAAAAAAAACATGGAGGATCATCGCACTGCAACAACGGGTGCAGTAATGTGAGATTATATGCATACGAATTACGAACTCTGAATTTCACTCGCCATTCTGGAACCGTATAAATTAAGTCTGCGTAAGAAAGAAAAAAAAGCAATATTAGTCTAAGAAGATTGTGTAAAGGGAACTTTATTAATTCCCACTGCATCATTCGCCACCTCCTCTATGCCCGGACTGTCTACTAATTTATCACCGCCTCCCTCTGCGACCATAATAATATATTAGGATAATTAAATGGCTCTTTACATTCCTTAACACATCTTTTTTTGTATAATGTGAAGTCGAAAAGCACCGACCAATACTGACTGGTTTTGATGTTTTTTTATCTTTTGGAAATAACAACAAATAGTTAAGGGTTGTTTTTTTAAGTACGAGCGTTAAATTTATTCAAGCAAAGTTAGCTTTATGATCTATTACATAGTTACAACTACACTCAGAACTTATTATAAGGGTATAAGATATTTTTGCTTAGATTATCTTTGTTAATTAAGATTTTATTCAAATATAATATTAATAGGTAATAATAAAAGATGACTACCTATAGCACATTTTACTCTAAATAGAAAATAAAGTATATGTACAAAAGTAGTAATGTATAGAATAAACATTTGTTTGCTACGCGTAAACCCCGTTGTCGCACTAGCCGTTGAACAAGTCATAAATATGCATAGAGAAGATCACCTGTACCAGTTTGTTAAAGCACCTTAATGTTTGTTCACGAAAAATATTAGGCTTTGTACAAGCTTTGTTATATTAATGCGCTTGTCGAATGTGTGGTATCACCAATTTTTGGAAGCTTAAATACTTTAATATACATTATATTTTCTTTATGTACAAAGAAATAGTTCCATTTTGTGCTACAATGTTGGTATAGAAGACGATTACCTTTTCGCACAGGAATGTAATAAAATAAATATTAAATGTTTTTATTTCAAGCTTACCTATAACCTATCACTGCTAATTGCATCTTTTAAAATAAATAACTGTGCGGATGTTGGCTAGTAAGAGTAAGCTGTTCAAGAATGATTTTTATTTTTTTCCCATAGAGCTATACACGATACGCTAACGAAAACAGTCCACAAGGTTTTAAGGGGAGTCGGGCGCCTTTCACTTTGTTAAAAAAAGTCTTTTGAAACAAGACACCAATATGCAGTGTTTGCTTGAGTTACAGAACATTGGTAATGAAACGTTACACTTCATTCACTGGATTGTCTTCTATAATGGATTCTATTCAGGTATGTGTATACACATGTTGCATGATATAATAAATACCTTAAATATGTATGACACAATACAATTACAATACAAGGTTCGACTGTCGACATTATATCAAGATATTTGTTATTTCATATCTATGTCTTATTTTTTGTGTCTTTATATTTGTTTATGACTATTTTATATAACCTTTAGTTAAGTTCTTATTAAGTTTAATTCTTTCATAAAATATACATCGCTATCGATTTTTTGATTACGTGTAAGTTAAAAACACTTTTTTTATGACATTTATTGTTTTGTTAATAAATCTGAAAGGAAATAATAATGTCATTATTGTAGATAATTAAAAAAATAATAATAAAGAACAGGAATTATTTCATAATTATCCTTGACATTTTACAAAAAAAAGAATACAATTAATTATTACCTTATAGATTAAGATCTGTACTAAATCTTAATTGTAAATTTGAAAATTTAAAATTTCTACTACTTTCTTAAATTCTATTCCATTCATGTATTCCATTACAATCTTAAACTCCCTTGGGCATGATCGGTTGACTACCTTGTTGTTATTTTATCTGTGGTAGTTAGTACCCGCGGGAATTTTGTGAGCATTATTTATAATATCATGATCGTTGTAGCGGGGGTCAATGGTGGAGTCAATGAGAACATGCCCACTAGTTGCAACTTGCAAGTCATCTGAATGAAAAATGGAATCCACGCTTCCGACGTCGATTAATATTTAGAGTTCTTTCTTCTTTAATATATCATTTGTATTCAGGTAAAACACAATGTTTTAAACTTAACAATTTATTATAATTTAAAAAACGTAGCTCCATTTTGTTTTTTGCAATTACCATCTCTACTAAACCACATACGGAAGATAATAAATATTAACTGGCGTATCGTGCTAATTTAATGCGTCAACCCTTGTCGAGCTGATAACTACCGCTGATCGATTTGCATCCATAATTACGTCACTTTTAGCGCAGCAGGTGATGAAATTGCGACAAGTATGTGATTGCAGAAGGCGATGAATGCCCGCCTCTTCCGACTCGACCGGTTTCGTGGTTTTACCTTATCTAACTTCATCTACCTTCGATGTACTTCAACTATTTAAATGAAATCATCAAACATTTTACACATAAAGCCATTTTAATTTACTTTCCGAATATGACATTTATTTTACTTACCCATAACCGTCGTAACAACTCGTTAATAAATCTATTAATTGAATCAAAGTCATAACGCGTTTGAGCTATCGCAATAAAATTTATTGATTTATCAGTGTATCAGAAAATCGTAAGTCAAACCGTCGCGTCGCATTTGGTACGGGCGGCTGCGTGGCTCGCGCACTAATCTCCCAAGTCGGTACGGTCTGGCGCGAAGCTATTCACGCCAAAGGAGTCATTCCTATTGAAGTTCATCTTAGAATAATAAACTGTATTTGTTACATCTCAGACTCGTAATCGCCGCTTTTATTGTTTGTCTCTCGTCCCAAAGAGAAGTGATCACATCATCGTGGGAGTAAAGTCAACAATCGCACACGGATCACACTATACGTCCTCTTTTGCTGACGGTCCCGAAGTGCCTCTCGATAATATTTTATAAGACAAATAACCCGATAAAAATGTTTTGACGTGAACCCGTGTTCATCGCTCACACTAAAATGCGTTCAGTGAACGCGTATAATAAAATATTTATTTTAAATTTGGTGATTTCGTGTAAAAATAAAATAAAACAGTTCTTTATTTAGTGTCAACTTTATTGGTGGTGAGCGAAGCGTTAAGGCGATCTGTCGGATGTATGCGCTGACAGGCCTGGTGGGACCGGCGGCGGTGGACTTTACTGAGGGTCCATTAGCATTGTTTTAAAGGATTAAGCGGCGTTTAGGACACATTCTAAGACGACACACATATTTTTATGACACATACCATTATTTATTTTTTGTATAATCAGTGTGAAATAGCTACCAGAGCGTAAGTGTTTGATAAGTATAATTTGTTTTTGTTTACAAAACTTAATGGATGTTATCTATGAATATATCCATTTTTGTCACTATAATATGATTGTATATGGAATTGTTTACATAATAAAATATAATGTTCGTAGTGCTACTTTTTTATACGATTGGGTCGCTTTGACCGCTAAATTTTATTAGTTGCGTCAGCGGTCGGTGTCAAGTTACACAAAAGGTTTTGTATTGTTTTCGTTACCCAAATCAAAAATGATATCTCAAGTAATTTGACAAAATTACTCGATGAGAGAGGTATCGTTTTTGAATCATTTCCTTCGCGACAAGCTGTAGCAGCGATACTAAACTTTAGCCCGTATCTTGTACGCATACAAAATATACAAGTAAGTTCGAACTGCAAATATAAGTTGGCAACACGGGATAGAATATTGGTTTACATGTTGTAACGTGCTTCCAATCGATTAATATTTCACTCCGAAGACAAACTGACATGGGATCATCCTGTGGTCATTTCCACTTCACTTCCTCTCCGCAATTTGCAGGATTGACATTAATTTTAAGTTCATGATCCATTTTAAATACGGTATCATAGAGGTCCCAAGCTGGAGTATGTTTGTCTTAGTAAATTTTTAGTCAACATTCCTTTTAAAAAAACTGAGAAAATATTACTAAAATATTTATACACTTTGTATTTAAACGTTTGAATAAAATGTTATTTATAAAAATGGATTGATCAATTCACCTTTTAATAAAACACTGAAAAGGGAAATAGAAATTAATTTTCATAAAGAGGCACTTAAAGTCCAAGTCTGTCATTTAAAGGGACCGATTATTTATGTCGCTTATCTGAGGACAAAGAAAAGCTTTGGACGAGCCTCCGTCCTACTCCATTGTTGTAGCCCAAGGATCAGATCCACGATACCGACAGACAGACAGTCGTGCAATTTTATATTTATTTCTAACAAAGGTAATAATTAAATGAATATCAAAATATTTTCCTTTAAACCTACGGTAGTCGACATTTAGCGCGAGGTATTCTTGCAAATACTTCGGTGTGATCAAAGACATCGGTCGAAAATTAATTATCAATTTGTCGTGGGTGCCAGGCAGGCGACATAAATCGATCGGGTGTATCTGCCTGCAGCCACATTAGCCACGCTCCGACACGAGATAAGGATAACAAATGCTCAGTTTAAGGTTATCTGAACATCGCGGACATGAGAGAGCTTTTTGCCACTGCGTCCCTTGAATTGACCTTTTTATACTTTATAACGTTCTTAGTGGGTAGACATTTTTTGCGCATTTTATTGTTTATTTTATATATTTTGTTAAAAGGTAATATTATGATATTGTGTTGTGTTGAACTCTCTTATTAATTACTATGTCTTACATTTTTAGTCTGAAACAACAGCTTTTTTTAAAAAACAAAATATCATAGGTATATAAACATATATATATATATATATATATATATATATATATATATATATATATATATATATATATATATATATATATATATATATATATATATATATTAATACCCGACAAAGGAGGTCTTTCGGTATGGATAATATATGTTCAAGAGGTTGCGATTTAAAATGGCCGCTTTTTTAACCGCTGCTAGGGTATAATTATTATCAAGCAACAGGCGTATGCGAAATTGGGGTCTCACCTCGTCTGAACGGTCATAAATAAAATAAAATGAGTGCCGTCGGTGGGAGGAAACCAGCGCTAATGAATAAGCAGGATGACCCAAGTCTGACGCAGCGGGACTCTCGGCCATCACTATTAAACAACCTAAAGTATTCTGATTCATTTCTATTGGTCACGATCGTTATTTACCTCCAATGTTTCATACACACCAAACAGTATTAAACAAAAATCATCCTATAACACAGAAAAGAAAACTCGATCTAAAACAGATCATTCAAATTTATACCCCACATTACACAATAATCTTTGTATATAAATGTTGAAAATTACTCAACACGAGATCCCAAATTTGAATATGAATAGACAGGCGCCATGTAGGCAGGTACATAAAAACCAGCAACCAAAATAATAATAGTAGACAAATGTCCCCTTAGCGCACACAATGCGCGGCCTCCGCTATCAATTTAGCTTTAAGACATGCTAATTTGAAAGTCTAAAGAGCTTTATGCCAAAGTAAACTAAATATACAATTAAAACCCGAATGAGGAAAATATTTTAAACTTTTGCTTTTAAAAACTCATAACACTGGTAGTATTTTAAATAATCGACGATTTATTAAAAAAAAAGAACGGAGACCTTCTATTAATATAAATAGTGAAGTGTTTCTAAGGAAATGGTTGTGTCATAAAATTTTGTAAGAGGTGTAATGAGTATTTAATAGGTATACAAATATGAGGGTATTTATTCACACTCTGAGAGAAAAGTAAGTAAAATTGGAAAAATACACATTTAAAGCTGGGTAGATACTTAAAGTGTATAAGTCTAAGGCGTAGCTGCGCTTGCGCAGGAGTCTGTCCGGTCTCGAATCGCGATCTTTATCGGACGTCGCCGTGTCGACTTCACAATGCCATCTTTTGTGTTCCGACACGATTATTTATTGCAACCAAACATCGCTTACAAGAATGATATAACTCCGCAATTTAAAATTTACTTAAATCGACCACGCCCTTTATTTCTTTTAATTCAATCAATTATTGTCGCTACATATTATATTCATTATTTTACATAGGGCATAAAGTTGTGTAAATTAATATTTAAAATATTATTTTACATGTTAATTACGCAATATTACATGTCAAGTATAGTTGTATTTACAATACAAACTTTATGGAAGTGCTAATTTTACAATTATAAAATCCAACATCACGAACCATAAAATCCTTTTTGTTCGAAACTAGGTGCATCATAAAACGTAGATACTTGTATGAAGGATTGCAAAATAAGCTAGAAGTTTTTATGAAGTAGTATTTAAAAATAGGCAGTGTAAATATATTTGCAAAAGTATTCGTTGAAATGATCTATTACAAAGTGGAAACAATGCTGCAGTATGCCGTAAGTAAAAGTTGGACAATGCAACGGAGACGATACTCAAAGATATTCGAGAGCATTGGGGCCAGCACGGCAAGTATTTTAATGGTTATGATAATCGGTATGTCGGCCGTTGTATTAAAACAATGATCAATAATTTTGTATTTATGTTACATTGCAGAAAAGAAACAAAACATTCGACTGTTTCTACTAATATTTGCTAGTACTTCAACCGATACCATTTTACGAAATACCAAGCTAATGAAAAATAAGAATTTTAACGCATCATTACTATTTAGCAAAAACAAATGTTTGCTTAAATCTTCTACCAGTATTTCAATCGTCTTTCTCAGTATCTATATTTCAGTACGAATATTTAAGAAGTAGGTATTCAGACGGTAAAATTTTTATACTTCTTCATCAGAGCAGCCCAAATAATGTGTGTATCCGTCTCAAGTCCGAATTAAGAAATACAATCTCCATCCTGAACGGAAATACCTATACAGCTCAATTGTTTTAATAACAAAAAAGTTTAATAACAAAAAACCCAAATGCAAATATACCTTATCGGAGGCACGAAGTCCATCGATAGTCTAAATAACGACGTGACCTAACAAAATATAAACCCATTACACAATTAATCTCGAGAAGCAAATCGCATTGTTCTTTAATCAATATCCGTCACTAGACCAAATAACTAACTTAAACTAAAACAGCTCAGCTTTCAAAAAGAAACTCGTGTTAAACTATACCTAGTATAGTTAGTTTTTGGTTTGATTAATTAATAAAAATACTATAGGCTTTTGGTTTGATTAATTGAAATTACTTGAAAGTTCGTATTTCTTTAATAACTAACTTTTTTTTAAATCATCTATTAATCTCATTTTAACATTTTGTTAACAGTTACCAAGTTAGAAATTGTGGCAATATATTTTTAATTGAAAAAACCAAACAAATAAAAAAGATATGAAAAAAATATATAGAGAAAAAAATGCTACCAGTTATTAAAAAAAAATGTATTCCGTGAGAACATTTATTCTTTATAATGGCCACAACTTTTGTGACTTATCACATAATGGCATATATTATACATAACGAAAGTTATTACGTAATTTACTGTAGAATTAATAAATAATACAAAAATAATTTCTCATATCAATTATAGCCTGGTCTTAGTTATTTATTTTTCTTTTTATTAAGAAAGTTATTCAACTGCCAGCAGTTATTTTAAATAAAAGACTGAAATAACTTCTTAATTTATAATAGCTTTCAACGTGGAATTTGTTACATGCTAACAACACAAAATGTTAACTACAATTTTCGTAGCCATAACGTATTGGCTATAAATCCTTAAAATACTACTATTGCTGTTAGGTAATGTTCTGTACTAACAGTATGTACTAACCAGAATTTAATCGAGTAATACAAACAGACTGTATATAATCCTACAAACAAGACCCATAAAAACTCAATTACATGCTCATGAAATCAATTTTAAATAAACAAGCCTTGATAAACATGAACTTAAGAACCCGATACATTTAATTTTTAAATTAATTAACCGCCGCCAAGGAATGGCGCACAGCTAGGAACGTAAAATACTTTACGAGTATGACGACCTAATTTGATTAATTTCTTTATGATTTCTTGATGTCAAAACACGTCATGTTATAATTAAAACAAATATCTTTGCTATCACGCATTTCATCTAGTTCCAATCTCACATCTTAATTTATGTAGTCGTAAATGTAAACAAACGTAAAAAGATAGAAATATATTCGTTGTTGGAAAATGGATTCTCGCTAAACTAAAGATTATTTTTATGATAATAAAACTACGGCGTAAAGGTACCACATGGGTGAACACCAATTGATGATTATAATAATGTAAACAAATGAATCACATCGCCCACACCACTTGAAACTTCTAACGAAATCATAAACGAGGAATTGAGTACATACTTTGATTTCATCATTAAATATGTTCAAAAATATATAATATACAAATAATACTATGCATATGATAATGGTCATATCTGTAAAATCTTTTCTAAGATAAGATATTTTTTAAGTAAAAATAATTAAAAATAAACAAACCAGTGCGAATAACAAAATCTTAGCATATCTCGGAAAAATATCTCAGGGCTCCTGGAATTGAGGTTACTGGTAGCCGCAGAAAACAGATGCTATTTTAGATATTAAATCTGTAGCCACATATAAAATAACATTTGGAATATTGAAATATTTGAATATAGAACTAGAAACAGGAATAGAGATATCTGATGATCTCTGATTATTACAGCCTTATTATTTTTATAAAAATTATCTTTAAGTACCTATAATATATTCATCATGTAATTATTGATGAAAAATAAATAACTTCTATGCTGAGAACTTTTAAAATAATACAATTAAAACTATTTTCTGACATTTTTAATAGATTAAATACATATATTTTAAAATTAAAGATATGCGTTAAAACCATAATGAATCATATAGGTCCATAGTACCAGGTGATAACAGTCGCCGTTCCCATACATTCGCACATTCTCGCGAATTGGCTTCAACGAACGTACACAAGAATGCACTTTACAACACGAGGTCTCAATCGGTAATTTTTTACATGTTTGCCAAAGATCCGATATTCAACACACGACATGTGAAGATTAATTTTCGAGGTGACAGATGTCACTTTAATTTATTATTGGCCATTGTCTTGCGAGTGACGTCATCTCAGGCATCCGCGGAATATCAGATTCAATAAAAATTTTCTTTTTAAATACTAATATAAACAGACTGTAACATGCAAAGATTTCCATAATTTTAAGATTTTTATTGACTTGTTAAAATTTATTCTGAAGTGTAACATAAATGTCAAAGTATGTTGTGATGTCTTTATAAATGTAATATTATTTTGCAATATTGATTCAATCTGCATGCGGTTTTAAGTATTGTAAAATACTTCTGATCTCTGTGTTGAGGTTTAAAAGACACATGATGTGACCGCTACGGTGTTCTAGTGTTTCAGGTGACCGCAGCCTCAGCTGAAGTCATTGACCCCAAAACTCTTACCAACACCATTTCTCTCTATGAGAAATGACATGAATTTATAGGCGTTAAATTGCTTCTACAATGATCCTGTAAACTGATGTAAGAGCCCTATAAAATCGATCACACAAGCTTTTAAACTGGCTAAAGAAAATAATAAAATCGCAGGTCATTAAACATCGTAATATTACGACAACGAGGACTCTCATATCAAATAAAATATATTAATAGTATAAGACTATTTAATTTCTACTCTGTAAAAATACATAAAAGAAAGTATGGTTATTTTTTAAGGACTCTATCAAAGGTCCGACCGCCAGAAAGCGCTGGGTGGAGCTAATAAACTATTTGAGTAGTGCGTAGTGTTGACACTGGTGTTTCACACCTGAACAATGCTCCTCGTTTGCATTAATGTAAATTAGGTTAGGCAGCCCGCCGCCGCGCCTACATTCAATTAGACGGGCCCTAAAGTAGCTCATATGTACTTATGTAAAGGCAACTAATAACTTGTACACATCAACTTCCTCGCGTGTAATGATCGTCTAAAGAAAATATTGATGCAACTGCATACCAATATAATTCCAGCGTGACGATACACGAACCGCCCACGGAATTCATTTCTTAGTCGACTTAACTACTCGTAGTGCAGGCAATGTGGGAACCGTCTAGTTTTGTTAAGATGGTTAATGTTCAGCTAGTTTTATATATTGTTTCAATTTATATCTGCTAGATTGTCATGATATTTATCAATTATGTAAACACAATATTGTTATTATTTCTCAAACTAAAAGTGTTAAAAATATAAGTATCTATATTGTGATTAAAGAATCTAAAAATAAAGAAGCTTCGCATCAGGAACGAACGCGTAGTGCGGTGTCAAAGACTGTGCGCGTGTTCATCGTCAGTCAGCACTTGCGCAGATCGCATAAACAAATCCGCTGAGTTGCGTGCTTTACATTTTGCGTTTATACGGAATTTATCTTTGATAATACATAAATTAAACAAATTATTATAATATTTACAAGTGGACCTTGATGTTCCAATTAATTTAAACAGTATCGGCCAAAGGAATACGAGCCCAAATCGGACGTGTCATTAACATTTCCGAACGTCACAAATCACACTAGCAAAATGCGAGATCTATAGCCGAAAAAGATCTATGTTAGGAATGTTTTTTTTTATTCTAAAGCGGTGGAGTCGCACGCGCGGTTCGATTGTGGCTGTGTGGTCCTCGCCAGCCACTTTGTAAATAGCGCGGTTTACCTTTTTCAACTTTTGTGTTTTGTTACCTTTTGTGCTGTTGTACGACCAATATTACCATAGCTATTTAGACCCGTCGGATAAATAAATACGTCATTTATCATGGTAACTGATGCGCATGGATGTCGCGATGTCACAACGTTCAAATGGGGTGAAGATTTGATCTTTAGCCTTCACGATTTGTAGCGATTTATCTTACATTGTTTCCTTGTTAGTCCACGATAATGGCTTCAAGAAAAGCAAGTAATTTATACTGAAACGAGATACTGTATATTTTTAGACATGCTAGGGATATTAGGACTTACTTATCTATCGCAAATATTTTTTTATTTATCTAACGTTTCTTAAGTAAATGCCAACATTTATTGTCATATGAGACACAATATTATATTGAAATATATTAGGTTCAGTCTAAAACAATATAAAGCTGTACTTTTGCAATGCAATGTCACAAATTTAAGTACAAACTGTTTTAATTTACGATCTTAGCCTACGAATGCACGTTAGGACCATCTGCTTAAGTTTTACAAAAAAAAATCATCACAAGAACTGCACCATCAAATTGTGGCCATAATAAATTCACTCCAACCGCAGGCCTCTTTCACAATATTTGTATCGGGGCGACAAAAAGGGCCGAAAGGGCGGCCCTTCGTTGAATGAAGGGAAGGTAAATAAATATAAATAAAGGTGAGGGCGGCGGGGTGCGGGGGGACGGCGGCATCCCGCGGCGCCTGCGCAGGCTCGCCGGCCGTTTTGAAACTTAAAAGAATGTAGCCCTACTACACTACTGAAAAACTAGATAACATACATGCTTGTAAAAATAAGTTCACTCTCGAAACAATAAAAACGAATGAATCTATGAATCGGTGGTAATATGGAAATGAAATAATATTTTCAGTACAAAACAAGCATGTGTAAATTTTCTACATTGTAAAAATCCAATTACAAGCTCATTGTTCTTGGTACGACCCGTCACACATCATTAAACGGGACCAATGAGAATCGTAAAAGGTACATGGGCGCTGATCGCTTGCGTTGCGACCATAATCGAAAGCACCACGACCAATTACAGGTCTGTGCTGTGGCGAGGTGCACTTTTATTGGGTGTAACATTTAAGTGCCAATCGACATGCCACAATAAGTTCCTCTTCATTCTTATAACTAGAATTTTATAATTCGAAGCTGTCTCTAAAATGTCAAATGAGGTTCAAAGTAAAATATCAATTTATTTAATTGTACGTAATTTGTTAAGCATCAAATCTATTTCATCCGCCTATATTGTGGTACTAAAGAGAATATATTCAGTTAGCAATAAATTTATAATAGCATGCTTGCTTACAAGAAATTGAGAACACTGAGTCAAATAAACAGTGAAGTATTAATAATATAATCATTAGAAAATAGTAGGTAGGTTGAAAACAAACTTCTACATTTTTACAATAACATACATATTTAAAAACATTCATAAGTTTTATTTTGTTATTTAATTTTTACATATGTTTAATAAACATAGTTTAAATGAAAAGTCGGAAAATGTATTTAAGTATTTCATAAATTCAAACTTCTTCCGTGTTTAAATATGATGAGAAGGTCTACTAATATCGTAACAATATATAGCTCTGCCCTATTTCGTATCTCCTTTATTTTAAGATCTACTAGATTTATGAGCGCTTCTAAACTTATCTGTAATCCACACGAACGTCGTAGAAATCTAATAATCTTTAAGACAATGCTATATTTAGATGATTGATATTATTATAAAAACTAAGATGAATAAATATTAAAAAAAAATACATATTAGGTTTTAAAAGTAGTTGTGAATATAAAAGTATACCCACATAAACATTCTATAATATTTATAAAGTATTTAGTTGTCCGTACCTCTTAGCATTGACTGAGGTTTGACAGATAAGAATAAGATAAGTTTCAACAGCTGTAAGTCGACAAATATTTGCGTAAATTATTAAAACAACCTACGTTAACGTAGCATAATTAAACAAAGGCCAAACATATGAACCACGTATATATTGATAACTTTAATTTATAATTTAATCATGTAGATTAATAAAATATATTTTTTTTACAAGCAGCCCTTATTCCAATGCCAAATCCGCCCGGATTGTGTCACAAGAATATAATGTAAATAATCATAGCTAAGAGTGAAATTCATGTACATTATATTTTCTCTAACAGTTGCAGCTAAATGCACTGAGTAGTGCAGTAGGTACACGGTATAGGATATTGACACACTTGTGTATACATTTATCACAATTGTTTACGTTAGCCGAAGATATGCAAATCGTTAATTTATCGCCACCTTTAGAAGCAACTATATGAAACAAACCGCAAACATTGACGAGGTTCAAAGACCTATCATGAACGGTTTGGTTCGTATTTGAACAAGTGTTTCTTGCATTCGCTCGGGAACGCTGAGGGCTGCTATGACGATTGACAGCTATATGACAGCATATTTATGTAAACTGACTTATTAGTTGTTTACACTATACCTATACTTTTGCTACAATACACGTATACAACATGTTACGTCTGTTTGATGTTAGTTTCTGTGTGTCTTACTTGTTTTCTTGTATGACGCTTGGAACTGAGGTCAGTATTTAATATTATCATCTACTTAATTAAAATTATTTTATATATTAGCATTAATTAAATTCTAAATAATTTAATAATAATAAAAAAAATGAAATAATATCTACAGATATATATGCATAACGTGTGTTATTTATATCTGTAAATAGTAAGCAATAAGACAGAAAGATACTAATGGTAAACATGCAATAAGGCTGTTAAAGGGTCTTTATTACATTTTACAGCGTTGTAAACCCACCGTAGGATTTTAGGATTAATTTGATTATGGTCAATTATTCACAAAGCGATCGCGGCTCGTTCCGTTTTTTATCCTGCGCTAATAAGCCGAAAAGTATCTAATTTAGTCGGCGGTGTCTTTGCTGCTAACAAATTAAACCACTTTAGCGTATCGCTGTTTAAAATAAAACAAATATAAACAATCTATAATTAAGTGACTTTAAAACGATTTCATCGTATAAATCAAACTATTTATACGATAAAATAATGTTTGCACCGCTCAGGTTTCACGAGATTAACATAAATCCATACATTAAAGTTAACCGACACCGACAGACATTTAAATGAAGTTTAAACACGGAGTAATCTAGAGATTATGAAAATTAAATTAAGATAACAGAGCTGTCGGTGTGTGTGTGCTATCTGCGCGGGCGATGCACTAAAAGTTTGTTGTAATTCGAGCGTCAAATACGAAATTGAATAATGCTGACCTATCCCGCGACCGCCTCGGTCATAAATCACCGAGATATTTATGTCCCCCCCCCGCTCCCCTCCACCCCCCCAGACCAGGCTTATTCGCATTCAAGAATATAAAATATTAAATAAAAACATACATAAAATTGTAAGTAATTCCGATTGGAATTGGAGAAGCGCACAAGATGTGGTCACGCACCTATTCTGTGGTTGCACAGCTAGCCAACAAATCAAAGGCTTAAGTGTTTTTACAATGAAAATATTCTATTAACTCTCAACATGATGGGGGATATGACTGACGGACTAACAAAGTGTCAGAGG
The DNA here is from genome assembly GCA_959347405.1 of Napeogenes sylphis. Taxonomy (NCBI): domain Eukaryota; kingdom Metazoa; phylum Arthropoda; class Insecta; order Lepidoptera; family Nymphalidae; genus Napeogenes; species Napeogenes sylphis. The sequence goes on along the minus strand of OY365788.1, from coordinate 23,670,827 downwards.
TGTGAACATTGTTAAAGAAATAGTGTGATATAGAACTAGCGTTTTAATGTTCCACTGAAAGGTAGCGTGTATTTCCAAATATGCTGCTTTTCCAAACAATTCTGAGAACGTTAATGTATTACGCTGTTTATACGATAATGTTACTAGTTGGCGGATGAATAATAAAACCAATAATTAATCCATTTATACATAAGAGTTACATGCGATTAAAATTAAGTTCAAATCAGTGCGATCTAAAATAATTAATTTGCGTCTTTCAGAAATACTGAAGTCGTTTGTCAATAAAATTCTGATAAAAAAAAACATATATTTTCTTTATATCTTGTATGTGCCACTAAATACCTACTAAAATAACAATCTACTATAAAAAGAGTTTATCTTAAAATAATACCGCACCCGTATGCATTAACATTACTTATATTCCTACTTATTCATGAGAAATAAATAATACTATTAGAGGAAGATACCGATTCCTGATAAAAAGTGGGTCCGAGTTAAATGGGAGGCACGATGGAGCCAGAAAGAAAGTAATGGAGGCACATCGAACCGGTTTTGAAGATTTTTACGAATGCAAGGCTCGGCTCGGCGGCTATGTGCTGGGAGAAGCACATAACATAACCGTCGGCGGATTCGCGCCCGCTCCGGCCGCTCTTGCTCCACACATATACGAAGATTGTCTGTAGTCTTCATTGATTTATTGTTATGAAAACGTAACTGCACTCCACGCATAACCACATTAGACTAATATAATATTGACTGAGTAAACGGTCTATACGCTTGGGTATTATTTGCAAATGACAGGTGAAGTCATCCTTGAACAAAGACATGTATACTATTTGGGTTTGCACGGAAATAGCTTTAAATATTATTAAACCGATTTGACATCTCGCTGCTGAGGTTTGAGTTAGTCATAAACACCTTGTCGAACTAACGCTAAATCGATTTGACTTCTATCAACATCAATGAATCTTAAAGATTGACATTGCATCTAACAAGCACCTGAAATACTGGCTTCAATAAACATGTCTCATTTGATTGAAAACTTAGAAGCCAGTTTATTCATTATTAAAAATATATTTTTTATTTTAATGGAATCATGTTACTTATATTTCATAGACATGTTTTATTCATAGAATGAAGACATAACTCTAACATGACAATGTTACATCTGCTAAAACATAAATGACTAATTTGTTCGGGTAAATACCTAATTGTGTTTAACACTTATAAGTCATTAATAAATTTATATTTATCTATAAACGTGTGTCTATTTACGTTACTCATACTACCTACTGAAGTACCTAAACAATTTGCATTTTCTATACTTTATTAGAATATTTTGTAATAAAACTGCTCCGTGGCGCACATAATGTACCTAAAATAATACTTTAGTATTTTTATACTAAAACTTAGTTTTTATTGTAACAATGGCATTCTAAGCATTTACTTGCAAAATAATTAAATCTATGCAAATAACTAAATATGAAAACGCATAGATAATACAGTTTATTTAGTGACAAAATAAAAGTATTTGTTAAAGATAACATTAAAAAAACAGACTAATAAACAGAAAAAATATTTAACAAAAACACTATATAGATATACCTATAGCGTGTATGTATGTAAGAGAATGAAAATAAATAATTATCAGCCCAATGCCACAATTATTGAAAAAAATAATTGTAGTTTAATATTATTTAGTGAAATAATCGGTTAGACGTAATACCTGACCTATATCCTACAGGAAATAGTGAGACCGTCGATGGCGAATGTTTGTTTGTTTGTCAACATGGCCGCTGTTTGTCAAGCCATTAGAGCGAGGCCGCGCTAAAACACTACAAGAATTAAAGTACGCATTAACTGATTTTGCCGACAAAGATGAAAGATAAGAAGATATCCTACCTATACTTGAAAATTCATAAAAAAATATAATTTCAATGTACATATGATTTTCATTACTATTTGAAGATATGCGGGAAATATCCAAGATTAGATGCATTTTTAAGCTAACCAGCATAAAATATGCCAAATCGACACAAGGGGCAGATACTTCCAGCGCAAGGGGCAGATACTTCTAATGTAAACCATATAGGTACCCATATGAGGTATTTTTGATCTTCATAAAAAAAACTGATAATTATTATCAATGTACTCTGGTAATAACGTTCTTGACTTTATTGTGATTATCTTCTTGTTATCTGATACATAATTACAATAGTCCGTTATCGAGCAAATTATTAGATTCTTTGAAGATTCCTTCGAAAACCCTTACTGTAAGTAACAATGATATTAAATCAATGTACAGATTTAATTATTAGAATATAAACAAGGTGTGCATTTTTAAAACTATTTCAATTCATAAATAATAACAAACTAATTATCGCATTTTTATTAAATATTACGGATACTTAAGGACTATTTAAACTTCAAATTAACATTTATTTTAAACCAAATATTAACTATATAAATATAACCACAATACAGCAATAATTAAAAAAACAGAAATATTATTTTCGTTAATTTGTTTAAAAATATAATTTCATAAAAGTAATATGAAATTGAAAAATAATTTGAAATATTTGGTTTTATTAAATTGTTGATTTTGAAATGTCTAACAAATAGTGTATAATTAATAAATTAATAAACAACATGAAAAGAATAAAACTAATGAACTGAAACTCAAGATATTAAATAAAACAATAGGTAACTTTGTATAAAAAAATCTAATGCTTCCCTATAAGAGCTAATGTGATTTAACTAAATCTTAAACACACGCATACCAAACTTTCATTTACCGATTTACGAATTTCTATTGAACATACAAACTTTTACTTTAGTCAATAATTATCTATTTATTGCAATAAAATTATGGCGGGAGCAATTATTTTAATTTAATTATATATTTTAATAATTACGTAACGTAATATAAACAATGATGAACGTTCAAAACCAAAATGGACAATGCTTTTAGAAAATAACAAAAAGGTTCCCGTAAGTTGTATTAACAAGTTAACAAAACGTCGTCAATGACAACGCATGACTTTGAATGCCTTCAACAATTTTACGATGGCCATATATTTAGCAAAACTGGCATCAAAATTGAAAAGAGATCATCATTCATCGATTAGTCACAGTGACAAAATATTGTTTGTCAAGGTCTATGTAATTGCAGTGCTACAATCGTAACACTCGCTACGAAGCTACCGTAACGCCCGCAATTTGTGCCCATTGTTCCATCGCCGTTATTATTTACACCAGCGATTGTCCCTACCCGCGCACTGAGGAGCTGTTTTCAAAACAGAAGACGTTTCATGAAACCTATTGTCTTGCGTCAAAACTTTCAACAACCGTACTTATTGTGAAAAAAAGAACAATTATCATACGTTCAACTCCGAAACAATATATAATCATAAACAAAAAAAAATCCTCACCTGTGTCATGAGGCGATCGGCCCCCGTTCCCTCTTCATCCTTGAAATCTATATCCGGATTATAATTTGGCACTAAGTCTCTAAACTTCTCATCATTCCTCGTGATACGGCCCTCCGGAGGGCCACTGGCGGTCTTGGAGTTCTCGTTGATGTTGGGGTCGTGCTGGTTGAAGACGAGAGGGGTGATGCGGCGCGGTCCGTGCCGGCGGGTGAAGCCGCGACCCGGGCCGCAAGCCGCCGCCGCGCCCAACCACAGTAGCACCAGCGATAGCCTCATCTTTCAGACATCACTTCACGCGCGCTCGACGCACGACCACCGCGCGCCGCGATTTGAGCGACACTGAGACTTGGGTGCCCACTGCCCTATGCCGGTTGCCGCTGGGCTAGCGTCCACCACCAACAATGAGGCTGCATCCCTTGCGTGCGACAACCCGCCAACAATACCCACTTACCGCCACTACCGCGACGATAGATCCGTTATCTGTCTCACTTTGTGATCTCTCATAGCAATTTATTGCTGATTCATTTAATTAAAAAAAAATGTTTTATCAACCAGATATTTTCTAAAAAACCTACGCTTAATATTATTGTCATATTAGTTACCAAAGTTTTTAAATGACTGCTGTGAATTATTTTAAAATATGAATGTTTTTACATCTTAAAAGCAATTTGATATTTATTTATTATTTCCAAGCATAAAAAAATCGATTTATGCAATAAGCAGATGTAAGAGTTAGATGAGTTATTACAAATTTATTTTAAACGTGATTTATGCAACAAAGTCCAAACAAATGCAATAAGTTAAGAGTTAGATGAGTTGTTTTACCCTAAACTTGGTTTGATCCTATATAAGAACTAAGTACAAGATGCAGTACTAATCGATGAATTAAACTTTTCAAACTTATCTTTTATATATAACATCTGTCACGGTTTTAAACTGTTAATATGAGTTTATAAAATATTATTATTTATAAAAATATGCTTATTTATTAATTATTAAACAAATATAAAGTTATATCTTCACATCTTATATATATTTGCACTAAAAACATTAAGGTATAATGTGATATTCTAAAAATATTGCAACGAGATGCATCTAGAGATGTATTAGAATAAAAAATATAAATAATATTTATGTATATATTTCTTATATATTATATGTACCAAATGTATGATGTGTTATTCCTTATATTATTAGTAATAAAACACAAATTGCTTAGTCATTTGTATTTTATTGCTAATGAATGAATAGACATTCTTTATTATTATATAACATATACGTTCGTTTGTGCGGTTATACTTCGAGACTCACAGATCTAATATTATATTTAAATATTTAATTATTATTTAATATACTGTATATAACTATTAATTCCTGGGTATTAGTAATACTGGGTCTTTGATAGCAGAAAAATATTGATTGTTGATTTAACTGTTTCAACACATGGTGTCAATTAAGATCAGGATGACAAGTAAGGGACAGTTGTCACTGACAATTTAATTTTACTTTTATAAAATTTACAAACTTAAATGAATTTAGTTCATCGCTATACATTACATATTATTAAATAAATAGTGATCTCCTACGCGATCCAAAACTTGTATAAAGTAAACAAACATACCATCATAGCAGCTACCTACGCATGTCGTTAAACAGGAAGTTATTTGGATTACCTAAAAATTTAATATTTTAATTATTTTTTCCATTGACGTATGTCAAATAATAACTAGTCAAAAATAACATAGGCAATGGGGAAAACTAGTTTTATGTGAAACATCACGGAGGAAAAACCGAAATTTCAACAAATTTAAAAAACCGTGCTGAAAATCATTAGAGTCAATATGTGTAATGTATAGAATGTATGTTAGAAGATACTATTTGCGCAGTGTCATCGCTTCAGTGCCATTTTCTACGTGGTTTGAGGTAATATATACTTTTTTCATTATATTATACCAGTAATAACCGTTAAAGTATTGCGTTATAAGTAGCTGTAATTACTGCCTGTAGATCTCCAATACCTAAGCAAATATAATATATCCAAGACACTTCAATCTAAAAGAACAGAAAAATTACTTGATTATCTTAAATACTAATAAACACTTTCAATAGTAAATATTCATAGTATAAGTACAAGTAATTAACAAATGTATTTATAAATGAATATTATAAGTAATTATAAAATACATAACTTATTTCATATAGGTATCTCATAGTAGGTAGGTACTTGAATTTTTTAAATGAACTTTTCAACAATATTTATTACATATTGTTAAATATGTGATAAATATATTTTGCTGAATTAAAAAATGTGCAAGTTATTGTATTTAACTTAATATTAAAATATGTGTACATTTATTTAATAGTCTTATTACTACTACTACTACTACTAATACTATAATTTAACAGTCTTATTTTTTTTAAGGTCTTCCTGTTTACTTTTCCACTTATGCCTATGATGTATTTAATAATGAAGTACTTTAATATCGGCATTTCGCATTAGTATTGATAATAAATTATATTTTTAATCATCATAAAATAAATCCGTAAACATAGCATATAGATAATAAAGTATTTATATAAAATGTACGGTAACTAGATTCAGGGCATATACATTTTCAACACAGATATGCTAAAAACAAAGTCGATAATTGCTTTTATTATCAGGAAACGAATTATAGCACTAAGATGATAAAACATTAAGATATATTATTTTTAGTAATAGTATAAAAATAATATAAAATCAAGAATATTGTAAGTAAAAGCAATTATTTAACATGTAGTTCATAAAGATAAAACTAACTATAAAAACATGTACATTACTTGGATATTTTAACTTCATTCAAGAACAATAGTATTTTATAAATGAATTATTAGACATTAAAGACCAAACCACTAACGATTCATTGTATATCTGATATTATGGAAAATTGCGGTTAATAGCCCACAATATCACAGACATGTTAATTCACATATATTAACACCAATACACACAAATATTTTATTTATTTATATAGAGTTCACTCAAGTATAAGAGTTATACAACGTAGGTGCTTACACTCTGATATAATCTATGTTTACGCTACGTTAACGTGTTAAGAACAAATTGGAAATCATTGTCCATAAACAAACAGACACGCCGGTATATATATGACTATATATCTCCGTTGTAGAAAGATTTTACGTACCACTAGCATAATACCTACTCATTCCAATGAAATAAGAATTCCTAGTTTAAGCAACTACTTAACTACATACCAGTCATAATAACAATATTAATTTATCGTCTTTTTACATAATGCTTATTCTTAAGCATGCACACCGTCGCAACCTAAATTAAATATACTTTTCATAAACTCATATATTGTAATATTAAAAAGGTCAAAATTCCCATTTTTAATCTTCTCTCGACTAAACGACTACAGCTTCCCTTTCAGTTTTGACCTAAAAGATACGTTCTTTACAGAGTAATTTATAAGCACATTTACATAACAGAGAGAGCCCGTTTAGGACAATTTGTACGCATTGCGAAGAGGTTTACACAATAATAGCGTTGAACGCATAATCAGATCATAAGTCATACAGACATGAGTGGCTCCTCACTAGCCAACTAACACAAGCTCCAAGAAGTATCTATATGGATATAATAACGCGTAAATATAGTTAAAGTCTTAATAAACTGTATTGATTCAAAAATGAACTACTTTTATTAGGTTTGTTACCCGTCAAATTGTTCATCCAAGGAAAGAGTTCTTATATTGTCTTTACAGATTAATAAGAGGATAAGAAAAAGTATTTTATATTTATGTCATATCATTTTGCTACAAAATATTTATCCTTGTCTTATGTTCTTATCATGCATGATTTGTAATGCTGGTTTTTTTCTATATTCTCATTTCTGATATTATAGGTATGTTATTTATTTGTTGTTGTTTAGTATGAACATAAGTAGGTTTCGTGTTTATTGTTAAAAAATGCATTTTGATTCAGAAATATAACATAATCAATGACTTATCATAACATAAAATTTAAACGTCGAATAAATGCGATTTGACAGTTTTTTATTTCGAATATCGATCAAAACGTAAAAAGTAGGATTTGATAAAAAAGTTGGCACTAAGTAAAATATTGAATATTAATGGTCAAAAATTGTTCAAACTCATGATTAGTGAAGCGGATGTGTGACTAATGAGTTTTACCTTAAGATAAAGATTTAACACTTCCTTATCGATAATACTCGGAAGTAGTCATACCTCAAGCAAACCGAATATAGGTGAGACCTAACAAAAGCGTGTGAATGCGGAGTGTTTGCCTTCATCGCACAATGCTCGACGTTGCTAAATCACCGATAAGATAATTTGTATCCATTCAGAACCCGTCTCTAAACCAAACCAACTTTTGGTGTTTTTGTCCGAACCGTAACTTGGAGGTAAGATCATTTTTGTCGTATGAGCAATCGACGCTATATTTTCAAAGTTTAATTTAAATGTTTTTAACAAAATTTCCTCCTATTATATTTCTTATGTCTCATGAAATACGGTGTAAAATTCAAACCAAAGGCAAAACATTTAAAAAAAAAAAAAAAAAAAAAAAAAAAGAAGAAAAAAATTATTGATTAGTAAATTCAGGTGAGCGTGTTAGTCCATCAAACGTTTTAAATAACACTTGTATTTCGTCAAGCGGCTTAAAGGCAGCCAATGTAAACTGTACCAAGTAGTAAACGAGTGTCGCGTCGGCACCTTCGCCAGTATGCTTGAAAGCAAACAAAATTTTCGACAAAGGACCGGCGAGGTGTCGGTTGAGGCTAATGGAGTAGAGTGCTGGGCACATACGCTCACTTTGTAGTGTTTTAAACTGTTTATTTAAGCATAAAGCTCTTCACTACGAACATACAAAAAATGTGATGCCATCGATTTCGTTGTTCATTAATTTTACTGATCTACTGGTTTTACTGAACATGAAATTATTATTGATAATAATAATTACACGTTAAAATAATTTTTCAATATATTTTAGTTTTTTTTACGCTTTCAACTAATAATCCCGAGTGAAGTAAATAATAAAGTTATATATAAGATAGCAAAATATTAAGAAGAGGGATATAGCATTTTTATTTTATTAACACACAAAATAAAAACAATTACTTTAGTAAAACAATTTTGCTGACAGGTTTAGAAAATAATAATAATAATAATAATAATATATATATATATATATATTTGTAATGTAATATTTATTAATACTAAATATTATATTAAGCGAAAAATATTAGTAGGTAGGTAGGTATACATATTCTTCTCTTATTCTTCTTAAAGTATGCTGAAATCTAAAGTCTAAACAAAAGACGCTACAACCATATTCCATTACAAATATATATAATAAATGTTACATATTTACTCTTCGTCATTTATTCTTTATAAATTTTAAAGCCACACTTCATTTTGGTTTAAGATACAAAATATAAAGAAGTCAAACCAGTTCAGTTCATACTTTGCCCTCTAATTGACAAATTGGAATCTCATTAATGTAAAACTCGAGTTCCTAACTGGACGGCGCAGGCGCAGCAGACGTATGTGTCGGCGGAGAAGCCTTCCGATCGGGTGCCGATAAATACCGAACGTATCCGATCGCTGTTCGGGCGGCAAGAATAAAAAGTCGGCAGCATTCGAAGCGCGTGCCTCGATGTGTGTGGTCCACTGCGGAGGTCCGCTTTAACATTTTGATATATTGAAATCTGATTTTCGCACTTTTTTACCCTCCAATTTCGTTCAAGATTGAATATAATCCTTTTTGACGAGTTTTAAATAATGATTTGTTTGAATTTTAATTAGTTTTGTTTGTTGTTTAAAATTATTATACAGTATTTTGTAAAAAAATTACAAACTATTAGGTCCTGATGAAATTAAAACCTTTCTAAAATTTTCCACCGTCTGTAACTTCAAATACTAATTTCCTGGCTGTAGTTTGAAAGAGAACGTAGATACAGAGATTTAAACTAATTCCCATTCCCTATAAAACTCTCACAGCAGTGGTTTTTTAAAAAACCAGTTCTAAGAGGATCTTTGTTTTATTTAAATAACCCTTGTTATAACCCTAACTTGAAAATTTCAGTTTTGTCGATTAAGTAGTTTTGTCTAATTTTCATTTGCGTTAATTACCAATGCGACCAAACGATTTTATAATTGTAGACTATAAATAGTAATAAATATTAGCAGTTATCCGCGTCTCTGTAGATATATCCTTCCAAAATTTCATCGCAATTGTTAATCGTATTATAAATTAATAGATATTTCCAACGGCTTCGCCCGCGCTATATAAGAATAAAAGTCTTGCTATGTAGGCCAATAGGTTTTTACACTTACTCAGGTAAAGTACTTTATTAGGGATAGCTGTTGCCCGTGACTGCGTCCACAAAGACTGTAAAAATATATTTATATGACTTATGATCATAGCCATAAAGAGTCACGGGCAACAGCTAGCAATAATATCATAGTGTTTTATCATGAGTATGATTGTAAATCATTTTAACTCTAAATATTTATATTTATTGATATTCGTATATCTTGATTTATGTTACTTAATCCATTTATAATTTATTACATTGTCGAAATTTTCACGCGGATTCTTATTTTTTCTCGTATAAAATATTGTCTATGTTCATCAGAGAGTTAATTTAGGATTCTAATGTTTAAAGATTTTTTTTTAATCGATCAAGTAGTTTCGAAGCCCATTCAATTCAAATAAACAAACAATCAAATCTTTCCTCTTAATAATGTTAGTGACGATGATGATGATGATAAAATATACCCTATGTTCAAGGATAATGTAGGATTCTAATGGTAAAAGAATTTTTACGTCGGTCCAGTAGTTTCGGAGCCTATTCAATAAAAACAAACAAACAATCAAATCTTTCCTATCTATAATATTAGTCATGATGATGATGATGATAAAATATAGCGTATGTTCATCAGGGATAATGTAGGATTCTGAAAAAGATTTTTAAATCGGTCCAGTAGTTTCGGAGCCTATACAATGCAAACAAACAAACCAAATCTTTCCTCTTTATTATTTTAGTATAGATGTTATCGTGGATCTTTAAAGTTGGAATAGTCTTAGCAATATAAATTGAAAGGGGCAGGGTCATAGAAAGAATTATACTTAGACAGTTTTTGATATAAAAATTATACAATTCTGTTAGTATTTCTTTTTGGTTTTCATAAATAAATATAATCTTTACATAAGTACATACTAGAAATATTTGATTATGAATATGTTTAGATAGTGTTGTGACTTCTGGCAAGACAACACGCAAGGATGTACAAAGGGAGCTAGTTTATATCTGTATAAACTAGTTTATGTATATTGTCACATACACTATTGTACAATAAAATTAAATGCTCTCTGATTTGTGTATGTGAAATGTTTGGGGATACCAGTGCATTGGTTTTTTTGTCCTAAGTCCCAACTAAATTTATTTTAAAGAATATAAAACAGAAGTTTATATAACCACAGGATAAAAATATGTGTATTATATATAAATTTTAGTTTGTAACGCTTTTACGTCTTAACTATTTAATCGATCATCATGAAACTTTGCACCCCATTGTTAGGGGTACAGAAAAAGACATAGTTATAATACAAACGTCAAATTATAGTACAAAGACATAATACAAAGGTCTTTACCAAAGCGAGATAGCAAAACCCATAAGAAGAAGAAAACTATCATAAACAGAGACGAAGGTGTAGGGTGTAAGCCTCCAGCTCACTCACTGACGATACGGAAGGTAGCCCAATTAGTTACGTTACAAAAGCCTGGTCGAGCCAGCCCGAATACAAACTGCAGTAAGTGATAACATCTAAGCCCTAATTTCTAATGATTACGTACTCGTACGTTATCTGAAGTATGGTGAATTTTATTTTTTATATGTTTTATAATATGTACAATTTTATATTTAGTAGATATACATGACAATGGCCCCCTTTGTTGGTTTATTCCATTTTATAAGTAACTAGTTACTTTTATTGGATATGCAAAGCATCTTCAGAGAAATCAAGATACTAATGACTGAACTCTTATAAGGTATCACCTGATCATTATGTAGTATCCAACGAACGTTAACTTTCCTGCAATACCCGATAATTTTGTTTGGTTGGTTGAAAAAAGTTTCATACAATATTTTTCAAAAAAAAATGTTAAGATTATTATTACAGAGCATAGTTTTAGACATACAAACATGTTATTCGTTTAATTCTTTGATTTTAATTGGGCATGTCTTGTCGATAATATTTAGAATATGAATACTATTATACACGAACATAGATTGGACAAATTGATTTACCATAGATTTGGTAAAAGTCTTTAGTAATTCACTGGCAATACTGTGTATTCTGACATACCTACGGAGTATAAAAATAAATAATCGTGTTTACTTTTTAAATATTTGCTAAATAATAAAACTAACCAATGAAATGCGATCTTTGAGTTATTACAAGGTTTTCCTACATTGGTGTGACACAATATTACTATGCAAACCAGGTTTAATTTTCTTGTCCAACACCATGCACTTCAGACTATCGACAAAGTAAGCTTAGATTGATATATGGTAATACTAACTGACTTACTGAGATACACAGGGTTATTTGTAAAGAATTGGCTACCTTTTGCAGGCAGCTTCTCTACTTCAATCCCAACAAGCCACCAGCAAGAGATGGCCAATTAATTACGAATAACCCTTTATATGATAAGGTAATTCAACACAAAAAAATCTAAAAGTAGCGCATAAAAAGGGATCTGTCTGCAAATAGATTCCGTCAAATGTCTTTATAAAATCAATTGTTAATAAATCCAAATAATATAAAAGTTATTAAGTAAAAGGGTAGGTATGTTTTGATCTAATAATTATTAATGTTATCCTTAATGTCTTAAAATCGTTATGGTTGACACAAATTTTCTTTTCTGTTGACACAGTTTTAATTAGTTATTTTTTCAAATTCAAAATTGATATATTTTTTTTATTTTGGTACGAGTTTCCGTTACTATGATTGCCTACTGTTGACATGTTATACTTTTGATGGGTTTTCGAAGCATTTGGTTTCACATCTTGGACTTAATAATGCTAAAATATAAATGACAATCCTTATTACCTTCTAAATTATCGATTACACACAACAATCTTATCATTATAACATTTGTAATATTTATGATTTGTTTTTCGTTTTTAAGGTTCTTTACCTCGAAAGGTAAAAACCCTTATAGAATCACCTTGTTGTCCTACCGTCGGTCCGTCAGTCAAGTGACCTTTTTTCTCAGGAATTAAATGATGAAAGGAATCAAACTGAAATTTATATCAAATACTCAAGTCTACTGTCCCTTAAAGCTGTGAAAAAAACAAATTTCTAAACCAATGCAATAAAAAGATAGTCATTTGTGTCGCAAATTTTCGCAATTTTTTTAAACTCGTAAGGTAATCAAAATATACAGGATCAAATTTGGTACCAAACAACGTCTTATAGCACAGATAGAAAAAAATAAAAAAAAATAGAGGTATTAAAATAAAATTCAAAATCAAACTTCTATATCAAAAGAAACAGCAATTTAAGCTGCTTATTTTCAAACTCACATCTACCCGCCTCACTGCGAAATAAAACGTAAAGGGTATTTCCAGTCCACCTAGAGTCATGAAATTGAGCATGAAGCAATCTTTTATAGTACATATAAAGGAAAAACTTCTAAAACCTTAAATTTCTAGATACATCACATATTTTTTATATATATATAATGGTACGGATTTTTTACTTCTAAACTGAACAAGATTTATTTAACAAGATACTTTATTTGTATATCCAAGTATTAGGTACCGAATTTATTGACATAGTTTCTTTTTATTGCGATGACAAAAGTTTGATTTTGTTACAGTTTAAAAGTATTTAAGACCTGAGTATTTGATATGAATTTTAATTAAATACCTCTAGGCGTTCACGATAAAAAAGTTCTAAACAGACGGGCGGACGGACGGACAACAAATATATAATCCTATAAGAGTTCCGTTTTTCCTTTCAAGGTAAAGAACCCTAAGCTTAGCATAAGGCTTCCCAATGTCAAGTAATAAAAGTACAAAAATATGTAATTATAAAAAATACTATAAAGTTTTCAAATCAATTCAAAAGTAAATTTTAATTCATATTACAAATTCATCAACATCAAGTTTTAAATAGAATCACACACGTTGTCGTTCGTTTCCGTAGTTATAGCAATTTTATTTTCTGACACATCTGAAATAGAAATTATATCGCTACCAGAGGTGGCATTCAATTCGGGAAACCTAGGAATAAGTTCGTAATTATCTAAATCATAAACATTATCATTGTTACTGGTCTTCCATTTGTCTACTATCATTTGTAGGGGTTCCAGGCATTGCAGGCTTTGTTTGATCCTCAGTAGTTCAATGTTACATTGGTTTTCAACTTCTAGAAGCTTTAATTTATAGGCTTTTGCTAACATTTGTTTCCTAATTGCGTTCTTTTTCTCAATCTGAGCCATATTGAGAGTGTTCTGATATCTTTCCAGTTGCTTTTCATACTCCAGAAGATGTTCGTCACAGTTTAATTTGCTGTCTACGCAAGCTGAAATCATATTTGTACTGAATAAGTCACTTCTGTTATCAGATGAGTTACAGTCACTATACGAATATGAATATGCTGAAGTGTCCGTCATCTGAGATAACTTTGTGGCTTTAGCTTCTTTCTCAATTTTCTTCTTTTCTTCGTTAAGTTCCAATTTTAGAGATGCTATAATATTTTTGCATTGTGTAATTCTCTCCTTCAGTTTAACATCATTATCCTCTATAACTTTCGGAGTCACATCTTGCATACATTGTTCCAATTTATGTTTTTCATCGTTCTTTGTAGATGAAGTATCCCCAATATTTTCTTCTTTTAAATACTTACCAGTATTATCATTGGAGTGTTTATAAACTTCCATAACTATATTTTAATTAATATGGTTTCAGTGGGACAGTGTTAATACAAACAATTATTAAGTATTATATTTTATGTATAGAGAAGTTTCCAAAAAATATATTTCTAAAACGTCATACTAATGCTTTAAATTATTAAAGACAAAAAATCAAATATTAAAACTTTTTGTAAATTTTACAATTTGCCAGCATTCATCGTTTGCAATTCATTTATTTTATTATTTTACTTAAAAAATATATAATATCTTTGTATGAATTATGTTTTAACCTACACATTGAATACCCATCCGATGACCGTATATCAACGCACAGCTTTTAAGCTTTCGAGAAAGCTTAATATTATTGAGCTAATGCCACTTACTATCATCTGTGTTGAAACTATTACTTTACATATAGTGAGTATGATGGAAAATCATACGAGCATATTATCTAAGACGGTGGCATACAAGGTTTAGCTCGTGGGAGTGCAGGAATAAAGTTCATTATTACTCGTGTAGGGTAGTCTTTATCGTTAAATTTTATAGTGCCAAGGTTGGTATTAACGATTTTAATACCTGACAGTTGCAAACTGCAGAAGCCGTGACAGATTAATAAATTTCAATTTTAAACTGTCAAAGGTTCTTGGTTAATTCCGGATCATTACTGCAAATAATATTTTTTTCTACGAGTCTCTTAATTTAAAATATGGGTCTTTTAGAGTTATGTGAGAAATATTTCAATACGACTAATCTTTATGAAGTTTTACAAATACCAGAAGAATCGTCGGACAAAGAGGGTACTTATTTAGATTATTGCTTATCGGCGTCATATTCTTGAAATAGACTTCCAAATAGTTTTGCCTAGAGGATTTACTTATTACTTATAGTAGAAGTTATGTTATGATCTTAATATGATTACTATAAGCGAAGCTCAATTGCAACGCAATTTCTTAATTTTCCAATCAATTGTAAAATGACCTTAAGCCAAAAATGTATAAATTATTATATAAATCCTTGTTTATCAATATAACTGTTTAAAATCTTCAGTTAAGAAAGCCTATCACAAGTTGTCACTCAAAGTTCATCCTGATCGAGTGAAAGATGATGAAAAATTGGAGGCTACAGAAAAATTTAAAGTTCTTGGTAATGTCCATGCTATTTTAAGTGATAAAGAGAAAAGAAACATCTATGATACAACGAAAAGTGTTGATGAAGAAGACTATGATGAATTCAATATTAAAGATTGGACTGGGTATTGGAGAAATTTATTCAAAAAGATAACAGAGGAAGATATCAAAGCTTATGAAAAGGAATACATTGGTAAAGTTTATTAAAATAAATAAATTATATATTTTTTATATTACCATGTATTCTTTGTTAAAATAATTTGTTTGCATGTTTTGTTTACAAAGGTTCTGAAGAAGAAAAAAAAGATTTAAGAGTTGCATATTTAGCTGGCAAAGGTGATATGGACTACATTGTTGATCAAGTACAATTTGCTCGCTCAGAACATGAAAGTAGGCTGCATGGTATACTTACTGTTAGTATATGAGTACTAATAATAAATTCATATTACATTTTAATGTGCCAACTACATTAATAAATCTTGTTAGTCAATTTGTTCAATAATACATTAGAGTTCACTTTTCTTTTAGGAAATGATAGAACAAGGCGAGATTCCATCTTATAAGGCATTTACAAATGAACCTGAAAAGAAGAGGCAAAAACGACATGCTAAGGAAAATCGTGAAGCTATTGAAGCAGAAGAACTAAAACAATCATTGGGTTTAAATTCAGGTTAGTGCTTTCTAAAGATCCTCTTACTTTAAGAAAATCCAATATATACTTTCTGGTTTTGAGTAGATCACCTAGCTGCAAAGCTAATACTTTAGAAAAATCAAATGTGTTTTTAATTATGAATGTATGAAGACAAAAATCACACATTAAGTTTTTTATATTTATCATATATAAAAAATAGCATTAATACAATTATTCTTTGACATCAATTGTTAAAGTTGTCTGCTTCAGCCAATCATAATATCATCCCTATAAGTAACAAAGATAAATACAAAATAAAATTATAGAAATATGATAAAATAAAGTTATTATAATTGAAAGTCACCTTATATTTAAGACAAAAATATACATGTGAAATAACATGTAAAATAAACATACATTTTGCTACATTGGGTTATTTTGAGTTTCTAATTTAATTTGGGTAACCTAGGAATAAGCTAGAAGTTAATATTGTTCAAAAACTATAAAACATGTTATTTAAAAAACTTGCTCATCATATTGATATTACAAATTCTCTTCCACTTGTTAAATTAAATCTTTAGTTTGAACTCTAGTATACCTAGCAACTATCTGCCATATGTTTTACATTATCTAATACACACGACAAATACCTATATTGATTACTACTGCATAATAAGTAAAATCTTAACAACTAAACAACTCATCAATGCAGGCCAATAATAATAAATTTTTAATACTTCACAGACTTGATATTTATTTACTTGCTATTTATTTATTTCTTATTAAAATATAAGAAGAATTATCTATGTATATATCAAGACTACTACTTTTTATTTGAATTTATAAATATTAACTAACTAAACTTATGATACAGTGGTGTTGAACATCTAAACTATAACTAACATGACTATTGCAGGTGGTGATAGCTTAGAGCTCATGATTAGACAGAGACAGGAAGATAGATCTAAACATATGAATTCATTGATTGATCGATTAGAAGCCAAATATGCTGGAAAATCAAAGGCTAAAAAGCGAAAAGCCGGAACTAAATCAGAATCGACAGTTAGAAATAAAAGAAAGAAGTGATTTTTGGTGTTTATTTTAAACTTAAAATTTTAACAATAAATTTATTTTCAAACAATAAAAATAAAATATATTTTATTCTTCTTCCATGGCAACTTGTAAAGTAGTTTCAAAGTAAAAAGGACCAAGTTCTACATACTTTTGCAGCCGCATAACAATAGTTTCATCAAATGCCGTTGAACACGCTAGGCGCTTTATTATATCATATTTTGCTTCATTAGATTCTTTTGGTAAGTCTATTGTCCGGTCTAGGAGATATTCAATAAAACCTGCAAAAAAATGTAACTAAATTATTACACTGTTATACAACATTTAAGTGCTGCATATCATAAAATGTATTATTAGTCAATGTTTACCTGCCGTCCTTGCCACCAGCTCTTCACCCCACTGGTGTTGACATGCTGCATCAAGTAAAATCAGTCCAGCTAACTTAATGTCAGGAAATGGATTTTTACAAAGCCCAAAGATAACTTCCATTGATTCTGGTTGTTTACTTAAACTTCTGAACCATTCACGGGTCATCAGTGTAATTCTTTGATCAACAGGTTCCACTTTTGAATTAGGATCTTTATCAACACTGATGAGATTTGCCATACAGTTTAATGCACGAATTTTTAATTCAGTACCACCATTTTTAATTATAATACCCAATTTTTCAACATTTTGTATATATTTGCTACCTGGAAAGAATAAATTATTATGATTTGTTCAGAAAAGAATAACTATAAGTTATAATAGTAATTATTACTATATTAATAATTAATATAATATCAATACTAAAATACCTAATGCAGCAAAACACATTTTTCCTTCCAGTGTAGTTCCTATAAAACCAAGTGTATCCAAAGCCACAGGTAGTAATGTTGGATCATCAGAGTCCAATGCCTCAAAAAGTGTATCTAACAGAACTGGATATTTTTGAAAAATTTCTTTGGGATAGTATCGAGCAATAAAACCAAAAAATTTTATGTAACCTATAAAGCAAAAAAATACTGAATTTTTACAAAGTAAGTAAAATAAAAAAACAAAATAGTAAACAAATTACCTGGAGACAAGAGGGATCCAAAAGGATTACTATGTAAATCTTTTACCTGATCTGATATTTTTTGTAACATCCCCTGTTTAACTAGGTAATTAATGCCATGTGGCTTGATTGCTAACTGTGACAACAATTCCAAAATATTCAATTGATATAGAATATCGTCAGAATTTAGCTCATTTACCATAAAATCTACATATCTCTCTTCTGCACACAATTGAAATAGCTCATATGACTTACAAGAGACATTCATAACTACCTAAAAAAAAATGATGTTAAAAAACAAGTCAACTATGATAAATATGAAGAAGATAAATTTAAATGTTTTGTTTACCTCATAAGCATTACATTTGGCACTATTATTACACTCTAAAGCAATTTTCATTTCTCCCAATACTTTTGGGTAAGCTTCGGTTGGTAAGTTACTTGTTATTAGTACTGATTTATTTGCAATGCCAATATCTTCATCGCAAACCATTTGTGCTACAGCTACAAATACATCTATGTATTGTGGTATTGGTAGGATATTAACATCGGAAGTTATTACTTTATATACCTAAAATATATATACTTTACTAAAGTCACATTAATCAAAATTTTCTAGTTTTAATGTAAAATTAATAATTAATCTTATGATATATTTTAAACTACACCAAAATATAATAATACCTCATCAATAGCTAACTTTCGAACGCAATCTTTTTCATGACGCAATAAATACATTAAGTGGCTTGTATAAGTCTTAATAAATTCAGCAGTTTCAAGTTTATCAATACATATCTTCAACACTTCACAAGCAAGATCAATTTGATTTCTGAAATAAAAACAAGGAATTTAAAATAAATAAATTGTAATCATAAAATTATGTAAGCTATTTGTTTTCAACATAATATATATATTACATTAACATAATATATAATTAATGTTATTTATTGCACACCAATAAACAAATAAATAAAAAATATGAAACAATGACAACAAACAAAAAATATAAATATGGTGACACAGAAAGCCCGCCTTATCTTTGAAAAGAGATTTCTGCCAGGTAACTTGAAGGTGGAGGATATATAATGATAATAAGATAAAAAATAATAAGTGAATAAAAAGATCAGAAGGTGCACAAATAATGAATAATTAAATTAGATCTACTTACAATATATGTACTAATAAAAAAATAAGTATACACAAAATTATATACTAATATCCTTGTGAGACTTTTATTATGTATAAATAAATATTCATGGCATATTAAAAATAAAAAGGCACTACACTAATATTACAAAATGAATAAGATACGGCATTATGAAAATAAATAAAAAAAAAACAAACTAAATAAATAAAAAAATTGAGGAACTTCAAAGGGCTAAAAAAAGTGCTTAATAATGAATGCTTACTTTTCGCTAGTGTTGATGCAATGAAGAATTTTTGATATTCCAAAGTTCCTAATAATAGGTGCAGCTTCAGCTGAAGGCTTGTATGCTAACATGTTTTTTATGTCGTTTAATGCGTTAGGAACATATTCCTGTATTTTAAGATTATCAATAAAAATTTTAAATTCGTTTATATCTCGATTCGACATTATATTGTTCTATAAGTACTACTTTTATTTAACAAACTTCTTTCAAGTAGTTATACTGGTAAATAGAGTTTTTTGTGATGTGTATTTAACTGTATTTTAATATTATTAAAAACAAAAAAATACTGACCAATTACTATTTATTTTTGATTTTGACATTGGTCATTGGGTGACTGACATTGACAGTCGCGTCTGCGGTCTGAAAACTAACTGACAATTGTCTTTGGCCCACTGGACATAGAAGTAATACATGTACGATATCTCTATACCACTAATTAAATAAAAACGAAAAAGAATAGTTTTTTTTGGCACAAAGACGTTATCCTAATCTAATATAGACCTGTGGGTTTTATGCGTCATATTTTACAAGAGCAAAATAGTAGGATTGGGCCAAGTGCCGACTAGTCGCTCTTCATAAATGTAGAATTCGATGCGTAAAAAATAAAATAATTCACCATATTTATTGTTAACTAGCTTTAATAAACGGTTTTAGTTTGTCGTTTTGGTCCTTACGTCAATGTTTGAATTCTATTTAATTTAGCTACATTGAACATTTGTTCTATGCAAAAGTGTTTTGTGTTTATCCAGGTTTAATGGTCTGTGTCTTCCAAATTTGGACTAAAACCGTTCGTCAGTTGTCAGAGTGATTGAATAACAAACAAAACCCAGCCAATTTTAAATAATTCCGTTCAGAAGATTTGTCGTGCTTGCGTAATAAACAAAAAACAACATCCACCTATCTACATTTTAGCCGCTATAACATTAGTAGGAAGCATTTCATTTTTATTTCTTACTAGCTGTTGCCCGTGACTCCGTCCACGTGGTGTATAAAAATAATATTTGTATGGTTTACTACCCGCGACTTTAGTTTTTGTAAGTAAATTTTTGCAGTGATTAAATAAAAACTGAGATTGATCAAAATGTGGGTGATGCTGACTACAAAATGAGGCAAAAGTCTAAAACAAAATTATATGGCGGCGTCGAGGTGACGAAAAAAGAGGAAAACATTATGGTGCCATATAGTATGTATATTGATGAAAGGTCTTGGGGGGAAAAGGTTGAACATTTTTCCTAATTTTTACAGAAAAACAAAGCGGTTTAATATTCAAAGTATGTGTAAAAATTATTAACTCCGGTGATCTTAACGAGGATAATGAATTAATCTTATCTAGTCGCTTACCACGCTTTTTTTCCGCTATAATTTTATTATATTTTGCCATTTATTCTCATATTACGATTTATTTTTTTGCTTTTTTTAACTATATTTATTTTATGGTTTTTATACTTCTGTATTAAGTATGTCGGATACTTCTCATATATTTTTTTGATTATATAATAGAATGAAATATTTTTTTATATTAAAAAATATAATATATATCATTTTATTAAATAATTAAAAAAATACTAATTATAAAGCGTCTTAAAAATTCAACGGTTGGATTGCTGTTTGTATATATTGTATCATCGCACAAAAAGGAGACTCCGAGAATACGATACGCTGCTTCATATATTCTATCTCATTCTTACGCATGTGCAAGGCGCACGCTACTCATACATGTTTGTCTCTTTTTACTTGAAATTCGCTTATCTTGAGGATCCTGCCAAGGATAACGGGACGAATTGATTAAATTATTGCATTGTCATCGGTCCTTGATAAGTACCTATGCCAAAATTCAAATTAATTCGACATTTCAAAGTAGGTCAAAATCACGTTCAAAGATTCCGTTACATAGAGAGATAGATACATCCGAAACTAATAAAAGCCTGTTAAAAACAGGAGCTCCCGTAGCAATTACGTAATCGAGCTACAACTCACGTTATGTCACAGACAAAATCACGTGCAAAAGTTAGTATTTCTGTAGGCTGTGTTATTCTGATATATAAACTACAGCACTGCCAAGTTTCATTATAATCCGTTCCGTACTTTTGACGTGATTGAGTAACAAGCATCCATCCATCCAAAATTTCGCACATATAATATTAGTATAAATTTAATCCTTTAAAAGATTTTTTTCAATAATCAGTACAAATAACAAACAAAAATACATTAACAGCGTAAATTCACAATGAGCCGCCACTTAAATTTGCTTAATTAAAATAATCGTATTATTACAATAGTAATAATATGCTTATACATTCTAGGTATAAAAGGTACTTCACACCTAGTATTTTATATAGTATTACATAAATGTATATGGTGTAAGAAACAATAATGTGTTTTATATAATTCAAAATATATTTTTTTAAAGAATATTCAAGGTTATATGTATGATTTCTTGGCCCGCCAGTCTAAAAATTCATCAATATCAGTTTCGTTTTCGGAGTCATTTTCTTCATTTTCATTTAACATTTCTATATCTTGAATTTTCTTTTTAGTTTCTTCTTTCTTCAGTTCTAGATCTAAGACTCTAAAATAATAAAATAAAATTAGTGTATTGAGGTAATTGTTATGATATAAAATATTTTTATAATAATATTTACAAAACAGTAGTTACAAGGGTCAGTTACAAGTTACGATACTCATGAAGTTTGCAAACAAGAAAGGAACATTCATTACAGATTACGACTTCAATCAAATCTTAACATTTAATTTAATATAGATTTTGTAAAATAATAGATTACCTAGACCAATTGCGGATTTGCTCGTCTATTTCATCTATTTGCCTTTCTGCAGTTGCTTCTTCTTGTTCACCAGCTATTATTTCTGCAGAAGTTGTAGTTTCTTCTTTAATTTCTTTCTGAAATTTTTCCCATTCTTCTTCCACTGGATCCTTATATTCAATTTTACGCGCCTGTAAATTGAATGTATTTTTTAAAATGATAACACTTATGAGTCTAATACATTGTATTAATGCAATAAACATTAAATTTATTTGTGTCTGATTCAACTATTATTTACTGTCAACACTAACAGTAAGATTAAAAAAAGGTGATCAGTATTCAGTGCAGAGTACCCTTAGTACGAGTTTTGACGTTATGAAAACTACGACGTTTACCTATCAGATATCATATTATCATATTTTTTTATACCTGTATTTTTGTGTCAAATAATAAAAAACGGAAGTAAAGGAAAATGAATTTTAATAATAATTTATTATTATCTATATTCTGTTGATTTTTTATAAAATAAATCTTTATTTTTCAATAATTAAATTATTTATACTAAATAAACAACACGAAGAGATACAAGTGTAGATAAGTAAAAATAATTCTTCTAAGATTTTTGTTCCTAGTTGAAAACGCGACGGTAGGTAGACAAAGAAAGCAATATTATATCCGATTTAATACTAAACGCTTCGATACGATACTGATTCGTGAATCGTATTCGGATACGATATTTGACAGATATAGGTTACAGTAATATAGTGCTTTGGAAAATATATAGTTTCACAGCAAACTGATATCGGATTCAACTACGATATAAAGGTTCAATAACTAGATACCTAACGATTCGTATCGGCCAGCTCTACCAGTTACCACAGACCACAAACCAGTAACCACAAGTCTGACAGCTGACTTAGAACTTCAAAGTTCAAACAATAATCATACCCTGGAATGAATAATATGTATATTTATTTATATATCAAAATATATTGATAACATAAATGACTATGTAATAAGAAATGAATAATACATTTACAATAATAAACGAAGGCCGAGTTACGATAGAGACTTAATGTCATTAACAGTTACACTGAGGAAAATCATTATTAGAGAATATTTTTCACTCTCAACAGTTTAATAATGGAATTGACCATACGATTACAAAAATTGGTGAAGAAATGTATACCTCCCTTGGATGGAACACTTCATAAAGGGCAAGCTGGGAGAATTGGAATTGTTGGTGGCTCATTGGAATACACTGGAGCACCATATTTTGCTGGTATAAGTGCTTTGAAAGTAAGTGTAAAAGTTTAGTTTTATGATTAGAACTTCTTGTTAGAATAACCTCATGTATCAATGATAAGGTTACAATTACTGGTCAAGGAAAATTTTAAATAAATTCCATTGTACATACTTAATTAATCCTTATAAACATGTAAAACTATTAAAATATTTTAATGTATACAATTTTATACAGGTTGGAGCTGATTTAGTCCATATATTCTGTTCTACACCAGCAGCTCCAGTTATAAAATCATACAGTCCGGAATTAATTGTACATCCATTACTTGATCAACCAAATGCAATTGAAAAGATACATCCATGGCTTGAAAGGCTTCATGCTGTAGTTATAGGACCAGGTTTGGGACGGGAAATTGACACTTTTACAGTAGTTTCTCAACTCATTAAATTAATTGGTGTTAAAAAAATACCTCTTATTATTGATGCTGATGGATTGTTTTTAATAACAGAAAAACCCGAACTGTTGGAAAATTTCTCAGCTCCAGTTATTTTGACACCTAATAAAATAGAGTTTGAAAGACTATATAACAAGTTAAATACTTTGGCAGGATTGGCTGAATTAGGCAAAAATGTGACTATTTTAAGGAAAGGTCAAACAGACGAGTTGCTGTGTTACCACTCTTCATTACAGTGGAAAATAAATTCTGGAGGATCTGGAAGACGATGCGGTGGTCAAGGTGACATACTCTCTGGGTCAATAGCAACATTCCTACACTGGGCCATTAGTTCTTCTAATAAAATTGAAATTGGTGTTAATGTTGACAAAATATTACTTTTATCATCACTATCTTGTTTTGCTGCTGCAAATTTAGTAAGATTGTGTAATGAGAAAGCTTTCAAAGCTAAAGGAAGAAGTATGCTTGCTGCTGACATGATTGAATATATCCATGAATCATTTCAAGAGCTTTATGAGTCTTAGCATTAAAGTTGATGGAAAAAACTGAAACCATCAAGTGTACAATAAATGAACTCATTTTTTATTATACATATTATGTAATAAGATATATTTTTCATGGTCAAAAGTTCTATATGATTTATTAAAACTTTAAAGTAATTACAAATTAATAAAACTTATTTTCCTTAATTTTATTTTTCTACATTTACAACCAACTTGACTATTCCAAATCTCAAATACATAAATGTTACATTACTTGGATGTATATTATATGTTAATAATAGGGTAAAAAACATAGATGTCCTTATTAAATTATAAGAATTCCCTTCTAGTTAAATAAACACTAATATGTAAACTCATGTAATAAAAGTGTTAACCAAAATTCCAACTTAAAATAATAAAATGTAATGCCTTAGGTGAACACATTTAGTAAAACTTAATGAAACAAAGTTTTTATGTCTATCAAATTATACATCTTATATAAAACCATTTAAAGGTTGTATAAATATTTTATTTTATTAGTATTTTGGATGCCCTTGTATATGCTTGTACTGCTTGTATTGTATGTGCCTTGTCTTGCCCTTATATGTATGATAAAGTAAAAAAAAACTATTGACTTGAATTTTTAAATAGGGCTGATATAAGAAATGCAATCAAAATATCTTTAACAAAATTGAATTCTCTTAATTAGCACTTAAATTATTACCAAATATTTGTTGTACATAAGCAGGACTTGAACCTGCAAAAATTTTAATAATTATAACTTGCTTTAACATACCTTTGCATCTAATATTGGATCATCAAAGAATCCTTCAGGAATTGGCTGAGCAAGAGTTAATTCACTTTTCTCTTGGTCTTCAGATTGTTCGGCTTTGTCAATGTCAGCTAATGGTTCACCTGCTTATAAACATATTTTTAATTTCACACAAGATTAGCATTTCAAGTTATTATTTACAACATGAAGACTTAAAACTTAAAAGATCCTAGCATGTATTTGCTGTGTCAATATACAAATCATATATTCTAATAGAATACATTTTATCTAATGTATAACCAATAAAAACAATAACAGAAATGGGAAATAAATAATAATAGTTTTTGTAGAAAATAAGTATTTTTCAACTTGTTATTGTTGAGTTGAGTATTATAAATCATTTTATAATTAAAAGTACATAGTAACTACTAGGATTATTCAATCATAGTATTCCTTTTACCGGATAGTAAATATTATAAAATCGTATAAGTGATAGAACTTGATGTTGGCCATTAGACTCCTCCTATCTTGTGTCATACACTCCTTTTACTATTCATGATGGTAATGAAACACCATATTAACAAATGTACCTGAACAACGGTCATCACCTACCAAAAGATAGGCTATCTACTTGTTTGCCTTAGAAATATAATTTAAAAAGTAATAAAAAGTACTAATAATTTAGTTACCATCTGCTGAAATTGGAGTGATTATTTTTCTTTTAATTTCTTCATCATGATGGGAGAATATCATAGGTGCACTATTTTGAGGTTTTTGAGCAACTGTGACAACTTTTTCAGGGGCATTTTTAAGGATACCCTTAATTTTTTTCTCTGGTACAGTCTCTATTACAGAAGTACTTTGTCTTTTTTTTATTTTGTCATCAGTAAAATTATTTGTAAGCTCTTTTAACTTTTTTGCTTTTTCTATGTTGTCCCTATGTTGTTTACTATTTATATGTACTTGCCAAACACTTTCTGACCTAACTATTGAAGTACATAAAACACACGTGAGTTGCCCAACATTATTGTATTTAGCGAGAGGATTGTTTATGTGGGTTGGCTTTTTGGTTTTATTTTTTCGTTCGGCCATTAATCGTTTCATTTCTTCTTGAGCTTTTTTCTTCTCTAGTTGCATACGAAGCGCCATAGTACTACTTTAATAAGTACTTTAACAATATAGTAATTAATTAAAAATTTACTTTAGAAATACTTTAAACAAAATGTATTTTAATATGTAAGCAGTCAAATACAAAATAGCCAATTTATGTTAATAGTCAAGATAATAATTAGTAACTATAAATTGTTGTTCAATTTTCGAGACATTGTCAAATATTTAACTGTCAAAACTCTACATCTACGTTTTCCTAAATATCGTAGAGTGTAGACAGAAGTGTAGATCGTAGACAGAGCCCGTGTTCCGAAAAACATACCAGTGTAGTGACTACTGATTACTGGCCAGGGCTAATGATGTCATGACACCGACGCCATAATGCACTGGTGCCGGCCATATTGTACTGGTGAGGTAACTTTATAGTAATTTGTGAAGATATCTGATATAGGCAAATACAGAGTAATATTAAAACAGTAACTAGAGTTGTCACTTTTTTTGCTTTTAAAAAAAAATATATTATAATGGTCAAGTAAATAACGAATAACTTTATTTTCGTCATTCTTATATTTGAAATATATATATTCTTTATATTTGTAAGTTTTATAAATTATTATCACAGTTACAATTACGTTTGCACAGTATCTATGCAATAAATTTAATTTAAAGAAAATAGATAATTCATTATTCATTTTCGATCTTATTAGGTTTAAAGATATTTTATTTTTTTGGTCTCTCCATTTACTATTAATTAATTATAATCATAGTCTTACTAAATATTTTTTGTACTTTTTTAGAATTAAATATTTGATTAACACCACTTTTTGTTGTAATTGCTTTATAACTCTATTCTCTTTTGAACTTCGTTATTTTATGTAAATAAATAACTATCTAAAACAGGCACATTAGAAATAAAAATCTAGTCACAGTCACTGTCAATAGTGTCAATTTATGCTGTCAAAGTATTCAGTGCTGGCCGTCGTATTTCGGAACGTTTCACCAGCATGGCGTCGATTTTTGACGTCATCAGCACTGGCCAGTAGGCTGGTATGTATTTCGGAACACGGCCAGAGAGTGTCGTAGACCATAGGCACATAATAAAAAATTGCACCAATTTTATGTGTGCATAATATCGAATAAAAACACAAATTAAAAATTTATCTTCTCTCTTTCTCTTTGATAACCCGATACTCGTAGTCGTGGCTTAGGTTAGTGATTATGTTTTTAAATGATATAAAGACATGTTTTAATGAAAAACATTTCATTCAAACTATAAACTATCAACAATGCTCAAAAGGCATGTAGGATGAGATGAAATATGATGGCTTCTTATAATGAAGATCTATAATGAAGCACAGTTTCGACTGCGTGTTTGAGTACCAGCATAAATTATTCCTGTCCAGTTGTGTGTGGTTTTCTCGCTTTGAGATTCGTAATGAATAATTATACAAAGCTGGAATTCTGACATCTTTTTGTTTAGAACACAATGCAAAAAGATTTAATGTGGTTGTCTGTGTTAAACATGTTTTTCTATGAAAATAGATAAAATATGAAACATTGAACACATTGCTTGATTTGTTGCTTCAACAACTACTGGGCATAGGTCTCCCCCATTTTGCGCCAGATATACCGATCCTTCGCCATCCTCGACTAGCCTACACCGGCTGCTTTTCAAACATCATCGGACCAGCGGGCCGGAGGGCGTCCTACACTACGCTTGACAAGACGCGGTCTCCAGGAATCGTCTGCTCCAACGGCAATCGGTCCTGCGACATACGTGACCGGCCCACTGCCATTTCAACTTGCTGATCCGACGAGCTATTTCTGTAATTTTAGTTCTCTCACGAATACTCTTATTTCTGATCTTATCCCCGACAAAGACTCCTAGTACATCGCTCTCCATTACCCGTTGCGTATCTTTGAACATGTGAACCAATCCCGTAATTAGCGTTTATATCTCGGCTGTGTCAATACGGGTAGGACGTATTGCTTAAAAACTTATGTTTTTAAGCATTGCGGAATTGTAGACCTGACGTAATTTGCCGAATGCCGCCCAATCCAACTGAATTCTCCTTTTAATTTCTTTATCAAAGTTGTCCTGTACGAGTTGGACAGTCTGACCCAGGTAGATATATTCCTGCACAACCTTGAGAAGAACATCATTGAAGTGAACCGGTCGTAGAATGACATGGTCATTGAACATGATCAACAACATCTTGGTCTTGTCCAGATACATGCCAAGCCGGGCTTATTTATGCCGTTCAGCATTTCATCGATGGTAATATCAAAACGAAGATGAGAAATATACTCCATTGACGTTGATACCTCGTTCAGTTCAGTCCAGATTCTTAGAGAGATCCTTCATTGCGTTTGTGGACAGTTTTGGGGATGTGACATCCTTCTGCCTCACTCAAATGGATAAACCTTATACGCTGGTTCTGGATTTGAAAGGTTGTCGTCGCTGAGATAGCGGTCTGTCTATTTCTCTAGTTTTTCTATTTCTCTATTTCATAACCTCGATATCACTAGTCGTTACCAAATATCAAGTCTCAAGTTCCATCAGATAGATTTGGAAAACTTTCAGTCAGATGTTGTGCTCAATAAGAGTTTTAATGGTGCGATATAAAGCAACTTCCGGCGATGGCATCTCATGTCTCTGTCTCATCAAATCCAGTCTTTCAGGAGAAAATTAGGACGACTGCGTGCCCCGAATATATTCCGTTTATCCGCCATGATGAAATCTATTTCAATCCTTGTCATAGTGTCCAGGCTTTGCCAGGCTTTCCATTGCGACTGAGGCTTCGTCTTGAAGAATAAATTCATCAAAAGAGCCCCTCCATCTCGAGAAAGTTGATTAGCATTTGTCCCTGGTGATTTCTGCGCCCCAACCCGTGTGGTCCAATTTTTGATTCGTTGCGTTCTCTTACTCCTACTTTGGCGTTGAAGTCCACCATAAAAACATTGTAGAAAGTTGTAGTTGTGATATATCCTCATGTACGGCCTCAATTTCTTCGTCAAAGTGTGTCGAAGTCGAAGCATATACTGGTACCATCTTCAAGAAGTACCAGTCGGTGAGTTTAAGTACGAGGTACGCTATCCGGGTCGACACACTATTGATTTAGATAAGGTTGGTGACAAGGGTGTTATGAACAAGAAAACCCACACCACTTTGGGAAACCCTATCATAAACCTTCTAGGAAATAGAGCAAGTATCCAGAGTCCAGGATCATCGTATCCTAACTCTCTGTTCGGACTTCTGAAAACCCTAGTATGATCCATTTGATTAGACTTAGCTCTACTTCTAATTCGGAATGTGATGGTCGAGTCAAAGCGTGCGTCTATTATGCGTTGTCAGGTATAATTTGTAATGCCAGCTTTTCGTAGGTCAGAGATTCTTCGCAATCCCCGCCTTACCGTTACCGCGACCAGAAATAGTGGAGTTGCTGGGAATTGGGGGACGTTTTTCCTGCTCACATTTCATGAGGGGGTCAAATGCCTATAGTCACCACGCTGGGCAGACGAGTTAGTCACCGTAATTCTTATCCAGTACTTAAGATAGCGCTGCTGCCACGGAAAGAAATGGGGCGTTGCAATTCTTTGTCAACACTGCACACCAACACTTTTAATTTTTATTCGACGTTGAGTAAACCGATTGCAGCGTTAGGGATACAATTTTTGTCTTTATCGGGACGGTGGTGACACCTATTAGGTTTCTTTCGAAAATCCTAACCAATGTTTCTAACTTTGCAGTATAGATAAACATTGAAAAGATGCCACTACCGAAATCAATTTTTGAAAATATCTTTAAACATGTATAGCCATGTTAAGCTTATTGAAATTTATATAAATATAGAATGCAAAAAACCGATACGGGCAGGGATTCGAACCCGCGACTACTGGGAAACCGTCCCGTCGCTCTACCAACTGAGCTACCGTATCGCTGTCCGCCTCGGTGAATTAAGCATTCTATATGTGATCGTCTTTATACATACAATACAATACAATTTTTACTGGCCTTGCATGACATTTCGGGAAAACGTCGACGAGTACCAAAAGAAAATTAATCTTCTGCAAAAGCTTCTTTAGTTTCGGAATAACGTAAATTGAATCTCGTTGACAACACGAGTTGTAGTTGTGACGTAAGCGCCACGCCAAGTGTACTGAATACCGTACCTCAATATTGTGAACGATGGTGAGTTTTGTCTTTCTTATGGATCTTTCGTTTACAAACCTTGAAATGAAATTCATAATTCTAGAAAGTTAATAAACTTCGTAGTTGTTATAATCTCAAATACAGAAAGTTGCATGAAAATAAACGGCAATTAAAAGCTTTTTATCTCATTTAAGATTTGTTAGGAAATAATAGGCCTCGGATACGCCATGTGGAACCTCGAGATGGGACAAAAGTAAATCCCGATGGAAGTGAGATCTCTAATGTGCAATGTGACCCCCGTCACTGCAATTACAACTATCCTTGTTATCCTAGAATAGATTAGCATTACTCCATTCATGTCGCAGACCCAGTCATCTCTAGACGAAACATAACTAAGGTCGTAGGCCATGATGATCGTTATCGACCACCATGCTCTGAAATATTAAATATCTGTCGAAGTAATTAATATTTACTCATGGGATCCTTATGGCCTTACTGATGGCCATGGTATTCCCTTTTGGCATAGAAGGTGTAGGAGACGCTCGCGAAGGTTCACCAGCTTTTACGTGTTCCAGTTCAATTAACTCCAGCAAGACAAGTACAACAATAAGGGTCTCATATGATTTGTTGTAGTTATACTTGTTTACAAAATTGTTAATAACAAACAAGATGTATTAAACCGCTGAGTTGTTAATCCTCTGTTGTTGATAGTGGCATCCTCTAAGGCTTCATTCCTTAACTAACTAGCCTACTTTCGGTGCGTTACAGGCTCGGCACAGGCGAGAGCCGTACCGGATTCGCAGACTCAGCTGGCATGGCCGCGGTAATGCAGCCGCTCGGTCCCCATCGCCAGTAACGGATTTAGGTTTGAGGACGCCCTAGGCCCGAGACGATATGGCGCCCTTTATCTTTTGTAACAGTATATATATATATATATATATATATATATATATATATATATATATAAACATATATATACATATATGTGTGTGTGTATAAAATAATTAAAATAATAACAATAATAATAAGAAATCTAATAACAGTTTTAATCTACCTTTAAATGAATACATAAATCCGTCTTTCTATTATATGACTGATGGCTTTGGAATAATTTCTTTTGCCGCTTCTTCATTAAAAAATTAAATTTTAAATACCATTCAAGAATGTTCTTAGCAATGTTGTTACAAATGTTTTTAATGTTATTAAAAACAATTATAACATTTCTATTATTTGATCAGTTTTCATAGATTTGATCTTAAAATTATTTTGAATTATCAAACTCTCAAGATTTATTGAACACAATGCTAAAAAATTCAAAAATCTTAAAAATATAAAAAAAATGATTATTTTCGCTCAAAATGTTATTTTTATTACGGCAATCGATTAAAAAAAATTCCGATTGATCAAATTATCAATAACTGACACTTGTATAATTTATCATGGTGAAATAATGTTTCGTTTTATAATAAAGCGCAAACAGATGTTATAACTAAATTTTGAATGAAAAATATGAAAAAATCTAAATTCGTAAATATATAATATGCTAGCATTAAAAAAAAAATTTAATTTTTTTGTTATATATTTTAAATTTTAGGACTTGCCTGATTAATCATTTTAACAAAGAAATTCTACCCTCAAAATGGTACTATGTTTCGATAGTAAGAGCGCCATAAAATAAACTTAAAATATTGGTCTTGCAGTTTACAGAAAACCCAATCGATTTTAAATTTTAGTCATCTTAAAAATTTTGGCGCCCCTCAAAATTTGCCGCCCTAGGCCCGGGCCTCATGGGCCTAAGCCTAAATCCGCTACTGCCCATCGCCATGAAGAAGCTGAATGGTGTTGTTCCCACGTTCTAGTATACAAACCGTGAATTTAATTCCATTCGTAAACCACTTCTTAAATATAAATCACTCTGCTGTTTCTCAGAGTACATGGTACTTAAAAGTGTGTAGCGATGGCGGTGTGATTTGTACTGTGAAATATGTTGAATAAATAAATAAATAAATGTTTTCGAGAATATAACAAATTAACAAATAAAATAATAACAATTAGGGAAAAGATATACTAAAGATCAAAGATGATTTGATTAATTAAATATATTTTCAGCAATCAAACTGTCTATACCGAGGATCGGGATGATCCCATTTCTTATGTTAGATTTGATAAGATTCTACAATTAAAGATATTAAAGATTAAAGATAAAACACTAAAATATAATATAGTAGAAGGTATTTAATCAAGCTACTTCACAAAAGATATTACATGTATTATAAACAATGTAAATATATAAACAATAATATTTTTATTTTACCTACATATCAAATTACTATATAATATCAATCTTATATATATCAATAATATATAAAGATCACGAATAAAAAACTTGAATGAGTTCGAAGGTAGTCGGGCAAAATTTTGATTAATTTACGTGAACATAGCCGGGTAAATATATTTTTAGTAACTATACACTTTGTATCCACAGATTGCTATAAAACTGTACTACATATTATATAAATTTATTGATTTGTCTTATAAGATTATAATATTATAAAAAAAATTGATAATACATAAACAATTATAACATTACTTGTATTATATTTTTGGTTTAACATACACATATCTCACATACATATCACATATAATTTTTCACATCTTTATTAAATAGCAAAATTGGCCATTTTAAAATAAATACGTATACAAAATATAAATAAAAATGTCAAAAAATAATCGCTGCAGGTTGCTCAATTATTTATAAGTTTTTAAAATAAAATGTATATAATACAATTTTAATTGTTATTAAACATATTCATTTAAATCAATCACGCTTTATCGTAGAAAACAATAACATAACGGCTATATCTATTACGAATTTGAATTGAACCATAGATATGATTCGTCTACATAATTTTGTCATTTTGATGGTGAGTGAATTCAGGATTTGTGCTTCAGTTGTAACAGACATAATTTTTTAAGCATTATAATCGGTGAATCCTGCAAATAATAATGAACTCTAGAAGGCCCTGTTTGTGAAATGCATGGATATAATTATTTTAAGGGTTGTTATAGTGTCTAAGCTGTTTTTTTATGAAATATCGTACAAGTAAATCTAGGTCTTCAAATCACGTATTTGGTTGAAAATATCCTGTGTTTAACTCTGATGTTCTGATATTTAGGTTTAAATATAGTACTGAAATGGATATAGATGTTAGTAAAGAAAATATCCAACCTCTGAGAGGTGGTAGAAACCTTATGCAGTTAGGCACTGCACTGCAAGCTCAGTCAGATAGTGATGCTCAAAGACAACTGCAGTTTCAAAAAGAGTAAGTTTTGTTTAATTTCTAATATTATTGTTATTATAGAAGTTATGAATATCATTTATTTGCTTATTTACCTTTAAAGAATATATTGCTTGTCTGAGTTATATTAATTACCTGTAATGTAATCAATATACCATCAACCAGTATTTTAATTATTTGCACATCTTGACAATTAAAACTGTCGCTCTTTTAAACAGCAAAAAGGGATTACAAAGTATAGCTTTTCTTAATCAATATCTCTATATAAATCTACTAATCCGATCAGATGTTTAAATAGAATGTATTACCTTAATTAGTTAATTCAACTTAAATATGATTGCAGAGAGCATGAAGAAACTATTAGACAATATCAAGGCCCTGATCCTTTAGAGCCATGGTTTAACTATATCCAGTGGGTTGAACAGTCCTTTCCCAAGCATGGCCATGAAGGAAATATTGACAAATTGATTAAGGACTGCTTGCAATTGTTTGAAAAAGATGAAAGATACTTTCAAGATAGAAGACTTGTTAAATTGTGGATTAAATATGTAAGTGTTATTAGTAATTGCTTACCAGTATATATTTAAGTTTTAAGTTTTGTTTTAGGAAAAGGGAACAATTTATAAACACCTAAATGGATAATTTGAGCTCAAACCTATATTTGTTATACAAGTCTTACATCTTTTCTTTTATTAATTATATAATGTACTTAAAATCTTTAGGTGGATTGCTTGTCAAATCCTCTTGAGATTTATCAAAGATTGTACAACACCGGTATTGGTGTGGAGTGTTCAGAGTTTTACCGAGCTTGGGCCTGCTATTGTGAAGAATCTGGAGACTATAAAAAAGCCAATCAAGTGTACATGCTAGGTGTGCAGGCTAAGGCACAACCATTGGATGAGTTAGAGCAAGCTCATATGTAAGTTTTTAGTACAGTTGATGTTTGAATTGTAGCATAATTTTAAATTAGTTTTGTAAGTCAATACTTGAATTTGAAAATAATAAAACCAAAAAAAATACTTACAGGAACTTTCAGTTGTTTTTTGCTCAGCGTATGTTACATGATGACTCCCCTACAAAACGAAAGGCAGCATCTGCCCTTGCTGAGACTAGAATGGCTTTGACATCACTAAAATCATTTAAGAGGCGCAATATTGCCAATGTCCCTGTCCAGAGAGTGGGTGATAGTATTAAAAATACTTTGCCTGGAGTAGTAAGACAGCAAGCAGTTGATAATAGATTACCTAACTCTAATGTCATGGTTAATGTATATGAGGTAATATATAATTACTTATACTTGTCCTTTAGACCTTTAAAAATTATATAACATCAATATTTGTTGAAATCTTTCAATTTTGTTCCTAAATAGCTTATTTGTAAAAAATTTTGAAGCCAAAAAGTAAATAAAATTCTATTTTTGTCGATTAAAATATCACATATTGCACCACCTCATAAAAATTAGTTATATAATATATTTCACATAAGTATTTACAAAAATTCTTCAAATAGGATACTCCATCTACATCAAGAGTTGTGGTGGCTGAAGATGCTGGCCCAGCATCTTTAGTGCAGACTTGTAATGTAGAAAACGAGAAGGAAGTTGGCATCTGGACAAACCCCAAAACAAAGATGGTTCACGCAAATGTTGTACCACATCAACCTTTGCCTTTCACTCGTTAGTATATGTTTTTTATTTCTATAAACACTTAAATAAAACTCTTAATTATTCATTTCATGATCTTACTTTACTTTTGAAATAGTTTTCTATAATTGGTTATATAATTATGTATTCAGTTTTTTGCAAATAATCTTTCATTTGTAGCCTTTGAAGATGTGGATGATGGTTTAAAACTTTCTTCAAAGCATATGCCTTACTGTGTAGATGACTTAACATTTAATGTGCCACTTTGTGTACCTGATCCTGCAGATCCAACAAAGATTCCTTGTTATAGCAAAGACCAGGTAAGAAATTTAAGTTTTAGGCTTTTTCAATATTTATCATGCTTCAATACTTTATAGAAAGATATGTTAAGTTAAAGAAATTACAATAAAATTGTTTTCAATTATTTAAGGTATATGTTAATGATAAAGAATACAGTTTAGAAGAAATTAAAGCAAGAATATATACATCATATAATCCTCATGAAAGAGTAGAAGCTGAAAATGTGCAAGTACAAGAGCCTTATAAGAATATTAATGAAACACTAGCTCAGTGTAGTGCTTTAGAGACTTTAGCAAATTGTGCTTTAGACTCTGAACAGGATCATATGGCACAGCTAATGCCATTAGCGTTAACTATGCCTAAATTACAAAATGTAACTAAAGTAACTAATATGCATTCACCTGGTGAACCTAAAGTATTATGTAATTTGGACTCCAAGGAAGTCAGTGAACTGGCGGCTAAGAAAAATGACGAAAATGACCTCCCTTCAAGCTCATTAAGTGATAAGGAAAATCAGGTTGCAAATAATCACTTTAATAACGAGAATGCTGGCAACATGGGTAAAAATAACTTGATGGAGGAATTTAATAGAAGTTTAATGAGTAACCTATTGGGAGATTCTGTGACTGTTAACACAAAGGAAGCGCGATGGGAATTGCGTAACATTTTTAATGACAATGGTAAACTATTTCAGAATTTCTATTAGTTTTGTTGAATTCTTTAAATTAATGCTTACATAAACTTTGTTACTTTTAGCAGAGCCGTCAATGGTTCAGCCCGTCGTTCAACAGTTTGATGTACCAAAATTTGACATACATGAGGATAGATCAATGACGATGGCCATTAATACAAAGAAAAATTATGATATGCCAGATGCTAGAATTTTGCCTGAGGATAAAGAAAACGCTAATAAATTTAATACAATTCAAACAGCTGTAGCTCCACAAGTTCCACTTGTAATATATCCTACCTCTATTATTGATATAAATGATTTAATGATGTACTAAATATTTTTATTATTTTAGGTCAATAAAACGACATTCTATGAAGAACCATCCTGCACGCAAGTGTTTAATTTCAATATAAAAGATGCTAGTACTCCAAACATGTCTCAATTTAAGAAACCTACGAGTATCGATCAATCCAGTAAATTTGCCTCTGTTCCAAAATTTAGCATGGACGAAAGTGTCATAGACCAACCTGACCATGTGAGTACTAAGAGAGATGATTGTTCTAGACAAACGACAGATCAACATGCAACTGTAGATAATCAAGGTGGAGGACTTTCTGTAATTATGGAAGCTACAAGAGAATACAATAGGTAGGTTTTTGTATGATGCACCCCGCATTTAAGTTTTTAGTGTGAGTTTTAGTTATGTAGTCGTAAGGTAGCTAAAGAATTCTGCAGCGTTATTTTGTCATTTCGTATTTCAGTAAATCGGGTTCTAGTTCTTCAGGCCAATCAACACGGACCAATTTTACCGGTTACACAACTAATTTTGATTCTGTGTACAATAATCAAAACGATCCAAATCATCCAAACACAGCATCAAAAAGGAATTCTTTATCGGCTCAATCCAGAATGCCTAATGGCCAGTTTGCACGCGTGTACCCACCGAAACGGGAAGTGGAAAACAAAATGGCGATTACACCGTCTTCTTCAGTGCCTTATCATTCACATGATCATCAATATCAGAAACCCTTGCCACAAAATTTTAGTGGGTATTCCCCGCAAAGGCAAATGCATGGTCATTATCAGCAGAACTATAATTATCAACAAAATTTTCCGAATAATCATATGATGAACCAACAACAGCCTCAAGGCTATGGAAGCCCTAATCCAAGTGCCTACCAAAGCCCGCAACATCCTAGTATGCAGAGTCCTCATGAAATGAATCCGCCCATTCCAACTGGATTTCAGAGTCCAACTTATACTAATCAATTGGCGTATCATCAAACACCAGTCAATAATCCTGGCACTGTAATGATGAGCCCTCAACATAGTTATGCGGGTCGACAGGAATTCCACTACTCCACTCAAACGGACCGTAACGTATACGTCAACCAGCAACAGCACCAACCGGCGGCAGTTTTCCAAAGTCCTCCACATCAAACTCAATTTCAAAATTCTGTATATTTTCAAAGATCTAATCAACCACCTACACAAAATACATACAGTCAACAAAATTACCATAACATTCAGGGTCCGTACAACAATCCAAATATGTATCCGAGCACTGGTCAAAATTCGAATAGTCCAAATTACAGTTCGATACAAAGTCCTTACAGGCAAACGACTAAACAAGTGGAAAATAATCAAGCGTCATTTGCAATGGCTAACAACCAACAATTTCAAATCTATCAAAGTCCGCAAGCTTCCCAAAATAATTTCCGTAATACATCTATGCATGATGCAAACATGGTTCAAACTACATATTCAGAATCCCAGGGGCGTCAAGACACTGTTGATACATCTGGTAAGTGTCACGACCGAGGAGATATTGATAAGAACGTGTCTCTTATGAATAATTCTCAATTAAAAAATCCTGGGGTTCATAAGAGTCCTAACAGTTCTGTCTTAAGAAATGTAAGGTACGATCAACCCAGTGTAAAAGGTGAACAAAAATCTCCTGAAGTTGGATTTTCAAACCAATTTTTAAACTTTATTTCAAATAGAAATGAACCTAAAGATAACGCAAATACACCGAAATTCACAAATAGTCCAAGTATATCCCAGAAGATGCATAAAAATTTATATGTGTCAAGTCCTGAGCAGGCTCAAGTTCCGCCCTCGTCTGGACTTTCAGACACTGATAGTAAAGATGGTATGACTGTGCAATCAGCAACACCAATTCAATCTGCTAAGATTCACTCGGCCGAAAAACAAAAGGACCTTTCAAAAAGGCAGTTGGATTTTGAACATCGAGCTGACATTCAATCGGAAGATAGCAGAGACTCGGTCAGTAAGGATAGTAGAATCTCTTCTATATATTCACGTCAGTCAGATTTCCAATCTGATGGCTATGGTATGGATATTGATAGTGAAAATTCCATGGAGTGTGGAGCATTTAAATCTTCGCATTCTATCTCTCTGGTAGAGACCATTGATATTCCACGACCTGCTGACATTGATTTTCCTTCAGTAATCGATCCATTCAACAAGAAGATGTTAACATCGTTATTAGAATATGTCAAATTCCCTAATAAGACACATGCAGAGGGATATATAGAAGTGAGATCCATACCAAAATTACAAACTGCTACGACAATTTCCGTCGGAAACAGTAAGTATTCAATAGAAAAACAACTGGGTAAAGGAAACTATGGCGCTGTATTTCTATGTTTGGATCTTCATAACAATAAGTCAGTTGCGGTCAAATATCAGAAACCAAGTCGCCCATGGGAATTCTACATTTGTCAAGAAATTAAGGCTAGGATAAAAGATCCCTTCATGGTAAGTAATGTGTTACATTATGTAACAATTTTATTTACATGTTTAATGAGTTTTTTGTGTCTAACAGTTATTTGTAACAATATTTATGATGTTTGCAGCTTCCAGGTTATATGGAGATTTCTGCCGCTTTCTTAGGCGAAAACGCTAGCTTATTCGTTTCTGAATACTCGCGCTATGGATCATTACTAGATGTCGCAAACAAAGTGAGAATTGCTACCTCAAAGTGCATTAATGAGTTAATAGTTATTTTGCTAACATCAGAAATGCTATCCATAGTCCACTATCTCCATAAGGCACAGATAATTCACGCCGACATTAAACCTGATAATTTCTTGTTGATGAAGATGTAAGTAATTCCACAATTTTCTTGATATATGACAAGAGAGAGATATAGAGATAGATAGACAAAATATATAATATTTTTAATGATTATATTTTTGACAGTCCAACTCAAGAATGGCGAACTCCTTCTCTGCAGTTAATTGATTTAGGATGTGCCATTGATATGTCACTTTTCCCAGAAGGAACATCATTTAGAGAAGTAAGTAAAATGTATATAAGTATTATTTTATTGAAAATCTCAGTTACAATTTAAAAAAAATTACAAATCACTTGTCATATGAATGTATAATTATGTTTTTTTTTTTATTTTTAGCTAATTGCTACGGAGGGATTTACATGCACTGAAATGAGAGAAGGAAAGCCATGGACCTATCAAACTGACTTATATTGTCTGGCCGGTACCATACATGTGATTTTAATGGGCAGCTACATGAAAGTAGCAAATCGATTAGGACAATGGAACATAGATAAGAAATTACCCAGGTAAGAATATAATGACTTACAGGACTAGTGATGTTGCTTGTGGCTATTGTTAATTGGAAATGTTTTTTTTCAAGACCAGTGTAAAGATTATGCTTAAAGGTTATTTATATACAGGGTTATTTCTAATTAGTTGACCACATCTTGCAGGCAGCCTCTCTTCATCAATCCTAACAACATTTGTTCAACGACTTTTTAAAATTAATAGTTTTTTAAATTTGAGTTTTTGCCATACTAAATTTATTTGTTGCCTCTGAACTGACATTAACTCTGAGCGTTGGTTTGGCGCCCAGGCGTTGATCTCCTTAGCACTTCTTACAAAATACAGAGTAATAAGTAAAAGAGGAAGCAATTTTTTTTGTTTCGTGTTCTTTGTGTTTATTTTGAAAAAGTCGTAGAACAATTAATGTTGTTGGGATTTATGCAAAAAGGCTGCCTGCAAGAGGTGGTCAACTAATTACAAATAACCCTTTATATGCATTACATTAAATAAGTGAGAAATTACAAGTATTCAATATTGTTTATAAATTTGTTACAAAACCAGTTATTGTTACATATTTTTCTTATCATAATTATATAAAGATAAAAAAACTAATTCTATAAAATAATATTGTATTAGCTTTCAACGACAAGTATAATAACCAAAGGTTGTGGTGTCGTAGTAGGCATTAAAGATTCTGCCCTCACAATACCTCACGCTTCTTTAAATAAAAAATCTATTTGAAATTAAATTAGTTGAAGATAATGGAAAGTAAATTATGTATTTTCTTAGATTTTCACGATTTTCATGATTATATTAGTATATATGTGTTTGTGTTAGTTTTATATTAATAACTAATCTAAACTAGGTGCTGTTAAGGGTTTTAAAGTATTAATTAGTGAAGTAATTATAATTTGAGTATTATCTTTTTACAGGTATATGAGGAATAGCCTTTGGGACAAAATATTTACAAATCTATTAAATGTGCCTGATTGTAATAATCTACCAGATCTAATGGAACTCAAGAATGACGTTGACAATGTTTTAAATCAAATCGACTGCCTTGGTTCTCTGCTCCGTAACTTTGCTAATGTGCTTAAATCTAGGTAAACTCGAAACCCTTATATTTATTGCATTTAGATGTTATTGTGAATGTAAAAATATGTTTGTATTAATATTAACTATATTTAAGTTGGATGAATTTGAGTAGTCATTTATCAGGTTAAAAAAACATTTCTAAAAACCACTAAATATCAGATTCTACATTTTAAGGTTATCTTGTTGAGTTTAATTAAAAATGTGATATGTAATTTAGCTTTTTGTTAGTTAATATGAAACTTGGCTTAGAATATCTTGTTAGCTCTTAATGTTGAAACTTCACTTAGGTTTCATTTATTTTTGTACAACATATAAGACTTGCACTTCATATTTTTTTTGTTCAACTGTATTAAAAATAAATAATTACCTGGTTATATATTTTTTTATTTTCATCAAGACAACATTATGTAAAATATTATTAGGAAATCAAAATAATAAAAGACTTAAATATACCTAACCTTTTACTATACTTTTAATTTGCATTTATAGTCTTAAGTTATACTAACTATATAATAAATAAACTCAAATGGTGCATTTACTGATTGAAATCATACAAAAAAATCTAATTTAGCCACCTATATCTTGTTTTGGTGGGATTGGCAGTAAAAGTCTCAGTTGGCATTTGCTAATCTAAATGGATTTGAATTAAATAAAAGTAAAATAAAGAAGTCAAATATTTTATTAATAAAATAAAATATGGTTAAGATTTTTCCAATCTTAGTTTTTTTCTCTCTTGATATTCTTGTACATTATCAAATTTTCTTTTAAAATATACTTTGATAAAATTAGGATCAAATTTTTCACTTTTACATTCCCTATCTTCAAATACTGGAAAACTTCTTAATAATTGAATAGATATATTTTCATGTTTAGTAATAATATTGTATTCCTTAATTTTATAATCTACATTGTCATATACATATAACGCAGAGCTGGAAAGTTTCATAGCAACAGGAAAGTTTTCAACAGGCAGTTCTAATAATAAGTTGTGGCTAAATTGGTTATCCTTAGATTGTAATTGATATAACATTATTTTCATATAGGTATGTACTGCTATTGCTAAAATGCTTGAAAATTCATTTAACTTAGAAATTGTGTAGTGCACTATTGGAAGAGTAGTAACTTCTATACCATCTTCATCCATTATCTTACTAAACTGTTCCTGCAGTTCATTATTTTTTATGTCATGATAGGTATCAATGGTGTGTAATAAGGCTCCATTAATATAATTCCAACATTTTACTGTTCCATCTCCAGATGTACTCGTCATATATTCAGGAGAGTGTGGTAATAGCTCTATGTGATTTACAAACTCTTTGTGTCCTAAACAATATGTTTGTATATTGTAAGTATTTGGAAAGCAAGATACTTTAATCTTTTCATCTCTGTCACATGTTATAAGATATTTAGAGTCATTGGATTGTAAGATGTTAAGAAGAAGACTTAAATGTCCCAGAATCTTAGTACCATTGTTGCCACTTGGTATGTCAAAGGATAAAACATCGCCAGTCTTGTCTGCCACAAATATTTGCGAGTTGTTTACATTGAATCTTATTTTACTAGCTCTTCTCGGTACGGTTATATTCAGAATTAGCTTCAAAACTGGTATCTCATAAATTATCAACCTTTTGGAGAGGGACAACAATACAGCTAAATATTTACTATCATAAGATATTACAATATCTGTTACTGTTTCGTCTTCGTGTGGTGCTGGATCTATTGACAATTTTATAAGGTTTTCAGTAGTTTTGTTATAAAAATCTATATAAAATCCATTTGAAACTGCAATAAAATCACCACTCACAGCTAAACAAGACATGATCTATTTGCTAAGCATATAATAATAACTGGGCTTGTACTAAATAATAAAGTTAACTGTCTGATTAGGGTTTAAAACACTTCTTAAAATTAACCTAACTAAAACCTTAACAAAAAAAAACTTAATAATTCTTCAACTTCGTAACTCGTTAGCTGTCACTGCTTTATTGTCTATGGTTTAGACTGTAGACGAGATGTTAGTGGAAAGGAGCACTAACTTATAAAGGGGAAAATTACGATTACAAAACACTAAATAACTAACCACAAAAGTGCTAGTTTGCACTTTCTCTATTCTTATGAGTCAAATTATACGCCACGAATCGTGCACGAAGGCTTCAATAGCACTAAATATAAAAGCGGCAGAAAATCACGTTTATTCTTTGGGAGCCCCTTTAAATATTTATTATTTTTCGGGGAAATATTATTATACCTTATTGTCATTATGAATTATTCACTAAGCATCAAAATCCGTCAAGAAGATTTGCGTAATAAACGCAAAAAACAAAATACTATTATATAGGTTCTTTGTTTGAATATAAATACTCTGCTTTGTTTACTATTTTATTTTGATTAGATAAGTTCTCGCCAGTTCATTTAATATACCTTGAAGGGACAGTAGCGTCATTAGTACTCTAGATGGTAATTTTCGGAATTGGTTCTCCACTCCTCCACCGTCTGTATTGATACGTCATCTGGGACGTCTACTATTTTGCTGTAAATACTCAATAGAAATTGTCAAGACCAAATTTTAATATTGAAGCAGAGAGTAATAAAAGTAATATAGTATTCGTACACTAAGTTAACATTTTATATTGAATATCAGTTTTTAGCATCCTGCTTATTTCATTTTTTTTATTTTACTTTTTTCGTCTTATTTATAAAATATTTACTATAATCAAAGCTTAAACTTCAAACCATGGCAACTATGGTGTCTTCGTGGACATCAGACAAGAAGCATAGCGATGTGCAAAGGTGAGATTACTTCAACTTTGATATCAAGGGGTATATTAAAAAAAAAATACATTTCAGATCGATATATGTAATTTAATTCTAACATTGTAGAAGGTTAAATGACAAGTATTATTTTAGATAAATAAATATATAATGTACACATCTTAATTCTAATGTTATTATAGG
This sequence comes from Napeogenes sylphis, assembly GCA_959347405.1. NCBI lineage: Eukaryota > Metazoa > Arthropoda > Insecta > Lepidoptera > Nymphalidae > Napeogenes > Napeogenes sylphis. The sequence continues at coordinate 23,626,621 of OY365788.1, read as the reverse complement.
TGGATATGTATATACCCAGCTTACTTGAATAGCAAAAAAACCCTTGCTGAAGGTCGGAGGTTGCCTAGAGATATATGTGTAGAAAATCCTACGCATCAGGAAATAAGAGATGTTCTTTCTACAACTGGGTTGCGCATAGGAGTTGAAAACAAATTGTACCCACGTGAACGTAGTAAGGTATTGATAGTCTACATCAATAATCAATAATCACTTAAAATTTGAGAGATATAAATTTATTGTTTAGATTGTTTTTTTGTATAAAAGTTATTTTGACAATATAAGGAATCTGCATATTAATGAATTGGTTTATTATTCAATAAATATTTAATTTGAGATGATTTCTTATAAGTTTTAACTTACACATATACAAAAATGATTACAATTTATAGCACCTTTACAAAAATTTATTCCAGAAGGCAGTTGTGTTATCTAGTTAGGTATTTGATTGACTTCTATACTCCATTTTAAATCTCATTTAAGTTATCTTTTTAGGAAATGCTGCACCGGGGACGTATTCGTGTTGAGTTAAAGAATGATGATGGTTCACCAATAAAAGAGGAATTTTCGACAAGAGAGTCTGTAATGAGGCATATTGTTGAATCTATACCAAAATTAAAGACTCGTCAAAACAGGTACATTATATTGTTACGTATTAATGCAAATAAATATAAGATCATCACATTCATAAAACTATTCTAGGGTTAATTATAATTATTGTTTGGATGTCTCATTTGCTTATAAAAATAGCTTGCATTAAAAAACATTATGTTATTATAAGATTATATTTGAAAATATCTATAAATATGTATAATAGTATCACCATATTTTATATAAATACAGATTATATTTACTAATTTTGTTAACAAATTTATTCAATTTTTTTTCAAAATAACAGTATGAGTATTTGCTATAGTATTGTACTTAGGACTTACAAGAGTTTAGTCTAAAATCATTGTTTCAGGCCGGCAGAACAACAACCCCAAGCTATTCAGCAAAGTAGCAATAAAAGCAAGGGAAAGAAAGGAAGACGATAACTTGCCTACTTATCTTATAAGTAAATAAATATTCATTTCAATAATTGATTTTTATTAAAATATTGTAATCTAGGAATGAATATGAATTGCTTTTTCTGTCATCTTGTTTTCACCGTTCACATCTCTAGCTACACTATAGCCATCAAAAATCATAACAACTTTGGGCCCTACTGCTTCATTTGTTCTACGAACTTTTTTATTTTCTGAGGCAATTTGGCCATTTCTGACAAAGATTCGTTTATCACGGGAGATATTGCTTGGGATGCTTTTTTCATAGTCTTCGGTACTTCGTATTGGAATATTTTCTTCTTTGGATTCACAATCTCGTAGTCCTGAATCAAATTCTGATAGAAAGACTGGGCTTTTTGTTTCGATTCTCCTATCTTGGAATTCAATTTGTTCTTTGTGTTCTGATATGTTTCTTGTATCATCTTTAGAGGTTTCATCTGGCGTGAGTTTGAATGTGGTACTCTTAATGGCTCCTCTATTAGCCTCTGAAGTTTGGTTACTGGTTCCGATTCCTCGTATTCCGCTTGTGAATCTAGAGCCACTTGCATTGTTTCGTGAATGACTGTTGGAATTTTTAACATTATTTTCTGAATAGGACGCATCTCGGTTGATGGCATTACGTTTACTATTTCCATTATCCCCGGAGATATGTCCTTCAGAGCCCCTGATATATGTGGGGCTACTTCTCTCACCGAGTCTAGTATCGTCTCCCCGAAAGCTAGTGGGATTTCTTGCAAATAATATGGGTATGTTCTTATTCCGTCTGAAACGGCTGATGTTATCATCGACAATATTATCGGTTTGTGCGGTGGTAGTAACGGCAGAGGACGAATTCTCGACCTCATTGGAAGGAGACGAGGTAGACGTAACTCTCTCGTCTTGCGTGTAAGATTCTTCGGAATCATAATTGTCGCTGCAGGGGCACGTGTTATCTTTTTTATTGGGGATCTGATTTCTCTTGTATTTGTCTCTTCTAGATTCATATGTTTCGCTCGAGTCTGAACTAAGAATATTGTCAAATAACAACTCAATATTCCTAAGTAGAGGGATGTATTTCTGGTTAATTTTAACATGTCTTTTTGATGCTTCTCGTTTTGTAGTTAAGTTTTTGCGTTTATAGTCCGGTGTTAGTAAATATTTCAATTTTTTTGATTTCGGTGGTGATTTAATCGGGAATGTCTTTCGGATCTTCAGTATCGATCTACGATTATTGATTGTGTTACCTAAAAGACGTTTAAAAATGTTACATAATATAAAGATTAAACTTTTTAATTAACATACGTTACTAAAATACCTTAAAAGTACATACTTGATTCTCCACGCTTCTTTGCTTTCGTATTGGTACGTACTTCAAGCAGTGGTAGCACCTTAGGAGACGGTAATTGTTCTGGGATAAAATAAACAATGGTCATTAAACTATAATATATTTGGGGATCTATTATTAATAATTTTATTTTATAAATATTATTTAGTAGTTAAAAACAGTTCTTGAAAGTAGGTAAATACGTTTTATACCTGACTAAGTTAAAATAAATTTATATTGCAATGCAGAATTTAAAAAAAGTCAACTGTCATGACCTGAGTGGTTTAAGCGTTATTAATGTTAAATATGGAATAGAATTGCTTTACCTGGAATATTGGAAATTCCTTGATGTGGATGTAAATCTAATTTATCCGCCGCAATAAGCTCGTTGAGCGATATCGATTTGGCATCTAAACCTTTAAAATGAATTTTAAACATCTGAGATAAACTTCCGGTCATTTTAAATAAAATTATGGGTTACTATATATATACTACTACTACTACAAATAAAAGAAACAGACAAAACAATATTTCAACTATTGGTTAATCTTCGCTAAACCGATTTTAATGATACTTTATAGAGTGAAAATTGACTATGAGGTGTTCTACAGAAACTCAGCTTATTATTTGCGATGTTTAAAACCGCAGTTATAAATAATAGAATATCATACTAATTCAAGTTGGAGCCCTGGTTATTGTTAGTCAAATAAATAAAAATTAGTTAAATACTTACAATATAAAATAAATCCGCAGCTAAAATAACGTAACAATGTCGTTATTGCCATTTTCTATCATTTTAAAGTCTGATTGATCACACCAGGAAGATATTAGTGAAGTTACTCACTTTGTTTTCATTTCATATCGTTATTGCATTATTGCTAAATTAAAATACTAACAAAGCAGATTTTGATCACGTACCTACTGGTCGTTATTTAAACTAGTAGCTGTTACTGGTAGCTGTTTTTTATATATAAAATTATTCATGTGTTTATAATTTTATTGATATAATAACTATTTTTATACATACAGTTGGGTGTACGATTCATTATACTTAACTAGCTCTTAGTATTATTTCTAGCTCTAGCTCGCAAACTTTAATTATAGAAATAATAAACGGTGTAGGTATTGCTTTTCTGTTCTTCTAATTGTCTCGAAACAACAAAATATAGTATCGTTGTAGAATATATTTGTATAATAATAAAACATTTGTTATTATTAGTTTAGAAAGTAAAGATTATTAAGTCAGTCCCACATAACCCTTCGGTCATCAACTCAACACCTTCTTGGCCGGTGGGTATCCGTAACGGATTTTTTAAATGGAAAAAAAAGGTTACTTACTACATACATATAGATACATACTAGATACATATAGATGTATTTTTAAATTTAATTCACAATCTTGTGGCAAAGAGATTCCATTACGGCCTATTAATGAGTTAATGGTTGGTTGGGTAATATTGAAAAAGGCCTTATACCATTCTTATGCTTGATCTATTCGTTCCCTTTGATAAAATGTATCCAAACGTATTCCGACAAAACATAATTCGCCATCGACATCAAAGATATCCATGGATTTGTAAACCAGACAATGATTGATTAAATATACTTATTTATTATAATAATTCACCATATTTATTACAATTGACTCAACATGTTTATTATCTATAAATTATATATTTTTTGGTTTGTTTGTTTGGTATAAAAAATGTTTGTTAGGTATTTCCGTATTGAATGACGGTTAACGTAAACAGACCTTGATATTATTGTTTTGATTGATTCTGTTGAGTTGGCTTGTTTGGTAGATTTTAATTCGTTGTTTTAGAATTGTTTACAACGCAAAATACTCAAGCTACATAAACAACTTTTCATTTGCAAAAATGATCACAATACAATCCGTACCTAGGTACGTGCTTACAAGTTACAGCTAATGCCTAATTTGTTTAAATATTTGTACATTCTAGAAGAAGAGTAGAATAAGAATATAAAGAGACAAGAAGAAGAATTTTCATAATACTAACCTTAAGGGGAAAGCTAAAGAATGTGCCAATAAGTGGAATTTGAATAAAGGTGCTTAATATTTCGAGTGCGTACAGGTCGGTATGCGAACGGAACAATTTGCCAATAATCCTATCTTGATTCCCGAGGAGGCGAAGGTGCTCGACAGAAATTCGGCATGACCTACAAATGTGAAATTCTAACACGAACTCTATTAGGTTTTCATCGTTTGAATATAGTATGTGTATGTTTGAGTGTAGACTATGAGTATATCGTGCATGAGGCGAGTAATTGCGTTCAAAAACCTGTTATTGTATTTTATATAGTGTAAATCTCATTTATTTTCGATTAAAATACGCACAAGTAAAGATTAATAGCGAAAGCTATTCATGTTACTCATATTTGCAAAAGGTATTTCACTTATCTATACATATAATAGAATTGTCACTGATAGAAAACTGTACAAGGAAAATATAAAAAAAAATCATGATGTGGGCCGTTATAAGAGCAAGAGAACCCAAAATAATAGTTTTTCATTTTATATGTATGTCTGTATATTTGTGCACGTTAAACTCAGAAACGGCTTAACCAACATAATAGGTACCATGCAAATCTTAATCTATACATGTAATAAATTTGTAGAGGAGCGATCTTTGTACATTGAAAATATAAAAAAATGAAGATATAACAAAATGTGAAGTGATAACTAAAAAAATCCATTTTCAGCTCTTTTAAAGTTTTTGTCTGTATATCTATCTGTTTGTCTTATAGTCGTGCACGCATCACGAAAAAACCTTTATATAAGCAAGAGGACCCAATACTATGTTTTTTTCATTTGGTCTGTTCGCCTGTAGGTATATATTGTTATGGGATCAATTTTACATTTTGTTTTTTTAAGTCAATAATCTCTTATTTTCGTACCATTGCTTAGCAGTGGTTAAAAATAAAAAAAAATATATACATACATAAACTAGAAATACTCCTACACGCAAAAGCTACTTGATTGTGTTTGATGAAACTTTGAAGGTTTATAGTTTTTACATACATTGGTAAGTACAAAGGGTACGTTTTATCAAAATCAAAATCTACGTGTACGAAGTCGCAGGCACAACTAGTAAAAGAATAAGATTGTCTTTTTTTTAAATGTATTTAAGTGAGAAGATTTTATGTAAATTTAACTTCAGTTGATGAAATAATTTCCTTAATCTAAATCGATTTAATTAGACTTAAAATTTCATCGATTATTGGCTGTAGATAGACGCAGGTAAAGCTGCTCGCCAAAACTAGGTAAGTTAAATAAAACTAGGTATTATTGATAAAATATCAAGCTAATTGTAATGTCACGTAATTCATTATTGATATCGGATCGGCTTTGAGCGTGGACTCGTTGGATGTTACTAATAAATATGCTAATGTTGGCCTCTCTCAAGGATTTTCATTTTCTTATATCTGAGGTAAGCGAAAATAAGAATAAAAATAATCTTAAATTTCATTTTCTTAAATCTCCTTTCATCGTAAAAAATTCTTTGTTCGTAACAATTCCATTATAGACTTACCTATCTAAGTGTTTTAGGATATATTTTTTTCATAAGTTGGTTTTAAAAAACTATATTGTTATGTATTTTTAAAACTATATCGTAATCAGAGGACATTTTAGTCAGATACTAATTAATAACTATATAGGTACGAAAGTAAGATAGCTTATTGATTGTGAAACTATGTCGCAAATTTCTGCTATGTCAAGCGTACCAACATAAACACAGTGACCAATAGACTGCTGGTTGATTACTATAATTAAATTATTATATTAAATTATTGACAAATTGTAATAGAGATAATTAAATATCTTCTAAAAAAAAGTCTTGCTATTGAAATTTATAATTACATAATAAAATATATTTTCTATTATAATAAAAAGTATCAAAGTCTACACATATTCTATTGCTATACACGGTCCTCTTTGACAATAATTATAGGGAGGTTTAGCTCACACCCTGAGTGCCGTTGCTTCCCCACTCGTATGTGTGGGTATTATATAGAGCTTTCATATAAGATATAAAGACTTCATCAGCAGTTATTCGCCACAGACCAGAGTACGACATATTAAATAATTGTCTAATATAAGTATTTATTATAATAGAAGTATGTTTGTCTATCCAGAGTTTGTAACCGGAACATGTAATTTAAAGCTAGCACTGTACTAACCGTGATGTCTTAGGCTCATAGAATTATTTTAAATATAATAGGGGAGCCATAGGCAAGTCTCTGAGTGTTAGGTTAGTCTCTGACAAATAATACAAGACAAGAAGAGACAATATTTATCTTTGTTTAGTCACACAATGCAAGAAAGAGAGACATGGGTAGGTAACCTCATTGGCTCTCTCTTTTATTTTCGATGGACACATTTTAGGCTGGCTTCCCTAGTCTATGTTTAATAGGTATAGTCTATAAAGTTAAGATATATAAACTATTTAAAAAAATATATTGAAATCTCATTCAACCTATTTGATGAACAATAAAATAAAAAATTTTTAAAGAATTTTTTTCTGTCACTGGTATGTCATTTTTGGATTAGTTTTAAGCTTTGTTAAGATTCTTTATTATAAGAATTGCCTTTTAAAAAGTAAATACACGTAAAAAAGACAGGATAGATAATGTCAACTTCTGTGAAAATAACATATCGTCCCCCAATTACATATTTATTTAACATAAGATCTTACTCAGCACCGAAACCAGAACCCGCTAAAGCGATCAAGAAAGCTGTAGATCCACGAAGAGTATTTAAAATATACAGATTTGGGGGAATTCTCAGCAATGATAAACCAAAATTAATGAGTTATGATCTCGATGTCAGTAAATGTGGACGAATGGTGTTAGACGCTCTTATAAAGATCAAAGATATGGACCCCACACTTGTATTTCGACGATCGTGTCGCGAAGGTATCTGTGGATCATGTGCTATAAATCTTCAAGGTGTGAACTGTCTTGCTTGTATAACAGCTATTCCAGATGATAAAGTTGTAACCGTTCACCCAATTCCTCATATGTATGTAATAAAGGACTTGGTGGTGGATATGACACACTTTTTCGATGTTTATAACAGCCTACGTCCATACTTAATTCGAAACAATACTGGGGCTTTGGGAAAATTTCAATACGCTCAGAGTTCAGCGGATGTTTCAAAATTAATTGGTTTATACGAATGCGTTCTTTGTGCTTGTTGTGCAACAGCTTGTCCGAGTTATTGGTGGAATGGGCGAAGGTTCATGGGTCCCGCGTCTTTGCTTCACGCCTACAGATGGGTAATAGATTCTCGAGATGAAGATGCAGAACAGAGACTATTTGAACTCCGAGATGATTTTAAAGCTTTTAGATGTCACACCATATATAATTGTACTCTTGCTTGCCCAAAAGGACTGCATCCGGCTTTGGCTATTGCAAAATTAAAAAGGTTAATTTCAGGATTAGATAAAAAGCCATTACCTGAAATGGACCCTATGAAGTTTTCTCAAGTTTCCATGTCTGGTTGTTCATAAAATCTATTATTTTGACGTATTTAGAAGAACTATTATACTTAATTTATGAATAAAATAAAATTCTTGTTAATATTAACTTTGTTTAAATATCAGAAAAGGGAAGTTATCTTGAATTCAGATATTTACTGTGTCCATATAAACATATTAATATTGTAGATGACATACATTGCACTTAAGACGTTGAAAGTACTTTTATTTTCTTTCTTTATTTATTAGTTCCATCAATGAAACGTTATTCTCGCGGGGATTATCACCGAATCGGTATCTAAATTGGATCGGAGTATCCTCTTTAATGATACATCAAAGTCGGCTTTGATCGAATGTTTGTGAACGCAATACGCATCGCTTGTCAGACCCTCTTATAAATCCTTAATAATACAATAAAAGCCTTCAGCTACTTTTTTAACTTAAGAAAACTTTATTGCTTTATTTACTAAAAAACATAGAAAAAAAACAATATTTATTTTCTATGTATCGATAAAAAATAATAGTTTATTAGGTGATATGGTTAATATCTAAGTTAATATGAATGATAGTTCCGCGGATTTGGAGATAATTGAAACTACCCTGCAGTACATTAATACTTATGTAATTAAAACTACATTCAAAAGTGGAAGAAAACTAACAAATGTGAAAAAAAATACTGTAAAAATGCCTTGTAGATATTTTAAATATATTTTAAGGTTTATTTTTGTTTTGCGGCAGCAGTTTTCGGCAAATTTAAAACTTGTCAATCTTTCCCACAAGCAGGTTTGCGTTCGACAGATTTTTTGTATAAAAATTGGAAATTCTATATGTATCTAAAGCTATCACGGAAATTAATATTTTAATAAAAATTCTGGCTTTCGGGAGGTACTTTGCCTGAATTGTTCAAGTATAAAGAAATTGTGTTTGTTGTTTAGATGATAAATATATTTCATTATTATGTTGAAGATTAACAATATAGTATTTTTAAAGAAACATCACACATATAAATTAACCTTTATTAAGTCACAACAGTGAATTGAAGACTTTTTACAGAAATTGCTAATTAATCCTGAACAAACTTTAAACTTAATTTAGGCATTACATTTTTTTTAAAGATATAGGTACGACTATCGCCATATGAATTGAATTTGTAGGAAACCTTAACTTGATTTCATTGTCGAATTATAGATAGATTATTAATTTCACACTTAAAATTATCAATTTAACTTACATATTTTATAAGAAACGCGGCCCAATTTTGTCCATACTCAAAACTTCGTCAATGAAATTACCAAGATTTTAAAATTAATAACAACTAAAAATTTATTATTATAGGTAGGTACAAAATTGTATTCTGATCATCTTCTAAGTTAACAACCAAATTTAAATATTATAAATTATTTCAATGGAATCCTGCTATCATTTATAAGCGTATATAAAAATGTAATTAGTGTCAATTAATGACATCTATTTATCATTAGCTTACTGAGGTGAAGTAATAAATAGTTCCGTATGGTATTAGTTCCGAAGCATTCTCATCACTCAAGACTAGCAGTTAAACAATACGTCTTCTGGTAATGAAACAAATAAATTAGGAAGTAAATGTATGTTAACTAGTTATGTTTAGGGACTTTCCTTCATTGTATGTCTATGTGTTTAAAATATAAATTAAATAGTGAGAATTTTAAAATGACTTGTTTCGTGGTGAGTTATAAAAAAAATAGTATATTTTCAATGTTATTGCTTACTAAAGTTAAATTTAAAACTTATATTTACACATAATCCTAAAAACCTAATAAACGTCAATTTATTGTATATATAAGATCAGTTCACGCCTAGAGTCCGCCATGCTTCGAATTATGAATAAGAACACCGAATGGGTTCGGTCTACTATTCGGAAAATTCCGATTAAGTTTAATGATTATAGCCGGGCAAATATACAAATATATATTTAATAATCATCATGGTTCACGAAATATAAAAATAAGATAACCTTGTTGATTTTATTCATTTGTTATCGATATAATTTTATGGAAATGAAAAGATTGCGAAAAAATGATTTTATTTGACTTGTATCAAAATAAATTTTCGAAATCTTTTAATGTTTGTTTACTGTAGTTGTTTACTGTTTACTGTATAATTAATTATATACCTTGTCATATCTTAAAAAATCTGTTTGGTAAAGTTTAATATCTTTTGATATTAATACATTCGTTGTTTTTTATGTTTTTTTAATAAAATATTAATTTTAATAATAATTATAGTTAACAATAATTCCGCAAAGTACCTTTTGATTAATATAAATTAAAAACCAAATAATCTATTATTTATTTTGGATACATCAAAACAGATGTTATATAAGTAATGTATATATTTAAAATTGTTTTTTGCAATTTTTTTTGTGGAAGTGAATGTTTAGGTACCTTCATGTGTGCAAGATTCTATTATTTGTAATACTAGCGAACCCAGCCCGCTTCGCTGGGTTAACCCTTACTTTAGCTGGTGGCGAGTTACATCAATGGGCATAGCATATTCGTTTTCTTCGAGGAAACATACATGGTCATACCAATTTTTATGACAATCGGTTGAACGGGGCGGAAGTCTATATCTGACAGCGCCGCCTGGTGGCGAGTTACATCAATGGGCATACCATATAAACCTTCTCCGTGGAAAAATACATATACATACCACTTTTCATAATCATCGGTCCAATAGTTTCTGAGTTCATCGATTTCATATATACAAACATCCTTCTATATATATATACTAGCGAACCCAGCCCGCTTCGCTGGGCTAACCCTTACTTTACCTGGTGGCGAGTTACATCAATGGGCATAGCATATTCGTTTTCTTTGAGGAAAAATACATAGTCATACCAATTTTTATGACAATCGGTTGAACGGGGCGGAAGTTGATATTTGACAGCGCCGCCTGGTGGCGAGTTGCATCAATGGATATAGCATATTCGTTTTCTTCGAGGAAACATACATGGTCATTCCAACTTTTATGACAATCGGTTGAACGGGGCGGAAGTCTATATTTGACAGCGCCGCCTGGTGGCGAGTTACATCAATGGGCATACCATATAAACCTTCTCCGTGGAAAAATACATATACATACCAATTTTCATAATCATCGGTCCAATAGTTTCTGAGTTCATCGATTTCATATATACAAACATCCTTCTATATATATATAGATATAGATTGACAAATTAATTTGAATAATAATAATAATAATAATTAGAATAATAATGATAATAATAATATCACCGAAAAAATTACACACAATGATGTAACGCCTAAGTAAGCAAACTATTTGCTTGTGTTATAGGTGTTAGACAACGATACAAATACATAGAAATACTGACCAAAATACAAACATCTATGCTCATTACATACATGCCCGTCCCTGTCGGTAATCGAACCCGAGCCCCTTTGCGAAGCTATACCTACGTTAGGCGTCTGCACTAACCACTCGACCAACGGGGCGGTTGAATGTTAAGTATAAAATTTCGGAATTAATTCTCTACATTGTAAAGAAAACCGCATTAACAACTATTGCGTGGTTTAGAAGAATAAAATGGACAAACAGGCGTACACCTATACAGATTATTTCATACTTGTAGTAGGCTTTGGCTTTTTTTTCTAGTCTACACGTAATTGTTATTTGTTAGCTAATGTCGAAAGTTATGTTTTGTCTTCGATGATTTGAATTTTTGTGTTTTATTTATATAAATATAATATACTTGTCACTTTAATTGAACAAATTTGAAACTTCTCCAAAAACAGCAACGTAATTTTAAAACGGAGTGCACATAATATTATTTATTTTTTTAAATTTGCTGCAACATTGCTCAACGTTTTTTAATTAAAAAACATTACAAAGACAAAATATAATAATTTTAATATTTAATTTGACTAAAAAACTATTCTGAATATGATAAATAATTAAGTACAGATCTTTAAGACTAATAAAAAAAATATATATATAAGACATATTGTTTTAGTCTACTTTGACTTCATAATAACATGTCTTCAGACCCTAAAGATGGAATCAAAACTACAAGAACATAATGGCTTTATATTTAGAAAGTATAATGAAATTGATATCATTTTTCTTTCCTCGTTTTTATTCTACTAAAGTATATTTAAATATTTTTAAAAGCATTTAAAAGCCCTTGTTACTTAATTTTTGGATTGGTTTAAACGAAAATCAAATCAACCTGATTAAATCAATGTCTGTTATAAAATATCCTGCAATTTATTTTTACCATTTTTATATAATGGGTAAGTGAATGCACAAATCCCAAATAGTACCTGAAAGCAATTCCCGTCTAAATGTATTTCACAGCAACTAGAATTGAGATTGCATTTGGAAATGGGTAGAATTTATTTGTTTAATCTGTTTAAAAATCACTTTAACATTATTCTGTGTTCATAAATTCATTTACGTATTTCAAAAATTTAAAATGGCTGCTTTTGAAAACAGTTTTTAACCGGATTTTTTTATTTAGAAGTTTTTAGGCAAATAACTTCCACCTTCCTCAAAATTATTATATCTTCTTGTGGGTAGTTGTTATAATAATAATTAATAAGTATATTAAAAAAATAATGATAGTTACTTCATATAAGTACACATTTGAATAACACTTCCCGCAAACGTAGACTTAAACTGAAAATAAAAAAAAATCCTGGAATCTAATCCCAGCGGATCCAATTACGAACCCGAACCGTCTATAGACTCAAACAAACACTAACGAATAACACAACACAACAAACATAAAAATCAGTCTAGACGTTCCGGAGAAGTTCAATGACAATGACAAGTACAGAATAACAATGTCAAGTGATTTACAGCTTTTAAAGGTTATGTTTGAACATTTGAGTACTAACAATTCTATAAAGTAGGTATCTAGAATTAAAACGATTTATATTTTCTCTTTATTTAATCTTCGTCACAGCCGTCCGTAAACATTTTTCAAATTAATGTTCGTATAAATTAAAGCTTAAATTAGATATGGCGATGGCAATTAGCGTGCCAATTAATTTATATTACGACACTTTTAATTAGATTTTCAGAAATAACACCATCGCTTAAGATGATTTACGACAGAAGTTTGTAAATATGTTGATCAAATATTTTTGAATAGTATAAATAAATAAAATATTAGCTTACGTAGCAGCAAATAAAATATATAAAGTTGGAATTATGTCAGCAACGACATTCCGGTTTAATTAACAAGAATGTTAGTGTCATCTTTCAAGCGTTTGCAATAAATATAGGTTTATATCAGGTTATGTAAATTCATTAAGAGCGCTCTATACATGCAGTCAGTGTGAAGATGCCTTAAGTGTTAATACGATTGCGATTATAAAATTTGCCAACCAAAGTAGGAGAAATTTTGGGTAGAAACTGCGAAACCATACTCGTTTCACGTTTCACGTTTTTTCGACGCAAGTACAGATGTTGAACTATATGTAGTTTGTTAGAAAATTGATTAAAATCGATTCATTTATATATTGCTCGATTTAGATAATTAGGTAGTTATGCATAAGAAGTGTTATGCATTCAGATTTAGTGATGTAATTCAAAATTTTTCATCGGCGGTTAATTTATGGTAGTAGCAGCAAACCGATCTAAGGTAGGTAAATTGTTACGATTAAAGAAAAGAAAGAAATTTAAATAAGCTTCGTCATTAGGCTTCTGAGTTCTGGTGCTTATTAAGATTGTAAAATATAAAAGAAATAATTAGAGAATATTTTTTTGAGATACGGCAAGTGCTGAACCTCTTTTTAGGATAAAATATTGTTTAAAAATAATTAAAAAGTTATTCAATATACTCTTTTTTGTCAATTAAAAAAACCGAAACGTTTTAAAACAATTTTATTTCTGGAAAATATTTTATTTTAAAATGTATAAAGAATGATTTAATGAACTTGATTATGAACCGTTTTTTAACGTAGCTGATTTTAATGAACAAAAGAGTTAGAAAAAAGAGTAGAGTAAAAACAACTATAACATATACAATATTTAGAGTTTAGTATATTGTAAGGCTATTTATATTATATTTAGCATTTATTACCATAATATTAGTGTTTGGGCATTTTGGACATGTTACGTACTTAACTGATGCCTACTAATACGTGCATGACATGTCATGATAGAAGACATCTTATGTTATACAACGCGCACTGAAAGTACTTCATGGAACTAAGAAGGATCTGCAAAATTACTGAATACGTTTTATAAGCCCAGTGACGATACTACTGATGGCGATTTCCGTCAAAACACAATTAGTAATTAAAAGATCTAGCATGGTGAATGAATTTTTTTTTTCATATCATTGACTTATTGGGGCGTTTATACAAACGAGTTACGTTCGTTGGCCAAGATTTCTGTAAGTTATTTGTGGCTAACGGTTATGGTATTATAGTATTTCAGTCTAGAAGGTAAATATTTTTTTGTTTCTAATGAATCTATGCAATTTCAGTTCTTTATAGGATGGATCATTAACAAAATGTTCCCAAACATCATTGCTAACCACCATACAGAAAATTGCTTAGCATGTTCATGTATGGGCAAGTAAGGCATTTCTCTTTGTCCACTTCTTACTTATGAAAAAAAATGAAATATCAAAAGGTGCTTCAATGAAGATTAATGTAACCGTCACATAAATGTAACCCATTCAGTAATCATCTCCCAGAGAGTAGTTCAACAATGATACGCAAATCGTTTCGGTTACATTCAAAAAACCAAATGATTTGCTGACATTCGCTTTTACTCCTTTTTGAACTTTATCTAAATAAAATTTTTATCTAAATACGTATAATAAAGATCATATAACATTACATGAATTATATGTTAATTAACAATTTGGAATGAAAATCTCGTAGAAAAAAAACAAAGAAACTGAATAGTAAGTCTTAATTAAATCTGAAAAAGTTGAATATTAGTTTCAATTTTCTACCTTTAAATGATTATTTAAAGTTTCTTCAACAGTTTTCTATTTCAACATAAATTAATATTATATTAAAGCAGACCATCAAGTCGAGAAATTGGTTCCGCTTGAGTTGAAACAGAATTGTAAGATGGTTTTAATATTGTTAACAAATTAATTACTCTCCTAGAAACTCCAATCTCTTTTATTGTTTTATAAATCTTTTGATTAGTCTTTTAAGAATTTTACAAAACAATATTGTAGGCATTGGTTAATTAAGATTACCAACACTATTCAAACAAAACGTTGGTTTACTTTCATCAGTATTTTCTCTTTGTAAAATAGTTTTTGAATATACCTACATTACTACTAATAATTAATCGAAATAATTCTCACAGCAGCTAGTATTAAATATATTTTAATACTGACTGTTAGCAGCATCTCTGTCTGAATACTAAGTCAAAATGCAAAAATGGAAAATGTATAGAGAGTTTTTTTTTTATTGAACATACAAAGGAACTTCACAAATATATCTACATATCGTAAACGATGACTATAGTGTCATAAACTGTGTGGCAGCCGTCTACGTCCAATCCGGGATACGATGCAAGTACGCTCCACATGTATTTAAAATAAATTAATTATTTAACAATTCGACAACACATTTGTAATTACTTAAACAAACATTATAATCAGGATGTTTGTATATAACCTATGTCGGTATGATTGATCGACTTATAAATATGATGTGTGCGAACGTGCGCTTCTGTGTGTGTGCATCTATGTGTGTGGCGCATCTTTGTTCTGGTGTATGTGTACGTCTGTGTGCTAGTGTATGTGTACGTCTGTGTGCTGGTGTATGTGTACGTCTATGTGCTAGTGTATGTGTACGTCTGTGCGCTGGTGTGTGTGTGCGTCTGTGTGTGTGCGCGTCTCTGTTTGTATTTGCACGCTTGAGGGTGTGTGTGTGTGTGTGCGCGCGTCTCTCTCTCTCTCTCTCTATGTGTGTGTGTGTGTGTGTGTGTGTGTGTGTGTGTGTGTGTGTCTATGTGCTGGTGCGTGTGTGCGTCTGTGTTCGTGTGAATCTGTGTATGTTTTGGTCTGTATGTGCATATTTTTTTGGACTGTATTGTTTTACATTTTGCCATGAGTTTTTTTAAACTTTTGAATAAAAACTTTTCTTACTGTTAAGAACATACATACATATTTGTATAAACTCACAAAGAAGCAAGATTCTAACCTGTTAGGTACCTACCTGTAGGTTTCATTATCTTGAAAACACCTCTAGCGCTATCGCTTTGAACGTTTTCAATATTCGTTCTGTATTAAACCTATAATTAAATTGTGTAAATAATTTTTAAACATGCTGTATTTTATCATTTTGCTTAAAAACATTAACAACATAATTCTGCATAACATAATAGCAAAAATATATAGGTACAGGGAAGAATAAAATATAAAACGTTTTCGCTTTGAGTTCCAGCACAGTATAAATAATAAATGCCATCAAATCAAAATCAAATCCAAGCCATGTCAACTTTGCTGACGTCATTTCATCATGTATTAGATTAAAAGTCCAACTACATTTTTACGTTGTTAAGAAAATTTGTATATAATTAGTAGTTTTTATTAATGTTTTACTTAATGATAAATAAGTGGAAATAGCTAATTAGAAAATATATCTAACCTATCTATAAATAGATAGCATATTTTATATATCCATTAAAAATGAGATTTTCTTTTTCAAGTTATTGGTGTGCTGTTACAAGTGTGTAGGTACTTGATTCAGAGCCCTTAAAAACGACAATTTAATTTGTAATATATTTGTTGATTTCTACCCATCTGCTAAATATCTCAATCCTACTAAATAATAATAATATCGTTTTGAGTCTCAATTGCAATAAAATAAAAACTCTACTGATTTTGTTAAAAGTTTATGTTATTAGCTAGATTAGCCTATGTGTGTGTGTTAAGTTGTCCGCATGCCAATAATCTATATATACAATAGAACTGTCACTGATCAATGTCTGTACATGGAAAATATTTATAAAAAAACATTATAGGGGGCTCTTTTCATGACATGGCTTAAAGTCGTACAATGATTTAATGATAATAACTGATTTTTTTCCAACTATTTTCACTGAAGGTATGATTAATGCAAAAGGAGAATCGGTTCTCTCTAAACTATGTCCGGGAAAAGATAAAGTCGGCCTTTCTCAGTAATATTTTTGGGGTGTGGACGACTCTCTACAAGGCGTTTATCTCCATTATATATTATTATTGTACATTTTCTCATTTGTATTAGAAACAATGCAATTGGGTAATTATAATAATGATGGCTATAATATATCATTTAAAATTTACAAAAGAATGTATATTAATGAACAGGAATATAGTATTTCCTTTTAATAGAATAAAAACTGAACAAATAAAATGAAAAGGTAGTAACTGAAATAAATAATGTATTATTTTTTATTACAACCGTATTATAAGTTTCCACACATCATCACAACTTCAAAAGAAAGTACCATTGTTTACCAAAAGCTTCCCAATACTATTAAATATATTTCTCCAACAAATAAGTAAAAATTTTCCATTCTTTAGTTACAGAATTGTAAGAGAGAATATAATACTTAAATATCTACATAAATGCTTTAATATTACATGTTATAAATTCTTTATATTTTACTGGAAAATAATACTTGAACGTATTAATACAACTTATATTGGTACAATTACTTTTAATACTCTCAAGTATTAAAATAAATTTAACGTATTTATAATATGAAAATTGTTTAACATTTAAGTAAATAAAAAAATAAGTGTTAAATTTGCTATAA
Source organism: Napeogenes sylphis (assembly GCA_959347405.1). Taxonomy (NCBI): domain Eukaryota; kingdom Metazoa; phylum Arthropoda; class Insecta; order Lepidoptera; family Nymphalidae; genus Napeogenes; species Napeogenes sylphis. The sequence goes on along the minus strand of OY365788.1, from coordinate 23,608,997 downwards.
AAGTTATTCAATAGCTTGGCTAAAACCAACTTGGTTAATACACTATACTTATTGTATAATATAATCTTAAGTTTATGAGTAGAATTATAATCTTATTTATTGGAAGCTTAGAAAATGGAAGTTATACTTTCATAGATGGCCCTATTGAAATGATTGCCAACAGATTACCAACATTAGAGGAATGAGTGAAGGTAGCCATTACAGTTCGTCGCTTCATTCTTTGATAAAATTATCTGACAAGTTAGTCTTTATACTATTGGCACTATCGCTTGTTATTTAGAGAAATTGAATTCAATTTCCGCTTCCGCTATCTCACGTTCGTTTTAGTTCTTATCGACTTACATTTTTAGAGATACTTGGAAACAAAATTTTATTTCCCTCCTTCCCTTTACCATGACTATCGTTGTAGTTCGGTTTTGAAATGAAACGTTGGTGCGATTGTATTAATCTAAATGTACTTGAAATCCAGTGGTGGTTCTTAATCGTATTAAAAAAATGATATACAAATTTAGAAATACGTAAAAAAAAATATTACAAAGAAGTAAGTTGTTTTATTAGCACCTTGTATAGCGCACAGTGTACAAACACTATCCTTAATAAAATAAAAAATATTTCATTTACAAAAGAGGTTATTACAATAATTATAACAGACATAGTCAAATCAGAAACGGAGTCGGGCGACAAGCAACTGTCTTGTTTCTGTTATTCTTTCGTGTCAACGTAACATTTATCTTGCTTAACTAATATTAACATATAAACAACTATACAGATCTGCTACTAATGCTGACAAGTGATTGACGAGAGATGGCGGAAAATATATTAAAATTTTCAAATGGAAAATATAATGTTATTTTATATAATATTATGTTATTTTTTTCTAAATGGATTACCTTGTCCTACATTTACATGATCGAACAAAGCGGCTCATATAATTAGATCAAACTCCACTTCAAAGAGTTCGTTTCATCATTCATATTTGAAAATATATCTGCATTATATCCGCTTTCGAATATTCGTATAATAAGTACTCGTAAGTTAAATCCGAGAAAATATGTTGATTTGAATGTAAAATTAGCTTAACATACAACGTAGTCAATAGAATCTAAGGAGAAGAATATTCCATTGAATCCTTAGGAGTGAGTCCTAGTTGAAAATGATTGAAAAATATTACATAGAAACTATTCTAAAGAGTGAATCCATATGAACTTAAATAGGTTTTTATAAGACATACTCACAAAAAATATATAATTTTTAAATTTGTTATTTTGTAATCGAATTCTGTTAAAATATACGTCCAAGTTAAGGAAAGATGGAATGTAAAAAATCTGGGATGACAATTAAAATAGAGCGGAACAGTAAGTAGAAGTATCAATAAAATTTGTCTGTGTTACTGTTAATAATGCAATAAACAAAATAAACTAACGATATATAATTTATTACATGCAGTTCTGAATTAAATATAATATTTCCTGGATATATTTCCTGGACTGGCGCAATACATTTTTTATTTTAACATAACCGTTACACTGCTTCTCAATAGTAAACATTTGATGTTAAATTTGAGTTTCACTGTTGTCACTAAAACAACAATATAATATAATAGAACAATTTTAAAATGGAACTCTTACATTATGACTAATATCTGTTTTTTTTTATATTGAAATTTTCTTCGGCTAAAATTTTAACGGTATTCTTGTAACATGTATTTGTTTAACATATTTTTTAATGTAACAGTTCGTTAATACTTAAAGAATGTGAAAAGATATTACAAAATGATTAATGTTTAACTTCAGTTACGGTATTTAATAATTTATAACTTAACAGAACTCAAGGGGCCAACTTTAACAATTAAAAAGCTTAACAAGTCGTTTATTAAGCTCTATATTTTACATGTTGAAGAGGGTGCAATTTATATATGTTATAAGTAAGATGGTTCTAAGATGTTCCAACATTAAATACTACTTACTCATATATTATTTATTTTGTTAGTTTGAAAAATATGTCTTATAATACATATACTAACAATTATGGAACCTATTAAGGTTATATTATTATATATTATAGGTGAAACCTTAAAAGCATTTTTTTATTATGTTATATAATATAAAATTCTTATGAATTTTAGTTAGCATGCTATTTTAGTACCTAACAACATCTATGCTGTTCGTTGCATTAAAGATCAGTAGAATTAGTTACAAGTTGTACAAGGTTAGTTTAATTTAGTAAAATACATACATTATTATTTGAATAAATAATTATTAGAAGTTTATGTATACGAGACGATAACATATAAATAAATATCGATACCGTGTAGATATTATTATAATCTAGGACAAAAACAATGTTTCGTTTATAGGAAATTACAAATTGATGGCTTTTAGGTTTATTAATTATAAACTTTTGAATTTTTGATATAATTAGCTTCTTTGTGAATAAATTTGGTAAACTCCAGAAATACAAAATAAATTAATGGTAACATAACTCCGGGGTTTTTTTGATAAAGTTTTATAAATATTTAAAAATATCTAGAAACATGTAAGCCATGTTCAAATAATTTAAATTGGATAATCGTCCCAGAGGTCGCGGGCTCGAATCCCTGTCCATATTGGTTTATCTTTAATTCTATATTTAGGCTTTATTTTTAAAGTATGAAATTTTGTAGTTATAATAATCTACAAATATTAAAATAATAATTGAGATAAAATACGATCTAATAATATATTTTTTAGCTGGCTGTTTACCTGGTTGTCAGTGTTCAGGTTCATAGACGCCTACGATCTTTTGTATAGTTAGAGAAATTATGAACGGCTCTTGAGATTGATTGATATAACAAAAGATTCTGTTGTGTGGTTTAATTTCAATCACAAATGATTGAGTTCAAAAGACTTATAAGTGAGTAAAAATCTAGTTCATCTCAGATGAAGATAGATACATTAAACAGGATTAAACTTTGAGACATATTATATATTTTCCAATTGCATTTAGATTATTTTTAAGAATTTAATACTTCCATAGAAGTAGCTATAACACAAGCAGTTTTAAGTAGGAATTATTCAGCAGCTACAGCTCAATATCCTTGGAATTTATATCTGAAATATAATTCCTTCGGTATTTGCTACTGAATACTGTTGATACCGGAATACAAATTAAACTAATTGATTTGCTAGTGAAGTAGAGAAACAGCTGGAATTATAGATTAAAGTATTTATAGATGATTAGCCTTTCTTTATATATTAGTATAATATAAGATTATATGAAAATAATAATATGTAAATTACTACTGTCTCCCAAAAACCATGATTTCGAGAAAAAAACCTTCTTTTCATGCGAAAGAAGTTCTTTTAGAATCGGAAACAAATTTTTAAAATACATGGAAAATAATAACTTCTCTCAAACACATTCAAGATAACTGAGTTAATATATTGGAACAAAATTGTTAATTACAATGCATTCTTAGTTTATACATTTCATTAACAATTCACTCTGCATACTTTTGCTTTCAAATGAAAATCGTTCTGTTGAGCTAATTCAGTACGGGGAGCGACGTGCTAATTCATTATTAATTCAGTCTTTTAAAACTACTTGCTTGACAAGTTAAGACTGAAAAAAATATTTATATTGCAACGTACTTTTGTGTTTTCTTTTAGGTTTTAAGACTTTACTACAAGTATCTTTTGAGTAGGTGTTTGTACTTAGCAATAACAATTGGTCATACTGATACTTTACTTTTTTATTATGTTATATATTTTAATTGTAATATATGTTTAACTTGTTACCAAATGAGACTGAATGTTTGTTATTTTAATACAAGAAATATTTCTTAGGTCTGTCTAATATCGTTTAATTTGTATAAAAATAAAACACTGTTGTTTTATACTTACCTTCCAACTTTAAGGCGTGAACCGTCTAAGATGACCGAAACGCAAATTATATTACTAATTATGTGCAAATCTGGCAAACATGATCTAAAGCTTTTAATTTTTTTTTACCATTTAAGAAAGTATATATAACAAAATACCTTTAAAATCTTCATGTTTCTGATTGAACAAAAACCTTTGAGCATTACTTTATTATTATTTATTATTATCGTACTTTATTTGACAGCATATTAGAATTCATCCTCAAACCAACATTACAGGCAATTGTTATTTATTTATATTACAGGCAATTGTTATTAAAAAATTAAATGATATGTTAATAAAAACGTAAATGGTTATTTTAACTGAAATGACATTTTAATTATTTAAATATCTACGTAAACAATTCGAATTACCGACAAGCTGTCTGTTAACAGTCGGATGATCTTTTTCATCGATTATGATACGACTGAATTTATTTTATTCAAATTAGTTACTGTTACAACGTTTATTTAAAAACGCCTCTCGAGATTATAAAATCAATGTATCTCTCTAAACTAAATGTACCTCTACTTGAAATCCAGAAGTGGTCCTTAATCGTATTAAAAAATGATATACAAATTTAGAAATACGTAAAAAAAATATATAAAGACATAAGTTATTTTATTAGCACCTTGTATAGCGCACAGTGTACAAACACTATCCTTAATAAAATAAAAAATATTTCATTTACAAAAGAGGTTACTATAATAATTATAACAGACATAGTCAAATCAGTAACGGAGTCGGGCGACAAGCAACTGTCTTGTTTCTGTTATTCTTTCGTGTCAACGTAACATTTATTGGCTAACTAATATCAACATATAAACAACTATACAAATCTGCTACTAGTGCTGACAAGTGATGGACGAGATATGGCGGAAAAATATATTTAAATTTCTCAAATGGAAAATTAATATTATGTTATTTTTTTCTAAATGGATTACCTTGTCCTACATTTACATCATCGAACAGAGCAGCTCATATAATTAGATCAAACTTTACTTCAAAGAGTTCGTTTCATCATTCATATTTGAAAATATATTTGCATTATATCTGCTTTCGAATATTCGTATAATAAGTACTCGTAAGTTAAATCCGAGAAAATATGTTGATTTGAATGTAAAATTAGCTTAACATACTACGTAGTCAATAGAATCTAAGGAGAAGAATATTCCATTGAATCCCTAAGAGTGAGTCAAATTAAACTAATTGATCTACTAGTGAAGTAGAGAAACAACTGGAATTATAGATTAAAGTATTTGTATTTTTTTTGTAGATGATTAGGCTTCCTTTTATCACTTGCTTCCATCTTGTTACTATAATGTGATTTTATTTATAGATCGAGCATATCGTTATCGAGACTGTAATCGGCCTGCTGTTAACACAACACCATGAAATATAATGTATAATATCTCTATGGACGGTCGGCCGCGGAGTAGGGATAAAGTGAAAGGCGCTCGTATCGATGCGGTTTTTACTAGATACATTGAAAAAATCGAATGTAAGTCACTGTTCACGTATTTTAGTTACCATAAAATATTGGTTACATTTATAAACTGTGAAATTCATGATGAAGATGGAATTGATAATAGAATGATTGAAAATAATTGAAAAACGGATCAAAATGACTCAACGATTATAAAATATTGTTTTCAGTGTTTTAATATGTGTATATCATCTAAATAATTGTTAAGTATTATGTATGTCGTACTCTAAGTCACGGAGTTCAATAAAAATATTAGTTGGAGATCTAGTCTACTTTTATCATTTCCCATTATCATTCCCATTTTCAAAGTATAAAATTAAGATTGATGAAGCAATTTTTATACCCTTAATGGAATATTATTCCGAAAATTTTTAGTTAAATGTCTATAATGTGAAAAAAAGTTTCACTTTTACGGTGGTTTCATAAAACCACACAAGTTTTTTTTTATATAATTTCTCATGAAAATGAAACAATTCTCGAATAATAACAAAACACTAGTATAATATTTGTCGACTCAGATAATAAGCTTTATCTATACCATACAGTTTTAATCGACCAGGGTTTTTTGATGCATGAGAAACATCATATAAATAGACAATAATTTCAAGTAGGATTATGTTATGTACCTAACAATGACTTTAAAATATATAAAATGTACTTATTAGACATTACAAAAATTCTATTTTATTCGTTTATATGTATACTCAAAATAAAATCGTAATCTATATCGAGATCCTTTGACATTAATATAAATTTTAAACAAAGTTTATTTCTTTTTTATGTAACCTTGAAAAGTTGTGGGCCAAACTTTAGTGTGAAAATACATTCGCGGGCCGCGTTTAAAAGTAGTTCATTTTAAAGTAGTGTTGTCAAGTAGTGTTATAATTTTTTGCACTATTGCAAATATCTATATATCAGACATGAAATAATACGACAATATTATTATAATATCAATTTATTAAAATAAAAAAATGAAATGAAAAAAATTGGTACAACATTATAATTAAATCGTTAAATTTGGAATTGTTACAAACTACGAAAGTTAAATAGCAACACCGAAATCAATGAGACACTTGAGCTTGAATTTGGGAAACTTATCCATCGATGTTTGGATTAATTCCACTGATACAAAGACGTAAAGAATTTTCCAAATTATCGTCAGTCAGCCTTGTACGATGTTTTGATTTATTAACTTTCAACATTGAAAAGAACTGTTCGCATTTATAAGTAGTGCCAAACGGACAAATCAATCTTCTTGCGAATGTTCTAAGTTGCGGAAAATGGTCTTCTTCGAGGTATTTTTTGTAGAAATCGCACAAATCCATGTCTTCAAATTTAGATTTTAGGAGTGAGTTTTCTTGAATCTCGATCAACTCCATTTGCAAGTGTATTGGAGCATTTTGTACATTACTTTTTGTTGGAGTAGCAAATAAATTGAAACAGTCATCCATGTTTTTGAAATCGCTAAATCTGTTCGAAAATTGCTCCGACAGTACCTTGAGTTCTTCAGCATATTGAGCATAAGCAATATTCTCATACGCAGAGAGCGTGGGGAAATGGTAACTGTTACCAGACAGCATCTGTGCCTCCCACAAGCGGATTTTATTCTGAAACGCTTTCAAATGGCTGTACAAATCATTAACTGACTGTCCTTGTTTTTGAAGTTTCAAATTTAAATCATTCAAATAGCCAGTAAGGTCGACCAGAAATGCTAAGTCACATATCCATTTTGGGTCACTCAATTCAGATAGTGGTTTATCTTTTATTTGCATAAAGTCTTTTATCTCATTTATAAGCTCGTAAAACCGTTTCAGCATTTTCCCTTTGCTTAGCCATCTGACTTCACAATAATATGGTACGTCGTATATTCGGCTGATATTTCATCCAAAAACGCCTTGAACTGACGATGATTAAGCCCTCGGGATCGAATAAAATTGATGGTTTTTACTACCACATTCATAACATTCTGGAGTCGAATGGACTTAGAACACAAGTTCTGTTGGTGGATAATGCAATGAAGGACTATCAAATCACCTTTTTGCACATTTAGTCCAGTTGCTTTTTCATTCAAAATTCTGATGAAACCTTTACCTGAAGGTGCACCATCTGTGCATACTCCAACTAATTTTGACCATGACAACCCAAAACTTGTGAATACCTTTTGAACTTCATTAAAAATGTTCTCTCCTGTAGTGGTACCTTTTAGCGGCTGTAAAGCAAGCAATTCCTCAATAACAGTGAACTCTTTATCAACACCTCGAATAAATATAGCGAGTTGAGCTGTGTCCGACAAATCGGTTCTCTCGTCTAATGCTATGGAAAATGATTCAAAACCAACCATACGGTCAGTCAAAGTTGTTTTGATATCATTAGCCATCATTTCTATACGTCGGACAACAGTTCGTCTTGACAAACTATTTTTTTCAAATTCATTATTCTGTTCAGGACACCAAACACTGCAAACTTCTAACATACACTCCTTGATAAATTCTCCTTCGGCAAATGGTTTTAATGACTTTGCCAATTTTGAACTAACTATAAAACTTAGCTTTCACAACATTATCAAGTTGTATTCTTTGTTTATCAAACATTTGCTGCTGCTTTCCCAAATTTGCAGTAAGCTTCAATATTTTGTCTTTTCTTATTTGTCCTATCAGTGAGTGCAGTGTAGGACGCTTAGTTGAGTAATGCCTCTTTATATGGAATTCTTTCATCACTGAAATGGATTCATTACACAGCAAACAAATAGGCTTACCATTGTGCAAGATAAAAAAGAATTCTCAGTCCATTTTTCTTGAAATTGGCGACCTTCTGCATCTACTTTTCGTTTCTTTCCACCAGACATTATTTTCGTATACAAAATATAATTAGTAGGCACTCAAGATGCACACAAAGTCACAAAGCAAATTGACGGCACTAGCAGTTCGCTAGGATATCGCTTGTCGAAGTTATCACCTCGGTAGCTCAAATAGAACTGAACTTAAGTTCGGGCCATCCACCCGCTTATATAGGCAAAATGAAGGAATGATCTAGAATCGTCTAGTGTAGAATAGTTGAGAAGAAATAATCTTTTGTTGCGCCCCCAGTGAGGCGGCAAACATCAAAGGCTTTTATGTTTGCCGCCTCACTCTTTGATGATCGCCGCCACTCGGTTTGCTCGCTCACTTGATTCCGTGAATATGAGTAAGTAGTGTAATTTTTTTTTTAATTAGGTTTTACAAAATGTCTTGCGGGCCGGATCAAATCATACTGCGAACCGAATCCGGCCCACGGGCCGGTTGTTGCCCACGTATGGTGTAAACCAAGTTTATTTCCGTTTAAACGTAGATTACTAATGTAGGTATCATGACAATGATAATGATAATAAAATACAAAACAAAATTAAATTGAAATAGTGTTTGGAATTCCCAATAAAGGTGAATCTAGAATTTTAACAAAAATTATTTGATATTATTATCAATCAGTTTCAGACCTGCAGATAGTTAATTAAATATTTAAAGTATTATATTTATAGTTTTATTATGTTATATATTGTACCACATATTCACAATATAAATAATTGTATTGTGAAATATGTGGTACAATAACATTTGAATTTATACACCTTTAAGAAACTTAAGATTATATGAAAATAATAATATATAAATTACTATTGTCTCCCAAAAACCTTCTTTTCATGAGAAAGAAGTTCCTTTAGAATCGGAAACTAATTTTTAAAATACATGGAAAATAATTACTTCTCTTAAACACGTTTAAGATAACTGAGTTAATATATTGGAATAAAATTGTTAATTACAATTCATTCTTAGTTTATACATTTCATTAACAATTCACTCTGCATACTTTTGCTTTCAAATGAAAATCGTTCTTTTGAGCTAATTCAGTACGGGGCGCGACGTGCTAATTCATTATTAATTCAGTCTTTTAAAACTACTTGCCTGACAAGTCAAGACTGTAAAAAATATATATATTACAAAGTACTTTTGTGTTTTCTTTAAGGTTTTTAAGACATTTTTACAAGTATCTATTGAGTAGGTGTTTGTACTTAGCAATAACAATTTTTCATACTGATATTTTACTTTTTTATTGTCATATATTTTAATTGTAATATATGTTTAACTTGTTACCATATGAGACTGAATGTTTGTAATTTTAATACAATAAATATTTCCTAGGTCTGTCTAATATCGTTTAATTTGTATAAAAATAAAACACTGTTGTTTTATACTTACGCTTTAAGACGTGAACCGTCTAAGTCTAAGATGACCGAAACGCAAATTATATTACTAATTATGTACAAATCTGGCAAACATGATTTAAAGCTTTTGAAATTTTTTTTACATTTAAAAAAGTATATATAACAAAATACCTTTAAAATCTTCATATTTCTGATTGAACAAAAACCTTTGACCATTACTTTATTATTATTTATCATTATCTTACTTTATTTGACGGCATATTAGAATTCATCCTCAAACCAACATTACAGGCAATTGTAATTTTTTAAATTACAGGCAATTGTTATTAAAAAATTAAATGATATATTAATAAAAACGCAAATGGTTATTTTAACTAAAATGTCATTTTAATTATTTAAGTACCTACGTAAACAATTCGAATTACCGACAAGCTGTCTGTTAACAGTCGGATGATCTTTTTCACCGATTATGATACGTCTGAATTTATTTTATTCAAATTAGTAACTGTTACAACGTTTATTTAAAAACACCACTCGAAATTATAAAATCAATGTATTCAAAACAAATTTAGTACACAATTATTTTGAGATAAAACTGTATGGATCGAAGGAGGAACGAAGAGAGTATGAATTATAAATAGTAGGATTTTGAGAGTTTAATACTTTTAAAAGGATAATTAGTAATTGATTAAAGGTTCTAGACTATGACTTTGATATAATTTGACTTGGTGTTATCATCAGTATGTAAGTTCGACGCCAACGTAGTTATCTTCCGCAACTAAAGCACATCTTGAAGTGATGATGATGATATTGATGAGTTCTATTGATACATAAAATTGCAATTACTTTATATACATATTCCTTTAGTACTGAATACAGAACTTCTATGTGAAACTCTATTATCTCTCTCCCTCTCTTTCTCTCTAAAACTGAATATATTTATTCGCTAATGAATATATAACCTCTATGTAGAACTCTCAGGTGATTTACCTAAACGTTTTAGCTCCCGCGTCATTTTTGAATTTAACTCCATTTACTGCGTCTTGGTCACATACTGAAGATATATCTCTCAATTCACGTTATAACTGAATTGATAAACTAATATTATTTTGGCGACGTTGGACGAATATTTACATACATTGTGGAGGAAGTTTTTTCTGGTAAAGATAAGAAAGGTGCTATTTTTGTGTTCCGTGGTTTTTTTATGATTAGGGAAAAACTATTATAATAGTTTAAGTTTTGAGTATTTTCGCATTGTTTAAGTTTTAATTGTTTCAGCAAACATATTTGTAACTTAAACAACGCGGAGAAACAACTGCGTTTTATGTAAGTTGGATTAAAAGTTTGTTTTAAAACATAATTTAATTGTTTAATTTAAGTGAATATCAAAATGTGTTTTAGGGAAAGTTTATTAAAATATAAAATGTATTACTATAAGTATTGTACATAACGCATAATATTATAGTATTCTAAGTCGCTGACACCTGATACAAAAAGTAGTATTTAGTTATCTGTGCTGATAACTAAATAATAATATGCTGATAACTAAATAATAATAAATAAAAAATAAATAATTAGCAGACTAATTGCTATATAAAATAAAAAATATTCATTATAAAAATACTTATTGAAATGAAAGAAACTTGCAACACCAGAAATACTTTGTTCGTGAAAACACAAAAAAAAAATATTTTATATTTATAAGTTAAGTTTTACGATTGATTGACATTGTGGGATAAGGTTGTATCAATAAGAAATAAAAAAAACATTCATTGAGATTAATTTAGTAAAGTGGCATTGATGTGTTACATTTTTTTTTACTAAGAATAAAATAAGTTAAATTAGAATTTATAGCTGCCCTTATAAAGAGTACTCATCTGTTTGAGATGATTTTAGAGGGCAGTATATGAGCATACTAGACATGATACAATGTCTCTGAGTACATAACAAAAGAATTCATACATTAAAGTACGAAATGTATTAGCATTACTATTGTACATTAATATTAAAAACAAAGATATTAGATTGATATAATTGAAATAGAAAATAAAATTCTAATCATCATTTGAATATTGTCAAGGGAGGAGATAAAAATCTTTTTTTTACAACAACGCAAAAGTGTGTAAGCAATGTTTTGGAATTATTTTCTCCCAATTGCTGGTATAAACCCAGTCATTACTCACATTTTCCTTTAGATTCCAAACTTCAATTAGAAGATTAAAAAGAAAACAGTTCACTGATTTTACTGGGTTTGTGGCTTAGCTCCTTATTCAATCAGTAGTCATTAAATCCAAATCTTCCATTTTATATACGTTTTCGTTGTTTTCTAGCTCTCGATTAAGATGTTTGACCCACGGACAGTCCAGTGCTTAAACTGTTGTGGATTTGGGTATTTGAAAAATCAAAGTCATTGATTTATTCATGTTACATTACAATTGATAGTGCTAAATACATAGGACACTTTTTTACAAACGGTTATGTCAGTGCTCTGTCAAAATTGTAATGTCTTAAGGAAATATATCATCTCAAACGTTCTAGTTTATTTGCTCTATCCTATCGTTTCATTTCTTTTTAATCAAAAAGTTAAAACAAAGCATTGTTATCTTGAAATTCGAATGTACCTATTAATCCATCAATTTAACTGCCCCGTTTGTTCGATTCTCGGCATAGACAGGCATTTATGTGATGAGCATAGATGTGTGTTTCTGGGTTTGGTCGTTTATTAAATATATTCTCAGTATTTATATGTGTATTTCTATGTATTTGTATCGTTACACCCTTAACACAAGCCAACACCCTTAAACAATTTGCTTACTTAGGGGTTAGATCAATGTGTGTAATTTGTCCTGATATTATTATTATTATCAATTCAATACTTTGTTAATTCTCCAGCGATCGTCTCACATCTAAAATTATACAAATATCTTCAGATTATCTCATAAATTGCCTGCAAGAAATAAATGATACCCCCTTAAAAGTTTTCGTAAATTTACTTGCCTCCTCCATCTGATTCAAAGTTTGCTGTAGTTTATTATATTCTCAATTCCTTTTAGGGTTTTAATCTGTACCACTTCTATTATACTAAATGTAAAGATTCAAACTTAATTTTTATTTATTATGTTTTTATACTGTAATAAATTATTTGCTTGATTTTATTATGAACATATTACTGTTAGTAAACCAACAATCTTACCATGTAACCACTTATTTAACAAAGTAGGTTTTGTTAGATCAACAAAAGTTTTAGACATCAATGCTTGAAGTATATGAGATCGATGTCACCAACCTACCTATAAATAAATATTTTCTAGAATCTCATTCTATGTAATACGAGTAAGCTTTTATGAGACGGACTTTTATAGACAAGAAGTTATATGTCTCATATTTACGTCTTCATTTTTTTACTCATAAACCTCTACAATATTAAGAATTCTATTCTCTAAATTATTTTCATTAAATTATTGGACTAAATTAGAATTCGTTAACTGAATATTTCAATTAATTATTTAATAATAATTTAGTCCCATACGCGCGAGAGATAATAAAATCCGGTGGGTTTCACAATTAACACCGGAACAAACATATACAATTAAATAAATAGATGTAGATGTTAACAAATAGATAGAAAGCTGTTGTAATAGGGTTAAGGTTGAAGCAGGTATTAAACTAAAGTCGGGGCATCGCGGTGAGTGCGAAAGCGATCCCGTGGTGTCCCATTATGACGGCGGCGGCAATTGTCAGGCTTAGTGAGTAGGAGTCTCACATAACCACCTCCATCATCCCCTGGATGGAGGTGTGTATCCATGAGGATTCCTGACGTTAAAAAAAAAGGTATTAAACTAAAATTAATTCCAGTAGTATAGCAAAAATCAAAATCTGAAGTATGATATTTAACATTGTTATGCCGTTTTATGTTAATTAAATCTGAAAGTGTGCATTATCTGAGATGTGAAAGTCCCTTAAGAGGCGTTTAGTTTGAAATGTCAAGAACCAAAGCGCTCTCTCATTAGCATAGAAGAGTATGAAAGTGTATACCTAAGTAATGACATGCAATGATATTGATTTATTTCATAAGAAGATTCTTTAAATATGGGGTACTTTTTGAGATACAGAAAAAAAAAGCATCTATATTTAAACTGTATGGCAGGTTTTTATTTTTAAATTATTCAGCCCCGGAGTATTGAGAAATAAGAATATTTATAAAATAAACAAACAAAATATTTTTTATATTATTAGTAAGTCACTTCAAATTACTCTGACAGGTTTAATATTAGTAAATATAAGCATTATAGTTCAAACTATCCACAAATTATATTGCGTTGTACATCTATTGGGCTGTAATGAAACTTTACAGTTAATAATAAATACAAATAAATATTGTATGAATAAATATACTTTTAAATGTAATAGCTGTAAAATATATATTCTTATAGAGTTGTATATAATAGACTTATTTCTGCCGCAAGTGCGGTCCAAAGAATGTGTCGAAACCGCTAGATTTGATAACTTTTGTTATTTAGTTAATTAGTTTCACAGTATCATGTCATACGGTATTTCATATTGAGGAATGCTTCGTTTCTCAGGTAATCTATAACATGAGGCCACGAGAATCGTTAGGAAATATATTCAATATATCACTATATAAACTATACACACATATACAACTATACACACACTATCAGGCTCCGTAAAATAGATAACTCCTGCAGGGTCAATAGTAAACTTTTTTAGAATAAACTCACAAATAACTAACTGAAATCCTGGAAGCTTGCCAACGTGCAACCTGTGCCCAAAAAAGGCAGTCGTGTCGATCCTGCCAATTATAGACCTATTTCAATCACCTCTATGCTCTGCAAGATTATGGAGCGTGTATTAAACTCGCGCCTTCTAGCATACCTAGAAGGAACGATCTCCTCAGTGACCGACAGTACGGGTTTCGCCGTAATAGGTCTACTGCGGACCTCCTAGTGTATGCTACACACATTTTAGGCCAGCCCATAGAGAAGAACGAAGAAGCGGTCGCCGTCTCTAAGGAACGTTTTAAGGGTATTTGATAGGGCCTGGCAGGCGAGCCTTATAAGCAAGCTTTCAGTGTATGGTCTATCTCCTAGTCTGATCGGCTGGGTAACGGACTTTCTGAGCCAGAGATCTCTTCGAGTAGTTGGACGGGTCGTCGACGGGTATTCTTGACAATAAATGCCGGAGTGCCTCAGGGGACCGTCCTTCAGCAACTTTTTTTCTGCTGTACACTGACGATCTGTTGAAGCCCGGTAATTATAAGTATGCAGACGACAGCACAGTTGTACAAAGATATATGCCGAGTACTCTCACCTTGTGGTTCTGGACTCAATTGAGAGGCGAGCACAGAGGCTTATAGGCGATCCCGAATTGGTCGAAGCCAACCTCCAAAGCCTTGAACACAGGCGTAGAATTGCTAGCCTCTCAGTATTCTATAGGATACATTTTGGTGAGTGTGCGCAGGAATTACATGACCTATTTCTCCCGGCCCCCTTCTATCACCGGACGTCCCGGCGCATGGCATGTATCCACCCTTTTGTTGAGGACATTCCACCTGTCCGAACGAAGTACTTTGCTTTGTCTTTTTTACATATTACAGCGAAGAATTGGAACAGCTTGCCTGCGTCGGTATTTCTGGCCGAATACAATATGGGTGTCTTCAAGAGAAGAGTGAATAGGTTGCTAGGGTTATGCGCCTTACCACCTAAGACTACCATCAGGTGGAATGTGGTCAAGCATTACCCTAGATCATATATATAAAAAAAAATGCCTTAAGTTTGTCCTTAAATAAATTTCAAATATATATATTTAAAAGAATTTGATAAAACACCTATTGTACATGATTATAGACCGCATTATGAATTGTATGCCTGAGAATGAATTGTATTTTGGCCATTAACTATTAAACTACCCAATTTTTTAACGTTCTTTTTTACACTTGCCAACTTAATAAACGGGCTGCATCACACTGTCCTCTTTCCATAGAAGTCAATACCTGCGGTGCGTTGGGGGCCGGGTTGCCCCTCTAATCCAAATATAGCGAAAGGTGTTATGACTGACCTTTGCGTTGTTCTCATAAACGGGTGCTGTTTTGCTGAAGAAGGATTTTTTTCCATATTTAACGTTTATCTTGATATTTATTATATTATTTATTTACTTAACACTAATTATATATCACTTACATTGAATTGATTGCAATAGATGTTTCTTAAATTGTTTATTAAATATTATATATTGACGTTTCTGAAACAGGGATCCCAATAAAGAAATATCCCCCAATGTTCTGTTTTCTGGTTCTTCGCAGACCAGGGCAGGTCTAGAACCCTCGTAACAATATTTTTAAGTTGCGGGCTGTCTTTATAAAAGGGATCATTTTGTTAAATATGTAAGTAAAGTGGAAAAGATATTAATTATTATATAAAATAGGAACCACAAATATTACCAAAAACACCTATTTTAGTTCGAATTAAAATGTTAAAGTTTATTTATTTATTTTTACTTATTACGTTTTCCAGTATTGTCTTATAAGGTACCTGTTATCCGGGAAAAACGTTGCTTAGATTGTGTTGTGGGAAGTTTATTTTATGTATGTTACACTGCATTAATATATTTTTCTATTATTATGATACGTATGTTTATTTTTAAAATAGTGTTTTAAAATATAAAATTCAATATTATGTTCAAATAAATTTTAGTAGACGATTCTCCAAAAACAATACCATGAATTGATATTAAAATAAGTAGATACTAATTTACATATGAAATTACTGCTGTTAAGCATGCCATTAAAATGTAACATAAAAGTAAATTTTTAAAATAATGTGGATTTTTGTTGAAAAAACAACACTTATTTTGCTTGTAGAATATATTCGGATAGTATTCGTTCGAATTGTGCTGTGTTGTAATCTAGAGGTCCGAGTCCCAGGTCAATGAACATAAATACGAAACGAATGAACACGAGATCGTCGGCGTTTTATTTGCAGCTTCATTACTTCAGCGCTTTGTTAATTAGTAATTTCTTATTTATAGGTTCCATGAACTAATCTATCAAACGGTATTTCTCCGGAAAAGTTTAGCTACAATTATCATTTATAAAAAAAAATGCATAGTTTGTCAGGTGATTGAAATGTTTTTGATTTCGAATATCATTATTAAATTCAAATTTCCTTTAATTTCTATGCTTGGGTTTGTATTGTGTTTTGGCGAACATATATAATATCTTATATTTTTAGTTTTGTGTGTGTTGTTTTTTATATATTTGCATATTAGTGTGTAATTTCTCGCGTTTTTATTAGACTCTCAGAACATATATAAAAAAGATTTTTTATAGTCAATTCGAAAATAATTGAAGGAATGTCGTAAGCATAATAAGTTCTAGCTGAAGTTAAGCTTTTACCAACGAATATCTTGTTTGAAAATATCTATAAACATGTATAGCCATGTTAAGCTTATTTAAATTTATATAAATAAAGAATGAAAAATAAACCGATACGGGCAGGATTTCGGAATTCGAACCCGCGACTACTGGGAAACCGTCCCGTCGCTCTACCAACTGAGCTACCGTATCGCTGTCCGTCTCGGTGAATTAAGCATTCTATGTGTCTAGTCGCGGGTTCGAATCCCTGCCCGTATCGGTTTATTTTTCATTCTTTATTTATATAAATTTAAATAAGCTTAACATGGCTATACATGTTTATAGATATTTTCAAACATTAATTTCGGACGTGGCATCTTTTCAATGTCATCTGGCATCTTTTCAATCAAGAATCCCTGCCCGTATCGGTTTATTTTTCATTCTTTATTTATATAAACGAATATCTTTTTATTGCATAATTCCTAAGGTAAATATATAATTGATTTGATGAATGATTTCTTTCGAACTATCAAATGGTACGTTGTATTTGAAAAATGTTAAAATAACTAACAAATTAGTAACTAACAATAAAATCCAAAAATACCTGGATATCACATAGCTACCTAATAACCGAAATCTCCAGATTTTGCTGTTTTTTTTTTAGTTTTTTTTTTTTTGTCTAAATTTGGTTCAAATTGTTTCAGTTGATAATATAAAATGTTATAAATACTAAGGTGCTTGATTAGTTTAATATATTTAGATAAACATTATTATTACATTTTAGATACATTTGCTTAAGTTAAAAACCCAACCCACATTTTAAACAGTCTATCTGGATTTAGAAGTTTTATTAAAACTAACACTTAAACATTTTAAGAAATACATTGTTTTCCATTTTTACATATTAAAGTATAAAACTTATTTTGTCTTGATTTCCGTCTAGAATAGATTTTCCATCAATTGAATATAGACTTAGTTTTGTAAATAGGTGAAACTTTTTAGACTAATCCATTTCAAAAACTTTGTTGCTCATAATTAGATCTTAAATCAATGCTCTTATTATACATTTAAATATAAAAACCCTTCAAAGAAAGGTTTAAAGTAATTTTATATAAATTAGAAATAAGAACCAGATGGTGTTTTAAAATGGTATAAAAGGCATGATTTACTATTTAAAAATGTATGGGTTAAATTAAAGCTTTACAAGAAAGTTTCATTGAAACCGTATACTGAAAGTTATTCGATGATAGATGTATTTTTATATTTATAATTATTCGTTCGGACGAATATCATTGGTTGATAAAATTAAACATGAACGAGTTGTCTTGTTACTTTAGTTAAAATTTTAATAACAGTAATGTCCGTCGCTTACGTTGTAGTTATTACTTTGCTAGCTACATATTTTTTTTACATGTGCTCATTAGTGTTTTCTATGGTTTTCACGACTACTACACATTGAAATAAAACTATTTAGCCAAAGGTATTAGATTTAAAATATAAATTTAAAATTTAATTCAATATACGCGAGTTGAATCCGTAAAAATAGTTTAATTTCAACGTGTGTTATTTGTAAAAAAAAATAAAAAATATATATATTATTTATATATTTAATTGAAATTTTCAAGATGCTTTGTAGTTATAATTTTATTTATTTACGGTTTTTAACTGCGAAAAAATATATGTTGAGTTTTTATTTAAAAAAAATAAAAATAGTATTATTATGTTTCAAAAGGTGAATATTTTATTTATTGTAATATACCTATTCAAAAATTAATTTATATTTTTAAAAACCATCGATACAAAAAGACCTCTAAAAAGAATAAAAATAATATTATTATGTGCTTATTGAATTCGTTGCGTCAGGGGACCGTTTAATAAAGGAAGAAATGAAGATGCAAGTAAGTTAACAAGGCAAATAAAGAAATTACGATATCGAATCGTATAGTCTAAGTTCTCAATGATTATCTTGGTAACACCATCGTCAACGTACGTACAACAGTCCCCCGACAAAACGACTTCAATAAGCACATAATAATATTATTTTTATTCTTTTTAGAGGTCTTTTTGTATCGAGGGTTTTTAAAAATATAAATTAATTTTTGAATAGGTATATTACAATAAATTAAATATTCACCTTTTGAAACAAAGAAAAAAGAGTTAATTGAAATTATTTAAACAGTTTAATATAAAATTTACAACTTAAAAAAGGGTTTATCTTCATCGTTTTATCATAAAATTATAATCCTAGTTACAAAAAGACGCCAATTATGACGGTTTTGATAATTAAAGAGGCGTTAGTCTGAAGAGAAATTTACATAAATGAGCTAATGTATACTAAGATTAAAAGGATATTCTTGGAGCTACATAGTATGCCACTCTCCTTCTATAACTCTGTAATTAACTGAATTTACTCAAAAGTGATGTTCACATTCTCATATCAGCACATATAACTTTTTATCATACTCATTAGAAATATAGAAATTGTTAAAAGTCCTCATTGTTTGGCATTTTATAAACATCAAAACTCGTCATCAGCTCTCGTACTATTATTAAGCTATTTTTACTTCAGCTATAATCTAGAAAATGGTTAATCAATTAAATTGGTGCTCGGTGCAATTTATAAAAAAAGTTTGATCTATATTTATACATTATATCGCGGGCCGCGTTTAAAAGAAATATAATTTAAGTACGTTTATATTTTTTTTTGCGATAAATGTCATAACATGAAATAATTCGACAATGTTATTAAAATAACAAAAGAAAATGAAAACAATCGGTACATCATTATAATTATATCGTTAAATTTGTCAGATATGGTGTTTTGATTTATTAACTTTTAAAATTAAAAAGAACTGTTTGCATTTATAAGTAGGTACCAGGACAGTACCTTTAGTTTTCCAGAATTTTGAGTATAGGCAATATTTTCAACCTCCGGGAACGTGGTAAAATAGTAACTGTTATCTAACAGCATCTGTGCCGTCATCTTTTAAATGGCCGTAAAAATCATTTACTAACTGTCCTTGTTTCTGAAGATTCAAATTTAAATAATTCAAATAGCCAGTACGGTCGACCAAATCCATCTATCAATTTTGGGTCACTCAATTCAGATAATGGGTTATTAATATCCTCTATTTGCATAAACTCTGTTATCTCATTTCTAGGCTGGTAAAACCGACTTAGCATTTTCCCTTTGTCTAACATACTCCTTCTGACTTCACAATAGTATGTTATGTCACCTTATTTGGCTGATATTTTTACCAAAAACGTCTTGAACTGACGATATTTGGCCCTCGTTATCGAATAAAATTGATGATTTGGTTTGACATTTAGAGCAAGCAAGGTGATATTTATAATATCATCATATTTTAATACCCTCCTCGGTAGTTCGAATATAACTAAATTAAACCCATCCACTCGATTACATACACAACGTGAAAGAATTACCTAGAATAGTCTAGTGCAGTTCAGTTGAACCGTTGTAATTGAGAAGAAATAATCTTTTGTTGCGCTGCAGCATCAAAGCATTCGACGTTTGGCGCTTTGCTTCACCTTTTGATAATCGGCGTTGCTCAGCTTGCTCGTTCACTTGATTCCGTGAGATCAGTAAGTAGTTTTTTTTCTTTTTAACCCCCGACTAAAAAGAGGGGTGTTATAAGTCGTTTTCAAGATATTGACGTTTTATTTATGCGGGGGAGAGGTTCTTATGCAATAATTAGCTGTTTGCGGGCAAACGCGTGGACGGATTTGAATGCGGTTTTTTTTAATCGAAAGCTATGCTCGTCGAGATAATTCTTATCCATACTTGATTGAAATTAGAAGTAGTCGTCTCCAAGGTATTGACGTTTTATTCGTGCGGAGAGAGGTTCTTATGCAATATTTAGCTGTTCATTGGCCTTAAAAAAGGTCTTGTTATGAATCCCAAAAGGTTTTTACACTTAGATAAAGTACTTTATTAAGGATAGCTGTTGCCCGTGACTGCGTCCACGTAGACTGTAAAAATGTATTTATATGGCTTATGATCGTAGTCATAAAGAATCACGGGCAACAGGTAGTGATAATATAAATCCCTTATTCATAGTGTTATTAGTGATTGTAAATCATTTTAACTCTAAATGTTAACATTTATTAATATTCGTATATATGACCTACCTGCCCATATGAAAAAGTCTTGAATCATGTTACTTAATATACATTTATAATTTATTACATTGTCGAAACTTTCACGTGGATCCTTATTTTATTAAATTTAATACGAGATATATTTATTTATTAATTTATTTATTTATTTATATCTTTTCCACTTAGAATCATAATCAGTGATCACTTGTGTACGTCAATATGGAAGTGTCAGGAGGGCCTATTACGATACTAGATTTATCGTGATAAGCCCTTCTGAAAAAGCACTTTCCATCTTAATGTTAAAACTATGAGGGTTCCAAACGCGTCCTGGTCTGAAAAGAACCACACAACAAACTCAGCCGGATATATTTTTTGTTATTGTGATCACTGTTTCACAAACGTCAAACTTAAATGCAAATTTGGAACAACTAGAACCGTCGCAATCAATCGGAAAAGAAACCAAATGATTTCAGGCAACGAAAATTAAATAATAATAACAGAAAAAAAATATATATATATATAAATCTTCGGCCTGCCACACAACCAGTCACCGCAAGCAGCACCCGTTCACGAGCATAACACAAGAGCCAGCCATCACCCCCTTCGCACATATTTGAGGGAGGGAGGCAACCCGACTCCCGATGCTACCGCAAGTAGTGACTTCTAAGGAATCGGTGTGATGCAGAAGGTCGATAAAGCAAAATTAATTTACAACAAAAAACAAATTGCGGAGATTACTAGCTATTCGCAATACAATACAGATTCATTCCCAGGCCATACCGTCGTCAATGTAATCCTTTACACTATTGTAGGATTTTTTTATTAAATTATTTTTAACATATAATTTAAATTTATTTAATGATAGGCTTCATTTGGGAGCTTATTATAAAAACGTATACAATTACCCTTAAAGGATTTACCTATTTTATGGAGCCTAGTGCCGGGCATAGCGAGTTTATTTTTTTGTCTTGTATTAATTTTATGTAAATCACAATTTTTCTTGAACTTTGAAATATTTTTATGAACGTAAATTAAATTTTCATAAATATATTGATTGTAAACAGTCATAATTTTAAATTCTTTAAATTTGTTTCTTAAAGAGTCTTTTGGTCTCATATTATATATTGCGCGAACAGCCCTCTTCTGCAATGTAAATATGGTATCAATGTCAGTCGCATTGCCCCATAAGAGTATACCGTATGACATTAAGCTATGAAAGTAACTAAAGTAAACTAATCGAGCAGTTTCCATATTTGTTAATCGACGTATTTTTTTAACCGCATATGCAGCAGAACTTAGTCTGCTTGACAAATCAAATATATGAGGACCCCATTGCAATTTTTCATCTAAAGTAATGCCCAAGAAAGTAGTAGATTTGACCAAGTTCAAATCCTCATTATTTAATTGTACATTGGTTCTAACATTTTTAACATTTGGTAAACTAAATTTGACACATTTTGTCTTTTTTTTATTAAGCAACAAATTATTGGCGTTAAACCATTGTACAACATCTGAGAGAGCATTGTTTACATCGTCAATAACAGATTGCCGTCTATTAACTTTAAAAGTAAGAGAAGTATCATCAGCAAACAACACTATCCCATGTTTTTCCCTCACTAGGTGAGGTAAGTCATTTATGTAAATGAGGAACAAAAAAGGCCCTAAGATAGAGCCCTGTGGCACACCTATTTTTACCAAAGAACCAGAGGAACGTTTTCCATTTACATCAAATTTTTGAATTCTATCATTAAGATATGAACTAATTAAATCTAGGGACTTATTTTTAACTCCATAATGTTCTAATTTTTTTATAAGGATTTCATGTTGAACGCAGTCAAACGCCTTAGATAGATCACAGAAAATGCCAAGTGCATCCTGTGATCCTTCCCAGGCTTCAAATATGTTTAGTAATAGCTCTACACCAGCATCTGTTGTAGAGCGACCGGCAGTGAAACCAAACTGGTTTTTGTGTAAGAGATTGTTTTTACTGAAATGTGCCACAAGTTGCTTAAGAATTATTTTCTCAAAAATCTTACTAAAAGTGGGTAAGACTGAAATAGGTCTATAGTTACTAGGACCTAATGAACAGCCGGATTTGAATAATGGAGTTATTTTACTTTGTTTCATTAGATCAGGAAATATACCATATTCTAAACAATTATTAAATATTAATGCTAAGTCTGGCGAAACAATGTCAATTATGGACTTAAGTATGTCAACAGAACACCCCCAAAGATCACTAGTCTTTTTAACGCTAATTGATCTAAATACTTTGATTACTTCTTGAGCATTAACTTTTTCAAACTTAAAACTGCTAACACATTGATCTACATTCTCTCTAAGTAAACCCATAGCTGCAGCGGTAGAAGAATTTAAAGATAACGTTGTAGTCACTGGAATATTAGTAAAAAAGGTTTCAAAAAAAGTAGCAAATATATATATATATATATATATATATATATATCTCGTGTTAAATTAATCTTTGTACATAATGTAGGATTCTAATTCTAAAAACATTTTTTTTAAATTGGTCCCGTAGTTTCGGAGACTATTCAATTCAAATAAACAAACCAATCTTTCCTTTTTAAAATATTAGGATAGATTAATAGAAATATTTAAACAATTGATTTTTTTGGGTTTCTGTAGGTTTATTTAGTACAATTCAGAAACCAAAACTTTAAAAAGCAGCAAAAAAAATTAAATTAAGAATTTAAAAAACCCCCGATAAAAAAAGACCTCTAAAAAGAATAAAAATAATATTATTATGTACTTATTGAATTCGTTGCGTCGGGGGACCGTTTAATTAAGGAAGAAATTAAAATGCAAGTAAGTTAACAAGTCAAATAAAGAAATTACGATATCGAATCATGTAGTCTAAGTCCTCAATGAATAACTTCGTAAAATAAACATCATCGTCAACGTACGTCCAACGGTCCCCCGACGCAACGACTTCAATAAGTACATAATAATATTATTTTTATTCTTTTTAGAGGTCTTTCTGTATGGGGGGTTTTTTTAAATTCTTAATTTATTTTTTTAATAACTAGGTATTCAAAATGACAAATGCATTTTTACCTACCTGTATACTTTAAATAAGTATATTGACGACGGCAATAGCCGAAATATTTATTTTCTCATTCGTAAATTATTTGTGTGCACATTAAATGCAATATATGCCTCCAAATCATCTTGGCGTTTAGAGCAAGCTGTACCCTCTAAAACTGACCATAAATCATAATCCAGCGGATTAAAATCGGGATTAGACGACGACCAGTTTTCAGCTCTGATGAAGTCCGAGACGTTCGCTTCCAATCAAGACTGCGTGGACCGAGCTTTATGACCCGACGCCGAGTCTTGCTTGAAGGACCATACTTGGTTATTGAACATGGTGTTATTAAGGGGCTTAACTACCTTCTCAAGAATGGTATCTTAATACACTAGTACCGATGTTTTGATACCTTATTCACAAAAATATGGCCCAGTCACTCCTTCATAGCTAACACCTCCCCAAACCATCACTGAAGTCGGATAATGCCCAGGTTGCACTCTGTCGACTAATTGGAAAGCTTCCTTAGAGCTTTGAGAATGTGCTTGAAAATGTTGCTCAATTATATAAAAAAATTTCTATGACCTTCTATTGCGTACCGCTTGAGTAGTTGTTTAGATTTTACCACCCTATTCATCTTTAATTTATCAGTTTAGAAATTATCAGTGCGTCTCTTATAGGCTGCAAGTCCTAAGTCATCTCTTAAAATACGCGACATGATTCTAGGTGCTATCATCATTTCCCGAGATAAAATCTTTTTCTTTCGGACTGGATTTCTTCGAATTCTTGCCCGTACTGCTATGAACACTACGTAGATGGCCAGATTTTTTTCTGTCACAAACAGAGGCAGTCTCTTTTTAACTAATAGTTACAGATAATAATGTAAATAACAGTCCGGCACACAAACATTTGACTAATACCAAGTATATGGAGAGTTTTAAAAAATCCATTTGGCTCCATACCTACTTTGTGTAATGGAATCATTGAATTGATTGAATCGCAAAATATTGTACAATGTATTGGCGCCAAAATGAGAAAACGTATAGAAATCCTATAAAATGACCAAATTCAAATGTAATATTTTTTTATTTTTAATTGTAACAGTATGTATTGCCAGATTAAGTATATACGAATATTAATAATTATAAATATTCAGATTTAAAATGATTTACAATCACTAATGTCACTATGCTAAAGGGATTTATATTATCACTAGCTGTTGCCCGTGACTCTTTATGGCTACGATTATAAGCCATATATATATATATTTTTTACAGGCTACGTGGACACAGTCACGGACAACAGCAAACAAAAAAATTACTTTACCTCATTAAGTAAGTGTAAAAACCTTTTGGGCTACATAACTAGACTTTTTTTTCAGAACAGCTAGTATTTAATAGTTTAAAGTCCAAAATGAGCGTGCACTCGATTAGTATCAATTTATGGTATATAGTTTAGTTCATATACTGTTAGACTTAATCTGAACGCTGTAATTAAGTTTATGAGCTAATTTCTATCAGCATAGTTTTAGTCTATCAAACTTAAAACGATGCTTTAGCTTGTTCGATTTAAGGCAGTGATCGACACTTTATATGCGTTGAAACTTTGAACTACAAGCAGTTTAGTCGATAACGACGGTTTATCATAACATTTTTTTTTAATTTTTTATACGATCTAGGGCAATGCCTGACTACATTCCACCTGATGGTAAGTGGAATGTAGTCTTAGATGGTAAGTCGCATTGCCCTAGCAACCTATTCACTCTTCTCTTGAAGACACCCACATTATATTTGGCCGGAAATACCGACGCAGGCAAATTGTTCCAGTCCTTCGGTGTACGCACTAAAAATGAGGAAGCAAAGCGCTTCGTTCGGACAGGTGGAATGTCCACAACAAAAGGATGGATACCTGCCGTGCGTCGGGACGTCCGGTGATGGAAGGGGGACGGGGGAATTAACTCGTGTAATTCCTGCGCACACTCACCAAAATGTATCCTATAGAATACTGAGAGGCTAGCAATTTTACGCCAGTGTTCAAGGCTTTGGAGGTCGGCTTCGACCAATTCGGGATCGCCGATAAGCCTCTTTGCTCGCCTCTCAATTGAGTCCAGAACCGCAAGATGAGACTTTGCGGCACCAGCAAATATGTGACCACAGTACTCTACACACGACCGGATCTGTGCTTTGTATAGAACAAGAAGTTGTCCCGGGGTAAAGTACTGCCGAACCTTCGCAAGAACGGCAAGCTTTGCTGCTGCTGCTCTTGGTCTGGACTCAATGAACCGACCAAAGTTGAGGTTCGAGGAAATCTCTAAATCTAACAACTGAAGCCGGTCACTGTATTCCAAGGATACATTCTGGAAAGTAGGAGCCAAGGTAAAAGGGCTCTTTTTGGCGGTGAACAGACACGTCTGCGTTTTGGTGGCGTTGAACTTGACAAGATTGGCATTGCTCCATGCGGAGACTGCCAGAAGTTTGTCATTCAAACGTTGCACCATGGCTTCTCTTTCAGACTGTATTTGATCTCGACTAGCCCGAGTACTCGGCAGATATCTTTCTACAACTGTGCTGTCGGCTGCATACCCATAGATACCGGGCTTCAACAGATCATTAATGTGCAGCAAAAAAAGAACGGACCCCTGAGGCTCTCCGGCATTTATTTTCAAGGGTTCCGAGGAACACCCGTCAACAACTACTCGGAGAGATCTCTGGCTCAAAAAGTCCGTTACCAAGCCGATCAGACCAGGAGATATACCGTACGCTGAAAGCTTGCTTATAAGGCTCGCATGCCAGACCCTGTCAAATGCTCTCGAGACGTCCAGAGAGACGGCGACCGTTTCTCCGTTCTTCTCGATGGCCTCGCCTAAAATGTGTGTAGCATACACTAGGAGGTCCCCAGTAGACCTATTACGGCGAAACCCGTATTGTCGGTCACTGAGGAGATCGTTACCTTCTAGGTATGCTAGTAGGCGCGAGTTCAATACACGCTCCATAATCTTGCAGAGTATGGAGGTGATTGAAATCGGTCTGTACTTGACAGGGTCGGCACGGCTGCCTTTTTTGGGCACGGGTTGCACATTAGCAAGCTTCCAGGATTTCGGCACTATTCCAGTCATGAAAGAGAGACGATACAGACGTGTCAGTACAGGAGACAACTCAGCTGCGCATGTCTTGAGCAGAATGGCTGGTATACCATCAGGACCACTGGCTTTATTCACATCTAAACGACACAATGTTCTCCATACCTCTTTGTTAGTGATGCGGATTTTAGGCATCGAAATACCGCAGTGAGGAAGATGTGCTGGAGAAGCATTGCCAGTGTCTAGATGCGAATTATCAGCAAACAGAGAAGCAAATACATTTGCTTTCTCTGTTGCTGTGTGGGCCAGGGATCCATCCGGCTTCAGCAGAGCAGGCAGTGAGGGTTGGCAGAAATTCGACTCGATCGCTTTCGCAAGAGACCAGAAAGCTCGACTGCCAGTTGGTCTGGCAGAGAGCTTTTCGCCATTCTTAGCGATTCGATCGAGACGAGCCTTCTGCAATGCCTTTTTGTAGGACTTGGGAGCTTGGTTAAAGGCTCTCTTCTTTATACTTACATCCGGAGTTTTGCGGCTTCGAGCATCAGCCCAAATAAGGTATGCCGAATGTTTTTGGTCATGTGCATGACGACATTCGGCATTAAACCATGGGCGAGCTTTGTCACCGATGGGTACGTCAGCAAAAGGAATAAAATACTCCATTGCTTGATGCACCACATCAGTTATAGCATCCGCGCAACTCGACGGATCCAAAGAAGAGAAGCAGACCTGCCGCCAAGGATAAGACGCAAAAAAGTGCCGCATCTCATCCCAATCTGCTGACTTGTATTTCCATTCTCGCCTAACACCATATGGTTCGAAAGCTGGTGGGGAATATGTAAATACAGATTTCACCAGACAGTGATCGGAGGTTCCCAAGAGGGACGTGACCTCTACACGATACCTGTCCGGATCAGTTGTCAGCAGAAGGTCCAGGCAATTGGCTGTATGGCCTACCACATCTGGTACCCTTGTCGCTTGCCTCACCAGCTGAAAGAGGTCCAAGGACAACGCAAAGTTCCGCGCTTCTCTTCCAGCATGGTCGGTCTTCTGGTACGGGAACAGCCAGTACAAACAGTACATACCTATATGATAAGCCTGTATTGTACTTTATATATTGTACTAGTACTAGGTGAATAATAATAATAAATATGTACCATTTAGAATATGTACGTATGTATAGAATTCAACGGCACCCAATTTCTATGTTTCAACCACCCTTCCTTAATAGTGTATTTAGTAAAAATTCGCCGATACCTCGCATGTGTAACACATTTAATACATGGCTCACAAACGAACCTAGAGATATTTTCTCCCTTAAACTCTGCCGGTTTCGTGCACTGTTGATTGATAAAATTAAGATGTATGTCATAAGCATCTTTTTTATTTTTTTTAATTGTCTATTGCATAATTGTTTTTTAACATCACACTAGATTTGAATTGTAAATATATAACTATATTTTACATGGATTTGGTGCATGTTGTACACACCTGTAAGTGGCATACATATTAGTATTTAAGACTTAGATATTTAAGATTTGTTTGTGAATGCTGTGTATGTTATGCTGTTGGTGTGTCTAAAAAAAAAGAAGAGGGAAAAAGAAGTTATGGTTAATTGAAAATTTACTTGAAGCACTGTTTTAAAACTTTTAAACCGAATTAAATGCGGTTTCCAAAAACGTATTTAATATATAGATAAAGCTAGAATATCTACTTTGTTTTATCTGAATTTTAATAAAATAACAAATTGAATATGAGCATATGCCTATTTTAAATTTAGTTACATAAAATCTCAATAGATGGCGCCAACTTTTTTTTTAGAACTCGCTATGATTATGTTTTCGCTTATGACATAGCAGTTTAAAATTTTACGAAGAAATTCTTAGGTTTACCTACAATAGCGCAATATTTCAAGGAGCTCTCTTAGAGTTTCTTTGATAGGGCCGAGGCACATCCGAACCCACTGGTGGTTGAAGCGACCACCTAGCCTAGAGTCACCCCGTTAGCTTTTAAAAGAAGACCCAAGTCGATTCTTATCGACTCGGATGACAAAATAATGACTGACAACAGATGATTAGCTTACACTGTATCACACACCTCGAAGGCGAGGCCCTAAAGGCACGCTGCCTCAGCGTTCTGCCGTCGGGGGGCGTTAGTGTCATTATACCCTTCTATCCTATAAATACGATGTCTTAAGCCGAGGACGGCCTCTTATAGGCACCCTTAAGGCAGACGTGTCCCCTGGGCCCCTGAGGCCCGGGTTTTTCAAGGGCGGGTCTCAGCACTCGCCCACTCCCCCGTTGACGCTGTAATAGCCACTTAGCTAACAGCATAGTCATTACAAAAAAAAAAATACGGAGAAATTGTTTCATTGAACATCACTCAAAAATATAACAGTTGGTAAAAAATATTTCGTATCCATATGCTTTAATTTAATACGTATATCTGAATAATGTCCAGGCTGAGTGTGTGTGTGTGTGTGTGTCATGTGTATGTTATTATTTTCGATTTGATATCGTAGCAATGTAATGCCTATATGTATAAAATTACCAACGGAAATAGGATACTGTAGAATTAACTGTAAGTCTATTATAGGTCTGGATAGTTGTAGTTTCCACAGACTACGTGACAAGCGTCCTACACGCGGGTGGAGCCGTGGGCAACAGTTAGTATGCAATAAATTACTAATTTAATATAGAAACAATTGATGTCAATGAGTATTTTTTGTATGATATTGTATGTTTTTCGTAATACATAGTTTTTAATTACGAAATATTTTGTGGTAGTCCCTATTTTTATATTAAGCGATTTACTTTTTAGACTCTGTAATTAAATATTCATAATTGAAATGACTATCAAAAGCTTGACTAAGAAGAAGATTTACTTTTGTATAAATAGGTTAAAGGCTTAAGCTTGCAACTCTATAATCTAGATTTAAATATCTTACTTTCAACTTCCTTAGAAGACTCGTTAGATTAATGGATTTTAAAAGGAAAAGCTTTACGTTTATAATATCAATTGTAGTCAAAGATCATTTAAATGTATTTTATCATAACAAAATGAGAATCATTCAACATTTGATGAATGGAATTCTTAATCCTCTTTTCAGCCGCTGAAAATTAAGTATAAGGCTTATTTTGGTTTTAGTTGTGTTGCGCCGTCAATTAAGGTTTGCGATTTTCTTAAAACAAAATTAAATTGTTTTATTGTTTATATTTGAATA
Organism: Napeogenes sylphis; assembly: GCA_959347405.1. Taxonomy (NCBI): domain Eukaryota; kingdom Metazoa; phylum Arthropoda; class Insecta; order Lepidoptera; family Nymphalidae; genus Napeogenes; species Napeogenes sylphis. Next base: position 23,578,578 of record OY365788.1, on the reverse strand, counting down.
TAACAATTTCAATGTGCTTAAATTGAACATTTTATATATTGCCATCTGGTAAATATGTATACATATACAGGGTATAGATTTTCGACTATTAATAATAAACATAAATAAATAAATAAATATACTAATAAATCTGTTAAAAATGAATTTAAGATTTAATATGTCAGAAATTATTTAAATTATATTAATTAAACATTGTTAGTAGTGCCATTTCAGAGAAAGAAGAAGAAGAAATCTTAATTCCAGCCCTTTAGTTATTTGTAGAGTATTAAACCTTATTGTTGCTAAAATTGATTAATTGTTAGTGTTACTCAAAATGTAAGAGATTAAAAGACATGGTTAAGAGTTTATAGCATTAATATTAAAAAAATATGTTTATTGAATGAAAATTTTGCTCAATACCTTAATATTTTGTAGGTACTCAAAGATATTGTTTTAAATTGCAACTTAAATTAATAAACGAAATACCTACTAAGGTTATCCGCTTATCATGTATACTGGGAAGATGTTGTTTTGTTTTCTGTGAGTTCTTAAAAACTATTCTTACAACTAAAAGTTGAACTGACAATGTCTGTATTCTAACGCTCTTACTTATACGAAGTCTTTTCAGTTAACATTAAACGCAAGGGAACTTCAACTTCAGTTCCTATTTTTTTTTCAAACTTCATCAACAGTTACGAAGAATTGAGCAGATGATAATTGTTGGATTATAAAATAAAATAGATAACTCGTTGCGTTTGATAGAAGGTATAGGTATTAACATGTGAGTTACGTGGTATCATTGTACATATTGGTTTGATAAAATGTTTGAGTATGTGTCCATACAGTCACATGTTTGAGTATTCGGTGAGTGTGGGTGTATTATATTATTATGTTAAATGTCATATAAAATTACCATAAGATATATGCTAGGCCCACTAGTCCTAAACTTGGCTACGCATTATAGAGAACATTCTCGAAGAGAGGTGATACGATTCAACAACAAGCAATCAATAACGACTTTTATGATCGGCTCTCTATATTAAGTTTTAAAAGACAATGACATAATAATATATCTAATACTAATATTATAAAGTATCCAAATTAAAGAACTTAAATATTACTTATAAGATAGGTCACTTGTTACGTTATTAATGATTATAATCTTTTATTGCGGGTTTCAAGATGCGTGAAAACTAAAAACTGGTCTGGAATTAAAAACTAAAAAATATTTTGCTCAAATGCGGTGAAAATGTTGCGGATCCATGAGATTATTTATGATACCGAATGTTTAGATAACCCACTCTTAACACTAAGGCTTAGAGCAAAGATATGTTATGAGCGATGACGGCGCCTGGCAAAAACCCCGAGGATTAAAGTGCCTCGTCCTATATTTACCAGAGTGTTTAGGATCTATGTTTATCTATCAAGTAGATAGTAACGCCGGTAGCAGAAACTTAAGGAGTTAATAGTGAACTATATTAATTACAGGAGTTAATAGTAAACTATATTTTTTCAAACATTATTTTCTTTAATCACGTAGGTATATCACCTCATATATATCATTTATTAGTTATTAAGTAAATATCTATTAATAGAAAAAAATATTGGACAATTTCTGATTGATTACTAAATAACTAAACAAAACTATTCAAATGTTTACTTTTTCTTCACTTTCATAGTCTAAAATCACTTAATTACTACCACTAAAAAAAAATGTTTTTAAAAACATTTTCCTTAGAAAAACAGTTAACAAGTTTTATTTTCATTTTCATTTTTCCGTAAAGAAAAAAAACATTTAAAATATATTAAATTAGCATTCAAAATGAACTTTTAGTATTTTCTTACATACATAGATTGTAAAATAAAATTATTCAAATCTTGATAGTTGTACTTTTCAAATATAAATATTATATATGATGATTTAAAAGTGACTATAATAATGTTTATTAAACTGTACTTATATACAATATTTAAATATAATTCATATTTTATAAAATCCAAAATAACCCAGAAAACAATTTAGAATGGAATAAAAATAATATAAATAAATTAAATCTACCTACCTACCTATCTAGCTTCGAACTAAACAATCTAAAAGGGCATAGTCCTGTTTTGTTTACACTACCGTCTGTCAGTTAATTTTTTACCAAAATTTTACCTACAATTTAGGAGCAGTAAAAGATATGTTCAATAAACGTTCAATAAAATAAATAAATGAATCTGCGAAGGCCAACTATTAGTTAGATAATTGTTTGTTTAATAGTTTGTCTTTTTTAACATAAATTCATATTATATTAAATCAGACCATCAAGTCGAGAAATTGGTTTCGCTTGAGTTGAATCAGAATCGTGAGATGGTTTTAATATTGTTAACAAATTAATTAGTCACTCAGAAACTCCAATCTGTTTAATAAGAACTTTTTATTGTTATATAAACCTTTTAATTAGTCTGTCATTTCATTCATCATTATCATTTCAAATTTGTATAATAACATTATTGGAATTGGTTATTTTAAATTACGAAGTAATAATCAAACAAAACTTCGTTTGCTATTTTCAACAAAGCTAAATTTAAACTAAAGCTAAACTTTTGGTAAAATAAATCTTCGAATTTAGCACATGATAAAATAATGTTGTTACTTAATAATGATTGGTTATTATACCAAATGATACATTCATAGTAAATGTTGTTTTTTTAATTAATTATATATTTTTTAATAAAACTTTTTTTTTGTATTTTGTTCTGAAAGTCAGTTCATTCCTTGTTTATTTGCTACTCTGAGTTCTCATTCGCTTATTCAAGGATTTGTTAATAGGGAAATCATCGCTGCTCCGACCAAGAGCATTATGACATTCCTACCTAATGTGAATTTTTGTCATGAAAGGGAATCATGACAATTCGGAATTCAAAATTTCTTTTTAGACATTCTAAATTATTAATTGTAAAAGAATATGCAACAATTAATGACCCTCTTCGCTTTATACTCTTTTCTTCTTCTTCCAATTTTCTTTAACAAGCTCTATCTTCTTGGTCCTCGAGATAGTAGTTCATTATTACGTCTTCAAAATGAAACTTAATAAAAATGATAGCTTCATTTATTCAACGGGCTGCGTTCCAACTTTTAAGAGGTTCGTACTGTTCGGCTTCTCAAGCAATATTTATTATAAGCTTCCTATTTACCTTCACAAGATAGCAATCACTGAATAACATACAGTGGTCTTAGCATTACAATTGCAGGAGAATGAATTGTTTATTAATTATTTTAACATTATCTCTTATAATTTAGTTTAAAAAGATGACAATAATTAATTTAAATAATGATTTTAGATCTTGTTTCTTGTTATGTGGTGTTAGACAGTGATTTGGGGCTGCTATTATATTTATAAAAACGTAAATGTTCTAAAAGTACAAAACATTCCGAATTACATTAAAGTAACGAAATACAAATATCGCCAAAGCTTTTATAATTTATCTAGCAATACAGAAGATCGTAGGCGGCTGTGAATATTGACTACCAAGGTCTTCTTGCTTAAAAACAAAGAGTGTTTTTAATGTAAATATAATAAAATTTCCAACTTGTTACAATCTTTTTAACTATTGTTGGATATCTTTACGGTTATAAGAACAACAATATTGTAATATTTTTATGTAACTTAAGCAGTCAGATGAAAAGCTCTTGGGAGTTGTGTTACCCCCAATTTATTTCATATTTCGGCAGTCTACTCAATTTATTTACAAAGAGAACCCAATTTCGCTACCTATAACAAAAATATATAACAAAGTTATTATTTTTTTCACATCAACAAAAATAAAATTTACATACCTTATGGCAATAAATTGTGAATATGCATATATAATATAAACGTTATTAACGCTTTACCTTTATAATAATTTATAGCAAAATATCGTTATGAATTACTATATTGAAAGTAATCTATTATTTGCGTTATTTATCGAGAATAGCAACAAAACAGATATTCGTTTTCAATGTGTCTAACAAATTTGAATTGGCTTTGAGGACTTTATCCTCGACACTCGCTTTTCACTAAAAATAAGCTATTTATGTGCTGTTTTCAAACCTATTTATGAAATGTGGTCAAATGAACGTAAACCAAAAATTAATGAAGTAAGGAGACAATCTATAGTAATATGACTATTTTCATAGATGCTAGAGTAGCATCCGTCGGATATTTAATGTGATAGAGAATTCTTCTCCAAAATTCAAACCAACGGAGATCTTTTTTTATTTTTTTTTATAAAATGTAATAAAAATTATTCACGAATTGTCTTAATATCAAGAGATGTTGTTATTGTCTTATATACTTCTTAAACTGGTACAATCGTAAATTAATTCTACTGATATAAATACCTACTACAAATATAGCTTCTTAAATGTTGTTAAAGTAGTATAATATAATAAAAAAACATGTCTAATGAATTTCAATGTAAGATAGAATTACAAGGGAAAAATAAATTGGTTTGTGTTTATTCTAAGCATTTTGTAAAACTATAGAAAAATAAATTTTAGTTTGTACTAAAATTATATTTATATTATTATCATTACTATAAACGTATAATATAGCCACACACACTTAAATGGCATAAATTCTAAATTATAAGACATTTTTCAAACAAATGTCGTAGATATTATATGAGTAACTAGCTTTTAATGTAAGAGCTTTTAATGTATATAAGTTGCAACCTCTGCAACATGTAAAATATAGAACTTAATATAGAACTTTTCAAGCTTTTTAATTATATTAGACTTGGCCCGTTGAGTTCATTGACCTTATAAATTACTAAATACCGTAATTTTAATTAAACATTAATCATTTTGTCTATTATGTACTATTCGTAGGTATTATGGGTGTTATGTAAAAGATGAAAAGAAATCAGCGAAGTGAATACTATTGGATTGAAATGAATTTATTATTTATCCTGAGCTCGAATTCAAAACAAAAAGTTTTAGGTTTTCGACACCTACATGTTTTTATATAGCTTTAAATAGCTATAAATGTTTTAAACCCACATATTTAAATATAGTTTGGTTACAATCTCTTCATCAACAATATAACTATAGGTATAATAAAGAGCGAGTTTTAAAAGAGCTCAAAGCGATAACGCTCGAAGTGTTTTCAAGATTGTTCAAGTGTCTAAGCACGGGTTAGAATCGGGCTTTCTTTGTAAGTTTATATAAGTATGTTAGTTCTTGAGAAAAATAAAAGATAAAATTTAAAATATAAAACATTAATTACACATACGCTTTAAACGGGTTTATTTAGCTTCACATCTCTCTAGAGTCTTATAATTATTATTATTTTTTTTAAACGTTTATGCCTCTTTTAGTTATGACTAGTAAGTAGTACAGTTGTCGGCTGCTTTATAATTGTTATTGGTATAATACACATGTAAGACATTTATCAGAGGATAATGCGAGTAACTATTGTTAACAAATATATAGGCGTCTCTGATTATATATGTAACGTACATGATGCTTGACTGACCGAATTAATATATTGAATATACGTTTTAAGTTGATTCTTTATTACAATTATTTCTAAAATTGAAATACAACCTCAATTGTAAGGTTTATAGACAAAAGTGTATGTTGATTAGTATCGCTGTAGTTAATAATACTATATTTGATATTTTACAAACTACACAATATGCCGTATTGTCACAAGCAATTATTATTATTATTGTTGCTATTTTACTACATGGAAATTTAATGATTATGTGACTCAACAAAATAAGTATTGTAAATAGATTAATCACTAAAAAATAAATAATCACCTAATTAATCATCTGTTTAATTCAAAATACAAATATCGAAACATAATACTTGGTATTATGTATATTCATATCTCTGGATAGAATTACTGTGACATAAAACATATTTGTTTTATAAATCTTAAGCAGTAGAAAAAAAAATCCCAGGATTGTGTTAACCTAAATTTTTGTATGTTTATTGACTTTACTCAATTTTTATATAAAGTCGACCCAATTTTGTCATTTATAAGGAAAATATTAAGTCGTAATTTTTAAAACAAAATAAAGATTCTTCAGGATTAATATTGATACAAGTATGTCTTTGTTGTTATTGACAATCGAAATTGCGGGCTAGTATTAAATATTATTATAGACGAAAACTAGAGATGGATAGAAAGATTTAATAAAATTAAAGCTTTCGCAACAGACTCTATCGAAAATAGCCCATTGAGGAGTCGAAGATACGTGACTGGACTTTAAAAGCAAGACCCTAGCTGGTAGTTAGATGTTCGTTCTTAAAATAACATTGGACATACGTTCACTTATTTATCTAGTAATTGTCATAGTTGAATAGTATGGTAACTTTTATTTATAGCAAAAAAAGAGTATCCTTGCTTTTAAGTGATAAATCAAAGTTTTGTGATGATAGGGTATTATTCGAAATGCACCATTTTAATGATAATATTTTCTGATAGTCCCTTACCACAATTAGGGAGGAAAATATTTATCTCTCTTTGTTTTTCTTCAATTATCTTTAATCAATATAAATCAAATTATTTTTATTAATTATCAATGTTCATAGAAATATTTAAATATGTTGTTACTTTCTCGTCATTACTTTTCAAGTTTAAACACTTTGTCGGTGTTGTGTGTTTAATATTTATTAGTTTTACGGACATAAAAAACTAAACTTAATACACTGTAATTCCATTTCTTAAAGAATATGACAATCATCTACTAGAATAGATTTTATTTATTAAAATCAAAAAGGTATTCATTTTCGTTTTATATTTTTTTAATAAGTCGCTACATTTTTTTTAAACATTGTACGGGTAAGCGTTCTACGTTTAAATCTCAATAGATCCAAATACACCCAATCTCATCTGTTACAGTTAGTTTATCTCTTGCATAGACAACCTTTGTTAGTAAGTGTTAAGCTTCTGTTAGCTTTTGTTAAAGAAATTTGAGTCTAAATTATTTTATTAATACAGGGTATATTTTCTTTTTAATCATATCTTCGATCTCTAATCTATGAGAGAAATTAGAAAGGAATTATGTAAAAAAAAGATGTTGTTATATTAAACCACTTAGTTTGATGAAATTATTTTAGTATTAATAGGTTTTGAAGATTCTAAACTTTTTATCTCAAATGACAATAATAAAGCATCAGAATTTTTGTAGAAAAAGAAAAACAAACCTGTATTTAAAGTGTAAACACTTTATCTTCTGTTTTCAATTAAAGTATAGAGAAACATTCTTAAAGTAAGAATACTTTTAGGATGTAATGGTACGAAAATCGAAAGTAAGATTATTGTAATACTGCTACAAGAGTTCATGGTAGGCCCCATTATCTGTGCTAATTACGCGCCTATTTCTTGTGATATCAGATATACAATGGATTACCATTGTATATCTGATATCACAATAAAAATCATGTGTTACTATTAAGTAACACATGATTTTTATATTTTATTAGTTTTTCTAAATATACTTAACCTTAATTGTTACTTTAATAGCGACATATTTAATGAAAATAAGTTTCAAAATGCTACGAAGTTTTAGCTTTTTTTCTCATAGTTTTTATTTTTATTGTTAACATTGTTAAAGCCTTTTATTTTAGCTAAAAAAAGCATTTTGGGTAATGGTGTAGATGTTAGTCAGTCTTTTAATATATATTTTTTGTTGCTTAACTTAACTGCTTATTAAAATGTGTCTTCAGGGCAACATATAATTAAGAGAAAATATTTTACGTTCATTTTATGTCATATGTTTTAGGTATTTAATTATATTCGTTACTAAACGTGATGGATAATAATGAGTGAATAATTTTTCTTTTTCAAAATTTGAATGAAAATTTAATTTAGTGAGCAAAAATCCTCTTTTTTTGTTCTATCTATATCTGATCGTCAGTAGTAATTTATCTCTCTCGTTTGTAATCAGAGACGGTAATTAGGCATTTTAAATTTTGCAAAAAATAAACTATAAATTAACTAGACAGTTAAATTTGGTACACAAATTTATTGAATAAAAAATATATGTAAATATTTATTTTATTATTCTTCTTTAATAGAATTATAAAGAGGAAACTTTGTGATTCTATAATGTTGTTTGTAACTACTAAGTTTCTTATTTTTTATTATTATTTTATGAAAGCTACATAATAAGTAAATAATATAGAATACTTTTTATCCCGATATTCCTTCGGTTTCGAGACCTAAAGTAGTGTTAAAAACTGGAGTAAGTCAGAGAGAAAAGGGCTATCCTACTAACAACACTTATACACGTGCATGATTGATTAAATTATTCTGGTGTATAATTGATATTTTTTGGTATGACCTATTATTTTTAGGACCAATATTAACATCCGAACTTTGTTTTCCTTTAGTCACATTAAATCCGTAGACCGGTGTCCATTATCGTTTGATATTGGAAAGGAAATTAAATTTGAGATTGATATTACTACCAACTGCTTAATTTATTTCTCTTCTGTTAACATGCAAATTTTCTAAACTCTTTCCTGGTGGTATAGTAAGTGTTTCGATTAGGGATAAAACGAAAGAAGCGAAAAAAAGTACACAGGCTGTATATCAACTAACAATTATATAAGCAATAAATTATAATTAAATGTATGGTACATTAGATTATTCCTAAAAAAAACATTTCTGAATAATATTTTGAGAATTCATAATTTTCCGTTCCACAGCATTGATTTGAAGTGTACGAAACAAAATTAATCGATTTCGACATTTAGTTGATTTCAGTAAACCTAACAGTAATAAAACGTCTTATTGCATAAAAACTTTTTTCAAATAAAAATGTTCCTTCTTTTATTCTTTATGAGGATATTTTTTTTATTTATTTGTTGTTTTAGAATAACCCAATGATATCTGGAATTCCAAATGTACGTAAATATCTGCAATATATTCTAACAGAACTTAAATAATTTTATTTAAAAAAAATCATCACGTTTTTAGCCAAAATAATGGAGGTCTTAAATTTGAATGGCTTATTTGAAGTTTGACGAAGTTTACTTTCTAGATATCATTTTGGCTTTAATTAAAAGATTATCTACCAATGTCCGAAGTAGCATGTTGTTTTGTTTTTATGTAAATGTACAATATTAATTTTAATATCAAATCCGAAATTATAGATAGTAAAAAGTTTTGATTCCAAGTGTCGGTAATCTATCAATAATTAAATATCAATCTGTTAATAATAGTATTTTTTATAACATGATTCTAAAATAATGACGATGAAACAGTTTAATTTATTAAGTTTTGTTTTTACATGATGGATCTATCATTTTATTATGGACATTCTATCATTTTATATGGTGTTTTAAGAAATTAAGAACCAAGATATTAAGTCCAACTACCTGTTGAGATCTCAGTTGGCCTTGATATGTTGACGATGTAGCTTCATATAAAAGTGTAAAGCCATATTTTTGACAGGAAAATAAAAAAAAACAAATATCAATATCTCTTGTACCAAACACATCTTCAGTCAATAAAGTTAGATTTTTTGATATCGTTTTAATGGTTCGTCATTCTATACCGGATCCGATCGGCTCCGGTCGGATTGGTCAAATCAGGTTGATTTTTGCTTTTTGGTTCAAAATGAACTGTTAGCAATTAAACCAAGTGATATTATAATTAACAAAGTTAGTTTAGAATATGAAACATATATATATAAAAATCATATAACCCAGGTAGGCTAGGATTTTCAAAAGAAACCTAATAGAAGACGGCCATATATAGAATGCTGAATTCGCTGTAGCGGGTAACTAAATGGTAGCTCAATTCCAATTCAAATCTGGCAAACCGTCTCGTCGCTCTTAGTAAAGCGACAAGATGGTTCGAGGTCGCGGATACGAATCCCCGTCGGTATTGCTTGATTCTTCATTATATATTTATTAAAAATTTTAAATTCCAATCTACGTACTACGCGGAAGAGATTATAGGTATAGCCAATTTAAATGAATGCGAAATGTTAATAAATTTTTATTGTGACCAAGATCTATAAAAGTTTTATCATTACATACTTTCTGTTTATGATATCTTTCCATAAAAAACAGAAGAGTGAAGATTATTAAATTAACAGCCAACACCGGATCCGATCACCGGATCCGGTATGTTGATACCGGATCCGGTAAACTCATAATAATGACGGATCCGCCGGATTACCGGATCCGTTTTCCGGATTGCTATTCCTAGAAGAGCCCATTTCGCAGTAAGTATAGGTTCTTAATTTTATTTTCAAATATAGAACCATTTTTTTATAGCTAATAAAACGTAAAAGTTTTATTGGTTGTATTCCGGCCCACTCCGACATAAGTGGCAATGTGTCTGCAGATAAATGAAATAATAAATATTTGCTAAACAAGCCTCATTTCCTTTGCTTAAAATTATCTTCAATGATTAATCTCGCTTGCTAAAATTCATCTTTACCAATCATGGCACTCTTTGGTCGTCATTTAAATATTTAAAAGTAAACATAACACATTATTTCAAATAAAAAACTCTTTTCTGCATAGAAAAGAAAACCGGCAGGTTTCCACAACCATTTTCATATTACGAATAGTTCAAGCTAGCTCTTGACTGGATCTAATCATATAAAACATATTACATTATTTTCGTATATTACTTACAAATGGTAATATAATTAATATAATTTATATAATTATTTTTGTTTAAAGTTCTAGTCAAATATATAAGTGAGATCTTATATATATTTTTAAAATTAGTGATAACCATGGCTTCTTCCTGTTTAGTTCAATATCAATTTAATTTAAGTTGTAATCAAAACCAACTATAGTTTATTATATACCTTTAAAGTTAACTTGTATATACAGATTTGTTATTTAATTTCTATGAACATAGTTTGAGTCTATCAAACTCAGAACATAGTTAAAACTTCTTCGATGTTTAGTAAACCAAGATCGATAGATTAAACGAGTTGAAACTTCGCGACATATGCAACTTAGCATAAGATTAGTGAGACATGCATATTAAGATATGAAGTTATAATGCCACTAGTTTCTAAGTGCTATGTCACAGCCTATGCAATTACTCAGTAGTTAATGATAAACTCTGTATCTGATGTTCGTAAATGGTTACTGTTGCGTCAAGAATACGAAATAATGAATTATTTGCGGTAAAAAAACGGGCAACAAAATCAAAGTTTTCTGTTCGGTTTTTAAGTATCAGGTACTTCCAAAAACATAACACATCATGCAATTTAGAACAAATAAGCTTCGATATGTTCATACCTTAATAATGATATGAGTAATATATATGGTATTTGTTAGAGTATTTCGATAATATAAGCTACATATGGTTGTCACTAAGGACAAAACTGCGAAACCATTATTAATTAAACAAACTGAAGATTACTTGTAATTATAACTAACTTTTGCCCGCGGCTTCTCATGCCTTAAATTCGTAGTAAAACAATTCCCCTTTCCCCTTTTTTTGTATTGGCTTCTATATGACTTGTTTTAAGTGATACAATCAAAATCAAGACATCGCCGGACATCGCTCACCGTTAAAAATCTATTTAAAGTTTTTTATAAGGATACAATATTAGATACTGTAATTTTTTATACCTCTCTTGTTTTTAATTAAATTTCCATTTAAATACTTTTAAAACATAGTACCTAATAAACATTCTAACCATATATCACACTTATAGATTTTCATTGAAAATAATCAAAATATGACCATGTAAACTTGAGAAATTCTGAGCTACACAATCGACGTTATTTTAACCATCAACTTGCAGGTCTGGTTTTATTTAAAAAAATATATATTATATTTTAAATGCTAAATAATATGTTTTAGATATTTAATTAGCTATATGCATTAACAACGAACGAGATGTCCCTTTATTTTAAATGTGTAATATCTTCAAAAATATTCATTTAAATTAAATTCTGTAAAGGGCTATTTTGTTCTATATTAAATGTAAAATGTATTTACTTAATTAGATAAGAACTAATGCTGTATTGCTTAAAATCGCTTCGTAAATAAACCCTTATTTCTCGTAAAAAGTGAAGTATAAAATTTGACTATTGTGGGTTATCCCTAAGAGATAAACATATACCATCGGGGACTTTCTTGTAGACCTTTTTAAAGTATACAATACTTAGTACATTATTTTGATCTATCTCGTAGAGTTCAGCCAGCGTTTGCAATGTAAGCGCAAAACAATGTGTTTGTTTACGACTTCGCATTGGAAATCTTGAAATTATTAGTGGTTCTCTAATATATTAAGAATGTTATTATAAATATAAATTTTCCTCTTGGATCACTCTATCTATTAAAAACAGTATCAAAATCGGTTCTGTAGTTTTTAAAATCTAAGCATACATACATACAGACATAGGGACAGATGCGGAAAAGCGACTTTGCTTTATACTATGTAATGATTAACAGACAAATAACGGCATATATATGATCGAGACTCTATAGTTCTAGTTAAATAAGAACTTTTGTAGGAATGGAATTTTGAACGCCATAACAAAATATATCTCCTATATAACAAGCTTTTAACGTCCATTATATAGAACGCTCGTGGATAGGTTAGTTGGTTAGTAAGTCCTTATATATTAACAGACGGATAAGAAAAACCACAGATTGTAAAAGTATTACAACTAAAACTAAAGAAAAGAATAGAATGATGATGTTGCATACCACTAGGCCGATTAATGTTAATTAAATCTAAATGTGTGCATTATCTGAAATGTGACACTTAGGAGACGTGAAGTTTGAAAGCGCAAGTACAATATGAGCGTTCCCTCATTTGCGTAGGAAAATATGTCAAGTAAAAAGTACACACTTTAGTAATGGCATGCATGATGAATGAATGAAGACATATATTAATGTACAATGAGAAATATGTGTTTGTTTTTGACTTTCAATTTTTAACTAAAGCTTATGACGATTATAAATTATTTCAAGGACAAGTAACTTTTAGGATTTATTTTAGTTTGTATTAAATTTTAAAGCGTATTTGATACTATTGCACTACAAGGGGCAACTTGTGGAGTGCTTCCAACATTGGAATCTAAGAAACATTTTTTAGAGTGTTTTGAAGCGAATTTACAAACAGAAACATTTTCTTAAAAAAAATCTTCTTCGAATTTATTGTGCGATGTTTATTTTACATACTTATGTTTTACACAGTTATTCAATTTTAAAATAGTATTTAAATGTTAAATCCTATACGTGTAGGTACTTAAGATTTTGTAGACGATTCCCTAAGCCAAAATTACGAATTGATATCAAAATAAATGTTTGTATGCAAATTATTGTTGTTGTTAGGTAACTTTTAACATAAGAGGAACTTGTTAAATAATGTAAGTTATTGTTGAAAAATATATTTCTTTTTGCTATAACATATTTGTCACGTTAGTCTAGTCTAGTGGTTAAGAAGTGCCAGTTATATTGTAATCTAGAGATCTCGGTTAGAATCCCAGGTCAATGAACATTAATACTGAACGAATGAATACGAGAAAGCAGGCATTGTCTTTACAGCTTCGTGACTTCAGTGCTTTGTTAATAAGTAATTTCTTAAGAAGTTCTTCTCCTTAATTGTTTTTTTCCTTTTTAGAATTGTTTGCTTTATAATAAAATGCTTTTTTAATATTTCTTATCAGAAATTACGATATCATAATTAAACTTATTTTAACTTAATTTTGTTGTAGCGTGATGTTGGTGAAACAATTTATTAAATATTTGATATTTTTGCACAAATAATTTTCTTACTAGATTAAGTCGTGAGGAACAACAGTGTTGGCTTAAAATTAATCAACAGCATTTCTTCTTATGGCAACGAGATCAATATTTAAAGAAGATGTAGAATTTAGATTTAGAATAACAAAAAAAATATATCATATAAAATTTTAAATAAATTTATAATATGCTAAACTGATATTTTGTGTGATAAGTAAACAAACGAAAAATACTTTCTACTGGAATGTATCATGTACCAATAAGTCTTAAAAATAGATTAATGTTTAGATGTTTTTTAATCCTTAGTACTTTCCCAGTAAGACTTATTGTAATATACAAACAATTCCTTGTAATGCTTTATGCGGGAAGTATATAAAGAAAACAACGTCTCTGAATGACTCATTTCTAATTAATTCTTACATTTTTCTACCCACTTCTAATGAGCTTTCTATCCATTTTGATATTAGTCTTAAGCTATCAATGTTTTTAATATGAAAGTATTTTATGCTAGTCCTTGTTGGGGCATTAGCAAAACGTAAATCCAGACAGTGTTATATGAATAGCAAGTAACCACGATGATGACGATGATGGTGTACAATAAAGTAATTATAATATTGTATTCTTAATTTATTTATATAATCGAAAGATAATCGTGACCGATATTCGGCTTCTATTAATTAACTTAAAAAAAAATAAGGATCTGTATTTAAGCTCATTAAATTATGAAGAAAAACAAATTTTACGAAAGTTCAATTGACGAGGTATTAATAATATTTAGTAAATTAAAAGCTACTTAGAAAACGTCATCCCCGCTGTTTTCAAAGCCTCACCAATAATAAGAATCCTGGATATTAACATTTTAAGTGACTGTCATTTAGTTAAGTAATGAATCAAAGTAACAAATAACTATTATTTTTGTCACGGAATATTCCAAGAAAACAAATCTGGTTTTATTGTATATATCATATATAATGATTTATTCCCCGTGTTATGTCAATTATTATATTTTGTCTCTCTTAACCTATTCATTCTCACAAAGAATGGTCTCATGTTGTCTAGATTAGATTTTGTTGTAGATGAAATAAGTAGTGCTGATAGCGGGACATAATGGAATAACGGCAACATAAAAGGATTTTATTAGGTGATTTTGAATCATAATTTGAAATATTTGAACAGATTCTGAATCATAAGTTGAAATAATATGAAGATTACATTATTGTTTATAATAATCTATTAAATGAATAACAAAAAATATTCAGAAAAATATGGGGAGAATGCACTATCAACAAAAAAATGAGCAACAGCATAAGAATTTATGAGTCACAGATTTCGCCATGACCTGGAATCGAAACCAAGGCCTGTCAACTCAAATATATGGACTGGTCTCGCCATGTCAGACTATTTTTGTAA
The DNA here is from genome assembly GCA_959347405.1 of Napeogenes sylphis. Classification (NCBI taxonomy): domain Eukaryota; kingdom Metazoa; phylum Arthropoda; class Insecta; order Lepidoptera; family Nymphalidae; genus Napeogenes; species Napeogenes sylphis. The sequence goes on along the minus strand of OY365788.1, from coordinate 23,563,468 downwards.
AAAATAAAAAAATAAAATACCCAACGACTATGACATTAAATTATGAACTAATACCTCTTCAGGCATGCAATGCATCTTCGTGCAAGTATGTGTGAAAAATGTTCCACTAAATTTCTATAATAAAATATTTTTATATATAAATATTCAGATTTAATAATAATAACAAGTGCTATTTGATAACTGATATATCACAATGGAGTAAGATAGAAAGATAAGTAATTTTAATTTTTGATCATATAATAAATAATAAGTAACGCGTTAAATAAGGTTGAGATTACTTATTTCACACTAGCACAGCTAGTCTAATCTAACCTTAAAGTAAATAAACTGAAAAACTGTTTCCAATTTCAACAAGACGTCATAACAATTGAGAAAATGTATTCAAAAAATAAGATAAGAATTCCATAAACATGCTTTCCTAATTGTTGATCTTTCCTTTGATCTTACCAAAATGTAGGTAAAAACACGTCAATTTGAGTAAATAATCTTTTGAATTCTTTCTAAACATAATAATAGGATTGTAAATGGTTCTTCGTAAGTAGACAATTACAATTATATTTTGGTTGTGCCATCTTTTTTATATTATTTTTTCTATTTGGCCAGCATGAATTAGTAAAACATATGTTTAAGATTTTCCAGAGTAGACTTATAGTTCTCTGCGCTGCCTCGATAAAGACGATTGTATATAGATTAAAATAGAATCATATTTAGATGCTAGGTTTATTAAGGCGGAGTAGCTCAATTCTTAGTGAGGTGGACGGTCTTCCAGAGGAGCCAGGTTCGATTCCTGTCTGATTGTTGATGGATTTATCATTTTACATTCATTTAAAATGTAAATTAGCTAAACATGCAAACGGTTTTAAAGACAATTAGAAACACATCATTAATATTTTCAATATAAATTCAACATACATACGTAGATATAAATTCCACATACATACGTAGATATAAATTCCACATACATACATTTGTAGATTATTTATAAAGTATTTGTAAATAGTAGTATTTTTACATTATTTATTATAAGGGAAATTCAGTGGTTCTAACTTTACCACATATTGATTAAATTCATTGTGTAATTATATTGTATACAGACTTGAGTTGAGTAGTACTGTATAGTTCTCAATTGACTATCAAGTAAACAAAAAAAGAGAAATTGAAAAAAGTGAAAACGAACTCTGTACGCGAAATCCCTGGCTTAACGCCGATATACACGTAGTATACATAAAAGGGTAATGTCTCCAGGACTAATAGTTATTATAAATATACAATTTTGCTCACTCAAAACAAATATCCTATAACTACATACTCTATAGTGAAGTGTTAAGACGAAAAAAAATAACTTAGCACATATACTAATAATATACTTAAGGGTTTACATTCAACATGCTTTACTGTTTCGATTCAAATATCAAAATAATAATAAATATTTTCTATACATAATAAATGTAAGACTTTCTCGTATTTTCATGATAATATTTAAATTTATACAGAGGGTCTGTAATTTCATTTCAAAGAGAGTTAAGCCGGATATAGCAGTTTAAACAGTAATTTACACTGTTTATAAAATACCCTATGTAATGCCTTTATTACCCTTTAATTACAATAAAAAAAGTTTTATTATCAATGTATGTATTCAAATATTATAGATTTCAAAAATATACAAATTGAAAAAAAATAAGTAAATAATTAAACAGCCTAATACAGAGCGATTTGTCTCTGCGTTGCTTCTGGTTTTTCCTACAACGGTCTATAATTATTAATGTTTACTATAAACAAATAAAGAGAAAAAATCCTGATAATCCTGATTTTTTTTTATAAGTAGAATCCTCAAGAATTCTGAAATTATATATATATAAGATGCATTTAGCATTGTTTTTTTATATAATATAATTAACTGTAATATTTTCACGAAAACTTTCACGAAATTCACCGAGACGGACAGCGATACGGTAGCTCAGTTGGTAGAGCGACGGGACGGTTTCCCAGTAGTCGCGGGTTCGAATCCCTGCCCGTATCGGTTTTTTACATTTTATATTTATATAAATTTATTAATACTTTAATTATTTTTTAAGGGTTAATAAGAGACATTCGAAGATAAATCAATCCGATTAAAGGGTGTGTATGTATAATGTTTAAATTGTTCATAAAAACTTTTTTGTTCTTAAGGACAAACATACTTATATAAAGTTACAAAGAAAGTACGATTCTAACTCGTGCTTAGACACTTGAACAATCTTGAAAACACTTCAAGCGTTATCGCTTAGAGCGCTTTAAAAACTCGCTCTTTATTAGACCTACAGTTATATTGTTGATGAAGAGATTGTAAGCAAACTATAATTAAACATTTGAGTTTAAAACATTTATAGCAATATTCTGCATAACATAATAGCAAAAACACACATAAAAAACGAGAAATATAAAAGGTTTTGCTTTGAGTTCCAACACAGAATAAATATTAATTCATTTCAATCTAATAATGTCGCTCTCGCCGACTTCTTTTTATCGTTTACACTACACCCATAATACCTATGAGTTGTATTTAATAAGGCATATCAGGTATAATATTAAAATTTCTCTCTACATTATAATGCTTTTGAGAAGAAACTAAATGAGCAGTTTTTTTCAAATATATCGTTTAAAAAGATTTTTTTTTAAATAAAAATAAAATCTAAATTAAAATTTATTAAAGGTTTTAAGTGTAGAATTTTATGAAACTTTCATGTGGTTTACATTATTATCTGTTGTAATGATTAATAAACAAGTTTGTTTTGTATAATCACTTGCAACTTGTAGACGTACCGACATTTATTCAGAAATTACCCATCATATTATTACAGAAAGCACAAAGATATAAAAAAAGTTATTGCTGTGTTGTTATGTAGATACTTGATTCAGACCTCCATAAAGTAGAGTTTAGTTGTTTGTGTTATGTTGGATCCCTTATTGCTTATATCTGCTATAAATCTCATTCTTAAAACTATTATCATTGCCTTTGAATTAACCAATCTATCCAACGTTAATAATACAATTCACAACTAAATATATAATCCGAGTTTGAGCAGACCGTTGTTAAGTAAAAAAGGAATCATTCAAAAAAATCAGTAGGCAGTGCTTTCTCGCCCTTCAATGACCAATATTTTTCCCTATAAAAAGTTTTGCGATAAAAAGTAGTAAATTTAGCAGCAGCTGTATCGTCATGAATGTCATGTTAAACGAACTTGCTGCCGCTGTTCAAGAATTTAAGGGATGGACCCTACAGGATTAAGGAAGTGGCCAAAGAGTGCGGTTTCCTTCTTAACCCTTTAAAATCCCAAGCCTTGATAATAGTCAATTGCACAACAAATGTGACACTACACTTTTAGAATTTGTCCGTATGTTTTTTAAATAACAGGGATATTTGTGTATTAAAAATACTTACAACTTAATTAGATGATGCAATTACTGTTGCAATTAACATCTGAAAGAATAAAATGCGTAAAGAAATCATTGTGTCATGATGGTAATTTGATTGTGTGATAATTCAAATCAAAATACAAAGATTTTTAACAATAAAATAAAGATTATAATTAATATAAAATACATAAATGTTCTCTATTGTACATATTTTCAGGGTTGAATTAGAAATTATTTACTATCAAACAAATAACGTAAGTCAATTTAGCCTAATTATTTACGAGCCTTTTGTATCAAATTAAATCATCCGATGACTTTATAAAAGTATTACGTAATGCAAGTAGATAAATAATCTAACGTTAATTAGAAGTTCTGAAAATATTTTAATTAATATAAAAACATAATATTCAAGCTAATGAATAGATTTGTACAATATAATTGTAATTCTAGAAACTCTTACCTTTTACCTCTTTACTCTTTTACTGATTTCCTAAAATTCAACAGAAAATGTTTTCCGTTGAAAGTTGTTAATAATATTTTTTTAATACATAGTTATTGAGTAATTGATAATCGGTACATTTGAAAAAAAATATTAATACAATAATGAGACTTTAAACTGTATAATATCACAATATTAAACAAATAGGGTAAAAATTAAATATTTAAGTATGTCTTAAATAAAAAACATATTACCATAACTTCTGGAGAATGTATTCACCAAATACATCTAAATTTACGTATGTTATTATATAATACAGATTTAATTCTTATAATATTTGTCGTAATATTTCGATGATATATCGAACTCCGGACCTTAGTATGTTTACAGCAATTATTCTATTATTCGTAAAACTATCTAATACAGACTTAAGGTTTTAATACACAAAAACTAATTTTATAAATAAAATTTAGTTTCTCCATTAAAATTAACTAACAATAAGTTAGCATACTTCATTACAAAGTAGTAAAGAGAATCTAAGGAGAAATCTATCTATTATATATTTATATATCAATTTTTCTATATATTAGTTTGATTGATACTTAGTTACCATACTTAGTGTGTGTGTGTGTGTTACTGTGGTTTTGAATCTTTTTTGTATTCACTGCAATAAATATTTGTAAAAGTAGTTTTGCTTTTATAAAAAAATCGCCGAGGCAGTGGATGAACATTACTATTAGGATAGTGCACTATTGGAAAAAAAATTGCTGTTCCAAATCAGTTGAGAAATTAATGGACATGTAAATTACCTGATGCTCATATCTCGCTTCATTCACTGAGTCGATATAAAAACTTTTTTAACATTCGGACCAAAACTCGTTTAATTTATACTCTTATCATTCCACTGATCGAATATGCAGATGGACGCTACTTTAGCATCTATGAAAATAATCATGTTAAATTAGATTGTATCCTTAATGCTACTATTATTAGTAGCATTCGATTTATTTTCGGTTTACTTTTATTTAACCACATCTCATAAATGGCTTTCAAAGTCAACACATAAATAACTTCTCATTCACCTGTAAAAAGCGAGATTCATCACCGAAACTAGCTTTCTACGAGCTTCAATTGGCTTTGAGGGCTTTATCCTTAAAGTCCTCAAAGCCAATTCAAGTTGGTTACATAAATTGAAAGGGACAATATATATGATCTGTTTATTTACAGCTAAACATGTTCTTTTTAATAACAATTATAGATCATATATCAATAAAAATAAAAATACAAAAATAATGACTTTGTTTAATGTTTTTAATATGTAGTTAAATTTCCTTGTAAGTAAATTGAGTAAACTTCAGGAATATAAAACAAATTAGGGTAACACAACTCCCAAGAGCATTTCATCTAACTGCTTAAATTACATAAAAATAATTAGAATATCGTTGTTCATATACAGTAGAGATATGAAACAATATTTAAAACTCAATATTTATATCAAAAACACTGTGATAATTTGTTTTTAAGCGAGCACCTGGGTCATCAATATTCACGGACGCTTAAGATCTTTTGTATGGCCAGGTAAATAATAAAAGCCTTGTCGGTATTTATATTTCGTAACTTTAATGTAATTCTGAATATTATGTACTAGTTACATTAAGCACCTTTACATTTTTATAAATAGACAAGCCGCCTACAATAGATACTATGTATTCATAAATTCTATTTAAGCACCCCTGCCCACGATCATATCTCATCTCCTTTATTCAAAGTTTGCCTGGAAGAGAGCGGTCTATAGCAATAACGCCTGCTGCACTTTTTTTATTTGTGTTATTCTCTTTGTTTCTTCACTTTGTCTGCAATGAAGAATATCATATAATATCGTAACATATTGTGTCGTATATCGTATATGTAAACAAAATTGTATCCATTCCGGGTTTTATTTCGAGTGTGAGATTATATTTAAGTTTTGTTTAATTAGCGCACACAAGTAAGATTATATTTATAAATGAGTAATTAGTATAATTATAAAAAAATGATGCTACTGGAAAGGACATGATCTTAGCTTGAAGATACTTTTCAGTTTGCAGTATGCACACACCATTAAAAAAAAGAGAGAGAATCCAAACCAAAAAAAAAAACAAAAAGCAAACTGCATTCCAAATTCGTTGAGTAAAACCGTTTTTATCTTATGCCTAGAATTGATATGAACTTTTCAATGCATATTAACATGTAACATTAACTTATTATATACAAAAAATAATGAAAAAATGCCACATTGTCATACAGTGCGAAACACAGACGGATATAAAGTTCTTTCATTAAAAGAAAGAATTATAAAATAGTACAATATAGCAGAAAATATTAAAAATAAAATTGAAATATATATTAGAAACAACAAACAATCATTTATAAGCAACGAAAAAAAAAACACATCAAACTAATTGAGGATTACTTGTTTTATGACTTTAATGTAGGTTAGACAAATTATGTTGTAGTTTTTGTGCATTGAACAGCCAGTCTTTACACAGCAATCTATATTTGGTAAACTTAGACATTCTTATTAGAATGTCGTTAGAATATTTGGAAACTGTAAAACAAAAGCTACCTCTGAAATGAGTTAGATTCGGTCTAAGAATTATTAAATTTAGGATGTTTCGATGTTCTATTTGAGCAGTCGTCGTCTCTCTGGACGTTTCGAGGGCATTTGACAAGGTCTGGCAGGCGATCTTTATAAGCAAGCTTTCAGCGTATGTAATATCTCCTAGTCTGACTATTGACTCCTCCTAGGATGACTTTCTGAGCCAGAGATCTCTTCGAGTAGTTGTCGACGGGTATTCCTCGGAACCCTTGACAATAAAGCCGGAGTGCCTCAGGGGACCGTCCTTCTGAAACTTTTTTCTGCTGTACACTGACGATCTGTTGAAGCCCGGTAACTATAAGTATGCAAACGACAGCACAGTTGTAGAAAGATATCTGCCGAGTACTCTCACCTTGCGGTTCTGGATTCAATTGAGAGGCGAGCAAAGAGGCATATAGGCGATCCCGAATTGGTCGAAGCCAACCTCCAAAGCCTTGAACACAGGCGTAGAATTGCTAGCCTCTTAGTATTCTATAGGATACATCTTGGTGAGTGTGCACAGGATTACATGACTTATTTCTCCCGGCCCCCTCCATCACCGAACCTCCCAGCGCATGGCAGGTATCCTCCCTTTTGTTGTGGACATTCCACCTGTCCGAATGAAGCGCTTTGCTTCGTCTTTTATACTTCGTACAGCGAAGGATTGGAACAGCTTGCCTGCGTCGGTATTTCCGGCCGAATACAATGTGGGTGTCTTCAAGAGAAGAGTGAATAGGTTGCTAGGGTAATGCGCCTTACCTCCTAAGACTACATTCCACTTACCATTAGGTGGAATGTAGTCAAAAAATAAAATAAAATAACGCCTTAAGTTTGTCCTTAAATAAATTTCAAATATACATATTTAAAAGCATTGGATAAAACACCTATTGTACAAGATAATAGACCGCATTATGAATTGTATGCCTGAGAAAGAATTGTATTTTGGCCATTAACTAATAAACTACGCAATTTATTTGACATCCTTATTCACACTTGCCAACTTAATAAACGGACTGCATCACACTGTCCTCGTTCCCATAGAAGTCAATACCTGCGGTAGCGTTGGAGCCGGGTTGCCCTCCTAATACAAATATGGCGAAAGGGGTTATGGCTGACCTTTGCGTTGTTCTCATAAGCGGGTGCTGTTTAACGTTTAACTTGATATTTATTGTATATTCATTTACTTAACACTAATTACATATCACTTACATTGAATTGATTGGAATAGATGTTTCTAAAATTGTTTATTAAATATTATATTTTGACGTTTCTGAAACAAGGATACCAATAAAGAAATATCCCCCAATGTTCTGTTTTCTGGTTCTTCGCAGACCAGGGCAGGTCTAGAACCTTCGTAACAATATTTTTAAGTTGCGGGCTGTCTTTATAAAAGGGATCATTTTGTTAAATATGTAAGTAAAGTGGAAAAGATATTAATTAATATATAAAATAAGAACCACAAATAATACCAAAAACACCTATTTTAGTTCGGATTAAAATGTTAAAGTTTATTTTTTTATTTTTACTTTTTACGTTTTCCAGTATTGTCTTATAAGGTGCCTGTTACCCGGGAAAAACGTTGCTTAGATTGTGTTGTGGGAAGTTTATTTTATGTATGCTACACTGCATTAATATATTTTTCCATTATTATGACACTTATGTTTATTTTTAAAATAGTGTTTTAAAATATAAAATTCAATATGTTCAAATAAAGTTTAGTAGACGATTGTCCGAAAACAATACTATGAATTGATATTAAAATAAGTAGATACTAATTTACATATGAAATTACTGCTGTTAAGCATGCCGTTAAAATGTAACAAAAAAGTGAATTTTTAAAATAATGGGGATTTCTGTTGATAAAACAACACTTATTTTGCTTGTAGAATATATTCGGATAGTATTCGTTCGAATTGTGCTGTGTTGTAATCTAGAGGTCCGAGTCCCAGGTCAATGAACCTAAATACGAAACGAATGAACACGAGATCGCCGGCGTTTTATTTGCAGCTTCATTACTTCAGCGCTTTGTTAATTAGTAATTTCTTATTTATAGGTTCCATGAAGAAGTCTATAAAGCGGTATTTCAACGGAAAAGTTTAGTTACAATTAATATTTATAAAAAAAAATGAATAGTTTGTCAGGTGATTGAAATGTTTTTGACTTCAAATATCATTATTAAATTCAAATTTTCTTTAATTTCTATGCTTGGGTTTGTATGGTGTTTTGGCAAACATATATAATATCTTAATTTTTTAGTTTTGTGTGTGTTGTGTTTTATATATTTGCATATTAGTGTGTAATTTCTCGCGTTTTTATTAGACTCTCAGAACATATATAAAAAAGATTTTTTAATGTCAATTCGAAAATAATTGAAGGAATATCGCAAGCATAATAAGTTCTAACTGAAGTTAAGCTCTTACAAACGAATATCTTTTTATTGCTTAATTCCTAACGTAAATATATAATTGATTTGATAAATGATTACTTTCGAACTATCAAATAGTACGTTGTATTTGAAAAATGTTAAAGTAACTAACAAATTAGTAACTAACAATAAAATTCAAAAATACCTGGATATCACGAAGCTACCTTATATTCGAAATCTCCAGATTTAGCGTTTTTTTTTAGATTTTTTTAGTCTTAATTTGGTCCAAATTGTTTCAGTTGCTAATATAAAATGTTTTAAATACTAAGGTATTGCTTGATTAGTTTAATATACTTAGATAAACATTATTATTAGATTTTAGATACATTTGCTCAAATTAAAAACCCAACCCACATTTTAAACAGTCTATCTTGATTTAGAAATTTTTTATTAAAACTAACACTTAAACATTTTAAGAAATACATTGTTTTCCATTTTTACATATTAAAGTATACAACTTATTTTGTCTTGATTTCCGCCTAGAATAGATTTCCCTACAATTGAATATAGACTTAGTTTTGTAAATAGGTGAAATTTTTTAGACTAATCCATTTCAAAAACTTTGTTGCTCATAATTAGATCTTAAATCAAAGCTCATATTATACATTTAAATATAAAAACCTTTCAAAGAAAGGTTTAAAGTAATTTTATATATATTAGAAATAAGAACCAGATGGTGTTTTAAAATGGTATAAAAGGCACGTACTACTATTTAAAAATCTATGGGTTAAATTAAAGCTTTCTAAGAAAGTTTAATTGCAACGGTGTACTGAAAGTTATTCGATGATAGATGTATTTTTATATTTATTTTTATTATTCGTTCCGACGAATATCGTTGGTTGATAAAATTAAACATAAACGAGTTGTCGTGGTACGTTAGTTAAAATTTTAATAACAGCAATGTCCGTCGCTTACGTTGTAGTTATTACTTTGCAAACTATTTTTTTTTTACATGTGTTATTTAGTGTTTCTAAGGTTTTCACGAGTACTACACATTGAAATAAAACTATTTACCCAAAAGGGTTAGATTGAAAATGTAAATTTAAAATTTAATTCAATATACGCGAGTTAAATCCGTAAAAATAAATTTATTTCAACGTAACACACGTTGAAATAAAACTATTTTTACGGATTTAACTTAAAATTTGTAAAAAATAAATAAAAATACATATTATTTATATATTTAATAAATGAAATTTTCAAGATGCTTTGTAGTTATAATTTTATTTATTTACGGTTTTTAACGACGAAAAAATATATGTTGTGTTTTTAATTTAAAAACAAATAAAAATTATATTATTATGTACTTATTGAATTCGTTGCGTCAGGGGGACCGTTTAAAAAAAGGAAGAAATTAGATAAGATGCAAGTAAGTTAACAAGGCAAATAAAGAAATTACGATATCTAATCGTATAGTCTAAGTCCTCAATGATTACCTTGGTATAATAGACACCATCGTCAACGTACGTACAACAGTCCCTCGACGCAACGACTTCAATAAGCATATAATAATATTATTTTTATTCTTTTTAGAGGTCTTTTTGTATCGAGAGTTTTTGAAAAATATAATATAATTTTTGAATACGAATATTACAATAAATTAAATATTCACCTTTTGAAACAAAGAAAAAAGAGTTAATTGAAATTATTTAAACAGTTAAATATAAACTTTACAACTTAAAAAAGGGTTTATCTTCATCGTTTTATCATAAAATTATAATCCTAGTTACAAAAAGAAGCCAATTATGATGGTTTTGATAACACTGGTCAACAAAATTTTAACTTTTTTATGTCACACGAAAACTTATGTCAAATTTTTAATATACTAGGGCTTTGAAGCAATAATATATCGAGAGAAAAAAATGACACGTCCTTGCGATATAGAAACATAAATTTATTATTTTTGTATAAAAAGAAAAAAAACTCAACACTTAAAGAAGTTACTGTTTCATGTACAATAGATAAATTTCATTTTCGGGAATATTTAGCTTCTGGTAGGTCTCTTTTTAGATTCCAACAATAATCTGCTAGCATTCGTGGACTCCATTTCCCTTGGTAACGCTTCTCCATTGAGGAAATGTCCTGATGAAACCTCTCGCCTTGTTCATCACTCACAGCTCCCAAGTTTGCAGGAAAGAAATCCAAATGAGAGTGCAGCATGTGTATTTTTAAGGACATGTTACATCCCAAAGCTTTATATGACATTAGAAGTTCATTTATTAAATCTTTGTAATTTTCTGCCCTATGGTTTCCTAAAAAATCTTTGGACAACATTCACAAAATTTTTCCAGGCAACTATTTCTAGATCATTCAATTTATCTTCAAAATGTTTATCTTTTATTAGTTTCCGTATTTGTGGACCTACAAATATACCCTCTTTAATTTTTGCCTCGCTGAGTTTGGGGAATTTTTGTTTTAGATATAAAAATCCACTGCCATCTTTAGGCATAGCCTTTACAAAATTTTTCATTAAACCGAGTTTTATATGAAACGGTGGTAAAAAAATGTCATCAGGGTTCACCAGAGGATCATTTTTAACATTTTTATGGCCTGGAGTAAGTGATTCGCGCGTGGGCCACACTTTCTTTATGTAGTGACTCTGTCTATCTCTACTGTCCCATTCGCAAAGAAAACAGCAAAATTTTGTGTAACCTAGTTGTAGTCCGAGCAAAAGAGCAATGACTTTAAAATCTCCACAAATTTTCCAAGCGTGTTCGCTGTATTTAATTTTTTCAAGAAGAAATCTCATATTTTCGTAGGTCTCTTTCATATCACAACCATGGCCAATCGGTACTGAAGGAAGCTTATTCCCATTATGCAACAACACTGCTTTCAAGCTAGTCTTTGAAGAATCAATGAACAATCGCCAGTGACTTGGATCATATTCAAAATTTAATAAATTCATCACAACGGGAACGTTAGTACAATAGACTAAATTATCTGCTTTAGAAAAATAAGCTTTCATTTCTTCGTCACGATGTCGAAAATAAGTGATTTTTGTATCAGAAGAAAGTAAATTCCAGTCATTTAATCTGGATCCCAAAAGTTCAGCCTGTTTTTTTGATAGTTTTAAATCACGTACTAAATCATTTAAATCCCTTTGTGTCAATAAATGAGGCTCTTTTGAGGTAGACGATTCGTAACTTGAGTAACTTTGTTGAGATGCCTTACTCTGTTGACTGAGAACAAATTCCGCACTAGAAACAGAATTCTGACTTTCGGGTTGATTAGGAGGCTTTGGAACAGGCAGTTCAGCACTGTGTGGGACAGGTCTGACGGCCGATGATAAGTTTGGATACTGAATAGTGTGTTTAGACTTGGTTGTAATGCCTTTTGTTTGAGTTAAACAAAAATAACAATGGCTTATATGGTCCTTTGGTTCTACCCAAATCATTGGTATAGCGACTGGCAAATGTCTAGGTTCCTGTTTAGCCCAACCTAATAAGAGTCTCATACATGTTACACAACATATATGTGGAACCCAGGATTTATCTTGATGCGAAACAGGAAATCCAAAGTAATCAACATAGCACTGTTCAATTAATGGCGTAAAATTCCGACGCTGAGATGTAAAAGTTAACTCTCCACACACATAACAAAAACTATCGGGGTTGTTTAAACACTTTCGTGGCATGTTTACGATATAATTAACATAAATAAAAATATGTAAGTTAGTTAAATACAGCAGTTATACAGTTGCCAAAATAAAGTTTTTTTACTAAACGCGTTTTGAGGTTAGAAATGTATTTATAGCTGTCACAAAAAAACTGGACCTGACTGAAACGAAACTACTTTTTTTTTTTATGAAGGGCTACTAACCTAAACAGAAATGATCACTAAGTTCATGTGACAAATTCAGTGTTGACCAGTGATAATTAAAGAAGCGTTAGTCTGAAGAGAAATTTGCATAAATGAGCTAATATATACTAAGATTATAAGGATGTTCTTGAAGCTACAGAATATATATGCTGCTCTCTTTCTATAACTCTATAATTAACTGAATAAACGCAAAAGTGATGTTCACATTCTCATATCAGCTCATAACTTTTTATCATACTCATTAGCAATATAGGAATTGTTAAAAGCCCTCACTGTTTGGCATTTTATAAACATCAAAACTCGTCATCAGCTTTCGTACTATTATTAAGTTATTTTTACTTTAGCTATAATCTAGAAAAGGGTTAATAAATTAAATCGGTGCTCGGTGCCATTTATAAAAAAAAGTTTGATCTATATATATTCGATAACGATATATATACATTATATCGCGGGCCGCGTTTAAAAGTAGTATATTTTAAGTACGTTTATATTTTTTTTTGCGATAAATGTCATAACATGAAATAATTCGACAATGTTACTAAAATAACAAAAGGAAATGAAAACAATAGGTACATCATTATAATCATATCGTTAAATTTGTCTTATATGGTGTTTTGATATATTAACTTTTATAATTAAAAAGAACTATAAATACAAATAGTTCTTTTTAATTTTCCAGTTACAGTTTTTCGGTATTTTGAGTATATTCAATATTCTCAAACTCTGAGAACGTGGTAAAATGGTAAATGTTTAAACCGATTTAGCATTTCCCCTTTGTCTGACATACTCCTTCTGACTTCACAATAGTATGTTACGTTATTTAGTTTGACATTTAGAGCAAGCAAGGTGATATTTATAATATCATCATATTTTAATACCCTCCTCGGTAGTTCGAATAGAACTAAATTAAACCCATCCACTCGATTACATACACAACGTGAAAGAATTACCTAGAATAGTCTATTGCAGTTCAGTTGAACCGTTGTAATTGAGAAGAAATAATCTTTTGTTGCGCTGCAGCATCAAAGCATTCGACGTTTGGCGCTTTGCTTCACCTTTTGATAATCGACGTTGCTCATCTTGCTCGTTCACTTGATTCCGTGAGATCAGTAAGTAGTTTTTTTTCTTTTAATAATTAGGTATTCAAAATGACAAATGCATTTTTACCTACCTGTGCACTATAAATAAGTATACTGACGACGGCAATAGCCGAAATATTTATTTTTCTCATTCGTAAATATAATAATTATTTATGTGCACATTAAATGCAACATATGCCTCCAAATCATCATGGCGTTTAGAGCAAGCTATATCCTCTAAAACTGATCATAAATCATAATCCAGCGGATTAAAATCGGGATTAGACGGCCAGTTTTCAGCTCTGATGAAGTCTGAGACGTTTGCTTCCAACCAAAACTGCGTGGACCGGCGCCGAGTCTTGCTGGACGGACCATACTTGGTTATTGAACATTGTGTTATTAAGGGGCTTAACTACCTTCTCAAGAATGGTATCTTGATACACTTGTGCCGATGTTTTGATACCTTATTCACAAAAATATGGTTCAGTCACTCCTCTATAGCTAACACCCCACCAAACCATCACTGAAGTCGGATAATGCCCAGGTTGCACTCTGTCGACTAATTAGAGCTTTGAGCATAAAAACGGTCATTTTGTTTGTGAAAATGTTGCTCAGTTATATAAAAATTCTCATCCGTAAACAAAATTTTTCTATGACCTTCTATTGCGTACCGCTTCGGTAGTTTGTTTAGATTTTACCACCCTATTCATCTTTAATTTATCAGTTAAGGAATTCCCAGTGTGTCTCTTATAGGCTGCAGGTCCTAAGTCATCTCTTTAAATACGCGACGTGGTTCTAGGTGCTATCTTCATTTCTCGAGATACAATCTTTTGCTTTCGGACAGGATCTCTTTGAATTCTTTCCCTTACTGCTTCGACCACCTTTTTCGTACAAACACTACTGTCTTTCTCTGTCCCAAACATAGGAAGTCTCATTGTACCTGTTAATCGCCCGGTACTCAAACATTGGACTAATACCAAGTGTACGGAGAGTTTTAAAAATTGCATTTGGCTCCGTACCTACTTTGTGTAATGCAATCACAGCGATTCTGTATTCTTTATCACCCCACTCCATTTTAATATCGCAAAATATTGTATAAAGTATTAGCGCCAAAATGAGAAAATACAATGAATAATCGTATAAAAATGACAGATTCCAAATTCAAATGTATTATTTTTTTTTATTATTTTTGATTGTAACAGTATTTAATACCAGATTAAGTATGTACGAGTATTAATAATTATAAACATTTAGATTTAAAATGATTTGATGAGAACAATCACTAATGTCACTATGCTAAAGGGATTTATATTATCACTAGCTGTTGCCCGTGACTCTTTAAGGCTATGCTCGTAAGCCATCTAAATAGAATTTTTACAGTCTACGTGGACACAGTCACGGGCAACAGCTATCCCTAAAAAAATACTTTACCTTAGTAAGTAAGTGTAAAAACATTTTGGGCTACATAACTAGACTTTTTTCAGAACAGCTAGTATTTAATAGTTGAAAGTGCAAAATGAGCGTGCACTCGATTAGTATCAATTTATGGTATATAGTTTAGTTTAGCTCATATAATGTTAGACTTAATCTGAACGCTGTAATTAAGTTTATGAGCTAATTTCTATCAGCATAGTTTTAGTCTATCAAACTTAAAACGATGCTTAAGCTTGTTCGATTTAAGTTTCGAAGGCAGTGATCGACACTCTATACGCGTTGAAACTTTGAACTACAAGCAGTTTAGTTGATAACGACGGTTTATAATCACATACCTATATGATAAGCATTTTTTGTACTTTATATATTGTACTAGTACTAGGTTAATAATAATAATAAATATGTACCATTCAGAATATGTCTGTATTAATTAATACAACTTTTATTCAATACTACTTTTCAAATTTAGGATACCATATAGAATTCAACGGCACCCAATTTCTATTTTTCAACCACCCTTCCTTACCACTGTATTTGGTAAAAATTCGCCGATACCTCGCATGTGTAACACATTTAATACATGGCTCACAAACGAACCTAGAGATATTTTCTCCCTTAAACTCTGCCGGTTTCGTGCACTGTTGATTGATAAAATTCTCAATAAGATGTATGTCATAAGCATCTTTTTTTTAAATTGTCTATTGCATAAATGTTTTTTAACATCACACTAGATTTAAATTGTAAATATATATTTATATCTTACATAGATTTGGTGCATGTTGTACCTACACACCTGTAAGTGGCATACATATTAGTATTTAAGACTTAGATGTTTAAGATTTGTTTGTGAATGCTGTATATGTTATGCTGTTAGTGTGTCTAAATGAAAAAAAAAATCGGTTAAGGGAAAAAAAAGTTATGGTCAATTGAAAATTTACTTCAAGCACTGTTTTAAAACTTTTAAACAGAATTAAATACGGTTTACAAAAACGTATTTAATATAGACAAAAACTAGAATTTCTACTTTGTTTTATCTGAATTTTAATAAAATAACAAATTGAATATGAGCATATGCCTATTTTTAATTTAGTTACATAAAATCTCAATAGATGGCGCCAACTTTTTTTTTATTTTTTTTTTGTATTTTTTTTTTAGAAGTCGCTATGGTTATGTTTTCGCTTATAACATAGCAGTTTAAAATTCTACAAAGAAATTCCTAGGTTTACCTACTAATAATAGCGCAATATTTCAAGGAGCTCTCTCAGAGTTTCTTCGATAGGGCGGAGGCACATCCGAACCCCATGGGTGGTCGAAGCGACCACCTCAAGTCTAGAGTCACCCCGTTAGCTTTTAAAAGAAGACCCAAGTCGATTCTTATCGACTCAGATACACTTACACTTAGCTTACACTGTATCACACACCTCGAAGGCGAGGCCCTAAAGGCACGCTGCCTCGGCGTTCTGCCGTCGGGGGGCGTTAGTGTCATTATACCCTTCTATCCTATCCTATAAATACGATGTCTTAAGCCGAGGACGGCCTCTTATAGGCACCCTTAAGGCAGACGTGTCCCCCGGGCCCCTCAGGCCCGGGTTTCTCAAGGGCGGGTCTCAGTACTCGCCCACTCCCCCGGTGACGCTGTAATAGCCACTTGGCTAACAGAATAGTCATTTAAAAAAAAAAAAAAAAAACGAAGAAATTGTTTCATTGAACATCACTCAAAAATATAACAGTTGGTAAAAAATATTTCGTATCCATATGCTTTAATTTAATACGTATATCTGAATAATATCCAGGCTGAGTGTGTGTGTGTGTTTGAAGTGTATGTTATTATTTTCGGTTTGATATCGTAGCAATGTAATGCCTATATGTATAAAATTGCCAATGGGAATAGGATACTATAGAATTAACTGTAAGTCTATTATAGGTCTGGATAGTTGTAGTTTCCACAGACTACGTGACAAGCGTCCTACACGCGGGTGGAGCCGTGGGCAACAGTTAGTATGCAATAAATGACTAATTTAATATAGAAACAATTGATGTCAATGAGTATTTTTTGTATGATATTATATGTTTTTCGTAATACATAGTTTTTAATTACGAAATATTTTGTGGTAGTCCCTATTTTTATCTTAGGCGATTTACTTTTTAGACTTTGTAATTAAATATTCATAATTGAAATGACTATCAAAAGCTTAACTTAGAAGAAGATTTACTTTTGTATAAATAGGTTAAGGGCTTAAGCTTGCAGCTCTATAATCTAGAATTAAATATCTTACTTTCAACTTCCTTAGAAGACTCGTTAGATTAATGGATTTTAAAAGGAAAAGCTTTACGTTTATAATATCAATTTTAGACAAAGATAATTTAAATGTATTTTATCATAACAAAATGAGAATCATTCAACATTTGATGAATTGAATTCTTAATCCTGTTTTCAGCCGCTGAAAATTAAGTATAAGGCTTATTTTGGTTTTAGTTGTGTTGCGCCGTCAATTAAGGTTTCCAATTTTCTTAATACAAAATTAAATTATTTTATTGTTTATATTTGAATATAACAATTTCAATGTGCTTAAATTAATTTTAATTGAACATTTTATATATTGCCATCCGGTAAAAATGTATACATATACAGCGTGTAGATTTTCGACTATTAATAATAAATATAAATAAATAAATAAATATTAAGATTTAATATGTCAGTAAATATTTAAATTAGATTAATTAAACATTGTAAATAGTGCCATTTCAGAGAAAAAAGAATAAGAAATCTTAATTGCAGCCCTTTAGTTATTTGTAGAATATTAAATCCCATTTTCGCTAAAATTGATTAATTGTTAGTGTTACTCAAAATGTAAGGATTAAAAGACATGGTTAAGAGTTTATAGCATTAATATTAAAAAAATATGTTTATTGAAAGAAAATTTTCTTCAATACCTTAATAGTTTGTAGGTACTCATATTGTTTTAAATTGCAACTTAAATTAATAAACGAAATACTAAGGTTATCCGCTTATCATGTATATTGGGAAGATGTTGTTTTGTTTTCTGTGAGTTCTTAAAAACTATTCTTACAACTAAAAGTTGAACTGACAATGTCTGTATTCTAACGCTCTTACTTATACAAAGTCTTTTCAGTTAACATTAAACGCAAGGGACCTTCAACTTCAGTTCCTTTTTTTTTCAAACTTCATTAAAAGTTACGAAGAATTGTGAAGATGATAATTATTGGATTATAAAATAAAATAGATAACTCGTTGCGTTTTATAGAAGGTATAGGTTAACATATGTGTTAAGTGGTATGTGTTAGTGGTGTGTGTGTGTGTGTGTGTGTGTGTGTGTGTGTGTGTGTGTGTATGTGTGTGTGTAGTGGTACATATTGGTTTGGTAAAATGTTGGAGTATGTGTCCATACAGTCACATGTTTAAGTATTCGGTGAGTGTGGGTGTATTATATTATTATGTTAAATGTTATATAAAATTACCATAAGATATATGCTAGGCCCACTACTCCTAAACTTGGCTGCGCATTAAAGCGAATATTCTCGAAGAGAGGTGATACGATTCAACAACAAGCAATCAATAACGACTTTTATGATCAGCTCTCTATATTAAGTTTTAAAAGACAATCACATAATAATATATCTAATACTAATATTATAAAGTATTCAAATTAAAGAACTTAAATATTACTTATAAGATAGGTCACTTGTTACGTTATTAATGTTTATAATCTTTTATTGAGGGTTTCAAGATCCGTGCAAACTAAAAACTGGTCTGGAATTAAAAACTAAAAAATATTTTGCTCAAATGCGGTGAAAATGTTGCGGATCCATGAGATTATTTATGATACCGAATGTTTAGATAACCCACTCTTAACACTAAGGCTTAGGGCAAAGATATGTTATGAGCGATGACGGCGCCGCGCAAAAACCCCGAGGATTAAAGTGCCTCGTCCTATGTTTACCAGTGTTTAGGATCTATGTTTATCAAGTAGATAGTAACGCCGGTAGCAGAAACTTAAGGAGTTAATAGTGAACTATATTAATTACAGGAGTTAATAGTGAACTATATTTTTTCAAACATTATTTTCTTTAATCACGTAGGTATATCACCTCATATATATCATTTATTAGTTATTAAGTAAATAACTATTAATATAAAAAAATATTGGACAATTTCTGATTGATTACTAAATAACTAAAGAAAACTATTCAAATGTTTACTTTTTCATCACTTTCACAGTCTAAAGTCACTTAATTACTACCACTAAAAAAAAAAGTTTTTTAAAACATTTTCCTTAGAAAAACAGTTAACCAGTTTTATTTTCATTTTAGTTTTTCCGCAAAGAAAAATAATCATTTAAAAAATATATATATTAAATTAGCATTCAAAATGAACTTTTAGTATTTTCTTACATACATAGATTGCAAAATAAAATTATTCAAATCTTGACAGTCGTATCCTTAACATATAAATATTATATATGATGATTTAAAAGCGACTATTAGATATTATATTATATATGATGATTTTAAAGCGTCAGAAATGGAATTCTTTAAGTAAATTTGTAGAAATTGGATTGGTTGCAATCTTAAATATCAATGATACTGCTTCTACATTGGCCCCTGGACAATGTGGAGGAAGTTTTTTCTGGTAAGAATAAGAAAGGTTCTATTTTTGTGTTCCGTGTTTTTTTATCATTAGAGAAAAACTATTATAACAGTTTAAGTTTTGAGTATTTTCGCATTGTTTAAGTTTTAGTTGTTTCAGCAAACATGTTTGTAACTCAAACAACACGGAGAAACAACTGCGTTTTATGGAAATTGGATTAAAAGTTAGTTTGAAAATATAATTTAATTGTTTAATTTAAGTGAATATCAAAATGTGTTTTAGGAAAAGTTTATTAAAATATAAAATGTTTCACTATAAGTATTCTAGATAACACATAATATTATAGTATTCTAAGTCGCTGACACCTGATACAAAACGTAGTAATTAGTTATCTGTGCTGATAAAATAAAAAAATAATAATTAGCAGACTAATTGCAATAAAAAATATTCATTATAAAAAATACTTATTGAAATGAAAGAAACTTGCAACACCAGAAATACTTTGTTCGTGAAAACAAAAAAAAATATATATTTTAAATTTATAAGTTAAATTTTACGATTGATTGATATTGTGGGATAAAGTTGTGTCATTGAGAAATAAAAAAATAAACATTCATTAAGATTAATTTAGTAATGAAAGTGGCATTGATGTGTTACATTTTTTTTTACTAAGAATAAAATAAGTTAAATTAGAATTTATAGCTGCCCTTATAAAGAGTACTCATCTTTTTGAGATGATTTTAGAGAGCAGTATATGAACAAACTAGACATGATACAATGTCTCTGAGTACATAACAAAAGAATTTATACATTAAAGTATGAAATGTATTAGCATTACTATTGTACATTAATATTAAAATCAAAGATATTAGATTGATATAATTTAAATAGATAAAAAAATTCTAATCATCATTTGAAATATTGTATGTAAGCTATGTTTTTGAATTATTTTCTGTCAATTGCTGTTATAAACGCAGTCATTACTCACATTTTCCTTCAGATTCCAAACTTTAATTAGAAGATTAAAAAGAAAACAGTTCACTGATTTTACTGAATCTGTGGCCTGGGTCCTTATTCAATCAGTAGTCATTAATTCCAAATCTTCCATTTTATATACGTTTTCGTTGTTTTCTAGCTCTCGATTAAGATGTTTGACCCACGGACAGTCCAGTGCTTAAACTGTTGTAGATTTGGGTATTTGAAAAATCAATATCATTGATTTATTCAACTTACATTACAATTGATAGTGCTAAATACACAGGACACTTTTTTACAAACGGTTATGTCAGTGCTCTGTCAAAATTGTAATGTCTTAAGGAAATACATCATCTCAAACGTTCTAGTTTATTTGCTCTATCCTATCGTTTCATTTCTTTTGAATCAAAATGTTAAAACAAAGCATTGTTATCTTGAAATTCTAATGTATTATTAATCCATCAATTTAACTGCCCCGTTGGTTCGATTCTCGGCATAGACAGACATTTATGTGATGAGCATAGATGTGTGTTTCTGGGTTTGGTCGTTTATTAAATATATTCTCAGTATTTATATGTGTATTTCTATGTATTTGTATCGTTACACCCTAACACAAGCCAACACCCTTAAACAATTTGCTTACTTAGGGGTTAGATCAATTTGTGTAATTTGTCCTGATATTATTATTATTATCAATTCAATACTATGTTAATTCTCCAGCGATCGTCTCACGTCTAAAATTATACAAATATCTTCATATTATCTCATAAATTGCCTGCAAGAAATAAATGATACATAAAAGTTTTCGTAAATTTACTTGCCTTCTCCATCTGATTCAAAGTTTGCTGTAGTTTATTATATTCTCAATTCCTTTTAGGGTTTTAATCTATACCACTTCTATTATACTAAATGTAAAGATTCAAACTTAATTTTTATTTATTATGTTTTTATACTGTAATAAATTATATGCTTGATTTTATTATGAACACATTACTGTTAGTAAACCAACAATCTTACCATGTAACCATTTATTTAACAAAGTAGGTTTTGTTAGATAAACAAAAGTTTTAGACATCAATGCTTGAAGTATATGAGATCGATGTCACCAACCTACCTATAAATAAATATTTACTAGAATCTTATTCTATGTAATACGAGTAAGCTTTTATGAGACAGGGACTTTTATAGACAAGAAGTTATATGTCTCATATTTACGTCTTCATTTTTTTACTTTTTACTCATAAACCTCTACAATATTAAGAATTCTATTCTCTAAATTATTTTCATTAAATTATTGGACTAAATTAGAATTCGTTAACTGAATATTTCAATTAATTATTTAATAATAATTTAGTCCCATACGCGCGAGAGATAATAAAATCCGGTGGGTTTCACAATTAACACCGGAACAAACATATACAATTAAATAAATAGATGTAGATGTTAACAAATAGATAGAAAGCTGTTGTAATAGGGTTAAGGTTGAAGCAGGTATTAAACTAAAATTAATCCTAGTAGTATAGCAAAAATAAAAATCTGAAGTATGATGTTTAACACTGCTATGCCGTTTTATGTTAATTAAATCTAAAAGTGTGCATAACCTGAGATGTGAAAGTCCCTTAAGAGGCGTTTAGTTTGAAATGTCAAGTACCAAAGCGCTCTCTCATTAGCATAGAAGAGTATGAAAGTGTATACCTAAGTAATGACATGCAATGATATTGATTTATTTCGTAAGAAGATTCTTCAAATATGGGGTGTTTTTTGAGATACAGAAAAAAATGCATCAATATTTAAACTGTATGGCAGGTTTTTATTTTTAAGTTATTCAGCTCCGGAGTATTGAGAAATAAGAATATTTATAAAATAAACAAACAAAATATATTTTATATTATTAGTAAGTCACTTCAAATTACTCTGACATGTTTAATATTAGCAAATATAAGCATTGCAGTTCAACTATCCACAAATTATATTGCGTTGTAAATTTTTTGGGTTGTAATGAAACTTTACAGTTAAAAATAAATACAAATAAATATTGTATGAATAAATATACTTTTAAATGTAATAGCTGTAAAATATATATTCTTATAAAATTGTATAATAACAGTCTTATTTCTGCAGCAAATGCGGTCCAAAAAATGTATCAAAACTGCTACATTTGATAACTTTTGTTACGTTTCGTACGGTATTTTATAATGAGGAATGCTTCGTTTCTCAGGTAATCTATAACATGAGGCCACGAGAATCGTTAGGAAATACATTCAATATCACTATATAAACTATATACATAAGTATCACTATATAAACTATACACACATATACAACTATACACACACTATCAGGCTCCGTAAAATAGATAACTCCTGCAGGGTCAATAGTAAACTTTTTTAGAATAAACTCCCAAATAACTAACTAACTGAAATCCTGGCAGCTTGCCAACGTGCAATCTTTGCCCAAAAAAGGCAGTCGTGCCGATCCTGCCAATTATAGACCTATTTCAATCACCTCTATACTCTGCAAGATTATGGAGCATGTATTAAACTCGCGCCTTCTAGCATACCTAGAAGGTAACGATCTCCTCAGTGACCGACAGTACGGGTTTCACCGTAATAGGTCTACTGGGGACCTCCTAGTGTATGCTACACACATTTTAGGCGAGGTCATCGAGAAGAACGGAGAAGCGGTCGCCGTCTCTCTGGACGTTTCGAGGGCATTTGACAGGGTCTGGCAGGCGAGCCTTATAAGCAAGCTTTCAGCGTATGGTATATCTCCTAGTCTGATCGGCTGGGTAACGGACTTTCTGAGCCAGAGATCTCTTCGAGTAGTTGTCGACGGGTATTCCTCGGAACCCTTGACAATAAATGCCGGAGTGCCTCAGGGGACCGTCCTTCTGCAACTTTTTTTCTGCTGTACACTGAGGATCTGTTGAAGCCCGGTAACTATAAGTATGCAGACGACAGCACAGTTGTAGAAAGATATCTGCCGAGTACTCTCACCTTGCGGTTCTGGACTCAATTGTGAGGCGAGCAAAGAGGCTTATAGGCGATCCCGCATTAGTCGAAGCCGACCTCCAGTCTTGAACACAGGCGTAGAACTGCTAGCCTCTCAGTATTCTATAGGATTCAATTTGATGAGTGTGCGCAGGAACTACATGACCTAATTCCCCCGGCCCCCTTCCATCACCGGACGTCCCGACGCACGGCAGGTATCCATCCATTTGTTGTGGACATTCCACCTGTCCGAACGAAGCGCTTTGCTTCGTCTTTTTTATATAGTACAGCGAAGAATTGGAACAGCTTGCCTGCGTCGGTATTTCCGGCCGAATATAATGTGGGTGTCTTCAAAAGAAAAGAGTGAATAGGTTGCTAGGGTAATGCGCACCTAAAAACACATTCCACTTACCATCATGTATAAGGAATGTAGTCAAGCATTGCCCTAGATCATATATATAAAAAAATGCCTTAAGTTTGTCCTTAAATAAATTTCAAATATATATATTTAAAAGAATTTGATAAAACACCTATTGTACAAGATTATAGACCGCGGTATGAATTGTATGCTTGAGAATGAATTATATTTTGGCCATTAACTATTAAAGTATGCAATTTATTGGCATCCTTATTTACACTTGCCAACTTAATAAACGGGCTGCATCACACTGTCCTCCTCCCATAGAAGTCAATACCTGCGGTGCTTTGGGGGCCGGGTTGCCCCCCTAGTCCAAATATGGCGAAAGGGGTTATGACTGACCTTTGCGTTGTTCTCATAAACGGGTGCTGTTTTGCTGGTAGGATGGGATTTTTTCACATATTTAACGGTTAATTTGATATTTATTATATTATTAATATACTTAACACTAATTACATATCACTTACATTGAATTGATTGCGATAGATGTTTCTTAAATTGTTTATTAAATATTATATATTGACGTTTCTGAAACAGGGATCCCAATAAAGAAATATCCCCCAATGTTCTGTTTTCTGGTTCTTCGCAGACCAGGGCAGGTCTAGAACCCTCGTAACAATATTTTTAAGTTGCGGGCTGTCTTTATAAAAGGGATCATTTTGTTAAGTATGTAAGTAAAGTGGAAAAGATATATGTAAATAAATAAATTAAATAAGGACTACAAATAACACCAAAACACCTATTTTAGTTCGGATTAAAAAGTTAAAGTTTATTTCTTTATTTTTACTTTTTACGTTTTCCAGTATTGTCTTATAAGTTGTCTGTTACCCGGGAAAAACGTTGCTTAGATTGTGTTCTGGGAAGTTTATTTTATTTACGTTACACTGCATTAATATATTTTTCTATTATTATGACACTTATGTTTATTTTTAAAATAGTGTTTTAAAATATAAAATTCCATTTGTTCAAATAAAGTTTAGTAGACGATTCTCGGAAAACAATACTATGAATTAATATTAAAATAAGTAGATACTAATTTACATATGAAATTACTGATGTTAACCATGCCGTTAAAATGTATCAAAAAAGTATTTTTTTTTAAATAATGTGAATTTTTGTTGAAAAAACAACACTTATTTTGCTTGTAGAATATATTCGGATAATATTCGTTCGAATTGTGCTGTGTTGTAATCTAGAGGTCCGAGTCCCAGGTCAATGAACCTAAATACGAAACGAATGAACACGAGATCGCCGGCGTTTTATTTGCAGCTTCATTACTTCAGCGCTTTGTTAATTAGTAATTTCTTATTTATAGGTTCCATGAAGAAGTCTATAAAGCGGTATTTCAACGAAAAAGTTTAGTTACAAATATCATTTATAAAAAAAAGCATAGTTTGTCAGGTGATTGAAATGTTTTTGACTTGAAATATCATTATTAAATTCAAATTTCCTTTAATTTCTATGCTTGGGTTTGTATGGTGTTTTGGAGAACATATATAATATCTTATATTTTTAGTTTTGTGTGTGTTGTTTTTTATATATTTGCATATTAGTGTATAATTTCTTGCATTTTTATTAGACTCTCAGAACATATATAAAAAAGTTTTATTAATGTCAATTCGAAAATAATTGAAGGAATATCGTAAGCATAATAAGTTCTAACTGAAGTTAAGCTCTTACAAACGAATTTCTTTTTATTGCATAATTCCTAACGTGAATATATTTTTGATTTGATGAATGATTACTTTCGAACTATCAAATAGTCCGTTGTATTTGAAAAATTTTATGATAACACACAAATTAGTAATTGACAATAAAATCCAAAAATACCTGGATATCAAGTAGCTCCCTTATTTCGAATATAATCTCCAGATTTTGCGGTTTTTTTAGATTTTTTTGTCCAAAATTGGTCCAAATTGTTTCAATTGATAATATAAAATGTTTTAAATACTAAGGTATTGCTTGATTAGTTTAATATACTTAGATAAACATTATTATTACAGTTTAGAAACATTTGCTCAAGTTAAAAACCCAACCCACATTTTAAACAGTCTATCTTGATTTAGATGTTTTATTAAAAGTAACACTTAAAAATTTTTAAGAAATACATTGTTTTGCATTTTTACATATTAAAGTATAAAACTTATTTTGTCTTGATTTCGGTCTAGAATAGATTTCCGATTTCTCAACAATTGAATATAGACTTAGTTTTGTAAATAGGTGAAACTTTTTAGACTAATCCATTTCAAAAACTTTGTTGCTCATAATTAGATCTTAAATCAATGCTCATATTATACATTTAAAATTACAAACCTGTCAAAGAAAGGTTTAAAGTAATTTTATAGAAATTGGCAATAAGAACTGATGGTGTTTTAAAATGGTAATATAGGCATGTACTACTATTTAAAAGTCTATGGGTTAAATTAACGCTTTCCAAGAAAGTTTAATTGAAACCGTGTACTGAAAGTTATTCGATGATAGATGTATTTTTATATTTATAATTATTGGTTCGGACGAATATCGTTGGTTAATAAAATTAAACATAAACGAGTTGTCGTGGTACGTTAGTTAAAATTTTAATAACTGCAACGTCCGTCGCTTACGTTGTAGTTATTACTTTGCTAACTAAATTTTTTTACCTGTGTTATTTAGTGTTTTCTAAGGTTTTCACGATTACTACACATTGAAATAAAACTATTTACCCAAAAGGGTTAGATTTAAAATGTAAATTTAAAATTTTATTCAATATACGCGAGTTAAATCCGTTAAAATAGTTGATTTGAACACGTGTTAATTGTAAAAAAAATACATATTATTTATATATTTATTTAAATGAAATTTTCAAGATGCCTTGTAGTTATAATTTTATTTATTTACGGTTTTTAACTGCGAAAAAATATATGTTGTGTTTTTAATTTAAAAACAAATAAAAATTATATTATTATGTACTTATTGAATTCGTTGCGTCAGGGGACCGTTTAATAAAGGAAGAAATTAAGAAGCAAGTAAGTTAACAAGGCAAATAAAGAAATTACGATATCTAATCGTATAGTCAAGTCCTCAATGATTACCTTGGTAAAATAGACACCATCGTTAACGTACGTACAGCGGTCCTCCGACGCAACGACTTCAATAAGCATATAATAATTTTATTTTTATTCTTTTTAGAGGTCTTTTTGTATCGAGGGTTTTTGAAAAATATAATTTAATTTTTGAATAGGAATATTACAATAAATTAAATATTCTCCTTTTGACACAAAGAAAAAAGAGATAATTGAAATTATTTAAACAGTTAAATATAAAATTTACAACTTAAAAAAGGGTTTATCTTCATCGTTTTATCATAAAATTATAATCCTAGTTACAAAAAGACGTCAATTATAAGGATATTCTTGGAGCTACATAGTATACCACTCTCCATCTATAACTCTATAACTCTATAATTAACTGAATATACGCAAAAGTGATATTCACATTCGCATATTAGCACATATAACTTTTTATCATACTTATTAGCAATATAGGAATTGTTAAAAGTCCTCACTGTTTGGCATTTTATAAACAACAAAACTCGTCATCAGCTTTCGTACTATTATTAAGTTATTTTTACTTTGGCTATAATCTAGAAAATGGTTAATAATTTAAATTAGTGCTCGGTGCTATTTATAAAAAAAAGTTTGATCTATATTTATACATTATATCGCGGGCCGCGTTTAAAAGTAGTATATTTTAAGTACGTTTTATATTTTTTTTTGCGATAAATGTCATAACATGAAATAATTCGACAATGTTATTAAAATAACAAAAGGAAATGAAAACAATAGGTACATCATTATAATCATATCGTTAAATTTGTCAGATATGGTGTTTTGATTTATTAACTTTTATGATTAAAAAGAACTATTTGCATTTATAGTTCTTTTTAATTTTCCAGTTATAGTTTTCCAGTATTTTGAGTATAGGCAATATTCTCAACCTCTGAGAACGTGGTAAAATGGTAACTGTTATCTAACACCATCTGTGCCTTTCACTAGTGGTTTTTTTTAATACTTTTAAATGGCTGTAAAAATATTTTACTAACAGTCCTTTTTTCTGAAGTTTCAAATTTAAATCATTCAAATAGCCAGGACGGTCGACCAAATCGACCCATCCATTTTGGGTAACTCAATTCAGATAATGGTTTATTAATATCCGTATATTCCGTTATCTCATTTCTGAGCTGGTAAAACCGTTTCAGCATTTTCCCTTCGTCTGACATCATCCTTCTGGCTTCAAAATAGTATGTTACGTCGCCTTATTTCGCTGATATTTTTACCAAAAACGTCTTGAACTGACGATATTTGGCCCTCGTTATCGAATAAAATTGATGATTTGGTTTAACATTTAGAGCAAGCAAGGTGATATTTATAATATCATCATATTTTAATACCCTCCTCGGTAGTTCGAATAGAACTAAATAAAAACTAAACTAACTAACTAAATTAAACCCATCCACTACATTACATACGCAACGTGAAAGAATTACCTAGAATAGTCTAGTGCAGTTGAGCTGAAAACCGTTGAGAAGAATCTTATGTTGCGCTGCAGCACCAAAGCATTCGACATTTGGCGCTTCGCTTCACCTTTTGATAATCGGCGTTGCTCGGCTTGCTCGTTCACTTGATTCCGTGAGTTCAGTAAGTATTTTTTTCTCTTTTAATAATTAGGTATTCAAAATGACAAATGCATTTTTACCTACATGTGTACTTAAAATAAGTATACTGACAACAGCAATAACCGAAATATGTATTTTTCTCATTCGTAAATATAATAATTATTTGTGTGCACATTAAATGCAACATATGCCTCCAAATCATCATGACGCTTAGAGCAAGCTATACCCTCCAAAACTGACCATAAATCATAATCCAGCGGATTAAAATCGGGATTAGACGACGGCCAGTTTTCAGCTCTGATGAAGTCCGAGACGTTCGCTTCCAACCAAGACTGCGTGGACCGGCTTTATGATCCGGCGCCGAGTCTTGCTGGAAGGACCATACTTGGTTTTTGAACATGGTGTTATTAAGGGGCTTAAAAACCTTCTTAAGAATGGTATCTTAATACACGTGTGCCGATTTTTTGATACCTTATTCACAAAAATATGGTTCAGTCACTCCTCTATAGCTAACACCCACCAAACCATCACTGAAGTCGGATAATGCCCAGGTTGCACTCTGTCGACTAATTAGAGCTTTGAGCATAAAAACGGTCATTTTGTTTGTGAAAATGTTGCTCAATTATATAAAAATTCTCATCCGTAAACAAAATTTTTCTATGACCTTCTATTGCGTACCGCTTCAGTAGTTGTTTAGATTTTACCACCCTATTCATCTTTAATTTATCAGTTAAGAAATTACCAGTGTGTCTCTTATAGGCTGCAAGTCCTAAGTCATCTCTTAAAATACACGATATGGTTCTAGGTGCTATCTTCATTTCTCGAGATAAAATCTTTTGCTTTCGGACAAGATCTCTTTGAATTTTTTCCCTTACTGCTTCGACCACCTTTTTCGTACAAACACTACGTGGACGGCTAGGTCTTTCTCTGTTCCAAACATAGGAAGTCTCATTGTACCTGTTAATCGCCCGGTACACAAACATTTGACTAATACCAAGTGTATGGAGAGTTTTAAAAATTGCATTTGGCTCCGTACCTACTTTGTGTAATGCAATCACAGCGATTCTGTTTTTTTTATCACCCCACTCCATTTACAAAATAATATCGCAAAATATTGTACAAAGTTTTGGCGCCAAAATGAGAAAATACAATGAATAATCGTATAAAAATGACAGATTTCA
This sequence comes from Napeogenes sylphis, assembly GCA_959347405.1. Lineage (NCBI taxonomy): Eukaryota > Metazoa > Arthropoda > Insecta > Lepidoptera > Nymphalidae > Napeogenes > Napeogenes sylphis. Next base: position 23,533,432 of record OY365788.1, on the reverse strand, counting down.
AATTCAAATGTATTATTTTTTTATTTTTAATTGTAACAGTATTTATTGCCAGATTAAGTATGTACGAGTGTTAATAATTATAAACATTTAGATTTAAAATGATTTGATGAGAACGATCACTAATGTCACTATGCTAAAGGGATTTATATTATCACTAGCTGTTGCCCGTGACTCTTTAAGGCTATGATCGTAAGCCATCTAAATAGAATTTTTACAGTCTACGTAGACACAGTCACGGGCAACAGCTATCCCTAAAAAATTACATTACTTTAGTAAGTAAGTGTAAAAAACATTTTGGGCTACATAACTAGACTTTTTTTCAGAACAGCTAGTATTTAATAGTTGAAAGTGCAAAATGAGCGTGCACTCGATTAGTATCAATTTATGGTATATAGTTTAGTTTAGCTCATATAATGTTAGACTTAATCTGAACGCTGTAATTAAGTTTATGAGCTAATTTCTATCAGCATAGTTTTAGTCTATCAAACTCAAAACGATGCTTTAGCTTGTTCGATTTAAGTTTAGAAGTCAGTGATCGACACTTTATATGCGTTGAAACTTTGAACTACAAGCAGTTTAGTCGATAGCGACGGTTTATCATCACATACCTATATGATAAGCATTAATTGTACTTTATATACTGTACTAGTACTAGGTTAATAATAATAATAAATATGTACCATTCAGAATATGTCTGGATTAATTTAATTAATACAACAGTTATTTAATACAACTTTTCAAATTTAGGATACCATATAGAATTCAACGGCATTCAATTTCTATGTTTCAACCACCCTTCCTTAACAGAGTATTTAGTAAAAATTCGCCGATACCTCGCATGTGTAACACATTTAATACATGGCTCACAAACGAACCTAGAGATATTTTCTCCCTTAAACTCTGCTGGTTTCGTGCACTGTTGATTGATAAAATTCTCAATAAGTTGTATGTCATAAGCATCTTTTTTATTTTTTTTTAATTGTCTATTGCATAATTGTTTTTTAAAATCACACTAGATTTTAATTATAAATATATATTTATATCTTACACTGATTTGGTGCATGTTGTACACACCTGTAAGTGGCATACATATTAGTATTTAAGACTTAGATGTTTAAAATTTGTTTGTGAATGCTGTGTATGTTATGCTGTTGGTGTGTCTAAAAAAAATAAAAAAAAAGGGGAGGGAAAAAGAAGTTATGGTCAATTGAAAATTTACTTCAAGCACTGTTTTAAAACTTTTAAACAAAAATAAATGCGGTTTACAAAAACGTATTCAATATATTTAGATAAAGCTAGAATTTCTACTTTGTTTTATCTGAATTTTAATAAAATAACAAATTGAATATGAGCATATGCCTATTTTAAATTTAGTTACATAAAATCTAAATAGATTGCGCCGACTTTTTTTAGAACTCGCTATGATTATGTTTTCGCTTATGACATAGCAGTTTAAAATTCTGCGAAGAAATTGTTTAATTGAACATTACTCAAAAACATAACAGTTGGTAAAAAATATTTCGTATCCATATGCTTTAATTTAATACGTATATCTAAATAATGTCCAGGCTGAGTGTGTGTATGTGTGTGAGGAGTAGGTTATTATTTTCAGTTTGATATCGTAACAATTTAATGCCTATATGTATAAAATTGCCAACGGGAATAGGATACTATAGAATTAACTGTAAGTCTATTATAGGTCTGGATAGTTGTAGTTTCCACAGACTACGTGACAAGCGTCCTACACGCGGGTGGAGCCGTGGGCAACAGTTAGTATGCAATAAATGACTAATTTAATATAGAAACTATTGATGTCAATGAGTATTTTTTGTATGTTATTATATGTTTTTCGTAATACATAGTTTTTAATTACGAAATTTTTTGTGGTAGTCCCTATTTTTATATTAAGCGATTTACTTTTTAGACTTCTCAAGCAATATTTATTATAAGCTTCCTATTTACCTTCACAAGATAGCAATCGCTGAATAACATACAGTGGTCTTAGCATTACAATTGCAGGAGAATGAATTGTTTATTAATTATTTTAGCATTATCTCTTATAATTTAGTTTAAAAACATGGCAATAATTAATTTAAATAATGATTTTAGATCTTGTTTCTTATTATGTGGTGTTAGACAGTGATTTGGGGCTGCTATTATATTTATAAAAACGTAAATGTTCTAAAAGTACAAAACATTCCGAATTACATTAAAGTAACGAAATACAAATATCCCCAAAGCTTTTATAATTTATCTAGCAATACAGAAGATCGTAGGCGGCTGTGAATATTAACTACCAAGGTCTGCTTGCTTAAAAACAAATTATCTGAGTGTTTTTAATGTAAATATAATAAAATTTCCAACTTGTTACAATCTTTTTAACTATTGTTGGATATCTTTACGGTTATAAGAACAACAATATTGTAATATTTTTATGTAACTTAAGCAGTCAGATGAAAAGCTCTTGGGAGTTGTGTTACCCCCAATTTATTTCATATTTCGGCAGTCTACTCAATTTATTTACAAAGAGAACCCAATTTCGCTACCTATAACAAAATATATAACAAAGTTATTATTTTTTTCATATCAACAAAAATATAATTTACCTACCTTATAGCAATAAATTGTGAATATGCATATATAATATAAATATTATTAACGCTTTACCTTTATATTAATATATATGTTATATATTAATTAAAGTTAAAAATTTTGTTAAAATATCATTATAAATTACTATTGTATTGCGTTATTTATCGAGAAAAGCAACAAAACAGATATTCGTTTTGAATGTATTTAACAAATTTGAATTGGCTTTGAGGACTTTATCCTCGACACTCGCTTTTCACGAAAAAGAAGCTATTTATGTGCTGTTTTCAAACCTATTAGCCTATTATATAGCGTCCTAAATGTTGTTAAAGTAGTAAAATATTATTAAAAAACATGTCTAATGAATTTCAATGTAACATAAAATTACAAGGAAAAAAGAAATTGGTTTGTATTTATTCTATGCATTTTATGAAACTATAGAAAAATAGATTATACTGGTTTGTACTAAAATTATATTTATATTATTATAATTACTATAAACGTATAATATAGCCACACACACTTAAACATATGACATGACATAAATGCTAAATTATTAAACCCACATATTTAAATATAGTTTGGTTACAATCTCTTCATCAACAATATAACTAAAGGTATAATAAAGAGCGAGTTTTAAAAGAGCTCAAAGCGATAACGCTCGAAGTGTTTTCAAGATTGTTCAAGTGTCTAAGCACGGGTTAGAATCGGGCTTTCTTTGTAAGTTTGTATAAGTATGTTAGTTCTTGAGAAAAATAAAAGAGTTTATGTTTAGTTTTTAATTTTAAACATTAATTACACATACGCTTTTAACGGGTTTATTTAGCTTCGTATCTCTCTCGAGTCTTATAATTAAATTAAAAAAAAGTTTTAAAAATATGTTTATGTCTTTTTTAGTTATGTTTATATATTATATACTAATTATATTATATACTAATTATATTATATACTAATAAGTAGTGCAGTTGTCGGCTGCTTGTAATTGTTATTTGTAATACACATGTAAGACATTTACCAGAGGATAATGCGAGTAACTATTGTTAACAAATATAGAGGCATCTATTATACGTAATTATCATTATACGTAACGTACATCATGCTTGACCGACCGAATTAATATATTGAATATACGTTTTAAGTTGATTCTTTATCACAAATATTTATAAAATTGAAATACCACCTCAATTGTAAGGTTTATAGACAAAAGTTTATGTTGATTAGTATCGCTGTAGTTAATAATACTATATTTGATATTTTACAATCTACACAATACGCCGTATTGTCACAAGCAATTATTATTATTATTGTTGCTAGTATTCTATTTTACTACATGGAAATTTAATAATTATGTCTCAACTCGACATAATAAGTATTGTAAATAGAATAATCACAAAAAAAAAATAATCAACTAATTAATCATCTTTTAATCTGTTTAAATCAAAATACAAATATCGAAACATACCTAATACTTGGTATATGATATCTGGATAGAATTACTGTTACATAAAACAGATTTGTTTTATAAATCTTAAGCAGTAGAAAGAAAAATTCCCAGGATTGTGTTAACCTAAATTTTTGTATATTTATTGACTTTACTCAATTTATATATAAAGTCGACCCAATTTTGTCATTTATAAGGAAAATATTAAGTCGTATTTTTTAAAACAAAATAAAGATTCTTCAGGATTAATATTGATACAAGTATGTCTTTGTTGTTATTGACAATCGAAATTGCGGGCTAGTATTAAATATTATTATAGACGAAAACTAGAGATGGATCGAAAGATTTAATAAAATTAAAGCTTTCGCAACCGACTCTATCGAAAATAGCCTATTGAGGAGTCGAAGATACGTGACTTGACTTTAAAAGCAAGACCTTAGCTGGTAGTTAGATGTTCGTTCTTGAAATAACATTGGACATATGTTCACTTATTTATCTAGTAATTGTCATAGTTGAATAGTACGCGTAACTTTTATTTATAGCAAAAAAAGAGTATCCTTGCTTTTCAGTGATAAATCAAAATTTTGTGATGATAGGGTATTATTCGAAATACACCATTTCAAAGATAAGATTTTCTGATAGCCCCTTACCACAATTAGGGAGGAAAATATTTATCTATGGGCATCTTTGTTTTAAACGAAATTTTAAATTGTTACGGGATTGTGTTACCTATTGTCTTTATTCAATTATCTTTATTCAATATAAATTAAATTATTATTATTATTAATTATCAATGTTCATAGAAATATTTAACTATGTTGTTACTTTCTCGTCATTACTTCTTAAGTTTAAACAATGTCGGTGTAGTGTGTTTAACATTTATTAGTTTTAAGAACAGAAATCTAAACTTAATACACTGTAATTCAATTTCTTAAAGAATATGACAATCATCTACTAGAATAGATTATATTTATTAAAATAAAAAAGGTATTCATTTTCGTTTCATTTTTTTTAAAAAGTCGTTTATTTTTTTTAAACATTGTACGGGTAAAGGTTTTACGTTTAAATCTCAATAGATCCAAATACACCCAATATCATGTTACAGTTAGTTTATCTCTCGTATAGACAACCTTTGTTAGTAAATGTTAATCTTCTGCTAGCTTTTGTTAAAGAAATTTGAATCTAAATTATTTTATTAATACAGGCTATATTTTCTTTTTAATCGTATCTACGATCTCTAATCTATGAGACAAATTACAGAGGAATTATGTAAAAAATAAAGATGTTGTTATATTAAACCACTTAGTTTGATGAAATTATTTTAGTATTTCGCGGTTTTTAAGATTCTAAACTTTTTATCTCAAATGACAATAATAAAGCATCAGAATTTAAGTAGAAAGAGAAAAAACAAACCTGTATTTAAAGTGTAAACACTTTATCTTCTGGTTTCAATTAAAGTATAGAGAAACATTCTTAAAGTAATATTACTTTTAGGATGTAATGGTACGAAAAAAGTAAGTAAGATTATTGTAATACTGCTACAAGAGTTCATGCTAGGTCCCATTATCTGTGCTAATTACGCGCCTATTTCTTGTGATATCAGATATACAATGGATTACATGATATCAGATATACCATTGTATATCTGATATCACAATAAAAATCATGTGTTACTTAATAGCAACACATTTTTATATTTTATTAGTTTTTCTAAATATACTTAACTTTAATTGTTACTTTAATGTCGCTACATATTTAATGAAAAGAAGTTTCAAAATGCTATGAAGTTTTAGCTTTTTTGCTCATAGTTTTTATTTGTATTGTTAACATTGTTAAAATCTTTTATTTTAGCTAAAAAAAGCATTTTGGGTAAAGGAGTAGAAGTTACTCCGAATTTTAATAAATATTTTTTCTTGCTTAACTTAACTGCTTATTAAAATGTGTCTTCAGGGCAACATAAAATTAAGAGAAAATATTTTACGTTCATTTTATGTCGTATGTATTAGGTATTTAATTATCTTCGTTACTAAACGTGATGGATAATAATGAGTGAATAATTTTTCTTTTTCAAAATAAGAATGAAAATTTAATTTAGTGAGCAAAATTCCTCTTTTTTTGTCCTATCTATATCTGCTCGTCAGTAGTAATTTATCTCTCTCGTTTGTTATCAGAGACCGTAATAAGGCATTTTAAATTTTGCAAAAAAAAAAAAACTATAAATTAACTGGACAGTTAAATTTGGTACACAAATTTATTGAATAAAAAATGTGTATGTAAATATTGATTTTATTCTTCTTCTTTAATAGAATTATAAAGAGAAAACTTTGTGATTCTATAATGTTGTTTGTAACTATTAAGTTACTTATTTTTTATAATTATTTTACGAAAGCTACATAATAAGTAAATAATATAGAATACTTTTATCCCGATATTCCTTCGGTTTTGAGACCTATAGTCGTGTTAAAAACCGGAGTAAGTCGGAGAAAAAAAGGGCTATCCTACTATACATCTTTATACACGTGCATGATTGATTAAATTATTTTAGTGTTTTATTAATATTTTTTGGCATGACCTATTATTTTTAGGACCAATATTGACAAAAAAACTTCGTTATTCTTTAGACACATTAAGTCGTTCGAAGTCCGGGTTCCATATATCGTTTAATATTGGAAAGGAAATTAAATTTGAGATACCGGTACTACACTGCTCGTTTTAAAATATTGATGTTACGACCAACTGCTTAATTTACTTCTCTTCTGTTGACATGCAAATTTTCTAAACTCTTTCCTGGCGGTATAGTAAGTGTTTCCATTAGGGATAAAACGAAAGATGCGGAAAAAGGTACACAGACTATATATTAACTAACAATTACATAAGCAATAAATTATAATTAAATGTATGGTACATTAGATTATTCCTAAAAAAAACATTTCTGAATAATGAATTTTGAATTCATAATTTTCCGTTCTTCATCATCAATTTGAAGTGTACGAAACAGAATTAATCGATTTCGACATTCAGTTGATTTCAGTAAACCTAACAGTAATAAAACGTCTTATTGCATAAAAACTTTTTTCAAATAAAAATGTTTCTTCTTTTATTCTTTATGAGGTGTCGGTAATCTATCAATAATTAAATATCAATCGGTTAAAAATAGTATTTTTTATAACATGATTCTAAAATAGTGACGATGAAACAGTTTAATTTATTAATTTTTGTTTTTACATGATGGATCTATCATTTTATTATGGACATTCTATCATTTTATTTGGTGTTTTAAGAAATTAAGAACCAAGATATTAATTCCAACTACCTGTTGAGATTTCAGTTGGCCTTGATATGTTGACGATGTAGCTTTATATAAAAGTGTAAAGCCATATTTTTGACAGGAAAATAAAAAAAAACAATTATCAATATCTCTTGTACCGATCCAAACACATCTACAGTCAATAAAGTTAGATTTCTTGATATCGTTTTAATGGTTCGTTGGATCCGGTCGGATTGGTCAAATCAGGATGATTTTTGCTTTTCGGTTCAAAATGAACTGTTAGCAATTAAATCAAGTGACATTATAATTAACAAAGTTAGTTTAGAATATGAAACATATATATATATAAAAATCATATAACCCAGGTAGGCTAGGATTTTCAAAAGAAACCTAATAGAAGACGGCCATATATAGAATGCTAAATTCGCTGTAACGGGTAACTAAATAGTAGCTTAATACCAATTGAAATCTGGGAAACCGTCTTGTCGCTCTTAGTAAAGCGACGAGATGGTTCGAGGTCGCGAATACGAATCCCGTCGGTATTGCTTGATTCTTCATTATATATTTATTTAAAATTTTAAATTCCAATCTACGTACTACGCGGAAGAGATTATAGGTATAGCCAATTTAAATGAATGCGAAATGTTAATAAATTTTTATTGTGTTGTCGATAAAAGTTTTATCATTACATACTTTCTGTTTATGATATCTTTCCATAAAAAAAAGAAGAGTGAAGATTATTAAATTAACAGCCAACACCGGATCCGATCGCCGGATCCGGTATGTTGGTTAACAATATTAAAACCATCTTACAATTCTGTTTCAACTCAAGCGGAACCAATTTCTCGACTTGATGGTCTGCTTTAATATAATATTAATATATGTTGAAATATAAGAACTGTTGAAGAAACTGTAAATAATCATTTAAGGGTAGAAAATGGAAACTAATATTCAACTTTTTCAGATTTAATTAAGACTTACTATTCAGTTTCTTTGTTTTTTTCTACGAGATTTTCATTCCAAATTGTTAATTAATATATAATTCATGTAATGAGTTATATGATCTTTATTATACGTATTTAGATAAAATAACGTTGATTAAGAGTTCAAAGCAGTTAAAGCATGTCAGCAAACCATTTGGTTTATCGAATGTAACCGAAACGATTTGCGTATCATTGTTGAACTACTCTTGGGTAAATGATTACTGAATGGGTTACATTTATGTGACGGTTACATAAATCTTCATTGAAGCACCTTGTGATATTCCATTTTTTTTCATAAGTAAGAAGTGGACAAAGAGAAATTCCTTACTTGCTTTTGCTCATACATGCTAAACAATTTTCTGTATGGTGGTTATCAATGATGTTTGTTAACATTTTGTTAATGATGAATTGAAATTGCATAAATTCATTAAAAACAAAAAAATATTTACCTTCTAAACTGAAGTACTATAATACCATAACCGTTAGCCACAAATTACTTTTAGAAATCTTGGTCAAAGAACGTAACTCGTATGTTTGTTGTCAGCTGAAGTTTTTTTTTAAACGCCCGAACAAGTCAATGATATGAAAAAAAAAATATTCACCATGCTAGATCTTTTAATTCCTAGTTGTGTTTTGACGGAAATCGCCATTAGTAATATCGTCATTGGGCCTATAAAACGTATTCAGTAATTTTGCAGATCCTTGTTAGTTCCATTGGGTACTTTCATTGGGTCATGCACGTATTAGCAGGCATCAGTTAGGTACGTAACATGTCCAAAATGGCCATACACTAATATTATGGTAATAAATGCTAAATATAAAATAAATAGCCTTACAATACACTAAACTCTAAATATATATATTAGTTGTCTTTAGAAAAAAGAGTAGTCTTTTTTCTAACTCTTTTGTTCATTAAAATCAGCTACGTAAAAAAACGGTTCGTAATCAAGGTCATTAAGTCATTCTTTATACATTTTAAAATAAAATATTTTCCAGAAATAAAATTGTTTTAAAACGGTTCGGTTTTTTTTAATTGACAAAAAAGAGTATATTGAATAACTTTTTTATTATTTTTAAACAATATTTTAACCTAAAAAAAGGGTTCAACACTTGCCGTATCTTAAAAAATATTCGTGTCTTTAAAATATTTTCAATACCATATTTTAGTTATTTATTTTTATTTTCTACTTTTTTACTTTGTATTTTTGATAGGTAATAATTACATTAATAAATTGTTTATAGATAATTATTTCTTGTTTCCATTTAAAATTTATTATTACGGAAAAAGCCAATACCGGTACTAATGACCCTAATGAGGTCGTTGGTACTGGTCTTTTTAAAAATTTAATTTCCAGTCTAAATCCGACATCAGAAGTGGGATCGCCCCAGCGATCCCTATCTGCCGGTCCTAGTATTTTTACAGATCCTGTTATAGCTCCAGAAATTGCTCTGCCGAGCACCTCGCGCATCGAAGAACCATCAACAATACCAATATTACAAACCAGTAACACTCAAGGCACTGCAATGGCAGGACAGTCGTCGTTTTCTGGTAATGTTATACCTCCCCAATTTTTTTATGCAGATGATGACAATGATGCAGAATATTAGTGATCGTCTGCTTCAAAAACCAAGTGATAAGGTAAAAATAACCGATATATTTTTACCCTCCTTTGATCCTGATGGTACTGTGGGTGTTCGCGAATGGTGCAACCACATCTCTACTGCGGTAAGTACATATCAACTCAGTGATTATGATGTCCGAATGAAAGTTAGCAGCCTTTTAAAAGGTCGAGCTCGAATGTGGGCAGATAATTGGCTAGTTACAACATCCACTTGGGAGGAGCTACGCGAAACTATAATAACAACATTTGAGCCAGAAACTCGTTACTCTCGTGATATTCTTAAATTTAGAGAACATATTTATAATTCTAACAAAGATATTGCAGATTTTCTATCGCAAGGATGGCTGTTGTGGAGGCGAACCACTAAGGACAAATTGGATAACTGTGACGCAGTCGAAGCAGTTATTGGGATGGTAGATGACGAACGCCTAAGGATCGAATTAATGAATGTTAAAGCTAAAACCCTACCCGAACTTATTTCAGTTGCTTCATCAATCGGGACCAAGCGCAAGGGCGCTTGGTTGGGCGTTTGGTAAGGACCAAGGACAGCCAATTCAAAATGGTCCTCCTCCAAAACGAGGTAAATTAAGAACTGACTATAGATATACTCCTAATTGTAATATTTATAACAGGTATGGGCATCTCTCCCAGCAGTGCTACTTTAGAAACAACGCTCGTGCTCAGCCAAAAAGTAACCTTACTCCTAACATCGCATCAACTACACCTACTGCAAGTACAAGTAAGTATTGTTCTTTTTGTTCTAAGCCAGGTCACACATTCGGATCATGTTTTCGACGAGAAAAAGAGATTACATCGAATGTCAATTCAATATCCACCGGTAAGTGTACTCTAAACATAATGAATGTGCGTATTGGCAAAATAAACTTGGAAGCAGTATTTGCCAGTGGTGCAGAGTGCTCTGTAATACGTGAGACAATTGCAAATAGAATTCCTGGACGTAGAAATTTAATTGTAAACTATTTGCGTGGTTTGGGCCCAGTCCCTGTTATTTTAACAAGTACTTTAACAGCTGTTTGCGTTATAAACAACATAAATGTGGAAATACTATTCTATATAGTTCCGGATTTTGAAACAACTACTAATGTTTTAATAGGTGCATACTGCATAAAACCGGTCTTAGCGTAAATGTAACCCGAGATAGCGCAAATTTAGTTTCCTTTCCACAAGTGATGCACATACGGTCGGATCACTCTGCTTTCGATATTTTGAACCATGATTTGACTAATGAATACGAAATCAATCAATTACTCGAATTACTTACTCGGTTTTCATTTCTTTTCACTCAAAGTTATGCTAAAACTCGCGTAAATACTGGAAAACTTGAAATTCGCCTTCGAACGTAGGCCTTACCGATTAACGCCTGTCGAACGTGAAAAAGTTAAAAACATTATTTCTGAATTAATTGAGAATAACATAATTAGGGAAAGTAAATCTCCGTATTCTTCCCCAATCATATTAGTAAAAAAAAAAAACGGTGATGATAATCTGTGCGTGGATTATAGGGAGTTGAATTCGAACACTGTGCGTGATCATTATCCATTGCCTTTGATTGGAGACCAAATAGACCAGCTAGCTGGTGGAAAATATTTTACTACACTCGACATGGCTTCTGGTTTCCACCAAATACCTATTTCTCCTGAGTCGATTGAAAAGACTGCATTCGTTACCCCAGATGGTTTGTACGAATATCTTACTATGCCGTTTGGGCTATGCAATGCACCTGCAATATATCAGAGATGTATTAACCCCGCTTTAGGGCCCCTTCTGCACCCAGGTAGCGCTGGCAATGGTAGCAATGACAGCGTTGCTCAGGTGTATATCGATGACGTTATCAATAAAAGTCATAAATTCTCATCTGGTCTTTCACACTTGGAAAGGATTTTGATTTCTTTACGTGATTCAGGTTTCTCTATTAATATCGAAAAATGTTCATTTTTTAAGAGGTCTATAGAATATCTTGGTAACGTCATCGAAGAAGGCCAAGTTCGTCCCAGTCCTAAAAAGGTTGAAGCCCTTTTTAAATCTCCTATTCCAACCTCTGTAAAGCAAGTTCGACAATTTAACGGTCTTTCAGGTTATTTCAGACGCTTTATTCCAGATTTTGCTCGATTAATGGTTCCACTATACAATTTAACCAAACAAGGTATTAGGTGGTCTTGGACCAGTAAACATGAAGAAGTACCTCAAAAGGTCATCCATTATTTAACATCTAGTCCTGTACTAACCATATATAGAGAAGCCGAGCCAGTAGAACTTCACACCGATGCCAGAAGTCTAGAATTTGGAGCAGTACTTGTGCAGAAGATTAACGGGCGACAACACGTAGTTGCCTACTTTAGCATGCGGACTACGGACACGGAAAGCAGATACCATTCGTACGAACTGGAGACTTTAGCTGTCGTCAGGGCAAACAAACACTTTAGACATTATTTGTATGGACGAAAGTTTACAGTTGTTACAGATTGCAATGCGCTAAAGGCTTCGGAACGTAAACGAGATCTGTTACCCCGAATACGTCCTTGGTGGGCGTATCTACAAAACTTCGAATTTAATATCGAATACAGAAAAGGTGAACGATTACAGCACGCAGACTTTTTTAGCCGAAACCCAAGCTCTCTTGCAGTAAATATATTGACTAAGGAATTGGAGTGGATCAAGGTGGAACAACATCGTGATCAACAGCTCAGACCAATTATAGACGCCCTTCGGAACGATGACACCATAACGGGATACATACTGGAAGACTACATACTGAAGCATGAAAGGCTGGATCCTATGAGGGGTCGCCTTAAACTTATTGTGGTTCCCAGATCTTTTCAGTGGAGTCTAATAAATCATTTTCATACGTCTCTAAAACAACCAGGATGGGAGAAAACTTTAAGTAAAATAAAGGAGACTTATTACTTTGAGAAGATGAACACCAATATACGCGAATTTGTCGACAATTGTGTGGTATGCAGAACATCAAAGCAGTCTTCGGGAGCAACACAAGTTCAGTTACAGCCTATACCAAAACCAACAGTTCCATTTGAAGTAATTCACATGGACATAACTAGTAAGCTCGGTTCTCCACAGGAACAAGAATATGTCGTCGTTACGGTTGACGCCTACAGCAAATATGTTTTGCTTCGGTACACTAATAATAAGAACCAGCAAAGCACTCTAGGAGCCTTGAAGCAGGTTATTCACTTATTTGGCACTCCAAGGCAAGTAGTGGTAGATGGTGGTCGAGAATTCCTCGGTGAGTTTAAAAACTATTGTAAAAATTTTGGTATTGAAATACACTCAATTGCCCCTGGCATCAGTCGAGCAAATGGGCAAGTTGAACGGGTGATGGCTACGTTAAAAAATGGACTTGTAATGATAAAAAATTACGAAATTCTAGAATGGCATAAAGCTTTGGACAGTTTACAATTGGCTTTCAATTGTACTGTCCACAAAACGACCGGTGTGGCACCGTTGACACTGCTGACACGTCGACGAAGTTGTGTACCTCCTGAACTACTAAATCTAATAAACTTTGACAATCAGTCCGTCGATATCGAAGCGATCGATAAACACATCCAAAACAGGATGATCGAGGCGGCAGAAAAAAACAAGATTAGATTTGAGAAAGAAAGAGCCAAGATCAATAGATTTTTAAAAGGAGATTTCGTATTGATAAAAAATAATCCTAGAAATCAGACGTCCCTAGATCTAGTTTAGAGAAAGCAACCAACCAGTCGTGTCGCCATCAAACACTCAAGAAGATGGACTTTCCGCAACAGTACAATAGCGTAGCGGAGATTCGGAGTTGTCAGATGGACAACAGGCTGGACCATCGGGAATCAATCAAAATCAAGATCTGTCATAAAACAGATGACAACTCTTCAAGTAGCTAATAATTTGGTGAGCATTTTTCAATCTGTTTAATTTTGCTATTTAAAATTAACTTTGATTGAAACAATATAGATGACCTAACATGTTTCTTATCTGTTTGACGTTGAGTTTTCAAATGTTAAAACTACAACTAAAAGATGCATTTGGCGTGCGGATTCGAATAATAACAAGAATAAAAAGATTTAAAAAAAATAAATAATAATAATAAATAAATAAATAAATAAATAATAATAATAAGAAGAATATAAAATTATTATAAATAATCTGTTGAAGATGGATGGAGACGTCTTTTAACAATGGTAATAAATTAGTAAATGTTATAGGCGGGTGGAGACGTCCTATGACTTAAAATCTGTTATGAGTGTTCGAATGATGCCCCAAAGCCATAAATGTTGTTATTACTTCAGGTTAACTCGCACCCACAATATTTACATAGACGTGATATTATGACTTCTTCATTTTTGATGAGTTATTATAAACAACGTCAATATCATAATCCAACTAACCTAATGACCAGAACAAATAATTTTAGGTTTACTGTGGAAGTACCTAAAAACTACATAAGTGCCTTATTTCTTACAGTAAACAAAAACGATGCAGAGCACGCATCGCATATCAGTATGGCCGTGTAGCCGCAAGCTTATTTACTATGAAAATAAATAAGACAATTACTAATTTGTCATATTGTAATTGAACAAAATTAATCATTATAACTGTAAATAATTCTAATTACTTTAAAATATTGATTATGTTATTATTGTTATTGAGTTACTAGTGCGGGGTTCTTTTTGGATGTAATTCAATAACATTAAAAAAGAATAATGTGATGGGAAGTTTTGTTATTTCGAATAGTCAAATAAGGAGCTTTTAAATTTAAGCAACTGTTAAAGGAAAGTTTGTCTGTCTTAATTCTACAAATGTTTATTTATTTATTTATGTTTATTTATGAATGATATTTTGATAACGGTTTAATTTAAGAATTTAAATAGATTTTGTTTATGATTACTTTTATAATTGTTTAAACTAAAATGTGACTTAGGCGGGTGGGGTAAGTGTATTTAAACCGCCGCGCTGCAGCCAAGTCTTTGACACACTTGAGCACCAGCGGTCGTTCGGTAAGTGAACTTATTAATATTCGTGTCTTTAAAATATTTTCAATACCATATTTAAGTTATTTATTTTTATTTACTACTTTGTATTTTTGATAGATAAAAATTACATTAATAAATTGTTTATAGATAATTATTTCTTGTTTTCATTTAAATTTATTATTATGGAAAAGCCAATACCGGTACTAATGACCCTAATGAGGTCATTGGTACTGGTATTTTTAAAAATTTAATTTCCAGTCTAAATCCGACATATATATTATGGGCAACTATATAAGATAGCTAGTACTTAAATAATTTTATACTTAAAAGTTTATTAAATATTGCTTTAGCCTAATTAAATGAAGTAACTGCGAATTATCCTCGAGCAATACCATTCCATAACTATTATTATATTTATTATAATACATATTTTTCAAACTAACAAAATAAACATCCCAAGGGATCACACATTCAAGCTCAATAAGTATTACGAACTAACCAACGAACTGATCAGGAATAAATTTATAGTTAGTTTGCATGCATCTTTTAGTTGTAGTTTTAACATTTGAAAACTCAACGTCAAACAGATAAGAAACATGTTAGGTCATCTATATTGTTTCAATCAAAGTTAATTTTAAATAGCAAAATTAAACAGATTGAAAAATGCTCACCAAATTATTAGCTACTTGAAGAGTTGTCATCTGTTTTATGACAGATCTTGATTTTGATTGATTCCCGATGGTCCAGCCTGTTGTCCATCTGACAACTCCGAATCTCCGCTACGCTATTGTACTGTTGCGGAAAGTCCATCTTCTTGAGTGTTTGATGGCGACACGACTGGTTGGTTGCTTTCTCTAAACTAGATCTAGGGACGTCTGATTTCTAGGATTATTTTTTATCAATACGAAATCTCCTTTTAAAAATCTATTGATCTTGGCTCTTTCTTTCTCAAATCTAATCTTGTTTTTTTCTGCCGCCTCGATCATCCTGTTTTGGATGTGTTTATCGATCGCTTCGATATCGACGGACTGATTGTCAAAGTTTATTAGATTTAGTAGTTCAGGAGGTACACAACTTCGTCGACGTGTCAGCAGTGTCAACGGTGCCACACCGGTCGTTTTGTGGACAGTACAATTGAAAGCCAATTGTAAACTGTCCAAAGCTTTATGCCATTCTAGAATTTCGTAATTTTTTATCATTACATGTCCATTTTTTAACGTAGCCATCACCCGTTCAACTTGCCCATTTGCTCGACTGATGCCAGGGGCAATTGAGTGTATTTCAATACCAAAATTTTTACAATAGTTTTTAAACTCACCGAGGAATTCTCGACCACCATCTACCACTACTTGCCTTGGAGTGCCAAATAAGTGAATAACCTGCTTCAAGGCTCCTAGAGTGCTTTGCTGGTTCTTATTATTAGTGTACCGAAGCAAAACATATTTGCTGTAGGCGTCAACCGTAACGACGACATATTCTTGTTCCTGTGGAGAACCGAGCTTACTAGTTATGTCCATGTGAATTACTTCAAATGGAACTGTTGGTTTTGGTATAGGCTGTAACTGAACTTGTGTTGCTCCCGAAGACTGCTTTGATGTTCTGCATACCACACAATTGTCGACAAATTCGCGTATATTGGTGTTCATCTTCTCAAAGTAATAAGTCTCCTTTATTTTACTTAAAGTTTTCTCCCATCCTGGTTGTTTTAGAGACGTATGAAAATGATTTATTAGACTCCACTGAAAAGATCTGGGAACCACAATAAGTTTAAGGCGACCCCTCATAGGATCCAGCCTTTCATGCTTCAGTATGTAGTCTTCCAGTATGTATCCCGTTATGGTGTCATCGTTCCGAAGGGCGTCTATAATTGGTCTGAGCTGTTGATCACGATGTTGTTCCACCTTGATCCACTCCAATTCCTTAGTCAATATATTTACTGCAAGAGAGCTTGGGTTTCGGCTAAAAAAGTCTGCGTGCTGTAATCGTTCACCTTTTCTGTATTCGATATTAAATTCGAAGTTTTGTAGATACGCCCACCAAGGACGTATTCGGGGTAACAGATCTCGTTTACGTTCCGAAGCCTTTAGCGCATTGCAATCTGTAACAACTGTAAACTTTCGTCCATACAAATAATGTCTAAAGTGTTTGTTTGCCCTGACGACAGCTAAAGTCTCCAGTTCGTACGAATGGTATCTGCTTTCCGTGTCCGTAGTCCGCATGCTAAAGTAGGCAACTACGTGTTGTCGCCCGTTAATCTTCTGCACAAGTACTGCTCCAAATTCTAGACTTCTGGCATCGGTGTGAAGTTCTACTGGCTCGGCTTCTCTATATATGGTTAGTACAGGACTAGATGTTAAATAATGGATGACCTTTTGAGGTACTTCTTCATGTTTACTGGTCCAAGACCACCTAATACCTTGTTTGGTTAAATTGTATAGTGGAACCATTAATCGAGCAAAATCTGGAATAAAGCGTCTGAAATAACCTGAAAGACCGTTAAATTGTCGAACTTGCTTTACAGAGGTTGGAATAGGAGATTTAAAAAGGGCTTCAACCTTTTTAGGACTGGGACGAACTTGGCCTTCTTCGATGACGTTACCAAGATATTCTATAGACCTCTTAAAAAATGAACATTTTTCGATATTAATAGAGAAACCTGAATCACGTAAAGAAATCAAAATCCTTTCCAAGTGTGAAAGACCAGATGAGAATTTATGACTTTTATTGATAACGTCATCGATATACACCTGAGCAACGCTGTCATTGCTACCATTGCCAGCGCTACCTGGGTGCAGAAGGGGCCCTAAAGCGGGGTTAATACATCTCTGATATATTGCAGGTGCATTGCATAGCCCAAACGGCATAGTAAGATATTCGTACAAACCATCTGGGGTAACGAATGCAGTCTTTTCAATCGACTCCGGAGAAATAGGTATTTGGTGGAAACCAGAAGCCATGTCGAGTGTAGTAAAATATTTTCCACCAGCTAGCTGGTCTATTTGGTCTCCAATCAAAGGCAATGGATAATGATCACGCACAGTGTTCGAATTCAACTCCCTATAATCCACGCACAGATTATCATCACCGTTTTTTTTTTTACTAATATGATTGGGGAAGAATACGGAGATTTACTTTCCCTAATTATGTTATTCTCAATTAATTCAGAAATAATGTTTTTAACTTTTTCACGTTCGACAGGCGTTAATCGGTAAGGCCTACGTTCGAAGGCGAATTTCAAGTTTTCCAGTATTTACGCGAGTTTTAGCAAAACTTTGAGTGAAAAGAAATGAAAACCGAGTAAGTAATTCGAGTAATTGATTGATTTCGTATTCATTAGTCAAATCATGGTTCAAAATATCGAAAGCAGAGTGATCCGACCGTATGTGCATCACTTGTGGAAAGGAAACTAAATTTGCGCTATCTCGGGTTACATTTACGCTAAGACCGGTTTTATGCAGTATGCACCTATTAAAACATTAGTAGTTGTTTCAAAATCCGGAACTATATAGAATAGTATTTCCACATTTATGTTGTTTATAACGCAAACAGCTGTTAAAGTACTTGTTAAAATAACAGGGACTGGGCCCAAACCACGCAAATAGTTTACAATTAAATTTCTACGTCCAGGAATTCTATTTGCAATTGTCTCACGTATTACAGAGCACTCTGCACCACTGGCAAATACTGCTTCCAAGTTTATTTTGCCAATACGCACATTCATTATGTTTAGAGTACACTTACCGGTGGATATTGAATTGACATTCGATGTAATCTCTTTTTCTCGTCGAAAACATGATCCGAATGTGTGACCTGGCTTAGAACAAAAAGAACAATACTTACTTGTACTTGCAGTAGGTGTAGTTGATGCGATGTTAGGAGTAAGGTTACTTTTTGGCTGAGCACGAGCGTTGTTTCTAAAGTAGCACTGCTGGGAGAGATGCCCATACCTGTTATAAATATTACAATTAGGAGTATATCTATAGTCAGTTCTTAATTTACCTCGTTTTGGAGGAGGACCATTTTGAATTGGCTGTCCTTGGTCCTTACCAAACGCCCAACCAAGCGCCCTTGCGCTTGGTCCCGATTGATGAAGCAACTGAAATAAGTTCGGGTAGGGTTTTAGCTTTAACATTCATTAATTCGATCCTTAGGCGTTCGTCATCTACCATCCCAATAACTGCTTCGACTGCGTCACAGTTATCCAATTTGTCCTTAGTGGTTCGCCTCCACAACAGCCATCCTTGCGATAGAAAATCTGCAATATCTTTGTTAGAATTATAAATATGTTCTCTAAATTTAAGAATATCACGAGAGTAACGAGTTTCTGGCTCAAATGTTGTTATTATAGTTTCGCGTAGCTCCTCCCAAGTGGATGTTGTAACTAGCCAATTATCTGCCCACATTCGAGCTCGACCTTTTAAAAGGCTGCTAACTTTCATTCGGACATCATAATCACTGAGTTGGTATGTACTTACCGCAGTAGAGATGTGGTTGCACCATTCGCGAACACCCACAGTACCATCAGGATCAAAGGAGGGTAAAAATATATCGGTTATTTTTACCTTATCACTTGGTTTTTGAAGCAGACGATCACTAATATTCTGCATCATTGTCATCATCTGCATAAAAAAATTGGGGAGGTATAACATTACCAGAAAACGACGACTGTCCTGCCATTGCAGTGCCTTGAGTGTTACTGGTTTGTAATATTGGTATTGTTGATGGTTCTTCGATGCGCGAGGTGCTCGGCAGAGCAATTTCTGGAGCTATAACAGGATCTGTAAAAATACTAGGACCGGCAGATAGGGATCGCTGGGGCGATCCCACTTCTGATGTCGGATTTAGACTGGAAATTAAATTTTTAAAAAGACCAGTACCAACGACCTCATTAGGGTCATTAGTACCGGTATTGGCTTTTTCCGTAATAATAAATTTTAAATGGAAACAAGAAATAATTATCTATAAACAATTTATTAATGTAATTATTACCTATCAAAAATACAAAGTAAAAAAGTAGAAAATAAAAATAAATAACTAAAATATGGTATTGAAAATATTTTAAAGACACGAATATTTTTTAAGATACGGCAAGTGTTGAACCCTTTTTTTAGGTTAAAATATTGTTTAAAAATAATAAAAAAGTTATTCAATATACTCTTTTTTGTCAATTAAAAAAAACCGAACCGTTTTAAAACAATTTTATTTCTGGAAAATATTTTATTTTAAAATGTATAAAGAATGACTTAATGACCTTGATTACGAACCGTTTTTTTACGTAGCTGATTTTAATGAACAAAAGAGTTAGAAAAAAGACTACTCTTTTTTCTAAAGACAACTAATATATATATTTAGAGTTTAGTGTATTGTAAGGCTATTTATTTTATATTTAGCATTTATTACCATAATATTAGTGTATGGCCATTTTGGACATGTTACGTACCTAACTGATGCCTGCTAATACGTGCATGACCCAATGAAAGTACCCAATGGAACTAACAAGGATCTGCAAAATTACTGAATACGTTTTATAGGCCCAATGACGATATTACTAATGGCGATTTCCGTCAAAACACAACTAGGAATTAAAAGATCTAGCATGGTGAATATTTTTTTTTTCATATCATTGACTTGTTCGGGCGTTTAAAAAAAAACTTCAGCTGACAACAAACATACGAGTTACGTTCTTTGACCAAGATTTCTAAAAGTAATTTGTGGCTAACGGTTATGGTATTATAGTACTTCAGTTTAGAAGGTAAATATTTTTTTGTTTTTAATGAATTTATGCAATTTCAATTCATCATTAACAAAATGTTAACAAACATCATTGATAACCACCATACAGAAAATTGTTTAGCATGTATGAGCAAAAGCAAGTAAGGAATTTCTCTTTGTCCACTTCTTACTTATGAAAAAAAATGGAATATCACAAGGTGCTTCAATGAAGATTTATGTAACCGTCACATAAATGTAACCCATTCAGTAATCATTTACCCAAGAGTAGTTCAACAATGATACGCAAATCGTTTCGGTTACATTCGATAAACCAAATGGTTTGCTGACATGCTTTAACTGCTTTGAACTCTTAATCAACGTTATTTTATCTAAATACGTATAATAAAGATCATATAACTCATTACATGAATTATATATTAATTAACAATTTGGAATGAAAATCTCGTAGAAAAAAACAAAGAAACTGAATAGTAAGTCTTAATTAAATCTGAAAATTGAAATGAAAATCTGAATATTAGTTTCCATTTTCTACCCTTAAATGATTATTTACAGTTTCTTCAACAGTTCTTATATTTCAACATATATTAATATTATATTAAAGCAGACCATCAAGTCGAGAAATTGGTTCCGCTTGAGTTGAAACAGAATTGTAAGATGGTTTTAATATTGTTAACAAATTAATTACTCTCCTAGAAACTCCAATCTCTTTTATTATTTTATAAATCTTTTGATTAGTCTTTTAAGAAATTTACAAAACAATATTGTAGGCATTGGCTAATTAAGATTACCAACACTATTCAAACAAAACGTTGGTTTACTTTCATCAGTATTTCTCTCTTTGTAAAATAGTTTTTGAATATACATTACTATTAATAATTAATCGAAATAGCAGGTTCTCGCAGCAGCTAGTATTAAATATATTTTAATACTGACTGTTAGCAACATCTCTGTCTGACTACTAAGTCAAAATTCAAAAATGTAAAATGTAGAGAGATGTAAGTAAAGTTTTTTTTATTGAACAGACAAAGGAACTTCACAAATATATCTACATAACGTAAACGATGAGTATAGTCATAAAGTGTGTGGCAGCCGTCTACGTCCAATCCGGGACACGATGCAAGTACGCTCCACATGTATTTAAAATAAATTAATTATTTAACAATTCGACAACACATTTGTAATTACTTAAACAAACATTATAATCAGGATGTTTGTATATAACCTATGTCGGTATGATTGATCGACTTATAAATATGATGTGTGCGGACGTGCGCTTCTGTGTGTGTGCATCTATGTGTGTGGCGCATCTTTGTTCTGGTGTATGTGGACGTCTGTGTGCTGGTGTATGTGTACGTCTGTGTGCTGGTGTATGTGTACGACTATGTGCTAGTGTATGTGTACGTCTGTGTGCTGGTGTGTGTGTGTGTCTGTGTGCTGGTGTGTGTGCGTCTGTGTGTGTGCGTGTCTCTGTTTGTATTTGCACGCTTGGGGGTGTGTGTGTGTGTGCGCGTCTCTCTCTCTCTCTCTCTCTCTCTGTGTGTGTGTGTGTGTGTCTATGTACTGGTGCGTGTGTGCGTCTGTGTTCGTATGCATCTGTGTATGTTTTGGTCTGTATGTGCATATTTTATTGGACTGTATTGTTTTACATTTTGATATGAGTTTTTTTAAACTTTTGAATAAAAACTTTTCTTACTGTTAAGAACATACATAAATATTTGTATAAACTCACAAAGAAGCAAGATTCTAACCTGTTAGGTACCAGTAGGTTTCATTATCTTGAAAACACCTCTAGCGCTATCGCTTTGAACGTTTTCAATATTCGTTCTGTATTAAACCTATAATTAAATTATGTAAATAATTTTTAAACATGCTGTATTTTATCATTTTGCTTAAAAACATTAAGAACATAATTCTGCATAACATAACAGCAGAAATATATACAGGGAAGAAAAAAATATAAAACGTTTTCGCTTTGAGTTCCAGCACAGTATAAATAATAAATGCATGAATCCAAGCCATGTCAACTTTGCTGACGTCATTTCATCATGTATATAATATGCATTGTACTTAATCAGGTATTAGATTAAAAGTCCAAATATATTTTTACGTTGTTGAGAAAATTTGTATATAATTAGTAGTTTTTATTAATGTTTTACTTAATGATAAATAAGTGGAAATAGCTAAGTAATATATATCATCGTAGGGTCAATAGATAGTATATTTTATATATCCATTAAAAATGAGATTTCATTTTCAAGTTATTGGTGTGCTGTTAAAAGTACGTACTTGATTCACAGCCCTTACAAACGACATTTTAATTTGTAATATATTTGTTCTACCCATCTGCTAAATATCTCAATCCTACTAAATAATAAAAATATCGGTTTGAGTCTTAATTGCAATAAAATTAAAACTGTACTGATTTTGTTAAAAGTTTATGTCATTAGCTAGATTAGCTTATATGCGTGTGGTAAGTTGTCCGCATGCCAATCATCTATACATACAATAGAACTGTCACTGATCGATGTCTGTACATGGAAAATATTTATAAAAAAACATTATATGCTCTTTTCATGACATGGCTTAAAGTCATACATTGATTTAATGATAATAACTGAAAATGTTTCCCAACTATTTTCACTCAAGGTATGATTAATGTAAAAGAGAATCGGGTCTCTCTCAACTATGTCCGGGAAAAGATAAAGTCGGCCTTTCTCAGTAATATTCTCGGGGTGTGGACGAGCCTCTACAAGGCGTTTATCTCCATTATATATTATTATTGTACATTTTCTCATTTGTATTAGAAACAATGCAATTGGGTAATTATAATCATGATGGCTATAATATTTTACTTTTTTACAAAAGAATTTACAAAAGAATGTATATTAATAAACAGGAACATAGTATTTCATTTTAATAGAATAAAAAACTGAAATAAATAACTACAATGTATTATTTTTTATTACAACCATATCATAAGTTTCCACACATCATCACAACTTCAAAAGAAAGTACCATTGTTTACCAAAAGCTTTCCAATACTATTAAATATATTTCTCCAACAAATAAGTAAAAATTTTCCATTCTTTAGTTTCAGAATTGTAAGAGAAAATGTAATACTTAAATATCTACATAAATGCTTTAATATTACATGTTATAAAATCTTTATATCTTACTGGAAAATATATATAATACAACTAATATTGGTACAATTACTTTTAATACTCTAAAGTATTAAAATAAATTTAACGTATTTATAATATGAAAATTGTTTAACATTTAAGTAATTAAAAAATAAGTATTAAATTTGCGATAAAAGTCATTCAATAGCTTGGCTAAAACCAACTTGGTTAATACACTATACTTATTGTATAATATAATCTTAAGTTTATGATTAGAATTATAATCTTACTAGAGGTCGCCGGCGACTTCGTCCGCGCGGTTTTAGTGTTGCCGCCGAGTTCCATATAAAATTGCAAAATCCATCTATCTATCTATTTAAAACCCTTAGGGGTGGAATTTAAAAATCCGTTCCTAGTACACCACTACGTACAAAGACGTAATGTCATGTATTAGTCACAGCGAGATGACATATACCCTATAGCCTTCCTCAATAAACGGACTATTCAACACAAACAGAATTTTTCAATTTGGGCCAGCAGTTCCAGAGATTAGTGCATTCAAACAAACAAACTCTTCAGCTTCATAATATTAGTATAGATTTGTTGGAAGCTTAGAAAATGGAAGTTATACGTTCATAGATGGCCTTATTGAAATGATTGCCAACAGACTACCAACATTAGAAGAATGAGTGAAGATAGCCATTACAGTTCGTCGCTTCATTCTTTGATAAAATTATCTGACAAGTTAGTCTTTATACTATTGGCACTATCGCTTGTTATTTAGAGAAATTGAATTGAATTTCCGCTTCCGCTATCTCACGTTCGTTTTAGTTCTTATCGACTTACATTTTTAGAGATACTTGGAAACAAAATTTTATCTCCCTCCTTCCCTTTACGATGACTATCGTTGTAGTTCGGTTTTGAAATGAAACGTTGGTGCGATTGTATTAAACTAAATGTACCTCTACTTGAAATCCAGAAGTGGTCCTTAATCGTATTAAAAATGATATACAAATTTAGAAATACGTAAAAAAAAAATTATAAAGAAATAAGTTATTTTATTAGCACCTTGTATAGTGCACAGTGTACAAACACTATCCTTAATAAAATAAAAAATATTTCATTTACAAAAGAGGTTATTACAATAATTATAACAGACATAGGCAAATCAGAAACGGAGTCGGGCGACAAGCAACTGTCTTGTTTCTGTTATTCTTTCGTGTCAACGTAACATTTATCTTGCTTAACTAATATTAACATATAAACAACTATACAGATCTGCTACTAATGCTGACAAGTGATTGACGAGAGATGGCGGAAAATATATTTAAATTTCTCAAATGGAAAATATAATGTTATTTTATATAATATTTTGTTATTTTTTTCTAAATGGATTACCTTGTCCTACATTTACATCATCAAACAAAGCGGCTCATATAATTAGATCAAACTCCACTTCAAAGAGTTCGTTTCATCATTCATATTTGAAAATATATTTGCATTATATCTGGTTTTCGAATATTCGTATAATAAGTACTCGTAAGTTGAATCCGAGAAAATATGTTGATTTGAATGTAAAATTAGCTTAACATACAACGTAGTCAATAGAATCTAAGGAGAAGAATATTCCATTGAATCCTTAGGAGTGAGTCCTAGTTGAAAATGATTGAAAAATATTACATAGAAACTATTCTAAAGAGTGAATCCATATGAACTTAAATAGGTTCTTATAAGACATACTAATCAAATATAAGACATAATAAAAAAATATCATTTTTAAATTTGTTATTTTGTAATCGAGTTCTGTTAAAAAATACGTTCAAGTTAAGGAAAGATGGAATGTAAAAATCTGGGATGACAATTAAAATAGAGCGGAATAGTCATAGAAAGATCAATAAAATTTGTCTGTGTTACCGTTAATAATGCAATAAACAAAATAAACTAACGACAGGTATATAATTTATTACATGCACTTCTGAATTAAATATAATATTTCCTGGATTTAAACTAGCGCAATACATTTTTTATTTTAACATAACCGTTACACTGCTTCTCAATAGTAAACATTTAATTTTAAATTAGAGTTTAAGTGTTGTCACTAAAACAGCAATATAATATAATAGAACGATTTAAAAATGGAACTCTTACATTGTGACTAATATGTGATTTTTTTTTTATTAAAATTTTCTTCGGCTAAAATTTTAACGGTATTCTTGTAAGATCTATTTGTTTAATTTATATTTTTAATGTTACAGTTCGTTGATACTTAATGAATGTGAAAATATATTACAAAATGAGTAATGTTTAACTTAAGTTACGGTATTTAGTAATTTATAACTTAACAGAACTCAAGGGGCAAAGTTTAACAATTAAAAAGCTTAACAAGTCGTTTATTAAGCTCTATATTTTACATGTTGAAGAGGGTGCAAATTATATATGTTATAAGTAAGATGGTTCTAAGATATTCCAACATTAAATACTACTTACTCATATATTATTTATTTTGTTAGTTTGAAAAATATGTCTTATAATACATATACTAATCATTATGGAACCTATTAAGGTTATATTATTATATATTATAGGTGAAACCTTAAAAGCATTTTTTATTATATTATATAATAAAAAATCCATAATATTTAGTTAGCTATTTTAGTACTTAACAACATCTATGCTGTTCGTTTCATTAAAGATCAGTAGAATTAGTTACAAGTTGTTCAAGGTTAGTTTAATTTAGCAAAATACATACATTGTTATTTGAATAAATAATTATTGGAAGTTTATGTATACGAGACGATAAGATATAAATAAATATCGATACCGTGTAGCTATTATTATATTCTAGGACAAAAACAATGTTTCCGTTTATAGGAAATTACAAATTGATGGCTTTTAGGTTTATTAATTATAAACATACGGTTGAATATTTTTGATATAATTAGCTTCTTTGAGAATAAATTTGGTAACCTCCAGAAATACAAAATAAATTAGTGGTAACATAACTTCGGAGGTTTTTTTGATAAAGTTTTATAAATATTTAAAAATATCTAGAATCATGTAAGCCATGTTCAAATAATTTAAATTGGATAATCGTCCCAGTGGTCGCGGGTTCAAATCCCTGTCCATATTGGTTTATCGTTAATTCTATATTAGGCTTTATTTTTTAAGTATGAAATTTTGTAGTTATGATAACCTACAAATATTAAAATAATAATTGAGATAAAATACGATCTAATAATATATTTTTAAGCTGGCTGTTTACCTGGTTGTCAGTGTTCAGGTTCATAGACGCCTACGATCTTTTGTATAGTTAGAGAAATTATGAACGGCTGTTATATATTACCCTTTGTACTCTCTATTGTTTAGATATATATTCCTGTTATTTATGTGATACATTGGTGTATTCACTTAGATTAAGTAGTTGTTATTATATAGATAATTATAGCAACAGTAATCACTGTATTTACTCCCCATTTACTAATTATTGTTTACTTTTGCTTATTATTGTTTACTGATATTGTTTACCGCCATTAACTAATCATGTTTAACTATCCCAAAACTCTTTACTATATAAGCTTAGATAATAAGAAACTGAATTCATTCTATATTCCAAATTCAACCAAATCATTGTTTTTCTGTGTGTCTTACTTATAGTTACTATATTGTAGTTAAAAACGAATTATATTGCTTAAAACAAGTTTAAGTTGTTTGCTACGTAACAATTTTGGCGCAGTCGGTAGGATAGCCTAGGGCAGTCAGACAGGGATAACGTACCTGTTAGGTTGTGAAACAGCAAGTACGGTACCTGAAGGGTTTTGAAACTCCCTGCCGAACCAGCGATGTCTATCCGCATATTGATTGTTCTACTGTGGTAAGTGGCTTAAACATACATATTGCTCAACTCCCTATTCCTCATCACTTTTCTCTAAATCTATTTTTTTTTTTTTTTTTTTTTTTTTTCTCCTAAATCCAATGATTTCAAACTCCAAAATCACAATGCCAGACAATAAAATAATTTCCAACTCAGAGTTAGACTTAGGAACTCTATTAAAGCTAATTCCTGATTTCGACACCTCGCAAAACTCTCAAGTCTATAGATTCATTCGGTCGTGTGACTCCGCATTCCAACTAGCATCAGTAAATCAGACAACAGTTCTCTTGACGTACGCGTTAAACAAACTCACGGGTCCAGGTTCACCCGACGTTCACTCCAAACAATTCTTTAAATGGAATGACCTAAAACAATTTCTAATTCAAAAATTTTCACAAACCAAAACTCTTGCGCATCTGAATTTAGAATTGCAATCATACTTTCAAAAACCCCTAGAAAGCATTACCGATTTCTTCCTTAGAGTCGATCTATGTAGGAGCAAAATTCTGGAAAAGCTAACAGCAGAGATAACCGATTCCACATTAGAAGGCCGCAAAGCGACTACCGAAGAAACGGCTCTTAATGTATTTGTAAACGGTCTTAGCTCTGATATAGGTATGATGCTCCGTGTTCATGGTTTTCAAACTCTGTCGGATGCAGGACATTTTGCTATCCAGGAAGAAAAAATTAGAAATATGAACCGGGCTAGACAAATATTATATAAAAATACAGTTTCAACAGGCTTCCCAAAAAATCCTCCATTCCATCAATCAATAAACCAACAACAACTTAGAAATTTCTCGCGACAGCAACAGCCTAACAAAACTTGTAATTACTGTAAAAAACCTGGTCATTTAATCTCAGAATGCCGTAAACGCGCTTATAACAATAACTTGAAACAACCAAATTCAGGACAGCAAACTCCTACGACATCCACAACTGCTGTAAAAGGAGTAAATAATTTAAACTTCGAAGCGGCCGAAGCTACGGACACGCCTTTGGAAACCGCTTCAGCCCACTTTTACAGTGTCCAAACACCGAAAATGGATCTAGAATCACATCAAATAAACTAGCAACTCATCCAAATCCTAATTTTATTAATTCAATAAATAATTCCTCTTATCCAGTCCATCGGGGACAAGGAATTATTCCTAAAATCAGTAAAGAGTACTTACACGCAAATCAACCAGTCCATCGAGGACATTTTCGTGATGCATGTACTCAAACTGATATTCAAATAAGTCTTATATCAACTCCAACTCAAACAAATTCAAAGCCTAAATCTAAATCTAAGCCTAAATCTAAATCTAAGCCTAAATCTATTAAATCAAATCCTAAGTATACTAAATCTATTATATCAAATCCTATATCTACTAGGTCTGTTACTATTTCAGCACTAGATGTGCCTCCAGAAAATCTACTGCATTGCAAATTCCACATTAAAGGTAAACCAGTAACCTTACTGATCGATACAGGAGCCGCTATATCTGTCCTTAACAAAGAACATATAGGTAGTGCACCTCTAGATCAATCGAGAATCGTATCGATCATAGGTATATCAGGAAACCAATCCTCTATTCAAAGCTTCGGCACAGCCAAAATATCTCTAGATCATTTTCCTAAATTCAATTTCCATGTAGCTAACCTTAACATCAAAGCGGACGGTATCTTAGGCAACGACTTCATGAGCCAATTCAATGTCAATATTTTCGTGCAATCAAAAACCATGAGTATACGGGATCGCACCTACAAATTATTCTTTATTAAAGAGAAACCTATGGAATCCATAGATAACAAACAATTCGTAGGACAACGATCTGAAACTGTTATTACATGTTTTACTAAAGATATTCAAAACGGATCCGCCATAATCAACAAACAAACTATTAGCGACGATATCACTATTCCTAATGCATTAGTTACAGTAAAAGACAACATATTTCTAATTACTTGTGTAAATTCCAGTAACGAAGATAAACTTTTATCAATACCCAAAGTCCAAGCAAGTGAGCTAACGACGTTTGAATCCACAGATAACATTCCAATTAGTTTAACAAATTCATTGACATCAAAGGAAATTCAAGATAAAATAGATAAACTTATCCGTAGAGACCACCTCAATGAAGAAGAAGGTAAATCTCTTAATAAAATAGTTACGCAGTTTCCAGACATCTTTTACACCGAAGAAGAACCTCTTACATTTACGAACCACACCAAACACACAATCCCCACTACAACGGATGTGCCTATCAACACAAAAACCTACCGATTTCCCTACGTTCATCAAAAAGAAGTGAAATCGCAAGTACAAAAGATGCTAGATCAAAATATTATTCAACCTAGTACATCACCTTGGAGCAGCCCCATTTGGGTAGTTTCTAAAAAACAAGATGCATCAGGAAAACAGAAATGGCGCGTAGTAATCGACTATCGTAAGCTTAACGATGTTACAATAGGAGATAGTTACCCTTTACCTAATATTACCGACATCCTAGATAAGTTAGGCCATTCAATTTATTTCACTACACTAGATCTTACCTCGGGATTTCATCAAATCGAACTCGATCCCAAAGACATTCCAAAAACAGCTTTTAATACACCATACGGACACTATGAGTTTCTTAGAATGCCATTTGGTTTGAAAAACGCACCCGCTACGTTTCAGCGTGCTATGGACAGTGTCTTACAAGGTCTACAAGGAGAACGTTGTTTTGTTTACTTAGATGATATAGTAGTATTCGCATCGAGCCTTCAGGAACATGAACAAAAACTAAATGAAGTCTTCAAACGACTACGACAACATGGTCTAAAAATTCAGCCCGATAAGTGCGAATTTATGAGAAAAGAAGTAGCTTACCTAGGACATATTATTTCAAGTGAAGGTGTAAAACCAAATCCCGATAAAGTTAAAGCTGTTCAAGAATTTCCAATTCCTAAAAATTGTAGAGACATAAAATCATTTTTAGGCCTTGCAGGCTATTATCGAAGGTTCATTCCAAACTTTAGTAAAATCACAAAACCTCTAACAGGGCTCTTGAAAAAGGACGTTCCATTCGTTTGGGAAAGTGCTCAACAACAAGCTCTTGACACTTGTAAGGGCATCCTTACTAAAGCCCCTATCTTACAATATCCTGATTTTACCAAAGAATTCGTTTTAACCACTGACGCTTCTCTTTACGCAGTCGGAGCTATCCTGTCTCAAGGTCCAATCGGCAAAGACTTACCAATTGCATATGCTTCACGAACGTTAAATAGTGCAGAACAAAATTATTCGACTATAGAACGTGAACTATTAGCCATAGTGTGGGCCGTAAATCATTTTCGACCATATCTGTTTGGACAAAAATTCAAAATCATTACAGATCATAAGCCTTTGACATGGATATTTTCCATCAAAGACCCCGGTAGTCGTCTGATTCGTTGGCGTTTGAAACTAGAAGAGTACGATTACGAAATCGTTTACAAAGCCGGCAAAGCTAATACCAATGCAGACGCACTTTCTCGTCCACCAATAATGAATTCTAATGTAATCAACCTAACGGAAGATGCTTCTACCTCTATTGAATCCGACTACCTTCAATTAAATTATGAACATTACGTATCTCTAAGGTCGTCAGAGCATCTAAGTATCAATAATTCCCATTTAAAAACCTCTTCTGATCAACTACTGGATCATCGACATAAAGACATCTATATTCCAACCCCTTGCATTCATCATGATCAAGACAACTTGTTCAACGAAGCGATATCATCGTGTTCACAAGTAGAATCTTACCTAGAAAAGTCCAAGTCACTCTACGATGTAGACCTACTAGTCTCAGACAAAAAACAAAACCTTTATTTTTCTTATTCTAAACCTAACCACTGCGATCCTTGGGATAGTGAAAGTTATTTTAAATCCCTTTTGTCTTGCCTTCAGAAACATAGCATAACCACACTTTTCGTCCCCGACCTTGTAAATTATTACCAAACGAACAACATCGAATAACAGCCTATCTAGCTGAAATCTATAAATGCGAAATTAACATTTGTGAAAATAGAGTAAAATACCCCACAACAGAAGAAATCCCAAATATCTTAAAATCATATCATAATGAACCACTTTTTGGACACCGTGGTATAGTTGAAACATATAGAAAAATCCGCTATGAATATTTCTGGAAAGGAATGACAAATGACATTAAAAATTACATCGACTCTTGCCTTGTATGCCAACGTAATAAAATTCAGAGGAAAACTTTCCAAGCTCCTATGGTCATAACATCTCAGTCAACCGAACCTTTTGAACGAGTCTCAATTGATTTAGTCTCTTATTCCGAAGTTAGCGACAATAACAATAAATATGTTTTAACATTACAGGACGATTTAACACGTTATGTTCAAGCTTATCCAATACCTGATAAAGAAGCATTAACTGTAGCTCCGCAAATACTTCATTTTTGCCAACATTTTGGGATCCCCAAACGATTTCATTCGGATCAAGGCACCGAATTTATTAATCGTGTAATGAAACAGCTAATTAAATTCTTTGGTTCTAAACATACCGTCAATACAGCATATCATCCACAAACAAACGGCGCTCTAGAGAGATTTCACGCTACATTACGTGATCATATACGTATGTACCACAGTCGAAAACAAAGAAATTGGGATTCAATCATTCCATTCGCGGTAATGTGTCATAATACGTCAGTAAATAGTTCCACAGGGTATACTCCTTACGAACTTCTTTTCGGGTTCAAACCTCGTCCATTATATTCATTAAAACCATCCTCTGATTATTCTACATGTGACTATCTAAAGGATCTAAATGAACGCCTTAAAGTTTCTCGAGATGCTGCTTTACAAAATCTCGAAAAAATGAAAGAGAAAGCCAAAGAACGTTATGATAATCAAATTAAAAATTTTGTCGAATACAAAGTCGGTAGTAAAGTTATGTTGCGAGTTCCTAACCCCAATAACCTAGGTTCTAAATGGGAAGGTCCTTATGACGTAATACGTGTTGGATTTAATGAAAATTACCTTATTAAAAAGGCTGGCAAAAATCAACTTGTGCACGCTAATCGTTTACGACCATATATGGTAAATAATAATGAATAATTCTAGTACATAATTATAATTAATTAAACTACTAATTTACCTTTATATTTAATACTAATTATTATTACAGGGTCTGTCGTTCTACAACAGCCCAAAACACTACATCCTTATTCCAAATATTCCATGATCCAAATTATATTTACAATTTTATTATTTGCTCTCTAATAAAACTCGTAATAGTATTCGCTATGTATAAACTTTACATTATCATAAGAAATTATATTACAAAGCAAAAGGTGACTAGTTCTAACTCAGTTATCCTTCCTATTACAGGGCAACCGGAGGGACACTAGCCATTATAGATATTTTCCTACCCCTTACCTCAAATGCCGGTATATTTTATGACGAAGAACAGAAAATCTTCATAACCGATGAATCGTGGAAACTAATAATATATAGAGATTTAAAGCCTCTTTTCCTATCACATGATTCTCTTTTACGTCTATCGAATAACTTTCAAGCTATGTCTTCTCAATATAATAATCTTCCAAGCGTTCAATCAACAAAATCATTTGTAAATATTAACCTTAATAAAATCGAAAACAGACTTTCAGAACTAAGTATGTATCTAGGCAAAAACTCACGTACTAAAAGAGAATTGTTAGACGGTCTAGGCTCTGTTCTTAAATGGCTAATTGGCACACCAGACGCTAAAGACGCCATGCGGTACGACGATTGTATCAATCGGCTTGAGAAACAAGAATTAGACTTAACTGAGCTCATGCAAGAACAAATTCAAATCACTTCTTCTGCGATTAAAAATTTTAATGAAACTATTTTTAAAATATCTTTTGATGAACAAATTATTAATGAAAATATCAACCGCCTAAACAATTATCTAAATAGAAGTGAAAAACTCATATTTGACATTAAAGTAAGCGAAGATATAACGATGATCTCCATACAAATCTTAGAACTTGTAACAAGCCTAGAAAATGAAATAAATGACTGTTTAACAAGTATTCTATTTGCTAAATCTAATATAGTCCACCCTTCGATTATCAAACTAAAGAAATTATATGAAGAGCTTTTATTATCCAATAAAGTTAGACGCAACAAAAGTCTAGTAACTTTAATATCCATCGAAAATATCCACACACTATTAGATTCATCTTCTCTATCAGCTTATGTCTATTCTAATCGTTTGGTTTATATATTAGAATTTCCATTAATACAAAACGAGATCTTCACCTTATATCATCTCTATTCGATACCTACCAAGCATCCCAATTCCTCTTACCATTCCACCATCCTTCCTGAGCACATGTATCTAGCCACGAACCCTAGTGGACAACAGTATGTGTCTACGAGCTCACTAGAAACCTGCAACGCCTTACGCCTTGCGCCTTACGTAGCAAACAACCTAAAACAAGTTTAAGTTGTTTGCTACGTAACACGGCTCTTGAGATTGATTGATATAACAAAAGATTCTTAAGAATTGTAGTGAGGTTTAATTTCAATCACAAATGATTGAGTTTAAAAGACTTATAAGTGAGTAAAAATCTAGTTCATCTCAGATGAAGATAGATACATTAAACTGGATTAAACTTTGAGACATTATATATTTTCCAATTGCATTTAGATTATTTTTAAGAATTTAATACTTCCATAGAAGTAGTTATAACACAAGCAGTTTTAAGTAGGAATTATTCAGCAGCTACAGCTCAATATCCTTGGAATTTATATCTGAAATATAATTCCATCGGTATTTGCTACTGAATACTGTTGATACCGGAATACAAATTAAACTAATTGATCTACTAGTGAAGTAGAGAAACAACTGGAATTATAGATTAAAGTATTTGTATTTTTTTTTGTAGATGATTAGGCTTCCTTTTATCACTTGCTTCCATCTTGTTACTATAATGTGATTCCTTTTATAGATCGAGCATATCGTTATCGAGACAGTAATAGGCCTACTGTTAACACAACACCATGAAATATAATTGGAAATTTCCATTTTTTTTTTTATATAATTTCTCATGAAAATGAAACAATTCTCGAATAATAACACAACACTAGTATAATATTTGTCGACTCAGATAATACGCTTTATCTATACCATACAGTTTTAATCAACCAGGGTTTTTTGATGCATGAGAAACATCATATAAATAGACAATAATTTCAAGTAGGATTATGTTATGTAACAATGACTTTAAAAATATATAAAATGTACTTATTAGACATTATAAAAGTACTATTTTATACGTTTATATGTATACTTAAAATAAAATCGTAATCTATATCGAGATCCTTTGACATTAAAATAAATTTTAAACAAAGTTTATTTCTTTTTTGTGTAAACCATTTATGGGCAACCTTGAAAAGTTGTGGGCCAAACTTTAGTGTGAAAATACATTCGCGGGCCGCGTTTAAAAGTAGTTCATTTTAAAGTAGTGTTGTCAAGTAGTGTTCATAATTTTTTGCACTATTGCAAATATCTATATATCAGACATGAAATAATACGACAATATTATTATAATATCAATTTATTAAAATAAAAAAATGAAATGAAAAAAATTGGTACAACATTATAATTAAATCGTTAAATTTGGAATTGTTACAAACTACGAAAGTTAAATAGCAACACCGAAATCAATGAGACACTTGAGCTTGAATTTGGGAAACTAATTCATCGATGTTTGGATTAATTCCACTGATACAAAGACGTAAAGAATTTTCCAAATTATCGGCAGTCAGCCTTGTACGATGTTTTGATTTATTAACTTTCATCATTGAAAAGAACTGTTCGCATTTATAAGTACTGCCAAACGCACAAAGCAATCTTCTTGCGAATTTTCTAAGTTGCGGAAAATGGTCTTCTTCGAGGTTTTTTGTAGAAATCGCACAACTCCACGTCTTCAAATTTAGATTTTAGGAGTGAGTTTTCTTGAATCTCGATCAACTCCATTTGCATGTATAATGGAGCATTTTATACATTACTTTTTGTTGGAGTAGCAAATAAATTGAAACAGTCATCCATGTTTTTGAAATCGCTAAATCTGTTCGAAAATTGCTCCGACAGTACCTTGAGTTCTTCAGCATTTTGAGCATGAGCAATATTCTCATACGCAGAGAGCGTGGGAAAATGGTAACTGTTACCAGACAGCAACTGTGCCTCCCACAAGCGGATTTTATTCTGAAACGCTTTCAAATGGCTGTACAAATCATTAACTGACTGTCCTTGTTTTTGATTTTTCAAATTTAAATCATTCAAATAGCCAGTAAGGTCGACCAGAAATGCTAAGTCACATATCCATTTTGGGTCACTCAATTCAGATAGTGTTTTATCTTGTATTTGCTTTATGCTTTTGCTTTTATTGTCTTTTATCTCATTTATAAGCTCGTAAAACCGTTTCAGCATTTTCCCTTTGCTTAGCCATCTGACTTCACAATAATATGGCACGTCGTCATATTCCGCTGATATTTCATCCAAAAACGCCTCGAACTGACGATGATTAAGCCCTCGGGATCGAATAAAATTGATGGTTTTTACTACCACATTCATAACATTCTGGAGTCGAATGGACTTGGAATGGACACAAGTTCTGTTGGTGGATAATGCAATGCAATGAAAGACTATCAAATCATCTTTTTGCACATTTAGTTCAGTTGCTTTTTCATTCAAAATTCCGATGAAACCTTTACGTAAGCCGACCATAGAAGGTGCACCATCTGTGCATACTCCAACTAATTTTGACCATGGCAAGCCAAAACTTGTGAATACCTTTTGAACTTCATTAAAAATGTTCTCTCCTGTAGTGGTACCTTTTAGCGGCTGTAAAGCAAGCAATTCCTCAGTAACAGTGAACACTTTATCAACACCTCGAATAAATATAGCAAGTTTAGCTG
Source organism: Napeogenes sylphis (assembly GCA_959347405.1). Classification (NCBI taxonomy): domain Eukaryota; kingdom Metazoa; phylum Arthropoda; class Insecta; order Lepidoptera; family Nymphalidae; genus Napeogenes; species Napeogenes sylphis. The sequence goes on along the minus strand of OY365788.1, from coordinate 23,496,857 downwards.
TGTCCGACAAATCGGTGCTCTCGTCTAATGCTATGGAAAATGATTCAAAACCAGCCATACGGTCAGTCAATGTTGTTTTGATATCATTAGCCATCATTTCTATATGTCGGACAACAGTTCGTCTTGACAAACTAATTATTTCAAATTCATTATTCTTTTCAGGACACAAAACACTGCAAACTTCTAACATACACTCCTCGATAAATTCTCCTTCAGCAAATGGTTTTAATGACTTTGCCAATTTTGAACTAACTATAAAACTAGCTTTCACAACATTATCAAGTTGTGTTCTTTGTTTATCAAACATTTGCTGCTGCTTTCCCAAATTTGCAATAAGCTTCTGTATTTTGTCTTTTCTTATTTGTCCTGTCAGTAAGTGCAGCGTAGGATGCTTAGTTGAGTAATGACTCTTTATATTGAATTCTTTCATCACTGAAATGGATTCATTACACAGCAAACAAATAGGCTTACCATTGTGAAAGATAAAAAAGAATTCTTCAGTCCATTTTTCTTGAAATTGGCGACCCTCTGCATCTACTTTTCGTTTCTTTCCACCAGACATTATTTTCGTATACAAAATATAATTAGTAGGCACTCAAGATGCACACAAAGTCACAAAGCAAATTGATGGCACTAGGAGTTCGCTAGGATATCGCTCGTCGAAGTTATCACCTCGGTAGCTCAAATAGAACTGAACTTAAGTTCGGGCCATCCACCCGTTTATATAGGCAAAATGAAGGAATGATCTAGAATCGTCTAGTGTAGAATAGTTGAGAAGAAATAATCTTTTGTTGCGCCGCCAGTGAGGCGGCAAACATCAAAGGCTTTTATGTTTGCCGCCTCACTGTTTGATGATCGCCGCCAGTCGGCTTGCTCGCTCACTTGATTCCGTGAGTATGAGTAAGTAGTGTAATTTTTTTTTTTAATTAGTTTTTACAAAATGTCTTGCGGGCTGGATCAAATCATACAGCGGGCCGGATCCGGCCCGCGGGCCGGTTGTTGCCCACATATGGTGTAAACCAAGTTTATTTCCGTTTAAACGTAGATTACTAACGTAGGTAACATGATAATGATAATGATAATAAAATACAAAACAAAATTAAATTGAAATAGAGTTTGGAATTCCCAATAAAGGTGAATCTAGAATTTTAACAAAAATATAATATCAATCAGTTTCAGACCTGCAGATAGTTAATTAAATATTTAAAGTATTATATTTATAGTTTTATTATGTTATATATTGTACCACATATTCAAAATATAAATAATTGTCTTGTGAAATATGTGGTACAATAACATTTGAATTATACACCTTTAAGAAACTTAAGATTATATGAAAATAATAATATATAAATTACTATTCTCTCCCAAAAACCATAATTTCGAGAAAAAACCTTCTTTTCATGCGAAAGAAGTTCCTTTAGAATCGGAAACAAATTTTTAAAATACATGGAAAATAATAACTGCTCTTAAACACATTCAAGATAACCGAGTTAATATATTGGAATAAAATTGTTAATTACAACTCATTCTTAGTTTATACATTTCATTAACAATTCACTCTGCATACTTTTGCTTTCAAATGAAAATCGTTCTGTTGAGCTAATTCAGTACGGGGAGCGACGTGCTAATTCATTATTAATTCAGTCTTTTAAAACTACTTGCCTGACAAGTTAAAACTGAAAAATATTATTATATATATATTGCAAAGTAATTTTGTGTATTCTTTGAGGTTTTTAAGACTTTTCTACAAGTATCTATTGAGTAGGTGTTTGTACGTAGCAATAACAATTTGTCATACTAATACTTTACTTTTATATTATGTTATATATTTTAATTGTAATATATGTTTAACTCGTTACTATATGAGACTGAATGTTTGTAATTTTAATACAAGAAATATTTCCTAGGTCTGTCTAATATCGTTTAATTTGTATAAAAATAAAACACTGTTGTTTTATACTTACTAGCTTTAAGACGTGAGCCGTCTAAGATGACCGAAACGCACATTATATTACTAATTATGTGCAAATCTGGCAAACATGATCTAAAGCTTTCGATTTTTTTTTAACAAAGTTAAATAAAAGTAAGTAAGTATTTTTTAACAAAGTTAAATAAAAGTAAGTAAGTAAAATTTAAGAAAGTATACATAACAAAATATCTTTAAAATTTTCATGTTTCTGATTGAACAAAAACCTTCGAGTTACTTTATTTGACGGCAACATTACAGGCAATTGTTATTTTTTTATATATTTATTAAAAATTTGAATGATATGCTAATAAAAACGTAAATGGTTATTTTAACTGAAATGTCATTTTAATTATTTAAATACCTACGTAAACAATTCGAATTACCGACAAGCTGTCTGTTAACAGTCGGATGATCTTTTTTATCCATTATGATACGGCGGAATTTATTTTATTCAAATTAGTAACTGTTACAACGTTTATTTAAAAACACCACTCGAGATTATAAAATCAATGTATCCAAAACAAATTTAGTACACAATTCTTTTGAAATAAAACTGTGGATCAAAGAAGGAACGAAGAGAGTACGAATTATAAGTAGTAGGATTTTGAGAGTTTAATACTTTTAAAAGGATAATGTAATTGATTAAAGGTTCAAGACTATGACTATGACTTTGATATAATTTGACATGGCGTTATCATTAGTATGTAAGTTCGACGCCAACAAAGTTCTCTCCATGACACCATGATACCCGACAGATGACAACTGACGGAGGCTGCGCCGTCTCCAGAGGGAGTCGAGACAAGCTCTCGACGACTCCAGAGATAGCGGCTGGGATAGGACGCTTGCGACACTCTCTCCAACACACCGGGCATTCTGGCGGTTGCAGAGAGCGTTGAAGGCGGACACTGTCTCAGATATGCCTTCCTTGGTTGGACCTAACTCCGCCATCGCGTTTGACGACCCTGACAAAGCTGAGTGCTTAGCCGACAGTCTAGAGAGCCAGTGCCATCTGTCTGCTCAATCGGTTGATCGCGATAATGTCGAAATAGTCGACAAATCGGTCAATATAATGTGTTCTCAGCTACCGGTCGGTCCGCCAATCAAGGAAACGAACCTAGACGAGGTGAAGTCCATAGTTAGGGCGCTTCACGCCAAGAAATCGCCAGGTCCCGATAGGATCACTAACAAAGTGATAAAGCTCCTTCCGACTTCTTTAATTTACCTATTGGTTACCATTTTTAACGCTCTACTGGCCGGTTGCTCGTTTCCAGCCCAGTGGAAAGAGGCCATAGTGATAGGGTTCCGTAAGCCGGGCAAACTCCGCAACTTAAAGCACATCCTGAAGTGATGATGATGATATTGATGAGTTTATTGATACATAAAATTGCAATAACTTTATATATTCATTCAGTAATAAATACAGGACTTCTATGTGAAACTCTATTATCTCTCTCTCCCTCTTTTTCTTTCAAAAACTTAATACTTATATTCCCTAATGTATATATAACCTCTATGTAGAACTCTCAGGTGATTTATCTAAATGTTTTAGCTTCCGCGTCATTTTTGAATTTAACTCCATTTAAGTGCGTCTTGATCACATGTTAAAGATATATCTCTCAATTCACGTTATAATTAAATTCAGTCACAAATACTACAGATTTACGTAAAGTATGTCTGGCGCACTTGCAAAGTATGTAAATGTTCGTCTAACGTCGCCAAAAATTGTTAGTTTATCAATTGATGTGCAAGTGCGTCAGAAATGGAATTCTTTAAGTAAATTTGTAGAAATTGGATTGGTTGCAATCTTAAATATCTAAGATACTGCTTCTACATTGGCCCCTGGACAATGTGGAGGATGTTTTTTCTGGTAAGAATAAGAAAGGTGCTATTTTTGTGTTCCGTGTTTTTTATAATTAGAGAAAAACTATTATAACAGTTTAAGTTTTGAGTATTTTCGCATTGTTTAAGTTTTAATTGTTTCAGCAAACATATTTGTAACTTAAACAACGCGGAGAAACAACTGCGTTTTATGTAAATTGGATTAAAAGTTTGTTTTAAAACATAATTTAATTGTTTAATTTAAGTGAATATCAAAATGTGTTTTAGGGAAAGTTTATTAAAATATAAAATGTATTACTATAAGTATTGTACATAACGCATAATATTATAGTATTCTAAGTCGCTGACACCTGATACAAAAAGTAGTATTTAGTTATCTGTGCTGATAAAATAAAAATAAATAATTATCAGACTAATTACAATATAAAATGAAAAATATTCATTATAAAAAATACTTATTTAAATGAAAGAAACTTGCAACACCAGAAATACTTTGTAACACAAAAAATATATATATATATTTATAAGTTAAGTTTTACGATTGATTGATATTGTGGGATAAAGTTGTATCATTAAGAAATAAAAAAAAACCATTCATTAAGATTAATTTAGTAAAGTGGCATTGATGTGTTAAATTTTTTTTTATTAAGAATAAAATAAGTTAAATTAGAATTTATAGCTGCCCTTATAAAGAGTACTCATCTGTTTGAGATGATTTTAGAGAGCAGTATATGAACAAACTAGACATGATACAATGTCTCTGAGTACATAACAAAAGAATTTATACAATAAAGTATGAAATGTATTAGCATTACTATTGTAAATTAGTATTTAAATTAAATATAATAAAATTCTAATCATCATTTGAAATATTGTTAAAGGAGGAGAGAAAATTTTTTTTTTTAACAACAACTCAAAAGTGTGTAAGCAATGTTTTTGAATTATTTTCTGTCAATTGCTGGTATAAACGCAGTCATTTTGCTTCAGATTCCAAACTTCAATTAGAAGATTAAAAAGAAAACAGTTCATTGATTTTACTGAATCTGTGGCCTGGGTCCTTATTCAATCAGTAGTCATTAATTCCAAATCTTCCATTTTATATACAATTTCGTTGTTTTCTAGCTCTCGATTAAGATGTTTGACCCACGGACAGTCCAGTGCTTAAACTGTTGTAGATTTGGGTATTTGAAAAATCAATGTCATTGATTTATTCAACTTACATTACAATTGATAGTGCTAAATACACAGGACACTTTTTTACAAACGGTTATGTCAGTGCCCTGTCAAAATTGTAATGTCTTAATTAAATACATCATCTCAAACGTTCTAGTTTATTTGCTCTATCCTATCGTTTCATTTCTTTTGAATCAAAAAGTTAAAACAAAGCATTGTTATCTTGAAATTCTAATGTATTATTAATCCATCAATTTAACTGCCCCCTTGGTTCGATTCTCGGCATAGACAGGCATTTATGTGATGAGCATGGATGTGTGTTTCTGGGTTTGGTCGTTTATTAAATATATTCTCAGTATATATATGTGTGTTTCTATGTATTAGTATCGTTGTCTAACACCCTTAACACAAGCCAACATCCTTAAACAATTTGCTTACTTAGGGGTTAGATCAATTTGTGTAATTTGTCCTGATATTATTATTATTATCCATTCAATACTATTTTAATTCTCCAGCGATCGTCTCATATCTAAAATTATACAAATATCTTCAGATTATCTCATAAATTGCCTGCAAGAAATAAATGATACCCTCTTAAAAGTTTTCGTAAATTTACTTGCCTTCTCCATCTGATTCAAAGTTTGCTGTAGTTTATTATATTCTCAATTCCTTTTAGGGTTTTAATCTATACCACTTCTATTAAACTAAATGTAAAGATTCAAAATTAATTTTTATTAAAGTTAAACTTTTATTACATCGTCTCAAACTTTTTCGTCTGTGTGTTGCATGTCGCGTGACGGTCGGCCGCGGAGTATTGATAAAGTGAAAGGCGCTCGTATCGATGCGGTTTTTACTAGATACATTGAAAAAATCGAATGTAAGTCACTGTTCACGTATTTTAGTTACCATAAAATATTGGTTACATTTATAAACTGTGAAATTCATGATGAAGATGGAATTGATAATAGAATGATTGAAAATAATTGAAAAACGGATCAAAATGACTCAACGATTATAAAATATTGTTTTCAGTGTTTTAATATGTGTATATCATCTAAATAATTGTTAAGTATTATGTATGTCGTACTCTAAGACACATAGTTCAATAAAAATATTAGTTGGAGACCTAGTCTATTTTTATCATTTCCCATTATCATTCCCATTTTCTAAGTATAAAATTAAGATTGATGAAGCAATTTTTATACCCTTAATGGAATATTATTCCGAAAATTTTTAGTTAAATGTCTATAATGTGAAAAAAAGTTTCACTTTTACGGTGGTTTCATAAAATCCCACAAGTTTTTTTATTATGTTTTTATACTGTAATAAATTATATGCTTGATTTTATTATGAACACATTTTTGTTAGTAAACCAACAATCTTACCATGTAACCACCTATTTAACAAAGTAGGTTTTGTTAGATCAACAAAAGTTTTAGACATCAATGCTTGAAGTATATGAGATCGATGTCACCAACCTACCAATAAATAAATATTTTCTAGAATCTCATTCTATGTAATACGAGTAAGCTTTTATGAGACAGGGACTTTTATAGACAAGAAGTTATATGTCTCATATTTACGTCTTCATTTTTTTACTCATAAACCTCTACAATATGAAGAATTCTATTCTCTAAATTATTTTCATTTAATTATAGGACTAAATTAGAATTCGTTAACTGAATATTTCAATTAATTATTTAATAATAATTTAGTCCCATACGCGCGAGAGATAATAAAATCCGGTGGGTTTCACAATTACACCGGAACAAACATTTACAATTAAATAAATAGATGTACATATTAAAATATAGATAGAAATAAAGCTAGATAGCTAGAAAGATAGATAGATAGAAAGCGGTTGTAATAGGGATTAAGGTCGAAGCAGGTATTAAACTAAAATTAATCCTAGTAGTATAGCAAAAATAAAAATCTGAAGTATGATGTTTAACACTGCTATGCCGTTTTATGTTAATTAAATCTAAAAGTGTGCATAACCTGAGATGTGAAAGTCCCTTAAGAGGCGTTTAGTTTCAAATGTCAAGTACCAAAGAGCTCGGGGGGCCGTCGCCGGGAACCTCCTCGTGTGCCCGTCTGTTTCCCTTGTTGCTCGGATTAGTCCGGTGGCATCGGAAGCGGTACGGGTCGGTGCTCCCTGGGCAACAACGGTTAATGTGATCCTTCGGGTTTGCATTAGCCGTTGGCTAATACTCGGCGCGGTCGGCCATGGGGGTTTGTGCCCGGTTCATGGCTGGCTGGCGGGCAGGCTGCCTTTCTGGGTGGTCTGTCTGCGAGGTGGGCTCGGGCCTTTTGGCCTGGGCACTAAGGGTGGGAGGGCGCAGGCCCTCTCTACCGGGGACAGCAGCGGGGTCGCCCCTGGTACTTCTCTGTGCGCAGAGTGGACTGTGGGGCGGTCCCGTGGTTGTGTGGGGGGTACGTGGCGGTCTCTTTCTTGCTGAGGGGCAGGCCGTTGCGCTGATAGGGTGATGGCCCTGAATAGTCATCGTCAGGTACAATAGTGCTTGACGATGATTAGTCCGGGCGAGGTGGCGGCGAAGCTCTTCCTAGGGAGGGCTTCGTTGGCTGGACCACGTTCGTTTTCGGACGGGGTCCGGCCCCGGGAGGTTGAGTCGGATCGGGACACCTTCTTCGTTGAGGGAGTCCTGATTTGGCTCGGCCGGCTTGGGTGGAGGGCAGGGGAGCCCTTCGCCATTCAACAAGCCCCGGAGTGGGACGCGCTCAAGTCAACCGGGCGCGTCACTCCATGGAGGTGGTGGCTGCTCACGCGGCCTTCCGTCGGAGCAACGCGGTTGTGTGCGCAAGCGTTCCCGTGGCGCTCCATTACGACGGAGAGGTGTTGACCGTCTGGTTTAGTGAGTAAGAGTCTCACATAACCACTTCCATCTTCCCCAGGATGGAGGTGTGTATCCATGAGGATTCCAGACGTTAAAAAAAAAAAAAAAAAAAAAAGTACCAAAGAGCTCTCTCATTAGCATAGAAGAGTATGAAAGTGTATACCTAAGTAATGACATGCAATGATATTGATTTATTTCATAAAAAGATTCTTCAAATATGGGGTGTTTTTTGAGATACAGAAAAAAAAAGCATCAATATTTTAACTGTATGGCAGGTTTTTATTTTTAAGTTATTCAGCCCCGGAGTATTGAGAAATAAGAATATTTATAAAATAAACAAAACAAAATATTTTTTTATATTATTAGTAAGTCACTTCAAATTGCTCTGACATGTTTAATATTAGTAAATATAACCATTAAAGTTCAATTATTCACAAATTATATTGCGTTATACATTTTTTGGGTTGTAATGAAACTTTACAGTTAATCATAAATATGAATAAATATACTTTTTAATGTAATAGCTGTAAAATATATATTCTTATAAAGTTGTATATAACAGACTTATTTCTGCCGCAAATGCGGTCCAAAGAATGTGTCGAAACCGCTAGATTTGATAACTTTTGTTATTTAGTTAATTAGTTTCGCAGTATCATGTCGTACGGTATTTTATATTAAGGAATGCTTCGTTTCTCAGGTAATCTATAACATGAGGCCACGAGAATCGTTAGGAAATATATTCAACATATCACTATATAAACTATACACTCATATACAACTATACACACACTATCAGGCTCCGTAAAATAGATGACTCCTGCAGGGTCAATAGTATACTTTTTTAGAATAAACTCCCAAATAACTAACTAACTGAAAGGCAGTCGTGCCGATCCTGCCAATTATAGACTTATTTCAATCACCTCTATACTCTGCAAGATTATGGAGCGTGTATTAAATTCGCGCCTTCTAGCATACCTAGAAGGTAACGTTCTCCTCAGTGACCGACAGTAGGGGTTTCGCCGTAATGGGTCTACTGGGGAACTCCTAGTGTATGCTAAACACATTTTATGCCAGGCCATCGAGAAGAACGGAGAAGCAGTCGCCGTCTCTCTGGACGTTTCGAGGGCATTTGACAGTTTCTGGCAGGCGAGCTTTATAAGCAAGCTTTCAGCGTATGGTATATCTCCTAGTCTGACTATTGACTCCTCCTAAAATGACTTTCTGAGCCAGAGATCTCTTCGAGTAGTTGTCGATGGGTATTCCTCGGAACCCTTGCCAATAAAGCCGGAGTGCCTCAGGGGACCGTCCTTCTGAAACTTTTTTCTGCTGTACACTGACGATCTGTTGAAGCCCGGTAACTATAAGTATGCAGACGACAGCACAGTTGTAGAAAGATATCTGCCGAGTACTCTCACCTTGCGGTTCTGGACTCAATTGAGAGGCGAGCAAAGAGGCTTATAGGCGATCCCGAATTGGTCGAAGCCAACCTCCAAAGCCTTGAACACAGGCGTAGAATTGCTAGCCTCTTAGTATTCTATAGGATACATCTTGGTGAGTGTGCACAGGAATTACATGACCTATTTCTCCCGGCCCCCTCCATCACCGAACCTCCCGGCGCATGGCAGGTATCCTCCCTTTTGTTGAGGACATTCCACCTGTCCGAATGAAGCGCTTTGCTTCGTTTTTTATACTTCGTACAGCGAAGGATTGGAACAGCTTGCCTGCGTCGGTATTTCCGGCCGAATACAATGTGGGTGTCTTCAAGAGAAGAGTGAATAGGTTGCTAGGGTAATGCGCCTTATCTCCTAAGACTACATTCCACTTACCATTAGGTGGAATGTAGTCAAAAAATAAAATAAAATAACGCCTTAAGTTTGTCCTTAAATAAATTTCAAATATACATATTTAAAAGAATTTGATAAAACACCTATTGTACAAGATAATAGACCGCATTATGAATTGTATGCCTGAGAAAGAATTGTATTTTGGCCATTAACTATTAAACTACGCAATTTATTTGACATCCTTATTTACACTTGCCAACTTAATAAACGGACTGCATCACACTGTCCTCGTTCCCATAGAAGTCAATACCTGCGGTAGCGTTGGGGGCCGGGTTGCCCCCCTAGTCCAAATATAGCGAAAGGGGTTATGACTGACCTTTGCTTTGTTCTCATAAACGGGTGCTGTTTTGCTGGTGAAGGATTTTCTTTCCATATTTAACGTTTAATTTGATATTTACTATATTATTAATTTACTTAACACTAATTACATATCACTTACATTGATTTGATTGCAATAGATGTTTCTTAAATTGTTTATTAAATATTATATATTGACGTTTCTGAAACAGGGATCCCAATAAAGAAATATCCCCCAATGTTCTGTTTTCTAGTTCTTCGCACACCAGGGCAGGTCTAGAACCCTCGTAACAATATTTTTAAGTTGCGGGCTGTCTTTATAAATGGGATCATTTTGTTAAATATGTAAGTAAAGTGGAAAAGATATTAATTAATATATAAAATAAGAACCACAAATAACACCAAAAACACCTATTTTAGTTCGGATTTAAATGTTAAAGTTTATTTATTTATTTTTACTTATTACGTTTTCCAGTATTGTCTTATAAGGTGCCTGTTACCCGGGAAAAACGTTGCTTAGATTGTGTTGTGGGAAGTTTATTTTATATATGTGACACTGCATTAATATATTTTTCTATTATAATGACACTTATGTTTATTTTTAAAATAGTGTTTTAAAATATAAAATTCAATAATAATATTGAAATAAAGTTTAGTAGAAGATTCTCCGAAAACAATACTATGAATTGATATTAAAATAAGTAGATACTAATTTACATATGAAATTACTGATGTTAAACATACCGTTAATATGTACCAAAAAAATAAATTTTTGAAAATAATGTGGATTTTGTTGAAAAAACAACACTTATTTTGCTTGTAGAATATATTCGGATAGTATTCGTTTGAATTGTGCTGTGTTGTAATCTAGAGGTCCGAGTCCCAGGTCAATGAACCTAAATACGAAACGAATGAACACGAGATCACCGGCGTTTTATTTGCAGCTTCATTACTTCAGCGCTTTGTTAATTAGTAATTTCTTATTTATAGGTTCCATGAAGAAGTCTATAAAGCGGTATTTCAACGGAAAAATTTTGTTACAATTATCATTAAAAAAAATGTATAGTTTGTCAGGTGATTGAAATGTTTTTGACTTGAAATATCATTATTAAATTCAAATTTCCTTTAATTTATATGCTTGGGTTTGTATGGTGTTTTGGCAAACATATATAATATCTTATTTTTTTTTGTGTGTGTTGTTTTTATATTTTTGCATATTAGTGTGTAATTTCTCGCGTTTTTATTAGACTCTCAGAACATATATAAAAAAGTTTTTTTTTTATGTCAATTCGATAATAATTTAAGGAATATCGTAAGCATAATAAGTTCTAACTGAAGTTAAGCTCTTACAAACGAATATCTTTTTATTGCTTAATTCCTAACGTAAAAATATAATTGATTTGATAAATGATTACTTTCGAACTATAAAATAGTACGTTGTATTTGAAAAATGTTAAGATAAAAAACAAATTAGTAACTGACAATAAAATCCAAAAATACCTGGATATCATGTAGCTACCTAATATTCGAAATTTCCAGATTTTGCTGTTTTTTTAGATTATATTGTGTCTAAATTTGGTCCCAATTGTTTCAATTGATAATATAAATTGTTTTAAATACTAGGGTATTGCTTGATTAGTTTAATATACTTAGATAACCATTATTATTACATTTTAGATACATTTGCTTAAGTTAAAAATCCAACCCACATTTTAAAAAGTCTATCTTGATTTAGAAGTTTTATTAAAACTAACACTTAAGCATTTTAAGAAATACATTGTTTTCCATTGTTACATATTAAAGTATAAAACTTATTTTGTCTTGATTTCCGTCTAGAATAGATTTCCCAATAATTGAATATAGACTTAGTTTTGTAAATAGGTAAAATTTATTAGACTAATCCATTTCAAAATCACTTTGTTGCTCATAATTAGATCTTAAATCCATGCTAATATTATACATTTAAATATAAAAAAAACCCTTCAAAAAGAGATTTAAAGTAGATAATTGGATTGAAATTAGAAATAAGAACCAGATGGTGTTTTAAAATGGTATAATAGACATGTACTACTATTAAAAAAATAATAATAAAAATACATATTTAAATTTATATAAATATAGAATAAAAAATTAACCGACACGGGCAGGGATTCGAACTCGTGACTACTGGGAAACCGTCCCGTAGTCGCAGTAGTCCGTCCCAGTAGGTAATAGCAGGTTCGAATCCCTGCCCTTGTCGGTTAATTTTTCATTCTATATTTATATGAATTTAAATAAGCTTAACATGGCTATACATGTTTATTGATATTTACAAACAAAATACACATTATTTATATATTTAATTAAATGAAATTTTCAAGATGCTTTGTAGTTATAATTTTATTTATTCACGGTTTTTAACTGCGAAAATATATGATGTGTTTTTAATTAAAAAAGAACTAAAATAATATTATTATGTACTTATTGAAGTCGTTGAGTCGGGGGACCGTTTAATAATGGAAGAAATTAAGATGCAAGTAAGTTAACAAGGCAAATAAAGAAACTACGTTATCGAATCTTATAATCTAAGTCCTCAATGTTTATCTTGGTAAAATAGACACCATTGTCAACGTACGTACAACAGTCGTCCCCCGACAAAACGTCTTCAATAAGCATATAATAATATTATTTTTAGAGATCTTTTTGTATCGAGGGTTTTTTAAATTTTTAATTTAATTTTTGAATAGGAATATTACAATAAATTAAATATTTTCCTTTTGAAACAAAGAAAAAGAGTTAATTGAAATTATTTAAACAGTTAAATATAAAATTTACAACTTAAAAAAGGGTTTATCTTCGTCGTTTTATCATAAAATTATAATCCTAGTTACAAAAAGACGTCAATTATGACGGTTTTGATGATTAAAGAGTCTGAAGAGAAATTTACATAAATGAGCTAATGTATACTAAGATTATAAGGATATTCTTGGAGCTAAATAGTATGCCACTCTCCTTCTATAACTCTATAGTTAACTGAATATTCGCAAATGTGATGTTCACATTCTCATATCAGCACATATAACTTTTTATCATACTCATTAGAAATATAGGATGTGTTAAAAGTCCTCACTGTCTGGCATTTTATAAACATCAAAACTTGTCACCAGATTTCGTATTATTAATATGCTATTTTTACTTTAGCTATAATCTGGAAAATGGTTAATAAATTAAATTGGTACTCGGTGCCATTTATAAAAAATGTTTGTTCTTTATTTATACATTATATCGCGGGCCGCGTTTAAAAGTAGTATATTTTAAGTATGTTCATATTTTTCTTGCGATAAATGTCATAACATGAAATAATACGACAATGTTATTAAAATAACAAAATGAAATAAAAACAATAGGTACATAATTATAATTATAATTACATCTTTAAATTTGTCTTATATGGTGTTTTGATTTATTAACTTTTATAATTAAAAAGAACTGTTTGCATTTATAAGAAGGTACCAAAACAGTATCTTTAGTTGTCTAGCATTTTGAGTATAGGCAATATTCTCAACCTCTGAGAACATGGTAAAATGGTAACTGTTATCTAACAGCATCTGTGCCTTCCACAAGTGGTTTTTTTCAGAAACACTTTCAAATGGCTGTAAAAGTAATTTACTAACTGTCCTTGTTTCTGAAGGTTCAAATTTAAATAATTCAAATAGCCAGTACGGTCGACCAAATCCATCTATCAATTTTGGGTCACTCAATTCAGATAATGGTTTATTAATATCCTCTATTTGCATAAACTCTGTTATCTCATTTCTAAGCTGGTCAAACCGATTTAGCATTTTCCTTTTGTCTAACATACTCCTTCTGACTTCACAATAGTATGTTATGTCGCCTTATTTGACTGATATTTTTATCAAAAATGTCTTGAACTGACGATATTTGGCCCTCGTTATAAAATAAAATTGATGATTTGGTTTGACATTTAGAGCAAGCAAGGTGATATTTATAATATCATCATATTTTAATACCCTCCTCGGTTGTTCGAATAGAACTAAATAAAAACTAAACTAACTAACTAAATTAAACCCATCCACTCGATTACATACACAACGTGAAAGAATTACCTAGAATAGTCTAGTGCAGTTCAGTTGAACCGTTGTAATTGAGAAGAAACAATCTTTTGTTGCGCTGCAGCATCAAAGCATTCGACGTTTGGCGCTTTGCTTCACCTTTTGATAATCGGCGTTGCTCAGCTTGCTCGTTAACTTGATTCCGTGAGATCAGTAAGTATTTTTTTTTCTTTTAATAATTAGGTATTCAAAATGACAAATGCATTTTTAACTACCTGTGTACTTTAAATAAGTATACTGACGGCGGCAATAGCCGAGACGTTCGAGACGAGACGTCCGAGACGTTCACTTCCAACCAAGACTGCGTGGACCGAGCATTATGATCCGACGCCGAGTCTTGCTTGAAGGACCATACTTGGTTATTGAACATGGTGTTATTAAGGGGCTTAACTACCTTCTCAAGAATGGTATCTTAATACACTAGTGCCGATGTTTTGATACCTTATTCACAAAAATATGGGCCAGTCACTCCTTCATAGCTAACACCTCCCCAGACCATCACTGAAGTCGGATAATGCCCAGGTTGCACTCTAACACTTGTTGCACTAAACAATTTTTTTCCATGACCTCGTATTGCGTACAGCTTCAGTAGTTGTTTCGATTTTACCACCCTAATCATCTTAAATTTATCAGTTAAGAAATGACCAGTTTGTCTCTTATAGGTTGCAAGTCCTAAGTCATCTCTTAAAATACGCGACATTCTCGAGATAAAATCTTTTGCTTTCGGACTGGATTTCTACGAATTCTTGCCCGTACTACTATGACCACTTTTTCGTATGAACACTACGTGGACGGCCGGATTTTTTTTGTTACAAACAGAGGAAGTCTCTTTGTACCTATTAATAGTCCGGTACACAAACATTTAAATAATACCAAGTGTATGGAGAATTTTAAAAATTCCATTTGTCTCCATACCTACTTGGTGTAATGCTATCACAGCGGTTCTGTTCTCTTTATCACTCCACTCCATTTTGATATCGCAAAATATTGTACAATGTATTTGCGCTAAAATGAGAAAACACAATGAACAATCGTATAAAAATGACCAAATCCAAATGTAATATTTATTATTTTTATTTGATTATTATTATTAGTATTTATTTAATTAATTATGTACGAGTATTAATAATTATAAACATTTAGATTTAAAATGATTTGATGAGAACAATCACTAATGTCACTATGCTAAAGGGATTTATATTATCACTAGCTGTTGCCCGTGACACTTTAAGGCTATGATCGTAAGCCAAATAAATAGATTTTTTACAGGCTACGTGGACACAGTCACGGGCAACAGCAAACAATAAAAGTACTTTACCTCAGTAAGTGTAAAAACCTTTTGGGCTACATAATTAGAATTTTTTTCAGAACAGCTAGTATTTAATAGTTTAAAGTGCAAAATGAGCGTGCACTCGATTAGTATCAATTTATGGTATATAGTTTAGTTTAGTTCATATAATGTTAGACTTAATCTGAACGCTGTAATTAAGTTTATGAGCTAATTTCTATCAGCATAGTTTTAGTCTATCAAACTTAAAACGATGCTTAAGCTTGTTCGATTTAAGTTTAGAAGGTAGTGATCGACATTCTATATGCGTTGAAACTTTGAACTACAAGCAGTTTAGTAGATAACGATAGTTTATCATCACATACCTATATGATAACCATTTATTGCGCTTTATATATGGTACTAGTTCATAATAATAAACATGTAGATACTATTCAGAATATGTCTGTATTAATTAATACTTGTTTATTGATTGTTTGTACTTGTTGACATTGTAATGGTTGTTGTTTGCCTTCAAATTTCAAATTATGTAAAGTTAAGTAAAGGCAAATCTTGTATTTATTTCTAATAAATTGACCTCATGAAACGGTTATTTTAGTTTTTTTTGATGATTTTATATACTTGTTAAAAAAGTACTAATTCATCTCAAATATATAATAAGAGAGTAAAAATCGAGTATCTGTACAATAAATATTTTTCAAAAAAAACTGATAGGGGGATTAAAGACGAGTTACAGAAACCAAAAAAAAAAGTTTTCTGGTATTTTTGTCTGTCTCTCTGTCGATTTAAACGCGGTTTTCACAGGTGGATTATATATGTTCTGTCGGTTTAGGGAAAAAGAAGTTATGGTGAATTGAAAATTTACTTCAAGCACTGTTTTAAAACTTTTAAACAAAATTAAATGCGGTTTACAAAAACGTATTCAATATAGATAAAGCTAGAATTTCTACTTTGTTTTAACTGAATTTTAATAAAATAACAAATTGAATATGAGCATATGCCTATTTTAAATTTAGTTACATAAAATCTAAATAGATTGCGCCGACTTTTTTTAGAACTCGCTATGATTATGTTTTCGCTTATGACATAGCAGTTTAAAATTCTACGAAGAAATTGTTTAATTGAACATTACTCAAAAACATAACAGTTGGTAAAAAATATTTAGTATTCATATGCTTTATTACGTATATCTGAATAATGTCCAGGCTGTGTGTGTGTGTGTGTGTGTATGTGTGTGATGAGTAAGCTATTATTTTCGGTTTGATATCGTAGCAATGTAATGGTCTATATGTATAAAATTGCCAACGGGAATAGGATACTATAGAATTAACTGTAAGTCTATTATAGGTCTGGATAGTTGTAGTTTCCACAGACTACGTGAGAAGCGACCTACACGCGGGTGGAGCCGTGGGCAACAGTTAGTATGCAATAAATGACTAATTTAATATAGAAACAATTGAGGTCAATGAGTATTTTTTGTATGATATTATATGTTTTTCGTAATACATAGTTTTTAATTACGAAATATTTTGTGGTAGTCCCTATTTTTATATTAAGCGATTTACTTTTTAGACTCTGTAATTAAATATTCATAATTGAAATGCTCAAACTCATAACTCAAAAGCTTGACTTAGAAGAAGATTTACTTTTGTATAAATAGGTTAAAGGCTTAAGCTTGCAACTCTATAATCTAGAATTAAATATCTTACTTTCAACTTCCTTAGAAGACTCGTTAGATTAATGGATTTTAAAAGGAAAAGCTTTACGTTTATAATATCAATTGTAGACAAAGATAATTTAAATGTATTTTATCATAACAAAATGAGAATCATTCAACATTTGAAGAATGGAATTCTTAATCCTCTTTTCAGCCGCTGAAAATTAAGTATAAGGCTTATTTTGGTTTTAGTTGTCTTGCGCCGTCAATTAAAGTTTGCGATTTTCCTAAAACAAAATTAAATTGTTTTATTGTTTATGTATTTAGGTATGCTGTCGTTTATATATGTATGTATATTTAAAATAAAGTATACAGATTTCTATTTATTTATTTTATTTTGTTTTTTAAATATTATGTTTTTTATTTAATATTTTTTTTAAAGTACTAATAACTTATAACGTATTGCTAGATATGTTAATGTGTGTATTTGTTTTAATATTTTATTTTAGTTTTGATTAGTATGTGATGTCCAAATAAAGACATTCTGATTTGATTTGATTTGATGTATGAATATAACAATTCAATATGCTTAAATTAACTTTAATTGAACATTTTATATATTGCCATCCAGTAAATATGTATACATATAGAGGATATAGATTTTCGACTATTAATATACCTGTTAAAAATGTTAACTGCAGGAATTTAAGATTTAATATATAAGAAATTATTTAAATTATATTAAATAAATAATGTAAATGCCATTTCAGAGAAAGAAAAAGAAGAAATCTTAATTCCAGCCCTTTAGTTATTTGTAGAATATTAAACCTCATTTTTGTTAAAATTGATTAATTGTTTAGTGTTACTTAAAATGTAAGAGTTTAAAACACATGGTTAAGAGTTTATAGCATTAATATTTAAAAAATATGTTTAGTGAAAGGAAATTTAGCTCAATACCTTTTATATATTTTGTAGGTACTCATAGATATTGTTTTAAATTGCAACTTTTATTAATAAACGAAATACTAAGGTTATCCGATTCTCATGTTTATTGGGAAGATGTTGTTTTGTTTTCTGTAAGTCCCTAAAAACTGTTCTTACAACTAAAAGTTGAACTGACAATGTTTGTATCCGAACGCTCTTACTTATGCGAAGTCTTTTCAGTTAATATTAAACGCAGGGGAACTTCAACTTCAGTTCCTAATGTTTTTCAAACTTCATCAACAGTTACGAAGAATTGAGAAGATGATAATTATTGGATTATAAAATAAAATAGATAACTCGTTGCGTTTGATAGAAGGTATAGGTATTAACATGTGAGTTAAGTGGTATCATTGTACATATTGGTTTGATAAAATGTTTGAGTATGTGTCCATACAGTCACATGTTTGGGTATTCGGTGAGTGTGGGTGTATTATATTATTATGTTAAATGTTATATAAAATTACCATAAGATATATACTAGGCCCACTGCTTCTAAACTTGGCTACGTATCAAAGCGAATATTCTCGAAGAGAGCTGATATGATTCAACAACAAGCAATCAATAACGACTTTTATGATCAGCTCTCTATATTAAGTTTTAAAAGACAATGACATAATAATATATCTCATACTAATATTATAAAGTATCCAAATTAAAGAACTTAAATATTACTTATAAGATAGGTCACTTGTTACGTTATTAATGATTATAATCTTTTATTGAGGGTTTCAAGATCCGTGAAAACTAAAAACTGGTCTGGAATTAAAAACTAAAAAATATTTTGCTCAAATGCGGTGAAAATGTTGCGGATCCATGAGATTATTTATGATACCGAATGTTTAGATAACCCACTCTTAACACTAAGGCTTAGGGCAAAGATATGTTATGAGCGATGACGGCGCCTCGCAAAAACCCCGAGGATTAAAGTGCCTCTTCCTATATTTACCAGAGTGTTTAGGATCTATGTTTATCTATCAAGTAGATAGTAACGCCGGTAGCAGAAACTTAAAGAGTTAATAGTGAACTATATTAATTACAGGAGTTAATAGTGAACTATATTTTTTCAAACATTATTTTCTTTAATCACGTAGGTATATCACCTCATACATATCATTTATTAGTTATTAAGTAAATAACTATTAAAATAAAAAAATATTGGACAATTTCTGATTGATTACTAAATAACTAAAGAAAACTATTCAAATGTTTACTTTTTCATCACTTTCACAATCTAAAGTCACTTAATTACTACCACTAAAAAAAAACTTTTTTAAAACATTTTCCTTAGAAAAACAGTTAACCAGTTTTATTTTCATTTTAGTTTTTCCGCAAAGAAAAATAATCATTTAAAATATATATATATTAAATTAGCATTCAAAATGAACTTTTAGTATTTTCTTACATACATAGATTGTAAAATAAAATTATTCAAATCTTGATAGTTGTACTTTTAAAATATAAATATTATATATGATGATTGAAAAGTGACTATTATAATGTTTATTAAACTGTACTTATATACGATATTTAAATATAATTCATATTTCATATATTCTAAAAAAACTAAATACCATTTAGAATACGATAAAAATAATATAAATAAATAAAATCTACCTACCTACCTTTCTAGCTTCGAACTAAACAATCTAAAAGGGCTTTAGTCCTCTTTTGTTTACACTATCGTCTGTCAGTTTTTTTGCACCAAAATTTTACCTACAATTTAGGAGCAGTAAAAGCTATAAACATTTTATAAGGCGAAGTATAGAACTTCAATTTAACGTTAACAATGTTAACTCAAAGCTCGGCGGACTTAGACCTGACTTAAAAATAAACAATTCTAGAATCTGGTTCGATCGAATTCAAATTCCAATTCAATTAATTGGGAATCAAAACCATCCATTGACTTAAACAAACACAAAAACAAGTAAATCGGTCCCGCCGCCTCGGGGAGGTTCAGTGACATAATCTTATAATATAGATATCGACTCGAAACTTTTTAAAAAGCTACTTTAAATAATCCTTTATTAACAATTCCATAGAGTATTTAGATTTAAAACGATCTATATTTTCTCTATCTCTTGTCACAGCCGTCTATGTTTTAAAATGCAATGTATGTAAACAGTTAATTCGGTAATTCGTGCTATGTTAACGGCTAAAATTATAAAATATAAGTAAGTATCTTCACTTATGTTATAAATAGATAAAGTTTATCAAAGCTTACAAGACGCTGAATCTTCCAACCATCATAAAAGTAAGAAACTAAATGAAATGAATCTGCGAAGGCCAAATATTAGTTAGATAATTGTTTGTTTAATAGTTTGTTTTTTTATCACAAATTCATATTATATTAAATCAGACCATCAAGTCGAGAAATTGGTTCCGCTTGAGTTGAATCAGAATCGTGAGATGGTTTTAACATTGTTAACAAATTAATTAGTCACTCAGAAACTCGAATCTGTTTAATAAGAACTTTTTATTGTTTTATAAACCTTTTAATTAGTCTTTCATTTCATTCATCATTATCATTTCAAATTTGTATAATAACATTATTGGAATTGGTTATTTTAAATTACGAAGTAATAATCAAACAAAAGTTCGTTTTCTATTTTCAACAAAGCTCTTTTGGTAAAATAAATCTTCGAATTTAGCACACGATAATATAATGTTGTTACTTAATAATGATTGGTTATTATACCAAATGATACATTCATAGTAAATGTTGTTTTTTTAATTAATTATATATTTATTAATAAAACTTTTTTTTTATTTTGTTCTGAAAGTCAGTTCATTCCTTGTTTATTTGCTACTCTGAGATCTCATTCGTATATTCAAGGATTTGTTAATAGGGAAATCATCGCTGCTCCGACCAAGAGCATTATGACATTCCTACCTAATGTGAATTTTCGTCATGAAAGGGAATCATGACAATTCGGAATTCAAAATTTCTTTTTAGACATTCTAAGTTATTAATTGTAAAAGAATATGCAACAATTAATGACCCTCTTCATTTTACACTCTTTTCTTCTTCTTCTTCCAATCTCCTTTACCAAGCTTTATCTTCTTGGTCCTCGAGATAGTAGTTCATTATTACGTCTTGAAAATGAAACTTAACCAAAAATGATAGCTTCATTTATTCAACGGGCTACGTTCCAACTTTTAAGAGGTTCGTACTGTTCGGCTTCTCAAGCAATATTTATTATAAGCTTCCTATTTACCTTCACAAGATAGCAATCGCTGAATAACATACAGTGGTCTTAGCATTACAATTGCAGGATTACGAATTGTTTATTAATTATTTTAACATTATGTTTTAATTTAGTTTATAAATATGACAATAATTAATTGAAATAGTGTTTTAGATCTTGTTTTCTTATTATGCGGTGTTAGACAGTGTTTTGGGGCTGCTATTATATTTATAAAAACGTAAATGTCCTAAATGTATAAAACATTCCAAATTACATTAAAGTAACGAAATACAAATATCAACCAGGCTTTTATAATTTGTCTAGCAATACAAAAGATCGTAGGCGGCTGTGAATATTGACTACCAAGGTCTGCTTGCTTAAAAACAAATTATCAGAGTGTTTTTATTGTAAATATAATAAAATTTCCAACTTGTTACAATCTTTTTAACTATTGTTGAATATCTTTACGGTTATAAGAACAACAATATTGTAATATTTTTATGTAACTTAAGCAGTCAGATGAAAAGCTCTTGGGAGTTGTGTTACCCCCAATTTATTTCATATTTCGGCAGTCTACTCAATTTATTTACAAAGAGAACCCAATTTCGCTACCTATAACAAAAATATATAACAAAGTTATTATTTTTTTCATATCAACAAAAATAAAATTTACATACCTTATGGCAATAAATTGTGAATGTGCATATATAATATATATGTTATTAACGCTTTACCTTTATAATAACATATAACAAAATATCGTTATGTATTACTATATTGAAAGCAATGTATTATTTCGGTGTATTGCATTATTTATCGAGAATAGCAACAAAACAGATATTTGTTTTCAATGTGTTTAACAAATTTGAATTGGGTTTGAGTACTTTATCCTCGACACTCGCTTTTCACGAAAAAGAAGCTATTTTTGTGCTGTTTTCAAACCTATTTATGAAATGTGGTCAAATGAACGTAAACCAAAAATTAATGAAGTAAGGAGACAATCTATAGTAATATGACTATTTTCATAGATGCTAGAGTAGCGTCCGTCGGATATTTAATGTGATAGAGAATTCTTCTCCAAAATTCAAACCAACGGAAATCTTTTTTTATTTTTTTAATAAAATGTAATAAAAATTATTCACGAATTGTCTTAATATCAAGAGATGTTGTTATTGTCTTATATACTTCTTAAACTGGTACAATCGTAAATTAATTCTACTGATATAAATACCTACTACGTATATAGCGTCTTAAATGTTGTTAAAGTAGTATAATATAATAAAAAAACATGTCTAATGAATTTCAATGTAACAAGGTAAAAAGAAATTGGTTTGTGTTTATTCTATGCATTTTGTGCAACTATAGAAAAATTGATTTTAGTTTGTACTAAAGTTATATTTATATTATACACACACTTAAATGACATAAATGCTAAATTATAAGACATTTTTCAAACAAATGTCGTAGATATTATACCAGTAAGTAGCTTTTAATGTAAGAACATCTTAAAACCATACATAAATTGCACCCTCTTTAACTTGTAAAAAATAGAACTTAACATAGAACTTGTCAAGTTTTTTAAATATTAGACTTGGCCCGTTGAGTTCATTGACCTTATAAATTACTAAATATCGTAACTTGAATTAAACATTAGTCATTTTGTCTATTATGTACTATTCGTAGGTATTATGGGTGTTATGTAAAAGATGAAAAGAAATCAGCGAAGTGAATACTATTGGATTGAAATGACTTTATTATTTATCCTGAGCTCGAATTCAAAACAAAAGTTTTATGTTTTCGACACCTACATGTTTTTATATAGCTATAAATAGCTATAAATGTTTTAAGCCCACATGTTTAAATATAGTTTGGTTACAATCTCTTCATCAACAATATAACTATAGGTATAATAAAGAGCGAGTTTTAAAAGAGCTCAAAGCGATAACGCTCGAAGTGTTTTCAAGATTGTTCAAGTGTCTAAGCACGGGTTAGAATCGGGCTTTCTTTGTAAGTTTATATAAGTATGTTAGTTCTTGAGAAAAATAAAAGAATTTATGTTTAGTTTTTAGTTTTAAACATTAATTATACATACGCTTTAAACGGTTTTTTTTAGCTTCGTATCTCTCTCGAGTCTTATAATTAAATAAAAAAAAAACGTTTTAAAAATATGTTTATGCTTTTTTAGTTATGTTTATATATTATATACTAATTATATTATATACTAATAAGTAGTGCAGTTGCCGGCTGCTTGTAATTGTTATTTGTAATACACATGTAAGACATTTACCAGAGGATAATGCGAGTAACTATTGTTAACAAATATAGAGGCATCTATTATACGTAATTACCATTATACGTAACGTACATCATGCTTGACCGACCGAATTAATATATTGAATATACGTTTTAAGTTGATTCTTTATTACAAATATTTCTAAAATGGAAATACCACCTCAATTGTAAGGTTTATAGACAAAAGTTTATGTTGATTAGTATCGCTGTAGTTAATAATACTATATTTGATATTTTACAATCTACACAATATGCCGTATTGTCACAAGCAATTATTATTATTATTGTTGCTATTTTACTACATGGAAATTTAATGATTATGTCTCAACTCAACATAATAGGTATTGTAAATAGAATAATCACTAAAAAAAATAAATAATCAACTAACTAATCAGCTTTTAATCTGTTTAAATCAAAATACAAATATCGAAACATAATACTTCGTATATGATCTCTGGATAGAATTACTGTTACATAAAACAGATTTGTTTTATAAATCTTAAGCAGTAGAAAGAAAAATTCCCAGGATTGTGTTAACCTAAATTTTTGTATGTTTGTTGACTTTACTCAATTTATATATAAAGTCGACCCAATTTTGTCATTTATAAGAAAAATATTAAGTAGTAATTTTTAAAACAAAATAAAGATTCTTCAGGATTAATATTGATACAAGTATGTCTTTGTTGTTATTGACAATCGAAATTGCGGGCTAGTATTAATCAATATTATAGACGAAAACTAGAGATGGATAGAAAGATTTAATAAAATTAAAGCTTTCGCAACAGACTCTATCGAAAATAGCCTATTGAGGAGTCGAAGATACGTGACTGAACTTTAAAAGCAAGACCCTAGCTGGTAGTTAGATGTTCGTTCTTGAAATAACATTGGACATACGTTCACTTATTTATCTAGTAATTGTCATAGTTGAATAGTACGCGTAACTTTTATTTATAGCAAAAAAAGAGTATCCTTGCTTTTCAGTGATAAATCAAAATGTATGATGATAGGGTATTATTCGAAATACACCATTTCAAAGATAAGATTTTCTGATAGTCTTTTACCACAATTAGGGAGGAAAATATTTATCTATGGGCATCTTTGTTTTAAACGAAATTTTAAATTGTTACGGGATTGTGTTGCCTATTGTCTTTATTCAATTATCTTTATCTTTATCTTTATATATATATATTTCTTGTGTGCGTGTGTATGTCACTGAACTCCTCCTAAACGACTGGACCGATTTTTATGAAATTCTTTGTATGGGTTCACTTGAGAATTGTTTAGATTCACAATTTGGTCCACTGGAAAAAGGTTTTTTGATTAATTTTTAATGTGTAAGTAGGTGGTGATTTTGGAATGTTTCACATTGGTTCCGACGGACTGCGTTACCATGGCAATGTCAAATATTAAATAATATTATATTTTAATTATAGTCTGCCCTGACAGTTGGCGTTGCGATAGAAATAAGAAAAATATTTTAGTACTAGCGGCCCGATACGTGCTTCGCTACGTAAAAAGTGAAATTTAAAAAAAAAAATTGGAACAAATTCATTTATTCAAACAAGAAATCTTTATTTACATATTCATACGGTGTCGATTGGTGAAATTATGATAAATGTACATGTAATGACGTTAGACATTGTGATAACTTTTTATATAACTTTTTATATATTTTTTTTTAAGTTTGATTTTTTAAATTAAAGACGCGTGTACAAGACGTCTGTCGAGTCCGCTAGTTCAATATAAATTAAATTATTATTATTAATTATCAATGTTCACAGAAATATTTAACTATGTAGTTACATTCCCGTCATTACTTTTGAAGTTTAAACACTGTCGGTGTTGTGTGTTTAACATTTATTAGTTTTAAGGACATAGAAATCTAAACTTAATACACTGTAATTACATTTCTTAAAAAATATGACAATCATCTACTAGAATAGTTTTTATTTATTAAAATCAAAAATGTATTTATTTTCGTTTAAATTTTTTTAAAGTCGTTTATTTTTTTTAAACATTGTACGGGTAAGGGTTCTACGTTTAAATCTCAATAGATCCAAATACACCCAATATCATGTTACAGTTAGTTTATCTCTCGTATAGACAACCTTTGTTAGTAAGTGTCAATCTTCTGTTAGCCTTTGTTAAAGAAATTTTAGTCTAAAATATTTTATTAATACAGAGTAAATTTTCTTTTTAGTCATATCTACGATCTCTAATCTATGAGAGAAATTACAGAGGAATTATGTAAAAAAAGATGTTGTTATATTAAACCACTTAGTTTGATGAAATTATTTTAGTATTTAGCGGTTTTGAAGATTCTAAACTTTTTATCTCAAATGACAATAATAAAGCATCAGAATTTAAGTAGAAAGAGAAAAAACAAACCTGTATTTAAAGTGTAAACACTTTATCTTCTGGTTTCAATTATAGTATAGATAAATATTCTTAAAGTAATATTACTTTTAGGATGTAATGGTACTAAAATCGAAAGTAAGATTATTGTAATACTGCTATAAGAGTTCATGCTAGGTCCCATTATCTGTGCTAATTACGCGCCTATTTCTAGTGATATCAGATATACAATGGATTACATGATATCAGATATACCATTGTATATCTCATATCACAATAAAAATCATGTGTTACTTAATAGCAACACATTTTTATATTTTATTAGTTTTTCTAAATATACTTAACCTTAATTGTTACTTTAATAGCGACATATTTAATGAAGTTTCAAAATGCTATGAAGTTTTAGCTTTTTTGCTCATAGTTTTTATTTTTATTGTTAACATTGTTAAAGCCTTTTATTTTAGCTAAAAAAAGCATTTTGGGTAAAGGAGTAGAAGTTACTCCGCCTTTTAATATATATTTTTTGTTGCTTAACTTAACTGCTTATTAAAATGTGTCTTCAGGGCAACATAAAATTAAGAGAAAATATTTTACGTTCATTTTATGTCGTATGTATTAGGTATTTAATTATCTTCGTTACTAAACATGATGGATAATAATGAATGAATAATTTTTCTTTTTCAAAATATGAATGAAAATTTAATTTAGTGATCAATAATCCTCTTTTTTTGTCCTATCTATATCTGCTCGTCAGTAGTAATTTATCTCTCTCGTTTGCAATCAGAGACGGTAATAAGGCATTTTAAATTTTGCAAAAAATAAACTATAAATTAACTGGACAGTTAAATTTGGTACACAAATTTATTGAATAAAAAATGTATGTAAATATTTATTTCATTATTCTTCTTTAATAGAATTATAAAGAGAAAACTTTGTGATTCTATAATGTTGTTTGTAACTACTAAGCTTATTAACTAGTTACTTTTTTATAATTATTTTACGAAAGCTACATAATAAGTAAATAATATAGAATACTTTTTATCCCGATATTCCTTCGGTTTCGAGACCTAAAGTCGTGTTAAAAACCGGAGTAAGTCGGAGAAAAAAGGGCTATCCTACAAACTACATCTTTATACACGTGCATGATTGATTAAATTATTTTAGAGTTTTATTAATATTTTTTGGTATGACCTATTATTTTTAGGACCAATATTGACACCACAACTTTGTGTTCCTTTAGTCACATTAAATCCGTAGACCGGTGTCCATTATCGTTTCATATTGGAAAGGAAATTAAATTCGAGATACCGGTACTACACTGTTCGTTTTAAAATATTGATGTTACTACCAACTGCTTATTTTTTTTCTCTTCTGCCGACATGCAAACTATCGATAAATTGTTTTAAGCTTTCAAAATTTTTATTCATATTTTTATACTGTAAACGGGACTTAATCGCGTACTATTTTAATCGAGTAGACTGTCTACTCCACTCTACTCGTGACCACGGCCGTTGCATTACGGCCGAAACGTCGAGAGTCGAGGTAAATACTTCGATTAAAATAATACGCGATTAAGTCTCGTTTACAGTATAAAAACATGTAAATATCGGTCAAAAAGCCGACCGAAGTTTTGGAAACTCTCTTTCCTGGTGGGATACTAAATATTCCCATTTGGTATAAAACGAAAGAAGCGGAAAAAGGTACACAGACTACAGCCTGTCGAAACGTCGGGTTAGATTTAAAATGTAAATTTAAAATTTAATTCAATATACTCTTGTTAAGTCCGTATAAATAGTTTTATTTCAATCGCTTGATTCTTTATAATATATTTATTTAAAATTTAAAATTCCAATCTACATACTATGCAGAAGAGATTATAAATAATCAATTTCTTATTTGGATCAAGATCTATTAAAGTTTTATCATTACAAACTTTCAAGACAGAAGAGTGAAGACTATTTCATAAATAGCCAACACTGAATCCGATCACAGGATCCGGTAAACTCATAATGGTGCCGGATCTGCCCGATTACCGAATCCGTTTTCCGGATTGCAATCCTTACAAGAGCCCCTTTCGCAGTAAGTATAGGTTCTTAATTTTATTTACAAATTTAGAACAATTTTTTTATAGCAAATAAAACGTAAAAGTTTTATTGGTTTGGATTCCGGCCCACTCCGACATAAGTGGCAATGTGTCTGCAGATAAATGAAATAATAAATATTTGCTATCTTGTTTAGAAAATATTTATTTCTTAAACATGCGCGTTTCCTTTGCTTTCCCATTTCCTTTGCTTAAAATTATCTTTAATAATTAATCTCGCTTGCTAAAATTCATTTTTACCAATCATGGCACTCTTTGGTTGTCATTTAAATATTTAAAAGTAAACATAACACATTATTCCAAATAAAAAACCTTTTTCATCATAGAAAAGCAAACCAGCAGGTCTCCACAACCATTTTCATATTACGAATACTTCAAGCTAGCTTTTGAGTGGATCTAATCATAATTATTTTCGTATATTACTTACAAATGGTAATATAATTAATATAATTAATATAATTTACATAATTAGCTTTATTTTTATCTATTTTTGTTTTGAAATTCTAGTCAAATATATAACTGAGATCTCATATATATTTTTTAAAATATTGATAACCATGGCTTCTTCCTGTTTAGTTCAATATCAATTTAATTTAAGTTGTATTCAAAACCAATTATAGTTTATCATATAGCTTTAAAGTTAACTTGTATACACAGATTTGTTATCTAATTTCTATGAACATAAGTTGAGTCTATCAAACTCAGAACATAGTTAAAACTTCTTCGATGTTTAGTAAACCAAGATCGATAGATTAAACGAGTTGAAACTTCGCGACATATGCAACTTAGCATAAGATTAGTGAGACATGCATATTAAGATATGAAGTTATAATTCAACTAGTTTCTAAGTGCTATGTCACAGCCTATGCAATTACTCAGTAGTTAATGATAAACTCTGTATCTGATGTTCGTAAACGGTTACTGTTGCTGCAAGAATACGAAATAATGAATTATTTGGGGCATAAAAACGGGCAACAAAATCAAAGATTTCTGCTCGGTTTTTAAGTATTAGGTACTTTCAAAAACATAACACATCATGGAATTTACAACAAATAGGCTTCGATATGTTCATACCTTAATAATGATTTAAGTAGTATATATGGTATTTATTAGAGTATTTCGATAATATAAGCCACATATGGTTGTCACTAAGGACTAAATTGCGAAATCATTATTAATTAATCAAAATGAAGCTTATTTTTAATTATAATTAACAGACAAATAACATTGGCATATATCGAGATCGGCATATATCGAGACTATAGTTCTCGTTCTAGTCAAAGTTCAAAGTCATTAAAAGTTATTATAAAAATATAATTTTTAGGCTAGTTAACTATATATAAAACATAGATAAGACAAAGATAAGGAAAAAAAAATCGTCTTGAAATTTATCAAGTAATTTTTATTTATTATATGCTTGCTTTTATTATGAACACATTACTATTAGTAAAACCAATAATCTTACCATGTACACCGATTATTTAACAAAGTAGGTTTTGGTAAAAGCACAAAATTATTGACATCAAAATTTGAAATATATAAGATCGATCTCACTAACCGATATCTAAGGGTTTACTAGAAACTCATTCTACGTCATACAAGCGAAGCTTCACTCATAAGCTTCTCAATGAATGCCTTAACTAAATATATCTCCTATATAACAAGCTTTCAAAGCATTATATAGAACGCTCGTGGATAGGTTAGTTGGTTAGTAAGTCCTTATATTTTAACAGACGGATAAGAAGACCCACAGATTGTAAAAGTATTACCACTAAAACTAAAGAAAAGAATAGAATTATGATGTTGCACACCACTAGGCCGGTTTATGTTAATTAAATCTAAATGTGTGCATTATCTGAATTGTGACACTTAGGAGACGTGAAGTTTGAAAGCGCAACTACAATATGAGCGTTCCCTCATTTGCGTAGGAAAATATGTCAAGTAAAAAGTACACACTTTAGTAATGGCATGCGTGATGAATGAATGAAGAAATATATTAATGTACAATGAGAAATATGTGTTTGTTTTTGACTTAGAATTATCAACTAAAACTTATGACGATTAAAAAATTATTTCAAGGTCAAGTAACTTTTAGGATTTATTTTAGTTCGTATTAAATTTTAAAGCGTATTTGATACTATTACACTACAAGGGGCAACTAGTAGAGTGCTTCCAACATTGGAATCTAAGAAACATTTTTTAGAGAGTTTTGAAGAGAATATACAAACAGAAACATTTTCTTAGAAAAAAAAAATCTTCGATTGTATTTTGCGATATTTATTTTACATATATTTTACACAGTTATTTAATTTTAAAATAGTATTAAAATGTTAAATCCAATACGTGTAGGTACTTAAAATTTTGTAGACGATTCCCTAAACAATTGATATCAAAATAAATGTTTGTATGCAAATTATTGTTGTTGTTAGGTAACTTTTAAAATAAGAGGAACTTGTAAAATAATGTAAGTTATTGTTGAAAAATACCTAAAATTTATTTTGCTGGAACATATTTGTCACGTTAGTCTATTCTAGTGGTTAAGAAGTGCCAGTTATATTGTAATCTAGAGATCTCGGTTAGAATCTCAGGTCAATGAACATTAATACTGAATGAATGAATACGAGAAAGCAAGCATTGTCTTTACAGCTTCGTGACTTCAGTGCTTTGTTAATAAGTAATTTCTTAAGTTGAAGTTCTTCTTCTTAATTGTTTTTTTCCTTTTTAGAATTGTTTGTTTTATAATAAAATGCTTTTTTATTATTTCTTATCAGAAATTATAATGTCATAATTAAACATATTTCAACTTATTTTTGTTGTAGCGTGATGTGGGTGAAAAAAATTATTAAATATTTGAAATTTTTGCACAAATAATTTTCTTACTAGATTAAGTCGTGAGGAACAACAGTGTTGCCTGTTGGTTTAAAATTAATCAACGGAATTTCTTCTTATGGCAACGAGATCAATATTTAGAGAAGATTTAGAATAACAAAAAAAAATATCATATAAAATTCTATGTAAATATATAATATGCTAAACTGATATTTTGTGTGATAAGTAAACAAACGAAAAATACTTTCTACTGGAATGTATCATGTACCAATAAGTCTTAAAAATAGATTAATGTTTAGATGTTTTTTTATCCTTAGTACTATTCCAGTAAAACTTATTGTAATATATAAACAATTCCTTGTACTGCTTTATGCGGGAAGTATATAAAGAAAACGATGTCCCTGAATGACTTATTTCTAATTAATTCTTACATTTTTCTACCCACTTCTAATGAGGCACGTTTTAGTTATTATTGTTTCCAAGTAGTTTCAATCCATTTTGATATTAGTCTTAAGCTATCAATGTTTTTAATACAAGAATATTTTATGCCAGTCCTTGTTGGGGCATTAGCTAAACGTAAATCCAGAAGATTGTTATATGAATAGCAAGTAATAAAGTAAATATAATATTGTATTCTTAATCTTAATATATATAAATTACGTGTCACGTTGTTTGTCCGCGATGGACTCCTAAACTACTTAACCGATTTTAATCAAATTTGCACACCGTGTGCATTTTGATCCAACTTGAAACATAGGATGATAATGTAGTTTATAGAAGTATTGTAGAAGATGTAAGTTATCTTAATTTTTAGTCGCAATATTATTTTATTGCAAATTATGTCTTTACAATTATCTGTAAATCCAAACAAGTTTAACAGATGGCGTTGTATCTCTTGATTGGATTGAGTTAGTGTTCAACAAAATATTGTTATTTCGTTATTGGCCTTGATAAATTTACTTGCATTTTGAATTTTTCCTTTACTTAGCGGTCGGGGGTTTTTTAATTTTAATTTTATTTTTTCTAATACCGTGACTTCTTAAATAGTTTACTACAATGTAATAGGAATATCCAAAACCTAAGCAACCACAACAACGCGTGGCCGGGTCTGCTAGTTTATTTATATAATCGAAAAATAATTAAGCGTTATTCGGCTTCTATTATTTAACTTTAAAAAAAATGGGATCTGTATTTAAGCTCATTAAATTATGAAGAAAAACAAAATTTAACGAAAGTTTAATTGACGAGGTATTTACAATATTTAGGAAATTAAAAGCTACTTAGAAAACGTCATCCTCGCTGTTTTCAAAGCCACACCAACAATAAGAATCCTGGATATTAACATTTTAAGTGACTGTCATTTAGTTAAGTAATGAATCAAAGTAAGAAATAACTATTATTTTTGTCACGGAATATTCCAAGAAAACCAATCTGGTTTATTGTATATATCATATATAATGATTTGTTTCCCGTGTTATGACAATTATTATATATTGTCTCTCTTATCCTATTCATTCTCACAAGGAATGGTCTAATGTTGTCTAGATTCGATTTAGTTGTAGATGAAATAAGTAGTGCTGATAGCACTACATAATCGAATAACGGCAACTTAAATTTTATCAGGTGATTCTGAATCATAATTTGAAATATTTGAACTGATTCTGAATTTTAAGTTGAAATAATATGAAGATTACATTATTGTTTATAATAATATACTAAATGATTAACAAAAAATATTCTGAAAAATATGGGGCGAAAGCACTAACAAAAAAAATTTTTGCAACAACATAAGAATTTATGAGTCACAGATTTCGCCACGACCTGGAATCGAAATCAAGGCCTGTCAACTCAAATACAAGGATTGGTATCGCCATGTCAGACTATTTTTGTAAAAAGTAAAATAATAAAATACCCAAAGACTATGACATTGAATTATGAACTAATACCTCTTCAGGCATGCAATGCATCTTCGTGCAAGTACGTATAAAAAATGTTCTACTAAATTTCTATAATAAAATATTTTTATAAATAAATATTTAGATTTAATAATAATAACAAGTGCTATTTGATAACTGATATATCACCATGGAGTAAGATAGATAGAAAGATAAGTAATCTTATTTTTTTTTGATCATATCATTAATAATAAGTAATGAGTTAAATAAGGTTGAGATTACTTATTTCATACTAGCACAGCTAGTCTAATCTAACCTTAGCGTAAATAAACTGAAAAACTGTTTCCAATTTCAACAAGACGTCACAACAATTGAGAAAATGTATTCAAAAAATAAGATAAGAATTCCATAAACATGCTTTCCTAATTGTTGATCTTTCCTTTGATCTTACCAAAATGTAGGAAAAAACACGTCAATTTGGGTAAATCATCTTTTGAATTCTTTCTAAACATAATAATAGGATTGTAAATGGTTCTTCGTAAGTAGACAATTTAAATTATATTTTGGTTGTGCCATCATTTTTTATATTATTTATACTATTCGGCCAGCACTAATTAGTAAAATACATGTTTATGATTTATAAGTAGACTTATAGTTCTCTGTGCTGCCTCGATAATGACGATTATATACAGACTAAAATAGAATAATATATAGATGCTAGGTTTATTAAGGCTAAGTAGCTCAATTCCTAGTGAGGTGGACGGAGTTCCAGAGGAGCCAGGTTTGAATCCTGCCTGTCTGCCTGTCTGCCTGCCTGCCTGTGAAGAAAGACTTGATGAATTTATCATTTTACATTCATTTAAAATGTAAATTAGCTAAACATTTTAAAGACAATTAGAAACACATCATTAATATTTTCGATATAAATTTCACATACATACGGGTGCAATATAAAAGAAGATGTAAAAGAATAAAATATGTTTATTAAAATAAATGTAATTTATGAAAAATGAAATAAATTAATTCTAATATTAATTTTACAATATTTGTAGATTATTTATAAAGTATTTGTAAGTAGTAGTATTTTTACATTATTTATTATAAGGGAAATTCAGTGGATCTAACTTCACCACATATTGAATAAATTCATTGTGTATATTTATTGTATATAGACTTGAGTCGTGTAGTACTGTATAGTTCTCAATTGACTATCAAGTGAACAAAAAGTGAAATTGATGTAAGCTTTTCTCTTAAAAACGGACTCTGTACGCGAAATCCCTGGCTTAACGCCGATATACACGTAGTATACATAAAAGGGTAATCGGTCTTCAGGACTAATAGTTATTATTAATATACAATTTTGCTCACTCAAAACAAATATACTATAACTACATACTCTATAGTGAAGTTTTAAGGCGAAAAAAATTAATTTAGCACGTATACTAATAACCAATACTAAATAATATAATAATATACTTAAGAGTTTACATTCAACATGCTTTACTGTTTCGATTCAAATATCAAAATAATAGTAAATATAATGTATACGTAATAAATGTAAGACTTTGTCGTATTTTCATGATAATATTTAAATTTACACAGAGGGTCTGTAATTTGATTTCAAAGAGAGTTAAGCCGGATATAGCAGTTTAACAGTAATTTACTCTGTTCATAAAATACCCTATGTAATGACTTTATTACTCTTTAATTACAATAAAAAAAAAGTTTTATTATCAATGTATGTATTCAAATATTATAGATGTCAAAAATATACAAATTAAAAAAATAAGTAAATAATTAAGCAGCTTAACACTGAGTGTTTTGTCTCTGCGTAGCTTCTGGTTTTCCCTACAACGGTCTATAATTATTAATGTTTACTATAAACAAATAAAGAGAAAAAAATCCTGATAATCCTGTTTTTTTATATAAGTAGAATCCTCAAAAATTCTGAAATTTTATTTCTATAAGTTCCATAGTAAATGTAAAGTTTATAACTTTAATTATTTTAATTATTTTCACGAAAACATACGAACATAAAGTAATGTCGCATATCATAAATAAGCGATTTAAAACATAAATGTATATCTAAATAAAGATAAAATATCCGTCTTCAAAAACGGGAGACAGAGACAAAGTAAATTTATTGATAAATCTGACATTGTATTGTTTATTCCTTGAGGTTAAAGTCAAAATATATCTAAATGATTGAGATAATGATCAGATAAGCCCAAATAAAGAAATGTAAGTGTTTCTAATGTGATTTCAGGAACGAACATCTAACTACCAGCTAGGGTCTTGCTTTTAAAGTCCAGTCACGTATCTTCGACTCTTCAATAGGCTATTTTCGATAGAGTCGGTTGCGAAGGCTTTAATTATATTAAATCTTTCGATCCATCTCTGGTTTTCGTCTATAATATTGATTAATATTAACCTGCGGTTTCAATCGCCGATCACAACTAAGATATACTGATATAAATATTTATTTTGTAAAAAAAATTACGACACAATTTTTTGTTTATAAAAGACAAAATTGAAACTTCTTTGTATAGAAATTGAGTGAAGTTCACAAACATACAAGAAATTTAGGTTAACACAATCCCGGGAATTTCGAAATCGAAACCGACTGCTTGAGATTTGTAAAACAAACTTGTATTAACAAGTATAACAATAATTCTTGTCAGACATCATATACCAAGTATTGTTTTTGTGTCTCAATATTTGTATTGAGACTTAAACAGGGTAAGAGTTAGTTAATTAGTTGATTGTTATTATTATTTTTTAGTTATTATATTGTTTTCGAGACATTATGTACGCCAATTATGTAGTTTTTTTTTTTTTTTTTTACGTGATAGAAGGCAAACGAGCAAACGGGTCACCTGCTTGTAAGCAACACCCGTCGCCCATGGACGTCTGCAACTCAGGAGTTACAAACGCGTTGCCGCCCTTTTAAGAAGGTATACGCTCTTTTTTTGAAGGTTTCAATGTCGTATCGGTCCGGAAATACCTCGGGAGACAATTTATTCCACAGATTGGCTGTGCGAGGTAAGAAACTTCTAGAGAAGCGCACAGTGGTGGAACGCCAGCCATTCAGGTAATGGGGATGGTGGTTCTGTCGCGATGGACGATGGCGAAAATCTGTGGGTGGTATTAATTCGAACAACTCTTCAGAGCACTCCCCATGGTATAAGCGATAGAGGATGCAGAGGGAAGCTACATCCCTACGCAACGCCAAGGGATCAAGCCGATCGGAAAGATCTTGACAGTCGATGATTCGAGTCGCTCTCCGTTGTATGCGGTCAAGAGGAAGAAGCTGGTACTGAGGTGCACCTGCATAAAGATGAGAACAGTATTCCATCTGCGGCCGAACCTGCGCCTTATAAAGCTGCAGGCGATGGGCCGGAGTGAAATATCGTCTCGATCTGTTCAGTATACCTAGCTTCTTTGATGCCAATTTGGCCTTGCCCTCAATATGACCGCGAAACTGGACCTCGCTCAATATATCGACGCCAAGGATTCCAATACTGGCTGCGGCAGTTAGGGGAGTGCTCTCAAATGAAGGTGATACGGCAAACGGTGTCTTTTTTGTGGTGAACGCGCAAACTTGTGTATTTGTAGGGTTAAATTGGACTAGATTAAGTCCGCCCCAATCTGAAACTTTTTCCAAAGTTGTTTCAATTTCAGACACAAGTTTATTTCGGCTCTCAGTGACGTTTTCCCGTGAAATATTAGTGCGGCCGGTATAAAAGGCATCACCCGTACTATCATCCGCATAGCAATGAATGCTGCCGCTTTGCAGCATATCATTAATATGCAGAAGAAATAGTGTAGGTGATAGCACACAGCCTTCAGGGACACCAGCATTGACAGAATTGGAGTTGGAGCAAGCACCGTCAACAACGACTTTCATGCTTCTGTCTGCCAGAAAACTGGTGACCCAGTTGCACAGTTTCACGGGAAGCCCATAGGAAGGCAGCTTCGAGAGAAGCGCTTTATGCCAGACCCGATCAAAGGCTTTTGCTATGTCCAAGCTAACGCCTCTGTAAAGCCAAGGCCTCTTCCTTGGTCTCAATCGCCTGTGCCCAACGGTGACTTAGATATACTAAAAGGTCACCAGCTGAGCGACCCCTACGGAAACCGTATTGTCGGTCATTAAGCAGCTGGTGATCTTCTAAGTACCGAAGGAGCTGGCAGTTAACAATGGATTCCATTGTCTTTGAGAACAAGGAGGTAATGGCAATGGGTCTATAGTTGGACGGATCCGAGCGATCACCTGTTTTAGGGATCGGGTGCACTAAAGCTGTTTTCCAGCAGTTCAGGACGACGCCAGAAGAGTATGAGAGCCGAAAAAGGCGCGTCAAAACCGATGCCAACTCCGGAGCACACGTTTTCAGCACAATGGAAGAGATTCCATCAGGCCCACAAGACTTGTGAATGTCCAGGGAAAGAAGTGTTTTACGCACTGAGCGTTCATAGAACCGGACTTCCGGCATGAAGCTCTCGCACTGCGGTATGGTCGGCGGTACGTTTCCCTGGTCATCCAGTGTCGAGTTGGACGCAAAGAGTTTGCCCAGGAGATCGGCTTTCTCTTTAGCGTCATGAGCCAATGAAAGTCTTCCCTGCGCAGAAAGGGAAGGGATGGCCTACAGAAATTTCCTTCGACAGCTTTGGCAAGAGACCAGAACGCACGAGTTCCGGAAGGAAGGCTCGTCAGTCTCTTGCCAACTCTGGCGATGTACTCCGACTTTGCCCTGGCTATGTCTCTTTTGAGGGACCTGGAGGCAAAGTTGTACTTCTATTTTAATTCGCTGGTCTGTACATCCCGTGCCATCGCTGCATTTGCCCAGGCTTGGTAGCAATCCCGTTTTCGGCTAGATGCTGCCTTACAGAGTCGACCGAACCAGGGCTGGGATTTGCCACGAATGGGAACTACAGAGGATGGAACAAATAGTTCCATACCCTGCATAACCACATCGGTGACAGAATCGGCAACGATGTTGGGATCATCCGGCAAGAAGCAAACCTGCCTCCAAGGGTAGGATGCAAAAAAAGACCGCATCCCATCCCAATCTGCTGACCTATAATGCCATACACGTCGGTAATCTGCGACTCGCAGTCGCGTTGAGCCGTTGAATGGCACCATACTCCGGATCAGGCAGTGGTCTGAGAAACCCAATGGGGCCACAACGGAGACTTTGTAGCCATCTGGATGAGAGGTCAGCCGAAGGTCCAACAGTGAAGGCTCATGGCTTTCCACATCTGGGACTCGCGTATGCGTTGTTACCAGTTGTGTCAAGCCATAAGCCAGGGCTAGTCCGTGAACAGATCTACCCGCATGATCGGTTTTACGTGAACCCAGCCAATCGGCGTGGTGGGCGTTAAAATCACCAAGTATCACGATCTCTACTGATGGGATCTGTTGCAGTACGAGGTCTGTGGCCATTTGGACGTGGTCCAGCAGAAAATCAGTGTTGGCATCACCGCTATGGGACCTGTATAGGCATGCGTAGATGCGAGGGTGGTCGTCGCTGTCTACGCGGAGCCACAAGATGGAAAGGTTCAAGATGGCCGAGGCGACGAGAACTGATATTATCTCTAACATACACACACACACACCAGCCTTTGGAATAAAAGTATGTTCCAAACCGTACCCCGGATAGGAGAGGTACGATGTGTCTATTGGAGATGATATCTGCGTCTCGGTCAAAAAGAGCAAGGCCGGCTTTGCTGTCTCGAGGTGGTAGTGGACAGCGTGGATGTTGGAATGTAGGCCCCTAATGTTGCAGAAGTCCACGGTAAGAGTGGCAGGGCTGTCCTAATATTATTGCTCTCGCCTCCGAGCGCGGTTGTGCCCCCCCCAGAATACGAGGGGCAATCTGAGCGTCCAAGCCCAGGTACTTAATGATCTGAGCTTGGACGCCCAGAGGGGGATTCTCCAACCCTACGGCAGTTGGTACCTCCCTAGGGTAGGTTCTGTTCCAACTGCACTATCATGGAGAGGGGGAGGGGGGTTGGGCCACCGGAAACCTCACTCACTCAGTGAAAAATCAAATCCTGGTATCAGAGTGAGGTTGTGGTATCACACCGGTCGAGCCGGCCCATTCGTGCCGAAGCATGGCTCTACCACCGAAAAATGAAAAAATAGTAAAGTAAAATGAAAAAACAAAAAAAAAAAATTAATTACTTGTGACTGTAAAGTATTAAGTTTAGTATTATTAACTATAAGGTATATTATATTCCTACAGCGATCCTTATTAACGGAAACTTTTATCTATAACCCTCTTACTGACTGAGCTGATATTTCATTGTTAGAAACATTTGCAACAAAGAATGAACTAAAAACGTATATTAAATATTTTAATTATCGGTTTATTTTTCATTCTATATTTATATAAGTCTTACAAGTGTATTAAAACCAATTCACAATTACGAAGCAGCTAATTACTGTGCTATACTACTTATAACTAATATATTATTAATACTTTAATTATTTTTTAAGGGTTAATAAGAGACATTCGAAGATAAATCAATCCGATTAAAGCGTGTATGTGTATAATGTATGTATGTTAAATTGTTCATAAAAACTTTTTTGTTCTTAAGTACAAACATACTTATACAAACTTACAAAGAAAGCCCGATTCTAACCCGTGCTTAGACACTTGAACAATCTTGAAAACACTTCGAGCGTTATCGCTTTGAGCTCTTTAAAAACTCGCTATTTATTAGACCTACAGTTATATTGGTGATGAAGAGATTGTAACCAAACTATATTTAAACACAAACACACATAGAAAACGAGAAATATAAAAGTTTTTGCTCAGAGTTCCAACACAGAATAAATAATAAATTCACTTCAATCTAATAATGTCGCTCTCGCTGGCTTCTTTTCATAGTTTACACTACACCCATAATAATATGAATTGTACTTAATAAGGCATATCAGGTATAATATTAAAATTTCTTACTACATTCCTACCCTTCTGAGAAGCAATTGAATGAGCAGTTTTTTCAAATATTTCGTATAAAGAGTTTTTTTTTTAATGAAAATAAAATTTTAATTAAAATATATTAAAGGTTTTAAGTGTAGAATTGTATGAAACTTTCATGTGGTTTACATTATTATCTGTTGTAATTAATAAACAAGTTTGTTTTGTATAATCACTTGCAACTTGTAAACGTACCGATATTTATTATTCAGAAATTACCCATCATATTATTACAGAAAGCACAAATATATAAAAAAGTTATTATTGTGTTGTTATTTAGGTACGTGATTTTGACCTCCATAAAGTAGAGTTTAGTTGTTTGTGTTATGTTGGATCTCTTATTGCTTAATATCTGCTAAAATATCATTCTTAAAACTATTATCATTGCCTTTGAATTAACCAATCTATCTCACGTTAATAATGCAGTTCACTATTTAATATATAATTTGAGTTTATGCCGACCGTTGTCAAGTAAAAACAGAAATAATTCAAAAAATCAGTAGGCAGTGCTTTCTCGCCCTTCAATGACCAATATTTTTATATTTATATAAATATTTTTTATCAATATTTTTGTTATCAATTTGTTATCAATATTTTTGTTTTGCGTTTTGCGTTTTGTTTAAGTTTTGCGATAAAAAGTAGTAAATTTAGCAGCAGCTGTATCGTCATGAATGTCATGTTCAAGAACTTAAGGGATGGGCCGAACAGGATTAAGGAAGTTGCCAAAGAGTGCGGTTTCCTTCTTAACCCTTTAAAATCCCAAGTCTTAATAATAGTCAATTGCACAACAAATGTGACACTACACTATTAGAATTTGTCCGTATGTTTTTTAAATAACAGGGATATTTGTGTATTAAAAATACAACTTAATTAGGTATTTGCTGTTGCAATTAACATCTGAAAGAATAAAATGCGTAAGGAAATCATTGTGGCATGATGGTAATTTGATTGTTTGATAATACACAAAAACTAATTTTATAAATAAAATTTAGTTTCTTCATTAAAATTAACTAACAATAAAAGTTAGCATACTTCATTACACAGTTGTAAAGAGAATCTAAGAAGAAATCTATTGTATTTTTTGTGCGTGCGTGCGTGCGTGCGTGCGTGCGTGCGTGTGTGTGTGTGTGTGTGTGTGTGTTTGTGTGTTACTGTGGTTTTGAATTCGTCGAGGCAGTGGATGAACATTACTACTAGGGTAGTACACTATTGGAAAAAAAATTGCTGTTCCAAATCAATTGAGAAATTAATGGACATGTAAATTACCTGATGCTCATATCTCGCTTCATTCACTGCGTCGATATAAAAACTTTTTTACCATTGGGACCAAAGCTCTTTTAATTTATACTCTTATCATTCCATTGATCGAATATGCAGATGGACGCTACTTTAGCATCTGTGAAAATAATCTTGTTAAATTAGATTGTCTCCTTATGGAGACCTTATTACATTGTATCCTTAATGCTACTATTATCAGTAGCATTCGATTTATTTTCGGTTTACGTTTATTTAACCACATCTCATAAATGGCTTTCAAAGTCAACACATAACTTCTCATTCACCTGTAAAAAGCGAGTTTTATCACCGAAACTACCTTTCTACGAGCTTCAATTGGCTTTGAGGACTTTATCCTTAAAGTCGTCAAAGCCAATTCAAGTTGGTTACATAAATTGAAAGGGACAATGTGTATAATATGTTTGTTTACAGCTAAACATGTTCTTGTTAATAACATTTATAGATCATATATCAATAAAAATAAAAATACAAAAATAATGACTTTGTTTAATGTTTTTAATATGTAGTTAAATTTCCTTGTAAGAAAATTGAGTAAACTTCAGGAATATAAAACAAATTAGGGGTAACACAACTCCCAAGAGCATTTCATCTAACTGCTTAAATTACATAAAAATATTTAGAATATCGTTATTCATATAACAGTAGAGATATTAAACAGTTTTATTATTAGTTCAAAGTCAATATTTATATCAAAAACACTGTGATAATTTGTTTTTAAGCAAGCAGACCACCACCACCACCTGGGTCATCAATATTCACGGACGCCTAAGATCTTTTGTATGGCCAGGTAAATAATAAAAGCCTTGTAGTATTTGTATTTCGTAACTTTAATGTAATTCTGAATATTATGTCCTAGTTACATTAAGTGCCTTTAAATTTTTATAAACAGACAAGCAGTCTACAATAGGTATATGTATTAATAAATTCTATATAAGCACCCCTGCCCACGCTCATATCTCATCTCCTTTAGTCAAAGTTTGCCTGGAAGAGAACGCTCTATAGCAATAACGCCTGCTGCACCTTTTTATTTGTGTTATTCTCTTTGTTTCTTCACTTTATCTACAATGAAGAATATCATATAATATCGTAACATATTGTATCGTATATGTAAACAAAATTGTATCCATTCCGGGTTTTATTTCGAGTGTGAGTTTATTATATTTAATAGTAGTTTTGTTTAATTAGCGCACTCAAGTAAGATTATATTTATTAATGAGTAACTAGAATAATTATGAAATGATGCTACTGGAAAGGAAGCTTAGCTTGAAGATACTTTTCAGTTCGCAGTATGCACACACCATTAAAAAAAAAGAGAGAGAATCCAAACCAAAAAAAAAATTATGTGTGTGTGTATTAGTGTACACATGTAAGAAGTGAAACTTCTTTATGACATAATTTTTTTAAAAATTATTCACTAATTACAACTTTACAGGAATGGCTAATTAATAACAGAAAAACGATACAATTTTTTGACATT
Organism: Napeogenes sylphis; assembly: GCA_959347405.1. Lineage (NCBI taxonomy): Eukaryota > Metazoa > Arthropoda > Insecta > Lepidoptera > Nymphalidae > Napeogenes > Napeogenes sylphis. The sequence goes on along the minus strand of OY365788.1, from coordinate 23,454,423 downwards.
GCTATAAAATTTCTCCCATTCGTCGATAAAAAAGTTTCACTTCAAATATGGCGAGTAACGGAAAATGTGACTTAGAAATAAAGATGAATGAAAATGTTTGTATTTTGTCAAAAAGTTTTATTTTCTACCTTCTTTATAAATGGTTTTTTTAGAACAAATCAAAATATGTATCCAAGCAATAATAATAACTGGACTGTATAATACACAGACAATAATAATAAGCAAACGTAGGGAAAAAAATCGTCGATTCAGTAATTTCGCGCTCGGTGTACCCTCATTTTTAATAAATAATTGATAACGTATTCCTTATATTTCTTGCTACTGTAATAATAATTCATTATTCAAGATTATTATGGTGCTTTTATGTAACTACAAAAAGCAATAGATTTTTCATAAATAGCTAAACATCTCAAACGTCCGTATGAATTATTAAGGTTTGGTTTCAAACAAATTTGAGTAATATTAACGTAATTTTGAGGTAAACTAAACCATTTCTTAATTAGAGGATAAAATTCTGAACTCATTGTCGTATAACACTAATATACTTATCATATGAAAACTTTTCTGAAAACGTTGACAAAGTTTTAGTTTTATTTGTTTACGGCTTCAGGAAGCAGTAAAATATAGACTCTCATCAATACCTACTGATAAAAATAGGTGCTACACGAGTTAAAATAAAAATAATAATAATAATAAAAAAAAAATAGAACAATAAATTTGCTTTTAGAAATCGGGACTGTTGCAGTCTATTCATTTCAAGGTTACATATTTGTTATATTTTTATCAATAAAAACACAAAACTCGCTGTTTTTGTAATTTATACAGGTTGAAAACACTATCGACTATAGAAATGAAACATTACTTTCCGCTTTTAATTCATAAATTTAAAGATATTCGCAACAATTGATTCTACGCCCGTACTGAACAAAGGCGCTGAATTGAAAGACGATTACGTAATTATTTTCTACTAAGCCGAGTTAGTAAAAAAAATTCTTACGGGCTTCTGGTTATTTGGCAATGCATTAATAATGTTAGAAATAAAAGAATATAAACATTTAATTCGTAAATTTATCAATTCCCAAGGAGTTATTTTAGGGCGTTTCGTAACGCCCAAACGTTATCGCGGATATTTACGCTTTTTCAAAACGGGCGTTTCAATTAATTAAAATGTAAGAAGTGAATCGAGTGTTTCTGACGTATAATATTCTCATAGAAGAAACACATAAGTACCATAAAAACAGACAAATGTACACAATCCACTTTAAAAATAATAACTTTAGGCTTCGTAACATGTTGGATCGTCACTATATCACAAATAAAATTATTCTTCATCATTGTTTCTGCTGTTTCGAGTTGTTGTTCGTTCTAGGTATAGCAAAACAGACCTTGTAAAGATCAGGACCCCAATGCTCCATTTCTCGGCCAAAACTCGTATTTCTTTTCATTCTTACTTCTATTATTTCAGACAATCAATGTATTTTAAAAATATTATAAATTATATTTCATAATTTCTTCTTCATGTTATAATCTTGAATTTATTTATTAGTTTCAATAGCAAGTCCATAAAATCGTATTGTCCAGTATGTAATTACAATTCATTATTTAATTATAAAACTCTAATCCGATAATTTTATTTTTGGTTAATGTAAATTGTGTTTTGTAATCCACATACTTGTCATTTTGATTATTTAGTATTTCCATAGCAACATGGTGTAAAAGAGATGAAGCTATACGAAAAAAGCTGGCGCGTAACGGAAAAATGTCACGCGTAACGAAAAAATGTTACACTAAATTTTTTTCCAACCCCGATAAAGAAGTTTCACTTCAATAAAAAAAACTCAGATTGCTTGTAATATTATTATTTGTATTGTCAATTATATTTCACAATGTTCAGAAATCCTTAGAATAATACAAATTTAATAACATTGGTTATCACGTCATCATTGTAATTGTAAAATGATGACTCGTGTATTTATAAAATGTACAATATAATCTCATTCGTTATGAACTTTCACGCTTAATTAAATATTTACAAAATATTACTTCTTTTAAAATTGTATACAATATGTATTTTTTAGATTACAGTGATATAAATACTTAAAAAAAAGATTGTGTGGTTTTATGAAACCACCGTAAAAGTGAAACTTTTTTTCACATTATAGACATTTAACTAAAAATTTTCGGAATAATATTCCATTAAGGGTATAAAAATTGCTTCATCAATCTTAATTTTATACTTAGAAAATGGGAATGATAATGGGAAATGATAAAAGTAGACTAGGTCTCCAACTAATATTTTTATTGAACTCTGTGTCTTAGAGTACGACATACATAATACTTAACAATTATTTAGATGATATACACATATTAAAACACTGAAAACAATATTTTATAATCGTTGAGTCATTTTGATCCGTTTTTCAATTATTTTCAATCATTCTATTATCAATTCCATCTTCATCATGAATTTCACAGTTTATAAGTGTAACCAATATTTTATGGTAACTAAAATACGTGAACAGTGACTTACAATTAATGGATTAACAATTAATGCTCGACTTGTACTTGTACTGCTGTCACTAGTGCCTTGGTTAAAATTGGCACCCGATTTAAGCCGCTTGCATTTTTGACGATACCTGCGACATCGTTCCGCATTGAGCTGCTTTTGATGTAAAAGTTTTGCTGTAACAATATTTTCAGATACAGGCTCACCACTTTGAACGGTACTAGTACTCGGCATGGCATCTGTTAAATAAAATTAAATATATTGAATGGACCGAATATAAATAAAAAGACTTAATTTAATATTCATACAAAATAAGTTAATTAATAAATTCAAGCACTCAAAATTGAAATAAATCCATAAACGACAACATGCACCAGCAAAAAGTTCTAAAAATTCTATATAAAAACTATGTTTACTCACCAAGATCTTTTTTCCTTTTTCTATAAGCACGTGCTCTGTCGGCGTTCTGTTTATTACGGCGTAAAATTAATTCATCGTCATTCATTTTTGCACTATTCTTTGCTTTTTCCTCGTTGATCAGTTTTTTTGGACTCACTAGCTGTGTCGTTGTTTACCAAAAGCGAATAAATAACAACATTTACATTAAACACTGACAAAAACAAACAAAATAGCGTGGAGCACTGGCACAAATGAGTAATAGTCTATACACTACACGGTCAGCTGATGCGAACTATAGGCGCCGCCATATTGGCCTCGGCTGCTCTGACGAGCGCCTTTCACTTTATCCCTACTCCGCGGCCGACCGTCACGCGACATGCAACACACAGACGAAAAAGTTTGAGACGATGTAATAAAAGTTTCACTTTAAAAATAAAAAATACCCGATCTATTTACATAAGTTCATAAATTAAGCCGTGGTTTAGACCATTATTCCTGCTGCGGGGTTACTCTTGGATGTAACTGAAACAAAGAAATGGTAGAAATATTACTTATAATTAAAGTAAATACATGTATCTAATACCAAAATGAAATATTAGTTATAAATACAAGATGTTGAAGGAACTTCAGCTAACTCAAGTTACATAATATAAATATACTTCATAGAATTAAACAGATGATAAAAGATGAAAGGAGAAATTGCATAAAATAAGTCTTAAACTCCACATGGCATAAAGTTCTACAACACATGCGATGTACTGTGATGTGATGTGATGGGGTCGTTTTTTATCGGTTATCGTCCGTTAACCGCGCCTTTTAAAACAGACTATAGTGTCCGACGTTTCGAGTGAGATGTATACCTAATTGAAAAAAAACTTTAGGTGTGGTGTGTCGTGTCGTGTGGTGTGTCGTGTGGTGATTTGTGTGGTGTATCGTGTGCTGAGTCGTGTCGTGTCGTGTCGTGTGTCGTGTGTCGTGTCGTGTGTCGTGTCGTGTGTCGTGTCGGGTGTCGTGTGTCGTGTCGTGTGTCGTGTCGTGTGTCTTGTCGTGTGTCGTGTCGTGTGTCGTGTCGTGTGTCGTGTCGTGTGTCGTGTGTCGTGTCGTGTGTCGTGTCGTGTGTCGTGTCGTGTGTCGTGTCGTGTGTCGTGTCGTGTGTCGTGTCGTGTGTCGTGTCGTGTGTCGTGTCGTGTGTCGTGTCGTGTGTCGTGTCGTGTGTCGTGTCGTGTGTCGTGTCGTGTGTCGTGTCGTGTGTCGTGTCGTGTGTCGTGTCGTGTGTCGTGTCGTGTGTCGTGTATGGTGTCGTGTCGTGTGTCGTGTATGGTGTCGTGTGGCGTATCGTGTCGTGTGTCGTGTCGTGTGTCGACACGACACGACACTGTCCAACTACATTTTTAGGTTGTTGAGAAAATTAGTAGGTAATTAGTAGTTTTTATTAATGTTTTACTTAATGAGAAATAAGTGGAAATAGCTAAGTAATATATATCATCGTAGGGTCAATAGATAGTATATTTTATATATCCATTAAAAATGAGATTTTCTTTTTCAAGTTATTGGTGTGCTGTTACAAGTATGTAGGTACTTGATTCGGAGCCCTTACAAACGACAATTTTATTTTGTAATATATTTGTTGATTTCTACCCATCTGCTAAATATCTCAATCCTACTAAATAATAAAAATATCGGTTTGAGTCTTAATTGCAATAAAATAAAAACTCTACTGATTTTGTTAAAAGTTTATGTCATTAGCTAGATTAGCTTATGTGCGTGTGTTAAGTTGTCCGCATGCCAATCATAGAATTAATATACATAGAATAAGTGAGCCACAGGTATTCGTATGAGCGTCAGTGAAAGACAGTTAAAAAAAGATGCAAGATGTCACACTGTTTGTCTTTGTCTAATCACACATGCGCAAAGAAATATTCATGACATCTTAGCTTTCATAATATTACTAAATATGACAATTGCTACGAATTACACCCGAGACCACGACGACGAAGCACGAGCTTTCATAAAAAATAGAGATAGATAGAGTTTTTCGATCTACATGTCTCTTTTAAGTTCGATGATGACATTTTAGGCTGGCTTCCCTACTCTATGTATAATATCTCTATGATGCCAATCATCTATACATACAATAGAACTGTCACTGATCAATGTTTGTACATGGAAAATATTTATAAAAATCCATTATAGGGGGCTCTTTTCATGACATGGCTTAAAGTCGTACAATGATTTAATGATAATAACTGAAAATTTTCTCCACCTATTTTCACTGAAGGTATGATTAATGCAAAAGGAGAATTGGTTCTCTCTAAACTATGTCCGGGAAAAGATAAAAGTCGGCCTTTCTCAGTAATATTCTCGGGGTGTGGACGAGCCTCTACAAGGCGTTTATCTCCATTATATATTATTATTATACATTTTCTCATTTGTATTAGAAACAATGCAATTGGGTAATTATAATAATGATGGCTATAATATATCATTTAAAATTTACAAAAGAATGTATATTAATGAACAGGAATATAGTATTTCCTTTTAATAGAATAAAAACTGAACAAATAAAATGAAAGGGTAGTAACTGAAATAAATAATGTATTATTTTTTATTACAACATCATAAGTCTCCACACATCATCACAACTTCAAAAGTAAGTACCATTGCTTACCAAAAGCTTCCCAATACTATTAAATATATTTCTCCAATAAATAAGAAAAAATTTTCGATTCTTTAGTTTCAGAATTGTATGAGAAAATGTAATACTTAAATATCTACATAAATGCAAGCCTTTAACATTACATGTTATAAACTCTTTATATTTTACTGGAAAATAATACTTGAACGTATTAATACAACTTATATCGGTACAATTACTTTTAATACTCTCAAGTATTAAAATAAATTTAACGTATTTATAATATGAAATTTTTTTAACATTTAAGTAATTAAAAAAATAAGTATTAAATTTGCGATAAAAGTCATTCAATAGCTTGGCTAAAACCAACTTGGTTAATACACTATATTTATTGTATAATATAATCATAAATTTATAAGTAGAATTATAATCTTATTTGTTGGAAGCTTAGAAAATGGACGTTATACGTTCATAGATGGCCTTATTGAAATGATTGCCAACAAATTACCAACATTAGAGGAATGAGTGAAGGTAGCCATTACAGTTCGTCGCTTCATTCTTTGATAAAATTATCTGACAAGTTAGTCTTTATACTATTAGCACTATCGCTTGTTATTTAGAGAAATTGAATTGAATTTCCACTTCCGTTATCTCACGTTCGTTTTAGTTCTTATCGACTTACATTTTCAGAGATACTTGGAAACAAAATTTTATTTCCCTCCTTCCCTTTACGATGACTATCGTTGTAGTTCGGTTTTGAAATGAAACGTTGGTGCGATTGTACTAACCTAAATGAACCTCTACTTGAAATCCAGAAGTGGTCCTTAATCATATTAAAAAATGATATACAAATTTAGAAATACGTAAAAAAAAAATTATAAAGAAATAAGTTATTTTATTAGCACCTTGTATAGTGCACAGTGTACAAACACTATCCTTAATAAAATAAAAAATATTTCATTTACAAAAGAGGTTATTACAATAATTATAACAGACATAGTCAAATCAGTAACGGAGTCGGGCGACAAGCAACTGTCTTGTTTCTGTTATTCTTTCGTGTCAACGTAACATTTATCTTGCTTAAATAATATTAACATATAAACAACTATACAGATCTGCTACTAGTACTGACAAGTGATTGACGAGAGACGGCGGAAAAATATATTTAAATTTCTCAAATGGAAAATATAATGTTATTTTATATAATATTATGTTATTTTTTTCTAAATGGATTACCTTCTCCTACATTTACATCATCAAACAAAGCGGCTCATATAATTAGATCAAACTCCACTTCAAAGAGTTCGTTTCATCATTCATATTTGAAAATATATTTGCATTATATCTGGTTTTCGAATATTCGTATAATAAGTACTCGTAAGTTGAATCCGAGAAAATATGTTGATTTGAATGTAAAATTAGCTTAACATACAAAGTAGTCAATAGAATCTAAGGAGAAGAATATTCCATTGAATCCTTAGGAGTGAGTCCTAGTTGAAAATGATTGAAAAATATTACATAGAAACCATTCTAAAGAGTGAATCCATATGAACTAAAATAGGTTCTTATAAGACATACTCATAAAAAAAATATCATTTTTAAATTTGTTATTTTGTAATCGAGTTCTGTTAAAAAATACGTTCAAGTTAAGGAAAGATGGAATGTAAAAAATCTGGGATGACAATTAAAATAGAGCGGAATAGTCATAGAAAGATCAATAAAATTTGTCTGTGTTACTGTTAATAATGCAATAAACAAAATAAACTAACGATATATAATTTATTACATGCAGTTCTGAGTTAAATAAAAAATATTTACTGGGTTTAAACTAACGCAATACATTTTTTATTTTGACAAAACCGTTACACTGCTTCTCAATAGTAAACATTTAATTTTAAATTTGAGTTTAAGTGTTGTCACTAAAACAACAATATAATATAATAGAACAATTTTAAAATGGAACTCTTACATTATGACTATTATGTGATTTTTTTTTATTGAAATTTTCTTCGGCTAAAATTTTAACGGTATTCTTGTAAAATCTATTTGTTTAATATATTTTTTTAATGAAACAGTTCGTTGATACTTAATGAATGTGAAAAGATATTACAAAATGATTAATGTTTAACTTAAGTTACGGTATTTAGTAATTTATAACTTAACAGAACTCAAGGGGCCAAGTTTAACAATTAAAAAGCTTAACAAGTCGTTTATTAAGCTCTATATTTTACATGTTGAAGAGGGTGCAATTTATATATGTTATAAATAAGATGGCTCTAAGATGTTCCAACATTAAATACTACTTACTCATATATTATTTATTTTGTTAGTTTTAAAAATATGTCTTATAATACATATACTAATCATTATGGAACCTATTAAGGTTATATTATTATATATTATAGGTGAGACCTTATAAGCATTTTTTATTATATTCTATAATATACAATTTATAATATTTAGCTAGCATGCTGTTCGTTGCATTAAAGATCAGTAGAATTAGTTACATGTTGTTCAAGGTTAGTTTAATTTAGTAAAATACATACATTGTTATTTGAATAAATAATTATTAGAAGTTTATGTATACGAGACGATAACATATAAATAAATATCGATACCGTGTAGATATTATTACATTCTAGGACAAAAACAATGTTTCCGTTTATAGGGAATTACAAATTATTGGCTTTTAGGTTTATTAATTATAAACATACGGTTGAATATTTTTGATATAAGTAGCTTCTTTGTGAATAAATTTATTAAACTTCAGAAATACAAAATAAATAATAAAACATAACTACGGGGGTGTTTTTGATAAAGTTTTATAAATGATTTAAAATATCTAGAAACATGTAAGCCATGTTCAAATAATTTAAATTGAATAATCGTCCCAGAGGTCGCGGGTTCCTATCGCTATTGGTTTATCTTTAATTCTATATTTAGGCTTTATTTTTAAAGTATGAAATTTTGTAGTTATGATAACCTACAAATATTAAAATAATAATTGAGATAAAATACGATCTAATTATATATTTTTAAGCTGGCTGTTTACCTGGTTGTCAGTGTTCAGGTTCATAGACGCCTACGATCTTTTGTATAGTTAGAGAAATTATGAACGGCTCTTGAGATTGATTGATATAAGAAAAAATCCTTAAGAACTGTAGTAAGGTTTAATTTCAATCACAAATGATTGAGTTTAAAAGACTTATAAGTGAGAAAAATCTAGTTCATCTCGGATGAAGATAGATACATTAAACAGGATTAAACTTTGAGACATATTATATATTTTCCAATTGCATTTAGATTATTTTTAAGAATTTAATACTTCCATAGAAGTAGCTATAACACAAGCAGTTTTAAGTAGGAATTATTCAGCAGCTACAGCTCAATATCCTTGGAATTTATATCTGAAATATAATTCCATCGGTATTTGCTACTGAATACTGTTGATACCGGAATACAAATTAAACTAATTGATCTACTAGTGAAGTAGAGAAACAACTGGAATTATAGATTAAAGTATTTGTATTTATTTGTAGAAGATTAGGCTTCCTTTTATCACTTGCTTCCATCTTGTTACTATAATGTGATTTTTTTTTATAGATCGAGCATATCGTTATCGAAACAGTAATAGGCCTGCTGTTAACACAACACCATGAAATATAATTGGAAATTTCCATTTTTTTTTTATATAATTTCTCATGAAAATGAAACAATTCTCGAATAATAACACAACACTAGTATAATATTTGTCGACTCAGATAATAAAATTTATCTATACCATACAGTTTTAATCAACCAGGGTTTTTTGATGCATGAGAAACATCATATAAATAGACAATAATTTCAAGTAGGATTATGTTATGTACCTAACAATGACTTTAAAATATATAAAATGTACTTATTAGACATTATAAAAGTACTATTTTATACGTTTATTTATATATACTTAAAATAAAATCGTAATCTATATCGAGATCCTTTGACATTAAAATAAATTTTAAACAAAGTTTATTTCTTTTTTGTGTAAACCATGTATGGGCAACCTTGAAAAGTTGTGGACCAAACTTTAGTGTGAAAATAGATTCGCGGGCCGCGTTTAAAATCAGTTCATTTTAAAGTAGTGTTGTCAAGTAGTGTTCATAATTTTTTGCACTATTGCAAATATCTATATATCAGACATGAAATAATACGACAATATTATTATAATATCAATTTATTAAAATAAAGGAATGAAATAAAAAAAAATTGGTACAGCATTATAATTAAATCGTTAAATTTGGAATTGTTACAAACTACGAAAGTTAAATAGCAACACCGAAATCAATCAGACACTTGAGCTTGAATTTGGGAAACTAATCCATCGATGTTTGGATTAATTCCACTGATACAAAGACGTATAGAATTTTCCAAATTATCGTCAGTCAGCCTTGTACGATGTTTTGATTTATTAACTTTCATCATTGAGAAGAACTGTTCGCATTTATAAGTATTGCCAAACGCACAAATCAATCGAACAAAACGAATTTTCTAAGTTGCGGAAAATGGTCTTCTTCGAGGTATTTTTTGTAAAAATCGCACAACTCCACGTCTTCAAATTTAGATTTTAGGAGTGAGTTTTCTTGAATCTCGATCAACTCCATTTGCAAGTGTATTGGAGCATTTTGTACATTACTTTTTGTTGGAGTAGCAAATAAATTGAAACAGTCATCCATGTTTTTGAAATCGCTAAATCTGTTCGAAAATTGCTCCGACAGTACCTTGAGTTCTTCAGCATATTGAGCATGAGCAATATTCTCATACGCAGAGAGCGTGGGGAAATGGTAACTGTTACCAGACAGCGTCTGTGCCTCCCACAAGCGGATTTTATTCTGAAACGCTTTCAATGGCTGTACAAATCATTAACTAACTGTCCTTGTTTTTGAAGTTTCAAATTTAAATCATTCAAATAGCCAGTAAGGTCGACCAGAAATGCTAAGTCACATATCTATTTTGGGTCACTCAATTCAGATAGTGGTTTATCTTTTATTTGCATAAAGTCTTTTATCTCATTTATAAGCTCGTAAAACCTTTTCAGCATTTTGCCTTTGCTTAGCCATCTGACTTCACAATAATATGGTACGTCGTCATATTCGGCTGATATTTCATCCAAAAACGCCTTGAACTGACGACGATTAAGCCCTCGGGATCGCATAAAATTGATGGTTTTTACTACCAAATTCATAACATTCTGGAGTCGAATGGACTTAGAACACAAGTTCTGTTGGTGGTTAAAGCAATGAAGGACTATCAAATCATCTTTTTGCACATTTAGTTCAGTTGCTTTTCATTCAAAATTCCGATGAAACCTTTACGTAAGCCGACCATAGAAGGTGCACCATCTGTGCATACTCCAACTAATTTTGACCATGGCAAGCCAAAACTTGTGAATACCTTTTGAACTTCATTAAAAATGTTCTCTGCTGTAGTGGTACCTTTTAGCGGCTGTAAAGCAAGCAATTCCTCAACAACAGTGAACTCTTTATCAACACCTCGAATAAATATAGCGAGCTGTAAGCTGTGTCCGACAAATCGGTGCTCTCGTCTAATGCAATGGAAAATGATTCAAAACCAGCCATACGGTCAGTCAATGTTGTTTTGATATCATTAGCCATCATTTCTATACGTCGGACAACAGTTCGTCTTGACAAACAAATTTTTTCAAATTCATTATTCTTTTCAGGACACAAAACACTGCAAACTTCTAACATACACTCCTTGATAAATTCTCCTTCGGCAAATGGTTTTAATGACTTTGCCCATTTTGAACTAACTATAAAACTAGCTTTCACAACATTATCAAGTTGTGTTCTTTGTTTATCAAACATTTGCTGCTGCTTTCCCAAATTTGCAGTAAGCTTCTGTATTTTGTCTTTTCTTATTTGTCCTGTCAGTGAGTGCAGCGTAGGATGCTTAGTTGAGTAATGCCTCTTTATATTGAATTCTTTCATCACTGAAACGGATTCATTACACAGCAAACAAATAGGCTTACCATTGTGCAAGATAAAAAAGAATTCTTCAGTCCATTTTTCTTGAAATTGGCGACCCTCTGCATCTACTTTTCGTTTCTTTCCACCAGACATTATTTTCGTATACAAAATATAATTAGTAGGCACTCAAGATGCACACAAAGTCACAAAGCAAATTGACGGCACTAGCAGTTCGCTAGGATATCGCTTGTCGAAGTTATCACCTCGGTATATAGGCAAAATGAAGGAATGATCTAGAATCGTCTAGTGTAGAATAGTTGAGAAGAAATAATCTTTTGTTGTGTCGCCAGTGAGGCGGCAAACATCAAAGGCTTTTATGTTTGCCGCCTCACTGTTTGATGATCGCCGCCAGTCGGCTTGCTCGCTCACTTGATTCCGTGAGTATGAGTAAGTAGTGTAATTTTTTTTTTAATTAGGTTTTACAAAATGTCTTGCGGGCCGGATCAAATTATACAGCGAACCGGATCCGGCCCGCGGGCCGGTTGTTGCCCACATATGGTGTAAACCAAGTTTATTTCCGTTTAAACGTAGATTACTAATGTAGGTATCATGGTAATGATAGTGATAATAAAATACAAAACAAAATTAAATTGAAATAGAGTTTGGAATTCCCAATAAAGGTGAATCTAGAATTTTAACAAAAATATAATATCAATCAGTTTCAGACCTGCAGATAGTTAATTAAATATTTAAAGTATTATATTTATAGTTTTATTATGTCATATATTGTACCACATATTCACAATATAAATAACTGTATTGTTAAATATGTGTTACGATAACATTTGAATTATACACCTTTAAGAAAGTTAAGATTATATGAAAATAATAATATATAAATTACTATTGTCTCCCAAAAACCATAATTTCGAGAAAAAACCTTCTTTTCATGAGAAGGAAGTTCTTTTAGAATCGGAAACTAATTTTTAAAATACATGGAAAATAATTACTTCTCTTAAACACGTTTAAGATAACTGAGTTAATATATTGGAATAATATTGTTAATTACAATTCATTCTTAGTTTATACATTTCATTGACAATTCACTCTGCATACTTTTGCTTTCAAATGAAAATCGTTCTTTTGAGCTAATTCAGTACGGGGCGCGACGTGCTAATTCATTATTAATTCAGTCTTTTAAAACTACTTGCCTGACAAGTCAAGACTGTAAAAAATATATATATTGCAACGTACTTTTGTGTTTTCTTTTAGGTTTTAAGACTTTTCTACAAGTATCTTTTGAGTAGGTACATAGCAATAACAATTTGTCATACTGATACTTTATTTTTTTATTATGTTATATATTTTTATTGTAATATATGTTCAACTCGTTACTATATGCGAATGTTTGTAATTTTAATGTTTTAATTCTTTAAAGCTTCTAAAATTTTTTTAGTATACATAACAAAATATCCTTTAAATGTTCATGTTTCTGAATGAACAAAAACCTTCGAGTTACTTTATTTGACGGCATATTAGAATTCATCCTCCAACCAACATTACAGGCAATTGTATTTTTTTTATATATTTATAAAAAAAATTAATGATATCTTAATAAAAACGTAAATGATTATTTTAACTGAAATGTCATTTTAATTATTTAAATACCTACGTAAACAATTCGAATTACCGACAAGCTGTCTGTTAACAGTCGGATGATCTTTTTCACCGATTAAGATACGGCTGAATTTATTTTATTCAAATTAGTAACTGTTACAACGTTTATTTAAAAACACCACTCGAGATTATAAAAGCAATGTCTCGAAAACAAATTTAGTACACAATCCTTTTGAGATAAAACTGTATGGATCGAAGGAGGAACGAGGAGAGTATGCATTATAAGTAGTAGGATTTTGCGAGTTTAATACTTTTAAAAGGATAATAAGTAATTGATTAAAGGTTCAAGACTATGACTATGACTTTGATATAATTTGACATGGTGTTATCATCAGTATGTAAGTACGACGCCAACGTAGTTATCTCCGCAATTAAAGCACACCTTGAAGTGATGATGATGATATTGATTAATTCTATTGATACATAAAATTTCAATAGATTTATATATTCATTCAGGAATGAATACAGGACCTCTATGTGAAACTCTATTATCTCTCTCCCTCTCTTTCTCTCAAAAACTTGATACATTTATTCGCTAATAAATATATGTCCTCTATGTAGAACTCTCAGGTGATTTATCAGAACTTTTAAGCTCCCGCGTAGTTTTTAAATTCAACTCCATTTAAGTGAGTCGTGGTCACATACTAAAGATATATCTCTCAATTCACATTATAATTGAATTCAGCCATAATTACTATAGATTTATGTAAAGTATTCCATGTCTGACGCACTTGCAAAGTATGTAAATATTCGTCTAACGTCGCCAAAAATTATTAGTTTATCAATTGATGTGCAAGTGCGTCAGAAATGGAATTCTTTAAGTAAATTTATAGAAATTGGATTGGTTGCAATCTTAAATATCAATGATACTGCTTCTACATTGGCTCCTGGACAATGTGGAGGATGTTTTTTCTAGTAATAATAAGAAAAGTGCTATTTTTGTGTTCCGTGTTTTTTATCATTAGAGAAAAACTATTATAACAGTTTAAGTTTTGAGTATTTTCGCATTGTTTAAGTTTTAATTGTTTCAGCAAACATATTTGTAACTTAAACAACGCGGAGAAACAACTGCGTTTTATGTAAATTGGATTAAAAGTTTGTTTTAAAACATAATTTAATTGTTTAATTTAAGTGAATATCAAAATGTGTTTTAGAGAAAGTTTATTAAAATATAAAATGTATTACTATAAGTATTGTACATAACGCATAATATTATAGTATTCTAAGTCGCTGACACCTGATTCAAAAAGTAGTATTTAGTTATCTGTACTGATAAAATAAAAAATAAATAATTAGCAGACTAATTGCAATATAAAATAAAAAATATTCATTATAAAAATACTTATTGAAATGAAAGAAACTTGCAACACCAGAAATACTTTGTTCGTGGAAACACAAAAAAAAAAATATATTTATAAGTTAAGTTTTACGACTGATTGATATTGTGGGATAAAGTTGTATCATTAAGAAATGTAAAAAAAAACATTCATTAAGATTAATTTAGTAAAGTGGCATTGACGTGTTACATTTTTTTTTATTAAGAATAAAATAAGTTAAATTAGAATTTATAGCTGCCCTTATCAAGAGTACTCATCCGTTTGAGATGATTTTAGAGAGCAGTTTATGAACAAACTAGACATGATGCAATGTCTCTGAGTACATAACAAAAGAATTTATATATTAAAGTATGAAATGTATTAGCATTACTATTGTAAATTAATATTTAAATTAAATATAATAAAATTCTAATCATCATTTGAAATATTGTTAAGGGAGGAGAGACAAATCTTTTTTTTTACAACAACTCAAAAGTGTGTAAGCAATGTTTTTGAATTATTTTCTGTCAATTGCTGATATAAACGCAGTCATTACTCACATTTTCCTTCAGATTCCAAACTTCTATTAGAAGATTGAAAAGAAAACAGTTCACTGATTTTACTGAATCTGTGGCCTGGGTCCTTATTCAATCAGTAGTCATTAATTCCAAATCTTCCATTTTATATACGTTTTCGTTGTTATCTAGCTCTCGATTAAGATGTTTGACCCACGGACAGTCCAGTGCTTAAACTGTTGTAGATTTGGGTATTTGAAAAATCAATATCATTGATTTATTCATGTTACATCACAATTGATAGTGCTAAATACATAGGACACTTTTTTACAAACGGTTATGTCAGTGCTCTGTCAAAATTGTAATGTCTTAAGGAAATACATCATCTCAAACGTTCTAGTTTATTTGCTCTATCCTATCGTTTCATTTCTTTTGAATCAAAAAGTTAAAACAAAGCATTGTTATCTTGAAATTCTAATGTATTATTAATCCATCAATTTAACCACCCCGTTGGCCGAGTGGTTAGCGCAGACGCCTAACCTGTGACGGGGCAATGGGGCTCGGGTTCGATTTCCGGCAGAGACAGACATTTATGTGATGAGCATAGATGTGTGTTTCTGGGTTTGGTCGTTTATTAAATATATTCTCCGTATTTACATGTGTATTTCTATGAATTTGTATGGTTACACCCTTAACACAAGAAAACACCCTTAAACAATTTGCTTACTTAGGGGTTAGATCAATTTGTGTAATTTGTTCTGATATTATTATTATTATCAATTCAATACTATGTTAATTCTCCAGCGATCGTCTCACGTCTAAAATTATACAAATATCTTCATATTATCTCATAAATTGCCTGCAAGAAATAAATGATACATAAAAGTTTTCGTAAATTTACTTGCCTTCTCCATCTGATTCAAAGTTTGCTGTAGTTTATTATATTCTCAATTCCTTTTAGGGTTTTAATCTATACCACTTCTATTATACTAAATGTAAAGGTTCAAACTTAATTTTTATTTATTATGTTTTTATACTGTAATAAATTATATGCTTGATTTTATTATGAACACATTACTGTTAGTAAACCAACAATCTTAGCATGTAACCTCTTATTTAACAAAGTAGGTTTTGTTAGATCAACAAAAGTTTTAGACATCAATGCTTGAAGTATACAAGATCGATGTCACCAACCTACCTATAAATAAATATTTACTAGAATCTCATTCTATGTAATACGAGTAAGCTTTTATGAGACAGGGACTTTTATAGACAAGAAGTTATATGTCTCATATTTACGTCTTCATTATTTTACTCATAAACCTCTACAATATGAAGAATTCTATTCTCTAAATTATTTTCATTAAATTATTGGACTAAATTAGAATTCGTTAACTGAATATTTCAATTAATTTTTTAATAATAATTTAGTCCCATACGCGCGAGAGATAATAAAATCCGGTGGGTTTCACAATTAACCCCGGAACAAACATATACAATTAAATAAATAGATGTAGATGTTAACAGATAAATAGAAAGCGGTTGTTATAGGGATTAAGGTTGAAGCAGGTATTAAACCAAAATTAATCCTAGTAGTATAGCAAAAATAGAAATCTGAAGTATGATGTTTAACACTGCTATGCCGTTTTATGTTAATTAAATCTAAAAGTGTGCATTATCTGAGATGTGAAAGTCCCTTAAGAGGCGTTTAGTTTGAAATGTCAAGTACCAAAGCGCTCTCTCATTAGCATAGAAGAGTATGAAAGTGTATACCTAAGTAATGACATGCAATGATATTGATATATTTCATAAGAAGATTCTTCAAATATGGGGTGTTTTTTGATATACAGAAAAAAATGCATCAATATTTAAACTGTATGTCAGGTTTTTATTTTTAAGTTATTCAGCCCCGGAATATTGAGAAATAAGAATATTTATAAAATAAACAAAACAAAATATTTTTTATATTATTAGTAAGTCACTTTAAATTGCTCTGACATGTTTAATATTAGTAAATATAAGCATTATAGTTCAATTATTCACAAATTATATTGCGTTATACATTTTTTGGGTTTTAATGAAACTTTACAGTTAATCATAAATACAAATAAATATTGTATGAATAAATATACTTTTAAATGTAATAGCTGTAAAATATATATTCTTATGAAGTTGTATATAACGGACTTATTTCTGCCACTAATGCGGTCCAAAGAATGTGTCGAAACTTTTATTTTTTTAATTAACTAAATAACAAAATTTGATAACTTTTGTTATTTAGTTAATTAGTTTCGCAGTATCATGTCGTACGGTATTTTATATTGAGGAATGCTTCGTTTCTCAGATAATCTATAACATGAGGCCACGAGAATCGTTAGGAAATATATTCAACAAATCACTATATAAACTATACACACATATACAACGAAACACACACTATTAGGCTCCGTAAAATACATAACTCCTGCAGGGTCAATAGTATACGTTTTTTAGATTTAACTCCCAAATAACTAACTAACTGATCCTGGCAGCTTGCCAACGTGCAACCTGTGCCCAAAAAAGGCAGTCGTGTCGATCCTGCCAATTATAGACCTATTTCAATCACCTCTATACTCTGCAAGATTATGGAGCATGTATTAAACTCGCGCCTTCTAGCGAACCTAGAAGGTAACGATATTCTCAGTGACCGACAATACGGTTTCACCGTAATAGGTCTACCTATTACGGTGTTTAATACCTGCTTCAACCTTAATCCCTATAACAACCGCTTTCTATTTATCTGTTAACATCTACATCTATTTATTTAATTGTATATGTTTGTTCCGGTGTTCATTGTGAAACCCACCGGATTTTAATATCTCTCGCGCGTATGGGACTAAATTATTATTAAAAAATTAATTAACACTAGGAGGTCCCCAGTAGACTGGGGACCTCCTAGTGTATGCTACTCACATTTTAGGCGAGGCCATCGAGAAGAACGGAGAAGCGGTCGCCGTCTCTCTGGACGTCTCGAGGGCATTTGACAGGGTCTGGCATGCGAGCCTTATATGCAAGCTTTCAGCGTACGGTATATTTCCTGGTCTGATCGGCTGGGTAACGGACTTTCTGAGCCACAGATCTCTCCGAGTAGTTGTCGACGGGTGTTCCTCGGAACCCTTGACAATAAATGCCGGAGTGCCTCAGGGGTCCGTTCTTTCTGCAACTCTGTTTCTGCTGCACATTAATGATCTGTTGAAGCCCGGTATCTATGGGTATGCGGACGACAGCACAGTTGTAGAAAGATATCTGCCGAGTACTCGGGCTAGTCGAGATCAAGTACAGTCTGAAAGAGAAGCCATGGTACAACGTTTGAATGACAAACTTCAGGCAGTCTCCACATGGAGCAATGCCAATCTTGTCAAGTTCAACGCCACCAAAACGCAGACGTGTCTATTCACCGCCAAAAGGAGCCCTTTCACCTTGGCTCCTACTTTCCAGAATGTATCCTTAGAATACAGTGACCGGCTTCAGTTGTTAGTCTTAGAGATTTCCTCGAACCTCAACTTTGGTCGGTTCATTGAGTCCAGAGCAAGAGCAGCAGCAGCAAAGCTTGCCGTTCTTGCTAAGGTTCGGCAGTACTTTACACCGGGACAGCTTCTTGTTTAAAGAGACTTATAGGCGATCCCGAATTGGTCGAAGCCGACCTCCAAAGCCTTGAACACAGGCATAAAATTGCTAGCCTCTCAGTATTCTATAGGATACATTTTGGTGAGTGTGCGCAGGAATTACACGAGTTAATTCCCCCGTCCCCCTTCCATCACCGGACGTCCCGACGCTCGGCAGGTATCCATCCTTTTGTTGTGGACATTCCACCTGTCCGAACGAAGCGCTTTGCTTCGTCTTTTTTATATAGTACAGCGAGGAATTGGAACAGCTTGCCTGCGTCGGTATTTCCGGCCGAATATAATGTGGGTGTCGTCAAAAGAAAAGAGTGAATAGGTTGCTAGGGTAATGCGCACCTAAAAACACATTCCACTTACCATCAGGTGCAATGTAGTCAAGCATTGCCCTAGATCATATAAAAAAAAAAATAAAAAATTAAAATAAGTAGATACTAATTTACATATGAAATTACTGCTGTTAAGCATGCCATTAAAATGTAACAAAAAAGTAAATTTTTAAAATAATGTGGATTTTTGTTGAAAAAACTACACTTATTTTGCTTGTAGAATATATTCGGATAGTATTCGTTCGAATTGTGCTGTGTTGTAATCTAGAGGTCCGACTCCCAGGTCAATGAACCTAAATACGAAACGAATGAACACGAGATCGCCGGCGTTTTATTTGCAGCTTCATTACTTCAGCGCTTTGTTAATTAGTAATTTCTTATTTATAGGTTCCATGAAGAAGTCTATAAAGCGGTATTTCTCCGGAAAAGTTTAGCTACAATTATCATTTATAAAAAAATACATAGTTTGTCAGGTGATTGAAATGTTTTTGACTTGAAATATCATTATTAAATTCAAATTTCCTTTAATTTCTATGCTTGGGTTTGTATTGTGTTTTGGCGAACATATATAATATCTTATATTTTTAGTTTTGTGTGTGTTGTTTTTTATATATTTGCATATTAGTATGTAATTTCTCGCGTTTTTATTAGACTCTCAGAACATATAAAAAAGTTTTTTTAATGTCAATTCGAAATTAATTGAAGGAATATCGTAAGCATAATAAGTTCTAACTGAAGTTAAGCTCTTACAAACGAATATCTTTTTATTGCTTAATTCCTAACGTAAATATATAATTGATTTGATAAATGATTACTTTCGAACTATCAAATAGTACGTTGTATTTGAAAAATGTTAAGATAAGAAACAAATTAGTAACTGACAATAACATCCAAAAATACCTGGATATCACGTAGGTACCTTATATTCGAAATCTCCAGATTTTGCGGTTTTTTTAGCTTTTTTTTGTCTAAATTTTGGTCCAAATTGTTTCAGTTGATAATATAAAATGTTTTAAATACTAAGATATTGCTTGATTAGTTTAATATACTTAGATAAACATTATTATTACATTTTAGATACATTTGCTCAAATTAACCCAACCCATATTTTAAACAGTCTATTTTGATTCAGAAGTTTTATTAAAACTAACACTTAAGCATTTTAAGAAATACATTTTTTTTTTGTATGTCTATACTGCTGCCCTGTTGGCTATTACAGCGTCACGGGGGGAGAGAAAAATATTGTTTTCCATTTTTACATATTAAAGTATAAAACTTATTTTGTCTCGATTTCCGTCTAGAATAGATTTCCCAACCATTGA
The DNA here is from genome assembly GCA_959347405.1 of Napeogenes sylphis. Lineage (NCBI taxonomy): Eukaryota > Metazoa > Arthropoda > Insecta > Lepidoptera > Nymphalidae > Napeogenes > Napeogenes sylphis. Next base: position 23,434,096 of record OY365788.1, on the reverse strand, counting down.
ATAGAGACTTAATAGGTAAAGGAGAGAAATAGGTAAAACTTTTTAGACTAATCCATTTCAAAAACTTTGTTGCTCATAATTAGATCTTAAATCAATGCTCATATTATACATTTAAAATTACAAACCTGTCAAAGAAAGGTTTAAAGTAATTTTATAGAAATTAGAAATAAGAACCAGATGGTGTTTTAAAATGGTATAATAGGCACGTACTACTATTTAAAAATCTATGGGTTAAATTAAAGCTTTCCAAGAAAGTTTAATTGCAACCGTGTACTGAATGTTATTCGATGATAGATGTATTTTTATATTTATAATCATTCGTTCGGACGAATATCGTTGGTTGATAAAATTAAACATAAACGAGTTGTCGTGGTACGTTAGTTAAAATTTTAATAACAGCAATGTTCGTCGCTTACGTTGTAGTTATTACTTTGCTAGCTACATATTTTTTTACATGTGTTATTTAATGTTTTCTAAGGTTTTCACGACTACTACACATTGAAATAAATCTATTTACCCAAAAGGGTTAGATTTAAAATGTAAATTTAAAATTTTATTCAATATACGCGAGTTAAATCCGTTAAAATAGTTAATTTGAAGGCGTGTTAATTGCAAAAAAAAATACATATTATTTATATATTTAATTAAATGAAATTTTCAAGATGCCTTGTAGTTATAATTGTATTTATTTACGGTTTTTACCTGTGAAAATATATGTTATGTTTTTAATTAAAAAAGAATAAAAATGATATTATTAGGTACTTATTGAATTAGTTGCTTCAGGGGACCGTTTAATAAAGGAAGAAATTAAGATGCAAGTAAGTTAACAAGGCAAATAAAAAAATTACGATATCGAATCGTATAGTCTAAGTACTCAATGATTAACTTCGTAAAATAGACACCATCGTCAACGTACGTACAGCGGTCCCCCGACAAAACGACTTCAATAAGCACATAATAATATTATTTTTATTCTTTTGAGAGGTCTTTTTGTATCGAGGGCTTTTTAAATTTTTAATTTAATTTTTGAATAGGAATATTACAATAAATTAAATATTTTCCTTTTGAAACAAAGAAAAAGGAGTTAATTGAAATGATTTAAACAGTAAAATATAAAATTTACAACGTAAAAAAGAGTTTATCTTCATCGTTTTATCATAAAATTATAATCCTAGTTACAAAAAGACGCTAATTATGACCGTTTTGATAATTAAAGAGGCGTTAGTCTGAAGATAAATTTACATAAATGAGCTAATCTATATCTATACATATAATAAAATCGTTACTGAGCCATTCACGTACATGGAATTAAAAAAAAAATAACTTTCATAGGGGGGGCTTTATAAGAGCAAGAGAATCCAAAACAATGGTTTTTCAGTTTGTCTGTTTGTCTGTATGTCTGTATGTCTGTATATTTGTGCACGCTAATCTCAGAAACGGCTTAACCAATTTGAATGTGGTTTTCAGGAATTTATTAACACAGTCTTCAATTAACATTTAGTGTCTATTTCATCTAAATCGCTTAAGAAATAAAAAGTTATGACTATTTATGTCAATGACGTAATAGGTACCATGAAAATCTTATTCTATACATGTAATAAATCTGTAGAGGAGTAGTCTTTGTACATTAAAAATATTTAAAAAAATATACCAGGATGTAAAGTATGAACAAACAGAATCCATTTTCAGCATTTTTAAAATCTTTGTCTGTTTATCTGTTTGTCTTTTAGTTGTGCACACAACACGAAAAAAAAATATTTTAAAAAATTCATACAGGGGGACCTTTATTAAGCAAGAGAACCCAAAACAATGTTTTTTTCTTTTTGTTTGTCTAAATGTCTGTATGTTAGTGCACGCTAATCTCAGAAACAGATTAGTCGATTTGGATGCAGTTTTTGGGAATATATAGTCATGGGATTCACTTTATATTTGTTTTTTTTTTTTACAATCGGTTAATAAATAAAGAATTTAATAATCTCTTATTGTCGTACCATTGCATCTTACCGGTTTGCAGGTTTATAGTTTTTACATACATTAGTAAGTACAAAGAGTACTTTTTATCAAAATCGAAAGCTACGCGTACGAAGTCGCAGGCACAGCAATTTACATTTTATAAAGCAAAGTCGCTTTTCGCGTCTGTATGTCTGTAGGTATGAATGTATCTCTAAAACTACGCAAAGGATTTTGATGCAGTTTTTTTTTAAACGATAGAGTGATGCAAGAGGAAGGTTTATATGTATTATAACATGCTTAGTATATCAGAGAATCACTGATAATTTCAATATTTCTAATGCGAAGTCGTAAACAAACACTTTTGTTTGCGCTTACAATGCAAACGCTGGTTGAACTCCACGAGATAGATCAAAATAATGTACTAAGTATTGTATACCTTAAAAAGTTCTACAAGAAAAACCGCGATGACCGCGATGAAAAAGATATACCTACCATGTTTATCTCTTAGCGATAACCCACTATAGCAAATTTTTATCCTTTACTTTTTACGAAAAATAATAGGTAGCTTACAAAGCGATTTTAAGAAATACGGTTTTAATTCTTAACTAATTGAGTACATTTACATACATTTTACATTTAATATGGAACAATATAGCCCCTTACAGCATGTAATTTCAATGAATATTTTCGAAGATATTACAGATTTAAAATATAGGGTTTGCGGCGGTACGGCCTAAGGACGCATTCTGGTATGGAACCGTGCAAACCGTCTCAAAAATGGCTTTTGTGAATGTTCAGTATTGAAAATTTTGTTAATGCATACAGATAATTCAATATTTATCATATAAAATAGATTTTTTTTTAAATAAAACTAGACCTGCAACAGTGGCGTAGCGTGAGTGTCGGCTGCCCGGGGCGGAAGACAATTTTGCCGCCCTCTTATTTAGGTATTTTATTTTAATGTATACTATGCATTACATACATTAATTATAGAGAACTTTTCGGAGAGAACAGTCATCATTATTTTGTATTATACAGGCTAGATTTTAAATAAAAAACAGTTTATCTAAGTTTTACAATCACGTTTATTAATACAAAAATTCTTTTACTTTAACCAATTAGATACATTGATTTAACTTAGGTACCTATCACTTAAGATTAGGTACACCTTGAGGATCGACAAGATTAAATAAAATCAATTTTTATTTAGAACTAGAACGATACTATTATATAACATTTTTATTTTTATTGAAAAGTAATATGAGTATTTCTTAAAAAAACAAAACAAAACTTCCGTCTTTAATTAAAAATTTATACGTCTACTTTTTTTAAGAGCAAAGTCTTTTATTGCACCGTCAATGTCTATCGCATCACACACCTCTTGCTCAATAGACAAAATAGCCAAATTAGTTAGTCTTAGAGTACTCATTGTCGATCTTAAATAATTTTTAATCAATTTCAATTTTGAAAAACTTCTCTCACAGCTGGCATTGCTTATAGCAACTGTGAAAAATATTCGGAACATTATTAAAATATTGGGCAGAGTATCTTCCAGCTTGGATTTAACAATAAATTTAAATAACTCAAGTGAGTCTGCATTAATCAATTCATTTTCGTTGCCTGTAGCAACAACGAAAGTCCGCAGTCGAAGTCTTTCCAGCTTGAAATCCTGCTCGTCAATTTCGTCAGATGCGTAGTCTAGATTACATTCAGTGTTGTCTGGATCTAATAATATAGCCGGTGTTAGATAAGCAAACTTATCCGTTAAATTCTGTAGCTGTTGAAAACGCTCACGAATTTCTGCAATAACTCTATCTAACGAAGAAAACAGCTTTCGTCTCAACTCATTTTCACAAGACAAGTTAGCATCTCTAGTTCCGTCATCAAAAATATGCTTTCTTGTTATGCGCCTCCAAGGTTTTATGGAAATTCCAAGTTCTTCACACATATTTTTTGCATAACCTACAGCGCCATTTGCCCATTCCTCTCTTTTCTCTGTCAATATCATCTGCAAAGCATTTACTTTCTGAGCGCACAATCTTATGTCAAGTCCCCTTGTTTGTAAATATTTTTGTGCATCATTCACTTCATGTAGCACCGGTTGCCACAGGCCCAAAAAACAAAGAAAGGAAAATGACTGCATCGAAACTAGTAAAGTACCTGCATCTGTCCTAGTGTTTAAGCTTTCACCTGCCTCCGTCAGTTCTTGGATTTTGGATGTGTAGTGCACTTGATTCGTGACTTGAAACCTTAGGATTTAATTTCCACCAAGTATTAAATCCATCAGATGAGCAAAATTTAGATCCATTCGGTGTACTTACGTTCTCAAATAAACGACAACAAAAGCAAAATAATGATGCTTTAGCTGGAGAATAAGCCATCCAAGTACGTAAAACTTTTTCGCCGTTAGTCAATGTACGATAAAACCAATCCTTAGTAAGCCTTCTTGTCTCTCCTTTTGATTTTAAAGAGCACGAATCTGAGCGTGTTACTGTTGACATTTCAGCGAAATTAGTATCAATATGCTGAACAATTTCCTGTCCTTGCTGAATGAGATGCAATCGAATATTGTCGTCTATGTGTTCAGGCCATTTTCCAATATCGTCGAAATTTTCCTTTCGTCTTTGGTACTGAATAGCAGACAATGATGATGTTGTATCAATCTCTGTTTCGGAACTATGCATGTCCATGTCTGAACATACAGATGGAGACACTAATGCAGTGGATGTTGTTGGAATTTGATCTTTAGGAACAATGTCAAGTTCTTATATTTTTTCAGCTTGTTCTGGGTTTAAAGGCCCAGTTGTCTGTGATGAATTTAAGTCTAACGAGGAATCTGACGTGTCAGGAACAACACTTTTCACATATTTAAGTAAAGCTCCTTCATTTGCTCTAATATTTTCCAACTTAGCTCTTCTCTTATTACGGTAAGAAGCCCCACTTTCTTTTACTCTTCATTTCACTTTCATTACTTACTTACACATATTAAATTGAAATTTATATCACAGTTACCGATCAAGATCCCTTTGAAATGTGAAAATACTTTTATGCACTTCGGCGTTTCTTTTTTATTTTAATAAATTAAAGTTTGAAGTTTGAACAACATATCAGATAGTCCAACATACAATTAGATAAATATAATATTTAATACTCACTCAGTTGAAAGTTGTTCAATAATTTCACAACCACTACACGCACTTATTTGCACAAAAATCACAATTTGGAAAGCGTAACATAATTAAAATACGAGACAATGTGAATTGGACAACTGACGATCCATCAATAAAACTTTCTTTGAATTGTCAAACTTTGTCAAAGCACGTAATTCCCCGTACCTTAAAGGGGCTTTCTCGTACGTGTGATAAACTATATTGAACTTAATATATATGTAATAGAAGTCATTCTCGCTGATTGTTAGTCATAAACGGGGAATTCCCACAAGTCAGTATAGACGTTGTTGCCAGTCGCTACAAAATATCATTCAAAGAAAAGGAATTCCCCGAATTCGTCACAAAATAAGTAATGAAAAATTCCGTGCTCCTTTCAATCGGTCCAAATTTGTAGTTACGATAAAAATATATGTATATAAAAAATGATTGGCACATACTCATATCAGCACATTTAACTTTTTATCATACTCATTAGAGATATAGAAATTGTTAAAAGCCCTTACTGTCTGGCATTTTATAAACATCAAAACTCGTCGTCAGCTCTGGTACTATTATCAAGCTATTTTTACTTTATCTAATTTGGAAAATGATTAATAAATTAAATTGGTGCTCGGCGCCATTTATAAAAAAAGTTTGATCTATATTTATACATTATATCGCGGGCTGAATTTAAAGGAAGTATAATTTAAGTACGTTTATATATTTTTTGCAATAAATGTCACAACATGAAATAATTCGACAATGTTATTAAAATATCAAAAGTAAATGAAAACAATAGGTACATCATTATAATTATATCGTTAAATTTGTCTTATATGGTGTTTTGATTTATTAACTTTTATAATTAAAAAGAACTGTTTGCATTTATAAGTACCAGAACAGTACCTTTAGTTGTCCAGCATTTTGAGGATAGGCAATATTCTCAACCTCTGAGAACGTGGTAAAATGGTAACTGTTATCTAACAGCATCTGTGCCTTCGACAAGTGGTTTTTTTTCTGAAACACTTTCAAATGGCTGTAAAAATAATTTACTAACTGTCCTTGTTTCTGAAGGTTCAAATTTAAATAATTCAAATAGCCAGTACGGTCGACCAAATCCATCTATCAATGTTGGGTCACTCAATTCAGATAATGGGTTATTAATATCCTCTATTTGCATAAACTCTGTTATCTCATTTCTAAGCTGGTAAAACCAACTTAGCATTTTCCCTTTGTCTAACATATTCCTATCTAATATCTTGAAGGGAAAATAAAGTCAGCTGACCGTAACATGGTGGATTATACGTCAGCTGGCCGCTCGAATATGAAAAAAAAAATTCAATGATTTCCTCTCAACTAAAAATTAATCTGGTGATAGTTTATATGTCACTGAGAATCATTGAATTTTTTTATTTTTTTTCATATTCGAGCGGCCAGCTGACGTATAATCCACCATGTTATGGTCAGCTGACTTTATCTTCCCTTCAAGATATTAGATAAACTATTATTCAAGAAATTTTAGAATGGGAGGAAATCATAAAAAAAACTTTTCTTTTATTCGTGCGTGGGAGTCTGCCACTGCCTTCTCCACCACCAGAGCAGCAGCTGACGACCGCGGAGCCTCATAACACAACTTTCTATTGCAGTTTACAAATTTTCACTCGGGAGGAAATTCATGATGAAAATTGGTCACTGGCTCCCGGACTACTACGTGGATGGCCAGATTTTTTTTTGTCACTAACAGAGGCTGTCTCTTTTTAACTAATAGTTACAGATAATAATGTAAATAACAGTCCGGCACACAAACATTTGACTAATACCAAGTATATGGAGAGTTTTAAAAATTCCATTTGGCTCCATACCTACTTTGTGTAATGCTATCACAGCGGTTCTGTTCTCTTTATCACTCCACTCCATTTTGATATCGCAAAATATTGTACAATGTATTGGCGCCAAAATGAGAAAACACAATGAACAATCGTATAAAAATGACCAAATTCAAATGTAATATTTATTATTTTTATTTGTAACAGTATTTATGGCCAGATTAATTATGTACGAGTATTAATAATTATAAACATTTAGATTTAAAATGATTTGATGAGAACAATCACTAATGTCACTATACTAAAGCGATTTATATTATCACTAGCTGTTGCCCGTGACTCTTTAAGGCTGTGATCGTAAGCCATATAAATAGATTTTTTACAGGCTACGTGGACACAGTCACGGGCAACAGCAAACAACAAAATTACTTTACCTCAGTAAGTAAGTGTAAAAACCTTTTGGGCTACATAACTGGACTTTTTTTCAGAACAGCTAGTATTTAATAGTTTAAAGTGCAAAATGAGCGTGTACTCGATTAGTATCAATTTATGGTATATAGTTTAGTTTAGTTCATATTCTGTTAGAATTAATCTGAACGCTGTGATTAAGTTTATGAGCTAATTTCTATCAGCATAGTTTTAGTCTATCAAACTTAAAACGATGCTTAAGCTTGTTCGATTTAAGTTTAGAAGACAGTGATCGACACTCTATATGCGTGGAAACTTTGAACTACAAGCAGTTTAGTCGATAACGATAGTTTATCATCACATACCTATATGATAAGCATTTATTTACACTTTATATATGGTACTAGTTCATAACAATAAACATGTAGGTACTATTCAGAATATGTCTGTATTAATTAATACTTGTTTATTGATTGTTTATATTTGCAAACATTTTAATGTTTGTTGTTTGCCTTCAAATTTCAAATTATGTAAAGTTATGGCAAGTACAAGCAAATAAATTGACATATTATGAAACGGTTATAATAGTTTTTTGATGATTATATATACTTGTTAAAAAAGACATTAAAAATTCGGTATCTGTACAATAAATATTTTAATAATTATAAAACTTTGTTTCGTCAAAATCGGTTAAGGGAAAAAGAAGTTATGGTCAATTGAAAATCTACTTTAAGCACTGTTTTAAAACTTTTAAATAGAATTGAATGCGGGTGTCAGAAATATATTTAATTTAGGTAAAGCTAGAATTTCTACTTTGTTTTATCTGCATTTTAATAAAATAACAAATTGAATATGAGCATATGCTTATTTTAAATTTAGTTACATAAAATCCCAATCGCTATAATTATGTTTTCGCATATGGTATAGCAGTTTGAAATTCTACAAAGAAATTCTTTAATTGAACATCGTTCAAAAACATAACGTTGGTGAAAAATATTTCGTATCCATATGCTTTAATTTAATACGTATATCTGAATAATTTCCAGGCTGTGTGTGTGTGTGTGTGTATGTGATTTTTTTTTTTTTTTTTTATTTATTTTGGCAACAAATAGTCAATAACAAGTATGGATACAAGCCTGAGCTTAAAATTAATTTCGTACAGACAAAATAGTGCCGAAAATTTCTAAACATACACATTTTATTTTGTGAACTACCGGATGAACTGAATGGAGAAATACAATAAAACAACAAAAAAAAAAAATGAAAAACTAGGTCATAACAACTTGATTGACATTACATATATGAGTGCAAAAAAACAAAATAAAAATAATAAACTTACAAATACTTATTAAACATCACGTAAACTTACTTAGAATTAATGTAATAGTTTGTACTTGATTGTGCTTTTGAAGATGTTCAAAGAATTATCAAAAATGTCTATATCTGAGAAGTCTTTATTATACAAATTTAAACTGCGAGCAAAGTATCTATTGTTAACGTAGTTTTTACTCGATTGTGGAGGTACAAAAATATTTAATGTTCGTGAGGGACGGATAGGAAGCCGGGCTTTTGTTATAAATTTAATATTGGAAAGGAGTCTAGGGGAATCTACGTAATTATTTAAAAGTTTATGGAGAAAAACTAGGTCGAATTGTTTTCTTCGATTGCAAAGTGATAACAGTTTATAATGTAAGAGTGAGGCTTTATAAGATTGGTCTATCTGATTGTTACGATAATTCAAAATTTTTATGAAACTTTTTTGGACTTTTTCAATTCTATTAATATGATTATTGTAGTAAGGTTGCCAGACTAAGCAACCAAAGTCCAAAATAGAACGCACGAAGCTAAAATAAAGTGTTATTAAAGTTTCTGATTTATTAAAAGGTTTAGTGATACGATTAATGAAACCTAGACTTCGATACGCTCTTTTTACTATAGTGTCAATATGTAAATTGAAAGAAACCCTCTCATCCATTAATATACCCAAGTCACGGACGCTATTCACTCGCTTTAGAGTATTGCCATTTATATTATAATCATACACTAATGGGGCTTTTTTTCGGCTATATGTGATGACACAGCACTTATCTATATTTAAGAAAAGTTTATTTTGATCGCAATAATTAGAAAGAGATTCCAAATCTGATTGCATGCGATGGCAATCATTTAAATTTTTAATGGTTCTATACAATTTCATATCGTCTGCATACAACAGAAGATCTATATTTTTGAAAGAATTAATTATGTCATTGATATACAGCGAAAATAGAACGGGGCCCAAATGCGAGCCTTGTGGGACTCCTGAGGGAATTGGCAAGTAGCTAGAACAATAACCTTTAATACACACAGCTTGGCTACGATTACGTATATAAGATTCAATCCATCTAAGCAAATTGCCGTGAACACCGAATCTTCGCAACTTTTGAATAAGTAAATAATGATTTATTTTATCGAAAGCTTTCGAAAAATCAGTGTACACGACATCTATTTGAAAACCTAAATCCATATTTTTTAACAAATAGTCAGTAAATGCCACCATGTTGGTATCAACGCTACGGCACTTTATAAAGCCATGCTGTTTCTCCGTGATATGATGACGAATGAAATATGAGAACTGAGTAGTAACAATTTTTTCTAATATTTTCCCAAGAGTACACAGTTTAGAAATAGGCCTATACTGGGTAATGATATGTTTTTGACTATTTTTGGGTATAGGTGTGATGATTGCCTTTTTCCAAGTATCTGGAAAAATACCTGAGCTAATTGAAACATTAAAAATTTGGTATATAGGCTTAAGTAACTCTTTGGCACATTTACTTATGAGAATTGGGTGTATTTTATCAGGACCAGCCCCCTTGTTAACATTTACTTTTTGCAATTCATTCAAAATCAAGTCATTCGTGAGATTCACAGAATTAATTTCGAAAGCAGAGGAGCTGTTACATGTTATATCCGATAGTGACTGTGATGAAAAGTTAATATTATCCGTTGATTTCAAAAATACGGATTGGAAGTAGTCATTAAAAGCTTCGCAAATGCTGTTTCCATTAGTAATCTCAACACCCCCGTAAATGAATTTCTGTGGAATTTAGTCTGTAAGCCTTTTAGATTTTACGTAGTTCCAAAAGGAACTCGGATTCTTCATTATATTGTCTTCCGAAAAATTCAAATAATTATGATAACATTTCTTTTCCATTTTTCTTAAACTTTTCCTAAGAATAGAAAATGCCTCATAATCAGTGTTGTTCTTATAAGTCTTCCATTTTTTATGATATTTGTGCTTTTCATTGCTTAGCTTTATTAAAGGTGTAGTATACAAAGGAGGATATTTACTAATATTATTTAAAATTTTCTTAATTGGAACATATTTATCTATAATATTATTAAGAACATCGTAAAAAATGGAAACCATCAAATTTACTTCATTTACAGAAGAAAAGGCAAAATCCCAGTCAAAAGAACTAAGTTCTTTTTTTATTGAATAAAAATCAGCTTTGAAAAACATTTTCTTTTTTATGGTGTTACATGGTAATGGCTCAGGAATTTGCAAACTGAACTCAAAAACTAATGCCTTATGATGAGGGTCCTCTGAGACTAATGGATTTTGACAGACCATGAGATTGCAATTATTATTACAAAATATGAGATCCAATATTCGGTTATTGAAATTGTACAAGTTATTATATTGATGTAACAATGCAATGTTCATAAAGTCTGCAGTTAGAGAGGATAATATATCGTTATTAGTTTGTATTATCATACTTCCTGACTCATCATCGTAATGCCAAACCACTGCCTTTGTAACATTAAAGTCTCCCAATATGAGATAAATGTCATCGGGATTAGAATGGATTGCGTTCGTAACTCGGTCATAAAATGAAGTGAGAAAATATTCGTATCTAGCGCTGTGAGGTATGTATGTACATATTATGTGTAGATTCTTGTGGACGCTTACGGAGCTCGTAAAAACTGTCGGCGGGGCCCGGCCGCAGCCTAACGGCACACTCAGAAACACTTCGTCAGCGTTAGGTGGAATGGACCAGGAGTGGCGTATTTCCGGGCGTAGATCTCGACGCACCGCAACTACTACTCCACCGCCGAAAGAACGGCCGCTGACTACAGAATCACGATCACAGCGGAACACCTCGTAACGATTATCAAAAAATTCACTATTGTTAAATGTATCATTTAGCCATGACTCGGTTAGGCAAATAATGTCATAATTGTTGTTTAGCACATTAGTAAGAAATTGGTGGGATTTGGTTCGTAAGCCTCTCACGTTTTGATAATAAATAGTTAATATATTAGTTAGCATTTGAAAAATAAATATAAATAAATGTATATTTTAAAATACTTACTTTTTAAATACATATAAAAGAGCAATAATGTTAACCTAAGCAACGTACTTCCACTACATACATGTTTATTTTTTATATCTAATGACACTGGTATCATTGAATAATATATCATATTAAAAGAATATTCTATATATATTATTACTTTATGACATTTAATAATTCTTTGAACGGTTTTCAGCTTATAAATGACTACTGTAAACTTTGATTGATAACAAAACAACATAAATTTTATTAAAATATGATCGTTTCTATAACTAATTTTAGATAATTCCAAACTTTGCAATAATAAACACCATGCTAAAAGTCATTTGAGTTTCTCTAAATCACTATCATTAACTATAAGTATCACTTTAGAGGTATCGTTTTTACGAAGAAATATTTTGCAATCGTTTATCCAAATGTATTTATATCCAAGTTCTTTACCTTGCATACGTACGCGAGAATATAGTTGTTTATTGTGAGGTGCGAGGTGATCGTTAATAAAAACAGGTTTCGCATAGCCGTCGATATCTAAATCAGCTGTAGTGAGTCCACGGCGAGCTCGCGCAGCTGATATAAATTCGTTCTTGCGATTACGTTGTATGAATTTAATGACGATATTGGGTACAGTATGTTCAGAGGACGATATTCTTTTATCTTTCTGGTGAGTAAAACGTCTTACTCGGTGAATATAATCAATATCTGCTGGTAACAATGAGATTCCGAGTTTAACTGCAATTTTATATATATAATTTAATAGATTTTCACCTTTAATTAAAGGTACCCCCGAGATCTCAACATTATTGATTCTACCAAGTTGTTCTTGAGTTAACAACTGTTCTGTAAGATTTTTAACGTTATTCTTTGTATCTGCTAAGTCCTTTTTTAGCTTGAAAACATCTGAACTTGTCACTTCGTGGCGTTTATCTAGTTCCGACACACATTTTTTCGTTTCACATTGTTCTAGTTGTAAATTGGAGTTTGAATTTTGCATGTCGGTTATTTGGCACTTAAGTGTACTGAGCTCATTGTGCAATTTTGAGATACTTTCATTTTGTTTATTAAATAAACATTCAAACGAAGTCATCATGTTTCGTTGAAATTCCGTCAAGTTGTCCCGTAGTTCCTGTCGTATATTTAACAGTAATTGTTCGTCAGTATCAGGAATTTTACGTTTACGCATCGTTACTTGGCTTTGTAAATCCTCACACGCTGACATGAACAAATTAGGATGCGATCCAGTGTGCTTCGCAGGTGCGGTTTGTTGTAGATTCATTGTAGCACCGGTATAGAAAGTTTGATATATATTTCACTTATTGTATTTTAACTAAGATTGTATGTAAGTTTTTTAATGGACAAAAATAAACGATTTAATAACACTAATAACATGTAATTGTTAAATGTACGCACTGCGAATATGATACGTGCGCATCCGCAAGGTTCACGACGATTAGTGATGTGATGTGTATGTTATTATTTTCGGTTTGGTATTTTAGCAATGCCTATATGTATAAAATTGCCAACGGGAATAGGAAACCATAGAATTAACTGTAAGTCTATTATAGGTCTGGATAGTTGTAGTTTCCACAGATTACGTGAAAAGCGTGGCACACGCGGGTGGAGCCGTGGGCAACAGTTAGTATGTAATAAATGACTAATTTAATATAGAAACAATTGATGTCAATGAGTATTTTTTGTATGATAATATATGTTTTTATATTAAGCGATTTACTTTTTAGACTCTGTAATTAAATATTCATTATTGAAACGACTTTCAAAAGCTTGACTTAGAAGAAGATTTACTTTTGTATAAATAGGTTAAAGGCTTAAGCTTGCAGCTCTATAATCTAGAATTAAATATCTTACTTTCAACTTCCTTAGAAGACTCGTTAGATTAATGGATTTTAAAATGAAAAGCTTTACGTTTATAATATCAATTGTAGACAAAGATAATTTAAATGTATTTTATCATAACAAAGTGAGAATCATTCAACATTTGATGAATGGAATTCTTAATCCTCTTTTCAGCCGCTGAAAATTAAGTATAAGGCTTATTTTGGTTTTAGTTGTGTTGCGCCGTCAATTAAGGTTTGCGATTTTCTTAAAACAAAATTAATTGTTTTGTTGTTTATATTTGAATAAAACAATTCAATGTGCTTAAATTAATTTTAATTGAACATTTTATATATTGCCATCGGGTAAATATGTACACATATACAGTGTATAGATTTTCGACTATTAATAATAAATATAAATAAATATTAAGATTTAATATGACAGAAATTATTTAAATTATATTAATTAAACATTGTAAATAGTGCCATTTCAGAGAAAGAAGAAGAAGAAATCTTAATTCCAGCCCTTTAGTTATTTGTAGAGTATTAAACCCCATTTTCGCTAAAATTTATTAATTGTTAGTGTTACTGAAAATGTAAGGATTAAAAGACATGGTTAAGAGTTTATAGCATTAATATAAAAAAAATATGTTTATTGAAAGATCATTTTCTTCAATACCTTAATATTTTGTAGGTACTCATATTGTTTTAAATTGCAACTTAAATTAATAAACGAAATATTAAGGTTATCCGCTTATCATGTATACTGGGAAGATGTTCTTTTGTTTTCTGTGAGTTCTTAAAAACTATTCTTACAACTAAAAGTTGAACTGACAATGTCTGTATTCTAACGCTCTTACTTATACAAAGTCTTTTCAGTCAACATTAGACGCAGGGGAACTTCAACTTCAGATCCTAATTTTTTTCAAACTTCATCAACAGTTACGAAGAATTGAGAAGATGATAATTATTGGATTATAAAATAAAATAGATAACTCGTTGCGTTTGATAGAAGGTATAGGTTAACATATGTGTGTGTGTGTGTGTGTGTGTGTGTGTGTGTGTGTGTGTGTGTGTGTGTGTGTGTGTGTGTGTGTGTGTGTGTGTGTGTGTGTGTGTGTATGTACAACAAGCAATCAATAACGACTTTTATAATCGGCTCTCTATATTAAGTTTTAAAAGACAATCACATAATAATATATCTAATACTAATATTATTAAGTATTAAAATTAAAGAACTTAAATATTACTTATAAGATAGGTCACTTACGTTATTAATTTTTACAATATTTTATTGAGGGTTTCAAGATCCGTGAAAACTAAGAACTGGTCTGGAATTAGAAACTATAAAATATTTTGTTCAAATGCGGGGAAAATGTTGCGGATCCATGAGATTATTTATGATACCGAATGTTTAGATAACCCACTCTTAACACTAAGGCTTAGAGCAAAGATATGTTATGAGCGATGACGGCGCCTCGCAAAAACCCCGAGGATTAAAGTGCCTTGTCCTATATTTACCAGAGTGTTTAGGATCTATGTTTATCTATCAAGTAGATAGTAACGCCGGTAGCAGAAAATTAACGAAGACTACAGGAGTTAATAGTAAACTATATTTTTTCAAACATTATTTTCTTTAATCACGTAGGTATATCACCAAAATATCATTTATTAGTTATTAAGTAAATATCTCTTAATAGAAAAAATTATTGGACAATTTCTGATTGATTACTAAATAACTAAACAAAACTATTCAAATGTTTACTTTTTCATCACTTTCATAGTCTAAAATCACTTAATTACTACTACTGAAAAAAAATGTTTTTAAAAACATTTTCCTTAGAAAAACAGTTAACCAGTTTTATTTTCATTTTAGTTTTTCCATAAAATACAGAAAAATTATCATTTAAAATATATATATATATATATATATATATATATATATATATATATATATATATATATTAGCTTTTTATTAAAATATATATATTTTTTTTTCGACACTATCTCATTCAAAATTAACTTTCAGTATTTTCTTACATACATAGATTGTAAAATAAAATTATTCAAATCTTGATAGTCGTACTTTCAAAATATAAATATTATATATGATGATTGAAAAGTAACTATTATAATGTTTATTAAACTGTACTTATATACGATATTTAAATATAATTCATATTTCATATATTCTAAAAAAACGAAATACCATTTAGAATACGATAAAAATAATATAAATAAATAAAATCTACCTACCTACCTATCTAGCTGCGAACTAAACAATCTAAAAGGGCATTAGTCCTCTTTTGTTTACACTACTGTCTGTCAGTTTATTTTCCACCAAAATTTTACCTACAATTTAGGAGCAGAAAAAGAAATGTTCAATAAACGTTCAATAAAGCGAAGTATAGAGCTGAGCCCAAATTTACAAGGGATGTTTCAAACAACGAATCTTCTTTTTGTATGTTGATATCTTTCAAGGCAGCTTTTTAAAAAAAATCCTTTATATAGAAAAATAATGAAGAAGGTCGCAGTTGCTGGTAAATATGGTTAAAAAAAATAATTTAAATACATATTATCTCGTAGCAGATAACAAATAGCGGTTGCTTCAACTTAACTTTAACAATGTTAACTCAAAGCTCGGCGGACCTGACTTGAAAATAAACAATTCTGGAATCTGGTTCAATCGAATTCAAATTCCAATTCAATTAATTGGGAATCAAAACCATCCATTGACTTACACAAACACAAAAACAAGGAAATCGGTCCCGCCACCTCGGGGAAGTTCAATGGTAAAATCTTATAATATAGACTCGAAACTTTTTAATAATCCTTTATTAACAGTTCCATAGAGTATTTAGATTTAAAACGATCTATATTTTCTCTATATCTTGTCAGAGCCGCCTATGTTTTAAAATGCATGTACGTGAACAGTTAATTCGTTAATTCGTGCTATGTTAACGGCTAAAATGATAAAATATAAGTAAGTATCTTCACTTATGTTATAAATAGGTAAAGTTTATTAAAGGTTACAAGACGCTGAATCTTCCAACCATCATAAAAGTAAGAATCTAAATGAAATGAATCTGCGAAGGCCAACTATTAGTTAGATAATTGTTTGTTTAATAGTTTGTCTTTTTTAACATAAATTCATATTATATTTAATCAGACCATCAAGTCGAGAAATTGGTTCCGCTTGAGTTGAATCAGAATCGTGAGATGGTTTTAATATTGTTAACAAATTAATTAGTCACTCAGAAACTCGAATCTGTTTAATAAGAACTTTTTATTGTTTTATAAACCTTTTAATTAGTCTTTCATTTCATTCATCATTATCATTTCAAATTTGTATAATAACATTATTGGAATAGGTTATTTTAAATTACGAAGTAATAATCAAACAAAAGTTCGTTTTCTTTTTGCATTAACGCTCTTTCAGTAAAATAAATCTTCGAATTTAGCTGATGATAAAATAATGTTATTACTTAATAATGATTGGTTATTATACCAAATGATACATTCATAGTAAATGTTGTTTTTTTAATTAATTATATTTTTTTTAATAAAACTTTTTTTTTGTAATTTTTTCATTCTTTGTTTGTGTGAAAGTCAGTTCATTCCTTGTTTATTTGCTACTCTGAGTTCTCATTAGCTTATTCAAAGATTTGTTAATATGGAAATCATCGCTGCTCCGACCAAGAGCATTATAACATTCCTACTTAATGTGAATTTTCGTCATGAAAGGGAATCTTTATAATTCGGAATTCAAAATTTCTTTTTAGACATTCTAAGTTATTAATTGTAAAAAAATATGCAACAATTAATGACCTTCTTCGCTTTACACTCTTTTTTTCTTCTTCCAATCTTCTTTTACAAGCTTTATCTTCTTGGTCCTCGAGATAGTAGTTCATTATTACGTCTTCAAAATGAAACTTAATAAAAAATGATAGCTTCATTTATTCAACGGGCTACGTTCCAACTTTTAAGAGGTTCGTACTGTTCGGCTTCTCAAGCAATATTTATTATAAGCTTCCTATTTACCTTCACAAGATAGCAATCGCTGAATAACATACAGTGGTCTTAGCATTACAATTGCAGGACTATGAATTGTTTATTAATCATTTTACCATTTTCTCTTATAATTTAGTTTATAAACATGACAATAAATAATTTAAATTAATTAAGTTAGACAGTGATTTGGGGCCGCTATTATATTTATAAAAACGTAAATGTTCTAAATGTACAAAACATTCCGAATTACATTAAAGTAACGAAATACAAATATCGCCAAAGCTTTTATAATTTATCTAGCAATACAAAAGATCGTAGGCGGTTGTGAATATTGACTACCAAGGTCTGCTTGCTTAAAAACAAATTATCAGAGTGTTTTTAATGTAAATATAATAAAATTTCCAACTTGTTACAATCTTTTTAACTATTGTTGGATATCTTTACGGTTATAAGAACAACAATATTGTAATATTTTTATGTAACTTAAGCAGTCAGATGAAAAGCTCTTGGGAGTTGTGTTACCCCCAATTTATTTCATATTTCGGCAATCTACTCAATTTATTTACAAAGAGAACCCAATTTCGCTACCTATAACAAAAATATATAACAAAGTTATTATTTTGTTCATATCAACAAAAATAAAATTTACCTACCTTATGGCAATAAATTGTGAATATGCATATATAATATAAATGTTATTAACGCTTTACCTTTATAATAATATATAACAAAATATCGATATGAATTACTATATTAAAAGCAATCTATTATTTCCGTGTATTGCGTAATTTATCTTTATATATTAGAATAGCAACAAAACAGATATTCTTTTTCAATGTGTCTAACAAATTTGAATGGGCTTTGAGAACTTTTGGAAAAAGAAGCTATTTATGTGCTGTTTTCAAACCTATTTATGAAATGTGGTCAAATGAACGTAAACCAAAAATTAATGAAGTAAGGAGACAATCTATAGTAATATGACTATTTTCTTAGAACTAGAGTAGCGTCCGTCGGATATTCAATATGATAGAGCATTTTTCTCAAAAATTCAAACCAATTCATAAAATGTAATAAAAATTATTCACGAATTGTCTTAATATCAAAAGATGCTGTTATTGTCTTATATATAATACTTCTTAAACTGGTACAATCGTAAATTAATTCTATTGATATAAATACCTACTACGTATATAGCATCCTAAATGTTGTTAAAGTAGTATAATATAATAAAAAAAACATGTCTAATGAACTTCAATGTAAGATAGAATTACAAGGGAAAAAGAAATTGGTTTGTGTTTATTCTAAGCATTTTATGAAACTATAGAAAAATACATTTTAGTTTGTACTAAAATTATATTTATATTATTATCATTACTATAACGGTATAATATTGTCCCACACACTTAAATGACATAAATGCTAAATTATAAGACATTTTTCAAACAAATGTCGTAGATATTATACCAGTAAGTAGCTTTTAATGTAAGAACATCGTAAAACCATACATAAATTGCACCCTCTTCAACATGTAAAAAATAGAACTTAATATAGAACTTGTCAAGCTTTTTAATTGTTAGACTTGGCCCGTTGAGTTCATTGACCTTATGAATTATTAAATATCGTAACTTGAATTAAACATTAGTCATTTTGTAAATTAATCATCTGTCAATACTATTCGTAGGTATTATGGGTGTTATGTAAAAGATGAAAAAAAATCAGCGAAGTGGACATTATTGGATTGAAATGAATTTATTATTTATCCTGAGCTCGAATTCAAAACAAAAAGTTTTATGTTTTCGACACCTACATGTTTTTATATAGCTATAAATAGCTATAAATGTTTTAAACCCACATGTTTAAATATAGTTTGGTTACAATCTCTTCATCAACAATATAACTATAGGTATAATAAAGAGGGAGTTTTAAAAGAGCTCAAAGCGATAACGCTCGAAGTGTTTTCAAGATTGTTCAAGTGTCTAAGCACGAGTTAGAATCGGGCTTTCTTTGTAAGTTTATATAAGTATGTTAGTTCTTGAGAAAAATAAAAGTGTTTATGTTTAGTTTTTAATTTTAAACATTAATTACACATACGCTTTAAACGGGTTTGTTTAGCTTCGTATTTCTCTCGAGTCTTATAATTAAATAAAAAAAAAAGTTTTAAAAATATGTTTATGTCTTTTTTAGTTATGTTTATATACTATATACTAATTATATTATATACTAATAAGTAGTGCAGTTGTCGGCTGCTTGTAATTGTTATTTAGAATACACACGTAAGACATTTACCAGAGGATAATGCGAGTAACTATTGTTAACAAATATAGAGGCATCTATTATACGTAATTATCATTATACGTAACGTACATCATGCTTGACCGACCGAATTAATATATTGAATATACGTTTTAAGTTGATTATTTATTACAATTATTTCTAAAATTGAAATACAACCTCAATCAAGGTTTACAAGATTTATAGACAAAAGTTTCTGTTGATAAGTATCGCTGTAAAATAACAAATATAATATTATTAACTAATATTATATTTGTTATTTTACAATCTACACAATATGCCGTATTGTCACAAGCAATAATTATTATTATTGTTGCTATTTTACTATATGGAAATTTAATGATTATGTGACTCAACATAATAAGTATTGTAAATAGAATAATCAATAAAAAAATAAATAATCAACTAATTAATCGACTCTTAATCTGTTTAAATCAAAATACAAATATCGAAACATAATACTTGGTATATGATCTCTGGATAGAATTTCTGTTACATAAAACATATTTGTTTTATAAATCTTAAGCAGTGGAAAGAAAAAATCCCAGGATTGTGTTAACCTAAATTTTTGTATGTTTATTGACTTTACTCAATTTATATATAAAGTCGACCCAATTTTGTCATTTATAAGGAAAATATTAAGTCGTAATTTTTAAAACAAAATAAAGATTCTTCAGGATTAATATTGATATAAGTATGTCTTTGTTGTTATTGACAATCGAAATTGCGGGCTAGTTAGTATTAAATATTATTATAGACGAAAACTAGAGATGGATCGAAAGATTTAATAAAATTAAAGCCTTCGCAACAGACTCTATCGAAAATAGCCTATTGAAGTATTGAAGATACGTGACTGAACTTTAAAAGCAAGACCCTAGCTGGTAGTTAGATGTTCGTTCTTGAAATAACATTGGACATACGAGATCACTTATTTATCTAGTAATTGTCATAGTTGAATAGTACGCGTAACTTTTATTTATAGCAAAAAAAGAGTATCCTTGCTTTTCAGTGATAAATAAAAATTTATGATGATATTGTATTATTCAAAATGCACCATTCCAAAGATAAGATTTTCTGATAGTCCCGTACCACAATTAGGGAGGAAAATAATTATCTAAACGAAATCTTATCTTCTATCTATCTTTGTTTTAAACGAAATTTTAAATTGTAACGGGATTGTGTTGCCTATAGTCTTTATTCAATTATCTTTATTCCATATAAATTAAATTATTATTATTAATTATCAATGTTCATAGAAATTTTAAATATGTTGTTACATTCTCGTCATTAATTTTGAAGTTTAAACACTGTCGGTGTAGTGTGTTTAACATTTATTAGTTTTAAGGACATAGAAATCTAAACTTAATACACTGTAATTACATTTCTTAAAGGATATGACAATCATCTATTAGAATAGATTATATTTATTAAAATAAAAAAGGTATTCATTTTCGTTTCAATTTTTTTAAAAAGTCGTTTATTTTTTTTAAACATTGTACGGGTAAAGGTTTTACGTTTAAATCTCAATAGATCCAAAAAGACTCAATATCATCTGTTACAGTTACTTTATCTCTTCTATAGACAACCTTTGTTAGTATGTGTTAATCTTCTGTTAGTCTTTGTTAAAGAAATTTGAGTCTAAATTATTTTATTAATACAGGGCATATTTTCTTTTTAATCATATCTACGATCTCTAATCTATGAGAGAAATTAAAGAGGAATTATGTAAAAAATAAAGATGTTGTTATATTAATTATAAGTTTGATGAAATTATTTTAGTATTTCGCGGTTTTGAAGATTTTAAACTTTTTATCTCAAATGACAATAATAAAGCATCAGAATTTAAGCAGAAAGATAAAAACAAATCTATATTTAATGTGTAAACACTTTATCTTCTGGTTTCAATTAAAGTATAGAGAAACATTCTTAAAGTAATATTACTTTTAGGATGTAATGGTACGAAAATCGAAAGTAATATTATTGTAATACTGCTATAAGAGTTCATGCTAGGTCCCATTATCTGTGCTAATTACGCGCCTATTTCTTGTGATATCAGATATACAATGGATTACCATGGATTACCATTGTATATCTAAATATACTTAACCTTAATTGTTACTTTAATAGCGACATATTTAGTGAAAAGAAGTTTCAAAATGCTATGAAGTTTTAGCTTTTTTGCTCATAGTTTTTATTTTTATTGTTAACATTGTTAAAGCCTTTTATTTTAGCTAAAAAAAGCATTTTGGGTAAAGGAGTAGAAGTTACTCCGCCTTTTAATATATATTTTTTGTTGCTTAACTTAACTGCTTATTAAAATGTGTCTTCAGGGCAACATAAAATTAAGAGAAAATATTTTACGTTCATTTTATGTCGTATATATTAGGTATTTAATTATCTTCGTTACTAAACGTGATGGATAATAATGAGTGAATAATTTTTCTTTTTCAAAATAAGAATGAAAATTTAATTTAGTGAGCAAAAATCCTCTTTTTTTGTTCTATCTATATCTGCTCCTCAGTAGTAATTTATCTCTCTCGTTTGTAATCAGAGACGGTAATAAGGCATTTTAAATTTTACAAAAAATAAACTATAAATTAACTGGACAGTTAAATTTGGTACACAAATTTATTGAATAAAAAATGTATGTAAATATTTATTTTATTATTCTTCTTTAATAGAATTATAAAAAGGAAACTTTGTGATTCTATAATGTTGTTTGTAACTACTAAGTTACTTATTTTTTATAATTATTTTACGAAAGCTACATGATAAGTAAATAATATAGAATACTTTTTATCCAGATATTCCTTCGGTTTAGAGACCTAAAGTCGTGTTAAAAACCGGAGTAAGTCGGAGAAAAAAGGGCTATGCTACTAACTACACCTTTGTACACGTGCATGATTGATTAAATTATTTTAGAGTTTTATTAATATTTTTTGGTATGACCTATTATTTTTAGGCAGTGGCGTAGCGTGAGTGTCGGCTGCCCGGGGCGGAAGACAATTTTGCCGCCCTCTTATTTAGGTATTTTATTTTAATGTATACTATGCATTACATACATTAATTATAGAGAACTTTTCGGAGAGAACAGTCATCATTATTTTGTATTATACAGGCTAGATTTTAAATAAAAAACAGTTTATCTAAGTTTTACAATCACGTTTATTAATACAAAAATTCTTTTACTTTAACCAATTAGATACATTGATTTAACTTAGGTACCTATCACTTAAGATTAGGTACACCTTGAGGATCGACAAGATTAAATAAAATCAATTTTTATTTAGAACTAGAACGATACTATTATATAACATTTTTATTTTTATTGAAAAGTAATATGAGTATTTCTTAAAAAAACAAAACAAAACTTCCGTCTTTAATTAAAAATTTATACGTCTACTTTTTTTAAGAGCAAAGTCTTTTATTGCACCGTCAATGTCTATCGCATCACACACCTCTTGCTCAATAGACAAAATAGCCAAATTAGTTAGTCTTAGAGTACTCATTGTCGATCTTAAATAATTTTTAATCAATTTCAATTTTGAAAAACTTCTCTCACAGCTGGCATTGCTTATAGCAACTGTGAAAAATATTCGGAACATTATTAAAATATTGGGCAGAGTATCTTCCAGCTTGGATTTAACAATAAATTTAAATAACTCAAGTGAGTCTGCATTAATCAATTCATTTTCGTTGCCTGTAGCAACAACGAAAGTCCGCAGTCGAAGTCTTTCCAGCTTGAAATCCTGCTCGTCAATTTCGTCAGATGCGTAGTCTAGATTACATTCAGTGTTGTCTGGATCTAATAATATAGCCGGTGTTAGATAAGCAAACTTATCCGTTAAATTCTGTAGCTTTCTATTTCTGCAATAACTCTAACGAAGAAAACAGCTTTCGTCTCAACTCATTTTCACAAGACAAGTTAGCATCTCTAGTTCCGTCATCAAAAATATGCTTTCTTGTTATGCGCCTCCGAGGTTTTATGGAAATTCCAAGTTCTTCACACATATTTTTTGCATAACCTCTTGCACTCCACCGCGTGTCTTGAACCCTTTTTAAGCTTTTGCCTGTAGCTGTTATCAGAACTTCCCAACGATGTGTCGATGAGGAAAAAAAAGAATAGCAACGTTCTAAAGTGCCGAAAAAAGTTAGTGAATCCACCTCAACTGAGGCAGCGTGTAAACAAACTAGGTTTAACGAATGATTTGAGCAAGGTACGAATTCAGCTTTAGGGTTTATTTCTCGAATTCTTTGCTGAACTCCTGAATACTTTCCAGCCATAACAGCAACATTATCATATGCTTGGCCTCTACAGTTGCTTATATCTAGGCCATCAGCTTGAATTTTGTCCAAAATCATCTTTGAAATTCCTTCAGCAGTTTTGTCTTTAGTTTCAATGAAATCTATAAAAGATTCCATTACTTTTACTTCCTGATTTTCAATTACTACGTATCTTAATACCTGACTTGTTTGATCTTTATGAGAAAGATCTGGAGTGCTGTCGAATATAATTGAATAATACTTAGCCTTTTTTATTTGTCCGATGATATGTTGGCGAACTTTATTTCCCAAAATGGCAATAAATTCGTTTTGTATTTGTGGTGACATGTAAGTGATTGAAATTTTGCCAGATATTTTAGACCTTACAAGATGTTCACGAAGTACAGGATCGTATTTTGCAATTAAATTAACCAATTCTAAAAAGTTTCCTCTATTGGTACCGGTGTCGTTTTCTATATGTCCACGTAAAGCCAAATTTTGTTTGGCAAGGAATCTTATAATATCAAACATTCTGATAAGAATTTCCTGCCATTTCTTTATTTCTTTTGCCACTATGTCTTGCTCTTTTTTGTCAATAGTCTGTAATTTTTGAAGTCTGCTCTCCAACTCCTTCCATTTGCAATAATTTTGGATGTGTAGTGCACTTGATTCGTGACTTGAAACCTTAGGATTTAATTTCCACCAAGTATTAAATCCATCAGATGAGCAAAATTTAGATCCATTCGGTGTACTTACGTTCTCAAATAAACGACAACAAAAGCAAAATAATGATGCTTTAGCTGGAGAATAAGCCATCCAAGTACGTAAAACTTTTTTGCCGTTAGTCAATGTTGTACGATAAAACCAATCCTTAGTAAGCCTTCTTGTCTCTCCTTTTGATTTTAAAGAGCACGAATCTGAGCGTGTTACTGTTGACATTTCAGCGAAATTAGTATCAATATGCTGAACAATTTCCTGTCCTTGCTGAATGAGATGCAATCGAATATTGTCGTCTATGTGTTCAGGCCATTTTCCAATATCGTCGAAATTTTCCTTTCGTCTTTGGTACTGAATAGCAGACAATGATGATGTTGTATCAATCTCTGTTTCGGAACTATGCATGTCCATGTCTGAACATACAGATGGAGACACTAATGCAGTGGATGTTGTTGGAATTTGATCTTTAGGAACAATGTCAAGTTCTTATATTTTTTCAGCTTGTTCTGGGTTTAAAGGCCCAGTTGTCTGTGATGAATTTAAGCCTAACGAGGAATCTGACGTGTCAGGAACAACACTTTTCACATATTTAAGTAAAGCTCCTTCATTTGCTCTAATATTTTCCAACTTAGCTCTTCTCTTATTACGGTAAGAAGCCCCACTTTCTTTTACTCTTTTCATTTTTGATGCTAAAATCAAAAAAATATTAAATGAGAAAAGTACAAGTTAGTGTTGTAAACAAAATTATCGAACATTTCAAAAGAAGTACCTAGGATATTAAAAAAAAACCTTGCTTTACTGAAATTTTCCGTTTTTAGGGTTTTGTACCCAAAAGGAAAAAAATTGAGCCTTTATCTATCTTTACTTTTATTAAATCATTTCATTGACCGTCTGTCTGTCATGACCTTTTTTCATAGGAACGAGTACTTACTTACACATATTAAATTGAAATTTATATCACAGTTACCGATCAAGATCCCTTTGAAATGTGAAAATACTTTTATGCACTTCGGCGTTTCTTTTTTATTTTAATAAATTAAAGTTTGAAGTTTGAACAACATATCAGATAGTCCAACATACAATTAGATAAATATAATATTTAATACTCACTCAGTTGAAAGTTGTTCAATAATTTCACAACCACTACACGCACTTATTTGCACAAAAATCACAATTTGGAAAGCGTAACATAATTAAAATACGAGACAATGTGAATTGGACAACTGACGATCCATCAATAAAACTTTCTTTGAATTGTCAAACTTTGTCAAAGCACGTAATTCCCCGTACCTTAAAGGGGCTTTCTCGTACGTGTGATAAACTATATTGAACTTAATATATATGTAATAGAAGTCATTCTCGCTGATTTTTAGTCATAAACGGGGAATTCCCACAAGTCAGTATAGACGTTGTTGCCAGTCGCTACAAAATATCATTCAAAGAAAAGGAATTCCCCGAATTCGTCACAAAATAAGTAATGAAAAATTCCGTGCTCCTTTCAATCGGTCCAAATTTGTAGTTACGATAAAAATATATATTTTTTATTTATTGTTAAATTTTGCCGCCCCCTATAAAGTGCCGCCCGGGGCGGGCCGCCCCCGCCGCCCCCACTACGCTACGCCACTGTTTTTAGGACCAATATTGACATCAAAACTTTGTGTTCCTTTAGTCACATTAAATCCGTAGACCGGTGTCCATTATCGTTTCATATTGGAAAGGAAATTAAATTCGAGATACCGGTACTACACTGTTCGTTTTAAAATATTGATGTTACTACCAACTGCTTAATTTATTTCTCTGCTGTTAACATGCAAATTTTCTAAACTCTTTCCTGGTGGTATAGTAAGTGTTTCCATTAGGGATAAAACGAAAGAAGCGAAAAAAAGTACACAGGCTGTATATCAACTAACAATTATATAAGCAATAAATTATAATTAAATGTATGTATATTAGATTATTCCTAAAAAGAAAAAAATCATACCTGAATAATGTATTCTGAATTCATAATTTTCCCTTCCACATCATCAATTTGAAGTGTACGAAACAGAATTAATCGTTTTCGACATTCAGTTGATTTCAGTAAACCTAACAGTAATAAAACGTCTTATTGCATAAAAACTTTTTTCAAATAAAAATGTTCCTCCTTTTATTCTTTATGAGGATATTTTTTTTATTTGTTTGTTGTTCTAGAATAACCCAATGATATCTGGAATTCCAAATGTATGTTTAAATATCTGCAATATATTCTAACAGAACTTAAATAATTTTATTAAAAAAAAATCATCACGTTTTTAGCCAAAATAATAGAGGTCTTAAATTTGAATGGCTTTTTTGAAGTTTGACGAGGTTTACTTTCTAGATATCATTTTGGCTTTAATTAAAAGATTATCTACCAATGTCCGAAGTAGCATGTTGTTTTGTTTTTATGTAAATGTACAATATTCATTTTAATAACAAATCCGAAATTATAGATAGTAAAAAGTTTTGATGCCAAGTGTCGGTAATCTTCCAATAATTAAATATCAATCTGTTAATAATAGTATTTTTTATATCATGATTCTAAAATAGTGAGGATGAAACAGTTTAATTTATTAAGTTTTGTTTTTACATGATGGATCTATCATTTTATTATGGACATTCTATTATTTTAAATGGTGTTTTAAGAAATTAAGAACCAAAATATTAATTCCAACTACCTGTTGAGATCTCAGTTTGCCTTGATATGTTGACGATGTAGCTTCATATAAAGGTGTAAAGCCATATTTTTGACAGGAAAATAAAAAAAAACAATTATCAATATCTCTTGTACTGATCCAAACACATCTACAGTCAATAAAGTTAGATTTCTTGATATCGTTTTAATGGTTCGTCATTCTATACCGGATCCGATCGGATCCGGTCGGATTGGTCAAATCAGGTTGATTTTTGCTTTTCGGTTCAAAATGAACTGTTAGCAATTAAACCAAGTGACATTATAATTAACAAAGTTAGTTTAGAATATGAAACATATATATATAAAAATCATATAACCCAGGTAGGCTAGGATTTTCAAAAGAAACCTAATAGAAGACGGCCATATATAGAATGCTGAATTCGCTGTAACGGGTAACTAAATGGTAGCTCAATACCAATTGAAATCTGGGAAACCGTCTTGTCGCTCTTAGTAAAGCGACGAGATGGTTCGAGGTCGCGGATACGAATCCCCGTCGGTATTGCTTGATTCTTCATTATATATATATTTAAAATTTTAAATTCCAATCTACGTACTACGCGGAAGAGATTATAGGTATAGCCAATTTAAATGAATGCGAAATGTTAATAAATTTTTATTGTGACAAAGATCTATAAAAGTTTTATCATTACATACTTTCTGTTTATGATATCTTTCCATAAAAAACAGACGAGTGAAGATTATTAAATTAACAGCCAACACCGGATACCGGATTCGGTAAACTCATAATGATGCCGGATCCGCCGGATTACCGGATCCGTTTTCCGGATTGCAATCCCTAGAAGAGCCCTTTTCGCAGTAAGTATAGGTTCTTAATTTTATTTTCATATTTAGAACCATTTTTTTATAGCAAATAAAACGTAAAAGTTTTATTGGTTTGGATTCCGGCCCACTCCGACATAAGTGGCAATGTGTCTGCAGATAAATGAAATAATAAATATTTACTAACTAATTACGACGGTCACAACCGGAGGATCCAAAATAATACAACTTCTTGACTTAAAATTTAATACGTATAACTAATTTACAAAGCTACGTGTGACTTGCTCAAAGTTGGAGACAAGACTGATTTAAATAATTGAAATTATAATTAAAAGAATTACAGAATAATAAGCGGGACAAACAAAGGTTTCAGATATCTTAGGGTTCCGCTCTTGGATTCTTATGAAGAATGCTTGATATATTGCACCATCGTCTAATCAGCGATTCCACGATGCATGGGAATATAATAAATGTCTATTTAGCGATCCCACGATCTATGGGAATATAACACCTCCCTCCGCAGATCAGCAACTATTCCTCGAGAGAGTTGCTGAGATGTTGCCGTGGTCCACTCTTATCTCGTGGGGATGAACTTCGTTTTTGACTTCAGTATTCTTTTGTTCAGGGGGATTGTTTCCTTTAGAACGTTTCCAATAATATATTTTGTACGCCAGACCCATACAGCACATGATTGCTCCGATTAGCATTAAGTATACAGGAATCGTTGTATGATAGATCATGCTGTTATCTTGAAGTGAAGTAAGTCTGACTGGAGTTTGTTCGGATATTCTTGAATTAATTGAGTGAAGTGTTTGAAGATTAATTGAATTTAATGTTACAGGAGAAATATTGGTTTCTTCTTGATCTACAAGATTAGGTAAGTCTATTATCCTTAAAGCGTATCCTTTTATGTAGTCGTTTGAATTGACAACGGTGAATGAAGATGTCTTGACATAGCAGTTAATAGGGATTAATACTAGGAAACTCCCTTGAAGTGTCTTATATATTTCTTGACCACAAGATATCTTAATTTTCATTGGAGTGGGAAAACTTAAGATGTAGTGTTTTTCGTCCAATTGCTCCAGTGCTTCATTCTTTAGGATAACAGATGTTAATTTACAGGTTGAATCAAGTTCTTGTTTCTCGATCAGGTTGCGGATGCAGTCAGGTTCATCTCGGGTTATATAGTTAGTATTTTCTTCACAAAGATACAGAGAGTTTATCTTCGGGCATTCAGCCTCTATGTACATAGAATTCTTACTAGAAATTGCTATAAAGGGTAGTTTGGGTAAAAGGACCTGGTTAAATTTATTAGGGGCAATTGATAATCGGTAGAGGTCATAGGATAAGGGTACGGCAATGGGTACTTTTAAAACTATAACTATTTGGTTACCTATATAGAAATAACCTATTCTAATTATATCGTAATAACTTCTAAGTTCTAAACTTAGGATTTCATCCTTTGAATATAAAATCCTTAGCTTTCTTAATATTTTGTCTAATTCTACTAAGCTAATTATAGAATGAGGTGTGCTCAATGCACGTATAAAAGCAAGAGAATTTTCTAGCTTATGCAGTTCTTCCGATAGAATATCTATATTATCGCCTAATATCATAAGATATTGGGCCATATGGGCATAATTTTCCTTACTGTAAACGTTATTAATAACAGAGTTTAGTACTTTAGTGATATTATCCTGGTTTTTTACTATGCTGTCTAAGACTTTTGAATAAGATAATGACCATTCTTTACTTAAACTAATATGTTCGTTGAGTTTCGATTGTAATTTTAATTCGTTATTCTGAAGAGCTTGTATTGCTTTATTATATTTAATGGCATCAGTATAATCTAGATTACCGGATATACTTTTAATAACGGAACCAAGGCCATCAATGAGTCCTCGTTTACTACGATTATGCTCAAAGGTTTTAAGCAGGGCAATTAAATTATCTAATTTAGTGTTAAGGTAATCAAGGTGAGGTTCATAAAGAGATGTTATTTTACTTAAATTTGATTTAACTTTAGATATTTGAAATTTAACTAATAAGGTTTGGTTGTTAACATCATCAAGGTCATTGTTATTTAAAAATGAATGATAATGAGATATGATTTTTGTTTCGCCAAGTTTAAACGGGAGTAAGCCAGGACCGGATTCTAATGAGTTAATCGTTACTTCTTGTCCTCGTGTCAGTTGGAGTAGAGACGTTAGTAGTATCCTGTAACAATACGGGTTCTTTAGGGTTTCTTTTTAGGCGTGATTTAGCTACCGGACCGCGTTTCTTTTTTGTGTATATGTGTATAGGAAGGTCAGCAAGGACAGCGTCCTGTGTGTAACGTGGAGCTAATTTTTGCCTACTCGCCATAGGATTTCGAACGAATATTTGTTCATTAGGGGTGTATTCCCTTTCAGGCTCACGATTCTTATTGCGATTTTCAGTAAGTATAGTCCGTTGTTGTAAAGAAGTCCCATTTATAAGATCGTATACTTTAATCATTCTCTGTCTATGGTCTTGAATGTATTGTTGTAGTAAATGTTCAGTCATGTTAACGTTTACAGGGTCACGAGGGTCAAAATGTCCTGTAATTAAGTCTATAGGTCTACAATTTGTGAAACTATGTATAGAACTGTTATACGCTAATAATGCATATAGCATTAAATTAATAATAGATTCATTTTTATTTTCTATTTTTAAAATTCTTAAATGTTCAAGTATTGTAGAATGAAATCTTTCTACAATGCCATTTTCATTAGGGGTGTGTGCTAGAATTTTGTGATGCTGTATTTTATGAAGTCGGGTAAATTCAGAAAAAAGAGCGTTTGTAAATTCCGTTCCCTGATCAGTAACAACGGTGAATGGAACGCCGTGATGAGTGCAAAATGTTAAAAATGCCTGAATCACACTAAGAGCGGTACCATCTCGAAGATAATAAGCTTGTGAATATTTTGAAAAAGCATCAACGAGGGTAAGAAACTTTTCATTTTGTACAGTAAAAAGGTCCATATGAATGATTTCAAAAGGTTTAGTTGGGGGTGGAACTAGAGAAAATTGCTGTCTAATGGGATTCCGATCATATTTAGCCTGCCCACAGATACTACATTCATTGATATATTTTGTTACATGATCTTTCATTTTTGGCCAATAGTATTTAACGGAAAGGGCGCGGTAGCATTCATTAATGCCACGGTGATTTGTTTTACCTTCGTGGTATTTTTTTATTATATCTTGCTGTTTTAAAAACTCTTTAACATTTTCAATTTCATTTTTTGTACTCTTTAACATTTTGTACTCTTTAACATTTTCAATTCAAGTACTAAATTCATAGCAGAATTTTTAAATGTATCTTGAATAATTGGAATTATTTTGTACATAGCAAGAAAAGGGTTTATTAGAATACCGGTTTTAAATTTAGGGTTAATGTATTCTCTAACAGCATTAATTACGTCATTTTCAAGGTTAGATTCTGATAATTGTATAGTCGTCCTAGTGTGCGTTTCAAAGGGCTTTGTTACTGTCGGGCGTTTTTTTATATCTCCCACTACTACAAAACATATTTGTCGGCTAAACTTATTCAAGGGCTCGTCAGAAATTGGAACTTCTAAGATGGGGTGCTCGACACTGGTATGGACTGTTTCAGTAGATGTACTATGGGCTGTTTCAGTAGACGTACTATGGGCTGTTTCAGTGGAGGATCCGTCTAACGAGGGTGGTTTTTCAGAAGGGTTAACCACGATAGAACTAACGTCTTCAATATTAATTTCTATTCGAGAGAGGGCGTCCGCATTGGTATTTAATTTGCCTGGCTTGTAAACTGTAGTAAAATTGTATTCACTTAATTTAAGACGCCACCGGGTAAGACGTGAGTTAGGCTCCTTTAAATTCATTACCCATTGAAGTGGTCTGTGATCGGTTACGACCTTAAAATTACGACCATAGAGATAAGGGCGAAAGTATTTAGTTGCCCAAACGATAGCTAAAAGCTCTTTTTCAATCGTACTATAATTTATTTCACTAGTATTTAGGGTTCGAGATGCGTACGCTATAGGCTTGTCACTTCCTATTTGTCCCTGAGAAAGTACTCCAGCAATAGCAAAGTTAGAGGCGTCCGTAGTTAATATAAAATCCTTATTAAAGTCGGGATATTGAAGTATCGGTGCGTTACTGAGTAAAGTCTTGCACTTTTCAAAGCAATTAATGTAGTCATCATTATTTATATTTATTTTTGATCCTTTTTTAAGTGATTGAGTCATAGGTTTTATCAAACGAGCGAAGGCAGGGATGAACTTACGATAGTAACCTAAAAGACCAATAAAACGTTTAATTTCTGTAACAGTTTTTGGTATAGGAAATTTTTCTATAGCTTTAATTTTGTCAGGATTAGGTTTAATGCCGTCTTTACTAATTATATGCCCGAGGTATGACGTCTCTAGCTTTAAAAATTCCGATTTGTCCATTTGTATTTTAAAATTAGATTCTCGAAATCTTTGAAATACTTTCTTTAAATTTACTATATGTTCTTGCAATGAGACACTAAAAACAATTATATCATCAAGATATACGAGGCAAACAACGTTTTGAAGACCTCTGAGTACATTATCCATCACACGTTGAAATGTAGACGGTGAATTCTTTAAGCCCATTGGCATACGTAAGAATTCAAAGTGTCCGTGCTCTACATTGAATGCTGTCTTAGAAATATCTTCACGATTCATCTCAACCTGGTAGAATCCGCTTGCAAGATCTAAAGTAGTGAAATAATGGCAGTTACCTAATTTATCTAGCACGTCGTTTATATTAGGGATAGGATACTTATCGTCGACTGTCTTCTCGTTAAGTTTTCTAAAGTCAACAACTATGCGCCATTTTGTTTTACCTGATGCATCTTTTTTCTTAGGAACAACCCAAATAGGGGAGCTCCATGGTGATACAGAAGGGCGGATGATACCCTGTTCTAACATTTTTGATATTTGGTCTTGGACCTCTTGCCTATGTATAAATGGATACCTATAGCTTTTAGTATAAATTGGTTGTTCGTCAGTAGTTTTTATTGTATGTTTAATTTGATTTGTAAATGTAAGTGGCTCTCCTTCTATATAAAAAACGTCAGCGTATTGTGAACATAATGACTCTAAGTTAGCTCTTTCTTCTACATTTAAGTGATCCATGCGTAAACGTGACAACACCTCCTTAACTCGATTAGGTAGTTGTTTAGTACGCGTGCACTGAATATTAAATAACTCCGCGTCTACAGGTCGGTCCATAGAAAAAACTAAATCATGACGAGTGGGATTTGTCACTTGTAAAATACCGCGGTTATCGCTCACTGTGGTAATACAATCAGCAATAACACAACCTGAAATGTATTGTTCTGTAATTAAAACATCGCCATCATGGTAATTTATAGGAATTCGAACCAATTTTGATGAATTTGCAGGAATAATATCCTCATATAAATTACAATTTCGAGAGTCATACATTATTAAAGGATTTTTAGAGTTTCGAGTTATTAACATTTTATTTTTCAAGTCAATATTAGATTCTAGTTTTTCAAGTAAATCATAACCAATTAGACCATCGAAATATTCATGGAATTTATATATATATAAAGTTAAATCATCATTTTCATTAAATTCCTGAAAACAAGGTATAGTAATGGAATATTCATTTCGTGTAGTCGCATGTATATTCGTTACTTCAAATGGATCATAATTACAAGTTAAATGTGAATAAAAACGTTGCACAGTTTCAGGACTAATAAAAGACTGGTTAGCTCCTGTATCTACTAACAATCTCAGAGGCGGGTTTGATATTTGTATATACGGTAAATGTCTTTGTGTCTGTAGGTTAAGTTCTATTTTAATGTGTCTGATTTGGGGTCCTCCTGAAAATCCTCATTGGGGATGGCTTCATTGGGGCTAGTATTGTCTGTCTCTTCTATCGTATAAGTTTCTGTACATTGAGGTGGTTCATAATAATACTCAGTATAATAGTCAGTAGAGGGGTAGTCATTGTAGTAGTCATTTTGATAATATTCATTATAGGGGTCGTAAGACTCATTAAAATTTACCTCTCTAGTTTTAAAATAATTTGAAGGAGACGGATTGCCTGATGTGGACCAATCCCAGGGTTGGCGATTCGGTATTTGTTTCGGTATATAATGGCTTATACCACTCATGGCCTGTGGTGAATTATTGTTATTAAAAGAATTTTTCGGGGGTGCAATTTTAAATACATTACTTTGGGGTCTATAATTTGGTGGAGGGGCACCAAATATCTGTTGAGTTCTAGTAGGCCCACGGTATTGAGGTGCCTGAGAACGCCAGATCGGTACAGGTTGATTTTGTGGAACTATTTGCCTTGAATACGCTTGCATATTAAAAGGTTTAGGGGGTGCAAAATTCGGTCTTGAGGCTCCCATTGAAAAAGGCGGTTGCATATGGCCAAAAGAAAATTTAGGAAATACACTAACCTGATGATTAGGCTGGAATGATCTCTTTTCAGGAACATTTTCGTTACGCTGCTGTAAATATAATGTATTCATCTCTTCATGAACGAATTCTAAAGCTTTTTCAATTGTGTCAGGTCGCATGCACCGTATTCTAGATCCTAGAGGATCGCGAAGGCCACGTAAAAAGGATTTTAAAGTTAATTTTTGATATAGTTTTCGTTTTGAATCTACTGTGCTAGGTACGGTTTCATGCAAACTGACAAAGGTCATTATAGTGCTAAATAAATTTTGACATTTTTCATAATACTCCTGAGGTGTTGCTGAACCTTGAACTAACAGAGCTAAATCGTTATATAATGAGGTCTCATCTCTCTGGTCCGCGAAATTATTTATTAAAGCATTACGGATACCTGCCCAATTTTCCGGAATACCGTTGGAATTAATCATTCGGGCGGCGGGCCCCGTAACTTTATTTAGAATGCCATTTATTAATGCTAGGTTTCTTAATTGCTGACCGGGCTCAGTACTAATAAAATCGTTAACTAATTGATCACAAATTCTTATAAATCGGGTCAAAATATTAGGGTTCCCGTCAAATTCCGGGATCAATCGAATAGCTTTATATATATTCTCTAAATCAGCCATATTGTCTACACTACTATAATTTAAATCTCTATTAAGATCTAAAATATGATTTCTCCTATGATTATCTAACCTAGGGGTCCCAGATTGCCGTGGGTGGAAAATCTTGGATAATTATAAGGAATAACTTAGGAATTAAATGGAAGCAACTTCAGAAAGATTCTAAAGTACTTATAAAAAAATCGTACCTTTGGTGTTTCAATTTTTGGAAACTCCTCCTGCTGCAACACGGTGTAGGTTCCAGATAGCCGACGTCCTTGATCGATTCACTGACTTTAATTTACGGCTATCCTACCGACTGCGCCAATTACGACGGTCACAACCGGAGGATCCAAAATAATACAACTTCTTGACTTAAAATTTAATACGTATAACTAATTTACAAAGCTACGTGTGACTTGCTCAAAGTTGGAGACAAGACTGATTTAAATAATTGAAATTATAATTAAAAGAATTACAGAATAATAAGCGGGACAAACAAAGGTTTCAGATATCTTAGGGTTCCGCTCTTGGATTCTTATGAAGAATGCTTGATATATTGCACCATCGTCTAATCAGCGATTCCACGATGCATGGGAATATAATAAATGTCTATTTAGCGATCCCACGATCTATGGGAATATAACAAACTTGTTTAGCAAATATTTATTTATTTATTTCTTAAACATGCGCGTTTCCTTTGTTTTCCCATTTCCTTTGCTAAAAATTATCTTCAATGATTAATCTCGCTTGCTAAAATTCATCTTTACCAATCATGGTACTTTTTGGTTTTCATTTAAATATTTTATAGTAAACATAACACATTATTACAAATAAAAAAACCCTTTTCTGCATTGAAAAGCAAACCGGCAGTTCTCCACAACCATTTTCATATTACGAATATTTCAAGCTAGTTCTTGAGTGGATCTAATCATATGAAACATATTACATTATTTTCGTATATCACTTACAAATGGTAATATAATTTATATAATTAGCTTTATTTTTATTAGTTTTTGTTTAAAGTTCTAGTCAAATATATAACTGAGATCTCATATATATTTTTAAAATTCCTGATAACCATGGCTTCTTCCTGTTTAGTTCAAAATCAATTTAATTTAAGTTGTAATCAAAACCAATTATAGTTTATCATATACCTTTAAAGTTAATTTGTATACACAGATTTGTTATCTAATTTCTATGAACATAGTTTGAGTCTATCAAACTAGAACATAGTTAAAACTTCTTCGATGTTTAGTAGACCAAGATCGATAGATTAAACGAGTTGAAACTTCGCGACATATGCAACTTAGCATAAGATTAGTGAGACATGCATATTAAGATATGAAGTTATAATTCAACTAGTTTCTAAGTACTATGTCACAGCCTATTCAATTAGTCAGTAGTTAATGATAAACTCTGTATCTGATGTTCGTAAACGGTTACTTTTGCTTCAAGAATACGAACTAATGAATTATTTGCGGTAAAAAAACGGGGCAACAAAATCTATTATTAAAGAGATTTCTGCTCGGTTTTTAAGTATTAGGTACTCCAAAATCATAACACATCAAGCAATTTAGAACAAATAGACTTCGATATGTTCATACCTTAATAATTATATAAGTAATATATATGGTATTTGTTAGAGTATTTCGATAATATAAGCCACATATGGTTGTCACTAAGGACAAAACTGCGAAATCGTTATTATTATTATTATTATTTTTTTATACAAAACTAAGGTTAATGCTTGACTACATTCCACCCGATGGTAAGTGAAATGTAGTCATTGGTGGTAACGCGCATTAACCTAGCAGCTTATTCACTCTCCTCTTGAAGACACCCGTATTATATTTGACCGGAAATACCGACGCAGGCAGATTGTTCCAGTCCTTCGCTGTACGCACTAAAAAAGACGAAGCATAGCGATTCGTTCGGACAGGTGGAATGTCCACAACGTAGGGATGGATACCGGCCGTGCGACGGAACATCTGGTAATGGAACGGGGATGGGGGAATTAAATCGTGTAATTCCAGCGCACACTCACTTAAATGTATCCTATCGAATACTGAGAGGCTAGCAATTCTACGCCTATGTTCAAGGCTATGGAGTTTGGCGTCAACCAATTTAGGGTCGCCAATAAGCCTCTTTGCTCGCCTCTCAATTGAGTCCAGAACCGCAAGATGAGTATTTGCGGCACCAGCAAATATGTGGCCACAGTACTCTACACACGACCGGATCTGTGCTTTGTATAGTATAAGAAGCTGTCCCGGTGTAAAGTACTGTCGCACCTTCGCAAGTACGGCAAGCTTTCCTGCAGCCGCTCTTGCTCTGAACTCAATGTACCGACCAAAGTTGAGGTTCGAGGAGATCTCTAAGCCTAACAACTGAAGCCAGTCACTGTATTCCAAGGATACATTCTGGAAAGTAGGAGCCAAGGTGAAAGGGCTCCTTTTGGCGGTAAACAAACACGTCTGCGTTTTGGTGGCGTTGAATTTGACAAGATTGGCATTGCCCCATGCGGAGACTGCCTGAAGTTTGTCATTCAAACGTTGCACCATGGCTTCTCTTTCAGATTGTACTTCATCTCTACTCGCCCGAGAACTTGGCAGATACCTGTCTACAATTGTGCTGTCGTCTGCATACCCATAGATACCGGGCTTCAGCAGATCGTTTATGTGCAGCAGAAAAAGAGTTGCAGAAAGAACGGACCCCTGAGGTACCCCGGCATTTATTGACAAGGGTTCCGAAGAACACCCGTCAACAACTACACGGAGAGATCTCTGGCTCAGAAAATCCGTTATCCAGCCAATCAGACCAGGAGATATACCGTACGCTGAAAGCTTGCTTAGAAGACTCTCATGCCAGACCCTGTCAAAAGCCTTCGAGACGTCCAGAGAGACGGCGACCGCTTCTCCGTTCCTCTCGATGGCCTCGCCTAAAATGTGTGTAGCGCACGCTAGAAGGCCCCCAGTGGACCTATTTTGGTGAAACCCGTACTGTCGGTCGCTGAGGAGATCGTTACCTTCCCCGTACGCTAGAAGCCGCGAGTTCAATACACGCTCCACAATCTTGCAGAGTATGGAGGTGATTGAAATGGGCCTATAATTGGCAGGATCGACACGGCTGCCTTTTTTGGGCACGGGTTGGACGTTGGCAAGCTTCCAGGATTCCGGCACTTTTCCAGTCTTGAAAGAGAGGCTATACAGACGTGTCAATACAGGAGACAATTCACCTGCGCATGTCTTGAGCAGAATGGCTGGTATACCATCAGGACCACTGACATTATTCACATCTAAACGACACAATATTTTCCATACCTCTTTGTTCGTAATGCGGATTTCAGGCATCGAAATACCGCAGTGAGGAAGATGTTCTGGAGAAGCATTGCCGGTGTCTAGATGCGAATTCTCAGCAAACAGAGAAGCGAATACATTCGCTTTCTCTGTTGCTGTGTGAGCCAAGGATCCATCCGGCTTCAGCAGAGCAGGCAGTGAGGGTTGGCAGAAGTTCGACTCGATCGCTTTGGCAAGAGACCAGAAAGCTCGACTGCCAGTTGGTCTGACAGAGAGCTTTTCGCCATTCTTAATGATCCGATCAAGACGAGCCTTCCGCAATGCCTTTTTATAGGACTTGGCAGCTTGGTTCAAGGCTCTCTTCTTTGTACTTACATCCGGAGTTTTGCGGCTTCGAGCATCAGCCCAAATGAGGTATGCCGAATGTTTTCGGTCTTGAGCATGACCACATTCGGCATTATACCATGGGCGAGCTTTGCCACCGATGGGTACGTCAGCAAAAGGAATAAAATACTCCATTGCCTGATGCACCACATCGGTTATAGCATCCGCGCAACTCGACGGATCCAAAGAAGAGAAGCAGACCTGCCGCCAAGGATAAGACGCAAAAAAGTGCCGCATCTCATCCCAATCTGCTGACTTGTATTTCCATACTCGCCTAACACCATGTGGTTCGAAAGCTGGTGGGGAATATGTAAATACAGATTTCACCAGACAGTGATCGGAGGTTCCCAAGGGGGACGTGACCTTTACACGATACCTGTCCGGATCAGTTGTCAGCAGAAGGTCCAGGCAATTGGCTGTATGGCCTACCACATCTGGTACCCTTGCCGATTGCCTCACCAGCTGAAAGAGGTTCAAGGACAACGCAAAGTTCCGCGCTTCTCTTCCAGCATGGTCGGTCTTCTGGTACAGGAATAGCCAGTCCTGATGACAGGCATTAAAGTCCCCCAGAAAGACGAGCTGCGCCGAAGGGTACTGATACAGAGCCATATCTGCAGCCTCACTGAGATACTCAAATAAACGATTTGTCTCCTGGTCACCGCTGTGCGAACGGTAGACACAGGAATACAGGATTTTTTCGTTTCCTGTGTCCACTAAAACCCATAGGGAAGAAAAAGTGGGGTCTTCAAGGTGACGGAGACGCTGAATACAGAGGTCGTTCCGCGCATTCACACTGACTCCGGCCCGTGAGCGAAAGTTGTGCTCTAACGAGTAACCGGGATAATTCAAGTATGCAGCGCTCAAAGGACATTGTATCTGCGTCTCCGTCAAAGAGAGCAAGTGCGGCTGCTCTGTCTCTAGGTGGTGGTGGACAGCTAAAAGATTTGTGTGCAAACCCCTTATATTAGTGAGGTGCACTTTATATGAGGAGGAGTGCAACCGCTGTTTCAACTTGTTCCTTTTTTTAAACTTTTTCATAAAAAAAATAAATATTAAAGTGAATAGGGATGGGAAATGGCAGTTGAACGAGGCGGTGCGTATCGAACCCGACGTCGAAATAGGTGATGTCTTGCCACTGGGAGGCTAGTCTGGAGACTGCGGGGACGCCCGAACCCCCCCAGGGATCGCCATCGGGCCTCCTCGACTGGTCGCCAACTAGCACGATGGAGCCACCCTGGGATTTATCGCAGCTGGCGGGGCAGCCTTTCGTGGTTGGCTAACCCACTAATTGGGCCCCCAACTATCTGCGGGCGGCCAGCGGAAAGCCGTCGCTTCGGATCCCGCTACCCTCCTCGACTAGACACCCAAAAAAACAAACACCAACCCGACGTCAAACCGGTTCGCCAACGCACCGCAACTGTTCAAACCCATTTCCCATAAACGGCTTCATCGAGCAACGTGCCGCAACACGACTAGGTCGCTTTGTGGCACGACTCTGCCCGATGGGTGGTAACTTTGCCGGCGACCGGATGTTATGGTCTACCACCAAGAAATAAAATTAAACAAACTGAAGATTACTTGTAATTATAACTAACTTTTGCCCGCGGCTTCTCACGCCTTAAATTCGTAGTAAAACAATTCCCCTTTCCCCTTTTTTTGTATTGGCTATATAT
The DNA here is from genome assembly GCA_959347405.1 of Napeogenes sylphis. Lineage (NCBI taxonomy): Eukaryota > Metazoa > Arthropoda > Insecta > Lepidoptera > Nymphalidae > Napeogenes > Napeogenes sylphis. The sequence goes on along the minus strand of OY365788.1, from coordinate 23,393,390 downwards.
GACTTGTTTTAAGTGATACAATCAAAATCGCGACATCGCCGGACATCGCTCACCGTCAAAAATCTATTTAAAGTTTTTAATAAGGATACTATATTAGATACTGTATTTTTTTATACCTCTCTTGTTTTTACTTAAACGTCCATTTAAATACTTTTAAAACAGAGTACTTAATAATCATTCTAACCATATAATCTAACTTTAAATCTATAAGTCATTTAAAATAATCAAAATATGACCATGTAAACTTTATAAAAAAATATACGTATATATTATATTTTAAATACGAAATAATATGTATTAGATATTTAATTAGCAATATGCATTAAAAAATGTTCAATACTAAAAATTCGCAAAATCCATTTTTGCACGATTCCATACCATAGTGCGCCGGCCGACCGCTAATATTTTAAATCTGTAATATCTTCAAAAATATTTATTTAAATAAAATTCTGTAAAGGGCTATATTGTTCTATATTAAATATAAAATGTATTTAAGGTACTTAATTAGATAAGGACTAATGCTTCTATTCTATATTATATTATTCTTTAAAATCGCTTCGTAAATAAGCCCTTATTTCTCGTAAAAAGTAAAGGATAAAAGTTGGCTATTGTGGGTCCTATCCCTAAGAGGTAAACATATACTTTTTTGTAGACCTTTTTAAGGTATACAATACTTAGAACATTATTTTGATCTATCTCGTAGACTTCAGCCGTTTGCAATGTAAGCGCAAATCAATGTGTTTGTTTACGACTTTGTATTAGAAATCTTGAAATTATTAGTGGTTCTCTAATATATTAAGAATGTTATTATACATATAAACTTTCCTCTTGGATTATCAAAATCCGGTCTGTAGTTTTAAAGGTCTAAGCATACAGACATAGGGACAGACGCGGAAAAGCGACTTTGATTTATACTATGTAATGATTAACAGACAAATAACATCGGCATATATATGATCGAGACTCTATAGTTCTAGTTAAAGTTCAAAGTTATCTAAAATATATTATAAAATTATAGTTTTTAGGCTAGTTAACTATGTATCATACATAGATAAGAGATAGATAAGGAAAAAAAATCGTTCCTGAAGCCTAATACAAGCGAACTGTTTTTTGTGAATGAGAAATTAAATAAGAACTTTTGTAGGAATGGAATTTTGAATGCCTTAACAAAGTATATCTCCTATATAACAAGCTTTTAACGTCCATTATATAGAACGTTCGTGGATAGGTTAGTTGGTTAGTAAGTCCTTATATATTAACAGACGGATAAGAAGAACCACAGATTGTAAAAGTATTACCACTAAAACTAAAGAAAAGAATAGAATTATGATGTTGCACACCACTAGGCCGATTTATGTTAATTAAATCTAAATGTGTGCATTATCTGAAATGTGACACTTAGGAGACGTGAAGTTTGAAAGCGCAAGTACAATATGAGCGTTCCCTCATTTGCGTAGGAAAATATGTCAAGTAAAAAGTACACACTTTAGTAATGGCATGCATGATGAATGAATGAAGAAATATATTAATGTACAATGAGAAATGTGTGTTTGTTTTTGACTTAGAATTTTCAACTAAAACTTATGACGATTAAAAAATTATTTCAAGGTCAAGTAACTTTTAGCATTTATTTTAGTTTGTATTAAATTTTAAAGCGTATTTGATACTATTGCACCACAAGGGGCAACTTGTGGAGTGGTACTTAACATTTCGTAGACGATTCTCCTAAACCAAAATTACGAAATGATATCAAAATAAATGTTTGTATGCAAATTATTGTTGTTGTTAGGTAACTTTTAAAATAAGAAGACCTTGTAAAATAATGTAAGTTATTGTTGAAAAATACATAAAATTTATTTTGCTGGAATATATTTGTCACGTTAGTCTAGTCTAGTGGTTAAGAAGTGCCAGTTGTATTGTAATCTAGAGATCTCGGTTAGAATCCCAGGTCAATGAACATTGATACTGAACGAATGAATACGAGAAAGCAAGCATTGTCTTTGCAGCTTCGTGACTTCAGTGCTTTGTTAATAAGTAATTTCTTAAGTTGAAGTTCTTCCCCTTAACTGTTTTTTCAAAATGCTTTTTTATTATTTCTTATCAGAAATTATGATGTCATAATTAAACATATTTCAACTTAATTTTGTTGTAGCGTGATGTTGGTGAAACAATTTATTAAATATTTGATATTTTTGCACAAATAATTTTCTTACTAGATTAAGCCGTGAGGAATAACAGTGTTGGCTTAAAAATAGATGAATGTTTAGTTGTTTTTTAATCCTTAGTAATTTTCCAGTAACACTTATTATAATATATAAACAATTCCTTGTATTTTTTTATGAGGGAAGTATATAAAGAAAATAACGTCTCTGAATGACTCATTTCTAATTAATTCTTACATTTTTCTAGCCACTTTTAATGAGGCATGTTATATTTGTTGTTGTTTCCAAGAAGTAGCTTTCAATCCATTTTGATATTAGTCTTAAGATATCAATGTTTTTAATACAAGAGTATTTTATGCCAGTCCTTGTTGGGGCATTAGCTAAACGTAAATCCATAAGATTGTTATATAAATAGCAAGTAATAAAGTAAATATAATATTGTATTCTTAATTTATTTATATAATCGAAAGATAATCGTGACCGATATTCGGCTTCTATTATTTAACTTAAAAAAAAATTAAGGTTCTGTATTTAAGCTCATTAAATTATGAAGAAAAACAAATTTAACGGAAGTTCAATTGACGAGGTATTAATAATATTTAGTAAATTAAAAGCTACTTAGAAAACGTCATCCTCGCTGTTTTCAAAGCCTCACCAACAATAAGAATCCTGGATATTAATATTTTAAGTGACTGTCATTTAGTTAAGTAATGAATGAAAGTAACAAATAACTATTATTCTTGTCACAGAATATTCCAAGAAAACAAATCTGGTTTTATTGTATATATCATATATAATGATTTGTTCCCCGTGTTATGACAATTATTATATATTTTCTCTCTTATCCTATTCATTCTCACAAAGAATGGTCTAATGTTGTCTAGATTAGATTTAGTTGTAGATGAAATAAGTAGTGCTGATAGCGGGACATAATCGAATAACGGCAACATAAAAGGCTTTTATTAGGTGATTCTGACTCATAATTTGAAATATTTGAACGGATTCTGAATTATAAGTTGAAATATTATGAAGATTACATTATTGTTTATAATAATCTACTAAATGAATAACAAAAAATATTCTGAAAAATATGGGGCGAATGCACTCACAAAAAAAAATTTTTGCAACAACATAAGAATTTATGAGTCACAGATTTCGCTATGACCTGGAATCGATACCAAGGCCTGTCAACTCAAATACAAGGATTGGTATCGCCATGTCAGACTATTTTTGTAAAAAGTAAATAAATAAAATATCCAAAGACTATGATATTGAATTATGAACTAATACCTCTTCAGGTAAGCAATGAATCTTCGTCCAAGTACGTATGAAAAATGTTCTACTAAATTTCTATAATAAAATATTTGTATAAATAAATATTCAGATTTAATAATAATAACAAGTGTTATTTGATAACTGATATATCACAATGGAGTAAGATAGATAAAAAGATAAGTAATCTTAATTTTTTTTTATCATATCATTAATAATAAGTAACAAGTTAAATAATGTTGAGATTACTTATTTCACACTAGCACAGCCTGTTCTAATCTAATCTTAGCGTAAATAAACTGAAAAACCGTTTCCAATTTCAACAAGACGTCATAACAATTGAGAAAATGTGTTCAAAAAATAAGATAAGAATTCCATAAACATGCTTTCCTAATTGTTGATCTTTCCTGTGATCTTACCAAAATGTAGGTAAAAATACGTCAAGTTGGGTAAATCATCTTTTGAAGTCTTTCTAAACATAATAATAGGATTGTAAATGGTTCTTCGTAAGTAGACAGTTTAAATTATATTTTGGTTGTGCCATCTTTTTTATATTATTTTTCTATTCGGCCATGAATTAGTAAAACATATGTTTAAGATTTTCCAAAGTAGACTTATAGTTCTCTGCGCTGCCTCGATAAAGACGTTTATATGTAGATTAAAAAAGAATAATATATAGATGCTAGGTTTATTAAGGCGGAGTAGCTCAATTCTTAGTGAGGTGGACGGACTTCCAGAGGAGCCAGGTTCGATTCCTGCCTGATTGTTGATGAATTTATCATTTTACATTCATTTAAAATGTAAATTAGCTAAACATGCAAACGGTTTTAAAGACAATTAGAAACACATCATTAATATTTTCTATATAAATTCCACATACATACGGATGCAATATAAAAGAAGATGTGAAAGAATAAAATATGTTTATTAAAATAAATGTAATTTATGAAAAATGAAATAAATTAATTCTAATATTCATTTTACAATATTTGTAGATTATTTATAAAATATTTGTAAGTAGTAGTATTTTTACATTATTTATTATAAGGGAAATTCAGTGGCTCTAACTTTACCACATTTTGATTAAATTCATTGTGGAATTTTATTGTATACTAGCGAACCCAGCCCGCTTCGCTGGGCTAACCCTTACTTTACCTGGTGGCGAGTTACATCAATGGGCATAGCATATTCGTTTTCTTCGTGGAAACATACGTGGTCATACCAAATTTTATGAAATCCCTGGCTTAACCCCAATATCATAAAAGGATAATGTCTCCAGGACTAATAGTTATTATAAATATACAATTTTGCTCACTCAAAACAAATATCCTATAACTACATAATTTATAGTGAAGTGTTAAGCCGAAAAAAAATAATATATACTAATAATCATATACTAAATAATATAATAATATACTTAAGGGTTTACATTCAACATGCTTTACTATTTCGATTCAAATATCAAAATAATAATAAATATTTTCTATACATAATAAATGTAAGACTTTCTCGTATTTTCATGATAATATTTAAATTTACACAGAGGGTCTGTAATTTGATTTCAAAGAGAGTTAAGCCGGATATAGCAGTTTAAACAGTAATTTACTCTGTTTATAAAATACCCTATGTAATGCCTTTATTACTCTTTAATTACAATAAAAAAAGTTTTATTATCAATGTATGTATTCAAATATTATAGATTTCAAAAATATACAAATTAAAAAAATAAGTAAATGATTAAGCAGCCTAATACAGAGTGATTTGTCTCTGCGTTGCTTCTGGTTTTACCTACAACGGTCTATAATTATTAATGTTTACTATAAACAAATAAAGAAAAAAAACCTGATAATCCTGTTTTTTTATATATAAGTAGAATCCTCAAGAATTCTGAAATTTTATTTATATAAGTTCCATAGTAAATGTAAAGTTTATAACTTTAATATAGTAGGTATAATTAACTTTAATATTTTCACGAAAACACACGAAAGTAATGTTGCATATCTTAAATAAGCGATTCAAAACATTAATGTTTATCTAAATAAAGATAAAATATCCGTCTTTAAAAACGGGAGACAGAAAAAAATTAATGCTGTAAAATAAATAAATAAATAAATTTATTGAGAAATTTTACATTGTATTGTTTATTCCTTGAGGTTAAAGTCAAAATATATCTAAATGATTGAGATAATGATCAGATAAGCCCTAATAAATAAATATAAGTATTTCCAATATGATTTCAAGAACGAACATCTAACTACCAGCTAGGGTCTTGCTTTTAAAGTCCAGTCACGTATCTTCGACTCCTCAATAGGCTTATTTTCGATAGAGTCTGTTGCGAAAGCTTTAATTTTATTAAATCTTTCTATCCATCTCTAGAGTTGATCTATAATATTGATCAATACTAGCCTGCGGTTTCAATCGCCGATCACAACTACGATATATATACTGATATAAATATTTATTTTGTTAAAAAAAATTACGACACAATTTTTTCTTTATAAATGACAAAATTAAATCCTCTTTGTATAGAAATTGAGTGAAGGTCACAAACATACAAGAAATTTAGGTTAACACAATCCCGGGAATTTCGAAATCAAAACCGACTGCTTGAGATTTGTAAAACAAACTTGTTTTAACAAGTATAACAATAATTCTTGTCAGACATCATATACCAAGTATTGTTTTTGTGTCTCAATTTTTGTATTGAGACTTAAACAGGGTAAGAGTTAGTTAATTAGTTGATTGTTTTTTTTAGAGTTATTATATTATTTTCGAGACATTAAGTACGCAAATTATGTAGTAAAATGAAATAATAAAAGAAATAAAAGTAATTACTTGTGACAATACACATCCTGTGTAGACTGTAAAGTATTAAGTTTAGTATTATTAATTATTATCTATATTATATTCCTACAGCGATCCATATTAACGGAAACTTTTATCTATAACCCTCTTACTGACTGAGCTGATATTTCATTGTTAGAAATAATTGCAACAAAGAATGAACTAAAAACGTATATTCAATATTTTAATTATCGGTTTATTTTTCATTCTATATTTATATAAGTCTTATAAGTGTATTAAAACCGATTCACAATTACAAAGTTGCCGATTACTGTACTGTACTACTTATAACTAATATATTATTAATACGATATATATTATAGTATATTAATAAGAGTTAAGAGACATTCGAAGATAAATCAATCTGATTAAAGCGTGTGTGTATGTATAATGTTTAAATTGTTCATAACAACTTGTTCTTAAGGACAAACATACTTATATAAACTTACAAAGAAAGCCCGATTCTAACCCGTGCTTAGACACTTGAACAATCTTGAAAACACTTCGAGCGTTATCGCTTTGAGCGCTTTAAAAACTCTCTCATTATTAGACCTACAGTTATATTGTTGATGAAGAGATTGTAAGCAAACTATATTTAAACATTTGGATTTAAAACATTTATAGCAATATTCTACATAACATAATAGCAAAAACACAGATCGAAAACGAAAAATATAAAAGTTTTTGCTCTGAGTTCCAACACAGAATAAATAATAAATTCACTTCAATCTAATAATGTCGCTCTCGCTGGCTTCTTTTCATCGTTTACACTACACCCATAATAATATGAATTGTACTTAATAAGGCATATCAGGTATAATATTAAAATTTCTTACTACATTCTTACCCTTCTGAGAAGCAATTGAATGAGCAGTTTTTTCAAATATTTCGTATAAAGAGATTTTTTAAAAATAAAATCTGAATTAAAACATATTAAAGGTTTTAAGTGTAGAATTGTATGAAACTTTCATGTGGTTTACATTATTATCTGTTGTAATGATTAATAAACAAGTTTGTTTTGTATAATCACTTGCAACTTGTAGACGTACCGACATTTATTATTCAGAAATTACCCATCATATTATTACAGAAAGCACAAATATATAAAAAAGTTATTGCTGTGTTGTTATAATTTAAGTTTGAGCAGACCGTTGTTAAGTAAATAAAGAAAGAATAATTCATAAAAAACAGTAGGCAGTGCTTTCTCGCCCTTCAATGACCAACATTTTTCCCTATAAAAAGTTTTGCGATAAAAAGTAGTAAATTTAGCAGCAGCTGTATCGTCATGAATGTCATGTTAAACGAACTTGCTGCCGCTGTTCAAGTATTAAGGGATGGACCCAAAAGGATCAGGGAAGTGGCCAAAGAGTGCGGTTTCCTTCTTAACCCCTTAAAATACCAAGCCTTAATATTAGTCAATTGCACAACAAATGTGACACTACACTTTTAGAATTTGTCTGTATGTTTTTTTAAATAACAGGGATATTTGTGTATTAAAAATACTTACAACTTGGTTAGGTATTTGCTGTTGCATTAACATCTAAAAGAATAACATGCGTAAAGAAATCATTGTGTCATGATGGTAATTTGATGATTTGATAATTCAAATCAAAGTACAAAGATTTTTAACAATAAAATGACGATTATAATTAATATAAAATACATTAATGTTCTCTATTGTAACATATTTTCAGGGTTGAATTAGAAATTATCTGTTATCAAAAAAATAACGTAAGTCAATTTAGCCTAATTACTTACGAGCCTTTTGTATCAAATGAAATCTTCCGATGACTTTGTTAAAGTATTACGTAATGTAAGTAGGTAAATAATGTAACGTTGATTAGAAGTTAAAAATATATTTTATTTAATATAAAAACATAATATTCAAGCTAATGAACAGATTTGTACAATATAATTGTAATAGATTCTAGAAACTCTTAGCTTTTACCTCTTTACTCTTTTACTAATTTCTTTAAATTCAACAGAAAATGTTTTCCGTTAAAAGTTGTTAATAATATTTTTTTAATACATAGTTATTGAGTAATTGATAATCGGTACATTTGGAAAAAAAAATATTTTTTTTATTTATTAATACAATAATGAGAGATTAAACTGTATAATATCACAATATTAAATAAATAGGATAAAAATTAAACATTTAAGTATGTCATAAATAAAAAACATACTACCATAACTTCTGAAGAATGTATTCACCAAATACATCTAAATTCATGTATGTTATTATATAATACAGATTTAATTCTTATAATATTTGTCGTAACATTTCGATGATATATCGAACTCTGGACCTTAGTATGTTTACAGCAATTAGTCTATTATCCTTAAAACTATCTAATACAGACTTTATAAGGCTTTAATACACAAAAACTAATTTAATAAATAAAATTTAGTTTCTTTATTGAAATTAACTAACAATAAGATGATTTTCTAAAATATCTAAAAACATTAAATTTATTGTTTACTTCAGTTTAAAATTCAATATGTTTTTAGTGGGTACATTTTTGCTTTACTTGTAATATTACAAAATAATATTTTTTAAGCAGTTTAGTCAGGGGCTATATAGGAATGTTTTCATTCTTGTTGATAGTTCCCTGGTCTAAATTAAAAAAAAAAATTGCTCCTGTGAATTTATTCGAATATTACTGTACTCTAGCAGAACTGAACTTTGTGATGTTTTGGAATGATCTAAAGGCATACAATAATTTAATTATAATAACTTAAAAAAAAAAACTAAAATATTTTAATTTAAGTGCAAGTTATGCATAAAGAACATCGGTAAACTAAACTAAACTCAGTCATGAAAAAGTTATAGTTCGGCTCTTATAAGTAATGTTCTCGTGGTGGGGCCATAAGACATTTATCTCCATATTAAAATATCCTATTTAATATCTAAAACGTTACATTATGTATAAATAATAATATTAATATTACTCGGATTAAAATTTTCCACAAAGCTATTATTATATATTATTTAATGATGATTTATGATAATCTATTATTTTTTATATCTATTATTAACTTGACATAAGCCTATTAATATGAACATTTTATGTATTTGTAAATTATAGTATTGTTTTACAGTAATATTAAAAAAAAATCTGCAATTTGTACAAAATCCGAGTGAAAAAACGAAGTATTATTTATTAGATAGATGATGAATTGTTTTATTGAAGTGGTAGAATTGTCTTATTATACTCCGAGCAGTAGTTTTTATCTTATGTGGTCGGAAATGGTTAAAATACGTTACTCATTGTATGTCATCTTCTTCTATATCATCTTACGCAATGGAAACTCATATTATATTTATTTATTGAAAGTATTGGAACAATGAGAAATTAGTCAAGAAGGCCATACTTCATTACAAAGTAGTAAAGAGAATCTAAGGAGAAATATATTGTATTTTTTCTATATATTTGTTTGATTGATGCTTACTTACCATTCTTAGTGTGAGTGTGTGTGTGACTGTGGTATTGAATCTTTTTTGTATTCACTGCAATAAATATTTGTAAAAATAGTTTCGCTTTTATAAAAAAATCGTCGAGGCAGTGGATGCACATTACTACTAGGGTAGTACACAATTGGAAAAAAAATTGCTCTTCCAAATCAGTTGAGAAATTAATGGACATGTAAATTACCTGATACTCATATCTCGCTTCATTCGCTGAGTCGATATAAAAACTTTTTTTACCATTCGGACCAAAACTCTTAATTTAGCTTCTTATCATTATACTGATCGAATATACCGATGGACGCTACTTTAGCATCTATGAAAATAATCATGATAAATTAGATTGTCTTCTTATGGAGACCTTATTAGATTGTCTCCTGAATGCTACTATTATTAGTAGCATTCGATTTATTTTCGGTTTATGTTTATTTAACCACATCTCATAAATGGCTTTCAAAGTCAACACATAAATAACTTCTCATTCACCTGTAAAAAGCGAGTTTCATCACCAAAACTACCTTTTTACGAGCTTCAATTGGCTTTGAGGACTTTATCCTTAAAGTCCTCAAAGCCAATTCAAGTTGGTTACATAAATTGAAAGGGACAATGTGTATGATCTGTTTGTTTACAGCTGAACATGTTCTTGTTAATAACATTAATAGATCATATATCAATAAAAAAAAAATACAAAAATAATGACTTTGTTTAATGTTTTTAATATGTAGTTAAATTTCCTTGTAAGTAAATTGAGTAAACTTCAGGAATATAAAACAAATTAGGGGTAACACAACTCCCAAGAGCATTTTATCTAACTGCTGAAATTACATAAAAATATTTAGAATATCGTTGTTCATATACAGTAGAGATATGAAACAATATTTAAAACTCAATATTTATATCAAAAACACTGTAATTATCAAATTTGTTTTTAAGCAAGCAGACCACCTGGATCATCAATATTCACGGACGCCTAAGATCTTTTAAGGCCAAGGCTAAGGCCAGATAAATAATTAAAAGCCTTGTCGGTATTTGTATTTCGTAACTTTAATGTAATTCTGAATATTATGTCCTAGTTACATTAACTGCCTTTACATTTTTATAAACAGACAAGCCGCCTACAATAGGTATATGTATTCATAAATTCTATTTAAGCACCCCTGCCCACGCTCATACATTATTTCCTCTAGTCAAAGTTTGCCTGGAAGAGAGCGGTCTATAGCAATAACGCCTGCTGCACTTTTTTATTTGTGTTATTCTCTTTGCTTCTTCACTTTGCCTGCAATGAAGAATATCATATAATATCGTAACATATTGTATCGTATATCGTATATGTAAACAAAATTTTATCCATTCCGGGTTTTATTTCGAGTGTGAGATTATATTTATTAATGAATAATTAGTATAATTTAAAAAAAAAGATGCTACTGGAAAGGACATGATCTTAGCTTGAAGATACTTTTCAGTTCGCAGTATGCACACACAATTAAAAAAAAAAAGAGAGAGAATCTAAACCAAAAAAAAAAAACAAAAAGCAAACTGCATTCCAAATTCGTTAAGTAAAAACGTTTTTATCTTATGCCTAGAATTGATACATGAACTTTTCAATGCATATTAACATGTAACATTAAGTTATACATATATATATATATATATAAAACAATGCCACAATGCCATACAGTGCGAAACACAGACGGATATAAAGTTCTTTCATTAAAAGAAAGAATTATAAAATAGAACAATAAAGCAGAAAATATTAAAAAAAAAATTAAATATATATTATAAGCAACAAACAATCATTTATAAGCAACGAAAAAAAAACACATTAAACTAATAGAGGATTACTTGTTTTATGACCTTAATGTAGGTTAGACAAATTATGTTGTAGCTTTTGTGAATTGAAAAGCCAGTCTTTACACAGCAATCTATATTTGGTAAACTTAGACATTCTTTTTGGAATGTCGTTAGAATATTTGGAAACTGCAAAACAAAAGCTACCTCTGAAATGAGTTATATTCGGTCTAAGAATTATTAAATTTAGGATGTTCCGATGTTCTATTTGTAACATTATCGTTTTTGTTCCTTTGCCAGTCCAACTTAGAAATTAGGTAACGAGGTCCAATATCTTTGGCAGATTGTAAATTAAAGTACTTATTTTATATTTATATATATAAGCGAATATCAATCAATAGTTAATTAATTTATGAATGTTATTATTTAAAATAATTATTGTTTCTAACAATTTAAGTTTACTATGTAAATATTAAAATAAGTAATATAATTACTAAAATACAATTGCTTAGTAATGTTATGGCGTTATATAAAATGGTTGTCATGTTTACAAATAAAACTGTAACTGATAAGGTTTAAATAGTTAATAAGGTACTTCAAATTATTTAAAGTCTTACAATGATTGTAATCCAAGTAAATATTTATTTTTGAGTCCCGCAATTGTTATACTAAGAAAACCTTCTGTTATTCAGTGATTGCTATCGCGTGAGAGAAAATAAGGAGCTTACAAAAATATTGCTTGAGTATGCAAGTGAATAATATTATAATAATATATTTATAAGATTATATTATTATTATTATTATTTTATTATATTATGTGTTATTATTTTAACGCTATTTACAAGTTTGTTGTCACCATATGTAATAAAATGAGATTACGTAATTTTAGAAAGAAAAGTTGCAATGTGTAGTAGTAAGGTCAAAGAGTTTACTGGATATCTCAGCACAGTGTATCCTAGTGAGATATCCAGGGTAAGTAGCCGCGTTCAAATCATCCCTCTTGACTTCTCACATAATTTTATGTAGTTAATTGTAACGTCTCCTGTACTTGATGTAATGAAATAATAAAAAAATAAATAAGCATAAAAGACTACGTTTACATTCATAAGGTTTTAGAAGCGTCGACCAAGAGCTCGTAGCAGCGATGATTTTCCTATTTACAAAACCTCGATTCAGCGAAACAGAACTCAGACTAGAAAATCAAACAGACTTTCAGAGCTAAATACTACAAAATAACTAATTAATTAATATATAACTAATTAATTAATTTATAACCAAAATCCATATAAATATTATCAGAATTGACGAAACTAATATTCAATATTAAAAGTACAAATATTCAATTTGATTTCTCTTTGCAATATTTTTACCTACTAAGAGATATTGAATATTTATTTTACCGAGAGAGATTCGCTGAAAAAAAAAACTTTTGTTTTATTATTACTTGGTAATTTAAAATAACCAACGCCAATAGTGTTTTTGTACAAACTTGAAATGATAATGATGAATGAAATGAAAGGCTAATTAAAAAATTTATAAATAAAAAAAGTTTTTATAAAACAGATAGAAGTTTCTGAGTAACAAGTTATTTTGTTAACAATATTAATATTGTTAGGTGTTGGGACCGATGTACTTGTTTTTGAGTTTGTTTAAGTCAGTGGATGGTTTTTGATTTTATTTTACAATTTATGTATGTAAGGAAATACTATTACTATACTATTTTCTACTATTTACTAGTTACTATCTATTCTATAGATAAACATAGATCCTAAACACTCTGGTAAATATAGGACGAGGCACTTTAATCCTCGGGGTTTTTGCGAGGCGCCGTCATCGCTCATAACATATCTTTGCCCTAAGCCGTAGTGTTAAGAGTGGGTTATCTAAACATTCGGTATCATAAATAATCTCATGGATCCGGAACATTTTCAGTTCATTTGAGCAACATATTTTATAGTTTCTAAGTAGTATAGTTTCAAGAACAGTTTTTTTAAGTGGGGGTAGTATAATTTCAAGACCAATTTTAGTTTTCTTTTCAAGATCTTGAAATCTCTCGAAAAATGAAGAAAGTAACCTATCATTAAGTGATGTTCAAGCTTTTTAATTTGAAAACTATATCATTGGTATTAGATACATTATTATGTCATATATTATTATGTCTTTTAAAACTTAATATACCTGATCATGACAGACGTTATTGATTGCGTTTGATTGGATTTTGTGAAGAATCTTGCTTATTTTAATTCCCAGAAGACACATATTCGCACGTTTAAGAAAAATAAATAGAAACCAGTTGTATCGCAGCTCTTCGAGAACACTAGATTCTGCCCATCAATTATCGGAGTACTGAGCCTGGTATACATCTCATATCACTTTATATAATATTTTCTCATACACCTATACTCACGGACACATACTCAAACATGTGACTGTGTGGATACATAGATTACCAAATCAATATCTACAGTAATATAACCACTTTAAAACTAGTAAGAGCTTAAACCACATGTTGAGATTTACACTTTATATCAAATGCTATGAGTTACCTTTTTTATTATAGATAATCCAATAATTAATATTTTCTATGTCTATGAATAAAAATATTCTTTAATCCTGGAGATCCTAATGAGGATAATGAGATAATTTCATAGAATTACTAATTTACTATCGGTCCATGATATTTATTTATTATTTATTTGTTGAGCTGAGCGTAAGCGAAGCTCTTAACCGTTAGAGAATCAATTTTTTGAGGCAACATGACAGAAAAACTACTTGACCACATTTAACCAAAATTGGCACGCATGTCAAGGACGTGACTGGGTTTCTACTCAAACAGAATAAAAATATTGTTGCGTTTTAAAGATATGGTCAAGAAACTGAATTTCCCATAGACTTAAGCTTAACTGAACCTGCGCTCGCCAATCGTTACTCTTAACCATTCCGGTGCCAGCAACTTCATTGGAAGTCCTTGGGCGCGGTATGGACCGAATTTAGTAGCATAAAAAAGGGGGAGGGCGCTCAGCTCAACTCCCGCAGGTCATTGTGGCGGATCCTAGTTTAATTCTTTATTTCACAATTTACAATATAATATACAAAAGTAGGGCTTAATGCCACAAACATATTCTCTACCAGCCAACCTTAGAAATGAATGTAAGAAAAATAGTAAAAAATAAATAAAATTAGAAAACAAAAAAAAAGGATAGATAAAAAATTATATTATGAGACTATCTATATCTATAAATATACATATAATAATGCAAATAATAATACGATATAATTAATATATATGACACATAATACATATGATATATTTAAATTTAAACACACAATGTGGTAAATAGATATTATACTTTACTATCTAAGATACAGTTGCTTTACTTGTCGTTTGAACGACCCACAACTTGTGGGGCTTCTCTTATGTGTTCTGGTAATTCGTTCCACAGTCTGACAGCGGAAGTTTTAACTGAAGTTTGATCAAAATCGGTCCGTGGGAAATGAGACAAAATCGCATTCGAAAAAGTCGGTTACAAGCAAACAAACAAACAAGCAAACGTACACGTGAAACTAATAAAAGCGTGTTAATAGAATAGGAACTGAAGTTTAACTTCCCACAAGAACAATATCTTCTATGAAAAATATACATAATAAATGAATCACTTTAATATTTTGATTAATGATTGATATTGCAATATTTAAAATAATGATTACATGGTATTAATATATTGGGTTAAAGTTTCTTTAAATGAATATATTTTAAAAAACTCTTAATCATATCTTTAAATTTATTACATTAGAAACAGCAATATTAATTTATCAATTATAGAAAAAAAATGAGGTTTAATGTTCAACAGATAACTAAAGACTTGGACTTTTTTTTAAACTGAAATGGCACGAGTTTTAATAATTTTTTTAATATAATTTAAGAAATTTGTTTTTTTTTATTAATGTAATTTAAATAATTTGTAATATTAAATTTTTAAATAATTAATTATTTTTTAATAATTTTTAAATAATTTGTATATCTTAAATTCATTCTTTCATTTATTTATAGCCGAAAATCTATATCCTACTTTTTCTATCTAATACTACCCACCTATGCAATGGTTGGATTGAGTAGCTTTTTTACCGGATGGCAACATATAAAATGTTCAATTAAAGTTAAATTTAGCATTTTGAATTGTTGTATTTATATATAAACAATAAAACAATTTAATTTTGTTTTGAGAAAATTGGAAACCTTAATTGACGGCGCCACACAACTAAAACCAAAATATGCCTCATACTTAATTTTCAGCGGCTAAAAAAAAGGATTGATTAAGAATTCCATTCAACAAATGTTGAATGATTCTCATTTTGTTATGATAAAATACATTTAAATTATCTTTGTCTACAATTGATATTATAAACGTAAAGCTCTTCCTTTTAATATCCATTTATATAACGAATCTTCTAAGGAAGTTGAAAGTAAGATATTTAATTCTAGATTAAAGAGTTGCAAGCTTAAGCCTTTAACCTATTTAAACAAAAGTAAATCTTTTTCTAAGTCAAGCTTTTGATAGTCGTTTCAATAATGAATATTTAATTACAGAGGCAAAACACTAAATCGCTTTGTATGAAAACAAGACATTTCGTAATTGAAATTTGTGTATATTAAAAGGTAATATCATACAAATACAAACTCGTTGACATCAATCCATTGTATTGTAAATAACTAACTTATTCCATATATAAATAATAAATACATTTTTAACAAGTATCTATAACCATAAGTGAACTAAAATTGCTTTTTTAACTATTTATTAAAATATCAATCTATTTGTGTGTATTTTCCATAACTTTCAATAAATTTGTAATTTAGTGTCAAACAACTAACATTAAACTGTCTGCAAATACAAACAATTAATAAACAAGTATTAATTAATATAGACATATTCTGAATAGTATCTACATGTTTATTATTATGAACTAGTACCATATATAAAGTGCAATAAATGCTTATCATATAGGTATGTGATGATAAACTATCGGTATCTATTAAACTGCTTGTAGTTCAAAGTTTCAACGCATATAGAGTGTCGATCACTGCCTTCTAAACTTAAATCGAACAAGCTTAAGCATCGTTTTAGGTTTGATAGACTAAAACTATGCTGATAGAAATTAGATCATAAACTTAATCACAGCGTTCAAATTAATGTTAAACAGTATATGAACCTTTAACAATATATCTTAGCGCTTTCAATCTAATTAAATTGCTTGGTTAAAAATACAATTTTAGTTTTAAAGAGCAAACTACAGTTAGTATACATGGAAACTTTAAAACTGACACCCAAAAAAAAAAAATAATTTGAAAGGAATATTTTTTAAGAAATGTCTTATCCGAATTATTTTTATTGTTTTTTTATGTTATAAAGATCTTTAATTAGATAGATTGAATATTATTATATAGCTATATTATATTAAGATACACATATAGGCTAGTATTTGTATTACAGTATTAAATATAATTAAATAAGTTAATGTAAGTTAATGTAAGAGTTATACAAGAAGACTGGCATTATTATGTAGCTCCAAGAATACCCTTTTAATCTAAATATACATTAGCTCATTTATGTAAATTTCTCTTCATAAGAATAACGCCTCTTTAACTATCAAAACTCTCATAATTGGCGTCTGTTTGTAACTAGAACAATAATTTTGTGACAGTAAGGACAAAACGTTTATTAAGTAGTTAATTATATATTTTACTGTTCAAATAATTTCAATTAACTCTTGTTTCTTTATTTTAATAGTTAAGGGTGTAAGACAACGATACAAATACATAGTAATACACATATAAATACTGAGAATATATTTAATAAACGACCAAATCCAGAAACACAGACATCTATGCTCATCACATAAATGCATGTCATTGCCAGGAATCGAACCCGAGCCCCATTGCGCCGTGATACGTTAGGCGTCTGCGCTAACCACTCGACCAACGCGACGGGGCGGTTGAATCAATGTAGTAGTATTATCGATATTTAAGATTATATATCCAATAATATAATCAATCCAAAATCTACAAATTTCCTTAAAGTATTTCATTTCTAACGCACTTGTAAAATATGAATATAAATTCTGTCTAACCTCGCCAAAAGGAATGTATATAGTTTATTAGTTCAGTTATAACATGAATTGAGACAAATATCTTCAGTATGTGAAATAGATGCACTTAAATGGAGTTGATTAAAAAATACGAGGGTGTTAAAAGGATCAGATAAATCGTTTGAGAGAGTTCTACATAGAGATCATATATACGTTACCGAATAAATGTTTTTTTTTTTGTTTGTCTATACTGTTAGCCCTGTTGGCTATTACAGCGTCACCGGGGGAGCGGGTGGGTCTGCAGACCCACCCTTAACAAGGGGGGGCCAGATGGGCCCCCATGGGGAACGACGTCCCGAGGGCGTCTCAGATTGAGACACGGACCTCGGCTCGGGGCATCGTTAGTCAGGAGGGAAGCTAGGAAATTTGGACACTAGCGTCCTCCGACGGCAGAACGCCGGAGCAACGGAGCACTTACTCAGTTGGGACCTCATCTATACCGGTACAGACGGTGTGTGTCTGTGTGTTGTGTGGTGTCACTTATGCCTACGCGTACACGTTATTACCTACTGTGAACGCGTCGTCGGGGTCAACGAGTACCGACTTGGGTCTTCTTTTTCTGACTAAAGTAGTCTTACGTGGTCTATACTCTGCGGCGTCAGCCACCAGTGGGTTCGGGTGTCGCTCAGCACGTTCAAAGTACTTTTGGGAAAGCCCCTTGAAGTACTGAGCGATGGTCGGAAGGTTCAATCTCTATGGAGATCGATGTTGCGTACGAACCACGGCGCCCCGGTTGCAATCCGTGTAAACCTGTTCTGAATCACCTGAAGGGGTTTCAGATTAGCGTGCGCAAAAGCGGGACTCGCATAGGACATGACGGAACGTATGCAAGCTTTGTAAAGTGTCACCTTATTGCGAAGGGACATTTTACTCCGCTTGCCTAACAGCGGATATAAACGACCTAATATGTAGGCCGCTCTGCTACGAACGGTCCTAATATGCGCAGTGAAAACTAACTTTCTATCTAACGTTACTCCTAAGTATTTTGCCTCGTCTTTCCAAGGTATCGGTTTATCAAAGAGTTTGGTTCGCGGGAGGATCCTTGGGGGGCCCCGTTCGAAGAGCACAGAAACGCTCTTCTCAGGGTTTACCTCGATCCGCCATTTCCGCAGCCAACTCTCGAGGGAGTCGACTGCGGATTGGAGACGTTGGTATATCTCCCAGTAATCCTTAGAGGACGTGTAAAGCGTGGTATCGTCCGCGTACATGGCAAGGTGCACTTTAGATCGCGGTCTAGGAATATCGCTAGCGTAGATGGAGTAGAGGATGGGCGAGAGAACTGAACCCTGGGGAACACCCGCCCTGATGGTGCGGGGGGTTGACAAGACGCCTTCCACTCTGTAGCGAAAGGAGCGATTCGTCAGGTAGTCCCGTATGATAAGTACACCGAATAAATGTATGAAGTTATTGCGAGAGAGAAAGAGAGCGTTAAGAGAGTTTCATATAGAGGTCATATAGTTTCTACTGAATAAATATATAGACCTGTTGCAATTTCGTGTAACAATAGAACTAATCAATATCATCATATCATCACTTGAAGATGTGCTTTACTTTCGAAAGATAACAGCTACTTTGGTGTCTAACTTACATACTGAAGATAATACCATAATAAATTAAAAGTCAAAGTCATCTTTTTATCTTTTTCATCAATCACGAATTATCCTTTTTAAAATATTAAACTTTTAAAAATCTTAACCTCCTATACTGCATACTCTCTTCGTTCTGTTAATGTACAGTTGTATATCAAAATAATTGTGTACTCAATATGTTTAGGTACATTGGATTTTATATTTTCGAGTGGCATTTTTAAATAAACTTTGTAACAGCAAACAATTTGAGCAAAATAAACTCAACCGTATCATAATCGATGAAAAAGATCATCCGACTGTTAACAGACAGCTTGTCGGTAATTTTAATTGTTTACGTAGGTACTTAATTAAATAACTAAAAATTACATTTACAGTTTTTTAACTTCGGTACTCAGTTTTTTAACAATTTACTTTTATATTTTCATTTATTTTTTATAATTATCGTTTAAAAATTAATCATTTCTTGTAATGTTGGTCTGAGGTTAAATTCTAATATAAGTTTGTTTAAATCAGAAACATTAGTAACTTAAGGAAGTTTTCTTACATGTAAAAAAATACCCTTAAATTTATTAAGTGGTTCCGAAGCTTTAGATGATGATCGACTTACATTTTTAAAGAACACACAAAAAGTACTTTGGAATATATATTTTTACAGTCTTATTTTGTCAGGAAAGTAGTTTTAAAAGACTGAGTTAATAATGAATTAGCATGTCCTATACTGAATAACCTCAACAGAACGATTTTTATATGAATGTCAAAGTATGTAGAGTGAATTTTTAATGGCACGTATAAACAAAAAATGAATTATAATTATCGATTTTATTCAAATGTTTTCATTCAGTTAAATGTATTTGTAGGGATAAATAATGTGTATGAATAAACATAAGATGGCATTCTTGGTTAAAGTTGAACTTCTCTGACTATAAACCAGTCATAAAAAAAATGTTAGCAAAACAGTGGTAGGTACTGGTGCAACCCGCACAAAAAGCGGCAGCGGTGGCAGAAAGCGGACGTAATGGGTGATCCGCAGTTCCCCAGAAGGCATATCGGAGTTCCATTCTGAGTGATTGGTTAGTGGTGCGGCCAAAGGACGCGGGAGTGGACTCGCTTAGGCAAAAGCCGAGTTGCGGGCTCTGATAACTGAGGCAGAGGATGCCGAGTTCGAGCGCGCCCTAAGCGTTCGGGTTTTTAGCTAAGGAAAAACGGCTCCGGCTGGGAGTGCGCCGGTTTCCGAGGACGACCTGTCTCTGGAGGCGCTTCCTATGCCGAACCCGCCTTCTGTTTTGGATGCGCAGCAGCTGCTTGCGGTTGCTCTGAAGAATGTAGCCTCAATTCAAGATGTCTGCAAGAAGAGCCTTAATCTTAAGGACACAAGGATTAAAGCTCTTAAAAAAAAACAATAAGAAGTTAGGCGAGGCCTTTGCCCAGCAGTGGAAGTCATGTGTCATAGTGAGAAAGAGTGAGAGATAGATAGTGAAGGTATGAATAACGTTGAAACTATTTAAAAATTATTTATTCAGTTACAGGTCAGTCAATATATGAGTTCAAAATACAATATCTACTTGAAAAAAATATTGTCAGATTTTAAAAAAGGGTAGGTTTAGATTAGATTCAAATAATAATACAAAAGTTTTTATATGGTCTTTTGATTTTATACTCATTAAACGACGTCTACGAGACAAAAATAAAACTAATCTATCGTATTATCGTATCGTATATCGTACTATCGTACTAATTATTTTATTTTCTAAATCCAACTTTTATTGAAAAATATCTCGTGCATATTAGGTTATGTATATTTATATTAATAAAAAACAGTTTAAACCAGATTATAAACTGTATACACGTCTGCTACATTTAATATTAAATGAAATGCAATGTTGATACTTTTCCACGTTAACATTCTTTAATTCTTGTACAAAAAAACACCGTATTTTGCAACGAACATGTGTACGTTTTAAAGTTGAACCAATTTGAAATGTAATAATATACTGTAAAAAAAAAATAAACGTGTTTTAAATATGTTAATTTTAAACAGATATAGTTGCTAGCCAACATGCCTATACTTATAGACAGTAAAATATTGTAGTTTTTTTATACTGGGTATAGTCTAACTACTAACTTTGTTTCCTATACCGAAAATTAACGACTTCTATCAAAACTTTACAACTGTATTTAATATAAAAGACTAAGACCATACAATTCAGTGAGAAAACATCATCTTGGTTAAAGAAACATTTCAAACTAATAATGGCTCAAAACAAAGTGTTTCAAGGGCCATTACAAATATAGAATGTTTATAGTATGGTATAAGTATGTCTCTCAATATGTTAAAAAGCAAAATGTTTCAAGCAAAGCGACACCCAAGCTTTTGAACAAAAAAGCAAATTTTCTTAATGCTGCTTAACATTAAAACTAGTGCAAAGTAAAATGTTTTTACTATTTTATAAGAAACATCTTTCAAAAGGTAATTATTACCTGATACATCAAATTGTACAATTTTGTGGCAGTTGAAATAGTTCCCAAAAAAGAGCCAAATTACTATGGGTTCTAAGTGCCAAAAATTTGCGTCTATAAATTTCAAACCTAGCTCAGTTGACGCACAACTTCATTTCGCTAAAAACTGTCGATATTATAAACAAATTGCTTAATCTTCAAGTATCTCGTAATCCTAGAAAAGAGTAATGTCAACTTAATTTAAACAGTTTCTTATTGTTAGTTATATACACGAATTAAGATTAAATGCAATAAATCAAAGGAGCGCACATCTTACTCTATTTTGATATATCACTTCATCAAATAGCACCTGTTATTATCCGAACCTAAACCCTTCAATCCTTTTTCCCTATTTCTATATAATAAATTCATTGAAACAGTTATTTATTAAATCGGAATATTTACTTATAAAATATATTTTATTATAGAAATTTATAAGAACATTTTTGTATGTACTTACATGAAGATATAGTCCATATCTGAACAAGTATTAATTAGTTCACTTATTCTTTTACTTTTTACAAATAAAGTCTGACATGGCGGTAACAATCCTTATATTTGAGTTGACAGGCCTCGGTTTTGATTCCAGGCTGTGGCGGAATGTATGATTTATAAATTCTTCTCATGGTTGCCTATTTTTTTGTTAGAGAATTTACCGCATATTTTTTAGAATAATTATATTTAATATAAGAATAATTATATTTAATATTTCTCCTATTATATTTAATATAGTTATTAATATTTTAATAGACAAATTAATTAGAAATGAAAAAAAGTGGGGCTATCGGTTTAAGTTCAACAACAAATACACAGAATCCATACTAGCTTTTGCAGATGATCTCGCGATACTGACACGTAATCCGAAACAATGTCAGGTACTTTTAAATGTAGTTGAGGATTTCTGTACGTGGACGGGCGGATTGAGGACAAAACCAAGTAAATGTTTTAGTCTGTGTCTGGGTAGACGGAATACCAAATATACCTCTTACGATCCGGGTCTTATAATAGGCGGTCAGTGCGTTAGTACGGTTACGGAAGCAGCTCCGTTTAAATTTTTAGGTAAAAAAATCGATTACCAAGGCCGTACTCCATCGATGGATGTAATAGTCGATAGCTTTTTAAACGATCTCAAAAAGGTAGACAACCAACCAATATGTAACGTCAAAAAAGCTTGGATTTACGATAATTATTTAACATCACGTCTAAATTGGCCTTTCCTCGTGTATGATATAAATAAAACCCTTTTGTCAAAGTTAGATGCAAGCGTCATAAAGACATTGAAGTTATGGCTCGGGTTAGCGCACTCAGCGGACTCTTCAACCTTATTTAAAGACCATAACAACTTTGGATTAAAATTAAAGAAACCATCGGAGCTCTACAAACATCTAAGAGTTACCAAAAGACATATCATCGAAAAATCTAAAGATGATACTGTAACTTCTCTCCCAAAAGACAAAGTTGCCTCAGAGCTCGAGTCACGACTTCAATTCCATAAAAAGTTTATGATAGGTGCTCAAACAAATAAAGTAGGGCTAGGATCAAGTAGGAAAGTTCAAGACATAGACATAACAAAATCTTTTATTCGACAAGACGAAAACGATAATTACCGACTCCACGCGATGAGCCTAGAAATTCAAAACGAATGGGTGACCATAGGAGATTTTTGTATTCCACTAGCTTTGAAGTGGCGCACCTTAATTTATGATTGGTCCCCAGCATTATTAAAATTCTATCTTAATGCATTCCAAATGACTCTCCCAGATCAAAGTAATTTAGTAAGATGGGGCAAAGCCACCGAAAAGTCTTGCAACATCTGTGGGGAGGCAATAGGAACCGCGAAACATCTATTAGTAGGGTGTAGGGTACTTCTAGATAAAGGTCAATACTCGCGTCGCCACGACAAGGTATTAGAAATTATACGGGAAGCGGTTAGTCTTTCAGTAGCAAGAGCGCGGAAGGGTATAACAACCACCGAACGATCTATAGAATTCGTAAAAGAAGGCTCCTCCAAAAAATCAAAAGCGAAGCCTTATTCAATATTAGGCGCGGCTCCTGATTGGATTCTCATGATGGACACGTATGAAAAGCATTACAAAATCCCTGGGGATGTTGGTGTTTCGTCATCCAGACCGGACTTATTCCTGTATTCGAAACATCTGAGGCGCGTGATACTTGTGGAGCTTACTGTTCCTTGGGAAACAAACATCCCAAGGGATCACACATTCAAGCTCAATAAGTATTACGAACTAACCAACGAACTGATCAGGAATAAATTTATAGTTAGTTTGTACGCGGTAGAAGTGGGAGCGAGAGGTATAACAGCAAAATCTCTCTATAGCCTACTTAAAGATCTTGGCCTTTCTAGAACAAGCATCGGTTCATTTCTAGAACGTACTTCAAAGGCGGCATTAGTAGGTTCTTTCCAAATTTGGTTAGGTAGGGAGAGGAGTGTGGAGGGTGAAGGTGAGCGTTTTTGCGCATAATAAAGGGGCCCCTTAAACCTACTTCTGGGTCGCAAGTCCCAGGCACTGCTTGCACTCCTCTCCTTGCAACGCGATGGGCCCGGCACCCGCACGGTGAATCCATGGATTGCTAAGAAGCTTCGTCTTGTTATTTATTTAGTAGATTATTAAAAACAACAATTTTATCTTCATATTATAAGTATTTCAACTTATAATTGAGAATAAGATCAGATATTTTAAATTATGTATCAGAATCACCTAATAAAATCCTACTATGTTGCTGTTATACAACGTCCTGCTATCGCACTTCTAATTTCATCTAAAATAAAATCTACTCTACATAAAATGGGACCGTTCTTTGTGAGAAAGAATAGGTTAAGTAAGGCAAAATATAATAAGTACCACAGCAGTCGAAACAAATTTTTCTATATGATATATACAAGAAACAAAGTTTGTTTTCTTGGAATATTCAGTTACAAAAAAAACGTTCTATTTAATCCCCTACCCAAAAAGAGGGTTGTTAAAAGTTTGAGATGTGTATCTGTGTATCTGTTTGTGGCATCCAAGTAGCCAAACGAGAGCCAAGCAATTTCTGACTATAGCTAAGAAACATATTCTTGTCGACATAATGAAAAATTAAATTGATTTCTTTTCTAAAGAATTCACATTTTCAACTCAAAGAAGGACAAGCTCATAAATAAAATGTGCAAAAAGCATCGCTACTACTAAATAAAAAAAAAGTTATTTCTCTAATGTAAATTGCATGTAGCATGTTCACATGTAGTCAAATCAAACAAGTCCTTTTTATTTATTCACGCTTCTGACCACAATACGCAAAGTATAAAATATCACAAGGTACTTCATTAAAAATAAACCTAATGATTTGCTGCCACTTGATTTAGTTCCATTTTGTTCAATTTTGTTCATCACCTTTATTCAATTTAAGTTTATTTTAATATTTTAACGTTCACATAGCTCAGAATATTTATTAGATCTTAGACAGATAAAACTCGCTGGACGAGCTAGTAAAAACATGTATGGCAACTTTCGAAAAAAAAATATTACAAAAAAGAAAAGAATATATATATTTTCATTCATATTATAATTAGGTAAGTTTGGTTATGGTTAAGAACTTTGAAACATTCTATCTCTATATAAAATATAAAGTAAATTTTAATTAAATAAATGTGAAAGAGTTAATAATTAGGTACAATTTTTTTATGTTTAAAATTTAAATAATTATTTAAAGTTTCTTTATTAGTTTTTCTATTTCAACATAAATTTATATTATGTTAAAGCAGACCATCAAGTCGCGAAATTGGTTACGCTTGAGTTGAAACACAATTTTGATATGGTTTTAATATTCTTAACAAATTACTTATTCTTCTAGAAACTCCCATCTGTATTTCTGTTTTATAAATCTTTTGATAGGTCTTTTAACAGATTTACAAAATAACATTGTAAGAATTGGTTAATTAAGATTACCAACTAAACAAATAAAACGTTCGTTTACTTTCGCCAGTATTTATCTCTCTAAAAATAATTTATCAATACACATACTACTAATACTAATATTAATAATAATACTACTAATAATTAATGCAAATGGTAAGTTCTCTTAACACTATTAAATATAATTTAATTAATACTATCTGTTATCAGCATGTCAGTCTGAATACTAATCAAAATACTAATGAAAAATGTAATGATTTGATACTTTAATAACTCGACAGAACCTTAAATAGAGAGAAACGCATTTTTGTATTTGTTTCTTGAACACACAAAGAAACTTTACAAATATATATATCCCAAACGATGATAATAGTTATAAACTGTGCCGCATCCCTTGACGTCCACTCCGGGACACGATGCAATATGCCGCAGCCGATGATGTCCACTCCGGGATACTCTTATACTATACATGTATTTAACATAAATTAATTATTTAACAATTCGCAATACATTTGTAATTAAACATAACATTATAATCAGGACATCTTGATACATATGTGTATAAATTCTATATATATGCAAGAGTCAAGTGATTAAAAACAATTATTAAATAATTAAAACAAAGATGTCAACAAAACAACTTCGAAAATTTGCTTGAGAGTATAGAAGTATTACTATAATTCTGTTATGGAATTAAATATTGTGATAAAATTATTTAATGAGGTACTTCGATTACACATATGATATGTGTTATATGTGTGTGTGTGTGTGTAACTGTGAGGTGTGGGTGTAGGGGAGGTTTGCTGTTCACAAATAAGTTAAATAAGAGTACGTAGTATTAAAGGTTTCGAAAGGTAGTTGTAAAATTTCTTTTGACATTGCCAGTATGTGAGAGAATATGTTTTTAATTTGGTGTTTATGTCATTTCACATATTTGCCGAGAGCGACATGTGAATGACTTATTGTTTTCGAAAAGCAAAGTCTGGTGTTTTTACAGAGGTATTGGCAGCTAGGGATAAGTCAGGTAACATAACTTTTAGTATAGCTTTTTCAGCTCTCTCTAGTTACGGAAAACGACTTTTGATACATCCGCCCCAGGATTATATAATATGAGGAGAATTGATTGAACGAGAAAAAAATCACAAATATTTAGTAAAACAGTACGTGGCAAAAACAATATATATTGTATTTACTACACTTATATGCAGTTACATTTGGTTTGTACATATAATTTTAAACTGTATGACTATATATATATTGTTTAGAATTTTACAGTATCTATGGTATTAAAAATCCGTATTCACTGATTTCTCTATACCTTTTGGATTTTAATATCTATTATATGAAAATCCAAGAAGAAAATGTTATTCGTAATAATAATTTATTACATACTTTAGAAGATGACCTTTAAGTAGCTTTTAATGATAATCGATGAAAAGACAAACAGACAAACAAGATTTTTAAATACTCTATATTTAAAAATCTGTAGGCATATTCTATATCCAACAACACTAATTTCATAATATTTTCCTTATTTTTTTATAATTATAAACTAAATAGTCATCATAAGTAAACTTAGATATAAAATCGTTCGCAAAATTTGAAGCACAATGTACTTACGTGAAGCTAAGTAAAATCTCTTGATGAGAAATTTTACATAAAAACTTTTCTTATTGTTAACGACGAACATACACACTTTTTTAAAGTCACAAAGAAGCCAGATTCTAACCCGTTGGGTAGGTTCTTGAACAAACTTAAAAACACCTCTAGCGCTATCGCCTTGAGCGTTTTTAAAACTCGTTTTGTATTAAACCTATTATTAAGTTGTGTGTGAAGAGATTTTAAACAAGCTGTATTTCAACATTTTGCTTTAAAACGTTTATAACAAAATTCTGCATAACATAATAGCAGAAATATATTTCGGGAAGAAAAAATATAAAATGTTCGCTTTGAGTTTCAGCACAGAATAAATATTAAATACATTTGAATCCAAGCCATGTCAACTTTTCTGACGTCATTTCATCATGTACTTAATAAGATCAATTAGGTGTCAAATTACAATTTTTACGTTGTTAACGCAATCTTTGTTTTTATTTCACTTAATAAAAAATAAGTATTAATAGCTAAGTAATATATTTCATCCATCATAGTTTAAGGTCTATAGATATCATATTTTCTACATCCTTAAAAAAAAAAAACAAACTATTAAAAAAAAATTGCTGTGTTGCTATGTACTTGATTCAGACCCCTTATAAACAAGTTTTTTAAAATGTTTATTAATAATAGCTGCTGAATATTTCAATCTTACTGAATAATAAAAATATAGATTTCAGTTATAATTTCAATGACAGTATTATTGGACCGATTTTAATTAAGTTTGATGTAAAACTAGATTAGCCTGTGTGCATGTTTCGGTATTAGAGTGCGTTAAGCAGTTAGTAAATAAAGCATTATTACAATAACGTACTATAATAAATTACTCAGTATATAACGTACAATTTCAGATAGTTCAATGCCCTGTTGATAAAACAATGTTATGGCTGTGATTATATTAGTAGATGTTGTAAGAAGAGGAATATAAATTGCCCAATATTACATTACAAGTTGGCTGCTCTCTGCATGGATACAAATGTATCAAATGTCAATGACTTTGTATAACGAGCGATTCACTGCTTATGAAAAAAAAAAACGGATTACTTTAAATAGGCATAAGCATAGGCAGCGCTCTCGTACTTTTTGATATCCAATGTTTGTTCTAAGGAGACCTTTTTAAATAAAAAGTAGTTGATTTCAAAATCAAAAATGGAATGGTGCAGGTAAAACGTCATATAAATTTATCCCGTACTTTTTGACATACTAACATCCGGACTGCCGGATCTAAAAATATCCGAATTGTATCATGCATACTAAAATATATTATAAATGCGAAAGTCTGTCTGTCTGTTATATTTACACCGCTAAACTTTTAAATATGGATTGAAAATAGTTAAAGGCCCTGGGTCAAACATGTGCTGCTTTTTTTCAAAGATCAATGAAACTTAACCCTTTAGAGTTGAAATAGGAGATGAAAATTTGAATAAAAATTATAAATCACTCTACTGATTTCTATGATTTTTCTTAGGAAGATAGTTGAGGCTGGAAGATAAAACATGGGGTGATCTTTTTTTTTTATTCTGACGAATTTTGGTAAACATATAGTTGATAACCTAGAGTCAAGTAGAGGCTACTTTTTATATGTTTTATATTATCTAAATAAAATTATTTTAAAAAAGTAAAAATGCATGTTTGGCTATAAACATTTTATATTGTTGTCCAATGCTTATCTACTTTTGAGTAATTCGGACTAGTATTATAAAGGAGAGTGTGAGTTGGTTTCCGCTATTAGGCAAGCGGTGTAAAATGTCCCTTCGCAATAAGGTGACACTTTACAAAGCTTGCATACGTTCCGTCATGTCCTATGCGAGCCCCGCTTTTGCGCACGCTAATCTGAAACCCCTTCAGGTTATTCGGAACACGTTTACACGGATTGCAACCGGGGCGCCGTGGTTCGTACGCAACATCGATCTCCATAGATACTTAGACCTTCCGACCATCGCTCAGTACTTCAAGGGGCTTTCCAAAAGTACTTTGAACGTGCTGAGCGACACCCGAACCCACTTGTGACTGACGCCGCAGAGTATAGACCACGTAAGACTACTTTAGTCAGAAAAAGAAGACCCAAGTCGGTACTCGTTGACCCCGACGACGCGTTCACAGTAGGTAATAACGTGTACGCGTAGGCTTATGCCTACGATTGTTTCAGAATTATAAGAGAGAATGTAATACTTAAATATTTGTATAAATTGTATTAAAAATATAAGCCTTTAATAGTATATATTACAAATTCTTTGAATTTTACTGTAAAATAATATTTGTATGGATTAATATGTGTTTATGATGTATGGAATATAAAATAAAAATTGTTGAACATTGAATTAATAAAAAAAATAAATCTGCATCATTAAGTAGCTTGTGCTAAATGTGCTTAAAAGGTCTTAAATAGTAATTAAAAATTCTTGAGTTTATGAGTAACCATAATTATAAACTTATATATAGGAAGCTTTGATATTCGAAGTTATACGATCAGAGGTGACCTTATTGAAAGTTTTGTGAACAGATTGCTAATATTACAGGAATGAGTGAAGATAGCCATTACAGTTCGTTGCATCTGTCTTTGACAAGTTAGTCTAAAGACTAACTTGTTATTCGTAGTATAAATACTGCGGGCAAAATCGCATGTTATTTAGAAAAAATGAATTGAATTTTCGCTTCCACTGTCGTTTGTTCGTTGTCGTCCTTATCGACTAACATTTTTTTGGAAATACCTACAGATTTTGAAAAAATAATATTTCCTTGCTTCCTTCCCTTTATAGCCATCGTAGTATTTTGGTTTTAAAATGAAACGTTGGGGTCCTTGGTTGATCTCAAGTAAAAGTATAGTTAGTTAGTACAAACTAACTAACTAACTAACTATACTTCTACTTGGCATCCACAAGATCCTTTATCATATAAAATAATGGTCCAAATTTCGAAGTACATCCCAAAATTACAAAGAATTACAAAGAAATTAGTTATTCTATTAATACTTAGTATAGAGCACCGTCCACAAACACTATCTTGAAAAACAGGACATTTTATTTACAAAAGAGTGTGCCACAATAGTTATTAAAGATATAATAAAATTAGAAACGGGATTTAAAAATTCCTGGGCGACAATCACCTGTCTTGTTTCCGTCATTATGTCCTCATGGAACAAATATTTTTAAAAGGTAAAAAAAAAACTTCAAACACAGATTAACTTTAATTAACATATAAACAATTAAACAGGTTGCTACCTTCAGATCGATGGATGGAACAAGTGTTGACGAGAGATGGCGGAAAAAATAATTTAATTTTTATTTTAACTTGACAGAAACACTGCTTCTCAATATTAAACATTTAATGTCGAATTTGAGCACAAGTGTTGTCACTATTACAACAATATAATAAAATATAAAAATAGACCTCTTGCACTATGACTGATATTTGATCTTTGAAATTTACTTTGTCTTAAATAATAAGTGCATTATTATAAGATTTATTTAATAAATGTATTTAATGAAACATTTCGGCGATATTTAATAAATATGAAAAGATATTACAAAATGATTAATGTTTAACTTAAGTTACGGTATTTAGTAATTTATAACTTAACAGAACTCAAGGGGCAAAGTTTAACAATTAAAAAGCTTAACAAGTCGTTTATTCAGCTCTATATTTTACATGTTGAAGAGGGTGCAAATAATATATGTTATAAGTAAGATGGTTCTAAGATGTTCCAACATTAAATACTACTTACTCATACATTATCTATTTTGTTAATTTGAAAAATATGTATTATAATAAATATAATAATAGTTATGGAATAGTATTGCTCGAGTATATATAATAGTATTGCTTGCATTTAAATTAGGCTAAAGCAATATTTAATAAACTTTTACCGCCCCGTTGGTCGAGTGGTTAGCGCAGACGCCTAACGTGTTACGACGCACTGGGGCTCGGGTTCGATTCCCGGCAGAGACAGGCATTTATGTGATGAGCATAGATGTCTGTGTTTCTGAGTTTGGTCGTTTATTAAATATATTTTCAGTATTTATATGTGTATTTCTATGTATTTGTATCGTTGTCTAACACCCTTAACACAAGCAAAATAATTTGCTTTCTTAGGGGTTAGATAATTGTGTGTAATTTGTGATATTATTATTGTCCTGATATTATTATTTTAAGTATAAAATTATTTAAGTACAAGCTATCTTATATAGTTGCCCACAATATATACAATAAATTCAAATTTGTTCTATTCTATGTTACACAGAAATTCATTATATAATATTTCCGATACCATTTTAGTACATAACAACATCTATTCCGTTGTTATGTACACAAAACCAGTAATCAGATCAATAGAATCAGTTAATGATTGTACAAGGTTAGTTAAGTAAAGTACATTACATATATACAGTGCTATTTAAATAAATAAGATGTGTAATTTGATTTCATTAAGAGTATTATATACGAGTCTATAACAACATCTCTTGATATTAGGACAATTTATGATTATTTGATATTATAAATAATATTTCATTTTAGGACGACAACGATTACGATAGCTTGATTCTGTACTGTTTGTGAAAACATTTAGAAAAGTACAGAAATACAAAATAAATTGACGGTAGCATAATTCCCAGGGTTTTGACATGATTGTTAATGTTATATAAATCTTTGAAAATATTTTTAAACATGTATAGCCATGTTAATCTTATTTAAACTGAAAAACCGTTCCAGAGGTCGCGGGTTCGAATCTGTACCCCTATTAGTTTATTTTTAAATCTATATTAATTTAAAAATTTTATTAAAATATTTACAACATAAGTTAATTAGGAGGTTTTGTATTAAAAGTATTCATTTTTGTTGTTAGAGATATTAAGATAAAAAATCTGATAATTTGTTTTTAAGTACACTGACCTGCCTGCCGGTGCTCATAGACGCCTACGATCTATTGTATATTTACAAAAAATATGAACGCCTGTTTAATGAAAAAAAAGTCCTTAAGAACTGAAGTTTATTTTCTATCACAATACATTGAGTTTAAGAAACTTATAAGTAAGTTAAAATGTAATTCATCTCAGATGAAGATAAATATATTAAACTTTGTACACACATATTTACCACCTATAAATAATATTAGTTTTAAAATTAAAAATCAAGAAGTAATACTTGCATAGATATAGCTAAAACACAAGCAATCTTAAGTAAGAATTATTAGACATCTGAGAATCATTATTATCCTTGGTATTTCCATCTCAAATGTAAATTCCATGGATATTTGCTACTGAATACTGTTGATATCTGAATACAAATCAAACTAATTTATTTACGAAACTTAAAACTAGCCAAGTAGAGAAACAACTTGAATTTAGGATTTTTTTTAATGATTGGGCTTTCTTTGAATAGTTGTTTGTATCTCGTTACTTTAATATTATTCTTTTTATTGATCAAGCATATTATTATCAAGTAATAAGTCTTATATCAGTTCGGCACCATGAAATATAATTGGAAAATTTCTTCTTTTTCTATAATTATAGCTAAAATAAATAAGTAAAAATAAACCACCTTTTTTCATAATTTGAAAAATATATTAGATATAAGGTACAAAAAAAAAATAATAAAGTAAATCTTTTCAACGATTAAAAAATATTAAAACCAAATCAAATCAACTTCAGCAGTGAGGAACGGAAGTACTCAAATTGTAAAAAAATATATATATTTAAGTAATGCTACTTGCTCAAATAAGAGTTTAAGCTTTATGTCAAGAACAGTTTTTTTTTTAAAAACAATTTGCTTTAAATTCCACTTGAATCTTGTAAACAAAGCTAAAACAGTTTATATTTATGCTGGCACCATGTCAACGTTTCTTTTCAAGCCTGAATACAATGTGGCTTTGAAGTGAAAAATGTATTTAAAAAAAAACAATGTATAGTTTTAAAATATTTAAACAACTTGAATATTTGAAGTCGGCTGTATGAATGAATATTTGATTAAAGTATTAATAAACAACTCAATTTATAGCTTATTGTCATACACTGAACATTCTGATGCACCAGGTTAATAAAGTTTAAATTATCATTATTTATAGTCATATTAACAATATTTGGTTTTCCTAAATAGTTATTGTAATCCAATATATAATTTATTTGGCTAAACAATATTACTATTATTAAAAAAAAACAACTAAATGTCACATTTGGATGGTAAAAAGTATCCGTTCCGTGATTTCTTAAATTTTGATAAGATAATGTAGAGTTTTAAAATAAAAAAAATATATGTATATGTTTTAAAATATAAAAAAATCATATGGCGAATCCATATGATTTTTCTTCTCTTAAGTTTCTTGTAATGTAGATGTCAAATAGGTTAGAAATTTTATTACGATCGGTTGGCAAGTATGTTGGTTACTGTGAGGTTATTCACTCAAGTTTTAGATTCTGTAGGGTTCCTAGTTGTCTTCCAAGGTTGGTTGGTTGTTTGGTTGAATTAGGCGCAAACCCCAGTACGTGTGTTATGCATTCTAATATCCACTGCGCATAAATTTAGAAATATTTTAGGTATATTCAAGGAAGAGAAGTATTACGTATAATCTTTATTGGCGGTCGTGTGTTTGGGAAAATAGAAAATCGCAGAGAAAGTTGTCTTAACTATTCATTAACTAGTACTTTTATTGATGTAGCATGTATTTTATCTGTGGGATATTTTTCTACTTAAATTATTTAAACTGTCTGTTTTTCAACTAGCACAAATACTAAGAAGCCTCGGAAGACATTTCAGCTTCTGGAAAAATAGAACGGGCTAAACTAATCGGTTGGTTTTTGCTTTTTTGCACTCACCGATAGTAAATGAAAACTTAGTCCGCCACCAATAACCATTAAGTCGTGGAAAACTGTCAAACAGCCAACAACAAAACTTTCAAACATTTAAAAACTTTACTTTGTTTATGAATAAATAGTTTTTTCACTGCAGTCACATTGTATCCAGACTTTAAAAGCAACGTTGACAGGGTGTCAACAAAAATATAAATAGTTTTAGCTTTGTTTACATGATTCACATGGAATATAAAGCGAACTCAGCTCAATTTTTATTTTTGTAGTCCCAAAACTCTCTTGTTTGAGCAAGTAGCATATTAAAATCTGGAAATATATTTAAAATTTTGACAATTTGCGCCCTTACGTATCACATTTCTACGGTATGATAAAATATTTCGCATATTCATTTTCTATAAATTCCGTTTACTGTAAACTAATCAATTATTGAGAAGGTTTGCGTTCTTAAGACATACTTAAAAACCATATATTTATAACATTTCTATAATTATCAAAATGGATAAAATGACAATACAAATGATATTTTTTTAAATATACCAATTGTAAAAAGTATTCACGATTAAAATTATACCCAAGTAAAAATAATATATAATAAAATAAAAATGTGCGATTGTAACAAATTCAAAAAGATTTTTCAATTCAGTGACTACGCATCTTTCCCCTCACCTGTCAAGTACATGTGCTAGCCAGAACCGCCTGTCATTGTACATACTTACTTTAAATAGCCTAGACAAGCACATATATAATTTCAACTTTACAGGAAAAAAATTATTTCAACTTATATATTAGTACACACCTTTCGGTTCACCTGTCAGGTACTTGTGCTCGTTGCACACGCCTGTCAATTTTTTTTAAACTTCCCTTCTAATGAACAAAATCATATAAAAGTTTCAAGCTTACAGCGACAAGTTTTTTTTTTTAATTTTAGTTACAGTTTCAAAAACTTAGGGGTTGATGACGTGCAGGGCTGATGTTTGCCAGGCGATGGTTACCATACTTAGCATGCTATGACTCATCACTATAAGAATTTCTATCCTTACAGGCAGGTACAATAAATTTAAATATCGGATTATGTTTCATTATTCATTATTTGTGGCTGTTAGTTCTATAAAAGTCGCTCTGTTCTAGGTATAGTAGTAATATTCAAAATTGTATTAAAGTAAATATACAAACAAATAAGCCGAAGGAAATCGTAATCATTTATAAAAAATACATTTACAATAACTATTTATAGTTTTTTCCTGAATTCGCTAGTTCCTGATTTGGTAAATTAATCAGATTAATTTGTATTCAGGTATCAATAGTATTTAGTAGCAAAACATAGATTCAATTTACATTTCAGATGGACTCTATACCAGAGATAATATTAAGCCGCAGGTGCCGACTAATTGTTAAGATCGTCACTCCTTTGATACTCATTGTTTTTTAACTATGTTTATATATATATAACTATGTAAGTTTAGCTAGTTATATATGATGCATAGATAAGCTTAAAACTAATATAGATAATAACGATTTAGGAAAAGAAAATGTCGTTTGCGGAATTTGTCAAGTCATTTTTATTTGTATGAAAATGGTATTTTATAACTTTCATAATAAATTATTAACTTTTTTGGTTATTTATACATTGCTGTTATTAGTAATTTCATTGTCTTTGGCAGTTTCCTATCTAGGAAAATTTATTATAGTAGACTTTACGTTTGAGTGTCTTTACAAAATACATATACATCTACATTACAAGCTTCTAACGCCCCATACATAGGATGTTTGTTGATAGATTAGTCGGTTAGTAAACCTTTATATATATATTATATAGATGGGAACAGACAGAAAGATTGTAATCCTATTACAACTAAAGTAAAGCGTATTAATTTTACTATAAAACATAGTAAAAAATATAATGATGATGTTAAACAACGCTAGGCCGGTTTATGTTAATTAGTTCTAAATGTATGCATTATCTGAAATGTGACACTTAGGAGACGTGTAGTTTGAAATCGCAAGTACAATATGGACGCTCTCATTTGCATAGAAAAGTATGTCAAGTACAAAGTACACACTTTAGTAATGGCATGTATGATAAATGAATAATAAAAAAATATATGTGCAAAGAGAAATATACTTTTGTTTTGTCTTAAAAAATTGACAAATGTGTTTGAAGTATTTTTAATTAAATTTCATAATCTAATAAAATATCTATCGTTGCTCTACAAAGGGCACCTTGTAGAGCACTCCTCACTACAGAATCTAATAATATAATCTAATAATATAAGAAAACACATGAAAAATTTATGTTTTTTTTTTTAGAAAATATGAATCTTTCAATTTGTTATGGTATGTTTATTGAGCCGAGCGTAGGTGATTTACGCTGTTTTACTACCACACTAGCTTCTAAACCTCTGAACAGATGTCCATGATTTTCACCACTAATAAAATAGAACCTAAAAATGTCAACTATAAAAAGTTTTAGCAAAAAGAAAATTGTCTAAGGGAATTCCCATGTTCAATCGTCACGCGCTTGCATAAATGATAAATACAACATTTTTGCTAATTTACTAGCATAAAAAGAAAGGGGCTCAGCTCAACTCCCGCAGCGCTAGTTTATCCTAGTTGTACTTATGTTGTATAGTTGTAGTTATTGATTTTTTAAATTGTAATAAAATATTAAATCCAGTGAGGTAAACAAAGATTTAGTTGTCGAGTAACCTAAAACAAAATTATAATTGGTATTAAAATAAATGTTTGTATGAAATTATTCCTGTTATGGTGAAATTGGTAAAATAAGAGGATTTTGGAAATAATTTAGGTGGCCGTTGAAATAGTGTAAAAAAAGTATATTGAAAATATTACTTCCAGTATGTTATACAGAATTGTTATTAAGTTTCTTCTGGTCTAGTGGCTTAAATATGCAGTTGTGGTCTTGAGATCTGAGGTCATAAAAATGAAGTGAATGAAAACATGAAAGCAAGCATTGTGTAGCCTGCATTATCTCAGTGCTTTGTTAATAAATAATTTCTTATTTATAAGCTTGTTGGAGAAGTCGAAGTTTTTCTCATAAAGTTTTTTTTATAGTATTGTACGGATTCTTTAATAATACAAAGGCACTATTGAAATCCTTGAAGAGCATGTTGTAAGCTAAGCTGAATATTTATCCGACAGTCTCTCAAAACTACTAAGGCAAGAGACCGCCGAATATGGATGTCCCTAGTAGTCTATAATAAAATAGACTACTAGGGACGTATTCATAATATTATTGCACAATTTTAATACTATGAGTGAAGTTACAACAATGTCTTAGAGTGGAGAAAAAATATATACATATGAAATTAGTTATGAGAACAATAATTTATTAGTAAACTTGTATGGTTAATGGCCCTTGTGTGAGTTGAATGAGCAGTCAGTTCACTTTGCATAATAGTAAAAATATGTAATATAAAAAATAAAATAATAATAAAAATATAAAATATAAAAATATTATGACAAAAATATATATATAATAATATATATAAAAAAAAATACTCATCTGCAGAAAGAGACTTTATTATTACAAAGTCAAACGGTAATTTTAATCACATAATGGAAAAGATAAGCATTTCGTATTTCTGCATTACAAAATCATTCGTATTAAGCATGAAATTACTAATGTCAACAGAAGTAATTTACATAGTAAAGAGTAGAGTAAGAATAAAATTTGTTTAATATGTGTAATTATTCCAACAGAATTTTAATTATAATAAACAAATATCAAACATATGTTAAACTTACCATCATATCAAACAAAATAGTAATATTCCTTTCCTTTTGAATATATTCATATATTTTGTTAAAATAGAAAAGAGGATTGATGGGTTTAGGGGTGGATAATGGCAGGCGTTCTATGATGAAGTACCCTATCCTACTTTGGAAAAGGAAGAATACTTTTTTTTTATTTAACGCTCTTTATCTACTATAATAAGAAGTGGTTAAACTTACTTAGATTTACTTCCATAAAAAACATGAATTCTGAACAATCTTGTATTATTAAAAACTTGTATTATTAAGTTATTAAAAAGTGGACAATAATATTAAAAAGCTCTTTATTTAACTCAAATAAACACAATTAAAACATATTGGAAACGGTGTATAAAAACATGTCACGTTTTCCCGGATCATGTGTGCAACAACATTTTCCGCTCGATTTTATAATTAATCCAGTTTAGATTGTGCATCTAATTAATTGATAGTTATGAAAAGTTACTATCGACATTTGATGCCATCCGGCTATCTCAGGGTGGTAAAGGATAAAACAAATAAAATATTACATTAAATGTTATGCCTATCTTGACGACACGGATATCCGACAATTCTGACAATTCTGCACACGTTGCAATTCTTAGTAGGAAGATAAGACATTATATAATTTCTATTATTTTGAGTATAAAGGTATATCCTTTAAGCCCTTCTAACTGTGAGAGCATTATGAATTAATTGTTGAATGGTAAGTGGTAAAGAACACTATAATAAAGTGTTCTTTTTCGTAAATTTTAAATCTCATTATGATTCTTTTACTGCAATTTTATTCTTTTTAGTGCCCCACTCCACTTTCAAAACAAATAATTTTTAAAGAAACAACATACAATAATGGTGCGAAAGAAGTTTATTTATTATATCTTACCGCAGAAGCTAATGTTCGAAATTCAAATTAATGTTCTTTTAAATGTATGTAAACAGCCAGTAACAGAATTTATGTCTAGAAGAGTTATATAAAGGTATATGTATGTGTGTACATACATATATATCTGTATATATTACTTAGTAACATATTAGCGATGTAAATATGTCTATCCATAACTATTATTGAAATACCTAAATCTGCGCCTACACCTATCCAAAGGTCCCTATCCTTTATCCAAAGGTTGCCTGAAAGAGATTGCTTTTTAGCAATAATGTCGCCTATTGTACCTACTTCTTCTCTTTTTTATAAATAGTATCATATCATAAATATATATATATATATATATATATATATATATATATATATATATATATATATATATATATATATATATATATATATATATATATATATATATATATATATACGAACAAACCAACGAACGGTAACGAAAAAGAAAAGCGAGAGACATATTCCGCCATACAAATGAGGTTAACATTTTGTTTTCATATTAAAATCCAATACTTAACATTACAAGTTTTCTTTTAAACGTATTAGTAACGTAGTACGTAACGTATTAGTATTGAAATACAAAAAGATACCACAAAGTTTTATATAAAATATAAATATTTTCCTGTCGTAAATAATTCTAAGGTTGGTAGCGGAGCTTCAATTTTCTATTCTGCTTGAATCAAAAGTCAGACTTTTATAATTTATGTACGATCAGTAAATTATTATTTTCTGTAGACCAGTCCGTTGCTAAATATTTAAGATGCTCCTAAGTCAGATTTTTCAAATTAATCTGGCGGTTTCAATGATTGTTAACCGGTGTGGACCGCGTATACCTCAGAACTGAGTATATTGGACAAATCCATACCAGAGAACCCCATTGACAGTTTTGCATCTAAAGTAATAAAGATTTTACATAAAATAGATTATAACGACGTTAATGTTGTATTAATAAGAAATAAAGGTAATATTAAACGTTAAAAAAATATTACTTTTTAATACCTTAAATTGTTGGGTTATCTACTAAATATTTCAGAGAATAGTAATTTTAAACATTGTAGCTTTAAACAGTTTTGTAAACTGTTTGAATAGTTACTTTCAATTTAAATTAAAACACCGCAAGTAATATTTTATATTAAGAGTTTTTAATTAAAGTTTGTTTGAATAAGTACAGTTATAAAAGTTTTGAAAACAAAATATTACATTCTATAATTTATTAATTCTTATTATATTTACTAACTATTAGTTATTAACGAAAATGTTTTTTACGAAATTGATCTAAAAATTAAAATTCAAATGATTGATGTTATATATGTTGCTATGTTTCATAACAAAAGCTTACGATCCAAGCTTAAGGATTAGTAGAGTTAATCAGCGAAATTGTATGTTTAAAATTTTAATAACTCGACGATTTAATTATGTATAATTCGATGCTTCCTGTTTTTACAATCATTTTAATATTCTTTTCTATCTGCAGTTTAAAAGTAGATTATAAGAAAATGTTATCAAAATTATCCAAGAATATTTGGATTTCATTAATTATAAAGAGTATAAATGTTAACAATTTAAAATTTATCATTAGCTATATGCTATTGTATTAAAATATAATGGTATTGATAAAATATTGTGCATAAACACCTTTAAGTGTGAATATTACACAATAGTACCTACTACAATTAGAGTACTACAATTTGTTTACACAACAAAATATATATTTTAGGCAATTGAATTAAAAGCACATATTTTTTATTGTTAAGACGTTGTGGGATTATGAGTTCAATGTACAAATCAGTATTGCATTTACATTTTTATCATCGTAATATATTATTTAGGACAGTTTTGTATCCACTTGGTAACTGCATAATATATAAAGCTTTCTGAAGCAGCATGTTGAGTCGGTGGCTTTGTGGAGTAAAAAGCTATGAATTTTTAATAATGTTGCCTTTATAATGTTGTCTATGCACTGAGCATGTCATATTATAATCACAAGGAAAAAATGTGTACCTATATTTTTATATTTCTTTCTGTGCTTAAAAATCATATTAACTAATTATCCGATTTATATGAAGGATTATGTTATATCATCTATGTTATTATAGAAATTGTTAGGATTTTAGACTAGTAGATAAATTAACAATTTGACGACGACATACTAATATCGATTATAAAACAAATACTAATAATAATGAATATTAATATTAAAATGATCTATCTGCTATTTCATAGAATGTTGGCGGTATTAAAAGGAACTTGCACCATAGCCTTCGTGTTAACTTTAGATTAGTACTGTTTCTCAAAAAAATTGCTACTATTGTGCTAGTTAAATAGTAATTAATAGATACTTTTTATAATACTTGCGTATTCAGTATTATGCTTCTCAAGTGTTTGAAATCACTTTAATGTTTGTTGTTTAACAACCTGAAAAATTCAAGAGAATCGGTTCAGAGTATTTACCATGGAAAGTTTTAGAAATTAAAAAAATCGAATACGAACTATTATGAACGACAATTTGTTTGTAAGGTAGCAGGAAAATAATTTATTTCATATGTACCCAAAATTAAATAATTAAAATACTACTTTTTAAATTTCAATTAAATAATTTAAAAGTTTATAATTTAAAATTTGTCTACATTTTAGACAAAGTACAATTAAGAAATATCTTGTCTTCACGATTTTTATAATAAGCAATTTAGATTTGGCCTCTGTTTGTAAATTTCATTATTAAAACATGACCTTTCAAAAGCTCGACTTTGAAGATGATTTATTTTTGTATAAGCAGGATAAGGTTTAAACTTGTTGTTTTATAATCTATATTTAAATATCTTTATTTATTATATCTTTTTTTTTATTATTTATTCTCGGTAAAAATAACTTAATGTATCTAGTAAAATAAAGCATAACTTAACATGTTAACACAACAAATAAACTGTTCTATAAACTATTGTATGTTGTAAAAAAAACATTTAGTCCGTTTGTCTCTGCACATATAATATGATATAAAATTATTTGCAGTGATTCCAAGCAGACATACTTCTCCAGATTGGAGTCCTTAACGTTCGCTTAAAGTTAACTCCAACAAAATAAGATGTGGTAAGCTTACTGACAGTCTTAATTTGATCCCTCGGGGATCGTGGAAAGTAAACATATAATAACGAAATCTCTAAAAGTTTTTGTTAAGAAAGGGATTTTTGATTGTCAAAAAGCATAATAAAGTCAATTATGTTGATTCTCGTGAATGCAGAAACGCTTTTGATGGGGTTGATCGTGTTCTGCTTCTGGCTCTCTGTAATAAATATCCCTCGTGGTGTTAAAAACAAGCCATCTCAAGGGCAACAGTAAAAAATATGCTATTATAATTAGAAGTTGACAACAATTGGGAAAATTTTAAGATTAACTCAAGTTATGCTATAACAATGTTTCCATATCATTAGCTAACCACGTTAAAAAACCTGGTTACCTAGTAGGTAACTAGTAAACTACAGTAATATCCAGTACAGAAGGAATTGAACTATTGTTTAATTATTGTTTACTATTTAATTATTGTTTAATTTTAACCGTTTTTTTATTTCTGTTTTCATGGAGAACACCTTTTCCCCGAGTTGAGAGGACATACTTTGGTGAAGAGACTTTCAAAGTCGAGCTGTAACGACAGTAAAGGATTTTTTATAGAAAGTAGCGTTGAAAAAAGGACTTTGAGGAATTTCAAATTGACACTAGCACGAGATGATCTTTTCCTCGGTGGTAGTACATGCAAACGCTCTTTCAAGTAAAGAGGAGTTGTTTAAAATGTTAAAAAGTCGGATAGGGAGCTACTTTAATAGATGTCGTTATTCAGATATGTGATCAAATTTACGTAATCCGTATATAAAACGAATATACAATTTTTGAAGTCGTTCAATTTTGTCAATTAGTTCCTCAGATGCATCCAAGTAACAGATGTTGGCATAGTCAAGAAGTGGAAGGAGAAGGGTTTGTGCTAGCATTATTTTAGTTTTTAAAGGAAGTGCATTTTGCAACCGCCTGAGAGAGCGAAGAGAATAATGTACTCTTCTACTAACTGCATCAATGTATACTGCCCAAGAGAGATGACAGTCCATGATAATGGCTAAATTTTTCGATTTCTCCTTTAGTGGTAATTGTAGAGGATTGAGTAAGTTATTAGAAGATAAGAAGGAAGTAAGTTGCTAATGGACAACATCTTCCAAAAGCTTAGATAGGAAAAGAACAATTGAGATGAAATTGAGACGAAACAGTGAAAAAGAGTTTGGATTAGAAGTTTTAGGCAATGGTGTGAAATGTGTCGATTTCCAAACACGAG
This sequence comes from Napeogenes sylphis, assembly GCA_959347405.1. Classification (NCBI taxonomy): domain Eukaryota; kingdom Metazoa; phylum Arthropoda; class Insecta; order Lepidoptera; family Nymphalidae; genus Napeogenes; species Napeogenes sylphis. The sequence goes on along the minus strand of OY365788.1, from coordinate 23,350,272 downwards.
GAAAAGTATTGACGAGTAGTGAAAAATTTAAGATATGAGCGATAATAGCTGTAAGAATATCTATGAGGTTGCAAAATTCGTAAAGTTTATATTTGTTTGTTTTACAACCAAAGCTTTCATATTGAACAGGTGACTTAACTAGCAATAATTTCATTTCTCCATTACGGAGATTTTATATAACCCTCTGATATTTATTCAGATAATGGTACTTTGTTTTTAAAAATAAATTGTAATTTATTGCCTGAAAGTTTGGCTAATGAAGATACAAAGTTCGACTTATGTCTACCCTATTCTCCTTAATTTGGAGGGCTTCGGGGAGCGGGTATTAAATCATTAAAATATAATTTGTACAGAGTATTGGTTAGTCATAATCTAACCTATGAAGAACTGATCACTGTCCTGGCTCAAATAGAAGCTATTTTAAACTCTGCCGCTTAATCCTCTTTCAAACGATACAGCGATCTAATGCACCTTACATGGGCATTTTCATATTGGGAAGCCTTCGACCGCTCTTCCTGTTCCTGATTTGCAAAAAAGTCCATTAAGTCATTTAAATACGTATCAAAAACAGGAACAACTTCGTCGACATTTCTGGGCAAGGAGAAAATTCCAAAGAGTACATAAGTGAACTACAGCAAAGAGTCAAATGAGGTTCATTTAACTTGACTCAAAGCTAAACTGTTTGATCGTCTTGACGGAAGATAATCTTCGTCCTATGAAGTGGAAACTTGGGCGCATTATAGCTGTTTATCCTGGAGTTCCAGATGGCATTAACCGTGTATCTGAAATTTGCATTGCCAAAGAAGGCATTATTCTTCGATTATTTAGTTTTTACGTTAATTGAGACTGCTTGTTGAAACTTGAAGGTCAACTTTCAACGTCCGGTGGCATGCCCAAAAAGTGTTTTTTATAGTTTCTACTCTTAAATAAATCATTAACATCTTAAACTCGGAAGAAACCTTACGGATTTTTTATTTTTCCTAAATTAACCTGAAGGAAGATATATTTCAATACAGGCATTGTGAACTTTAGTAATTAATATATGATAAATAGATCCTACATTATGTTTCATATATGTATAGTCGGTTGAAAAAAAGTTGATATCCGCAAATATGTTGTATTGTACTATATTCTATATGTTACTTACTAGATTTATCCCATATTGTAAAGGAAATGTATATTGAAATACCGGAAAACATTGTTCGTGTAAAGATATATTTAATGTAAGCTACATTGTACTCTCTTTGATATTGCTGCAAAATAAAGTCGTCCATGATATATTAAATAAAGTATGGTTTTAATCCTTAAATATTAAAATAAAGTTAAATTAAGAATACAAAGGTGCTCACAATTATATAAAGCTCACAAATATCCAAGATGTTTATAGAAAACATAAATCTGTACATAATACACTACTTCTGTATTATAATCCTTTACATATAAAAACGTTTTATAAGTATTGTGCATTTATATTAAAATTAGAAATTAATAGATTTAAATAATATACTTTTATGTGTAGGTACGCATGTAATGATAAGATTTTAATTTCCATTTAAAATTTTGATTTCATGGGTCATTATACATTAAAACATTTGATGAAGGTTGTATAAATTGATTATATGGGTGAAAAACCTTTGAAAAAACACAAGTGTGTCTGGGTAATGTTTGCATACATTGACCAGAGTAAATTGGGAAAGAATAAATTGATTCATTATTTGATGAACTTTATTCTTCTCAATTTGACTAATGATGTTTCTATCTTTATATGAATAAATAGTAAACAATCCATGAATGGCTTAGGTCCCTACTCTTCACTTCTCTTCTAGTCACTTCTTACCGAGGACCAAATTTTTCATTTTAATTAAATAAATTTTTTCAATGTATCAACCACCGACAGTAAAGTGCTTAAACTGTTGAGAATTTGGGAAAATAAACAATGTCATTTATGAATCAATAACGTTACATGAATCAACATGTATCGTTAAAACCGACAGTGCTAAATTTTAGTTATAAACAGAAAAATATTTAAAAACAGTTGTCAAAGTTTGTAAAAAACATTCACGTCAGAGCACTTTCATACTAATAATGTCTCTAGAAAATATTTAATATTATCTCCAAGCTCCGAAGAATAATTTTAAAATATGATTAAGAAATTTAATGAAATTGCAATACGGTCTATCTTTGTTAACGTTGCTTACTTTACCAACAATCTCCCCTTTACTATTAATGGATCCAGTTTGAATACTTCAATGGAACTGAAAAACTTTACTTATCAAGAAACATAAACTAAATTTACTTACAAAAGACTACAGTTCCATTATTCTTGAAAACTCTGAATAATGGTTGAAGTTTGGTTCTTCATCTGGAGTACCAGGTTTTTTAAAATTCTTTACTGTCATTTTAATATTTGAGGGCTCTTATCTCTCCACTAAGTTTTCTGTATATCAATGGATATTTTTGATGATCTAAATATGTAGATGTTTTCAAATCTTTTTAGTTAATGATAATTCACTAAGACGCACATACTCTTTACAAAATTCTAAACACAGTTAATCTATCTCGTTGTTTTACATTGTCTTTGCTGTCTTACGTTCTAGCAAACAAAAAAAAAAACTTGTGATATTGATTATCTTTCCCTATCCTTTTATCCGCTATGAAATTTAGTTATTCCAGTAGCAGTACTAACCCATTTTAATAGTTAAAACATTTTTTTAGATATGAATGCTCTCCCTTTTGTTTCTTATTTAGATTTAATTTCTTAATCTTTTACTGTCCCTGCATAGCTCAATGATATTTTGGATTTCAAATTTACGTTGGAAGCTCTGCAATGTAAGTGACAGCCCGGGGAGACGGGATGACGCTGGAAAGACAGCTGGCAGCTGGGAAGATACAGCAGACTCCTGCGATGGCCTAGCAAGCCAAGCTCTCGAACGTCGATAAAAGCTAAAAGTTCAAAAAACAAAATTTATAGTTAGTTTGTACGCGGTAGAAGTGGGAGCGAGAGGTATAACAGCAAAATCTCTCTATAACCTACTTAAAGACCTTGGCCTTTCTAGAACAAGCACCGGTTCATTTCTAGAACGTATTTCTAAGACGGCATTAGGAGGTTCTTTACAAATTTGGTTAGGTTAGAGGGTGAATGAGAGCGTTTTTGCGCAAAATAAAGGGGCCCCTGAAACCTACTTCTGGGTCGCAGGTCCCAGGCACTGTTTGCACTCTTCTCTTTGCAACGCGATGGGCCCGGCACCCGCTCGGTGAATCCATGGAATGCTGGAAGGCTTCGTCTTGTTTAACTTAATAAATGTATAAATCTTGCCGAAAATGACATACTTTTTTCTCTTCAATCAAACATTCAAACATTGTTATCTTAAATTTTTATTTTAAAATGGTAAACCAGTTTTTTGATACAGGATTTATTTCAACACAAATTCCAACTTTAACCAAAACAATGGAGCATCTAATGAGGAAACGATTTGAACTGATAACTAAAAGTTGTGATTCAGTTGGTGGATCTCAATTTGTCATTAGAAGGTCCTAAACCTTACAGCTTACGATACAGATAGTTTAGAAATTTGTACGACAGATATTTATTTGATTGATTTATAGGATTATTTCTTATTATTATAGAAGCGGTTTATGATAACTTTTTGATGTAAATATATAATATACCATATAAACATAGATATTATAGCTACAAATGAAATTTAAAAACAAAAAAACACAGGGGAAATACAAAGGGCGGTCTTATCGCCTAAAGGCGATTTTTTCCAGACAACCATCTAGTTAGAAATTTAAAACAGCTGATGCATATTATAGATAGGTGGCAAAAAGATAAAAACACTGTCATCATACAAACTAATAATTACACTTTAATACATAAACATAATACACAGATACTATGTTTTATTATCCAACTCATATGTCTCTCTAAATAAATCAATATATTTTGTAAGAATCGATACATCTATAGTGAATAAAGTGTTTTTTTTTGGTATTTTATTTAAACCTTCTAGTTTCTAGACGAAATTGAGCTGCACTTTCAGATAATTACCTTAACCATGTGACGAGTAGCAATTTCGAAATAAAAATAAAAAAATATAAATATTTGTAAACAAGTTGAGGTGTTTAATCCAACAAAGTATTATATTGACCAGACTTATTTTAAAGCTATTTTCAAGCAATTAAGGATAAAAAAATAATAGATTGTAAAAAAAAAGAGATTTTTTAAATTATTTTCAAATTGAGAACCATTAATTTCCAGCAAATAAAAAGATAACAGTTTATTAGTTTGGATTCCGTACCACTCCAGCCTTAACCGCTTTGTATTTGCAGATAAATAAGTTGATAAATACTTGCTTAAGAAGTCATTGCTCGTTTTAAACATTATATTCTATATCTCATTCCTTTTGCTAAAATATTTACCAATCATGGCCATAAGATTATAATTCATCATTCCAAATAGAAAACCATGGTTTTTCGTTATATAAAAGTGAGTCGTCAAGTTACCACGACCATTGCTAATCAATAGGTCAAGCTAGTATTTCTGTGGATCTAATAATATAAAACTATAATATCAGCTTATTTTCGTCTGTTTCCAAAATCACTAATTTAGATATAATACTTACTCTATTCCCTCTGTGTTGTTTAGATAATAGAAATATTTAATTTACATTTTAATAAGACCTCGCGTCTCGTCTTGTATTTGACACGGATATTGGAAACTAAGAGCATTTTAACAAAATAAAACTTAATTAAATAATTAACATTGATCAAATTTTCGAACCATAGTTGTGATTTTGTGATTTAAGTAATAAGAAAAGATACACTTATAAAATTTTGTATAATGTTAAAACCAGTTATATCAGTATATGATATGACTACATCTATTTTAAATAATCAAATTGAAGCTCAATTTAAATTATAATAAACACACCAACTTCATTGGCATGTTATTATGATATTAACACTAAAGTTTTCCATTTGTTTAACATTTCAATGCCATTAAAAGTACCTACATAAAATTTATTATTAAAAATATTTTTAGGCACAAACAGGATTTAGGAAAAGAACAAAGGAAAATTCCTCAATCAATTTTTCTATTTATATTTGTAATTATGTTATTTTGTACCTTGTATAATATATTATAAACTAGGCATTATTATTTACACACTGTTAGTAGATTGTTTATTTCATTATATATACCGCTTATTAACCAAAGTAGGCTTTGATAAAACAACAAAAGTTTTAACATCATAGCTTGAAGTACTTAAGATTTATATAACCTATACATACATATTAAGACTGACAACTCATTCCATGTAATACGAGTTCTATATTATGGGACACGGCCAAGTTAATCTATTTTTATAAATATGAAGTAAGTTGTTTTGAATTCAATTCTTTCATCATCCTTTAACGATATTAATAAGTAAGAAATCACGAACGATTCTAATAACAGTATAATCTAACTAAGAACTTGCCTGAAATTTTGTGTGAATATAGAATATACGAGGACGCGTTGCAGACTTTAACAAGTCTCTACCATGACACAAATTCTGCTCTATAACATTTCTCACATCTATCCATTAAATATGGATGAAATATATACATTTTTTATTGCAAAACGTGATCTAGCATCGATATTTTTTTTTGCAAAATAGACAATATCCGTAACAGCAACCTTCTGTACATATTTTTTTTTGTTTTGAGTGGAATCTTTAGTGTTCTTATAAAATACATCTATTTTAACATTATAATATTTTAACCCCATATCCATAGGATGTTATGCATAATATGATGTGCCAGGCCAGTGAACATAAAAACGAAACGAATGAACACGAGGGAAGACGCAACATAAATGACGTTTTCCTTGTTACTTCAATACTTTGTATAGGTTCGTTGGAGAACCTCGAAGGTTTTTGTCATTACATTTTTATACTGACTGACTGACTTACTAAGATTGACTTAGACTTCATAGTAATATAGTACTGACGCTTTAATAATATGCTCGTAAATGCCCTTTTATATTAGTTGCTAACATTATAATTAAACATAAATGGATATATTAGCTAAAAGTCACTCGAGTAAAGATTTTAAATCATTTTGGAAGTTAACAAAGAAGCTTAATCCAGGGTCGAGCCGCCCTGTGAGTGTAGCGAGGGTAAAAGACCCAGTTGCTATAGCCGACTTGTTTCAACAACACTTTAAAATTGACTCGCCCTTAAGGCAAACTGTTCAGATGTCCGGTGCTGGGTCCGTTTCGGGTAACATCACTATCAAATTTGTTGAAAAAGAGGTTTCTGCGATCATATCTAATATGAAGAGAGGTAAAACACCCGGGCATGACGGTCTCAGCATTGAGCATTTACAACACGCAGGTGTCCGTACACCTTCCACGAATTTTAGTATTAAACTGGTTACAGCAGCTTAAACAGTAATTTTCCCTTCAAAGGATAACAAACAATGTAATGACTTTATTAGTCTTGAATTACATATTGTTTGAAAAAAAAATGAAAATTATTATATTATTATTATTATATTATATTAAATTATATTATATTATATTATATTATATTATATTATATTATATTATATTATATTATATTATATTATATTATATTATATTATATTATATTATATTATATTATATTATATTATATTATATTATATTATATTATATTATATTATATTATATTATATTATATTATATTATATTATATTATATTATATTATATTATATTATATTATATTATATTATATTATATTATATTATATTATATTATATTATATTAAATCCAAAAATTAACTAAAAAGAACAAGTTTTTTACAAAATCAATTATTAATAAAAATATATTGTTAAAAAAAATTAACTTTTGTAATATAGAATTAGAAAATAGAAATAGGAGATATGAATCTGACACACAATTATTAGAAACACATTTAGCCCGTTTGCAGACTACTTTAAGAAGTGTTACAAAAAAATATGAAAACACACAAAACTTGCTAAGCGAACAAAAGTCAAAAGTAGATGAACTTTTAAAAAAATCACAAAATAGTTTGGAATGTATGAACTCACAGACTAACAGTTGTTCATGTGAGTGTAATAATAAGTTATTTTCTGTAAAACCAACATTGTCCTCCCCCGCTAAAATATTGTGGGACAAGGTTGATATCCCTGTTTCTAATAATAGTGGCTCCCTCAAATTAACTCCTGTATATGATACTTATATGTTTAGCGATAATATTGGAAAAGGAATGGGATCTGTACTAAATTCTTATTTTGTAAAACAAAAAGTATTCAACAGCTGTTCACCTGACAATAATTTAATGAATATTACTAGACAAATAAAAAATTCAAGTCAACAATTTACTAAGTCAACAAATATAATAATTTTTGTAGGAAATAGAGATAATGTAAATTATTTGGAATTTAAAAAATGTTTTGAAACTATAAGTAACTTAGATGTCAATAAAATTGTCTGGTTTTCATTACCCTATAATCAAGGTTTGCCACAGGCCGAAAATAAAATTAGATATAAGATAAATTTACTGATATATAATTTATGTTTGTATAATGACAAATTTCATGTGATTGACACTAACACTAATGTTAGTAACTTTTATAATTTGACTAATGGTAGGTATTACCTATCTCCATATATTAAAAGACAGGTAGCTTCATCGCTATTATATTATTTTACTATGACAGCCAATAATTTGGCTAAAATTGTTTCTATTGAACAACATTCAGTTACTTGTATAAGTAAAAACAGCTTGGAAATAAATCCAACTAGTAATAGTAGTATTAGTAGTAGTTTAAACTAGTCATTAAGACAGTAGAGATATCCTCTAGCCAAATAATTAAGATATCAAATAATGATATTAATGATCATTATAGAAATACAAAAATTGTTAAAATAAATAATAAAAAACATAATATAAACTGTATCAACCTGGTGCATCAGAACATTCAGTGTATTAGAAATAAGGAATTAGAAATTGAATTGTTTTTAAATACTTTTAATATTAGTGTTTTTTGTGTCACTGAGCATTGGCTTAAGAATGATGAATTAATATTTAATTTCAATAACCACCAGGTTGGTAGTTCGTTCAACAGAGTTAATTCCATACATGGTGGCTCTTTAATTATTTTAAATAAACAGCTAAAATTCAAAGAACGCAAGGACATAGTGAGCCACTCTGTTGAGCGGACAACTGAACTTGCTTCAGTTGAATTAGAAGAGTTCATAATTGTAAATGTTTATAGGCCACCGTCATCTAACTTTGAACATTTTGAAAAGATTATGGATGAGGTATTGTATAAACTATCACATTCTAGTAAAAAGGTAATCATTTGTGGAGACTTCAATATTAATATTCTTGAACAAAATTCAATAAGTATAAAGTTTTTAAATTTGTTCAAATCTTATAATCTTTTACACATATTTATGGAGCCTACTAGAGTCACAACCACTAGTGCCACTTGTATTGATAACATTTTTACAAGTGTTATTCCAAATTTTAAATGTTTATTCAATACATTAGATTCTGACCACTATGGCCAATTTATTAAATTCAGTTGTAGCAAGAGAGAAAAATCAAAACAGAAAATAAGTTTTATACCAGTGACTGTAGAACGTATCGAACAAATTAAAAATGGGTTAGTACGCTATTTGCCTTTGATGAAAAATTCAAACCCCAATATTATGTATAATGACTTTTTTAGTACTTTCACTAAATTATTTAACTTTATATTTACTCCTAAAACAGTGGTTGTTAATGATAAATTAGTGTTTAGTGATTGGGCATCTGCTGAGTTACACAAAAATAGAGAAAAATTATATAATATGTATGCGGAATTGATGTTTAATACTAGTAATGAGTTTAGGGATGAGGTAAAATTATTTTCCAAATCTTTTAAAAAACAATGTAAAATAGCAAAAAATCAACATATTCAAAATAAAATAGGAAATAGCATTAATAAAATAAAAACAACTTGGAAAATAATTAATGAGGAAACTGGAAGAGCTAAATCCCAGAGGATCGACTTTAAATTAAATATAGATAATAAATATGTCACGTCTGACCTCGAGGTTGCTACTGCTTTTGAAACCTTTTTTACTAATATTCCAGTGACTACAACGTTATCTTTAAATTCTTCTACCGCTGCAGCTATGGGTTTACTTAGAGAGAATGTAGATCAATGTGTTAGTAGTTTTAAGTTTGAAAAAGTTAATGCTCAAGAAGTAATCAAAGTGTTTAGATCAATTAGCGTTAAAAAGACTAGTGATCTTTGGGGGTTTTCTGTTGACATACTTAAGTCCATAATTGACATTGTAGCGCCAGACTTAGCATTAATATTTAATAATTGTTTAGAATATGGTATATTTCCTGATCTAATGAAACAAAGTAAAATAACTCCATTATTTAAATCCGGTTGTTCATTAGATCCTAGTAACTATAGACCTATTTCAGTCTTACCCACTTTTAGTAAGATTTTTGAGAAAATAATTCTTAATCAACTTGTGGCATATTTCAGTAAAAACAATCTCTTACACAAAAACCAGTTTGGTTTCAGTGCCGGTCGCTCTACAACAGATGCTGGTGTAGAGCTATTACTAAACATATTTGAAGCCTGGGAAGGATCACAGGATGCACTTGGCATTTTCTGTGATCTATCTAAGGCGTTTGACTGCGTTCAACATGAAATCCTTGTGAAAAAGTTAGAACATTATGGAGTTAAAAATAAGTACCTAGATTTAATTAGTTCATATCTTAATGATAGAATTCAAAAAGTTGATGTAAATGGAAAACGTTCCCCTGGTTCTTTGGTAAAAATAGGTGTGCCACAGGGCTCTATATTAGGGCCTTTCTTGTTCCTCATTTACATAAATGACTTACCTCACCTAGTGAGGGAAAAACATGGGATAGTGTTGTTTGCTGATGATACTTCTCTTACTTTTAAAGTTAATAGACGGCAATCTGTTATTGACGATGTAAACAATGCTCTCTCAGATGTTGTACAATGGTTTAACGCCAATAATTTGTTGCTCAATAAAAAAAAGACGAAATGTGTCAAATTTAGTTTACCAAATGTTAAAAATGTTAGAACCAATGTACAATTAAATAATGACGATTTGGACATGGTCAAATCTACTACTTTCTTGGGCATTACTTTAGATGAAAAATTGCAATGGGGTCCTTATATATTTGATTTGTCAAGCAGACTAAGTTCTGCTGCATACGCGGTTAAAAAAATACGTCTATTAACAAATATGGAAACTGCTCGATTAGTTTACTTTAGTTACTTTCATAGCTTAATGTCATACGGTATACTCTTATGGGGCAATGCGACTGACATTGATACCATATTTACATTGCAGAAGAGGGCTGTTCGCGCAATATATAATATGAGACCAAGAGACTCTTTAAGAAACAAATTTAAAGAATTTAAAATTATGACTGTTTACAATCAATATATTTATGAAAATTTAATTTACGTTCATAAAAATATTTCAAAATTCAAGAAAAATTGCGATTTACATAAAATTAATACAAGACAAAAAAATAAACTCGCTATGCCCGGCACTAGGCTCCATAAAATAGGTAAATCCTTTAAGGGTAATTGTATACGTTTTTATAATAAGCTCCCAAATGAAGCCTTAAGCCTATCATTAAATAAATTTAAATTATATGTTAAAAATAATTTAATAAAAAAATCCTACTATAGTGTAAAGGATTACATCGATGACGGTATGGCCTGGGAATGAATCTGTATTGTATTGCGAATAGCTAGTAATCTCCGCAATTTGTTTTTTGTTGTAAATTAATTTTGCTTTATCGACCTTCTGCATCACACCGATTCCTTAGAAGTCACTACTTGCGGTAGCATCGGGAGTCGGGTTGCCTCCCTCCCTCAAATATGTGCGAAGGGGGTGATGGCTGGCTCTTGTGTTATGCTCGTGAACGGGTGCTGCTTGCGGTGACTGGTTGTGTGGCAGGCCGAAGATTTATTTTCTGTTATTATTATTTAATTTTCGTTGCCTGAAATCATTAGGCTTCTTTTCCTATTAATTGCGACGGTTCTAGTTGTTCCAAATTTGCATTTAAGTTTGACGTTTGTGAAACAGTGATCACAATAACAAAAAATATATCCGGCTGAGTTTGTTGTGTGGTTCTTCTCAGACCAGGACGCGTTTGGAACCCTCATAGCTTTAACATTAAGATGGAAAGTGCTTTCTCAGAAGGGCTTATTACGATAAATCTAGTATCGTAATAGGCCCTCCTGACACTTCCATGTTGACGTACACAAGTGATCACTGATTATGATTCTAAGTGGAAAAGATATAAATAAATAAATAAATAAATTATTGTCCCGATATTATTTATGTAAAACAATAATAAATATTAAAAAAATATATAAAAAAAGTGATAAATTAAAAAGTCGAACGCAAAGTGATTTGATTGGATAGGACAGGCCTTTTGATATACCTTGACTGTTCAAGAACAGAATATATATATTTTTTTCTGACCCAAAAATGCAAATGGAGAAAAATAAAATATGTAGTTATATACGTTGCACAGTCAATGTACAGCATACATTTTATTATATTATTATAACTAAATTCCATTATTTCCTAGGAAACTAGTTTTATATATGTGATATCTAAACGTATCTGCACGAGCTAAAATGTTACTTACGTTAACATTTATATTATAAGTTCCTTATTGTTATATCATTAAACGATATATTTAATTAGATGGTAGTAATTGATGTTCTAACGTATGATGAATAGATGATTCTTGCTGATTTATCTTAAAGACACGAACAGCACTCGATACACGACCAATCTTGGGTTTTATATAAAGTGAGCAACTGTTTCAGCTGTAGTACCGACGCACCTTCGAGAAGTTAAAAAGCTTTTTGGTATCCAATTGGGTTTTAAGCCCAAATTAGGAATGAAAGTTGAGAAATAAGGGTTATTCCAAAAAGGATTGTGACCGATACATTCCGGAGAGTAGTAAGCCACTGTACAGAGGTACAGAATAGGTTACATTTATAAATTACATGGAGTGTTCTTTGTATCAGAATAATCAGAAAAGAGTGAAAAATTAAATAGAATACAGTACCCATGTTTTGCCTAAGTCGCAAAATTAGTGCTGTAAAAAAATATGTTTCTAAAGTTAATGTATAGATACATTTATAATTGAAATGTTGGATATTTGAGATTAAAGTATTAAAATGTATGTACATAATTAAGATAATACCCATGAGCCCCAAAAAATAAATGTATATTTGTAAAATGTGATTTCAGGATCAAAACACCTAACCAGCAGCTGGGGCGCTGCTCTGAAAGTCTAGTCACGTATCTTCGACTCCTCAGTAGGCTTTTTTTGTTATTATCAATTGAGTCGTTTGCAAAAGCGTTAGTTTTTTTTATCCATATCTTGTATTCGTCTTTAACAATATGTAATACTACAACAAAAAGACATGTACTTTTATAAAAATTTATCCTGAAAAATCTGTATTTCTCTTGGAAAAACCCATCATTTTAAAATATGGCAAATTTAGGGCCTCTTTATATCTCAATTTATTTAAATTTGAAATCATGCGAGAAACAAAGGGTAACGCGATTCCGTTAATTTTATTTCTCACTCCTTGCTTGAGTTCTGTAAAACAAGTCTCAATATTTAAAAATACATTAAGTCTCTAAAATGCCTGAGACTACCTGAAATAAAGTTCACATTGAGATTAAATGAGCAACCTAAGTCTAAGAAGCAATTGATAAAAATTGGTAGAATGTAAGTAAAATGCACTTACATTTTATCCGAGGTCAGAATACAATAAGAATCTAGATAGAAAGTCTTGCCTTGTCTTCCTTTAATTTTAATTAAATAATCGATCGTCCCACAACAGAAGTACCGTTGGTCAAGAGAATGATATAATAATAAATACAAACATTGTTATACGTTTAACTTTCCTATGACTATAATTTACCGGGTGAAAAAACCAACCTACCTACCGTTTCCTTACTTTCGATGATTCCTGAAGAATTAGAATAAATGAAGGCATTTTTTAACATGGTTAAAATCAAAACTAACTTGGAAAAACTGCTGCAATTTTCTAGAAAGTTATAATCTTGTAAGCAGTTTTAGTCTTAGTTGCAAGAAATATTCACTATGTATTTAAGAGGAGATGTTATCACTTTTAAATGAGGAACAATCTGCAATCACTGTAATGGATTGCTTCTAATAGTGCTGTACGTACTAAAAGTCGACTGAGAGTATCGCTTTGTCGAGAATAGCTAGAAACCGCTTTGTTTAAACGTCTCAGTTGTTTCGTATTATACTCTTTAATTCTAAAGGTGCATCAAGGTCTATCTTTGTTACATGTAGTATTGCCTAATGCAAGATCAAGAAGAAGCATAGTTTAGTCTCGATAATGCGCTTCCCGTGTTGGTCTTAAAATAAGAATCACGTCAGTCTTGCAATTATACATTGGTCTATTGAATGGGTACATTTTGAGCTTATATTGTAGGTACTTAAATTTTAAAATAACTTAAATCAATAGGATTTAGCAAAGTTTGTAGAATTCCCATTTTCTTTTTTCTACTTTTGGGGTTCTTGAAATAAATAATTTAGAATAAACAGACTATTTCAATTTCAATCTGTTAAAAAGAATGATTTCGATTATTGACAAAAATATTTCAACGTCGCATCGAAACGTTGGAGCTAGCGTGATATTTTTATCAATTCCGCAGTCCTTTTTGAAAATGTTAAAATTTTAAGATACACTGAAACATTCTCAAAGACTGTCTGTTAGAAATGTGCTTTATAGTAAATGAAATAGCAGAGTTGCTCTTGAAATCACACTTAACAATCTACTAAACGTGTTACGAGTTTCTTCTCTTAATTTCTTCTAAACACTAGGTAAGGTAAACTCTAAAGTTTTCAAGTTTTATTTATTTGTCTAGATATACTAAATGTATATTTATTTGGAATTTTGTCGAACTAGTTTTGAACCCATTTCCCTTGGGGTTCCCCCCATGAAGTCGTAAGCTACGGCGGCGTAAATCGTGTGAACCCTGAATGGGTTTTAAATTACTCGAAAAAAAATCCGATCAATTAATAACACATACAGAACATAGCCTAGTAAAGGTTTATTTAATAATAATCATGATTCACCAAAGTTTATACGTAAAAAAATAGACCACCTTAAAAAACCAACAAACAATTTTCAACATCTGTGTTATTTGAAGAAGTTACAAATTGTTTCAATATTTTACGAGTAAGGATATAGTCCTAATGTTTCTAATTAGCTAATACTTTGTATAGACAACCTCTGTTATTAGGTGATTACAACCAGTTTGTCCTTCACGCAAAGAAAATGAAATAACACTTATTTTATTAATACAAAGTATAGTTCCATTCTAATCACTATAAGAGCAATATTTCTACAGATTTAAGCATATAACGTATGCATATATTATATTATATAATATAACGTATTTTAAATTAGCATTGATTAATATTTTTATGTAGTGTCAGTTCTGTAAACTAACTAGTGACAAGTGACAGCAACTTTATTTGTCAATATGACATTTGTCTTTAACGATCACTAATATCTATCCTACCTGCTACCATAGAGTGATGTATAATAATTCTATGAAAGTACAAACCTGCGTTTGTTGAGTTGTACGTTTTTCTGTTTAATTTTATACTTTAATTTTTCTACATTGTTTCTCATTTTTATTTTGCTTAATTTTGTTGTTTTAATGTTGTTTGTTGTTGTAATGTACTGTTTATCACAAAATGATTATGTAAACAGTTGGCTGATGGGAAGGTGATAAATTATTGTACTTTGGTATCTTATTAGATTAGCACAAGTGTAATTTACTTTTGATTATTGTTATTTATTATTATTATTTATTATTATTATTTATTATTATTATTTATTATCATTATTTGTTTTTATTCACTTAATATTTATTTGTACACATAATGTCTGATGGCGATTCTTTACAGTCAAACGATGAAACATTTTATTCGCTGCATGACTCCAGTAGCTCCTTTAATAGTTGTGACTCTGTGAAGAATGATAGCCTAACTACATTAAGTGGGCAGTTGGATAGTGTATTTTCTGATCATTATAACTTTTTAAATATCTGCCATTTAAACTCTCAAAGTATTCCGAGTCACTATTCGGAACTAGAGGCTACTTTCGCACAGAGTATTTCGTTTCATGCGTTACTTATCTCTGAAACTTGGCTTAAAACATCATTGCACTCCGCACTTTACCCATTACCTGGTTTTGTGCTCATAAGAAATGATAGGACAGACAAACGAGGGGGTGGCGTAGCCATATATTTGAAAGAATGGAACAACTTATCTATATATATACAATTCAAAACTGAGCTTATACCTATAAAGAGATCCCATCTATATAAGATGATTTTAGACAGCAGAAATATGTAGGTACATACTAGACATAATGCAATGCCTCTGCATACTAATCTTTTTATACATTATATGTAGTATAAAATGTAATGATATAGCTATTTTACATAAATATATAAGATACAGGTAAATAATTTTACACATAACACAGGGAATCGATGAAAGTTGTAAAAAATATTTGTTATCAAAACCATTTAAAATTTTAGTTTATCATACACCATTAAGTTAGTTAAAACTAAATCTCTTATCAAAAGTCTACCTATGAACCATAAAACACAGTTAAAACTTCTTCGAAGCTTAGAAGGTAACGATCAAACTAAGCAACATAAGCAATTTAGTTGAACATGGAACGAAAATACAAATAATAGCATAAGGTTTGTGTGACATGCATATTTAGATTATTCTACTCGCGAGCATTACCTATTAAGTTAAAATAGAACTAGTTCCTAAGTGTTTCACAGTTTCTGCAATTAGTCGCTAGTTAAATATTTACTCAGTATCTTGTATACTGAATGTCAGTTCCTCTGATCTACATAACTGGCCCCAGTAGCTATAGCAATACAGGTTAATTCATTGTTTGCATTTATAGAAAGGGGATATATAAGCTATTATTAGAAACGTAACTGTTCGCTTTATTTTATTTCTATTTTTAATTTTTACATAAATAAACTTACCAGAAAGTAAAAGAATATTCATACACGTATGATTATTAAACCAAACGCTAAAATATAAACTATATATATGTGTTTGTTAAGGACACTCGACATTGTAAAGCCAATAGGGAGTATAAATAACGACTAAACTGCAAGGACTTAGTAACTTTAATAACTATAATAAAGTGCAAAATTATTGCAAATTATAAATAAAAATAACATTGGCATGTGATTAATAATTAATTGTTCAAATTTTCAAAACCAATTTTATAAAGTACATAAGAATATTGTTTTGGCATACGATGCATATACATAGATTTAATGATGCATAGATAAGCTTACAAATCTTACAGATAATTGCACAAATTGCGACGGTCACAACCAAAGGATTCAAAATAATACAACTACTTGAGTTGATATTCTAATTTACAAAGCATGAAAGTATAATGAATTTACAAAGCTACGTGTTACTTGCTTAAAATAAGAGTCAGGAATGAATTAAGTAAAAAAAATTAAAAGAATTATAGAAAACTAAGTAGCTGAAAGCTCTGAAAGCTTTGATTGTTCAAGCTTTCAGATATCCTATTGTTACATTTTAGAATTCTGATATGTATATATCAAGCGTCTATAATATTGATAGTTTGCGAATCCACAATATTCCCATATAACACACAAAAAGGAAAACTCATGTTTATTTATTTATTAAATCCTTATTGTACAAAAACAATATTATAATCAAATGGCGGTCCAAATGTTTTCTGATATATCATTTATCAAGAATATTGCATCATTGTCAAATCAGTAATTCCATGATGCATGGGAATATAATGATTGTCTATTTTGCAAATTGGCCTAATGGAGGGTACTCTTTACCAGTCAACTGATAAAATTAACAGAGAAATACAAATGAGGGGTATAATAGAAAAAAATATATAAGCGATATGATTAAACAATTATTATTAACAATACTATTTTATATACATAATATGATATATACTTTTTGTTAATATTTATATACTAGACCCTCATTCTATCTAATACAAGGACATAAATTAATATATAGGAACTTGTATTTATGGAATTTAGAATTGTAGAAGTTTATCTTTATAAAATGTTTCTCATTGCACATACATCTTTCATTGATTTATGTTGATACAATAAATCAATGAAAGGTGTATGTGCAATGAGAAACATTTTTATGTCTTAGATTTTTCAATTGTATATCTAGAGAGAATATAATTTTTATTCAAGTAGATATGTTATGTCAATTCAATAATCAGAGTTACAATTTGAATCAATCTTTAATAACATATATAATAATAAAAATAAAGTAAATTATCTGAAATTATATTGAAAATGGCTTATTATAGTTTGTTTTCAAATATTATACTATATTTTTCACTTTTGTTCTAAATTGTTCAAAACTATAACTGTGGAAAGTTAATTTCTTTACATACAGCTATTCCATTTAAAAATGGTAGTCATAAATATAAAATCCAATTTGTTCAACTAAAAACTAGTAGACGATTCTATTAAATCAAATTACAAATTCATATAATGTGATTAATAGGAGGGTCAAAAACTTAGCATTTTTTTTACAAAATATACGAGTACCTATTGAGTAATTTAAAATTTTCCACAATAAAACTACATACAAAGATAAAGTGGAGAATGGTGATATTATATAATAAATATATTAAACTATGTAAAATTAAAATTTACTAAACTATGTTAGTCCACATTTTCGGTTAGAACACTGCACGCGATTTAAAATAAATGTTTGAAATAGGTAACATAAAAGAAATTTAATATGCTAGTAGAATTTATTTTGTATGTCCGTCACGATAGCAAAGTATTAAAAGGGACTAAAATGTTAAAGTTGTGTTATTTGATAGAGATTAAGGGTTCCAATTCCAGGTTTGTTAAAATAAATACGAAACAAAAGAAGAGAACAAAGCCAGGTTCATTGTTGAAAAAATTGATTTAGTACTTTGCCCGTTTGTCTGCTTTTTTAATTAATGTTAGACACTATCATAATTCAGATTGTCTTATAGATATCTTGTAATATAAGTGACAGAAATACTTATTATAAGTTTAGTAGGTACTTTTCCGGTAAGTCATATAATATATATAATATTATATTATATATCATTGTACAAGAATATTCTTATAAGCAATTCTTTTGATATTATGATGCTGGAGGTATATAAAGAGAACGACGTCGTTTAACAACTCGTTTCAAATTATTTTTTACATTATCTTCCTACTCCCAACGCGGCACGTTTTAATTAATCGTGCCTACAAGAAATAGTTTTCATCTATATTGATATTAGTATTACGATAGCAATCTTTTTTTATATTATTTTATGCTCGTCGTCGTTAGGATTTTTTTTTTTATTAAAACGGTCGTCTTATTAATAATAATATCAAGAATTCTCTTTTAGGTATAATATGCTATGCTTAATGAATGAGTTTTGGACTTTTTTAGGAAAAAAAAAATATAATTAGTGCGAAATTTGTTATAGTAAGCAAGCCTCAACCAATAATCATTAAATTACTTATATTTATAAGTTTCGTATATTTAAAATGTTAATTGTATATTAATAAAATACGCATTGAAAAAACGAACAATTTCATAAATTTGAATTTAACAGTTACATAGTCTCAGTTCATAAATTAACAAAAAAATAAAACGATTTACTACGTTTTGATAATTTAATTGAGGAAATAAAATAACTATCAACGTAACAAGTGACTTTTCTCAAAGGCATATTTTTTGGAACATAAATGCAAACTATCGTATGATAATATATAAAATATTATACTCATCTAATCATTCATCATTTTATTTCAAACATATCGATGTGTTAACCTGAGTAGATAAATGATAAACAGTTTCAATTTTAATCAAAGCCCTAAAATAAAAATATTAAGAAGAGATAAAACTTAGGAAGATGGCGTATCGGTATCAATGCTTGGCTTGATAGACAGGTCGACAGGTCGGATTCAGTTCTCGGCAGTATAAAACTTTTATTTTTCCGCTTGGCCGGTTCGTTAAAAAGACCAAGAACAAAATCTGCATATAGGAAAAAATCTTATAATATTTTAGTATAATATCGTAGAATCCGTGAAGCCGCAGTTGAACGGGGTGCTTGATTAGAATCCGTGCCTTTTATACCCAGCCGTGCGATATGATTAGTCGATACTTCCATACGAGTATTATCATTTTTCCTCAGGAATTTATGAAAGATAGCCAATTTATATGGAGCACAGACACTGAATGAAACATTTAATAACAAGATAACCTTCAATCTTTTATTTATTAATAAAAATAAATCTTCTTTTATATATTTTTAAATAAATGTCAGCGTCATAACACGTTTTATCAATAAGCCAATTACAATACTTCTAAATGAATACTTTTACAATATTTAAAATCTGAATTCATAGAAATGGGTATTTGCTTGTTTACTGGTTCCGAATGCGTGCTTAATCCATTCATCTATTTGCAATACTTTGATAAGTTGCGGAAGTTTCTGTAAGAGTTCTAATAACACATGCTCGGAAAAAATAAATTGTAATAAATGCAAACTATCCGATTGCCGATTAAATGTCATTCATTTAGAAAAAAAAGTAATTTATTTTCTGTTGTAAAATTAATTTCTTTATATAACTGCTCTAATACAATTTTCTAAGAACCAACTATAAAATATTTTTTTACGTAGGTCCTTTGGTTCTCAAAATAATGCATTTCTTCTTATTATAATCTTATCTTAATTCATTATTAACTTAACTAAAGATACTTGTGGTTTTCCCTAGAACTCAGCTAAATAGGTTGCAAAGTGAAATGTAAGGAAGTATTCATACATCACTATTATATAAAATTAAATTGCAAAAAAAAATAATATATATTTGCCAAATTACTTAAAAAATACACAATATTTAAAAGTGTTCTGTAATATAAATTAATTGATAAACTTGATATTGAAATATTAGTGTAACAAGCCCCAATATATAATTTCAAATGTGATTTTAGAAACAAACATCTAATTACCGAACTTGGGATCGCATTTGAAAACATAGAAACGTACCTTTACTTTTTACTTACTTTTTTTTAGGGCTTCCAATCCCGGAATACCGAGATCTCGGTATTGCGGGATCCCCCGTCATTTTTTCAATCCCGCGTGTTGCAGGATTACGAGCGCGGGATCCGCGTGGTATTTGCGGGACTAAAAACAAGCGTGCATGCGAATAGCGATCTCTTGCGCACTGGCAAAGAATTTAAGCGCGCGCATCGCGATGCGGGTCTAGTAGGGGTTGTGGTGTGTGAGTGAAACAAGTGCGAGTCGTTTGTTAATCAGTTTTGAAGTAAACTAAACAAATATGTTTATCTGCGAGAAATATAATTAATAACTCAAGTTATTGACTGTTTCATATCTTCGTAAAGTTTTTTGGCACAGTGATTAAACCTAAAAAATGTCAAGTCCAGTTCAATATAGCGACTTTTCTTCTAGTTCTTATGTTTGGGAATATTTTCTCAAATCAAATGAGGGGTTAACGACAAAATTTTAACTGTGCAGTATTATACATAAAACTACTGCTAGATTAACCAAAGGACTACACGTTCATCTGAAATCTAGGCATCACAATATAGAGGATATGAGCAAAAAAAGGCCTGAAAAATCAGTTCAGTTCAGTCAGTCAAGTTCGAGTAATTGTTCATTATCCCGTGTACTATCTATATACATCCAGAACCACAAACTAATCCGACGTAAAAGCGAACGAAGATCACAAACCATTTTCCTATTCAAAACAGCGCAAAATTCAATGGAAGAAAGAGTTGCACGTGTGACTGCAAAAGACGGCTTACCCTTCAGTGTATTCGTAACTTCTGAAGATTTACGAGATTTGTTTCAATCAAAGGGCCTGCCTCGATCTTCAACATCTATTCGAATGATGGTAATGAACTACGGAACGACTATCCGTATGAAAGTTCTACATGAATTGTTGCAGTTGAAACAAAGTGAGCACCGTTTCTCCCTAACTTTTGACGAGTGGACGTCTACAGGTTACAGGCGGTATTATAACGTCAACATCCATACCTGCTCCAATAATCGTGCTTGGTTTTGGAATTTAGGACTTACTTGTATTTTTGGAAGTATGCCAGCAACAGTTTGCGTAGAAAATTTAAAAAAGAAAATGGTGGAATTTGACCTTGATTTAGACAAGAATATTGTTGCAATAACAAATGACGGAGCCTCGGATATGGTTAAAACCGGTAGTTTGATTCCAGCATATCAACAACCCATGGATTGGTATATTAGACGTAATATATAAAAATAAAGAATAAAGTGTTCATGATTCACTTGAAAATTCTGAGGCTGATATAAATAAAGACAAGGACAGATCAAATATAACTGAAAAGTTTGAAGATGGTATATTCACCGTTAAAGTGTATTCGGAGATAGAAGGAGAATTGAAATCTGATTTTAATGATATAATCGACAGGGTTCGGAAAATTGTACGGATATTTAAAGGCTCACCAAATAAAAATTACGTATTTTAGGAATACATTAAGAAAGAATTTGGACGAAGAATAGAATTAGACAGAGATTATAAGACAAGATGAAGTAGTTTGGCTATGATGCTAGAAAAATTTAACAAATTAAAATTGTACATTGCTAAAGCCTTGATTGATCTTGGCCTTAGTACGAACATGGAGTATAGGATTTTAGAATATGATTTTGATACTTTAGTCAATATAGAAAATATCTTGAGGCCTGTAAAACTTGCTGTCGAAGTCCTTTGTCGTCAAGATGTTAATCTCATTGCTGCTGAAGCAACGCTCAAATTTATGATCAAGAAACTAGAAGATAATCATTCAACGTTAGCTTCAGAATTAGGTTTGTCTTTGCACCAACGTATTTTATAACTACGTACAAATATGACTACACATCTAATTTATTTCCAAAATCCTCGTAGTTACCACGCGTTGTGTGACGATAAATCTTCATCTTCCAGCGAAAAGTTTACTTCCAAAAGAAATTAAAAATTTTGTTATAAGAATTAACTTCACACTTTTAAATTCATCTGAGAGCAACAATGACGAAGAGACAGATCAAATTAGAAATGGCAATGAAAACATTCACTCATCGGGTTCCGATCTTGATCTTATACTGCAAGAGGAGTTAGAGTTAACTATATCGTCAGCGTTTACTGTACTTTGCCCGTCACCATCTCGAGCTAATACACTTGAATCTATTATAAAAAAAGAAGTGGCTCCCTATGAATCTGGGGGGTCAATTTGAAAATATCTTACATTTACATATAAAGCCTTAAAAGGAATACCACCGACAAGTGTTAAAGCCGAAAAATATTGTTACAATGTTTGTCTTGAGATTTAAATAGATTAGGCTGCTCCTAATCTATTTCAATCTCAAGACAATCTCTCAATTGGTTTGTTTAATCAATTATATTATTATATATTTTTGGAGATATCAAGTACTGTTACAAGAACAGACTAAATTTTAAGAAATACCTTGTTTATTCAGTTACTTTATCACTTTATGTTTATATCTGAATTTAAATTATTTTCCAATTGTGATCAAATTAGTAAACTTAGTTTAGAAACAATTGATAAAAAATTGTAGAATCTTAGAAAAGTGTAATTACATTTACATTTCTGAGGCCAGAGTGAGCCTAGAGTCTAAAGAGAAACGTCTGTGCCTAATGTTAAATTTGATTTAATACTCCTACACTGACTTTTTTTAATACCTACATCAAAAAATATTAATATTATACTGTAAGAACTGAACTTTGAATTTTATTATGAGCATGGTCAATATAATATCTCTTCTAAATTATTTAATACAAATTATTTTTGGTTACTTCAGATGTATTTGCTATTTGTCTTAATAGAATACAATCTTCAGTTACTGCAATTGAATGGTTTTAATGGTGCTTTAGGTACTTAAAATCGACTGAGAATATCGCTTTATCAAGAACAGCAAGAAACCGCTTAATTTAAATGTTCCAGTTATTTCATTACTGATGCAGTACACAATACCCTTCAGATTTAAAAGTGAATCGACGTTTTCTATTTTTCTTAATAAGAAAAAAAACGAGTAAAAAACGAATAAACGAGTACCTTACATTGAAATAAAACTTATTTTTACGGATTTAACTCGTAAAATGTCTGGATTTAAATATTTAAGATTTATACGCGAGTTAAATTCGTACAAAAATAGTGTTATTTCGATAACTATATAATTTTGGCCATATGGAATTATTATCGTTCATTGGCGTACAAAATTGCTTAATCGACAATATTGGGTATTTACTTTTTATTGCCGTTACTTATGGTATTTAAGCAAACGTATACCACAGTCTAAGCCTTAACTGAGCTAAATTTAAAAATCATACATTAAAAAAGTATTTATGGTTTATGGGGAAATAAAATATTTTCAAAAATTCATTCGTTCCTTTATAGTTTTTACATACTTTGGTAAGTACAAAGGGTTCGTTTTATCAAAATCGAAACCTACGTCTACGAAATCGCAGACACAGCTAGTGTTAAATATATTTGAGTCATTATCATGCCATGTTAAAATTAAAATGTTATCTTATATATGTAAAATGATCCGACTAAAAATCCTGTGTCACTTCTGGAATATAAAAAAATACTAACACGATTATTTAATACTAATAATAGTGAAATGAAAAAATGTAAAATGAAGCAATGCTTTTGTTAAATGTTTAGGGTCCGCAGATCTGATTTGACACTTATCATAATATTTTGGCGATAAACATAATATTTTTAAATCTTGAGATATAAGCTACGAGTATATAACTGTTAAAAAAATAAATTAACAAACGTACATGTATTTCTACATAATACTCGTGTATCGTTTAAAAATATAAATAAAAAATGACTTTATTTTTTAGCATACTTAGTTGCTTCAAATATAATTAAAGGAACATTGTATACCGAACATTTTGAAACCAGAGTTAAGCTCTAGCTAACGAGTAATAACTTTAATTGGATAAGTCTTAATTAGCTTCGTTTGTCTCATAAAGGAAATTATAAATACTTTAGTAAATAACTGGTTTTTGATGATTATTTTTGGTGCATAAAATTGAATGTTGTATTTTAGTTTGCAGAAAACAAATTTTCATATAACAAACAAAACAGTATCAAGTTTTATTTCCTTAAAAAAGGAATAACTTACGTCATATTCTAAATTTCTGTTGTGTTTTATTTGCCCAGTAAAAAAATATATATTAATTAAAATTTATTAAATAAGACATCTTTTTATTGAATATATAATTTATTACAAAGACAATTTAATCTCCGTCCCTCTGAACCTTGTTTCAATATAAACATGTTTTTTGTTGAGGGATTAAGTAAAAAACAAATGTTATTTGAATTAAGAACAAAAATAGGCTAAACTCGAATCTATACATCAGAGTACTGTCAGGTCCAATACTAAAAATATAGTAAAAATAATGACTCCTATCAATTCATAAGATTGTAATGTATCAAGTTTAGTTTTATTAACTCATTTGTGTTCGTGCAGCGATTTTTATCAACAAAAGCTTTTGTCTACCATTGACAGAACCGACTCGCAACAACGGCGTCACATCGACTGAAATGGAGGTTTTTCAATTTTAGAATATTATTTTAAAACGAGTAAAACAAAAAAAAAGAATGCAAGCAAAGATAATATTCCTTCAGTCACAAAGGCAAAGCATGAACTACCAACTGGGACAAATTAAAGGTAATCTTCCTCTGTACATCATGGCTTACTCAAGGCTTAGATAGTCATATACGACCAAGACTTTCACGGCTGAACTATTTAGAAACGTACAAGAAACGCAAATTATGTAAATGTAAATACCAGCATATTCTTGCCCAACTCGCAATAACAATTGCCTGGATCAAATTATTAAAAAAATGCAATGTAACCAACGCTTATTTTAAATTCACTTATCACAGATCATGCTCCTGTCCTGATATAGCTTATCTATCTATCTATCTATCTATCTATAAAAGTAATTGTAAGAAATAAAGACTGCGGTTGTTTAAAGACCATTAGTATCACATAAAAAAAAGAGTTTGTGTAGACTATCTTTCTTGGAGTAAACCTATTGTGGTAAAAGTCAAAAAACTAATTTAAGTGCTCAGAAATCTTTTCCTCAAATACTCTATTCCGATCTTGCTCAATCGCTAATTTCTAATTGTATATTTGTATGATGATGTACCTCTAACTTTATTGCTCACATTGGAAAAATCAAAAAGAAGATTATTAAAAGTTATGCTTTTTAAACCATCGCTTTTCCTAGGTGGTTAAAATGCCTAACTTATGAAGATACAGAAAAACTATAACATCTTTTTGAATCCTCGCTCATGAAACATATATTAAGTTTTTGGATTATTGCGATTTATGTTTTACTTTTATTTTTGGGTCCTCAATTTCATTTGTTCTTTGATACAATTTTCGATCACTGTTTTCGTAGGTACCTACATTTATAATTTCGATCCCAATAATGATCATTATTATTATTATCATTTAATAAGTGTAACAGACTTAACTGTCATGAAAGATTATTAAAATGAACGTTATAGGAGCGAATCATTATTATTGAAATTTAATTTCATTTAAGTTAAAAATCGCATAACTATACATTTAGAATTATTTCGATATATGTATTATTATTACCTAGTCTTTAATGTCTTAATTTATTCTTTGTCTTCATTTTGATCTATTTTAGTATACAATTTATATACTTCAGTTACTTTTATAATAGTACATAAAATGAAAACTATAATTCCGACTAAGCGGATACGTAGTACCTGACCTCAATCCCCATCCCAGAATTGATTTCCCAGCAACTGAATAGAAATTGCATTTGCAAATTACTATAACTTGCGTGTTCAATCCATTTAAAAATCACTTTGCTTTTTTTTATTTTACCTTTAATTCATACTGATATTTTAAATCCTAAAATAACTCTACCAGTCTTGAAGGATTAAGAGACGGTTAAAACCATTTGAGTGTGGTTTTTACCAGTTTCAGATGTATTTATTATGTGAGTATGTATGTATTTACTGTAATATTTGAAATTATTTTCTTCAACACAAAATGACAGCTGGAGAATTTTATCACAGAGTACTAAATGTTTTTAACATTTCATAATACGACTGTGAAGATATATTTTTGAAATTTCGAAAGCACTCACGTCGCGGCTTCATATGTCGCCTATCATTATTTTCCACGATTGAAATTTAAACCAAGGGTAATAAAATACTGAAGTTATAAATTAATTATTTTCGATTCACTTATTATTATTATTATTATAATAAGTATTTTTTTATTAATATATCTGTTTTAGTAGTTTGAGTCCACCAATTTAAAACATTCTTTTAAATTGAGAACGTAAACTAAAAGTTATCTGATTTTTATAACATTTAATTTTAAAAGCTCGTACGTAAATTATTGGTTTATAAAATTGAACATAAACGAGAAGTTGTGGCAGGTTAATTAAAATTTCAATAACAGCAATATCCGTCGCTTCATTTGGTCCTCAGTTCTAACTTTGCTAGTTATTTTATTTTATTTTTTATAAATAGTTGTTTAGTTTTTATTACGCTATATTAAGTAATAGTGTTGTAGAATTTATTTTCTTCACTATCATTTTACTATAAATTAGTTATAAGTAGCCACCAATTACGATAGTTTTTATCGATAAAGGTACTTTGATGTCATGGTAATATAAGTTACATAAATCGACTTACGTGTAGTTAACATTGAAGTGTTTTTTTTTAACAACATAATATTTCACAATAACTCTGTTATTGATTAAATATCAACAAGAATGTTTGTCTGTCTAGGAATAAGAAGCAGATAAGAAGGCAGAGCAGACGCTCTGAATAAAGGTTACAAATTTGTATAAAATCATTTATGGACAAGTTTTGATCAGAATTTTTTTTTGAGCTAATTGATACTTATTACATAGTTTTAAAATTTAAAATGAACAAAGAATTATTTAAGATTTTTTGTCCATCTTTTGTTGCCTCACTATATTTAATTTATACTTTTTTTTCATTGTTCTCTTTTTATAATTAAAAGAATCACAAATTATTAGTGTTTAGATTAACTTTAATTGAGAAGGAAGTAACACTAATACGAAATTGGTAACAAAGAACGAAAAGTTTAAGATAAGATGACGAAAAACGATGAAAGTGAAGAATTTTTCTAATGATTCTATTTAGGTCATTGAGGATAGAGAAATAATTGAAAAGATATCTTGAAAAATTTTCCTCATGGATATTAAGTCATTTTATTCTTCAGAAAGACTAAAAGAATTCCTTCATTGACTGTTTCGAAAAGTGATATTTTTAGAAAAACAAGGAAAAGATTAAAAAAATTATAAAATCTGATTTTTTTAAATATTTATTAAATTAAAATACCCATATAGTACGCATTTTAAATTTACTATCATATTAAAAATAATAGGAATATCCCTTTCCATTTGAATATTTGGTTACAACTACTCATATATTTGGTTGAAATTGACGAGAGGATAAATGGGTTCAGGCGTGGATAATGGCAGGTATTTTATGATGAAGTACAATGGAACCTTCGGAAAATACTTTTTTGAATGTACGCCTTTAACCTACTGTAATAAGAAATGGTTTAACATGCGTTGAATTTATGTATATTAATTACTTAATGATTATTACTTCCATAAAATACTTGTTTTGTGAATTAAGGATTTAAATTGAATTAACATATTTTGTATGTTATAAAAAAATAAATAACATTATTAAAAGGTAGGAGAATAGACAGAATTACATTACAGGACTGTCATTCGAGTTAACACAACTTGTTCACAACACTACAAACACAACACATATCGGATCTTTGAAACACAATATTCCCGGAATACATGAGCTACACCACTCTCCGCTCAATTTGCAATTCTTTCAGTTTGGATAATATACCTAATGACTTGAAGATAAGGAAGGTAAGCACAAAATAACGTTCGGCAGTCATTGACGCAATCTAAGCACATCTGGGTGTTGCTCGGCTTGTCCAAGCCGCATTTAGTCAATATAACTAGATTCTTTTACTAGATAGATATATTTTCGTAGATATCTTTTTATAGATAACATAAGATGGTAAAATTTTTCTTAAATGGTGCTTAAATTTAGACTCATTCTTTTTTTTTTTTTTGCAAATTAATTCGTTTTACATTATATTGCCAAAAAATATTGCTGACTTATTACATAAAACAAATACTATAAAGGGTACACTAAACGTCTTCTTCTATACAAAGAAAGCTTATTATTAATACTATGTTGACGACAGAAACATAGATAGATTTATTGAAAATCGTGTATTCGTTGTTTCAATAAAACCACTTCCACTGAATACGGTGAACAATAGTCTATTAGCGTTTACTTTGAAGATGAAATATACTGAATGTATTATAGTGAATGTTAAGTTTAGAATCTTTTAAGCTCTTGCAAATAATTGTCATTTCACAAACAAGTTAAAAGCCATGGAGACCATGGAGTTTTTGCCGGCTCTTCTCCATGGACCAAACCGTTGGAACCGTGCACTTTTACTTAATTAATATAAAAAAAAAAATACTGAGACATCGACTTTGAATCTTTTGGCTTCATACTTGTAAAGTGTACATTAGTACTCTTCACAAGTTTAACACAGATTGTTGTGAATTGGAAAATGGGACGATAATATTTTTTTAGGAACTGCTCAAAACTAACCCATACTACATCTTAATGTTTTTATTTGATCTATTGCTTGATTTGCAAAAAAAATATTTATGAATTAAAATTATTCTTAACGGTATTTCAATTTTAGACCATTAACCCCGAATTTCACCTTACCTTCAGTTCACCTCAATTTCTTTTAACCTTGACAAAATAAAAATATGTCACGAAATTGTGTTTAAAAATAATTTATTTTTCTGGAAACAATAATAAGGTTGAAAGCGGGGCTTGAACTACTTCACTTGAATCAAAACTCTGACGAATAATTTATGTACTATGGATAACAAATACATATGTATAGTTTGTGTTTAGGTAAGTCTTAAATTGTACAACCCCAATAATAGGTATATCATTATTAATAACATATCTAAGTATTTGTTATAATTTACAAAAACTTATCAAAGTTTATAATTAATTATTATAAACAGATAAAAACAATACTAAAATCTTTTATAAGTTTCTCCTTAATTTATAAGTAAAAATTCTAAATATTTGAAAATAGAATAGTTATTTTAGACATTACCGCTAAAACCGTCCTGAAAGCTGTTTAAATATTAATTTTCTGTTTAAAGTAAAACACCGCATGTAACATCTTATATTATGCGCCTTTAATTACACTTTGTAAGAGAAAGTTCTATTATAAACGGTTCGAATATAAAATGAATTCAACACGGAACATGTGTTATGTATTATGTACTAACTTGAAGAGAATTTACTAAAATTTTTGTTAATGGTTTTAATAATTACATAAAGTGATAATATGGCGTAATAAAATCTACGAGTTAGTTCAAAAATATAACATGCTTGTAATATAACCTGGTAACAAAAACTTTTATTATATTTTAGTTAAATTATAACCTACTATTTATATTAAAAGTAATAATACAATTATAACAACCTACTTTCGGATTCAAAATCAAAAGTAAAAATGGAAAAATAGTATTAAAAAAAAATACAGACAACTGTTTTTTATAACCAGTTAGTTGCCAGCAAAGTAATCCTAACTAATAAGCCCTCTGTCGTTACCTCACTTTTTTACCAATAATAGATATTTAAATTTATTTCCACCAGTAATTGATTGGTTTAGTAGTTACCTGAGTTAGCGCCGACAACGCATTCGCATTGACTAATTCTTTTCCTCTTGGTGCAGTGTTAATGCTGGTGTCCCGCAAGGAGAAATATTGTCACATTTTATCTTTTCCAACTTCATTAATAATATTAAACACAATATTTTTTCTCCCTATTACTTTTACTCTCTATGTATGCAGATGATTTACATATTTACTTTCTGTCAACTTTGGCAACCCTTACTGGCGCTGTTGCTCGACATAGTAAAGATCTCTGCTCTATTTTCAACTAAAGTCTATCAAACGGCAGGTCTATCAAAAGAGTCAATGGAACCACTTGTAAGACTATATTATTAACGGCCACACTAACAAAAATTTGGTATTATAATTGAACATCACTTTATCGTAGACCTATCAACTAAATGGGATAAGAAGGTAGAAAATCAATCAGAACGATCTAGCTCAGACATAATTTAATAAGATTGAGGGAAAATATCTATAAACATGTAAAATTATTTTAATTAATATAAATATAGAATCTACAGCCATGTTAAGATTATTTTAATTTATATAAATATAGAATAAAAAATAAACCGATACGGGTTCCAGCTCGTAAGTTTAAGCTTGAGAGACTTCAAAATCAAAATATATTTTTTTTACTTATGAAAATTTCTCTTAATATCTCGTACTCTGTGGTGAAGGTGAAGAAGTTATGAAGAGGCGGACAGTAAAATATAAGCAGTATGGCATTTGAGTTACATTTTTTCTGACTGAGAAGTGAATATGTATCCACTTGGTAACTGTATGATACAATGAACTATTTGAAGCAGCATGTAGGTTTGGTGGCTTTGTGGAGTAAAAAGTAATGAATTTGTAATAATGATGCCTTTGTAATCCGTTGCTCATTACGTAATAATTGCAAAGTAAAATTGTGTAAATATATCAGTACTTTTCCATGCGTTCTTTTAAAAAAATACTTTAATTAACTGATCAAACTAAGTCTTTTTCATGATTAAGAAGTGTAACCCTTTCTTTTGCTTCACTGCCTCTTATTTTATGTAATATCAAGTATTAAAATTTGGATAAAAATTACCTTACAAAAGCATGTCGAGGGACAAATATTTTTTCTGAGCACCAGATGGGCTGATTTGTTTTTTTTTTCATCGAAAAATCAATTGAACTCTTTTATTCTTAGAAGCACAAAAACGCAAAATATTAAGGTATCCGGACATTTTAGTTATCGTTATGTCACGTTAAAATTAAAATATAATCTAATATATGTTAAATAAACCGATATAAATATGTATTGAGATAAACTGCACTACCTTACCTTGACCGTGACATGAGGCAAAGTAGTTTGCTTACAAATTCCTTAATCATAAATAAGAAGACATTACTGTTTAAGTTCTTATTAAAATTATGTTCATTGTATTCTACACGCCTAAGCAGAAAACTTTATTTAAGGCCGACCTTGGACTGCGGACCACATTGAAAATCTTCAGCAACTAACATCATAAATTAGGTTGTGTTATTGTAGAAATTGTAAGAAACTTAGGATAGTAATCACCTAACAGTTTGACAACAGCTTTACATAGTAATCAGCTAACAGCTTTAGTCTTAACCTTAATGCTACTTAAAATTATGAAAGAAATATAGTAATTGATATAAAGTTAAATATGAGAAATTCCTGGGCTGGATTCGTATCTTTGTGGCATGCGTGAAAGGCTTTAACGTACACCATATATTTTGCTTGCTTGTAGTCTAGTGCAGTCGTACATTAGCTTATTTTATTTTCATGCTTTATATAGTGTTAATAATATTTATTTATAATAACTTAAATGGTAAATACATCCGAATTTAAATGTTCTAGATGAAAAGTTTCGAAGTAGTATTCAACAGTAGCGCCACCTACGTAATTAATTATGGAATGTTATTAAGTATTTACTGTTAATTGATTTAAGAATTAGAAAGATAGGATATTTTAACATAATGTTTAATTTTTTCTTAATTATTAGAACTTATTATAAGGTATAAATAATAGGATCTGTAAGTTGGTCATGAAATTGTAAATTCTCTTACAAATGGTCGCCTATTCTATTACAAATGGTTGGATATTAAACATTGAAGTGCAAGTACTGTGTATTACTGAAACAAGCCCTAACAATAGATTCAAAAATTATAATATTACGTGTACAAAGGACTCATGTTAAATAATTATTGTTAAACAACTCCCTCCTTAGAGATTGTATTATCCTTGTGTAGCGGTGGGATTTCACAAACAAATAAATAACGGATACACAGAACAGACTCAGAACTACTATTTGTGGATTAACAAATAATTGTCCAGTGTGCAAATGTAACTCACAACCTTGGTAGTCAGGGTGACTAAACACTATACTAATAAGTCATAAAAGTATTTCATGGTATGATTACTTCGAATTGACTTCTAAAAAAACTAAATTAGAACAGCAAATGTAATGAGATTCATTTTGCTTTACTCAAACTTCATTCAACCAATTTATTGCTTTTGTTATGTAAACGTAAAAATTACTTTGTCTCAACATATTTCTTTTCAATTATCTTCTATTTCTGAGCCAATCACTCTATTCTTAAATTACACAGATTTTTTTGATTAAAATGTGCGCTAAAAAAGTTTTAATTATTTCATTACATAATAATATATTGTAATACTAATATGCAAAGTCGTGTAAAATAGTAGTCATTCTAATAACATATAATCTATGATTGGGTATGACATATTTAAATTTTTCTTAATTTCTTTTCTTTCGTTTTTGTTTCTTCTATTGTGTACTAGCCGTTAGTTTAGCATTTAAAATAATTAATTATACTCTTACACGCTTGATTTAATAACATTTAAAGCACATAAATATTAATATGTATTATTAAAAGTTCATATATTATTAAATTTGACTTGAATATAGAATATTCAATTTGTGAGCTAATTTCTATCTACTTGGTTTCAGTCTATCAAACCTAAAACGATATTTAAGCTTGTTTGATCATCATATATTATATCCGTTTAAACTTCGATCTACAAGCAATTTTGTCGGTAATAGTAATGATCACTTTGAATATAAAAAGCATGGTATAAAATACAAACTTTTTATTTATTGTTGAAACGAGAAATCCACTTTGAAAAAAAAAATGTTCTTGGTCAATATATTTTTTTTTATTTTCATGCAAGTATTTGTATGTCTATACTGTTAGCCCTGTTGGCTATTACAGCGTTACCGAAGGAGCATGCAAGTAACAATTTATCTAAACAGAGGGATAATTAAATTATTTAATAGTGGGTATATTTGAATTAAAATAATTTCCTCTTATTATACAAATAATTCTCGTTAACATCAATGGATTAAAAACCTCTTAAATTATAATTTAATCAACGGATTAAAAAGTACCTATCACAAACAAAATGAAAAATTGCCTATTTTTAATATTTACTAAACTATCTTGATAGATAGGGCTGATGCCCTCAATGAAAAATTCTAATGAAAGATTGACAAAATCAAACATTAAAATGCTTTAAAAGACAAAAAAAAAAATCAATGAACAAGTATAAATATAAATACACAGTATTGTGAATAGTACATATTTATTATTATTTAAATGGCAACACGGCAAGTTTAGCAAGATTAAATACTGACCCTCAGTAAACACTTCATAATACGAAGCAGACCCTAACGCCCTTCCATTGTTATTAAATTCATTAGTTAAAACTTTCTTTAGGGTAGAAGATAGAACATTTTAGTTATAGTGAAAGTGTAGTAAGAAACGTCGATGACTTTGACATACAATGGCAAAGTTAGAGTACAAAGAATAACTATTTTTAAATGGATTTACTTTGTGTATAGTTTCTACTGCTTTGCGGCAACATTATTCATAAGAAGTCGATAGAAAAATAAATTGATGCATATCATATCAGTAAGTCAATCTTAAATCAAGCTAGAAACCAATATGAGGGGGACCGGCCCGGACTTATCCGAGGCCCAGTACGGGTTTCGGGCGGGTCGGTCCACAATAGACGCGCTCCAGGAGCTGAAGCGCGTCACACAGGAGGCGGTGGCGGCGGGGGATGGCATGTTGGCTGTGTCGTTTGACATCGCCAATGCCTTCAACACCATCCCCCACGCCACAATTACTGAGGCACTCCGATACAATGGGGTGCCTCCATATTTGCGGGCCCTGCTGGCGGACTACCTCCATGAGAGAGAAGTCCTGTTCGTCGGCGGGGACGGCCGCATGAGGCGGCATAGGGTGCAGTTGGGTGTTCCGCAGGGGTCGGTCCTTGGACCACTCCTGTGGAACGTCGGTTTCGACTGGCTCCTCCGGGGCGCCCTCCCCGATGGAGTGGGTGTCATTTGTTATGCCGATGACACCCTTCTCACGGCGCGGGGGAGATCGTTCGGGGAGGCAGTCACCCGGGCGTCAATTGGGGGGACCCTGGTTGCCGATCGGATCCGGCAGCTGGGGTTGAAAGTGGCGCTACCCAAGACCGAGGCCCTATATTTTCATGGGCCGCGGCGGGGTGCGCCACCTGACGCCCATATCGTGGTGGGTATCGAGAGGGTGCGGGTGAGTGCCACGATGAGATATCTGGGCCTCACCCTGGACGGGCGGTGGAAGTTCCGAGAACACTTTCGTGAACTTTCACCGCGCCTCCTATAGGCGGCGAGGAGCCTAAATTGGCTCCTCCCGAACGTGGGAGGGCCAGCCACAGCATGCCGGCGCCTCTATGCCGGCGTGCTGAAAAGCATGGCCCTTTACGGCTCCCCTATATGGGCGGACGCCCTGACAGGGTACAACCAGGTTCACCTGCGTAGGCCCCAACGGGCCATCGCACAGAGGGTGGCGCGGGCTTTCGCTACGGTGAGCCATGGTGCGGCTTGCGCCATGGCGGGCACTCCACCGTGGCACTTGGAGGCCGAGGTGCTATCCGCCGTCTATAACTGGACGGCGGACAAGAGGGCGCGGGGAGAGCGCCCCGCACCGGAGGAAAGGGCCGCCGTCCGGCTGGCGGCCCGCGAGAACATTCTCCGCCAATGGATGGCGGAGATGGCCGAGGCCAATTTCGGACGGTGGAGCCTTGACGCCACGACTGCCACGAAGGAAGCGGCGGAGCGGGCGCGCATGGACGATCCCCTTGCGCCCCCGCACCGCAGACGTCGAAGGGGCCGGAGAAGACGGCAATTCGAACTTCTCCAGCCTGGTGGTGGCCAGTGGGCAGGGGGTGTGGGGACACTCCCGCCCACATTGAACAGGTCACCACCCGCGTCGGGTGGGAACGACCGGGCGCTCCTGGTCGCTCCCACAGGCCCCCCCACTCAGCAAGGGGGGCAGGTGGGGTCCGTCGTGTAAAAGACGGGCCGTCGCCGGCGGGGTCGTGGATGAAGGGCTAGCCGTACCCACGACTCCGCCAATAAGGCGAGGAAGGAGCGCCGCGGGGTTTTTAGTGGGTACACCATTTTCGGGAGTCCCACACACGCCCCTCGCTTCCCCCGCGAGGGGTACGGTGCGTAAGGCATTTTCCCCGTGGAAACAAAAAAAAAAAAAAAAAAGCTAGAAACCAATATTCTCTAACAATGAGTATTGTTTTAAAAACCCATTAAGACTTTCTGGTTTTCAGTTTGGCTAACGAAATAAATATGAAAAGAATAGTAATATTCACATCGTCGCAAAAAATAATATATAATATATTTTATGGAAATAGAACATAATATAAAATAATACATAGTTGTAGAATATACAACATTTGAGTAATACTATTTATGACTTAATTTGTAGAAATATGTAGACCAAATATGTAAACCTTAAGCATAATTATTTAATTTACAAGTTACCTAAATCGTAGCTACTATTTAGTCCTTTTTAAGTTTTTGCTATTCACGATACTCTCTACTTTATAGATAGTCCTGGGCACTCAGGTATATATTAAAAAATGTTCTATAATTCTCGGGGTTTTTGTGGGGACCGTTATCGCTCAAAGGATATCTTTGCCTTAAGCCTTAGTGTTAAGGGGGTTATCAAAGTTTGTTAACATAAATAATCTTCTGAATCCCCAAGGTTATTACAGCTTTTGAGAAAAATATTATTGATACAATATATTCAGTTTTTCAGAATATTAAAACTCTTTATAAAATGTCATGGAAATTAACATGGCAAGGAGAATAAGAAACCACTCTTTTGATTTGTATTGCGAGTTTTATTATTATGTTGTCTTTTAAAACTGTGGTATATATTTTATTGCTTATAAATTTATATAAAAATATAAGATTTAGATCGCGATTTGTAAAAAAATATTTAAAACAATAATAGTTTAAATAAATAACCTATTGGTTAAAAAAAAAAAAATTGCAGTGCTTAAAAATATAGCAAATGCTGATACAGCTATTTTCTTCACGGCTCAATTGGTATTAATACCTCAAAATTAATCTTACAGAAGGTACTTCTGTTGTCCACGCCGTAGCAACAATAAGAGCTTGTAATTAATAAATTTAAATTATTCGAGACAAGGATTTTATTATTTTATTTTTGTCTGTCTATAGTGTTAGCCCTGTTGGCTATTACAGCATCACCGGGGGAGCGGGTGGGTCAGGAGACCCGCCCTTAAAAAGGGGGGGGCTAGATGGGCCCCCATGGGGAATGACGTCCCAATCCCGACACGGAACTGACAAAAAGTATACTAAATATTAGCATACCATATGGTATGTTATTGTCCTATTTTTCATCCCTATTATATTGATTTATAATCATAGCATTAGTCCTACCATAATCACTGTAATATAAAACTTGTACATCATTATTTCTTCTGCCGTTATATGGAGCTTAGAAATCTAAAATAGGAAGACTATTAAATCAGCTTTAGCCAGTCAAAAAGAACTGTACGTTTTTATCAACGTTATGATAATACTCTTCAAGATAGGATTATGTATCTAGCCAATTAAAGAAAGAATATTATAGAAAGCACAAGAATCCCAGCATTCAGTTCGTTATTTTATATCAATTCTAAGGTAGAAAGCCGAGATTTACTAAAATGTTTTTTATTAAAAAACTCAGTACAATTTAAGAAAAACTCATTTGTAGGGATAATAAGGAGGATAATAGATAATGAAAAACGAATTACTTAGTTAATGTTATTTCAATAAACCTGCAGCCCCGAAATTAAGTACACTAATGATGATCAATCCATACATGAAATGTCATATTATTCAACTACATTAATTAGTAGAACACTCTCCGAGAACAAATTATATTTTAACTATCGGTTCATCTGCATGAAACTAAAATCAACTTAAGACATACATATTAGTAATTGGCTAGAAAATAATTTTGAAAACCTTTTTTTTCTCATTCCAACAGATTCCTTCTTACGTTCATAATTGGATCTCCTTTAACGCCTCATGGGTTAAAGTTATTATTTAAAATATAGTTAAATAATAATTTATTAATATTTAAATATATTTTTTAAATTTAATATATATTTTATATATTTTCTATGAATGTGAAGGAGCGTGGAAGCAAAAAAAAATAGAATAATTGTGTAAAAATGTTATTCATTCCTACTTAACTTTTTTTTACAGCGTTTATCTGTACTTTTAATTATACATACTAATACAATATTCAAGAATATTTCTGGGATATAAGAACAAATATTAAATTTATTTTCTCTTTCTATAATAGCTTGTGCAATTAAATGCGATCGCCAATTACTCTAATGTACCCTGTTATCTTAATCTGCTTCTATTGCAAAATGGCTTGTTATACGATTTATCAATGTGTTCAGATATACCGTCAATTATTTTTAATAAAAGAATTTCAATTTCGGGCTGTGACAATTAAAAGTACAGTAAAATCTATTATCTGTACTGTACTGTATTATCTCTAGTACTGGAAGATATCTCAAGTTCAACAAGCACGTTTTCTCACATTTCCATGCAAAAGTATACTGAGTGTTTGCTTTAGTAATGGCATGTTCTGAAGCGAATGTGTTATAATAGGATTTTTATTTTATTTGATCGAATCAAATACTTATTTTTATGAAATTATACATTAAAATTAATGATTGAACAAAAATAAAATAGGATTATAAATATGATAATTAATTTACTGGAATCTGCTGGTGTATATGATTTATAAAAAAATAATAAAGATTTAATATACTATATAATCTTTAAAATATTTTTTTATTATGTTTTTATAATAATATAGTTTTGAAAGTGTTTGCATAATTATTTTAATCTTTCTGTCTTGCATCAAACGGTTGGACGGATTCTAATCTTGGGATATTGAAATGTTGGGATAGAAGTAGTTTATACTGAGGAGTAAATAAGATTTCGTTATCCTTTTTTTACTTTTCACTTATATTATTCTAAAGCTAACTTCTTGGGGAACATAAATCTTTTTCAAGAAATAAAGATTCCCGTCAGGTTATTATAATAAACCA
The DNA here is from genome assembly GCA_959347405.1 of Napeogenes sylphis. NCBI lineage: Eukaryota > Metazoa > Arthropoda > Insecta > Lepidoptera > Nymphalidae > Napeogenes > Napeogenes sylphis. The sequence goes on along the minus strand of OY365788.1, from coordinate 23,311,836 downwards.
GGATCTAATTGTTATTTTTCGACATATAGAACCAATTTGTATTATTGCCTTTACTTAAACAGAGTATCACAATTCTTTGCTCTGTTATCCTGAAATTAAATGTATACTCAAAAAAAAACACAGTCATGGTTTGGTGAGGTGATAAGCTTTGTACGTTTCGCGAAAAATTCTGACAAATTGTATTATCTTTAATCGTGTTGTGCAATCCCTACCCTTTATGCCTTATAATTCAAAGTGCAACTGAAAAATCCAATGAGTATATATTTTGTAAATTCTTTTTATACTTATGTGGAATTTCTTTTTGTGGAATTGATTTTTTACTGCAAATATTTTAAATGTTGGTGTAATGAACGTTTAAATTAATTTTGCTACAACCTCTGAAATTGAATTTACAGTCCTTTTTCTCAAAGGCGGTTTAGAGGAAATCATTATGTAACTAAAAACTTGTGTGGTTTTATGAAACCACCGTAAAAGTGAAACTTTTTTTCACATTATAGACATTTAACTAAAAATTTTCGGAATAATATTCCATTAAGGGTATAAAAATTGCTTCATCAATCTTAATTTTATACTTAGAAAATGGGAATGATAATGGGAAATGATAAAAGTAGACTAGGTCTCCAACTAATATTTTTATTGAACTCTGTGTCTTAGAGTACGACATACATAATACTTAACAATTATTTAGATGATATACACATATTAAAACACTGAAAACAATATTTTATAATCGTTGAGTCATTTTGATCCGTTTTTCAATTATTTTCAATCATTCTATTATCAATTCCATCTTCATCATGAATTTCACAGTTTATAAATGTAACCAATATTTTATGGTAACTAAAATACGTGAACAGTGACTTACATTCGATTTTTTCAATGTATCTAGTAAAAACCGCATCGATACGAGCGCCTTTCACTTTATCCCTACTCCGCGGCCGACCGTCACGCGACATGCAACACACAGACGAAAAAGTTTGAGACGATGTAATAAAAGTTTCACTTTAAAAAATTACCAATAAAATTGTAGTCCTCTTTCCGTTGCATTTTTTATTCTGTTTGGTATAGAACAAAATATCTAAGGAATGGGTTAAATAATAAGACATTATAGGTTAAATAGCCCTAAGTATAATAATTATTTATTTCTATATATAACAACAAAATATTTTAGTATAGAAAAACTGTAATGTGTACGTACACGCCAAAGCCCGTAGCGGTCGATTACTATTTTACTTTTTCTATTTACGGCTCGGTATCGCTGTCGTCACGCGTCGTATATCGTGGATTTATTTCTAGTGTGATACTTCTAGTAGCAATATAAAACTTTATGACCCAGTTAAGGATCCTGAACGTTTACTTTATTAGAGGGATGTAATTTATTTTTATTTTTACAAATATTGATGTTTGCTATTGCATCTTAACTCATATTTTTTTTTAAAAAACAAAACAGAAACTACAAATCACAAATTATTTAAAATGGAACTTCTGTTTCTTGAAATAAAAACTTTAATGAATTTTTAGCCATGGAGACTTCATGTAGTAGTAATTAGTAGTAACTAGTAGTAGTAGTTCTTGTTTATAATGACAAAAATGTATATAATAATGGTTGTAATCAGTTTAGGCGACACTATAATTTTGCATCACTTTTATAATATTGATTAGTTAAAGTTGCTTAATTCTTTTAAATTTTGAAATATTATCGTCTAATTTTTTTAAAGGAAGTTTTTCATTATTTTCTGTTTTTTGAATTGGAATAAATTATTAATACGAATTCGAATCAATAATTTATCAACACGGTCTCTAACCTATGAACTCTGGGAAACTATTCCATCACTCTGTCAATTGATCGTGTTGATATCCACCTCGATGAATCTGGGCTTACATTTTTTTAACCGTTATTATTGGGACGCAACATCTTTTTGGCTATTTTCGGAATCCCTACAAAAATACATACTATTTATTATATCATTTTCTTCTTAAAATGTGCTATGTTTTTGTGTGTAACGTCTTTGCTACAAATGTCTGTGAGGTGACATTTATGAAAATTACATGTTAGGCAATAATACTTGTATTTCATAATTTCGTTAAACTATATAAACGAACAGCACATAGAACGTGTAAATGCGCTAGCTTCGGAAATAATTTGAAAGTGCTACCACGCTAGAACCTCTTTGTTATCGTTCAGTTGATTAAAGAGTACTTCACTTCATTATAATAGAATGGAAGCCAGCATAATATCTTTAACAAATTGATACTTACTTTATAAATATTTATTGAACATGAAAACGTACAACTTCTAAAATGGTATTTATTTTTTATTGTATGTAAATACACACTAGAATGATTTTTTGTCTTTTTTATGTTATTATGTCTGTGCCGATGTAGTGACTAAGCCCCAAATATGCTTCTCTAGACAATAATGGATTCGTAATGTAATTTCTTAGATGTCTTCAATAACATTTTTTGATAAAAGAGTTTTCATCATGTATAAATTAAAGTGACTAGTACGATACAATTTTTATTCTGCACCAGTCTAGCACCGACGGTTTTTCACTTAGAGTTGTATTATGTATTCACAAATCTCCAACATTCCAAAAGTAGGTTTAGAATTGGTTATAAATGTGTTAAGCCATGTTAAGTTTATTTAAGTTTTAAATATAGAATAAAAAGTTAAACGACACGTAGAATAGCGCTAATGGAGCCATCGTGACTCTACCCGCCTCGATGGGTCTAGCATTCAATTATAATATTATTTATTAGGACGAAAGTGACATATAGCCTTTTTTAAAACAAGCCGTAATTCAAATTTATGTTTCAAATTTAATTTAATTTTATCAAAATTTATATAAATTAAACTTTATTAAAATTTAAATAGGTAAAGTTAATTTCCAGGATGTAAGAATGTATCCATAAATGCTATCCGAATAAGCTATTTACATAATTGGAGTGAAATGGAGCAAGTTATTTAATAGAACGCGCCCCTAATGCGCTCCCCATACGTTGCATTTACCAGCAGTTATATTTGCATACAGACACTCCTCTTAAATTATATTAGAGATTAGATTAAAAATCTGTTACAATGACAAATAAAAATCTAATAATTATTAAAAAACTTACAAAGTAATATAATAATAATAAAATTATACATCTTTCAATGTTCTGATATTGGATAAATAACGAGGTACCTACATTTTATGCCCGTCTAAAAGTAAATCACAATTATATATAACAGTTTTTAAATATCTAGATTTTTAAGATAAAAGTTTTGGCTACTTAACTTTAATATGTATGTGCAATAATGTAATTTTAATAACAAAATTATTTTCAATATATATTTATATAAATTATATACAAAATTTATCTACAAGTATACAGTGATTTTAAATGAAAAATTACTTATTTTACCGTCACCTTTACTCGAGAAAATAAAAATAAAAATATCCATGCTTTAAAAGTAGTCTACATTGTAAATAAACAGATAACAGATTTTTCACTGGAACTGGAAAATAATTTTAACAATTCTTATTTAATATAAGAAATAAAATATTTCTAAAAGGGACGGCAACAAAACTATATACTACTGTATTTTCTTGGACACTTGTTTGACACGTACAAATAATGTATACAAAATAAAAAAAAATGTATAAAAAGATACGTCTTATCAGATTTTTAGGTTTTATTTATGGTCAGATTAGCAATTGATTTACTTATAGAAGACTGTTTTTTTTAATATTTCTAATGTGTTTATAAAGCAAGTGAAGCCTTTATATATATGACTAAATTACAAAATCCTACAAAGATTTCATTATTACTATACGAGTTACTTACTGTATATATATTCAATAGAAAGCGGTTCGTTCGTTTTTTGTGCTATATTAAAAAAGAGTTTTTATAAATATTCCCAGAATAAAACCCTATTATATTATGAAGGCATGTAGTAATTTTTTATCATAATGACGACTAAATGAGAGTAAAAGGGGAAATCTCAAGAGCGTTAGGAGGTAAAGCAATGAAATTTGCTTTTTATGAGAGTTTTACAACATGAGCACCTACTTACATGATATTAAAGTGATCAAAATGGCGTGCCACCTTCGTGAACACATTTACGTGCGTATTTTAATTTTTATTGTGCAACTATTTTTGTTAGTTAATATATGTCGCTATTTAGGGAATAGTATTTATCACTTTATAAATGTAAACGTATTTTTTTTCAATAATAATATACTTTAGAAAATGTTGTAAAAATTTATTTATAGTAAACTTTATCATATGTGTCTTTAATTTTAATATATACCTCTTCGCAATTTTGTTTCAGAGAGCCGAAAATAATAATTAGCTCGATATGTATTTTCATGTATTTTTTTTATATCGTATGGTACAGTTTATCCAATTAATAGTTATATAAACTTTTAATCAAATTCATAATAAAAACAAAAAATATAAATCCTACTTTTATCCTACTTATAAATTTTAAGTGTTGCAGCAAAATGTCTAAAGCCATATACAGTAGAACCTCGATAAGTTAAAATCCAAGGGACAAAATATTATCAAGAGTTACATTAGAGTGCGTAAGTTAAAACTTCGCTGTTCGTACCCGAATGCGCCAGAAGTAGTATGTAACACACATGTTATATAAAAAGATATTTTTTTTAAGGTTTAGTCTGAGCTTACCTTTTGTTTTAAAGTGTTTACATTTTTTATATCGATTTGATTTTCAAAAGTAAAAAAGGTGAACACACTATTATTTCTGTTGTTACATTTCTCGATAAACGATGTTAGTCAAAAGACAAATAGATTTGAACCACAAACATTATTCTAAAATAAAAATCAAGCAATTTTTCTCTCGATACTTGTTTATGTTCAACATTAAAAATCTTGAAATTTATTGCTTGCAATCAGTCACCTATTAAACAACATTTTTATAAGTTATACTGGTGAACACTAAAACTAGGAATTTAACCTAGCGAAATATGGAGAAGAAATTGTAAAATAAAACTTAAGAATACAATAATCCACGTAAAGTTTTAAAATTAGATAAAGAATGTCTTTGTGTGCGAGGGTTAAAATTAAAATGATTAGAAATAGAAGGAATAAGGACTCATTGGTCGGCAAAATGGTGAATGATTCGAAAGTAACAAATATTGAGGAGTTAGTTTATTTTAATATTTAAGATTTAGAAGTACTCAAATTGGATGGCATATATTATTTTCACACAAAAAAAAATCAACGTCCAAATTAATATTCCTTCACATTCGCTTAATATTTATAATTTTCTATAAAGCTAGCCAAACAATAAATGTATTTTCTAAACAACTCTAAATAGAACCGAACTAGTTCTTATATAGAATTCAATACCAAGAAGACATTGAAATTCTTGTACAAAGATATTTAATACAACAAAACTCAATCTTTCATACTGTTCAAATAAAATATTACAAATGTAAATATTTATATACTGTGATAAATCAGAAATGTAAGATTTCTTATACATTTGTTTGAATGTAATATCAATTCTATCAATAGGAATATTTAATAGTAATAACATGATAGTAATTCCAACATATGAGCTATCAACATTGAAAACTGCGTTTGGAACAGCAAGTGAATAAAGCTTTTAAGCAAATGAAACCCATATATTACCGAATAACACACTCGTAACTCAGTAATATAAGCCGCTCAGAAAATTGCCTGGCACAATGTAACACTGATAACATGGCATTCATAACTTGCTTAATGCAATTGTGTTTAATTTTGATTTGAATTCAAACAAAACTTTTGTGGTTTATATATTCCTTTAAAGTTGATACTATTATTTATTAAGTTGAGTATTTTTAAATATGCTATTTGCTTTTACTAATTATGAACAATATTATATATTTTAATTTGCATCGGCTTTACTGATTGTATTTTTTATATTTCATTAGTCTCTCGTTTATCTCCTTTAATACAAATGCCAAAGGATGATAATAGAGCTCTAACGATTAGACGGAGGATGATAGGACATATTCCATTAGACGGAGAAAAGGTAGACTAGTAGGTCTATGCCGACAACACTTACTCTACATTTATTATTATTATTATACTTTGACCTCTTTGTACATTTAGCCATAATACCTTCTTACTGTCATTTTATTTACTTTATAACATCATAGAATTATTATGATTCTATGATAATAATAATAATACTATGAGTAGTGACAACCAAAACAAATTTAGAGAGTGAAAAAAAAATTGAATACGATCTGCATGTGCATGTGTGTTGTATGTTGATACTTAAATTTTGTTAAAAATACAATAAACGTTACGTTATTTTTAGAGATAATGTAGTAATATTGTATAATCTAAAAAAACTGTCAAATAATTATTTTTAGTTAATCATCACAAAATAGCAGGTTTTAGAGATTTGCCGTTTCTAGAGTTTGGAAAATTTTTGATATCAGAAAGTCATCCCAATTGTTTTGAGCTTAAAAAGTATTTTATAAAAAATAATACAGATATTTTTTTATTTCACTAATACTGTAATGGTAAAACGGTAAAACGAACATGGATTTATCAATCTCTATAAAATACATTGTCTCGTAGAATAAAAAAAAAACTAATATCCATTTCATATTGACAGTGAAATTGACAGTTTCGCAAATCGAGTTAATGGATAAAAGAATTTGTAATTCGTATTTAGGAATTTATCTTCGATATTGCCAAGTTAAAATTGCCGATATAGCGAAGAGAAGTTTGTATCAACAACCCGAATATATAACATTTACACCCAAATGATACATATATTTTTTAATTTGAACCAAGTAAACAAGATGGTTCAACTAGAATATTCTATACCTATAAAAGGGAAAGTATCTATGTATGTTCCGGATGGACTCCGAAACGGTTTGACCGATTTTAACTAAATTTTCAGAGGATCTTTAGATTGACGCAGTGGGTAATCCTGTAAAGTTTGGTGACGATCGCATCATTTTTTATTGAACTGTCAGTGATAGTTATTTACTACTGAAATTGTTTTTTACATAAAAAGATTTAAGGTCAGTTATAACGTCATGACACTATCCATGCTAGCTAGCTAAAAAAACTAGTAGAAGAAAATGAAATTCAGGTTAAATCATAATTAGTATCGCGGTGGTTAATTTTAAATAAATTAATTCTTATATTTAATATATTTTTATTCCGTATTGTGAGTTAATGCATCTTTAAATTAAGCCCGGTGAAGCGGGCTGGATATGCAAGTAGCTTATACAAAAGTTCCTTCATTTGTGAAATAAGAAACATGTTTTTTTTTCAATTTTCAATTTCAATCAAAAACCGACTATAATAAACAATAACGTTGGTAAAATATAAGGCCCATTATACAATATTACTAAAGCTATATAATGACAGCAGAATAGTGTTATTTCTTGTTTCGCAAAACTATCGATAGGAGTATCACACAAACTAACAACATTGAAAGTACGTTCCTTGTAAGAATCGTTATCATTGTTCACGTTTCATGGCTACTACGGCGGGACGGCATATTTCCGGTAAAACCGGCGTCATATCGGAACCGTTGTGTGTGATGCCTTTGTGTATCTAAATTCCACACATAGTAGGGAAAGTTTAATCTGCAGTTAACAAATTCAAAACAGTTTGGGTTCTAAAAACTTTTCCTACATGTCATGTTGTCTAGTCAAAACTTGGAATTATACAGTGTTGCTTTTGATTGACGTAAACACTTCTGCTTAAAAATTTAGATATTAAAAAAAAAACGATTGAGACAGTTTTAAGGTATGTAAAGATTAGATTGTCAATAGGTTGTTTGCTTCTAGACATTTCACCATATTATTTTTAAATAATTAACATAATTTTAATTGTTTAATAGTCTTTATTTATTTTGGGTACAACAATATTTCAGTAAGTTAGAATTGCTATAACTTTCCTATATAATTTTCGCAGATAAGCATTTCATATTTATTACAAATTGATCCCTTACCTCTGCACTGGAGCAAATATATTGGATCCAGATATCGTTTCCGCACTATCTAATCTGTTATTGTTCTGGGATTACTGTGTTATTTACGTGTCTCCATAGGATATAGATAATTGTCTATCGAATGTATGATAAATGAAATAAAAATAAAAAATAATGTTATATTTTGAATGAACTAATTATATAGCAACATTGAGATAACGTTATAGTTTTTTTACGTTATTATATTTTATGTTATATAACACCGTTATTATATTTTGTTTTTATTCAAAGTTAGCAGTTTAAATATGTACTTATAAAAGTTCGTTATACTGGTTGTAAGGGATGAAATATGACATTTTAAATTTTATAACCTCCTGAAAGTTATTAAATGCAAAACTACTTACTTTTATTTCTAGTATACATAGATTATCCAATACTCTTGAAATTGATAATTAGAAGTATCTTATCTTTATTATGTTGGTAGTAAGAATTGAATTCTTAATAAATAATTGTCTTTTGTGAATTGTGAATTCAACACTTTAAGAACTCAAACAGGTACAAGTATCTTGAAAAAAACTGATTCATAAACCTTATGACACGTATTTCCTACCTTGACGTTCACTAAATACCATAACCTTTAAATGTTAAAAAGATACTTATTTCCTATGACATGATATGTTTAACATAATTTAATTTAATCCATTGTCTAAACCACTCCAGTGTGATTATAGCAAAGGTAGATTTAATAACTCATGTTAACAAGTAGTTAACCTCTACAATACAATTATCCACTAAAGGATATTGTAAAGTTCCGTGTTATTTATAAGTTGCCTATTCAGCACAATACGCTCACAAACTCGTAGGACGGGTGGAGGGAGATATTGAGCGTTAAAAACCGTTTTAATTTATTGAAATTATTATTATTATTATACCATTTTTTATAAAGAAGTTTATTTATGCTAATGTAGGTAACCATTTATTTCGCGTTTAAGCTATAAAATTAGAGACTATTTCAACAAGTTCTTTATCAAATACATTGTGTTAAGGTAAAGGTACTTAATTTAAATATTTTATAGGTAATTTGCTTTAATAAACTTGAGGACGGAAATAATAGATTATTTTTTAATAAAATATCAAAGGATTCTCCGAAGAACTCGTCAGCTATCTTGTAAGATATTACAAAATTAAAATAAAAATGGACTTTAAATGAGGGTACCTCGTTCCACGTTTTTTAAATATTACTTGGAAATAAATATTTTGTAGAAACTACTTATAGTTAAAAAATAATAATTTGTATATAGGTATATGGTACGACGCAGTTTAGTTTTTAAAAGTTTTATTCTATTCTAATTATAAAGTTCATACATATATTTTTTATAATAATTAAAGTTATTAGTTCATTGTTAAGCAAAACTTAATTAAATAATTCACATAACATGCTGTTAATGATTATAAGAATTACATAGTTTTCAAATTACAATTGTTGGTAAATTTTCGATCTATTTGACTCATAATCAGTCTGAACTAAATTTATGGACGCATTAATATTTAGTTGAATAGCAAACTCTTTTACATAAATAAAGAATGCAACAGTCTTGTAAACATATCAAGAGTAATTTATCCCTACTAAGGGCCTCCTTAAAGTTAAATGTTTTGTCCCTCAGAAATACCTTTATTTTCAATTGAAAGATATATCATTGTTCCTATCTCATTCTGACAACGTATGTGCAAAATATCATGACGATTGGTTGAGTAGTTAGGGTGTAAAGCATAACAAACAAACTTCCATTCGCATCTATAATATTGGTTTCTAACCCCCACCCAAAAAGAGGGATGTAATAAGTTTGACGTGTATCTGTGTGTCTGTGCATCTGTGTGTCTGTGTACCTGTGTTTCTGTGTATTTTTCTCTCCTTGTAGCGGCTAAACGAGTAAAAGCATTTGAATGCGGTTTTTTTTTAAATTAAAAGCCTGGTCCGTCGAGATGGTTCTTACCCATTTCTGGTCGAAATAAAAGCAGGCGTCTCCAATATATGAAGCATTTATTAGTGCTGGTTCTTATGGAATTTTGATAGTGAAAACCTAAGCAAATATGTTCGTGTGCTATTTTAATACAATGTAGTAACTAGTTTAATAATTATTAAAATATATACTAGTTTGAAGTGAAATTAAAGTCTTTGTGGAATATCAAGCAGCATAGAACAAAAGAATTCAATTTCTCTTAAAGCTCGGTATTGCAATGACATTAAACAAATCCAAGGGTCAAACTTTAAAAGTGGCAAGAATTTATTTGGACTCCCTTTGCATCGCCCATGGTTAATTATATGTTGGTTGTTCACGGGTTTCCAATTCCTAAATTTGCATGCATTTGCAGAAACTTATATAAATCTTTGAATATTGTATGCAGGACGTTATTGAAATAAAAAATAAGAAACGTTGAATGTTCTAGCCATCAACTAAACTGTTTTTTTTGTTTGTAGAAACTAGGAAAACAGTTCAACATTTTCCCAAAACCTTACAATAATATACATATTATATGGCTCTATAATATACCCGTTTCTTTTCGTCACCTCTACGCCGCCGTATAATTTTATTTAGGATTTTTACCACATTTTGGTCTGTCCGCAGTTTTTATTTACACACTTCAAAAAACTTTTAAATAAATCACGGATAGGTACCAGGTAGGTAGGTAGGGTCACGGATAGGTATATAAGCAATTAAAATATTATTTCCACGTGTACAAGTGGATCGAGTCGCGGGTAACAGCTATTAATACATAACTTTCTTAATTTCATTGCCTCATGGCATGGCAATGACTATACGTTTAACTAAATAAAATTTATAACATGCCTTAAGCACTATGTCACATAAATAAGAAACTGCTTTTCTAGCTTTTAAAAGTAATGCTCTAAACATTTTATGAATTATAGATCTTACTAAGCTAAAGGAATAAAATAATATGCACAGCTTTATATATTTATTTTTAACATACAAAATGTACAAATATAAGTAAATATGTAGGGGATATAAAAGCATTGAATTTCGTATTACATACAACTCGCTCATAAGATTTGTATACTATTTACTGCTACAAATCACATCCGATGTTCCAACGAGGGGAAATGAAAATTGAGATACCGGGAAGGCATTGTTCCGTGAAAATATATCTTCTTGATATTCTCAAGGCAGTACGTTCCGCATGAATATTGCGATAATGTTACGTCATTTAAGAAATGAAAGCGGTTGGATGTTTTACGCAAGTCTTAAATTGACTTATTATTACAATTAACATGTTGTTGACATGACACATTAACTAAATTGCATTGAAATAAGTATTCGGTAAATTTTTGTTACTATAACTGGACCGTTTTCATTAATAAAATAAGAACACCTAAATACATCTTCAGAAATATTTTAAATATGTGAAATTGCTTAGTAGAAAAATGTTTAATTATTAAATTTAAAATAAGTTAATAAAGTAGATAGTATTGAAAATTGACGATTGATGAATAGAAATGAATCTTGCCAATCTCATGTGATTTCTTTTGGTGGTGCGAAAATAGAAGCGGAGAATTTATTTCTAACTTAGATCTAAGGATCTCTGATTACAACTTACTGTGTATTTACTAATATGACACTATTATTACTTAATTTGTACGTTTATAAGAATTATCTTATCTTATCTTTGGATGTTTGGATGAATGTTTGTTACTCAATCACGCCAAAACTACAAAACGGATTTCGATGAAACTTGGCAGTATTGTAGCTTATGTACCAAAATAACATATAGGCTATAGAAATATTAACTTTTGAACGTGATTTTTTCTGTGACATAACATAGGTTGTAGCGCGACTACGTAATTGCCACAAATCTTAGATAGATCTTGTTTTTAATTTTTATTTTATTTATTTATATCTTTTCCACTTAGAATCATAATCAGTGATCACTTGTGTACGTCAACATGGAAGTGTCAGGAGGGCCTATTACGATAATTAATCGTCTACCTGCAACGGTTTCTAAGTTTCCGAGCGTATAGTTCGGGATGCACACAAAATTCACTAACAGTATCATGAGGTCTCACAGTAAGGTCACAGATTTTAGATTCTCCGTAAGTGGGTCAGCAAGCAGAAAGTCTCAAACCACCGTAAAAAATATTTTATTTCACTGTACTATATAAGATACTCGTGAAAATCTTAGAAAATACAACATATCATTTAAAGAAACGGTAAAGATAAAATTATTTAACGATTGAATACACTAGGTAATCTAGACAATAACATTGAAGTCATCCTGGACAAGTGCCTAAAATTTAGATATAATTTATTATTATGGCAGTGACGGCGGTTAAATTATGAGTGCAAAGGAAATATTCGGTTAAACGAACCTAAAAATTATGCATTTAAATATTTATTTAGTTCAGCACGTTTAGCATGATACTGGAAATAATACAAGAGGAAAAGATTTGTTGTAGTTCTTTTATTATGGTTGTTATCTTAATATTAATATTATTACAAACTAATTTTTTTACTTGATTTTAGTAAAGTAAAAAAAGGCTTTAAAGTTTACGTATTTTGAGGCGACACCTTCGAAATTCTATAAACCCACTACCGCTGCCAGAGAATGAATTTATTCCCAACCTTTAAATGTCAAAACAAGACTTCAAAAACTATGCAAAATAGCAGAGATATATCCTTATACAACAAATCACAGATGTAATGAATAAATTGAAAAATAAAAACAAATACGCTTCCAGAAGTTGATATGCCTTTTTAATATCATAAGGTCCTCAGATTGTAAAAAACACATAAAAAGTAAGTTTTAGTGTTCTTTTACTCACGTTTCTGAGATTGCCCTTTTACTCTGATTAAGTCACGGAAAAAACATGTCAAACACATCTATTATATATATTACTAGCTTTTGCCCGCGTCTTCGCATGCCTTAAATTCGTAGTAAAACCTTTCTCACTTCCCTTTTTTTGTATTGGCTTCTATATGACTTATTTTAAGTGATACAATAAAAATTACGACATCGGCTGACATCGCTTACTGTCAAAAGTATGTTTAAAGTTTTTAATAAGGATACAATATTAGGTATTGTATCCTTATTAAAAACTCATTAAATACTTCTTAAACCTCTGTTTACTTAATAACTAATCGCTTCGTAAATAAGCTATTATTTTTCGTAAAAAGTAAACTATAAAAATTTGCTATTGTGGGTTATTCCTAAGAGATAAACATATACCATCGCGGATTTTGTCTTGCTTATATAAAGGTTATATGCTGTATGAATTATATATATAAAATATTTTTTTTTCGGTTTGTGTGCATAACTAAAAGACAAACAGATAAACAGACAAAGATTTAAAAAATGTCGAAAATGGATTCTGTTTGTTATTACTTCACACCCTGGTACATTTTTTTAAATAATTTCTTCCTACAAAGACTACTTATCTACATATTTATTACATGTATAGATAAGATTTTCATGGTACCTTTTATGTCATTGACATAAATTGTCATAATTTTTATATTTCTTAACCGATTTAGATGAAATAAACACTAAATGTTAAGTGAAGACTGTGATAATACGTTCCTGAAAACTACATGGAAATTGGTTAAGCCGTTTGTGAGATTCACGTGCATAAACATACAGACATACAGACAAACTGAAAAACCATTGTTTTGGGTTCTCTTGCTCTTATGAAGCCCCCTTATGATGTTTTATTTTTTAATTCATGTATAGGAATGGATCAGTGACAATTTTATTTTATGTATAGATAATATATACTGTTATATATATACTGCTATTATAATATTAACTGTTCTTGATCCTTAATAACAAGATTTAACAACTCTGTATTCTTATTATGTTTATAAATGTTATAATGGTAGAAGTATGATTCGATGCTTATTTCATAAATTGTATTGTTTATATTTAAACAATGAATTTTCTTTACCTTCGTATTATTACCAATCGGTAATGAAGTGTACATTTCATGAACAATTTTAAATATGATTACTTCAAACTTAGATTAATATTTTTTGTACATTTTAAACATTATTTTTCCATCATATTTTAGAAACCTATTATATTATCAACAAAACATTAGCTTTTGTATTTTTTACTCACGTTATTTTTTTTACAGGATTTTTTTACTCACGTTATTTTTTTGGTTTAGGATTCAAAATTCAATGTAACATAAATTTTAACATTGATGTATATACTATAAACACATAAACACATAAACACATGATGTATATACTATAAAAACAGTATATGTAATAACAAACTTACATTAATAATTTTGTTCATAACAATTTTGTACAAGATGTAATTTCAAGATCAAATTCCAGAACGTAATGTATAAAACAAAATTATTTTTCTTTTTAATGAGTATATAAAAAAAGGAAACTTAATCCTATTTTTCTGATTTTTTGTTATGGTAAGGCATGTTTAATTATTTATTAATGATCTATATGTAAACACAGAATAAAAATAAGATATATATATTTTGACATGTCCTATATTTTGACATGTCCTTTATTTTGACATATTACACAGTCACTGATTATTACATAATAAAATCTCTCAAAGCTCGCTGGGAGAGTTTATAGGCTCACCATTGGAAAATTAAAAAGAAAGGCTATTACAATAAATTACAACATTCACAAATAAAATAATATAAACATACAAACTCTACATATTAATCTACGTGGACAAATAGTGTTAAATTGTCCGTTTCACAAAGATTAAACTTTTTTTTTAATAATTTTGTTAACTTTACAACAAGTTCACAAACAAAATCTTTTTCTTTAGAATTTTGTTGTGTTTTTCTATTGTTTTCACTATATATTTTTTGTATTTGCACGCCTACCAAAATCTTCTCCTGTACATCCTAAGGTTGGATGGTAGAGAATGTCTAAGTAACATGACCGCCTTTTGCACATTATTTTGTTTTTGTGCAAAAAAGAAAAAAAAAATCTCGTGAGTTCTATTTCTGGCTAAGGTACACATTTTATTTAATAAACCGAATGTTCAACTTTTTACTTTTCACTATAATAATAAAAGGCAGTTTAATCATAATATTATAAATGAGGTATTATATTAAAAACTTAAATGATGTAAATAATATTTTTTATAGTTTTTATATATTTATTTATTTAAGAGTTTATTTAATTATTCTTAAGAAGCATACAGTATATGGTATTATACAAAAAGTTTGCTAAAGTTTTATCTTAAGATAAACAATAAAAGTTAACATAACTGCATTACGAGCTATACGGGCTATTTGTAACTTAAAAGCTAGAGACTCCCTAAGAGAGGTTTTTAAAGAAATCGGTATTCTTACGGTCGCTTCTCAATACATTTTTAATAACCTACTGTATATACGCCAAAATTTAAATGACTATAAAAAAAACAGCGACAGACATACTATCAATACAAGAAATAAAAATAGGCTCGTAACGCCTAAATTTAGACTTCAAAAAGTTAAGAAATCCTTCATGGGCTTGAGTATACGCATATATAATAAGGTTCCACAAGATATCTTAGATCTTCCTTTTCTTGGTTTCAAATCTAAAATTAAAGGTATGTTATTAAATAAATCTTACTATAACATTCAAGAGTTTTTGGTTGATCGAAATGTGTGGAACTTGGGTCTTTGACTCATTTGCAGGGTTGATGTTATAATATAATATATTTAATTTATAAGTCAAACATTGTTAAATTTTATTTAAAAAGAGCAACTGTTGAGTTTCTGGCCAGCTCTTCTCAGCAGAACAGCATTCCGAGCTGGTGGTAGCTTACTCACAGACTGACTATACTGACCAATTTAATGTAATTGACGATTCAAAAGTGCGTGTAAATGCCTACTTGAATAAAGATATTTTGAATTTTGAATTTTTGAATTTTGAATTACCATAAACACCTATTATATAAAAAAACACTGATCAAAATAAAAGTGTAAAACATAAATAACGAAACCTAGAAAATGGTTTCTTTACGAAATCACAAAGATTTTGTTTTGTTTAACCCGTAACTTCTTACGGGTTTTGTTACTTTCTTCTCTTTCATGAAGATGAAATTAATAGTGATAAGCCCTTGAAATGCTGCTATATATAAAGCAATGTATAAATGCATTTTCAAATACCTATTTGGATACACTTGGATGCTTTAACTTACTCATAAACAATTTATGGATAATTTTAGTTTTATTTACATTATCTTTGTTTTTCATTACATACTCTTGTTATTTATAAGTTTATCTCTCCGTTATTAGTTTTTATGTTTTATATGTATATTACTTGTAGTATGTTTACAAATAGAGCGGTTTTTATAGAATTTAAGTTTGAATTCCAACAGAATGTAAAACATATTTCGAGAACTGACAACACTTTAGAGCAATACTTGTGACTCGCAAACTTTTCGCTCTAGAAAACCAACAAGATATATTTTCGTAAAACAATGCCTTCTCGGTATCTCAATTTTCATTGTACCTTGTTGGCTTGATTTGTAGCATGAGATAGTATAATATAAAGTATAAAACAAAGGTTTCACAAAATATTCGTCTTCACATTGTCAGCTGTAATTGGGTAGGCTTTCATTCTTGCTACAGAGTAAGTAACCTAGTAAGAAGTCAGTGTAATATAGTGAAGGTAGTTTTGCACCTTCACTATATTACACTGTCTTCTGCCAGAAAATATATAATTCATTTCCTTCAGTTTCCATACATGAAATATCTATATCTATACTAATATTATAAAGAGGAAAGGTTTGATTTTTTGTTTGTTTGTTTGAAATGAATAGGCTCCTAAACTACTGGACCGATTTCAAAAATTCTTTCATCGTTGGCAAGCTACACTATTTCCAAGTGACATAGGCTATGTTATATTTAAAAAAAAATTAGGCATGCTTACTAAAACTTGAATTATCTAACCCAAGGTGTAAAAACATAAATAAAAAACTGCGTGCGCTGCGAAAACGATGAAAGTTACGCAAAAATGATGTCTTATGAAATTGTTCCCCTTTAAAAGTTCTTAAAAGAAGTCCGCGACCGCATATATCTAGCTTTTAAAGTTGACTCACTATATCTATACTAATATTATAAAGAGAAAAGGTTTGATTTTTTGTTTGTTTGTTTGAAATGAATAGGCTCCTAAACCACTTGAACGATTGCCATGGGAATAGGATACTATAGAATTAACTATAAGTCTATTATGGGTCTGGATTATTGTAGTTTCCACAGATTACGCGAAAAGCGACCTACACGAGGGCGGAGCCGCGGGCAACAGCTAGTATTATATAAATCAGTCTTTAAATCTAAAGTATATTATTATATATAAAATTATTATTAGTGATCGTATTAAATATACATTCAGAGTATCTCTAACTTGGAGAAATAGGAAAGTATTTTCATATTTTTATTTTTAAATGAAAAATATTTAAAATAATTGTAATATTTTATGAAATTTATTATAACCCTTACTAAATCTCATATGGTTATCAATCAACGTGACAAAACAGAGATTATAGATAAAATAATATGAAAAAAAAAACTGTTTTTTTATAATTATATGAATGTAAAAAACTAATAATATTATAATTATTTAAGTACAATATAAAAATAATCTAACGTTTACCAGCTTAACAAAAATATTAATATTAATTAATATAATTAGAAATTAAAAATACAATATATTTTATTAACATTTTAATGTTCATCGATAAATAGAGTCCATTGTGACTATGCCACATTTGTTGCCTTGGGATAAGCGTTATTGGCAAACACAATGATACTAATCACATATAAAATAATTAACATTTATGTAGTACCCTTAAGATGACTCGGCCTTGAAGCAGGAGTCCCTGCACTGGTCGACACAACACCAATCTGGCTAAAATAAAGAGTGTGTGGCGTGGAGGAAAGGAATCAGTTGTAAAGCGGACAGATTCTGACGTTTTGTCAGACCCACAGCCGTCCGCTGGCATAAAGCGGACGTATTGGGTGATCCGCAGTTTCCCCGAAACCATATCGGAGTCCCATTTCGAGTCAGTTGTCAGGAGTGTAGCCAAAGGACGCGGCTTTTAACAGGCGGCTTACTGTAGCACGCTGTGGAAGAAGTTAGGTGAGGCTTTCGTCCAGCAATGGAAGTCATCGGCGGTGAGAGAGAGCAAGGGATTGATATTGAAGTTAAGAATAACGTTAAAACTATTTATAATTTATTTATTCAGTTTCAGGTCTTTAACCTTAATAAACTACGCCTACGAGACAAATAAATAAGTTATGTATAATTATATTAATAAAAAACAGTTTAATCCAGATTATAAACTGTATACACGTCTGCTACATTTAATATTAAATGAAATGCAAAGTTGATACTTTCCCACGTTAACATTCTTTAATTCTTGTACAAAAAACATCGTATTTTGCAATGAACATGTGTACGTTTTAAAGTTGAACCAATTTGAAATGTAATAATATACTGTAAAGAAAAAATAAACGTTTTTTAAATATGTTAATTCTAAACAGATATAGTTGCTAGTCAACATGCCTATACTTATAGAGAGTGAAATATTGTAGTGTTTTTACACTGGGTATAGTCTAACTACTAACTTTGTTTCCTATACCGAAAAGTAACGATTTCTATCAAAATCTTTAAACTGTATTTAATATAAAAGACTAAGACCATACAATTCAGTAAGAAAACATAACATGAAACATCGTCTTGGTTAAAGAAATATTTCAAACTAAAAATGACTTAAAACAAAGTGTTTCAAGGGCCATTACGAATATAGAATGTTTATAGTATGGTATAACTAAGTCTCTCAATATGTTAAAAAGCAAAATGTTTCAAGCAAAGCGACACCCAAGCTTTTGAACAAAAAAGCAAATTTTCTTAATGCTGCTTAACATTAAAACTAGTGCAAAGTAAAATGTTTTAACTATTTTATAAGAAACATCTATCAAAAGGTAGTTATTTTAAATAACCTGATACATCAAATTGTACAATTTTGTGGCAGTTAAAATAGATCCCAAAAAAGAGCCAAATTACTATGGGTTCTAAGTGGCAAAAAAATTGCGTCTATAAATTTCAAACCTAGCTCAGTTGACGCACAAAAAATCTTTGATTCCAAATATCTATATAACTTCGTTTCGCTAAAAACTGTCGATATTATAAAAAAATTGCTTAATCTTCAAGTATCTCTTAATCCTAGAAAACAGTAATGTCAACCTAATTTAAACAGTTACTTATTGTTAGTTATAAATACGAATCAAGATTAAATGCGATAAATCAAAGAAGCGCACATCTTACTCTATTTTGATATACTTCATCAAATAGCACCTGTTATTATCCGAACCTAAACCCTTCCATCCTTTTTCCCTATTTCTATATAATATATTCATTGAAACAGTTCTTTATTAAATCGGAATATTTACTTATAAAATATATTTTATTATAGAAATTTATAAGAACATTTTTCGTATGTACTTGCATGAAGATATAGACCATACCTGAACAAGTATTAATTAGTCCACTTATTCTTTTACTTTTTACAAAAAAAGTCTGACATGGCGGTAACAATCCTTATATTTGAGTTGACAGGCCTCTGTTTTGATTCCAGGCTGTGGCGGAATGTATGATTTATAAATACTTCTCGTGGTTGCCTATTTTTTTTTGTTACAGAATTTACCGCATATTTTCTAGAATAATTGATGTTCATTATTTAGTAGATTATTGTAAACAACAATTTTATCTTCATATTATAAGTATTTCAACTTATAATTGAGAATAAGTTCAGGTATTTTAAATTGTGTATCAGAATCACCTAATAAAATCCTACTGTGTTGCTTTTATACAATTTCCTGCTATCACACTTCTTATTTCATCTACAATAAAACCTAATCTAGATAAAATGGGACCATTCTTTGTGAGAAAGAATAGGTTATGTTAGACAAAATATAATAAGTAACATAGCAGTCAAAACAAATCTTTCCATATTATATATACAAGAAACAAAGTTTGTTTTCTTGGAATATTCAGTTACAAAAAAAAAACGTTCTATTTAATCCCCTACCCAAAAAGAGGGTTGTTACAAGTTGGAGATGTGTATCTGTGTATCTGTGTATCTGTCTGTGGCATCCAAGTAGCCAAACGAGAGCCAAGCAATTTCTGATTATAGCTAAGAAACATATTCTTGTCGACAAAATGAAAAATTAAATTGATTTCTTTTCTAAAGAATTCACATTTTCGACTCAAAGAAGGACAAGCTCATAGATAAAATGTCCAAAAAGCATCGCTACTACT
This sequence comes from Napeogenes sylphis, assembly GCA_959347405.1. Taxonomy (NCBI): domain Eukaryota; kingdom Metazoa; phylum Arthropoda; class Insecta; order Lepidoptera; family Nymphalidae; genus Napeogenes; species Napeogenes sylphis. Next base: position 23,291,577 of record OY365788.1, on the reverse strand, counting down.
ATATAAAAAAAGAATTGTTTCTCTAATGTAACTTGCATGTAGTATGTTCACATGTACTCAAAGCAAACAAGTCCTCTTTATTTATTCTCTCTTCTGACCACAATACGCAAAGTATAAAATATCACAAGGTACTTCATTAAAAATAAACCAAATGATTTGCTGCCACTTGATTTAGTTCCTTTTTGAACGTTTATTCAATTTATGTTTATTTTAATATTTTAACGTTCACATAGCTCAGAATATTTATTAGATCTTAGGCAGAACAAAACTAGCCGGACGAGCTAGTAATCACATTTATAACAGCTTTCGAAAAAAAAATCTTACAAAAAAAATAAATAAAATAAAAGCTAAGAGATAGCCACTATTTTAGTAGGTATGGTATATGTTAACTGTGTTCCAGAGACACAAATATATATATATATATATATCGGCGCGAAGGCTGTATAAAACAAAATCATGATCGTCGAAAGAGGAACATTGGATTATAATTTATTAGATTTACTAGTTATTGCTTGTAACAGAATCAATTTATAGTAAGAAGTGATCAAAATACATTGTTAAAACAACTATTATGATGTTACTAGACTTGTTTATGTCAGTCGTCATTCTAGTATAAATACGGGCGATCGACAGTCCGAGAGTTAGTCTTGCTCGAGTCGTCGGACTGTGCGGATCTCTGTAAAGACACTGTTACGCTGTCCGTTGAATAAACGAAGCTATAATTATTTGTGCAGTTTTATTTTGAAAACGTCATTATGAACCACCATCACGACGACTACAATACAGGGACGGCAGCAATGCTGACGTCACATCTTTTAAAAATACTTACGGAGGTCTTCACTCCGTTATCAGAAGTGGGATGGAACTTAATGTGACTTTTCGCCAATCTTGAAAGTTAATGAAGTTCTAATGAATCTAAAATGAAGTTGGTTCATAGTGCTCTAGTTCAGGCCATCATTGGCATTGGATCAGAGAGCAATAAACAGAAATTTAGAGGTTTCACCCACAAACCTGGCTGGATAATGATCACATGCATGGATCAGGCCTCAACAGACTGGGTTGTGAAGGTAATCCCTAAGCTCTCGCCTTGGGACGGGGCACAACTCTCAGTGATACCCGAGAGTGAGCTGCCCAAACCAACCACCGCGGTGACCTTTCTGTCCACTAGTGAAGTGGAAAATGAAGGTTAAGATGGCCTTGGGAGTATGTGGTAGGATGGGGCAGGTGCGGCCTTCAGCCCAAGATAATGCTGTGGTTCTATGCTGCGAACTGAGGCCGGTGGTGACTTGCGCATCTGTGGTATGGTGGAGCAAGTGCCAACAGGTTTAGGTCAGGGACAAGCTGAACAGCCTCCGAGGAACTGCGCCTGTCGTATGATGACAGGCGCCATGTCCAGTTGCCCAAGAGCGGGTCTGAATGACCAACTGGATCTCCCACCTCTAGACTTACATGTCAAGAGGGTGGCTAGGGGCAGTATTCTCAGAGTGCCAGCCCAGGGCGTGCAGGCTAAGAACCTTGAAGGACTCGGTCATGAGCGACAACGTATTGGCGATGATTGGCGACAGCATGGTTCCACACTGCAATTTTATGCAGAACTATTCTGTGGAAATACCAACAAAGAAGGAATGGCCGACCGGCCTCACCTGGAGGAACGGTTGCTTTGTATGGTATACTGATAAATCAAAAATGGGGCCTAATGTACGATGCTGGGTATATGGAGAGCGCCCTGACCACAGGGAAAGCTTAAGCCTGGGTAAATACGCCTCTATTTTTCAGGCAGAGATGTACGCCATAATTGCCTGTGCAACCCTGAACCTGCAGTGCAACGACACGAATAGGACCTTTTACATCTACTCGATAGTCAGGCGGCACTAAAGGCTCTAAAGTCGAATACTATCACGTCGAGACTGGTGCCGGTTTTCCTGACGAAATTGAACTCTGGGGTGCAAAAACAGAGTGGTTCTAATTTGAGTCCCGGATCATGAGGGCCATATTGGAAACGAGATTGCTGACGAGCTGGCCCGTGCAGAAGCTGCAAGCAAAACACACACTCCAGAACCAATATGCGGTGTTCCAAACAGCCTAGCTCGTAGGACCCGTAATAACCTCACTAAGCGTGAGGCTATAAGGCATTGGGAGGAGATCCCTGGCCTCAGACATTCCAAAGGCCTCATCAAACCCTATAATGCGAAAGCAGCTAAGGAGCATTGGGCAGAGCAGGAATAATCTACGCATAATAACTAGAACGCTTACACGGCACTGTTGTCTGAATTAGCACCTAGCGACCCTTGAATTAGAGGATGGAAAAGTGTGCAGATATTGCACCGAGGCGGGTGAAAAACCGATCCATCTGCTATGCGAGTGCGGTCCGCCGATGCTTAAACGCAGTGACACCCTGGGCGACACATCCTGGACCCAGTGGAAGCCCACACATCTCACTGCAAAGGAAATTCTGCAATACCTCAGAGTGGCAGACCTATGCAGTGAACTGTAGGCAATGGCGATCACAATAGATCTTTTACGTCGCAGTGATACTTGGCTCTCGTAGCCCTGCACAGCCGTGCTTTCAAATAATAATTTCGTCAATCTGCGAAGTCTGGACCAGCTGTACTTAACCCTGTGTTATATGCTTTGACTAGCATATAGCATCATCTTCCGTAACATAACAAGACAGTATGCAAGTATATTACTGATTTTATTGAAGGATTGCTTTACATAACTTAATAAAACTGTTGCAGAATTGCAACGACCAAGGCTTTGTGAAATCTTCATAGCAACTTACATTTCCGAAGGCGATGTAACTGCTAGACTGGTTCGACTGGTCGACCACGGAAATGTAAGCAAGGTACAACGCCAGATGTATTGGCAGTATGAGTTGCGTATCTTAAGGGATATTAAAACTAGAAATGAAAGAATCTTCAAATAATCTACGAGGACCTCGAGTATAATCTACAGCTATAAATATCTAGAGAGTGATATCTCTAGTATTTGCATTACCCTTGAGCTAAACACGGATCCTAGATGTTACCTTAAGAGAGTCATGAAGTGCCATTGGGATGCCCTGAGCAACCGTGATTAGTCACTTATTCAAATGTTTAAAAGTTAATAAGTAACTAGTGTATCTTGGTGAACAGATGACCATATCGGCGGAAAACGAACCACCTTCTCTATGAGATCGTGAATCTGCACCTTCAGCTTCAGGAGAAAAATAGGAACTACAGTTGAACAAACGACAGGGTAACGATACAACATGTGATTAAACGTAAGTAACTTTCCTAAATACTTCAATCTTTGAGAACTCTACGAGACCCTCCGAGACTCTACGAGAACCTCCGAGACCCTACAAAAAAACCTCCGAGACCCTAAGAGACTCTACGAGAACCTCCGAGACCCTACGAGAACCTCCGAGACCCTACGAGAACCTCCGAGACCCTGCGAGACCCTCCGAGACACTACGAGAACCTCCGAGACCCTACGAGAATCGCCGAGACCCTACGATTTCTTACTAATAAATAACCTACTGTTTTGCTGAATATAATAACAGACAATAATTTGACTATAAGCAACGCTGGTTGCTTACAGATGCCAAACTAAGAGAAAAATATTTTCTTTATTACAGAACTTATCAGGCTGGTGCAGAGCGCGCACCGGCTGTCAGAATGGCCGTATCGGCGCGAAGGCTGTATAAAACAAAATCATGATCGTCGAAAGAGGAACATTGGATTATAATTTATTAGATTTACTAGTTATTGCTTGTAACAGAATCAATTTATAGTAAGAAGTGATCAAAATACATTGTTAAAACAACTATTATGATGTTACTAGACTTGTTTATGTCAGTCGTCATTCTAGTATAAATACGGGCGATCGACAGTCCGAGAGTTAGTCTTGCTCGAGTCGTCGGACGGTGCGGATCTCTGTAAAGACACTGTTACGCTGTCACAGGGACGGCAGCAATGCTGACGTCACATTTTTTAAAAATACTTACGGAGGTCTTCACTCCGTTATATATATACTAGCTTTTGCCCGCGGCTTCGCACGCCTTAAATTCGTAGTAAAACGATTCCCACTTCCCTTTTTTTGTATTGGCTTCTATATGACTTATTTTAAGTGATACAATAAAAATTACGACATGGGCAGACCTTGCTCACTGTCAAAAGTATATTTAAAGTTTTAAATAAGGATACAATATTAGGTACTGTAATTATTTATACCTCTCTTGTTATTACATCATTACATTACAAACGATCATTTAAATATTTCTTAAATAGAAAACTTAATAACGATTCTAATCATATATCACACTTACAGATTTTCATTGAACATAATCAATATTACCATGTAAACTTGAGGAATTCTGAGCTACACAATCGACGTTATTTTCACCATCAACTTGCAGGTCTAGTTTTATTTAAATAAATCTATTTTAAATGATAAACATTCAAGTAGTTATATGCATTAACAAAATTTTCAATACTGAACATTCACAAAAGCAATTTTTGAGAAGGTTTGCACGGTTCCATACCAGAGTGCGCCGGTAGACTGTACCGCCGCAAAGGCGAAGACCTTATATTTTAAATCTGTAATATCTTCGAAAATATTCATTAAAATTACATGCTGTGAGGGGCTTAATTGTTCCATATTAAATGTAAAATGTATTTAAGTTACATAATTAGATAAGGATTAAAGCTCCATTTCTTAAAATCGCTTCGTAAATAATCTGTTATTTTTCGTAAAAAGTAAAGGATAAAAATTTGCAATTGTGGGTTATCCCTAAGAGATAAACGTATACCATCGCGGATTTTCTTGTAGAACTTTTTAAGGTATACAATACTTAGTACATTATTTTGATCTATCTCGTGGAGTTCAACCAGCGTTTGCATTGTAAGCGCAAACAAAAGTGTTTGTGTACGACTTCGCATTAGAAATCTTGAAATTATCAGTGGTTCTCTGATATACTAAGCACGTTATAATACATATAAACCTTCCTCTTGTATCACTCTATCTATTAAAAAAAATACATACAGACATAGGGACAGACGCGAAAAGCGACTTTGCTTTATAATATGTAACTTGCTGTGCGTGCGACTTCGTACGCGTACTTTTTGATTTTGATAAAAAGTACTTACACTTTGTGCTTACTAATGTATGTAACCGGTAAGAAGCAATGGCACGACAATAAGAGATTTGTTAAATGTGTTGAATATAGGTAGAGTATTTTGGAAAGCATTCCAAGCAAATAGAATGTTTTCCGGAACTGGTTCATCCCAGGAGCACTTGGAAAGCCAAAGCTTTTGCATAATGATTTTAGCTTCTACTACGCAAGGGACCACCAATCCAATCGAATCAAAAATTTGTGCTATTGTCGATAAAATTTGACGTTTAGTAGCCTTATCAATTTGTGCATTAGGAAAATTAATAATAAATGATAGCGAGTCACTTGAACAACGCCAATTAAGCCCTAAAGTCTTAGACATCTGATCAAGACTTAAAGGTACAAAATCAGAGCGATTAGAATCTATACTTAAGGTTTCCAATACCTCTGGAGAGTTTGATTGCCATTTCCGCAAAATATATTTGGCAGATTTAAGAGTACCGATAACTTGACGAAATTTTTTTCACGGTTGCTGAAACAGACAAGTCACCAGATAAATAGTCATCGACATAAAAATCATGTTCTATAGTAAAACGTAAGGTTGGATCCAAACACTCTCTTGATAATTGGACTAAGCATCTTGTTGCTAGAAACGGTGCTGATGCAGTGCCATATGTCACCGTGTTGAGTGTATAACGTTGCAATGGTAAATTGGAACTGGCTCTCCATAGAATTTTTTGCAGAGATCGTTGATCATCTCTTACCAATGTTTGCCTGTACATCTTTTCTATATCGGCACTGACTGCTATTTTATGCTGACGAAATCTAAGCAAGATTGATAATAAATCATCTTGTAGTGTTGGGCCTATCATTTGTATTTCGTTAAACGACTTTCCTGAAGATGTTTTAACAGAAGCATCAAACACAACTCTAAGTTTTGTAGTAGAACTGGACTCTTTCAAAACTCCGTGATGAGGCAAAAAATTTGAAGAATTACTCGATTCATCTGAACAAATAGACATGTGCCCCAAGTTGATGTATTCGTTCATAAACTCTACGTAGCGCTGTTTGTAATTAATATCTCTAGAAAGGCGTCGTTCAAGAGACAGAAATCGTTGCTTAGCTATTACAAACGAATCACTTAAAGTATTAGGAGACTCTTTAAGAGGGATGTTCACCACAAACCGACCATCTGTATCGCGACGTGTGGTGTCAACAAAGAGTTGTTCACATGCTCGCTCCTCAGTTGTAAATTTATGTTTTGAGTCAATCGAATCCAGTTTCCAAAAGCATGATAAGTCCGTAAGTAAATTATCTGTAAGCATACACAACTGTGAGCTGGTATTCGCTTGATGAAAAACGCCTGAGACAAGCCAACCTAGCTTTGATTCAAACAAAGTTGGCATGTTTTTACCTAAAGTAATGCGATTCGCGCCTATGATGTTCCAGAATACTTCCGCGCCTACAAGAATGTCAATCGATGACGGTATGTAGTATTCGGGGTCGGCAAGACGAACGTTCTTAGGAATACGTATTTTATCGGGATCGACTAAAGTACTTGGGACTGAAGTTGATACCTTTGGTAATACGAAACAATCAATGTTAATTTTGTAATCGCTATTCAGTGATTTTAATGAAATATGACACCCTAGTGAAGAAGTAGAAGATAATTCATTGATACCTATAACCTTGGAGCTGGCGTTGTAGATTGAAATGTGAATCTTCCGTACAAAACTCTCAGCGATGAAATTTGCCGTACTTCTGTTGTCCAATAAAACCCGCGCCATTTGATAGTCACCCTTGCCGTCCATCACTTGCACGAGGGCCGTGGAAAGGAGAACTACTTTGGACGTCACGGCGTGATTTGCTGATAATACAATACTTTGTGTATTAGAACAATACTGACACATTTTGGTGGTTTGTGGGAATCGGCTGTGAAATCTACCAAGCATCATCTTAGGCGCATATTAGGTTTAACTCATTTAACCTTCGAGGAAATGGCTACATGTCTAATACAAGTTGAAGCTATACTCAACTCCCGACCCCTTACTCCTTTGTCACATGACACCTCCGACTTAACACCCTTGACTCCTGCCCATTTTCTCATAGGACGATCTTTAATCATGCTGCCACATCCACAGATTGAGCATCTCAACATCTCCAACTTGCAACGATTTCGCCGTATAGAGTACCTCAAACAGCATTTCTGGACACGCTTCTCTAATGATTACATCATATGGCGGATATGACAGGAGAGAACTAAATGGCGCAGTTCGTCGGGAGTGCTGAAAGAAGGAACTCTGGTCGTCATAAAGGATAAGGGGCTACCGGCCTTAATGTGGCTTCTGGGGCGTATAGTACGGGTGTTACCCGAAAGAGATGGCATCGCGAGGGTCGCCGACATCCGCACATATAGAGGTGTCATTCGGCGGGCCTTTAATACTATTTGTCCACTTCCAGTTGACACCAACATAAATATTGAAGAGTCTTCAACGGGGGGAGTATGTTAAGACATCTTAACATGCAGTCGGCCGGGAGGATGGCGCGGCGGGCGAAGTCACTGAGACGCGCGGGGGGCTTGCGGACAATGACCTGCTCCGGCCGTCGAACCCGCATAACGAGTCAACGGGTCAGCTGTCTTCCGTCGATCGTCCACCGATACACGCGCACGCGTTTCATTTATTTTATATCTTAACGTACCGCAGACCATTCTGTACAGTGTCTTTTGAGAAATAAGAAATTATAGTATATACAGTCCACTGCGTATTAATTCCCGCAACGTCACCGCGGGACCTCCTCAACAAGATTATTAACTTCTTTATTTGTTAACCGATTGTTAAAAAAAATACAAAATATAAAGTGAATTCCATGACTATTATGGGGCCTACCATGAACTCTTATAGCAGTATTACAATAATCTTACTTTCGATTTTCGTACCATGACAACCTAAAAGTAATATTACTTTAATAATGTTTCGATAAGAAGTTTTGATGACGTCATCCTAAATCATTCACTCTTTTACCATATAAAACATTATTAACTCGTACCATGAACTATTTTTTGACAATAGAGACATGAAAGTAATATTACTTTTATGTCTAATTTTGACATTTAGAAATCCTTAGGTTTTGAAGACGGATTTAGAATGTAACATTGTTTATATGTCCAATTTTATTATTTTGAGTTAGTTTTTCGCGACAGATTTACTTATTATTAGTTTATAATTTACGTATTTTTTACTACAATAGGCATAAATACTACAAAAGACGTCTAGCCTAGCTAACCACACCACACGTAATTATATGATACTCTCAAAATTATTTAAATTTACTTTCGATTATAAAATATAAAATAAAACAATAATTATTATTAATATTCCTATTTTACACTAAAGCAATAGTTTATATAGACTTTAATAGTACTCGACACTTTAAAAGTACAACAGAAAAAAAGAAAGATAAATATTTTAACTAATACCTCAACTTTTTATTTAATATTATATAAAATTAAGAATATTATTGGAAGTAATAAACATTCACAGAAGTTCTTCTACATTTAATAAACAAACCTTTTATTTCGTATATTAATAATAAAATACATCATTACTGAGAATCAGAAGTAATAAACTTTTGAAGAATAAAGGTTTTCTCTAATTAAAAAACATCCATTTCCATGTATAGTATTTAATTAACATTCTTAATTTATATTTATGGGGACAGATTATATGCGTATGTCTTAAACTCTACAAGTCCTAACTCTTAAAACCATATCAAATTGAATAAACAATTGTTTAAACCTAAATCTTGTTTGTAAAAGTTACACTATCGTAATTTAATAATACGTAACATTACTGTTTTTATTTACATATAATGCAGGTAAAATCTATCTACGTAATGAAAAAAAAAATTAAAATTCTTTTTATTTAAGTTATTAGTTGTTTTATATTGTTACTCATAAAAAATATAATAAAAAAGGTAACTAAGTCGTTTTAAATAATTTTATTTAATTATAATACAAAAGGATAACAAAAAAGCATTGACCCTTAATAATTGATAAAGTTATACAAATAAGGTTGGGGCCTACCATGAACTCTTAAAAACTATCATAGTTTTAAGACGTTTTGTAGCAATATTACAATAATATTACTTTGATTCGTACCATGAACTTTATAAAACAAGATTGTTTTATTCCTGCTTAGTGACGTAAATGAACGAATGCTTTTCTATTCCTGCTATAAGAGGGAATGAGACATCACTTTTATTTCGTATAGCTTCATCTCTTTTACACCATGTTGCTATGGAAATACTAAATAATCAAAATGACAGGAATGTGGATTACAAAACACAATTTATATTAACCAAAAATAAAATTATCGGATTAGAGTTTTATAATTAAATAATGAATTGTAATTATGTAGTGGACAATATGATTTTATGGACTTGCTATTGAAACTAATAAAAAAATTCAAAATAAAGAAGAAATTATGAAATATAATTTATAATATTTAAAAATACATCGATTGCTTGAAACAGAAAAAGTAAAAAAGAAAATAAATACGAGTTTTGGGTGAGAAATTGAGCATTGGGTTCCTGGTCTTTAAAAGGTCTGTTTTGCTATACCTAGGATGAACAACAACTCGAAACAGCAGAAACAATTATGAAGAATTTATTATTTGTGAAATAGTGACGATCCAAACATGTCAAGAAGACTAAAGTTATTATTTTTAAAGTGGATTGTGTACATTTGTCTGTTTTTTATGGTACTTATGTGTTTTTCTATGAGAATGTCACACACAGTCGATTCACTTCTTACGTTTTAATTAATAAATATTAATAAAAATATATTGATGATAAACTGTCTTTGAATTAAAGGGGTGGTGCTGAGTTTAACACTATACCATTATATTTATAATATAATAAATGAGTTAAGTGTGATGTATGTAAACAGTAAAAATATTCATAAAATAATAGTTAACAAGTTTATACTAAGTCAGTATAAACTATACAAAACAGAAATGATTTTACAAATCGTTTTTGTAAATGGAAATACTCTTTAAAGCCCATGTAATTGTGAGAGTATCATATAATTACATGTGGTCTGGTTAGCTAGCCTAGACTTCTTTTGTAGTATTTATGCCTATTGTAGTTGCTGGCTAAAATAACTACGTAAATTATAAAGTAATAATAAGTAAATCTATCGCGAAAAACTAACTCAAAATAATAAAATTGGGCATATAAACAATATTACATTCTAAATCCGTCTTTAAAACCTAACGATTTTTAAATGTCTAAATTAGACATATAAGCAATATTACTTTTATATTTCTATTGTCAATAAATAGTTCATGGTACCAGTTAATAATGTTTTATATGGTAAAAGAACGAATGAATTAGGATCACGTCATCAAAATTTCTTATCGAAACATTATTGAAGTAATATTACTTTTAGGTTGTCATGGTACGAAAATCGAAAGTATGATTATTGTAATACTGCTATAAGAGTTCATGGTAGGCCCCTAGTTATAAATATAATGGTATAGTGTTAAACTCAGCACCACCTCTTTAATTCAAAAACGGTTTATCATCAATATATTTTTATTAATATGAATTAATTAAAACATAAGAAGTGAATCGACTGTTTCTGACGTATAATATTCTCATAGAAGAAACACATAAGTACCATAAAAACAAGAAATGTACACAATCCACTTTAAAAATAATAACTTTAGGCTTCTTAACATGTTGGATCGTCACTATATCACAAATAAAATTATTCTTCATAATGGTTTTTTTCTGTTTCGAGTTGTTGTTCGTTCTAGGTATAGCAAAACAGACCTTGTAAAGATCAGGACCCCAATGCTCCATTTCTCAGCCAAAACTCGTATTTCTTTTCATTCTTACTTCTTCTATTTCAGACAATCAATGTATTTTAAATATTATAAATTACATTTCATAATTTCTTCTTCATGTTATAATCTTGAATTTATTTATTAGTTTCAATAGCAAGTCCATAAAATCGTATTGTCCACTACATAATTACAATTCATTATTTAATTATAAAACTCTAATCCGATAATTTTATTTTTGGTTAATATAAATTGTGTTTTGTAATCCACATTCCTGTCATTTTGATTATTTAGTATTTCCATAGCAACATGGTGTAAAAGAGATGAAGCTATACGAAATAAAAGTGATGTCTCATTCCCTCTTATAGCAGGAATAGAAAAGCATTCGTTCATTTACGTCACTAAGCAGGAATAAAACAATCTTGTTTTATAAAGTTCATGGTACGAATCAAAGTAATATTATTGTAATATTGCTACAAAACGTTTTAAAACTATGATAGTTTTTAAGAGTTCATGGTAGGCCCCTATGTATTCCCGAAAACTGCATCCAAATCGACTAAACCGTTTCTGAGATAAGCGTGAACCAACATACTGACATTTAGACGAACAAAATGAAAAAAACATTGTTTTTGGTTCTCTTGCTTATATAAAGGTCGCCAAGTATGAATTTTTGAAAAATTTTTTTTTTTCGTGTTGTGTGCCCAACTAAAAGACAAACAGATAAACAGACAAAGATTTTAAAAATGCTGAAAATGGATTCTGTTAATTATTACTTTACATCTTGGTATATTTTTTTTAATATTTTTAATGTACAAAGACTACTCCTCTACAGATTTATTACATGTATAGAATAAGATTTTTATGGTACCTATTACGTCATAGATATAAATAGTCATAATTTTTTTATTTCTTAACCGATTTAGATGAAATAAACCCTAAATGTTAAGTGAAGACTGTGATAATATATTCCTGAAAACCGCATTCAAATTGGTTAAGCCGTTTCTGAGATTAGCGTGCACAAACATACAGACATACAGACAAACAGACAAACTGAAAACCATTGTTTTGTGTTCTCTTGCTGTTATAAAGCCCCCTTTGATGTTTTTTTTTTTTGATTCCATGTACAGGAATGGCTCAGTGACGATTTTATTATATGTGTAGATATGTATTTTCATTCATATTATAATTAGGTAAGTTTGGTTATGATTATAAACTCTGAAACATTAAATCTCTATAAAATTAAATTTTAATGAAATAAATATGAAAGAGTTATGTATTAGTTACAATTTTCTATGTTTAAATGATTATTTAAAGTTTCTTTAATATTATGTTAAAGCAGACCATCAAGTAGAGGAATTGGTTACGCTTGAGTTGAAACACAATTGTGATATGGTTTTAATATTCTTAACAAATTACTTATTCTTCTAGAAACTCCAATCTGTATTTCTGTTTTATAAATCTTTTGATACGTCTTTTAACAGATTTACAAAACAACATTGTAGGAATTGGTTAATTAAGATTACCAACTGTACAAATAAAACGTTCGTTCACTTTCGCCAGTATTTATCTCTCGGAAAATAATTTATCAATACACATACTAATAATACTAATAATATAATAATAATACTACTAATAACTATAATAATATTAAACTTGATACTTTAATAACTCGACAAAGCCTTAATAGCCTTAATAGGAGAATTGCATTTTTTGTATTTGTTTATTGAACATAGAAAGAAACTTTACAAATATATATATCGCAAACGATGATAATAGTTATAAACTGTGCCGCATCCCTTGACGTCCACTCCGGGATACTCCTTTTTTTTTTTTTTTTTTTTTTTATCGTTGGAAAAATGCGTTACGCATCATCCCTGCGGCCAGGAAGGTGATGACCGAGGGGGTATGTGGGACTACCCGGCAGCATAGAAGACGCTGCCATTTTTAAGGCCACCCACTAAAAAACCAACGGTTGACCTCATCGCCTTAGTGGGGCGCCACGGGATCGCTTTCGCACTCACCGTGACGCCCCGGCGGAACCCCCTGCGAGGGGCCCCGATCAACTTAGGGACACCCTCACCTCGTAGGCCTATAACGGGCGGGAGAGGTCACCCCCCTCTCCCGTCCAGGCACTACAGCTGGGGAAGGAGGCTGCGGGCGTAATCCCGCCTCCTTCGACCCAGCCTACCCCTGCGGAGCGGTTCAGAGGAGGCTGCCTCTCTGTCCCGCTCCGCGGCCTCCTTCGCGGCAATGACTTGCTCGCAGAAGGAGGCCATAGCGACCCAGGACCTCTCGTCGTCGAGCATCGCGGAAACAACGCTCGGCAACGAGAGGTCGCTGCCAACCACGGCCGTCAGCTCAGTACGCTGACGGTCCCAGGCTGCGCACTCCGCCAAGGTGTGACGAGCCGTGTCCACGGGCTCGTCACAGTGGTGGCAGGAGGGGGCCGCCTCTCTGCGTGCGATCTTGTGCAGGTACTCACCGAAGCACCCATGCCCCGTGAGCACCTGCACAAGACGGAACGTTAGAGTCCCGTGCCGCCGGCCGATCCAACGATCGAGATGGGGGGAAATAGCCCCCACCGTCGCAAGACCGGCCGACGGGGACTCTAAGTCCCTACTCCACTGTCGGATCAGGGCTCGGTGAGCTAAAGCCCTGATCCGATCCGCCTCGAGCCTAACCACTCCGGGATACTCCTACACTATAGGTATTTAACATAAATTAATTATTTAACAATTCGGTAATACATTTGTAATTAAACATAACATTATAATCAGGACATCCTGATGCATACATATGTGTATAAATTCTATATTTATAATTCTGTTATGGAATTAAATATTGTGATAAAATTATTTAATGAGGTAGTTCGATTACACATATATGTGTTATATGTGTGTGTGTGTCTGTGTGTAACTGTGAGGTGTGGTTGTAGGGGAGGTTTACTGTTAACAAATAAGTTAAATAAGAGTACGTAGTATTAAAGGTTTCTAAAGGTAGTTGTAAAATTTCTTTTGATTGCCAGTATGTGAGAGAATAAGTTTTTAATTTGGTGTTTATGTGATTTCACATATTTACCGAGAGCGACATGTGAATGACTTATTGTTTTGGAAAAGTAAAGTCTGGTGTTTTTACAGAGGTATTGGCAGCTAGGGATAAGTCAGGTAACATAACTTTTAGTATAGCTTTTTGAGCTCTCTCTAGTTACGGAAAACGACTTTTGATACATCCGCCCCAGGCTGTTATATAATATGAGAGAATTGATTGAACGAGAAAAAAATCACAAATATTTAGTAAAGCAGTACGTGGTAAAAACAATATATATTTTATTTACTACACTTATATTCAGTTACATTTAGTTTACATATAATTTTAAACTGTATGACTATATATATTGTTTTGAATTTTACAGTATCTATGGTATTAAAAATCCTTATTCACTGATTTCTCTATACCTATTGGATTTTAATATCTGTTATATGAAAATCCAAGAAGAAAATGTTATTCGTAATAATAATTTAAATTTAAATTTAAAAATCTGTAGGCATATTCTTTGTCCAAGAACATTAATTTCATAATATTTTGATTATTTTTTTATAATTATAAACTAAATAGTTATCATAAGTAAACTTAGATATAAAATCGTTTGCAAAATTTTAAGCATATTGTACTTACGTGAAACTAAGTAAAATCTCTTGATGAGAAATTTGGCATAAAAACTTTTCTTATTGTTAAAGACGAACATACACACTTTTTTAAAGTCACAAAGAAGCCAGATTCTAAACCGTTGGGTAGGTTCTTGAACAAACTTAAAAACACCTCTAGCGCTATCGCTTTGAGCGTTTTTAAAACTCGTTTTGTATTAAACCTATTATTAAGTTGTGTGTGAAGAGATTTTTAACAAGCTGTATTTCAACATTTTGCTTTAAAACGTTTATAACAAAATTCTGCATAACATAATAGCAGAAATGTATTTCGGGAAGAAAAAATATAAAATGTTCGCTTTGAGTTTCAGCACAGAATAAATGTTAAATGCAGTTAAATCCAAGCCATGTCAACTTTTCTGACGTCTTTTCATCATGTACTTAATAAGATCAATTAGGTGTCAAATTACAATTTTTACATTGTTAACGCAATCTTTGTTTTTATTTCACTTAATAAGAAATAAGTGTTACTAAGTAATATATTTCATCCAGGATAGTTTAAGTTCTATATATATCATATTTTCTACATCCTTAAAAAAGAAAAAAAAAACAAACTATTAAAAAAATTATCGCTGTTTTGTTATGTACTTCATTCAGACCCCTTATAAACAAGTTTTTAAAATGTTTATTAACTTTCGCCCAATAGCTGCTGAATATTTCAATCTTAATGAATAATAAAAATATAGGTTTCAGCTATAATTTCAATGACAGTATTATTGGAGATTTTAATTAAGTTTGAAGTAAAAGTAGATTAGCCTATGTTTCGGTATTAGAGTGCGTTAAGTAGTTAATAAATAAAGCATTATTACAATACCATACTATAATAAATTACTCAGTATATAACGAACAATTTCAGATAGTTCAATGCCCTGTTGATAAAACAATGTTATGGCTGTGATTATATTAGTAGATGTTGTAAGAAGAGGAATACAAATTGCCCAATATTGCATTACAAGTTTGCTGTTTTTATGATATGGATACAAATGTAACAAATGCTAATGACTTTGTATAATGAGCTCTTCACTGCTTATGAAAAAACACGGATTACTTTATATAGGCATAATCATAGGCAGCGCTCTCGTACCTTTTGATAACCAACGTTTGTTCTAAGGAGATCTTTTTAAATAAAAAAAAAAGTAGTTGATTTCAAAATCAAAAATGGAATGGTGTAGATAAAATGTCATATAAGTTTATCCAGTACTTATTGACATACTAACATCCGGACTCTAAAAATATCGGAATTGTATCATCCATACTAATATATTAAAATGCGAAAGTCTGTCTGTCTGTTACACCGCTAAACCTTTAAATATGGAATGAAAATAGTTAAAGGCCCTGGGTCAAACATGTGCTGCTTTTTTTCAAGATCAATGAACCTTAACCCTTTAGGGCTGAAATAGGGGATGAAAATTTGTTTAAAAATTATAAACCACTTTACTGATTACCATGAATTTTCTTAGGACGTTAGGGTTGATTTTTTTTAATCTGACGAATTTTGGTAAACATAGTTGATAACCTAGAGTTAAGTATAGGCTACTTTTTATACGTTTTATATTATCTAAATAAAATTATTTTAAAAATGTTAAAATGCATATATACTATAGCCAATATAGTCATTTTATATTGTGGTCCAATGCTTATCTACTTTTGAGTAATTCGGACTAGTATTATAAAAGAGAGTGTGAGTTGGTTTCCGCTGTTAGACAAGCGGAGTAAAATGTCCCTTCGCAATAAAGTGACACTTTACAAAGCTTGCATACATTCCGTCATGTCCTATGCAAGCCCCGTTTTTGCGCACGCTAATCTGAAACCCCTTCAGGTGATTCAGAACAGGTTTACACGGATTGCAACCGGGGCGCCGTGGTTCGTACGCAACATGGATCTCCATAAATACTTAGACCTTCCGACCATCGCTCAGTACTTCAAGAGGCTTTTCCAAAAGTACTTTGAACGTGCTGAGCGACACCCGAACCCACTGGTGGCTGACGTCGCAGAGTATAGACCACGTAAGACTACTTTAGTCAGAAAAAGAAGACCCAAGTCGGTACTCGTTGAGCCTAACGACGCGTTCACAGTAGGTAATAACGTGTACGCGTAGGCATAAGTGACACCACACAACATACAGACACACCGTCTATACCGGTATAGATGAGGTCCCAACTGAGTAAGTGCTCCGTTGCTCCGGCGTTCTGCCGTAACAAGGCTTTTTTTATCTGTATAACGGGAGAAGCCGCTGGGCAAAGACAGTTAATCTAATAAATCGTTAATACGCTTCGTCGTATTGGAACTCTTGTACTATTTAGAAATCATGAGAAAATATTTTCGGCTGGAACTTTTTTATTGCTTATTACAATTGGTTTATGCTACAATGTAGGTATTGTATATTAGAAACGTTATTAATTGCTTATCTTATCTCAATTTTTACTAATTATACATTATGAAATGTAACAATATAAAATGTTGAATTTCACTAATTTAAATAGCCCAATAGTAACATTTGGGTGATCTTTCGACCTCTGGAAATGCGGCGTTGGTTTACTGTAAATATTCTTAAATCTCAAAGACGCTCCAATACAAACTTGCAGCTTTAATAAACAAAAACAGCTTCTATAAGTAAAACTGGGTTATTTCATTGAAATTAATCAAAAACAACACAATTATGTTAAAATGTTTCAAATATAAAACTTACAGTTTATGTTGGTTTAAAATTCAATATGTTTTTTGTGATTACTTATATCTTTGTTTTATTTGCGATAAAATCACATAAACTGTTTTTTTTCAGTACCAGCGACTTAATACTATTAATAAAATGGTGGTTAAAAAAACTTGTAACTTATAAATCTATCTGGTTATTATTAATATTCAGTTAAGTTAACTGTGACTGTAGTAACTGAACTGAGATTTATGATGTTTTGGAAGGTTTTGAAGTGTGTATATCGGAGTTCTGTACATTGTATTAGGAACTATAAAATATTTAAACTAGAAAAAAAAGTTATATTAATAAACAGGAAAGTTATTATGTCTTTTTAGTATAAAATAAAGCAAAAATATATTATTCTTTAGCAAATAAAATGGAGGGTAATAATAAAGTAATAACTGAAATGAATAACTATAATATATTATTTTATATTACAATCGTATCATAAGTTTCTAAAACAACTTCATAAGTTATTATTGTCTACCTAAAGTTCTTTCCAATATCATTGAATATTTCTCCAGCAAGTCTTTAAAAATTGTCCATAGATCGTTTCAGAATTATAAGAGAGAATGTAATACTTAAATATTTGTATATATTGTATTATAAATACAAGCCTTTAATAGTATATAATACAAATTCTTTGAATTTTACTGTAAAATAATATTTGTATGGATTAATATGTGTTTATGATGTATGGAATATAAAATAAAAATTGTTGAACATTGAATTAATAAAAAAAAATAAATCTGCATCATTCAGTAGCTTGTGCTGAATGTGCTTAAAAGCCCTTAAATAGTAATTAAAAATTCTTGAGCTTATGCGTAACATTAATTATAAACTTATTTATTGGAAGCTTTGATATTCGAAGTTATACGATCAGATCAGATGACCTTATTGAAAGTTTTGTGAACAGATTGCTAATATTAAAGGAATGAGTGAAGATAGCCATTACAGTTCGTTCTGTCATCTGTCATCTGTCTTTGACAAGTTAGTCTAAAGACTAACTTGTTATTCGTAGTATAAATACTACGGCCAAATTCACATGTTATTTAGAAAAATTGAATTGAATTTTCGATTCCACTATCGTTAGTTCGTTGTCGTCCTTATCGACTGACATTTTTTTGGAAATACCTACATATTTTGAAAAAATAATATTTCCTTGCTTCCTTGCCTTTTTAGCCATCGTGGTATTTTGGTTTTAAAATGAAACGTTGGTGCGCTTGGTTGATCTCAAGTAGTTAGTTAGTTAGTTAGTACAAACTAACTAACTAACTATACTTCTACCTGAGATCCACAAGATCGTTAATCATATAAGATAATGGTCCAAATTTCGAAGTACATACTGAATAAAATTACAAAGAAATTAGTTATTCTATTAATACTTATTAATAATATTAGTATAGCGCACCGTCCACAAATACTACCTTGATTAACAGGTCATTTTATTTACAAAAGAGTGTGTTACAATAGTTATTACAGATATAATCAAATTAGAAACGAGCTTAGAAAGTTCCTGGGCGACAATCACCTCTCTTGTTTTCGTCATTTACCCTGCTTCTATCCTCAAGGAACAAATATGTTTATAGGTATGTTAAAAAAAAAAAACTTCAAACACAGATTAACTTTAATTAACATATAAACAACTAAACAGGTTGCTGCCGTCAGATCGACGGATGCAACAAGTGTTGACGAGGATTGGCGGAAAAAATAATTTAATTTTTATTTTAACTTGACATAAACACTGCTTCTCAATAATAAACATTTAATGTCGAATTTGAGCACAAGTGTTGTCACTATTACAACAATATAATAAAATATAAAAATAGACCTCCTACACTATGGTTGATATTTGATCTTTGAAATTTACTTTGTCTTAAATAATAAGTGCATTATTTAATGAAACATTTCGGGGATATTTAATAAATATGAAAAGATATTACGAAATGAGTATTGTTTAACTTAAGTTACGGTATTTAGTAATTTATAACCTAACAGAACTCAAGGGGCCAAGTTTAACAATTAAAAAGCTTAACAAGTCGTTTATTAAGCTCTATATTTTACATGTTGAAGAGGGAGCAATTTATATATATTATAAGTAAGATGCTTTTAAGATGTTCCAACATTAAATACTACTTACTCATGCATTATTTATTTTGTTAGTTTGAAAAATATGTTTTATAACAAATATAATAATAGTTATGGAATCGTGTTGCTCGAGGACAGTTCGTAGTTACGTCATTTAAATTAGGATAAAACAATATTTAATAAACTTTTAAGTATACAATTATTTAAGTACAAGCTATCTTATGTAGTTGCCCACAATATATACAATAAACTCAAATTTGTTCTATTCTATGTTACACAGAAATTCATTATATAATATTTCCGATACCATTTTAGTACATAACAAGATCTATTCCGTTGTTATGTACACGAAACCAGTAATCAGATCAATAGAATCAGTTAATGATTGTACAAGGTTAGTTAAGTAAAGTACATTACATATATATAGTGCTCTTTGAATAAATAAGATGTGTAATTTGATTTAATTAAGAGCATTATATACGAGTCCTATAACAACATTTCTTGATATTAAGACAATTTATGATTATTTGATATTATAAATAATATTTTATTTTAGGACGACAACGATTACGATACTGTTTGTGAAAACATTTAGAAAACTACAGAAATAAAAAATAATTGAAAATAATTATTTAAAAATATTTACAACATTAGTTAATTAGGAGACTTTGTATTAAAAGTATTCATTTTTGTTGTTAAAGATATTAAGATAAAAATCTGATAATTTGTTTTTAAGCACACAGTGACCTGCCTGCCGGTGTTCACAGACGCCTAGGATCTATTGTATATTTACAAAAAATATGTACGCCTGATTAATGAAAAAAAAAGTCCTAACAAAAACTGAAGTCCTAACAAAAACTGAAGTTTGATTTCTATCACAATACATAAGAAACTTATAAGTAAGTTAAAATGTAATTCATCTCAGATGACGATAAATATATTAAACTGGATCAAACTTTGGACATACATATTTACCAACTATAAATAATATTAGTTTTAAAATTAAAAATCAAGAAGTAATACTTGCATAGAAATAGCTAAAACGCAAGCAATCTTAAGTAAGAATTATTAGACATCTGAGAATCAATATTATCCTTGGTATTTCCATCTCAAATGTAAATTCCATGGACATTTGCTACTGAATACTGTTGATATCTGAATACAAATTAAACTAATTAATTTACGAAACTTAAAACTAGCCAAGTGGAGAAAATACTTGAATTTAGGATTTTTTTTAAATGATTGGGCTTTCTTTAAATAGTTGTTTGTATCTCTTTACTTTAATATTATTCTTTTTATTGATCAAGCATATTATTATCAAATAATTAGTCTTATATCAGTTCGGCACCATGAAATATAATTGGAAAAATTCTTCTTTTTTTATAATTATAGCTAAAATAAATAAGTAAAAATAAACCAACTGTTTTGATAATTTGAAAAATATATTAGATATAAGGTACAAAAAAAAATTAAGTAAGTAAATATTTTCAACGATTAAAAAATATTAAAACCAAATCAAATCAACTTCAGCAGTGAGGAACGGAACTACTCAAATTGTAAAAATATATATATATTTAAGTATGCTTCTTGCTCAAATAAGAGTTTAAGCTTTATGTCAAGAACAAATTAAAAAAAAACAATTCGCTTTTTAAAGCGAATTGTTTTTTTCCAAAAATTTTTTTTTTTTCCGAATTGTTAAATTCCACCTGAATCTTGTAAACAAAGCTAAAAAAGTTTATATTTATGCTGGCACCATGTCAACGATTCTTTTCAAGCCTGAACACAATGTGGCTTTGCAGTGAAAAATGTATTTAAAAAAAAAAACAAAGTATAGTTTTAAAATATTTAAACAACTTGAATATTTGAAGTCGGCTGTATGAATGAATATTTGATTAAAGTATTATTAAAAACTCAATTTTTAGTTTATTTCTCATACATTGAACATTCTGATGAACTAGGTTAATACAGTTTACATTATAAAAAAATATATATATAAATAATGATAGTCATATTCACAATATTTGGTTTTCTTAAATAGTTATTATAATTCAATATATAATCTATTTGACTAAAGTATATTACTATTATTAAAAAAAACAACTAAATGTCACAATAGGATGGTAAATATTATCCGCTCTAGATTTTCCGTAATTTCTTAAATTTTGATAAGATAGTGTAGGGTTTTAAAATAAAAAAAAATGTTATGTTTAAAAATATATAAAAATCATATAGATTCGGCTTAAGTTTCTTGTAATATAGATGTCAATTAAGTCAGAAATTTTATTACGATTGGCCAGTATGTTGGTTCCTGTGAGGTTATTCACTCGAGTTTTAGATTCTGTAGGGTTCCTAGTTGTCTTCCAAGGTTGGTTGGTTGGTGGAATTAGGCGTGAACCTCAGTACGTGTGTTTTGAATTCTAATATCCACTGCGCATAAATTTAGAACCCAGGAAAGAGAATTACGTATAATCTTTATTGGTGGTCGTGTGTTTGGGAAAATAGAATACTGCAGCGAAAGTTGTCTTAACTTTTCATTTACTAGTACTGTTATTGAAGTAGCATGTATTTAATCTGTGGGATATTTTTCTACTTAAATTATTTAAACTGTCTATTTTTCAACTAGCACAAATACTAAGAAGCCTCGGAAGACATTTCAGCTTCTGGAAAAATAGGGCGGGCTAAACTAATCGGTTGGTTTTTGCTTTTTTGCACTCACCGATAGTAAATGAAAACTTAGTCCGCCACCAATAACCATTAAGTCGTGGAAAACTGTCAAAGAGCCAACAACAAAACTTTCAAACATTTAAAAACTTTACTTTGTTTATGAATAAATATTTTTTTCACTGCAGTCACATTGTATCCAGACTTTAAAAGCAACGTTGACAGGGTGCCAACAAAAATATAAATTGTTTTAGCTTTGTTTACATGATTCACATGGAATATAAAGCGAACTCAACTCAATTTTTATTTTTGTAGTCCCAGAACTCTCTTGTTTGAGCAAGTAGCATATTAAAATCTGGAAATATATTTAAAATTTTGAAAATTTTGCGCCCTTACGTATCACATTTCTATAATATGATAAAATATTTCGCAGATTCATTTTCTATAAATTCCGTTTACTGTAAACTAATCAATTATTGAGAAGGTTTACTTTCTTAAGACATACTTAAAAACCATATATTTATAACATTTCTATAATTATCAAAAAGGATAAAATGACAATACAAATGATATTCTTTTAAATATACCAATTGTAAAAAGTATACATGATTAAAAATCATACTCAAGTAAAAAGAACATATAATAAAATTATTTAATAAAAATGTGCGATTTTAACAAATTCAAAAATATTTTGTATTCAGTACCTATATATTAAGTACAAAACGATAACATCATTTAATTACTAACGGTAAAAAATTATGTGTACCTTTACTTCTTATCTGAGGTAACACATAATATGAGGCTTCTGTTCTAGCATCTAGAATTATTTTGACGAAAAATAGCTTAAATTTATTGTGTATAATTATAACTAAATTAGTTACACAACGAATTAAGTACAATAAAATTAAATATCGGATCATGTTTCATTATTCATTATTTGTAGCTGTTAGGTAATCTATAAAAGTCGCCCTGTTCTAGGTATAGCACTAACGTTCAAAATTGTATTAAAGTAACGCGATACAAACAAACAAGCCGAAGGAAATCGTAATCATTTATAAAAAATACATTTACAATAACTATTTATAGTTTTTTCCTGAATTCGCTAGTTCCTGATTTGGTAAATTGATCAGATTAATTTGTATTCAGGTATCAATAGTATTTAGTAGCAAAACATAGATTCAATTTACATTTCAGATGGACTCTATACCAGGTACAATATTGAGCCGCAGGTGCCGACTAATTGTTACGATCGTCACTCCTTTGATACTCCTTGTTTTTTAACTATGTTTATATATATATATATATATATATATATATATATATATATATATATATATATATATATATATATATATATATATATATAACTATGTAAGTTTAGCTAGTTGTATATGATGCATAGATAAGCTTAAAACTAATTTAGATAATAACGATTTAGGAAAAGAAAATATCGATTGCGGAATTTGTCAAATCATTTTTATTTGTATGAAAATGGTATTTTATAACTTTCATAATAAATTATTAACTTTTTTTGGTTATTTATACATTGCTGTTCGTAATCAATTCATTGTTTTTGGCAGCTTCCTATCTAGGAAAAAGTATTATAGTAGACTTTACGTTTCGAGTGTCTTTACAAAATACATATACATCTACATTACAAGCTTCTAACGCCCCATACATAGGATGTTTGTTGATAGATTAGTCGGTTAGTACGTCTTTATACATATATTATAGATGGGAACAGACAGATAAGAAACGATTGTAATCCTATTACAATTAAAGTAAAGCGTATTAATTTTACTATAAAAGAAAGTAAAAAATATAATGATGATGTTAAACAACGCTAGGCCGGTTTATGTTAATTAGTTCTAAATGTATGCATTATCTGAAATGTGACACTTAGGAGACGTGTAGTTTGAAATCGCAAGTACAATATAGACGCTCTCATTTGCATAGAAAAGTATGTTAAGTACAAAGCACACACTTTAGTAATGGCATGTATGATGAATGAATAATGAAAAAATGTATGTGCAAAGAGAAATATACTTTTGTTTCTAAGTCTTAAAAATTGTCAAATGTCTTTAAAGTGTTTTAATTAAATTTCATAATTAACAATCCATTTGCGCTCATTTGCATGACAATCCATTTGCGCTCTATCAATGTGTCTTCACTTCGACAATCTGTCTGACTAGTTTGCTTCGGTCGAGGACGCAGTATGAGCTGCGACTGACTTCACGAACCTCTTGGTAGACAAAATAGGAACGTCTTCGAGAGAGAATTCTGCGTGATTTTCAAAGGTTACCGTGCCTCAGGCATTAGGTATCTTATTAACCGAAAAAAAATGAAATGTCGCTATTAAAGCCCAAGACTGTTACTCGACTGACGAAAAGCGGCGGGAGCAACGCCGTATCCAATAGGAGTCGAGACAAGCTCTCTATCCAATAGAAGTCGAGACAAGATAGAAGCTGGGATAGGACGCACTCGGCGCTCTTTCTAATACACCAGGATAACTGGAGTTTGTAGAGAGCGCTGATTGCGGAGATTGTCTCGGCCATGTCTCCGCTAGCTATTCTTAATTCCGCGCCTGCGGACGGTTCGACTATTTTTGCTAAGCTGAATATCTAGCCGACAGTCTCTCAAAGCTACTAAAGCAAGAGACCGCCGAATATGGGCTACCTATAACAATTATAGTCAGAAAAAGAAGACCCAAGTTTTATTCGTTGACCCCAACGACGACAAAAACGAGTAGCTTGGTTCTTTGCATCAAACTAAAATCGAATTGAAAAATAAACCGTTACACCTACATAACAATATTAAATAGTAAATAGCATTGTTCGTTGTATAAAATAGTTGTGTAAAATGAAACAAAATAAACCTAACATTCCCTCCTTGCCTTACCTAATATCCCAAATACAACTATCTATAATCCAATAACCATTCGTCTTCACGTATAACTCCCAGCCAATTATATGCGCAGCTTATCTGTAACAAAAAATATATTTCATGAATTCTCACTATTGATTTTTCGTGGTAGTATTACATTAGATAAAGAAAGAACACACCAATTGTCATGTGTCATTGTTTAAACATTTCTTTTAATTAAAATCTTGTGCTATTTTATAAAAACTTTTATGTAAGCAATTGTGAAAAAAATAACATCCTTAATATTTAGTTCTAATACTCTCTTCAATAATTTTTATTTATTGTGTATACATTTTCCCTACTCGCTAATAGAAATAGAAACTAATAGACACTAATAGAAAGTTTTAAGACAATAAGTTATATTAATAGTGTTTTTTTTAATTATAGAGAGAATGAAGCTTTGGCACATAGTAGCGATTTACTGATTGTCCAGGACAATCCCTATAAAATATAGCAGGTACTTATGCATTAAATAACTCTTTCTCTAAAGATATATATATTTACAGTCTATTTTCCACGTAAAGTAATAATTTTATACAAAATACTGCCATGGCTATTATATTTGAAATTGTATGACTCCTTGAGTACAGACATATGATAATGTACTTTAATGAAAAACATATGTTAACATTTATTTTTTTACGTTTTGAAGCACTTTAAAAGTTTCGAAAACCGTCCTGTTTATCAGAAGTCTTGGTCCCAAATCTCTGCCAGTATCGATATATTTTTCATTTTATATTTATTTAATATTTAAATAAGCTTAACATGGATATATGTGGTTATAGATATTTTTAAAAACAATTCATTCTTGGCCAGGCAATTTTGCATTTGGCATTTTGCATTAGGTTTGGCCGAAATAGAAGCAGTCGTTTCCAAGATTTTATTAGTACTGGTGAAAGGTTTTTATACAATATTGATAGTTAAAACATTAACAAGTGAAATAAGTGTCTCGTAGGTTTATTTGTACAAAAAAAAAAAAAAGTAGTTTTGTTTTTAAATGAAAAAAATATATAAAATGAATAAAAGGCAAAAAATGAAATAGCAATATCAAATCTTATAGTCTAAGTCCTCTTGTATTTGCTCGGATTTTTTGTAAAATAGACACCATCGTCAACGTACGTACAACGGTCCCTCGACACAAAGACTTCAATAAGTACATAATAATATTATTTTTATCCTTTTTAAAGGTTTTTTTTATATCAGGGGTTTTTTTAATTTTAAATTTATTTTTTTGAGCTACTTCAAGTTTCTAAAATTAATAAAGATTATAGTGAAAGAACTTGCACGAAATGTAGGAAAAAACGAAAAGTTAAAGTTGAGATAAGGAGTGAAGAGTGTCATGAATATTTAAGGAAGAAAGTGGATCGTTAGGGATAGAGAACAATTAACACAAATATAGTAAAGATAATCTACCACGCCATTTCCACAGGTCTTGGATTTCATATAAAGTCACATAAACACCGTCCCGATAAAGACTATCACATATAGACTTAGATGCTTAATTCACCGAGGCGGACAGCGATACGGTATTCATTCAATATTTATATAAATTTCAAGTCACATAATTTAAATTGAAACAAGCTATTGAATTCTATTATTTTTGCAGAGTACAATACTCAATTCAAAAATATAATTAAAGAAAATAATATAAAACATATATGTCAAAATAAAATAGACTACTGGGGACGTATTCATAATATTATTGAATAATTTTAATACTATGAATGAAGTTACAATAATGTCTTAGAATTTAGAAAAAAAACATACATATGAAATTAGTTATGAGAACAAAAATTTATGAGTAAACTTGTATGGTTAATGGTCCTTGTGTGAGTTGAATGAGCAGATCTATTGTCAGCTTATTTTGCATAATAATAAAAAATATGAAATATAAAAATATTATAATAAAAATATATATAATAAGAAAAACATAAAAAAGACTTTATTATTACAAAGTCAATAAAAGAGACTTTATTATTACAAAGTCAAACGGTAATTTTAATCACATAATGGAAAAGATAAGCATTTCTTCTTACAAAATCATTAGTACTATGCATGAAGTTACTAATTTCAAGAGAAATAATTTACATAGTAAAGAGTAGAATAAGAATAAAATTTGTTTAATATAGGTAACAATTCCAACAGAATTTTAATTATAATAAACATATAGCAAACATATTTTAAACTTACCATCATATCAAACAAAATAGTAATATTCCTTTCCTTTTGAATGTATTCATATATTTTGTTGAAATAGAAAAGAGGATTGATGAGTTTAGGGGTGGATAATGGCAGGTGTTCTATGATGAAGTACCCTATCCTACTTTGGAAAAATACTTTTTTTTATCTAACGCTTTTTATCTACTATAATAAGAAGTGGTTTAACTTACTTTGATTTACTTTCATAAAAAGCATGAATTCTGAACAATCTTGTATTATTACAAACTTGTATTATTAAGTTATTAAAAAGTGGGCAAAAATATTAAAAAGCTCTTTATTTAACTCAAATAAACACAATTAAAACATATTGGAAACGATGTATAAAAACATGTCACGTTTTTCCGGATCATGTGTGCAACACCAATCTCCGCTCGAATTTATAATTAATCCAGTTTAGATTATGCATCTAATTAATTGATAGTTATGAAAAGTTACTATCGACATTTGATGCCATCCGGCTATCTCAGGGTGCTAAAGGATAAAACAAATAAAATATTACATTAAATATTATGCCTATCCTGACGACACGGATATCCGACAATTCTGACAATTCTGCACACGTTGCAATTCTTAGTAGGAAGATAAGACATTATATAATTTCTATTATTTTGAGTATTAAGGTATATCCTTTAAACCCTTCTAAGTGTGAGAGCATTATGAATTAATTGTTCAGTGGTAAGTGGTAAGTTATTCCACCACACAAATGAGGTTAACAAATGTTAACCTTGTTTTGTTTTTTTCATATTAAAATCCAATACTTAACATTACAAATTTTCTTTTAAACGTTATTAGTATTGAAATATAAAAAGATACCACAAAGTTTTATATAAAATATAAATATTTTCCTGTCGTAAATAATTCTAAGGTTGGAAGAGGAGCTTGAATTTTCTATTCTGCTTGAATCAAAAGTCAGACTTTTATAATTTATGTACGATCAGTAAATTATTATTTTCTGTAGACCAGTCCGTTGCTAAATATTTAAGATGCTCCTAAGTCAGATTTTTTAAATTTGTTTTTTTATTAATGTATTTCTTTTTTTCTTTAAATCAACACCGGTGATCACTTGTGTACGTCAAATGTAAGTCATTGCTAGGTCAATATGAAACTTATCGAAATAAGTCCTCCTGTAAAGACACTCCTCTACATAAAATTAACGCTTCGAGGATTCTAAATGCGGCCTTGTCTGAGAAGAACCACACAACCAACTCAGTCGGGTGTTTATACATAATAATCTTTGTATCACAAACGTCCATATTTAGTGAGTAATTTACGAATAACAACAACCATCTCAATCAGTCTATTATAAGGTTTAATGGATGATGAATTATATAATAATAAATAATTTTAATTAAAATAAGAAAACCATGACCAGTCAGACTAACAGTCTCCGCATGCAGTACCGGTTCACAAGCATAACGCAAAGGTCAGACATCACGCCCTTCGCAATATTTGAGGAGGGGGCAACTCGGATCCAACACTAACAGAAGTACTAACTTTTAGGGAAACAGTGTGATGCGACCAGTTAATCAAATAAGAGTAACTGACAACGTCTAAAAAATTGCGTAAAAGAAATATATTTGGCGGTTTCAATGATTGTCAACCGGTGTGGACCGCGTATACCTCAGAACTGAGTATATAAGACAAACTCATACCAGAGAACCCCATTGACAGTTTTGCATCTAAAGTAATAAAGATTTTACATAAAATAGATTATTATGACAATGTTTTGCTTAATTTTCTATTAATAAGAACTAAACGTAATTTTAAACATTAAAAAAATATAACTTTTTAAAACTTTAAATTGTTAGTTTTATCTATTAAATATTTCAAAGAATAGTAATTTTAGACAGATTTGTAAACTGTTGAATAGTTACTTTCAATTTAAATTAAAACTCCGCAAGTAATATTTTATAAAAGGAGTTTTGTTTGAATAAGTACATTTATAAAAGTTTTGAAAACAAAATATACATTGTATAATTTATTATTTCTTATTACATTTACTACCACCACTTTGTAAGTTATTAACAAAAATGTATTTTACTAAATTGATCTAAAAATTAAATTTCAAATTATTGATGTTATATATGTCGCTATGTTTCATAACACAAGCTTACGATCCAAGCTTAACAATTAGTAGAATTAATCCGCTGATTTCGCTAAATTGTATGTTTAAAATTTTAATGATTCGACGAATTAATTATGTATAATTCGATGCTTTTTTTTTTTTTTTTTTTTTTTTTTTTATACAAAACCAGTGTAATGCTTGACTACATTCCACCTGATGGAAAGTGAAATGTAGTCTTAGGTGGTAAAGCGCATTAACCTAGCAGCCTATTCACTCTCCTCTTGAAGACACCCACATTATATTTTGCCGGAAATACCGACGCAGGCAGATTGTTCCAGTCCTTCGCTGTACGCACTAAAAAAGATGAAGCATAGCGCTTCGTTCGGACAGGTGGAGTGTCCACAACGTAGGGATGGATACCCGCCGTGCGTCTTGACGTCCGGCAAAGGAACAGGGATGGGGGAATTAGGTCGTGCAATTCCTGCGCACACTCACCAAAATGTATCCTATAGAATACTGAGAGGCTAGCAATTCTACGCCTGTGTTCAAGGCTGTGGAGTTTGGCGTCAACCAATTTAGGGTCGCCAATAAGCCTCTTTGCTCGCCTCTCAATTGAGTCCAGAACCGCAAGATGAGTCTTTGCGGCACCAGCAAATATATGGCCACAGTACTCTACACACGACCGGATCTGTGCTTTGTATAATACAAGAAGCTGTCCCGGTGTAAAGTACTGTCGCACCTTCGCAAGTACGGCAAGCTTTCCCGCAGCTGCTCTTGCTCTGGACTCAATGTACCGACCAAAGTTGAGGTTCGAGGAGATCTCTAAGCCTAACAACTGAAGCCAGTCACTGTATTCCAAGGATACATTCTGGAAAGTAGGAGCCAAGGTGAAGGGGCTCCTTTTGGCGGTGAACAAACACGTCTGCGTTTTGGTGGCGTTGAATTTGACAAGATTGGCATTGCCCCATGCGGAGACTGCCTGAAGTTTGTCATTCAAACGTTGCACCATGGCTTCTCTTTCAGACTGTACTTCATCTCTACTAGCCCGAGAACTTGGCAGATATCTTTCTCATCTGTGCTGTCGTCTGCATACCCATAGATACCGGGCTTCAGCAGATCGTTAATGTGCAGCAGAAAAAGAGTTGCAGAAAGAACGGACCCCTGAGGTACTCCGGCATTTATTGTTAAGGGTTCCGAAGAACACCCGTCGACAACAACACGGAGAGATCTCTGGCTCAAAAAGTCCGTTATCCAGCCAATCAGACCAGGAGATATACCGTACGCTGAAAGCTTGCTTAAAAGGCTCACATGCCAGACCCTGTCAAAAGCCTTCGAGACGTCCAGAGAGACGGCGACCGCTTCTCCGTTCCTCTCGATAGCTTCGCCTAAAATGTGTGTTGCGTACGCTAGAAGGTCCCCAGTGGACCTATTTCGGCGAAATCCGTACTGTCCGTCACTGAGGAGATCGCTACCTTCTACGTACGCTAGAAGCCGCGAGTTCAATACACGCTCCATAATCTTGCAGAGTATGGAGGTGATTGAAATGGGCCTATAATTGGCAGGATCGGCACGGCTGCCTTTTTTGGGCACGGGTTGCACGTTGGCAAGCTTCCAGGATTCCGGCACTTTTCCAGTCTTGAAATAGAGGCAATACAGACGTGTCAATACAGGAGACAACTCACCTGCGCATGTCTTGAGCAGAATGGCTGGTATACCATCAGGACCACTGGCTTTATTCACATCCAAACGACACAATGTTCTCCATACCTCTTTGTTCGTGATGCGAATTTCAGGCATCGAAATACCGCAGTGAGGAAGATGTTCTGGAGAAGCATTGCCAGTGTCTAGAAGCGAATTCTCAGCAAACAGAGAAGCAAATACATTCGCTTTCTCTGTTGCTGTGTGGGCCAGGGATCCATCAGGCTTCAGCAGAGCAGGCAGTGAGGGTTGGCAGAAGTTCGACTCGATCGCTTTGGCAAGAGACCAGAAAGCTCGACTGCCAGTTGGTCTGACAGAGAGCTTTTCGCCATTCTTAACGATCCGATTAAGACGAGCCTTCCGCAATGCCTTTTTATAGGACTTGGCAGCTTGGTTAAAGGCTCTCTTCTTTGTACTTACATCCGGAGTTTTGCGGCTTCGAGCATCAGCCCAAATGAGGTATGCCGAATGTTTACGGTCATGTGCATGACGACATTCGGCATTAAACCATGGGCGAGCCTTGCCACCGATGGGTACGTCAGAAAAAGGAATAAAATACTCCATTGCCTGATGCACCACATCGGTTATAGCATCCGCGCAACTCGACGGATCCAAAGAAGAGAAGCAGACCTGCCGCCAAGGATAAGACGCAAAAAAGTGCCGCATCTCATCCCAATCTGCTGACTTGTATTTCCATACTCGCCTAACACCATGTGGTTCGAAAGCTGGTGGGGAATATGTAAATACAGATTTCACCAGACAGTGATCGGAGGTTCCCAAGGGGGACGTGACCTCTACACGATACCGGTCCGGATCAGTAGTCAGCAGAAGGTCCAGGCAATTGGCTGTATGGCCTTCCACATCTGGTACCCTTGTCGCTTGCCTCACCAGCTGAAAGAGGTCCAAGGACAACGCAAAGTTCCGCGCTTCTCTTCCAGCATGGTCGGTCTTCTGGTATGGGAACAGCCAGTCCTGATGACAGGCATTAAAGTCCCCCAGAAAGACGAGCTGCGCCGAAGGGTACTGATACAGAGCCATATCTGCAGCCTCACTGAGATACTCAAATAAACGAGCTGTCTCCTGGTCACCGCTGTGCGAACGGTAGACAGGAATACAGGATTTTTTCGTTTCCTGTGTCCACTAAAACCCATAGGGAAGAAAAAGTGGGGTCTTCAAGGTGACGGAAACGCTGAACACAGAGGTCGTTCCGCGCGTACACACTGACTCCGGCCCGTGAGCGAAAGTTGTGCTCTAACGAGTAACCGGGATAATCCAAGTATGCAGCGCTCAAAGGACATTGTATCTGCGTCTCCGTCAAAAAGAGCAAGTGCGGCTGCTCTGTCTCCAGGTGGTGGTGGACAGCTAAAAGATTTTTAGTGCAAACCCCTTATATTAGTGAGGTGCACTTTGTATGAGGAGGAGTGCAACCGCTGTGTAACCTTGTTCTTTTTTCTTAACTTTTTCATAAAAAAATAAATAAATATAAAAGTGAATAGGGATGGGAAATGGCAGTTGAACGAGACGGTACGTATCGAACCCGACGTCGAAATCGGTGATGTCTTGCCACTGGGAGGCTAGTCTGGAGACTGCGGGGACGCCCGAACCCCCCCAGGGATCGCCATCGGGCCTCCTCGTCTGGTCGCCAACCAGCACGATGGAGCCACCCTGGGATTTTTCACAGCTGGCGGGGCAGCCTTTCGTGGTTGGCTATCCCACTAATTGGGCCCCCAACTATCTGCGGGCGGCCAGCGGAAAGCCGTCGCTTCGGATCCCGCTACCCTCCTTGACTAGACACCCGACAAAACAAACACCAACCCGACGTCAGACCGGTTCGCCAACGCACCGCAACTGTTCAGACCCATTTCCCATAAACGGCTTCATCGAGCAACGTGCCGGAACACGACTAGGTCGTTTTGCGGCACGACTCTGCCCGATGGGTGGTAACTTTGCCGGCGACCGGATGTTATGGTCTACCACCAAGAAGCTTCCTGTTTGTACAATAATTTTAATATTCTTTTCTATCTGCAGTTTAAATGTAGATTATAAGAAAATGTTATCAAAATTATCCAAGAATATTAGGATATCGTTAATTATATAGAGTATAAATGTTAACAATTTAAAATTTATCATTAGCTATATGCTATTGTATTAAAATATAACGGTATTGATAAAATATTGTGCATAAATACCTTTAAGTTTGAGTACAATAGTACCTACTACAATTAGAGTACTACAATTTGTTTACACAACAAAATATATATTTTAGGCCATTAAAAGCACATATTTTTTATTGTTAAGACGTTGTGAGATTATGAGTAAAACGTACAAATCAGTATTGCATTTACATTTTTATCATGGTAATACATATATTATTTAGGACAGTTTTGTATCCACTTGGTAACTGCATAATATATAAAGCTTTCTGAAGCAGCATGTTGAGTCGGTGGCTTTGTGGAGTAAAAAGCTATGAATTTTTAATAATGTTGCCTTTGTAATGTTGTCTATGCACTGAGCATGTCATATTATAATCACAAGGAAAAAATGTGTACCTATATTTTTATTTATATTTCTTTCTTTGCTTAAAAATCCTATGAACTAATTATCGGATTTATAAAAAGGATTATGTTATATCATCTATGTTATTATAGAAATTGTTAGGATCTTAGACTAGTAGATAAATTAAAAATTTGACGACATACTAATATCGATTATAGAACAAATACTAATAATAATTAATATTAATATTAATATTAAAATGATCTATCTGCTATTTCAAAGAATGTTGGCGGTATTAAAAGAAACTTGCAACATAGCCTTCGTGTTGACTTTAGATTAGTACTGTTTCTCAAAAAAAATTGCTACTATTGTGCTAGTTAAATAATAATTAATAGATACTTTTTATAATACTTGCGTATTCAGTATTATGCTTCTCAAGTGTTTGAAATCACTTTAATGTTTGTTGCTTAACAACCTCAAAAATTCAAGAGAATCGGTTCAGAGTATTTATCATGGAAAGTTATAGTAATTAAAAAAAGTCGATTACGAACTATTATGAACGACGATTTGTTATTTTTTTGGCCTTATGACCTTATTATTTTTGACCCAAAATTAAATAATTAAAATACTACTTTTTCAATTTAAATTAAATAATTTAATAGTTTATAATGTAAAATTTGTCTACATTTTAGACAAAGTACAATTAAGAAATATCTTTCACGATTTTTTTAATAAGCAAATTTACATTTGGCCTCTGTTTGTAAATTTCATTATTAAAACATGACCTTTCAAAAGCTCGGCTTTGAAGATGATTTATTTTTGTATAAACAGGATAAGGTTTAAACTTGTTGTTTTATAATCTATATTTAAATATCTTTATTTATTATATCTTTATTTTTTATTATTTATTTCCGGTAAAAATATCTTAATTTATATAGTAAAATAAAGCATAACTTAGCATGTTAACACAACAAATAAACTGTTTTATAAACTATTGTTGTATGTTGTAAAAAAAACATTTGGACCGTTCGTCTCTACACATATAATATGATATAAAATTATTTGCAGTGATTCCAAGCAGACATACTTCTCCAGATTGGAGTCCTTAACATTGGCTTCTTCAAAATAAGATGTGGTAAGCTTACTGAGAATCTTAATTTGATCCCTCGGGGATCATGAAAAGTAAACATATAATAACGAAATCTCTAAAAGTTTTTGTTAAGAAAGATTTTTGATTGTCAAAAAGCATAATAAAGTCAATTGTGTTGATTCTCATGAATGCAGGAACGTTTTTGATGGCGTTGATCATGTTCTTCTTCTGGCTCTCTGTAATAAATATTTCTCGTGGTGTTAAAAACAAGTCATCTCAAGGTCAACAGTAAAAAATATGTTATTATAATGAGAAGTTGACAACAATTGGGTAAATTTGAACATTGTTTGCCCAAGTTATGCTATAACAATGTTTCCATATCATTTACTAACCACGTTAAAAAACCTGGCTATCCGGTAGATAATTAGTAAACTACAGTAATATCCTGTACAAAAGGAATTGAATTATTGTTTACTGTTTAATAATTGTTTAATTTTAACCTTTTTTTTATTTCTAGATTTTCATGGAGTACAGTCTCCCCGAGTTGGGAGGAGATACTTTGGTGAAGAGAGTTTCAAAGACGAGCTGTAACGACAGTGAAGGATTTTTTTTATAGAAAGTAGCGTTGAAAAAAGGACTTTGAGGGATTTCAAATTGACACTATGATCGATGATCTTTTTCTCGGTGGTGGTACATGAAAACACTCTTTCAAGTAAAGGAAAGTTATATAAAATTTTAAAAAGTCGGATAGGGAGCTATTTTATATTATATTATATTCAGATATGTGATCAAATTTACGTAATCCGCATTTAAAACTAATATAAAAATTTTGAAGTCGTTCAAGTTTGTCAAGTAGCTTCTCAGAGGTACAGAGGCTTACTAAGAAGTAACAGACGTTAGATTAGTCAAGAAGTGGAAGGAGAAGGGT
Organism: Napeogenes sylphis; assembly: GCA_959347405.1. Lineage (NCBI taxonomy): Eukaryota > Metazoa > Arthropoda > Insecta > Lepidoptera > Nymphalidae > Napeogenes > Napeogenes sylphis. The sequence continues at coordinate 23,256,069 of OY365788.1, read as the reverse complement.
TTGTGCTTGCATTATTTCAGTTTTTAAAGGAAGGACATTTTGAAACCGCCCGAGAGAGCGAAAATAATAATGTACTCTTCTACTAGCTGCATCAATGTATACTGCCCAAGAGAGATGACAGTCAATGGCTAAATTTTTCGATTTCTCCGTAAGAGGTAATGATGAAGTATCATAACTTTTTTTTGGTAACAGTCAATTTTGTTGCTCAATTGCTGTCTGCCAATTATCAAAGCATGGGATTTAGAGGATTTACAAAAAGACCGTACTCTTTGGCGCATTGTTTAATCCTGTTGAGGTCACAATTAAGCCCTTGAATAGCAACAGCAAAGTCCTTTAGGGAGCCATGACGGTAAATCTGCAAATTAATAGCATAGAGATGGTAGTAACAAGAGATAACTCAAGAGATTTCTTAAATAAATAAAGAGAAAAGAAGAGGATCTCCTCTTCTTTTGGTCTCTTCAGAAAAAAATCTGCCTAGTCTGAGTAGTCCCCATACAAACAGACTCTCTGCCAACTTCCACGAAGGTAAGAGTTAAACCGTTTGATTACTGGAAGTGAGATATTAAGAGAGCGAAGAACACCCAGCAACATTTCAAAGTTAACTGACTCAACGGCATTGTTAAAATCAAGTAGGGTAGGGCGGGTCTAGTTGAGCAGTTTTTCACTTAATCAGTTATATTTCCTCAACGATAATTCGAAATGGCTTATAATGCATACTGATGGACGAGTAATTTATCCCTTAGCTTAGTGTCCATAACAATTTATTTGTAACAAGTCGAATTTGGAAGCTACATGTATTTTAATGCAAAAAGTCAAGTATGCTCAACTTACCCCATATGTGAGGTAAGTTGAGCAAGGGTATGGGGCTAGTTGAGCACTTAAAAAGTTTACCCAAATCATAGTTCCTATGTTAGGTAGATTTACAATAAAATTCCATTTTGATAATTAACTTTTATTTATAATCTTATAGTGACCAAACTTCAAATTTAAAAGTACATTTCTTGGAACAATGAGGTAAAAACAGAATCTACAAAACAGCAACGTTCCTAACTTAGCTTAACTATTAGAATCAGACTTTAATATTTGTATATTTATTTCAACATAGCTTATACCTAAAGTAAAATAAAATATTTAAGAAATCATGGAGTCACGTAAGCCGTTCTTTTTGGGCCATCATATTTACAGTCCAAGAGGGTGGAACTTTATTGCCAAATTTTTCAGTCTTTTAGAGAATACCCATAGAATATTGATACCGTTTGTAACAAGTATTTTTTAAAGAGTCTTCTTGCGTGGCAGAAAATACTTGCCTCGGTGTTGCATAACCCATGGACGTATCACCGCTTTCATTTAATTTCTTTAAAAACCTTGATAATGTCATCCGTTTGATTCCAAATTATTTGGCAGCGGCAAAGCCACTTTTTCCCTCTTCACTCACAGCTTCGGCAGCCCCATTTAAGTCTTGAGTAATATGGGTACCTCTAGTAGTCTTTTTTTATAAGTCCTCATGTTAAAAAAAAAAACAAACATTTTTTCTCATCGTGGGGATGGTTGGGCTACTGTAGCTCAACTAACCCCAACCCGAAATTTTAAAGCAAAATTGAATTAATAAAAAACTGGTTAGGATTATATCCAGATTCTCTATCAATATCAAAACTGCAATCAATTTACCGAAGATTAACACTTACCTGATTGAAAACGGATAAAATTTGAGTATCACAGATGGAATATCCCGGCTTAAGATGATTTAACTTTTTAATAACAAAATAAACAATGCGCTTGGGTACTTTTCTCGATCGCCCAGTTGCTCTTTTTGTTCTAGGGATGGGTTCCTTTCCCGAAACCCTTTCTTTTCGCTATATGTTGCGTTCGCGTGCGGTGGATAGTTTTCGAGATATTTTGATTGCCCAACTTACCCGTACGCTCTACTAGCCCCGCCCTACCCTAATAAGGGAACCTTTATTTTTTATTGTTCATAGAATACCGAATAACTTTAGTTCCTTTAAGTAAAACCGTTGTGGTGCGATGTAACGGACAGAAACCAGTTTGTAGAGGTTTCTAATAAGGAAGTAAGTTGTCGGTCCTTTTTATTTTTCCTAAATTAACCTGAAGGAAGATATATTTCAATACAGGCATTGTGAACTTTAGTAATTAATATATGATAAATAGATCCTACATTATGTTACGTATATAGACGGTTGAGAGAAAGTTGATCTCCGCAAATATGTTGTATTGCATTATATTCTATATGTTACTTACTAGATTTATCCCATATTGTAAAGGAAATGTATATTGAAATACCGGAAAACATTGTTCGTGTAAAGATATATTTAATGTAAGCTACATTTTACTCTCTTTGATATTGCTGTAAGATATATTAAATAAAGTATTTTTAATCCTTAATCATTAAAATAAAGTTGAATTAAAAATTCAAAGGTGCTCACAATTATATAAAGAGCTTTAATCTATCCAAGATGTTCATAGAATCTGTACATAATATACATAATACACTACCTCTGTATTCTAATCCTTTACATATTAATATATAAAACGTTTTATAAGTATTGTACATTTATATTAAAATTATAAATTAATAGATTGCAATAATACACTTTTATATGTAGGTACGTATGTAATGATAATATTTTAATTTCCATTTAAAAATTTGATCTCATCAGTCATTATACATTAAAACATTTGATGAAGGTTGTATAAATTAATTATAGGAGTGAAAAACCTTTGATAAAAACACAAGTTTGCATACATTGACCAGAGTAAATTGATTCATTATTTAAAGAACTTTATTCTTCTCAATTTGACTAATGATGTCATGTTTCTATCTTTATAAGATTTAATAGTAAACAATTCATGAATGGCTCAGGTCCCTACTCGACTAACAGTCATTTCTTACCAAGGTTCTGCTCATGCTGTCAATTATAATGTATCAACCTCCGACAGTAAAGTGCTTCAACTGTTGAGAATTTGGGAAAATAAACAATGTCGTTAATAAATCAATAACGTTACCTGAATCAACATGTAACGATAAAACCGACAGTGCTAAATGTTAGTTATACACAGAAACATATTTAAAAACAAATGTCAAAGTTTGTTAAAAACATTCACGTCAGCGCACTTTCATACATATAATGTCTCTAGAAAATATTTAATATTATCTCCAAGCTTCGAAGAATAATTTTTAGATATGATTAAGAAATTTAATGAAATTGCGATACGGTCTATCTTTGTTAACGTTGCTTACTTCCCCAAAATCTCCCCTTTACTATTAATGGATCCAGTTTGAATATTTCAATGGAACTGAAAAACTTTACTTATCAAGAAACATAAACTAAATTTACTTACAAAAGACTACAGTTCCATTATTCTTGAAAACTCTGAATAATGGTTGAAACTTGGTTCTTCATTTGGAATACCAGGTTTTTTAAAATTCTTTTCTGTCATTATAATATTTGAGGCTCTTATCTCTCCACTAAGTATTCTGAATATCAGTGGATATTTTTGAAGATCTAAATATGTAGATTTTTTCAAATATTTTTAGTTAATGATAATTCACTAAGACGCACATACTCTTTACAAAATTCTAAACGCAGATAATCTATCTCGTTGTTTTACATTGTCTTTGTTGTCTTACTTTATAGCAAACTAAAAAAAAAACTTGTAATATTGATTCCCTTTTCCTATTCTTTTATCCGCTATGAAATTTAGTTATTTTAATAGTTAAAACATTTTTTTAGATAAGAATGCTCTCCCTTTTGTTAGTGTTCCCTTACTGTTTGTTGTCCCTGCATAGCTCAATGACATTTTGGATTTCAAATTTACGTTGGAAGCTCTGCAATGTAATTGACAGCCCGGAGAGACGGGATGACGCTGGAAAGACAGTTGACGCTGGAAAGACAGCTGATAGCTGGGAAGATACAGCAGACTGCTGGAAAGACAACCGAGGGCGATGGGCTAGCAAGCCAAGCCAGGGAACGTCGATAAAAGCTAAAAGTCCAAAAAATAAAATTTATAGTTAGTTTGTATGCGATAGAAGTTGGAGCGAGAGGTATAAAAGCAAAATCTATAACCTACTTAAAGACCTTGGCCTTTCTAAAACAAGCACCGGTTCATTCCTAGAACGTATTTCAAAGACGGCATTAGGTGGTTCTTTCCAAATTTGGTTAGGTAGGAGTGTAGAGGGTAAATGCGAGCGTTTTTGCGCAAAATAAAGGGGCCCCTTAAACCTACTTCTGGGTCGCAAGTCCCAGGAACTGTTTGCACTCCTCTTCATGCAACGCGATGGGCTCGGCACCCGCTCGGTGAATTCATGGAATGCTGGAAGGCTTCGTCTTGTCTAACTTAATAAATGTATAGCTCTTGCCGAAAATGACATATTTTTTTCTCTTCAATCAAAAATTCAAACATTGTTATCTTAAATTTTTATTTTAAAATGGTAAACCAGTTTTTTGATACAGGATTTATTTCAACACAGTTTCCAACTTTAACCAAAACAATGGAGCATCTAATGAGGAACCGATTTGAACTGATAACTAAAAGTTGTGATTTAGTTGGTAGATCTCAATTTGTCATTAGAAGGTCCTAAACCTTACAGCTTACGATACAGATCGTTTAGAAATTTGTACGACAGATATTTATTTGATTGGTTTATATAATTATTTCTTATAATTATAGAAGCGGTTTATGATAACATTTTGATGTAAATATAATATTAATTTATATTCTTTTATTATAATAAACCATATAAACATAGATATTATTGCTGCAAATGAAATTTAAAAACAAAAAAACACAGGGGAAATACAAAGGGCGGCCCTTTCGCCTTTTTTTCAGACAACCATCTTATTAGGAATTTAAAACAACTGATGCATATTATAGATAGGTGGCAAAAAGATAAAAACACTGTCATCTTACAAACCAATAATAACACATTAATACATTAACATAATACACACATAATATGTTTAATTATCCAACTCATATGTCTCTCGAATTAAATCAATATATATTTTAAGAATCAACAAATCTCTAGTAAATAAAGTGTTTTTTTTGGTATTTTATTTAATCGTTCTTGTTTCTAGACGAAATTGGGCTGCACATTCTGATAATTACATTAACCATGTGAGAAGTATCAATTTCGAAATAAAAATAAAAAAGTATAAATATTTGCAAACAAGTTGAGGTGTTTAATCTAACAAAGTATTATATTAACCAGACTTCTTTTAAAGCTATTTTCAAGCAATTAATTAAATGAAATGTAAAGGATTAAAAAAAGAATAAATTAGAAAAAAAAGAGATTTTTAAAATTGTTTTAAAATTGAGAACCATTAGTTTCCAGCAATGAAAAAATAACAGTTTATTAGTTTGGATTCCGTACCACTCCAGCCTTAACCGCTTTGTATTTGCAGATAAATAAGTTGATAAATACTTGCTTAAAAAGTCATTGCTCGTTTTAAATATTATATTTTATATCTCATTCCTTTGGCTAAAATATTTACCAATCATGGCCTTCATGGTCGTTATGTAATCTTTGAAAGGGTCTTCTTTCAAAGATTATAATTCATCATTCCAAATAGAAAACTATGGTTTTTCGTTATATAAAAGTGAGTCGTCAAGTTACCACGACCATTGCTAATTAATAGGTCAAGTTAGTATTTTTGTGGATTTAATAATATAAAACTATAATATTAGCTTACTTTTGTCTATTTCCAAAATCACTAATTTAGATATAATACTCACTTTATTTCCTCTGTGTTGTTTAAGGTACTGATCAACAATATAATAAAGATATTTAATTTACATTTTAATAAAACCTCGCGTCTCGTCTTGTCTTTGACACAGATATTGAAAACTAAGAACTTTTTTAACAAAATAAAACTTAACATTGATCAAATTTTCTAACTATAGTTGTGATTTAAGTAATAAAAAAAGAAACACCTAAAACAATTTTGTATGTTGTTAAAACCAGTTATATCAGTATATGATATGACTACATCTATTTTAAATAATCAAATTGAAGCTCAATTTAAATTATAATAAACACACCAACTTCATTGCCATGTTATTATGATTTTAACACCAAAGTTTTCCATTTGTATAACATTTTAGTGCCATTAAAAGTACCTACATAAAATTTATTATTGAAAATATTTTTAGGCACAAACAGGGTTTAGGAAAAGAACATTTAAATTTTTCTATTTATATTTGTAATAATGTTATTTTATACCTTGTATAATATATTATAAACTAAGCATTATTATTTATACATTGCTGTTAGTAGATTGTTAATTTCATTATATAAACCGCTTATTAACCAAAGTAGGCTTTGATAGAAAACAAAAGTTTTAGACATCATAGCTTGAAGTACTTAAGATCTATATAACCTATACATATATATTAAGGTTTACCGGAAACTCATTCCATGTTATACGAGCTCGATATTATGGTTCAAGGACAGGGAAAAGTTAATATATTTTTATAAATATGATGTAAGTTGTTTTGAACTCACTTCTTTCATCATATCGTTAAGAAGTATCTTAATAACGAACGATTCTAATAACAGTATAGTCTAACCAAATAAGAACTTGCCTGAAATTTTGTGTGAATATAGAATATACGAGGACGCGTTGCAGACTTTAATAAGTATCTACCATGACACAAATTCTGCTCTATAACATTTCTCACATCTATCCATTAAATATGGATGAAATGTATACATTTTTTATTGCAATACGTGATCTAGCATCGATATTTTTTTTGCAAAATAGACAATATCCGTAACAGCAGTCTTCTGTAGATTTTTTTTTGTTTTGAGTGGAATTTTTAGTGTCCTTATAAAATACATCTATTTTAACATTATAATATTTTAACCCCATATCCATAGGATGTTATGAATGATATGATGTGCCAGGCCAGTGAACATAAAAACGAAACGAATGAACACGAGGGAAGACAGACGCAACATAAATGACGTTGTCCTTGTTACTTCAATACTTTGTATAGGTTCGTTGGAGAACCTCGAAGGTTTTTGTCATTACATTTTTATACTGACTGACTTACTGAGATTGACTTAGACTTTATAGTACAATAGTACTGACGCTTTAATAATATACTCGTAAATGCCTTTTATGTTAATTGCTAACATTCTAATTAAACATAAATGGATATTTTAGCTAAAAGTCACTCGAGTAAAGATTTTCAATCATTTTGGAAGTTAACAAAAAACCTTAATCCAGGGTCGAGCCACCCTGTGAGTTTAGCGAGGGTGCAAGACCCAGTTGCTATAGCCGACTTGTTTCAACAACACTTTAAAATTGACTCGCCCTTAAGGCAAACTGTTCGGATGTCCAGTGCTGGGTCCGTTTCGGGTAACACCACTATCAAATTTGTTGAAAAAGAGATTTCTGCAATCATATCTAATATGAAGAGAGGTAAATCACCCGGGCATGATGGTCTCAGCATTGAGCATTTACAACACGCAGGTGTACGTACACCTTCCACGAATTTTAGCAAGGTTTTTCAACCTCTGTATAAGTCACTTCTATCTACTTAGAGATCTTATGTATACCGTAGTAGTGCCAGTTGTTAAAAACAAAACTGGGGATGCTTCTGATATTAATAACTATCGGCCTATCCAATCAACAATCATTGACAAGGTACTGGGCAGCAATCATTTTCAAATGTTTACTAGTTGGAATTGGGGGTGGCACAAGTCGACAACAACTCGATTAGTGCATTGAGACGATTACTGTCTATATGTGAAGGGTATGTTCGGGCTGAAGGACTGAAGTATAATATTAAGAAGAGCGAAGTCATGATTTGCAAGGCAGGTGCAAAAGGCTATACAACCATACCAGAAGTATCGCTCTGTGGTCACCGCTACTAAGGATGACCAGCTTTAAGTACTTGGGTCATTGGGTAACAGAGAACTTAGAAGATAATAAAGATATAGACAAGGAGCGAAGGTCGCTGTCAGTTCGCTTCAACATGCTGGTTCAAAGATTTGCACGATGTAGTACAGAGGATGTTAAAATAAGTCTATTTAAAGCTTTCTGCCAATCATTTTGCACGTGCAGTCTGTGGACAAGCTATAGCTTGCGTGCTTACAGCGACCTTCGCGTGCAATACAATAATGCATTCAGGATCGTGTTGGGGCTGCCGTGGCGCTGCAGTGCCTCAATGATGTTCGCGGAAAGTCGCGTTGATAGCTTTAAAGCTATCGTGCGTAAGAGGTGCGCTTCACTACTAAAAGGTCTCCGCGGTTGCCACAATAGTATTCTGAATGTATTTCAATATAGATGGGAGAGTCCAATGCTGCGACATTGGATGCGACTTCACAAGAAATAACCAGTCTAAATATTTTAATTGTATATAAAAATGTAGTTATTTTTAATTTTTAATTTTACTAACACAAGATTATAAGAAAAATTGTTACTAACAGCATGTGGGCTAGTCCTGAAATAAAGATTATTATGTTATTATATTATATTATATATTATTTTAACTTAATTTTGTTGTAACGTCGTGTTGGTGCAACAAAATACAAAATAATATTTTGTATTTTTTATGATTACATTTTTAGGTTAAAATTAATTATTTGCATTTCTTTGATGTTTATTTTCATAATTGCAGTTAATACAAAAAAATATGCTGTTATAATATAACATTTTAAGTAAATGTATTTTTAAAAAGTCATAGAGGCGGTTAGTTATATTGGTAGAGTAATATTGATCTTATCTGATAATGAATTTATCATTATACACTAATCTAAAACGTAAATAAGCTCAACATGCAAATCATTTCAAACATCAAAATAATATTATATAATATAAATGCCATACGTACGTAGTATTTATAAAAAGAACATTTGTCTCAAATGCCTATATAATTTTGTATACGTCTGAAAAGTATTAGAATGTGCAATCCAATAATTACAATTTATACAACTAATATCATAAATAATCTTGAATTTACTAGTCCTTATATTCTGTCCAAAAAATACAGGATTTTTGAAAGGACAGTTTATTTCAATATCGTGATTATGAACTAATTGACACGATTGATATAAAATATTATCATTCAAAACACGTATTCTATCACTATATTCTTTAATCAGGTACTTTTATTTTTATTATTCTATTATAACTAAATTTTATTATTTCCTAGGAAACTAATTTTATATATGTGATATCTAAACGTATCTGTACGAGCTAAAATGTTACTTACGTTAATATTTATATTATAAGTTCCTTATTGTTAGTCTTGAAAAAATAACTTAATAAACATACAAATAATATTGTTGTAATAATACAACACATTTATCTCTATTCTAATACTTGAAAAGATCAACATGGTGCATTTGAAAACTAATATTATTTGTATGTTTATTAAGTTATTATTTCATTCCGGTATATTATTATTAGTTAGTTATTTTTTCATTACTGTATATATTGTATATTATTGTAATAATACAACGAATAATATTTAATTCAATAAATAAGGAGACTATAACTTAATTTAGAAGAGTATTAAACCGGTTACAGCAGTTTAAACAGTAATTTTCCCTTCAAAGGATAACAAACAATGTAATGACTTTATTAGTCTTGAATTACACTTTGTTTGAAAATAAAAATGTAAATTAATAGTAATATTTAATCTTAATTTATGTAAAACAATAATAAATATAAAAAAAAATTAAGAAAAAGTGATAAACTAAAAAGTCGAACACAAAGTGATTTGATTGGACAGGGCTTTTGATAAACCTTGACTGTTAAAGAACAGAATGTATATATTTTTTTCTGACCCAAAAATGCAAATGGAGAAAAATAAAATATGTAGTTATATACGTTGCACAGTCATTGACTATGCAACGTACATTGGTACAGCATACATTTTTATTATTCTATTATAACTAAATTTTATTATTTCCTAGGAAACTAATTTTATATATGTGATATCTAAACGTATCTGTACGAGCTAAAATGTTACTTACGTTAATATTTATATTATAAGTTCCTTATTGTTAAATCATTAAACGATATATTTAATTAGATGGCAGTAATTGATGTTCTAACCTATGATGAATAGATGATTCTTGCTGATTTATCTTAAAGACACGAACAGCATTCGATACACGACCAATCTTGGGCTTTATATAAAGTGAGCAACTGTTTCAGCTTGTAGTACCGACGCACTCTCGAGAAGTTAAAAAGCTTTTTGGTATCCAATTGGGTTTTAAGCCCAAATTAGGAATGAAAGTTGAGAAATAAGGGTTATTCCAAAAAAGGAATATGGTCAGTGATTGTGACCGATACATTCCGGAGAGTAGTAAGACTCTGTACAGAGGTACAGAAAATAGGTTACTTTTATAAATTACATGGAGCGTTCTTTGTATCAGAATAATCAGAAAAGAGTGAAAAATTAAATAGAACACAGTATCCATGTTTTGCCTAAGTCGCAAAGTCAGTGCTGTAAAAAAATATGTTTCTAAAGTTAATGTATAGATACATTTATAATTGAAATGTTGGATACTTGAGATTAAAGTATTAAAATGTATGTACATAATTAAGATAATACCCATGAGCCCCGAAAAATAAATGTATATTTGTAAAATGTGATTTCAGGATCAAACATCTAACCAGCAGCTGGGGCGCTGCTCTGAAAGTCTAGTCACGTATCTTCGACTCCTCAGTAGACTTTTTTGTTATTATCAATTGAGTCGTTTGCAAAAGCGTTAGTTTTTTATCCATATCTTGTATTCGTCTTTAACAATATGTAATACTATATCAAAAAAGACATGTACTTTTATAAAAAAATATCCTGAAAAATCTGTATTTCCCTTGGAAAAACCCCTTTATTTTAAAATATGGCAAATTTAGGGCTTCTTTGAGATCATGAGAGAAACAAAGGGTAACGCGATTCTGTTAATTTTATTTCTCACTCCTTGCTTGAGTTCTGTAAAACAAGTCTCAATATTTAAAAATACATTAAGTCTCTAAAATGCCTGAGTTATTTTACTACCTGAAATAAAGTTCCCATTGAGATTAAATGAGCAACCTAAGTCTAAGAAGCAATTGATAAAAATTGGTAGAATGTAAGTAAAATACACTTAGATTTTATTCGAGGTCAGAATACAATAAGAATCTAGATAGAAAAGTCTTGCCTTGTCTTCCTTTAATTTTAATTAAATAATAAATCGTCCCACAACAGAGGTACCGTTGGTAAAGAGAATGATATAATAATAAATACAAGCATTGTTATACGGTTCACTTTCCTATTACTATAATTTACCGGATGAAATAACCAACCTACCTACCTTTTCCTTACTTTCGATGATTCCTGAAAAATAAGAATAAATGAAGGCATTTCGTAACATGGTTAAAATCAAAACTAACTTGGAAAAACTGCTGCAATTTTCTAGAAAGTTATAATCTTGTAAGCAGTTTTAGTCTTAGTTGCAAGAAATATTCACTATGTATTTAAGAGGAGATGTTATCACTTTTAAATGAGGAACAATCTGCAATCACTGTAATGAAATGCTTTTAATAGTGCTGTACGTACTAAAAGTCGACTGAGAGTATCGCTTTGTCGAGAATAGCTAGAAACCGCTTTGTTTAAACGTCTCAGTTGTTTCGTATTATACTCTTTAATTCTAAAGGTGCATCAAGATCTATCTTTGTTACATGTAGTATTGGCTAATGCAAGATCAAGAAGAAGAATAGTTTAGTTTCGATAATGCGCTTCCCGTGTTGGTCTTAAAATAAGAATCGCGTCAGTCTTGCAATTATACATTGGTCTATTGAATGGGTACATTTTGAGCTTATATTGTGGGTACTTAAATTTTTAAAGAACTTATAGCTATAGGATTTGGCAAAGAGATACCTAAAAGTTAGTAGAATTCCCATTTTCTTTCTTCTACTTTTGGGGTTCTTGAAATCAATAATTTAGAATAAACAGGCTATTTCAATTTCAATCTGTTAAAAAAGAATGATATCAATTATTGATAAAAATGTTTCAACGTCGCATCAAAAGTTGAAGCTAGCGTGATTTTTTCATTAATTCCGCAGTAATTTTGAAAATGTTAAAATTATAAGATACGCTGAAACACTCTCAAAGACTGTCTGTTAAAAACTTGCTATATAATAAATGAAATAGTAGAGTTGCTCTTGAAATCACACTTCTACTAAACGTGTTATGCGTTCTTCTCTTAGTTTCGTATCTAATAAGCTAATACTTTTTATAAACAACCTCTGTTATTAGGTGATTACACTCAGTTTGTCCTTCACGCAAAGGAAATGAAGTAACACTTATTTTATTAATACAAAGTATAGTTTCATTCTAATCACTATAAGAGCAATATTTCTACAGATTTAAGCATATGGCGACAATGGTCATAAAAATGTAATAAAATATTGTAAATTAAGTACAAAGAAATTTTGAATCAAATTATCTCACTTCAAATTAATGATGGTGACGAGGCATGTTCAATTTTGCAAAAAAAAAAAACTATAAAGTAACTGGACAGTCAAAGTTAGTATTGTTATTGAAAGAAAAAAACAACATTATTTACCTATACGTATGAACCAAAAATAATACAAAGAAAGGAAATGAAAATAGGGATACCGGAAATAGATTGTTCCATAAAAAATATTTTATATTTGTTCCGTTTTAAGATTCCCTCATATTGTGCTAAGGTTTTGTACGAAATCATATCGGCATTGATATAAATTATTAAGGAATGGAACAACTTATCTATATATACAATTCAAAACTGAGGTTATACCTATAAAGAGATCCCATCTATATAAGTTGATTTTAGACAGCAGAAATATGTATGTACATACTAGACATAATACAATGCCTCTGCATACTAATCTTTTTATATATTATATGTAGTATAAAATGTAATGATATAGCTATTTTACATAAATATATAAGTTACAGGTAAATAATTTTACACATAACGCAGAGAATCGATGAAAGTTGTAAAAATATTTGTTATCAAAACCATTTAAAATTTTAGTTTATCATACACCATTAAGTTAGTTAAAACTAAATCTCTTTTCAAAAGTCTACCTATGAACCTTAAAAAACAGTTAAAACTTCTTCGAAGCTTAGAAGGTAACGATCAAACTAAGCAACATAAGCAATTTAGTTAAACATGGAACGAAAATACAAATAATAGCATAAGGTTTGTGTGACATGCGTATTTATATTATTCTACTCGCGAGCATTACCTATTAAGTTAAAATAGAACTAGTTCCTAAGTGTTTCACAGTCTCTGCAATTAGTCGCTAGTTAAATATTTACTCAGTATCTTGTATACTGAATGTCAGTTCCTCTGATCTACGTAACTGGCCGTAGTAGCTATAGCAATACAGCTTAATTAATTGTTTGAATTTATAGAAAGGGGATAGGTAGGCTATTATTAGAAACGTAACTATTCGCTTTATTTTATTTCTCTTTTTAATTTTTACATGAATAAACATACCAGAAAGTAAAAGAATAATCATACACTTATGTAAACCAAACGCTGAAATATAAACTATACATATGTGTTTGTTAAGGACACTCGACATTGTAAAGCCAATAGGGAGTATAAATAACGACTAAACTGAAACTGTATTAAACTATTATATAACTGTATTAAACTGCAAAATTATTGCAAATTATAAATAAAAATAACATTGGCATGTGATTTAGATATAAACCTCACAGTTCTATTAATGAATTAATAATTAATAGTGATACTTGTTAAAATTTTCAAAACCAATTTTATAAAGTACATAAAAATTTTTTTTTGGCATACGATGCAAATACATAGATTTATATATGATGCATAGATAAGCTTACAAATCTTACAGATAATTGCACAAATTCCACCAAACAACCAAAGGATTCAAAATAATACAACTACTTGAGTTGATATTCTAATTTACAAAGCATGAAAGTATAATGAATTTACAAAGCTACGTGTTACTTGCTTAAAATAAGAGTCAGGAATGAATTAAGTAAAAAAAATTAAAAGAATTATAGAAAACTAAGTAGCTGAAAGCTCTGAAAGCTTTGATTGTTCAAGCTTTCAGATATCCTATTGTTACATTTTAGAATTCTGATATGTATATATCAAGCGTCTATAATATTGATAGTTTGCGAATCCACAATATTCCCATATAACACACAAAAAGGAAAACTCATGTTTATTTATTTATTAAATCCTTATTGTACAAAAACAATATTATAATCAAATGGCGGTCCAAATGTTTTCTGATATATCATTTATCAAGAATATTGCATCATTGTCAAATCAGTAATTCCATGATGCATGGGAATATAATGATTGTCTATTTTGCAAATTGGCCTAATGGAGGGTACTCTTTACCAGTCAACTGATAAAATTAACAGAGAAATACAAATGAGGGGTATAATAGAAAAAAATATATAAGCGATATGATTAAACAATTATTATTAACAATACTATTTTATATACATAATATGATATATACTTTTTGTTAATATTTATATACTAGACCCTCATTCTATCTAATACAAGGACATAAATTAATATATAGGAACTTGTATTTATGGAATTTAGAATTGTAGAAGTTTATCTTTATAAAATGTTTCTCATTGCACATACATCTTTCATTGATTTATGTTGATACAATAAATCAATGAAAGGTGTATGTGCAATGAGAAACATTTTTATGTCTTAGATTTTTCAATTGTATATCTAGAGAGAATATAATTTTTATTCAAGTAGATATGTTATGTCAATTCAATAATCAGAGTTACAATTTGAATCAATCTTTAATAATATATATAATAATAAAAATAAAGTAACTTATCTGAAGTTATATTGAAAAGGGCTTATTTTAGTTCGTTTTCAAATATTATACTATATTTTTCACTTTTGTTCTAAATTGTTCAAAACTATACTGTGGAAAGTTAATTTCTTTACATACATTTATTCCATTTAAAATTGGTAGTCATAAATATAACATCCAATTTGTTCAACTAAAAATTAGTAGTCGATTCTACCAAATCAAATTACAAATTCATATAATGTTATTAATAGGAGGGCAAAAATTTTGCATTTCTTATTACAAAATATACGAGTACATAATGAGTAATTTAAAATTTGCCACAATAAAACTATATTCAAAAATAAAGTGGACAATGGTGATATTATATAATAAATATATTAAACTATGTAAAATTAAAGTATATTAAACTATGTTAGTCCACATTTTCATAAAAATTTAAGGTTGAGATCCGGTTAGAACAATGCACGCGATTTAAAATAAATGTTTGAAATAGGTAACATAAAAGAAATTTAACATGCTAGTAGAATTTATTTTGTATGTCCGTAATTATTTTGTATGTCCGTAGTAAAGTTTAAAAAGGGACTAAAATGTTAAAGTTGTGTTATTTGATAGAGATTAAGGGTTCCAATTCCAAGTTTGTTAAAATAAATACGAAACAAAAGAAGAGAACAAAGCCAGGTTGATTGTTGAAAAAATTGATTTAGTACTTTGCCCGTTTTGTCTGCTTTTTTAATTAATGTTAGACACTGTCATAATTCAGATTGTCTTATAGATATGTTGTAGCATAAGTGACGGAAATACTTATTATAAGTTTAGTAGGTACTTTTCTGGTAAATCATATATATATATGTATATATTATTGTACAACATAATATTCTTATAAACAATTCTTTTGATATTATGATGCTGGAGGTATATAAAGAGAACGACGTCGTTTAAGGACTCGTTTCAAATTATTTTTTACATTATCTTCCTACTCCCAACGCGGCAAGTTTTAAATAATCGTGCCTACAAGAAAAAGTTTTCAATCTATATTGATATTAGTATTACGATAGCAATCTTTTTTTTATATTATTTTATGCTTGTCGTCTTTGGGAAAAATGTATTTTTTTAAAAAAACTTTATAATCTGTGCGAAATTTGTTGTAGTAAGCAAGCCTCAACCAATAATAATTAAATTACCTATATTTATAAGTTTCGTATATTTAAAATGTTAATTGTATATTAACAAAATACGCATTGAAAAAACGAACAATTTCATAAATCTGAATTTAACTTGGAAAGTTAAATTTCATAGTCTCAGTTCATAAATTAACAAAAAAAACTATTTACTATTTTTTGATAATTTAATTGAGGAAATAAAATAACTATCAGCGGAACAAACAACTTTTCTCGAAGGCATAGTTTTTGGAACATAAATGCAAACTATCGTATGATAATATATAAAATATTATATTCATCTAACCATTCATAATTTCATTTAAAACATATCGATGTATTAATCTGAGTAGATAAATGATAAACAGTTTCAATTTTGATCAAAGCCCTAAAATAAAAATATTAAGAAAAGATAAAAAAAAACTTAGGAAGATGGCGTATCGGTATCAATGCTTGGCTTGATAGACAGGTCGACAGGTAGGATTCAGTTCTCGGCAGTAAAAAACTTTTATTTTTCCGCTTGGCCGGTTAGTTAAGAAAAAAAAAGAAAGTAAATACACATAAAGAAAAAATATCTTATAATATTTTAGTATAATATCGTGAAATCCGTGAAGCCGCAGTTGAACGGCTTGCTTGATTAGAATCCGTACCTTTTATACCCAGCCGTGCGATATGATTAGTCGATACTTCTATACGAGTATTATCATTTTTCCTCAGGGATTTATGAAAGATAGCCAATTTAAATGGAGCACAGACACTGAATGAAACATTTAATAACAAGATAACCTTCAATCCTTTATTTATTAATAAAAATAAATCTTCATTTAGATATTTTTAAATAAATGTCAGCGTCATAATACGTTTTAGCAATAAGCCAATTACAATACTTCAAAATGAATACTTTTACAATACTAGCGAACCCAGCCCGCTTCGCTGGGCTAACCCTTACTTTACCTGGTGGCAAGTTACATCAATGGGCATAGCATATTCGTTTTCTTCGAGGAAAAATACATGGTCATACCAATTTTTATGACAATCGGTTGAACGGGGTGGAAGTCGATATTTGACAGCGCCGCCTGGTGGCGAGTTACATCAATGGACATAGCATATTCGTTTTCTTTGAGGAAACATACATGGTCATACCACATGGTCATACCAACTTTTATTACAATCGGTTGAACGGGGCGGAAGTCTATATTTGACAGCGCCGCCTGGTGGCGAGTTACATCAATGGGAATACCATATAAACCTTCTCCGTGGAAAAATACATATACATACCAATTTTCATAATCATCGGTCCAAAAGTTTCTGAGTTCATCGATTTCATATATACAAACATCCTTCTATATATATATATATATAGATAGATTTAAAATCTAATTTCATAGAAATGGGTATTTGCTTGTTTACTGGTTCCGAATGCGTGTTTAATCCATTCATCTATTTGCAATACTTTGGTGAGTTGCGGAAGTTTCTGTAAGAGTTCTAATTACACATGCTCGGAAAAAATAAATTGTAATAAATGCAAATTATTCGATTGCCGAATGACATTTAAAAAAAAAAAGTATTTTTTTTCTTGTTGTAATATTCATCTCTTCATGTAACTGCTCTAATACAATTTTCTAAGAGGATAAAGAACCAACTTTAAAATATTTTTTTACGTAGGTCCTTTGGTTCTCAAAATAATGCATTTCTTCTTATTATAATCTTATCTTTATTCATTATTAACTTAACTAAAGATACTTACTTGTGGTTTTCCCTAGAACTCAGCTAAATAGGTTGCAAAGTGAAATGTAAGGAAGTATTCATACATCACTATTATAAAAAATGAAATTGCAAAAAAAAAGAATATATCTTTGCCAAATTACTTAAAAAATACACAATGTTTAAAAGTGTTCTGTAATATAAATTGATTGATAAACTTGATATTGAAATAATAGTGTAACAAGCCCCAATATATAATTTCAAATGTGATTTTAGAAACAAACATCTAATTACCAAACTTGGGTTCGCATTTGAAAACATAGAAACGTACCTTTACTTTTTACTTACTTTTGTTTAGGGCTTCCAATCCCGGAATACCGAGATCTCGGTATTGCGGGATCCCGCTTCATTTTTTCAATCCCGCGTGTTGCAGGATTACGAGCGCGGGATCCGCGTGGGATTTGCGGGACTGAAAACAAGCGTGCATGCGAATAGCGATCTCTTGCGCACTGGCAAAGAATTTAAGCGCGCGCATCGCGATGCGGGTCTAGTGGGGGTAGTGGTGTGTGAGTGAAACAAGTGCGAGTCGTTTGTCAATCAGTTTTGAAGTAAACTAAACAAATATGTTCATCTGCGAGAAATATAATTAATAACTCAAGTTATTGACTGTTTCATATCTTCGTAAAGTTTTTTGGTACAGTGATTAAACCTAAAAAATGTCAAGTCCAGTTCAATATAGTGACTTTTCTTCTAGTTCTTATGTTTGGGAATATTTTCTCAAATCAAATGACGGGTTAACGACAAAATTTGAACTGTGCAGTATTATACATAAAACTACTGCTAGATCTGATAGGCATCACAATATAGAGGATATAAACAAAAAAAAGCCGTAGTAACTGTTCATTATCCCGTGTGTTATCTCCAGAATCACAAACTAATCCGACGTCAAAGCGAACGAAGGCCATTTTCCTATTCAAAACAGCGCAAAAATCAATAGAAGAAAGAGCTGCACGTGTGACTGCAAAAGACGGCTTACCCTTCAGTGTATTCGTAACTTCTGAAGATTTACGAGATTTGTTTCAAACAAAAAGGCCTGCCTTGATCTTCAACATCTATTCGAATGATGGTAATGAACTACGGAACGACTGTCCGTATGAAAGTTCTACATGAATTGTTGCAGTTGAAACAAAGTGAGCATCGTTTCTCGCTAACTTTTGACGAGTGGACGTCTACAGGTTACAGGCGGTATTTTAACATCAAAATCCATACCTGCTCCAATAATCGTGCTTGGTTTTGGAATTTAGGAATTACTCGTAGTTTTGGAAGTATGCCAGCAACAGTTTGCGTAGAAAACTTAAAAAAGAAAATGGTGGAATTTGACCTTGATTTAGACAAGAATATTGTTGCAATAACAACTGACGGAGCCTCGGTTATGGTTAAAACCGGTAGTTTGATTCCAGCATATCAAAAACCCATGGTGTGATACATTAGATGTAATAAATAAAAATAAAGAATAAAATGTTCATGATCCATTTGAAAATTCTGAGGCTGATATAAATAAAGACGAGGGCAGATCAAATATAACTGAAAAGTTTGAAGATGGTAGATTCACAGTTAAAGTGTATTCGGAGATGGAACGAGAATTGAAATCTGATTTTAATGAGATAATCAACAGGGTTCGGAAAATTGTACGGATATTTAAAGGCTCACCAACTAAAAATGACGTACTTTAGCGGTACATTAAGAAAGAATTAAGACGAAGAATAAAATTAGACAGATATTGTAAGACAAGATCAAGTAGTTTGGCTATGATGCTAGAAAAATTTAACAAATTAAAATTGTACATTGCTAAAGCCTTGATTGATCTTGGCCTTAGTACGAACATGGAGTATAGGTTTCTAGAACATGATTTTGTTACTTTAGTCAATCTAGAAAATATCTTGAAGCTTGTAAAACTTGCTGTTGAAGTCCTTTATCTTCAAGATGCCGATCTCGTTACTGCTTAAGCAACGCTCAAATTTATGATCAAGAAACTAGATAGTCATTCAACGTTAGCTTCAGAATTAGCATTGTCTTTGCACCAACGTATTATACAACGACGTACAAATATGACTGCACTTCTAATTTATTTCCAATATCCTCGTAGTTACCATGCGTCGTGTGGCAATGATGCTTTTCATCTTCCACCGAAAAGTTTATTACAAAAAGAAATTAAAAAAATTGTTATAAGAATGAACTTCAGCCTTTTAAATTCATCTGAGATGACAAAGAGGTAGATCAAATTAGAAACGTCAATGATAACATTCCGTCATCGGGTTCTGATCTTGATCTTACACTGCAAGAGGAGTTAGAGTTAACTATATCGTCAGCGTTAACTGTACTTTGTCCGTCACCATCTCGAGCTAATACACTTGAATCTATTATAAAAAAAGAAATGGCTCTGTATGAATCTGGGGGGTCAATTGGAAAATATCTTACACTTACATATAAAGCCTTAAAAGAAATACCGCCGACAAGTGTTAAAGCCGAAAAATATTATTACACTATTTGTCTCGAGATTTGAATAGATTAGGAGCAGATTGTTTGTTTAATCAATTATATTATTATTTATTTTAAGATATCAAGTACTGTTACAGAACAGAACAGATTAAATTGTAAGAAATACCTTGTTTATTCAGTTACTTTATCACTTTATTTTTATATCTGAATTTAAATTATATTCCAATTGTGATCAAATTTGTAAACTCAGTTTAGAAACAATTGTTAAAAAATTGTAGAATCTTAGAAAAGTGTAATTACATTTTTCTAAGGCCAGAGTGTATATAGAGTCTAGAGAGAAACGTCTGTGCCTAATGTTAAATTTGATTAAATACTCCTACACTGACTTTTTTTTAAATACCTACTAGTTTTGTCAGAAAAGTTAGTTGACCCCGACGACGCATTCACAGTAGAAATAACGTACGCGTAGGCATAAGTGAAACCACACAACATACAGAAACACACCGTCTATACCGGTATAGACTAGGTCCCAACTGAGTAAGTGCTCCGTGGCTCCGGCGTTCTGCCGTCAGAGGACGCTAGTGTCCAAATTTCCTTAGCTTCCCTCCTGACTAACGACGCCCTGCGCCGAGGTCCGTGTCTCAATTTGAGACGCCCTCGAGACGTCGTTCCCCGTGGGGGCCCATCTGACCCCCCCCCCCCCTTTTTAGGGGTGGGTCTCCTGACCCACCCGCTACCTCGGTGACGCTGTAATAGCCAACAGGGCTAACAGTATAGACAAACAAAAAATATTAATAATAAATAAATAAATAAAAAATATATATTTTTTTTTTTGCTCCATTGCAATGACGCCTGAAGAATTCTTGAAAAATTGCTCTTAAACTTGCAGCGTTTCATTTTGTATTTTTCAAGGTTATAAGGAAAACTATTTTTGGAAAACTACAGTATATTTTTAGAAAGTCATAATCATGAAAACCACTTTAATCCTAGTTGCTAGAAACATCCACAATATATTCAAGGACAGATGTATTTGCTATTTGCCTTAATAGAATATAATCTTGAGTTACTGCAATTGAATGGTTTTAATGGTGCTTTAGGTACTTAAATTCGACTGAGAATATCGCTTTATCAAGAACAGCTAGCAACCGCTTAATTTAAATTTTCCAGTTATTTCATTACGGATGCACTACACAATACTCTTCAGTTTTAAAAGTGAATCGACGTTTTCTATTTTTCTTAATAAGAAAAAAAACGAGTAAAAAACGAGTAAACGAGTACCTTACATTTAAATAAACCTTTTTTTTACGGATTTAACTCGTGATATGTCTGGATTAAATATTTAAGATTTATACGCGAGCTAAATCCGTACAAAAATAGTGTTATTTCGATAACTATATAATTTTGGCCAAATGGAATTATTATCGTTCATTGGCGTACAAAATTGCTTAATTGACAATGTTAGGTATTTACTTTTTATAGCCGTTACTTAAGGTATTCAAGCAAACGTATACCGCAGGCTAAACCTTAACTGAGCTAAATTTAAAAATCATACATTAAAAAAGCATTTATGGGTGCAATATATAATGTCTATATTATTACAATAAATACCCAATGCCTATATTATGTGTAAAATATTTAAAAGCGAATTTTAAACATTTATTTGTAATAACAAACCTATATTCTAATTTGCTCCAATTATATAAATATGGTATTGACTGTTTTACGGTCTTCAAAATATTGGATATTAATTTATTCTTTAATTATTAATATTATTGCGTAAACGATTAAAATAAAATCGATTACAATTCATATAATTTCATTGTTTTAATAAATTAATAAAACTTAATTTGTATTGTATCCTGTTAGTGGCGCTACTTGTTGACGAATAATGTAAAGAATATAAGGGTGTTTATTAAATGTCACACAAACCTATATGTTATTTAATTGTGTTTGAAAAATCCTTAAATTCTTTCTGTAAACAATAATGTAAGCAGAGCATGAATTAAATATTTCACTTGAATTATATGCCAGGGCATTTATAATTTATGTTCAATCGGCAGATAACAAATCTGTGTTTTTTTCAGATACCAAATCTGTTTTCTCAATTGTGTCTGTTCTCTCAAAGGATCGATTTGTGTAGCCCAAATAATGTATGATAATACAACACAGCCGAATTTTTAATATTATAACTTTAGACAATAACATTTAGAATAAGGCAAATCTCTTACTATCTAGATATACTGTACTAAGGGCTGGTAGATGTTTAAAAAAAAGACACCTCTATTTTTTTATCTTTTATTAAAGATTTTTTTTTAACAATGTTACCTACATTGACCGACTTGAACTAGAATTACTGACCGATAAATGATAGGTCAGTAATTCTAGTTCTGATGAGTCCTGATTAAGGATTATTCCTTGCATGCAAACATAAAAATATTACTACTACAATATTTTTTATTCGTTTGGGAATGTATAGGTAGTCATATTAATATACATACCTTTTTACAATAAATAAAGTAAAATATTTTTAAACATTATTGAAAAAGTTTTCTTAATTCACTGGTCACAACATGGATACGTTATAAATATTGCACTAAAATATAGTTTTATTGGGTGCAGTTTTATAAATTAGCGGGAATTAGTTCAGTATAAATTGGGTTTGTATTACATTGTATTATTCGGAATAGTTGATAGGCTAACTGGATATTTTTTCTGAAAATATGATTACAGGATGCCTTTGAATGTGAGTAGCAACAATATAGGCTACAATTTGGTTAACACAACAAGACTATAACAATCAATGTTAAAATATCGTTGTTTATGGTGTTGAATTAAAAATGTTCGCATTTAAATTACATTTTATTCGTTATGTATCTACTTGGTAACAGCATAATATGTTATTCTTTCTGAAGCAAAATGTTGAGTCGGCGGCTTTCCGGAGTAAAAAGCCATGAATTTTTAATAACGTTGCCTTTGTAATCCAGTGCATATCACGTAATAGTTGCAAAAATTATATTATATATTATATTATTATACTCTTATTCATACTTATAAGTTTTATTCTCTAATTAACTGATTTAAATGAAGGATGATGTTATATATTTTTCTGAGAAAATGCTCATATAGATACTCTTATATTGTGTATATTGTGTATTGTGTATATATAATAATTATTTTACTCTCAGCAGCACTTAAAGTTACATTTTTAATTTAAAAACTACAAATTAAACTACTACATTTACATTTTAAGTTTAAAATATCTTAGGGTTATCATCATCTCATTTATACATATAATAAAATTGTCACCGATTCATTTCTGTACATGGAAAATATAAGTAAAACATTATAGGGGGCCTTTATTACAGCAAGAGAACCCAAAACAATGATTTTTCAGTTTGTCTGTATGTCTGTATGATTGTGCACGCTAATCTCATAAACGGCTTAACCAATTTGAATGCGGTTTTCAGAAATATATTATCACAGTCTTCACTTAACATTTAGTATTTATTTCATATAAAGCGGTTTAGAAATAAAAAAGTTATGTCAATTTATGTCAATCACTTAATCGGTACTATGCAAATCTTATTCTATACATGTAACAAATCTGTAAAGGAGTAGTCTTTGTACATTGAAAATATTTAAAAAATATACCAGAAATTGAAATAATAACTAACAGAATCCACTTCAGCATTTTTAAAATCTTTGTTTATCTGTTTGTCTTTTAGTTGTGCACACAACACGAAATAAAATATTTTCAAAAATTCATACATGTTTTTTCATTTAGTCTGTTCGTCTGTATATCTCTATGTTTGTGCACGCTGATCTCAGAACCGGATTATTCGATTTGAATGCAGTTTTCGGGAAGATATTGTCATGGGATTCACTTTATATTTTCTTTTTTTAAACAATCGAATAACAAATAAAGAAGTTAATAATATCTTATAGTCGTACCATTGCTGCTTACCAGTTTGAAAGTTTACATACATAGTTTTTACATACATTGATAAGTACAAAGATTTATTTTAGTAATATTTGACACTTGTCGTAATATTTGGTCAATAAACATAATATTATTAAAACTTGAGATATAAGCTACGAGTATATAATTGTTAAAAAAAAAAATAACAAAAATTCATGTATTTCTACATAAAACTCGTGTAACACTTAAAACATAAATAAAAAATGACTATTTTTTAGCATACCTACTTGCTTCGAATATAATTGAAGGAACATTGTATACCGAACATTTTGAAACCAGAGTTAAGCTCTGACTAACGAGTAATAACTTTAATTGGATAAGTCTTAATTAGCTTCGTTTGTCTCATAAAGGAAATTATAAATACTTTAGTAAATAACTGGTTTTTGATGATTATTTTTGGTGCATAAAATTGAATGTTGTATTTTAGTTTGCAGAAAACAAATTTTCATATAACAAACAAAACAGTATCAAGTTTTATTTCCTTAAAAAAGGAATAACATACGTCATATTCTAAATTTCTGTTGTGTTTTATTTGCCTAGTAAAAAAAATAAATATTAATTAAAATTTATTAAATAAGACATCTTTTTATTGAATATATAACTTAATACAAAGACAATTTAGTCTCCGTCCCTCTGAACCTTGTTTCAATATAAACATGTCGGTTGTTGAGGGATTAAGTAAAAAACAAATGTAATTTGAATTAAGAACAAAAATAGGCTTAACTCGAAGCTAAAATTCAGTATCATCTATACATCAGAGTACTGTCAGGTCCAATACTAAAAAGAAAGTAAAAATAATAACTCCTATCAATTCATAAAATTGTAATGTATCAAGTTTAGTTTTATTAACTCATTTGTGCAGCGATTTTTATTAACAAAAGCTTTTGTCTATCATTGACAGAACCGACTCACAACAACGGCCTCACATCGACTGAAATGGAGGTTTTTCAATTTTAAAATATTATTTTAAAACAAGTAAAACAAAAAAAAATAATGCAAGCAAAGACTAATATTCCTTCAGTCACAAAGGCAAAGCATGAACTACCAACCAAAACAAATTAAAGGTGATCTTCCTCTGTACATCAAGGCTTACGTAGTCATATATGGCCAAGACTTTCACGGCTGAACTACATAGAAACGTACAAGAAACGCAAATTATGTTACGCAACCAACATATTCTTTCCCAAATCACAATAACAATTGCCTAGATCAAATTATTTAAAAAAATGCAATGTAACCAACGCTTATTTTAAATTCACTTATCACAGATCATGCTCCTGTCCTGAAACAGCTAATCAACTATCTGTTTATAAAAGTTATGGTAAGAAACAAACACTGCGGTTGTTTAAAGACCAGTAGTATCATTAAAAAATATATATTTTAGAGTTTGTATAGACTATCTTTCTTGGAGTAAACGTATTGTGGTAACCGTATCAAAAATCAGAAAACTAATTTAAGTGCTTAGAAATCTTCCAAGTTTTTTTAAAGAAGTAGATATTCTTCAAATAGTCTATTCCGCTCTTGCTCAATCTATAATTTCTTATTGTATATTTGTATGATGATGTACTTCTAACTTTATTGCTCACATTGGAAAAATCATAAAGAAGATTATTAAAAGTTATGCTTTTTTAACCATCGCTTTTACTGAGTGGTTAAAATGCCTAACTTATGAAGATACAGAAAAACTATAACATCTTTTTGAATCCTCGCACATGAAACATATATTGAGTTTTTGGATTATTACGATTTATGTTTTACTTTTATTTATGGGTCCTCAATTTCATTTGTACTTTGATACAATTTTCGATCACTGTTTTCGTAGGTTTCAATCCCAATAGTGATAATTATTATTATTATCATTTAATAAGTGTAACTGACTTCACTATCATGAAAGATTATTTAAATGAACGTTATAGGAGCGAATAATTATTATTGAAATTTAATTTCGTTTAAGTTAAAAATCGCATACCTATATTACCTAGCCTTAAATGTCTTAATTTATTCATTGTCTTCATTTTGATTTATTTTAGTATACAATTCCTTTAATAAAACTTTCCTCCGATCCTCAATATAATAGGGAACATTCACGTATTTTTTTTTTGACGTAAATTAATCATTTACCTCTCTATATCGTAGAAAAAAATATTAATAGGCTTGAAAAGATTCTAGTTTTTTTTCAAAGTGAAAATTAAAACATTGAGTAAATTTGACCCGTTTAAACACCGCCATTTTGCGCGCGCTTTGCGTGACGTCAAATGATACATCCAGTGAATGTTTACTATGAACTTTTTAGCAATTTCATAGATATTTTAAGTTTTAATTGCTTTACAAGTCATGGAAGAAGATAAAAATCATCTTACGAGTATTGTATAGTACCGGAGTGCAAAAATAGTATTAGAAAAACACCCGACAAAGTGTTTTTTGTATTCCAAGAGATGGGAAAATACAAAAACAATGGTGTACGGTAATTAAAAGGGATAATATATGTCCTAAATCGTGTTTATATGGTTGTGAAGATCAATTTAACGTAAGTATACTTTATTTATAATAAGTTTAATCTAATAGTTTAAATTTATAGTAAGTATTAAACATTAGAAAATTTGAGTTTAAAATTAACCTAACCTATCTTACAAATTTCAGTATAACTTTCTATAAAAACCGTAATCTTTTTTTGTTTTACGCAATTTTTATGGTCTGTCGATTTATTTCAGGTTAAGGAAGATACAGCAAATTGTATTGAATATAATATGTATAACGAAACAACAAGGAGAAAGATGTAATCTAAGTTTGAAGAAAGGAGTTGTTCCTTATATATTTTTGTGGCAAAAACAACAGCTGATAGAATGAGAATGTGCATAGTCAAAAGGCAAAGATTGACATTGGTTAATAAAGCCTTTTAAGAGTTAGCTATCAAAAGTAGTGTTTAAAAAAATTGGTGACCTTTACGAAGAAGTGATATAGGTAGTAAGTCCTAGTCCATACAAATGTCTGTGATATTAACCAGCCAAGACTCAGTACTTCTCCTATTGAATGTGATGATCATAAGGCAGAGCCTTGCTTTTCGCATATTAAAGATAAATTACCAAGTGACTAAGCTGTGCAAGTTAATATTATGAAGTATGTATTATTATCGAAGTATGGAAGTAAAGGTGTCAATGTAAATATACCTGCTGAAAAACAAAATGTAGCATTGTCACCATTTCCTCATTTAACACACAACATTGTTACACAACAGTTTTAAAAGTAAAACTATCTGTTTTAAAAAGAAAATTGTGTACTGAAAACACAGCTGATAATACTTCTATAGCATCTTATATCTTCTATATCTGCTGATTATCAACCAAGTTATTTATCTGAGTCAAGTGAAGTGAAAAATGATTCAGAGGCAGAAACATTTTAAAAATGTATTGTGTAGTAGCATGCTAACTGCTATTCTAAAAGAGTTTGTAGGTATTTGTTTTGTTAGAGTTGTTTGAGTATTTAGAAAATGTTTTTAATATTACCTAAACAATTGTATCATTTAATAAAACCTTTAAGCACGAAAATATAGGTTTAAATTATTTATTTTTCTCAGTTACACTGATACCACAGTATGAACTTAAACGCCGATATATTGAATGGTGTGTCAAATGACGTCACATTTCCTTTCGACCAATGGTGGCGCGTTTTGGAATTTTGAATTTCGCTCCCTAAAGTTACACTTTTCATAAATTATTTTATGGCCTTAAATGATTAGTAAATTTAAAAAAAATGATTTTATTATAATAAGATGATAAAAAGTAATCGAAAAAAAAATATTTGAGACCATTTAAATTTTTTTGCATGTTCCCTATTACCATTATGTATAAATACATAACTATAAATAATTGGATAATATTTAATGTACCAAAATTGCACAAAGTTTATAATGGTCCAATAAAAAAACAACAAATTATATCACATAATGTATATTAACTTCAGTTACTTTTATAATAATACATAAAATGAAAACTATAATTCCGACTAAGCGGATAGGTAGTACCTGACCTCAATCCCCGTCTAGAATTGATTTCCCAGCAACTGAATAGAAATTGCATTTGCAAATTACTATAACTTGCGTGTTCAAATCCATTTAAAAATCACTTTGCTTTTTATTATTTTACCTTTAATTCATACTGATATTTTAAATCCTAAAATAACTCCAGTCTTGAAGGATTAAGAGATGGTTAAAACCATTTGAGTGTGGTTTTTACCAGTTTCAGATGTATTTTTTAAGTAATTATGTATGTATTTACTATAATATTAGAAATTAATTTCTTTCAATAATAATAATATTAATAATAATAATAATTAAGGTGGAACTAACCTCACTGCGTGGCGAACCCGTTTGCTATCTTTGTTTCAGATCCTTGAACCAGAGTTGACCGTTTCGGCCCAACGATCGGATCAGGTGCGGTTTATACAACGTTATCGTGCGTTGGATGACTCCGCACTAGACCGGCTTCACTCCGAGGTGACAATCTCTGCATCCACCACCGAAAGCATCCATTTGCGAGCCCAGTTATCGTCCGCTCCTTCGGTGGCAGGGTTAGTGGATGGAAATGCTGGGGCGTTGAGATTACAACCGTAAGTACCCAAGATAATGAGCAATTAAGGAGGACTTTGGAGGATGCGATTTTAGAATTTAAAGACATACCAGCCCGCGACAGGCCACGGTTACCCAGTTTTCCCACGCATAGACGTAATATGTCGCTAGTAATGGCTCTAGATTGCATGCTAGACTCTTATCTTCGTTCTAGCAATAGTCTCACTGATACCCATTTAATTCTTCATTGTGCAGCTGTTGCAGCGTGCCGCTCCGTCCGTGTCAGATTTCCTGAGCCTGATAGGGTGGTACGGTCCACTGAGGACACACCCGCATGGCAGATGAGGATTGAACGGCGTATTAGCGCAGCTAGGGTCATTATTGGCAAGTTAATCTGCTTCAGATCGGGAAACATCCGGCCGAGAGTCATGCGTTATGTTACACAGGCCTTTGCCGGTACTGGCATTAGACCTCAGGATTACATGGCCTATGTAACAGAACGTATAGACTACCTGAATCAGAAAGTTTGTGCGTGGGCAAATCGTATCCGTCGTTATAAACAACGTGTAAATAGGTATAAGCAGAATCGCATATTCCAAAGTGACCAAAGAAAGATTTTTAGAAGCTGGGAGGAATCTGCTACGACTGTGATTGATGGACAGTTACCAAATATGGAAGAAATGTTCACATTTTGGAAAAATATTTGGTCGGTGCCTATTAATCACAACGATGGTGGCTGGATGCGTGTTGTTGAGCGCGCGTGTGAACACCTGCAGCCAATGGAGGCTATATTTATAAGCCCAGATAATGTCAGGGATGCGATTCGTTCGACCCATAACTGGAAAAGTCCTGGACCGGACGGATGACATAACTTTTGGCTTAAATGGCTGCGGTCTTCACACGAACGTTTGCCTGGGCAATTCCAGGAAGCCATCGTGTCCGGATCCCTACCATCTTTTATGACAACAGGAATCACCTTTCTGCTCCACAAGTCTGGTAGTATCACGGATCCAAAGAACTTTCGACCTATCACGTGCTTATCAACACTTTTTAAGCTTCTTACATCCATTTTGACTTTAAAATTAAACACAATTTGTATGCAAATAGCATTTTAGATCCCGCTGAACATGGATGTAAGATCTCGTGGTACTAAGGAGCTCCTCCTTATTGACATGGCCATTAATGAAAAGGTTCGCCGAGGTAAGAAGGGTCTCTCCGCCGCCTGGATTGATTATAAAAAGGCCTATGATTCGGTGCCTCATACATAGTTGAGAAGAGTACTAGAAGTGTATAAGATTGACACAGATTTATGCGCTTTTCTTGATTCCATCAGACATGTTATTTCCGGTTGTCGTCATCTTGCCAATGGAGAGTATTTGCACAGGCACAACCAAGTAGCCAAGATTATCCACCAAGAACTTGCTCTTCGATACGGTCTTGTACCTTTTGAAGTGCCATATTATAAGTACTCACCGGAGCCAGTTTTGGAAAATGGTCATTCTAAGCTCTATTGGGACCGATCTATCATAACGGACAGGACTATTGTAGCCAATAAGCCTGATATCGTGCTGGTAGATTGGTTAGAGCGCCGGGCATTTCTTGTTGATATCAGTGTCCCGTGTGACGCTAATCTTGTGAAAGCTGAGAAGGACAAACTGTCAAAATACTTGGACTTAGCTCACGAGATTACCGACATGTGGGATATTGACTCAACAATAATTGTCCCGATGGTAGTTTCCGTAAATGGTCTTATAGCGAAGAGTCTCGATCATCATCTCAAGAGGCTCTCACTAAACAACTGGATCAAGAGTCGGATGCAAAAAGCAGCAGTTTTGGGTACGGCACGCATTGTGAGGAACTTTCTTTCGCTGTCGCCCTAACCACCGACGGACTGGTCGTAAGGCCCACGTCGGCGGGATACTATTTTTTATATTTATATTTATAATGTTGTTTTTTTTTAATGTTATATGTATAAATGTAAATAATAAGATTAAAATAAAACAAGTGATAATAATAATAATAATCTTTATTTGCATTGAATAAGGTAACAAGTATAGAGTGTTGACAATTTTATATTCCGCTTATTCTGCTAAATATATAAGCATGCAAATGTACAATTTCAATTAACAATTTTATTTAACATTACTTAATAATTCATTAGGTTAAAAAAAATATATTTATTTATATTATATATTTTTTTATACTATCTTCCAATTACAGTTAACAACTTCTTTTAATTTCAGTATAATTCTTTTAGCAAAAAGTATTCATTTATATTATATAAAGCTTTTATTTTTAAGTGAGATTTTAATCTTATCTTAAATAATTTAACGGTAAAGATTTTAAATTATTAGGTAATTTATTAAAAATCTTTATGCACATACCATGACAACTATTTAGGGATCATTTCTAACACTAATCTCTCTGGTTGTCTAGTATTTCTCGGGTATAGATAATCAGCGGTTTTGAAAAGTTCCTTGTTTATCTTTACAAATATACAGGCTTCCACAATATACATGGATGTTAGGGTAAGGATTCCTAATTTCTTAAATAGTGGCCGACAGCTTTCATATGGCCCTACTCCACAAATTGAGCGAATCATTTTTTTTTGTAAAATGAAAACTCTTTCTACTTGTGCAGAATTGCCCCACAATAAAAGACCATATTTTAAGTTTGATGCAATGTAACCATGATAAGCTTGCAATAGACAATGACAGCTGGAGTATTTTATCGCAAAGTACTTAATACGGGGCTTCATATGTCTATCATTATTTTCGACTATCGAAATTTAGACCAAGGGTAATAAAATACTGAAGTTATAAATTAATTATTTTCGATTCACTTATTATTATTATTATATTAAGTATTTTTTTATTAATATATCTGTTTTAGTAGTTTGAGTCCACCAATTTAAAACATTCTTTTAAATTGAAAACGTATACTAAAAGTTATCTGATTTTTATAACATTTAATTTTAAAAGCTCGTACGTAAATTATTGGTTTATAAAATTGAACATAAACGAGAAGTTGTGGCAGGTTAATTAAAATTTCAGTAACAGCAATATCCGTCGCTTCATTTGGTCTTCAGTTCTAACTTTGCTAGTTATTTTATTTTATTTTATTTTATTTTATTTTATTTTATTTTATTTTATTTTATTTTATTTTATTTTATTTTATTTTATTTTATTTTATTTTATTTTATTTTATTTTATTTTATTTTATTTTATTTTATTTTATTTTATTTTATTTTATTTTATTTTATTTTATTTTATTTTATTTTATTTTATTTTATTTTATTTTATTTTATTTTATTTTATTTTATTTTATTTTATTTTATTTTATTTTATTTTATTTTATTTTATTTTATTTTATTTTATTTTATTTTATTTTATTTTATTTTATTTTATTTTATTTTATTTTATTTTATTTTATTTTATTTTATTTTATTTTATTTTATTTTATTTTATTTTATTTTATTTTATTTTATTTTATTTTATTTTATTTTATTTTATTTTATTTTATTTTATTTTATTTTATTTTATTTTATTTTATTTTATTTTATTTTATTTTATTTTATTTTATTTTATTTTATTTTATTTTATTTTATTTTATTTTATTTTATTTTATTTTATTTTATTTTATTTTATTTTATTTTATTTTATTTTATTTTATTTTATTTTATTTTATTTTATTTTATTTTATTTTATTTTATTTTATTTTATTTTATTTTATTTTATTTTATTTTATTTTATTTTATTTTATTTTATTTTATTTTATTTTATTTTATTTTATTTTATTTTATTTTATTTTATTTTATTTTATTTTATTTTATTTTATTTTATTTTATTTTATTTTATTTTATTTTATTTTATTTTATTTTATTTTATTTTATTTTATTTTATTTTATTTTATTTTATTTTATTTTATTTTATTTTATTTTATTTTATTTTATTTTATTTTATTTTATTTTATTTTATTTTATTTTATTTTATTTTATTTTATTTTATTTTATTTTATTTTATTTTATTTTATTTTATTTTATTTTATTTTATTTTATTTTATTTTATTTTATTTTATTTTATTTTATTTTATTTTATTTTATTTTATTTTATTTTTTATATATAGTTGTGTAGTTTTTATTACGCTATATTAAGTAATAGTGTTGTCGAATTTATTTTCTTCACTATCATATTACTATGAATTAGTTATAAGTAGCCACCAATTACGATAATTTTTATCAATAAAGGTACTATGATGTCATGGTTATATAAGTTACATAAATCGACTTACATGTAGTTAACATTGAAGTGTTTTTTAACAACATAATATTTCACAATAACTCTGTTATTGATTAAATATCAGCAAAAATGTTTTTATGTCTGTCTGCTCTGAATAAAGGTTACAAAATTGTAAAAAATCATTTATGGACAAGGTTTGATCAGATTTTTTTTGGGCTAATTGATACTTATTACATAGTTTTAAAATTTCAAATGAACAAAGAATTATTTAAGATTTTTTGTCCATCTTTTGTTGCCTCACTATATTTAATTTATACTTTTTTTTGAATTCATCGTTCTCTTTTTATAATTAAAAGTATCACAAATTATTAGTGTTTAGATTAACTCTAATTGAGAAGAAAATAACACTAATACGAAATTGGTAGCAAAGAACGAAAAGTTTAAGATAAGATGAGGAAAAACGATGAAAGTGAAGAATATTTCTAATGGTTCTATTTAGGTCATTGAGGATAGAGAAATAATTG
Source organism: Napeogenes sylphis (assembly GCA_959347405.1). Lineage (NCBI taxonomy): Eukaryota > Metazoa > Arthropoda > Insecta > Lepidoptera > Nymphalidae > Napeogenes > Napeogenes sylphis. The sequence goes on along the minus strand of OY365788.1, from coordinate 23,222,567 downwards.
AAAAGATATCTTGAAAAATTTTCCTCATGGATATTAAGTCATTTTATACTTCAGAAAGACTAAAAAAAATCCTACATTGACTGTTTCGAAAAGTGATATTTTTAGGAAAACAAGGAAAAGTTTTAAAAGTTTATAAAATCTGAATTTTTTAAATATTTATTAAATTAAAATACCCATATAGTACGCATTTTAAATTTACTATCATATTAAAAATAATAGGAATATTCCTTTCCATTTGAATATTTGGTTACAACTACTCATATATTTGGTTGAAATAGACGAGAGGATAAATGGGTTCAGGCGTGGATAATGGCAGGTATTTTATGATGAAGTACCATGAAACCTTCGGAAAATACTTTTTTGAATGTAGGCCTTTAACCTATTGCAATAAGATATGGTTTAATATGCGTTGAATTTATGTATATTAATTACTTAATAATTATTACTTCCATAAAATACTTGTTTTGTGAATTAAAGATTTAAATTGAATTAACATATTTTATATGTTATAAAAAAATAAATAACATTATTAAAAGGTAGGAGAATAGACAAAGGATTAATAAGAGGACTGTCATTCGAGTTAACATAACTTGTTCACAACACAAAAAACACAACTTATATTGGATCTTTGAAACACAATATTCCCGGAATACATGAACTACACCACTCTCCGCTCAATTTGCAATTCTTTCAGTTTGGATTATATACCTAATGACTTGAAGATAAGCAAGGTAAGCACAAAATAACATTCCGCAGTCATTGACCCAATCTAAGCACATCTGGGTGTTGCTCGGCTTGTCCAAGCCGCATTTAGTCAATATAACTAGATTCTTTTACTAGATAGATATATTTTCGTAGATATCTTTTTATAGATAACATAAGATAATGGTTCTTAAATTCAGACCCATTATTATTTTTTTTTGCAAATTAATTCGTTTTACATTATGTTGCCAAAAATTATTGCTGACTTATTACATAAAACAAATACTGTAAAGGGTACACTAAACGTCTTCTACTATACAAAGAAAGCTTATTATTAATACTATGTTGACGATAGAAAGATCTGGCTTTAACCAATTTATTGAAAATCGTGTACTCGTTGTTTCAATAAAACCACTGAATACGGTGAACAATAGTCTATTAGCGTTTACTTTGAAGATGAAATATACTGAATGTATTATAGTGAATGTTAAGTTTAGAATAATTGTCATTTCACAAATAAGTTAAAAGCCATGGAGACCATGGAGTTTTTGCCGACACTTCTCCATGGACCTAACCGTTGGAATGGTGGACTTTTACCTATTTAAAATTTTAAAAAAATTACTGAGACATCGACTTTGAATCTTTTGGTTTCATACTTGTAATGTGTACATTAGTACTCTTCACAAGTCTAACACAGATTGTTGTGAATTGGAAAATGGGACAATAACATTTTTTTAGGAACAGTCAAAACTAACCCATACTACATCTTAATATTTTTATTTGATCTATTGCCAGATTTGCAAAAAAATATTTATGAATTATAATTATTCTTAACGGTATTTTAATTTTAGACCATTAACCCCGAATTTCACCTTACCTTCAGTTCACCTCAATTTCTTTTAACCTTGACAAAATAAAATATGTCGCTCAATTGTGTTTAAAAATATTTTTTTTTTCTGGAAACAATTATAAGGTTGAAAGCGGGGCTTGAACTACTTCACTTGAATCAAAACCCTGACGAATAATTTATGTACTATACATAACAAATATGTATAGTTTGTGTTTAGGTAAGTCTCAAATTGTACAGCCCCAATAATAGGTATATCATTATTAATAACATATCTTAGTATTTGTTATAATTTAAAAAAAACTTATCAAAGTTTATAATTAATTATTATAAAAAAATAAAAACAATACTAAAAACTTTTATAAGTTTGTCCTTAATTTATAAGTAAAAATTCTAAATATTTGAAAAAAGAATAGTTATTTTAGACATTACCGCTAAAACCGTCCTGAAAGCTGTTTAAATATTAATTTTCTGTTTAAAGTAAAACACCGCATGTAACATCTTATATTATGCGCCTTTAATTACACTTTGTAAGAGAAAGTTCTATTATAAACGGTTCGAATATAAAATGAATTCAACGCGGCACATGTGTTATGTATTATGTAGTGTTAGTCATATTTATTTGTAATAATTTAAATGGTAAATACATTGGAATTTACATGTTTTAGTTCATAAGTTTCAACAGTAGCGCCACCTACACAATTAATTATGGAATATTATTTAGTATTTACTGTTAAATGTTTTAAGAATTAGAAGCATAGAATATTTTAACATAATGTTTAATCTTTATTAATTGTTAGAACTTATTATAAGGTATAAATAATATCATCTATAAGTTGGTTATGAAATTGTAAATTACCCTCGCCTAAATATTATAGTGTTAAAATATTATAAAACGAGTTGTAAGGGCTGCTCTCGCCCATTCTATTACAAATGGTTGGATATTAAACATTGAAGTGCAAGTACTGTGTATTACTAAAACAAGTCTTAACAAGTCAGAAGTGTTCGACCGCTGTAGCATTACGCGCCACGTGTCGATATACACCGTTCGCAAGATATCCTGTCCAAGAATGCTGATGAAGATGGAGTGCTGCCACTGCCGTTGAAAAGCCACGAAAATAAGAGACGACGTTCAAGTTACTATTTGGGCCTTCTCAGAGTGCTGCTGTAGTAACCTCAAGCGACAAGGAGTCGTAGATTTAAAATGATATTGCAAGTGCGTAAGTTTTTTTTTTTTCTTCTTAATACCCACGTTTTGCCATCTGCTTAGCAGGCTAATTATCTAGCTGGTTATTCGGCAGCATGCTCAATATAGAATATTAATAACTTTGTAGCTTGAAGTTAATAGCACTACTATTAAATTCTATTCATCATATATATCATATTCACTATTAACCATATCCTGTTAAAGTTCAATCATATGCGAAATACAATAAGAGCCTGAATATTTACCAAAACTTTACAGTGTTACTAATATAATATCTCTCCATACATGTTTACATCGCTTGGAGCCTTTGGTGAAGACATACGTCGGAGATGGAAAACTCTAAACTACTACTTGACTGCTAACCTGGAAGGGAATTCGTTGCTATGTTATGAAAATCAACAACATATCAACATCTACTGGAAGAAGCGGTCAACCAAGTACTTTCTTCCTGATCGCGGGATGGCAGTGCAAGCAAGCAGCACTATACAACGATGGACCTGAATACAACGACAAGGTGACAGATAAACTTTATTATAAGAAACTAGCCCTAGAAAAGTTTTGCATAATTAAGTGACCATGTGATTTTTAATATTATTGTTACTACGTATACCAACTTTCAAAGCTTTTAAGACCCAGTTGTAGGTTAGAGACGCGATTTTTATTTTCTTTGCTTTTATTAAGTTATATAACTGACGCGGTAGTTGAGACTTTGAGACTTGCAATATAAACGTAATGTTAGTATTTCAGATTACGATTTATTCGATTTATTCGGTTTACAAAATGTATGTAGGTTATTTAAAGAACGATTTCTTAAAAAAAGAGTATATATCAGTCGTAAATGATTAAAATATAAAACCCAATATTAAACAAAAAAAGGAATAACGTTAAATATTTTATATATTTATATATATATTTTTAAAGTAAAAGCACTTAACATCATAAAACCATTTTCAAATCGTAATGATCCTTTTGCTTAAGATAGTAAGTAGTTCCTTATAGTAGACACAATAGATGAAGTATAATTTTAATTTATACAGATTAAAATGTAGACTTGTCTCCTTTCAGAGAAATTAAAATTCTCGAATATCTTATAGACTTAAATGAATATGACTCGGTAAATATTAAACTCTATAAATTTGGTAGGATCAGATCTAAATGGCCTTGAGGACCGTATGGAAATAATAAACCAATGCTTTGACGCTATAGGGGGTAGATTTAGATATGTTTACCTTTATTAAATAGGTAAAGATTTGAATTCACGATATTATTTTATTACTTCTGCAACTATATTTTATTTTGTTTTGCTAAAACTACTCCATAGATCTTAAAATATTTATATTTAATTTTGAATTTGTAAGTTTAGCATCGGGTTGCGATAGACGTTCGTTTTTAAAACCAAGTTGGATACTTGGTTATCCACGAGGATAGGGTCATAACCCTATCCTATGACATATCATATCATGTGGAAAATTAAATTTTATGTAACCCAATAATATTTGTTTTGAGAAGTTTCATTCATTTCAAGTTTCATAAATCAAATTTGCTTTGAAAAACCATTTTTAGGTGGGTAAAAATAAAGTTTAAAAACGTTTAAAATCTGAACCGGTACTGTCTAAATATAATCCCGAACTAAACAGACTAATTCAATAAAACAGTATATCGCGCGTATGAATATTAAGCAATGATACTGGTATTTAATACTAAAACATATTTCTATTATCTTTTATTTGACCGTTCAAATTATTTACTGAGTGTTAAGTTCTCAGTAGTAGGTATCTGTACGAATTTATGATCTTAAACTTCAATCGATTATTGAAAAAGTAAAACGCAATAGGTATTCCGAAATAAATTCGTTAGAATCGATAAATTATTTCATAATGATGATGATATAGGTTTACCATTTAGATCGATTTTAAACTACACCAATAAACGCGTACATTTCGTATTAAATTGTAAAAAAAAAAAATAAAGCAAGCAATTAGGTCTTCTAAATCCCTATTAAAAAAAAAAACTTTAAACGATATGCGTGGCATTCGATTATTTAATTTCCGATAGTATGTTAAAGAAGAAAAGAAGTAACTACGATGAATTATCTTACACGTGTTTTTGAACTGTCAAATCGAGGAATTATATAAATCCACAGTAAAAGTTTTACTAAACAAGAAATAATTGCATGCCAAAAAAATATACCATACATAATTGACAGTTGAGACAGTTCAAATTAGGTATTTCAAATTGATGAACTTTAAAAAATATATAATTTTATTATTACTTAAAAATAGAATTATTATAAAACATGCCTCCTAAACCCCAAGCCCCAACCCCCTAAATTTCCAAGAATCGTATTATTTTCAGTATAACGTTTGTAAAATTTAATGCAGTTGACTTCTATTAAATAATTTATACTGTAGATAATAATAAAACAAAAAATAAAATACGATTTGAATAATTGTATCATTCATTGTTTCGATTATATAGTAAACTAGATGTAGGTATACAATGTACAAAATTACGATTTCAAACTCTGAATAAAATTAATAACACTTTTATAACAAGTGATTGAAAATTTAATTGACTTACGTTTTAATGCTTTATAAATAAAATAGTTAATCATTAGTTATTTATTTAGTGCAAATTAGAACAATTGGAACTAATATAAGTAGTAAACTTCTAAAGAAATATGCTTGGTTTTATAATGTTGTCCAATTGTATCAAAAGTATCGTTACATCTTCAAAATAAAAATGAGGACTATAAAAATGTTCTATTCCCAATGATGATTATTTTTTTTTTAGTTAAGAATATTTTCAATATTGATACGGACAGAATAAATAAAGAATGTAAAAATATGAATTTTATTTATATTTATTTATAAAATCTTTATTATACAAAGAAATTTATACAATTGGCGGACTTAATGCTATATATAGCACTTGATGCCTACTAATTATCTAGAAGTACCCTCGACCCCTAACAATATATTACAATTTCTTAAATAAAAAGAAATATCTATTTTATTTATTTTATTTTAAAAACTTATTGCACATACAATTATTACAAGAAATTACAGTAGTAGGATGTTGACACAGTAAGAAATTTTTGTGCAAAGGCGGTCTTATCGCTTAAAAGCGATCTCTTACAGACAACCCTTGATGAGTAATGAATATTTGCAAGGTCATAGGATAGTGCAAGCATACTACAACGAGAATAAGAATTTATACATAAGGACACAATAAAAATAAAAACTATCGTTTTTAATTATATAAGTAATTAAATAATATTGATTATATATAAATATACACATACGCACATACATATATATACATATATTCGTATATATAAATAAATAGAATAAAATAGATAACCTATATAATATATGGTATACATACTTATGATAAAAATATATATTGCGTAGATAAATAATATTGCTTCAAACGATTTTTGAAAATTGACATTGATTTAGAAGTTTGAATTTCTAACGGTAGGTAATTCCAGAGTAATATAGAGAAATATATATATATATATATATATATATATATATATATATATATTACAATTGTCGTGAATTTTGAATCGTGTTATGGTTAATAACTAAATGTAGCTTCCTTATTAACTACCGTTAAAGTATTTAAATTTTCTAAATTCGGGTGAATGAACATTTTCTTAAGATGTAAAATTTAAAACTGTTTCGATAAAATACCACATCATTTAATATTCATTTTTCTTTAAAAAAATATAAAGAAACTAAACAAATATAACAATACAAACGTAATACAAAGTAAAACCTGCTACTTCCAACAAAACCCATGCATAGTATGAATTTCAAAGTCATATATCTCTGTAGTCTGATCATTAATATAGCCTAACAAAATGAGCTTGGTTTGCTTTTATTAGTTAAAGATTTATTTGCTTAGAATGAGTTTTAAAAAGTTAAAATTAAATATATGTTCATAACAATGATATTAATAAGTAAATTATTGAATAATGTGTTGTGTACCAAGTTGGTGTGTTACGTGGTAAAAATAAATGTAAAGTACCATGTTGGTGTAAAAATGATAACGTAATAACATGTTTGTGTGTCCCGTATTAAAAATAAGAAATTGATGCCATTTTGGTGTGTCCAATAGTAAAGGTAAGTATGAAATACCATGTAGGTGTGTCCCGTGGTAAGTAAGTGGTAAGTGAAAGTATAAGAAATACCATCAATGGGTGCGTCCCGTGATATAAAAAAAATAAGAATAAACTACCATACTGGTGTGATCCGGTGGTAGTAGTAAAAGTATAAGAAATACCATCAATGGGTGCGTCCCGTGGTATAAAAAAAAAATAAGAATAAACTGCCATACTGGTGTGATCCGGTGGTAGTAGTAAAAGTATAAGAAATACCATCAATGGGTGCGTCCCGTGGTATAAAAGTATAAATAAAAATAAGAATAAACTACCATCTGTGTGTGATCCGGTGGTAGTAGTAAAAGTATAAGAAATACCATCTGTGTGTGTTCCGGTGGTAATAGTAAAATTGAGATTTATCCCATGTTGATGATGTGTGTCCATGGGCACCAGATCATAACGGCATGTCCGTTGATCTGGCTTTTTGTAAGCAGCCTGGTTTGTCCGGTGCAAAGAGAACAAGCTTGTATAAACATATTATATAGTAATGTATTTTAAACTTTGTGATGAATTAACGAGTATTTATGATAAAAATTATAATTATATTACGAGGACGTAATAAAATGTCAAAACGGCCGATAGTAAAGTTATATGTTGTATAAATGTTATGTACTTTCGCACATTCAAAGTATCATTGGATATTTTTTTCTTGATGCATTGTATTTTTAATAATTTGTTTTTCTCTATAATATTTTAAGATCCTTAATTCAGATGACCATTTGGTCTACTGGTTTCCAGAAAGTTTATTAAATTAGAAATTGGTCATTTAATATATGATGGTTGTTAATTAAAGAAATTGATACAATTACGAGGTCGTAAGATTACAAATCAGGAAAGGCCGAGTGTTAGTCATATTTATTTGTAATAATTTAAATGGTAAATACATTGGAATTTACATGTTTTAGTTCATAAGTTTCAACAGTAGCGCCACCTACACAATTAATTATGGAATATTATTTAGTATTTACTGTTAAATGTTTTAAGAAGCATAGAATATTTTAACATAATGTTTAATCTTTTATTAATTGTTAGAACTTATTATAAGGTATAAATAATATCATCTATAAGTTGGTTATGAAATTGTAAATTACCCTCGCCTAAATATTATAGTGTTAAAATATTATAAAACGAGTTGTAAGGGCTGCTCTCGCCCATTCTATTACAAATGGTTGGATATTAAACATTGAAGTGCAAGTACTGTGTATTACTAAAACAAGTCTTAACAGTACTAACTTGAAGAGAATTTACAAACATTTTTGTTAATGATTTTAATAATTACATAAAGTGATAATATGGCGTAATAAAATCTAGGAGTTAGTTCAAAAATATAACATGCTTATAATAAAACCTCGTAACAAAAACCTCGTTAACTTTGTTCTAAATAATAATTTGTACCTTGGTTGAAAATAGGTATGTATTACATTAGATATAAAACGTTCCTCGAAATAGTTAGTGGGTAAATTGTATAGTTATGAATTTAAACTGTCAGATGTTCAAAGTAGGTACTGTTAACCTACTCGCACATTTTTTTATTCTTTTTCTTGATAAAATAAGATCCAAATGTGTTTTGATATTGAATTTATTTAAAAAAAATGCACAGGTATCGGTCATCTACGTTTGTTTTGTTTGAGACGATTTAGAAATTAAAATACAATTCTATTATAATTCAGTTATATTATAACCTACTATTTATATTAGAAGTAATAAAACAATTATAACAACCTACTTTCGGTTTTAAAACCAAAAGTAAAAATGACAAAATAATATTAAAAAAAATACAGACAACTAAATATTTTTTATAACCAGTTAGTTTCAGCAATGTAATCCTAACTAATAAGCCATCTATCGTTACCTCACTTTTTTACCAATAATAGATATTTAAATTTATTTCCACCTGTAATTGATTGGTTTCGTAGTTACCTGAGTTAACGCCGACAACGCATTTGCATTGACTAATTCTTATCCTTTTGGTGCAGTGTTAATGCTGGTGTCCCCCAAGGAGAAATATTGTCACATTTTATCTTTTCCATTTTCATTAATACTATTAACCACAATATTTTTTCTCCCTATTACTTTTACTCTCTATGTATGCAGATGATTTACATATTTACTTTCAACTTGGGCAACCCTAACTGGCGCTGTTGCTCGACATAGTAAAGATCTCTGCTCTATTTTCAACTATCATACGGCAGGTTTATCATTAGAGTCAATGGAACCACTTGTAAGGCTATATTATTAACGGCCACACTAACAAAAATCTGGTATTATAATTGAACACCACTTTATCGTAGACCTATCAATTGAATGGGATAAGAAGGTAGAAAATCAATCAGAATGATATAGCTGAGGCATAATTTAATAAGAATGAGAGAATATGTCTATGAACATGTAAGATTATTTAAATTAATATAAATATAGAATCTGCAGCCATGTCAAGATTATTTTAATTTATATAAATATAGAATGAAATATAAACCGATACGGGTTCCAGCCCGTATCGGGACGGTGGTGATATCTATTAGGTTTCTTTCGAAATTCCTAACTAAAATCCGTCCCGATAAAGACGATTACGTTATAGAATGCTTAATTCACCGAGACGGACAGCGATGCGGTAGCTCTGTTGGTAGAGCGACGGGGCGGTTTTCCAATAGTCGCGGGTTCGAATCCCTGCCCTTATCGATTTATTTTTCATTCTATATTTATACAAATTTAAGCTTGAGAGACTTCAAAATCAAAATATATTTTTTTATTTATGAAAATTTCTCTTAATATCTCGTACTCTGTGGTGAAGGTGAAGAAGTTATGAAGAGGAGGACAGTAAAATATAAGCAGTATGGCATTTGAGTTACATTTTTTCTGACTGAGAAGTGAATATGTATCCACTTGGTAACTGTATGATACAATGAACTATTTGAAGCAGCATGTAGGGTAGGTGGCTTTGTGGAGTAAAAAGTAATGAATTTGTAATAATGATGCCTTTGTAATCCGTTGCTCATTACGCAATAATTGCAAAGTAAAATTGTGTAAATATATCAGTACTTTTCCATTCCTACTTTTAATAAAATACTTTAAATAACTGATTTAAACTAAGCCTTTTTCAGGATTTAGAAGTATAACACTTTCTTTTGCTTCACTCCCTCTTATTTTTTTTTGTAATATCAAGTGTTAAAATTTTGATAAAAAAAGCAAGTCGAGGGACAAATATTTTTTCTAAGCATCTGGTAGGCTGATTTGTTTTTTTTTTCATCGAAAAATCAATTGAACTATTTCATTCTTAGGTGAACAAAAACGCCAAATATTAAGTTATCCGGATATTTTAGTTATCGTTATGTCACGTTAAAATTAAAATATAATCTAATATGTATATGTTAATTAAACCAATATAAATATGTATTGAGATAAATTGCACTACCTAACCTTGATCGTGACATGAGGCAAAGTAGTGTGCTTACAAATTCGTTAATCATAAATAGAAGAAATTGCTGTTTAAGTTCTTGTTAAAATTATGTTCATTGTATTCTACACGCCTAAGCATAAAACTTTGTTTAAGGCCGACCTTCGACTGCGGACCACATTGAAAATCTTCAACAACTAACATCATAAATTAGGTTCTGTTATTATAGAAATTGTAAGAAACTTAGGATAGTATACATCTAACAGTTTGACAACAGCTTTAGTCTTAACCTTAATGCTACTTAAAATTATAATAATAATAATAATAATATCAGGACAAATTACACACATTGATCTAACCCCCAAGAAAGCAAATTATTTGATTGTGTTAAGGGTGTTAGACAACGATACAAATACATAGAAATACACATATAAATACTGAGAATATATTTTATAAACGACCAAACCTGGAAAAATAGTCATCTATGCTCATCACATAAATGCCTGTCTCTGCTGGGAATCGAACCCGAGCCCCGTTGCGCCGTGACACTTTAGGCGTCTGCGCTAACCACTCGATCAACGGGGCGGTTAAATTATGAAAGAACAAAAATATAGTAATTGATATAAAGTGAAATATAAAAATTTCCTGGGCTGGATTCGTATCTTTGTGGCATGCGTGAAGGGCTAACATATTAACGTACACCATTTATTTTGCTTGCTTGTAGTCTAGTGTAGTCGTACATTAGCTTATTTTATTTTCATGTTTTATATAGTGTTAATAATATTTATTTATTATAACTTAAATGGTAAATACATCGGAGTTTACATGTTCTAGTTCAAAAGTTTCGAAATAGTATTCAACAGTAGCGCCACCTACGTATTTAATTATGGAATTTTATTAAGTATTACTGTACTGTACTGTACTGTACTGTAAATGTTTTAAGAATTAGAAGCTTAGGATATTTTAACATAATGTTTAATTTTTTCTTAATTATTAGAACTTATTATAAGGTATAAATAATAGCATCTGTAAGTTGGTCATGAAATTGTAAATTCTCTTACAAATGGTTTGATATTAAACATTGAAGTGAGGGTACTTTGTATTACTGAAACAAGCCCTAACAATAGATTCAAAAATTATAATATTACGAGTACAAAGGACTCATGTTAAATAATATTTATATTCAGTTTGTTATAACCTTTTTCTTAGAGAATTTCGAAAACGCTATAAATGACGATGTACATTCACATGACTAGAATGTGGTATTATTGTTAAGCAACTCCCGCCTTAGAGATTGTATTATCCCTGTGTAGCGGTGGGATTTATCAAACAAATAAATAACGGATACACAGAACACCCAGACTCAGAACTATTATTTCTGGATTAACAAACAATTGTCCAGTGTGGAAATGTAACTCACAACCTTGGTAGTCAGGGTGACTAACCACTATACTAACGAGTCATAAAAGTATTTCATGGTATGATTACTTCGAATTGACTTGAAAAAAACTAAATTAGAACAGCAAATTTAATGAGATTAATTTTGCTTCACTCAAACTTCATTCAACCAATTTATTGTTTTTGTTATGTAAACGTAAGAATCATTTTGTCTCAACATATTTCTTTTCCATTATCTTCTATTTCTGAGCCAACCACTCTATTCTTAAATTACACAGATTTTTTTGGTTAAAATGTGCGCTAAAAAAGTTTTAATTATTTCATTACATAATATATTGTAATACCAATATGCAAAGTCGTGTAAAATAGTAGTCATTCTAATAACATATAATCTATGATTGGGTATGACATATTTAAATTTTTCTTTCGTTTTTGTTCCTTCTATTGTGTACTAGCCGTTAGTTTAGCATTTAAAATAATTAATTGTATTCTTCCACGCTTGATTTAATAACATTTAAAGCACATAAATATTAATATGTATTGTTATAAGTTCATATATTATTAAATTTGACTTCAATATAGAATATTAAATTTGTGAGCTAATTTCTATCTACTTAGTTTTAGTCTATCAAACCTAAAACGATATTTAAGCTTGTTTGATCATCATATATTATATCCGTTTAAACTTCGATCTACAAGCAATTTTGTCGGTAATAGTTATGATCACTTTGAATATAAAAAGCATGGTATAAAATACAAACTTTTTATTTATTGTTGAAACGAGAAATCCACTTTGAAAAAAAAAATGTTCTTGGTCAATATATTTTATTTATTTTCATGCAAGTATTTGTATGTCTATACTGTTAGCCCTGTTGGCTATTACAGCGTCACCGGGAGAGCATGCAAGTAACAATTTATCTAAACAGATGGATAATTAAATTATTTAATTGTGGGTATATTTCAATTAAAATATTTTCTTGTTATTATACAAATAAATACTCCTTAACATCAATGGATTAAAAACCTCTTAAATTATAATTTAATCAACGGATTAAAAAGTACCTATCACAAACAAAATGAAAAATTGCCTATTTTTAATATTTACTAAACTATCTTGATAGATAGGGCTGATGCCCTCAATGAAAAGTTCTTAAATGAAAGATTGACAAAATCAAACATTAAAATGCTTTAAAAGACAAAAAAAAAACAATGTGAATGTGAAATAGTACATATTTATTATTATTTAAATGGCAAAACAGGATCAAGTTTAGCAATATTAAATACTGACCCTCAATAAACACTTCATAATATGAAGCAGACCCTAACGCCCTTCCATTGTAATTAAATTCATTAGTTAAAACTTTCTTAAGGGTAGAAGATAGAACATTTTAGATACAGTGAAAGTGTAGTAAGAAACGTCGATGACTTTGACTTACAATGCCAAAGTTAAAGTATAACTTTTTTTAAATGGATTTACTTTGTGTATAGTTTCGACTGCTTTGCGGCAACATTATTCATAAGAAGTCGATAGAAAAATAAATTGATGCATATCATATCAGTAAGTCAATCTTAAATCAAGCTCATCATCATCATCCTCCTACCCTGTTCCCATTATTTGGGGTCGGCGCAGTATGTATTTTTCTTCCATTCATATCTATCAGCCGTCAACTCCTCACCCACGCCTTTCAAACACATGTCATTCATCATACAATCCATCCATCTCTTTTTGGGCCGTCCTCTACCTTTGTATCCTTCCACGCGCAGATCTAATACTCTTTTCACAACCTGTATTTCGTCCCTCCGCATTACATGTCCATACCATGCTAATCGTCTTCCTCTCATCTTATCGGTCACTGGTGCAACTTTCATGCTTCCTCTTATATACTCATTTCGTATCTTGTCCATTCTCTTAACTCCACACATCCATCGCAACATCCGCATTTCATTTGCATGCAATCTCCTTTCATCCTTTTTCTTGACAGGCCAGCATTCCGATCCATACATGACGACAGGTCTGATAATTGTTTTATATATTTTCCTCTTCAATTAGATGGGCATTCGGGGATCACAAGTTACACCTGTGACCTGTCGCCATTTCATCCATCCTGAGTTGATCCTGTGTTCCACAGCGCGGTCTATATCTCCATCCCCCTGCAAGAGTGAACCGAGGTACTTAAAATCCGAGCAAGTAGGCAGTGCTACGCCATCTAGCATGATAGCAACAGGACCGGATAATCCGCCAAAGTCACAGAACAAATACTCTGTTTTTGTTCTGCTGATCCTTAGACCAAAATTCTCCAGTTTCTGTTGCCATAACGCTAGTCTACTCTGTACCTCGAGTCCATCTTCACCAACGAGAACGATGTCGTCGGCGAATAGCATGCACCAGGGTGGTTCTTCCTGAATGTCTGACGTCAAGGCGTCCATAATCAACAGGAAAAGGTAGGGGCTTAGAGCTGACCCTTGGTGCAAGCCTACAGCCACACCGAATTCATCGGTATTGCCAGCGGACGACCGAACGTGTGTACATGATGAAATGTACATAGCACGAATCAGCTCCACATACTTACCTGGCACTCTTTTCTCCTTCAAGGTCCACCACGAAACCTCTCGGGGTACACGGTCGTATGCCTTTTCTAGGTCTATGAACACCATATGCTAGTTTTTGTGAACCCGTCTGTATTTTTCGCATAATTGGCGAAGGGCGAAAATGGCATCCGTAGTCCCTCGGCCCGGCATGAACCCGAATTGGTTTTGGGTAATTTCACTCCCTTCTCTTATTCTTTTCTCAAGTATTTTTTCCCACACTTTCATCGTATGTGACATAAGCTTTATGCCGCGGTAGTTATTGCAATCCTGAACATCACCCTTGTTTTTAAAGATGGGCACTAGCGTACCACTGCACCATTCATCCGGTATCGTGTTCTCGTGCAGCAACTTACCAAAGAATAAAGTCACCCACCTCCTTCCATCCGCATCACACAATTTCCACACTTCGACTGGTATTTCATCTGGTCCCACCGCTCTTCCATTCTTCATACTCTTTACGGCCATTTTCACTTCTTCCTCACAAATTTCCCTCACCAGACCTATGTTTAACGGCGGATCTTCTAATACTCTGTCCCAATCATTTTCTTCATTCATCATCCTTTCGAAGTATCCCTTGCAGCGATCTTTTATCTCCTTCCCATTCATCAATACCCTTCCACTATCGTCTTTTATGCACTTAATAGGTGAAAAGTCTCTCGCATTCTTCTGCCGTGCTTTAGTTAATTTAAAGAGTCGTTTTTGGCCTTCAGGGCACTCTAGCGACTTGTAAATGTCGTCTTGGTTCGTAGCCTTTGAGGTCGCAACAACTCTTCTAGCTATTTTCTTGCATTCTTTATACTTCTTTTTCTTATTTTCTTTTAATCTTTCGTCTCCTACTTCCACACTCTGCCACTGAATGCTTTCTTCTTTTCTTTTAATGCTTCTTGGACGTCTTCATTCCACCACCATGTTTCCTTATCTATGGTTCCTTTACCCTTATGACTGTCCTAGAACTTCCTTCGCTACACTTCGGATTCACTTTGCCATTTCATTCCAACACTCATTCACACTTTTTTCTTTCATATCCTTCATTTCCACCATATTGTCAACTACTTGCTTCCTAAACTCACATGCATACTGATCCTTTCCTAGCAAATGCCACTTTATTCTGGTGTTTATTGGTAAGGACTCGGACTAGTATGTCCATTAGCAATAAACGGTGTTGTGCAACTAGTGTTTCACCTGGCAATATTTTACAGTCCTTGACGCAGTTGATTCTATTCCTTTTTACTAGAAAATAATCAATCTGCGTCTTGTTCAGGCCGCTTCTGTATGTAACGAGGTGTTCTTCTCGTTTCTGGAACCATGTATTTGTTATTGCCAGGTCAAATGCAGTAGCCGCTTGTAGGAGGGCCTCTCCTTCATTGTTCCGTGTTCCATACCCCCAGCCTCCGTGACCTCTTTCATATCCTCCATTCATTCTTCCTACATGGCCATTAAAGTCACCACCAATATATACCTCTTCGCTGTTTGGTATACTTATTACTAGGGCATCAAAGTCCTCCCAAAACTTCTCTTTCATACTTTCCTCATAGCCTGCTTACACACACATACACATACACACTTACAATATTCATAACCACATTCTCTAGCATCAGTTTGACAACGATCATTCTATCATTTTTCCTTTCAACCTCTGTAACTCTTTCTTTCATCTCTCTATCCAATACAATCCCCACCCCATTTCGCTTCCACAATAATAGAACTTATATCCTTCTCCAATCTCTCTCGCCCTAGTACCTTTCCATTTCGTTTCCTGCAAGCACGCTACATTTATTCTTCGTCTTTTCAAAACATCCGCTAACTCTCTTCCTCTTCCATTCATTGTACCTACGTTCCAACTGGCAAACCTCAACATAACATTCTTCACACTTCGGGCTCGCTTCTTACGTCGTACCCGCTCCGAGTGGTACGACAACCCTTGTCCATTTCTCACAGGGGCCGGGTGCTGCTCCTGCGCGTTGCCTAGGGGGGACGCCCTAACCCTGTCGCGCATCATATTAACCTTTAACATACTGCATGTGTTTTGGCTTTTCTTTTACAGTCGGCCGCCTGCCTGACACCAACCCTCCTTGGGAATGTATTCTTTATTTGAATAGAAAGGAAAAGGATGAGGACGTAGGGCAGGGAAGGTAGAGTTTAGATAGGGATAATAGGTTTAAGGGATACTACTTACTTGGAAGATTAGGTATAAGTCAGTAGTAGCTCGGGGGATCGGGGTCGCATACCCGTATATCATAGCATGGTCACCGAAGTAGTAGATCAGTATGATATCCCCTGGTTCTCAATCTTAAATCAAGCTAGAAACCAATATTCTCTAACAATGAGTATTGTTTAAAACCCCATTGAGACTTTCTGGTTTTCAGTTTGGCTAACGAAATAAATATGAAAAGAATAGTAATATTCACATTGTCGCATAAAATAATATATAATATATTTTAGGAAATAAAACATAATATAAAATAATACATAGTTATAGAATATACAAAATTTGAGTAATACTATGTATGACTTAATATGTAGAAATATATAGACAAATCGTTCTTAAGCATAATTATTTAATCTACAAGTTATCTAAATCGTACCTACTATTTAGTCCTTTTTAAGTTTTTGTTATCCACGATACTCTCTACTTGATAGATAGTCCTAGGCACTCAGGTATATATTAAAAATGTTCTATAATTCTCAGGGTTTTTGTGGGGACCGTTATCGCTCAAAGGATATCTTTGCTTTAAGACTTAGTGTTAAGGGGGTTATCAAAGTTTGTTAACATAAATAATCCTCTGAATCCCTAAGGTTATTACGGCTTTTGAGAAAAATGTTATTGATACAATATATTCAGTTTTTCAGAATCTTAAAACTCTTTATAAAATGTCATGATAAATAACATGCCAAGGAGAATATGAAACCTGCCTTTTGATTTGTATTGCGAGTTTTATTATTATGTTGTCTTTTAAAACTGTGGTATATATTTTATTTCTTATAAATGTATATAAAAATAATAGATTTAGATTCAATGAACTTGTCTCTATTTGTTTAAAGACAATAGGGTTACGTCTGTGTAATTTCGCGATTTGTAAAAAAATATTTAAAACAATAATAGTTTAAATAAATAACCTATTGTATATAAATATATATATATGTGTTGGCAGTGCTTAAAAGTATAGCAAATGCTGATACAGCTATTTTCTTCACGGCTCAATTGGTATCAGTACCTCAAAATTAATCTTACAGAAGGTACTTCTGTTGTCCACGCGCGAGCACCAGTAACAGCTGGTAATTAATAAATTTAAATTATTCGAGACACGGATTTTATTATTTTATTTTTTTGTCTGTCTATACTGTTAGCCCTGTTGGCTATTACAGCGTCACCGGGGGAGCGGGTGGGTCAGGAGACCCGCCCTTAAAAAGGGGGGCTAGATGGGCCCCCATGGGGAACGACGTCCCAAACCCGACACGGAACTGACAAAAAGTAATACTAAATATTAGCATACCATATGGTATGTTATTGTCCTATTTTTTAATTCCTATTATATTGATTTATAATCATAGCATTAGTCTTACTATAATCACTGTAATATAAAACTTGTACATCATTATTTCTTCTGGCGTTATATGGAGCTTAGATATCTAAAATAGGAAGACTATTAAATCAGCTTTAGCCTGTCAAAAATAACTGTACGTCTTTGTCAATGTTATGATAATACACTTCAAGATAGGATTATGTATCTAGCCAATTAAAGAAAGAATATTATATTAAGCACAAGAATCCCAGCATTCAGTTCGTTATTTTATGTCAATTCTAAGGTAAAAAGCTGAGATTTACTAAAATGTTTTTTATTAAAAAACTCAGTACAATTTAAGGAAAACTCATTTGTAGGGATAATAAGGAGGATAATAGATAATGAAAAACTAATTACTTAGTTTGTGTTATTTCAATAAACCTGCAGCCCCGAAATTAAGTACACTAATGATGATCAATCAATACATGAAATGTCAGATTATTCAACTACATTAATTAGTAGAACACTCTCCGAAAACAAATTATATTTTAACTAGCGGTTCGTCAATACTTTTCTTAAGACATATTAGTAATTGGCTAGAAAAATATTTTGAAAACGTTTTATTTTCTATCCAATAAATTTGAATATCCAAATTTTTAAATGACTCATTCCAACAGATTCCTTCTTACCTTCATAATTGGATGTCCTATTTAACGCCTCATGTATTAAAATAGTATATTTAAAATATATTTAAATAATAATTTATTAATATTAAAATATATTATTTAAATTTAAATATATTTTATATATTTTTTATGAATGTGAAGGAGCGTGGAAGCAAAAAAATATAATAATTGTGTAAAAATGTTATTCATTCCTACTTACCTTTTTTTTACAGCGTTTATCTGTACTTTTAATTATACATACTAATACAGTATTGAAGAATATTTCTGGTATATAAGAACAAACTCTAAATTTGTTTTGTCTTTCTATAATAGCTTGTGTAATTAAGTGCGATCGGCAATTACTCTAATGTACTCTGTTATCTTAATCCGCTTCTATTGCAAAATGGCTTGTTATACGATTTATCAATGTGTTCAGATAAACCGTCAATTATTTTGAATAAAAGATTTTTAGTTTCGGGCTGTGACAATTAAAAGTACAGTAAAATCTATTATCCGATATATGTCACCTGCATCTACTGAGTACTGAAAGATATCTCAAGTTCAAGAAGCACGTTTTCTCACATTTCCATGCGAAAGTATACTGAGTGTTTGCTTCAGTAATGGCATGTTCTGAAACGAATGTGTTATAATAGGATTTTTATTTTATTTGATCGAATCAAATACTTCTTTTTATGAAATTATACATTAAAATTAATGAATGAACAAAAATTTATTGGGGTTATAAATATGATAATTATTTTACTGCAATCTGTAGGTAAATATGATTTACAAAAAATATTATATAGATTGTATATATTATATAATCTCTAAAATAAATATTTTATTATGTTTTTATAATAATATAGTTTTGAAAGTGTTTGCATAACTTTTATTATCTTTCTGTCTTGCACAAACGGCTGGACGGATTCTAATCTTGGGATATTGGAATGGTGGGATAGAAGTAGTTTATACTGAGGAGTAAATAAGATTTCGTTATCCTTTTTTTACTTTTCACTTATCTTATATTATTCTAAAGCTAACTTCTTGGGGAACAATAAATCTTTTGTCAAGAAATAAAGATTCCCGTCAGGTTATTATAACAAACCAGGATCTTATTGTTATTTTTCGACATATAGAACCAATATGTATTATTGCCTTAACTTAAAGAGAGTATCGCCATCCTGTGCTCTGTTATCCTGAAATTAAATGTATACTCAAAAAAAAACACAGTCATGGTTTAGTGAGGTGATAAGCTTTATACGTTTCGCGTAAAATTCTGACAAATTGTATTATCTTTAATCGTGTTGTGCAATCCCTACCTTATATGCCTTATAATTCAAAATGCAACTGAAAAATCCAATGAGTATATATTTTGTATATTATTTTTATATTTATATGCTTTTTGTGGAATTGATTATTTAATTTTATATGTTGGTAAATTGAATTTAAATTAATTTTGGAGCAGCTTTTGAAATTGAATTTAAAGTCTTTTTTCTCAAAGGCGGTTTAGAGGAAATCATTTTGTAACTAAGAAAATTACTGTTTATGCCTTAAATTTGTACAATACAATACCAATAAAATTGTACTCCTCTTTATGTTGCATTTTTTATTCTATATTATATATAATAAATTATCTAAATAATAGGTTAAATAATTAAGACTTTATAGGTTAAATAACCCTAGGTATAATAATTATTTCCTTTTATATATAACAACAAAATATTTTAGTATAGAAAAACTGTATATGTGTACGTACACGCCAAAGCCCGTAGCGGTCGATTACTATTTTACTTTTTCTATTTACGGGCTCGGTATCGCTGTCGTCACGCGTCGTATATCGTGGATTTATTTCTAGTGTGATACTTCTAGTAGCAATATAAAACTTTATGACCCAGTTAAGGATCCTGAACGTTTACTTTATTAGAGGGATGTAATTTATTTTTATTTTTACAAATATTGATGTTTGCTATTCCATCTTAACCCACATATTATATTTTAAAAAACAAAACAATCACGAATTATTTAAAATGCAACTTCAGTTTAAAATAACAACTTTAATATATTTACAACCGTGGAGACTCCATGTAGTTACTTTTCTTGTTTATAATGACAAAAATGTATATAAATAATGGTTGTAATCAGTTGAGGCGAAACTATAACTTTGCATCACTTTTATAATATTGATTAGTTAAAGTTGCTTAATTCTTTTAAGTATTGGAATATTATCGTCTCATTCTTTAAACGGGAATTTTTCATTATTTTCTGTTCTTTTGAATTCGAATAAATCATGAATACAAATTCGAATTAATAATTTATCAACACGGTCTCTAACCTACGAACTCTGGGAAACTATTCCATCACTCTGTCAATTGATCCTGTTGAAATCCACCTCGATGAATTTGGGTTTATATTTTTTTAACCGTTATTATTGGGACGCAACATCTTTTCGACTATTTTCGGAATCCCTACATAGTATACATTTTTATAATTTTTTTTCTTAAAATGTGTTATGTTTTTGAGTGTTACGTCTTTGCTACAAATGTCTGTGAGGTGACATTTATGAAAACTACGTATTAGACCATAATTCTTGTATTTTATAATTCCGTTAAACTATATAAACGAACAGCACATAGAACGTGTAAATGCGCTAGCTTCGTAAATAATTTGAAAGTGCTACCGCGCTAGAACCTCTTTGTTATCGTTCAGTTGATTAAAGAGTACTTCACTTCATTATAATAGAATGGAAGCCAGCATAATATCTTTAACAAATTGATACTTACTTTATAAATATTTATTGAACATGAAAACGTACAACTTCTAAAGTGATATTTATTTTTTATTGTATGTAAATTCACACTAGAATGATTTTTTGTCTTTTATGTTTTATGTTATTATGTCTGTGCCGATGTAGTGAATAAGCTTCAAATATGTAATAATGGATGCGTAATGTAATTTCTTAGATGTCTTCAATAACATTTTTTGATAAAAGAGTTTTCATCATGTATAAATTAAAGTGAATGTTAGTACGATACAAATTTATACTGAACCAGTCTAGCACCGACGGTTTTTCACTTGGAGTTGTATTATGTATTTACGAAATCTCCAACATTCAAAAAGTAGGTTTAGAATTGGTTATAAATGTGTTAAGCCATGTTAAGTTTATTTAAGTTTAAATATAAAATAAAAAGTTAAACGATAAGTAGAATAGCGCTAATGGAGCCATCGTGCCTCTACCCACCTCGATGGGTCAAGCATTCAATTATAATATTATTTATTAGGACGAGAGTGACATATAGCCTTTTTTAAAACATGCCGTAATTCAAATTTATGTTTCAAATTTAATTTAATTTATTTTATCAAAATTTATATAAATTAAACTTCATTAAAATTTAAAAAGGTAAAGTTAATTTCCAGGACGTAAGAATGTATCATAATATATAATTATTATAATAAATGTATTATAATAAATGCTATCCGAATAAGCTATTTACATAATTGGAGTAAAATGGAGCAAGTTATTTAATAGAACGCGCCCCTAATGCGCTCTCCATACGTTGCATTTACCAGCAGTTATATTTGCATACAGACACTCCTCTTAAATTATATTAGAGATTAGATTAAAAATCTGTTACAATAATTTGACAAATAAAAATACAATAAGTAATTATTAAAAAATATACAAAGTAAAATATTAATAATAAAAATATACATCTTTCAATGTTCTACGGCTGGATGAATAACGAGGTACACTTTATGCTCATCTAAAAGTAAATCACAATTGTATATGTATAACAGTTTTTAAATGTCTAGGTTTTTGAGATACAATTTTTGGCTACTTAACTTTTATATGTATGTGCAATATTGTAATTTTAATTACAAAATTATGTACAATATATATTTATATAAATTGTATACAAAATTTATCTACAAGTATACAGTGATTTTAAATGAAAAATTACTTATTTTACCGTCATCTTTACTCGATAAAAGAAAAAAAGTCTACATTGTAAATATACAGATAACAGATACAAAATTAAAAATAAATGTATATGTAAAAGATATGTAAAATGTATATGTATATGTAAAAGATACGTCTTATCAGATTTTTAGGTTTTATCTATGGGCAGATTCGCAATTGATTAACATATAGAAGACTGTTTTTTTTAATATTTCTAATGTGTTTATAAAGCAAGTGAAGCCTTTATATATATGACTAAATTACAAAATCCTACAAAGATTTCATTATTATTATACGAGTTACTTACTGTATATATATTCAATAGAAAGCGGAAATACTATTTCGTTCGTTTTTTGTGCTATATTAAAAAAGAGCTTTTATAAATATTCATAGAATAAAACCCTATTATATTATGAAGGCATGTAGTAATTTTTTATCATAATGACGACTAAATGAGAGTAAAAGGGGAAATCTCAAGAGCGTTAGGAGGTAAAACAATGAAATTTGCTTTTTATGAGAGTTTTACAACATGAGCACCTACTTACATGATATTAAAGTGATCAAAATGGCGTGAAACCTCCGTGAATATATTTACGTGTGTGTTTAAATTTTTATTGTGCAACTATTTTTTGTTAGTTAATATATATCGCTATTTAGGGCATAGTATTTATCACTTTCTTATGGTAAAGAATTTTTTTGTAATAATAATATACTTTAATTAAATGTTGTAAAAAATATATTAATAATAAACTTCGATCATATGTGTGTTTAATTTTAATATATACCTGTTCGCGATTTTGTTTTAGACAATCGAAAATTATAATTAGCTCGATATTTATTTTCCGTTATTTTTTTTATATCGTATGGTACAATAAATCTAATCTAATAATCTAAATTTTTCTTGGTGGTAGACCATAACATCGGGTCGCCGGCAAAGTTACCACCCATCGGGCAAAGTCGTGCCGCAAAGCGACCTAGTCGTGTTCCGGCACGTTGCTCGATGAAGCCGTATATGGGAAATGGGTCTGAACAGCTGCGGTACGTTGGCGAACCGGTTGACGTCGAGTTGGTGTTTGTTTTGTCGGGTGTCTAGTCGAGGAGGGTAGCGGGATCCGAAGCGACGGCTTTCCGCTGGCCGCCCGCAGATAGTTGGGGGCCCAATTAGTGGGTTAGCCACCCACGAAAGGCTGCCCCGCCAGCTGCGAAAAATCCCAGGGTGGCTCCATCGTGCTGGTTGGCGACCAGGCGAGGAGGCCCGATGGCGATCCCTGGGGGGGTTCGGGCGTCCCCGCAGTCTCCAGGCTAGCCTCCCAGCGGCAAGACATCACCAATTTCGAAGTCGGGTTTGATACGTACCGCCTCGTTCAACTGCCATTTCCCATTACTATTCACTTTTACCATGAAGAAAAACCAAAAAAGAAAAAAGTTTGTACAGCGGTTGCACTCCTCCTCATTTAAAGTGCACCTCAGTAATATTAGGGGTTTGCACTCTAATATCTTACCTGTCCATCACCACCTGGAGACAGAACAACCGCACTTGCTCTTTTTGACGGAGACGCAGATACAATGTCCTTTGAGCGCTACATACTTGGATTATCCCGGTTACTCGTTGGAGCACAACTTTCGCTCACGGGCCGGAGTCAGTATGTACGCGCGGAACGACCTCTGTATTCAGCGTCTCCGTCACCTTGAAGACCCCACTTTTTCTTCCCTATGGGTTTTAGTGGACACAGGAAACGAAAAAATCCTGTATTCTTGTGTTTACCGTTCGCACAGCGGTGACCAGGAGACAACTGGATTATTCGAGTATCTCGGTGAGGCTGCTGATATGGCTCTGCATCAGTTCCCTTCGGCGCAGCTCGTCTTTCTGGGGGATTTTAATGCCTGTCATCAGGACTGGCTCTTCACGTACCAGAAAACCGACCATGCTGGAAGAGAAGCGCGGAACTTTGCGTTGTCCTTGGACCTCTTTCAGCTGGTGAAGCAAGCGACAAGGGTACCAGATGTGGTAGGCCATACAGCCAATTGCCTGGACCTTCTGCTGACAACTGATCCAGACAGGTATCGGGTAGAGGTTACCTCTCCCTTGGGAACCTCCGATCACTGTCTGGTGAAATCTGTGTTTACATATTCCCCACCAGCTTTCGAACCTCATGGTGTTAGGCGAGTATGGAAATACAAGTCAGCAGATTGGGATGAGATGCGGCACTTTTTTGCGTCTTATCCTTGGCGGCAGGTCTGCTTCTCTTCTTTGGATCCGTCAAGTTGCGCGGATGCTATAACCGATGTGGTGCATCAGGCAATGGAGTATTTTATTCCTTTTGCTGACGTACCCATCGGTGGCAAAGCTCGCCCATGGTTTAATGCCGAATGTGGTCATGCTCAAGACCGAAAACATTCGGCATATCTCATTTGGGCTGATGCTCGAAGCCGCAAAACTCCGGATGTAAGTTCGAAGAAGAGAGCCTTTAACCAAGCTGCCAAGTCCTACAAAAAGGCATTGCGGAAGGCTCGTCTCGATCGAATCGCTAAGAATGGCGAAAAGCTCTCTGCCAGACCAACTGGCAGTCGAGCTTTCTGGTCCCTTGCGAAAGCGATCGAGTCGAATTTCTGCCAACCCTCACTGCCTGCTCTGCTGAAGCCGGATGGATCCCTGGCCCACACAGCAACAGAGAAAGCGAACGTACTTGCTTCTCTGTTTGCTGATAATTCGCATCTAGACACTGGCAATGCTTCTCCAGCACATCTTCCTCACTGCGGTGTTTCGATGCCTGAAATCCGCATCACTAACAAAGAGGTATGGAGAACATTGTGTCGTTTAGACGTGAATAAAGCCAGTGGTCCTGATGGTATACCAGCCATTCTGCTCAAGACATGCGCAGCTGAGTTGTCTCCTGTACTGACACGTCTGTATCGTCTCTCTTTCATGACTGGAATAGTGCCGAAATCCTGGAAGCTTGCTTATGTGCAACCCGTGCCCAAAAAAGGCAGCCGTGCCGACCCTGCCAATTACAGACCGATTTCAATCACCTCCATACTCTGCAAGATTATGGAGCGTGTATTGGACTCGCGCCTACTAGCATACCTAGAAGGTAACGATCTCCTCAGTGACCGACAGTACGGGTTTCGTCGTAATAGGTCTACAGGGGACCTCCTAGTGTATACTACTCACATTTTAGGCGAGGCCATCGAGAAGAACGGAGAAGCGGTCGCCGTCTCTCTGGACGTCTCGAGGGCATTTGACAGGGTCTGGCATGCGAGCCTTATAAGCAAGCTTTCAGCGTACGGTATATCTCCTGGTCTGATCGGCTGGGTAACGGACTTTCTGAGCCACAGATCTCTCCGAGTAGTTGTCGACGGGTGTTCCTCGGAACCCTTGACAATAAATGCCGGAGTGCCTCAGGGGTCCGTTCTTTCTGCAACTCTGTTTCTGCTGCACATTAATGATCTGTTGAAGCCCGGTATCTATGGGTATGCAGACGACAGCACAGTTGTAGAAAGATATCTGCCGAGTACTCGGGCTAGTCGAGATCAAGTACAGTCTGAAAGAGAAGCCATGGTGCAACGTTTGAATGACAAACTTCAGGCAGTCTCCGCATGGAGCAATGCCAATCTTGTCAAGTTCAACGCCACCAAAACGCAGACGTGTCTATTCACCGCCAAAAGGAGCCCTTTCACCTTGGCTCCTACTTTCCAGAATGTATCCTTGGAATACAGTGACCGGCTTCAGTTGTTAGGCTTAGAGATTTCCTCGAATCTCAACTTTGGTCGGTTCATTGAGTCCAGAGCAAGAGCAGCAGCAGCAAAGCTTGCCGTTCTGGCGAAGGTGCGACAGTACTTTACACCGGGACAGCTTCTTGTTTTATACAAAGCGCAGATCCGGTCGTGTGTAGAGTACTGTTGTCACATATTTGCTGGTGCCGCAAAGTCTCATCTTGCGGTTCTGGACTCAATTGAGAGGCGAGCAAAGAGGCTTATAGGCGATCCCGAATTGGTCGGAGCCGACCTCCAAAGCCTTGAGCACAGGCGTAGAATTGCTAGCCTCTCAGTATTCTATAGGATACATTTTGGTGAGTGTGCGCAGGAATTACACAATTTAATTCCCCCGTCCCCCTTCCATCACCGGACGTCCTGACGCACGGCAGGTTTTCATCCTTTTGTTGTGGACATTCCACCTGTCCGAACGAAGCGCTTTGCTTCCTCATTTTTACTGCGTACAGCAAAGGATTGGAACAGCTTGCCTGCGTCGGTATTTCCGACCGAATACAATGTGGGTGTCTTCAAGCGAAGAGTGAATAGGTTGCTAGGGTAATGCGCCTTACCACCTAAGACTACATTCCACTTACCATCAGGTGGAATGTAGTCAAGCATTGCCCTAGAGAATATAAAAAAAAAAAAAAAAAAAAAAAAAAAATTAATAGTTATATAAACTTTTAATCAAATACATAATAAAAACAAAAAAATATAAATCCTACTTTTATCCTACTAATAAATTTTGAGTGTTGCAACAAAATATCTTAAGCCATATACCGTAAACTTCAATAAGTTAAAATCCAAGGGACAAAATATTATCAAGGGTTATATTAGAGTGCGTAAGTTAAAACTTCGCTATTTGTACCCGAATGCGCCAGAAGTAGTATGTAACACACATGTTATATACAAAAATAATTATCTTTAAGGTTTAGTCTGAGTTTATCTTTTGTTTTAAAGTGTTTACATTTTTTATATCGATTTGGTTTTCAAAAGTAAATAGAGAGGTGAACACACCGTTATCTCTGTTGTTACAATTCTCGATAAATGATGTTAGTCAAAAGCATTAGCATTTGATTAAGACAAATAGATTTGAACCACAAACATTGTTCTAAAATAAAAATCAAGCAATTTTTCTCTCGATACTTGTTTATGTTCAACATTAAAAATCTTGAAATTTATTGCTTGCAATCAGTCTCCTATTAAACAACATTTTTATAAGTTATACCGGTCAACACTAAAGTTAGTAATTTAACTTAGCGAGATATGGAGAATAAATAGTAAAATAAAACTTAAGAATACAATAATCCACGTAAAGTTTGGAAATTAGATAAAGAATGTCTTTGTGTTTAGATCTGCGAGGGTTAACATTAAAATGATTAGAAATAGAAGGAATAAGGACTTATTGTTCGTCAAATAAATCAGAAATGTAAGGTTTCTTATACATTTGTTTGAATGTAATATCAATTCTATCAATAGGAATATTTAATAGCCTAACATGATAGTAATTCCAACATATGAGGTATCAACATTGAAAACTGCGTTTGGAACAGCAAGTGAATAAAGCTTTTAAGCAAATGAAACCCATATATTACCGAATAACACACTCGTAACTCAGTAATATAAGCCGCTCAGAAAATTGCCTGGCACAATGTAACACTGATAACATGGCATTCATAACTTGCTTAATGCAATTGTGTTTAATTTTGATTTGAATTCAAACAAAACTTTTGTGGTTTATATATTCCTTTAAAGTTGATACTATTATTTATTAAGTTGAGTATTTTTAAATATGCTATTTGCTTTTACTAATTATAAACAATATTAAATATTTTTGAAAATATTTTTAAACATGTATAGCCATGTTTAGCTTATTTAAATTTATATAAATATAGAATGTAAAAAACCGATACGGGCAGGGATTCGAACCCGCGACTACTGGGAAACCGTCCCGTCGCTCTACCAACTGAGCTACCGTATCACTGTCCGCCTCGATGAATTAAGCATTCTATATGTGATCGTCTTTATCGGGACGGTGGTGACATCTATTAGGTTTCTTTCGAAAATCCTAACCAATGTTTAAGTTTTAAGTGCTTTACAAGTCATGGAAGAAGATAAAAACCATCTTACAAGTATTGTATAGTACCGGAGTGCAAAAATAGTATTAGAAAAACACCCGACAAAGTGTTTTTTTATATTCCAAGAGATGCGAAAATACAAAAACATTGGTCTATGGTAATTAAAATGTCTTAAATTGTGTTTATATTGTTGTGAAGATCAATTTAGCGTAAGTATACTTTATTTATATAAGTTTAATTTAAAAGTTTAAATTTATAGTAAGTTGCATTAGCTATTGAACATTCGAAAATTTAATTTAAAATTAACCTAACCTAGTTTACAAAAGTTCAGTATAACTTTGTATAAAAACTGTATTCTTTTTTTGGTTTTACGAACTTTTTATGGTTGTCGATTTATTTCTGGTTAAGGAAAATACAGCTAATAATATTGAATATAATATGTATAACGAAACAACGAAGAGAAAAATTTAATCTAAGTTTGAAGAAAAGAGTTTTTCCTCATATGTTTTTGTGGCAAAAACACCAGCTGATAGAATGAGAATGTGCGTAGTCAAAAGGTAAAGATTGACATTGGTTAATGAAGCCTTTTCAAAGTTAGGTATCAAAAGTAGTGTTTAAAAAATTGGTGACCTCTACAAAGAAGTGATATAGTAAGTAAGTCCTAGTACTGCCCATACAAATGTCTGTGATAGTAATAAGCCAAGACAATATTAAATGTGATCACAAGGCAGAGCCTTGCTTTTCCCATATTAAAGATAAATTACCAAGTGACTAAGCTGTGCAAGTTAATATTAAACCGAAGTAAAGAAGTAAAGGTGTCAATTTAAATATACCTGCTGAAAAACAAAATGTAGCATTGTTACCATTTCCTCATTCAACACACAATACTTTTACTTTACCAATAAAATTAACTATTTTACATAGTTTTACTTTACCAGTAAAACTATGTTTTAAAAAGAAAATTGTTTACTGAAAACACAGCTGATAATACTTCTATAGCATCTTTTATCTTCTATATCTGCTGATTATCAACAAAATTATTTATTTGAGTCAAGTGAAGTGGAAACTGATTACCTAAACAATCGTATCATTTGATAAATCCTTTAAGCACGAAAATATAGGTTTAAATTATTTATTTTTCTCAGTAACACTAATACCACAGTATGAACTTCGACGCCGATAATTTGAATGGCGTGTCAAATGACGTCGCATTTCCTTTCGACCAATGGTGGCGCGTTTTGGAAGTTTGAATTTCGTTTACGTTCCTTAATTTACACTTTTCACAAATTATTTTATGGCCTTAAATGATTAGTAAATAAAAAAGAAATGTTTATATTATAATAAGATGATTATAAGTATCCGAAAAAAAAGTATTTGAGACCATTTTAAATTTTATGCATATTCCCTATTCCTTCATTCCTTCCATCCGGGTGTCCCTTGTCACCTCTAATTTTTTTTTTATTTTAGTAATACTGTAATGGTAAAACGGTAAAATGAACATGGATTTATCAATCCTTATAAAATACATTGTCTCGTAGAATTAAAAAGAAAAACTAATATCCATTTCATTTTGACAGTTTCGCAAATCGAGTTAATGGATAAAAGAATTTGTAATTCGTATTTAGGAATTTATCTTCAATATTGTCAAGTTAATACGATATAGCTAAGAGAAGTTTGTATCAACAACCTGAATATTATATACATTTACGCCTAAATGATATATGATACATATATCTTTTAATTTGAACCATGTAAACAAGATGGTTCAAATAGGTTGTATATAGAATAATCTATACCTATAAAAGAGAATGTATGTATGTATGTTCCGGATAAACTCTGAAACGGTTTGACCTCTTTTAACCAAATTTTCAGAGGATCTTTAGATTGACCCAGCGGGAAATCCTGTAAACTTTGATGAGGATCGGAGCATTATTTATTGAACTGTCAGTGACAGTTTTTTTACTACTGATATTATTTTTTACATCAAACTATTTAAGGTCAGTTATAACGTCATGATACTATCCATGTGCAAGCTAGAAAAACGAGTAGATGAAAATTAAATTCAGGTTGAATCATAATTATTATCACGGTGGTTAATTCTAAATAAATTGTTATATTTAATATTAATAAATCTTAGTACTAATACATCTTTAAATTAGGTCCACCGAAGTGGGCTAGATATGCTAGTAGCTTATACAAAAGTTCTTTTATTTGTGAAATAAGAAATGTTTTTTTCTATTTTAAATTTGAAAAAAAAAACCGACTTTTATAAATAATAACGTTGATAAAATATAAGGCCTATTATACAATATTACTAAAGCTATATAATGACAGCAGAATACTGTTATTTCTTGTTTCGCAAAACTAACGATAGGCGTATCACACAAACTAACAACATTGAAAGTACGCTCCTTGTAAGAATCGTTATCACTGTTCACGTTTCATGGCTACTACGGCGGGACGGCATATTTCCGGTAAAACCGGCGTCATATCGGAACCGTTGTGTGTGCTGCCTCTGTGTATCTAAATTCCACACATAGTAGGGAAAGTTTAATCTGCAGTTAACAAATTCAAAACAGTTTGGGTTCTAAAAACTTTTCCTACATGTCATGTTGTCTAGTCAAAACTTGGAATTATACAGTGTTGCTTTTGATTGACTTAAACACTTCTGCTTAAAAATTTACATATTAAAAAAAACGATTGAGACAGTTTTAAGGTATGTAAAGATTAGATTGTTAATAGGTTGTTTGCTGTTAGACATTTCACCATATTATTTTTAAATAAATAACATAATTTTAATTGTTTAATAGTCTTTATTTATTTTGGGTACAACAATATTTCAGTAAGTTAGAATTGCTATAACTTTTAGTATCCTATATAATTTTCGCAGATAAGCATTTCATATTTATTACAAATTGATCCCTTACCTCTGGAGCAAATATATTGGATCCAGATATCGTTTCCGCACTATCTAATCTGTTATTGTTCTGGGATTACTGTGTTATTTACGTGTCTCCATAGGATATAGTTAATTGTCTATCGAATAGATGATAAATGAAATAAAAATAAAAAATAATGTTATATTTTGAATGAACTAATTATATAGCAACACTGAGATAACGTTATAGTTTTTTTACGTTATTATATTTTATGTTATATAATAGCGTTATTATTATTTTGTTTTTATATAAAGTTAGCAGTTTAAATATGTACTTATAAAAGTTCGTTTTACTGGTTACAAGGGATGAAATATGACATTTTACTGTTTATAACCTCCTGAAGGTTATCAAATGCAAAAAAAGTAGGTACTTTTATTTCTAGCATACATAGATTTTACAATACTCTTGAAATTGATAATTCGAATTATCTTATCTTTATTATGTTGGTAGTGCGAATTGAGTTCTTAATAAATAATTGTCTTTTTTATTTCATCACTTTAAGAACTCAAACAGGTACAAGTATCTTGAAAAAAACTAATTCATGAACCTTAATAACACGTTTTTCCTACCTAATTTCATTCATCGTTGAGCAGTCGACCGGGACACATGTCCCTTTTACCTGCTTCGCCTATTCGCGCCACCTACCTGGGCCGTCACGCTGACCGCCCAGCCACCTGCACCGACCACCTGCACCGACCGTTCGTACACCTGCGCAAGTCAAGATAACGACCTCCATTGTGTGCAAGCCAGCGGTGTGATTGTGTTTGTGTGTGAGTCATCGCCGCAAGCACACCTGCGGGCCGGCGAGCCTGCATAGGGGTCCAACAAGTCCGACGTCGCCCTAGTTAGGGTACGAAACGGAATTCAAAGACTTCGTCGTAATAGCCTGCGTCGTGTAAGTACACAGTCGTTAGGGTATTAGGCACACCTCTGTCACCTACTGACAGAGATTCGATAGGGTTCACGTTAGGCACTCGCCTCCCTGCTCACGCAGGGAGGACGGCTCATATCTCCGGGCTCCACCATGGACCCCAAATCCGCGGCGGAACCCGAAGATCTGTCCAAGTCGCAGTTTTTTGGTTGGGTCCACGGAATTGCGCCTGAATTATGCCTGCGCTACTCTGTCTTGTTAGGCATCGAGTCTCCGCCCTCGACCTCGCGCGCCGCGATCGCGACCGAGAGCACCTGCGACATGGAGGTCGAGGCCGCCACTCCTACGGAGCAGACGGCCTCGGATTCCGAGTCGGGGAGTTCGTCCCCTTCCTCGGACGCTGACGAGGACGACGGTTTCACGACCGTGCAGAACAAATCGGCCAAGAGGAAGGCGACGAAAGCGCTCTCCTCGAACGTCCCGCGAAAACGGGCCTCAAAACCCGCTAGTAGCGAACCCGCGTCGCCCAACCGTTCTTCGGGCCCGGGCCCGACTCGCGAACACGCACCGATCGCGCCCGAAGCGCCCGCGTCCGCATCGCCGTCGTCCGCGCCTTCAGCGCCCGCGGAGGCACCTTCAGCGCCCTGCGCCTTCAGCGCCACGGAAGTCCCCCGCGCCGCCGCCGCTTTACATAAGGGACAAGTCTAAGTGGGACACTCTGTCCGCACTTATGACGGAGCACAAGCTCCATTTCACGTCCGCCCGAAATACCGCCGACGGTATCCGCGTTTAAACCGCGTCTTCGTCGGACCACCGTGGTCTGACTCGCCTCCTCCGCGAACGTGGTTACGGATACCACACCTACGCGCTAGAGGATGAACGCCGCTTAACGGTGGTCATCCGAGGGCTCCCCGTGGAGCTCACTACTGAGCGGATTTTCGAGGACCTTAAGTCCCAATCGTTCCCCGTCATCTCGGTGCACCGCATGTACCGAGCGACCACTAGGGTCCTGTTCGATCTCGTTCTCGTCCATATCGAGCTTTCCCCGGAAGGAAAGCAAATTTTTAACGTCAAGGCAGTCTGCCAACTTTCCGGCCTTAGGGTCGAACCTCCACGCGGTCGCGGTTTTCCTGGTCAGTGTCATCGCTGCCAGCTCTATGGGCATTCCCAACGTATTTGTCACGCGCGTCCAAGGTGCGTCAAGTGCCTGGACGACCACGCAACAGCCGACTGCTCGCGGAAGGGACCGGTCCCTGAGGATCCTCCCAGCTGCGTCCTGTGCGGACAGAAGGGCCATCCCGCGAATTATCGCGGGTGCCCCAAAGCGCCGCGCAGGACACAGCCGGCAAGGCATCCTCCTCGGTTCGCACAGCCTCCATGGGCTCCTCTAGCCCCTAGGAGGCCCGCGGCCCCTCAGGCATCCCAGGCCCCTCAGGCACCCGCGAACGCGATCGCGAACGCTTGGGTGAAGCCTCCGAGGATTATCCCACAGCCCGTCCCCCAGTCGTTGCCGCCGCCGCCGGTTCGTAACTCCACCGACGGAGTTGCGAGTTCGCTCGCGTGCGTCACGAGCCTTTTCGGTGTAATAGACATCGAAGAGCTCCTAGTCTTTTCGAATGAAATGAGGGATTCCGCGCGGAACCCTCCCGCGAGGATGGAAGTGCTCCTCAAGCACGCCGTCCTAATCAAATCGATATACGAACACACGATGTCAACATGATAACATCGCGTGGAAGGGTAAAACCTCGCTCTCTGACTGTCGCTACATTCAACGCGAACGGGCTACTTAAGCAGATAGATCTAGAGCGCGACTTCGTGGTCACGCACCAGATAGACGTCCTGTTAGTACAAGAGACCTTTCTGAAGCCGTGTAATCGTGATCCGCGCATCGCGAATTACCGTCTCGTTAGGAACGATAGGGCAACCGCGAAGGGGGGAACCATCATCTACTACAGAAGGTCTCTTCATTGCACTCCGCTCGATCCGCCCCAACTAGTCATCGTAGAAGCGTCATTATGTCAGGTAGGTATGACCGGCCATCAGTCGATCGTACTAGCATCCGTCTATCTTTCTCCCAATAAAGCCTTAGTTGAGAGGGACCTTAAGTCCTTACTCCAATTAGGTAACGCAACCATTCTGGCCGGCGACCTAAATTGCAAACATCCCCGCTGGAACTCCACTGTCGCAAACAGTAGAGGAAATCTCCTTGATAGGCTAAGTTACAAGGCTGGTCTCGACTTCGAGATCACCGCGCCTTTGAGTCCCACGCGATACTGCGACACAGACTTCCGACATGACAGACCCGACGTGCTCGACATAGTACTCTTGAAGGGCGTGACACTCCAGTTACGTTCTATCGAGACGCTATCCGAGCTAGACTCTGACCATCGACCGGTCCTATTTCAGCTAGGACTTCCTCCCCTTAGGGAACCCGCGACCAAAACAATTATTAACTGGACGAAGCTTCGAGAGCAACTCCATTGCCCCGTACCAGCGCACCTCGACAAAATTCCTGACCAGCTTACATCGGTCGAGGACGCTGTCTCAGCCGCGACTAACTTCACTGAACATTTGGTAGACAGCATAGGAAAGTCATCGAGGGAGGTCCGAGTGAACTTCGAGGGTTACCGAGCACTCCCTCCGGACATTAGACTTCTCATCACCCGTAAAAACGCCGCGATTAGAGCCCATGACCGATACCCGACAGATGACAACCGACGGAGGCTGCGCCGTCTCCAGAGGGAGTCGAGACATGCTCTCGACGACTTCAGAGATAGCGGCTGGGATAGGACGCTTGCGACGCTCTCTCCAACACACCAGGCATTCTGGCGGTTGCAGAGAGCGTTGAAAGCGGACACTGTCTCAGATATGCCTCCATTGGTTGGACCTAACTCCGCCATCGCGTTTGACGACTCTGACAAAGCTGAGTGCTTAGCCGACAGTCTAGAGAGCCAGTGCCGTCTGTCTGCTCAATCGGTTGATCGCGATCATGTCGAAATAGTCGACCAATCGGTCAATATAATGTGTTCTCAGCCACCGGCCGGTCCGCCAATCAAGGAAACGAACCTAGACGAGGTGACGTCCATAGTTAGGGCGCTTCACGTCAAGAAATCGCCAGGTCCCGATAGGATCACTAACAAAGTGATAAAGCTTCTTCCGCCTCCTTTAATTTACCTATTGGTTACCATTTTTAACGCTCTACTGGCCGGTTGCTCGTTTCCGGCCCAGTGGAAAGAGGCCATAGTGATAGGGTTCCATAAGCCGGGCAAACCCCGGCATCTGCCTAGTAGTTACCGTCCCATTAGCCTTCTTAGTTCCTTAGGGAAAGTATATGAGAGAATCATCCTCTGTAGACTTAGATCGGAAGTCGAGAGACTCAAAATCATCCCAAATGAGCAGTTCGGCTTTAGAGCCAACCATTCATGTTCCCATCAGGTGCAACGCCTCACGGAGCACATACTGATAGGGGCCACTGTGAGGGCCAAGAAGCATAGGACAGGAGCGCTCTTCCTCGATGTAGCTAAGGCGTTCGACAGGGTCTGGCACAATGGACTGGTGTACAAGCTATACCAGTTCAAGGTGTCGGACAGACTCGTACTCATCATACGGGACTACCTGTCGAATCGCTCCTTTCGCTACAGAGTGGAAGGCGTCTTGTCAACCCCCCGCCCCATCAGGGCGGGTGTCCCCCAGGGTTCAGTTCTCTCGCCCATCCTCTACTCTATCTACGCTAGCGATATTCCTAGGCCGCGATCTAAAGTGCACCTTGCCATGTACGCGGACGATACCGCGCTTTACACGTCCTCTAAGGATCACTGGGAGATATACCAACGTCTCCAATCCGCAGTCGACTCCCTCGAGAGTTGGCTTCGGAAATGGCGGATCGAGGTAAACCCTGAGAAGAGCGTTTCGGTGCTCTTCGAACGGGGCCCCCCAAGGATCCTCCCGCGAATCAAACTCTTTGATAAACCGATACCTTGGAAAGACGAGGCAAAATACCTAGGAGTAACGTTAGATAGAAAGTTAGTTTTCACTGCGCATATTAGGACCGTTCGTAGCAGAGCGGCCTACATATTAGGTCGTTTATATCCGCTGTTAGGCAAGCGGAGTAAAATGTCCCTTCGCAATAAGGTGACACTTTACAAAGCTTGCATACGTTCCGTCATGTCCTATACGAGTCCCGCTTTTGCGCACGCTAATCTGAAACCCCTTCAGGTGATTCAGAACAGGTTTACACGGATTGCAACCGGGGCGCCGTGGTTCGTACGCAACATCGATCTCCATAGAGATTTAGACCTTCCGACCATCGCTCAGTACTTCAAGGGGCTTTCCCAAAAGTACTTTGAACGTGCTGAGCGACACCCGAACCCACTGGTGGCTGACGCCGCAGAATATAGACCACGTAAGACTACTTTAGTCAGAAAAAGAAGACCCAAGTCGGTACTCGTTGACCCCGACGACGCGTTCACAGTAGGTAATAACGTGTACGCGTAGGCATAATTGACACCACACAACATACAGACACACACCGTCTATACCGGTATAGACGAGGTCCCAACTGAGTAAGTGCTCCGTTGCTCCGGCGTACTGCCGTCGGAGAACGCTAGTGTCCAAATGTCCTTAGCTTCCCTCCTGACTAACGACGCCCCGAGCCGAGGTCCGTGTCTCAATCTGAGACGCCCTCGGGACGTCGTTCCCCATGGGGGCCCATCTGGCCCCCCCTTGTTAAGGGTGGGTCTCCAGACCCACCCGCTCTCCCGGTGACGCTGTAATAGCCAACAGGGCTAACAGTATAGACAAACAAAAAAAAAAAAAAAAAAAACAATACCTAATTTCATTTCACTAATTACCTTTAAATATTAAAAAGATATTTATTTTCTACACTTGTATGTCGTAGATCACGATAATTTAACGATAATTAGTAACTCAATTGATATCATTGTAACAATGGGGTGTGAACGCAATGACGTAAGGAGTCACGTGATCGGCATCGTTTGGAGGGACACCGGAGACATTTTAAAATATTCGAGAGCATTGAGTCGAGGAGGAATTGATTAGTGACCTTACAGTTCGGACCCCAACGGGACCGGTGGTTCACGCTACTCTGATAATTGTATACCTTCTAAGAAATTTGTGATAATTGATTACCTACATTTAATACAAGAATTGTCATATTGTATCTGTAAGCTTTAATTGACTCCATCCATTTAGATGACTCCATCAAGAACGAGCAAGCCACTAATATGCCTCTATCTTCGAAGTGTATATGACATGTTTAACATACTTTAATTTAATCCATTGTCTAAACCACTCCAGTATGATTATAGCAAAGGTAAATTTAATAACTCATGTTAACAAGTAGTTAACCTCTACAATACAATTACCCGCTAAAGGATATTGTAAAGTTCCGTGTTATTTATAAGTTGCCTATTCAGCACAATACGCTCACAAACTCGTAGGGCGAGTGGAAGGAGATATTGAGCGTTAAAAACCGTTTTAATTTATTGAAATTATTATTCTTACAGTTACACCATTTTTTATAATGAAGTTTATTTATGCTAATGTAGGTAACCATTTATTTCGTGTTTAAGCTATAAAATTAGACTATTTTAACAAGTTCTTTATCCAAAATACATTGTGTGAAGGTAAAGTTATTTAATTTAAATAAATATTTTATAGGTAATTTGCTTTAATAAACTTGAGGATAGAAATAATAGATTATTTTTTAATAAAACTTCAAAGGATTCTCCGAAGAACTCGTCATCTATGTCGTAAGATAATACTAAATTAGATTAAAAATGGAGCTTAAATAAGGGTACAAGTTTTTCGAATAAGTTTTTTAAATATCACTTGGAAATAAATATTTTGTAGAAAATATTTATAGTTAAAAAAATAAATTTGTATATAGGTATATGGTACGACGCAGTTTAGTTTTTAAAAGTTCTATTCTATTCTAGTTATAAAGTTCATAGATATATTTTTTATAATAATTAAAGTTATTAGTTCATTGTTAAGCATTGTTCACATAACATGCTGTTAATGATTATAAGAATTACATAGTTGTCAAATTAAAATTGTTGGTAAATCTTCG
This sequence comes from Napeogenes sylphis, assembly GCA_959347405.1. Taxonomy (NCBI): domain Eukaryota; kingdom Metazoa; phylum Arthropoda; class Insecta; order Lepidoptera; family Nymphalidae; genus Napeogenes; species Napeogenes sylphis. The sequence continues at coordinate 23,184,407 of OY365788.1, read as the reverse complement.
ATCTATTTGACTCATAATCAGTCTGAACTAAATTTATGGACGCATTAATATTAAGTTGAATAGAAAACTCTTCTACATAAATAAAGAATGCAACAGTCTTGAAAACATAACAGGAGTAATTTATCCTTACTAAGGGCCTCCTTAAAGCTATATTTTTGTCCCTCAGGAATACCTTTATGTTCAATTGAAAGATAGATCATTGTTCCTATTTCCTTCTGACAACGTATGTGCAAAATATCATGACGATTGGTTGAGTAGTTAGGGTGTAAAAGCATAACAAACAAACTTCCATTCGCATCTATAATATTGGTTTCTAACCCCAACCCAAAAATGGGAATGTATTAAGTTTGACGTGTATATTTGTGTGTCTGTGTTTCTGTGCGTCTGTCTCTGACCTTGTAGCGGCCAAATGAGTAGACGTATTTGAATGCGGTTTTTTAAAAATAAAAACCTGGTCCGTCGAGATGGTTCTTACCCATTTCTGGTCGAAATAAAAGCAGGCGTCTCCAAGATATGAAGCTTTAATTGGTGTTGGTTCTTAAGGAATAGTGAAAACCTAAGCAAATATGTTCGTAGGTTAATTTAATGCAATGTAGTAACTAGTTCAATAATTATTAAAATAATTTTATTTAGAAAAATATGAATATATACTAATTTGAAGTGAAATTAAAGTCATTGTGGTCTTCAAGCACCATAGAACAAAAGAATTCAATTTCTCTTAAAGCTCGGTATTGCAATGACGTTAAACAAATCCAAGGGTCAAACTTTAAAAGTGGCAAGAATTCATTTGGACTCCCTTTGCATCTCACATGGTCAATTACATGTTGGTTGTTCACGGGTTTCCAATTTCTAAATTTGCATGTATTGGCAAAAATTAATATAAATCTTTTAATATTGTATGCAGGACGTTATTGAAATAAAAAATAAGGAACGTTGAATGTTCTAGCCATCAACTAAACTGCTTTCTTTGTCTGTAGAAACTAGAAAAACAGTGCAACATTTTCCCAAACCTTACAATATTATACATATAATATGGCGCTATAATATGTCCGTTTCTTTTCGTCACCTCTACCCTGCCGTATAATTTTATTTAGGATTTTTACCACATTTTTGTCAGTCCGTAGTTTTATATACACACTTCAAAAAACTTTTAAATAAATCACGGGTTTTTTTTTTTTTTTTTTTATATGATCTAGGGCAATGCTTGACTACATTCCACCTGATGGTAAGTGGAATGTAGTCTTAGATGGTAAGTCGCATTGCCCTAGCAACCTATTCACTCTTCTCTTGAAGACACCCACATTATATTTGGCCGGAAATACCGACGCAGGCAAATTGTTCCAGTCCTTTGCTGTACGCACTAAAAATGAGGAAGCAAAGCGCTTCGTTCGGACAGGTGGAATGTCCACAACAAAAGGATGGATACCTGCCGTGCGTCGGGACGTCCGGTGATGGAAGGGGGACGGGGGAATTAACTCGTGTAATTCCTGCGCACACTCACCAAAATGTATCCTATAGAATACTGAGAGGCTAGCAATTTTACGCCTGTGTTCAAGGCTTTGGAGGTCGGCTTCGACCAATTCGGGATCGCCTATAAGCCTCTTTGCTCGCCTCTCAATTGAGTCCAGAACCGCAAGATGAGACTTTGCGGCACCAGCAAATATGTTTCCACAGTACTCTACACACGACCGGATCTGTGCTTTGTATAAAATAAGAAGCTGTCCCGGTGTGAAGTACTGCCGAACCTTCGCCAGAACGGCAAGCTTTGCTGCTGCTGCTCTTGCTCTGGACTCAATGAACCGACCAAAGTTGAGGTTCGAGGAAATCTCTAAGCCTAACAACTGAAGCCGGTCACTGTATTCCAAGGATACATTCTGGAAAGTAGGAGCCAAGGTGAAAGGGCTCCTTTTGGAGGTGAATAGACACGTCTGCGTTTTGGTGGCGTTGAACTCGACAAGATTGGCATTGCTCCATGCGGAGACTGCCTGAAGTTTGTCATTCAAACGTTGCACCATGGCTTCTCTTTCAGACTGTACTTGATCTCGACTAGCCCGAGTACTCGGCAGATATCTTTCTACAACTGTGCTGTCGTCTGCATACCCATAGATACTGGGCTTCAACAGATCATTAATGTGCAGCAGAAACAGAGTTGCAGAAAGAACGGACCCCTGAGGCACTCCGGCATTTATTGTCAAGGGTTCCGAGGAACACCCGTCGACAACTACTCGGAGAGATCTGTGGCTCAGAAAGTCCGTTACCCAGCCGATCAGACCAGGAGATATACCGTACGCTGAAAGCTTGCATATAAGGCTCGCATGCCAGACCCTGTCAAATGCCCTCGAGACGTCCAGAGAGACGGCGACCGCTTCTCCGTTCTTCTCGATGGCCTCGCCTAAAATGTGAGTAGCATACACTAGGAGGTCCCCAGTAGACCTATTACGGCGAAACCCGTACTGTCGGTCACTGAGGAGATCGTTACCTTCTAGGTATGCTAGTAAGCGCGAGTTCAATACACGCTCCATAATCTTACAGAGTATGGAGGTGATTGAAATCGGTCTGTAATTGACAGGGTCGGCACGGCTGCCTTTTTTGGGCACGGGTTGCACATTAGCAAGCTTCCAGGATTTCGGCACTATTCCAGTCATGAAAGAGAGGCGATACAGACGTGTCAGTATAGGAGACAACTCAGCTGCGCATGTCTTGAGCAGAATGGCTGGTATACCATCAGGACCACTGGCTTTATTCACATCTAAACGACACAATGTTCTCCATACCTCTTTGTTAGTGATGCGGATTTCAGGCATCGAAATACCGCAGTGAGGAAGATGTGCTGGAGAAGCATTGCCAGTGTCTAGATGCGAATTCTCAGCAAACAGAGAAGCAAATACATTCGCTTTCTCTGTTGCAGTGTGGGCCAGGGATCCATCAGGCTTCAGCAGAGCAGGCAGTGAGGGTTGGCAGAAGTTCGACTCGATCGCTTTGGCAAGAGACCAGAAAGCTCGACTGCCAGTTGGTCTGACAGAGAGCTTTTCGCCATTCTTAACGATCCGATCAAGACGAGCCTTCCGCAATGCCTTCTTGTAGGACTTGGCAGCTTGGTTAAAGGCTCTCTTCTTCAAACTTACATCCGGAGTTTTGCGGGTTCGAGCATCAGCCCAAATGAGATATGCCGAATGTTTTCGGTCTTGAGCATGACCACATTCGGCATTAAACCATGGGCGAGCTTTGCCACCGATGGGTACGTCAGCAAAAGGAATAAAATACTCCATTGCCTGATGCACCACATCGGTTATAGCATCCGCGCAACTCGACGGATCCAAAGAAGAGAAGCAGACCTGCCGCCAAGGATAAGACGCAAAAAAGTGTCGCATCTCATCCCAATCTGCTGACTTGTATTTCCATACTCGCCTAACACCATGAGGTTCGAAAGCTGGTGGGGAATATGTAAACACAGATTTCACCAGACAGTGATCGGAGGTTCCCAGGGGGGAGGTGACTTCTACACGATACCTGTCCGGATCAGTTGTCAGCAGAAGGTCCAGGCAATTGGCTGTATGGCCTACCACATCTGGTACCCTTGTCGCTTGCTTCACCAGCTGAAAGAGGTCCAAGGACAACGCAAATTTCCGCGCTTCTCTTCCAGCATGGTCGGTCTTCTGGTACGGGAACAACCAGTCCTGATGACAGGCATTAAAGTCCCCCAGAAAGACGAGCTGCGCCGAAGGGTACTGATACAGAGCCATATCTGCAGCCTCACTAAGATACTCAAATAAACGAGTTGTCTCCTGGTCACCGCTGTGCGAACGGTAGACACAGGAATACAGGATTTTTTCGTTTCCTGTATCCACTAAAACCCATAGGGAAGAAAAAGTGGGGTCTTCAAGGTGACGGAGACGCTGAATACAGAGGTCGTTCCGCGCGTACATACTGACTCCGGCCCGTGAGCGAAAGTTGTGCTCCAACGAGTAACCGGGATAATCCAAGTATGTAGCGCTCAAAGGACATTGTATCTGCGTCTCCGTCAAAAAGAGCAAGTGCGGCTGCTCTGTCTCCAGGTGGTGGTGGACAGCTAAAAGATTTGAGTGCAAACCCCTTATATTAGTGAGGTGCACTTTGTATGAGGAGGAGTGCAACCGCTGTGTCAACTTGTTTCTTCTTTTTACCTATTTCATAAAATAAAATAAATAAAAGTGAATAGGGATGGGAAATGGCAATTGAACGAGGCGGTACGTATCGAACCCGACGTCGAAATTGGTGATGTCTTGCCACTGGGAGGCTAGTCTGGAGACTGCGGGGACGCCCGAACCCCCCCAGGGATCGCCATCGGGCCTCCTCGCCTGGTCGCCAACCAGCACGATGGAGCCACCCTGGGATTTTACGCAGCTGGCGGGGCAGCCTTTCGTGGGTGGCTAACCCACTAATTGGGCCCCCAACTATCTGCGGGCGGCCAGCGGAAAGCCGTCGCTTCGGATCCCGCTACCCTCCTCGACTAGACACCCGACAAAACAAACACCAACTCGACGTCAACCGGTTCGCCAACGTACCGCAGCTGTTCAAACCCATTTCCCATAAACGGCTTCATCGAGCAACGTGCCGGAACACGACTATGTCGCTTTGCGGCACGACTTTGCCCGATGGGTGGTAACTTTGCCGGCGACCCGATGTTATGGTCTACCACCAAGGTAGACACCAGGTAGGTAGGTAGGGTCACGGATAGGTATATAAGCAATTTTAAATATTATTTCCACGTGGGCAAGTGGATGGAGTCGCGGGTAACAGATAGTAATACATAACTTTCTTAATTTCATTATGTCCCTACTCTTTTTTTTTTTTTTTTTTTTTTTTTATTTTTTTTATATTATCTAGGGCAATGCTTGACTACATTCCGCCTGATGGTAAGCGGAATGTAGTCTTAGGTGGTAAGGCGCATTACCCTAGCAACCTATTCACTCTACTCTTGAATGTATCCACATTGTATTCGGTCGGAAATACCGACGCAGGCAAGCTGTTCCAATCCCTTGCTGTTCGAAGTAAAAAAGACGAAGCAAAGCGCGCCGTTCGGACAGGTGGAATGTCCACAACAAAAGGATGAAAACCTGCCGTGCGTCGGGACGTCCGGTGATGGAAGGGGGAAGGGGGAATTAAATTGTGTAATTCCTGCGCACACTCACCAAAATGTATCCTATAGAATACTGAGAGGCTAGCAATTCTACGCCTGTGCTCAAGGCTTTGGAGGTCGGCTCCGACCAATTCGGGATCGCCTATAAGCCTCTTTGCTCGCCTCTCAATTGAGTCCAGAACCGCAAGATGAGACTTTGCGGCACCAGCAAATATGTGGCCACAGTACTCTACACACGACCGGATCTGTGCTTTGTATAAAACAAGAAGCTGTCCCGGTGTAAAGTACTGCCGAACCTTCGCAAGAACGGCAAGCTTTGCTGCTGCTGCTCTTGCTCTGGACTCAATGAACCGACCAAAGTTGAGGTTCGAGGAAATCTCTAAGCCTAACAACTGAAGCCGGTCACTGTATTCCAAGGATACATTCCGGAAAGTAGGAGCCAAGGCGAAAGGGCTCCTTTTGGCGGTGAATAGACACGTCTGCGTTTTGGTGGCGTTGAACTCGACAAGATTGGCATTGCTCCATGCGGAGACTGCCTGAAGTTTGTCATTCAAACGTTGCACCATGGCTTCTCTTTCAGACTGTACTTGATCTCGACTAGCCCGAGTACTCGGCAGATATCTTTCTACAACTGTGCTGTCGTCTGCATACCCATAGATACCGGGCTTCAACAGATCATTAATGTGCAGCAGAAACAGAGTTGCAGAAAGAACGGACCCCTGAGGCACTCCGGCATTTATTGTCAAGGGTTCCGAGGAACACCCGTCGACAACTACTCGGAGAGATCTCTGGCTCAAAAAGTCCGTTACCCAGCCGATCAGACCAGGAGATATACCGTACGCTGAAAGCTTGCATATAAGGCTCGCATGCCAGACCCTGTCAAATGCCCTCGAGACGTCCAGAGAGACGGCGACCGCTTCTCCGTTCCTCTCGATGGCCTCGCCTAAAATGTGAGTAGCATACACTAGGAGGTCCCCAGTAGACCTATTACGGCGAAACCCGTACTGTCGGTCACTGAGGAGATCGTTACCTTCTAGGTATGCTAGTAGGCGCGAGTTCAATACACGCTCCATAATCTTGCAGAGTATGGAGGTGATTGAAATCGGTCTGTAATTGACAGGGTCGGCACGGCTGCCTTTTTTGGGCACGGGTTGCACATTAGCAAGCTTCCAGGATTTCGGCACTATTCCAGTCATGAAAGAGAGGCGATACAGACGTGTCAGTACAGGAGACAACTCAGCTGCGCATGTCTTAAGCAGAATGGCTGGTATACCATCAGGACCACTGGCTTTATTCACATCTAAACGACACAATGTTCTCCATACCTCTTTGTTAGTGATGCGGATTTCAGGCATCGAAACACCGCAGTGAGGAAGATGTACTGGAGAAGCATTGCCAGTGTCTAGATGCGAATTATCAGCAAACAGAGAAGCAAATACATTTGCTTTCTCTGTTGCTGTGTGGGCCAGGGATCCATCTGGCTTCAGCAGAGCAGGCAGTGAGGGTTGGCAGAAATTCGACTCGATCGCTTTCGCAAGAGACCAGAAAGCTCGACTGCCAGTTGGTCTGACAGAGAGCTTTTCGCCATTCTTAGCGATTCGATCGAGACGAGCCTTCCGCAATGCCTTTTTGTAGGACTTGGCAGCTTGGTTAAAGGCTCTCTTCTTCAAACTTACATCCGGAGTTTTGCGGGTTCGAGCATCAGCCCAAATGAGATATGCCGAATGTTTTCGGTCTTGAGCATGACCACATTCGGCATTAAACCATGGGCGAGCTTTGCCACCGACGGGTACGTCAGCAAAAGGAATAAAATACTCCATTGCCTGATGCACCACATCGGTTATAGCATCCGCGCAACTCGACGGATCCAAAGAAGAGAAGCAGACCTGCCGCCAAGGATAAGACGCAAAAAAGTGCCGCATCTCATCCCAATCTGCTGACTTGTATTTCCATACTCGCCTAACACCATGAGGTTCTAAAGCTGGTGGGGAATATGTAAACACAGATTTCACCAGACAGTGATCGGAGGTTCCCAAGGGAGAGGTAACCTCTACACGATACCTGTCCGGATCAGTTGTCAGCAGAAGGTCCAGGCAATTGGCTGTATGGCCTACCACATCTGGTACCCTTGTCGCTTGCTTCACCAGCTGAAAGAGGTCCAAGGACAACGCAAAGTTCCGCGCTTCTCTTCCAGCATGGTCGGTTTTCTGGTACGGGAACAGCCAGTCCTGATGACAGGCATTAAAATCCCCCAGAAAGACGAGCTGCGCTGAAGGGAACTGATGCAGAGCCATATCAGCAGCCTCACCGAGATACTCGAATAATCTAGTTGTCTCCTGGTCACCGCTGTGCGAACGGTAAACACAGGAATACAGGATTTTTTCGTTTCCTGTGTCTACTAAAACCCATAAAGAAGAAAAAGTGGGGTCTTCAAGGTGACGGAGACGCTGGATACAGAGGTCGTTCCGCACATACACGCAGACTCCGGCACGTGAGCGAAAGTTGTGCTCTAACGTGTATCCGGGATAATCCAGGTGCGCAGCGCTTAAGGGACATTGTATCTGCGTCTCCGTCAAAAAGAACAGGTGCGGTTGTTCTGTCTCCAGGTGGTGATGGACAGGTAAGATATTAGAGTGCAAGCCCCTTATATTACTGAGGTGCACTTTAAATGAGGAGGAGTGCAACCGCTGTACAAACTTTTTCCTTTTTTGGTTTTTCTTCATTATAAAAAAAAATTACAGTGAATAGGGATGGGAAATGGCAGTTGAACGAGGCGGTACGTATCTAACCCAACGTCGAAGTTGGTGATGTCTTGCCACTGGGAGGCTAGCCTGGAGACTGCGGGGACGCCCGAACCCCCCCAGGGATCGCCATCGGGCCTCCTCGTCTGGTCGCCAACCAGCACGATGGAGCCACCCTGGGATTTTTCGCAGCTGGCGGGGCAGCCTTTCGTGGGTGGCTAACCCACTAATTGGGCCCCCAACTATCTGCGGGCGGCCAGCGGAAAGCCGTCGCTTCGGATCCCGCTACCCTCCTCGACTAGACACCCGACAAAACAAATACCAACTCGACGTCAACCGGTTCGCCAACGTACCGCAGCTGTTCAGACCCATTTCCCATAAACGGCTTCATCGAGCAACGTGCCGGAACACGACTAGGTCGCTTTGCGGCACGACTTTGCCCGATGGGTGGTAACTTTGCCGGCGACCCGATGTTATGGTCTACCACCAAGAGATTATTATCTACTCTATTTATTTTACTAAAATCATGGCAATGGCTATACATTTAACTAAATAATAATTTATAACATGCTTTAAACACTATGTCTCATAAATAAAAAACTGTTTTTCTAGCTTTTACAACTAATACTCTAAACATTTTATCAATTATGGATCATACTAAGCTAAAGGAATAAAATATGCACAGTTTTCTATATTTATTTTTAACATACAAAATGTACAAATGTAAGTAAATATGTAGGGGATATAAAAGCATTGAATTTCGTATTACATACAACTCGCTCATAAGATTTGTATACTATCTACTGCTACAAATCACATCCGATGTTCCAACGAGGGGAAATGAAAATTGAGATACCGGGAAGGCATTGTTCCGTGAAAATATATCTTCTTGATATTCTCAAGGCAGTACGTTCCGCATGAATATTGCGATAATGTTACGTCATTTAAGAAATGAAAGCGGTTGGATGTTTTACGCAAGTCTTAAATTGACTTATTATTACAATTAACATGTTGGTGACATGACATGTTAACTAAATTGCATTGAAATAAGTATTCGGTAAATTTTTGTTACTATAACTGGACCGTTTTCATTAATAAAATAAGAACACCTAAATACATCTTCAGAAATATTTTAAATATGTGAAATTGCTTAGTAGAAAAATGTTTAATTATTAAATTTAAAATAAGTTAATAAAGTAGATAGTATTGTAAATTGACGATTGATGAATAGAAATAAATCTTGACAATCTCATGTTATTTCTTCTGGTTGTGCGAAAATAGAAGCGGAGAATTTATTTCTAACTTAGATCTTAGGATCTCTGATTACAACTTTGTAAATGACAAGGCTTATAAAAAACGTATTGTGTATTTACTAATACGACACTATTATTACTTAATTTGAAGGGTTATAAGAATTATCTTAACTTATCTTACTAATATATAAGTGCGAATGTTTGGATGTTTGGATGGATGTTTGTTACTCAATCACGCCAAAACTACAAAACGGATTTCGTTGAAACTTGGCAGTATTGTAGCTTATGTACCAAAATAACATATAGGCTATAGAAATATTAACTTTTAAACGTGATTTTTTCTGTGACATAACATAGGTTGTAGCGCGATAACGTAATTGCCACGGATCTTAGATAGATCTTGTTTTTAATTGTTTGGTTCAGATAAGACGAAGCTTCTTAGCAATCCATGGATTCACCGTGCGGGTGCCGGGCCCATCGCGTTGCAAGGAGAGGAGTGCAAGCAGTGCCTGGGACTTGCGACCCAGGAGTAGGTTTAAGGGGCCCCTTTATTATGCGCAAAAACGCTCACCTTCACCCTCCACACTCCTCTCCCTACCTAACCAAATTTGGAAAGAACCTACTAATGCCGCCTTTGAAGTACGTTCTAGAAATGAACCGATGCTTGTTCTAGAAAGGCCAAGATCTTTAAGTAGGCTATAGAGAGATTTTGCTGTTATACCTCTCGCTCCCACTTCTACCGCGTATAAACTAACTATAAATTTATTCCTGATCAGTTCGTTGGTTAGTTCGTAATACTTATTGAGCTTGAATGTGTGATCCCTTGGGATGTTTGTTTCCCAAGGAACAGTAAGCTCCACAAGTATCACGCGCCTCAGATGTTTCGAATACAGGAATAAGTTCGGTCTGGATGACGAAACACCAACATCCCCATGGATTTTGTAATTTTACCTAAATATTTATGAAATTCCTTCTTATTACCCGACACCTTTAGAAGGAGTGTTACGTTGTTCAAATATATGTATGTAAATAGAAATATAGCCAGTTATGCTACTTGTTTGTTCACTGCTACAATCTAAACGTTACGTCTTGATGGCCCAAGTGACACTGGGTACCTATATTAAAAAAAGAAAAATGGTGGATTTTGAACCCCATATTGTACGTCAGATACAAACATATTTTTTATATAATATAAATATTATTATAAATGCAACGTGTAGGTGTGTTTAGAGTGTGTGCAGGTTTTAGTTTCAAATAATACGAAAATAATAATTGTTATATTCTTATTATGATAATAATATTATAAAATAGATAATATGAAAAAAAAAATGTTATTAAATAATATCTACAAAAATACAAAGTAATTACCAGCAGTTTGAGTACAATAGTCATATGGTACGGAGATTATTTATCTTATTGACTAGTTCCACCGAGTCATCTTAAGAGTACTACATAAATGTTAATTATTTTATATGTGACTAGTATCATTGTGTTTGCCAATAACGCTTATCCCAAGGCAACTAATGTGGCATAGTCACAATGGACTCTATTTATCGATGAACATTAAAATGTTAATAAAATATATTGTATTTTTACTTTCTAATTTGACTTAATATTTTTGTTAAGCTGATAAACGTTAGATTATTTTTATATTGTACTTAAATAATTTTAATATTATTAGTTTCTTACATTCATATAATTATAAAGAAAAAGTTTTTTTTTTTTCATATTATTTTATCTATAATCTCTGTTTTGTTATGTAGATTGAAAACCATATGAGTTTTAGTAAGGGTTGTAATAAATTTCATATTATATTACAATTATTTTAAATATTTTTCATTTAAAAATAAAAATATGAAAATATTTTCCTATTTCTCCAAGTTAGAGATACTATGAATGTATATTTAATACGATCACTAATATTTTTTTAATATATATATATATCTTAGATTTAAGGACTGATTTATATAATATATTCCATGTATGAAATCGGAAAGAAATGAATTATATATTTTCTTTTCTTACTAGGTTACTTACTCTGTAGCAGGAATGAAAGCCTACCCAAATTACAGCTGACAATGTGAAGACGAATATTTTGTGAAACCTTTGTTTTATATACTATCTCATGCTACAAATCAAGCCGGATTTCCCAACAAGGTACAATGAAAATTGAGATACCGAGAAGGCATTGTTTTACGAAAATATATCTTGTTGATTTTCTAGAGCGAAAAGTTCGCGAGTCACAAGTATTGCTCTAAAGTGTTGTCAGTTCTCGAAATATGTTCTCAATTCTGTTGGAATTCAAACTTAAAATCTAAAAAAATGCTCTATTTGTAAACATACTAGAAGTAATATACATATAAAACATAAAAACTAATAACGGAGAGATAAACTTATAAATAACAAGAGTATGTAATGAAAAACAAAGATAATGTAAATAAAACTAAAATTATCCATAAATTGTTTATGAGTAAGTAAAAGCATCCAAGTGTATCCAAATAGGTATTTGAAAATGCATTTATATATTGCTTTATATATAGCAGCATGTCAAGGGCTCATCACAGGGTAATTTCATCTATATGAAAGAGAAGAAAGTAACAAAACCCGTAAGAAGTTACGGGTTAAAAAAAAACAAAATCTTAGTGATTTCATAAAGGATCCATGTTCTAGGTTTCGTTATTTATGTTTTCCATTTTTATTTTGATCAGCGATTTTTATATAATAGGTATATATGGTAATGCTAAGTTATGTTCACTTTTTGTTTATTTTAATATAAAACTTTGGCAAACTTTTTGTATAATACCATAAACTGTATGTTTCTCAAGAATAAATAAGTTTATAAAAACTATGACAAATATTATTTACATCATTTTAGTTTTTAATTTAAAACCTCATTTATAATTTTATGATTAAACTGCCTATTATTATTATAGTGAAAAGAATAAAGTTGAACATTCGTTTTATTAAATAAAATGTGTCACCAAAATTACAATATTACAAATATCCAGGATAATTAGTGAGTGTTGTTAAAATTAAATACCGTTAATTGTGATACAATAGTACTATTTATTAATCACAAAGAATCAATCATTCATCTCTATAATTATAATATAAAATACACAATATAAATATTAATAGATGAACTTAAAACAAAATAAGAAATGTGTACCTTAGCCAGAAATAGGACTGACGTGATTTTTTTTCTTTTTTGCACAAAAACAAAATAATGTGCAAAAGGCGGTCATGTTACTTAGACATTCTTTACCAGCCAACTTTAGGATGTACAAGAGAAGATGTTGGTAGGCGTGCAAATACAAAAAAATATATAGTGAAAACAATAGAAAAGCACAACAAAATTCTAAAGAAAAATATTTTTTTTGTGGATTTGTTGTAATGTTAACAAAATTATTTAAAAAAAGTTTAATCTTTGTAAAACGGACAATTGGACACTATTTGTCCACGTAGATTAATATGTAGAGTTTGTATGTTTATATTATTTTATTTGTGAATGTTGTAATTTATTGTAATAGCCTTTCTTTTTAATTTTCCAATGGTGCGCCTATAAGCTCCCAGTCGTTTAGTACTCTCCCAGCGAGCTTTGAGAGATTTTATTATGTAATAATCAGTGACTGTGTAATATGTCAAAATATAGGACATGTCAAAATATTTATATCTTATTTTTATTCTGTGTTTACATATAGATCATGAATAAATAATTAAACATGTCTTACCATAAAATCAGAAAAATAGGATTAGGTTTCCTTTTTTTTTATATACTCATTAAAAAGCGAAATAATTTTATTTTATGCATTACGTTCTGGAATTTGATCTTGAAATTACATCTTGTAGGAAGTTGTTATGAACAAAATTATTAATGGAAGTTTGTTATTACATATACTGTTTTTATAGTATATACATTATCAATCAATGTTAAAATTTATGTTACATTGAATTTTGAATCCTAAACCAAAAAAATAACGTGAGTAAAAAATACAAAAGTTAATGTTTTGTTGATAATATAATAGGTTTCTAAAATATGATGGAAAAATAATGTTTAAAATGTACAAAAATATTAACCTAAGTTTGAAGGAATCATATTGAAAATTGTTCATGAAATGTACACTTCATTACCGATTGGTAATAATACGAAGGTAAAGAAAATTCATTGTTTAAATATAAACAATACAATTTATGAAATAAGCATCGAATTATACTTCTACCATTATAACATTTATAATATAATAAGAATACAGAGTTGTTAAATCTTAAAGTTACTAACCTAAAATTGCACTTTATATTTATATAATAAGAATATTTTAGTTAAGCGTGTTATTAAGGTTAAAGAACAGTTAATATTATAATAGCAGTATATATATAACAGTATATATTATCTATACATATAATAAAATTGTCACTGATCCATTCCTATACATGAATTAAAAAAAAACATTATAGGGGGGCTTCATAAGAGCAAGAGAACCCAAAACAATGGTTTTTCAGTTTGTCTGTATGTCTGTATGTTTATGCACGTTAATCTCACAAATGGCTTAACCAATTTCCATGCAGTTTTCAGGAATGTATTATCACAGTCTTCACTTAACATTTAGTGTTTATTTCATCTAAATCGGTTAAGAAATATAAAAATTATGACAATTTATGTCAATGACATGATAGGTACTATGAAAATCTTATGTAATAAATCTGTAGATGGGTAGTCTTTGTAGGTTGAAAATATTTAAAAATATATACCAGGATGTGAAGTACTAACTAACAGAATCCATTTTGAAATTTTTTAAATCTTTGTCTGTTTATCTGTTTGTCTTTTAGTTGTGCACACAAAACGAAAAAAAAATTAAAAAAAATCATACAGCATATAACCTTTATATAAGCAAGAGAATATCCGCGATGGTATAGGTTTATCTCTTAGGGATAACCCACAATAGCAAATTTTTATAGTTTACTTTTTACGAAAAATAATAGCTTATTTACGAAGCGATTAGTTATTAAGTAAACAGAGGTTTAAGAAGTATTTAAATGAACGTATAAGTAGAAACAAGAGAGGTATAAAAATAATTACAATACCTAATATTGTATCGTTATTAAAAACTTTAAACATACTTTTGACAGTGAGCGATGTCTGCCGAAGTTATATAGAAGCCAATACAAAAAAAGGGAAGTGAGAAAGGTTTTACTACGAATTTAAGGCATGCGAAGACGCGGGCAAAAGCTAGTAATATATATGATAGATGTGTTTGACATGTTTTTCCCGTGACCTAATCAGAGTAAAAGGGCAATCTCAGAAACGTGAGGAAAAGAACACTAAAACTTACTTTTTATGAGTTTTTTACAATCTGAGGACCTTCTGATATTAAAAAGGCATATCAACTTCTGGAAGCGTATTTGTTTTTATTTTTCAATTTATTCATTACATCTGTGATTTGTTTTATAAGGATATATCTCTGCTATTTTGCGTAGTCACTGATGACCACAATATAATTCAAGCATTAAGTCTTTCTGACCATTGTCTAAGTATGTTGTATAAACAAAACATGCGTTCACTGTTTTTTCCCATTGAACTAAATCATTGTAGACTAAGTAACTAATTGCCCACCAACAATGGCACTGTGCCCACAAAATCCCAATGCACAAACCTCCAATATCCCAAGGCACAAGCAAGCAAGCACTCCATAATAATTGATTTACAAGAAAATCTACAGTAGTACAATTTATATATATTGCAATTCTTGGCAATATATTATTTAGAAATCATAAAAAAATGGAATAAATAAGATACAGTTGTTACATGTTGTATACATGGGTTATATAAGAGGGAGAAATAATAAGATAATTTGAAGCTGCTTTTTTTTAGAAACTTGTACGTGAGGACTAATAACACGTTGAAATCCTTTCCCTTTTGACATTTAAAGGTTGGTAATAAATTCATTCTCTGGCAGCGGTAGTGGGTTTACAGAATTTCGAAGGTGTCGCCACAAAATACGTAAACTTAAAAGCCTTTTTTTTACTTTACTAAAGACAAGTAAAAAAATTTGTTTGTAATAATATTAATATTAAGATAACAATCATAAACTACAACAAATCTATTTCTCTTGTATTATTTCCAGTATCATGCTAAACGTGCTGGACTAAATAAATATTTAAATGCATAATTTTTAGGTTCGTTTAACCGAATATTTCCTTTGCACTCATAATTTAACCGCCGTCACTGCCATAACAATAAATTATGTCAAAATTTTAGGCACTTGTCCAGGATGACTTCAATGTTATTGTCTAGATTAGCTAGTTGTATTCAATCATTAAATAATTTTATCTTTACCGTTTCTTTAAATGATATGTTGCATTTTCTAAGATTTTGACGAGTATCTTATATAGTACAGTGAAATAAAATATTTTTACGGTGGTTTGAGACTTTCTGCTTCCTGACCCACTTACAGAGAATCTAAAATCTGTGACCTTATTGTGAGACCTCATGATACTTTTAGTGAATTTTGTGTGCATCCCGAACTATACGCTCGGAAACTTAAAAACCGTTGCAGGTAGATGATTAATTAACTAATAATTAATTAATTAATTATCGTAATAGGCCCTCCTGACACTTCCATGTTGACGTACACTAGTGATCACTGATTATGATTCTAAGTGGAAAAGATATAAATAAATAAAATAAAAATTAAAAACAAGATCTATCTAAGATTCGTGGCAATTACGTAGTCGCGCTACAACCTATGTTATGTCACAGAAAAAATCACGTTCAAAAGTTAATATTTCTATAGCCTATATGTTATTTTGGTACATAAGCTACAATACTGCCAAGTTTCATCGAAATCCGTTTTGTAGTTTTGGCGTGATTGAGTAACAAACATCCATCCAAACATCCAAACATTCGCACTTATATATTAGTAAGATAAGTTAAGATAATTCTTATAACCCTTCAAATTAAGTAATAATAGTGTCGTATTAGTAAATACACAATACGTTTTTTATAAGCCTTGTCATTTTCAAAGTTGTAATCAGAGATCCTAAGATCTAAGTTAGAAATAAATTCTCCGCTTCTATTTTCGCACAACCAGAAGAAATAACATGAGATCTCCAAGATTCATCTATTTATCAATCGTCAATTTACAATACTATCTACTTTATTAACTTATTTTAAATTTAATAATTAAACATTTTCTACTAAACAATTTCACATATTTAAAATATTTCTGAAGATGTATATAGGTGTTCTTATTTTATCAATGATGATGAAAACGGTCCAGTTATAGCAACAAAAATTTACCGAATACTTATTTCAATGCAATTTAGTTAACATGTCATGTCACCAACATGTTAATTGTAATAATAAGTCAATTTAAGACTTGCGTAAAACATCCAACCGCTTTCATTTCTTAAATGACGTAACATTATCGCAATATTCATGCGGAACGTACTGCCTTGAGAATATCAAGAAGATATATTTTCACGGAACAATGCCTTCCCGGTATCTCAATTTTCATTTCCCCTCGTTGGAACATCGGATGTGATTTGTAGCAGTAGATAGTATACAAATCTTATGAGCGAGTTGTATGTAATACGAAATTCAATGCTTTTATATCCCCTACATATTTACTTACATTTGTACATTTTGTATGTTAAAAATAAATATAGAAAACTGTGCATATTTTATTCCTTTAGCTTAGTATGATCCATAATTGATAAAATGTTTAGAGTATTAGTTGTAAAAGCTAGAAAAACAGTTTTTTATTTATGAGACATAGTGCTTAAGGCATGTTATAAATTATTTTTTAGTTAAAGGTATAGTCATTGCCATGCCATTAATGGATTTTTATTTTAGTAAAAAAGATAGAGTATAGATAGAGTAGGGAGGCAATGAAATTAAGAAAGTTATGTATTAATAGCTGTTACCCGCGACTCGATCCACTTGTACACGTGGAAATAATATTTTAATTGCTTATATACCTATCCGTGACCCTACCTACCTACCTGGTACCTACCCGTGATTTATTTAAAAGTTTTTTGAAGTGTGTAAATAAAAACTGCGGACAGACCAAAATGTGGTAAAAATCCTAAATAAAATTATACGGCGGCGTAGAGGTGACGAAAAGAAACGGGTATATTATAGAGCCATATAATATGTATATTATTGTAAGGTTTTGGGAAAATGTTGAACTGTTTTCCTAGTTTCTACAAACAAAAAAAGCAGTTTAGTTGATGGCTAGAACATTCAACGTTCCTTATTTTTTATTTCAATAACGTCCTGCATATAATACTAAAAGATTTATATAAATTTTTGCAAATACATGCAAATTTAGGAATTGGAAACCCATGAACAACCAACATGTAATTGATCATGTGAGATGCAAAGGGAGCCCAAATGAATTCTTGCCACTTTTAAAGTTTGACCCTTGGATTTGTTTAACGTCATTGCAATACCGAGCTTTAAGAGAAATTGAATTATTTTGTTCTATGCTGCTTAATATTCCACAATGACTTTAATTTCACGTCAAATCAGTATATATTAATATTTTTCTAATTAAAATTATTTTAATAATTATTAAACTAGTTACTACATTGTATTAAATTAGCCTACGAACATATTTGCTTAGGTTTTCACTATCAAAATTCCAAAAGAACCAGCACTAATAAATGCTTCATATATTGGAGATGCCTGCTTTTATTTCGATCAGAAATAGGTAAGTACCATCTCGACGGACCAGGCTTTTAATTTTAAAAAACCGCATTCAAATACGTCTACTCATTTGGCCACTACAAGGTCAGAGACAGACACACAGAAACACAGACACACAAATATACACGTCAAACTTATTAAATACCTCTTTTTGGGTGAGGGTTAAAAACCAATATTATGGATGCGAATGGAAGTTTGTTTGTTATGCTTTTACACCCTAACTACTCAACCAATCATCATGAAATTTTGCACACACGTTGTCAGAAGGAAATAGGAACAATGATATATATTTCAATTGAAAATATTCCTGAGGGACAAAAATATAACTTTTTTAGTAAGTAAGGATAAATTACTCTTGTTATGTTTACAAGACTGTTGCATTCTTTATTTATGTAAAAGAGTTTGCTATTCAACTAAATATTAATGCGTCCATAAATTCAGTTCAGACTGATTATGAGTCAAATAGATCGAAAATTTACCAACAATTGTAATTTGAAAACTATGTAATTCTTATAATCATTAACAGCATGTTATGTGAATTATTTAATTGAGCTTTGCTTAACAATGAACTAATAACTTTAATTATTATAAAAAATATATCTATGAACTTTATAATTAGAATAGAATAAAACTTTTAAAAACTAAACTGTGTCGTACCATATACCTATATACAAATTATTATTTTTTAACTATAAGTAGTTTCTACAAAATATTTATTTCCAAGTAATATTTAAAAAACTTGGAACGAGGTACCCTCATTTAAAATTTGTAATATCTCATTTTGTAATATCTTACAAGATAGCTGACGAGTTCTCCGGAGAATCCTTTGAAATTTTATAAAAAAATAATCTATTATTTCCGTCCTCAAGTTTATTAAAGCAATTTACCTATAAAATATTTAAATTAAATAACTTTACCTTAACACAATGTATTTGATAAAGAACTTGTTGAAATAGTCTGTAATTTTATAGCTTAAACGCGAAATAAATGGTAACCTACATTAGCATAAATAAACTTCATTATAAAATTAAAACGGTTTTTAACGCTTAATATCTCCCTCCACTCGTCTACGAGTTTGTGAGCGTATTGTGCTCAATATGCAACTTATAAATAACAATTAACTTTACAATATCCTTTAGTGGGTAATTGTATTGTAGAGGTTAACTACTTGTTAACATGAGTTATTAATTTACCTTTGCTATAATCACACTAGAGTGGTTTAGACGATGGATTAAATTAAAGTATGTTAAACATGTCATTTACAAGTGTAGAAAATAAGTATCTTTTTAACGTTATGGTATTTAGTGAACTTCAAGATAGGAAATACGTGTAATTAAGGTTCATGAATTAGTTTTCAAGATACTTGTAACTGTTTGAGTTCTTAAAGTGATGAATTCACAAAGGACGATTATTTATTAATAACTCAATTCGCACTACCAACATAATAGAGTCAAGATACTTCTAATTATCAATTTCAAGAGTATTGGATAATCTATTTATACTAGAAATAAAAGTACCTACTTTTTTGCATTTAATAACCTTCAGGAGGTTATAATAATAATAATAATAATATCAGGACAAATTATACACATTGATCTAACCCCTTAGTAAGCAAATTATTTGCTTGAGTTAAGGGTGTTAGACAACGATACAAATACATAGAAATACACATATAAATACTGAAAATATATTTTTTAAACGACCAAACCCAGAAACACAGACATCTATGCTCATCACATACATGCCTATCTCCGCCGGGAATCGAACCCGAGCCCCATTGCGCCACGACACGTTAGGCGTCTGCGCTAACCACTCGACCAACGGGTTATAAACTGTAAAATGTCATATTTCTGTTTTTATATCTCCTACATATTTATTTATATTTGTACATTTTGTATGTTAAAAACAAATATATAAAACTGTGCATATTTTATTCCTTTAGCTTAGTAAGATCTATAATTCATAAAATGTTTAGAGTATTAGTTGTAAAAGCTAGAAAAGCAGTTTATTATTTATGAGACATAGTGTTTAAAGCATGTTATAAATTATTTTTTAGTTAAAGGTATAGTCATTGCTATGCCATTAATGGATTTTTATTTTAGTAAAATAGATAGAGTATAGATAGAGTAAGGAGGCAATGAAATTAAGAAAGTTATGTTACCGCCCCGTTGGTCGAGTGGTTAGCGCAGACGCCTAACGTGTCACGGCGCAATGGGGCTCGGGTTCGATTCCCGGCAGAGACAGGCATTTCTGTGATGAACATAGATGTCTGTGTTTCTGGGTTTGGTCGTTTATTAAATATATTCGCAGTATTTATATGTGTATTTCTATGTATTTGTATCGTTGTCTAACACCCTTAACACAAGCAAATAATTTGCTTACTTAGGGGTTAGATCAATGTGTGTAATTTGTCCTGATATTATTATATAATAATATTATTATTAATAGCTGTTACCCGCGACTCCATCCACTTGTACACGTGGAAATAATATTTAAATTGCTTCTATACCTATCCGTGACCCTACCTACCTACCTGGTACCTACCCGTGATTTATTTAAAAGTTTTTTGAAGTGTGTAAATAAAAACTGCGGACTGACCAAAATGTGGTAAAAATCCTAAATAAAATTATACGGCGGCGTAAAGGTGACGAAAAGAAACGGACATATTATAGCGCCATATAACATGTATATTATTGTAAGGTTTTGGGAAAATGTTGAACTGTTTTCCTAGTTTCTACAAACAAAAAAAGCAGTTTAGTTGATGGCTAGAACATTCAACGTTCCTTATTTTTTATTTCAATAACGTCCTGCATACAATACTAAAAGATTTATATAAATTTTTGCAAATACATGCAAATTTAGGAATTGGAAACCCATGAACAACCAACATGTAATTGATCATGTGAGATGCAAAGGGAGCCCAAATGAATTCTTGCCACTTTTAAAGTTTGACCCTTGGATTTGTTTAACGTCATTGCAATACCGAGCTTTAAGAGAAATTGAATTATTTTGTTCTATGCTGCTTAATATTCCACAATGACTTTAATTTCACGTCAAATCAGTATATATTAATATTTTTCTAATTAAAATTATTTTAATAATTATTAAACTAGTTACTACATTGTATTAAATTAGCCTACGAACATATTTGCTTAGGTTTTCACTATCAAAATTCCAAAAGAACCAGCACTAATAAATGCTTCATATATTGGAGACGCCTGCTTTTATTTCGACCAGAAATAGGTAAGTACCATCTCGACGGACCAGGCTTTTAATTTTAAAAAACCGCATTCAAATACGTCTACTCGTTTGGCCACTACAAGGTCAGAGACAGACACACAGAAACACAGACACACAAATATACACGTCAAACTTATTAAATACCTCTTTTTGGGTGAGGGTTAAAAACCAATATTATGGATGCGAATGGAAGTTTGTTTGTTATGCTTTTACACCCTAACTACTCAACCAATCATCATGAAATTTTGCACACACGTTGTCAGAAGGAAATAGGAACAATGATATATATTTCAATTGAAAATATTCCTGAGGGACAAAAATATAACTTTTTTAGTAAGTAAGGATAAATTACTCTTGTTATGTTTACAAGACTGTTGCATTCTTTATTTATGTAAAAGAGTTTGCTATTCAACTAAATATTAATGCGTCCATAAATTCAGTTCAGACTGATTATGAGTCAAATAGATCGAAAATTTACCAACAATTGTAATTTGATAACTATGTAATTCTTATAATTAAAGCATGTTATGTGAATTATTTAATCAAGCTTTGCTTAACAATGAACTTAATATTATTATAAAAAATATATGTATGAACTTTATAATTAGAATAGAATAAAACTTTTAAAAACTAAACTGCATCGTACCATATACCTATATACAAATTATTATTTTTTACTATAAGTAATTTCTACAAAATATTTATTTCTAAGTAATATTTAAAAAACTTGGAACGAGGTACCCTCATTTAAACTCCATTTTTATTTTAATTTTGTAATATCTTACAAGATAGCTGACGAGTTCTCCGGAGAATCCTTTGATATTTTATTAAAAAATAATCTATTATTTCCGTCCTCAGGTTTATTAAAGCAAATTACCTATAAAATATTTAAATTAAATACCTTTACCTTAACACAATGTATTTGATAAAGAACTTTTTGAAATAGTCTGTAATTTTATAGCTTAAACGCGAAATAAATGGTTACCTAAATTAGCATAAATAAACTTCATTATAAAAAATGGTGTAATAATAATAATAATAATTTCAATAAATTAAAACGGTTTTTAACGCTCAATATCTCCCTCCACCCGTCCTACGAGTTTGTGATCGTATTGTGCTAAATAGGCAACTTATAAATACCACGGAACTTTACAATATCCTTTAGTGGGTAATTGTATTGTAGAGGTTAACTACTTGTTAACATGAGTTATTAAATCTACCTTTGCTATAATCGCACGGGAGTGGTTTAGACAATGGATTAAATTAAAGTATGTTAAACATGTCACATACACTTCGAAGATAGAGGCATATTAGTGGCTTGCTCGTTCTTGATGGCGTCATCTGGTACAGGATCCGAGGCGTAGGTCTCAGGCAATTAAACCATACAGATACAATATGACATTTTTTGTATTAAATGTAGGTAATCAATTATCACAAATTACTTAGCAGGTATACAATTATCAAAGTAGCGTAAACCACCGGTCCCGTTGGGGGGGTATGAACTGTAAGGCTCTCTCTCACTAATCAATTCCTAATTTTAACATTTAAAGGTTATGGTATTTAGTGAACGTCAAGGTACGAAAAACGTGTCATTAAGGGTCATGAATTAGTTTTTTTAAAGATACTTGTACCTGTTTGAGTTCTTAAAGTGGTGAATTAAAAAAAGACAATTATTTATTAAGAATTCAATTCTTAATACCAACATAATAAAGATAAGATACTTCTAATTATCAATTTCAAGAGTATTAGATAATCTATTTATACTAGAAATAAAAGTATCTTCTTTTTTTGCATTTAATAACCTTCAGGAGGTTATAAAATTTAAAATGTCATATTTCATCCCTTGCAACCAGTAAAACGAACTTTTATAAGTACATATTTAAACTGCTAACCTTAAATAAAAACAAAATAATAATAACGCTATTATATATAATATCACTCACGATGGAAAAAATATGGAAATAGATTGGACTATGATGAATTTTCATTACTAAGAAAAAGAAGGACGAATACAAAAAGTTTGCCTTAAAAACATAACATTAAAAATAATCCCAAAATGTTTTGGACCTTTGTAAAAGCTACGAGGGCTGGTTCAGCTTATCCTAGGAAGTTTTATTTAGAAGGAGTCGAATATACTGACGGTAAGGACATATGTAACGCATTTGGTAGGTTTTTTCAGAATGTTTTTGGTAAGCCTTCTAAAAATTATCTGCCCGCAACTGAACATCCCTTATACATTAACAACCTCGCCTCCAGAGCTCAAATATCTTTCATTTCTACTAAAAAAATGTTAAAATCCTTAGACGTCAATAAGAGAACCGGCAGTGATGGCTTGCCTCCAATTTTTTGGTCACGTTGCGCTGAATCACTTGCTCTGCTGTTAAATATCATTTTTAATCGTTCTCTTCGCGAGGGGGTTTTTCCGAACATATGGAAATCCGCTCATATAGTTCCAGTACATAAGAAAGGTTCGCGTATGGATATTAAAAACTATAGAGGCATTTCTATTCTAAATACTGCAGCAAAACTACTTGAAAAAATTGTTTATAATTCTATCTATACTACGTTGTCTCAATCGATTCCTGTACAGCAACATGGTTTTATAATAGGACGTTCCACCACTACTAATTTAGGTTGTTTTTCAAATTTTGTTTTCGAAAAAATGGACAAGGGGGGTCAGGTTGACGTGATCTATACTGATTTTGAGAAAGCTTTTGATCGTGTGGATCACGTGATTCTGTTAAATAAATTACAAACACTAGGTATCCACGGGGACTTACTTCGGTGCATAAAGTCATACTTAACTAATCGTTTTCAGGCGGTAGTCATGGCAGGATATCGCTCCAATTATGTTGACATTCCCACAGGTGTCCTACAGGGCTCACATTTAGGACCACTCTTCTACAATGCTTATTTGTATGACATTGGTTCAAGTTTGAAGTATTCTATCTTATGTACGCTGATGATAAAAAGATTTTTTACGTAATTAATACCACACAAGACTGTTTGTCATTGCAAAGTGACCTTAATAGCTTATTTAAATTTTATACTGTAAACAACATAGCAGTCAACACAGGAAAGTGTGAATGCATTTCATTCACACGGAAACCTAGGCCTATATTACATAACTATCATTTTAATGGTGAACATATTACCAGAAAACAAAACTTAATTGACTTGGGGGTCCACTTTGATCAGAAAATGATAATGTCAAATCATATAGAAACTACACTTATTAGGGCATATAAAAATTTAGGTTTTGTCCTTCGCGTTTGTAAACCGTTTACTGATATATCAGTCATTAAGACCGTTTATTTTGCTACCTACGGAGCATTTTAGAGTATGCTAGTCCCATATGGTCACCACAATATCGCATTTATCAGAATCGCTTAGAGCGTATACAGAAGATTTTTATTAAACATTTAAACTTTTGCTGTCGTAAATTTTGTAAGACTTATGAAGATGGTTGCGCAGAACATACAATGTTTTCGTTAGAGCAGAGACGTACTCTTATGGATATGAGTCTGCTTTTTGACATAATAAATAGCAAAATTGATTGTCCCTAATTAGTATCCAAAATATTTTTTCGAACTCCTAAATATCGAACCCGTAATACATTAATGTTAGATATCCCACAACATAATTCAAATTATTTAAAAAACTCACTATTAATGAGACTACCTCATACGTATAATGCATTGTTTAAAAACGTCGACATTTTCAATAACTGTAAAAGGAAATTTAAGAGCAATGTTATGAAAGTGCTATCAGAATCACCATAATATAGAATATAGTATATTATTATATAATTACATTTATGTATGTTTATTCTTAAGTATTAGTACAGGGTACCGCAACTAATACTTGGCTACAGGCATTTCTGTGTTTCGGAGTGTACTTCTTATGACTATTGCTTTCTCGATTTTATTTTTTCAACGATATTTCCATAATAACATTATGTTAAGTTCTAGTGAAACCTGTTATTGGCTATATTATTTGTTGTGTAATATATGATAAAACTGTATGTAAAAGCTGTTGGTTTTGTAAATAAATAAATAAATAAATATAAAATAAAATATAAAGACGTAAAAAAAAACTAAAACGTTATCTCAATGTTGCTATATAATTAGTTCATTCAATTTATAACATTATTTTTTATTTTTATTTCATTTATCATCCATTCGATAGACAATTAACTATATCCTATAGAGACACGTAAATAACACAGTAATCCCAGAACAATAACAGATTAGATAGTGCGGAAACGATATCTGGATCCAATATATTTGCTCCAGAGGTAAGGGATCAATTTGTAATAAATATGAAATGCTTATCTGCGAAAATTATATAGGATACTAAAAGTTATAGCAATTCTAACTTACTGAAATATTGTTGTACCCAAAATAAATCAAAATTATTTAACAATTAAAATTATGTTATTTATTTAAAAATAATATGGTGTAATCAATCTTCAACAATCTAATCTTTACATACCTTAAAACTGTCTCAATCGTTTTTTTTTTTTTAATATCTAAATTTTTAAGCAGAAGTGCTTAAGTCAATCAAAAGCAACACTGTATAATTCCAAGTTTTGACTAGACAACATGACATGTACAAAAAGTTTTTAGAACCCAAACTGTTTTGAATTTGTTAACTGCAGATTAAACTTTCCCTCCTATGTGTGGAATTTTGATACACAGAAGCAGCACACACGGCGGTTCCGATATGACGCCGGTTTTACCGGAAATATGCCGTCCCGCCGTAGTAGCCATGAAACGTGAACAATGATAACGATTCTTACAAGGAACGTACTTTCAATGTTGTTAGTTTGTGTTATACGTCTATCGGTAGTTTTGCGAAACAAGAAATAACAGTATTCTGCTGTCATTATATAGCTTTATATAGCAATATAGTAATATTGTATAATAGGCCTGATATTTTACCAATGTTTTTTTTTATAACATTCGGTTTTTTATTCAAATTGAAAATTTAAAAAAACATTTCATGTGTCTTATTTCGCAAATGAAGGAACTTTTGTATAAGCTACTAGCATATCCAACCCGCTTGCCGCTGGCTTAATTTAAAGATGTATTAACTCAAAATACAGAATAAAAAATATATTAAATATAAGAATTAATTTATTTAAAATTAACCACCGCGATAATAATTGTGACTTAACCTGAATTTCATTTTCTTCTACTAGTTTCTTTAGCTAGCTAGCATGGATAGTGTCATGACGTTATAACTGACCTTAAATCGTTTTATGTAAAAAACAATATCAGTAGTAAGAAAATTGTCACTGACGGTTCAATAAAAAAAAATCCGATCGTCACCAAAGTTTACAGGATTACCTACTGGGTAAATCTAAAGATCCTCTAAAAATTTGGTTAAAATCCATCTAACCGTTTCGGAGTTTATCCGGAACATACATACATACTTTCTCTTTATAGGTATAGATTATTCTATATGTCGGAGATAGAGGCATATTAGGGGCTTGCTCGTTCTTGATGGAGTCTTCTGGTACAGGATCCGAGGCGTAGGTCTCAGGCAATTAAACCACACAGACACAATATGACAATTCTTGTATTAAATGTAGGTAATCAGATTATAGAATAATCAGAGTTGCATGAACCACCGGTCCCGTTGGGGAGGTCCGGACTGTAAGGCTTTCACTAATCAAATTCCCTTCGACTCGATGTTCTCGAATATTTAAAATGTCTCAGGTGCCCCTTCAAACGATTCCAATCACGTGACTCGTTACGTCACGATGTTCACACCCCACTGTTACAATGATATCAATTGAGTTACTAATTATCGTTAAATTATCGTGATCTGTGACATATTTACAACCTATTTGAACCATCTAGTTTACATGGTTCAAATTAAAAATATATGTATCATATATTATTTAGGCGTAAATGTAGATAATATTCAGGTTGTTGATATAAACTTCTCTTAGCTATATCGTATTAACTTGGCAATATTGAAGATAAATTCCTAAATACAAATTACAAATTCTTTTATCCATTAACTTGATTTGCGAAACTGTCAATTTCACTGTCAAAATGAAATCGATGTAAGTTTTTTTAATTCTACGAGACAATGTATCTTATAAGGATTGATAAATCCATGTTCATTATACCGTTTTACCATTACAGTATTAGTGAAATAAAAAAACTGTTGTATTATTCCTTAAAAAAAAAAATAAGCTCAAAACAATTGGGATGACTTTTTGATATCAAACATTTTCCAAACTCTAGAAACAGCAAATCTCTAAAACCTGCTATTTTGTGATAATTAACTAATATATACTAATATATAAAATAATTATTTGACAGTTTTCTTAGATTATACACTATAACTCCATTATCTCTAAAGATAAAGTTTATTTTAACTTTAACAAAATTTAAGCATCAACATACATATACATACAACACACATAAATACATGCAGATCGTATACAATTTTTATTTCACTCTCTAAATTTTATTTTGTTGTCACTACTCATAGTATTATTATTAGAATCATAGAATCATAATAATTCTATGATGTTATAAAGTAAATAAAATTACAATAAGAAGGTATTATGGCTAAATGTACAAAGAGATGAAAGTATAATAATAAATGTAGAGTCAGTGTTGTCGGCATAGACCTACTAGTCTACCTTTTCTCCGTCTAATGCAGAGGTTCCCAAACTTCTTTCGTCCAACGCCCACTTTGAAAGTCAGTTATTTTGTAACGCCCCCCAATTTTTTTCATCTTAAAAACTTGAATAACAGATGAGATTTGTTTCCTTTCTGGTAAGATAAGTAATCTTACCAGAAAAAGCAATAATAATGCAACCTTACAATAATTAATGTATTTTTCGGTCCGGTCGGATGGCGCTCCTTTTTATCAGCCCCTTGATTTTAGGCGATATTCTGCGATTACAGACTACACCAGTCCAGGCAGCGCTTATCCGGCCTTGGGAATCGTAATCGATGCCTACAGGCTTGTGCATAACAGATCCAGGTTACCTGAACTTTTCCAACTTAACGGCTGGCTCTGGACCTGTATGGATAGTAGTTGAGTCTGGGCTCCTGCAAGCCATGTACTCAGTCTTCGATATATTTAGTTTAAGACCACCGTTCTCAAGCGTACCCTTCCATAGGTTTAACTTACGCTCCAGCTCCGTTCGGTCCGTTCTTTCTGCAACCCTTTATCTGTTGTACATTAACAATCAGCTGAAGCCCGGTATCTATGGGTATAGGTATCAGGTGAGAGCACAGTTGTAGAAAGATATCTGCCCAGTTCTCGAACTAGTAGAGATTAAGTACAGTCTGAAAGAGAAGCCATGGTGCAACGTTTGAATGACAAACTCCAGGCAGTTTCCGCATTGGGAAATGCTAATCTTGTCAATTTCAATGCCACCAAAACGCAGACGTGTCTGTTCACCGCTATAAGGAGCCCTTTTATTTTGGCTCCTACTTTTCAGAATTTATCCTTGGAATATAGTGACCGGCTTTAGTTGTTAGGCTTGGATAACTTGGCTTGGATAACTTGGCTTGGATAACTTGGCGAGGGCCCGTGCAATGGCGAGAGGGGGCGACCTCTCTCGCCATTGCACGGGCCTATGATGTAGTGGTATACTTGTTGCCCAGAGTAACCTTATCGGGGGGGGGGGGTTCCGCCGGGGCGTCACGGTGAGTGCAAAAGCGATCCCGTGGCGTCCCATTGCAGCGATGAGGGCAGCCGTTGGTTTTTTAGTGGGGTGCCTTAAAAATGGCAGCGTTTCCTATGCTGCCGGGTGCCGCACATACCGCCCGGTCATTGCCTTCCTGGCCTGGGTGACGATGCGGAAACGCATTTTTCCGACGACAAAAAAAAAAAGGCTTGGATAACTTCAACTTTGGTCGGTTCATTGAGTCCAGAGCAAAAGCAGCAGCAGGAAAGCTTGCCGTTCTTGCGAAGGTCCGACAGTGCTTTACACCGGGACAGGTACTTGTACTAATACAAAGCACAAATTCGGTCGTGTGTTTAGAGTACTGTGGTCACATATATACTGGTGCCGTTAAGTCTCATCTTGCGGTTCTGAACTCAATTGAAAGGCGAGCAAAGACGCTTATAGGTGACACTGAATAAGTTAAACCCAACCTCCACAGCCTTGAACACTGGCTTAGAATGACTATCCTCTTAGTATTCTATAGGATACATTTTGGTGAGTGTGCGCAGGAATTACACGACTTAATTTCCCCATCCCTTCCTTCCTTCATCACCGGACGTTTCGACGCATGGTGGGTATCCATCCCTACTATGTGGACATTCCTTCTGCCTGAACGAAGTACTTTACTTCGTCTTTTTTAGTTCGTACAGCGAAGGAATGGAACAACTTGCCTGCGTCGGTATTTCCGTCCGAATATAATGTGAGTCTCTACTAGAGTAGCGTGAATAGGTTGCTAAGTTAATGCGCCTTACCCCCTATGACTACATTTCCAAGATCCATCAGGTGGAATGTAGTCAAGCAATAACTAAGTTTGTATAAAATATAGGCCATTCGATGATTCTTATCAATGAGTGCTATTTCATCGGCATACACCATCAACCATGGAGACTGGTCTTGGATGTGAGCCGAGAGTGAATAAGAACGGACCAAGGGCTGAGCCTTGGTGAACCACTACTGTTATCAGGAAGGGTTTGGTGTCGCCAACAGAGGTCCTAACCATAGGAGTCGTGGTACATGTCTCTGATAGTCTCAATATAAGGATGGATGGATTTTTTAAAATCACAATGTCCACCAGATGTCCACACTGACGAGGCACACAGCCAAAAGCCTACTGCAAATTTAAAAAGATTACGCGCAGAGCTCTTCTTTTTCTGTATACTTCCATCAGAGTTCTGAAGACAAAAATAACGTCTATAGTACTCGATCTTGGCTGAAATCCACATTGAGACTCAGAGACAGTGCACTTTTGGCGGAGCCTGAGGTCGCTCATGTGCACGAAGATCTTCATGGCTCATGACTCATAAGCTTAAAGCCCTTATAATTACCACAGTCTTGAACACTGAACACTGAACACAAGGGAAAAGCCTTGTAAATAGGTTTAATAAAACTATGTCGCCACTGCTTAGGCATCTTTCCAGTGTTCAAAATGTGGTTAAAAAGGTCAGTAAGCGTTTCGTTTCGGTCTTATGTCTGTTGGTGTTGGTTTCGGTCTGTTGGTGTGCTCGTACCAACAGAGCTAAACGATATTCAAGCTTCTATCCGAAGATCTTCAGGTCCTACCATTTTTCCGTTCTTCATACGTCGAAGGCAATCAAGAGTTTCGTCAAAGGTTATTA
The DNA here is from genome assembly GCA_959347405.1 of Napeogenes sylphis. Classification (NCBI taxonomy): domain Eukaryota; kingdom Metazoa; phylum Arthropoda; class Insecta; order Lepidoptera; family Nymphalidae; genus Napeogenes; species Napeogenes sylphis. Next base: position 23,154,029 of record OY365788.1, on the reverse strand, counting down.
GGGTAAGTCCGAGTTTAGATGGTAGGTCGGGTAGAAGCTTGCACGGATGCTGACTGACTGCTGTATAACGACAAAGCAGCGTACCCTAAATTTCTGACGCAAAGACATTTTGCGATATCTCGCGTCGCTTCATCTCGAGCTCGTGCCATTCTAATTATATGTTAATATAAGGTTAATTTAATATATTGTCAAGTTTTATTTATATAATAAACTAGAATATTAATTGTTTATAAATAATTATAAACTTGTGTAACTATTGAAAGCGTATTCTTTGTAGTAAATATAGATGAAAAATAAATCGATACGGGCAAAGATACGAATTTGCGACTTGTGGGAAACTGTACCTAGAACGGATGTGTTTCGGTAACCATGTATTTTTCATTTTACATTTATTTAAAATTTAAAAACATTAATAAATGGATGTTGTGTAGTAGAAGGATTTAATTTTTAGTGAATTTTGAAATATGAATAAGATAAAGTTACAAATCATCTATCGCCCCCCTAAATGACACCAGCGCCCCCCAAATCTTTCTCGATCCCTCACCGCCCCCCTCTAGGGTTCCAGCGCCCACAAGGGGGCGTTATCGCCCACTTTGGGAAAGACTGGTCTAATGGAATATGTAATCGTTAGAGCTCTAATATCATCCTCTGGCATTTGTATCAAAGAAGACAAACGAGAGAAAAATAAAATATAAAAATACAATCAGTAAAGCCGATGCAAATTAAAATATGTAATATTGTTTATAATTAGTAAAACATAAAGCATATTTGAAAATTCTCAACTTAATAAATAATAGTATCAACTTTAAAGGAATATATAAAACACAAAAGTTTTGTTTGAATTCAAATCAAAATTAAACACAATTGCATTAAGCAAGTTATGAATGCCATGTTATCAGTGTTACATTGTGCCAGGCAATTTTCTGAGCAGCTTATATTACTGAGTTACGAGTGTGTTATTCGGTAATATATGGGTTTCATTTGCTTAAAAGCTTTATTCACTTGCTGTTCCAAACACAGTTTTCAATGTTGATAGCTCGTATGTTGGAATTACTATCATGTTAGGCTATTAAATATTCCTATTGATAGAATTGATATTACATTCAAACAAATGTATAAGAAACCTTACATTTCTGATTTATCACAGTATATAAATATTTACATTTGTAATATTTTATTTGTACAGTATGAAAGATTGAGTTTTGTTATAATAAATATCTTTATACAAGAATTTCAATGTCTTCTTGGTATTGAATTCTATATAAAAACATAGTTAGATTCTATTCAGAGTTGTTTAGAAAATACATTTATTATTTGGCTAGCTTTATAGTAGAAAATTATAAATATTAAGCAACTGTGAAGGAATATTAATTTGGACGTTCATTTTTTTTTGTGTGAAAATAATATACGCCATCAAATCTGAGTACTTCTAAATCTTAAATATAAAAATAAACTAACTCCTCAATATTTGTTACTTTCGAAACACTCACCATTTTTCCGAACAATAAGTCCTTATTCCTTCTTTTTCTAATCATTTTAATTTTAACCCTCGCAGATCTAAACACAAAGACATTCTTTATCTAATTTCCAAACTTTACGTGGATTATTGTATTCTTAAGTTTAATTTTACCATTTATTTTATTTATTTATCCATGTCTGGCTAAGTTAGGTTACTAATTTTAGTGTTGACCGGTATAACTAATAAAAATGTTGTTTTAATAGGTGACTGATTGCAAGCAATAAATTTCAAGATTTTTAATGTTGAACATAAACAAGTATCGAGATAAAGATTGCTTGATTTTTATTTTAGAACAATGTTTGTGGTTCAAATCTATTCGTCTTAATCAAATGCTTTTGACTAACATCATTTATCGAGAATTGTAACAACAGAGATAACGGTGTGTTCACCTCTCTATTTACTTTTGAAAATCAAATCGATATAAAAAATGTAAACACTTTAAAACAAAAGATAAACTCAGACTAAACCTTAAAAAGAATATCTTTTTATATAACATGTGTGTTACATACTACCTACTTCTGGCGCATTCGGGTACAAATAGCGAAGTTTCAACTTACGCACTCTAAAATTTCTTATTATGTATTTGATTAAAAGTTTATATAACTATTAATTAGATTTACTGTACCATACGATATTGAAAAATATACAAGAAAATACATATCGAGCTAATTATAATTTTCGGCTGTTTAAATCAAAATCGCGAACAGGTATATATTAAACACACATATGATCGAAGTTTATTTTAAATATATATTTTTACAACATTTTATTAAAGTATATTATTATTGAAAAAAACATACGTTTACCATACTAAAGTGATAAATACTATGACCTAAATAGCGATATATATTAACTAACAAAAAATAGTTGCACAATAAAAATTTAAACACACACGTAAATATATTCACGGAGGTTTCACGCCATTTTGATCACTTTAATATCATGTAAGTAGGTGCTCATGTTGTAAAACTCTCATAAAAAGCAAATTTCATTGCTTTACCTCCTAACGCTCTTGAGATTTCCCCTTTTACTCTCATTTAGTCGTCATTATGATAAAAAATTACTACATGCCTTCATAATATAATAGGGTTTTATTCTGTGAATATTTATAAAAGCTCTTTTTAATATCGCACAAAAAACGAACGAAATAGTATTTCCGCTTTCTATTGAATATATATACAGTAAGTAACTCGTATAATAATAATGAAATCTTTGTAGGATTTTGTAATTTAGTCATATATATAAAGGCTTCACTTGCTTTATAAACACATTAGAAATATTAAAAAAAACAGTCTTCTATATGTTAATCAATTGCTAATCTGACCATATTTAAAACCTAAAAATTTGATATGACGTGTCTTTTTATACATTTTTTTTTATTTTGTATAAAGTATTTGTACGTGTCAAACAAGTTTCCAAGAAAATACAGTAGTATATAGTTTTGTTGCCCTTCCTTTTTGAAATATTTTATTTCTTATATTAAATAAAAATTGTTAAAATTATTTTCCAATTCCAGTGAAAAATCTGTTATCTGTATATTTACAATGTAGACTACTTTTAAAGCATGAATATTTTTATTTTTATTTTCTCGAGTAAAGGTGACGGTAAAATATGCAATTTTTCATTTAAAATCACTGTATACTTGTAGATTAATATTGTATATAATTTATATAAATATATATTGTACATAATTTTGTAATTGAAATTACAATATTGCACATACATATTAAAGTTAAGTAGTCAAAACTTTTATCTTAAAAACCTAGATATTTAAAAACTGTTATATATAATTGTGATTTACTTTTAGACGGGCATAAAATGTACCTCGTTATTTATCCAACCTCAGAACATTGAAAGATGTATATTTTTATTATTAATACATTACTTTGCATGTTTTGTAATAATTATTATATTTTTATTTGTCAAATTATTGTAACAGATTTTTAATCTAATCTCTAATATAATTTAAGAGGAGTGTCTGTATGCAAATATAACTGCTGGTAAATGCAACGTATGGGGAGCGCATTAGGGGCGCGTTCTATTAAATAACTTGCTCCATTTCACTCCATTTATGTAAATAGCTTATTCGGATAGCATTTATGGATACATTCTTACATCCTGGAAATTAACTTCACCTATTTAAATTTGAATAAAGTTTAATTTATATAAATTTTGATAAATTAAATTAAATTAAATTTGAAACATAAATTTGAATTACGGCATGTTTTAAAAAAGGCTATATGTCACTCTCGTCCTAATAAATAATATTATAATTGAATACTAGATCTATCGAGGTAGGTAGGGGCACGATGACTACATTATCGCTATTCTACGTGTCGTTTAACTTTTTATTCTATATTTAAAACTTAAATAAACTTAACATGGCTTAACACATTTATAACCAATTCTAAATCTTTTGGAATTTTGGAGATTTTGTGATTAAATAATACAACTCTAAGTGAAAAACCGTCGGTGCTGGACTGGTTCAGTATAGAAAATTGTATCTTACTAGCATTCATTTTAATTTATACATAATGAAAACTCTTTTATCAAAAAATATTATTGAAGACATCTAAGAAATTACATTAAGAATCCATTATTGTCTAGAGAAGCATATTTGAGGCTTAGTCACTACATCGGCACAGACATTATAACATAAAAAAGACAAAAAATCATTCTAGTGTGAATTTACATACAATAAAAAATAAATACCATTTTAGAAGTTGTACGTTTTCATGTTCAATAAATATTTATAAAGTAAGTATCAATTTGTTAAAGATATTATGCTGGCTTCTATTCTATTATAATGAAGTGAAGTACTCTTTAATCAACTGAACGATAACAAAGAGGTTCTAGCGTGGTAGCACTTTCAAATTATTTACGAAGCTAGCGCATTTACACGTTCTATGTGCTATTCGTTGATATAGTTTAACCGAATTATGAAATACAAGTATTATTGTCTAATATGTAATTTTCATAAATGTCACCTCACAGACATTTGTAGCAAAGACGTTACACACAAAAACATAACACATTTTAAGAAGGAAATGTTACAAAAAAATACATACTATGTAGAGATTTCGAGAATAGCCAAAAAGATGTTGCGTCCCAATAATAACGGTTAAATAAATATAAACCTAGATTCATCGAGGTGGATTTCAACACGATCAATTGACAGAGTGATGGAATAGTATACCAGAGTTCGTAGGTTAGAGACCGTGTTGATAAATTATTGATTCGAATTTGTATTCATAATTTATTCGAATTCAAAAGAACAGAAAACAATGAAAAATTCCCGTTAAAAGAATTAGACGACAATATTTCAAAATTTAAAAGAATTAAGCGACTTTAACTAATCAATATTATAAAAGTGATGCAAGTTATAGTTTCGCCTCAACTGATTACAGCTATTATTATATAATTTTTTGTCATTAAAAACAAGAAAAGTAACTACATGGAGTCTCCACGGTTATAAATTCATTAAAGTTGTTATTGTAAGAAACGGAAGTTCCATTTTAAATAATTTGTGAATGTTTTTTTTTTTTAAATATGATATGTGAGTTAAGATGGAATAGCAAACATCAATATTTGTAAAAATAAAAATAAATTACATCCCTCTAATAAAGTAAACGTTCAGGATCCTTAACTGGGTCATAAAGTTTTATATTGCTACTAGAAGTATCACACTAGAAATAAATCCACGATATACGACGCGTGACGACAGCGATACCGAGCCCGTAAATAGAAAAAGTAAAATAGTAATCGACCGCCACGGGCTTTGGCGTGTACGTACACATATACAGTTCCTCTATACTGAAATATTTTGTTGTTATATATAAAAATAAATAATTATTATATTTAGGGTTATTTAACCTATAAAGTTTTATTTATTAAACCCATTAATTAGATATTTTATTCTATACCAAACAGAATAAAAAATGCAACGGAAAGAGGAGTACAATTTTATTGATATTGTATTGTACAAATTTAAGGCATAAACAGTATTTTTTTTAGTAACATAATGATTTCTTCTAAACCGTCTTCGAGAAAAATACTGTAATATAAAAATAAAAAATAATATACAAAATATAAACTAATTGGATTTTTCAGTTGCATTTTGAATTATAAGGTATATAACGAAAGGGTTTTCACAACACAATTAAAGATAATAAAATTTGCCAAAATTGTTCACAAAACGTATCAAGCTTACCACCTCACCAAACCATGACTGTGTTTTTTTTTGAATTTACAGGTAATTTCAAGATAACAACGCAGAGGAACACATGGTGATACACTCTTTAAGTGAAGGCATCAATACATGTTGGCTCTATATGTCGAAAACTAACAATTAGATCCTGGTTTGTTATAATAACCTGACGCGAAACTTTATTTCTTGATAAAAGATTTATTGTTCCCCAAGAAGTTAGCTTTAGAATAATATAAGATAAGTGAAAAGTAAAAAAAGGATAACGAAATCTTATTTACTCCTCAGTATAAACTACTTCTATCCCAACATTCCAATATCCCAAGATTAGAATCCGTCCAGCCGTTTGTACAAGACAGAAAGGTAAAAAAAGTTATGCAAACACTTTCAAAGCTATATTATTATAAAAACATAATAAAATAATTATTTTAGAGATTATATAATATATACAATTCTTATAATATTTTTTGTAAATCATATTTACCTGCAGATTGCAGTAAATTAATTATCATATTTATAATCCCATTTTATTAACATCACGTCTAAATTGGCCTTTCCTCGTGTATGATATAAATAAAACCCTTTTGTCAAAGTTAGATGCAAGCGTCATAAAGACATTGAAGTCATGGCTCGGGTTAGCGCACTCAGCGGACTCTTCAACCTTATTTAGAGACCGTAACAACTTTGGATTAAAATTAAAGAAACCATCGGAGCTCTACAAACATCTAAGAGTTACCAAAAGACATATCATCGGAAAATCTAAAGATGATACTGTAACTTCTCTCCCAAAAGACAAAGTTGCCTCAGAGCTCGAGTCACGACTTCAATTCCATAAAAAGTTTATGATAGGTGCTCAAACAAATAAAGTAGGGCTAGGATCAAGTAGGAAAGTTCAAGACATAGACATAACAAAATCTTTTATTCGACAAGACGAAAACGATAATTACCGACTCCACGCGATGAGCCTAGAAATTCAAAACGAATGGGTGACCATAGGAGATTTTTGTATTCCACTAGCTTTGAAGTGGCGCACCTTAATTTATGATTGGTCCCCAGCATTATTAAAATTCTATCTTAATGCATTCCAAATGACTCTCCCAGATCAAAGTAATTTAGTAAGATGGGGCAAAGCCACCGAAAAGTCTTGCAACATCTGTGGGGAGGCAATAGGAACCGCGAAACACCTATTAGTAGGGTGTAGGGTACTTCTAGATAAAGGTCAATACTCGCGTCGCCACGACAAGGTATTAGAAATTATACGGGAAGCGGTTAGTCTTTCAGTAGCAAGAGCGCGGAAGGGTATAACAACCACCGAACGATCTATAGAATTCGTAAAAGAAGGCTCCTCCAAAAAATCAAAAGCGAAGCCTTATTCAATATTAGGCGCGGCTCCTGATTGGATTCTCATGATGGACACGTATGAAAAGCATTACAAAATCCCTGGGGATGTTGGTGTTTCATCATCCAGACCGGACTTATTCCTGTATTCGAAACATCTGAGGCGCGTGATACTTGTGGAGCTTACTGTTCCTTGGGAAACAAACATCCCAAGGGATCACACATTCAAGCTCAATAAATATTACGAACTAACCAACGAACTGATCAGGAATAAATTTATAGTTAGTTTGTACGCGGTAGAAGTGGGAGCGAGAGGTATAACAGCAAAATCTCTCTGTAGCCTACTTAAAGATCTTGGCCTTTCTAGAACAAGCATCGGTTCATTTCTAGAACGTACTTCAAAGGCGGCATTAGTAGGTTCTTTCCAAATTTGGTTAGGTAGGGAGAGGAGTGTGGAGGGTGAAGGTGAGCGTTTTTGCGCATAATAAAGGGGCCCCTTAAACCTACTCCTGGGTCGCAAGTCCCAGGCACTGCTTGCACTCCTCTCCTTGCAACGCGATGGGCCCGGCACCCGCACGGTGAATCCATGGATTGCTAAGAAGCTTCGTCTTATCTAAATTGACAGCCCGGAAAGACGGGATGACGCTGGAAAGACAGTTGACGCTGGAAAGACAGCTGGCAGCTGGGAAGACAGCAGACTGCTGGAAAGACAGCCGAGGGCGATGGCCTAGCAAGCCAAGCCCGGGAACGTCGATAAACGCTAAAAGTCCAAATAAGAAAAATACCCCTAAGACAGTCCGAGAGGGGGGGCGGAAGAACTGTCCACCGGTTGACAATTACGGCGAAAACGGCGCGATAACGGAACTGAAATGCCCTACGTGCGGGAAAAATTACAAAAGACGAGCCTGGTTTATTAAACATCTTAAAACACACAATGGTGCTGAAGTGCGGCAACCGTCGATAAGATCTTCAGTTTTCACTGCGGATAGAGTTTACCCTCATATATCTCATGGTGAGCCATTGAATGAAAACTACCAGGAGTCCATGACCATCCGGACGCGTCTTAGCATTCCAAATACTAAACAATCGACCTGGAAAGTACATGACCAAAATATAGCGGCCCTGTTAGAGCACCCGGGCTCAAATCAGGTACTCGATGCGCAAGTAGAGACTTTCCAAAATACTATTTACGACTACTTTAATGAGCACTATCCACCTACGAATCGTTATGCTCACAAAAATAAAGAAAACGGTTTTAAATTGAAAATGAGGAGGAAAAAAAGAGATCTTATAAAGAAACTTCGTATAGTCAAAGCCTTAGGCGATAATCAACTTAGTCACCAACTGTCTAGGGCATTGCGATCAATTCTTAAACTTATCCAAGGTATAACAAATCAAATAACGAAAAATCGTGATAGCTTTGATCGGGCAAAACATGAAGTAGACTTTGATAAAAATCCTTTTAAATACTCAAAAAACATTTTCAAAGATCAAAAAGGTAAGCTTCTCTCGACCAACGAGCAAATTTTCGACCATTATAAAAGCACATACGAAGTGCCAGAAAACCAAAGACTATATGGGGATCCAAACGAACACAAACCTGAGACTCCTACTGAAGATTTTCAAGCGAACCCACCAACTTTGGAGGAAATCAATAAAATAATTAAAATGAAACCATCTAAGTCAGCACCAGGTCCGGATGGTATCCCTTATATAGTTTACAAAAAATGTCCGTCGCTCCATAAACATCTTTTAAATATATTCGGTAAAATCTGGTCAAGAAAGCAAATACCGGTATCGTTCGGAAAAGCCCTTTTTGTCCTCATTCCGAAAAACGACAATGTCAATAATCCCAAGGATACTAGACCGATAGCCCTAACAAATACAATTTCCAAAATATTTTTCTCTTTTTTACAAACTAAAATGACGCAATTCATGATTAACAATAGATATTTCAGGCCTAATCACCAGAAAGGGTTTTTGCCCGGAATTTCTGGATGCCTGGAACATAATACGTTAATATCGGAAAGCCTTAAAGATGCTAGAACTAGCGAGAGACAAATTACGGTTTGTTGGATAGACTTAGAAAACGCCTTTGGGTCGGTACGACATGAACTAATGATGTTCGCGCTTAAATGGTATAACTTTCCTATCGTAGTTCGCGACATTATTGCATCATATTATTCAAAATTAAAATTCTCAATAATTTTTAATGAAAACCACTCAAAACCACTTAATTATAACGTTGGTTTATTTCAGGGCTGTTGTATTTCTCCTATTATATTTAATATAGTTATTAATATTTTAATAGACAAATTAATTAGAAATGAAAAAAAGTGGGGCTATCGGTTTAAGTTCAACAACAAATACACAGAATCCATACTAGCTTTTGCAGATGATCTCGCGATACTGACACGTAATCCGAAACAATGTCAGGTACTTTTAAATGTAGTTGAGGATTTCTGTACGTGGACGGGCGGATTGAGGACGAAACCAAGTAAATGTTTTAGTCTGTGTCTGGGTAGACGGAATACCAAATATACCTCTTACGATCCGGGTCTTATAATAGGCGGTCAGTGCGTTAGTACGGTTACGGAAGCAGCTCCGTTTAAATTTTTAGGTAAAAAAATCGATTACCAAGGCCGTACTCCATCGTTGGATGTAATAGTCGATAGCTTTTTAAACGATCTCAAAAAGGTAGACAACCAACCAATAAGTAACGTCAAAAAAGCTTGGATTTACGATAATTATTTAACATCACGTCTAAATTGGCCTTTCCTCGTGTATGATATAAATAAAACCCTTTTGTCAAAGTTAGATGCAAGCGTCATAAAGACATTGAAGTCATGGCTCGGGTTAGCGCACTCAGCGGACTCTTCAACCTTATTTAGAGACCGTAACAACTTTGGATTAAAATTAAAGAAACCATCGGAGCTCTACAAACATCTAAGAGTTACCAAAAGACATATCATCGGAAAATCTAAAGATGATACTGTAACTTCTCTCCCAAAAGACAAAGTTGCCTCAGAGCTCGAGTCACGACTTCAATTCCATAAAAAGTTTATGATAGGTGCTCAAACAAATAAAGTAGGGCTAGGATCAAGTAGGAAAGTTCAAGACATAGACATAACAAAATCTTTTATTCGACAAGACGAAAACGATAATTACCGACTCCACGCGATGAGCCTAGAAATTCAAAACGAATGGGTGACCATAGGAGATTTTTGTATTCCACTAGCTTTGAAGTGGCGCACCTTAATTTATGATTGGTCCCCAGCATTATTAAAATTCTATCTTAATGCATTCCAAATGACTCTCCCAGATCAAAGTAATTTAGTAAGATGGGGCAAAGCCACCGAAAAGTCTTGCAACATCTGTGGGGAGGCAATAGGAACCGCGAAACACCTATTAGTAGGGTGTAGGGTACTTCTAGATAAAGGTCAATACTCGCGTCGCCACGACAAGGTATTAGAAATTATACGGGAAGCGGTTAGTCTTTCAGTAGCAAGAGCGCGGAAGGGTATAACAACCACCGAACGATCTATAGAATTCGTAAAAGAAGGCTCCTCCAAAAAATCAAAAGCGAAGCCTTATTCAATATTAGGCGCGGCTCCTGATTGGATTCTCATGATGGACACGTATGAAAAGCATTACAAAATCCCTGGGGATGTTGGTGTTTCATCATCCAGACCGGACTTATTCCTGTATTCGAAACATCTGAGGCGCGTGATACTTGTGGAGCTTACTGTTCCTTGGGAAACAAACATCCCAAGGGATCACACATTCAAGCTCAATAAATATTACGAACTAACCAACGAACTGATCAGGAATAAATTTATAGTTAGTTTGTACGCGGTAGAAGTGGGAGCGAGAGGTATAACAGCAAAATCTCTCTATAGCCTACTTAAAGATCTTGGCCTTTCTAGAACAAGCATCGGTTCATTTCTAGAACGTACTTCAAAGGCGGCATTAGTAGGTTCTTTCCAAATTTGGTTAGGTAGGGAGAGGAGTGTGGAGGGTGAAGGTGAGCGTTTTTGCGCATAATAAAGGGGCCCCTTAAACCTACTCCTGGGTCGCAAGTCCCAGGCACTGCTTGCACTCCTCTCCTTGCAACGCGATGGGCCCGGCACCCGCACGGTGAATCCATGGATTGCTAAGAAGCTTCGTCTTATCTAAATTGACAGCCCGGAAAGACGGGATGACGCTGGAAAGACAGTTGACGCTGGAAAGACAGCTGGCAGCTGGGAAGACAGCAGACTGCTGGAAAGACAGCCGAGGGCGATGGCCTAGCAAGCCAAGCCCGGGAACGTCGATAAACGCTAAAAGTCCAAATAAGAAAAATACCCCTAAGACAGTCCGAGAGGGGGGGCGGAAGAACTGTCCACCGGTTGACAATTACGGCGAAAACGGCGCGATAACGGAACTGAAATGCCCTACGTGCGGGAAAAATTACAAAAGACGAGCCTGGTTTATTAAACATCTTAAAACACACAATGGTGCTGAAGTGCGGCAACCGTCGATAAGATCTTCAGTTTTCACTGCGGATAGAGTTTACCCTCATATATCTCATGGTGAGCCATTGAATGAAAACTACCAGGAGTCCATGACCATCCGGACGCGTCTTAGCATTCCAAATACTAAACAATCGACCTGGAAAGTACATGACCAAAATATAGCGGCCCTGTTAGAGCACCCGGGCTCAAATCAGGTACTCGATGCGCAAGTAGAGACTTTCCAAAATACTATTTACGACTACTTTAATGAGCACTATCCACCTACGAATCGTTATGCTCACAAAAATAAAGAAAACGGTTTTAAATTGAAAATGAGGAGGAAAAAAAGAGATCTTATAAAGAAACTTCGTATAGTCAAAGCCTTAGGCGATAATCAACTTAGTCACCAACTGTCTAGGGCATTGCGATCAATTCTTAAACTTATCCAAGGTATAACAAATCAAATAACGAAAAATCGTGATAGCTTTGATCGGGCAAAACATGAAGTAGACTTTGATAAAAATCCTTTTAAATACTCAAAAAACATTTTCAAAGATCAAAAAGGTAAGCTTCTCTCGACCAACGAGCAAATTTTCGACCATTATAAAAGCACATACGAAGTGCCAGAAAACCAAAGACTATATGGGGATCCAAACGAACACAAACCTGAGACTCCTACTGAAGATTTTCAAGCGAACCCACCAACTTTGGAGGAAATCAATAAAATAATTAAAATGAAACCATCTAAGTCAGCACCAGGTCCGGATGGTATCCCTTATATAGTTTACAAAAAATGTCCGTCGCTCCATAAACATCTTTTAAATATATTCGGTAAAATCTGGTCAAGAAAGCAAATACCGGTATCGTTCGGAAAAGCCCTTTTTGTCCTCATTCCGAAAAACGACAATGTCAATAATCCCAAGGATACTAGACCGATAGCCCTAACAAATACAATTTCCAAAATATTTTTCTCTTTTTTACAAACTAAAATGACGCAATTCATGATTAACAATAGATATTTCAGGCCTAATCACCAGAAAGGGTTTTTGCCCGGAATTTCTGGATGCCTGGAACATAATACGTTAATATCGGAAAGCCTTAAAGATGCTAGAACTAGCGAGAGACAAATTACGGTTTGTTGGATAGACTTAGAAAACGCCTTTGGGTCGGTACGACATGAACTAATGATGTTCGCGCTTAAATGGTATAACTTTCCTATCGTAGTTCGCGACATTATTGCATCATATTATTCAAAATTAAAATTCTCAATAATTTTTAATGAAAACCACTCAAAACCACTTAATTATAACGTTGGTTTATTTCAGGGCTGTTGTATTTCTCCTATTATATTTAATATAGTTATTAATATTTTAATAGACAAATTAATTAGAAATGAAAAAAAGTGGGGCTATCGGTTTAAGTTCAACAACAAATACACAGAATCCATACTAGCTTTTGCAGATGATCTCGCGATACTGACACGTAATCCGAAACAATGTCAGGTACTTTTAAATGTAGTTGAGGATTTCTGTACGTGGACGGGCGGATTGAGGACGAAACCAAGTAAATGTTTTAGTCTGTGTCTGGGTAGACGGAATACCAAATATACCTCTTACGATCCGGGTCTTATAATAGGCGGTCAGTGCGTTAGTACGGTTACGGAAGCAGCTCCGTTTAAATTTTTAGGTAAAAAAATCGATTACCAAGGCCGTACTCCATCGTTGGATGTAATAGTCGATAGCTTTTTAAACGATCTCAAAAAGGTAGACAACCAACCAATAAGTAACGTCAAAAAAGCTTGGATTTACGATAATTATTTAACATCACGTCTAAATTGGCCTTTCCTCGTGTATGATATAAATAAAACCCTTTTGTCAAAGTTAGATGCAAGCGTCATAAAGACATTGAAGTCATGGCTCGGGTTAGCGCACTCAGCGGACTCTTCAACCTTATTTAGAGACCGTAACAACTTTGGATTAAAATTAAAGAAACCATCGGAGCTCTACAAACATCTAAGAGTTACCAAAAGACATATCATCGGAAAATCTAAAGATGATACTGTAACTTCTCTCCCAAAAGACAAAGTTGCCTCAGAGCTCGAGTCACGACTTCAATTCCATAAAAAGTTTATGATAGGTGCTCAAACAAATAAAGTAGGGCTAGGATCAAGTAGGAAAGTTCAAGACATAGACATAACAAAATCTTTTATTCGACAAGACGAAAACGATAATTACCGACTCCACGCGATGAGCCTAGAAATTCAAAACGAATGGGTGACCATAGGAGATTTTTGTATTCCACTAGCTTTGAAGTGGCGCACCTTAATTTATGATTGGTCCCCAGCATTATTAAAATTCTATCTTAATGCATTCCAAATGACTCTCCCAGATCAAAGTAATTTAGTAAGATGGGGCAAAGCCACCGAAAAGTCTTGCAACATCTGTGGGGAGGCAATAGGAACCGCGAAACACCTATTAGTAGGGTGTAGGGTACTTCTAGATAAAGGTCAATACTCGCGTCGCCACGACAAGGTATTAGAAATTATACGGGAAGCGGTTAGTCTTTCAGTAGCAAGAGCGCGGAAGGGTATAACAACCACCGAACGATCTATAGAATTCGTAAAAGAAGGCTCCTCCAAAAAATCAAAAGCGAAGCCTTATTCAATATTAGGCGCGGCTCCTGATTGGATTCTCATGATGGACACGTATGAAAAGCATTACAAAATCCCTGGGGATGTTGGTGTTTCATCATCCAGACCGGACTTATTCCTGTATTCGAAACATCTGAGGCGCGTGATACTTGTGGAGCTTACTGTTCCTTGGGAAACAAACATCCCAAGGGATCACACATTCAAGCTCAATAAATATTACGAACTAACCAACGAACTGATCAGGAATAAATTTATAGTTAGTTTGTACGCGGTAGAAGTGGGAGCGAGAGGTATAACAGCAAAATCTCTCTATAGCCTACTTAAAGATCTTGGCCTTTCTAGAACAAGCATCGGTTCATTTCTAGAACGTACTTCAAAGGCGGCATTAGTAGGTTCTTTCCAAATTTGGTTAGGTAGGGAGAGGAGTGTGGAGGGTGAAGGTGAGCGTTTTTGCGCATAATAAAGGGGCCCCTTAAACCTACTCCTGGGTCGCAAGTCCCAGGCACTGCTTGCACTCCTCTCCTTGCAACGCGATGGGCCCGGCACCCGCACGGTGAATCCATGGATTGCTAAGAAGCTTCGTCTTATCTAAATTGACAGCCCGGAAAGACGGGATGACGCTGGAAAGACAGTTGACGCTGGAAAGACAGCTGGCAGCTGGGAAGACAGCAGACTGCTGGAAAGACAGCCGAGGGCGATGGCCTAGCAAGCCAAGCCCGGGAACGTCGATAAACGCTAAAAGTCCAAATAAGAAAAATACCCCTAAGACAGTCCGAGAGGGGGGGCGGAAGAACTGTCCACCGGTTGACAATTACGGCGAAAACGGCGCGATAACGGAACTGAAATGCCCTACGTGCGGGAAAAATTACAAAAGACGAGCCTGGTTTATTAAACATCTTAAAACACACAATGGTGCTGAAGTGCGGCAACCGTCGATAAGATCTTCAGTTTTCACTGCGGATAGAGTTTACCCTCATATATCTCATGGTGAGCCATTGAATGAAAACTACCAGGAGTCCATGACCATCCGGACGCGTCTTAGCATTCCAAATACTAAACAATCGACCTGGAAAGTACATGACCAAAATATAGCGGCCCTGTTAGAGCACCCGGGCTCAAATCAGGTACTCGATGCGCAAGTAGAGACTTTCCAAAATACTATTTACGACTACTTTAATGAGCACTATCCACCTACGAATCGTTATGCTCACAAAAATAAAGAAAACGGTTTTAAATTGAAAATGAGGAGGAAAAAAAGAGATCTTATAAAGAAACTTCGTATAGTCAAAGCCTTAGGCGATAATCAACTTAGTCACCAACTGTCTAGGGCATTGCGATCAATTCTTAAACTTATCCAAGGTATAACAAATCAAATAACGAAAAATCGTGATAGCTTTGATCGGGCAAAACATGAAGTAGACTTTGATAAAAATCCTTTTAAATACTCAAAAAACATTTTCAAAGATCAAAAAGGTAAGCTTCTCTCGACCAACGAGCAAATTTTCGACCATTATAAAAGCACATACGAAGTGCCAGAAAACCAAAGACTATATGGGGATCCAAACGAACACAAACCTGAGACTCCTACTGAAGATTTTCAAGCGAACCCACCAACTTTGGAGGAAATCAATAAAATAATTAAAATGAAACCATCTAAGTCAGCACCAGGTCCGGATGGTATCCCTTATATAGTTTACAAAAAATGTCCGTCGCTCCATAAACATCTTTTAAATATATTCGGTAAAATCTGGTCAAGAAAGCAAATACCGGTATCGTTCGGAAAAGCCCTTTTTGTCCTCATTCCGAAAAACGACAATGTCAATAATCCCAAGGATACTAGACCGATAGCCCTAACAAATACAATTTCCAAAATATTTTTCTCTTTTTTACAAACTAAAATGACGCAATTCATGATTAACAATAGATATTTCAGGCCTAATCACCAGAAAGGGTTTTTGCCCGGAATTTCTGGATGCCTGGAACATAATACGTTAATATCGGAAAGCCTTAAAGATGCTAGAACTAGCGAGAGACAAATTACGGTTTGTTGGATAGACTTAGAAAACGCCTTTGGGTCGGTACGACATGAACTAATGATGTTCGCGCTTAAATGGTATAACTTTCCTATCGTAGTTCGCGACATTATTGCATCATATTATTCAAAATTAAAATTCTCAATAATTTTTAATGAAAACCACTCAAAACCACTTAATTATAACGTTGGTTTATTTCAGGGCTGTTGTATTTCTCCTATTATATTTAATATAGTTATTAATATTTTAATAGACAAATTAATTAGAAATGAAAAAAAGTGGGGCTATCGGTTTAAGTTCAACAACAAATACACAGAATCCATACTAGCTTTTGCAGATGATCTCGCGATACTGACACGTAATCCGAAACAATGTCAGGTACTTTTAAATGTAGTTGAGGATTTCTGTACGTGGACGGGCGGATTGAGGACGAAACCAAGTAAATGTTTTAGTCTGTGTCTGGGTAGACGGAATACCAAATATACCTCTTACGATCCGGGTCTTATAATAGGCGGTCAGTGCGTTAGTACGGTTACGGAAGCAGCTCCGTTTAAATTTTTAGGTAAAAAAATCGATTACCAAGGCCGTACTCCATCGTTGGATGTAATAGTCGATAGCTTTTTAAACGATCTCAAAAAGGTAGACAACCAACCAATAAGTAACGTCAAAAAAGCTTGGATTTACGATAATTATTTAACATCACGTCTAAATTGGCCTTTCCTCGTGTATGATATAAATAAAACCCTTTTGTCAAAGTTAGATGCAAGCGTCATAAAGACATTGAAGTCATGGCTCGGGTTAGCGCACTCAGCGGACTCTTCAACCTTATTTAGAGACCGTAACAACTTTGGATTAAAATTAAAGAAACCATCGGAGCTCTACAAACATCTAAGAGTTACCAAAAGACATATCATCGGAAAATCTAAAGATGATACTGTAACTTCTCTCCCAAAAGACAAAGTTGCCTCAGAGCTCGAGTCACGACTTCAATTCCATAAAAAGTTTATGATAGGTGCTCAAACAAATAAAGTAGGGCTAGGATCAAGTAGGAAAGTTCAAGACATAGACATAACAAAATCTTTTATTCGACAAGACGAAAACGATAATTACCGACTCCACGCGATGAGCCTAGAAATTCAAAACGAATGGGTGACCATAGGAGATTTTTGTATTCCACTAGCTTTGAAGTGGCGCACCTTAATTTATGATTGGTCCCCAGCATTATTAAAATTCTATCTTAATGCATTCCAAATGACTCTCCCAGATCAAAGTAATTTAGTAAGATGGGGCAAAGCCACCGAAAAGTCTTGCAACATCTGTGGGGAGGCAATAGGAACCGCGAAACACCTATTAGTAGGGTGTAGGGTACTTCTAGATAAAGGTCAATACTCGCGTCGCCACGACAAGGTATTAGAAATTATACGGGAAGCGGTTAGTCTTTCAGTAGCAAGAGCGCGGAAGGGTATAACAACCACCGAACGATCTATAGAATTCGTAAAAGAAGGCTCCTCCAAAAAATCAAAAGCGAAGCCTTATTCAATATTAGGCGCGGCTCCTGATTGGATTCTCATGATGGACACGTATGAAAAGCATTACAAAATCCCTGGGGATGTTGGTGTTTCATCATCCAGACCGGACTTATTCCTGTATTCGAAACATCTGAGGCGCGTGATACTTGTGGAGCTTACTGTTCCTTGGGAAACAAACATCCCAAGGGATCACACATTCAAGCTCAATAAATATTACGAACTAACCAACGAACTGATCAGGAATAAATTTATAGTTAGTTTGTACGCGGTAGAAGTGGGAGCGAGAGGTATAACAGCAAAATCTCTCTATAGCCTACTTAAAGATCTTGGCCTTTCTAGAACAAGCATCGGTTCATTTCTAGAACGTACTTCAAAGGCGGCATTAGTAGGTTCTTTCCAAATTTGGTTAGGTAGGGAGAGGAGTGTGGAGGGTGAAGGTGAGCGTTTTTGCGCATAATAAAGGGGCCCCTTAAACCTACTCCTGGGTCGCAAGTCCCAGGCACTGCTTGCACTCCTCTCCTTGCAACGCGATGGGCCCGGCACCCGCACGGTGAATCCATGGATTGCTAAGAAGCTTCGTCTTATCTAAATTGACAGCCCGGAAAGACGGGATGACGCTGGAAAGACAGTTGACGCTGGAAAGACAGCTGGCAGCTGGGAAGACAGCAGACTGCTGGAAAGACAGCCGAGGGCGATGGCCTAGCAAGCCAAGCCCGGGAACGTCGATAAACGCTAAAAGTCCAAATAAGAAAAATACCCCTAAGACAGTCCGAGAGGGGGGGCGGAAGAACTGTCCACCGGTTGACAATTACGGCGAAAACGGCGCGATAACGGAACTGAAATGCCCTACGTGCGGGAAAAATTACAAAAGACGAGCCTGGTTTATTAAACATCTTAAAACACACAATGGTGCTGAAGTGCGGCAACCGTCGATAAGATCTTCAGTTTTCACTGCGGATAGAGTTTACCCTCATATATCTCATGGTGAGCCATTGAATGAAAACTACCAGGAGTCCATGACCATCCGGACGCGTCTTAGCATTCCAAATACTAAACAATCGACCTGGAAAGTACATGACCAAAATATAGCGGCCCTGTTAGAGCACCCGGGCTCAAATCAGGTACTCGATGCGCAAGTAGAGACTTTCCAAAATACTATTTACGACTACTTTAATGAGCACTATCCACCTACGAATCGTTATGCTCACAAAAATAAAGAAAACGGTTTTAAATTGAAAATGAGGAGGAAAAAAAGAGATCTTATAAAGAAACTTCGTATAGTCAAAGCCTTAGGCGATAATCAACTTAGTCACCAACTGTCTAGGGCATTGCGATCAATTCTTAAACTTATCCAAGGTATAACAAATCAAATAACGAAAAATCGTGATAGCTTTGATCGGGCAAAACATGAAGTAGACTTTGATAAAAATCCTTTTAAATACTCAAAAAACATTTTCAAAGATCAAAAAGGTAAGCTTCTCTCGACCAACGAGCAAATTTTCGACCATTATAAAAGCACATACGAAGTGCCAGAAAACCAAAGACTATATGGGGATCCAAACGAACACAAACCTGAGACTCCTACTGAAGATTTTCAAGCGAACCCACCAACTTTGGAGGAAATCAATAAAATAATTAAAATGAAACCATCTAAGTCAGCACCAGGTCCGGATGGTATCCCTTATATAGTTTACAAAAAATGTCCGTCGCTCCATAAACATCTTTTAAATATATTCGGTAAAATCTGGTCAAGAAAGCAAATACCGGTATCGTTCGGAAAAGCCCTTTTTGTCCTCATTCCGAAAAACGACAATGTCAATAATCCCAAGGATACTAGACCGATAGCCCTAACAAATACAATTTCCAAAATATTTTTCTCTTTTTTACAAACTAAAATGACGCAATTCATGATTAACAATAGATATTTCAGGCCTAATCACCAGAAAGGGTTTTTGCCCGGAATTTCTGGATGCCTGGAACATAATACGTTAATATCGGAAAGCCTTAAAGATGCTAGAACTAGCGAGAGACAAATTACGGTTTGTTGGATAGACTTAGAAAACGCCTTTGGGTCGGTACGACATGAACTAATGATGTTCGCGCTTAAATGGTATAACTTTCCTATCGTAGTTCGCGACATTATTGCATCATATTATTCAAAATTAAAATTCTCAATAATTTTTAATGAAAACCACTCAAAACCACTTAATTATAACGTTGGTTTATTTCAGGGCTGTTGTATTTCTCCTATTATATTTAATATAGTTATTAATATTTTAATAGACAAATTAATTAGAAATGAAAAAAAGTGGGGCTATCGGTTTAAGTTCAACAACAAATACACAGAATCCATACTAGCTTTTGCAGATGATCTCGCGATACTGACACGTAATCCGAAACAATGTCAGGTACTTTTAAATGTAGTTGAGGATTTCTGTACGTGGACGGGCGGATTGAGGACGAAACCAAGTAAATGTTTTAGTCTGTGTCTGGGTAGACGGAATACCAAATATACCTCTTACGATCCGGGTCTTATAATAGGCGGTCAGTGCGTTAGTACGGTTACGGAAGCAGCTCCGTTTAAATTTTTAGGTAAAAAAATCGATTACCAAGGCCGTACTCCATCGTTGGATGTAATAGTCGATAGCTTTTTAAACGATCTCAAAAAGGTAGACAACCAACCAATAAGTAACGTCAAAAAAGCTTGGATTTACGATAATTATTTAACATCACGTCTAAATTGGCCTTTCCTCGTGTATGATATAAATAAAACCCTTTTGTCAAAGTTAGATGCAAGCGTCATAAAGACATTGAAGTCATGGCTCGGGTTAGCGCACTCAGCGGACTCTTCAACCTTATTTAGAGACCGTAACAACTTTGGATTAAAATTAAAGAAACCATCGGAGCTCTACAAACATCTAAGAGTTACCAAAAGACATATCATCGGAAAATCTAAAGATGATACTGTAACTTCTCTCCCAAAAGACAAAGTTGCCTCAGAGCTCGAGTCACGACTTCAATTCCATAAAAAGTTTATGATAGGTGCTCAAACAAATAAAGTAGGGCTAGGATCAAGTAGGAAAGTTCAAGACATAGACATAACAAAATCTTTTATTCGACAAGACGAAAACGATAATTACCGACTCCACGCGATGAGCCTAGAAATTCAAAACGAATGGGTGACCATAGGAGATTTTTGTATTCCACTAGCTTTGAAGTGGCGCACCTTAATTTATGATTGGTCCCCAGCATTATTAAAATTCTATCTTAATGCATTCCAAATGACTCTCCCAGATCAAAGTAATTTAGTAAGATGGGGCAAAGCCACCGAAAAGTCTTGCAACATCTGTGGGGAGGCAATAGGAACCGCGAAACACCTATTAGTAGGGTGTAGGGTACTTCTAGATAAAGGTCAATACTCGCGTCGCCACGACAAGGTATTAGAAATTATACGGGAAGCGGTTAGTCTTTCAGTAGCAAGAGCGCGGAAGGGTATAACAACCACCGAACGATCTATAGAATTCGTAAAAGAAGGCTCCTCCAAAAAATCAAAAGCGAAGCCTTATTCAATATTAGGCGCGGCTCCTGATTGGATTCTCATGATGGACACGTATGAAAAGCATTACAAAATCCCTGGGGATGTTGGTGTTTCATCATCCAGACCGGACTTATTCCTGTATTCGAAACATCTGAGGCGCGTGATACTTGTGGAGCTTACTGTTCCTTGGGAAACAAACATCCCAAGGGATCACACATTCAAGCTCAATAAATATTACGAACTAACCAACGAACTGATCAGGAATAAATTTATAGTTAGTTTGTACGCGGTAGAAGTGGGAGCGAGAGGTATAACAGCAAAATCTCTCTATAGCCTACTTAAAGATCTTGGCCTTTCTAGAACAAGCATCGGTTCATTTCTAGAACGTACTTCAAAGGCGGCATTAGTAGGTTCTTTCCAAATTTGGTTAGGTAGGGAGAGGAGTGTGGAGGGTGAAGGTGAGCGTTTTTGCGCATAATAAAGGGGCCCCTTAAACCTACTCCTGGGTCGCAAGTCCCAGGCACTGCTTGCACTCCTCTCCTTGCAACGCGATGGGCCCGGCACCCGCACGGTGAATCCATGGATTGCTAAGAAGCTTCGTCTTATCTAAATTGACAGCCCGGAAAGACGGGATGACGCTGGAAAGACAGTTGACGCTGGAAAGACAGCTGGCAGCTGGGAAGACAGCAGACTGCTGGAAAGACAGCCGAGGGCGATGGCCTAGCAAGCCAAGCCCGGGAACGTCGATAAACGCTAAAAGTCCAAATAAGAAAAATACCCCTAAGACAGTCCGAGAGGGGGGGCGGAAGAACTGTCCACCGGTTGACAATTACGGCGAAAACGGCGCGATAACGGAACTGAAATGCCCTACGTGCGGGAAAAATTACAAAAGACGAGCCTGGTTTATTAAACATCTTAAAACACACAATGGTGCTGAAGTGCGGCAACCGTCGATAAGATCTTCAGTTTTCACTGCGGATAGAGTTTACCCTCATATATCTCATGGTGAGCCATTGAATGAAAACTACCAGGAGTCCATGACCATCCGGACGCGTCTTAGCATTCCAAATACTAAACAATCGACCTGGAAAGTACATGACCAAAATATAGCGGCCCTGTTAGAGCACCCGGGCTCAAATCAGGTACTCGATGCGCAAGTAGAGACTTTCCAAAATACTATTTACGACTACTTTAATGAGCACTATCCACCTACGAATCGTTATGCTCACAAAAATAAAGAAAACGGTTTTAAATTGAAAATGAGGAGGAAAAAAAGAGATCTTATAAAGAAACTTCGTATAGTCAAAGCCTTAGGCGATAATCAACTTAGTCACCAACTGTCTAGGGCATTGCGATCAATTCTTAAACTTATCCAAGGTATAACAAATCAAATAACGAAAAATCGTGATAGCTTTGATCGGGCAAAACATGAAGTAGACTTTGATAAAAATCCTTTTAAATACTCAAAAAACATTTTCAAAGATCAAAAAGGTAAGCTTCTCTCGACCAACGAGCAAATTTTCGACCATTATAAAAGCACATACGAAGTGCCAGAAAACCAAAGACTATATGGGGATCCAAACGAACACAAACCTGAGACTCCTACTGAAGATTTTCAAGCGAACCCACCAACTTTGGAGGAAATCAATAAAATAATTAAAATGAAACCATCTAAGTCAGCACCAGGTCCGGATGGTATCCCTTATATAGTTTACAAAAAATGTCCGTCGCTCCATAAACATCTTTTAAATATATTCGGTAAAATCTGGTCAAGAAAGCAAATACCGGTATCGTTCGGAAAAGCCCTTTTTGTCCTCATTCCGAAAAACGACAATGTCAATAATCCCAAGGATACTAGACCGATAGCCCTAACAAATACATTTTCCAAAATATTTTTCTCTTTTTTACAAACTAAAATGACGCAATTCATGATTAACAATAGATATTTCAGGCCTAATCACCAGAAAGGGTTTTTGCCCGGAATTTCTGGATGCCTGGAACATAATACGTTAATATCGGAAAGCCTTAAAGATGCTAGAACTAGCGAGAGACAAATTACGGTTTGTTGGATAGACTTAGAAAACGCCTTTGGGTCGGTACGACATGAACTAATGATGTTCGCGCTTAAATGGTATAACTTTCCTATCGTAGTTCGCGACATTATTGCATCATATTATTCAAAATTAAAATTCTCAATAATTTTTAATGAAAACCACTCAAAACCACTTAATTATAACGTTGGTTTATTTCAGGGCTGTTGTATTTCTCCTATTATATTTAATATAGTTATTAATATTTTAATAGACAAATTAATTAGAAATGAAAAAAAGTGGGGCTATCGGTTTAAGTTCAACAACAAATACACAGAATCCATACTAGCTTTTGCAGATGATCTCGCGATACTGACACGTAATCCGAAACAATGTCAGGTACTTTTAAATGTAGTTGAGGATTTCTGTACGTGGACGGGCGGATTGAGGACGAAACCAAGTAAATGTTTTAGTCTGTGTCTGGGTAGACGGAATACCAAATATACCTCTTACGATCCGGGTCTTATAATAGGCGGTCAGTGCGTTAGTACGGTTACGGAAGCAGCTCCGTTTAAATTTTTAGGTAAAAAAATCGATTACCAAGGCCGTACTCCATCGTTGGATGTAATAGTCGATAGCTTTTTAAACGATCTCAAAAAGGTAGACAACCAACCAATAAGTAACGTCAAAAAAGCTTGGATTTACGATAATTATTTAACATCACGTCTAAATTGGCCTTTCCTCGTGTATGATATAAATAAAACCCTTTTGTCAAAGTTAGATGCAAGCGTCATAAAGACATTGAAGTCATGGCTCGGGTTAGCGCACTCAGCGGACTCTTCAACCTTATTTAGAGACCGTAACAACTTTGGATTAAAATTAAAGAAACCATCGGAGCTCTACAAACATCTAAGAGTTACCAAAAGACATATCATCGGAAAATCTAAAGATGATACTGTAACTTCTCTCCCAAAAGACAAAGTTGCCTCAGAGCTCGAGTCACGACTTCAATTCCATAAAAAGTTTATGATAGGTGCTCAAACAAATAAAGTAGGGCTAGGATCAAGTAGGAAAGTTCAAGACATAGACATAACAAAATCTTTTATTCGACAAGACGAAAACGATAATTACCGACTCCACGCGATGAGCCTAGAAATTCAAAACGAATGGGTGACCATAGGAGATTTTTGTATTCCACTAGCTTTGAAGTGGCGCACCTTAATTTATGATTGGTCCCCAGCATTATTAAAATTCTATCTTAATGCATTCCAAATGACTCTCCCAGATCAAAGTAATTTACTAAGATGGGGCAAAGCCACCGAAAAGTCTTGCAACATCTGTGGGGAGGCAATAGGAACCGCGAAACACCTATTAGTAGGGTGTAGGGTACTTCTAGATAAAGGTCAATACTCGCGTCGCCACGACAAGGTATTAGAAATTATACGGGAAGCGGTTAGTCTTTCAGTAGCAAGAGCGCGGAAGGGTATAACAACCACCGAACGATCTATAGAATTCGTAAAAGAAGGCTCCTCCAAAAAATCAAAAGCGAAGCCTTATTCAATATTAGGCGCGGCTCCTGATTGGATTCTCATGATGGACACGTATGAAAAGCATTACAAAATCCCTGGGGATGTTGGTGTTTCATCATCCAGACCGGACTTATTCCTGTATTCGAAACATCTGAGGCGCGTGATACTTGTGGAGCTTACTGTTCCTTGGGAAACAAACATCCCAAGGGATCACACATTCAAGCTCAATAAATATTACGAACTAACCAACGAACTGATCAGGAATAAATTTATAGTTAGTTTGTACGCGGTAGAAGTGGGAGCGAGAGGTATAACAGCAAAATCTCTCTGTAGCCTACTTAAAGATCTTGGCCTTTCTAGAACAAGCATCGGTTCATTTCTAGAACGTACTTCAAAGGCGGCATTAGTAGGTTCTTTCCAAATTTGGTTAGGTAGGGAGAGGAGTGTGGAGGGTGAAGGTGAGCGTTTTTGCGCATAATAAAGGGGCCCCTTAAACCTACTCCTGGGTCGCAAGTCCCAGGCACTGCTTGCACTCCTCTCCTTGCAACGCGATGGGCCCGGCACCCGCACGGTGAATCCATGGATTGCTAAGAAGCTTCGTCGTCGTCGTCTCTCTAGTCGAATCATTAATTTTAATGTATAATGTTATTAAAATAATTATTTGATTCGATCAAATAAAATAAAAATCTTATAATAACACATTCGCTTCAGAACATGCCATTACTAAAGCATACACTCAGTATACTTTCGCATGGAAATATGAGAAAATGTGCTTCTTGAACTTGAGATATCTTTCCAGTACTCAGTAGATGCACGTGACATATATCGGATAATAGATTTTACTGTACTTTTAATTGTCACACCCCGAAACTAAAAATCTTTTATTAAAAATAATTGACGGTATATCTGAACACATTGATAAATCGTATAACAAGCCATTTTGCAATAGAAGCAGATTAAGATAACAGGATACATTATAGATACATTACATTACATTATTAGAGTAATTGCCGATCGCATTTAATTGCACAAGCTATTATAGAAAGACAAAATAAATTTAGTGTTAGTTCTTATTTTCCAGAAATATACTCCAATATTGTATTAGTATGTATAATTAAAAGTACAGATAAACGCTGTAAAAAAAAGTTAAGTAGGAATGAATAACATTTTTACACAATTAATTATTATATTTTTTGCTTCCACGCTCCTTCACATTCATAAAAAATATATAATATATATTTTAAATTTAAATAATATTTTTAAATATTAATAAATTATTATTTAACTATATTTTAAATAATAACTTTAACCCATGAGGCGTTAAATAGGAGAGAGATCCAATTATGAAGGTAAGAAGGAATCTGTTGAAATGAGAAAAAAAAAAGGTTTTCAAAATTATTTTCTAGCCAATTGGCTAATATGTCTTAAGAAAAGTATTGATTTTAGTTTCATGCAGATGAACCGATAGTTAAAATATAATTTGTTCTCGGAGAGTGTTCTACTAATTAATGTAGTTGAATAATATGACATTTCATGTATTGATTGATCATCATTAGTGTACTTAATTTCGGGGCTGCAGGTTTATTGAAATAACAGAAACTAAGTAATTCGTTGTTCATTATCTATTATCCTCCTTATTATCCCTACAAATGAGTTTTTCTTAAATTATACTGAGTTTTTTAATAAAAAACATTTTAGTAAATCTCGGCTTTCTACCTTGGAATTGATATAAAATAACGAACTGAATGCTGGGATTCTTGTGCTTTCTATAATATTCTTTCTTTCATTGGCTAGACACAATCCTATCTTGAAGAGTATTATCATAACGTTGACAAAGACGTACAGTTCTTTTTGACTGGCTAAAGCTGATTTAATAGTCCTATTTTAGATTTCTAAGCTCCATATAATTGCAGAAGAACTAATGATGTACAAGTTTTATATTACAGTGATTATAGTAAGACTAATGCTATGATAATAAATCAACATAATAGGGATTAAAAAATAGTACAATAATATACCATGTGGCATGACAATATTTAGTATACTTTTTGTCAGTTCCGTGTCGGGTTTGGGACATCGTTCCCCATTGGGGCCCATCTAGCCCCCCCTTTTTAAGGGAGGGTCTCCTGACCCACCTGCTCCCCCGGTGATGCTGTAATAAAATAAAATAATAAAACGTGTTTCGAATAATTTAAATTTATTAATTACCAGCTGGTACTGTTGCTACCTCGCGGATAACAGAAGTACCTTAAGTACCTTCTGTAAGATTAATTTTGAGGTACTGATACCAATTGAGCCGTGAAGAAAATAGCTGTATCAGCATTTGCTATACTTTTAAGCACTGCCAATATTTTGTTTTTTTTTAACCAATGGGTTATTTATTTAAACTATTATTGTTTTAAATATTTTTTCACAAATCGCGAAATTACACAGTAGTGTAGTGGAGTAACCCTATTGTCTTTAACACGTTCACTGCGACATCATAATTAAAAAACTTTCAGCTGGTGCTTTAGGGATCTAAAAGATCTGGAAACTAATTTATCCCTGGGTGCGTTGGGGACCTAATCAGTCCCCTAAAAGTACAATTCTGAAAATAATTTATATCTTTAACAAAAACAATGACATATATTTAAAAATTTCGTGGGTCCAAGATAGTCTACTGTTTTATATTTTGCTAGGTTCGCACGCAGTTATAACATAAGAGTAAGCCACAAATACAAATCAAAAATTAGACATCGATTGTATCTCGTTCCGCAACCAGAGATAGAGCAATATGTGAAGTGACTAGTGATGGGAATAAAATAAAATGTTATTTATCGATAAAAAAAGTTTAATTTACGAAGTAGTTATTTATTATAAACTACGGAAAATGTTTGTCATTAAAGCAAGCACATCGACTTTTCGCATTGTGAGCAAATCGTAATGATTTTTTTTTATTTTATTTTTTATATATGACACACTTAACAGTTTGCGGCCAATATGGTATAAGATATTCTGCACAATAATAAAGATCTAGCTGCTCGCCACGAAATGTTTTTTAGAAGCTTCAGAGCTATTTACCGTGCGTCGTAATTTTTCATAACAACCCACGCAACGTCTTTTTTTCTATCCTCGTTGGAAAACATGATCAACACATCTTCCTTCAGGATTTTTTTTAATTTTACTGGATAATGCCGCGGTATTAACCGGCGATAATTTTTCTTTCTTAGAATGCTCACCAAAATGAACTCTAATTAACTATCAACTAATTAATTAACTCATTGTTTTTAACAACAATTAAAACAATTTAAAATATGAACACGTCGATATATTTACGCGAGTGCTAGTTTTAAAAGTTAGCGCGTCCCCTCACATCGATACTTGAACAACACTAAAACGAGACACGCAGCGCACGCGCCGCCTACCTACGTATGATTCCACGAGTAATAAAATATCCCCTAATGCAAGTAATGAAAAAAAATATAGTACTGTGCGTTAGGGACCTAATCCATCCCTAATTTTTTTTATTTTGTCTATGAACTCACCTTCAAGTAGGATACAAATGTGTATATTTGTCTTTCTCATACATAAAGAACTTTACAAGTTAGAGTCCCCCGCAAGGAGTGAAAAAACAGCATTTCAGTCCACGCACAATACGAAAGTCCCGCAAGAGCTATAATAGACCTCGTAACGTAGTGAACGTGTTAAACAAATAGAGACGAGTTCATTGAATCTAAATCTAATATTTTTATATAAATTTATAAGCAATAAAATATATACCACAGTTTTAAAATACAACATAATAATAAAACTCGCAATACAAATCAAAGAGTGGTTTCTTATTCTCCTTGACATGTTAATTTTCATGACATTTTATAAAGAGTTTTATGTTTCTGAAAAACTAAATATATTGTATCAATAACATTTTTCTCTAAAGCCGTAATAACCATGGGGATTCAGAGGATTATTTATGTTAACAAACTTTGATAACCTCTGAGCTAAAGATATCCTTTGAGCGATAACGGTCCCCACAAAAACCTCGAGAACTATAGAACATTTTTTAATATATACCTGAATGCCTAGGGCTATCTATCAAGGAGAGAGTATCGTGGATAAGAAAAACTTAAAAAGGACTAAATAGTCGGTACGATTAAGATAACTTGTAAATTAAATAATTATGATTAAGAACGATTTGTGAATATATTTCTACAAATTAAGTAATAAATAGTATTACTCAAATTTTGTATATTCTATAACTATGTATTATTTTATATTATGTTCTATTTCCTAAAATATATTATATATTATTTCATGCGACAATGTGAATATAACTATTCTTTTCATATTTATTTCGTTACTGAAAACCAGATAGTCTTAATGGGTTTTTAAAACAATACTCATTGTTAGAGAATATTGGTTTCTAGCTTGATTTAAGATTGACTTACTGATATGATATGCATCAATTTATTTTCTTTCGACTTCTTATGAATAACGTTGCCGTGAAAGCAGTCGAAACTATACACAAAGTAAATCCATTAAAAAAAAAGTTATACTTTAACTTTGCCATTGTATGTCAAAGTCATCATTTCTTACCACACTTTCACTATAACTAAAATGTTCTATCTTCTACCCTTAAGAAAGTTTTAACTAATGAATTTAATTACAATGGAGGGCGTTAGGGTCTGCTTCGTATTATGAAGTGTTTACTGAGGGTCAGTATTTAATCTTGCTAAACTTGCTACTGTGTTGCCATTTAAATAATAATAAATATGTACTATTCACAATACTGTGTATTTATATTTATACTGGTTCATTGATTTTTTTTGTGTTTAAAGCATTTTAATGTTCGATTTTGTCATTCTTTCATTAGAATTTTTCATTGAGGGCATCAGTCCTATCTATCAAGATAGTTTAGTAAATATTAAAAATTAGCAATTTTTCATTTTGTTTGTGATAGGTACTTTTTAATCCGTTGATTAAATTATAATTTAAGAGGTTTTTAATCCATTGACGTTAACGAGTATTTATTTGTATAATAAGAGGAAATTATTTTAATTCAAATATACCCACAATTAAATAATTTAATTATCCCTCTGTTTAGATAAATTGTTACTTGCATGGCCCCTCGGTGACGCTGTAATAGCCAACAGGGCTAACAGTATAGACATACAAATACTTGCATGAAAATATTAAAAAATGTATTGACCAAGAACATTTTTTTTTTCAAAGTGGATTTCTCGTTTCAACAATAAAAAAAAAGTTTGTATTTTATACCATACTTTTTATATTCAAAGTGATCATAATTATTACCGACAAAATTGCTTGTAGATCGAAGTTTAAACGGATATAATATATGATGATCAAACAAGCTTAAATATCGTTTTAGGTTTGATAGACTGAAACTAAGTAGATAGAAATTAGCTCACAAATTGAATATTCTATATTGAAGTCAAATTTAATAATATATGAACTTTTAAAAATACATATTAATATTTATGTGCTTTAAATGTTATTAAATCAAGCGTGTAAGCGTACAATTAATTATTTTAAATGCTAAACTAACGGCTAGTACACAATAGAAGGAACAAAAACGAAATAAAAGAAATAAAGAAAAATTTAAATATGTCATACCCGATAATAGATTATATGTTATTAGAATAACTACTATTTCCACGACTTTGCATATTGCTATTACAATATATAATGTAATGAAATAATTAAAACACTTTTAACGCACATTTTAACCAAAAAAATCTGTGTAATTTAAGAATAGAGTGGTTGGCTCAGAAATAGAAGATAATTGAAAAGAAATATGTTGAGACAAAGTGATTCTTACGTTTACATTACAAAAACAATAAATTGGTTGAATGAAGTTTGAGTGAAGCAAAATGAATCTCATTAAATTTGTTGTTCTAATTTAGTTTTTTTTAAAAGTCAATTCGAAGTAATCATACCATGAAATACTTTTATGACTTTTTAGTATAGTGGTTAGTCACCCTGACTACCAAGGTTGTGTGTTACATTTCCACACTGGACAATTGTTTGTTAATTCACAAATAATAGTTCTGAGTCTGGGTGTTCTGTGTATCCGTTATTTATTTGTTTGTGAAATCCCACCGCTACACAAGGATAATACAATCTCTAAGGCGGGAGTTGTTTAACAATAATTATTTAACATGAGTCCTTTGTACACGTAATATTATAATTTTTGAATCTATTGTTAGGGCTTGTTTCAGTAATACACAGTACTTGCACTTCAATGTTTAATATCCAACCATTTGTAATAAAATGGGCGACCATTTGTAAGAGAATTTACAATTTCATGACCAACTTACAGATGCTATTATTTATACCTTATAATAAGTTCTAATAATTAAGAAAAAATTAAACATTATGTTAAAATATCCTATGCTTCTAATTCTTAAAACATTTCACAGTAAATACTTAATAAAATTCCATAATTAATTACGTAGGTGGCGCTACTGTTGAAAACTATTTCGAAACTTTTGAACTAGAACATGTAAATTCCGATGTATTTACCACTTAAGTTATTATAGATAAATATTATTAACACTATATAAAACATGAAAATGAAATAAGCTAATGCATGACTTCACTAGACTACAAGCAAGCAAAATAAATGGTGTACGTTATTATGTAAGCCCTTCACGCAGGCCACAAAGATACGAATCCAGCCCAGGAATTTTTATATTCCACTTTATATCAATTACTATATTTTTGTTCTTTCCTGATTTAAGTAGCATTAAGATTAAGACTAAAGCTGTTGTCAAACTGTTAGATGTATACTATCCTAAGTTTCTTACAATTTCTACAATAACAGAACCTAATTTATGATGTTAGTTGCTGAAGATTTTCAATGTGGTCCGCAGTCGAAGGTCGGCCTTAAACAAAGTTTTCCGCTTAGGCGTGTAAGTTACAATGCACATAATTTTAACAAGAACTTAAACAGCAATTTCTTCTATTTATGATTAACGAATTTGTAAGCACACTACTTTGCCTCATGTCACGATCAAGGTTAGGTAGTGCAATTTATCTCAATACATATTTATATTGGTTTAATTAACATATACATATTAGATTATATTTTAATTTTAACGTGACATAACGATAACTAAAATATCCGGATAACTTAATATTTGGCGTTTTTGTTCACCTAAGAATGAAATAGTTCAATTGATTTTTCGATGAAAAAAAAAACAAATCAGCCTACCAGATGCTTAGAAAAAATATTTGTCCCTCGACTTGCTTTTTTTATCAAAATTTTAACACTTGATATTACAAAAAAAAATAAGAGGGAGTGAAGCAAAAAAAAAGTGTTATACTTCTAAATCCTGAAAAAGGCTTAGTTTAAATCAGTTAATTAAAGTATTTTTTTTTAAAGTACGAATGGAAAAGTACTGATATATTTACACAATTTTACTTTGCAATTATTACGTAATGAGCAATGGATTACAAAGGCATCCATTTTACAAATTCATTACGTTTTACTCCACAAAGCCACCAACCCTACATGCTGCTTCAAATAGTTCATTGTATCATACAGTTACCGAGTGGATACATAATCACTTCTCAGTCAGAAAAAATGCAATACTGCTTATATTTTACTGTCCTCCTCTTCATAACTTCTTCACCTTCACCACAGAGTACGAGATATTAAGAGAAATTTTCATAAATAAAAAAAATATATTTTGATTTTGAAGTCTCTCAAGCTTAAATTTATATAATTATAGAATGAAAAATAAACCGGTACGGGCAGGGATTCGAACCCGCGACTATTAGGAAACCGTCCCGTCGCTCTACCAACTGAGCTACCGCATCGCTGTCCGCCTAGGTGAATTAAGCATTCTATAGCGTAATCGTTTTTATCGGGACGGATTTTATTTAGGAATTTCGAAAGAAACCTAAAAGATATCACCACCGTCCCGATACGGGCTGGAATCCGTATCGGTTTATATTTCATTCTATATTTATATAAATGAAAATAATCTTAACATGGCTGTAGATTCTATATTTATATTAATTTAAATAATCTTACATGTTCATAGATATTTTCTCTCATTCTTATTAAATTATGCCTCAGCTAGATCATTCTGATTGATTTTCTACCTCCTTATCCCATTTAATTGATAGGTCTACGATAAAGTGATGTTCAACTATAATACCAGATTTTTGTTAGTGTGGCCGTTAAGAATATAGCCTTACAAGTGGTTCCATTGACTCTTATGATAAACCTGCCGTATGATAGACTTTAGTTGAAAATAGAGCAGAGATCTTTACTATGTCGAGCAACAGCGCCAGTTAGGGTTGCCAAAGTTGACAGAAAGTAAATATGTAAATCATCTGCATACATAGAGAGTAAAAGTAATAGGGAGAAAAAAATATTGTGGTTAATAGCATTAATGAAGATGGAAAAGATAAAATGTGACAATATTTCTCCTTGGAGAACACCGGCATTAACACTGCACCAATAGAAAAAGAATTGGTCAATGCGAATGCGTTGTCGCCGTTAACTCAGGTAACTACGAAACCAATCAATTACTGGTGGAAATAAATTTAAATATCTTTTATTGGTAGAAAAGTGAGGTAATGATAGATGGCTTATTAGTTAGGATTACATTGATGCAACTAACTGGTTATAAAAAATAATTAATTGTCTGTATTTTTTTAAATATCATTTTGTCATTTTTACTTTTGATTTTAAAACCGAAAGTAGGTTATTATAATTGTTTTATTACTTCTAATATAAATAGTATGTTATAATTTAACTGAATTATAATAGAATTGCATTTTAAATTTTAAATTTGCGCAAACAAAACAAATGTAGATAACCGATACCTGTGCATTTTTTAAAAATAAATTCAATATCAAAACACATTTGGATCTTATTTTATCAAGAAAAAGAATAAAAAAATGTGCGAGTAGGTTAACAGTACCTACTTTGAACATCTGACAGTTATTCAAACTGTCAGATCGTACGTATACAATTTACCCACTAACTATTTCGAGGAACGTTTTATATCTAATGTAATACATACCTATTTTCAACCAAGCTACAAATTATTATTATTATTATTATTTAGAACAAAGTTAACTAGGTTTTTGTTACCAGGTTTTATTATAAGCATGTTTAATATGTATAATATTTTTGAACTAACTCGTATATTTTATTACGCCATATTATCACTTTATGTAATTATTAAAATCATTAACAAAAATGTTTGTAAATTCTCTTCAACTTAGTACATAATACATAACATATGTGCCGCGTTGAATTCATTTTATATTCGAACCGTTTATAATAGAACTTTCTCTTACAAAGTGTAATTAAAGGCGCATAATATAAGATGTTACATGCGGTGTTTTACTTTAAACAGAAAATTAATATTAAAACAGCTTTCAGGACGGTTTTAGCGGTAATGTCTAAAATAACTATTCTATTTTCAAATATTTAGAATTTTTACTTATAAATTAAGTATAGTAGTAAGTATTGTTTTTATCTGTTTATACTAATTAATTATAAACTTTGATAAGGTTTTTTAAATTATAACAAATACTTAGATATGTTATTAATAATGATATACCTATTATTGGGGCTGTACTTTTTGAGACTTACCTAAACACAAACTATACATATTTATTATGTATAGTACATAAATTATTCGTCAGGGTTTTGATTCAAGTAAAGTAGTTCAAGCCCCGCATTCAACCTTATTATTGTTTCCAGAAAAAATAAATTATTTTTAAATACAAAATCGTGACATATTTTTATTTTGTCAAGGTTAAAAGAAATTGAGGTGAACTGAAGGTAAGGTGAAATTCGGGGTTAATGGTCTAAAATTAAAATACCGTTAAGAATAATTTTAATTCATAAATATTTTTTAGCAAATCTGGCAATAGATCAAATAAAAACATTAAGATGTAGTATGGGTTAGTTTTGAGCTGTTCCTAAAATGTTAATTCCCAAATGTTATTGTCCCATTTTCCAATTCACAACAATCTGTGTTAGACTTGTGAAGAGTACTAATGTACACTTTACAAGTATGAAACCAAAAGATTCAAAGTCGATGTCTCAGTAATTTTTTTTTCATTTTTAAATAGGTAAAAGTGCACGGTTCCAACGGTTAGGTCCATGGAGAAGAGCCGACAAAAACTCCATGGTCTCCATGGCTTTTAACTTATTTGTGAAATGACAATTATTTGCAAGAAATTAGGGGTTCTAAGCTTAACATTCACTATAATACATTCAGTATATTTCATCTTCAAAGTAAACGTTAATAGACTATTGTTCACCGTATTCAGTGGTTTTATTGAAACATCGAGTACACGATTTTCAATAAATTGGTTACAGCCAGACCTTTCTATCGTCAACATAGTATTAATAATAAGCTTTCTTTGTATAGTAGAAGACATTTAGTGTACCCTTTATAGTATTTGTTTTATGTAATAAGTCAGCAATAATTTTTGGCAATATAATGTAAAACGAATTAATTTGCAAAAAAAAATTATTAGTCTAAATTTAAGAACCATTATCTTATGTTATCTATAAAAAGATATCTACGAAAATATATTTATCTAGTAAAAGAATCTAGTTATATTGAGTAAATGCGGCTTGTACTAGCCGAGCAATACCCAGATGTGCTTAGATTGCGTCAATGACTGCCGAACGTTATTTTGTGCTTACCTTCCTTATCTTTAAGTCATTAGGTATATAATCCAAACTGAAAGAATTGCAAATTGAGCGGAGAGTGGCGTAGTTCATGTATTCCGGAATATTGTGTTTCAAAGATCCAATATGTGTTGTGTTTGTTGTGTTGTGAACAAGTTGTGTTAACTCGAATGACAGTCCTCTTATTAATTCTTTGTCTATTCTCCTACCTTTTAATAATGTTATTTATTTTTTTATTACAATAACATATAAAATATATATTAATTCAATTTAAATCTTTAATTCACAAAACAAATATTTTATTTAAATAATAATCATTAAGTAATTAATATACATAAATTCAACGCTTGTGAAACCATTTCTTATTACAGTAGGTTAAAGGCGTACATTCAAAAAAGTATTTTCCGAAGGTTCCATAGTACTTTATCATAAAATACCTGCCATTATCCACGCCTGAACCCATTTATCCTCTCGTCTATTTCAACCAAATATATGAGTAGTTGTAACCAAATAATCAAATGGAAAGGAATATTCCTATTATTTTTAATATGATAGTAAATTTAAAATGTTTACTATGTGGATATTTTAATTTATTTTTTTTTTTAAATCAGATTTAATAAATTTTTTAAACTTTTCCTTGTTTTAATAAAAATATCACTTTTCGAAACAGTCAATGAAGGAATTCTTTTAGTCTTTCTGAAGAATAAAATGACTAATATCCATGAGGAAAAATTTTCCAGATATATCTGTCAATTATTTCTCTATCCTGAATGACCTAAATAGAATCATTAGAAAAATTCTTCACTTTCATCGTTTTTCCCCATCTTATCTTAAACTTTTCGTTCTTTGCTACCAATTTCGTATTAGTGTTACTTCCTTCTCAATTAGAGTTAATCTAAACACTAATAATTTGTGATACTTTTAATTATAAAAAGAGAACGATGAATTTAAAAAAAAAGTATAAATTAAATATAGTGAGGCAACAAAAGATGGACAAAAAATCTTAAATAATTCTTTGTTCATTCGAAATTTTAAAACAATGTAATAAGCATCAATTAGCTCAAAAATAAATTCTGATCAAATCTTGTCCATAAATGATTTTATACAAATTGGTAACCTTTATTCAGAGCGTCTGCTCTGCCTTCTTATCTGCTTCTTATGCCTAGACAGACAAACATTTTTGCTGATATTTAATCAATAACAGAGTTATTGTGAAATATTATGTTGTTAAAAAAGACTTCAATGTTAACTACATGTAAGTAGATTTATGTAACTTATATTTCCATGACATCAAAGTACCTTTATTAATAAAAACTATCATAATTGGTGGCTACTTATAACTAGTTTATAGTAATATGATAGTGAAGAAAATAAATTCTACAAAGCTAGATCAACACTATTACCTAATATAGCGTAATAAAATAAAATAAAATAAAATAACTAGCAAAGTTAGAACTGAAGACCAAATGAAGCGACGGATATTGCTGTTATTGAAATTTTAATTAACCTGCCACAACTTCTCGTTTATGTTCCATTTTATAAACCAATAATTTACGTACGAGCTTTTAAAATTAAATGTTATAAAAATCAGATAACTTTTAGCATACGTTTTCAATTTAAAAAAATGTTCTAAATTGGTGGACTCAAACTACTAAAACAGATATATTAATAAAAAATACTTAATATAACAATAATAATAATAAGTAAATCGAAAATAATTAATTTATAACTTCAGTATTTTATTACCCTTGGTTTAAATTTCGATCGTAGAAAATAATGATAGACATATGAAGCCGCGACGTGCGTGCTATCGGAATTTCAAAAATATAACATCTTCACAGTCGTATTATGAAGAATTAAAAATATTAAGTATTTTGCGATAAAATACTCCAGCTGTCATTTTGTGTTGAAAAAAATAATTTCTAATATTACAGTAAATACATACATACATAAAAAATACATCTGAAACTGGTAAAAACCACACTCAAATGGTTTTAACCGTCTCTTAATCCTTCAGGACTAGTAAAGTTATTTTAGGATTTGAAATATCAGTATGAATTAAAGGTAAAATAATAAAAAGCAAAGTGATTTTTAAATGGATTGAACACGCAAGTTATAGTAATTTGCAAATGCAATTTCTATTCAGTTGCTGGGAAATCAATTCTAGACGGGGATTGAGGTCAGGTACTACCTATCCGCTTAGTCGGAATTATAGTTTTCATTTTATGTACTATTATAAAAGTAACTGAAGTATATAAATATACATTATGTGATTTATTTGTTGTTTTTTTATTGGACCATTATTATTTTTTTGCAACTGGCACATAAAATATTATCCAATTATTTATATCTAGTTATGTATTTATACATAATGGTAATTATATTGAGGATCGGAGTAAAGTTTTATTAAATAAATTGTATACTAAAATAGATCAAAATGAAGACAAAGAATAAATTAAGACATTAAAGACTAGGTAATAATAATACATATATCGAAATAATTCTAAATGTATAGTTATGCGATTTTTAACTAAAATGAAATTAAATTTCTATAATAATGATTCGCTCCTATAACGTTCATTTAAATAATCTTTCATGATAGTTAAGTCTGTTACACTTATTAAATGATAATAATAATAATGATCATTATTGGGATCGAAATTATAAATGTAGGTACCTAGGAAAACAGTGATCGAAAATTGTATCAAAGAACAAATGAAATTGAGGACCCAAAATTAAAAGTAAAACATAAATCGCAATAATCCAAAAACTTAATATATGTTTCATGTGCGAGGATTCAAAAAGATGTTATAGTTTTTCTGTGTCTTCATAAGTTAGGCATTTTAACCACTTAGGAAAAGCGATGGTTTAAAAAGCATAACTTTTAATAATCTTCTTTATGATTTTTCCAATGTCAGCAATAAAGTTAGAGGTACATCATCATACAAATATACAATAAGAAATTAGCGATTGAGCAAGATCGGAATAGAGTATTTGAAGAATATCTACTTCTTTAAAGAGAACTTCGAAGATTTCTAAGCACTTAAATTAGTTTTCTGACTTTTACCACAATACGTTTACTCCAAGAAAGATAGTCTATACAAACTCTAAAATATTTATTTTTGATGATACTACTGATCTTTAAACAGATAGCTGATTGGCTGTTTCAGGACAGGAGCATGATCTGTGATAAGTGAATTTAAAATAAGCGTTGGTTACATTGCATTTTTTTTAATAATTTGATCCAGGCAATTGTTATTGCGAGTTGGGAAAGAATATGCTGATGTTTCTAAATAGTTTAGATTTGATTGTACGTTTCTAAATAGTTCAGCAGTCTTGGCCGTATATGACTATCTAAGCCATGATTACAGAGGAAGATTACCTTTAATTTGTCCCAGTTGGTAGTTCATGCTTTGCCTTTGTGACTTTTTTTTTTTTTTTTTTTTTTTTTTATACAAAACTAGGTTAATGCTTGACTACATTCCACCTGATGGAAAGTGAAATGTAGTCTTAGGTGGTAAAGCGCATTAACCTAGAAGCCTATTCACTCTCCTCTTGAAGACACCCACATTATATTTTGCCGGAAATACCGACGCCGGCAGATTGTTCCAGTCCTTCGCTGTACGCACTAAAAAAGATGAAGCATAGCGCTTCGTTCGGACAGGTGGAATGTCCACAACAAAAGGATGAAAACCTGCCGTGCGTCGGGTCGTCCGGTGATGGAAGGGGGATGGGGGAATTAGGTCGTGCAATTCCTGCGCACACTCACCAAAATGTATCCTATAGAATACTGAGAGGCTGGCAATTCTACGCCTGTGTTCAAGGCTGTGGAGTTTGGCGTCAACCAATTTAGGGTCGCCAATAAGCCTCTTTGCTCGCCTCTCAATTGAGTCCAGAACCGCAAGATGAGTCTTTGCGGCACCAGCAAATATGTGGCCACAATACTCTACACACGACCGGATCTGTGCTTTGTATAATACAAGAAGCTGTCCCGGTGTAAAGTACTGTCGCACCTTCGCAAGTACGGCAAGCTTTCCTGCAGCTGCTCTTGCTCTGGACTCAATGTACCGACCAAAGTTGAGGTTCGAGGAGATCTCTAAGCCTAACAACTGAAGCCAGTCACTGTATTCCAAGGATACATTCTGGAAAGTAGGAGCCAAGGTGAAGGGGCTCCTTTTGGCGGTGAACAAACACGTCTGCGTTTTGGTGGCGTTGAATTTGACAAGATTGGCATTGCCCCATGCGGAGACTGCCTGAAGTTTGTCATTCAAACGTTGCACCATGGCTTCTCTTTCAGATTGTACTTCATCTCTACTAGCCCGAGAACTTGGCAGATATCTTTCTACAACTGTGCTGTCGTCTGCATACCCATAGATACCGGGCTTCAGCAGATCGTTAATGTGCAGCAGAAAAAGAGTTGCAGAAAGAACGGACCCTTGAGGTACTCCGGAATTTATTGTCAAGGGTTCCGAAGAACACCCGTCGACGACAACACGGAGAGATCTCCGGCTCAAAAAGTCCGTTATCCAGCCAATCAGACCAGGAGATATACCGTACGCTGAAAGCTTGCTTAAAAGGCTCACATGCCAGACCCTGTCAAAAGCCTTCGAGACGTCCAGAGAGACGGCGACCGCTTCTCCGTTCCTCTCGATGGCTTCGCCTAAAATGTGTGTTGCGTACGCTAGAAGGTCCCCAGTGGACCTATTTCGGCGAAATCCGTACTGTCGGTCACTGAGGAGATCGTTACCTTCTACGTACGCTAGAAGCCGCGAGTTCAATACACGCTCCATAATCTTGCAGAGTATGGAGGTGATTGAAATGGGCCTATAATTGGCAGGATCGGCACGGCTGCCTTTTTTGGGCACGGGTTGCACGTTGGCAAGCTTCCAGGATTCCGGCACTTTTCCAGTCTTGAAAAAGAGGCGATACAGACGTGTCAATACAGGAGACAACTCAGCTGCACATGTCTTGAGCAGAATGGCTGGTATACCATCAGGACCACTGGCTTTATTCACATCTAAACGACACAATGTTCTCCATACCTCTTTGTTAGTGATGCGGATTTCAGGCATCGAAATACCGCAGTGAGGAAGATGTTCTGGAGAAGCATTGCCAGTGTCTAGATGCGAATTCTCAGCAAACAGAGAAGCAAATACATTCGCTTTCTCTGTTGCTGTGTGGGCCAGGGATCCATCAGGCTTCAGCAAAGCAGGCAGTGAGGGTTGGCAGAAGTTCGACTCGATCGCTTTGGCAAGAGACCAGAAAGCTCGACTGCCAGTTGGTCTGACAGAGAGCTTTTCGCCATTCTTAACGATCCGATCAAGACGAGCCTTCCGCAATGCCTTTTTATAGGACTTGGCAGCTTGGTTAAAGGCTCTCTTCTTTGTACTTACATCCGGAGTTTTGCGGCTTCGAGCATCAGCCCAAATGAGGTATGCCGAATGTTTTCGGTCATGTGCATGACGACATTCGGCATTAAACCATGGGCGAGCTTTGCCACCGATGGGTACGTCAGCAAAAGGAATAAAATACTCCATTCCCTGATGCACCACATCGGTTATAGCATCCGCGCAACTCGACGGATCCAAAGAAGAGAAGCAGACCTGCCGCCAAGGATAAGACGCAAAAAAGTGCCGCATCTCATCCCAATCTGCTGACTTGTATTTCCATACTCGCCTAACACCATGTGGTTCGAAAGCTGGTGGGGAATATGTAAATACAGATTTCACCAGACAGTGATCGGAGGTTCCCAAGGGGGACGTGACCTCTACACGATACCTGTCCGGATCAGTTGTCAGCAGAAGGTCCAGGCAATTTGCTGTATGGCCTACCACATCTGGTACCCTTGTCGCTTGCCTCACCAGCTGAAAGAGGTCCAAGGACAACGCAAAGTTCCGCGCTTCTCTTCCAGCATGGTCGGTCTTCTGGTACGGGAACAGCCAGTCCTGATGACAGGCATTAAAGTCCCCCAGAAAGACGAGCTGCGCCGAAGGGTACTGATACAGAGCCATATCTGCAGCCTCACTGAGATACTCAAATAAACGAGTTGTCTCCTGGTCACCGCTGTGCGAACGGTAGACACAGGAATACAGGATTTTTTCGTTTCCTGTGTCCACTAAAACCCATAGGGAAGAAAAAGTGGGGTCTTCAAGGTGACGGAGACGCTGAACACAGAGGTCGTTCCGCGCGTACACACTGACTCCGGCCCGTGAGCGAAAGTTGTGCTCTAACGAGTAACCGGGATAATCCAAGTATGCAGCGCTCAAAGGACATTGTATCTGCGTCTCCGTCAAAAAGAGCAAGTGCGGCTGCTCTGTCTCCAGGTGGTGGTGGACAGCTAAAAGATTTGAGTGCAAACCCCTGATATTAGTGAGGTGCACTTTATATGAGGAGGAGTGCAACCGCTGTGTAACCTTGTTCCTTTTTCTTAACTTTTTCATTAAAAAAATATATATATAAAAGTGAATAGGGATGGGAAATGGCAGTTGAACGAGACGGCACGTATCGAACCCGACGTCGAAATTGGTGATGTCTTGCCACTGGGAGGCTAGTCTGGAGACTGCGGGGACGCCCGAACCCCCCCAGGGATCGCCATCGGGCCTCCTCGTCTGGTCGCCAACCAGCACGATGGAGCCACCCTGGGATTTTTCACAGCTGGCGGGGCAGCCTTTCGTGGTTGGCTATCCCACTAATTGGGCCCCCAACTATCTGCGGGCGGCCAGCGGAAAGCCGTCGCTTCGGATCCAGCTACCCTCCTCGACTAGACACCCGACAAAACAAACACCAACCCGACGTCAGACCGGTTCGCCAACG
Source organism: Napeogenes sylphis (assembly GCA_959347405.1). Taxonomy (NCBI): domain Eukaryota; kingdom Metazoa; phylum Arthropoda; class Insecta; order Lepidoptera; family Nymphalidae; genus Napeogenes; species Napeogenes sylphis. Next base: position 23,111,687 of record OY365788.1, on the reverse strand, counting down.
CACCGCAACTGTTCAGACCCATTTCCCATAAACGGCTTCATCGAGCAACGTGCCGGAACACGACTAGGTCGCTTTGCGGCACGATTCTGCCCGATGGGTGGTAACTTTGCCGGCGACCGGATGTTATGATCTACCACCAAGGAAGGCTGACTGAAGGAATATTATCTTTGCTTGCATTCTTTTTTTTTGTTTCATTCGTTTTAAAATAATATTCTAAAATTGAAAAACCTCCATTTCAGTCGATGTGACGCCGCGAGTCGGTTCTGTCAATGGTAGACAAAAGCTTTTGTTGATAAAAATCGCTGCACGAACACAAATGAGTTAATAAAACTAAACTTGATACATAACAATCTTATGAATTGATAGGAGTCATTATTTTTAGTTTATTTTTAGTATAGGACCTGACAGTACTCTGATGTATAGATGCTACTGAATTTTAGCGTCGTGTTTAGCCTATTTTTGTTCTTAATTTAAATAACATTTGTTTTTTTACTTAATCCCTCAACAAAAAACATGTTTATATTGAAACAAGTTTCAGAGGGACGGAGATTAAATTGTCTTTGTAATAAATTATATATTCAATAAAAAGATGTCTTATTTAATAAATTTTAATTAATATATATTTTTTTACTGGGCAAATAAAACACAACAGAAATTTAGAATATGACATAAATTATTCCTTTTTTAAGGAAATAAAACTTGATACTGTTTTGTTTGTTATATGAAAATTAGTTTTCTGCATACTAAAATACAACATTCAATTTTATGCCCCAAAAATAATCATCAAAAACCAGTTATTTACTAAAGTATTTATAATTTCCTTTATGAGACAAACGAAGCTAATTAACACTTATCCAATTAAAGTTATTACTCGTTAGCTAGAGCTTAACTCTGGTTTCAAAATGTTCGGTATACAATGTTCCTTGAATTATATTCGAAGCAACTAAGTATGCTAAAAAATAGTCATTTTTTATTTATATTTTTAAGTGATACACGAGTTTATGTAGAAATACATGTACGTTTGTTAATTTATTTTTTTAACAGTTATATACTGGTAGATTATATCTCAAGATTTAAAAATATTACGTTTATCGCCAAAATATTACGATAAGTGTCAAATCAGATCTGCGGTCACTAAAAATTTAACAAAAGCATTGCTTCATTTTACATTTATTTATTTCACTATTATTAGTATTAAATAATCGTGTTAGTATTTTTTAAATATTTTAGAAGTGACGCAGGATTTTTAGTCGGATCATTTTACTTATATAAGATAACATTTTAATTTTTACATGGCATGATGATGACTCAAATATATTTAACACTAGCTGTGCCTGCGACATCGTAGACGTAGGTTTCGATTTTGATAAAACGTACCCTTTGTACTTACCAATGTATGTAAAATTATAAACGAACGAATGAATTTTTGAAAATATTTTATTTCGTGTTGTGTGCACAACTAAAAGACAAACAGATAAACAGACAAAGATTTTAAAAATGCTGAAGTGGATTCTGTTAGTTATCACTTCACTTCCTGGTATATTTTTTTAATATTTTCAATGTACAAAGACTACTTATTCCTGTACAGATTGATTTCATGTATAGAATAGGATTTGTATATTACCTATTAAGTAATTGACATAAATTGACATACTTTTTTACTTCTTAACCGATTTATATGAAACAAACACCAAGTGTTAAGACGAAGACTGTGACAATATACTCCTGAAAACCACATTCAAATTGGTTAAGCCGTTTATGAGATTAGCGTGCACAAACATACAGACATACAGACAAACTGAAAAACCATTGTTTTGGGTTCTCTTGCTCTAATAAAGGCCCCCTATGATGTTTTTTTTATATTTTCCATGTACAGAAACGGATCGGTGACAATTTTATTATATGTATAGAGGACATAATGATAACTCTAAGATATTTGAAACTTAAAATGTAAATTTAGTAGTTTAATGTTAATTAATATAGTAGTAGTTCAATTTGTAGTTTAATTTGTAGTTTTTAAATTTAAAATGTATGTTTAAGTGCTGCTGAGAGTAAAATAATTATTTTGTCGGAGATACACAATCAAATCGTCATCAAATTTATAAGAATATCTATATGAGCTTCTGCTCAGAAGAACATATAACATCATCTTTCATTTAAATCAGTTAATTAGAGCATAAAAGTTATAAGTATGAATAAGAGTATAATAATATAATATGCTCCATTTTTTGCAACTATTACGTGATATGCACTGGATTACAAAGGCAACGTTATTTAAAATTCATGGCTTTTTACTCCGGAAAGCCGCCGACTCAACATTTTGCTTCAGAAAGAATAACATATTATGCTGTTACCAAGTACATAACGAATAAAATGTAATTTAAATGCGATACTGTTTTTAATTCATCACCATAAAGAATGATATTTTAACATCGATTGTCATGAATATTTATCTTGTTGTGTTAACCAAATTGTAGCCTATATTGTTGCTACTCACATTCAAAGGCATCCTGTAGTCATATTTTCAGAAGAAATATCCAATTAGCCTAACATATTCTGAATAATACAATGTAATACAAACCCAATTTATACTGAACTGATTCCCGCTAGTTTATAAAACTGCACCCAATAAAACTATATTCTATTGAAATGTATATAATTTATCCATGTTGTGACCAGTGAATTAAGAAAAATTTGAATGTTTAAAAATAAATTTATATAAATATAGAATGTAAAAAACCGATACGGGCAGGGATTCGAACCCGCGACTACTGGGAAACCGTCCCGTCGCTCTACCAACTGAGCTACCGTATCGCTGTCCGTCTCGGTGAATTAAGCATTCTATATGTGATCGTCTTTATCGGGACGGTGGAGGAAAGAAAGGTGGAAAGGTGGTGGTGGAAAGAAACCTAATAGATGTCACCACCGTCCCGATAAAGACGATCACATATAGAATGCTTAATTCACCGAGACGGACAGCGATACGGTAGCTCAGTTGGTAGAGCGACGGGACGGTTTCCCAGTAGTCGCGGGTTCGAATCCCTGCCCGTATCGGTTTTTTACATTCTATATTTATATAAATTTAAATAAGCTTAACATGGCTATACATGTTTAAAGATATTTTCAAAAATTGATTTCGGTAGTGGCATCTTTTCAATGTTTATCTATACTGCAAAGTTAGAAACATTGGTTAGGATTTTCGAAAGAAACCTAATAGATGTCACCACCGTCCCGATAAAGACGATCACATATAGAATGCTTATTTCACCGAGACGGACAGCGATACGGTAGCTCAGTTGGTAGAGCGACGGGACGGTTTCCCAGTAGTCGCGGGTTCGAATCCCTGCCCGTATCGGTTTTTTACATTCTATATTTATATAAATTTAAATAAGCTTAACATGGCTATACATGTTTAAAGATATTTAAAAAAAAAATGTTTAAAAATATTTACTTTTTTTATTGTAAAAAGTTATGTATATTAATATGACTACCTATATATTCCCAAACCAAAATAAAAAATATTATAGCAGTAATATTTTGATGTTTGCAAGCAAGGAATAATCTTCAATCAGGACTCATCCTCATTTTATCAAATATCTTGAACTAGAATTATTGACCTATCATTTATCGGTCAGTAATTCTAGTTCAAGTCGGTCAATGTAGGTAACATTGTTAAAAAAAACATTTTTTCTTAAATGAAAGATAAAAAATAGTGGTGTCTCTTTTTAAACATCTTCTACCTGTCCATGTTACAGTATATCTAGATTGTAAGAGATTTGCCGTATTCTAAATTTGATTGTCTAAAGTTATAATATTAAAAATTCGGCTGTGTTGTATTATAATACATTATTTGGGCTACACAAATCGATCCTTTGAGAGAACAGACACAATTGAGAAAACAGATTTGGTACCTGAAAAAAACACAGATTTGTTATCTGCCGATTGAACATAAATTATAAATGCCCTGGCATATAATTCAAGTGAAATATTTAATTTATGCTCTGCTTACAGTATTGTTTACAGAAAGAATTTAAGGATTTTTCAAAAACAATTAAATAACATATAGGTTTGTGTGACATTTAATAAACACCCTTTTATTCTTTACATTATTCGTCAACAAGCAACGCCACTAACAGGATACAATACAAATTAAGTTTTATTAATTTATTAAAACAATGAAATTATATGAATTGTAATCGATTTTATTTTAATCGTTTACGCAATAATATTAATAATTAAAGAATAAATTAATATCCAATATTTTGAAGACCGTCAAACAGTCAATACCATATCTATATAATTGGAGCAAATTAGAATATAGGTTTGTGATTACAAATAAATGTTTAAAATTTGCTTTTTTAATATTTAACAAAAAATATAGGCATTAGATATTTATTGTAATAATATAGACATTATATATTGCACCCATAAATACTTTTTTAATGTATGATTTTTAAATTTAGCTCAGTTAAGGTTTAGCCTGCGGTATACGTTTGCTTGAATACCTTAAGTAACGGCTATAAAAAGTAAATACCTAACATTGTCAATTAAGCAATTTTGTACGCCAATGAACGATAATAATTCCATATGGCCAAAATTATATAGTTATCGAAATAACACTATTTTTGTACGGATTTAGCTCGCGTATAAATCTTAAATATTTAATCCAGACATATCACGAGTTAAATCCGTAAAAATAAGGTTTATTTCAATGTAAGGTACTCGTTTACTCGTTTTTTACTCGTTTTTTTTCTTATTAAGAAAAATAGAAAACGTCGATTCACTTTTAAAACTGAAGAGTATTGTGTAGTGCATCCGTAATGAAATAACTGGAAAATTTAAATTAAGCGGTTGCTAGCTGTTCTTGATAAAGCGATATTCTCAGTCGAATTTAAGTACCTAAAGCACCATTAAAACCATTCAATTGCAGTAACTCAAGATTGTAATTCTATTAAGGCAAATAGCAAATACATCTGTCCTTGAATATATTGTGGATGTTTCTAGCAATTAGGATTAAAGTGGTTTTCATGATTATAACTTTCTAGAAATATACTGTAGTTTTCCAAAAATAGTTTTCTTTATAACCTTGAAAAATACAAAATGAAACGCTGCAAGTTTAAAAGCAACACTAATAGTATTCTTCAGGCGTCATCGCAATGAAGTAACAAAAAATAATTTGTATTAAATAATTTAGAAGAGATATTATATTGACCATGCTCATAATAAAATTCAAAGTTCAGTTCTTACAGTATAATATTAATATTTTTTAATGTAGGTATTAAAAAAAGTTAGTGTAGGAGTATTAAATCAAAAAATATTAATAAAATTACACTTTTCTAAGATTCTACAAATTTTTATTAATTGTTTCTAAACTGAGTTTACTAATTTGATCACAAATTTGGTAACTACGAGGATTTTAGAAATAAATTAGATGTGTAGTCATATTTGTACGTAGTTGTAAAATACGTTGGCGCAAAGACAAAGCTAATTCTGAAGCTAACGTTGAATGATTATCTTCTAGTTTCTTGATCGTAAATTTGAGCGTTGTTTCAGCAGCAATGAGATTGGCATCTTGACGACAAAGGACTTCGACAGCAAGTTTTACAGGACTCAAGATATTTTCTATATTGACTAAAGCATCAAAATCATATTCTAAAAACCTATACTCCATGTTCGTACTAAGGCCAAGATCAATCAAGGCTTTAGCAATGTACAATTTTAATTTGTTAAATTTTTCTACCATCATAGCCAAACTACTCCATCTTGTCTTATAATCTCTGTCTAATTCTATTCTTCGTCCAAATTCTTTCTTAATGTATTCCTAAAATACGTAATTTTTATTTGGTGAGCCTTTAAATATCCGTACAATTTTCCGAACCCTGTCGATTAATATCATTAAAATCAGATTTCAATTCTCCTTCCATCTCCGTGTATTCGGAGATGGAAGGAGATGGAGATGGAAGATTTAACTGTGAATCTACCATCTTCAAACTTTTCAGTTATATTTGATCTGTCCTCGTCTTTATTTATATCAGCCTCAGAATTTTCAAATGGATCATGAACACTTTATTCTTTAATTTTATATATTACGTCTAATATACCAATCCATGGGTTGTTGATATGCTGGAATCAAACTACCGGTTTTAACCATAACCGAGGCTCCGTCAGTTGTTATTGCAACAATACTCTTGTCTAAATCAAGGTCAAATTCCACCATTTTCTTTTCTAAGTTTTCTACGCAAACTGTTGCTGGCATACTTCCAAAAATACGAGTAAGTCCTAAATTCCAAAACCAAGCACGATTATTGGAGCAGGTATGGATGTTGACGTTAAAATACCGCCTGTAACATGTAGACATCCACTCGTCAAAAGTTAGCGAGAAACGGTGCTCACTTTGTTTCAACTGCAACAATTCATGTAGAACTTTCATACGGACAGTCGTTCCGTAGTTCATTACCATCATTCGAATAGATATTGAAAATCGAGGCAAGCCTTTTGTTTGAAACAAATCTCGTAAATCTTCAGAAGTTACGAATACAATGAAGGGTAAGCCGTCTTTTGCAGTCACACGTGCAGCTCTTTCTTCTATTGATTTTTGCGCTGTTTTGAATAGGAAAATGGCCTGCGATCTTCGTTCGCTTTGATTTCGGATTAGTTTGTGATTCTGGAGATAACACACGGGATAATGAACAGTTACTCGCACTTGTCGAGGACGCTACATTTTCAGGGCTTTTTTTGCTTATATCCTCTATATTGTGATGCCTATCAGATCTAGCAGTAGTTTTATGTATAATACTGCACAGTTCAAATTTTGTCGTTAACCCGTCATTTGATTTGAGAAAATATTCCCAAACATAAGAACTAGAAGAAAAGTCACTATATTGAACTGGACTTGACATTTTTTAGGTTTAATCACTGTACCAAAAAACTTTACGAAGATATGAAACAGTCAATAACTTGAGTTATTAATTATATTTCTCGCAGATGAACATATTTGTTTAGTTTACTTCAAAACTGATTAACAAACGACTCGCACTTGTTTCACTCACACACCACTACCCCCACTAGACCCGCATCGCGATGCGCGCGCTTAAATTCTTTGCCAGTGCGCAAGTGATCGCTATTTGCATGCACGCTTGTTTTCAGTCCCGCAAATCCCACGCGGATCCCGCGCTCGTAATCCTGCAACACGCGGGATTGAAAAAATGACGCGGGATCCCGCAATACCGAAATCTCGGTATTCCGGGATTGGAAGCCCTAAAAAAAATAAGGAAAAAGTAAAGGTACGTTTCTATGTTTTCAAAAGCGAACCCAAGTTCGGTAATTAGATGTTTGTTTCTAAAATCACATTTGAAATTATATATTGGGTCTTGTTACACTAATATTTCAATATCAAGTTTATCAATCAATTTATATTATAGAACACTTTGAAACATTGTGTATTTTTTAAGTAATTTGGCAAAGATATATTCTTTTTTTTTGCATTTTCATTTTTTATAATAGTGATGTATGAATACTTCCTTACATTTCACTTTGCAACCTATTTAGCTGAGTTCTAGGGAAAACCACAAGTAACTATCTTTAGTTCATTTAATAATGAATTAAGATAAGATTATAATGAGAAGAAATGCATTATTTTGAGAACCAAAGGACCTACGTAAAAAAATATTTTTCTAGTTAGTTCCTTATCCTTTTAGAAAATATTAAAGCAGTTACATGAAGAAATGAATTTTACAACAAGAAAAAAATACATTTTTTTTCAAAATGTCATTCGGTAATCGAATAGTTTGCATTTATTACAATTTATTTTTTCCGAGCACGTGTAATTGGAACGCATATGGGAACTTCTGCAACTCACCAAAGTATTGCAAATAGATGAATGGATTAAGCACGTGTTAGATATTATAAGATTCTACAATTAAAAACCACTGAATTAATATAGTATAAATTATTTAATCGAGCTAATTCATACTATTAATATGATAATATATTTCAGTGCATTATTTGGATAAGTTTAAAGAAAAGAAAGAGCTAAACTAATATATCATTTAATATAACAAAATGACTCCCGGTACATGAATATAATAAATTCAGTAATATAGTTATTACTGTGTAATTATTTAGACAATTACCAGTAACTCAAAAGTGTGAAATACCCACCATAGTTATTACACACTTTATAAACAATGTAAATATAAGAATAACTTATCTTGCCAGTTGTCCAATACAGATTTCCTTTAATAGAGTCTTACAGCCATATTTATAACATAACAACATCGACAGAAGCGCCAACGGCAGCTTCTGGAGATAAGTCATATTCACAACTTTAAACATCATTAAATATATCATAATAACAATATAATAATACATAACCATTTTAAATGCCTAAGCATATTTATTATAACAATCTTATACCTTTCACACATTTATGGCTTACCTAATAAGATATGTAAATACAATATATTTAATATATTAAGGCTACTTCCGATAGCTCGTCAAATCAATATCTTTTACTACTTTTATAACATACCAGTAATAACAATGATATGTAGTTCTAAGTAATTCTAAATTCGTAAATCTAATTGTAATAACAATATTTATCGTCAACGTTATTATGTAGTTAAATAAATAATTTCATATTTATATTACCTACATACCAAATTACTATATAATCACAATCTTATATGTAGCAATACTACAATAATATAACACGGTCATACTGACAAATACTTCGCTCTCGAAGTATACACTCCTACTTATATATATATTTTTATATATATATTTTATATTTTATACATTCCTTTTTTTTATATTTTGTCATTTTCCTAGACTCGTGAAACCCCTTTACATAAACATCTTTTTTATGTTTTGTCTCATCACATACATTTTTTTAATATTTTGTCAGTTGCCTAGACATGTCAAATCCCCTTCACCCGCTGCTAGTGAGCTAGATTTGCACCAAGCAAAAGACCGACCAGCGGAAACATTACCCTTTTTTTTTTTTAAGTTTTGTCAGTTGCCTAGACGTGTCAAATCCCTTCACCCGCTGCTAGTGAGCTAGATTTGCACCAAGCAAAAGACCGAACAGCGGAAACATTACCTCTTTTTTTAAAATGTTTTGTCAGTTGCCTAGACATGTCAAATCCCCTTCACCCGCTGCTAGTGAGCTAGATTTGCACCAAGCAAAAGACCGACCAGCGGAAACATTACCTTTTTTTTAAAGTTTTGTCAGTTGCCTAGACATGTCAAATCCCCTTCACCCGCTGCTAGTGAGCTAGATTTGCACCAAGCAAAAGACCGACCAGCGGAAACATTACCTTTTGTTTTTTTTTTAAGTATTTGTCAGTTGCCTAGACGTGTCAAATCCCTTCACCCGCTGCTAGTGAGCTAGATTTGCACCAAGCAAAAGACCGACCATCAACAACTTACTAACCGATCTTGTAACTTAGACCCGCTTTAGCGCCGAGTTACAATTCAACCAACTTTATCCCATTGAATAAAACAATATAATAGAATATATATACAATATAGTAGTAAATAATATATGTAATACAATTGGTACGATAGTATATAGAATAATATAATCATTAAAAAATATATATAATAATAATTAAAAAATAAATATTTGTCTTATTATTATTAGGTTTTTTTTTTCTCAAATTTCATTTTCCACAATAACATTTTTTTATCCACCTACTCTAGGCCAGAAACAAGGTTTTCCTTTTCGATACCAAGATTCCTTAAATTTCCTAAACATTTTATAGCCTGTTCGGCCTACCTGACACAATATTACACTATTTTACATTAATTTACTTACCTAGAAAACGTATCGTTAGTCTTGCAAATTACTTTTACATATATCCAAATATTTAAACTACTAAAGATGAAATTTTTGTATTAATATCCGATATACTACCACAAACTAATTCAAAGAATTGTTATTCACTAAAACTTATTTTTGTACAACACAATCACTTTGTTTTCAAGCATACTCACAATAACAGTCCTCTTAAACGAAAGTATACAGAAATGCTTCTTAGGTTGTCTCCGATGTTTTCTTTTTCGTTTCATGAGTTTTCTTATGACCTTCCCCTTATAATGTTCCAATATTTGAATCACAATGCAGACCCCTTGAAAGGCCTTCGTAGTAACAGTTGCCATTGCAACAATAGCTCCAGTCAATTCTTCAGGCAAGGCATTCCCGTTGCTGCACCAAAATTCAGCACCCAGATCACTCCTTGAATCGGAGATGGCAGTGTAGCAAATTCTTCAGTTCTATAAAAAAACAGAAATTAATATTATTATAATTCCTGTGTCCCGGACGTGCTAGTTCCTGATACTCCTCAGACTCGATGAGTTTCAACGTCACAAGACTCGGTAGCATCGGATGCAACAAGATCCACAGTCTCGTTGTCCTCCTCTCCTCGGATCTCTTTTGAGAGACTCGAACAACGACATATCAGCCAGGCGTTTTGCCTTTGTGATCGCCGCTCAGGCATCTGTTGTATTAGTGTCCTAGATACGCCATGTCGAACCGCGAGATGCCACAGAAGTAAGTCCCGACCGAAGTAAGATTTCCAATGTTTGCCGATCCTCAGCCCCTCGTCATCCAAAAATCCTTATGGCCTTATTGGTGGCCATGGAATTCCCTTCGGGCATAAATGTTGGAGGAGACGCACTGGAAGCTTCACCAGTTTTACGTGATCCATTTCAATCAGCTTCAGCTGAAACGGAAGTTAGTAAATTCCACTGAGTAAGTCACGTATAATCCGATAAGAGTCTCGTACGTCTTATAGTAGTTCTAGTTGACCTGTTGATTTAATTTTTAATAACAAACACAAGATAAATAAAAACGTTGAATTGTACATTTGTTATTGTTCATAGTGGCATTCTGCAAGACTTTCCCTCTACTATAGTTTTGTTGGTTCAGCTTAACTTGACCTGTATCATCGATTCTCCTTCCGGTGCATCACAGGCTTGACACTGTACCGGCGAGAGCCATACTGGGTCCGCAGACTCAGCTGGCATGGCTGCGGTAATGCAACCGCGCGGTCCCCATCGCCATGACGACGCCGAATGGTGTAGTTCGTACGTAGAATACAAACCGTGAATTAAATTTAATTCGTAAACCACTTCGTAATTAGAAATCACTCCGCCGTTTCCCAAACTACGCCTAGACATCGTAGAGGTGATGGTACTGCGATGTATATAGCGATAGCGGCGTGATTTTACCTGTGAATTAGGTTTTCAACGTATTAGTAAAGTTTAAATCACACAAAATGGAATACAACAAATTAACAAATAAAATAACAACAATGTGGGTATATTTGGTTTTATCGATAAAATATAGTTTCGGCAGTCAAACTGTTGATACCGAGGACCGGGATGATCCCACTTCTGATGTTAGATATTATAAGATTCTACAATTAAAAACCACTGAATTAATATAGTATAAATTATTTAATCGAGCTACTTCATACTATTAATATGATAATATATTTCAGTGCATTATTTGGATAAGTTTAAAGAAAAGAAAGAGCTAAACTAATATATCATTTAATATAACAAAATGACTCCCGGTACATGAATATAATAAATTCAGTAATATAGTTATTACTGTGTAATTATTTAGACACAATTACCAGTAACTCAAAACTGTGAAATACCCACCATAGTTATTACACACTTTATAAACAATGTAAATATAAGAATAACTTATCTTGCCAGTTGTCCAATACAGATTTCCTTTAATAGAGTCTTACAGCCATATTTATAACATAACAACATCGACAGAAGCGCCAACGGCAGCTACTGGAGATAAGTCATATTCACAACTTTAAACATCATTAAATATATCATAATAACAATATAATAATACATAACCATTTTAAATGCCTAAGCATATTTATTATAACAATCAACCACACAATATACCTTTCACACATTTATGGCTTACCTAATAAGATATGTAAATACAATATATTTAATATCTTAAGGCTACTTCCGATAGCTCGTCAAATCAATATCTTTTACTACTTTTATAACATACCAGTAATAACAATGATATGTAGTTCTAAGTAATTCTAAATTCGTAAATCTAATTGTAATAACAATATTTATCGTCAACGTTATTATGTAGTTAAATAAATAATTTCATATTTATATTACCTACATACCAAATTACTATATAATCACAATCTTATATGTAGCAATACTACAATAATATAACACACGCATTCGGAAATAGAAAAACAGCAAATACCCAATTCTATGAATTGATATTTTAAATATTGAAAAAGTATTCATTTTGAAGTATTGTAATTGGCTTATTGCTAAAACGAGTTATGACGCTGACATTTATTTAAAAATATCTAAATGAAGATTTCTTTAAATAAAGGATTGAAGGTTATTTTGTTATTAAATGTTTCATTCAGTGTCTGTGCTCCATTTAAATTGGCTATCTTTTATAAATCCCTGAGGAAAAATGATAATACTCGTATAGAAGTATCGACTAATCATATCGCACGGCTGGGTATAAAAGGTACGGATTCTAATCAAGCACGCCCTTCAACTGCGGCTTCACGGATTCCACGATATTATACTAAAATATTATAAGATTTTTCCTTATATGCAGATTTTGTTCTTGGTCTTCTTAACGAACCGGCCAAGCGGAAAAATAAAAGATTTTAAATGCCAAGAACTGAATCCGAGAACTGTCTATCATAGCCAAGCATTGATACCGTTACGCCATCTTCCTAAGTTTTATCTTTTCTTAACATTTTTATTTTAGGGCTTTGATCAGAATTGAAACGGTTTATCATTTATCTACTCAGGTTAAAAAATATATGGTTCAAATGAAATTATTAATAATTAGATGAATATAATATTTTATATATTATCATACGATAGTTTGGTTTTATGTTCCAAAAACTAAGCCTTCGAGAAAAGTCGCTTGTTACGCTAATAGTTATTTTACTTTCTCAATTCAATTATCAAAAAATATGAAATCGTTTTTTTTTTTGTTAATTTATAAACTCAGATTATGTAATTTTCCAAGTTAATTTAAGATTTACGAAATTGTTCGTTTTATCAATGCGTATTTTGTTAATATACAATTAACATTTTAGATATACGAAACTTATAAATATAAGTAATTTAATGATTATTGGTTGAGGGTTGCTTACTATAACAAATTCCGCACCGAGCATAAAATAATATAAAAAAGGATTGCTATCGTAATACTAATATCAAAATAGATTGAAAACTATTTCTTGTAGGCACGATTAATTAAAACGTGCCGCGTTGGGAGTAGGAAGATAATGTAAAAAATAATTTGAAACGAGTCCTTAAACGACGTCGTTCTCTTTATATACCTCCAGCATCATAATATCAAAAGAATTGTTTATAAGAATATTCTTCTACAATATATATTATATAATATACATCACACATCAACGAAGTCCTTATCCGAAAAAAATACATCCAAATATTATTATTTTTTAAAACTTATTAATACATGCTAAGACATTTAAAGCCCTTAGTTTTCATAGGCCCCTCGTTGACTTAGACAGCGATACGGTAGCTCAGTTGGTAGAGCGACGGGACGGTTTCCCAGTAGTCGCGGGTTCGAATCCCTGCCCGTATCGGTTTTTTACATTCTATATTTATATAAATTTAAATAAGCTTAACATGGCTATACATGTTTAAAGATAATTTCAAACATTGATTTCTGTAGTGGCATCTTTTCAATGTTTATCTATACTACAAAGTTAGAAACATTGGTTAGGATTTTCGAAAGAAACCTAATAGATGTCACCACCGTCCCGATAAAGACGATCACATATAGAATGCTTAATTCACCGAAAACGGACAGCGATACGGTAGCTCAGTTGGTAGAGCGACGGGACGGTTTCCCAGTAGTCGCGGGTTCGAATCCCTGCCCGTATCGGTTTTTTACATTCTATATTTATATAAATTTAAATTATTACGTGCAGGGTACTAACCGGATCTTAACCTTTAATGTTTATGAAAATGTTCACTCACATCTCTATGCATATAATATATGTTTCGTTTTTATTATTTTACGTCGAGCATCAACTCTTGCCGACTATATGTAATTTTTTTTCATTAGTTTAAAGTTTTTTCATTTATTATATATATTTTCATTTATTATATAATATTACCATCCTGCACTTTATCTTTGTATATTGTGGCGAATTTTAAATCCCTCCGTAGGTACTCGTATATTTTGTAAAAAGAAATGCAAAGTTTTTTTCCCCTCCTATTAATAACGTTATATGAATTTGTAATTTGATTTGGTAGAATCGACTACTAATTTTTAGTTGAACAAATTGGATTTTATATTTATAACTACCAATTTGAAATGAAATAACTGTATGTAAAAAAAATACTTTCCACAATATAGTTTTGAACAATTTAGAACAAAAGTGGAAAATATAGTAGAATATTTGAAAACGAACTAAAATAAGCCCTTTTCAATATAACTTCAGATAAGTTACTTTATTTTTATTATTATATATATTAAATATTGATTCAAATTGTAACTCTGATTATTTAATTGACATAACATATCTACTTGAATAAAAATTATATTCTCTCTAGATATACAATTGAAAAATCTAAGACATAAAAATGTTTCTCATTGCACATACATCTTTCATTGATTTATGTTCATACAATAAAGATAAACTTCTACAATTCTAAATTCCATAAATACAAGTTCCTATATATTAATTTATGTCCCTGTATTAGATAGAAAGAGGTTCTTGTATACAAATATTAACTAAAAGTATAATACATATTATGTATTTAAAATAGCATAGTTAATAAAATTTTATATTGATATCATGTTTAATCATGTCGCTTATATATTTTTTATCTATAATACCTCTCATTTGTATTTCTCTGTTAATTTTATCAGTTGACGGGTAAAGAGTACACTCCATTAGGCCAATTTGCAAAATAGACAATCATTATATTTCCATGCATCATGGAATCACTGATTTGACAATGATGCAATATGCTTGATAAATGATATATTAGAAAACATTAGGTCCACCGTTTGATATATTATATATAATATTGTTTTTATACAATAAAATTTTAATAAATAAATGAACATGATTTTTCTTTTTTGTGTGTTATATTCCCACACATTGTTAGCTTAGCAAAATATCAATACCATGCATAGTGGAATCTCTGGTTTAACAATGATGCAATATGCTTGATATATTATAGACGCTTGATATATACTTATCAGAATGCTAAAATGTAACAAAATGATATCTGAAAGCTTGAAGAATCAAAGCTCTCATATATTATACTTAGTTTTCTATAATTCTTTTAATTTTAATTTCATTTACTTAAATCATTCCTGACTCTTATTTTAAGCAAGTAACACGTAGATTTGTAAATTCATTATACTTTCATGCTTTGTAATTTAGAATATCAACTCAAGTAGTTGTATTATTTTGAATCCTTTAGTTGTGACCATCGCAATTCATGCAATTATCTGTAAAATTTGTAAGCTTATCTATGCATTATATATAAAATCTATGTATATGCATCATATGCCAAAACAATATTTTTATGTACTATATAAAATTGGTTTTGAAAATTTGAACAAATATCACTATTAATTATTAATTCATTAATAGAACCGTGAAGTTTATATCAAAATCATATGCCAATGTTATTTTTATTTATAATTTACAATAATTTAACAGTTTAATATAGTTATTAATGTTACTACTTAGTAAGCTTGCAGTTTTTAGTCGTTATTTGTACTCCCTATTGACTTTACAATGTCGAGTGCCCTTAACAAACACATATGTATAGTTTATATTTTAGCTTTTGGTTTACATACGTGTATGACTATTCTATTCTTTCTGGTATGTTTATTAATGTAAACATTTAAAAGAGAAACAAAATAAAGCGAATAGTTACGTTTCTAATAATAGCTTATATATCCCCTTTCTATAAATGCAAACAATGAATTAAGCTGTATTGCTATAGCTACTGGGGCCAGTTACGTAGATCAGAGGAACTGACATTCAGTATACAAGATACTGAGTAAATATTTAACTAGCGACTAATTGCAGAGACTGTGAAACACTTAGGAACTAGTTCTATTTTAACTTAATAGGTAATGCTCGCGAGTAGAATAATATAAATACGCATGTCACACAAACCTTATGCTATTATTTGTATTTTCGTTCCATGTTTAACTAAATTGCTTATGTTGCTTAGTTTGATCGTTACCTTCTAGCTTCGTAGAAATTTTAACTGTGTTTTAAGGTTCATAGGTAGACTTTTGATAAGAGATTTAGTTTTAACTAATTTAAATGGTGTATGATAAACAAAAATTTTAAATGGTTTTCATAACAAATATTTTTTACAACTTTCATCGATTCCCTGGTTATGTGTAAAGTTATTTACCTGTATCTTATATATTTATGTAAAATAGCTATATCAATACATTTTATACTACATATAATATATAAAAAGATTAGTGTGCAGAGGCATTGTATTAAGTCTAGTATGTACATAATTCTGCAGCCTAAAATTAACTTATATAGAATGTATCTCTTTATAGGTATTAGCTCAGTTTTGAATTGTATATATAGATAAGTAGTTCCATTCTTTAATAATTTATATCAATGCCGATTTGATTTCGTACAAAACCTTAGCACAATATGAGGGAATCTTAAAACGGAACAAATATAAAATGTTTTTTATGGAACAATCTATTTCCGGTATCCCTATTTTCATTTCCTTTCTTTGTATTATTTTTGTTTTATACGTATAAGTAAATGTTGTTGTTTTTTTTTTCAATAACAATACTAACTTTGATTGTCCAGCTACTTTATTTTTTTTTTTTCACAAAATTGAACATGCCTCGTCACCACCATTAATTTGAAGTGAGACAGTTGGATTAAAAAATTATTTGTACTTAATTTACAATATTTTATTACATTTTTATGACTATTGTCGCTATATGCTTAAATCTGTAGAAATATTGCTCTTATCGTGGTTAGAATGAAATTATACTTTGTATTAATAAAATAAGTGTTACTTCATTTCCTTTGCGTGAAGGACAAACTGATTGTAATCACCTAATAACCGAGGTTGTCTATTCAAAGTATTAGCTTATTAGAAACAGTAAGATCGTGTACATAAGGATCTTTAGGATATACATAATATCATTACTCGTAAAATATTGAAACAATTTATAACTTCTTCAAATAACGCAGATGTTGAAAATTGTTTGTTGGTTTTTTTAAGGTTGTCTATTTTTTTACTTATAAACGTTAGTGAATCATGATCATATTTAAATTTACCTTTACTAGGCTATGTTCTGTATGTGTTATTAATTTAACGATTTTTTTTCGACTAAATTAGAACCCATTCAGGGCTCACACGATTTACGCCGCCGTAGCTTACGACCTCAAGGGGGGAACCCCAGTGGAAATGGGTTCAAAACTAGTCGGACAAAATTCCCAATAAATATATACTTAATATATCTAGACAAATAAATAAAACTTGAAAACCTTACAGTTTACCTTACCTAATGTTTATAAGAAACTAAGAGAAGAAACGCGGAACACGTTCAGTATATGGTTAAGTGTGATTTCAAGAGCAACTCTGCTATTTCATTTATTATAAAGCACATTTCTAACAGGCAGTCTTTGAGAGTGTTTCAGCGTATCTTAAGATTTTAACATTTTCAAAAAGGACTGCGGAATTGATAAAAAAATCACGCTAGCTTCAACGTTTTGATGCGACGTTGAAACATTTTTGTTTGTTCTAAATTATTTATTTCAAAAACACCAAAAGTAGAAAAAAGATAATGGGAATTCTACAAACTTTAAGCTATCTCTTTGCTAAATCCTATTGCTTTAAGTTCTTTAAAAATTTAAGTACCTACAATGTAAGCTCAAAATGTACCCATTCAATAGGCCAATGTATAATTGCAACACTGACGCGATTCTCATTTTAAGACCAACACTGAAAGCGCATTATCGAGACTAAACTATGCTTCTTCTAGATCTTGCATTAGCCAATACTACATGTAACAAAGATAGACCTTGATGCACCTTTAGAATTAAAGAGTATAATACGAAACAACTGAGACGTTTAAACAAAGCGGTTTCTAGCTATTCTCGACAAAGCGATACTCTCAGTCGACTTTTAGTACGTACAGCACTATTACAAGCATTCCATTACAGCGATTGCAGATTGTTCCTCATTTAATAGTGATAACATCTGCTCTTAAATACATAGTGGATATTTCTTGCAACTAAGACCAAAACTGCTAACAAGATTATAACTTTCTAGAAAATTGCAGCAGTTTTTCCAAGTTAGTTTTGATTTTAACCATGTTAAGAAATGCCTTCATTTATTTTAATTCTTCAGGAATTATCGAAAGTAAGGAAACGGTAGGTAGGTTGGTTATTTCACCCGGTAAATTATAGTAATAGGAAAGTTAAACGTATAACAATGTTTGTATTTATTATTATATCATTCTTTTTACTAACGGTACCTCTTTTGTGGGATGCTTTATTATTTAATTAAAATTAAAGGAAGACAAGGCAAGACTCTTCTATCTAGATTCTTACCTCGGATAAAATGTTAGCGCATTTTACTTACCTTCTACCAATTTTTATCAATTGCTTCTTATACTTAGGTTGCTCATTTAATCTCAATGGGAACTTTATTTCAGGTAGTAAAATAACTCAGGCATTTTAGAGACTCAATGTATTTTTGACTATAGAGACTTTTTTTACAGAACTCAAGCAAGAGGAGAGAAATAAAATGAACGGAATCGCGTTACCCTTTGTTTCTCGCATGATTTCAAATTAAAATAAATTGAAATATAAAGAGGCCCTAAATTTTCCATATTTTAAAATAATGGGTTTTCCAAGGTAAGTACAGATTTTTCAAGGATTTTTTTTATAAAAGTACAGGTCTTTTTGTTGTAGTATTACATAAGACGAATACAAAATATGGATAAAAAAAACTAAAGCTTTTGCAAAAGACTCAATTGATAATAACAAAAAAAGCCTACTGAGGAGTTGAAGATACGTGACTGGACTTTCAGAGCAGCGCCCCAGCTGCTGGTTAGATGTTTGATCCTGAAATCACATTTTACAAATATACATTTATTTTTCGGGGCTCATGGGTATTATCTTAATTATGTACATACATTTTAATACTTTAATCTCAAATGTTGGATCATTTCAATTATAAATGTATCTATACATTAACTTTAGAAACATATTTTTTTACAGCACTGACTTTGCGGCTTAGGCAAAACATGGATACTGTATTCTATTTAATTTTTCACTCTTTTCTGATTATTCTGATACAAAGAACGCTCCATGTAATTTATAAATGTAACCTATTCTGTACCTCTGTACACTGTCTTACTACTCTCCTCAATATATCGGTCACAACCACTGACCGAATTCCTTTTTGGGGTAAGCCTTATTTCTCAACTTTCATTCCTAATTTGGGCTTAAAACTCAATTGGATTTCAAGCTTTTTAACTTCTCGAGGGTGCGTCGGTACTACAAGCTGAAACAGTTGCTCACTTTATATAAAGCCCAAGATTGGTCGTGTATCGAGTGTTGTTCGTGTCTTTAAGATAAATCAGCAAGAATCATCAATTCATCATACGTTAGAACATCAATTACTACCATCTAATTAAATATATCGTTTAATGATTTAACAATAAGGAACTTATAATATAAATATTAACGTAAGTAACATTTTAGCTCGTACAGATACGTTTGGATATCACATATATAAAATTAGTTTCCTAGGAAATAATAAAATTTAGTTATAATAAAATAATAAAAATGTATGCTGTACATTGACTGTGCAACGTATATAACTACATATTTTATTTTTCTCCATTTGCATTTTTGGGTCAGAAAAAAATATATACATTCTGTTCTTGAACAGTCAAGGTATATCAAAAGGCCTGTCCTATCCAATCAAACCAAATGTGTTCGACTTTTTAATTTATCACTTTTTTATATATTTTTCTATATTTATTATTGTTTTACATAAATTAAGATTAAATATTACTATTAATTTACATTTTTTTTTTCAAACAAAATGTAATTCAAGACTAATAAAGTCATTACATTGTTTGTTGTCCTTTGAAGGGAAAATTACTGTTTAAATTGCTGTAACCGGTTTAATACTGAAATTCGTGGAAGGTGTACGGACACCTGCGTATTGAAAATGCTCAATGCTGAGACCGTCATGCCCGGGTGATTTACCTCTCTTCATATTAGATATGATCGCAGAAACCTCTTTTTCAACAAATTTGATAGTGATGTTACCCGAAACGGACCCAGCACTGGACATCCGAACAGTTTGCCTTAAGGGCGAGTCAATTTTAACCTTACCCTCGCTACATTCACAGGGCGGCTCGACCCTTATGAACTAATATAAAAGGGCATTTACGAGTATATTATTAAAGCGTCAGTACTATAGTACTATGAAGTCTAAGTCAATCTTAGTAAAACAGTCAGTCAGTATAAAAATATAATGACAAAAACCTTCGAGGTTCTCCAACGAACCTATACAAAGTATTGAAGTAACAAGAACAACGTCATTTATGTTGCGTGTGTCTTCCCTCGTGTTCATTCGTTTCGTTTTTATGTTCACTGGCCTGGCACATCATATCATGCATAACATCCTATGGATATGGGATAAAATATTATAATGTTAAAATAGATGTATTTTATAAGGATACTAAAAATTCCACTCAAAAAAAAAATTTCTACTGAAGGCTGCTGTTACGGATATTGTCTATTTTGCAAAAAAAAAATATCGATGCTAGATCACGTTTTGCAATAAAAAATTTAAACATTTCATCCATAATTTAATGGATAGATGTGAGAAATGTTATAGAGCAGAATTTGAGTAATGGTAGATTAAAAGTTACTTGTTAAAGTTTGCAACGCGTCCTCGTATATTCTATATTTACACAAAATTTCAGGCAAGTTCTTATTTAGTTAGATTATACTGTTATTAGAATCATTCGTGATTTCTTACTTATTAATATCGTTAATTGATGATGAAAGAATTGAATTCAAAACAACTTACTTCATATTTATAAAAATAGATTAACTTGGCCGTGTCCCATAATATAGAACTCGTATTACATGGAATGAGTTGTCAGTAAACCTTAATATATATGTATAGGTTATATCGACTTAACTACTTCAAGCTATGATGTCTAAAACTTTTGTTGTTTTATCAAAGCCTACTTTGGTTAATAAGCGGTATATATATTGAAATTAAAAAATCTACTAACAACAATGTATAAATAATAATGCCTATTTTATAATATGTTATACAAGGTATAAAATAACATTATTACAAATATAAATAGAAAAATTGATTGAGGAATTTTCCTTTAAATGTTCTTTTCCTAAATCCTGTTTGTGCCTAAAAATATTTTGAATAATAAATTTTATGTAGGTACTTTTAATGGCATTGAAATGTTAAACAAATGGAAAACTTTGGTGTTAATATCATAATAACATGCCAATGAAGTTGGTGTGTTTATTATAATTTAAATTGAGCTTCAATTTGATTTAAAATAGATATAGGTACATCATATACTGATATAACTGGTATAACTTAACAACATACAAAATTTTATAAGTGTATCTTTTCTTATTACTTAAATCACAAAATCACAACTATGGTTAGAAAATTTGATAAATGGTAATTATTTAATTAAGTTTTATTTTGTTAAAATGCTCTTAGTTTCCAATATCCGTGTCAAATACAAGACGAGACGCGAGGTCTTATTAAAATGTAAATTAAATATCTTTATTATATTGTTGATCAGTACCTTAAATAACACAGAGGAAATATAGTGAGTATTATATCTAAATTAGTGATTTTGGAAGTAGACGAAAATAAGCTGATATTATAGTTTTATATTATTAGATCCACAGAAATACTAGCTTGACCTATTGATTAGCAATGGTCGTGGTAACTTGATGACTCACTTTTATATAACGAAAAACCATAGTTTTCAATTTGGAATGATGAATTATAATATTTGAAAGAAGACCCTTTCAAAGATTACATAACGACCATGAAGGCCATGATTGGTAAATATTCTAGCCAAAGGAATGAGATATAGAATATAACGTTTAAAACGAACAATGATTTCTTAAGCAAGTATTTATCAACTTATTTATCTGCAAATACAAAGCGGTTAAGGCTGGAGTGGTATGGAATCCAAACTAATAAACTGTTATCTTTTTATTTGCTGGAACTAATGGTTTATTGGATTAAACACCTCAACTTGTTTGCAAATATTTATACTTTTTTATTTTTATTTCGAAATTGCTACTTCTCACATGGTTAATGTAATTATCAGAATGTGCAGCTCAATTTCGTCTAGAAACAAGAACGAATAAATAAAATACCAAAAAAAACACTTTATTTACAATAGATTTGTTGATTCTTAAAAAATATATTGATTTAATTAGAGAGACATATGAGTTGGATAATTAAACATATTATGTGTGTATTATGTTAATGTATTAATGTGTAATTATTGGTTTGTAAAATGACAGTGTTTTTATCTTTTTGCCACCTATCTATAATATGCATCAGTTGTTTTAAATTCCTAATAAGATGGTTGTCTGAAAAAAAGGCGAATGGGCCGCCCTTTGTATTTCCCTTGGGTTTTTTTGTTTTTAAATTTCATTTGTAGCAAAAATATCTATGTTTATATATATTATAATAAAAAAATATAAATTAATATTACATTTACATCAAAATGTTATCATAAACCGCTTCTATAATAATAAGAAATAATCATATAAGCCAATCAAATAAATATCTGTCGTACAAATTTCTAAAATATCTGTATCGTAAGCGGTAAGGTTTAGGACCTTCTAATGACAAATTGAGATCTACCAACAAAATCACAACTTTTAGTTATCAGTTCAAATCGTTTCCTCGTTAGGTGCTCCATTGTTTTGGTTAAAGTTGGAATTTGTGTTGAAATAAATCCTGTATCAAAAAACTGGTTTACCATTTTAAAATAAAAATTTAAGATAACAATGTTTGAATGTTTGTTTGAAGAGAAAAAAGTATGTCATTTTCGGCTACATCTGTACCTTTATTTAATTAGACAAGACGAAGCTTTCCAACATTCCATGGATTCATAGAGCGGGTGCCGGGCCCATCGCGTTGCAAAGAGAGGAGTGCAAATAGTACCTGGGACTTGCGACCCAGGAGTAGGTTTAAGGGGCCCCTTTATTATGCGCAAAAACGCTCGCATTCACCCTCTACACTCCTCTCCCTACCTAACCAAATTTGGAAAAAACCTCCTAATGCCGTCTTTGAAATACGTTCTAGAAATGAACCGGTGCTTGTTCTAGAAAGGCCAAGGTCTTCAAGTAGGTTATAGAGAGATTTTGCTGTTATACCTCTCGCTCCAACTTCTACCGCGTACAAACTAACTATAAATTTTCTTTTTTGTACTTTTAGCTTTTATCGACGTTCGAGAGCTTGGCTTGCTAGGCCATCGCAGCAGTCTGCTGTATCTTACCAGCTGCCAGCTGTCTTTCCAGCGTCATTCCGTCTCTCCGGGCTGTCAATTACATTGCAGAGCTTCCAACGTAAATTTGAAATCCAAAATATCATTGAGCTATGCAGAGACAGTAAAAGATTAAGAAAATAAATCTAAATAAGAAACAAAAGGAAGAGCATAATTATCTGAAAAAATGTTTTAACTATTAAAATGGGTTAATACTGCTAATATAACTAAATTGCATTGCGGATAAAATAATAGGAAAAGGGAATCAATATCACAAGTTTTTTTTTTTTTAGTTTGCAAGAAAGTAAGACAACAAAGACAATATAAAAGAACGAGATAGATTAACTGCGTTTAGAATTTTGTAAAGAGTATGTGCGTCTTAGTGAATTATCATTAACTAGAAAGATTTGAAAACATCTACATATTTAGATCAAAGATCAAATATCCATTGATATACAGAAAACTTAGTGGAGAGATAAGAGCCTCAAATATTATAATGAAATAATAAAGAATTTAAAAAACCTGGTACTCCAAATGAAGAACCAAGTTTCAACCATTATTCAGAGATTTTAAGAATAATGGACCTGTAGTCTTTTGTAAGTAAATTTAGTTTATGTTTCTTGATAAGTAAAGTTTTTCAGTTCCATTGAAGTATTCAAACTGGATTCATTAATAGTAAAGGGGAGATTGTTGGAGAAGTAAGCAACGTTAACAAAGATAGACCGTATCGCAATTTCATTAAATTTCTTAGTCATATCTAAAAATTATTCTTCGGAGCTTGGAGATAATATTAAATATTTTCTACAGACATTATTAGTATGAAAGTGCGCTGACGTGAATGTATTTTACAAACTTTGACAACTGTTTTTAAATATTTTTCTGTGTATAACTAACATTTAGCACTGTCGGTTTTAATGTTACATGTTGATTCATGTAACGTTATTGATTCATTAACGACATTGTTTATTTTCCCAAATTCACAATAGTTGAAGCACTTTACTGTTTGATACATTATAATTGACAGCATGAGCAGAGCATATGAAAAATGAAAAATTTGACCTCGGTAAGTAATGACTGTTAGTCGAGTAGGGACCTAAGCCATTCATGGATTATTTACTTCCTAATCTTATGAAGTTAGAAACATCACTATTCAAATTGAGAAGAATAAAATTCATCAAATAATGAATCAATTTATTATTTCCCAATTTACTCTGGTCAATGTATGCAAACATTACCCAGACACACTTGTGTTTTTTTCAAAGGTTTTACACTCATATAATCAATTTATACAACCTTCATTAAATGTTTTAATGTATAATGATCCATGAAATCAAAATTTTAAATGGAAATTAAAATCTTATCATTACATACGTACCTACACATAAAAGTGTATTATTTAAATCTATTAATTTATAATTTTAATATAAATGCACAATACTTATAAAACGTTTTTATGTGTAAAGGATTAGAATACAGAAGTAGTGTATTATGTACCTATAGTATGTACAGATTTATGTTTTCTATAAACATCTTGAATAAATGGAAGCTCTTTATATAATTGTGAGCACCTTTGTATTCTTAATTTAACTTTATTTTAATATATAAGGATTAAAACAATACTTTATTTTATATATCATGGTCGACTTTATTTTGCAGCAATATCAAAGAGAGTACAATATAGCTTACATTAAATATATGTTTACACGAACAATGTTTTCCGGTATTTCAATATACATTTCCTTTACAATATGGGATAAATCTAGTAAGTAACATATATAATATAATACAACATATTTGCGGAGATCAACTTTTTCTCAACCGTCTATATATGAAACATAATGTAGAATCTATTTATCATATAATATTAATTACTAAAGTTCACAATCCCTGTATTGAAATATATCTTCCTTCAGGTTAATTTAAGAAAAATAAAAAATCCATAAGGTTCCTTCCGAGTTTAAGATGTTAATGATTTATTGAACAGTAGAATCTATAAAAAAAAATTTTTTGGACATGCCACCGGACGTTGAAAGTTGACCTTCAAGTTTCAATAAGCAGTCTCAACTAACGTAAAAACTAAATGATCGACGAATAACGCCTTCCTTGGCAACGCAAATGTCAGATACACGGTTAATGCCATCTGCAACTCCAGGATAAACAGCTATAATGCGCCCAAGTTTCCACTTCATAGGACGAAGATTATCATTTCGTTACGACAAACAGACAGTTTAGCTTTGTGTCAAGTTAATTGAAACCCATTTGACTCTTTGCTGTAGTTCACTGATGTATTCTTTGGACCATCTTGCCCAGAAATGTTGACAAAGTTGTTTCAGTTTTTGATACGTATTTAAATGACTTAATGGATTTAATTATAATAGCATATTTTTTACTGTTGACCTTGAGATGGCTTGTTTTTAACATCACGAGAGATATTTATTACAGAGAGCTAGAAGCAGAACATTATCAACGCCATCAAAAGCCTTTCTGCTTTCATGAGAATCAACACATTCGACTTTATTATGCTTTTTGACAGTCAAAAATCCCTTTCTTAACAAAAACTTTTAGAGATTTCGTTATTATATGTTTACTTTCCATGATACCCGAGGGATCAAATTAAGATTGTCAGTAAGCTCACCACATCTTATTTTGTTGAAGTTAACTTTAAGCTAACGTTAAGG
Source organism: Napeogenes sylphis (assembly GCA_959347405.1). Taxonomy (NCBI): domain Eukaryota; kingdom Metazoa; phylum Arthropoda; class Insecta; order Lepidoptera; family Nymphalidae; genus Napeogenes; species Napeogenes sylphis. Next base: position 23,085,404 of record OY365788.1, on the reverse strand, counting down.
ACTCCAATCAGGAGAAGTATGTCTGCTTGGAATCACTGCAAATAATTTTATATCATATTATGTGTGTCAAAATGTTTTTTTTACAACGTACAAACATAGTTTATATAACAGTTTATTTGTTGTGTTGACATGCTATATTTTACTATATAAATTAAGTTATTTTTACCGAGAATAAATAATAAAAAATAAAGATATAATAAATAAAGATATTTAAATATAGATTATAAAACAACAATTTTAAACCTTATCCTGCTTATACAAAAATAAATCAAAGTCGAGCTTTTGAAAGGTCATGTTTTAATAATGAAATTTACAAACAGAGGCCAAATCTAAATTGCTTATTATAAAAATCGTGAAAGATATTTCTTAATTGTACTTTGTTTAAAATGTAGACAAATTTTAAATTATAAACTTTTAAATTATTTAATTGAAATTTAAAAAGTAGTATTTTAATTATTCAATTTTGGGTACATATGAAATAAATTATTTTCCTGCTACCTTACAAACAAATTGTCGTTCATAATAGTTCGTAATCGATTTTTTTATTTCTATAACTTCCCATGGTAAATACTCTGAACCGATTCTCTTGAATTTTTGAGGTTGTTAAATAACAAAAATTAAAGTGATTTCAAACACTTGAGAAGCATAATACTGAATACGCAAGTATTATAAAAAGTATCTATTCATTATTATTAAATAGCATAATAGTAGCAAATTTTTTGAGTTATAAACAGTACTAATCTAAAGTTAACACATCATTACACGAAGGCTATGGTGCAATTTCCTTTTAACCAACATTCTTTGAAATAGCAGATAGATCATTTTAATATTAATATTAATTATTATTAGTATTTGTTCTATAATTGATATTAGTATGTCGTCGTCAAATTGTTAATTTATCTACTAGTCTAAGATCCTAACATTTTCTATAATACCAGAGATGAGATAACATAGTCCTTTTTATAAATCGGTTAATTAGTGCATAGGATTATTAAGCACAAAAAGAAACATAAAAATATAGGTACACATTTTTACCTTGTGATTATAATATGACATGCTCAGTGCATAGACAACATTACAAAGGCAACATTATTAAAAATTCATAGCTTTTTACTCCACAAAGCCACCGACTCAACATGCTGCTTCAGAAAGCTTTATATATTATGCAGTTACCAAGTGGATACAAAACTGTCCTAAATAATATATTACGATGATAAAAATGTAAATGCAATACTGATTTGAAATGCATTGTACTCACAATCTCACGCCTCAACAATAAAAAATATGTGCTTTTTATTCAATTGTCTAAAATATATATTTTGTTGTGTAAACAAATTGTAGTACTCTAATTGGAATAGGTACTATTGTGTAATACTCACACTTAAAGGTATTTATGCACAATATTTTATCAATACCATTATATTTTAATACAAGAACATATAGCTAATGATAAATTTTAAATTGTTAACATTTATACTCTATATAATTAATGAAATCCAAATATTCTTGGATAATTTTGATAACGTTTTCTTATAATCTACTTTTAAACTGCAGACAGAAAAGAATATTAAAATTATTGTAAAAACAGGAACCATCGACTTATACATAATTAAATCGTCGAGTCATTAAAATTTTAAACATACAATTTCGCTGATTAATTCTACTAATTGTTAAGCTTGGATCGTAAGCTTTTGTTATGAAACATATATAACATCAATCATTTGAATTTTAATTTTTAGATCAATTTCGTAAAAAACATTTTCGTTAATAACTAATAGTTAGTAAATATAATAAGAAATAATAAATTATAGAATGTAATATTTTGTTTTCAAAACTTTTATAACTGTACTTATTCAAACAAATTTTAATTAAAAACTCTTAATATAAAATATTACTTGCGGTGTTTTAATTTAAATTGAAAGTTACTATTCAAACAGTTTACAAATCTGTTTAAAACTACAATGTCTAAAATTACTATTCTCTGAAATATTTAGTAGATACCTAAAACCAACAATTTAAGGTATTAAAAAGTAATATTTTTTTAATGTTTAATATTACCTTTATTTCTTATTAATACAACATTAAGCACAACATCGTCATAATATGATTTAATATGTAAATTTTATGTAAAATCTTTATTACTTTAGATGCAAAACTATCAATGGGGTTCTCTGGTATGGATTAGTCCAATATACTCAGTTCTGAGGTATAAGCGGTCCACACCGGTTGACAATCATTGAAACGTTTTTAGTTACTCTTATTTGATTAACTGGTGGCATCACGCTGTTTCCCTAAAAGTTAGTACTTCTGTTAGTTTTGGGTCCGAGTTGCCCCCTCCTTAAATATGGCGAAGGGCATGATGTCTGACCTTTGCGTTATTCTCGTGAACCGCTACTGCATGCGGAGACTGTTAGTCTGACTGGTCATGGTTTTCTTATTTTATTTAACATTAATTATTATTATGGACGTTTGTGATACAAAGATCATTATGTTGTATATACCGACTGAGTTGGTTGTGTGGTTCTTCTCAGATAAGGCCGCGTTTGGAATTTTATGTTGAGGAGTGTCTTTACAGGAGGGCTTATTTCGATAAGTTTCAAGTTTCAATCGATTACTGGTATCAATTTGAAGAAAAAAATATATAAATTTAAAAATAAACAAATCTAAAAATTCAGACTTAGGAGCATCTTAAATATTTAGCAACGGACTGGTCTACAAGAAAATAATAATTTACTGATCGTACATAAATTATAAAAGTCTGACTTTTGATTCAAGCAGAATAGAAAATTCAAACTCCGCTTCAACCTTAGAATTATTTACGACAGGAAAATATTTATATTTTATATAAAACTTTGTGGTTTTTTTGTATTTCAATACTAATAACGTTTAAAAGAAAATGTTAAGTATTATGGATTTTAATATGAAAACAAAATGATAACCTCATTTGTGTGGTGGAATATGTCTTTCGCTTTTCTTTTTCGTTACTGTTCGTTGGTTTGTTCGTTTCGTTTCGTATGTATATATATTTATGATATGATACTATTTATAAAAAAATAGAAAAAGTAGGTACACTAAGCGACCCTATTGCTAAAAAGCAATCTCTTTCAGGCAACATTTGGATAAAGGACATCAGATGTAGGCGCAGATTTAGGTATTTCCATAATAGTTATGGATAGACATATTTACATCGCCAACATATTGCTAAGGAATATATACATATATATATGTATGTACACACATACGTATACCTTTATATAACTCTTCTAGACATAAATTCTGTTACTGGCTGTTTACATACATTTAAAAGAACATTAATTTGAATTTCGAACATTAGCTTCTGCGGTAAGTTATAATAAATAAACTTCTTTCCCACCATTATTGTATGTTTTTTCTTTAAAAAATATTTGTTTTGAAAGTGGAGTGGGGCACTAAAAAGAATAAAATTGCAGTAAAAAAATCATTTTGACATTTAAAATTTACTGAAAAGAACACTGGAATAACTTACCACTTACCACTCAACAATTAATTCATAATGCTCTCACACTTAGAAGGGCTTAAAGGATTGACTTTATACTCAAAATACTTAAGATATAATAATAGAAATTATATAATGTCTTATCTTCCTACTAAGAATTGCAACGTGTGCAGAATTGTCAGAATTATCGGATATCCGTGTCGTCAAGATAGGCATAACATTTAATATAATATTTTATTTGTTTTATTCTTTAGCACCCTGAGATAGCCGGATGGCATCAAATGTCGATAGTAACTTTTCATAATTATCAATTAATTAGATGCACAATCTAAACTGGATTAATTATAAAATCGAGCGGAGTATGGTGTTGCACATATAATCCGGGAAAACGTGACATGTTTTTATACATCGTTTCCAATATGTTTTAATTGTGTTTATTTGAGTTAAATAAAGAACTTTTTAATATTATTGCCCACTTTTTAATAATTTAATAATACAAGTTTGTAATAATACAAGATTGTTCAGAATTCATGTTTTTTATGGAAGTAAATCAAAGTAAGTTAAACCGCTTCTTATTATAGTAGATAAAAAGCGTTAGATAAAAAAAAAGTATTTTTCCAAAGTAGGATAGGGTACTTCATCATAGAACACCTGCCATTATCCACCCCTAAATCCATCAATCCTCTTTTCTATTTCCACAAAATATATGAATATATTCAAAAGGAAAGGCATATTACTATTTTGGTTGATGTGATGGTAAGTTTAAAATATGTTTGCTATATGTTTATTATAATTAAAATTCTGTTGGAATTGTTACATATATTAAACAAATTTTATTCTTATTCTACTCTTTACTATGTAAATTATTTCTCTTGACATTAGTAATTTCATGCTTAGTACTAATGATTTTGTAAGAAGAAGTGCTTATCTTTTCCATTATGTGATTAAAATTACCGTTTGACTTTGTAATAATAGTCTCTTTCCGCAAATGAGTAATTTTTTTTTATATTATTTTATTATTATATATATTTTTATTATAATACTTTTTATATTTTTATTATTATATATATTTTTATTATAATATTTTTATATTTTATATTTATTATTATACAAAATGAGCTGACAATAGATCTGCTCATTCAACTCACACAAAGACCATTAACCATACAAGTTTACTCATAAATTATTGTTCTCATAACTAATTTCATATGTATATATTTTTTTCTAAATTCTAAGATATTATTGTAACTTCATTAAAAGTATTAAAATTATACAATAATATTATGAATACGTCCCTAGTAATCTATTTTATTTTGACATATTTTATATTACTTTCTTTAATTCTATTTTTGAATTGAGTATTGTACTCTGCAAAAATAATAGAATTCAATAGCTTGTTTCAATTTAAATTATGTGACTTGAAATTTATATACATATTGAATGAATACCGTATCGCTGTCCGCCTCAGTGAATTAAGGTTCTAAGTCTATATGTGATAGTCTTTATCGGGACGGTGTTTATGTGACTTAATATGAAATCCAAGACCTGTGGAAATGGCGTGGTAGATTATCTTTATGATATTTGTGTTAATTTTTCTCTATCCCTAACGATCCACTTTCTTCCTTAAATATTCATGAATCACTCTTCACTCTTTATCTCAACATTAACTTTTCGTTTTTTCCTACATTTCGTGCAAGTTCTTTCACTATAATCTTTAGTAATTTTAGAAACTAGAAATAGCTCAAAACAATAAATTTAAAACACCCCTGATATAAAAATACCTTTAAAAAGGATAAAAATAATATTATTATGTCGTTGTGTCGAGGAACCGTTGTACGTACGTTGACGATGGTGTCTATTTTACAAAAAAATCCGAGCAAATACATGATTAGTTAGACTACAAGATTTGATATTGCTATTTCATTTTTTGCCTTTTATTCATTTTATATATTTTTTCCATTTAAAAAAATAACTACTTTTTTTTTTTTTTTTCTATGTTGTACAAATAAACCTACGAAGACACTAATTTCACTTGTTAATGTTTTAACTATCAATATTGTATAAAAACCTTTCACCAGTAGGTACTAATAAAAACTTGGAAACGACTACTTCTATTTCGGACAAACATAATGCAAAATGCCAAATGCAAAATTGACTGGCCAAGAATGAATTGTTTTTAAAAATATCTTTCACCACGTATATCCATGTTAAGCTTATTTAAATATTAAATAAATATAAAATGAAAAATATATCAATACTGGCAGAGATTTGAGACCAAGATTTCTGATAAACAGGAGGGTTTCCGAAACTTTTTAAGTGCTTCAAATTGCTAAAAAAAATTAATGTTAACGTATGTTTTTCATTAAAGTACATTACCATATGTCTGTACTCAAGGAGTCATACAATTTCAAATATAATAGACATGACAGTATTTTGTATTAAATAATTACTTTGTGGAAAATTGACTGTAAATATAGATATCTTTAGAGAAAGAGTTATTTAATACATAAGTACCTGCTATATTTTATAGGGAGTGTCCAGGACAACCTTGGTGGTAGACCATAACATCCGGTCGCCGGCAAAGTTACCACCCATCGGGCAGAGTCGTGCCGCAAAGCGACCTAGTCGTGTTCCGGCACGTTGCTCGATGAAGCCGTTTATGGGAAATGGGTCTGATCAGTTGCGGTGCGTTGGCAAACCGGTTTGACGTCGGGTTGGTGTCTGTTTTGTCGGGTGTCTAGTCGAGGAGGGTAGCGGGAATCGAAGCGACGGCTTTCCGCTGGCCGCCCGCAGATAGTTGGGGGCCCAATTAGTGGGTTAGCCACCCACGAAAGGCTGCCCCGCCAGCTGCGAAAAATCCCAGGGTGGCTCTATCGTGCTGGTTGGCGACCAGTCGAGGAGGTCCGATGGCGATCCCTGGGGGGGTTCGGGCGTCCCCGCAGTCTCCAGACTAGCCTCCCAGTGGCAAGACATCACCAATTTCGACGTCGGGTTCGATATGTACCGCCTCGTTCAACTGCCATTTCCCATCCCTATTCACTTTTATATTTATTTTTTTATGAAAAAGTTTAAAAAAGGGAACAAGTTAAAGCAGCGGTTGCACTCCTCCTCATATAAAGTGCACCTCACTAATATAAGGGGTTTGCACTCAAATCTTTTAGCTGTCCACCACCACCTGGAGACAGAGCAGCCGCACTTGCTCTTTTTGACGGAGACGCAGATACAATGTCCTTTGAGCGCTGCATACTTGGATTATCCTGGTTACTCGTTAGAGCACAACTTTCGCTCACGGGCCGGAGTCAGTGTGTATGCGCGAAACGACCTCTGTATTCAGCGTCTCCGTCACCTTGAAGATCCCACTTTTTCTTCCCTATGGGTTTTAGTGGACACAGGAAACGAAAAAATCCTGTATTCCTGTGTCTACCGTTCGCACAGCGGTGACCAGGAGACAACTCGTTTATTTGAGTATCTCAGTGAGGCTGCAGATATGGCTCTGTATCAGTACCCTTCGGCGCAGCTCGTCTTTCTGGGGGACTTTAATGCCTGTCATCAGGACTGGCTGTTCCCGTATCAGAAGACCGACCATGCTGGAAGAGAAGCGCGGAACTTTGCGTTGTCCTTGGACCTCTTTCAGCTGGTGAGGCAAGCGACAAGGGTACCAGATGTGATAGGCCATACAGCCAATTGCCTGGACCTTCTGCTGACAACTGATCCGGACAGGTATCGTGTAGAGGTCACGTCCCCCTTGGGAACCTCCGATCACTGTCTGGTGAAATCTGTATTTACATATTCCCCACTAGCTTTCGAACCACATGGTGTTAGGCGAGTATGGAAATACAAGTCAGCAGACTGGGATGAGATGCGGCACTTTTTTGCGTCTTATCCTTGGCGGCAGGTCTGCTTCTCTTCTTTGGATCCGTCGAGTTGCGCGGATGCTATAACTGATGTGGTGCATCAGGCAATGGAGTATTTTATTCCTTTTGCTGACGTACCCATCGGTGGCAAAGCTCGTCCATGGTTTAATGCCGAATGTCGTCATGCACATGACCAAAAACATTCGGCATACCTTATTTGGGCTGATGCTCGAAGCCGCAAAACTCCGGATGTAAGTACAAAGAAGAGAGCCTTTAACCAAGCTGCCAAGTCCTACAAAAAGGCATTGCGGAAGGCTCGTCTCGATCGAATCGCTAAGAATGGCGAAAAGCTCTCTGCCAGACCAACTGGCAGTTGAGCTTTCTGGTCTCTTGCGAAAGCGATCGAGTCGAATTTCTGCCAACCCTCACTGCCTGCTCTGCTGAAGCCGGATGGTTCCCTGGCCTACACAGCAACAGAGAAAGCAAATGTATTTGCTTCTCTGTTTGCTGATAATTCGCATCTAGACACTGGCAATGCTTCTCCAGCACATCTTCCTCACTGCGGTATTTCGATGCCTGAAATCCGCATCACTAACAAAAAGGTATGGAGAACATTGTGTCGTTTAGATGTGAATAAAGCCAGTGGTCCTGATGGTATACCAGCCATTCTGCTCAAGACATGCGCAGCTGAGTTGTCTCCTGTACTGACACGTCTGTATCGTCTCTCTTTCATGACTGGAATAGTGCCGAAATCCTGGAAGCTTGCTAATGTGCAACCCGTGCCCAAAAAAGGCAGCCGTGCCGACCCTGTCAATTACAGACCGATTTCAATCACCTCCATACTCTGCAAGATTGTGGAGCGCGTATTGAACTCGCGCCTACTAGCATACCTAGAAGGTAACGATCTCCTCAGTGACCGACAATACGGGTTTCGCCGTAATAGGTCTACTGGGGACCTCCTAGTGTATGCTACACACATTTTAGGCGAGGCCATCGAGAAGAACGGAGAAGCGGTCGCCGTCTCTCTGGACGTCTCGAGGGCATTTGACAGGGTCTGGCATGCGAGCCTTATAAGCAAGCTTTCAGCGTACGGTATATCTCCTGGTCGGATCGGCTGGGTAACGGACTTTTTGAGCCAGAGGTCTCTCCGAGTAGTTGTTGACGGGTGTTCCTCGGAACCCTTGACAATAAATGCCGGAGTGCCTCAGGGGTCCGTTCTTTCTGCAACTCTTTTTCTGCTGCACATTAATGATCTGTTGAAGCCCGGTATCTATGGGTATGCAGACGACAGCACAGTTGTAAAAAGATATCTGCCGAGTAGTCGGGCTAGTCGAGATCAAGTACAGTCTGAAAGAGAAGCCATGGTGCAACGTTTGAATGACAAACTTCAGGCAGTCTCCGTATGGAGCAATGCCAATCTTGTCAAGTTCAACGCCACCAAAACGCAGACGTGTCTGTTCACCGCCAAAAAGAGCCCTTTCACCTTGGCTCCTACTTTCCAGAATGTATCCTTGGAATACAGTGACCGGCTTCAGTTGTTAGGTTTAGAGATTTCCTCGAACCTCAACTTTGGTCGGTTCATTGAGTCCAGAGCAAGAGCAGCAGCAGCAAAGCTTGCCGTTCTTGTGAAGTTTCGGCAGTACTTTACACCGGGACAGCTTCTTGTTCTATACAAAGCACAGATCCGGTCGTGTGTAGAGTACTGTGGTCACATATTTGCTGGTGCCGCAAAGTCTCATCTTGCGGTTCTGGACTCAATTGAGAGGCGAGCAAAGAGGCTTATAGGCGATCCCGAATTGATTGAAGCCGACCTCCAAAGCCTAGAACACAGGCGTAAAATTGCTAGCCTCTCAGTATTCTATAGGATACATTTTGGTGAGTGTGCGCAGGAACTACACGACTTAGTTCCCCCGTCCCCCTTCCATCACCGGACGTCCCGACGCACGGCAGGTATCCATCCTTTTGTTGTGGACATTCCACCTGTCCGAACGAAGCGCTTTGCTTCCTCATTTTTAGTGCGTACAGCGAAGGACTGGAACAATTTGCCTGCGTCGGTATTTCCGGCCAAATATAATGTGGGTGTCTTCAAGAGAAGAGTGAAAAGGTTGCTAGGGCAATGCGCCTTACCATCTAAGACTACATTCCACTTACCATCAGGTGGAATGTAGTCAAGCATTGCCCTAGATCGTATAAAAATAAAAAAAAAAAAAAAAAAAAACAATAAATCGCTACTATGTGCCAAAGCTTCATTCTCTCTTTAATTAAAAAAAAAAACACTTTTAATATAACTCATTGTCTTAAAACTTTCTATTAATGCGAGTAGGGAAAATGTATACACAATAAATATTAAATATTAAACAGAGTATTAGAACTAAATATTAAGGATGTTTTTTTTTTTCACAATTGCTTGCATAAAAGGTTTATAAAATAGCACAAGATTTTAATTAAAAGAAATGTTTAAACAATGACACATGACAATTGGTGTGTTCTTTCTTTATCTAATGTAATACTACCACCAAAAATCAATGGTGAGAATTCATGAAATATATTTTTTGTTACAGATAAGCTGCGCATACAATTGGCTGGAAGTTATACGTGAAGGCGAATGGTTATTGGATTATAGATAGTTGTATTTGGGATATTAGGTAAGGCAAGGAGGGAATGTTAGGTTTATTCTTTTTCATTTTTTTTTGTTTCTTAAAAACTATTTTCTACAACGAACAATGCTATTTACTATTAAATATTGTTATGTAGGTGCAACGGTTTATTTTTCAATTTGATTTTAGTAAGATGCAAAGAACTAAGCTACTCGTTTTTTTAACGCTTCGCGTCGTTGGGGTCAACGAATAAAACTTGGGTCTCCTTTTTCGGACTATAATTGTTATAGGTAGCCCATATTCGGCGGTCTCTTGCTTTAGTAGCTTTGAGAGACTGTCGGCTAGATATTCAGCTTAGCAGTAATCGTCGAATCGTCCGCAGGCGCGGAATCAAGAAGAAAGAGCTTGTCTCGACTCCTATTGGATACGGACTCCTATTGGATAAGGCGTTGCTCTCGCCGCTTTTCGTCAGTCGAGTAGCAGTCGTGGGCTTTAATCGCGACAATTTTTTCGGTTAATAAGATATCTAATGCCCAAGGCACGGTAACCTTTGAAAATCACGCAGAATTCTCTCTCAAAGACGTTCGTATTTTGTCTACCAAGAGGTTGGTGAAGTCAGTCGCAGCTCATACTGCGTCCTCGACCGAAGCAAACTAGTCAGACAGATTGTCGAAGTGAAGACACATTGATAGAGCGCAAATGGATTGTCATGCAAATGAGCGCAAATGGATTGTCAATTATGAAATTTAATTAAAAATACTTAAAGTCATTTGACAATTTTTAAGACTTTTAAACAAAAGTGTATTTCTCTTTGCACATACATTTTTTTATTATTCATTTATCATACATGCCATTACTAAAGTGTGTACTTTGTACTTGACATACTTTTCTATGCAAATGAGAGCGTCTATATTGTACTTGCGATTTCAAACTACACGTCGCCTAAGTGTCACATTTCAGATAATGCATACATTTAGAACTAATTAACATAAACCGGCCTACCGTTGTTTAACATCATCATTATATTCTTTACTTTCTTTTATAGTAAAATTAATACGCTTTACTTTAATTGCAATAGGATTACAATCGTTTCTTATCTGTTTGTTCCCATCTATATAATATATGTATAAAGGCTTACTAAACGACTAATCTATCAACAAACATCTTATGTATGGGGCGTTAGAAGCTTGTAATGTAGATGTATATGTATTTTGTAAAGGCACTCAAAATGTAAAGTCTACTTTTGTATTCTACTAAAGACAATGAATTGACTACGAACAGCAATGTATAAATAACCAAAAAAAGTTAATAATTTATTATGAAAGTTATAAAATACCATTTACATACAAATAAAAATGATTTGACATATGCCGTAAACGAAATTCTCTTTTCCTAAATCGTTATTATCTATATTAATTTTAAACTTATCTATGCATCATATATAACTAGCTAAAGAATATTTATGGCTAAGAATATTTTTAATAATCAACTTTAAGTAATTTATAATGACTGAAATTTTAAACAAATCTATTCCCAATCTTCAACTAAACTGGAGTATAACTGTATATCTTAATGAAATCTGTGTGTTAATTATAATTTAGAGTAAGCTTCAGTTTAATCAATAATGTTTTCGCAGTTTAATCTTTAGATACACTCTTGATTGATTTTAAAATATCGAATGATACGTACTGCTAAATGTAAGTATTTTACCTTTTTTCATTGCGATACAGAAAATATCAAAACGACACTAAGTTATATGTATATATATATATTTTGTATTTTTTTATGTGATAGGAGGCAAACGAGCAAACGGGTCACCTGCTAGTAAAAAACATCCGTCGCCCATAACCGTCTGCAACTCAGGAGTTACAAACGCGTTGCCGGCCTTTTAAAAAGGAATACGTTCTTTTCTTGAAGGTTTGAATGTCGTATCGGTCCGGAAATACCTCGAGAGACAATTTATTCAACAGATTGGCTGTGCGAGGTAAGTAACTTCTAGAGAAACGCCAGCCATTCAGGTGATGGGGATGGTGGTTTTGTCGCGATGGGCGATAGCGAAAATCTGTGGGTGGTATTAATCTAAACAACTCTTCAGAACAATCCCCATGGTATAAGCGATAGAGAATGCAGAGGGAAGCTACATCTCTACGCAGCGTCAAGGAATCAAGCCGATCGGAAAGATCTCGACAGTCGATGATTCGAGTTGCTCTCCGTTGTATGCGGTCAAAAAGAACAAGCTGGTACTGAGGTGCACCTGCATAAAGATGAGAACAGTATTCCATCTGCGGCCGAACCTGCGCCTTATAAAGCTGCAGGCGATGGGCCGGAGTGAAATATCGTCTCGATCTGTTCAGTACACCTAGCTTCTTTGCCTTGCCCTCAATATGACCGCGGAACTGGACCTCGCTCGATATATCGAAGCCAAGGAATCCAATACTGGCTGCGGCAGTTAGGGGAGTGTTCTCAAACGAAGGCGATACGGCAAACGGTATCTTTTTTGCGGTGAACGCGCAATGTTGTGTCTTTGTAGGGTTTGTCTTTGTGACTAGATTAAGTCCGCTCCAATCTTAAACTTTTCCCAAAGTTGTTTCGATTTCAGACACGTGTTTGTTTCGGCTCTCAGTAACGTTTTCCCGTGAAATATTAGTGCGGCCGGTATAAAACGCATCACCCCTACTATCATCTGCATAGCAATGAATGCTGCCGCTTTGCAGCATATCATTAATATGCAGAAAAAATAGTGTAGGTGATAGCACACAGCCTTGAGGGACACTAGCATTGACAGAATTGGAGTTGGAGCAAGCACCGTCGACAACGACTTCCATGCTTCTGTCTGCCAGAAAAATAGTGACCCAGTTGCGCTTTATGCCACCCCCGTTTAAAGGCTTTTGCTATGTCCAAGCTAACCGCCAAGGCCTTTCCCTTGGTCTCAACCACCTGTGCCCAACGGTGACTTAGATATACTAAAAGGTGACCTTTTAGTATATAGAAGGCACCGTCACAGCTGGTGAGCTGAGCGACTCCTACGGAAACCGTATTGTCGGTCATTAAGCAGCTGGTGATCTTCTAAGTATCGAAGGAGCTGGCAGTTAACAATGGATTCCAGTGTCTTTGAGAACAAGGAGGTAATGGCAATGGGTCTATAGTTGGACGGATCCGAGCGATCACCTTTTTTAGGGATCAGGTGCACTAAAGCTATTTTCCAGCAGTTCGAGACGACGCCGGAAGAGTATGAGAGCCGAAAAAGACGCATCAAAACCGGTGCCAACTCCGGAGCACACGTTTTCAGCACAATGGAAGAGATTCCAACGGGCCCACAAGACTTGTGAATGTCCAGGGAAAGAAGTGTTTTAAGCACTGAGCGTTCACAGAACCGGACTTCTGGCATGAAGCTCTCGCACTGCGGTATGGTCGGCGGTATGTTTTCCTGGTCATCCAGTGTCGAGTTGGACGCAAAAAGTTTGCCCAGAAGATCGGCTTTCTCTTTAGCGTCATGAGCCAATGAAAGGTCTTCGCTGCGCAGAAGGGGAAGGGATGGCCTATAGAAATTTCCTTCGACAGCTTTGGCAAGAGACCTGAAGGCATGAGTTCCGGAAGGCAGGCTCGTGCCATCTGGTCTCTTGCCAACTCTGGGCGATGTACTCCGACTTTGCCCTGGCTATGTCTCTTTTGAAGGACCTGGAGGCAAAGTTGTACTTCTTTTTTATTTTAATTCGCTGGTCTGTACATCCCGTGCCATCACTGCATTTTCCCAGGCTTGGTATCAATCCCGTTTTCGGCTAGATGCTGCCTTACAGGATCGACCGAACCAGGGCTGGGATTTGCCACGAATGGGAAGTATAGAAGATGGAACAAATACTTCTATACCCTGCAGAACCACATGGAAAGGTTCTACCCTACCTTCAAGATTGCCGAGGCGACGAGAACTGATATCATCTCTAACATACACACACACACCAGCCTTGGGAATAAAAATATGTTCCAAACCGTACCCCGGATAGGAGAGGTACGTTGTGTCAGTTGGAGATGATATCTGCGTCTCGGTCAAAAAGACAAGGCCGGCTTTGCTGTCTCGAGGTGGTAGTGGACAGCGTGGATGTTGGAGTGTAGGCCCCTGATGTTGCAGAAGTCCACGGTAAGAGTGGCAGGGGCTGTCCGTGTAGTATTGCTTTCGCCTCCGAGCGTGGTTTTGCCACCCCCCGGAATACGAGGGGCAATCTGAGGCTCCAAGCCCAGGTGCGGCAGTTGGTGCCCCCCTGGGGTAGTTTCTGTTTCAACTGCACTATCATGGAGAGGGGGAGGGGGTTGTTCCACCGGAAACCTTACTCACTGAGTGAAAAATCAAATCCTGGTATCAGAGTGAGGTTGTGGTATCACACCGGTCGAGCCGGCCCATTCGTGCCGAAGCATGGCTCTACCACTGTAAGAAGTACCACTGTATAGAAGGGAATGTATTATTGGATAGTCTGGAAATAGATACGCAGTTGATTTTTATAAAGATGTAATTTATGAAATAGTTTGTCGTAACATACCTCTATAAGTGAACGATAGGCTCATTATAATGACCAACAGTCTTTCTCAAAAAAAATGATTGTAGGAAATAGACATATTTCACACCTCTTATAAAAACATGACATTCCTGGAGATTACGATAGTTTTATTAGACTTATGCATAAGTAAAAAGACTGATTTTTAGATTAAGTTTTTATTTACTAGAGGTTTTATACATATAATATCAAGCTTATATTTTAGTTTCGTAATAAGTAAGTTAGCGTATAGTTCTTTTATTTTTTGTCTTACTATAATGTACACTCAAACCGCTTTTAGACAACTTAAAAACACTGTATGACAATCGTAAGATGGCGATTTGGCATTTCCTGTACTCTGAGAGAGTACTCCGAAAGATCACACCATACGTAAACATTAGTTCTCTTAACTTGAAACGTTATATTGTTTTCGTAACAATATTTCATAAATATATTCAAACCTGAATACAATTTTCCGATCTCTTGTCACTCATTAAAACCCAGTATCAATGTAAGTTTTCAAGAATTTGCAGGTTGACAATCAACCTGTATAAAAACAACATATTTTTGCAATGCCTAACGAATAGCGGCGCAATGGGACTCGGGTTCGATACCCGACAGGGACAGGGAAGTATGTGATGAGCCTATATGTCTGTTTTTCTAAAACCCTGAACACAAGCAAATAATTTGCTTACTTAGGGGTTAGATCAATGTGTGTAATACACTTTCGACAAATATTTGCCAAGTGCCATTATTATGAAGTACCTACTTATACATAGTTATATATAACATACATAGTTATATATATATAGTTAAAAAACAAAGAGTATCAAAGGAGTACGTTCGTAACAATTAGTCGGCACCTGCGGCTCAATATTATCCCTGGTATAGAATCCATCTGAAATGTAAATTGAATCTATGTTTTGCTACTAAATACTATTGATAACTGAATACAAATTAATCTGATTAATTTACCAACTCAGGAACTAGCGGATTCAGGAAAAAACTATAAATAGTTATTGTAAATGTATTTTTTATAAATGATTACGATTTCCTTCGGCTTGTTTGTTTGTATCGCGTTACTTTAATACAATTTTGAACGTTACTGCTATACCTAGAACAGGGCGACTTTTATAGAACTAACAGCCACAAATAATGAATAATGAAACATGATCCGATATTTAATTTTATTGTACCTAATTTTTTGTGTAATTAGTTTAGTTATAATTATACACAATAAATTCAAGTTATTTTTCGTCAAAATAATTCTAGACGCTAGAACAGAAGCCGCATATTATGTGTTACTTCAGATAAGAAGTAAAGGTACACATAATTTTTACCGTTAGTAATTAAATGATGTTATCGTTTTGTACTTAATAAGTAGGTACTGAATACAAAATCTTTTTGAATTTGTTAAAATCTCACATTTTTATTAAATTATTTTATTATATATTTTTTTTACTTGAGTATGATTTTAATCATGAATACTTTTTACAATTGGTGTATTTAAAAAAATATTATTTGTATTGTCATTTTATCCATTTTGATAATTATAGAAATGTTATAAATATATGGTTTTAAGTATTTCTTAAGAAAGTAAACCTTCTAAATAATTGATTAGTTAACAGTAAACGGAATTTATAGAAAATGAATCTGCGAAATATTTTATCATACCATAGAAATGTGATACGTAAGGGCGCAAATTTTTAAAATTTTAAATATATTTCCAGATTTTAATTTGCTACTTGCTCAAACAAGAGAGTTTTGGGACTACAAAAATAAAAAATTTGTTGAGTTCGCTTTATATTCCATGTGAATCATGTAAACAAAGCTAAAACAATTTATATTTTTGTTGGCACCCTGTCAACGTTGCTTTTAAAGTCTGGATACAATGTGACTGCTGTGAAAAAAATATTCATTCATAAACAAAGTAAAGTTTTTAAATGTTTGAGAGTTTTGTTGTTGGCTCTTTGACAGTTTTCCACGACTTAATGGTTATTGGTGGCGGACTAAGTTTTCATTTACTATCGGTGAGTGCAAAAAAGCAAAAACCAACCGATTAATTTAGCCCGCCCTATTTTTCCAGAACCTGAAATGTCTTCCGAGGCTTCATAGTATTTGTGCTAGTTGAAAAATAGACAGTTTAAATAATTTAAGTAGAAAAATATCCCACAGATTAAATACATGCTACTTCAATAACAGTACTAGTAAATGAAAAGTTAAGACAACTTTCTCTGCAGTATTCTATTTTCCCAAAGACACGACCGCCAATAAAGATTATACGTAATACTTCTCTTCTTTGGGGTCTAAATTTATACGCAGTGGATATTAGAATGCAAAACACACGTACTGGGGTTCACGCCTAATTCAACCAACCAACCAACCTTGGAAGACAACTAGGAACCCTACAGAATCTAAAACTCGAGTGAATAACCTCACAAGAACCAACATACTGGCCAATCGTAATAAAATTTCTGACTTAATTGACATCTATATTACAAGAAACTTAAGCCGAATCTATATGATTTTTATATATTTTTAAACATAACATTTTCTTTTATTTTAAAACCCTACACTATCTTATCAAAATTTAAGAAATTACGGAAAATCCAAATGTGACATTTAGATGTTTTTTTTTAATAATAGTAATATACTTTAGTCAAATAGATTATATATTGAATTATTATAACTATTTAACAAAAACCAAATATTGTTAATATGACTATCATTATTTATGTTTTTTTTTATAATGTACTAGCGAACCCAGCCCGCTTCGCTGGGCTAACCCTTACTTTACCTGGTGGCGAGTAACATCAATGGGCATAGCATATTCGTTTTCTTCGAGGAAAAATACATGGTCATATCAATTTTTATGACAATCGGTTTAATGGCGCGGAAGTCGATATTTGACAGCGCCGCTTGGTGGCAAGTTACATCAATGGACATAGCATATTCGTTTTCTTCGAGGAAACATACATGATCATACCAACTTTTATGACAATCGGTTGAACGGGGCGGAAGTCTATATTTGACAGCGCCGCCTGGTGGCGAGTTACATCAATGGGCATACCATATAAATCTTCTCCGTGGAAAAATACATATACATACCAATTTTCATAATCATCGGTCCAATAGTTTCTGAGTTCATCGATTTCATGTATACAAACATCCTTCTATATATATAAAAGATTAACCTGGTTCATTAGAATGTTCAGTGTATGAGAAATAAACTATAAATTGAGTTTTTTAATAATACTTTAATCAAATATTCATTCATACAACCGACTGCAAATATTCAAGTTGTTTAAATATTTTAAAACTATACTTTGTTTTTTTTTTTAAATACATTTTTCACTGCAAAGCCACATTGTGTTCAGGCTTGAAAAGAAACGTTGACATGGTGCCAGCATAAATATAAACTGTTTTAGCTTTGTTTACAAGATTCAGGTGGATTTTAAAGCGAATTTTTTTTTTTAATTGTTCTTGACATAATGCTTAAACTCTTATTTGAGCAAGTAGCATATTTAAATATATATATTTTTTTACAATTTGAGTACTTCCGTTCCTCATTGCTGAAGTTGATTTGATTTCGTTTTAATATTTTTCAATCGTTGAAAAGATTAACTTTTTTTGTACCTTATATCTAATATATTTTTCAAATTATCAAAAAAGTTTGTTTTATTTTGACTTATTTATTTTAGCTATAATTATAGAAAAAGAAGAAATTTTCCAATTATTTTTCATGGTGCCGAACTGATAGAAGACTTATTACTTGATAATAATATGCTTGATCAATAAAAATAATAATATTAAAGTAACGAGATACAAACAACTATTTAAAGAAACCCCAATCATTAAAAAAAAATCCTAAATTCAAGTTGTTTCTTTACTTGGCTAGTTTTAAGCTTCGTAAATTAATTAGTTGAATTTGTATTCAGATATCAACAGTCTTCAGTAGCAAATATCCATGGAATTTACATTTGAGATGGAAATACCAAGGATAATATTGATTCTCAGATGTCTAATAATTCTTACTTAAGATTGCTTGTGTTTTAGCTATTTCTACGCAAGTATTACTTCTTGATTTTTAATTTTAAAACTATAGTTGGTAAATATGAATGTCCAAAGTTTGATCCAGTTTAATATATTAATCTTCATCTGAGATGAATTACATTTTAACTTACTTATAAGTTTCTTAAACTCAATGTATTGTCACAGAAATCAAACATCAGTTCTTAAGAACTTTTTTTTCATCAATCAATCTGAAGAGGCGTTTATAGTTTTTGTAAATATACAAAAGATCATAGGCGTCTGTGAACACCGGCAGGCAGGTCACAGTGTGCTTAAAAACAAATTATCAGATTTTTATCTTAATATCTTTAACAACAAAAATGAATACTTTTAATACAAAGTCTCCTAATTAACTAATGTTGTAAATATTTTTATATAATTTTTAAATTAATATAGAATTAAAAATAAACCAATAGGGGTAGAGATTCGAACCCGCGACCACTGGAACAGTTTTTCAGTTTAAATAAGATTAACATGGCTATGCATGTTTAAAAATATTTTCAAAGATTTATATAACATTAACGATCATGTAAAAAATCCCTGGGAATTATGCTACCGCCAATTTATTTTCTATTTCTGTAGTTTTCTAAATGTTTTCACAAACAGTACCAAATCAAGTTATAGTAATCGTTGTCGTCCTAAAATAAAATATAATTTATAATATCAAATAATCATAAATTGTCTTAATATCAAGAGATGTTGTTATAGACTCATATATAATTACACATCTTATTTATTCAAAGAGCACTGTATATATGTTATGTTACTTAACTAACCTTGTACAATCATAAACTGATTCTATTGATCTGATTACTGGTTTTGTGTACGTAACAACGATATATGGTGTTATGTACTAAAATGGTATCGGAGATATTATATAATGAATTTCTGTGTAACATAGAATAGAACAAATTTGAGTTTATTGTATATATTATGGGCAACTATATAAGATAGCTTGTACTTAAATAATTTTATACTTAAAAGTTTATTAAATATTGCTTTAGCCTAATTTAAATGACGTAAGTGCGAACTATCCTCGAGCAATACGATTCTATAACTATTATTATATTTATTATAATACATATTTTTCAAACTAACAAAATAAATAATATATGAATAAGTAGTATTTAATGTTGAAACATCTTAGAACCATCTTACTTATAACATATATAATTTGCACCCTCTTCAACATGTAAAATATAGAGCTCAATAAACGACTTGTTAAGCTTTTTAATTGTTAAACTTGGCCCCTTGAGTTCTGTTAAGCTATAAATTACTAAATACCGTAACTTTTTTTTTTTTTTTTTTTTTTTTTTTTTTTTTTTTTTTTTTTTTTTTAACGTCTGGAATCCTCATGGATACACACCTCCATCCTGGGGAAGATGGAAGTGGTTATGTGAGACTCTTACTCACTAAACCAGACGGTCAACACCTCTCCGTCGTAATGGAGCGCCACGGGAACGCTTGCGCACACAACCGCGTTGCTCCGACGGAAGGCCGCGTGAGCAGCCACCACCTCCATGGAGTGACGCGCCCGGTTGACTTGAGCGCGTTCCACTCCGGGGCTTGTTGAATGGCGAAGGGCTCCCCTGCCCTCCACCCAAGCCGGCCGGGCCAAATCAGGACTCCCTCAACGAAGAAAGTGTCCCGATCCGACTCAACCTCCCGGGGCCGGACCCCGTCCGAAAACGGACGTGGTCCAGCCAACGAAGCCCTCCCTAGAAAGAGCTCCGCCGCCACCTCGCCCGGACTAATCATCGTCAAGCGCTATTGTACCTGACGATGACTATTCCGGGCCATCACCCTATCAGCGCAACGGTCTCCCCCTCAGCAAGAAAGAGACCGCCACGTACCCCCCACACAACCACGGGACCGCCCCACAGTCCACTCTGCGCACAGAGAAGTACCAGGGGCGACCCCGCTGCTGTCCCCGGTAGAGAGGGCCTGCGCCCTCCCACCCTTAGTGCCCAGGCCAAAAGGCCCGAGCCCACCTCGCAGACAGACCACCCCGAAAGGCAGCCTGCCCGCCAGCCAGCCATGAACCGGGCACAAACCCCCATGGCCGACCGCGCCGAGTATTAGCCAACGGCTAATGCAAACCCGAAGGATCACATTAACCGTTGTTGCCCAGGGAGCACCGGCCCGTACCGCTTCCGATGCCACCGGACTAATCCGAGCAACAAGGGAAACAGACGGGCACACGAGGAGGTTCCCGGCGACGGCCCCCCACTAAATACCGTAACTTAAGTTAAACATTACTCATTTCGTAATATCTTTTCATATTTATTAAATATCCCCGAACTGTTTCATTAAATACATTTATTAAATAAATCTTATAATAATGCACCTATTATTTAACACAAAGTAAATTTCAAAGATCAAATACTAGCCATAGTCTATTTTTATATTTAATTATATTGTTGTAATAGTGACAACACTTGTGCTCATATTCGATATTAAATGTTTATTATTGAGAAGCAGTGTTTTGTGTCAAGTTAAAATAAAAATTAAATAATTTTTTCCGCCATCTCTCGTCAACACTTGTCGCATCCATCGATCTGACGGTAGCAACCTGTTTAGTTGTTTATATGTTAATTAAAGTTAATCTGTGTTTGAAGTTTTTTTTTTTCAACATATAAACATATTTGTTCCATGAGGACAGAAGCAGGGTAAATGACGGAAACAAGACAGGTGATTGTCGCGCAGGAACTTTCTAATCTCGTTTCTAATTTGATTATAACTATAATAACTATTCTGGCACACTCTTTTGTAAATAAAATATCTTGTTTTTCAAGATAGTGTTTGTAGACGGTGCGCTATACTAAGTGTTAATAGAATAACTAATTTCTTTGTAATTTTGTTCGGTATGTACTTCGAAATTTGGACCATTATTTTATATGATCTTGTGGATCTCAAGTAGAAGTATAGTTAGTTAGTTAGTTTGTACTAACTAACTATACTTCTAGTTTAGATCAACATAGCGTACCAACGGTTCATTTTAAAACCAAAATACCACGATGGCTATAAAGGGAAGGAAGCAAGGAAATATTATTTTTTCAAAATCTGTAGGTATTGCCAAAAAAATATCAGTCGATAAGGACGACAACGAACAAACGATACTGGAAGCGAAATTTCAATTCAATTTTTCTAAATAACATGCGATTTTGCCCCTAGTATTTATACTAAGAATAACAAGTTAGTCTTTAGACTAACTTGTCAAAGACAGATGCAACGAACTGTAATGGCTATCTTCACTCATTCCTGTAATATTAGCAATCTGTTCACAAAACTTTCAATAAGACCTCTGATCGTATAACTTCGAATATCAAAGCTTTCAATAAATAAGTTTATAATTATGGTTACTCATAAACTCAATAATTTTTAATTACTATTTAAGATCTTTTAAGCACATTCAACACAAGCTACTGAATGATACAGATTAATTTTTTTTATTAATTAAATGTTCAACTGTTTTTATTTTATATTCCATACAACAGAAATACATATTAATCCATACAAGTATTATTTTAGAGTAAAATTCAAAGAATTTGTTATATATACTATTAAGGCTTGTATTTTTAATACAATATATACAAATATTTAAATATTACATTCTCTCTTATAATTCTGATACAATCTATGAAAAATTTTTAAAGACTTGCTGGAGAAATATTAAATGATATTGGAAATAACTTTAGGTAGACAATAATATATTTTTATGAAATTGTTTTAGAAACTTATGATACGGCTGTAATATAAAATAATATGTTATAGTTATTCATTTTAGTTATTACTTTATTATTACCCTCCATTTATTTGCTAAAGAATGATATAATTTTGCTTTATTTTATACTAAAAAGACATAATAACTTTCCTGTTTATTAATATAACTTTTATTTCTAGTTTATATATTTTATAGTCCCTAATATCTCTGACAAAATGTACAGAACTCCGATATAAACACTTCAAAACCTTCCAATACATCATAAATCTCAGTTCAGTTACTACAGTTACTAAATATTAATAATAATCAGATTAATTTATAAGTTACAAGTTTTTTTAACCAAGACCACCAGTTTATTAATAGTATTAAGTCACTGATACTGAAAGAAACGGTTTATGTTATTTCATCGCAAATAAAACAAAGATGTATTAACAAAAAACATTGAATTTTAAACCGAGATAAACTGTAAGTTTTATGTTTGAAATATTTTAACATAATTGTGTTGTTTGAAAATATCTTTAAACATGTATAGCCATGTTAAGCTTATTTAATTTTATATAAATAAAGAATGAAAAATAAACCGATACGGGCAGGGATTCGAACCTGCGACTACTGGGAAACCGTCCCGTCGCTCTACATACTGAGCTACCGTATCGCTGTCCGTCTCGGTGAATTAAGCATTCTATATGTGATCGTCTTTATCGGGACGGTGGTGACATCTATTAGGTTTCTTTCGAAAATC
Source organism: Napeogenes sylphis (assembly GCA_959347405.1). Classification (NCBI taxonomy): domain Eukaryota; kingdom Metazoa; phylum Arthropoda; class Insecta; order Lepidoptera; family Nymphalidae; genus Napeogenes; species Napeogenes sylphis. Next base: position 23,062,415 of record OY365788.1, on the reverse strand, counting down.
CTAACCAATGTTTCTAACTTTGCAGTATAGATAAAGATTGAAAAGATGCCACTACCGAAATTAATGTTTGAAAATATCTTTAAGCATGTATAGCCATGTGAAGCTTATTTAATTTTAATGAAATAAAGAATGAAAAATAAACCGATACGGGCAGGGATTCGAACCCGCGATTACTTGGAAACCGTCCCGACGCTCTACCAACTGAGCTACCGTATCGCTGCCCGTCTTGGTGAATTAAGCATTCTATATGTGATCGTCTTTATCAGGACGGTGGTGACATTTATTAGGTTTCTTTCGAAATCTATACTGCAAACTATAATTCAATTGTAATAAGCAATAAAAAAGTTCCAGCCGAAAATTTTTTATCTTCATTTCGAGCGATTGTCAGTTTCGTGGTCATCTGGAGAGCAAGGCCAAGTTGGCCTCGAAGAAATTGGGAGTCATTAATAGAGCGAGGCAGTATTTCAATTTCAAACCTGACCAAAGACTTGCGCTCTATAAGGCGCAGGTCCGGCCATACATGGAGTACTGTTCTCATCTCTGGTCCGGATCACCCCAATATCAGCTTCTACCATTTGACCACGTAAAATGGAGAGCCGTTCGGATTGTCGGGGACCCGGTGCTCTGCGAACGGCTGGACTCTTTGGCATTGCGTAGAGACGTGGCTTCTTTGTGCGTCTTCTACCGCATTTACAACGGGGAGTGTTCCGAAGAACTATTCGATCTGATGCCTGCCGCCGAATTTCATCACCGCACAGCGCGCCATCGCCTCCAATATCATCCTTACCACCTGGATGCGTGGCGATCCTCTACTGTGCGGTTTTCAAGGACATTTTTCCCACGTTCCACTCGCTTGTGGAACGAACTCCCTTTGGTGGTATTTCCAGATCGGTACGACATGGATACCTTCAAAAAAGGCGTTTACTCCTACCTACATGGCCGGCAACACTCTTGTAAATCCTCGGATGTTGCAAGAGTTCATGGGCGGCGGTGATCACAAGTCATCTGTGACCCGCCAGCTCGTTTGCCCTCCTCTTACATAAAAAAAAAAAAAAACAATACGACCTTTAACTATTTTCATTCTATATTTAAAGGTTTAGCGGTGTAATCATAACAGACAGACAGACTTTCGCATTTTAATATATGTATTAGTAAGGATGATACAATTCCGATATTTTTAGAGTCCGGATGTTAGTATGTCAAAAAGTACTGGATAAACTTATATGACATTTTATCTGCACCATTCCATTTTTAATTTTGAAATCAACTAGATTTATTTAAAAAGGTCTCCTTAGAACAAACATTGGTTATCAAAAAGTACGAGAGCGCTGCCTATGCCGGATTACTTTATATGCCTATATAAAGTAAACCGTTTTTTTTTCATAAGCAGTGAATTGTTCATTATACAAAGTCATTGATATTTGATACATTTGTATCCATCTCATACGAGCAGCCAACTTGTAATGTAATATTGGGCAATTTGTATTCCTCTTCTTACAACATCTACTAATATAATCATAGCCATAACATTGTTTTATCAACAGGGCATTGAACTATCTGAAATTGTACGTTATATACTGAGTAATTTATTATAGTACGTTAATGTAATAATGCTTTATTTACTAACTGCTTAACGCACTCTAATACCGAAACATGCACACAGGCTAATCTAGTTTTACATCAAGCTTAATTAAAATCTCCAATAACACTGTCATTGAAATTATAACTAAAATCTATATTTTTATTATTTAGTAAGATTGAAATATTCAGCAGCTATTGGGCTAAAGTTAATAAACATTTTAAAAAAACTTGTTTATAAGGGGTCTGAATCAAGTACATAGCAACACGGCAATTTTTTTTTAAATAGTTTGTTTTTTTTTTTAAGGATGTAGAAAATATGATATCTATAGACCTTAAACTATGCTGGATGAAATATATTACTTAGCTATTAATACTTATTTCTTATTAAGTGAAATAAAAACAAAGATTGCGTTAACAACGTAAAAATTGTAATTTGTCCCCTAATTGATCTTATTAAGTACATGATGAAATGACGTCAGAAAAGTTGACATGGCTTGGATTCAAATGCATTTAATATTTATTCTGTGCTGAAACTCAAAGCGAACATTTTATATTTTTTTTCCCGAAATATATTTCTGCTATTATGTTATGCAGAATTTTGTTATAAACGTTTTAAAGCAAAATGTTGAAATACAGCTTGTTAAAAATCTCTTCACACACAACTTAATAATAGGTTTAATACAAAACGAGTTTTAAAAACGCTCAAAGCGATAGCGCTAGAGGTGTTTTTAAGTTTGTTCAAGAACCTACCCAACGGGTTAGAATCTGGCTTCTTTGTGACTTTAAAAAAGTGTGTATGTTCGTCCTTAACAATAAGAAAAGTTTTTATGTCATATTTCTCATCAAGAGATTTTACTTTGCTTCACGTAAGTACAATGTGCTTCAAATTTTGCAAACGATTTTATATCTAAGTTTACTTATGATGACTATTTAGTTTATAATTATAAAAAAATAAGGAAAATAATATGAAATTAATGTTCTTGGATATAGAATATGCCTACAGATTTTTAGATATAGAGTATTAAAAATCTTGTTTGTCTATTTGTCTTTTCATCGATTATCATTAAAAGCTACTTAAAGGTCATCTTCTAAAGTAAGTATGTAATAAATTATTATTACGAATAACATTTTCTTCTTGGATTTTCATATAACAGATATTAAAATCCAATAGGTATAGAGAAATCAGTGAATAAGGATTTTTAATACCATAGATACTGTAAAATTCAAAACAATATATATATATAGTCATACAGTTTAAAATCATATGTAAACCAAATGTTACTGAATATAAGTGTAATAAATACAATATATATAGTTTTTGCCACGCACTGTTTTACTAAATATTTGTGTTTTTTTTCTCGTTCATTCAATTCTCTCATATTATATAACAGCCTGGGGCGGATGTATCAAAAGTCGTTTTCCGTAACTAGAGAGAGCTCAAAAAGCTATACTAAAAGTTATGATACCTGTCTTATCCCTGCCAATACCTCTGTAAAAACACCAGACTTTGCTTTTCGAAAACAATAAGCCATTCACATGTCGCTCTCGGCAAATATGTGAAATGACATAAACACCAAATTAAAAACATATTCTCTCACTTACTGGCAATGTCAAAAGAAATTTTACAACTACCTTTAGAAACCTTTAATACTACGTACTCTTATTAACCTTATTTGTGAACAGCAAACCTCCCTACACCCACACCTCACAGTTACACACACAGACACATATAACACATTATCATATGTGTAATCGAAGTACCTCATTAAATAATTTTATCACAATATTTAATTCCATAACAGAATTATAGTAATACTTCTATATTTTCAAGCAACTTTTCGAAGTTGTTTTGTTGACATCTTTGTTTTAAATTATTTAATAATTGTTTTTAATCACTTGAATCTTGTATAAATATAGAATTTATACACATATGTATCAGGATGTCCTGATTATAATGTTATGTTTAATTACAAATGTATTGCCGAATTGTTAAATAATTAATTTATGTTAAATACATGTATAGTATCCCGGAATGGACATCATCGGCTGCGGCATATTAGATCGTGTCCCGGAGTGGACGTCAAGGGATGCGGCACAGTTAAAAACTATTATCATCGTTTGGGATATATATATTTGTAAAGTTTCTTTGTATTTTCAATAAACAAATACAAAAAATGCTATTCTCTCAATTTAAGGTTCTGTCGAGTTATTAAAGTATCAAATCATTACATTTTTCAATTTTGATTAGTATTCAGACAGAGATGCTGCTAACAGATAGTATTAATTAAATTATATTAATAGTGTTAAGAGAACTTACCAATTGCATTAGTTATTAGTAGTATTATTATTATATTATTAGTATTATTAGTATGTGTATTGAAAAATTATTTTACAGAGAGAGAAATACTGATGAAAGTAACCGAACAATTTATTTATATAGTTGGTAATTTTAATTAACCAATTCTTACAATGTTGTTTTATAAATTTGTTAAAAGACTAATCAAAATATTTATAAAACAGTAAAACAGATTGTAGTTACTGAGTGTCTAATTAATAATTTAACAATATTAAAACCATCCCACAATTGTGTTTCAAGTCAAGCGTAACCAATTCCTCTACTTGATGGTCTGCTTAAACATAATATTAAAGAAACTTTAAATAATCATTTAAACATAGAAAATTGTAACTAATAAATAACTCTTTCACATTTATTTCATTAAAATTAAATTTTATAGAGATTGAATGTTTCAGAGTTTTTAACCATAACCAAACTTACCTAATTATAATATGAATGAAAATACATATATATATATATATATATATATATATATATATATATATATATATATATATATATATATATATATATATATATATATATATATATATATATATATATATATTTGTGTCTCTGGAATACAGTTACCATATACCATACCTACTAAAATAGTGCCTCTCTCTTAGCTTTTATTTTATTTTATTTTTTTGTAAGGTTTTTTTTTCGAAAGCTGTTATAAATGTGATTACTAGCTCGACCGGCTAGTTTTGTTCTGCCTAAGATCTAATAAATATTCTGAGCTATGTGAACGTTAAACTATTAAAATAAACATAAATTGAATAAACGTTCAAAAAGGAACTAAATCAAGTGGCAGCAAATCATTTGGTTTATTTTTAATGAAGTACCTTGTGATATTTTATACTTTGCGTATTGACATTAGAGAAACAACTCTTTTTTTATATAGTAGTAGCGATGCTTTTTGGACATTTTATTTATGAGCTTGTCCTTCTTTGAGTTGAAAATGTGAATTCTTTAGAAAAGAAATCAATTTAATTTTGCATTTTGTCGACAAGAATATGTTTCTTAGCTATAGTCAGAAATTGCTTGGCTCTCGTTTGGCTACTTGGATGACACACACACTTGGATGACCACAGACAGATACACAGATACACATCTCAAACTTGTAACTACCCTCTTTTTGGGTAGGGGATTAAATAGAACGTTTTTTTGTAACTGAATATTCCAAGAAAACAAACTTTGTTTCTTGTATATATAATATGGAAAGATTTGTTTCGACTGCTATGTTACTTATTATATTTTGCCTAACATAACCTATTCTTTCTCACAAAGAACGGTCCCATTTTATGTAGATTAGGTTTTATTGTAGATGAAATTAAAAGTGCGATAGTAGGAAATTGTATAACAGCAACATAGAAGGATTTTATTAGGTGATTCTGATACATAATTTAAAATATCTGAACTTATTCCCAATTATAAGAAACACTTATAATATGAAGATAAAATTGTTGTTTTTAATAATCTACAAAATAAATTACATAAATTATTCTAAAAAATATGCGGTAAATTCTCTAACAAAAAAAAATAGGCAATCAGGAGAAAAATTTATAAATCATACATTCCGCCATGGCCTGAATGAAAGCCGAGGCCTGTCAACTCAAATATAAGGATTGTTACCGCCATGTCAGACTTTCTTTGTAAAAAGTAAAAGAATAAGTGAACTAATTAATACCTCTTCCGGTATGGTCTATATCTTCATGCAAGTACATACAAAAAATGTTCTTATAAATTTCTATAATAAAATATATTTTATAAGTAAATATTCCGATTTAATAAAGAACTGTTTCAATGAATATATTATATAGAAATAGGGAAAAAGGATTGAAGGGTTTAGGTTCGGATAATAACAGGTGCTATTTGATGAAGTGATATATCAAAATAGAGTAAGATGTGCCTTTGATTTATTGAATTTAATCTTAATTCGTGTATATAACTAACAATAAGTAACTGTTTAAATTAGGTTGATATGATACTCTTTTCAAGGATTACGAGATACTTGAAGATTAAGCAATTTGTTTATAATATCGACAGTTTTTAGCGAAATGAAGTTGTGCGTCAACTGAGCTAGGTTTGAAATTTATAGACGCAATTTTTTGGCACTTAGAACCCATAGTAATTTGGCTCTTTTTTGGGAACTATTTCAACTGCCACAAAATAGTACAGTTTGATGTATCAGGTAATTTAAAATAACTACCTTTTGAAAGATGTTTCTTATAAAATAGTAAAAACATTTTACTTTGCACTAGTTTTAATGTTAAACAGCATTAAGAAAATTTGCTTTTTTGTTCAAAAGCTTGGGTGTCGCTTTGCTAGAAACATTTTGCTTTTTAACATTGTCTTTTTAACTTAGTCGCTTGAAACTTATACCATACTATAAACATTCTATATTTGTATTGGCCCTTGAAACACTTTGTTTTAACTCATTATTAGTTTGAAATGTTTCTTCAGCCAAAATGATGTTTCATGTTATGTTTTCTTACTGAATTGTTTGATCTTAGTCTTTTATATTAAATACAGTTTTAAGATTTTGATAGAAATCGTTACTTTTCGGTATAGGAAATAAAGTTAGTAGTTAGACTATACCCAGTATAAAAACACTACAATATTTCACTGTCTATAAGTATAGGCATGTTGGCTTGCAACTATATCTGTTAAAAAGTAACATATTTAAAACACGTTTATTTTTTCTCTACAGTATATTATTACATTTCAAATTGGTTCAACTTTAAAACGTACACATGTTCGTTGCAAAATACGGTGTTTTTTTGTACAAGAATTAAAGAATGTTAACGTGGGAAAGTATCAACTTTGCATTTCATTTAATATTAAATGTAGCAGACGTGTATACAGTTTATAATCTGGATTAAACTGTTTTTTATTAATATAAATATACACAATTATTTATTTATTTGTCTCGTAGGCTTAGTTTATTAAGTTTAAAGACCTGAAACTGAATAAATAAATTATAAATAGTTTCAACGTTATTCATAACTTCAATATCAATCCCTTGCTCTCTCTCACCGCCGATGACTTCCACTGCTGGACGAAGGCCTCACCTAACTTCTTCCACAGCGTGCTACAGTAAACCGCCTGTTAAAAGCTGCATCCTTTGGCTACACTCCTGACAACTGATTTGAAATGGGACTCCGATATGGTTTTGGGTAAACTGCTGATCACCCAATACGTCCGCTTTATGCCAGCGGACGGCTGTGGGTCTGACAAAACGTCAGAATCTGTCCGCTCCACAACTGATTCCTTTCTTCCACGCCACACACTCTCTATTTTAGACAGATTGGTGTTGTGTCGACCAGTGCAGGGACTCCTGCTTCAGGGCTCCTATTGTCTCCCAAGTACTAGGATCAGACAGCAACCGGGGCTGCCGTGAGAGGTTCTCCAGCGCTAGGCATGGGACTCTCCCAGGTACGTATTTTCAAAAAAGTCTTTTTCATGATTTCATTTTAAGGGGTGAGGCCTCCATGGGTGGTGCCCTCGTCCTTACACAATCCCTCGGCAGGAACCACACCTTAGGGTTGACACAAAATACAAAGACACGATAGACGAAACAAAACAAAAAAAAAGAAGACCAAACGAGACATGATACAACAAAAACATAAAACACATATTCTTTTATATTATCCTTGTTTTTTTTTAAACTTCTGGTAGCTGCTCTATGAATGGTGTTATTAAGATTCTCACTCTTCTATGTCTTTAACTAAGTGATTCACGAGCTTAATCTTCATTGTTATTTCTTTCCTATAAAACTTCCAATTGTTTTTAGTGTGTTTGTGCGGGTTGTACCAGTACCACTGTTTTGTTACCATTTGATATGACTGGTTTATAGTCAGAGGAGTTCAACTTTAACCAAGAATGCCATCTTATGTTTATTCATATACATTAATTTTACCTAAAAACACATTCAAGGTAACTGAATCAAAACATTTGAATAAAATCGATAATTATAATTCATTCTTAGTTTATACGTGTCATAAAAATTCACTCTACATACTTTTGCCTTCAAATAAAAATCGTTCTGTTGAGGTAATTCAGTACAGGGTAGGACATGCTAATTCATTATTAACTCGGTCTTTTAAAACTACTTGCCTGACAAGATAAGACTCTAAAAATATACTTTTTGTGTGTTCTTTAATAATTTAAGAGTTTTCTATAATAAAAAGGATCTCACTCAACGAACTCAGACAATAACGTTAGCACAGCAACATATTACTATTGTGTAGGTGTTTTACTAGCACGTAACAATACAAAGCAAGGGGTGGCAAATTTATTACAAAAATGACCTCTTTACTGTTTTATTAAGTAAAATATTTTAATAGGATAAATTTTTAACTATTTAAAAAAATTTGACTGAATGTTTGTATTTTCAACATTAAACAAGTATTTCCTGGACAAATGATACTTGGACCGTTACCGTCAATCAATAAAAATTGTACAAAGATTAAAAACATTTTTTTATATTTGCTTTCTCATCTAAGATGGCCGCACCGCAATTTATACTACTCATAATGTGCAAATCTGTCAGTCGATCATGACCTAAAGCTTCAGAACCACTTAAAAAATTTATCGGGTATTTTTTTACATTTAAGAAAACATCCTTAAATTCTTAATGTTTCTGATTTGAACAAACTGATTTTAGAAGTTAACCTCAGACCAACATTACAGGAAATTAATAATTTTGAAACAATAATATTATTAAATAAATGATAATATAAAAGTAAATTGTTAAGAAACTGAATACTGAAGTTAAAAAATTGAAATGTAATATTAATTATTTAAATACCTACGTAAACAACTAAAATTACCGACGAGCTGTCTGTTAACAGTCGGATGATCTTTTTCATCGATTATGATACGGTTGTGTTTATTTTGCTCAAATTGTTTGCTGTTACAACGTTTATTTAATAATTCCACTCGAAAATATAAAATCCAATGTATCTAAACATATTGAGGACACAATTCTTTTGATATACAACTGTACATTAATAGAACGAAGAGAGTATGCAGTATAGGAAGTAAGATTTTTATTTAATATTTTAAAAAGGACAATTCGTGATTGATGAAAGAGATAAAAAGATGGCTTTGACTTTTAATTTGATATGGTATTATCTTCAGTTAATACTGAAGATAATACCATATCAAATTAAAAGTCAAAGTAGGATACCAACGTAGTTGTTATCTTTCGAAAGTAAATCACATCTTCAAGTGATGATGATGATATTGATTAGTTCTATTGTTACACGAAATTGCAACAGCTCTATATATTTATTCAGTAGAAACTATATGACCTCTATATGAAACTCTCTTAACGCTCTCTTTCTCGCAATAACTTCATATATTTATTCGGTAACGTATATATGATCTCTATGTAGAACTCTCTCAAACGATTTATCTGATCCTTTTAACACCGTCGTATTTTTTAATCAACTCCATTTAAGTGCATCTATTTCACATACTGAAGATATTTGTCTCAATTCATGTTATAACTGAACTAATAAACTATATACACTCCTTTTGGCGAGGTTAGACAGAATTTATTTACATATTTTACAAGTGCGTTAGAAATGAAATACTTTAAGTAAATTTGTAGAAATTGGATTGATTATATTATTGGATATATAATCTTAAATATCGATAATACTACTACATTGATTCAACCGCCCCGTTGGTCGAGTGGTTAGCGCAGACACCTAACGTGTCACAGCGCAATGAGGCTCGGGTTCGATTCCTGGCAGAGACAGGCATTTATGTGATGAGCATAGTCTGTGTTTCTGGGTTTGGTCGTTTATTAAATATATTCTCAGTATTTATATGTGTATTTCTATATATTTGTATCGTTGTCTTACACTCTTAACACAAGCAAATAATTTGCTTACTTAGGGGTTAGATCAATGTGTATAATTTGTCCTGATATTATTATTATTATTATTGACCCCTAGGCATTGCAGTGGAAGATTTTTCTGGTAAGGATAAGAAAGATGTTTTGTGATACAGTTTTACTATTTTGTATTTTTTTAAGACATTAGAGAAATTGTTTCAGCAAACATATTTGTAACAAATGCATTGTTAAGAAAAATTGCAATTTTTGTAAATTGGATTGGAAATAAGTTTTTAAAATACATTTTTGTTATTTAATTTAACTGAATAACAAATTTTGAAATGTGTTCTCGGGGCAAGTTTATAAATATAAAGAGAACCCAACTGTTCGAGATCATTTTAGAGGGCAGCATCTGTATATACTACGACTACTACTACGACTACTACTACTACTACTACTACTACTGAATACTGAAATAAAAGGATTTATATTGGCATTAAATTCAAAGATAAATTGATTGAGATAATACAAATAGAAAATAATATTTTAATTGTCATTTGAATAGTCATTCATTGTCATTAAAAAAATATTTACCCGGCTATGGTCACGTACTTTAATCGTAATTTTGCCGGACTAGTTTCGAATTCATTTGGGTGTCTTGTTCATGAGCTGGAAACTTAGCGGGCTGAAGGCATGAACTTACTGTTACTATTGAAGGTACTAAAGTATTTGTAATGGGTTGTAAAAGTAAATTTTAGGTGGGAGAAACCGTATTTTATATATAACGGCAATGTGTGTGGGTAATATTGTACAAATAGGGAGATCTTAATTTGAGTTATTAATTCATAATTTATCTTTTTAATATTCACATTTTCAGTTAGATTCCAAATCTTTATTAAAATATTAAAAATAAAACTGTTTACTGATTTTACTGAGTTTGTTGGTTCGGTCCTTACTCAATCAGTAGTCATAAATACTAATCTTCCATTTTATATGTTTTATATGTTTTTCTCATGCTCTCAATTCAGATATTTAAACCACTTACACTATTATCAAATCGAATCGAATCGAATCGAATCGAATCGCATCGAATCGAACCGAACCGAACCGAACCAAACCAAACCAAACCAAACCCAATTCAATTCAATTGTTCCGTGCCCAGTTAACCTCTTAAAAACGTTCCACTACTAGTAAAGAGTCTTAAAAATTCTTGTACATTATCTCAAGGATTGTGGTTTATTTGCATTCTATCGTTTCCTTTCTTTTCTCCACAAATTTTATGGCAAATAAAGGCATTGTTTTCCTAAAATTCTAATGTTACATTTTTGAGAGACTATCCGTATCATATTTAAAATACTATCTTTTTATCTAATAAATCTCCTTCAATAATTTTAACTTAAAGTTTACTTAACTTAAAGTTTTCGTAAATTTACTTGCGTTCTCCATCTGATTCAAAGTTCTCTGAAGTTAACTATATTCTCAATTCCTTTCAGACCCGACGTGCTCGACATAGTACTCTTGAAGGGCGTGACACTCAAGTAACGTTCTATCGAGACGCTATCCGAGCTAGACTCTGACCATCGACCAGTCCTATTTCAGCTAGGACCTCCCCCCCCTAGGGAACCCGCGACAAAAACAATTATTAACTGGACGAAGCTTCGAGAGCAACTCCATTCCCCCGTATCAGCGCACCTCGACAAAATTCCTGACCAGCTTACATCGGTCGAGGACGCTGTTTCAGCCGCGACTAACTTCACTGAACATTTGGTAGACAGCATAGGAAAGTCCTCGAGGGAGGTCCGAGTGAACTTCGAGGGTTACCGAGCACTCCCTCCGGACATTAGACTTCTCATCACCCGTAAAAACGCCGCGATTAGAGCCCATGACCGATACCCGACAGATGACAACCGACGGAGGCTGCGCCGTCTCCAGAGGGAGTTGAGACAAGCTCTCGACGACTTCAGAGATAGCGGCTGGGATAGGACGCTTGCGGCGCTCTCTCCAACACACCAGGCATTCTGGCGGTTGCAGAGAGCGTTGAAGGCGGACACTGTCTCAGATATGCCTCCCTTGGTTGGACTTAACTCCGCCATCGCGTTTGACGACCTTGACAAAGCTGAGTGCTTGGCCGACAGTCTAGAGAGCCAGTGCCGTCTGTCTGCTCAATCGGTTGATTGCGATCATGTCGAAATAGTCGACAAATCGGTCAATATAATGTGTTCTCAGCCACCGGTCAGTCCGCCAATCAAGAAAACGAACCTAGACGAGGTGACGTCCATAGTTAGGGCGCTTCACGCCAAGAAATCGCCAGGTCCCGATAGGATCACTAACAAAGTGATAAAGCTCCTTCTGCCTCCTCTAATTTACCTATTGGTTACCATTTTTAACGCTCTACTGGCCGGTTGCTCGTTTCCGGCCCAGTGGAAAGAGGCCATAGTAATAGGGTTCCATAAGCCGGGCAAACCCCGGCATCTGCCTAGCAGTTACCGTCCCATTAGCCTTCTTAGTTCTTTAGGGATAGTATATGAGAGAATCATCCTCTGTAGACTTAGATCGGAAGTCGAGAGACTCAAAATCATCCTAAATGAGCAGTTCGGCTTTAGAGCCAACCATTCATGTTCCCATCAGGTGCAACGCCTCACGTAGCACATACTGATAGGGGCCACTGTGAGGGCCAAGAAGCATAGGACAGGAGCGCTCTTCCTCGATGTAGCTAAGGCGTTCGACAGGGTCTGGCACAATGGACTGGTGTACAAGCTATACCAGTTCAAGGTGTCGGACAGACTCGTACTCATCTTACGGGACTACCTGTCGAATCGCTCCTTTCGCTACAGAGTGGAAGGCGTTCTATCAACTCCCCGCCTCATCAGGGCGGGTGTCCCCCAGGGTTCAGTTCTCTCGCCCATCCTCTACTCCATCTACGCTAGCGATACCGCGCTTTACACATCCTCTAAGGATCACTGGGAGATATACCAACGTCTCCAATCCGCAGTCAACTCCCTCGAGAGTTGGCTGCGGAAATGGCAGATCGATGTAAATCCTGAGAAGAGCGTTTCGGTGCTCTTCGAACGGGACCCTCCAAGGATCCTCCTACGAAGCAAACTCTTTGATAGACCGATACCTTGGAAAGACGAGGCAAAATACCTAGGAGTAACGTTAGATAGAAAGTTAGTTTTCACTGCGCATATTAGGACCGTTCGTAGCAGAGCGGCCTACATATAAGGTCGTTTATATCCGCTGTTAGGCAAGCGGAGTAAAATGTCCCTTCGTAATAAGGTGACACTTTACAAAGCTTGCATACGTTCCGTCATGTCCTATGCGAGTCCCGCTTTTGCGCACGCTAATCTGAAACCCCTTCAGGTGATTCAGAACAGGTTTACACGGATTGCAACCGGGGCGCCGTGGTTCGTACGCAACATCGATCTCCATAGAGACTTAGACTTTCCGACCATCGCTCAATACTTCAAGGGGCTTTCCCAAAAGTACTTTGAACGTGCTGAGCGACACCCGAACCCACTGGTGGCTGACGCCGCAGAGTATAGACCACGTAAGACTACTTTAGTCATAAAAAGAAGACCCAAGTCGGTACTCGTTGACCCCGACGACGCGTTTACAGTAGGTAATAACGTGTACGCGTAGGCATAAGCGACACCACACAACATACAGACACACACCGTCTATACCGGTATAGACGAGGTCCCAACTGAGTAAGTGCTCCATTGCTCCGGCGTCCCAAATTTCCTTAGCTTCCCTCCTGACTAACGACGCCCCGAGCCGAGGTCCGTGTCTCAATCTGAGACGCCCTCGGGACGTCGTTCCCCATGGGGGCCCATCTGGCCCCCCCTTGTAAGGGCGGGTCTCCTGACCCACCCGCTCTCCCGGTGACGCTGTAATAGCCAACAGGGCTAACAGCATAAACAGACATAAAAAAAAAATATATTCTCAATTCCTTTTAGGGGTTTTAATCTTTGCGTATTCATTTTTAATCTATTATTCTATACGTAAAGATTTAAGATTTACTCCCACCAAAGCCAATTTTTCTTTTTAAAAATAAGCCCTAGATACTAAAACTTCCTTGCTCCTTGCATTGCTTTATAAAAAGCAGTTTAAAGTTTAACATTAAAAAAATATTCAAGGCATAGTTGTAAATAAAACGACCAAAAAAAGATCCATTTAAAACCAAAACCAATGTAAATTGTATGTTGTCAAACGTAGTTATTTTAAACTAAAAAATGCATATGGAAAGTTATTTTTGTGTATACAGATTTGTTATTTCATTTCTATGAATACAGTTTGAGTCTATCAAACTCAGAACATAGTTAAAACTTCTTCGATGCTTAGTAAACCAAGATCGATAGATTAAACGAGTTGAAACTTCGCGACATATGCAACTTAGCATAAGATTAGTGAGACATGCATATTAAGATGTGAAGTTATAATGCAGCTAGTTTCTAAGTACTATGTCACAGCCTATGCAATTACTCAGTAGTGTATCTGATGTTCGTAAACGGTTACTGTTGCTGCAAGAATACGAAATGATTAATTATTTAAGTTTAAAAAAGGAAAAAAAATACTCCTTGAAAAAAAATTATGATTTACACACAAATATCATTGGCATATAAAGACTCTAAAGTTCTAGTTTTAATTTCAAAATTTTAAAGCCATTAGATATATGATAATTAATATTTATGCAAAAATATATTTGAAGTGAAACTTCTTTATCGGGGTTGGAAAAAAGTTTAGTGTAACATTTTTTCGTTACGCGTCACATTTTTCCGTTACGCGCCATCTTTTTCGAAGTGAAACTTCTTTATCGACAAATGGGATACAATTTTATAGCAATGTCAAAAAATTATGACGTTTTTCAGTTACGCGCCATCTTTATTTTTGCTTAAACTTTATCTAATATGAAGAATTCTATATATCTCTAAAATATGAAAAATTCTTCTTACAGTTTAGTCCAATTAGTTTTCAATATCGATGACGTGTCACAAACATATGGAAAAACGGATACAAAGATATTAAAATTAGAGAAATACCGATACGGTCAGGGATTCGAACCCGCGACTACTGGCAACCGTCCCGTCGCGTCGGTCTACCAACGGTTTCCCAGTAGTGCCCGTATAGGTGTATTTTTCATTCCATATTTATATAAATTTATATAAATTTAAATAAGTTTATGGCTATGCATGTTTATAGATATTTTCAAACATAATTAAGATGTTTAGCACTGTTAGGCGGTTTTATGGTAATTAAATCTAAAAGTGTGCCTTCTCTGAGATTTGAAAGTCCCTTAAGAGGCGTTTAGGATAAAGTAGCAAGTACCAAAGGGCTCTCTCATTAGCATAGAAGAGTATGGAAGTGTATACCTAAGTAATGACATGCAATGATATAGATTTATTTCATAAGAAGATTCTTCAAATATGGGGTGTTTTTTGAGATACAGAAAAAAAAGCATCAATATTTAAACTGTATGGCAGGTTTTTATTTTTAAGTTATTTAGCCCCGGAGTATTGAGAAATAAGAATATTTATAAATCAAACAAAAAAAAAATCTAATATTAGTAAGTCACTTCAAATTACTCTGACATGTTTAATATTATTAAATATAAGCATTATAGTTCAATTATCCACAAATTATTTTGTGTTCATACATTTTTGGGGCCGTAATGAAACTTCACAGTTAATCACAAATACAAATAAATAATGATAGATTTATGAATAAATATACTTTTAAATCTAATAACTGTAAAATATATATCCTTGTATTGTTATTGTGTCATAAATCTTCAATTTTCTCGTAGCTTAGTTTGTAACCAAACGTTTAGTGCTCTACGACAATCATGTGTTATTATGTATTTCCTTTAATGCAAACCGCTAAAATTATGACTGATTACTTTAGTAGTTTTCATAGTCATACGGCATATTATTATGGGGAATGCATCAGATATTGATTATTTTTTTGTATTTTTTTTTTGTTGGGGCAATCTATAGCGTGAGGCCACGAGAATAGTTAAGAAATAAATTCAACAAATAAAAATTTTGTTTGTAACGACGTAGACGACCTCTTCCTCAGCAAGAAAGAGACCGCCACGCACCCCTCCTCATACAGCCGCGGGACCACTCCACAGTCTACTCTGCTAATCAGAGAAGTACCAGGAGCACTCCCTCAGCTAGCCCTGGCAAAGAGAGCCTGCGCCCTCACACCCTCGACACCCAGGCCAACTGTCTTTACAGAAAAACTTATTTTGTCAAATATGAAATCAAAAAAGGCCCTCCTCACACTTTCATCTGAAGGACACAAGTCTTGTATTGATTAAAAAAGGAAAATAAATTGTATTGATTAAAAAAGGAAAATAAATACATTCATAAATAAATAAAATAACGACCATAAATAACACCAAAAAGACCTAGTTTAGTTCGTATTCAAATGTTAAAGTTTATTTATTTATTTTTATCAATTATTTTCTTAATTCTTGTCCTATTAGGTGCCTGTTATTGTCGGTATTTAAAATATAAAATACAATATGTTCGAATAAAGATTCGTAGACGATTTACCGAAAACAAAATTATAAATTGATATTCAAATACATCGTTGTATGAAATTACTGTTAAATATGCTGTTGAAATTTATATAAAAAATATATATATATTTTTTAAATGTTGGCTGTTATTGAAAAACACACAATATTTATTTTTCTTCTAGATTATATTCGAATAGTATTTGTTTATTTAGTCTAGTGTAGTGGCTAAATTGTGCTGTGTTGTAATCTAGAGGTCCGAGTTCCAGGTTCCAATGAACCTAAATACGAAACGAATGAGCAGGAGATCGCCGGCGTTGTGTTTGCAGTTTCATTACTTGAGTGCTTTGTTAATTAGTAATTTCTTAGTTATAGATTCGATGAAGGAGTCGACTTTTTTCTCATAGAGTTTTTAATGTGGTATTTTTTGGAAAACTATAGTTATGATTATTTTAAAAAATATGTTTGCATGGTTTATGTCAGGGTGAATAAAATGTTTTTGACTTGAAATATCATTATTAAATACTGATTTCTTCTAATTTCTATGCTTGTGTTTGGCGAACATATATAATATATTCTATTTTAACTTTTGTGTGTGTTACTGTGCAGTTTATTTTAAAGGGAAAACGTAACAACCTCTTTGTTTTTTGCGTTTATAGCAGACACTGAAAACATTCAAAAAAAAAATTTTAATTCACTTCGACAATAATTAAAGGCATATTGTAAGGTATTTTAGTACAAGGAAAATTTAAAGACAACAAACAAGTTAAGTTACGTTAGTGATAAGGATAAAATCCAAAAAATACTTGGTTATAACGTTACCTAATGTATATAACATACCTAATATTCGAAATAACCAGATTTTGCTGCTTTTTTTCAAAAAGTTCTTTGAAGTAGGGATTGTCCAAATTGTTTCAATTGATAATAAAAAATATTTAAAATGTTTTGAATACAAAGGCATTGTTAAGACTACATTTGCTTTAGTTAAAAAGCCAATCCACATTTTAAACAGTTCATCTCGATTTAGATCTTGTATACTTGTACTTTAAAATTAAAAAAATGTATATTTTTTTCTTTTGACATATTAAAGTATTCTATTTTTGAATTATAGACTTAGTTTTGTAAAAAGGTAGAATTTATTTATCCAATCCATTTGTTTTTATTATTAGACCTGAAATCAATACTATTATTTTACATTCTAAAATAACCCTGACAGTCTTTAAAGATTAAGAAACATTTAAAGTAATTCTATAGAAATAAGAATCAAATAGTGTTTTTAAATTGATAGTAGGCATGTACTACAATATAAGAAATCAGTTTTCTTCAGTGCAAAAGCGAAACTTGCAGTATCCATAGAGTATGTTTCATTGCATTGTATGTTTTAAATATTATTTTTTGATAAAATCCGAAGTCACAGAAACTTGCTAGCACACAATATATCGCTAAGCTTTCGACTTCGGTCATTTCATTCTACGAGCAATGAAATTTAAGCAAACGGTCCGCAAAACCCATAATTTATCTATTGATTAAATTAGTACTTTCCAAAAAAGTTTATTTGAAAAAGGGTATTAAAAGTTATTGGATGGTGTCCGATGTTTTTTACATATTAATTTTTTTTCGTACGAATATTGTTGATTTGATTCAAATTAACATAAAAAGGAATCAGTGCCGAAGCTGCCAATTATAGAACGATTTCAATCACCTCTATACTGTGTATGATTATTGAGCGTGTATTGAACTGGCGCCTTCTTGCCTACCTAGAAGGTAACATTATCCTCAGTGATTGACAGTAGCGGTTTCGCCGAAATAGGTCCACATGGGACCTTCTAGTGTACGCTAAACACATTTTAGGCGATGCCATCGAGAAGAACGGAGAAGCGGTAGCCGTCTCTCTGGACATCTCGAGGGTATTTGACAGGGACTAACATGCCTGCCTTATAAGCCAGCTTTCGGCGTACGATATATCTCCTGGCCTGAACAACTGAGTAACAGACTTTCTGAGTCAGAGATATCTCCGAGTGGTTATCGACGCGTGTTCTTCGGAACCCTTGACAATAAATGCCAGAGTGCCTCAGGGGTCCGTTATTTCTGCAACTCCTTTTCTGCTGCACATTGACTCAACAACAACAATCAACAGATGTTGAAGCCCGGTATCTATGGGTATATAGATGACAGCACAGTTGTAGAAACATATCTGCCCAGTACACGAGCTATTAGACATCAAGTATATGAAAGAGAAGCCGGGGTGCAGCGTTTGAGTGACAAACTTCAGGGAGTCTTCGCATGGGACAAGGAAAATCTTGTCAAATTCAACGTCATTTAAACGCAGACCTGTCTGTTTACTGCCAAAAGGAGCTATTTTATCTTGGCTCTTAATTTTCAGAAAGTATTTTTGGAATACTGTGACCGACTTCAGTTTTTAGGCTTAGAGATTTCCTCGAACCTCAACTTTGGTCGGTGCGTTGAGTCCAGAGCAAGAACAGCCGCAGGAAGTCTACGGTACGACAGTACTTTACACTGGGACAACTTCTTGTTTTACAAACCACAGATACGGTCGTATCTTCTTCTCATCTTGTGATTCTGGACCCCCTTCCATCACCGGAAGTTTCGACGCACGGCAGGTATCCATCCTTACGTTGTGGACATTCCACCTGTCCGAACAAAGCGCTTTGCTTCATCTTTTATAGTTCGTACAGCGAAAGACTGGAACAACTTGCCTGCGTCGGTATTTCCGTCCGATTATAATGTGGGTATCTTCAAGAGAAGAGTGAATAGGTTACTAAGTTAATGCGCCTTACCACCTATGACTCTATTTCTACTCCCCATCAAGTGGAACGTAGTCAAGCAGTAACTTAGACAGTGTAAAAAAAAAGAAACGTGTTGTTTTGGCACATAAGCAAAATTTTCATAACAATAACGTCTTTCGCTTACGTTGTAGTTATTACTTTGCTGGCTACTCAATTTTTTATAAGTGTTTATTAAGCTTTGTAAAATAAAAATATTACCAATACATTTTATTATACGTAATTTTCAAGATGCTTTCTAGTTATAATTTTATTTATTGACGGGTATTGACTGCGATAATATATTTTATGTTTTCTTTTGTTAAATTTGATGAATTTTATTATTTTCTTTAATGTAATGTTTGGGATATTTTCAAATATCCACACCCAAAGACACAAACCTACTGAATATACAGATTTATAATTAACTTCAACTGTAACTGAGTATTTCAAAACTCATTCATAAACTTCTAAGGAATCTTCTTAATCTTAATCTTAATCTTAAATTATAATTAATCTTCTCTATCATTTTTCTTCTTTTTGCAATCTATTACACTTTAAACAACCTGGTTTCTATATTTTGCTCTTTGAGATATAATTAACAATATTTTGAATAGTAATATTAAAATAAATTAAATATTCTCCTATTAAAATAAAGAAAAAAGAGTTAATTGAAATTATTTGAACAGTAAAATATATAATTAACTACTTAATAAACATTTTGTCCTTACTATCACAAAATTATTGTTCTAGTTACAAACAGACGCCAATTATGAGAGTTTTGATAGTTAAAGAGGCGTTATACTTATGAAAAGAAATTTACATAAATGAGCTAATGTATATTAAGATTAAAAGGGTATTCTTGGAGCTACATAATATGTCAGTCTTCTTGTATAACTCTTACATTAACTTACATAACTTATTTAATTATATTTAATACTGTAATACAAATACTAGCCTATATGTGTATCTTAATATAATATAGCTATCTAATAATATTTAATCTATCTAATTAAAGATCTTAATAACAAAAAAACAATAAGAATAATCCAGATAAGATATTTCTTAAAAAATATTAAATTCAATTTTTTTTTTTCGGGTGTCAGTTTAAAGTTTCCATATATACTAACTATAGTTTACTCTTTAAAACTAAAATTGTATTTTTAACCAAGCAATTTAATTAGATTGAAAGCGCTAAGATATATTGTTAAAGATTCATATACTGTTTAACATTAATTTGAACGCTGTGATTAAGTTTATGAGCTAATTTCTATCAGCATAGTTTTAGTCAATTAAACCTAAAACGATGCTTAAGCTTGTTCGATTTAAGTTTCGAAGGCAGTGATCGACACTCTATATGCGTTGAAACTTTGAACTACAAGCAGTTTAGTAGAAAACAATAGTTTATCATCACATACCTATATGATAAGCATTTATTGCGCTTTATATATGGTACTAGTTCATAATAATAAACATGTACTATTCAGAATATGTCTGTATTAATTAATACTTGTTTATTGATTGTTTGTATTTGCAGACAGTTTAATGTTTGATGTTTGTCACTAAATTATAAATTTATTGAAAGTTATGGAAAATGCACACAAATAGATTGACATTTTAATAAATAGTTAAAAAAGCAAATTTAGTTCACTTATGGTTATAGACACTTGTTAAAAATGTATTTATTATTTATATATGGAATAAGTTAGTTATTTACAATACAATGGATTGATGTCAACGAGTTTGTATTTGTATGATGACTTTTTAATATACACAAATTTCAATTACGAAATGTCTTGTTTTCATACAAAGTGATTTAGTGTTTTGCCTCTGTAATTAAATATTCATTATCAAATCGACTTTCAAAAGCTTGACTTAGAAGAAGATTTACTTTTGTATAAAGGCTATACAATAGGCTTGCAGCTCTATAATCTATAATCTAGAATTAAATATCTTTAAACTTTCAACTTCCTTAGAAGACTCGTTAGATTAATGGATTTTAAAAGGAAAAGCTTTACGTTTATAATATCAATAGTAGACAAATATAATTTAAATGTATTTTATCAAAACAAAATGAGAATCATTCAACATTTAATGAATGGAATTCTTAATCCTCTTTTCAGCCGCTGAAAATTAAGTATACCTAAGGCTTATTTTGGTTTTAGTTGTCTTGCGCCGTCAATTGAGGTTTGCGATTTTCCTAAAACAAAATTAAATTGTTTTATTATTTATATATGAACTAGCGAACCCAGCCCGCTTCGCTGGGCTAACCCTTACTTTACCTGGTGGCGAGTTACATCAATGGGCATAGCATATTCGTTTTCTTCGAGGAAAAATACATGGTCATACCAACTTTTATGACAATCGGTTGAACGGGGCGGAAGTCTATATTTGACAGCGCCGCCTGGTGGCGAGTTACATCAATGGGCATACCATATAAACCTTCTCCGTAAAAAAATACATATACATACCAATTTTCATAATCATCGGTCGAATAGTTTCTGAGTTCATCGATTTCGTATATACAAACATCCTTCTATATATATATATATATATAGATATAAACATTCAAAATGCTTAATTTAACTTTAATTTAACATTTTATATATTGGCATCCGGTAAAAAAGCTACTCAATCCAAAGGTCCAATCAAAAGGTGGTTAGTATTAGATAGAAAAAGTAGTATATAGATTTTCGGCTATAAATAAATGAAAGAATGAATCTGAGATATAATATACTACAAATTATTTAAATTACATTAATAAAAAAATGAAGTTCTTAAAATATATTAAAAAAAATATTAAAACTCGTGCTCGTGCTATTTTCGTTAAATAAAGTCCAAGTCTTTAGTTATCTGCGGAACATTAAACCTCATTTTTTTTCTATAATTGACAAATTAATAGTGCTGTTTCAAATGTAATAAATTTAAAGATATGATTAAGAGTTTTTAAAAATATATTTATCGAAAGAAACTTTAACCCAATATATTAATACTATGTAATCATCATATATTAATACTATGTAATCATCATTTTTAATATTGCAATTACAACCATTAATCAAAATATTAAAGTGATTCATTTATTATGTATATTTTTCATAGAAGATATTGTTCTTGTGGGAAGTTAAACTTTTGTTCCTATTCTATTAACACGCTTTTATTAGTTTCACGTGTATGCTTGTTTGTTTGTTTGCTTGTAACTGACTTTTTCGAATGCGATTCTGTCTCATTTCCCACGGCTCGATTTTTTTTTTTATCTTTTTTTTTTAACATTTTTTTGGGACTTTTATCCTATTTGGATATGTCAGCCCCATCGTAACCTACACTTACAATGAAATCTACATAAAATCAACGTATATACTGCCTTAGCATTAGTGAAGAAAGATTTCAATAACAGACTTAAATCTTTTTGTTGTCGGTTCACTAAGAAGACATGCAAAACTGCCTACATCATATCTATTAATACAATATTTTTGCACAAGTGCTTCCCTTTGTGAGCTATATTTATTACATTCTACTAATAAGTGCTGGGGCCTTACCATCAACTTTTAGTAAGCGATTCTGTTCCGATGCAGTTCAGTTTAGGTTCAAAAAGTGAATCGCTTTTTTTCGTACCATCACCTATTACTAGCTGGGTCGAAAATGAATCGCTAAGAATGAACGAAATTGTCGCTGGTCCGCTTTTATTTCATGTTGTCGTTGACAGCTCGCAGCAAATTAACGTTTACATCGCACTTTGAGAGCGGTTGTTATGATTATGAATAAGTTTTAATAGTGTTAGCTGAAGGTCAATAGGGAATATACAAACATTTATAATGGCAAAGGATTGATTTCTGTTTTAAATGTTATAAATATTATTAGCATATTATGCTAAGCATATTATAGATATAGTAATTTGATATTGTTGTTAATATATATTTTTTTCTCATATAAATCAGAATAAGATTGAAAATAATGATGAAAAGGAAGTATTAATTAATCGTCTCTAATATGAACCTTAAACTAAAGAGATTTAGAAATAGTGTCAGCTTTATATACATTAAATATAACAATCGATAACCATTGCAATATTTTTATTGTTGGAATAACCACAAATCGAATTTAAAAAGTTAGTTGCAGCGAGTATAAAATCCCATTAGTATACTAAGGAAGGTACCTCATTAATTGAAAAAAATACAGGTATGTATTAAAAACAAAACTACAATTCTAAGATGGTCACAAAATGTTGTGAAACATTTTCTTTATAGTCATAGTCACAGCTACAAAAAAAGATCTTCGTTGGTTTATAATTTTATAGTTTATACTTATTTAAAACAATTTATAATTTATACTCATACTTATCTTTAAAACTAATAATATAATTATCTTTAACACTAATAAATAAGAATTAACATCAAGTATCTACAGTATATAATTCGTAACAATTCTGTTTAGGCGACGATAATAGCAACTTTTATTGAATCGCTAGTTTTGATAGTTAAGCGGTTCAGTTTAGGTCGAAAAGACAGCTCATGGTACGAATTGAATGAACGAATTAACGTTAGCGGTTTATTTTGGGACTTGTTAAAGTCGCGACCTAAACTGGTCGTCTTATAAGCCTCATGGTACGAAATATCAAAGCGATTCAATGTAGGTCGTAAATTGGATCGCAATAAGAGTTCATGGTAGGCCCGCTGGACATCATCTATCGTACCGCAAGTATCACAATTGGCGTAGTTATTTTTTTCCATTAGAAATGCAAATTTGTTCGAAGGATAATGTCCAGAACGTAATCTATGAGCTACGACTATAATTTTTCTGCTTAACTTAATATTATGAAACCAGGTGAGACGAAGAGGCTGACCTTGTATTATTTTATACTCGATTTTGTTCAAACTTTAGTTCAAACTTCCGCTGTCAGACTGTGGAACAAATTACCAGAACACCTAAGAGAAGCCCCAAGTTGTGGGTCGTTCAAACGACAAGTAAAGAAACTGTATCTCAGATAGTAAAGTATAATATCTGTTGACCACATTGTATGTTTATATTATATATCGTATGTATTATAAGTCATATAAATTATATATCGTATTATTTTTTGCATTATTATATGTATGTTTATTTATATAGATAGTCTTATAATATTATTATTTTTATTATTTACATTTTTTTTTTGTTTTTTTTTTTACTGTTCTGCACGCCTACCAACATACTTTCCTATACATTCTAGGGTTGGCTGGTAGTGAATGTATCTGTGGCATTAAGCCCGCCTATTGTACATTATATGGTAGGTATATTGTGAAAAAAAAAGAATTAAATAAATAAATATCATGGACCGATAGTAAATTAGTAATTCGATGATATTATCTCATTATCTGGATTAGGATCTCCAGGATTAATAATTATCTTTTGACTCATTTCCCATAGTTCGATTTTGTTTAAACTTTGTACACACATAAAGGACCGATAGTAAATTAATAATTTGATGAGCTTATCGTATTATCCTAATTAAGATATCCAGGTTAAAAAAATATTTTTATTCATCGACAGTTACATAAAAAATTAAAAAATATTAATTATTGGATTATATATAATAAAAAAGGTAACTCATAACGTTTGATATAAAGTGTAAATCTCAACATGTGGTTTAAGCGCTTACTAGTTTTAAAGTGGTTATACTACGGTAGATATTGATTTGGTTATCTATGTATCCACACAGTCACATGTTTGAGTATGTGTCCGTGAGTATAGGTGTATGAGAAAATATTATATAAAGTGATATGAGATGTATGTCAGGCTCAAGCACTCCGATACTTGTCGGGCAGAAGCAAGTGTTCTCGAAGAGCTGCGATACATCTATTTTGGTTTATATTTATGGTTCTTAAACGTGCGAATTTGTGTCTTCTGGGAATTAAAACAAGCAAGATTCTTCACAAAATCAAATCAAAAGCAATCAATAACGTGTGTTATAATCTGGTATATTAGTTTTTTAAAACTATATAATAATGTATCTGATACCAACATTATACAGTTTCCAAATTAAAGAGCTTGAACATCACTTGTATGATAGGTCACATGTTACGCTATTTATTTTTAAAATATTTTATTAAGGATTTCAAGATCTTGAAAAGAAAACTAAAATTGGTCTTGAAACTATACTACCCCCACTTAAAAAAACTGTTTTTGAAACGAAACTACTGAGAAACTATAAAATATGTTGCTCAAATGAACTGAAAATGTTGTGGATCCATGAGATTATTTATGATATCGAATGTTTAGATAACCCACTCTTAACACTAAGGCTTAGAGCAAAGATATGTTATGAGCGATGACGGCGCCTCGCAAAAACCCCGAGGATTAAAGTGGGTCGTCCTATATTTACCAGAGTGTTCAGGATCTATGTTTATTTATATACATAATAGATAGTAACTAATAAATAGTAGGAAATAGTATAGTAATAGTATTTCCTTAAATACATAAATTGTAAAATAAAATTATTTAAATCTTGATAGTCGTACCCTTAACATATAAATATTATATATGATGATTGAAAAGTGACAATTATAATGTTTATTAAACTGTACTCATATACGATATTTAAATATAATTCATATTTTATAAAATCTAAAATAACCCAGAAGACAATTTAGAATACAATAAAAATAATATAAATAAATTAAATCTATCTACCTAGCAAGCTAGCTGCAAATTAAACAATCTAAAAGGAAATAAATCCTTTCTTTTTTTCTTTTCATACTATCGTCTGTCAGTTTATTTTGCAACCAAATTTTACCTACAATTTAGGAGCAGCAAAAGATATAAACGTTCAATAAGGCGAAGTATAGAGCTGAGATAGCCCAAACTTACAATGGATGTTTCAAACAACGAATCTTCTTTTTGTATGTTGATTTGTAATTTTCTTTTAAGGCAGCTTTTTGAAAAAAATCTTTTGTATAGAAAAAATAATTAAGAAGGCCCCGGTTACTAGTAATTATGGTTAAAATGTAAAATTAAATTTAATTATGTCGTATCAGATATGAACCACCAGCGTTTGCTTCAACTTAACTTTAACAATGTTAACTCAAAGCTCGGCGAACTTAGACCTGACTTGAAAATAAACAATTCTGACTACTAGTTCGATTCTGAATACAAATTCCAATCCAATTAATTGATAATGAAAACCATCCACTGACTTTGAACAAACACTAAAAACAATTACATCGGTCCCAACACCCAACAATATTAATATTGTTAACAAAATAATTAGTAACTCAGAAACTTCTATCTGTTTTATAAAAACTTTTTTTATTTATAATTTTTTTAATTAGCCTTTCATTTCATTCATCATTATCATTTCAAGTTTGTACAAAAACATTATTGACGTTGTTTATTTTAAATTACCAACTAATAATATAACAACAGTTAGTTTTTTTTCTCCAACAAATCTCTCTCGGAAAAATAAATATTCGATATCTCTTAGTAGGTAAAAATATTGCAAATAGAAATCGAATTGAATATTTGTACTTTTAATATTGAATATTAGTTTCGTCAATTCTGATAACATTTATATGGATTTTGGATATAAATTAATTAATTTATTTATTTATTGAAAAAAAATACTTAAGAATCTTAACCTAATACATTAGTATTTAACGGTGTGACAAAAATCATTGTTGAATTATCCGCACACCGGCATTCGACATCGTACGCTCACAGTATTCAAATTGAAATATAAGCTAATAACTATCATGTAACAAGTCATTATTAACAATTCAAATAACATTTTTACACAACTACTCTCCACATTGTGTGTGCATACTGCGAACTGAAAAGTATCTTCAAACTAAGATCATGTCCTTTCCAGAAGCATCTTTTTTTTTATTATACTAATTATTTATTAATAAATATAATCTTACTTGAGTGCGCTAATTAAACAAAGCTCCTATTAAATATAATCTCACACTCGGATTTAAACCCGGTATGGATACAATTTTGTTTACATATACGATATACGATACAATATGTTACGATATTATATGATATTCTTCATTGTACACAAAGTGAAGAAACAAAGAGAATAACACATATAAAAAAGTGCAGCAGGCGTTATTGCTATAGACCGCTCTCTTCCAGGCAAACTTTGAATAAAGGAGATGAGATATGATCGTGGGCAGGGGTGCTTGAATAGAATTTATGAATACATATATCTATTGTAGGCGGCTTGTCTATTTACAAAAATGTAAAGGTGCTTAATGTAACTAGTACATAATATTCAGAATTACATTAAAGTTACGAAATACAAATACCACAAGGCTTTTATTATTTACCTGGCCATACAAAAGATCTTAGGCGTCCGTGAATATTGATGACCCAGGTGGTCTGCTTGCTTAAAAACAAATTATCACAGTGTTTTTGATATAAATATTGAGTTTTAAATATTGTTTCATATCTCTACTGTATATGAACAACGATATTCTAATTATTTTTATGTAATTTAAGCAGTTAGATGAAAAGCTCTTGGGAGTTGTGTCACCCCTTTTATTTGTTTTATATTCCTGAAGTATTCTCAATTTACTTACAAGGAAATTTAACTACATATTAAAAACATTAAACAAAGTCATTATTTTTGTATTTTTATTTTTATTGATATATGATCTTTAAATGTTATTAACAAGAACATGTTTAGCTGTAAGTAAACAGATCATACACATTGTCCCTTTCAATTTATGTAACCAACTTGAATTGGCTTTGAGGACTTTAAGGATAAAGTCCTCAAAGCCAATTGAAGCTCGTAGAAAGCTAGTTTCGGTGATGAATCTCGCTTTTTACAGGTGAATGAGAAGTTATGTGTTGACTTTGAAAGCCATTTATGAGATGTGGTTAAATAAAAGTAAACCGAAAATAAATCGAATGCTACTAATAATAGTAGCATTAAGGATACAATCTAATTTAACATGATTATTTTCATAGATGCTAAAGTAGCGTTCATCGACATATTCGATCAGTGGAATGATAAGAGTCTAAATTAAAAGAGTTGGTCCGAATGGTAAAAAAGTTTTTATATCGACTCAGAGAATGAAGCGAGATATGAGTATCAGGTAATTTACATGTCCATTAATTTCTCAACTTATTTGGAATAGCATTTTTTTTTCCAATAGTGTACTACCCTAGTAGTAATGTTCATCCACTGCCTGGATGATTTTTTTATAAAAGCGAAACTACTTTTACAAATATTTATTGCAATGAATACAAAAAAGATTCAAAACCACAGTCACACACACACACACACACACACACACACACACTAAGTATGGTTTTTTCACTAGGATTTTGTACAAATTGCAGATTTTTTAAATATTACTATAAAACAATTCTATAATTTACAAATACATAATATGTTCATATTAAAAGGCTTGTATCAAGTTAATAATAGATATAAAAAAAAAGATTATCTGTAACAATTCTAAAACAAACAGAAGTTGAACATATTACTAGGAAGAAATAGTTTCATAAAATAATTGGGAGTCGCTGGTATATCTAGTCGATGGTATTTTGATTGTATGTAAAAAAAACAATGGTTTCTATTTTTAGTTTGTTTAAAAAAAAGTAATTATTCACTGATTATTAATTTTCGTGTTCTTTGCGAGATTAAATCTTTTATCATAAAAAATACCCTAAGTGCATTTTCACTAGAATAATAAGATAAACTAGAATAGAAGAAAACGTATTAAACTATGACACAATCACTTTAGAGATAGAATGCTGCGTTCCTTTTCTTATCAATAATATTGATTTAATCCCTTCCCTTCTCAAGGTTTAAGGAAAATATGAATCCGAGTAATGCTTATATTATTATTTATACATAATGTAACGTTTTAGATATAAAATAGGATATTTTAATATCGTGATAGGTGTCTTATAGAAATATGTCCGCACTACGAGAAAATTACTGAGAAGAGCCGAACTATAACTTTTCCAGGACCACCAGGGATGGTGGGCGAGTACTGTGACCCGCCCTTGAAAACCCGGGCCTGAGGAGTACACGTCTGCCTCAAGGGCGCCTTTAAGAGGCCGGACCTCGGCTTGAGACAGCGTATTTATAGGAACGAAAGTAGGTACATTGACACTAACATACTAAGGTCCAGAGTTCGATATATCATTAAAATGTTACGACAAATATTATAAGAATTAAATCTGTATTATATAATAACATACATGAATTCAACATACATGATACATGTATCCAGAAGTTAAGGTAATATTTTTTTTTATTTAAGACATACTTAAATGTTTAATTTTTATCTTATTGGTTTAATATTGTGATATCATACAGTTTAATGTCTCATTACTGTATTAATATTTTTTTCTTATGTACCGATTATCATTTACTCAATAACTATGTATTAAAAAAATATTATTAACAGCTTTGAACGGAAAACATTTTCTGTTGAATTAAAGAAATCAGTAAAAGAGTAAAGAGGTAAAAGGTAAGAGATTCTAGAATCTATTACAATTGTATTGTACAAATCTGTTCATTAGCTTGAATATTATTTTTTATATTAAATAAAATATTTTCTTAACTTCTAATCAACGTTACATTATTTACCTACTTACATTACGTAATACTTTAACAAAGTAATCGAATGATTTCATTTGATACAAAAGGTTCTTAAGTAATTAGGCTAAATTAATTTACGTTGTTTGTTTGATAACAAATAATTTCTAATTCAACCCTGAAAATATTTTACAATAGAGAACATTTATGTATTTTATATTAGTTACTAGCTGACCCGGCAAACGTTGTTTTGCCATATAAATAATTTCTTTGTACTTTCTGGTGCCGACAGAAAATAACTAACCTATTTTAAGTGTGTAAGGATGTGGTATGTGCACGAAATAGGTGTGTAATGCTGTGAACGATAAGGCAATATAGAAATAACAAACACCAAGCACTATATTTATTAATCATTCATTATAATTTATTTCTGTAATATATATATACGTATCATTATTCGATAAGAACGGCAACACTATCAAAAAATATCAGTCTTTTAATGCTACAGCGCGAACAATATTTTTTGTTAGCCCATCTTTAGCTAACACAAACAAACTTGATGGTTTACCCACTCGAGAGCATGCCACGTATAATTGTCCGTGTGAAAAACATGGCGTGCTTAAATCTAAGCCACAAACCGACATCGTTTGGCCTTGGGATTTATTGATGGTCATGGCAAATGCCAATCGAATTGGAAACTGAACACGTTTTAATTGAATTGGCACATCCGTAGGTATTATAGGAATCCGTGGTATTAATATGTTTTCACCTCGGAACTTTCCATTTAAAATGCTAGCTTCGATGACGTTCTTCATTAATTTTCGAATGACCAATCGCGTACCGTTGCACAGCCGTGGCGGGTTCAAATTGCGAAGCATGATAATCGGAGATCCAACCTTTAATTGTAAATTATGCGGTGGCACACCTGGCAAATCCAGTGAGTTCAAAAACTCTGTCGGAAAATTTACAGTTTCGCTCGCATCACAAACTGTGTCAATAGATTTATATGATTCCAAGTTCCCTGGCAATAACTGTTGTATCTTCAGATTCAAATTGTCAACGTCTACATTTTTTGCCGCTAAAATTGCTCTTTTTGCAAGCCACTCATGATTTAAGTACTGTGTGTGTACATCAGGAAATATTTTTTCAATGAGAGTGTCTTGCGAGTCAACGATTGTGCAAAAATCTGTCGGTAATTTTACGCATCCAGTCTCATCTATAGTTACTTTTCCATCACCGATATCTAGGAGTTGTTTTGAGAATGTTTCAGCGGATGGATCTTGAAGCATTTGAACGCGCATATTTATTTTCAGCTGTACTTTTTCAACATTACGCCACAGTGTAGATGATTTTAAGCAAGCATTAATCTCATCAGCGTATGTTGAACGTGGAATGACGGGAAGTGTTTGCCTGAAATCACCTGAAAGGACTAACAGAGTGCCGCCAAATAGTTTGTCGTTGTTTTTGATATCTTTTAACGTCCTGTTCAACGTCTCAAGTGAATGTTTGTGCGCCATAGTACATTCATCCCAGATGATAATTTTACATTATTTCAGCACGGTGGCCATGGACGATTGTTTTTTTATGTTGCACACTCCGTCAGCGTTATTTTGAATATTTAATGGCAGCTTAAATACTGAATGAGCTGTTCTGCCTCCATCCAATAAAGTTGCAGCAATGCCTGGCGATGCAACGGCCAATGCGATGCCATTATTTGATCGTATTTCAGCAAGAATTAGCGAAATAAGGAATGTTTTTCCAGTTCCACCTGATGCATCTAAAAAGAAGAATCCACCTTGTCCTGCTGAAACTGCGAACATAATGCGGTCGTAAATGATTTTTTGTTCCTCATTCATTAATGGGACATTGCGAGTAACAATCGCCGCCATTTCTACAGTGTTGTACTGCATTTCACGATTCATTTCCGTGTTCATGAAATCAGATACAGCTCGATCTGGCGAATTCATACCGAAATGACTGAGTGATAAATTAGCAATTATAATGCAGAGATCTTCAATAGCAATCAATGCTTCATTGTACATAGCGTCGCTGAACGTTATCGTTACATCGTTGCATCGTGTACGATGTTGATGCAATATATCATCAGTCATTGAATCTTTGTGATTATCCCACAATATCTGTGCTCGAGCTGGAAAACATGTAGTTAACACTATAGCGAATAGTAGACGAATTTGTATTGCTGTACAATTCAATGCTGCTTCAGCAAACATACATTCCCACTGGTTGTCGTCTTCCAGCAAGCCGAGTGCAAGGCACGCATCTTTATACGTTGAATACTGTTGCCCATTCACTTTCCGTATATCTTGAAATGACAATGGGCCAGTAACATTAACCAACAACAATCGAAGATAAAAGCATTCAGTTTGCTTTGGATTGACTGTAAATACTCGCCCCAAAGCGTTTGATTTAAATAAATTGGGACATGCATCAACTGGGGAGCCTTGCTTGCGGGGCATCCATTTTTTTGTTTGAGCCCATGTGAAATAGCATGGTACTTGTGAATAGAGTAACGTTCGTGCAAAGGCACCAAAATCATCCGCACGATTACACAATTCGAAAAATTCAGTGAGTGTAGTTTTAGGTGGATTTACAGCACGATCAATTGCTGTCTCGTTCGTGAAAAATACACGCTGGCCGTTTTCGAGATGGACGGCTAACTGAACAACTGCTGAATCCCGTTCATGAATCGGGAAACCAAAGATACGCCAAGCAGCTTCATTGGAGCTGATGTACCGACCAATTTGATAAAGTGTTATTTCATCGTTTTTATTCACTGGTTGAGCATTCACGTTAGTATTTTCCACTCTAAACACAGCCATATCACTGCCTTTATGGACATACTTGCAAATGTATTTGATGCTCTTCACAGAACTGCAGAACTCAACATTAATATGAGCATTGTATGTCTTCCTCAACAGAGGTGAAT
Organism: Napeogenes sylphis; assembly: GCA_959347405.1. Classification (NCBI taxonomy): domain Eukaryota; kingdom Metazoa; phylum Arthropoda; class Insecta; order Lepidoptera; family Nymphalidae; genus Napeogenes; species Napeogenes sylphis. The sequence continues at coordinate 23,029,864 of OY365788.1, read as the reverse complement.
ATGGTACCACCCAACGATTATCAATGTCAATGTCTGTGTTGTTGATGTTTTTAATAAATGATCGTCCGCCATTATCGGGACTTCTTCGACGATATATTGGATATCCGTCGACATTTGTGATCGTATCGTTCGTGAAATCTTCAGGGAAATTTTTAGTGCATTTTCCATCTGCCATGCAAGGCGATGTACGATTAAGAGTACCGCATGAACCATGAATCATGTTCGCTGTAACAATATCAAACAGCAGTTGGTCAGTAGACGGATCTGGAAGTTCTGCAGAAATGATACTATCGATTTCTTCAGGACGGATTTTATCGATTAACCAAACCAAAATGTGAGCATGAGGTAATCCTCGCTTTTGCCACTCAACTGAATACAGCCAGCAACGTGTGCGGCCGAATACATGTAATTTTACTAAATTACTATGAAACTTATTAAAGACTTCAACTTTTGTTTGAACACACGTGCTGTAACGTCATGACGATGGATTGAATTTGGGCCAGGCAATAGCAAAGATTCAATCTCTGGCCATTTTGGATTACATGTAAACGTGATAAATAAACACGGTCGTCCATATTCGCGCACGAAAGTCAGAGCATCCTGTATATATTCTTGCATATGACGTGGACTGCCCACATACGATGATGGTAGAATGACAGAGTTACCAATTTCGGCAGCGTCAGCGTTGTTGTTAATAGCGTCCCGCAAGTGAATGTACTCTTCCGCACGCAGCTTGAGTTGATTATATCGTAAGTATCGTAGTCGTTCGCCTTCTATCTTGGCGTACATGTCGACCATGAATTGTTGACAAAGCTCGCGACATCGTAGAATGACGTTGTCCCGGCCGCGTCGAATCATCAATCGGTACGCATAATAATCTTTCGAGCTAACGTTCTTGTTTGTTTCGGCTCCTGTAATAATATATTTTTAAATATTAGATTAAAATCAATTACGATAATTTTTTTTTTTTTTTTTAATTAGTAATCAAGTTTAAAATGAATGAAGTACCTGATACGGGATCGCGTTGTTTGATATTTATGCAGTATCCGTCTTGTCCCTTCCAGAACATTAGCGGATATTGGAGAGCATCATATGAACGATGTGTATCAGCAATGAACTGAAGATTATTACTCCTTCTACGAACCATAATTTCTCGTGCGTCTGTACAATCGCCAACCATGATTCCCGCAACGTCGTCAACAACAGGTGCATTAAATCTACGAATATGCTCTCCAGCTGGTGTTTTGTCAGGATTAATGACAATAGCGTGGTTATCGTTTTGTAATTTATGCATGTGTGATTTGAATATTTTCAACAATTCATTGTGCTCATTCAGTAAAGCGTCCAGTTCGCTCACGATGCGTTTGGCAAAAAATGAATCAAGGTTGTTATAGTCACAACGTGCATTCACACGATTGGCAAGTGCGCTTCCGGAATCCTCGCGGCCCATAAAGTAGATTTCTAAAAATTTATGTGCTTCGTTTGGCATTGGCAGTAATGAGCCTATTTTATAATAAATTTGGCCTCTAATTTTAAATGAAGAATTGTATTGTTGACCAAGTGAATTAGTATTTCGAACTATTTCTGTTGCTCCGAACGATGTCATTTGAAAGCATGAATTGAATGTTCGAATGGACTTCAAGAACACGTTAGAATTTGGATCCGTGCCGATAAGTAAACCGTTCAATGGTTCCGGTGGTGTTTCAATGTCGGGTAGTTGAACTTTTCCTGACGCGCAACACATCCCAGCTGGCTCGTTTTTAAATTTAAGAGCATGACAATTTGAACATTCGTTGTCCATAGCACCAATCACCACTTTTGTATGGGCATAATATTCCACATCAGGCTCATACTGGAATGCTAGCCGCAGGAATGAATCATATGTAAATGCTCGGTGTATCTGTTGGCGTTGCTGGTTGTTTGTTCTGCGTCTATTGGCTGTGAATCGGCGTGATTGTCGTTGTTGTAATCTTATCACTTTATTGCGTTCAGCTCGTGATTGTTCTTGACGCAATTGCGCCATGCTCACACGTGCATCAGTATTTTCTTGCTGGATTTCTTCTTCAGTTCTTTCGGATCTTAAATTTCTCTTGCTTCTGGTTTCACTTGTATTACGGCTCAAATTAGCCCCTTTGCGTTTTCGTGGCATTGTTCGCTGTACAAAATACACATAATTAGAACTAACAAAATTACTTTAGAGTGAAAAACATCGTAATTATATTGTTATTAACAACAATTTGAGTATAAAAAAAATATACTTACAACAACACAAAAGTCGTTGTTGGTAAAGAGCCCCTGACACGTGTTGAGTATTTTTAGGTTATAATTAATAATAACAGATATTATTAATATTATCTTATATTATTAATTTACTATTCATTAATTAATTGTATGATTAATTTAAGAGAGTTATTATTAGTATTAATTTATAATTAAAAAGAGTTATTATTAGGATTCGTTCGGGCAACACTGACAGCTAGTCGTCAGAAAATTTCTCTGTACATTTTAATTAATATTAAATTACTTTATGTATATTAATTAAGTGCAATTATCTCATTTAGTATTTAAAAATACCATTTTACTATAGTGCTATTGTTTGTACTTTGTCTTCGTGCTTAATTTCATAAGAACAAAGAAATATACTGAGCTGTCAACCAACGGATGTCGAATTCAAATTTCTTCAATCCCGGGGAGTATTTTATTTTACTTTTAATATAATTACACTTACATTAAACTAACAACTACTCATTTTATAGTGAGTTACGTCCATCCACACACTCTGGCACCGTTATTGACTCTCTTTACTTGACTAGTTGGAAGTAAAGTTGAAGACAAAAACTTTGGCCTCATACAAAACTATTACTTTCACTTTACCTTACTTATATACATAAAACAAGCATTTTGAAACTCCCATTTGTATCTAAAAGGTAATTTGTACCCAGGATCAACAATGGAAAGAATAATTGCAACTCGCAAGGCCTCTGCAAAGGATTTGGAGCAAAAGTTAAAACTGGCTTTAGAAGAATTAAAATCTTCCAAAGATTTATGCAACAAGCTACTGCAGGAACGAGAGGACAGTGAAGAGGAAATTAAAGATATTGTAATAAAAAATACTAATCTTAAAGGTAAGCTCGCTGAACTACATACCAATTATTTGGATATTGTGGCTCAGCGAGATCAGTTAAGAAATATAGTGACTGCATTTGACCAGTGCAGCAATGAGCATGAGAGGGCATTAGATCGCATATCAGAGCTTGAGTCTGATTTGGTGCAGGCTAGGATAACTATTACAGACCTAGAAACCTGCAAATTAAATGTAGAAAGTCAGCATACTCATAGCTTATATGAGGAGCTGGTTGAATGCAACTCACAACCTACTCAATCAAATTTCATAAATGTAAATTCTACTATAATTGATCTAACAAAAGATGAGTCAAGTATTGTGCACCCCATATACTTTTCAAGTCATAAAAAATTAAAAAAGTATATGAAGGTTAAGAAATTAATTAAAAAATGTAATAATCTCATCAAAAACAAGTTTCCTGCAAAGAAAATAAAGAATTTACAAATTGAACGCTCCACATTAATTAAAAAAGTAAGTGTTTATAATAGAAAAATGATTGAGAGTAGGTCACTGTATGAGCGAGACACCCAAAACTTGCATGAGGAAATCTCTCAATTAACTTCTGCATTGCATTCAATAAGTAAAAAATATGAATCTTCTCAGAATCAAATTAAGGAACATATTGAAGCTACAGGTAATTTAGTTGACCTATGTAGTTATAACTTAGAGCGGTTTGAGTCATTAACTAATAATTATGTTAACTGTAATTGTTTAAGTGAAAAATTAAATGTTGTTTCTAAACTAAACTCTGAGGTGTTGGGTAATTCGGCTATACATACTAAAAGTAGTAATAAAAACATAAATATAATGAATAAAAATCAAATTAATAATAGGTCCTCTGTTGTGCACAACCATAATTACTTTGTTTTTTCTGACCAATTAGGTCAGGGCTTTGGGTCTCTTTTAAGTAGGGAATTAAATAATGTACATAATATATGCTCACCTGGTGCTAGTTACCAGCACAATATAGATAAAATAATTAATTTTGACTCAAAGTTGACTGAAAACAGTACTATTGTACTATTACATGGAGATGGTTTGTCGATTAAGAAAATTGAAATAATTAGTAATATTGAAAAATTATTAAAATTACATAATAAGAATAATTGTAAAATTGTAATTTGTGCATTTCCATATTCATCTTCTTATTCAGACAAACAAAATAAATATATATATAATTTAAATTTGACATTATATAATTTGACATACCGTCATAGTGATGCATTCTTTTACTTTGATGTAAATAAATTTATTTATAATAGGTTTAGGATGACAAAAGGTACAATGTATCTGCCTTTATATTATAAAAAACAAATTGCTACTTTAGTAGCATTTAATTTAAAAAACTTCGTTATAACAGATATAACGAAAAATAAATGTACTTTAAATAATATATTACTGACAGAACATAAGCGTTCCACTTTAAACTAATGGATAAGACAAAGCCTAAGTTGTTAAATATTGTCCATCAAAATATACAAGGCTTAGGTGGCAAGGAATTGGAAGTGGAACTCTTTGTTCAAAAATATGACATAAGTTTATTGTGCATTACAGAGCACTGGTTATCAAAGAATAACAATATTATAAATGTAGAAAATTATAAATTGTCAAGTTCGTTCTGTAGAGAGAAAGCTATTCGCGGTGGCTCACTTATCTTAGCTCGTAACGATGTAGTGTTAAAGTCTCGATCAGATATAGTGGCGCTCTCTGTCGAGCGAATTATTGAACTATCCTGCATTGAGCTCAATGAACATATTATTTTGTGCGTGTACCGACCCCCCTCTAGTGACTTTGATGAATTTGAAAACAAAATGGAGGATATTTTAACTAAGCTTTGTCATAAAAACAAGTCCGTGATTGTTTGCGGTGATTTCAATGTAGATATATTACAAGAAAATTCGTCTAGTGTACGTTTATTAAATTTGTTTAAATCTTTTAACTTACTGAACGTCTTTTTTGAACCTACTCGTATTACTAGTATTTCCGCGACTTGTATTGATAATGTGTTCTGTCGCTGTAACATTTATGAAGAAACAGTAATGACAAATTTAAGTTCAGACCACTGTGGTCTAAAATTTTCTCTATTAATTAAACACGAAAGTGAAAAGCCCCAAAAGTTTACTTGTAGACCAATTACAAAAAACCGGGTCCTAACATTTAAGAATAATGTACAGCAAAAAGTGGGTAAAGTAAACATGAGCGATGATAATCCAAATAATTTATATAATAACATTTTCGGTTTTTTGTTACAAGAATTTAATAATGTTTTTAAGCCAAAAACTATGACTAAATACCTAAAACTTAAATTTAGTGATTGGGCTACCGTGGGAATATATAAAAGTAGAGATAAGTTATATGATTTATATAGTGAGAGGCAATGGAATCAAGATCCGGTATTCTTGAATAAAGTTAGGATTTTTTCTAAAATATTTAAGACCGTTTGCATACAAGCTAAGTCGATTTACATAAGAAATAAAATCTTAAACTCAGAAAATAAAATAAAGGCAACTTGGGATGTTTTATCTAGTGTTTCTGGGAAAAATAGGGCTGCTAATGGACCTATTAAGTTAAAAATTGATAATATTGAAATAAATTCAAATTCAACTGTGGCGGCTATTTTTGAGACTTTTTTTAACGAAATTCCTTCAACAGTCACGCGTAATTTAAATTCCTCACCATGTGATGCAATCGTCGAATTGACGAATAACGTAAGAGTCAGTAATAAATGTTTTGTTTTTAAACCTGTTACATCATATGAAATTGTTAAAACTTTTAGAAATCTAAATATGAAAAAAACCGGTGATCTTTGGGGTATATCAGTAAAATTACTAATAAGTATTATAAATGATATTGCTCCACAATTATCCTTAATTTTTAACAAATGTATTGAAACCGGTACTTTCCCAGACTTAATGAAAAATAGTAAAGTAGTTCCTTTGTTCAAAAGTGGCGATAGACTAATACCCGGAAATTATAGACCTATCTCTATTTTACCCACTTTAAGTAAAATTTTCGAAAAAATTATACTAAACCAAATGTCAGAATTTGTTTATAGCAATGAAATCATGCATAGTGAACAATATGGTTTCACCAAAGGCAAATCAACAACTGAGGCGGGTGCCGCGCTTCTTAAGCACATTTACGACGCATGGGAAAAGTCACAGAATGCAATCGGAGTGTTTTGTGATTTATCTAAAGCCTTTGACTGCGTGGACCATCAAACATTACTTTGCAAACTTAATCACTATGGCGTGCGTAATGCTGCGCTTGATCTTATTGCCTCTTACTTGAATCAAAGAGTTCAGACGGTTGATGTAAATAATTGTAAATCGGTTGGATCTCACCTAAAAATGGGTGTTCCACAAGGATCTATTCTAGGCCCTTTCTTATTTTTACTCTATATTAATGATTTGCCCTTTTACGTAAAAGGACTATGTGACATTGTACTTTTTGCTGATGATACCTCACTTATTTTTAAAGTTGATCGTAATAAACCTAATTTTGACAAAGTTAACTGTGCTCTGTCATGTGTTCTTCATTGGTTTGAAATTAATAATTTGGTATTAAATACTAAGAAAACTAAATGCATGGAATTTACACTTCCTAATGTAAAAAGTCGGGATTGTAGTTTATTCCTTAACAATGAAGTGTTAGAACTGACTGACTCGACAACTTTCTTAGGTATAACTTTAGATAAAAAGCTCCAGTGGAACCCCCATCTCTCGACACTCGCAAGCAAACTTAGCTCAGCCGTCTTTGCAATTAAAAAAGTAAGACAATTAACAGACGCTAATACGGCTCGACTCGTTTATTTTAGTTATTTTCACAGTATATTGTCTTACGGTATCTTACTATGGGGCAGCGCTGCCGAAATTAATTCTATATTCATTTTACAAAAACGAGCTATACGGGCTATTTGTAACTTAAAAGCTAGAGACTCCCTAAGAGAAGTTTTTAAAGAAATCGGTATTCTTACGGTCGCTTCTCAATACATTTTTAATAACTTACTATATATACGCCAAAATGTAAATGACTATAAAAAAAACAGCGACAGACATACTATCAATACAAGAAATAAAAATAGGCTTGTAACGCCTAAATTTAGACTTCAAAAAGTTAAGAAATCCTTCATGGGCTTGAGTATACGCATATATAATAAGGTTCCACAAGATATTTTAGATCTTCCTTTTCTTGATTTCAAATCTAAAATTAAAGGTATATTATTAAATAAATCTTACTATAACATTCAAGAGTTTTTGGTTGATCGAAATGTGTGGAACTTGGGTCATTGTATCATAAATCTTGGGTCATAAATCTGTATTGCGAATAGCTAGTAATCTCCGCAATTTGTTTTTTGTTGTAAATTAATTTTGCTTTATCGACCTTCTGCATCACACCGATTCCTTAGAAGTCACTACTTGCGGTAGCATCGGGAGTCGGGTTGCCTCCCTCCCTCAAATATGTGCGAAGGGGGTGATGGCTGGCTCTTGTGTTATGCTCGTGAACGGGTGCTGCTTGCGGTGACTGGTTGTGTGGCAGGCCGAAGATTTATATATATTTACTGTTATTATTATTTAATTTTCGTTGCCTGAAATCATTGGGCTTCTTTTCCGATTGATTGCGACGGTTCTAGTTGTTCCAAAATTGCATTTAAGTTTATAAAATAAATAAAATTGACTCATTTGCAGGGTTGATGTTATAATTTATAAGTCAAACATTGTTAAATTTTATTTAAAAAGAGCAACTGTTGAGTTTCTGGCCAGCTCTTCTCAGCAGAACAGCATTCCGAGCTGGTGGTAGCTTACTCACAGACTGACTATACTGACCAATTTAATGTAATTGACGATTCAAAAGTGCGTGTAAATGCCTACTTGAATAAAGATATTTTGAATTTTGAATTTTGAATTTTGAATTTTAATTAATAATGAGAGTTACACTGACATAAAAAAATAACAATTCTAAACGTCACTACTATGTTTGATACATAAACATTAATGATGGCCGACAACAGTGGGGGGAGTGAGAGAAACAGGAGACCGGCTTCGGTCTCATCCCTACTCCGCGTTGTTCACTGGGTAGTTACACCGATATAGTCTGGCCAATGAATATCCAGAGTAAAAGCGCGGAAAATTTTAAAAATTAATTAAATTACTAAAATAATTATTAAAAAATAGGGGTTTGTGATAGAAGGGCAAAAACTTAGGGTTGTATGTATTTTTGAATATCGTATCATAAAAAAATAAAAAAAAAAATTGTCAAAAAATTGAAATAAAAAAAATTGAGGGGTGGACAACCCTTATTATTTAGAGGTGTGAACAATAGATGTTAGCCGATTCTCAGACCTACCCAATATGCTTACCAAATTTCAGAGGAATCGGTCAAGCCGTTTCGGAGGAGTATGGAGACTAACATTGTGACACGAGAATTTTATATATAAGATATATATATATATATTGGCAGTGCTTAAAAGTATAGCAAATGCTGATACAGCTATTTTCTTCACGGCTTATTTGGTATCAGTACCTCAAAATTAATCTTACAGAAGGTACTTCTGTTGTCCAAGCAGTAGCAACAGTAACAGCTGGTAATTAATAAATTTAAATTATTCCCGACACGGAACTGACAAAAAGTATACTAAATATTAGCATGCCACATGGTATATTATTGTCCTATTTTTTAATCCCTATTATATTGATTTATAAAAATAGCATTAGTCTTACTATAACCACTGTAATATAAAACTTATACATCATTAGATTTGTTCTTCTGCAATTATATGGAGCTCAGATATCTAAAATAGGAAGACTATTAAATCAGCTTTAGCCAGTCAAAAATAACTGTATTTACGTTTTCGTCAACGTTTTGATAATTCACTCCAAGATAGGATTATGTATCTAGCCAATTCAAGAAAGAATATTATACTAAGCACAAGAATCCCAGCATTTAGTTCGTTATTTTATGTCAATTCTAACGTAGAAAGCGAGATTAATCAAAATGTTTTTTATTAAAAAACTCGGTACAATTTAAGAAAAACTCATTTGTAGAGATAATAAGGAGGATAATAGATAATGAAAAACGAATTACTTAGTTTATGTTATTTCAATAAACCTGCAGCCCCGAAATTAAAGTACACTAATGATGATCAATACCTGAAATGACTTATTATTCAATTACATGAATTAGTAGAACACTCTCCGAGAACAAATTATATTTTAACTATCAGTTCATCTGCATGAAACTAAAATCAATACTTTTCTTAAGATATATTAGTAATTGGCTAGAAAATAATTTTGAAAACCTTTTTTTTTCTCATTTCAACAGATTCCTTCTTACGTTCATAATTGGATCTCCTATTTAACGCCTCATGGGTTAAAGTTATTATTTAAAATATAGTTAAATAATAATTTATTTAAAAATATTATTTACATTTAAAATATATATTATATATTTTTTATGAATGTGAAGGAGCGTGGAAGCAAAAAAATAGAATAATTGTGTAAAAATGTTATTCATACCTACTTAACTTTTTTTTACAGCGTTTATCTGTACTTTTAATTATACATACTAATACAATATTGGAGTATATTACTGGAAAATAGGAACAAACACTAAATTTATTTTGTCTTTCTATAATAGCTTGTGCAATTAAATGCGATCGGCAATTACTCTAATGTACCCTGTTATCTTAATCTGCTTCTTTTGCAAAATGGCTTGTTATACGATTTATCAATGTGTTCAGATAAACCGTCAATTATTTTTAATAAAAGATTTTTAGTTTCGGGCTGTGACAATTAAAAGTACAGTAAAATCTATTATCAGATATATGTCACGTGCATCTACTGAGTACTGGAAGATATCTCAAGTTCAAGAAGCACGTTTTCTCACATTTCCATGCAAAAGTATACTGAGTGTTTGCTTTAGTAATGGCATGTTCTGAAGCGAATGTGTTATAATAGGATTTTTATTTTATTTGATCGAATCAAATACTTCTTTTTATGAAATTATACTTTAAAATTTATGATTGGACAAAAATTAAAGGGGGTTATAAATATGATAATTAATTTACTGCAATCTGCAGGTATATATGATTTACAAAAAATATTATAAGGATTGTGTATATTATATAATCTCTGAACTAATTGTTTTATTATGTTTTTAAAAGCTTTGAAAAGCTTTGAAAGTGTTTGCATAACTTTTTTTTACCTTTCTGTCTTGTACAAACGGCTGGACGGATTCTAATCTTGGGATATTGGAATGTTGGGATAGAAGTAGTTTATACTGAGGAGTAAATAAGATTTCGTTATCCTTTTTTTACTTTTTACTTATCTTATTTTATTCTAAAGCTAGCTTCTTGGGGAACAACAAATCTTTTGTCAAGAAATAAAGATTCCCGTCAGGTTATTATAACAAACCAGGATCTAATTGTTATTTTTCGATATATAGAACCAATATGTATTATTGCCTTCACTTAAAGAGAGTATCACAATTCTTTGCTCTGTTATCCTGAAATTAAATGTATACTCAAAAAAAAAACACAGTCATGGTTTAGTGAGGTGATAAGCTTTATACGTTTCGCGTAAAAATCTGACAAATTGTATTATCTTTAATCGTGTTGTGCAATCCCTACCTTATATGCCTTATAATTCAATGTGCAACTGAAAAATCCAATGAGTATATATTTTGTATATTATTTTTATATTTATATGTTTTTTGTGGAATTGATTATTTAATTTTATATGTTGGTAAATTGAATTTAAATTTCGGAGCAGCCTATGAAATTGAATTTAAAGTCTTTTTTCTCAAAGGCGGTTCAGAGGAAATCATTTTGTAACTAAGAAAATTACTATTTATGCCTTAAATTTGTACAATACAATACCAATAAAATTGTACTCCTCTTTATGTTGCATTTTTTATTCTATATTATATATAATAAATTATCTAAATAATAGGTTAAATAATTAAGACTTTATAGGTTAAATAACCCTAGGTATAATAATTATTTCCTTTTATATATAACAACAAAATATTTTAGTATAGAAAAACTGTATATGTGTACGTACACGCCAAAGCCCGTAGCGGTCGATTACTATTTTACTTTTTCTATTTACGGCTCGGTATCGCTGTCGTCACGCGTCGTATATTGTGGATTTATTTCTAGTGTGATACTTCTAGTAGCAATATAAAACTTTATGACCCAGTTAAGGATCCTGAACGTATACTTTTTTAAAGTGATGTAATTTATTTTTATTTTTACAAATATTTACAACTTTAATAAATTTATAACCGTGGAGACTCCATGTAGTTACTTTTCTTGTTTATAATGACAAAAATGTATATAAATAATGGTTGTAATCAGTTGAGGCGAAACTATAACTTTGCATCACTTTTATAATACTGATTAGTTAAAGTTGCTTAATTCTTTTAAATATTGGAATATTATCGTCTCATTCTTTAAACGGGAATTTTTCATTATTTTCTGTTCTTTTGAATTCGAATAAATCATGAATACAAATTCGAATTAATAATTTATCAACACGGTCTCTAACCTACGAACTCTAGAAAACTATTCCATCACTCTGTCAATTTCTTCTGTTCTTAAAATGTGTTATGTTTTTGTGTGTTACGTCTTTGCTATAAATGAGGTGAGGTGACATTTATGAAAATTACATGTTAGATAATAATACTTGTATTTCATAATTCGGTTAAACTATATAAACGAACAGCACATAGAACGTGTAAATGCGCTAGCTTCGGAAATAATTTGAAAGTGCTACCACGCTAGAACCTCTTTGTTATCGTTCAGTTGATTAAAGAGTACTTCACTTCATTATAATAGAATGGAAGCCAGCATAATATCTTTAACAAATTGATACTTACTTTATAAATATTTATTGAACATGAAAACGTACAAACTTCTAAAGTGATATTTATTTTTTATTGTATGTAAATTCACACTAGAAGGATTTTTTGTCTTTTTTTATGTTATTATGTCTGTGCTGATGTACTGACTAAGCCGCAAATATGCTTCTCTAGACAATAATGGATTCGTTATGTAATTTCTTAGATATCTTCAATAATATTTTTTGATAAAAGTGTTTTCATCAAGCATAAATTAAAAAAAATATTTATTAGGACGAGAGTGACATATAGCCTTTTTTAAAACATGCCGTAATTCAAATTTATGTTTCAAATTTAATTTAATTTATTTTATCAAAATTTAAATAAATTAATCTTTATTAAAATTTAAATAGGTAAAGTTAATTTCCACGGTGTAAGAATGTATCCATAAATGCTATCCGAATAAGCTATTTACATAATTGGAGTGAAATGGAGCAAGTTATTTAAGGCCAGGTATCCCTACAAAACACATTGTTAGAATTCGTTTTTGAAATAGTAAACATTGAAATTTAAATCTAAAAAAAAATATTGTTAATTTTGAGGATATATTGCAGGGAATGTACCCGATGAAAACATGATTTAATAAAATTGGCTCGATAGAAAAAAATCACAAAGTTACCTCTTTTCCGTCTTTTTATCTCCAATTTTTCGGTTTTATTTCTAAAATAAGCGATTAAACATTATGGGTCTTTTACCAAAATAATGTTCATTGATTTCTCGAGGCATTTTACCCGATAGTTTTTTTTTATTCAATCTCTTATTTTTTTAATTAATTATTCAAGCGAAATTCGGTCCACAGAGAACTCGTCAGTGTCTCGCGAGACGTTGACAAGGTAAGACGTGTATCAAAATTTTGCAGATGCAATTGTGCGATTATCATGACATATATTATGACATTCCCTGGTTTACCACAGTCTAGCTTTTTCAGTAGGTCCAAAGAGAATAATAAAAATGTTAAAATTGAAGACGTGTCAATCGAACATTTTGCAAAATCATGAATAACTCTCAAAGTAATCGAATTAAAATAGTAGATCATTTGAGACATGGTTAGTTTACAACTTTATATCACAAAAAATTTGTATAAACACCAATATACACTCCGAGTAGGAATCAAACCCGCGACCGCAGATACAGCACACGCACCATTAGACCATAGTGTTTTCTGTAAATTACATATGTTGTCTCTCTGACTGTCGATACATTCAACGTGAACTGGCTGTTTAAGCAGATACATCTTGTGCGCGACTTCGTGGTCACGCACCAGATAGACTTCCTGTTAGTACAAGAGACCTTTTTGAAGAAATGATAAATGATAAAGAAGGTTTTTTCCAACCTGTTACCTGTTGATGACAATTACTTTTTAAGAGAATTACAAGAGAAAGCACCGCACAATAATCTATTTAATTGTAATGCAAGTAATTTATGTTTAGTCGATGAAAGAAGAAATGGACTGATATCGTCTTTTAAATTTGAATGCAATATATGTAAAAAAAAATATATAAATATAGAATGAAAAATAAACCGATACGGGCAGGGATTCGAACACGCGACTACTGGGAAACCGTCCCGCCGCTCTACCAACTGAGCTACCGTATCGCTGTCCACCTCGGTGAATTAAGCATTCTATATGTGCATTCTATGTGTACTACCAAGTAAAAGGCCAGTTACACATAACAGAACTACAAAAGTGTCTTTTGCCAATATGGGCAGGCGAGAATGAGAAAATATACACACAGTTCATTGAAAAAGATGATTTATTTTGGGACACTAATATGAAACCAAAATTATTAACATTTTAAATAAATTGCTTGCTGCCTGAAATCATAGACAGTAGAAATGCAAGAGGTATGCCCATACGAGACATGTCAATTCAGAAGGAAAATATGACTGATACAACTAACCGTAAATCTAAAAACCGTGATAAGGAATCAATACCGGAACAAGATATACGCCGATTAAAGTTTATTCAGTTTTAAATTACTTTAATTAAGAGTTACCTATTTTATTGTGATTATACATAAACATAATTTAAATTAAATATATAATTTGTTTTATTTTTATTCTATATGTACCACTTACACTTTATTTATTTACGAAAATCAATAACATTATTAGCACATAAAAATATATTAACAATGCATTAATATTTTGAAGTGAAATAAATTATTAAACATGGTTTAGTTCTAAACTGTGGCGACAGGATGACGTCACGTGGTCGCTATGTGCAATGCCCGCTGCGAAGGCGCGATGTACCTATATTACGCGGGCGGGGGTTGCACTGAATGCCTACTTTTGCAGGGATACCTGGCCTTAATAGAACGCGCCCCTAATGCGCTCCCCATACGTTGCATTTACCAGCAGTTATATTTGCATACAGACACTCCTCTTAAATTATATTAGAGATTAGATTAAAAATCTGTTACAATAATTTGACAAATAAAAATACAATAATTATTAAAACAATTATTGTTTATTAAACATACAAAGTAATATATTAATAATAAAAATATACATCTTTCAATGTTCTACGGCTGGATGAATAACGAGGTTCACTTTATGTCCATCTAAAAGTAAATCACAATTATATATAACAGTTTTTAAATATCTAGGTTTTTAATATAAAAGTTTTGGCTACTTAACTTTAATATGTATGTGCAATATTGTAATTTCAATTACAAAATTATATACAATATATATTTATATACATTATATACAAAATCTACCTAAAAGTATACAGTGATTTTAAATGAAAAATTACTTATTTTACCGTCACCTTTACCCGAGAAAAGAAAAATAAAAATATTCATGCTTTAAAAGTAGTCTACATTGTAAATATACAGATAACAGATTTTTCACTGGAACCGGAAAATAATTTTAACAATTTTTATTTAATATAAGAAATAAAATATTTCAAAAAGGAAGGGCAACAAAACTATATACTACTGTATTTTCTTAGACATTTGTTTGACACGTACAAATACTGTATACAAAATAAAAAAAAATGTATAAAAAGATACGTCTTATCAGATTTTTAGGTTTTATTTATGGTCAGATTAGCAATTGATTAACTTATAGAAGAATGTTTTTTTTTAATATTTCTAATGTGTTTATAAAGCAAGTGAAGCCTTTATATATATATATGACTAAATTACAAAATCCTACAAAGATTTCATTATTATTATACGAGTCACTTATTGTATATATATTCAATAGAAAGCGGAAATACTATTTCGTTCGTTTTTTGTGCTAAAAAAAGAGCTTTTATAAATATTCATATAATAAAACCCTATTATATTATGAAGGCATGTAGTAATTTTTTATCATAATGACGACTAAATGAGAGTAAAAGGGGAAATCTCAAGAGCGTTAGGAGGTAAAGCAATGAAATTTGCTTTTTATGAGAGTTTTACAACATGAGCACCTACTTACATGATATTAAAGTGATCAAAATGGCGTGCCACCTTCGTGAACATATTTACGTGCGTATTTTAATTTTTATTGTTAGTTAATATATGTCGCTATTTAGGGCATAGTATTTATCACTTTATTATGGTAAACGTATGTTTTTTCAATAATAATATACTTTAATTAAATGTTGTAAATAATATATTTATAATAAATTTCGATCATATGTGTGTTTAATTTTAATATATACCTGTTCGCGGTTTTGTTTTAGACAGCCGAAAATAATAATTAGCTCGATATGTATTTTCATGTATTTTTTTTTTAATATCGTATGTTACAGTAAATCTAATTAATAGTTATATTAACTTTTGATCAAATACATAATGAAAACAAAAAAAAATCTTACTTTTATCCTACTAATAAATTTTGAGTGTTGCAACAAGTTAAACCTCAATAAGTTAAAATCCAAGGGACAAAATATTATCAAGGGTTATATTAGAGTGCGTAAGTTAAAACTTCGCTATTTGTACCTGAATTCACCAGAAGTAGGTAGTATGTAACACACATGTTATATAAAAGAATAATTATCTTTAAGGTTTAGTCTGAGTTTACCTTTTCTTTTAAAGTGTTTACATTTTTTATATCGATTTGATTTTCAAAAGTAAATAGAGAGGAGAACACACCATTATTTATGTTGTTACATTTCTCGATAAATGATGTTAGTCAAAAGCATTAGCATTTGATTAAGACGAATAGATTTGAACTACAAATATTTTTCTAAAATAAAAATCAAGTAATCTTTCTCTCGATACTTGTTTATGTTCAACATTAAAAATCTTGAAATTTATTGCTTGCAATCAGTCATCTATTAAACAACATTTTTATAAGTTATACCGGTCAACACTAAAATTAGCAATCTAACTTAGCCAGACATGGAGAATAAATGGTAAAATTAAACTTAAGAATACAATAATCCACGTAAAGTTTGGAAATTAGATAAAGAATGTCTTTGTGTTTAGATCTGAGAGGGTTAAAATTAAAATGATTAGAAATAGAAGGAATAAGGACTTATTGTTCGGCAAAATGATGAGTGTTTCGAAAATAACAAATATTGAGGAGTTAGTCTATTTTAATATTTAAGATTTAGAAGTACTCAGATTTGATGGCATATATTATTTTCACACAAAAAAAATCAACGTCCAAATTAATATTCCTTCACAGTTGCTTAATATTTATAATTTTCTACTATAAAGCTAGCCAAATAATAAATGTATTTTCTAAACAACTCTAAATAGAACCTAACTATGTTTTTATATAGAATTCAATACCAAGAAGACATTGAAATTCTTGTATAAAGATATTTATTATAACAAAACTCAATCTTTCTTACTGTACAAATAAAATATTACAAATGTAAATATTTATATACTGTGATAAATCAGAAATGTAAGGTTTCTTATACATTTGTTTGAATGTAATATCAATTCTATCAATAGGAATATTTAATAGCCTAACATGATAGTAATTCCAACATATGAGCTATCAACATTGAAAACTGCGTTTGGAACAGCAAGTGAATAAAGCTTTTAAGCAAATGAAACCCATATATTACCGAATAACACACTCGTAACTCAGTAATATAAGCCGCTCAGAAAATTGCCTGGCACAATGAAACACTGATAACATGGCATTCATAACTTGCTTAATGCAAATGTGTTTAATTTTGATTTGAATTCAAACAAAAGTTTTGTGGTTTAAATATTCCTTTAAAATAGATACTATTATTTATTAAGTTAAATATTTTCAAATATGCTATTTGTTTTTACTAATTATAAACAATATTATATATTTTAATTTGCATCGGCTTTACTGATTGTATTTTTTATAATTTATTTTTCTCTCGTTTGTCTTCTTTGATACAAATGCCAAAGGATGATGATAGAGCTCTAACGATTACATATTCCATTAGACGGAGAAAAGGTAGACTACACTGACAACACTGACTCTACATTTATTATTATACTTTGACCTCTTTGTACATTTGACAGTGAAATTGACAGTTTCGCAAATCAAGTTAATAGATTAAAGAATTTGTGATTTGTATTTAGGAATTTATCTTCAATATTGCCAAGTTAATACGATATAGCTAAGAGAAGTTTATATCAACAACCTGAATATTATTTACATTTACGCCCAAATGATATATGATAGATATAAACCACTTAATTATAACGTTGGTTTATTTCAGGGCTGTTGTATTTCTCCTATTATATTTAATATAGTTATTAATATTTTAACAGACAAATTAATTAGAAATGAAAAAAAGTGCTATCGGTTTAAGTTCAACAACAAATACACAGAATCCATACTAGCTTTTGCAGATGATCTCGCGATACTGACACGTAATCCGAAACAATGTCAGGTACTTTTAAATGTAGTTGAGGATTTCTGTACGTGGACGGCGGGCGGGGTAGACGGAATACCAAATATACCTCTTACGATCCGGGTCTTATAATAGGCGGTCAGTGCGTTAGTACGGTTACGGAAGCAGCTCCGTTTAAATTTTTACAGAGGACTGTGGAGGGTGAAGGTGAGCGTTTTTGCGCATAATAAAGGTTCCCCTTAAACCTACTCCTGGGTCGCAAGTCCCAGGCACTACTTGCACTCCTCTCCGTGCAACGCGATGGGCCCGGCACCCGCAAGGTGAATCCATGGAATGCTAAGAAGCTTCGTCTCTCTTTTTGAATTTGAACCATGTAACAAGATGGTTTAAATAGGTTGTAAATATGTCGCAGATTACGATAATTTAACGATAATTAGTAACTCAATTGATATCATTGTAACAATGAGGTGTGAACATCGTGATGTAACGATTCACGTGATCGGAATCGTTTGGAGGGGCCCCTGAGACATTTTAAATATTCGAGATCATCGAGTCGAAGGGCATTTGATTAGTGAGAGCCTTACAGTACGGACTCCCCAAACGGGACCGGTGGTTCACGCAACTCTGATAATTGTATACCAACAAAGTAATTTGTAATATCTGATTACCCACATTTAATACAAGAATTGTCATATTGTGTCTGGGTGGTTTAATTGCCTGAGACCCACGCCTCGGATCCTGTACCAGAAGACTCCATCAAGAACGAGCAAGCCACTAATATGCCTCTATCTTTGACATATAGAATAATCTATACTTATAAAAGAGAAAGTAGGTATGTATGTTAGGTTAGATCGATTTTAACCAAATTTTCAGAGGATCTTTAGATTGACCCAGCGGGTAATCCTGTACTTTGGTAACGATCGGAGCATTTTTTATTATACTGTCAGTGACAGTATTTTTAGTACTGATATTGTTTTTTACATAAAACGATTTAAGGCCAGTTATAACGTCATGACACTATCCATGCTAGCTAGCTGAAAAAACTAGTAGAAGAAAATGAAATTCAGGTTAAATCATAATTATTATAGCGGTGGTTAATTTAAAATAAATTAATTCTTATATTTAATATATTTTTATTCCGTATTTTGAGTTACTGCATCTTTAAATTAAGCCCTGTGAAGCGGGCTGGATATGCTAGTAGCTTATACAAAAGTTCTTTTATTTGTGAAATAAGAAACATGAAATGTTTTTTCAATTTTAAATTTGAATAAAAAACCGACTGTTATAAAAAATAACGTTGATAAAATATCAGGCCTATTATACTATATTACTAAAGCTGTATAATGACAGCAGAATACTGTTATTTCTTGTTTCGCAAAACTACCGATAGGAGTATCACACAAACTAACAACATTGAAAGTACGTTCCTTGTAAGAATCGTTATCATTGTTCACGTTTCATGGCTACTACGGCGGGACGGCATATTTCCGGTAAAACCGGCGTCATATCGGAACCGCTGTGTGTGCTTTTGTGTATCTAAATTCCACACATAGTAGGGAAAGTTTAATCTGTAGTTAATAAATTCAAAACAGTTTGGGTTCTAAAAACTTTTTGTACATGTCATGTTGTCTAGTCAAAACTTGGAATTATACAGTGTTGCTTTTGATTGACATAAACACTTCTGCTTAAAAATTAAGATATTAAAAAAACCGATTGAGACAGTTTTAAGGTATGTAAAGATTAGATTGTAAATAGGTTGTTTGCTGTTAGACATTAACACCATATTATTTTTAAATAAATAACATAATTTTAATTGTTTAAGAGTCTTCATTTATTTTGGGTACAACAATATTTCAGTAAGTTAGAATTGCTATAACTTTTAGTATCCTATATAATTTTCGCAGATAAGCATTTCATATTTATTACAAATTGATCCCTTACCTCTGGAGCAAATATATTGGATCCAGATATCGTTTCCGCACTATCTAATCTGTTATTGTTCTGGGATTACTGTGTTATTTACGTGTCTCTGTAGGATATAGTTAATTATCTATCGAATGGATGATAAATGAAATAAAAATAAAAAATAATGTTATATTTTGAATAAACTAATTATATAGGAACATTGAGATAACGTTATAGTTTTTTTACGGCTTTATTTTATATGTTATATAATACCGTTAATATTTAAAGTTCGCAGTTTAAATATGTAGTTATAAAAGATCGTTTTACAAGCAAGGGAAGGTAGCAAGGGATGAAAAATGACATTAAACAATTTATAACCTCCTGTAGGTTATCAAATGCCAAAAAAGTAGTTACTTTTATTTCTAGTATACATAGATTATCCAATACTCTTGAAATTGATAATTAGAAGTATCTTGCCTTTATTATGTTGGTAGTGCGAATTGAGTTCTTAATAAATAATTGTCTTTTTTATTTCATCACTTTAAGAACTCAAACAGGTACAAGTATCTTGAAAAAAACTAATTCATGACCCTTAATAACACCTTTTTCCCACCTTGAAGTTCACTAAATACCATAACCTTTAAATGTTAAAAAGATACTTATTTTCTACACTTGTATATGATATGTTTAACATACTTTAATTTAATCCATTGTCTAAACCACTCCAGTGTGATTATAGCAAAGGTAGATTTAATAACTCATGTTAACAAGTAGTTAACCTCTACAATACAATTACCCACTAAAGGATATTGTAAAGTTCCGTGTTATTTATAAGTTGCCTATTCAGCACAATACGCTCACAAACTCGTAGGACGAGTGGAGGGAGATATTGAGCGTTAAAAACCGTTTTAATTTCTTGAAATTATTATTCTTGCAATCACACCATTTTTTATAATGAAGTTTATTTATGCTAATTTAGGAAACCATTTATTTCACGTTTAAGCTATAAAATTAGAGACTATTTCAACAAGTTCTTTATCCAAAATACATTGTGTTAAGGTAAAGTTATTTAATTTTAATATTTTAATAGGTAATTTGCTTTAATAAACTTGAGGACGGAAATAATAGATTATTTTTAATGAAAGAACCCAATGACTCTTATTTCAAAGGATTCTCCAAGGAACTCGTCAGCTATCTCGTATGATATTACTAAATTAAAATAAAAATGGACCTTAAATGTGGGTAGGTACCTCGTTCCAAGTTTTTTAAATATTAATTGGAAATAAATATTTTGTAGAAACTACTTATAGTTAAAAAAAAAACAATTTGTATATAGGTATATGGTACGACGCAGTTTTATTTTTAAAAGTTCTATTCTATTCTAATTATAAAGTTCATAGATATATTTTTCATAATAATTAAAGTTATTAGTTCATTGTTAAGCAAAGCTCAATTAAGTAATTCACTAACATGCTGTTAACGATTATATGAACTACATAGTTGTTAAATTAAAATTGTTGCTAAATTTTCGATCTATTTGACTCATAATCAATCTGAACTGAATTTATGGACACTTTAATATTAAGTTGAATAGAAAACTCTTTTACATAAATAAAGAATGCAAAACATAACAGGAGTAATTTATCCTTACTAAGGGCCTCCTTAAAGTTATATTTTTGTCCCTCAGGAATATTTTCAATTGAACGATATATCATTGTTCCTATTTCCTATGTACGTATGTGCAAAATATCATGATGATTGGTTGAGTAGTTAGAGTGTAAAAGCATAACAAACAAACTTCCATTCGCATCTATAATATTGGTTTCTAACCCCCACCCAAAAAGAGGTATGTAATAAGTTTGACGTGTATATTTGTGTGTCTGTGTTTCTGTGTGTCTGTCTCTGACCTTGTAGTGGCCAAACAAGTAGACGTATTGTAATGCGTTTTTTTTTAAAGTAAAAGTCTGGTACGTCAAGATGGTTCTTACCCATTTCTGGTCGAAATAAAAGCAGGCGTCTCCAAGATATGAAGCTTTAATTGGTGTTGGTTCTTAAGGAATAGTGAAAACCTAAGCAAATATGTTCGTAGGTTAATTTAATACAATGTAGTAACTAGTTCAATAATTATTAAAATAATTTTAATTAGAAAAATATGAATATATACTAATTTGAAGTGAAATTAAAGTCATTGTGGAATATCAAGCAGCATAGAACAAAAGAATTCAATTTCTCTTAAAGCTCGATACTGCAATGACGTTAAACAAATCCAAGGGTCAAACTTTAAAAGTGGCAGGAATTCAATTGGGCTCCCTTTGAATCTCACATGGTTAGTTATATGTTGATAGTTCACGGGTTTCCAATTTCAAAATTTGCATGCATTTGCAGAAATTAATATAAATCTTTTAATTGCAGGACGTTATTGAAATAAAAAATAAGGAACGTTGAATGTTCTAGCCATCAACTAAAATGCTTTCTTTGTCTATAGAAACTAGGAAAACAGTTCAACATTTTCCCAAAACCTTACAATATTATACATATTATATGGGGCTATAATATGTCCGTTTCTTTTCGTCACCTCTACGCCGTCATATAATTTTATTTAGGATTTTTACCACATTTTGGTCAGTCCGCAATTTTTATTTATACACTTCAAAAATACTTTTAAATAAATCACGAGTAGGTAGTAGGTAGGGTCACGGATAGGTATATAAGCAATTTAAATATTATTTCCATGTTTCCATGATAACAGCTAGTAATACATAACTTTCTTAATTTCATTGCCTCCCTGCTCTATTTATTTTACTAAAATAAAAATCCATTAATGGCATGGCAACGACTATACCTTTAACTAAATAATAATTTAAAACATACCTTAAGCACTATGCCACATAAATTAGAAACTACTTTTCTAATTTTTTACAACTAATACTCTAAACATTTTATCAATTATGGATCATACTAAGCTAAAGGAATAAAATAATATGCACAGCTTTATATATTTATTCTTAACATACAAAATGTACAAATATAAGTAAATATGTAGGGGATATAAAAGCATTGAATTTCGTATTACATACAACTCGCTCATAAGATTTGTATACTATCTACTGCTACAAATCACATCCGATGTTCCAACGAGGGGAAATGAAAATTGAGATACCGGGAAGGCATTGTTCCGTGAAAATATATCTTCTTGATATTCTCAAGGCAGTACGTTCCGCATGAATATTGCGATAATGTTACGTCATTTAAGAAATGAAAGCGGTTGGATGTTTTACGCAAGTCTTAAATTGACTTATTATTACAATTAACATGTTGTTGACATGACACATTAACTAAATTGCATTGAAATAAGTATTCGGTAAATTTTTGTTACTATAACTGGACCGTTTTCATTGATAAAATAAGAATACCTAAATACATCTTCAGAAATATTTTAAATATGTGAAATTGCTTAGTAGAAAAATGTTTAATTATTAAATTTAAAATAAGTTAATAAAGTAGATAGAATTGTAAATTGACGATTGATGAATAGAAATGAATCTTGCCAATCTCATGGTGCGAAACTAGAAGCGGACAATTTATTTCTAACTTAGATAGAATCTCTGATTATAGCTTTGAAAATGATAAGGCTTTTAAAAAATGTACTGTGTATTAACTAATATGCCACTATCATTACTTAATTTGAACGTTTATAAGAATTATCTTATCTTACTTATATATAAGTGCGAATGTTTGGATGTTTGGATGGATGGATGTTTGTTACTCAGTCATGCCAAAAATACAAAACGGATTTCAAGTAAACTTGACTTATGTACCATAATAAAATATAGAAATATTCACTTTTGAACGTGGTTTTTTCTGTGACCTAACAAAGGTTGTAGCGCGATAACGTAATTGCCACGGATCTTAGATAAATATTGTTTTTAATTCTTTGGTTCACTTAATTTTACCTAAATATTTATGAAAATCCTTATTACCCGACAATTTTAGAAGGAGTATTACGTTATTCAAATATATGTATGTAAATAGAAATATAGCCAATTATGCTACTTGTTTGTTCACTGCTACAGCCTTAACGGCTTGAAGGATTTTGACGTATGAGGTATCGGAAGATACGTCTTGATGGCGCAAGTGACACTGGGTATATTAAAAAAAGAAAAATGGTGGATTTTGAACCCCATATTGTACGTCAGATGCAAACATATATCTTTTATATAATATAAATATTATTATAAATGCAACGTGTAGGTGCGATTACAGTGTGTGCAGGTTTTAGTTTCGAATAATACGAAAATAATAATTGTTATATTCTTATTATGATAATAATATTATAAAATAGATAGTATGGAAAAAAAAGTTATAAAATAATATCTACAAAAATAAAAAGTAATTACCAGCAGCTTGAGTACAATAGTCATATGGTACGGAGATTATTTATTTTATTGCCTAGTTCCACCGAGTCATCTTAAGGGTACGACATAAATGTTAATTATTTATATGTGACTAGTATCATTGTGTTTGCCAATAACGCTTATCCCAAGGCAACTAATGTGACATAGTCACGATGGACTCTATTTATCGATGAACATTAAAATGTTAATAAAATATATTGTATTTTTAGTTTCTAATTTATCTTAATATTTTTGTTAAGCTGATAAACGTTAATTATTTTTATATAGTACTTAAATAATTATAATATTATTAGTTTCTTACATTCATATAAATTAAAAATAAAAAACAGTTTTTTTTTTCATATTATTTTATCTATAATCTCTGTTTTGTCACGTTGATTGATAACCATATGAGATTTAGTAAGGGTTATAATAAATTTCATAAAATATTACAATTATTTTAAATATTTTTCATTTAAAAATAAAAATATGAAAACACTTTCCTATTTCCCCAAGTTAGAGATACTCTGAATATATGCTTAACACTAATAAACATTTTTTATATATAATATATTTTAGAATTAAAGATTGATTTATATAATATATTCCATGTATGAAATCTGAAAGAAATGAATTATATATTTTCTGGCACAAATCAGTATAATATAGTGAAGGTGCAAAACTACCTTCACTATATTACAGTGACTTCTTACTAGGTTACTTACTTGGTAGCAGGAATGAAAGCCTACCCAAATTACTGCTGACAATGTGAAGACGAATATTTCGTGAAACCTTTGTTTTATATACTATCTCATGCTACAAATCAAGCCGGATTTCCCAACAAGGTACAATGAAAATTGAGATACCGAGGAGGCATTGTTTTACGAAAATATATCTTGTTGATTTTCTAGAGCGAAAAGTTCGCGACTCACAAGTATTGCTTTAAAGTGTTGTCAGTTCTCGAAATATGTTCTCAATTCTTTTGGAATTCAAACTTTATGTTTTATATATATATATATATATATATATATATATATATATATATATATATATATATATATATATATATATATAAAACATAAAAACAAAAAACGGAGAGATAAACTTATAAATAACAAGAGTATCTAATGAAAAACAAAGATTATGAAAATGAAACTAAAATTATCCATAAATTGTTTATGAGTAAGTTAAAGCATCCAAGTGTATCCAAATAGGTATTTGAAAATGCATTTATACATTGCTTTATATATAACAGCATTTCAAGGGCTTATCACTATTAATTTCATCTTCATGAAAGAGAAGAAAGTAACAAAACCCGTAAGAAGTTACGGGTTAAACAAAACAAAATCTTTGTGATTTCGTAAAGAAACCATTTTCTAGGTTTCCTTATTTATGTTTTACACTTTTATTTTGATCAGTGTTTTTTTTATATAATAGGTGTATATGGTAATGCAGTAGTTATGTTCACTTTTACTGTTTATCTTAAGATAAAACTTTAGCATACTTTTTGTATAATACCATATACTGTATGCTTCTTAAGAATAATTAAATAAACTCTTAAATAAATAAATATATAAAAACTATAAAAAATATTATTTACATCATTTTAGTTTTTAATTTAAAACCTCATTTATAATTTTATGATTAAACTGCCTATTATTATTATAGTGAAAGGTATAAAATTGAACATTCGATTTTTTAAATAAAATGTGCCACCAAAATTACAATATTGCAAATATCCAGGATAATTAGTGAGTGTTGTTAAAATTAAATACTGTTAATTGTTATATAATAGTACTATTTATTAATCACAAAGGATCAATCATTTATCTCTATAAGTATAATATAAAATACACAATATAAATATTAATAGATTAACTTACAACAAAATAAGAAATGTGTACCTTAGCCAGAAATAGGACTCAAGTGATTTTCTTTTCTTTATTGCACAAAAACAAAATAATGTGCAAAAGGCGGTCATGTTACTTAGACATTCTCTACCAGCCAACTTTAGGATGTACAAGAGAAGATGTTGGTAGGCGTGCAAATACAAAAAAATATATAGTGAAAACAATAGAAAAGTACAACAAAATTCTAAAGAAAAAGATTTTTTTTGTGAATTTGTTGTAATGTTAACAAAATTATTAAAAAAAGTTTAATCTTTGTAAAACGGACAATTGGACACTATTTGTCCACGTAGATTCATATGTAGAGTTTGTATGTTTATATTATTTTATTTGTGAATGTTGTAATTTATTGTAATAGCCTTTCTTTTTAATTTTCCAATGGTGCGCCTATAAGCTCCCAGTCGTTTAGTAGTCTCCCAGCGAGCTTTGAGGGATTTTATTATGTAATAATCAGTGACTGTGTAATATGTCAAAATATAGGACATGTCAAAATATATATATCTTATTTTTATTCTGTGTTTACATATAGATCATGAATAAATAATTAAACATGTCTTACCATAAAATCAGAAAAATAGGATTAGGTTTCCTTTTTTTATATACTCATTAACAAGCGAAATAATTTTGTTTTATATTTATTTTGTTTTATATATTACGTTCTGGAATTTGATCTTGAAATTACATCTTGTACAAAATTGTTATGAACAAAATTATTAATGTAAGTTTGTTATTACATATACTGTTTTTATAGTATATACATCATCAATCAATGTTAAAATTTATGTTACATTGAATTTTGAATCCTAAACCAAAAAAATAACGCGAGTAAAAAAATCCTGTAAAAAAATAACGTTAGTAAAAAAAAAAGTTAATGTTTTGTTATAATGTGTTGAAAAATAATGTTTAAAATGTACAAAAATATTAACCTAAGTTTGAAGTAATCATTGAAAATTGTTCATGAAATGTACACTTCATTACCGATTGGTAATAATACGAAGGTAAAGAAAATTAATTGTTTAAATATAAACAATACAATTTATGAAATAAGCATCGAATTATACTTCTACCATTATAACATTTATAATATAATAAGAATACAGAGTTGTTAAATCTTAAAGTTACTAACCTAAAATTGCACTTTATATTTATATATTAAGAATATTTTAGTCAAGCGCAGTCAAGCGTAGTCAAGTAGTAATTTTAGTAGCGTTTCCCAGTAGTCGCGGTTTCGAATCCCTGCCCGTATCGGTTTTTTACATTCTATATTTATATAAATTTAAATAAGCTTAACATGGCTATACATGTTTAAAGATATTTTCAAAAATTAGTCAAGCGTGTTATTAAGGTTAAAGAACAGTTAATATTATAATAGCAGTATATATATAACAGTATATATTATCTATACATATAATAAAATTGTCACTGATCCATTCCTATACATGAATTAAAAAAAAACATTATAGGGGGCTTTCCATGCAATTTTCAGGAATGTATTATCACAGTCTTCACTTAACATTTAGTGTTTATTTCATCTAAATCGGTTAAGAAATATAAAAATTATGACAATTTATGACAATGACATAATAGGTACTATGAAAATCTTATGTAATAAATCTGTAGATGGGTAGTCTGTGTAGGTTGAAAATATTTAAAAAAATATACCAGGATGTGAAGTACTAACTAACAGAATCCATTTTCGAAAATTTTTAAATCTTTGTCTGTTTATCTGTTTGTCTTTTAGTTGTGCACACAAAACGAAAAAAAAATAAAAAAAAATCATACAGCATATAACCTTTATATAACCAAGAGAAAATCCGCGATGGTATATGTTTATCTCTTAGGGATAACCCACAATAGCAAATTTTTATAGTTTACTTTTTACGAAAAATAATAGCTTATTTACGAAGCGATTAGTTATTAAGTAAACAGAGGTTTAAAAAGTATTTAAATGAACGTATAAGTAGAAACAAGAGAGGTATAACAATAATTACAATACCTAATATTGTATCGTTATTAAAACATACTTTTGACAGTGAGCGATGTCTGCCGATGTCGTAATTTTGATTGTATCACTTAAAATAAGTCATATAGAAGCCAATACAAAATATGAAACCACCGTAAAAGTGAAACTTTTTTTCACATTATAGACATTTAACTAAAAATTTTCGGAATAATATTCCATTAAGGGTATAAAAATTGCTTCATCAATCTTAATTTTATACTTAGAAAATAGGAATGATAATGGGAAATGATAAAAGTAGACTAGGTCTCCAACTAATATTTTTATTGAACTCTGTGTCTTAGAGTACGACATACATAATACTTAACAATTATTTAGATGATATACACATATTGAAACACTGAAAACAATATTTTATAATCGTTGAGTCATTTTGATCCGTTTTTCAATTATTTTCAATCATTCTATTATCAATTCCATCTTCATCATGAATTTCACAGTTTATAAATGTAACCAATATTTTATGGTAACTAAAATACGTGAACAGTGACTTACATTCGATTTTTTCAATGTATCTAGTAAAAACCGCATCGATACGAGCGCCTTTCACTTTATCTTACTCCGCGGCCGACCGTTACGCGACATGCAACACACAGACGAAAAAGTTTGAGACGATGTAATAAAAGTTTTACTTTAAAAAGGGAAGTGAGAATTGTTTTATTACGAATTTAAGGCATGTAAAGCCGCGGGCAAAAGCTAGTAATATATATAATAGATGTGTTTGACATGTTTTTCCCGTGACTTAATCAGAGTAAAAGGGCAATCTCAGAAACGTGAGGAAAAGAACACTGAAACTTACTTTTTATGTGGTTTTTACAATCTGAGGACCTTATGATATTGAAAAGGCATATGAACTTCTGGAAGCGTATTTGTTTTTATTTTTCAATTTATTCATTACATCTGTGATTTGTTGTTTAAGGATATATCTCTGCAATTTTCATAGTCACTGATGACCACAATGTAATTCAAGCATTAAGTCTTTCTGACCATTGTCTAAGTGTGTTGTGTAAACAAACACTGTTTTTTCCCATTTAACTAAATCATTGTAGACTGAGTAAGTAATTTCCCACCAACAATGCCACTGTGCCCACAAAATCCCAATGCACAAACCTACGATATCCCAAGGCACAAGCCTTGGGTAAGTACTCCATAATAATTGGTTTGCAATAAAATATACAGTAGTACAATTTATATTGCAACTCTTGGCAATATATTATATAGAAATCATAAAAAAAATGAATAAATAAGATATAGTTATACATGGGTTATATAAGAGGGAGAAATAATAAGAGATACTATGAATTCATTGGTTAAAGCTTTTTTTTTTTTAGAAACTTGTACGTGAGGACTAATAACAAGTTGAAATCCTGTTTTGACATTTAACGGTTGGCAATAAATTCATTCTCTGGCAGCGGTAATGGTTATATAGAATTTCGAAGGTGTCGCCACAAAATACGTAAACTTTAAAGCCTTTTTTTACTTTACTAAAGGCAAGTAAAAAAAATTGTTTGTAATAATATTAATATTAAGATAACAATCATAAACTACAACAAATCTATTTCTCTTGTATTATTACCACTATCATGCTAAACGTGCTGGACTAAATAAATATTAAAATTCATAATTTTTTAGGTTCGTTTAACCGAATATTTCCTTTGCAATCTTAATTTAACCGCCGTCACTGCCATAAGAATAAATTATGTATAAATTTTAGGCACTTGTCCAGGATGACTTCGATGTTATTGTCTAGATTAACTAGTGTATTCAATCATTAAATCATTTTATCTCTAATGTTTCTAATGTTGTATTTATACGAATATATTATATAGTACAATGAAATAAAATATTTTTTTCTGTGACCGCACTCTGTCTCATGGTACTGGTAGTGAATTTTGTGTGCATCCCGAACTATACGCTCGGAAACTTAGAACTCGTTGCAGGTAGACGATTAATTAACTGACTTACTGACAGACACCGCCATCTCATCTTACCGTAAAGACGATTGTTGCAAAAGCATTCGAATTGTTGGATTAAATTTAATATTTAATTATACGCAAGTTTAATCCCTAATAAAAACCAGAAAAATAAAATTTTAAATTGAAAAAACCCCCTGTACAAAAAGACCTCTAAAAAGAATAAAACATCATATTTTTATGTACTTATTGAAGTCGTTGCGTCGCGTCGGGGGACCGTTGTACGTACGTTGACGATGGTGTCTATTTTACGAAGTTAATCATTGAGGAAGTTAATCATTGCGACTACGATTCGATAATGTCATTTATGTATTAGCCTTGGTAACTTGCTTTTTAATTTTTTCCTTTATTAAACGGCCCCCCGACGCAACAACTTTAATAAGTACATAATAATATTATTTTTATTTTTTTTAGAGGTTTTTTTGTATCGGGGTTTTATTATTTTTTTCCTCTGCTTCTTAAGGTTAGGTTACTGGTTTCTTTATTGTACTAAATGAAACTACGGAGACACAAATTTTCAGTTGTTGATGTATTTCTATCAATCTATCCTAATATTATAAAGAGGAAGGATTCGATTGTTTGCTTGAATTGAATAGGCTCCGAAACTACTGGCCGATTAAAAAAATATTTTACCTTTAGAATCCTACATTATCCCTGATGAACATAGGCTATATTTAATACAAGAAAAAATAAGGATCCGCGTGAAAATTTCGACAATGTAATAAATTATAAATGCACTAAGTAACATGATTTAAGACTTTCTCATATAAGTATATACGAATATTAATAAATATAAATATTTAGAGCTAAAATGATTTACAATCACTAATAACACTATGATAAATCTATTTATATTTTCACTACCTGTTGCCAGTGATTCTTTATGACTGCGATCATAAGCTAAATATTTTTTTACAGTCTACGTGACGCTCACAGATACACAGATACACAGATCGACAGGTCAAACTTATAACACCCCTCTTTTTAGTCGGGAGTTATAAATAGTTGTTTTTATTCAAATTTTATGTTGTTTATATTTAATAGTAAATTATTTAATAAAGAAATCTAAAAGAATTGAATCATAGTGGCTATAATTGAAAGGAGTCAAATAAAAGGTTTCTGATCTGTAATTGAATATTCTAAAAATATATTTTATTTGAATTATCTTATTTATAAAATAAAAAAACATTTGATTTTTTTCTAAAAAAAATCAAAATTCGATTTTTTTTGTAATTTGTTTGAAAAAAAAATCCCGTTTATAGAAAGTTGAAGAAAATATGTAAAACGACTGTTAGGAGGTTATGTATATATAATGTTCATAATACATACCCAATAACTTTGTCTCCCAAGATCACACCTGGGCAAGATGCCGGGCGTTACATTTCCCCTCACTAACCTACCCGAATGTCATTGGATACCTGCTATCCAGAAACCACCCATGGCTGTCCTTGCACCTTGTTTCCAAACAATAAGCTTTCTGCCAACAGTCGCTCGATCAACTTTAGTTGTCTGCAAGCTCCAAGGGGCAGGGTTTGCGTTTATATACCAACCAGATGTTTCTTCAACATGGCCTTGAGATTTCCGATGAGAAATAAAGACGGCTTAGGAAATTAGTTCCGTGTAGAAAAATATTCAATTGGAAATCAGAATATATTCAAACATTGAAACGAATATTCATAACCTTTAAAGGATGATAAGTCTATCGTGTTGGCAATAAGATTATACTAAATTCACGGTAGGAAAACTCGATGTTCGAAGGGTGCAGTCAACAATAAATTACAAATCTACGAAGCGAATATATTATTTAGTAAACTTATTTCCGAGAGGTGATATCGTTAAATTGTTATTTTAATATTTTGTTGGACATTTTTAGTTATTATGTTAAACTATAATAAAAATTTAGTACAATAAGTTAGTTTACTTCAATAAGTGCATAATAAAATTATTTCATTCTGTGTAGACGTCTTTTTGTACCGGTTTTAATTTTTTTTTATTTTTTTATAACGAGTCATTGTTAAGAAACATTAGTTTAGATTTAGTAAATCTTAAAGTAGGTAGTTTAGCGACATCTTATTAAAAAAATTACAGGCTTTTTTGTCAAATAAGCAACCATTATTTTTAAAAAATGTAAGACTCTGGTTCACGTTTCCAAAAGGTTAGTCCCCATGGACTAATCCTTTGAAAACGAAGTTGTCTTTGACGGACATGGCAAAAAACTTCATGGGTATGTCCCAGTAGTTCAACTTTTTAAAAGAATAAAATTTTGTTTATTTGCTCAAAACACAAAGTCTCAGTACCTGTAACATTAGTTGCATTGATCAATATAACTCTTGGAAAATAACGGATGTAAATACCTTTCACTTTTCATCTTTGATAGTTCATCTAATAGAAAAATGATTTTTTCAATTTGTGGTTTTATAAATAAACGTAACAAAGTGTCACCTTTACAAAAAACATCTTATAATAATTTTAAATGTAAATATGCTTTTAAAAATTAAATATTATTTTAAGCCTTAATTGTTAATATTATTCTAACACGGTAAAATCTTTTATTGTAAAGCTTATTAGGTTTTCCTCTTTAGGTGGACAATTAGAAGAGAAACTTGAAAAAGGAAACGTTAAACTTTTTAAACAGATATTAAACATGAAGAGCTTTGTGTCAATCTTTTACATCCATCCCCCCCAATCCCTCCTCAAAAAATGGCAAAAGAATTTATTTTTATTTCTGTATGTCCATCGCCGAAGGCACCACCAACCTTAAGAGCACCTGTTCACTCACAACTTAATTCTACAATAACCTATAACACGGTCTTCTACAAACTACGAAAAAAAGCTAGTTTGAATTGTAAATAGGAATTTATATTTTAGTTTATCGTAGTAACATTTGTGATTCAATTATTGTACTTAAAAAAATTTAGTTTTAAGTGTAACTTTCAAAATAAATGTTTTTTTTACTACTGCGAATTAAATTTACGAAAATTTTTGTCATTTGTATATGAGAATGTATATTTGTGTTGAAATGGCATTTCAACTCTCAATCAATTTTGATAAGATTTTAGAATGGACATAAAGCTTCAATTTTCAAAGGTCATACAAATAAAAAAAACATTATAAATAAATTTTCTTAAAGGTTTTAGATAAGAAGAGCTTTGTTTGTCACGAGACTTTGACTTTGACAGTGTACTGGCTCACCCTCCAGTGCAAAGCACGACTATTTATAAATAACAAGTATATATAACAAGTATATATAACTATAAAGTGTATATATATACAATTTTTTTTTCAAATACAGTTATATTTTTTCGATTCTTATAAACACATTTATTGATATATTGTAGTCATGAATTTGCTATCAGAAACGGAATACAGGATGCATCCTGTATTCCGAGCTGCGACCTGCAGGTCGTTTGGGTTTATGAAGTTTTGTAACAATATTTGGTAAAATAGAATCGTTCTTTTTAGTTTACTACCGAACAAAATAAACTAAAAACAAAATAGATCGAAACAACATGGCGTGTTGTTATTATTTTTCGAAATATTATCTTATTTAACCCATACCTATATTTAAATGAAATAAGAGTTAATTTTGCATAGTGATTTTTTGATTACTATTTTGTCTTTACATACTTTAAAGCTTAAGTTACAAACATTTTAGAGTTTTAAATTACAGGTTTTATTTAAATAAGTGTAGTAATGCTAACGACCTTATACTTCTAAAATTATGCTTATTACATTTTTTAATTTTATTTTTAGGATTTTCTACATTTGTAAGGATAAATGTTTATGACCGTATCTTCAAATTATGATATCATCGATGTTGTGCCATGTCGTAAATAAGTTTTATTAAGTCTAACTCGATAACATATTATTATGACGATTTTATAAAAAGCGAATAAAATATTATCAAACATTTTTTTAGTTATCTTATGTGTAGTCAAAAAACAATGAAACTATTGTGTAATTATAAAAGGAATTATTACGCACAATGATTTTTCTTTTATAAAAAACAAAATTATCTATAAATAGTACTTATAGTGGACTAGTGTTACATTGTACATGACCATTTTCTAAGCGACACTTGCTCAGTCAACCCTAAGTCAGGAGTGTGTTTTTGTTTGTGTATTATATGGAATTGATTTTCTTAAGAGGTTTTTAACTTCCTATTCCTAATGCATTTTATGGGAGGCAGGTACCAAGAATGATTGATATCGTAACACGCTTTTAAAAATCATTTAAAATTCTCTTTGCTTTCGAGTCTCTTTTAGTAGAAAGCTTTAAAATTTTAGTATATTACAGCTTAGAATATATAATCGGTTCTTCAATGTAGTTGATATTACATTAAAATTGATTTCGTTTTTTTTTATTTACAATTATGATATCAATACTTAATATAAGCGGAAGAATACATATAGGTTGTAGAAAAAAAATAAAAATTAAAAATGCAATATTCTCGTTATAACTAAAAAATAATTATTTTCTTAGTAGGTATATAAGCGGAAGAATACATATAGGTTGTAAGAAAAATTAAATTAAAAATGGGCATATTCTTGATATAACTCAGAAATAAGCATTTTCTTAGTAGATATATAAGCGGATGAATACATATAGGTTGTAAAAAAAAAAAATTAAAATGGCAATATTCTCGATATAACTCAGAAATAGGTATTTTCTTAGTAGGTTTATAAGCGGAAAAATACACATAGGTTGTAGAAAAAAAATAAAAATTAAAAATTTCAATGTTCTCGATATAACTCAGAAATAAGTATTTTCTTAGTAGGTATTCATGGTGATAACAGAGTTAAATATTAGTGAGAAGATTATGTTTTTTATTATTTATTACTTAGTAGCTGTGAGCCGCGAAAAATAATATGTAAATGATTTATATACCATGAATTATATAAACCAAACTATTAAAAACAGGAGCTTCCGTGCCAATTACGTAATCGCGCTACAATCTATGTTATGTCACCGAAAAAACCACGTGCAAATGTTTGTATTTCTATAGCCTATGTGTTATTTAGATACATAATCTACTTTATTGCCAAGTTTGATCAAAATCCGTTTAGTAGTTTTAGCGTGATTAAGTAAAAAACATCCATCCGAACATCCAAACTTTCGCATATATAAATATAAATAAATTGTATCCATAGATGAATAGCTGTTATCTTTTTATATTAAAACATTTAAGGATTTTCTGTATCTTGAAAGTTGTTATGAATATATAAGCCAATCGACACATATAGCGTTATAGGCATATTGGAAAGGCACAATAGTGTCAATTAAATTTGCTATCATGGTGACGTTTCGAACGGTGGGTGTCCAAGCCGGGAATCCCTTTTAGCCTGTCGACAACTGCCATGGAACAGATTGCTGATTCAGAATTAAATAAATTTAAAAACTGCCGTCTTATATACAATTCAATTTCAATTAAGCTAAACGACATTTGGTAAAGTTAAAACAACTCAAATTCTCTAATAATAAATAATCACTAAACTACTGTACAATAAACCTTTAAATATGATTATATATCCAAATTAAATATTATAATAAATTTTACGTAATTACAAAACATTACATAAATTAAATTAAATTTTAATTTATTAATTACATTTTATGACATATTTACATTATATGTTTACATACTAAATTCTTTTACGTCATTGGCCAACATGTGACTCCACTAACAGAATGCAAACAGAATAAAACCAAGTCTTATTTATTGATTTAAACAATGAAGTTAGTTTTAGTTATTTATAATTATATAAATTCTAATACATTTTATTTTGAATATTTATGCAATAATGAGAATGATACATACCATAATTTAAATATATAATATTAGTGTTTTCTAAGGTTTTCACGAGTACTACACATTGAAATAAAACTGGGTTAGATTTAAAATGTAAATTTAAAATTTAATTCAATATACGCGAGTTAAATCCGTAAAAATAGTTTTATTTCAATATATAATATTCTCAAGCCCATACAAACAGACAACACATTGTTTTTATGAAATTAGAGAATAGTAACACACTTCTATAACAATAATAGAGAATGCTCTTAGCATTAAGTCCGCCTTTTGAACCTCTTATTTATGCAATAAAAAAAAATACATAAATAAATAATAGTCAATATTAGTCACTATTATATTTAATGTAGGCATAAAATATGGTGTCCATACCGACTCCAGCATCTCCCTTGTCCGGTCTTACATTACAATATAGTTTCAAACAGGTCATCAATCATTTAGAGATCGAGCCAACACACAAGGCATCACTCATTCCATATTTTTTTTTGATATATTTTATATTTTAAACTACATTCAAAATAATAATTAAGTATTACATTTAGTTGGCCGAAATAAAGTGATGCATTTTCTTAAATGGTGTAAAAACTAAATCATGGAGAAATAAAATTACCATGATAGAACCTGAGAAAAGGCTTTCTCATTCAAAGGCACTTGGTCTCAGTGGCCCGCTCTGAAATCCGTACCATCTAAGAGAGCAAATGGCCCATAAATTACATTTTATGACATATTAAATTTCACTAAACGTTAAATATGCCATTTTCACGGTTCAAGTTTTATTTAACAAAATGATATTTATTCCACATTAAGTAAAGTAACATGTCCAAAACAAATTTATTATTTATTTTAATTTTCATTAATTCAACTCTCTTTTTATACATTATAATGTTGTGACCGGTATGATATATTTACGGATACTAAAGCTGCTCTATTTTCATTTGATTCAATGTATTTAATATTTTTTAATACTCTGCAATTAAAAATAAAATTATTGCCACACTCATAGTGGACTACATGGTAATGGATCGTGGATTTTACCCAAAATATTTGGTAATAGGGTATCGTACCATGAACCCTTATAGCCAAGATGAGTAGACAGGAAGTGGTCATGATTTTGAAACTTTGATCTGCCACGGTATATTTGGATGTAACAACATGAGCTAACTTAAATCATAATTTAAACTGCGTGCGGAATCATAGAAGAACTTTATCATTGGAATTTTTGTTTCCTTGGGCAGACTGAAAAACGTCTTTTTTTTTTTAGAGGTTCTGGTTTTAGTTTTTTTTAGAGGTTCTGGTTTTAGTTTAGGGTTTATTAATAGCATTCTACATTCTCCTTTTTATATTATCAATTTTGTGATTAAGATATAGGTAGACCAAAAGTAATTAAAATTATTTTTGTAATAATATCTTTGGTCTATTTGTATTCATTGTATTCATTTGGTCTATTTGTATTCAAACATAGGGGTGACGTTTTTATTATTGTAATAACCACGTTCTTGATAAAATGAAAAAAAACAATAAAGATTATAAGTTTCAATGTGTTTTATCACAATCCAAATTATTAGTTCAAGGTTTTAAAATAAAATGGAACTTAGGTAACAATTTCTTTTCTTAAATACTTACACTTAATATACTGAGCAAAAGATGACATCAGTTCATCGGGTAACGGAACAAATCGTTCCATATATTGAAATTGGTTCAGTAAAGGCTTCCTCTAATCTGCGGGTTATCCTAATATTGATATTTGTGTGGTATTTATTCTGAGATTCTTTTTCCTTGAATAACAAGATTTTAGAAGTAGGATCTTGTTAAGCCATTGATTTTTTTTGAACCCTAAACACACTTTACAGTAAAGTTTATAGTAATCTCTAATGTAGAGAAAAATTTGTAATCAAAAATTATTAATTCTCTATAGGATTGGTGAATATTTGGATTTTTTGAAGGTATGTGTAATGTATTATAAACTATTATTCCTATTTCATTCACGCATTTGTATGGTTAAAACGGATAATATTTTGAAAAGTAATATAACAATACGCCACGTAGCATTCATCAGTTTTGTTTTTAGAATATTTTTGTTCTGAACTGAAACATAAATGAAAAAACAAAGAATTGTATTGAAATATTGATGTTTATGTTATGATATTGTTACCAGAACTATATAAACTCAAACGGCTTGCTTCCTATACCTCGTTATTCATGGTAATATTTACAACAATCAATCGATACTTTTTATTGTTATAAAAGGAATACTATATATATAATAATAATATATAGAATACTAAATATTGAAATGATAGGATATTATTATATTTTTTATATTATAAAATTATAAAAGCGTGTTCATAAAATTGGCTAAGATACCGTAATTTCCATTTTAAAAAGAAAGAAATTCTTTAGAAAGTTTTATTATTTAAAACTAGTCTAACTAATACGAGAAATATACCTCTAAATTCATCTAAAATAAAAATAATGTTTATATTTATAATAAAATAAAATAAATAAAATATTATAACATTTTTGTTCAATAGGTTTAACTATTCTCGTATAATAATAACTGCGTACTTATAATAATAACTGCATACTTATATTAAAAATATTGTTGCTAGCTAACGGAAGAGATAAATACCTTTTTTAAATAGGAAATATTTTTATATAATGAAAATGACAAGTAAAATACTATAAAGTCAGTTAATTTTTTTCTGTCTCCTTTATTGCTGCGGGAAATTAAATGTTCAATATACATTATGATTTCAAATAATATTTGTTGCAATTGCAATATAACGCAACATAATATAATAATTTAATTTTATAAAATTTATAAAATTAAAACACATCATTAAAACTACATCACTTAATATACAGTAGATGGTTAAAGTCTATAGTATTCCTACAAATCCGATTGATTTACTAAGACTTTTGAAATTTTCCTTTTACCCCCGTTTAAAGTTTTCACCACAGAGATAAGCAGGCCTTATTTCCCCCTAATATGAACGAAAGTTTAACACTCATTATAATAATAATATAATATAATATCAGGACATATTACACACATTGATCTAACCCCTAAGTAAGCAAATTATTTGCTTGTGTTAAGGGTGTTAGACAACGATACAAATACACAAATAAATACTGAGAATATATATAATAAACGACCAAACCCAGAAACACAGACATCTATGCTCATCACATAAATACCTGTCTCCGCCGGGAATCGAACCCGAGCCCCATTGCGCCGTGACACGTTAGGCGTCTGCGCTAACCATTCGACCAACGGGGCGGTTAAATTACAAATTACATTACAATCGTTCTTTTAAATAAAATATCTATAAAATAATAATGCCTGAAGTTTTACACAACACTTTGCTACTACATAGTAACTATTTTATAATGTAAAACTCTAACTGCAAATCCCTTATTGGAAACCGATTTAAAATGTTAGTAAATCAGACTTCAAATTCAGCTGTCTCCGCTGTCAATGAAGTTTGCATTCCTCACCGCCCTCGTCGGAACAACCATCACCTGCCATTTCTTTTAACATTCTAAACGATTTATCTTCTTAATACTTACGTTGGTGTTTTCAGGATCTACTTCAAAGAATAAGATCGCTTCACTTACATGTCACTTTGAAATACCTTACCTCACATTACCTTTCTAGAATTTTACTTTTAATGATAAATATTTTACTTACATACAATAAAATATAAACATTGAAATAATGTATACCATTACAAACACACAGACCTGAAATTTAAATATCTATATATTTCATTATATTTCAAATGTTCGTCGCCTTAGTGGATATGTTCTGAATCATATGACATTCATTTAGAGTTTATATGGTATTTAGGAGCTGCGTATGTTATAATATAGACGTTACTAGAATTGTTCTTCGAAAGACGTCAACGGGTATTGATATTAAATTCTTATTCAATAGGACTGACAATATGCTTAGATTTTTATTATAAAAAGGACATTAGAATGTAAAGAATATTTCTATAATATATCTTTATAAAATTTTATTTTGTTGAATAATATTAACATTCAATTAAATAAGATAATTCTTATTTATATTAAATAAGATATTTAATATAATATTAAGAATAATGGTACAGTCATATAATGTTGATATTCATTTTTTATAACAGTAATATTATTTTAATAAGAAATACGAATACCTTATGAATAACGTATTAATAATGTTATAGTTTTATTTGTAACTTACAAAATAAAAAAAAAATATATTACGGTGTTACACGAGAAAAATGGTTTTAAAACTTTGTTTCATTATAAAGAAATATGATTGATCTTGATCTAAGAGCTTTGTTTGTTTCAGTGAGATAACTATGGATATGAGTAGATCTTATTTGCTCACACAATAAATAATAATAATCAATTTCACAAGTTCAGATAGTTTGTATTGTTTAAAATTTTTTTTTTTTTAAACAAAACAAATTTTCGGAGTTCGTATAAGTACTACCCACATCCTTGTCTATGAAAATATGAATAAAATGTTATTGACAGGTCAAAGCACTCATTAGCACTAAATTTAATAAAATTAAGATAAAGGATCAGCAAAATTTTTTATATACTTTACACAAATTAAATTGACTCAGTACCTTTGGAAAATCAACGAGAACCTCAGAGTGAGTATTAATTTATTTGTAACCATGACTAATCATCACTCTCCATTTAATGAAAACTGAATGTGAGCAATATCTGCATGGCGTTGGTTTATTGTAAAATTTGACGATATCGCATTAATAATGTATATTGCGTTTTGTATAACTTCCTATGCTCCAATATATACCTAGTCTTGCCATAAATACTGTAACAAAAAAAAATGCAAATATCATTCATTATTTTTGCAGTGTGTTAGTTTAATACACAAATATAAAACAATTAAAAATATAAAAAGCTTATTCGAAGTGGTGTCTATTGACTGTAATATGTAGTAACAGTCCTTTAAACGTTGATGCCAGTTATCAATAGATGTACCCGCATTTTCCATCGGGAAATTCTTCACTGCCAATCGTATGGATTGTTTTAGGTGTTCTTCATTGGTTCGAAATTTATAATTTGGTATTAAATACTAAGAAAACTAAATGCATAGAATTTACACTACCGAATGTAAAAAGTCAAAATTGTAGTTTATTCCTTAACAATGAAGTGTTAGAACTGACTGACAGTTGGGACCTCGTCTATATCGGTATGGACGGTGTGTGTCTGTGTGATGTGTTTTGTAAATTATTCCTACGCGTATGTTATTACCTAACGTTAATAGCTTCATCGGGGTCAACGAGTACCCACTTGGGTCTTCTCTTTCTGACTAAAGTAGCCTTACATGGTCTACACTCTGCGGCCTCAGCCACCAGTTGGTTGGGGTGTCGTTCAGCAATATCAAAGTAACTCTCGGAAAGCCCCTTGAAATACTGAGCGATGGTCGGAAGATGTAAGTCTCTATGGAGATCATGTTGCGGACGAACCACAGCGCCTCGGTTGCAATCCGTTTAAACCTGTGCTGGATCACCTGAAGGAGTTTCAGGTTAGCGTGCGCAAAAACTGGATGGAATGTATGTTGGAGTTGACAACACACCTTAAACTCTGTAGAGAAAGTTGCGATTCGACAGGTAGTACCGTATGATGAGTACGAGTCTGTCCGACACCTTGAACTGGTATAGCTTTTACACTATTCCATTGTGCCAGACCCTGTCAAATGCCTTAGCTACATTGAAAAAGAGCGCTCCTGTCCTATACTTCTTGGCCCTAACAGAGGCCCAAACTGCTCGTTAGGAATGATTTTGAGTTTCTTGATTTCCGATCTAATTCTACAGAGGATGATTCTCTTTCCTAAGGAACTAAGAAGACTAATGGGATAACTACTAGGGAGTATTACGGGGGTTTGCCCGGCTTGTAGATCCCTATCACTATGACCTCTTTCCACTGTACCCGAAACGACCAACCAGCCAGTAGAGCGTTAAAAATTATAACTATGAGCTGGAAACAAACCTAATAAGATACTTAGAAGATTTTTTTCCCTGCTAGAACTCTACTGATTGGCACAGTAGAGTTCTAGCGGGGATGTTTTCAATTTAGGTCGCGGGCCAGAATGGTTGCGTTACCTCATTGGAGTAAGGACTAAAGGTCCCCCAAAACTGGGGCTTTATTGGGAGAGAGATAGACGGATGCTAGTATGATCGGTTGATGGCCGGTCATACCCACCTGACATAAAGACGCTTCTACGTTAACTAGTTGGGGTGGATCGAGCGGGGTGCAATGGAGAGACCTTCTGTAATAAATGATGGTTCCCTCCATCGCGGTGGCCCTATCGTTCCTAACGAGATTGAAATTCGCGATGCGCCGATTGCGATTACACGGATACTAAAGGTCTCTTGCATTAACAAAACGTCGTCGTTCTTGTTCACGCACCAGATCTATCTGCTTAAGTAGCCCAATCGCGTTAAATGTAGCGCTTAAGGAACATTTTTATCCTCACGGGAGGGTTTCGCGCGGAATTCCTCATTGCCTTGGAAAAGATTAGGAGTTCTTCGACATCTATTACACGAAGAGACTCGTGACGCAGCAAGCGAACTCGCAACTCCGTCGGTGAAGTTACGGACCGGCAGCAGGAGCAGTGACTGGGGCATGGGGTGTCTGTTTCACCCAACCCTCCGGGTTTTCACCCCAGCGTTTGCCTGAGGGGTCTGGAATGCCTGAGGGACCAGGGGGCTTCAAGGGGCTAGAGAAATCCATGGAGGCTGTATGAACCGGGAGGATTTCCCGTGACGGAACGAGGTAACCCGCGATAATTTACGGGCTATTTTTGTCCGCACAGGACGCAGCCGGGAGCATCCTTAGAGATCGGTCTCTTACGCGGACAGTTGACTGTCACGTGGTCGTCCGGGCACTTGACGCACCATGGACGCGCATGACAAAAGCGTTGGGAATGCCCATAGAGCTGGCAGCAATGACACTTACCCCTAAAACCGCAATCGCGAGGAGGGTCGACCCTAAGGCCGTTGAGCTGACAGACTGCCTTAACGTTAAAAATTTTCTATGAACTCCGCGGGGTAGCCCACGAATAACCACCGTTTAGCGTTGTCTAGCCTCTAACGCGAAGGTGTGGTATTAGTAACCACGATCGCGGGAAGGAGAGTCAGACCACGGTGGTCCAACGAGGAGGCGGTTTGGACGAGGATACCAACGGCGGTGGAACGCGCGGACGTGTAATGGACCTTTTGCTCCGTCATAAGTGAGGAAACGACGTCCCACTTAAACTTGTCTCTGATAAAAAACAGCGGCAGAGAAGGGGACTTCCAGTTCCGTGGCGCAGAAAGTGGTAGACCATAAGATCGGGTCACCGTCTCTTTGGATGTCTCGAAGGCATTTGATAGGGTTTGGCATGCGAGCCTTCCAAGAAAGCTTTCAGCGTACGGTATATCCCCTGGTCTGATCGGCCGGGTAAAGGACTGTCTAAGCCTCTCCGAGTATTTGTCGATGGGTGTTCCTCGGAACCCTTGACAATAAAAGCCAAATTGCCTCAGGGGTCCGTTTTTTCTGCAATTCTTTTTCTGCTGCACATTTACGTTCTGTTTAAGCCCGGTATCTATGTGTACGCAAACGACAGCACAGAAAGATATCTGCTGAGTTCTTGGGCTAGTAGAGATCAAGTGGAGTCTGAAAGAAAAGCCATGACGCAACGTTTGAATGACAAACTTCGGGCAGTCTCCGCATAGGTCAATGCCAATCTTGTTAAATTTAACGCCACCAAAACACAGATGTGTCTGTTCACTGCCAAAAGGAGCCCTTTCACCTTGGGTTCTACTTTCCAAGATATGTCCTTGGAATACAGTGACCGGCTTCAGTTGTTAGGTTTAGAGATTTCCTGGAACCTCAATCTACTGCATAACCTCACATAACCACCTCCATCATCCCACAAAAATCCTCCAACCCCCATAATCACTTTCTTGGCCAGCCTTCTTTTGGTATAATTAGTTCTAAAAAAAAAACTTTATTTTAGATCATTTTGGAGATATTTTTGCTTAGTAATAGAAGTTTAATTATTTAACTGCAGTTTCAGAATGTTCAATAATAAATAAAGATATATATATATATATATATATATATATATATATATATATATATATATATATATATATTTAAATTTAAATATATATATGCGAGTTAAATTCGTAAAAATAGTTATATTTCAATGTGTATTACTCGTGAAAACCTTAGAAAACACTATATATATTAACTAATGGTAACCTAATAATAATAGGTTCAGGGAGGTTGTATTTTATACATGAAGAACAAATTTGTATCATTATGTATGGATATTTAATAGGTCAAATTGATAGGATATTTATTTTTTATAAATGTATTATGTTATATAACAAGTTTATTTCTATTAATTTTGAGCACTATACTTTTTAGTTGTATGTGAATATTTAGATTAAATTCAACTAAATTTGTGACTAGTAAACGATAGAGGTATGCAAATATAGTGCGCCAAAGCAATGGGCAGGTGAACAATTAGTGGCGCTTTGTACTAAGGCGAATCGGTCCATTTCACGTCGTTCTACAAATTAGCCAGTTTGGTTATAGGTCGTTGTTTGTTCCCCAGATTTAACTAGAAAATAGCATAGAGATTAAAGGTTTTTGTTGAACATGTAACTAGAATTTTGATGTTTGTGACGTAACGAAATTTAACCAAACCAAATTTAACAAATATTTAGTTAACCAATTTATTTTTATACTATAATGTCGTTCTACAAATAGGCAACATTAAAATCAAAACTCATTAGATTATCAATTAACTTAATTGCTACTTTAAAACAGATGAATCTTATTTTAATTACTATATTAAACGATTAAATTTACCGAGAAATATTGATATATCCGGTACTAT
Source organism: Napeogenes sylphis (assembly GCA_959347405.1). Classification (NCBI taxonomy): domain Eukaryota; kingdom Metazoa; phylum Arthropoda; class Insecta; order Lepidoptera; family Nymphalidae; genus Napeogenes; species Napeogenes sylphis. The sequence goes on along the minus strand of OY365788.1, from coordinate 22,985,135 downwards.
ATTACCAACTTAATACCATGATAACTCTAAATAATTCTAAACTACTGTATAAACTAAACTAAAACTAGTCTATATGACTTTAAATATATATTGTATAATACCGACTTACTCGCATTATTCCGGTTGGTAAAGTATTTTATTAGAACGCAAATTTATAAGTGCGATTGCGCTCGGTCGAATGGTAGTTTACTTTCTCAATTTACAGCTGTAGGAGGAAGATTGTGTGTTTGTCATGCTTCGTAAATTCTGGGCCATTACGTTCAATACTTCTTTTTGTATCTTGCGTTATCTTTATCCACTTTATGTAAGTACAACATCTTAATGTGTGATCTTATAGGTTGTAGAAAATACTAAATCTGTATAAAATTGACTTATGTCTTCCTTTATATTAACATCTCGAATAAATTATGAACCATTTCGTTAAACTATTAATATATAAGATCATGTCGTTAGCGTATTCTTGTTGAACACAAGTAATTTAAAGATTACAATAGTTATTTATTTTCTTTAGCAATTATCTCCACAGAACAAAAAATATATAACATAAATTTATGTATTTATATTATCTATATCAGGATGTTTTGTTTATTATTTCTTTAATCAAACTTGATGTTGATCAGCGATACAATGTTGGCGCCTCGTCTGTTTGGTGCTAAATCAAATAATTTTATAACAAAAAAAAAAACTTTTTCAGTACTATAAATTTCTTTTAGAGATGTCTTATTCTTAATTTAACTTTTACTATATTATTACAAAAATATAGTAAAACATTTATATCATCTTATTATGCGATAATTTATTATATTATATAAATTGTGGGTTGCCTATACATAAAATAAGGGATCACTAATAGGATTTCAGTAATAAAATCAAAGATCTCACAACTTATCTCGATGGCATATTTGGAATATATCCAAGTCATTTCCCACAACGCGACTAAAACGCTACTTTCTACCCGAAGGCAAATGATGTGAAAATATATTTATGTTAGTCCCATGGTTACTCTATGAAACGTTTTGCATAAAATAGTTTACGTATATTTATGAACATTATTTTTATAATTTGACAGTTTCAAATGTAGTAATGTTTACATTAACAGTTTCCCAATTATTTTTAATTATAATTGGATAACTGACAAGCAAAAAACAAACATATTGTTTGTTATTTTAGTGAACTACTTATTTTTGTATCAAAATGTTATATAACATTGCAATAGGGAAGTAAACGAACTGAAGAGCTTTTATTTACAATTGGACTACTGCCAGCTAGTTATTTTCGTTATTGATTTATTTTATTGGTTCATTGGCTACATTTGTTTATGTTACCTAAGACTATGAATATTTGTGTAGTAATAGACGATATTCACCTTTAAGCAGATAAAAGTTAAACAAATAGTAAAAACCTAAGATTGTTATTAAATTTTAAAGTAGAATATAAGTGTTAATATGTTACCTTTTAGAAATACAAGTCTATTTATTTTACAATATAGCCAATATGGTATTTTAGTTTACAATAATGGAAATCTTTAAATATTGATAATTCATTGAAATGTTACAAAATTTATAAAAAAATATTATTTAACAACCGATGTTAAATAATATTTAATCGATCAGGCGTTTCTTTCCCTACCTTTATTATTTGCCTTAATATCTAAACAAATAGGGTCTTTGTTTGGCTTGCAATTAGATTATTATGGTTAATATATAAGTATAATGAAAAGTAGTTCAAATACAGTATACTACAATAACCTATTAGTTGTATTAATCCAATTATCTAGTTATTGTTAAGATATTTGATAATTTTGCCATATTAACATTAAGTAATATGTTATGACAGAATTAATGTACTATAATAATGTAATTTGATAAACGTTTTTTATATTTTATTTTTTGAGTAAGGCGAGCTCTATTCTTTCTTGGTTTTTTATGCCCACTGAATATAAAATGTCAAATATTTGGACAATACTAGCTTTCTATACACCTTGTATTGAACTACAATGCTAGCTCGTTAATTTCGCATTAGGGCATGAAATACAGCTTTCATTACCATGAAAAGCTTCTTTAGTTAATGTACTTGTCGCAGTTGATTTTTGCTTTAATACTTGATTTCCAGTACAAAATTACTTATATAGCAAAACCCAATTAACTGGTTGACAGATTTATGGAGATGTAAGTCATAATTCTTGCTATAGCTACGATTATTAAAAATCTTACAGTCTTGAACTTTGGTTTTAGTAATTATATATAATTAAAATGATTTTATTAAATAACATCTAAACGGGAATAATTTTCTGACAAAGGCGTAAAAAATGCCCAAAGAACTAGCTTCTATTACAAACCACATGACAAAGGAAGTCTTCTAATCTTTTATGATGCTTTGTCCACTTAAATTCCAAAAAAATATTACTTTGTTTAATTTTATAAATGATAAATTCAATTATTTTGAATCATACTCTCTATAAGGCTATTAAATATTACTATTTTACTTTCATCATGAGAATTATTAATTCAGCATTGCGCAGTTACAGATTTATTTCGGATGAGATTATAAAACGTCTTACAAGGTCTGAACAAGATTATATATTGTAAAAATAAATAATACAAAAATACATTAAAATAAATAATACAAAAATACATTAAAATAAAAGTTTTTAATTTATGATTCTGTATAAAATATATTGATAAACTGTGATGATTTTAATCCGATTTACCGTATTGAGAGATTCAATCGGACATTTCATATTCGTCTTCTTTTACGTAGCTTTGAACAAAACAGATTCACTTAGTAATATTAACAAACATTTCAATTTATTTATATTAACTTTCGTACAAAAGTAGGTATACTTAAATAAAACCCACCTCTAAAGAACTTCATAAATTGATAGTGTTCGTTATTTCTCTTTGACGTTTTTTCTATATATAATGATTTATTATTTTAAACTAATTACATTCTGTTAATATTTTAACTATACATAGAATATTTTGACCACACAAGAGTATACCATTATTAATAAAATAAATTAATTTATATTATCATTAAAACTTATATTATATAACAAATAGTTTCCTAGGTTAATTTTAGACACTCCGGGCAAAACCAAAATCCTTCTGGTGCTGTTTCGATACCAACACATTTAAAATGATACCACTGTAACGCACAATTGGGTGCATCACATCCTATCATTGGTGAATCACTTTCATCTTTGCCACAAAAGCAGTATAATGTATTCACTTCACTATCTTCAATGGACTCATCGGTGGGCAATACATTACATATATGGGCCGCGTAGCGCCATCTCTTAAGCCCGCATTTGTTGCACCAAAGGCTTTCCGTGCCGTGTCTCCAATACAAATGTGCTACCAGCTGTTTATATTCATAGTAAAACATAGCGCAGCGACCGCAAGTATAAACAATTGCACCAGCGTTAATTGAGTCATTCATATTTTTTTTTATTTTTCAGTCAAAGAAGACTATTCTAAATTAAACTGTATATATAAAATTAAGTTGCCTTATGGTAAATATGAACATGTTAACGATTTATATATACCAAAAAATATGAGGGGGGGGGGGGGGCATAATTATCTTATTACTAATGAATTACCTAATTAGTTATTATTAGTCTGTTAAATTATATTTTTTAATTTGTAAGCACTACGAGTTTTTATTCAAATATTTACCCTCAATAACAATGTTATCATTAATTATCATTGGAGATAATTAAGTAATATTTTGTTAAGCCGTCATTATTATGTACAGAAAAGTTATAATTTGGTTACTGTCTATCTATATGTGAATATTTCATATAAAAGTTTTTAAGTGTATTTTTTCGTACTTAAGTACGATGTTTATTTTGCAAGCATTGCACGTGTATTTATTAGACCATTTTCTATGCGACTAAGGATTTTTATTATATTATTTTTCTTGTGCAAGAGAAATTGTATTGTATGATGTTTGAATAGAATTAATTTCCCTAAAATGCACACTCAAAATAAGTTCTTCATCAAATATACATAAAAATGAAAGTAACGTTTTTATTTCCCTTCAATTACGACATTTAACATCATAGTCCAGTAAACAAAACCTGAAAAATATTTTTAAACATCATGTCAAAACACCGAATAAACTACATATTACTGAAGCAGCAAGAATACAACAACAAAAAATTAAATTAAAAATGGAAAAAAAATCCCTATACAAAAAGACCTCTAAAAAGAATAAAAATAATATTATTATTTACTTATTGAAGTCGTTGCGTCGAGGGACCGTTGTACGTACGTTGACGATGGTGTCTATTTTACGAAGTTAATCATTGAGGACTTAGATTATACGATTCGATATCGTAATATCTTGATTTGCCTTGTTAACTTACTTGCATTTTAATTTCTTCCTTTATTAAACGGTCCCCCGAAGCAATGAATTCAATAAGTATATAATAAAAGATTTATTTTATCGTGTAACATGATAAGTAATAAAAAAATATATAATATTTCTTAAGAAAAATATATTATATTCATTGTCCACCACCAATGGATCTGGGTTTTATTTAAAGTGAAACAAAATGTATGGACATTTACAAAATGTTGTGTAAAACCATATTATCTGAGGCAACATATAGGTAGGTAGGCTTTTAAGTACCTAGTATAATATTATTTCTTGGGAAAATCATAAATACATGGTATAAGGCATAATAAAAATGATTTTTTAACTTTCTTTTCTTCTTTTCTTTCTTTTCTTTTTTATCTTTCTTTTCTTCTTTTCTTTCTTTTCTTTTTATCTTTCCTTTACAAATAAGGCCACTGATAGTTTTTAATATAAGCAATGATTGTTAATTTTTTATTTTTCACATCTACGGAAAAGTGACATCCAATCAACGTTAATTTTAATATTTTATATTATAATTTACTCCTTAAAGCTTTTTTTATAAATATTTTATATTAAAAAAATGGGAATTGTCCAGAGCCCACTTACTTAACTTCCTTTTTTAAGGATATAAGCAATTGTTAACAAAAACAATTTTATATACAAAATGTGCAGATGACTTCTCTTAGAGGATCTTATACCCTTATTGAAGTTAGATACTGCATTGTATAAAGAGAGGTTCTTATCACTGAAACGAAACTAAAACAATGAACACTACTAGAATAGGTAAAATCGAAGTTGGCTTCAATACATCAAAGTATAGCTAGGTATATTTTTCTATTCGAAATACACTTTCTATTATTAGATGTCTGCAAACGTATTATTTTCTTTTAAGAGTAAAATACAAATTCTGCTTCTTAATTCAAATATTGTGTAATTAAGATTGTAAGCCTCTTTGGTACGTTTGTTAATATATTGAATATTATATTTTTAAAAACCTATGTTTAAGAAGTGGTTTTTTTTTTCTACAACAATAATAGTAGTCGTTAAAATCATTAAAAGTTACATAATTCAGATATAAATAACATTTTAAAGATGGTTCTCAAAAGAGGTCAAATACAAATTCGAATTGAAGGCAAGTCGAGTCGTGTTCGGGACAGTCGTTGTTCACTTTGTTGTTGGCTTTGATGGCTGTGAATATAGTGTTACCAGGCTAGATATTTTATTTATATTTCTTAAAAAAATACGACCATTCATTTACTTGTAAAATATACTTTATTGTCATTTTAAGAAGTAAAATGAACTTTTTTGAAAGATATATATAATAAGTGTCATTGACAATTTTCATGTTTTTTCAGTTTAATATATACTGCGGTACTAAGCAAACACCACACCAAATATAAGCAATATCCGTCATGTAGTTTTTGATGGGTGAACTTACAAATATTTAACCAAATGTACAGACCAACACAGAGATTTTAAACGATTATTTTCAGCTCTGTATAATGTAAAGTAAATTAAAAAATGTGTATATTTTTGGCCGGTTATATTAAATGTAAATATTAATTTAATATTAAATATATAGATAATCATAATAACGTCGTATAATTCATAACTAAATTTAAATATAGAATCATTTCTGTACTCGAACTGGCTAATTTTGAGAACGTGTGAAATGAACTGAGTCATTTCCGTACAAAGCAGTGCTAATACGCGCCCGTCCGTTGCACTGACCTGTAATTATATTTGCATACGAACATAAATGATACGTGGAATCCAGACAAAAGGTTCAACCGAATAAATTAGAGAATAAATTTGTGTGATATTTCAGTCAGACTGTATTAGGATGCACACCGTAATACCACATTATAATGTCGGTACTACTTTACGATTTATAAGAAAATTGTCTTGCTAAGTTTATTCGTCTTTAAAATATTCCATAAGATGTTTGTGTATGAAATAAGAATGAACTACTTCAAAAACTTAAAAATAAATCTTACTATTTTAAAAAGCATTCTCGTTATCATCCACTTGCCCTTATTCCAATTATTTGGGTTCGGTACACTTTATCAATCTCTAAACATGTTTCAAGAGATTTAGCAAGTTTTATACCCTCCTCACATGTTGGTAGATTTTCCACTAAATTGGAATTAGTTTTTTTTATTTTTTTTATTCTATTTTAATTTAAGGATTTTTTAATCTCTTTGAGATCATGCCAAATCCATAGTAACCTAATAACAATATTCTCGTAGTCTTATACATTAAAGTTACAGTATAATATAATATTATTAATTTTAATATAAACAAAACAAAACTATGTTATAGAATCATTTGTATCCTTAAGAGCATTTATAATTAAATTAAAAAGTGTTTTTGCAACCAAAGTGGTCGGTGCTGCAAGAACACTTTGAAAAATACTTACATTTGTTACCCACTTTATAAAGCATTCTATATTTTTTATATTTTTAATTATATTGTATGTAACATGAATAGGTATATTCCCAAAATATAAACAACATCTTACTCTCAATATAGAATATTTTAGTCGAAATATTTGATTTCGTAAAATAAATATTCCAATCTGTTATCGAGCTCTTTTGATTGTTCATCTTTGAAATGATAATATAAGATCATAATATCAGACTCAGGAATGGTAGCATCGAATAACTTTCTTAGGAAACTGGCGATGAAATACCAATAAATATGTTTTTTTTATATTCTTCTTTAATTAACCAGTAAGACAAGTGAGTGAAAATCTTTTCTTAAAATTCACACTTTTCGAAGTTTAGTAATCTAAACTTAATATAAGTAAAATCCTAATGTCGTAAAAGTCGATTATACGAAGATGATAGAATTGACATTTTAAAGGGTATAATATTTTTAAAAGTTACTATTTTTAATCACTAGTACGATATTAGGTATATCAATAATTGAATTCTATATTTTAATTAATTTAGTCAAGTTAAACAAAGATGAGGGCTTAATGAGAGTTGAAGTGGTAAAGTTACGCACATCAGTGTCGTGGCGATGAAATTTGCGTTAAATGTTTACTTACACGAATAATTACGTCATAAATTTCAATTTAAGTGCCAAATTCTTTGATATACGAGTATAACCTAAAGTTTACTTTCAAAGTAATAAAATGCAAAAAATATTACACTTACAAGCAGTTTGTTTTTCAATTTCAATAATTACGATTACGAATTTTGATAATCATTATATGGATTTATTAACTTCATTGCACTCCGATTTAAGGGTTTATATATGAAGTGTCTTTTATATGTTGAAATTAATATTGTAACTTTTTATAAATTTATGATTTTGATTCTTAGCTTATATAAGATCTATATATCAATAATGTAAGACTTTATTGTTAAGCGTTCGGAACTAAATTAAAAAATAATTTTGAAACTTAGGGAAAAGAAACATCAATATCGTCATTTGTAATAGAAATACCCTACTTTCTAAAAGTGTAAGGCTTACAACAATACCATGTAACTGCCGGAGATTACGCTTCTCGTAACTAAACCTAAATTCACAAAACAATTTTATAGCGTTGTTCTAAAAGTAGCTATTAAAAACACATTACGTTGTAAAAAGACAAATTAAAAAAAAAATTGTAATAAGTTTTATCACTTTTACAATAAGTAATATTGTTGATAATCAGAAAAAAACACTAAAACTAACGTTTTTATCACTACAATGGCTTTTTTTGTTAAATTGGAATATAATACAAAATCTTAACATCACAATTGGCTATTGATTCTGATATTCCTAGCCTTAAACATGTATAGAATAGACGCAGGTGTTCTTGCACAAAGCACCGCTAATATACGCTTGTTCGTTGCACTGCATAAAATTTACTGAACATTAAATTATCGTTATAATTTTATAAAATTCTTGTAGAACTAGTTATTGATAAACTAATTAAAGAGTTATTATTAATTAAGAGTAATAATTAAGAATTATTTATAATTGAATTTTTAATTCCCCATATATATGTTATATAGTATACCTATATATATAAAATATATATAAAAATATACAGGGTTATTTGTAATTAATTGGCAGGCAGCCTCTCGACATCAACTTCAACAACATTTGTTGTACGACTTTTTAAAATTTTGATAAACAACACAAAAAAACGAAACAAAAAAAATGTCATCCCTCTTTTACTTATTACTCTGTATTTTGTAAGATGTACTTTTTAGGTCAACGTCCGGCCGCCTACCTACGCTCAGACTTAATGCCAGTTCAAAGGCAACAAATAAATTTTGTATGGGAAAACTTTAATTTTTTAACTAACGATGAATGATGATGAATACATAGCTATATTTATATATATATATATATATATATATATATATATATATATATATATATATATATATATATATATATATATATATATATATATATATATATATATATATATATATATATATATATATATGGGTAGGTATATATGTCTATATTAAAAGTTGCATTTATGAAAAATTTATAATTGTAAGTTCCCAGTTATATTAAATCTGCCTCAAGTTTATTCATCATTTTACCGAAGACATTAAAAATACCATGCTAATTTACCCTTGTAGTCATTATAATATAATTAGTTCCTCTTCTTTGACAGAGCTAATAACATTATAAATTGATTTCTGGCTTGATATTATCATCTAACGAACTAAGATTGTTTATTACATTTTATGGTGTATGGTTGGAAAAGTATTTGTCACTGATTTTTGTACTGTATTCACAAAAAAGAATTCTAGAATTCTGAGCTGTATTGCAAAGTTAAGTTCCAAAATTTCATATTATGGCTGTTAATTACATTAGAATATTCTTTGCATCAAATCTTTCGAATATTTTCAAGTTAAACAGTTATGTAGGGTAACAATAACAAATAATACAACGTAAATAAAATATGACCTCCGCTGATTTAATTGTGCTGTAATTAACTAGATGGCGTTAGTATGTGAAATAGATCTCGCTATTTCAAAACGTATTAAAAAAAAGTTTTAAAAAACAAAATACATAAAAACGGACACAAACTTGTATTGTAGCGTCTGGGATACTTTGCATTCGCTTTGTCTATGAATTGAACGTGTCACTACACTTCGCCTAATGTGCCGTGACGAATTTAGCATTCTATATATTATACTCGTCTCTACCGGGACGTAATTAATTTTAATTTACTGTGATTACAAATAGTAAAATGATTGTTGAATTAATCGTAGCAAATTGTTGATTTAATAACTACATATGTATACAAATATATTTGTATATAAATATGTATTGTAAACTTTTTAGTGCTGTTATAAACCTATTAAATAAATTAAGATAAGTGCATTAGTTATAGTGTAATGTAGTGATTTTAACAAAAATAAAAATAAACCAGTCACAGAAACTATAACCTAAATTAAATTATATGGTAGATATATTTACGGTTTAACTGGTGACCAGGTTAATTATAGCTATAATAAATCAAAAGTGTGTATATCATTACATCATTAGTATAAAGCAAAGTCGTTTTCCGCGTCTGTCCCTATGTCTGTATGTATTGTTAGTCATATTTATTTTTAATAATTTTAATGGTAAATAAATTTGAATTTACATGTTTCAATTAATTATGGTATGTTATTTAGTATTTACTGTTAAATGTTTTGAGAATTAGAAGCGTAGGATATTTTACCATAATATTTAATCTTTTATAATTTATTAGAACTTATTATAAGGTATAAATAATAGCATCTGTAAGTTGGTTATAAAATCGTAAATTACCCTCACCTAAATATTATAGTGTTAAAATATTCAAAAAAGAGAGTTGTAAGGGCTGCTCTCGCCCATTCTATCACAAATGGTTGGATATTAAACATTGAAGTGCAAGTACTGTGTTTTACTGAAACAAGTCTTAACAGTATGTCTTAACAGTATATTATCTTTAAAACTACAAAATAGATTTTGATGCAGTTTTTTTAATAGATTGAGATTGAATGATTCAAGACGAAGGTTTATATGTTTAATAACATGCTTTATATATTAGAGAACCACCGATAATTTCAAGATTTCCTAAAAAATATAGGGACATCGCGTTTGCGGCGGTACGGTCGGCCGGCGCGACTCTGGTATCGAACCGTGCAAATCGTCTCAAAAATGGCTTTTGTGAATGTTCAGTATTGAAAATTTTGTTAATGTATATAGCTAACCGAATGTCTAATACATATTATTTAGCATTAAAGATAGTTTTTTTTTAAACCAGACCTACAAGTTGATGGTCACAATAACGTCGATTATGTAGTTTAGAATCCCTCAAGTTTACATGGTCATATTTTGATTATGTTCAATAAAATCTAAAAGTATGATATATGGTTAGAATGGTTATTAAGTACTCTGTTTAAGAAGTATTTAAATGGACGTTTAAGTAAAAACAAGAGAGGTATAAATAAAATACATTTTTTAATATTGTATCCTTATTAAAAACTTTAAATAGATTTTTGACAGTGAGCGATGTCTGCCGATGTCATAATTTTGATTGTATCACTTAAAACAAGTCATATAGAAGCCAATACAAAAAAACGGGAAAGGGGAATTGTTTTAATGCGAGTTTAAGGCGTGCAAAGCCGGGGGAAAAAGCTAGTAATATTATAAAGTTAAATGAAATAAATATTGTTTCCACATGATAGTAAAAGTTTTTATTGTCTTCAGGTCCCTAGGTGGCAGTGGGGGTGGTAGATCGTTGTAGCATACGGTTGGAGCGTAGCGGAATCTTCATTCAAAGGTTGTAGTTCATCATCGAATACACTATATGTCACAAGATATACAAAGACAGCACCGGCCCAGCGCAACTTATTTTATAATTAAAATAAAAATAAAGTACGCTAGATATAAAAACAGCAGTGGGGTGATCGCGATTGGAGTTATCTTTGACAGATAGCCTAGAGAGCTTACTTGTCTTATAGTAACGTTGTTGGATGACTTCGGATATATGACCTGGCGTATAAAGTTCTCTGTGCCTTAGGCAACTTTGGCACTTCATAGCGGCTCAACCTATGTAGCCAAAGTGTTGATGACGTTGATATTCCGTATACATAGTCTATAGGAGAGGTGAGAACCCATGTTGAATGAAATGTATGGATGTGAAATAGATATATGCCGTTAATTTTTTATTTATATTTTTTTGAACCAGTATAAAATTGTAATAATAAGAAGTATTGTTTGAATAATATTGATGAAAATAATTGATAAGTAAAAAATAAAAAAGTAACTAAATAATAACTGCAAGTCCTGCTGGCGAAATTAAAACGTTAACAACATTTCAAAATTTTATTTAATGCAATAGTAAAGAATCATATTTAAAAGTTACAGAAAATTTCAACACCATCTACATATTAACATAATATAAAAATGAGTAGAATACCAAAATCCAACAATAGATTCCTATGTTCTGTTACCACAAAACTATATGTTTACCAAATACTTGTATGATAAAAAATTGCGAGTATCAACAATATTTAAACATAAAAAGTTGCGCAGTAAAAAATATAAATCCTCTATAAGACTTATTGAAGTAATTTCTCATACATATACATAAATATAAAAAAAGATTTATTATGTTATGATGTTTTATTGATGTTATGATTTATTATAATACAAATATAAAAACTTGAAACATAACATATACACAAAAGTTATCACCATAATGAAATCAATTATTTCAATTATAAGCGGTTCCGACATTTAAAAATAATATTTATATTATATATATATTGAACAAAACATTTTTTCAATACTTTTTTTAATAACATAGAACTGTCTAATTTAAAATACAATTCTCATTCACTAGCTGTGAACGGAATCTCGATGGCGATTGCGGTCAGGTACGGTGGAATAAAAATGTCTAAATGATTTCTCACTTTTAAATCTAGCCAATAGCAGAAAAAATAAATGTTAAACTTAGTATTTAAATTTATCATTATTATTTTTTTACTTACTTAACAACGTATTTGTTAAGTTGTGTTGATTAGGAATCAAAATTTTGAGTTTATACACCATATCAAAATTCGAAGACGCCTTACTTTTAATGAATGTTTTCGTATTATAGTTTATTAAACAGTTGTGTTTGTTGATAAGTATACTCGTCATGGAAATGTGGCAATTTTTTTATGACGAGTAGGTATACTCGTCACGACAAAGAAATAGTTTCGTTTGGGTATTACAATTGTAATTTTTGCTAAAAAATTAAACATTTTTTTATATTTTAAGCTGTTTAGAATAATTTGTGACTAGGACTGAAAAAACAAAACAGTATATGAAAAAAATGTTATGAACTCATGCTTTGAATTTTGTAAATGGAACGACACAGTTAACTGGTTAAAAGTATTTTGGTATAAATGTGAAAGTATCAAGAAATATTAGTACCTGATAAGTTTTTAGTTCTTATGAAATGTCATAAATAATACATTAGAAGCATTGTATGAATCAAACAGGTAAAAACATCAAATATCACTAACGTCAGAAATGTATTGTGTTAATTTCAAAATATATATATAAAGACGTCCAAGTGTCACACTTTAATTTATTTAAAACCAAATTTACCATGATTCACTAATATACATGTTAGCTTTTATACATGTAGTAGTTTGGTTTTGACTAAAAATAAAGATATAATTTGTTGATTTGACTAAAACAATTGAATGTCTGTATAGAAGTTTAATTGATAAAATAAATGTAATATTGGATACTGATTTGACTAAGAATAAGAAGTATATAAATCGCAGCTCGGTTAAGAGAAGGCATTGTGTGAAATTGGGAGTACAAGTTGTGGGGTGGTATTATTGTGATAAAAGTGTAACAGTTATAATAAACCGCTGAGTGTGAGATCGAGAAACTAAGTTGTGTAACAGTGATAATTAAGTGTTTAAATGGTAAACAGTTTAGTGTATTTGTGAACAGTGTCATAAAGTGCTTTAAAGAATAGTAGGACTGTCATTGGCGATTCTTTGCGGTAAGAGAGATCTTATAGTTCAGAAGTGGGATTGTTCCGCGGCATCAAGAAAAATAGTATAACTTGCAATGAAGAAAATACAATTGGAACTGCATTCATCTGTGATCACGGGTTGTTTTTGCCGAGTCTTCGCCTCCAAAAGGAGATGTGGTAACTTAGCTATTACATGTGCTTATTTATTTATTAATTCAATATATTTAATATGTAGAATATACTAAGATGATAAAAGTAATTACTTTGAATTGTTTTCTAAAAAGTATTTTATGTGGATGAGGGTTTTGTTGTCTGATCACTCACATGAGGCCGATAAGCCAATTTCCGAGTAGTATTTGGTACATTGAGGATATTGAACTGACTATGACTAGTGACATCAAATGCTCACATGAGGCCGATAAGCCAAATGATGAGTGTAGCATTTGAGGTATAGGGACATCGAGCGCTCACATGAGGCCGATAAGCCAATTTTTGAGTAGCGTTTGAGAAGATCAAATACTCACATGAGGCCGATAAGCCAACTTCTGAGTAGTATTTGGTACATTGAGGATATTGAACTGACCATGACTAGTGACATCAAATGCTCACATGAGGCCGATAAGCCAAATGATGAGTGTAGCATTTGAGGTATAGGGACATCAAGCGCTCACATGAGGCCGATAAGCCAATTTTTGAGTATCGTTTGAGAAGATCAAATACTCGCATGAGGCCGATAAGCCAACTTCTGAGTAGTATTTGGTACATTGAGGATATTGAACTGACTATGACTATGACTATGATTATGATTTATGAGGCAAAATTTTTGTGTCCAGTAGATTTTTTTTTTGAATGAGGCTGCTGAGCCAGATTGAACACGTAATCAGACAACTTATATCAATTGATTATTATAGTTGAAATTGTTAAGTCTATAAATTTCAAAACGTTCTCTAAATTGGAGGACCAATTATTTATATATGATGGCCGAAAATGTATAAATATTAATGTATCATAATATATAGACTTTAGATTAGATTTTGTGAATTTACAATTATAATAATTAGATTTACAAATTACTTCAGAATTAATATTGTAAGTAAATGTTTTTTGATAACGAGCGGACTCGTTATGTTTAGGATGGCCGAGCTGTTAGCTTTTATACATGTAGTAGTTTGGTTTTGACTAAAAATAAAGATATAATTTGTTGATTTGACTAAAACAATTGAATGTCTGTATAGAAGTTTAATTGATAAAATAAATGTAATATTGGATACTGATTTGACTAAGAATAAGAAGTATATAAATCGCAGCTCGGTTAAGAGAAGGCATTGTGTGAAATTGGGAGTACAAGTTGTGGGGTGGTATTATTGTGATAAAAGTGTAACAGTTATAATAAACCGCTGAGTGTGAGATCGAGAAACTAAGTTGTGTAACAGTGATAATTAAGTGTTTAAATGGTAAACAGTTTAGTGTATTTGTGAACAGTGTCATAAAGTGCTTTAACGAATAGCAGGACTGTCGTTGGCGATTCTTTGCGGTAAGAGAGATCTTATATACAGAACGTTTCTTTTAATTTATTTTTTTATTTTAAACATTATCCTATATGGTTTTAATAATGATCTAGGATTTAGTCGATGATTATTTATTTTCAGATAATTATTTAATTAATTTAATTACCTTTGTCTAATTCATCTTCTTCTTAACATGATCCTTCTTTTGGAATCCAATACTTAGGAAGTAGGATTTTCTTTATTAAAACATACGAGGATTATATTAAATGAAAAAGTGTTTAAATAATAAATATCACAGAAGACTGTTAATTGTGATATAAAAAAAACTTATAACATTTCATGAATTACATGATAAAAAAAAATTTGACATAAAACTGTATTAACTATTTATTGCCTATTGCAATATTTTACTAATTTATTAGATACAAAATAAGGTGCTTCCGCAAAAACAAGATACACGAGTTTCACAAACGGGGATTACCTCCGTATAGTATGCAGTAAAGTTTGGAACTAAAACGTACTTGCAAACCTAGTGCCTTGCTACGGTAGATATTACTTTACAAATGTTCAAACGGAAACGTATTACATATGTGTCTTAACGGTTTTATAAAAGAACAAAACGTTTAAGCGTTTGTCGAAATAAAATGAATGGTTTGCGCTTCATAACTTTATATCATTAGAAACATTATTAGTTTTAAAAAATATTTTTTTAGTGTATTTGTTAACTTCTAGTTGAATACTAATATTGTTATGTTTCGATTCAGCGTAGGAAGCTATTTCCGATTGATATGGAATGAGTTTCTTTCATTATGAAATGACATAGAAATTGTTGTTTGTAAAAAGAGTGCTTACTCCCTCCGCATATTCAGGAATTTTTGTATGGATACTCATCTACTGCAAAAGACCATGGGTAGCGGTGATAACTTACCACCAAATAGCCCGCATGTTTGTTTGCTTTATAAAATCATGTATATAACTAAAAAAATATATGTATACAAGGTTATGTGTAAAGTTAATTGGCCACCTCTTGCAGACCACCTCTCTACATCAATCCGAACAGTATTTGTCCTCCGGCTTTTAAATATAATACTTTTAAAAAATTAAGTTTTCCCTTACAAAACTTTTTTGTTGCCTCTGCACTTTGAGCGTAGGTATGGCGCCCGGGCGTTGACCATTTAAGTGCTTCTTACAAAATACAGAGTAGTGAGTAAACAAACATTTTGCCTGCCTGCAAGAAAGAGGTGGCCAATTAATTACAAATATGCTTGAATATTGAATGCGAATTTAGGCCAAAGCTATGTTTTACCTAAACTGGCAAATTTGCCGATTTATGTTTTATATTCATACATTTAGGTCCTTTACATTTTCAAAATTGTTTGTTCTTTAGAGTCTTTGTCTTGTATTTAAAGTCAAGAGCAGGAACTATCGAAAGTACCTCTATTTTGCATACTCGTATGAGGGCGTGGAATATCGGATAAATCTCCGATAACTTTATCTCGGAAACCTTTCTCCTCGCACTGCTGATTTATAAATTCATGTATTATGCAACTGAATTTAGTGACCTCTTTCGTAATTCCATTCCATATTCGATTTTTATATTTTAATTGCATTTCAAGTGTTCAAATAATATTATATCGTTTAGAATTTGTAGTAACGGGTTGTCTAAACCTTTTACGCTCATTATATTGGAACAATTAATTTAAAAAGTTTTTAAAGGTTTACGTATTTCATATACATATTAAAAAAAAGCTTTTATATCCTTGCGAATATAAATAAAGGATATCTATAGTACTAGAAAACATAAAATATGCAGTACTGAACTTAGAGAAAACCATTGTCAGTGAAGTTGCTAAGTGCTCGCAATAAATTCTTCAGTACTAGTATTATTACTTCCCAGGTGCTTTCTCACTCGCTAAAGAACTCGTTAACTTTAAAATACTGTTTTATTATTTGTAGCAGTTCAATATTAATTTCCTAATAAAACCAAATTTATTCATAGGTTTAGAGAGCAAATAAAATATGTTTTTATTTATTGTTTTTTTAATGTAATTCCGCTGTAGAGATATAATATACATACTCTTATTATAATTTATTTAATTACCTTAAAGTTTTCAATCTAATAAAGATCATTACGAAATTTGTTTATGGTTACACTTTAAAATTATGAAATAAATGTATATTTATTATAGATACATACATACACACTTACTACTCCGTATGTATGTGTGTATATATGTATATATAAGTGTATATATGTATATATATGTGTATATATGTATGAAGTTATGTTGAAGAAACCATTACAATATAATATATAAGTTCTTAAAATATATCAATATACAAAATGTAATAGTTTCTTCACAATAACTTCATTAATTAATACATTAGAATTTGTTACTAATTAAAAAAAGTAAGTTTGTGGTTTCAATTATTTTATTAGTTAAGTATACAAAAGGATAACAAAATAATATTGTACCTTATAATTAATACAGTTATAAAAAATAGGGAAATGCCAAAATAATTTTAAAATAATGCATAAAATAATGCAAAAATAATGCCAGCTAGACTCAGCGGTGGGTTATTTGAGATAACACCTTAATTTTAAATTATATATAAGAATTACTAAAAAGAAATCCTAGGCACCACTGACAAATAATAAGCGAAGACATATGCATGATCCTCCTGCTTGTCAGTACTGGAGAATCACAGTCAAACAAGTGTTTGACTGTGATTCTTGATTGTGATTAATCAACACTTTCATTTTCAAAGTTTTATAATTATAAATAAGTGTTTATAATTATAAAACTTTGAAAATGGAAGTGTTGATTACTGGTATAAATGAATTTTGTACATCACCATATTATCGGGATTACAATAAAGACGAGCTTCTTAAACTCAACTAGTCAGGAAGCAGGATACAGGTCAAACAGGACGACGCTCCGAACATTCACGTCTACCCCCGCGAACCAATTATAAATTTACCCGTATCTTGGAGGGTACAAACAAAAAAAACCTCCTTATGGAGGAAAAAGACCTCGCAAGCAATAATATTAAACTATGTCGATTCCGAGGATCGAAACAGGACAAATAGAAATATAGTTCCAACAAACTTTGAAACTGCCCGGGAAGTGCCGGCAATACTAATTATAATTATTCCATATTAAATTATTAGCCCGAAGACTAATATGATATTGGATTCGGAAGTGCTTCCGAAAGAAAAGCCTCTAAAGGTCACGGCATTGAATTTAATAATCAAAATATGCATAATAAGCAAACAATGTGACTATGCACACGCCGCGTGGGTAATGTGGGTAAAATTGATATTAATAGGAAGAAGACCAATATTTAAGTAATTTAAGAACAATGCACTACTTATCTACAGGAAGAAACGGGTGTAATAAATTGATAACAAATTGTTATACTAATAAATATAACAATAAAACAACGTTGGCTGCAACTAAACTTCTGAAACAATATGACCGCTACTTTTAAATAATATTTAGCAATATGCTATCCTTAATAATGATTAAAAAATGAATTTCAAAATAATAATTATTAATAAAATGTTTATATTTTCAATAAGATTTTGGGGACTATAAAGTTAGCTTAAGCTGGCAACATTCAATATCTTAAACAAAAAGAAATGTCACAGACTAATTAAGATATTGTAATAAGCTGTCAACAGATAAATAATTTACCTTGTCTACGAATTTAACAGATAATAAGAAATTGATAATATTAAAATTATAAATATTTAAATGTCTACAGAAATGAAATTTCTATGTAACAAACTATACGTAAATAATTAAAATCGACATCTAAACAATCACCGTCCTTAATGCCAAAGAAGTTAAATATTAATATAATATAGATAAATATTTTACAATATGTTTATAATTCTAGACAGGAGCTGTCAAAGTAGCCGCCAAGTTAATTGATTTGCTTACAAAATTGTGCGGCTTTAGGAAATTCTTAGACGCAAATTTAATTACATTTTACGCACAAATAAACACGTTGATTAAAAAATTATTGCTTTTACAAGAAAATATAATTGTATGCAGATTCAAAATATAAAATATAATCTATACTCAGTGTAGTTTTATTGATAAAAAAATTTACGTTATTTTTTTTTTTTAGCAAATACTAGAAAAACTGTTTTTGAAGTTCATATATTTATAGTAAATAAAAATTCACAGGTCTCATGGCGAGCACTAAAAACCAAAATTAGTTATTTTTAAATGTTGTAAAATATCTAACATCCAAGGTTATTATACAAATACAAAATTATGGTTGAAATTTTACGTTATGGTATGTAATTTTAGATTAAAGCTGATGTATACTAGCATTAAATGTCTTTCCGATAGATCAAAGCACCCTAAACGTTATCTTATGCAGATTTATGGGGTCAAACTTTGATAGTGCTTCGAATTTTTGTGAAAATATTTTCCGCTAAATTTGTTATGAATTGTCGTAGCAGAATAGAATAGCAAACTTTTTAAATATACCACTTTTAGTTCAAAGGAGAGTTTTTGGTATGTTTAATCTAACAATTTTTGCATGTTAATATTATAGCTATAAATTCAAAAGAGAACAGGAATATTATTATTTTAATTATAAAGTGTTTTATAAATATAAGAGTAGGAACCTTCTTTTGTAAAGGCCACCTATGTAGGGACTGGGCAATGGAGCGTATTTATCCATTGTAACATTATATTGCTTCTTATATAAGCAACACGCTCCTGTTTCCTACGAGCGAATTGTCATTTAGGTTTTAATTTGAATTTACAGTTTTGTTGTTGTTTGTATTGCTAGTAAACTTACAAGTGTTTAGTTTTTTTTTAATTTTACTTTAATCAAATTTATATCAAGTCTTTTATGGTAACTGATAATATTTAAACCTTCAAAAAGTAGTTCTATATATGATTATATATGATTAATATCCGTGTTGTCGTTATGTATAAGTATAGACGAAAAGTATATAACTTAGATTTGGCTATAATGCTTATGGATTTATGTCTTTGCTTATAGTAATTTTGTGAGTACAGACAAGCCTGCAAGTGTCGGCTACGAGGCACTTGACATGGGTCGGTAAGTTTTGTGACGTCTTACTTGTGCTAGACGTGCGGTGAGCTTGTTAATAGATTGTGGTACTTGTATCATATCAAGTATTAACTTGAAATTGTACAAATAGTTATAACATCTAAAATGTTTACCTTATTTTACGTATGACTAGAATATGTGTCTTAATATGGCAGCGATCTAAGAGTTTCTAATAACATCTTCACATACGACGCAGGTATTATCATGACTCTGCAAATGCTTCTTACGTTCTCCAAAAGATTTTACTGAGATTGTTGGATTAAAGTAAGGGTTATTTAAACGTGAAACTTTTCCGACTCAAGATGAAGTTCGTGACTCTAAGGAGTAGACAGATAATAGTTGAGCAGTAAGTTTAATTACTTCCCGTTTTGACAAGTAAGCGGGCGCAGTCCGTCAGTGTGCAAACTGGCTTGTGGGAGATCAGTCTCTGTAAGCTATAGCTGTAGTAGAAAGTTTATTTTCAGTTTGAAATAAGCAATTATCTATGATTTAATTTGTGGCTTATGTCTTAATCGCAAATGTTATAGATGACATTATTATTCGAGCTTGACAACCTGATTGTATTCGAGATCAAACATCTATATATCTATTAGGATAAAAAACAATGTGTTAGTAAAATGCTGTAAAAGAATAATGTTCTCATTTTATTTTTTTCTACTTCAAGCTTTATGTTTAAGATCCATGAATAAAATAAATATGTATTCAAAAAGTACTTAACATCTATTAGTTAAAAAAAAAGACTTAACTATCTGTAAGTTGAAATAAAACTATTTTTACGGATTTAACTTGCGTATATTGAATATTGAATTAAATTAAAAAATTTGCATTTTAATTTAAACCGACGTTTCGAATGCTATGCAGCAATCGTGTTCCCGGTAAGACGAGAGGTGTCTGTCAGTAAGTCGGTTAATTAGTCATCTACCTCCAACGGTTTCTAAGCTTTCGGGTGTACAGTTCAGGATTCACACAAAACGCACTAACAGTATCTTGAGGTCTTACAGTGCGGTCACAGACTTGGGATTTTATATGTTTCAAAAGTGGGTCCTAGTTGTTAGATAATCCCCATCCATCTTCTCTATTAAAATAAGGATGTTTTTTTTAATTTCAATAGTCTCACGATCTATTTTTGGAATGTAACGTTGTTCTTATCGATTATTTTAGGTTTATTAAATCTTATATAATGATTGGGCTTGTCTATGGTATGTTCACACACTGCTGACTTCGATGTACGCCTATGCTTGATATCCGATATGTGTTCCCTCCCAAGCCACAATCGCAGTCAAGTTTATTGTAAAGGAATATTACTTTTGATAGGTCTCAGAATTGGCTCACTTTCCTTTGAGGTTTGTAGATAGTTCTTATAGAAACCTTTTTTAAGATGTTGCCAATTCTGTCAGTAACTCGTTTCACATATGGTAGTACGGCCGGTTGACGCTCAACTGTGGGTGGCTTGATGTGGTTTCTGCGACACTGACGAGGTACGGGCAAGTGGTTATTGAACAAAGTATGCTTGACATGCTGCAGCTCGCCCTCTAGTTGCTCAGCGTCACAGACGTGTTGTTCTCCCTGAAACAAAGATTTGCCAACGGTATACATCAAAACGTATGGATCAATCTGATGAAAATAAGTATAACTTACGATGTTTTACCATAAGGTATAAAATATGGTATATATATATATATATATATATATATATATATATATATATATATTTATTTATACCATATTTTATCTATAATTAATTTTGTATTACTTAAGCTGACATATTATATAATAAATTATTATAGCTATTTAATCAAAACACACAGTAAATAAGCGTTGTTTACCTGGCTATATATATATATATATATATATATATATATATATATATATATATATATATATTTATTTATACCATATTTTATCTATAATTAATTTTGTATTACTTAAGCTGACATATTATATAATAAATTATTATAGCTATTTAATCAAAACACACAGTAAATAAGCGTTGTTTACCTGGCTGCACACTCGCCTGTTTGATTCTTGTTATTCACACGTACACACACAACACACTTGATTATAATCTGCCACACATATACACATTTTGTCACGTGATGATTTTAACAATATTGTCCGACCTGCAAGCTAAGTTAAAATATTTCGTTTATTAATAAAATCTCTGTTTACATGTAAGATCATTGACCTATATTAATGGCCAATTCATTGTCAAATAAGTCAAGCTTTTCAGATATTTTTTTATAATGTTATATACCTAATTCAACAGAATCATAAATCAATAAAATATTAATAATTTTTTAGGATAGGTTTTTATGTAACTTATTTTGCTGATACAAAAAATGGCCTTCTTTTTTAACTACATTTTTATTTACTGCAACATTTATTAAAAAACTTTTGAATGAGTAATAAATCAAATATGTTTTATATACGTTCGATATAAATTGGTTCATTCCATAAATTTCATACTATATTGGTGCGTTCATCAGCCGTCACGCGTCAATCAGCGGCACATGCGGGTGACATTCAACAATGCTCAGATATTGTAGAGAAACATTAAATGGTAGCTACTATTTATTTTATTTTTACGATTTCTGTCATGTTTCTGAAGTTTCGTTTGATGGGTAAATTATATTCATTTTATTATTTAAGGACCATGGAAACTGATGTTTCTATTTTGTAATCAACGAGATTTTGGTTGTATATTATATAATAATAATACAGGTCAAATAACACACATTGATCTAACCCCTAAGTAAGCAAATTATTTGCTTGTGTTAAGGGTGTTTGAACAACGATACAAATACAAAGAAATACACATTATAAATACTGAGAATATATTTAACAAACGATCAAACCCAAAAATACAGACATCTATGTTCATCAAAGAAAGAAAGAAAGAAAGAAAGAAACTTTTATTCAAGCGTTGTAAATACGAACAAAAAAAAAACAAAATAAACAATAAAATAAACTAACCAAAAACATCTTAGAAACATTATATAAACAAAAAAAAAACACCCAAACATTAAATGAAATAACAAAATAATAATAAAAACAATAACTAAACAAAATACTCTTGACATGCACAACACACGTCCCCCACCCTCTCGCCCCGCATGCAATACGCGCGCGAGTTGTAGGCGCATGATGCATCACATACATGCCTGTCCTTGTCGGGAACCAAACCCTAGCCCTGTTGAGTCGCTATACGTTAGGCGTCTGCGCTAACCACTGGACCAACGAGGCGGTTAATATATTTGCAGTATTCATAACCTGTATTTTTATGTATTTATGTCGTTGTTTAACACCCTTAACACAAATAATGATTCTTATCATTCGTTAAAAACCTTTAATTGTTCCTTCTTAAAGGAGACTTATCCTTAAGTATTTCAAGAAAAAGAGAGAGAGAGAGTGAGACTCATCGTAAGTGCATGAAAACGACGATAATATTAGAAACATTTTCACCCCCCCTTCTATTATTAGTCATCAAAATCAATTTTAGGATCTCCTGATCTCAACATTTCCAAGATATTAAAATTTTCAAGAATTAAGATTTGTTCAAATTGATAGTTAAATTCGCTAATATATAATTTGGAAAAGCATCCTTTTCTGACTGTGGGTCACTTAAATGAAAACAACATAGGTACTACTTTAACATTTATTCATTATAAATGAATTAGAATTTGCCTATAAGATTTAGAGTTGGGCTACTTGTTAGTAATCTCAATTGCTGTCTGACATTCAATTTCTATTATAATATGAAATTATAAACATATTTGATAAAAACAGTTTGTGTTGTTGAGTGTTTTTTTAAAAAGGACTATGTAGTTGGGACCATACCATATACCTATATATTTATTTATAACTATTATAAATATGATTTATTTTATATTAAAAAAATAATTATAACGTATATCAGCGTAAAGACAAACACTAATCAATAAATAATTCGTTTATGAATTTTATTATTTGAAATGATTATTGTTAATAACAAATTCTTTAATTCGCATTGTGTAATTATTAAAATAAGTAATTGTACTGACTATATGCTATTTCATTTTACTAATGTTATTTTTTTAGTGTTACTTACTATCATTGTCAAGTGTAAAAACGAATCATCAATTAATAACTGCTTATACTCTTACAATTATCAAAATCGAAGTACTTTTTTCTGTTGAGTCCTGCAACTGTAATGTTGAGACAGGTTCATATTACTGAATGATTGAGAAAGTGGCAGGCAATCTAGCGAAAACTATAAGGTGATATTGGAATTGGGATATATGATTGAGATTTTTCAGTTATCATATAAAATGACTATCGTTATATAATATATGTTCAGTTTTAAATCAATTTCCTTTAATAAATAAATAAATCAATTATACATGAAAGAGCTGTCATAATGTTTGTGATCACAGATCAAAGATTTTCCTTGAAAGATTTGAGTACCGTAAGTAAAAGATTTGAGTACCTTAAGTAAAAGATTTGAGTATGTTAAGTGAAAGATTTGAGTACCTTAAGTAAAAGATTAGAGTATCTTAAGTGAAATATTTGAGTTCCTTAAGTAAAACATTTGAGTACCTTAAGTAAAAGATTTGAGTACCTCAAGTAAAAGATCTGAGTATATTAAGTGAAATATTTGAGTACCTTAAGTAAAAGATTTGAGTATCTTAAGTGAAATATTTGAGTTCCTTAAGTAAAACATTTGAGTACCTTAAGTAAAAAGATTTGAGTATCTTTAGAAAAAGATTTGAGTATCTTAAGTGAAAGATTTGAGTACCTTAAGTAAAAGATTTGACTATCTGAAGTGAAAAATTTGAGTACCTTTAGTAATAGATTTGAGTATTTTAAGTGAAAGGTTTGAGTACCTTAGGTGATAGATTAAACTTAAAAATTCAAGAATTTATTTTTAACAACAGTTTTATTATATTTATATTTACGTTTATTCATAATACTATATTTGATATTAAAATTTCATTGTAAACTATGTAATAGTATATCTAGTTTATGGAAACTTCCACAAGAAAAAAAACGTTTATTTATGACGACAGTCGGGCATTAACTCAGGGTCTTGGAGTATTTCTTTAATACCTACCAGTAAAAGTAACTCTTTATTTAAAATATGGCTTCTAGTGTTGAAAGAATTAAAAAATATTAAATGAGACAGCAATTAGAATACCAAGCTTAATAAAATTTGTTCTGTGGACCCAGAGAAAGTTAAATACAAAAGTATTAAGGTACAACCTAACTAATATTTTTAACAGTAACAATTGTTTTCATAAAACAAACGTACCCGTTACAAATTAAGTCATGTAGTGCGGATTACTTATATTATTTCAAGTAAAGTTCTATTGTTTTATAAAAACAGTAAGGAATATTTGAAAATAAATTTAAAGAGGTTTTTCAAAGTGTTTCAGTACAGCTTTTGTGCAATCCGGAGGTAATCCCCGTTTCAACCGGTGTATCTGTTTCATTTTGAAACAGGGATAATAGCTTTAAATGGTACTTATTTTATAACTCTCGTGATAAAGTTTCTTATTTATAAAACAGCGTTCTTCATTTGAAAGTAAATTAATAAATTGCGAAACTGTGATTCCTATTTTAAAAATTCATTCATATGACGAAAACGTTGTTGTTTTGGTTTTTTATACTTACTTTAAAAATAAATAACAAAATTAATGTAACAAGTTAGTGACTTGGAGTTCTTATTATTAAATAGGTGTACCCAGCGGCGTCCCTTGATAAAAAAACAGCCTTGTTATGCCAGACTGAAAGTTTTTACACTTACTTACTAGGGTACAGTATTTTTTTGGGAATCATTATAGTATAATATAGTTTATATTATTTTCTTATTGTCAAATCAATGCTTGTTCATATTATAAAGACATTTTTGTACCAACGAAGTAATAACTTGTAAAAAAAAAATCTCTTTTAATTTTTCCACTAAAATATATTATAAACTATTTCAATACAAGCAACATTTTAATGCAATTTTATAAAATACGGAATACAATACCGCAGCATTTTTTGTTGACCATCGTTTAATAAAAAGTCTAATTGGTATTCGAAAATGTGTTGTTGTGAATTATTGATGAATTTAATTCATAATATATTTTTTATAGATGAAATGAGAATTTAAAACGTTTAATTAAATAAAAATGCTTTATTTATAAACAATATATTAAATTAATTGTAAAGACTAATTTAATTTATAATATTGATTTTAAAAGAACATGCAATTGGCATGTTAAAAACCCGCTTGTCGGGAACTCTGCCCTAATTCCCTAAATAATAAAAATGAACAAATACTTTTGAGAATTGCTAGAAATAGAAGAACTGTATTTGTATAACTCATATAAATATAGTTGTTTTGATTCAATTTAGACTAAATTCGATCTAAAAATCTAGATTGGGTCAAGACTTAAAATTGTGTTTGTTTTAAACAGGCCTCAAACTGATTATATCATTATATACAACATGATATGTGTCGGCTTAAGATTTAGACAGCAGTTCGTTGCTTAACGTCTAAAACTTCGAGTATTTTAATATGATTGGAATAGTACCGTCTATTAGTGATTTCATATCTCATGGTATATATTCACATGTAGGTAAAATGCAATGTTGTTGTAATAATGGTACTGAATTACTTACAATAAGGTTACGAGTAGTAGAGCCGTAAAACTAAAGTCCAAAATCGTGTTTTTAGAGACTGTATACGCGACTTTAACTGTATTCGCGAATACCATGTACCGAACCTAACAAGCCAAGAAATGTATTAGATCTTAGCGACGACATCGACCTCAACAAGAAACTAAGATAAGCAGCAATCCCAAGGAAGAATAAAACTCTTAACAGCGACTCGGACCGCAACCATATTGGTCCTAATACCGCGTTATACCACTGCGTTGTTTTGCTGTAACTTCACCGATCATTTATTCCAGCTGCTGTTTTTCTGAACCAATTCCATTTATAAAAAATTACATTGTATAATTGTTGTAAAGACAAACCCCAATTCTTAAGAAAGCGGGAGCAGGAGCGTCCATCTGACAGTATTTGTTCAAACAATTATACACTGTTTCAGCGGACGTAATCTGTCAAACCCAAGCAGTGGGACAGCATCAGTCACGGCCGATTAAGGCTCTAACGTAAGGTCACTCCGGTCCAAGAACCGTAACCCTCTGATCTAAACACAACAACTGCTAAGTAATATTAGGAAGTTTGTAAAAAAAAAGAAAATGATCTTAACTCAGCCAGTATCATTGCCTTTATTATATTACACATATGCATAACACAAAAGGAAGCCATAAAATTTGTTAAAATGTTCTTTGTCGTTCATAAGCAATAGCTTATGGATCCACAACCCGCTGTCAAATCATTTAAATAGGAAAGTTCATGATTTTAT
The DNA here is from genome assembly GCA_959347405.1 of Napeogenes sylphis. Classification (NCBI taxonomy): domain Eukaryota; kingdom Metazoa; phylum Arthropoda; class Insecta; order Lepidoptera; family Nymphalidae; genus Napeogenes; species Napeogenes sylphis. The sequence goes on along the minus strand of OY365788.1, from coordinate 22,957,798 downwards.
CAATATTAAAATAACATTTTTCAACATACGATCTTTAACAGTGGACAATATTTAATTTTTTATTAATTTATGTACATAAATCAATTTTCAAGAAAAATAGCAGGATCTCGTAACCTATCGTGGTTCGCTTCGATGTAGTTAGCATGGTGTGCATAATTAATTTCTTATTTTTATTACCTGACTTAAAACTATTACCTGCAAAAAATATTCCCATTAATTAAGCTTAATATATTTAACATGTTCAAAGAGAATTTCAAAAGATATGTTTTATTGTGTCATTATGTGAATGTTATTGTAAACTGCAACGTTATAATTATTTGTTAGGATTTTTAAAAGAGGTCTAATAGACGTCGGGATAAAGTAGATTATTTATGAGTAGTTGAGTTTACCAAAACGCGTAACGATGCGATAGTTCTATAGGTATAGCGACGGTACGATTAAAAGGAGGTCGCAGGTGCAAATCTTGCTCGTATCGATGTTTTTTTATTACATAAGCTTTACATGATTAAACTTGCTTGTAGATAATTTAAACACATATTATTTTGTTGAAATTGGCAATAAAAATTATTTTCAAAATAATAATCACTCAGATAGGCAAAATTCGATCTTTCATCTTGAATTTTGTCGGAAGGGAAAAAACGTTTGATGTTTAAATTTACTTTCGTTTTCAATAGAAATCTTACTTTTCTTTAATTTATAAAAAAATGTAGAACCGTAAAGGATGTAATCAAATTAAATAATTGACGCATAAATATCAACGAAGGAAGTGCTTGTTAAAAGTTGATCGTCACTAAAAATAAAAAATATATATTTCATAGGTTTACTGATTAGCAAATGTCTGAAACCGCAGATCAAATATTTATGCTGATAAGAATGAAATTATGAACAAGTTTTCGTTTTCAATTTCATTACAATAGAGGAATATAAAAAACAATAATGTATGATAACAATACAGATTTTTAAGTTCTACATCTAAACTTTTATCTCAGCTTATTTAATTAACATTGTATTGCATGATAGATTGTTTTATGAGTGGTTGGTTATTTGATAAAACCATACCAATAAAGATATCCTATTAGAGAACCCATTACGAAATTTAATAATCATTAAAGTATACTAGATATGCATTCCAAATACTGTAAAATCAATAAAAAATTCTGAATTGACAGATCACCATCGTGATTTGCCAGAATTGTATTCTTAGATTATACCAATTATATTTATTATTATGTATTATTTATTTGTTATTCTTATATTTCTTTTTGCGTAATAGTATTGCTTTTATTTAACAATTTAATTATTCAATAAATTCAAGTAATTCTTTTTATCTATTAAATTTTATTTAGAGAAATTTATTTAGAGTCTTTTTGCTCAATCCAACTTGTTAAAAAAACAGATACTTGCATGCAGATTTAAAGAAAACATTGATTTATCTCTTGTCGTGATAATTTGACTAATTAAACTTATGTTTTCGCTTATTGCAGCTGTCACTAAGTTTCAACGGTTATATATTTAAGGATATTTATATAACTAGACTAGACTAGTTATTCTGTGCACATGTCGATAAGCGTTATATTTCGTAGTAAAATAAGTAAGGGTACGCCTGAAACTAAGGATCTAGTGTCTAGATATTTAAACACCATTGTAATTTTTTCATAATGAGAATAAATAAAAAAAGCTTATTTTTTTTCAAAATTTTTTCTAGTATTAGTTTTTGTTAAACTTATAATTGAAGCAACATCCAAAACAAATCGCAAAGCGAGGAAAGGTTACTTATATAGACTATTTACAACATTCCGGCTATGGACACACACGTACTTCGATTAAACACTTTCCAACCTTCACATATATGCTTGCTCTATTTTTAGTTAGTGTTCTTCTCATAAGGTATTAAAAATACTTATTTATTAACTCTTTTTAATTTCTCAAATATTATCTGCAAAATAAATGTTATAGAACAATGACAAATTTTAGAACAAATGTTAGTTGTCTAAGTGTTTAAGATGCAAGACATAAAAGCAATATTATAGAGTTTGAACTTTTTAACCATTTTTATTAGTTTTTTTATTAGACTTGCGCCTTTTTTTCAAAGTGTTCCATTCAAATGTTGGCAAGTACGGGGGTTACAGGACATCCCATTCTGACAACAACAATGTAAAGGTAATGTTGCCCTTGTAATAGGAAAGATTTGCAATCTAAAGAGTATTTAAGCAGATCAGTATAATTTAATTTATATATCTAATAATTTTAATTATCAGTTAAAAGCTTTTGGGGATATCTAACAACCCTTTTATTGGAACGTCAGTGAAAACAATTTCATATCAAAGATCACTACGACCAAAATGACTCCAAAGTCCTTTATAATTTGAATTAAGTTCCGTAAATCCTTCACAAAATCCTTTTTCTCAAAAACTCCAGGTGTTTATAAATTACAGCTGTACTAGCTACTACATAAATGAAACAAAGCATTATATTGCTGAAAAGGTCAAAGAACCACTTTTACTACAAAATAAGTCTTAACATTTATACGTTTACATTTATACCATAAAATTTGCAGAATTAAATCTACAGTAGTTTAGTGGATAAGATAGTGGGAACAACATCTCTTGTCAGCATGTTGCGCTGGGCGCTGGCTCGAATTGATTGGATAATGCATAAAACATGCCGTAATAGTAAAATAATAATGATGTACAAAAATTTAAGCAAAAAAGAGTTTTATTATTATCTATGGATACTACATGAGCATTTTCTGAAAACAGCTATAATTGAATCATATGAGAAAGGTAGGGCGTCAAACATTTCAATAATTTAAAAAAAATAATTTACAAACTTATGTTCTTATATCTTATAAGAAAATCTTCTTAGATTTTAAGACAGATGCAGAGTTTTACTCTCCTAAAATACCTCAAGGTAAGGGACCGTGTTATTTTGGAGGAAATAACTTATTATGTATATTTTGGGGGAAAACTCCTCCATTTAAAACAATTGTAATACCATTGAAATTGTGTGAATGGACTTTATAAAATTTATCTTAAATAGAATTTAAAAAAAAATCTACAATCACCATTTTAATTAGACAATATATTAATAGCAATTAATGGTTTAATTAGTGCTTTGTCTTATATCTTAGTTTTATATCTTTGACTTCAAAATATATAAAAGAATATAAAACGTACAAACATTGATAATAGTAGTAAAATTGGAATATATATAATACAATACATCAATTTTTTAAACAATATTCAGTCGTTTAGTTATAAATTATTATAAAAGTAATAAAGTTATCGAGACGCATAAAACTGAAAGTTAAATACAGAATCTGATTTTATAAGCAAAAAGATCAAAACATTCCTAAAAAAACATTACATTCATTATTTAATTCATATTTATTTCAGACTGTTGATATACTCATAGAAATATTTCATCGATATATATTTTATGTAAATTTTAATACATTACAGAGTAGGATCTGGCTGTGTCATGTGTGTAGTCGTTTACAATAAAAGGCACTTAAAACAATAAAACCCGTATAAAAGGTTTCGAAGATAAGGGTTTAGTCAGGGGAAAAAACACAAACAAAACTCTTAGTACATAAGTAAATTGGTCGTTATATCTAAAAATACTCAGATAATATTATTATGTAATACCTATTAATAATTTATATACATTTATTCATACTACTTTAACGTACTTTACTTTTAAATGCATATATTTTTTTAATTTTTTTTTGTATGTCTATACTGTTACTGATGGCTATTACAGCGTCACCGGGGGAACTTTTAAATAGGCTTTACTTTACTAGTGCATATTATAATGATATACTTGGTTTGCATAAAAAAGACATAAAAAGTAAAACAGAAACACAAATAAATAATAGTACAACAGGCGGTCTTATTGCTGAACACCAGTTTATCCAGGAAACCTTTGGGAAATCTTTACATACACCAAAATATTCATTAAAATATTAAAATAAGTTTCTGCTATTGACGAGAAGAGATATACCACGCACTGGTTTATGTATAGTGTTATATTGCGTCTTATTTAGTATACTTATTCTGGACTATATATACTGTTACATTGAAAAATAACATATTATTAGACTTGAATTTAGTATACGTCATGGTTTAATATCCATATTTATGGTATTTTTTCATTTTACGGTAGTTAAATAATTAAGTGATAATAAAATTGAGCTATAAACCCTAATTTATCTGATTTAAATCAAAATACTACTAAATACTCTTTACCGTAGGTTATATTTTTTAAGGAAATTTGGAACCATTTTCAGTCAATGTATGTTATTTCATATTCAGTCTATGTATGTATGTCCATTTTAGTCTATGTCTATATCTATTATTCTAGGTTTCTATACATCTCAACTCAGAGTCATAAACAGAGTTGCATGTTAAAATTTTAGGACATGAAACGCCTAAATTGTAAATGTGATTGTGGTAAATGTACTAAACTTCTTAAAACAGTGCATTACATTGATTGAGCGATCTATTATAGTATAATTGTAAATTATGATCTTAGCTCAAGGCATCTAGTCTCGACCGCGATAATACCACTTTATGAAGATCGGTGATACCACAGTATTTATAATAGCTAAACTTACTACCTTGAGAGTAGGTTCTAAGGTTGTAAAGAATTTACAAAAAGCTAAGGGTGGCGTACTATAAGTTACCATGCCTTTTTTTTCTAATTTTTTTCGTATTGCTTGCCATAGTATATTATTTTCAATATATCTTAAGTGTCGCAATAAGTTCTTTCTGGTTATAGTATTATAACAAGTATTGATTGATTGTCTTGATAACAAAGTTTTAGTAAAGCTAAAAAAAATAATCAATTTTAATCAACACAATGTACTATACCAGTACCACAGGCGAGAAGAGGGAAAATGATAATAGCCGAAACTGAAAATTTAGTTTTATTAATAAATAAATTCGTCCAAACAAATACTTGGGAGATTTTTGAGTGCTCAAACATTTAATAATTTTATTTGTTTTATAATCTTTTTTTTCTTTTTTTGTCCTCTTAAAAATCTTAATAAATTTTCTTTACTATAAAGTATATAGATAATAGACAGTAATAAATTCAGGTTAGATTTATATCCATATAAATCCTATAAAAATCCATACTGAAATCCTATAATAGTCGTATTGCTATATCATATATTTGTTTGTTATCATATGTAAAATGCATAATAGTTTAAACAATATAAAAAATAGCGGTAGAAGTGGGAGCGAGAGGTATAACAGCAAAATCTCTCGATAACTTACTTAAAGACCTTGACCTTTCTAGAACTAGCATCGGTTCATTTCTAGAACGTATTTCAAAGGCGACATTAGTAGGTTCTTTCCAAATTTGGTTAGGTAGGGAGAGGAGTGTAGACAGTGAAGACAAGCGTATTTGCGCATCATAAAGGGGCCCCTTAAACCTACTCCTGGGTCGCAAGTCCCAGGTATTGTTTGCACTCCTCTCCTTGCAACGCGACGAGCCCGGCACCCGCACGGTGAATCCATGGAATGCTAAGAAGCATTGTCTCTAAAAGTGAAAAATCCCTTTTTAATAAACATAATCTATTATATTAAAAATTATTACTATTTTGATGTTTTCGAAGATCACTGATTCAACTTTTCTTTGAACGTTATTAAATAATATACATACACGTTTTAATAATTTAAATATAGTGTTTAAAATATGAAGTAGTAAATGAAAAAGTACCAATTTTTAAATATAATCCATGATATGGTTAGTTTCAACCATGACGATGTTTCATTGCTGATTAACTGTTTCGAAACTTTTTTAACACTCTAAATTCACAAAATGTTCACTGTTCCGAACGGAACGGAATAAATATGGTATCGCTTACACGAATATTTTACAATGGTCCATTTCAAGTCTTTTAATTTTAAAGGCAAGCATTTTAATCATTATTGTATTACATCGTAGTTATTATAAACATAAAAAATAGTTTTAGAATGAGCATCGGCATGTTTATATTTATTTTATATTTTAAAAGTAAGCGTTATAAAAGTTATACAAATTACCCAATTAATTAATCATCTAAGAAGTGCTAATGTTCATGCCCATTCTTCGTGCAACCATCGAGTATTTGAGCTAAAGCTATTCCTTGCTGTAATTTTATAAAAGTTTTTTGTTTTATTTGATAGATATTGATAGTTGCTGTACTATAATACAGTTATTTGATTTTAACCCTAATACTATACAACTATAACTCTATTATTAAAATGGTTCTTAGTTTATTAACCCTAACATCCATTAATGAAGCATTTCAAACACAACCTAAACACTAGTTTTGTAGAAAAACAGAAATATATAAAAGCAATCATCATTGACTCATCAAAACATTTCAGAAGCTACTGGGGCTGTTGAATGGAAGGAGCATCAAGGTCGTAGATTCTCGCTAAGACAAATTGGATTTGTCAAGGTCCCATCCATAAGGTAGTTAAATAAGGTGTAGTAGTTGTTATAGAAATTTTGCAATTTTCTAAGTAACATGATGAACACTACGTTACGAGTTTTTCTGAGAAAATTATTTATGTGTCAGAATAAAATACCTAAAAAATATTCTATATAAGCTGTCCAAGCGGATAGAGAATGGCGAACTTATTATTAATGAAAAACCTTTTATGAATTAATAAATGAAAACAGAAGATTGTGGTACTTTTGGACATCTAGACATGTGTCAGCTAAGTAAGTAAGTGTCCATCTAAGTCCAAGCTAAAAGAACTGGCGAACCGCAACTTCCTCATCCCCTACCTACTATTAACTCACTTATAACTCAAAAACCATTTCACTTAAACATGATAAAGTAGGGTCAAATTTCAAAAACCCTAAAACGTTTATTTAAATATTTTCGTCCAAAGTCGTAATTTTTATCAAAGTTTGACTTAACTGGGAACCTAGAGATCAAAGTTATAACTTTGATCTATAGGTATTAATTGATGACCGGTCTTTATGTGGATTTTAAAGGTTCCACTAGAATATAATGTGTAGAATACCAGTTTTAATTATTTTTTAATCAATTCGTATCAATTTTAGTACTTATAATCATTTATCACTAAGATTATAATGTTTCGTATGACTTTCGTATTTATAATGTTACAGACTTCGTAAGTTCTGTAAGTTCTTATTTGATTCTTCCGAAAGTTTAGCTTACTGATAAAACTACCCAACGGACATCTTCTATGACTGTTCCGTAGGTACTTAAAAATATTTTTTATATGAAAACTAGCCAAGTCAGATCTTCGCTCAAATATTTTATTCTAAATTATAGGATGAAATGGTATTTATGTTGTTGTAAACTATTGCATGCTGTTATAAATAATATTCAAGAAGGAAAGAAGGTCCCTTGAATTTAACACACAAGTTCTCATACAATCATTTTATACATAAATTATTCCCGATATAGCGTAAGTGAATTTACATAGCCAAGAATACGACATTTAGCGTTATATTTATAGTATAAAATCGAAATATAATACTGGTGTATTAGGATCAATTTAATCAATAATCAATTTAATTTCCTTTTAGTCTGAGTTTTAAATTATATTATATTTAGTAATTCTTTAATATTCTTGGTATGTTTTTGATTCTCACGTTAGTTTGAATAAAATATTCTAGTGAAATTAAAATTGAACTATAATTATTTTTAGTCGAAATAAAATTATTCTAAGTTTTATATATCTCAACTCAGAGACAACACAAAAAGAATAGCATGTAACATGTTTAAGACATGAAACGCCTAAATTGTAAATGATATGGTGGTAAATGTGACCAGACTTCTTAAATCAGTGCGTTCTTTAGTCATTTAATGAAAACTTCTTATGTAATTTAAGGACATCTAGTATGTCCTGTCTCGACCGGGATGATACCACCCACTCTCTGAATTATAGCTAAACTTACCACCCACTCTCTGAATTATAGCTAAACTTACCACCTAGAAAGTGTGTCACAAGGTGGTAAGGAATATACAAAAATCTATGGGTGGCGTACTATTTATCACTCATGTTATTTTTTTCTCATTTTTTTTCGCTATGTTTGTCATTGTAGGAATGAGTATGTTAATTTCAATTTGTCTTAAGTGTAGAAATAATTTATTTCTAGTTATAGTATTATATCAGGCATAGATTGATTATCTTGATAAGAAGCTTTTGGTAAAGCTAAAACACATTAATCAATCGTGAAGAGGGAAAATGATAATGGCAGAAATTGAAACTCTATTAAATTATATTATATAATATATTTAAATTATATTATATTTAATTTAAAACTCGATAGCAAGCAAATAATCATTCTTTAATCCTATTTACATTCTTTAAGCGTCTGACATAATTTAGCCAATCATTGTTTCAGTCTTTGATCCGTAAAAGGAATTTTGTGTTACTTTGCCATGAAAGGAAATGTAGAAAATTAGCAAGCAGCCCTGAAATACAGAGTTCAATGTTGGAATTATCGACATCCATTACAATCCTTGTACGAATAATCAATTTATAAGCAATATTGTCTCACATCACGATAAATAATGTATGCAATTGGATTGTCTGGATAAAGCACAGAGGAACGCGTTCTGCCGCTTGGTGGGATAAACATGGGAGATAATTTGTTTGCTCTTAGTGTGTATTATAGATTAATTATCTATCGACGTTGGCTCCAAAATTAAAAGGACTACTATGTTGTGAAAAATTTAATTACAAGTGTCGTTACCCTCGACGGAGGTTAGGAAGTCACGGGCACTAAAGCTAATTAGTTAGCTCTGAAACTAAGTGATAATTTAGATTGTATCGTTACGGTGTTGTATTGGATAATGAAAAGTTTTATCACAGCCGCACTTTCAATTATTATTATAATATCTATTTTAAGAAAATTAAAATAACATTTCAGAAAGAAAATCAGATATAAGTGTTTTTAGGTTGTTACTAATCAAAATATTACATTTTATTATGTTGAACACTCATGACAAATAATTAGGTACATGTTAAATTTTTGTTTCTTTTTTTCATAAAGATAATTATGATAAGTTATAATTATGATATATATAACTAAATGTGTTTTAAGATTTATTGCAGAATATAGATTCTTAAGTATTAGTATTTATTTTATAGTAATAACATCTTTGTAAAAGTATAATATTTTATATATAATATTTATTTAAGTAATTACTATTTGAACTACAATAAACTTCCTGTTACATTTATTTAAAAAGTGTCTGAGCTTTATCTATTAAGCGAAGATGCTTAAGTTAAGCTTAAATACATCCAGAGGCTTTCTGTGTAACTTGAGTATAATTTCTGGAGTCAAATTTTAAAATGTAAGAATACGAACGAAAAAATTTATTTATTTTTGTTTTATATTTTTATCATATTTAAAGCGAACATATATTTTTTCTTTATAAAGGCATTGACCATTGCCATAGTTCACTAGTATAAAAAAACGTATGGCAAAATTGTATTAATAACGTCTAGTGTTCACTTCAACCATATTGCAATAATGACCATTAATAAAATAATTATATTTACAGAAACATATTTTAAAATTGATGGGCTTTAACTATACTATACTCATTTGAGTGAAGGGAAGACCGTAACAGTCTTTCCCCTTGAACTGATCAATTTCACCTCTTGTTGCTCGTGAAATCTGTAGAGCCCTAGATAACCCTGGGAATCCAGACGAACATTGCCGACTATCTGCACCTAACCACATTACAACCGAGAATACAACACTAAAACCTCGACGGGTTACACACGCAAGCGCATGCCACGCTTTCGGATTGCTTAGGCATCGGTGTTCCTACTCTTGACAGCAAACCCGTAGTTTATCTGTAGACTAGGTCCCGCCAAGCGTCTCCGTAGATAAAAGGATATGTTATTATAGCTACGTTTCGTACGGTCACATAATTATCTATTTTACCTAAGACAATATCAAATATGTTTTATTTTGAATCAACATATAGAAAAACTACATCTCTAAAATATCTTTAAAATAATATTTAAGTGTAAATACCAATAGAGAATTTACGAGTGCCTGGGTTATGGAGCTGCAATGGAAAAAAAATAAAAAAGATACACATTAACACATCTGAAGAACATTACAGGTTTCATACTCCAAAAACTGCAGATGCCAACAATTCAACAACTCCCGTAATCCTAGAAACAACAGAAAAACTTGTCATTTGATAAATAATAAATAAATTATATATAAATGTATCTCTATCTATATTTATTGTAATTTTCCTGAGCACCTACGAATGTATCTTATTAGAAATAAGTTATATTTTTTCATGACAATCTGGTTTTTACACAAAAAAGAAGTTAATGACTGATTTTCTATTTGAATCATAATCTTAATAATCTTTACATTATTGTTAAATACTAGTAATAGTATTTGTATCACAGATGGTGTAGAAGGTTTGCTTAAAAATATATAGATCTGTTTTATTTATCGCTACATAGTTTTATTAGATAAGTATTATTTATAACTAGGGATCGCTCGCGACTTCGTCCGCGTGGTTTTTTTTGTTGCCGCCTAGTTCCATACAAAATTGATATTTAAAACCCTTAAGGGTGGAATTTTAAAATCTTTTCTTAGTACACCACTACGTAGAAAAACAAATGTATCCTCCAATTTTACTATCTCTACGACCTGCGGTTTAGACTGTATGCTATAACTGAGTCAGTCAGAACCTATTAGATTATATTAAATTTGCAGCATTTTTCATTGCTGCTTAACTTCTATTAGTCATAGCGAGATGATATTTACCCTATAGCCTTCCTCAATAAACGGACTATTCAACACAAAAAGGATTTTTCAATTCGGGCCAGTAGTCCCAGAGATTAGTGCGTTCAAACAAACAAACTCTTCAGCTTTATAATATTAGTATAGATATTTACCCACACTCATACATTTGTAGAAAAAATTGTTAGTAAGCTAAATAGAAATAACAGTTATATATAATTTTATTAGTGCCCATAACTGTTTCGGTAACTTTAATATTCCAAAGTTGCGATTATTTTCATATCAGAGGAGAGAGGATACTCAAAACTTATTAATACGTAAGATAAACAAAACTCTAAATTATTAAGGTTAAAAACACGGAATCTCGGCCTGACCTGACAAGTAATGCAATTCACCAGACAATGCACGCTAATGAATAAAGTTTGGTTGTTAACGAAGCTAACTTTAGGATATTCATTTATAAATGAATATTCACTAGAGCATATTTTCATGACAGAATTAAGTTGTGCAATTTCTTTGAAGTTGGATATTCACTATTTTGAATAACATTGTGAAAATGTTTGCCAGTTATTTTTGTGGTTATAATTTATTGAACGTTTATTGTTTTTTTGTTGTTTTAAAGTACAAGAGACATACCACAGGCCAAATAGCTATTTCTTCTTTTTAACGTAAGGTTTTGGTTAGAAATTACTATTTTGTAATTTTAAAGAAAAAAAAAATCGTTTAAAATCTATCACATTTTATATATAGTAGGTACACGTTAGGCTAACATGTACCTGTACATCTAATACATATTAGGTTTATCTTTTTGTGTATGTATTTTTTATTTGTACAATTAAAAATATTGTATCGTACGTATCGTATCACGGCTGAAACAAGATAAAACAATTAAAATCATTCAAAACTTGCTTATATATTTTTTATTAATATTAATATTATTATTGATCTTTTAAGGAGTTTAAATGCGTACTAACGTTAGAAGTAAAAAGTACGCCCATCGTCAATCAATCATATATTATTGACATTTCTTAACATTTTTCACTTTTTACTTTATTTACTTCAAATGGAGTCTTTCAAATCTTTGTCTTCAATGGTTAGACCTCTTCAAATCTTTCAAATCGACCGACGACATCGATCAATTTAATAACTTTGAATAGCTTACAAAAAAAAGGGGGGGTTTTAAGACAAGAACTACTACATAAGATGTTACTAATTCACGGAGTTCATGAAGACCAAGGTTGTAGAGAACCTTAATCTACCTATTTTTTTAAATGCCAAAATCAAGATTCTGAAGGAGCCTCGGTCGTCTGTCTGAGAGTCCTCAAGTAATTAAATTATCTATCATTGATAAGCGTGTTACAGTTTGATTTGCAAAAACAGAGCTTAAAGATGCTGCATTCACTCAGTCAGAGTTTTTAACTAAAACACGACATGATATTTTTCGGCATTCACAATTACTGGACCCGCGATGGTTGTATCTTTTTCATTGGGCCAGATGGAAAACGTCACAGGGCTGTATGTCTGGCTGATGTCGAGGGTATCTCAGCAAGCAATAGTCTTTTATTTTGAATAAAGTTTTTTGATAGATCTGTAAGTAGATGATTATATATTATTTTAGATGTGTGCAACATATTAGTTCGTCTTGCTTACAATCTAGGGGAGGGATGTTAAATTGATTGACTCTCATCTTAGGTAGAACCACTTCTTTTTTTGTAGATTATTTGTTAATAAAAATAGTGACGATGTTATGTAAAAGTTTAAATAAATATAAAATACTATATATGACATAGAAAAAAGTTCCAGGACAGAGTTAAATAATAGAAAAACACTGGACGACATGATAAAGTATTTTCAGACCCAATTTATGATGGAGGTAACATATTTCATAAATATATATTTTGATAAAAATATTGGATATAATTTTGAATATCCGTAAATTCCTGTAATTAGTTCTAAAACATACGATACCAGTAACTAAGTTAAAATGACACTTTTGGTACTTATGATGTAACTTAATGTAACAATTACATTCTGATGTAACAATTCTAATTTACCGAATAGTGTGTTTATTTATATTAATAATTCATAAAAAGTTAGACAAAAACTAAATATATTTAATGATCGTTTAGGTAAATTTCTTTCACTAATAATATACACTATAAGTCTACAGAGTCTATAAGTCATTTAGACTATTAGCATTAGGGTTGTGGAATAGTATGACGAATGTACAAGTTTGACATACATTATACTATTATGAGCAGGGATGAAAGGCAGGTTATTAGGAGAGTGTTAGATATGAAAATGGAAGGATGCAAAGAAAGAGGACAGCTAAAAAAAAAGATGGATAGATTGCGTGAAAGGCAATACAAAACAGAAACATAAAAAAATATTAGAAAATGAATGCAACGAAAAAGAAGCTCGAAATTTGTGTACTTAATATAATTAAAAAAAACCTTTTCTTTGTAAAATATACTAAACTATTATCTTCCTTTTAAATAATTGGTCTGCACGTAATTGCAACATGTGTGAAATTGATGCAGCCAAGTGCCCGAAGAATATTGTTCTTATTTAAAGATCCAAAACATTATTTTTTTTATTAAATACTCATAAATAAACTAGATCTTTCAAAATAAGTATTAAAACATTTTTTTTTGTATGAAAATAGAAAAGCCACACTTTCCTAAGAGGAAGGTTACCTTTACACGATATCTACTACTATTACACCGGATCAGTTGTCAGCAGAAGGACCAGGCAATTGGCTGTCTGGTCTACTACATCTGGTACCCTTGTAGCTTGTAATAAGAAAGTTGAGGATTAAAATATTTTTCGTTTGGATCTCACCTGATAGAGTTCAGCTTTGATCCAAACACGGCGCAAGATTCCTCGCTTCTCTTCCAGCATGGTCGGTCTTCTGGTACGGAACATAATTCCTGAGTAATATTTTACTATTATCATTCACCTCATTTGTAAACAAAAATCTCTCTTGTTGTTTTTATTAAAAGAGATTCGAATTCAAAATTAAAAACTGATTTTAATTCTTACCACGCTTTTATTTTTTTCTTTAAAGTTCTTAACTTTGAAAGTATCTATGTTTTTTTTATTAAATTTGGGATTAAATACATGCAACAATTTCCTTGCTGTTACTATAATATTTAATATATTTATATCTTAAATATAATATATTTGCGTAAAAATGTGACGGAATTGTTTTATAACAGAGTTATGTCCTTAAAATTAAATTAAGATATTACAATTGTCAAGAAAGCGAAATAGTTTTTTTTTTTAATAAATAATGCCAAATTTATGATATAATTATAATCTACACTACAACTATAGTTTGTTGTTTTGAACTTTGCTCTAGATATAAATATAGGTATATTTACATTAAACAGGTTATCTATTCACGATAACTTAAGTTATACCAACTTATTATGAATTTCAAATATTATTCAATAACTTTAAGACTATCTCGCATACATTTCCATTTACAAAACTGTTATCGTAAACGTTAAAGTTTATGGACCTTACAAAATACATTGCATTTTTTTTTATTTTATTAAATTTTTACAAATGATAATAGTTAATCTGATGTTGTATATTTTACAATACTATATATTTTTTTAATTTCTATTAGATTATGCGAAGATTTTAAAGACTTTATTTAAGTGTCTAGATTTTAACTATGTAAATAGCAAAAAAAATAAACAAAACTTTTACCTCAAAATCAGACTTTGATTTAAAGGTAAAGGATTATAAAACCATGGAAATTTGGGAGAATTCGTAGGTTAATAACTTAATAATGTCGGGTGTTAGGAGCTTCAATGCTCAAATTCTAGTTAACATTTATTTAATAATTATTCTGTATTAGATCGATCTAGTTATTTACCTAAGCATTACTTAGTAACTTTTTTATTTCCCTTTATTTTATATGTATTACCTCAAGTCAAATCTCGCTTAGCAGACGATATTCTTTTTTATGTTTGTTTTTCAAAATTTGTTTCAGATCATGAATCAACATATAGGTATAAATTATTACAGTATTTTGTATACGGTGTTTAATTAAATGAAGGACAAAGTATAGTTTAAGTTTCATTTTAAATGAACTTTTACTATATTACAATTGTATTTATATTTATTTTAATTGTAGTATCTTGTTTGTACTTGTATATTATTTGAATCCAGATGCAGCATTTTAAAATTCTCCTAGACATTTTAGTACTCTATCTTAACTGTCACATGAGGTTTTAATTAATAGAAGGTTAACGAAACGAAACCCGGGAACTTGTTAGTCAGTAAATATAGGGAAACAATTATAGTGTAACTATACAATATTTACAGTGGCTAATGAGATACTCACAACTTCTGTCTATATTGTTAGTAATTAAGGTTATGACTATCTTAGTGTTAGAAAGAATCGGGGAAATGAATTACAAAACGCTGAAATATTTTATTTCTTTTGAATAATGAATCTGATGAGTTTAATCTATTTCAATATAACAAACAAGGGCAGTGACCTCTGACGATGAATAGTGCCTCTGCGGATTTTGTGACCACTGGAGGAAACGTAAACCTATGTAATTTTCTATTCCTTGAAATATACTTGTTTAAAAAACTTAAAAGTATAATATTTCTTTAATTAAGACAGGTTTTCATAGTTATCACATACATCTATCATTCGTACTTTAAATAGTTAAAAATTGTACAAACATTGATGAAACTTTTTCATGTTCAAAACCAAAAACAAACTTTTACATTTGTTATATAAGGAAGATGTAAATTAGTAAAGAAGACGTATAAGTCTAATAATTATCTTTAAGGTTTCTGTGGTTTAAAATTTTGGACTATTTTATAGGTGTTAAGCTTCATTCAATGTAGAAAAGGCGACATGAACTAATCCGGCCAAAGCCAAATGGGTTTTAATTATTCGAATACCTCTATTGTATGTCTCGGAAGCTCGTCTAAAGAAAAAAAATGAATGTCATTCGTTATTTCCTTCGTTGATTGTGACTGTAAATTATTTGTAAAGGGTTTCTAATAAAACTAAAATCATCGCTTTAAATTTCATGTTTTTATGTTGTAAATTAAATAAAGAAATTAGTGGACGGTAAATAAAGTCAAAAACATTTATAACAATATAATGAATCACATATAGTTAGTAAGAGCGAGATAAATATTTATACCTAAAAAATAATAATAATAGTTTAACCAAATACTAATAACAATATTTAAATAGTAAATGATTTTACCAATTCCGACAAAGTTATGCAGGTTATATCTTAAAAACTAAATTATTTTATAAAGTTAATGTAGGTCTATTATTGTTATTTTTTAATAAATGTTAATTCAATTCTAAGACAATTTAAATACACTTTTTAATAAATCTGAATACAGTCTTTTATTTTCAATAAAGTTTTTTGATATATCTGTATGTAGATGATTATATATTATTTTCGATGTGTGCAACATCTTAAGCAAGACAAATATCATGTTTACAATCTAGGTGAGGGATATTACATTGATTATCTTTACATCTCATACAAAACCATTTTTTTTAGATATGGTTAAATTAAATTTTGTAGATAAGTGGATTTTTTGTTGATAAATAAATGTAACGATGTTTCGTAAAAGTTTAAATAAATATTAAATACTATATATAACCAAGAAAAAAGTTGCAGGACAGAGTTATATAATAAAAAAAACGCTAGAGGACATGATAAAGTAATACCTACATTTCATAATGTTAACTTTTTCAGACCCAATTTATGATGTAGGTAACATATTTCATAAAGATATATTATGATGAAAATATAGGATACAATTTTGTATATTCGTACTTACCTCTGAAATATACGATACCAGTACCTAAGCTAAAATCCTATTTTTAATTTTGAATTTACTATTTGTTGTTTGAAAAAAAAACCCTTAATGTGCAGATTCATATGTGTTTCTAATTGTTTATAATGAAAAGTAATTGAGAGATTTCATCAAGTAAGTTTTGGGTAATGTATAAATATATTTATGAGGAGTACCTAAATTTATTCGGAGTAACCAATCATTTTTCTATTATAAAGATTCATTTTTATGCTTATTTTTGCGTTAATTTTTAAATCATTTATTATCTTAGCTGAAAATTTAATATTTATGAGCTTACTACATTTTGTTAATAATTTGTTAAAATTTTATACTTCGTTAGTTTTTTGTGACTTGAAAAGTATATGGGGTGATCAATACTTATTTCATATTTAGTTAAGTTAAGGATAATTGCTTCGTCATAAAGAAAATTTGATTGAATAGGTGGTGAGTTGAAATCAACCAGCTACTCATATAAGCTATAGGTATGCTAACTTATTTCATTTAATTTTAAGGTTTCGACGTCTGTAATTAATGTCTTCGCCTTTATCGAATCGTAGCCAAGCTCTGAAATGCGATCTAATGCCCTCTTAAACTCATTGCTGCATTGGTCAAATGCAGTCACTATATTTCTCAACTAATCTCGTTTAACTACAATGACCAAATAATTAGTATGCAGTTTAGCAGAAACATCTTTAAGATTATTAGTATTCATCTTTTGCAATGTTTTTTATTTCCTATTCACTGTGCTATCGCTTAAGAAGATCGTAGTTCTTCTGAAGTTTGTTTTATTCTGTACTCCCATTCCTTCGCATAGATCTTGTGAGTCGTAATTACTTTACTTTAATTGTTACACCCACTAAGTATCCTATCTATAAAAAAACGTTTTTTTAATTATTTTTTATGTTTGTATGTCAAAAGTATATTTTTTTAATATATCCAACGTTTTCAAGCAAGGTGAGTCAGTGGAATCAGAGTGTGTAAATGGGCGTTACTCACTTTAAAATGAATAGTGTTTAGGTGTATACATGTAATTTATATTTAAAATAAAACAAAATAATTCCCAGAATTTAAGAACTATAAATCTGCCGTCCTTTAGGTTAACAGACATCGCTACATTTCTTTGTACTTTTTAGCTAGGCACGACAAGAAAGAATGAGCAATGGGAGTGTAGTAATACGGTATTCCTCAAAATTAAATACGATAATGGGACGTAAATAAGATACATATAGTTATTGAATATTAATTAAAGTATAGGGAGAATTTTTCAATAATTAATTGTCCGTATTGCTATTCCAATAATTTCAAAATATTTAATATTTCCTTTTATATTTGTATTTATTGAATATTTGTTTCAACTATTGTACCAGTCTATTTTATAGGTCATACGTAATTAACAACTCATTATAAAAATATGACATAAGAGAATTTAATTCTGAATAATTTCAGTATAAATTTAATAATGATAATTGTTTAAGAACAGTTATCATTATTAAATTAATAATAATGTAAATAGGTTTACGGTTTAACATACAAAATGCACATTACATAAAACTTGTAACATTAGTTCTTATTAGGCTTAACATTTAAGATAGGATTAAAGCTGTCTGTGTGTATGTATGTTTGTGTTAGATATTTGTGAAGTGTAGGTATAAACTAATACATAACTAACAATCGATATCATGCTTTTTGTAAGAATAGTTTACTATGGCTCTATTTTTATAATGTATATTTTAACAAAATAAAAAAAAATACAGTTCTTTCTTTTGTTCTGTATATATGAATATATCTTTTGTGCGGATGTTACACAACAAAAATGCTTTTTGTGAAATTTTTGCCAATTTATAACGACAAAATTCAATTCAATTCAATTGTTTATAATGTACAAAAAAAATATTTTGTTAAAAATATGTAATAAATATAAAACTCTCTGACATGCACTGTACTTTTATCTAGATATGAGAAATAAAAAAAAAGAAATTAGGGTTATTAAGAAAAATATTAATGCTAGAATGTAATATATATCACAAACGTAAATACTAAACTAAATATGAAAGTTCATGTAATAAAATTATGTTGTCATATATTTATTTAGACAAGATAAGTTGTAAAAATAAATTAATATTTATTAATTACGTTCTTAATAAGTTGTTGATAATCTGCCTTTGGTTTAACTTAATGTTACAACTATTAATTATTATGAATGAAAACTTTAATTAACCTTATTATTATGAATTTAAACTTTATTATTAAAAGTTTAATTTATATGGAATTCATTTTGTACATCATGTTATTTATATCTACAAAATCTTGTTTCTTCTATTTACTCTCAAGCAATGAACCGGCCCCGTTTTTATTAAACCCTTTGGAACCTTCGTATAGATGTTCATTTTACTTTATCTCCGTAGTAGTCAAGAGGTCCGAAATATTTTCTTCTTATAAAGAAATAACTCCATAGCACTAAAGATAAATTGGTCCTTCGTTCACTGAATGCATTAATTAACTGGTCTTATCTATCAAGTAAAACGTGGTATTATTCACAAATGTAATCATATTTTTGCTGCATGGTAACTTATTTACAGGACTTTTAAGTATTACAACAACTTCAATTAAAACAGTACCTTAACTAACAGTACTTTAATCAACAGTACTTTCATTAAATGTGCTTAACAAATTGGATCCCTTATTTTTGGAATAGTATTAAATGAAAGAGTAATTTTGTAGGTGATCTAAGATCAGCCTGTAATTCCTAAAGCTAAGTAAACTTACAACACTAACAGCTAAACTAATAAAAATAATTATGGCAACACACTTTATTTTGTGCTGATGATTTTTGATTGAAAAATGAGGCTAAAGCATTTTACGTTTTTATTTATTGTGTAAAAACTTGCATGATAACTTTCATAAGGGAATTTATAATAATATTAACACTCAAATAACATGTATTGTTAATAAGAATTAAAGTACTTATTGGTATTGCAATTATTGTGCAATAATAATAAAAACAGAATTGTCTCAAGGTCATTTGTATAAAAGAGTTTGCATTCTACATAACGAGAAAAATGCTGACTGGGTCAGCAATGCCGTTTAAATATGGATAGCGTCACTGCGTGGAGAAAATGTCAATTGTTCTATTGTCATAGAAGTTTACAAGCCATTTTGCAAAATATGTACTGTACTTGAACCTGATTATTTTTTATTTAAATTTCGTGAACCATGATGATTATTACATATTTATTTACCCGGTTATAATCATGTAATTTAATCGAAATTTGCCTGACTAGTTTCGTGAACTATATTATTCATTCATTCTTCATTCACTTCATGCCACAAGTCCCCCATGCTTGGAGCTCATGAATAGGATCTCCGAATGGGTTCGATACTAGTCGGGCAAATGCCGATTAAATTACATGACTATAGCCGGGTAAATATATATATGAAAGATTGTATTTCTGTTTTTTTTTATAATACGGAATGGAAAATTAATGGAAAAATTCTTGTGAACATTTTATCTAATCTGCATGTTTTATTTAGGGTTCATACATGTTTTTTTAATATTTATCAAAGTATTATATAAAGTATTTATAGCAGATACTCATACGCAACTGCGTAAGAGTACAGTGGCAAAGCAACATTAAAATTTGAAACCATATCTAGCATGTATCATTATGATATTTATATTTTATTACAGCCATCTACAGCCATCAAGTTAATAAAAATGTTAGTATCAGGTACTTCCTCAATTCTTGAGATAAATAAAATAAACTAATTTAAGGAAATTCGTGCGTTTAACAACTATACAGCTATACAAATTTATCAAATTATAATCATATAAATCATCGTATTAATCGGGTTCTTGCTTTTCAAACACCTCATTTTATTACTTCGATACCAGTACACATTATATCCTACATCTTAAGCACATACCTTATTTTTTATCTGAAACAATTGCATTTGAGGTATAAAATCTTACTTTATATCTTATAAGCTATAACTTATATACAATGATTTCACCCTAAGTCATCGTGCACACTGCCGGACTGGGCACGATAATTTTGTTAGTGCGGACATTAATTGAACTATTACATGCCTATTCCTTCGAGTTACAGCCTCCATTTTAATTAAAGAAACTTTTCACGTTGAAATAATCCTTACTATAATCCAAGAATTAATCTTGAAACCTAATCTGCAAATGGCCTTAATAATAGGTAATCAATATAATATTCAAAATAAAATGTGAATAAACTGTTCGAAACTTTTAGATCCTTCCCATTTTCAGAGGTTTATCCTTATTACTTTAAAAAAATAATAAGATTCTGTACCACATAATTAAAAGTAATAAGATTCTGTACCGTAATTTCAAGCGTCAGGATAATCTAACCAAAAGCACACGTCTTGTACAAGTCCGTAACAAGTTAAACGTCACTAAACTTGCCAACCTATGTCAAGCATCTCGTAGCTGACACTAGCAGGCTTTCTATATTATACTTACACGGTTATTGTATGAATAGGCAATAATGATAACATATTCCCTCCGTGTTGTGTAAAACGGTTTTAACTATTTAAAAATATAGATTTCTGAATAAATTCTACATTCCTAAAATAAGTGATGATTATAAATCTATAAACAGTTTTAAACTAGCTCCTTGTCCGCGTCTATCCATCTTCTTTCTTAGTAGTTCTTAACTACGCAACGGATTAAAGAGGTTTTCTCGATGATTTAAGGATTGTTATCAGAAGATTTATAATCAAATATGACGAACGACCTTCTTGTGGCACATGGTGATAATTTGCGATAAAGTTAAAAGGACTAACTAATTGTAAGCACAATGGAAAGCTGTTTTAATTTAAATACATTTATTATAATTTCAAAAGTTTTTTATCAAAATGTACATCAAAAGTGTATATAAATCAACCAAATATATAAATATCCAACTCTGAAATTTAGACATGACTTCTTATAATTTTACGATTATTAATAATAATAAAAAAAACATTCAGAATTTATGTATTTATTGTTTATGTAGCCTGCGTAAATTTGATAATATATCGAACTTCCGACGACAGCTAAGGTAGCTCTCTATATTTGCCAGTTTACCCAAGTTCTAACTACACTTAATTGTACTCCTCAATACATATGTAGTTTATACAAAGTAAGCCTTTGGTCAAGAGTAAAGTACTGTCTCGCTTTATTAATCAATCAAAAGTTTATCGCGGTTTTACTTGGTCTTGCTCTCAAAACTGAACATAGCTCGAATTATCAATAGTCGAAGAATTTGAGCAGAATGCTTTTGTATGCAAAACGGCTTTTTAGTGGTAAACGCATAAGCTAGTATGTTTTCTGGGGATTAAATTGAACAAAATTGATTTTATCTCATTTTGAAAAAGACACCGGTTGTTTTCGCCACTTAATTACTACTATTTTACTGTACTACTTAATAATTAGTTAATTCTGAGAATATCCAACATATCATTAAAATGCAGACAGAACCATGCTAAGGATGGCACGCAGCTTTAGAACACCAGAGATCAGGCTTAGGGTACGAGCAAAAACCATTGATTGCAAAACAATCAGTAAGAAAGGGTGTAGTATTAAAGCTAGCGATCAGCTTCCATAAACTCCTGGGAAGCATAAAAAAGTATCATTTAAATAAATGCCGTATGTCATAGACAATCAAACGCTTTCGCAACCATTCTAACTGCCAGGCTCATTTTTATTACTTGTGTGACCGCCGCCCATTAGTGTGTAAGGAACATCGTCAAAGAAGTT
The DNA here is from genome assembly GCA_959347405.1 of Napeogenes sylphis. Lineage (NCBI taxonomy): Eukaryota > Metazoa > Arthropoda > Insecta > Lepidoptera > Nymphalidae > Napeogenes > Napeogenes sylphis. The sequence continues at coordinate 22,935,420 of OY365788.1, read as the reverse complement.
TCTTTAATCAAATATAATATCAGCAACATATTATACAATACCATATACAATAACACAACGATATGTACACTAGTGTGTGTGTGAGTGCTGTGCATAAATCTTTGCCTTAGTAGGTAATTTGTTAAGTTACTTAAGATCTTAGTATTTTTGAATATTTAGTGTAACTTAGAAAGAGAACACAGTCTTTTGCAATAATTGTGCAAATTGTTAGATTAATATGGTATGGCAATCAATTACACTAACAATGGCATATTGTTAATGTGAGTGATAAGATAATTGAAAATGCATATGCAAGCGTTTAAAAAAATTAATAGTTTAAAAAAATATTAATAGTTTAAAAAAAATATTACGGAGAAAAAAAGCGAGAAGGAAAAATCTACTTGCCTTTTCAGAAGAATCTTTATCCGGGAATCAGTTCAATATAATATATTTATAATATTGTTAAGAGGAAGTTGCAGATTCTATTCTATTCTATGAACACAATTTTTTGTAAAAAACAATAGTATATGGCTGTTTTCCTTGAAATATTATGAAATAAAGTTGGTTTAGCGTTAAATGAGTTGGTTTTAAATACACACATATACATATACACACTAATTTCACACGTGCATGATGTGCATTTCACAAAACACATATGTATATATGTGTTTGAGTATGTATGTGTATTAGATGCACACATATATACATATACTTGTTATATATAATTAGTCATTGTTTTTTTTTTCCTATAATCATGTTGGTGTTGGTTGAAAGATCGGGGATCTTTACAAAAGGTTAAATATCTTTATTTGTAACAGAAGATTTGAAGACTTTTGTTGTATATGATTTTTTGAATTTGAAATAAGTTATTACTTTTAATTACATTATTAAATTAAGTACATTTTCTATTAATAATACATAAAAATTGTAAATTTAAAATACTTTGACAAATTAATAAGTGTCCAATATTACAAATTACAAAAATTATTAGTTATTTTATGTTGAGTAATGTTTTGTTGTTTGATACAACTAATAATAGGTATGTGAAAAAGGTTTACATTAAAAAAATTGTGAAGCAGTATGTAACAAATCGAAGTACCGGGTTTCACAAAACGTTTTAGTTCCTAGCTTTACTACGACCCGAAGTAATCTCCGTTTCTGAAACTCGTGTATATTCTTTTTGCTGAAACATCGCATTTAGTATCCAATACTATCACAATAAAGTTTGTAAGTTCAACTGAACTATGCCATTTAGTTTTAAGCAATCAAATTATAAATAGTCAAATAATATAACTTAAAATATTTCAATTAATATTTCATTATGAGCTTTAAATGTTTCAATTAATATTTCATTATAAATGAGTGATTACACACGCGCACTCTATTCTAGTGCCACACAAAGTTTGGTGGGTCGGGCAGCTATGAGTGTCAAAATATATTCGCATTTTTCATGCTCGTTAATGAGTTACCGTTTGACTTTAGAATGTCTTTATAATATACTAGCTGTTGCCCGCGGCTCCGCCCGCGTGTAGGTCGCTTTTCGAGTAATCTGTGGAAACTACAATTATCCAGACCTGTAATAGACTTATAGTTAATTCTATAGTATCCTATTCCCGTGGAAATTTTATATATATACATTACATTGCTACGATATCAAACTGAAAATAAAATATATACATTCACATCACACACACACGACCAGGACATTATTCAGATATACGTATCAAAGCATATGGATTCGAAATATTATGTTTTTGAGACATTAATATTAGAATATTCAAGTTTTATTAAGCATTCCTAATTTTTTGAAAATGAAACATAGCCTATGTCACTCGGGAATAGTGTAGCTTGCCAACGGTGAAAGAATTTTTGAAATCGGTCCAGTAGTTTCGGAGCCTAATCATTTCAAACATACAAAAAAATAATCAAACCTTTCCTCTTTATAATATTATTACTAATTACTAATTACTAATTACTAATTACTAATTACTAATTACTAATTACTAATTACTAAAGATAAAGATAAAGACTAAAGATATATTTTTAGACCTCATCACATTTTATGGCCTCACTACATTTAAGATGTTTGTGATATTTGCTAATGTAACGTCTGAGCTGAATACTACATTTTTCTAATGCATTATTTGCTTTTGTGCTATGTCATAAAATTAAAATAATTTAAAAAGCATTTTGGGAACTTCTTGGTTTTCATTTAGTGCGTAAACAGATGTTAAAATTTATTAAAAATAAAAGTTTATTTTAAAATAGATTCCATGGTTCTGAAACAACATTAACATAACACATGTTTTAAAAAAAATGTAATTATGTTTAAATATAGGATATACCTATTTTTTTCTGATTTAGCTGAATTAAAAAATGAAAAATTATGTATAAGTTAAAAATGAAAAATTATGTAGAAAGGTAAAAATCCGTTTTAACTCATTTAACTGAACCACAATGGCCGTCTAGATATGAATCACAGCTACGGTGTATGAAATCTGAATTTTAAATAATACGATTCTATCAATACTAACTAGATCAATTAAAACAAAATGGTCTCCTTTAAAATTGTGAGTATATTTATTATATTAAACAAATTCTTCTTCAGCATTGAAATACTAATATTTTGGAGATTTATTTTATTTATTTCATTATTAAATATTTATTGCACAAATAAGTATAGAGATAGTGGATTAATTCTTTAAAAGGTTTTTTATTAGTAGAAAAAAATACAAACTTGTAAAAATACAAAAATCAATCTTTACTCTCAATCGTGTAAAAACCAATTTAGACCAAAAAAAATAAACATCGACGGATAGAATAAATTAACAGCTTAATTTAATATATAAAAAGTGTATAAGTAGTAATGATAAATAATGTATGGCTAGTATTGCTGGTTTTGGAGAAAAAATATTATAAGAGGATATCGTGAGTTTGTACTATAACGCAATTTACTAGTGAAAAATAAATGGAAACGTTCGTATAAATAATGGAGAGTTGAATTTTTAAAAACGTCATGTATCGTGGATAATGTATGCATATTCCTGCGTAGCCGGATGAGAAGCCATTTAAGTTAACGCTGAAAATCTGAAACATGGTCAAACTTGCGCAATCCGAAAATAAATCGAATGCTCAGGAACTAGTAACAGAACAGAACAACAACAGGCCAATTAATTTATTAAAAAAGTCTTGAGAAACATCCAAAAGAAAAAAAATATTTATTCTACACGAGTTAAATCCGTAAAAATAGTTTTATTTCAATGTGTAGTACTCGTGACAGTTTTATTTCAATGTGTAGTAATCGCCTTAGAAAACACTAACAGTGTGGTAACTACATAAGTGTGTTTTTTTTAACATTATGGAAACATATTATTATAAGCAAACCTTAAATTAAATTAAACAGAGAAGTGTTTACTTAAGTAGGATGAATTTAGGTTTTTATCGTTCTAAAGGTTGTCAAGCATCAAGAAAAATTTTGTGGATAGGTAAATTATCAGGATAAATAAAAAAAGTTATCTTTTTTCCAAAATATATATCACAGTGTCCTAAGATTATTTCGTACAGTAATCTGTTCTTTAACAGCAAAGTCGGCGTCGCGCTAATGCATCAAGATTTTTTCAAGAGTTTTAGATACCGCAGCAGGATGTAAGTATGTAAGTAAGTATGGATCTTACAAAAATCGTTGAATATACCTTAAATTTTTAAAAATATGTCTCAGAAAACTGCGGAGTAGGTCAGTTATTATTCAAAAGCGTCGTTTATTTTCTCCACCATGCTGTGTACTTGCTTTATTGTGCCACGAGCTTGTAAAAAACTAAACTGGTGGTGTGAAATAAGTTTGCTAGCTGCAATTACTGGTGCAAGACTAGTGCAAGGATAGTGTTCTGAAAGTATTTTTATAGCTGTGATGAGGCCGATGCCTACGCTGCTGTCTGTTTGCTCCTGTTAAAATGTTCTACCGCCTCAGTCATATCCTTTTCCGTTTAAAGGGGTATATGGTAGTCAGGTAATTTGGCAACTAGATCGCGGAATAATGAACAGTTAGCTTTTTTGGTATGTAAATTGCATAGCTTGTCATCTTATATGATGATGCCACTTATTATTGCACTTACAGGTGCGTGATCTGAGGACATTTCAAAGCAAAAGCTGCATTTTGATGATTTAGGTAGTACCTTGTTAAGAAAAGTCAGAAAAATATTTTTCGTGCTAGTGTGCCAGAAAGTAGGCTCTACGGTTAGTTGTAACGTACTGTTAGCTTCCAGTCCTTCAGGGTTAGTTAATTGAGAACCTCATTCTCTCCGTTTGGCTTTGTAGTCACCACTACGCGTTGTCGTTGTCCAAGGGTTGTAAAAAAGGTGTAATACTCCTCGGTTTTCAAATTATATCTGTGGGAATATATTTTGTCTTCGAGAACTATATTATGTATGGAATTGAAGATTTAAGAAGAAAAAGAAGAAGAAGAAGAAGCGTTATTTTAGTCGAATTTCCTGCTCGAATCTTGCTTCAACTAGGAATCGAATAATAATAATAAATGAATGCAATATTATGATTTAATATAATATTTTAAAAGCTGGTTTAATTATTAATCGACCTCTAATAAATTGGAAAATTTTTTTCGACATTAAATATTTGCGGTTAAAAATATTCTATATTGATATTACTATCAATTCGTCATCGTCTACATTTATAGATTTGATTTAATATATATTTTAATAAATTTAATACAGTAAAGGAATTCAATAATCTATAAAATATTAAAAACTTAGCTAAAATTCTGGCAATACGTAATAAGATTAACATATATTGCATTGACATAAAATAATTATTAGGCCAAGTGGATAACAATACGAATGCTTTATATTTTTTAAATTCGATTTAACTGATATGCCTTTGTAACTTCATGAAACAATAAATTATTACAGCTTTGAATCCAATTACTTGACAATCTGTGGTGTCTTCTTAAATACTTTAAAAACGAGTGAACTATGTTAGTCAATTACCACATATATCATGATAACGACTTGCACAGTCCTGATACAGTGTGGCTGAACAATCACCCAAATCTCATCGAGTTAAACCTTTTGTGTGGATTCTACTGGAATACAGCTTTGTACGGATTTACTAGCAGCCATTGAGAAGTAATTTGACTATTCTACGTATATTTAGTTCCTTTCTTCGGGATTGAAAGATCAGGTTCATGCTTTCAAATTATTATATCATCTTAAATATATAATAAAGAAGTATAAATATTTTGAAAAGGCACCGATTAGATTCTTGTATTAAATTTTAATCATAACTTACATGTTTTTAAAATTATTAAGAACTTTGAATTGTCACCTCAATTATATTTATACATTTTAATTGACATTATGAAGTAACACTTAATAATGATATTTACATCATGTTTTTTGTAAAATAAATTGTAATATTGTAAATTCAATGTAAAAAAATATAATTACTTTGAATAAAATAACTATCTTAGTTTAAAATATTTAATTGTATTCAGTTCAAATCTACTTTCAAAATTTTGCTAACAAAAAATAAAATTAAAGATGTATTAAAGAATAGTAACTCGTGGTAAATAGTACAAAAATAATTTCTCTACCAATATGCGCTATCATCTAATCAAAAAGTTATACAACGTGTCTTTAAATAATAACAGACTCAATTATTATAATAGTTTCATATATTCTTTCCTAAAGGACATGTCTATGATAAAGTCAATTTAATAGGTGAATAAAAGTAAGAATTCAGAATATTTAATTACGTTTAAATTTAAGTTACGGGAACTAATTTAAAAGAAACTATTTGAATGAGTTTTCTTTACAGTCTTTAATCAAATAATTTAAAATTTTTCTTTATAAACCAATGAAGTAATTGGTGATTCATATTTCTTAAAAAATTAAAATACAAAAAAAATCATTGTATGTTACGAAGAGCTAACTGGTCTGGTAACACAATATGAACATGCAACAAAACAAGTGAACAACGGCTGTCTCGAACATGCCTCGACGTTTGCCTTGAATACGAATATATGTATCTGACCTGTTTCAATATCACTTTTCCGAGGGAACAATTTTAACATTTTTGTTACTTCCACTCAATGAACACGTTGAATTCATTTAATGGTTTTGACGGCAAGAAACGTTATTCTTTAATTACATTGACTTTTCTGTTTCAAGAGTATTTTTTTCACTTAACTGATTTGTTTTTTACAAGTAAATATTGATGAATATGAATACTCTATATGAAATTCTGCTAATGCATTGTACTTTATTTTTTACTGTGTGTTCTTATAGTAAAAAAAATCTTATTATAATATAAAAGTAAGCTGGATCAAAGACATTTGTGTTAAGAATGGAGAATAATAGTTTGTGAATAAAATAAATCTTAAAAGACGTCGCGATAATATTACGTTAAGCAAACAAGGTGGAAGAGTGTTAGGCGCTAAAAACATTGGGTATAACTCTCATATTTTACTGCTGATAGACTGGCGGACAAGGTAAACGCCAATTTAATGATAAATACTGATTATCAACGAAAATTTCTTGAACTTCTGAGTAACAATGATGTTTAAAAATTATAGTTAATAGAAACTAAAAAACACGCTTTAAAAATGAATCGTACTAAAAGCAAAAAAATATTCGTAATATATATATTTTTAATTTATTGTGGAAAACAAACAGCATTTACAATAATAAAGAAAAAGCATTATGAATAATACATAGACAAGCCAATTAAGTTTTCACAATATATTTAATACATGCATAATAAGCTGGTAATAGTAGGATCATATAGGTACAATAAGTATTTTTAATTAATGTTAATCTTTACTATGAGTGTTGTGTTTACTTAGAAAAATACCTATACCTGCCTGTATAAAAGAAAATGAGAATAATGGGCAAAATATAATAAAATTATTGCGGAAAAAAGAGTGGGGCGCTGTGTGCCATATATGTTACGAAATTAATTACTTTAGTTTAACTTATTTGCTTAAATTTTTTTTAACGTTCGTTATGAACAACGGTAGTTTGTATTATATAGCATTAGATTACCTTCATTATTTTTCTCAAAAAAAAATGTTTTATCTATATTATTTAATTATTCCCAATAAATTTGTTTTCGGTAAAATATTTTATATTGGCAGTTACAGTTTTAGTAATAAAAACAGTTTACTTTACTAATGTCTATTAACCTTTACTACTCTTATGATTTTGTTATGAAGATATTTTTGTACTGGAAATTCTCGCATAAAAGCAACCACCGTGACCGGGGCATTGACTACAGCGGTCTTTTATAGTAATGAAAGCTGTAGTTCATGCTCTAATGCGATGTTAACGAGCTAGCATGGGAGTTCAATACTCCTTATCGTATTATAATGTTAGAAATATTTACTCTTAGAGCCTAATGAGGCTCAATGGAGCATAACTTAAAATTCAATTTATTCAGAAAACTCTAAAAATATTTCATGATTTTCTTTTATTAGGCATGGTCAGCTTACGGCATTTTCAGTTAATAATATCAACCATAATAACAATGAGTACTAAAATAAAATGAGAAGGTAATTATAGTCTAAACCCACAAGCCAATAAAAATTCACTCCCTGTTTTAAAATATATATTTTTTCTAATGATATGAAACCTTTTTAAACTAATAAAACGTATACGTATACAGTTGAATGTCATACAACTAACAATGACCTTTTACAAAATTATTTTATTTTTTCTGAATGTATTGTAAAATTACTTTTAGGAATTGGCGAAATACCACCCACAACAGTTGCAGGGAGAGGGAAAGTTAAAAGCAAAAGTCGAATTAGAAATACTTGAAAATCTTAGATAAAAGTATCAAAGCTAGATTTTTTCTGAGCGTTTCCAAGAAATCTCAATGAAAAAAATAGTGGGTCCAACTGAGTGGTAATAATTTACTATATTTTTAGCCTTTCCTGCCTTCAAAGCCAAGCTCCGTTCAATCCTCAGCACAAATGTGGAACAGTGTTACGAAACTACAGTACTAGAGTACTGTACGGATGCTAATTTACATAGTAATAATTTAAAAGTGATCTCACAATAATCCTTTTAATTTTTAACAAGCTTTTATTAGTTTCACGTGTATGTTTGCTTGTTTGTTTGCTTGTAACCGACTTTTTCGAATGCGATTTCATCTCATTTCCTATGGCCCGATTCTGTTTAAACTTTGTACATATTTCAAGGACCGATAGTAACTTAATAATTCGAAGAGATTATCTCATTATCCTATTAAGGATCTTTAGGATTAATAATTATCTTGAGATAATTGAACGTATCTGTTTAGTTTTTTTAAACTATATTTATTTAAAATAAATCCTGGCATTTTAGGAGCTAGTTTCGAATAATTTTAATGTATTTATAAAACGTCCGATTAATTTGAAACTTTGCATACTTTATCAAGGACCAATGACAATGCAATAATTTGTATAGTTAGTCCCGTTATCCTTACCAGAATTTTCAGGATTAACGATTTATTTATAATTAAAGTTGAGGCAGACATAATATTCTGGAATGTCTTGTTTACTATAATAATTATAGTAAAAACTACTAAAACTAAAAATAAAATACGCTTTGTAGTAAATACTATAAAAAAAAATATTTATAAAAATAAGCTTTCATAGAATAGCAAACTTAAAAAAATGGACAATAAATTTAAATTAAAAATAATGTAAAGCAATTTATTAGATTACAATAATAATAATGTAAAAAATATTTATTATATTGAGGTGTAAGTTAATATTATCAAAGTACTAATTATTCTATTAATATCACTTATAATACAATATCACCTGTGACGTTTAAATTAGTAATAATTTATTTATAATAAATATTTAATCATAAATCGTGATATAAATACTATTATCAGTATATAAAAGCAAAAGATACCACCTACCATCTAGTGGTGTCAGAGCTCAATGCCGTACATTGTGTTTCGACAAAATCCGTTCGACGAAATCTACTTTTTAAACTGGATGTCATTTCTCCAATCGTGCTCCGAATATGTGCCCTCCTAAACGACTCATATGGTAAAGCGTCTATTTTCGCGCTCCTTATTAAACGGCGTAGTCTCGACCTTACGAAAGACCACCCTTGTCCATTCCCTAAAAAGGCATAAAATCGGACCTATCACCCTTACTTTGTGAATGGATTTCAAAAATTACAGTAAGGACGGCGAACAGATGGTCATCATAGTTCCTCGATGCTTTTTACATTCCAAACTTTTAAGCGAATTTATTACTGTATTTGGATTGAAATGCTTAAATTAAAAAATATTTAAATATCTTTGGATTCATTTAATATTAAAATCAATGCAACTAAAAATCATACTTTTAATGTTAATAAACTTAGGCAAAATATCTCATGGAATGACCGTCAATGTTAAGGTTAACATAAATATTTTTTTCACATCATTTGCTTTCCGGTAGAAAGTGGCATTTTAGTTGCGTTGTAGGAAATGGCTTGGATATACTCCAAATATGACATTGAGATAAGTTCTGTATGATCTTTGCTTTTATTACTGGGATCCTATAAGCTTATTTTATCTTTAGACATCCAATAATTTATATGTTTAGCATTATACATTCTTGTACCTGTTGTTAGATTGTATAACTAAATTACTATTTTTGTTACAGACAGCAACAAATTTAAATAAATCTTACTTTTAAGAAGTTATATTTATCATTTATTGAAAAAGGTCAAATTTGTAAGATAAATATAAATAATATATCCTAATGAGCTATTAACGAAGCATGACAACAATTCAAACTTCTTCCTAAAGTTATAAATTGAGAGAGAAAACTACTATTTGATCGAGCCACAATCGGACTTACAGATTAGGGTTTTAATGAAATGGATACTTTACTAACCGGAAAAATGGGCTGAGTAAATCGCAAAACCTACATTTAAAGTCTTTAATATTAAGGAGTTTATATAGTACAGGATTATATAAGGATTATATAGGAGGATATAGTACAGGACAGTATGGGTAAAAAATTTAATAACAGTAAAAGTGGTCAGTTTTAAAGTAGCAACTAATATTATTCATAAACTTACATTTCATTGTCGAGCTATTTATATGTGTACATTTACTCTTCAAGGATACAATTAATTTTTATACTACTAAGGTATAGGCATTAAAATACCTTAGTATCATAGATTTATGATATTAATGAAATGATAAAAATACTTATGTTTGTAAAAACAATTTTAGAACTATGTGCCAAAAGTTTAAAGATTTAAGCTAAGCTTTGGATGTATTATGTTAGCCAATGAATTTGGTATTTAGATTCATGGTAGTTTTTTTTAATAAAGTACCATTCGGAAATTTCGTAAAATTAGTAACATTTTAACCGAATAATATTATAAGCATATCAGTCAAAGCCAAACTTATTACCCTCAGTGGATATTTAGAAGTGTTTCTTAGTTGTAAAAGCTTATCCAACTTACAATGGCTTAAATTAGAAGGCGGTTTTATCAAATTTGTTTGATGATTAATGCTTTGATACTGTATATGAATTTGATCGATTACAGACAAAAATGAAGATGTTAGTCGACAAGTTGGTCGACTAACATCTTCATTTAGTTTGTATCGGTTGGGTCTAAATCTAATTATATTTCCATGCCTAAGATCAATTTACCTTCCCATCAGTACTTGCTTGAATTTAGGGACACCTTTGCATGTTCTATATATATATACTATATTCACGAAAATAGTTCACACAGTCAACCAAAGTAGATTTCACTATTTAAGTTTATTGAAAGGTATAACTGCAGAAATTATTAACAACATTTTAAAAGCGATAGCACCTAGAAGTTTGAGATGTATTATTTGATAGAAACGATAACGCTCGACTATTTTTTAACAATCATATACAGGCTTTATTTAATGTTGAGATTTATACTTAGGAGTCGTTATTTTCTTTACGTTATGTTACTAAAGATTTAAGGTTATCGGAGTTTTTCAATAAAAATGTACTAAAAAATTGCTTTATGCAAATTTCAAGATTCTAGGTAGACTGGATGTACTCCTTAGGTTTCCCTTGCGAGTAGTAGCTAGTTTGAAAACATGGAGCTAAACTGCTGATTTTTTTATTGCGTTGACATAAAAATTTGGTTCCCTTAGGAGTTTCGAGTATCTTTTGATTTCGTTAACTTAGAAGTTATTTTTTTATGCCAGGGACACTAGCCCTGGGCATTTGATACAAATTTAAGCTCGATAACTTTACACGTTCCGGAGAAAAAGGATTTTGATCAAGGGACGGACAGACGGATGGACAGACAGCAAAGTGATCATATAGGGTTCTGTCTTTTCTTTTCGAGATACGAAACCCCAAAAACAACTCAAACTATGTATACTATAGTCATTTCGGCTTACAAGTATAGTTCTCTGTTTCTATGACAAATTTTTAGTTAACAGTTTCAGAAATTTGTACATTCACTCAAGTCGATAATACGACAACATAACGAGATTTTGAGAAATAGACAGAGTTTCACCAAAACATTCTCTTTTCATCTGAACATATTTGTTTGCAGCTGAAACTAAGGGCGATGACAAAACGTAGCCAACGGTTTTTTGGGAGGGATTGTTTATTACTCAACTTAGTGGAGCAATAAAGAAGACTTTAAAATGAAATGGACTATGCATAAATAAAAAATAAATGTAATATATTAGATTTCCAAAAACTTAATGCATATAAAATATAATTAATGAATTGTTTATAGACATGTCACTTTTTTTACTTGTTGCTGGATAAATAACTATCATCTTGTTAAATAAAACTCGAAAATGATAAAATTTTATCTAACGTTTAGTGGAATATAATAAATGGATACGGTAGCTCAGTTGGAGAGCGACGGGACGGTTTCCCAGTAGTCACGGGTTTGAATCCCTACCCGTTTCGGTTTATTTTTCATTCTATATTTATATCAATTTATATAAGCTTACCATGGATATACATGTTTATAGATATTTTCAAACATGGAATAATAATTTGTTGTAATTGGTAATTTGCTCTTTTCGATGGTATGGATTATAGAAATGGTTGCCGCGCTGATACCAAATGCCTAAGAATAAAAAGCATTCGCTCAGGTTCTAACGGACAACTTGCTAATTTCGGTGAAATTGTTTCGGACCTCCGAGAACAATTTGCTAATTTCGGTGAATGTCCTCGTATGTGATTGTGTTACAGAAGTCATAGTCCTTTATTCTTCACCGTTCAACCGCATCTAAAATTGTTGTACAGATGGTAATTAGTTGCTTTAGATGGTACCATAAAACTAATTGAAATTAAACTCGTAAACTGATTCTGACACAAATTCATTATAATATGTTACACAATAGTACCGTTGCAATAATAAATGTTAAATTAAAGTTCAAATTAATTTATTTTATTATTAAATAAGACGAATTTCCAAAATAAACTATAATTTTTCAACATTTTATATATATAATTTATAGTTGTACATAAGTATATTATGTTTTAAACATTAAATGTTTTCTTTTTTTCAAGATTAATTGTGCACCATTTAGTACGTTAAAATTTTATGTATAATAGAATAACACAAAAAATATAATTGTCTTAAAAAATCTATATCTATACATATAATAAAATCGTCACTGAGCCATTCCTTTATATATAATAAAAAAAAAACATCATAGCCCCCCTATGCCAAAACAATGGTTTTTCAGTTTGTCTGTTTGTCTGTATGTCTGTATGTCTATATGTTTGTGCACGCTAATCTCAGAAAAGGCTTTGCCAATTTGAATGCGATTTTTAGGAATATATTATCACAGTTTTCACTTAACATTTAATGTTTATTTCATCTAAATCGGTTTAGAAATAAAAAAGTTATGACAATTTATGTCAATGACGTAATAGGTACCATGAAAATCTTATTCTATACATGTAATAAATCTGAAGAGGAGTAGTTTTTGTACATTGAAAATATTAAAAAAAAAATACCAGGATGTGAAGTAATAACTAACAGAATCCATTTTCAGCATTTTTTAAAATCTTTGTTTGTTTATCTGTTTGTGTTTTAGTTGTGCACAGAAAACGAAAAAAAAATATTTTCTAAAATTCATACAGCATATAACCTTTATATAACCAAGAGAAAATTCGCGATGGTATATGTTTATCTCTTAGGGATAACCCACAATAGCAAATTTTTATCCTTTACTTTTTACGAAAAATAATAGGCGATTTTAAGAAATACAGCTTTAATACTTATCTAATTGAATAACTTAAATACATTTTAAATTTAAAATGGAACAATATAGTTTCTTACAGCATGTAATTTCAATGAATGTTTTCAAAGATATTACAGATTTAAAATATAGGGTCTTCGGCTTTGCGGCGCGGCGGTACGGTCTACCGGCGTACTCTGGAATGGAACCGTCCAAACCGTCTCAAAAATGGCTTTTATGAATGTTCAGTATTGAAAACTTTATTAATGCATACAGCTGATTCAATGTTTATCATTTAAAATAGGTTTTTTTAAATAAAACTAGACCTGCAAGTTGATGGTGAAAATAACGTCGATTATGTAGCTCAGAATTCCTCAAGTTTACATGGTGATATTTTGATTATGTTCAATGAAAATCTGTAAATGTGATATATGGTTAGAATGGTTGTTAAGTACTCTGTTTAAGAAGTATTTAAATGGACGTTTAAGTAAAAACAAGAGAGGTATAAAAATAATTACAGCACCTAATATTGTATCCTTATTAAAAACTTTAAATATACTTTTGACAGTGAGCGATGTCCGCCGATGTCGTAATTTTGAACGTATCACTTAAAATAAGTCATATAGAAGTCAATATAAAAAAAGGGAACTATGAATTGTTTTACTACGATTTTAAGGCGTGCGAAGCTGAGGGCAAAAGCTAGTATCTAATATGTATGTTATTTACCATTTTATTTTTCATGTTTTATTTCTTCTATTATAAAAATGCGAAACACCTTATGTATGTATATTTTGAACAATTAAAACAAAAGAGCGGCTAGCAGTTTTGATGTAACTAAAAGTATCAAACATTAAATATAACAGAAGTTTTTGGGATTGTTGTCTTTCTGTATGCTAGCGTAAAACACCGGAACTATTTCAATAATGTCAGAGAGTTACAATTTTTATTTGTTACTTTTATGTTTATTACTATTTTTATTTTAGTATGTACTATTAACCAACTTTTTGTTATAATAATTAATCTGATTAAAATTCTAAAATATTTATAATTATGAGTAAATATAATAATAATAATAATAATAATAATAATAATAATAATAATAATAATAATAATAATAATAATAATAATAATAATAATAATAATAATAATAATAATAATAATAATAATAATAATAATAATAATAATAATAATAATAATAATAATAATAATAATAATAATAATAATAATAATAATAATAATAATAATAATAATAATAATAATAATAATAATAATAATAATAATAATATAATAATATCAGGACAAATTACACACATTGATCTAACCTCTAAGTAAGCAAATTATTTGCTTGTGTTAAGGGTGTTAGACAACGATATAAATACATAGAAATACACATATAAATACTGAAAATATATTTAACAAACGACCAAACCCAGAAACTCAGACATCTATGCTCATCACATAAATGCCTGTCTCCGCCGGGAATCGAAACCGAGCCCCATTGCGCCGTGACACGTTAGGCATCTGCGCTAACCACTCGGCCAACGGGACGGTAAAAATATAAAAATGAAAATACTAATTGCTTAAGTAGCTACGCGGCTTTTTTATTTTATTACCATTTAAAGGCTAAAGTTGTATGTATAACGTCAACATCATAGAAAAACACGCCAAGAATCTACGAGTTTGTTTATATTTAACTATATAGAAAAGATTACTTTCCAACTTATAATAATAAATAAAATAGACTTTATTTTTACCAAGGAAACTTTAGATTAATTTCTTCAAGGTTTACATATATATATATATAAGAGAATGCAATTTTGAGATTGTGTTTGGTTGTGAAGTTTCCATTACATAATATGAAATATATAATTTAGAATACAATTGGTTTTTGAACAATTAATGCCAGCGAATATTTGTTTGTTGAAAAGCGATAATTTAAATTATTTCGTATGTGGATATCCTTATAGATAAATCTTTTAGTAATCACTATTTTTATTTATGAACATTTATATGATGATATCGTAATTTCTTTATTTGCCTCGGTAACTTACTTGCATTTTATTTTTTCCTTTGTTAAATGGTCCCCCGGCGCAACGACTTCTATTAGTACATAATAATATTATTTTTATTCGTTTTTAAGGTCTTTTCGTGTCTGGATTTTTTTAAATTTTAAATAAAAATTTTCTTTGAATGATATTGTATGCTTACATGTAATAAAGTGATGAACATTATTAACTAAACAGTTGGTATCTTGAAGTTTAAATGTATCTATTTAATGTGTCGATCACTGCCTTCTAATCGGAGATCGAAGAAGTTTCGGCATCGTTTTAAGTTTGATAAACTCAAACTATGCAGATTGAAATTTGCTCACAAATTTAACCCTTGTCTTAAGGATAAAACATCCCAAAAGAAACATTCATACTTAATGTATTTTGTGGATATTTTTTCTCCCATAATTTCTCAATTAATGGTTTTCACTTTATTATGCCGTAGTCAAATTGTAACGTTATTAATAGTCTAAAATTCTAAAAACTTGTTAATTTCTTTAGCTGAATTTTTCCTTGTAGTAATAAATCGACTTTAAACAAAGTTACACGCTTAGATAAGATAGAAAAGATTTTAACAATACCTACAATAATATACCTACAGTAATATATAACTACTTCCCAATTTTTTTAACTCATTAGATAATTCCAATCCGAAGATAAAAAAGAGGATCCGACAGTATTAAAACCTTGCTCCTTATTTTAATCTGTTAATTACAGTACAAGGTTTTTAAGAACAAATGAGAACACATTCTACCTTGTATTCTGTATATCATATAATTTTAACTTATAAATATTATATGCCATGGTACTGGATTACAAAGGCAACATTATTAAAAATTCATGCCTTTTTACTCCACAAAGCCACCGACTCAACATGCTGCTTCAAACAGTTAAATGTATTATGCAGTTACCAAGTGGATACATAATTGCCTCTACATACTATTTGAATAATAAAAATGCAAATGCGATTCTGATTTTTATATTCTAGTATCCTCATATAGAAAGCCACAGAGTATCTTTGTGATTTAATATTGATTTCCTCAAATAGATTTTTCGTTGTTTACATATAAACAATGAAGAAGAGTGAGTTGCGTATCGCATTGTAGTGTGTGTAATACGTAAAGCTTAATGCTTTCCAATTAAACGATGTAATAATAAAATATGTACTAACCATATACAAAATATAAGTTTATTGGTGTCCCAATTTCGGGAAAAAAACAATCATGTGGTATTGTACACTTTTTCTTTAGCGTCAAGCATTAAGCATGTAGCATTAAGCATTTTTGAATAAAGTATAAAGCTTCAAGCGTTAAGCGTCAAGCATTAATCGTCAAGCTTTAAGCGTCAAGGATCAATCTATAAGCGTTAAGCATTAAGATAAAAGCATTAAGCGAAAAGCATTAAGCATCAAACTTTAAGTATTAAGGATAAAGCGTCAAGCATTAATCGTCAAGCTTCTATTAATAAGCGTTAAGTGTAAAGCATTAAGCGTTGGGCATTGAGCGATAAGCATTAAGCATTAAACGTAAAGTATTAAGCATAAAGCGTCAAGCTTTAAGCATGGAGCTTTAAGCATTTAGGATAAAACATCAAGCTTCACACGTTAGGCATAAAGTTAAATTTAAATATTGCATAACAGAAAATAATATTATATTTCTAGAAAAAAAAAAGGTTGTTTATTCAATTACCTTTTTCATTACAAACTAGATGCAAGGGCCCTTGTACTAGGTTTTAGACCCGTATTTCTGGGTGCATATAGAATTTATAAGAATTTAAATATACTCGTGGTCGCATATACATCAAACATACTTGACATGAACAGTGTCAACTTAAACCATGAAGAAAAGTGAGTTGCGTATCGTATCACATTGAGTGTAATGCGTTCCAATTAAACGAAGTAATAATGGAATCTGTAATAACCGTATATAAAATATAAGTTTTTTTAATGTAGCAATATCGGCAAAAAAATAATCAAGTGGTCATTGTACACTTTTTCTTGGCATATAGATCTGACATTCTTTTTTTTTCTGTCCTCGGTTCTTGAACAAATATGACATCTGGCTATTTGATCCATTTATTTATTATCTTGTAGATAGTATTATCTTAAATATTATGCATATTAATAATCGTATCCTTTTAAATTATTTTTTTGGTTATTCTGGAGACAATAACTTAGAGAACTAAATTTTTTAATAATGTTGTATGAAACAATAACATTTAAATAAATTGTAATACTCGGTTACACGGTGTACATACATGTATTGAATTCGTTTTTCCACCTTTTATACAGATACAACGATATTGCAAAAAATATTAGATGCTTTGTTTGTTTTTATTTTTTTTGGCACAGTATGCATAATGTTGTTTAAAACAGATTTTTTTGTCGTTCCTTTGTTTAAACGCACTTATTTCTGAATAAATTAATTATGTTTAAGAAATTACATAGAAGGTTTATTGTTTCGATGAATAATTCTTAACTCATTCATTTCTCCTGTTATCGACGCGCAAATAATCGCGAGCAAAAGCGATCCTCAATATATATAGATAAATAATTTTCTTTATTTCATACACAATAACAACTAAGAAAAATTACATAGAAGGTTTATTGTTTCGATGAATAATTCTTAACTCATTCATTTCTCCTGTTATCGACGCGCAAATAATCGCGAGCAAAAGCGATCCTCAATATATATAGATAGATAATTTTCTTTGTTTCATACACAATAACAACTAAGAAAAATAAAAATAATAACAACAATGAACGTAAGAGTAACTTAATAAAAAGAGCAGTAAATTATAAATAGGTGCAAAAGGGGGTCTTATCGCTGATATCGATTTTTTTTAGAAATTATTGTATTAAAGCGTGAGAATTAAAGCTGTAATAAATGTAAAATGTTTAATATGTGTAAATTTAAAAAAAAAACTTTTAAGTTATAAAAAATATATTACACTGATGTTCATAAAATATTTTAAAATATGTTGTAGTAAAAAAATATAACATTTCAAATTTGGTGATATTGTAAATAAATTAGATAAAATAAGCTATAGCTTACAAATTTATTGCAAATGTAAACTCATATTTTTATCAAAAATTAAAGTTATTATTAAACTAACCTCCAACAGCTTGGGTTTAATTAAAATTATTGAATTTATTAAGAACGTTTTGTGGGCAAAAACTAAGCTTCAATATTTTCCATAAGGACCACAAAACCAATAAAAGTTTCACAACGAAACAATCACATTCGCTTCAGACTTTTAAAGCGTTGTTGAAACGGTGTCGATAATAATGTTAAACTTTTGGTTTTCTGAAATTGACAAAAAAGGCATAATTTGAAATAAGAATATAGAAACTCAGAAGATTTCGCCTATAAATCTAAAACCATAATATGTTTGCTTTTGTGTGACCTGATATAAAATTAACATTTTAAAGATTCAAAGTAAGCAGTAAAATCTATAAGCTTTTATTATTTATACAAAAAAGGAAAAGAAAACTTAGTATTCTATTCAATAAAGTAGCGCCTATTAAGAAAAATGAGATGATACCCAGTTAACGTTTATCTTGAGAAGGAATACTGAAACCTATATGTATATTTTATGTATGTGTTACAGCATTACCAATACGCTTTTGTTTAAATATAAAATGAATATAGAAGTTTACTCATGTAAAAAATCAAACGTATAAAGTATTGTTAAATATCTTTCACGTGGCAAAGAACCACTTGCAATTGAGTAGGGCATAGTTATTCCATATTTAAAGTTTATATTTATGTAAGTTTCGTTATAACATTGTAGCTTAGAATGTTGATATTACTTTTTATGGATATAAATAATATATTTAAAACTTTTACATGGAGCGTTTTTACAACTTTTACAGGGTTTACTATTACTCTTTATTTTTAGGCTTTTTTCTTTGGATACGGATCGTAAGAGTAAAAGCAGAACTTTATTACTGAGACTTTGCGGTGTCTTTCCCCATCTTTCGTTATTGAAATAAGTATATATATTACATGTATTATGTATGTACATTCATGTTTAATAAATACATAAATAAAGTTTTATTACTATTTACATACAAAAATGATACATATATATATATATATATATATATAAAATGTATCATATATATATATATATATACAGTATATATATAGCATAGGAACCGTTTTCTTTTACAACTTATACCTTACTCTACCGAGTAATGTACAAAAAGGGATAACAAGTATACCTACTTGTTATCCCTTTTTTTACATTATACAAAATACAAAAAAATATAGGTATGTAACCCTACTATATCCTAAATTTAATAATATATTTTATTTATTATATATCAAATACTTATATACTATACTTAATATTTTAACATTGTATAATAAAAAAAATAAAAAAATGTATATATTATATTTATATGTAATTGCTGTGCAAAAGACTTACCTTACTAATATAGTTTTTTAAAGATACCTCTACTAATAGACTCCTTTTTGAGTATGTTATCTCAATTCAACAATTAATCTGCCAAATACAAACTAAATGCGAAAAGTGCACGGGCGACGTGACGTGTGACCATAAATGTAGCTTAATTTATTTCTTCAAAAACTCCAATGTCTTTTTATTTAGGTAACTTATTAATAATTCTTCCTACTTAAGGATGTATTAATATAGTTTATTACACCGTTTTTTGTCACTAGATAACCGGATCGAAAATTTATCACAGCTGATTGAGCAAAACGTTCTATATAATAAATAAATATTCGGTAGATATTTTATAAAAATAATGTTTCCTATATTTTATCCAAGCAAAAACAACTTAAATAAATTGGTTTTATTTGTAATAGCATAATTTTTATAGGAACAAAATAATTCTAATCGAAAAATCTTTTTACTCTCTTAAACTCTTAAAAGGATAAAAATAATATTTTTTTTGTACTTATTAAATTAAGTTATCTGAGTAAGGTATATCTGGGGTTCTTATATATTTTTTTCTGCTTTTTAAAGTTACGGTACTGGTTTCTATATTGATCTTAATAAACTTACGAACAAACAAATTTTCACCAGAAACAATAAAATCTTAATATTTTTGAGATTATTTTTATTCTGACCAAACATAGCTAAGAACTATCTCGACGGGCCAGGCTTCGATTAAAAAAAACACAATCGAATCCGTCCACTCGTTTGGCTTCTACGGTGCCGCTGACCGCCCGCAGCATTGTACAGGGGCCTTGGATAAACCATCTAAAGGGGCTGGCCCACCAGGCTGCGCATAATCCCGGAATGGTGCGTCGTGCCGATTGGTGACTGGACGTTGGGACTCCGCGACCATTTCCGTTCAGTGGATCGGCTACCGCTATATCAAACAGTCTATGACAACACAAATCTTTACACCTTATTCCATACTGCTGCAACCACTGCCATCATTACCTACTGAACTACCACTACGACCCGTAGAGGTGAAATTCAAATTCAAAATATCTTTATTCAAGCAGGGAGATCTTCTAACGTTTGTCACGCATCTCTGGGGTGAGGCTTTGGATCAGCGTGGCGAATCTTTGGCTATAAGCCTTTATATCGCCAAAAGCCTCGACAGAATCTGGCATCGTTCACTTCTGTTCTAGCTTCTCGATTTCGGTCTGCTACCCCGTTTGTACAATTGGGTTGCCACTTTTCTCCATCAGCGTCAAATCCGAGTCCTTTGCGACGGATAGGTCTTCAATTTTCGACACTTAAATTCGGATGTACTTCAGGGCTCTGTCCTGTCGAATACCTTGTTTCTTCTGCATATCAATGATATGATCCTAGGCAACATTCATTGCCATGCTGACGATTCCACAGTACACGGGCGATATTTCGGAAACCCTGCGGTAAAGCACCTGAGAATCGGGTTGAGTTCAATGATAAGAAAAAACAGGTTTGCGCATTTTCTGCCAAAACTCTCCGATCCTTCCTCTTCCTTCGTTTCCGTCCCGCAATTAGTCTTCCAGGATAGCCTCAACATCTTGGGTGTAGATCTCAGTTGGACCTCAACCCAAGAGCTTACATCGAGAGCATCATTAAAATAGCTCCACACGAACTTGGGTTGGTAAACAAGGTAAGACGCTTGTTTAAGCCGGAGTAGCTGAGTCTTTTATATAGGACGCAGGTTCGCTCCTGTGTGGAGTCAGTACTCCACACATTCTCATCTTGGGATGGCTCAGCTCAGTACTTGCTTGACACTTTCAATCGGTTGCAGCGGATAGCGGTTCGTATAATCGGAAGTCCATTGTTTAGAGACGTTGCCGCTATGGCAGGGTTTTATCGCCTACACAACGTCGAGTGCTCCGACGAACTCTTCCAAATTATCCCATCCTTTCCTTTTCGATCTAGAACAACACGTGCATGACAGAAGTGCCACCTTTTACGGTGAATTTCACTACCACGACACGTGTTTCCTTCCCACTACGATCCTGGGTCTTTTAAGTGGGTCGTGAAAGGTTCTCACAAGTCCGCCATAGTGGAGACCACCATACTGCATTCTATTTTGCATGAATGAGAATGGTGGCCACTATTTTTCAGACTTCACTGACTGCTTAAGATCAGGCTGAGTGGACTCATTTCGGTAAGCAAATATATAAAAAAATATAATAATAATAATTCCGTCAACATGACTATTTAAGGTGAACTTTATTTATTTTTCAGATTAAGATATTCTATTATCAAGAAAACGATAGAAATAGTTTATTTTTAAAAAATATCATTATAATTTAAAATTAATACTGTGATTGTAATCTACGCTACAACTATAGATTGTTTTTTTAAACTTTGCTCTCCATACATAATGTTAAGACTTGTTTCAGTAATACACAGTACTTGCACTTCAATGTTCCAATCCAACCATTTGTAATAGAATGGGCGAGAGCAGCCCTTACAACTAGTTTTATAATATTTTTAATACTATAATATTCAGGTGATGAATTTACAAGTTCATAACCAACTTACCGATGCTAACATTTAGGTATACATTATAATAAGTTCTAATAATTAATAAAAGATTAAACATTATGTTAAGATATCCTATGCTTCCAATTCTTAAAACATTTAACAGTAAATATTAAATAACATTCCATAATTAATTGCGTAGGTGGCGCTACTGTTGAAACTGATAAACTAAAACAAATAAATTTCAATGTATTTACCATTTAATTTATTATAAATAAATATGACTAACAATAAATATTTAGATTTAACAGAATAACCTGTTCAATATGAATATTAAATTAAGTTAAATTGGAATATTATGCATTTCCAATATTATTCAATAATTTGAAGTCTATTCCGCATACCACCATTACCATTTACAATCCCTTCAACGTTAACGTAGAATTTTCTGGATCTTACAAATTGAATGCTCATTTGTTTTTGAAAATATCTTTAAACATGTATAGCCATGTTAAGCTTATTTAATTTTATATAAATATAGAATGAAAAATAAACCGATACGGGCAGGGATTCGAATGCTCATTAAATAATTCGTTCATATTGAAAATAATGGTCTCTTTTTTTGTAAATCTGTTTCTATATATTTTACGTCATTATAAAAACAAAAATCATGGTAATTTTAATTTCTATGAGTATACACGAGCAACGCGAAAGAATATAATTTTAAAATTACTTAATTTATTTACTATTTTACTTGATTAGCCAAAAGATACCATTAAAGATAACATTACTAAACTTTTAAAAAGTTTATTCAGATTTAAATTTATATTCGTATTTAAAAGGAGGGCAAAGTATGTCTAGAAATCAATAATTAGAAAGACAGTCACACAACTTTTACCTCAAATTGAGACTTTGATTTGAAAGTGAAGGATTAATAAAATCATAACAATTTGGTAGAATATATCAGTCAATAAGTTAAGATTATTTGCTAAACGCTAACAATAACTTTGCTAAACGCTTCAATGCTAAAATTCTAGTTAACATTTTCTTAATAAGTATTTGATATATAATCTTAAAAATGTACTTATAATCTTCCTTTATTCAATATCTCCATCATGTCTCGTTTTGTAGACGATATTATTTTTCTTAATATTTGGCTATTTTATAAAATATACTAATCATTAATTATCATAAAAAATATTGTTATAGTACCTACTTTAGTTAAAATGAAACTTAAGCAATAATTTGTCATTCCTTAAATTAATCTTTATATATATTGTGTAATTATTTTATATTTTACTTACTTTTTCTTTTTACTTGTAATTTATTTTAATTCACATTCCACATTTTTTTAGTCCTCCTATAATTTTTTGTACTTTATATTAACTTTCACAAGGTTTTAATGAAAAGGAGTTTAACGAAACAAAACCTGAGAACTTGTTAGTCAGTAAATATATGGAAACAATTATACCGTAACCATACAATATTTACAGTGACTAATGAGATACTTACAACTTGTAGTTAGTAATTAAGGTTGTGACTATCTTAGTATCAGAAAAGATATGGGAAGTTACAAATAGCAGCGTTTATTTATTTATTTTGAATAATGAATATAGTGTATTCAATTTATATTTTTGTGACTTTCTTTGATATATATTTAATGGAACTCCTTAAGTTTATAGAACATCTAGATTTTGATTTTTTTTTAATTAATACAGTTTTTAACAACTTGACATTAGTGTACGATCCAGATACTAACTATTTCTTAAACAAACAATGGCAGCGACGTCTGATGCTGAATAATGCCTCTGCGGTTTTAGTGAACGCTGTGAACCGTAAGTAAGCCTTTTTAAGTAAAAATTATTTTTTTTTATATTTATGTTATTAAACATTATTGATACTTTTTTTATTATAATATAAATAATTTTATGATTACATTTTTTTTCAATACATGTGTATTAACATGTATTATAACTTGTTGTTATTCTGTTACTATATCGCTATTTATCTTGAATTAAGTTTTCTTAAAGGTCTGTTTTTAAAGGGTGATCAGATATTATTTCAGTGTGTGCAACAACTCAGATCTATGTGGTCTGAGATGTTTAAGCCTGAGATGTCGCACACCTGTGCTAACAAGCTGGGGTAAAAATGAGTGGTAATGAAATAAATAATAAAAAAAAACTTTGGATTATATTTTTGATGTTCTTGTCATTAACTGGTTGAAAGCTTTGGTTTAATTATTCTAAATGGACTGTCATCTCAGACAGATCCGATAGGCTTTGTTGATATTGCTAATCTTTATATTATACATAAGAGGAACTTTTGTAAATAAAAAAGAAATATTACAATCTCTCTTAACATTTCAAAAACATAAAATACTATATATTTTTAAAAAGTTGTGGTTATGAATATAAGTGTGAGGCACACGTCCAGTGTTTTTATATTATTTTAAAATAATATAAAAACGCTGGACGACTTGATGAGGTAA
Organism: Napeogenes sylphis; assembly: GCA_959347405.1. Taxonomy (NCBI): domain Eukaryota; kingdom Metazoa; phylum Arthropoda; class Insecta; order Lepidoptera; family Nymphalidae; genus Napeogenes; species Napeogenes sylphis. The sequence goes on along the minus strand of OY365788.1, from coordinate 22,910,781 downwards.
CGTGTCTCACAATGTTACGTTATTCAGACCTAATTTATGATGTAGGTAACATATTTCATAAAGATATATTATGATGAAAACATAGGATACCATTTAGGGTATTCGTACTTACCTCTGAAATATATTAGATACGATGTCAGTTCCTAAGCTCAAAAGTTTAAAAGCTCAAAAGTTCTATGTGCTTATGATTTAATTAAATTTTTAAGCAATAATCAAAATTTAATAACAAACAGTTATTTATGTCCATATTTATTTTAGGAAACGGTCTTCATAATATTCCTCATTTTAGACTCGCAAAATCAAATTAGTAGTTTCTGAGTCATTAAAAGAAACAGAAGCTTCTACCATAAGTAGAAGGTTATATATAAAAAAAACAAAAAGGAAAGGATTCGAACCTGCGACCTCTGGGAAACCATCCCGTCGCTCTACCAATTGAGCTACCATATCGCTATCCATCTCGGTGAATTAAGCATTCTATATGTGACCGTCTTAATCATTTTATATAAATGTATATAAGCTTAACATGTCTATACATGTTTAGAATAAAGATAATTAAAGATATTTTCAAACATATATATATTTATATATTTTTTACTACACTACTTTTATCTAGTTTTATATAATTATTATTGTTTATTATTTGTCAAGAAAATATGTATACTATTGCTGAGATACAATAAGAATTTAATTCATTTTAGTAATATTATAAATAATAATAATTATATTATATCAATTAATAAAACTTATATCACTTTATCTGATAATAAAAAAATATTGTTTTTAAAATTAAAATATTTTTAAACATTTAAAAATAGTCTCCAATGTCTAACGAGATTGACGTTACGTTTGACTTCCGACGTAAACGCTTAGTGCATACAAAATAAAATTTATCTCAATTTTATGCTCTCAGGACAAATATGACATTAAATAATATTTATTAAATATTTTTTGAAGAACTACTCAATTTAGAATTGCTTATAATATACATTGCCATTAAGTAGGTAACTTTTATAATTTGTCTACTATAAACCATGTTAATATTAAACGTCTTATGTGTGTGTGTGTTGAAATAAAAAGAGTTTTAGAGTCTTCCTGTATTTCAAATTTTGGATATGATTTTTTTTTTCTTTGGAAACAAATATCTACCTATGTATACATTTTTAAAATGAGTATCGTGGTATTTTTTTTGTTAATAGAATTTAGTTTGATTAAAGGGTTTAAACTAAATAGAACTAAATTAGGTACACCGTCCGAACCGAATGAAAAATAAACAGATACGGACTGAATTCAAAGCCCTGATCTTTTAGGAACCATCCGATCACTGCACTAATTATATTAAAAAAACATCAATATATATTAATCAAATAATATGTATGTATATATTTTGTTGTTACAGGAAATAATATTTACTTTATTTCTATATATTCACTTAATATTTTTGATATAAATAGTAAAATTGGGTAGTCTTTGTGAGTAAATTGAGTAAACTCCAGAAATACGAAATAAATTGAGGGTAATACAACGCCCAAGGGCTTTTTACCCGACTGCTTAAGTTACATGTTGCATGCTTCTAAAAACGCTACCAAAGGATGTTCATTCCATGATTAATGGGGACAAAAGGCCTTTGCGCATCTAGATAGTACGAATGAATTTAATTCCGATTTTTTAAAACATTCAACAGGATATATTTGGTAGATACACACATTTATGCACAACGGACATGCATTGCAAAGGACTGAACAAAATAGAACGCTTTAGAGAACGCCTTTGTCGAAGTACAAGTTCGAAAGGGGAAACCAGCTACCAATACAAATATTAATAGTTCAATAAGAATTCTAAAAAATGTTTAGGGACAATAAATGGTATTTATAGTTAATTGACAACAATAATATAGCAGAAACAAAACAGTCCGGTTGACGACCTCCCCTGTAGGCTAATCAAATATCTTTCAGTATTAGGCATTTTATCTCAAACAATAAAGTATATACTATTTATATATTATATAATTTATTTATATATATCATATGTATTATATATCATATGTATTATATATTATGTTATAATTATGTAAATTGTATAAAATATATTTTTATATTCCTACAAAAGGTAGTGTTGTAATATATTTGTAGATTTTTTACTGTTTTTGTCGTTTTCTACTAACATAAAATTCGTAAAGTAACATAAAATTTGTAAAGTAGAGGAAAACCTCTATTGTATATACTGAGGTTAGCTTTTAATGACTTTGTGGAATTAAACTTTCCATTTGTGTATTATTTTGTTAGTATACAATACAATATAAAAATATAAATTCTCGTGGAACAATGTATTTCCGGTATCAACATTTTCATTTCCTTTCAATGGAATATAGATTGTAAGTAATCATAAAATCATTCATGCCGATTTCGGCGATGGCGGGCGCTATACGGTGGCGGTTTTCTGAAACGTTCCTTTTTTAACCGAATACATTCACGGAACCAGTAAGCATTTTTACATTATTATAAAGGTAATCCAGCCAGAACTTGTCAACAGATCTCAATGTAATGATGATGTCAGATGTCAATTTAACTATAAGTCTTTTCAGGTAAGGAACTTGCCACCGGTTTTTTGCTTCCGGTTCTTGAGTTCAACAGCATGTTGCATCAAGTTACGATGTTAAATTCTGCCAACCGTCCGCCGTTTCTCTAAGAAAATAAAAATCTTAGTTACGCATATTATCAGTAATTTAGTTGGGTCTCGTTTTCTGTAGACAGTTTTTATACTTCAATTCTTAAATAGAAAGAACACAACATTTAATATCACATTCTAGGGAAAGCTATAATATTTGATGTTTGTAGAAGCAATATGAAAAGTAGTACGAATCTTGGTAAGAAACGTTGTTAATATGAAATTCTGTCAGCACAAAAGTATAAATATCAGCTTATATTATTACTTTTTCAGTTCAACCGTAAATATTCATATCATACGATTGTATCATTTAATAGAATTTATTTTTATACTATATACATTATTATTATTAATATGTATATTATATATTTTTTTTTAACCTAACATTTATTTTATTATTTTCAATCTTGTCCTCAGGTGGTCGGTTTTTGAAGTGATATGGAATATGTTCTTTTTATTTGCTTTCTTATAACCCATTTCTCCTCAACAACTCGAAATAATATTTTGGAAGCCAAATGAAAACAACGGTGACTTCAAAAGACGACCAGATTAACACACAAACTGACATAGAATTGGATTACAAATCCGGTTTACGATCAAAAAATTTAAAGTAATGTATCTTATTGTTTAAAATGTCATATCCATTATAAATTACGTTTTTACAACACTAATAGTTTGGCTAGTTACATATTACGCATACATCAGCCTATAAACAACAATTGTACAAAATTATGAGATACATAATAATAATAAAAAAATCATTAGTGAATTTTTTTTTTTAGTTTATTCCAATAATAATATTTAAAGTAAGAGAAGTGTGTTAGTATAAGAGATTACAAAGTATCGCAGACTAATCTGAGCAATTTTATTAAATTTCTAAAACATTGTAACCACCATATTAACAATATATTTATAAAAACATAATAAGCACTCATAGTCCGAACAGCAACCAACAAACTGCCATTCAACTACCTATGTACAATAGGTTGCACCTATTTTACGTTGATCTCAATACATCAGATATCATCATTCAATAACTTTCTATAACTATACGGAAATCTTTATCAAGCTGATGAAAACAGTAGTAACGATCACACGGATTGTACGAGCTGTAATTATTGAGCTACTTTGTGCATAATTATGATCTCTTATATTTTTTATGCCTAAGGGCAACATCAGACACTTCAATTTCTTGAATGCTCTTCTATACTTTCGATGGCGTGTCTATACTGCATAATTCGCAAATGTGCAATCTGTAGTCACGACTACAAATTATTTTTTGTATGTTCGTAGCAGGCATTGAGCTCTATATTCCAGTAGCAAGGATGCCAGTCATCAAACCTTTGCTATTTTTCAGCAGAAAATCGGTAGGCAATGTTACGGAGTGCGCTGAACCTTCCAATTGTATTTTACTAAACGAGAAAAACTAGAGCAGGCGGCTAAATAAGTGAAATCTTGCATTCATAAAATTATAATAATAATTTATATAATCATTGTATTAATTCATAAATATTTTTTTTTAAAGATTGTTAGTATAGTTAATAATAATATAATGAAATAGGTATGTAAAAAGAAGAAAACCTTAGCATTCCTTGGATTCAATACGCGGGTGCTATACTGATTATGTTACAGAGAGCGGAGTGCAAAACAGTTCCTGAGACTCGCGACCTAGATGTAAGCTTAAGACGTTCCTTTAAAATGCGCATTTACGATCACCTCAACTATATAAGCGTCTCTCTCTATCTCGCCAAATTTGAAATGCTTTCCAGAAATTAGCTGATGATAGTTTTAAAAAGATCAAGTTCTTTAAGCGGATTATAGAGAGTGTCTGATAAAAGACATCTGTAGATGTATTTTATCAGACACTCAATTACAAGTAGTCTGTAGTCCACATTACAAGCTTCTTATCCTCTATGATATTCGTTGTTAAATAGAAAAATTGTAAGTCTTTATATATAAATTTAATTATGAATACGGATATAAAGCTATTGTTATTTTAAGTTTAATCAGTTGTTCAAGTTGTTAAAGTTATATCTTACCACTAAAGTAAAAATAATAAAAAAACATAAGAATGGGTTTGAACACCGCTACGATTTTTTATGCTAATTAAATCTAAAAGTGTGCGTTGTTCTGACATGTGACATTCACTTGGGTTTAAATCGCAAGTTCAACAAGGGAATTCTCTCATTTCCATAAGAAAGTAGGTCAAGTGTATACTTTATCAGTAGCGTGCATAATAAATGAATGAAAAAAAAATATTAATATGCATTGAGAAGAATAAGTGTATTTTCAAACATAATTTTATTTATTTATTGTTTTAAATATATATGGATTTTTTTTTATATTTATTCAACTATTCTACTATATTTATATTATAAAATCTTAAAATCATACAAATAATATCGTTATCATAAATATCCACATTAAAACAATTTAAAAATGATATTAATTATGACTTATTTTAGTTCCTACTTCTGTAGGATTACTATAGAAAATTTTCCCCAATTATTCTACAGGTTACCTGTTAAGCGGAAATGTTCTTAATACTGTGTTTTTGTTTTATGAATTCATTTTATTTATGTGATACACAGTTGAAAGAGACACACACGTGAAAGATTTATAAAATCCGTGATGTTTTAATAAAATTCAGCATAAAATAGTTTTGCCAAACAAATATTACGAATTGGATTAAAACAAATATTTTATAATATGACTGCTGTCATTGAGAAAGAAAAAAGTAATTTATGTTTAAGTGTTGGTTATCAGTGGAAATAACCTATTATTTATTATATACTCGTAGAAGGTATGGAGATAGTTTTATTTTTGTTAGTCTAGTGGAAAAATGTGCCAGTTATGTTGATATCTAGAAGATTTTTTTGACAAGTTTGTCACGTTTTTTTGCTTATTTCGTTTCCATTACCAATTAATTTGGAACTGTAGTGCTTTTCTAGAAAGTTATAATGGTTATGTTAACTATAATCCTAATTAAAAGAACTATTCCTAATATATCCCAATATAAATATATATTTGTCTTTGCACGAGCATATGTATTCTCTATTTACATTAAATAAAGTACAATCTGGAGGCTCTGCAATTGAATGCTTTTAATGGTGCTGTAGGTACTTAAACTCGACTGAGAGTATCGCTTTGTAATGAAAAGCTAGAAACCACTTGGTTAAATCGTCTCAATTGTTTCACTACTAATGCACTACGTGTGCGCTTCAATTCTAAATGTGAATCAAGATCTCGCTATTTTTTAAGAACAAGTTTGCCAAAGACTTTGTTTAAGATGCTCGTTGTTATGAAAAAAATATACAAGTATCGTAAGAAGGCACTTAGTATGATATGACATTGATTTTGTTGACATAAAAAAGGAATTTAAGCCTAATATATTATATACTTTCCCGAGGTATTTCCGGACCGACATTCAAACCTTCAAGAAAAGAGCGTATTCCTTTTTAAAAACCGGCAACGCGTTTGTAACTCCTGAGTTGCAGACGTCCATGGGCGACGGATGTTGTCTACAAGCAGGTGACCCGTTTGCTCGTTTGCCTCCTATCACATAAAAAAAATCAATAAAAAATACTACTCTAATTTGTGGTACTATATTTGTACCGTTTGGAATAAAAAGTCTTTGCCAATGAAATCATTTCGTAAAAAAAATATCTATTAAGCCGCTATTGCGTCTTAAAAATCTGATTTTGTCAAGGCTTTTGCTTTGTCTGGTTTTTTGCCCAAAAAAATAAGCATTAATAAGGGAAATTCAGTAAAAATAGTCTGTCATTCTTGCAACCACTTAGGTTGGCAAGATGTAAGGTACTTCTTTACTAACATTTTCTATTGTTAAAACTGTAAATAAAAATAATAGAAAAGAAAATGTTGAAAGAAATTAAATAATAATTAAAAGGTGGAAATCGGTAAGAAAAAAATATACCAACCATCATGTTCGTTAAATTTAAACTTGAAAATAAAATACAATATATATGTAATATGTATTACAAAATAACTTTATATTTATCTATTTATAAGCAATATACCTTTCGCGACAAACTGGTCAACCCTCTGTCTACATTACCCTCTGTAAACATACAAATTTATGTATATTTTTCACATTTTGTAAGGGTCTCTTATTAGAAATGTATAAAAGTATGAGCACAAAGGCGAAAAAGAAACTGTAAACATAACCTCATTTGTTTATTAAAGAGTACGCATGTGTTTCCCGAATTTTTTCCATGTACGTAATTCTTCTTAATTATCAGTGTAATGAATTCATTACAAATATTATAATTCTTACTAATCAAATAATTTGACAGATAATAAATAATATTAGTTGTATCAGAATGTTATATACGAGAGTTATAAATAAATTTTTGAGAAAGATTTAATAAATGAAGTCTCTTTTATGAAATTTTTATCCCATCCTTTTTCATCCAACCAAAAGTAATTTAAATAATTTTAATATAACTGCAATATTTTTTTATACAAACATAATATATATCGATAAAAGACGTCCGTAGTGTTTTTAAAAAGTGTGACGTCACAATTATAATCTTCGATATGAAGGTTCATTATTACGTATTCAAAATAAAACTTAACAAATAAATATAGCTTCGTTTATTCAACGGGCCACTTTACAACTTTTAAGAGAGGTTGTACTGTTCGGCTACTCGAGCAAGAAGTCCTTAAGCTCTCATTATATTCGCTAGATCGCCTCCCAACATAGTAATAATTCAATAACATGAAGTTGTCTAAGCATTACAATTTCAGGACTCAATAATAAATAATTTCTAGGATTTCAATCTATTAAAGACTAATTGTAAAATTAATTGTATTATTGATCATTAATTATATACATTTTTACTTATAATTTAGTTTGTAAACATGAACATTGCATTAAATAACACTAAAACGATTAAAGTAAAAAAAATAAATTAAAATACAATCGCATATTAGGAGTACATATAATTACTTAGTTTAAATAAAAAAATTATATGGAAAGAAAAGTAAACCGATGGGCATTGATTCGACCTATAGGTATAAAATTTAAATAAGCTTAACACTGCTATTCATAGATATGTTCATATACTTATAATAACAACATATATTATATAAATATCAAGATACGAGTTTCAAATCTCCAAAGCATATTCTATTCCAAAGGGGCTGGATCTACATGATATAAAATCGGTCATAGGGATAGGTAATGGTATTTTTAACTAATCTTTAATTTAATAAAAAAAAAAAGATAAAACATCTCTAGCTATAAAATTTATAAGTCTTTATTTAATTTTAAGAAGTTTTTTTATTTATTATTTTGATATCAAAATAAACAACTTTAAAAAATATATTATAGCTATATAATTATTTTTGTTAAATTTTTATAGAACCTAAATTTTAATTTCCTTTAGAGAACCACTAGTCTTATTCTCTGTTCTCTTTCGTATTCTTATTTTACAATCTAACTATTTCTTCCTTATATTTTTTTTATAATGTATGTCTCCTGCAGTGACTGAGTAATCACAAGAGCGTGGCTAGTCTTTAAGAATGCAGTAGGGAATCTTTTTGAAGGTCGATCTTTTTGAACCCTTGTCGTATCGATCTGGAAATACTTAAGGAAGTTCATTCATTTTAATTTTATTAATTTTCATCCACAGACACGTTGCCCGTGCATTTTTTACAAGTACAATTTGAGATTTAATATCTTAGCAAAGGAGTTTGTGACTAGGAATGTTATTAACTATCTTAGTGAATCCTTTTGCACAGTTTATAATTTTTTTATTAGATGTCATTTTTAGTTATTAGACCAGTTTTTATATATTTAACTATAATCTTATTGTGTAAGTTTATTAACGATGACATCCTATAAAAACAACTTAAATTTCGCCTTCATAAATATTCAAAGGTATTTGATGGTCTATTCTTTTTTAATATTATTTTGTGAAGGCACTGAACTAATTCTTATAGAATTTTTACGCTGTCAAACAATACGCTAAATACCTTAATAATGACAATGAGCTAAAAATCGCAAGAAATAATAATTTCTAGTTCTATGTTTATAACGTTATTTCTATCTTAGATAGATAGATAAAAACTTTACTGCACACAAAATACAAAAATGAACAAAAATAGGTGAAATAAAAACAAAATAAACAACAAAAGGGTGCAAAGGCGGTCTTATTGCTAAAGCAATCTCTTAAAGACAACCTTTTGGGGAAAGGAAAGGAGTAGAAATTGAGAACACGGGATAAAGCATTAAAAAAAATGAAATAAGCTAAATAATTACAATAATACAATTAGTATTATGTAGAAAGAGACAATACATGAATAAATAACATTCGCATAAATACATATATCCAAATATACATAATATATTCATATACAAACATACCCATATATATACATACATATACATACATAGCACATAAATAAATATGTTATATACACTAGATTAAATATTAGCAATTGATAGGTAATGACTATACAAGCGACTTTTAAAAATTAAAATTGATTCAGAATGTCGGATTTCAGCAGGGAGATTGTTCCACAATACCACCGATTTTCAGGTAAATGAATTACCAAAACAACCTGTGAGCCTAGAAGGATTATGCAAACGGTTGTCCTTGCTAAACCTCAGGTTTTGCCGTTCATTGTGAGATAAAGATAAAGATAAAGATTAAGCCCAAGATAAAGATTTGTCTACAATAAGACAAAGATTTTTAACAGACTGGCCTATCTCAAGGATCGTTGTGCCAAGTCGTATGGAAGGTAGTTCATTCAGTGAGAGTTTATCCAGCTGGTTACGACCACCCAACAAAGCAACCCGAGACTTTTTTGGATTAACACGCAATCCATAGGATTCACTCCAAGTGTTAATCCTATCTAAGTCTCGATTTAAATTCTCTATAGCCATATTTAAATTGTGAGGGGAAGCGGCTGTGTAAACTTGGAGGTCGTCAGCTAAAGGTGATGAGAAGATGAAAGAAGGTATGTCACAGTGTTAACGTAGATAGCAAAGAGAAGTGGAGACAGGACACCACTCTGCGGAACGCCAGCAATGATTGGGCTATACGAGGAAAAGACGTTGTCATTTTTTACACGCTGCTGACGCCCGCGGAGGTAACCACCAAACCAAATAATAGCATCAGAAGAAATGTTAATCGATTTAAGAACACTCAATAGCAGATCAAAGTCAACGGTGTTGAAAGCGTTGCTGAAATCAAGAATCTGAAATCTTAATAATATTTTAGTGTAGTTTTCTGTTATAGGGGAAATATTTTATTTGCCTTTTCTAATCCGTACATTGTTCATGTAAATAGCATTTCCCAAAATCACACTTAGTCTTACAGTCCTGATTTTAGTTTAGCATTTCATAGAACTAAGGCTGCCTCTTTTAGAAGAATAAAACTAAACCTGAGACTGAGACGGACTTTTGTAATTAGGTTAAATTTGAGCCCTATTGATCATTTATTTGAATACTCATATTGATATAATTTATATTTATATTTATATTGGTCTAGGTGTAAAATCACAACACTTTCTAAAGACAAAATTAATGGTTATAACACTAAAAGCCATATAATTTTTTATTTACATATTTTTCATAATGTTAAATAATATGTTTTAATAATATTTATTAAGATGTCGGAACTCATAAAATAAATATAATCAAATTATAAGAAGTAAGTCCAATATTTACTTACTTAACAAATAAATAACTATTAAAATAAATATATAATAAATAAAAATTATAAAGTTATTAAAATAGTAGTAATATTAAATTTAAGTATAAAATATTTTTATAGGGCAGATAATCTAGTTTAATTTTAAATATTTATTATTTTATAATAGGTTTAGAATAACTATAAAATGGAATATTGAGTATACAGTTAGGTAAATTAGATAAATTTGATATGATATACAATTTACATACGAATACATGTCTAATATAGTTAATATATATTATATGTGTATACATTCAAACATATTATGATGTTGTTCTCACAATATTATATACATTTTTTTAAAATTTAAGTGCATTCTAATTATATTTAATACGAGAAAAAATAAGAATCCGCGTGTAAATTTCGACAATGTAATAAATTATAAATGTATTAAGAAACATGATTCAAGACTTTTTAACCCCCTACTAAAATGAGGGGTGTTATAAGTAACACCCCTCATTTTAGTAGGGGGTTAAAAAGTCAGTCAGTCAGTCCAACTTATTTGACCTGTCGATCTGTGTTTCTATGTGTCCGTCTGTGGCAATGTAGCCGCCAAACGCGAGGACGGATTTGCATGAGTTTTTTTTAATCGAAAGGTTTATTCAACGAGATGGATCTTAGCTATGTTTAGTCGAAATAGGAACAGTCGTCTCCAATATATTGAAGTTTTTTTGGGGCGGATGAAAGGTTCTTATGCAATATTAGCTGTTTCTAGCTCATGATTCCCACGAATTATGGCATTTTGATCATTATTCAGTGTTAATCTATGCTGCAAAGTAAAAAAGTAAGAATGTAAAACAGTAACATTAGTTATGTTTTCTAAAGAAACCTAACCAAAGTCACTTAAGATTCGTCTCGAATTACATGTTCTTTGTCATTATAAAATTTTCATCTTATTACGATATAATTGTACATTATCTTATTAAAATGTTACTCAGCAATCGGGTTCTGTAGAAAAAAGATACCTTTTTTTTTAACTTCAGGAATCCTCATGCATACATACCTCCATCCGGATGATGAAAGTGGTTATGTGAGACTCCTACTCACTAAACCCGACGGTTGCCGACGCCGTCATAATGGGACACCACGGGATCGCTTTCGCACTCACTGCGATGCCCCGACGTGATCCACGGAGAGGGTACCCCGCAACGAGGAGCACCCATCCCTTTTTCGCAGGCTTGATAGATTGTGGAGGAATCCCCTTCCCCCCACCCAAGCCTGCTGCCTCTGAAGGGGGCCAAGACCCCTTCTGGCCGGACTCGGTCTTAGAGGGAATCAGGTGTAAAACCCAACTCGACCATCATCGACCGTGCTCAGACCCACCGCGATAGTCTCCCCGACAGGAGACCACCGGTCAGGCCCCCTAGGAGAGCAGACTCTCGATACGACCCAGCGGGCTCAGCGGCTCTGGTCAAGCCGCGAGCCACGCGCCGGGCCGCACTAAAGCCCACTCAATTCGGAGGACCCAACGTCGAACCCGACAAGTCGGGAAACCACTACGCCCAGACTAACCATCGCCAAGCGCAACCGTGGCATCGCACTCGGCAACGACTCGGACCGTCTCCCCATCAAGCAATGTTCTGTCACTGCTTGGTAGAGACCCCAACGACGCAGACGGCCTCTTCCTCAGCAAGAAAGAGACCGCCACGCACCCCTCCCTATACAGCCGCGGGACCACTCCACAGTCCACTTTGCTAATCAGAGAACCAGGAGCGATCCCGCGGCTAGCCCCGGCAAAGAGGGCCTGTGCCCTCTCAACCTTGTCACCCAGGTCAACTTTCCACCAACGAAGGCCGATGGAAAGAGGCCCGAGCCCTCCCCCCCGCGGGCAGGCCACCCCGAAAGGTTACCAGCCCTGGCCAGCCATGGACCGGGCACAAACCCTCATTCCCGACCTCCACCGCGACGGGTATTAGCCAACGGGAGAACCCGAAGGTACTCAGTAACCGTTGTTGCCCAGGGAGCACCACGAGGAGGTTCCCGGCGTTCGCCCCCCGAAGAAAATAAAAAAGATAATTATACCTACGTTAACTTAACTACGTTAACGTCATGTTAACTTCATCACTGTTTTATGTTAATCTCATCACAGTTTTTTGACAAATTGTTAAGAAACACAAGAAATTTGTTTGTTAATATTCAAATATGGAAAATATATATATTTTCATAATAAACTTACAGTCGTTAATTATAATCACTCATTATGAAATTATAATATTTTGAACGGTTGGTTGGGTTTGAAGAGTTTAATGATGCCTGAACGAATTATAGTACTGGGGTTTAAATAGCTGAAATTAATATTTATATTTCTTTGAGGAAGTTCACTTTGACGACATTTTTTTTGGTGTTTAAGATTAAAATTTGAAATGATAACAAATTTTGTGAATATAACTTATTATATATGGAACTTTTTATTATACTAAGTCATACTACATAAATACTATAGAAATATGTAATAAAAAACACACAAATTAAAAAAATATTGAAATATTATTAAAAAATATAATAATAATAGTTAATAAAAGTTCACTTCATATATGATTAAGATATATAATTTAAAAAAAAAAAAAATATTAAATTAAAATTGTACGCCGTAAAATATTTACACACTTATATATTTCATATGTATAACTATATCTACTTGTATTATTATTATTATTATTTTGAAAAAAAGTGAAAATTTGTGTGTTTAGATATGCGTCCGCCAAAAAAGCAAAACATGAGGCAAAAAGTGGTGTCTGATTCTTTGCCTTTTCGGACGTTTACTTGTTTACATTTTACCTCCTCATCTAGAGTTAAAATTTATTTAAAAGTAGTACTTAGAAGGTAAATCTTCAAATACTTCTTGGTCTTTGAAAATCTCGTCAAAATTGATTTAGGTTTACAAGCGACAACGAGATATGAAACCGTAATCTAATTTTAATAAATAAGGGGCTGCCATACAAATTTTCATCCGTATTTCACAGATTCAATTTACTTCACATTTGTCGTTATATTTTGAGCAATATTCAAGTCACGGCTTCAATTCTATAAACAATTTATGATAGGTGCTCAAACGAATAAAGTAGGGCTAGGATCAAGTAGCATCAAATAGTTCGTCATCTAGGCCGGACTTACTCCTGAATTCTAAACATCTAAGGCGCGTTATACTTGTGGAGCTAGTAAGATCCACAAGCTCTCAACAGTAGTTGAGAAGCAAATATCCCCAAGGATCACACATTTAAGCTTAATAAGTATTACGAACTGACCAACGAACTGTCCAGGAATAAATTTACAGTTAGTTTGTACGCGGTAAAAGTGGGAGCGAGAGGTATAACAGGAAAATCTTTCTATAACCTACTTAAAGGCCTTTCAAGAACAAGTACCGGTTCATTTCTAGATTGTATATTGAAAGCGGTATTAGTAGGTTCTTTCCAAATTTGGTAGGGTAGGGAGAGGAGTATGGATACTGGAGGCGAGAGTGTATGCGCATAATTAAAGGGCCCCTTAAACTTACACCTGGGTCGTAAGTCCCAGGCACTGTTTGCACCCCTCTCCATGCAAAGCGATAGGCCCGGCATCCGCACGGTGAATCCATGGAATGCTTAAAAGCTTCGTCTCTATCTTTATAAATTTCCTCTAATGAAAAAGGAGATAAGGCTTCTACTTTGTAATTAGTCGTTTATTTTATCAAGTAAAGCTTTTTAAAGATTTGTAAGTAAATTCGACACATGTTACAGATTTTTTCCAATATTAATATTTTATCGCAGGCGTTCGAATGTATATTGTGGGACGATAAAATTGAACATGAACGAGATATAACGACACGTTAATTAAAATTTCAATTACTGCAGCATCCGTCGTTTAAGTTGATCTATGTTTGCAACTTTTTTTACGGTATTTTATATTTGTTGTTTTTATTACACTCTTAAATATTAATCTAGTTTTATTAATCTCAAATATGACACAAAAAAGTATACTTCGTGTCCATGGAATTAGGATGTTATAGGAAGCGGATGTTTGATTACTAGGTAGTATTGTGAATATGTCATCTAGATACGACTTAAAGATCTGTGACGTAGTCGGTGCAAATGAAAAGGGTTTTGCCCTCCCTCCCGATATTCCCAATATCTACAATAAGCATTGGCTAATTGTAGATATTGGGAATATCGGTGGACACCGGGACATCCATTGCCGGAGAAGGACTTTCCCGGCGTATCCACGCACAATCAACGCACAAACATTATTTCACCAATTCCAACGCAGTCAACATCAAACGTGTAGGCTAGTAAATAGTGATTGTACATCGAAGCTTAATATATTATAATGTTAAAGGTCTCTTAAAAATTGCTAAAAATCCTAGAGATAAGCTTGTGTGTATCTGCTGAAAGGTGTTAGTATCCTATCTATGTGTTTAGTCTTTTTCTATGAGGTTTTATCAGTAGGACTGACGATAGAATGTTGTGGGACATCTTGCTTGTGTTTTTTAGGTAACCTATTTTTTGAGTATCCTATAAAATTTTACAAATGATGGTGTAAGTTGTATAATAACTAAGTTAAATTTATGTTATTAATAACTGTTAAACGTCATCGGTCATATACAAGATTATTTGAACACATTTTGAATGTGTGACGTCAAACATCGTCAACCATGTAAACGTTTATCGAAATGCACACATTAAGTTGGTGATCTTGTGCTCAACACTTAAACACCTTTGCGAAAAACAGTGGCATTAGACCATTGCCTCACACTGGTCTTTTGAGCGAATGTAGTATGATGCCGGTTAGATCAGCCCATTAGTGTAGTCAGTAGTCAGAAGACCACAGCGAGTAATATAGCTAAACTTTTAAAATACCATTATTAAATAATAAATGTATCTCGAAATGAGAATTAAGAGATATTTATAACAGTATAAATAAAACTAGAGACTAGAAAAAATATTCATATTTTAAAATCTAAAATAAAAAAATATACATTATAACACCTGATTGAACTGAGCATAAAACAAAATTGTAACAAAGCGGATACGTACATATTAATTATAGTGATTACACTTTTCCAAACGTATACGACGTCAGTAGATCGAATTGTATCTTGAATTTAAATATCCTAATTCTTATTAAATAACATGGTTGCTAGCTGAATTCAAATGTACAGTTCTGTCACTGTTACTCTAGAAGAGTCTCTATCTTGTTTGGTTCTAACCGTGTAGAGGGAGGAAGTGATTCAAGAGAGAAATAGGCAGCAACAATAGAGCAGATTTGCTTGATGAAGATTCGTAATATACCAAAAAATAAACAATTACTTCAAACCCGCGTCGCTTATAAGCATATTAGATCTATGTACGGCTTATTGTATAAACATTATTGTTATTTATAGTCACCGTCTTCGTTACCTGAATATAATTACTTTTTTCTATGATTTTAATAAGAAACTTAATAATTAAGGAGCACAGATGAGTATTTCATGCAGCACGTCCATTTACTGTATGTACCTATGATTAATATTGCATCTACATTTTAAAACAGGAAGATTATTCAAAATAATAAGCATATAAGCGAAGTCAGGGAAAAGGTTTTTAATATATTTTTCATTATATTAAAAATTACAATTACAGTATATATATTTTTTAAACAGATATAAGTTTAGAATGTACACAATTAATTAGATACAGACACAAGCCGCGAGGCTATTATGCTTCAGAGCCATACCTAAGAACTCTGAATGGCTTGCAATACCAAGTAGCCTTCACACAAGACAAATTCTGATATTATTGTCGTCAATATAGTTGGATAAATATGTCATCATGGATCACGAAAATATAAATACAGAAATTAGAAAAATTGGTTAAAGTTATCATCAGAGTATAGTAATATAGAGTATCTTAAAATAATTATTTTGGTAACAACGATCTTGATAGGCAGATCGACAAGGAATGATTATAAATGTCGAATCCTGTAAATGTTTATTTTGATGTCTCAACAAAATGAATATTTTTAACATTTCAATAAAAAAAAACTTATTTATGTATTAACCAAAATCTAATATTTTCATTCATTTTATACATATTTTAATTAGCCTGTGAATGTTAAATAATATTTTTTTGGTATTGATATAGAAGAATTCTTAGTAGGTAGACGTAAACACTAAATTAATTATGGTTGAAAAGAGGACTAGAATATAAAATAGAATAATATATTTCAGACTATTAGAGAATTTATAGAAAAAAATATTTTATATGCACTCGATTCTCTAATAAGTTGTGCTTTTAGTAATATGCTATAATTAGTATATATGGTAGTATATGGTATATAAATAGGCTTTAATTTTAAAAGTTTAATAATAACTAAATTTGACCCAGACTGACCACATTGAAATTAAATTCAGTCTTGGTCATAACGTTAGCCCAACTTAATTTAACTGCATTATTCCACATCATCAAATAGCAATCGATATATTAAACTATTCAATGCAATTAATAGCTCACACAGATTAAATTATATTCTAACAAGGTTAAGAAATAACTTACTTTTTACTTACTACTTACCTTTATTTTATTTGGTTACTTCTACTATATTCATAAATTTATGTAGTCTCTTCACCATGTGTTCACATGTAGAATCGGATAGAATATATGAATAGAAGCCGGAACTTGCAAATTGTCAATGGACTTGTAAATTAACATTTGTCGTCAATATTTTGATTACTTCGGATAACCCATTGTTCAAAACATAAAATATTCAGACAATAACTGAATATATTGGATTAAAGTAGCCAATTAACATAGTATATATATATATATATATATATATATATATATATATATATATATATATATATATATTTATATAGTGAGAACTTAGATGTTTAAAATCAATAAAAAATATTTTATTTCATCAAACGTTGTTGTAGTTTTAGTTGTTGTTGTTTACATATTTTGTTATGACTATTATCATATATTTTGAGAAAACCAACTCGGTATTTCAATTGACATGTTTGGAACAAGTAAGACCTTTAAATAAAGTGCGTTATCAAACTGGAGTAATATACCAGCTTGTTTGATTTAACGGAAACTAGTTTAAAAGAATCTAAACTGATTATTGCAGTCATTCCAAGAGGACGTTCAACAGCCAGTAATGCTCGCTGCACTTTAACTACTAATATAATCATTGCACACAAGTGGCCAATAGAAACCGGCAACGTATGAGATGTTTTAACGGTCCACAAATCCCAGCGGCCCTCAACTACACCAAACTATTGCTGTACAATGTAAACTAACTGCACAATGTGAGAAAAACCGGGCTCTGCATATTAAGCTTTTGGAAAGATAGAAAACCACTTCACGTCACGACGGCCAAGTCATAGAATGGCCATTGCTTTTAAAATTGTTTGGGTACAATTTGACTCTGACTAAGAATCTCAACCAATATCTCCTACGGCTGTCTTATCATGAAATTAAATCAATCAATCAATCAATCAATCAATGGTGGTTGTTAAGAAACATTTCAGAATTAATAACGTTAATGTTACAAAAGCTAAGCAAGTATACAATATGGCGTATATAAGTATCGTTTGTATTACATACAGATGGAAAAGATAATTTTGTGCTTGCATGGTGTATATGTGCGCGCCTAGATGCGAGTGTGTGTGCATTTGTGTAAGTGAGTGAACGTATAGGTCTGTGGGGGTGAGGTTTAGGTGAATGCTAAAACCAGTAGTGGTTGGTTACTAGTCAACGTTCTCTATTTACGGGTGTCGGTATCGCTTCTATCGACTGTCATTTATTATGTATTTTATTAAAATTTTTATACTCATACCCTACTAAACCTCATGAGGTTTTATAAAATTGTATATATGGTCAATTAAAGGATTTTATACGTTTTCCTTATTACTTTTGTTCCTTATTGCTTATACGTTTATATTAAACATTTAAAATCGTTGATTATTTTTAACCAAAATAAATTAAAAAATATAATTTTAAGATATATGAAATTGATTTCGATATAGTGAACATAATATATTTTATCAATATATTATGTTAGCTTCTCGTACAATGAAAGTATATAAACGCAGTATATATTTATAATTTATAATCACAGAAATACAGACAAAGATAATAATGTTCTTCTATGTGAACTGTTCGCTCTCTAGGAACCAAGTGATCCTCCAACATCAGGTCCTAAACATGAAGCTTTTCATAGGATGTGACGTCATGTTCACTTAAAGTTGACTATTTGACACTGCGCTACCAACATTAACTGTCAACAACCAGTGTTGCCAACACGGCCATGCTGCAAGGTGCCTGCCCCAGGCACCACACGAATCTAAGTAAAACACAAAATGGGTTAATTTCATATTTTAAAATTTTAATGTCATATAGCTGAAAGAAATATTGCACGGCCCTTTATCTTATTTTATTATCCTTAAATATTACACATTAACTCCATAACTATAGAACTATAGAACTTTTACGACCGCCTGCACCTACTGAGATTCACTACAGTTAGGAGACCAGGTTCGTCATAACTTAAGACCTCTTGCACTTAAAGAACATTGCGCTCACTTAAGTGTACCAAGCTCGTCTCGTTCGTTTAGTAGTCGATTCATGGATAATGTATTTATAATATTTACCAAAATGTAAAATAGTTAACGCTTATAGAATATTTCACTCTCTTAAGCAAACCATTTAAATGTGCAATATTTCAATCAACAAGTATTTTATTAAAGCTCGCTTAGTATTATACTATTTCATTTTATAAATTTCATTGTCTATTTTACATAATAACGAACATTTTATTACCTTGCCAACACGGAAGTAGCTTAAAATCATTATTGTTATATTATACGTATCTTTAGTCCAATTCCCAATTGCAAATATTAATCCATGGCTTCATGTGTTCTGCTACGACTATTCCATTATATTTTTTTGAACTTCTTTGGCTACCTCGTAAGTCCATTACCTCGTATCTATCATTATTTAATATTTTCTTTATTTGAAACGGACCCTTAAACGCCGGTAAGAGCTTTTTACTTTGACCATTGTTACTTTGACTTTGTATTTTGCATAAAACTAAATCTCCTTCTTGATATTGTTTGGCTTTAATTCTAGTTTTATCAAATCTCTTTTTCTGAGAGTCTGCACTAGCTTTAATATTCGCATCTACGTTTTCACGCAACTTTGTTACATCCACCGAATTCTCGTTAAAAGTTTCCGGAGCTAGATTGTCACTGTCCGTATGGAGCCTATACCCAAACATTACTTCGCTAGGCACAGCTTGAGTTGTCTTATGTATTGTACTATTTAAACCTTGTTGCAGTGCTTTTATACACTTATCCCAATTATTATCGGTTGTGTTTGCACCCATTGCACTCAAGGCCTCTAGAATGGTTCTATTAAAACGTTCAGCTTGGCCATTAGCACGCGGAACGCCCGTTGCTACTGTATGTAGCCTAATATTTTTATTAGTACAGTACTCTAAAAAGTTATTAGAAGTAAAACATGTTCCTGCATCACTAATTATTCTTTTTGGATTTCCAAAGATCTTTATTAAATTTTCGAATTCTTTAATAACGCTACTTGTATTAGTTTTACGAACCGCACTTATGAAAACAAATTTTGTAAAAGCGTCTACAATTACTAACAAATATTTATTTTTCTTTATAGTGGTTACAAAAGGTCCTAAATGATCTAGATGTAGCGTATGAAAAGGTACAGCATATTTTGGTAAAGGATAAAGTTGTCCTTCTTTTGCTCCGCTTTTATTTTTATAATAAATACAATTTAAACAGTTTTTAATATATTTTTTTACTATATTTCGCATACGTTTGAACCAATAACGACTACGTATACGTTCAAGAGTCTTATCAACCGAAAAATGACCTATGTCATCATGATTACATTTAATAATTTGCCAAATACATTTTTTTGGAACAACCCAACGTCGCCCACTATTCGTTTTTCTATATACTTTACCACCTAACAATTCATAACTATCAAAAATAGGTTTATTTTTATCGGCCTCTCCTGATTCCAAGATAATTTTTATTTGAACTAATTGAGGGTCTTGTACTTGAACCGAAAGTAACCAATCCGCTTCTAAAATTGTCATAATTATTTCGGTTTCAGATTTTTCTCCATTTGAAACTGGATTACGACTAAGGGCATCTACGTGTTGCATACGACTACCTTCCCTATGTATTACTTCAAACGCAAATTCTTGTGTGGTTAACACCCATCGAGCTATACGGGGAATAATGTCTTTTTTTGTAAGTGCATACCTTACAGCACTACAATCAGTTATAATTTTAAAATGTGAGCCCAACAAGTAAAGTCGAAATTTTTGTAAGGAGCAAACTATAGCTAACAATTCTAATTGAAACGAATGATATATCTTTTCGTCTACCGTAGTCTGTCGACTGTAAAAGTGTACAACTTTTTCGCCTTCGTTATCGATTTGTGTTAATATACTAGCGATACCATCTCGACTGGCGTCTGTGTATAAGACAGACTCTTTATTTGGATTAAATATAGCAAGAATGTTTCTAGACGTTAATTTTTCTTTTAAAATAGAAAAAGCTCTATCTCTCTCGTCATCCCATATCCATAAAGCATATTTTTTTAATAATTTAGTAAGCGGGGCAGATAATATCGCACAATTTCTAATGAATTTACGGAAGTAATTAATAAGTCCTAAAAACTGTCGAAGTTGATGCACCGATTTGGGCACAGGAAAAAGTCTAACAGCTTCTAATTTTGATTCATTTGGCATGACATACCCGGGTTTTATTTTATATCCCAAAAATTCGATTTCTTGCTTAAAGAAGTGGCATTTTTTAAGATTTAACGTAAGGCCACATTTTCTAAATATTTGCAATACCTGCTCTAAGAGTTTTATATTTTCTTCTACTGTTTCCGTGGTTAAATATACGTCATCTAAATAAATAATTACTTTGCTAAACCTTAAATTACCTAACGTCTTATTCATCATTTGTTGGAAGCAAGATGGCGCATTAACTAAGCCAAAAGGGAGTCGTAAGAATTCATAATGACCATCTTCCGTAATGAATGCAGTTTTCTCTATTGAATCTTTATGTAAAGCAATCTGATAATACCCGCTTTTTAAATCTAAACTAGTAAAGATTTTGTGACCTTGGAGTCTATCTACCAAGTCCTCAATACGCGGCATAGGATACTTGTCTTTTATAGTTATTTTATTTAAAGCCCTATAATCAATACACAGCCTCTTTTCTCCATTTTTTTTATCAACCAATAGGGCTGGGCTAGCGTAAGGCGAGGTACTATCGCGCGCAATATTATTTTCAACTAATTCCCTTACTATTTCTCGTATAGTTTCTCTATTTGAATGAGATGTTCTATAAGGTCTATACTGGACTGGTTGATTTTTTTCTAATTTAATTACCATTTCGTGATGATTTACGCGGCCTAATTCTTTTATATTGCTAGCTACACAATCACTATATTGATTAAGTAAGAAAGTTAATTCGTGTTGATGAGTATCTGTGTCTAAATCGGTTACTAAAATACGAGCACAATGTTCCGATTGATCGTTTGCGAATTGAAATTTAAGGACATCCCCTATTCGAGAATATATTAAATCCGGTCGTTCAGTTACGTTTCGGCCTATTAATATATCACATCCAACCAAATCGTTAATGATAAACATATCGACATTATTTAATACAAGTGAATCTAAAGTAATGCTTACATTTATTTTATTAGAAACAAATTTATAGTTTTCTTTCGAAAAGCCTTGCAAATATATAGGTGAGGGTAGTGAAATAATATTGGTAGTAATTTGGTTAACTAATAATTTAGATATAAGTGAGCAACTACTACCAGTATCAATAAACGCTTCAAAACATTTATTTTGTATATACACTTTTTTAACAAATTTATTACGAACGCTTGAAGTTACAAATTTTGTTTCCTGTTCCTCAGGTTTAATATTAAACCTCAAGTTGTTTTTTTTAGTCCAACAAACCGATTCAACGTGACCCCTTTTCCCACAGTAATCACACTTATTTGCATCACATACATTTTTTTTATGGTTACCCCCACATAAAAAACATTTTATAATTTTACGATTTTGACTGATATCGGCATTAACTTGAAAATTGGTAGCTTGTAAATTTGAATTTGAATTCATATTTTTATTACTAATTGATGTAGACAAATTATTTTCAGTTTTAATATCACGTGAAGTACCTACTTTATTAAGGCTCTTATGGTAGACACGTCCATGTAAATAGCTAGCCAAATCGTCACAGGTAACAAAATTACTACCTTCGATGGATGAATAGATATTATTATCTTTTATGTTTCCTACAATTATAGATATTATATCAGATTCCGAAAAATTTAAACACAAATGATCGATTTTCGATTTTTGATCAAAATAAAATTCATAGAGCGATTGATTATCGGAGGGTTTTTTATCAATTATTACTTTTAAAAGATCAAACATATTTCTTCGTATTTGAAAACTACCCGCTAATCTTATTTTCCACTGGCTCCAGTTCCATTCCGGCCACTTTCCGTCTGTTCTTAATAACGAATCGTACCAGACCTTAGCTGAACCTTTTAATTTATTTAAGGCTTGATAACGGATGGTTTCATCTGACCAAGCAAAAGTTTGCGCGTAAGATTGGACAATATTTAGCCATGCATTTACATTATCTCTCAGGGGGTCAAAGTCCGGTATAATATTATTTAAAGTAACAGATGCATTACTTAGTTTCTTTCTGTGATACCTTGCGTCGGGGCTTTGGTGATGGTGTTCTTAGACTAGAACTGGTACTTGAACTTGAACTTGAAGAAGTGCGTCTCCGTTTTTTTCTTCTTTGATTCTTACTTCTTCTACCCATGGCGTCAAAAGATTGCTATCCCACTTCTGATGTTAGCTTCTCGTACAATGAAAGTATATAAACGCAGTATATATTTATAATTTATAATCACAGAAATACAGACAAAGAAAATAATGTTCTTCTATGTGAACTGTTCGCTCTCTAGGAACCAAGTGATCCTCCAACATCAGGTCCTAAACATGAAGCTTTTCATAGGATGTGACGTCATGTTCACTTAAAGTTGACTATTTGACACGGCGCTACCAACATTAACTGTCAACAACCAGTGTTGCCAACAATTAACACGTGAAGTAATATGAAGGAGTATTAAATTTGGCACACTTATAAATTATGTGTAGGAGAAGTGCAGAACGTTAATATTTGCGAATATTAATGCACTTTTATTACACTAAACTAATGATTAAAAACATTACACACACTATGATGCGAAACATTACACACACTAATTCATTGTTAACGTTGACATGTTCAATGTACATTTTTCTGATGTCAAATAGTCACACAGAGTTGATAGACACATGTAATTTAATAAAAAACAAAAATAAATATGCAGAAAGGTCTTAGTCAAAACTTTCATAAACATGAATACTTTAGATTACGGTCGAATTTCGGCCGTTGGGCGACCACTAGTTTTAAGAATTATACATTATTTATAATAGAATTACTATATTGTTGTAAATGATTAAATATATTATAATACGTGAATTTAGTTCGTTGTAGAGTTATAGAAAAATATATAAAATCGACATAATACTATAATCTTTTAAAATTTAAAATAATAATTGAAAACACTTTATGAAACGGTTTATTATTATTAATGAGCGAAGTTGCTTATTCATTCTGTAACAATTATATAAACATACCAATATAACAGAATTAATAATTTTACAATTATGTACTAAATAATCTAGTAAATTAAATAATTATTTTAATTGAAATAATAATATCTTTAGTTTTATTATTATTTTAATTGAAGTTGAAGTTAAATTTAAAGTTGAAAGCTTTTTATATAAAACTTTCTTTACATACCTACATAACATAAATACATAGTTATATATATATATATATATATATATATATATATATATATATATATATATATATATATATACATCCACCGGCCCTTAGTATATATTTGTAGGTATATACAATCGATATATCTGTTTACTTAATGGATATATTTTTACAGTCTTTACTAATAATTAAATTGCGAATTTACTGAATCGATTCTAATGAAATTAGGAGTTTGTCAAAAAATAAACATTATGGGGTCGCGAACACAAGGATTGAATATACAAATAGGCATATGAGCTTAATCTCTAAGGAGCAGATTCAACACAAACTAAGTTTTAATTAATAAAGTATTAAGCTTGCAATTAATATCCAAATCGTTTGTTTAAACGCGGTGTATGAGCTAATTATGATATACTAGCTGTTGTTCGTGACTGTGTCCACGTAGACTGTTAAACATATATTTATGATCGTAGTCATAAAGAGTCACAGGCAATAGCTAGTGATAATATAAATCCCTTCATCATAGTGTTATTAGTGATTGTAAATCATTTTAACTCTAAATGTTTATATTTATTAATATTAGTATAAGCCTACATGAAAAAGTCTTGAATCGTGTTACTTAATACATTTATAATTCATTACATTGTCGAAATTTTTAGGCAGATCCTTATTTTTTCTTGTATTAAATATAACCTATGTTCTTCAGAGGGATAATGTAGGATTCTAAACGTAAAATATTTTATGAAATTGGTCCAGTAGTTTCGGAAAATATTCAATTCAAACCAACGAGGAATCAAATCTTTTTTCTTTACAATATCAGTGATGATGATGATTATAAAATTATAGACTATATTTACCAGGAATAATGTAGGATGCTAATACTAAATTATTTTTTTAAATCGGTCTTATAGTTTCGGCGCCTATTCAATTCAAACAAACAAACAAATCTTTCCTTTTTATAATATTAGGATAGATTGATAGAAATATTATTTATTTTTATTTTTATTTATACCTTTTCCACTTAGAATCATAATCAGTGATCACTTGTGTACGTCAACATGGAAGTGTCAGGAGGGCCTATTACGATACTAGATTTATCGTAATAAGCCCTTCTGAAAAAGCACTTTCCATCTTAATGTTAAAGCTATGAGGGTTCCAAACGCGTCCTGGTCTGAGAAGAACCACACAACAAACTCAGCCGGATATATTTTTTGTTATTGTGATCACTGTTTCACAAACGTCAAACTTAAATGCAAATTTGGAACAACTAGAACCGTCGCAATCAATCGGAAAAGAAGCCTAATGATTTCAGGCAACGAAAATTAAATAATAATAACACAAAAAAGAAAAAATATATATAAATCTTCGGCCTGCCACACAACCAGTCACCGCAAGCAGCACCCGTTCACGAGCATAACACAGGAGCCAGCCATCACCCCCTTCGCACATATTTGAGGGAGGGAGGCAACCCGACTCCCGATGCTACCGCAAGTAGTGACTTCTAAGGAATCGGTGTGATGCAGAAGGTCGATAAAGCAAAATTAATTTACAACAAAAAACAAATTGCGGAGATTACTAGCTATTCGCAATACAATACAGATTCATTCCCAGGCCATACCGTCGTCGATGTAATCCTTTACACTATAGTAGGATTTTTTTATTAAATTATTTTTAACATATAATTTAAATTTATTTAATGAGAGGCTTAAGGCTTCATTTGGGAGCTTATTATAAAAACGTATACAATTACCCTTAAAGGATTTACCTATTTTATGGAGCCTAGTGCCGGGCATAGCGAGTTTATTTTTATTTCTTGTATTAATTTTATGTAAATCACAATTTTTTTTGAACTTTTAAATATTTTTATGAACGTAAATTAAATTTTCATAAATATATTGATTGTAAACAGTCATAATTTTAAATTCTTTAAATTTATTTCTTAAAGAGTCTCTTGGTCTCATATTATATATTGCGCGAACAGCCCTCTTCTGTAATGTAAATATGGTATCAATGTCAGTCGCATTGCCCCATAAGAGTATACCGTATGACATTAAGCTATGAAAGTAACTAAAGTAAACTAATCGAGCAGTTTCCATATTTGTTAAACGACGTATTTTTTTAACCGCGTATGCAGCAGAACTTAGTCTGCTTGACAAATCAAATATATGAGGACCCCATTGCAATTTTTCATCTAAAGTAATACTTAAACAATTGAAATTTGTGTGTCTGTAGGTTCATTTACTACAATTAAGAAACCAGTAACATAACTTTAAAAAGCAGAAAAAAAAATAAAAATTTCCAAAACCCCCGATACAAAAAGACCTCTAAAAAGAATAAAAATAATATTATTATGTACTTATTGAAGTCATTGCGTCGGGAAACCATTTAATAAAGGAAAAAATTAAAATGCAAGTAAGTTAAGAAAGGCAAATAAAGAAATTACAATATCGAATCGTATAGTCTAAGTCCTCAATGATTAACTTCGTAAAATAGACACCATCGTCAACGTACGTACAACGATCCCCCGACGCAACGACTTGAATAAGTACATAATAATATTATTTTTATTCTTTTTTGAGGTCCTTTGGTATCGGGGGTTTTTTAAGTTTTTTTAATTTATTTTTTCCTTAGTTTTTTTTTATTTTATAGCAGCAATTAAGAATGGTTTTATGATTTTATAGACAGTGTCATGATGGTGAAATTAAGTACTAATTAAATTCTTTTAGTCATTGGTTGAATGTTCAACAACTTTTTTTCCGATAATCGTGTTGCTTGAATGTGTTGCTTGAAATGATTTAGAAATGTAAGAAGTTACAAATATCTTTGGTATTATTGTTTAAGAATATATATTTACCTTTTAGTTATTTTGGATATATATTTACCTTTTATGACGTAACATATATTATACCATATTGTTCATTATGTACTAATTCATTTTTTATACAAAGATGTACCTTGTACATTTAGTGAAAACTGCATTTTTACATTTAACAGTCAAAAGAACTAGTTTAAACAGTTTCCATTGGTTCTATTGCGCTAACTTGATTTGTATTAGTTCTCTTAATCATTAAGTTCTAACACGAAATGTTTGTATTCGTTAACATTGCAGTCAGGGGAATTTAGCGTCATTACTAATTTTAAAGAAAACACATTCATCAATGTTCTGTTTATTGTAAGGTTTTCTTTATTTATTCATTTATTTAATAAAAACATACAACAATGGTAAATATTATAAAATGCACAACAAAGAAGAAAATTTTTAGACAATCATTCAAAAAGATAAAAAAATTGTTGTAACAAAATAGCAAGAAAAATGCTCTTAATAGTTATTAAACAGAATTTAAACTTACGGTAGTAGTGACTGATTTTTTTGAGTTCATCATAGCCATTTATTTATATTAAGAAATGTTATTTGTTAGACAGAGACGGTAGTTAACTTTTTATTGTTGTTTAAAGAAATTGGTTGTTGTACGTTTACAGGCTAATAATGATTTAGTTAGTCGTTTAGCTAGTTTAGCTAAAATGAGTTCGCAGTGTTCAAAAAGTAATAAATTAAATACGACAAGTTAAAGTTATTATTATTTAATTGATTGACTGATTTAATTGCTATTTTTATTTTTTTAATTCTCAAATACTTACTTTTAAGTTTGCATAAATGGTAAACTTAGGCGATTTCATTGATTTATTTGTTAAGCTGAGAATTTTTAAGTACTTAGCATATTCTACTGAAAGCCACTAGACGTTTCATTATTGTATTTTTTAAATACAAGAGATATTTTTCGGAATATATAATATTACTTAAGCTTTTGTAACTCTTAATAAAGTGGATTTTAATATAACAATAAAACTCAAAACAACTCATTAATCTTAACCGACCTCTTCAATCGCTAACCAGTTAGAAAAACCAACGTTTTAGAAACAGAAACCAAATATGTAAGCGGTTTTTATTTTTGAAGTGAAACTTCTTTATCGGGGTTGGAAAAAAATTTAGTGTAACATTTTTTCGTTACGGTGACATTTTTCCGTTACGCGCCAGCTTTTTTCGTATAGCTTCCTCTCTTTTACACCATGTTGCTATGGAAATACCAAATAATCAAAATGACAAGTATGTGGATTACGAAACACAATTTACATTAACCAAAAATAAAATTATCGGATTAGAGTTTTATAATTAAATAATGAATTGTAATTACATACTGGACAATACGATTTTATGGACTTGCTATTGAAACTAATAAATAAATTCAAGATTATAACATGAAGAAGAAATTATGAAATATAATTTATAACATTTTTAAAATACATTGATTGTCTGAAATAGAAGAAGTAAGAATGAAAAGAAATACGAGTATTGGCTGAGAAATGGAGCATTGGGGTCCTGATCTTTACAAGGTCTGTTGTGCTATACCTAGAATGAACAACAACTCGAAACAGCAGAAACCATGATGAAGAATAATTTTATTTGTGATATAGGGGCCTACCACGAACTCTTAAAAACTATCATAGTTTTAAGACGTTTCGTAGCAATATTACAATAATATTACTTTGATTCGTACCATGAACTTAATAAAACAATATTGTTTTATTCCTGCTTAGTGACGTAGACGTGACGTAAATGAACGAATGCTTTTCTATTCCTGCAATAGGAGGGAAAGAGACATCACTTTTATTTCGTATAACTTCATCTCTTTTACACTATGTTGCTATGGAAATAATAAATAATTAAATTTACAGGAATATGGATTTCAAAACAAACAAACCAAAAATAAAATTATCGGATTAGAGTTTTATAATTAAATAATGAATTGTGATTATATACTGGAAAATACGATTTTATGGACTTGCTATTGAAACTAATAAATAAATTAAGATTATAACATGAAGAAGAAATTATTTAATATCATTTATAATATTTAAAATGAATTCATTGTCTGAAATAGAAGAAGTAAGAAAGAAAAAAAAATGGGTTTTGGCTGAGAAATGGAGCATCTTTACAAGGTCTGTTTTGCTATACCTAGAACGAACAGCAACTCGAAACAGCAGAAACCATGATGAAGAATAATTTTATTTTTGATATAGTGACGATCCAGCATATTAAAAAGCCTAAAGTTATTATTTTTAAAGTGGATTGTGTACATATTATGTCTGTTTTTATACACTTATGTGTTTCTTCTATGAGAATATTATACGTTAGAAACAGTCGATTCACTTCTTACGTTTTAATTAATTAATATTCATGAAAATTCTGACGTTTTTCTGTTACGCGCCATCTTCATTTCTAAGTCACATTTTTCCGTTACGCTCCATATTTGAAGTGAAACTTTTTTACCGACGGATGGGAGAAATTTTATAGCAATTTCAAAAAATTGTAACGTTTTTCTGTTACGCGCCATCTTTATTTTTGCTTAAACTTTATCTAATTTAGCTTAATTTCTGTAAAGTTGTAATTAATGAATCATTTTTCAAAAAATTATGTCACAAAGAAGTTTCACTTCTTACATGTGTACACTAATACACACACACATATTTTTTTTTATGACAAATAGCAAAACTGCATAAAGATTATCCACCAAAATATGGATGTTTAATCTTAATTTAATTAATCTTAGTTTTAATTAATTTAACACTTAGACAATCACTTACACGCCGTAATCCGTATTCAATTCTAAATAAGGTTTATGAGAAATCGTGTGTTGCTATTTGCAAAAAAAAAACAAATACGCATATGTATGTATAAACATTATGTATAAACAAATATGTATGTATAAGTTTCAAATAATTATAAAATGAAAATATCTGATCGTTTTTATTGATTCTTTCATAAATAATAATAATCTGTATTGTTGGCTATAACGGAAATACAATTTATAATAAATGATATATAAGTTATAGTTTATAATAAATCATATTTATTGTAAAAGATATTTATATACATATATTTTATAAGGTAATAATAATAATAAAAATAATAATAATAGCCTTTATTCAGACAATATACAATTCCACATAAATATATATTATTATACATCATTACTTTATTAATTTATTCATCATTATATATATTTATTTTTTATAAAATTTAAACAATAAATTGTTCATAATTCAATACAGAAAATTTTTCACAATTCAAATTATAATATTTCTCACCATTACACTTACATCATTAAATCAGTTGAATTTATATATACAGGGTTATTTGTAAATAGTTGGCCTCTTCTTGCTGACAGTCTCTCTACATCAACCCCAACAACATATGTTATACAGAGTCATACGTAAAAGAGGGAGCAAACATTTTTTTTTTGTATTGTTTAACAGGATTTGTAAAAAGTCGTAGAACATATGTTGCAAGCGGTGGCCAAGTAATTACAAATAACCCTGTATATATTAATTTTCTAAAATTTATCTTGCTAATGCCCGTCTGTCTCTCTTGTTGGCAAAGGTCTCCCCCAAATGTTTCTATTTTTCTCTGTCACGGGCTACTGTTGACCACCCGCCACTCGTCATAGCTTTTATCGCATCCTTCTTGGTAGCCTACCCCGTTTACGTTTCCTATTGCTGCCTTCGATCACTTGTCTTTGCCTCTGATTGCATGTCCTATCCACTTCTGTTTTCTTTCTGATATATATTGTGACGTCTCTCTGATAAATATCGTGACGTCTTTTGTTTTTGTTTATTTTTCATGTAGGTGGTTTTTAATCTATCGGATAGTCTTTTTCTTACCCATGATGCTTCTTCCCGTCGCGTTTTCGCATGTAGCTAATTTCTTCGCGTGGGTTTTATTAAGTGCCTAGGTTTGATTGTCATATGTATTTCCTGATTCTTTAGACTGGTTCGTAACCTTTCCCCGTCTGTGTTATGATAATCAAGTCGTCTGTGAATCCTAAGTGAGACAGATTTTCGTCGTTAATTTGGAACCCACATTTCACACAATCTAACTGTCGAAATACTTCCTCCAGAACCGCTGCGAACAGTTTAGGTGATAACGGGTCTTGACGTATTCCTCTTTTTATTTTTATATCTTTACCTTCCTTTTCAAGTTTGATTTTGGCGTTACTATTATTATATATTTCTTTAAGAATCCTTATATATTTTAATTTTAAGCCTTAATTTTTAAGAGCTTACCAAATCTTCTCCTGTTCTAGCGAATCAAACACTTGCTATAGTCGACAAAGCAGCAGTAGGAGGTGATGATATATTCTCTGGACTTTTTGAATAGCTGTTTCACAAAATGAATGTGGTCTAAAGTTGAGTATCCATTCTTAAAGACGGCCTGTTCTCTCGATTGGTTGTCGTGTAACATCTTAGTTATTTTGTTGATGAATGAATGACTCTAGTAACTATTTTATAAGTGACTTCATATGATAAAACTAATACTAAGGACTTGATATTCTGATCAAGAAATATGATTTAACCTCGATATTAAGTTTTGTAACATTATTTTAAGAGGTCATTATAAAATTACCAATACGTCTAATAACTCTTATCATAAAAAACACTTTTTTAATATAATTGCTCTAAATAAATCCATAATAATCAACGAAAGACGACATCCATGCTGAAACCCTTAAATAGTGAAAGTTCAATTAATCGACCGCAACGAATTTTGACATTTATGTACCCATAAACAGATTTGGTTTTTCACAAATATATTTTTTAACTCAATATTATACTAGAGTTGATTTAGGATTCAAGTTTCTGTACTGTACTATAAAAGTCTGCTCCACATGTTATTAGTATTATAATTTATTTATATTATTTACTTCGTTTCTATATAAACATTTATATTTCCAGATTTATATCCTAAATTCTGCTTTTTTATAGCATAAGCTTATTTTATGATGTATTTACTGAAATATATCCTAAACTATGTTAATTGGCGGATTATTTCTTAAAGATAATGTGTAAAACAAAATGATTTAAATTTTTATTGAGTATTGTTAAGAAATTTTGTTTATTTCAATGTAATGTGTAATGTAATGTTAAAAGCATAAGTTATTTGTTATTGGAGATTGTATACGATACAACAAAGTTTAATAGTCACTTAAGACTCCCATACCTTATTGCCTTAGAGTTATAACATGATTTTGTTATTTCGTGTTAATTTATATTCATAATCATCTTTATATTTTGATTTTAATAATTATATTATATATATAATAAATATATAATAAAGCTAAATATTATAGTTTTTTATTTTCTAATTTAGGAGGGTAATAATACTAACTTAACACTACTAATTATCATGTAATTGTGTAATATTATAATTTTTGACATTTTTAACATTTTATTCATATGTAATACATTTGCGAAGGTATCCCAGAGGTGGCAGGTTCAAGTTCCGCTCCTTTTTAGGAGTATTGGATTGATCATTATCTGAAAAAAATCACTATTGATTAAAATGTATCGTAAATTGTGTAACAATAATGTGTATATTTGTAATACTTTGTTTATTAATGATTTCCTTTTCAACAAAAAAAAATATATTTATAAGTTCCCGTATAATTGTTGGGAAATAAAATGAAAAAAATTGTGTCTGTTACATTATTTTTCATAGTATTTAGATACTGGTTGTATAATAATATCATAACTTTTTATGATTCCCCAACCCAACAAATAGAATCATCAATCAACTGAAACGACCCTAAAGAAGCTTATCCATACAGTCGTAAGATGATGACAAAAATTGTTATTGTTTAGATATATATTTACCTACTGTATATACTAAATATGTATTTAATATTTCATATTATTTCTTTGTAAAGAATATTTTCCTCAAAAATAATAATAATAATATATTAATATTATTCATCTAAGTATGGCCTACCTTTTTCCTACTTTATACGATCTCAATATTAACAGGTCAATAAGATATAGACGAATCTTCGAATGCGCCTATTTTCATGAAAGATCAGCAACTCATTATTTAATTCTAGTTACAGTTGCAAGATAACGAGACCGCAAAAAGTATGTTAACTTTCCTACTACATTAGCATAGAAAGGCATAGGTATTAAAACAGGTTATAATCACTAAAATAAAAACAAATTTATATATATAATATTGTACACATACGATATGACACAATAAATGAACAAACTATATATAAAGTTGAAAATATTTTTTTTAAATTACTTTTTACTTCTGATAAATATTTTATCAAAATAAAACAACATAATTTTTTACTCTCTCGCAACATCGCACAGACAGAATGGTAAATGACTGGTAAATATAAACCTTATGGCCAAGCGATTAATTGCGAATAAGCTGAATGATAAAGATCTGAAAATAATAAACTGAATATATATTAAAATATACAAATAAGTAACAATATTAGTTATAAAAATCAGTGAGAGCACGGACTCTTTTTTACGCCCAATCTCAATTTAATAAATATTATAATTAAAGTTTAGTTAAAATTAAAACAGTCAATCTACTTACTGCAGAATAAGTAACCTACGAGTAATTTTGCTATTTCCTTAAATCGTTCAATTCTTTTACACAAAGAGTTTTATCAGTAGATATTATTTGTCAAAGATGAAATTATTTCTAAATCATAACTTTATTTAGAAGTAGTCTCATGCAAGATATTGAGATAGTGGGTCATAAAAGCTCCAAAGTTTTGTTATTAAAATTATATATTGTTAGGTTACATTATTGTTAAACGACTATTTTATAATAATTCGTAATGTTTTGATTCGTTTCAATATTTTGATAGTCTCTATATTGATCCATATAAATTAATGAATTACTAATTTAACTGTAATAAGAAGAAACAATAAGGTGTAATAATTTAAATCGTTAAATTAACTTAAATAGTAATATCTAGAATTGTTATGCCAAGTATTGGTTATTTTCGTATGCTTAAAGTAGTTTATTTGACTAAGGTTATTATTTATGTGAGGAGGGACATTTGCTTAGTTAGTAAAGACTTGAATAAGCTAGAAAAGTGAGAACCATTAATACTTCATAATTAAAACCAGTATTTAATACCGCTTTTACCGATACTTACAATTGTTCTTTTACGAGTAGTTGTTATTTTTCCATATTTAAAGTAGATGATTTGACTATGATTATTGTTTATGTGAAGAGGGAGTTAATAAAGATATTAACTGCGGTTAGGACGATATTCGGGACAGA
The DNA here is from genome assembly GCA_959347405.1 of Napeogenes sylphis. Taxonomy (NCBI): domain Eukaryota; kingdom Metazoa; phylum Arthropoda; class Insecta; order Lepidoptera; family Nymphalidae; genus Napeogenes; species Napeogenes sylphis. The sequence goes on along the minus strand of OY365788.1, from coordinate 22,876,385 downwards.
CACTGCTGTATAGTACCAAGGAAGGGTTAAATACAAGTATATAAAAGTGAAGTGTGAATAGTAAAATCTGTGAATACAATTGGACGTGGCCCTTTATAATATTTTACTTATTTTGCCACATAAAAAAAAAGGAAACATTTGCAGCTTATCAAAATAAAAGTCAAAGTACAAGCGAAAATAAGAAGAAAAAAATATTTAATATTGTATTTATTAATATTTTGTGGCTTAAGCAATCCATTGCGATTGTGCTAGTTTAGTTATTGCCCTTAGCCCATTATGGCAAATAGTTCCACTCGCATTAGGCCACGAGTCACATAAAAATATTAAACATTTATGTAATACCCTTAAGATAAGATAAATTATTCACAGTTATATATGTTTATTGGGTCGAAGCTAACTCTTATAATATGGTTAGGCAGACATTATCCTTTATTACTTATTACTTTTACTCTTTATTATTATTTTTTCTAATGAAAATCAAAGAATTTATTTTATACTAGCTGTTGCTCGCGGCTCCGCCCGCGTGTAGGTCACTTTTCGCGTAATCTGTGGAAACTACAATTATCCAGACCTATAATAGACTTATAGTTAATTCTATAGTATCCTATTCCCGTGGAATTATTTTCTATTATTTTAGAACTAATTTCATAACCATAGAAAACGTTATAGTGAGTCAACCTTAAAAGCTAGATATATCTTGTCGCGGACTTCTTTTTAAAACTTTTAAAGAGAAACAATTTCATAGAACATCATTTTTGCGTAACTTTCACCGTTTTCGCAGCGCACGCAGTTTTTTGTTTACTTTTTTACACCTTGCGTTAGAATATTCAAGTTTTAGTAATCATCCCTAATTTTTTGAAAATGAAACATAGCCTATGTCACTCGGGAAAAGTGTAGCTTGCCAACGGTGAAAGAATTTTTGAAATCGGTCCAGTAGTTTCGGAGCCTATTCATTTCAAACATACAAAAAAATAATCAAACATTTCCTCTTTATAATATTAGTATAGATATGATTACTTATGGACTTATGAAACAACGCGTCATAGTTGCAAACCTCTCAAAAAAAGGGGAATTCCATAAAGATGCTTCAGTATCTGTTATTAGAATTATAAAAATGTATATGAATTATTGAATTTATATAATATGCCCAATATTTAAATTAAAATGATTTGAATTGTAATAATGACCCAATAATAATAATGTAATAATGACCCAATGAACACAACCGCTGCTATTTTTAAAATGACGTAACATTATCGCAATATTCGTGCGAAACATACCGCCTCACAAATATCAAAAAGATATATTTTCACGGAACAATGCCTTCTCGGTATCTCAATTTTCATTTCCCCTCGTTGGAACATCGGATGTGATTTGTAGCAGTAGATAGTATACAAATCTTATGAACGAGTTACAAGTTCACAAAATTGAAAGCTTTTATATATCTTACATATTTACCTTCATAATTGTACATTTATTGTCTGTAAAATAAATACATTATGCTACTAATATTATTAATGCCAATGTTAGTTTGTTTGCCACGCGAAAACCACTCAACCTATTATTATGAAACTTTGTACACATACTTTTGAAGGTATTAAAAGTAGAATCAGATACGGTACGGTACGGTACGATACGGTAGCTCAGTTGGTAGAGCGACGGGACGGTTTCCCAGTAGTCGCGAGTTCGAATCCTGCCCGTATCAATTTATTTTCCATTCTATATTTATTTATAAGATAAAAGCATTATTGTCAATAGAAATTTAGACGGAGTCGCGGGCAACATCTAGTTATACATATTTTAACGCTCTGTTAATACGTACAATTCATTTCAGCCTCTTATTTAAGTACAATAATTATTGGCTAAGGTTTTTTAATGTAAAAATAAATAATAAGTATTCATTTACGTATAAATATAAAATAAAAAACGCCCTGTTAATAACATATCAACATTAAGTGTACTGTAAAGAATTATAATACAATAACTAGAAATTTACAATGTATTTATTTAATATTTTAATCATTGTTTTTATAACTTCCGTTATGTTATTAACATTTAGACTTTTCACTTTTTTTAGTAGTTGATATTTTTATAATTTATACATATAATAAAATTATCACTGATCCATTCATGTACATGAAATTAAAAAAAAACGTCATAGGGGGACTTTATAAGAGCAAGAAAACCCAAAAAAATGAAGCCTTTTCAGAGTTAGCTATCAAAAGTAGTGTTTAAATTTGGTGACCTTTACAAAGAAATGATATAGTAAGTAAGTCCTAGTACTGCCCATACAAATGTTTGTGATATTAATCAGCCAAGACAATATTAAATGTGATCACAAGGCAGAGCCTTGCTTTTCGCACATTAAAGATAAATTGCCAAGTGACTAAGCTGTGCAAGTTAATATTCAACCGAAGTACAGAAGTAAAGATGTCTATGTAAATATACCTGCTGAAAAACAAAATGTAGCATTGTTACATTTTCCTCATTCAACACACAATACTTTTACTTTACCAGTAAAACTAACTATTTTACATAGTTTTACTTTACCAGTAAAACTATGTTTTGAAAAGAAAATTGTTTACTGAAAACACAGCTGTTTATACTTCTATAGTATCTTATACCTTTTATATCTGCTGATTATCAACAAAGTTATTTATCTTAGTCAAGTGAAGTGGAAAATCCAAACAATCGTATCATTTAAAAAAACCTTTAAGCATTTTATTTTTCTCAGTAATACTAATACCACAATATGAGCTTCAACCATAGAATTAATATACATAGAATAGGTGAGCCATAGGTATTCGTATGAGCGTCAGTGAAAGACAGTTAAAATAAGATGCAAGATGTCATACTGTTTATCTTTGTCTTATTACACATGCGCAAAAAAATATTCATGACGCGTTTTTAAAATTTTTGAAACATTTCTGTATAACATTTTTGACACTACTCAATTTTGATCTCGCACTCTGAAAATGACAACTTAGCTTTCAGAATATTGGTAAAAATGACAATTAGCTACGAATTACACTCGAAACGACGACGAAGAAGCACGAGATTTCATAAATTGTTGAGATAGATAGGGTTTTTCGATCTACCTATCTCTTTTAAGTTCGAAGGTGATAATTTAGGCTGGCTTCCGTACTCTATGTATAATATCTCTATGGCTTCGACGCCGATAATTTGAATGGCGTGTCAAATGACGTCACATTTCCTTTAGACCAATGGTGGCGCGCTTTGGAAGTTTGAATTTTGCTCCCTTAATTTACACTTTTCACAAATTATTTTATGGCTTTAAATGATTAGTAAATTAAAAAAAAATGTGTTTTATAATAAGATGATAATAAGTATCCGAAAAAAGTATTTGAGACCATTTTAATTTTTATGCATAATCCATATTCCTTCAATAATTAATCGAAAGGAACTTCGTTTCATCCGGGTGTCCCTTGACAACTCTTAGTTATACATGTAAACCTTCCTCCTGCATCAAAATCCGTTGCGTAGTTTTAAAGATCTAAGCATACATACATACAGACATAGGGACAGACGCGAAATGCGACTTTGCTTTATAGTATGTAACTTGCTGTGCGTGCGACTTCGTACGCGTAGTTTTCGATTTTGATAAAAAGTACCCTTTGTACTTACTAGTGTATGTAAAAGCTATAAACCTTCAAGAAGCAATGGTAAGACAATAAGAGATTAATAACTTCTTTTTAACCGATTGGTAAAAAAAAACAAAATATAAAGTGAATCCCATGACTATATAATCCCGAAAACAGCATCCAAATTGACTAATCCGTTTCTGAGATAAGCGTGCACAAACATACAGACATTCAGACGAACAGACAAAATGAAAAAAACATTGTTTTGGGTTCTCTTGCTTATATAAAGGTTATATGCTAAATGAATTTTTGAAAAAATTTTTTTTCGTGTTGTGTACACAACTAAAAGACAAACAGATAAACAGACAAAGATTTAAAAAATGCTGAAAATGGATTCTGTTAGTTATTACTTCACATCCTGGTATATTTTTTAAAATATTTTCAATGTACAAATACTACTCCTCTTAAGATTTATATCTCTACTAGCGAACCCAGCCCGCTTCGATGGGCTAACCCTTACTTTACCTGGTGGCGATTTACATCAATGGGCATAGCATATTCGTTTTCTTCAAGGAAAAATACATGGTCATACCAATTTTTATGACAATCGGTTGAACGGGGCGGTAGTCGATATTTGACAGCGCCGCCTGGTGGCGAGTTACATCAATGGGCATACCATATAAACCTTCTCCGTGGAAAAATACATATACATACCAATTTTCATAATCATCGGTCCAATAGTTTCTGATTTCATCGATTTCATATATACAAACATCCTTCTATATATATATAGATACATTTAGTATAGAATAAAGTTTTCATGGTACCTATTACGTGATTGACATTAATTGTCATAACTTTTTTATTTATTAACCGATTTAGAAAAATATTAATAATATAATATTAAGAATAAATATTAAAAATATAATTTAGATAAACACTAAATGTTAAGTAAAGACTGTGATAATATATTCCTGAAAACCGCATTCAAATTAATTAAGCCGTTTCTGAGATTAACGTGCACAAACATACAGACATACAGACAAACAGACATATCTTGCTCTTATAAAGTCCCCCTATGACGTTTTTTTATTAATTTCATGTACATGAATGGATCAGTGACAATTTTATTATATGTATAGATTATAAAAAATATCAACTACTAAAAAACTGAAAAGTCTAAATGATATTACGGAAGTTATAAAAACAATGATTAAAATATTAAATAAATACATTGTAAATTTCTTTTTATTGTATTTTAGGTAATTCTTTACAGTATACTTAATGTTGATATGTTTGAAATAAAACAATTTTTACGGATTTAACTCGCGTATATTGAATTAAATTTTAAATTTACATTTTAAATCTAACCCGTATCGTACCGTACTGTACCGTATCTGATACGGTAGCTCAGTTGGTAGAGCGACGGGACGGTTTCCCAGTAGTCGCGAGTTCGAACCCTGCCCGTACCGGTTTATTTTTCATTCCATATTTTTTTATAAGACAAAAGCATTGTTTGTCAATAGAAATTTAGACGGTATTATTTATTTTTCTGGTTGAGAACAATGTTTATTAGGTTTGCCGCGTAATTATTAGTACTACAAAAAAACAAATTTACTACAATCATAAGTATCGTTTGTAGTTTTCGAAAAGCTTTTCAGATTTTTTAAAACTTTGTTTTTTTTTTATTTTTTTTTCTCGGAAATTATACATATAAAATATATATTTTTTTTCACTACAATAAACTACAAACAATCTCGAGTGTATTACAAAACTTTTAAATATGAGCGAAAATAAGTAAGGATTTTTTTAAGGCGGGGTCCAGCGTGATGGAGCTTTATTGAAGTCGTTGCGTAGGTTGACCGTTGTATGTATGTACGTTTGCAAAACCACCAAATGTGTATGGGTTACCCAAAATACATAAACAGAATGTCCCACTACGTCCCATAGTCAGCCAGATTGTTACACCAACATATAAACTGGCTAAACACGTCGCTAGGATACTGACACCTCTCCGGGGACATACACAAGCTTATGTCAAGGATTTTTACCAGTTTGTTAATGATATTCAACAAGTAAAATTAAATGACAACGACATTTTGGTTAGTTTCGATGTACAGTCACTATTTACTAGCCTTCCTGTGATTGACTGCATTGAAATTGTCAAGAAAAAGCTGGAGGATAACAACATGCCTGTAGAATATGCAGAATTACTGAAGCATTGCTTAACATCTGGCTATTCGATGTGGAAGGATGAATTCTATGTACAAGTTGATGGAGTGGCAATGGGTTCCCCGGTCTCCCCCGTTGTTGCCGATATCTACACGGAGCACTTCGAGGCGAGGGCCCTGTCCTCTGCACCTGCTATACCGAACATCTTTAAACGGTACGTAGATGACAACTTCACAATACTACCTATGAATCAAACATCTGCTTTTCTAGAACACCTTAATTCCATTAACGACAAAATACAATTTACAATGGAATTGCAGTCAAATAATACTTTAGCTTTCCTTGATATTCTTATTATCTAGAATCCTGACAATCCATTAGAACATACTGTTTATAGGAAACCCACACATACAGATAGGTACCTCAATGGTAAATCATACCACCACCCTAGCCAGTTAGCTACCGTTGGCAAATCTTTGTTTCAGAGAGCACAACACATCTTTGACGCTGAACACCTAGAGGGCGAGCTGCAGCATGTCAAGCATGCCTTGTTCAACAACCAACTGCCCGTAAAAAACCCCATCAAGCCACCCACAGTTGAGCGTCCACCAGCCCTACTACCACATGTGAAAGGAGTTACTGACAGAATCGGCAACATCTTAAAAAAGGTTTCTATTAGAACTATCTACAAACCTCAAAGGAAAGTGAGCCAATTCTTGAGACCTATCAAAAGTAATATTCCTTTACAATGTGCTGGAGTATATAAACTTGACTGCGAATGTGGCTTGTCATACATAGGTCAAACAAAGAGGAGCATCGGTAAAAGAGTTAAGGAACACATATCGAATATCAAGCATAGGCGTACATCGAAGTCTGCAGTGCAGTAGAAACCGTTGGAGGTAGATGACTAATTAACTGACTTACTGACAGACACCTCCATCTCGTTTTACCGTGAACACGATTGCTGCAAAGCATTCGAAACGTCGGGTTAGATTTAAAATGTAAATTTAAAATTTAATTCAATGTACGCGAGCTAAATCGGTAAAAACAGTTTTATTTCAACGTAAGTACGTTGTATGGTGTCAATTTTTGAGGACTTAGACTATACTATTTGATATTGTCATTTCGTTATTGGCCTTGTTAACTTACTTGCATTTTGATTTTTTCCTTTATTTAGCGGTTCCCGACGCAACGAATTCAATAAGTATATTATAATATTATTTTTATATATTTTAGATGTTTTTTTGATCCGAGGGTTTTTTATTTGATTTATTTTTTTGCTTTTTGAAATTATTTAAGTTTATTCTATGTTGTACTAAATGAACCCACAAAACACTGATTTCACTTGTCTTGTTTTTACTATCAATCTATATATATAGAAGGATGTTTGTATATATGAAATCGATGAACTCAGAAACTATTGGACCGATGATTATGAAAATTGGTATGTATATGTATTTTTCCACGGAGAAGGTTTATATGGTATGCCCATTGATGTAACTCGCCACCAGGCGGCGCTGTCAAATATAGACTTCCGCCCCGTTCAACTGATTGTCATAAAAGTTGGTATGACCATGTATGTTTCCTCGAAGAAAACGAATATGTTATGTCCATTGATGTAACTCGCCACCAGGCGGCGCTGTCAAATATCGACTTCCGCCCCGTTCAACCGATTGTCATAAAAATTGGTATGACCATGGTATTTTTCCTATTAATAAATTAATAATAATTAATTATAAAATAAATTAGTATAAATTGGTATTTTTCCTCGAAGAAAACGAATATGCTATGCCCATTGATGTAACTCGCCACCAGGTAAAGAAAGGGTTAGCCCAGCGAAGCGGGCTGGGTTCGCTAGTATTGTATAAGAACCTTTCACCAGCACCAATATAAGCTCCATATGTTAGAGACCACTACTTATATTGCGACTAAACATAGCCAAAAACTATCTCGACGAACCAAGCTTTCAATTAAAAAAAAATCGTAAATGTGAAATTTTCTCTAATGAAGTAAACAAATTACTTGCTTAAAATTTTTGTTGCACTAATAAAAAAATATTAAATTATAATTATAATACTGCTTATAATTATTAATATAACAAGAATATATAAAGGGTACAATAAATAACTGTAATTTGTACTTCATATACCTACATCGATTTAAAAGCCACAATTTTTATAATTTAACTAGACAACACAACAAATTGCAAAAGTATTTTGAACAAAAACTGTTTTGATTTTGTTAAAACTACACATTGAAGTTTCTCTACTATATGGGGAATTTAGTTATACAGAAGCAACATGCACAACGGTTCCGATATGACGCCGGTTTTACCGGAAACATACCGTCCCGTCGTAGTTACAATGAAACGTGAACAATGATAACGATTCTTACATGAAACGTACTTTCAATGTTGTTAGTTCGTGTTACAAGCCTATCTTTCGCTTGGCAAAGCTTTACATTCCACCATTTCTAGCTTTAGTAATATTGTGGAATAGGTTTTATAATTTTATCGACGTTACTTATTAAATTACGTTATGTATTTGTTTCAATTAAAAATTATATTTTATTTTATTTCCATTTATGAGCTGTCCTAAAGCTAATAATATTCTTAACCATATAATAATCTCAAACATCTAAAGATAACATTTTGTATTTCTTACAAACAAAGGAACTGTTTTGAACATTATTATTTTCTCATCAATATTTATTTGGACTTTCATAATCCCGAGCTCTTATTATTTTTTTGTCAATATTTATTAAAAAAATCATGAAAACAAATAAAAATCCTTTCATCCATTAACTTGATTTGCGAAGTGACCAATTTAACTATAAAAATGAAATGGATAAGTGGGTTTTGCATGTCTTTTAATTTGATTACCCGCTTTGATTTTGAAATTGCTTTTTTCTTTTCAGAATTAAAATTAAGATAATTTATTGTGAAATAAAAAAAGGTCATAGTAGTAATTAAAGCTAATTGTAGTAATAAAAGCTAATTGTAAATAGAGAGTAAATATTTTCGGAATACCAATTCTGTTTCTTATAGAATATAAACTTAATATGCAAAAGCTTAAATTCTAACATCATCCTTGTTTTGAGCATTTAAGATAAAAAAAAACGATGTTAATTAAAATAAAGTAATGCAATTCAGTAAATTCAATTAACTATTTTCTTTTTTAGAAGTCAAAAACCGCTGAGGTTATTTCAAAACTACTCAACTTAACAAACTGTATTCCTAACTTTAGAGTAATAAAATTTCAACAAGCATTTGTCCAACAAAAGGCAAACTTATACACAATTGCATTAAGCAAGTTATGAATGTTATGTTATCAGTGCTTTATTGTGCCAGGCAATTTTCTGAGCGGCTTATATTACTGAGTCATGAGCATGTTTTTCGGTGGTATATGGGTTTCATTTGCTTAAAAGCTTTATTCACTTTGGAATACATACACAGTTTTCAATGTTGATAGCTCGGAAGTTGGCATTATTATTGTTTTAGGCTATTAACTATATGTCTGACAGTTCTCAGTACTTAAATATGTACATAGATCATATAATATTTTGTCAATACATACATACATATGTTTAGTAGGTACTAATGTGAGCATTTAGTAAGAAAAAAATATTTCCTTAATTATATTTACATAAATAATTATTTAGGTTTACATAAATAATTATGTATTTATTTTATTATAAAAAAATTAAGTGGTGGTTTCATAGTCCGATCTCATACACTACCATTTGTATGAAGATGAAGAAGATCTCTAGGTATATACACATACTGTTTGTGTGTATATCTAGATATCTTCTTCATACAAGTGTACATACACATACACATAGTGCAACAGAACATAGTGTACATACACATACACATAGTGTAACAGAACTCAAGAGTGGGAGTTTAGCTATCAGTCCGATTAACTCAGATCTGCAGATCATAGCTGGGAGGTGTATGTATATAATGTTCTGAATATGAATTCATCTAAAACCCAAGCTATAATTATTGGTAGTTCTAGGTTGGATAATTAAACGTATCTTTTTAAACTGCGAATTTATTTCTAAATAGTATTCAAATAATATAATAAATCATAACATATAAATAATATAAGTAGTATAGTAGTACAGTAACTACGTAGTAAGTTTAGGTGTCATGGTATGACAGGTATCTTACATGGCCAAAGGGGTCCTCATGAAACCAAGTTTACAAGGAGTATTTTCGGTTTTTCCGTTTTGCAAATATGACCATGTTTCCCATTTTCGTTCTTAACTTAAGTGGCTCCCGATTTGTCTTCGCAAAAAAGCTCATTTTCTTAATACTCTTTATTGCAGTCTGTACAACTCTGTTACCCCTTTATTACCTAATAGAACATTTTATTTTTTACGTTCATGTGACTAACGTTGTTCCACCTCAAATACATTAAGTTTAAAAGTTTAATCCCCGACCCAAAAAGAGGGATGTTATAAGTTTGACATTAGTATCCGTGTATTGTTCGTCTGTCTGTGGAATCGTAGCAGCAAAACGAGAGACCGGATTTGATTAGTTTTTTTAAATCAAAAGCGTGATCTATCGAGATGGTTCTTAGCTATGTTTAGTCCAAAATAGAAGCAATCTTCTACAAAATATTGAGTTTTATTGGTGTCCATTCATCAAGGTGTCCGGAATATTAGAATCACTAGGTATATCACTAATTAACTGACTTACTGATAGACATCTAGATCACGTCTCGCCGTGAACTGGATTGTTGCGAAGCGACCGAAACTGAGGATTGAATATATAATTTAAAATGTAAATTTAGTTAAACACGAACTTAATCCCATAAAAACAGTTTTATTTCAAATTATAAATTACTAGTAGTCGCCCGCGGCTTCGTCCGCATGGACTTTAGTTTTTGCCGCCGAGTTTCAAACAAGATTTCAAACTTTATTTCAAAGCCTTAAGGGCTAAGTTGAAAATCCTTTCTTAGTACACCACTACGTACAAATACAAATGTACTCTCCGGTTTTACTGTTTCTACTATGTGCGGTTTAGGCTGTGTCCGTAACGTAAGGATGGAAACCTGCCGTGCTTCGGGACGTCCGATGAGGAAAGGGGGCCGGGGGAATTACATCGTGTAATTCCTGGGCACACTCACCAAAATGTTTTATTTACAACGAAATTAAAACAAACTAAATGTAAAGTGCAAGAATACACAGCAAGAAAGAACATTAAAAGATTCCTGAGGAAAGTGAATAATCTTCTCGTTTGTCTGGATCCCCATAGCTCGGATTTATAGTACTGCACATCCAGACAGTGTTAATTTTCTTAATAACATCTTACATTACACCAAATTAATTTATATTTTTTATAGAAAATCAAAATACTAAATGCATTTTTAAAGAAACGTAGTACACATTTTGAATATAAAAAATAATCAATTTAGAGTTATTAAATAAGTGGAAACATAAAGAATTTAGAAACGTACGTAGACAGGTTCGCGAGGCTTGCACGCCATTTTGATTACTTTAATATCATGTAAGTAGATGCTCATATCGTAAAAAAACTCATAAAAATAAAATTTGATTGCGTAGCTTACCTCCTAATGCTCTTGAGATTCCCTTTTTACTTTTATTAAGTCTTGATTACAATAAAACATGACTAGCTGGACATGACATGACAGACATGGCTTTATAATATAATAGGATTTTGTTCTCAGAATATAAATAAAATCTCTTTTTTATTTATCACGAAATTAAAACAAACTCAATGTAAAGTTTTCACTTTTTATTCAATTATAAATTTGTCTATCGCTATTGATATATAGCTAATATAATAACAATGAAAGCATTTTAGAATTATATCGTTTATAAATGTTTAGCTTATTCTATGAATAACAATATTGAATATTTGTAGCAAACACATAGACATATTTGTTATAACATTAAACATATATTATTTTTATTAATGGTTATCGTTTAGGTATTTTTATACCTTTAGGTAATTAGATCTTTTGGTATTTGTATGATTACTTTCGGACTTCTAAAAAAACATATATTTCGTATTATATAAATAATTATGGTTTTTTGTATACATGGATTCTATAACGAGTAAAATAAATAACTACTGTTTAGTTTATCTCCTTTATAGAATTTGTATTATAATATCATATTATACATTAATCTAATTAGAATATAAATTAATCTAATGAGAACAAATTTTAAAAATTAAAAACAATACGTCTTTACAAGATATGGGCCACAATCCCCTGTTAACACATTTTATGTATTTATTTGAAACGCTTTATGTGTTATATATTTTGGTATGAATATGTTTATTTTCTTCCTTCTTATATCAGTAGAACTTATTTATAATCCATAACTATGAATTAAATAGTAAATATTCATGTAGAAAACAAAACGAAATATGATGTTTATAAAGATTTGAAAAGTTCAAAGCTGAGTTTTAAAGCCTTTTGAAATGCTAGATGGTTAATAGAATCATGATTGTATTACATAAATCTGTATTTAAAGAAGAAATAAATAAATTATTATTAATACAGGTATTAAAAGTGCCTGTATAATCATTGCTAATATTGATAACAATTTTTTTCCAAGCTTTTATATGTTCCGATGTTCCAAACGTTTAACACTCTACTGTACTACATTCTGTCCCGACTTCCGAGTCTCCGGCAACAGGTAGAGCTGGACGAAGGAAATGCACTGACTTGTACAATAAATCATTTAATAAAATAAAATAACTCCATTATTATAACTTTATTAATACTTTAATAACAAGCAACATTTAATGATTATTTGGTTTAAATCCAAAATCACTATCATAATTATTGTGGAACGTTTGTATGAAATTATAACGTCAGGTATTAAAATGCAATGTATGGAAGCTAATTATCAGCGCGTTCTATTAAATATTTAATATATTAAATAAACTATTTAGATTTATTATTAATTACAGATTTGGTTAAAATTGGTTGTTTTGTCTCCATTGAAACTAATTTAAACCAGTTTTATTTTATTATAGAACTTTATCACTCCCAATTTTTAGTATCAGTTAAATTTTCTTAATGGAATTTTCTGAAGGGGGCAAAGTACATTCTCTGGTCTTTTTTACTCCAAAGATGTTGTGTTCCCAAACTTCACAGATTTTAGGAAAATACACATAAAAGGTGGCATATGTAAGTTTCAATATGTCTAAATATCTTCACTACTTTCGATACATACATTAATACTGCAACACTCCGAATGGTCTAGGAAACATAAATGTCTTTCTTACGGTTTTTTTTATTAAATATTCGTTCGTTCTCAAAATATGGACAAAGTTTAAGTTTAAGCACAAAGTATTTAGAGTATTAATTATAAATAAATCAATAAAAAATGACCCCTCTTTTACATTTTCCAATGTACTCGAAGGCGGTGTATGCATTTCAGGCAATGAAAACTGTATTTTCTTGAGGTAGTTTTTATATTTAGGGACTAATTAGAAGTCACAATATACGAAATTGGGGATGAAAAGGGGGATAACCTAAAATGGCTGTTGTTCGTATTTGCTCGCAACATCAAAAGTCTCTGGCAAGCAGTTGGTAGTATACTATTCAGGATTAATATTACTTTGTTTATTAAGGGAATCGATATTAATTACATGGATATTTGTAATTTAATAAACGGTCTCTTATCTTTTATTTAATTAACTTTTAAATGTAACTTAACTATGACTAAGGATTGTCATACTTTGGTCAAAGAGGAGATCTCCGATATAAAGAATATTTAAATTAAAAAAAATCAATTTTCATTAAGAATATACTTCGAGACTATATAATATATGAGACCCACTCATGAAAAATATAATATCCCACGTTTGTGACAGCACTGTGAGACCTCATGATACTGTTATTGCCATAAGTGTGCATCTTGAACTATATACTCGGAATCTTAGGACCTACTGGAGTTAGATGACTTATTAACATACTTACTAATAAACACCATTCTTTTAGCAGACATACTCTTTCTGTGAACAAGATTTCTGTAAAGAACTCAAAGGTTCCCGATGAATTTAAGATAATAATATAAGATTTAAACCTAATTATATGAGATTTAGATTCGTAAGACACTTGTGGTAAGTACCAATAAGTTTTACCTGGTAGAACAAAGGATACGGTACTCATAATTGTACATATAGTACCTATTCAAACAACTGGCACTTCTAAGACGTAAACCCGTATAATCGCTTCTCCTCCTTTAATTTAAAAGAATATATAAGAAATTTGAAGAACAATTTCTTGCTGATTTTTGCTTAAGTGTTGCCATGGAGATATAATGTCTATTTATTTAACATGAATATTTACACAACATAAAATACAGTGTAATCTCAAGCAAATAACCGATATGTAAGCAAACTGGTATGTTTTGTTTGAAAAATATGAGAATTAACTGAATTTACTTACTTATTTTATACATAAAATATAATTTTTTCTTCATGAATACCGTTTTCTATAATATTCTCACTTGAAATTTGTATTTAATTTTAAAGTAATGGTTTTTTTTGATGTTTTATAATACTTTTAAGTTATCGAAGTAATATTTTAAATGGATAAAAAGTTATTATAAGATATATAGAAAATTAACTTTTGCCTTTAACTTGTAAATATAGTTTCTTTACATTGTGTTATATCACTTGACCTTATTGGATCGTCATTTCATTAAACATCAAGACAGCTATTAGTTGCATATCAAGTGTTTAATATATAATGTGGAATACATAGTACTTGCAAACATTATTAGACATTGTGACGCTAAGGCTGAATTTAAATGTAAATTGTGCACTTTTTTTAGTTAAAATCAAATTTAGTTTAAATACATTTTTTTAAATAAGATCTAGAATTTTATAGAAGCCATATCTATTATTTTATCGATACTTTGTTTTTGGAGACTACAAATCTAATAAAAGTGAAATTTTTTTAGTAAACTTAGTTTTTATACATTATTATTATAAATATAAAGGGAAAAGTATTCTATATTGACCAAAGTATACATTTTAAGTTTGACAGTCGCTGACAAATTTCCATAGCAACTTGTTAGAAAACCGAGTGTGCATGAAATATGAAATATTTCTAGTTTGCTTTTCGACTAAACTTTTATAAAATGTATTCTTTACTAAGAAAAGATGTTAAGTATTCTCTAAAACTCCTTATTTTATATTTTGTACTCTATGAAAATTAATCCACAATTTAAGTTTCTCTACTCGGGATTTGATAGTAATAATAACCATATCGTAACCATGTGTTAAATGACGGTGTACCTAAATATAATTAAAAAAATATTTTAACTAAAATCTGGTGTTTGTATTAACCTGGAAGATTAAAAAAATATATGTACTTATAGCAGAATTACAGATAAACATAATTACAATAGCAGAAACACAATAACACCATTAAGACTACATTTTTAACAATAATATTATTTAAAAAATAAAACTACATAATATTGTACTTATGATAACATAATACAAAAATTTCATAAAGCCCAATATTAAAACACTTATAAGTGAATTTGTTATAAAGTGTTTGAGGATGTCTGCATACATTAATTGTTTCCATTCTCATCATTTTCGACTACACCCATAATTCATAAATACGTTACATTAACCCGGCGTCAGCACAGTTAAAATATGTTACAACGATAGTAGGGTTGGGTCCAGGAGACCCGTGAAGAAAATCGTCATAATTTCAATAATTACAAGACATTTACTAATATATGGCTGTAATTGGATAAAACGACTATAGTTTAAGTGGTCATGTATGAGTAAAAAGAACTTGAAGTAAAACTTTCTTTTAATATTTTTTTTATGATAGTGGAGCAAAATATTAACAAAAATAACAACCTTTGTTTTAAAGTCACAAAACTTGAACCAAGTATAAACTTTTTTTCTAAAATATTAATAATTAGGATACGTGTAAATCACATTTAATAAGACTACAAATAAAATTACAAATTAGTTTTATGAATCAGTCATATCATTGCTTACATATGCGCAGTCTCTACAGTACAATATTGCAAACTCAGTGCAGATATATTTGTTTCATTTCCGTCAAGTTCAATTACTTTTTCAGTCTTTTTTGGCAGGACAGTCTTGCAATCTTTTTCTGACCTTCAGTATCTTTGCAGACGGGTCCCTAACAGGATTTCCTAAAAAAATCGCGTATTGTTTGGCACATTAGTCTTAGCAACTGTAGGATGCCTTTACGGTCTCGCAAATGCTCACGAACAAGAGTTATGCGTAAATTGAGAATTTGCAACACTTTGTAACAATGTTGTTATTTATCTTAAGAAATATATGTGCATTTATTGAAGCCATATTTATAAATATATATATATTATAAAAATTTTAACCCTAAATCGAATGTTTAGGCCTAAAGGCATCTATGGCCACTTTATTGTATCTCTTCCAATAAAATTAATATATTGTACCTGGCTGTCGTAAGTGCTGACAAAATTCTACTGTGATTCTGTTCTGTAATTTAATCAGGGGTTCATTATCACTATTCATTTCACATGCGTTTTCGTCGGTATTACTAGTTTGTCTGCAATGCTCAAATGGACTTCTACATCTTCAGTTTGTGAATTTTCATGATCGGAATCTGATTTCTCCAAGATACTCAATATTCGCTGTTGTTCGCGTTCTTCGAGAACCGTTATTTCAAAAGTCATGCGAATAAAATAAATAAATATACTTTTTTACAATGGCGCGAAATTACTACACGAAGTGTATGGTTGGATCAAATTTACCCTTTGTCATGTTTAGAAGCGTTTATACATCGCTGCGATTGCAATACGACTAAATATCGATAATCCGTGGAAAGATACGACTTTTAGCTCCAGCTATTGAGAATTATGGCAGTGTGGCACCAAAAACATTAGAAATACGCGCATTTGAAAATAGCCCGGGTCAAATAGACCCAACTGTGCGAACGCCGGGTTAAGTATAAAGCAAGCATTTTTATAATCATACTTTGAGGTTCCTCTGGTATTAGTATACCGGCCAATTTAGGTAATTTTTTTCGATGGGAACAGGTGTTTCGAAATCAAGACTCAAACACACGCAGGACTAAAATCAAAGACAAAGTTAAAATTTTTTTTCTATGAAAATGTTTTATATTTATTTGGACGAGTCAAGAGTTATAGATACCATATTAGACTTGTAAAAAAAAATAATTAAACCAGATATTTTTTTAAGAAATGATCAACTTATATTTATTAACATATGATTATTTTATGTTTTAATATCCAACGATTACATGTAGTTCAATGGTTATTATATTTACTTAGTTTAATAAATACGTTAATTCTTAGAAACAACATTTCGCCGAAGAAACTAAGTTTCATAATCTCTTTAAAAATATTTTCATCTTGTTTTAGTAATAAGTTTCTAATAATATTAGCTTAAATTTTATTAATTTTGATTTAAAAAAAAATGTACTCACATTTAAAGTTATATAAATATGGAATGAAAAATAAATCGGTCTCGGCAAATTAAACATAATTTATGTGATCTTCTTTATTTTTAATCCTATATTTATATAACTTTAAATAAGCTTAACATGGCTATACTTTATTAAAGATATTTTCAAACATGTACTCACATACTATTTACACACATACTGTAAGGAAACTAAAATATAAATTTAACTGTTTTACATACTATCCAACAAAGAGTTGTTAATTTAAATTGTATAAAATAATTCAACATTAAGTTTTATAACATTTAGTGTACAGCTATAACAAAATACATATCTTTTCCTCTCCGGTTCTTGCCTTAACCTATGTTATTTTTTTTCACGGTCCAGAAATTTGCTTGGGTCAAATGGTCATATAAACTAAAAATTATAGGAAAAAAGTAAGGATTACAAGGATTGGATTTTTCTTGGATGCATTAAACACCCTGTCTGATTTACTTGTTGTCACTTGTTGAGTGATCACAATATAGTAGTTTTTTAATATTTTGTCTTTCTTTTCTTTTTTTATAAAAGGCTTCTTCTCAATCAATTATATATCAATTAATAAAAATACAGAATTATTAAACTTGCCATTTTTAATTAAAAGTTATATTTCTGTAACTAAAAAGCAAGTTATTAATAGTAATGCCATACTCATATTTATGATAACACACAATTTTCAATCTTTATGCATAGTTAATGTTATTTTAGTGAAACAATATGTAGTATCTATGTATTCTTCCGTTACATACTTCTGACCTCACTACTATCTCGAAGTGTCCGTGTTGAGTCAACCTCAATTCTCGGAAAAAAATAAAGTAAAAATATAAAAATATTATTTAGGTATTAAACATTTTAAATATTTGATAATAATTGTATAATCTCAACCATATATTATTTATTAAATAAAAGTTCTCGATTGTATGATAATGATGTAGGTACAATATAACCATAATATAATAGAAATTTGATTTCATATTTTTTTGTAAAAGCAGTTATTTTATGAAAATTCTTTATTCATTGTTGTGGAAACAATAGATAAAACTGTTCATTCGAAAACGGGATATTGAAAGAGGTCAGATAAATTGGTATTCACGGCAAACGTCGATTTGCGTTCGGAACAGCGGTTGTTCAGTTTTGTTGTCATAAGTAAAATGTTCTTCATTGTTAAAAGAATCTGTTTATAAACATATTTTGGTTTCTTGTTTGTTTTTAATTTAATTAAAAGTAAAAGTGAAAGTAAGAGTAAATTAAATGAAAATAAATATATTACTCTAATTGAAATTAAATATCATTTCCAATGTTAATAATAACAGTTCAGAAGATTTGCTTTTTTCTCGTAAGTCTATATTGTTTCCGTTCTTTTCAATATCATAATAATTGAGTAAATAATTAGCTACCGAAACATTAACAATTTAATTATTTTTGTAAAATTTAGAAAGACCAACTGAGTGAAAATAAATCCAATTATTGATTTTAAAAGACCTAAACAATTGATCTTTTATAGTCACATTTAACTGAAAGAGAAATTCTATCAACCTTAGTTATTTTTCTTAGATTTTTCTTTATTTATTCATTTAAAAATTCAAAAATAAGGTTACAGTGTCTAAATATGTATGTAACCATTTTAATTTTAATTTTGGTTTTGACATCTTTTCAATTTTAATGTACAAATTTACAAACAAGGCTGGTTTGGGTTGTCGAAGGAAGCCTTTTAGATGTTTCCTATACAGACGATTTTATATAGAATTCTAGATTCTTCGAAGCAAGGAGCAATGCAGTATCTCAATGTAGTAGTAATGTGTATTCTCAGAGGTCGCAGCTTAGATTCCTTCAAGTATCGATTTATTTTTTATTTTTATTTTTTTATCAGTATAGACTATTTCTAACAAAAATCATTTAATGTTGTTTAATTATGTTAAAACATTTTCAAAAAATTATTTTAATCTTCTTTCCGTTGTGCAGATATTATTTTATCAATCTTTAATTACTTTTAACCAAATTAATTCAAAAATATTAATTTCAATCAAATTATCCAATTTACCTAAAAATACCTAAATGATATGGCTCTATGAAAATGGTCTTATACAATAATTAGATACCTAAAAAATATTAATCCTATGAAATATAATTACTTCTTTAATTTGGGCTAAGAGCAGTTTAAACTTTGGTCATCTAAAGTCAAAGTTTAAACTGTTTTTATTATTCTAACAACGAGAAGCTCTTTTTAACTATCCCGTTTATTTATGTGTAATTTGTAACTGATTAAATTTGCGTTCAACTTATCCGAGCGACATAATTTCGTTAACAAATCAGTTAAGTTGGAGGCTATTTCGACAAGTCCTTTCACTGGATGTCAATTTGTTAGGGTACTTATTTATATTTTTGCCACGTAGCTCGTGGCAACCAACAAGGGGAGGTTTGGTAATTGATTATTTTCGAATCCAGCAAGTCACTAATATCTTGTTTAATCTTCATTCCTATTATAATAATAAATATAATAAATATATATATATATATATATATATATATATATATATATATATATATATATATATATATATTATATACATGTATATATTTCTACGTATTATAAAATAGTGACTAGGCTAAATCAATTTTAACAAAATAATTCTTATGCATTGTCACTACCCTGTTTCCTGTAGTTAGTAATAATAGTTTATGTTTATTTGTTTATTAGTCTGAATAATATAAACATTTGCTTATTCTGTGAGCCAACATTAAAATTTAAAAAATGTCTCTTACATGTGTTAAATTTTTAAAAGCTCAGAAGAGCTTTTTGTGAATAAGAAAATATTGAATAGCAATTTGAAATTTGAGTATTGTTTGACATTTCTTTAAGAGATAATGGTGCTTAATATATGAAGGTACATAAATACAACAAATTTACATATATTTTTGTAAATTATATATAATTAGTCTTTCTTTATATATATAATTATTTTTTATTCTTTGTCTGCTTTCTTTATTTTCAATTTAATTGTTTTTTTAAATTTAATAATATATTTTTAAAATATCTATATTATTCTAAAAAATAAAATGACAAATTGTAATGTTTTAATTATTTTCATTGTGGAGGAAGATTTGGACGTGCATGGAGTGTGTTTGTATAAATTAATAATTATAAGAACAATGACTACTATGGAACGACTAAAATTATAGTGTTTTGCGCTTGATTAATAATTCTATGCACAACATTTCATGAACCAGCCGTAATTAGTTAAAGTTTACCCTTTATTTCGGGTGTTTACCTTTAGCATCGCATAAAAAGTTTCCCTCACGTTTTGACTAATAGGACGGACCTTCTCCAAACATGTCATCGTAAATAATATTATGAGATTTTTGGTATTATTTAATATCTCAAAAGCGATCCTTCGTAATAATTTAGTATATTATTATATGTATGTGTATTACTATATTTTATAACATTGTCTATTTAAGTATGTGAGCAGGTATATATACCTTTTATAATATAGCTTTCAAGCTTAAAGCATAATAAAATTAACATGTAAGATATATTTTCTCGTTTGTCTATTACATTTAGATAGATAGATAGATAGATAGATAGATAGATAGAAAGATAGATGGATAGATAGATAGATAAGCACTTTATTGCACAAAATAAAAAAAAAATCAACATGCAGTGGAGTTCTAACATTTAAAAATAGTATGCAAAGGCGGTCTTATTGCTAAGAGCAATCTCTGACAGGCGTCCTTCAGGTGAAAAAACTTAAGTGGATGAGAATACGGGATTGTGCGATTGAGGAGAAATAAATAGTGAAATAATATTTAAACTTAAAGCCTGTAATAAACTGTTTACTTAAAATACTTACAAATACATAAATTACAAAGAAATATAATACATACACGTCCATACATATAGGTACACATATACACATACATATATTACTTAATATACTTAGCACGAACAAAATACTAAAATAATGATATTTTATTGTAGAATATTTAATAATACTAATTGTTTAAATTGTTTGCTAAAAAAAGACAATAATTTATTTCAAAATGCTGAGATACGGTAGCCCAGTAGGTACAGCTGAGATACGGTAGCCCAGTTGGTAGAGTTGGTTCATTCTATATTTATATAAATTTAAATAAGCTTAACATGGCTATACATGTTTAAAGACATTTTCCAAAATTCTGAGCTAATGTTTACAAGATCAGATTCTAAGTCGGAAAAATGATTAGTGGAAGGAGGACAGCAAATGACTTCAAGAACGACCTTAGCTCCATGAATAATGACTTTTACAAATAAGCAAAGCTGAGCTGATACAGAATATTTTAATGTTAAAACAGAGTGTCGACGTATCTGAAGAATCCAACGAGAGAAACGAACCAGAATCACAAGCAGAGTAGTATGACTCGCTATCTGATGTTATAATGGTGTAATTCAATGTAATAAAATTAAGTACTTGTACTACTAAATGGGATTAATAAAATAAAGTAAAATATAATAAAGTAAAATAAAATAAAGTAAAATGAATACAGTTTTAAATAAACTAAGACATAATAATAAGAAATAAGTAGC
This sequence comes from Napeogenes sylphis, assembly GCA_959347405.1. NCBI lineage: Eukaryota > Metazoa > Arthropoda > Insecta > Lepidoptera > Nymphalidae > Napeogenes > Napeogenes sylphis. The sequence continues at coordinate 22,854,561 of OY365788.1, read as the reverse complement.
CTGCCAGAAAATTCATAAAAACTATGACTATACCAATATCAAAAATAAAAGTAAAATGTTTAACAATCAATAAAAAGCAACAATTTGAGCAAAATTATGAACCAAATATAAATTAATCACTTAACTGCACTACAAAATAAAAGCAATAACGAAAAAGAGGCATATGACTCACAATATAAGTAAATACATCTTGATATATCAAAAAATATTAAAACACAGTAACAAAAGATATGAATATTAAAAATGAAGTAAGTAAGTAAATAACTTTAAGATAATCTTTGATAGTTTTAAGGGTAGTATTTTATTCATGGACGACACTTGCTACTTACCACTAGGTGGGTGAATGCACATGCCATGTCTTTCGATTGCAGATATTGGACGTGCCCCACGATTTTATTTTATTTTAATCAATGCATTAAAATGTGTATATTTAAAAAATGACATCTTTTGTCATAGGTGTTTACATAAATGTATATTGCAGTTTTAGGAATTTATGTGACCATAGATATTTCCAGAAAGTGAGTAGGTTACGAATTACTTTATTTTGAAAATAACAATGTATACATATAACAATGTATAACAATGTATACATATTGGTACCCATGACTGTATCCATGAAATTATTTTTTAGCTTTTAGTACATTTATCTGCAATATGAAACCGTTTAACTTATTTTTTTTTACTTTTACATTTTTAAGTATTTAGTTTTTATTTCTCATTCTATTCAATTCGTTGAGTGCCTCATTATTGTAAGGTTTCTTGCCTGTTAGTTTATTGTAGTCAAATTCTTCAATACGTAATCCCTCCAAAGATCTCACTTTACTAAGAGCAATGTAGGCTTGGCCTTCCTCAAATAGTTTAGCGCCTAAGTCTACGACGGCGTGATCCAGAGTGCTGCCTTGCATTTTATGCACCATGGAAGCCCATGACAATATTAAGGGCAACATTCGTCTTTCAGTCGTTCCGTAATTAAATTTGGCTGGAAACTGTATATTATTAGGGATTAGTTAATGGCGCTATAAGATATATCAACGAATCGTTTCTCCCCTATTTCGCCGAACTCAGATCTACGCAACAGACGTACCTTCGGTTCAAATCGACTTTGCAAGAGACGGCGTACATCTTATACACCCGAAAGCCATACAGTTTCCAGCCAAATTTAATTACGGGACGGCTGAAAGACGAATGTTGCCCTTAACTTGGGTGGTGTACCCCTATCGACGTATCATTTTTAGCCAGCCTAACGCCACACAGTTCTTGACAGGATACCAGATCTTGACTTGGGTGGGAGATTCATATTGTAATTTTGCATAGTATACTGTATTATACTTATCAAGCCCTTTATTTTGATACCCATATTGATTGGATTGAAAACTACATTATCCGCCATTTTGTAGCAGTGACCTTTGATTTCAATTTTGTATAGTACACTGAATTTTACTTGACAAGCCCTTTCATTTGATACCCATATTGATGGGATTGAAAAAAACTAAGTTGTCCGCCATCTTGTAGCGGCGGCCATCTTGGATTCACAATAATATTGATATGGATAACTGTATTGTCACCAGAATCAAAGGCGTATACCAAATTTCAGATCAATCAATTAGCAGAAAGAGGGTTAAATTTCAATTACTAAATTTGACCCAAACAAACAAACAAACGGGGTGAGCTAAATAAAACCGTTTAAAAATATGTATAGGTTGGTTCGGTTCACTGTAATTAGGTTCCATCAAAAAAACTATACAATTACAGGAATAACGTTTGAAAAACAAATCGGAGTTATATTATATCTTATAAATCAACATTATGACACAAATACCAAAAGTCAAGTACCCTCAGCTTTAAAAACATAGAAAAATTTTCTTCTTAGCTTTTGGTTATTTTATTTATTGTATTGAAAGTTCCTACCGGAGGCCATGAACGCATAACCGAGAAGGAACATCTAAATGCTTTCATTTCAAAACCTCCTTCGATTGATATTGCAAGAAAAAACTTCCGGCTTCGTTAAATAAGCAAAAGGAATTAATTATAGTTCAAGTTCTAGCAGGCTTCCAGATACATAAACAAACAGTACTTACTTTAAATTGTAAACGGACAAGAAGAGGGCCACCTTAAAGTAGCAATCAAACTTTTCTTGCACTTTTATGTCTCTTAATGTGTTTAAATGTGTTCACCAGCGGCATCGAATTGGTTTATCTTATCTTTGCATTCGTTAGCAATTAATTCGGCTTAAGAATAAGACATCAAAATGAGCAGATTTGAGAACTTGCTTACCGCTAGTTACCATATACTAACTCCTATAATGTTTTCCTTGTTCATAAATTCTACCAAATCTTCAAAAAATTGTGATTCTATTAAAAATCTTTAAAATATGAACTCAACACCCAGCTGGCGCAATCAGATTTGAGGAATTTGCTAAAAAGTCATTAGTATCTAAAATCTTTTATATATCCAGATTGTTCAGAATCTTATCATTATTGGTAGTTTGACCATTATGAGCGTAAGTCGGACTTCAATAAATAATATTTCAATAAATTGACTCTTTTTAACAATTGCATTAGATATTTAACATTGATAAAGATTTCTGAGTCATTTTTTCATTTTTGTATTATGAAACAATTAGAAAAAACATTAGAAAAAAAAACAATTAGGGTTTTTAGTAATTTAAGATTAAAATGACTCTAATTGCAATAAATACATTTTTTTAACATTTACAACCATAATATGTTAAATGTAATATAATTACCCACTTCTTTAAGATACCAACATTTTACATCAAGTAGATAGATGAAGATGAAGATTTTAGAAGTTCTAATTCTTCATTCTAATTATAAAATTATATTTTTGTATTTTATTCCATTTTATTGCGAATTTTATTTTCCTTTTATTCTTATTTAGTTGTCTTCATAGAAAAAACGGGTTCTATTTTTTTTAAACAATCATAAAAGTTATGCAATGAAATTATAAGCATGTCTATTTTTTAAAATATCTGAAGTTCTACTAGTTGCAGAATAATGCAACTACAGTACTGCAGATTTACATTATTGTAATGCAAAATAATCTATAACAATCCATTTTTGAAAACCAATATAAAGTTCATTTAGTAAATAATCTTCCTTTCTCGCCACCTTTCACACAATAGAAATATTTTTTATTCCTTTAAACATTCTAAGCAATTCATGTTCTTCATACTGACGTTCTCGATTTCAATAATTTCCACTTTTGAGAATATGTTCGCTTCTCTCCTATGTCACTTTAAATGTCTTAAAATACCTGACTCCAATTCTACATTTCTATGTCATTGCTGATCACAGTAAAATCTTAGGGCTATACTAAAAACAGCTTTGTTGCGATTTATTATTATATATATTTATTGAGATTTATGTCTGTACCATTACATTACTAAAATATCCTTACCTGTCTTATTTCAAAACATAAGCACCTATTTTAACATACAATTATAGCCTAAAATATTTTTCTAAAAACATGGTCTAAGGTAATTAAAAAAATAAAAAAATATATATAAATAAAGATATATATATAACACTACTACTACTTACTCCTAGGAATCTGTGTATTCCTGTGAATTAATTAATTAACAAAATGTTATTATTTTTATTAATATGATGATGTTTGGATGATCATATACGAGACCAAATTGTTAACTGTTGTTATCAATATAAAAAATCAATATAAAAAATGGATTGAAATATCAATAAGCATTATTTTGAATTACGATAATATTAATAAGATCATCCTGATTTAATATTGTAAAAAGAAATCAAAATGTAAATCAAATATTTTGTTTGTAAAGTCATCGACTTAGTATCCTTGAAATTAGTAACATTATTTATTTTTGAGAATGAATACAAAATTAAATCTTCTATATGATAACGGTATTTGATTTCTTGATCATATTTTACCAATTATATTTAAGAGGTGTTTACGAACGGACGGACATTGTTTACATAATATACAGGGTTATTTGTAATGAGGCAACCTCTCTTCATCAATCCCAACAACATTATTGCTACGACTTCTTAAAATTTATATTTTTTAAAATGTAAGTTTTGCTATACAAAATTTATTAGTTGCCAATGAACTGGCATTAACTCTGAGCGTAAGTAAGACGACCGGGGCGTTGCACTTTTAAGTATATCTTACAAAATACAGAGTGATAAGTAAAAGAGGAAGCTTTTTTTTTTCGCTTGTTTGTGTTATTTATCAAAATTTCTAAAGGTCGTAGAACAAAATATTAATGTTGTGATATTAATGTAGAGAGGCTGCCTGTAAGAGGTGGCTAATTTATTAAAAATAACCCTGTGTAAGGGATAAAATCTGGACCTTACAATAGTCTTAGGTTTTAGGACATTTAAAGATTTAAGAGAATTAAATTTTTTTCTTATTTTTTTTTTGTTGAGTCAAAAAAATCTTCTAAAATTATATAACATCCGAGACGTTAACTCATGCGATACGAATCATATTAAATATACACTTAGTTAGATTTTTAAGAGCTGAGTATATTATATTATGGACATCAATTTCTTTATACATCCATAATATTATATCATCAGTTCAGTTCAGCTCAGCATAACAATAATTCTTTATTCTTCAAAGAACGTGAGCTGGTAATGATATTAAATTCCTGGTAAATAGTATAGAGAATGTTCGTATCCATTTACGATTAATATGGGATCAGAATGTGAAGAATACTTATACCAATATTTAATTTAAGTTATCACATTTAGTGCAATAATAGTATTTGATTCATACATTTTCTGTTAACTTTCTTAAGTTTGATAAGACTGTTTAAAAAAAAAATGTGTGTACAGGCGTACTGAAAAGTGCGTAAACCGAATTTTATTTGTCAAATCAAAAAAATCACAATTTCATCAATCAGTGCAACAGACTGACGGGTATATGTTCCGCGTTGTACAGAAAGGACATGTTCCATTTTACGAGTTTACGGTACAAAAAAAATGGATGCAACTTTCATAGTAGTTGCTGGTGGCAAAGCCTTAAATCTGATGTTTTAAGTAAAACTTGTTAGTAAATAAATTGAACATAATATACCTTAACACAATACTTTAAAAAGTTGTTTGTATTATATGATTATTAAATAGGCCCTGTCAATTTACTAATAAATATTTATATTTTTGTACTTTTTTATTTCTTACATTGTATACGCTCATGATATTTTGGACAATGTTATTGAAAATGTTGTAGAGTAAAATAAAAATATTATTCCTGAAATATCGATAAAGAGAAACAAAACCAATTAAAAAAAATATAAAAAATATAATCAGATTTGTGGTCGTGTATTTTTGTATTGGGATTCGTGATTTATTTGTTTTCGATTTCTCTTTGAAATCTTGTCTACAAAATTAAAACTAAAGTGTCGCGTTATATATATTAAAAGTTCTTAACCGGCATCAAGGTAACGCAACAATTCGAGGAATTAATGATTGATAAATCACGATAAAAAGTTGAATGTGACTTCTACAAAAAAATGCTAAATATTTTATTGATTCCGCTTGATCTATGTCATTGTATTCATATGTATATTTTTGAAACTTTGTCATATAATTATTTGATAAAAAAATAGTAAGGAACTCTTTTAAAATAAATATTGGTATTACTGAATGTAGATGTCATCGCATTCGTCTTAGCAGGTAAAATCATATACCTGGTTTGATCACTGCATGTTCTACACTTGGGGCGTATTCACTTATTGACTTTGAAACCTAAACCAATCCGATATCATAAGAAGACCTTTGTCCATCCGTTATTTCACAGCATGATAAAAAAAATGGTCCGTTGTTTATATCACAGTATGGATAGGCCTTTTTTTTTTAACGTCAGGAATCCTCATGGATACACACCTCCATCCAGGGGATGATGAAAGTGGTTATGTGAGACTCCTACTCACTAAACCTGACGGTTGCCGCCGCCGTCATAATGGGACACCACGGGATCGCTTTCGCACTCACCGCAATGCCCCGACGTGATCCACGGAGAGGGCACCCCGCAACGAGGATTCCATCCCTTTTTTGCAGGCTTGATAGATTGTGGAGGGATTCCCTTCCCCCCACCCAAGCCTGCTGCCTCTGAAGGGGGCCAAGACCCAGGGAATCAGGTGTAAAACCCGATTTGACCATCATCGACCGTGCCCAGCCCCACCGTGGTAGTCTCCCCGAGAGGAGACTACCGGTCAGGCCCCATAGAAGAGCAGACTCTCGATACGACCCAGCAGACTCAGTGGCTCTCGCCCAGCCGCGAGCCACGCGCCGGGCCGCACTAAAGCCCACTAAAGGCAGAGGAACCAACGTCAAACCCGACAAGTCGGACACCACCGCGCCGGGTATTAGCCAACGGGAGAACCCGAAGGTTCTCAGTAACCGTTGCTGCCCAGGCAGCACCACGAGGATTTTTCGTTTTGATTATATATAATTATCATCATATCTCACATCAAATTATCCACGTCTTTTATGGCTTATAAATTCAGGTATAGTATAATCATTTATACTCATTAGCATCTTTATACTATTGAAATTAAGAGAAAAGGTGATGACATCTATTAGGCTTCTTCGAAATTCCGAACAGTTGTTTCTTACTTTGCAGTATACATAAACATTGAAAAGAGGCCACAACCGAAATTAATCTTGGAAAATGTTTATAAAAGTGTCTATACATTTTTATATATATTTTCAAACATGAAATTCTATGTGAAGCTTATTTAAATTATAAATCTTTATATATATATTTCTTGTGTGCGTGTGTATGTCACTGAACTCCTCCCAAACGACATGACCGATTTTTATGAAATTCTTTGTGTATGTTCAAGGGGACTTAAGAATTGTTTAGATTCACAATTTGGACCACTGGAAAATGATTTTTTGATTAATTTTTAATGTGTAAGTAGGTGGTGATTTTGGAATGTTTCACATTGGTTCCGACGGACTGCGTTACCATGGCAATGTCAAATATTATATAATATTATATTTTAATTATAGTCTGCCCTGACAGTTGGCGTTGCGATAGAAATAAATATTTTAGTACTAGCGGCCCGATACGTGCTTCGCTAGGTAAAAAGTGAAATTAAAAAAAAATATTGAAACAAATTCATTTATTCAAACAAAAAATCTTTATTTACATATTCATACGGTATCGATTGGTCGAATTATGATAAATGTACATTGTGATAACTTTTTAATATATATTTTTTTAAAGTTTGTTTTTTTTAATTAAAGACGCGTGTACAAGACAACGTCTGATGGGTCCGCTAGTAATTATATAAAAACTTTTTATTCGACTACATAAATACCCTTTTAATGAAGTTGAAAATGTAAGTTTGAAGCTTATTTAAGCAATATTAACATCGTCATCATTATCATCTCCTTCCCCGTATACTAATAATACCTATAGTTATTATTAGTATACGGGTATATATATATAGTATACGTATACTAATAATAACTACAATATATATATATATATATATATATATATATATATATATATATATATATTTCTTAAAATTTCATATTTAGAGGTTCAATCGCTACATATACTGCAGTTTATTTTGATATATAATTTATATCCGGATGATATTAATAATTTAAATCTTGATTATAGTTTCGATAAAATATATTCAAAAATATTTAAAAATAGTTAGCTTTATGTAACATTTTAATAAAATAATAATTGTATAGTAATATCCATATAATTTCACTATATTAAGAGCCTTCGTAGGTGTTCCGCTTGTAACCAATTCGAGTATAAGTAAATATGTTAACGTGTTTTTCTTCTACGTAATTATTACCTGGACAGTATTACTAAGGTCGCGTCTAATGCGTATACTGTAGTTAGTACTCCACTGGATGTAATTTTAAAACCGTTCTTTGGAAAAGAATTCACTACTAGCATCAGTATGTAGTTCAATAAATATTTATATGTCGAAATGCAATAAAACCGTAGATGACGTTATCCATAATGACATTAAGTCTTGTCTAATTATTTCGTAATTAAAAATTATTGTTAACTAATTGACAATAAAATCGTTCCATTGTAAGTGAAATTTTATTAGCGAATTGTCTAATTGATGACGCTAATAATTTTAAACTACTGAAGGACGATTTTTCTATATATAACCTGGGCAAATAAAAGCTTATTACATTTACTATTCTTTTAATATTGTTCGTTCTTTAGGCTCAATAGACAAGCCCTTCGTTTCTCGATCTTATAAGGATCTATTAAACTAATTTCCAATTCACCTGTCTCTAGTATACTGTTTTCAATGATTGACTTCTTAAAACATTCAAAAAGCTGTATTAATTGTGTTTTTCATTTCATTGGGGATATCGGTATCCATGACAATATAGCTTACCACTGCATTTCCTAAGTTGCAAATACTATATTAATATTAATATATTAACTTTCATAGTCGTTGCCTAACTAGCGCCTCTACAAGTAGCCTAATGGTAGTTTGTTGTACATCGAATAGTGCGTACTTATGCCATGCCATAGCTTATCACTGCTATTAATTCTCCAACTTTCACGGAAAATAACAATTTGGTTAGGGCTACTAAATTACCGCGACATTAACTATAGGCGCCTTTCATAATAATAAAATTTGTAGTTCATGCCCAAATGCGATGTTAAAGATTTATCATTGGAGCTTAGTAGTCTAAAAAGTTTTTGGTTATATAAACAATTTACAATAATTGTATTATACCAGCATACAATAAAAATGTATGCTGGCCAAATATAATTATTGAAAATTGTTAATCTTAGAGCGTCAGTAATAATAAACAAATTGCGAGGTGGTAGACCATAACATCGGGTCGCCGGCAAAGTTACCACCCATCGGGCAAAGTCGTGCCGCAAAGCGACCTAGTCGTGTTCCGGCACGTTGCTCGATGAAGCCGTGTATGGGAAATGGGTCTGAACAGCTGCGGTACGTTGGCGAACCGGTTGACGTCGAGTTGGTGTTTGTTTTGTCGGGTGTCTAGTCGAGGAGGGTAGCGGGATCCGAAGCGACGGCTTTCCGCTGGCCGCCCGCAGATAGTTGGGGGCCCAATTAGTGGGTTAGCCACCCACGAAAGGCTGCCCCGCCAGCTGCGAAAAATCCCAGGGTGGCTCCATCGTGCTGGTTGGCGACCAGGTGAGGAGGCCCGATGGCGATCCCTGGGGGTTCGGGCGTCCCCGCAGTCTCCAGGCTAGCCTCCCAGCGGCAAGACATCACCAATTTCGAAGTCGGGTTTGATACGTACCGCCTCGTTCAACTGCCATTTCCCATCCCTATTCACTTTTATTTATTTTTACCATGAAGAAAAACCAAAAAAGGAAAAAGTTTGTACAGCGGTTGCACTCCTCCTCATTTAAAGTGCACCTCAGTAATATTAGGGGTTTGCACTCTAATATCTTACCTGTCCATCACCACCTGGAGACAGAACAACCGCACCTGTTCTTTTTGACGGAGACGCAGATACAATGTCCCTTAAGCGCTGCGCACCTAGATTATCCCGGATACACGTTAGAGCACAACTTTCGCTCACGTGCCGGAGTCTGCGTGTATGCGCGGAACGACCTCCGTATCCAGCGTCTCCGTCACCTTGAAGACCCCACTTTTTCTTCTTTATGGGTTTTAGTAGACACAGGAAACGAAAAAATCCTGTATTCCTGTGTTTACCGTTCGCACAGCGGTGACCAGGAGACAACTAGATTATTCGAGTATCTCGGTGAGGCTGCTGATATGGCTCTGCATCAGTTCCCTTCAGCGCAGCTCGTCTTTCTGGGGGATTTTAATGCCTGTCATCAGGACTGGCTGTTCCCGTACCAGAAGACCGACCATGCTGGAAGAGAAGCGCGGAACTTTGCGTTGTCCTTGGACCTCTTTCAGCTAGTGAGGCAAGCGACAAGGGTACCAGATGTGGTAGGCCATACAGCCAATTGCCTGGACCTTCTGCTGACAACTGATCCGGACAGGTATCGTGTAGAGGTCACGTCCCCCTTGGGAACCTCCGATCACTGTCTGGTGAAATCTGTATTTACATATTCTCCACCAGCTTTCGAACCATATGGTGTTAGGCGAGTATGGAAATACAAGTCAGCAGATTGGGATGAGATGCGGCACTTTTTTGCGACTTGTCCTTGGCGGCAGGTCTGCTTCTCTTCTTTGGATCCGTCGAGTTGCGCGGATGCTATAACTGATGTGGTGCATCAGGCAATGGAGTATTTTATTCCTTTTGCTGACGTACCCATCGGTGGCAAAGCTCGCCCATGGTTTAATGCCGAATGTCGTCATGCACATGACCGAAAACATTCGGCATATCTCATTTGGGCTGATGCTCGAAGCCGCAAAACTCCGGATGTAAGTACAAAGAAGAGAGCCTTTAACCAAGCTGCCAAGTCCTACAAAAAGGCATTGCGGAAGGCTCGTCTCGATCGAATCGCTAAGAATGGCGAAAAGCTCTCTGTCAGACCAACTGGCAGTCGAGCTTTCTGGTCTCTTGCGAAAGCAATCGAGTCGAATTTCTGCCAATCCTCACTGCCTGCTCTGCTGAAGCCGGATGGATCCCTGGCCCACACAGCAACAGAGAAAGCGAACGTACTTGCTTCTCTGTTTGCTGATAATTCGCATCTAGACACTGGCAATGCTTCTCCAGCACATCTTCCTCACTGCGGTGTTTCGATGCCTGAAATCCGCATCACTAACAAAGAGGTATGGAGAACATTGTGTCGTTTAGATGTGAATAAAGCCAGTGGTCCTGATGGTATACCAGCCATTCTGCTCAAGACATGCGCAGCTGAGTTGTCTCCTGTACTGACACGTCTGTATCGTCTCTCTTTCATGACTGGAATAGTGCCGAAATCCTGGAAGCTTGCTAATGTGCAACCCGTGCCCAAAAAAGGCAGCCGTGCCGACCCTGTCAATTACAGACCGATTTCAATCACCTCCATACTCTGCAAGATTATGGAGCGTGTATTGAACTCGCGCCTACTAGCATACCTAGAAGGTAACGATCTCCTCAGTGACCGACAGTACGGGTTTCGCCGTAATAGGTCTACTGGGGATCTCCTAGTGTGTGCTACTCACATTTTAGGCGAGGCCATCGAGAAGAACGGAGAAGCGGTCGCCGTCTCTCTGGACGTCTCGAAGGCATTTGACAGGGTCTGGCATGCGAGCCTTATAAGCAAGCTTTCAGCATATGGTATATCTCCTGGTCTGATCGGCTGGGTAACGGACTTTCTGAGCCACAGATCTCTCCGAGTAGTTGTTGACGGGTGTTCCTCGGAACCCTTGACAATAAATGCCGGAGTGCCTCCGGGGTCCGTTCTTTCTGCAACTCTGTTTCTACTGCACATTAATGATCTGTTGAAGCCCGGTATCTATGGGTATGCAGACGACAGCACAGTTGTAGAAAGATATCTGCCGAGTACTCGGGCAAGTCGAGATCAAGTACAGTCTGAAAGAGAAGCCATGGTGCAACGTTTGAATGACAAACTTCAGGCAGTCTCCGCATGGAGCAATGCCAATCTTGTCAAGTTCAACGCCACCAAAACGCAGACGTGTCTATTCACCGCCAAAAGGAGCCCTTTCACCTTGGCTCCTACTTTCCAGAATGTATCCTTGGAATACAGTGACCGGCTTCAGTTGTTAGACTTAGAGATTTCCTCGAACCTCAACTTTGGTCGGTTCATTGAGTCCAGAGCAAGAGCAGCAGCAGCAAAGCTTGGCGTTCTGGCGAAGGTTCGGCAGTACTTTACACCGGGACAGCTTCTTGTTTTATACAAAGCACAGATCCGGTCGTGTGTAGAGTATTGTGGTCACATATTTGCTGGTGCCGCAAAGTCTCATCTTGCGGTTCTGGACTCAATTGAGAGGCGAGCAAAGAGGCTTATAGGCGATCCCGAATTGGTCGGAGCCGACCTCCAAAGCCTTGAGCACAGGCGTAGAATTGCTAGCCTCTCAGTATTCTATAGGATACATTTTGGTGAGTGTGCGCTGGAATTACACAATTTAATTCCCCCGTCCCCCTTCCATCACCGGACGTTCCGGCGCACGGCAGGTTTTCATCCTTTTGTTGTGGACATTCCACCTGTCCGAACGAAGCGCTTTGCTTCCTCATTTTTACTGCGTACAGCAAAGGATTGGAACAGCTTGCCTGCGTCGGTATTTCCGACCGAATACAATATGGGTGTCTTCAAGCGAAAAGTGAATAGGTTGCTAGGGTAATGCGCCTTACCACCTAAGACTACATTCCACTTACCATCAGGTGGAATGTAGTCAAGCATTGCCCTAGATCATATAAAAAAAAAAAAAAAAAAATCTGCTGCATGGGATTTTTACTTAATGTAAAACTTTAAGTTTAGTTAATTACTCAAAATAAAGTTGCATATAATTAATTAAAAAAATAACGTATAGCAATATACAGTCACAATGAAAATATATTGCGACGAGGTAGTGAACTTTTAAGTAAACATGAAAGCGATGATTTGAACTTAGAAAATAGTAAGAACTATGAATTGCGTTCTGCTAATCTATCTAATAATTATATTAGAATAAACGAACTAATAGTGGGAACGGTAAACTAAAACTCGGTAAAACTACTCTACAGTAACATTCAAACGAATAATCACATCATTTTGCTAAAAGTTGCACCTAGAGCTTCTCGTTAGTCGATTATAATCCATGTTCATGAATAACCGTTCTGCATTTAGGATGGGACCAAACTTTAAAAAAGGTATGACAACATTACTGGTTTTCTAATAAGTTGAAATTTCGAAATATGTCAGAAAAATGTTGACAAATGTTGATGGTGAAAAATGATGTTGTATTGCATAACGGCTCCTCGTACCAGCTAATATTTCTCGGCATAAGGTCAATGGCAAAAATAATAAAATGAATAATAAATAAAGGGTGTGTTACTTTACAAAATTACTAGAATTGGTTGGACATTGGTTCCACAAGGTCAGAGTGGATGTAGTAGAGATGTCTAGAACAGATTGTAGAAAAATAGCGCACTTCTGGGTAAGATGTGAGTTAATTTAAAAAAATAAAATAAGTGATCCTGCATACTTGTGCAAGAGATCACTTACAATTACTTTCTCACTCTTGTTTGTAAAATAAGCTGGATCCGTGTTTGTTGCATAATAGTGATGGTGAGATTTTGTGATAAATTTCTTTTGCTTAAAATGATTGATGTGTGCAATAAGGTACCTTTTTAAGATACAGCATGTAGCAGTTAAAACTTAAAGATGGCCGCTGAGGGACACTGAAAGAGGCAGTCATTCAATAACGAGGTGACCAGTGAAGATTAGATATCTAAATTATTGTTTATTTATTCATAATATTGCATAAACTTTCAAAATAAAATATATTAGAAAAATATATTATGATATTATTATTAACTTATGTTAATAATAATAGCTTATGCTAGACTTCATTGTTTAAATGAATAGATAATGCTTAATTTTAATTGCATTCTGTTAGTAGCGCCACTTGTTGGCAAATAATAAAAAAAGTATGCTGTTAAAATAAACATAATTTGTATGAAATAAAATAATTTGAAATTATTTAAAATTTAGCATAATATTTATTTGGCTATTTGACAATATATTAAGGTTTATTATACAGTAGTTTGGTAATGATTTATTATAAGAGAAGTTTATTTGTTTTTACTATACCAAATGATGTTTAAATCCATTGTTATTTGGTTTTATAAAAAAAAACATTATATAAGTTTTGTTGAGCATTGAGTTCCTATTAGCAATTAAGCGGAAATAAACTAAGTAAAACTGTAATGTGTTTATACCGTTAAAATAGACTCTGAACATTAAATCCCTGGCTTTTCGCAGACCTATACAATTTTGCTCACTACACGTACTATACATACCTATACTTAGGTACATGTACAATATTATTGTTTTATAAGATTAAACTTCAACTGCAACTGTTTGGTTTAAAAGCAGTTGCATGCATTTAAAAATGTTGTAAATTTATTAAAAGTTATTAATATTTTCATTTTCGAAACAACCAATCAAAGCAGAGAACGCGCTTCGAGTGGGGTCGATTTAAGACAATACTAAGATCAGTGCTCCGAACCCGCACCTCGATTTTAAATTAAAAGTAAACAATTTTAATTAATACATAAATTTGTAATACTTAGATCTTTTGTTTTGTGCTTACACTTTACCCCAATCAGGCCTACAAAGACTAGGCCTAGAAAGGCCTAGAAAGAGAAATGATATTTCTCCGATATTTATATAAATTCTTAGAATCAGGGCCTACTTTTTGCATTATATAATGTTATAATACAAAACATTATATACATACATTATACGTATATAAATATATGTATACATATAATCATGTACGTTATATAATGTACAGAGTTGGACCTGTTGTACAATGTACGTTATATAAGCAATGTAGATTAATTGAAAATGTTAGCTATGTAGATTATTTCGTAGTTACTTAAAATACTAACTAAGGCCAGCTCATTACAAAACCATTGTAGCAATATATATAGTCTTTCTTGAACCCAAACTGGCTAATTTTCAGAGCGTGTGAAATGGACTGAGTCATTTCCGCACAAAGCAGTGCTAATACGCGCCCGTCCGTTGCACTGACCCGCAATTATATTTGCATACGAACATAAATGATACGTAGAGTCCAGACAAAAGGCTTAAACCAATGGAATTTGTGATTGTGTTCAGCCACACTGTACTGTGACTAAGCAAGCTGTTAAATGTAACATGACATAATAGACGTAGGTAGAGCTATATTATGAGATAATTGTCTCCAAATTTAGAATACGCCACAGATCATATTTAAAAATAAGAATTAGTTACTTTATAAATTTAAAAAATATATATGATTACTGACCTTAAATCAAAATTCCTTGCAATACTATGTTGGTGTGTGTCCTACAAACTTTCGGAGAAGTGTCGTAGCATGGTATGACTTTTATTTTTGTCTCTTATCCCTTACTCGGATCTTACGGCACCCTCGAAAAGATATGGGGTTGTACCATTCTAAGCTAGGAGAGAACGGTATTTTATAAATCATTCAACTGTTGAACCATACTAAAATGATATATACCTATAGGTTACATTACATAAATATGAATAAATTTCCAAAATGAAGACCACATCTTGAATTCAATATAGTTGTGAATTTGATTATGTTGGTAAATAAAATTTCTATCAGTTATCGCAGTTTACTTATTATTGAATCATCTTAGACATGGTAATATATAAATTATAATATCACATTCATTATTAATAATAGCTTCCTGGCGGCAGGGGATTTGGATGAAGTGATGCTAATAAATATGCTAATGTTGGCGTCCCGGATTTTCTTAAACCTTCATCTTTCACATATCAGCAAGGTAAGTGAAAATCTTTTCTATAACGTCACACTTTATCGATAATATGATTAAAGATCTAAACTTTAATATAAAAATAAACGACCTATGTCGTAAAATTAATAATCAAAGTGACACTTTTAAATGTTTCAACATTTAAAAATATTTCACAATTGATTACTACTAAAATAGTAATCATATTTATTAATTAATACAATATTTTAAACTATTTCAGTTTATTTCTTTAAGAAAAGACATGTGGACAATTAACGTGTGTTAAATAAACATACAAAATTGACAATAAAAAAATATGTGTATTGTATAATTATGTGTATTATATAATTAGGTCAACTAAGTATAACCTTACTTTATAATGTTTTAACATTTTGTAATCTAGCATCGCAGATATCATGCTGTAAGCAATATGATGTTATATAACCTATATTTATCTGTACGGACCTTTCAAATCATGAAAAAAATAATTCATAGATTCACTACTAGAGATTACGCTGTATATAATATAATACAGACTCAAAGAGTTCTCAAGGTTATTAATTTAATATTATATACCTGTATATAAGCATATAATAATATGTAAGCAAATAAAAAAGTTGTGTTGAATACGACACAACTTTATAGCGTAACGATGTAGCTACTTCTTCCAGTAAAATCTTTGAAGATTATTTTAAACAAAACATTGTTAATAATAATCTGATATGTATTTTTGCATGCTGTATTTAAATATCAAACAACATCGTTTGAACAACTAGTTATGACTACTGGTTTCTGTTCTAGCTTTAAATATATAGATTGTAATAAAATAGACGCAGGTGCTCTTAAACAAAGCTCCAATTAAATACGCTTGTTCATTGTACTGGATAATATGAACTGGTGACCATAAAAGTATCGTTCTATTTATATGAACACAAAGTAGAACTAAACGTGCACAAACTAGTTAAAAAGTTGTAGAGAGAGAATATAATAGACCAACAGCAAACATACCGAGAGGAGAGAGAGAATGATTGTGGAGGGTGTGGAGAGTGGACCTTTAAAATAAAAAAAATACTTTTAAAGGTGACATCTTCCACAATTATATATAGTTTAGAAATCACAACTTAAATTTACTTTCAAAATTGATAAATTTAAATGTTTGCATTTTTGTACTTTCTAGGTGACTGGTGGCTGTTTTATCAAATAGCATTAATATGCAAACGAGCCTGCGCGCTAAGTGAGATCTCAGATAAAGATTACTATAACTAATAAGATCTTCTGATCGTGAAATATGCCACGCACAATTTTAAAATTAGAAGCTGACAAAATTTTACATATCGTGCTTCTGAAGGAGAGCTTTTATTTGATCTTGTTACGCTCAACATATTTATTTTCTAATGTTATTTCGTTAGTGTTATTTTGTTTACCATTTCTTTCTTGCAAAATCAATTTATTAGACACCCATGTAAAAAATAAGACACACCTTCTTTCTTTATGTAAAAGAATTGGGAATGACGTAACCCCCCATAATGTTATGGTAATTAATTCCTCTCATTTAATATCTATGTCAAAAATATGTCAGCCTCTACGTTACGTCAACGTAAATCCGTCTACGTTATTGTATTTTCAATAGGATCGTCGAGTATTGTCATCAAAACTAAAGGTGATGCACACCTTTAGTTCAATCAGGTATTTGAATCTGGTTAAAACTTATTTTGCTGAATTTTATCATACCTCGCATACGTACACATAAACAATTTAGATATAAAACTAAAAATAAAGTGAAAACACAAATTCGAAAAATTTTAACAACCTTGAACTTAAGTTAACTTACTTTTTGTTAAGGTCTATTAAGACATAAAATGTTTGGTTTATTATTACCTTACCTCAGAATGAATCAGAATGTCCAATGTAAATATAATAACTTTTTTGTTTTTGGACTTTTCGATACTGTTATATTTGTTTTGTTAAAAATCTCATAAAGCGTATTATATTTGTAGTGGTAAATTATTTAATTAATTCAGATAACTACTTGTTTCTAATCTCAGTGGTTGGCATATATATATAGCTTTTGCTACGGGCTATGTCTTTTATTTATTTCCTTCGCTAATCTTATAATAATAATATTTGACTCCAATCTGCAGCTTCAATCGCCAATAACAACAAAAGCATTTTTATTTATATAAATAGACTTCATATAATTTAGACATATTTAAGATACATTAGACTAAATATAATAATTGCGAATTTGGGATTTCTTTGTAGATAAATTGAGTAAACTCAACAAACATGTAAGAAAATAAGTAACACAATTCCAGGAATGTTTCTTCTGACAACTGGAATTTCTACCTGTTTTATATTAAAATAATTATATTATATAAAATTGTGTTTACAACGCCCGAATAAAAGTTTTCTTTCTTTCTTTCTTTCTTTCTAATTGCTTGTCCGACATCGTAAACCAATTATCTGTTTTTGTTTTGTTCAATATCTGTAATGAGATGCAAATACATTAATACTAGATGATAATAGATGTGTTTATTTAATTGGTACGTTTTCTGAGACGTCAAGAATTGTGACAAACCAGATAAAGCTTATGAAAATACCTCACATGGTTTCAGATTTACTTATTCGTTTATATTTATGCTGAAATTAATATCCAATTAAAACCAAATGTCCTAATTCAAATATTTTTTTTTTAGCAGAAATAAATAATGTTTTAAAAGTGGAATAAAATTTTATCCAAGCTCAGTGTATAGATTAAATGCTCGCATTCTGACTTGTTCTTCACACATTTTTAAAGATCCCTACATTGAATAAGGGATATTAAATAAAAATATTTAAAAGACGTTGAATTTTGTTAAGCGCCTGCATGGTCACAATTATTTTCTTGGTACATTATTTGTGTGTCTTATTGTTTGTTTACTGTCGATAAAGCCCGAGGAATTACATTGAAATTGCCAGTAAGCCATGTTTCTGTTTTTATTGACTTTTGGTTTTATAGTAATCTTATTTAATGTGAAAAAATGGTTAAACGGAAGTCAGTGAGTAAATTGATATTTACATTTCTTTTAATTATTTGTGTTTAATAAAATTATTCAAATTATAAGTTACAAAAATAACTTTAAGTAGTAATGTTAAGCTTAGTTAAATTAATCATAAAATGAGACCGATACGGGCAGGAACCCTCTGACCTCGACCTCTGAAAAACCGTCCCATCGCGTCGCTCTACCAATTGAGTTACCATATTGCTACCTGTCTCGGTGAATTAAACATTTTATGTACGCTTGTCTTTATCTGGACGGTGGTGACATCTATTAGGCTTCTCTTGAAAAACATAATCATGACTATCAACCAATAACTATAAACATGTTTAACCATGTTAAGCTTATTGACAAACATTACAATTATTTACGAATATTTCGGTTGCTGCATTTTTTAAATGTTTGTCTGTATTGCAAAGTTATAAACAATAGTTAGGATTTTCGAAAGAAGCCTAATAGATGTCACCACCGTCCTGAAAAAAAACTTTTTTTAACAACATTTTATTTTCATAGATTTTTTTACCAAGGTTCTATTTAAAACAGATTTAGGAAAACAAGATATTTTTAAAAAGTTATAATCGCAAAGAAAACTTTAATCCTAGTTGCAAGAAATATTCCTAATACATATCTATGGAAGAGCATCTATTTGCTGTAAGAGTTGTATAATGCTTTTAATGATGCTGTAGGCACTCAAACCCAACTGAGGGTATCGTTTTGTAATAAAAATGGCTAGAAACCACTTTTATTGAGCGTCTTAGTTGTTCCAATAATAATGCATGGTAAACTTGAGTTCTAAGTGTGAATAAGGGCTTTTTATTGGTAGTAGTAGAGTTATTAATATTTAGTCTTCATTTAGTACCACACTTTCCAATAATGGTAATTTGTTGTCGAGTGTCAATTATGGCTGAATCGACTAGCTTTTTAAATAAGATTATATATATTTTCAAGTCTTTTATTGGGTTTTATATTTATATTTATATTTATATAAGTATTATACCAATTATTATGACTTAATGCATCATAAAAAAAACACAATTTCTTATTGAATTGTTAGGGTTTGTTTAAAGATTTGAGCTTTATTTTGAATAAGGGTAGTGTTTTTTAAAGTAACTTATTATAAAGCTACCGTGGAAGTTGGTTATCAGAACTTTGTTCTGTTTATGTGTAAAAGTTAGGTAAGAAGTGGTGATCAAGAACTATGCAATATAAAAAGAGACTAACTACGAAAAAAAACGTTATATTTATAGTAATAAAGAAATATTGGTTGATATTGATTGATTCTTATATTTTATTAAATCCCCAAAGGTAGAACCAAAAAAGGAAGAGACCACATTTTTCTTATTAGAAAAACAATAAACCACTCTATGGGTAACTTTATGGTAAATGTTTATCGTCACCAACGATGTCTTGCAATATATAATTACCGATCTTAGGGGAGGAACTCTTTTTAAAACACCCATTTTATATGGACCAGTAAATCCCGCCAGCGGAATTTCTTTCCACATTTTGGTGGTTTGTGGCAGTAATTTCGTTACGTGCTGTGTACGATTGATCGATTGAAAAATATCGGCAAGATTCAAATCAAACAGCTTTTTAAAACACTCTGACATATCTCATAGACGTGCAATATCTTATAGACGTGCAATTGTCCTACGCAATGCCAAATCAAGCATTGCATATCATTTCACATTTGCCTTACAGGATAATGAGTAATTCTGCATGTGCAAGGACGAGAGAGAACTCTAGCAAAAGTTGCCAATCTGCTGACTTGTAATAAGTTTACGATTTATGTGCACTAAACTTTGAACAATGAAATGGTCAAACAATCCCAAGGGAGCATCAGCTTTTGTATTGTAATTACCAGATAATTAATTGGATAACATCCAAATGTATAGTCGGAAGATCCTGAAAAGAGGGCGTAATGTGGCTATATATAACTCGCGGTATTTACATTAATTTACCCTGAGTGAAATTTGGAGGTGGTAATTCCGCATATGTTCTTTCGGGGACACAACACTTTTGTAACCAATATTATTTTTACATTTATTTTAAATAGTAGGTGATGTAATAATTACCTAAAAGAAGTACTATGTTAATTTAAATTTTTTATTGTAATTTTTTTTTGATTTATTATTATTATTGCCTACCTGTTATTTATATTGCATCTAAGATATAATTTATTAAAGTTTATGAGGATTACGTATAAAAACACTATCTAAGCTGATTATTGTTCAAAGACATAAAAAAAGTTAACAAAAATAAAAAAGTCGAAAATAAATATGTAACAAAAACAACAATAAAATATAAATAGGGATAACAATTGAGTACTCAGGTATTGTGTATTCAATGTGCACTGGAAGTAAGCGAGGTGTCGTATCGGTGCGGGGGACGTAACACGACTGGAGAACCAATCAGCGCTACATACGTCCGCCCTTCATCTCTCTCAGCCTCCTCAGATATCTTAATTTAGACATCTGTCAAGTCCCACAGAAATGATGCCTGTCACTGTATAGCTTATTTAAATTTGAATAAATATAAAGTGATGAATAAAGCGACACAGCAGGGATTCAAACCCGCGACTTCTGAAAACCGTCCCGCCCCTCTTTCAATTGAGCTACCGTATCGTATCTATTTAATCTGTTTAATTATAAAAAATAATAAAAAGGACAATATAAATAATTCACTGAATGTATTTTGAATTGAATTAAGCTTACATATACGTAACCGGCCCAGGTTACGTGCATTTTACATGTTCGTGATACTTGCCTAAATATCACGCATATAAAAATTTTTATATAGTGTTAAAAAGCATATAAAAAGTCCAAGTATCAGTAAAATATTTCAATAACTTAAAGTTACAATAAGATGAATTTTGAATAAGCACGAAAAATACTGTTACCGAGCTTAACAACTCATAACTGTCCGAACTCCCAAACTGTTTGTAGCTATAGAGCAAAGTGCACGACCTTTATACGTCATGGATTGATAATAAAATATCTAGAGAAAAACTAAGCTATTTCTTATATCGGAAAGTTAATACACAGCATAAAGGATAAATTCATATTACATTTTTTATTAAAGATTTATTAACCTTAAAAAGTGCTTCTTTTAAGGATTTTATCTAAAGATTGAAGTTGAGGTGTTTCATAATTAGGTAATTAAGATTAAGTTGATAGTTGCCTTATTATAAAAATAATTAATAATTATAAATTTGTTTTATGTAATTTAATAATGTATGGTTATATGTATGTACGAATGTTAATTTATATTTCATGGTTAAATTATTATATCAGAGAAAATTTTAAATATCTGATTTGTAAGAGACGATCTTCTGATCTTATAAATAAGTTGCTGGCAGCGGGACTCCCCTATCTAAATTAAATATTTTGAGACCTTATCTTTTGGTAAAAAGTACTAAATGTCTTATTAAGTGGTCGAAAATGAGTGTTAATGAGAGATGTCGCTGAAGTAATATTTTTTTTCATCCTTTCGCATACGGAAAATAAAGTACCCCATCCACAGAAGTGAGGTGTATATGCTACTTATTACAGACACTTGCATGCACTTAAGCTATCTTTGCACTTGGGAAACACAACATTGGGTTAATGTTTCTAATAATCTCATAAGTATTTAGTTCTGCATCTAGATGTTCTAAATCCAAAGGCGGCGGGCTCGATATGTCACAACGCATGGGACGGATATAAAATAGGCGTTTGGTGGTGTGAATCTGTGTTTAATGATCGTTGGTGTGTGTCGGTTTGCAGTAGACTTTTGTTGTTAGAAAACCATTATCGGTGCGCTTTAACAACAAGGCAAAAAGGTTATTCTCTTTTTAGACTCATACCCTCAATGGTAAGTAAATGGTAAAAGTGAAAAAATCATGTTAGAGAAACACTTATTACCAACACTATTTGATCTTACCACATGATGATAGACTACACAACGCAGGATTGCAATGTTATAGATAATGATACTCCAACAAGCGGCACCTAGAACACTAAAGTGCAACCGAACCTCCCCCGGACTCTTATTGACCAAGCTTGCAGCACTTGCACTAGAGCTCAGTGTGAGGCTTGATGCTGAAAAACACTCGTCGCACTCGCCCTGAAGATCCCCTACTAAAAAGGCTGAAACTTTTCGGTTCTTCTAAAAAAACCTACTTAGGTCACAAATTTTTTAAATAACTAATGATCCACAATATTTATTAATCAAAGTTTTAGTAAACGTCAAGTAACTTGAAGTACCCCCATATTTAACTTGAAAGTAGAAAGCTATTACTGAAACATAAAATATTGATTATTAGGTAATTTGACTAGTAGATATATAAATTCGTCAAAATAATTCCAATATTCCATTTCCATGAAGTGTTAACACTTTTGTACTATTATGTATATTAAAAAAAGGTGTTTTCCTACGATATTGGTTGCATATATATCCTTATCCACATACTGAAAATAGTATATTTATCAATAAAGAACAAACTTTTATATTGGTGCTTCTATAAAAATTAATAAAAAACGTACTTATGAAATAAAAAAGCGTGGCTTAAATGGAAATGCAAACAGTTTTTACCTAGCCTTTAGGTTTTACGTCAAAGACTAGAATCCCTTAACAATGTACAAGCACTGCATATGTAGCATTATACCGCCTAACGTATTTTGTTCTGGAGTCATTATATTTAATTATCGAAACTACTTTGCATTATACTTTTATTTAAATAAAATAATTTTAAAAATACCAGAATAAAAATACTTATTACTAGGAGATTCAGATTTCGCATAAAAACATAGTGTTACAACAGAAATAACAAAAATAATTTTTATTTTTAAAACTTTATTTCTTTCCTTGTCGTTTAAGACTACAATTTTATGTCAAGATCAGGAGCTTTCGAATCTGCTTTTATTTTGCATATGAGGGCGAGGTATATCGGATGAATTTCCGACAACTTTACTTCGGAATCCTTTCACCTCGCAGCGCTGATTTTTAAATTCAGATGTATTATGTATTATGCAAATAAATTTGGTAACCTCTTTTGTAATTTTATAAAATTTATACATAATAAATATATATACACAAATCTGACACGGTTTTGACTTTTTTTGGTTGTTGTTGTAGATAGATATTTAACATCGAAATTCCCCAATGAGACAGATGTGGTACTTGTTTAAAGGGTATTTTATTAACAATACAGAATCTCATTGTATAATTTACATATTATATTTAAACTTTAAGTTATAAACTATAAAAAATACTCATAAAAAATATTTATCATGGCATAAAGTAATCTCAAAATTAAGCCCTCGACAGATGTCAAATATTTATTAGTTCAGAAGTTTAAGTTGGCACCTGTAAAGAGAAGTCTAATTTCTTTCTGAAACAAAATGAATCATAATTTGTTGCTTTTCCTGAGATTTTTCTATCAATAATAATTGTCTATGTATATTGATATTATAAATTATTGATTGATATTATTCAATAAATTTTAATATTCGCTTTTTCAACATACAAAGTTATTCTAAACATAAACCTATGTTAAATAATACTGCATGGTAGGCCATAGTGAAACTTCGTATTAATAATATCTAATAAATCAATGTAATAAATACACAACTCTTTACAATAGCTACACAATCAATGTAGCCGCCTAGTAAATTGATTTGCTCAGGAAATGGTGCGGTTTTTGAAAATAATTTAACGCAAATATAATTACTTCTTGAACACAAATTAAGAAGTTGATTAATAAAAAAAATAGTCTTACAAGAAACAATAATACATATTATAAAAAATAAAAACCATAATTTTCAAAAGTCGGTCACCATAATAGTGGATAGAACAATGAAGTGTACTATTAATCCTTTTGAACAGTTCATTGCCCATTATTTATTAAAGACACACCCTTGTCTTGCACAAGTAAATGTAGGTTAAAATTTTAACGTAGTTTTAGTGCGAATATATCTATAGTTCTTGGTAAAGAACTTTTGTAGTATACACATTATATATTTTGTATATTTTAAGCTACACTTGGCTGTGATGTGGTGTACGAGCTTCTACTTTCTCTGTCTGTCTGAAAGTCTGTCAGTCGAAAAGAAGGACTAATTACGCATAACATAAAAAAGGATCTACAAATCCCTTCAGGAGGGAACTGAGACGTTTAGTATATAACTAACCAATAATTATCAAATGTTTTTAGTAAACTGTTATGTAGAGCAGTTTATAAATAAGGGTATATAAAATACATTTAGGGCGATATTTGAGAGTGAAGCTATCGTATAGTAATAACGAAAAGTTAAATACGAGTAATTTAAAGTGAAGTGCAAATAAAAATACACGTAAAACAATTCCACCCGACATGGCCCTTGCAAATATGACTATAATATAAACGTTCTTTTTAGTTTCAGAGAACATTTTTAGATATACCATGTCAGTTTTAATGTGACATAATAGGTCGAGGAAAATGTCTTTTCGCGTATAGTATGTATGAACATGTAATAAAAAATTCTTTGACTATACGATTTGTATTTTTCTATAGTGATATTAAAACGGTTACATTTAAAAAAAGGAACGGATACAATTATGTAAAATGTTGTTGATGTAATGAGTAATGATGAGTGGTAAATGAGTGAATACAATGAAGAAAAGAGATACATTTTAAAGATTTATTAGAAAAAGGAAAGAATGCGATGCATGCCGCAAAAAAATAACTGCAATTGTACTACTACTGTATTGTAATACAGTAGTTCAATTATTTCTCGATTTCCCAGAGATCACGGGTTCGAATCACTGGCGGTTTATTTTTCATTCTAAAACTATTAAACTCTTTAATTATGAAAATAAAATGTTTAGTTTTTATTACATATATGTTATAATAATAATAGTTATATATTATATATATCCATACATATATATTTATATGTTCTATTTTTTTATGTATGAAACTTTACTATTTACTGCGTTAGTTACATATTGTATTTCTAAATATTATCTAATTGTTTATTTCCCTTTAAAATATGTAATAAAATAAATAGATGAGACTCTCAAGCCAAAATGTTAGGAGAGTTTGTTTAGAATAGAGCTTCTTGAAGTCTCATTAATTATTAATTTCTGTTAACTAGCGGTAATAAGATTTCTGGTAATAATCGTTTAATGGGTGACATATATGTATAAAAATTTTCTTATATATTTAGTTACTTTTTAAAGAATTTTACATTATATACCAGACATATATTTAAGCAAATGAATAAATTCAAAATTCCTTTTTTGTAAAAAAGTCTTATTGTGATTGCGACGAATATAAACTCGTGCGATATTGGTTTATCTCATGAATTTCATACGATATTGCTGCGTTCATCCACCGTCAAGCGTCAATCACGCAGCACATGCGGGTGACAGTCAACAATACTCAGATATTGTAGAGAAACATAAAACGATAACGACTATTAATTTGTATTTATTAACGATTCAACGTGTCTCTTGCGATTTTATTTTATATGTTTTGTTGAATGTTAGAGTGATATAAAAAGTACTACCTGTGTATAGTATTTTCCAAACTCAATAATATATAATTAACATGTGTTTAATCGTATAATAACATATTGCTAATAAAAAGTGTTTATAATATTCTCGTTATTTTACAATTACCATTTTAACTCATATTGCTTAGGTTTCCTTTCTACAGTGCTTCTTTAATTTGTATCTAAACTAATATATTTTTATTAGATCCTCTTTCTTATCTTTACCTATCTATAGATGGTCTCGGAGACACAAGTTTTCCGCTTTCCTTTCCCTTTACCAATATCATCAGTTAGATTCACATAAACATGTTTTATTCTTATGTTATCGCCACTTATATGTTCGCCCAGTCGTATATCATTTATAATTAGGAGTATGACTCAATCGCGGTGAGTGTAATATGGTATACTGTTTGTAACGGGTTTGATTCCTCTTACATAGATTTTTTAATCTTATTTATTTTAATTATTTAAATTATTTAATTTACGTTTTCCAATAAACCACATGTCATTTAGTAAAAAAATAAAATAAAAAATAATAGAAAAAATATAACCACTTTTAAAACTTTTCTGATCTTATTATTAACTTAACTTTATATGCGCTCCAAAAAAACGTAATGTTATACAAGTTTATTAATAAGTTTTCGAATAATTCAATTTTATTTAAATCCAAGATTATTATTTAGAAAGTTGGAATATTAATCGTAAGTTTTATGAATTAGTACCATTTAAAGTTAATTATAGTATTGAATGAAAGGAAGGAGCCGAGTTGCAGAAACGGGAAAATTTCCTCCGGATAACACTATAGCGGAATTAAAACATTTTGAAAACCCTTTTAAGTATACAATTATCAAAACGAAAACCTTATGCACATACTCACCAGGGTTCTTATAAAACAAAAGCAAATGTTACTCGAAATAAGATAAACGGTCTGTGGTTCATGACTTTACTGCTTTTCTAACGAGTTTGTTCGTTTTAAGACAACTATTGTTTCAGTACTTCAGCCCTCTTTACAAAGTTACGTCGGTTGTACTTCAATACTATTTTATATTATTGTGTTTTAACTAATTCTACGGAAGAATATTTTTTATCACGCTTAAGAAAGGAAACTGCTGTATTTTTAAATAGGGATTCACTTTTGAATCGTTAATAATTAAATTAAAATTGCCAATACAGTCAGTCCGTAAGCCACCTGCTGAGAAGCCAGGCCAGGCCAGACCAGCTTGGAATGCTGCTCCACTGAGAAGAGGTGGCCAAAAACTGAAAAGTTGCTCTTTTTAAAGGAAATTTAACATTTAACTAACTTAAACTGAATTTATTTAACTTTTTTTTTGTGTAACGTCAGGAATCCTCATGGATACACACCTCCATCCAGGGGATGATGAAAGTGGTTATGTGAGACTCCTACTCACTAAACCTGACGGTTGCCGCCACCGTCTTGATGGGACACCACGGGATCGCTTTCGCACGCACCGCGATGCCCCGACTTGATCCACGGAGAGGGCATCCCGCAACGAGGAGCACCCATCCCTTTTTCGCAGGCTGGAAAGATTGTAAAGGGATCCCCTTCCCCCCACCCAAACCTGCGTCGTCTGAAGGGGGCCAAGACCCCCTTCTGGCCGGACTCGGTCTCAGAGAATCAGGTGTAAAACCCGACTCGACCATCTTCGACCTTGTCCAGCCCCACCGCGGTAGTCTCCCTGAGAGGAGACTACCGGTCAGGCCCCCTAGAAGAACAGACTCTCGATACGTCCCAGCGGGCTTAGCGGCTCTGATCAAACCACGAACCACGCGCCGGGCCACACTAAAACCCGCTCAAGACAGAGGACCAAACGTCGAACCCGACAAGTCGGGAACCCACCACGCCCAGGCTAACCATCGCCAAGCGTAACCGTGGCATCGTACTCGCCAACGATCAACCCAGGCGTATTTAATTAAAAGAGTTTTTTTAGCGCAGTTTTCTGAACCTAAATTCGTCATTATTGTCTCTTCATAAATGTAACAATGACAGAAGACACTATACTAGGCAATATACGGAATCGGAAACAATAATATTAAAAGTAGGTTCGAATAGAAGTTTAATAAGTTATAAGATTTGAACAACTTTAATAAACGTACACTAGATGAAGTTACCTATAATATATAGTTACATTGAAGTCACCGAACACTAATACAGAGTAACAGAGATTGGGTCGGTACAGGTATAAAAGAATATGTTCATTGAGCTCAAAGTAGGATAGTTCAATAACTCGATAGACAGAGAGCGCCACTATATCTGATCGTCACTTTAACAATACGTCATTACGAGCAGAGATAAGTGAGAATAGCTTTCTATCTATAGAAATAATATTGTTACTCTTTAACAACAAGTGCTTTGTAATGCTCAATAAACTAATGTTATATTTTTGACCAAACAGTTGTTCTTTCTATTAATTGCCACCTAGCCTTTATATATTTTGATAAACAATGTTAAACAGCTTAGGTTATGTCTTATTATTTAGTTTAAAGTGGAATGATTATTTTCTGTCACTGCAAAATTATTGAAATTATACCTTTTTTTCGTTATATCTCTTATAACGAAGTTTTTTAAATTGCATGCTATTAAAGTAGCAATTTAGTTTTTATAATACAGGGATAAAAGCATTTGTTTGTCCGAGCAAGGTGAAGTAAATAGAAATGTACAAATTGCAAATCAACAATGATCCTTATAATATTTTTTAACAATTTCAATTTTCTTAAACGGTCTCAGTCTAATAGTACAATAATTGCTACTATTTATCTTCTACTTAAAGATAATTATTTTATCTACATTGTGCTGGGCTGGTTTTGTGACTTTTCTTAATTTTATAGGCTTTAAATGTTGCCAGTAGAGACTAGGCAAAGTTTCTTGAAATATATTGTATATCTTTTTGGCTACAGATGTTTAATATTGATAAATTTTTATTACTTATTCGTCCTCAAAATGTCTTATCAGTGCATCGTTTTCAAATTATTAATTAACTAGCTGTTGCCCGCGGCTCCGCCCGCGTGTAGGTCGCTTTTCGCGTAATCTGTGGAAACTACTACTACTATGTGTTATATTAAAAGATTAATTTTCTAAAAACTATGCTAACTTAAAGTTATATAAAATATATTTATGGAATATGTACCAAAAATAAAAAAATAGTACCTGATAGTAATAATTAGAATCAAACGTTGAAGAAATAAGGAAAACAAAACCTAAGAGAAAAATTGTACAAAATCAAGTTATGTACCTATCTATATAGGTAAAGAAGAATAAATAAACTTTAGAAGAATAAACAAAAAAACTTCAAAAAAAAATACCATACTAAAAAATAATTAACGAAGATTTTTTTTTTATCGCTGTCCACAACCGTTCCGTAAGAAGCCGCATGCTTATGCTACCTCACAGCTATCGACATTGTTAACCCTCCCCTCTCAACGCGCCACACACCCTGCACATCAAAGTACGTGTGGTATTTGACCATTGTATATTATTTTAAAACTAAAATAACTCCTTACTTATTGGTTAAAATCAAATGCTTTCAAGAGCAATGTTGTTCATAATTAAGTGCCTGTGATATTTAAATAATTTATTTGGATAAGGAATAATATAATTATAATTAAAACACCTTCGAAAGTGTATATTATTTTAGAACTAATTTCATAACTATATAAAAGGTTATAGTAACTTCTTTTTAGAAATTTTTAAAGGGGAACAATTTCATAGAACATCATTTTTGCGTAACTTTCACCGTTTTCGCAGCGCACGCAGTTTTTTGTTTATTTATTTACACCTTACGTTAGAATATTCAAGTTTTAGTAAACATTCTAATTTTTTCGAAAATGAAACATGGCCTATGTCACTCGGGAATAGTGTAGCTTGCCAACGGTGAAAGAATTTTTGAAATCGGTTCAGTAGTTTCAGAGCCTATTCATTTCAAACAAACAAACAAATAATCAAACATTTCCTCTTTATAATATTAGTATAGATATAGATATAGATGAATTTCGTTGGTTGGTAATTCTAATGCATGTCAAAACAAATGTGGTTAACACTTTGTTTTGGGTGAATTGCAACACAGATTACTCTTTTGCATATTTATATTTATTACTTTGATTTCGTGCCTTTCTTTCTCCCTTTTATCAGTAGCAATTCTAAATTTATTTTTGTAATCAGTTTTTTTTAATAGGGAACATGCAAAAAAATTTAAATGGTCTCAAATATATTTTTTTCGATTACTTTTTATCATCTTATTATAATAAAATCATTTTTTTTTAATTTACTAATAATTTAAGGCCATAAAATAATTTATGAAAAGTGTAAATTTAGGGAGCGAAATTTAAAATTCCAAAACGCGCCACCATTGGTCGAAAGGAAATGTGACGTCATTTGACACGCCATTCAATACCAACAAACTCATTTTGAATAGCATTTAGCATGCTACTACACATTACATTTTTAAAATGTTTCTGCCTCTGAATCATTTTTTACTTCACTTGACTCAGATAAATAACTTGGTTGATAATCAGCAGATATAGAAGATATAAGATGCTACAGAAGTATTATCAGCTGTGTTTTCAGTAAACAATTTTCTTTTTAAAACAGATAGTTTTACTTTTAAAACTGTTGTGTAACAATGTTGTGTGTTAAATGAGGAAATGGTGACAATGCTACATTTTGTTTTCCAGCAGGTATATTTACATTGACACCTTTACTTCCATACTTCGGTTTAATATTAACTTGCACAGCTTAGTCACTTGGTAATTTATCTTTAATATGCGAAAAGCAAGGCT
Organism: Napeogenes sylphis; assembly: GCA_959347405.1. Lineage (NCBI taxonomy): Eukaryota > Metazoa > Arthropoda > Insecta > Lepidoptera > Nymphalidae > Napeogenes > Napeogenes sylphis. Next base: position 22,823,853 of record OY365788.1, on the reverse strand, counting down.
CTGCCTTATGATCATCACATTCAATAGGAGAAGTACTGAGTCTTGGCTGATTAATATCACAGACATTTGTATGGGCAGTACTAGGACTTACTACGTATATCACTTCTTCGTAAAGGTCACCAATTTTTTTAAATACTACTTTTGATAGCTAATTTTTAAAAAGCTTCATTAACCGATGTCAATCTTTGCCTTTTGACTATGCACATTCTCCTTCTATCAGCTGGTGTTTTTGCCACAAAAATATATAAGGAACAACTCCTTTCTTCAAACTTAGATTACATCTTTCTTCTTGTTGTTTCGTTACACATATTATATTCAATACAATTTGCTGTATCGTCCTTAACCTGAAATAAATCGACAGACCATAAAAATTGCGTAAAGATTACGGTTTTTATAGAAAGTTATACTGAAATTTGTTAGATAGGTTAGGTTAATTTTAAACTCAAATTTTTTAATGTTTAATACTAACTATAAATTTAAACTATTAGATTAAACTTATTATAAATAAAGTATACTTACGTTAAATTGATCTTCACAACCATATAAACACGATTTAGGACATATATTATTCCTTTTAATTACCATACACCATTGTTTTTGTATTTTCGCATCTCTTGGAATACAAAAAACACTTTGTCGGGTGTTTTTCTAATACTATTTTTGCACTCCGGTACTATACAATACTCGTAAGATGATTTTTATCTTCTTCCATGACTTGTAAAGCAATTAAAACTTAAAATATCTATGAAATAACTAAAAAGTTCATAGTAAACATTCACTGGACGTATCATTTGACGTCACGCAAAACGCGCGCAAAATGGTGGTGTTTAAACGGGTCAAATTTACTCAATGTTTTAATTTTCACTTTGAAAAAAAACTAGAATCTTTTCAAGCCTATTTATATTTTTTTCTACGTTATAGAGAGGTAAATGATTAATTTACGTCAAAAAAAATACGTGAATGTTCCCTATTTGGAGTGTGTGGTTGAATAACCAGTGTTTTTATTAAGGAAGACTTTTCGAAATGTGGGATAATGTGTTTTCGAGTGCTAACATGCAGAGCTGGTTAGGTAATATGGAATAATTCTTATTGCCAGTTCTTTCCGGACAGTTTCAAAGTTTGTTCAGATAATAAATAGTGAGTAATTTGAATATTTACTGTAAGTTATTTGCTGTTCTATAATTTTTTTTTGTCTGTATATGCTGTTAGCCCTGTTGGCTATTACAGCGTCACCGGGGGAGTGGGTGAAGCAGGAGACCCGCCCTTAAAAGGGGGGGCCAGATGGGCCCCCATTGGACTGTTCTATAACTATAGTGGGAAAAATACAAAGTTGTAACTTTCTTGTATATATATTATATATTTGATATTTGTTCTATTTCGACCATTGCAGTGGACGGACACAGGCGGCATATAGTAACTGAATACTTTTACCAGGAATCGTATTTGATATGTAAATAAAACATATTTAATATTATAGCATATAAGTATGTACTTCTACCTCGAGTGACCCACCCTTCTTTGATTTGATTGATACATTTCTTAATATCCTAATAAGTTTAATAATAATAATGACTTCCATTTGATAACTGCTGATTACAACGAACTTCGATAAAGAAACGTAATAACAGTTGGATAGAAAAAATAATAAAAAATGCAATCGCCCCCACTCTTTGACCCTAGACTGAATCTAAAACCAATTCGTCTATCTGACTACTTTCAATTCATAAATTTGATAATGGTTTACCAATTTATAGCAATAGATAGACTAATCATTTAGAAATTCCTCAACTCTTAACAATATAATGTAATAATAATAACATTATATAATATTAATTTATAAATTTATAAAAATAATTCATGTGTTGTATAAATTAGTTGCAATTGCTCTTTGTCTAAGATTGGAATGCTATAGTTAATTTGGAGCCAGCGATTGTATATTATATTTTATTGTGCCTGGCGAGCAGCCATTTAAGACACCCCAAACGATTTCCTGTTTTTCCTTAAAGTACCCACTTAAGAAACAACTTTCTTATGAAGTAACCAAAAAGTAACTTATTCGAAGGAATGTTTACAAAGTTGTTTAATATAGTATTTTTTAATATTTTCATATTTCTTTTTTATTGTTTTTATTTCTAAACTTAATAAAAATAACTACGTTAAAAACCGACTTTACAACAAGAAAGAATAAAATAATGAAAATTTAATATTTATTATATACTACCTATTATTTATATGTCCTATTTACTAATAGGTTTGAAGTCGGTGCCAAGACATTTAGTATAGCAATTCGGTTGAATACATTTTCGTATTTTTTTTTGTTTTTCTTCGTATCGATTCAAGCTAGTAATAATTTAATAAAAATAAAATAAAATAAAAAGCTTTTTATTTCATGGAATTAAATTTTAGAAGATTGACGTACATACATATAAACGTATACTGATGACTCCGCCTAAACTAAATACTTCTCGTAACTTCTACCGACAGATGTTTCGTTGAAGGTCGAGAGTATGGAGGCTATACAATGTCTATAGTCTCCATAGTCGAAAGAAAAGGACCCAACACAAAGACCCACACTGCTTCTTCAATACCAGTGGCAATAGTAGAATATTTTAGAAAAAATATACCAAAAACACGTGGTGGTGTAGATGAAGATACTTTGTGACGCTCGTACGCCAAAAACTATTGATATTATGAAAAAATATACGAATACATAAATTGTAGGAAATTTATTCTACTTTAATTTTGTACATAAGTATTTTTTTCAAAACATGCATTGGAAAGGAGATATTTCGAAAAAACCGGTTTTGGCCGCCATTTTTCCAAAATGGCGGCGCGAGCGGCGGAGATACGAGGTGGCAAAATTGAAATTCGAAAAGAGCATACCGAAATCTATAAAATAACCAATTTCCAAAACTCCCGGAATACTTTCCAGGTAACCCCCTTTTTTTCGCCCAAATGACTGGACTATACCTGTTTACTATGTTTGTTTAGTGACTGTAGCATAGACTGAAGTTGGGAGCTGGATTCTGATAATAGTACAATATCGTCCGCAAAACGCAGATGATTTCGGTAATTTCCATCGATATATAATCCGCATTGTTGCCAATCAAGCTTTCTTATGATGGGTTCCAGAATGGCAATGAACAGTGTAGGGGACATGGGGTCGCCCTGTCTTACGCCTCTCTTAATAGGGAAAGTTTCACTAAGCTTTTCTAACATAACTCTGCCTGTACTGTAGGTATATATACTTTTGATCACTTGTGTGTATTTATTGTTTACCCCCTAATTTTTAAGTGTGTTCCAGATACTTGTGTGTGATACTTTTTTGTAATCAACATAAGCAATGTGTAGAGTTTTTGTCTTTCTTGATATTTCTCAATAAGTAGTCCCAGAGTGTAAATATGGTCGATTGTAGGAAAGCTTTTCCTGAAGCCTGCTTGTTCAATGGGTTGGAAAATTCTAGGATATCTGAAAAGATCTTATATAGAGAAGGCAGAAGACTTATTGGTCTCTAATTTACAATGTGATGGGATACTCCTTTTATATAGATAATTATTATGTATGATTCAGTCCATTGTGTAGGTATACTAGCTGACTCTTAAATAAATGGGTTAGTAGTGGAGACAATAAGGGACAAACTGTTTTTATAGCCTCGTTTGAGATATGGTCTGAGCCCTAGCTTTGTTTCCGTTTTTAATTTATTTATAGTTTCAGCCACTTCTTTAATATCGAATGGTGTTACTCTGCAGTCGTTTGATTTTAACTTATTGTGGGTTAAGTTACTATGGCCGGTATTTTCACAGTTATGGGTACTGCAGAGAGCTTTATAAAAATTGGTTGCAATGTTTATAATATCTTTACGGTTATTTGATTTATTTTCTCCTTTTCTTAGGCCTTCAATCCAGGTTTTGTTTGTACGCAATTCTTTTACCGCTCTTTTTGCACTGACAGTTTTTTCTAATTTTTCTCGAATATTGTTTGTTCTATAATATGAATAGTCATTTCTTATGCGTTTGCTTATTAATTTATATAACGCTGATATTTCGTGTTTCATGGCTCTTGTTTTATTTTTTGTCCTTTGTAGTATTTGTCTTCTCGATATTAACGATCTGGTATTTTCAGAAAAGATATTATTTGGTTTTGCCATTTCGCAGGCTCTCTGTGATAATATTGACTACTTTGTCATAGTACCTTTGTATAGAACATTTTTCTTGCAAATCTAGTATACTCGGCAGGACATGCACTCTCTATATTTATTTATTTCTTTCTCTGTCTTTAGCATTGAGTTTTGGCAGGTGGTTTAGCCGATTCTATTCTTCTTGAAATTTGTTAGTGTTATTGATTCCCTGATTGGCCGATGGTCTGAAGAGTAGTTGAGACTTAGAACTTCGATATTTTGGATCCTCTTTGGCTTATTCGAGAGAATAAAATCTATTTAATTTTTGTGGATCATCTCTGATTTTGTTTCTTTTTATAAAAAGTATTTAAAATTGCAACTTTAATTTCGAGAGCGAAGTCTATCATTCTTTTACCTCTTTGGGATTTATTATTTATGGATTTTATTATGAGATGTTCCTCTGCTTTTGGCCGATTTTTTCATTTAGTCTCCCATTATTATAAAGACTTTGTGTGCATGTCTAATGGCTTGTTGTCCATTGTCAATGGCAAATCTGTGTAAAAGTATTCAATGTCTACGTCCAATGCTAATTTTGTGGGTCCATATACTTGTATCAGTGATAGATTGGTACCTTGAAAGTTTAGGTTCATTAATGCAACTCTGTCACTAATACTTGTGAAGTTTTCTAAACTTCCTTTATGACATATGTTTATAAAAAAGCCTACTCCGTACATTCCTCAGAAGGTCATATTCTTCTATTTTTGTTCTCATTCGTCGTACTTCAGATAGTCCGATTATATCATATTTAATATTGTTCAGTGCTTCATATAATTCTAACAATGACTGTAGGATGATAGAGTTTTTACAATGTAAGTTAATATGTGCAGTTTTTTGTTATTCGTTTTAGATATCTCTTTTGTTATGATCTTTGGAGGGTTGTGGTCTTTATTTTCCTCGGTGACCAACCGTGTTGGAAGATGGATTTTGCGGTTTTGTTGTAATTGTTTATATTTTCCACATGTGTGAGAGGAGAGCGTTAATTGCTAGACTTGTTTGTTGTTTATATCATTATTTTTGTTAGCCGATGTAGGTACTGTTTTCATTTTAATTTACTACATAGTTTACAATGCCTGGTTTAAAAATTCCTTCCGAGACACTGTGAACGTCGTATAGGTGCATGTGGTTAAAGTTTTTTTGTTCTTTTTGTTGGTTTGTCTGATGTTCGCGCTTAGAGGTTGCGTGTAACACTCAAGTGAGGATGGTAGTGATCTTTTATTGTTTGGCTTTAAAATGACTAGCTTATCATATTTTATAATGACTTTATTGCCTTTCTCTCGCTCTAGATTTACCTGTTCTTGAAGTTCTTTTCGTTTTTCTAAAATAGTTTTTGGTTAGTCCTCGTTTAAATAATAATGAGTGTCTTTCAGTATTCTTTTCCGTTTGAGAATACTTATCTTCTGACCAAGGCCAAGCTAAGGCCGTTACGTTTTATAATTATTTACACTTTTGCACTATAATGAAATAACACGATAAAAGTAACATGCACTTTATATGTTATATTGTTCGTGTCCAGAGAATTTATTGAGACACTATGATGTATGATAATTTTCACTATTCCACTGTTTTTATAGGTTTTGAACTGCATACTTCATATAGTACAGATGTTTTGATGCACTTTTTAAATAAATATACACTTTTTACAGGTATTTAACTATTTGCTATTTTAAAACTTTATTTGTTTTATAATATTCAGATTTAATTGCTTTTTATTATGTTTATTTACGTATCTTAATCATTGAAGTAGGCATTTCATTGTATTAATTTGCTCGTATTCATTTAAGTGGTTAAATATAATGATTTGTTTAAGGCTTTGCACCGACTTCAAACCTATTAGTAAATAGAACATATAAATAATAGGTAATATGTAATAAATATTAAATGTTCATTATTTTTTTAATTTTAAAGTCGGTTTATTTTAACGTAATTATTTAAAATATAGATCTCAAGAAACGGGAATGGATAAAAGTAGTCCTCTCCGTAAAAATGCTCTTCTAAACACAATTTCACGTCCTTGTAAGACTATTAAAGATCGTGAAAAACGTTGGTTGGCCATGAAGGCCAATATGAAATCACGATTACGTCAAGAAACTCTTGATCAGCATAATTCTATACTCGTTAAGATCCACGAGCATCTTGCGAATGAGTATTTTGAGCAGAGAGCTAATAGACTTGGCCTGATTAATGAGCGTCTGGCCAACGAGTCAACTGAGCAGACGACTCATAGACTTGGTCTCATTAATGAGCGTTTAAAGAACGAGTCGACTGAGCAGAGAACTCATAGATTAGAAGTGATACGAAACCGTACAGCAACCGAGTCTGCTCAGCGACATGAGAACCGGCTAGTATCAGCGCGTCAGACTTCACAAAGACTTCGTCTAATGAATGAGCGTAATTTTATAACCACCATAAATAATTATGCTGAAGTATCATGAACAGTCTGTCAGAAATTATTATATCCAAAATAATAGATGTCATTAGTCATAGCACGTTTTGATTTTCATTTCGGTGGAGCTAGTACAAAACTTGGTCAAAGTGACCATGTTCTACTGTAAATGCTGTCTCCGAAATGTCGATGGTGTCCATTTCGACCTGATGGAATCCACTGGCCAGGTCCAGGGTGGTGAAATATTGACATTTTTCTAATTTATCCAAAACATCCGTTATGTTCGGGATAGGGTATTTATCGTCTATGGTTTTTTCATTTAACTTGCGAAAGTCAACCACTAGACGCCACTTTTTCTTACCCGAAGCATCCTCTTTCTTGGGAACAATCCAGATAGGTGAGCTCCATGCGGATTCGGATGGGCGTATAATGCCTTGGGTCAGCATTTTATCAATTTGTTCGCTAACCTCCTGTCTATGAACAAAAGGGTAGCGATAGCTTTTTGTGTAAACCGGGACTTCGTCGGTTGTGCGAATACGATGCTTTACCTGGTTGGTAAAAGTTAAATCTTCACCGTCAAGATAAAAACGTCAACGTACTTCGAACAAAGAGTCATTAAGTTAGCTTTTTCCTCTTCGTTAAGATGTTCCGTACGTAGTCGCGACACGACATTTTTTACTCGCGCTGACGACCCTTCAGTTCGCGTGTACTCAATATTAAATAGCTCCGCGTGAGCAGGACGGTCTAACGAGAAAACCACGTCGTTTTCGTTCGGATTTTCGATCTCTAAATATCCTCTATTCTGAACTACGCTAGTAACGCATTCATGAATAATACAGTTACACAGTATTTGTTCAGGAATGTAAGCGTCACCGTTCACCGCATTAATAGGTATCCTGGCTATTTTAGTGGTTTTTCCCGGGATAATATCTTCATAAAAGTTGACATTTCGCGAGTTGTATAATAAAATAGGGTTAACGGCGAATTTGGTGTTTAACCGCAACTCCTTGAGATCGATTTTTGCCTCCCATTTGGTTAGTAAATCGAGGCCAATAAGTCCGTCAAAATGGTGGTGAAATTTATATACAAAAAATTTTATAGGTTCGCTGTCGTTGACTTCGCTAAAACATGGTACCGTGATCGAATACTCATTTTGGCTTACTGCATGAACGTTCGTGACTTCAAACGGATCATAATCTAACTGCACATGTGGATAATAATATTCTACAGCATCCGGGCTTAAGAAAGATTGGTTCGTACCAGTGTCTATAAGAAGTTTCAAAGGCGGATTTGAAGTCTGAATAAATGGCAGTTGCCTTTGAGTCTGTAAGTTTACTTCTATTTTGGTCTTTCTGACGCTGAAGCCTTCTGAAAATTTTCCTTATGGCTAATGGAAGGCTGTGGTTCAGTGGCTAATTCATTGAAGTCATGTACCTCAGCTGTTTCAGTAGTGTAACTCTCGGGGTCAATATAACATCCATAGTCGGGTGCGTTTACATAAATCGGGCACTCATAGTAGTCAGGATAGTACTTAAGGTCGGGGTCATAGCAATTGTCTACGTAGCTAGCGTAGCCGTCGTCGACACATTCATTAAAATTCATCTCACGGCTTCTAAAATAACTAGTAGGTGATGGGTTGCCGTGTTTTGTCCAGTCATGTCCAGTTAGTCCCGTCGGGGGTAAAGCTCTAGGGGTGAAATGTTGTACTCCACTCATTGGCTTAGGGTTAAAATTTTGTGGATGATTTCGAGGTGTCATGCGAAAAAAGTTACTTCGCGGCTTATAATTCGGTGGTTGCGCAGCGAACATTTGCTGTGTGCGTGTAGGCATACGATATGGGTTAGTATTTTGAGGTCCCGTATTATATCTAGGTTGGTTCTGCGGTTGAATAAATTTAAATGGTTGAGACGCCTGGGGTGGCATAAATAACGGTCTTTGAGTAACAGGTGGTAACAACATATGTGGTGAAGGCTGGAAAGCCTGCTTGGTTGGAGGAGGCATTTGAATTGAAGTATGGCCTTTTACAAGTGGCTGAGTTTTATGCACTTCATTATTGCACTGCTGTAAATATAATATATTAAGTTCTTCCTGTACAAATTCCAATGCCTACTCTACAGTGGATGGTCTCATACATCTAATTCGTGAGCCAAGAGGCTCTTGCAAACCGCGCACAAAGGCTTGTTTAGTAAGTTTTTTATAAAGCATGCGTTTTGACTCTATAGTTTTAGGAATAGTTTCATGCAAGGACACGTAAGTCATTATTGTGCTGAATAATGACTGACAATGTTCAAATTCCTGTGGTGTTTTATGGCCTTGTGTAGCTAGAGAAAGATCGTTATACAATGCAGTTTCGTCCCTCTGGTCAGCGAAATTATTTATGAGGGAATCGCGAATTCCTAACCAATTACCAGGGATGCCATTAGAGTTGATAATTGTAGCGGCGGGCCCCGTTATCTTGTTTAATATACCATTCAACAAGCATAAGTTAGGTAACTCACTACCGGGCTCATACTCATATAAGTCGTAACAATTTGGTCCCATATTTTAATAAATCTAGTTAATATATTCGAATTTCCGTTGAAATCCGGAACTGGGCGTAAGGCCTTATAAATTACGTCTGGGTCGTAAGGCATTTTTATTTCAGTATTAAATGGTGAATTTAAATCTATTATTTCTATCTGCCTATTACTATCTAACTCTCCATTACAGCGAGACTGGCGCGATGCAGTCTCGCTAGCACCCTTAATTAATTAATCCAGATGAAGGCTAAGGAGCCTGCCAGCGACTATCGGAGTCTAGCCGATTTTTAGAGCAATTATACCGCCGCGCACTGACTCTAGATCCTACCGACTGCGCCAATTATGCGAGCAGCAGCCGAAGGACTTAAAGAAACCAAAAATCTTTGCAACTAATTTATTAAAATTAAAATATTATAATAAAATTCTTAAGTTTAAACTATACTATGTGCTCGATTCGAAGTGTGAATCTGAAGTGACGCGATCGCCCCCAGCCATCGTCCGTTTCCACGCTCCCCACAATGTGTTGCAATCCCGCGCTTCCAACAATGTGTTGCAATCCCTCGGACTGGGTGGCTCGCTTCCAGCTACCTCAGCGGTCTACATGGTTGATGCAGTTGCCTCATGTCGAAAGACCACCATTGTTCCAGTTTTCGTAGAATGTCAATTGTCGTAATTATGCAATATGTAATTCTTAAGCAAATAACCGATATGTAAGCAAACTGGTATGTTTTGTTTGAAAAATATGAGAATTAACTGAATTTACTTACTTATTTTATACATAAAATATAAATTTTTCTTCATGAATACCGTTTTCTATATTATTCTCACTTGAAATTTGTATTTAATTTTAAAGTAATGGTTTTTTTTTATGTTTTATAATACTTTTAAGTTATCGAAGTAATATTTTAAATGGATAAAAAGTTATTATAAGTTATATAGAAAATTAACTTTTGCCTTTAACTTGTAAATATAGTTTCTTTACATTGTGTTATATCACTTGACCTTATTGGATCGTCATTTCATTAAACATCAAGACAGCTATTAGTTGCATATCAAGTGTTTAATATGTGATGTGGAATACATAGTACTTGCAAACATTATCAGAGATTGTGACGCTAAGGCTGAATTTAAATGATAATTTTGCACTTTTTTAAGTCAAAATAAAATTTAGTTTAAATACATTTTTTTAAATAAGATCTAGAATTTTATAGAAGCCATATCTATTAGCCGTTAATGTGAAATATTTTTAAATATTATTTTATCGATACTTTGTTTTTGGAGACTACAAATCTAATAACAGTGGAAATTTTTTTAGTAAACTTTTTTTTATACATTATTATTATAAATATAAATGGAAAAGTATTCTTTACTAACCAAAGTATACATTTTAAGTTTGACAGTCGCTGACAAATTTCCATAGCAACTTGTTAGAAAACCGAGTGCGCATGAAATATGAAATATTTCTAGTTTGCTTTTCGACTAAACTTTTATAAAATGTATTCTTTACTAAGAAAAGTTTTTCAGTATTCTCTAAGACTCCTTATTTTATATTTTGTACTCTATGAAAATTAATCCACAATTTAAGTTTTTCTACTCGGGATTTAATAGTAATAATAACCATATCGTAACCATGTGTTAAATGACGGTGTATTACCTAAATATAATTAAAAAATATTTTAACTAAAATCTGGTGTTTGTATTAACCTGGAAGATTAAAAAATTATATGTACTTATAGCAGAATTACAGATAAACATAATTACAATAACAGAAACACAATAACACCATTAAGACTACATTTTGAACAATAATATTATTTAAAAAATAAAACTACATAATATTGTAATTATGATAACATAATACCAAAATTTCATAAAGCCCAATATTAAAACACTTATAAGTGAATTTGTTATAAAGTGTTTGAGGATGTCTGCATACATTAATTATGTTTCCATTCTCATCATTTTCGACTACACCCATAATTCATAAATACGTTACATTAAGTATAAAGCAAGCTTTTTATAATCATACTTTGAGGTTCCTCTGGTATTAGTATACCGGCCAATTTAGGTAATTTTGTTTCGATGGGAACAGGTGTTTCGAAATCAAGACTCAAACACACGCAAGACTAAAATCAAAGACAAAGTCAAAAATTTTTTTTCTATGAAAATGTTTTATATTTATTTGGACGAGTCTAAGAGTTATAGATACCATATTAGACTTGTAAAAAAAAATAATTAAACCAGATATTTTTTTAAGCAATGATCAACTTATATTTATTAACATATGATTATTTCATGTTTTAATATCCAACGATTACATGTAGTTCAATTATGGTTATTATATTTACTTAGTTTAATAAATACGTTAATTCTTAAAAACAACATTTCGCCGAAGAAACTGAGTTTCATAATCTCTTTAAAAATATTTTCTTCTTGTTTTAGTAATAAGTTTCTAATAATATTAGCTTAAATTTTATTAATTTTGATTTAAAAAAAAATGTACTCACATTTAAAGTTATATAAACATGGAATGAAAAATAAATCGGTCTCGGCAAATTAAACATAATATATGTGATCGTCTTTACTTTTAATCCTATATTTATATAACTTTAAATAAGCTTAACATGGCTATACTTTATTAAAGATATTTTCAAACATGTACTCACATACTATTTACACACATACTGTAAGGAAACTAAAATATAAATTTAACTGTTTTACATACTATCCAACAAAGAGTTGTTAATTTAAATTGTATAAAATAATTCAACATTAAGTTTTATAACATTTAGTGTACAGCTATAACAAAATACATATCTTTTCCTCTCCGGTTCTTGCCTTAACCTATGTTATTTTTTTTCACGGTCCAGAAATTTGCTTGGGTCAAATGGTCATATAAACTAAAAATTATAGGAAAAAAGTAAGGATTACAAGGATTGGATTTTTCTCTTTCTTTTTTAACGGGAAGGATGGTTAACAACGCCTACTTTTCGGAAGTTGGATGCATTAAACACCCTGTCAGATTTATATAACAATTAATAAAAATACAGAATTATTAAACTTGCCATTTTTAATTAAAAGTTATATTTATGTAACTAAAATGCAAGTTATTAATAGTAATGCCATACTCATATTTATGATAACATACAATTTGCAATCTTTATGCATAGTTAATGTTATTTTAGTGAAATAATATTATGTAGTATCTATGTATTCTTCAGTTACATCCTTCTGACCTCACTACTATCTCGAAGTGTCCGTGTTGAGTCAACCTCAATTCTCGGAAAAAATAAAGTAAAAATATAAAAATATTATTTAGGTATTAAACATTTTAAATATTTGATAATAATTGTGTAATCTCAACCATTTATAATTTATTAAATAAAATTTCTCAATTGTATGATACTGATGTAGGTACAATATTATCATAATATAATAGAAATTTGATTTCGTATTTTTTTGTAAAAGCAGTTATTTTATGAAAATTCTTTATTCATTGTTGTGGAAACAATAGATAAAACTGTTCATTCGAAAACGGGATATTGAAAGAGGTCAGATAAATTGGTATTCACGGCAAACGTCGATTTGCGTTCGGAACAGCGGTTGTTCAGTTTTGTTGTCATAAGTAAAATGTTCTTCATTGTTAAAAGAATCTGTTTATAAACATATTTTGGTTTCTTGTTTGTTTTTAATTTACTTAAAAGTAAAAGTGTAAGTAAGAGTAAATTAAATGAAAATAAATATATTACTCTAATTGAAATTAAATATCGTTTCCAATATAAAAAATAACAGTTCATAAGTTTTTGCTTCTTTTCTCGTATGTCTATATTGTTTCCGTTCTTTTCAAATTCATAATAATATAATAATTAGCTACCGAAAATTTTACAATTTAATTATTTTTGTAAAATTTAGAAAGACATACTGAGTGAAAATAAATAATTGGTTATTGATTTAAAAGACCTAAACAATTGATCTTTTATAGTTGATGCCTGAAATCCGCATCACTAACAAAGAGGTATGGAGAACATTGTGTCGTTTAGATGTGAATAAAGCCAGTGGTCCTGATGGTATACCAGCCATTCTGCTCAAGACATGTGCAGCTGAGTTGTCTCCTGTATTGACACGTCTGTATCGCCTCTCTTTCAAGACTGGAAAAGTGCCGGAATCCTGGAAGCTTGCCATCGTGCAACCCGTGCCCAAAAAAGGCAGCCGTGCCGATCCTGCCAAATATAGGCCCATTTCAATCACCTCCATACTCTGCAAGATTATGGAGCGTGTATTGAACTCGCAGCTTCTAGCGTACGTAGAAGGTAACGATCTCCTCAGTGACCGACAGTACGGATTTCGCCGAAATAGGTCCACTGGGGACCTTCTAGCGTACGCAACACACATTTTAGGCGAAGCCATCGAGAGGAACGGAGAAGCGGTCGCCGTCTCTCTGGACGTCTCGAAGGCTTTTGACAGGGTCTGGCATGTGAGCCTTTTAAGCAAGCTTTCAGCGTACGGTATATCTCCTGGTCTGATTGGCTGGATAACGGACTTTTTGAGCCGGAGATCTCTCCGTGTTGTTGTCGACGGGTGTTCTTCGGAACCCTTGACAATAAATTCCGGAGTACCTCAGGGGTCCGTTCTTTCTGCAACTCTTTTTCTGCTGCACATTAACGATCTGCTGAAGCCCGGTATCTATGGGTATGCAGACGACAGCACAGTTGTAGAAAGATATCTGCCAGGTTCTCGGGCTAGTAGAGATGAAGTACAATCTGAAAGAGAAGCCATGGTGCAACGTTTGAATGACAAACTTCAGGCAGTCTCCGCATGGGGCAATGCCAATCTTGTCAAATTCAACGCCACCAAAACGCAGACGTGTTTGTTCACCGCCAAAAGGAGCCCCTTCACCTTGGCTCCTACTTTCCAGAATGTATCCTTGGAATACAGTGACTGGCTTCAGTTGTTAGGCTTAGAGATCTCCTCGAACCTCAACTTTGGTCGGTACATTGAGTCCAGAGCAAGAGCAGCTGCAGGAAAGCTTGCCGTACTTGCGAAGGTGCGACAGTACTTTACACCGGGACAGCTTCTTGTATTATACAAAGCACAGATCCGGTCGTGTGTAGAGTATTGTGGCCACATATTTGCTGGTGCCGCAAAGACTCATCTTGCGGTTCTGGACTCAATTGAGAGGCGAGCAAAGAGGCTTATTGGCGACCCTAAATTGGTTGACGCCAAACTCCACAGCCTTGAACACAGGCGTAGAATTGCCAGCCTCTCAGTATTCTATAGGATACATTTTGGTGAGTGTGCGCAGGAATTGCACGACCTAATTCCCCCATCCCCTTTCCATCACCGGACGACCCGACGCACGGCAGGTTTTCATCCTTTTGTTGTGGACATTCCACCTGTCCGAACGAAGCGCTATGCTTCATCTTTTTTAGTGCGTACAGCGAAGGACTGGAACAATCTGCCGGCGTCGGTATTTCCGGCAAAATATAATGTGGGTGTCTTCAAGAGGAGAGTGAATAGGCTTCTAAGTTAATGCGCTTTACCACCTAAGACTACATTTCACTTTCCATCAGGTGGAATGTAGTCAAGCATTAACCTAGTTTTGTATAAAAAAAAAAAAAAAAAAAAAAGTCACATTTAACTGAAACAGAAATTCTGTCAACCTTAGTTACGTCACTCCAAACAATGTTACAATAGTTTTTTTTTTTTAATCTTTATTTTAAATTTGGGGTTTTTTCCTTGTTAGGATATGCCAACCCCATTGTAGCCATCATACATAAAAACTCTTAATCTATTAAACAATCGCTGCGGAGACAAGACGCCTATCAAAACATAACAATTTAGGCTTAAGGCTTTGAGCATTCCATTGAAGTATATTTATAATAGAACTCTTTCTTCTACTATCCATTACAAAATGATATTAAATTTTGTAACAATTCTCCTTTTGCACAACAATTACGTACAAAATCTTTAACCTCCTCATAAATCAACTTTACACACATAACAATTTTCTCTTCAAAACTTTTTTCAGACCACACAGAAACAGTAATAAAATCATCCCCATCCGATTCATCCTCATCTCTTAACTTTCTTTTCTCAACAGTTTTTCTTTCAGATTGTGTATCCATGGCAACAGAATCTTGGTTTGATAATTGTTTCAAGACTTTTTCACATTTATTAAGTATTTCAGAATCACTATTCGAATCCACATCTACATCTACGTCGTTATTATCATTCATTTATTCAGTATTTTTATAAATTGCTCGCTGCAGCTAGTTTTAAATTAACAACTTACTTTTGACTGAAAGCTATATTATAATGATGTACCTTGTCAATTGCACGCGGCTTCGACGCCATGACTGGTGATTTGTGAATGTTACAATAGTTACAATACAATACTCCTTACAATAGTTTGTATGTTTTCTCAGGTATAGCTTTATACTTATTTTTATAAGAAGAATTTTTATATGATTTTTGTATATTTTTGTAACTGTATAATTATTGATGAATTTTGTTTGGTATTGTCAAAAGGAACTTAAACGTCAGCGTACATAATATTTACACGTCAATCACATTCGCATATTATTAGTGCCACCATCCATGCTTGAGACTGGTCTCAAGCGATGAGTCCGAGACTCGTAAAATAATTCTAAATGTTTTATTTTAGCGAATGTGTGTGTACAGAACAGATTACATATCAATTTCTGTTATTTCCTTAGTGATATTATTATTACATATGGTAAAGTGTTATATGGTAAGGTTAATCGCAATGTTCCCAGATAGTTTCTTTTAACATTTAAAATACTTTGTTGACAACTTTTAGTTGCTAAATATATTTGAAATAAACCCATCAGATAAGTCCTCCTTCCCGATGAAATAGACGTTCATTTAAGGAAAGATTGATTCATCGTGGTGGTTAGTGCCACGAATGCTCAATAAGCAGAGTGACGAAACGGTTACCCAGCGTTTGTTGATTCAGAGCTTGAATGTTTTATTGGTTTTTTTCTTTATTTATTTATTTAGAAATGTAAAAATAAGGTTACAGTGTCTAAACATGCATATAGAACATTTTAATATAGAACACTAATTTTGGTTTTGACATCTTTTCAATTTTAATGTACAAATTTATAAACAAGACTGGTTTTGATTTTCGAAGGAAGCCTTCTAGATGTTGCTTATACAGACGATTTTATATAGAATTCTAGATTCTTCGAAGCAAGGAGCAATACAGTATCTCAATGAAGTAGTGACGGGGTGTATTCCCAGAGGTCGCAGCTTAGATTCCTTCAAGTATCGATTTATTTTTCATTTTATTTTTTTTTATCAATATAGAGTATTTCTAACAAAAATCATTTAAATTAACTAATGTTAAAACATTTTCAAAAAATAATTTTAATCTTCTTTCTGTTTTGCAGATATTATTTTATCAATCTTTAATTACTTTTCAACCATTTTAATTAAAAAATATTAATTTCAATCAAATTATCCAATTTACCTAAAAATACCTAAATGATATGGCTCTGCGAAAATGGTCTTATTTCTAGAGTTACTTAAAATTCAGGTATTTATTCTATTAAGCTTTAATGATTAACATATCTTATGAAATAGCATAAACTGATTCTACTTTTTGTAAAAGGTTGCTTTTATCTACTGGAATTATAAAGTGACACTAACACTTTACTTTAACTTACAAGTGAAACAGTAGTATAATAACCAACGTACAAATCTAGTTTGAAGAAAACAATAACCAAACAATCTGTATTTGGTATTTTAAAATATTAATGTAAACAATTAAAAAAGATGTAATTAAAAATCCATTGAGTATTAAACGCTTTATACAATAATTAGATATCTAAAAAATATTAATCCTATGAGATATAATTACTTCTTTAATTTGGGCTAAGAGCAGTTTAAACTTTGGTTATCTAAAGTCAAAGTTTAAACTGTTTTTATTATTCTAACAACGAGAAGCTCTTTTTAACTATCCCGTTTATTTATGCGTAATTTGTAACTGATTAAATTTGCGTTCAACTTATCCGAGCGACATAATTTCGTTAACAAATCAGTTAAGTTGGAGGCTATTTCGACAAGTCCTTTCACTGGATGTCAATTTGTTAGGGTACTTATTTATATTTTTGCCACGTAGCTCGTAGCAACCAACAAGGGGAGGTTTGGTAATTGATTATTTTCGAATCCAGCAAGTCACTCATATCTTGTTTAATCTTCGTTCATATTATATTCCAAATATATATATATATATATATATATATATATATATATATATATATATATATATAATAGTATAGTATATATATATACTATATACACGTATATATTTCTACGTATTATAAAATAGTGACTAGGCCAAATCAATTTTAACAAAATAATTCTCATGCATTGTCACTACCCTGTTTCCTGTAGTTATTTATGTTTATTTGTTTATTAGTCTGAATATTATACACATCTGCTTATTCTGTAAGTGAACATTAAAATTTATTAAATGTCTCTCACATGTGTTAAATTTTTAAAAGCTCAGAAGAGCTTTTTGTCAATAAGAAAATATTGAATAGCAATTTGAAATTTGAGTATTATTTGACATTTCTTTAAGAGATAATGGTGCTTAATATATGAAGGTACATAAATACAACAAAGTTACATATATTTTTGTAAATTATATATAACTATTCTTTGTTTATATGTATAATTATTTTTTATTCTTTGTCTGCTTTCTTTATTTTCTACTTAATTGTTGTTTTAAATTTAATAATATATTTTTTTAATTATTCTACAAAGTAAAATGACAAATTGTAATGTTTTAATTATTTTCATTGTAGCGGAACAGTTGGACGTGCATGGAGTGTGTTTGTATAAATTAATAATTATAAGAACAATGACTACTATGGAACGACTAAAATTATAGTGTTTTGCGCTTGATTAATAATTCTATGCACAACATTTCATGAACCAGCCGTAATTAGTTAAAGTTTACCCTTTATTTCGGATGTTTACCTTTAGCATCGCATAAAAAGTTTCCCTCACGTTTTGACTAATAGGACGGACCTTCTCCAAACATGTCATCGTAAATAATATTATGAGATTTTTGGTATTATTTACTATCTCAAAAGCGATCCTTCGTAATAATTTAGTATATTATTATATGTATGTGTATTACTATATTTTATAACATTGTCTATTTAAGTATGTGAGCAGGTATACATACCTTTTATAATATAGCTTTCAAGCTTAAAACATAATAAAATGAACATGTAAGATATATTTTCTCGTTTGTCTATTACATTTAGATAGATAGATAGATAGATAGATAAGCACTTTATTGCACAAAATAAAAAAAAAATCAACATGCAGTGGAGTTCTAACATTTAAAAATAGTATGCAAAGGCGGTCTTATTGCTAAGAGCAATCTCTGACAGGCGTCCTTCAGGTGAAAAAACTTAAGTGGATGAGAATACGGGATTGTGCGATTGAGGAGAAATAAATAGTGAAATAATATTTAAACTTAAAGCCTGTAATAAACTGTTAACTTAAAATACTTACAAATACATAAATTACAAATAAATATAATACATACAAGTCCATACATATAGGTACACATATATATATTACTTAATATACTTAGCATGAACAAAATACTAAAAAAATGATATTTAATTATAGAATATTTAATAATACTAATTGTTCAAATTGTTTGCTAAAAAAAGACAATAATTTATTTCAAAATAAATATAGAAACATATATATTATAACTTTATGAAAACATCCTTTATCTTTCATTTAAAAATATACCACTATCAGTGTTTCATCATGCAATACCATTTACTAAACTACTTATAACACTTAATTGTGAGTATGTTACTCGGTAGTATGTGCATTTCATTTGCTTAGAAGGGTTCTACTTTTTGTTTCAAGTACATTTTGACATATTGTTTTGCAACATTCCAATAATTATCGTATTACATTATTTATATGACTGTTCCTCTCTGATTTCCAAGCTTTGTTTTTTATTTTTCTTCAATGTATTTGTTAGGGTTAGATTATACATAACAGCTAGATATATTGAAGTTTTATTAAATAATTGTATCTTCACAACTTTTTTTTTAGCTTTATGTGATCTCATTGACTGTTACTGGGAACACGCCGGAGAAGATCAGGCAAGCCGTTCATTTTTATTGACTGTACTATGAAAGAGGAAGACAGAAATCTAGTATGGTATAAAGGAATATTTAAACTAAGGTAGGACGAAGAACAAAGATTCAGGTTGTCCCAAGTAAACGAACTTTGTATTGGTACCAAATGAGCTTATGACATTCAGAGATGAAATAAAAGGAATATTTACATTATTATACTTAATTGATATTACATCACTGTTGTCAAACTTATTCAAATTATGCTTGCTGCCTATAACTATAGCTTGACACTTCTTATAGTTGACGTTTATTCCTAGCTTATTACATCAGTCAAGAAAAAAAATTGTTTTAATATAAATTGAGAAAACTGCTTGCGAACAAGTAATTCAAGAACTTTGGAGAGTTATGGAATTGTAGAAATAGGACGTTTTGACAGTTTTGACAAAGAAAGGACAAGTGCGATTCGTCATAGTTTTGGAAAATATCCGTTAGATAAGGATGAAATAATAATACACAAAGAGGCGGGAATGATGATATCAAGTAAAGTCACATTCAAAATGGTTAATTTCATTAGATTTAATACCAAGCACAGCACTTTTTATTTCCTCCTTGAAGACAGGAGAGAATGTGGGCGGAATTTTATTACTGATCGACATGGAAAGTATAAATGAAATCATTTTGAATTGAGTAACAATATCAAGAACAGCAACAGTAGAAAAGTAAAAGTCCAAGTCATTGAAAGAGAGAGTGGATAGACCGGTGAAACTCTTAGGAGGCACAGCACCTAGAGTTCCAAGAAACTCCCATGTAAATACCGAAGAAGGGTTTAATAATCTGTTAAGCATAAATTAAAATTAAAAAGACGTTTAGCATTTCTTACCATCTAGTTGCAGTGTTTCAGTTAATGTCTCTACGTTTGAGTATGAATTTACGCAATTTTTTTGATCAGGATTTTACATAACAGTACGAACTGCTGTTCACGGCACTGGTTGATGTTTGATTTTTACTTCTCTTAGAATATTTATTGAAGAGATTTAAAATGTTCTTTTTGAAAAATGTTCTTAGATTTTTTAATTTTTTTTAAGATTATAGGTTTTAAATAAAAAATTGTGGGATTCGAACCCGCGACTACTAGGAAACCGTTCCGTCGCTCTACCAACTGAACTACCGTATACCGTACCGTATACCGCTGAGATACGGTAGCCCAGTTGGTACAGCTGAGATACGGTAGCCCAGTTGGTAGAGTTGGTTCTATATTTATATAAATTTAAATAAGCTTAACATGGCTATACATGTTTAAAAATATTTTCCAAAATTCTGAGCTAATGTTTACAAGATCAGATTCTAAGTCGGAAAAATGATTAGTGGAAGGAGGACAGCAAATGACTTCAAGAATGACCTTAGCTCCATGAATAATGACTTTTACAAATAAGCAAAGCTGAGCTGACACAGAATATTTTAATGTTAAAACAAACTGTCGACGTATCTGAAGAATCCAACGAGAGATACGAACCAGAATCACAAGCAGAGTAGTATGACTCGCTATCTGATGTTATAATGGTGTAATTCAATGTAATAAAATTAAGTACTTGTACTACTAAATGGAATTAATAAAATAAAGTAAAATATAATAAAGTAAAATAAAATAAAGTAAAATGAATACAGTTTTAAATAAACTAAGACATAATAATAAGAAATAAGTAGCCTGCCAGAAAATTCATAAAAACTATGACTATACCAATATCAAAAATAAAAGTAAAATGTTTAACAATCAATAAAAAGCAACAATTTGCGCAAAATTATGAACCAAATATAAATTAATCCCGTAACTGCACTACAAAATAAAAGCAATAACAAAAAAGAGGCATATTACTCACAATATAAGTAAATACATCTTGATATATCAAAAAATATTAAAACACAGTAACAAAAGATATGAATATTAAAAATGAAGTAAGTAAGTAAATAACTTTAAGATAATCTTTGATAGTTTTAAGGGTAGTATTTTATTCATGGACGACACTTGCTACTTACCACTAGGTGGGTGAAGTCACATGCCATGTCTTCCGATTGCAGATATTGGACGTGCCCCACGATTTTATTTTAGTTTAATCAATGCATTAAAATGTGTATATTTCAAAAATGACATCTTTTGTCATAGGTGTTTACATAAATGTATATTGCAGTTTTAGGAATTTATGTGACCATAGACATTTCCAGAAAGTGAGTAGGTTACGAATTACTTTATTTTGAAAATATAACAATGTATACATATTGGTACCCATGACTGTATCCATGAAATTATTTTTTAGCTTTTAGTACATTTATCTGCAATATGAAACCGTTTAACTTATTTTTTTTTTTACTTTTACATTTTTAAGTATTTAGTTTTTATTTCTCATTCTATTCAATTCGTTGAGTGCCTCATTATTGTAAGGTTTCTTGCCTGTTAGTTTATTGTAGTCAAATTCTTCAATACGTAATCCCTCCAAAGATCTCACTTTACCAAGAGCAACGTAGGCTTGGCCTTCCTCAAATAGTTTAGCGCCTAAGTCTTCGACGGCGTGATCCAGAGTGCTGCCCTGCATTTTATGCACCATGGAAGCCCATGACAATATTAAGGGCAACATTCGTCTTTCAGTCATTCCGTAATTAAATTTGGCTGGAAACTGTATATTATTAGGGATTAGTTAATGGCGCTATAAGATATATCAACGAAATCGTTTCTCCCCTATTTCGTCGAACTCAGATGTACGCAACAGACGTACCTTCGGTTCAAATCGACTTTGCAAGAGATGGCGTACATCTTATACACCCGAAAGCCATACAGTTTCCAGCCAAATTTAATTACGGGACGGCTGAAAGACGAATGTTGCCCTTAACTTGGGTGGTGTACCCCTATCGACGTATCATTTTTAGCCACCCTAACGCCACACAGTTCTTGACAGGATACCAGATCTTGACTTGGGTGGGAGATTCATATTGTAATTTTGTATAGTGTACTGTATTATACTTAACAAGCCCTTTATTTTGATACCTATATTGATGGGATTGAAAACTACATTATCCGCCATTTTGAAGCAGTGACCAGCTTTGATTTCAATTTTGTATAGTGCACTGAATTTTACTTGACAAGCCCTTTCATTTGATACCCATATTGATGGGATTGAAAAAAACTAAGTTGTCCGCCATCTTGTAGCGGCGGCCATCTTGGATTCACAATAATATTGAATACGGATAACTGTATTGTCACCAGAATCAAAGGCGTATACCAAATTTCAGATCAATCAATTAGCGGAAAGAGGGTAAAATTTCAATTACTAAATTTGACCCAAACAAACAAACAAACGGGGTGAGCTAAATAAAACCGTTTAAAAATATGTATAGGTTGGTTCGGTTCACTGTAATTAGGTTTCATCAAAAAAACTATACAATTACAGGAATAACGTTCGAAAAACAAATCGGAGTTATATTATATCTTATAAATCAACATTATGACACAAATACCAAAAGTCAAGTACCCTCAGCTTTGAAAACATAGAAAAATTTTCTTCTTAGCTTTTGGTTATTTTATTTATTGTATTAAAAGTATCTATTAAAAGTACCTACCGGAGGCCATGAATGCATAACCGAGAAGGAACATCTGAATGCTTTCATTTCAAAACCTCTTTCTATTGATATTGCAAGAAAAAACTTCCGGCTTCGTTAAATAAGCAAAAGGAATTCATTATAGTTCAAGTTCTAACAGGCTTCCAGATACATAAACAAACAGTACTTACTTTAAATTGTAAACGGACAAGAAGAGGTCCACCTTAAAGTAGCATTCAAACTTTTTCTTGCACTTTTATGTCTCTTAATGTGTTTAAATCCCATTTCGTTCACCAGCGGCATCGAATGGGTTTATCTTATCTTTGCTTTCGTTAGCATTTAATTCGGCTTAAGAATAAGGCATCGAAATGAGCAGATCTGAAAACTTGCTTGCCGCTAGACCATATACTAACTCCTATAATGTTTTCCTTGTTCATAAATTCTACCAGATCTTCACAAAATTGTGATTCTATTAAAAATCTTCAAAATATGAACTCAACACCCAGCTGGCGCAATCAGATTTTAGGAATTCGCTAAAAAGTCATTAGTATCTAAAATCTTTTATATATTCAGATTGCTTCAGAATCTTATCATTATTGGTAGTTTGACCATTATGAACGTAAGTCGGATTTAAATGAATAATATTTCAATAAATTGGCGACTCTTTTTATAATTGCATTAGATATTTAACATTGATAAAGATTTCTGAGTCATTTTTTCATTTTTGTATTATGAAACAATTCCATTAGAAAAAAAAAATTGGGGCTTTTAGTAATTTAAGATAGTAATGACTTCAATTGCAATAAATACAATTTATTACATTTACAACCATAATAATTATTATGTTAAATGTAATATAATTACCCACTTCTTTAAGATGCCAACATTTTACATCAAGTAGATAGATGAAGATGAGGATTTTAGAAGTTCTACTTCTTCATTCTAATTATAATATTATATTCTTGTATTTTATTCCATTTTATTGCGAATTTTATTTTCTTATTTAGTTGTCTTCATAGAAAAAACGGGCTATATATTTTTTAAACAATCATAAAAGTTATCCAAAATAAAATAAGGATGTTTATTTTTAAAAATATCTGAAGTTCTACTAGTTGCAGAATAATGCAACTACAATACTGCAAATTTACATTATTGTAATGCAAAATAATCTATTCATTTTTGAAAACCAATATAAAGTTCATTTAGTAAATAATGTCCGTTTTCTCTCCACCCTTGAATAAAAATATTTTTTATTCCTTTAAACATTCTATGCAATTCATGTTCTTCATACTGACGTTATCGATTTCAATAATTTCCACTTTTGAGAATATGTTCGCTTCTCTCCTATGTCACTTTAAATGTCTTAAAATACCTTACTCCAATTTTACGTTTTTATGAAAATTATTTCAATGTCATTGCTGATCACAGTAAAATCTTAAGGCTATACTAAAAACAGCTTTGTAGCTTTAAATTGAGATTGATGTCTGTACCACTACATTAATAAAATATCCTTACCTGTCTTATTTCAAAACATAAGCACCTATTTTAACATACAATTATAGCCAAAAATATTTTTTTTAAAAACATGGTCTAAACTCTAAGGTAATTAAAAAATTAAAAAAATATATATATATAACACTACTACTACCTACTCCTAGGAATCTGTGTATTCCTATGAATACAGAACAAAATTTTATTAATTTTATTAATATGATGATGTTATAAAATATTAAATATACAAATATTTTGTTTGTAAGATCATCGACTTAGTATCCTTACAATTAGTAACATTATTTATTTCTTGAGAATGAGTACAAAATTAAATCTTCCATATGAAAACGGTATTTGATTTCTTGACCAGATTTTACCACATATATTTAAGACTTGTTTACGAACGGACGGACATTGTTTACATAGATACAGGGTTATTTGTAATGAGGCAACCTCTCTTCATCAATCCCAAAAACATTATTGCTACGACTTCCTAAAATTGATATTTTTTTAAATGTAAGTTTTGCTATAGAAAATTAATTGGTTGCCTCTAAACTGGCATTAACTCTGAGCGTAGGTATGACGACCGGGGCGTCGCACTTTTATGTATATCTTACAAAATACAGAGTGATAAGTAAAAGAGGAAGCATTTTTTTTGTTTCGCTTGTTTTGTGTTATTTATCAAAATTTCTAAAGGTCGTAGAACAAATGTTGTTGGTACTAATGTAGAGAGGCTGCCTGTAAGAGGCAATAAATGGCTAATTAATTAAAAATAACCCTATGTAAGGGATAAAATCTGGACCTTACAATAGTCTTAGGTTTTGGGACATTTAAAGATTTAAGAGAATTTAATTTTTTTCTTAAATTGATTTTTTTTGTTGAGTCAAAAATATCTTCTGAAATTAATAACATCCGAGACGTTAATTCATGCGATACTAATCATATTACCTACACCATACACCTAGTTGGATTTTTAAGAGCTGAGTATATTATATTATGGACATAAATTTCTTTATACGTCCATAATATTATATCCTCAGTTCAGTTCAGCTCAGCATAACAATAATTCTTTATTCTTCAAAGAACGTGAGCTGGTAATGATATTAAGTTCCTGCTAAATAGTATAGAGAATGTTCGTATCCATTTACGATTAATATGGGATCAGAATGTGAAGAATACTTATACCAATATTTAATTTAGGTTATCACATTTAGTGCAATAATATTATTTGATTCATACATTTTCTGTTAACTTTCTTAAGTTTGATAAGACTGTTTAAAAAAAAAATGTGTACACGCGTACTGAAAAGTGCGTAAACCGAATTTTATTTGTCAAATCAAAAAAAATCACAATTTCATCAATCAGTGCAACAGACTGACGGGTATATGTTCCGCGTTTTACAGAAACGACATGTTCCATTTTACGAGTTTACGGTACAAAAAAAATGGATGCAACTTTCATAGTACTTGCTGGTGGCAAAGCCTTAAATTTGATGTTTTAAGTAAAACTTGTTAGTAAATAAATTGAACATAATATACCTTAACACAATACTTTAAAAAGTTGTTTGTATTATATGATTATTAAATAGGCCCTGTCAATTTACTAATAAATATTTATATTTTTGTACTTTTTTATTTCTTACATTGTATACGCTCATGATATTTTGGACAATGTTATTGAAAATGTTGTAGAGTAAAATAAAAATATTATTCCTGAAATATCGATAAAGGGTAACAAAACCAATTAAAAAAATTATGTGTGTGTGTATTAGTGTACACATGTAAGAAGTGAAACTTCTTTATGACATAATTTAATTATGTCATAAAGAAGATAAAAGAAGATATAGATATTCATTTTTCTCTGCCTTGTGATCACATTTAATATTGTCTTGGCTGATTAATATCACAAACATTTGTATGGGCAGTACTAGGACTTACTTACTATATCATTTCTTTGTAAAGGTCACCAAATTTAAACACTACTTTTGATAGCTAACTCTGAAAAGGCTTCATTTTTTTGGGTTTTCTTGCTCTTATAAAGTCCCCCTATGACGTTTTTTTTTTAATTTCATGTACATGAATGGATCAGTGACAATTTTATTATATGTATAGATTATAAAAAATATCAACTACTAAAAAACTGAAAAGTCTAAATGTTATTACGGAAGTTATAAAAACAATGATTAAAATATTAAATAAATACATTGTAAATTTCTACCTATTGTATTATAGGTAATTCTTTACAGTATACTTAATGTTGATATGTTTGAAATAAAACATTTTTTACGGATTTAACTCGCGTATATTGAATTAAATTTTAAATTTACATTGTAAATCTAACCCGTATCGTACCGTACCGTACCGTATCTGATACGGTAGCTTAGTTGGTAGAGCGACGGGACGTTTTCCCGGTAGTCGTGAGTTCGAATCCCTGCCCGTACCGGTTTATTTTTCATTCCATATTTATTTATAAGACAAAAGCATTGTTTGTCAATAGAAATTTAGACGGTATTATTTATTTTTCTGGTTGAGAACAATGTTTATTAGGTTTGCCGCGTAATTATTAGTACTACAAAAAAAACAACTTTACTACAATCATAAGTATCGTTTGTAGTTTTCGAAAAGCTTTTCAGATTTTTTAAAACTTAGTTTTTTTCAACAAGTAAAATTAAATGACAACGACATTTTGGTTAGTTTCGATGTACAGTCACTATTTACTAGCCTTCCAGTGATTGACTGCATTGAAATTGTCAAGAGAAAGCTGGAGGATAACAACATGCCTGTAGAATATGCAGAATTACTGAAGCATTGCTTAACATCTGACTATTCGATGTGGAAGGATGAATTCTATGTACAAGTTGATGGAGTGGCAATGGGTTCTCAGGTCTCCCCCGTTGTTGCCGATATCTACACGGAGCACTTCGAGACGAGGGCCCTGTCCTCTGCACCTGCTATACCGAACATCTTTAAACGGTACGTAGATGACACCTTCACAATACTACCTATGAATCAAACATCTGCTTTTCTAGAACATCTTAATTCCATTAACGACAAAATACAATTTACAATGGAATTGCAGTCAAATAATACTTTAGCTTTCCTAGATATTCTTATT
Source organism: Napeogenes sylphis (assembly GCA_959347405.1). Taxonomy (NCBI): domain Eukaryota; kingdom Metazoa; phylum Arthropoda; class Insecta; order Lepidoptera; family Nymphalidae; genus Napeogenes; species Napeogenes sylphis. Next base: position 22,796,439 of record OY365788.1, on the reverse strand, counting down.
ATCTAGAATCCTGACAATCCATTAGGACTTACTGTTTATAGGAAACCCACACGTACAGATAGGTACCTCAATGATAAATCATACCACTACCCTAGCCAGTTAGCTACCGTTGGCAAATCTTTGTTTCAGAGAGCACAACACATCTTTGACGCTGAACACCTAGAGGGCGAGCTGCAGCATGTCAAGCATGCCTTGTTCAACAACCACCTGCCCGTACCTTGCCAGCGTCGCAGAAACCCCATCAAGCCACCCACAGTTGAGCGTCAACCGGCCCTACTACCACATGTGAAAGGAGTTACTGACAGAATCGGCAACATCTTAAAAAAGGTTTCTATTAGAACTATCTACAAACCTCAAAGAAAGTGAGCCAATTCTTGAGACCTATCAAAAGTAATATTCCTTTACAATGTGCTGGAGTATATAAACTTGACTGCGATTGTAGCTTGTCATACATAGGTCAAACAAAGAGGAGCATCGGTAAAAGAGTTAAGGAACACATATCGGATATCAAGCATAGGCGTACATCGAAGTCTGCAGTGCAGTAGAAACCGTCGGAGGTAGATGACTAATTAACTGACTTACTGACAGACACCTCCATCTCGTCTTACTGTGAACACGATTGCTGCAAAGCATTCGAAACGTCGGGTTAGATTTAAAATTTAAATTTAAAATTTAATTCATTGTACGCGAGTTAAATCCGTAAAAATAGTTTTATTTCAACGTATGTACGTTGTATGGTGTCAATTTTACAAAAAATTCGGAAATAATAAATGAGGACTTAGACTATACTATTTGATATTGTCATTTCGTTATTTGCCTTGTTAACTTACTTGCATTTTGATTTTTTCCTTTATTTAGCGGTTCCCGACGCAACGAATTCAATAAGTATATTATAATATTATTTTTATATATTTTACATGTCTTTTTGATCCGAGGGTTTTTTAATTTGATTTATTTTTTTGCTTTTTTAAATTATTTAAGTTTATTCTATGTTGTACTAAATGAACCCACAACACACTAATTTCACTTGTCTTGTTTTTACTATGAATATTGTATAAGAACCTTTCACCAGCACCAATAGAAGCTCCATATGTTAGAGACGACTATTTATATTTCGACTAAACATAGCCAAAAACTATCTCGACGAACCAAGCTTTCAATTAAAAAAAAATCATAAATGTGAAATTTTCTCTAATGAAGTAAACGAATTACTTGCTTAAAATTTTGTTGCACTAATAAAAAAATATTAAATTATAATTATAATACTGCTTATAATTATTAATATAACAAGAATATATAAAGGGTACAATAAATAACTGTAATTTGTACTTCATATACCTACATCGATTTAAAAGCCACAATTTTTATAATTTAACAAGACAACACAACAAATTGCAAAAGTATTTTGAACTAAAACTGTTTTGAATTTGTTAAAACTACACATTGAAGTTTCTCTACTATATGGGGAATTTAGTTATACAGAAGCAACATGCACAACGGTTCCGATATGACGCCGGTTTTACCGGAAACATACCGTCCCGTCGTAGTTACAATGAAACGTGAACAATGATAACGATTCTTACATGAAACGTACTTTCAATGTTGTTAGTTCGTGTTACAAGCCTATCTTTCGCTTGGCAAAGCTTTACATTCCACCATTTCTAGCTTTAGTAATATTGTGGAATAGGTTTTATAATTTTTTCGACTTTACTTATTAAATTACGTTATGTATTTGTTTCAATTAATTTTTTTTTTTTATTTCTATTTATGAGCTGTTCGAAATTTAATATTCTTAACAATATAATAATCTCTTTACCAATTTTTTTATTAATTTCAAAAACAAAGATTTAATGATAACATTTTGTATTTCTCACAAACAAAGGAACTGTTTTGAACATTTTTATTTTCTCATCAATATTTATTTGGACTTTCATAATTCCTCTTACTATTTTTTTGTCAATATTTATTAAAAAATTCATCAAAACAAATAAAAATCCTTTCATCCATTAACTTGATTTGCGAAGTTACCAATTTAATTATAAAAATGAAATGGATAAGTGGGTTTTGCATGTCTTTTAATTTGATTACCCGCTTTGATTTTGAAATTGCTTTTTTCTTTTCAGACTTAAAATTAAGATTATTTTTAGTAAAATAAAAAAAAAGCTCATAGTAGTAATTAAAATTAAAGCTAATTGTAAATAGAGAGTAAATATTTTCGGCATACCTATTCTGTTTCTTATAGAATAAAAACTTAATATTATGCAAAAGCTTAAGCTCTGACATCATCCCTGTTTTAAGCATTTAAGGTAAAAAAAAACGATCTTAATTAAAATAAAGTAATGCAATTCAGTAAATTCAATTAACTATTTTCTTTTTTAGAAGTCAAAAACCGCTGAGGTTATTTCAAAACTACTCAACTTAACAAACTGTATTCCTAACTTTAGAGTAATAAAATTTCAACAAGCATTTGTCCAACAAAAGGCAAACTTATACACAATTGCATTAAGCAAGTTATGAATGCTATGTTATCAGTGCTTTATTGTGCCAGGCAATTTTCTGAGCGGCTTATATTACTGAGTCATGAGCATGTTTTTCGGTGGTATATGGGTTTCATTTGCTTAAAAGCTTTATTCACTTTGGAATACACACACAGTTTTCAATGCTGATAGCTGGAAAGTTGGCATTATTATTGTTTTAGGCTATTAACTATATGTCTGACAGGTTGCAGTACTTAAATATGTACATAGATCATATAATATTTTGTCAATACAAACATTTGTTTAATAGGTACTAATGTGATCATTTAGTGAGAAAAAATATTTTTCATTAGGTTTTCTTAATTATATTTAAATAAATAATTATTTAGGTTTACATAAATAATTATGTATTTATTTTATTATAAGAAAATTAAGAAGTGGTTTCATAGTCCGATCTCATAGACTACCGTCTGTATGAAGATGAAGAAGATCTCTAGATATATACACATACTGTTTATGTGTATTTCTAGAGATCTTCTTCATACAAATGTACACACACATAGTGTAACAGAACTCCCAAGTGGGATATTAGCTATCAGTCGGATTAACTCAGATCTGCAGATCATAGCTAGGAGTTGTATGAATATCATGGTCTGAATATGAACTCATATAAAACCCAAGCTATAATTATTGGTAGTTCTAGGTTGGATAATTAAACATATCTTTTTAAACTGCGAATTTATTTCTAAATAGTATTCAAATAATATAATAAATCATAACATATAAATAGTATAAATAATACAAGTAGTATAGTACTACAGTAACTCCGTAGTAAGTTTGGGTGTCACGGTATGACAGGTATCTTACATGGCCAAAGGGGTCCTCATGAAACCATGTTTCCCATTTTCGTGCTTAACTTAAGTGGCTCCCGATTTGTCTTCGAAAGAAAGCTCATTTTCTTAATACTCTTTATTGCAGTCTGTACAACTCTGTTACCCCTTTGTTACCTCATAGAACGTTTTATTTTTTCACGTTCATGTGACTAACGTTGTTCCACCTCAAATACATTAAGTTTAAAAGTTTAATCGCCGACCCAAAAAGAGGGATGTTATAAGTTTGACATTAGTATCCGTGTATTGTTCGTCTGTCTGTGGAATCGTAGCAGCAAAACGAGAGACCGGATTTGATTAGTTTTTTTAAATCAAAAGCGTGATCTATCGAGATGGTTCTTAGCTATGTTTAGTCCAAAATAGAAGCAATCTTCTACAAAATATTAAGTTTTATTGGTGCCCATTTATCAAGGTGTCCGGAATATTAGAATCACTAGGTATATCACTAATTAACTGACTTACTGATAGACATCTACACCACGTCTCGTCGTGAACAGGATTGTTGCAAAGCGACCGAAACTTAGGATGAATAAATAATTTAAAATGTAAATTTGATTATACACGAACTTAATCCGATAGAAACAGTTTTATTTTAATTTATCAATTACTCGCGGTCGCCCGCAACTTCGTCCACGTGGACTTTAGTTTTTGCCGCCGAGTTTCAAACAAAATTGCAAACCTTATTTTAAATCCTTAAGGGTGAATTTGAAAATCCTTTCTTAGCACACCTCTACGTACAAATACAAATGTACTCTCCAGTTTTACTGTTTCTATTATCTGCGGTTTAGGCTGTGTCCACAACGTAAGGATGGATACCTGTCGTGCGTCGGGACGTCCGATGATGGAAGGGGGCCGGTTGAATTACATCGTGTAATTCCTGGGCACACTCACCAAAATGTTTTTTTACAACGAAATTAAAACAAACTCAATGTAAAGTGCAAGAACACACAGCAAGAAAGAACATTACAAGATTCCTGAGGAAAGTGAATAATCTTCTCGTTTATCTGGATCCCCATTGCTCGGATTTATAATACTGCACATCCAGACACTGTTAATTTTCTTAATAACATCTTACATTACACCAATTTAATTTATATTTTTTTAAGAAAAACAAAATACTAAATGCATTTTTAAAGAAACGTAGTACTTATTTTGAATATAAAAAGTAATCAATTTATAGTTATTAAATAAGTGGAAACATAAAGAATTTTGAAACGTACGTAGATAGGTTCGCGAAGCTTGCAAGCCATTTTGATTACTTTAATATCATGTAAGTAGATGATCATATCGTAAAAAAACTCATAAAAATAAAATTTGATTGCGTAGCTTACCTCCTAATGCTCTTGAGATTCCCTTTTTACTTTTATTAAGTCTTGATTACAATAAAACATGACTAGTACATCGCTTTATAATATGATAGGATTTTGTTCTCTGAATATAAATAAAATCTCTTTTTTATTTATCACGAAATTAAAACAAACTAAATGTAAAGTTTTCACTTTTTATTCAATTATAAATTTGTCTATCGCTATTGATATATAGCTGATATAATAACTTTGAAAGCATTTTAGAATTATATCGTTTATAAATGTTTAGCTTGTTCTATGAATAGCAATATTGAATATTTGTAACAAAGACATAGACTTTTTTGTTGCAACATTAAACATATATTATTTTAATTAATGGTTATCAATTAGTTATTTTTATACCTTAAGGTATTTAGATCTTTTGGTATTTGTCTGATAACTGTCGGTTCTAAAAATACATATTTTTCGTATTATATAAATAATTATTGTTTTTTGTGTATATTGATTCTATAAAAAGTAAAATAAATAACTACTGTTTAGTTTATCTCCTTTATAGTATTTGTATTATAATATCATATTATACATTAATCTATTTAGAATAATAGATTAATCTAATGAGAATAAATTGTAAAAAGTAAAAATAATACGTCTTTGCAAGATATGGACCACAATACTATGCTGACACATTCTATCTGTTTATTTGAAATGCTTTGTTTCCTATATTGAGGCATGAATATGTTTATTTTTCTTCCGTCTTTTATCAGTAAATCTTATTTATAAATAAAAAAGTAAATAGTCATAATATAATAGTAATAGTAAAGACTATGATGTTTATAAAGAGTTGAAAAGTTCAAAGCTGAAAACTAAAGCCTCTTGAAATGCTTACATGGAATCATGGTTGTATTACATAAATCTGAATTTAAAGAAGAAATAAATAAATTATTGTTAATATAAGTATTAAAAGTGCCTGTACAATCATTGTTAATATTGATAACAATATTTTTTCCAAGCTTTTATATGTTCCGATGTTCCAAACGTTTAACACTCTACTGTACTACATTCTGTCCCGACTTCCGAGTCTCCGGCAACAGGTAGAGTTGGACGAAGGAAATGCACTGACTTGTACAATAAATCATTTAATAAAATAAAATAACTCTATTATTATAACTTTACTAATACTTTAATAACAAGCAACATTTAATGATTATTTGGTTTAAATCCAAAATCACTATCATAATTATTGTGGAACGTTTGTATGAAATTATAACGTCAGGTATTAAAATGCAATGTATGGAAGCTAATTATCAGCACGTTCTATTAAATATTTATAATATTAAATAAACTATTTAGATTTATTATTAATAACAGATTTGGTTAAAATTGGTTGTTTTTTATCCATTGAAACTAATTTAAATCAGTTTTATTTTATTATAGAATTTTATGACTCCCAATTTTTAGTATCAGTTAAATTTTCTTAATGCAATTTTCTGAAGGGGGCAAAGTGCATTCCCTGGTCTTTTTTACTCCAAAGATGTTGTGTTCCCAAACTTTACAGATTTTAGGAAAATACACATAAATGGTGGCATATGTAAGTTTCCATATGTCCAAATATCTTCACTACTTTCGATACATACATTAATACTGCAACACTCCGAAAGGTCTAAGAAACATAAATAAATGTCTTTCTTACGTTTTTTTTATTAAGTATATGTTCGTTCTCAAAATATGATTGAACATTATCTGTCCATGTAGATTAATTAATATTTAGAGTTTGTATGCTTATATTTTTATGTTATTATTTATTAATTATTATTATTATTATATTTATTTTATTTTTTTTAAGATAGAATTTTTGTAATTATTTGTAATTGCTTTTGCTCACTTTAAAACTTATTTTTGTGTTTTGTTATTATTATTATTGTTTTTTTATTAGTTTAATTTTATTTTTTTTCATTATTGTCATATGGTGCGCACACTTAGTGTTATTCATTGTTGTACTCTCCTTTCACAGGTCTGATAGAAGAAATTTCATTTTGAAATAAGAAGTGCCTTTGTACGATTGTTTGTTTGAATAAGTTTATCTGATATGTATTCTGTGTATACATAAATATTAAATAAATATTAAATAATATGGACAAAGTTTAAGCTTAAGGACAAAGTATTTAGAGTATTAATTATAAATAAATCAATAAAAAATTTCATATGACCCCTCTTTTACATTTTCCAATGTACTCGAACGCGGTGTAAGGATTTTCAGGCAATGAAAACTGTATTTCCTTGATATAGTTTTAAATTTTAGAAAATAATTAGAAGTCACAATATACAAAAGGTGGATTACCAAAAATGGCTGTTGTTCTTATTCGCTCGCAACATCAAAAATTTCTGGCAAGCAGTTGGTAGTATACTATTCAGGATTAATATTCCTTTAATTTATTAAGGGAATCATTATAAACTACATGGATATTTGTAATTTAATAAATGGTCTCTTACCTTTTATTTAATTAACTTTTAAATATAACTTAACTATGACTAAAGATTGTCATACTTTGGTCAAAGAGGAGCATTAGTAAAAAGTTTTGAGGACACATCTCCGATATAAAGAATATTTAAATTAAAAAAAAACAATTTTAATTAAGAATATACTTCGAGACTATATAATATATGAGACCCACTCATGAAAAATATAATATCCCATGTTTGTAACCGCACTGTGAGACCTCATGATACTGTTATTGCCATAAGTGTGCATCATCTTAGGACCTACTGGAGTTAGATGACTTATTAACATACTTACTAATAAACACCATTCTCTTGGCAGAGATAGACTCTTTCTGTGAGCACGATTGCTGTAAATCATTCAAAGGTTCCCGTTGAATTTAAGATAATAATATAAGATTTAAACCTAATTATACGCGACTTAAATTCGTAAAATACTTGTGGTAGTCGACCAATAAGTTTTACCTGGTAGAACAAAGGATACGGTAGTCATAATTATACATATAGTACCTATTCAAACAACTGGCACTTCTAAGACGTAAACCCGTATAATCGCTTCTCCTCCTTTAATATAAAAGAATATATAAGAAATTTGAAGAACAATTTCTTGCTGATTTTTTCTTAAGTGTTGCCATGGAGATATAAAGTCTATTTATTTAACATGAATATTTACACAACGTAAAATACAGTGTAATCTTAAGCAAATAACCGATATGTAAGCAAACTGGTATGTTTTGTTTGAAAAATATGAGAATTAACTGAATTTACTTACTTATTTTATACATAAAATATAAATTTTTCTTCATAAATACCGTTTTCTATATTATTCTCACTTGAAATTTGTATTTAATTTTAAAGTAATGGTTTTTTTTGATGTTTTATAATAGTTTTAAGTTATCGAAGTAATATTTTAAATGGATAAAAAGTTATTATAAGTTATATAAAAAATTAACTTTTGCCTTTAACTTGTAAATATAGTTTCTTTACATTGTGTTATATCACTTGACCTTATTGGATCGTCATTTCATTAAACATCAAGACAGCTATTAGTTGCATATCAAGTGTTTAATATGTGATGTGGAATACACAGTACTTGCAAACATTATTAGACATTATGACGTTCAGGCTGAATTTAAATATGATAATTCTGCACTTTTGTTAGTCAGAATCAAATTTAGTTTAAATATTCTTTTTTAAATAAGATCGATACTTTGTTTTTGGAGACTACAAATCTATTTTTGAAAATATCTTTAAACATGTATAGCCATGTTAAGCTTATTTAAATATATATAAATATAGAATGTAAAAAACCGATACGGGAAGGGATTCGAACCCGCGACTACTGGGAAATCGTCCCGTCGCTCTACCAACTGAGCTACCGTATCGCTGTCCGTCTCGGTGAATTAAGCATTCTATATGTGATCGTCTTTATCGGGACGGTGGTGACATCTATTAGGTTTCTTTCGAAAATCCTAACCAATGTTTCTAACTTTGCAGTATAGATAAACATTGAAAAGATGCCACTACCGAAATCAATTTTTGAAAATATCTTTAAACATGTATAGCCATGTTAAGCTTATTTAAATTTATATAAATATAGAATGTAAAAAACCGATACGGGCAGGGATTCGAACCCGCGACTACTGGGAAACAAATCTAATAAAAGTGAAATTTTTTTTAGTAAACTTTGTTTTTATACATTATTATTATAAATATAGAGGGAAAAGTATTCTATATTGACCAAAGTATACATTTTAAGTTTGACAGTCGCTGACAAATTTCCATAGCAACTTGTTAGAAAACCGAGTGCGCATGAAATATGCAATATTTCTAGTTTGCTTTTCGACTAAACTTTTATAAAATGTATTCTTTACTAAGAAAAGTTTTTCAGTATTCTCTAAGACTCCTTATTTTATATTTTGTACTCTATGAAAATTAATCCACAATTTAAGTTTTTCTACTCGGGATTTAATAGTAATAATAACGATATCGTAACCATGTGTTAAATTGTATTACCTAAATATAATTAAAAAAATATTTTAACTAAAATCTGGTGTTTCTATTAACCTGGAAGATTAAAAAATTATATGTACTTATAGCAGAAATACAGATAAACATAATTACAATAACAGAAACACAATAACACCATTAAGACTACATTTTGAACAATAACATTATTTAAAAAATAAAATTACATAATACTGTAATTATGATAACATAATACAAAAATTTCTTAAAGCCCAATAGCAAAACACTTATAAGTGAATCTGTTATAAAGTGTTTGAGGATGTCTGCATACATTAATTACGTTTCCATTCTCATCATTTTCAACTACACCCATAATTCATAAAGTATAAAGCAAGGATTTTTATAATCATACTTTGAGGTTCCTCTGGTATTAGTATACCGGCCAGTTTAGGTATTTTTTTTCGATGGGAACAGGTGTTTCGAAATCAAGACCCAAACACACGCAAGACTAAAATCAAAGTCAAAGTCAAAATTTTTTTTTCTATAAAAATGTTTTATATTTATTTGGACGAGTCAAGGGTTATAGATACTATATTAGACTTGTATAAAAAAATATATTAAACCAGATATTTTTTTTAAGCAATGATCAACTTATATTTATTAACATATGATTATTTTATGTTTTAATATCTAACAATTACATGTAGTTCAATTATGGTTATTATATTTACTTAGTTTAATAAATACGTTAATTATTAGAAACTGAGTTTCATAATCTCTTTAAAAATATTTTCTTCTTGTTTTAGTAATAAGTTTCTAATAATATTAGCTTAAATTTATACATATATGGACTGAAAAATAAATCGGTCTCGGTAAATTAAGCATTATATATGTGATCGTCTTTATTTTTCATTCTATATTTATATAACTTTAAATAAGCTTAACATGGCTATACATTTTTAAAGATGTTTTAAAGATATTTTCAAACATGTACTCACATACTATTTACACACATACTGTAAGGAATCTAAAATATAAATTTAACTGTTTTACATACTATCCAACAAAGAGTTCTTAATTTAAATTGTATAAAATAATTCAACATGAAGTTTTATAACATTTAGTGTAAAGCTATAACAAAATACATATCTTCTCCTCTCCGGTTCTTGCCTTAACCTATGTTATTTTTTTTTCACGGTCCTGAAATGTGCTTGGGTCGAATGGTCATATAAACTAAAAATGAAAGGAAAAAAGTAAGGATTACAAGGATTGGATTTCCCTCTTTCTTTTTTAAGTAACGGGAAGGATGGTTAACAACGCCTACTTTTCGGAAGTTGGATGCATTAAACACCCTGTCTGATTTGTCTACATTTTTGACAACGTTATAGAGTTCAAGATTCTATTTGTAATAATTACTATACAAAACAGTACAAGCTCTAAATGGGTTTAAAACTAGTCGGGAAAATTCCGACTCAGTTAAGTGAACATAGACGGGTAAAAAAATATATTTAAATTACTAATATATTTAATAATAAACAAATCTACACCATGAGCTTTGGTTACTTATAGTATATTAGGATACATATGTTCATAAATAAATTATAAAAAGTTATTTTATATCCAATTAAAATGTTTCTTAGTTTTATGCTTAGCAAATTTCAGGAACGTTTGGTAAAAAGTATAGTCTTGGAAGTAGTTGAATATTTTTCTTTGCCTGAATATCCTAAGTCAACAACAAGAAATTATATATATATTTTTAATAAACCTTTATTTAAGAAATAGGAATGGAACATGAATTTGAAAACATCTAACATGAAATAAAATAAATAAATTTAATTTCATTTAAATAAGTTTTAATCAGAGGGATGAAGTGCTAAACTCTTAGCTTAGTTATTTGATAATCTGTACTAAGAAGTTATTAAATCTGTGTTTTTTTTTTTGATATTTAAATTTCATGAAAAGTGGGGAGATGAGGAAAAAAATAGAGGAATGGAACTAATCAATCATCACGAGTGACAACAAGTAACAACTTGTTGTCACTTGTTGAGTGGTCACAATATCATAGAGATATTATACATAGAGTAGGGAAGCCAGCCTTAAATGTCACCATTGAACTTAGAAGAGATAGGTAGATCGAAAAACCCTATCTATCTCTACTTTTTATGAAATCTCGTGCTTCGTCGTCGTCGTCTCGAGTGTAATTCGTAGCAATTGTCATTTTTACCAATATTCTGAAAGCTAAGTTGTCATTTTTAACGTGTGAGATCAAATTTGAGTATAAATAATATACGATTATTTTCGAATATTTTCGTTTTGACTCAATATAACCTTCAAAAAGGAGTGTCAAAAATGTTTTACACAAATGTTTTAAAAATTTTAAAAACGCCTCATGAATATTTTTTTGCGCATGTGTAACAAGACAAAGACACAGTGTGACATCTTGCACCTTTTTTTAACTGTCTTTCACTGACGCTCATACGAATACCTATGGCTCACCTATTCTATGTATATTAATTCTATGCACAATATATTATGTAGTCGTTTTTCAAAATTTTGTCTTTCTTTTCTTTTTTTACAAAAGGCTTCTTCTGTCTCAATTATATATCAATTAATAAAAATACAGAGTTATTACACTTGCCCTTTTTAATTAAAAGTTATATTTATTGTTAGTCATATTTATTTATAATGATTTAAATGGTAAATACATTGGAATTTACATGTTTTAGTTCATAAGTTTCAACAGTAGCGCCACCTACATAATTAATTATGGAATATTATTTAGTATTTACTGTTAAATGTTTTAAGAATTAGAAGCATAGAATATTTTAACATAATGTTTAATCTTTTATTAATTATTAGAACTTATTATAAGGTATAAATAATATCATCTGTAAGTTGGTTATGAAATTGTAAATTACCCTCGCCTAAATATTATAGTGTTAAAATATTATAAAACGAGTTGTAAGGGCTGCTCTCGCCCATTCTATTACAAATGGTTGGATATTAAACATTGAAGAGCAAGTACTGTGTATTACTGAAACAAGTCTTAACAAGTCAGAAGTGTTCGACCGCTGTAGTATTACGCGCCACGTGTCTATATACACCGTTCGCAAGATATCCTGTCCAAGAATGCTGATGAAGATGAAGTGCTGCTGCCACTGCTGTTGAAAAACCACGAAAATAAGAGACGACGCTAAAGTTACGTCTAAGAATGCTGATGAAGATGGAGTGCTGCCACTGCCGTTGAAAAGCCACGAAAATAAGAGACGACGTTAAAGTTACTATTTGGGCCTTCTCCGAGTGCTGCTGTAGTAACCTCAAGCGACAACGAGTCGTAGATTTAAAATGATATTGCAAGTGCGTAAGTTTTTTTTTTTATTTTTTTTTTTTTTTTCATAATACCCACGTTTTGCCATCTGCTTAGCAGGCTAATTATCTAGCTGGTTATTCGGCAGCATGCTCAATATAGAATATTAATAACTTTGTAGCTTGAAGTTAATAGCACTACTATTAAATTCTATTCATCATATATATCATATTCACTATTAACCATATCCTGTAAAAGTTCAATCATATGCGAAATATAATAAGAGCCTGAATATTTAGCAAAACTTTAGTGTTATTAATACAATATCTCTCCATACATGTTTACATCACTTGGAGTCTTTGGTGAAGACGTACGTCGGAGATGGAAAACTCTATACTACTACTTGACTGCTAATCTGGAAGGGAATTCGTTGCTGTGTTATGAAAATCAGCAACATATCAACATCTACTGGAAGAAGCGGTAAACCAAGTACTTTCTTCCTGATCGCGGGATGGCAGTGCAAGCAAGCAGCACAATATAACGATGGACCTGAATACAACGACAAGGTGACAGACAAAACTTTATTATAAGAAACTAGCCCTAGAAAAGTTTTGCATAATTAAGTGACCATGTGATTTATAATATTATTGTTACTGCGTATACCAACTTTCAAAGCTTTTAAGACCCAGTTGTAGGTTAGAGACGCGATTTTTTTTTTCTTTGCTTTTATTAAGTTACTAGCTGTAGGCCGCGGCTCCGCCCGCGTGTAGGTCGCTTTTCGCGTAATCTGTGGAAACTACAATTATCCAGACCTATAATAGACTTATAGTTAATTCTATAGTATCCTATTCAAGTGGAAATTTTATATATATAGGCATTACATTGCTACGATATCAAACTGAAAATAATAACATACATCTACATCACACACACACGACCAGGAGATTATTCAGATATACGTATTAAAGCATATGGATTCGAAATATTATGTTTTTGACAATATAAGTATAGATATAGATATAGAAAATCAAATGCTGTTTAGAGCAAGGTTGTTCATAATTGAATGTCTGTGACATTTAAATAATTTATTTGGATAAGGAATAATATCGTAATTATTAAAACGCCTTCGAAAGTGTATATTATTTTAGAACTAATTTCATAACCATAGAAAACGTTATAGTGAGTCAACCTTAAAAGCTAGATATATCTTGTCGCGGACTTCTTTTTAAAACATTTAAAGAGAAACAATTTCATAGAACATCATTTTTGCGTAACTTTCACCGTTTTCGCAGCGCACGCAGTTTTTGTTTATTTTTTTTACACCTTGCGTTAGAATTTTAAGTTTTAGTAATCATCCCTAATTTTTTGAAAATGAAACATAGCCTATGTCACTCGGGAATAGTGTAGCTTGCCAACGGTGAAAGAATTATTAAAATCGGTCCAGTAGTTTCGGAGCCTATTCATTTCAAACATACAAAAAAATAAACAAACCATTCCTCTTTTTAATATTAGTATAGATATAACTGACGCGGTAGTTGAGACTTTGAGAATTGCAATATAAAAGTAATGTTAGTATTTTAGATTACGATTTAGGCTTTAATGTGATATATGACATAGAAGTGAACACTCTCAATGAAGGGGTAATATTCGGTTTACAAAATGTATGTAGGTTATTTAAAGAACGATTTCTTAAAAAAAAGAGTATATTCAGTTGTAAATGATTAAAATATAAAACCCAATATTAAACAAAAAGAAAAGGAATAACGTTAGATATTTATATATATTTTTTTTAAAGTAGCACTTAACATCATAAAACTATTTTCAAATCGTAATGATCCTTTTGTTTAAGATAGTAAATAGTAAGTAGTTCCTTATAGTATATGGATATATATTTACACAATATGAATAGATGAAGTATAATTTTAATTTATACAGATTAAAATGTAGACTTGTCTCCTTTCAGAGAAATTAAAATTCTAGAATATCTTATAGATAGACTTAAATAAATTTGACTCGGTAAATATTACACTCCATAAATTTGGTAGGATCAGATCTAAATGGCCTTGAGGACCGTATGGAAATAATAAGCCAATGCTTTGACGCTATGGGGGGTAGATTTAGATATGTTTACATTTATTAAATATGTAAAGATTTGAATTCACGATATTATTTTATTACTTCTGCAACTATATTTTATTTTGTTTTGCTAAAACTACTCCATAGATCTTAAAATATTTATATTTAATTTTGAATTTGTAAGTTTAGCATCAGGTTTCGATAGACGTTCGTTTTTAAAACCAAGTTGGATACTTGGTTATCCCCGAGAATAGGGTTATGCCATATCAAGTGGAGAAATTAAATTTTATGGAACCCAATAATATCTGTTTTGAGAAGTTTCATTGGTTACTTTCATAAATCAAATTTGCTTTAAAAAACCATTTTTTGAGGTGGGTAAAAATAAAGTTTAAAAACGTTTAAAATCTGAACCGGTACTGTCTAAATATAATCCCGAACTAAACAGACTAATTCAATAATAACGCGTATGAATATGAAGCAATGATACTGGTATTTATTACTAAAACATATTTCTATTATCTTTTATTTGACCGTTCAAATTATTTACTGAGTGTTAAGTTCTCAGTAGTAGGTATCTGTACGAATTTATGATCTTAAATTTTGAATCGATTATTGAAAAGGTAAAACGCAATAGGTATTCCGAAATAAATTCGTTAGAATCGATAAATTATTTCAGAATGATGATAATATAGGTTTAACATTTAGATCGATTTTAAACTACACCAATAAACGCGTACATTTCGTATTAAATTGTAAAAAAAAATAAAGCAAGCAATTAGGTCTTCTAAATCCCTATTAAAAAAAACTTTAAACGATATGCGTGGCACTCGATTATTTAATTTCCGATAGTATGTTAAAGAAGAAAAGAAATAACTACGATGAATTATCTTACATGCGTTTTTGAACTGTCAAATCGAGGAATTATATAAATCCACAGTAAAAGTTTTACTAAACAAGAAATAATTGCATACCTAAACAATATACCATAATTGACAGTTCAGACAGTTCAAATTAGGTATTTCAAATTGATGAACTTTAAAAAAACATATAATTTTCTAGGTTATGATTGTTTATTACTTAAAAATAGAATTATTATAAAACATGCCTCCTAAATATTCTTATTAGCAATATGAAACATAAACACGTTAGACTTAAAGATTCTGGTAACTTGAACTCTAGACAAGAGAAACATAAGAAAATTAGCAACGAATATATATTGTCGTATCTTAGGGTATAAGAAGTAATATTATATATGGCACGGCCTTATAAAACCCCAAGCCCCAACCCTCTAAATTTCCAAGAATCGTATTATTTTCAGTATAACGTTTGTAAAATTGAATGCAGTTTAGAGACGAAGCTTCTTAGCAATCCATGGATTCACCGTGCGGGTGCCGGGCCCATCGCGTTGCAAGGAGAGGAGTGCAAGCAGTGCCTGGGACTTGCGTCCCAGGAGTAGGTTTAAGGGGCCCCTTTATTATGCGCAGAAACGCTCACCTTCACCCTCCACACTCCTCTCCCTACCTAACCAAATTTGGAAAGAACCTACTAATGCCGCCTTTGAAGTACGTTCTAGAAATGAACCGATGCTTGTTCTAGAAAGGCCAAGATCTTTAAGTAGGCTATAGAGAGATTTTGCTGTTATACCTCTCGCTCCCACTTCTACCGCGTACAAACTAACTATAAATTTATTCCTGATCAGTTCGTTGGTTAGTTCGTAATACTTATTGAGCTTGAATGTGTGATCCCTTGGGATGTTTGTTTCCCAAGGAACAGTAAGCTCCACAAGTATCACGCGCCTCAGATGTTTCGAATACAGGAATAAGTCCGGTCTGGATGACGAAACACCAACATCCCCAGGGATTTTGTAATGCTTTTCATACGTGTCCATCATGAGAATCCAATCAGGAGCCGCGCCTAATATTGAATAAGGCTTCGCTTTTGATTTTTTGGAGGAGCCTTCTTTTACGAATTTTATAGATCGTTCGGTGGTTGTTATACCCTTCCGCGCTCTTGCTACTGAAAGACTAACCGCTTCCCGTATGATTTCTAATACCTTGTCGTGGCGACGCGAGTATTGACCTTTATCTAGAAGTACCCTACACCCTACTAATAGGTGTTTCGCGGTTCCTATTGCCTCCCCACAGATGTTGCAAGACTTTTCGGTGGCTTTGCCCCATCTTACTAAATTACTTTGATCTGGGAGAGTCATTTGGAATGCATTAAGATAGAATTTTAATAATGCTGGGGACCAATCATAAATTAAGGTGCGCCACTTCAAGGCTAGTGGAATACAAAAATCTCCTATGGTCACCCATTCGTTTTGAATTTCTAGGCTCATCGCGTGGAGTCGGTAATTATCGTTTTCGTCTTGTCGAATAAAAGATTTTGTTATGTCTATGTCTTGAACTTTCCTACTTGATCCTAGCCCTACTTTGTTTGTTTGAGCACCTATCATAATTTTTTTATGGAATTGAAGTCGTGACTCGAGCTCTGAGGCAACTTTGTCTTTTGGGAGAGAAGTTACAGTATCATCTTTAGATTTTCATGATATGTCTTTTGGTAACTCTTAGATGTTTGTAGAGCTCCGATGGTTTCTTTAATTTTAATCCAAAGTTGTTTCGGTCTCTAAATAAGGTTGAAGAGTCCGCTGAGTGCGCTAACCCGAGCCATAACTTCAATGTCTTTATGACGCTTGCATCTAACTTTGACAAAAGGGTTTTATTTATATCATACACGAGGAAAGGCCAATTCAGACGTGATGTTAAATAATTATCGTAAATCCAAGCTTTTTTGACGTTACTTATTGGTTGTTTGTCTACCTTTTTGAGATCGTTTAAAAAGCTATCGACTATTACATCCAACGATGGAGTACGGCCTTGGTAATCGATTTTTTTACCCAAAAATTTAAACGGAGCTGCTTCCGTAACCGTACTAACGCACTGACCGCCTATTATAAGACCCGGATCGTAAGAGGTATATTTGGTATTCCGTCTACCCAGACACAGACTAAAACATTTACTTGGTTTTGTCCTCAATCCGCCGGTCCACGTACAGAAATCCTCAACTACATTTAAAAGTACCTGACATTGTTTCGGATTACGTGTCAGTATCGCGAGATCATCTGCAAAAGCTAGTATGGATTCTGTGTATTTGTTGTTGAACTTAAACCGGTAGCCCCACTTTTTTTCATTTCTAATTAATTTGTCAATTAAAATATTAATAACTATATTAAATATAATAGGAGAAATACAACATCCCTGAAATAAACCAACGTTATAATTAAGTGGTTTTGAATGGTTTTCATTAAAAATTATAGAGAATTTTAATTTTGAATAATATGATGCAATAATGTCGCGAACTACCGTAGGAAAGTTATACCATTTAAGCGCGAACATCATTAGTTCATGTCGTACCGACTCAAAGGCATTTTCTAAGTCTATCCAACAAACCGTAATTTGTCTCTCGCTAGCTCTAGCATCTTTAAGGCTTTCCGATATTAACGTATTATGTTCCAGGCATCCAGAAATTCCGGGCAAAAACCCTTTCTGGTGATTAGGCCTGAAATATCTATTGTTAATCATGAATTGCGTCATTTTAGTTTGTAAAAAAGAGAAAAATATTTTAGAAATTGTGTTTGTTAGGGCTATCGGTCTAGTATCCTTGGGATTATTGACATTGTCGTTTTTCGGAATGAGGACAAAAAGGGCTTTTCCGAACGATACTGGTATTTGCTTTCTTGACCAGATTTTACCGAATATATTTAAAAGATGTTTATGGAGCGACGGACATTTTTTGTAAACTATATAAGGGATACCATCCGGACCTGGTGCTGACTTAGATGGTTTCATTTTAATTATTTTATTGATTTCCTCCAAAGTTGGTGGGTTGGCTTGAAAATCTTCAGTAGGAGTCTCAGGTTTGTGTTCGTTTGGATCCCCATATAGTCTTTGGTTTTCTGGCACTTCGTATGTGCTTTTATAATGGTCGAAAATTTGCTCGTTGGTCAAGAGAAGCTTACCTTTTTGATCTTTGAAAATGTTTTTTGAGTATTTAAAAGGATTTTTATCAAAGTCTACTTCATGTTTTGCCCGATCAAAGCTATCACGATTTTTCGTTATTTGATTTGTTATACCTTGGATAAGTTTAAGAATTGATCGCAATGCCCTAGACAGTTGGTGACTAAGTTGATTATCGCCTAAGGCTTTGGCTATACGAAGTTTCTTTATAAGATCTCTTTTTTTCCTCCTCATTTTCAATTTAAAACCGTTTTCTTTATTTTTGTGAGCATAACGATTCGTAGGTGGATAGTGCTCATTAAAGTAGTCGTAAATAGTATTTTGGAAAGTCTCTACTTGCGCATCGAGTACCTGATTTGAGCCCGGGTGCTCTAACAGGGCCGCTATATTTTGGTCATGTACTTTCCAGGTCGATTGTTTAGTATTTGGAATGCTAAGACGCGTCCGGATGGTCATGGACTCCTGGTAGTTTTCATTCAATGGCTCACCATGAGATATATGAGGGTAAACTCTATCCGCAGTGAAAACTGAAGATCTTACCGACGGTTGCCGCACTTCAGCACCATTGTGTGTTTTAAGATGTTTAATAAACCAGGCTCGTCTTTTGTAAATTTTCCCGCACGTAGGGCATTTCAGTTCCGTTATCGCGCCGTTTTCGCCGTTATTGTCAACCGGTGGACAGTTCTTCCGCCCCCCCTCTCGGACTGTCCTAGGGGTATTTTTCTTATTTGGACTTTTAGCGTTTATCGACGTTCCCGGGCTTGGCTTGCTAGGCCATCGCCCTCGGCTGTCTTTCCAGCAGTCTGCTGTCTTCCCAGCTGCCAGCTGTCTTTCCAGCGTCAGCTGTCTTTCCAGCGTCATCCCGTCTCTCCGGGCTGTCAATTTAGATAAGACGAAGCTTCTTAGCAATCCATGGATTCACCGTGCGGGTGCCGGGCCCATCGCGTTGCAAGGAGAGGAGTGCAAGCAGTGCCTGGGACTTGCGACCCAGGAGTAGGTTTAAGGGGCCCCTTTATTATGCGCAGAAACGCTCACCTTCACCCTCCACACTCCTCTCCCTACCTAACCAAATTTGGAAAGAACCTACTAATGCCGCCTTTGAAGTACGTTCTAGAAATGAACCGATGCTTGTTCTAGAAAGGCCAAGATCTTTAAGTAGGCTATAGAGAGATTTTGCTGTTATACCTCTCGCTCCCACTTCTACCGCGTACAAACTAACTATAAATTTATTCCTGATCAGTTCGTTGGTTAGTTCGTAATACTTATTGAGCTTGAATGTGTGATCCCTTGGGATGTTTGTTTCCCAAGGAACAGTAAGCTCCACAAGTATCACGCGCCTCAGATGTTTCGAATACAGGAATAAGTCCGGTCTGGATGACGAAACACCAACATCCCCAGGGATTTTGTAATGCTTTTCATACGTGTCCATCATGAGAATCCAATCAGGAGCCGCGCCTAATATTGAATAAGGCTTCGCTTTTGATTTTTTGGAGGAGCCTCCTTTTACGAATTTTATAGATCGTTCGGTGGTTGTTATACCCTTCCGCGCTCTTGCTACTGAAAGACTAACCGCTTCCCGTATGATTTCTAATACCTTGTCGTGGCGACGCGAGTATTGACCTTTATCTAGAAGTACCCTACACCCTACTAATAGGTGTTTCGCGGTTCCTATTGCCTCCCCACAGATGTTGCAAGACTTTTCGGTGGCTTTGCCCCATCTTACTAAATTACTTTGATCTGGGAGAGTCATTTGGAATGCATTAAGATAGAATTTTAATAATGCTGGGGACCAATCATAAATTAAGGTGCGCCACTTCAAGGCTAGTGGAATACAAAAATCTCCTATGGTCACCCATTCGTTTTGAATTTCTAGGCTCATCGCGTGGAGTCGGTAATTATCGTTTTCGTCTTGTCGAATAAAAGATTTTGTTATGTCTATGTCTTGAACTTTCCTACTTGATCCTAGCCCTACTTTGTTTGTTTGAGCACCTATCATAAATTTTTTATGGAATTGAAGTCGTGACTCGAGCTCTGAGGCAACTTTGTCTTTTGGGAGAGAAGTTACAGTATCATCTTTAGATTTTCCGATGATATGTCTTTTGGTAACTCTTAGATGTTTGTAGAGCTCCGATGGTTTCTTTAATTTTAATCCAAAGTTGTTTCGGTCTCTAAATAAGGTTGAAGAGTCCGCTGAGTGCGCTAACCCGAGCCATAACTTCAATGTCTTTATGACGCTTGCATCTAACTTTGACAAAAGGGTTTTATTTATATCATACACGAGGAAAGGCCAATTCAGACGTGATGTTAAATAATTATCGTAAATCCAAGCTTTTTTGACGTTACTAATTGGTTGGTTGTCTACCTTTTTGAGATCGTTTAAAAAGCTATCGACTATTACATCCAACGATGGAGTACGGCCTTGGTAATCGATTTTTTTACCCAAAAATTTAAACGGAGCTGCTTCCGTAACCGTACTAACGCACTGACCGCCTATTATAAGACCCGGATCGTAAGAGGTATATTTGGTATTCCGTCTACCCAGACACAGACTAAAACATTTACTTGGTTTTGTCCTCAATCCGCTGGTCCACGTACAGAAATCCTCAACTACATTTAAAAGTACCTGACATTGTTTCGGATTACGTGTCAGTATCGCGAGATCATCTGCAAAAGCTAGTATGGATTCTGTGTATTTGTTGTTGAACTTAAACCGGTAGCCCCACTTTTTTTCATTTCTAATTAATTTGTCAATTAAAATATTAATAACTATATTAAATATAATAGGAGAAATACAACATCCCTGAAATAAACCAACGTTATAATTAAGTGGTTTTGAATGGTTTTCATTAAAAATTATAGAGAATTTTAATTTTGAATAATATGATGCAATAATGTCGCGAACTACCGTAGGAAAGTTATACCATTTAAGCGCGAACATCATTAGTTCATGTTCTATTAAATAATTTATACTGTAGATAATAATAAAACAAAAATATAAAATACGTTTTGAATAATTGTGTCATTCATTGTTTCGATTATATAGTAAACTAGGTGTAGGTATACAATGTACAAAATTACGATTTCAAACTCGGAATAAAATTAATAACACTTTTATAACATATGATTGAAAATTTAATTGATTTACGTTTTAATGCTTTATAAATAAATTAGTGAATCATTAGATTTAGTGCAAATTAGAACAATTGGAAATAATAATATAAATAGTAAACTTCTAAAGAAATATGCTTGGTTTTATAATGTTGTCCAATTGTATGAAAAGTATCGTTACATCTTCAAAATAAAAAAGAGGACTACAAAAATTTTCTATTCCCACTAATGATTATTTTTATTTTTTTTAGTTAAGAATATTTTCAATATTGATACGGACAGAGTCAATAAAGAATGTAAAAATATGAATTTTATTTATATTTATTTATAAAATCTTTATTATACAAAGAAATTTATACAATTGGCGGACTTAATGCTATATATAGCACTTGATGCCTACTAATTATCTAGAAGTACCCTCGACCCCTAACAATATATTACAATTTCTTAAATAAAAAGAAATATCTATTTTATTTATTTTATTTTAAAAACTTATTGCACATACAATTATTACAAGAAATTACAGTAGTAGGATGTTGATACAGTAAGAAATTTTTGTGCAAAGGCGGTCTTATCACTTAAAAGCGATCTCTTACAGACAACCCTTGATGAGTAATGAATATTTACAAGGTCATAGGAAAGTGCAAGCATTCTACAACGAGAATAAGAATTTATACATAAGGACACAAAAAAAAATAAAAACTATCGTTTTTTTAATTATATAAGTAATTAAATAATAACGATTATATATAAATATACACATACGCATATACATATACCTACATACATATATCCGTATATATAAATAAATAAAATAAAATAGATAACCTATATAATATATGGTATATACATACTTATGATAAAAATATATATTGCGTAGATAAATAATATTGCTTCAAACGATTTTTGAAAATTGACAGTGATTTAGAAGTTTGAATTTCTAACGGTAGGTCATTCCAGAGTAATATAGAGAAATATATATATAAATATTACAATTGTCGTGAATTTTGAATCGTGTTATGGTTAATAACTAAATGTAGCTTCTTTATTAACTACCGTTAAAGTATTTACATTTTCTAAATTCGGGTGAATGAACATTTTCTTAAGATGTAAAATTTAAAACTGTTTCGATGAAATCCCACATCATTTAAAATTCATTTTTCTTTAAAAAAATATAAAGAAACTAAACAAACATAACAAAACAAACGTAATACAAAGTAAAAACAACCTGCTACTTCCAACAAAACCCATGCATAGTATGAATTTCAAAGTCGTATATCTCTGTAGTCTGATCATTAATATAGCCTAACAAAATGAGCTTGGTTTGCTTTTATTAGTTAAAGATTTATTTGCTTAGAATGAGTTTCAAAAAGTTAAAATTAAATATATGTTCATAACAATGATATTAATAAGTAAATTATTGAATAATGTGTTGTTTACCAAGTTGGTGTGTTACGTGGTAAAAATAAATGTAAGGTACCATGTTGGTGTAAAAATGATAACGTAATAACATGTTTGTGTGTCCCGTAATAAAAATAAGAAATTGATGCCATGTTGGTGTGTCCAATAGTAAAGGTAAGTATGAAATACCATGTAGGTGTGTCCCGTGGTAAGTAAGTGGTAAGTAAAAGTATAAGAAATACCATCAATGGGTGCGTCCCGTGGTATAAAAAAATAAATAAGAATAAACTACCACATGTGTGTGTTCCGGTGGTAGTAGTGAAAGTATAAGAAATATCATCAATGGGCATGTCCCGTGGTATAAAAAATAAATAAATAAGAATAAACTACCACATGTGTATGTTCCGGTGGTAGTAGTGAAAGTATAAGAAATACCATCAATGGGCATGTCCCGTGGTATAAAAAATAAATAAATAAGAATAAACTACCACATGTGTATGTTCCGGTGGTAGTAGTGAAAGTATAAGAAATATCATCAATGGGCATGTCCCGTGGTATAAAAAATAAATAAATAAGAATAAACTACCACATGTGTATGTTCCGGTGGTAGTAGTGAAAGTATAAGAAATACCATCAATGGTCATGTCCCGTGGTATAAAAAAAAATAAATAAATAAATAAAAATAAGAATAAGCTACCACATGTGTGTGCCAGTGGTAATAGTAAAATTGAGATATATCCCATGTTGATGATGTGTGTCCATGGGCACCAGATCATAACGGCATGTCCGTTGATCTGGCTTTTCGTAAGCAGCCTGGTTTGTCCGGTGCAAAGAGAACAAGTATTTATGATAAAAACGATTATTATTATATATTATTATTATGATCATAACGGCATGTCCGTTAATCTGGCTTTTCGTAAGCAGCCTGGTTTGTCCGGTGCAAAGAGAACAAGTATTTATGATAAAAACGATTATTATTATATATTATTATTATATATTATTATTATATATTATTATTATATATTATTATTATGATCATAACGACATGTCCGTTGATCTGGCTTTTCGTAAGCAGCCTGGTTTGTCCGGTGCAAAGAGAACAAGTATTTATGATAAAAATTATAATTATATTACGAGGACGTAATAAGATGTCAAAACGGCCGATAGTAAAGTTATATGTTGTATAAATGTTATGTTATTTCGCACATTAAAAGTATAATTGGATGTTTTTTTTCTTGATGCATTGTATTTCTAATGATTTGTTTTTCTCTATAACATTGTAAGATCCTTAATTCAGATGACCATTTGGTCTACTGGTTTCCAGAATGTTTATTAAATTAGAAATTAGTCATTTAATATATGATGGTTGGTAATTAAAGAAATTAATGATACAATTACGAGGTCGTAAGATTACAAATCAGGAAAGGCCGAGTGTTAGTCATATTTATTTATAATGATTTAAATGGTAAATACATTGGAATTTACATGTTTTAGTTCATAAGTTTCAACAGTAGCGCCACCTACATAATTAATTATGGAATATTATTTAGTATTTACTGTTAAATGTTTTAAGAATTAGAAGCATAGAATATTTTAACATAATGTTTAATCTTTTATTAATTATTAGAACTTATTATAAGGTATAAATAATATCATCTGTAAGTTGGTTATGAAATTGTAAATTACCCTCGCCTAAATATTATAGTGTTAAAATATTATAAAACGAGTTGTAAGGGCTGCTCTCGCCCATTCTATTACAAATGGTTGGATATTAAACATTGAAGAGCAAGTACTGTGTATTACTGAAACAAGTCTTAACATTATGTAACTAAAATGCAAGTTATTAATAGTAATGCCATACTCATATTTATGATAACATACAATTTGCAATCTTTATGCATAGTTAATGTTATTTTAGTGAAATAATATGTAGTATCTATGTATTCTTCCGTTACATCCTTCTGACCTCACTACTATCTCGAAGTGTCCGTGTTGAGTCAACCTCAATTCTCGGAAAAAAATAAAGTAAAAATATAAAAATATTATTTAGGTATTAAACATTTTAAATATTTGATAATAATTGTGTAATCTCAATCATTTATAATTTATAAATAAAAATTTCTCAATTGTATGATAATGATGTAGGTACAATATAACCATAATATAATAGAAATTTGATTTCGTATTTTTTTGTAAAAGCAGTTATTTTATGAAAATTCTTTATTCATTGTTGTGGAAACAATAGATAAAACTGTTCATTCGAAAACGGGATATTGAAAGAGGTCAGATAAATTGGTATTCACGGCAAACGTCGATTTGCGTTCGGAACAGCGGTTGTTCAGTTTTGTTGTCATAAGTAAAATGTTCTTCATTGTTAAAAGAATCTTTTTATAAACATATTTTGGTTTCTTGTTTGTTTTTAATTTACTTAAAAGTAAAAGTGTAAGTAAGAGTAAATTAAATGAAAATAAATATATTACTCTAATTGAAATTAAATATCGTTTCCAATATTAAAAATAGCAGTTTTTGCTTTTTTCTCGTAAGTCTATATTGTTTCCGTTCTTTTCAATTTCATAATAATTGAGTAAATAATTAGCTACCGAAACATTAACAATTAAAATTATTTTTGTAAAATTTAGAAAGACAAACTGAGTGAAAATAAATCCAATTATTGATTTAAAAGACCTAAACAATTGATCTTTTATAGTCACATTTAACTGAAAGAGAAATTCTATCAACCTTAGTTACGTCACTCCAAACAATGTTACAATAGTTACAATACTGCTTACAATAGTTTGTATGTTTTCTCAGGTCCAGCTTTATACTTATTTTTACACAAAGTTATGATTTTTATATATCTTTTGTAATTGTATAATTATTGTAAATTTTGTTTGGTATTGTCAAAAGGAACTTAAACGTCAACGTACATTAAATTTACACGTCAATCACATTCGCACATTATTAGTGCCACCATCCACGCTTGAGACTGGTCTCAAGCGATGAGTCCGAGACTCGTAAATTAATTCTAAATGTTTTATTCTAGTGAATGTGTGTGTGTACAGAACAGATTACATATCAATTTGTGTAATTTCCCCAGTGATATTATTATTACATATGGTATAGTGAACTTTTAATTAAATATATATTTACCCGGTTATAATCACGTAATTTAATCGGAATATTCGCAAATAGTTTGTTTTAACATTTAAAATACTTTGTTTTCAACTTTTAGTAGCTAAATATATTTAAAATAAGCCCATTAGATAAGTCCTCCTTCCCGATGATATAGACGTTTATTTAGGGAAAGATTGATTCATCGTGGTGGTTAGTCCCACGAAAGTTCAAAAATCAGAGTGACGAAACGGTTACCCAGCGTTTGTAGATTCAGGGCCTGAATGTTTTTTTGAATTTTTCTTTATTTATTCATTTTAAAAATGTAAAAATAAGGTTACAGTGTCTATACATGTATATAGAACATTTTAAGCACTAATTTTGGTTTTGACATCTTTTCAATTTTAATGTACAACAAACAAACAAGACTGATTTTGATTTTCAAACGAAGCCCTTTAGATGTTTCCTATACAGACGATTTTATATATAATTCTAGATTCTTCGAAGCAAGGAGCAATGCAGTATCTCAATGTAGTAGTGACAGGATGTATTCCCAGAGGTCGCAGCTTAGATTCCTTCAAGTATCGATTTATTTTTCATTCTTATTTTTTTATCAGTATAGATTATTTCTAACAAAAATCATTTATTTTAACATTTTTTTAAAAAATAATCTTAATCTTCTTTCTGTTGTGCAGATATTATTTAATCAATATTTAATTACTTTTAAACCATATTAATTCAAAAATATTAATTTCAATCAAATTATCCAATTTACCTAAAAATACCTAAATGATATGGCTCTGTGAAAATGGTCTTATTTCTAGAGTCACTTAAAATTCAGGTATTTATTCTATTAAGCTTTAATGATTAACAAAGCTTATGAAATAGCATAAACTGATTCTACTTTTTGTAAAAGGTTGCTTTTATCTGCTGGAATTATAAAGTGACACTAACACTTTACTTTAAATAACAAGTGATACAAGTAGTATAATAACCAATTTTCAAATCTAGTTTGAAGAAAACAGACAACAATCTGTATTTGGTATTTAAAAATATTGAGGTAAAAAATAACAAAAGATGTAATTAAAAATCCATTGAGTATTAAACGCTTTATACAATAATTAGATATCTAAAAAATATTAATCCTATGAGATATAATTACTTCTTTAATTTGGGCTAAGAGCAGTTTAAACTTTGGTTATCTAAAGTCAAAGTTTAAACTGTTTTTATTATTCTAACAACGAGAAGCTCTTTTTAACTATCCCGTTTATTTATGCGTAATTTGTAACTGATTAAATTTGCGTTCAACTTATCCGAGCGAAATAATTTCGTTAACAAATCAGTTAAGTTGGAGGCTATTTCGACAAGTCCTTTCACTGGATGTCAATTTGTTAGGGTACTTATTTATATTTTTGCCACGTAGCTCGGCAACCAACAAGGGGAGGTTTGGTAATTGATTATTTTCGAATCCAGCAAGTCACTAATATCTTGTTTAATCTTCATTCATATTATACATATATTTATATATATATATATATATATATATATAAATATATATAAATTATACATATATATATTTCTACGTATTATAAAATAATTCTCATGCATTGTCACTACCTTGTTTCCTGTAGTTAGTAATAATAGTTTATGTTTATTTGTTTATTAGTGTGAATATTATACACATTTGCTTATTCTGTGAGCCAAAATTAAATTTTAAAAAATGTTTTTCACATGTGCTAAATTTTTAAAAGCTCAGATTTTTTTGTTGTGAATAAAAAAAATATTGAATAGCAATTTGAAATTGGAGTATTATTTGACATTTCTTTAAGAGATAATGGTGCTTAACATATGAAGGTACATAAATAAAACAAAGTTACATATATTTTTGTAAATTATATATAATTGTTCTTTCTTTATATATATAATTATTTTTTATTCTTTGTCTGCTTTCTTTATTTTCAATTTAATTGTTTTTTTTTATTTAATAATATATTTTTAAAATATCTATATTATTCTACAGAATAAAATGACAAATTGTAATGTTTTAATTATTTTCATTGTGGCGGAAGAGTTGGACGTGCATGGAGTGTGTTTGTATAAATTAATAATTATAAGAACAATGACTACTATGGAACGACTAAAATTATAGTGTTTTGCGCTTGATTAATAATTCTATGCACAACATTTCATGAACCAGCCGTAATTAGTTAAAGTTTACCCTTTATTTCGGATGTTTACCTTTAGCATCGCATAAAAAGTTTCCCTCACGTTTTGACTAATAGGACGGACCTTCTCCAAACATGTCATCGTAAATAATATTATGAGATTTTTGGTATTATTTAATATTTCAAAAGCGATCCTTCGTAATAATTTAGTATATTATTATATGTATGTGTATTACTATATTTTATAACATTTAAGTATGTGAGCAGGTATACAAACCTTTTATAATATAGCTTTCAAGCTTAAAGCATAATAAAATTAACATGTAAGACATATTTTCTCGTTTGTCTATTACATTTAGATAGATAGATAGATAGAAAGATAGATGGATAGATAGATAGATAGATAGATAAGCACTTTATTGCACAAAATAAAAAAAATATCAACATGCAGTGGAGTTCTAACATTTGTTATATTCCCATAGATCGTGGGATCGCTAAATAGACATTTATTATATTCCCATGCATCGTGGAATCGCTGATTAGTCGATGGTGCAATATATCAAGCATTCTTCATAAGAATCCAAGAGCGGAACCCTAAGATATCTGAAACCTTTGTTTGTCCCGCTTATTATACTGTAATTCTTTTAATTATAATTTCAATTAATTAAATCAGTCTTGTCTCCAACTTTGAGCAAGTCACACGTAGCTTTGTAAATTAGTTATACGTATTAAATTTTAAGTCAAGAAGTTGTATTATTTTGGATCCTCCGGTTGTGACCGTCGTAATTGGCGCAGTCGGTAGGATAGCCGTAAATTAAAGTCAGTGAATCGATCAAGGACGTCGGCTATCTGGAACCTACACCGTGTTGCAGCAGGAGGAGTTTCCAAAAATCGAAACACCAAAGGTACGATTTTTTTATAAGTACTTTAGAATCTTTCTGAAGTTGCTTCCATTTAATTCCTAAGTTATTCCTTATAATTATCCAAGATTTTCCATCCACGGCAATCTGGGACCCCTAGGTTAGATAATCATAGGAGAAATCATATTTTAGATCTTAATAGAGATTTAAATTATAGTAGTGTAGACAATATGGCTGATTTAGAGAATATATATAAAGCTATTCGATTGATCCCGGAATTTGACGGGAACCCTAATATTTTGACCCGATTTATAAGAATTTGTGATCAATTAGTTAACGATTTTATTAGTACTGAGCCCGGTCAGCAATTAAGAAACCTAGCATTAATAAATGGCATTCTAAATAAAGTTACGGGGCCCGCCGCCCGAATGATTAATTCCAACGGTATTCCGGAAAATTGGGCAGGTATCCGTAATGCTTTAATAAATAATTTCGCGGACCAGAGAGATGAGACCTCATTATATAACGATTTAGCTCTGTTAGTTCAAGGTTCAGCAACACCTCAGGAGTATTATGAAAAATGTCAAAATTTATTTAGCACTATAATGACCTTTGTCAGTTTGCATGAAACCGTACCTAGCACAGTAGATTCAAAACGAAAACTATATCAAAAATTAACTTTAAAATCCTTTTTACGTGGCCTTCGCGATCCTCTAGGATCTAGAATACGGTGCATGCGACCTGACACAATTGAAAAAGCTTTAGAATTCGTTCATGAAGAGATGAATACATTATATTTACAGCAGCGTAACGAAAATGTTCCTGAAAAGAGATCATTCCAGCCTAATCATCAGGTTAGTGTATTTCCTAAATTTTCTTTTGGCCATATGCAACCGCCTTTTTCAATGGGAGCCTCAAGACCGAATTTTGCACCCCCTAAACCTTTTAATATGCAAGCGTATTCAAGGCAAATAGTTCCACAAAATCAACCTGTACCGATCTGGCGTTCTCAGGCACCTCAATACCGTGGGCCTACTAGAACTCAACAGATATTTGGTGCCCCTCCACCAAATTATAGACCCCAAAGTAATGTATTTAAAATTGCACCCCCGAAAAATTCTTTTAATAACAATAATTCACCACAGGCCATGAGTGGTATAAGCCATTATATACCGAAACAAATACCGAATCGCCAACCCTGGGATTGGTCCAAATCAGGCAATCCGTCTCCTTCAAATTATTTTAAAACTAGAGAGGTAAATTTTAATGAGTCTTACGACCCCTATAATGAATATTATCAAAATGACTACTACAATGACTACCCCTCTACTGACTATTATACTGAGTATTATTATGAACCACCTCAATGTACAGAAACTTATACGATAGAAGAGACAGACAATACTAGCCCCAATGAAGCCATCCCCAATGAGGATTTTCAGGAGGACCCCAAATCAGACACATTAAAATAGAACTTAACCTACAGACACAAAGACATTTACCGTATATACAAATATCAAACCCGCCTCTGAGATTATTAGTAGATACAGGAGCTAACCAGTCTTTTATTAGTCCTGAAACTGTGCAACGTTTTTATTCACATTTAACTTGTAATTATGATCCATTTGAAGTAACGAATATACATGCGACTACACGAAATGAATATTCCATTACTATACCTTGTTTTCAGGAATTTAATGAAAATGATGATTTAACTTGATATATATATAAATTCCATGAATATTTCGATGGTCTAATTGGTTATGATTTACTTGAAAAACTAGAATCTAATATTGACTTGAAAAATAAAATGTTAATAACTCGAAACTCTAAAAATCCTTTAATAATGTATGACTCTCGAAATTGTAATTTATATGAGGATATTATTCCTGCAAATTCATCAAAATTGGTTCGAATTCCTATAAATTACCATGATGGCGATGTTTTAATTACAGAACAATACATTTCAGGTTGTGTTATTGCTGATTGTATTACCACAGTGAGCGATAACCGCGGTATTTTACAAGTGACAAATCCCACTCGTCATGATTTAGTTTTTTCTATGGACCGACCTGTAGACGCGGAGTTATTTAATATTCAGTGCACGCGTACTAAACAACTACCTAATCGAGTTAAGGAGGTGTTGTCACGTTTACGCATGGATCACTTAAATGTAGAAGAAAGAGCTAACTTAGAGTCATTATGTTCACAATACGCTGACGTTTTTTATATAGAAGGAGAGCCACTTACATTTACAAATCAAATTAAACATACAATAAAAACTACTGACGAACAACCAATTTATACTAAAAGCTATAGGTATCCATTTATACATAGGCAAGAGGTCCAAGACCAAATATCAAAAATGTTAGAACAGGGTATCATCCGCCCTTCTGTATCACCATGGAGCTCCCCTATTTGGGTTGTTCCTAAGAAAAAAGATGCATCAGGTAAAACAAAATGGCGCATAGTTGTTGACTTTAGAAAACTTAACGAGAAGACAGTCGACGATAAGTATCCTATCCCTAATATAAACGACGTGCTAGATAAATTAAGTAACTGCCATTATTTCACTACTTTAGATCTTGCAAGCGGATTCTACCAGGTTGAGATGAATCGTGAAGATATTTCTAAGACAGCATTCAATGTAGAGCACGGACACTTTGAATTCTTGCGTATGCCAATGGGCTTAAAGAATTCACCGTCTACATTTCAACGTGTGATGGATAATGTACTCAGAGGTCTTCAAAACGTTGTTTGCCTCGTATATCTTGATGATATAATTGTTTTTAGTGTCTCATTGCAAGAACATATAGTAAATTTAAAGAAAGTATTTCAAAGATTACGAGAATCAAATTTTAAAATACAAATGGACAAATCGGAATTTTTAAAGCTGGAGACGTCATACCTCGGGCATATAATTAGTAAAGACGGCATTAAACCTAATCCTGACAAGATTAAAGCTATAGAAAAATTTCCTATACCAAAAACTGTTACAGAAATTAAACGTTTTATTGGTCTTTTAGGTTACTATCGTAAGTTCATCCCTGACTTCGCTCGTTTGATAAAACCTATGACTCAATCACTTAAAAAAGGATCAAAAATAAATATAAATAATGACGACTACATTAATTGCTTTGAAAAGTGCAAGACTTTACTCAGTAACGCACCGATACTTCAATATCCCGACTTTAATAAGGATTTTATATTAACTACGGACGCCTCTAATTTTGCTATTGCTGGAGTACTTTCTCAGGGACAAATAGGAAGTGACAAGCCTATAGCGTACGCATCTCGAACCCTAAATACTAGTGAAATAAATTATAGTACGATTGAAAAAGAGCTTTTAGCTATCGTTTGGGCAACTAAATACTTTCGCCCTTATCTCTATGGTCGTAATTTTAAGGTCGTAACCGATCACAGACCACTTCAATGGGTAATGAATTTAAAGGAGCCTAACTCACGTCTTACCCGGTGGCGTCTTAAATTAAGTGAGTACAACTTTACGACAGTTTACAAGCCAGGCAAATTAAATACCAATGCGGACGCCCTCTCTCGAATAGAAATTAATATTGAAGACGTTAGTTCTATCGTGGTTAACCCTTCTGAAAAACCACCCTCGTTAGACGGATCCTCCACTGAAACAGCCCATAGTACGTCTACTGAAACAGCCCATAGTACATCTACTGAAACAGTCCATACCAGTGTCGAGCACCCCATCTTAGAAGTTTCAATTTCTGACGAGCCCTTGAATAAGTTTAGCCGACAAATATGTTTTGTAGTAGTGGGAGATATAAAAAAACGCCCGACAGTAACAAAGCCCTTTGAAACGCACACTAGGACGACTATACAATTATCAGAATCTAACCTTGAAAATGACGTAATTAATGCTGTTAGAGAATACATTAACCCTAAATTTAAAACCGGTATTCTAATAAACCCTTTTCTTGCTATGTACAAAATAATTCCAATTATTCAAGATACATTTAAAAATTCTGCTATGAATTTAGTCTTTACAAAAAATGAAATTGAAAATGTTAAAGAGTTTTTAAAACAGCAAGATATAATAGAAAAATACCACGAAGGTAAAACAAATCACCGTGGCATTAATGAATGCTACCGCGCCCTTTCCGTTAAATACTATTGGCCAAAAATGAAAGATCATGTAACAAAATATATCAATGAATGTAGTATCTGTGGGCAGGCTAAATATGATCGGAATCCCATTAGACAGCAATTTTCTCTAGTTCCACCCCCAACTAAACCTTTTGAAATCATTCATATGGACCTTTTTACTGTACAAAATGAAAAGTTTCTTACCCTCGTTGATGCTTTTTCAAAATATTCACAAGCTTATTATCTTCGAGATGGTACCGCTCTTAGTGTGATTCAGGCATTTTTAAAATTTTGCACTCATCACGGCGTTCCATTCACCGTTGTTACTGATCAGGGAACGGAATTTACAAACGCTCTTTTTTCTGAATTTACCCGACTTCATAAAATACAGCATCACAAAATTCTAGCACACACCCCTAATGAAAATGGCATTGTAGAAAGATTTCATTCTACAATACTTGAACATTTAAGAATTTTAAAAATAGAAAATAAAAATGAATCTATTATTAATTTAATGCTATATGCATTATTAGCGTATAACAGTTCTATACATAGTTTCACAAATTGTAGACCTATAGACTTAATTACAGGACATTTTGACCCTCGTGACCCTGTAAACGTTAACATGACTGAACATTTAATACAACAATACATTCAAGACCATAGACAGAGAATGATTAAAGTATACGATCTTATAAATGGGACTTCTTTACAACAACGGACTATACTTACTGAAAATCGCAATAAGAATCGTGAGCCTGAAAGGGAATACACCCCTAATGAACAAATATTCGTTCGAAATCCTATGGCGAGTAGGCAAAAATTAGCTCCACGTTACACACAGGACGCTGTCCTTGCTGACCTTCCTATACACATATACACAAAAAAGAAACGCGGTCCGGTAGCTAAATCACGCCTAAAAAGAAACCCTAAAGAACCCGTATTGTTACAGGATACTACTAACGTCTCTACTCCAACTGACACGAGGACAAGAAGTAACGATTAACTCATTAGAATCCGGTCCTGGCTTACTCCCGTTTAAACTTGGCGAAACAAAAATCATATCTCATTATCATTCATTTTTAAATAACATTGACCTTGATGATGTTAACAACCAAACCTTATTAGTTAAATTTCAAATATCTAAAGTTAAATTAAATTTAAGTAAAATAACATCTCTTTATGAACCTCACCTTGATTACCTTAACACTAAATTAGATAATTTAATTGCCCTGCTTAAAACCTTTGAGCATAATCGTAGTAAACGAGGACTCATTGATGGCCTTGGTTCCGTTATTAAAAGTATATCCGGTAATCTAGATTATACTGATGCCATTAAATATAATAAAGCAATACAAGCTCTTCAGAATAACGAATTAAAATTACAATCGAAACTCAACGAACATATTAGTTTAAGTAAAGAATGGTCATTATCTTATTCAAAAGTCTTAGACAGCATAGTAAAAAACCAGGATAATATCACTAAAGTACTAAACTCTGTTATTAATAACGTTTACAGTAAGGAAAATTATGCCCATATGGCCCAATATCTTATGATATTAGGCGATAATATAGATATTCTATCGGAAGAACTGCATAAGCTAGAAAATTCTCTCGCTTTTATACGTGCATTGAGCACACCTCATTCTATAATTAGCTTAGTAGAATTAGACAAAATATTAAGAAAGCTAAGGATTTTATATTCAAAGGATGAAATCCTAAGTTTAGAACTTAGAAGTTATTACTATATAATTAGAATAGGTTATTTCTATATAGGTAACCAAATAGTTATAGTTTTAAAAGTACCCATTGCCGTACCCTTATCCTATGACCTCTACCGATTATCAATTGCCCCTAATAAATTTAACCAGGTCCTTTTACCCAAACTACCCTTTATAGCAATTTCTAGTAAGAATTCTATGTACATAGAGGCTGAATGCCCGAAGATAAACTCTCTGTATCTTTGTGAAGAAAATACTAACTATATAACCCGAGATGAACCTGACTGCATCCGCAACCTGATCGAGAAACAAGAACTTGATTCAACCTGTAAATTAACATCTGTTATCCTAAAGAATGAAGCACTGGAGCAATTGGACGAAAAACACTACATCTTAAGTTTTCCCACTCCAATGAAAATTAAGATATCCTGTGGTCAAGAAATATATAAGACACTTCAAGGGAGTTTCCTAGTATTAATCCCTATTAACTGCTATGTCAAGACATCTTCATTCACCGTTGTCAATTCAAACGACTACATAAAAGGATACGCTTTAAGGATAATAGACTTACCTAATCTTGTAGATCAAGAAGAAACCAATATTTCTCCTGTAACATTAAATTCAATTAATCTTCAAACACTACACTCAATTAATTCAAGAATATCCGAACTAACTCCAGTCAGACTTACTTCACTTCAAGATAACAGCATGATCTATCATACAACGATTCCTGTATACTTAATGCTAATCGGAGCAATCATGTGCTGTATGGGTCTGGCGTACAAAAGATATTATTGGAAACGTTCTAAAGGAAACAATCCCCCTGAACAAAAGAATACTGAAGTCAAAAACGAAGTTCATCCCCACGAGATAAGAGTAGACCACGGCAACATCTCAGCAACTCTCTCGAGGAATAGTTGCTGATCTGCGGAGGGAGGTGTTATATTCCCATAGATCGTGGGATCGCTAAATAGACATTTATTATATTCCCATGCATCGTGGAATCGCTGATTAGACGATGGTGCAATATATCAAGCATTCTTCATAAGAATCCAAGAGCGGAACCCTAAGATATCTGAAACCTTTGTTTGTCCCGCTTATTATACTGTAATTCTTTTAATTATAATTTCAATTAATTAAATCAGTCTTGTCTCCAACTTTGAGCAAGTCACACGTAGCTTTGTAAATTAGTTATACGTATTAAATTTTAAGTCAAGAAGTTGTATTATTTTGGATCCTCCGGTTGTGACCGTCGTAATTCATTTAAAAATAGTATGCAAAGGCGGTCTTATTGCTAAGAGCAATCTCTGACAGGCGTCCTTCAGGTGAAAAAACTTAAGTGGATGAGAATACGGGATTGTGCGATTGAGGAGAAATAAATAGTGAAATAATATTTAAACTTAAAGCCTGTAATAAACTGTTTACTTAAAATACTTACAAATACATAAATTACAAATAATATAATACATACACGTCCATACATATAGGTACACATATACACATACATATATTACTTAATATACTTAGCATGAACAAAATACTAAAAAAATGATATTTAATTGTAGAATATTTAATAATACTAATTGTTCAAATTGTTTGCTAAAAAAAGACAATAATTTATTTCAAAATAAATATAGAAACATATATATTATAACTTTATGAAAACATCCTTTAACTTTCATTTTAAAATATACCACTACCAATGTTTCATAATGCAATACCATTTACTAACCTACTTATATCACTTAATTGTGAGTATGTTACTCGGTAGTATGTGCATTTCATTTGCTTAGAAGGGTTCTACTTTTTGTTTCAAGTACATTTTAACATATTGTTTTGCAACATTCAAATAATTATCGTATTACATTATTTATATGACTGTTCCTCTCTGATTTCCAAGCTTTGTTTTTTATTTTTCTTCAATGTATTTGTTAGGGTTAGATTATACATAACAGCTAGATATATTGAAGTTTTATTAAATAATTGTATCTTCACAACTTTTTTTTTAGCTTTATGTGATCTCATTGATTGTTACTGGGAACACGCCGGAGAAGATCAGGCAAGCCGTTCATTTTTATTGACTGTACTATGAAAGAGGAAGACAGAAATCTAGTATGGTATAAAGGAATATTTAAACTAAGATTGGACGAAGAACAAAGATTCAGGTTGTCCCAAGTAAACGAACTTTGGATTGGTACCAAATGAGCTTATGACATTCAGAGATGAAATAAAAGGAATATTTACATTATTATACTTAATTGATATTACATCACTGTTGTCAAACTTATTCAAATTATGCTTGCTGCCTATAACTATAGCTTGACACTTCTTATAGTTGACGTTTATTCCTAGCTTATTACATCAGTCAAGAAAAAAATTGTTTTAATATAAATTGAGAAAACTGCTTGCGAACAAGTAATTCAAGAACTTTGGAGAGTTATGGAATTGTAGAAATAGGACGTTTTGACAGTTTTGACAAAGAAAGGACAAGTGCGATTCGTCATAGTTTTGGAAAATATCCGTTAGATAAGAATGAAATAATAATACACAAAGAGGCGGGAATGATGATATCAAGTAAAGTCACATTCAAAATGGTTAATTTCATTAGATTTAATACCAAGCACAGCACTTTTTATTTCCTCCTTGAAGACTGGAGAGAATGTGGGCGGAATTTTATTACTGATCGACATGGAAAGTATAAATGAAATCATTTTGAATTGAGTAACAATATCAAGAACAGCAACAGTAGAAAAGTAAAAGTCCAAGTCATTAAAAGAGAGAGTGGATAGACCGGTGAAACTCTAAGGAGGCACAGCACCTAGAGTTCCAAGAAACTCCCATGTAAATACCGAAGAAGGGTTTAACAATCTGTTAAGCATAAATTAAAATTAAAAAGACGTTTAGTATTTCTTACCATCTAATGGCAGTGTTTCAGTTAATGTCTCTGCGTTTGAGTTTGAATTTACGCAATTTTTTTGATCAGGTTTTTACATAACAGTACGAACTGCTGTTCACGGTTGGTGTTTGATTTTTACTTCTCTTAGAGGTGAATATTTATTGAAGAGATTGAAAATGTTCTTTTTGAAAAATGTTCTTTGATTTTTTTTTTTTAAGATTATAGGTTTTAAATAAAAAATTGTGGGATTCGAACCCGCGACTACTGGGAAACCGTCCCGTCGCTCTACCAACTGAACTACCGTATACCGTACCGTATACCGCTGAGATACGGTAGCCCAGTTGGTACAGCTGAGATACGGTAGCCCAGTTGATACAGCTGAGATACGGTAGCCCAGTTGGTAGAGTTGGTTCATTCTATATTTATATAAATTTAAATAAGCTTAACATGGCTATACATGTTTAAAGATATTTTCCAAAATTCTGAGCTAATGTTTACAAGATCAGATTCTAAGTCGGAAAAATGATTAGTGGAAGGAGGACAGCAAATGACTTCAAGAACGACCTTAGCTCCATGAATAATGACTTTTACAAATAAACAAAGCTGAGCTGACACAGAATATTTTAATGTTAAAACAGAGTGTCGACGTATCTGAAGAATCCAACGAGAGAAACGAACCAGAATCACAAGCAGAGTAGTATGACTCGCTATCTGATGTTATAATGGTGTAATTCAATGTAATAAAATTAAGTACTTGTACTACTAAATGGGATTAATAAAATAAAGTAAAATATAATAAAGTAAAATAAAATAAAGTAAAATGAATACAGTTTTAAATAAACTAAGACATAATAATAAGAAATAAGTAGCCTGCCAGAAAATTCATAAAAACTATGACTATACCAATATCAAAAATAAAAGTAAAATGTTTAACAATCAATAAAAAGCAACAATTTGAGAAAAATTATGAACCAAATATAAATTAATCACGTAACTGCACTACAAAATAAAAGCAATAACAAAAAAGAGGCATATGACTCACAATATAAGTAAATACATCTTGATATATCAAAAAATATTAAAATACAGTAACAAAAGATATGAATATTAAAAATGAAGTAAGTAAGTAAATAACTTTAAGATAATCTTTGATAGTTTTAAGGGTAGTATTTTATTCATGGACGACACTTGCTACTTACCACTAGGTGGGTGAAGTCACATGCCATGTCTTTCGATTGCAGATATTGTATATTTCAAAAATGATTTTTTTTGTCATAGGTGTTTACATAAATGTATATTGCAGTTTTAGGAATTTATGTGACCATAGATATTTCCAGAAAGTGAGTAGGTTACGAATTACTTTATTTTGAAAATATAACAATGTATACATATTGGTACCCATGACTGTATCCATGAAATTATTTTTTAGCTTTTAGTACATTTATCTGCAATATGAAACCGTTTAACTTATTTTTTTTTTATTTTTACATTTTTAAGTATTTAGTTTTTATTTCTCATTCTATTCAATTCGTTGAGTGCCTCATTATTGTAAGTTTTCCTGCCTGTTAGTTTATTGTAGTCAAATTCTTCAATACGTAATCCCTCCAAAGATCTCACTTTACTAAGAGCAACGTAGGCTTGGCCTTCCTCAAATAGTTTAGAGCCTAAGTCTACGACGGCGTGATCCAGAGTGCTGCCCTGCATTTTATGCACCATGGAAGCCCATGACAATATTAAGGGCAACATTCGTTTTTCAGTCATTCCGTAATTAAATTTGGCTGGAAACTGTATATTATTAGGGATTAGTTAACGGCGCTATAAGATATATCAACGAAATCGTTTCTCCCCTATTTCGTCGAACTCAGATGTACGCAACAGACGTACCTTCGGTTCAAATCGACTTTGCAAGAGACGGCGTACATCTTATACACCCGAAAGCCATACAGTTTCCAGCCAAATTTAATTACGGGACGGCTGAAAGACGAATGTTGCCCTTAACTTGGGTGATGTACCCCTATCGACGTATCATTTTTAGCCACCCTAACGCCACACAGTTCTTGACAGGATACCAGATCTTGACTTGGGTGGGAGATTCATATTGTAATTTTGTATAGTATACTGTATTATACTTACCAAGCCCTTTATTTTGATACCCATATTGATGGGATTGAAAACTACATTATCCGCCATTTTGTAGCAGTGACCATCTTTGATTTCAATTTTGTATAGTGCACTGAATTTTACTTGACAAGCCCTTTCATTTGATACCCATATTGATGGGATTGAAAGTTTTCCGCCGTCTTGTAGCGGCGGCCATCTTGGATTCACAATAATATTGAATATGGATAACTGTATTGTCACCAGAATCAAAGGCGTATACCAAATTTCAGATCAATCAATTAGCGGAAAGAGGGTTAAATTTCAATTACTGAA
The DNA here is from genome assembly GCA_959347405.1 of Napeogenes sylphis. Lineage (NCBI taxonomy): Eukaryota > Metazoa > Arthropoda > Insecta > Lepidoptera > Nymphalidae > Napeogenes > Napeogenes sylphis. The sequence goes on along the minus strand of OY365788.1, from coordinate 22,756,091 downwards.
TTTGACCCAAACAAACAAACAAACGGGGTGAGCTAAATAACACCGTTTAAAAATATGTATAGGTTGGTTCGGTTCACTGTAATTAGGTTTCATCAAAAAAACTATACAATTACAGGAATAACGTTCGAAAAACAAAGCTGAGTTATATTATATCTTATAAATCAACATTATGACACAAATACCAAAAGTCAAGTACCCTCAGCTTTAAAAACATAGAAAAATTGTCTTCTTAGCTTTTGGTTATTTTATTTATTGTATTGAAAGTTCCTACCGGAGGCCATGAATACATAACCGAGAAGGAACATCTGAATGCTTTCATTTCAAAACCTCCTTCTATTGATATTGTAAGAAAAAACTTCCGGCTTCGTTAAATAAGCAAAAGGAATTTATTATAGTTCAAGTTCTAACAGGCTTCCAGATACATAAACAAACAGTACTTACTGTTAGTCATATTTATTTATAATAATTTAAATGGTAAATACATTGGAATTTACATGTTTTAGTTCATAAGTTTCAACAGTAGCGCCACCTACATAATTAATTATGGAATATTATTTAATATTTACTGTTAAATGTTTTAAGAATTAGAAGCATAGAATATTTTAACATAATGTTTAATCTTTTATTAATTATTAGAACTTATTATAAGGTATAAATAATATCATCTGTAAGTTGGTTATGAAATTGTAAATTACCCTCGCCTAAATATTATAATGTTAAAATATTATAAAACGAGTTGTAAGGGCTGCTCTCGCCCATTCTATTACAAATGGTTGAATATTAAACATTGGAGTGCAAGTACTGTGTATTACTAAAACAAGTCTTAACAAGTCAGAAGTGTTCGACCGCTGTAGTATTACGCGCCACGTGTCTATATACACCGTTCGCAAGATATCCTGTCCAAGAATGCTGATGAAGATGGAGTGCTGCCACTGCCGTTGAAAAGTCACGAAAATAAGAGACGACGTTAAAGTTACTATTTGGGCCTTCTCCGAGTGCTGCTGTAGTAACCTCAAGCGACAACGAGTCGTAGATTTAAAATGATATTGCAAGTGCGTAAGTTTTTTTTTTTATTTTATTTTTTTTTTTTTCATAATACCCACGTTTTGCCATCTGCTTAGCAGGCTAATTATCTAGCTGGTTATTCGGCAGCATGCTCAATATAGAATATTAATAACTTTGTAGCTTGAAGTTAATAGCACTACTATTAAATTCTATTCATCATATATATCATATTCACTATTAACCATATCCTGTAAAAGTTCAATCATATGCGAAATATAATAAGAGCCTGAATATTTAGCAAAACTTTAGTGTTATTAATACAATATCTCTCCATACATGTTTACATCGCTTGGAGTCTTTGGTGAAGACGTACGTCGGAGATGGAAAACTCTATACTACTACTTGACTGCTAATCTGGAAGGGAATTCGTTGCTGTGTTATGAAAATCAGCAACATATCAACATCTACTGGAAGAAGCGGTAAACCAAGTACTTTCTTCCTGATCGCGGGATGGCAGTGCAAGCAAGCAGCACAATATAACGATGGACCTGAATACAACGACAAGGTGACAGACAAAACTTTATTATAAGAAACTAGCCCTAGAAAAGTTTTGCATAATTAAGTGACCATGTGATTTATAATATTATTGTTACTGCGTATACCAACTTTCAAAGCTTTTAAGACCCAGTTGTAGGTTAGAGACGCGATTTTTTTTTTTCTTTGCTTTTATTAAGTTACTAGCTGTAGGCCGCGGCTCCGCCCGCGTGTAGGTCGCTTTTCGCGTAATCTGTGGAAACTACAATTATCCAGACCTATAATAGACTTATAGTTAATTCTATAGTATCCTATTCAAGTGGAAATTTTATCTATATAGGCATTACATTGCTACGATATAAACTGAAAATAATAACATACATCTACATCACACACACACACACGACCAGGAGATTATTCAGATATACGTATTAAAGCATATGGATTCGAAATATTATGTTTTTGACAATATAAGTATAGATATAATTGACGCGGTAGTTGAGACTTTGAGACTTGCAATATAAAAGTAATGTTAGTATTTTAGATTACGATTTAGGCTTTAATGTCTTTATATATGACATAGAAGTGAACACTCTCAATGAAGGGGTAATATTCGGTTTACAAAATGTATGTAGGTTATTTAAAGAACGATTTCTTAAAAAAAAGAGTATATTCAGTTGTAAATGATTAAAATATAAAACCCAATATTAAACAAAAAGAAAAGGAATAACGTTAGATATTTATATATATATTTTTTTAAAGTAGCACTTAACATCATAAAACTATTTTCAAATCGTAATGATCCTTTTGTTAAAGATAGTAAATAGTAAATAGTTCCTTATAGTATATGGATGTATATTTACACAATATGAATAGATGAAGTATAATTTTAATTTATACAGATTAAAATGTAGACTTGTCTCCTTTCAGAGAAATTAAAATTCTAGAATATCTTATAGATAGACTTAAATAAATATGACTCGGTAAATATTACACTCCATAAATTTGGTAGGGTCAGATCTAAATGGCCTTGAGGACCGTATGGAAATATTTTGCCAATGCTTTGACGCTATAAGGGGTAGATTTAGATATGTTTACATTTATTAAATAGGTAAAGATTTGAATTCACGATATTTTATTACTACTGCAACTATATTTTATTTTGTTTTGCTAAAACTACTCCATAGATCTTAAAATATTTATATTTAATTTTGAATTTGTAAGTTTAGCATCAGGTTTCGATAGACGTTCGTTTTTAAAACCAAGTTGGATACTTGGTTATCCACGAGGATAGGGTTATGCCATATCATGTGGAGAAATTAAATTTTATGGAACCCAATAATATCTGTTTTGAGAAGTTTCATTGGTTACTTTCATAAATCAAATTTGCTTTAAAAAAAAAAACATTTTTTAGGTGGGTAAAAATAAAGTTTAAAAACGTTCAAAATCTGCACCGGTACTGTCTAAATATAATCCCGAACTAAACAGACTAATTCAATAATAACGCGTATGAATATGAAGCAATGATACTGGTATTTATTACTAAAACATATTTCTATTATCTTTTATTTGACCGTTCAAATTATTTACTGAGTGTTAAGTTCTCAGTAGTAGGTATCTGTACGAATTTATGATCTTAAATTTTGAATCGATTATTGAAAAGGTAAAACGCAATAGGTATTCCGAAATAAATTCGTTAGAATCGATAAATTATTTCATAATGATGATAATATAGGTTTAACATTTAGATCGATTTTAAACTACACCAATAAACGCGTACATTTCGTATTAAATTGTAAAAAAAAAATAAAGCAAGCAATTAGGTCTTCTAAATCCCTATTAAAAAAAAAAAAAACTTTAAACAATATGCGTGGCACTCGATTATTTAATTTCCGATAGTATGTTAAAGAAGAAAAGAAATAACTACGATGAATTATCTTACACGCGTTTTTAAACTGTCAAATCGAGGAATTATATAAATCAACAGTAAGTTTTACTAAACAAGAAATAATTGCATACCTAAACAATATACCATAATTGACAGTTCAGACAGTTCAAATTAGGTATTTCAAATTGATGAACTTTAAAAAAATATATAATTTTCTAGGTTATGACTGTTTATTACTTAAAAATAGAATTATTATAAAACATGCCTCCTAAATATTCTTATTAGCAATATGAAACATAAACACGTTAGACTTAAAGACTCTGGTAACTTGTACTCTAGACAAGAGAAACATAAGAAAATTAGCAAGGAATATATATTGTCGTATCTTAGGGTATAAGAAGTAATATTATATATGGCACGGCCTCCTAAACCCCAAACCTCAACCCCCTAAATTTCCAAGAATCGTATTATTTTCAGTATAACGTTTGTAAAATTTAATGCAGTTGAATTTTATTAAATAATTTATACTGTAGATAATAATAAAACAAAAAATAAAATACGTTTTGAATAATTGTATCATTCATTGTTTCGATTATATAGTAAACTAGATGTAGGTATACAATGTACAAAATTACGATTTCAAACTCGGAATTAATAACACTTTTATAACAAGTGATTGAAAATTTATTTGGCGGACTTAATGCTATAGTACTTGACACCTACTAATTATCTAGAAGTACCCTCTACCCCTAACAATATATTACAATTTCTTAAAAAAAAGAAATATTTATTTTATTTATTTTATTTTAAAAACTTATTGCACATACAATTATTACAAAAATTACAGTAGTAGGATGTTGATACAGTAAGAAATTTTTGTGCAAAGGCGGTCTTATCGCTTAAAAGCGATCTCTTACAGACAACCCTTGATGAGTAATGAATATTTGCAAGGTCATAGGATAGTGCACGCATACTACGAGAATAAGAATTTATACATAAGGACACAATAAAAATAAAAACTATCGTTTTTAATTATATAAGTAATTAAATAATGATTATATATAAATATACACATACGCACATACATATACATACGTATATCCGTATATATAAATAAATAGAATAAAATAGATAACCTATATAATATATGGTATACATACTTATGATAAAAATATATATTGCGTAGATAAATAATATTGCTTCAAACGATTTTTCAAAATTGACAGTGATTTAGAAGTTTGAATTTCTAACGGTAGGTCATTCCAGAGTAATATAGAGAAATATATATAAATATTGCAATTGTTGTGAATCTTGAATCGTGTTATGGTTAATAACTAAATGTAGCGTCCTTATTAACTACCTTTAAAGTATTTAAATTTTCTAAATTCGGGTGAATGAACATTTTCTTAAGATGTAAAATTTAAAACTGTTTCGATAAAATACGAAATCATTTAAAATTCATTTTTCTTTAAAAAAAATATAAAGAAACTAACCAAATATAACAATACAAACGTAATACAAAGTAAAAACAACCTGCTACTTCCAACAAAACCCATGCATAGTATGAATTTCAAAGTCATATATCTCTGTAGTCTGATCATTAATATAGCCTAACAAAATGAGCTTGGTTTGCTTTTATTAGTTAAAGATTTATTTCCTTAGAATGAGTTTTAAAAAGTTAAAATTAAATATATGTTCATAACAATGATATTAATAAGTAAATTATTGAATAATGTGTTGAGTACCAAGTTGGTGTGTTACGTGGTAAAAATAAATGTAAAGTACCATGTTGGTGTAAAAATGATAACGTAATAACATGTTTGTGTGTCCCGTAGTAAAAATAAGAAATTGATGCCATGTTGGTGTGTCCAATAGTAAAGGTAATTATGAAATACCATCAATGGGTGCGTCCCGTGGTATAAAAAAATAAGAATAAACTACCATCTGTGTGTGTTCCGTTGGTAGTAGTAAAAGTATAAGAAATACCATCTGTGTGTGTTCCGTTGGTATATAAAAAAAAATAATAATAAGAATAAACTACCATCTGTGTGTGTTCCGTTGGTAGTAGTAAAAGTATAAGAAATACCATCTGTGTGTGTTCCGTTGGTATATAAAAAAAAAATAATAAGAATAAACTACCATCTGTGTGTGTTCCGTTGGTAGTAGTAAAAGTATAAGAAATACCATCTGTGTGTGTTCCGTTGGTATATAAAAAAAAATAATAAGAATAAACTACCATCTGTGTGTGTTCCGTTGGTAGTAGTAAAAGTATAAGAAATACCATCTGTGTGTTACGTTGGTATATAAAAAAAAAAATAATAAGAATAAACTACCATCTGTGTGTGTTCCGTTGGTAGTAGTAAAAGTATAAGAAATACCATCTGTGTGTGTTCCGTTGGTATATAAAAAAAAAAATAATAAGAATAAACTACCATCTGTGTGTGTTCCGTTGGTAGTAGTAAAAGTATAAGAAATACCATCTGTGTGTGTTCCGGTGGTAATAGTAAAATTGAGATATATCCCATGTTGATGATGTGTGTCCATGGGCACCAGATCATAACGGCATGTCCGTTGATCTGGCTTTTTGTAAGCAGCCTGGTTTGTCCGGTGCAAAGAGAACAAGTATTTATGATAAAAACGATTATTATTATATATTATTATTATATTAACGAGTATTTATGATAAAAATTATAATTATATTACGAGGACGTAATAAGATGTCAAAACGGCCGATAGTAAAGTTATATGTTGTATAAATGTTATGTAATTTCGCACATTAAAAGTATAATTGGATGTTTTTTTTCTTGATGCATTGTATTTTTAATAATTTGTTTTTCTCTATAACATTGTAAGATCCTGAATTCAGATGACCATTTGGTCTACTGGTTTCCAGAATGTTTATTAAATTTGAAATTAGTCATTTAATATATGATGGTTGGTAATTAAAGAAATTAATGATACAATTACGAGGTCGTAAGATTACAAATCAGGAAAGGCCGAGTGTTAGTCATATTTATTTATAATAATTTAAATGGTAAATACATTGGAATTTACATGTTTTAGTTCATAAGTTTCAACAGTAGCGCCACCTACATAATTAATTATGGAATATTATTTAATATTTACTGTTAAATGTTTTAAGAATTAGAAGCATAGAATATTTTAACATAATGTTTAATCTTTTATTAATTATTAGAACTTATTATAAGGTATAAATAATATCATCTGTAAGTTGGTTATGAAATTGTAAATTACCCTCGCCTAAATATTATAATGTTAAAATATTATAAAACGAGTTGTAAGGGCTGCTCTCGCCCATTCTATTACAAATGGTTGAATATTAAACATTGGAGTGCAAGTACTGTGTATTACTAAAACAAGTCTTAACATTACTTTAAATTGTAAACGGACAAGAAGAGGTCCACCTTAAAGTAGCATTCAAACTTTTTCTTGCACTTTTATGTCTCTTAATGTGTTTAAATCCCATTTCGTTCACCAGCGGCATCGAATGGGTTTATCTTATCTTTGCTTTCGTTAGCATTTAATTCGGCTTAAGAATAAGGCATCGAAATGAGCAGATCTGAAAACTTGCTTGCCGCTAGACCATATACTAACTCCTATAATGTTTTCCTTGTTCATAAATTCTACCAGATCTTCACAAAATTGTGATTCTATTAAAAATCTTCAAAATATGAACTCAACACCCAGCTGGCGCAATCAGATTTTAGGAATTCGCTAAAAAGTCATTAGTATCTAAAATCTTTTATATATTCAGATTGCTTCAGAATCTTATCATTATTGGTAGTTTGACCATTATGAACGTAAGTCGGATTTCAATGAATAATATTTCAATAAATTGGCGACTCTTTTTATAATTGCATTAGATTTTTAACATTGATAAAGATTTCTGAGTCATTTTTTAATTTTTGTATTATGAAACAATTCCATTAGAAAAAAAAATCGGGGCTTTTAGTAATTTAAGATAGTAATGACTCTAATTGCAATAAATACAATTTATTACATTTACAACCATAATATGTTAAATGTAATATAATTACCCACTTCTTTAAGATGCCAACATTTTACATCAAGTAGATAGATGAAGATGAGGATTTTAGAAGTTCTACTTCTTCATTCTAATTATAATATTATATTCTTGCATTTTATTCCATTTTATTGCGAATTTTATTTTCTTATTTAGTTGTCTTCATAGAAAAAACGGGCTATATATTTTTTAAACAATCATAAAAGTTATTCAAAGAAATTATAAGGATGTCTATTTTTAAAAATATCTGAAGTTCTACTAGTTGCAGAATAATGCAACTACAATACTGCAGATTTACATTATTGTAATGCAAAATAATCTATCCATTTTTGAAAACCAATATAAGGTTCATTTAGTAAATAATGTCCGTTTTCTCTCCACCCTTGAATAAAAATATTTTTTATTCCTTTAAACATTCTATGCAATTCATGTTCTTCATACTGACGTTATCGATTTCAATAATTTCCACTTTTGAGAATATGTTCGCTTCTCTCCTATGTCACTTAAAATGTCTTAAAATACCTTACTCCAATTTTACGTTTTTATGAAAATTATTTCAATGTCATTGCTGATCACAGTAAAATCTTAGGGCTATACTAAAAACAGCTCTGTAGCTTTAAATTGAGATTGATGTCTGTACCATTACATTAATAAAATATCCTTACCTGTCTTATTTCAAAACATAAGCACCTATTTTAACATACAATTATAGCCTAAATATTTTTTTAGATTAGATTAGATTAGATTTTCATTATTGTAAAGCAAAATAATCTATAACAATCTATTTTTGAAAACCAATATAAAGTTCATTTAGTAACTAATCTCCGCTTTCTCTCCACCCTTGAATAGAAGTATTTTTTATTCCTTAAAACATTCTAAGCAATTCATGTTCTTCATACTGACGTTATCGATTTCATAAATTTTCACTTTTCAGAATATATTCGCTTCTCTCCTATGTTACTTTAAATGTCTTAAAATAGCTTACTAGAATTCTACGTTTTTATGAACATTATTTCAATGTCATTGCTGATCACAGTAAAATCTTAGGGCTATACTAAAAACAGCTTTGTAGCTTTAAATTGAGATTTATGTCTATACCACTACATTAATAAAATATCCTTACCTGTCTTATTTCAAAACATAATTAAAAACATGGTCTAAACTCTAAGGTAATTAAAAAATTAAAAAAATAATTTACACTCACTTTACATCTATAAATATATATAAATAAATAAATAAATATATATATATAACACTACTACTACCTACTCCTAGAAATCTGTGTATTCCTATGAATACAGAACAAAATTTTATTAATTTTATTAATATGATGATGTTATAAAATATTAAATATACAAATATTTTGTTTGTAAGGTCATCGACTTAGTATCCTTACAATTAGTAACATTATTTATTTCTTGAGAATGAGTACAAAATTAAATCTTCCATATGAAAACGGTATTTGATTTCTTGACCAGATTTTACCAAATATATTTAAGAGGTGTTTACGAACGGACGGACATTGTTTACATAGATACAGGGTTATTTGTAATGAGGCAACCTCTCTTCATCAATCCCAAAAACATTATTGCTACGACTTCCTAAAATTGATATTATTTTAAATGTAAGTTTTGCTATAGAAAATTAATTGGTTGCCTCTAAACTGGCATTAACTCTGAGCGTAGGTATGACGACCGGGGCGTCGCACTTTTATGTATATCTTACAAAATATAGAGTGATAAGTAAAAGAGGAAGCATTTTTTTTTGTTTCGCTTGTTTTGTGTTATTTATCAAAATTTCTAAAGGTCGTAGAACAAATGTTGTTGGTATTAATGTAGAGAGGCTGCCTGTAAGAGGTGGCTAATTAATTAAAAATAACCCTATGTAAGGGATAAAATCTGGACCTTACAATAGTCTTAGGTTTTGGGACATTTAAAAATTTAAGAGAATTTAATTTTTTTCTTAAATTTATCTTTTTTGTTGAGTCAAAAATATCTTCTAAAATTAATAACATCCGAGACGTTAATTAATGCGATACTAATCATATTAAATATACACCTAGTTGGATTTTTAAGAGCTGAGTATATTATATTATGGACATAAATTTCTTTATACGTCCATAATATTATATCCTCAGTTCAGTTCAGCTCAGCATAACAATAATTCTTTATTCTTCAAAGAACGTGAGCTGGTAATGATATTAAATTCCTGGTAAATAGTATAGAGAATGTTCGTATCCAGTTACGATTAATATGGGATCAGAATGTGAAGAATACTTATACCAATATTTAATTTAGGTTATCACATTTAGTGCAATAATATTATTTGATTCATACATTTTCTTTTAACTTTCTTAAGTCTGATATGACTGTTTAAAAAATAAATATATGTGCGTGTACTGAAAAGTGCGTAAACCGAATTTTATTTGACAAATCAAAAAAATTCACAATTTTATCAATCAGTGCAACAGACTGACGGGTATATGTTCCGCGTTGTACAGAAACGACATGTTCCATTTTACGAGTTTACAGTACAAAAAAAATGGATGCAACTTTCATAGTAGTTGCTGGTGGCAAAGCCTTAAATCTGATGTTTTAAGTAAAACTTGTTAGTAAATAAATTGAACATAATATACCTTAACATAATACTTTAAAAAGTTGTATTATATGATTATTAAAAAGGCCGTGTCAATTTACTAATAAATATTTATATTTTTGTACTTTTTTATTTCTTACATTGTTTACGCTCATGATATTTTGGACAATGTTATTGAAAATGTTGTAGAGTAAAACAAAAATATTATTCCTGAAATATCGATAAAGGGAAACAAAACCAATTAAAAAAAACTATTGAAATGTTATTAGCTAATTGTAGATTATAGCATAGTCTTAATTAATGTTATTATCATGTCAAACAGATAATTTCATATGAAATCGGCAATTTAATGAACTCGTCGCTATGATCTCAAATATGTAGCGTTTGATTTGGAATTCAGAAATCAGAAAATGCTAAATATTTTATTGATTCCGCTTGATCTATGTCATTGGATTCATATGTATATTTTTAAAACTTTGTCATATAATTATTTGATAAAAAAATAGTAAGGAACTCTTTTAAAATAAATATTGGTATTACTGAATGTAGATGTCATCGCATTGGTCTTAGCAGGTAAAATCATATACCTGGTTTGATCACTGCATATTCTACACTTGGGGCGTTTTCACTTATTGACTTTGAAACCTAAACCAATCCGATATCATAAGAAGACCTTTGTCCATCCGTTATTTCACAGCATGATAAAAAAAATGGTCCGTTGTTTATATCACAGTATGGATAGGCCTTTTTTTTTTAACGTCAGGAATCCTCATGGATACACACCTCCATCCAGGGGATGGTGGTTATGTGAGACTCCTACTCACTAAACCTGACGGTTGCCGCCGCCGTCATAATGGGACACCACGGGATCGCTTTCGCACTCACCGCAGTGCCCCGACGTGATCCACGGAGAGGACACCCCACAACGAGGAGCGCTCATCCCTTTTTCGCAGGCTTGATAGATTGTGGAGGGATCCCCTTCCCCCCACCCAAGCCTGCGGCCTCTGAAGGGGGCCGAGACCTAGGGAATCAGGTGTAAAACCCGATTTGACCATCATCGACCGTGCCCAGCCCCACCGCGGTAGTCTCCCCGAGAGGAGACTACCGGTCAGGCCCCATAGAAGAGCAGACTCTCGATACGACCCAGCAGACTCAGCAGCTCTGGTCAAGCCGCGAGCCACGCGCCGGGCCGCACTAAAGCCCACTCAAGGCAGAGGAACCAACGTCGAACCCGACAAGTCGGACACTACTGCGCCGGATATTAGCCAACGGGAGAACCCGAAGGTTCTTAGTAACCGTTGTTGCCCAGGCAGCACCACGGGGATTTTTCGTTTTGATTATATATAATTATCATCATATCTCACATCAAATTATCCACGTCTTTTATGGCTTATAAATTCAGGTATAGATAATCATTTATACTCATTAGCATCTTTATACTATTGAAATTAAGGGAAAGGTTGAAAAGTTAAAAATAATATATATGATCGTCTGTATCGGGACGGTGATGACATCTATTAGGCTTCTTCGAAATTCGGAACAGTTGTTTCTTACTTTGCAGTATACATAGACATTGAAAAGAGGCCACAACCGAAATTAATCTTGGAAAATGTTTATAAAAGTGTCTATACATTTTTATATATATTTTCAAACATGAAATTCTATGTGAAGCTTATTTAAATTATAAATCTTTATATATATATTTCTTGTGTGCGTGTGTATGTCACTGAACTCCTCCCAAACGACATGACCGATTTTTATGAAATTCTTTGTGTATGTTCAAGGGGACTTGAGAATTGTTTAGATTCACAATTTGGCCCACTAGAAAATGATTTTTTTTTTAATTTTTAATGTGTAAGTAGGTGGTGATTTTGGAATGTTTCACATTGGTTCCGACGGACTGCGTTACCATGGCAATGTCAAATATTATATAATATTATATTTTAATTATAGTCTGCCCTGACAGTTGGCGTTGCGATAGAAATACGAAAAATATTTTAGTACTAGCGACCCGATACGTGCTTCGCTAGGTAAAAAGTGAAATTTAAAAAAAAAATATTGAAACAAATTAATTTATTCAAACAAGAAATCTTAATTATATATTCATACGGTATCGATTGGTCGAATTATGATAAATGTACATTGTGATAACTTTTTAATATATATTTTTTTAAAGTTTGATTTTTTTTTATTAAAGACGCGTGTACAAGACAACGTTTGTCGGGTCCGCTAGTAATTATATAAAAACTTTTTATTCGACTACATAAATACCCTTTTAATGAAGTTGAAAATGTAAGTTTAAAGCTTATTTAAGCAATATTGCTTAAATAAGCTTTAAACTTACATTTTTAAACTAACATCGTCATCATTATCATCTCCCTCCCCGTATACTAATAATAACTATAGTTATTATTAGTATACGGGTATATATATATATAGTATACGTATACTAATAATAACTACAAAATATATATTTTTCTTAAAATTTCATATTTAGAGGTTCAATCGCTACATATAGGTACTGCAGTTTATTTTGATATATAATTTATATCCGGATGATATTAATAATTTAAATCTTGATTATAGTTTCGATAAAACATATTCAAAAATATTTAAAAAATAGTTAGCTTTATGTAACATTTTAATAAAATAATAATTGTATAGTAATATCCATATAATTTTACTATTTTTTTGTATAGTAATATCCACTATATTAAGAGCCTTCGTAGGTGTTCCGCTTGTAACCAATTCGAGTATAAGTAAATATGTTAACGTGTTTTTCTTCTACGTAATTATTACCTGGACAGTATTACTAAGGTCGCGTCTAATGCGTATACTGTAGTTAGTACTCCACTGGATGTAATTTTAAAACCGTTCTTTGGAAAAGAATTCACTACTAGCATCAGTATGTAGTTCAATAAATATTTATATGTCGAAATGCAATAAAACCGTAGATGACGTTATCCATAATGACATTAAGTCTTGTCTAATTATTTCGTAATTAAAAATTATTGTTAACTAATTGACAATAAAATCGTTCCATTGTAAGTGAAATTATATTAGCAATTTGTCTAATTGATGACGCTAATAATTTTAAACTACTGAAGGACGATTTTTCTATATATAACCTGGGTAAATAAAAGCTTATTACATTTACTACAAGTTTAATATTGTTCGTTCTTTAGGCTGAATAGACAAGGCCCGCGTTTCACGATTTTATAAGGATCTATTAAACTAATTTTCAATTCACTTGTATACTGTTTTCAATGACTGACTTCTTAAAACATTCAAAAAGCTTTATTAATTGTGGTTAATTTCATCGAGTATATCGGTATCCATGACAATATAGCTCACCACTGCATTTCCTAAGTTGCAAATACTATATTAATATTTATATATTAACTTTCATAGTCGTTGCCTAACTAGCGCCTCTACAAGTAGTTTGTTGTACATCGAATAGTGCGTACTCATGCCATGCCATAGCTTATCACTGCTATTTATTCTCCTACTTTCACGGAAAATAACAATTTGGTTAGGGCTACTAAAATACCGCGACATTAACTATAGGCGCCTTTCATAATAATAAAATTTGTAGTTCATGCCCAAATGCGATGTTAACGGTTTATCATTGGAGCTTAGTAGTTTAAAAAGATTTTGTTTATATAAACAATTTAAAATAATTGTATTATACCAGCATACAATAAAAATGTATGCTGGCCAAATATAATTATTGAAAATTGTTAATCTTAGAGCGTCAGTAATAATATACAAATTGCGATAAATTTGCTGTATGGGATTATTACTTAAGGTAAAATTTTAAGTTTAGTTAATTACTTAAAATAAAGTTGCATATAATTAATAAAAAAAAATAACCTATAGCAATATACAGTCACAACGAAAATTTATTGCGACGAGGTAGTGAACTTATAAGTAAACATGAAAGCGATGATTTGAACTTAGAAAATAGTAAGAACTATGAATTGCGTTCTACTAATATATCTAATAATTATATTAGAACTAACGAACTAATAGTGGGAACGGTAAACTAAATCTGGGTAAAAGTACTCTACAGTAACATTCAAACGAATAATCACATCATTTTGCTAACAGTTGCATCTAGAGCTTTTCGTTAGTCGATTATAAACCATGTTCATGAATAACCGTTCTGCATTTAGGATGGGACCAAACTTTAAAAAAGGTATGACAACATTACTGGTTTTCTAATAAGTCGAAATTTCGAAATATGACAGAAAAATGTTGACAAATGTTGATGTTGAAAAATGATGTTGTATTGCATAACGGCTCCCCGTACCAGCTAATATTTCTCAGCATAAGGTCAATGGCAATAATAATAAAATAAATAATAAATAAAGGGTGTGTTACTTAAAAAAATCACTAGAATTGGTTGTACATTGGTTCCACAAGGTCAGAGTGGATGTAGTTGAGATGTCTAGAACAGATTGTAGAAAAATAGCGCACTTCTGGGTAAGATCTGAGTTAATTAAAAAAAATAAAATAAGTAGGTAAGTGATCCTGCATACTTGTGCAAGAAATCGCTTACAATTTACTTTCTCACTCTTATTTGTAAACTAAGCTGGATCCGTGTTTGTTGCATAATAGTGATGGTAAGATTTCGTGATAAATTTCTTTTGCTTAAAATGATTGATGATCGGTCTGTGTGCAATAAGGTACCTTTTTAAGATACATTATCAGCATGTAGCAGTTAAAACTTAAAGATGGCCGCTGAGGGACAATGAATGGAGAGGCAGCCATTCAATAACGAGGTGACCAGTGAAGATTAGATATCTAAATTATTGTTTATTTAATTATAATATTGCATAAACTTTCAAAATAAAATATATTAGAAAAATATATTATGATATTATTATTGTTTAAATGAATGACTTCATTGTTTAAATGAATAGATAATGCTTAATTTTAATTGCATTCTATTAGTAGCGCCACTTGTTGGCAAATAATAAAAAAAGTATGCTGTTAAAATAAACATAATTTGTATGAAATAAAATAATTTAAATTATTTAAAATTTAGCATAATATTAAATTTGGCTATTTGACAATATATTAAGGTTTATTATCCAGTAGTTTGGTAATGATTTATTATAAGAGAAGTTTATTTGTTTTTACTATACCATAATGTTTAAATCTATTGTTATTTGGTTTTATAAAAAAAACATTACATAAGTTTTGTTGTAGCATTGAGTTCCTATTAGCAATTAAGCGGAAATAAACTAAATAAAACTGTAATGTGTTTATACCGTTAAAATGGACTCTGAACATTAAATCCCTGGCTTTTCGCAGACCTATACAATTTTGCTCACTACACGTACTATACATACCTATACTTAGGTACATGTACAATATTATTGTTTTATTAGATTAAACTTAAACTGCAACTGCTTAGTTTAAAAGTAGTTGCATGCATTTAAAAATGTTGTAAATTTATTAAAAGTTATTAATATCTTCATTTTCGAAACGACCAATCAAAGCAGAAAACGCGCTTTAAGTGGGGTCAATTTAAGACAATACTAAGATCAGTGCCCCGAACCCACCCCTCGATTTTAAATTAAAAGTAAACAATTGTAATTAATACATAAATTTGTAATACTTAGATGTTTTGTTTTGTGCTCACACTTTACCCCAATCAGGCCTACAAAGACTGTAACAAATGATATTTCTCCGATATTTATATATATTGTTAGCATTAGTTATCAGTTAGCCCAGTTTTTGCATTATATAATGTTATAATACAATACATTATATTCAAACATTATATGTATACATATAATAATGTACGTTATATAATGTACAGAGTTGGACCTGTTGTACAATGTACGTTATATAATATTAGCAATGTAGATTAATTGAAAATGTTAGCTATGTAGATTATTTCGTAGTTACTTAAAATACTAACTAAGGCCAGCCCATTTCAAAACCATTGTAGCAATATATATAGTCTTTCTTGAACCCAAACTGGCTAATTTTCAGAGCGTGTGAAATGGACTGAGTCATTTCCGCACAAAGCAGTGCTAATACGCGCCCGTCCGTTGCACTGACCCGCAATTATATTTGCATACGAACATAAATGATACGTAGAGTCCAGACAAAAGGCTTAAACCAATCTAATTTGTGATTGTGTTCAGCCACACTGTACTGTGACTAAGCAAGCTGTTAAATGTAACATGACATAATAGACGTAGGTACTGCTATATTATGAGATACGAGACAATTGTCTCCAAATTTAGAATACGCCACAGATCATATTTAAAAATAAGAATTAGTGACTTTATAAATTTAAAAAATATATATGATTACTGACCTTAACTCAAAATTCCTTGCAATACTATGTTTGTGTGTGTCCTACAAACTTTCGGAGAAGTGTCGTAGCATGGTATGACTTATTATTTTTGTCTCTTATCCCTTACTCGGATCTTACGGCACCCTCGAAAAGATATGGGGTTGTACCATTCTAAGCTAGGAGTGAACGGTATTTTATAAATCATTCAACTGTTTAACCATACTAAAATATATACCTATAGGTTACATTACATAAATATGAATAAATTTCCAAAATGAAGACCACACCTTGAATTCGATATGTAAGAATATAGTTGTGAATTTGATTACGTTGGTAAATAAAATTTCTATCTATTATCGCAGTTTACTTATTATTGAATCATCTTAGACATGGTAATATATAAATTATAATATCACATTCATTATTAATAATAGCTTCCTGACGGCAGGGGATTTGGATGAAGTGATGCTAATAAATATGCTAATGTTGGCGTCCCGGATTTTCTTAAACCTTCATCTTTCACATATCAGCAAGGTAAGTGAAAATCTTTTCCATAACGTCACATTTTATCAATAATATGATTAATGATCTAAACTTTAATATAAAAATAAACGACCTATGTCGTAAAATTAATAATCAAAGTGACACTTTTAAATGTTTCAACATTTAAAAATAATAAAATAGTAATCATATTTATTAATTAATACAATATTTTAATTTATTTCAGTTTATTTCTTTAAAAAAACACATGTGGACAATTAACGTGTGTTAAATAAACATACAGAATTGACAATTACAAAATATGTGAATTGTATAATTATGTGTATTATGTAATTAAGTCAAAGATTCACTACTAGAGATTACGCTGTATATAATATAATATCAAGGAGTTCTAACTGTTATTAATTTAATATTATATACCTGTATATAAGCATATAATAATATGTAAGCTAATGATAAAGTTGTGTTGAATACGACACAACTTTATAGCGTAACGATGTAGCTACTTCTTCCAGTAAAATCTTTGAAGATTATTTTAAACAAAACATTGTTAATAATAATCTGATATGTATTTTTGCATGCTGTATTTAAATATCAAACAACATCGTTTGAACAACTAGTTATGACTACTGGTTTCTGTTCTAGCTTTAAATATATAGATTGTAATAAAATAGACGCAGGTGCTCTTAAACAAAGCTCCAATTAAATACGCTTGTTCATTGTACTGGATAATATGAACTGGTGACCATAAAAGTATCGTTCTATTTATATAAACACAAAGTAGAACTAAACGTGCATAAACTTGTTAAAAAGTTGTAGAGAGAGAATATAATAGACCAACAGCAAACATACCGAGAGGAGAGAGAGAATGATTGTGGAGGGTGTGGAGACTGGACCTTTGAAATAAAAAAAATACTTTTAAAGGTCACATCTTCCACAATTATATATAGTTTAGAACAAAATCACAACTCAAATTTACTTTTAAATTTAATAAATTTAAATGTTTGCATTTTTGTAGTTTCTAGCTGACTGGTGGCTGTTTTATCAAATAGCATTAATATGCAAACGAGCCTGCGCGTTAAGTGAGATCTCAGAAAAAGATTACTATAACTAATAAGATCTTCTGATCGTGAAATATGCCACGCACAATTTTAAAATTAGAAGCTGACAAAATTTTGCATATCGTGCTTCTGAAGGAGAGCTTTTATTTGATCTTGTTACGCTCAACATATTTATTTTCTAATGTTATTTCGTTAGTGTTATTTTGTTTACCATTTCTTTCTTGCAAAATCAATTTATTAGACACCCATGTAAAAAATAAGACACACCTTCTTTCTTTTTGTAATAGAATTGTGAATGACGTAATCCCACATAATGTTATGGTAATTAATTCCTCTCAATTAATATCTATGTCAAAAATATGTCAGCCTCTACGTTACG
Organism: Napeogenes sylphis; assembly: GCA_959347405.1. Taxonomy (NCBI): domain Eukaryota; kingdom Metazoa; phylum Arthropoda; class Insecta; order Lepidoptera; family Nymphalidae; genus Napeogenes; species Napeogenes sylphis. Next base: position 22,737,767 of record OY365788.1, on the reverse strand, counting down.
TCAACGTAAATCCGTCAACGTTATTGTATTTTCAATAGGATCGTCGAGTATTGTCATCAAAACTAAAGGTGATGCACACCTTTAGTTCAATCAGGTATTTGAATCTGGTTAAAACTTAGTTTGCTGAATTTTATCATACCTCGCATACGTACACATAAACAATTTAGATATAAAACTAAAAATAAAGTGAAAACACAAATTCGAACAATTTTAACAATCTTGAACTTAAGTTAACTTACTTTTTGTTAAGGTCTATTAAGACATAAAATGTTTGGTTTATTATTACCTTACCTCAGAATGAATCAGAATGTCCAATGTAAATATAATAACTTTTTTGTTTTTGGACTTTTAGATACTGTTATATTTGTTTTGTTAAAAATCTCATAAAGCGTATTATATTTGTAGTGGTAAATTTTTTAATTAATTCAGATAATTACTTGTTTGTAATCCCAGTGGTTGGCATATATATAGCTTTTGCTACTGGCTATGTCTTTTATTTATTTCCTTCGCTAATCTTATAATAATAATATTTGACTCCAATCTGCAGCTTCAATCGCTAATAACAACAAAAGCATTTTTATTTATATAAATAGACTTCATATAATTTTGCCATATTTAAGATACATTAGACTAAATATAATAATTGCGAATTTGGGAATTCTTTGTAGATAATTGAGTAAACTCAACAAACATGTCAGAAAATAAGTAACACAATTCCAGGAATGTTTCTTCTGACAACTGGAATTTCTACCTGTTTTATATTAAAATAATTATATTATATAAAATTGTGTTTACAACGCCCGAATAAAAGTTTTTTTTCTTTCTTTCTTTCTTTCTAATTGCTTGTCCAACATCGTAAACCAATTATCTGTTTTTGTTTTGTTCAATATCTGTAATGAGATGCAAATACATTAATACTAGATGATAATAGATGTGTTTATTTAATTAGTACGTTTTATGAGACGTCAAGAATTCACAAACCTGATAAAGCTTATGAAAATAACTCACATGGTTTCAGATTTACTTATTCGTTTATATTTATGCAGAAATTAATATCCAATTAAAACCAAATGTCCTAATTCAAATATTTTTTTTTTAGCAGAAATGAATAATGTTTTAAAAGTAGACTAAAATTCTATCCGAGCTCAGTGTATAGATTAAATGCTCGCAAGCTGACTTGTTCTTCACACATTTTTAAAGATCCCTACATTGAATAAGGGATTTTAAATAATAATATTTAAAAGACGTTGAATTTTGTTAAGCGCCTGCATGGTCACAATAATTTTCTTGGTAAATTATTTGTGTTTCTTATTGTTTGTTTACTTTTGATAAAGCCCAAGGAATTACATTGAAATTGCCAGTAAGCTGGCCATGTTTCTGTTTTTATTGACTTTTGGTTTTAGTAATCTTATTTCATGTGAAAAAGTGGTTAAACGGAAGTCGGTGAGTAAATGGATATTTACATTTCTTTTAATTATTTGTGTTTAATAAAATTATTCAAATTATAAGTTTCGAAAATAACTATAAGTAATGTCGCTCTACCAATTGAGTTACCGTATTGCTGCATGTCTCGGTTAATTAAACATTTTATATATGCTCGTCTTTATCTGGACGGTGGTGACATCTATTAGGGTTCTCTTGAAAAACATAATCATGACTACCAATAACTATAAACATGTTTAACCATGTTAAACATATTGACAAACATTACAATTATTTACCAATATTACGGTTACTGCATTTTTTAAATGTTTGTCTATATTGCAAAGTTATAAACAATAGTTAGGATTTTTGAAAGAAACTTAATAGATGTCACCACCGTCCTGAAAAAATATATTTTTTAACAACATTTTATTTTCATAGATTTTTTTACCAAGGTTCTATTTAAAACAGATTTAGGAAAACAAGATATTTTTAAAAAGTTATAATCGCAAAGAAAACTTTAATCCTAGTTGCAAGAAATATTCCTAATACATATCTATGGAAGAGCATCTATTTGCTGTAAGTTTTGTATAATGCTTTTAATGGTGCTGTAGGCACTCAAACTCAACTGAGGTTATCGTTTTGTAATAAAAATAGCTGGGAACCACTTTTACTGAACGTTTTAGTTGTTTCACTAATAATGCATGGTAAAGTTGAGTTGTAAGTATGAATAAGGGCTTTCTATTATTAGTAGTAGAGTTATTAATATTTAGTCTTCATTTAGTACACTTTCCAATAATGGTAATTTGTTGTCGAGTGTCAATTATGGCTGAATCAACTAGCTTTTTAAATAAGAATATATATATTTTCAAGTCTTTTATTGGGTTTTATATTTATATTTATATAAATATTATACCAATTATTATGACTTAATGACAATAAAAAAACACAATTTCTTATTGAACTGTTAGGGTTTGTTTAAAGATTTGAGCTTTATTTTGAATAAGGGTAGTGTTTTTTAAAGTAACTTATTATAAAGCTACCGTGAAAGTTGGTTATCAGAACTTTGTTCTGTTTATGTGCAAAAGTTAGGTAAGAAGTGGTGATCAAGAACTATGCAATATAAAAACAGACTACCTACGAAAAAAAATATTATATTTATAGAAATAAAGAAATATTGGTTGATATTGATTGATTCCTATATTTTATTAAATCTCCAAAGGTAGAACCAAAAAAGGAAGAGACCACATTTTTCTTATTAGATAAAGTTACCCTATGGGTAACTTTATGGTAAATGTTTATCGTCACCAACGATGTCTTGCAATATATAATTACCGATCTTAGGGGAGGAAGTTGCACTCTTTTTAAATTATCCATTTTATATGGACCAGTAAATCCCGCCAGCGGAATTTCTTTCCACATTTGGGTGGTTTGTGGCAGTAATTTCGGTACGTGCTGTGTACGACTGATCGATCGAAAAATATCGGCAAGATTCAAATCAAACAGCTTTTTAAAACACTCTGACATATCTTATAGACGTGCAATATCTTATAGACGTGCAATTGTCCTACGCAACGCCAAATCAAGCATTGCTTATCTTTTCACATTTGCCTTACAGGATAATTAGTAATTCTGCATGTGCAAGGACGAGAGAGAACGCTAGCAAAAGTTGCCAATCTGCTGACTTGTAATAAGTTTACGATTTATGTGCACTAAACTTTGAACAATGAAATGGTCAAACAATCCCAAGGGAGTATCAGCTTTTGTATTGTAATTACCAGATAATTAATTGGATAACATCCAGATGTATAGTCGGAAGATCTTGAAAAGAGGGCGTAATGTGGCTATATATAACTCGCGGTATTTACATTAATTTACCCTGAGTGAAATTTGGAGGTGGTAATTCCTCATATGTACTTTTTGGAACAAAATACTTTTGTAACCAATATTATTTTTACATATTTTATTTTAAAAAGTAGGTGATGTGAATTACCTAAAAGTCGTACTATGTTAATTTACAATTTTTATTGTATTTTTTTTTTATTTATTATTATTATTATTGCCTACCTATTATTTATATTGCATCTAAGATATAATTTATTAAAGTTTATGAGGATTACGTATAAAAACACTATCTAAGCTGATTATTGTTCAAAGACATAAAAAAAGTTAACAAAAATAAAAAAGTCGAAAATAAATATGTAACAAAAACAACAATAAAATATAAATAGGGATAACAATTGAGTACTCAGGTATTGTGTATTCAATGTGCACTGGAAGTAAGCTAGGTGTCGTATCGGTGCGGGGGACGTAACACGACTGGAGAGCCAATCAGCGCTACATACGTCCGCCTTTCATCCCTCTCAGTCTCCTCAGATATCTTAATTTAGACTTCTGTCAAGTCCTACAGAAATGATGCCTGTCACTGTATAGCTATGTAAAGCTTATTTAAATTTGAATAAATATAAAGTGATGAATAAAGCGACACAGCAGGGATTCAAACCCGCGACTTCTGAAAACCGTCCCGCCCCTCTTTCAATTGAGCTACCGTATCGTATCTATTTAATCTGTTTAATTTAATCGTTATAAAATATAAAAAGGACAATATAAATAATTCACTGAATGTATTTTGAATTGAATTAAGCTTACATACACGTAACAGGCCCAGGTTACGTGCATTTTAAATGTTCGTGATACTTGCCTAAATATCACGCATATAAAAATTTTAATATAGTGTTAAAAAGCATATAAAAAGTCCAAGTATCAGTAAATTATTTCAATAACTTAAAGTTACAACAAGATGAATTTTGAATAAGCACGAAAAATACTGTTACCGAGCTTAACAACTCATAACTGTCCGAACTCCCAAACTGTTTGTAGCTATAGAGCAAAGTGCACGAGCTTTATACGTCATGGATTGATAATAAAATATCTAGAGAAAAACTAAGCTATTTCTTATATCGTAAAGTTAATACACAGCATAAAGGATAAATTCATATTACATTAAATAATTTTTTTTTTTTAATAATAAATTTTTTATTAAATATTTATTAACCTTAAAAAGTGCTTCTTTTAAGGATTTTATCTAAAGATTGAAGTTGAGGTGTTTCATAATTAGGTAATTAAGATTAAGTTGATAGTTGCCTTATTATAAAAATGATTAAGAATTATTTATTAACTTCTTCTTCTGTTCTCCTTATTTATTAACTCTATCACCAATGATCTCAAATCCTCTTATCATCTGTATGCTGACGACCTACAAATCTATGCACACGCTAATCCGACAGAAAGTAGCCTGAATGATGCCATCAATTTAATTAATAAGGACTTAAATCACATTCTGAATTGGTGCTGTATGTTTGGAATTAGTGTGAATCCGCTAAAATGTCAGGCCATAGTTCTAGGTAGCCAGCGTCAATTGTGCAAATTGGATGATTTGGACCTTCTTTCAGTAAAATTTGACAACTTACCGATTCCGTTTGCACAATCAGTTAAAAATCTTGGCCTCTTTATCGACCCAACCCTTAGTTGGAAAGTTCACGTTTCTGAAGTATGCCGTAAAGTAACTTTCTCTCTACGCGCGCTTTATCGTCACAAAAACTTTTTACCCATTCGGACCAAAACTCTGCTAGTGCAATTTCTGATCCTTCCACTCATTGACTATGCTGCTGTCTGTTGCTCTAATATCTCTGAACACCATCTTAATAAATTAGATCGTCTTCTAAATAGCTGCATACGCTTTATCTTCGGTCTCCGTAAATATGACCATATATCCTGCTACCGTTCGCAGTTGAAATGGCTTCCTATCCGTGAGCGAAGAACTTCAAGATATTTATGTCAATTATTCTCTATTCTCAACGATCCACTTTCTCCCTTGTACTTACAGCCTAATTTCAAATTATTAGGTAACACTCATGACTTTCATCTTCGCTCCTCTTCTAATCTTAAACTTTTTGTTCCTTCCCATCACTCCGATTTTCGCGCAAGTTCCTTCACAGTTTACGCAATAAAACTCTGGAACAGCTAACCAGAACATATTAGACAGTCTCCGAATAAACTAGTTTTTAAGAAATCCGTATACAAATATCTTTGGGAGAGTATTAAGGATTAATATTATATGTTTGGTATACATTTACTTATATAAGTTTTATGTATTTGTCATCAAATTAATATATTTTCTTAATATCGTATGTATCTTATTTATATTTATTTATGTATTTGTTTGTATTTATATACATATATGTATATTTTTGTGTATGTATATGTATATATGTGTGTATGTTTGCATATAATGAATATTATAACTGTAATAGTAATATAAATTAAGTATAAATTTGATTATTCTAGTTTTACCGTCTTATTGTTCATGTTATTTATAATGTTTTTTCCTAGGGTTGACTGGTAGAGAATGCCTTGTTGCATTAAGTCCGCCTATTGTTCATCTTTTATTTTGGGCAATAAAGATTAAATAAAAATAAATAAATAAATAAGAATTATAAATTTTGTTTTATGTAATTTTTATAATGTGTGGTTTTATGTATGTACGTATGTTATTTTATATTTCATGGTTAAATTATTATATCAGAGAAAATTTTAAATATCTCATTTGTAAGAGACGATCTTCTGATCTTCTAAATTAGTTGCTGGCAGTGGGACTCCAATATCTCAATTAAATATTTTGAGACCTTATCTTTTGGTAAAAAGTACTAACTGTCTTATTAAGTGGTCGAAAATGAGTGTTAATGAGAGATGTCGCTGAAGTAATAATTTTTTTCATCCTTTCGCATACGGAAAATAAAGTAAAGTGACGTGTATATGTGTACTTATTACAGACACTTAAGCTATGTTTGCACTTGAACTCAATGTTTTCTAATACCTGTCTCATAAGTATTTAGTTCTGCATCTAGATGTTCTAAATCCAAAGGCGGCTCGATATGTCACAACGTATGGCACGGATGCAAAATGGGCTGTTTTGTGGTGTGAATCTGTGTTTAATGATCGTTGGTGTGTGTTAGAAAACCATTATCGGTGCGCTTTAACAACAAGGCCAAAAAAGTTATTCTCTTTTTAGACTCATTCCCTCAATGGTAAGTAAATGGTAAAAGTGAAAAAATCTTGTGAGAGAAACACTTATTACCAACACTATTTGATCTTACCACATGATGATACACTACACAACGCAGGATTACAATGTTACCGATAATGATACTCCAACAAGCGGCACCTAGAACACTAAAGTGCAACCGAACCTCCCCCGGACTCTCACTGACCAGGCTTGCAGTACTTGCACTAGACCTCAGTGGGAGGCTTGATGCTGAAAAATACTCGTCGCACTCGCCCTGAAGATGGCCTACTAAAAAGGCTGAAACTTTTCGGTTCTTCTAACAAACCTACTTGGGTCACTAATTTTTTAAATAACTACTGATCCACAATATTTATTAATCAAAGTCTTAGTAAACGTCAAGTAACTCGTACCCCCATATTTAACTTGAAAATAGAAAACTATTACTGCAGTAACATAAAATTTTGATTATTTGGTAATTTGACTAGAAGATATATAAATTCGTCAAAATAATTCCAATATTACATTTCTATGAAGTATTAACAGGTATTTGTACTATTATGTATATTAAAAAAGGTGTTTTCCTACGATATTGGTGGCATATATATACTTATCTACATACTGAAAATAATATATTAATCAATAAAGAACAAACTTTTATATTGGTGATTCTATAAAAATTAATAAAAACGCACTTATGAAATAAAAAAACGTGGTTTAAGTGGAAATGCAAACAGTTTTTACCTAGCCTTTAGGTTTTACGTAAAATACTGGAATCCCTTAACAATGTACAAGCACTGCATATGTAGCATTATACCGCCTAACGTATTTTGTTCTGGAGTCATTATTTTTAATTAATGAAACTACTTTGCATTATACTTTTATTTAAATATAATAATTTTAAAAATACAGGAATTAAAAACTTATTACTAAGACAAGGCCTTTCAGATTTCGCATAAAACATAGTGTTACAACAGAAATAACAATAATAATTTTTATTTTTAAAACTTTATTTCTTTCCTCGTCTTTTAAGAGTAGAATTTTATGTCAAGATCAGGAGCTTTCGAATCTGCTTTTATTTTGCATATGAGGGCGAGGTATATCGGATGAATTTCCGACAACTTTACTTCGGAATCCTTTCACCTCGCAGCGCTGATTTTTAAATTCAGATGTATTATGTATTATGCAAATAAATTTGGTAACCTCTTTTGTAATTTTATAAAATTTATACATAATAAATATATATACACTAATCTGACACGGTTTTGACTTTTTTTGGTTGTTGTTATTGATAGATATTTAACATCCAAATTTCCCAATAAGGCAGATGTGGTACTTGTTGAAGGTATTTTATTAACAATACAGAATCTCATTGAATAATTTACATATTATATTTAAACTTTAAGTTATAAACTGTCAAAAATACCCATAAAAAATATTTATCATGGCATAAAGTAATTTCAAAATTAAGCCCTCGACAGATGTCAAATATTTATTAGTTCAGAAGTTTAAGTTGGCACCTGTAAAGAGAAGTCTAATTTCTTTCTGAAACAAAATGAATCATAATTTGTTGCTTTTCCTGAGATTTTTCTATCAATAATAATTGTCTATGTATATTGATATTATAAATTATTGATTGATATTATTCAATAAATTTTAATATTCGCTTTTTCAACATACAAAGTTATTCTAAACATAAACCTATGTTAAATAATACTGCTTAAATTATGGTAGGCCATAGTGAAACTTCGTATTAATAATATCTAATAAATCAATGTAATAAATACACAACTCTTTACAATAGCTACACAATCAATGTAGCCGCCTAGTAAATTGATTTGCTCAGGAAATGGTGCGGTTTTTGAAAATAATTTAACGCAAATATAATTACTTCTTGAACACAAATTAAGAAGTTGATTAATAAAAAAAATAGTCTTACAAGAAACAATAATACATATGATAAAAAATAAAAACCATAATTTTCAAAAGTCGGTCACCATAATAGTGGATAGAACAATGAAGTGTACTATTAATCCTTTTGAACAGTTTATTGCCCATTATTTATTAAAGACACACCCTTGTCTTGCACAAGTAAATGTAGGTTAAAATTTTAACGTAGTTTTAGTGCGAATATATCTATAGTTCTTGGTAAAGAACTTTTGTAGTATAAACATTATATATTTTGTATATTTTAAGCTACACTTGGCTGTGATGTGGTGTACGAGCTTCTACTTTCTCTGTCTGTCTGAAAGTCTGTCAGTCGAAAAGAAGGACTAATTACGCATAACATATAAAAGGATCTACAAATCCCTTCAGGAGGGAACTGAGACGTTTAGTATATAACTAACTAATAATTATCAAATGTTTTTAGTAAACTGTTATGTAGAGCAGTTTATAAATAAGGGTATATAACATGCATTTAGGGCGATATTTGAGAGTAAAGCTATTGTATAGTAATAACGAAGAGTTAAATACGAGTAATTTCAAGTGAAGTGCAAATAAAAAAACACGAGAAACAATTTCACCCGACATGGCCCTTGCAAACATGACTATAATATAAACGTTCTTTTTAGTTTCAGAGAACATTTTTAGATATACCATGTCAGTTTTAATGTGACATAATAGGTCGAGGAAAATGTCTTTTCGCGTATAGTATGTATGAACATGTAATAAAAAATTCTTCGACTATACCATTTGTATCTTGTTATAGTGATATTAAAACGGTTACATTTAAAAAAAACGCAACGGAAATAATTAAGTAAAATGTTGTTGATGTAATGAGTAATGATGAGTGGTAAATGAGTGAATATAATGAAGAAATGAGAAACATTTTAAAAAATTTTTAGAAAAACGGCAAAATGCAATGCATGCCGCAAAAAAATAACTGCAAGTATGCAGTATCAATAAGACTAGCACCAAGTCGAATTTAGTGTTTTCAATCCATTTTCATGTCAAAGATGCAACTCGCTCTGGTAGCCCTGTTACAAATAAAATGGACGCAATTTTTGAAAACCTGGAGCAAGATCGGCATATCAACATATCATACTTTGTGATATCGGCATATCATACTTTGTCTTTGTGAGACGGTAGTTCAATTGTTTCCCCGTTTTCCAGAGATCACGGGTTCGAATCATTGGCGGTTTATTTTTCATTATAAAACTATTAAACTATTAAAGTCTTCAACTATGAAAATAAAATTTAGTTTTTATTACATATATGTTATAATAATAATAGTTATATATTATATATACATATATGTTTATATGTTCTATTTTTTTATGTATGAAACTGTAAAGTAGAAATACAACATGTAACTAACGCAGTACTATTTACTATTTACTTAAATATTATCTAATGGTTTGTTTCCCTTTAAAATATGTAAAAAAATAATAAATGAGGCTCTCAAGCTGCAATGTTAGAAGAGTTTGTTTAGCATAGAGCTTCTTGAAGTCTCATTAATTTCTGTTAACTAGCGGTAATAAGACTTCTGGTGATAATCATTTAATAGGTGAGATATATGTATAAAAATATTTATATGTATATTTAGTTAGTTTTTAAAGAATTTCACAATATATTTTAGACATATATTTAAGCCAATGAATAAATTCAAATTCCTTTTCTGTAAAAAGTGTCTTATTATGATTGCGACGAATATAAACTCGTGCGATATTGGTTTATCTCATGAATTTCATACGATATTGCTGCGTTCATCCACCGTCAAGCGTCAATCACGCAGCACATGCGGGTGACAGTCAACAATACTCAGATATTGTAGAGAAACATAAAACGATAACGACTATTAATTTGTATTTATTAACGATTCAACGTGTCTCTTGCGATTTTATTTTATATGTTTTTCAATTGTTTTGTTGGATGTTAGAGTAATATAAAAAGTACTACCTATATATAGTATTTTTCAAACTCAATAATTTAAATTAACATGTGTTTAATCGTTATTCATAATAACATATTGAGAATAAAAAGTGCTTATAATATTCTCGTTATTTTACAATTACCATTACATTAGCTCATATTGCTTAGGTTACCTTTCTAGAGGGCTTCTTTAATTTGTATCCAAACTAATATAATCTTATTAGATCATCATTCTTATCTTGACCTATCTATAGATGGGCTCGGAGACACATGTTTTCCTCTTTCCTTTCCATTTACCAATATCATCTGTTAGATTCACATAAACTTGTTTTATTCTTATGTTATCGCCACTTATATGTTCGCCCATATCATTTATAATTAGGAGTATGACTCAATCGCGGTGAGTGTATTATGGTATACTGTTTGTAATGGGTTTGATTCCTCTTACATAGATTTTTTCCTTATTTACTCTAATTGTTTAAATTATTTAATTTACACTGTCTAATAACACCACATGTCATTTAGTAAAAAAAAATAAATAGAAAATAATAGAAAAAATATAACCACTTTTAAAACTGTTCTGATCTTATTATTAACTTAACTTTATATGCGCTGCAAAAAAACGTAATGCTATACAAGTTTATTTATAAGTTTTCGAATAATTCAATTTTATTTAAATTTAATATTATTATTTAGAAAGTTGGAATATTAATCGCAAGTTTTATGAATTAGTGCCATTTAAAGCTAATTATAGTATTGAATGAAAGAAAGGAGCCGAGTTGCAGAAACGGGAAAATTTCCTCCGGATAACACTATAGCGGAATTAAAACATTTTGAAAACCCTTTTAAGTATACAATTTTCAAAACGAAAACCTTATGCACATACTCACCAGGGTTCTTATAAAAGCAAATGTTACTCGAAATAAAATAAATGGTCTGTGGTTCATGACTTTATTGCTTTTCTAACGAGTTTGTTCGTTTTAAGACAACTATTGTTTCAGTACTTCAGCCCTCTTTACAAAGTTACGTCGGTTGTACTTCAATACTACTTTATTTTATTTTGTTTTAACTAATTCTACGAAAGAATATTTTTTATAACGCTAGGAAAGGAAACTGCTGTATTTTTAAATTCTTTTCAAATTCATTTTTTTTAAAGTAGGGATTTACCTTTGAATGGTCAATAATTAAATTAAAATTGCCAATACAGTTAGTCCGTGAGCAAGCTGCCTGCACCTGCTGAGACGCCAGGCCAGGCCAGACCAGCTCGGAATGCTGCTCCACTAAGAAGAGGTTGCCAAAAACTGAAAAGTTGCTCTTTTTAAAAGAAATTTAACATTCTTTGACTTATCTATTATAAAATCAACCCTGCAAATGGGTCAATAACACAAGTTCCAAATAATTTTATTTCAATATGTAGTAGTTGTGAAAATCTTAAAAAATATTCCTTAATGTTTAATTTATTTAATAACTAATACTTTGTTGTTATTAAATAATAATTTTAATTTAAAATTTAAAACTAAGAAAAGGAAGGCTTAATAAATCTTGTGGATTTTTTTTTACATGTGTACACTCAAGTCCATAAAGTTTTTGTGTAAGCAAATGTTCCATTCCAATTTTGGTGTATTTAATTAAAAGAGTTTTTTTAGCGCAGTTTTCTGAACCTAAATTAATCATTATTGTCTCTTCATAAATGTAACAATGACACAAGACACTATACTAGACAATATACGTCGGAAACAATAATATACAATATACGTCGGAAATAATAATAGGTTTAAAATAGACGCTTAATAAGTTATAAGATTTGAACAAATTTAATAAACGTACACTAGATGAAGTTACCTATAATATATAGTTACATTGAAGTCACCGCGCACTAATACAGAGTAACAGAGAGTGGGTCGGTACACGCATAAAAGAATGTGTTCATTGAGCTCAAAGTAGGATAGTTCAATAACTGGATAGACAGAGAGCGCCACTATGTCTGATCGTCACTTTAACAATACGTCATTACAAGCAAAGATAAGTGACAATAGCTTTCTTTCTATAGAAATAATATTGTTACTCTTTAACAACAAGTGCTTTGTAATGCTCAATAAACTAATGTTATATTTTTGGACAAACAGTTCTTCTTTCTATAAATTGCCACCTAGGCTTTATATATTTTGATAAATAATGTTAAACAGCTTAGGCTATGTCTTATTATTTAGTTTAAAGTGGAATGATTATTTTCTGTCACTGCAAAATTATTGAAATTATACCTTTTTTTCATTATATCTCTCAAAACGAAGTTTTTTAAATTGCATGTTATTAAAGTAGCAATAAAATTTTATAATACAGGGACCAAAACATTTGTTTGTCCGAGCAAGGTGAAGTAAATAGAAGTGTACAAATTGCAAATCAACAATGATCCTTATAATATAATTATAATATTTTTTAACAATTTCAATTTTCTTAAACGGTCTCAGTCTAATAGTACAATAATTGCTACTATTTATCTCAACTCAAAGATAATTATTTTATCTACATTGTGCTGGTAACTGGTTTTGTGACTTTTCTTTATTTTATAGGCTTTAAATGTTGCCAGTAGAGACTAGGCAAAGTTTCTTGAAATATATTAAATTATTTTTTGGCTGACAGATGTTTAATATTGATAAATTTTTATTACATATTCGTCCTCAAAATGTCTTATCAGTGCATCGTTTTCAAATTATTAAATAATGAATTTCGTTGGTTGGTAATTCTAATGCATGTCAAAACAAATGTGGTTAACATTTTGTTTTGGGTGAATTGCAACACAGATTACTCTTTTGCATATTAATATTTTTTGATTTGATTTCGTGCCTTTTTTTCTCCCTTTTATTAGTAGCAATTAATTTTTTTTTTGTAATCAGTTTTTTTTATTTAAAGTGTGTATTATTTAAAGAGTGTGTTGTTGAATAACCAGTGTTTATATTAAGGAAGGCTTTTCGAAATGTGGGATAATGTGTTTTCGAGTGCTAACTTGTAGAGCTGGTTAGGTAATATGGAATAAATCTTATTGCCAGTACTTTCCGAACAGTTTCAAAGTTTGTTCAGATAATAAATAGTGAGTAATTTGAATATTTACTGTAAGTTATTTGCTGTTCTATAAATTTTTTTTGTCTGTCTATGCTGTTAGCCCTGTTGGCTATTACAGCGTCACCGGGGGAGCGGGTGAGTCAGGAGACCCGCCCTTAAAAGAGGGGGCCAGATGGGCCCCCATGGGACTGTTCTATAACTTTAGTGTGAAAAATACAAAGTTGTAACTTTCTTGTATATATATTATATATTTGATATTTGTTCTATTTCGACCATTGTAGTGGACGGACACAGGCGGCATATAGTAACTGAATATTTTTACCAGGAACCGTATTTGATATGCAAATAAAACATATTTAATATTATAGCATATAAGTATGTGCTTCTACCTCGAGTGACCCACCCCCGAGTGTATCTGATACATTTCTTAATATCGTAATAAGTTTAATAATAATAATGACTTCCATTTGATAACTGCTGATTACAACGAACTTCGATAAAGAAACGTAATAACAGTTGGATAAAAAAAATAATAAAAAATGCAATCGCCGCCACCCTTTGAGCCTAGACTGAATCTAAAACCAATTCGTCTATCTGACTACTTTCAATTCATAAATTTGATAGTGGTTTACCAATTTATAGCAATAGATAGACTAATTATTTAGAAATTGTTCAACTCTTAACAATATAATGTAATAATAATAATATTAATTTATAAAGTTATAAAAATAATTCATGTGTTGTATAAATTAGTTGCAATTGCTCTTTGTCTAAGATTGGAATGCTAGAGTTAATTTGGAGCCAGCGATTGCATTTTATATTTTATTGTGCCTGGCGAGCAGCCATTTAAGACACCCCAAACGATTTCCTGTTTTTCCTTAAAGTACCCACTTAAGAAACAACTTTCTTATGAAGTAACCAAAAAGTAACTTATTCGAAGGAATGTTTACAAAGTTGTTTAATATAGTATTTTTTAATATTTTCATATTTCTCTTTTATTGTTTTTATTTCTAAACTTAATTATAATAACTACGTTAAAAACCGACTTTACAACAGGAAAGAATAAAATAATGAAAATTTTATATTTGTTATATACTACCTATTATTTATATGTCCTATTTACTAATAGGTTTGAAGTTGGTGCCAAGCCATTTAGTATAGCAATTCGGTTGAATTCATTTTCGTATTTTTTTTGTTTTTCTTTGTATCGATTCAAGCTAGTAATAATTTAATAAAAATAAAATAAAATAATAAGCTTTTTATTTCATGGAATTAAATTTTACAAGATTGATACTTATCTCTACTTTTCCAACTTAACCTACTTAATTATTGTTTCTTTTAAATTTATGTTAATACCTACTTATATAATTTTAATTTTATCCAAAAAAATTACTCTGTTATTAGTATATTGTACCTTTATTGAAGTATTTTCTAGCTGGTTTTGCAGAACCCCTCCTCTGGCAAAGGTCTCCTCCATCGTTCTCTATTTTGGACTTCTTGTATCCAAGCCTGCCCCGGCGTCTCTTAATGATTTCGTCGTGCCATCTCGTACACGGTCTTCCTCTGTAGCGATTGCCTTGAGGACCGGTCCACGTCATCACTCTGTTAGTCCATCTATCATCACGTAGTCTAGCTACGTGTTCCGCCCACTTCCATCTGAGTTTCAGAGAGTGTTTAAAAACGTCAGTAGCTATGTTAGGTTTCTAATTATTGTGTGCCTTATTTTGTGTACTTTCCCTATGTTGAGCATACTGCGTTCCAATCTGCGTTGGCATATAGATAACTTATTTTTTACTTTTGTGGTAAACTTTCAAGTTAGACAAGCATACGTTAAACACGGTAATAATGGTATTCTTAGTCATTGCTATTTCTGTCAAAGTTCATTTGTTTACCTAGATTTGTTTGTTATCAACATTGTTTTTGTTAAATTCATCTGTAAGCCTACCTGTTTACTATGTTAGTTTAGTGACTGTAGCATAGACTGAAGTTGGCAGCTGGATTCTGATAATAGTACAATATCGTCCGCAAAACGCAGATGGCTTAGGTAATTTCCATCGATATATAATTAGCATTGTTTCCAATCAATCTTTCTTATAATGGGTATGATGGTCAAAAGCTTTTTTGTAATCAACATAAGCAATGTGTAGAGTTTTTGTCTTTCTTGATATTTCTCAATGAGTAGGCCCAGAGTGTGAATGTGGTCGATTGTAAAAAAGCTTTTCCTGAAGCCTGCTTGTTCAATGGGTTGTGAAGATTCTAGGATATCTGAAAAGATCTTATATAGGCAGAAGACTTATTGGTCTCTAATTTCCAATATGCTGGGATGCTCCTTTTTTATAGATAATTATTATATGTGATTCAGTCCATTGTGTAGGTATACTAGCTGACTCTTAAATAAATGGGTTAGTAGTGGAGACAATAGTGGGACAAGCTTTTTTTATGGCCTCGTTTGAGATATGGTCTGAGCCCGAGCTTTTTTCCGTTTTTAATCTATTTATAGTTTCAGCCACTTCTTTAATATCGAATGGTGTTACTCTGCAGTCGTTTGATTTTAACTTATTGTGGGTTAAGTTACTATGGCCGGTATTTACCCAGTTATGGGTACTGTAGACAGCTTTATAAAAATTGGTTGCAATGTTTATAATATCTTTACCTTAACTGTAAGGTTATTTGATTTATTTACTCCTTTTCTTAGGCCTTCAATCCAGGTTTTGTACGCAATTCTTTTAACGCTCTTTTTGCACTGCCAGTTTTTTCTAATTGTTCTCGAATATTGTTTGTTCTAAAATATGAATAGTCATTTCATATACAATAGCTTATTAATTTATATAACGCTGATATTTCGTGTTTCATGGCTCTTTATTTTATTTTTTGTCCTTGGTAGTATTTGTCTTCTTGATATTAGTGATCTGGTATTTTCAGATAAGATATTATTTTTCTTGTTTGTGATGTTGGTCTCTGTTTTGGCATTTCGCAGGCTCTCTGTGATAATATTGACTACTTTGTCATAGTACCTTTGTATAGAGCATTTTTCTTGCAAATCTGGTATACTCGGCAGGTGAGAGGCAATGCACTCTCTATATTTATTTATTTCTTCCTCTGTCTTTAGCATTAAGTTTTGGCAGGTAGTAGTAGTAGTAGGCGTTTCATTGTATTAATTTGCTCGTATTCATTTAAGTGGATAAATATAATGATTTGTTTAAGGCTTGGCACCGACTTCGAACCTATTAGTAAATAGAATATATAAATAATAGGTAATATATAATAAAAATTAAATGTTCATTATTTTTTAATTTTAAAGTCGTTTTATTTTAACGTAGTTATTTATAAAATATAGATCTCAAGAAACAGGAACGGACAGTAGTCGTCTCCGTAAAAATGCTCTTCGAAACACAATTTCACGTCCTTGGAAGAGTATTAAAGATCGTGAAAAACGTTGGTTGGCCATGAAGGCCAATATGAAATCACGATTACGTCAAGAAACTCTTGATCAGCATAATTCTATACTCGTTAAGATCCAAGAGCATCTTGCGAATGAGTATTTTGAGCAGAGAGCTAATAGAATTGGCCTCATTAATGAGCGTCTGGCCAACGAGTCAACTGAGCAGACGACTCATAGACTTGGTCTCATTAATGAGCATTTAGAGAACGTGTCGACTGAGCAGAGAACTCATAGATTAGAAGTGATACGAAACCGTACACTGTACAGCAACCGAGTCGTGAGAACCGGCTAGTAGCAGCGCGTCAGACTTCACAAAGACTTCGTTTAAAGAATAAGCGTAATTTTATAGCCACCATAAATCATTATACTGAAGTACCATGAACAGTCTGTCAGAAATTATTATATCCAAAACAATAGATGTCATTAGTCATAGCACGTTTTGGTTTCCTTTCGGTGGAAAGAAACTCCCTCCCATCCCTCATCACATATCAGCTCTTATTACCCAGAAACGCAAGTTACGGAAAGTATGGCAGCGGACTAGAGAGCCGGCCACGAAAACCAGACTCAACGCCCTTATTTTAAGAATAAGAGCGCTTCTCGAGTCGGTGGCCTCAGAGAGATGGCAGGAACGCATCTCGCAGGCCAGTGAGAACAACAATTCACTCCATAAGCTGTGCCGCATATTACGCTCAAAACCCCAAGCAGTCAGACCCATCACAGGCCCAGATGGCGCGCTGTATTTTAGCTCTGAAGGCCGTGCGGAACTACATGCATACTTTTGGGCTTCCCAATTCATGCCCCACCCCAGCCTCAAAGTGAAAGAACACAACAGACTGGAGCGCATCATTCAAAACTGGCTAGACAAACCTTTATGCTCTACGCTACCGCCTCGCTTGCTCACTCCGCGCCTCATAAGGAAAACTATTGCGGACCTCAAGCCCAGAAAGGCGCCCGGTGGTGACGGCATAACCAACACCATGCTCCGCAACCTCCCGCCGATCGCTTCAGTTCAGCTCACACGCCTATTCAACGCCTCGCTCCAGACAGGCTACTTCCCTAAGGCCTGGAAGGAAAGACACATTATATTGCTACTCAAAAAGAATAAAAAGCCCAGGCAAACAGACAGCTAGGCCCGTAACACTACTGAGCTCCATATCAAAACTGTACGAAAAAATACTGTTACCTCACATCCAGGCCTACTTGAAGCCTCGTCCCGAACAATTCGGTTTTAGAGAGGAGCACTCTACGACACTACAACTCGCCAGGGTGATCCATTTTGCTGCATCGGCCATGAACAGAAAGGAATTCACAGCTGCGGCCTTCCTGGACGTGCCCAAAGCCTTCGACAAAGTTTGGCACCCTGGCCTTCTCTTCAAGATTTGCCGAGCCGGCGTCCCTCACTGCCTCGCGCGAATCCTGGCTGAGTTCCTCGCCGGCAGGACCTTTCGCGTCAGGGTCGAGGGCGCCATTTCAACCAGCCGCCTTATAAAGGCCGGAGTCCCCCAGGGCAGCACGTGGTCTCCGATGCTGTACTCTTGCTTCATAAACGACATCCCAACCGTGAAGGGGACCACACTGGCACTCTACATGGATGACATCGCCCTACTCTCCAGATCGATAAGAGCAACACACGCCATTTACAAGCTACAAACCGCTCTCGACTGGTTAGAGAAAAGGAGATTAGCTCTCAATGTAAAGAAGACGCAAACCATCATGTTCGGTTCGTACAAAGCGCCTCCACCTCCTCCAACATTACTTAGTCAACAATTAACTTGGTCATGCAACGTTACGTACTTGGGAGTTACCATCGATAAAAGGTTGACAATGTATACCCAAATCAAACAAGCCAGGAATAAAGCGAACGCAGCCCTGAATATCCTAACACCCGTCTTCAACTCAAGACTTTCTTTAAAAACGAAACTCAACATATACATGTAAGACCATTACTCACGTACGCAGCCCCTGCGTGGTACGCACCAGCAGGCAGATACAACAGAGCGCTACTACAAAAAATCCAAAATAAAGCTTTACGCCGCGTGACCAGAGCTCCTTGGTGCGTAAGGAACGCGACCTTAGCACGCGACCTCCGCACCGAGAGCCTTGAAAAACACATCGAAACCCTATGAAATTCAAACCCTAACCATTCCCTTAACACTCCTAATCTTAACTTCGTTACCCCATCCTGAGTTGCCGTCATGGCCGCTGGTCGCCTCAGCTGGGCCTCCCCTGGTCTCGCCAGGGATCTCACCCGGCTGGGCTGATCGCCCGGACGGCACTAGCGGCTCATTCCATTCCCTCACAACCTTTAGGGATCACCACTCGAGGGCAAAACGCCCGACCCAACAACGCGCTCGCTTTAGCGTGCGCCGTAGAGAGTCACGGCAAAAGGGCCACGCCCTGTCGCCGTCCCCCCTCTCGTCCCGCGGGGTGGGAGAGATGATAGCCATATATATTTCGGTGGAGCTAGTACAAAACTTGGTCAAAAATGCTCATAAAATAAAAACTAATGGGCCTACCTGAATCAAATTTTTATGGGACCAATTCAAAACTATTTCGCATCAAACAAAAAAACGAATTACGTAAATCGGTTCAAAAACCTCGGAGGAATCGGTGTATATATATATATATCCTCCTCCTCCTCCTTTTTGAAGTCGTTTAAAAATAGAAGTGAAATATGCTAGCCATTAAATTTAAGATTATAGCCAGTTTAAACTTATGAAAATTTTATGCAAAGTGAAAATTCTTTACATAATTCAAGATATTTACACGCATTAATTTCGGTTGCGGCATCTTTTCAAGTTTTATCTATATTGCGAAGTTAAAAATATGGGTTTGGATTTTCGAAAGAAGTCTAATAGATGTCACCACCGTCCCAATAAAAGACGATCTTATATAAAAATTTAAATAGGACTAACATGCCCATACAAAATGTTTAAAGTACCTCAACCTTACTCTGCTAGGGTTTAGCAAACTTGATGCAACAATCTATCATGCAAGTTTAATTAAATGGCTCACTTAATTTATTGGCTTTCGTATAGAATGCTTAATTGTGTTTGCGACTTTAGAAAAATTCTATCCTTATAAACTTTGGATGCTGTACTACTTCCATAGATTTATTGTTTAATCATTGTTCTAGGAATATTAACTTGAAAACTTTACTACATAATCACATTAGTTAATCTTTAAAAAATTCTCACTTATTGAAATATTCTAAGAAACATAAATTTGACAACAAATTTACATAGCTTCAATGCTATACAAATATAAATTTCAAGTATAGGTCATTTATCATTAAAATGCCATATAAGTAAGGATTATTCATGGGTAAACTCTTCGAATGGCAGGAGAGCACTAATGTTGAATAGCATTTTCTGGTCCACACTAAAACTTGTTTTAATTGTAAACCTCATAAGCTTAAATATTTCTAATCTACAATTCCATTTGACAATAATTTTCATCTAATCCTATTTTACATTCTTTCTGGTTCTTACACTTTATTTTATTCCTTAGAAGATTTTCCTCTCTGGACTGTAGTGATTGACAATTTCGTTTTTTAATTGACAACTTGTTACTTTTTACGCAAAGAATTTAGTTTAAATTTATTTTTCTTCTTTACATATCATAAGTTGTTTTTCCAAATTTGATCACTCTACAGGAAGCCTCCAGGAAATTCTGCCAGATACATTAACCTTAGTTTGTTGCTTTATGAATTATTCAGACCAAAAACATTGAAACTATTTTTTCTTGTGAATACAAATTATAACATTTTATGCAATAACTCTATACTTCATACTTATTTTTTTCCACGCTTTCAAAATAGCAATATTATCTATTATGTTTTTCAAACTACATAAAACAAGTTTTTTTTAAATAAGCAACATTGAAATATTAATTCTGCCACTTGTCATTATTTATTAAAGAAGATTCAAACTTATAATTTGTAGTAGTAGTATTCATTATAATGACATTTCCCTTAAACTTATGAATTTACTTAATAAAGTAGATAGGGTTCAGGTTTCCAAGGTAGGTATTATAAAAAGGACTTTAATTTGAAATCTGACAAAATAATCGTAGGATTTTTATACAGTGCTAATCGTAGTTTATAAGTTAAAACAATGACTGAGAGAAGTAACAGCATGTTTGCAATTGAAATATAATTTTCAGTCCCTCAAATATTGTGCTTGTAAATTAATTACTTTTGGTCCTCAAATACACGCACGCAGTGTGCTTATGTCTACCGATGATAATGATAGTATTTTATAAAATCCAAAAAATAATTAAATGAAGTAATTTATGATAAAGGTAAATGGAAAAGTATTAACGTAGTTATAATTAAATAAAATGTATCTATTTATAATTAAAGTAAGTTAATAAAAAGTAGGTATATATATATATATAAATTGTTCAAAGTATAAGTATATCAGTAGAAAATCAATGTTTATATTTACATTTTTTTAGATTTTAATGTTTATATTCACAACATGACTCTGATCGTATTTTTATGTGAAAAAGTAATTTGTTTCTAATTAAATAATATTTATCAATAAATTTACATTTGTTTGAGGATGCTCACAAGAAAATATTAAATAACAAAAAATTACAGAAAAACATATAAGTGTTTTCACATCGACTGCCAACTTTAATTTCTGAAGACAAATATCTCACATCTGACAAGTGCTTTGATAATAGTTGTTGAATTGTTGTCTTATATTAAAATTCAGTGCCATATAAATATTAAAAAAAATAATATTGTTAAGCTAAGTGTTGCTTCTATTTCATTTAAATTCAGGTAGAATTTTACAGTTTAAAATTGTTTCAAAGTTTTTTATAATAAAGTTTTCTTAAGAAATAATATCCAATAAGTATTTTTTTCAAGAAAACTTTTAAATGTTGTTCAAATAAGAAAATATATTAGTGAGAATTCAGGTATTAAAACAGAGAAAAATATAGTTTTTCTAACTTTTCAAAAGAATCTTTGTCTGTTCTACAATTTTCATACGAAATAAAGACGAATTGACTCGACAACACGCCGCACTGTATGCGTAGACGATAGGCCTCTTCCGGTGTGACGAGATCTGTACTACCATTCAGTATACGTATGTAATGTGCTATGTGATTGCTACATCAACAAGAAATTGTGCATTTTACTCCTACTATTGCTTGTCTGTACTGTACAAACTGTATACTTTGTAGTAGTCCTTAGTATGTATTCCTTTACTACAAAGACTTATTACAAAAGCAAAAAAGTCGAATAAACTCCACCATTTGGAAAATAGTCTAATTTTAGAAACGAGTTGCTAAACAATCCACAAGTTATTCTCGTTCTTGCTTGTATTTTTTTTTACTGGTTTTTGTTGAAATTTGGAATTTGGAATATGAATAATGTTAGCGGCATAAATTTATACGATTTTGATTTCATGTCTGTAAAACTATAGTTCTGTATCATAGTTTAGAAATAAAATAGCACTGAAGATCTTATTATATAGACTCTATGCATTTTTTTTAACAACATATTAGTCTCTAAACATATTCGAATATATCTTATATCTAAACTTTTTTTACTGACCTGAACCTCAAATATGGTTCAAAAGTTCAACATAGACAGTTTTCATCTTTTTCGTGTCTCCACGCTTAGATGTTTAATCACCAATGATTTCTTTGCAAGTTTGACATTGTGTTTTTAGTATTTACAATATTAAAAAATAGAAAAAAATGACAGTATAAAGACACTAAAATAATACAATAACGTTTATATGTACTTTTAGGATATCAAGTACGAGCGTTCTGTCTTGAACAACGAATACCGATTGAAGGAGACTTTGACGTATCGTACCTACTGTAGAAACTCTGATCTAATTTAAGAAAGATCCGATGACTATCCCATGGGAGAGACAGTTTTATTCATGAAACGAATTTCAACGGGAGGAAGGAATTTCGTTTTTGCCAAAATACATTATTTATGTATGTAATATAGTGATGGTGAATGTGATCGCTGAGGCTGAGTGACAGCTGAAAATAAGTGAAAATATTAGCGACACCTTGTCAGATTTGTGATACAAAGGAAAATAAAATCTATTTGGGTAAAGCAACACGTATTCTATGAAGAACTAATAATAGCAAATATACAATTTAGAAAATATATTTTTTTAATGATAATTACAAATGATTTATTTGTTTAATACTGATTATTTCTTTATTATATTATAACATTAATTTTATATTATAACATTGACCGAAAATTGTTTGATATTGGTATTGGAATAGTCTCCGAAGTAAAACACAAAATTTTTATCAAAAGATATAATCCCTTCAATATTAATGTTTACACCAATTTATCTAAGAATAACTTTTATTAATAATATTTGTATTTGACAAAGATCCAATCTTCAAAGCTGTCTCTGGACAGCTGACCACCAACTATCTTGTCCCATTCTGAAACTGGTTTCTTAAATATTTTAGTGTTGCCGACTTAAACATATTTATAGTTTAGTCAGTAGACCACACTGAGCTAAACCTCTTAAATAACAGAGAGACATGAAATCAAAATCATATAAATTAATGCCGCTAATATTATTCATATTCCAAATGCAGAATTTCAACAAAAACCAGAAGACATTAATACAAGCAAGAACGAGACTAACTTGTGGATTGTACAGCAACTATATATATATATATATATATATATATATATATATATATATATATATATATATATATATATATATATATATATATATATATATATATATATATATAGTAAATGACTACATATTATACACATATATAATATGTAGTCCTTTACTACAAAGACTTATTACAAAAGCAAAAAAGTCGAATAAACGGAACCATTTGGAAAATGGTATAAGTCAACTCTTTGTACAAAACACAAAGTTGACAATCAGAGATAACGCAAATAAGTAGGAAAAAAACGGCATATGTAACGGCGCCGTCTAAGGGCTAGTTTTAGTACTATAAATATATATAATCAAACTGTTTTGATGACAGTGATGACAACTGTTCATAATCAAAGATTGATGAACCAAACATAAAAAAACGACAAAAAAATTATTTTTTTCATTTCTTTTAAGCAATATTATACTATGAGTTCTAATCTATTACATAATTTAAAATAATAAGGTACTTTAAAAATAACTCCATTTCGTTTCCCGCAATCCTGGCAAATTACCAACAAAATGTTGTGGTGCACCCTAGCGTAACAAAACGATTTGTGATACTGTATTCTGAAATTCATAGAAATAAATATTTGGTACTAAATAAAGGTTCAATTTAAATAATATTGCATATATTTGGAGCAACAAATTCAAGACCTATAATTATTTTTGGGTAAAATAAAGTAATATGTAATTACTAAATAACGTTTCGTGTTGGACTAACTTTCGGCACATAATCTAATCTACAGCACAAGTTCACATTTGTTATCAAATGTATTATAATTACGAATACAATTTAGATCTCAAAAAGGTTTGATATTGCGAATTAGGACCAAAAATTGTACCAAAACAGCTTCAGGTCTTTTGCAAGCCTGTATATATTCGTACTTAGGATTGTTGAAATTAGTTAAGTGTTTCGGTCTATTATTAAAAATTTATTCAGTCATTATAATACAACATGCCCTTTAACCTAGAAAAATAGTCTGGGTAAAAATGACGCATGCGTTTTTGAAATATTACTATTTTTTTTAATAGTGGGATTCCGTTGATGTGAGTTTAGAACATCTCCTACGTTCCTTACTCCCTTTTTTTGCGTTGAAAAATCCGTTACGGTTACTCACACTGACCAAGAAGGTGATACTGGGGGTTTATGTGGGACTAGCCGGCAGCATAGAGGATGCTGCCATTTTTAAGGCTACTCACAAAAAAACCAATGGCTGCCTTCATCGCCTTAATGGGACGCCACGGGATCGCTTACGCATTTCGTTATATAACGACCTCCCGAGTCAAAATGATGCATGATTATCTTTATTATTTTAAATAAATAATAATTATTATTTTGTGTTAAATGAAAAATTATATAATATTGGCTCGAGATTATCTTGGTATATTGTTTGGTCTCAAAGAGTTTGGAAACGCATTTATTGTGATCGTTTTTAGCCCTTATCTTTTGCTACATCATTATTTTACAGATGGGATTTATAATGAAATAATAAAATAAATTCATACTGAGATATCATTAAAACGAAGTAATTTATGGTTCTGAGACACAAATAAAGACAAAATATAGCTTCTGTAAAATCAAAAATAATAATGTACTATAAATATTTGTACACAATATGTGTCCTCTGAGGTCTTGCTGTATAGAGGCTAAGAAGTAGCTCATGGCTGTGAACAATAGAATTGAAACCGTTGTCCGCGAAATGCTAATGTTAGTTAAATATACAGCCACAATGTTAGTAGGAAAAGTGAATATGTTCAAGACGTTAAGCCTCTTTGAAAACCTATGTATGGCTTTGATATTGTAGTTTTATCATGATTAGAAATTTGAAGAATTGAAACTTTGATGAGGTATGCGCGATATATAATGATATATCTAGGGTTAAAAAAGTAAAACTCATGTGGGTAAGAAAACTATTAGAAATATTTAACGCTTATAAGATTTATTTATTTATACACTAACAGCTTAACACACAATTCATTACATAAATTCTTTTATATTTAAAACATAGACAACGTGTGCATGCCAATTATAGGCGTGAACAATATTTATGCACATAAGATATAGTAACAGTTACAATAATTATTCTACGAAAACTAATACAAAATAAAAGAAAAATCTAAAATAAAATTACTATATAGACAAAACAGATTCCTCATTAAAATCACTTACTAAAATGTTGCATTATTATATTTTTCAAAAAAGTAGACGACTCATTAAATATGTCGATATCTGTTACTTTGGAGAACATAAAATTATACAAAGCGCATGTTCGAGAAATTGAAGAATGTCTAAAAGTATTCGTTCTACATGTAGGGATTTAAAATACTTTTGGGATAGTATTACGTGGATATCTGAATGGGATTTTAAAACTAACTTTACTGAGCTAATTGCTTCAGTCTAAAGAACCGATTACAAGCTTTTTAAGAAACATAACATCAGCAAAGACTCGACGGTTATGAAGTGAGTCTAATTCGAAGAATTTTAGTCGTTGGACATATGGAGCTTTGTGCGATATTCCAGAGGAATAAAATGCTAGTGGCTAGTGAAAGAGCATTGTATACTTTCGATACGTTGTGAGTGAGTAACGTATTGAGGATTCCAAACTACAGACGCGAATTCTAGTTGACTGCGAACTAGGGTTTTGTAGAGTGCGGTCTTTGTATGGGGAGAGAGAAATCCTTTGCTATTTCTCTTAATAAATCCCAACATTCTAGCAGATTTTTTTACGATAGCATCAATGTGAGCATTTAATTTCAGTTTAGCGTCCCAGATTACACCTAGATCTTGAATCTCATTTACCTCCTCAAGACGATCTCCATCCAAATAATACGAGGATTTAAAAATATTACGTTTGCGCGTATATTTAATATGAAACATTTCTTTGGGTTCATATCCATTCCATTTTCTTTACACCATAAGTTAATTCGTTGAAGATCGTTTTGTATTTGTTGGTAATCACTCGCAGCTTTTATTTCCTTGTATATTTTTAGATCATCAGCAAAAAGTGAGTATTTAGTGCTCTTTAGGATAGAAGTTATATCATTGATAAAGGCGGAGAACAATACTGGTCCCAAGTGAGAACCTTGTGGAACCCCAGATTCAGCAAAGTATTTGTAAGACTTTTATACCCATTGACTACCACTACATGTAATCTTTTTGACAAATATGAGTGAAACCAATCGAGTAGGGAGTGTCCCATTCCATATATTTTGTTAACTTCTTTAATAACAGAGAATGGTTCACCGTATCAAAAGCGCTAGAAAAGCCTGTATATATGGCGTCAACTTGTTGTCCTTTGTCAAATTCACTTGAAAGATAGGATACGAATGATACCAAATTTGTTTCCTCCCACTTTTAAATCTATGGTGATATTCGGACAACAAACAGTACATATGACGTGTAATTACCGGAATTACAAGGATTTCAAAGAACTTAGATAAGCATGATAGTATGGAAATTGGGCGATAATTTTTTGTATCATGAATGTCCCCTTTTTTAAATATTGGAAGAATTTTTGCTTTCTTCCACTCATCAGAAAAGACACCATCAGTAAGAGATCTATTATAAATTAAATAAAGTGGTAGAGTGAGACATGAACCACAACGTTTAATAAATACAGGAGGGATTTCGTACGGGACAGTCCCTTTATTTATATCTAGTTTTTTAATACTTCGTACGGTCTTCTGTTCTGATATTGTAATATGGCATAGATAATAAGATAAAGCAACAATGAGTTGTTGATTTGATTGATTGATCCTGAAGAAAAATTGTTTGCGAAGAGGCCAGCGACTTCCGGTCCAGATCTTGCAACGTGGTTATCTAGATACATTTCAGATGGAATACCTGTATCGCCATTGCACCTGTCTTTAAAGAAGCGCCAAAAACCTTTCGGGTTCTTAGATATGTGACTGTCAATTCAAGACTTATACATGTTTAAGCCATATGCGTACAACTTGTGACCTCGGTCTTGCAGAATTGGAAATTCAATTTTGTCACGCGGTATTTTACGTTTTTGGATCTTAGTTTCTCTTTTTCAGTTTAGATTTAATTATGGTATTAAATGCCTTAGTTGTAAGCTAACTCACCTATTATCACTATAGTGGATTAAGTGATAGGAAATAAATTCATTTCTCTGAGGTTTTATATGACTACAACTCAGAAATCTTTTGAAGGATTGTGGGTACCCGTTTCACAAATATGGATTTCAGTAGTATGGGTTACCACCTGTGCGACGGCTTCTCTGGCATGAATGCACTACAGGGGATATTGGAACCTGCACTGTCACCTCACGATAAAGACTTCCGCAAGTAAACGTGCTGACATAGT
This sequence comes from Napeogenes sylphis, assembly GCA_959347405.1. NCBI lineage: Eukaryota > Metazoa > Arthropoda > Insecta > Lepidoptera > Nymphalidae > Napeogenes > Napeogenes sylphis. The sequence goes on along the minus strand of OY365788.1, from coordinate 22,709,907 downwards.
GTCAATGTGGTCTCAATTCACAGTCACTAACTAATGCTCTAGTCACACATTAATCCTCTAATCACTAGCACCTTATAACACTTTTTTTCTTATTTTCCTTCTTCGTTTTTTTCAAATTCTCTCCACTGAAAATTTGAACAAAGTTTAGACCCGGTTTTACACTCCTTATATGTACAATGTATCTCTTTTTTAAAACAAATTAATTATTTTTAAGTTGCGGCATGACGTTCACGAACTTTTTCGTGACAATGCCCCAAGTCTGATATGCAATCCGTAATTATCTTGATCATCGTTTTTTCCATAATGATGACTACTGCTAACCGCTCTACATATCTTGTGAATACTTAAGGGGATTTGTTGAATCCAGACGCCAGAGGATATTAGCCCGTTTTTATTGCCATCTAGCATGGTATCCGCCATTTTGGTTACGATATGCTATCATATATTACTTTAGTTTTTTCTTTCGTTTAATTTAGTTCCGTATGACATAAAGTTATTTTGTTATTGTATTAGGTGTTCATCTTTGCCAATGCTGCTCGAAAACGTGGATAAACGTTTCCACCATCAGATTGCGTTTGGTATGGCATCGAGTGTTATGGATCCAAATTATTTTGCAAACGAAATCTATAGAAAACTTCTTTAGCTAGCTTTATCGCAACTAAGATCGTTGTGGTTCTTTAAGGTCATTTAGTATAATAATTCATTAGTACAAGATTATCTAGCTCTCGGATATTAAGCTCTAATATTATACACCCTCGTTCCTCTTATGCTTCTTTTCTGTAGCCCTTTTAAGGCTGCATAACTTCAATTTAAAAAAGATTGAGATTAAAAGAGGACTACAAAATCTCGGTATTTGGTTAATATTTGGCTTGCGCAAATATGATCAATTGCCCAAGTATGACGTATCTCAGTTTCGTTTCAACTCAAGTGGTTGCCTTATCTCGCCAGAATTTAAATATTTTCTCATTTCTTCACTGTATATTATACAACCCTTTATCTCCGATCTATTTAAAAGATAAATTTGTATTCCTAAGTACTTATAGTCCGATACTTATGTGCGCCGAAAAATGGACTCTTCGTTTACTACCTTATTCTAACCATCCTATTTTATCTATTATCCTTATTTTTCTTCCTTCTTCAAAAAGTCTTTTACTATACTAGCAGTTTCGCTTTGGAATGCTTTTGCTAGTAGCCATCAGAAATGTCAAATCCTTGAATTATTTCGCTGTCTCGAAACTTGTCGATCTCTATACTGAATATATAATCAATATTTGTTACAATATATATATATATTTCAAAGCATCATTATATATAACAATATTTGTAAGTGTAATAAAATTACATGTATTTAGATTTGATTTACATTTTATGCACCACTCTATACTCTTATTTCCGTAAACGGTTTTCTGGAAGAGATTGCTACTTAGCGATAAGACCACCTTGTGGTATTACCAATACCTCATTAGAAGAATTTATTTGAAACGTTTTTGTATGAGGTTTGCAATAAAGATTATTATAATCATTCCTTAACTTTTACCTTAGTTCTCTTTATTCTTAGATCTCTATATTAGTATTGGGTCTGTTAAATTTTAATCTCTTTCCTTCTTGGGATGACTAACCATAAACTATAATTTTATCTTCACGGTTTCCATTTTTAGCACAGCAGTTTGTTGTGAAGCGTCAGGAAGGATATCCTTCTGCGCTTAGACACTCTTAATAGATAAACTATATTTTGGCAACTTCAGACTGAGTAGAAACATTTTATAGTTTTTATGTTTTTCTAATACGAATTCCTATTTTTAATAACAATTTATTTGAAATTGTATTGTATGACTATATGGACTTACAAACGGATTAATTTAACAAATTTTGAAGAAAAGCAATTAATTAGTAACAAATAATAATCCACTTTAAGCTATAATTAACGAAATGTTGGCAAAGCATTCCATATAAACCCATTAGTGGTACATGCCAGTTTTCCTTTACTGAATTTTATGGACAATTACAAGTATTACCAGCGTTATCTAAAATTGAAATCAGTTGTGTTGCCAAATACTCTGGAATGGATTAGAGGCACTTTTGCTTAATCGTTACAATAACATTCAAAATACAATCATTGCTACAATAATAAATTGATGTTAGATATACAACATATTTTTAAGGTCCTGTTCAATGATGTTCCTAACTCAACTTTATTTATTTAACAAATATAAAATACATTATATTCTGTTCAATAACCTTTTTCGATAGCCATTTTTTTCAAATAATTAAAAACAAATGGGTATTATTTGTATTAGGTATTCGTACGAAAAGAGATGAATGATATCTTAAAACATTAATTAATATTGCAAAAAAAATAATAATTGGAAATACATTGTTCAAAATATGGAGAAATTTACATAAGAGAACATATATATATATATATATATATGTACATATAAATGTAAACGCTGTTCATATGCTGACCATTAACCTAGAGGCCTTATTGAAAATTAACGAGTTTAAAAGTGTTTTTACCATCAATATTAATATCACAACCTGCTAGTTAGTTTACTATCAGAAACTACTAAACAAGTACAATATTAACCGTACAAATATTTTTAAACATTTGGTGATCAATTTCAAGGCTTTTAATTTTAAAGGCAAGTGTTGGAACCATTACTGGTTGTAGTTATTACACTTATAAATAACTCATAGTTTTTAAACCCAATCAATAATCTTAGAATCTGCATTAATGTCTTGGCAATATTAAAATAATTTAATTTAATTATAAAAGTCAATAATAACGCCTATAATTGCCTAAATAGACATTAATTCATCTAGCAATAATTGAATCAGCTCTTTTTTTTTAATATTGCACATGATGTAAAAAAACCGGCCAATGCTTAAAAAATCACGTTTGTTCTATGAAGCAACAAAAATACATCATCTTTGAAAATTCTAGCTATCATTCATATAATAAAATTCCAAATACAATGTTATAAACTAAAATTTTAAATAAATATGAATGCAAAATAATTAACCGATACGGGCAGGGATTCGTAACTAACTAGGTAAATCAATTGATAGAGCGACGGGACGGTTTCCAAGAGGTCGCGGTTTCGAGCCCCTGCCCGTATCGGTTTATTTTGTCTTTTTTATTTATTTAAAATTTAAATAAACGTAACATGACTATACATGTTTATAGATATTTCAAGCAAACATCGCCAACTTACCATTTACTATTTTTTTTGTATGAAGCTAAAGAGCTTAAAAAGATAAAAAGCTAGAAAGCTTCTATGTATCGTTCAGCTAGCCTGTGAGTATCGAGGCCAAAATTTATTCTTTACTGTCATTAAGTACCCTTATTTCTTGCACAGCTCTTGTTGACAATTTTTGTCTAATATATATTATATATTTTGTGATACATAACTATTTTCTATGTAATAACCGCTTCGTTCGTCGAATGGTTGGTGGAGACGCCTAACCTATCGTCTTTTAAAGAGGTTTGGGTTCGATTCCCTACAGGGAATATGGGAATGGAATGAATGGGAATATCATATATATCCCTTTAGGCATGTATTTAATAAATATAGATGACTGTTGTTCTGGGTATGGCCGTTTATTAAATATATTCGAAGTATTTATAATGTGTATTTCTATTTATTTGTAACGTAGTCTAACACCCTTAATACAAGCAAATAATTTGCTTACATAGGGTTTAGATTAATTTGTGTAATTTTTCCAGTATTATTAATATTATCATCAAATCGTAATTTGTCATATTTGTTTAATTTTCCTTGTATAAAACTTTTATCATAACTAATTATATTATGTTCTGGTCTTAATCGATCAATCAATGACATGATTATGTCATGGTTTTCTTGTTTATAGCAATACTTTTATACTCATCCAAATTTATTACTAATAAATAATTCTTGTTAAACTTATGAGACATTGATAGGTATCTTACAATAACTGCTTTATCCGTTTTATTAATAATACGGAATTATGACATCTAATACGCATATAAATTGCTCATTTTTTTTCTTAGTATTGCTCTTCAAACACAAAAAACCTGCTTTGTTCAAAAACTTTTATACATTTATTATTAAAGCAAAATACCACTATAAACTGGTTATTTAAAAAAATCGGAAACTACAAGGAGCTTTGAGTTTTAAATTATGTTTGAAGAGTTCTTTTTGGTAGTAGATGTTTGCTAGCAAACGATTTTTTTTACCCACACGTAGGGTTAAATAGAGGTTGGAAAGGTGTATTGTAATTCTGGTATTTTCTAAATAAAAAACATTGTACTGTAAAAATTATTTAATCTATTTGGCTTTTATAGAAAGGGGAGGAGGTAAAGGAGCTAGTTTTTAGTAAAAATGCAGGTAGTTTTTGATATTATGCATTAATAAATATAAAAGTTTAACAAGGTGTGGTTTTATAATGTCAAATATTCAAAGAGGCTATATTTATATATGTGTAGCTTACGATTAAACATTCTTGAGAATATGATAACCAATTTAATATTTTCACTTATAAGCCTGTTATACTGTGTTTGAAGTATAATTAAAAAAGCGGTATGAAGCAAATAAACATTTTTTTCATTTTCATCATTGTTTTAACCTTTCCTTATAGTGCCAGCTACTTTTCCATTAAAGGAAATGTGGAAAATTATTCAACTACCCGGGATCAAAACCTGTAATCGAAAGTTGATATAACTGACATCCATTGCTAAGTTACTAATAATTAATTTATTTGTAATATCGTCAAGCTTCATGATTGATAATCTATACAAATGGATTGTTGGGATACGACGCTAAGAAATCCGTTTTGTTGCTTTTATCAATAAACATGTGTGAATTTGATTGCTCTTGTCATTATCATCAGTTAACAAGCTCCAAAACATTTTATTGACACTGGCTCGGTAATTTACGGGGATGCTATCGCGGCAAAAATTAAATTACTAGAGTCGTTACACTCGACGGAGGGGACGAAGTTACGGGCACTAAAGCTAATTAGTTAGCTCTGAAACTAAGCGATAATTTAGATTGCATCGTTACGGTGTTGCGTTGGATAATGAAAAGTTTTATCATGTCCATACTCAACATTTCAAGTTCAAAAATAGCAGATGTTTTACCGGTGGCATTTTTAAAGATATACATAATAGCATTTACTTCCATTTTGTGTTGCGAGCACTAGACTAGATCATTAATTAACCAAAAAAACGATAAGACATGACGATAGTAACTAACAATTACAGATTTAGCTGGGCAAAAAAATATATATCCATCAAAAGTAAATTCATATATAACGATTTTAAACCCATCATAAGCATCACAGCACTAGTTATACATTATGACTAAACGTTATATCACATTTTCATATATTAATCACAAATATTAATACTCATACTGATCATGCTTTGTTCTTGTCTCTTTTTTCATTCTTAAGTTATAAATATTTTGAAATAAAACTATTTTTACTGATTTAACTAGCGTATATTGAATTAATTTTTTTTTCAATGTGTATGTTTTATTTCAATGTATAGTACTCGTTAAAGTCTTAGAGAACACTATTATAAATATCTTGTTTTTTAAGTCTCAGTATTAGTATTTTTTATTAATTAAGGAACATCTTTGTTTAAATATATATTTATGAGAGTAGTCACTGTCTTATGTTCAATAAGCTTACTCTTAGACTTATTTTAAAAGTTTCTGGGTTCTATCTTTTCAACGAAGACGCTTAATTTAAGTTTAGAAAAAAAGAAAGGTAGAAAAAGCCCCTCGAGATAAACACCTCGAGTAGCCTACCTGAAGTATAATGTTGTGGGTGAAAATATTAAACGAAAAAAGGAACCAGATTGCTTTTCCAGTTTCAAAGCTTACTTAATAAAGATAATAATAGCGTAACTCTCATGAGAATCAAAGAAAAACGTGATACAAATTGGACATTGATTGTTTTGGAGTTGTAATTAATTAAAACTTATTGCATAACTGTATTGTTATTAATTATTAAAAATGTTGGGTTAAATTTAGCTTCTCGGCCTTTTGGCTAAGATCAAAGTGTAGTATCTGTTCTTTTCAGCTTAATAAGTTAAAAAGTTTATATTTAAATCGAACTATACTCAATTTACATTCGTTATATTTTTTTTTAAATGTGTACTCATGATAATTTAAGAAATGTCTTAAATAACCCTTACGCAAAAAAAATTTAAAGCAACATTTTGACCGGTGTCATCTCTATAATCTCTTTAAAATAGACACTTAATTTAGGTGCAAATGGCCTTAGAGGCTTTAGCAGTGCTTTGAGGAAAGAGCGGATGAAAAAATAATAATTTTGTAAACAAAAATTATGGTAACGTTATGAATATTTTAGACGAAGCATATTTAGATTCGCAATATTACCATAATCGTAGAGCTATACTGTTATGTAACTATTAGTGTTTATCTAAGTAATATTTAGTTCATAATAAAATATTTTTCTTTTTTTAATTTATATCTATTGCTGGTTAACAGAACTTATTAGACTGGAAACAAAACGTACCGTCAAAACCATGTTGTTTTCTAAAATAATACTCCCGATCTCTAAGAAATTGTCTTATCTTTCTGGTAATTTAGCTACCGTATCGCTACTTTCAATTAACATTCAATATATAATTACTTTTATCGGGACGAAGGCAGCATATCGCGTTTCGGTTTTAAAATCAATATTACATAAGAACCTCTCACCTGCACCAATAAAAGTTCAATATTTTGGGGACGACCAAACATAACTAAAAACTCTCTCGAAAGCCCAAACTTTCGGTAAAAAAAACCGCAATCATCTCCGTTCGTTTGTCTACTACGATGCTATAGACAGACACTCAGATACACAGGTCAAACTTATAACACCCCTATTTTTGGGTTGGGGCTAATAAAAAAGTTTCCATTATTGTTATCAAGTAAGGTTTAGGTCGAACAATCTTAAATATATAATAGAAGTTAAGTATAAAAAGAGGTGATCAGATACAAATTTCATAATTAGCTTTTGATAAACCACGCATTAATAATTCTGACATTTATACGACTTAAATGAAAAATGTTGAAGAATAAGATTTGGATTTCTTAATTCAATAGTGTTGGATTACATTATTTTTAAAGACTATTTTATAATAATTCGTAATGTTTTGATTCGTTCCAATATAACTTCACATAGATTAATGAATTATTAAATTTATATAAATATAGAATGTAAAAAACCGATACGGGCAGGGATTCGAACCCGCGACTACTGGGAAACCGTCCCGTCGCTCTACCAACTGAGCTACCGTATCGCTGTCCGTCTCGGTGAATTAAGCATTCTATATGTGATCGTCTTTATCGGGACGGTGGTGACATCTATTAGGTTTCTTTCGAAAATCCTAACCAACGTTTCTTACTTTGCAGTATAGATAAACATTGAAAAGTATACTGCAAAGTAAGAAACGTTGGTTAGGATTTTCGAAAGAAACCTAATAGATGTCACCACCGTCCCGATAAAGACGATCACATATAGAATGCTTAATTCACCGAGACGGACAGCGATACGGTAGCTCAGTTGGTAGAGCGACGGGACGGTTTCCCAGTAGTCGCGGGTTCGAATCCCTGCCCGTATCGGTTTTTTACATTCTATATTTATATAAATTTAAATAAAGCTTAACATGGCTATACATGTTTAAAGATATTTTCAAAATTGATTGCGGTAGTGGCATCTTTTCAATGTTTATCTATACTGCAAAGTAAGAAACGTTGGTTAGGATTTTCGAAAGAAACCTAATAGATGTCACCACCGTCCCGATAAAGACGATCACATATAGAATGCTTAATTCACCGAGACGGACAGCGATACGGTAGCTCAGTTGGTAGAGCGACGGGACGGTTTCCCAGTAGTCGCGGGTTCGAATCCCTGCCCGTATCGGTTTTTTACATTCTATATTTATATAAATTTAAATAAAGCTTAACATGGCTATACATGTTTAAAGATATTTTCAAAATTGATTGCGGTAGTGGCATCTTTTCAATGTTTATCTATACTGCAAAGTAAGAAACGTTGGTTAGGATTTTCGAAAGAAACCTAATAGATGTCACCACCGTCCCGATAAAGACGATCACATATAGAATGCTTAATTCACCGAGACGGACAGCGATACGGTAGCTCAGTTGGTAGAGCGACGGGACGGTTTCCCAGTAGTCGCGGGTTCGAATCCCTGCCCGTATCGGTTTTTTACATTCTATATTTATATAAATTTAAATAAAGCTTAACATGGCTATACATGTTTAAAGATATTTTCAAAATTGATTGCGGTAGTGGCATCTTTTCAATGTTTATCTATACTGCAAAGTAAGAAACGTTGGTTAGGATTTTCGAAAGAAACCTAATAGATGTCACCACCGTCCCGATAAAGACGATCACATATAGAATGCTTAATTCACCGAGACGGACAGCGATACGGTAGCTCAGTTGGTAGAGCGACGGGACGGTTTCCCAGTAGTCGCGGGTTCGAATCCCTGCCCGTATCGGTTTTTTACATTCTATATTTATATAAATTTAAATAAAGCTTAACATGGCTATACATGTTTAAAGATATTTTCAAAATTGATTGCGGTAGTGGCATCTTTTTCAATGTTTATCTATACTGCAAAGTAAGAAACGTTGGTTAGGATTTTCGAAAGAAACCTAATAGATGTCACCACCGTCCCGATAAAGACGATCACATATAGAATGCTTAATTCACCGAGACGGACAGCGATACGGTAGCTCAGTTGGTAGAGCGACGGGACGGTTTCCCAGTAGTCGCGGGTTCGAATCCCTGCCCGTATCGGTTTTTTACATTCTATATTTATATAAATTTAAATAAAGCTTAACATGGCTATACATGTTTAAAGATATTTTCAAAATTGATTGCGGTAGTGGCATCTTTTCAATGTTTATCTATACTGCAAAGTAAGAAACGTTGGTTAGGATTTTCGAAAGAAACCTAATAGATGTCACCACCGTCCCGATAAAGACGATCACATATAGAATGCTTAATTCACCGAGACGGACAGCGATACGGTAGCTCAGTTGGTAGAGCGACGGGACGGTTTCCCAGTAGTCGCGGGTTCGAATCCCTGCCCGTATCGGTTTTTTACATTCTATATTTATATAAATTTAAATAAAGCTTAACATGGCTATACATGTTTAAAGATATTTTCAAAATTGATTGCGGTAGTGGCATCTTTTCAATGTTTATCTATACTGCAAAGTAAGAAACGTTGGTTAGGATTTTCGAAAGAAACCTAATAGATGTCACCACCGTCCCGATAAAGACGATCACATATAGAATGCTTAATTCACCGAGACGGACAGCGATACGGTAGCTCAGTTGGTAGAGCGACGGGACGGTTTCCCAGTAGTCGCGGGTTCGAATCCCTGCCCGTATCGGTTTTTTACATTCTATATTTATATAAATTTAAATAAAGCTTAACATGGCTATACATGTTTAAAGATATTTTCAAAATTAATGAATTATTAATTTAGCTTAAATAAGAAGAACCAATTAGGTGTAATTATTCAAATCATTGTTTTATTAACTGAATTGTTATGTCAAGTAATTGTTATTTTCGTAAGTTTAAATTAGTTTATATGACTAGGATTATTATTTATTTGAGAAGGGACATTTGCTTGATTAGTAAATACGTGAATGACCTAGAAAAGTGAGAACCATTAATACTCTATAATTAAAACCAGAATTTAATACCGTTTACTGATACTTACATTTTTTTATTTTGTACCTGCACATATTATTCCTACGAGACAAAATAATTGCTTGTATCATGTTCTACTTAAATCTCAATCCAAATCATTATCTTTTATGCGGCTTACTTACTGCTTTGACGAATCATCTGTGTAGTCTTTTGCCTACCTACAAGAATATTAGAAAAGAAAACTGGATCATAATATATTAAAAGAATAAACTATGCAGGTGTTAGATATTATAAGATTCTATAATTAAAAACCACCGAATTAATCTATATATATAAAACTCTTCCGTTACTGAGTGACTGACTGACAGACAACGCACAGTCGAAACTACTGGTCGTAGACAGCTGAAATTTGGAATGTAGGTTCCTTGGGATATGTAGGGGAGCACTAAGAAAGGATTTTTGGAAATTCAACCCCCAAGGGGGGGAAAAGGGGTAAAAACGTTTGTATGAAAAATCTTATTCCTTGGGTTTATAAACTTGAAACTTGGCATGAACACGTACATAGGCAAGTAAATATGTTTGACATTATAAGTTTTTTCAAACTACCCTCCAATCGTGATTTAGGGGGTGCGATTGGGTGACTGATTTATTAACGCACAGCCGAAACCGCTCGGTATAGGAGTCTGAGATTTTGAACAGAGGTTCCTTTAGTAACATAAGTGAGCACTAAGCAGGGATTTTTGAAATGTCAACCCCCAAGGGGGGGAAACGGGATAAACTGAGCCGGGGCTGCGGGAAAGTTCTAACGAGATATCGTGGCCCCGGAACGCAAAGGGCAACTGAAGGAACGAGGTGGGTTTTAGTCAGTAAAAGTCACAATTTTCTTTCAACTCCTAACCGTTGAGGAGTTGTACCTTCCATCATCAGCTCATTCACATGGGATGATGACTATCAGACGCAAATACTTAAACAGATCTATGAAATTGTCAAAAACGTAATTGCCTGTAAATTTGAGGTTTGCCCTTGATTTCCCTGGAATACCATCATCAGATCCTGACTAGGTAACAACGGGACCAACTTGAAAGTATACTCTACCGAACAAAAAAAGAATCACGTAAATCGATCCATAAATCTCGGCGTAATCGGTATGCATAAATAAAACACCCGAATTTTATTTTCTATTAACTATCACGAGTTGTCTCGATGCTCGATAGATGGCGTTGGCATCGAGATAGATCGCGCTATGGTTTCGTTACCGTCATTTAGCTAGGTAGCGTAAAATATTTTAATTTATCGTGTAATTTTAGCAGCGCCCCTAGCGGACATACGCGAAACTACATATTACACACTACAAATATTTAACGTTTAATTCATTAACTTTTAACTTGACTTATTTAACTTATTTTACTCTCTATTTCAGTTAATTTTTGATTTGTTGATTAGATTTGATATTTTTGATAGTATATTTAGTTAGTGTTGGATAAGTTTTATAGTGTGAGTTGATTTTTTAATATATTCTTCATTTTTTATTCATTTGTTTGTTACTTTATTAGTCTTAGTTAATTTCCATAGATATAGTTTTAGTTAAAAAATTTCTAATTAAAATGGTTCAAGAAATTTTGTTTGTTAATGGGAATTATATTCCTCATGCTGTGGTAGATATAGAAAAAGATGGAGCCTGTTTATTTAGAGCTTTATCTTTTTTGATGTTCGGAACTCAAGACAGGGCTAGGGATGTACGTGAACGCATAATCGGCTTTGTTATTGAAAACTGGACGGAATTTTCGATTATGTCGTGTACTGCACTTGGAGATAATTATTCAACGCCAAATGAATATTACAACGACATGATGAAAACCACTACATATGGAAGTTTGTGCGAATTAGAAGCTGCTGGGCGAATATATGAATATGTTTTCGAAGTATTTCGTGATGGCCAGTTTTATGTGAAAACTGGAGTTGAAGGTCTTCCTGTAAAACGTCTTCGCTTTACTGGCGGGCTTTCTGGTGGTCATTTTGACGTTTATGTTCCAGTTTCATCGTTTTCGGCAACAAAGGTCGCAAAAAAAATTACTCAACGAAGGTTAGAAACGCCTTCACCCATTCCCGAAATCATATTTTCGAACAGTGAGTCCGAGACTGAGTCTGAGTCTGAATTAAAACACGATGAACCAATGCCTAAACAAATAAAAAAAGTGAACAAAAAACGTAGGGCTCGATACACGAATAAAACTCGGAAAAATCAGCAAAAAAAGTCAGTTCGAAGTAACCCTGCAGCACATCGGCAAGCGGTTACAGTGTATCAACGAAACTACCCCCAAGTTCATAGGAAAGCACAAGCTGATTACCAATCTTCACACCCCGAAATACACAGGAAAGCACAAGCTGCTTATCGAACTTCACATCCTGACGAACATCGACAGGAAGTTGCAAATTATCAACATACACACTTGGAGGAACGAAGAAATATTCAGTCTCAATATCGTAAAAATATTAAAGCAAAAACATGGCATACAAAATTACTGTCGGGACTGGCGTATAATCCTGAGTTGTCATACGAAGCAGATAAAGATGTATGTATAGGAACTATGGATCATAAATGCCAGTGGTGCAATGCTTTAAAGTGGAAAGAAGAAACTGTTGGAATGTGTTGCAGTGGAGGGAAGGTTTTGCTTGAGGCCTTTGAACTACCTCCAGAGCCACTTTATAGCTTAATAATTATGGATTTTCATCCTGATCACAATCATTTTATGAGTAACATCCGAAAATATAATGGGTGTTTTCAAATGACCTCATTTGGAGCAAAACTGGTCTCAGAAGATGGATTCATGCCGACATTTAAGGTACAAGGCCAGGTTTATCATCTGATTGGAAGTTTACTGCCTATGGATCAACAGAATGCTCGATTTTTGCAAATTTATTTTGTAGGAGAGGACGAAAGGGAAGCAAACTTGAGATGTTCAAATTTTCCAGGTGTAAAGAAAAATTTAGTGAAAGTGCTTCAAAAAATGCTTCATGATGTAAATCCATGCATAAAAGACTTAAAAACAGCTATCGAAAAGGTTCCAGCTAATTGTGAAACATTTAAAGTTGTTATTAACGCCGAAAAAAAAACAATAGATGGTCATTTAGGTCGTTATAATGCACCTACGACAAATGAAGTAGCGTTAGTCATTGTTGGGCAAGAATTTGAAAACCGTGACATTGTCTTAGAAAGCCATAGTAGTGGTTTGCATCGAATCAGCGAAATCCATAGATCTTACGACGCTTTGCAATATCCTTTGCTTTTTTGTCGTGGTGAGGATGGTTACTCTATTCATTTACCCCAGATCGATCCGAAAACTAAAATGGGTCTTAAAAAGACAATTTCTGCCGCAGATTTCTATTCTTACCGAATAATGTCCAGAGACGGTCAAATCAATCATCTCCTTTACTATCGCTCCCTCTTCAGTCAATTTTTGGTTGACATATATGCTAAGATTGAGACCGAAAGACTCAATTATATACGTCATAATCAGTCTAAACTAAGAGCAGAAAATTATATCCATTTAAAGGATGCCGTAGGTAGGCAAGACGCAGACCCTAATGATCTTGGTCAAATGGTAGTGTTGCCTTCTTCTTTTACAGGTGGACCTCGATACATGCATGAGCGAACCCAAGATGCCATGACCTACGTTCGCCGTTTTGGACGACCGGATCTTTTTATAACATTTACATGTAACCCACAATGGGAAGACATTACAAAACATTTGTTACCAGGTCAAAATTCCCACGACCGTCATGACTTAATCGCTAGAGTGTTCCGTTTAAAAGTTAGAAAAATCATGGACTTACTGACGAAACGTAAAATATTCGGTGAAGTATGCTGTTTTATGTACTCAGTCGAATGGCAAAAGCGTGGCCTTCCACACATTCACATACTACTCTGGCTTAAAAATAGCATAACGACAGATCTCATTGATAAAGTTATTAGTGCCGAAATACCAGATCCAGAAACAGACCCAAAACTGTATGAAATCGTTAAATCTAACATGATGCATGGTCCATGTGGAAGTTTTAATTTCAAGTCACCTTGCATGAAACAAAACAGTTGCAGTAAAAGATTTCCGAAACAACTCATTAAAGAAACTCAAACTGGCGAAGACGGTTACCCACAATACAGGCGTCGTTCTCCAGAAGATGGTGGCTTTACTGTTGACATTAAAGAAGTATGTTTAGATAATCGATGGGTTGTTCCTTACAATGCTGTACTTTCAAGAAGTTTTGGTGCTCATATTAACGTCGAGTACTGTAATTCAGTAAACTCTATTAAATATGTATGCAAATATGTGAATAAAGGGACGGATCAGGCTACTTTCGCCCTTGAAAATAAAAATGACGAGGTGACTACTTACGAAAATGGTAGATATATAAGTAGTTCGGAGGCTGTTTGGCGGATTTTTGGCTTTCCGATTCATGAACATTTTCCTCCAGTTATTCATCTTGCAGTACACTTAGAGAACGGACAGAGAATATACTTTAACCAAGAAAATATTATCGAAAGATTAAATAATCCACCAAATACTACGCTTCTAGCCTTCTTTAAACTTTGTCAAGTAGATATTTTTGCGAAAACTTTGATTTATTCAGATGTACCATCGTATTATACTTGGCATAAAAATAGTCACTTTGAAAGAAGAAAAAGAGGAGCTGACGTACAGGACTGGCCAGATATAAAAAAAGAAAACGCGTTGGGCCGAGTGTATACTGTGCATCCCAATAATGCGGAGTGTTTCTATTTACGTATGCTTCTGCATGAAGTAAAAGGGCCAACTTCATTTGAGGCTCTAAGAACGGTTAACGGTGAAGTACATCCCACTTTTCAATCTGCTTGCAAAGCTTTGGGTTTGCTTGAAGACGACCAGCACTGGTATGCTACCTTACAAGATGCTGCACTTTCTGAATCTCCCTCTAGAATTCGGAATTTGTTTGTAATATTATTAGTGTTTTGTCAAGTGTCAGATCCATTAGGACTTTGGGATAAATTTAAAGATATTTTATCGGAAGATTATAAACATCAAGTCCACAGAAACATAGAGGATGTTGATAACATTTGTAGTGAAGTATACAACAAATGCCTGCAAGTTCTTGAGGAAGCCGTTCTTTCATTAGGTGGGCGTTCACTTAAGGAATATGGGTTGCCACAACCAACCAGGCCACTCGATTTAGGGAACATTATGTTATTAAGAGAGACTAATTACAATACAGATTTTCTAGAGAGATTCGTCAAGGACCATAAAAATACTTTAACAATAGAACAAACGGAAGCATACGATAAAATTATGCATAGTGTTAACACAAATTCAGGACAACTTTTCTTTCTAGACGCGCCAGGTGGCACAGGAAAAACCTACTTAATAAACTTAATTTTAGCTAAAATTAGAAGCTCAAAACATATTGCTTTGGCTGTCGCCTCATCAGGGATCGCGGCCACATTGCTGGAAGGTGGTCGAACTGCGCATGCATGTTTTAAGTTACCACTCGACTTGACTCGCGTAGAAACACCCTTATGCAGTATTTCAAAACAAAGTCACCTAGCTGAAGTATTAAAAAATACAAAAATTATTATCTGGGATGAAATCACCATGGCACACAAAAGAGGAATTGAGGCTTTGAACAGATCTTTACAAGATATTCGGGGTAATAAAAATTTAATGGGTGGCGTAACCGTGCTGTTTGCTGGAGATTTTAGACAAACCTTACCGGTGGTACCCAAGGGAACTCGTGCTGATGAAGTACAAGCATGCCTTAAAAGATCGATTTTGTGGTCCTCCGTAAAAAGTATAACGTTAACTAAAAACATGAGAGCCTATCTGGGGAGTGATTCGACGGCTGGTATATTTTCAACCAGTCTTCTAAAAATAGGAAATGGTGAACATCCTACCAGGGATGGTATATTTGACATCCCTGAAGATATGTGTACATTAGTATATACCATCGAGGAGCTAATACAACACATTTATCCAGGTATTTCCGACATACAAGACAAGCCTATAGAATGGTTTTGCGAACGAGCTATTTTGACTCCGAAGAACGAACAAGCTGCATTTATTAACGACATACTTTTAAAGTCATTCGACGGAGAAGAAAAGATTTATAAATCCATAGACACACCATGCCATGCAGACGACGCTACAAATTATCCGGTCGAATTCTTAAATTCACTTAAACCAGCTGGTCTTCCATACCATAGGCTTGCACTGCGAAAAGGTACACCGGTAATGTTGCTACGTAATCTGAAACCACCGAAATTGTGTAACGGCACCAGGTTGCAAGTCAAAGCCTTACATAAATATTTAGTTGAGGCCGTTATTTTGACAGGATGTGCCCGAGGAGAAACGGTATTCGTCCCGCGCATTCCTCTAATGCCCAATGACCTTCCATTTGAATTTAAGCGCCTTCAATTTCCTCTAAAAGTTTGCTTTGCGATGACGATAAATAAGTCTCAAGGGCAAACTTTTAAAGTCGCTGGTGTTGATTTAAGAGAAGATTGTTTCTCTCATGGACAACTGTATGTTGCTTGCTCGCGTGTCAGCTCTCCCTCTAACCTGTTCATCCTGGTAAATAATAAAAAAACTAAAAATATTGTTTACAAGGAAATCCTGTAAGGCCTCTTCGTCCTATAAATCCTGTTTTTTTTTTCTTTTGAGACGATGATTTTGTCTCACTTTACTTTTTCTATATAGATTTGTATGTATACTAATATTATAAAGAGGAACAATCTATTTTTTTATATGTTTGTTTGTTTACACATGTAATCGATAAACTCCGAAACTACTGAATCGATTTCAAACATTCACCATTAGAAAGCTACATCATCCCTGAGTAACACAGGCTATATTTAATTCCAGTTGTAACAAGATTTCAGCCTGTGGAAGAAAAAGCCCTGTCGAGATCATTAAAAAACGCTATATATAACCGAATTACACGTGGGCGAAGCCGCGGGCGGAAAGCTAGTATAGTATAAAGTATTTAACCAAGCTACTTCACACTATTATTATGATAATATATTTCAATGCATTATCTGGATAAGTTTAAAGAAAAGAAAGAACTAAACAAATATATCATTTAATATAACAAAATGACTCTCGGTACATGAATATAATAAATACAGAATTATAGTCATTACTGTGTAATTATTTAGACACAATTACCAATAACTCAATACGATGTAATACCCATAATAGTAATTACACATATTATAAACAATGTTAGTATAAGAATCACTTATCTTGCCAGTTGTCCAATACAGATTACCTTTAATAGAGGCTTACAGCCAAATTTATAACATAACAGCATCGACAGAAGCGCCAACGGCAGCTTCTGGAGATAAGTCATATTCACAACTTTAAACATCATTAAATATATCATATTAACAATATAATAGTACATAACCATTTTAAATGCCTAAGCATATTTATAATAATCATATCTTTCACACATTTATGGCTTACCTAATAAGATATGTAAATACAACATATTTAATATCTTAAGGCTACTTCCGATAGTTCATCAAATCAATATCTTTTACTACTTTTATAACATAGCAGTAATAACAATGATATATAGTTCTAAATAATTCTAAATTCGTAAATCTAGTTTTAACAACAATATTTATTGTCAACGTTATTATGTAGTTAAATAAATAACTACATATTTATATTACCTACATACCAAATTACTATATAATAACAATCTTATATGTAACAATACTACAATAATATAACACAGGCATAGTTTTTTTAAAGACCATTAAATTGCCAATCATACTACACTTACTACTACAAAGACGCTAATGAGGCTGCAATTTTTTTTTGGTTAAAATTCTAATGGATGTTGTACGTCCCTGTACTATACTACATATATACTATAGACTTATTTTAATTATAATACCACGTTTTTTGTATGTAAAATGTAAAATTTATTAAAAAAATAAAATTTGCCCAACGGATACCAATTTCCTTGAAATTGTTATAACTCTATCATGTTTGCATTATTTTACAGTTGGCTGGTCTCCTGAATTTGTGTGCAAATGTGACGGACATATTTTGCCCGAGAGTATTATTTTTGAATTAAAATAAGTATTGTAGGATAATATCAGCTCCAGCTACACTTTGCTCTGAATATATAAATATTATAAACATTGAACAAATGATATTAAAAGTATATTATGCATTATTTTAAACTCATTATCTTTAATTTTAAAAGGAATTATAATTATTCCATATTAAATTATTAGCCCGAAGGCTAATAAGATATTGAATTCGGTAGTGCTTCCGAAAGAAAATCTCTAAAGATCACGACATTGAATTTTATAATCAAAATATGCATAATCAAAATATGCAAACAATGTGGCTATGCACACGCCGCGTTGATTCATTGAAAATTGATATTAATCAGAAGAAGACCAATATTTACATAATTTAAGAACAACGCACTACTTATCTAAAGAAACGAGTATAATAAATTGATAACAAATTGTTATACTAATAAAAATAACAATAAAACAACATTGGCTGCAACTAAACTTCTGAAACTAAAATAATATTCTAAAATAATATTCAGCGATATGCTATCCTTAATAATGATTAATAAATTACATTTAAAATAGTGATTATTAATAAAATGTTTATATTTTCAATAATATTTTGGGGACTATAAAGTTAGCTTAAGCTGGCAAGTGTTCAATTTCTCAACAAAAAGAAATGTCACAGACTAATTAAGATTTTGTAATTAACTGTCAACAGATAAATAATTTACCTTGTATACGAATTTACCAGATAATAAGAAATAAATAATATTAAAATTATAAATATTAAAATATCTACAGAAATGAAATTTCTATGTAACAAGTTCTAGTCATTAGCTTCGGAGACACACAACGGAATTTTTGAAAAAAATACAGAATACATCTTACAATTGCGGCAACCGCTTGCTTATTCATTGCTGGTACCATTTTTAACTTAACATTTCGACTGCATAATGGAAGGAACCACAAAAAAATTCAATAAAAGTAAAAGTATATTTTTAATTTTCTGTTAACTGTGTTAATTTTTAATTAATTATTCAATAAAAAAAAAATCAGACATAATTTGCTCTTTTTAAGTCTATTACTAACAATTATTTATATGTAGGTAATTTAACAAGCTATTTTAAAATATGCTTTTCCAGTTTTCTTTTGTAGTTTATTATAAGAATTTGATTTCAATTTAATCTAGCGATTTAAGACAGTAGTATATTATTTCATTTGTTTAATAATTAGGACATGTTTTATGTAGCTATGTTTGTTTTTAAAAACCTACGTCAAATTATGAAATTAAATAAATATAAAATGTTATAAGATATTCGTATTGTGGGTTTTCTTAATGTTATCACATTCAATCGAAAATTAGGCAACAATTTATCGTTTCATAAATTAATAAAGATAAAACTTTGATTGTAATAAATTATAACTGTATTTTTACTGTTACAGAAGATTTTAATTAAGAGAAGGCCAACGAAACAAAGTCTAACGACTTGCTAGTCAGTAAACATAGGGCAATAATTATACGGTATTTCCAAAATATTTACATTACTTAGAATTTAATAGACTTCATTAGTGTAAAGAGGAGATTTGAAATAAATTACAAATTGCTGTGAAATTTAATCTCTTTTGTATAATTAATGTAAGTGGGTAAATTAACTGATTCATTTTATAATTTTGTGATTCTGATTGCGGTTATTTCATTATAAATAACTCTTAAAGATTATAAAACTTTCTTTACATTTCTTATAATTTCAAGAGAATGTGCGATCCCAAGTTTAAAATATGATAAACGAGCCGAGATAGAGACTTCTGCGGATGAATAGAAGAATTGCATTTTTGTTTATTCCTGCGGGCACGGCACTTTTTTCTTAATGAAAAGTATTTTATAATACTGAGGTTTCTTGAAAGATATCTCAGTTTAATTATAGAAACTTTAATTATAGAAACCTGCTGAAATAGGTATCAAAATTTGTAAATTAATTGTATTTAAAACGAATATCTAAAATTAGAACGTATACATAGATTAGATACAACAATAGCTCTATGATTCAGGGGAACTCTGTAAAAGGTATATTAACGTCTATTTGTAATGAAAATAAATAATTAGTTCTAAAATTCATAGTTAAATCTAAAAAGTTTTATTTAAGAATTTTCGAAAAGTTATCAAATTATGTCTATATTTTAAAAATATAAAATAAAAGTTTTTAAGGCATTGCCGCTTTAAGAATATACAAACATTAGAGAAAAGCATAAAAGCAATTATATTTAGGTGTATTGTGAGTATAAGAAAGTCTTTACATCAAAAATAAATATTGAATAATAAAATGTTATTACAAATTTCTATTGCTGTATATACTTAGTCATGATAACAATAAAGAGTCCTTGTGTATCATGATACATTACATTCATGAACATAAATTGCTTCCACGGAGTATAATATAAATAAAGTAGATATATCACTATTTACAAGGATTCATACGTAACTTACTTTCAAACGTTCAGAGCAACTTAGTTGATACATAATACACAGCATGTAACTGACGACACGCTCCGTTTGTATGTACCTGTTGTATGCATGTATGTTCATTTAAAATTAGTGCATAAATTAATCATTTGTTGAAAATAATAAAAATAAAATAATCCACTTATCTACTTACAAGTCACAAAAGAATTTATTCGATTTATATACACTTTTGTACGGAGGTAAATAATCCTTTTTTTATCTTGTAAAACCTTAATATTTTAGTAGAAATAAACTGCTCTGAGACAATTTTCAATTTGAAACTGCAAGAAATCTGCTTTTTTTCTTTGTTCCCATCTACATTTTACAAGAATATTACAGCCTGTAAAACTCTCTCTCTTTATTGGATATTAAACTGTAAGTTACTCACTATTGGGTCTTGACTTATTTTCCAAAACGCTTTTAAACGATACCAGTCTATAAAAATCGTATATAACTATCCAATTTGATTCCAAGAATGACGTGTTTTAGATTTATAAGAAACGTAATCCAACAAACTGTAAAACTTACGTTTACGTACTAACGTTACGAACGCTTATGTCGACAGATAGTTAACCAGATGTTTTTGAAGTTAAAATAAAATTATGTACCGTTCCAAAAAAATATTAGTTTGCTTATTTGTGTAATTAGGCGGGTTGAATTTCTGTAACGATGTCTTATCTGTCTGTGGCAATGAATTCTCTGCGCTAGTGGCAGCTTTGAAAAGAAAACAAATTTTCAATAAAGATTTAGATTATGGTTCTGATTTTTATTTTAGTTTTTTTTTTTGTTACGATTACGGGATGAATGTACCTTATCCAATTTCATAATTTACTAGTTTTTTCCCACGGCTTCGCACTTCTTAAATTCGTATTGGAACAATTTTCCAATTTTTTTTTGTAGTGGCTTATATATGACTTGTTTTAAGTGATACAAGCAAAATTACGACATCGCCAGACATCGCTCACTGTCAAAAATCTATTTAAAGTTTTTAATAAGGATGCAATATAAGATACTGTTTTTTTTATACCTCTCTTGTTTTTACTTAAATGTCAATTTAAATACTTTTTAAATAGAGTCCTTAATAACCATTCTAAGCATATATCACAGTTATAGATTTTCATAAAAAATAATCAAAATATGACCATGTAAATTTGAGGAATTCTGAGCTACAGAATCGACGTTATTTTGACCATCAACTTGCAAGTCTGGTGTTTTAATAAAAAAAAATAATAATAATAAATGCCAAATAATATGTATTAGACATTCAGTTACCTATGTGCATTAACAAAATTTTCAATACTGAACATTAACAAAAGCCATTTTTAAGACGAATTGCACGGTTCCATACCATAGTGCGTCGGCCAACCGAACCGCCATAAACGCGATGTCCCTACATTTTAAATCTGTAATATCTTCGAAAATATTCATATTTTTTTTGATGTTTTTTTGTTAGTTTTTTGTCTTATTATATACAATTTAACAAAGTTCGGCAAATTCTATGAAAAATATTTTAACGACTTGTATATTTGTTATATGTGATTATGACATATGTATTATACGAGGTGGATCGCACGTTTAGCTAGAATACAATATAAAACATAAGCATACATAAGCTACTTACCCACATTTAAATTTTAATAAACTACAATTCTCAGATACATTGAAGAAACATAATTTATAAAATATCCTGCAAGTAATACTAGACCGTGATACATACAAAAATAAAATAAACTATAAAATTGAAACTATATTACTTGCAATAGACAAAAAATATTTAGTTTCAGATGAAAATATTATTGATACGAATCAGAGTGAGCATTTTCCGTAGTCGTTTTCAACCCCCATAGGTATCATCGTAGAACTCAATTCTGTATTATCGTGTGTTCAGATAAAACATAAATAAGATTTTTATCACATTGTTTAGACATTGGTACTTTTAAATAAATTAAATTATAATTTTAATAAATAAAAATTGTGGAGTTGTTTATTAGAAAATATATATGTCATAGTTTAATTCATCATTTTTTTTGAGTGAACATAACGGACTTCATGATTTTTAAGAACTGAAACAGTACCAAGGATATATTATTTTCAGTCATAAATTAACGGTTATATAAAAGTATTATAAAACCGCACCTTGACTTACCTACTGACGATCGGAAGTGTTGTACATATTTATAAATAGAAATAAGAAAATTCAGATATATATTCAGATGCACAACGACGCCATGTTCATAAGGAAATCCAAAACGGCGACACAGCCAAAGTTTGAAAGTTCCTTCATACATAAGAAGTTAGGATTTATAAGCCTCATAATAAAGCTCAAATTCGCTCTATGCTATCTATCTATTCGAACTATGAAAAACTGAAGGTTCTGTTAAGTGTTTCTATACGTGATCGAATCAGAAATTTGAAGATCCCTGAAAAAACAAAACTCACCGACATAGCCCAGCAGATAGCAGTTCTCGGGGTACACAGCTCGACAATTCGATGGCTGTTGGGGCCGTAAGGTTCTCGGATGGAGATCATGACCAGGAAAGCCCTTCATAGGTCGGATCCCCTTCGATGGACAGATGACCTAATAAGGGTCGCAGAGAGCTGTTGGACGCAGACCGTACAAAACCGTCCGTATTGGAGGCGCATTGGGAAAGCTTATGTCGAGTTGTAGACGTCGATTGACTGATGATGATGTAAATCGTTGTAATCGTT
The DNA here is from genome assembly GCA_959347405.1 of Napeogenes sylphis. Classification (NCBI taxonomy): domain Eukaryota; kingdom Metazoa; phylum Arthropoda; class Insecta; order Lepidoptera; family Nymphalidae; genus Napeogenes; species Napeogenes sylphis. The sequence continues at coordinate 22,686,941 of OY365788.1, read as the reverse complement.
CAGTCAATCGACAAATAGCCATAACATAATATATCAACACTTGAAAAAGAATATAACCATAATAAATGTAATAATATTATACATATTATACAAATACTATACATAATAAATGTAATAATATTATAATATGTATATTATATTACTTTATCATTGTCCGAAAGACTGGAAAAGAAAAATTGTAATATATTTTTTTTTTGTAGGATTTTAGTATAAAACTCATAAAATATTTCTTTATACGTAAAAATATAAGGTACGAAGGAAATATAATATATTCGGTGGGCATAGGAGGATTTTCGAAAGAAACCTAATAGATGTCACCACCGTCCCGATAAAGACGATCACATATAGAATGCTTAATTCACCGAGGCGGACAGCAATACGGTAGCTCAGTTGGTAGAGCGACGGGACGGTTTCCCAGTAGTCGCGGGTTCGAATCCCTGCCCGTGTCGGTTTTTTACATTCTATATTTATATAAATTTAAATAAGCTTAACATGGCTATACATGTTCCAAGATATTTTCAAAAATTGATTTCGGTAGTGGCATCTTTTCAATGTTTATTTATCTATACTGCAAAGTTAGAAACATTGGTTAGAATTTTCGAAAGAAACCTAATAGATGTCACCACCGTCCCGATAAAAACGATCACATATAGAATGCTTAATTCACCGAGGCGGACAGCGATACGGTAGCTCAGTTGGTAGAGCGACGGGACGGTTTCCCAGTAGTCGCGTGTTCGAATCCCTGCCCGTGTCGGTTTTTTACATTCTATATTTATATAAATTTAAATAAGCTTAACATGGCTATACATGTTTAAAGATATTTTCAGTTTATATTAACTAGATTATGCTTAACTAATAAGTTTTATTGGATACCTAAATTCATCTAATTGTTCAAAGAAGATGCTTATGTTATTAGGTTTCGGAGCATCTCTTGATTATTTAATCAATAATTCAAATACTAATTATGTTTGTAATAATAATGCATAACTTTGAGTTAGGTCAATTAAGTTCTCTAAATTATTTTCCAAACATCTTTTCAATACAATGACATCGAAATCACTTTTCTCGAAAAATACCTAACACACTATATTTAAATGTACATATAAATCATCTTCTTCTTTTCTTTCTGTATAGGTACAATATGATATAGAAAGATGCTATAAATATGAAAACAATAATGTTTAAAATAAGAATGTCTACGCTGTTATTATATGCCTTGATTAATTTCCATTTTTTAATATATATTTGAAAAAAATATTTCAAGAGTGCGAAAAAAATATGATAGTAAACTGTTTAATAATATGCTGTAATAGAGGCTAATTGAGATTAAAGGTGTATGTTGCCTAAATGGAGTTAAAGTCAAAATTAATACTAAATTTTGAAATGGATTCATTTTTAGAATAGATAAAGTTATCCAATTTCATAAAATTAAACAAATTACCAATATTCGACATCTTTTTTTATTTTTAAGATTATAAAAAACTTTTTTACCTAAAGCTAAAAGTTAAAATTTTTATAACCACATATAAAACGTTCCCACGGGAACGGTTTTAAATAACAATATTTCTTTTAATATTGAATATTAATTAAAATAAAGGTATAAATAAAGGTATAAAAATAGTTTAACCAATAAATATTTTGTTGTTTACTTGATGGCATCAGTTTCGTATAAAATACATATATAAAAAAAAATATTCCGGTCGTGTGTAGAGTACTGTGGTCACATATTTGCTGGTGCCGCAAAGTCTCATCTTGCGGTACTGGACTCAGTTGAGAGGCGAGCAAAGAGGCTTATAGGCGATCCCGAATTGGTCGGAGCCGACCTCCAAAGCCTTGAGCACAGGCGTAGAATTGCTAGCCTCTCAGTATTCTATAGGATACATTTTGGTGAGTGTGCGCTGGAATTACACAATTTAATTCCCCCGTCCCCCTTCCATCACCGGACGTCCCGACGCACGGTAGGTTTTCATCCTTTTGTTGTGGACATTCCACCTGTCCGAACGAAGCGCTTTGTTTCCTCATTTTTACTGCGTACAGCAAAGGATTGGAACAGCTTGCCTGCGTCGGTATTTCCGACCGAATACAATGTGGGTGTCTTCAAGCGAAGAGTGAATAGGTTGCTAGGGTAATGCGCCTTACCACCTAAGACTACATTCCACTTACCATCAGGTGGAATGTAGTCAAGCATTGCCCTAGATCGTATAAAAAAAAAAAAAAAAAAAAAAAAATAATCAAAATATTTTAAGAAAATTGAATAGCATTTTTTTTTTTAAACAATGGAGTACTATAATTGGATCGTTTAGTTATACATTCATCTACAACCCCATAAATAAATTTGGAACTACCACTAAAAGTAGAAAATTATATATAACTCAAAATAAAATTACTTCAAAACAGTGTTAATACAAAATAAGAGGCAGCAAGCTTACTGGTAATTTAAATTTCATCCCTCAAGGAAGGATAAAGAACAAATAATAATGAATTCTATTAAAGCAAAAAGACTTTCGAAAAATTAGATTTTAACAATCATAACAAGTTTCAGTTATAAATATAAAACAACCTGTATGTAATGCATATGTACCTATTTTCTCAAAAATAGGTACCTAAATTCTTACGAAAGTTCTATAAATAAAGAATTCCACTTTCTCACAAGAAGATAAAAAGTTTTGGTCACCTTTAGAATTATTCTATCAATTATATATAACTTATACTGTATGTATGTATACGGTATATAACTTATTTCGCGGTCTACAGTGGATCTACTGTTAGGATTTGCACTTCAATGTTTAATATCCAACCATTTGTAATAGAATGGGCAAGACCAGCATTTACAACTAGTTTTATAATATTTTAACACGATAATGTTTAGGTGAGGGTAATTTACAATTTCATAACCAACTTACAGATACTATTATTTATACCTTATAATAAGTTCTAATAATTAATAAAAGATTTAACATTATGTTAAAATATCCTATGCTTCTTTCTTAAAACATTTAACAGTAAATACTAAATAATATTCCATTATTAATTACGTTAGTGGCGCTACTGTTTTATACTATTTCAAAACTTATGAATAAAACATGTAAATTCTGATGTATTTACCATTTAAATTATTGTAAATAAATATTACTATCACTACATATTTGTCTGTACAAATTGATGTTATAATTTTATACTAATGTTGTTTGTATGTTAACTATTTTTTAAATAACCCACTAATTATTGATAATATAATAAGTCAAAACAAACATTAAAGGTAGTGGTTTTCAAAATCCAATAAAAAAATGCTATTCTGACGCAGACTCTTTTCTACTACATATTTTGCTTTTAACTTTTACTTTGAACTATTATTTACTATATTAATCCTAACCATTTTCGGCATTATTTATATGTATCGAAATCGCTTATATTTAAATGTTTTTACATTTATCGTTCACCTCTTCTAAGCCTAGATCGATTAAGCTTAGGCAACATTTTAAATTTGATAGCAACTACATCACATATTTAATTTTTGCGTTAAGAAAGAAAAATATGTTATAGTAAAATGATAAGCAATAATAGCTTTTCGAACTGTGATTTCAATTATGTGAACTTACTACATTCAAATTAATGTCAAGAAAAATTGGAGCTTATAAGATACTCACGTAACATTAAAATTGTACCCTAAAAAAGGTTTTTAGTTTTTACTTTACTTAATATATTGGTTTTAATTGAATGGAATTCAAATTGTTTAAGAGATATTCATGAATTGTTGAGAACACAATAAAAAAATTAAATAAATTAAATGTTGCTAGATTGATTGAATATAGTAGTTTCATTAACATTAATAAAATGTTTTTGTTGCAATTGAATAATTTTAATAAAAAAGTGTTAATGAATGTTAGTATAAAGTACACTCTTAATTCCTCTTTAAAAATAAAGGATATTAAGCATTGTGCATTAGTAGTGAAGCATCTCAGATGTTGAAACAAAGCGGTTTCTACTCTTTCAATACAAAAACGATTCACTGAGGTTGAGTAAAGCACTATTATAAGCATCAACTGCAGTGCCTGATTCAGACTTTTTAGATGGCAAGTTCTGAGTAATTATACTAAAAATTATAGTGTATACAAGCCATTTGTGAAAGTGTAACATCTTTTTTTGTTTAACATTATTTTGTGAAACTTATACATATATTATAAAAAAAAATATGTTTATGAATGTGTTTTTTTTTTCAATAAATTTTATTAGGTGACAGGAAGACTCGACTCCAGCATGCGTGGGTTTAAAAAGGTTAATGAAAGTTCTACCAAGTATACGTTACTAGCTGGGGTTATAGAAAAATGACTCAGGCAGCGATATAGTATAATGAAGGGTGCCCTGATTGCTGTGCTTCGTTCCCCAATCTTGAGTGTTGAAACGATTGTTCACCTTGATTTCGATTGAACTTGAAGTTTATAATATATGATACCTCAATTACCATATAATTTGAAAGACATGTTTTGTTTTTTGTGATTCCTGAATTACCATGTAATTCTAGAAACATGTATTATTTTTGTGATACTTAAAATATCATGCAATTCAGAATACATGTATTATTTCTGTGATACCTAAATTATGATATAATTTTAAGAAATGTATTTATAATTTGTTCAATTTTTTGTATAATTTGAAACTCGGGATATATGTGTGGTATAACGGATCCATGACATGACATGTAACAGATTATGTATCTCAGCATATATTTAAGTATGAGTGAGAAGCATATATAGTTAGTAGCGTAGATAGTTTTATTGTATATAAAATGGTGCCTTAACGGGTGTCCGGACAGTTTATGCGACAAAAGTTTTGTAAAAGAATAAATTGTTATATTATTTTTAATTGGCAGATGATCAAAAGGAGCAGGATAATACAGTGTTGTACCTGTCATTGTCAACGTCTGTTTGTCGCGATCGTTGGTCATTATATTTTTGGTATTCTTTGCGGAAAGTGATTAGCACCGTGACTCCTTGTTCATTAAGAACATTTTTTTTACCTTGTATTGTTAATTTATATCTGAGTTGACATGCATACAATTTTAATTAAGTTTAAATTATTGTAATTACGTAGAGTGATAATATTTTGTTATTTTTTATTTCTTTCGTCTGACCCTAAATATAGCAGAGTATCTTATCAAGTTTTTATGAAATCTTAACTAAAATGAATGTTAGGATCACGACAGTTGAAATATGTTTTTCTAAGCGTGGGGTCGCATGAAACACGGCATGACGAATTGATGACTACTACTAACCGTCGCAATGTTGATGTCATTGCCTTAAACAAATCATAGTTGAGGGACGCGCCTCGGTTATTCCTCGCTATCAGATACGTCCCAAGAAAATACCCCCAGATTTGCGGGTACTAGGTGGAGGTACTCCACTTTACTATCAACAATGTCCACTATTCTATTAACCTCAGAAATTCAGTCCACAACCATTGACGTTCCAAATGGCCGTTAAATGTAATTGAACATAATGTCATGTTTCATTTGGTTTAAGCCTATCATATGTTTTAGTTCCTAATTGATAAAAAACCACTTTATTATTCGTGGAATAAAAAAAAACGATCAAAAGCTAGGCAAACTCGCGCAAGAAGGGTTTCTATTTACTTTTTTGTTATTTGATTATTAATTTTATATTATTACAATATAAACCAAATATTGTCTACCTGTTGCCGATATTACTATCGAGCAAAAAAATCACGTTTTATGTACGGGAGCCCCAGCTAGGAGCCCCAATAGGTTTATATTACTAAAGATAAAGTCGAGGTCAGAAAAAAAATGTTGAAGTTAGTTAATTTAGTAAATTATTCTATAATTAATTTATAAATTATTCATTAAATATTACTTTACTAAAATGTAAGATTATAGTATATACTATCTTACTTTTTCTTTTATAATATTTTCAATAACTGTATACCTGTAAATACCGCTACAATAACGAAGCTAAATTACGAGGACTATACTCGTAATTGCGACGGTAGCAATGCTGATGTCACTCTTTTTAAAAACAGTATGGAGGTAATTTCTCCGATATAACATAAAAACCGTTTTTTGTGTCGAATTTAATAGACAATTTAGACTTCGTTTTTAGATATTTATTTCCAGGGAGATAGTAATGTTTATTATATTCATTTTGTGATAATCCCTTATTTTTAGTAAGATCAAAGAGCAATTACAAAGTATAAAAAAAAATATATGAAATATACGAACAAAATATTCTTAATCTTATTTCCGTTACATAATTTTGTACATTCTTTATTTTTTTAAATATAATTAATTGTTAATATTTTCGTATTTATAAAAGTTTATTATATATATATAAATTATTCAATATATGTCGAAATTATTCGCGGTGTTAATATGTATATATATTCAAATTATATTTATTATGCCTTTACTATTCTGAAAGTATATTAAAATTTGTTAATAGGTATATTGTATAATGTTGGTACATACCACTAACTCACTTTCAAAAGTGGCTGAAACTACTGAGCCATGGATTTTGATTGATTATTTTATATTAAGTGTATTAAAGTTAACAAGTTAACAATTCGAAAGTTATTAGGTAAATATTTTGAATCGCTATGCGGAATTGATTGCTTGAGAATAAATTTAGCTCAAACCACTTTATCAATGCTATGATATAGACCGAATTCAAACAAACTGGTCTTTGAAGATTTAAAACAATTGAACGGTGTCGTGCACCTGATTCCATTCTATAACTTCTATTAACAGATTTCATGAGTATGAGAGATGCCTGATGCCATTACAACTTAACTACGCCCATGTAATTAAATTTTCAAAAGTATTTAAACCCCAAATCGTTAAATAATACCTTGCTAATGTGACCCAAGCTTTAAACAAATATTTTAGTCGGTAATGTGACCCAAGCTTCTAGGACATTTGTTTAATGTCCTAGAAGTTCTCCTTAACTTTCATTAACTCGTACTCTTTATGACTGACAAGTGTTAAGGGTATATAGGGACCGATATTTTAGAATACCACAAGGATTATCAAAGAATATTTAGGTCTGCTTCTGTAACATTTATAGAAGCAATATAAGAGTCTTTGTATGTTTGTTTAAGTATACGCTTTCTTTATGAGATTGATGTAATTTATTTAAAAAAATATATAGATTACGAGTAACAAAGAAAACGTAAGATAACAAAAGGAAGGTATAATTCCTACGCACCTCATACTAAAATATACTAAAATAATCTTATTTAGCCCCCAAAATATCCTCAGACTTTATTTAGTTATTTTCCTCTAGACTCCAAGTTCAATTAATTATTTATTAAGATTTGTTCTAATAATGTCATATATATAAACCTACCTACTTAATATATACCTAATATTTTATTTAAGTATTTATAATTTAAAATGTATGCTTCTAAGTTTATCTATTTGATGATTATTATGTGAACGGAAGGACATCCTTCCGTTTTTCATATTTTCGCTAGAGGCATTGTTCTCAATGTCAAAATTTAATAACAAAGCGTATAAAAACTAAATAATGGATTTTTTTGATATATTTACTCACTCTAGTTTATATTTTGTAAAAATGATTCTCTATTTTACCTGTATATCGTTTTTCCTTTTTTTTAATAATTTTAATTTAAAATAAAAGTGCATAAGAGGCAGGCGTTAACAAAATTTTTTAGTATTTTGTTCATAATTTTTACATGTTACAGACATGATAACTCATATTGCTTCTCGTGTACTTACAAAAAATATACAAATGGATCCACTTAGTTTTCTATCGCATAATTACCCGAATGCCGTAGCTTAAATATTATGTTTGTAAAATCCTATCGGTATCCTATCGGTTACAGATCTTCAATTTACACATGGGCATTATACATAATACATTACATAACGCCTTAACTAATAATAATGTAATGAAAAAGTTATGAAAAACAGTCCTCACGTTGTGTATTTCAGCACACGTAAAAAATATTAAACAATTGTTAGGTAAAAAGATGTTAGAGTAAATGTGGTATCTGAGCACAGGTTCTTAAGCTTATCAATGAGGCATAAATTCTGGTATCATAAATACTATGATATGAAAATTATATCTCTCGCCTCAAAAATAACGTAAACAATAACTTATTAATCTGCTTATGACAAAAAAAATAACGTGTAATTAGGTCGTAGTGGACTTTTTTTTTCATTTTCCTTATGCTGACTTAAGTTTATAAATTCGAATACAATTTCATTCCCTTTACTGCCTACTATCTAAATGTGAATGCAAATTCTCCTATAGCCAGATGTAATTGCTCATGGATCAGTCCAGGCTCAGAGTGAGACGATTGCATTTTCTATTTAGATGCAGTGTGTCTCGGATGACATGGCACAAATTTATGTGCCCTTTAGGTAGAAACTGTGATAAATTTTCGCCTATTCACAAACTACATCCTCTTAAGTCTAGGTTTAATATTATTGTATTTATGATGTATGATATATATACATAGTATAGTACCTTTCATTAAAAACAAATTATGATATTTTATAGAAAATGTTTGTCCATTTTAAAATAAACTACAAACATCAATTATCTTACAAAAAATGTAAAGTTACTAAAACGGTGTGTGATCCAAAATGATGACTTACGTATTTAAAATTAAAATAAAACTTAGTAAAAGAAGGTTTAGTAAGACATGATCATGCCACCCCACTGGCACACATACGAAACTATAAGGTATATATTGAATATTCCAAGTGCAACGAGCTCAATGATAAACATTTTTATAAATACTGTTGGAATTTAGTAAAATATTAAAGAAGTCAAAATATTATTATTAATCCAAAAATTATCTGTGGCTCATAAATTGCTAACTCCCACTACCCATAATTAATAACTCAAAAACCGTCTGTATAAGATACCAAAACTAACTTTAGTAATTCTAAATAAATATATGTAAGTTGGTAAACCTAAATGGTTTTTATAAATATATAAAATCGTAACTATCAATGTAAGCGTGTTTAATAATAAAAATACAATTTAATTTAAATAAATGATACCTATTTAAAGCTGCACATATAATACAATCCCACATAGAATCACAACTAAATAGCCTTAAATGCGTCGGACAAAGAATTAACCCAAGTGGAAGTAACTAGAAAAAAAATCTATAAAATATTTAATAGTTTCAACTCAACTCTACTCCTTCATATACTTCGATCACCGCAACTATAGGTCATAATCCATAGCCATCATCTTAATTATGCAATTTTTTTTTTTTGTTACAATAACTTAGCTCTTTGAGACATTTGAAGTCTAATATCAACTAGTTGTTCCAAAAAATATTTTACGGTCTTTGTAATTGATTGTCACCTTCTAGTTTTATGCAAAAAATATATATATATTTTAAAATTAAATAAAATATTATTTTATATATATATAATATTTTATTATTTACTAGCTTCAAATTCGACATCACGAAATTTTAGTGTTTACAGGTTGATGTTTTATTTATTCTTATAATTTTCATATTATTCATATGATTGAAAACAGAAGCAATTAAATTTATATAATAAAATCACATTTTATATTTATAATCTTCTTAGATTGTTAAAATAATTAATGAAATGTAATATATTTCACTTCAGAAGTTACAGTTTGCTGTCTATGATTGTCTTGCTTCAAGTTATGAAATGTTCTAATAAATATCCTATATTTACTTTCTTCCACTCTAGGATTTGTGGATAAACATTCGACATATTATCTAGAGGTCCACCTACGATGATGTATTTGTTATTTGTTATCTTAGATCAACAGGGATGAACTTTTTTTTTGCTTCCTTTGTTTCTTTAGTAAAGTCTGGTAAGGAACACTTAAATAACTTAAGAATAATCTTCCCCATTTTTACGAAACTTGTAATAGATGTAATACTACTACCTACAGATGTAATAAACAATATTTTTTTTAAATTGTAAAGGGGCACTATGACGTTTAATCAAACTTTAGCATTCAGTGGGGCTCTTGAATTTAAAATTGCATTGAAGTCATTTGTTCTATGTAAAGAAATTTTTTTTTAAGTCATGGTCTTTTCATGCATTGATTTTTAAAACTATTCAAATTTACGGTAGTCTGGTTTGAAACGTGATATTTTTAATCTGTTGAACGCGGGAAAAAAAATTAAGAATAGATTTAAATATAGTGTAAGGTTATCAGAGACCCATAGAACAGCAACAATAGTTTTCTTCTTCCCAATACAGACCCTGTTGCTCTGACAATTTCATTTATTTTAAGTAAGGTTTTGTTTTTTCATAAAATTAAAATAAACTTATGTAGAAAAATGTTCTGAAAAAAGATTTTAAAGTGTTTTAGTTATAAAATCCAGGGGTAATAGCAATTACTGCAACTCGTTTATCCCTTAAATAAACTCGGCGTGAATATTAAATGCTAGAATCTCTAAAGAATATATATTATATAACTATTTTAATTAAAAATAAAATAAAAATTCTTTAAGACTTTTATGTAAAATGATTTAATTTGTGCATATTTTTAATGCCACGTTGGACTCATTGTACCTCATTACGGATAAACTTCACATACTTAACAACCTCTCCTTTCTCTTTCAAGACTCACTACATATTTTTACAAGGTTACTCTGCTTTTCCTTCGATCTATGATCAACACACATAAGTTTCTTTGGCTTAATTTTTCTCTCCTAATTTTCTAAAAACAAATATGTTTTTCAATAGTTACTCAAACCAGTATAAACCCAATTTCATTTTGGGTGGTTTCACTTTTGTATTATATTCTCAAGAGCATTATTCTTTGATAGTTATTGTAGTTTTGTACATTTCCTTAATTTTAAGGATGAATGCGTGTATTACTCTGATTCGGCAGCATCGCCTTTTTGCAATCAGATAAAGAACATAGTCAGTCACTTACATACATTCTTTTGTAGTAACTTTTATATTATCATATAAAATCTATCTTAATGTTGGGGCCCGCTGCTTTTGTTCTTCATGCTTTTACGTTGGCTCTCTTACTTCATCCCCATATTTTTTTAAACCATATTCATATTTGATTCTACAGCTTCCACCGTTCTCATCTATTTATTTTTCTTCTTCATCAACTTTTCAAACTATCTTTTTATTATACACATATTTGTTCTTCAATCTTTAATACACACACATTTCATTATGATGATAATAAACAAGAAATCTTTAACTTTTTTATAAAGTTAACGTTAAGTAAAGTTTTTTGTATAAAGTTAACGATTTCTTGTTTAGTTTATTTATTCTAGAGCAATAAACCAGCACGGGTTTGATTAAACCCTTTGGTCCGTCGTATATATACTCGTTTCACTTTATTTCTTTTACTAATAAAAAGGTCCGAAATATTTTCTGTTATACAAACATGATTTCATAACACTAAAAATAAATGATTGACGATTTACAAAATATATTTATTCAGCTTGTTTTCTTTCTCAAATAATACTCGCACATGGTTGTCTACACGACTTTTAACTATAACAATGTTTTATTATAGAATTCTAAAACTAAACTTTAGTTAGTCTACAGTTTTAAATAACTAAACTGCAGTGCGGCAACATCGTTAAATGCCAAAAATAAAACTGCATGTACTAAAGACTTTTATTTATTTTGTAATAAGTTTCCATGTTTGTACAAAAATATAAGTATAACTGTTACTGATAAAAAAATACAATGCAATGGTTATATCGTAATTAAACTATGAATAGTTATATTCGGTTTAAGCCGTGAGTAATTTCTTACTAATAAACTCAGTATAACATTGTCATAACTATTCTGTCATTATGTCAAATGCACAAAACGGCAACGTCGGAATTCATAAACAAACTTGCGAAACATAATATTTATCAGTTTTATTTAATAAGAATTATAAAATGACTAATAAAAAAAATGCAATACTAACTGAAAAATACGAAAAGAAGAAAAGGTATAATTACCTAATTACCATGTTATTACAATATAAAATATAAAAAAAAAAATAAAAAAAAATAGGAGTTCTCGCCTCTTGAGAAAATTACATGAAATTTTGAATCCTTCTATTATTTTACCCGATAAAGAAATTTAATTATTTACATTTAATCGTAAGTAAAACTAAATTTACCTATACATCTAATTTCTAAATTATTAATTAAATTAGAATATGGACTTTTTACAATGGAATGTTAATGGATATTTCAAAAGAATAGAAAACATAAAATTATTGGTTAGTCGGTTGAGTCCAGACTGTATTTGTTTACGAATCGCTGAAGCTGTAACAAGGCTAGTGGCAGAGTAGTTATATTTGTTAAACCTTCCCTAAAGAAATACAAGTTAATACAAATTTACAAAAAACAAAATATCCTTTTAAGTTTGTTTTTATACATGCCATTGCAAAAAGGACATGAGCATGAGCATGAGAATGAGCATGAGCATGAGCATGAGCATGAGCATGAGCATGAGCATGAGCATGATCATGAGCATAAGCATAAGGTTAGCGTAAGCGTAAGCGTAAGCATAAGTGTTAGCATAAGCGTAATCGTAATCGTAATCGTAATCGTAATCGTAATCGTAATCGTAATCGTAATCGTAATCGTAATCGTAATCGTAATCGTAATCGTAATCGTAATCGTAATCGTAATCGTAATCGTAATCGTAATCGTAATCGTAATCGTAATCGTAATCGTAATCGTAATCGTAATCGTAATCGTAATCGTAATCGTAATCGTAATCGTAATCGTAATCGTAATCGTAATCGTAATCGTAATCGTAATCGTAATCGTAATCGTAATCGTAATCGTAATCGTAATCGTAATCGTAATCGTAATCGTAATCGTAATCGTAATCGTAATCGTAATCGTAATCGTAATCGTAATCGTAATCGTAATCGTAATCGTAATCGTAATCGTAATCGTAATCGTAATCGTAATCGTAATCGTAATCGTAATCGTAATCGTAATCGTAATCGTAATCGTAATCGTAAGCGTTATCGTAAGCGTAAGCGTAAGCGTAAGCGTAAGCGTAAGCGTAAGCGTAAGCGTAAGCGTAAGCGTAAGCGTAAGCGTAAGCGTAAGCGTAAGCGTAAGCGTAAGCGTAATCGTAATCGTAATCGTAATCGTAAAATATCGATAAATATATTTGTCAATTTATTTATTAATATGATTTAATTCCAATCCAAATGTTACAATAAATAAATTATCACGATTTCTCTAGTTGAACTTTATGAACTGAACTGAACTTCCTATACAAGAAACGTTATTTTTTTTATTATTTATTTATTTATTTATTTTTTATATCACGATAGTGGCAACAAGCTCATGGACCGAGTTGACCGAGCACCGAGTTGAAAATGCAATCTATGTATTACATAATGAGGCACGTGCTTCTCGAGTCAAAACTATCTTTTAAAAAGTAAGTTAATTTATAATTTAAATATTGATTTAATTTATAATTTAAATGTTTTTGTATACCTTTCAAATGTATAAATTGTAAATATATGTTTTTTCCATTATTCGTTATTTTTTATTTATTTGCAATTTGTATATTTTGGAATTGTTTTATGTATACGTATATATACGTTTATAGAAAACACAAATTCAGACGACAAAAGCAGAAGCTTCTACCTGCAAAAAAGATAAAACAATAATATTGAAAAGTGTTTATAATTTTAAAGAGCATAAGCATGAGCATGAGCATGCATGAGCATGCATGAGCATGAGCATGAGCATGAGCATGAGCATGAGCATAAGCATAAGCATTTAAAATAAGCATTAAGCATAAGCATTAAAAATAAGCTTTTAAAATAAGCATTAAGAAAAAGCATAAAGCATAAGCATTTAAAATAAGCTTTTAAAATAATTATTTAGCATAAAAATAAAGTATAAGCATTAAGCATAAGCTTTAAGCATAAGCATTGAGCATAAGCATTAAAAATAAGCTTTTAAAATAAGCATTAAGAAAAAGCATTAAGCATAAGCATTAAGCAGCAAGCCTCATGTCTAAAGCATCAAGAATTAATAATTGAGCATTAAACATCAAGCATAGCATCCAACATGGAGCATAGCATCAGACATCGAGCATATCATAGAGGATCATGCATATGTATTCGTTTTTTATTTGTCAGTGGCGCCTCGGATTTCTTGTTTTATAATATTTATATAAAATTTCAAATTATATGTATTATCTCAAGTAACCCTCCGCTGAATCTTGCTGGCATAATCTTAGGCATTTACCTAATTTTATTTTACTTTATTCATAATAAAGGTCAATGTTGTTTATATTAAATCAATAAATTATTTTTACTACGAAATTATTTTTACCAAAAAAGCTAAATTTCCTTTTTTTTAAACTAAGCATTAAACATGAAGCATTTAGCATTAAGCAAAATTATTAAGGATAAGCATAAGTAGTAAGCATAAGCATTAAGCATTAAGCATAAGCATTAAGCCTCATGTCTCAAGACTCAAGAATTGAGTATCGAGCATCGAACATCAAGCATAGCATCCAACATCGAGCATAGTACCAAACATCGAGCATATCATCGAGGATCATGCATGTGTATTCGCTTTTGATTTGTCAGTGGCGCGTCGGATTTCTTGTTTTATAATTTATATAAAATTTCAAATTTAATGTATCATCTTAAATAATCCACCGCTGAATCAGGCTGGCATAATTTTAGGCATTCACCTAATTTTATTTTACTTTATTCATAATAAAGGTCAATGTAGCTTATATTAAATCAATAAATTATTTTTACCACAAAAGGTAAATTTCATTTTTTTTTAAATAAGCTTTAAACATGAAGCATAAGCAAAAGCATTAAGCATAAGCATTTAAAAAAAGCATTAAAATTTAAGCATAAGCATAAAGTATAAGCATAAGCATTAAATATAAGCTTTAAAAATAAGCATTAAGAAAAAGTATTAAGCATAAACATTTAAAATAAGCTTTTAAAATAAGCATTTAATATAAGCATTAATCAGCAAGCCTCATGTCTAAAGCATCAAGAATTAATTATTGAGCATTGAGCATTGAACATCAAGCATAGCATCCAACATTTAGCATAGCATCGGACATCGAGCATATCATAGAAGATCATGCATACGTATTCGCTTTTAATATGTCAGTGGCGCCTCGGATTTCTTGTTTTATAATATTTATATAAAATTTCAAATTTAATGTATTATCTCAAGTAACCCTTTCGCAGAATCTAGCTGGCATAATTTTGGGCATTTACCTTATTTTATTTTACTTTATTCATAATAAAGGTCAATGTTGTTTTTATTAAATCAATAAATTATTTTTACCACGAAATTATTTTTACCAAAAAAGCAAAATTTCCTTTTTTTTAAACTAAGCATTAGACATGAAGCATTTAGCATTAAGCAAAAGCATTAAGGATCAGCATAAAGCATAAGCTTTACGCATAAGCATTAAGCATAAGCATTTAAAATAAGCATGAAGAAAAAGCATTAAGCATAAGCATTTAAAATAAGCTTTTTAAATAAGCATTTAGCATAAGAATTAAAAATAAGCTTTAAAAATAAACTTTTAAAATAAGCATTAAGAAAAAGCATTAAGCATAAGCATTTTAAATAAGCATGAAGAAAAAGCATTAAGCAGAAGCATTTAAAATAAGCTTTTAAAATAAGCTTTTTAAATAAGCATTTAGCAATAAGCAAAAGCATTAAGGATAAGCATAAGTAGTAAGCATAAGCATTAAGCATTAAGCATATGCATTAAGCATAAGCATTAAGCATAAGCTTTGAGCATAAGCATTAAGCATAAGCATTTAAAATAAGCATTTAAAACAAGCATTAAGCATAAGCATTAAAAATAAGCTTTTAAAATAAGCATTAAGAAAAAGCATTAGGCATAAGCATTTAAAATAAGCAAGAAGAAAAAGCATTAAGCATAAGCATTTAAAAAAAGCTTTTTAAATAAGCATTTAGCATAAGCATTAAAAATAAGCTTTAAAAATAAACTTTTAAAATAAGCATTAAGAAAAAGCATTAAGCATAAGCATTTTAAATAAGCATGAAGAAAAAGAATTAAGCAAAAGCATTTAAAATAAGCTTTTAAAATAAGCATTTAGCATAAGCATTTAGCAATAAGCAAAAGCATTAAGGATAAGCATAAGTAGTAAGCATAAGCATTAAGCATTAAGCAAAAGCATCAAAAATAAGCTTTCAAAATAAGCATTAAGCATAAGCATTTAAAATAAGCTTTTAAAATAAGCATTTAGCATAAGCATTAAGCATAGGCATTAAGCATAAGCATTTAAAATAAGCATGAAGAAAAAGCATTAAGCATAAGCATTTAAAATAAGCTTTTTAAATAAGCATTAAGCATAAGCATTAAAAATAAGAATTTAAAATAAGCATTAGGCATAAGCATTAAGCATAAGCTTTAAAAATAAGCTTTTAAAAAAAGCATTAAGAAAAAGCATAAAGCATAAGCATTTAAAATAAGCATGAAGAAAAAGCATTAAGCATAAGCATTTAAAATAAGCTTTTAAAATAAGCATTTAGCATAAGCATTAAGCATAAGCATTAAGCATAAGCATTAAGCATAAGCATTAAGCATAAGCATTTAAAATAAGCATTTAAAATAAGCATTAAGCATAAGCATTAAGCATAAGCATTAAAAATAAGCATTTAAAATAAGCATTAAGCATAAGCATTAAAAATAAGCTTTAAAAATAAGCATTAAGAAAAAGCATTAAGCATAAGCATTTTAAATAAGCATGAAGAAAAAGCATTAAGCAGAAGCATTTAAAATAAGCTTTTAAAATAAGCATTTAGCATAAGCATTTAGCATTAAGCAAAAGCATTAAGGATAAGCATAAGTAGTAAGCATAAGCATTAAGCATTAAGCATAAGCATTAAGCCATTAAGCTTATGCTCAATGTTTAATGCTTATTTTAAATGCTTATGCTTAATGCTTATGCTTCATGTTTAAAGCCTATTTAAAAAAAAAGGAAATTTACCTTTCGTGGTAAAAATAATTTATTGATTTAATAAAAACAACATTGACCTTTATTATGAATAAAGTAAAATAAAATAAGGTAAATGCCTAAAATTATGCCAGCTAGATTCAGCGAAAGGGTTACTTGAGATAATACATAAAATTTGAAATTTTATATAAATATTATAAAACAAGAAATCCGAGGCGCCACTGACATATTAAAAGCGATTATATATGGATGATCCTCTATGATATGATCGATGTCCGATGCTATGCTCCATGTTGGATGCTATGCTTGATGTTCAATGCTCAATGCTCAATAATTAATTCTTGATGCTTTAGAAATGAGGCTTGCTGCTTAATGCTTATGCTTAATGCTTATGCTTAATGCCTATGCTTAATACTTAAGCTAAATGCTTATTTTAAAAGCTTATTTTAAATGCTTATGCTTAAAGCTTTTTTTTCATGCTATTTAGGCATTTAACTTATTTTATTTTACTTTATTCATAATAAAGGTCAATATTGTTTATATTAAATCAATAAATTATTTTTACCACGAAATTATTTTACCAAAAAAGCTAAATTTCCTTTTTTTAAACTAAGCATTAAACATGAAGCATTTAGCATTAAGCAAAATTATTAAGGATAAGCATAAGTAGTAAGCATAAGCATTAAGCATTAAACATAAGCATTAGGCAGCAAGCCTCATGTCTAAAGCATCAAGAATTAATTATTGAGCATTGAACATCAAGCATAGCATCGAACATGGAGCATAGCATCGGACATGAGCATATCATAGAGGATCATGCACATGTATTCGCTTTTAATATGTCAGTGGCGCCTCGGACTTCTTGTTTAATAATATTTATATAAAATTTCAAATTTAATGTATTATCTCAAGTAACCCTCCGCTGAATCTAGCTGGCATAATTTTAGGCATTTACCTAATTTTATTTTACTTTATTCATAATAAAGGTCAATGTTGTTTTTATTAAATCGATAAATTATTTTTACCACGAAATTATTTTTACCAAAAAAGCAAAATTTCCTTTTTTTTAAACTAAGCATTAAACATGAAGCATTTAGCATTAAGCATAAGCATTAAGCATAAGCATTAAGCATAAGCATTAAGCATAAGCATTAAGCATAAGCATTAAGCATAAGCATTAAAAATAAGCTTTTTAAATAAGCATTAAGAAAAAGCATTAAGCATCAGCATTAAAAATAAGAATTTAAAATAAGCATTAAGCATAAGCATTAAGCATAAGCTTTAAAAATAAGCTTTTAAATTAAGCATTAAGAAAAAGCATTAAGCATAAGCATTTAAAATAAGCATGAAGAAAAGCATTAAGCATAAGCATTTAAAATAAGCTTTTAAAATAAGCATTTAGCATAAGCATTAAGCATAAGCATTAAGCATAAGCATTAAGCATAAGCATTAAGCATAAGCATTAAAAATAAGCTTTAAAAATAAGCTTTTAAAATAAGCATTAAGAGAAAGCATTAAGCATAAGCATTAAGCATAGGCATTAAGCATAAGCATTAAGCATAAGCATTAAGCAGCAAGCCTCATGTCTAAAGCATCAAGAATTAATTATTGAGCATCGAGCATTGAACATCAAGCATAGCATCCAACATTTAGCATAGCATCGGACATCGAGCATATCATAGAGGATCATGCATATGTATTCGCTTTTAATATGTCAGTGGCGCCTCGGATTTCTTGTTTTATAATATTTATATTAAATTTCAAATTTAATTTATTATCTCAAGTAACCCTTTCGCTGAATCTAGCTGGCATAATTTTGGGCGTTTACCTTATTTTATTTTACTTAATTCATAATAAAGGTCAATGTTGTTTTTATTAAATCAATAAATTATTTTTACAACGAAATTATTTTTACCAAAAAAGCAAAATTTCCTTTTTTTTAAACTAAGCATTAAACATGAAGCATTTAGCATTAAGCAAAAGCATTAAGAATAAGCATTAAGCATAAGCTTTACGCATAAGCATTAAGCATAAGCATTTAAAATAAGCTTTTAAAATAAGCATTAAGAAAAAGCATTAAGCATAAGCATTTTAAATAAGCATGAAGAAAAAGCATTAAGCAGAAGCATTTAAAATAAGCTTTTAAAATAAGATTTTAAAATAAGCATTTAGCATAAGCATTTAGCAATAAGCAAAAGCATTAAGGATAAGCATAAGTAGTAAGCATAAGCATTAAGCAAAAGCATAAAAAATAAGCTTTAAAAATAAGTTTTCAAAATAAGCATTAAGCATAAGTATTTAAAATAAGCTTTTAAAATACGCATTTAGCATAAGCATTAAGCATAGGCATTAAGCATAAGCATTAAGCATTAAGCATAAGCATTAAGCCTCATGTCTCAAGACTCAAGAATTGAGTATCGAGCATCGAACATCAAGCATAGCATCCATCATCGAGCATAGTACCAAACATCAAGCATATCATCGAGGATCATGCATGTGTATTCGCTTTTGATTTGTCAGTGGCGCCTCGGATTTCTTGTTTTATAATTTATATAAAATTTCAAATTTAATGTATCATCTTAAATAATCCACCGCTGAATCAGGCTGGCATAATTTTAGGCATTCACCTTATTTTATTTTACTTTATTCATAATAAAGGTCAATGTAGTTTATATTAAATCAATAAATTATTTTTAGCACAAAAGGTAAATTTCCTTTTTTTTAAAATAAGCTTAAAACATGAAGCATAAGCATAAGCATTAAGCATAAGCTTTTAAAATAAGCATTAAACATTAAGCATAAGCATAAAGCTTAAGCATTAAGCATAAGCTTTAAGCATAAGCATTGAGCATAAGCATTTAAAATAAGCATTTAAAATAAGCATTAAGCATAAGCATTAAGCATAAGCATTAAAAATAAGCTTTTAAAATAAGCATTAAGAAAAAGCATTAAGCATAAGCATTTAAAATAAGCATGAAGAAAAAGCATTAAGCATAAGCATTTAAAATAAGCTTTTTAAATAAGCATTTAGCATAAGAATTAAGCATAAGCATTAAAAATAAGCTTTAAAAATAAGCTTTTAAAATAAGCATTAAGAAAAAGCATTAAGCATAAGCATTTTAAATAAGCATGAAGAAAAAGCATTAAGCAGAAGCATTTAAAATAAGCTTTTAAAATAAGCATTTAGCATAAGCATTTAGCATTAAGCAAAAGCATTAAGGATAAGCATAAGTAGTAAGCATAAGCATTAAGCATTAAGCATAAGCATTAAGCCATTAAGCTTATGCTCAATGTTTAATGCTTATTTTAAATGCTTATGCTTAATGCTTATGCTTATGCTTATGCTTCATGTTTAAAGCTTATTTAAAAAAAAAGGAAATTTACCTTTCGTGGTAAAAATAATTTATTGATTTAATAAAAACAACATTGACCTTTATTATGAATAAAGTAAAATAAAATAAGGTAAATGCCTAAAATTATGCCAGCTAGATTCAGCGAAAGGGTTACTTGAGATAATACATAAAATTTGAAATTTTATATAAATATTATAAAACAAGAAATCCGAGGTTCCACTGACATATTAAAAGCGATTATATATGGATGATCCTCTATGATATGATCGATGTCCGATGCTATGCTCCATGTTGGATGCTATGCTTGATGTTCAATGCTCAATGCTCAATAATTAATTCTTGATGCTTTAGAAATGAGGCTTGCTGCTTAATGCTTATGCTTAATGCTTATGCTTAATGCCTATGCTTAATACTTAAGCTAAATGCTTATTTTAAAAGCTTATTTTAAATGCTTATGCTTAATGCTTTTTCTTCATGCTATTTTAGGCATTTAACTTATTTTATTTTACTTTATTCATAATAAAGGTCAATATTGTTTATATTAAATCAATAAATTATTTTTACCACGAAATTATTTTACCAAAAAAGCTAAATTTCCTTTTTTTAAACTAAGCATTAAACATGAAGCATTTAGCATTAAGCAAAATTATTAAGGATAAGCTTAAGTAGTAAGCATAAGCATTAAGCATTAAGCATAAGCATAAGCATTAAGCAGCAAGCCTCATGTCTAAAGCATCAAGAATTAATTATTGAGCATTGAACATCAAGCATAGCATCGAACATGGAGCATAGCATCGGACATGAGCATATCATAGAGGATCATGCACATGTATTCGCTTTTAATATGTCAGTGGCGCCTCGGATTTCTTGTTTAATAATATTTATATAAAATTTCAAATTTAATGTATTATCTCAAGTAACCCTCCGCTGAATCTAGCTGGCATAATTTTAGGCATTTACCTAATTTTATTTTACTTTATTCATAATAAAGGTCAATGTTGTTTATATTAAATCAATAAATTATTTTTACCACGAAATTATTTTTACCAAAAAAACTAAATTTCCTTTTTTTAAACTAAGCATTAAACATGAAGCATTTAGCATTAAGCAAAATTATTAAGGATAAGCATAGGTAGAAAGCATAAGCATTAAGCCTCATGTCTCAAGAATCAAGAATTGAGTATCGAGCATCGAACATCAAACATAGCATCCAACATCGAGCATAGTACCAAACATCGAGCATATCATCGAGGATCATGCATGTGTATTCGCTTTTGATTTGTCAGTGGCGCCTCGGATTTCTTGTATTATAATTTATATAAAATTTCAAATTTAATGTATCATCTTAAATAATTTACCGCTGAATCAGGCTGGCATAATTTTAGGCATTAACCTTATTTTATTTTACTTTATTCATAATAAAGGTCAATGAAGTTTATATTAAATCAATAAATTATTTTTACCACAAAAGGTAAATTTCCTTTTTTTTAAAATAAGCTTTAAACATGAAGCATAAGCATAAGCATTAAGCATAAGCATTTAAAATAAGCATTAAAAATAAGCTTTTAAAATAAGCATTAAGAAAAAGCATTAAGCATAAGCATTTAAAATAAGCATGAAGAAAAAGCATTAAGCAGAAGCATTTAAAATAAGCTTTTAAAATAAGCATTTAGCATAAGCATTTAGCAATAAGCAAAAGCATTAAGGATAAGCATAAGTAGTAAGCATAAGCATTAAGCATTAAGCAAAAGCATTAAGGATCAGCATTAAGCATAAGCTTTACGCATATTTCGACTACCAAAAGGCGTTCGATCTCGTAGATAACGATGTGCTCCTGGCAAAGTTTGTATCCATGGGTTTCTGTTTAGAACTCCTTACCCTCATGGCAAGTTACCTCAGAGATCGGAAGCAATATGTCAAGATGGGACAACACAGATCTGAGGAATATTACACTCGTTCGGGAGTAAGCCAGGGTAGTACTTTAGGTCCAACTCTATTCCTGATCATGATTAATGACCTGCCTCTTGTAGTCCGTAATGCTGAGTGCCTAATGTTTGCGGACGATCTCAAACTATACCTTTCTGTTACTAGTGCTAGTAACTGCGACAAACTACAAAGTGATATTGATGCAGTTGTCACATGGAGTAATTTGAATAAACTACCGCTTAATAACGCCAAATGTAAAACTATAACTTTCACTAGATCCCATAACCCTATACTGTCATCTTATAAACTGGCCAACACCCCACTAGAGCGTGTTACCTCAATACGTGATTTAGGCGTTGTTATGGATAGCAAAGTAACGTTTCACGAACATATTAAGCAGATAGCGAAAGATGCAAATAGATATTTAGGGTTTATCATTAGAACCACCCTCCAGTTTAACAATGTTCAGGCTATCAAGTTGCTCTACAACGCCTATGTACGTAGCAAACTGGAGTATAACGCAATTGTCTGGAATCCAAAAGAACAACTCTACGTAATGATGGTTGAAAAAATTCAGCGGAAATTCGCCCGTTGCGTATACAAACGTGTTTATGGTTACTACCCATTTTTGTACCCTTCCATGTTTGTATCAGGTATGGTTGGTCTCGATACATTGCAACTTAGGAGACTATTTTCACATGTCACACATTATTGCCAACTGCTAAATAATAAAATAGACAATCCAACGGTACGAGAGAGCATCTATTTTTTTGTACCGAACGGATACCTGCGTGGCTGTGGTCGGCGACGTCACCAACTGTTCGCCTACTCAACATCGAACCACTCCTCTCAAGCCCATAACAGTCCTACGGCTAGAGCTGTAGTATACTTAAATCAATTTTTACAATATAGTCCAGATACAGACATATTTCATGATAAACTAGGGGTCATTTCTGCTGATGTTTTGCGGTATATCAATAATCTATGACATTGAAAGAAATGAATAACAACGTATTAGTTTATTTAAAGGGAATCTTATGTAATTGCAATAATAGTATATAAAATGTACATATGTATTATCTGTAATTTTAAACTCTAATGAATAAGTAATTTGTAGATGTCAATATAATAATTAATTAATGTATAAGTAATAGTTAATGTATAATGTACCTACGCACGCAAACGATTTGGTGATACCACTGTAAGTTTGTGTTGCATATTTTTAATTATAAATAAATAAATAAATAAATAAGCATTAAGCATAAGCATTTAAAATAAGCTTTTTAAATAAGCATTTAGCATAAGAATTAAAAATAAGCTTTAAAAATAAGCTTTTAAAATAAGCATTAAGAAAAAGCATTAAGCATAAGCATTTTAAATAAGCATGAAGAAAAAGCATTAAGCAGAAGCATTTAAAATAAGCTTTTAAAATAAGCTTTTAAAATAAGCATTTAGCAAAAGCATTTAGCAATAAGCAAAAGCATTAAGGATAAGCATAAATAGTAAGCATAAGCATTAAGCATTAAGCAAAAGCATTAAAAATAAGCTTTTAAAATAAGCTTTTAAAATAAGCATTTAGCATAAGCATTTAGCAATAAGCAAAAGCATTAAGGATAAGCATAAGTAGTAAGCATAAGCATTAAGCATTAAGCAAAAGCATTAAAAATAAGCTTATAAAATAAGCTTTTAAAATAAGCATTTAGCATAAGCATTTAGCATTAGGCAAAAGCATTAAGGATAAGCATAAGTAGTAAGCATAAGCATTAAGCATTAAGCATAAGCATTAAGCCATTAAGCTTATGCTCAATGTTTAATGCTTATTTTAAATGCTTATGCTTAATGCTTATGCTTATGCTTATGCTTCATGTTTAAAGCTTATTTAAAAAAAAAGGAAATTTACCTTTCGTGGTAAAAATAATTTATTGATTTAATAAAAACAACATTGACCTTTATTATGAATAAAGTAAAATAAAATAAGGTAAATGCCTAAAATTATGCCAGCTAGATTCAGCGAAAGGGTTACTTGAGATAATACATAAAATTTGAAATTTTATATAAATATTATAAAACAAGAAATCCGAGGTTCCACTGACATATTAAAAGCGATTATATATGGATGATCCTCTATGATATGATCGATGTCCGATGCTATGCTCCATGTTGGATGCTATGCTTGATGTTCAATGCTCAATGCTCAATAATTAATTCTTGATGCTTTAGAAATGAGGCTTGCTGCTTAATGCTTATGCTTAATGCTTATGCTTAATGCCTATGCTTAATACTTAAGCTAAATGCTTATTTTAAAAGCTTATTTTAAATGCTTATGCTTAATGCTTTTTCTTCATGCTATTTTAGGCATTTAACTTATTTTATTTTACTTTATTCATAATAAAGGTCAATATTGTTTATATTAAATCAATAAATTATTTTTACCACGAAATTATTTTACCAAAAAAGCTAAATTTCCTTTTTTTAAACTAAGCATTAAACATGAAGCATTTAGCATTAAGCAAAATTATTAAGGATAAGCTTAAGTAGTAAGCATAAGCATTAAGCATTAAGCATAAGCATAAGCATTAAGCAGCAAGCCTCATGTCTAAAGCATCAAGAATTAATTATTGAGCATTGAACATCAAGCATAGCATCGAACATGGAGCATAGCATCGGACATGAGCATATCATAGAGGATCATGCACATGTATTCGCTTTTAATATGTCAGTGGCGCCTCGGATTTCTTGTTTAATAATATTTATATAAAATTTCAAATTTAATGTATTATCTCAAGTAACCCTCCGCTGAATCTAGCTGGCATAATTTTAGGCATTTACCTAATTTTATTTTACTTTATTCATAATAAAGGTCAATGTTGTTTATATTAAATCAATAAATTATTTTTACCACGAAATTATTTTTACCAAAAAAACTAAATTTCCTTTTTTTAAACTAAGCATTAAACATGAAGCATTTAGCATTAAGCAAAATTATTAAGGATAAGCATAGGTAGAAAGCATAAGCATTAAGCCTCATGTCTCAAGAATCAAGAATTGAGTATCGAGCATCGAACATCAAACATAGCATCCAACATCGAGCATAGTACCAAACATCGAGCATATCATCGAGGATCATGCATGTGTATTCGCTTTTGATTTGTCAGTGGCGCCTCGGATTTCTTGTATTATAATTTATATAAAATTTCAAATTTAATGTATCATCTTAAATAATTTACCGCTGAATCAGGCTGGCATAATTTTAGGCATTAACCTTATTTTATTTTACTTTATTCATAATAAAGGTCAATGAAGTTTATATTAAATCAATAAATTATTTTTACCACAAAAGGTAAATTTCCTTTTTTTTAAAATAAGCTTTAAACATGAAGCATAAGCATAAGCATTAAGCATAAGCATTTAAAATAAGCATTAAAAATAAGCTTTTAAAATAAGCATTAAGAAAAAGCATTAAGCATAAGCATTTAAAATAAGCATGAAGAAAAAGCATTAAGCAGAAGCATTTAAAATAAGCTTTTAAAATAAGCATTTAGCATAAGCATTTAGCAATAAGCAAAAGCATTAAGGATAAGCATAAGTAGTAAGCATAAGCATTAAGCATTAAGCAAAAGCATTAAGGATCAGCATTAAGCATAAGCTTTACGCATATTTCGACTACCAAAAGGCGTTCGATCTCGTAGATAACGATGTGCTCCTGGCAAAGTTTGTATCCATGGGTTTCTGTTTAGAACTCCTTACCCTCATGGCAAGTTACCTCAGAGATCGGAAGCAATATGTCAAGATGGGACAACACAGATCTGAGGAATATTACACTCGTTCGGGAGTAAGCCAGGGTAGTACTTTAGGTCCAACTCTATTCCTGATCATGATTAATGACCTGCCTCTTGTAGTCCGTAATGCTGAGTGCCTAATGTTTGCGGACGATCTCAAACTATACCTTTCTGTTACTAGTGCTAGTAACTGCGACAAACTACAAAGTGATATTGATGCAGTTGTCACATGGAGTAATTTGAATAAACTACCGCTTAATAACGCCAAATGTAAAACTATAACTTTCACTAGATCCCATAACCCTATACTGTCATCTTATAAACTGGCCAACACCCCACTAGAGCGTGTTACCTCAATACGTGATTTAGGCGTTGTTATGGATAGCAAAGTAACGTTTCACGAACATATTAAGCAGATAGCGAAAGATGCAAATAGATATTTAGGGTTTATCATTAGAACCACCCTCCAGTTTAACAATGTTCAGGCTATCAAGTTGCTCTACAACGCCTATGTACGTAGCAAACTGGAGTATAACGCAATTGTCTGGAATCCAAAAGAACAACTCTACGTAATGATGGTTGAAAAAATTCAGCGGAAATTCGCCCGTTGCGTATACAAACGTGTTTATGGTTACTACCCATTTTTGTACCCTTCCATGTTTGTATCAGGTATGGTTGGTCTCGATACATTGCAACTTAGGAGACTATTTTCACATGTCACACATTATTGCCAACTGCTAAATAATAAAATAGACAATCCAACGGTACGAGAGAGCATCTATTTTTTTGTACCGAACGGATACCTGCGTGGCTGTGGTCGGCGACGTCACCAACTGTTCGCCTACTCAACATCGAACCACTCCTCTCAAGCCCATAACAGTCCTACGGCTAGAGCTGTAGTATACTTAAATCAATTTTTACAATATAGTCCAGATACAGACATATTTCATGATAAACTAGGGGTCATTTCTGCTGATGTTTTGCGGTATATCAATAATCTATGACATTGAAAGAAATGAATAACAACGTATTAGTTTATTTAAAGGGAATCTTATGTAATTGCAATAATAGTATATAAAATGTACATATGTATTATCTGTAATTTTAAACTCTAATGAATAAGTAATTTGTAGATGTCAATATAATAATTAATTAATGTATAAGTAATAGTTAATGTATAATGTACCTACGCACGCAAACGATTTGGTGATACCACTGTAAGTTTGTGTTGCATATTTTTAATTATAAATAAATAAATAAATAAATAAGCATTAAGCATAAGCATTTAAAATAAGCTTTTTAAATAAGCATTTAGCATAAGAATTAAAAATAAGCTTTAAAAATAAGCTTTTAAAATAAGCATTAAGAAAAAGCATTAAGCATAAGCATTTTAAATAAGCATGAAGAAAAAGCATTAAGCAGAAGCATTTAAAATAAGCTTTTAAAATAAGCTTTTAAAATAAGCATTTAGCAAAAGCATTTAGCAATAAGCAAAAGCATTAAGGATAAGCATAAATAGTAAGCATAAGCATTAAGCATTAAGCAAAAGCATTAAAAATAAGCTTTTAAAATAAGCTTTTAAAATAAGCATTTAGCATAAGCATTTAGCAATAAGCAAAAGCATTAAGGATAAGCATAAGTAGTAAGCATAAGCATTAAGCATTAAGCAAAAGCATTAAAAATAAGCTTATAAAATAAGCTTTTAAAATAAGCATTTAGCATAAGCATTTAGCATTAGGCAAAAGCATTAAGGATAAGCATAAGTAGTAAGCATAAGCATTAAGCATTAAGCATAAGCATTAAGCCATTAAGCTTATGCTCAATGTTTAATGCTTATTTTAAATGCTTATGCTTAATGCTTATGCTTATGCTTATGCTTCATGTTTAAAGCTTATTTAAAAAAAAAGGAAATTTACCTTTCGTGGTAAAAATAATTTATTGATTTAATAAAAACAACATTGACCTTTATTATGAATAAAGTAAAATAAAATAAGGTAAATGCCTAAAATTATGCCAGCTAGATTCAGCGAAAGGGTTACTTGAGATAATACATAAAATTTGAAATTTTATATAAATATTATAAAACAAGAAATCCGAGGTTCCACTGACATATTAAAAGCGATTATATATGGATGATCCTCTATGATATGATCGATGTCCGATGCTATGCTCCATGTTGGATGCTATGCTTGATGTTCAATGCTCAATGCTCAATAATTAATTCTTGATGCTTTAGAAATGAGGCTTGCTGCTTAATGCTTATGCTTAATGCTTATGCTTAATGCCTATGCTTAATACTTAAGCTAAATGCTTATTTTAAAAGCTTATTTTAAATGCTTATGCTTAATGCTTTTTCTTCATGCTATTTTAGGCATTTAACTTATTTTATTTTACTTTATTCATAATAAAGGTCAATATTGTTTATATTAAATCAATAAATTATTTTTACCACGAAATTATTTTACCAAAAAAGCTAAATTTCCTTTTTTTAAACTAAGCATTAAACATGAAGCATTTAGCATTAAGCAAAATTATTAAGGATAAGCTTAAGTAGTAAGCATAAGCATTAAGCATTAAGCATAAGCATAAGCATTAAGCAGCAAGCCTCATGTCTAAAGCATCAAGAATTAATTATTGAGCATTGAACATCAAGCATAGCATCGAACATGGAGCATAGCATCGGACATGAGCATATCATAGAGGATCATGCACATGTATTCGCTTTTAATATGTCAGTGGCGCCTCGGATTTCTTGTTTAATAATATTTATATAAAATTTCAAATTTAATGTATTATCTCAAGTAACCCTCCGCTGAATCTAGCTGGCATAATTTTAGGATTTTACCTAATTTTATTTTACTTTATTCATAATAAAGGTGAATGTTGTTTATATTAAATCAATAAATTATTTTTACCACGAAATTATTTTTACCAAAAAAACTAAATTTCCTTTTTTTAAACTAAGCATTAAACATGAAGCATTTAGCATTAAGCAAAATTATTAAGGATAAGATTAGGTAGAAAGCATAAGCATTAAGCCTCATGTCTCAAGAATCAAGAATTGAGTATCGAGCATCGAACATCAAACATAGCATCCAACATCGAGCATAGTACCAAACATCGAGCATATCATCGAGGATCATGCATGTGTATTCGCTTTTGATTTGTCAGTGGCGCCTCGGATTTCTTGTTTTATAATTTATATAAAATTTCAAATTTAATGTATCATCTTAAATAATCCACCGCGGAATCAGGCTGGCATAATTTTAGGCATTCACCTTATTTTATTTTACTTTATTCATAATAAAGGTCAATGTAGTTTATATTAAATCAATAAATTATTTTTAGCACAAAAGGTTAATTTCCTTTTTTTTTAAAATAAGCTTAAAACATGAAGCATAAGCATAAGCATTAAGCATAAGCTTTTAAAATAAGCATTAAACATTAAGTATAAGCATTAAGCATAAGCATTAAGCATAAGCATTAAGCATAAGCATTAAGCATAAGCATTAAGCATAAGCATTAAGCATAAGCATTAAGCATAAGCATTAAGCATAAGCATTAAAAATAATCTTTTTAAATAAGCATTAAGAAAAAGCATTAAGCATAAGCATTTAGCATTAAGCAAAATTATTAAGGATAAGCTTAAGTAGTAAGCATAAGCATTAAGCATTAAGCATAAGCATAAGCATTAAGCAGCAAGCCTCATGTCTAAAGCATCAAGAATTAATTATTGAGCATTGAACATCAAGCATAGCATCGAACATGGAGCATAGCATCGGACATGAGCATATCATAGAGGATCATGCACATGTATTCGCTTTTAATGTCAGTGGCGCCTCGGATTTCTTGTTTAATAATATTTATATAAAATTTCAAATTTAATGTATTATCTCAAGTAACCCTCCGCTGAATCTAGCTGGCATAATTTTAGGCATTTACCTAATTTTATTTTACTTTATTCATAATAAAGGTCAATGTTGTTTATATTAAATCAATAAATTATTTTTACCACGAAATTATTTTTACCAAAAAAACTAAATTTCCTTTTTTTAAACTAAGCATTAAACATGAAGCATTTAGCATTAAGCAAAATTATTAAGGATAAGCATAGGTAGAAAGCATAAGCATTAAGCCTCATGTCTCAAGAATCAAGAATTGAGTATCGAGCATCGAACATCAAACATAGCATCCAACATCGAGCATAGTACCAAACATCGAGCATATCATCGAGGATCATGCATGTGTATTCGCTTTTGATTTGTCAGTGGCGCCTCGGATTTCTTGTTTTATAATTTATATAAAATTTCAAATTTAATGTATCATCTTAAATAATCCACCGCTGAATCAGGCTGGCATAATTTTAGGCATTCACCTTATTTTATTTTACTTTATTCATAATAAAGGTCAATGTAGTTTATATTAAATCAATAAATTATTTTTACCACAAAAGGTAAATTTCCTTTTTTTTTCAAAATAAGCTTAAAACATGAAGTATAAGCATAAGCATTAAGCATAAGCTTTTAAAATAAGCATTAAACATAAAGCATAAGCATAAAGCATAAGCATTAAGCATAAGCATTTAAAATAAGCATTTAAAATAAGCATTTAAAATAAGCATTTAAAATAAGCATTAAGCATAAGCTTTAAGCATAAGCATTAAGCATAAGCATTTAAAATAAGCATTTAAAATAAGCATTTAAAATAAGCATTTAAAATAAGCATTAAGCATAAGCATTAAGCATAAGCATTAAAAATAAGCTTTTAAAATAAGCATTAAGAAAAAGCATTAAGCATAAGCATTTAAAATAAGCATTAAGAAAAAGCATTAAGCATAAGCATTTAAAATAAGCTTTTTAAATAAGCATTTAGCATAAGAATTAAGCATAAGCATTAAAAATAAGCTTTTAAAATAAGCATTAAGAAAAAGCATTAAGCATAAGCATTTTAAATAAGCATGAAGAAAAAGCATTAAGCAGAAGCATTTAAAATAAGCTTTTAAAATAAGCATTTAGCATAAGCATTTAGCATTAAGCAAAAGCATTAAGGATAAGCATAAGTAGTAAGCATAAGCATTAAGCCTTAAGCATAAGCATTAAGCCTTTAAGCTTATGCTCAATGTTTAATGCTTATTTTAAATGCTTATGCTTAATGCTTATGCTTATGCTTCATGTTTAAAGCTTATTTAAAAAAAGGAAATTTACCTTTCGTGGTAAAAATAATTTATTGATTTAATAAAAACAACATTGACCTTTATTATGAATAAAGTAAAATAAAATAAGGTAAATGCCTAAAATTATGCCAGCTAGATTTAGCGAAAGGGTTACTTGAGATAATACATAAAATTTGAAATTTTATATAAATATTATAAAACAAGAAATCCGAGGCGCCACTGACATATTAAAAGCGATTATATATGGATGATCCTCTATGATATGATCGATGTCCGATGCTATGCTCCATGTTGGATGCTATGCTTGATGTTCAATGCTCAATGCTCAATAATTAATTCTTGATGCTTTAGAAATGAGGCTTGCTGCTTAATGCTTATGCCTAATGCTTATGCTTAATGCTTATGCTTAATACTTAAGCTAAATGCTTAATTTAAAAGCTTATTTTAAATGCTTATGCTTAATGCTTTTTCTTCATGCTATTTTAGGCATTTAACTTATTTTATTTTACTTTATTCATAATAAAGGTCAATATTGTTTATATTAAATCAATAAATTATTTTGACCACGAAATTATTTTACCAAAAAAGCTAAATTTCCTTTTTTTAAACTAAGCATTAAACATGAAGCATTTAGCATTAAGCGAAATTATTAAGGATAAGCATAAGTAGTAAGCATAAGCATTAAGCATTAAGCATAAGCTTTAAGCAGCAAGCCTCATGTCTAAAGCATCAAGAATTGAGTATCGAGCATCGAACATCAAACATAGCATCCAACATCGAGCATAGTACCAAACATCGAGCATATCATCGAGGATCATGCATGTGTATTCGCTTTTGATTTGTCAGTGGCGCCTCGGATTTCTTGTTTTATAATTTATATAAAATTTCAAATTTAATGTATCATCTTAAATAATTTACCGCTGAATCAGGCTGGCATAATTTTAGGCATTAACCTTATTTTATTTTACTTTATTCATAATAAAGGTCAATGTAGTTTATATTAAATCAATAAATTATTTTTACCACAAAAGGTAAATTTCCTTTTTTTTAAAATAAGCTTTAAACATGAAGCATAAGCATAAGCATTAAGCATAAGCTTTTAAAATAAGCATTAAACATTAAGCATATGCATTAAGCATAAGCATTAAGCATAAGCTTTAAGCATAAGCATTAAGCATAAGCATTTAAAATAAGCATTTAAAATAAGCATTAAGCATAAGCATTAAAAATAAGCTTTTAAAATAAGCATTAAGAAAAAGCATTAAGCATAAGCATTTAAAATAAGCATGAAGAAAAAGCATTAGGCATAAGCATTTAAAAAAAGCTTTTTAAATAAGCATTTAGCATAAGAATTAAGCATAAGCATTTAAAATAAGCATTTAAAATAAGCATTAAACATTAAGCATAACCATAAAGCCTAAGCATTAAGCATAAGCATTAAGCATAAGCTTTACGCATAAGCATTTAAAATAAGCATTTAAAATAAGCAATAATCATAAGCATTAAGCACAAGCATTAAAAATAAGCTTTTAAAATAAGCATTAAGAAAAAGCATTAAGCATAAGCATTTAAAATAAGCATGAAGAAAAAGCATTAGGCATAAGCATTTAAAATAAGCTTTTTAAATAAGCATTTAGCATAAGAATTAAGCATAAGCATTAAAAATAAGCTTTAAAAATAAGCTTTTAAAATAAGCATTAAGAAAAAGCATTAAGCATAAGCATTTTAAATAAGCATGAAGAAAAAGCATTAAGCAGAAGCATTTAAAATAAGCTTTTAAAATAAGCATTTAGCATAAGCATTTAGCATTAAGGATAAGCATAAGTAGTAAGCATAAGCATTAAGCATTAAGCATAAGCATTAAGCCATTAAGCTTATGCTCAATGTTTAATGCTTATTTTAAATGCTTATGCTTAATGCTTATGCTTCATGTTTAAAGTTTATTTAAAAAAAAAGGAAATTTACCTTTCGTGGTAAAAATAATTTATTGATTTAATAAAAACAACATTGACCTTTATTATGAATAAAGTAAAATAAAATAAGGTAAATGCTCCTCGTTGCGGGGTGCCCTCTCCGTGGATCACGTCGGGGCATCGCGGTGAGTGCAAAAGCGATCCCGTGGTGTCCCATTATGACGGCGGCGGCAACCGTCAGGTTTAGTGAGTAGGAGTCTCACATAACCACCTCCATCATCCCCTGGATGGAAGTGTGTGTCCATGAGGATTCCTGAGGTTAAAAAAAAAGGTTTGAATTACATCAAATTTATTTCGTAATATAAGTATCAGTTATTATTTATATTATATTTTTGTTTGAAGAGTATAAATAAATCTCAAATAATGTAAAATACTTATATCAAATTATTTATTATTGAAACAAAATATTGGTCACTTTTATTATATTAGTAAAAAGAGCTGAAAATATAATATGTTATACTATTGTGTCGAAATTCAAATACAACTTTTTATCTCCTAGATTCTAGAGAATAATCTCACCATAAATCAGCGGATGGAGCCTCGGAGTGATATTTTGCCCAAGCTTACTCCTTTTAACGATATATAATTATTCAACTATATATAATTAGGATATATAATTATTCAACTATATATCGTCTTTATCGTCGATCGTCTTTATCGTCCCGATAAAGACGATCACATATAGAATGCTTAATTCACCGAGACGGACAGCGATACGGTAGCTCAGTTGGTAGAGCGACGGGACGGTTTCCCAGTAGTCGCGGGTTCGAATCCCTGCCCGTATCGGTTTTTTACATTCTATATTTATATAAATTTAAATAAAGCTTAACATGGCTATACATGTTTAAAGATATTTTCAAAATTGATTTCGGTAGTGGCATCTTTTCAATGTTTATCTATACTGCAAAGTTAGAAACGTTGGTTAGGATTTTCGAAAGAAACTTAATAGATGTCACCACCGTCCCGATAAAGACGATCACATATAGAATGCTTAATTCACCGAGACGGACAGCGATACGGTAGCTCAGTTGGTAGAGCGACGGGACGGTTTCCCAGTAGTCGCGGGTTCGAATCCCTGCCCGTATCGGTTTTTTACATTCTATATTTATATAAATTTAAATAAAGCTTAACATGGCTATACATGTTTAAAGAAATTTTCAAAATTGATTTCGGTAGTGGCATCTTTTCAATGTTTATCTATACTGCAAAGTTAGAAACGTTGGTTAGGATTTTCGAAAGAAACCTAATAGATGTCACCACCGTCCCGACAAAGACGATCACATATAGAATGTTTAATTCACCGAGACGGACAGCGATACGGTAGCTCAGTTGGTAGAGCGACGGGACGGTTTCCCAGTAGTCGCGGGTTCGAATCCCTGCCCGTATCGGTTTTTTACATTCTATATTTATATAAATTTACTTAAACATTTGCTGATACATCATAGTAAGAAACCCCTGTAAGTTACGTATTCTCATGTATCAGCATATATTCAAGTTTTTGAAAATTTTATAAGAAACTACATCTCCCTGGTATATTCAGAGATTTATCCTAGACGCATAGATAATTTTAAAAGTAATTAGATTCGATATCAAAATTCACGTACAATAGTAATATGTACGCAGCTAACCGCAAGTTTTACGTTACTAAACTGGTAGACCCATGTCATGTTTCTCTAAGAATTTATAAGATTGTCTCTAGTATTCTTAAGAGATTCTCAGATACATAGGTATTTAATAATTATGATAACACAATAATTTTATCGAGTTATGTAAGAGGGTTCAATTGTTTTATTTTATGCAGATATGTTTAAAAAATATGTAATATTTTGCAATTTTGAGCAAAATATTATGATACAAAAATGGGCTAATGAAGAACCACTCATTTTTTCCACCCCCGACTCAAAAAGAGGGGTGTTATACGTTTGATCTGTCGATTTGTGTATATTTGTGTCTGTGCGTGGCATTGTAGCAGCCAAACGCGTGGACAGATTTGATTGCGGTTTTTTTTTAATCGAAAGCCTGGTTCGTCGAGATGTTTCTTAGTTATGTTTGGTCAAAATAGAAAAAGTCGTCTCCAAAATATTATGGGGTTTTATTGATGTTGCGGGTGAAACATTCTTATGCAATTGATAGAAATACTTAAACAAGTAAAAATTTGTGTGTCCGTAGATTCATTTACAATACAATAAAGAAACCAGTAACATAACTTTAAAAACCAGAAAAAAAATAATTTAAAAAATCCCCGATACAAAAAGACCTCTAAAAACAATAAAAATTATTTTATTATGTACCTACTTATTGAAGTCGTTGCGTCGGGAGACCACTTAACAAAGGAAGATATTAAAATGCAAGTAAGTTACCAAGGCTATTAAGGAAATTACGATATAGTCCTCAATGATTAACTTCGTAAAAAAGACACCATCGTCAACGTACGTCCAACGGTCCTTTTGTATCGAGAGTTTTTTAAACTTTAAATTTAATTTTTTCCTGTCCTGTTTTGGAAAGAATGCATACCAAATTTACTGGAAAAATATATCAGTATTTTCGGGAAAAATCAAGGTACTATTAAAGTTTGTTCCCATAAATCTGAATGGGATAACGTTTAGGATACTTTGATTTAACGAAAAACCGTTTAAGGCTAATATACAACACCTATCTAAAAATACGTACTATCACCCGAAACTTCTACTGTATTCTTGTATGTATACATGCTGGAATATCAGTTAATATTAATATTATGTTCCTTAATTATTTAATAAAATATTGTTATTGCCTTGAATTTACTATAAGTAATTTAATGTATGTATAAGTACTTTATGTCACAAAAATATTATAGTGATTCCTAACTTAATCTGATAGTTTTATAACCAGCTTTTGTTTTAGTTAAAGATATTTATTTTTGTTCAAACACCTTTTTTTTTTTTTTTTTATATGATCTAGGGCAATGCTTGACTACATTCCACCTGATGGTAAGTGGAATGTAGTCTTAGGTGGTAAGGCGCATTACCCTAGCAACCTATTCACTCTTCGCTTGAAGACACCCACATTGTATTCGGTCGGAAATACCGACGCAGGCAAGCTGTTCCAATCCTTTGCTGTACGCAGTAAAAATGAGGAAGCAAAGCGCTTCGTTCGGACAGGTGGAATGTCCACAACAAAAGGATGAAAACCTGCCGTGCGTCGGGACGTCCGGTGATGGAAGGGGGACGGGGGAATTAAATTGTGTAATTCCAGCGCACACTCACCAGAATACTGAGAGGCTAGCAATTCTACGCCTGTGCTCAAGGCTTTGCAGGTCGGCTCCGACCAATTCGGGATCGCCTATAAGCCTCTTTGCTCGCCTCTCAATTGAGTCCAGAACCGCAAGATGAGACTTTGCGGCACCAGCAAATATGTGACCACAGTACTCTACACACGACCGGATCTGTGCTTTGTATAGAACAAGAAGCTGTCCCGGTGTAAAGTACTGCCGAACCTTCGCCAGAACGGCAAGCTTTGCTGCTGCTGCTCTTGCTCTGGACTCAATGAACCGACCGAAGTTGAGGTTCGAGGAAATCTCTAAGCCTAACAACTGAAGCCGGTCACTGTATTCCAAGGATACATTCTGGAAAGTAGGAGCCAAGGTGAAAGGGCTCCTTTTGGCGGTGAATAGACACGTCTGCGTTTTGGTGGCGTTGAACTTGACAAGATTGGCATTGCTCCATGCGGAGACTGCCTGAAGTTTGTCATTCAAACGTTGCACCATGGCTTCTCTTTCTGACTGTACTTGATCTCGACTAGCCCGAGTACTCGGCAGATATCTTTCTACAACTGTGCTGTCGTCTGCATACCCATAGATACCGGGCTTCAACAGATCATTAATGTGCAGCAGAAACAGAGTTGCAGAAAGAACGGACCCCTGAGGCACTCCGGCATTTATTGTCAAGGGTTCCGAGGAACACCCGTCGACAACTACTCGGGGAGATCTGTGGCTCAGAAAGTCCGTTACCCAGCCGATCAGACCAGGAGATATACCATACGCTGAAAGCTTGCTTATAAGGCTCGCATGCCAGACCCTGTCAAATGCCCTCGAGACGTCAAGAGAGACGGCGACCGCTTCTCCGTTCTTCTCGATGGCCTCGCCTAAAATGTGAGTAGCATACACTAGGAGGTCCCCAGTAGACCTATTACGGCGAAACCCGTACTGTCGGTCACTGAGGAGATCGTTACCTTCTAGGTATGCTAGAAGCCGCGAGTTCAATACACGCTCCATAATCTTGCAGAGTATGGAGGTGATTGAAATCGGTCTGTAATTGACAGGGTCGGCACGGCTGCCTTTTTTGGGCACGGGTTGCACATTAGCAAGCTTCCAGGATTTCGGCACTATTCCAGTCATGAAAGAGAGACGATACAGACGTGTCAGTACAGGAGACAACTCAGCTGCGCATGTCTTGAGCAGAATGGCTGGTATACCATCAGGACCACTGGCTTTATTCACATCTAAACGACACAATGTTCTCCATATCTCTTTGTTAGTGATGCGAATTTCAGGCATCGAAACACCGCAGTGAGGAAGATGTGCTGGAGAAGCATTGCCAGTGTCTAGATGCGAATTATCAGCAAACAGAGAAGCAAGTACGTTCGCATTCTCTGTTGCTGTGTGGGCCAGGGATCCATCCGGCTTCAGCAGAGCAGGCAGTGAGGGTTGGCAGAAAATCGACTCGATCGCTTTCGCAAGAGACCAGAAAGCTCGACTGCCAGTTTGTCTGACAGAGAGCTTTTCGCTATTCTTAGCGATTCGATCGAGACGAGCCTTCCGCAATGCCTTTTTGTAGGACTTGGCAGCTTGATTAAAGGCTCTCTTCTTCGAACTTACATCCGGAGTTTTGCGGCTTCGAGCATCAGCCCAAATGAGATATGCCGAATGTTTTCGGTCTTGAGCATGACCACATTCGGCATTAAACCATGGGCGAGCTTTGCCACCGATGGGTACGTCAGCAAAAGGAATAAAATACTCCATTGCCTGATGCACCACATCGGTTATAGCATCCGCGCAACTCGACGGATCCAAAGAAGAGAAGCAGACCTGCCGCCAAGGATAAGACGCAAAAAAGTGCCGCATCTCATCCCAATCTGCTGACTTGTATTTCCATACTCGCCTAACACCATGAGATTCGAAAGCTGGTGGGGAATATGTAAACACAGATTTCACCAGACAGTGATCGGAGGTTCCCAAGGGAGAGGTAACCTCTACCCGATACCTGTCCGGATCAGTTGTCAGCAGAAGGTCCAGGCAATTGGCTGTATGGCCTACCACATCTGGTACCCTTGTCGCTTGCTTCACCAGCTGAAAGAGGTCCAAGGACAACGCAAAGTTCCGCGCTTCTCTTCCAGCATGGTCGGTCTTCTGGTACGGGAACAGCCAGTCCTGATGACAGGCATTAAAGTCCCCCAGAAAGACGAGCTGCGCTGAAGGGAACTGATGCAGAGCCATATCAGCAGCCTCACCGAGATACTCGAATAATCTAGTTGTCTCCTGGTCACCGCTGTGCGAACGGTAAACACAGGAATACAGGATTTTTTCGTTTCCTGTGTCTACTAAAACCCATAAAGAAGAAAAAGTGGGGTCTTCAAGGTGACGGAGACGCTGGATACAGAGGTCGTTCCGCGCATACACGCAGACTCCGGCACGTGAGCGAAAGTTGTGCTCTAACGTGTATCCGGGATAATCCAGGTGCGCAGCGCTTAAGGGACATTGTATCTGCGTCTCCGTCAAAAAGAACAGGTGTGGTTGTTCTGTCTCCAGGTGGTGATGGACAGGTAAGATATTAGAGTGCAAACCCCTAATATTACTGAGGTGCACTTTAAATGAGGAGGAGTGCAACCGCTGTACAAACTTTTTCCTTTTTTGGTTTTTCTTCATGATAAAAATAAATAAAGGTGAATAGGGATGGGAAATGGCAGTTGAACGAGGCGGTACGTATCAAACCCGACTTCGAAATTGGTGATGTCTTGCCGCTGGGAGGCTAGCCTGGAGACTGCGGGGACGCCCGAACCCCCCCAGGGATCGCCATCGGGCCTCCTCGCCTGGTCGCCAACCAGCACGATGGAGCCACCCTGGGATTTTTCGCAGCTGGCGGGGCAGCCTTTCGTGGGTGGCTAACCCACTAATTGGGCCCCCAACTATCTGCGGGCGGCCAGCGGAAAGCCGTCGCTTCGGATCCCGCTACCCTCCTCGACTAGACACCCGACAAAACAAACACCAACTCGACGTCAACCGGTTCGCCAACGTACCGCAGCTGTTCAGACCCATTTCCCATATACGGCTTCATCGAGCAACGTGCCGGAACACGACTAGGTCGCTTTGCGGCACGACTTTGCCCGATGGGTGGTAACTTTGCCGGCGACCCGATGTTATGGTCTACCACCATGAAAATGTTATGATGTTATGGTCTACCACCTGATTTTTTGTGTGTGCTTAAGAAATCATTTAATTTGTTTTTAAACTATAATCTTAAAGATTATTTTTTATAATTTTGTCAGCAAATTAATTAATTTGGCACCTTTGAAAGTTCCTTTACGAAATCGAATACCAATTTATTGTAAAAAAAAATGTGAATATTGATTTACCTCGAGAAATTTTGCTTTAAATACTATGTTTTCTTAATTTATCCAATAAAGAAAAAGATATGCTTCTCTATATGTAATTCTTATCAACGCTCATGCATAGCTATACTTTCTGGGACAGGTTTATTATTATTAGAAAAGGTTTTTAGTTTTTACATCGAAAAGTTACTTAAACCAAACACTATCGCTTAAAATTATTAAGATTACAACAAGAAACAAGTGATTCATGAATTTAACGTCTTATTAGATCGCTGAATTGTGTTAATTTTATTTATTATTATTATATACCCAGACAGAGACAGAGATTTAGACAACCTAGCCTAGCCTCATTAAGGGCTGCCCAGTTCAACTTGTAAAAGGTAATAAATATCCAACAGATCTATCATTCAAAGTACGTTGCGTTACTCAAGGATAAAATTAATGATGAATGAAATTGTTTAGAGATATGTATGTTATTCTATTTTATATTATATATATAACAGTTCTGTCGGTATTATTAATATTACTACCTTGGATTTTATATCTACAGATGTTATTTAA
The DNA here is from genome assembly GCA_959347405.1 of Napeogenes sylphis. Classification (NCBI taxonomy): domain Eukaryota; kingdom Metazoa; phylum Arthropoda; class Insecta; order Lepidoptera; family Nymphalidae; genus Napeogenes; species Napeogenes sylphis. The sequence continues at coordinate 22,646,633 of OY365788.1, read as the reverse complement.
TTTTATTCGTATAGTGATAGAAAAAGCAAAAATATATATTTGTCCAAAGTTGGGTTACATTTAGGAAAATACCCGGGAAGAAATACCTGAAAAGTAATAATGCTTGCACTGTAGAATTTATTACAAGCTCTTAGCTCACTAACAATAGTTTTCTTTAAGCCAAGTGATGCTTATTCTATTTGTTTTCTATTATCTATACTAAATACTAGTATTTATTTTAGAATATTCTACTATTGATAGAAAATGATCAAATACATTAAGTTTGCTTTAAGTTAAAAGAAACTAAAGAGATATAGTAAATAATATAAAGCAAAGACACAATAGTATAGTTAAGATTGTAAGTGTTTTTTCTTAAGAAACATGGACTGTTTTTATTATAATCGGCAAATAATTATTACATATTATTATTACTTAAAATGCAACTGATATATCAAAGTTTTACAAGAAATACAATTTATTTGAATAATACTTGAGGCTTAAATATGAATTTAAAAATCCTACGGTGCCGGACAAAGATACCCAGATAAAGTTATCGGTGATTCATTCGATATTCCCCGCCCTCATATGCAAAATAAAGGCAGATCTGAGCGCCTGTTCCTGACATAAAATACACTCCAAAGACTGAAAAGAAAGAACAATTTCGAAAATAAAAGGAACATGAACACATTATATCTGATGTTTGTATTTGAAATATAAATCGGTTAGAGGTACAATTGAGCTTAAATGCAATTTTTACCTAACATTGTGTAGAATTTATTAAAAAATGTAACTTTGGTATATTTTGTGTGTAATGCTAATTGTAATAATTAATTCCTAATAGCTTGAAAATATCTATAAACATGTATAGCCATGTTAAGCATATTTAAAATTATATAAATATAGATGAAACAAAGACCGATACGGGTAGGGACTCGCGACCTCTGGGAAAACGTCCCGTCGCTCTACCAACTGAGCTACCGTATCGCTGTCCGTCTCGGTGAATTAAGCATTCTATATGTGATCGTCTTTATCGGGGCGGTGGTGACATCTATTAGGTTTCTTTCGAAAATCCTAACCAATGTTTCTAACTTTGCAGTATAGATAAACATTGAAAAGATGCCATAACCGAAATTAATGTTTGAAAATATCTATAAACATGTATAGCCATGTTAAGCTTATTTCAATTTATATAAATATAGAATGAAAAATAAACCGATACGGGCAGGGACTCAAACCCGCAACCTCTGAGAAACCTTCGCTTCGCTCTACCAATTGAGCTACTGTATCGGTGAATTGAGCATTCTATATTTCCCAGAGGTCGGTCATTCTATATTTATATAAATCCTAATAGCTTTATACTTTCGTATTTATATAGGAAAGAGTATGAAGAACATTATAACCAATACTTTTTTTAGTATTTCCTAAGATTTTAACGAGTACTACACATTGAAATAAAACTATTGTTATTATATTAACAAAAATCTGTGTAGATTGATTAACATAATATATATACTGGAGAATACATTTCCCTTTATAAATGTTATAATAATCTTGATAGGCAATTCTTTTTTTTTTTAATAAATACCGTTATTTGGCGTAGTACCTAAGATCTAAATGGAAACTGCTTTATTCTTATTCACCACAATCTTTCGCTTACCTACCTGAAAAATAAAACATTGCTTATAGTAAAGTTAGTTTGAAAATATAATATACTTAATACATACTCTTAAGTATATTTGGGTTAATAGTTTGGAATCCATACTACAATATTTTTTTATCTGTCCTCGCCCGCATTAGTCTGTAAGACTGTCGCATGTATGCCTTATAGTAAGATAGCATTCGCACCATCTTGTTTCGATCAATCGGTTTAAAACTCGAACAGGCTGATTGATACTTTGGACATTGCCATCATCATATTGCATGGCATCTGTAAGGTGATTTCTCGCCAGCGCATCGAAGCTGCCGGACACTACTATTTAACGTTACTCATAATTTCACTAAATTAATGCGCACACACGTTTTATTTTATTATATCCACGTATTTAGGAATTACAGTAATATTCGCTCATTCCTTCGTTTTATGAAGATCGCAGCATCACCGGTATGCCTTTTATTGTCTAAAGCCTACGAGTCCGCTGTAAGTGCCCTTTCTATATTTTCCTTATTCGTATTAAAGTTAGGGGTTCAAGACTTTGCCCCAGAAGGTATTCCCGTACTCACTCGACTCTAAATGGTCGCCCTACATACCTTTATATCCTACTATCCTATTCTCTAATTATTCCAACAGATGAAATAGATGAATTTTCGTAACTTAAATATGAGCAGAAGGACACTTATTTTTATAATATCTTAAAAAGCACCCCACGTTAGTTTTTTTTTACTATAGCGTGTGTTTTAGTTCTTTTTAACTATTTTTTATAATGGCTGGCTCTTATTATTTTTTTATTAACATTGCACTGTTATCGTATTTTATAGGTATGCAAACATAAAAAAAATATTACATTTAATATAAAAGCGTGTTTTTTTCTTAACGTTGCATTATCATCGATCCTTGGTAGGCATGCAATAATTCAAATTAATCAGACCAAATAAAGTTGGTCGAAATCACGTTCAAAGTTTCCTTTACAAAGATACATACATCCGAAGCTAATAAAAACGCATTAAAAATACTGAGTATGATGTATTATTTTGTTTATTGAAACTAAATATTATTCAAAATATTTCAAATCATCAGTTGTGACTTCGGTAAAAGTGCAGCTGGTCTGACACAAAACTTCACAAAAATACATTTATCCATTACAAAAAATAATATTTATTTTTCGCTACTAAAGTTTGTACTTAACAAAAGCTAAGTTAAAACTAAATCTATAAACTGAATAAAAATATTATAAAAAACTATGTAATTTTTATTTTTTATATTAATTGACGTGTATTTTTGGTACAACGTTCCTTAACGCAACTAGCGCTGGAGTAATTTTGTAGAAAAGGTCACGTAACGAAATGTGGTAGGTATACTATTTAGGTACCTACTTGTGTGCGTGCAAGTATCAAATTGAATACGAACGAGAACATTTTTTTATTAGTTTAGTTTGCATATTTCATTAATATCAATTTATTAAAATCAATTTATTTATATTATTTGGAATAAACTTATTGAAAGTTGTTTAAGAAAATAAAGAAAATACTATTCAGTTTTTCGTAATTTAGTTTTAAAAGATTATTGAATTTATAAATAATTTAAGATGTTCCTTAGATTCCTTTAGATTTCCTTGTTACTTAGATTTAATTGGACTACCATAAATATTTAAAAAGAGTAACTGTCAAATTTTTTGTTCATCATCAACATAATTGGTGATTTCTGAAGACAAAATATGACATTATAAAAAAATACAAAAATACAAAACATTATAAAAAAATACAAAACAAAAAATGACTATTATTCAGAACTCCATAAAAAATAAGGCTCAAACTTTGAGACTCAATTGAATATATTATTGACTAGTTAAGCCTCTACCGTAAAAACTATTGTAACTTAAAAAAAAAACATCTGTTCCCTTTTCCTCAGACCATAAAATTCCTATTATTTAAAATACGCAACCTTTATGAGTTGAATTAATAATTTCAGTAATGGCCCTCTACAACTTAAAGAAATGTTTTGATGCACTCAATACCTTAAACTATCTGCCAATTAAAGTTATTTTGAATGGAATTACTGGAAACACAGATTTATGGGATTTGTAAGCAACAATAAGTAAACACATGCAAGCAATAAATTACGAGATTAATTCTCTTGAACATAAAAAAAAAAAACAAAAATAGTAAAGTAAAAAACAAAAAAAATTGCTGATGTTTTTTTTTTTAACAATTTTTGTTTACGTGGCTTGAACCTATTCGTCTTAATCAAACAATGAATAAACAATAATTATCCAGCAATGAAGCATTATAAAAGATGATGTCGCTATTTACTATTGGAAATCGAATCTATATCTCCTTGTTCCTCCTGGCATTAATACCGACGTAAGCCATGATCTGCCCCCCTACTCAACCTACTCCACTTCGCACAAGTTTTGAACAATTTTGAACATAATACACGATGTAGAAACTGTAAATTCTTTAGAACAAAAGAAAATCTCAAACTTCTCTGTAAAGTAATTTAAATGTTTATATAACTGCATGTACTATTTACCACTTTTTCTGGGGAATCCGGGTACGAATTACTAAGTTTTAATCCGCGAGAGACCCCCTCCGGGTCTCGCCATCACTCTTACATAAACCTTAGAGAATTTAAAAACTACATAATATTTTGTGATTCTCTTGGATTTTAAGCTATTAAGGTTCAACTGTTTATTATAATTACTTTTTTATTTATTATTCTAACATTATAAAGGTATTTAAGATTCTCGTTAACTGCTACCAAAGGAGTAGTTATCCACTTTTTAATTGAATGTAGGAGTTTTTTTTTCGATATGTAATAAAAAAGATAGGAAAGGTATGAATAAAAATGTCTTAATTACTCTTTATTTTATTATATAATATTTAAATTGAGTTTCTTTATTAAAGTATTCAAAATGATATGTATCACTCGAATATATTGGAATGAGATCGTACACCGACTCGTAATTTCTCTATTCTCGATTATTCTAGGGAGTTGTAGCGGTATATTATCTGATCAGTCGTAAAACCGAGCTCAATGGAGCCAAGGCTTCGATTGGTCAACTAATAAACTTCTTGTAAACACTCTTTATTTAGATAAATTAGAGTAAGGGTACTACACCTATTATCATTCTCTTAATGTGCCTCTATTATATTTGTTCACACCGCAAGTCCGCAGGCTTCACCAGCTTCAAGCCTTTTAACTATTTTAATGAATTTTATTTTTATAGTTGGATTTTTTATAATATCTCGGATTTAAATTTTATACTTTAATTTTAACCCGACGTCGTAATCAATTATCTACCTTGATCATAGTTCAAATCACTTATTAAATAAATAACTGACCTTACAGACCACCTCCATTTAGTTTTCCCACGAAAAAGATTGCTGAAAATTTTAATGTATATCCAATTTTCAGATTAAATTAGAATTATAGAATAAATAAAATAGAATAAAATTACATGACTACGACTCTTGAAAATATATGTAACGTTTATTTTATTTTCAAAGCCTAAAACACACATGCACAGAGAGAAGAAATCTTATTTATCTGACGGGTGAATATTTATAAATCTAAGTAGCAGTTTAATAATTTGATAAAAATTACTAGTACGATGAAAACAAGATTCGGCGAATTTAGTTACACAGTAAATAACTAGATGTCGTAAGAATGAAAAACAGGTTGTGCTATGGTTAACTATTTTACAAAACCATTACAGAAACGTCTTAACAATATGCTATACCGTAAATTTATATATGCTTCTAAAATAATTGTACCTACCTAAAATTTAACATAAATAATATAATTAAATGTTCATTAATTAAAAAACAATACAAAGTAATAACAATCAACTATAAATATATGTACGAGGAAACTTCCGGGGGCATAGGTCAAAAAAGGTTCTAGAATCACAAAATATGTCTTAAGTTTGAGTCCGTGAGCTACACATTCGAATGAATACAATTCCGTGAGCTACACACACACACACACACACACATAAACACACATATATACCTCAAACGTTATGTTTAGGCATTTTACTTGGGTTAAAGATATACATCTTAAGTCATTATAATATAGTAAGGACAATAATATTGAATATACGGATTCTTCTTCTACCTTGTGATATAACATTATAAGTTAGGTATATTTTAAGATACAAAAAAAACAATTTTAATACAAAAAAAAAATCATTTTTTGAATCACCTATTATTGTATCATCCATCCATCCATTATAACACCATTTGTTTGTTGTGTATTTTAACCATAAAAATTAAATTTAAATTTGAGTTTACTCTGGTTTTTAAATCGAATCGAGATAGCGGTTGCGGTTAGGTGCCATAGAGTTGAATTGGATTTGCTCTTTGGCTCTCTTATAAAAGTCCATACAATACAAAATACAAAAAAAAAGAAAAGAGAACTATGATATTATTACTTTGTATATTTGTTAAATTTAAACTAAAACTTAAATTTTATTATTTTAAATATATCACAATCAAATAAAACTGTAAACAAAAATCTGTAACACGGGCCTTACTGGAAAATGTATGATATTTGTTATGTTTTATATTTAAAAATAACTAAAATGAGTTTATGTAATATTGTTAAATGGTCCAGTGTAGCGTTTAGATCTTTATATGTTTATAAAAGTCAGATTCTGCATTTGAATGTTTTAATAAATCTTATGTTGAATTTTTTCTAACGTTAAATTTACGAGATGAATTCAGAACGAGTATGAAAAATACGTTTATAGAGTTTAACAATTCATAGCTGTCTGACCTGCTAAACTTTTTGTGGCGTCAGAGCAAAGTGCGCGAGTGTAATATATATAACACGGACTTATATCGAAATATCTGAAGCAAAACCTAGAACTGTAAAGTTCATACAAATGAAGTTGAAAGTTAAAATTCTGCTAGAAACTTATTGGCGTTAAGTTTCTTTCTTTCACGAGATTGCTTATTTATTTTTTATATACTCGGATTTACCTGAAGATTGTCGTATTTTAATATAAATTACACTTTTTATTTTATTAGTTTTATTATATAATATATTTTTATTTTTAAACCACTTCGGTATCTACTATTAAAAAATGAATGAAAAGGGATATTTTTTAGTTTTTTAAACACTTTCATGATGTGGATATCAAAGACTCTATTTTTGTTATTTTTTATGTAATTGTTTAATTAGACTAAAAAAGTACAAAAAGTGTTTTTCTCTACTAGCCTGGGACGTGCAAGTAAAGTAGTGTGTTGGCATGTAAATTGATATCCGTACACCATATATATTCAAACACATATACATAGATATAAATATATAATGAAATGATATATAAAAAATTTTAACATTTCGACAATCATTCCCACTAGCTACAATCAAAATTCTTCGTCTGCATCTTAAAGAAAATTTGGTGACGCAGGTTCCTTAATAAACTTCGGAACAACAGCGAATGAATTTGTCATGAAACTAGTGTGATGAATGAGAAACAGCCAACAATAGACTGACTAGAATGAAAATTATATAAAAATCAATTATTTGACGTGTTTTCTGACTATTAAAATTCGTATCAATGATATACTATTTACTTGCTTGTGGCAACGGTTCCGCCCGCGCCATACTTTATACTTCATGATGATATTTGTGAAACAACCTATCATTTGCTTAATCACCTTTGGACTATAGAAAAATATGTAGATAGAAATTACAAAAATGATAAATTTTTTTAAAATTTTGTATATTTATATTTACGGACGGATTTATATCTTAACGGTCGCTCTCCCCCTGCATTTTATATGTATGACTTAAAATATATATTTTTATGATATATGTACAGGTATTAGATAGTTTCGTCTTTCGTAATCCATTATTCTTTTGTAATATGTTCAAAACAAAAGTGGTTTTTATGAACTATTCTTTGGAGATAGATATTTACCAACACAGCAGATTTTGTAGATCTTTTTAAGATGTAAAATGTCCTAGTATATTATTTTGAGATTAAGCCAGCGTTTTCAATATAAGCGCACAAAAATATATTTTTTACGACATCGTATTACAAATCTTTGAAACTATCGGCTTTTTGCGACGAGCATCTCGTATCCGTACTACGAGACTATTATATATAGAATTTGTTCACTTAAATGACTTTATGTATTTAATATAAAACGCTTCAAAATTCCCTGTGTAGCTTGAAAGATTTGAGCGTACAGACAGTGGGAAGCTATTTTATTTAAACTATGTAAAAATGATCACAACGATGTTTAATAAATTGTTCATTATTTCTTAAATTGTATACAATTTAATTGTAAGTTACAAGCTTTATTGTGAAAGTATTTGATACTAAATGTGGCTTCTAAGCGAAAAGAAGATACATGAGTTTCAGAACCAGGCATTACCTCCGGATTGTAGTAAAGCTCGGAACTTAAACGTTTTTGCGGAACACGGTGCCTCGATATGGTAGATACTACTTTACAAAATGTTCAAACGGAAACCTTTTCTCATACGTCTTATTGGTTTTATAAAACAACAAAGCGTTACTCGAAATAAAATAAATGGTCCGCGCTACATGACTTTATTGCTTTTGTAATAAATGTATCTGGTTTAAGAGAACTATCATTTAAAGTGAAGTTCAAGTACCTAATACTTTTAACTTCAGTACAGAATGCAATTAATAATAATATTGGATTTTGTTAAACATTTGATGACTCGACATGTTTATATTTATTAAGACGAAATGCTACGTAAATATATATTCATTTGTTATAATAATTCGTCTTTTTTTTTACATTCTGTGAACCATTATTTGAAATTTCTATTAATGTTTACAATAAAAAAAAGTTATTGTTCTGTGATATTGATTACAAATGTATGTATAGTGCATACCCATTTAACAAAATAAATGAATTGATAAAGCTCTATATTCTCGTGATACACATATATAGTCCACCATTTTTATTTGGGAAAAAAATAGTCTTATATAAACTTATTGTGAAATAGATTTGTTCTCCTGTTATCACGGATTTCTTATCTAGGAATTGTATTCAAAGTTAATAATAAATATTTGGTTCACAAATATTGAAATTACCAACAACATATATGATATATCTGGTTTGACTCTTGTACTCGTAAAACCAAATTGATTGAAACCTTTCAAAGAAAATCTCTTTTATTGAGAAAGAATAGACACAGGGCACTTAAGAACCATTACAGTACATTTCCAAAAAAGACCTGCACGAAGATTAACCGCATAGAAATTCTATTAATCATTTTTTTTATCCAGTATTAAATCACTACCAATAAGGTATCTAAAAAGGGATTAAGGTAACTAACCACACCATTGCCAGTTTTATAACGCTCTATCATTAGCAATTGTTTTAAGAACTTCAATTTTAAGCACTGAAAATAAAATAAAAACAATTATATAAATTCTTATTTGAACTAAGAACGCAACAAAATAACATATTTATAATATTATAATAATAATATAATTTATAATAATAGTCAGAACAAGCAGCAAAAACAACAAGAAGCCATTCTACTACTATCGCTACTATTTTCACATAAAACATATGTTAGGTTACATTATTCTTAATTTTTTTGATACGTTACAATACAATATTTTGATGGTCACTCTATTGTTTCATGTGGATTCATTGATTTAACTTAAATAACAAGAACCAATAGTGTCTAATTATTGTAAATGTAAAGTATCACTATGTAAGTATTTAAATAACTTACATAGTGATATTGAGTATTGATATGTCAAGAAATTGTAATTTTCATATGCTGAAAGTAGTTTATTTGACTATGATTGTTATTTATGTGAGGAAGGGCAATTGCTTACTAGAAATTACTTGAATAAACTAGATAAGCGAGAACCATTAAAACTTCATAAATAATAAAACAATATTTAGATCTTTAGTTTTCACTGCGGATAAAGTTTACCCTCATATATCTCATGGTGAGCCATTACATGAAAACTATCAGGGGTCCATGACCATCCGGACGCGTCTTAGCATTCCTAATATTAAACAATCGACCTGGAAAGTACTTGACCAAAATATAGCGGCCCTGTTAGAGCACCCGGGCTCAAATCAGGTACTCGATGTTTAAGTAGAGACTTTCCAAAATACTATTTACGACTACTTTAATGAGCACTATCCACCTACGAATCGTTATGCTCACAAAAATAAAGAAAACGGTTTTAAATTGAAAATGAGGAGGAAAAAAGAGACCTTATAAAGAAACTTCGTATAGCCCAAGCCTTAGGCGATATTCAACTTAGTCACCAACTGTCTCTAGGGAATTGAGATCAATTCTTAAACTTATCCAAGACATAACAAATCAAATAACAAAAAAATCGTGATAGCTTTGAATGGACAAATCGGGTTGTAAGTCGGGACCTACTCCTGGGTTGCAAGTTCCAGGAACTGTTTGCACTCCTCTCCTTTTAACGTGATGGGCCCGGCACCCGCTCGGTGAATCCATGGAATGCTAAGAAGCTTCGTCTGTCCGTGTATGCCTACCGATACTTACAATTGTTCATTTACAAGTAGTTGTGATTTTCGTATGTTTAAAGTAGATGATTTAACTATGATTATTATTTATTTGAAGAGGGGAGTTTATAAGGAAGTGTATATAAACTGCGTTTAGGACGATATTTGGGAGAGAAGCTGCTGTATAGTAAGGAAAATTTAAATACACGCTGTAATAGCCAATAGGGCTAACAGCAATTGACACTACAAAAAAAAGTAGTAAAATCCCTGAAACAATTCAATCCGACCTGGCCCTTATACATATATTTGATAAGGGTTAGTTCAAAATATTTTTTTTAGTCTTCAAAAGGCGTTTATTTAATTACTATAAGTTTTAATGTTACTACTAAAAGATTTTTTTCTTCAACTTTATTACTACTATAATACTTTAAGTTTAGCTTTAATTAATGCTATAATTATTCATAAGCGTAACACTCCTTATATACTTTTCCAGAAGTACCTAATAGATAGTTTACAGAGAAACGCTAAAAAGTAATAATAAAACTAAATTCTGTTATCTTTTGTGATATTATGTACCTACTTAGGCTGAAAAACATACTTTTAGGAACTTTATCTATTCAAGTACCTATTTATTTCACGATTAAAAAAACTTTATTTATAAGATATTTTAGATAGACACACTAGTTAAATCCCTGTTAGAAAATGTTTATAAAAATGAAAAAATATTGGAAAAACCGTCATCAAAAACAATGCTTATGTCTGACAGTGACACTATTCTTTTCCGGGTTTGATAAGTCATTCGAAAATAATATTGGTAAAGTGTAACTTATTTTTTATTGCAAGAGGATTTCGAACAACGGGTAGTATTTAATAGACTCTAACAAATTATTAGTTTTCATCTGTTAAGCCCACAAACTATTAGATAAGTAGCCGAACATTTAACATACTTCTACAAATATATCAAATGCTTAAATCTTGACAACCTGAAATAAAATACACTCAATTTACGTAAATATCTTACATTTTGTATGTGAACAATTTAAAAATAGTTTTTATTGAATAATACATAGTATTAAAATCAAAGTCATAAAGATTACACAAACATATTTTTTTTTATCGCCTAATCTAACATTTGGTACACACTAACTATAACACCCTTGTTATACATTACATACACATGATATAACATCTTAGTCAGTTCTAACACAATGTGGCCAAAAAGTAAAACAAATACCATTGATTTAAACCTTTTTCTGGACTCTATTTACGCTAATATGATTGACGGTCAGTGCCACAGATTGGCGCGCATTCGTTAACAATTTAATTATAAATATTCAATGTATGTCCATGCTTATTTTATAATAGGCTCTTAATAAAAATAAAACATTTTTTTTTTGTGTCATAAATTTCCAACTTATATCATCAGATTTCTAGTATTTGTTGTTATCCACACATTGCTTGCAGTAAATATTCTCTACATCCAAGATTACGATAGTTCAACTTTAACTAGTAACTCAATTGATATTGTTGAACGTCCTAACGAAACGATTCACGTGATTGGAATCGTTTGGAGGGGGTAAATGTTGCATTTAAACATTAGAGAACATCGAATTGAAGGTAGAATTCATTCAGCTATACAGTTCGAACCTTCCAAACGGGACTGGTGGTTCACGCAACTCTGACTATATACCTACTTAGTAATTTGTAATTGCTGATTACCTACACAAAAACAAAACAAAACAAAAAAAAACAAAAAACAAAAAAAAAACCCGGGAATCGCTGCTTACAGCGTTTCACGTGTTTATACTGTTAGCTAACAGGGCTAACAGTATAGACATACAAGAAAAAAAAAGATTACCTACACTTAATACACCATAAATGGTGTATTAAGTGTAGGTAATCTTTTTTTTTGTTATAATATGATGAATCATATTATGTGAAAATAGTTTAATTGCCTAAGGTCTACACCATGAACCCTGCACCAGAAGCTTAACGAAGAATGCTGTGTTGCTAATGTATTGCAGTCCATATACTTATATAACTAAAAAATGTATACCTTTGTATTATAGCACAGTACCTATTTAATTCTGTTAGTAACATTCACTAGTTTAACAAAAAATAGTTTAAAATATTAATTTACATTAATAAGGCAATTCCCTAACGAACTTCGAATATTACATGGATTGTTAGGTAAGTATACACAACTAAAGGGAAAAAGTTGTTGCTTTCGGGCCTTCATAAAATTTTCAGAATATTTAAAGGTCAAAATGAACAATCACTTAAAATTATTTATTCTTATTCCGAAAGAGTTCCTTCACTTTGTTTGATCAAATAATTAAAATAGGATTGACGACCATAATCTTTTAAAACAAATCCAAAACCAGAAACACATATAAGAAATATTAAAATGGTAAGCTTACTAGTCTGGTAACACTATTAATAGTCAAAGAAACCACTAAACACCGGCTGACCCGAACAAAGCTCCACAACTATATTTCAATACGATTTAAATAAAACTAATTTTATGGATTTAACTCGCGTATAAAAATTAAATTTTAAATTTCTATTTTAAATGTAGCCTACAAAAATTAAATTTTAGATTTAGATTTTAAATCTATAATTAGCCTCACGAACCAATTAAAAACATCCTTATTTTAAAAGAGAAGATGGTTGGGGATTATCTAAAACTCTTGAATAATATAAAAACCCACGTCTGTGACCACACTGTAAGACCTCAAGATACTGTTAGTGCATTTTGTGTTTAAAATATCATAGCAAAGTAGCTCGTACTTCTAGTTATAAATATATATATATATATATATATATATATATATATATATATATATATATATACAAAAAAAATATAATTACAATAGGCAACAAGGACCCGTTACAGATTGAGAATAAATAAAACTAAAACAATAATACAACTATAAAATAAATAAAAACTAGTTTTCCGCTGGTCAACGAAGAAAACTAGAATAAAATCTGAGCAATTCATTTGACACATTCCTTAGAGCTCCGATTATCAAATTGCCAGACTCGAATAGTGTTTGTCTAAATCTGGCAACCCGATGCCTGATCAAAGCCTCGAGAGTCGCCACGCGGGCCTCAACGAACATCGTCGATGCACTGGACCAGCGATTTATTCTAAATAAAACTCTAAAGGCATCATTGTATTGGACTTTAAAAATTCGGAAACTTTCTTTTTTATACCTGTACCATAATTGCGGAGTATACAGAGCTGTACAATAAGTTTTAAATAGTTTATGTTACAACAAATCGTAATTAACTCTCTCAAAAGCCCGACTAAGGTCGAGAAAACAGGCATAGATCTTAGTCTGTCGCTTGACGTAGTAGTTCACGATCCGCTTTAAAGAAAATAGTGCTAAATCCGTAGAGCTTTGTTTTTTAAAATTTAGCACCAGATGTGGCAATTATTATCGGGCGATAACTATTGCTAGAGGTAGCACTTGACGTTCTACTTTTAATAACCGGTATAACAATGCATTTTAATAACGCAGGAGGTTGATATCCATGTCTGAGACATGCGTTAATAAATTTTGAGAAAAATGAAGTTACCCCGGATCCCCCGAAACGTAAGTGTTCCACAGTCAAGTCGTCATGACCGCAAGCTTTCCCCAATTGCAGTTTTTTAAGAGCGTCAAATACCATACGCTCATTTATATGTATGGAAGAGAGACATATATATATATATATATATATATATCTTTGTCTGTCTATACTGTTAGCCCGGTTGGCTACTACAGCGTCACTGGAGGAGCGGGTGGGTCAGGAGACCCACAAAATCTAGATAACCTACTCAAAGTAGGTACTCAAAGATCACGTCAACAATCACTAATCACACCTACAGAGTTTCCGCTTTCAAACGAGTATGACACGATAATTCATAAACCTAACAATTGTTTACTAATTTACAGGAGTTGATGCCTACTAATTATTTAGAAATACCCTCGACCCCTAACAATATATGTCCACAATTAGTATAAAAATATAATTAGAACGCAATATAAAAAAAGGAAAAACCTTTTTAATAAATATAACGGTCATAAAAATAATATAACGTTCTAAAGAGGATTAAAGAAACAAAAATTTTTTTTGTAGAATGTTTTTATAAAAAATATATATATATATAAAACATTAAAGAGAATGTTGTTGTGATAGACATTTAGTAATGCTTCGAGTCTTTGAATACAAATAATCTGTACATTTCTTTCATGATCGAAGCTTCCATGACCTTAAGCAGTTTCAGTAAAGTCGATTCTTTCCGTTACACAAGTTGGAGCGATAAGAACCTCCCTATTCAAAGCAGAATCTAGTGTCATCTAAGAACCCCTTGGGGGAATACGCTACACATTTACAATATAAAATTCTATTTTCGTTAACAGTTACATATCCTACAAAAGGGTAACCTAAGTAAGTACGTTGTCTCCTGTTTGTCAGTTCTTTTATCTATATAATAATAATAAAAGCGAATACTTTCTTACAGCTTATATTCTCGGTCAAATTTTTTATACATTTTGGTTTAATAGTTTCATTTTCCATTTATTCATATTGACATAAAAATAAGAATCGGTTAGTCAGTTTAACTTATGTGTCAGTGATCAATAGGGAAACAAAACGTTTTTATAGTACGTCATAAAACAAATAAGACAATTAAAAATGTACCTATATCAGCCAATATTTGTTAACCTTGATTGACATACCTCACACAATATAACTATATATCACTTTTATCGTTAGACAAAAAAAAAGTTAATTGGCGATAAGATTTAATACGGGAGTATATATCATCTACTGAAGGGGCTACACCTAAGTACTTTTTATTTATTCGAAAAGAATTCGTTCTTAACTTGTTGTAAGGAATTGTTTACTGCAGCATCGACAAATCATGTTCCTCCAATAATGACGAAACTAATTATATCCATATCATCTAATAGTCTTATTAAACTAAATTTAGTGTCGTGGGCTCACTAAATGGAATAGGTAAGTAATAGTTTGATTTTAAATAATTTTAAAGGATAATGTAAAAGTATACATTTCTCGTTATTAATCTAACTTCGTACTATATTGTCAAAAATGTAACAAGGCTTTTGCTAATTATTCTGTTATAATTTTTTTTTAAGTTTTTCTATTTTCAGATGCTTTAAACATACACAACGCGGTAAGTAAGTAGTTCCCTTTTGGATTCTGACTTGGAAAAACTATAATCAAGTAGTATATGTACTTGATTATAGTTTCTTTGCAATTGTTTCATTATTGACTCTGGATTCTGTTAAAGTACTCAGTTAATTCTGGTATTGCAACAGGCCCACAGCTTTTCTTTAATTAATACTTTACACAACCGCTTTTGCTTTATTATCGATAAATTGTTTTAAAAATCCCTCATCAGTTACAAATACACAACAGTAATTCTTAAACATGTTATCCTCTACCACAAAACACAAACTTAATCTGAATATGAACATTTTATTATTATAGCTTAAGAAAATAGAAAACTGTAAGTAGACTGTACGTAGTTTTTTATATAGAAAATTAATTTGACCTATTATTTTAAATTTTATTCCAAGTAATTAAATACACCTTAACGAAAAAATTTGATACAAACACAGAAATTTTGGAGTGAAATTTTCTTCAGTCGTAGGCAGCCCATTGAATTAACCATTTAATTAATTAACCATTCAGCCAATAAATATTAATTTATTTCACAAATACTTATTATTAAAAATAATCAATTGCGACGAGTTTACCAATAAATAATAATACCCATTAAGGATTTTTTTTTAATTATACAATTTACAGCAATCTTTAGATTTCAGTAAATTTAAGTATTCCTTCCTTACTTAATAAAATGTCAGTTTATTGTGTGATGGTTTTTAAAAAAAGAAGTTAAAACTTACTTTGTCGTTTAGCGTGAAATGCCACCGGCACGACAAAATCTCACTGTGTTAGATCTCCACATCATGAATCGTTTGATTAAGAGCTCTTAAGGTATAAAAGGTGGCCACACATAGAACATAGAAAGGTAACACTTTCCATTTGTGTCGTTGGAGTAGAAGGAAGGGGGGAAGGGAAGAAAAGGGGGGTCGAAGCCCTATCCCCTGACACCATTTTTATTGTGAGAAAATGTTTAGTTTTGGAGATATTCCGATTTAAAGTTTCGTAAAAACTAACCTAAAATTAAGTAATTAAGACTTCTGTGACGTCTCCGGCGCTTCAGGATGGCCAGCCCCTTCACCCTTGCGTAACACTGAACTGAAACCCAAGCTCGCCTTCGCCATTTCGGCTCAATGGCTACGGCTTGATTGGGTTTCAACACAGTGTTACGGCGGGTGGGGGCTGCCCTCCTTTCTTTTTACAAAAAAACACTCTAGGGGTAGGACAGACAAGACTACGTAGAGTCGGGGATGACAGAGTCGGTTTTGACAAAAAAGTTATATATATATATGGTTTTACTATATATATACAATATTTCAAATTTTATATTATATTACTATATATATATTTCAAAACCATTACAAATCACAAACATCCTATGTCAAGTTGCCGCCATTGGACATTCGGGAATCTACAACAACAAAGTTGTTACGTTTATTTTTATTTATTTTTTTATTTATTTCATGTACCAGAAATTTCATAAACAACAAAAAAAATTACATAAAAGTACACATAGGATAAGCTTATCCCTATAAAGAGATCTCTTCCAGCTACCCATGAGAGTTGGAAAAAACATTTGTGAGGGCAGAAATAGGTACACATAAATTTTAACAATATATACAATACATACACTTACTCATAAATAAATATTCAGTAAAATATATAATGACGAATATAATAACTATAATACATATATAATTAAAGAATATAGATCGCTTACATAAACTTACATAAACATAAAACTTAAGACAGTGACAGATAGTGTTGCTTTAATTTTTTTTTTAAAGTAAGGACAGATCGGCTACTTGTAATGTCGTTATTAAGTGAATTCCATAACCTCGCAACATTTACAGTAAAGGATTTGGAGAAAAAAGTAGTATTATAAGAGGGGATATCAAAAGTTTTTACTTTGATGCAGGAGCGTTTGCGGCGATTATTAGGCAAGGATAGACGGAAACGTTCGTATAAATAAGGAGGTGAGGATTTTTTAAGAACGTTGTATAGCGTGGTCAATATATGCATATTCCGGCGAAGGCGGATGGGGAGCCACTTCAGTTGACGCCGAAAATCTGAAACGTGGTCAAATTTGCGTAAACCGAAGACAAATCGAATGCACAAGTTTTGAAGGCGGTCTAATTTATTGAGTAGCTCTTCAGAAGCATCCAGATAGCAAACGTCACCGTAGTCGAGGAGGGGTAACTGCTAGCAAGATTCTAGTCCGCAGAGGCAAGAAATTCTGCAAACACCTGAGAGTGTGGAATGACATGTGAACTCGCTTACTAGTTTCATTGACTTGCGCTGACCAACATAAATATTTATCGAAAGTCAATCCCAGATTTTTAACCTCTTCAGAAAAAGTTATGACAGTGTTATGGTATATTACACTAGCAAGTTGGTTGAGGTGCAATTTATTTTATTAAGAAAAAATCTACTGCCGATTATAATTGCTTGTGATTTTTTTGGATTCACTTGGAGTCCAAAAGACTCTGCCCATTCTCTAATATTGTTCAAGTCATTATTTATTATGCCGATACTGTGGTTAATGTCATTAAGAGAGGAATGCCTATATAGTTGTAAATCGTCTGCATAAAGATGGTAGGGAGAAGATAATATTTTAGATAATTCATTAATAAAAATGGAAAAAAGTAAAGGGGATAAAATGCCGCCCTGAGGAACACCAGCAGATAGATCAGTCCACTGAGAGGAGGAACCATCACAGCAGGTAATCTGTCGGCGACCATAAAGGTAAGTGTGAAACCAGTTAACCACGGGTGGAGATATGTTAAGGCTGCGCAAAACACCTAGTAGTATGTCGAAATCTACAGTATTAAAAGCATTGCTGAAATCAAGAAGGACGAGGATAGTTAGGTTTTTGTTATCCATAGCGAGCCGTATGTCATCGGTAACCTTAAGTAAGGCTGTGGATGTGCTATGTGCAGTGCGGAAACCGGACTGGAAAGGACTAAGGAGATGGTTGGATGTTAAGAAGGTAGATAGTTGCTTAAAAACTACTTTTTCTATAACTTTGGACAGGAAAGGAAGGATAGATATGGGACGAAACTGAGAGGGAGAGCTTGGATTATTGGATTTAGGTAGTGGGATAACATGAGCCAATTTCCAAGAACTAGGAAAAGAATTGGTTGTTAAAAAAAAATTGAGGATATGGGTTATAACAGCCAATATAGTGTCGAGGAAAGGAATCAGCATGTCACGACTAATGTTATCATTACCTACTGCTTTGGAACTGAGATTTATTAGAGCTGCCTTAACATCACACTCCGAAATTTCTCTAAAAGTAAAACTGTCACAGATAGGTGGGGCAACCTTGTTTAATTTATTAAGCACAGCTGATTTCTTTAAATCACTTATGATAAGTGAGGAAGTCAAAAAATGGTCATTTAGTAAATTTAAGTTAAAAGAATTATAAGAGGAAAGTAGAGATTTAGCCACACCTAGTGACTTAAAAAGCCTCCACAGTTGTGAAGTTTTTCTAGTTAAATTAAAATGAAATAGTGATATATTATATACATATTTGATAAATATATTGTATAGACGTGAAGTGTTATTAAAACATTATGTTTTTATAATAATATTGGTGAAAATACGGTAAGTTACTTTCATACAAAAAAATATATAAAAAAAAACTACGCGTTTTCTCGGGCTAGGAATAGTATTAAAAGAAAGGGGAGACCAACCCCCTTCAAATGAGACATTTTCAAACCAAAACTCCAACGACACAAATGGAAATGCCTGCCCATAGAAATAATATTTCCTATAAATAAATTCATGATATACAAAGCCTGCATTTTAAAACACAGCCCTCCATTTTCATCTTGTTTTCCCATCAATTCTAAAGTTTTTCTATCAGCATTCCTAAAGATAATAATTCAAATGCTGTTTAAATGAATATCGCCACGGACATTTAAATCAAGCGTTGGCAGAAGTGATTTAATGGGGATATTAAACCACCGTGAATGTCGAAATAGAAGGTTAAATCGATTTTTGTGAACAGAGAGATTGTTACGATTGTTAACAGAAGTATAAGCAATTTTTGATTTAAATTTTTCAATTTTTCGGGTGTCCCCGAAACCATTGACAATAAATGCCAGAGTTCCTCAGGGGTCTGTTCTTTCTGCAACTTTTTTACTGCTGCACATTAACGATCTGCTGAAGCCCTGTCTATAGGTATGCAAACAACATCACAATTAAAGAAAGATATCTGCCGAGTTCTTGGGCTAGTAGAGATCCAGTACAGTCTGAAAGAGATGCCATGGTGCAACGTTTTCTTAAGTCTTCTTATGGGGCAATGCCAATCTTGTCAAATATAATGCCACCAAAACGCAGACGTGTCTTTTCACCCCCAAAAGGAGCCCTTTAACCTTGGCTCCTACTTTTCAGAATGTTTCTTTGGAATATAATGACCAGCTTCAGTTGTTAGGCTTAGAGATTTCCTTGAACCTCAACTTTGGTCGATTCATTGAGTCCAGAGAAAAAGCAGCTGCTGGAAAACTTGCCGTTCATGCAAAGGTCCGCCAGTACTTTACATCGGAATAGCTACTTATATTATACAAAGCACAGATCTGGTCGTGTGTGAAGTTGCTGTGGTCACATATTTGCTGGTGCCGCAAAGTTTCATCTTTCGGTTCTGAACTCAATCGAGAGGCGAGCAAAGAGTCTTATAGGTGACCCCGAATTTGTTGAAGCCAACCTTCCCAGCCTTGAACACAGGCGTAGAATTGCTAGCCTCTTAGTATTCTATAGGATCCATTTCGGTAACTGTTTGCGCAGAACTACACGACTTAATTAATCCGTCCCACTTTCATCACCGAACGTTCCAACGCACTGCAGGTATCCATCCTTACCTTGTTGACATTCCACCTGCCCGAACGAAGCGCTTTGCTTCGTCTTTCATAATTCGTACAGCGAAAGACTAGAACAGCTTACTTGACTGGAACAGTTTGCTTGAATGGAACAGCTTACCTGCGTCGGTATTTTCGGCCGAATACAATGTGAGTGTTTTCAAGAAAAGAGCGAATAGGTTAATGACTATTCAAACTATGACCATAATGACCACCACCACCATAGATTCATTTCCACTTTCCATCAGCTGGGATGTAGTCAAGCATTAACATAGTTTGTATATAAAAATAACGTACACACACAAAACCATCACATACACTTCGTATGTAAAGACGAGATCTTCTATATACACCGAAGGATCTGCACTATGTGATCGGGAGATACTAGTTCCATAATCCAGGTTTCATTCTTATGACATTCTAAGCGGAGTCGAGCCGAATCCGATGCTTCTTGAAAAAAACAAATTTTAAATTGTTAAAATTTTTACACACATTTGCTTGTAACATATTAAAAAAGTATATTAATGGTGAGTAATCTGAAATACTTGCGCAATGTCAAGTCTTGTACTGATTACTGTTATTAAATATATTTTTTTAATTTTTATATTTTATGAAAATTTCGTCTATTATTACGCAAATATTAAAAGTCTTAGGTAATGTAAATGTGGAAAACGAACTAATGAAACAAATCAATGATGGAAATAACAAGCTGGCTATTTTCCAATTGCAAATAAAAGCTCTGTAGTTTGTTCACATCAACTGTGAAACATTTTATAACAATTTTACTTAACTTGAATAGTTCACTAGAATATGTTAATAGTATAATCAATTACAAAATGTTCGTATTTGGTCTATAAGTTATTCAAGTTTTAAAGATATGGCATCCGAAATACGTTACTAATTCTCAAGTCTATTTTTATAATTAAGGAGATTTTTTGTTAACTTAGTAACTGGGACCCCATTTATTTTTTTTTATTTATTTATATCTTTTCCACTTAGAATTATAATCAGTGATCACTTGTGTACGTCAACATGGAAGTGTCAGGAGGGCCTATTACGATACTAGATTTATCGTAATAAGCCCTTCTGAGAAAGCACTTTCCATCTTAATGTTAAAGCTATGAGGGTTCCAAACGCGTCCTGGTCTGAGAAGAACCACACAACAAACTCAGCCGGATATATTTTTTGTTATTGTGATCACTGTTTCACAAACGTCAAACTTAAATGCAAATTTGGAACAACTAGAACCGTCGCAATT
The DNA here is from genome assembly GCA_959347405.1 of Napeogenes sylphis. Taxonomy (NCBI): domain Eukaryota; kingdom Metazoa; phylum Arthropoda; class Insecta; order Lepidoptera; family Nymphalidae; genus Napeogenes; species Napeogenes sylphis. The sequence continues at coordinate 22,625,216 of OY365788.1, read as the reverse complement.
AATAGGAAAAGAAGCCTAATGATTTCAGGCAACGAAAATTAAATAATAATAACAGAAAATATATATATATATAAATCTTCGGCCTGCCACACAACCAGTCACCGCAAGCAGCACCCGTTCACGAGCATAACACAAGAGCCAGCCATCACCCCCTTCGCACATATTTGAGGGAGGGAGGCAACCCGACTCCCGATGCTACCGTAAGTAGTGACTTCTAAGGAATCGGTGTGATGCAGAAGGTCGATAAAGCAAAATTAATTTACAACAAAAAACAAATTGCGGAGATTACTAGCTATTCGCAATACAATACAGATTCATTCCCAGGCCATACCGTCATCGATGTAATCCTTTACACTATAGTAGGATTTTTTTATTAAATTATTTTTAACATATAATTTAAATTTATTTAATGATAGGCTTAAGGCTTCATTTGGGAGCTTATTATAAAAACGTATACAATTACCCTTAAAGGATTTACCTATTTTATGGAGCCTAGTGCCGGGCATAGCGAGTTTATTTTTTTGTCTTGTATTAATTTTATGTAAATCACAATTTTTCTTGAATTTTGAAATATTTTTATGAACGTAAATTAAATTTTCATAAATATATTGATTGTAAACAGTCATAATTTTAAATTCTTTAAATTTGTTTCTTAAAGAGTCTCTTGGTCTCATATTATATATTGCGCGAACAGCCCTCTTCTGCAATGTAAATATGGTATCAATGTCAGTCGCATTGCCCCATAAGAGTATACCGTATGACATTAAGCTATGAAAGTAACTAAAGTAAACTAATCGAGCAGTTTCCATATTTGTTAATAGACGTATTTTTTTAACCGCGTATGCAGCAGAACTTAGTCTGCTTGACAAATCAAATATATGAGGACCCCATTGCAATTTTTCATCTAAAGTAATGCCCAAGAAAGTAGTAGATTTGACCATGTCCAAATCCTCATTATTTAATTGTACACTGGTTCTAACATTTTTAACATTTGGTAAACTAAATTTGACACATTTCGTCTTTTTTTTATTGAGCAACAAATTATTGGCGTTAAACCATTGTACAACATCTGAGAGAGCATTTTTTTCATCGTCAATAACAGATTGCCGTCTATTAACTTTAAAAGTAAGAGAAGTATCATCAGCAAACAATACTATCCCATGTTTTTCCCTCACTAGGTGAGGTAAGTCATTTATGTAAATGAGGAACAAGAAAGGCCCTAAGATAGAGCCCTGTGGCACACCTATTTTTACCAAAGAACCAGGGGAACGTTTTCCGTTTACATCAACTTTTTGTATTCTATCATTAAGATATGAACTAATTAAATCTAGGGACTTATTTTTAACTCCATAATGTTCTAACTTTTTCACAAGGATTTCATGTTGAACGCAGTCAAACGCCTTAGATAGATCACAGAAAATGCCAAGTGCATCCTGTGATCCTTCCCAGGCTTCAAATATGTTTAGTAATAGCTCAACACCAGCATCTGTTGTAGAGCGACCGGCAGTGAAACCAAACTGGTTTTTGTGTAAGAGATTGTTTTTACTGAAATATGCCACAAGTTGATTAAGAATTATTTTCTCAAAAATCTTACTAAAAGTGGGTAAGACTGAAATAGGTCTATAGTTACTAGGATCTAATGAACAGCCGGATTTGAATAATGGAGTTATTTTACTTTGTTTCATTAGATCAGGAAATATACCATATTCTAAACAATTATTAAATATTAATGCTAAGTCTGGCGCTACAATGTCAATTATGGACTTAAGTATGTCAACAGAAAACCCCCAAAGATCACTAGTCTTTTTAACGCTAATTGATCTAAATACTTTGATTACTTCTTGAGCATTAACTTTTTCAAACTTAAAACTACTAACACATTGATCTACATTCTCTCTAAGTAAACCCATAGCTGCAGCGGTAGAAGAATTTAAAGATAACGTTGTAGTCACTGGAATATTAGTAAAAAAGGTTTCAAAAGCAGTAGCAACCTCGAGGTCAGACGTGACATATTTATTATCTATATTTAATTTAAAGTCGATCCTCTGGGATTTAGCTCTTCCAGTTTCCTCATTAATTATTTTCCAAGTTGTTTTTATTTTATTAATGCTATTTCCTATTTTATTTTGAATATGTTGATTTTTTGCTATTTTACATTGTTTTTTAAAAGATTTGGAAAATAATTTTACCTCATCCCTAAACTCATTACTAGTATTAAACATCAATTCCGCATACATATTATATAATTTTTCTCTATTTTTGTGTAACTCAGCAGATGCCCAATCACTAAACACTAATTTATCATTAACAACCACTGTTTTAGGAGTAAATATAAAGTTAAATAATTTAGTGAAAGTACTAAAAAAGTCATTATACATAATATTGGGGTTTGAATTTTTCATCAAAGGCAAATAGCGTACTAACCCATTTTTAATTTGTTCGATACGTTCTACAGTCACTGGTATAAAACTTATTTTCTGTTTTGATTTTTCTCTCTTGCTACAACTGAATTTAATAAATTGGCCATAGTGGTCAGAAACTAATGTATTGAATAAACATTTAAAATTTGGAATAACACTTGTAAAAATGTTATCAATACAAGTGGCACTAGTGGTTGTGACTCTAGTAGGCTCCATAAATATGTGTAAAAGATTATAAGATTTGAACAAATTTAAAAACTTTATACTTATTGAATTTTGTTCAAGAATATTAATATTGAAGTCTCCACAAATAATTACCTTTTTACTAGAATGTGATAGTTTATACAATACCTCATCCATAATCTTTTCAAAATGTTCAAAGTTAGATGACGGTGGCCTATAAACATTTACAATTATGAACTCTTCTAATTCAACTGAAGCAAGTTCAGTTGTCCGCTCAACAGAGTGGCTCACTATGTCCTTGCGTTCTTTGAATTTTAGCTGTTTATTTAAAATAATTAAAGAGCCACCATGTATGGAATTAACTCTGTTGAACGAACTACCAACCTGGTGGTTATTGAAATTAAATATTAATTCATCATTCTTAAGCCAATGCTCAGTGACACAAAAAACACTAATATTAAAAGTATTTAAAAACAATTCAATTTCTAATTCCTTATTTCTAATACACTGAATGTTCTGATGCACCAGGTTGATACAGTTTATATTATGTTTTTTATTATTTATTTTAACAATTTTTGTATTTCTATAATGATCATTAATATCATTATTTGATATCTTAATTATTTGGCTAGAGGATATCTCTACTGTCTTAATGACTAGTTTAAACTACTACTAATACTACTATTACTAGTTGGATTTATTTCCAAGCTGTTTTTACTTATACAAGTAACTGAATCTGTTCAATAGAAACAATTTTAGCCAAATTATTGGCTGTCATAGTAAAATAATATAATAGCGATGAAGCTACCTGTCTTTTAATATATGGAGATAGGTAATACCTACCATTAGTCAAATTATAAAAGTTACTAACATTAGTGTTAGTGTCAATCACATGAAATTTGTCATTATACAAACATAAATTATATATCAGTAAATTTATCTTATATCTAATTTTATTTTCGGCCTGTGGCAAACCTTGATTATAGGGTAATGAAAACCAGACAATTTTATTGACATCTAAGTTACTTATAGTTTCAAAACATTTTTTAAATTCCAAATGATTTACATTATCTCTATTTCCTACAAAAATTATTATATTTGTTGACTTAGTAAATTGTTGACTTGAATTTTTTATTTGTCTAGTAATATTCATTAAATTATTGTCAGGTGAACAGCTGTTGAATACTTTTTGTTTTACAAAATAAGAATTTAGTACAGATCCCATTCCTTTTCCAATATTATCGCTAAACATATAAGTATCATATACAGGAGTTAATTTGAGGGAGCCACTATTATTAGAAACAGGGATATCAACCTTGTCACACAATATTTTAGCGGGGGAGGACAATGTTGGTTTTACAGAAAATAACTTATTATTACACTCACATGAACAACTGTTAGTCTGTGAGTTCATACATTCCAAACTATTTTGTGATTTTTTTAAAAGTTCATCTACTTTTGACTTTTGTTCGCTTAGCAAGTTTTGTGTGTTTTCATATTTTTTTGTAACACTTCTTAAAGTAGTCTGCAAACGGGCTAAATGTGTTTCTAATAATTGTGTGTCAGATTCATATCTCCTATTTCTATTTTCTAATTCTATATTACAAAAGTTAATTTTTTTTAACAATATATTTTTATTAATAATTGATTTTGTAAAAAACTTGTTCTTTTTAGTTAATTTTTGGATTTTCTTAATATATCTATTAATTCTAATATATTTTTTTAATTTCTTATTGCTACAGCTACCTAGCCTTTCTGAGTTCAATGTGTCATTTGTTAAATCTATAGTGACACAGGGGTTTTTAGTTGCAGTAGTTGGGGAGTTGACCAACTGAGAAGCGCTGCCAATTAACTCTTCATACAAGCTGTGAGTGTGAATGTTAGTTGAGTTTTGAGCGGCCTCCTCCAGTTCCAAGATTTGTTGGTGGGCATCTCTCAGCTCAAGCTCCAGGGTGTCGGTACGCCGAAGGGCCTGCTCATACTCAAGACCACACTCATCAAACCTAGCCACTAATAACTGTAGCCTGTTACGCTCCTCTTCAACATCATTATATTTAACATGTAACTTAGAAAGTTCTATTTTTAATTTGTCATTATTCTTTAAAACATCTAATAGTTCCCTCTCATTAGCATCTCTTTCATTGTTTAGCTGGGCACACAAGTCCTTACTCACTTTTAATTCTTGTAATGCCAGTTGGAGTTTGTTCTCCTCTTGGCGTGAAAGGGCACGTGAACGAGTCATCATTTTAATATTAAATAAGGTACCAATGTGCAAAACCAAACAAAGGGCCTATATTGCTTTGTTTCTGCAATAAATGAGACAAAACAAAGAAACTGAGATTTGCAGAAACAAAACTAATATGAAATTGAATGAGACAGTTGTTATATAATAAAGAAGAACTAAAAACACTTAAAAACTAGAATATATATCTACTTTAGAAAATTTAAAGTTTGTACGTTACCAATCAACTGTCACTTTTCACTTTCTTAGAGATTTACAATACTGAAGAATAACTTAAACACTATAATTCTTATTACACTAGTATCAATACACTTTAATTGAATAATTGATTGGGAATTTAGCTAAAATTATACACTATAAATAATTTTACTTAATAAAACTATTAGGAACAATTCAAATCAGCTGTTGACCTCAGTGTTGCCACAGACCAAAAAAAAAAGTTAAACATTAAAGGAGTAGATACGTACATACGTACGGGTATTTTTTTGTATGCCTACATACTTCTTTTCTTATACGTTCAGGTTGGTTGGTAGAGAAACGAAGAGGTTTTTTTTCTGCAATAAAGTATATAAAAAAGTATTTTGCATCACATTCCTAAATAGCAATTGCGTAGAAATTAATAAAGCATATTAAAAAAAATATACAAATATATTAAATATCATAGATTAATTAATTATGCCACTACTTAGAAATTTATGCTTTAAGATTGTTAAAGACTTACGTTACATGTAAAATTTAAAATAATGAGAATGTTTTATTTTTTAATTCTCAGTTCTAATTGTGTTCAAACAGAAAGAAACATGAAAAAGCTAATTAAAAGGCAGTATTCTATTGAATACGGGGAACAAAATAGAGTCCAAAAAAGTAAAACAGTTTTACTTCGTTATCATGGTTCTTTTAATAGTAGGTACTAAAGTAACAGAAATTAAATAAAAATGTATAATTTAAAATTTAAATCTTAAATAACATATTTAAACGTAATAATTTAAAAAAATAGCAATTTGACGAATCCACCACGTATGACTCTAATCCTATTAATGGCTAAAAAAGGAAACCGTCAAATAATGTCATACGAGTGTACCGCTCCCTACATACGGCTAAGGTAACAGAATAAAACAGGCTATTCTACCAGAATTAAACAGATGGTCATATCTCACAAAAACAAAAAAAAACTAATTTGATATTATTTTTTTAAGTTTCTAAAATGTATTGTCTCATATTTTATATCCAAAGCTTTTCAACCAGGACAAAAAAAATATTTATAAACAGCAGAATTCTCAATGTTTGTTAGATTTAAAATATTATTTTAAGTTACTCAAAATTATAAAAAAAAAAACAGAAAAATAAGCTGAATAATTATTATAATTTAATGTAGAATGAAGTTCAAAATATGGAACTCAAATAATCTCTTTTGCGTAAAAGGGGCACTTTTTTACTATTTTAAAGTCTTAACTAATTACAACCCAAAAAAGACTTTATTACTTAAAAAATGAAATGAAATTATCTAGCATGCCAAAAAAGTATTCTTCCCATATATAAAAGATAGTTTCAAATTTGAATAAAAATAAAGAAAACTAATGTCTATTATAAAAGTTATTTAAACCGGGAAAATTTAAGGTAGTTATACACAAAAGGATTACTTTTTCTGAAATAACCTGCAATTATTATTTTAATTTTTGATTGAAATAAGTGTATTTAATTTTTGTTACTTCGTATCAAATTGATTGACAATGCGATAAGAGCTTAAAAAAATAATTGTGCTGCTTAAAGAAGGATGTTCACAGATCTATATGTCTAAACTATATGTCAGAGGACTTGGTAACGATTCCAAGAGACCGTTATAACAGGCAGGATTGGGAAGAAAAAAATGCAACAAGCCCCGGGATGATTGGTTTTGGTGACCCAGGTGGTAAAAAAACCACAAAGTGTCAAGTATGAACCTTAAAAAGGCATTGAAAAGTGAGTTTATAATACCTTATGGACGATCAGAAGAAGGCTCTTGTCTACCAATATAAGAAGCTCCCCGTCCGCGCCATTCTCGTTGTTATTAAGCGTATTGTTCTCAAATGAGACCAGAATATCGTTATATGGAGAAGTTAAAGAGCATTGCGAAGACCAGAGAAGCGCTTTGAAATAGTGTACTTTAAAAAAACCACTTCTTACGGTGGTGGCTCTGTAATGTTTTGGGATTAGTTTGATGGAACGGGCCAAGTTAGTATTCATACAAAATGGCACATTGAATGCATTTAGGTACATAACTTAAGATTAGTTGCATATTTTTTTTTGCTGAAGGGTTTATAAAGCTGACATAGATATCCTTTAATTAGACATTTTAAACCTAGACAACACTAGATTGCCTAATAAATTTCATTTAGCGCAAAAAGAGATTTTTGATCAGATCCTGGCCATAAATAAATTGGTTCAAATGTATAATGATAATTCAGAACGCTTTGACTTGCTGCCAAAAAAATGAAGCATGTTCCTTCTTAAGTAAAGATTTATTTGCTAGTATAACGTATATAAAATAAATCTGTACTTAAGGACTCTTACAATCATAGTATTTCTGATAATATTATTCTTTTTCTGCTATTTTTGGAAGAAAATATAACTGTCTTAAGTAATTAAATAGACAAAGGTATGCAATGCCTACTATACTTTACAACGTGTGTTTCTGAAAATCAGGATCTAGTTCCTGCATGCCAAGAGATTTATTTTCGCAAATTGTCAATAACGTTACTAATTTTCCCAAAACCAAGGTTGGTTTTTATTATTGAAAGAAGGGGAAATGTCGATAGTAACAGCAGGATTAAAAAAATCAACAGAATTTAAAAAGTAAATATAGAGAATTTATATTCTTAAAATTATGGGACCTAATATTAAAAGTTTACCCTTTAAAAATAGCATATGATTTTCAATATAAGAATTGTTATATAGTAAGGTTATACACAATACATACAACAAAAAAAATAAAATACAATAAATACAATACAAACAGACAATAAAAAAAATGTTTTGTATAAAATCGAATTTAAATCTGATACATATGATTACAGGAATTTAAAACTAATAAACCGGATAACATCATATGAAAAAATAAATAATACCTAATTCAAACAACATAAACTCCACATCATTTTATAATGTAACAAAGAATGACAGATTAATTTTACTTTTTTCATTTCCGTTGAATAAAAAAAGATAAAATAAATAGAAAAAAAAGATGTAATACGACATAATGGCCCAGACTTTACGAAGCATGACAACAACCCAAACCTCCTTCTATATCTGTAAATTGAGAAGGTATACTAACGTTCGACCGAGCCGCAATCTCGCCTTCGAATTTGCGTTCTAATAAAATGGGTACTTTACTAACCGGAAAAGTTCTCTGAGTAAGTCAATGTAATAAAAGCTATACTTGGAGTCTACATAATCTAGAAGTGTTTATTGTATTATTTGTATTTATTGGATTATTATTTAAATTGAATATATACTTATGTGCCAATTAACTTAATTCATGATTTTATACATTGTCATTTATTTAAAATATTTATAATCGTATTTTCAAATTACAAATTTTATCAATAATATTATAAGGTATTCATTTAATAATGTATTTCATGGTTGGCGTAAATTATTATATTTACAAATAAATAAATGCAGTTGGTACAAATCAAGATCTCTTTTAGGTTTGCTCTTTCTATTATTACACATTAAATTTATCTATATTTATAATTAAAATATATGATATATAAATGACGTATAGCAGTGTAACTATTACTTTGTTAAGCTTATATAGCAATCAATGCATGAAACCAAAGCCACCCGGTCTGTCTGTCGGTGTATAAGGGATAATCCTTGAAATGACTAACCCATTTTGCCAAGTCTTTAGTTGTCAGATTCGAAACTTTTCAGAGAGTTAGCGCGTAAAAATGTAAATTCTCGCTTATAAGTTACTTGACGTAGACGTTGAATTAGGTCACAATTCGTCCAAGCTGGGCGGTTAGGTATCTATATTTATTTATGTTTATATATATCTGCAATTCTTGCTGAGTAGAATGGTCTTAATAAGTAATATAACAATGTTTTAGATCCAACAAGAGCCCTGGAAGGGCACTGCATAACTTTACACCTCAATACAACTACATTTATATAATTACACAAGTAAATGCACTCATATTTTAACGTAAGATAACTAACATAAACCAGGACTCATCAATCACATTAAAATAACAATAAATTGTAGGTTATATTTTAAGGATATTATTTTATTTTTAAATCTAGTCATATTTATGAAAAGTTTATACATACAAAAATATCTTCACTTCACTTCACTTCACTTATTTTATCCAACAAAAGCGAAACGCATTCTCTATCTCATTGAAAAGAAATTCAATTTAATTTTAGAGCAGTTTCCATTTCATGTTAATTTTAGTTAAACTATATTATTATTCTACTCTAAAAGACCAATTTATTTTAAGTTATACGATACTGAATTTATCAACACAGTTCTAAATATAAAAAATAACATTTTATAAATATATCAATTCCAAGTTTGCTTTTCTAACGGTTGGATAGGTATAATTGTAACTTTGATAATCTAATTAGTTGTTGTTTTTAATTATAAGTCACATAAATATTTTTAACTTAGTAAAAAAAAAAAAATGAAAAACTTAAGGACACGATTTCAAAAATTGTAAAACTGCAGATTTTAGCTCATTTACAATGTGCTATGTTACGACAATTTAAACCTAAATTGCTTGTTATGTTTTAAGTTAATTTACAAATTACCAAATCAATAGATGTCGTAGTTTATGTAATAGTTTTCTTTAGTTTAATTTCTTACATTGACCTTATAAAAGAAATAATAAAAACAGTCCTCAAATTGTGTATTTCTGCAAATGTACAAGATACTAATCGATTGATAAGTGTGACAAAGTATGGATGGATTGTGTGAAAGATTGTATGATAAAAGCAGGGCTAAGTAGCCTACTACTTACTACTAACGACTGATAGAGGTAAGTGGAGGAGACTTACGTGCTTCATTGATTAATGAGTAGAAAGAAAAAAAAGAATGCCCAAATACATTTTTGTGTTTGTTAAAGGAAATAAAATGATTTTGCGAAGCACAATGTATCCTGTATATTGAAAGATCTTTAAATATCTATAAAATTTCACTAAATTTTATACAAATCCATTCAGTAGTTTTACATGATGAGCGAGCAATTAAAAAAAAGGTAACAGATACCCGCATAAATAAAAATTACACTTACACTTGATTCAGATCTAGTATTTATTTTAAAATATATAAAAATGGTCTCTATTTGGTTAATTAAGAATTTCGAACCTTTCAGAACAAGAAAACAAGAAAGATTCTCATATTATTTTTGTATAGAAAAAATTAAACAATAATAACAAAGCTCAAAGTTTAAATTGCTTATATTATTCTAAAAACAGCAATCCTATTTTAGATGTCCAGATTATTTATGAGTACTTAGGAACTAATTAAATTTGCGTTTAACCAATTTTGAGGATGAAATTCCATTAACAAATCAATTAAGTTGGAACCTATTTCAACAAGTCCTTTCGCAGAATATCAATTTGTTAGGGTTTAAGTGTTTATTTATATATTTGACACAAAGTTTGTAACAACCAAGAGTGCTATTTGATAATTTTCAAATCAAGCATATTGATCTTCGAAATATAACTTATAAGCGCCACGTTTGGATTCAATTGTTCGGAATCGGTAGGTACCTATACACCGTATTAAATGTTGCTTTTATTTATGAAGTCTTAATGGTTCTCCCTTTTTTTTTTTTTAAGTATTTACTAATCAAGCTAATGCCCTTCACATTAATAATAATCTCAGTCAAATAAACTACTTTCAGCATATGAAAAATAGAATTACTTGACATATCAATTCTAAATATCACTATGTTAGTTATTAAAACAATAATTAGACTTTATTGGTTCTTCTTATTTAAGTAAAATCAGTAGTTCATTAATTTTACTATAGTGACCATCAAAATATTGAAACGAATCAAAACATTACGAGTTTTTATAAAATGTTCGTTTAACAATATTGTAACTCTGACAATCTTGTTAAAGTTATTGTTATGTTATTTGATGAGAGTAATTAGCTAAATTCTTAGTAAAAATACACCAGACATAAACCCCAAGAATATCTTCACCTACTTGCTTGCTAAATGTCATTCGACTTTGGTGGGATGAAAAGTGGTAGGGATCGTTTTTCCCGGTGATTATTTAGATTTTTTTTGGATTCGCGTTTCGCCGTGGATTGGTAAATGGGTTGTGGTATGTAAGGTAGGTGTATGGTATTGTGATCACTGTGTCACAAACGTCAAACAATGCTATTCTTATTTATATTTTAATTCGGTTGAATCGATTAAATACGATTTTTATATCAGTATACGATGGTTGTAAAACTGTAATGTTGTTGCCTTATTATATTAATATAAGAAATACACTACTATTATTATTATATTATAATATAAGCTAACGTTTGCTGTTAGTAGACTATTACTAAAATAGTCAAAGATTACACAAAATCTATTAACAACCCGTGCACATTAAATATTTAAAACGAGATAAACCCTCAAACTGCAACGTCAACTTAAACGTCAGCATTGCTACCGTATTGTATTGTATTGTCGTAGTGTTCGTGCTGGTAGTTTATAATTAGGTTTTCAAAATAAAACTTCACAAATAATTCTAGCTTCGTTTATTTAATAGATTGAGTTAATGTGTTATTAAGAAAAGGAGTAAGCACTGAGATGAGGAATTATAAGGGTAAGTAGAAAAAACATACACACGTCATGTTCGTATAACGTAATGTTCCGATCTCAAATAGTGAGTCACTAGTATGCTTAGGTGATACTGGTCGAAATGTAAAACTCTTTTCGTTTTTTTTTTTAATATAGATCTTAAGTTCACATTAGTAGAAATAGAAGACTAATATAATAATAATTGAATTAAACAAAAATATGACAATAGAAATTTATGCATACCATCTTCTAGGAATGTTATCTCAAAAACTTGTGAAACCTGCCTTTTCGATTTTGTGCAAAGAAATTAAGAAATAAATAATGAACATATTATCATATCATGACAAGAAATTTTATTTTTAATTTCAAAAGCTCAAACACACATAAAACATTTGATATTGTAACATTAGCTAAAAACATTTTTTAACCATAACTAGTTTACTTCGTTTCGTGTTACTAGCTCAAAATATAAGAGTGAAATTAATAAATAGAATTACCTATAACAAAAAACATACAAAAAAGCAAGATGAACAAACAAACAAAGATTTTGGATATCTTATCGACTCTGAAACGAAATGTTTGATATATTGCACTGTCGTATAGTCAGCAATTCTGCGATACATCGGAATTTAACAATAGTGTAATCAACTGGTCTCCGTTGTATGGGGATTTAACAATTATATTTAGATTAAATGTCAGCCTCCTTGTACCATTGGGTAAAATTTTTAGTAAGAGATTTATCGATACAAAAAGTTACAAAAATATAAATAAATAAAAAACGAGCAATAAAAACTTTTAAGATCCTTCACTTGGTAAAGAAAGGTTACAAGGTTACTGTAGGTAATGCATATGGCGATTCCGTATAGGGGAAATGGATCTGAACAGCTGCGGTGCGTTGGCGAACCGATTGACGTCGAATTGGTGTTTGTTCTGTCGGGTATCTAGTCTAGGAGGGTAGCGGGATCTGAAGCGACGGCTTTCCGCTGGCTGTTCGCAGATAGTAGGGGCCCTATTAGTGGGTCAGCCACCCACGAAAGACTGCCCCACCAGCTGTGTAGAATCCCAGGGTGGCTACATCGTGCTGGTTGGCGACCAGATGAGGAGGCCCGATGGCGATCCCTAGGGGAGTTCGGGCGTCCCCGCAGTCTCCAGACTAGTCTCCCAGGGGCATGACAATACCAATTTCGACGTCAGGTTCGATACGTACCGACTCATTCAACTGCGATTTTCCCAAAAAAAAGAACAAGCATACATGAGATTAAATGTAAATGTGGAACAAGTTATTTATTATATCGCTTGAAATGTAGTTCCGTAGCCACGTTACAGAAAAGTATTTGTAGAAAAAAGTATTAAAAGAAAGGATATCGAGAGTTATTACGATAACGCAAGAGGCTTTGAGGCGGTTACTAAGTGTGTATAGGTAAAAACGTTGGTTCAAAATGTAAGAGAACTGCAATTTCAAAATATTATACAGTTTCATTAAAATAAACATATTATTTATATTAAATTAAATTCTTAAGTTAAGTGATGGATACCTATTAGGATTTAAATTATCTTCACAAAGATTATAGTGGGAAAATAATATTTTAGTAATTTTAGAAACAGAAAAAGTTAAGGAACGGCAGCAGAAAGATCAACCCACTTAGAGGGTAAGCATAAATTCTAAAGCTTTGTACAGGAAAAAAAGGGTTAAAGACTGCTTTTTTATTGATATTTACTATAGCCTTAATTATTGCCTTAATTTCACTTTCCGTTAATTCAATAAAAGTAAAAATGGCACAGATAGATAACGTTCGATGGAGGATGACGTACACTTAAAAATATTTTTTATTTCGTTCACTATTAAGGTTTCAAATAAAAATAATACAATAAAATTATTATATTTACAATACTGTGAACGAGAAGAGAAAATCGCTCAGGATAATGGCTTAATGCAATTAATAAAAATAATTTATTTAGATCACTATTAGTTCATAAAGTTATTGTTTAGTTATGACAAAAAAAAACTATTAAATTGTTTTTCCTTCATAAAAAAAACTTTTCACTTTTCATTCAAATTGCAAACGGAAAATCATTTCAATATTTATCATAAGCTTTGTCAGCGGCATCTCAAGAATAAAACACCCCAAATCAAAAAAAAATCTTTCATAAGTCAAGGTTCATTTATTGTTCTAGAATTAATTCATACACCATTAATTTATTATGGTTTCATACAATGTAAACTTTTAGTAAAAGCATGTAAATATTTCTATTATTTTATTATTTCGATGTTTAAAAACGTTTGAAAATATCTATAAACATGTAAAGCCATGTTAAGCTTATTTAAATTTATATAAATATATCATGAAAAATAAACCGATACGGGAAAGGATTCGAACCCTCGACCTCTGGGAAACCGTTCCGTCGCTCTACCAATTGAGCAATGCGATAGCTCATAACATATAAATGTTTAACAGGGTATAAAGACGACTGCAATATCCGAACTTGAGATTCTTGGTCTAGAAGACGATCATAATAGATCTCTGAAAAAAGTTGTAACCTGTTTAATAAACAAAGTTTTATTCGGTCATGAAGTTTTCTTTAAAAATCTTATAATGAACTACCATCACAACCACCACAATGCTAACCTCACTCTTTGTGAAAACAGTACATAGTTAAATAATATATTAAATATTGTTTATTTTCTGTAGGTCTTTGTTGTGATATTTTTGACATGGATTTATTTATTTATTTTGCCTTTATTGCATTTATAAAAGACGAATTTAATGCCTGGCATTCTCTCTCAGTTAACCTTTGTATATGGTGAGAAATTTTGGAAGAAGTTCAAAAATATATATATAATAATAATGTCTATCTATATACACTTTATACATATATATATATATATATATATATATATATATATATATATATATATATATATATATATATATATACTGATGCATATAATTAGTAAACATATACATATATCTAAATACATTGAATATTTACATTGTGAGATACTCATTACAAATTAAAACACGGCTTACGGTGACTTTAAACAGTTTTTTAAGTTGCTTTTGGACGATGCTCTTCTTATCTTTTTTTTAAAAGTCGGTTTCAACGAATTGAGGCTTGGATAGTAAAGGATTTGTGGATGAATTCGCTGGTATGAGATGGAGACGTGGTTGTGAGGAACGAAGTATTCTGTCACATGTGTGGTGGAGGGATTGGAATTTTTCTTTGAGATATGGAATCGAGGCTGGATCATTTAACATTGAGAAAAGTAGCTGAAGAATCCTAGAGCTACGCCTTAAACAAATAGTGAGCGTTTTAATTTGACACCGATTTTGAGATACGTGTTCGTATTTACGCAAGCCAAAGATGTAGCGAATGCAATTGTTGAGGAGGCGTTCTAATTTATCAAGAAGTTCACTATTCAGGTTGGATAGCAAACACCTGCATACTCGATGTAAGATGAGAGTGTTAACTAAAATAACATTTGTTTTAAATGGAAAAAAATGTTTGGTCTGATATGAAGACCGTAGAGTACTGGTAACTTTACGCGACAAGTCTTTTATCTGCTTGTGCCAACTCATTCTGTTATCCATGTATTGCCCCAGATTCTTTACACTCATTGACAAAGCTATTATTTTGCCAAGGCAAAATATATATAAAAATATATGGCGTGTATATATATTTATGTAACCATTGACTTAACTTATTAAGGTTGTCATTGACAGTACAGATGGCATTTGCAAGGTCATCGGTCTTGGATTGTGCATAGATCTGGAGATCATTAGCATACAAATGACACGAACAGTTAAAACATGAACAAAGAAAACAACATGGGAGAAAGTATTCTCCCTTGTGGCACACCAGTTTCCATATCAGTCAATTTGGAAGTGGTTTCTCCTGAGCGCACTGACTGTTGGCTTTTCCGACGATAGGATTACAACCATTTGATAACCGATGGGCTGAATTTAGGAAGGGCTAGAATAGCAATAAGGATTTAATTGTCAACTGTGTTAAAAAGTAACTTAGAAAGTAATGGCAAAATTGAGATGTGCTTAAAGTAATTTGGGAGAGTAGGTTGAGGGATTGTTGTATAGAACTACTAATATCGTCGCAGCCCGCAGCTTTAGATTAAATTGAAGAAATGGTTTTCTATACTTCATGCACATAGATGGTTAGGAAATAAAAAAGATAGTTAGTTTGCTTAAGTTAAGGGTCAAATGTAAGTAAGGGAAGGGGTAGTAGACTTAATGGCTTTCAACATGTTCTATTTATTACATAAACATATTAATCATTTTTTACTTATATCTATAGTATCGATTAACAGCTGAATTAAATATATTATTTTCGATATAATATCAGCACTATTAAACTACAACTTGCAAACGACAGGCTTTTCGTGCGATGAGCTGAGGTATTTGTTACCAGGGATTAAAACTCTAGAATTCTATGGACAAAATACTACCATACCTCTTGGTTCCTCTCATGACAAATTGCTAAAAGTCAAAGTATGTTATCAAAATTAGGAAAAAGTTGGCTAGGAAGAGAAATAAAAAACCGATCTTCTTGGCACTCTCTTTGTTTCTTCTTTGATTTTGACTATAAAACCATGGAAATATAGCACCTACAGGTAATTGGTAATAACTATATTAAATACTCTTCTAACGTTTTGCTAATATAGGGCGCATGCTCGGTTGTCCTTATTTTATTAAAAAAAAAGAAGAAAATAGTTACTAATTACTAGTGTAGTGTAGTACTATTTCCAAATAGTACAATTGAACAATTTTTTCCCCGTAATCTGGATACGGATATATCACACTCTGTCACACACACATATCTACTAGCACTTGGCGATGGCGCAACTAGGTTCGCTATTTCTAAATTAGTAGTATATCGACCGATACAGGATACATACATTTTGTAAATAATTTTAGATGGGAATTTCAATTGTCGTCAACATTTGAAATGCCCATTCTTTTTCGTAAATCTGACTTTGTTATTATAGATATATTTAAGTTGCCTTGAACAATTAGCATTCTTTTAAACTATGGTGATTTTTTACTTTTTTATTACAATAATTTTATTATATAGAAAAACATATTATTATATAGTTTTATTTATTATATAGAAAAACAAATATCCCCTTCTATTCGTGAACATTTTTTTAATATTTTATTATACCTTTATTTATGTTAAAAATGTGTATGAATAATTTTTTGGGGAATTATTGTTTAAAATACTTCAGAAACTCGAATTTGCAAACCGCAAGCTTACCGATTCTTTTTTTTCGCTGACGAAGGTCGGTTACTACAATCACCCCTACATTATTTAAACGGATAATCACAAAACTAAATCAAATCAAATTTCTAATGTATCTTGGAGTGGACTCAAGTATTAATGCATCTATTTAAGGAATCCACATATAAAATGTAGTTTTGAACACAATATGCTCGTCAGAAATACTGTTAAAAAGGGATCGAAATTCGGAAATTGAATATTATTATTTTTTTATTTTATTCATACACAACAAAGTTCGATTAATAACAAAACATCAACGCTGAGGCTAGTAGAGATCCAAAGAATTATCAGAATGTTTGCAATCAAAATTAATTTTCAATGGTGTAAATGTTGTAGTCGTAAATTAATTACTTCGGTAAAATTTAATTGGAAATTGATGGTTTTGCTTTGATTGATATGTAGAACATAAATTGTTAATAATGTTTAAGTTAAGACAAATGTATGAATATAATTTATCACTCAATTAAAGCTTGTGCGATTTTTATCAGATATCGTTATGTTACATTGTCTTAAAATGTATTTTTGAAGACAATTTAACATTTTTGTAATTTAAAAATATAATGATCAGGATAAAAATTTAAATATATCTCTCAATCCGATTTAAAACCTATATAAATGATATATGTTATATTATATATAGTAAAAAATAATTGTCACCTATGGTATATGTTACCTAGTAATAATAAATGTTGTACATACGCATAATGACATAAAATTATAACATACAATATAATAAAATGATATAACATTGTACAATACAATACATAAACATAACATTATGTAATATAATAATATAATGTAAATATCACATTGTATACTCCTTTGGAGTTATGTATCCGACATTGATACCATCAAGGCTTTTCTAGGAATATATAATATGAGACTTTTTGTAATCAATATTTAATCAATATTTAATATTATCGTTGTAGATTAATTCGAACGACCGGTTGCATTACACAGATCCCTTAGAAGACGCTACCTCGCGGTAGTGTCGCGAATCGGGTTGTTCTCCTCCCTCACATATGGCAAAGGGAGTGATGGCTGGCTCTTGCGTTATGCTCGTGAACGCGTGCTGCTTGCGGTGACTGGTTGTGTTGCAGGCCAAGATTTAAACTTTTTTTTTTTTCATTTTATTGCTTGAAATAATTGGCCGTCATTTCCTATTGGTTGCGATGGTTCTAGTGGTTCAAAAATTGCTTTTAAGTTTATATGTTATATGTTATTATATGATCTCAATAAAAAAAAAATATCGCGTTTGGAACCTTTATAGCCTTAACAGTAAGTTGGAAAAAGCCTTTACAGAAGGGCTTATTACGATAAATCTTGTATCGAAATAGGCGTTCCTGATACTTCCATTTTGACGTACACAAGGGATCACTGATATGGATTAAAAATTGAAAAGATATAAATAAATAAAATAAATAAATTAATCAGATATAATAGGGAAAATAATAAATGTTGTACATACGTATAATGACATAACATTATGTATATTCAATCCAAAATACACATATATATATATATATATATATATATATATATATATATATATATATATATATATATATATATATATATATATATATTAAACTCATAATAATATTAGTCATATAATTCTCTTCTACGAGAAAAATATTGTTATTTTCAAATATGAAAGGCACATTTATTATTATTGGGCGCTTGACTGCATTTCTTTTTCTATCACATACACAATACATATTTTCCTTGACTAATAATTATATATTTAACCGGCTGTATTCACATAAATCAGTTAATAAAATAATAGTTAGCTAGTAGACCGAGGGCAACACCTAATAGGTTTCTCTCGAAAATCCTAACAAATGTTTCTAATTCTACAATATTGAAAAACATTGATAAGAAACCACGACCGAAATGATGTGTATGATTTTTTTTAATAATTGAAATATATTTGGCTTAACTAAACTTATTAAAATCTTAGATAATCATCAAATTAAAAGGTCTCCAACACGGACAGGACACGAACCTGTTATAATTATATACAATACCCTCGCGGCTCATCTAGTTTATTTAATTTAATTCTAATCAGTGACTATATTTCTGATTAATTTCAAGAAACTATCAAAGTTTGACTGTTTATTTTAATTATTTTTATCAATATTCCAAATTAATCTAGTGATAACTTCTTTTGAAACTGAAACGCAGATATCTCGACCAAGCGACGCAGCTTTCTAATTAATTATATGTCGTATATAAATATTTACATCACATAGTGTTTTCTTATATTGTTTCAAGTTTATACATTTAAACGCTTGATTTGTAGTGGATTGAACTCGTGTGCATTGAATTTACAGTTCAAGCTTAAATTTCATTTTACACCGACGCGACGTACTGACTGCTATCGTAGCAAAAATAAGATAACCTGTAAATGTCACTGTTGACGCTACTCCTCTAACTTTCTACTTTTCGACGCTTGGTTGGAGTCATTCGTCCATTACTTTTTTTGAATGTAGTGCCTATAATACGTAAACATTTAACTTAAATTAAATCTATTGCGCATCTAGCTCTGTAAATTAACAAATTAGAATGGAAAACTTTTTTTTTTAATCCTAATCAATTTTTTTATTTATCATTTAATTGTTTATCTACGAGTGATTCGTTGCTATTGCCGAAGTAGTGCAGCAGAGAATCTGTCTCTACTTTTATAAATATAACAGTAAGTGAGGAAAGACTTCAACAAATAAGAAGTCCAAGTGCTTATAGTATATTTTTGTTTTATATAATTAGTTTCTTCAAATTTTTTTTACTCTATTATAATCTTTAATATTCTGGACATTGTACACTTTATGTAAAGTTACTAGCTGACCAACAGACGTTGTCTTGTACACGCGTCTTTAATTTAAAAATTCAAACTTAAAAAAATATATATATATTAAAAAGTTATCTCAATATCTAACATCATTATATGTACATTTATCATAATTCGACCAATCGATACCGTATGAATATGTAAATAAAGATTTTATGTAATAAAGGTTTTGTTGTGTTGTTGTGAATAAATGAATTTGATGTTCCAATTTTTTTTTTTAATTTCACTTTTTACGTAGCGAAGCACGTATCGGGCCGCTACTACTAAAATATTTTTCTCATTTCTATCGCAACCCCAACTGTCAGGGCAGACTATAATTAAAATATAATAATATTTAATATTTGACATTGTCAAATATTGATTGACAGTCGGTCGGAATCAATGTGAAACATTCCAAAATCACCACCTACTGACACATTAAAAATTAATCAAAGAACCATTTTCCAGTGGACCAAATTGTGAATCTAAACAATTCTCAAGTCCTCAAATTGAACACACACAAAGAAATTCATAAAAATTGGTCCAGTCGTTTGGGAGGAGTTCAGTGACAAACACACGCACACAAGAAATATATATATAAAGATTATGTGCTCCTTATTGCATATTTTAATTCTAGTAATCATAGAACAGATTTAGATTACAACAAAAAACATTTATTTATCTGTAGATATAGCAATCCGTCGTTAATGCTTTCACTTATTTTGCAGCTGTCACTCAGTCACATTCAACATCACTGTATTACATTCATAAATAATGTATTTCGGCAAAATCGAATTCTTCTTTCTGCCGTTAAAATTCGTTTCATGAATAAAACTGCGTGTCTCTTGGGACAATCATCGGATCGTGCCTAAGTTGGACCAGAATTTTTATATATGCCAAATTTGGTTATTTTCAGGGCATTGTTTTTTCTATTATTATATTTTTTTGCAATATTCATTATCATAATAATGATATTATGATATTATTCCCTTCCCATCAAATCCAACAAGTGATATCTAGTATTGATTCACAGTGAAAAAGATATTTAAAATCCATACCTATAATAGAAAAACTATGACATACATAGTTCCTCTTTTATAGGTATAGATTTTATTGCTACGTATAGGTATAGATTCGGAGTCTATAAGGAACATACATACGTTCCTTATAGACTCCGAAACGGCTGAACCAATTTCAACGAAATTTTAAGAAAATGTTTAGAATACCGCAGCTGGTAATCCGGTACAGTTTAGTGACAATAGCTTCTTTTTTTTACTATCTATGAATATTTTTTTTATTACTGGCATGCTATGGTTTTTTACATTGAACTAGGTATTTAAAGTAAGTTATAACGCAATGGATGTATCCGTGTACCTGTAGAGAAACGTGTAGAAGGAAATGAAATTCAAGATGAATCATAAAATTTTAGTGCGGTGATATCGTTATTATATTTTATGTTTTTTTTTTGTATTTTGAATTAATATAAATTTAAATTCATCCCGGCGAAGCGGGCTGGGTATGCTAGTACATAAATAAACAAAGTTTTTTCCAATCCATGAACGTTTGCGTTTGCTTAACTATTTTTTACACATTTTAATCTATATCTACTATTATTTTTTTTATTTATTAATTTTTAAGAGAATCAAGGTTTTTCAAATACATTTCTTATAAACATTGCAGGCAGAGGCACAGCAATGCTTTGATCAAAGCCTTTCGATCTTAAAACACATATTCTCAGATTTAAATAAATTTACTTTCCTGCTCGTCAAGTAAAACTACATTATTTTGTTGTTTACTACATTTGTTTGTAAGAAAAAATAGGTTTTTGTTTTAATGATAAATAATAACAACTTATCTCATTCAAGTATTATCGTGTAGGGTGAAATTATGTATGTATGTGGTTATTGTTGTTTACTTAAATCAGAGAGTATAAAAACAAAACAGGGACAGAGATAAGTTAGATACCAAAGGACTTTACACCCTTTCTTGCGTCAAATCATTTCATTTAAAAAAAAAACTTATTATTTCAGCTATTTTAATTGAATCTTTTAGAATACGATTTGGTTAATTATAGAAATTAGACCCTAATTATAGAAAAAGCACCGCTGCTCCGCTTTTTACGGATACGTTGGCATCATTGTAGGTGATATGTTGATGCAATATTCTAATAAAATGTGATCTCAAAATAAGTCTAAGACACCATACATCTATTTGTGAATATCAATTTATAGAAAAAAGGTGAATAGTTAATTTCAAACATTATATTCTAGCAAGGCTTATACACTCTTATAATATAAAAATAGATAAACATTGCAATTTAAAATACGTTGTTAGAATGCATCGTTTAAGAAATATGGGAAGATAAATATCAACACGGTTTCAACGCCACGCGCCTTAAAGATGGACGCGAACTGTAGTCCCCACCTATCTATACTAAACCTTCAAACGATATAGACTATCTTATATAGCCAATAATTTATTATTATTATTTTTCCCAAAAGATGAAGTTGTCGCAGAGCTCGACTCACGATTTTAATCCATAAGAAATGTATGAGAGATATGATAGCTCCTCAAAAAAATCAAAATCGAAGCCTTTTCTTTTTTAGATGTGGCTTCTAATTGTACTCTCATGATGGACATATAAGAAAATCAGTACAAAATTTCTGGATACGTTGGTGTTTCGTCATCCAGACCGGACTTGTTCCTGTATTCAAAACATCTAAAGTGTTTGATATTTGTGGAGCTTAATATTCCCTGAGAAACAAACATCCCCAAGGATCACACATTTAAGTTTCACAAGTTTTACGAAGTAATCAACGAACTATCCAGGAATAAATTTATAGTTAAAAGTGAGAGGTATAACAGCAAAATCTCTGTATAACTTACTTAAAGACTTTCTAGAACTACCATCAGTAAATTTCTAGAACATATTTCAAAGGCGGCATTAGTAGGTTCTTTCCAAATTTGGTTAGGTAGGGAGGGGAGTGTGGACAGCGAAGGAGAGCGTTTAGGCCGTGGCTCCATAAATCGACATCTGGGTCGCAAGTTCCATGCATTGTTTGCACCCCACTTCATAGAAAGCGATGGGCAAGGCACCCGTATGATGCATCAAAGGAATGGTAGGAAGCTTTCTTTTATCAATTTTTATTATTTGATTATTGTAAATATTGAATGTTGATTGATTTAGATTATAAATAAACTACTAGTTATTGATTTAATAAGAATAAATGGAAGCCCATGTACAGAAAATTATTTTATTAAAATTAATATAAATGCATAGGATGCTGATTTGACTAAAATAAAGTTTTTGTAAGGTTTATTTCGACCAAAGGATGTCGGCAGACAATATTCAGTGTAAAAAAAATACCATGACTAAATAACGGTTTCATTGCTGGCCTAGAAGAAGAAAAATTCTTTAACTAAGTAACTAAAATATCAGTAATTTATAACCCCCGACTAAAAAGAGGGGTGTTATAAGTTTGACCTGGCGGTCTGTGTATCTGTCTGTCTGTCGGTGCAATGTAGCAGCCAAAAGCGTGAACGGATTTGAATGCTGTTTTTTTTTAATCAAAAGCAATGTTTGTCGAGATAGTTTTATTTATGTTTGGTCGAAATACAAATAATCGTCTCCAAGATATTGACGTTTTATTCGTGCGGGGAAAAGCAGTAATTAGCTGTTCCTAGCGGCCTCGCCTGCGATATATAGGAAAAAAAAGCCTTGTTATGTAGGCCAAAAGGTTTTTACACTTACTTACTTAGGTAAAGTACTTTATTAGGGATAGATGTTGCCCGTGACTGCGTCCACGTAGACTGTAATAATTATATTTATATGGCTTATGATCGTAATCATAAAGAGTCACGGGCAACAGCTAGTGATAATATAAATCCCTTTATTATAGTGTTATTAGTGATTGTAAATCATTTTAACTCTAAATATTTATATTTATTAATATTCGTATATACCTATATGAGAAAGTCTTAAATCATGTTACTTAATACATTTATAATTTATTACATTGTCGAAATTTTCACGCGGATCCTTATTTTTTCTCGTATTAAATATATGCTATATTGATCATCAGAGGGATAATGTAGGATTCTAATGGTAAAAGATTTTTTTTAAATCGGTCTAGTAGTCTCGGAGCCTTTTCAATTCAAACAAAACTTTCCTCTTTATAATATTAGGATAGATTGACAGAAATACTTCAACAACTGAAAATGTGTGTGTCCGTAATTAACCTTCATTACTAAATGAAGGTAAATCAAAATGAAGGTGAAAAAAGAAACCAGTAACATAACTTTAAAAAGCATAAATAAAAATAAAATTTAAAAAACCTCCGATACAAAAAGACCTCTAAAATGAATAACAATAATATTATTAGGTACTTATTAAAGTTGTTGCGCCGGGAGACCGTTTAAAATAAAGGAAGAAATTAAAACTCAAGTAAGTTACCAAGTCTAATACAGTAATGACAATATTGAATCGTAGTCTTAGTCCTCAATGAATAAGTTCGTAAAATAGACACCATCGTCAACGTACGTACAACGGTCCCCCGACGCAACGACTTCAATAAGTACATAATAATATTATTTTAATTATTTTTAGAGGTCTTTTTATATCGGGGGTTTTTTAAATTTTTATTTTAAAATTTTAAAATTTTTATTAATTTTTATTTAAAATTTTTATTTATTTTATTTTAAAAATTTTATTTATATATGTATAACACGGGCATGTACAGAGTCTCTATTACTTTTTTGAGAACTAGTATGGTTTCAGATTTTATTAGAGCATCCGGAAATGTATCTGCACAAATAGTAAGAATATTTTTTCATCAATTAAGTCATATTTGTTACTTATTCTACTTAAATAATTTAATTAAGATTAAATTTTACAATAAATTCTATTTTTATTATAGGATATAGTTTCTGCATAATGATTTATTAAATATTTATATTATTAAAGCTTTGATTTATATTATTAAAGCTTTGTCTTTTTAAAAACTAAAACCTTTTTTAACCTAATTAATTCTTGTCAATATGATCTTCATTGTTAATAAAACTAAAAATAGTAAATTGCCGAACTTATAAAATCTTTTATAAAACCTTTTCTTTAAATAGTTAAGATGAGATTCGAATAAAAATTTGTTAAGTAAATGATAATACCTTAAAATAAATCTATTTGTTATGAAAGAGTTCTTATAGTCCGGTCAATTTAGCTGAAAAGTAGGGGTAACCATGCATAAATTCCCAGAAAGCTGAAAAATTGTGTCGGTGTTAGGGACACCATTGTTATGAAATTGTGAAAAGTCCCCATTGATCCCATGTCGGCAAAAAAAAATATTCAAGGTGAAAGATTGAAAAAAAAGGTCTCTTTTAATTTTCAGCGAAACGGTTAGTTTATGATTAAAATCAGCCAAAAAATCGTATACCATGCATTTATCTACAAAAAATATTCTTATACTTTTTTCATAACATCAACCATTTTTGAGAAAAAAAATATGAATATTTTTTACGCTTTATTTAATTATTTTGTTTATAATAAATGTACAGTTTCAAATTCCATTTTATATGGGTGAAGTTCTGTACTCCTAGCTAGGAATACAAAACATATACATATTATTATCCATAATATGTATGTTTCTACGCCAACTATGAGGTAGTGTCGTGTGTGTGTAGTTTTGAATGTGGTTTCCCCGGTAGGCCTCTTCCACTATTTATTCCAGTAAAATTTTATGGATGGCTGATGAGATGTTATTCATTATCATGGTCATTATTTATTTCTTCTTCTTTCTCTTTATTTTCGTCTTCTTCTTCGTCTATTTCTTCTTTTACTTCAAATGACCGTCAATTGTTATAACATAGATGCATCAGTTGTTTTGTCGTTGATATATGAATCTTCCTCTGTTAGAGATTGAACGTTTGAACACGAGCGATCTTGACAAGTGGTGCTCGTTAGTAAACAAACTAAACATACTTTTTTAGAGCCGCATTACTAGTTACACCCTTTTTTTCACTTGCAAAAAATAGAATTAAATAGGTTTTCTGGTGCAGGTGGAAGAGGAGTGGGGATTGGTTCCAATACATTATTCACTTGCTTCCAACCCCATTGTTCTGGGTTCTAGTTAATTTCCAAGTCAAACCTGAACCTGGTACTATACACAATAAAATGTCGGTGAGCAAATGCCGACGTTAGACAGTCAATTGCACACGTTTTTATTACGTGTCTGTTTTGCAAAAGATAAATGACGTAATTTGTCTATGCAAGTAATTTGGACCTTCACATATAGATAGAACAAAGCGAATTCCGTTGGTGATTAAAGTTTCTGGTGAAGAGTTGAGATCTTCGAAAGCTTGTGCAGAAGTAATAAAATTTGGTTTTTCAAACAATTTAAACACTGTTTTTTTTTCCTTCGAAACATTGCTGATGTATCACAGCTAGTTATAGCATGCAAAATAGTATATGATTTTTACATAAAAATAATCCGATAAACTCGTATTTGAAACTTATATACAAGCCCAATGATGTAAGAAGCGGCTTAGTCATGCTTATTATGGACAATACAGCGTAAGAAAATGTTGTAATTGTTTTTTCTCAAAAACTCTCTCCCTCTCTTGTGTTGTGAATATTCAGTATTTTACTTAATTTATTAGTTACTAGCGAACCCAGCCCGCTTCGCTGGGCTAACCCTTACTTAATACCTGGTGGCGAGTTACATCAATGGGCATAGCATATTCGTTTTCTTCGAGGAAAAATACATGGTCATACCAATTTTTATGAAAATCGGTTGAATGGGGCGGAAGTCGATATTTGACAGCGCCGCCTGGTGGCGAGTTACATCAATGGACATAGCATATTCGTTTTCTTCGAGGAAACATACATGGTCATACCAACTTTTATGACAATCGGTTGAACGGGGCGGAAGTCTATATTTGACAGCGCCGCCTGGTGGCGAGTTACATCAATGGGCATACCATATAAACCTTCTCCGTGGAAAAATACATATACATACCAATTTTCATAATCATCGGTCCAATAGTTTCTGAGTTCATCGATTTCATATATACAAACATCCTTCTATATATATATAGATTATGTTGGTAGCTTACTATTATTATGTACTAAATATTATTTGACATCATCGTTTAGAATGAAAAGTAAATAGTTTTATATATTCTTAAATGATTTTTTAGTAAAATAAAAACTCTCCATTAACTTTTAAAAATGTCATTTGGACCAAGTAGCTCTGAAACCATCCATATACATTTAGATCAAGAATATGTTAATATTATTTGCGCTGGAGTCAATTGATTAAAAGTTTTTCCGAAGCACCAACCTTATGAAAAATGGCACAATCCTATTAATCCATTTTTATTGAATACAATTTTAAGTCTATTACAATTTTTAAATTATAACAGAAAAGGGAAAACATATAGGTAATAGCAATTTACTCAATATCAAATTATAATAATAAAATTCTTAAGTTATAAATTTTACTTCTACCGGCCATCCTTATGTCTGACAATTATTTAACAAATATTATTTTTCAAAAACAGATTCATGACAGACTATTAAAATTTTCTTCGTACTTCGTTTTGCGAAACAAAATCCAACAGATTTAAAATAAAACATCATGTCATTTTTATCATTCATCATTATCTTAAATGATTATAAAATGTTGCACAATTTTTGAATTTTTAAATCCACGAAGACATATTATTGAACCACTAAACTATGAATGATTCTACAATTAAACAATTAAAAAAATAATCAGCCGCCAAACACTACTTGAATATTTTTTTTAACCTTGATTGCTTAATCATTATTGTTAGTTTTTTTCTTAAATTAAACGAGAATGAGTAATAAAATATTAATGAGTTGCCAAATGATTATTGTCAAATCTGGAATATCACTTACCTTGAAAATACGAAATGTTGCTACAATTGTGAAATATAGAGAAGTCACGTTTCATAAGGAAATGGTTAAAAATTTGATCTTACTCATCCATAGACGTTTATTAAGCAAACGTCGCTCATCGAGTTTATACAAAAGGTAGCGTTGTCCGTGATGTGTTTTTAACCCATCGGATTAATTAAATTTGTAAATTTGTATTCAAACTAATTCCTTCATTATAGTAAAAGCAACTCCGGCTATCTGTTACCTTTTCAAGGATCGTCTTAAGACAATGCGATAAAACTTAACTACTGCATACTAGTGTTAGGTGAATTTCCCAAGCTATATTTACTTGTAAATATGAAAAATATTTTATATATTATATATTTTATATTTTGGTTATTTATAAGAAATGGCATAGCAGAGAAAGATGAATTTAATAATTCTTAATTTCTGTAGAAATGTTAATGATTTTCAAATTCATGTGTTTACTGTTTATTCACAATATTAAAATTCTATATTACGGAATTATACAAATATGCTAAAATCACATAATCTGGCTGACTGGATTTTTTATTTGATTTATTAAAAGGGTGTATCGGCTAATCAGCGGCCAAAGACATTTACTAATATGAATTTCTGTGTTTTTTTTAGTTTAATCTCATCATTGCATAACATGTAAACATTTAGAAAATGTTGTTTATTTTATAACTATTTTTAGTAATGATTTAGGATATATATATTTTTTATTAAGGCATATAATTATTATTATGTAGAAATAAGAAGTAGGTATATGACTAATGTATGAATATATATTGTATAATGTATGAATATATATTTTCGTTAATGGGGTTATTTAGGACAGATTTTTTATTATATTTTAATACATTATAAAAAAGTCGTGCAAACAGGATGCGTTTTTATGTGGGCTTTTAGGACCAAATCTTAGACTATAGAAAATATAAAAAAAATTCAGAGGAGTCAGGAGGAGGAGTACTTTTTTTCGAAAAAGCATGTACTTTTGCCATGAAATTATGAATTTAGTAAAGAAAAGTAATAACATATTAATGAACTCAAAGTATTGTTTCTTAAATAAAAGCGCCTGTCCTGTTGTAAATACCATTATAGCTTTATTTTGGAACACAGTATAGATTGGAAAAATACTAGATATGTATTTGTAATGTTTTCAATTTTTATTCAATATATGGCTCTATTGTTTAATTCTTCTGAATATTTTTTTATGCTTTTCATGAACAAAACGTATTATCAAAAAAAATCGGAACAAAAATATCTCTGACTAAAATATCAGTCGGGTAGAAAATGTTTTTTTTATTTATGCTCTCAGAAATATATATAATATGAGAACATTATTTATGGCTATCCATTTATTGTAGGTCAATCAATGTCTTACCATGTATTTTACCGCCCCGTTGGTTGAGTGGTTAGCGCAGACGCCTAACGTGTCACGGCGCAATGGGGCTCGGTTTCGATTCCCGGCGGAGACAGGCATTTATGTAATGAGCATAGATGTCTGTATTTCTGAGTTGGGTATTTTATTAAATATATTCTCAGTATTTATATGTGTATTCTATGTATTTATATTATATACAGGGTTATTTTTAATTAGTTGAGCACCTTTTGCAGGCAGCCTCTCTACATCAATCCCAACAACATTTGTTCTACGACTTTTAAAAAATCTTGATAAATAACTCAGAATAAACAAACAAAAAAAATTTTTGCTCCCTCGATTATTTATTACTCTGTATTTTGTAAGCAGTCTAAAGTATAGGTCGCGGCAGGCTAGCGAAAGTCAGAAACTGTTAAACGCGCGCGCCAGCTTTTTCGTATAGCTTCATCTCTTTTACACCATGTTGCTATGGAAATACTAAATAATCAAAATGACAAGTGTATGTGGATTACAAAACACAATTTACATTAACCAAAAATAAAATTATCGGATTAGAGTTTTATAATTAAATAATGAATTGTAATTACATACTGGACAATACGATTTTATGGACTTGCTATTAAAATACATTGATTGTCTGAAATAGAAGAAGTAAGAATGAAAAGAAATACGAGTTTTGGCTGAGAAATGGAGTATTGGGGTCCTGATCTTTACAAGGTCTGTTTTGCTATACCTAGAACGAACAACAACTCGAAACAGCAGAAACCATGATGAAGAATAATTTTATTTGTGATATAGTGACGATCCAACATGTTAAGAAGCCTAAAGTTATTATTTTTAAAGTGGATTGTGTACATTTGTCTGTTTTTATGGTACTTATGCGTCTTCTATGAGAATATTATACGTCAGAAACAGTCGATTCACTTCTTACGTTTTAATTAAATAATATTAATGAAAATTATGACGTTTTTCTGTTACGCGCCATCTTCGAGAAATTCGTAAGTAACTTATTGTTTTATTGTCATGATATAAATATTAACAAACGAGATAATATGATATGTATAAAGTAAGTTAAAGTGAAGTTATTGTTTTGTAAAAATAATATTTATTTGGTTTCGTTACAGTGCCCTTATTTCATAAACCAAATAAAAATATTGAGACATTCAACTTGTGGACAACTTCTATTGGAGATTTTGTTTTTTCATTAGATTCTTAAACAGTTAGACAATATGTGTTTCGACTATTGTAGAAAATATTTTAATAAATAAAAGTGGAAAACGATGCTATTTTTTATTACACCTTAGAAAATGATCAAGTTCTAACGTGCATAGCCGCCGCTGCGTTACCCCGCCACCCCGCGCCCCGATGCACGTGGCCTTGGCACATATTTTGACAAGTTGCGTGGCCTCTCTTTGCTCAAGTTTAATGCACGTTTAGAGGCAATAAATAAATTTTGTATGGGAAAAACTAAATTTTTAAAACTATTAATTTTAAAAAGTCGTAGAACAAATGTTGTTAGGATTGATGTAGAGGGGCTGCCTGCAAAAGGTGCTCAACTAATTACAAATAACCCTGTATATTATATATATATTTATTTCTAACACCGTTAACACAAGCAAATAATTTGCTTACTTAAGGGTTAGATCAATGTGTGTAATTTGTCCTGATATTATTATTTTGTATCTAATCTAATTTCAAAGTTTTAGTGTTAAAGACGCGTTAATGTTATAAAGTCTGACCCTTTTACAAGGTCAATATTTGTCAGCTTCTCCATCCCAATTCATTGAAGATACACATAAATCTAGCCCGTAAAGAGCCACCCTTCCTGTTTCAGTATTGTCAACATATAAGTTCCCCATTTTATAGGCCCGGTTTAATGTTCGTCTACGAGTCTCAGTTATTGGATTGCCTCTGTCCCGAATTCATTACATAAAAAGATGTCACTTTGTAAAATCACGGTGTACATATTCACATGCGTATTGTTTTACAGATACGCAGTGTAATAAAATTTATTCATTTTAACATGAGATTTTTGTAATAAAATTATTTCTTTTACTTTATTATTACCGCATTACACTTACACACTGCCATATTTTAACTTAGTTTTTTTTTAATTTATTTAAAAAAATAAGCATTATTAAACACTACAGCTTTGCTAAAGCAACAAGAACTACAATAACAACAAGAATTTAAAGAAAGTAATTGAATGATTTTAATAATTTATTTACAAATAAGTTATCTGATAAAATAGACTCTGTCAATCACTACATGTTATTTATAGCTAAGCTCACCACGTCAACCTATAATAACTACCCTCTAAAATTTGGTTTTAGATTAAGTTGTAACTGAATGTTATATTTTATAGGATTATACTAGACGATTGTACTAGACGATTTTGGAACCCCTAACAAAATGTTTTTACAGACATGTAAACATGGTTAGTAGAAATACGGCTAATTAAAATCTTTGAAATTTATTCTTAATTTTCTAATGAATAACCATTACATAGTATACAACAAAGTCGCTATCCGCGGATAGACAGACAGACGCGTCTGTTCCTATGTCTGTATGTATGCTTAGATTTTTAAAACTACGCAACGGATTTTGATGCAGTTTTTTAAATAGATAGAATAATGAGGAAGGTTTTTATGTATAATAACATGCGTAATATATTAGAAAACTACTGATAATTTCAAGATTTCTAATGCGAAGTCGTAAGCAAACACATTGTTTTACGCTTACATTGTAAAAGCTGGCTGAACTTTACGAGATAGATCAGAATAATGTACAAAGTATTATAAACCTTAAAAAGTTCTAAAAGAAACTCCCCGATGGTATATGTTTATCTCTTAGGGATAACCCATAATAGCCAATTTTTATCCTTTACTTTATACACGAAATAATGGCTTACTTACGAAGCGATTTTAAGCAATACAGCATTAATCCTTTTCTAATTAAGTATCTAAAATACATTTAATGTTTAATATAAAACAATATAGCCCCTTACAGAATGTAATTTAAATGAATATTCTCGAAGATTTGACAGATTGAAAATATAGGGACATAAGCCGCGTGGCTGTCGCGTGTCTGTCGCGTGTGTGCCGTGTGTACACCGTGGATCTGCAGTGAGTCTGTTGTTTGTCTGCCTTGGGTTTGTTGTGTGTCTCTTGTTCACCTATATTTAATTTACTCCCGAACTGAATAGCATATTTTAACCGAAAATCAAATACAAATACATAATATAATAATTAATAATGATATTACAGTATTATAAGTGAACAGTTTATAAGTTGTATAATACTAATAAAATCTGGTTCCCTTGAAGTGACATATTGTAGGCGTTAACATTGAATATCGTTATAATTAAGATTTTAACACGTAAGTGTCGTGTGTCTGCTGTATGTCTGCTGTGTGTCAGCCGCTTGTATGCCACGTTTATTCCGCTTGGTTAAAGCGTGTCTCCCGCTTGGTTACCACGTGTCTGGTGCTTGGCTGCAGCGTGTCTGCCGCTTGGCTGCCGTGTGTCAGTCGCGTTTCTGCTGTGTGTATGCCGTGGGTCGGATGTGTGTATATCGTGGGTCATCAAGCGCATGTGTTCTGAACACGGCTCCATTCCAAAACTTGTATGCCGTGTTTCTGACTATTTCTGCTGTATGTCTGCTGTTTGTATGCCGTGTCTGACGTGTGTCTGTCTGAATGTTCAAATCTAATGTTAGAAGGTTAGTTTCTATTAATAATGTATTAGTAAAACAAGAAGGTGAAAGAAAATTAAATGTTTTTGAAAAATATTATTTTGAAATTTTCATGTGTTCTTCCTAGTGTCTCATGGTGCAGTGGAGAAATTATATTTATTTTTGTAGCAATTGCTTTAACGAAAAAATAGGAATAACAAAAAAATATATCTGATTCTCGCTGGAATCTGGTAAAAAATTCAATCAATTTAACATTCAGGTTTTAAAAGAAATAAAAAATGTACCGCCGGCATGACCATGACATTTCAGAAGTCATACAATTTTTTTTTTTGAATTTCTAGTACATGTTATATTTATATGATAAGTTATTTGACTTTTAAACTCTAAATTATTCTATATTTAGGTTATCTTCCCAACTAGCCCAACAAACGACAATGTTAAGAAATGAATCAAATTATAGGTACATACTCAATGTTACATACAAATATTTAATTAATAAAAATCTTTTAACACTAAGGACCTTATTCAAATATACCGCACGGGCCTCTGACGGGGCTAGTCCGCCACTGTGTGTGAGGTATTATTTTTT
This sequence comes from Napeogenes sylphis, assembly GCA_959347405.1. Taxonomy (NCBI): domain Eukaryota; kingdom Metazoa; phylum Arthropoda; class Insecta; order Lepidoptera; family Nymphalidae; genus Napeogenes; species Napeogenes sylphis. Next base: position 22,591,890 of record OY365788.1, on the reverse strand, counting down.
TGTCATTTGAAGATCTGTCATAGTATGGAATATAATATCGTGCAAATATCAGACTCAGCTTCGATGGGTTGCAAGCATCCAAAATGTCATATGTGCTGTGGTACTTATATTTATAAATACCACAGCACCTGTTATTGGTGCCCATATCATCCAATTCAGACAAAGAGAAGTTCTTCAGCATCGACCTATAGCGCTTGTCGTTACAATGATATAGTTAAGTTGATGGTGATGGTAGGCAGTGATGATCTGGTCAACTTTGTTATCAAAGAAAGCAATACCAATGAAACCGCGAGTCCTAAATTTTTGCATCAGACAGTAAATTTTCAAGATACATTGGACACTTTTGGTTCTCATGAGAAATATTAAATTTTTCGATTTCTTTTGCGACCTACTAATTCATTCAAAAATAAACCTCATCGTTGAAAAAGATTTTATATTTAAAATTCGTGTAAGTTTCCAATTGCTCCCGGGGCCTACACCAAATACACGATGTTTTCTATGGGAACTTATATTTATTTTATGGTACAGTTAACTTTTTTCTCGGGTAAGGCCCAAGTAGAACGATTATGGTTTGGGGGCTAATGCCGGAAACCTCCTCATGGTGCTCTCTAAGTAAAAACGGTTAATGAGCTCCTTCGGGTTCTCCCGTTGCCTAATACCCGGCGCGGGGGGATCGGAAATGGGGGCTCGTACCCGGTCCATGGCTGGCCGAGGCAGGTTATTTTTCGGAGTGGCCTGCCTGCGGGGGTGGGCTGGGACCTCTTTCCATCGAATGGTCACGATGAAAAGTTGGCCGGGATCAGCTACGGGGTCGCTCTGATACTTCTCTGTTTGCTGAGTGGATTATGGAGTGGTCCCGTTGCTCAATAGGGGGTTGCGCAGCGGTATCATTCTTTCCGAGGGATAGGCCGTCTGCGGCGGTTAGGGTCTTTCTACCAAGCACCCCAAGAACCCCTCTATTGCTCACGTCGGAGCATCAAGGTGAGGACTATAGCGATCCAGTGGTGTCCTATTATGACGGCGGCGGCAACAGTCTAGTTAAGTGAGTAGAAGTCTCACATAATGCCTCCATCTTCCCCTGGATAAAGGTGTATACCCATGACGGATTTAAGACGTTAATAAATAATAATAAATAAATAAAGGACGGTTATGATTTACGTAAAATAGGCAAAGTGTGAAAAAAACTTTAATAAAAACGTCCATTTTGATATAACAATTTTGTCATTATATATCACGTTTTATTAAACGCCACATATAATGATAAAATTATAATATAATATTTCCCTTGTGATTTGGCAAAATAGACTAAATAAATATACAGTAGACAATTGACAGTTTTAGTTTCAACAATACAGCCGCTAATAACTGTCAAAGTTCAGAAGCCTCCTTAGGAAAACCCGACACAATTGTTCTGAAATAATATTCTCTATTAACATAATAATTAAATAATTTTAAATAATTAAGATAAGCCCACAAAATTATTTATTCTTATGATATAGAGAATATAACAAATCAATAAAGATAAAGATAATTGTAATAAATAACATAAAAAAAAAAAAAAAATTTATAGTATACTTTTTAAAATACGATCTTCATCGATTTTGGAAAGTTATAAACATTGAAATATTTTACGATTTAGATCAGGTATAATTAGGTTTACATTTTAAACTTTAAATTTATCCAGCCGTTTCAATTTTTATGCACCAATCATGTACACGAAAACACGAAATGTAGACACCTTCATGTCATTATAATAATAATAATACAAGACAAATTACACACACTTTGATCAACTCCTAAGTTAGCAAATTATGCTAGTGTTCAGTGTTTGTTATAGATAACGATACAAATACATAGAAATACACATAATAAATACTGAGAATATATTTAATAAACGACCAAACCCAGAAATACAGACATCTATTTTCATCACATACATGCCTGTCTCTGTCGGGAATCGAACCCGACCCCATTGAGTCGCTATACGTTAGGATAGCGACTCAATGGGGCTCGGGTTCGCGCTTCGGGTTCGGCTAACCACTCGACCAACGAGGCGGTCATATGTAATATTATGTTTTAAATATTATTGATTACATTAAATATCAATGACTATGACAACGTATATATTCTGTAATGTACGAGTATATTTGTTTACACAATATAAATTACACAACATAGCATATACCAACACTCATAATAATTTTATATGAAACTCATAAATTAACTACTTTAATAAATATATAGACTAGAAAAAAATTATAATAACTTTAATTATGTTAATTGAAACCAACGAAAAAAATAATTACAGTAATGTACTGAAAAGTTTTTAATATTACTTATGAAATAATAAGTTATTTAATATTTTCTAAGCTTTTGTTATTACTATTTAACTTATCAATTGCATCACATACACGAAAATCATAATCTATTTATGAATATTCTTTTAATAAATAGATTAATTTGTTTTAATAAATCTTTTTGCAATTCTTCCGAACGAGCTCTCTGATGACAAGTAATTCCCCTTGTTTTAATAAAATACATTTTTTAATCCGTGTATTAGATTATATTTGCATATCCGGTATTGAGTATTTATATTGAACACTGTTCTATTTTAATAAGGTCATAAATTATTTTTTAGTCTATTGGAAAAACTTCCTGGAATATATTTAAAATCACACTGAAAGTTCCCTATTATGAAAGAAGTATATAAGTTGGACAGTGGTATATGTAATAAAGTGACTATGGGCATTAAATTTATTTGAAAGTCAAAATAGAAGCACAGAATTTAGTTTATGACTACTGACGTCACAACTGTCGTAAGTACAGTGATATGCTATTTGTGGAACAATCATTGTTTGTATATTAAGATTAATAGATTTAGATCTTTTAAAACACTTTTTGAGCTGACTATAATCGAAGTCGGTATTTTATAAAATGTTACCCACAGAGTGGTAAAAGTCATACATTATTAAAAGTATAAAGTCATACAGTAAAAAATTAAAGTTAGAATTGAGGTTCTATAATTATCAAAATAAGAAACATTGTATCATATTTTTCGTAAGACATTAATATGACAGCAAAAAAAATATCATGCTATATTTATCATTTTCTTACAGGCAGGTGGAGCCGTTTAAGTACTTATAGATTGTTTTCTAGTTGAGGTATAATTTGAAAACCTTATTATTCTTATTTTTGTTCCTCATTACATTCTTAAGGCGTCTGACCTAATTCAGCTAATCAATGTTTTAGTCTTTGATCCGTAAAAGGAACTTTGTGTGTTACTTTGCCATTAAAGGTAACGTGGAAAATTAACAAGCATCTCGGGTTCACAACCTGCATGCGAATGTTGGTATTACTGACATCTATTACTATGCTTCTACGAATAATCAATTTATACGCCATATTGTCAGGCATCACGATGAATAATGTATACAATTGTATTGTCGCTTAAAGCGCTGAGAATCACTGAGGGTAAAATATGGGGCTGCATTTGTTTAATGTAAAGTTGCAACGTCGTACGCTTAAAATAATCTAAAACTTTTTATAGATAAATAGATTTGCCGGGATATTATCATGGCAAAAATTAAATTACTTAATTTATGATACTTGAAGGAGGCTACAAAGTAACAGGCACTAAAGCTAATTAGCTAATTACGTAGTGAGTTCTGAAACTAGCGATAATTTACATTGCATCGTCACGGTGTTCACGACTACTTTCAATATCAGGCTTTATAAAAAAATGGCTTACTGGCTGTAAGCCATCTTTTGTTAAATAAATATATATAATAAAATAAATTACTTATTAGTTAGATATATACCTAACTAATAAATAATTTATTTTTACAGGCTACGGCCAATGGGTTGCAGGAAACCTAGAAGTTAAAATAGAAACAAGTACTTCAAAGAACCTATTTATAAATACAAAAAAAGTTTCAATGTTTAATTTAAATGTTTCAATAATTCGGTTATTAGCAAATACTCAAAGGTCGCTTTTTAAATACTACGTAACATTATTATTCAATATAATAATGTTACGTAGTATTACGTAATAATATTATTCAATATTTGGTAAAAGGTAATGTTATAATTAAAATCCTCAGTAGTGTTTTGAAAACTAAAACCTCACTTTACGTTTTAATTGTGTATTACTTGATTTTGGTACAAGCTTTATTAATTTATTTCACTGGAGGAATATTACCGGTGAAGATAGTAATTGCCAATTAAATACACTATAAACGAAGATCTCTGGCATAATAATACCTACAAAAGACAGTATACATAAATCACCATCAGTTCATTTTAATAAATTAGATAAAAGTACAGTCGTATGAAATTAGTTGTAGGTTATTGAAAATTTATAGGATAAAGATTAAAAAATACATAAAATATTATAAAAAAAATTTTAACTGCGAAGCAAAAAACTGTTTACGCCTAACATATAGCGACGCAATGGAGCTCGGGTTCGATCCCCGACAGGGACAGGCATGTATGTGATGAGCATAGATGTCTGTATGGGTTTGGTCGTTTATTAAATATATTCTTTTCTCAGTATTTATATATGTATTTCTATGTAGTTGTATAGTTGTCTAACACCCTTAACACAAGCAAATAATTAGCTTACTTAGGGTTTAGATCAATGTGTGTAGCTTTTCCTGTATTATTATTATTATGAAGTGTTTATTCTGATTAATTGTGAATACGTTTGTTACATTAAATAATTATTTTTAAAGATGCTTATTTACTATTTAATCTAAAACAAAATTCTTCTTATACTTATTTAAAAAGTTATTGAGGTCTTTCTTTTAAGCGAAAAAGCTTAATTTAAGATAAAATGCCTCTAGAGACTTTCGTTCTACCTGAAGTAAGATGTCTTATATAAAATTATAAAAAGTAAAAATAAAAAACTGGCCAAGCGAGAGTCGGACTCGCGCACACTAATTTATATTAAAAAGGCAAATAAAACATGTTTGTTGTAAATATGTTTTTATTTTTATTTCGTTACATATTTTTAAAGTGAAGATATAACTAAATATTCTGTGAATATTTGAAAAGTCTACCTATCGCCGTTATCAAAATCTAGCAAATATATCACGTTTGTTGTATGGGTGCGGAAGCATAAAAATGAGGAGTAGTAATTTATTTAATTATATTATAAGATAACAGACCATAATAGCATAATTATTATTACAATCACTACATTATGCAGACAAATTTCAGAATCTTTATGGTGTTCTTTTTTTGTACCTGTAATGTTATGGACATTTACCGGCTAGGCACCCCACCACAGTGCGTACGACAGGATTGTTCTCGTCGTAATACTCACTCACATACCTTTTTTTTTTATCGTTGGAAAAATGCGTTTCCGCATCGTCACACCGGCCAGGAAGGCGACGGCCGGGCGGTATGTGCGGCACCCGGCAGCAAAGGAAACGCTGCCATTTTTAAGGCACCCCACTAAAAAACCAACGGCTGCCCTCATCGCTGCAATGGGACGCCACGGTATCGCTTTCGCACTCACCGTGACGCCCCGGCGACTCACTCACATACCTGACTCAAGTCAGGGGATATGCGGAATTGCCACTATTGCCACTACCAATTGGTATTGTCTGTAGGAAAAATAAAATAATCAAGCAATAATAAATCTTCCCGTTAAATAGCTTTATCATTTATAGTAAGCATTATTAAACATTATCATTGAAAACATTGTTGTTGTAAAAATACCGTGGAGTTAAACCTAAGTTAGATTATCAACAACTTGTCACTAAATAACTAATAGGTACTATATACATAAACTACTAAAAAAGTACACGTAGAAATTGATTCTGCATCCTTATTATCCGGGTCCGGGTATTTTACGTTACTTGAGTATTAATTATTTTTACAAGACTTAAGAACAATATTCATTTAGTCGAAAACCCTTACTTTATATTTTATTCAGAAAGTACATTTATCACATTTTGTTTTAATGCATAAATATTTTTTTTTATTGTAATATAACTTTAGAATTTTGCTTTAATTTATAAGCATACATATACCATTTTTATAAAGTAAAGTCATAAATAGGTCAACAGTAAACAGGTAATGCATGAGAGCGTATATTTCTTTTGATATATATTTTCTATCGTTTCTATATTCGTTACATCATTTTGATCAATTTATATTTTATGTAAAATTTAATAAATAATTCACTTTGGCCTTTTTATTTTTGAAATGATAAATATAATCATTTTCTTGAATTTATAAATCATTATTAGAAGGATAGTCTTTTTAAAGCCGTATGTGGATATCAGTCTATTAATCTTAAATTCGAAAAAGATTATGTAATAAATAAAAAATTGTGAACATATGTACTGTACTGCACTGTACTGTACTGTACTGCACTGTACTGTACTGCACTGTACTGTACTGCACTGTACTGTACTGCACTGTACTGTACTGTACTGTACTGTACTGCACTGCACTGCACTGCACTGCACTGCACTGTACTGTACTGTACTGTACTGTACTGTACTGTACTGTACTGTACTGTACTGTACTGTACTGTACTGTACTGTACTGTACTGTACTGTACTGTACTGTACTGTACTGTACTGTACTGTACTGTACTGTACTGTACTGTACTGTACTGTACTGTACTGTACTGTACTGTACTGTACTGTACTGTACTGTACTGTACTGTACTGTACTGTACTGTACTGTACTGTACTGTACTGTACTGTACTGTACTGTACTGTACTGTACTGTACTGTACTGTACTGTACTGTACTGTACTGTACTGTACTGTACTGTACTGTACTGTACTGTACTGTACTGTACTGTACTGTACTGTATTTTATTGGTACGTTATTAGAATATACGGATATGTAAGAAAATATCCGTATATTCTAATAACGTATGCAGGGTTAGTTCTGAAATTATTATTTGCTTATTTTTGATGAAAGAATAATGATTCCATTTTTTTATTTTTAACATGTTATTTTGAATCCTAAATATTACCTATTAGACTAATAGGCAGACTCCTTCTTATTCATTAATATCATTATTTATGCTTTTATTCGCATCGAATGTTTGATTAAAGTTTACATTCACAGAAACAGTATTATGACAGAGAGAAGAAAATTGAAAACTTATTAAATATTTATAAAGTTAAAATGCACAATCTTACGGGTAAATAAAATTGTAGGTAAATATTTAGGTAAAAAACATGAAATGTCTCCAACTCGCTCGTGACCTAGCAAGTAATGCAATTCAACAAACAATGCACACTAATGAAATAAGTTAGGTTGTTAAAGAATATTCTTCCAAATACTCATTACTTTCAAGTATAAATTTACTACATTTTCATGACAGGATTCAGTTGCGATTTCTTTATAAATTAATATCTTTAACAACGTTTAATTAACAAGATTCTACATTTTTTTTTAAAGGTTCGTGTGGTTTGCCATTATTTACTTTAAAAAATACTGTTCATTGTTATAAACGTTCGATAATATTAATCTTTAGATCTCTCAAACCTATGACGTGAAATATGTTAATTTCAAAAAGTTTTTATTAAGTGTTGTTAATTATTTAATTATAAAGTCTATGAACGTAATATATCTCGTCGTCAATGGAAGTAGTTTGTTGTTATTCACCGTAATACCATAACGTATGCTAATGTAGTAAATACAATGCTTGGGATCGTTAAGATGCAAGAGCAATAATCGATGTGTTTGGTGAAGTATTATTTATATAGTTTGCCTAGTCACTTAATTAAAAACTCGATAGATTTAAAAAATATATATTTTAGTGTAATGTAGAATAAAAAACTACAAATTTAAATTTGTTGTCTATGAAATTCAGCAAGCATTTATGCAAGTGAATGCACTTCTTAAGAAAGTTTCAACCTCGTAAAAAGAAAAAAAGTAAAAATTTTTTTTTTGGAAATAATATTTTTTAAAATTTCTTTTTTATGAAATTATGACCTTTTTTCAAAGTAATAACTTAAAAGTACCTAAAATTCACCTTTTTGTAACAAATATATTTAGAGAGAGAAATAATAATAAGGGCTACATCAATATTGTGTGCACACGCCAAAAGAACAATTGATGATAATAGATAGCTTTTTATTACGCACAATGGCTTAATTTCAGGAGATGTCAGGGTACCACCAAATATTCGCAATGCTTATATACGGAATGTGGTTATCTACAGGACCCGATTGGTGCAAACCCTAGTTATCGTACATATTGATGGGATGTTGCTGAAATAATAACCTTGTTAACATAAACACCTTGCGCGCTAAATTTGACATCAACCTGTCACACAATGTAGATTGGGAATGAAAAAGGATTTAACGTTATGAGGGGCGCCAATCAGTCCTTGATTGGTCGAAGGCAGGCACCGGAATAGGTACCACGTGTAACTTTTAATCAAATTTCATATCACTTATTAATTATAACTCTAATATACTAGTCAATACTATAAAAACTAACTTAATAAATAAGTTTAGTATCTATGAAGTTTCTTGCGTTTCTTCTCTATGGAACTATTTAGAACCAAGCATTTAAAATCTGTTGTTTTCTAGGTGCAAAATATGTCTATTGAAATAAAATACCGTCAACAAGAACACCTTTTTATAAAAGACATAGGTTTTGATGTATATGTTGTTTTAAATAGGTAAAGAACCCAATATATTTATACATCGGCAAGATTTTATTTACTAAACAACTGCTGGCAATTTGTCCAAGCGTGCAATCATATTTCTTCAAAAATTTTTTATTTTTTTACTTACAATATTATTAATTTTGCTTTTATGAAATAGCTGACCGGATGTGTAACGGATAACTCGTATAGTAGACAATGAGGATGGGTCAGTTATTTATGCGTGACATGAACAATTAAGGGTGTCTTTAGAAAACAAAGGAGTATATAGAGTCTGCATGAACGGGTAGGTAGAACAGTGTTAGTAATGGTTTTTTCTTTGGAAAATCCTAACTTAGTAGATAGTAAAGCTCCGAATATACGTATACTATCATTGTAGTAAATATCTGTTATTTTATTGTTTATTTATTTTTTGTTTTTTGTATGTGGTACGTATTTATTTTTTGCTTTTTGTATATGGGCTATGACAGTGAAAAGGGGGGCCTGATGGGTTCCTTGGGAAAACAAACATCCTAAGGGCACCTCATGACCAGATGAGGCTTAAACCATGGCTCATGACTTCGTTAGTTACGAACTAATCGAAGGATCGGAAAGGGGAAAACACTTGACACCCCTCGGACAGCAGAATATCGAAGCGACAAGTTTAAGCCAGAACTTCGTCTTCACCGGGAAAGACGCCATTTGTATGTGTATTGTGTGCTATGCGCAATTCCGTTTTGTATCGCGTTTTCTAACACGATCGCGTTGTCTGGCTTTATACTGTTTTGAGTTTTCTCTTTCTAAATGAGCCACGGTGCCCCATATCACATGACTGTGCGTATGCAAGCTTAAGGTCTTGTTCCGAAGGGGCATTTTTTTTCCGCTTGATTATTAAAGGATAAAGACTTCCTTATATGATATGCCGCTCTTTTATGAACGGTCTTTACATGTGAAAGGAAGACTTACTTTCTAGCTAGCAATATATTTATGAACAATTTACAGGTTAACGTATATTTTATATTGCATACTTACAAAATATAACTAATATATCAAAAGCTTATGGAGGCCAACCAATGTTTATACAGATTCCCTCGTCGTAAAATGTATAGCATCCTCCATTAAAATTCTAAAAATATTACTTGGGGAAGACAATATAACTCACCTTCTTTTAAGTTCTTCCAAATCTATCAACTCTCTTTACGCTATCTTACTTCTTAGTAACTCAAAGCTTGAAAATTTTTAAGATTTGTGTACACTTAGAAACTTACACTCCAAAACACTTTAGAAATTTATAGCCATTTGCAGATTTATAAAAAAACGGTAAAAAAATAAACATGTAATGAGTTTAGTTTCAGTACAAATATTCTCTTCCTTGCTGTTAACATAATATTTATAAGATAATAAGATAAAAAAAAATGTGTTAAATATTAAATGAATAGGAATAATAAAAGTAATACAGAGAAATTTCTCGTATTCATATAATTGAATTATGAATCCTCACGTAATTATAATAGTATAATATCAATATTAACGTTTGCATAAACCACTTCTTTTGCAGGTAAAATTTATTACACAAAATAAATTGCACAACTGACACCAATCCCCATAAAATTGTCATAACTTTATCGTGTTTGCATTATTTTACAGTTGGCTGATCGCCTGAATTTGTGTGCAAATGTGACGGGAATATTTTATCCGAGAGTTTTATCCTTTAAATGAAATAAGTATTTTTACGTGCAGCCAAAAAGGAGAACAGGTTAACAGATAACAGGAACAGTTTAGTTTCCATAGAATGTATTTTTAAAACTACTTTTATTGATAATTTATATATTTTTACATTTCTTGTGCTTCAACGTTTAGATGTGTTTTAAACTGAATGAAAAGGTTATGTTAAATAGCAAATGCATATCTTCTTTGAAGATAATATCGCTCTTGCTTAATAATTTCTACAGTATACCTTAATTTAGTTAACTATTGAATGCTCATTTAGATAATCTTTTTATTCAGTCTTGTTTATCTCTAAGTAATTACTGGCGCTGGCGAAATTCTCCTCGTCGGTAAAATGAACCAGTTGCCTTACATCGATATAATTAATATATTCGAGATGCGTTACTGTCTTCACACTCTTTTAATGTCCATCAGCCAGAAATTCCTGTTTACACATCGCAATGCACTAGATGTTATGTATTTCTTAGAAAATATCTACTTTGACTACGCAAGAAACAAGTGCAGTCCCTAAGTTAAACAGGATCGTAAATACCCTTGCCCCATCCCAATTCCCCATACTTTGTAGACACCTAAAAGAAAAGACAATATTGTCTAACGAGGGTTTAGGATTAAACGAAAATGAAAGGTTGCGGATCCTAACAGTAAGTGAAGCACAGCACTTTCAGCTCCTTTTTATAATTGACACTAACATTAAGATGCAACTGCAAGGCAGCATTTCCCACACGGTCGTAACAGTATCATATCATACCGAGAGCTGTGTGTATTTTAAAGACAGTGAGAATGATGAAACGGGAAGATTCATCAGGGGGTGATGAAAGTGTTTTTACCAACATCATCGAGTATATTACCAAGATAAAAGACAGGAACTTGGCCATCGAGGAAGCCTTGCTCGAGTTAAGTGTAATACCAAAAAAACTGTAAGTCACTTCAATAGTATAGTAGTATAGTAAAAGTATTTTGGTATTAAAAAGTTATTTAAAATAAAAAATAGGAACTTATAGCCATGTCTGTAAATATATAACAACAATATATTCAAATAATATTTGCTACATAAACTTAAATTATCAGTCAAAATTATCATGTAAGGTTTAAATTACTACTATTAATTACAATTATCTAAATAGTAATCAGACATATACATTTTTATATATTATATATATTTATAAAAACAATAACTGTGCAAAACGACTAACTAAAAGGTTTTTAAGATATACTGCTAACAGACTCCTGTATAAGCATGTTTAATGTTACCAAAAACTTATTGAGGGTAATAAGTGTACGGGGTACGTCTTCGTGGATAAAAGTTGAAATTTATATAAAAATAAAAAATGTGTCGGAAAAAATCAATATGCTTATAACATTTTATAAAAGATAATATTTTATTGTAGATGTCATTTGTAACCATATAAATCTACATTACATTATATTAAACACGTTGTTTAAATTCTCAAGTATTTAAAATAGACTTCAAAGTATATTATGTTAATATTGGTAAAAGGATAAATGATGTCTTTACTAACGGTTCCTCGTGATTTCGTCGTTTCATACAGTAAATATTGAATACATAAATAACCAAACATTGATCCTACTGGTCGTAACTTTTGAAAGACACAGAATATATTTTTATATAATGTAGTTCCAATACTTTGATATACATACAAGTATATATTTTAAATCACTCTCTATAACTACTTATCAGGGTCGTAGTGTTATGTCTTCCTAAATAAATGAAGCTATAAGTGTAAAAAATATCTTATAAAAGCCGATAAATAGTTACAGTTAGTTTCTGAGATCAGCACGTTAAAAAAAACAAACACATTCTTACTAACTTAAAAAGGTCATATAAATATACAAAACGCTTGTGAGATAGGGTAGTGTATAATATCTAATATTATCTAAAATGTACAATTTCTTACCGACATTCAGATTGCTCATTAAGTAAATGAATCATAAAGATCGTCGTAAAGACATACCTATCTTAAATCCTCCTATACCTTTTGCCAAAATCTTTCCAGCTATCAACATATTAGTTTAGTTTTTGTAGTTTATAATTAGATTATAGTTATAGTTGCTCATGGTGAATCCATTCCAGTCAACTGCAGAAGGGTGTTCCACATTTTATAAATATATGCTTGGCTTTATTATTGTTTGTAGTTTATTATAATTAATTTAATATAACTGAACCGCCTTACACAACTTTCAAGTTTCAAAGATTAGCGCACTTAAATTTAAAAAATTCTTTTCCAGCTTTCATTATTATATTTGCAAAGTTTATACTTTTTAATTTATTTAAAAATTCATTAAGGTACTTTTACATTTTTCTCATACAAAATTACTGTTTGGTACCTAGCATATAAAATAGATTTATTAAGTAATATGTAAACTTTTAATTATTGCCTTTTATAAAATATTATTCACATGGGTTTTATAATTTTCAATAATTCATTTATACTCATTCGAAATTTTTAATCATTTCCAAAATTTAATAATTATATAACCTTGAGGTCTTTGATGTAGTTGTAAATATAATGTACTTAATAATTTAATCTTTGAACTTCATTTTTTTATAAAAGGCAAAGTCTTATTAATAACTTCTGCTTAGTTGATTTGACGCTAAGTTAAGTGTACAGGGATTATAATGAAACGAAAATTATCGCTCAGAATTTTAAGTCATTCTTCGTTGTTAAAGAAACTAAACCAATTATAACAAAGAAATGTATGTATTTTATTTTATATACTATGAAGCATTGGATGTAAGTAACAAGAATACAACTATTTAACGTAACAAAATTATAAACACTTCTCAATCAATAATAATAACTAGTTTAATTGACAGGTTTTATCTTTATCAACGTATTACGTAATATTATACAAATTGTATGGATAAAATAAGATAATCCTAGAAAGTTATAGAATTTTCATATATAAAAGTTTACTTTAGTTTTTTAGTTTAGTTTAGTTTTTAGTTTTTAATTTACTTTTTAAATATCTAAATACTGTATATTAGTATCCATTTTTACATTAAATAGTAATAATAATAAGAGTTTTAGTATGAAATAATCAGTTACGTGTCTTACATTTAGTTACACATTAAAAGGAGAGAATATTAGTGACTTATACTCGTTTTGTTACAGATGCAGCAGTATTTATATATGTAACCACTTAGACTCTTTTCCGCCTCGTTAAATACACACAGACATTAAAGAATAAAGGATAAAAGCACAGATATTTATTACCGTGATCATACTTTGTGAATGTAATTAAGAAAATGTTTAGTGTAATTGAAAAAAATATAACAGGTTTACGAATAAATAAAGAATATAACGTACTTTATTTATGAAATAATATTGTTAACATACTCATAGATATAAATTACATTTACAAAGAGAAATTGGTATAAAATACAGTATTACACACATAAGGATTCAGAATAAGGTGAACATACTGCATACAAAACAGTATCATGTAGTTGAAGAACCGCTCCGTTCGTATGTATCTGTTCTTTGCGGGCAGCTTTCCAGCAAACCTGCAGTCCACGACGTGCAATTCATTCTAGCTTGAAATGGCTTAGTCCATTCCGCTGACTGCGTGGCCTCCATCACAGCTCCGCCCAAGCCCGGTACTCTGCTAAAGAATATCGATCCAATTTACATTGGACTTGCTCAAGGATTGCCCCAGGGGATATATTAAATGTCTTACTTTTATAAATGTCGCTTACAAAAGGACACAAGGACAGGCTATAAGGCTTTTATAATTCTTAATATTCTTTGGTTATTTTATTTAACATTACTTTAGTTTTAATTTTTTTTATTGATTAGTATTTCTTAAAATAATTAACTAACTTTTAAAGTATATTAAATATTAAGACAAGATTAAAGAAAAATGTTTTTACCGGGTGTTATTGGAATATACATGTGTAGTTGAGTTTATATATAATATTAACCGGCCCGACGAGATCAGCGAAATTATAAAGTAAAGAATAATAATTTCTAGTTCGAACCAACGGTGTTCAATAATTCAGTTATCCTTTTAGAACTTTATTATTTTACTATTTCCTTGTTGTGAATTTCTCATTAAAGGATTTTGTATAAGACATTTTCAACATGATTAGAATCAGTGAACCATAAGAAGTCACTGCAACAACAACGGCGATTATAAGCTGGAATCAGAATTTCATAGTATTTCTGAATTTCGCCATATTATGAAATAGGTAGAGAGACAGATGTGTGAGTGATAGTGATTACGTAAAATGGTTAGTAATACTTTTGAAACAAGTTAGGTTTTAACTTATAACTTAGGAACAGGAAATAAAAATTATGTTGGTTCTTAGTATTAATGAAAGATTGAATTTTTGAAATTATATATTATTTTTAATTTAATATGGAGGTATGCGTTTTTGCAATAAGGGCACTTCATTTTTGTAATGGAAAAAACAAGCTGTGCGTGTGAAGTATTAACAAAATATTTTTTTTTGCAGATACCATATATACTCATTAAGTACTGAGCATGACATCGGTTATATTTCCGCCTCTGATTCTTACGATGTCATCGATCCGAAAATAAGATTTTTTGAAAACTTTTCCACAAGGATCAGCCAGGATTTGAACGATCATTTGTGTTATATTTATCTTAAGGCCATAGTGCAATTGATTTGCTCATAGACCTCTAACTTCAAGAAACCTCACAAAAAAGGTCTAGCGAGGTCAAATCACATGACCTTTCTGTCCAATCACCTCATGGAGAATTGTGTAACGCGGATCGTCCTGCTAGTACCACATGTCGTCTAGGTCCATATAGTTCTATTGTAGCCACAAGTAATTGGTCATAATCGTTCTGCAACGTATAATAAAATAAGTGATAATAGAGTTTTACATTTTGAATGAGCTGTTTAATCGTGTTACTTGTCATAGTGTTTTTGCATCAATAACTGAATAATAAACAATACATTTGACAGATATAACAACATTGTCATCCCAGGCCGCCATAATCTATCCGCAACAATTGATAATTTGTTACTGTATTTGAAATTATAAAATATGAATGGAAAATTGTATTGTTTTTAATTTTTTAATAAATAGCTATCAATTTGTACTTTTACATTATATTTTAACGTCCATTAAATATCAAAGTCTCTTAAAATCGTTATATTTTTTTTGGGTAAAATAGTCTATATAGATCCTAGAATATAGGCAAACCTTATCGAAATAAAAGTGTTGTATTTTGATGAGTTACGTATACATATATATATATATGTATATATATATAGATGTTAGTGGTTAGCAAAGATACTTGAATATTTGTGTTACTTGTACATCCTATTAATAATTATATAGAAATATACATGCTTTACCTATAAATAAACCGTATAAAAACATATATTTTTTAATCCCCGACTGTAAAGTTGTGGGGTATTATAAGTTTGACCTGTCGATCTGTGTATGTGTCTGTCAGGCAATGCAGCGGCCAAACGCGTGGACGGATTTAAATGCAGATTTTTTAAATCGAAAACTATGTTCGTCCAGATGGTTCCTAGCTATGATTGGTCGAAATAGAAACAGTCGTCTCCAAGATATTGACATTTTATTGGTGAAAGGTGCTTATGCAATAATTATCTGTTCCCAGCGGTTTCGCCCGTGATATATAGAAAAAAAAGATTTTTTATGCAGGCAAAAAAGTATTTAAGACTTATTTAATCAGGTAAAGTACTTTATTAAGGATAGCTGTTGCCCGTGACTGCGTCCACGTAGACTATAAAAAATATATTTATATGGCTTATAATCGTAGTCATAAAGAATCACGGGCAACAGCTAGTGATAATATAGATCCCTTCATCATAATGTTATTAGTGATTGTAAGTCATTTTAAAGCTTTAGGTTTATATTTATTAATATTCGTATATGCCTATATGAAAAAGTCTGGAATCATGTTACTTAATACATTTATAATTTATTACACTGTCGAAATTTTCAAGCGGATCCTTATTTTTTCTTGTATTAAATATAACTTATGTTCACCAGAGGGATAATGTAGGATTCTAAAGGTAAAATATTTTATTAAATTGTTTCAGTACTTTCAGAGCCTATTCAATTCAAACAAACAAACAATCAAATCTATCCTCTTTATAATATTAGTGATGGTGATGATGATGATTATAAAATTAGCCTATGGTCATCAGGGATAATGTAGGATTCTAATGCTGAAAGAATTTATATAAATCGGTCCAGTAGTTTCGAAGCCTATCTAATTCAAACAAACAAATCTTTCCTCTTTATAAGGTTGGGATAGATTAATAGAAATACTTAAAAAACTGAAAATTTGTGTGGCTATAGATTATATTAGCATTAGAATCCTACATTATGATGTACAAAGGCTAATACTAGAAATATATATACTATATTTAATAAAATAAGGATCTACGTGAAAGTTTCGGCAATGTAATAATTTATAAATGTATTAAGTAACATGATTCAAGACTTTTTCATATGGGTTGGTACATAGGTAGGTTTCATATATAAGAATATTAATAAATGTAAACATTTAGAGTTTAAATGATTTACAATCACTAATAACACTTTGATGAAGGGATTTATATTATCACTAGCTGTTGCCCGTGATTCTTTATGACTACGATCATAAGTCATATAAATATATTTTTACAGTCTGCGTGGACGCAGTCACGGGCAACAGCTATCCCTAATGAAGTACTTCACCTGAGGGACTTTAAGCCGCAGCTAATAGCTAATTATTGCATAATAACCTCTCCTTACGAATAAAACGTCAATATCTTGGAGACGAATATTTCTATTTCAATCAATCATGGATAAGAACTTTCTCGACGAGCATAGCTTTCGATTAAAAAAACCGTATTCAAATCCATCTACGCGTTTGGCTGAAAATTTGCCACATACTGATATACAGATACACAGATCGACAGGTCAAACTTATAACCCCTCCTTTTAGTTGGGGGTTAAAAATAGACACCATCGTCAACGTACGTACAACGGTCCCCCGTCGGAACGACTTCAATAAGTACTGTTAAGACTTATTTCAGTAATACACAGTACTTGCACTTCAATGTTTAATATCCAACCATTTGTAATAGGATGGGCGAGAGCAGCCCTTACAACTCGTTTTATAATATCTTAACACTATAATATTAAGGTGAGGGTAATTTACAATTTCATAACCAACTTACAGATGCTATTATTTATACCTTATAATAAGTTCTAATAATTAATAAAAGATTAAACATTATGTTAAAATATCCTATGTTTCTAATTCTTAAAACATTTAACAGTAAATAGTAAGCAACATTCCATAATTTATTGCTTAGGTGGCGCTACGGTTGAAACTTATGAACTAAAACATATAAATTCCATTGTATTTACCATTTAAATTATTATAAATAAATATGACTAACAGTACATAATGATACTACTTTTATTCTTTTACATTAGAATGATGTTGAAACTATATGAAATATAAGTTCGCGGTCAGCGCCATGCGTTAAGTTTCAAAATAAACTCTGAGATTCTTAGCACTCACATGATATAATAGATTTCAAGACAATAATTTTATAATATTTTGCCCATTATTCATTCCTATATTAATTATTTTTTGCTTTTTAGTTCGATTCATTTAAAGTTTTTTTAAAGTATATTTATTTCCAAATAATTTTTTATTCAGTAAAATATCTAAATAAAATATTATGTTGCACTAGAAAATCTAATATTTAGCTCTGATCTTGATGATCAGATGATCATTGTGATACTTATCTAAAAATAAACAATGTATCAATGAGCATTTTCTAAGATAAACATAATGTTTTTTTAAATTTATAGGATAGCTTGGTGGTGATAATATTTTTAACTGGTTTAGTTTTACTTTTCAATTCTTATAAATTCCAGTTATAATTTATATTTAATGAGTTATTAGTTGCAACTCAAAGAGTGAAAGATTTTTGAGATCGGTAAATACCTATGTTAATTTTGATTGCGGTATAAATGCGATAAATATAATTCCAACTAAGACGCACACTCTGCTAAGACTAGAAGATCGCGGTATAGTACTATCGAAAACTTTTTTAAAATATCCAACTTTAAGTACAAGGAAGTGCAAACAATAAACATTAAGGGTATTTGATTTTTCTATTTTGCATCCATGAATTACATAGGTTTATTTTAACCAAAGCGTCATCCTTTTCGTAAAAAAAAAAATAAAACTCTTACGCCTAGTATGCCAAGAATTCTATTCTAGTATACCATGGTTTATATTTTTGCACGAAAATTGAATTTCGAATTCCTGTTACAGTTGGTTTGACAGTTAGAAACTTCTGATCGATAAAATCAACTCGATGACGGAAACTGCCTCGCAGCTTGATTGGCTTTCACACTTCAACCAAACCAAGTGGACACTTCTATATTCCACAGAAAATATCCTCCGAGCAAGTTAACAGGGGATATTCTAAACAAGAAGAGTGTATCCTTTTACACAGATTATTTATGTATGGCTTTTACTATTTTATACACTTATTCCTCCTCATCGTTAATAAAATTTTATTATTTAATTTCTTGGAATAATTATGTACATATATATGTATATATTATAAGAGATGTAAAGTTTTTAGTTTTCCTTATAATTAAGCTTCGTTGCGCTACATCATTTCTGTGTATGTTTGTAAATCCAGCTGTCAATATGGAAGACTTTTGTTTTCTTTCCTATAAAAACATTGTGTATATAGGTAAGATAACTTAAAGATAATAACTGAAGTGTATTACTTTCTATTACATTTTCCTCACAGCTGATTTTTTATAAGATATCCTTAGAGTAAAATTTTATTAAGAGCCAGGATTTCTTGTATTGTTAATAAGTCGTTACGGAAGAAATATACTGATGCCATTTTTAACTTCATTGTTGTCTTGTTCTACATTTTATAATCTGTAATATTAACAGTTGCAGTGTTTTGGAGACAGTAGTCTATTAGTATTATTATTAGACTATATATTAGTATTATAAGTAGATATTATTTTTAATAGTACTTACAATCGGAAAGCACACGAGCTTCTTATAACCAGGATCCGAGTCCCATGAAAGAAATCTGATGATCCTAAATATAAATGAACTCTATTTTAAGGCTAATACAGGCAGGTACTGCCATCCACATCAGGAAACAAAGGAAAGATAATTTACTTACTACATTTATAAGAAATAATTTCTAACCTACATAGAAATAATTTCAATCTTCGTACAATTTAAAACTACTGTGCTAACCAAAATCATAATATGTTATTAAACTGTATAATAAAATTATTCATAACGTACGTCGTGGTTAAATGTGATTTAAAATAAATTAAAAATTTAATTAATTATACGCGAGTTAAATCCATTTAAAATAGTTTTATTTCAATGTGTAGTACTAGTGAAAGTCTTAGATGTGATTTTCCTATTTTAAGTAATCATAGCTGCTTGATTAATCGATAAAGATCTGAAAATTGGTCTATTACTATTGGACTATTAAATTAAAAATGACATTTTAATCAGGGCAATCGCTAAAATGTCTCTTGGAGCGATGAAATATTGTAATGATAACTGGACGATGCTCTATAATAAAGTACCAACCATAAAATGAAAATGATATATTTTATTCATTCTCAATAGAACGTTGTGCTAACTATGGTTTATTATCTTATTGCTCCTCAGGAAAATAATGGTTATATAATTAGATTCGAGTCTAGTCATTAGTGCGATTTAATGGTAAAATACACCTTCAAATCAGCAACCTTATTATTAAATATTACAATAATGGTCAGTCCAACCTACTATGCTAAATCATTATCTTGCTATTTATTCTCATTATTGGTTTTGGAAATTCTCTATTTATTTCTCTAATAATTTAGTTATTTACCTTAAAAAGAATAAATCAACATATAATATAATAATATAATCAGCACAAACTAGCCGTACAATCAAATTTTGGCTTCAATATCTAAACGTAATGAAATGAATTAAATAAAACTAATTTAAGCACATGGTTACTAAATGCATACAACTGTTCTACTTAGGAACATATGTGCCATTCATAAGCGCAAACCATTAGGGACAGTCAGAGAAATCTTCATATTAGCTTTAATGATATTTCTCACGCCAATTTCAAGGGCTGTACTCGAATGTTATGAAACAATAAATTTAAGTTGAATGTACTATTTATATAAACGGTCAGACATTATACAGTCTACTGCTGCCTGCTTCAAGGTCTATGTTTAACTAACAAAGAGGGCGTTCCATGTATTTTGTTTTCTCCTATATTCACATTTTATTCAATAAAGTATTTTATCTTAACCGTTTACTTAATATATATGCATGTACGTTTATGATTCTAAAAACGCATAAATGCTACTACGTAAAACTTAGGTGTATATTAATAAAATCTCTTCAAAAAATATTCCTAGTCAAAGTACGTAGTGTATTTTAGTGATTTCGATGATGAACTACTGTTGGACTTGTATCGCACAGATAAGCCATCCAGCATGTCTAGGATCTAAAACAACCCTTGAATAAATAATTATTATTGTAAATTTCATTTTCAGCAGAGTTTTATAGGTTAAGATAGTGTAAACAATTGGAAATCCAATCGGTAATTTATTTCGTAGCGGTTTGAATAAAATATTGTTGGTTCGGGACAAAACTAAATAATAACTTACGAGATCAATTTGTATGTAGTGAAAAAAAAAACACAGAAAAACGTTTATTTATGGAAGAAAAACCCGATTTTGAGAAGGCGTAATGATAAAGATGACTTCAGAATAATATTAGCTGCTTTGCATGTGGTAATCGACTGCATCAATCGATTGAGGATTTGTTGACAATGCTCAATGAAAATATTTTTTTTACTAGATTTATCACCGGTCTATAACAAATGAAGGCTGGCTGGCCGGCAACGTTTGCTTCTCATAGGTCAGACTATGTCATCGAACTTATAAAGCGGGCCAAATGTGGGTAAAAGATTTCATAGTCTCGGTATTAGGAAATACGGCTTCTCAATGCCGTTCTACAGAAGGCCATATAGTACATAGATCAGATCCTAAATTCGGGTTATTATATATTTTTTCTGTCTTCCTCTAGTCACATATTTATTTACATTTATATTCTTCACTAGTTGACTTGACGTGACTTTGAATTTACTTGACGTGATAATGTAAACCAATATCTGAACGTAACGAATATAGTAGTTATAAAAAGTAACAAAAAACTCAATTTACAACAAAATAAATGTTTATTCACAACTTCATGTTTATTATTGTCATTTTTTCCATAATGCCCTGGGAAATCTTTATTTCAATAATTCAGTTTTCGTATGTTCATGTCCGCAAAAATTCGAAGTAGTCGATGGATTGAATTGAATGTTTCACACAACGTTGCATTTCAACATAAAGGTGTATTTATAGAGTTTTTATTTCGTATTTCTCAAGGGAATAATATATTCCTTTATATATTAAGGTTTCAATAAAAATACTTATAATTCACTAATTATAATTACTTAATCATATTTTTTTTCCTCACGTACATGAATTACTTTATTTTTAACCCTCGAGCCAAAAAGAGGGGTGTTATAAGTTTGACCTGTGTCTGTCTGTGGCATCGTAGCAGCCAAACGGATTTGATTGCGGTTTTTTTAAATCGAAAGCCTAGTCCGTCGAATTGGTTCTTAGCTATATTTAGTCGAAATAGAAGCAGTCGTCTTCAAGATATTGAGCTTTTATTGGTGCTGGTTCAAGATTATTACGCAATATTGATATTAAATACTTATACAAGTGAAAATTTGTGTGTTCATAGGTACATTTAGTATAATATAGAAAACCACTATCATAACTTTAAAAAGCAGAAAACAAATAAGTAAAAAATTTTAAAAACCCCCGATGCGAAAAGACCTATAAAAAGAATAAAAATAATATTATTATCTACTTATTGAAGTCGTTACATTGAATCGATTTATTTTTTATTCCATATTTATATATAAATTAAAATAAGCTTAACATAACTATACATGTTTATAGATATTTTAAAACAATTGTATTATTGATTATGTAAACAAAATACCATTGACATATTATGTAGATTTAGATTAGAGTAAAGTAAATAATAGTAAGAATTATTTACGTTGTGCTTTATATCATTAATGCGATCATTATATTAGCATAAATTGTAAGACATATGGTCTGACCCTAATTCGGTTAGATATTTAAGATATAATAATTTATTCAATAATTTTTACAATTAGTGGTTATTAGTAAATAATGTTTATTTAATATTTAGAATTATAAATAATTAAAGCCGGTTAAAGAATATTTATTCGCGCTCATTTAATTGTTTTTAAATCTTTTCGTAGCTCATTATATTTTTTGTATAAAATGTTTATTGTTTGGGATAAGATGGGAAATGCCAACATAGAGCAGACGTTAGCTCTATGGTGAGAAATGCCTTTTACTTTACCTTTTTTTATTACCCTACACCAGTCGGCCGCCCGTTCTTCACGTTTATTGTACTGATTTTTTATGAATGCAATAGTTTCGTAGAGTCGAGTACCACCGGGACTGTTGACACTCTTAACACACGATACTTGTTTCTATGGGCCACTCCCTTACTATGATCACTTGCTGTAGCCAGACGAGCACTACCTGCTGTTGACGTCCTTTTGGAATTACTGTAATTCAAACAGATAAGATTCTAATAAACTATGCCAACAAAAATGCCAAAGTAGTTATTTTTAATATGCATTTAGATGTAACTATGTTACCTTTTATCTATCTTTATTTGTAACGGAATATGATTTCTCCCATCTTTGAATTGTTAGCTAAATTTGAATTTTTGCATACCTACCAATGACAATGCAATATTATAAAAAAAAATATTTAAAAAAATATATAAACATTTTTTTTTATAAAAAAACGAACTAAACTAAACTAAGCTAAACAAAAAACATGTACTGATGTACAGAGTCTTCCCGTAAACTCAGAGTTTAATAATTTGGTATCTAGCAAAGTCGTATGGAATATATAAAGAAAAAAATTCTAAAACCGAAAATTTTTAGTTACATTGCATTATAAATATACATACCTCATGAAGATGTAGAGATATAAAATTAAAATTCATATCAAATACCTTTAAGCTGTGACAAAATCTAACTTCTTTGTCAACGTAATCGAAAGAAACAGCAATTAAAGCCGCATATTTTCAAACTCGCGAATTCTCGCAAGGGAATCAAAACCTAAAGGGTACAGTTGACCTAAATCTTGAAATTTGGTTTAAATCAATCTTTTATAGTACATTTAAAAATAGAATCCGATGACAAAATAAAATGTTTTAGAACCTTAAATATTAAGAATACTTTCGACCTTTTGGGAATATCTGTAAACCTAATTGACTCAATAGTGGACCTTGTTACACCTTACTTGGCGACCATTTTTAATGATTGTATTTCTTGTGGTGTGTTTCCTGACGTAATAAAACATAGCAAGGTAATACCACTCTTAAAATCAGGCAATAATTCTGATCCTTCTAATTATAGACCAATGTAATTGCCTTCATTTAGTTATACTATATTACACACCTAGGGAGGAAAAATAAGAAATGTCTCAGATCACATGTAATTATTGATCGAGGTGGAACCGAGGTCGACTAACATGTGATCTGAGGCTTTCTTATTTTACTTCCCAAGTATGTATGCTATTTTTCTGTCCGACGAAGGTGGAAAACAGCAACTTCGGACGAAAGTTCGGACTTCGGACGAAACTTCGGGCGAAACGAAAGTCACTCCGCCCGGTGGACAGAAAAAAATAATGTTAATCAGCTGCTAAATCATTTTGATGAATATAAATTGTTTCACAATAAACAGTTCGGTTTTAGTAAAAGTCCATCTACTACGGACGCTATCTACTTCGGCGTCTTTCTTATAAAGCATATATATGAGGCCTGGGATGAGTCTAAAAAGATGAGTATAAATGACCTTCGTACTTTTATAGACAAACTTACTGAGATAGTATTGTTTACTTCCTTAATATTTAAAGTAAAATAGGTAATTAATGTATCACGATGTAAACAGAGCTCTCTCTAGAATAATGTATTGGTTTAATGTTAACAACCTGTTGCTTAATAATAAACAAACTAAACTTTTTAGATTTTCTATTACTTCTTAGAATTTCTACTACTAGGTGAAAACCAATGTGCTTTTAAATGAGGAAGCAATGGAAGTGGTGGAACCCACAGTTTTTTTAAGAGACACTGTTGATGATAAGGTACAATGGGGCTATTATATAGGCGGATTGGCAAATAAACTTAGCTCTGCCGAATACGCTGTTAAAAAAATTTGATCACTAACTGATGCGACTACTGCTAAGTTAGTTTATTATAAATAGTTATGTTTATAATATAATGTCTTATCCTACTGTGGGGTAGTGCTACCGATATAAATACCATTGTTGTTTTACAAAAAAAGCTATCCGTGCAATTTACACACTAGGCCCTAGAGATTCTTTACGAGATAACTCTAAGTAAATTAATGTACTTACAATCGCCAGTCAGTATCTTTTTGATAAACTTAAATATATACATAAAAATACTGTCAATTTTATTAAACACAGTGATATATATACTAAATACGAAGAACAAACACAAGCTTGCGATATTTGGTATTCGACTTAAAAAAGTGAGTAAATCATTCATGGGACATTGTACACAGTTTTACAACAAATATTTAAATTTCTTAAAACATCTACAATGACTGTAATAAAAACAGATAAGATTCTATTAAAGTACTGCCCCAAACACGCTAAAGAATTATTAATTATTTTTAGTGTAAAAATTAATAGTCATCCTACTTTTTTATATTAGTTTTCACGCAGCAGCCGTAGCAAACTTTTTTTTTAATTTTACCTAACAGCATACAACGTACGTCGTAGCAGGTTTGCACATTTTATATTTGTTTTTTGTACAATTGTAGCGCCGGTCTATCAGAACAGGATATTTTTCAGCTCTATAGAATTAATCTTATTTAGGTATGCTAACAATTTAGTAAATTGCAATCAAGAATAATATTTATTTTTGTGCAAATCTAAGGCTCGAGAGCTTCCAAATGAGACCATAACCGATTTTTTGTGTAAAGCTATAGTTTCAGCAACAAAAAATTGTTTAGGCTGTTAATATTCCTGTTCTCTTTTATTAATTTTCTACCGAACATCACATTACTTTGCGTTAATCATATTTGATGCCCAATACTCGGTAACTTCAAGAGTTTTTCCGCAATAACTTAAAAAGCAATTTATGATTAAAAACATCAAAATAATAATAATAGGCATTGAAATATCATAATCAATATAAAATAGTGCCTATGGACGATTTAAGTGACCCTGGACTCTAAACATAAAATAAAGGCTTCTAAATTGGTTAACAGGTTAAAAACACCAAAACCTCAAGACAAAATTTTACATAAACTACACAACATGACTAGTACGAACATTACTTAATTAACATCGCAAAATAACAAATTCCGTGAGCCGGGTGTTGCGAGAATTAACAATAGTAGCTAAAAAATTACTGAACCAAAAATTCCATACCGTTCTTACTAAGCATACTTTTCTGAATGGCAATAATATTTTTAGCAGTTTAAAATGTTGGATATAAATGTCTAAACATATGAATTAATTGTTGATACAGAATAGAGCATTGGGTATATAGACATTTTTTTAAACGATAATAAGTGAATTGTAGTTAAGTATACAAACAACCGGTATGTATTCTTCATTGTTACATTTTCCTTATCGCCTGATTTCTTATTAGATTGCCGTGGAGTTAGCCCTCTTTTACACACAGGCTTTATCTTATTGTTGTTATTTAGCTACAGGAGGGATATCTATTGACGCGAGAACTTAACTTCACTTGTGTGTCTTCTGTTTCTTATTTTATTATTGTATCAAGAGTTCCAATGTCGTTACTGTTTCTCCAAAAAGGCCCTTTATCAGACAATCTAATAAACTAATGAAAGAGTGTCTATGTTACTTGACGATGTTTGTTATAATTGATAATAACCTTGTTATATAGCACAAAAGAAGATAATACACATTCCGGGAATAAGATAGATGCAGGTCAGAACTTATTAATATATCTTGTCTTTATGAATGTTAAAATAATTACACATTAGAAAATATCATGAATCGTGAGTGGAATTAGAATATGAACTTACTGAATAAAAAAACACTTTTACTTTTACTTCAATTGTATTAAAATGTATCTAGTATAATAAACCTAGTCTTGCTATAAATCTTGTAACAAAGAAAAAAAATATTTTTTCAATTGCAAATAACATTTATTAGTTTTACAGTGTTTTAGTGTAATACAAAAATATAAAACAATTAAAAATATAAAAAGCTTATTCAAAATGGTGTTCATTCGCCGCAATACAGTCCTTTAAACGTTGAGGCCAGTTATCAATAGAAGCACGCGCTCTTACCATGAGGAAATTCTTCACTGCCAATCGTATGGATTTTTTTAGGGACTCCAAATTATCATAGCGTTTAGAACAAGCTATACTCTCTAAAACTGTCCATAAACCATAATCCAGTGGATTAAGATCGGGACTAGACAACGGCCAGTCTTCAGCCCTGGTGAAATCCGAGACGTACGCTTCCAACCAAGACTGCGTGGACCGAGCTTTATGACCCGACGCTGAGTCTTACTGGAAGGACCATAGTTGGTTATTGAACATATTGTTATTAAACGACTTAACTACCTTCTCGATAATGGTATCTTGATACATTTGTGCCTGTTTTGATACCTTTCTCACAAAAATATGGCTCAGTCACTTCTTCATAGCTAACCATCACTGAAGTCAGATAATGCCTACGTTGCACTCTGTCGACTAATTGGGGAGCTGTCTTAGAGTTTTGAGGATAAATATGGTCATTTTGTTTGTATAAAATGTTACTCAACTGTAAACATGTAAATTCATCTCATTCGTAAAATAATAATTCTGTGACCTCTCTTTGCGTACCGCTTCAGTAAATAGTTGTTTCGATATTACCTCCCTATTCATCTTTAACTTGTCAGTTAAGAAATGATCAGTGCGTCTTTTATAAGCTGCAAATCTTAAATCAT
Organism: Napeogenes sylphis; assembly: GCA_959347405.1. Taxonomy (NCBI): domain Eukaryota; kingdom Metazoa; phylum Arthropoda; class Insecta; order Lepidoptera; family Nymphalidae; genus Napeogenes; species Napeogenes sylphis. The sequence continues at coordinate 22,564,395 of OY365788.1, read as the reverse complement.
CTCTTAAAATACGCGACATGGTTATTCTATGGGCTATCTTCATTTCCCGAGATAAAATCTTTTGCTTTCGGACAGGATTTCTTTAAATTCTTTCCGTTACTACTTTGATCACCTTTTTTGTACAAACGCCTTGGACGGCCTGGTCTTTCTCTGTCACAAACAGAGGAAGTCTCCTTGTGCCTATTAATATCCCGGTACACTAACATTTGATTAATACTAAATGTATGGAGAGTTTTTAAAATTGCATTTGGCTTCATACCTACTTTGTGTAATGCAATCACAGCGATTCTGTTCCCTTTATCACCCCACTCCATTTTAATATCGTAAAATATTGTACAATGTATTTGCGCCAAAATGAGAAAATAAAATTAACAATCGTATAAAAATGACAGATTCCAAATTTCCAAATTCAAATGTAATATTTTTAATTTTTAATTGCAACAGTATTTATGGCCAGACTATATATATATAAAACCAATAACTCTTTAAAAAACTGTACATGAATTTAAAAAAATATATGGGTTATTAATTTTATCTTTTATATATTTATTAATATAAATTAATAACACATATATTTTTTTAATAAAAAAAAAACAAATCATTAAAGTATTGCAGAGTGTTTCATATTTTATTTGCAATAAATATATAACATAATTTTATTATCTTATGTTATCTTTTATGTAACATTTAATGATAACAAAACAGTCACTGTGTTTACCTTAAATACTATTCTATTAATTAACATAATATTAAGATAGTGTTAATTGTGCTCTTATACAATATATATACATATATACATTTACTTGTATTAACTAAACCTATCAGTTATAAGTATCAGACAAGTAGATTGATAATAAAATACATTCAAAATTTGGTAAGACTACAAAATTTACAAATTCCCATTAATTCCTATTTTATTGGTTTACATTTTTTATTCTTCATGTGACATTTGATAAATGATAAACGCGTTTATGCCCACCCACACTATAAATACTGCACAATTAATCAATTGTATAGAATGTTATTATACTACACTAAAAATACAAATAAGAAACTTAAATTTGTCAAGTTGTACGTAACTAAGTAACCTAGTAGTTCATTTTTTACGCCCTAATATTCGAAATTGTCATTTGGCTTAATAAATTATTGAGGTATATAATATCAGAACCTAATCGATAGTAAAATAAAATTGCCTTTTAAAAATATTTTTAAAAAATGTTTGAGGTGCGTTTCCGTTTCTGCTATGTCCTTCCTTCTTTGAATCAGCACTTTGTTACTGAAGTTCTAAAGGTTTTAGGGTCCTATGTAGTTGTTTATTTAGAGACATTAAATTGAGACACTTTGAGACACTAAGTTCCTTTTACTTAAAATTAAATGTGTAGAACTTAAAAGATTTAATTACTTCAATTAAATTAGAGTTTACTTCTACTTGAAATTACTTTGTATCATTGAATCTCCCAATCTCCTAATAAATAAATATTTTAGAAACATTTTGTTAACATTTCATGTGAAACCTCAAAGCTCTTATAAAATTACTAATATTAAGCCCATAATATAAAACACGGCTACCAAGCTTGGTCCAAACGAGCTATTCAGATTAGAAAAAGTTAGGCAGTTTTATACTTTTACTTCGCATACAAACTTGAAAGTTAAGAATTTTTTTTTATTTTTATATCAACCAGAAATAATTCGGTCGTTCTAAAATAATTTTATTAAATGTATCAGCGTAAAATATTTTCGCTAGTTATTTTTCCAATAATCTAGTTATAAAATATTTTTTCAGCCTGCAAACTTGGTAAATATCATGTTTATTTATTATTGATTACGTTAAGATTAAGTAGGTATTACTGTACAATAAAGACATTATTGGTGATGTGTATGTGTACTAATCCACCGCTAATCCAACTTATATATCGTTGGCGATAGTATGATAAGTATCGGTTCTAAGCCGATGGTAATACGTGGTAATCCTTAAGGCTTTCTTAGACGACCCTTTAAGGAATTACCGTTCACTTTATACCCCATTAAATGTATCGGTAATAAAACATTCAATTTAGACTTTCATTGTCCATTTTTAATGATTAACTAAATTGATTTTTAACGATTTGGATGTCTTCTTATACATAAATGTTAGATTCGAAATTAAGAAGAAATGGTTTTTTTTATTATATCAATCACGTAATTCTTAATAAAGGTCAACGTATACTTAAAACATTGGTTCAATATGTTATCATATTCTAGTTTAAACTTTAGGTAATATTCTTGTACCTGTCACGCCTATTGTCTATCTCTCTTCTTAATACTCTCAATAGGTATTTATTTTCATAGTTACATTTAAAATAACGATACAAATATCATTTTGAATAGTAATAATAGTCCGTGATTATTCTTTTTCAAGAGTATGTGTGTGTGTAAGTTCGTGTGGGAATGTCAACATTGTAACCGTAATAACGTTTCGAAACGTATACATATAACGGGTTAGAATTAGGTTTATTATGTTATATATGACAATTATCTATGCTATAAAATATAGTTTCTTTAATAACACAAAAATATTTTATATTATGGTTTTAAGAAAACGTACGTAAATGTATAATGAACGTAAACAAACACTTCCTTAAATAGAACTAGCCATGTTTTTAAATCTTGTCCTGCATTTTAAATATTCCTTTTACAAAAAACACTTTGTAGTCGAAACTTCTTAAAAGAGTTATTTTTCTCAAGCTAGCAGTATATTTAAATAAATATGTAATTTATACTTCAATATTTTTATACATTAACGAAATAAGAAATTATAAAAATACCTTTATATAAATTACTTTATTATAAGCAGTTAATTTCAAGTCATTATGTTAAGTAAATTAAAAAACACTTTTGTATTTACACCTTTTTCCAACTAAAGTTTTACGAGCAACAAAATAATTTAATGGCGCAAAAAGTAATATAGGCCACACAAAAAACTGTAACTATAATATGTTCATTCATTCTTACAAAAGGCCTCTAAATTAAACCTGCATATTATTCGTACACGTACTTCGCCTTTGTGCGATACGTGCCCGATGTTATAAATTAGTTTCATAAAAAGCGAACATTATGAGGCATAACGCCAAAGGTCCGCTATTCTATCATTACTATTGGTATATTTTTCTACAAAGGAAAGTCAGTGGCCACTTTCAGTAATAAATATATCATGCGCCAGTACCTACCTTCTTACATATACCTACTGCTGAAGAACGTTCTTTTCATATTGTAATTATTATTAATTGTGTAATATTATTGGTTTAATTCCTTAATAATTAATTATTGGTTAAATTAATAATTTTGTTATTAGTTTTTTTTAATATTTAAGTTCGAATTATATATTCTTAAAATGTCACAATATGATGTTTTAATAGGTGATGATTAATACAAAAAGTACCAGGAGATTGGTGATTAACTACTTAACTTCTTCGTATCTACTCTTAATATCTCAACCTTAATTAAATTGTCCATTCTAGTAATGTTTGTTTTCAATACTTTCTATAATTAATAATGGCCTCACCGCATTTAGAAGCTTTAAAGAGATATGTTATTCCGTATGTATTTGTTAAAATCACCAATAATCAAATTTTCTGTTTGCAGTAAGATCTCAATCCTACTCATAAATTGTCTCCGATTTTGGTCAAGGATTATTTTCCTTCTATATTTTAATAAAGATTAGTGCTTCTATTCAAAAATTCTATTTTATAATAATAGAGTTAAAATTATTTGATTTTGATTTTACTTCCGGAGAAAATTAATAATAATATTTTTACCACTAAAGAGTGAAATTTCAATTCTCTTTTTGAGTTATCGTGTCCTTACCGACGTTGTTGATCGAGTTTTTAAGATATCTAAGCTCTATTTCAATCTCGGTTTGTAAATGGATTACAAATGAAATGTATGAAACTCTTGGTACACTTATGTACAAAATGCTTACTAATTCAAAAATCTTGAGAGAAATCCAATAAATAAATTACCACACTGTTATCGTAATCTGATGAATGGACCAGAAATACATAAAGGACTTGCATTTTTGCAACTTTATTTAGCTCTGCTCTAGTTAGGTAGCTTATCAGGAAAAGCGACTAGGACGGTGTCCCAGGGATTTCTATTTTATTCATATTATTTTACTTATTTAAATGTAAAAATAATTAAATTACATGTTTAAGGACTTCGTCCAACTTCAACATATAAATATAAATCGAGTACATTTAAACAAAGGTTTTAGGTTGGGAGATTGATTTACCATAATGCGAGAAAACGAAAACAAAGTTAAAACTTCATGTGAAAAGTAAATCATTTGAGATGCTGATGCAGAAGCTAATTTCTTTTAAAAGCAGTCAAAATGTATTATTCTTAATTCAGTATTCTACTGCCAAGATAATTAAAGCAAGCAGTTTAGTCAGTACTTTATAAGTTAATTAACAAAAATGCAATACACGATGTATTGCTTAAAATGTGTTAATAGAATATAGCATCGTTTATTCCTATTATGTAATAGGTACACTATTGCTATTGCTGTAACGTCAGCAAGTTCAAGTTAAGTTCAGAGTTAATGCGAAATTCGTTTCTAAGCTTATAAGCACCTACACATAGGGTAGATATGAGTCACAGTGTGTATTGCTTAATGACTTTAATCATAACATGCGAAAATAATCATACCAACCCATTTTGACTGTAATACTTTTAGTTAATTTTATAAGTATAACTAAACAGGTACTAAAGTTCTTCATGAAATATAATCATTTTGACACCATTAATGCATACTTGACCCATTTAGTACTTTGTTGAGAAAAGTTCGTAACATCACATTACAAGAGCGTCTGTGTTATTGGTAACATCAATTTATTACGACATATTGTGGCTATCAATTTATAGGAATCCTTTTTGTGGATGATTATATTAATATTAATGCCATATGATATCTTATATTAATGCCATCAAAATGCGTTTATTTATCTTAGTTAGAAGCTTTCATTCATTCGTTAGAAAATAGTTCATCCCTTTAAAATTGAGTTTATTTTTAGTTTATCTATTTTTAAAATCTCTCAATAATCAGCCTAAAGAATATAACAAGAAAAACTGTTTTAAAATTACAGGGAGAGCCTTAACTTTTAATAATTTATGTTGATCGTAATTTTGTATTCAAGCCGACAGATCGTCAGCAGAGTTATACTATACTTATAGGCGTTTTTCTACTTTTAGTGTTATGATATTCCAAATGTTTTTATAATTTTAACATGCAAATATATATATTACTTAAGTAAGCTAACAGTAGAAGTAATATTTTATAAAGACAAACAAACCATTCAGAAAAAAAATGGAAGATTTAGTGCTACTTTATAAAAAGCAATACTGGCTGCTGGCACGCTGTAATTTTTTAGCGACTCTCCTCCCTCCAATTCAAATATTATTTACTAACAATTAACACCTAAAATTTAGCAAAATCAAGTATTTATGATGTTGTGCGTTTTTGTTATGATTTTTAAACTAAATAATTTAGTGAAAAGGGACGGAAGTGTATTACAGAAATCCAGGAAGCGCGGGCTATTTCAGTTGACCAATGAGTGTTGAAAATGACAGTAACATTTTGTTTGTTTATATTCTGTCCTTTTGATCAGGTTGACAATTAAGACAATTTTTTTGTTTATCTTTTGGATTTCATTTCATTTATCAACTCTATGTATATGCAAATCATCTTAAAAAAAGTAGGAGTGATCATTGATATTTAGTCGGATATTATATAATTTTCTTGAATTATAAACGTAAGTTAAAATATTTCTATAAATTTCGATAAACAACTGTACTATTATTCCAAACATTATTCCACGTCAGGTCAATAGCCCACGCCAGAAACATCCTCGTGTGCCTATCCGCTATCTTTACCATTCGGATTCCCATTTGGTTCCTGGTGCGGTGTTGCAGCGCCTCGATTGCGAGGGTTTGGGAAAAGTCATGGATGGTTTCTCAGGTATCCAACATCGCCGGACGGTATCATGTGGCTCTAAGATGGTTGAATGCACTTGCGTGCGTGTAAAGGGGTCAAATCAGGATTCCTTGATTTTGATTACTTCTTACTATGATGGCTTGGTGAAGAAAGTTATGGCATGGAGTTGAGTTGGTTTTTTTGTGGGTAGCCTTAAAAATGGCATCGTCATCTATGCTGCCAGGTAGTGCCACATAAACCCCCAGTCATCACCTTCTAGACCAGTGCGAATTTTCCCAATGGAAAGAGGAACTGTGGAGGGGAAAGGAAGCTTTGCCACGACCTATGATGCTTGCGCGCGCCCGTGTCGTGTCAAGGTTGCCGCCCATGTGGTTTGCCGTCAGAGCAACGATACGGATATGTGCCTAAGCGTTTCCGCGCTGCTCTTATATGACTTGCTCATCTAATTTAGTTTATAAGAGTAACTGTACCCACCTTCCAGCGGGTCGGGTGTGTATTCATAATAGATTCCAATCACACATCCATAAAAAAAGGATTTCGTTCGGAACTAAACTGAACTAAAAAAGTTGTGTTCAATAAAAAAAATGGATGCTCTAATACTGTTCGTTTTATTTGATTATTATTTTAATACAATTTTAAAAATAAGTATTTTTCCTTACCAGAAATCATGTCATATAAAAACTGTTTTTTTTAAAGATGTTAATGTTGCATATTTAAAAGCCTAGAATGTCAAATTTTCGCTACTGTAAAGCTCGCCCTTTTTATTTTTGTTTTTGATTATTTTAATATGACCCGAAAATAAGATATTTTTTTGGAATCAAAAACTTTATACATATATTCTGACTTAGAAAATGTGTTAAAATATACCAGTTTTCATAAAAATGTTCGATAAGTTTTATATATTGTATTTATAGCCTTAATAACTTTAAGTGTTTTTCTGGGAAATAAAATTATATTGCCCATTACAATAATTCTATAACAGTTTAGAAACACAAATAAACCAACAAAAGACAAACAAAATAAAACTGACATTCTCCACAAAACGACTCTTCAGAACGTTTTTTAAATCTCTAATGTGTACTAAAATATTAATTTGAATAATTTTAGGTATTTTTTAATCGCAAGAAAATATTTTTAAGTGCACTGATATTAGATCAGATTATATGTAAAAATAAAAACAAACACTTCTACAATTAACTTGTACAATTTAGAGACAATTACAAGATAATATTACACAATACACCTCAGTGAGCAATATAAATCACGGACCGTATATAATAAAATAAAATTTAATTCGAAAATTTACACAATCCAAAGCAAAATTGGCTAATAAAGGCTATTGGTTTTAGATTACACCTTAACTGGTATACGTACTTTGTTAACGTTATATTAATGTATGTATATAGTGTCTAAGAGATCTTTGTACCTTTATTTTGTTAACTATTATATAGTTTTTCAGTAGTTACTATTGCATATAAATTAAAATATTTAACTATGGAGAAATTATATCTTTTATACATGCTGCATGATATTAAATAATATGTACAAAACAGTATACATTCGCAATGAATATTAAAAAAATCAACATTTTTAGTTAAACATTGTAATCAATATGCAGAGAATTATAAATATTTATTCTATCTGTGGCAACGTTCATGCGAGCATTTTGAACACAATAATTCACATCAAAGAGATATTCATATTACACAATGAATGGAAAAAAGTTGCCACTCTCTATCCGGAAACGTGTTTGACCCTGTTTCAGACTCGGTTTGTTGGACAGATCTTTGAATAGACATTAATGATGGAACACAACCGTCTTCTTTAATGTTACCTGTTTTACGACTTCCTTCAGCTAAAATTCAATGACTTACAACAGTCAGCATACAGCAAGTAGTTAAAGGAATATATTGACGTATAAGCATAGTTTTGTATTTTTATTTAATATCTTCAAGGAAACTTTGTTTTATAATAGCCGGTCCTGCAAAAGTGACATAATAAGCACCATAAAGCCTAGAAAAACAACCTAAATTAAAAGTAAAAGAAAGTCGTAACACGAGAACGGAAACGGAGAACGATTTTCTTTTTATTTGAAAGACATAGATAACATGCATGCTGTCTTCGATGCACAGTACGAATAGTTATTATTATAATCTGCTCAGCTAACCACATACGAGCAGTTTGTCAGAAATGAATTGACCTGCACTACACAAGTACTACAACTATTCTACTACTAGACTATTACTCTAGTACAGTGGTCGGCAAAGTGCGGCTCCAGAGCCGCATGTGGCTCTTTGACTCCTCTAGTGCGGCTCTGGCACAAATATCTACAGAAGACACAATAATATTTTTAAATTAAAAAAAACTTTGTAAGAAAAAAGTTACATCTTACTTTGATAAATTGAAATTCTTCTAGAAATCGAGAACATGTATAATTTTTTGTTTAAATTATAAGATATAAAGGTAATTAAAATTTTATATTTATCTAAAAATATGTAACGAACATCGAGTTTAATTGCATTAGTTTTCGTAAACTTAAACGCTATCCATGTACCAGATACCGGCTGATATTGTTCGTATGTTTTCGGCGAACTCCGGTGTGATAAAAAAGTTACCACAAGCATGCAAGCGCATATTTCTTCTAAAGTACTGGGGGCAAATTGGCATCACAGACCAGCAGTTGCAGCGTAAACAATTTTGTCTTAACTACCGTGTCTGCCGTTGTCCTGTGTTATTAAAAAGTTGTTGTATTTTTCAATATTTTTTTGGAATATTTTTAAGGTTCCTCAATTAACATGGCCACCAAAAAAGCAAAGAAAAACGGAAGATGAAAACCGCGAATTTAAAGTTGAGTGGACCGAGAACTTTGCGTTTATTCAAAACTTGAATGGACTTCCGACATATCTTATTTGAAAGGAGAATTTCGCCCATAACAAGAAGTCAAATTTAGAGAGACATTTTACAAAAAAGCACGCGTCATTTAGTACTATCCTCCCTGTAATGCAAGGAAGAAAGCAGTTGAGGATTTTCAGAAGACCCAAGAGTCGTCAACTTCTGTGTTTAATAACTGGATGCAATCTTCTAGAAATATTAATTAGGCAAGTTTTGTTTTTAGTCAAGAGAATGCTAAGAGAGGGAAATCTTACACAGATGGCGAAAACATAAAAAAAAGTTTTATAAATGAATCCGAAGAGCTATTTCGGGATTTTTTTTAAGATTTATGTCTCATTCAGGCCCCAACGAAGAACTTTTAGGATTGTTACCACTCAAAGGTCAAAAATAATTGATTGTATAGGTGCCAAAAGTTTATTGCTATTTTGAAAGAAAAAAATAATCACGAGATACTTGTTTACCATAGTATCATTCACTAAAAAGCGCTTTGTGCGCAAACATTTCCGGATGAATTTCGTAAAGTTATGGAATTAGTGATTACCATTATCAACTCCATTTTAGCTAAAGCTCTTAATCACCGCCAATTCAAAGAATTTTTATTTGAAATGGAAAGTGAGTACGCTGATCTTCTGCTTCATAACAAGGTACGTTGGTTATCAAGAGGGAACGTTTTAAAACGTTTCGCTTTCCCTTTTCCAGAAATTAAAGCATTTCTCTTTGAGGAGGGCAGTCATTAACCATAACTAACAGACGAAAACTTTTATTTCATGGTAGACATTACGTCTCATCTTAATTAGATTAATCGTAAACTACAAGAGAAAGGCAACTTAATTTTTACGGTGTTAGAAGATGTTATAACATTCAAAAACAAATTATCCATTTTTGCTCAGAATTTTTAAAGAGAAAAATTGTTTCACTTTCCAAGCCTGCTGAAGTATCGCCAAGAAAATAATTCCATTGATAAACACCATTTTAAAACGGTAATTTTAAACATGAGGGTAGCATTTCTCAGCAAGTTTAACAACAGCAGAGCAACTTTAGCATTTGTGAAAAATCCTTTTAATGCTACTACGATAACCGATATGAAATTTTCTTTTTTGAAATTGATATTGGTACTTTTGAAATACAATTGCTGGATTTAAAAAGTAAGGAAATATAGCGCTCTAAATTCGAACGTCTTTGTTTTGAATTGGAAATATTGGAGAAGAAAAAATGTAATCTTAGTTCACAACGCAAGTGGTCCGCTTTGATTGACCTGGAGAAGAATGACATGATAATTTTCAACGCTTGGAATACTATTCCTGAATCTTAAGATCAGCTGAAAAAGCTCGCGTTTGCTGTTCTTTCCCTTTTCGGTTCTACATGTATATGCGAACAAGCTTTTTCAAGTATGAATATTATAAAGAGTAAACTGAGAAGTCGTCTTATTGATGAGAACTTGGAATCATTCTTAAAATTAAAAATTACACAATACAAACCTGACTTACTCAAACTTTCCAAAGAGATATAAGCCCATTGTTCGCATTAATAAAATATTTATTATGAAATTTAGTTTTATTTAGTGTACTACTATTTAGTTTAATAAACGTTTACGAAACAAGCATATTTGGCTCCTAATTTTTTTTTATTGTTGTTTTGTTTATATTTGGCTCTTTGGCTAATAAGTTTGCCGACCACTGCTCTAGTAGATAGTACAACTAAGGCGGAAGATGTTTGGCCTAAGAAAAAAATTACAAATCTTAAGGATAGGCTGCTGTTAGTAGGATGGGTTTTTTTCTTAAACTAATGGACTTGAAATATCACAAGATCAATATTGATTGATCTGTTCGTGATAAAAAGTAATAGATTATAAGGTTTGTTAAAATGTTTCATAAACACTATTCATATTTTGCGCATTAAAAATCGATTTGCATTCATTTTTCTTGGAGGATTATGATTTTAAATTAACTATAGAATTTCTATTACAAAGTACCTAAATACGACTGAAAATGTTTGTGTAAAGCAAAGTGCTGCTCTTAAGAAATTAACCCGCAACGACTCTCGCATTGAATAATTCATTTAATTCTGTTAAGTTGCATGGTGAGTTTTTATTGATTTATGATAAAATTAATCCTATCCTTTACATATTTTTTTAGTCTGAAATAATTTAAAACGTTGTCAAATAATGACAGATTAAATTCACATAACTTTTAAAGATAATTTGATGCCAACTCTATTAGTCGAACAGCATAAAACCTTACATTGCATATTTCCTTAGCAATTTTGTAGTTATTATTTTAACCATTTTATGTATTTTATTTTTTTCTCCATTTTCATCTTTTTAATATGAGAAAATATTTACTTAGTTCTTAAATTGTTGACTGTAAAATAAAACATGATATTTATTTTTTTTTATTATCAATACTACAGTATTACCTTAAACAGACAGGTCATAGTTAAAACAATAATAATCTAACTATATTGTTACATTTTGTTTATTTAAACTAAAGTATGATATTTTTTTATTAATCTTATATATTAGGTCTAAATTTTTTAATCTATCTTAATAAAGAATTATTCCGCATTTAAATATAAATGCAACTTGCGACTGAAGTTACTGTTACGACTGATATATTTAATATACATACATAGCATTTCTAATTTGGCACGACCTTTATTTACATTTTAGGCAATATATTTAGTTTTTGGTATTATTGTTACAAAGCAATTATAAATTCTTACAAAAAACGTCATACGTCTCAAAAATTTAATCAAAAGACCAAGTAACAGCATTATAAAATTTAAATATTTTAATAAATTACATTTTTTAAATAATATTATATTATGGATAAACAAAGAAAAGAACTACCTAATCAGACTTATCTTAAAAATAACATACGATATTATAACAAAAGATATTATATAAATATTATCACAAAATTCGTTATTCAGATGTTTTTACAACTTTTAGAACATAAGTTATATAGACAGAAGTGCAAAATGGTAGTTAAATATCGGTAAATCATTTAAATGTAATATTAGACAACCTAAATGATATTGTAAATAATATGTATGGGAAAAAATCACTTAGCACGAATTGTCTACTCACATTGTTTAAATGGTGTCGGTGTATTATTTGAAATCGTGTTAATATCTATATCTGTTGACTGTACTTCTATATTCGTTGCAGAGAAATTATCATAGGATATATACTGTGGTGGCTGTTGAACCTCCGTTTTCGGTAAGGGTGGTCTTTTTTTGGTTTTCATATAACCTAAAACTGATACTAATACAAGAAAAACAATAAGGCCTATACAGCCGCCCACAACCAAACTGAGTCTTCTCGTTAAAAGTTCAGTAATACCCATATACGTATTTGAGAAAGGACTGTCTAAAGCCGCACTAAATATTTCTATTGTTGTTACACTAGTACATTTGCTCGTATGAGAATTATTCATAAAAGTCCGTAGATTTGTAAAAATTTGCTCGTCACCGTATAAATTAATTCCAGAATGTTCTGTATATGATGGTGCGGTCCTCGCATACGGTATTGAGGATCCTGTATTACCAAAGTCACCAAAAGCTAGAACACAAATGTTGTACCGTGCGCCTGGTGTCAAATGACTCAATCTGGTCGTTCTGGCAGTGGCGTTCAAAACTTTACCACGTATCTGAGGAGAAAACAATACAATCATATATTGTAACAGTTATTTAACATAATATTTGCACGCCTCAGAAGCGTTTGTTGGTCGCATAAACCATTGTTAATAGAAGATTTAAATGGTTTACAGTACAACCGAATAACCTCGGGCGAGAAACATAAATATTTTTTTATGGTCCATTGAAGTGATGCACAGCCTTTGTATTCAAATGTTTTGCTGTAAACTGAGTACTCCTATTTGTTTTAAATAAAATTCGTTTTGAATCATTGAATCATAACACCAATGATAAAAAAAATATATGATATTACATTAAAGTAGTAAATAAAAAATAAGGGAAAAATATTTTAACGGAACAAAAAAATTAAATTGTTTAAAGTTTTTTTTTATACATAATTACATTGTCTTTATATATTGTCTAAATTGTTCTATTTCTAATAAGATCTAAATATTACAGTCATTGAAAATTATGCTTACGATATTTGGCGTCTGCTCCTTGTAATAAGCTACTTGGTAACCATTTAACCCACTTTGATTGCGGCTTTGCCAAGAAACCAGAACCGAATAGGTCTGAATATCTTGTATTGCTAGTCTCATTATTATCGGTATGTCACAAAGCTTTTGAGATGTTAGTTCTATAAAGCCAATACCGTGAAGTTCCTCTGGATACTCACAACGCAAATTTTTGCTGCCTTCCAAAACAATTTTTAGGTGATCTTGTGTCCATTTCCAAATATCTTGCGATTCACAATTGCATGTCAGAGGATTTTCTGAAATATACATTCATAGTTAAAACAACTTCATAATAAGCACTGCTTTATGATAGTATTTTATAGAAGTGATCTTTAAAAATGTGTATAATAGAGCACAATTTACAATAACAGTACCAAGATCTATGTTGTCTGTAATGTTTATATATTTTCAAGTAAAATAATATTTTGTTCAGAACTTACCATCAAATGCAATTGTTTTTATTTGGGTTTCAAGATTAGTCAACATTTTTAATTGTATTATTTCAAAATAATTTCTTCTCAGATCTATGTGAGACAACTTTCTTAAATTCGAAAAGACATCTGATGCTATCGCAGATAACCAATTATCATTTAAATATAATTCACTAAGAACTGGAAGGTTTCTAAAAACATCTCTGGTTATTCTCGTTATATGATTAGCAGACAAGTCTAATGTCTGTAGATTCTGTAAGTCCGATGTAAATTCTTCTAGTTCCCGTAAGGTGTTCCGAGAAATATTTATAAGTCTCACCGCATATAATCCTTGAAGCCTTTCTCTAGGAATATTGTCTAATTTATTTTGGCTTATGTCCAACATTTCCAGTTTATGAAGTTTTAAAAATGCACCAGGTGATAATCGAGTTATAAAATTTTGTTTTAATGTCAATCTTTTCAATGATGGAAAATACTCGAAGTCCTTACTGGTTATAATTGTCAAATTGGTATTTTTTACAATTAAGTCCTCTAGAAGAGGAAATAACTTGATAGGATATGTTTGCAACAATTGTTCTATAAAATTTGATGAAACGTTTAAACTGGTTAATGCTGGAAAAACGGACTCTGATAGACCGGTACTAGGAATATGCTTGAAATAGTTATGCGATAAATCGATTTCCTTCAAACTAGATGAATATTGTAGGAAGTTTGGTGGAAGAACGGTTAACATATTATTACTCAAATTAATTGTTATCAAATTTTTAAGTAAAGGGGATTTGAAACCATTAAGAACTGAAATGTGATTATTGCATAAATTTAGAGTCCTTAAGTTTTGTAAACCCACAAATTTAAAAAAATCTATTGTATGTAAATTGTTGTGACACAAGTTTAAAATTTCTAAAGAAGTTATATTAAACAAAGCTACATGTGGAAAGTCAGTAAAACGATTATCTTTTAAATTGAGTTCTTGAAGAATAGTCGTATAAGCAAAAATGTCTTTATGTAAATCTTTCAAATTATTGTGAGCTAAATTAATTCTCAATAAATTTTGATTTTTGATAAAAGTAGAAGAAGGTAATTGAGATATGTTTGACGATTCTAATGTCAATACTTGAAGTGAAAGTAAGTGGGAAAATGTGTTATTTCCAAGATGAGTAAAATTGTTATTCGATAATACAAGTGATCTTAGACCAGGTATCTGAACTTGTAAAATATCTTCCCACATCAACATATTCAATTTTAGTTCAAAATCATTTAAATTGGGTAATAATTTCAAAAAGTCGGTCTGAATAGTAGAAATTTCATTTGAATTCATTCGAATTTGCCTAATGGGTAATGTAGAGATATTAAAATTTAAAGATACAATTTTGTTTTCAGATAAATCCAATAATTTTAGCCTTTTTAGGTGTATTAATGCATTTGTAGCAATATTGTTGATTTTATTATGTTTAAGATGGAGTTCTTCTAATGTTACAAGATTATAAAAAGTTTCATTACCAATTTTGCTAATTTTGTTATTGCTGAAATCTAAATATTTAATTTTTTTCAAATGCATAAATGTTCTATCCTCAATATGCACAATGCTATTATCTTTTAAATATAATCTTTGTATATTTACTAAATCACTAAACAAATTTGAGTTTAATGATTTTATATTATTGTGGTTTAACCACATTATCTGTACATTTAACTGACCTCTTAAAGAGCTGTTTTTTAGCAAAGTTAAAAAATTTGCACTCAATTGTATAGAAACTAACGACGAGTTACGATTTGGAAATATATCACCAATTGTTGTCAGGTTATTGCTCTGAAGATTAATGTGTTGAAGCTTTTTCAATGTTATAAATGCATGAGAATCAATATTTTGAATTACATTATTCTGTAGATGTAACTCTAAGAGTTCTGGTAGTGGGCTAAAATTATTTCGTCTTACATGACTTATTTTGTTATTCTGCAACCTAATTTCTTTTAATGCAATAAGTTTATCAAATATTAAGTCATCTAATTCTTTGATTAGGTTATTATCTAAACTTAATATTTCGAGTTTACGATTAAATTGAAAAATATTACTTGGAAGCATTTCTAAAAAATTTGTTCCCATATGGAGTTGTGTTAGATTGTATAAAAAATCAAAACTTTTTGGACGTACTATTTGTACTGCATTATGTTCTAAATTCAAAACCTTTAGTCCCAAGGTATTATAGAATGCATCTGCTGGTATTTCTAGAATATTATTTTCAGAGAGAAAAATCTCAGAAAGATATTTAAGGTTTGCAAACAGACCTTTTATGTGATGAATATGGTTATGGCTTAAATCTATCGAACGGATATTAACGGTCCTCTGAAATGTATTTTTTTGTATATTTACAATTTTGTTTCGACTTAGGTCAATTATTTCTAAATTTTCTAATGAATAAAAAGCTTCTTCAGCTATATCTTTAATTTCGTTACTAAAAAAAATTAGAGTTTTTATATTAGACATGCTCTTAAACCAATTATTCTCTATTTTGTTAAATAAGTTAGAACTTAAATCCAAACTAACCAAACTCGGTATTGTAACATTCATATCTGATGGAATTGAACTAATTTTATTCCATGCCAGTCTTACATTTGTAAGATTCTTAAGATTACCTAAAGCTTTTAATGGAAAAAATTCAAGATAATTTTCCGTTATGTCTATATCAGCTAAAGTTTCTTCTAAATTTTGGAATGCATTTTCTGAAATATTCGCTATTTTATTTCCTCTTAAATTTATCTTTTTTAACTTGAGTTTCTTGAATGTATTTCCTGCTATGCTCTTGATATCGTTGAGTTGAAAATCAAGCAATTCTATATTAAACAATTCCAGTAATGAGTCATGGGGGACTTCGTTTAACTTGCTTGCGATGATACTTAAAGATTTCAGAGATTCACTGATTGTTTTAAAACTGTTTGGTTCAATTTTATTTATACCGGATTGTGTTATCTGCAAGCTATTTATTTTTATGTGAGTAGGAAAAAAATCAACTTTCAGTTCTGTCGTCGAGCGATCTAAATCATATATAGACAAAGAGTGGATCGTCCCTTTTATTTTTGACAATACATTCCTGACGACACTGGCTGTGGCACTTGGACATTCCAAAAATAATCCTGCAATCAAAATAAAGTTTTAATATAAGAGCATATAATATACTGTTAATTAAAATTTGATTAGTTTTCAAAATTAAAATACGTACCCTCTTTAAAATTATAGCAAGGACAAATTGGGTTTTCCGTCAAACTTGGGCATTGCGGTTGTTCTTCTCCGCGCAGTATTGGAATGTGGATAGTAATAAAGAAGGCGTATATACCACATTTCACAATTTGTGAGCGAATAAACATACTCATGTTCATTAAACATTATTTTAGAACCATTTCGTATTTGTGTTTAATTTTTCTATTCGTCGAATCTATAATACATATTAAATATTTGTATATTGTTTAAAAATATTTATGATTAGTAATGAAAACGCCTCTTAATGTATAAATAATTTTATTATAAAATTATTACAGCAAATTAACGATATAAAGTGTTCAATGAAAAGCGTCCTATTAAAAGTGTCCTATCAACTACCACCCAATCAATTTGTATATCATCAAATGCCAAAAACCTGTATATAGCAATTTCGAAAAAAAATAAACAACAGTTTTGGGTTTTCTTTTATTATATTATACATTTCTAGATATATTCTCATTAATTTCAAATCTCGATAGCTTCGATAGCGTTAGATTAAATAGTTCGTATATGCGTATACTTTACCTCTGAAATCGTAAATAGATATGTAGATTTGTTATATTTTGCCTATTCTTTAGGCTTCCTGAATTCAATTCCTTGTCAATTTTATGATAAGAGAGTTTCGAATAAGTTTACCTGATTTACAATTGATTATTTTTAGTCATAGCTTTCAATATTTACAATTGATTTCAGATTCTCTTTAAGGGCGATAAACAAAGGGTTTCTAAAACCTCTATAATTATACAAAGGAAACGCGGCGTTGCTTTCTAATTTAAGTGTACCGCTAGGAAGGAGCTTAATTAATCGTTGTTTCTGGGTGGATATGCACAGTTGCCCTCTTTATTAATGTTTTGTGTTATTTATTTTGTGTTAATTAACAAAAGATTCAAGCGAATAAGTAGAAATTACAAATACTAAGCAGAGATGGATTCACATTTTCAATATTAAATGAAAGGTTAATTTTTGTAGTTTTTATTACTAGTAGGAGTGCAACACATATGTACATTGTATATACTCTCCTTTAAAAATATAAAGTAGAGTAACTGAACAAGATTTTGTTTTATTTTTTATATTTTAAATGTATTTGATTCAACTACAATGTTAGCTAGCTAAAATTATAAAATATATATTCACATGTTGATTGTAAATCCCAATGACACCTTACTTCTACAGAGACATAAGATAAGAGCCAAAATATGGATTCTAAATTAACAATAAGTTATTTTTTGTTTTTGTTTTTTTTTTATTTTGGTTAGTTTTCTAGATTGAAAATATAATATAACATATTTTATAACGATATATTATTTATAATAGCCTTGATAACTTGATGTTAAGTTATCAACACCGCCCACGATCTCTTGCAGGATCCAAGAGCGTTGCCGGCCTTTGACGAGGGAGTGGGTGCTCCTTTTGAAGGTACCGTATCGATCTGGAAACACCGCCGAAGGGAGATCATTCCCCATCTTGGTGGTTCGTGGTACCTTAAGGTACCTATAATATATTATTTGCTTTGCTTTTTCTTTCTTTTTTTCCTAATTTGTCCAGTTCAATGAGGTGGCGGAATATAATAAAGTAAGATAACGTAATACACTTTTTTTTCTAATGTCATACTTTCCTTGCTCTTAATTCTTATAATTATAAACTTCTAAAATGAAAGGACATATTATTATTTATAAACATATATAGAATGTTTTTGGTCCTGTGGGTTAAATTATATATATTTAATTTATTCGTAATTTACTGTTTACGTTCATATACAAATGAACAGCTTATTATTTGTTCATTTAAGCGCATGTCTAATTTATAAATTGCAGTATATTGTGTCAAACCCTTTTATAAAGTTTTTTTTTTTTACTTTTTCTAAGTATGGATTAGTGTTATGAAGATTTAACACTCAAAAAAGCACCAACGTCTAAAAGACAATACAAGCAATACAATATATACTTAATATTTAAAGACAAATACAGGTCCCTATGTTTTTTAAGCTATTTTTAAATTGACATTGTATATAAAAAATCATTTGATTTATACATTTAAAATGTAAAGATGGGCAAGTTATTATTAAGGAAAAACCACACCAGAGTAGCGAAAGAGATACTTTAAATAAGATCGGATTGATAGATAAAAAATCCTCAAAGATGTTAATGTTTTAAAGCATTATTAAACATAATGTGATATTGTTTTACCGAGTTTTTAAGATTTGGTTTCTTTATAAAATTTATGTAAAGCCGATAAAAGGAATGTAAACCTTACTTAATATACTATATAGCTATATTTAACATTCATGGCTGACAATTTCTATAACATTTTATCATAATATGAATATAGTCATAAATATATTTTATATTACAATAAATATATGCCTTGTAAAGAAAATATAAACGTCAGATTGTAGTTCATTCAAGAACATTTCATTGTTTTCTTTTCTAAATAATATTAAATGTATATATGTATTTTTACTCTATGAATAATTTATGCGCCACTGTATCCTCCGCGAACGTTTCTCTGTAAATAACCCATCCTTTATAAATAGTGCCCATAGTATTCCCTCAGCAGTTCTAATCTCTTATTGCAACCTTCTTTATAAGTAGTTCTCACATAAAAATCTTCTAAACCTTCTCTTATTTATTTAAGATGTTTTCTCATGATAAGACTCAATGGATTACAGAATTACAAAGGAAACTGTATACATGTAACTTCAGTCCTCTGTTCCACGAAGTCTCATTTCATATTTGAATCGTAATATATATTATTCAAATACTTTTTGTTATTGGTGGCATTGTTGTTTGTTTGTTTTATTAAATACATATGATTTATAAAAGAAATGTAATTGTAAAAGATAAGTATGCATTATGAATAGATTAACCAGTTTACTGAAATAAATAAACGGATTCTTGAATTAGATTGACAACGTAATTAGTGACTGTCTAAAGAGTCTTTATTAACTGTTTGTGCTTATATAAAACTTCATCCAGAGGTGATAATATTTCTGCGGTATCTTTATATAAGGTATTAAGACATATCTATTAAATTTGATCATATTTGCCATATTGGTATGCATTTTTTTTCTAATTAAACTTTAGTGAACCATGATGAATTGTTAGATATATATTTACCCGGCTATTTTCACATAATTTATTCGGAATTTTTCCCGACTAGTTCCGAACCTATTCGGGGTTCCTATTCATGAGCTCGAAGCATGGCGGACTCACGGCGTACTGTTCAAGATTCTGATTATAATATTCCGATTAAACTACGTGAACATAGCCATGTAAATATATACGCACTTACCTATTATTACCTATTATATGAACTATACCTATATAACTATATATATATATATATATATATATATATATATATATATATATATATATATATATATGTATACGATACTTAAAAATAATTAAATAAGTTGTTAATAACTTAAATAACATATTGTGTTTTAGTATTTATTGTTCTAAATGTACACGAATAACCCATTTAAAATGGTTTCTAGGTCAACAAAGGCTCAGTAACAAGAATGACACGTCTTTGAATATTAGTTGTATACTCTCAAGTTGCTAAGACAAAGCTTTGTTTTCGCGAAACGTCGTCGTCGATCAACTGAGACAAGTGGTTGAGGTTTCTAAAGCTTTTGGTTTTAGGCGCTTTTTAGAATTTTTATTTTTAAATAATAACTTTTACATTCCATTTGTAATAAAATATAATATTATACAATTTAATTAACATTTTTATTTTGTATTTTAAATAAATATGTTATTAACTACACAAACCGCTTAGATTCGCTGTTCATAACAATGTATAAAAAAATGGCAATCATTTGAATGTGTATTAAAAAAACGTAAAGAAACTCAGTAGTCAATTCTACTCAACAAAGGTCTTATCTTAATGCTATTCCTCTGATAGTACTCAGACCCATGAAAAGATGATTACATTGACAAATGGCCCGTCCCTCGAGTCCTGAGGCATATTAAATATCTGCCCTTAATCTTTAGCCAAATGTAGACCAATTAAATGTCTGCCATATATACAGAAAATATTACGTCGAAATTGTTCCAATATTTGTTTATTATTCAACATGTGAGTAATTGACATATTATTATCTGACTGCTTTATTTTTGATATATATAGTTTTCTTTCACATTACAATCAGAAATAACTTCTTATTGGCGAAATATGTTCAATAAATTTATGGCTCTTAGACTAAACTACCATAACCATGTTATTCTTAAAGCAAATCCAAAATCAATAGTAGAGGTTATAGAAAGTAAACACATACATAATATGTTAATAATAATTTCTCTGATTAACGAATTTATATGATATAAGTCAAACGGACTACAATAACTTAGCAATAACTTTCGTTGTAGAGTCTTGACATTTTTCACGGTAAAATAAGTAATGTGTGTGAATTTTCTAGCACCACCTCGATCTGTCGTAAATAGTCCGAGGGGACTGCATCATTTTGAAGGTTTATATTTATCGAATCGGACTTTATAGAAGCTTAATCTTATTTTGTTTTTAAACTATTAGTCTATATCGTGTAATTGTATTTAAAATATATTTTAAGCTAATTAACCAACCGTCTTAGTAAAACTACAAATATCGTTTATGTTTTTGTATTTTAAATCAAAATTAACTCTTAAAAAAGAATTCGTAATTTTATGTAAGTACAAAATTATATATCAATTACATTTTAATTATTATATTATATTTCATCATTATTGCTTTACGCTATAAAATATTAATCAAACTCTGAAACTTCTAGTTTGTAACATAAACATTCTTTTAAAAGTTCAAAGTCCACCATTTCAAGCTGTAATGTAAGGCTAGAAAACTTACTTCTTTATTTAACTTATTTTATACTTTAGGTTAAATTTAGGACTTAAAAGGAAGTAGCACAATATTATTTTAACCAATGTGGTATTTTATTATAACCCAGCAATTGCCAGGGATTTCGTATATCGACCCCTTTTCCGCTTTGATTATTATCAAGCCATCTCGTATCACTTATAATTCATAGTAATCTATACCTTTTTGGATTTTTACTATAGTCCAAGTTATTGATACCACTCCGAATCTCTAGTAGTTATGTTATACTGCAATAGTAACCCTTATCAGTTCTGTAAATTGCGTTATATAAACATTATGTTCTTAATATAACGCTCTCTGTATAACGCTGAATGTAGCAAGATTTTATGTTATATTTAAAGGTTTCTGTCATATTTATAAATGAAGATAATCCTACGAGAATCCCATTTTACAGTCGAGTACGCTCTCTTCCAGCTAAACTGCTAAACGGTTGTCTTAGGTAGCTACCTAAAGTACAAAGTTTACCAGTGCAAAGTAGTTTTTATTAGCGTTTAAGAACATAATGATAACAATAACAGTAAAATGCTTGGTAAGGTATATTGTTTTACCGATAATTGTATTTTTTAAAATTGAGAACGCATTCATATTTGTAATTAATTGTAGATTAACCTCCTTAGCAAGTGATTTTAATCTAAACCCTATAATTTTAAATTTTCGAACTATTTTTTTTTTTAAACAATATCTATTCAGTTGCAATATTTTGATATTCTATCTTTTAATTACAACCGACAATTCTTACCAGAGATACTAATAAAAATGATTACTAAATATTTAAATAAGTAATGTGCAATCTAAATAAAGCACGTTGCACAATTTATTTGAACAGTCTTTCATTATGGATGCCCTAATTACTGATTTCATTATAGCATCAATATAAATGAGGACAACTTCCGTATAAGAGAATAAAGAATGCTTATATGTCACGCAAATATCGGATAACATATCGAATTTCAACTGGACTACGAAATTTCTCTCAGAAAATATATCTTGTACTTTATTCGGAGATTGCATTTCAATTTGCTGAGATTCTAAAAAGTATCTACTTTGAATCTGCTCGTTATTTTTACTAACATGCAGTGGTATGGAAAGCAATTTAAGTTGCTCTGAAATGTACATCTCATGTCTAATGAGGACTGAACTACTTTGTTTTTTAATACTACATTACAGGATTTAATCTTTAATGGAAATTTGTATACACAATCGAATTTCCAATAGATTTAGTCATATGGTAAGAACATTCATGATTAAAAAATCACAATAATTGTGTATTTATAGCTTTTTTTTTTTTAATTTTAAATATCGAACACATGAAGAATAATAAGTTACATCCACCCATTATTGTCTCTTTAAAATATTCAAACTAAGAAATCTACAATTCAAATCGACAGAACCATTATAATTTCATTTAAACAATTCTCAAAGCAAAATAAACAAAAACGGAAACAATCAATGAGCGAGCCTGAATCAAAACATCGATTACTCGGGCCATTGTCGGACCGCGAATTGACGTTTTATTTCATCTTGAATTCATTAGAACCGAAGCGTAGCATATTTTATAAGGAAGAAGAAATTATATAACAGTAAACCCATACAGTGGATGTTCAGTATATACATTTATGTTTGTAAAAACGAAGTATTTAAATAAGTTTAATAAGTATTTAATTTAATGTAGTAATAATTTAAGTAATTTAATGAATAAATTCTTTGTCTGATCCATATTATGTCCAATGAGAGGACAAGAATGATTAATTATTATAAATTGCTATTCTTAGGATATTTTCACAATAAGAACTTGTGAGAAATAATAATTGGGGATGCTTTTTGATTTCTTTGCTCGTCATAGTAATTTTATCTCAGAATAATATTTTATCTCAGATTAATTGTTTAAAATAAGGGAATATCTCAGAATCCTTTAATCGAAAATCAATCCAAAGAACATTTTTGTAAAATATTTTAAAGGATAATCTATTGAAGAATAATCTAAGATCTTCAACTCAGAATAGAATCGTTATTAGATCTAATTTTGATTAATATAACCAATAAACATGGTACGTAAAACTAAAATAAAATGACATAAGATTATATTTCATAAGAGAAAGTAAAAAATATACAAAAAATAATTCTGTGGTGTTTTCGTTTAGGTTTAACAAATGGTGCTTATCCTTCTCAAGAGATAAACGACCTCTGTGGAGTGTTGAGCGACGAAGCTTGTCGATTTTGAAATATCTACAAACGCCTCGAACGGATTATTGATTGGTGTTCATTGCTTATAAGCGAATAAGCTAAATAAATCAAATGGGTTTATGTATCGAAATAGAAATGAAAACTAGCTATCTATAAATCTATCCATAAAGAGCTTTCGTGTTTAGCCATATTATTCAAAGATAATTACTGATTATTACTGACTATTTTAATGATTTTAAATAAGAGGCATTTTCATTATACATTTCATTATTATAAACTTAATATACTTGGTAGTAATTTATTTTATATTTAATTATTATTTAAAAAGAAATATTGCTTACCAAAATACCAAAAACAATTACGATACTCATAGTTTCTTTCGACAAACAATCAAAAATAAAACTATACTGACAAACTTACCATATTAATAGTGTGAACATATCTCAAATTAAATTCCATAATGTCACACACAATAAACTTTTATTAATCCAAACTAAGAGTAGTACAACTTTTCCTCTGAAACACAACTCGTATTCAAATGCGCGCTCGCCCCAACGATATAGTTTAGGAAATGATCAAGTACGAAGAAGCGTCCGCGTCGTGTCTACTCCCGCAGCTCACTGGCAGAGCGATCTCGACGGAGTCTGCGTAATAGAACGGCATTCCTACAGATTGCTATATGGGAATAAACGCTAATAAATTACCAACATCGTACACACGTAACTGAACGAGCCCGTGTTCTTGATTAGTTTGAAGTCCTCCGCTAATGTGTTCCAGGGTAGTCTCCATGTTGATGGTCGGATTCGTTTTAACTTTACATGGTCCGTTTAAAATATAAATTCATAACTTGTAATGATAATTTTATAAAGTAAACCGTTTAAAAAATAATTTTAATAGTTAATGATTTATAAATTATACAATTAATAATAGCGTATTTTTTCATTAAAACGCCAATCAACCATACCAAACTAAATTTTAATAATTATAAAAAAACAGGTAATGGTAGATTATTCTATATGTCCTGTTCAAATGGGAGCCATATTATTCTTGCTTAAGTATATTTCATTAATTTAGTTCGATTCCGTTCTTATTACAAATTATTTGTCCCATAACGGAGAGGTTATTAGTTCGCTTGAACTATCGTAGTAATTTCAATGTTCTATTGAGTGATGTTGTTGAACAGCCCGCAAAATCAGTCATTGTTATGAGTAATATTTTGACTTTTGGATAAATGGTACTAATTAATTGTACAAGTAAGGTATTGATATAACGGCCATTCAATCATAATTAATTGTGTTTCTTTATATTATTAATAGAAATACTTATAGGTTTTATATTATTGACATTATAGTCTGAAAACACGAATAGGGACACGTAAAATAGGAAGACCCTATGCTAGATGGGTCGATGAGATCATAAAGACGGCCGGATTAGGTTTTGTTTCAGGTCACCCAATCTAGAGAGGTTTGGAAATCTTTGGAGAAGCTCTTCCCCGTAAAGGGATTTTTGTAAATACAACATAAACATACAATTTTACTATATAGGTATAAGAAACTTATTAATTTTCTTTTTCACAATCTTTTATTTCATGGTTGCTTTTTCTGTATTCTTTTGTTTATTTGCAAGAAATAAAAGTCTTTGCTTTTTATTTATTTATTTATTATAATCTTAAAAAAATATATTAAATCGTTATACTTTAAAGCTAAAGATTAACATGCATTAACCAGTATTTTGGTAGTTACGTCAAATAAAGATAAGTCTAAACTTGTGAAGTCAGTGGCCCTGTTACATTATCGTTTTGTTTTATCTATTTCCATGATGCAAAAGGTGTTATTTGCGGAACTTCCTGGATTTCGTTATGCAATAATGGCTCAAGAAACAGTTTTTATTAATAAATTATAATCATAACAGTATTAAATTACTAAGAAGCATTTTTTTGTGAAGTTTTAAAATGATTATCGCTAAGCTAAAATCAACAATGAGCTATTATGTAGACTAATATTTTAGATGTTATATTAATAACAACTCTGTGTGTGTTATTCACTAATTATTTTAATATTTTATAATGTACAGCTTAACGTATTTTTTTTTAATTATTAATCGTATTTTAGTAGATAAAATATTACTAAAACATACATAATTGAAAGGAGACTCCTACTTGATTTCGTATTTCCTAACTGATACATGTATCGTACATTTGATTCGTGTTTGGAATAGTAGAGTGATTTGAATCCTATCACGATATCATTACGTGTTTCCATAGTCATATTTTGATACGGTATAAATTTAAAACACCGGGTCTCATTTTATTCGAGCAGATTATCGAGTAACATCAAAGGTAAACGTTAGTTTGTTTCATGACAGCTAAGACAAGTGTTTAAAAAATATTTACATGTTTCGCTTCTTGCTTATATTGTTGCATTACAAGAAGTATGTAATATATATAATTAAAGCATTGATATAAAAAAAACTCCTATAATATATTACAATATATTGTAAAACATTTAAAAAAAGAATTTATAGTATGTGTACATAACTGGTTGTATACTGTATGTATGTAACTGGACTGCACGAGGTGACAGGATTTTCTATGTTTCGAAATGATTTTTAGCGTCTACATTTAATTCAAATAGTAGTGTATGCGATTACGATACGATGTTCCTGAGTGACGGTGACATATTAAGTGTAGACAAGGTTTATAATAGCCATTTGATACTGATCTTGTTTTGCGAGAGTGGTATTACCCAGGCTGAGATAGCCTGTATACGAACTTTAGTCAATTGGCTACTAGTGTGCCGTTCTATGACATGCATTAAAGTTCAACCACATCATTATTAACTATAACTATAGTTACCCCAATACAAAATTTCGTAGCGTAATATAACATGTTATAAATATTTAATTTCTCAATTAGTTAGAGTATTTATTACGTTAGCCTTAAAATAACAATGTAAATTTAATCTAACTATGATTAATACGTACGGTGTATTACGTGTCAAATTTAATTTTATTGTTTGCAAACCTAAGTAAAGAGAGAAATTGTAATGTATTGAGGCAATAATAAAGAAACCTTTTTATATTTAAACATAATTTGACCGATTTCAATCACCTCCATACTCTGTAAGATTATGGAGCGTGTATTGAACTCGCGCCTACTAGCATACCTAGAAGGTAACGATCTCCTCAGTGACCGACAGTACGGGTTTCGCCGTAATAGGTCTACTGGGGACCTCCTAGTGTATGCTACTCACATTTTAGGCGAGGCCATCGAGAAGAACGGAGAAGCGGTCGCCGTCTCTCTGGACGTCTCGAGGGCATTTGACAGGGTCTGGCATGCGAGCCTTATATGCAAGCTTTCAGCGTACGGTATATCTCCTGGTCTGATCGGCTGGGTAACGGACTTTCTGAGCCATAGATCTCTCCGAGTAGTTGTCGACGGGTGTTCCTCGGAACCCTTGACAATAAATGCCGGAGTGCCTCAGGGGTCCGTTCTTTCTGCAACTCTGTTTCTGCTGCACATTAATGATCTGTTGAAGCCCGGTATCTATGGGTATGCAGACGACAGCACAGTTGTAGAAAGATATCTGCCGAGTACTCGGGCTAGTCGAGATCAAGTACAGTCTGAAAGAGAAGCCATGGTGCAACGTTTGAATGACAAACTTCAGGCAGTCTCCGCATGGAGCAATGCCAATCTTGTCGAGTTCAACGCCACCAAAACGCAGACGTGTCTATTCACCTCCAAAAGGAGCCCTTTCACCTTGGCTCCTACTTTCCAGAATGTATCCTTGGAATACAGTGACCGGCTTCAGTTGTTAGGCTTAGAGATTTCCTCGAACCTCAACTTTGGTCGGTTCATTGAGTCCAGAGCAAGAGCAGCAGCAGCAAAGCTTGCCGTTCTTGCGAAGGTTCGGCAGTACTTTACACCGGGACAGCTTCTTGTTTTATACAAAGCACAGATCCGGTCGTGTGTAGAGTACTGTGGTCACATATTTGCTGGTGCCACAAAGTCTCATCTTGCGGCTCTGGACTCAATTGAGAGGCGAGCAAAGAGGCTTATAGGCGATCCCGAATTGGTCGAAGCCGACCTCCAAAGCTTTGAACACAGGCGTAAAATTGCTAGCCTCTCAGTATTTTATAGGATACATTTTGGTGAGTGTGCGCAGGAATTACACGAGTTAATTCCCCCGTCCCCCTTCCATCACCGGACGTCCCGACGCACGGCAGGTATCCATCCTTTTGTTGTGGACATTCCACCTGTCCGAACGAAGCGCTTTGCTTCCTCATTTTTAGTGCGTACAGCAAAGGACTGGAACAATTTGCCTGCGTCGGTATTTCCGGCCAAATATAATGTGGGTGTCTTCAAGAGAAGAGTGAATAGGTTGCTAGGGCAATGCGACTTACCATCTAAGACTACATTCCACTTACCATCAGGTGGAATGTAGTCAAGCATTGCCCTAGATCATATAAAAAAAAAAAAAAAAAAAAAAAAAAATTAACAAGTAACATTGTCTAATTTTAATTCATTTTCATTAGCATTGATTTTATTCTCGAAATTCCACAAAAAACAAAATTATTAAAAGTTTCCATACTGTAAAAACTTCTTTGTCTTAGAATAAATTTGTGTAAAGTTATAACGTTAGGAAGTAAGTGATGAACACACTATGTTAGCTTAAAGTTTCCTTAATATTTAAGAAAGTACTTCGTGATAATGATAACACAATCTAAATTACATACTAACACCATCTACTAAACTACTACTACATTAGCCTAGATAATGTGCCGTAATGGAAATAGTTTATTGCTAATGACTCAACTTCTACTTCCTTGGATTCAGATGTAATATACGCTATAACCTGCTTTAAAGTTTAAGCTTTGTAATCATGAAAACTAAATTTCAATCGCTTTGGTAGTTTTTAAATGATGTGCGTACATATAGACAGACAGATAAACGAGTGTAAAACCTTAATGATTAAATTATTTCTAAGGGTTTTTTTTGCTTTTCATTCATTTCATTTTTTGAAAATTCATTGAAAATATATTCTTGAGCTAATAAGCTTGATATAACTGATACAATTTTTGACCGATGCCGGAGTTGGTGATATTAGGAGATTTTAACGCCCATCACACCAAATGGCTTAGTTCTCGGTCCACTGACTACGCGAGGACATGTGCTCACGAATTTTTGCCGGCCTATGGTTTCTCACAACAGGTAAATTCTCCAATCAGAATACCTGACGTTGAGGACTATACGAATTATATATTGGACATTCTTCTGACCCAACGTCCATCTCAGTGGATGCTCCACTCGGCTCGACCGATCACTGCCCCATCCAGACTCTAGCACCATGCGCGTGCCCAAATCCACCTCGACCTACTAGTTTGCGGCGCATGTGGCAATATAAGTCTCAGACTGGGATGGATTGCGACAGTTCTACGCATCGTACCCGTAGAGGCAGCTTCGCTTCACATCTGAAGATCCTGACATCTGCGCAGCTCCTGTCGCTGAGACGATACTGGTGGGTATAAAATATTTTATTCCTAACTCGCTATTCACTGCAGGGGCAAAGAAATGACCGTGGTTTGATCGGTCCTGTAAGGCTGCTAGACAAATTAAGCAAGCCGCTTACAGGGCATGGACCACGGCTCGTAACAAACATGATCCCAATCTCTCAGATATTAAACGAATGCTGACTCGAGGTCTACTAAAAGAACAGACTCCTTGCACGCAACGAAAGGAAAGTACAGAGCCTTGCGGTGTTCCGCACTTTCAGGCTCTGTACTTACTCCGACACTGCTTTTTCTGCACATAAATAATATGCTGTCTATTGATGATATTCATTGCTTTGCAGACGACAGCATCGCAGATACACTATACACAGGTCATGCATCCCGCGTCCCGTTGTGGAGGAAAGCTTAAAGCAACTTGTGTCTCAAATCGAGAATACTCTATCCAGAGTATCCGATTGGTGTGGGAACAATTTAGTCTGCTTCAACTCCTCCAAGACACAAATTGTGTTTACTGCTAAGAAAATCTCATTTATTTTAGCCCCTCAATTCCATGACATGACCCTTACCATCTCCAAGTACAAGTATCCTTGGTATCGACATATCCAGTGATGTCCAGTCCCGAAATCATTTGGAAAGCAAGGCCAAGCTGGCATCCAAGAGACTAGTTGTATTGAACAGGGCGAAACGTTACTTCATCTTAAAGGACAGACGTTTTTTGGATAAAGCGTAAGTCCGTCCCCGTATGGAGTACCGTTCTCATGTCTGGTCAGGGGTGCCAGCGTATTAGCTTGGACCTTTTGACTAGGTCCTACCTGTGTAAAAATTGCTACCTTAACTCTTAAGCTTTGGCTTCAGAAATTTTGCCAGATTGTATTCTACACGCGGACGAACAGACGGATTAACTGACAGACATCCCTAACGATTCTAGAAAGTAACTTTCGTTACTTAATAAAACGCTTTATCCTAAAATACTCGACTAAAGTACAAAAAAACCAATAGGTTTTTGATCGTATTGCATACATTTGCAAAATACATAATTCAGAAGGCTGGTCTTTTTCGGATATCATTGCATATTTAAATAGTAAAAGCCTATCATTTTATTTATATTTTATTCATAAGCATCACAAGGAAAAAATTTAAAAATCTAACGATATTTATAACTTACAATTTAACTCTAAACTTTTAATTATTTTTATATCATTGTAGTTGATCCCTAGAATATCTCTGTCAGAGGCAAAAAGGTAATCAAAAATCGGTATAATATATGCAAAATAAATAATTTACAAGAACTTATTATATTTTCTTACCACTCGCTTCATAATTAACCTAAAAATTATGTTCGGTAGAACGCCTACGATGCGTACGAAGCGAGCATCTGGCATAGTCATTACACATTCATATAGCTCATTCCGCTTCGTGCTTACTTAATTTTATTGTGGTACTAGACACTTTTAATCTTATTAGCTGAAATTCACCCCGCATTGGATTACATACTCGTCTAAGCAAGTATTATGGATCTGTAATGAAATACGCCCATTTTGAGGTGAGGTTATTATATAAGATTCAGCTCTTGTGCTATTTAGGTAAAGAGGATAAGGTTATTAAAATGTAAAAATATGATTGAATGATTATATTTACTAGTCTTTAATATTATTCCTGTATATTTAGCAATTACATATATTCAGTTACTTATTTACTAAATAACGTCTGATTATGATTTTTTTTAAACGAACACCATTTTTCAGGTCTACCATATCTATCTACATAGATTATTATCATATAATCTACATACATTATTTAATTACTTACTTTAATTAATATTTTAATTCAAATGGTTTATTTTGTTCGTAAATATTAAAACTTAAAAGGTAAACTATGAAACCAATGTTTAATTAAACTTCGCCATCTAATTATAAGGTCTATTACATTTTATATTAAGTACACGTATATTCAGATTCAATTAATGTTATCTCAAACAATGTTACAAATATTGTTGGTATAATAGTTTTCAAGATAAATAAAATAATTAATTGGGAAAAATATCACCATCATAAGGTTTTAATTTCTTTAATCGGACAAGAAACGACCATATCATATATATAAATGCACTATGCCTAAGTATATGTAGATAGAACAGAAAAATTAGTAACAAGAAGTCTTATAGGTTTAAAGAAATATTCTAGATTACGACATCCAATAAACTAGTGGTTTATTATTCATACTAAAAGATATCGGGCACAACTTATCCTCTATAAGTTGGCATGTCCCGAGGGAAATAAGGGAAAGCGGGAAATGCGCTTGAGTCCCCACGCAAATATGTCTCTAAATATTATTCCTCAAAGAGTAGTTGCCTATTCTTGTATAGCTTTATATAGTGTGAAGCGTATTAAGTTAGAAATAAGTGAGTAAAAAATATATAAAAGCACACTTAAAATTCGAATTATAATAACATTTTATATAAGCTGTATATACATTTAAAAGTAATCAAAAAGTTATCAAACATCATCATTAGTGAACACAAGTTACAATAAAAATCTACAGTAAGTTTGCTCTCAAACCTACATAATATAGAAACATTTCTTTTAAAAAATGCCGTAATTGAGTGTGCCAAAGCGTTTACGTTTGCTACTTGAATTTTCATTGGCTTCGATTAGCGCTAGAAGTGCTGATAAAACAGGGACCCATAGGAAAATAAATTTATACTTTTGAAATAAATTATATGTTTCATTAAAAACGGAGACGTACCTACATGTATATTATATGGAGATGTTAATTACATCGTTTATACCACTTTCTTTCGTAATACAACCAAAGAGTTGTTAGTTACGACTTCTATAAACTTTTTAGAGTTCCCCAAAATCATCTTAAAGCCATTGTATTGTACATGAAAACCGTTATTAACTTGCAAGGTGCAATTACTCAACAATCAGGTCAATTATATCTTAGATTTATAATAAAAAAAAAATAAACCGCGAGTCCTCCATACTTGGAGCTCATAAATAAAAACCTCGAATCGGTTTGAGACTAATCGGGCAATATTTCGTTTAATTTATGTTAAAATAGCCGAATAAATATATTTTTAATAAAAAATATAGCTAGAATTATTATTAGTAATTACATAAAAATATGACATGTCATAGATAGCTACGTTAAAACTGTTAATTGGTACATTATTCTAAGTGACCAAAATAGTTTGTTAATTTACCCAAGGGTAACGTGTACTAATTATAATAAACTGCAAAACTAAAACTAATAACATCAGAATCCCTAGCGTTTTATCGCAGATTCTGATTCTGATTTAGATTGTTTAATCAATTCTGAAGCAAACAGGCAAATACATTTTATGTTTTGCGTAACCCTTCAGTTGGAACGAGATTCTGTCGCGCAATTCTCCGTTCGGTGCCCTAAAATTATTTACCTTTCATTCCGTTCACTAAATGAGTAGGTTTATTGGATTAAGTCCAGAAAGCTTCGCCCTTAATTGGGGCTTTCCAACAAATAACTTTTATGTTTTCTCAAACTCGGACAGCTCTTAAATAATGCTCTTAATTAAATTATACAAGATGAAGCACATTTTGTACTTTTTTTGATATTTATCATAATGACTTTACAATAATAACGTTAAAATATATTCATACCTACAATCAGAACAAATGAAATCATATTTTGTTACAACTATTAAATAAAAAAAAAACACAGTCATTAACATCGAGCTTGCAATGAAGGCAAATTGTTGATTCAGTTTAATCGAAAGGAGAATGGACAAATTGTACGTAAAATTGTTTACATCCTTTCTATCCTATGAAGAGTGACGTGAACATAGCAGAGTTGAAAAGAAACCGTTTAAACATTTCGTGCTAACAGCAGCGTATAAATGTTTTGCGTATTCCTGTCATTTGGAAAAGCTTTTACCAAATTGGCCTATCGGAAAATTATATACCTCAGCACATAGAACTAGAATCTTTTCAATTCAGAACTTTTCCAGTAAAATAGAAAATATATGGGATATTTTAAAATGTTATCTATCGTAAATAATAATATTAGACCAACTTTTTTTTGATAGTTGCTATATTTTGCTATCGCGATAACAATACACAGACACTAGCCATCCTTAATTTTAAAATATATATTGAGTGAAAAGTATTCATAGATGCGGGAATTGAATCTGTTACGTCTTTGTCATTTTATTTTCGACTTCCTATTTCGTATGATAAAGATGAGCTTCTTTTATATATTGTTAGTATTTATTTTATATTTATTTATGACGCATAATATGAAAAAAAATGTTAATATATAACTTACATATAATATTGTATATATATATATGTATAGTATGTATTGACTATTTCATCATTCTGAGTTTTAAATTAGATTTTGTTAGTAAAACGATATATATTTAACTACTGCAAAAACTTTATAATATAATAATAGAGACAACAAATGAAGTACTAAATTAGTACCTAGAGTAGGTATTACTAGAGGCTAAACAATTCTATTTTAAGTTCTGTATTCAAATTTTGTGTCCGTAGCTTTTGAAGAACACGTTCGTTAGTAAAATGCATAATGCAGTTTCATACGGATGAGTTCGCTCGTAAAATGAATTTACAAGAAAATGATACAGATAGATAATATTAATCTTAATTGAGACTATATGAAGGTAGACTATATCAAGGGTTTTTTATTTTTTTTAATACTTAATATATAATTGGTTATTAATAGTATTATGAAGTCCACATATTTTGTTACACATTAATACATATTTTGAGTTTTTCCTCACAAATTATTTTAAAATCAGCCTGCTTATGAAGTAATAAGACATGAAAGCAAAAGGAAGTTTAAAATAAAATAGACCTGACCGGTAAACATCCCATCTACAAACTCATCCTTATTTTACATTTATATTGAAGAAGTAAGACTTAAGTAAAAACGCTTCACTATAAAGAAGTCTTGTTACGAATACTCATTTATATAAATATTTAAAATTCGTATTATATATGGAAAACGTATATGTTAAAAAAAGTTTTATAGTTACTTATAATTCTAATTTACAACATATAAGTAAGTAAATAAAAAGCAACTAACGTTAAAACTTGGAATGCCTTTTTTACCAGATGCCAAAAGTTTTTTTCCTCATAAATAATGTTTTGCTACCTTTCAAAGAGAAAGTCTTAAGGTAAAAAAGTTTGTATTTATCTTTGTCAAAGCGACCGTTTTTAACTTCCGAGTTGTTGTCACAGAGAAAAAATATAAGGTACATGAACAGATTATTTTCAAAAGGGAATGAAGAACCAACCTACGTTTTATTTTATATTTCCAGGAACCTCATTCTTAATTTAAGCACTATAGAGTATGTTATGGAGTATTTGAATTGCCAATATGTCTATTAATGAAATAAGGCCTTTTTTTCATTTTAAAATTCTCCTTTATATATAAAACCGCAATTTAGGAGGTAATTTATTTTTAAAAGTCTCAACATATTTTAATTCTCATTACTCCGAATGTTTATCAAATAAATTATTTTTTGGATTAAATTTCTTTTATAAAAGAATATTGTTTCATTTTTTTTAAACATAAATTACAATCTGTTGTTTTAAAATTATGTGTTTTTGCTATAAAAAAATGTAGGTATGACAAGTAACGGTTTGTTAGCTTAATTCAATAAATATTACTGCTTTGATATAAAATTGACATAAAATATAGATAACTCAATAAAAGCTAAAGAATTCTACGTTTATCATTCTTGTTTATATTTTATTTCACCTTCAAATAAATTTCTTAGTATCCCATTGCTTGAAAACATTTACTTTTGCGTCTGTTTTTGTATAAGGGTCTAATGATTATGTTACCCGTTTGTCGAAGACTCACTTTCAGTTTGACGAAACATCCTAATTGAGATCAGGTTGATCTTGGATTTTATAGTTAAACATAGTAAATATACAAAAAGGAAGAAATTCCTTTTCATAAAACTTTCATGGTTATCATTTCATGGTTTTATAGTTAATTTACGGAGTTCATTTATTTTTAATAAAAAAACATTTTAGATGTAGTACAGAGGACATAAATGTAAAAACCTCAAAATGGGGACTCTAATACCTACATGTATAATTACTGAGGTATACGGTTTATATCAATATATACTTTAATCTTGTAGAGTTCTAAATAAAAACCTACTCTTTATCACGTATTTCATAAATGTTTTCCTTGGTCTTCATCTTCTCTTGTAACAATCCACATTCATACTTTAGACCCTGTACATTCGGCACAACATGACGAACGATTTTAATGAATATATACATATAACGTAACTATTAAAAGGCAAGAAAACTATCCATCTATCAATGCGAAATATGACGTAGGTCGTTGTAATCTGATGATGGTTGATACAAACAATAGAAAAAATATGTTCTATATATACATTACACAAACTCTACTTAACACGCATGTGTGTGGACGTGTTAGATATAAAAAGCTTTTTGTCTAAGAGCTTTTAATAATGTTCTTTCAAAAGAAAAACAGGCATCACAGTGGGTTCCAATACATTAAACACTCATTTTATTTTCATCTTGATGCATTGACGTAATGTTATCACAAAAAAATCATTATCATATTTAACACAAAACTTGTAAACGGCACGTTTCATCAAGAGAGACATCGAAACAAATGGACCGGCAGAGTATCTTCCATTGGAATATTTGAATAATTCATGTACACAATCTATAAACCACACAGCGGAGAGCATTTTACAGAACAAACAAATTTTATTGATCTCTCAGGCGTTGTTTGTTCCTCCACAATAAAATATTTACATTTACTTCGCAACACCTGGCCTAGCTAGACACCGCCTACCGCAGACATTAGAATAATGAAACGTTCGCCGCTTCAAACCCTTTGCCCATTGAATAAAATATTATATAACAAATATACAAAACATTAATTTTCCGCTCTGTGTTCAAATATAAAGGTATAAATTAGAATTAATTTTACATTTACGGTTTTGACAGTGTTGTCCGTAACTTGAAGTTAAATATGAATAAATGAATAATTAGTACTACAGCCTTTTCAGAGCTTAAATTTTTACTGTAATTGCTGAATAACAAATTTATTATGAATATAAAATATACAATTATTTATTAGGTTATAAATTAAACCAATCTAACAAATTATGATTTATCTTCTTTATTCTTTATATACATACAAATTTCAGAGACTCTAAAAACACAAAGCAGATATGTAGCACTAATTATTCGAAGCATTTTTCAAGTAGTAATTTAGATACAACATATTGGAACACTTAAAAAGCTTGTAGCACTATAAATCAGATCAGTTTTTAAAATTTCGATTAATTTACGCAAACATAGCTCAGTAAATATATACTAAATAACCATCATGGTTCACGAAAGGTAATTACAAAAAAAAATGGCAAAAAAAATGATTTTAATGTCTTTATATTTCAATTATATAAAACTTTTATATACCGGGATATATTCCATATGCGAAACAGAGAGAAGTGAGCCGTTCAAATCCCGTCATGCCTTTTAATATTTTACTTTATAAAATGTTTTATATTTTCTTTGTCTTTGTAAATTAATGTATTTCCAATTAATGATACTAATGAAAGAATATTAAACTAAAAAGGAAAACAAAATTCAAGAAGGAAACAGAGAAAATTGGTACTAAATTTAATAATATTTTTCCGATAACTAATTTTCATAATTGGCATTGCGGTTTACAATGTTAACCTCGGCTTATCGATTACTCGTGGTTTTCTGTTATATTTTTATTTATAGTAATATACTATAGTTTACGATCGTAATCCGATTAAAAAGCAATTTAAAAAATATTAAAACCGTGAATTAGTTATGAAATTGCTTTAATAAATAAATGTTTCTCTTGACTAAAAGTTTATTTGTTTAAAACATTTTATTTATATATTTTTATACGTAAATTATAAATTATATTTTTTTATATTTATAACAGAGATATGGATGTAATTTTTAGTTAACTAATTGATACTTTATTGGATATTTGAATGATCTAAATAAAATATTATTGAATCTTGAATAAAAATCTATATTTGCAATTTGAGCATTGTTGTCAGAATTGTGGGATTTACAATTTAAAACATTATTATCGTATGTACACAACATCTGTGGTTTAAATGCAATATTCAAATACGCTCATGTGGAGCCATTGTTATCAAGCATTAAAATATTGTTAACAATACAAAGCTAGGGAATAAGACGGAGCGTAGGCTGGCAGCGTCTATCTTTTTCATATCTCCATTTTCTTTCCGTTTATGTTTGTGTTGTTGCAATATGCATTCGATGTGGAGTATATTTTATAAAGACTGTTCTACATTGCCTGTACCTACCTATATTTTAAGATTCTAGCGGTATTCGCTCTGATAATTATTGATTATAAGTTTTAACGAGTTTATCTAGACTAAGTTAGCATAGGTACAGCGAGGTAGTTGACAGTTTAATTAAACACTAAGCAATAATAATTAGGAGCATCTTATTTAATTATAATTTTATACTAGGTTGGGTTTTATATTATTAAATTATTATTTCTAATACATAATACTTATATCAGAGGAAGTTTGAAAGTGGCGCCACTGACAGATAAAATGAAGAGTAAAAAGCTTGGGTGGTATGAGCTTGTTATGGGACGAATGCCATGTAAGAAGAAGAAAACTAGCTTTGGATGTGACCAAAGAAAAGATGGAAGAAAGAAAGAACGGATTGTGTAAAGGTGACATGAGTAAAAGAGGAGTGACTGCTGAGATGACGGCTGATAGACAAGAATTGGAAGAGAACATGTTGTGACCCCACATAAAGTGGAAAAAGGACAGGGAGATGATGAGTAATTATTTCTAGTCGAGTACAGAACTTTCTGTACGACGCCCTCCATAATTGAGGTCGACTTACTGTCACAAAGAAATCTGCACAAAACATATGTAATACAAAATCAAATTGACATTCTAAATGTTCTCTCTTAAAAGGAAGATAACAGATTTCTCTCGATATACGTAATCTTTGTTATGTGTATCGGAATCGTTATGTAATTTCAAAAAACGAAATTATTTAAATCCAACAATCCTCTTTACCATATAAGTAATTTTCAGAACATAATATAAGTCTATAACTGTATGAATATTAATTCAGTTTTAGACATATATACATATGTACTTTGAGATACAACTCTTGTAATAAGTTTCTTTTAGGGCTTTACTTATATTGTGATATCGCGTGAAAATAAGAAGAAACAATGATTTAGCATTTTACTCTACATTTGTACATCATTAAGAAAATATTCTCAAAGTTTTTATACATAAATACGCTTAATATATAGGACTAAATAATTATATTATGTATACATATATCTGCATTGCATACACACAAGCAAGCTAGTATTACTAGTATTACTTCAGTAGGTATGGGCTATATGTACACATTTCAAACTGACATCCGAGGGACATCGTTCAATATGTTGCCAATATCATACACGTCGTGAATTGATTGAAGCGTGAAAGCTAACATAAAACCGATAGAATAATTTATGAATGTCAATCACTTCTGATTAATCAACTTTAAATAGGTTTTGCAAATATGAAAATATTTCAAGAGTTTGTCACAAAAAAGAAGTAGGTTAATTATAATACGGGACACATAAATCACATTTTATAAGAAAAAAGATAAATAATAATATTACTGTTATAATAATATTATTACTGTTTTTTTTTCTTTTATAAAAAGATATATATATATATATATATATATATATATATATATATATATATATATATATACAGGTATGTAACTAAAATCTATGGAATTCGATTAAGCGGAGGGTGTAGTCAAAAACTTCGATCTTGCTGCGAAGTCTTTTTATAGAAGCGGTATTATGAAGACGGTGGATGAAAGGAGTAAATGGTGCGAAATAATCTGAGCTCTTAGTTCTACGTAGCTGAAAACGAATTTATTGCTCCTCGATACTCATAGCGACCCATTTTATTGACACCTTAATACCAGACCGAATAACGCCTCACAGCTATTCTGTACCTACATAAAATCGTTTATCTTTTAGGTTTTATACACGACACTACAGTTTACTGAAATACGATCACAATTTGGAGCCAGTTCTACAATATGGCAAACATTCAAAAATTGCAGCTACATTTTCAACTCGATAGAAGTTCAGAAAAAGTTATCAAAAAGTCACCGTGTTGTTAAAACCCACGTAAAACTGGACTAACCATTTTTGCATACGTTGGCCGGTTAGATATTAAAAAGATTTCATTCAGCCTCACATACAACATTCACGTACTGGTTTAAGAATCATTTATCCTATTACAAGTAAACGAGTTTTCATTTGATATTTGATGCAAATATATATGTAGGTATGTACGTGGTATGTATGTCATTTGTATGTACGAATTCTTTTTTTTTATCCAAAATTAAATTTATTAATACAGATATAATAAAATTGTATTAATGCAAAACACTCGCACTCTTAATCGTGAAGAATCAATGAAGTATTTATACACTAGTCCAATTAATCAATAGATATTTTTATTAAACTAAGTTAAAAATTATACAATATGTTGAGTTCTTAATCTTAATCTTATCATAAACTAGTAATATTTAAAAAATGAAGCCTTAAGAGACTTCATTTATATTTTTTTATCTTTAACTATAAACAATTACTTTTTATGACCTCGTAAAATTTTGATACTTGATAAACATTTATTTTTTCTTAAAAGATAACAAAATAGTACAGTTTCGTAATTTAGAAAGTAATAACGAAATAATAAAGAAAAATAAATTATGTATTAGCCAATTAGAACTTGTGCCATTGCCGGGCACAGCAAAACAAAGAAATATTATATTTTTAATTTATCTTCTTAATACTACCATTTTTTAATTAATCTAATCGTTAATTTAAAAACTAATTAAAAATACTGCTTTCTCTTTATAAGTATTTGTATGTATAAATCTAATCATAAGCTATTCTAATTGAATTGAAACAGACTTTTAAGCACGGTTCGAAAATAATATTTATGTATTTAAGATTAAATAATATAATAAAACTAATTATATCTTTATATCGAAATATGTCAATAAGTCTAAAGTTCGCACGATCTAATCTTATCCAGAGGTCCTAAACAATAAAAAAAATAAAAAAGCACTACATACTTCCACATACACTTATTTTATGTTTATCTTGTAAGATATTTAGATGCAAACTTCTTTTTGGTTAATATAATATCATATTTATCGTAAGACTATATAAAGTTTAGGAAATAGTAAAGACATCATCAGCCATTATGTAAATAAGTTTTTAAGGTAAAGAAAAATACATCACTTTTTTATACGCGGTGTAACCTCTAAAACACTTTCTTGTAAAATATTTATACAATGTTAATACCAATTCCAATACCTTTTATTAGAATTGAAACGAAAAATCTAATACCTGGTACCTGATTCTAATTACAAAAGTGATTGCTTCACAAATATTTTTTTTTAATAAATGTATATATCTAAAAAAACACTATAGTGGATAAAAAATGTATAATAATCATGGAGATAGGTTTCAAGCTTCAGTCTGAGTTTAACATAAATTATATATTATACAATTTTAATACCAATTCCAATGCCTTCCATTAGAATTGAAACGAAAAATCTTATACCTGGTACCTAATTCTAATTACAAAAGTGATTGCATCGCAAATACTTTATTTTATCAATGTATATAATAATAATAATAATAATAATAATAATAATATATATCTAAAAAAAAACTACAGCAGATAAAAAATGTATAATAATCAAGGAGACAGGTTTCAAGCTTCAGTCTGAGTTTAACATAAATTGGTTATCATCGTCGCACGTGATATTTTAATAGCCATTTTCTCTCATCCTGTTTATATTCGAATTTTCAGGCGCTCAAATTTCTACATAACAGTATCATTATTTTTTATGATTTTGTAAGTAGAACATTCTTACAATTTGTTGACCTTATGATTTTTTATACTTCCATAAGCTCAGATAACATCAGGTACTCAGTTCAGAAATATAGTATCTATTACGATTGTTATACGTTGTTTAAAAAAAAACACTTAATAAATCCCTGAAATAAGAGAGTTCATTTTATTAATCTGTAAGTAGGATTATGTGAAAAAAAAATATTGTTTGTGATCTTGATTGGTAAAGTTTTTATTACTTTTCGAAACAATTTGTTTGAATTAAAGTTATAAATGAAAATATTTTTTAAGCTTTTTATTTATTTATTATTTTTTTCTTAATTGCACAATTTAACAAAAAGAAAAGTGTACAAAAGGGCTTAATGCTATTTGGCATTTTCTTCCAGCCAACCTTAAAAAAGTACAAGAATTAACATCTAGGCGTGCAAATTACAATTACGGTACAAAAACAAAAAAAAATAACAAAACGAACAAATGAAACAAAATATATACTTGCAATATATATATATATATATACACATACATATACACACATATATATATACTTTTCATAAGAATAATATAATATTGTTATTTTGTGCGTTGGCACAAAATAACAATATTAGTTGTTTACTTAAAATATAAATTTATCTGCATGTATACTATAATTTGGTTTCTTTGTACAAAGGTTTGCCTGTAAGAGCAAAGTAGAAAAAAAACTGTCACAACCGGCCATATAAAATATGTCATAACTCTACCCAGACAACGCCCTCGCAAAAAAATATCGTTAAGACAAAAGACAAAATTTAAGTCCAAAGTAATATTTTTTTACTAATATTTAACTTATTACGAAGAACAAACAACCATTATTCTATTTGAACACATGTACTGTTATCAAAAATAAATAGAAAAAACTTAATTTTACGGTTCAGATATGATGTATTAATCTGTTGGCGTTTATGTTACAAGATGTGTACGTCATTCACACTTTTGTATTATTTTAAGTACTTACCCATATACCCATGTATAGATTTGTTAATATATAGACTGTCACTTCTGGGCCTGGCACAACCCAGTATCAAAAGAACCTAATTATCATCTTTACATTTATGATTCTTCTATAGTTGTGTTTGTCACCAGCATCCTCCTAAACAATTTAATAATTTCCTCCTAGTGTCCTTCTAACCTTTTATTAATTTTGAAATGTCTTTTGTTTGAGAAGTTATTTCAATACATTATTTATTTTTTGAGCGCAGGACAACGTCCGCAAAGCCCGAGCTTATATAGCTTTGAGTTTATTTTGTTACATATAAATAAATATTTTAAATGTGTTCTGTTAAAATAGATTTGTTTTAAACAAGTCGAGCATCCCTTTATTAGTTTCCTTAAAAAAAAAAGACTGAATTCATAAAGAAATATCTAAATTTAATAACGAAATAACTCAAACAACTGTTTACAAATTTATAAATA
The DNA here is from genome assembly GCA_959347405.1 of Napeogenes sylphis. Lineage (NCBI taxonomy): Eukaryota > Metazoa > Arthropoda > Insecta > Lepidoptera > Nymphalidae > Napeogenes > Napeogenes sylphis. Next base: position 22,521,698 of record OY365788.1, on the reverse strand, counting down.
ATAAGGGTTATAAAAAGTTACAGATTCTTTCAGAAAATCGATTAAAATTCTTTTCTTCATAGATTTAATAGGAGGTATAAAAATTTCATCAAAAAGAACTTCTCAATTTGTTTGGCATAGAATAGTACGGCAGTTGAATTCAAAGCAATTGCTTTATGAATATTGAATCAGTTCAGCTCAATGTATTGTTAGACAAGCCGTTACAAAGCCATGACTCCTTTGTTAAGGAAGGTATAGTAAATTTGAGGTTTTAATTAGCATAATTGTATGCATAGTACGTAGGGATCTGAACAATAGGCAACTTCTAGTAACACAAGTTTTGTAAAGTTTGATTGCTAACACACACATGGAAGCCTTTTGTTGGCCCAATTAATCCTAAAATTTAAATTTACAAAAGGCATTTCCAAAATGCTTAAGTTTTTTGGTTGGCTTATTTTTAAGTAAGATTTTTTTATCAGTTACTAAGTTAAAAATAACAAATATAAAACAGATCTGTATCTAGATCGCAGATGAATATTACATATAATATATTAAAATAACCATTTCACTTCTGGTATCATTATATTATTCATTATAAGCAGGAGTTAAGATAATACAGAACATTATTTTGCGTCTGTGTCGATAAAGGCGAATAAAATTATATTAGGAAGCGAATATATTAGAAGTCTGAAACCAAACCAATCTGTCTCCGTTAAAATTTTACGTTTTTAACTGAGTATACAAATTTGTAATACTTAAATTTTAATTTACTGATCTTAAAAAAAATCAAGCATATCCACTTTCATCAAGCAAATACACAATTTCAAAACCGTTTCTTTCCAAAAAAATATTTGTAGCAAGCTGCCTTAAATCACAAACAATCAATAAATATCTTTAACTATTATTTTTACTTTTCATCATTAATAGTGTTTTAACTAACACTATTTTCATAGAAAAATATCTAAGACCTAGGAAGCAATTGAAACACAAAGGTCAATGGCAAAAAAAAATAAAAAAGGTAACATAAAAGTAACTAGCATTTTTACCGTGAAAAGAGCCTCCAAATTGAAGTTACTTAAGAATATGTTATTTGTTTAGACCTATAATGCAGCAAAACGTATGATATTTAAACACGAAATGTTTAGCCTTTTCTAAAATATTACTTGCAGAAATTTACGTATTCATGGCCGTTAAACAAAATGAAGAAATATTTTAATACTTCAGCTATATTTTAAACAGTCAATATGTTGACTTGAAAATTGGCGTTCGTTTCTAGACAGTTTGTAAAGTCGTGCATTTTATGTGAAAACTTGCAGACACGATGTGGCTGTTCCGAGGAACTTGAGGACAAGTGCTAGGTACGTGACATCCTTCCATTTAGTGCCTGGAATTTATACCTAGTAAAGTTTCTAAGAACAAGATTAAGTAATAACACAATGAGTTGACTACTTAAATAGTATAATCTGTATTTGCTTAAATATTACAACTTTAACCACAAATATTGTTAACACCTTTAAGATTTTACGTGTGATTATAATATGTGATAAAAATATATATTTATATTACATCTATTTATTTCCCTCACACTCAAAAACACCTAATTATTGTGCAGTTTGAATAACTGACGTATTTGCTATTATATTAACAAAACATTAGTATTATGATATCGAGCTTGTATTATAGTCGGAAATGAAACAGTCATGGGAACTGTTCTATGGCAAACAATAAACATTTCGAAATTAGGTTTGTTTGTCTTGTCCTCGTCCCAATTAGTCATTCGGTTACATGTTAAGAGCATTAGGATTTGATCATAAGGAAGGGAGATATTAAGTGGGGCTAATGATTAATGCTTAAATAGTCAGATAAATAATGTTATTTGTACATGACATATAAAACACCATAGAAAAAGTAGAAAATGAAGGAAAATATGGCTTATATAACAGTAATATCTACATCTCCAGATAATAATTGGAAGAAAGTACAAAACGTTCTTAAGCACAGATACTTAAATTAATGTTATGTCTCTTTTATATTTATTAAGGCTTGGATGCAATATTACCTATCACTAGAAAAATGGAAGTTTGTAAGACAAAGAGTATTGAGTATTTGCGGTATTGAGTTCCAAACAAACTTGTGCCGCAAAGAGAAATAGGAATAATACTGTTGACATACGAAATATGAAATACAATACGATATGACTATTTCCATAACAACAAAGAGGTAATAGTTCTTACGGATATTAAAATACCTAGATATACAAGATAGATTTTTATAAGAGGCATAATTGTATTTTTAAGCAGCCGAATTCAGTTACATTTAGTATTGTAACACATTCCATTAAAGGCTACTTACTTGTAGGTAAAAAACTTTTAGGCCTCCAAAATGCAGCTCTTGTAGTAAAGATTTTGGGGTCATCGCACCGTCCAACCAAAAAGACATGTTTAGTTTTCATATTTTTATTAACAATACCTAACCCAATGCCATATTAGATAATTTAATGATAATAATCAATGAACAAAACTGGATGGAGACAATAATATGAAATAAAATAATGACAATTCTTGTACAAATACAACATAATGTATGCTGTTATTTAGTTTTATGTTAGAATATATTTTTTAATTAAACACATGCTGTACTTAGAACTATATTATGGAGACATAAGCATAATCTGCTCCGACCTTTAGGACAAAGTAATGAACCCTTACTTATAATTTCTTTTAAGTCTTATTGTTATGTTTTGTTTTACTTACATTGTATGTCTCCTAAAAATATTTTTATTATTTATATGATAAATATATATTAAACTTTAAAAAAAATAACGACGAAATTTCGACTATGAATTTTATGACTTTTAATTTTAATTATTTTTATCGCAATATTTTTCTAAGAAAGTTCGTTCGAAGATGGTGTGATCTTTATTGATTACGAACTGACTGTATGTTTTTCATCATATATACTAATGCAACGTAGATTATTTACTTACCTATTATGCTCTGTATCGTTTTTCCCAAAAAATATTGTTACACATAATACATACTCATACTGTCCTCACACGATTAATTAAAAGTATTATGTTAGCCTTCCATTCTCCTAAAAAAAGGATTAAATGTTTACTGTACTCAGTTTTTGAAGTCTAAAAAATAATATCTTATAACGTTTTTTTTTTTTTATTCTCTATTGTAAGAAACCACATATCATTAAATCAGTTCTTTATTCTTGAACAAAGACTTTGTAATTATTACGGTCTATACTGTTACAAAGGTTTTCTCATTTTATTTTCCATTTACTGTATTATTATATTAATTAATTAATCTCAAAAATAAATAAAAGCTATTATTTAAAAATCAAAACGAATTATATAAAATCAAAAGGAATTAATGAAAAATACCAATTTAATTACGAATAGTGAAAAACATATTCTAAAAAGAGTTTTAGAGCATGAATGCAACATTAGCAAAAATGTTGATTGCCAATGAGTTGCCACCCATGAAGACTGGGAGAGGGTTGATGATGGGGTATCCGACTTTTTATCTCTCCGCACAAACATGGCTACAATATATTCTTGACGCCGATCTTTTAAAAATGTGGTACTTGCTGAAGTACGTATTTAAGCCGCAGGCTATTTCTATTTCTATTTCGTCTGCTAGGTTGCTGTCTCTAGTATCTTTTAAAATATACTAACTTTTAAAAAATACTAACTAATTAATTAAACTATTATTAAGCTATTTAATCAGATTAAGTTTAACATAAATGTGTTGGTTCTATAAATCTAGATATTTTTAGCTTTTAACATATTAAAAATACTATTATATATATATAGAAACCATATTTTACGGCAAGATGAGATACCTAAGTTTTAATTAAGAGAACTAATTTATTATTATCATTAACTACTGACATTTAAGGTGTAACATTATTTTCTCAGCAAAAGTGTAGGATATTCACAAATAATATATTCTAGCCATAATTATATTATATAATAACTACAACATTATTTGAAAGGAGCGTGTAAAGCCGCCGATAAAAATAGTTTTATTAAAATATAAACCGAAACAAATGTGCGTAGTAAAACGAAGAGCGCACAGCGTAAGATATAAACGTCGATTCTTAACGACTTAGAGTAAAAATAGTTTTTATTATGGATTTTACTTTATTAGTGTTAGGGGAAGTATAACTTATTTTCAGCTCTGTTATATAAACAACCGAGTAAGAAGTAAATTCCGTTTAATATCTTGTACGACATAAATAACAGCAGGTATTCAGTAACATATAAAAATAAAATGAAAACTTCAACAGGATATAGAAATTTGGTATATGTTATTGAAAAGATACAAAAGTATACCTTCAACAATTTAGGTAAGACTTTATAAGATCATGACAAATTTGATGAATTTTTATTCTATATTTATTAAATTATAGCCTATATTTATAAAGCTAAACATATATAAATATATATCTTATATATACATTAAAAAACTTAAAAATTATTTTAACACTATTAAAAACTATATTTTTTTTAACAATAATATATATTAAAACTCCTGAAAATACAAAATAAGCAAACTTGAAAGTTATTGTTAAATAATGTTCTACGTTTAATGTTAAAATAAATTCATAATTTATTTTATGCATATTTTAGAGATTACTTCCGGTAAAGTTTATTTCTCGGTTAAGATCATACTAGAAAATATTCTTAAAATATATACAAAAACTAAGTATGGAAGCAACCATTTTTATTTCTTTTATAATTATTTTTTATTTATTAAATTAAATTATTGTATTTATTCACTTAAAAAATCTTGCATTCGTGGTACTTTCGAAAATATTTTTTTAGATTTTAACTTCGTTATACACCTGTAAATAATTTTATAAGAATAAATATTTGTAATTAAACCCCATGTAATTTATTCAGTAATAAAAAAAATTAAGAATAAAATTTTCAAGACTCAAATATTTCTAAAATGGTTGGCCACAACCACATATTTTGGGTCTTAAGATATGTATTGTTTTAGTCCTAGCAACCATACAAGGTCTAAAAAAATATCTATTTTTAAAATTAAGTATTTAAAACCATCGAATTGGGTATCTTTTATTATACTTATAAACCCATTTTACATATTTTTTATTAGCTTGCATCTCAAGGGGTCCCAGTTTAATTCAAAGTTTGAAGCACAAAAATATTTCTGCGGCCTCAAGCGGAAACCTGTGATGGAATTTTGAAAAAGTTTTAGGAACAACAAAGCAAAGCTTTTCACAAATGTAATTTTATTTCGACACGTATTTTTTAAAATTTAGTAATTTTATTATAATACAAAAAATACTACTTTTAAAAAAATATATATTTTTGTGTTTTATTTTTATACAAGTTTTACAGACTGACATCGTTCGGCAGTAACAATAACCGTTTGTAATAGGAAGATTACTTGTGCAATAGAGATTTCAAAGTTGTGTGAATCTCGAAACTATTTTGAAATGAAAAGAATGGAATATAAATAGCAAGTTTAAATAAACCTATTCCTTAGGATTTAAAATAATTGAAAGCTAAAAATTTTTTGTATAATAAAAAATAAAACAAAAAGTTTTGTTATATATATATGTATTATAGTTTTCTGATGTTTATATGGTCAAAGTTTAGAGATTTGGGTAATAAGAAAAAAAAGGTACTCAAACTGTAAAATTGTTGATATTACATTTGCTTCTTCAGATATCGCTTTTTGTTTTGATCTGACTATATTAAAATAGAGGTTGGGTGGTGGAGGTGATCATTTAATGGTTTGTATAAGTACAGATGTGATGTTAGGTACGACTCGGCCGCTGATTATACGATAATAATATTTAAGAAGCGTCGATTACACCAGCAGGTTTATGTTTCTATTGATTGTGTCAATCTCGAAACTATACGGGATGACAAATATTTGGGAGTTTGGTTAAATAAGTCATTAAAATGGGAAAATCAAATTAAAATAAAATAATTACGTTAAAAAAATCGACTTTAAAACTAAAAAATAATAATAATAAGATTTAATATTCTTTATTACTTATTCATAAGAGTTTTTAGTTAGTACTTTTTTATTATTGTTATGTATATTTTTGTACACATTTATTATTGTTATTATTTTTTATTTCAATTTTTTTAGTTTTCTACCATGTTACATGTTATTTGTTATTTTTTTTTTATATAAGAATTCAAGGGTTGACTGGAAGAGATCTCTTCAAGGGATAAGTCCGCCTTTGTATACTTTAATAATTGTTTTTTTTTGTTTTTTATATATTTTGTAATTTACATTGTGTTATTGTGTACAATAAAGAGTTTAACAACAACAACAACAACAACCTATTATTTATATGTCCTACTTACTAATAGGTTTGAAGTTGGTGCCAAGCCATTTAATATAGGAATTCGGTTGAATACATTTTCGTAATTATTTATTTTTTGTTTTTCTATTCAAGCTAGTAACCATATTAAGATTAAATTGTTCTTTTATAGCTTTATTTACGTATCTTAATTTTTGAAGTAGGCATTTCATACTTCACAAGTCTTCAAATGCTCTTCGAAACACAATTTCACGTTCTTGTGAGACTATTGAAGATCGTGAAAAACGTTGGTTGGCCTCATGGCCATATATGAAATCATATAAATATGAAGGCATATATAATAATAATAATAATAATAATAATAATAATAATAATAATAATAATATCAGGACAAATTGCACACATTGATCTAATCCCTAAGTAAGCAAATTATTTGCTTGTGTTAAGGGTGTTAGATAACAATACAAATACATAGAAATACACATATAAATACTGAGAATATATTTAATAAACGACCAAACCCAGAAACACAGACATCTATGCTCATCACATACATGCCTGTCTCCGCCGGGAATCGAACCCGAACCCCATTGCGCCGTGACACGTTAGGCGTCTGCGCTAACCACTGAGAACCTCCTCCTTTTTGAAGAAGTTGGTTAAAGAAATGTATTACGTCAAGTAAGTTCTTGAATGTTTCAAATGTATTTTTGGTCATCTTGGGGAGTTCATCTTATTCACTTAAGGGAATTACACATCTCAATTATAAGAGGTAGGTTAGTTTATGGAAGTTTTTTGACAAATACCAGTTATCTAACTAATTTAGCCAAATTGGATAAGAGATCAATGAGACCATTGATTGATTTTGAATCTGGACAGACTACTTTTTTAAAAAGTAGTCTATACAAGTCATGGAATCAGAATTAGGTCTACCGAAATTACTACAAATATATCGCAAAGAATATTTAGAAATTATATACATTTTTTAAATCCAAGTCAGTCGATTCCATAAGCGTAATATAAATTTTGTAATTATTGCTATGGAACTACCATTAGTTCAAACCTAAGTCGACAAATATCGGTTACGAGTTTGAGACTTCGATCCGGGAATATTCCATTGAATGCGTGGGTGGGTTTATGATGAAAGTTGTATAATACCCTAATTGAAAAAGAAATTAGCGTAAATTTTAAATATGTGGGAATTTATAATTTGATTCTCTCCAATCCCAATTCAAAATTTTCTATTAAAATGTATAGTTTGTTTTTTAAATTATATAGATTAAGAGGGCAATGTTTATGTCACTTATAAAAATGCGGCTGATATAGTCGCTAAGCGATAAAAGTCTCCTCACTAAATAAAAATAAAAAAAAATAAATGCGTTCACTGATATTATAATTCAGTGCTTTGTAAGTAAGTGGTAACTTTGCCGGCTGCCGCATGTAATTGCCTAAAACCAAAAAAAAAGTATATACCACTATACATATTTATTATAAACATAAATAAAATTTCATTGAAATATTAATGAGGTCAGTCAATATTTCGACATTACAACATTCTCTATAGGTATTTTTTTATAATAACAGTATTTTAATAATTTCGAACAAAAAATTAAAAAAAATATTTGCTTATTTCTAAAACGACATGACGTTACGTTACTCTCAATATTTCATCCTTTATTTGCAGCCATTAGAGATGACATTTTTAGAATATTATGAAGACGCCTACGTTCTAAGAGGAATTCCCGTATAAATTTTTAGAATCTTAACGTCGTTTTAAAGATATCGTAATAACTTTGTTGATTTCTCCTTTCACTATATTATTAACAGACAATTGCTAGTAACTTCGTTATTAAAATCCTTCTTTTAGTTTTGTAAAGATCATTATAGCCCAAAATATTTTTAGTGTTTTTCCTTGAAATTGAGAAACATTTCCTTAGTACTGCTTTATAAGTATGCTTTATGTTGATCAGGGCAATGACCTATGACATCAATTTATAATTGACTGTTCCATTTGAAGCTTTTTGAAAATAAATAACATAATATCATGTTTTATCAACAAAAAATATGTATTTATTTTATTTTATTTCAGTATTAGTAATAGGCAGTAGCTACTCTTTTTAAATATGTATAATATATAATTCCCGAAAGTTGCATCTTTACTACTTTATTATATAGATAAAAAGCCTAACCAGTGTGTGTGATGCAAAAAAATAAGTGCCATGTTGTATGTAAAACATTTAGTCCACTACTGTACGATATATCATTAGATTGATGTTCTAAGTTATTTGGGAAAACCATCAAAAATGTTACCAATCATAACCAAACACCCTTCGAAAATTACTTAACGAGAAACTTAATCATAAAACCTCATAATAATACAGTTTAACAACACAGTTAACCCGCACCTAGCATTAGGCAAGTTGGTCGTAGATTTAAATTTTAAGCTCGTAAATTAACCCTTCATCCTTTTGAAATAGCAAAGGGATTGGGGCCTAATGGTCTATTTGTAAAACGAAATGGGCCGGTCAGGGCAAGCATAGTAGACAATTTAGACATATTCTCTGTTAACTCTATTCATAACACGGGTATATATACGTTCCGCTTCACAGCAAAAGTTACCTTTGGAATACCGAACTCACTGATTTGTATTCCCTCTAATGAATTTGTTTTAACTCGATGATATTAGTTTAAATCTCATCATAATGGAAAAGTGTTATTACCAAAATTCTAATTCCATTATTTAAATTGTATATTATCATAAATGTATATAGTTATTTCTAATCATTTATAATCAGAAGAGAAAAAACGGATGTGTTATCAAAAATATGTAATATAGTTTTGCATTATATCTTTATTCTTATTAAGATCTATTTTCACATATTAGCATAATATAATCGTTTTATAGCAAGACCCCGTTGTTACATATTTTGTTATATAATTTAAATATTAGGTTAAGTAACAAATAGATAACAAGGATACAAGAATATATAGCATGCAATCCTAACTACCGACGTCTTATTAATCTGCTGCAATAGCATTAGTGCTTCCTCGAATTTAAGCCAATTAAGCTAACTGGCTTTATTGCAGACTCACATGACTTGTTCCATAAATCTGGTAATATTTTTGGAAAATAGGAATAAAAATCTCTGCCAAAAATATATTTTACATCCATTCAAATTGTGTAGCAAAAAGCTTTTGTTAAAAATAAACTCTTGAGTTTCCATTAATCACAATTCCTATTCAAAAACCTACAATGTACAAAAGAATCGCAATAACTGATCTCAAACTTCATTGATAATATAAAAGAAAAAAATACGAAGCATTATTAAAAATACTTATAATACTCGGAGAATTTTTTATAAATTCCGTTGGAAGGCGATCAACCGTCCCCTATTAAATGATCGAAGTTCGCTCATATTTCTTCTCTAACGCAATTCAAGTTTGCTAATGAAAGACCTTTGTAACTTTAATCCTTGTAACTTAGAAAATTAATTCTTAAATGATTTGAAGGGCTCTTAATAAGTCTCGACGAATTTTTATACCTTGCCAAGAAACAAAATACAAAGGCTTCAGTTCTTAATTGACTGCATATAATTTGCTTACTAAATACTTTTATAAAAGTGCTTACTACATAAGTATATACTGAGAATGTCCTCAGCTCAAAAGTAGACTAACTCAAGGACTTCATTGATATTACACTTTGTATAAAGATCCTATATATAACAAATGAACATTCTATAAGATAAAAACTTTTTTGATATGTCAAATAAATTTGGTGTCATATATGAAACGATTTTTTTATGAAATTAAACGAGAAAGTAAACCAATCTATATTGGCAGTGAAAGAAGTTTGATAGACCGCTCAATCATATATGGGTCTTATGGATACCTGTCACTTTTTATTACAATCTATTCCGTAATCCGCACTCCAGCCTGTCAATCTACCATCCCTTTATAAAAGTGGATATGGTAAAAAATATCCATCATCAAAGAGATATTTCTGATTTAGTTAGTTCGAGCCAAGTATTTTTAGAATGGAAATAATATTTTTTCTTCTATTTTCTCTTTAACATATAACCTGGTCAGGACAAAATACTTTCCAAGAAGTGATCTAAGATTTTTTTGATCATAACTTCGTTGCTTTAGGAACCAATTTTAATGATAAGTTTTTTATTTGAATGTGTAAGTTTAATTTGGTGAAGATGTGTTAATCGCTTGATCGTTTGTATGCATTTGCATTGTTTTATAACATAATATCACGCCTGCATAATGTAAGGAAACACTGAAAAGGAAGAAATAAAAACTTTTCACTTAAAATTAAAAGCGCCTTCAAACAATTTGATGAGGGAAACTGTTTCTGAAGTAGGTGCCTTTGGTCTCGATCATTTAAAAAAAATATAAAAATCTTTTTAAAGACGGTTTAACTTTTTTTTAAAAGTTATTATAGATGATAATTTCTCCATACTTAATATGTATTTCGAATAACAAATAGCGGTACTAAAACGCTTGAATAAATAACGTCAAGGCTTGTAACAATTGTAGGCATGACCGCATGTTAAAAATGTATACTTGTAACTACCGATATTCCTCATAGCAGCGCGGAAGTGCAGACAGCGACATCCGTGATTGCAGGCCATTCGTGTTTGTCAATGTCCCGTGATATATCGCCGTGAGCGTTGCCAAAACTGGCCATGCATGTTTACCTTTGGTATAGGGTTTGCTTAGAAATATTTCACATACGTTATGAATGGTATCGTTTTGATATTGATTTGGTATATTTTGCTTTTATTTGTATGCAATTTTTCTATATTGCAATTTATAAAAATATTACCCTGCTTTATTCATGTGTTACTATTCAACTTACCTTTAAAATACAGAATTTATTTTTAATGTTAAAAATATGTTAATGGTTATATAAAGCAGCAATTAAACACCAATAGTTTTACATTAACTAATGTGTAAATCTTACTAGTAGGGGTAGTTTCTACACCATTGTCTGGAGTAGCGGTCATGAAAGGGTAAAAGGGCCCTATTATTTCTCGTATGCTCATTATATTTAAATAGGAACAAAGAGCTATAACTAATATTTAAATTAAATTACATTGCGCATTAATAAACATAAAGTGAATATTTAAATAATTGCCTTTTATTACAACGAGAGCGCTGTTAATATAATTAATGTTAAGTAAAAATTAATACCATTTCAATGTTGAGTTATTTGTAGACGGGCTTAACCAAACTTGTAACATCTTACGCTTAAGGCAATTTCACATTACATTGAAATTTTATACAAGATATTCGTTGTGTTATTTTAATCATAATTAAATGTGTAGGTTCTGAACAATTTTAAGATAAAAAAGATACCGAATAGCGTCCAAATTCTAATTACAATATTTTTTATAGAAAACTTTAAGGCTTTTGTGGGGCAAGATACTAACCTACTATGCATCCTTACTGGTACCTATTGTACCAATTTTTATTAAGTACAAAAGATCCTTTTGGTCTTCCATTTTGTTAGGGTATCCCATTACGCATGCCAGGAAGTATGAGTACAAAGGAAGGGAAGCAACGGTGTAGGACGGCTCTCATTTTATTTATTCAGGAACTCGAACAGCGAAAGTGAAAGTAATTCATGCATGCTTATTAAAAGCGAAGTGGTTCAGCCATAAGAAATGAATTAGAATATTTTTTTAGTGTTTGAGTATTTCCTTGTGTTTGTGGATTTAAAAATGTATGAAATAAATGCGTAATGAGATACTTTGTGCATGGAAAATATGTTTGAATAACAAAATGTGTTAATTTATTTATATATCCTCGTGTTAAAGCTAGGGGAGTTCGAGTATTGTTTGGTATTTTTTTTAATTTATTTGCTGTTGTATATAGGTACCTAGGTACGTAAACCTACCTTTTTATTTATTTTTTTTCGTTGGAATAATGCTTTTCCGCATCGTCACACCGGCCAGGAAGGCAATGGCCGGGCGGTATGTGCGGCACCTGGCAGCATAGGAAACGCTGCCATTTTTAAGGCACCCCACTAAAAAACCAACGGCTGCCCTCATCACTACAATGGGACGCCACGGGATCGCTTTCGCACTCACCGTGACGCCCCGGCGGAACCCCCCCGATAAGAGTACCCCAGGCAAGCAGTGTACGCCTACGTCATAGACCTGGTGCAATGGCGAGAGTGGTCGCCCCCCCTCTCAACTAGGCCTACGACTGGGAAGGTACGCGCTGAACCCTTCTCCTTCCCAACTTCCCCCGCTGAAGCTCGATGTGACTATGTTGCCATAGCCACAGCCGGCTCCGTGCTAGGCTCCGAGCCCGAGGGTTTTGCACCAGGTGCTAATCCTCGAACTCGCGGAGCTTTGCACACTCGGCTCCCCAATAGGTGAGTGGGGACACTGCCCCAATAGGTGGCGAGACACCTGTAGCAGCGCAGCGGCTGTGCCTCCAGCACCTCCACCCTGGCTGAGCGCCACCCCACCAGGACCCTTTCAGCGTCGACCAGCGATCTCACCGCATCAATGGGGAGTCGGGCAAAGGTAACGCCCATGTCTCCACAGCCACCCCGACGGACTCCCCCACGTGGAGGGCCTCGCCAGGGCAGTCAGTGATGCGGCTAATCACGTCGACCACGCCGTCGTGCGTGACACAGTCGCCCAGGCCTTTAAGCCGCACGGCTACCCGCCGAACAGGCTGGACGACGTCTGCCATACCGTCGAAAACTGGGCGAAGCTTCGCCACCAGTTTTTCTGCCTGCTCTGGAGTACCCTTAGGCAACTCCAGAAGCCTGGCACCCGCCGCTGACCGGTGAATCTTAAGCCCATCCCTGAGGCCGATGTCGCCGAGATTGACCGGTGATTGCAAGAGATGCGGCCGGTGGGTCCGCGCCGGGAGGAGACGCTTTTCGATACCTCTAAAGCGGGAGTTAATCAAAACTCCCACTGAGGTCAACAAGGAGCTCCTCAACTCCCCAACTTCGTCTGAATCCACCGGCGGTATCAGCGAGGGCAACCTCGAAGAGACAGAAGGCCGGGAAGAAACCACAGAGCTCTTGAGCTCCGCGAGCTCGTTCCAGACCTTACTGATCTCCTCCCTAAGGAAGGAGACCTCGCGACGCAGACGGGCGTTGTCGGCCCGCATGCGCCGTGACTCCTCAGGTTCACCTCTGGTCGCAAGGGTTTCGACCACATCTACGAGGCTACTCGACGCCTCTTTTAGAGCCTTTATCCATAGTGCCCTTAAGATTCTGGCTCTTTTTACATACGCTGAGAATGGACGCTGCATGCCATCCAGCGACAGCACGCAACTCCTCAGCATCCATACGGGATGTATCAGCAACAAGTCGCGCCTCCGAAGAAAGTTCTTCCTCGGAACCCGGCGCGCTTCTTTTTGCCACCATCGGTTTGCGGACTGCCCGAGCGCTTAATACGCGCTCGAACTCGGCCTCCTCCGCCTCTTCCTCCCTGGCCCGCAACTCGGCCCCGGGCCGGGGGAGCCCACTACCGCGTCTTTTAGGCGCACCCCGTCCACGCCGAGCGGTGCTGCACTTAGCCACTGCAGCACCGGACTCGGGATCGGACTCCGATGCGGCCTCGGGGGAACTGCGGATCACCCCATAAGTCCGCTTGCCAGCGGACGGCTGTGGTTCTGACAGATCGTCTGAATCTGTCAGAATCACAACCGGAGTCTCTCCACCACGCCTCACATGATTTTTGATTAGCCTGGTCGGTGTGGTATCGACCAGGGCAGGGACTCATGCACACGAGCGGTTCTTGCCCCCCCAAAGTACGAGGGCAGACGGCAGCAGCGGCCGTGCGGGATTGAGCACCCGCCTGGAGACTCATTTTCGAATCGATCATGACATGTTGTTTTGGGCGCCCTCGTCCTTACCCGGCCCTTCGGCAGACGTAGCACCTCCGGACCGACACAAAACAAAGAAAAGAAAAGACGAAGAAACACGAAGAAGAAAAGACGAAACGACGACAAAACAAAACAAAAACCCCGATCCCCCACGGGAGCCCCTCCACGGATGAAGCGGGCTCCGTATTTTCCCCCTCCTTGTCAGTCATGGACCGGGCACTGACACCCCCATGACCGACTCCCAGCAGGGTAATTTATTATAGAGGTTTTCTTCCTCGCAGCCAGATGAACAAAGCAAGCTCCGTCCGACCAGCTCTCGTTCCCGCTCATTGCGGGCTTACGAGATCTTGTGGCCGTGCAATGCTCGCTCCGAAAAGCAAGCGGCCACACATGCTAGGAGCTGTCCGCGCCGGCTGAAGCCGGTGCCCTCCATATCTGGGGAAACCCTCCCTATCCGCAACCCGGGGGACGGCCCAGATGGCGGCACTAGCGACCGCACACTGGTACATTAACCTGCCTAATCTAACCTACGTAAACGTAGGTATGTTCTTATATTAATATTAATGTAACATTTATTGTTCCAGTCTCGTTTATAACATGCTCTAACTATTTATAGTTAATAATCAAGTACATTTTCGCCTTAATTTAGAAAAAATACTATCTTTACCACATTATGATTTTTAAATAAAGACGAAAATTTACTTGTTTTTTTTTGTCCAAGAGTTTTTTTCTGAAAGTATTACATTATTGAAATAGTATATGTGTACAAATAATAAATTCAATAACTAAAAGAAATTTGTAAAACAAATTGTCAAATATTTTTTTAGTTTCTAGCATTATTGATATCATAAAACCTTAAAAAAAAGTATTACCGCTTGAGGGTGAAAAGTCACTAATACAGAAGTTTTGTCTGATTGACTATTAAAGGCCGATTAAACGGCACTTTAACCAATTTAGGTCGTCAATTGCCTCGGTAGCGGAGAAAATATTGGCTTCGTTATCCGGCAGTTTATGGTTATAAAAATATTTTGATAAAATCCTTTAAGCTCATTCCATTTAGGTTACAGCAAATAAATGGCAATTGACTCAGCGATGGCCGATTGAACTTTGATAACCTATAAATGTAAAGATCAAAACAAATTCATAATAATATAAGATTTGTATTGCTGATTGAGTACTTTTATTTTTTTTATATGTCTGTAAATATGATTTACCATGATTATTCAAATTAAAAAAATATATATATTAAAAAAACCATAAACACAGTCAGATCTCGATCCAAGAGTTCGCAAGATCGAGTTCTCCTCATGTTTGTAAATTTTTCATTCTATATTTATTTACAATTTAAATAAACGTTTTATTTAATAGTGTTAGTTATGAAATTAAACTTGGCTTAGGCTCGACTTGGATGTGCCTGCTAATGAAATCGTATCGCGAGACATTCTAGATTAACTTTAATTAAGCGGATGTTATTTGAAACTTAAGCCGGTAGAAATTTATCTTGTTTGATACATAAATTAAACATGAAATATACAAGACATTTCACTCGTGTGTTTTAACTTTGAAGTACTTTAATTAAGCTTCACCTGTTATCGGAGTGTAAACACCTTAATTATTGATGTTACGAATTACACTGAACGTTAATTAATAATAATAATACCTTAATGAAGTATTAAAATGTCAAATGTGAAATTACTACATATAATTAAAATATAATTTTAAAAGATTGTTTATTATGTATGTTTACTATTTTATTGGATAAAAAAGAAAATCTTTTAAGAAATTTGAACCCTAAAAAGAGTGATTTTAAAGTAGAAACTCCTAAGAATATCCTTAAATTATGGTCTTGGTTTGCAAGGTTTGCTTAAGGTACACACCCTAAGGTATATATATATGGTCACAGTTACTTACACATAGGGCTGCCAACTTTTTTGGAAGAAAAAAAAGTATAAAAACATTTAAATAGTAAACAAAAAGTATTTGGTACAAAAAAAAAGGATTTTTGCATTTTAATAACTTACTCATCTTTTGTTATTTTCGTCTATTATTTATTACTGTTATTTATTGAAATAATGTTACAAACAAATTACATTTCAAATTTATATAAATATAGAATGTAAAAAACGGATACGGGCAGGGATTCGATTCCGCGACTACTGGGAAACCGTCCCGTCGCTCTACCAACTGAGCTACCGTATCGCTGTCCGTCTCGGTGAATTAAGCATTCTATATGTGATCGTCTTTATCGGGACGGTGGTGACATCTATTAGGTTTCTTTCGAAAATCCTAACCAATGTTTCTAACTTTGCAGTATAGATAAACATTGAAAAGATGCCACTACCGAAATCAATTTTTGAAAATATCTTTAAACATGTATAGCCATGTTAAGCTTATTTAAATTTATATAAATATAGAATGTAAAAAACCGATACGGACAGAGATTCGAACCCGCGACTACTGGGAAACCGTCCCGTCGCTCTACCAACTGAGCTACCGTATCGCTGTCCGTCTCGGTGAATTAAGCATTCTATATGTGATCGTCTTTATCGGGACGGTGGTGACATCTATTAGGTTTCTTTTGAAAATCCTAACCAATGTTTCTAACTTTGCAGTATAGATAAACATTGAAAAGATGCCACTACCGAAATCAATTTTTGAAAATATCTTTAAACATGTATAGCCATGTTAAGCTTATTTAAATTTATATAAATATAGAATGTAAAAAAAACCGATACGGGCAGGGATTCGAACCCGCGACTACTGGGAAACCGTCCCGTCGCTCTCAGTTGGTAGAGTAGAGTAGAGCGACGGGACGGTTTCCCAGTAGTCGCGGGTTCAAATCCCTGCCCGTATCGGTTTTTTACATTCTATATTTATATAAATTTAAATAAGCTTAACATGGCTATACATGTTTAAAGATATTTTCAAAAATTACATTTCATTCAACAATTCTAAATTAAACTAATTAAATACTATTTTCTACAATCTGAAAAACTAAAAAAAAATAAAGAAATAAAGATCATTGTTTTTTTAAACTACAATACATTCTAATTAACCAGATGGAGAGGGTTTTATTACAAATAAAACTTACAATAACAACTGCTTAATTAGAAGTTACAGCAAGTCTTTTGAATTACAAGATGGCAAATCTAGCCTGGTAATGAAACCAGTATACTCCTTTACTTGCCGCTTTGGAGATATTTAGATTGTCATACTACCCTAACAAAATTGTACGTCGCAAGAACGAAGATATCATCAACTCACAGAACAATTATTGTTCTTTCATATCCTTGTACTAAAACAAGGAAAGTTAGGCAGTTTGCCCCAACAAAACTAATAACGCTTGCACTTATGTCCATATAACTTGACTTCTAGGAATCTATGTAAAAGGGCTCTTCACTGTTTATGCTCGCCGGCAAAATATCTTCAGAGAAATCAAATAATTTCAATATACATAAATACATAGAAACAAAGTAAGAACAATAATTGAATATTGGTTGGTTGTAGTTTGTTTCTAAAAGCCTAATATGAATTTGACACTCAATTTACTCTATATGAAAAAAAGATACAATTAATGTTATTCCATAATGATCTCGTTACATAAACTGAAGTACTATTAGCAGATCTAAGGGGATAGCGCCTCAAACTTATCTCGTCGTGCAAATTCACTTTAGCATCACCCATAAAAATGATACATTAAGGCACTTACGGCTAACGCCTCAAGGTTTACAGGCGTTTGGGACCGCTAAGGAATGTGTGACTCATAACAGTAATCGTCCTCATCAACTGTTTTCGTTTATGTGCCTACAGTTTTATGATATCTCATTTACGATCTGTGATGGAATTTACTTTGTCATAAATATTTATCGTTATTGATAAGTAAAAATTAAATTGGTAAATGTTTATGGGTTCTACATCCGGATATGAAACCGGAATAGAGAAAGGTCCTATATGAAAAATGTCTTTTTATAAATATGACTCAAGTCCTTTGTTTGTCGTATAAAAATAATATCAATAAGAAAGTTTATTTTATTTGTTTTGTGAATGATAGCAAAATTATATTTTTTCTAAGCAATAAATATAATCTATATATTTAAATTTAATTAAATGAATATTTATTTATTTATTTATTTATATCTTTTCCACTTAGAATCATAATCAGTGATCACTTGTGTACGTCAACATGGAAGTGTCAGGAGGGCCTATTACGATACTAGATTTATCGTAATAAGCCCTTCTGAAAAAGCACTTTCCATCTTAATGTTAAAGCTATGAGGGTTCCAAACGCGTCCTGGTCTGAGAAGAACCACACAACAAACTCAGCCGGATATATTTTTTGTTATTGTGATCACTGTTTCACAAACGTCAAACTTAAATGCAAATTTAGAACAACTAGAACCGTCGCAATCAATCGGAAAAGAAGCCTAATGATTTCAGGCAACGAAAATTAAATAATAATAACAGAAAAAATATATATATATAAATCTTCGGCCTGCCACACAACCAGTCACCGCAAGCAGCACCCGTTCACGAGCATAACACAAGAGCCAGCCATCACCCCCTTCGCACATATTTGAGGGAGGGAGGCAACCCGACTCCCGATGCTACCGCAAGTAGTGACTTCTAAGGAATCGGTGTGATGCAGAAGGTCGATAAAGCAACATTAATTTACAACAAAAAACAAATTGCGGAGATTACTAGCTATTCGCAATACAATACAGATTCATTCCCAGGCCATACCGTCGTCGATGTAATCCTTTACACTATAGTAGGATTTTTTTATTAAATTATTTTTAACATATAATTTAAATTTATTTAATGAGAGGCTTAAGGCTTCATTTGGCAGCTTATTATAAAAACGTATACAATTACCCTTAAAGGATTTACCTATTTTATGGAGCCTAGTGCCGGGCATAGTGAGTTTATTTTTATTTCTTGTATTAATTTTATGTAAATCACAATTTTTCTTGAACTTTGAAATATTTTTATGAACGTAAATTAAATTTTCATAAATATATTGATTGTAAACAGTCATAATTTTAAATTCTTTAAATTTATTTCTTAACGAGTCTCTTGGTCTCATATTATATATTGCGCGAACAGCCCTCTTCTGTAATGTAAATATGGTATCAATGTCAGTCGCATTGCCCCATAAGAGTATACCGTATGACATTAAGCTATGAAAGTAACTAAAGTAAACTAATCGAGCAGTTTCCATATTTGTTAAACGACGTATTTTTTTAACCGCGTATGCAGCAGAACTTAGTCTGCTTGACAAATCAAATATATGAGGACCCCATTGCAATTTTTCATCTAAAGTAATGCCCAAGAAAGTAGTAGATTTGACCAAGTCCAAATCCTCATTATTTAATTGTACATTGGTTCTAACATTTTTAACATTTGGTAAACTAAATTTGACACATTTTGTCTTTTTTTTATTAAGCAACAAATTATTGGCGTTAAACCAATGTACAACATCTGAGAGAGCATTGTTTACATCGTCAATAACAGATTGCCGTCTATTAACTTTAAAAGTAAGAGAAGTATCATCAGCAAACAACACTATCCCATGTTTTTCCCTCACTAGGTGAGGTAAGTCATTTATGTAAATGAGGAACAAGAAAGGCCCTAATATAGAGCCCTGTGGCACACCTATTTTTACCAAAGAACCAGGGGAACGTTTTCCATTTACATCAACTTTTTGAATTCTATCATTAAGATATGAACTAATTAAATCTAGGGACTTATTTTTAACTCCATAATGTTCTAACTTTTTTATAAGGATTTCATGTTGAACGCAGTCAAACGCCTTAGATAGATCACAGAAAATGCCAAGTGCATCCTGTGATCCTTCCCAGGCTTCAAATATGTTTAGTAATAGCTCTACACCAGCATCTGTTGTAGAGCGACCGGCACTGAAACCAAACTGGTTTTTGTGTAAAAGATTGTTTTTACTGAAATATGCCACAAGTTGAATTATTTTCTCAAAAATCTTACTAAAAGTGGGTAAGACTGAAATAGGTCTATAGTTACTAGGATCTAATGAACAGCCGGATTTGAATAATGGAGTTATTTTACTTTGTTTCATTAGATCAGGAAATATACCATATTCTAAACAATTATTAAATATTAATGCTAAGTCTGGCGCTACAATGTCAATTATGGACTTAAGTATGTCAACAGAAAACCCCCAAAGATCACTAGTCTTTTTAACGCTAATTGATCTAAATACTTTGATTACTTCTTGAGCATTAACTTTTTCAAACTTAAAACTACTAACACATTGATCTACATTCTCTCTAAGTAAACCCATAGCTGCAGCGGTAGAAGAATTTAAAGATAACGTTGTAGTCACTGGAATATTAGTAAAAAAGGTTTCAAAAGCAGTAGCAACCTCGAGGTCAGACGTGACATATTTATTATCTATATTTAATTTATAGTCGAACCTCTGGGATTTAGCTCTTCCAGTTTCCTCATTAATTATTTTCCAAGTTGTTTTTATTTTATTAATGCTATTTCCTATTTTATTTTGAATATGTTGATTTTTTGCTATTTTACATTGTTTTTTAAAAGATTTGGAAAATAATTTTACCTCATCCCTAAACTCATCACTAGTATTAAACATCAATTCCGCATACATATTATATAATTTTTCTCTATTTTTGTGTAACTCAGCAGATGCCCAATCACTAAACACTAATTTATCATTAACAACCACTGTTTTAGGAGTAAATATAGAGTTAAATAATTTAGTGAAAGTACTAAAAAAGTCATTATACATAATATTGGGGTTTGAATTTTTCATCAAAGGCAAATAGCGTACTAACCCATTTTTAATTTGTTCGATACGTTCTACAGTCACTGGTATAAAACTTATTTTCTGTTTTGATTTTTCTTTCTTGCTACAACTGAATTTAATAAATTGGCCATAGTGGTCAGAATCTAATGTATTGAATAAACATTTAAAATTTGGAATAACACTTGTAAAAATGTTATCAATACAAGTGGCACTAGTGGTTGTGACTCTAGTAGGCTCCATAAACATGTGTAAAAGATTATAAGATTTGAACAAATTTAAAAACTTTATACTTATTGAATTTTGTTCAAGAATATTAATATTGAAGTCTCCACAAATAATTACCTTTTTACTAGAATGTGATAATTTATACAATACCTCATCCATAATCTTTTCAAAATGTTCAAAGTTAGATGACGGTGGCCTATAAACATTTACAATTATGAACTCTTCTAATTCAACTGAAGCAAGTTCAGTTGTCCGCTCAACAGAGTGGCTCACTATGTCCTTGCGTTCTTTGAATTTTATCTGTTTATTTAAAATAATTAAAGAGCCACCATGTATGGAATTAACTCTGTTGAACGAACTACCAACCTGGTGGTTATTGAAATTAAATATTAATTCATCATTCTTAAGCCAATGCTCAGTGACACAAAAAATATTAATATTAAAAGTATTTAAAAACAATTCAATTTCTAATTCCTTATTTCTAATACACTGAATGTTCTGATGCACCAGGTTGATACAGTTTATGTTATGGTTTCTATTATTTATTTTAACAATTTTTGTATTTCTGTAATCATCATTAATATCATTATTTGATATCTTAATTATTTGGCTAGAGGATATCTCTACTGTCTTAATGTCTAGTTTAAACTACTACTAATACTACTATTACTAGTTGGATTTATTTCCAAGCTGTTTTTACTTATACAAGTAATTGAATGCTGTTCAATAGAAACAATTTTAGCCAAATTATTGGCTGTCATAGTAAAATAATATAATAGCGATGAAGCTACCTGTCTTTTAATATATGGAGATAGGTAATACCTACCATTAGTCAAGTTATAAAAGTTACTAACATTAGTGTTAGTGTCAATCACATGAAATTTGTCATTATACAAACATAAATTATATATCAGTAAATTTATCTTATATCTAATTTTATTTTCGGCCTGTGGCAAACCTTGATTATAGGGTAATGAAAACCAGACAATTTTATTGACATCTAAGTTACTTATAGTTTCAAAATAAAAATCAATTTTAGTGAAGTTTTATTCTCTCAATATTTTTTAAGCTTTGAGTATAGTTGAAGTTATAACTAAAAAATATATTATTACTTTAAATTCTAAGCAAAAGTAAATCAGCGGTAATTTTTCCCCATCCCCCATTCTCCATTTTTCTAAATAAAAAATCTCAACAAACCCTCGGCTTTGAGCTTTTGCGTGCAACATATTATGTCTATACATTTGAACGATGTGCCCAATATTTCAGTCGTTTTCACGAACCTGACCTGTTTTAATAAATCCTTTAGGCCGTTTGCTGAATTGGTAGCTCTGGGACATTATTTTATTGGCAAAAGTTATTTATGGTTTGACAGAACCTTTTTACCATGTCTATATTCATGAATTTCAATTAAAAATTTATACAATTAAATATTTTGTCTTTAAAAAATAACTTTTTTAACGTAGTTATTTTTATTTAATACTTTGTAGTTTATAGCTATATTGTCAATTAGCCATGGTTAGACCTACAAAAGGTGCTGCGCGGCTTAAAAAATACAGATCTCAAGAAACGGAAACGGATAAAATTAGTCATCTCCGTAAAAATGCTCTTCTCTTCGAAACACAATTTTACGTTCTCGTTAGACTATTAAAGATCGTGAAAAACATTGGTTGGCCATAAAGGCATATATAAAATCACGATTTCGCCAAGAATCTTTTGATCAGCATAATTCTAGACTCAGTAAGATCCAAGAGCATCTTGCGAATGAGTATTTTGAGCAGAGAGCTAATAGACTTGGCCTCATTATGAGCATCTGGCCAACGAGTCAGCTGAGCAAAGACTCATAGACTTGGTCTTGTTAATGAGCGTTTAGAAAACGAGTCAACTGAGCAGAGGGCTTATAGATTAGAAGTGAAACGAAACCGTACAGCAACCGAATCTGCTCAGCAACATGAGAACCGGCTAGCAGCAGCGTGTCAGAGACAAAGACTTCGTTCAATAAATGAGCGTAATTTTATAACTACTTTAAATCAATATGCTGAAGTACCATGTACAGTCTGTAAGAAATGATTGTATCCAAAACAATAGATGTCATTAGTCACAGCACGTTTTGATTTCCTTCCGGAGGAGCTAGTTTAAAACTTGAACAAAAATGCTCATAAAATAAAAACTAATGGGCTTACTTGATTCCATTTTTTATGGCATCAATTCGAAACTATTCCGCATCAAACAAAAAAAGAATTACGTAAATCCGTTGAGAAACCTCTGAGAAATCGGTGTACATACATTAAAAATATATATATATACCGGCCGAATTGAGAACCTCCTCCTTTTTGAAGAAGTCGGATAATAAAATAATTAGCAATAATAACAACAAAATACCCGAATATGTTTAGTTTATTATTATTTATTTTGTTTATTTTTGTCATAAATAAATTCAAATAATAATTCGTTCGGTAAATGAATTTAGACTGATGCCTAAAAATGTTAACAATGCTTATTCGATAGATTCTACATTTGATTAAATCTGTTTGTGGCAGTAAGTGGCAACGTAAGGTATGTGTAAAATGTTGTGGTGTTCGTTACGCATTAACTATTCGTATTTGTAAAGCAAACAATGAATAATCGAATTTCGCGAATGCATGGAAGGCAGAATAGAGTTTACAGCAAAAATATTTTAACAGGTAATGTTGTTTGCTCTTAATGAGATTATTATGATATATTTTTTTAATAGTAATTGTTTTGAATTCAAGATATGATGATTATTTATTGGTTTATGTCTAATATGTATAAATAAAATGAATATTAATTCTTTGACTCACCAAAACAAATCTTAAACAAAATTATTATTTACTATGTATTAAGCTTGAAATTAGTTCGAGAAGAGGAAAAAATCTAGGATTTTTTGTTTACATGTAGACTACACGTGCAAATGTAAGTAAAACGTATTTATTTTTTATGATGAATCTCGGCTTTATAAGTGACTTATCACATAAAATATAATAATATTTTGTAATATAACTGTGTAAAGCGTACCTACTTTTGATCTACCTAGTTATTACACCTAGGTAAAAAATCGTACATATTAAAATATTCCTTTTCAAGACAAAATTTTATATTCCTATATTATCTATACATAATAGATATAATGTTTAAATTATTATATAGCGTAGAATGTATTTCTATTTTAATAATTTAAGGAAGCGTTCAAAACTAACACAAAACAACAGACGGTATTGTTAATATGTTTAGTGCCTAAACCATTTTCATATCAATTTGTAAGTAAATTTAAAAACAAATATATTGTTTTATGGGACACAGGTCAATTCATGCCACCCGCAGGCATGATGATTAATCGTAGCAGGGAGTCTGAGCGGAAAATAACTACTTTGTGAGTTTTCAAAAGGTTCAACTGCCACTAACAGGAATGTTCTGTAACTGTTCGCTTACTTTGACGTTGATTCCTAAGTTTTGCTTACTGAAACATTAACAAGAATAATACAAGGATAATAATGGGATATAAAATACATGACCAATGCTCTTTTTCAACTCAAGGGACTGGAATACTGATCTCACATCGATATAATCAGTTTTGATGTCTTCATAACATTAAATGTAAAGGAAGCTGTATGAATGTAAAGGAATATCTTTGTCTATTTGTTCTTATTTTTACAACAAAATTATAAACTAGGTATGCGTTTTTATAATATAAAAATATATCAACAGATTTATTAATTATATTTAACAAAAAGAAGAATTAATGAATAAGAATAGCTTTAGAAACCAAAGTATCGTTGAAGAAAAACAATGCCTTTAAAGTCAAGTATAATCATTGCATCACCACGCATAGATCATCACCACACATAACTCATCACCATACATAACTCATCACCATACATAACTCATCACCATACATAACTCATCACCATACATCACTCATCACCACTCATAACTCATCACCACACATAACTCATCACCACACATAATTTATAAGATATAAATATCCCACTACGTCCTATATTGAAAATGTGTATACCTGAGACCGTGGCTCTATGATACGCTCACAACATTATATTCACCCTATTTGGTTGTTCAGGCGACCCATTAATACCGATTACACACAATGCTAATAACCAGATATAACTCTTTGTTCTAAACTCATATTATGATCTTAATTTATTAATGTGATTATTCAAAATACACAACATCCTAATATGTCAAAACGTATATAAAATTAAATAGTAATAAATTATAAACAAAATATAAGTAATTTAAAAAAAGAATAAAAGAGAGTAAAAATAAATTAGGCATACAAAATTCATCAAACTAGTAAATAATTACGAATAATATTATATATATTGTAGATGTTCAACATAAAAATTAGTTTCTTTACTCCCGACGCTAAGTCGATTAGTAGCTAGCGATGCTTCACGCCAATTAGATCTGTTTGCGCAGATCCGTGCATCTTATTACTCTAGAATTTATAGCGACTAACTTTCCTATTTAGTATTTAAAAAGCATTTACTTGTTTATTCCGACTTGTCATAAGTATTCGAATTACAAATTGTAACTAACGCTAGGGATTAAGAAATATTTGAATTTAAATATTTTTGAAGATTAATATAATAAATATTATAAGCCAGAAAGCATTTCAATAATTAGTGTATCAAAATACGTAAACATTATTATGTTATCATTTTGTCTTCCAGTTTTTATGTTTTCCAAACGCTTTTATGTATTAAAAGTATTATATGCCTATTGTAATTGTTAGATTGATTCTGTATCTTAGAATTACTTAGAATTAATCAGTGTTTATTTTTAAGATTAAAAAGCTAAGAAATTCACATTGAAGATTTTTTCTAACCTATACTAATTCATATATTAAAAACTATACTAATTCATATAGTTTGTAACTAAAACAGAAGGAGAAAAGAAGACAGTGAGAGATAAGTCTCCATTACACAAAATATACGAATTAATGAGTTTAACAGAAAATATAAAACACGAAAAATTTGCATATGTAAATGGAATACTATTCGTAGCATACGAATACGAACAC
Organism: Napeogenes sylphis; assembly: GCA_959347405.1. Classification (NCBI taxonomy): domain Eukaryota; kingdom Metazoa; phylum Arthropoda; class Insecta; order Lepidoptera; family Nymphalidae; genus Napeogenes; species Napeogenes sylphis. The sequence continues at coordinate 22,495,461 of OY365788.1, read as the reverse complement.
AAATAAGAGCCATTGAACCGCATACATTTCGTTTTATTTAATATAAAATACGAATGTTATTGGTGAAATCTAAATTAATTGTCATAAATTTTTGATAGAACGATATTATTTATTTAATAAATCATTTCCAATTAGCTTCTTATTCTAATTATTACTTTTTTTTTTGCAACGTGAAGAAAAAGCTCGTACATTTAAGGACTCTTTGGAGTTCTTTTATAAAACAATTTTCGATTAATTATTTCAGTAGCTGGGATGAAACGACCATTCTAGTTAGTGCTGCATTTTCATTAATATCTAGATTTCTTAAACGAGCTCTCTGATATTAAAGCGACGTGATTAAGATTCTATTCATTAGTCATGCAATTGTTCAACATCTTTACGCTATTGTTTCAATACTTTCTATTCATTGTTATCTCATATAAAGTATTTTTTTTCATATTTTTTGTGGTTTTTGAAAAGTGTTTTTAAAATAAATTAAACATTTTTAATAACATATTTTAGTAAAAAAAATAATATCAAGAATGTTGGTAAGTTCTTAATAAACTTACACATACAAAATCTATATTTAATAAAACTTATAATATGAATGTAATAAGGCTAAATATATTTTTAAAGTTTGTCTAGTCTAACAGTACAATACTTTTACACTTTTGAATATAAATTTAACTTCATTGTCAAAAAAACAACCATTACATTTATAAACTGAAATAGAATTCCTGAAATTAGACTTGAAATTATATTTTTATTCTCGCTGAGATACAAATTTAATCCAACCAAAATAAGAAGCATCTCGTCAAAAGCTATATTTACTTTTCCTGCTATAGTTTCATTAGATGTGCTGTAAACGACTCTATGAAATTGCACTCTAGCAACATTATTAAAATATGAAGGAAAAGATAGGTACTAAAATGTCTTTGCTTTTACATAGAATAACTTCAAATTTGGCAAGGAGACGACAAATTCTCATTGCAGCGGGCGCCGGTGGCAGGTGTGCGTACCGTGAATAAGGAAACCCGCTTTCTGCATTTGCTGAGAATATTTTTGTAAGAAAGTGTTTCGAGAACCGCTATACCTTAGCGCAAAATCTCTTGCTTCTTAAATCAGCTGTATTATCTCTTTATTGTATGTCTTTGTCTTATACATATCAAGTAACTATTTGACTTTACAAGTTTTTAGGAATAAAATAATAACTTGGAATAAAGTTTTATATATTTTGGAATCCTATTCCAACTTTCAGATACCTTAACGTATCCATATGATAAAGTTTAAATAAGCTTTTTTCATATTATTCTTTTGTAATATTTATTTTGTTTTCAAGTTAAATAATTTCCAGTTAATATTCAGATTGTCTTCTGAATGAAGAAAATTATGAACTGTATATTAATTCCTTATTTTAAAATAAACTATAAGGCAAATTAAAAAAAAATAAAAGAGATATTATAATAAGTATACATTTATGAAACTTTCTTAGTACATTTTTTATTTTGTGACTGTGTTCGAGAGCTTAGTGATTTAATAAGAAAATAATGCCTAAAAAATTAAAAACCAAAATCATGGTCATTGAAAAAATCCAACTTTCTTTGTAAGAACATTATCCTTCACTTTTTTAATGATTACTGTATATGATATTTTAGTTCAATTACATTTTATTTACATTATAATGACGGGCATATAAAATGGACGAAGTATATAAAATATTTTAATTATTTGTTCTGAACAGAATGTTTTTTACTCGTAATTGAAATTTAATTTCACACATACAATTTTAAAATAAATATCCCAGGGTCTCAAGTCCCAAGCATTGCTTGCACTCCTCTCCTTGTAAAACGATGGGCCCCGCACCCGCACGCTGAATCCATGGAATGCTAAGAAGCATAATCTGTCGTCTATTTCAGTTTCATTTTGACCGTTCTTATTATTTATTTTAAATTTAGTATGTAATACTTATACAAAAATTTTAATTTAATATTTTTTTAATAAAATAGAAAATATTGTTATTTTTCGAAGTAATATAAATGTATAACAATAAAAATAGCTACCGCAAACTCGAATTCCTGGAAGCAATAAAATATAAAGTTAAAGTTAAGTTAAACGTCCCTATGTAACAAGTTCCGGAGAAGTTTTAAAGTACTTTTAACAGCATCGCTTGAGGTGATTTTGTCCCTTGCGTTAAATAACATTGTAGCAGAAGTTTTAAAACTGACACATTTATATATTCAGTATAAAGTTCCAAAAATTACATGGCGAACCAGTCTTAAATATTTGAGCATAAATATCAAGCCTTAAAGCCTTTGAGCCAATGAATTTTATTCAAAATATCATAACAGCACCGCACAGCACATACATACTGAACAAATCCTGTAATATATAAATATATATATTACATAATTTAGTAAACAGATAAACCTTGATTATTGTTTTTTATTCGACATTTTTTCCTCAATGGTGTCAAATAAGATTTTGAGGGTGGAATAAATGTATTTTGTATCTTTTTAGACTACACTTGTAAAAAATACAAATATTCATCGGCATTTTCATAAAATATTAATATTATTATATTCATAAAATATTGTGATTGAAGATTTAATTAAATGTTCACTGTTTTATTTGCCTTGTTTTTTTTTAAAAGATATAACTTTATTCTGAAAGTAACACATGAAATAAGGAATAAGAAAGATAAATTATACCGATGTTATGGTTTCTGCTAATGTAGTTTGACTCAAGTGACCATTAATACGAAATGAAATGGAACTTTGTCACAGGTACAGGTACTTTGTCTTTATCATAAGGTACCATATAGGTTATCATTACGTCATATTTCACAAGAAATAAACATGAACTCTATATATAAGCATGTATACTAAATAATAAGTATGTAAACTGGTCAGAACAACAGTGCGAGCTACAGTGAATTGATTAATCACAGCTAGATTCCACAAATTTACATTAATTCTACAATAGTTGATTGTAATCCACTAAGTTAAAAAAATAATATGAACTAATAAAAAGTAAATTACAAAGGAACAATATGTTACTTAATCTATTATATGTTACGAAACAACAGAATAAGTAAAATATTATTTTTAAATGACAATGATTAAATCTGCAGTAAATATAATATGATACAGTATTGTCAGGAAATGTAAACAGAAATATCATACTCTGTCATTAACCACACCACTTACAATAGAGTATTGATATTTCCGTTGCGGTCTAGTTTAGAAACATAAAATAAATGTAATGCAATACAGGATTTTTTTCTATAACGATTTCTTTACAAACATACGATTAGTATATACAAAGTAAATTCAGACTCGAAATCATAGATTTTAAGATAACACAATGTACTGTTCTGTGATGAAGTATAATCCAAAGTGTAGAGCTTAGCATCTTAGAGCAATAGGATATTAGGTAAATGTTAAATTAAATAAATTATATGTATATGCGATACAGTAGCTTTTTTAGAGCGATGGGACAGTTTTCCAGAGGTCGCAGGTTCAAATCCCTGCCCGTATCAGTTTTATTTTTTATTCTATATTTATTTAAATTTAAGTAAACTTAACACCGCTATACATATTATATTTTATTTAATAATTGGACACTTGGCTACTTTAATAATAACGATGATCAGAATACTTAATTAGTTTGATAGGTCTACTGAACAGGATATTTTTTTAGCTCAATGTTTAAAAAGCTTTTTAAAGTCATGCAATTTTTTTCTCACAGATATCATCCACGTTATATAACACAGAGTAAAACATTTATTTCTGAAAAATATGCATTATAAAAAATAAAACCAAGTCGAAAAAGAAACAGTCATTTTTGAGCAACAGAGATGGATCACTAAACTATATTTAATAAAGTTAACAAGTTTATAAATAATCTAATTAAACATCACCTTATGTAAAATAATACTATATACTAAAATTAAAATAGCGTAACAGTATATTTAGGCTAGGCAGGCAGGTAGTGTCAAATTCATATTAATACATACTTTAAGCTTTACATAGAGTTTAACAAAACTTTGTGTGTAATTAATACAGTTTAAACATATCAAATATACTATCGTAATGGTGTGTGTATTTTGTACCATTTAGAGCTTACTGGATTCCAACCATTTATCTCATTTAGTTCATAATTTAACTTTGAAGCGCTTTGAAGCGCTTAGAGGCACGATGTAGCACGTTTTAGAGATCAAACATAATACTAGTCCCTTATAAAAGTTGATAAATCCTAGTCGAACGCGTAAAATCAGATAAAGAAATTGATATGAATACTGGTCGTATTTAATTGCTATTCGCCCTCATTTTATCATTTGTAAAACCTACACCAGTATAAAAGTACAAAAGTTGAAAATCCTTTTTTTTTGTCATTTAGTTATTTAACATAATAACAAGACTTAATTTTATATTTAATAAATAAAACACATTGGTTGTTTATGTCTTATTATTTTATTTAATGGTGTTAGCGTAGCATAATAAAAAAAAACATTAAGAATAGTTACATAGAACTGATGGTATCGAAGATATTCTTTTGCATTGAGTTAATTAATTCGATAGTTCAATTTGTAAGATACTATTCTCCACTTTATGGTTATTGCCTCTAAAAACAACTAGTTTAATCAAGGTAATATAAACAACAACTTTAATAAGCACCTCATCTCAATTTACTAATTTACATGTTTACTATCCAATTTATAAAAATCTTCAGGCTTCATCAAGTAAACTTAACCAAGTGTGGATGTCAATTTGCATTACAAGCGTACTTGAAGACACAATCGATTTTCGATTCTACAAGCATGATTAAATGTCAAGCATCATGCATACCTACTTATATAATATATGTTAGTTCTCGTTGTGGATATAGTAAAAATAACTCGGATTTGGTAATGTTCAATAACAAAATCGATACGCTCTTGAATACAATTGAATAATCTCAATAAAATCGTTAATCATTTTAACTTTATATATGGGTTTTACTACTTCAGCTCACTACTCCAAGAAAATGGGTTATAACTAAGTCAGGTTTCTTAATTCTACTCCAATATTTAACCAGTACCACCCCTCCCTTAACCTGAATAATAAATATGAATGGAAAGCCATAACGACCTCGTTCACATTAATATAAATATCTTTCGTTTTAATACCAACATATTGTTATATATTTTTTCCACTTTACTAATTATAGAAATAGCTTTATATTTTTTCCACTTAACTTATTATGGAAATAGCTTAGCCTGATTAAATTATAAAAATAATTAATTAGTCTGATATAATTAGTAATAAAATCTTTTATCATTATGGTGACGTGATTCTGTGAACTTTATGGAAATTTGATAGAATTATACGGCACTTATTTTTAAATTATATATGTATTATGATAACATATTACTGAAATTTGAAGGTGCCATACATAAGAGTGTATAAGCACAGGGACAAAAATCAATTCATACAAACAGTGAGAAAAAACATGTGTTGTTTAATGACTATAGCTTTAAATCATTCATTTTTCAAACAATACATTCCATATTTCAAAACGAATTTAGGTTATCGGAGTTTAACATATTTGTACAACCTTAGCTGTTCTATTGGCATAGAACACGCAACCAAAGAGTCCTATTAGGTTATCGGAATGCCAATACGGGGTTTTTTTGTATAATAACTACACAAATTTATGAGGCGAAATGTTTTTTAATAATATTTAATTTATTTACAATTTTATTTTCTTTTTGTTTCACTAGGTTCATTTCAGGTTTCATTTAATGTTCTGCAGTAGGCTCTGTTAAACACATACATATTACCAAATTAAAAAAGGGAGTACCTTGTTTATAATCTTAATTTTTTGAGCATTGCTTTCAAATGTTTAGGCACTTGCGGAATGTTTTTAACATTAAATGTGAAAATGTGAGATATTTATCATTTTGTATTGAAATTATAGTGCTTCACCCAAGATCAAAGCTGTTGAAACTTTTGCAACAATTTAGAACCAATCGAAGACTCTTTTGTGGAACCACTTATCACTTTAGTGTTCTATAAAGATTGTATCTACTTCTTTTTGTCCTATTTCAAGACAGTATCTTTCACTAGTAAGTTGTGTAAGCGAAGTTTTACACAAGTCATGTATGTAACATAGAGAATTCTGATAGTCCAGTTCAAATTCATCAATGTATATAAAAATATTAATAAAAATAAGAACACAAAATAAAAATATGAAACTGACTTATTCCAGACATGTAAAACGGATATTGTTGCAAGACAAATAAAATTATTCGTTTTATTTTATGCAGTTTGTGTGATTTCATTAAAATGAAACAACGAGTCAGCTTGCGATATTACTCCCCTGTGTCACTTGCTCACAATTAATAATAGAAGTCTGCAAGTTGAATGCCACATGTTGTTGCATGGGCTTCTCTCCGGGTGCATTCTGAATACAGATGAGCTTATTTATGTAAATCGCCGTTGCCACGGCCAGTATGACGCCCGGTTTTAGTAATCCCGAGCGTCGTAAGTGATTGATGCCGGCGCCGTTGACGTTCCGCTTTGCTAGCGATTATCTCTTTGAACTAGATCAGATAGACACTCTCTATCTCTTTAGCATATAATAAAGTATTTTTTAAATTATTTATTTTATATAACGCAATCATCTACATAATATAATTGAATTATTAAAAGCTATATAAAAAATAAGGTAAGGTAAAATAAGGTATAAAAGATATACCAACTCATCAATATTTATTCATCTTTTCACTATTATGTAAAACCGATGTGAATAATCTTTTCAAAATAATCCGTATTCTTAGGAGCTACGGTGAATAGACTAAGGCTAGAGCCCTAGAGGGTCGTGCCCTTCATCTTTTTTATTAAATAAAGCTATCTGTTTAATTTACTGTAAAATATTTTTCACTTCTTTTTGATAAAAGCCACATTTATTTAAGTTCTAAGAAACAATTATCTCAATAATATAATTTGCTACAAATAAATAAAGTTACATAAAAATTTAAATAACAAGTTGAAAATTTTCATAGGTATTGACTTTTTGATTTAAGAATAGAGATCTCTTTGATTTTTAACTGTACTTTATGATTCATTACTTGGAATTCAAATAATTATAGCGACAGCTTGAATAAAACGAGCATTTCAATTAGCGAAGCATTTTCATTAATATCTAGTTTCGGAACGAGCTCTGATATTAAAGTGACGTGATTCTATTCATTTTGCAAGAAGCGTAATTGTTATAGATCTTTGAAATTACTCGGTTTTATTTTTTAAATTAACTTGTGCTTTAAGTTGGTTATTTTTAATTTGATAATTTATATAATCTACCCGCAATAGAAAGTTTAAAGAAGGAAAATGTTGTGAAATGTATTTAAATAAAGAACGTATTTTTAATTAACTTCAGCGATACATATTTAAGTACAAAATATTTTAATATTTTTATTATATGTCGCAATCTATGAGAATCTTCTTGAAATAAAATTTCGTTAGAATTTTTGACTTGTCGACACCATCTATAGAAAATAACCCTAAAAAACAAATCAAACGTTTAAATAGATAAACATAAAGAAAGCAATACTGATATTATGTGATATACTTATATGCAATAAAATTGAAATATTGTTAATAAATACTATTTCTGTTAATTTATAAAGCTCTTGCAACTTTAATTATTTTTGGTTACACCTTTTTGAAATCCTTTCATCTTCGTAAATTTAAAAGAACATTTTTGGATGTGGAACGCGAACTTTGATGTGGATACAATAAATAGAAATCTTCACGCTGTGATGTTTGATTCGTTATACCAGTGCAGGCACACAAAGTAACTAAGCGAGTAATACGCCGATAGGCATGATTTAAAAATGTCGAGAATTCTATCTGAAAAAACTTTGGATTGTTAAAATACTCGTAAGTTTAAAATAACATGATCTTGATAATCTCGAAACGTCTTTTAAACATTTCAAGGCATACTAAAATATGGTTCGTTTTATATTTATAAGGTTTGATTTACAATTTCGAAGATACTTATTCTAATAACATCAACGCCAGATTTTGACATTTTCATTAGAAACCACTTCAAACATTCTCTTATACCATCGTCACAAATTTGCTAATTCGTATAGGCACGTAAAAGGAAAATTAACCCACTGTACTAAATTACATTTTCGCATGCTTAACTTTAACTTAAAAGGGTCGCTTTGTACACAAAGTTCTTATGTTGCATTTTAATTCATTTATTTTATATATTCTAACATGATATTGTGTAATGACGATAATATTTATTTGTTTATATATTTATAGTATTAACTTTCACTTTACGTCTGTTTTAATCAAGGAGAATAAATGTACATAGGACTCTGCTTTTTATTTTTAAAATTATGAAACCTTTTAAGATCTCAGTTTAACCCTTGCGTACTTATGTTTCTTCGTCAACGAAAAATGCAAATATTGTTACTTGTTACTTTTTATTTCTCCTTGGGGTAAAATGAATATTATTTTTATTACAATATTACATATAAAATACTTTTAAAACCTCTAGTAATTATATTGGTATTACACACGCAACTAAAAGGCCTTGTTAGATTATCATGGAACGCTATGCCATATTTTATGATTGTAAAACATAACTTTATATTTTGTTTCGAAATATTAATATTGTACCTTAACAAGTAGATTTGTATGTAAATGTTTTTTCTCATTTTTTAAATCTAACCTGTTTAATACAATGTTAATTTATTTATAGACATCATTTAAATTATTATTATTAATACAGAAATATGAACATAATCTATACTGAACTTTCTTGTCATATCTTGGTTGAAAAAGTTTTATTGATGTCTTTATTATATTAATGGTCTTGGGAATTCCATTTCCCTTGGAAAAAATCCCTTAAAACTTTGCAATTACTAAAAGAATTTTAATAAGATTTTTAATGTATCTAATATACCCAAGCGTACCCTCGCAGAATACCAGACCTTTTGAAGTAATTTTCCTCAAGGTAAAATTTAAATGAAGAGAAATATAATTACAAAATTTTAATAAAGTTCTTCATGATTGTGGACACTTACGTTTAGTTAAAACTCAATAACTATCTCCCGTTTTCCACAAAGTTTAATTACGTGATCAACATCGGCATTAAATTATATTCTATTTAAACATAAATAAAAACTTAATGTTAATAATCGATAAGCTTTATTAATGTAATTACTTTGAGAATAATAATAATCCTACGGGTAATTGAATGTTGAAAATTGAAAGCTTTGTGGGTAACCATTGTAAAAGCCCTTGCACTGGCTATAGTAAGTAAAAGTTTGCTATTCTGTTATTAAGTTTACAATGTAAAACCAAACATAATAGTATCATATATTATACTCATGTATTAATTTGTAAAGTGCATTGTAATAAAACATTCTCCAGTAAATATTTTCCTTAAAGCTACAAGCTATTATTAAAATAGGTTACATTATATTTCCGATATTATTTCTGCATAATATTTTCATAACTATTTTAACTTAGAGTGAAATTATAATTATCCTTTTTATATAAAATTTATTCTGCTTATGAAATGCGCTGTGACCCGGATAGTTGACTGATTGCTCCAGTAAATATTAAAATCATAAAACGCTACACGTTAAGCTGAAAAAATTCTCAGAAATTAAATCAAATGTATTCAGACAACCTGTTTATGGTAGTATATTTAAGAGAGTATTTTTAAAAATAAAATTGTATTTATTTTTTATTTTTTATATTATAATAAAAAAGATTTACATCGTCAAATTGTAAATATTGAATAAGTTTATCTAACCTAAATGTGCGTGCTGGGGTGAAAAGTGTGGTGCGAACAGTGTGTTTGTTTAAGCATGGTCCAAATAAGCGCTGTAATTTATTAGTAGAGATAAATTTCAACCCTAAATATAGTCGGGAAACATATAACCTATATTGATGATAAGGGGCAGCAAATATTTAGTAGGGATGTACAGCTTTCAGCATCTTTCGTCGAATAAACATCTTTGTAAGCGATAAAGGGATGATTTACAATATTATTTATTTTAAAAATTATGCCTATTATATCGATTTTTAATGTATATAAAATGTTGGTTCATCACTAGTAGTACTATGAATGGAACTTCTGTCTCTTCTTAAAAAAACTAAAAAATAGAGTAAAGTACAAATTAAACCAAGTAAAATCCCCTGAATGAGAATAACATATTTCAGTTTGTATATGTACTTTTCTGTGATCCACAACAAACATCAAATTCAATTCAAAAGTATTGTTTTGAGTTTTATGTTACGCATACTCAACACGAAGCAATAATGTTGTCAAAAATAATATTTTATTTGTTCAGATTTACAATAATTTTCTTGATCAGATAATTTATAATTGTCACACACTTAATATAAAACAGTCATCTCTTTTTCAGAGGCAGAACCCGTGAGCGCCAGGCATTGGTTATTTTATAAAATCAGAAAGTTTATCTGTGCGTGTCCCCAAAACAGATGTCACGCACACACACAGCACTTTATAAAAATTATTTTTCAGTGTGGTGATTATTATTATTTTTATTTGTGATCGTTCTAACTTTAAAATGTTACACTGTGATGGTCTTATTTACTAAATTCTTTTATATCAGCGGTTTTTATTTCTTGTGCACTTTCTTGTCATGTCACTATATAACATAATAATGTTGGCGTTCAAGCAGTTAGAAGTCGAGTAAGACTTGAGAGTTGGTTGTAGATGTGTTGGTTTTTTCGAGTAGATAAGTGCAGCTACAAAGTAAGTTTCAGCAAACGCATCGCAAGCAATTTGTTTGTCTTATTTGAAATAACCCCTGTTTTAAAATACGTGCTTTTAATTTAATAAAGCTTCTTTACTCTAATAAGTTATTGCAAAGGAAGCTTTGATTTGTACCCGGAATTGATACTTTTTATTTTTATTTATTTATTTTCAGAAAAACAGATTAAAATAAATCATAAACTAAATAAAATTTAAATAAATAATTTGTGTAAGGAGTCAGGATCCAGAAGACAGGAGTCCAAACTAGGTAGACCTGTAGTATGGATCTACTAGTCTCCCTTCCCCTCATTTACAAAACATAAATTATAAATATTATGTTCGCGATTTGAAGGATGAAAAAACAATAATAGAGATATAATTACGAGAGAGAGATAGAAAATTACAAATTCACAATGACAAAAAAGCTTATTTATACAATTAGAAACAAAAAAAAACAATAAAATATAGGGCAATTAGTACAAGGTGTTTTTACATTTTACATTTTACATATTTATGTAATGAGTGTTTTGTTTGAATCCATAACAGAATTAATTCAGTGTAACTTGAATGCCGGAATACTTCTGTTTCATCACAATTAAGACTCAAAAGCCATTTCGTTATGGATGTTTTTAATTAATGCTATAGAGCTAATAGAAAACAGCTTATTTTCATGATAGTATACCTTCAGGCCTTGGAAAAACATAAATTTTAGCCCAAATTTAATGCTTGATCGTGGTGATAAATTATCTCTTGTCTTATCCAGTTTTACACATTACACGTTTTCTGTATTATGATTTTATATTTATGCTGCTTGAGAACAGTCAATAGTATAAATAATTGTATAGGTCAAAGAACATTTGCGGTTTTAAATAGGTCTACTTTAATAGGATTCAGACGATGTTTGGAATAACAAACTTAATATTAATCTTCTTTGAGTTCTTTCTACATGTAACATGTAGGGTCTTTGCTGCTTCGCCCCAAGACTTAACACAATACGATAAAAGTGAGTATTTATAAGCAGCTTTGACGACATCAATGTCAGCTACATGCCTTAGTTGTTTAAAAATATAGGAGAGGTTTTTAACATGCTCTGCGAACGAAAGATTTTTATCTAAAAGTTGAAATTTAGCGCTATAATTTGTAGAATTGTTACCGTTGGAAAATATTATATACTAGCATTCAAAGTCAGAGAATTTAAAGCTAATCATTTACTCAGTCTCAAACCGTTCTGAGCAATCGAGCAGATACTTCCCAGGTATCAGTATAAAAAACTATCCATAACTTTCAAAGTGCAGTTAACAAAGATTATTTATATTAATAGGGAATAAATAAATAACAATAAAAATAAAAAAAATGATATCTTTTTAAGCAATAGATAAAAATATTGTATTATATTTAAATGTTTCTATGACCTAATAAGTACTTGTATGTTACAGCAAACTTGTAATTCTAGTAATTAGAAATGTCAAATAACTAACCATTAACAATTAACAATAAATGCTAATATTTCATCAAATAAATAACTAAAACTGGCCAAATTTAGAACGACTAAGTTGTTTGGTTTCAGCTCCAATCGCTTAAATACATAGCGTGACTGTGAAGCATTTATCAATCATATATGAACTTTTTTATAACATGTGGCAACCGATTAATAATGCTTAGCTTAAATATGAAAACATTAGAACCATTTTATTTAAGAGTAGAAGTTAAAAATATTCTAAGCCAAGTATGATCCTTCAGCGTCCAACTAAACGTAACCGTTGAATTTTAGTACTTAGGTAGCGTGGCGTTCTCTACTCTGGCGATTTTTACATAAACAATACAATACAATTAACTTTTTTATTACTCTTTTGGTAGTACTACTTTGCTACTACTTTTGGTAGTATTATTGTGGGAAAAATTATACTGAAAATCATCAAAGTAAGAGTTACCCAGATAGCCACGTAAGTACCCGCGAGAGAAACTCGAAATCATTAAGAACGCCAACACCTGAAAAAAACATGTTTTTTGTATGGTGGACAATTATTTTAACATATCGTATGAGTTATATTCCAAAGTGTAAAAACTTTACTCTTTAATTTTCTTATTAGTAATAATTGAAACAATAATAAATCAAACAAAATTGTCATATAAAATATACGTCCACTACCTGAAAATCCTTTCAACGCAATCCACAATCTCTTAACAAGAGGCTTTTCAATTTGCTTGATAAAATTTTTACGTATCAATGTTAAGCCTATCGTGATAACTAGGAAATACGTTTAGGGGAATTCAAAGTGCATTAGTTTCAGTAGCAGCAACACCCTAGACATATAAACCCTGTTTTGCTCTCTAGAGTATTGTCAGAGTTTTCAAATTAGACTAATGGTATAATACTTGACGTGTTACGTTAGTAATATGGTTTGTTTAATTGTGCGGCAAGGTCTCAATGGTATTTATTTGTATAATTTTATTTTGAGCTAGTCGTATGTAATTATAAGTTAAAACAAGTTTTTGTTAAAAACTAATGAAAGCGGTAACTTTAAATCATTACATCAATGCCCCAAAACTTACTTAATTTTATTCGGTTATCGATGTCATTTCAATGAACAAAAATAATTCAAGCGTGATATAAGATTGAAGATGGTAGCAACGGATTCATTGTCAGCATTTTGCTTCTAACATTACTTTTTATTAAAATATTCATCCCAGGTATAACGAATAACGAAGATATAACTCTCCTTTCTTCGCTTAAGGCTTCACTAGATTTCATGATCAAAATAATTCTTGCGGTTTAGTTATTAATTTCTAATCGTTGCATTATACCTTACCAAACTTATAAAAATCTATCTATATATATAAAAATGAAACCCGTTTTCCTTGGTCACGGCATCACCCGTGAATGGCTGGACCGATTTCACTAATTCTTTTTTTGTTGTATTTGTTATTATTAGGAGAAGGTTCTTACGGAAAAAAATATTAAGAAAATCTCTCAGAAATATTGAAAAATGTACATTTAATTTTGCATATTTTTAAAAACGCGAGTAACAAATGTCAATGTCATTCACAGCCATAGATTATATTGATGAAAGAGCGTCGTATTGAGCTTAGTGTTTAAATAAAAATGCAAAGTTGTTCAATAGCGATTTGTAAAAATATTAGTGAAATTATTGAATCCTAAGAAATAAACACTATTATGAAAATATATATTTTGTTTTTTATTTAATTAAAAATTAGTAAAGTCATTTTCAGGAATAGCGAGACCAGGGAATTATGGATTCATTTTTATATGGAGGATTCAGTTCAAATTGAATAGGTACTCATACCTAAGATAGGTCAGCTATACAAAATAAAGTAGTGCATCATTGCAACGCTAAGGCGGTACGAAGTTCGCCCGGTCAGCTAGTTATTCATATAACTTATATTTGACAGTATTTTTTCAAACCTAATATTGTATTCGTTTAAATTAAAACATTTTATTTTCAGACCCTGAACTTTCTACAGCTATCACGAACGAAACCTGTTTGGTAAATTAGGTGGATTATGAAATATGTATAGATATGTGGGTTGAGTTCTTGTTGTCCCCGGTGAATGAGACCTACATAACACATATGTATATGTCACCGGGCGGGACAAGCCGCCGCTGTGCTTGAATAATTCATGAGACATATGGACTAAAGCAGACTGGATTTCAGACGAGAATTTTAAAATATCTATAGAAGCTCCGGATTGAAAATTCTTTTAAAAACACCTCTTGTATAAATTCAAAGATATAACATTTATAACGAATGTATTTTGTGACCATATTTTTCAAATGTAAACTGGAAAATGTTTTTATAGAATGCAATTTGGTGTTGGCTTAGTTGAACGATACTAAAAATATAAAACAAAGTCGTATAGCAATTCTACTTTGCAGAATAAAATATATTATTGCAGTATAAATCATATGCAAGAGAATTTATTGCATCATATTTGCTATCTTAGTAAAAGTGTGTCATATTTTAGCATTTCAAAAAACAAAAAATATTTTTTAAATATAAAACAATTTTAAATTTCACTGAGATGATTGTGAGGAAAAGTTAATTTATTTAGATCTCTAAGGTTGTCTACATTAATTAATTATACATTAAAGCTTTTAATAACGTCGGTTGATAATTAAATTGAATTTTAAATTTGCACTTTTATTTAACCCCAAAATCAAAATTGTACTTATGTAATTTCCTAGAAACACGTTTAAAACCTACAGATACCTTTTTTTATAATATTTTTTATTTCCGATAGATGGATCTTTACACGAAAATAATGGTTGCCTCTAAACCACTTAAATTTGGATAATTAAATTAATATTAACAATCCGATGACTCTTGCTTTGCAAACTCATTATTGGTTGTAATGTTATCTTTATTAATATAATGTAGGTAAAGCTAAAAAGTTTCGTTTAAATTATATATTTTTTAATTTGTAGTATTTATTTGAGTGCGCTTATCTCTGAAACTATGTCAGAAAAAAATACATTTTATATATCGGTGCTATAATATTAGTCTATAATACTAGTAGTAGAATTTAAACCCTTAAAAAAATATTTAAATAATGTAAACATCCTTTACAAAATTATAAACAAACGTGTCAGAATCCACTGCCTTCAATGCAAATGGAGTCCCTGTCACAGGCGTTCCTAAAAAGAATAGTGTCCATAAAACATCTTTATTACTTTGTAAAAACGATATAATAGAATGTAACATTAAAGTGATTTAAACATATAAAACACATTAGACACAGATAGGTATTCAAACTGTATCCAATGGAGTTTCAAAATTATTCATCCTAATTTTCATACCTACAATGTCCCAAACCACTAGTCGGATTTATATTACGTCACGTTTCAACTTAGACTACATTTTGAGACGTTATGTAAATTAATAGCGAGACCAATCCCACCGTAACCTATTACCTGCTTTATCTTATAAGGACCATCTTGTATGATTTATTGTTTATTTCATACAGATACTAAATGGTTTTAAGAAACATAAATAAATGTATTAAGTTAATTTGGTTATAAGGGTTTTTAAATTTATTTTAATATAAATTATAATTTTAAGTATACGCCAATTAATTTTCCAGATACTGTAATATTAATTAGATACTGGTATAAAATATTTAAAAAATGATAAACAGTAAAATGACTGCCAAAATGGTTACACGAACCGCAAATTTAAATCTTTCAACAGAATGGCACATATTATTAATACAGGACAAAGAATTATATTTTCATAAAAGGCAAAGTGCTATTTTCCATTTACAATTCAATCGTTTACTGTCATTTATAATACTTATCTGTAATATAGGTACATTAATGATAACATACAAAATAATATTATTTTCATCCCGAATGTTGTGTTTAAAAACTTACATTTTTATGACTAATACTTTTACGTATACCTTAAATTAAGTTCAAAGTTCAAGAATCGTATATCTTGAACTAAAAATCTTAACTAAAATATTTTCAACATTAATGATGCAAGTTCCATAAGTTTTAACCAAGTTGTTCTACAAGTGCTCATTACACTTTTAATGGATACATATTCTGGCGACGATGTTAATAGTAATAACGTAAGTATAAATGGTTAAAGTTAACTCATTTAACGGCTTGGCGCGTACGCGTTTTGCGATTGTATTGCACAAGACCAACAAAATTTTCAACCACTTTACAATCACGTCTTTTTACATAATTTGAATTTCGTTTTAACTTTACGTGACTCGATACGAAATTATTTGTTTTTAATGATAATATTTTAGTTTATTATTACTTTGTAATGACATCTCTTAGTGCATAAATTTAATTATAGGATCCTGAATCCAGTTTATAGTATTAAAGACATTTTACAGCTTTACAAAAACAATATTCGCCTACATTTTTTTAGATGTTATTTCGTACAAAAACTAATAAAATCAAGAAAGTATTTAATTTTCATTTCAAATAGTTTTTGTTCTCCTTTATGCTTTGATTTTATTACCACTTAACCTAAATTAAACTTTTACACGCACCAGTGTTTATATTTTTCTAAGCTTTTTTTACTCGAACTGAGTAAATAAAACATTTTTAATTTTATTTATTTTTCTTATGTGAGCAGTATAGAAAAGAAAACATTTCTTCCCTCTTATCAATAACTTATGTAACAAATCAGCAATGTATTTTCTCGATGTATTTATAATGAAACGAAAATTTTAACTGCCGGTAAAGCAAACAAGAAATCTTTTATATTATGTTTATTTTTCATAGGAACATTTTCAAAAACCGAACAGAATTAAATTGATTTCACTCGCCGAAAGCAATCAAGTGATTGGTTTCACGAAAAGCGAAGTGGTATGTATGTAGATATTTTTGTAATTATCACAATACTCTACAATTGATTGCAATTCACAATTTAAATTCAAGCGAAAATATATCTTGCAAAAACCAGTGATTATGGCATTGTTAAGCCTTTATATTTATCTCAACACACAACTGTAGAAACGATTCCTTTTAAAACTACGACGCAGTACAGAGTACTAGAGGTCAGTACATTAAGTACTAAACTCTACCGCCACAATGCGGTCATTGATATCATAAGATAATTATGGAAATTAGACGAGTGATTTTTATAACATTATAAGTTCGGATAATTATTTCATTTTATTTGTTTTGAAAATGCTGATAGCCCTACTGGCTATGATAGAGGCACCGGTCAAATTTTATTAACTACGCTTTTAGAAATTATTTACCTGTTCACCGAATTTAGAAATTTACTTTGACAATACTTATTAATATTGACTAGATGAAGTAATCACATTAACATAAAGTAAAAGTAATATCTAAAGGTCCGGAAATAATTAAATTTATTAATTAATTTGTTACCGAAGTTATTGGTTTTCATTTAATTGGCTATAGGAAACTGATGGCAGAAAACGATAATTATTTTCGTTCTGTTATATTTTATGTAATATTAATATTGTAAACAAGCAGTTAAACTACGGTTTAATTTTTGAAATAGTCGCAGTTGAAATTACTAATAAAAGTTTTATAAGACAAATAGAAAGACAAAATTTAATTAAAATTTTCGTAGTAAAATATTAAATCTATTATTTATTTTATTACATGAATTTCATCATTTTAATTATATAACTTTTACTTTAGCAGTAACATTTTAAAGAATTCTGTCATGTCCTCTGGAAACTATATAAATTAAATACCTACCTAACCCCCGCGGCTTAGGCTCCAGGTTGATGGATCATGTCAAGATGTCCCATATTTTTAAAAGATTATGTAAGAACATATGTATATAGCATTATATAAAATTATTATATTTCCTTAATGTGTAATATATATATCAACATTTACCAACCGTTAACAATAGTGGAAAAGGAACGCGTGCGTTTTAACGAAATGCACAATCACGTATCCGATAGATACGTTTTTAATCTAAAAGCTCCCCAGTTTGATGACGAATCAAAGAGGATTATCTGAAAATGTATTCCAGCTTAAATAGACAAAGACTGGAAAGAGAGGCCTTTAACGCGTGTCATAACAAATAAAACCCTACTTAATACACAAATCCTTCCCGAAAATGTGTGGCACGTAGTATCACTTTAATGCTGCGCCCGTGACAGTGCCTACGTATCAACTTTTCTCCATATTTGCTAAATTGGAAGACTCGTCATCTTTTTACGATCGAAAAACTAATATAAATCTAAACTGTTCCATGTAAGTCTACCTTTATCATAATTTCAAGCAGGTGTTTTATACTAAACTTTTTATATAGTAAACTTTCAAGTTTCATTAAAAAGCTCGTATTTTCAAGTGAAAACCGCGATGCCTCTACATGAAGTAGAACGATTGGACACGTATGCCTACATTAACATTACGTGCATAACCCGACCCAGGGAAGTGTTTCAGCCATAAAGTATACAATTGTAAAAAACTTTTATGTATACTGAATAAATTAACCAGATGAATGTAATAAATAATAGTTATAATAAATATAATGTTAAGATTTCAAAACTCTTATTGAAGAATGAACAAAATTTCCAAGCTAATGATTACAAGTTTTTATTCACAAACATAAAGAAATTTTAATTGTCTTATTTAATTTTATAGTTTTATTACATCATATTAAAGAACATCAGCTATCGGATATCGGGTATCGGTATCGCTTTTCCAAAGATCATTTTCAAATACACGTCTACATAACCTATCAGGTGATAATGAATAGCTAGCGTTTCTGTGACCTAGATTTGTAGTCGTATCGTGGATAAAACGCCTGGTCGGATTTACTGCTTGCTTGAATGCAGCGTCAGACCTAAACTGTGAAAACATGGATTCTGTATAAAGCTATCTGCTTTTCTCTGTCACAACGACTCGCACCTTACTTGCTCAATGTTTTCGTTTATATTAAAGTAGTGATTTTATATATTTTATTGAGAATTTATTAGTTAAGTTCCAATCTTTCTATTATATTAAAAATATATATGTGTAACAAAATATAAGTCTTCTACTTGTATCTGCTAACTCCGTTTATTATACTAGATCTAGTCTAAATTAATTTCAGCTCAGTTGGGTTCAGTAAGTATAACATTGAACTAACTATACTAAGAAAAACCCCAACCACTTCGATAAAGGTTTAATGTTTAATTATTTTAATGACGATGACATAGCTTTGAAACAAATAATGATTATTATATAGTAAAAATAAATATTGTGTCTTTTACTCTTAAAACTTATCTTAACGACCGTCTAACCTATGACGAAGAAAATCTGCAAAGAAAATAATCTATGAAACCTTTCTTCTTATATATATATATATATAGCTTATACTGATATACTTCGTTTTGTCTTTCTTTTTTTTTTTGCGAAGATCTTAATAATTATATGAATGACACTGAAATTATTTAATGAAGATTGCCAACCTTCCTTATTTTTCAACTGAATTATTTTATGTTATCTGCTATAATATTAACATTGAAAAATTAAACTTAAGCTTTGACGATTATTAGTATATTATTATATAATTTTAATGTATTAAATAATTTCCCTATTTTTATGAGTGAATTTCTTGATTATAGCATTCACAAGACACGGCCTTATTCTGTTCATGATTATTATAACGGAATGAATTATAACGGAATTTATTATTAAGAGATTATATTATGACTCTAATCTTATGAATAAAATATACGCTTTTGCCCATTAGTTACTAATATAGTTACAACAAGTTAGCTTTAACAATTTCACTATGTTATAGATTATATATATATATATATTCTTAGGAAAATATTGAAAAAAAATAAAATAGTTTTTGTTCGTAAGTGGAATGTACAACAGTATTTTTTTATTAATCTTAAGAAAAACAAAAACAACAAATTTTTAACAGTATATATTAATTGATTAAGAACCGTAGACATTAAAAACTTGTATCCAGAACTAATACTATGTAACAACATTTTAGTCACCCAAAATATAGTATATTAAATAGCAATTTACGGGCATCACAATCCTAAATAAATATGATAATTTATTTGTTTTTCTTCCTTTTGTGTGTTTGTTTGTCCTAATTAAAATGATAAACAATCTTTTTAAATTTAGAGACGTCATTAACATTGAAAACTACTTCTTAAAACGTACTTAGTTTACTTGCGTTCCACTTTTCAGAGACACTGTTGTTGGCACGAGAAAATTTGAAGTCAGAGCTTTAGTGACCTTGTTTCAGAGACAAAGAGTTTCTCTCGCTTTTTTATATTCTTATTACTTAAGACATACTTATGTTAAAACACTTTTATTACTTTAGTATAGCAACGCGGTAGAAGTAAACAAAGACTTATATTTTCTTAAAGGATATAAATTTGCCATATAAGGTGTTATGTCATATATTATGCAAAAGTAGTGTTACGTAGGTGAAATGAGTTTTCTGTTTGTAGAAAAAAATATGTGTCCGAACCCCGATTTGTCATAAAAGTATAATAATAGTGGGTCGGGGGTGCCGCAACAACGGCGGTGACCTATACAGCGCGCGCCGCCGCGGCAGTCTTCTGTCGAGCTTTCTAATGACCTCAGGCGTTCTGTGTTGCGCGATAAAACACTTCCAGTACCTTGGAAACCGATAAAAACTTATACGCGCCTCAAATCCGGCTCGATACTTGTGTGGTGAACCTTTTAAATTCAAGGACAGGCGCACTTCGTTCCTTCGGGATGTTGCGTCACAAAAATGAACTCTAACTACTGAAGGATAACTTTGTTAGTAATTAACTGCGGGGTGTACAACGACGCAAACAGTGAGCACGTAGGTGAGTATATTTCAACTTCAATTACAGATATTAATAAATCAAATTAAGGTTTATTATTTCTCCTTCAGTAGTTAATTAACAAATAAAACGGTACACTGAGTGGAATAATATAAGGATTTATATATCTCGTAAATTTCGAGATATTATGTTGAACATTTATTAAATAAACGTAATAAAATAAATAAAACAATGTTTTATGTTATGATGATGATTTTTATTACGTCCTTTATATTTATTAATTAATCAATATTGTTTCAAGATATATTTTTGTTCTATTAAAGGTCTTGGAATAGTTGAAACAAATATTTAGGGTGTGTTTTGTTTCAGATTTATAAAATGGCAAAATAGAGTGAAGCTTAAAAATCCAACAAGAATGTAATTATGATAAGGATCTTTTGTTCTGCGTCACTAATAAATGAAAATGGTATTGTCAAAATATTATCACTCTTATTATTTATTTTACAAAGTTGCCGAACTCAAAATACCCTGGACTGCTCCCAGTTGATGCGGGATAATAAATGCACGTGCTATACTTTTGAAGATGGTAAGTATAAGTAAGATAGAATTTTAAATATTAATGATTGTGTTTCTAATTTTTTTTTTATTTCAGCTGTATATCTTGATTGCCAGGATACAATAATAAAAGATATAAAGAATGCTCTCAAAAGAGTTGCTAATGTGCACGCCTTTTCTATATATGACCTCGATGGCAGCGAAGAAGCACTGGGACCACATTTTATACCACAAGGCGCTTGTATCAAGCATATACATATATCACGAACTAACATAAAATATATTGATGATGAAACACTTATGCCACTGAGAAAGTGCCTTGAAACCTTAAGCGTTGTATCAAGCAAAATTAAGTTTATACCGCAGAAAGCACTCTCCGGTATGCTCAAGCTAATATCACTTGAATTAATTTCAAACCATGTTGAAGAAATCCCAAGCTATAGTTTTTTTGGAATTCCTTTAGTAAAATTAAACATGAAAGGAAACATGGTGCGGCACGTATCGGATTCTGCATTCACAAGTTTGGAAACTTCGCTATCAGAAATCGACCTTAGCGAAAATAGCCTCACTACTTTCCCATTAAGTTCAATAGCTCATTTAAAATATCTTCAAACGCTTAAATTAGCTTGGAATGAAATATTTTCGATTGCAACCTTAGACGATTCCAATTTCTTATCTTTAGAAATTTTAGATTTGAACTCCAATAATTTTGAATTTATTTCTGAAGACTGCCTTAAATTTAGTCCGTCCCTGAAAGTATTATCATTTCATTTTAATTTTATTACAAACATACATTACCGAGCATTTTACTCCTTAGTTAATTTGACGTCTTTAGATTTGAGTTATAATAGAATAAAAATATTACACACGAATTTATTTCAAACTAATAAGAATTTAGAGTCCATAGACTTAAATCATAATCATTTGCACCATATCCACGGCCTATTTTGTAATATGCCGGCTCTAAATAAAGTATTTTTAAGTCATAATAATATACTTGAAGTGCCAATAGATTCCTTTTTTAATTGTAGTAAATTAAGCATAATACACTTAAACCAAAATTGCATTCATAATATAAATAGTGAAAGCTTTAGTAATTTAGAAAATTTAGAAGAACTGCAATTAGATTTTAACTATTTAAATCAAGTGCCACATAATATTTTTAATACTAATAGGAATTTAACGAAATTACATTTAGACAATAATAATTTTAGTGATATAAATAATAAAACATTGTTTAATCTAAATTATCTTAAAGAGATAAGACTAAATAATAATTGGCTCAAGGTTATTTTCAAATCTATTTTTCTTAACTCCATTTATCTCGAAAAAATCTATTTAAATAATAATAAAATAACTTTTATAGAATCGGGCACTTTTCAGAAGATGTCACGTCTAACATATATTATCCTGCACCATAATAACCTTATTGAGATTAATAATATTCTTCCTAAAACAAATTCAAAATTACTTATGCTCTCGCTCGATTACAACCAATTGACTTCCGTAAATAGTTTAATATTGGGTCCACAAAAAAAAATGCATCAATTGAGCTTAAAATACAATCGATTAAAATTTATAGAAAAAAATACATACAATAATCTTACATATCTTAAGCAATTAGAACTGAGTTTTAATGAAATCTTATTTATCAATGATTTTTCATTTCAACGATTGAATTCGGCGCGGTTTATTGACTTACAAAATAATATGATTAAAAATATTACAAGCTATACATTTTTCGGTCTTAGTGAATTAGAAGATTTAGATTTATCATACAATAAAATCATATTTATTTATGATATGGCGTTCGATACGTTAAAAAGGTTGCGAAGCATTAATTTATCCTACAACCCTTTAAAGATTTTACATAAAAATATCTTTCAACAGGGGTTACCCTTAAGCTCCCTTATATTAGATAATTGTGAAATTGAGTTCATTGAAAATGGCACCTTTCAAGGTTTAAACAACTTAAAATCTCTCTCAATAAGAAACAATTCCTTAAAAGCCAGTGACTTATTGTGTCTAGATATTCCAGGATTAAACTTCTTGTCTATGTCATATAACATTCTCGACTATTTGCCGGTAGAGGCATTTTTTAATCTTCCTCTTTTAGAAACTATCCATTTGGAACATTGCAATATCGAAAATATTATAGAAGATAGTTTTATTAACAATAAAAATCTAGTAAAACTAAACATAGCGCAAAATATTATAAGTACAATCCCAGAAAAAATATTTAACGTATACAATTCAATAACAGAATTTAATGTAAGCAATAACTTTCTAGATTACATACCTTATAACTTATTTGAAAATCTTACACAAATAGAAACTTTAGATTTCGCAGACAATTTAATACAAAAGGTTGAATTAAGTGGATTCGAAAAGTTCAACAAACTAAAATCACTTATTTTTCGTAAGAACGAAATACATTCTATCACGTGCAGCAAAAAAATTATATTAAATGAAGTTATATTTTTTGATATAAGCTTTAATAGATTAAATAATTTACCCGACGTAATATTTGATTATTTTCCAAATATCCAAAATATCAATATTTCTCATAATCACATAACGCACTTGGATTTCTTGTTAACACATAAAAGATTAGGTGTTTCTCTAATTAATCTAGATGTTAGTAAAAATCCTACCATTTTTTGGACAACATCAAAAGCCTCAGCCAATAACACGCTAATTACTAGCTTATTTGAGTTACATGTATGTTTTACTAATTTGACCATTATTGAAGATGCAACTCTTGATTTGTTTACAAATTTACGGCACCTTTATTTAAAATTTAACAAAATTCGCCGTTTCTCAATTAGTCCATTTTCCTTATTAATTTTTTTGGAAAATTTAGACTTGAGTTTTAATAGAATAACTCAACTTAAAACAAGCAACTTTAGAGGACTCGTTAAATTGAATACTTTGTGTTTATCTTATAATAATATTGAATCAATGGAGTCTTTTGATGAAGATTTAAGCAATTTAAAACTTTTGGATCTCTCCCATAATAAATTGCAAAATATACTGAATGAACATTTGATAAATTTAAAAGAGTTAACTGTATTATATCTGGCCTACAACAACATTAAATATCTATCAGCAACTTCATTTAATAATTTAAACAAAATCATTAAAATAGACCTAGAACATAATAAACTTCAAACTATACCTTTGGAGTTACTTACATCAATAGAAAGTCATATACAAGATATCTCCATGCAAGGTATATGTCATTTATGTGAATTACTTAAAAATTACATGAGGATATTAGTTTCATTATAAATTGTTGATTATATTTTTAGATAACGTTATAATTTGCCGTTGCCAAAAGAATAATACATGGACTTGGATTCAAGATCATCCGAAAATAATAAAACAGTATGCAGTGACTTGTTTCAATGAAGATTATCCTAAAGAAAAATGTGATCTACCTTTAATCATCCAATTATCTGTTGATAAACAAGATGATACTTCAGTTTTAGTAACATGGCTCATCAGAAATCGTACTTCAATAAAAGCATTAAATATTTTATATTACAATGAGGTCACATATTCTGATGTAAGTAAAATTATCATATTTACTATGGTCTTACCAATGACACGTACAGTTTTAATTAATTTTTTTGTTGAAGGTGAAGTTAAAACACATTGATAAGAACTCAATGTCAATGCTAATAAATGATTTGGAACTGAACAAGAATTATGTGGTATGCTTATTATCAATGTATGATAATTCTCTTCTCAATTTCAATGAAGAATTTATGAGTATCAATAATACAGATTTTGATGCTAACGCTACTGCAAAATTGAACCGTAATATAGCAACATCTCTGATTACACAATCACCTGCAAGCGAATGTATTTCTTTTAACACTATAAAAAAACCTTTATTAGTTAAAATAAAAGGTAGCAAAGATTACAAAACCTCGTCTATATTAAATCGTCGCACTGGATTGATTGTCGGCTGTTCTTTAGGATTTGTAGTATTCTTTATAATGGTCACTGTGTTACTATACACTAAGTTTAAGGAGAGAAAAAGAATCGCGAAGTCCGATCCTGCTTGGTCTGAAATGAATGATTATCACTCCATGCAAAGCAAAGAAGATATTATAGAACATTCAACTACCGCCTCAACTGATAACATATTATTGGGAATGACAAAGAATCGTAATGTATCGTTTGATAAAATTATATAATATTTAACAAATTGAACTAGTACCGCAAAGAATAGTTTATTTAGTGAATTGTTATGACAATAGCTCTCAATTATTATTTGATAACTAGGTTCTATATTATAGTTAGGTGCATTGCCGACGTAGATTAGCAATGAAAAAATAGAAAAAATAGAAAAAATACCCTTATGGTGAAGTAGATAGATATTATTAAAATTAGAAAAAAAAAATATTATAAATTTATTAGGATGTAGATAAGAGTATTTATTAAAATTGTTGCCACATTTCTTTGTTTTTATTTTCCTTCATAAATAAACTCCTATAAACTAAAACACTATTATTTTTTAATTTTTATACAAAACAGGAGTTTGTTTTTAAGTTACAAAGTGTAAATTAATTTTAAGTACATTAGGATAATTGGAAATTAAATAGCTAAAGTAATATATGTGGCATAACATTAAGAAAAAAATTTGGTCTTCGAAGTTAATATGTAGAAAAGCTAGGAATGCTATGTTGCTACGGATTATAAAACCATAAAAAATCTAAAAATTATATATATATATATATATATATATATATATATATATATATATATATATATATATATATATATATATATATAAATAATGATCCAAAAACAAATAACTACAAATATTCTATGTAAACATCCCCAAAAGTAGTTGACCAGATCCAAATGTCATTTTAAATCGATCGAGCCGGATAGCATCTTTGCAATCGTATTCCAAATATTTACTGCGAAGTTTGGACTCTTTGAACTAACGCGATTAATTCAAAAAGCTTATTTAAAAAGTCCAAAACACATTTTAGTGGTTAGGTGGTTAGGTTATTATTGGCCATTTTAGGATGATCATTTAATTCTTGTACTAGACATAAAAGATTTCTTCTATACGCTAAAGTATACAACTGTTTAAAAAAAACTAACTGACTACATAGTATATTTTGATAGTAACGGCTTGTTCTGAAAACACAGAACTCAAAACAATAGTCATTTTATTTTTTTATCCCTTTGTCGCTATATAAATGATTAATATAAAATATATTCTAATATATGTTGAAATTACCACACACACACATGAAATGATTACACAATTAAGGCTATTATATTATAAATGCCACTTGCTCTAGCTTGATTATAGTTTGAATAAAACATTACTTGGATGACGACAAACTACGTATATGTTCAGACACTTATCCTAATTGACACTTAAAGGCTTACTCTGGGAAATGAGCTAATGTACGCATTTAGTATTGACGCCCAGGATTACAACATGACACTAGGCCGATAATGGAAATAACTAGCAAGATACGATTCGTGTACCGAGGGAAACACGCAGCTATACATTATTAATTAATTATTAAGCTTCATAAATACATAATCTGATAATAGAACATGTATTAGGATTATCTTCCGTGTATTATAAAATTATGATTTATATCTATATAGATATAAATCATAAGTATATACAGTTTATATGTATATACAGTTTCAATAAAAAAATAATAATATATTAACACATGGTTTAGGTTTTGTTATTATGATTAGGTGCGGGGAGTTTTACAAATAAAATGTCAAAAAAATATCTCTGCATGTGGAAAAACAATCCCGAGTATGTAAACTATATATATGTAACACAAATGTGAAGATTTGTGAGTATCTGTGAATATTTGTTACTTTCTAAAGAAAAAATTACTGAACTATTTAGATGACATTTCCGTAACATAGCTTAACACGTTCGCTGCATTACGAGATCTATTAGATTTCTTGCGGGCCTTTCGTATTGTGCGTGGATTGAAATGCTGCTGTTTCACTTCTTGCGGGGGGGCTCTAGGGTCTAACTTGTAAAGTTGTTTATGTATGAGCAAGACAAATATATATACACTGACATTTGTATCCAAATTGAAGGTGAGTACAAATAGGGATGGATTAGGTCCCTAACGCACAGTACTATAACTTTTTTTCATTACTTGCGTTAAGAGACATTTTAATACTCGTGGAATTATACGCGTAGACGCAAGAGAGGGTGGGTAGGCGGCGCGGGCGCTGCCTGTCTCGTTTTAGTGTTGCTCAAGTATCGATGTGAGGGGACTTCGAAAATAGAACTCGCGTAAATACATCGACGTGTTTATATTTTAAATTGTTTTGATTGTTGTTGATATACAAAGAGTTACTTCGAAAGAAAAAAGTGTAAAAAGTCAATTAATTTCGGTGAGCATTCTAAGAAAGACAAATTATCGCCGGATAATGCGGCGGCATTATCCAGTAAAATAAAAAAAAATATTTCCTGAAGGAAAATGTGCTGATCATGTTTTCCAACGTGGAAACAAAAAAGACGTTGCGTCGGTTGTTATGAAAAATTACGACGTACGTTAAACAGCTCTGAAGCTTCTAAAAAGGCAAAAATATTTGCGCACAATGCGAAAAGTCGATGTGCTTGCTCTATTGACAAACATTTTCCACAGTTCATAATAAATAACTAATTCGTAAATAAAACTTTTTCTATTGACAAATGACATTTTATTTTATTCCCATCGCTAGTCACTTCATATATTGCTCTCTCTGGTTGCGGAATGAGATACAATCGATATCTAAATTTTGATTTGTATTTGTGGCTTATTCTTATGTCATAACTGCTTGCGAACCTAGCAAAATATACAACAACAGACTATCTTTGACCCAAGAAAATTTTAAGTATATATCATTGTTTTTTTTTTGAAGATATAAATATTTTTTAGAAATGTCATTTAGGGGACTGATTAAGTCTCCAATCCACTCAGGGATAGATTAGTTTAGAGGTCTTTTAGATCTCTAAGGTACTAGCTGAAAGTTTTTTAAAAATGATGTCGCAGGGAACGTGTTAAACGTCAAAAATAAAAAGATATATATATATATAATTAATCAAGATATTGTATAAATTGTATAAATATCAAATGTCAAGGAAGAAAATATTCCGCTACGAGTATCGCGAAGTACGTTGCGTGAATTGCTAGTTACAAAGGTAGTGTACGGTTTCATTTTCTTGACTTCAAATTCTAAATAGATGGAAATAAGAGATGAAATTCACTATGACAACCCCTAATTACTAAATAAAAACAATATAAAATTAAATATAATTTAAAAAAAACAGAGTTGTGTGTATTTTGTCTTTGGAAACTCGAAACCCTTGAGGACTCGAAATTTAAATATTTTTTATTTATGTTCGAATCTATTATTTTATGAAAGCTCTGAATTAATTTTAAATTAAATCAATTTAATAAATTACATAATATTATGACATTTGAATGAAATTTTTCATAAACTTTTAATTTAATTCTTTATACATATTTGTGTGATAATTATATATACACTTGTGCCGAAATTTTGACATATTTACACAAAAAAATCGCTCAGTCACTCCTTGGTACCCTAATACCTAACCAAACCATCTTTGAAAACGGATAACGTCCGCGTACTCTGCTTACTAATTGGGAAGCTTTTATAGAACTTTGAGCTAAATTCAGTCATTCTGCTTGTTAAAACATTGCTTAATAGTATTTTTTTTCTTTGTGGATAAATACATTTAATCTGTGACTTTGCTTTGCGCACCGATTAAGAATTTCTTTTATTTAAAAATAAAACACCCTATTCATTAAAATCAAAGACGATTTCGTCTCTTACAAACTTCAAGAACTAAGTAATTTTTTTAAATTACGCATTATGGTGCTAAATGTATTTCCCAAAATAAAATCTTTTGTTTTTAAATAGCATTGTGTTGAACTTTTTCTTTATTGCTTTGATCGTCTCTATAACGCATTCGTGGACAGTCTGATATTTTTCTGACACTAGCCGAAGAGGTTTTTTTGTATATATCAATAGCCTAGTATACGAATAGAAAAAAAATAAAATGCTTTTAGCTGCATATCATCTTTATGTATGCAATTAGATTTCTTTTAACTTACAAAAATAATTAACACCAATTGGCTAGGAAGTAAGAATGACAGATTGAAAACGACTTATATATTGTGAGAATATATGTCCACAATAATTTAGCCGGCAACTAATAAATAGACCGAGATAATGAAAAGTAACAAAAACAGTAGTAAAACATAAAAACAAATACTGTCAGGATCGGTCTCTGGATCACTAAAAAATAAGCTGACCTGCGTTTCTTTTATTAAAAGTACCTTAAAACTAAATTATTAACTTTTTTATTTCAGCAATACCTAATAAAATTTAACAAAAATAAAAATAAATAAAATTTAAAAACAAGCTACAAGATAACACAAATAAAGTCAAAATAAAACTATATTTGTGGAATAAATACATGAAAACATCTTCTTGGAATGGTTCAGATTTAATTTGCGCCTTATAAATGTCGTGCTTGACCTATTTCAAAAACTTAGGTGCTAGCTTGTTTCTAAGGTGTTCAGGGTGAAACTTCTTTCACTTATAAAATTAAAATTATAACATTTCATGATATACTTACAAAATAATTTATAATAATGATAACGTGAAAATAAACAGCAAACCTAATTATCTTTACTATAATTAGCAGAGGTTGGATCATTAAAAAATTATTTAGGATCATTGTTGAAATGGCATACCTCAAAGAATAGAGGGAGAAATAATGTCTATTATATATAACTATAAGTATATAATAAATTAGTATTCTGTAAGTACTAATTATAATAATAATAAGCGAATGCTTATTTTCAAAATAAACATGAAAAACGAGACATCTATGTCTTATTAGTAGCTGCATTAAAAATCTTCTTGCTAAATAGAACCTAAAAAAATACCTTACGTTTTCTTTTCTTAAAATTACCAAGTTGACCTAAATTTGACACTTGAGACTATTCATGAAACCGTATTTTAGGAACTTTAACAGATTGAAAATTGCAACGAGGGCATGATATACTCAGTGGCTAAACGTTTAAGTGCAGTGGCATATGCGGTTAAGAAAATTATATATAGCTTGATATAGTCAGTTAGGCTTGTCTAGTTCTTCACTTTACTCTTATAGTATATTTTCATACTGCATCCGACTCTGGCAGTCAGGAGCGGATGTATAACATATTTTTTTATAAATAAAACCTATCTTTAAGATTGGTCCTCGTGAATTCTTTATAATTATCTAATGCATACAAGGGTTTATTATATACGTTCGAGAAAACTTTCAGTAAAAATATTATAAACGTGTTTAATATTGCTATATTTTTTTTTTTACAAGCAGTTAATATATAACAAAAAATTGATTAATTAAAAAAGATATAGATAATATCTAGATTTTCTTTATGAAACTTCATGGATTTAATTTTATCAGATTATAACAGAAAATATTGCTATTATCATCTTAGATTTTTAGAATCTACATTTAGAATCACAATTTTATTATTTTTTTACGTTTATATATTCTGCATTGTGAAAAACAATTATTTATTATTATTACATATAAAATAAAAATATATATGTCGGAGATAGAGGTATATTAGTGGCTCGTTCGGTGTTGATGACATCTTCTGGTACAGGATCCGAAGCGTAGGTCTCAGTCAATTGAACCACACACACAGACACAATATGATAATTCTTGTATTAAATGTAGGTAAACAGATATTACAAATTACTTTGTTGGTATACAATTATCAGACTTGCGTGCATTACCGGTCCTGTATGGGGGGTCCGGACTGTAAGGCTTACACTGATCAAAATCATCTCGTCTCGATGCTCTTGGATATTTAAAATGTCTCAGGTGCCCCTCCAAACGATTCCGATCACGTGACTCGTTACGTCACGGCGTTCACACCCCACTGTTACAATGATATCAATTGAGTTACTAATTATCGTTAAATTATCGTGTGTATATACATATGTATATATATATATATATATATATATGTATAATAATGGCAATGTATTTGAATAATATAAAACTCATTGTTTATATTTTTAAAAGGATTAGATTTATTAGATTGGAATATTGTATGTGACATACGATTATGTTACACATTTCAATAAATAAGCTTATCTACTTGGCATAGAGCTATTTGGCATATTCTTATTATGTCTAGAATTGAAATATATACATATAATGATGTTACAATACTCTTTCATAACAAAGTAACCAAAATATCAGCAGTAATCTTCTGATTACAGTCAGCAAAACAGATGAGTTATGTGGGTTCAGTCGACTTCCACAAATAATTCATACTTTCATAATAAATAACTACCCAAACCAGTGGTGTGGTCGAGTCCGAATAGTTATCAACATTTCCGTTCGGTAAATTGTGTTATATAATGAGACCGCTGTTTCCTTGTCTAGATACAGTACGTAATAAGCTAAAAACAAATAGCATATACTAGAACCACAAATTAGGTTATATGCTTCAATGTTGTATTTTATTTTATTTTTTTAATCAGTAATACATATTTAATTAGAGTGTTCTATGCATGTTTATTTAGTGCTATTATTATTAAGTAAAATTTGTGTTTCGTCGTAAGTTTGTCTAACTATGATAGTTTCAACATTGTTTTTCTTGACTTACCGTCAACGAACTACCAAAACTATTGAATCCAAATTCGTTTCGTTCTAAATTCAACTTTTCAAAGTTGAATTTGGAACGTTTGTATTGTAAAACCTAAACATCTGTTTAAAAAAATATGTTTGGAAATTATAACTTTAAAAAGGTGAAATAAGAGGGCAATAAAAATAATATTTTTAAATAAATGACTTATAGTTTGAATTTAATTACAAGATATAAGCTGTTTGAACAGCTGCGTCTTATAATATATTTAAATATAAGCACTCTTAACAACAAAAGGTTTCATTCGCTTTACAAAAGAAATGCTGTTTTCATATAACTTTATATCAAACATGCATTCTCATTCGGAAATTATTTGTATTTCAATACTCGCTTTAAGTGAGATAAATAACAAACCTCTTAACATATATTTTGCCTCTAGATTATTCCACATTCTTAAAATACTACAAACATATATTTGTTTTGTATTATGTTGTATATGTTATTATTATGAGTAACATATATTTATATATATTATAAGCATCTACATTTTCCAAATAAATGAATATGTTTGATTATATGTAGTCTTTAAAATAATAATTTACAAAAAATGTAAAACCAATTTCATGAATGATTTCAAAAGTAATCTTGACATTTTTTTTTACGAATCAAACAAACAAACAGAATGAACATGTACATCTACTGAAATTGAAAATCCTATTTATTGTTCAATAAAAAAAATATTTGTAAAATAAAATGGGTTGTAAATAATAAAGTACGTAGGAAGATGGCAAAGCAAGTAGCTATCAAATATGATGGTTAAAAAAATATGAGTCGGGTGTGACATATTTTCAATTTTATTTTATATTTTTAGGTTAGAATCGTCAATTCATTTTCGAAATACATAAAAAAATAAATTAAATAATATATAATAAATAACTATCATTTTACTGAACATTTTTTTCGTAACGATTTCTTTGAGTCTAAATATATTTTATGTGTTACTGACACATAAAATATATTTAGTTTACTTATACTAATTCTAGTTTGTTAATACTAAGTTTGGTGAAAAATCACCACCAGCACCAGACAGGCAAAATAAAATGTACTCGAATCTGACGGTTTTCTAGAATCGATTGTAATTCAATTTATTAAGCATTTGTCGATACAGAACAAAGCCGTAACAGATTACAAATATAAATAAATACAATAAAAACATATAAATAAAACCTTAATTAAAATATTTTTTATAAATTAAAATCTTTTATAAGGCAGACGAAAATGTTTTTGAAATACTTAAAGGTATTCAGGTAGGCTCATCTTATGAGAATATCACTGAGGTTGAATTTAAGCAATTACTAATTATATTAACACCGATTTGGGAACAAGAGATCTGACTTCGAGAAACAGAAAGTAAAATAAATAATAATTTAATAATCACTTAATTAAGTACTTACCCAAAACTTCTATTTAGGTCAAATCCGAAAAGCTAACAATGTTTCCATACACTATCTTATATTATATAATATTACAGCTGTTTCCTTATCTCCAATTACGTAATCTGTGTAATCGGGCAGAAAACAAATATTTAATATCAAAAACCAGGGACAAGGCTATTTAATATTCATTTGAAGCAAACAAACTTTAACACCATTCAATTGTTTACTCAACTTACTAACATTGGTTTACTTTTAGGTTACGAATAGTAAATACCTATGTCATCAGCATACAACTGTATATTTATAAATATTATACAAAACGAAATATAGAATCATATACATAGTATAACACAGTCTAAGGTCAAAATCTGTGTTTTGATACCGTAATTTTTTTTAACAATAATAATAATAAATGTTTTTAAAAATGAAAATAAAAAATATATATATATACATAATTTTTATTAAAAAAAAATAACAAATATGTATTACATAAACAAGATACAAATAGACAACTAGAAAAGTTATAAACTGTAGCGTAGCGTCAATGCCCACTTAAAAATGTATATATATATATATATTAAAATGTATATTAAACAAGAACAGAAAAAGTAGCATAATATTGACAAAGTGAAATATTATATATAAAACTACATTTGCTAATGTCCTAAAGAACAACAAATTTATTTAAATAACCTCAATACTCATAAAAGAACCCCCCCCCCCCATTCCCCCTGTCCTGTTAAAAATATTCGTACCTGAATATTCGTTTGATGTTTGTCTAAATAGAATTGTAACATATACGACACTGGGGACGTGATATTGGTGCCGATCCTTTATCTCCGCTCTTTCAGCTAATAGATTCATTTGTATTCAGGTTGCAAGTGGGCACTGTAACGAACATCCAGGGAGCTGACGTTCAGGATACAATTACCAGTGTTAATATTTACCATCTGACGCCAACGACTAATTGCTTCGCCTGCATCCTAACGCGTCCTTACCTTCAACAACGCTATGTAGTTCTCTCGATGCTTGAGTAAATTAGCTTGTCTTATTTACTACACGAGTAAATTCGAGATGATTCTAGATATAACAAAAATACTACGTTCTATCAAACAACAAACATTATTTTTAATTAATTA
The DNA here is from genome assembly GCA_959347405.1 of Napeogenes sylphis. Lineage (NCBI taxonomy): Eukaryota > Metazoa > Arthropoda > Insecta > Lepidoptera > Nymphalidae > Napeogenes > Napeogenes sylphis. Next base: position 22,460,610 of record OY365788.1, on the reverse strand, counting down.
ACATAACAATTAATGTGGTTATATCAATTTCAAAAATAGAATAACTAACTATATATGTAGATTTTGTAATTTTTGGGAAATATGTCATGCGGTTTTGGTTTACAATATATTGTCGCGGTTATTGTATTGAATATGCTGTAAATTATTATTAAACAAATTGGAGAGGATTTATATCCTTTGTAAAAATAATGTTTTAATCCTTGAAAAAATAAAGAGAAGCCTTTTTTATGTCTATAGTAAATATTGAAAATTGAATAAGTTACATATTCACAGCGATTGCTATAAGAGAAATCAGATTCGCAAAACTCGGAGCTTCATAAAATAAAGCATTCTTTTGTGATACAATACATAACCAAAAGCTTTGCAAGGACATACCCAACAAAACATTGGGCAGAAGCCAAGCTTTAGCATTTAAAGTTTAGCTGACGGAAACAAACCAAAATAAAATCGGTTCGATAATGTGGCTTTGTGTTACTAAACTCTACAGAAACTAAAAATATTTAGAATTGAGGCCGTAACTGTCTATGTAGTATTTATGTTAAATTATGTTTCAAACTCATTTTTATATAGTAGAAGTAATAATAATCATAATAATATAATAATATCACAGCACAAATTACACACATTGATCTAACCCCTAAGTAAGCACATTATTTGCTTGTGATAAGGGTGTTAGACAACGATACAAATACACATTATAGATACTGAAAATATATTTAATAAACGACCAAACCCAGAAATACAGACATCTATGCTCATCAAATACGTGCCTGTCCCTGTCAGGGATCGAACCCGAGCCCCATTGCGTCGATGTACATTAGGCGTCTGCGCTAACCACTCGATACAGTAATATGAAATACTTTTCTTTGAGAAATACAAGATAAAAAAATTAAACGATTTGTATTACAATAAATAAAATATATCTCATGCTGTTATTAATCATAAAACTCTTCTATTTATATTAGAAAGTGATGAACCGTTACCATTATTAATGGAAAACACTTAGATCAATCGTATTATGTACCAAGTTAAGTAGGCTAGACCGAAGCTAATGCACTAATATATCCGTACATAGACTATTCTAGATTATGTGGGCTGAATCAACATGGTGGCTGAGGGAAGGTGATATTGGCTGTATATTAATTTGTGTACATAGCACCTTGATTTTATCCATATTATAGCTACGTCATTAGTAGTAGTTTTAATTTATTGGCGTATAACAAATTAATTAGCAGTGCTGTTCGATAACTCACACAAATTAGATGGTAATAGAAATATTATTTAATGTTTGCCAACCCAATGGATGTTGAACATCATTATAATATGTGAACAAATAATCTATAAATATTATTTAAAAAGCAAATTACTTTTATAATAAAAGTATTTGACGTCAACATAAATGCCTGTGTAATTTAATACTAATTAAAAACACTAGGTCATATTATAATAACATCTGATCAAAAACCATTTCATTGGATAACATGGTGACCCAATTTGCGGTTGTGACTAAGTGGTTGACCGACTACGCGATTATATTTGATTGCTTAAGGCCTTTTTGGGCATGCCACACTTCCGACTTAGTTATATTTATATCATAATTGGTTTATTAAAGAAAAACTATACAGTTACTGTAAATAATGTATTTTTTTTGTTAATATACAGTTATGTAACAATATTTAATAATATTTTATTTGAATTCAGAAATTTATTTAAACAAATTTGTATAAAACATGAATCCGTATTTTTGTTTTGTATTTTCAACTGATAATCTTTTGTAAAGAAAATGTCTTACAAAGTATTTGTAGAATCCGATTCTTTTTTTTTTCATAATCAAGGTTTTATCTTTAACATTTTCATTCGGAAAGTGTCACGCACTTCTTCCGTAATCGAAATATTTTATAATCCATTTTTATTTTTCATGTTTATATGTACATGAATTTAAAGGAATAAAAAAAACCCCGACTATATACTAGATATTTATAAATGTTAAAAATTTGAAAAAGTACATACAATGTCTTAAAACTATATACTAATTACTAAGTGAGTAAAATGATAAGGATTAATGATAAGGATAGAAACTAAGCAGTAAAGTGTGAAGTATTGATGACAATATAATTTAAAGTAACACTTAGCGCTGACATTTTCAATTCATCGCGTCAAGTGGAACTCAAACTCTTGAAAATCTTGGAAAATTTATGGCGATCATTAATTTCCTTAAACATGACGCTTCTTTCATAAAATGATGACACTAATTGAGGATTTTTCCTGATTTCCCACAAAGCAGCTTGCTAACAAAGTAAGAAAAACCATAATTTAACTTGTAATTCTAATTATATCTGTTTTTTAAGCTTTTTCTCGGTAATTAAGGAAACCATTTTGTATGACGTAAAATATGCTTAGAACTAATTTGTTGTAACGGTCATAGAACACAGCCTGTTATTTTGGGATATGCCTCTTTTGTCGTATTTACTTTTACAGTGTTCGTTTGTTTTGACAAACTTATGTTATTTTGTAATATATTTGATGTGGTTATTTTTATTAAACAAATTATTTTATGGTCATACTAAAATTCCTTACTACGTATAATAAAATAGAGGCAGATTATGTTATCAAAATAATATATATATTAATCAAACTTATCTTATAAAAAAAAAACAAATAATTAAGTAATATTACGTTAACAAAATATATAGTTAGATAAAAAAACTAATTACTGCGGTCTTAATATATATTTCAGCTGTAGTGACACTGAGATAGATCTAAAGCACCCATTCGCTCCTCTCGTTAAATTTTCACATGCACTTGACGGGCCGACCTGGCTTACGTTAATTATGAAATCTCATTTGAGAACGAACCTACACGTTTGAGTAATAGCTCCTGAAATGAAAACTTTTTGTAGGGAATATAAATATTTTACGTAACGAATGCATTCGTTAACATGCAATTAATTCTTCATTTGAAACTTGTCGGTACTAAGAATCTAGTTATCTCATTCAATAAGAATAATTTGACTTATAAAATTTTATTTTATATTTATATTTAGCTTGAAAACCTGTACTGCGCTGAAAAACACTAAAGAAACATCTAAATATATAAGTTTAATACAGTATAATATCTTATATTATCAGAAAAACCGATAACGGTATCTAAGAATTTAATTTAAGACTAAAATTTCTACAGCACTGTTTCCTAGTAAATGTATATTACGATACAATAGTCGAAGGAAACATTATTTTTGAAAATGCATAACCTCCTTTGAAATAACTGGCAACTTAAAATCTCTTTAATCATAAAACTCTCTTGAATAGCTGAATTTGCCTTTATTCTGTAACCAGCCTTTAAGATTTAGTCTTCATATTGTAAGAGGCTTATATTTTTAGCACTAAGGTAATTTTATTAAAGTATGGAGCACGAAGTACAAAGAACCAAGTCATAATTTAAATGTGGAATTTAATATCGCCGACGTAGCCGGCATTGTGATATAACACGCTATTTTATTTACGTTAGGCCAAGGCCATATTATTTTGTATTGAAGAGTTACAACTTTCGTTGACTGCGGAACCCTTGCAAAAGTGATAAATGTTATGTGATATCTGTGAAAAGATTTTCGTAGGTTAGATATTTTTCAATTTTATACAATCTGCTCTAACCAAGAATATTTAATGCTTTTCTAGGAATCTTATTCATTTTTCTCGTTATTTTGGAACAGTCAATATTTTTGCAATAAATGAAATTCATAATTTGATTGACTGATTTTTTATTTGCTTCTATGATTAAAATTAAAAATATTTCAATTAACAATAATATTGCTTGCAAATAATACAATATTGTTTACAATCCCTTACCTGAAACATAATAATTATTTAAAATATAACTGTGTCAAAAGCGTTATATAAAATAACTAATTTCGTTTACACGAGACAAAGCCCAATGAGCTCGTCAAGTATTAATAATATCAACAATATTTTATAATAATCAAACTTTTTATGTAAACTTAATTTTATATCGTAATGTTTATCCAAAAGTTGAATTAAACCGCCTTTTTATTATAGTAAAAATATAACAAAATGTATTATTGCATATTTAAAAATGAAATTTTAAACCGGATAATTTTAAGGATTGTTTCATTAACAAATCATATAGTTTAACATATATTTTTATGTTTGTACCTAAAAATGTTAATAAGTTTAAAATTTGCAATAAATATAAAAGTAAGATATTTTTTTTTGTAAAGTTTACTTACAAGTATAACAAACGCAAATTAAAATATTTTGATCAAAGTTTTTTCTGATAACTTGCTTTGTTGCAGATAATAAAGCTTTTCAATCTAATAAATATGCTTCCATTAAGCGAACATCATTTGTACCCATATAAATCAGAAAAGCAATGGAACACGTAAATGTATGTCACTTATTGGAGGCATAAATAAAATTCAATATGGAAGCCTTTGCTAAAATGTTCACGTAAAACACGTAAAATATAGCGCTTGTATTCCGTTCATATTTCTTCGTTTATATTAATGTGGTTCAAAATCCGAACGTTAATCCTATTTAATTACTCGAATCTCTTGTTTTAACTAATTTATTCAGTTTTACAATTATTTATTGAATGTATTCATAAATACTTGAATTTATTCATAAATAATTGTAAAACTTTATTATTAATATAATTAAAGAAATGATTAGCAACACAACAAGACATCATAATAAATAATATACATATTTAATTACAGTGCTCTCTTGGCGCCAGAAAAATATGCACACTATTTTAATATGATCCACATTTATAAAAATATATTCATGATTATATCAGTATAAAAAACTCTTGATTCAGAGGCTTAATTGTTTTGAATTGAAACGTTATGCACGTGACATACACATACATTAATGCTATAAAGCTAAAACAAATTGAAACATTCAAAGCAATATTGAATAAACGGTAATTTTTTTTTCATATGCAGCAAAAGTGTCACGGAGGAAATTGTAGAGCAGTAAAATATAGCGAACAGCTGCAGCAGCTAATGAACTCGTTTCATGTTAGTAATATTCTTCATTGCGTTGAGAGAATTGAAAATTAATTGTTTTTGCCAGTATGTTCACGTGTATAGAAAATAACAATTATTTAAAATTCACGTTGTGTGTTGTTATTTATTTGGTACAACTAAATTTTATTTTTTTAGAATAAAACCTAAAAAAATAATTTAAGAGACTATCCCTTGATCCTTTTTTATAGCTTTTAGAATAAATGGTATGTAATAATATACTTATCTATCTTAATTCTACATTTTTTTATTAAATAAAATTGTTAGTTACATTGATCACTTTATCATCATTTAATATTAATAACGTAATTATAATCACAATTATATAAATAAACAAAATATTATATCGTTGTTAAATTCTACGTATAAGTTAATTTAATCTTGACCGAGCTCGGTGTAGAGCCATATCTTTATATGATATTCGGTTTTCGTTAAATGACTTGCCCGGAGCATTAATTATTCCCAGTAATAGACCCACCCCCTATCACATCATACAACGAAACATGCTTGATGAAAAGGGGGTGAACACAAATCACCTCTGCCGCCCCTTTCGGAGCAAATATGGATAATCAATAATTTATTTATTTATATAGATTTTAACATAGAATAGAATACAAATTAACTTAACAAAATAAATTATTTGAATTTAAATTATTAGCCAATTATAAGTCGCACTATTGGACAGAGCTCTTATAGAAAATAAGAGTGGAATTATAGTGGAAAGAATGCATACATGGGTAGTATAGGTCGATGCACCCTAAATAAAATTGTCAATATACTCAACGATCCACTAAAACAACTTTTATGAGGAAACAATCACAGAAGTGCTCGTAACATATACACATGCATACGATACTCTTTTATCGTTTTAAAGTAAAAAGGTTCGTAAAATCGTAGCAAGCAATGCAAGCGAAATCTTTTGATCTCAGTTGGAGTTCGGACACAAAAGTTCCACCCGCCGAGATCAACAATAGGTACGTAGAAAGATTAATCGACCATAGAATCCCCTTAAGCTGGTAGAAACAATTTTTCATCTTTATCAAAACTTTTGATAGGCAACATTGCGGTATTGTGTAACCAACCACAAAATCTAATATGTAAAGTTCATTTCTTTTACGATGTGTGATAAAGCTTCATGTGTTTCTATCCCATTAATATGATTAAAGCGAGGAAGTTGGTAAAGTCAATTTTTTGTATTATTTTCATACATAGGTCCATCAAAATTTTTCAACTTTACATTTAGTAATAATATTACTTGAAAACAGACGATTAATCACCATTTTAATTTTTAAATACCTAGGCATAGAGGCATTTTGTTTCCAGAAAATTAATAAAGTTATAAGCCATAACAGCAAACGAGTAACAGCTGGCTCTAGGAGCTTTAGAGATAACTTTATAAAAGCATAATAATTGTTTAGTGTGCAGCGCTTAACACACTTAACATATTTAACAGATTAAGTTATGTTTAATAAATAAATGTATTATTGTAACAGGCAATTATTGAACGTATCATTGAAAAAACAATAACAATATTTTTTTACTAACAAAAAAATGATGTGAAAAAAAACTAAAGTCAACATGTTTCCAATTTAGAGAACGAAAGAAATTGGGGTAGATACTTTTGATATATGGGATGAAGTTTAAGATGTTGCCCGTTTAGATAAGGCTGGGGTGACGTCGCAATGTGATCAAAGTTCGGCAGTGTCCTCTCAGGTTTAATTCAATTTGGAATGCCGCCAGTTTTCGAATTTGCTGCATCGTGTCCTGTAAATAATAAAGTAGTTTAGTCATATTGGAGTCTGTTTCAGTTTTACTTGAACAAAAAGTGCTCGGTCGGCATAATAGATATGTAATAAATGATATGTTTAAATGTTATTAATATGTACCAAAATATTAAAATACTACCAGTATGTGTGGTATTTTTTGAAAGATCTCTTCCATATAGCTTCCAAAATGATAGAAAACTCTACTAAAGAGCAACGTTTATTTATCTGATATTTATCTGGATATTTATTTTTATTTATATTTTTTCCATTTTGAATCATAATCAGTGATCACTTGTGTACGTCAACAGAAAAGTGTTAGGAGGGCCTATTTCAATATCAGATTTATCGTAATAAGCCTTTCTGTAAAAGCACTTTCCAACTCAATGTTAAAGCTAAGAGGGCTCCAAACGCGTCCTGGTCTGAGAAGAACCACACAACAAACTCAGCCGGATATATTTTTTTGTTATTATGATCACTGTTTCACAAACGGCAATCTTAAAAGCAATTTTGTAACAACTAGAATCGTCGCAATCAATTGGAAATGAAGCCTTATAATTTCAGGCATCGAAATTGAAATAATAATAATAGTAAAAAATATATATATAAATATTGGGTCCGACCGACCATAATAAGGAAATACTAAATGTTGGAAAGTTTTCATTAACTTTAATATAGCAACATATATATACATCACCATAATAAACAACAAAATAATATTTGGTTACAAATCCAATAATAGGTTTATCAGCTAATTAATGCCGTATTGTTGATGTATCCAATTATTTTCTAAAATCTATTCTAACTTCGACTAATTAAGTAACTTGCCGTGAATGAATAATAAATAGGAAGATAAAACAAAATATCACGAAATTAATCACAAAATTTTTAATTTTAAATAGAAAAAATTTAAATATGATACTATTCATTATTCAAATTATTTATTAAAATATAATAAATTGAAAATTCAACATACATTTTTGTACGCAAAGTGATTTTATAACAAACTTTTGAACATTCATTAAATTTCCTAAAATGGATAGAGCGATTAATTAGGTAGGTATAATTTGTGTTGCTAGAAAATATATTTGATAAATAATGTTACAACTTTAGAACAAAACAAAAAACCTATTAAAACCGTTGTCGCCAGGTGAAGTCGTAGCAGGTTGCTAGTAGACAATAATTGCGTCACAAAACTCATACATACTCCGTAACTCGTTACGCGAAAGCACTTAGATTAATTCAATCCCTTATTAAAACTTAACATTATTTTATGTTGTTAGGTTTTGGTTATTTCATTATGTAAATTTTACATATTTGTATGCTTTAGAATTTGGATCTTTCGTATTGCTATAATTCAATACGGATAAAATAATTTATTCAATCAATACAGCCAGTGATTGCTATTGACTGCAAAGTATAACAAAACGGAGCGGCTCATATGGGATCCATAAATCTTGTCTATCCTGTTTGAGCTACACTGCTTAAATTGACAGTGCTCTGATAAATAAAAAACAAAGTAAAATTTTTACACAGAATATTGGTATTGTTGATAAAACAAGGATTATTTTCAATAACAATTAATCAATAAAAAATCTACGAAGCTTTTGGACTCAGCTTTCATCGCACTGTGTGGTAAAACCAGTTTATTAGGTCTATTTATTTATAGGTTTATTTAAGAAATAAAACTTATCAAAAATAGAACACATGAACATTTTAGTTGTAATGCAAATCCCAATAAAATAAACAATCCCAACAAAACAATCGAATAAACTAGTAAACTGTAACATTCGCATAGGATGTATTTTGTTTTCGTTGTGTTTTTAATTAATGTGTGTTGGCGATATGGATCGTACTTCTAATTATGCCAATCTACTTCAATGGAAAAGATTTTCTCTATTTTGTTCTATAACTTGTACTCAAATTCTTCACTAAGTTATAGACAGACGTGCGCACTATATTTCAACTCTTGTCATGGTCTCAGAACAATAATTATTATTCTGAGCTCATGGTTAATCTAAATGTCAAACAGTTCAATCTTTTTTATGATTCGAAAGACAAAGACGTTCATGCGGACAGACAATAACACATAAAAAAAAATGATTTGCTAATTTTATATTCATTTGACAATATCTCAAAGGTCTATGGAAATGTTGTCACTATTTTCAATAATAAGATGGACTTGAATAGTTGCAATCAACGGAATGATATTTATAACACAAACATCAATTACGTACGTATCATCATAAATAAATTTGTAGCCTTGTTTATGATTTTGAAATGTTAAAACACGGTTATAGAACAGCGAGTCAGCTTAATTAGAGATGCATAAAGCAAACTTAGCTGTTTTAATATTGTTTTGTAGATCGAATAAGCCTGTTTGGACTGGCTGCTTAGTTATTCTGTCACGATTTTGCAAAATAAGCGACACAAAAAAGGGAACTTAATTAAAAACGAAAACAATTTAATTAAACATTTCTTTATTTTGACTTATACAATGGGGAATAAATGTTTTGAGAAACAGTTTGTCATGTGCCATCATAACATTTTTTTTTCAACATCCAGTGTCTAGGAACTGAATATCACTTTTCACTTTTATTTTACATCGATTTGAATATTATCTCAGCAATAAACTACTCCAATCCCTATTATTATTATTATTCTAGCGTTGAGTATTAAATTTCTTATAGGATGAAGCACCTGCAAATCCTCTCCATTTTTTGCTAATCTACCTTTAATTTTCTATTTGAATCAAAAATAAAAATACATAAAATATATTTAAGCATAACAATAGCTTTATGTAACAAGCAATATTACCCAATCCCTTACAACTGAAATTATGACAGTCTAAGGAACGTTTTATGTCCAGTATAACAAACACTGCTAATATTATAAGCTGGGTTTGTATATGAGTACTTGTTTATGGACGCTAAACTGCAGTAGAAACTAGATTTGTGTGTAAAACGTAACATCTGTGCTTGGTCACGATTGCATGGTATCTATTTGTTTTGGTTTTGCGACACTGTTTACTTAACCAAGACTGCAAGTAATGTACACCAAGTTTGTGTAGCTGCAAGTTTTATTACAAACTCTGTTATGTGCTTTGAGACCAAGGATGTGTAATATACATCTAACTTTACTTATTAATATCAGCTTTTGCTTGGTATCTGTTATTCCTTACTCCAGTAAGAATAGATTCTATATATATATTTCTCTCAAATGATAATCCTAACCACACAAAGATATAAATTCCATAATATTATTAAATAATTGAGGTACATCAATTTTTTTACCACAGTTTTTTTTATTTGATGATTTAACAACGATTAAATTTGCACAGTTAATCGTTGAATTTAAATACGTATAAAATAAAAAGTTATTTTCTTATTTCATAAGACGCGTATTCCTATGAAGCTTTGTTATAGTTTTAAAATAGCAACACATTTTTCGACCCGAGATCTTTGTGTATACTTACTCCAGTATTTTAAGGTCCATTTAATTTAAATAAATCTTTTCCTGGCACTAAAGTTCCTTACCAAGTAGTAAGTAACAGTTCAAATGTATAAATCCAGAAGATATTTAAACACTAAAAATAAAGATTTTTTTTTTTTAGTTTATTATAAAATAAAGAAACATACATATATTTAAACACATTTTAGACACAAAACATAAACTCGTTAGAACAAGTAAAAATAGAGGTCCTGCACTCCTGTATTTACTGTAATTACTTATTCCCACTACGTTTTGATTAAAAAGGCCAATCTGTTTAAAAAGTACACACAAAGGAAGTTTATTTTTTATTCTATGTTTAAAACACATAGGTCCATTTTTGTACGTATATTTACAACAAACTTTTTCACCTTGTATCATCCTAAAGGGTCAAAAATCCTTGACCGCACTAAAATTATTAATCATGCCTTTGATCCCAATTACTTTCACGTTAAGTGACTGTATCCCACAATACCACAAATCAAATGTGAGACATACATTAAACTTCTATTTGAACAAAATGTTAAAATAACATTTAGGTAAATATTAAGACTCATTTGTAACATACTTTATTTACTTTCACAGATATACACATTATTTTTTTATTCCAATTATGAAATTAGCTAACTTTTTAGAAGAAAACTTTCAGAAAAAGCTTTTTTTATCTTAATGTTAAAAAAGCATGAAACTAACTTAAACCACATAATATTTCATTTTTTAATTATATATTTTCTTTTTTTGAAGAACATAAAACACAACATAAAAATGATTAAGTCTCCATATCCTAAACTATCCTACTAATATTATAAATGCGAATGTAAGTTTGTTTGTTACACTTTCAAGACAAAAATACTCAACCGATCATTACGAAATGTGTCAATATGAATGGTAGAAGTAACATAAGATACTTTTTATTAGAAAAAAAATTTAGAATGAAGTTTAAAAAAAACAATAAAAAAGTAGACAAACAACAAAAAAGTAAAAAAGTGAACAAACATACATATATAAAATTGGAAACATATTAAAACAAAGAACTTTATAATTTAAAAATGTAGACCAAAAATGCTATAATAATTATAATAGTAATCAAGCAATTATAAAATATATATAAAATACCGTATATATATAATATCTAATATATTTCCTAACTTGTATATGATTTCGCGGCGGGTTAAACAATCAATTTAATGTTACCAAAAATCGCTATGCGAATAACGTACAAATTATTAGTTCATTTAGTATTGAATAATGAATACAATTAATTCCTGTTACTATTGCATCTAAATAATATGTCTGTCTATGATAATAGCATATTAATTAACTAAATGAGATCGACAATTATTATTGCTAAAGGCATAGTCGACATATAATAATCGAGAGTATGTGAACGACAATATATATATTTTTAAATATACTCAAAAATAATAGTTTAATATGATGAAAGTACTATATAGTTTATTCTCGTATTACATAACTACTTTCAGGATACATCGATGCATGACTTGGCTGGTGTTTCTTTTTTTTTAAGCATAGACATCGAATTGTTGATCGGATTTCTATAAATAGTTCATAGTTTACTTTTTAAAACGAAAAGTTAAAAATTCTCGATTGTATTAACATTACTTATTTATGGTTCAACAATAAAACTGAAATAATTTTACTATAATTCCATTAAATACGTAAAATTTTAGTTTGCTATAAATATAAAGAACTATTTTTATGGCAGTCGACCTTTTTTTACGACATATACGATCACCCTTTTGGCATAGATACAGTGCAAAGGTGCAGAATGACAGGCTACTTTCTTAAGAATTCAAAAAATGTTCAGCCACCATTAGTCCATTAGTCGGCTGAGTGTTATGCCACTATGTTATCACTTATGTTAATAGTTTTAAAATACTCCTCTATTTTATATTACTTTTACAGGCAAGTGGAAAGGAGGCTTGTAATGTTTGCAGTATGTTGATTGCTCGATATTCAAGAGCTCAAAAATATAGCCTATCAATGCTGTAAACATTTCTCTTTCGACCACTTTAGCAACAAAATCTTATTGTTATTAAAAAGTAATATTACTGTACTAAAGCGAGAAGCAAGTAAAATTAGTACAAGTGGTTATAGTAAGAATCATTTTGAGCAATTAATGTAAGAATTACTAGATATAACAACTAACTTCGCAGAAAAGCTAATTAATATTTTAAATAATACTAATAAATAGATTCAGTTTAAAAAAAAACTAAAAAAAACACACTTTTAAAAATAATCGAACTAAAAACTAAATAACAATTCGTAATATGAGAATGAGTAATGGGCAAAATATAATAAAATTATTGTGGAGAAAAAATGAGGCGCTTTGTGCCATACCTCTTGTTTCATTTTCAATACGCACGAAGCATATATTTTTAGTTTTGTAACAAATTTGACATACTTCTAATATATTTTCTTCGATTAATAATATAATTCATTTTAAAATTTTGGAAAAGTATATCATATATCGATTTGTTAAATAATTAAAATAGCCAATTTTTAATTACTAATTTGATTAAAAATTATTAATTTAAATTAAAATAATTGTAAAATCATATTTTACATATTTTTTGAGAAAATATATTACCCTATATTACATACATATTTCCTGCAAACATCAAATATATATATTTTTTTCAAATTTGATATCAAATTCGATATACTATATCTCTTATGTTTTTCAAATAAAAGAAAACAAAAATAAATAGATCTACAAAAATCTTCTCGAGAAGATAATACATATCAATCTAATAGATGATTAAAAAGCATTTTTTTTATCAATACGTACTATCGGTATGTACTATCAGTATGTACTATCAGTATGTACTATTAATATATACTATCAATACGTACTATCGATATGTACTATCAATACACACTATCAATACGAACCATCAATATGTACTGTCAATATGTACTATCAATATGTACTATCAATACGTTCTATCAATATATATGATTAATACGTACTATCAATATGTACTATCAATGTGTACTATCAATATGTACTATCAACATGTACTATCAATATTTACTATCAATATGTACCATCAATACGTACTATCAATACGTACTATCGATATGTACCGTCAATATGTACCATCAATATGTGCCATCAATACGTACCATCAATACGTACTACCAATTCGTATGCTCACAAAAATAAAAAAAAGGGTTTTAAATTGAAAATGAGGAGGAAAAAAAGAGACCTTATAAAAAAACTTCGTATAGCCAACGCCTTAGGCGATAATCAACTTAGTCACAAACTGTTTATGGCATTGAGATCCATTCTTAAACTTATCCAAGGCATAACAAATCAAATAACTAAAAATAATGATAGCTTTGATCGGGCAAAACATGAAGTAGACTTTAATAAAAATCCTTTTAAATATTCAAAAAATATTTTCAAAGATGAAAACTGTCTTGACCAACTAGCAAATTTTCGATCATTATAAAAACAAGAAACAGTACCAGAAAACCAAAGACTATATGAGGATCCAAACGAACACAAACCTGAGACAAACAAAAATAATTAAAATGAAAACATTTAAGTCAGCACCAGGTCCGGATGGTATTCCTTATATAGTTTACAAAAAATTTCCATCGCTACATAAACATCTTTTAAATATATTTGATAAAATCTGGTCAAGAAAGCAAATACCGGTAATTCGGAAAAGCCCTTTTTGTCCTCATTCCGAAAAACGACAATATCAATAATCCTAACGATACTTGTTAGCTTTTTTACATGTAGTAGTTTGGTTTTGACTAAAAATAAAGATATAAGTTGTTTATTTGACTAAAACAATTGAATCTCTGTATAGAAGTTTAATTGACAAAATAAATGTAATATTGGATACTGATTTGACTAAGAATAAGAAGTATATAAATCGCAGCTCGTTTAGGAGAAGGCATTATGAAATTGGGAGTACAAGTTGTTTGGTGGTGCTATTGTGATAAAAGTTATAATAAACCGCTGAGTGTGTGATCGAGAGACTAAATTGTGTAACAGTGATAGTTGAGAGTTTAAATGGTAAACAGTTTAGTGTATTTGTGAACAGTGTCATAAAGTGCTTTAAAGAATAGAACGATCGTCGTTGGCGATTCTTTGCGGTAAGAGAGCTCTAATATACTAGACCAATAGCCCTAACAAATACAATTTCCAAAGTATTTTTCTCTTTTTTACAAACAAAAATGACACAATTCATGATTAACAATAAATATTTCAGGTCTAATCACCAGAAAGGATTTTTGCTCGGAATTTCTGTATGCCTGGAACATAATACGTTTATATCGGAAAGCCTTAAAGATGCTAGAACTAGCGAGAGACAAATTACGTATTGTTGAATAGACTTAGAGAACGCCTGTGGGTCGGTACGAAATGAACTGATGATGCTATCAATATGTACCATCAATATGTGCCATCAATATGTACTATCAATATATACTATCAATACGTACTATCAATACGTACTATCAATACGTACTATCAATATGTACTATCAATATGTACCATCAATATGTACCATCAATATGTACTATCAATATATACTATCAATACTTACCATCAATACATACTAACAATACGTACCATCAATATATACTATCAATACGTACTATCAATACGTACTATCAATACGTACCATCAATACGTACCATCAATACGTACCATCAATACGTACCATCAATACGTACCATCAATACGTACCATCAATACGTACCATCAATACGTACCATCAATACGTACCATCAATACGTACCATCAATACATACCATCAATATGTACTATCAATACGTACTATCAATACATACTATCAATACGTACCATCAATACGTAAAATCTAAAAAAATCTTCTTGAGAAGGTAATACATATCAATCTAATGGATGATTAAAAAGCATTTTTTTTAATACAAATATGTTTTCAGCAATTTTTTTTTTCGGAAATATATATTTTTATATATTATTGTAATATAATCACATAAGTGAGTATATTTATATGTTAGTCAACGAATGTTTATGTTTATTATTTTAAGTCACGAAATTCAATTAGTATCCATTTAAATGCTTAATAAAAATAATTAGAAATATAATAAAAAAAGTTCAATAATTATTACAAAAAATTCTACATTATCATCGAAAGATACAAAGTTATGCAGCATACCAAAAATAACGGATAGGTCGACTAGAGCGAAAAAAGTTTTAATTATCTATTATACCATGTGAGTGCTAAGAATCGGAGAGTTGGTTTCGTAACTTGACGCATGGCGGTGGACGCCACCTTATTTTGTCTTGCCCACGCTCATGCAAAAAAGATCTGTAAGATAATTGTTAATCCTGGATATCCTAAACAGGATAAAGATATCATCTCATCGAATTATTAATTTATTATCATTGCATGATATGTGTACAAAGTGTGAACATTCAAGTCGTTTACAAACAAGCAAGCATACACGTGAAACTAATAAAAGCGTGTTAAAAAAATCGTACAACAAAACAGATATATTTTATTATATACAATATGCGCATTTCAATACAATATATGTATGAATGCTGAGTGACGTATCCATCTCTCAATCCGCTGCAAATTAAAGCAAACCGCATGCTAATTAAACAGATGGTCTGAATATACCCGAAATAATTCGAACCGGTGATGTTAGCTTACAGTTATCCATTCCGTTTTGGACGGCCGCCGGATGACAAATGAAATTAGCACTCCGCTTTGACCGCTATTTGACAGAAAAATCGATACGCGTATCATTAGCTGGTTTATCCCCTGGGTTAAAGGAAATTAAACCAAAAAAACAAGGGACATTATGCTGTGGTTATAGTTACTAGAATTCTCTTACGAAGTGAAGAGTGTCTTATACTCACTCGTAAGAATTAACTAATCGAAGCGACATAATGCGATTGTATATTAACATGAAAAACATAATATGTATATATTTTTTTAATTAAATAAATAATATTCAGTTAATTAATACAGTTGATTTTTTGTGTTTTTTTGTGTTTTTGTGGTTTTTAATAATGATATATTTCAAAAAAATCTGAATTTTCAATAATATTTTATATTTTATATTTTTATATTTTATATTTTTTATATTTGATATATTTTTTTTATTTTATATTTTATATTTTTTATTTTATATTTTAAATTTAATTTATTGTTTATTATTTTTATGCCAGTAAGTCGATACGCAAAGTATACTGTATAATTTTATGTATTTGACATTTAGTAGATTATACTCTGAATAGTTATTTCAATGCGATCATTTTATAATAAAATATGGAGTTGTGTGCGATCAAGAGGATTGATATAAAACCACTGGGACCTGACTGGTTTACTTTGTCACTGTGATTTATAGTCGCTACATGTCTCTGCGTTTAACCAGACAATTGTTATCATAGTAACTTTGAAAATTATATATGTACACATTTTTTAATTTTGAATAGTCCTTTATCCTGTAATTAAAATATAATAATAATAAATTACATTTTTTAACCATATGTCTCGTTGCACAATAATAATCCCTGTGGAATTTTTGGAAACTTATATTCCTAGAAAATCAACAACTGCCCTAAATCGACCCTACAACCTTTAACTTAGCAGTCAGAGTCACTAAAAACTAAACAAATATACACACATATATATAATATATATATATCCTCATACATATGTGTATAAATATTTTTATTGTACATTTTAATACACATATATATTAACACACTTATCTAGTAATAACAAATAATCTTATTTATTTACTTAATTTTATTTGAGTTCGTTCAAAATAATGAAGACGATGAAGGAAGGAAGAAGATGAAGGATTGGGAATATAATAAGAAGGTAAATATATACCTCCAGGGAGAAGAGCCAGCATCGAAAAGATGTAGGAGATTAATGAAGCTAAAGGACTATGATCAATCACAGATTTCCCTGGTAATGTCTCCTGGACCATAACAAGAAATAAAGTATAAGTTATGAGCCTATTATACAATTACTGCAAAGAGGGAACATAATAATATAAACTCAAATAGACATTGACTGATGGTGATTAAAGTACACCGCGCTTCATATATTTCTTTATGGATTATACTTTTTACATTTAAATATTATGTAAAAAATACTTCAGAGTACAGAGAATTATAATTGTATGTATATCAATAGACCGATATAATTATTGTAAGCTTTATGCTTTTGTTCTTATGTAATTCTACTTAAGTTTAAAAAACATTAACATTTTTAAGTATTTGACAATTAGTAAAACATTTAAGACTTCGTTTTGTATAAGATTTTGATACATCTGTCTGTTTAAACAATTATAACTTTGCCACAATTATGCGCAAGAGGTGCGCTTCTCTTTTATACCGTGTCCGGGACAGCCCCAACAACATCTCGAGGACACCAAGTGGCAGGTGATACTCGCCAATCTTGGAGCATTGTATACGACTCCATGCAGTCAGGTAGATCTTTTGTGAGCCGAGTTAGTGATAAGAACTCTACTAACACTAGTTTGCGTAAGTCTGTATTTATTTACTAACAAAATTATTGAATTATTTTCTGAATTAAACGATTATTATTATTATTAAAAAAAAGGTGTCCGATTTTGATAAAGTTAAAGTATTATAATAATTTATGATTATCTACCTTAATAAACCCCTTAAAATTATTTTTATTATTTGAAAACAATATTTCCCTTTTTAAATTATTTTAATATACTTTATTAACAGTTTAAGAAATCTGTCTTGAACATATACATTTAATATAGGTATAATATTATGGCGTAATATTAAAGTCGATTATACTTTGAGTAAAACTATTCTTTCATTCTCTTTTACTCTTTAGTTTAATATGTATATTTCTTAAAACTGTAAATCATAATAAAACTGTTGAAAGTCTAAAACGTTATATATTCAATTAATAGTTTGTTTTACGAAAACACTAAATGACCTTTTTGTATAAAGTAGACGGTTCCATTTATACCTAATTGGACCAATGAGCAAATGTATGTACAAATTCAAGGTAAATTTATCTAGTAATTTCAGAAGGTTAATTAATTATCTAACCAAGCTCTGCCCTCATTTAAATAATACCAAATACATTTGATTTGTAACTTTTGAGTATTTAATTTATTATTTAAATCAAAATAAGTTCGCCGTAATAACTAAGGTTAAACTTACAAACGATAAAATTCTTTAAAGAATTAAAAGTGTATAATGCGGTTTGCAGACCGAAAGCTAAGCAAAGTTAGTTTAGTTTAGCTCTCATAGCTGACGCAGTTTTTCAAATTGTGTGTATAGTTTGCAGTCTGCACACAAGTATGAAATAATGCGTCAGCTATGCAAGCTAAACTAAACTAACTTAGCTTAGCTTTCGGTCTACAACCCGCATTAAAGATGATACATGTTGTCACGCTATAGAATAAGTTCACAGTTAGTGCCTGTAGGTATCGTAAGAGGCGATTAACGATTCCAAACGTTGTCAATACGACAAAAAGAGTTTATGAACCCTCCTGGGGTGTGAAAGTTCTGGGCGCTTCTAAAAGTGTTCTTGACTTCAGCCAATTATTCAGCCTTCAGCCTCCGAAATATTTATTTATTTACTCATTTCCAATTTGAATCAATATCAGTCATCACTTGTGTACGCCAAAATATACATTTTAGAAGGGCCATTTCCATACCAGATTTGTCGTAAAAAGCCTTCCGACTTAATGTTACAGCTATAAGGGTTCCAAACGTCTCCTGATTGAGAAGAGAAGCACCACACAACAAACTTAGCCGTTTATTTTTTTATTGTTATCACTGTTTCACAAACGTCAAAATTAAGAGCAATTTTTGAACAAAGCCTAATGATTTCAGGCAACGAAAATAAAAAAATATATATAATAATTAGGGGTACGAAAATTTCGTATTTACGAAATAGATGCAAATAAATGCGAAAATTACACATAAATGAGAATAAATCCGAAATGTATGGTAGTGTTCGTGTGATAGATTATTATCGTATCGCCCGAGTCGCGAATCAGATTCCGCACGATATATGTCTGCTTATTTAAACCTCTTGAAAATTTTAATTGGAGAACATTATTCTTCACTTTATTCTTCATTACCACTGCTGGGCTCATAAAGTTACTCTTGTTGGTGATGTTTTTGTCAGCGAATTTTAGGAAATAAATATGTTTGTAGCAAAAGTTAAGTCAGCTTTCCTTCTGTCAAGAAAAATGAAAAGTTTTTTCTTGAAATACTTGAATGAACACGTGCTTCATCTCCCAGCAAAACTTTATCCAACACCTATTGTCACCAGATGTAACTCTTGGTTCAGAGCAGTTTTATATCTTAATGATTATTTGGATTACATACTTGACTTTTTTGATGAACTGGAGAATTCTAGTGTTCAATTTTCGAAAGAATGTTACGACGGAACTTTTAAGCGAAAATAACTTTTATCTCTGAGTTCTGCCCCAAAATAATGAAATTGATTGATGGGTTAGAAGGGACAAGTTATCTAAATGCCCACCTTTTATGAATCAAATTAGAGGATTTAAAATTATCGCTTGAACAACAACGTCAAGGTTATTTTGATGAAAAGACGTCACTACGTCTTAAGAACTATGAAGGAATTGATGAGACAATGAAAACTATCTTGAAATTAGCAAGCGACAAAAGTTTCAGTAAGCTTTCTCGTCACATGAAATTAAATAAGACGAGTCTTTCTCTCACATTCATCAATTGTTTTGCCCATCTGGCTCAAGTTCGACCACATTAAATATAAACGTATTGCTGGGAAGCTTTTAGAAATTTTCTTTTTTTTAGAGCATAACCCAAAAGCTTGGGTAAAGACGAAAATACATCAATAGACAAAGTCAATCACTTAGGCACTCTTCTAGTCTTCAAACCTGACTTAAAATCCTCTTAAAAACATACTGTTATCCCGCAGTGGAAGTTCGTAAGTCAAGATGGCGGGACGGCAATCATGCAATGCATGCCATGTTAAGCTGCTTAAAAAAATAATAAGCTTAATATAGCTAAACATGTTTATAGATTTTTTCAAACATTTACTTCGGTTATAATTTTTTTTTATTTTTTTGTTACTGCAAAATAAGAAGCATTAGTTAGGATTGTCGAAAGAAGCCTCATAAATGTCACCACTGTCCCGATATACGATCATATGTAGAATGTTTAATTCACCAAGACGGATAGCATTACTTTAGATCAATTGTTAGTGTAACGGGACGGTTTGTCTCCTAAAGGTTGCAGGTTCGAATACCTTCAAATTCCTGCTCAAGGGGCCAATTAAATTAATTCTTGATTGATAAACATTTCACCTGGATAGTAAGACCAAGTTGGCCTCAAGTTATCAAAAGAACTAGAAAATACTTCACGCCGAACCTAAGATTAAATAATTATAATGTGCAAGTCTGTTATCTGGTACGGATCATTGCAGTATCAATTTCTCCTTAAAACATAAACCTTGATCGTTACCACACTAAATATAATTAACCCCGATCTTTACCATACGATATATAATGAATTAATAAATTTCCTAATTAAATTATCTGCTTAGCAGTAATAAATTATCTTTAAACTAATCTCGACGTAATAAATTTCCATCTATACTTACATATCCTACGAAGAAAAAAGAAATCTTTACATATTATGCTACAAAACATAAAGCTGAGAACGAAGTTAAATACTTAAGTATAACTTCTGAAACAAATTTCATATAAATATAACTTGTACGATTTACTACTTTCGAAATTCTTAAATTTCCTCACTTCAATAGTAAACCACTTACGATTTATTGATTATTTATTTTAACATAAATCAAAAACAACTCCAATTGAAATTAAAAGTTAATAATGCTAAATACATTTTACACTTCTTAAAGCACATAAAATGTACTAGAAATATTATTCAATCACTGATATTCAATACAGTCTAAATTTCACTCAGCGAACTATGTTATTAACGTAATCCTAATCATTATACTTAGAACTTCAATATGTTTAACATACTAACTTTGAAGCTTTGTTACTATTAACCAATTTGTGTTCTATAAAGCAACTACCAACTCACTTGGGGTTTATGTAGCGTGCCGCTAAATTTTCCACCTAAAGTCATGTTTTCGTAATGCGTTTTTAATGTTCTCGTGTTTCTATAAATCACCATAGTAACCCCTGGCCCAGATTGCTTTAATGGCTTATTAAATTAGTTTATAAATCTGTACGTCATGACGTGAGTATAAAATATTTTATATAGCTTCAATAACAACGACCTTCGAGAAAGAACTTAGAAATACGAATATTAAAATCTTTTAATATTCGTATAAATTTTATGTGATAAGAAGTAAAATAAATTCTTTTGGAGTTTTAATAAAATATGAATAATATATTATTTTTTTTATTTATAGCTCATTCTTGACAAAAAAAAAACATTTATAAAAATGTCTAATATAAAATAAATATAACTTGATGTATTTCACATAACATACAATTTTACAGCAAATTGCACCATTTTAAACCAAATGCACACTTTGCTAATTGGTAATAAAATCACATCCTCAGAACAAAAAGGAACTTAATTGAGGAATAAAGCTTATCTAATAGAATTGATTTACTTAAAATAAAATAGGTAGCGATCAGTCTGATTTCTTTTATTATGTGCCCGTTCGTTTTGTGTTCGAAAAAACAGGAAGTATCTTTTAAAATAATATAACTAAAGTAACAAAGAATGTAACAAATCATGCAATCCATAAATCTGATATATAACTTATACAAAACTTTACAGACGTTGAAAGATTTATATCAAAAGTATTATCAAATGGCAGCTACTAAGAAGCGATCGTTTTAAAATATTGAAGAAAGTTGAATAGTACTGCGACAGTTTTGGGCTTCAGCAAGAGATACAACTTCGAAATTGAATCACGTATACGTTTTAAAAGTTAAGCGGTTACGTTTCCTGTGGAACCTTTTTATGTAGCACTGGCACGTGATTTCTTTAAGGAGATATGCGTTTTCTGATATCTTTTATATTTTACAACGTTGTGCTCACGAGTTAGCGCTTGAATGATCTGGGGACTGCATTTATACTAATAAAAACAAACCTACTATACACATACATATAGCATATCTTTCATATATGTTATATGTCATATATACTAACGACCCTCCTTCAACTTGCATGTGTTACATTCACTAATGAAGAACAATGGGACACCGCCTATCATGCATTCCAATCGTGGGTTGCAGTAAACACTTACATTATTAGACTCATTTATCATCCTTATTAAATAAAAAAAAAACATTTCTTGAATATACATCTATGTCAGTCGGCAATGTACGTACCGATTTAGCAGAGACTAGAAATTGTATACAAGTTTAGAAATGTAACGTTTATTAAAGATAATGCTTTGTATAATTTTAAATATCGTAAAATACAAATGGTTATGAATCTACAAATGGAACTCAACATTTTCTGCGTATAATTTAATTTGGACCGACTCCAGCCTTCACGAACAAATAATTTAAAAGGCAGGAAAGTTAAGGCTGATATAAAATATTATAACGAGTTTTATGGAGCTCACTTATTTTGAATGATAGCTGAGCTTAACCACTTACAACATTAATTTCCTTTATGAATTACCTCAATTCTATAGCTCACAGCCCGCAGACGGAAAATCCTTAAATCTGATAATTCTAATTATTATGTATTCAAACCGGCGTAGCTATATTATCTTAAAAATACAAGCACACCATTTTTTGTACGTGATGAACAATGTAAAAGTTAAAAGGAAATGAAAAAGTTTTTAACATTCTGCCCCTGGACGCTGACATAAAAAAATTCGAAGCGCGGGCAAGCAGAAAATAACGCAGCACGAGCGCACACATTGTCAGCACTTCTTGACAAGCAGATACAGTGCGCTAAAAATTCCTAACAAACTACAAAATTTACGATAAACTCCCAACTAAACTAACCAACAGGAATGGCAAACATTTGTCTATGATGCATTTTTTAGTCAGGCTATATATCAAAAAGTGTGAAGCGAAGCCAAAAAATAAACGATATAGTAGATTTTGTTTAGTGAAGGTTACTAAATCTCTAACATTGTAGTCATTGTTACAGTGCCAGTACGTAGATTATATTAATACAATGTCTTTTGTTTGAAAATATCTATAAACATATAGCTATGTTAAGCTTATTTCATATTTTTTTAATAAATATAGAATGAAAAATAAACCGACACGGGCAGGGATTCGAAAGCTCTACTTCTGGGAAACTATCTCGTTGCTCTACCAATTGAGCTACTGTAGCTCTATGACGACAAAAGCTCAATTGCTCACTTATCTTGAATAGCTTGTTAGAAGTAACTAATCAAAATGTATCATTATGTAAACGTATTTCATAATATAATATTTTAATTCAGAATTTAGTGAATGTTGTCTTTAATTATAAATATATAATCATTTAGGAAAATGTCTGCTTACGAGGGTGACTCATGGGGTAGGGTAGAAGGTTCTTAAAATAACGTTAGGCCATTAACCTAATACGTAACGGTTGCTTATTTCTCAGAAGCATTTTATAGACGATAGATCATTAGTTACTTTCGTTATATTTAACTTGTTATAAAAAGCTAATGTGAACTTTCTTTTAAATAAAAAAACGCAATTTGTAAGATGAAAAAGAATATGATTTAAATGAATTTATAAGTATACATTTATATGGTGTATAATGATCTTAAATTAATACAATAAATGATGACTTTTCAAAATACCATTTTATTATAAAATTCGAAAATTATCGTCCAAAAATTTCTTAGACTTGTTACAATTTTATTCAATAATGTGGTAACATTTCCATTAATATGCATTATCTAAAAGTTAACCTAAATATTTACCAAAATTGTTTATTATAATATTAACCCAAGTGAAGCTGAAACAAAAATTATCTAGTAATATAAGTAGTCTTCATCAGCTTATTTCCCTCGAGATATACACGTCAATTGCAACTAAAATCAAATTTTAGGATGTCCGCTGGAAGTAGCTGGAGGCGGTGATTCCTGTGTCGCCAACTGCCACCCGCCGAGATATAGGATTTGCTACAAGCTACGGAAATTGATTTCAAGAGTTCGAAATGTAATATCGACCGCCAATAAATATGTACTTACGTTCAGTTTGTTATTAACTTAAAACTAAAATAGTAATTAAATTTAATATTAATTAAATACTTCAAAACTAATGTAGGACAGAAAATCAATAGTGATCAATAATGACGATTAGATCAATAATGACGTTTGTCAGGATATGTTCAACATATATCCCAATTACAAAATTTGCTCCGGTATATATATTACTGCATTGAATTATAAATAATAATAATTACAGCTCAAAAAAAACAATAAATATTTTTTTTTATGTTCCAAAGCACATACAAAATCTATTATTTTTTTCTATAAATCCGTTGTAATCTTAAGATATTAAGTTCTAAAAAGCAATACACCGCCTTGTTTTTCATAAATATAAACGCTTTATGAACAAAAAATGTGTATAAATATACACCCTTGTAGTAATCTGAATTAAAATTATATACTTAAAATAATTAAGAATATTATTTTCATAGGCATAAATATTACAAATTAACTTAATTGATGGATGAATGTTCAAAATGACATTGTTGTTAAATTTATCATCATTAATATCATAATTACATTAAAATACTAAAAGAACATGAGTTGTTGAAATAATTTAATTAAAAATAATATAAATATTAATCTCATCGATTTTTATTATAAAGACTATAGTTTTTATACTAGATTATACGAAGATTATTATTCTAAGAAATATCCTTCGCAATATAGGAAACATATTGGGCACACATAAAACGTCTGAAAAAAGCAATATGTCGAACGCACATGTTTGCAAACTGGCGTTAAAAAAACAGACCTATCTCAAAGACTCCCTGTGAAAATCAATTCGTAGTTTAACATAACAGGACGTGAGACTGCTTTTTGTCACCCTCACGGCGTAAAGTACGTAATATGTATCTTGGTCGACTGGTTACGAGAACATGAAACATGGGCATCTGCTGCGTGTTCCACTAAACGGTCACGATCAAGAAACGCTTAGAAAGATTATGTGTCATGACTCGAAGTAGTTGTAAGTACTTATTTAGTACTTTATTAGTGGTTTAATCAGTCGTTTAATTCTTAAAAAGAAACTCGAAGTATTTGTAAGTAATATGTTACTTTATTAGTGCTTTAATCCGTCGTTTAATTTTTAATAAATAATAAATGTTTCAAATTAAAGATATACTTTAATAACGTAATAATTTAAGACAGTATAAAGCTAAGCGCATTCGAATAAAAGTCGAGAATCAGTTAAGACTATCCAGCTAACAGGCCATTTGGGAAGTCAACATTAAATTGTTGAAGATACTTTGCTTTCATTGTTTTGGGGCGTGTGGAGGGCTCTCTAAGCTCAGGAAATTGACAATGAAGGTAAAGTTTATCTTTCACCGTCAGCCGTTTGAGAGGCCTAGACGTGACCGGGAAGCCTGATTCCATTACAAGACTCCGGCCTGCAATAGAAAATTAAAAAAAGAACCTTCACCCCGTTTAACTTTAAAAAAAAAATTACTTCTCCCAAGTAGGTACAAGTTTGTCAAGTTTTTAAAACGTCAAAACTGAAATTTATAACTTTTGAATTTGAATCTCGCTTAGAATAATAACTATTAAAAAATATCAATTAAAATTCAAAAAGTCATTTACAAATTTAAAAATCCATATATTATCAAAAAGTATTATTTTAAAATACAAGAAGTAATTAATAAATCCATCATCTATACGTTGTAATTAACTAATTACCGAAATATTGTTGTATTTAATTATAATTAATATTAATTGATAAGCAGAAGTTTGAGCTTGGATATGGGTAATATTGAGTTTTTTATTGGAACTTTGTTTAATTATAAGTTTGATATATCCCTTGGGGTAACTTTCCCGGAGGAACATTTCGAAAATCCATTAGAAGTTTCAACATTATAAATAAACAAACAGCCACACTCTCGGATAATAATTATTATATCTCATCGTACCATGATAATTAAATAAAAAGGTTAAATTAAATCTTAAATTAAAAATTTATTTATTTAAAATGGTAAACCGATATATTTTTATCTATTTCTCTTATTACTTAAAAATCCTTAACATTGTATCCTTTTTTTAAAGTATACATTGTTAAAAAAAAAACAATATATGATCAACACGTTGTCTTTCCGGCTGTCAAGAGCCTGTTAACAGGATCTCCTGCAATTAAAAAAAATATTAAATACTCTTACGTCTTACGTGTACGGTTTTTTGGAAGTCTAAAAAAAATCTCTCCTCTAAATTAATGCAAACAATTATTTTAACTTTATTTGCGTACATGTACATTTTGACATTCTCAAATAAATGAAAACATACGAAGTAAATACTTCTCGCTGACCTACAAATATTAAACTTGTTAAGAATCAAAGTTAATCAACGAGCGCCACTGCAAAAAATATCATACTACGAAAAAAAAAAAAATATGATTTATATTTAATTAATAGAAGCCTACTTTTAATGTTTTAAACTTTTATAATGAATGTCTTTGATCGAAAAATATACTTGTAACAATTTACTGAATGACATGCACGTAACTAAGATATTTGATCCCGTTTCTGTTTTTTTTAATACTTTCTAAGATTGTTTTATTTTTTAAATTACAGACATCGGTGTTACAGAAAGACGTAAATTAATTTTCACTTATTTCATACAAAAAATGCCTTGACATATATTGACGTATTAGGGAACATTTTTCTATTTAATAGATAAGTTTGTAATAAGCAAACACTCTTTTTCTGATGTATGACCTATCTAATTATACAAGTTAGAATTTCAGTCGTCCGGTGTTTAGGTATGGCAATCAAACGGCAAATAACTACCTGGAACATTATGTCCAGTAAACATAAAATTAAATTAAGAACAGTGGATATAAGTAAATCTATTTTATTCTAACATGATATACAAGTAACGAAATAGTCAATACTGTAGGAACGAAAAGTATTAAATTAACGTAATATTTTAAGGAGCATCCAACGAAATTTCAGTTGGCTCTTTTCCATGAGTTCCCCTTTGGAACCGATAAACTAAAGTCTGGTTTTTCATAAGTGCAATGTATGTGTTAAAAATTAATTATATCTTACTTGGACTGTTTTATTTTTAATTTAAAAATGTATACCTAGTTGTATAGTATTTTATAAAACTTGACTTCGAAGACCTTTTGTCAAATACAATTTTGGACAATTAATATAATTATTACATAAGTACAAATGTTAAGGACTTTAATGGTTATTCTCGAAGTTATAATTCAAAACGGAGTCTGCGGAGATCGTGGTAAGTAATCTCCGGACAAAAATACGTAACTTGTCACAATAACAAACAGATAAAATAAAACATATCAGGTATTTGAAAATTAATATTCTTAAATATTTTGTATCACGCCATCCGTTTAATTAATTAATTATTACTTCAGACTTCATAAATAGTCTCTTGTACTAATTCAAATTAAAAACAGTTGGCTTGTCTAAAACATAAAGGCTATAGAATTTGCATTAATAGTAACAGAACTCAATAACAACTTGTGTAAGGGCAACATTGCAACTAAAGTGATTTGGTAAACTTGTTTTATTAAATTGCTTCCCCCAGCCTGGGTTCAAAGTTTTATCGACTGATGAGAAACTGAATTGGGTTTTGAACTTCTTTGTCTTTTTTGAAACAATATTTTTCATATTTACAAGACAACAATGGAACAACTTACTGTTCGTAGAGAAACAATAAGTGTTGAAGTTATAAAATCTTTGCTTTAACAAATATTTTAACTTAATTTGAACTAAAAATCATTATATAAATTTAAGAAAATACTAATGACTAAAATTTGAAAATAACTTTAATTTGAAATAGCAAAAGATAACCAAGTAACCAAAGAATAATTAGTCAAAGAAATCCAATTCAAAAGGAAAATAAATTTAAAATTTCGAAGCCCTTATTTGATTATGTCTACAATGTTTATAATTCAATTTTATTATAGCAATTAATTCACTCCAAAATTGCGTTGAAAATTCGCCAACATTCAACAAATAAACGGTGTTCGATAAAGGTCAAATGAGTTTACACCGACCAAGGCTCGTCTCGTTGATGAGAAAAGAGGTCTCGTATAAAGAAATACCCAAAGTCACACGAGAAAATGTATCACAAAAATACTTTTCTAAAATATTACGAGTATGAATATTGAAATAAATACTTTTTATAAAGTATATTTTAGACATACTTAATGATTATATTATTGAAAAAATAGTACCATTGTCCATCAAAATTATAGAAATCAATCAGTAAAACGCAATTTTACGGAATTTTTACAAACTGTAGATAAAAAATTGTTACAGTGTTAGCACAGTTCAGTTTCTGATTTAAAAAATGCAAAGAAAAAACTTTTTAGTCTTTTTATAATAGATAAATAATTTTATCTTGATTAAGACTTCAAAAGTAAAAGGGAAGAGCGTAAATCAAACAGAACTCTGGAATTTACAGATGAAATTTATGTAAAACGTCGTATCTGTATTCACTCTGTGATACGTAGCATTAGTGCTTTCTTTTCTTTCTAAAGTAGAGTACCTAATAGAACTTGGATTATGTAATAATTATAAATTTATCATGTCTACGTTATTTTAACAGATAAATAATACTTTTATTTGAAATATTTGTTTTTTTTTTTCAAACCAGATTTATAACAATATTCTTTTGATCTTATACAAAAGAACAGAATTGAGTTCCAGGTGTTCCCAATCCTAGAACGTTAGATATATATCTTGATAAAAAATGCATTTATCTTTAAACATGTTATCGTAATTGTAATTTTTTTAGTACTTATGTTGCACATATTTTATTAATAAATTCATTGTATATAAAATAGTAAATACGAGTGTTTTAGATAAAGTAATTGCACAGAACAAACAATACATGTTAATAAAACTATGATCAAAACTGTAAATAAGCTGTTACTACTTGAGAATGCATACTTTATAAAAGATTTTTCTATTTCCACTGCCTAAAATATCTTCCTTTAACGTCAGAAGAGATATTTTATAAAATAATTTACTATGCAGATTCAGATTTTGGTAGAAAATATACATAGCTTAAAAATGGTCTCTATATTAAGATCAGAAAATGTAATATTCATTATTAAAGGGCAATATCGTTTCATATTTTTTATTGCTGTAATTTTAAATATTGCTTGTGTTATACAAAAAAGTGAAAAATGTGTGTATATTGTAACAGCCTCGTTTAAAAGTCATGTGTTTTATGATATCGCCTTACCTGCTTAGCACTCGTCGCACTTTACTCACCCCTTAATTGAAGTACCTAGCACGCAATCCTAAACACAAGAACAGAAAAATATACCTTCCTACAATAGTCTGAAGGATTAAAATCGTCACAACCGTTCTGTTACAAACGAGCCTGGCTATTTTACATCGAAATATTCATAAAAAGGTGCGCTGTGTAGGCTAATGACGTCATATAACGTTTAAAATTGACCGTAGCTGTTCGTAGCTACCCATTTTCGTATTATATGAGTATAAGTTAATAACAATCTATTTAGAAGCTATTCAATGTTTATCGGTTATTCTGAATGCTGGTACTATTATTTTAAGAAAAATATCACAGGAATAAATATTTGTTATTATAAGTTTTTGGGGTGTGTTTTTAGTGTTGGTTATTTTTATTCATTAATTCAAAATGATTTTATGATTTTATTATCATGATAAATATTAAGGCTGTATTAAATTAAATATCTCATTGAATTTAAATTAACATCTTGTATTAGAATTCTATGAATAGGTTATTATAATATTGTTTACTAGTAGTCATCTACCCACATCGAACTGTGACCTTGATTATTCTTGAAAACATTGTGTAGTTCTCATTTATAATTTAGTGTCAAAATATAATGAAGTAAGAAACTCAGAGAATTATGATTAAATGTCTCGGCACATTATGAGTTTAATCATCTATATTCGGGGGTTAAATGAAACATAATTTAATATTGTTTGCGTTAAATACCACTCTAACTTAAAAACAACTACACAAAAAGTTCAAACAATGTCGTTGCGAAATTTCCACAGGGGAAAAACGAATATTTAAAAGTTATATTTGGCACAATGACAAGTGCTTACACAATAATTAAATATAATTCACAAAACATACATTTTATGTAATTAAAACTATAATTATAAGCTATGAGATTAAAACTCTGTATTAATTACTATATATAAAAACCGTGCAAGGCTTACAAATAATGAGTAAGCAAGTTTTCCGTAGCACTTAAAATTTTACTTTTATTGTTTTATACCTAAAAATGTTAATGGCTAAACAAAGCTATTGTTTACAGTATGAGTATGCAAAATCTTATAAAATACTATTATACGAGTGACCCTGTATACACGCTGACAAAAATAAACATACCTAAAAGAACAAAGAATTGAATTTACATATTAGGAGAGCGCCTGACTGGACACCTCATTATCCCGCATAATGATCTTCGCTGGGTTACACTTTCACGAGACTTAATTACCTCTAATCTTGTGTTCTCAAACACGCCGCAAACCTCGTTGTAATTATGGCTTTGTAAAAGCGCTAATAAAAGCTTTGTAAAAGCGTTTTCTTAATTGAATTCAAAAATATCTCGTAAATGTTATTTAGGGATCGATCGCTTTTAATTTTTCTTTGATATTTTATAATTACATATAATTATTTACTTTATACATATAACCGCCCTGTTGGTCGAGTGGTTACCGCACAGGTTTAACGAGTAGTTACGTGTGTAACTTGTGCGCAATGGGGTTCGGATTCGTTTCCCAACAGAGATAGGCATATATGTGATGAGCATATATGTCTGTATTTCTGGGTTTGGTCGTTTATCAAATATATTCTTAGTATTTATTATGTGTATTCTATGTATTTGTATCGTTATCTAACACCCTTAACACAAGCAAATAATTTGCTTACTTAGGGGTTAGATCGATGTGTGTAATTTGCGCTGAGATATTATTATTACTTTAATTATAGTACATGCTACAGAATACTTAAAAGAAATATTAATTTATTCTTTTCTTTATACCGAGCACACGAATAAATACAGTTGTTCAGTTTTCAGTTCTTCGTTCAGAGTTAGTGCTTTAACTACTTGTAAACTCGCGCGCGACTTATTATAAAATAGTTGTAGTAATTTAGACATCTTTGGTGAATTGTTATTCGAATTCCTGGATGTGTTAGAATGTTTGAATGCAATCCGATGATAGGTTTTACAGGAATGCTTATGGGACAAACAAAAGAACACTGATTTTCTGTAGATAGATAACGCCAACTAACTAACCAATTGATATCGAATGATTGAATAATATATGTGTCAAGTATCATGACATTGTTTTAATAAATATGTGATTTTTACGTTATTAATGAGAATATAATGAGTTTGAATATATAAAGTCATGATTTGAGTGTGTGTGTGTTTGAATGTTGATAGATATCTTGTTTTATATAACGTTCTTATCATACTGAAACAAAAAAATATATATTAACATAATATGTAATTGTATTATTTCTTTATATTTGAGTATAATGAACAGAACTCTTATTTTAAAGTGATAATTAAGATTTCATGTTACAATGTTAAAGAGGTGTTGGAATAAATCTAGTTTTAAAATTACCAGAGATTGAATACATTTTGTTTCAATCGATAATATAAGTGTAACAAAAAGCGATTTTACATTGAAAGTTTATATTACTAAGTTGCACGATATCACATTATGTAAAGAGTGTAAACAAACTGACATTAGTGAGCAGAAACAATTCTAAAACAGATATATACATGGACAATAAATAGTTGTCATAGAAAATAAAATTGCGATTGTTTGTGTTCAAACATAATAATAAAAAATAATAAAAAAGAAATATATTAAATTATATAATTCAAGATAAATAAAGACCATTCAGAAAACATATATATTTAGGACCAAGTTATTGATACTATTTGATATTATATTAAAAAATATTATAGTATACTGTATACGGGTATGCTAAGTTGTTCTTATTTGACAGAAATTCTTCTACTTAGAGTTTAAATTGTAAATATTTCATTTATTTAACGAAGCTTTGCTAATGGAATGCAAACTTGGAAAATAGATTGGATTTTTTATAACTCTTCACTTTAAAAATATATTTTATAACGATCTTCTGCCATGCTTATCCTTATTACTTGCTGAGTATTATCGTATAAAAAATAAAATAGAGAAAATTTTAAAAATAAAATGTTATCTAACCCTGGTATTAAATGAAAATATCTTTAAATATTAATAAAATAATACAAAGCAGAAAGTAACCTTGAATTTTCATTGTTTAAATACATATTTCAGCAACTATTTATTTAGGTACAAGCCAATCAGATTCCTGTGAAATTAATTAGTGACTACTTATAATGAACATTTACCCCAACAAGGTTTTTTAAATCTATTATGCTAATTAGTCAGCTTTATTATTTGGTCCGCCATATTACATTTTTATATAACTTTTTGATGGTTAAATCCTTTCATTTGGTCGATAATTTCGCCGCCATCTTTTTGCGTCTGTTTTATCGAATTTTCATTGATACCACATTCATTATCATCAGAAAGAAAAGTACGAGTAAGTTCAGTATTTCAGTTTAATTCGTTAATGGAATCTGGTTTTAAATTTCACATCACATATATTTATCAAGTTTCATAAAATGTTTGAAAAATATAATTCGTATTTTTTTTTTTGGAAAACATTTGCTGACACTGATAAGACGTAATTTTCTTTAACACTTTATCAAATAGAGTTTCTTCAATTGTTTTAGCGCAAAGATAAAATACAACCCTCGTATTAGTACTTTGTCACCAATCTTAACTAAGTAAACAAAAAAACTAAGAAAACCGACTATTGGATACAAACACTTAAAATAATATTCACCAATATTTGCAGACATGCAAAAATTGGTGCATGCATTTTTAGTAAATAAAATTAATTAAAATATAATTTGAAAAAATATTAGTGTATTATATTTAAATTATTTATAACTTTATACTCTTGAAGGAGTTTGCTTTTAATTTATTCACTAGAAAATCTCTACAATATTTTTAGTCTTATCTAGCATATGAATGAACATCAAAGCAAAAATCAATTTAATAATTACTATGGACGTAACTACATATTTTAAGCTATTTAAAAGAAGAGTATATTTTTATGGACTTAAATCAATTTATTATATCAGGTTAGTATCAATGAACTCTCTAAGCTGTTAGTAGTTTCAGTAACATAAGTATTTTTTAATTTTGAAAATTTTGTCAACAAAATTTTTGAATTTGTTACGACTTATACGATTGATTAAATATAAACTTTAAATAATAATTATACTAATAATTGTACATAATTATATTATATCAAAGAAATCAGTGTCAAATTGTAAGAATAATCTTTACTATTTTAAAAATTTCTGTAGTTCAGGTATGAATTAGAAATATAATATAATATAATGAATCATTTGATCTTTTAGATCAAATGATGCATTATATTAAGAACGTATATAAAATCAGTTATGAAGAAAATAAATATCAACACAAGTGAGACTCAAACGGTTGCTATTTAGATTCATCATTTGCGAACTCAGCTGAGCCAACCGACTTGATTAGTTAGGAGTCAAAGGAAACTTAATGGAATGTACACATGTAAAAAAGATGGCGCACTTTGTAGGTATTGTTAAAATACCATTATGGTCCTATTGTTAGATTATTTGGCTGGTACCCCCAGAGGGTCAAAGTTTTGTTCAAATGAATATTTATTTAATAATATATGTATAACTTAA
The DNA here is from genome assembly GCA_959347405.1 of Napeogenes sylphis. Lineage (NCBI taxonomy): Eukaryota > Metazoa > Arthropoda > Insecta > Lepidoptera > Nymphalidae > Napeogenes > Napeogenes sylphis. The sequence continues at coordinate 22,426,350 of OY365788.1, read as the reverse complement.
TAAATATTATAATTTGACTTACTTTCATGATTCTAATAATAGATAATTACTTTTTTATAGAGTTTTTGGTGAGAACTGCCTACAAGACTATATAGATACCTACAACGGTCACCTAGCTTTATGTGTGCTTACTGAATTCTTTTAGAAACATCTTGTCTTCCTATATACTCAAATACATTCGATAATTGTTAGCCTACATCTTCTTCTTCTACTGAAATATTAGCATAGTCACTTCAACAAAGATTTATCTTTTTCGAAAACAAACATTTTACTTACATCATAATATAATAAAATTTAATAAAATAACACAAAAAGCTATTTTCCGTACTGAATAACTTAGAACACTAATATAAAAATGCTACAACTTAAAAATGTTGTTCCATTTAACCCGAAACATTATTCTGAATGTAATCCGAACAAGTAACATAATCAGCTACAATTGCATTGCATAAGAAAGAAATCGGGGGAATTGCAAATGAAATAAAATGCTTTAAAATGTAAATGTTAACTTGGAGCTGGCGCGAGTGGCGAGAAATTGCATTCTGTCAGCAACGAACGGCACTATTTACACAACACAGACAATATGGCGACTATACACTTACTCTGTATATAAATTAAATGTTACTTACAAGTGGGAGCCAGCTTAAAGAAATGTAGCGTCTACGCCTCACAATTACTTTCTAGACCTATCAGTGATTGTTAAATGTTTTATACTCAGAGTAAAACATTTGGTGAAAACGCCGTCATATATATAAGACATAACCGTTAACAATATCGTTATCCGAAACGTGCCGGCACCTAAAGACATCAATGGAAATTTTATCTTACGCTGTAAAACAGAAATAAAATCAACACGAAAATAGCTCTAGCATCTTGAGATAATGTTTTATATCATAATAGTGTGTGACAAGGAGACAAAATCACCTTTTTCTGTCTGTGAAAATTCTATTTTATAAAAATATCTTTCAATAAAATAATATTATTTCAAATTCTAAAGCGTTAACCAAACAATCTCTCAGTTTGTGGGAAATATGCTTGCCATCGGTATTTAATAAACTTTTTAGAGAAACACTTCGTTAACCCTGTTTGTTCTCTAAACTGAAACAAAAAATAGATTCCGAATGAATACTGTCAATGAAAGTATCGTTTTCATACCTACAAAGTGTCGTTTTCATACTTAACTGATATGAATACATAGGTTAACAATATTTCAAATAATAATAATATTGTCTAATAATAATAGTTAATTTAATCTACCTACTTATTTCAATTATTTGCTATTTTTTACCCACTACTCTTTCTTATTTTTTATAAGCTTTTGAATTTACATCAAAATAAAAGAAAATAAATATTTAAATAAGCTCTCGGCTTATTTAAACTTATATAACAACACAAGGGGTGTTGTTATATAAGTATTGGATAAAAGCTTTCAATTATGCTAGTATGTGAGATAATAATTTTACTGAAACACTCAAAACAACATGAAAACAAGTCTAGGCCACTGTTTACACGACCGCCCAACTCCGGGCATTAAACGCAAGAGAGGCCGAAATTTATGAAGGTTGTTAACAGCGATCTTACAATTTATCGACAGCTTTTATAGCAAATACAACCGTCGTAACAACATTATAAAATGTGCCGATATCTAAAATTCTAATATACCCTTGGAGCAACGGGCAAGTAATATGGATTTAAGCACGCGAATTTATACGTCAAAGCAAGTGGTTTATTTGTAAACTGCGTCAAATTTTCAAAGTAACGACTAAGTAAGTTAATGTTTAAATAAACACAATTTCTGCCAGCGCTATTTCTCGGCATTGAAAAGCTTTTCCATTTGCTTTCAAAGCGTCAAGCGGTTCATTTTTAATACATGTGTATAAAAATATAGTTCATTTTATTTATTTAGATATTGCAACAACATTTTTATTATTAATGGCACTATATTTGAATTAATATTCGAAACTCGGTATAGCCGTGTTAAGCTTATTTAAATTATAAATAATTATAGAATGAAAAATCGACACGGGATTCGATCCCGGGAACCTTCCCAAAAGGTTTAATGGACGATTGAACCCCTGCCCGTGGCGGTTTATTCTTTTTATTATATTGGACTTAATTTTTATAAAATTTATTTCTCCTACAGGTTCATCAATCAAGTTAAGGTATTAAGCAAATGATAGCTCATTAAAAAACGAAATTATCAATTCATATTCCAGGAATTATTTTGACAGCATATAATAATTCCGCTCGCGTCTCAAATCACATCTTTCTCAGATTCGAGTTTAACAAGATAATAACATTTCTAACAAGTATGTTGTAAAGATGTAAGGATACCTAAACTATAATTACCAATCGTAAAAATAGTTAGATTTAATAACCCGTTCAACAGTTATAATTTCTTGTAAGGATTTTTTATTTTAATATGTTTTATTTCTTTTACTTAATAATTAACACTGAATCGATGATTTAATTTACAAGATTAGGACATACTTTGGTGTTGTGTGCTATCGTCCCTGACTATTGTGTTATCTCCAACATAGAATTATATTAGGTATATACATGAATTGGTATAGGTATTATATATATATATTATTATATATTTTTAATGGTTGTATGAGCACGATTAACACTAATTTCCATACGAAAAAGAATAGTAAATATTTTTAAAGAATAAGATTAATTCTTCTGAAGAATGCCATAAATAGTAAGTATATATATATTTTAAATAGAAATTATAATTTTTCAATATTTCGTATTTATTTTTAAAGTAGCCGGTCAATAACTATATATTTTTTTCATATTTGTTAAAAAAACCAACAAATTAACTGCTTAATATTATATATTTTTGCATGTTCACGGCTATTTATAGAAGTTTCAGTCTGTTGTTTGCAAGCCCATACATGGATCTCTACTCACTGATCAGTGAACTTTGTGAAACGCTTTGTTAGAGACTGGCCACTGGGTCTTTATGAAAGCAATAGTCTTTATGCATCATTAAGTAAGTCGTTGAACTCTTAGAACAGTAACTAAGCAAGCTCAGAGAATTTATAGCAAAATAATGTAGATACGGAGTTACACTACATACATTTTGTTACATTATATATTGTTATTGAAGGGACAAAATACGGATATTCATTAAAATAACGGTATTGAATTAATATAAAACTTATCGTGAAATGGTTAATACAATTTTAATCGATTTTTAGATTAATGTGGCTTCAAACTAGATTATTTATAATGATATATGCGTGTTATCTGAGTTTAAATATATTATATACCTTACATAAATATATTTTTTAAAACATTCCTAGCCTTTTATCCCAAAAGAGTTGTAAACCGGTTGCCAAATAGTGATGAAAATTCTTGTATCGTGCTCCCCAATGTTGCGTGCCGCTAGTTTTCAGGTCGCACGAACACAAAAAAATTGAATCAATTTTTCATACCAAAAACGTTAGAACGCCGCAAATAGACCGGGTTTTAAATAACTTCACTGGAATTTTAGTTTGTTATCAGATATTTATAGTTATATATATTTCGGTGGTTTATCTGTAATAATAAAAATAATAATAATTAGAAAATAAATATTTAATATTTGAATAAAATTCGGAAATATTAATTTATCGAAACAAAGTGAATTTATTTCATACATTTAATAAAGAAATTTATATATCATTTAATAAAGAAATTGATATATCATTTAATAAAGAAATTGATTTTTACACACCATGAGTATAAATTACAGTTAAAAAACTTTTATAAAAAATGTCTAGGTAAGTACCGATATTTAAAAAGAAGATTAAAAAAGCTTCACAAATACTTTTAATATCAGTTACTCGAAATGCGAAAATAAATAAAATTTACAATTTGTGGGCTGTTCACTGGACATTTAAATTGATTTACCTAACCTATTAATCAAAAGCAATTTAAATATTTATGATTAAATTTTCAATGGGATACAAATTAAAATCGCTGCGATAGCAAATATAATTCCGAAGCACAATCTAATTTTAGAATTCACGAACAAACTAATCACCTTGTTGGAAACTTTGTAGTAAAACATTGGTTCCATAGATTCTGATTTTGCACATGAAGCTCAAAGGTAAATTGGATAGCAACCGCAACGAGACCTGACTTAACCACGCCTATTGACGGGAACTATGTGTACAACAATACCCTTTTTTCTTTGTATTAATTGTAAAATAAGAACAAAATTATATATTGTTTGAAAAAGTTTATTCAAATGTCAAGTTATGTTAAGCTGATTTATATTGAAAAAATATAGAATCAATAATTAGTCGACAGGGCAGGATTGTGGGAATAAAATACAATAATATTTTTTTTACAAATTCGGTAAAAGTGATTTATTTTCAAGAGTGTACATTTCTAACAATGTTTACTATTGAGTAGGATAATTTTTTTTAAATATATTTTGTCATAACCTATGGCCCTCCGACAACCAGTTACTAGGAGGCAAACTTGGCCTTGCTCTTCAAGTGGCTGATAAAATGACAATCTCTCGTAATGTCACGAGATATTCAATAACTTTAGTTTTGAGTATACTTAAAAAGAAATCAAATAATTTATTTAAAACGACAAATAGAGAATTATTATTATTTTTATGGTTTTCCTGCGACTCCATCTACCATTCTCGTTTTCTATTTATAAAGCTGTAACTTACTTTTTCTTGTTTAATAATATTTTAATTTTTTTGGTAAGACATTACTTTTAGTAACACACCTCTGCTGCATGTGGTTACCTTTTTTAAAGGTAAAGAAACCCTTAAGTTACTTTAAGTTCGACTATTGTATTATTATAGGTTATAAAGTATAGGTAACGCAATTAACTAATTTCCCCACAGTAAATAATGTATAAACTTTTATTTTATTATTAATTAAGTTTTGTTGTGATACCAAAAAGTAAACCGAAACCAAAAAAAAACCATTTCTAAATAACTTCACATTAACTTTACAATGTTACAAAATTAATCATGAGTTATGTCAATCCACGTTTTATAGCCGTGTACACTACGTGCCACTTAGTCATTGAAAGGATATTAATTATAAAATATATAGGCTCACGGTACTTTGAAGATTTAAATTATGGTCGATATTCATAAAAACATGCAGTCTTTTGCTGTAAAAGATTGTTTTAGACTTTGTTTTTAGTTCAACATACAAGCGATGAATTTTGCGAACAAGTTTTATATAAAAGGTTTCTATCAGTAATTTTCTGTTGACACTAAAATGAGACTACATAAATTATATTTGATTTATATTCGTCTTAAATTTATTTCTTAGAACTTCAAAGATTTGTTATTGTTTTTGTAAGAATAAATTAAGTATTGTTAACTTTTATAATTGGTATGAAAATACCAAACTTTTTTTCTATAATGGAATGCCTATGACAACAATAAAGCGGAAATTGATTACTAATTCAAAACATCATTTAATTTTTATCGATATTCTATAATATTGAATATCAGATTTTTACCCTATTATGATTTTTTTCGATTTAGAAGTAAATATTGTTTCAAAGTTTCGACTTAGTAATAAGGTAGGGGTTTTTCTTTTGGAACCAATTTACGCCAACTATTTTAGCACAATGACGGCGTAATACTCAAAAATATATAAACTGTTATTAATAATTAAAATGTTTTGATGATACAGTATTAGGAGTATTATCCTTTTGGCTTTGTTTGTGGATAATTTGGAAACATGAGATTGACGTCAGTTAAATGTTGTGGCTCTTTGAACCCGATGACGTCATTATATGGGAGGATAAGGTCGGACAGGTAAAATAAGCAAACCTTACGAATATGTTAATTGGTTGGTTCTTTGTTCTTATAAAGACGATTTTATTACAGCATACAAGGGCTCATTCGGCGCCACCTGCAAAAAAATAATTTAGGTTATTATTGTTTTTACTCTATTTTTTTAATACTCTATTTTTCATTTGTATATAATTTAAATATAAATATTATTTTGAAACTCACTTTGATCAGAACTAACATTTTCCCTATAATTCTACTGTCTTTTTATTAATATACTTTAAACCCTTTTTATTCATCGTTTTATAACCAACACACAAGAAAATAATTTTATTGCATACCATTTTTTTTTTTTAGTAATGTTTAAACAATCTTTAAAATCGTTTAACATGTTTTTTAAGCTTGTTTTATATTTCTATTATTCTAAAGATTTTAGCCTAAGTCTATAGACAAAATAGATCAAAAAAGATACCGCCATTTCATTTAGGCTGCGTAGACCCAGTCTATGTCAGACCGATCTATTTCGCCATCATTTTGAACGTATGAATTATGGTACTGAAAGTAGAAGCAATTTGGTAAAAGAGCGTATTGACAACTCAAAAGTAAAGAGACCTTGGATTTCGTACAATCTTTGTGCAATTTCGAATCTAGTGATTTTTAGGCTTTGGAAACTTGTTTAACACTCACCCTTATACTTAAAGATGTACTTACTTTTTTGTACTTTCCTCCTCCTTTCTTTCTTCATTCTTATATTTTTTTACCTAACCCCCACGTTCCTATGTCAATACATTTTCCAACATTAAAAGATTTCCATCCACGGTTTCCTTGTCAGAATATTACTAATATCCTTAAAACATCTTGTAATTGCTAATATAATAATTGATTTCCCTTTTTATACTTTCTCTCTCAATTGTAAATTATAGAGCTCTTTTTGCCCCCAATTCTTCATATATATTTTCCTCTATGATTTTTTTATTTCTCAAGTCAGTGCCCGGCAACTCTTGTATATATTTTTTCCTTTACCACTGTTATATATTATCCTACTTTTACATATTATCCTACTCTTCATTACTATAATTATCAAAATTTACTTGTATTTGTTTGGGCCACCCAACTTGTAACAAATCATCATCATTATTGTCATAAAGTAAGTATAACAGTCAAACATATTTGATTCCTAACTTTAAGAGATGATGGGTATAATTGTTTGAGGACGCGTTTACAGTTGTGCCCAAAATTATTAAGTTTTCGGTACATAATGCTACAAAATTAACCCTAATGAAATATATAAAAAAAAGGTTTACTTTACGGTTTACACAATACATATTTTGTTTTGTCAACTTGTCGAAGTATTTTTTTTTATTTAGTTTTGCTTCAAGTACTTTATAAATTTGTCTTGGCTTAATGGAGTGGCCTGAAGGTGTCCGCATGGATAGACGCTAGAGGATCTCCTAGATGAACAGAGCTGAGTGCGTCGATTATGTTTTGTTCCATTTTTTGAGATCATACCGTCATATTTGATGGAGTGATCAGAAGGTACCCTGATGGATGGATACTAGTGGAACTCCTAGACAAATAGAGCTGGGTGCGCCGTGTATAAGCTTGAAATGTTACTTTTGATGAGATCTTACCGTCAGGCTTGATGAAGTGTTCTGAAGGTACCCTGATGGATGGATGTTAGTAGATCTACAAGACGAATAAAGCTGGGTGCTCCGAGTATGGACTTTTTTTGTTGCTTTTGACAAGATCTTACCATGAGACAAGTCTCATCAAGATAGAGTGATCTAAAGGTACCTGTGTTGTGTGTTGTGTGTTAGATGGAAGCTAGTGGATCTCAACGACGACGAAAAGAGCTGGGTGGACCGACTATGGGCTTGTTTTGTTCTGTTCGGAGGCTTACGTTTTATGAGGCTGATATTCATTGCTTGTTATGATTTAAGATGACTATATTTTTTTTTGATGATTTAAGATGACTATACATATTTTTTGGAGTTTGAGATGGTTCATCTTCATTCAACACAGAATTCTGCAATTAGTAAGTTTATCAAACAAAATTTTATAAAATGGATAAAGAGCATATTTAGCATTTTTATATTTTGCATATTATTGAATAAAAAGTATTATAAATTAGCGCCAAATTAATATCAATCACCTTTGGCATAAACTAATTCAACAAATTTTAACATGATGTTATGTTATCAATATATTAAAATACCTAATAATAATATTATAAAATAAAATATACATTCGCATCTAATAAAATAAAACTTTTGTATAATTGGTTTAATGACACAGAAAATATTAATATAATAACCGTATACCATACAAATAATCCTCGCCTTCAATAATGGATAGAAAATATACTATAATTAAGTCATACATTTTAAATAACTTTTATATTCAATAAATGTAATAACTTAATTGTTTCTTCATTTATACTCGTATTAAACTTGAATAGTTAATTTCTTTTTATTCATAGTTTCTGGTAAGAAAGGTCTCGCAGCTGTATAATGAGGTTCCAACTATGTCATTTAAAAGGAAGTTCGGGAGGATAATACGAGCCAATTTGAGTTCGATCTGCAATAAGATTTTTAGCCATGTAGGTACTTGCACCCATGCAAAGAATTAGCACCGCTGATTAGAAAAGTAAGTGTCTTTTTTTACTCTAATCATGTTTCTGTAACGTTATTAATGGTTATCTCTACATAATAATGAATAAAATTTGTATGTTACAGCCAGTTGTGAGCATGTTAAATATTATATGATAGATTGTTAATGATTTTATTCTTTACTTTGACGGAACTTTTTATTTTTGAATTTTGACAGACTTCCAAGTCTTACCAACCATTAAAGATCCTAATAAGAGAAAACAATACTTAAGTATTTTATAATTAAATAAACAGTATGTAAGACCAATTTTTCAAATAGTAAAAAAATTACATTATTGTTTGTTTATATCTAAAACTTCTTTCCAAAAGTGTTTTTGGCAAACTAAGTAAGGAAACCTACTAACTTAAGTAACTAAGTAAATGCATAATTCGTTTAAATTAATATTTCAAACTCATCTTTTTCGGTTCAACTTACGAATAATATATCTAGTGTTTGTTTCAGTTTTTTTGTTTCATTCTGGACAAACACGAACATAATAAAGATTTCAACAAAGTACATAAACAAGTATTTGATCTAACGTAATAAATTATTAAGAAACATTAAACTATATTATCAATTTCCTGCTTTTTGCTTGGTTTATTATTCTTTTTGCTTTGTTTATGGTTAGTTTGGAAACACGTAATTGAAGGCAATTAAATGTTGTGGAAATTGGAGTCCAACAAAGTTATAATGCGGGATAAAGAGGTCAGCCAGGTGAAGTTATAATATGTAAATTCGGTTCTTTGTTCTTTTAAAGACAATTACAAGTTTTAACATATGGGCTGGCAATAAGCGGCTCCAACTTTAATTTCACATTTTATATATTTTGTATTTACTTTTCTCTGAAAAATTAATGGGACTCAAATTACTTTTTATTTCAAAGAAAAGACTAAATTACAATGTATCAGGAGCTTTTGATCCGCTCAAAAAATCCTCAACCAATTTCGGATTCAATTAGAAGTAGTACCCTAGCGCTCAACTATTTTAAAGGACTATTGTATTTGTTTTAATTCACGTCTTGATAACTTTTCAACTATAATTAAATTATTTTTAATAACTTTGCAGTTGTATTATGTTTTTCTCTTGACTTTAAAATGTTTACATTGTTCTCCATTTAATAGACAACTTATAAACGTGAAGTTATTAACATGAACGGACATGTTGTAATTGCAATAAGTTTGCAATATTTATTATACGAATATCATACATATTTTAACTCAAAGAAATATAAATATACAGATAAACATGGTTCATCCATTAAATGATAATTATGAGCCTTTCGTGGAAGACAAATTCTCAAGCTATTACATTGATTTGAAATTGTTAAAAAGTTGAATATAGCTTTACATTAATACTTAAACTATAATAAGTAATTAAATAAATGATATTGATAACTCACTTTAGCTTCTCTAACAACCTTAATAAATCTGAATCTCACTTGCTCTTAATGCCTGGGGGTTGATTGGTTCCATCTTATTTAAACGTATAATGTTACTTTTAATGATGTATAGTAAGACTTATCATAGCTGTCTGATCAGTTTTTACTTTTAATTAAAGGGGTGAAGTATCAAGAAAATCTTATTATAAAATTATTACTATTAAATGATATTATTGTTACTAAGCAATCATAGCAAATATACCTTATCTACTTTTTTACAACATATATCATTTTTATTTATATCACGTTTACAATAAAACGAACTAAATTTACTTACTCTGTTATAATTCCGCTCAAGATAAAGATAGATAGCTTATTGTTGGATACTTGAACTCATACTCACGTTAAACATAACTATTGTTGCTGCTATTGACAGCTTGCTTTTGTGTTTTCTGTTAAGAGTTCAGAACTCAAAATGAATATGTTAAACAAAGCGTATCTCTAGAAAGTTTATTAATCGGTAACGCTGAAGCAAAGTTCCCACAAGTGTGGGTGAATATTTGCTTGCAACTACGAACATTTTAAAACAAAAAATGGTTTAAACATTATAGCAGTTGAATAGTACAACAGTGCCTCTAGCTACGTATTGATTATTTTACTGTCAAATTACAATACCAAAAATAAACTAAATTACGACAAAATGCTCTTCATTTCAGAAACTCATGTCCACCTTATAATATCGTTATACGAAATACAAGGAGTTGAGTATTTAGACTTTTTTTTATTACGGTACATGAGCAAAGTAAAAGAAAGCTATACGACACGTTTAGACGACACATTTGTGTAATAAGAAGAAAGACCTAGAGATGAAAGAGAGGGAAGAAGAAGAGAGAAATGCAAGTTATTCGAATTTTTACGGTGATCGTAAATAGCAAATATTGTTATTTTTCGAGAAATTTGCCATATCACCCGGTGTCATATGCTCATCTCCACACCACTCACTTTAAATTTACACATACAATTTAAACTTGGCAACTTAATAATAACTCTCAATAAAAAATCTCAACTCAATAAAAAATTAAACTTGAAATATAACTTTTGATACGACATACACCGATATTGAATACAAACATTATGGGTTCGAAAAAATGTTGATTGAAAATATGGTAGGTACTATATCAAAAGATAAGTAAAACCTCCAGGATACAATAACACCGATCATTTTAAATGACCGCGCAGAAAAATAATTCGAAAAGAATATAATTCTCCGCAATACTTTGATTTATAAAATCTTGCTAAAGAGGATTATCATCGCAGTGATGGATAGTATCTCGACGTTTCTAAAAGTCTGACTTAAGAACAAAGCATTATATCACTGGCATTGTTATATTCTTTAGTACAATTAAAGAACAAAATTCGTTATCAAGTTATAAAGAATGACGTACTTAATAAATAATACATCTAACTAAACTCTAACGCATCTAACTCGCGTATTGTTGTGTTTATAATTTTCATAATATTTTTTTATTTATTTTGACATTTCGATTACTTTGTAGCAATCGAGTTTAAGGGAAAACGAGGTTTAGGTATCTGGTAATAAGTCAGTGAATTAGTCACCTACTTCCAACAATTTCTAAGGTTGCGGATATAGAGTTCAGGATGCACACAAAATGCACTAGCAGTTAATTGAGGAGGTGGGGTTTGTCAAATCGTATATGATGTTTGGGCTTGTCTATGTTCATATACTGCTGTCTTCGATGCATGTCATGTAATGAATATTATAATAAATGATATTAATCGTTGCAGTATTGGACACAAATAAATCTTTTCGAGTTATGCCATATCGATAAAACGATATTAAAATGGACTGACTGTCTGACAGTCTGTCATTCAGTCGAACTTCAACTTGGCTTACAATAATAACAGAGCTGTCAGTGCAAAATGCGTAACGTAAGTTGGGTACAATAATATAAAAACGTTTTCTTTTTACTTTTATTGTGTGTACAATTCTGGACTTGTCCTTTTATTGTATTTTTATTTCTCGAATTTTTCATACATAAAAATATAGTCGACATAGTAGCATGTCTAACATTAACATTTCCATAACACACACTTATAACTTTTCTTTTTCTTATGGTGCTATTAAATCATTAAATACAATAATTCTTCAAGCCTTTTAGAAATCATTATTTATTCATTAAGTATAATTATACTAATAATTTGTATTTCAATTTTTAATGTACAAAACAGTCTGTAAACACATAGTAATTAATGCCAAACACATCTTCCCAACATTTGATAAAAATATTTAATTGACAATGTCAATGTTAATAGTCTTAAAATTGTTCTCACTAATACTCAATTCATAAATTTTAAGTTTTAACTCTTATGTTTGTTTAATGAAAACTCCCATTTTAAGAGAACTACATTTCTATTATATCGAAGAGCACATCCAAATTAATCTCTAGTATGAATCGTGCAACAGCGAATAGAAGAGAAATGCCCGAGGTTAACAAGTACGATGGAGTGACATGACCGCAGCCTTGTCGCAAGTTTCAGTCTGTATCCAAGTCTAGAAACCTATATAACATGGGTTTTAATGAATAACCAAGAACACGTTCTTGTAACAGAATATTGTAAAAAATATAAGGATGTTTTTTTTTTGTTTCATGCACATTTGTGCAATCATACTCACTGTGCAATAAATCTATACTTATTATATCAACAGGTGATAAGGGTTGGCTTGAAATATTAATTTATTAATATCTCTGCTAGCTTATATGATTTTTTTAAAGTGGACCATTGCTGTGCCACATTTCATTGCTTATTTTTTTTGCTAGTTGTTAAATTGTTATTTTGTATCGTAAATATTCTAATATAACTATAGCACTAAAATATACAAGAGTATTTTCATGGTTTAAGTCTAAGTTTATGGTATAGAGTTTGCGTGATATTTCTATATTAAATGTTTAATTTCTTTCAATTTTGGACTAACAAAAATGTTTAATTTCTTTCAATTTTGGACAGTATAGTCTAGATGAGACTGCACATCAGTAAATAAAAGAAGTGCACTCTGTAGTTCAGTCTGTGTACCAGATTTTTTTTATATGTTTGTGTGTGCGATTATTAATATGAATTAATATTAATTACGTATGGCTGTGTTATTAAATTGTGTATAGTCCACCATGGTCGTGTATGTAAATGCGTCGTTTTTATTTATTATATGGTATATCTAAAAGTGGAGCAATTAATGTCAACCACCTGACTTACGTGATATTATACTTAGCATATACTTAATATTATATAAACAATTTACTTAGACGTCAAATATGGCAATGGCCCGTTGTGATTATGGAAAGTAGTGAGAAAATATGAGTTTGTTGCTACGTTTGAGCTACTTGGGGACAATTTCCAGAGCAGATCTGAAACTGGCGCTTGACGTGCGTTCACACAGAGACATGCAACGATAACGATCTCACAAAATGCTACCTCTAAATCCCTTATGGTATGGTAACGTATATTCTTCAGTTTATGTTTAAATATCATGACGGAAGGACTAGATGTAATATGGCTAGGTAAAGTACCCCATAATTTCGCTGCTTGTACGGAGAATGATTTAGAATAAAAGCTAGATTTGTAAGAAGGAACATCAAAAGTTTTTACTATTTTTGTTCGAAAATAAAGCGGACCAGTTTTGAAAGCAATCTAATTTATTAAATAAATCCTCATATGCACCCAAATAGCACACGTTGGCGTAGTAAAGAAGAGGTAACAAAAGAGAATGTGCTAGCAAGATTTTTGTTCGCAAGGGTAAGAAATTCTGCAAAAGTTTAAGTGGACTGACATATGAATACGCTTGCTTACATCTTTAATCTGCAACGACCAAGATAAATATTTGTCGAATGTCAATCCTAGAATTTTAACTTCAACGAAAAAGTGTATAATGGAATTATCGTATACTATATTACTGAGTTCATTAATAATAAACTTATTCCGAAAATGTCTGCTACCAACAATAGCCTTTGATTTTTGGGTATTGACAATAACCCCAAACGACTCGGCCAATTATTTTACTTATAAGATTTACAGTGCTATTAAAATTTTGGAATGATGGCTGCCTATGAAGTTGCAAATCATAAGCGTTGAGGTGGTAGTAGCAAAAAAAATTTTTGTGATTTCATTAATAAAAGTAAAGAAAAGTAAAGGAGATAGAACGTCGCCCTGAGGGACGCCAGCAGAAATTTCTGCCTATTCGGAGAATGAATCATCAGAACAAGTAATCTGTCGACGCCCAAAGAGGTAAGTATGAAACCAGGTAATTACTGGTGATATGTTAATACTGCTCATGGCAGAAAATGTGCTTTACGCTGTACCGAAACCAGAATTCTGCAATTAGTAAATTTATCAAACAAAATTTTATAAAATGGAAAATATAAAGAGCATATTTAGCATTTTTTTATTTTGCATATTATTGAATAAAAAGTATTATAAATTAGCGCCAAATTAATGTCAATCACCTTTAGCATAAACTAAGTCAACAAATTTTAACATGATGTTATGTTATATTGATAACATAACATCATGTTAAAATTTGTTATTAAAATACCTAATATATTGATATTAAAATACCTAATAATAATAAAATAAAATATACATTCGCATCCAATAAAATAAAAACTTTTGTATAATTGGTTTAATGACACAGAAAATATAAATATAATAACCGTGTACCATACGAATAATCCTCGCCTTCAGTGATGGATAGATAACTATAATTAAGTCATACATTTTAAATAACTTTTATATTCAATAAATGTAATAACTTAATTGTTTCTTCATTTATACTCGTATTAAACTTGAATAGTTGATTCCTTTTTATTCATAGTTTCTGGTAAGAGTGGTCTCGTAGCTGTATAATGAGGTTCCAACTATGTCATTTAAGAGGAAGTTCGGGGAGATAATACGAGTCAATTTGAGTTCGATGTGCAATAAGATTTTTACCCATGTAGGTACTTGCACCCATGCAAAGAATTAGCACCGCTGTTTAGAAAAGTAATGGTCTTTTTTTACTCTAGTCATGTTTTGGTAACGTTATTAATGGTTATCTCTACATAATAATGAGTAAAATTTGTATGTTACAGCCAGTTGTGAGCATGTTAAATATTATATGATAGATTGTTAATGATTTTATTCTTTACTTTGACAGAACTTTTTATTTTTGAATTTTGACAGACTTCCAAGTCTTACCAACCATTAAAGATCCTAATAAGAGAAAACAATACTTAAGTATTTTATAATTAAATAAACAGTATGTAAGACCAATTTTTCAAATAGTAAAAAAATTACATTATTGTTTGTTTATATCTAAAACTTCTTTCCAAAAGTGTTTTTGGCAAACTAAGTAATGAAATCTACTAACTTAGTAAATGCATAATTCGTTTAAATTAATATTTCAAACTCATCTTTTTCGGTTCAACTTACGAATAATATATCTAGTGTTTCTTTCAGTTTTTTTGTTTCATTCTGGACAAACACGAACATAATTAAGATTTAAACAAAGTACATAGTATTTAATCTAACGTAATAAATTACTAAGAAACATATACTATATTATCAATTTCCTGCTTTTTGCTTGGTTTATTATTCTTTTTGCTTTGTTTATGGTTAGTTTGGAAACACGTAATTGAAGGCAATTAAATGTTGTGGAAATTGGAGTCCAACAAAGTTATAATGCGGGATAAAGAGGTCAGCCAGGTGAAGTTATAATATGTAAATTCGGTTCTTTGTTCTTTTAAAGACAATTACAAGTTTTAACATATGGGCTGGCAATAAGCGGCTCCAACTTTAATTTCACATTTTTTATATATTTTGTATTTACTTTTCTCTGAAAAATTAATGGGACTCAAATTACTTTTTATTTCAAAGAAAAGACTAAATTACAATGTATCAGGAGCTTTTGATCCGCTCAAAAAATCCTCAACCAATTTCGGATTCAATTAGAAGTAGTACCCTAGTGCTACTATACCCTATGCCCTAGTACTAACTATTTTAAAGGACTATGGTATTTATTTTAATTCGTGTCTTAATAACTTTTTAACTATTATTAAATTATTTTAAATAACTTTGCAGTTGTATTATGTTTTTCTCTTGACTTAAAATGTTTAATATTTTTATCCATTTAATAGACAACTTATAAACGTGAAATTATTATCATGAGCGGACATGTTGTAATTGCAATAAGTTTGCAATTTTTATAATACGAATATCATACATATTTTAACTCAAAAAAATATAAATATACAGATAAACATGGTTCATCCATTAAATGATAATTATGAGCCTTTCGTGGAAGACAAATTCTCAAAACTATTACATACATTAGAAAATGTTAAAAAGTTTAATATTGCTTTACATTTATACTTAAACTATAATAAATAATTAATATAAATGATATTGATAACTCACTTTATCTTCTCTAACAACCTTAATAAATCAGAGTCTCACTTGCTCTTAATGCCTGGGGGTTGATTGGTTCTATCTTATTTAAACGTATAATGTTACTTTTAATGCTTATTTATATAGTATCACGTAGATGTATAGTAAGACTTATCATGGCTGTCTGATCAGTTTCTACGTA
The DNA here is from genome assembly GCA_959347405.1 of Napeogenes sylphis. Taxonomy (NCBI): domain Eukaryota; kingdom Metazoa; phylum Arthropoda; class Insecta; order Lepidoptera; family Nymphalidae; genus Napeogenes; species Napeogenes sylphis. The sequence goes on along the minus strand of OY365788.1, from coordinate 22,409,919 downwards.
TAATTAAAGGGGTGAAGTAGCAAGAAAATCGTATCATAAAATTATTATTATTATATGATATTATTGTTACTTAGCAATCATAGCAAATATACCTTATCTTCTTTTTTACAACATATATCATTTTTATTTATATCACGTTTACAATAAAACTAACTAAATTTACTTACTCTGTTATAATTCCGCTCAAGATAAAGATAGTTAGCTAATTGTTGGATAGTTGAACTCATACTCACGTTAAACATAACTATTGTTGCTGCTATTGACAGCTTGCTTTTGTGTTTTCTGTTAAGAGTTCAGAACTCAAAATGAATAAAACAAAGCGTATCTCTAGAAAGTTTATTAATCGGTAACGCTGAAGCAAAGTTCCCACAAGTGTGGGTGAATGTTTGCTTGCAACTACGAACATTTTAAAACAAAAAATGGTTTAAACATTATAGCAGCTGAATAGCACAACAGTGCCTCTAGCTACGTATTGATTATTTTACTGCCAAATTACAATACCAAAATTAAACTAAATTACGATAAAATGAAGAGTGTAAATCATGTGCACATTATAATATACGAGGAGGGGTCAAAAAGTTCGCGGAATGAGGGGTATGAAGGGGGAAAAGGCAACTTTTTACTACCTGCACTAGTTGTGACACTCATTAAGAGTAAAAATACTAAGTTTCAAAACAATTAGGTCATAATTCACTGAGCTACACGTCAATCAACAAGTCAATCCGGAAGAATTTTCGACAACGCAACATGGAGAAAAGCAGCGGCGAGTTGAGTGTTGTCGCGAGTTTTTAGCGCTCTGTGGTGATCAAAAGGATGAAGTTTTGAACAGAATTGTGACTGGCGAAGCAACTTGGGTTCATCATTATGAGCCTGAGTCTAAAAAGAGTTCATGCAGTGGCACAAAAAGGGCACACCACCCCCGAATAAATTTAAAGAGTCTCCGTCGGCTGGAAAACTCATGGCTTCTGTTTTCTGGGATTCAGAAGGAATCCTCCTTATTGATTATAAAGAAAAGGGTATTTTTATAACTGGAAAGTACTACGCTACATTATTAGAACGTCAGCGAGTTGCTGTGAGGAAGAAAAGACGGGGAAAATTGACCTAAGGTGTGCTCCTATTGCACGACAATGCACCTGTGCACAAGGCGCAAGTTGCGATGGCTGCTGTTCAAAGAATGGGCTTCGAAATCTTAGAATATCCTCCCTATAGCCCAGATCTAGCCCCTAGTGATTTTTATTTGTTCCCAAAAATGAAAAAAGAGCTTCGAGGGCAGAAATTTTCCAGTGATGAAGAAGTGAAGAGCGCTATTTCGGCCTATTTTGACGACAAAGAGAAATCATTTTTTTTTCGATGGTATTAATAAATTAATTGATAGATCTAATAAATGTATTAGAGTTAAGGGGGAATACATTGAGAAGGAAAAATAATTTTGTGTTTTATTTCTTACTTTTTACCCTCCATTCCGCGAACTTTTTGACCCACCTGCGTAGTTATACGAAATACAAAGAGTTTTTTTTATTACGGTACAAAAGCAAAGTAATAGAAAGCTATAGGGACATTTTAGACGACACATTTGTGTAATAAGAAGAGTGAACTAGAGATATGCAAGTTAGTCGAATGTGTTAATAAGGTCGTAAGAAATAATTATTGTTATTTTTCATGTCGAGAAATCTGTCATATCACCCGCTATCATATGCTCAGTTCGTCACTCCACACCACTCACTTCAAACTTACACATACAATTTACACTGGGCAACTTAATAATACTAACTCTCAATAAAAAATCTCAACTCAATAAAAAATTAAACTTGAAATATAACGTTTGATACGACATACACCGATACTGAATACAAATATTATGGGTTCGAAAAAATGTTGATTGAAAATATGGTAGGTACTATATCAAAAGATAAGTAAAACCTCCAGGATACAATAACACCGATCATTTTAAATGACCGCGCAGAAAAATAATTCGAAAAGAATATAATTCTCCGCGATACTTTGATTTATAAAATCTTGCTAAAGAGGATTATCATCGCAGTGATGGATAGTATCTCGACGTTTCTAAAAGTCTGACTTAAGAACAAAGCATTATATCACTGGCATTGTTATATTCTTTAGTACAATTAAAGAACAAAATTCGTTATTAAGTTATGAAGAATGACGTACTTAATAAATAATACATCTAACTAAACTCTAAAGAATCTAACTCGCGTATTGTTGTGTTTATAATTTTCATATTTTTATTTATTTCATTTGACAATTCGATTACTTTGTAGCAATCGAGTAATTAGTAATAACTTAATAAGTAAGTTAATTAGTCACCTACCTCCAACAATTTCTAAGGTTGCGGATATAGAGTTCAGGATGCACACAAAATGCACTAGCAGTTAATTGAGGATGTGTGGTTTGTCAAATTGTATATAATGTTTGGGCTTATCTATGTTAATGATATTAATCGTTGCAGTATTGGACACAAATAAATCTTTTCGAGTTATGCCATATCAATAAAACGATATAATTAATATACATTAAAATGGACATTTTAATTTTACTTACAATGTATATAAGCTGTCTGACAGTCTGTCATTCAGTCGAACTTCAACTTGGCTTACAATAATAACAGAGCTGTCAGTGCAAAATGCGTAACGTAAGTTGGGTATAATAATATAAAAACGTTTTCTTTTTACTTTTATTGTATGTATAATACTGGACTTCTCCTTTTATTGTATTTCCATTTCTCAAACTTTTCATACATAAAAATATTGTCGACATAGTAAGTAGCATTTCTAACATTAACATTTCCATAACACACTTATTACTTTTATTTTTTTTATGGTGCTATTAAATCATTAAATACAATAATTCTTTAAGCCTTTTAGAAATCAACTTGACCATTCATTATTTATTCATTAAGTATAATTATACTAATAATTTGTATTTCAATTTATAATGTACAAAACACTCTATGAACACATAGTAATTAATGCCAAACACATCTTCCCAACATTTGATAAAAATATTTAATTGACAATGTCAATGTTAATAGTCTTAAAATTGTTCTCACTAATATTCAATTAATAAATTTTAAGATTTAACTCTTATGTTTGTTTATTAAAAACTCCCTATTTAAGGGAACTACATTTCTATTATATCGAAGAGCATATCCAAATTAATCTCTAGTATGAATCGTGCAACAGCGAATAGAAGAGAAATGCCCGAGGTTAACAAGTACGATGGAGTGACATGACCGCAGCCTTGTCGCAAGTTTCAGTCTGTATCCAAGTCTAGAAACCTATATAACATGGGTTTTAATGAATAACCAAGAACGCGTTCTTGTAACAGAATATTGTAAAAAATATAAAGATGTTTTTTTTTGTTTCATGCACATTTGTGCAGTCATACTCACTGTGTAATAAATCTATACTTATTATATCAATAGAGAAAGGTAAGGGTTGGCTTGAAATATTAATTTATTAATATCTCTGCTAGCTTATATGATTTTTTTTAAAGTGGACCATTGCTGTGCCACATCCCATTGCTTTTTTTTGCTAGTTGTTTAATTGTTATTTTGTATCGTAAACATTCTTATATAACTATAGCACTAAAATATACAAGAATATTTTCATGGTTTAAGTCTATGTTTATGGTATAAAGTTTGCGTGTTATTTCTATATTAAATGTGTCAACTAACTGATAGGTTTTTAATTTCTTTCAATTTTAGACAGTATATTCCACATGAGACCGAACATCAGTAAATAAAAGAAGTGCACTTTTGTAGTTGGTGTATCAGATTTTTATTTATATGTTTGTGTGTGCGATTATTAGTATTAAATAATATTAATTACGTTGTGATGTATGACTGTGTTATTAAATTGTGTATAGCCCATTATGGTCGTCTATGTAAATGCGTCGTTTGATTCATTGTATGGTATATCTAAAAGTGGAGCAATATATTGCGACCAACTGACTTACGTGATATTATACTTAACATATACGTGATAATTTACGTAGATGACCAATATGGCAATGGCCCGTTGTAATAATGGATAATAGTGACAAAATATAAGTTTGTTGCCGCTCCGTGGGGAAAATTTCCAGAGCAGATCTGAAACTGGCGCTTGACGTGCGTTCACACAGCGACTGTGATCGTTGCATAACGATAACGATCTCACAAAACGCTACCGCTAAATCCCTTATGGTATGGTAACGCATATTCTTCAGTCTACGTTTAAATGTCATGACTTAAGGACTATATGTTATATGGCTAGCTCCTCAAATGCATCCAAATAGCACACGTCGGCGTAGTTAAGAAGAGCTAACAATCGAGAATGTGCTAGCAAGATTTTAGCCCGCAAAGGTAAAAAAATCTGAAAAAGATTAAGGGAGTGGACTGACATATGAATGCGCTTGCTTACATCATTAATCTACTCCGACCAAGATAAATATTTATCGAATGTCAATCCTAGAATTTTAACTTCATCGGAAATATGTATAATGGAATTGTAGTATACTATATTACTGAGTTAATTAATAATAAACTTATTCCGAAAGTGTTTGCTACCAATAATAATAGCCTTTGATGTTATGGGATTGACTATAAGTCCAATTCTTTTAGTAATCTTAAGTCATCATTTATAAGATTCACAGTGCTATTAAGATTTTGGAATGATGAGTGCCTATAAAGTTGCAAATCGTAAGCGTTAAGATGGTAATGGCAAAAAAAGATTTTAATGATTTCATTAAAAAATTGAATAGAAGTAAAGGAGATAGAAACCCGCTCTGAAGGACGTCAGCAGAAAGTTCTGCCCATTCAGAGAATGAATCGTCAGAACAAGTAATCTGTCCTCGCCCAAAGAGGTAAATACGGGTGGTGACATGTTAAGAGTGCACATGGCAGAGAATGTGCTTTACGCTGTACGGAAACCGGATTGGAGAGGACTATGGAGGTTTTTATGATTTATAAAATTGGTCAATTATTTGGAAACAATGCTTTCTAAGACTTAGGGTAGATATGTAAGTATATATAACGAAACTGGCAGGGAGAAGTTATATATGCAGCAGTAACCACTGTAACCACAATAAGTAACGGTAAACAAAGACCTAAAATAAGTAATAGTTTAATAAATTTGCAAAAACCACCGTAGCAGCGACAGTAAGAAAAACAAATTAGTGTTATAAAGAAATAAAAAGGCCAACTGAAACAATTTACTTCCGGCAAAACTAAACATAGGTAACTTAATATTACTAATAAAAACATCTGTAAAGTTAAAAAGGAATAAGATGAAAAATTAAAAAAAGCAATTATTACAGGACAAAGCTAAAAGATTAGGTAAGCAAATATATAAAAGAGTACCAACGAAAAATATACGAATTTAATAATAATCATAAACAGTTTGACCATACGCTAAACAAGAAACCATCAGATATCAAAGGGACACCTGAAATAAAATAAATAAGAGTGTTTAGAGTACTGTGGTCACATATTTGCTGGTGCCGCAAAGTCTCATCTTGCGGTTCTGGACTCAATTGAGAGGCGAGCAAAGAGGCTTATAGGCGATCCCGAATTGGTCGAAGCCGACCTCCAAAGCCTTGAGCACAGGCGTAGAATTGTTAGCCTCTCAGTATTCTACAGGATACATTTTGGTGAGTGTGCGCAGGAATTACACGACTTAATTATTAGATAATAAAAAAAAAAATAAAAAAAAGTTGAGGACTTTCAGCAAATATATGGTCACATAAAACCAAACACACCGATGATGCCGACTGGATCCAAAAAGAAAAGGATAGATACACCTCATGCGGTAGGTATCATATGAGATCACTAAACGTCCAAAATGTGATAGAATTAGTTAAATGTGGACTTCTGCAATATCGGGGGACTGCAAAACAAACTTTAACGCCGTCCTCTCTCTTCTCGCAACGGCGCAACAGCTTATTGTTTTTAACGGAGACGCAGATATCTCGACCAAATGACACAGCGTACTTAACTTACCCCGGGTATAAACTTTTACATGACAACTACAAAGGTCATAGTATAGCTTTGATCTACGAGCCACTGACTATGTAGGGAGATCTGTATTTGTTCAACGACGAGTTGTCGAAAAACCAATGATCTGTGAAATGTTATATCCCTTCTACTGCATTTAGTATAGAGAATATTCCAAAAAGTTATTTATGAAACTGTCATTTAGTCGGCTTAGCTCACAATAATAAGAGATCGATCTGTCAGTGTCAAAATGTGTACTGTTAGTTGGGTCCACCGTCCAGTATTACATAAAGGTTTTGTTGTTACTTTTGTTATTTACATAATTCTGGACATGTTCATTACATATTCATGTTATATGTTCATGTTATATTAAAAAATATTCTGTGTCAAAAAGTTAACTTATCTAATATAATCTTTTCCACAGCACATACTTATTAATTTTATTTATTTTATTTTAAATTACTATTAAATCACTAATCACAATAACTCTGCAAGCCTTTGAGAAATTAACTTTACCCTTCATTTTATTTTATTCACAACTGTACTAATGATGGCTATTACAACTAACTTTACCGTCCAAGACAGTTTGTAAACGATAATTACTAGTAAAAATAATCCTCAAATATTTTGACAAAACTTTTTTAAGCAGAATAATAAAAATAAGAAAAAATATAATTAATACATAATATAATTATTTAACACTCGACATGTTTTTCAAAAACTATCCTGTTAAAAGAAATATAAAACTATTACATCGAAGCACATATCCATATTAATCTGTAGTATGCATCGTGCATTAGACATGATGAATAGGTCCAAAATGCCCGAGGTTTACAAGTTCGATGGAGCGAAATGACCGCAGCCTCGTATCGAGTCTCACTCTGTATCCAAGACTAGAAACCTACAAGAGAAGTTTTAATTAATAACCAAGAAGACGTTCTTGAATCACAATTATGAAAATATGAATATGAATTTCTGTTTTATGCATTTAAAAAATCATGCTTAATTTGCAATAAATCTTTACTTGTAAAAATAATAATGCAAGTGTATATGTTCGTCTGAATTACTTACTAATTCAATGTGTCAACTTCAGAAGTTTTTTAAATATTTTTTATAATCACACCTCAGAAAGCGTAATTTTCTGAATTTTTTAGGGGTACGCAATTTTTTAAGAACACCTATGAATTTACTTAAAATATATGTTTGACCATAAAATATATACTCATATATATAGTTAAGTTAACTATATATATACATAGTTAAGTTAAAAATCAAAATCAGTTTTTTTTTCACTGTAAGCTGAATTTTTATTTAGCAAGTAGATCTTATAGCGATGATACAAGCAGACATAAGGACAGGCTTGCTACCCTCTCCTTATGTCTCTTTGTATAACAATTTAGGTAATTTATATGAACCGTACAATAATATGTATAATAGTGAACGTTTATTCTTATTAAACGTAAAACTAACTTAGACATAGTCAGTAGACTATTGTTTAATATTTTGACTATTTAACAGTATTGTATAGTAGAAAAGACTTTCTAGCATACAAATCGCCTTTTGTACTATTTTGTGGGAAATATATCAACTTGAATTCTATAAGAATTATAATTTTTTGTAATTTTATGCGCAAACTAAGACGACATCTCTTTATCAATTTTAATAATAGAGAAAATGTATTAGAAAAAAAATACTGTCTGCAGATATAAAAATATACTATTATAAAGTGTAATTTTAAATCACTATTTCTACTGGTCTGAGGTAATTCTTTATTATTCATAGTTCTTAGTTAGAATTGTCTCGTAGATTAACTTTCCAACTGTACCATTTAAAACTAGCGTGGAAGTATAATACAAGACAATTTAATTTCGATGTGTGATGAGATTTCCAGCGGAGAACGTACTAGAACTCGTACACGGAATTAGTGTGTCGGATTAGAAAATTGTATTGGTCACTTTTTGTCGACGGTCCTGATTCCTAATGTCATTTTCAGCTAGCTCTCTACGAGATTACAATCTCGTTTTATGTTATACCTATTTGAGGAAATTTTAAACTGATATTAATTTTAACATAATTATGAATTTTTAACGTTAATTAATTAGTAAAATAATCGAACATTTCATTTTGGTGTTTGAAGGACTGGCAAGAATAACAAATATTTATCGATACTAAATAAATTGCCATGAAACAATTATACTAAACGTTTCAAAGTAAAAAGTTCGGTTAAGCTTATGAATCAAACATACATTGTTGGTTTTTATTATGATGCTAACAAAAATAATATAATAAAAAATATTGTTGGAAAGTCTATCAAGGAAACACAAATTTCTATCTATTATCAAAATTCGTTCCTTCTGCTTGCTTTTTTCTTTTGCTTTTTACCGCGGTTAGTTTGGAAACACGAAATTGAGGGCAATTAAATGTTGTGGAAATTTGAGCCCAACAAAGTTATTATACGGGAACAGAGGTCCACTAGGCAGTCAGCCACCCTTCAGAATAATTAAATCTAGTTATATATTCTTATAAAGACGATAGATTAAATCTTTTAGCATACACGATGCGTCTCTTGCATAATAATGATTATTAACGTAATATCGGCAATTTTTTCACCCTTTATGACGGGCATGCATGCGTTTATAACACGCATTCCTAATTGTATAGAGATTTCTGACCCTGTGAAATAATAAATATAATAATCAAAACAAGAACATTCATATTGCATTTGAAACTACTTATTTAGTATTCCGAAGTCTTCATAAAGCAAAAAGGTTAAAAAGACCCAATAACATTTAAGCTCATAGATAAAATAATTATAATTTCATCTGAAATTTGAACGTAATTATCGAAATTATTGCATAGATTCTATTTCAATAGAATTAAGGTAAAAGAGGATGAATCTTCCTTTATATTAATATTATTATTAGAGTTATATAAAATATATATAAAGGATATAAAGGCTATCGATAAATCCATTTATCTTCGATAACAACTTTAATAATTCCTATTCTCATTTGCTCTTATTGCTTGGGGTTGGTTGGTTCAAACTTATTGAAACATATTATTATTTCCAATAATTTCAAAAATATTTGATTATGTTTATTTTATTTATTTATTTTACACTATGAATCAATATCAGTGATCACTTGTGTATATCAATTGGAAGTGTCAGGAGGGCATATTTCGACTCGAGATTCATCGTAATAAACCCCTCTGTAAAAGCCCTTTCAACTTTATGTTAAAGCTATAACGGTTTTAAACGCGCCTTGTTCTGAGAAGAACCACACAGCCGGATATTTTTTTTTGTTGGCAACACTATTTCACAAACGTCAATCTTAAAGCAATTTTTGAAAAACTAGAACCGTCGCACTTAATCGGAAGTGAAGCCGATGATAATGATTTCAGAACGAAATAAAAAAAAAAGTCTATATAAATAAATAAAAAATATATATAATGATACTTGTCCTAGTTACATAATCTATAAAAGCCTATTCATTTTGTTTTGATTCATTGATCATTTTGGAAAAAAAAATTGTTACAATTTTTATATTTAATTCAAGAAACCAAAAGCGTATTAAAAAACAAAAAGTCAATAATACTTATCAATTATCATAAATTACCATTCATTAATTAGTTCAATTCTATGAAACACTAACGTTTAATTGTGCTTTTCAATTGCATCTTTACCTATCGGTTCGAGAGACTAGCTTTTTGTAAAAGAAATAATCGCAAACATATCTTAATTAATTAAAAAACACTTTATTTCTATTATGTCTTCACAAAAACTGACTAACATTACTAACTTTGTTATAATTGAGCTCTAGATAAAGATAATAGCTTATTAGTTAAGTCGAGTTCAAACTAACGTTTAATGCGAAACATAACTATTGTTGCTTCCATAGACAACTCTCTATTCTGTTTTCTGTTCAGAGTTCAGAACTCAAAACAAATAGGTTAAACAAAGCGTATCTCTAGAAAGTTTATTAATCGGTGACGCTGAAACAAAAGTTTCCACAATGTGGGGGGTGTATGTTTGCTTGCTACTAAGACTTTAACTACTAATTCAATATATATAACGATTGTTTATAGATTTATTTTAATTGTGAAATGTTTAAATATTTTTGTTTTCAAATCAATTTCAATTTTATTACTTAATGGATTATAACTTCTATAATCCAAATTTATGATATCTATTTTCTTATTATATTTATACAACTAGCAATAAAATTTTGATTTTTAAACATTCTCATAAGAAAGGCTAGTAGTCTTTTAAAGTTTATATGTTCTTGTAACAGCGAGATGACATATACTCTATAGTCTTCCTCAATAAGCGGACTATTCAGGACAAAAAGAATTTTTCAATTTGGGCCAGTAGTTCAAGAGATTAGTGCGTTCAAACAAACAAACTCTTCAGCTTTATAATATTAGTATAGATTCTTAAATCTATGAGGAGTTATACTAATATCATAGGTATACATAGGTATACATAGGTATATATGTACTAAGGAATTTGGAATTGGAGCAAAATAACCATATGTGTTGAGTTGAACGAATACCTACTAGGAGTATTAAGTAATAAGATAGATTCATTACAATACAATCGTAGAGTAATTGAAATCACAATAGACAGATAGAAGGATACTGGAATTGGTAGTTATGGCATTTATGAGCCTTTTGTTGTGGGAAATGTAAATTTTTTGTTGACTCGATAAAAACAAACAAGAAAAATATAAGACGTGAAGCAGAGCTGTAGGTGTGGAGAAACAAGTAGGAAAGCTTCGCCGTGATGGAGGCGGAAGATGATGATGATAAGTTTTATATGTTTATTTTCCGAAAACCGAATGCCAAATAATAATAACGCTAAAGGTATGCTTCATAACTGTTAAAAAATGTTTTATTGGTTAAACAAGGAAAGCATAGAAAGGAGCAAGAGCTAGTTAAAACAAGCTACAAAATAAGAAGTGAAGTGATGACGATATTGTAAAACAGAATTTTTAAAATACATTTAAATCATGTATTTACTAGGTGACAAATGAACCGTACTGTAGCCAGACTCGTGCAAATTCGAGAAAAATTGTCATACAACATCGGGACTTTTGCGCAATTTGTCACTGATTCCATACCGTTTTCTGTCGATTTACATGTAACTACAATGTAAACTTGGCAATAATGTGAATTCATTTTTGTATTGCAAAATATTTTCTAGTCTAGAGTAACATATCGGGAAATGAAAATAATTGTGGCCAATTTTTCGTACTTCCATCAATCAAGACACATTAGCACTGATCGTTTTAAAGGACTATGCTAAATGATAACTACAAAAATAATATTAATTACCACAAGAGTTCCACTAACATGATCTTAAAAGAACGTGGTATTATATAAATTCGCAATTTTAAATAATATCAAGGTGTTTCTAAGATAACTGAAAAGATAAAAGTCTGGAAAAATATAATTCAACAAATTTATATAAATATAGAACGAAAATTAAGCCGATACTGGCGGGGATTCGAACCCGCGTCCTCTGGTAAACTGTCCGGTCGCTCTACCATTTGAGCTACCGTATCGTACCTTATCACAATTGGTAGAGTGACCGTTTACACAGAGTAGAGGGACGGTTTCCCAGGGTTTTAGTTTATTTTTCATCCTATATTTATATAAATTTAATTAACATAACATGGCTATACATGTTACAGGAAAATGATGTAGAAAACCAGTAATATATATAATATTGTTGATAATTAATCATTAAAACTTTTAAATGTACAAAAACATTTCATATAGTTGTTAGGGTACATTATTGTTAAACGACTATTTTATAATAATGTAAGTTTTGATTCGTTTCAATATTTTGATGGTCTATATTGATCCATATAAATTAATGAATTATTAATTTAACTTAAATAAGAAGAACCAATAAGGTGTAATTAATTAAATCAGTTTTTTATTAACTTAAGTAGTAATATTTCGCATTCTTATGTCAAGTATGCTTAAAGTAGTTTATTTGACTAAGATAATTATTTATGTGAGGAGGGACATTTGCTTGATTAATAAATACATGAATAAGCTAGAAAAGTGAGAACCATTAAGACTTCATAATTAAAACCAGTAATTAAAACCGTTTTTACCGATACTTACAATTGTTCATTTACGAGTAATTGTTATTTTCGTACATTTAAAGTAGATGATTTGACTATGGTTATTGTTTTTTTGAAGATAGAGTTGTTAAGAAGGGTATATTAACTGCGTTCAGGACAATATCGAGGCAAACGCTGCAGTATAGTACCAAGGAAGGTTTAAATACTGGTAAATAAAAGGAAAGAATTAATAGTAACATCCGTGAAACAATATAATCGGACGTGGCCGTTATATAGTGTTATATAAAAATTGTGGCTTATACACAATCGGCATTTCTAAGTTAACTTGTAATGTTAATAAATTGTCTTGCAGTCTGTTATTTAGTCAAACCTCAACTTGACTTTAAATAATAAAACTTTAGACAATTAGAGCTTTTAATGCAACATTCCAAAATGTAAGTTGAGTCCATTAAGACAAAGACTCATTCTTGTCAAATTAGACTAAAAACTAGAGGATTACAAAATGAAGCATAGGTTTAAAAATTAAATTTAGTAAAGAAACGGACGATTTACATGTGAGCGATAGCTTAGTGGTCCTCACTAAAAGCCATATCATGTCTTACATAATCTGCAATCTTACATAAAGTTTAATCTTATTTTATTTTACAAAATAACGCAGTTGTAACAATAAACAACATATATCCAAAAGAGTCCCTTAAAACTGTTTTCAGTAATGCTACAATACTTACACTTCCAAAACACTATGTTATAACTTATTATGTACGGTCGAAAATATATTGTAAAATATTTTATATAAAAAGCGTCTTAGATAAATTATCAACTAAATATAATTCTAATATAATAACTTCTAAATTTAGACTGCCTCAATAAAAATAATATTATATGATTTTTTTTTTTACTAAAATTAGCCAAACGTATCATTATATCAGGGATAAAAGTAAAACTGACATTAAAAGTGTTCTTGATTCCAAAGCATATTATTATACTAAGGAGTGTGTTGATGATACTGGTAATAACCAACTTGTTGACAATTTCACACATGTTGTTTCACTGTAACCACTTTGAAGGTGTTGTCTATTGGCTTTCTTGGTTTGTTCTAAACAATTAAATTGAACAATTTAATAGTAACAACTATTGTTTATTACTTAATAGTAACAAGTATTGTTTTAGATCTTCAAAGTTAGAATCCTTTAAGCTCTTGATCATCATGGAACTAGTAGTAGTGTTGTATGTTGTTCTAGTCATCTTTTCGAGGCCACTCTTTACTTTAATTCTAATTTCTTATCACAAATTAATTTTGACTGTACCTCGAATAGTCAATATTATGGATAATTTAAATTATCTCGAGAAGTTAGATGAATATCTATGGAATTTCATGACGGTTCTTCTCCTTGAACCTGGCCCTTTAAACCGTGCAACAAGAATTGGACATTTCATAATTGCAATCCATGGTGGGAGAAAGTAAGGAAAACAGACTCCGTGTATAAAAAAATGTCCACCCAAAAAGGAAAAATAAGGGTGGCGCTGCGATAGCATAGGATAAAATTTTAAGGAATGAACCACACGCAGTTAGAAAAATAAACAAAGACCGACGAATTTCCGCGTTGCTGTGGCGCACTTTTTAAATTATTTGTAGTTAAAAAAAAATAAAAAAATGTGTCTTTTCTAACAAATGTTTAAACTCGGCACTTGCATAAAATAGTAAGAGGATAAAAAAAAATCAAAAAATAAAATAATTTTATGTTACTCATGTACACAATTGTTTAAGTAAAATATTTTTTTAATTTACATTTGCAACAATTGCTAAATCGATTTGTGCAAAATTTAAAAGAACTGCTTAAAAATACATTGATAGAAAGACAAAAAAAAAACTTTTAATGTATATCAGACAAATAATCAATTAACGGATTAAGTCTGCTATGTAACAAATATTTATTTTAAAATAATTTAAATAAATTAATCTCATCAATAATAAAAGTATTGTATTCTTTTTATAATAACAAATAGAGTACTTATGGTAACAATTTAGCATTATTCCAAATTCTTTTACTCTTAACTTTGGCGGCATTTTTTGAACTCAGCATACTTCACTAACTATAAAACAGCTGCATATCGTAGTTTTTCATAGTTCAGCGCGATTTCTGGTAGATACTAGAAACTTATTTTCACCATACTGCTAAACACTTTTTTGAGTTCTCCACCATTTTAGATGGAGGAGAACCTTACCTTCACACAGTGCAATCTTTACCATAAAATAAAAACGTGACTTGAATGAATGACCGTAAAACTTAACATGAGTCTATAATTAAAATTTTATCTAAATGGTACGGACATACTTTATTAAGCATGTCCTTAAGATATTGTGAAATATAATTTTAAAATCATTTATGGAAATGCTAATGGATATCATAAATTTCCATCATTCTGGTTTGTTCATTATCCTTATTGCTTTGTTTGCGGTTAGTTTAGTAACACGAAATTGAAGGCAATTAATTGTTGTGGAAATTTGAGACTGCCAAAGTTATTATGTGGAATCGAGGTTAGCCAGGTAAAGTCATCCACCCTTCAGAATACATAAATATACATAAATTCAGTTATTTATTTATCAAAGACAAAAACACGTATAAGCAAAAGTGTTTCCACTGAGCGCTCCTGCAAAAAAATATTATTACCCTAGTATTTCTATGTTTTTCAGTTTTTTCATAAAGGATAAAACCATTTTCGTCCCTAAAAGAATTGTTTGTGTACAAGACAAAGGCCTTACACCGTTTGAGTTGACATTTGAATTTTAGTTGATATGCAATTTACTGAAGAAATGTATTGTTACGAAGTATTATATTGTATTAATTGGAAATTGATAGTATATAGGTATGAACCTCCAGACCTATAAACTACCGCAGCTGCAGTTTATTTTATAAACATGTGGAGTTTGTAACGATAACACATCCTTGGATGTTCCTACAATGTTGTTAAGCTTAATACCTGGTGTATAAACAATCGGTATGGAGTATATCTGTAAGATAGAGCTGATCTTATCCATTACACCTTTGATATACATATTGGTCAGCTGCCTGTTCACCTGTATATAATCATCTAGACTGCGTCTTCTAGATGATTGATGTTCCTTTACCTGATATCCCTTATAAGTATCTCCTGAACATGATTCAGTCCAGTTTTTTATAAATATATATATATTTAAATACAATAGTTTAAAAGTTAATATATCTATATTTTATAAAATAACAATACGTTAGAGAAATCGTTCATATAACATACTACTCTTTTGTTATTGACCTTTGTACGTTTAAAAAAAAGTATTTTTACACGGTAACATTGGATTTACTATTTTCTTCAAGAATGTAATATATACTCATTTTAAATGTAAGTAGACCTAAAATGAAATCAACGAAACATTTGGTAAACTTGTGTAGCCAAAAGCAAATACTTTTTTTAATCAATAGTGTTAGTCATATTTATTTATAATAATTTAAATGGTAAATACATCGGAATTTACATGTTTTAGTTCATAAGTTTCAAGAGTAGCGTAATGTTTAATCTTTTATTAATTATTAGAACTTATAATAAGGTATAAATAATAGCATCTGTAAGTTGGTTATGAAATTGTTAATTACACTCACCTAAATACTATAGTGTTAAAATATTATAAAACGAGTTCTAAGGGCTGCTCTCGCCCATTCTATTACAAATGGTTGGATATTAAACATTGAAGTGCAAGTACTGTGTATTACTGAAACAAGTCTTAACAATAGTTATAAAATTATCAAGGTATTTGTTTTATTAGTTTTCCTGCGACTTCATGTTCCTTTTTCATTACCTATTATAATGAGGTTGACCTCTCATTATATCATCAAGAAACATAATGACCTATTTGTGTACGAGCGTAATGATTTATTACATTTCCCTCTTGCATTTTTAGAGAAAACAACATTTTTCTCATTTAATTTTGTTTAAACTTTCTTAGTTGAACACTATTGTAAATTTAATAAATCTACTGTTTATTGTTAATTTTCACATTATTGACTCTGGTTATAAAAGGCTTTCTAGCATTAAATTTTTGCTCATTTTTTGTGGCAAAATACGTCATGAATAAATGAATAAATCAGCTTGAATTTATATTATTATAATATGTTTGTGATTTTAAAGGTGAAACAAACATTCTTATGTAATCAGAAAGATAATAATATTTATTTATATAAAATAAAGCATACTAATTTTAAGCCAAACGAATTAAATTACTTGCTAGTATTTCTTATTATTTCTCTATTTCCAATGGTATCAAACTTAAATAGTTTATTATTTTTATTTACTGATATTTAATCTACCAACTGTGTCATTTACAAGTAAAAGTGGGAGCATAATACGGGACAAATTAGTTTCTGTGTAAGTACACGGAATTAAAATGGATTCAAAAACTGTTCTGTCACTTTTCGACTTTTTACTATTTCTGGTTATCTCTTCAAGATATTGCATCTTTTCTAATACCCACTTTTAGAAATGTTAACATATAATTATTTATTGTTTCAAAAAATTAAGTTATTTTTAACATTAATTAATTGCGATTTAATGCGAAAGCGATTTGCCAGGTGCGAGTCGCACTCTTGCTTTAAATGTTCCGTACCATTCTATATAAAAAATATAACAAAAATCGCGTTTGTTGTCCGAGAAACCCTTGATATTTTTAAAATTTTATTTAATTATTTATTCTGAAAGTGTATACATAACTTAATATTCTGTGAATATTTTAAGCGTCCACCTTAACATTTATTTTATTTTGTTGTCATAGCAAAACAGAAATAATCTGTGAAGTTTTGGTTGGAATATTCAAAGTAATCTTTTTTAGTTAAACTTATGAATAAAATAAAAAAAAAATAATAATACAGGACAAATTACACACATTGATCTAACCTCTCAGTAAGCAAATTATTTGCTAGTCTTAAGGGTGTTACAGAAAGATACAAATACATAGAAATACACATATTTATACATATAAATACTGAGAATATATTTAATAAATGACCAAGTCCAGAAAATGCAGACGTCTATGTTCATCACATACATGTCTGTCCCTGTCGGGAATCGAATCCGTTCCCCATTGAGTATAGCGACGTTAGGCGTTTGTGCTAACCTCTCGACCAACGAGGGGGTTAGTTTATTATTATAAAATGTAAATTGTTGGTTATTATTGCGATTATTAATAAATGTAAATACATGTATTTTAAACTGCAACAAGTAAACTATGGCCTTAAATTGGTATGCAATTATATTTTTAAATGTAATGCAGACATGATCATGACATACTCACCGCTCTCTTAGCTCATCTTAATATTTCTTCCAAGGAGCTAGATTGGTTCTCATCTTACATTCGGGATCGCCAACAGGCCGTTAGCATCGATAATACATTATCAGAATGGTGTGACCTGAAAACTGGTGTGCCACAAGGTGGTATTCTGTCACCTATTCTATTTTCTTTATTCATTAATTTGATAACTTTTGGCCTCTCTTCCTCTTACCATCTATATGCTGACGATCTTCAGATCTATGCTCACGTTAATCCAAATTGTGTTAGCTCCGCCATTGCCGACATAAACAAAGACTTGAAGCACATTTTTGAATGGTGCTGCAAATTCGGTGTCAATGTCAACTCTAAAAAATGCCAAGCAATAGTGATTGGAAGCAAGCACAATTTGAGTAAATTTGATATGATTAATGCGCCACCGGTTAAATTTAATAACATCGACATTCCGTTTATGCCATCAGTTAAAAATCTAGGACTTCACATAGATTCGACACCCAGCTGGAACATCCATATAGTTGAGATAGCTCGTAAAGTAACGTATTCGTTACGTTCACTTTATCGACACAAAAATTTTTTACCCATTAGGACTAAAACTCTGTTAGTGCAGTCTCTCATCTTACCAATTATTGACTATGCTGATGTATGTTACTCTAACATTTCCGAAGCCTTCCTAGACAAATTAGATCGTCTTTTAAATAGTTGTATTCGTTTTATCTTTAATCTTCGTAAATTTGATCACATTTCTCAATACCGTTCTAAGCTTAAATGGCTACCTATCCGCAAACGAAGACAACTGAGAACTCTATGTCAGTTATACTCAATCCTTAATGATCCAACTTCTCCTCAGTACTTGAAATCTAAATTCCATTTCTTAAGTAACACCCACGATTTGCAACTACGCTCTTCGTTTAACCTCAATTTATGCATACCTTCACACCGCACTGGTTTTTTATCCAACTCTTTCACACTACACGCTATAAAACTTTGGAACGGCCTTTCTGATTCACTACGACGAGCCATAGGGATCTTTTTAAGAAACGTGTCTGCAAATACCTTCTTGAGATGGTATAATTTTAGTTATTTTTTAATTTCGCTTTGTTAGCGTAGATGTATATATATGTGTTTGTATCTAGTATAAGTATATGTGTATGTATAAGTATGTGTATCTAGTATAAGTATATAAATCCGTTCATATGGATAAATATATAAATATAAGTATGTATGTATATTATATTAGTAGTTTGTATGTATTTATTGATATGTAGTATACTTTATTTCTATAGCATTGTTACATGTATTAGTTTGTATTGTGTACGTGTAAGTAAGTAGTTTTATGGATATTCATTTCATTATTTTCATTGTTTTTTTAATTTTTAATATTGTGCCCCCTCATTTTTTAGATTTCGGTTTACTATGTCGGTTGACTGGTAGAGAATGCTTTAGCATTAAGTCCGCCATTTGTACGTTTTTTTTGTGTGCAATAAAGATTTTAAATAAAATAAATAAATAAATTAAATAAAATGCAGAGATTATATTATTTAAAAAATTCTTGATTTGAGTTTTGAAACATCGACTTTGAAGGCAATTAAATGTTGGCCAAATTTGAACCCAAATTTATTATGCGGGAAAAAGAGGTCAGCCAGGTAAAGTCTGCTGCCCTTCAGAATATGTAAATCCGGCTCTTTGTTCTTACAAAGACGATTACATTTTTTAGCATATGTGTTTGCACTAAACACCTCCTGCAAAAGTAATTCTCCCAATTACAATTTGCTAGATTATACTATATTCGAATTATTGTTTAGAATAACTTTTAATTTTTCTCTACATGAATAGCCTGACTATAATTGGTGGTCTTTCAAAAGATTTTATATGAAGTACTTATAAAAACCTGCTACAGACCACCTTATCTGTTCTGTACTTGTGCCTCACCTTTTTTCCTGTGTAATTAAGTATTCGTGGGGACTGCAGTCACTTCTTGATTAAGTAGATGCCGAAGAAGACCACTTTTAAGACATAAACCACATCTAAAAACTTTCGATGTATGTACGGGTCAACAGCTGCTCACCTCGAATAGATTATCACTGTCTATGTAAGGCAACTGGTTCTCGACTACGATGAGGAGAATTTGGTAAGCACCGGACAGCCACGTAGCTATTAGTAGCCATTAGTATGGATCTGAAATGGTTCATGAGAGCTTCATCTGCTTCCAGGCAGTGATGGCTTTTTGACACTCTACATTTATTTTCAATCCACTAATACGCAGGCTATCGCAATTACTCACTTTTTGGCTTCATCACCTATACGCTGGGAGATGTTTATTTTTAAATCTTAAGCTGTCTTATTGGTGATTGTGGCTCACGTGGCCCACGTGGTTTGGCCACATCTTGGAACTATAATCGATAATCTTATCTTGATCTTATATTGAACTATAATCGATAATCTTATCTACAATTATCTTGCTGCTTTATTCAGTGACAGTAATTGCAAAAACTGTAAAAAAACAGTGGCATTACACATATGGCTTGGGCTGTCCGCTTTATTTTCCCCTTGTCCAGCATAATGAAACCACTGATCACATCATATACTCTCTTGCCACTTTGCCGTGAATGATCTCGATGGTTTAGTTGTTGTATATGGCTGCATCCGCCACAGTGAGTTTTAGCTCTAAAAACTTGAAATTACCTATTTTATGGTCCTGAATATATCCGTTCGAAGTTCAAAACTCGGAAGAAGAAATTAAACTACACATATTTCTAGAATGTTTAGTAATTAGTGGTGCTGAATCAAGGTTACAACAGATGTTAGTAATAATAACAAACAAAAAACAATTTCACTACAATTTGACGGGGTTTAAATAAATCAGTGATATATTTACTACAAATGAAGGCTGTCAGCAGAGTTGCCATACAACACAGGACATTTGGACAATTTGTCACTAGTTTCCACACCGCTCTCTTTCGACTTACATGTAAGTACAATGTCGAAATACACTTCACAAAAAAATGTCTATTCATTTTTTATTGCAGAATATTTTCGAGACTATTGAAGAAAACTTTAACTCTTGTGGCAAAATGTTCGTTCTTTCGTTAATAAAGAAACAATAACATTAATAATTTTAAACGAACATTTTGAATGATGATCTGAATAGAATATTAATCTCCGTAAGACTTCCTTCTTTATTTGCAGTGATTAATAGTATCATGACCTTTCTAAAATTACTGGAAAGGTTTGGGTCTCAAAGATATATAAATGTATTACGTAGCTCAAATTTAGGAATATTGATATCAAGTATTTTAATTATCCAAAACATTTAAAGTAACATTACATGAGATAGAATAATTTACCGCATAACAAAATTACTTTTCTTAGTAAACTTAGAATGTATTTAAACTGTCATTCAGTCAGTCTGTCATTCAGTCGAACCTCAACTTGGCTTACAATAATAAGAGAGCTGTCAGTGAAAACGTGCGTAATGTAACTTGGGTCCAGTAATACAAAAAGGTTTTCTTGTTATTTTTATTATATTTACAATTCTGGAGATGTTCTTATATAAATGTTGTTTGTAAAATATTAACATACAATAATTCAACAACACGTGCTTGTAAGTCTACTATATTTGATTTGCAGCTACTTTTACAACACGCTATATTTCTTTAATCCGTTGTGTAATCAACGTAACCTTCATGATTTAATCATAGAGTATAACAATTGTTGCATATTACGAACTTGTCTACAAAATGGGTTGTAAACTATAATTCATGTGTAATTTATTTTCATAACACGCTAAACAGTATTATAACAATGACAAGAGTGTCTAGTGACATTATGGTAAAGATGTCTATTATTTAGTTAACCGTATACTTTTTATTCCTATTTCAAATATAAAGCTTAAGTGTCATCCAAGACAATACAGTACATTTAAAAGAACTAATTTCATCAAAGTAAATATCTGGAATCAAACTGAGTCGTGCACTAGACATGGCGAATGATGTTCGAGACTAACAAGTTCGACGGAGCGACATGGCCGCACCCTTGTAGCGTATTTGAGTCTGTATGCAAGTCTGGAAACCCATATAAGACGGATAATAATATAGTGCAGATAATATAGAAGTAAATTTGATTGAATTCAAAATGTTTATACTTTTTGAAGGAGCGGTAATTCAATATATCCATAACACATGTACAGACTTTGTTTACAACTATTTTTACTTGCTTTAAGCAAGATATTTTTGGTATATACATGTATTAACTTGAATTCAAATTAGATCAAATATTTAAATAATTTTATATGTAATCAAAACACAAAACGACAAAAAAAAATTAATTAAAAATTTTAAAAGTTCCTGATACAAAAAGACATCTGAAACGAATAAAAATGATATTATTATGTACTTAATAAAATTGTTGCGTCGGGGCACCGTTGTATGTACGTAGACGATGGTGTCTATTTTACGAAGTTAATCATTGAGTACTTAGACTATACGATTCGATATCGTAATTTCGTTATTTGCCTTGGTAAATTACTTGCATTTTAGTTTCTTCTTTTATTAAGCGGTCCCACGACGCAACGACTTCAATAATTACATAATAATATTATTTTTATTCTTTTTATAGGTCTTTAGGTATCGGAGGTTTTTTAAATTTTAAATTATTTTTTTTCTGCTTTTTAAGTTATGTTACTGGTTTCATTATTGTACTAAATGAACCTACGGACACAAATTTTCACTTGTTTAAGTATTTCTATCAATATTACATAAGAACCTTTCACCCGCACTAATAAATCAAACAAATCCATTCACGCGTTTGGCAGCTAGAATGCCATAGACAGACACACAGATACACAGATCGATAGGTCAAACTTATAACACCTCTCTGTTTGAGTGGGGGGCTAAAAATAATAAAAATAATAATACGTAGAACAGATGTAGAAAATGTACTAATATTAGGCATTAATTTAAATCACATTTTATTAAACAACTGTAATTGCGTGTTTATTTCTTAATTCTTAATGATACTGGAAGTAAACTTGAATTCTTTCTATTCATAGAGTAATCTCGTATCTGTATATTCAGTTTCTAATTGTGTCATTTAAAAGCTAGTGTGAGTGGATAATAAGAGACAATTTGGTTTAGATGTGTGATGAGATTTCCGGTGTAATACGTACTCGCACTCGAACGCAATTAGCATTGCAGATTAGAAAATTGTATTGGTTACTCTTTTTCTCCAATCCCGATACCTTAATTACATTCTCGTTGTATTTTCCAGCTATTTGTAGAATTTTTAATCATTTTATAATAAATTGTTTCAATACAGAATTTTTAATCATTTTATAATAAATTGTACATCAATACATATATTGAAATAAAGTACAGATAATTAAAAGGAACATTTTATTTTTATTATCATATCATTATTTCTTGATATACTCGTAAGTCTGAGCAACATTATTAGATCGTAATATGGGAAAGGTTATTTATGTTACTATGTTACCAATACTCGACTGGCAATTTTTTCACGTTTATTTTAAACAGTGTTTCTTTTCCAAACATGAAATACATAAAACTAATATTATTAAATAAAATCCTTAAGAAAATATGGAACAAAAAATTGCTGTAAGCGACGTCGTTTCTTCGAGTACTGATCATTATTTAAGTTTATTTTATTTAACAATAGTTTAAAAACAAACAGTTTGTTAGAATCGAAAAAACTTCTTAAACGAGGCAAAGACAGCTACAAAAAATATTTGTTCTGAATGAAAACCTTTTGACTACTGAGCTATATTTTAACATTTAACAGCAAGTTGTTGTTTAAAAACTCTATCAACAATGCTCTATATTTTTTATAAATTGATAACGTGGACATTATCCGATTTCAGTTAGGTTGGGTTTTAACTTTGAAGGAGCTACTGACCAATATCTTTTGCGAAAAAGTTGACAAGACATCGGCTGAAGTGTATCAAGATACGATTCTTGAGAAAGTGGTTAAGTATCTTAACAACCAAGAATGGTCGTCGCAGCAAGACTCAGCTCTAGTCTATATGATTCGATCCACACAAGCGTTGTTGGAAACGGAGATTTCGGAATTTATTAGAGCTGAAGATTGATTGTCATCTAGTCTCAATCTTAATCCGCTGGATTATTATCTAGAATCAGTTTAAAAGACTGAATGCATGAAAAGCCAAAACAATTTGGAGCCCCTTAGACTATCCATAAGATTGGCAGTGAATAATTTTCCCATGATGATTATTTATATCTAGCCTCAACTTTTAAGGGACTATTTTAAAGCCCGTAGAGATATTTTCATTGAGTTTTATATATATATTCAATGTTATTATATTATGATTGTAAGAAGTAACCAACATTACAGATCTAAAAGGTTTTATATTTTTTACAAAAAATGTTAAATAATATTTTTTTCATTGTCAAAGTATTTAAGATAAGACTGAGTATACAACATGGATGTTGGTTTGTATGATATAATTTAAATATAACTAATAATTAAGTAATAAAATTTTCCCGTAGCATTTGGTTAAATCTAATAAAATTATTACTATGGAACACAATTTTTTTTTATAAATCTCCTGCTTTATGCTTGTTTTATACCACAGGTATCCAGGTGTGCAGTACAGTAGTATTAAATTTTATATCCATAGGTTAAGATTAAAAAATGCCCATAAAAAGAGATAATATTTCTTCGAATAAATATCCTTAATAAGAACGTATAAGTGAAATATTTCCATTAATTTATGTAAATGGTTTCTCGTAGCGGCCTGATCAACAAATGCGTAGCCGTACGCGTATGCATACGCATAGCGTAAAAACATACCTTTTGTGTCTTTTTGGTAATTTTCGAAGTTACAATATCTTTGTTTGATTCACTATATTATATACGTTATAACACTAACTAACTCAATTTATTTACTATTTTATTTAGATACTCAATTCATATTTAGATAGTGATAATGGCTTATTAGTGTAGTCGAAATCCAACCAATGTTAAGCACAAAACGCATAACTTTCGTGTAGCTTCCATAGACAACTTTCTATTCTATTTTGTGTTCAGAGTTCAGAACTCGAAACAAATAGGTTAAACAAAGCGTATCTCTAGAAAGTTTATTAATCGGTGACGCTGAAGCAAAGTTTCCATAAATGTGGGTGAATGCTTGCTTGCAACTTTAGCTAGGAACTTTTTTGAATAAACATTATACCTATACAGTAAATTTTATAAATATGTGTATGTATTTACTAAGTATTAAGTACAAATAATGATTTCTTGTATATTTATATGTAAGCATATAGTATTGTCTTATTTTTTCTCATATTTTTGATGCTTTTAAAAATAGCCTCGAATAATAATTATCGATATATTTAACTTCTAAAACTATCAAAAAAATTAACGTATAAACAATTCTGAAAAGAAACTCTAAGCATTTTATATATCTGTCTATCTGTCTGTCATCAAACAAATGACCCACTTCGAAATTGATATTTTATTATAATTCTACGCAATTATAATAAAATATCAATTCTATTTTGGTAAATAAAATACTAACTAACTCTTACATCGAAATATAAGAAGTACAAGTTATTTTAAGATATATTATTTACATTACGATTACGAAACTTTTTAAATACATTTTACAGATACAGATTTCACAGATTGGACACTTCCAGGGCATACATTTGTCCAATAGCAAATATGAAGAGAAAAGCAACTCGAAATCTTAAATGCTAAAGTACTAATAGTAATACAGTTATTAACATTTTCGATGATTTTTTTTTTATATTTGTAAATATGTATATTTGATGAGATTTTCATTTATTTATATACAAAAGGCAGAAGCGCTGTAGAGATGTTTTTGTAGAAATGTTTGAAGGAAATAGTAGTGAAGCCTTACCTTAATGAAATGGGAGAGTAACGTTGATAGTTTTCCAAGATTTTTCCAAGAAGTTTTTTCTAAGATCACTATAAAAACCTTGCTTCAAAACTGTTAACTGAAACCCGTTAAAATATTATACTTTACAAAACAATCGGCATGATAAAGGGCAAAAGATGACTAGAGATAACAAGTTAGAGAGAATTATGCGATGTAAATCTATTACAACTGGGTTCTTAAAAACATTTAAGTCATGTGTTTACTAAGGGACAAATGACCCGCACGTCACAAGAAACTCGGGTGATATAGAGAAAAATTTCCAAACAATACCGGAACACTTTTGCACTTGTTTCCACACCGCTCTCTGTCGATTTACATCTAAGTACAACGTACATTTGGCAACGACATAAATACTCACTATTGTATTGCAAATATTTAGTAATGTATACAAAGTAAAATATGCGGAAACTAGATAAGTTTATGAAAAAACACTTTGTTTCGGGCATCAAGAAACAATAACTGCAATAATTAAAAACGACAATGCATAATTATAATCAAAAGTAGAATTATTCTCCGTAAGACTTCCACTACCATAATCTTAGAAGAACGGATTATTGCCCGCAATGGAATTAGTTTCATGACATTTGTAATAGATATTAACATTAATCATTGAAGCTTTTAAATGAACTAAAACTTTTCTTATGACGGCATATAAACTGATGTTGTGTATAATAAAATGGATTTTTTTAAATTAACTTACAATATTTAAACTGTCTGTCAGTATGTCATTCAGTGGAACCTCAACTTGGCTTACAATAATACGAGAGCTGTCAGTACAAAAGTGCGTAATGTAAGTTGGGTCCAGTAATACAAAAAGGTTTTCTTGTTATTTTTATTATATTTACATTTCTGGACATATTCTTTTAGAAAAATATTGTTTGATAAAATGTTAACATATCTTAAATATTTTTATTTTTCAATAACACGCCCTTTTTAGTCTACAATGTTTTATTTTCAGCCATTGCAATATTACACTCAATATTTCTTCAACCCTTTGTGTAATCAACGTGCCCCGTCATGAATTATTCATAAAGTATAAAGTGTTACCTATTAAGTACTGGCCTTACAACTACAAAATAAGTTGTGGATTGTAGTTTATGTGTAACCTAAACATTTTTGTAAAAAACACACAAACAACAAACATAGGCTTTAATTTTTTTTTATTCCCATGCCAATAATAAAGTTAAACTGTCATTAAATACGATATCAAATAAATATGAATTTAAGAGAAAAATCGTCAAAGTACATGTTAATCTCCAGTATGAATCGTGCATCAGACATAGCTACTGTTACGAGATGTTGGAGACGAGAGGGACATTACCGCAACCATGTCTCAAGTTTGAGTCTGTATCCAATTCCAGAAACATATATAAGACGAGTTTTAATGAATAATGAAGAAAACGTTCTTGTATATATCTATACATATAAATCAAATTGGAGTGTCTGTTTTTAATATTGAAATTACCGCTTTTTAGTAACTGCATATGGATGTATACACGGTACATATACCAAAATAACATTTTTTTTTAATTTTGTCAGTCTGTCTGTCTCTTTGTACACGCTAATCTCTGAAACGATTGAACCGATATTGATGGGACTTCGACTCGCAGATAGCTGATGTAATAAGAAGTAACTTAGGCTATTTTTATTCCATTATTTATTATTTACTAGCTATTGGCCGTGATTCTGTCTCCGTAGACTGTAAAAATAATATTTATATGGCTGAATACATAACTCAAATACCTAAATATGATTTTTACAGTCTACATGAACGTAGTCACGGGCGACAGCTAGTGTGATATAAGAGCAGATATGACTGACTAATAATATATCTTTACTTTTGGAATTATTGTCATTTGTGCAACTATACTTAATACCTATATAGGTTTATATATTTGGCAATACCAAAATAGGTAAAAATACAAAATCAAACTGACATAGTTATTATTCGTTATCAAAACCTCAATATTATAAAAAAGTCGTTTTTTTAAATAATATAAAAATGTCATTAAAACGCGCACGGCTCGAATCTGCGTATCTATCTCTTTGACAAGGAAGCTTTGACAAGAATTGATTATTGTACTGTATTGTGTTGAGAGGATGAGATGAGGAAAATTTATATGTAAAACATTAAATTATTTGATTTTAGATACCTCTAAACTATTTGGGGATTATGGGGTAAAACTTTTCAACTTATAAAGCTTACATTTTGAATGGAGACATTCTTTATGATTCTTATATCTGATTATAAGGCATCTAATAAGAAAATAGAATCGGTGTTATATTTGACTTTCAATCTAGTAAATAAAATAAATAATTTGCAAATCTAAGGATTTAAGAATTCATGAAGGTTCAACGTGTATATTGATATATCATACACATCATTCAAAATAATAATATATATACGTAGGTTTATAATTTCACAAAGAGACTAACAATTTATTTTATTATATACCTTATAGCTTTTACAAAAGTTTATCTATTTATAAAATAAATATATTATAAAATATACAAATACTTCGTTAAGGTTAATGAACAAATATTTAAACCCAGTTCGAATGGGATGTTCGCCCGGTGGGGTGTTTATTGCAGCGACATAATTGTTGAACTTACAATGAATAGCATTAACATTAATTAAGAAAATAATTTAACTACAACATTTATAGACGAAGAATAACATTTGTATAAAATTAAGGAGAAAATGTTTTATATATTAATAAAACAACTTCAAAAGATATATTGTGTGGAAAAAAGAAAAACAATTGTACAAAAATTCAGCTTCGAAAAAAACGTTTATAAAATTCCCCCTTAAAATTTAATAAAACTAATGAATGATCTAATAAAAAAATAAAGAAATTCAAACTCATGTAACATAACGATAAACTAGTAACTAGTAGAAATAACCTAGGAAACATTTACAAGATTTTTTTTTTAATATAAAATGTAATATACAATATATATTAATGCTTTATTATTCAAAAGCATACATATAATGTATGGCTTCTCTTTTATAGGAGTAATAAAAATAAAATTATTTCGTACATACAAAGATAGAACTACACAGTAATACTATGGAAGTTAGTCTTCAGTTTAAAAAACTTACTTAATTGCGTTCTGTAGATGAACTTCAATTGATTAAAAAATATTACAAAATGGTATATTATTTAGTATATATAATTTATTAGTACGGTATAATTATTATATAAATATAAATATTTACAACATTTTTTAAAATATAATACTTTTAGCACTTTTAATGCTGATAAGTAAGTAGAACTAAGAAAAGTATGAAACCATTAAAGATCACTGTTTTAAAAGTTTAATTTAAAAGAAATTTAAGCCGTTCTATTTATTAACCGTGTTTTAAAACAAATTTCATTTACTGTAAATTCTATTTTGTTGGATAAAATTAAATTCATTAATAACCGCATTTTCAAATTTAATGAAGCTTTTAGCTCATCACAATTTTCATACAAATAGTACTTTTGTAAATGACACCGATATGAAAATTATTCGTGGTTTTTATCAGGAAATATTAAGCGTTGAAATTTTTGAATTGAAATGAATACGTATCGGAAGTCATTACAATATTTTATCGTATCAATTCATTGCTGCTAATTTCCATAATGAGAAGGAATTTATTTAATTAACAGACATAGTAAACTATTTTACCTAAACCATATTGTGAAATAAGTTTAATTCAATACTAATACCGTCTAAATCAAACGCTCGATGGTAAAACAGAACACTTTTTCTTTTATACATACCTTTAAAACATTTGTTTTCAATGCTTGTATCAGGTACTTCTAATTTTCGATTGAGAAATGGCATATGACTGAGTCAAACCCTTCACAACATAACCTTACTGAATACCGTAAGGTTATCAGGGGGGCCCAGAGAGAGAAAGGTATGTTCAAACGTGCAATGTATTTCAGTCAAAAAGGGCTTCCGGTAACACCGACAATTTTACTACTTTCAGTTGTGTCTCAGAGAACCTGGCCAACTTTAAGCCCTTAATTTTTGTTAGAGGAGGCACTATGGCAGGGAGGAAGCATTTGCTGACAATATTGGTAAAGAAATTAACACAGGTGTGTTAATAGATTGCCGTATGCTCACGTAACGCGAACGGGTGATATGAATGAATTTTAAGTGGGTGGGAATGATATTAAAAGGAGAGAGCGACGGAAAAAGCATGGATGGATTGCTTGAAAAATAGTATGGTGAAGTAGCGATTTTTTGTGTATGAGTATCTGTGGTAGAGAATCGTGAACGGAAGTGATATACTTTAAATGACATCATTGGAATAAGAATAGGTGTATAAAGAACTATGTTTTTTCCTGATATATTAAGTTTTTTACTTGAAAATTACAATGCTTTTAGTTTTGTTTGATTTCGTATTTTTGTACTATTGCAAAAGCCATGACCACGTAACGGATTTTCATGAAAAATGTACAATTTTGGTCAATAATCTATATAGTAAGATCAACCCCAATAAACCAAAAAAAAAATAAGTCTTGTCTATTGTTAATGTTTGTCGTTCTGGTAAATGTAAACTAAATAATAAATTAGGGTATTTCAGACCGAGAATAATAATTAAAAGTTGGAAAAAAAAACAAATTTTCATTTGTAAGTGGCGAAATAATATTCAGGCTATAAATATAATATAAAAATATAAAAGAAATGAATTTATTTATCGCAAAAATATATGGTATTTGAAAACAAATGTAACTAAAGTTGTACCAATTCTATACGAGTACCCTTCACAAAATTTGTATGTAGGTCACAGTTTCCATTGTTTCTGCATATAATTGTCAAAATCTGAAAACAAAGTTTGCATGTACACTGCAGATCTACTAACAAGCCAACATACATACACATCAACTTTATATATACATATTTCATACAAATTTAATCATCATTTCATTGTTACTATCCAATGAATGTATTTTTTGTAGTCCTCAATTGGCTTATTGTAATACTGTGTTACGTTAAAATATATTTTGTATTAATAAAGAACTATATTTATTGGCTCTTGATAACAAAAAAACTATAAATGTGAAAAAGAATATTAAAAATAATTCAAAACAGTATTTCAGGGTAATATGCTAATCCTGTTAATTAGTGTCAGGATCCTAGCTGCCTCGGTCGAGAAAAATACGTTGGCTGGCTCTGAGTTATGAGGAACATTAATATTGTCCGCACTTCCTCTTGCTTACCGCCTATTTACCAGCCTAAAGCTCCTCTCTACAAACCGCTAAGTAGCAGACACATTAAAAACATCTGGATCAGAAGAAATCCTAATTACACAACCAACTTGAGGTTTTTTTGATTTAGTTAAGAGCAAATTTATAATTGTAAAATTGAACTCAAAAACAGGTTAAATTAAAACAATGAAATAAAAGTTAGTTTCTATTAGTTCAACGGTTGAGCTAGCGAGATTTTTTATTCCCAGTACTTCAACTACATTTGCAGTTAAAATATATATGAAACTTATTTATATTGTATTTAGAAAGCTGTTCAAAAAGTAAAACACTAAGTTAACAAACATTTAGGTACTTATAACATTTTTCAATCACTGTTATAAATTGTCTACACTTAATTTCAAAATTAATCTCCTCCTTCTGCAAATGACTCGTTAAGCGTTTAATTGGTATGAGAAACACATTAATATAATAGTATGTATATTAATACTAATGATAATATGTACTGTGAAAGTGTGTGAGTACTAATATGTACTGAGGTAATGTACCAGTACAAATGTAGGTTCCCGATATATTGTACCCATGTAAATGTGATTTGAGAATTTTATACAACTTATTTTGCTCTTTTTAAGACGTTTATTTTAAAAAGAAATAACTACATGGAATTTAATTATTAATATAATATTAAAATCTAAAAAGTACCTATATTTAAATAGTGCCTAAAATTACAAAGGAGTAGGGAATTATAGTTATGGAGTATAAATAGTTGGTAATACGAGTACGGGAATTAGCATAACTTAATCTAGGGAGCAATTCAACTCCGGTTCTCATCAAGCTATTAATTAATTACACAACTACATATTAATCTAATAAATAATTACTAGATTTCCAAACTAAACAATTTGAATAATTAGAGACAATTAGTTTGTTTATATAAAGAGCTATATTTTATTTGTAATATTTTATTGACCTGAAGAATATTAATCAGAGAACCGATTCCTTTTATAGCATTAATATGTATAATGTTACATGCACAAGTATTATGCTGAAAAGTATTATTTAATAAAATTTTGTTATAAATTAATTTGATTCTGCATATACTGTATTTTTTTTTTTTTTTTTTTTTTTTTTTATATTCTCTAGGGCAATGCTTGACTACATTCCACCTGATGGTAAGTGGAATGTAGTCTTAGGTGGTAAGGCGCATTACCCTAGCAACCTATTCACTCTTCGCTTGAAGACACCCACATTGTATTCGGTCGGGAATACCGACGCAGGCAAGCTGTTCCAATCCTTTGCTGTACGCAGTAAAAATGAGGAAGCAAAGCGCTTCGTTCGGACAGGTGGAATGTCCACAACAAAAGGATGAAAACCTGCCGTGCGTCGGGACGTCCGGTGATGGAAGGGGGACGGGGGAATTAAATTGTGTAATTCCTGCGCACACTCACCAAAATGTATCCTATAGAATACTGTATCTATTTATTTATTATAATATATTGATTATTTTGCGTTATAACTTTTGCTTTACGTGTAAAAAGCAGGCCATAAATGGCCTGCTTTTTACACGCTGTTGAATGTATTCGAATTCTGAAGTTATCACCTAAATTAGAATAAAATATAACACTAGTAAACGTAAAGTACCCAAGACAAAATTTATATAAAAAAAAAAAGTAACCAAGACATAAATCAACGCAATCAGTAACTGAGACACAAATATCAGATCTGAAGCGTGAGTTTAACATCCAAAAAATGCCTGCCCCAGGTCATTCTGAATATATTTCAATTTAACGCTACGTACGCATTTACCCTTAAATTAAAGCAAATCGTGCACACGAGTGATTATCTCGTTAGTGTCCGCTAATTAACTGCTCGTTCGAACTCCAATTATCTCAACATCACTTAAGTATTATCATAGTTTTTGAATGTCATTTAATTTGTATTAACATATATTTTTATATATTAAACGTATTGAAGTGAAACTTTGTCGACGAATGGGAGAATTTTTATAACAATGTAAAAAATTTGTAACGTTTTTCTGTTACGCGCCATCTTTATTTCTAAATCACATTTCTTATCTGTATGTTGGCTTGTACGATTACAATGCGAAAACCAGTAGTTCATTAATCTTCATCATCTTTTTTGAAAAAAAAATATGTGTACAAATTTAGTGTATGTTTGGTTTTATGGTTATTGGCAGTAATATTTTTATTTTATTTTATAAAAGAATGGGAATAAGGCTACAAGAGTTCATGTCCTCGTAGCAAACATGAGCTGACTCCTATATACAACTTGAAGGTACATTTGATTTATGGATAAGAAAATAGTCCAGTATTTTAAAGTAAAATAAAGTAAGATAATCTGATATCGATTCTTGTACAAAGTAGTATTGCTTATTAATATGTTTGGACTCGATGGATTATGTAAAGAGCATTTTGAGTGTAAGCCAATGCCAAACACGTCAGAACATTCTGCTCTTACTTTGATTCCCTTGATGATAATTTTGTACGAGGATTAAGTTGATTTAACATAGAAATTAGTTTAAACCTTACGAATCTAAATAACGAAGTCCGCAGTGTCGGTATTTTTGTAACGAGCATAAAATTATCATTATACTTAAGTCATTACAAAAGGTTTGGGCGGTAATTTATAATCGTAGGTTATTAACATTTAGGGAATGGACATTTGTTATATTTTAAGCTTCCTTGTCAGCTATACACACACATACACACACGGATTGTTTTAGAAATGTTATGTTAGAAACTTCTGGAAACAAAAATCTGTGAAAAGAGCTTAGCAAAATTTATTGTCCTCATTTGGAATACAATTTTTGATATTAAAAACAGCAACACGATTTACAAAAACAAAATAAAAAAATATATATAATAGAGACATTAAACTCTCTAATTAAAAATTTAAAAAAAAATTACAAAATGATAAGAAAGGATTTTTAATTTATCAATACATACATATTTTTTGATAAAAAAAATATTAATTAATATATCCTTTTATAGATGTATTCACAAATAAATATATTGATATATGTTTGTGAATACTTATGTATATAATATATCACACATACATATTATTGATTAACGCCTCTTATTGACACTGTGTCTGTCAGTCCGTATCCACTTAGTGCCTCTCAACTAAGCAAAAAATGTTTACGCAGTGTTTACTATATTATAAAGGAAACTTAATATTTATCAGCTTACCGGTAATGTTGATGGTTATAAAGAGTGTGTTATGATTATAGTTTGAATTAAGTGTGATATTTTTCATACATGATAACTACTTATTTTCATACTTTTAGTAAATTTGCTATATTATTTGTCGATAAGTAGAAAAACTTGTCACAACGCCGAAGTGGAGGGGGGAAATCTAAGAAATATCATACTAACAAAATATAACTCAGTAATTTTATTTCAATCCAAACAAAAACAACAAGTGTGTAACCATTTCTTATTATTACAAAATAAAAACATTAGCATAACATTAATTTAATTCTTATTATCAAACATGGGACAGAACAGCATACAAGTAACAGTAACAGTAAACAGTAAGTAGCAGTAATACTACTACTACTACTACTTGTAGTAATATTTATACTACAAGTAGTAGTAAGTATCATCAATTACAACTAACCACGTAATGAAGATTATAAAAACTTCATATTTTAGGGTAAAACACATAACGATTAAGGGTCGTAGTCCTTATAAATTAATACCGAAGCAATCTTTGTCGTTGTACTCATAATATATATGAATATTAAATTAATTGTAGCTCTTTCTTCTTTATTCGCAACTCCTGGGAGAAATTATTAATATTACAGAAGAAAAATCCAAGCTTGAAACTTCTATGTTTATATAAGTCAATGAGTTTTTTAAGTTAGTTTAAATAAGTTAAAAACTCTTCTACTAACTACGATCGTAAAAGTAAACGAACCAATAAGACAGTATTATTAAGAATGAGAATTTAATTAAAATCAAACGTAGAATTTCCTTAAATAAGTAATACTTATATATTAAATTAAGAAAATGTGATAAATATATTATATTTATATGGTATGTTTTATGCTATTAAAATACGAGTTTGAGCCAAAGTAATTCGACAAAACCTCTTGCACTGAAGAAGACTGAACAAGAAAGGACCTTTGTCCATAACATAAATCATTTTTGGAAGGTCGTAGAATGTCGACACAATTTTAAAGCCACGTCTGACAGTAAATATAATATACAAAAATATAGGAGGTATTCAGTTTACCTCCTTGCAAAATTAATTGTAACACAATCCGAGAAAGAAAACTCGATTCGATACTCCCTTGTTTCCGAAGGTTCCGTAGACGTAACTATTTGTATAAAGGCTTACAATTTTTAGGAGTTGATAATTATAAAAATGGAAATTTGTAAATGGAAAATAAATAAAATAAAAAGAATAATGTTTCTTGTGTGTGCAACAACTATTTAGATAAATGTTTTTAATTACAAAGTAATTCAAAACGTAGCTATAAGAACTTTTCAGTATTGTATATATATACGTATAATTACTAACAACATAAACATAGATAAAAAACCATAAAGAAAATATAAATATTCTGACGATAAAGTCTCAAACATTTTATCTGCAAGAGAAATGTTCCATTACCAACGATTCACTTAAAAGATAAACTATAAGCTTCTTTTAATATATAAATATTGAGCATAAAAATATTAATGGCATGAGTTTAGATAGAAAAATATATTCTAAAAATATTCTGACGTGTAACAACTAGCTAGCTTGTAGCAAGTAACATCTAGTAGTCAGAAATGATTGTTAGCTCGAAGAATTGTCAATACCTTACTACAAAAGACTGCCTTTTATGATAATAAACCGTCTATTTTTGCTCTCAAAGGCTTGAAAGACAACTGAAAAGAGCTATGAAAGAAAGTGAATAAGATTTTTTATCAATTATTATTAAGGGTATATTTTACTAGTTTCTCTGACTCCTTCCATAATCTCTTAGCAATGTCTGCGTTCTGTGATAACTTTGATGGCGTCTTCACTTTACAATTTGTAAAGTAGCAACCACTTATATCTTTTACTTCTGGTGACACCGCTAGATGTATTGAAGTCTGCGCCGCTTCCCAAACATTTTTATATAAAAATCCTAAAATTATTTTTAATGTATTAAGAATGAGCTCACTTTTGATGTTTCTAAAAATATTGGTCGGTGAAACCCCAGGGTGTAGGGTGTTAACTGTAACGCCGGTTCCTTGTAGTATTTTACTTAACTCCAATGTCATCAAATTCAAGTACAATTTGCTATTTGCGTAAACCAGATAATCGCTCCAGTATTTTTCCATATTCAAATTTTCGAAATCCATTTCTGCATATTTATGCATAATAGATGATACATTTATTATGCGACTCGGTGCTGAGGATTTAAGTAATGGCAGCATAAGATTCGTTAAAAGGAAAGTTCCAAAGTAATTAACCTGCATGCCTATGTGGATTCCATCTTCAGTCTTGTAGTTACCAAGGCCACCAGCACCAGCATTGTTGATAAGTACGTCAACACGTTCTTCTGTTTTGTATATGTTATCACAAAATTCACGTATTGATCTAAACGCTGATAGATCGAGATGTCGATGAACTACGTTTTCATTTCCAGTAGCAGCGATGATTTTCTCTACCGCTTCAGCACCGCGAAGAACACTGCGGCAAGCGATAATTACACGCGCGCCTCGCTCGGCTAAATTTTTAGCAGTTTCAAAACCGATCCCACTATTTCCACCCGTCACTATCACTACTTTACCAA
Source organism: Napeogenes sylphis (assembly GCA_959347405.1). Lineage (NCBI taxonomy): Eukaryota > Metazoa > Arthropoda > Insecta > Lepidoptera > Nymphalidae > Napeogenes > Napeogenes sylphis. Next base: position 22,373,587 of record OY365788.1, on the reverse strand, counting down.
CCATATGAACACTCGATTTACAAACACCACATGTTAATTTTTGGTATATTTTTAAACTAAATATGATGAACAAAAACACAACAAAAATCACTTGAATAATCATTTTTATAACAAAATAAATCTCTTTACATAAATACTGTTTTCATGTGTCACTCAACATCAATACACGGGATAATAATAAATATAAGTATTAATAAAAAAAGGTCACATTCTAATGTAATAAACGCGATAAGGAGAGTCGTATCTATATATATATCAATTGCCAGCAACAGTGATTTCGATAAGAAGTATACCGTGTAGATAAAACTCGAGAATGTATTCGAATCAATACGAAAGTGACCGAACGTTTTGTTTTCACATCATTTACGGTACTAATAAAGTCGTGGCGTGCGCACGCGTCGCGACTTCTTTAACTGTTATATAACGGACAATGAATACCGTTCTGCATTTAAATCACCTTGAATATAAATTGTTTAGTGAGTTTTGAACAGCATAAAAATACTATTATAACGTTCTTGGTACATCACTAGAGAACGTTAAGCATTAAATATATTACCAATGAGTATGGATATATATTATAGAGTATATAAATAAACAGTGTATCGATTTAACCCAAAACCACAGAGCTCTATCAATACGAGACCAGAGACCACGAAATGGAACGATTTTCATAACGCTATTAAACAAATTTAGTAGTGATTGGTGAGAGTACCGATTTAATACTGATTCGATATTGATATTTATTGCTATTGATGTTTTAATAACAAAACTTAGTAAATACAATTACAATGTAATAATAATAATACAGATGAAATTACACACTTTGATCCCCCGTAAGTAAGCAAATTTTTTGCTTGTGTTAAGTTTGTTAGAAATACACATTACATACATAGAAATACACATTATAAATACTGAGAATATATTTAATAAACGACCAAACCCAGAAATACAGACGTCTATGCTCATCACATACATGCCTATCCCTGCCAGGAATCGAATCCGAGGCCCATTGCGTCGCTATACGTTAGGCGCTAATCACTCGACCAACGGGGCGTACATAAATAGGACAATTGAATAAATTAATATACATAAATAACAATATTGTAGGTTTAAATTTAACGAACTTATCACAAAGTTTAGATGTACAAGTATACAAGTATATTAGAATAGCTCTTCTCACTTCATAAATCAATAAGGGTATTTTAGACCTAAATATATAGGTCTGTATAAATGAAGAGTTATCTATAATTTAGGTATTTGATGTTTGTTATCATTTCTGGTAAATAGTAGATCTAATCAATGATATCTTCACAACATTGTCAATTTATGTTCCGACGTTTAGACAGTTTCTTAAAACGCATACATACCTTCTAAGAATTCTGATATAATTATACAATCACCGTTAAATAAAAATAGCAGATTAATAATTATTAATACACCCATAAAAATATTATTCTAAGTTAGTAGTTCTTGCAAAATTTCCAGTCTTACTTGAGAAAGTCCGGCATCTTCGCTTAAGTTTAGTTTCAGTTTTGTTCAAACATTACATAATTCAAAACTTACTCGTAAAATGAAAACGGAGTAACTCGTAACTTTGATGAAAAAGTTAATAATCATACAAACAAATATATAATAATCTGTTGGGGTCTGGACGTAGGTAATTTTTTAGTGGTTAATAGATATTATGTAATAACTATTGGACATTCAAAGTAAAGTGGAATGTTACTTCATTTAGCCTTCATATGTATTATCTGCGATGATACCGGATTTATCATTTACAATTGATTCTAATTAAAGGTTCTAACTCTTTGTCATTCATACAAGTATATTATAGAATCATTTCTTACGTCCGGCAAGTAGAAGGTCAGATAATCTTGTACGTTTCTATGATTTATTTAGAATTTAAATTGAATTTCATAATAATAAATCTCTCATCGAAATCTGTTTCCAAATAAGTTTCCATAAACCTACACTCGGTCTCTTATAAAAACATTTTCAATTTTGTTTTTTTTTTTCATTTATGTAAAACTCGTCACCAAACAGATATAAAATGTACTTACCGGCTTGATAGTGATCAGGGTTGCACATACAACCCTTTTTCCACATTTCCCATTTCCGTGAGCATTTAAATAATCCTTTCCCGGAGATTACTGAGATTATGATGGTGATGACAAAAAGAACAAGAGGCCTTCACAAGAATAAACTATTTCACCCCTGTATAAAGAGTCCTTATGGAACCCTGTTTGGGTTCCATATTGTTTGGGTTTAAATTTTTATTTAAAATAATATTGTTGTTAAAGTTTTGTTAGGTATACGTTTTTTTTTGTACATAGTTTTTTTCAGAGTAGGTAGCTGTTGCCCGTGACTCGTTCGCTTGGACTAACTTTAAGAAGAACCTTCAATGAGCATTGGAGAGTTCTGTAGAAATCAGTTTTATAGCAGTCAGGCTTACTTTATTGAATAAAAAAATATTATTATATGCACATCTAATACCTTTGTTGTTATTAATTGCAAGAATCTTAGTGTAAAGTGTGTCTATCTCTCATCCTCAACAACCAAGCTACCAAATTGAACAATATATTGAACTAAATCCAACTAGCGAAAAGAGATTAGTGCGTTCGAATAAGTAAACCTTTTAGCCTAAGTATATTAGTATAAATCTAACCTTAAATACTGATTAGGCTATTTAAAACTAAATGGGGTTAATTATAGCTTGTTAAAATGACGATTACTTTTAAGAGTACTTCACGAGTAACCTACTAATGAAAGGACCCGGTTTTACGGCCTTGTTAAGCCTTATAATTGTTGAACTTTGAGCCCGCGGCTTTACCAAGGAACAATTTACTAACTTTGAAAATCTTTTGCTAAGCTAAATATTCAACAATTTTGCTTTTAAGATCAAAGAATTTGATAAACATTAACATTCAGCTTCTATTAGCGAGACCTTTTGTATAATGTGCCTGTTCTTTTATAATAGCAATATCTATTATTACAGATTTTGCTTTTAAATTAGTAAGTGGCTGTAAGTTATTAGTAGACTAATTTTATAATATTATCTAATTTGATTTGCCCTTAATATTTGCAATTCATACAAGCTAGCGGAATGTTCTATATCATCCATTAAAGTTGTAAATTTAAATTCAAATTACTTTAACAATATAAAGTTAAAGTTAAATTGTTAAAGTATCCTGCCATCATTTTGTTAAATTTTTGTCAGTTTGTTTTTACCACGACGATTATGAGACAGGAGCCGTAAGTGAATGTAAGGTATATTTTGTGTTTAATCGCTTCCGTTGTGTAATTTTTAATGACAACAATGAGTCCCGTTGCCGGGCGTAGGTATGAAACATATATGTATAACTGACTTGAAAGTAATAGTCGAAGGAGGTTCATCTCAAACAACAGCAGAGATAGAGAAATAGAGAACTGTAATAGATTTATTTAAGTGGGTGGAATTTAAATTAAAAACATAAAAATGAGTACTATTATTATTCTGTTTTGTTTAGAATTTCATGCAATATAAAGTGCAAAGAATTATCAATTCGTGCAGGACTCAAACCAGCGACCTGTGAGATACTGTTCCGATGAAGACGATTATCTACTAGCTATAAAGCTTGATTCATTAAAGCGAGCGACACGGTAGCTCAATTGGTAGAGCGACAGGTATGACCCGGCCGGTATTAATTGTTTTCATAATATATTTACTTAAAGTAAAGTAAATTTAAGTAAACTTGATAATGCTATACATGTTTATAGACAACATTAACATAAATTTCAGTTTGTTCCGGAAGACATATTTTTTTTATCATTTACAGCACAATTAAAGTGAATTTTATTCACTAATAAAATTAACTTTATTGGTGCGCTAGAAATCGTTTTCAAGATAAAGTTTTTCTTTTTTCAGTATTTTTATAAAAAAGGTTTCAATGAACTTCTATTACAATGGCATTAGTCAAGCCACAATGCCTACTGTCAATTACCTGTCAATTACTTACATCGACTCAATGCTCCCTTTAATTAAATATAATTTCATTTAATTAAACTTTTGTTTTTTTTTTGTAAAATGGTATTTTTGTAAGCAATGACCGTAAAAATTAAAACCACACGCAATATCTATTATACTAAATATTTCTTTAAAAATATTATATAATTTGATTGTTTTCTGTTTATGTAGCTGTATTCATAACAAGAACCTATATAAACAAATATATATGTGTGTGTGTGTATATATATATATATATATATGTTTATACGTATAATATAAAAATCTAATTTCCTACTTACAAGGAAAAAAAAAATACAAGAACATGTTTAATATTAAAATATCTTTAATTGCATTAGCATATAAAGTATCGCTGTCTCGAACATTGTTACAATACTATATTTAAAAGAGCTAGATAAAAATATTGTGCGCTTTCTTTTCAAGAGATATCTATCCGAGAAAAATATCTTTGTTCTATAACAAATCTTAAACAAAACTTTTCTCCGTCAAATATTTCGATATCCTAAATACACATATCAGTTCTATTTTGTTAAAATAAGTCATATTTGTCTTATATTTCTTTATCTAGAAGTATTTTGGGAATGATAATGTCGTTGAGGGTAGAATATCCAAATAAATATATGACAATATTAAAGGTTCAATGTACTATCATTAAATAAATTTCGAGCTTGACAACACGATTTCAATAAAGAGAAAGGTAAATTTTTGTTCTGATATGGATCGAGCATTTGTAAAATAATATAAAATTTACCAAATATACATTTATGTATCATTACTACGAACCGGTGTGATTATAAACGAATTTGGTTATTATTACTTCGGATGTGATTGTGCGTGGTTTTATATTAAAATGATGATTGTGCTGTTATTTTTTATTATAATTTTATTATTCATAGTTGTTTGGACATATTTTAAGTTATCATCAGGTGTATGCAAATATAGTGGACATTTAGTTGGTAAAGTTGTTGTTGTGACGGGGGCAAACTCCGGAATAGGTTACGAAACTGCAAATGATTTAGCTCAAAGAGGTGCTAAAGTCATATTAGCCTGCAGAAATTTAGGGCGAGGCGCAAGTGCAAGGGACAAAATTATTGCTTCTTCTGGCAACAATAATGTTCACTTACTACACTTAGATTTAGCATCGCTGACATCTGTAAGAGTATTTGCAGATAGAATTTGCAAAAGCGAGCAACGTCTAGATATTCTTATTAACAACGCCGGACAGTATTATACAGAAAATAAAAAGACAGAAGACGGATTGCTACTTGGAATGCAAGTTAATTATTTTGGACCATTTCTCTTAACTTCACTTCTACTTCCCTTATTAAAAGTATCAACACCGAGTCGGATAATTAACGTTTCTTCGATGTTACACGCTCGGGGAGTAATAGACTTTGAAAATATAAACATGGAAAAGGAATCTAATTGGACTTTCAGTTCACACAAAGTTTACAGTAATGCGAAACTCTGTTTGTTACTAATGACCATTGAATTAGGTCACAGATGTAAGTTAGCGGGCTTAACTGCAAACTCTCTACATCCAGGGATAGTTTATACCGAAATGGTTCAGTACCTAGATAATTATTTCCTTAATATTTTATTAAAAATATTAAAACCTTTCTTTAAAACACCATGGGAAGGTGCTCAAACTACAATTTACTTAGCGGTGTCACCGGACGTAAGACACGAAAACGGATGCTATTTTAAAGACTGTGTCAAAGCAAGGTTTAATATAAATGATCAAGTTGTGAATATTGCACAGAAACTATGGGATGTCTCTGAGCAGCTTGTAAAGCTGAAATAATACTGTTCTATTTAATACAAACAAACAGACATGTAGTTTTAAACAATACATACAAAATAAACAAAATAAAGTCCGTGAATAAAAATAAATCCCAAACAGAATGTTGCGAGAAAAGTGTCAAGTTGTCAAGCGGATATCAAAGCCCAGCGGAATAACTAGATATAAAAGGTTTAGCTCTAAATATCCAGGTAATTTATATTTTAAGTTTTTGACAGATTAATAACAGTTTTCATAATTTTTAAACACTCTTGTGAAAATAGTTAAATTAATATACATTTTTAATAAAATTATTAATTTAATAATTTGGTTTCAATATGTAATATTTCTTTCAAAATTTCCAGACATTTGTTAATATTTGCAAGTAATTTTACTATAATTAATGTTTGAAAATATTTATAAATATGTTTAGCAATGTTAAGCTTACTTAAATTTATATAAATATAGAATGAAAAAAAAACGATACGGGCAATGATTCGAACCCGCGACCATTGGGAAACCGTTCCGTCGCTCTACCAACTGAGCTACCGTTCGCTGTCCGCCTCGGTGAATTAAGCAATTATAATTAATTAATTAATTTGGTTCAAAACACTTCTGAATGCTGATATTTTTAATTATCTTTTAATATTATAAATAACTGAACTAGCTATTTAGGTTATGAACTCATGGGATTGGATGGCACGCCTATTAATTAAAATAATTAATATTGTTTTATATAGGATTATTTCAACGATTAGTGAACAGTGTTAATTACATTGTTAATTAATAAGTGATTATTAAGTTTATTGCAATATTATTAATAAGTTCGTGTTATTTTCTAAATTTGTTAACATAATATATATATATATTATTGGTATTCTATTTGATATAAAGAACACTCTCTATATAGTAGTATGTATTGACTAATTATTAGTGCTTGAAATATTATTATATTAAAATATAACAGTGAAATACAATCACTAAAAGTGCATGGAGTTTGTATGGGAAAAAAATATACGGAATTTATTGTAATACATTGAAAAATTATATAATAAAAGAGGAGATAGAATGACAGAAATAACGTTAATGAAATTTAAGCTAGTAATATTATTAGTAATACCTTAAGGCTATTTCGATTATTATGTATTGACTACGGAGCTTAATACCAAGAGAACTTAACAAACCCTTTAATATAGTGAGACTTAACAAAGTAACAGGTCACTGACGATATCGATGAAATATTATATAAAATACAACTTCCGTCACACAATATTGTACATTCCAATCTGTAAACCGTTATGAATAAAATATGAAGAGAGTTATTATTCATTGTTATAAAAAACAGTTCAGAACTTATTTAAATATAAATATACAAATAAAGCTTACCGTAAAATAAAAACATTTCGGACATACGACCCGGTATGGTTTATAGAATCTATGTCGAAGGTCTGGTCTACGGGAATTTGATATTACCTCAAGTGAAGCGCTTCTGCATTGTGCACTTTTATCTGGAGCCGCTGAAAAACTTTCACACAATTGTAGATCTTATATCAATGTGTTTAGAATTATAATAGCGTTTTCCATCCTCCAGCGTGTTCTATTTTCGCTATTGCCGGCTGAGACTCCACTTCGTTGCGCCGAGATAATTGCGGTGTCGTATTCTTCAGAAATCACTTAGCTAAATCTGTTTTATTTTCCCCAAGCCAAAACAGTATTTATGATAACTACTCCTGAAACTGTAATTCAGATTCGTAAACAAATAGAAATAGGGATAAAACAAAATATTACCAGTAAAGCGGCACCTTGGGTATCTTTATCTTTCTTTGTTTCTTTTTTGTGTTGGAACATCACTAGTAATCATATTTAGGTACAGGTTTTCTATAGTTTTATAGAAAGTCTTGATCTTTTTTATAAATTACACCTTGCTTTTTTGTGTTTTAAATTGTTTTTATTATCGCTGTGGTCTTTCTTTGTGATGTAAATAAAAGTAAATTGAGAGTGCCTTCCTTTAGATATTAAAGGGCCTTTCGCAGACCGAGAAATATTCAACTTTCTATATAAAACATCTTTGTACTTATCTATCTTTGTACCTATCTATCTATCTTTGTTCTCAATTATTTTATATTTAAGCCAATAAAGATACATATAAATTTTAATACTCTAGTAATGTTATTTAAGTTATTAAGTAGTACGCTACTCTCCTAATAACTTTCATTACATTATCAAGGTTATAATTAATATATATCTTTTATATCTTTTACATCTGATGATATCTGTTATATCTTAATAATAAATAATACAACCAGAACGTGGTGGCTTTTGGTCTACTAATCAAAATAATTTATATTTTAGCAGAATTCGAAAACAAAAGCTAGTTTAATTATACATTAATTAATAATTCAATGTGCTCTAGATTCTATTCTAGTACTACTCTTTTACTAAACACGTCTTAAAACTAGACTGCCTACAAACCATTCTTTTGTAGTTTTAAAATACTCGACCTTGTACACCGCTGTCTTAAGCAAGAAGTGACATTTGCATTCACTGAAAAAGTAAAGAATATGCAATGAAAAGTATGAACAAAAGATAAGAATATCTGAGATGTTTAAAATCCACATACTTTAATTTAGACATCATTTTATCTGAAGGGTTGATATTTTTTATGTGAACCCTTCACATAAAAAGTTGACTATTATAATTTTTTTTTTCTCGGCTATATTCTCGTTGGTTATGTCGGAATTTTGTCCAACTAGACACAGCATGACTCGCTCCAGGATTCCGCCATGCTTCGAGTTCATGAATAAGAACCCGGAAGTGCGAAACTATTCGGGCAAATTTCCGATATAATTAACATGAGTACATTCGGGTAAATATAATTAGCATATTCTGAATTCGTTTTCAATTGAAAATGGTGACGTCAATAACCAAACAATGATCCTCGAGCTGTATTATTGGATTTTTCATAATTATGTTAAATTATATTATAACAATTATATTTTATTTATAACAATCCATTTGATAAAATAAGTCCTTAACATTTTCATATAATTTACTTTACCTTGATAATGTAATTGAAGTTATTACTAGAGTAGAGAGTAGAGTATAATTATTGAATAACTTAATTTATAACATTAGAACTGTTAGTAAACTAGGTGTGCAAGACTGGAGAAGTATGACTTAATGATATCAAAAAGCCATTATCATACAAAATCAACAACTTAATAATTATAATAGAATTTTGTTAACATTTTACTTTGTTAAAAAGTACTCATACAAATAAATGCAAACATAAACTATATTTTGTAATACATATTAAGTGAGTACATTAAAATCATATAATAAATTGTTAGTTGAAATCAAATACTATATATCTAAAATCAGAAAGAACGTTTTTATTTTCTTGTTATATTAATAATGCAATTATATCATAATGTTGAAGAAATATTCTCTATTAATTCGATTTATACTTACGGTTGATTTGCTTCATCTCTAGTTTACTTAATTGGCACGAATCTAAAGTAAATTCTTAGAAAAGTTGTGTTTAAACAGACTGTGATAGCATTCTCTGTCTACGTGTTTAAACGAATTTGACAATTACATTTATCTTCTGTCAAATAAAACGTCAAAATCAAAATTATTTTGTGGTAATTGTAAATAATTAATAAGCAATGCAACCTACTAAAGACTATATCTCATCCCCATCGTATTTTTGGAGTTGTTTAACACTAAATGAAGACTGTCCATATTTTTCATCAGCAGATCCTACAATATTATATTTCGCAGCCATTATAATTTGTCTCTACACAGCATTTTTACTAATGGTATTCGCAGATCTAAAATTCTATTGGACGCTGAACCAATTCCAGCAACAAATCCACTTTTACATAAATTTCGTAAAGGAAAAAGTGAGGCATGTGCAAATGAATCAGCGGAGGTTGGTGAGTACAAAAGAGAGAACTGAAAAACAATTGAAACGAACTGAGGAGTGTAAACGCATAGTGACAGTTCTGCGCGGAGCCCTGGCCGATAATCCCGATAAAGTGAAAACTCTCACGAACAACATTGAAGACAAAGGAATGGAGGAATTACCGCAGCGAGGCAATTGGCCTGCAAGTCAAGGCACTATTGAATTTTCTGAATGATTTTTTATTAATTTGTTAAATACGCGATTGCATATATGAATGTTTTTACGTAATTCATTTGTAAAATAGTTCACGTTTTATTCAATGGTTTGCTTGATTTATAAAGTAACTGAATAAAAAGTATGTGAGTTTTTAATTATTATCTTTAAATATTTTTTATTTTGCTATAAATTTTGTTTTTCGTCGTACTTGAATTTAAATATAAATAGAACGTTCATTATAATTTTCAATAAAATTCCAATTTAAAACTTGAGAAATCTGTAAAATGCAATAATCCTCCGAACGCCTTCGTCGCAACTTTATTAAAACTGCATTAAAAACTGTTGCAAGGAACCTCTCGTAATTTTGTTGTTGACTAAAGTATGCGTGAAGTTTAACGAATCCCGGGACAGCAGGAAGAGGCACTGGTTAAAGTTAAGCAATTAAGAAGAGTGTAAGCGGCGAGATTGCATGAAACGAACTTCTGTTTTCCGTTGCTAAAACTATCTTCATTAGAACTACTATGTGTACCGAGTTTGTCGTAAGTAACATTTCGTAACCGCACGCATAAGGCTTACACCTACAGAAGCCGTTTTAAGCTATTATTAACATTCTACAAACATTTTGCGGTTTGCACTTTCTTGTTAAGTACAAGAATGTTTACTCAAGTTCTTGCTTTCCTTGAGCTTTCTAAGGCTGGTTAATGATCAAATTATCTATTTAGAGTTATTTTAATTGTTTGTATGGCCTATTTTTATAAGTTAATTGTGTTCATTAATAAAAATTGCTAAAAATTTAATTTTAATATTTTTTTTGTGAATGTTACAGTGTGATTATTTTGTTCTTCGGGTTAAAATGATTACACAAGATTAAGCCACTTTGTGAAGACGTGCTCTTTTTGTTAGAAAGATACCTCGCTATGTAGCTATATAGTTGGACATTATCCAAGAGTTTCCGTCCAGATTAAGTTTTTATTCAATCCGATTGCATTAAATTTCTATTTAGAGAAATGAGGACGAAATAAAACGACTACTTGTTTCTTTATGTATTTATTTCACACAATCACACACACAAGTTATCTTTCTTACGTCCCTAATAAATAAGTTAACCTATTTGTTAATTTTACACAAGCTTCAGTTTTAACCTTAACTTAGAACTTAAACTTAAACTTACTTGGTAACACACGAGTCATGAATCATCAGCATTTAACTTGACGGCCTTAATGTCGGCATACAACAAACAAAAAAGTTAAAACGAAAACTTAACATAAAACTAACAAATACAGCCATTCAATTGATAAACATAACAACAATTCAACGCTTAAAATGACTTAACATGAACATAATTAAATAACAGAAATGTTACAGATTATATAACATGGCTGTGTAATGAATATTTTATCCCCTTGGGTATATTAATATACATTATTTGATAAATATAAGAGCAATGTGTATTTTTAATCTGTGATAATCCAGGCTGATGATTTTGGTGCAGCGTAAATTGTGAAATATTATTATTCAACTGAAATTTTAAGTACGGGGATAAAATAATCACTAGACAAAGTTTTAATTACTTTGTCAGAAATGTCTAAATAGTTAACCTAAATATAAATCATTTCTGACAAAGTAATCCTTGTTCACTAAACATCCGGTTAGAGTTTATATAACTCGAACAGAAGGCGTAGCTACATTTAACAGAACAGGCACTTTTGGATTTTAAGGCACTTAACGTTGTGAAAGCAATGAATATACAAAATTAATAATTTGATTTAGTTTGGGATTTTAAACAAAAAGTTAACCTTTTAACAATTAACGCGTTTCAATGCGTTTTAATGGAGTAACTGTATAACTGTATACATTGTTATAAACATTTATAATATACTTTAGATACTTTTACAGATATACTGTTCTTGAAACAAAAATGCAACTTTAAAATTAATCCTGTAATAAACGAGAAATATAACGTCAAAAAGCATAACTATTGTAATGTATTAACAATGAAAACTTAAATTTGTATCACGAAATTTTATATACATTCAAAAATGCAAAATATTTTTATTCATCAACGCTTTTTTGTTTTTATGGAAAACTTTAAATGAAACTGGCTTAAACAAAAACTTAACTTTTTTTATAACGAGCAACAAAAACTTAATAACGGAAATAACGAATTAACGAAACTAGTAGCTTCAACGGTAACCGGTAATGTAATTGTACAACAAATAACAAAAACCGTTGTCTGAACTACTTAAGACATCCGATATTTACAATTATTTAACAATTTAGTAACAAGCAACAGTAACCAAGCTATTGAAATTTTAACGTTTTTAGAAAATCGGATTTTGCGGTAGCTTAAAACTTAACCTTGGAAAAAAAATACTGTAACATGTAACTACTTTTTTCCGATACGATATAAACAAAAACGTAACTTTTCGATTACAAACTACTGAAATAATGGGTTAACATAATTCGATAACGAACGACTGAAATAATGGGATAACATAACGAGTGGCTCTAACAATAACTGAAAACTAAATTTTTTAACAATTGAGAATCCAAAAAAAAACGTAATTTGAACTTGAACATGAACCGGATAAAACAAAAACTTAACTTATTGATAACAACATGTTATAACAAATAAGAGAAACATGACAACAAAACGAATGGTAACTGAAAACTTAACTTCCTATTTCAATATTTTATCAATCAAAAATTTGCAGGTACTTTTTGACGTCAAGGCACTTCGTAATCTAATAAAAGCCGAACTAAGTGTTTTAAAAACTTAACTGTTTGATAACAAGTAACAATAACTTAACTTGAAACAGTGCGGTAACGAAACAAGAAACAATTAAATTCAAACTTAACGTTAACAAAAATTACCAAACGTAATAAACATGAAAACTCATTTAAAAATGTTAACTAACAACTTTAACGATATAATGAACGGTTCAGATCTAAAACAAAACAAAATTCAACAAATTAGTTATTCAGCCATTTACCAGGCCAGCTGGCTTTAGGATTTGAATACAAAAACTTAACTCTTTTCATTTTAATAATGAATAACAATAACGAAAACAACAAAATCAAAACTTAAAGTAATTTTGTTTTAAAGTAAATGAATGATTTGCAGATTCCGTGAACGATCAGTAAGGGAAATATAAACATTAACGAAACATAAGAAGCGAAAAATAGTAGTTTATAAAAATTTAAGAATATCGGGTTTAAAAGTTAAACAATAACAAGTTTGAATAAAACATGATATCAATAATGAAACATTAACAACTTGAAGCAAAACAAAACCGTACATTAAGGCACTCGTGAAGATCAGGTTTTTGGACCAAACTTAATTATCTTTTTACAGTTCCTTATCACGAATTTTGCACTTAATATTTAAAACGAGCGATTTATCTGATGGTGATATCTCTATACTTAATATAATACACAATCCTAAAACTATAAGTAAACCTATCTTTGGACGTTGAAAAGAATTCGAAAGAAGTCTCTATGGAGGTACCTGCGTAAACTGCATCTACGGGTTCCACTTTGAAATTGTCCGAGTTGAAAATATAGAGTCTTTAGATTGCATTTTGTTTCTCTATCTTCACAATACTTTACAAGATGAAGATACAATCTGTAACAATGGAAAAGTTTTTAAATAACACGACTCAGAATAAAAGATATAATAGGAACTTTTAACAGGATTAGATCACAAAAGTAATAAAAGTTAACTTACCCATAATTTTCGACAATGTTTCACTGCGATCATGAACTTTTTCAAGAAACGAAACTGCTTTTCAGTTACTTAAACATTAATTAACTTCACTGCAACTTCCGAGTTTTAATTGACAAACTACTGATAACAACTTCGGAAGAGTATTCTTGTATAATTTGCATTAAGTTTTCCCGGGACCCCGGCGGGGCCCCGGTAATGTTTACTGTTGCCTTCAAAATTTGTTAGTGATGTTTCATTGAAGTTTGCACCCTTATATATGGGTCCCAAAAATCCCTCCCCTTTTCACCGTGGGAGCGCGAGCGCACGTGTTCTTCTTGCGCAAACGCACACAATAGCTCCCTTTTCTTTGTCCCATTGATTTCGATCCCTCGAGCGTCTTACCTATCCGTATATACCTGTAATTGTATAAGGGGAGAAATCTCACCCGGTGGGAAATATCGTAATCGTAACTTAAATTTAATTATTGTACCATAATCATATACATATTTTAAAGGGGAGCTAAGAGTCGCAGCTACTTTCACACGGTCAGGATGTTGCAATATTATTATAAGGAAGAATCTTCATCTGTGAGAAATAAATTATTAGTAAAAAAGTTGCAGATTTGGTTATTAATTTAAATATATATATCACATAATTTATAGGATAATAAGTTAAGTAACCAATTTAAATAAATTAAGTGTAGTTTTGAGCATTAATTTTATCCATGTACCATTATTTAAAACATTATATTCTCTCTCAAAATCGTGTTGTCCAAAGAAAAGTGAGATTATAAAGGAAGCTGAAATATAACACTACCTTCGGCTTACCTACTCATTAATTTGCGAGCGCTCAAAGCTTAACGGAACTCGATTGACTTGCCCCAAGTATTTTGCAGCAACAAAAGATCCTTTCAGCGATACGAGAGAACGTGCTTTGCTTAAAATAATGAGGCTCTTAATTTACTAAGTCAAAAAGCCAGAACATCATTGTATTGACCCCTTCGATAACATTCTGGGTAAGGTACATTCTGCAGTGTACATATCACAAACAAAACTTTTATAATTATTTTCTATCAAAATATTTTTCTATTAAATTATCTTGCCTGATAATTTATTTAATATCAATTTAAATTTAAAACAACGAAACTACAGCTTATGTATCTACCAGTACATTTAATGAAAAGTAAAACGTCTTCTCAACTGAGGTTTCAACATAAATTGAGGCATTAGCTATGGATATATTATTTGAATATCTCAAAGGCAAAGGCGGCAGATGTATCTCAGATTGTATTCTGAGTGCAGACTAGAGAGTACCTGTAGGATAAATTCAATTACGGAAGGATTTACATTCGTTCGTCTTAAAATGTACCCAAAAAGTGAATAAATGAAATAAAGTTTCACTCGGTGAAAGAAACTCATCTTATTTCTTTATTTACTTTCCATTTTCATGTGTTTTTTTTAACATATCATATATAAAATGTTAGTTATATTAACAAAGATAAATAAATATAAACAAATGCACAGACATTTATGAGAAATACTCGGGTTCGCATTTTAAGAATTCTTTCAGTTACTATATATTATTGTTATTAAATACTTGATTTTAATTAAAACACGTGAAGTAAAGTAAAAAAAGATAACTGGATAAAACAATCCTAAGCAACCAAATAAAACCAAATCATTAAAGTCCATTTCATTTCTCTGCCGTTCAAGCGAACAAAAGACGGTAATAATAATACGATTATAATTGGATTAGATTTACCTCAACGAAAACAAAATAAAGCAAAAGCTTACTTATTTCCTTATATTAAATATATTTTAAACAATTTCCTTCAATTCCATTTTATTTGGAATGAAAACAATCTTAACAAATAATGTTACTCAATATCGATATTTTACCTTATCTTCGGTAACCTAGATACTACTAATCTATCGCACTGCGGCTATGCACCAAACCAAATCCTTTCTATTTGTTCGGTCTCAATGGGAATTATTTTCGTAATTTAATTTCTCAGATGTCTGTACATAATAATTCTCTAGAAATTTATTCTGACAGTACTATTATAAATGTTTTGTAACGTCTAAAACAATCGAGTAAGTTAGGTTTTATAATATAAGCTCATTAGCAAGCTTTTGGTTTGGAATCACAAAACTTCCTTATTGCAAGTTTTGTCGTTACAAAATTTATGACTTTTTACTAAATATTAAAATTAAAACATAGCATTATTATACAATTTATGAATCAATATATTCTGACATAGATTGTTGGTTATTTAGGATAACCTATAAATCATCTGAAATAATACCTATATATATTTTATTATTTTTTGTAAATATGTCATTGATTTTGATTCTTAGAGTGTATAATAATTCTATATTTTGATTTTACGATTTTTTAAACTGTCATAGTGTTCGTAATGCCAAATGTCATGTGTTAATTAATTTAATAAACGCTTACAAACATACAATATTAAATATATTATACATTAGGTAATCTTTGTATAAGACGAACACGCTCTTCAAGTCCATCCAATTTTGTTATTAATTGGCAATTAGCCAACATCAAATATATTGCTAGATGGAATTAAAAGCAAGAAATGAATCACGGTACTCCATTTCATTGTTTCTTCTCAAAAAATGTATCTTGCATAGAAATAATACAGATAACAAGACATCTGAATGTCTTGTTATCTGTATTTATTAGTTATTTAATCTATATTTCTAATATTGTTAGTTTAGATATTCACATATAATTGATGCATACAAATCCGAAATTTCAATTTCAAATCAAAGTCAGAGAATCTCCCACGATACAAATCATATGCCATACGCAGTATTACAATTTTAGTTATGTGGTTTAGTACGCAAACCTGAGTCCTTTGATCACGAGGGTTTGATCCAATATCTACAGTACATATTTGCCTAAATGTCCATTTGTGTACATGTATTGGTACACATGTGCATTTTGACGTTACGTTTCAAAAGTTTAAATTTTGTCAATGTGTGAGTTTGAAAAACATGCAATGGTCGGAATATCAATATTCACCTTTGTTCGGTTCGGATGGAATTTAACAATGAATATTATAATTTAAGCTTAAATCTGTACGTATTATGAGAATGTATATATAAATTAACATGATAAATCATTAACATTTCAGATAATTACAAACATCGGCCAGGAGATGTTGTGTTAAATTCGGAATGAATAGTTTACATTCTCATAATCATTAAAACAAAGCAGCATTTCGCTGGCAATATCTACTGTTTCATTGTTGCAAAACCCACTGTTTCACAGTGGCCACCTTATCTAGGAGTTTAAATCTTCCTGAAAAGCCGAAACTAATGTAGGAGTTGGTAGCGGGTATTTCTTTTTTACTTTTGTTCTAAGACAAGTAGAATATCTTTATTCTTTGTGCACTTATACTATAAATTTTAGTCCAACTGCATTTTAATAGATAGAAATCTTTTATAATCCTTATGTATAATATGCTTATAAATCTTTCTTATTTTATCTACTTTATAGTATTTTATATTATGGAAGTTAAAGAAGCACTAGAAATTAAATTGTTATGAGACGTCATTACTTACATTTTAAAAACGCCATTACTTACATTTGTAAGTAAGTAATAGTAATGTCATACTTAAGAATTTTCAGTTGTCTGAATGTCGTTTATTTGTTTTAATGAGAGTGCTTTTTTGAAATTAAAAAAATCTTACTATCAATAAGGAATTATAAAAATGAAACGTTTTGACAACATTAATATTTATATATTTAACAATTATCAATTCAAAATCTCAAACTAATGAAAGCTTTCAGTAAGTTCCTTTATACAAAATCAATGCTTGACTTAGAAATAGGGAGAATCACGAATAGTAGGATTTATTCATAAAACGGATCGAAACGCGGTATAACGGGAGCACGTGCTCTAAGCTTAAATTCAATAAGTTTCGTTAAGATTTCACCACGGCAAGGCGAGCTCTTCAATTATTCACGCACACATTCACTAACTGCCCTCGGCTCTTTTCAAAAAGGACAAAGGTAGATTCAGGTCGCGGCAACAACGGTAAGATTGCAAGGAACGTACATTATATGTACGTAATATGAAGAGAACTTTAATATTAAGAGCTTATATGAAACTTTACTAGACGATTGCGTCACAACACGATTTACGTTTATATATAGCTGACATATCAAAATCTGCTATATATATAAACATGGTTTATATTAAAACAAAATACGACTGTTTTATTACTGCGACAATATTCTTCGGAAGGTTTATATTGATCGTCTCAGGCTATTGTGTGAGTGATATTTTATGTTTCATGGCTCTATAAAGATTGAGTGGATGTACATACTAAATTGTTGAGGTTCCTTTTTTATCTTTCTTTGAATATCTTTAGACATCTTTGAATATCACAAAAAGTTACTTTTAAAGAGGTCATGATCCGATCCGTGAGATTTGTTGTCGATGGATGATGCGGATACATATTTTAACGATTTTTGTACCATTCAAATATATTTTCTTATGTGTGGTATCAATATTTTTCTATACATGTAGATAAAAACATTATTTACAGATTTAATAAAATATAACGACAAATTTATAGAACATCAAAACATAAACAAACAAAATGTTGGCGAATGTTCAGAGAACGGATATCGTGTATTAAGAAGGCAGATAAGAGCTGGCGGAGGCTTAAACTGCTTTAGATATTGCCCAAGGGTATAATAGTGACATTTTCAAAACAGGCCCTCAAGTTGCCTACAAATCCTACACTTAAATAAGATTTTCTTACATTTATTTAACAAACCCAAGAAGTAAATTATGAACGCCTGTGTTGATTTTATAAACTAGAGATTACATTATTATACAGATATTTTACAAATTATCAAGATTTAAAAATAATTAAACTTCACCTATTTAATGAACATTTCGCTTAATTGCAATTATTTAAATTAAATAACGTTACTCGTCCATTAAAATTGTTATACAAAAATTATAATGACCTCCAAAGTTTTACCCTTAAGCGTTCCGGTGGGTAAAGTAATGTTCATGTAAATGGGGTCGAAATCCTGTTGGCACCTCAATCTGTTATACAAAAACGAGACCCTTTCAAACTTCTTCACCCACGGATACGATTGAACGTATATTTTTGGAGTTCGGATTCAGTAATCTACGAATAGTTCAGGTGGCTCTAGAAAATCCTCCGTATTTGAGGTCGTCGGCACATTTTTTAGTTTTATTGCATATTGAGTCGTACTATTTTTGTGATATATTTTCCGCACCCTCGTATAAAATAACGGTGCTAGAACTTTCAAGCATTTGGAATCCAATTTCTTGTGTTTTCACATGTACAAGACAAAGCTGTCAGCTAAGTAGTTACAGACATACATATTACTAGGGTGATGGCGTTGTAACATTTCTTATAGTTATTGGAACTGGAAAATCTTTCAAGTTTTGTTCATATTTATAATAATATGAGCCAAATATGTTTAAGTAACAAACTTGTAGAAATGTTATTTGATGGAGTGTTAAAGGAATTTTGAACTATCAACGGAAATCAATATCTACAATAATGAATTTTTAATTATAAATACATGATTACATATTATATGTAGTATGAATTAACTAAATTTATATCGTTGTGTTCAAACATTCAATATATCAATGTCATTAAATTAAAAAAATAACTCAGCGGAATAATAATGAGGTAAATCTCAAAATAAACGTAACAAGATTCCTTTGAAAATTAATGTTAATAGCAGTTCTTATCTCACACCGCCAAATAGCAATTAAAACGAATGCTCGGGGACAAACCACAAACTCTCGGCGTAAAAAACGATAACATAATTTTCATAAGAAATTTCTTTGCGAATGTAATTTATAAAGAAAGTAAATTTCACAGGGGACCGTGGGAATGTAGAGGTGCTTTGCAAAGGTGAGCTTGCAATTTGCCTTTATTCACCATCTGCCGGCGCCAGACAGTGCAATTGCAAGATTTTGGTACTGCGATGTAACCGAACAAAAAGTTTTGCCATTACAATGCGGGGTGAAGATTGCTTCACTAAAAACGTGTTAGCACTTCTTATTTTTATACACTTGCGAAACTTCCATTTTGATTTAAAGTTTTGGTTCCTGTTACGACGTTTAATTCAGTTTTGAGTTTCTATTTATTAACATTTTACGATATACTGCAAGGATAACTCTGATAAAAATTATCAAGTCGGCAAACTTGATAGTATGCGCTTGTATATGTAAAATATTTTATATGATATCTATGCATTCTACAGGGTATTTTTTGTACATGTCAAAATCCATAGAACGTCACTGGTGTGGTTAAAACACAATAAAATAGAAAGCAATCAGACTCAACCACAATAACTGACTTTTCGAGCTCGGCAGATAGGTTTTACATTTTATTTTTATCTTTATTCTAACCAAAGGCATAAACCAAAATAGCTTGCGTCGTACTACAATGTTTTTAAAACTTAGAGATTTACTCTATTGTTCCCAACATAGATAAACAAGAACGGAAATAGATGCATCAAATAAGTAGTCAATATTTTTATATGGCTGTAGTATATCTTATAAAAAAATATTTATTTATTTATTCTATTATATTATAGTATATCTATAATTCTTCATAAACATTCAAGAATTGTTCTGAAATCTTCATTTGAATCATTTCATTTCTCATGCAAATTAATTTAGAAATAAAATAAATATAAGTATGTAAATTTAATTAATTAGTATTTCAAATTAATTAAATTGTTAGTTTAATACACATTTAATGACCATCTCTACTGTCATCAACGTTTATTGTTTTATTCATTATAATATGTACAATATAATTATTCTATAATCAGAATCGCGTTAATACAAACGAATTCTGGCCTCAACCGAACTTTAAAATTCACCAAAACTATAATATTTGGCCTCATTCCTGTTATTTGTTTACCATATGTCGAAACAACCAAAAAAAAAAGCTACTGAAATTACATTATTCAACTCAAAATACAGCAGAATGAAATGTTGTAAATTGAATTTTAAAGTTGGAAATGATCCAATACATAAAAACATTTGACTGAAACGATACTTCACATACATTTAAAACATAAATTCTATTCATACCATAATAAAGAAAAGATGAATGCATAACGTATTGATTTCGAATTCGTTGTCATTTCGAGAGTTATTGTAAAAGAATTATCTCAGATCTTGAATATGAATGTCTGTCCCAACGGGCGGGCTGGAGCAATGTGTCAAACGACGGACACAGCTTCCGAACACTGTCTTCTCGATATTACTAGTTGATTACTCGAATATCAACCATAATTTTGAAGTTATTGTCTTTATATAATATCTTTATTTGCGTCATTGTTTAAAAATATTTTTAATAAACTATAATAAAGTCGCAGAGAATTTTTAGACTAAGATTCTTCAAATCAAAAGTTTCAAGAATATATCCGATGAATAAGTTTAACATAATACGTAAAAAATTGAAATTATTTTATACAACTTGTTAAAATCTTTATTTCTTGTTAAATGAATACAACAAACTTTAAAAAGTAAAATACATTCGTTGATTTACTAATTTGAGTATAAATATACATTGCGCTCAATACGGTAAATTTTAACACAGCACCCCACAAATATTCATTAATCCTTCAATACCACCAAATGCACTATATTCGCATGTCGCGTGCCGCCCGCATTACCCAGACAACACCAACACGAATGATCTAATTCAATCTATTACGATTTTAGATTTACTGTTCGGTAATTAATACTAGAGTAGATAATACTACTGTCTATTTCAAATGTAGCCATTGTTTTAGAGTTTGACCCATAGACAATTCAACTAATTCACCCACAGACTATCTTATTGACTATAGATACTTAACAATAGACAGTTATATTATTTAAAATACTTAGTACTTACGTATAATTCCCTATCTACTTACTATTTATAGTTTACATAATAGCATTAGATAAATATATAAAAAACATTTTATTTTTAATAGATAATCAAAAACAACATCAGATTTTTTTCTAACTTTATAACATAATATTATAATTCCCACGATCTTCATAAAATAAATCCACGACATATTTATGCGGGTGTCACGCGGTTAAACATTGTACACACTTTGGCGCGTTAATGAGACCCCTATGAGCCCTTATGCACGATTGTTCCACAAGAAGACGCGTGAAAATATAATTGTTTCTCTTAATCGTATCATATTTAGTGGATTTGTACTTTATTTGGTAGATTATGTGTCATGTGAAGTATATTTACTTTATTATAATGCATGTAATTTATACGTTTTATAAACTCATAAATATGGTACTTATATTTTTGGATGGAAGGAATAAATATTTAATTTCTAAATATATGTAAATAAGTAAATAATAATAAAGCTTATTTATTATGGTAATAATAATATTAATAACTGCAAAAAAAAGGAACGTAAGTAATAAATAACGTTCATTATAATACCCATCATATTTTGACAAAAGATTTATTGTTAAAATATAAAACAATTGATAAAATAAAAACCATATCTTTTCATATCGGTGGCCTTTCCCATAAAAGATTAATGATTACAACAGTTTTCGTTTTAAATTCCTCTTTTTATACGATACATTTTTTATAACTCGAATTTGCGTCTTGTTCGGAACTGGGACCGTTAAATAAATCCGGCTAATCGTAGCACTGGGATTCTCATATTGTCCAGACGTTGAATGCCTTCATTGTCTACAGAAGACAGTTATGCATTCAGTTTCGATTCAACATAAAAGATTAAATCAAAATGGAATTTTTAACCTTATTATGTAAGCGATAATGTTTATTTTTGAATGCATTGTCCAAAAAATAACGTTAAACAAAATAGTTAAAGGTAGACAAGATTGATGTAACGGCCGTTGGCAAGTTCGCGCACGTGCTGAAAACGGGTGTGCGGCCTTGTGCTTAGTCGGATACAAAAAAAGGTAAAAGACAACATAACGTATGGAGAAACCATTTATGTTTTGTTGAAAAGTTTCTTTGATGGAATATTGCGATATGATAACTTTGCGAGTTTAGTAACGATTTACACTAGTTTATTTTTATTTCTTGTGTGTATAGTTAATAAAATATTTAATATTTAATATTTTTAAGGTTAGATGTTTAATAGGAGTTTGATTGATGAAAAAAGACAGGTACCCAATTAATTATATATTTTATATTCTTTAATTATATAGTTATTATAATTAATATATATTATAATTAATATTATTATATAATGTAGTGTGTTCATATATAAAACGTTCTCAAAGCATACTATATATAAGTTGTTAATTATTGCTTATCTTGAGAGAAACTCCAATGCAGGAACGGCCGGATAAAATATCTAACAATATAAAATATTGTAGATATTTATGTAATAAGTAATGTAAATAATTATATAAACAATGAAAACTATTAAAGTTTTTTTAAAACGTAATATAAAAATTAGAATAGCGATAATACGCCATAAAAGTTAACGCGTAAAAACAAAGTAAAATAGTCTTAAAGTTTTTATGGGGTACACCTACGGAGATTGTCTTGTTTCCAAAGTTTTTAAAGTACTTACATACATTTTGCAAAGTTTGCTTGCTGTCTCATATTCTATTTTTTTTTTACTTTTGACTATTTAAAATAAAAAAGTTTAAATAAGTATTCCATAAAACCTAAATATTCTGATTTATTACCTATATTTTTTTATGTCTATTATTTACATTTAGATCTTACGCAAATATGTATATTAGAAATTCTGGCACACGCGTTGTTGTTGAAATTGAAAAAAAATATGTTTTCAAATTTGAATGAGGTGTATTCAATAATACATACGTTCGTATGTATCGTGAGATAGCGTACATTTTCAGGTCGTCTTATAACTTATTTGTATTATTCTTAACTTACGAAGTTATTATAGCATCTTTATATTTAAAAAATATATATATCTCTTAATATAATAAATAATAATAAAAAAAAAATTCTTATATAGAAACCAAATAAAAGTTTATGATATATAATTAATATTTAAATGATATTTAAACATATCTGAATACCATTGTAGTGTATTGAAGATATTTTATATCTCAAAATATTAATTACTTCAATTATTTTTGTGTTAATATACAGGGTTTCTTGTAGATAATTAGCCACTTCCTGCAGGCAGCCTCTTTGCATCAATCTCTACAACATTTGTTCTAAGACTATTCAAAATTTTTTTTTTTTTTTAAATTAAGTTTTCTCACACAAAATTCATTTTTTGCCCCTGAACTGCCTTTAACTCTGAGCGTAGGTATGGCGCCCGGGCGTTGACCTTTTAAATACTCCTTACAAAATACAGAGTAATAAGTAAAAGAGGTAGCAAAAATGTCTTTGTTTCGTTTTTTTTGTGTTGATTATCAAGATTTTTAAAAAGTCGTAGATCAAATTTTGTTGGGATTGCCGCAGAGAGGCTGCCTGCAAGAGGTTGCCAATTAATTACAAATTACCCTGCTTATGCTTATGTACTAGGATCCGATATTTGCACCGCAGGAGTTGAGCTGAGCCCCCATCCTTTTTTATGCTATTAAATTTTGCAAAAAAAAATCACTGATGCAAGAGCGTGACGATTTAACATGGGAACTCCCATAGACAAATGTATTATTGCTATAACAGCGAAAAAGCGATAAAACAGCGAAATTAACGGTTAAAAGCTTCGCCTACGCTCAGCTCAATCACTATACTTACCTGTATAAGTATCATTTACATTGTGACCTGAAACTGAACACTTGAGTTTCTGCAACTTGACCTCCTAGACGAAAATAGCTAGGTCATCCGAGTTTAGACGATGGAGTTAGGTATAATTATATATTATCTTCCAGAAATGGAAGAAATACATAAGGGTATTGTTTGATAGCTGCTGCGATGGTCCAGGAGTTGGATCCAATGCTTGATCTATGATGATATGTATGATATTCCAAAATAAGGAATGAATTTCGAAATACAAAAGTAATATAAACGTCATGCTGTTGTTTATATGTTTTATTTTATGTTTTTATTTGAAAAAATAAACTAGTTTATGTATGTATGTATGTTAATGTATATGTAAGTACTAAATGTATGGGTAAAATTTATTAAACATTATATTTTTTATAGAGAATGACTGTTGTTTTGTTATGATGATTTGTTATTTTGAGTCTTTACTCAAAATAACAAATCCAACGTCTTTACGTTGGCTTAAAAATCCTTTAGATAATAAGAATATTTTTCTGTTATCCGACTCATTTCTCCATTTATTTTCATCAAATGTTAAGGTATATAATAGTTAATCACAAACGAAACAATCTGGGGATGCCCTTTAAGTTGTGTATTGTAAGTTGTGTTGTGAATTTTATGTAATTTACGAATTTCCCCACAAAATCCTTATTGCAATTACAAAATTTATCTCAAAAGAAACTAAGATACCATTGCCGCTAATATAGAAGATTATTTATATTTAAATGTTGATTAAATAAGTGTGTATAAAGAAGTTAATGATCCGTTAACGATTTAAAAAATAATTTATATAAGTTTAAAACTTAGGTATAAAACTTCACAACCACTTTTTGGACTTGAAGGTACTTTAAAAACGAAAGTGTGTACTAAATGGCGAAATAATTATAATAGGCAATATGCATTCACCATGGTTTTATCCGCTTGTGATTTCCATGTATTATTTACACACCGATGGATTTCAAGCTTTGAAAATAAGAGGGGGTGCTTTTCTGTTAGTCTGGATATTACAAAAGCTTTGGATCGTGTATTTCATAAGATACTTTTTTCAAAACTTTCTATGGGCTTCCCGAGCACTCATGCAAGTGGGTAACCAATTTTTTTTATGAAAATGGCCCATAAAAGTCGTACTGAAATCCCAAGCCTATGAACTTGTTCCCTTGTTGAACACATTATGGGTTCCTTCTGCATATCAATGATATGTTGCACTTTTCTAACATTTATTCTTATGTTGATAACAACATTTATCAACCGCTCGTCGGTAAAATTTTAATTTAAATGTATATACCAGATATGATTTAAGAGTAGCTAAAGATTTATTAGTATACCAACTTCTTTTATATAATTTGAAACGTAGTATTTTCTAAGATTTCATGAGTACTACACATTGTTACAAAACTACTTTTACGGATTTAGATAGCATTTAAATAACATATATACATTTTTTATTTACATTTTAAATTTAATGGTAACGGTATTCACGGTAGGACGAGATGGAGGTGTTTGTCAGTAAGTCAGTTAATTACTCCAAACGTTCCTAAGTTTCCGGGCGTATAGTTCAGGATACACACAAAACGCACTAGCAGTATCTTGAGGTCTTACAGGGTAGTCACAGACATGTGTTTTTATATTTTTCAAGAGTGTGTACCAGGTGTTAAATAGTTCCCATCCATCTTATCTATTAAAATTAAAGTCATTTTTAATTTTAATAGCCTCACGAACCATTATCGGAATGTAACGTTGTTCTTAAGCGAGGATTTTAGGTTTATTAAATCTTATATAATATTAACTTCTGACTTTAATATTAAATTAAAAAAAGTTTTATTTTAATTTGATATAAATTATTTACAAAGTCACAAAATATTGACGTTACAAAAAATATATTTTGTAACAACCATTATGAATCCAAGCCTTTATTCGTTCCGACAAATGTCAATGTCAAAGTTTGAATTCTGTTACCGAAATACCGACATCAACAGAATTCAAAAATCTCAATGTAATCAAAAAACCATTTGCAGCTTTTACTGACTGACAAACTTAGATATAGTATATAATAAAAATTAAATACTACTATTTAAATAAACATCTACAAAGATATAAGTATTTTTTTATTATTTTTGGTAAGTATCTTTGTCTTAGTTTATCTTCAAGCTGTACCAACAACTTTCCTCCGAAATTTAATTTATTTTTTGAAACAACCTTAAAATTTGTCATGTAAAGATATTAACTATGCAATAAATAATTAAAATTGCAATATTTTTGTTTTTAATATTTTTGTTTTAATTTGTTGTTTGTTTTTTGTTTGTTATAGAAAGTGAGCTGTATCAAGATGGCTCGAAAACAAAATCGAAAAGCTCCTAATAAAGTTACAACCAAGGCAGTGGCTGAAATTAAAGTTTCACCCAATCCAATAACCACTACTAATTCAGGTACAATAATTACAAATAAAGATGATCTGCAACTTCTATCAAAATGGCCGAAATTAAAGGAGAAAATACCCCACATATTTGTACATAAACCTGTAATATTTGAAGAACATGAATATAGGCTTATATCTTCAGGTATAAATTTTTATGAACCTAATTATGGTCGTTATTACACAAAGGTAACATTTCCCACAATAGATGATTACAAGGCCCTTATCCAATCCTTAAATGAATCACAATTGCCTTACCATACATTTGGATATGCAAGTAAGCGTAAAATGAAAGTAGTGATTCGAGGATTGCCTAAGAATATTGATTTAAATAAATTAAAGCAGGAGTTTAAATCCATATCTGTTCCTATTATAAGAGTACATGTTATGCAAGTACCAGAAAATAAAAGTAAGGATAATACAGCCCTCATACTGGCAGTAGTGCCTTACAATGATGATGGAAAGAAACTTCTGCGGGTACAAAAAATATTTGGACATCCTGTTACAATGGAGCCGCCAAAGCCAAAGGTCAATCAATGTCATCGCTGTCAGTTATGGGGCCATGCACAGAGATACTGCCATGGTAAAATAAAATGTGTAAAATGTGCTGGAGAACATCTCTCTAAAAGATGTGAGAGAGATCCTAAAAAACCACCTAAATGTGCCAATTGTGGAGGAAAACACACAGCAAGTTACAGGAAATGTCCTTGCTGTCCAGACTCGGAAGAACACAAACTGTCTCAAATTAATAAAAAAATAGCTAAAGATGTCAAATTAACCGAGACTGCTTTAGTTGCAGTAATACCTCAATAATTATTATAAAAAACTTTGTGTTAGTTATAAGTAATTCTGTCTTATTTACTTTAATGACCTTATTATTATTTTAAAGGTAAAACAATAAAAGTTTTGATAGAATAATCTTATATTAATTGCTTACATGACTATATAATATTATGTACAAATTAATATTTCATAATGTTGAGATTACATTTAAACTTAAATCATACTGCTTTCACACACTGCTGTATACTACTTTGTAAGCTGCTATTGCTGACATCATCTCTTATGGGTGTAACCAGCATCTGGAAGGTAAATTAAAATTAATTTTATTGACTCATCTTAACAAATTTATTATGAATGTTGTTTAAAGATAATATTGTTGTTAAAGTTAACAAAGCCAAGTTAAAAATAATGATCAATCTGTCACAAATAAATGTGTAAAAAGTAGTGCAATTTTACTTGAATCTAACTAAATAAACTACCAAATATTTAAATTATAAAACTCAAAATATTATTTAAGAGTCAAATACGAAGTAAACCTAAGATTTCTGAAACAACAGAAAAATAATATTATATTGTTTAAGTACCTCAAGTTTGACATTAACGGACATGCTACTTTGTACTAATTCAGATAACACTCGATCAAGAGTGTCAACGACCCTATCAGCGTCCTGCGTACTGAATACCATCGGGGGCTTGAACTTTAAGACGTTGCTGTCTGGTCCGTCGCGGCTGATGAGGATCTTTTCTTCACGCATTCTTTAATAAATAAAATACATTTGTTATTAGAAAAAACTAATGCTTTTTTCCAAATATAAAGTAAATAATAATGAATATTGTTTACCTGTTTACAATATGTTTGGCTTCCGCTGTAGCTGGTGTCCTGGTCTCGCGATCAGTAACAAGTTCAACTCCCACGAAGAGTCCTTTCCCGCGAACATCTCCTATTAACTTGTGCTTGTGTTGAAGCGCTTCACAGCGAGACAGTAGGTGGTTACCGACACGCCCCGCACGCTCTTGAAGACGCTCTTCTTCTATCACATCTAAGACTGCGTTCGCTATGGCACAAGAGACTGGATTGCCGCCATACTGCAAATAACATTATAATTAAAGGATTGTTTATATATTTTTAAAATGTACCCAAAAAAAAAAATGAACTTACAGTATTAAAGTATTCCACACCGGTGTCCGCGAAACTTTTCGCTATCTCCGGTGTAGTGATAACTGCTGCGATTGGATGGCCGTTACCCATGGGTTTTCCCATCGTGACGATATCTGGCACGACGCCTTGTGTCTCGAAAGCCCACATATGGGATCCCACGCGCCCAAATCCCACCTGAACTTCATCAGCTATGCAGACACCATTAGCTTCCCGCACATGCCTAAAAATGAAAAGAAAAAATTTATAATTAATAAAACGGAAATATAAACTAACAATTTAGCTAACGTTTAGAAATACCTATCTAATTGTTTAAATCAACATCAGTGGTTAAATGTATTTATCAATGATATTGTTTTATTAAATGCTTAGTAATGATTAAACCAACATCGAAATGGTAAAGGAACTATTTATTAATATATAATCGCGAGCCTGAAACTGGCGGTTGGATTTGTGAAATCAGTTAGGTAGGTTAAATTCTTGTTCATATTATATCCCTGTTAATCAGCTTTCAAGTGCAGCCGTGAATAATCAAAATGTTAATTATTTGCCAATTACCTTTGCATTACGTAATTTCATGAACTCATTAAGCATATCACAGGTAGAAATAAACCTACCCGCAATTATACATGACAATTAAATACACAATATACATATTTGTATATATTTAATGTTTCTATAAACATGTTGCGTATGTTTAAAATTATATATAGAAATTGTACCTAACAACCAAATTAAAATTAACTAATTATTGATGTAGGTAGGTAAGTAGTATATCAATATATTTTAATTATTTAATAATGTTATTATGTACAGTCCAAGAAGTTTTATGGACTTAGTTGGAAAATAAATATTACAAATGATGTAGAAGCTGCTGCGGAACAACTGAGACTTCATAAAATATTTTGTTTCGTTGTAGATGCATGACAGCGTGGCTACTGGTTCTTGAAACAAGCTGCAAGTGCTAGTAATATTTACTGCCCAACTTAAAGAAGTTATGTACCACAGGACATAACCTACGTATATGATATAATATTTAGTTTTATATACAGAACTGTATGCCCTATGCATACTTACTTATAGATACTACCTTTATATTCAATTATATGTTTTATTTATAAAATTATTTGTAAACGTACTGTAAGGTTTTACTGTTCTAAAGTTTCGACGATGGTAATATGTACTAAGAAAATATATGGAAATAATAAGACTTACTTGAAAACTTTCTTTAAGTAGCCATCAGGAGGAATAATTTGTCCACCGCAACTTTGCAGACTTTCTGCTATGAAAGCGCATACACCGCCGTTTTTCCTTTTAACTTCCTCGCATATTTTTTCCACTTCATCGGCGTATAATTTTCCTAACTTTTCTTCTGATTCTGCATCACTTGGATACGTGTATTTACCTCTATACACATCGGGAACTGGAGCCTATAGAATGGAAAATATAATAAAATATTTATACTTAGTACTCAAGTAACAAACCTATCAACGTATAATAACTGCTAATTGCTTCTAATGTAAATGTTAATTTCTGTATCTTAGAAAAAGGGATTGTAGACTTCAACAATTTCCTTAAAGGTACCTGTGCATGTATGTATTACAGACACGTGGTTAACTATTTAATTGTACGATCAATATGACACGCAATTATCTTTATTTTATATGTGTGTCCTCGTTTTTTATAACATTTCAACGCTTTAAGCGCTAGACGCTAGACCAATCATCTTGAAATTTTCCACGGTCGTTGTCAGAGGTATAGAAAATAAAGTACTGTTCCAGCGTACATATCAAATAATAATTTAGGTGGACGTTCTAATATAACTGTTTTTTTTTAATTTATATTGTGCAGGCGAAGCCGCTGCCAAAAGACATTTTAAATATAGGAATTATGTTATGACTTACGTATAAACGGAGATTGGTTTTACAATATTTAAGATTATTTTGAAAACATTTCGAGTTATAATTTGCTCACGGTTTGTAATTAACTCTTATTCGTTATTTGAATATAAATCTAGAACCGTTTCTAAACGGAACAAACATATCATATAAGTATGCATTTTTACAGATACGCAATATTGCATATGTAGGTGTATAAAAATGTGGATATTGGTAAATACAATATGCAAGTACAAAATAAACAAAGGCTAGGTCTGCTCCTACATGATAACAGTTTAGTTTACCTATATTTCACTAACATCAGCTTTAGATATTTTCATATTGCGATATGTTTTTTTATAAAATATAAAAATATTTTTTATTGCATAACAATAGTCTATTATTTTACTGACTGAACACTTTACCTCAGGAGAATACAAACTATAATTAAATTATAACACTATCGTGAATTAAGTACGTTTGGTTTGTTAAACGATACGCAAACTGATAAACCGTGGAAATCTTTAATATTTGTACGCTTCGTAATGATAATGAACATTTGTGTCATAATTATTGCGGTTAATCACAATTGAAATAGATTTAGTTTATACAAAACATAATAGACACCATTACTGCATGAGAGTCGTGATGCCAGGCCACAATAGCGAGAGGTACAAGGCCAACTCACCACATGAACCCACTCTGGCTTCTCTGGGCCTCCTGGTAGGTTTAGTTTGTAGGGAGACACATCAATCATAGACGTAAGGTGCCCATGATAAGCGCTGTAACAAACAGGGGCTAGTAGCACCCAACAAATGCCTACAACCCTACGCACCCATATTGAAAAGAAACCTATTCTAAAATATTTACAAAATACTTCTCTCAACATCCCTATTCGTTAAAATTAGCCTAATTCATTTTATATTAGAAAATATTACTTTATAAGGTAACCTTATAAATATAATATCGTGAATAATAGAGGTTACTTTTTAAATAAAGCTTATAAGAAGGACCTATTAAATACCCATAATCGACTTTGTAAGTTACCCATATCAACGTCAACATAGTATTCGAACTCAAATGAGATGAATAATATTATTCGGACTTACTGGTCCAGGGTGATAACATCTTTCCTCTTAGTGTGAACTCGGGCTAATCGCAGAGCAAGATCATTAGCTTCGGAACCAGAGTTTACAAAGAAACAAACTGACAGAGGTTCAGGCATGGTCTTAACTAGTCTTTCTGCGAGGATCACAATCTCATCGTGAAGATATCGATTATTTGTGGATATTAAGGACATCTGGTTACGCCCAGCTTCTACGACGTGTGGGTGGCAATGGCCAACTGAAAATAAAATAAATCTATAAAGCAATAATATTAATGTTAATAATACAGGACATGTTACACACATTGATCTAACCCCTAAGTAAGCAAATTTTTTGCTTGTGTGTTGGTAGACAACAATATAAATACATAGAAATACACATTATAAATACTGAGAATATATAAAATAAAATACCCAACCCAGAAATACAGATAACTATGCTCATCACATATATGCCTGTCCCTGTCGGGGATCGAACCCGAGACCCATTGCGTCGCTATATGTTAGGCGTCTGCGCTAACCATTCGACCAACCGGGCGGTAATAATTAAATAAAATGTATAACATAATCATATGGTATTTGTCTCCGATAAGATAGACAAGGTGAATCGTAGGTATAATTATATTTACATAATAAACTCACCGTGTGCAACATTGTTAATGCAGTCGAGGTACCTCTCGCCAGTCTCATCATACATAAATTGGGCGATACCCCTCACTATTTTTAAAGGGGATGAGCGGAAAAACAACTGGCAGGCGGCTCTGTGGAACAAATTTAGTGTTTGAAATCTCCACCCACTTCCTGTAGGTACCCTGGCGGAACAGGCAATTAATACTGATAGATCGGCTGTGATAAATGTTAGGCTTAGTATATTTATTACCTTTTGAAACAAACTTTATACTTTAACGGATTGTATAATCAATTATGCGCTTCAATATAATAAATTTTATATAAAGGAATAAAAATCTCTTACCCAATGTGTTTTTCGCGCAATTTGATAGTTTCCGGTTTGGGCATTGATTGTAGATAAGCCATTTTAATAAAATATTCAAACTGTGGAAATAGACACACCTTTTTGAAATGAGTATATTATATTCATTAACAATTATTATTTAACAAATACAAAAACAAAAAATAAATATAAATGGATCTTATAATTACGTCTAAATATTTCTTAAACAATTGTCACTCATGAATGATGACTCTCATGATGAATGTATGAAGAGTAGGAAATGTTGTTCTTCAATAATTTAAAATAGAACTTACCTATGCGACTTATAAATAGAATACTGATAATATGAATACTAAAAAGTGGAGCTAGGAGATAACGTAGAAGATGAACGTCACGCGACGCGTGAGCAAGTAATGCTGTGTTATTTTTCAAAACAACACATTATATAGCAGCTGGCGGTGCCTCGCACGCCCTCGCCGCGTCCAATGAAAACAAAAGATTTCATACTATCAGCGCAATAACGTGATAAGTGCTCATGCTTCAAAAAGTGTTCGGCCACGCGGGTGGGTGCGCTTCGTCATGAAGGCGACGCATGCTACTTAAGGCGACGACTCCTTACTATCTAATATGTAACTATTTTATTTATAATATGTTTTACTTACAGTATACATATTTGTTTATTAATAAATATGATTTAATCAGACTGTTTAATGTAACTGTAACAAGTAATTGGACATTTTATATAATTATCCGTAAAGATATAAACCGAACGATTAATTAACATTATCTCCTGGAACAGTGTTATAAATACAATATTATTCTGTAAATTGACTCTGTTTTATCAAAATTTCTTTATTAACCGAAGGTATTTTCGTTCTTACCTACTAACGAGTTAGAAAGGTATAGTGATAACTCATTTGTCCTTATAGGAAAAGTTCTGTTAGACAAAGTTGTTTTTCTCAATCAGTGGAACAAAGAAAAGTTTTCGAAGCTTTGCAGGTTTATTGCGAGATGCCAGCTCAGAATTTCGTACATTGGACCTTTTGTAGGTTGGATCTAGGAATTCCTTTTACTTCATATAACATTAAGTATTTATGGTTCACTTTAGTGCTTTGATAAAAACACGTGATAATATTGAATGTATTCGCTAGTAATTGTAAGCTATAAATTTCATAAATTATTTAACATGTTCCAGTTTTTTAACGTTTATGACCTTAAAAGATTGAAGAAACTGTAGGTATAACTTTATCAAAATTAGTTGGTATGTTGACACTTGACACATTAAACATTTTATTGCAATGAATCCGATTATTTAATTCAGATTTTAAACTAAGTTATCAAATAATAATTATTTCTTTTTTTTTTAATTAAAAAAATATTGCATTTTCTCTCGTGGAAGTAAAGTTGCTTCCTGTGATGATTTCTTTTTATTATTAATTTCCCTTCTTTTAGTAACCCTTTTAGTACCTATTACCAGATATTCCACCAACTAACATTATACAATATTATTATTATCAATATCTAGGTATATTGTATAATAATATACATATATTATGTAGATAATTAACATGATAATAAAAAGCATATTATCAAGTCTTCTTTATTAAATAGGGTCAGACAAATAAGTGTAACAATAATAATAATAATATTAGGTAGGTAGTATAAAACATAAAATACCGGTATTTAAGGTTTGATTGGTGTTTTATTTTACTTATAAAAAATGTCGTTAGTTATGACCTACAAAACCATAATTTTGAAGATAAATTGGAGATAAGTACATACAAGATTACGGTTATCAATATATAAAAGTCATTACGAATCACAATCTATTCATTGACGCAGAAACGTGCATAATAAATAGTACATAAATACTAATCCGCATTTATAAATATACGGCAATGAATGAATCTTTCCGGGCTATTTATTGTCATCCGTATCCTTTTGCTAGAAGGGGAAACAGCTGCCATCTTGATTACATCCTTATTAAAGGTGCAAATTTAAATGTTATTATTTAAATTGAGCGCCATTTTATTAAATTTTTCTTCTAAAAGTTCAAAAATCATAGCTTTAAAGGACGTCAATGTTTAATAAGTACTAAAGTTTATAGAATAGCTATAATATTGGGTTATAAATTGTAAGATTTCTATAGAGATTTCTTTTAAACATATATTTTTTAAAATTCTCTAGTAACATTGTAGAACTAAGGAACATTGTAAATCCACTAAACATTTCAGAGCCTTACAAGCCTCACACTCCGTATATTACAAGCCTCACACTCCGTACATTACAAGCCTCACACTCCGTACATTACAAGCCTCACACTCCGTACATTACAAGCCTCACACTCCGTATATTACAAGCCTCACACTCCGTATATTACAAGCCTCACACTCCGTACATTACAAGCCTCACACTCCGTATATTACAAGCCTCACACTCCGTACATTACAAGCCTCACACTCCGTATATTACAAGCCTCACACTCCGTATATTACAAGCCCCACACTCCGTACATTACAAGCCTCACACTCCGTACATTACAAGCCTCACCCTCCGTACATTACAAGCCTCACACTCCGTACATTACAAGCCTCACACTCCATACATTACAAGCCTCACATTCCGTAAATTACAAGCCTCACACTCCGTAAATTACAAGCCTCACACTCCGTATATTACAAGCCTCACACTCCGTACATTACAAGCCTCACACTCCGTACATTACAAGCCTCACACTCCGTAAATTACAAGCCTCACACTCCGTACATTACAAGCCTTACACTCAGACTTATGGCCATCACTAAAATCTCATGTCAATCACATCACATAAGTGAAGTGTCTGTTCCAGGTAACTGAAGAACGCCGTTTTTCACTACATCTTTAGGTGCTAAAGTAGATCATTAGGTGCAACTTTGCAGCCTAACCGAACCGGCTTTATAGCAATCTGTCGCTAATAATCTACTATCGAATTTGATTGGAAGTACCTATTATATTTACTTTTCGTATTCCAAGTGAGGGAGCGGGCTACCCAAACACGGAAAGTGTTACCGATATTCCTTCTAGTTTTTTTTATTCCTTTATATTTTTTAAGAATAACAAGGCACTTGGAACTACCAACTATTCAACGTTGT
This sequence comes from Napeogenes sylphis, assembly GCA_959347405.1. NCBI lineage: Eukaryota > Metazoa > Arthropoda > Insecta > Lepidoptera > Nymphalidae > Napeogenes > Napeogenes sylphis. Next base: position 22,337,768 of record OY365788.1, on the reverse strand, counting down.
AAAATTTCGTTATTATTAAATTGTTTTAAGCTTGCACGATTTGTATTCATTTATACTGTAAACTGGACTTAATCGCGTATTATTTTAATCAAAGTATTTACCTCGACTCTCGATGTTTCGGCCGTAATGCAACGGCCATGGTCACGAATAGACTCGTGATTATTATTATTAGGTATATCCTAATAAGTAATTTAAAATAAAAAGAGTGAATACAAAATATATATTTTTTTATTATTTCTTGCCGTATATGTATGCCGTCTTCTTTCAATAAATGATTCCATATAATTAGTTTGGGCTTAAAGACCGAAACTATTTGGAGCTGGATCACCACAACTATTTATATGAGAGTTGGATAAACAAAACTACTACTACTACCAAACACTTCATTGATTAAATTCCACGTGTTTACAACAGTGTAGTCTGGTAGTATTAATATAAATTCGTAGTTAAATTGTAATAAGATAATCTGATGTATAATGTCATAAAGGCTAGTATATTATACATATATAAACGTTAGTAGTTTTATGAGTATGCTACTAACGTATATAATATACTGGTTATTGGTAGGTACTGGGGATATGACTTCAGTCTTTAATAACGGGACACAGAATATTTATGAAGTTTGCGGGTTGTAACGTGATATTGCTGGTAACACGTGGCCAAAAAAAAATATTCAATGCGTGTAATATCTACAAGTACCTAGATGGAAGTAATATCACATCTAATAAAAGCTCCATAAAGCTACGTTATTTTATATATCATTTTATTATGATAGTGGAAGATATTCAAGACATTGTATAATTGAAATAAAACTATTTTTACTGAGAGTCGAGATGTGACATATCTAATACATTTCGTCTCTCCGAGATCAAGATTTCTGAAAAATAGATAATCGAAACGTCGGCTTAAATTTAGCATAATAAAATAAATTAAGTTACAAATTTAAATCTAATTATACGCCCGCGTAATCCGTTACAAATAGTTTTACTTCAATGTGATTTAGGAACTCATGAAAATTTAAGTATCGACATTTTACAATCTTATCTCTACCTACCTCAAAATATCATGAAGCACTCCTACAAAACCTGCATAATTGTGAAAATAAATGCTTTAAAGATTTATATGATTTATCTATATAGTATTTACTATAGGTAGGTATTATATTTTGCAAATAATATTAATTATTTGATAACTATCTACAAACGCACAAATATCATATTGTATGCTTGTATCATACTTATCATTATTATTATCAACATGGGTAAATATAACAAGATTTGTACAGTTGTGGTCATTAGATCTTTTAGGTATTTTTTTCAATTGTTTTAATAATAATAAATTTTTAATTTCCTGTGTATAAATAATATTTTTCTAGATATGTTATGATTCTTAAGGTATTGCCCAAAAATAAAATTATTAAACAAAACATTCAAATCCTATCAATTATCGTCAAAATCTTCGGTATTCTGAGATAAAGATAGTTTGGACAACAAAATAATCATAATAAGAACCTTCCTATAAGGTTCCTAAAATATTAATTAGAGGTCAGTTTTAAAAACACCTGATAGTGAACGTCTGTAATAATATTAGATTTTTAATCTAATATACCTAGTCTTTTAAGGTATTACTAACAATGGAGATATTTTGATTTACGATATATACTACTAAAGTATTACTAACAATGGAGATATTTTGATTTACGATGTATTTACACCAAAATCTCATTTAATTTACAATAAATATTTCGGCAGTACAATTTCCCTGATCCCGGTGTTGACTGTTTACTTTACCTAAATAAAAAGTACAACGACCCTAAAACAATTTATTCAATGTATTTTCTTCTTACACAGTTAGGTATATTCTTAAAATAACTTAACATTGTTTATAACCTTTACTGTTGTGCTAATATTTTTGTTTAATTTACTGATTTGCGCAATGGTTCGTCAATATTTTATGTGTATAGATAAACATACAATCAACATATTGTTTGTTAAATAAATATTATTTGCTTCTGTACATAAAGTAAGATTAGAGCAAAACAAAATTATGTACCTACTGAGTACTATTAATAAATATATCAGAATCTCGACCCAGATTATCATCTTTCAAGATTATTTATTTATATATTTTTAAGATTGACAATGTCATGTGGGTCATTACCCACTTCAGTTGCAACATTATCGTTTAAATCTACAATAATGTTACCTTTTTTTTTTTTTATCGTTGGAAAAATGTATTACGCATCATCCCTGCGGCCAGGAAGGTGATGACCGAGGGGGTATGTTGGACTACGCGGCAGCATAGAAGACGCTGCCATTTTTAAGGCTACCCACTAAAAAACCTTTGACCTCATCGCCTTAGTGGGATCGCTTTCGCACTCACCGTGACGACAATAATGTTACCTATCTCAAACATAGCGTAACAAAAAATATTTACAATAAAGGAAAAAATCATTGTTACATTAACTCGACAGACTTTGTATGATTTCAAAGCGTGAGTTTAAGGGTATTGTTTGTCAAAATATTTATTGTTTCTATTAATAACTCAAAGTTACGGTCAGAAAAGTACAATTTCTAAAAAAAAAAAAATTATTTAAAAAATTACAACATATTTTACATGATTTAAAACCAAACGTATGAAAAAAAACAATTAAGTATAGAAGTATAGATAATAAATAACATACAATACCACAATTTAACATTATTTAAAACTATTTTTTACAGAAAAAAAAATGAGGATAATTTTTAAATTAATTAACAAGCAGCTGTTGTTATCTTAGTATCGAAGTACGCAAAAAGTGAAAACGCGAATTGAATAATGTCGAAATAAATTTGGGCTAATTTATTGTTAATTTAAATATGTAAATATGTAAGTACAACACTTGAATTTATGTATCAAATGAACTTGATACATAAATTCATTCATTCAACTCATTTTTAATATCTGTTGACACCTATTAAAATGAATATCTTTCTTATTTGAGAAATTTGTAAAAAAAGTAGTACCTATATTATTTTATTTTTCAAATTATTCAGACAAAAGACAACCACGTTCTAGCTATGACGTATTTAAATTCAAACAAATTTAGCAAATATACCGAAACATGAACAGATTTCATATTTATTACAGACAAAGAAATGAAAATGTGGTAGCGGATGTGCGCCGGTGTCGGTTAGTCCGCATACCTAATGACACATCCGCGGCGACTGGCGACCCCCGTGTACGTGACTAGCCCGAGAATCTTCAGAAATATGAACATTTCAGCCCCTACACGGCACTTCACAATTCCAGACGGAAGCATTTTATAAACCACTTGGTATGTCGTAATTTAACAGACGTGTAATAAGTTTCTAGGCACTTTAGTAAATTTATGTATTAATATACCTACCTGTAATGGATACTTCATATTCGTATAATATCTACTCATAGGTAAATATTATACGTACATTTATTGTAAGTAGTAGGTAGTAGTAGTAGTAACCTATACAGTCATTGATTTCGATCCGAATCGATCCAAATCTGGTAGGTAGTAAGTAGGTAGGTAGGTACTTTTATTTTAAATAATTTTATAGAAAAGTTACGACCCTACAAAGTTTATAATATTATAATTTTCTAAGACTATTAAGCGATGAACTGGCCTTTGGCATCTTCATCGGTTATCAATGTCATTATCTTATCATTTCTTTAAGTACGTTTATTCTATCAAACACATAAAGGGCAAATGTTATCCTAAGAAATGACGTGTAAGCAATTTTCAGATTATTCTCAATACACGTTGGTTATTTTTGTTATTATTAGCAAATTAATTGATCCGAGAGTACTCGAAGATAATAAATTGTTTTTGTTATTGTCTCTATCTAGCTTTACCAAAGCTATTCAATCTTTATATAAAATCTAATACACTTTTAAATCTTTTTGAGAACGAAATAAAAATAATAAAGCAGTATTATTTTTATTTATTAGTTATATCATTAGGTACATATATGAACGACCTGCGTGAGAATTGAGATTTAGGAATTCAGATGCCCTTTACCAAACCGCGTCTACTTTCACATAATATAACGATATTAATAAAATACATGTAATGTAACGTAAAAAATGGTTTAATAAAATATATACATAGTACATGTCATACAAAGTTTAGTTTCATTTTGTACTAGCTGTGCCTGCGACTTCGTGTGCGTAGATTTGGATTTCGAAAAAACGTACCCTTTATACTTACCAATGTACTTATGTAAAAACTATAAACCTTCAAAGTTTCGTCGAACGCAATCAAGTAGTTTTTGCATACCTATAAGAGTATTTCTAGTTTATTTAAAAGAAGAGATTATTAACTTCTTTATTTGTTAACCGATAGTTAAAAAAAACAAAATGTTATGTAAAGCCCATGAGAACATATTCCCAAAAACTGCATCGAGATCGTTTAATCCGTTTCTGAGATTAGTGTGTACAAACGAACGGGCACACGAACGAACGGACACACGAACGAACGGACACACGAACGAACGGACACACGAACGAACGGACACACGAACGAACGGACACACGAACGAACGGACACACGAACGAACGGACACACGAACGAACGGACACACGAACGAACGGACACACGAACGAACGGACACACGAACGAACGGACACACGAACGAACGGACACACGAACGAACGGACACACGAACGAACGGACACACGAACGAACGGACACACGAACGAACGGACACACGAACGGACACACGAACGAACGGACACACGAACGAACGGACACACGAACGAACGGACACACGAACGAACGGACACACGAACGAACGGACACACGAACGAACGGACACACGAACGAACGGACACACGAACGGACACACGAACGAACGGACACACGAACGAACGGACACACGAACGAACGGACACACGAACGAACGGACACACGAACGAACGGACACACGAACGAACGGACACACGAACGAACGGACACACGAACGAACGGACCCACGAACGAACGGACACACGAACGAACATACAAACGAACAGACAAAATGAAAAACCTTTGTTTTGGGTTCCTTATAAAGGCAATCAAGTTTTTTTTTATATTTTCCATGTACAGATCTCGATCGGTGACCATTTTATAATATGTATAGATAAGAATAAATAAGTTCTATAAGATTTGAGGTAAATAACTTCATTAGAATACTGTCTTTGTCAAGATGAGATCAAGTCAAGTGAGATTTTATCTTCAAATACCCTCTGCATATATCAGATAGGGCTCAAAAAAAAAAAAAAAATAACATAACAACTATTCCCCATTACAAAGATATTGTAGGTACTTTAATAAAACTTAACCAAATTATGCTAATAAAATAAAAAATTATAGTTTATTTTTATATTTTAACGCTATTAGTTCATTCCAGTTCAAAGGTAACCAAAATAAATGATAATTATACATATATAAATATCAAATAGCTTAATTATCAGAAAAAACAAGATAGTTAAACTCTCCACTCAACTTCCTCTTACCTCCATAAAACTCTGTTCCACAGAAGAGCAAGCGTGTTTGTAACTTTTTGTTTAGGCCATATAATCTGAGACGCCCTCGGGACGTCGTTCCCCATGGGAGCCCATCTGGCCCCCCCTTTTAAGGGCGGGTCTCCTGACCCACCCACTCCCCCGATGACGCTTTAATAGTCAACAGGGCTAACAGCATAGACAGACAAATAAAAAAAAATAAAAAAAATATTATCCCAAAAAGAAAATACACATAAATTATGAGAAATAATGTGAGATCAAAATTGCATTATTTCCAATATAAATATTAAAATCTATCTGAATAAACACAATAAATATAGTCTGAGCTGATTTTGATTTAAGAACTATCGAGTTACGTTAAGATAGGTTATATATAATGTAACAAATTAAACGTTCTGATTGCATCTTAAGCAGAAACATTAAATTAAAGCCGAAGAGAAAAAAAGAGCCGAATATGTTTATCATATCGAGTGTCGTCATCAGAACACGAGGTGTCCACGATTCATTATCAGGATATCATTGCTTATGAAACCTTTTATCTCTTATATTTTAGCTAAACGTACTTGATAACTATTAATAGTTGACAAATAATCAGGTTTTTACTGGATAATATAGATAGGTAAATAATCTCAGCAAGATAAAAACAAATATTGCTAGATTTTTTAAAAGCTTCTAAAACTCCTGATAATACGTATTCCATAATAAGATATCATAATTAATTATAGAAAAAAAAAATATTTATTCTCATTATAATTAAAAAGTAGTAGATTTTATTAAAACATTCTACTGATTTTATTTCGTTTTCTTAAAGAAAGTAATTTCTCATTGTTTAATGCCAAAAATCTTTGGTACCAAAATGTAGTATGCAAATTTCTACCAGAACATTTATCATCAATATCCATGTAAAGTAATAAATAAAACACACACTTCTTAAATATAGAATAAGTATATTGAATAATTAAATAATGTTACTTCAAATATCTTGCCAAAAGACTTAGGTGTAGGTATTCATAAAAGTAATCATTAAAATTATCTAGAGGTCAAAATATTTAAGAGTTGAGTAAAAACATACAGTAAAATGGAAAGATATTGCAATTTCGAAATTACCAAAGTCGTTACACACACGTTGTGTATTCACATGCAACCGCAAACTAACATGTACTTGTCATAGCAAAGTGTTGTTAACAAAGAAACACCGCTCGCATGGAAACTGCAACATGTGTACACTTGTACGGCCAAACCAGAAATCGTGCGTAACAGTCTATCATTTACTAATATAATAAGAACTTTATTATTACAACCATTTGCGACAACGGAGCACTAGTGCTTAAAATTTAATATAATAATGTACGGGCACTCCTATATATAGAGGATGTTATTAAATAAGTTGCTTATCCTTAAAAAAAACTAAACTTCAAACGGATAAGCATAACTTTTATTTAAACACACCCCGTCGATATTAACTTAAGACTTCGTTTGACTAATTCGCAGAGCGTTCCTGTCAGTCTTTAGTCTTGCAGACATGGAGGCCAGCTTACAAACTTGAACTATAGCGATGTAAACAGTTTGTGACATTATAATTATTTATATATACCACTACAACTCCATATAATAAATCTAGTTTTTGCAAGAAACAATAAGAACAATTTTAATACCATGACAAACAAGTTACAACTGAACCTCTATGTCGATTGCCAATCAAAGTATGCGATATGGACGATACAATACTATAATTATATAAATGTTTACGTACTAATAAGTAGCCATTCCAATTGTAATGGTTACATATTTAATAGGCGGACAACACACTTACAAAGTGTATAATTAAACTACAATCCAGATGTATAAAATTATGCATCACCAACCTAACAGTATTTGTTCTGTACTCCTCAATACTACTGTGATGCGACGTAGACTTGTATTCATAAATTATGCACGCAGATAACTAATTATTTTATACACCTGGGTATGACTATGTAACCAGCAATGTAACGTGCATTACATTATTGTAAATTATTATGTAATAAATCTAGAGGTCCATGTTTAATTCACGGAAAAAAATTAACATACACTTTAGATTTTTAAATGTAAATCATATTTAATAACTAGCTTAAGCAACATTGTATTTTCAACTGTAAAAAATAAGTATTAAAGATTGTTTTTATTTCATCAGTCAGTTTATTTGATTTGTTAACATCTCTTGACAATTGGGTGAAATATAAAATTGAAAACTTCTTGTAGAGATATTTTTAAAAGATATATAGAGCTCAGACAAATTTCAACTGATATGTAACAACATATCGACGAACAAATTACCACAACATTTTTATAAACAAACCGAAATCCATGAACAAATTACAACTATGACATGCAATAAACGACTAATTAAAATATACTCCATGCTAACGTCTTATAATTATGAATCTACGATATATTTAATCTTTTTATATTATATAATATGTTTTAGTGTAAAAATAGTTTCTTGACACAATTTTTCTCAAACATTCTTCAATGCCACGAATTGAAAAATGCCTGATTGTAACCAGAAAATGTTAATAATGCCCAACGAGGACCTAACTGTATATAATTCAGAAATATTCAAATGTAAATATATTGCAAATAATCTTAATTTTCCTATGAGTAGGATCAGAACAGGCTTTGCAAAGTAAAGCAGTACGCAAAGTAACCTTGGACGGCAAGTAATGACCTTTACACTTCAAATTGCACTTAGCATTCTAAAACCGAAGTACATATTCGCGATGTCCTTAATTCAATAATCTACTTTTTTACTATTTGAATCTCAAAGTGCATTATTAACGAGTCGGTCGCAAAAACTATATTGATATTAAGTACAATATTCAAAAGGGTGACCGGAATTAAAATTTGAGCTAAACTATTCTATCCTGGGTATCTACGAGCGTAGTAACTCAAAACGATACGTGAATTTATACTAACTAGCATTCTAAAATTTACTACCTACTGAATGCAAAGAACATTCGCTCTTAATGAATGCACAAACATCTAATTATTAAAATAGTAAACTATAACTATACGACGAGTCCGGCAACAAATGTATCCTCCAATGACAAACATCTTAAGTCGAGTATCTGAGAAGTGTTTTCGTGAAGCTTAGATGACTCTATGATACTCGTCCTTAGAACTCAAAACACCGATAGATGTAGAATAATATTTCTATATAATCGGTTTGTTTGCTATCGAGTCTATAAATCAAAAAAGAGCTTTTTTTATTATTGAGGCTTATAATTTTTCTACATAGATGATTTTTTTATAGAATTCTTCAGTAATTGTGATATATTAAAAAATAATGCCTTCGAACAATTTCAAGCGCGTCTTTTGTTTTATAAGCATGTTTTATTTAAGTACTAATACTACGCAATCTAGCATCGACAAAAATCGCTAAAACAGTAATGACATTTAATGTTTTTTACACGTGCTATTTATCCTATAAATCGAATTGAACAATTTATATAATCTTATATTTTCATAAAATGCACATTTATAAAATTGTTATATATCAACGTGTATATTAAATTTATATATTAATTTTATTATTGCTTTAGACGGCGGAAGTCCTTATCTTTTAGCATATACTTTACAAACAAATACTTCATATAAAACGAGTATCCAGCGACGATTGCACTACGAGGTATCAACATGTGACATTTGCTGCCGGCTCCTATATTATATTAATTTTCAAAGGCTTTCAAGATTCTACTTTGCATTACAATAATTATATAATAATACATATAAACTTGTAAATAAAGTTACTCTAGCTAATCGAATGGGTGACGCGCCTTCGACTTATATTTATATATCCATGAAGTGCAAATTTCGACAAGATCATATCAAAAATAGTTAATGCACGTTTTCACCCATCATCTGTAGTCTAACGAATATTTAGGTCACTCGAAACATTCAGCCGATGACCGACTTCAATGAATTGGGAAATTGGAATTTATATAATGTTTATATGAATTTTTAATTAGATGTACAAAATGCCGTCTTATTTATCGGCATTACGACACTCATCGATAAACGGTTGCAGTTTCAAAATCTAACCAGTATATCTTGAGACGAGGTTATCGTTTCACCTCAAATATACGAATTGGAAGTTAACGCTTTCCTAAACATTAGCAGTCAGATCAAAATTAAATAATACTTGTAAAATACGAACACAAAAAGCAAAAAACATTTCAAACGGGAATTCTAATTGAATATTTTTAATTACCATTTTCAATATATATGCCTTTATTGAAGCAACAAAATCTATATCTAAATATAAAATATTTTAGATTTTTAATTACAAGAGATTGAAAAATGTGAGAATATATATTAATAGATTAAAAGTTAAACTGGTATCTCAAATATCTAGATTAAGTTATTGATAACGACCAAAATGAATTTTAACGGTAAATGATTTTCGACAATGTGAATATTTTAATTTGATTGAGCAAAAATTATAACAAAACACAAAACTTAACCAAATAAAGAAATTATAATTCAATGAAAGAAATCTATTGCAAGCTAAATCAAATTTCTAATAGAGCAAAAAGATTTATGATATTGAAAGAAAATACATATAAATGAACATAAGCCTATTATTTTAAGGCATTAGATAAGAAAATGGCGTCAATAGGCCGTGGTTACGAATCAATACGTACTTTCTGCTTCCTACATGCTACAATTAACATTTTTGTCTATACCTCTCGTATTACCAACACACGACGAGATCTTGTTGACAAGAGGTATTCAAATACTTAGCCTAAAAATGACGGCTATTGCAATTGGTTTTCTTGACGAGTTCTCAATATTGACTAGCTATATCAAAACATACTGAACGCTGAAATCTATCAAACATTTTGTGCCAAAAGACACGCGCTTATAAACTATTATGATGAGGATTAAGTATAGAACAAGCAGAAGTAACTAAAAAACTTAATTATGCAAATTTTAATAATTCGTAGTTAGAATAAAATGAAATCGCGGACTTTTTCGACACAACCTTAAATGAGCCAACCCTTTTATGAAAAATAATAAAATTCAATTTAGATTTTTTTTAACGATTCCAATATTTTATAAGAACTTCTCAGCTGTTATTCAGTACAGTCCTCTTAAAATATAATTAAGAAAAAAATATTAGAAGCTACATATTAAATACCTCACCTGAAGTATTTATAAGTACCTCATATAAATAAGTCTAATTTAAATAATACTTATAAATATGAGTGAGAGTATAGAACACATTGAACTATGACGTCACTTGTTTGGAGCAAGCGATATTTTTCTAGTGAGCCGTTTTCAAAATTTACTTAACAGAGATCTATTCTCATATTGAGTTCAAATTAAACTAAAAGAGGTATTCAAGATTCCTCAACAAATTATTTGTAATTTAAGTCTTAATAATGTAATTACGAACAATAAGTCGCTTAAGTTACTGATTGCATTGATTTACAAATATCACCTAAGTGAATATTTATAGTACTTGTTTTAGAATATATTTGCCGTTAAATTAATTGTAAGAACTTAGATTTGTTAGTAATTAGTTTTGTTGTTTATTATATATAAGAATGAATATTAGATGATTATTAAAACGAAATTAAGATTTTATATAGAATAAAATGTTTAAAAACTTTTGGACGCACGAAACCTTAATTATCAAACTCTTTTCCAAATAACTGAATCTTCAAAGATATTAACATATCGAGACTTAATATTAATTATTTCATGAAGTCCACAAGTTTTTAAACATATTTTAGACTAAATGTATAAAATATAAAATTATTTAAAAGTAATACAACACACATGTATATATAATTCAATTGATCAAATATTGTTCTTAAAAAGAAATAGTTGTTTATGAATTATGCGACGGGTCCGATGTCCAATTAAAGTATTAATATCTCAGGTTAAGTTGAAATATTAAATATAAGCAGAGTTGTTATAGTTTTACGTTTCTTGTAAGATATCGTCTTCATAAAATATTTTTGTAACGATCTCGACCGGACCAGATTCAGGGCGCATGTGACGTCACTGGCGCCGTACTCGATAACACTAGCGCCCTCTAGGACTATTACTAACACTCAAATTACAAACAAGGGGTGGAGTGGGGGTAGTTAGAGAGTGTGCATCTGGTATAAAAGCCGGCAGCGCGGCCACCGCCGGGAGTGTGACAGTTTGCGCGCGGAACACCGCATCCTACAAACTATCGGCTGCCGGCGTCATTTGCCGTTCGTCTGCAGCGCCGCGTTCAGCTGCGTCCACAGGTCCTTCTTGCACGACTTGGACCTGGAACAATCACTGTGCGGTTGTGAACAAATTACGTGTTCTTATATGTTTTCATGATGTATAAATCTTAATTGCTATTTTTATTGTAACTATTAATACCAGAACTTAAACATAACGCAGTATGCACATTTCGTAATAAATACCTGCGTAGAGAGGCGAGCCACTCTTTAAACTGCGTGTTGCCCTCCGGAGTGAGCTGGAAGGCGGTCCTCGCAGACAGTACGATGCCGACGAACTCCTCGTACTCCACTGGCGTTAGGTGATACAACTTTTGATGGATGCATTGAATGTACCTAAGAAAAAAAAATAATCCCATTAAGATAGTAATCGTTTGTGATAACATTTTTGTAATAAATAAAATTGAGGTTACTTAGAGTCAAAAACATTATCCTTTATAAAAAAAGTATGGGTAAAATGCATCACTTCTATTTACTGACACGGTGAGATTATCACCGAATCTTAAAATTATAGGAATTACGAAAATAGAATTGATAATTTTATAATTCGTTATCTTACGTAGCATAGAATCTATATATGAAGCCCAGATATGATGAGTCAAAGATCACGAAACCTCTTGGTTTATTAGTATTTTGTTGACAAGTGTGTGATCTTTGGCTTTATAAGAATAAGGTTATTATTTACAAATATTCTATCATAGGGAGATTAGATGCCTATATTTATATTGATTGTTTACAATACAACGTATATTATTATTTATTGATTGTCATAACACAACCATACACAAACATAATACAACCATATTTTCTCACATCGACTGACGATGTTACTAGATCTCGTGACACAGGAGTATCTGTACGTGTACTCACATCTGCTGGCACTTGTGCACGAGCGGCGCCAGCGTGCCCCGCAGGTGCTGCATGACGAGGTGGTGCGGTCCGCCGCGCGCCAGCCAGTGGGCCGACTCCACGCACAGCTCGTACAGCACGAACGGGGACACTACCGAGTTCACCGCGCACACGCAGAACTGGTGCAGGTACTGGGCGCCCAGCCGCTTGGATATGCGGAGCAGCCATTTCACGTGCTCGCCGTAGGGGGGATTTCTGTTGATATTGATTCTTAGATAACAGCGTTTGATAGATATACCTTATTCGGTATTATAACAGGGAGCATAGACATGGAAGTCGGTTAATACCTTCCGAATTTATTCTGAGGGCGATCGTCGTGCACTCTCCGCGCCTGTGTCTCGAGCGCCAGCATGCCGACTCTGTAGGCGGCCAGCAGTCTCCGTAGCTGCGCTTGCGGTAGCGGAGGAGGACCGACACCGTTGCCGTTGACGCTCACTCCGCTCACGGTGTTCACTCCGCTCACTCCGCCCACTGCACTCACGCTTACTGCGCCCACTGTGCCCACAGTGACCACTCCGCTTACTCCTGCGGTCGGTACTGCCGCATGAGTTGCGGGCAGTGGAGGTGGAATTGGAGCCGGATGCTATTAGAAAGTATTATTTTTTTGATAGTGTTTAAAGATCAAATTATATTTGTTTCATAAAGTCTTATTTGAGATTACATTTTCACCACAAAAACTGTTTTATAGATATTCTTACATTAACAGCCATGGGGGGCGGGTGCGTGTGCGGCACGTGCGGCGGAAGGGCGGCGTGCGGCGGGTGCGTGGACGTCACTATGCCGTGCACTATGTAGGGGGGAAGCGCGAACTGCGGGCCGGGGTGCGCAGCTGCCGCTCCGCCATACTGCACCTGGCGATTATTATGTACTCATTTGAGATTAATGATAATTAAAGAAGTAATAAGTAAGTGGTCTATGATAGCATATTATATCACCTGCGGCGGGTGCGCGACCTGCAGCTGATAGATGGGTGGCGGGTAGTGGTAGGCGAAGGGGTAGGCCAGCGGGTAGGGCAGCGGCACGGCCAGCGGCGGCGGAGCGCGGTACTGGGTCTCCTCGGGGGTCTCGCCCTCCTCGGTCGCCTGGCGCAGATACAGCTCATGCCAGTAGCGCGCCACGGTGTAGAGCACTTCAGGGTACACGCCTCCTCCTGTGGTAGTATTTATTAATAGGGTAATTGTTATTTATCATGACACTACGACCCTTTCGCACAGTATTAAAGAGCACTACTAATACTGCTCTTTAATGTTGTGTGTCAACAATGCGTAAAAATAGAATATTATTTTCTTTAAGGGTTCGATCAGTAGTCCTGACTTATTTCGAATTTGTGACATCATAGTTTGTTCAACGTAGTACGTTACCTTTAGCGGCGGCCTCGACGGTGAGGCAGGCGCGCTCTAGCATGGCGTCGCTCTGCTCCTTGCACTGCAGCACGGCGCGCTGTATCTCGTTGTAGTTGAGCGCGTGTGCGTGCGGTAACACGGACAGCGCCAGCTCGGCCGCCGCACGCACCATGTGCACGTCGCAGCCGGACGACGCCTGTACACACAAAATTGTAATATTAAAATAACTGTACAAAAGGCAGATTAACTCCTAGAGCATACTCTGCCAGTTAACACAGAAAAAACCGTAACAGATTATTAAAACAATATTGCGTATAATACATCTATAAAAAATCTATGTGTTAGTCTGAATTTTCTTTTAGTATTTTTATTATACCTTGTCTGCTATTCCTGCTGCTTCCGGTGGAGTTAGATGTCCTTCCCACGCGTCGATTAGGAACAAAATAGCCGGCGCTCCGATGTCCATCGCTTGACCTGTTTATTATATGATGAATACTTAAAAGACTGCGAATTGGAATTTGTATTATGTTTTTATGGCATAGATATAACATTATTGGTTTTGCAAAATTTTATATCCCAACCTTAACGAGTCGTTAGGTTTTTTGAGACGTTAGTATTAAAATGATTTTTATACAGAAAAATCAACAGTGGATTATTTAATTAGTCTGACCAGAAAGTAATCAAATAAATCTGTGTTAAATAACTTCGTATTGACAAACCATATTCTTGTTTACTTTAAAAAGTAAACACCTTATCTACTCGTATTGTGAAACGTGTAACGTCTCTGATAGCTGGTAAACATAACTTTCGCTTTTGTTATCACAGATAATAATTTTGCAAGATTGTTTAATGTTTGAGTAATATTAATAAAACTAGAATAACAAACCTGTGATCCAGCTGACGTGTGAGGAGTAAGTACGGCTCAGCCAGTTAGCACTGACGCAGTTGTGCAGCCCTAACGCATATAAACCAAGTTGAAATGCAGCCATATGTAAACCCCTGCAAAATAATAACAACATTATGATATCAGGGGTTTTAAAACCATGTTTCATAAAAATAAGTGTAAACCGTATATACCTATGAGGTCCATGATGTTCTCTAGCACAGGATGTTTGTGTAAATAAACTAGTACTTGACGATCCACCGGCTTTGAAAAGAACTGACTTCGCCAATTCAAACATGAAATGGGCAGACGCTTCTGAAGGCTGGTTTGGCACTGATGGGTAGACTCGTTTGCCTTTATACCTGCATATCCACGATATATTTATACGATTATTTGAGTAACTCATTCTTATTATATCTAATTAGTCTAATTACAGTAGAATCTCAATAATCCGGCACTTTAATAAACTGATACCGCCAAAAATCCGCTACCGTCATTTTTTCACTAAAATTATTACTAACCAAAATCTGCTAAATTGGCCACGTCGTTTTCTAGTTTTAGCAAGACTAACCAAGATTTTTTTAAACACAATCCAGTAATCCAAACATTCCAATAATGCGGCTGTGGTTCTTAATAGTGAAGGATTAGTGAGATTATACTGTATATCACATGACTGTGACTTTAATATTCATTTACCGCAGAAAAAATATTTACAATTAATTTCTAAATTCTAATAATAAAAATCATTTATATTTAAAAAAAAATACCTTGAGTCTTTAAGTCTGGGCAGCGACTGGAGCGATTGATGCTGCGAGTGTTGTGAATGTTGTGTGTGTTGCGAATGTTGAGTGTGTTGGGTGTGTTGTGTGTGTTGGGTGTGTTGGGTATGTTGTGTATGTTGCGTATGTTGTGTATGTTGCGTATGTTGTGTGTGTTGAGGGTGTTGTGTGAGTTGAGGGTGTTGTGTGAGTTGAGGGTGTTGTGTGAGTTGAGGGTGTTGTGTGTGTTGAGGGTGTTGTGTGTGTTGAGTGTGTTGTGGGTGTTGTGGGTGTTGCGGGTGTTGTGGGTGTTGAGGGTGTTGAGTGTGTTGCGTGTGTTGCGTATGTTGCGTGTGTGTGTGCATCGTGTGCGGCATTGCGTGTGACATCGCTGACGGGGAAGGACCGCCTTCTGACACCGCTAGCCGTTCCATGTCGCCCACTAACTGACACGGTGGTACCTATAGGAAGTGTTAATATTGATTATTTGGTCAAATTTCAAAAGTATATCGATAAACGATCAAAAAACCTTTATTAGAAGTGTGGCACTAATTCAAAATATCTTTATTCAAGTAGGCATTAAAACGCACTTTTGAATCGTCAATTACATTAAATTGGTCAGTATTGACTATACTGTCTGTGAGTGTGCGAGTAGGTTCAGAACAGACGTTCAATAAGTTAAAATATTTAAACAAATTTAATAATCGTACACTAAACGAAGTTACTTGAAATATATCTACATTGAAGTCACCGCACATTATCACGGACTTGTTTTTTTGCCGAAGCCGAGTTAAAATATCCTCCATTTTGTTTTTAAATTCATAAAAGTCACCGGAGTTTGAGAAGTTTTCAAATTCATCAAAATAATATTCTCATTGAGCTCAATGCAGGATATTTCAATTAATCGCTAGACAGAGAGCGCCACTATGCCCGATCGCGAGTTTAATACTACATCGTTACGAGCTAAGATAAGTGAGCCACCGCGAATAGCTTTCTCTCTACAGAACGAACTTGACAATTTAAAATTTTGTACATTTAAAATACTGTTATTCTTTGACTACCAGTGCTCTGTGATGCACTATAACACAAGATTTGATGGTATAATTATAAGACCATAGGCCAGGTTTTAGTCTAGCTGTAGTCATATGATTGAATCTCGACAACTAGCCGACTTCACCGTGATAACAACACATAGGCTTGTAGTAGTTATTACATCTGCTCTTTTCGTAGATTTAATGGGAAAGGCGGAAGCCCAAAACCATGTACATATTAGTAATGTGTGTTTCCTCACCGCGGGCGCGGCGGGCGCGGCGTGCACGTGCGCGGAGTGCGCGTGGTAGGAGGGCGCGTCGCGGTAGGCGAGGCGCGGGTTGTTGGTGTAGTACATGCTCACCATCGGGCCCTTGGTCAGCTGGTGGATGTCGCGGTCCAGCAGCTGCAAACAAATTATGTTTCAGCGGGAGTCTTGTGTTAAAGATCGTAACATCGAGACACGACATTTATTTTTTATTTTTTTGTATGTTTTTTTTTTATTTTTTGTAATTTGTTTTTTTATTCCTTGCGTGCAATAACTTCGACTAGCCGACAGCGTTTTATTATTTTTACATACGATTGTTTATCATTTCAATTTAGCGGTAACCCTGTCCGTATCCCTAGTACATTCACATTTCATTTAAAAATAAAAGACATTTATACGACAAACAGACAATCAGACATAATTCGATTAGAATACTATCATGCTCACCGTCCTGCCTTTCGTCAGCTGGTGTATATCACGGTCCAGTAACTAAAAAATGGATAATACATTTCTGTACTTATTTGATAAATATATAAATATTTCGTAGTAACGACAAGAGTAAGTTGAAATTCAAGAAAAGCAGCGACGATGTCGACGATTTAAGAAACATATTTTTGTACTAAACCCTTACAACGTCTAAGTTTTCTTGTAATAACCATTGACTATGACTCAGTTCTCGTAAAAAGACCGTTACTCGTTGAAAGCTCTAGTAATAAATTATCGAATCGCGAACCTTTCCTAAACGTTGATCCTATTGTACAGTTTTCCATTTATAATTATTACTATTATTACTTCCCTACCGAAAGATAACAAAAAAAAAAAAAAGAATTACCATTATACATTGTAATGAAAATACAATTTTGTATATATTAAGAATATTTCAAAAAGCTTTTGGGGCTACTCTTTAACTTTGATTACCTACTATTAAGGACATAAAAAAATAGCTAAATCTTCTGTTCTTAATTATCTTACCAGCCATCAGTGTTAAATTTTAATTCATATGGATGCATGCATAGTTTTCTTGGAATATTGATAATAGGCACTAACATGGTATAAGGTACTAACTTGTTTAAATACGCGACCGAATATGATTTCCCAAATGTTTTACTTTGTTCCTCACACATGTGTAAATTTATAAATCACCACTAATTATAGACTATATATTATATACTATATTAACCATTTGCTTAACGAGTTTAAAGGTGAAAAGGCAAACTTACCGCGAGAAAATATATGTACCGTAAATTTTCCAACCCAAATATGTTACAGGGTAAAGAAATAATTATACAAAACAATTCAAATATGTACCTTATTCATTATCCGTGCTAATTTAACGGGATCGTCTTTGTAGAACGACAGCAAGGTGAGTGCTAGTTCTCCTCGTTGTCGTCGTGTTCCTTCACACAGTAAGGGATGCTCCGCCTCTGATACATTAGCCTTTAGACCTAACGCTGCTACCGCTGCTTCGAATCCTAACATTTCATCTGTTGGTAATCTTGCCTGAGAACATCGTTAAGGATTAACCATCATTAACTTTTGTTTTCGAGTTAATTTTAAGTTTAGTTAACTTACAGGGTGCTTATTTTCTTTATCAGTAGCCGATAAGACAAGTACGTCAAATAAGAAGCTCGCTAGCGCTATTGGTAACAACGCCGGGCCACGGTTTCTGTGAATATGATATAATTATAGGTATTGCAGCACGTTTACATAGAATGCTATAGTCGATATTTACCTCAACACTCCTTCGCGTAGTTGTTCTGCCTTCTCTCTCGCTAAAACTAGTTGTTCCACACCCGTCGGTAGCTTCTTCAGCAGGGCAACCAGCTCCGTCTCTTGGTTATTAAGTTTGACTTCCAACGCCTTGGTGCTCGCCGGCGGTCGGGCCATTTCCAAAGCGAACAATCCCACGCGGAACGCTAATTCGTGATGTTCATTGAATTCAGCCAACACCTATTAAATAATATGCAATATGATTTATATTCCAAACATACGTTATCCGTATCCAGAACGGGGTATTAGTATTAGATAATTTAATTATAATATACCAAAGAAGGAGGAACCACTTTTACGATATAAGATATCTTATTAAAATCAAAGTTTTTTTAATCATCACCAAACACGGTATATAATAAACCAAGATCCCAGTAGCCTCATGTACTCACTGTGCAGAGGAAGGCGCACTTGGCGAGAGTGGCGGAGGCGAGGCAGGACAGACGATGGCTGGCGGCGCACAGGCGCGGGGAGGGGGCGTGGCGCCGACGAGCACGACGCGCCTCCGCCGCCGCGCTCAGCAGGGAACCCACGCCCGCACCGCCTGCGGGCACCAACCATTATCATACAACATTCCTAATACTACTTTTCGACACCGAATTTTCCGATGTCCTGTCCTAAATATCAGACTTTTTTTTAAACACTACCGGTACCGAGCGTCGAGAATCAACAATGAATCTAATAAGACAATATCCGCCGAAGTTTATCTAAATACGAAATCGAATGTACTTTGTTAGTGGCTTGCTAAGTATGATTACTGTGACTGCGAAAACTTTATTGTAGATATAATGGTAATATATATATATATATATATTTTATTAAGTTTACACTAACAGTATAATTATCAGTAGCTAATTTATCATTTGTTTGGTAAAGAACTGATTACTGATATTTCATTACCCTAGTACAGGTGGCAAGAAACTCATATACAATGTAATAACCTTTTTTATGAATAATTAAGGTAACGAAAGATGAGTGTTAATCTGCCAGCTCGTGAGCGGTATAAACAGACAAGTGTGGTTACCCAGTGCGGGCGGACTGGCCAGTAGTTCAGCGGCGAGGCGCGCCCCCAGTGCGCATGCGTCACGCGCGTGTCCGTGTGCGTGCAGCCCCTCGGCGCGCGCGAACGACACCTCCCAGCCGCAGCCCCAGCCCATGTTGACGCCGCGACCCGGCCCGTAGCCACTGCCGCCCGCGCCGCTCTGAGGGTACGGGAGACTTATTTATTTAAACATAACTTCAATGAGTATTTTATTAACGTCGTGCGAGTTGATATAATCAAAGAATGAACTCGCGGGCCTCAAAGAGGTCGTCCTACCGTGTGTACGACCGAGGCCGAGGTCTCGACGGCCACTCGTCTGGCCGCTGCCGCGTCGTAGTAGTACAGGTTGCAGTCGTCGTCCGACACCGAGTCGTCCGGCGACACGCGCCGAGCCGCGTCGTCAGAGGACGCGCCGGCCGAGCTCGACTCCTGCGAGTCTGTATCGCCGCCGCTCTGTTGTAGGATTTCCTCTTCGTTTTCGCAGAAACCTGTGCAGATTGATACGTTAATATATCACGATAAATCGGTTAATAAAGTGGCTATCGTAACACCATCGTACCTTCGGATGATACGCTGGAATGATTTCCGTCATTCGTACCTGAGTCGCGCGCTACTTCACTCCTACCTTCCCCGGAGCCGCAAGGCTGTTGACATTAATAGATACGAGATATTTAAATTAATTCAACTGTAGTTATTATTATCCATTATATTTGTCGTACCTGATTGGAGGGGCCCGGTATAGCAATATCGACGGTCACGCGACTAGTTCTATGGACCACAGTTCTATGACCGTGTAACGACGGATCTGGGTTCGTGAGACGATAACTCAGGGACATCTCGTTATTGAGTACGGCTTTCGAAGAGTTCACCTAAAATTAATTTATAAATATAATCTGCCACTCAATCAATGGGAACATTAAGGTTTCAAAACCACAAACCTGATGTACGCTATCCTTATCCGTATGTCGGAAAATGGTGAAGGGACTATGATAAAGGGGATTCAAGTCTTTAGTATATGTGACCCCCTGTATCTGATAGTCGTCCCACTCGAGGAAGCATGCCTCCATGGCTGGGTGGAAGCCGGGGAACACCTCGTTCTCGCTGATACCATTGATGTAGAGTGAGTGATGAGCCCGGTGTCGCGGGTGGGACGTGTTTATATGATTGGTGCGGTTTTTAGCAACCTGAAAGGGCACATTATATTACCATAATAAATAAAAATATTTTCATAATATTTTTAACATTATTTAATTATTGACACCCCTGAAGTGGAAGTAACTATTGACACCCCTGAAGTGGAAGACATGATTTTTAAGAAGTATAACTCTTGGCAACATTTAGTCTAAAAACTTAATAGACGAATGACCATATGCATCAAATAAATATTCATATATATTTTTTAAACCAAGTAATGCAATAACTTCGAAATTAGGTTCTACTGATTTTTGTCTTCTTTATTTTGAGATGTATATATTTTTAAAAGTTAAAATATTATAAGTAATATTTAATGAAAAAGGTAAATATAAAATGATACCTTATCAAGCACTTTCATATGCCACTGAGTGAACTGTTCGTGTAGCGTGTCCCTTTCGTGTGGCGCCAACCCTGGATTCAGTGCTGCTAATCGCCACAGTATCACAACCTAGGAGAATTAAAAATAGATATAAATTAAAATACTGTTAAAACTAATTTCGTACACATCATCGGTGATATCACGAACATTAACATACAATAGACCACAGTAGTCAGTCCATGCCACTCACCGACATCGGGTGACTACATAAGGTACCTGAAGCAGGAGACTACCTCTTTATATAATATACACTATTCATAGCAGAATAATTAAATACATATTTATTCGTAAGTACCTTTCTTACTATCAATAATCAACAAAGTCAGTGCCAAATGTCAAGAGGGAAAGTTCAAATTACTAATCTAAATTACGCTTAAGTTTACGGGAGGTTGGGAGGGACTTAGTCGACGTCGACATCCGACTGTCAAAAATCGCGACTGGACTTTGAACCGAGCGCAAAGTTCTTTTGCCATCGAAGCATATTTTGAGAATGTTCTGAGTTCTGTTTACAGTCAATTCCGAGCTACATATATTGACACTTTTTTTGCTCCTAATTTAAGAATCGACCGTGCCTCTAACAAAAACACATGGCTTTAGCTGGTAGGTTTTGAAAGCTCTTTTATCTTCAAAGTGATGGGAAGGCTTGGATAAACCTGCGGGTCTTCCACGTTGCTATTTATTGATGTGGGGTTATCTAAACCTACATTTTACTTAAATAAACCACGAAATCCTTGAAGAAAATGTTCGTCAAGAAATTAACCAAATGACTCCGCAACGTTCTACTAAAGTGTTCGAGAATTTTCATGTTCGATTAGAAGAGTGTGTCCGAAGGAATGGCAAACATTTGAAACAAAATGATATTTCAAAAATAAAACCCAAAGAATTGGCGAATATTTTGATAATAATAAAGTTTTGCATTCATTAACTTTAGTTTTTCTTTTCAAAAAGGAAGGAAAGGAATAGCCGACTACACTGTATAATAATCACATTAACATAAAGATACAAGCTTATATAATAAGAACACTTGTCGTAATGACCCAGTGTAATCACTTAGTTTTTATGAATTATTTTAGGAGCTCAACTAGTTCAAGATCACACATTGTCGTGAGGACTGACATCACACACATACAAGTTTACATACATAATACCTTTTTAAACAATAACGGAGTAATCGCACACACGAGCCCTGTATGTACTTCAACACACAATGATAATAGCAGAGTAACACATACATACCTCACCACCAAACTACATTTAAATAAGTAAACACATGCACAACCGAACTATAACGTACTCTGTTATACATCAATATAGAGTAAACAGATACCCACATACATATATCCTATCAAAGACAACACCTGAGAAGGCACTCACACACACAGTCGGCTGAGTGTGGCTACATACAGGTGCAGTTACCTCATCACAGAGCGAGGAGCAGGCGTGCTGCGCGGCGGAGTTCCCCGCGGCGCCGTGCTTGCCCCCGCCCCCCCACGCCACCAGCGACGCCTTCGTGCTGTACCACCACACTATTATCTGTGCACAGGAATTCATGTCACATCACTATTTCTTTAAAAAAAACTCTACACACACTTAATTACCTGGTGTTTGTACAATATAGAGGGGTATATGAATTAAGAAATTTGCAGTTTCAGGCGTTTCCGTATCGATGCTTTAAAACCTTTTCATCCACCTTAATTGAATACTAAATATTGCTTCCCATCTTATCACTACATTACAAATAAAAGATTATTTTACACTTTTAAGGTTTTGCAGAACCTGAGAACTTTGAATGTATGTTTATGTTTCTTAAAGACTCCGCTGACGCCGCTCAAACAAAACAGCTAGCGGTCTAGCTGTTTTGTTTGAACAAAAAAAGTCAGACAATCATCACATTGGCCCAAAGCATGGTCCTCTATGGTATGGCGGTGCGAGGATTTTTTTTTTACATAAACAAGTAGATAAAAAAATATTTTCTGGATGAATCATAATTATTATTGTGTTGGTTTCATTATATTTAAAGTTTTTTTTTATAATGTATTTCGAATTATTATATCTTTAAATTAAAACCGGCGAAGCGGGTTAACTATAAAAAATCTTTTATAATTCAAATTATGCAAGTAACCTGTATGCAGCAATTATGTAAATAATATTGAAAGCTGCACTAAAATATGTAGCCTTATTAAGAAACAAAAAGATTGATGAAGATTGAGGCTTTGTTAGAAATACTAATTGTATAATAGAGTTAAATTGTCAGTTGCTATTTATTGTTTGTATTGTATATAAATACTAATACTAACTAACAGTGAAGGATGAACAAATATCTTATTAATTTAAACACAAACAATTTTATAAAGCAATTTTTTAAATAATATAGCAAAGTATTATATGTTACATTCTAGTAAAAAAGAACATTGTTTCCTTCGAGGATTTGAACAGTAGTTGAGAATTAAAGATCAAAGATTTACATCTCTTCTGTTTCACTCTAACATATTTTACATTGATATGTTTTATTTTATAATACATATATAATTATATACATATATAATTTGCATTTAAAATAGAAAAACTAACCTGTTCACAGGCCATGACCTCTTCAGTGATAATTTCAAGTAACGGTATAGCATTCCTGTCATTTCTTTTGAACATTTCCCTCACAATAGACAATAAGTTCCACATGCCCTCAGGTTCTCTTCCGCGGAGAGGACGCAATAGTGATGACCACTCCGCCGCCGCCGGTGGTGCACTCGTGCTCAAGTAATTCACATCACTAAAATAAACATCAGAATTGTCATTATTTTATCTTCGTATAACTAAAATAAGAAAACCAGTACAATAAATAATCCCCAAAGACTAAACACACCTAAACACTATTGGAGCAGGCACACAGAACTTCACCAATATCTTTTTGATATTATTATGCAATGTCTTTTCATCCAGGAACCATGAAGTGTATTCATAGGCTGATGCCCCAGCAGTTGGGTCTGGAGCACCACAGGTCGTGTTAATCTGGTTGGGTTGAGCGGATAGAAGCTCATCTAGTATTCTTTGAGCTGTGGGTAGAACTTGACGCGGTAACTCTGATATAAGGTATTGTGCAAACTTCTGCAACTGATCTCTTCGTAACCTTTGAAGTGATTCAGACACTGGAGCTCTGAGACATACTTGTGTTGGCTGAAATTGAGATGTAATTTAGCAAGTTTCTTAAGTTTGGATGTGTTAAATTTTAACAAAAAATTTAAGCTACAATTAGATAAACCCCTCATAACAATGACAATATTGTGGTTAAATGTATTGAGTCATAAGCAATTTCTGAAATGAATCATGTTTTAGAAAATCCAAGGTACATAATTACCTATAGGAATTTATATCAATTTAAGTTTTATTTAAATGGTATACTTACTAAATGTATCCTATAAAGGCAAACCGCAACTATATGTGAACACCAATGAGCGGATGATGAGCAAGTACAATTGCAAGATGATATTTTTTGTCTGTCAAATGTTACTGCTACATTGAATTGTGCCCTGATCATGCTGGGTATCACGGTGGCCGAAAGATGAAAACCTTTAACAAAAAACATATATTACTATCTGCTATATGCCCAGATTCTAAAATATCTAATACATATATTTATAACAAGTTATATACCAATTTGTAGCACATCTTTAACAGCTCTGTCTCGATATAAATGTTCTCCCCTTTGGAACTCATCAGCAGATCCATTAGCTAGACAAGAATAAAGACGAATGTCATCCTCACTGTCCGGGAAACTCCAGAAAGCTATCTGAAGCTGCAGTTGTTCAGGCACAGGTGGATACACATGCTCGACTAATTCAAAGGGTATGTGACTAGCAACACATTTTGCAGCTAGTTCACTTAGTGATGATACCATTTTTTCTGAAAGAATGTTATTTGTTTACTAACAACATTTTATTTTCATACATTTTAACGAAAAATTCTATTTTTGAATCACAAAACCCTTGAACCCATATCCATTTAGGGATAATAATAATAGATTAGACCTAAGTTTAGATCCTAGACCTAGAATACTAGATCTAAGTTTAATTTTTTTAAGCGCAAAAGATAACAAACTAAGAAGAAAAAAATTTAATGTGACTTACTAAACTTTGAGTGAACTATTACATAAATTTATGATAAGGTTCCACAATTTCATACCAGAAAAGATGCATTGACAAAACATTTACAAATTATAGCCTTATGTAAATGTATTTATTTATTTAATAATAAATTGTATTATAATTTAAATGATTTTTATTATTATTACAATTAAAAACTAGAATATTTTTATAATTTCATTGAATACAATCAAATATTTTGTTTGTGGTAAGGATAGGTATAAAATGTATTTATTTTAAGATGAAAAAACTTTGATTTCATGTGTAATCTTTCTTTATTAGAATTATTATGATGAAATAAAATATTTTAAGTACATAAACTAAGTAAGAGATCATTCAAAGATGCAACTATCAAAACCACTTTAATATGTAATTAAATTTTTGATAATATTCTTGTTTTTAAAACAAACTTAAGATGATTACCAAGTTTAATTCTAAATGTTAAATTATTAAAAATCTAACTACTTACATATATTCAATTTCTTGTAAGTAAATCACCTAATTATTACATTAATGCAATTTGCTAGTAAGTGTTTCTATTACCCATATTTATTTATTGTAATTTATTTTAACCAAGACTTTTATTATTAGTTACTATAACAACAAATTAAATTGTTTTATGGGTAAAAACAAAATATTATTATAAGTAATATAACTAATTAATATATTGTAATTGTAATATATTGTGTATCTTGTATCCTGTATTTGGAAGTTGGTGTTATATTTTTTATAGTTCTAAAAAACTACACCTCTTATTTTTTATAACATATGTTTTTTAAGCATTTTTTATCATCAATTTACTACAAAGTATGGGTAAACATTATATTTACCTCAATGCATTTTAAATAGCATAACCAATAAAAGTAATATTATGTTAATGAATATAGAATGTAAATAATAATTTTGTTTTTAAAAACACAAATTATGGAACATAAGTTCTAATTGCAGTTTAATAAGTAGTGAAAAAATAACCAAATAAGTTAAGCAACACAACAGTGAAAGTTGGTGAAAGTCATCACATATAGTAATCAAAAATAAATAACATTTTAAAATACACATGAAAACTTTAAAAGTGTTTACCAAAGAACAAAGAATTGATTACAGTTCAATGCAGAGATTTGAAACTAAGATATTATTATTAACTGCTCAGTCCAGTCAAAAGGTAAATGACTTCACAACACCTGTCTTTATGCTTACATACACAATGAATATACTACTTGAAAACATAAGCAATTTAAAGATACTTATTTTCATACATAAGTTAAAATCGTAGTATATTTGATGTAAGCTATTATAATATAATAGAGTTAATGTTGACTTTTTATTATTTCGGAACAAAGGATCAGCTGTATGTATGTGTTACCTTGAATGGACTTTTTCGTTGAACGAGACCCGAAGGCAATTTGAAGATTGGGTCTTCTCCATCCTCGCCAGTTGTTACATAGACTTTCAGGTTCCGAACTCCAGCTACATAGAGAATCTTCTTCGAAGCGTTCTGAATCTTCAAAACTGAAATGATCCCCTTCCTCCCAATCGAGTAACGGAGACCCCACGTCGACTGGGGCTGCTGGTCGTCCCCCTTTTCCATTATTATTTGATGCCCCCGCCACTTTATCGTTATAAATTACAATAAGGGAAAATAAATTCGCTGGATGATTTCAGCGAATTATTACTGGGGGGTAATCACAATGATAAATAGCATACTCCTCCTACACCATACAGATTTTGCAGTAACAGGAAAAAAGATTTAAAACAATATGCATAGAATTTAAATACATCACAAACTTAATAGATTGAAGCACTTCCTAGTCAGAAATCAAGTGATCTAAATAAATTCTTACGGGGCACAATAACAAATATGGCCGTCCAACGTCCCGTCTCGGCCATAGATCATAATTTCACAGAGGAAACAAATTATTTCTTTGGTAGTTAGTTAAAAAGGACAGTTCACAGAGTACTTTGTACGGAGGATCATAGACGATAATCAAATTATTATATATTTTTTTAAATAGTAAAACCAGCAATAAAACTGTCTCTTTTCATATCTTTTTTACGATGCGAATCTTTAGTAATTGAATTACTTTTATTTTAGTTCTTTACTTATCTAAAATATATTACTTTCTTGTTTATTAATTATATCTTACAACAAAACTTATATACATTTATACAAAATTTAATATGGCATATATTAAAAATTGTAATGGATAAAGAAGTTTATTTTTATTTTAAAAAAATAAGTGAAGAAAATTGTTTGATGATGCAATTTAAGAGGTAGATAGAAAGTTTACATTCTTTTTTTATTTGAAAGTGTAGCTCAAATAATAGATATAAGAGCTGCCCTCAAAAAAAATATATACAATTTAATATTTAAACACTATTATTACTTAATTATTTATATTTGTATTTATAGAAACATACATTTCTTTATTTTCAAAAAGCTTTTGTGGAAGTTTTGTGAATTAATTATTCAATCTACAGAATTAAGAAAAAAATATTCTGCATATATTGGTTGAAACACACTTTTGAAACACTTTGTTAACTAAGTTAGACAATTCCAATGATTTCAACTTGCCATCATGATTGATTCTATGTCTCGGCGACGCTTTCAACGATTGACACTTATTAAATTTGTCTGTACTATAAAAGCACATAAGACTCTATTTATGAATAGGACAAGGGTCAAGTATTTTTCACTACAGTAAGTGTCACTCTTTTCCCTACAAATAGCTGAGATTAGCTGAGAGTATTTGTAACAAAAACTATTTTTTTAAATCCTTAAGAACCTGTACTGTACCTGTCATTTTTAACTAGACAGTTCAATTAATGACGACAGCTGACAATTGACGTTGACATAAAGTATATGCTGTGGTAAAAACGAAGATTGTTCTGGATTAGACTTAAATTATTTAAATATATTTTTTACCATGCATAGTAAAAATCTATAGTGAAATGGAGCTTTTTCAATTAAAAATAAAAACAATAACCATCCATAATTTTTGACTGCTTATCTTAAAAAATAGAGGTTATATAGCAACAATAAGACGATTTCTTATCACTGAGGAATATATCTTTAAAAATGTTTTGCTGGGGTAATGCAACTCATCATGAACTGTGTATTGAGGGCCCTGATACTCTGGACTTGGTAAGTAAATTATATTCTAACTGGGATTATGTTTACAGAGATAAAAAAATTAATAACTTAAAATGTTGATACTTTCTTTTTGTTGTTCAAAACCATAAATAAAACAAAATTTATAATAATTTATACAAACTTTATTTTTAAAGAAATAGCTTTATTTTCTAAAAGAATGTAAATGGAAATGTTGCTTATATTTGTTAATAGGTAATTAAACCAACTCTATCAAAATGGAAAGAGAGCAGCCATATACAACATGTATCAGCTGGTGAATTCCACACCTTGTATTTGACAAATGTGGGTCACCTGTACTCATGTGGCAGCAATGAAGTTGGCCAGCTTGGGAGAAACACTGATTCTCTAGATGGGAAATCTCCTGGTATGCGTGTGATTATTAATATTTAGAATACAACAATTTATGAAATGTAATTAGTCATGAAAATGCTGAAATTGTTAATAATTTCAGCTCTAGTAGATACTTTTAAAGGGTGCAATTTATCAGCTGTTGCTTGTGGCTTACAACACTCAATGGCACTGGATGAATGGGGACAACCATTCAGTTGGGGCTCCGATAGTATGGGCCAATTGGGAAGCAACTTAGGTTCACATGCCCAAGATAAGCCTAAAATTATAAAGGTACTGGCAACAAAAAATGTTATTCAAGTTGCTTGCGGATCTTATCACTCTGTAGTCCTAACAAATAGTAAGTAAAATATTAAATCATAATATTAAAATATGAATAATCGTAGTTCATAAATTAATTAGTAAATGTAATTAATAGTTTAATCTTAAAATTTTAATACAAATAGTAAATAAATAAAAAATAATTGTATAGTTAATCATAGTGTATAAACCTTACAGTATCTGAATAAACCATATATGTAAATACAAGTATTTTGTAGACGGTGAACTCTATGCATGGGGAGCAAACAGTTATGGTCAATGTGGTCTGGGAAATAGATCAAATAAGGAAACCACACCACAGGCCATATCATCTATATTTGGAATACCGATAGCATCAATTGCTTGTGGAAGTAATCACACATTTGCCTTATCAAAGTTAGTTATATTTGGCATTAAAATTTACCTAACTTATTTGTGTAAACTAAATGAAATTAAAATTTTTGGGGCTATTTTATAAATATAAAAATTAAATAATATATTTATATCATAGATGATAGCTTGAAACATTCTTCAGAAGCAGGAGAGGCGTTCCTCTAAACAATGACATGAATTTTATTTAACATATGAAAACATGACATAAATTTTGTCTATAATATGTGATGGATATTAATCCATCACATATTATAAACAAAATTTATTGACTGTTTTTGAAAGTACATTCCTATATATATTCAAAAATTCAATTGTTCAATCTACTAGAAATATATTTATATTAAAAATGTGTAACTTGCATCACTCAGGTCGGGTGCTGTATTTGGTTGGGGAAAAAACAGCCATGGACAGTTAGGCTTGCAGGATAGAGAAAGTAGATGCTATCCTACACACTTAAAAACCTTAAGAAATGTTAAGGTATTGGAGGATTTATATTTTTATATTATACAATAATTTAGTTATTTACATTTAATTCTTGAAATGCATGCCTTAATTATTTTTTTGAGTTGCATAGATTTGTGATAAGAAATTTAGTTTTATTTCCATGAATATTTATGGTTTTGTGTGTACCATTACCTAGTATCTAATCTTCATTACACCAAGAAAAATTAGATTCCATAAAAATATCAAACTATTTACAGGGTTATTTATAATTGGTTGACCACCTCTTGCAGACAGCCTCTCTACATCAATCCCAACATTTGTTCTATGACTTTTTAAAAATTATTACTTTTTAAATTTTCTCATACAAAATTTATTTGTTGCCTCTGAACTGGCATTAACTCTGAGCGTCGGTATGGCGCCCGGGTGTTGATCTTTTAAGAACTTTCTACAAAATATAGTGTAATAAGTAAAAGAGGTAGCAAAAAGGTTTTGTGTCGTTTATCAAGATTTGTATAAAGTTGTAAAACAAATGTTGTTGAGATTGATGTAGAGAGGCTGCCAGCAAGAGGTGGTCAAGTAGTTAAAAATAACCCTGTATTATAAGAGTGCCAAAAGCAAAATATATTATGTTTAATATTATTCAACAGTTTTTTTAAATAATTTTTCATTTGCTTTATATTTGTTGTATATTTCGAACTCAGGTTTGTCATATATCTTGTGGTGAAGACTTCACGGCATTTCTAACTCTGGATGGCGGAGTTTTTACATGTGGCAGTGGAGAATATGGACAGACTGGACATGGAAATACGAAAGATGAACTAGTACCAAGGAAGGTAATTGCTAGTTTTTAAATTATTTACACACTTAAAACAATTTTCATGATATCCAATATTTATCAAACATATTGGATCCAATCATTTCAATATACAAGTCTCACTGCATACAATACTCTGGATACAATCTTCCCTTCAAATGAAATAAGTTTACCCGACATTGTAATTTTTTTAAATGTCTAGGTTTTGATATGTTAGACCCAGAGAGTTATAAGCATCCATAATACAATAATTAGTGCGGCTCATCATCAAGTTCAGGATATCAGGCCCGTGTATATTGTATATCCTATATACAAATGTACTATTTAACTCATAACATAAAAGTAACAATAGATTCCAGACTTAATATATCCATATATGTAAAGATATCATGTGGATAACCTAAGGTGCACATATTAATTTATGTAAAAAGAGACTAATGACGTTTGTAACCCCAGGTGATGGAGCTGATGGGCAGCACGGTGTCGCAGGTGGCGTGCGGGCGGCGCCACGTGCTGTGCCGCGTGGGCGCCCGCATCCTGGCGTGCGGGTACGGCGCGCGGGGCCAGCTGGGCTGCCCGCACATGGCCTTCGCGCTGGTGCCCACGCCCGTCGTGTTCCCGCACAACGACGAGTCGCCAGTCAGTTTGTATAGTTATCATATTACATTAGGGTGGCGAGGAGCTCACTGTTTGGTATGTGTATGGTGCTAGTGTGGTGATG
Organism: Napeogenes sylphis; assembly: GCA_959347405.1. NCBI lineage: Eukaryota > Metazoa > Arthropoda > Insecta > Lepidoptera > Nymphalidae > Napeogenes > Napeogenes sylphis. Next base: position 22,306,106 of record OY365788.1, on the reverse strand, counting down.
AGATTATGTACATTCATTTTGGATTTTTTCTTCCAAGGTGTGGCTCAAAAGATTGTGAATATGAATGATACATGAATACATAGGAGATATTGTTTATCATCATAACTGGGGACCCACCCTCTGTTTTACCTTATAATCTGTTATATATAAGGGTTACTTCTTATGATGATGAACAATACATAATAATGTCTTCGTCTTCATTGGTGTTAATGGTTAATCTAAATGTATTTTTACCGTAGATTTGCTATTTTGTACTAAGCTATATTATTTTTTCTATACAGACTGAAACCTATGGGAAGGAACAGGTGAATAAAAATATGTATTCTAGTAGTTATGTAGTAGTTGTAGTTATGTAGTAGTTTAGAAAGAGTAATTTATCTATTGCATTTTTTTTTTACTTTAGCGTTTCATCATAGGATATAAAAAAATATATGTCTGTTTTCATAAAAGCAGGCCACATCTTCGTTCATATGACAGTTTTAGCTTTTCACTAAAATGCATACTAACAGACCACTATTCTCCTTAGCCGAAGAAGAAATCCAAGATGGAGAGTACTGTGACATTCCATAAGCCTGGTGCTGGCTCCTCCAAAGTTAATGTTGAGTGACGCCCTTGTTATCCACTACACAATGTGCTAACATGTTGCTTTATATTATTTATTAGCTTTTTTATATTTTATGAATGTGATGTAGAAGTATTTTAGTAGTTCTTATTATTATTATTAAAAATAATAGTTCAAAACTTTCATGAAGTTGTTTTCTTTGGTTCAAATTTATATTAATAAATAATTTAACAAAAATGATTAAAAGATTTTATTTTTTGTTTCAGTTCTCTCCTGAAATCTTCAGTGGTCCAGTGAAAGTGTTCGCAGGAGGAGATCACAGCTTCCTCGTCATCAACAGTGACAAGTCTCCACCTGACTGCCGAGTGCCTGACACTAGGAAACAGATACTAACACTTAACTTAGCAAAACTAGCAGCGTGTGAGATGTTTAAAGACAATGATGTTGTTAATCAAGTAAGTTTGATATACTTTTAATATATATACATTATATATTAATAAATATACATATAACAAGAAAAGAAATGAACGTGGATATCTCCAGTTTACAAAAAAAAAAGATTTCATTTTTTTATCCAAAGTCATGGAAAAAGTTGTAAACGCGCAAATGACAAAATATTTTGAATCACATTTTACCTACGCAGCATTCTGGTTTTTGAACGACAGTAATACTACAGCATTATTGCATGTAATTGATGAAAATCTCTCAGCATCAAATTAGAATTTTCCATAATTTCATGTTTTATTAGATTATATTTAGGCATGATTTGATGATTTAGGCAATCAAATGCACAGCATTTGATTGCCTAAATCATAAATTATTTTAAGCTACTTTGAAAATTAACAATGTACAGATAATAAAGATAATAAATGTAAAATACTGTGATCCAGTCCAATTGATGTTCATAATAGTGTTGAAGGCTGATGAGACCCAAATTTTATTGAGATTCCATACCGGGTCTCCTCTTGAATCTAATAAATAAGTATATATGTTCGTAGTTTATTATTATAACCATTTGCTTTAGGATTTAATGGCCTATCTGGAAACGGTGTTTGGATCGCTCACGTGTATCAACAGCTCGTTTCTTGTCGCTCAAAATGAACACTTCGGCTGTAACACTAAGGTGCCGGGAGTGGACTTGAAGAAAGCGGAGCAAGCCTTCACTTTAATTAGTAGAATTGAAAATACAACTATACAGGAATTAGTAAGTTAAAACTGTTAATAAAGCAATTTGTGACTCAAACATGAGAATATATTCAATTTTAACTCTTTAATTTACGGCATCACTAATTTTATTAATGTATGCAAATGTCTGTTGTTCTAGATTACTTATTTTTTTTTATTGTCTGTTGTCTAGTTTGTTGTCTTATAGGCTCAGCGCGGAAGTCTTGGGTTCGAAGCCCATACAGGCAATTATTTGCGTTATTTACAATTGTATTTTGGTTTATGTTTGACTTCATAAGCTAGGAATTATTATATTTATATTACTAAATAATATTAAACAGATATTCAGTCACCTGACGGAACACATAATAAAGAAGGTGAAGGTGTCCCCTCCGGACGCGGAGGCGCTGCGAGTGTTCCTGGTACTGCCTCTCTACCACGAGATGAGGAACCCAAGACGACATCCAGAATTACAGGTGGGGGTGATATATGCTTTTTAGTTTTTACAGCGATTGCACTCCTCATTCAAAGTGCTCCTCACTAATATAAGAGGCTTGCAATCTAATATCCTACCTGTCCGCCATCATCTGGAGACAGAGCAGTCGCACTTTTTCTTTTCGACACAGACGCAGATTGAATGTCCTTTGAGCGCTACGCACCTGGATTATCCCTATTACCCGTTAAAGCACAACTTTCGCTCATGAATCCAACTCTCCAGCATTTTGAAGACCCTACTTTTTCTTCCCTAAGGGTTTTAGTACACACAGGAAACGAAAAAAAATCTATATACCTGTGTCTACCGTTCGCATAGAGGTGGTTAGGACATAACTTGAATATATGAGTACCTCAGTGAGGCTACTGGTCCATATCTCCACAGCTCGTGTATCTGGGGGACTGTCCTGTCATCAGGACGGGCTGTTCCCGTACCATAAGATCGACCATGCTGGAAGACAAGGTGGAACTTTGCGTTGTCTTTCAGCTGGTGAGGTTAGATGTAGTAGGCCATACAGCCAATTGCTTGGACCTTCTGCTGACAACTGATCCAGACAGGCATCGTGTAGAGGTCACCTCTCCCTTGGGAACCTCCTATTACTATCTGGTGAAATCTGTGATTACATATATCATACCAGGTTTCGACCCACATGGTGTCAGGCGAGTACGGAAATACAAGTCAGCAGATTAGGATGAGATGCCGCACTTTTATGCGTCTTTTTCTTGGAGGCAGGTCTGCTTCTCTTCTTTGAATTCGTCGAGTTGCGAGGAAGCTATAATAGCAGTATGTGTGTGTGCACTCAGGGTCCGTTCGCGGAGTCGTTCAACAACCTGTCCCCGCACCCGCAGCGCATCGTGCAGCTGTGGTGGGAGGCGCAGTCCGCGGAGTACTTCGAGATGTTGGTGGACATCTTCAAGAGCGTGGTGGTGTACGAGCTCATGCAGCCCACCGTGAGGGCCACTAAGGTGAGGGTCATTATAGTGTTGTCTACTATACATGACTAGGCCATACTCCGCACACTGGATTGACAGGGGGATGCGGACATATAGTTAAACAAACCTCAAATCTAAAAATATATTTTTTTTTTTCAAAAAATACCTGTTTAAGTTATTTAATTCTTTGATTTTTTAAATAAACCTTGAATTTGGAAATTTGGAGTTGTTCTGTGGGCCACACGTTGCTGGCTATGTCACCATCCCAGCTACGGCAAATATAAAACACGAATCCAAAGTTTCACCAAAAGTGGTGGAGAAATCCGATCTCTTAGTACATACGAGTACATACTCATATACAAAATACATTATATACTTTTGTTGAAGATTTGGCAATCTCTTTTTTAAAAGAAAATAATATCCTTTACTTCCTGACGTTACATGTATTTTACATACAGTATTCACGTTTCTACATTCGCCCATCATACCAAAATATGTGTATAGTTTTAATAGTTTACAATACAAATAAAATATATATTATTTTATTTTCAGAATATTCTATTCTCAAGGAGCTTAGTTCAAATATTAAACACGTTGACCGCATTGAACAAAATAAATTTCACAAATCCCAAAAATCCAAAAATTCCAGCAGAATGTTTCTACATAGAGGACCTGTGTAATTATGTGGACATCGCCACAGATTATATAAATTGGCTCACCGACCAGGATGTGAGTAGCGTGTTATGAAGACATTGTATTATAAATATATACTTATAATAAATTAAAACTAAATATATTTCAGTCTTCACATTCTCATCTATGTAACTACGCCTTCCTCTTCGACGTCCAATGCAAGTCATTGTTATTAAAAATAGATCAACAGCTACAAATGCAGCTGGCTGTGAATAGAGTCGCTACTCAGATATTCACGCGGCTGTTCATGGACCCCACCTACGAGTACCAAAGAGACCAGTTCCTAATACTAACTGTGTCGAGGACCCATCTAGTGAGGGACACCATGTTGCAAATTAGCAATCATGATACTTCGGAGCTGAAAAAACCGCTTAGAGTAAGTTACATGTTTGTTTTAAATTTGCATGTTCGTTTTAACGGCAAATGGTCGCGTGACACTTCCATTAAAATAATATAAAAAAAAATCGCCTAATTTATTAATAATAATAGCGGGTAATGGCATGAAGGCTCCAATCTAATGCTGTATATTACCTTGGTTCTTTATCACAATAGAGCGAGATAGATATATAGTCTGTTTTCTACACACTATAGCCTCTGAGCTTTGAGCCTAACAACTGTGTGGTATATGTAAAAGAAAGCCTTTTTTTAGCAATATATAACCAGAATAATTATGTAGCTTGTTTTAGGTAGAATTTCTCGGAGAAGAGGCTGAAGACGCCGGTGGAGTAAAAAAAGAATTCTTTTTGTTACTTCTCAAAGAAATATTTGATCCAGTATACGGAATGTTTAAGCAGTCCGAAGACACTAATATGATATGGTTTTCCAATAATCCTTTTGAAGATGAGGTCATGTATTACTTGATAGGTAGGACGGTTTGTTCATAATTAATATACTTTTTTAATAATAGAGAATTGACAACATAATATATAAATATAGAATATAAAATGTATAACACAATAAAACTTCTTTTGGGGGTAACCAATAAGGCAAGGTAAGTAATGGATTGACTTTGAATGGACGGGTCCCGGTTCACGAAAACTTGTGTGGATCAGGGTACTCTAGTTAGAACTCTATTTATTAAAAGAAATTCTATGAATTGTTACCAACGCTATGAGGCAGGGTTTCGTTAATAGAAAAAAGTTCTGTTCCCACAATTGGATCTTAAAAGCTCTATACTTGTACAAAATACTGATTTCATGAGAATTTTCAACTAAATCACTTTAATTTAATATTTTATTTTAACTTTTAGGTGCAATTTACGGTCTAGCTATATACAATTCAATAATCATCTACGTACCATTTCCATTAGTGTTATATAAAAAAATATTAGGAGAGTCTGTAATGCTGGATGATCTGTCGGATCTGTATCCCACGCTGGCCAACAGTCTCAAACACTTGCTGGACTATCCCGACGAAGATGTTGAAGATGTAAGTTTATATACTTATCAATATAAAGAATTTTGTGACATAATTCTGACGTATTGAGATTTTCAAATTTCAATATAATAATTTATGTAACTTATTTTTTTTATATTTTCAACATAGCAAAAATAATATACACGTAATTGTTTTTTTTTAGGTATTTAGTTTATGTTTCGCTGTAAATACAGAAGTTTTCGATCAAATTCAAGTGCATCCATTAAAAAAGAACGGTGAAAATATTGCCGTGACGCACGAGAATAAGAATGAATATGTTGATCTGTACGTGGATTTTCTACTAAATAAATCTGTGGAAAACCAGTTCAGAGCTTTTAATCAAGGATTTCAGAAGGTAAAGTAGAATATTTTTATTTTTCATCAATTATTCATTCCGTTAGACAAATAATCCCTGTTTCTTGACTTGGATCAACATCTGTGGGATTCGAACCCACTACCTTTGGAACGGCATGTAGGACTACTTATCACTAGAATGACTATTTCCGTAGGTCTGTGGAGGAAGGATAATAAAACTATTCAGATCGCACGAGCTGATGTCAGTAGTGATCGGTAACGAGGAGTACGACTGGGACATGTTCGAGAGTAATTGCGAATACAAGAACGGATACACAGCCACCGACCCACAGATACGGTAGGAACACTACTGGTAGGTACTATTAAGAAATTAGGTTTTGATATTTAGTCTACACATGTTGTATTGAAGGTGGTTCTGGGAGGTGTTTCACGAGCTGCCAATAGAAGATAAAAAGAAGTTCCTTCTCTTCCTCACCGGGAGCGACCGCGTTCCTATTCAGGGGATGAGAGATATAAAGGTATCAAGCAATATATATAAAGTATTTTTTTACCTTGCACCGTCTAAGCTATTAACTTACATATTTATATTTTAACTAAGAAAAGATTTTTGAAAAGTAAGAATAAGAAAAAAAAGATTTTTAAGAAGTAAAATAAAGGGAAAATTGTTTAAATGTTAGGTAGTAGTTAAATGCATATTATGAACAAATGTGGTATGAGCAATGTTGCCACAGATAAGGATCCAGGCGGTGGCAGACGAGCGCTTCTTCCCGGTGGCTCACACGTGCTTCAACCTGCTGGACCTGCCGCGCTACCACACCAAGGAACGACTCAAGTACCACCTGCTGATGGCCATACAACAGACGCAGGGCTTCTCGCTAGTTTAGTATTCAATTAAGGTTTTAAATTGCATGCCACCGGATCTGATTCGATCAGAAATTTCGGTAAAAAAAACATTCGGTTGACTGACTGACTAAATTGTTGTGACCGACAAGATGGCGCTGACTCTGTTGGGGTCGTTGGGTTTCAAGTAACCGGAAGCTGTTGCTCAATATTTTAAAAGGTCTTTAACCTAGTAGCACTCGATTGAAGCTTAAAATAAATGTAAAAAATAATGCAAACACAATTGGCTACAGCTAAAAATATAAATAATTGTTATTTTGTAATAGCGTTTTGTTTATATTGTTGTAAATTATTGATATTGACAGTTAAATAATGACAATTAATCATAATATTACCTAACTGTTTACTTTGCATTTACTTGTACTAAAACTTTAAATTTATAAATTGTTTTATTTCAATTGGTTACATCAATAGTACTGATAATTCATTATTATTTTATTTAAGTGTATAATAAATGAGTGTGATTATTAGATAAGGTTCTTAAATCGTGTAAGTAATGTTTTTTTGTCTAAATTTATTTTTATACTATAGAAAATAAATACGAACCTGACCAAAATATTGAAACGATGTCTAAATCCAGTTAATTTTCAATAACTAGAAAAGCTTAGTACTTTATCTTATAAAATATTGTTTTAGCAATATATGTTTTTATAAATTATATAAGTATGATTAATTTACCAAGAAATATATGTTGGTATTAATAAATAAGATATTGGTTTAAAAACCTCATCTTTTTATTTATTTTCTTGTTTGCTAGCGAGTGTCTTGTTTTGTATTACCTCAGCCCAATGTTCACTTTCATAATATTTTAATATTGGTTTTAGTGAAGTAAGTTTTGAAATAATTGTTATTAATAAATCCTTTAAATATACATAGATCAGAATTGTTATAATTATTTTTATTACATTTATAATATAGAACGTATTCGGTTGTATTTTTTTAAATGTCATGCATTTAATGATGTTTAAATTTTAAACTATGTATAATATGCCTTATAGTATAATTTAATATTTTTAAACTCATGTCAGACATACAGGTATCAGTGTATCAAGGTTGGAAGTTCTAAGTTCCCTTTGAACTTGACTATCAAATAGAAATCAAGGAGGCAAATACTCAGTAATTATTTTTGTTGAGAATTTGTTTTTATTAATCGATACTAATTACAGAAGTTACCTTGAGCAGCCATTGCATTATCCAATCTAGCTAGGGCTGGCAAAAGAGCTAGATCAACTAGTGTGCTAATATCGCATTTGAAAATTATTAGTGAACTAGTGTTCCCATCTGATTGATAAAACTCTTTTACACTATTTTAAATAGTGCACTGTAAATTGGATAATGAAATGGGTGCGTAAGATATTAACCCGTACATGTGGCATCTGTGATAAATATCGAAGTCATTGTAATATTTCGGTGACAATACTAAGGGTTTTTTAATACAATATATATTCCCTTAAGGTTGCACATAGTGTACATACATAAACTCTACTGTATTTACCCTGGCTTTCTTTTTGAGGCATTTACAGCATGGTGGTACGGTCCGGCTTGTGTGTGTGCGATCACTGTGCATGTGTATGTTAATAAAGTATTTTCATAAATTATGTTTTTTATTTTAAACAAAATAAATAACTATTTAGAAAAACATTTAGTTAAACCATTTCTAGAGAAACTCACAAATTAAATAACTACCTATTTAGAAAAACAAATACTTAGTTAAAGCATTTCCAGAGAAATTCTCACATGCTTACTTTAAGAGAACTTTCAAAAAGTTGTAATGTAAACCATAGCTTATTTCTTTAGACATTTGATATAATATCAACATTTCCACATTGATAATCATTATTTTTGATCATTATTGGCTGGGGGTAGGTAGATTTAACTTTAATAAAATAATAATAAAAGTACTTTATAGATATACATACCTATGTATTGTTAGAAATTTAAATTTCATGTCATTGAACAGTATTTTAGTTCTTATTATTATGGCCTATTAAATGTAAAAAGTGTTTGAATATAATACCATTCGATAGATTAGTATTTTTGATTCTGAAGAATAGATGAATATAAAAAGAACTGTCAATCCAGAACACGAATGGTGATTGATGGATATATTTTGGCTGAGATATTTGTACCGAATTACAAGAGAGTTTATATTTTAAAAACCGTAAGTATAATACTGTAAATTGTTAATAATAAATAAATAATGCAAGGCCGTAGTATTATTTCGACCAATCTAACAGTAGATCTATATAGGTACCTCCCTACTTATTCATATGTCAATCTGTGAGGTTTATTGCCTTGTAAAACTATTTTCACATACCTTGATATAAATTAAAGTTCATCATAGGCTTTAAATATTTATTTTAATAAAAAATAAGTTAATTTTACAATAAAATCATTTAAATGAACATTTTATATACAACATAATACGAAAAATTTAATAATGACTAGTTAAATACACATTAGGATTTGCGAAATAGAACATTATTGTTACATTTGCATATACATATATAGATTGAGAATATATATTTTAAATGATATATCGATAAATATATTTTGTATTTATTTAAAAAAAAAATATTTTTTTTTAAAAAAGCGTAAAGCAATTCCCAAATTTAAAGCCGCACATTTAAATTTCTTCGTGTTGATTAATATCAAGATTTTGTTAAAATGAAAAATAGTTATTCATACATACACTTACAAGCTACGTAATGAATATCATGTATAATAAATATATGATAATATCTATGTTAATGTACTGACTGTGTCTGACCAATCCAGTACATGCACAAAGACTTTAGTACCAAAAGTCTCCACAAGTACCTGCACCTGGTGTCCTCTCCAGGACTCCACATGTATTAATATGAATGAACATGTTTTTGATTGAAGATGGAGTTTTATTAATCAAAATCTAAAATTATGAACATTTGATTAACGATGTATGCATTGTTTAATGATTTAACAATGTTTTATTATAGTTCTAATGGTGCTTCGAAATGTGTTAACGTATTTCTATAGATTTTATTTTAATACGAGGATCCGCCGGATAAAGTCTCGAAATGTTGTGTACCGGGCGGAACACGGTAGCTCGTGTAACTGTGGTTCAGAGCGTGCTGGGAGAAGAACGAAGTGTAGTCCTTTCTTACCTGCAAAAGTAACTCAGTTGTTAGTATCTTGCAAGTTATGGACAGTAAAGTAGTTATAAATTGTGATCTAAGTTAGTGGATGTCGTTATTATTCTTACACATGTCCTCTGTGTTGATACCTCTTGATAATGATACAAGCAGAAGCTTTCGTGCAATACATTCAGAAAACTATAATCTATTTATTTACAAGAAGTCTAAGAGTGATAGTAAATGTCACTATTCGGACTATGATGTTTAAACGTTATGTGATAGTACTACGCAAATAATAATATAACGCAGTAGGTTGTTACAGCTAGATTACTAGAAAGTCTAAGTTAATAGAATTTTCTGACTATAAGTCACACGTGTCCGAATCACTTACTAATGGGGTAACTAAGTCCGGCTTGTACCGACTAGCGACTAGTCAGACCCACGGATGCCTAGACCTCAGGCAAGTTCAGGGAAAGTAATTCGGCAAGCGAATATTGCCGCAGCTAAAACAGACAATTTACCTTACATTTGACGACCATCGCTTCGACGAACTGTTCTTTAAAGAGTTCTTATGTTATAATTCCAATTAGAGATCTTTTAACCCTGCGTATTAATGTGTAAGTAAGCTGGGAACCTTAAAGGTTATGGTTCACTCAAATCAAATTAGGTTAAAAAGCGTTATAATTTAAAAACGAATTTATAAAGGATGTTCTTAAAATACATATTTATTTATGCATGCATTACAAACTTTTAAAATAAAATGTGTTATTTAAAACTTTTTTACAATTGCAATTATTATGCATTGTGATTGAAACTGTACGCATGAAAATACTATATATATACACAAGCATGTTTTTAATCATTATTTTGAAATCATTATTGTTACCATAATCAAAAATGTTAAATTCTTTTTAATTGTAATTGCTTTAAATGTTATCTAGGTGAAAAATTGATAAGTATAATTTATAAATACATAATAATATTATACGTATAAATTTTTATGTTTATATTGTTTAATGTTCATACTTTGCGTGGTCTGCAAGCTGGGCCTTTGGCCAGCTGTCTCCTGGCTTCATTCTCCGCATCCACTGCTTCCTTCACAGACTGCGGCGGCCATTTCTGATCACCACGCATGTTTACGCCTCCTAAAAAACAATTATATTCGAATAATTCATTCGATGATTAAATAAATATATTTTAAATTCGTTTTATCCAACTTATAGTTGTTACGAACAAAAACATTTTCATTTTTACTACATAAAATCTTAGTGTTTTCTTTACGGTGTTATAAAGTTACAGAGTTATTTCTCTGGGTGTGATATGAAAGCTTTCACATGTTACGAGACACTTTACTAAAGCGTCAAAGAAATCTACAACAATATAAAAGAGTTTTAAAACAATATAGCACTTTTTATATGGAAGTGAATATAAAGTAATGGAGGCACAAACTTATTTGAAGAATATTTTTTATTAAATTGATATTTTATTATTAAAATTGTATTGATATTTGTTTTTATGGTCTCTTCGAACTGAAGGAGTTATTGAATAATTATTTAATATAAAATTTGTAAGAAAACATTTGGTTTAAATTGATGTCTGAACTTATTTCTTAACAAAAAGATAATGGCTTGAAACTCAAAATAAATTATGTACTTGTTTATGTATGTACTTTTGTTTAAAATGTTTATGTATCTTTTTAAGAATTAAGTTAAAGTAAAAATACTCTAATATATAAGAAGTTAAAAAAAATATGGTTTTAATATTACCTTGAAGCGATGCTGTGGCCGGTTGGCTAGGGAAGACTGGTGGCGGTTGCTGGTGAATCGGTTGTTGCGGACGCAGTGTGATTGTTGTTGGAGGAGGCTCGAATTGTCTCTGGGGTGGCTGGTACACTGGCTCAGAATACTGGGGTTGAGGAGAGTATTGGGGTTGCGGAGAGTATTGGGGTTGTGGAGAGTATTGGGGTTGCGGGGAGTATTGCGGTTGAGGAGAGTATTGTGGCTGTGCTGCGTACTGCGGCTGCGAGTATTGAGGCTTCTGGGATGTCGGCTGCAAAGTATTATGTATTAGTTATATTTTTTTATTATTACTGATTGGGTTACTAATTACTATATAATATCCACATAACAAATACATTTATTAGGAAGAATGTTTTAGATACAATAAAATCTTTAACAACAAAAATGAAGACAATGATTGATTTTGACAAATTAATTTCAATTTTGTTAAATGTTATTTAAAAATCTCCTAGTAAATAACAAATACAAACGGTGAAGATAATATAGATTGAGCATGTATAAGTTTTTAAAGTTTTTTTGGAGTTTTTAGAGCCTAGCTGTAGGTAGAACTAGTTATCGACTAGGGTGGTACCACCCTCCAAAGTGACCAAATCTTCCAATCATCAGCATATTGTTAATAAATGTTAAAGACGACCATTTACTATCAGATGGGCTATCTGCTCTTGGAAACCCAATATTAAAAAACAAAACAATAAAACCCTGGAAACTTTTAGATAACTAGTTTAAATAGAGCAACGTAAATTATGTTATCAAAGAAAGGTTAAAAAACAGAAAAATTGTTTCAATGAAGCAAATTATTCAAAATATATATAATAATTGAATTAACATTACACAGAGTAAATATTATTACCATTTTAATTACTTTTTAGACAATTAATAAAGTAGATGACATACCTAATGTTAGTTTTAACAATATATCATCATGCTATTAATTCCTTAGTAGTAAAACGTACCTTCAACTTATCTGTGAGTTCAGTTTCGTTTAGAAATACATATTTATCATATAAAAAACAAGAACATATGTTAAACGACACGCATGCACTTTCCATGTGTCACTCTACCTGAGGGGAGGCTGGGGCTGGTACGGGTGCCCAGCGATTTGGCTGTTGTTTGAAGGGCTGTGCACTTGGTGAGAGAGGACCCTGGCGGTAAGGGGAAACAGGGGAAGCGGTGACACCTGGCCCCACGGGGATCAGCTTACTTAGACCTGTTGCTTCCTGACGCTTTCCTTCGCAATAAGCGGGTTGAGACTGCGCTTTGTACGTAGGATATTGGGAGGGGGGTGCTTGATATTGGTTCGTTGGTTGCTGGGTCTGAGGTTGGGGGGAGAATTGGGGGGTTGGGGTCTGTGCCTTGTTGTTGTATGCAGGACTCTGCTGTAGGGCATAATGACTATCTATATCTTACTGTATCTACATACTATTACCAAAATTTAAGTGCTAGATTTAAATAATTTTATAGTATTGACGTAAATAAAATAATAAATAAACAAATAAAAATATATTTTTTTACCTTTTCAAAATAGGATAAAATTAAAAATAATTAATAAGTAGCTTGTATACATCTATGTATTAAAAGCGCCTATTATTTTTGTGGTCTAACTAGATTAGGTATCCCGTTTTCATGCCATTATGCTTATTAAAAGCTATGTGCAGCTTTATTTTTCTAAATATATACAATAAATGTTTTTTCTATTACCTGCTGTGGTGAATGATATCCGTTTGTTTCAGGGGTGGGAGGCCACACCACTTTCTTTTGGCCTGCAACAAGAGAAACATCTTTAAATTTATGAATATAAACTGAAAATAAATTAATACACAATATTTTATGACGTTGTCCGTGATGATATCCAAACTATTGGCAACAGATTGTCTATATCTATCAGCTCATAAGATCTCGTGTCGATATTATCTGACCACACACTTCTATACACGTCAGTTACTTATTATGACACATTCCGCTTCAAATTAGCTTGGCCCACCGCGATTTTGGATTAATGCCAGAGGATCGAGAAAAAAACAAAATTTCCTTTTTATAAACATTTATGAGTGCGAAGAAATTTTATGGAGGAAGAGGACAAAAAAGTAAAGTAATATTTCGCTTTGATTTTATTTTCTATTTATATGAAAGTGAAGTACACTTATTTAATATAATAAAAACCATTAAATTTTTGACATGCGTTGGTGATCTTGAAACTTCTATTGTACTTATTTATTCATATGTAGTAAGCATAAGTATATATTGCACATAATAAATACACAAATTAATTACGTCTGCTGGCTGATTGTATTATGGTTTCAGGGAGGCTGTTTCATTGTGTAGATTGTGAAAGAGCTTGAGAGAAATCCCATATGGTGAGGAGTTGTGAAGGTGAAGGTTTAGGTGAAGGTGAAGGTAAAGGTTTGAGTAAGAGTCAAGTCATAAATATTGCTTATTAATTAAAAATTATATTTAACATTCTGTGGACAAAGTGGATGGTATAGTGAATAATTGACACAAATATCTGGAGGATCGCTCTCGTATAGGTAGCCATTTTAGCTTTGAACGGTAAGGAGAGATGCGGTCAAATTTGCGAAGATCAAACACAAAGCGATTACAGCTGTTGAGAAGACATTGTAATTTGGTTAAGTGGCATTCGGAGATGTTAGACTTATTATAGGAAACAGATAGATGTTCATTTAAAATCTGAATATTTAACCACTTTCAAAGCATCGGTGGAGATATATTATAAGATGTTTTTAAAAAAGCATGAATTAATTAATGTTATTTTGTAGTATTTGTTTGCAGTATTTTCCCTGTCCTGGCAAATGAATTGTTCATTGTGTAAATACTTGTTGCTTAAGATATTTCTAAAATTATTTATGTTATGTCAATAAGTATAATACACCATAATCGCATAATATTGACCACTTCCATACAACATTAAAAAGGAATGTGCTATATTAAGAACTTCTAATAAAATCACTTTTAAATTAGGTCAAGAAATAAAAAAAACTTTTCTAGCTATACACTTACGATCAACGCAGAACAAGTTACTTGTATCACTGACAGGCCAGGACTACGCGTGTATTAGCTCTTGCCAGGTGTAAATGCAGAAATAACATCATATATTTTAGGATATCTCATATTAGAGTACACGTCATTATCTCTCTCACGTTTCGATTGTGACTTCCTATTTATCTGAGAGAGAGAAAAATATCTGCGTAAATATATTTTTACATTGTGACGTCAATCGTCAATAATCATAAGTTATAGTATTTTTAAAGAAATTAAGAAAAACAGATGAATGTTTCAACAAATAATTTGTTGTAGAAAATATATTGAAAAAATATTTTCTTTAGATCAGCTAAAAGTTGTAACAATTTTTTTTTCTAGAGCAATATTTGCCAATTTGAAACAAACAATATAGTTTTTCAGATTTTTTCACATTATGAGTTCGAATAATATATAAAGAAGATATTTAATCAATAACAATTTAAATACAATAAATCTTCAAGACTAATACAAGTTTAATAAACACTAATTAATATTTAATGATATAACGTCCGGATTATTATGATACACTACCGTATTTCATAATTATCCGGCCCATTGAACTACAACACATACATAAATTACCTCGTAGAGAGCGTCGCTATTGACCATAACTGTTAAGCCAAATTGCCCAATTATGTTCTGAAACCCAGATAAATTCCCTAAGGCCAGTTTCTATTATAAGACCTCAAAAATGTGTTTAATATAATACATTATTTTACAGAATTCTATTTGTTATTCATTGGCATTGAAGTAATTTGGTACAACAGTCAATAGACGACACTGTTGATTCATCCGATCCACCTTCAAACGAAAATATAAACATTATTATATTTTAGTTCAAGGTTATGTGATTTTAGTTTATCATTTAAGTATTGTGTTTAGTTTAATTAATAAGAAGACTAATTATTTTTCGAACGTCAACACTTTGTTATAAAATACTATTTACTAGTATTTATTTCAAATTGCTAATTGTTTTAAATTAAATGCCTCAGGAGAGTTTTCGTTCACATGTTGTAGGTAATATTTGTTGACAATCGTATAAATAATATTTATGTTATTTATTTTAAAGCCGTAGTTGTTCAATGACAATAAACATGTCAGTAAAATGATATTCAATGTACTAATTATTTAATTTAAACATTATTATATCAAAACATCAAAGCAACCGCAACAAGGTTAATTATCAACCACAACACAGTCTAAAAATATAATATTTACGTAAATTAATTGTCATATGTGTTATTAAAATTATAAGAGAAATATTAAATAAATATTTGTTAGAAATAAGTATTGAAAATAAGTACAATACATGCCCTATAAGTATCTCAAGTTTGTTACCGACAGGTACAGAAGTGTCGCTGAACATTTGTGTTATTATTTCAATATCAAAAGATAAAGAAAACATTTTCAGGAGAGCTATTAAATATATTTGCGTTGTGAATGTTCTCGTATTGAAAATGATACTCGGTGTCTGTTGCATCTTTTCAGCACTGGTTTAATATTAGAAGTTGATTCATGAAGCGCTCTCGGTAGTCATAAGATAGTTACGACATTGCGTCAAACAAAGCGGTTTTTTTATTCTTTGAGATTTGTTGAAAATACAATGTTTATTACAAAATGTATTTATAATTCATTTAAAAATTATATAATCAATAATGTTTTATCTATAATATTTTTTTTGTAACATTTAACTTGTGTTAAATTTATGTTATATAAACTGGTAAAACTCTATAATAAAATTTGCATAAACATCAAATTTACAATAATGTACAGTCCTTGTAAAAAATCTTTAAGAGTAAAAAATCTTTATAATATAAATAATGCTATATATTGTTTCCGTTACATTAAATATTTTTATGACGTAATTCTCATCCTCGATAAAAATAAAATAAAAACATTTACTATAAAAAAATTATAAGTAAACATAATTAGAATTTTTCTGAGTTATTATTGCCATTTTTTTATTATTAAAAAAAGACAAAATTCTTGACAGTCTACAGACATTCAACCAATTTACCGAAATAATGACAATACACGATTTTTTTGTTATATTAAAAAAGATCAAAGTTTTCTTATAACAATCTCTTTAATTTCATAAAAAAGAAAAAACACTTCGTTAAAAAATAATTAAAAATAAAAAAAATCTTCCTACACTTTATTCAATATTACATTTATAATAAACACCTCACTTTTTATTTGGTAATAAAATAAAAATGTACTTTACCAACAAATATCATTTCAGGCATTTTCGTTTGTATTCGTTCGCTTACTAATATATACTAACAAAAACAAGGTAAGTGACTAAAATCTTACAAAATACTTTTCAATACTTGGCAAAAGAATATGCCAATGACCAATCCCCAATGTATGTGTCAGAAAGTTACGTATTCTCTCAGAAGGTAGGATGGTTAAAAGTGAATCTTAGTACATTACTCTAGAAATAGATCTGGTCGGGAATCTTGTATCTTTATTTGTTTTGTTTTGTCTAAACTAATGATATGTTTGTATTTGTATGAAGTTTATTAGAAATGGATGATAACTTTAAGACTGTACAGTTACCGGAAGCAAAACACTTTGGCTTAGTGCGAGCTACATGAAGTTGACGTCAAGTAGAAATAAATAAATGTACCTACATATTACATGTGCTACTGAGACGTGATATGTCAGTCTACTAATTCTACCATCGAGGTACCTTTAGTAGCCTTCATGAGTTCGGAATAGATATATGAGGTGGCGTTGATTTGACTGTCCCAACCACGAGTGCATTTCGATTTATTCGGCGGCCAAATGCGGTCAAATCGTCTCCGGACGTGAACAAGGTTGTCCAAAATCGCCTGGATTTGAGTAGGATCTAATTCTGATAAAGCATCATTTCATAAAGGTTTTAGTAAGCTTCGGGAAAAAGAACTCTATAAAATTTCCGATTTAATTATAACATATTACCTACTGTAGGGAATATAAACATTCAATGTAATAATATTCTTAACAGTGATGTGGAAAATTGTTAATTTGGTAAAAAGGTAAATAAATAATGACTTACTAGGGTAGCCCTTGCGGTTACGCTCCTCTTCTTCGAGCATGCGCAGAACAGCTGAGTTTGCTAGATTTACTGGTTTGTCCGTTACTGGATTTTGAAAGTCAATACTGTGAAGAGAATAAAACATTGATCAAGTAATATGTAATACATTTTTCAAAGCCATTATAAAAGTCATCTAGGTAAGTATTAATATCATAATAACTCGTATTCTATGATTTTAAGAGAGAGTAGAATGTTGAAGTAAAAAAAAAGTTTCTAACGATCGATTCAATCATAAGATTTTCTAATCCTTTAAAAAACTAGATTGTGCTGTGAAAATGTATTAGTTCAATTACTTGGTATTACAAAGCGATTGAGGAAACTCTCGGTGCGAAAACATCACAAAAACCGATGACAAAGAAGCGTTAACTCATTGATTGTGTTTCGCAGTTTCCAATTCTATCGCCAATAGACCATTTAAACTAACTTTTATTGAGCTTTGTAAGCATTTTATTTAATTAACGTTTATTTGTTAATACTTAAATTTGTCTTGCTGTTGTTATGTTAAATAAATGTATTATTCAGAACTCTATATTGAATTTATACTAATTTCACTAGGTTTCTGCGTTCCAGTAAAGTGATTATTACTGCTTACATAAATTAATATTGAGTATATTTTGTAACATTTTATAGTAAATAAACTTTTATTAAATTGGCGCAAAAATATATTTATTTTATTGAGGCCAAATAAAGAATCAGGTTTCCGTTCACCTCATGACTCCTTGTAAGTAATCTGATCAGTGTCATACAAATCATTTGCGATTACATAACTATTAAGGTTGATTTATAAGTTTCACTAAATGCTTCATAATAAATAATAATAAATATGTGTGGATTAATATAATTTTCTTAACGTACTTGACAATTTTTTCATTAGTTAATTTTATTGAATGTATTGAAGTAACACGAACAGGAATTTCGATCTAAAATTCCAACATCGAAATCGAAACAAATTAGTTATATACATTATCATTAATTTATTTTATTTAAGAAATGTACTATACCTGTTTGTATCAATAAATAAGGCCATATTGTATCAAGACCACTACAAATAAAACTATATTTACGACTGCACTTGTCACCATAAAACAAATTATATTCGATATAATAGTTGATATTTTGCCAAATTACATGCGTTCTTTCTGCATACCTCGTGTATATACTCAAACGATTTTAATAAAATATTATTAACACACAATGTAAAAAACTAAAACAATTACTAAACTCTATCACTTTTATAAAATCATCAGATTTAACATAAACATGGGCACAAAAACACTTTCAAATAGACATCAGTCAATTATATTATAATTAATTATTATCGTGATCAACGTCTGCGCATGCGATGCGGCTGGAGGCCGGCCGGTACTGTATTGCGCACACGCATGCAACCTCTCAATCGTAGTACAAGCTGAGAGAAGTGGTTAATTACAATCGCCTTAATGAACATTTAGTTGCCTTAATACTTTTATAGCTAACATTAAAGTAAAATATTCCTTCATATTTTTTTTAATTTAATGATGCTTGTTATAAACTCATTTATATTCAAATTAAATATGTATGTTTATATTATAACGTTTTCGAAGATTTCTCAATATTTTTCAATTGTCAATAATAATATTTGTAAAGATTACATTTATTTCAATACGACTAGATTGCCATAGTTTTCAGAGCATGTGTTCTGCTGAAAATATATAAAAAAACATATAGATGTTAAAAATGTTGTGTAAATGTCATTGCACTTTTCGTACTTGAGTAATAGGTTGGACATCCCCGATAACAATAATTAAAATTGTTTTAAAATATACGAAAGGTACTGCCAAGATCTATAGATCATTAATCAGAGGCTGTAAATACCGTTGTCTGTAAATCGAACAGTGACTCGTCTTATTTTATTTTTAACTCTTTATTGTTTATCTTTATGATTCATTCAAACAATCTTCATGTATATCATTTTTATATGTTACAGTGCAACGTGTTGCGTTCAATCTTAGTGCACTGAAAACAATCTAAATATTCAAATTTATCCATGTAAATATCCACTTTAATGTTGTATACAATTTATGTAAACTTATTGAAATAAAAAAAAAATAAAAAAAATAATGTTGTATACAATTTAATTTACAACAAAATGATATTAATAATATTTATTTATATGAGGAGTTTGCTAACATTATACTACATAAAATCTGTATAGGTACTCTACACGTTTATTTGTAAAAAAAACACGTAAACGTAATGTTTGAAAGGGATTCGAACCGGCGACCTCTGGGAGTAACCCAGAGGTTTCCCAGAGGTCGCGGGTTCGAATACTTGTCCGTGTCGGTTTATTTTTCATTCTATATTTACATACACGTAAACGTAGTTTTGAAAATTATTAATTAACATTTTTTTTATATTAGAAAATTTTCAAACCAAACTATTTAACTAATTCTATTAATGAACTAGAAGATAATTTTGTAGAATTTATTTAAATTTAATTTAATTTGTTAGTATGAAAAGGGTTGAGTGTACCCTTAATTTTGATATTCGCTGTTGGTAGGGAATAGTTAGGAATAACCCGGTATCTCTTTTGTTTAGTATTTATTATACAGTAATGTTCCTTAAATATTCACTTTTCGGTTTAATTATGTCTTAACCAACAAAAAACATATTAAATTGGAAGGAACATTCTTTGGCCATAAATTTGTTTAAACATTTTTTTCTTTCTGTTAATACATATTTTTATGCATAGCTATTTTAGCTTTTAATTTAAATCATACTATGTCACTTAATTAACCCCGTGTAATTAATTCCGTAAGATGTGGTTAGGGATTTAGGTATATATAATATATTAGTAAAACTATATATCCATATATGTTATATATCCATATAGGTATATAAATAAAATTAATATTTCTTGCAACAATATAAAAGCTACTCGATACATACATTTATTAAGCTTACACAGGTACTATTATAATTCGATAATAATATACAGGGTTATTATTAATTAGTTGACCACCTCTTGCAGGCAACCCCTCTACATCAATCCCAACAACATTTGTTCTACAACTTTTTTACAAATCTTGATAAACAACATAAAAAAACGAAACAATATAATGTTTGCTTTCTCTTTTACTTATTACTCTGTATTTTGTAGGAAGTACTTAAAAGGTCAACGCTCGAGCGCCATACGAACGCTCAGAGTTAATGTCAGTTCAGAGACAACAAATAAATTTTGTATGGGAAAATTTAAATTTTAAAAACTATTAATTTTAAAAAGTCGTAGAACGAATGTTGTTGGGATTGATATAAAGAGGCCTGCAAGAGGTGGTCAACTAATTAAAAATAATCCTATAGTATAAGTAATAAGTATATTGAAAACAAAAACATAGGCAACAAAATTGTCTGTCCGTTCTAGATAATTCTTAATTAGATCCGTCATAAATAATAAAAAATAAGTTGTTTTGATTGTTTATATCAATTCTTATAACCGTCAATTGTAAAATTTCTACAGGGAAAGACACTTGAAAATTAATATTTATTCAATTAAATTAACATTAAATGTATTAATGTAATAAATAATCTATTTATTAATAAATTAAATTAAATGTTAAATATTGTTAATTAAATATATGTCATATTTTATCTGTTATGATTAGGTTATATGTTATGAATTAAAGGTTTGAAGGCTTAGACTATGGACGTTTCAACTTTATTTGTTTAGGACGTAGTGTAGAAGGTTCTATTAACCCAAAGTTGGTTGGGAGGCGAACAACGTATTATTTGAGTTACAAACCCAACGGTGCCATTGTCGAGATTCTGCAGATGCTTGTTCAGTGTCTCCTGGACGTTCTGTTGAGAGTACAGACCGATGGGCGAGTTGAATTGCTTGTGAACTATCTTCGGACCGGTGGCCATCTTGCAGTCGTTCGTTGCGCTGAAAACAATATACGTTTAAAAAAAAAGTAGCATTTATTCTTATTACATAACATTCTTTTTTCGAAATAAAGTACTGACATTTTTAATATCAATATTTTTTTCAAGGAAATAATCTAAAGTAACAGATGTTTCTTAAAAATGATAAATTGCTTCCTATCCATCTTATATATATTTGTTTTTTATTGATATAAACCTGAATATGATAGCATTATTTCAATTAGTTGGATCAATATATTTATACTTTTAGACACGACAAAAATTGGATTGTCAATTTTTATCCTTCTCATGAGATAATTTTATTACAGTCTCGTAAGATTCATGCCTCGGGTTAGAGACGAAGCCAGCAGTCTTATTACGATTTTATTAGCCCCGGCACTGGCGACGACAGCTATAATATTTTTTCTAGATAACGGGATAGGTAGCTCAGTACTCAACTTACCGATATATTCATAATGCGAAGGAAGATTTCGATATATACCTCACTTTTAATTACTTCAATGTTAATTATATCAAAGTGTTCTCAATTTGTGAAGTTATCGAAGATATTAAATTTTTGGCTCAATTATGTTATAATTATAGGAATTAATTTATTTTCATATACGAAATTCTGATTATTATTTTGGATTAAGGGAAGTAATGAATTGCAATTTCATGCGATAATGTTACTTTTTTAGTATATTATTTGTATCTTCCTATTTCATTTCCCGGTATTATATGTAAAAATATGAAGCAAAACTCCCGAAAACGTAAACATTTTTCATAGTTACAGACATTTCAAACAATATTTCAGCGAGTGAAGCGGAAAATGCGTGGGGGTGCCTAAAAAAGATCACGGCTATGCTCAAAAGATGTTATTCGGAATATAAGCCAACAGTTTCTACATTAAATTATTCCGAATGAAAATCGTAATTATATAAAGTACGAAGAAAATTCTACTATAAGCAGTTACGTATATTATTTAAATAACAACATATCTAGGCATCAAATAGGTCATTTCAATCGTAAATTATTAATATATAGATAAATTCCAGTATTCCATTTTTAAATTCATGTGTGAAATACAGATGAAGACATGTTGGCGGACAAGGTGAACAATACCGTCATCAAGGTTGAAAATATTTCAGTCGTATCGTCCAGACTCCGCGATGGAACTGATTGTATAAAAATAAGATCGACTATTTTCGAAAGCACGTCATACTTTTAATGCACGAACTATACGAAACAATATAATTATAATGTAGCCTACATTTCTGATGGAGATTAAGTTTCTTAAAAAATAATTACAAGCATAATTAAAAAAATCTGACGCAGCGTATTACATCCATTTGAAAAACGAACGCTATTTTCAGTATAGTGAAGTAATAGAGGTTATTTTTATAACATATTCACTTGTTAGTCACGGCGAAGGTCAGTAGGTGGACAGACCAATGAAACACGAATGTGTAAAGCGTTTATTAGTGCAATGTTACAGAAGCTTTGAGCTTAAACGTCAAGTACCTGTGCGGCGGAGAGCTTCGTGCGAGCGGCGACGGTGCCGGACTCTGACTGAGGCGATATGCGTGCGCCCACGCAGCTGCTAGATGCTGCTCGCGGTCTCACCTGTAACGTCTCGTGAAAATTATACATGCATGCAATTCATGCATATTATTTTTTTTTCAGTTATAATTTTTGAAATTACAATACATTTACACACAACATGATCTTGTGTTCTGGTATAAATTAACTTTTTCTTTTAGTTTAGGAGAAAATGTTCTTATGTGATATTGGAGGCTATAATAGAGATTATATACTTTGTTTCTTGTTTCACAATATTTCATCATGGCGCTCGTTATCTATTTCTCTGTGTATAACCAACACTTACCTAAACAAATCGTCGGGGTCACCTAGGCCTTGAACTTAACTGTTGTATACTAATAACTTGTATGACAGCCACGACTCTGATACTGTCGACTACTTGCTGGCGAATGAACTAACAACTTCTAGTATAAATAACCGAGAATTTTATTCACTAACCGAACTATTTTTAGGTGAACAAAGTGTACGAACTACAAAAATAAGTGAGTCTATTTAAATGATGCCAAATGTTATTAAGGTTGTTGATCTGCAATGGTTTCCGGATTAAAATATTTATTATTAAAAACCGTATTTTTTATAGTAAATACCCTCACGTAAATGATTTTAATAACATGCATAACATTATAATTTTCCAGTTCACCTAATGGAATAAATAAGATGAGACCGAGGAAAAGAGATTTTTAATTACATTTTTTTGTAGACAAGCGGTTAATAACCGGGTGGTACTCGGAACTCAAATATTTTAATTTAAAAACAACTTTATTTGGTTAAAATAACATTTCTGAACATGATTATTATGGATATGTGACTTATATTATTACATCACAAAAAATGACAGCCAAATATTTGACATATTATGAAGTGGAATGTAAGAGTTATGACTTCAGTATTGTTTTGTTTTAACTGATACAAAAATAAATGAACAGGTGTGTGAATGTACAGAAGCTCTGGCAAGGTTGCATGTGTGTTCCATTATAACTACGTAACTATATGCAGATACTGAGATCATCGTGGGTTGTGGCCTAATTTGAATAATTTTCATGGCTGCAAATAAAACTGTCAAATTTAAACTCAATATTTGTTACTAAATGGTGAAAATATTGAAGAATTCTTCAAAATCTCTACAATATAAACAACACTTCCATATATGCTAAATGTACCTATTTATGTGCTAAAGATAAACTATATTTATTATTATTATTTAAATAATAATCTAACTATAAGCTATATATCATAAAGATTATTTTCCATGTAAATATTCATATCAACAACTCCACATGAATCGATAAAAAAAAAGAAATACAAAATAGAAAAAGGGTTCACTGTCTGTGACAAAAGGTCAATGCGCTTGACATTTGCTGGTCGTTTTGTAATTTATACCAGCCATTGTTTCAATTTAGTATACATACAATCAGATGATACACTCTATATCGTTCTTATTAACCATAAAGTTTTGATACTTGGATTTACTGTTTTATACTTAATACACTTACAAACTTCGTAAGGCGAAAGGTAATATTATTTTAAATACCTAAGTCAAATCAAGTAAATTATCGCTTTATACAAATCATAAATATTTTATATGTTTAAAATTACGTAACCATTCTTATAAAATCGAAGAAGTATCGTGTTTGTGACAGTCTGACATTTTCAGTTGTTTCCAGCGAAGTAATCAGCAGATGAATGTCGTAACATTGAGCTAGACCCTGAGTTCTGTGTAATTTTATTAAACATAAAAAATTAAAATTGTAAATAGATAATTTACTAACTATGGTGATGGTTTATCTCTCTAGGTTGTTTTAGGAACCTGAATAGTGTTGTTACAAAAATTACCGATCAACTATTTAAAGTGATGCTCTCACTGACTGGACATTCAGAATTCGAATTCTCGAATTCGAATTTTCGAGATTGCCATAATTTGAATACAGAAGAAGAAGAAGGAGCTAGACCCTGCTGTATACAGACGTTAAAACGTTTTCAATACCAATGTTGCCAAAATAATGTGTTTAACAATGTGGTTATGTGCTTTTTTGTGAAAACATATTTGGTTTTAAAAATAAATACAGGTATACTTTCATTTCAGACTAATCATCATTTTTAATATATCGATTCAATATATTTCAGTTATTAAATCTCGTAGCATAAAATTTATGTTTTAAAAATACTTAATGGGTTATTAATATTTCCCATTAAAAGTTTTCCCTTGTTTTAAGTATCTTGGTCATTAGAACCCGCGCTTTTTATCTTTATCTGAATTTACTTTTTAGGTAAAATAATACGGGCCATTACAAACAGTTATTGTTTTTTTTATTTTTAATATTTGAATTTCATAAGGCGTAGGAATATTCCATATCAATATATAATTGGAAAATATATCAATATCAATACATTATTTATTATTATCATTACTAAAACTCGCCATTTTGTTGAATCACAACATAAAAAGAAAGAAAAACAAACCGTCATCTTTTGTTTGTGATTTTTATAAAGGTCTTCTTTTACGTATAAATAATGAGTTTCACGAGTAACATTATCATAGCTTTGAGATTACGGCTCTTATATTCTAGAATGTTATATTACATTCTATAAATGAATTCATTCTATTCTGAATGTTATATATAAAACCTTTGTGTATTTATAATATTTAGAAGTCAAATATATGAGGCATAATGCTTAGACACGTAAGAAAAATGATTACACAATACTAACCTTTACCTTCATTCTTCACTCGTCGTGTTCAATGGAAAGATGTTTTTAATTTTTGTTGTTGTCAGATTTTCGGAGAGATAACATATAGGAATGTAGAGGATGAACAAAAAAACAAACACACATTGCATCATACAAAAAAAGTACAAAATGACTGACATCTTGCTTAGAAGTAAGAAAATATAGTATTTATTCGAATTTTGTTCAGTAAATAAAGTTTTTCTTGTTGTAATTGTTGATGAGACTAATATGTAATAATTAACATTTTTTTTTTATTTTATCGATTCTTAAGGGTTAAGCACAGTTTTTTTTTTTCTCACTAACTAACAATAGGTTCAAATGACCCGTAAAGAGCGGTTATCGTAATTAGGTCATAATTAGGTCATAATTAGGTCACATTGTGTTTGTTTCTTATCTGTTTAAGTATAATGTAAAATCTTACTTGATGTCTAAGATAATATTAAAAAATATTATAAATTATTAGGTATTTTTTTTCGTATAAATATTTTTATAAAACATGTTAATACAATTGCTAGATGATTTAATTTCTATTTAAAGCACTTTCTAAATATAAGCTTATTTTAAACTAAACAAAGTTACAAAAATAACTCTATCAAAGGAATGTGTTATTACTAGTTATTACGTGTTTTGTACCAATTGTGTGAATGTTTATATTACGTAGCAATGAATTGAATCTGAAAAATCTATGATTGTTGCAATTCAAATGCAATTAGCAACTATGGTGAATCAATAAATTATAAATAACCTATATTTTTATTGTCAACGATGTTTTACGTTTACTTATATAATAGTTTTGGCTATTTAAGTATATTATATTGTCTTAAAGCAGCTTTAAGCTTGAGTTTTAATGCGCGTATCTCAGTTACCCAGAAGCCGAAATTCTCTAACAGGCTTAGTCATTTCATTGTATAATGATGTACTTTACTTTCTCGTTGTATATACAAGGTAATTGTTACAAAGTATAATGTTGAGGCTCAGCAAAAATATAAATCATAGTAAATAAAATAATAAATAAAAATATAAATAATAGTAAAAAAAATAGGAAATAAAAATATAAATAATAGTAAATAATAGTAATTTTAGTATTTAAACTTTCGTCTTTTACTATTATATATGTCGGAGATAGAGGTATATTAGTGGCTTGTTCGGTGTTGATGACGTCTTCTGGTACAGGATCCGAATAGGTCTCAGGCAATTAAACCACAGAGACAATATGACAATTCTTGTATATATATACAATTATCATATACATTTATCCGTCTGTACTCACGTTAGCGCCACGTTTTTGTTACGCTCAATTATACAATGGGTGTAAAGCTTGTCAGGCAAATTCCGAAAAAACATCATAAATATATATAACGTATATAATACTATATAATAAATAGTTAGATCTTTTGTATTTATTCATTTAAATAAATTTTACATCAGTCTTAGAATCTTTTTATGTAACTGGTATTCTTTCCCCTATTTTATTTAAATAAATAACCATCTGATAATATTTACTCTTTTCCTTTTATTTTTGTAATATGGTAAACTAAACAAAATATAAAAAAAACATATCGCAATCTTAGTTATTTAGCAGTATGTTTAAGATATGTTTTCTTCGCTAATAAATATTTTTTTTATAAAATGTTATAAGTACTTAGATTTTGGGCAAATGTTTCATGAAGTAACAGTCTCTTGTGAAACTTAGACAAATAAGATGCTGAATTGCTTTTGCGATCAAGATGCTGCGTATAAACACGACTAGGAAAATATAACTGTCATGTGAACAAATCTGGCGCCTTTTTTTGGCACTATTTTAGTGATTTCAAAGCGTTTTTATTCTCGGAAAGTGGGTGTCTATGAAATTAGGAATAATAAGATAATTAATTGTACTACCAATGACTAAAATAAACAGTTGTGTGTAATAACCGCAGACAGACAGGTTATAATGTAAAGAAAAGTTAAAATGTAAAATTTATTACATATCATGAGTATTAAATACATAAACAATTTTTTTTTTAGAAAACGTGCTATTTTTTTCTAAAGCTATGTCAAAATTACAAAACTAAATCTAGTATCCACAATAACTCTGTACTTTGTGAGCGCAACAGATGGTAAAGTCGTCTGTGGTCTTTTGACAAAGTCGTAATTCATGGCAGAGACATTTGACCGACCATAATAAAACGAATACAATATTTTTAAATCTCTCTCTACTTGCATAAATATCGTGTCTTTCATATTTAGGATATGAAGTATCTTGACTATGGAATTTATTATATATATATATATATATATATATATATATATATATATATATATATATATATATATATATATATATTTCCTCTTATGTATTGCATCACATCTGCTCTCTGCTTAATCTAATTAACTAGACATTGTTGCTATATTGAACTAATCCCTCGGCGTGTAAAAGTTACCAAAACTGTCTGTAAATTAAAAACTTAAAAAAAGATATATAAATCAATCTGAGTTTTGTCTGTTGTAAATGAAATGCTCTGTTTTCAAGTCTCGTTTCGGAAAATTGTTATCTCTTCAGTAATATGGTTTTGTATGTTAATAAAATCTTGCTTTATAAGGTGTCTATGTATGATGATAGTGAAAATAGGTATACATACACACATTGCAGTTATGAAACTTCAAACTATTCTTGCTCGGTTCTAAAGGGTATATTCTATGAAAAGGTAAGGGTAATAAACTACATGAATTTATTTTCATATGAACTTGTATTACTCATTATAGTCACAGTCATAACATAATAACGAAAATATAAATTAGATTTCAAGTAAAACGTAATACTAGGTAATCAGCTACCACGTCACTCCTAGTTCTATAAAATGAAATTCAAAAATAACCGATTATAGACATCCTACCTACAGAATTGACTTGACCTTGCAAAAAAAAAAAAATCTCTGTATTGTTCATGGGTACGCTCATGTCTTGAATTTGGTAGCCTATTTTGATCGTATTTTATGACAATTCTATGCAAAGACTAGAAAAACTACAAAAAAACTGTACAATTAGCTTTCTAATGTTATAAGGTTAAATAACTCTTATGAGGGTTTAATAGATTAGAAGAAAAAAAAATATTTATTACTAGACGATATATGATTAATGAAAAAATTAAATGAAAAATGTATATTTGGTTCTAACTTTTTATACGTATAAAACGAGACAGTATGCTGTTTCCTTTTTATGCTATCAACAGAGCAACAGTGTCAATGTTTTTTTTTGAGTTCCGTAGTAAAAGGGAAGCAAACAAAAAACGGAACCCTATTACTAACACTTCGCTGTCTATCTGTCTTCATACTGTCTCATGTGATAGCTAGAAATTAGTATAGAATTATATATTTATTGTAATATTTAAAATAATATCAAAGGGATTGTTATATTAGGTAAATAAAAACACAAATTTCGTAGTTAGATTTATATTTCAACTTATTATTCTATAATAACTTTATAAACATAAAAAATAATATCACTACTAGCTTGTAAGTGTAGAACGTACGAACGTTGAACAATTTTAAACTGTGACTAGAGCAGTGCTACGAAGAGAAGTAATTGTACATTTGCCCAGCTCTTAAAATGTAGAATTCTTCGCATTAGTGTCACTGAAGTACGAAAGAAACAAAGACAATAGAACCAATAATACTTTAGTTATAGAATAACATTAACGACATAATATACTATCTGATTATGTACACATAGCTTACAATAATTTATGTAATTGAATAACATTAAAATTGATATTAAAAATTTGACACTTATAAAGTACGCCGTAAACAATGAGTTTTGCCTTAGATATAGATTTGCTGTTAATATTTGTATGGAGCGGAGAATATAAAGTACTTAGACGTAGCGATAATGTTGCGCTTAGTTCGGTTGCCTGTCATCTTCTACGCTGCTCGCCTTCACGTCCTTCTGTAGAGCCGACTGAAAATATTTATGGTAAAAAAATAACCGATAAATAACCGTTAAAATAACCGATACATAACCGGTAAAATAACTGATACGTAAACGGTATAGTTTTTTATTGCCTTGAGATTTGAATACTAATTAGTAATCGATTTGATTCCTAATTAGTTATCAATTGAAATTATTAAAATGTTAATCTTATTAAATGATAAATTACTAATCATTTATTATATCTATCAATACATAGATAAGAAAAAGTCGAATAATAAGATTTCGGTATTATAAGAAAAACCCTTATAATAAGATATTCGTATTATTTGTTCTCAATTGTGTAATAAAACTACCTCATATGGCAATAAGAATGTATTTTCTGAACGGCGACCGAATCGAAGTCTCATAGAAGGAGCCCGGACTGCGCGGTCTTGATCCTGAGGAAGAAACTTATGAAAACAACTATAAAAACCAATTATATGTATATCCTAATCCTTAGTATTAGTCCAATATGTCAGTTCATGTATCGTAAATACGAAGTAGCAAGGCAATTTAATCTAAGGAAAATTTTTAGTAATTGAATCGCGGAAGTAAAAATTTGGGACTATTCGCCATAAAACGGTCTATTGTCGTAGCACCAAATAGTGGTTTGTTAAGGTGAATAAGTTCATTTCACGCTTTTATAGCGTAGTAGAGATTTTATGATGTTCCGCTGTCTGGGGTAGCTGTGGTTTTATTGTACATCGCTTGGGGTACATTATATATTTTTTTAAATCTGAAAGGTTTAGGAATGCAGTTTATAGCCCTTTTCTATATATAATGATTATGCTTAGCACATTTTTTTTTATTATGATATTATTTTTCATTTATAGATTCCCTATTATTTAAGACTCACTTCTTGAGGGAAGATATGTGGTACAGCGCGTTCGTCGGAGCGGCGGCCGAAGCGTAGACGAACAGGCGTGCGAGTCTCGCGCAGAGATAGCAGCTCTTCCATCTCATCCAGCTGTAAAAAGTGCTAAATAACTTACGAGAAATTACAAAAATACTATTTTAAACTTACCGAACTAAACCTCAAAACCATTATATTTAAAAAAAAGCAAAGTATTTTACAAATTTTAGTTTTGTAAGAAACTTTGAATGGATTTAAAACTTTAATAGACTTGGCTTAGGTCACGGAATCAGTCCGCTGCCACAATACTGCCAATCAAGTTTGGTTCACTATAGTTGTTGAATACCCTATTGTTACAGAAACGAAGTTTGTCTGGCGATACTATAGGCATTAGATAAAGGATTCTATTCTATACTATTCTATTCTATGATTTTGTATCTGATTTTAATAAGCAATTATTTTTAAAATATAAACCATGAATTTGCTAACACTTGTTTTAAGATTAGATATACACTAAGATCCTTGAGTTAAATCTCAGAGATGTTTATAACATCTAATAATCTTAAAATTATTACTTCCAGTGGCCCGTAAAATGCGAATTATATTTCATTAGATGTTAATAATATTTAAAATGAATCATAAGTATATTATTTACGAGAATTATGTACGTTATTAATATAGAACACAGGAGAGTTATATCCCATAGTAGCATATTGATAATCATCCTTAATGAATATACTGTTCCTACATTTAAATGGTTTTACCACAACTTTTTCTCAAATCAAGATTATACATGTCAAAAGTACTTTTTTTTCATGTTGAATAACATTGATAACGAATACGCAAAAAAAATGGTTATTAGGTATTTACTGAAAATATATTTTAAACTATCAATATCATAATGTTTTTATTAAATTATGGTTCCTTTTAATGGAAAGGAATGCAGGTGATTGAAGATGTTGAACGATTTGGTTATTTTGTATAGGCATCTTAAATTCATAAATAAATAATGGCATCTAACACTTACTTAATACACATTACACAGTGTTTGATATTATGTTTATAGACTATTATATTCGATGAGTGTTCTTTTTCATATTTTTTTTAGTCCAACCTTGCAATTAATTGCCAGAGTTCATATTATTAATATGCTTGGTTTTAATTTTCATACAATAACACTAATAAGATAAATAACTATAATTCGTAAGGATATATTATATTGCACTTTTGTTATTTTTACTGTTTTAATATTCAATTAATTAGGTCAGATACTCAATTATTAAATTTTGAGGTCACTATCTTTATTATCTTAAAATATGGTTCACAAAAGTTCTTTAATTCCGAATTGTTTTTATCTTGAATATTATTGTTTGTAGAGGTTACATTTTTATGAATAACTTTTGAATAAATATAATTTATAATAATATAATACATATATAAATTTTATTATAAAATAATATTTATGAAATCGCAATAGATGCAACAGCTGTGTATGTCGAATCATTTTACAATGCAGTAGCTCCTGAATTTAATTTAATTAACGCTGTTTATATGATTATAAGGTTGCTTGTTGTGTACCCAAGATGTCGATAACCAGGTAATTCAATAAAACACGGGTTATGAGGACGATGTTTGTATTGCAACTAATTTTGAAAATATGTAAGCAAAAATTATCTAAAGTGGCGCTCACGCACACTTACAAACTCAACATGCCGCCCACCAAAGGACCTAGTCCTTTACTACATAAATACACTCTAAACAAGGTTAATATCTAATTAACAAGTAGTTAAGCTAATTAAAATATAAAAACTAAACAAGTGGACTGTAAATAATAAAGTAAATAATTGTCCTTTGATTTTATACAATCAAAATAACACCTAATAAAAAATTATAACAAAAGTTATTCCTTATTAATTGGCAAAGCACAAATTTTAGAAATTGATCTTTGAACTATGTTACTACGGTATTTAATACTATAAACGCGAGTAATACCGTCTCCACCTGGATGTTTTGCGATTATTCTACCCAGAGCCCATTTAGCAGGTGGTAATTGATCATCTTTTAATATCACTATATCGCCAACTTCATATTCCTTCTGCTTCTTAATCCACTTTGATCTAGTTTGTAGACGAGTAAGATATTCGCTCTGCCAGCGATGCCAAAAATTTGCTACCAGTCGTTGACAGAGCTGCCATCTCGACAGATGCTTAATGTTGACCTGACTTAAATTTGGGCTGGGTATTGTAACAGGGGCTTCCCCAATCAAGAAATGTCCGGGAGTTAATATCTCTAGTTCAGTATCTGCTGTATCAACGGGTACCAATGGCCGTGAGTTGAGGCAAGCTTCAATTTGGCAAAGTATTGTAGTCACCTCTTCGTAAGTCAAGTGAGTGTCTAGGATTCGCTTTAAGTGGAACTTGGTAGACTTAACGGCCGCTTCCCATAGCCCACCGAAGTTCGGGCTATACGGAGGTATAAAGTGCCACTGGGTGCCGTCTGCTGCAAGTATATCTGCTAGATGACCTGGTAAATCAAGATTAGCCTCCTTCCATGCTGAATGTAACTCTTTATTAGCACCCACAAAATTCCGTCCGTGATCGCTCCATATTTGAGCACACCTTCCTCGTCGGGATACAAATCTCCTAAATGCTCCGATAAATGCCGCTGATGTAAGATCGCCGACCAACTCCAAATGGCCTTTGTGGCCATACAAACAAAAATAGCGATGTATGATTTATGAGATTTTGCTCCTCTACCCCTTGACATGAGTATTTGTAAAGGGCCGGTAAAATCAACTCCACTATTAACAAATGGACGAGCAGGAGTGATGCGAACCTCAGGAAGGTCACCCATAATCTGTGTTCTCGATATAGCTCGATGGCGAGCACATATAATGCACCTATGTACATGCGTCTTTATAATGTTCTTTACACGTATTATCCAATATTTTGATTTAATGTAACTAAGCATTAACTGAATTCCTCCATGTAATGTCTTCTGATGTGCTTCAGCTACAATTAAGTGTGCAAGTTGATTCTTCGTACCTAAAATGATTGGATACTTCTGCTCTGTATTTATATTTGCGTTTCGTAATCTTCCGCCCACCCTGATAATATTGTTATTGTCTAGATAGGGATTTAGTGTTTTTAAGCAGCTTTCTTTCTTCACGCTTAATCCTTTCTGTAATTTTTCTATTTCCATTGAAAATTCTTCACTTTGTGCTATTTTTATACATTTAATTAATGCTTCTTCTATTTCAGAAGTTGTAATCGTTTTATCAATGTCTTCTAAATTTTTCTTCAGTCTTAAAAATCTTAAAAATCTTAAAAATCTTAAACAGTAAATAATTGTTTTCAAGAGCTCTTGTAGTGTATTAAAGTCTTCAAATTTAATTCTTATCATTTTAAAATTCACTGATATGTTTTTTAATTCAATCTCAGTAGGATTTATGCTTTTATCAAATTGTATGTTTTTATTTTTCAGCCATTCCGGTCCTTCCCACCATAATTTACTGTTTATTAGGTAGTCTACATACATCCCTCTAGAACCAATATCAGCTGGATTGTCTTTTGACCTAACATGAAACCAGTGCGAGGTAGAAACGTTATCCAAGATCTCTACAACACGGTTGCTGACAAATTGCTTCCATCTATTTGGATCGCCTGCAAGCCACGCTAAAACCACTGTGGAGTCCGTCCAAGCATAGACTTCCTTTTCTGGCAATCTCATTGCCTCTTTTACTTGTGACAGTAGTTTGGCTAAAAGTACCGCACCACAGAGTTCTAAGCGGGGTAGGGAAATATTTTTAACTGGCGCTACTTTAGTACGGGAGGCGATTATTCCTATTTTAATTTCTCCGTTTTCTTTTTCTACTCTAGAATATACTACTGCACAATATGCCTTGATTGAAGCATCACAATATCCATGAATACTTAACCTTTCGTTTTCTGTCTCTGTATGTATCCATCTTTCTATTTGTATTTTATGTAAATCTTTAAAACTGTCTCTAATTTTATTCCACTCTTCTTTATGTGATTTTTTAACCTCTTCATCCCAGTCAATTCGATCTTTCCAAATATTCTGAATTAAAATTTTAGCGTGAATAACAGCTGGTGATATCCATCCTAAAGGATCGAATAAGCGTTGTGTGTCAGCAAGGATATTTCTTTTTGTAAACACAATTGATTTAGGTGGCAGTTTAATTTGGTAATGAAAAGTATCTGTTTTCATATTCCAGGATAGACCCAATGTCTTAATAATGCTTTCATTCGTGTCAACACTTATGCTTCTCAATGGCTGTGGAATTGAATCTATAAACTCTTTGCTATTTGATGCCCATTTCTGTAATGTAAAACCTCCACATTTTAACAATTCTCTTAATTCTCGACTTGCTTCTATTGCTGCTTCTACCGTATTGTGCCCACTTATACAATCGTCCACGTAAAAATCTTCTGCTAAAACTTTAGCTCCTATAGGATATTTGTCCCCTTCATCTATTGATAATTGTTTTATCGTCTTGATTGCTAGGTAGGGCGCCGAGGCTGTACCAAATGTCACTCTCAGCATGCGATAGTCTTCAACTTCATGACTTGGATCCTGTCTCCACAATACTCGCTGATAATCTGCGTCCTTCTTTGTAACCCATATCATACGGTACATTTTCTGTATATCTGCTATGAAACAGATTTTATTTATACGACATCTCATTATTAAATTTCGCAGGTCATCTTGTAATTGTGGTCCCACTAATAGCAAATCATTTAGTGAATTGTTCTTTGAGCTTTTGCATGACGCGTCAAAAACAATTCTGACCTTCGTGGTTTCGCTGTCTCCTCGAATGACAGCGTGGTGTGGTAGATATATAGCAAAATTATTTATCTTTTCTTTAGGAACTCTTTCCATGTGATTAAGTTGTATATATTCTTCCATTACTTTACAATATTCTTCTTTTAGTTTTGGTTTGGTTTTTAATCTTCTTTCCAATTGTTCTAGTCTTTTTAATGCTATATCTCTCGTTGATCCTATTTCTTGCGGTTTTACTTTAAAGGGTAATTTAACAATATATCTTCCATCTAAATCTCTGGAATGTGTTGTTTCATAAATATCTTCACATGTGCGTTCATCACAGGTGAGTTTGCGGTTTGAGGTATCATCAATGCTCCAAAGATTTTTTAAAAGGTTATCCATGTCTATGTCCAGGTGGTGATGCATGACTACTACATCATTGTTGGTATGTTCTGAAATGTTACCAAATAAAATCCAACCTAAACTTGTTTCTTGAGCGGAAGGTGTACCTGGTGGTCCCTTTACTAAATTATTCTTCACAATCTCGGTATATACATCAATGCCAAGCAATAGATCTATTTTGTTTGACATGAAGTATTGTGGATCAGCTAACATTAGACCATCTAAGTGTGTCCAATTTGAATTAGGTTCCATTGTAGACCCTGGCAACTTTGACGTTATGTGTGATTTTAAAACATATGCTTTCAGCGGGAGACTGAATTGCTTATCACACCTTGATGAGATCTCCAACTGTACTACATAACGTACTGGGGTTGATGTGGATCCTACACCCGTGACAGAACCTCGTACAGGGGTTTTCTTTAGTCGAACTAATTGAGTTGCATTCTCGCTTATAAATGAGGCTTGTGATCCAGGATCAATTAATGCTCTTAACGTAGTCTCACGGCCACATTTACTCTTGACCGGTACTAACGCTGTCGCTAATAATGCTCTTCTCTGCTTGTATGCGAAGTTCACTATAAATGACTCATCCTGAACATTTTCTTGTATGTCCTTATGCGTGTGCATTGAGGAGATTCCAGATGTGTTACTATTCTTCTCTATATCCTGAGAATCTTCTCCCTTCTTACTGTGATGAAGAAGTGAATGATGACGCCGTCCACAAATCTTACAAGAAATCTTCTGTTTACAATAATAAACTGGATGGCCTGGTGACAAGCAGTTGTAGCATAAGCGATTGTTTTTAATGAATTCATTTTTCTTCTCGGGATCTAGTTTTACAAATTCTTTACAGTGGCAGAGAAGATGCTGGCCATTACATAATTTACAAGTGACGGTTACAGCTGACGAATGGAATGAACGTTCTTTATGTGTTTTATGAATGTTTGTCGAAGGCGAGCAGGTTAATTCAAGTGTATGTATGCGATTATCCAAAAAAGTAATCATATTTTGTAAAGTAGGTAAATCATACTGGTATTCTCTACTTACATGTGATTCCCATTCCTTGTGCGTATCAGAATCTATTTTTTGCACAGTAATATAAATGATCATGGGATCCCATGAGATTGTTGAAATAGCCATCGAATTTAAACTATTTAAACACTCTTGTGTACTATCTATCAGAACTTTTAACTGCCCCGGCGATTGCGTGTTAACCTTTTTAACTGTAAATAACCTTTTCAATATTGCATTCACTATAAGTCGCTTGTGACTGTATCTGTTTTTCAAAGTTTCCCAAGCCCTGTTATAATTTGCTTCTGTAACTTGAATATGCTTAATTGTATTTCTAGCCTCGCCCGTCAAACACGATTTTAAGTAATGTAATTTTTGCACTTCACTTAATGTCTTATTTTCCGATATTAATGCTGTAAAAGTGTCTTCAAACGATTGCCATTCTTCATACATGCCCGTAAATGTAGGTAAGTTAATCCTCGGAAGTTTTACCTCGGTGCTGCTTGAGCTGTCCTTATATGATGACGCATCTACTCTCTCTGTATTTGATAACCGAAGTGTATCCGTAATATCTGTCTTCAAATCCAAATATGTTTCTTCACACTGACTATATAAATCTTCAGCGAAATAGGTTATGTTCTTACGTTGTTCCTTTTTAGTACATTTCAATAAATTTTGATAACTATTCTGGTACGAGTTCCAATATTCTTCTAAACACTGTAACCTTGCTTCCATAAAACCTTTTGTAATTCTTATTTTCGGTGACTTTTTATAGTTTGTCTTTATCTTTAATATACTGCCTGAATAGTGTTCCAAAACATCTAATATTTGTTCAATGTTCTCCATAATTATAATAAACAATATTTGATTCTTTATAAGACGTTCACTTCGTTATTTAGCACTGGAATGCGTATCACACTATATACCCACAAGTTTGTATAACAGTCGTCGATTCTCTTTTGTTCACTAATGAGTTTCATATATAAAAAACTCGGCGGCGACAACTAGGTAATAGATCACTTGCAATAATAATTCTTCAATCCGGCTCGAAGGACCATGTTTATATGATTATAAGGTTGCTTGTTGTGTACCCAAGATGTCGATAACCAGGTAATTCAATAAAACACGGGTTATGAGGACGATGTTTGTATTGCAACTAATTTTGAAAATATGTAAGCAAAAATTATCTAAAGTGGCGCTCACGCACACTTACAAACTCAACAAACGCCAACTCGAAAATACAATTTCATTGTCAAAATGGACGCTGCATTTTCGTTCGTAAGCTGTTCTAGACCATTAGAGCATAAATAGTAGATGTCAATGTCATTTTACATTATTTACTATGGATACACCTCCATTATCATTAAACTCATATAACAATTTGTAGACATTTACAAAAGCCTCAATATTCTTTCGTGATAAAAAAAAAAAAAACAATTCTGGTTATAGCCTTCAACTCGCTTAGTAAATGCAGTCTAAGGGATCGTTTTCAGCGACTGTCAGCAGAACTGAGGGTGACATAATCCACTTTTATTTATATTTTACCTTGTATTATCCTCAATAGATTTCAGGCATCACAATACTCTAAGGAAATTCAATATTCAGAATTTCTAAATATCTTGACCTAATTTTGAAACTGTGTCTAAATTTAATTACGTGGTATATACATACCTGAATAATATCATAAAAAAGTGCTGAAATTCTTTTTTTTTTATAATTACCGGAGCTTGAGGGGGCATATCCGGATCGGATCGCCGTCCGAAGCGCAAGCGGCGAGATGGCGAACGGACAGACTTGCGCGCTAGAGCGTGGCCGTCTAATGCATCGTGCTGAGCCAGCAACGCGTACAGCCCTCCCAGCGCATCCCACCCGCTCCGACTATCAACTCCTGAACCTGTCATAACCAAAGATTATTTATTTTTTTTATTTTATTTTATACTACTTTCTGTCTCCTTATTTAACAGTAAGTTGGTTGATGCTATCTCTGTCGTGCTCGGTATGAACCCTTCGGCACATCCTTATTCTTTATCAGTGTCTTTGTTTACTGTGATTGTATTAAGTCTTGAGGTATTTCACGCTTTAAGCGTCGCTTTTTAATATGGTTCGCCATTAGTGGCATAACCAAAGATGATATTAAAACTGAAAAATATTATATAACTAATAGATATAATCGTATCACATATATAAGTAACTTTATGCCTGTTTAACTGTACACATGAAATATGAAATCCACAAAGTGTGATGTAGTTTAAATATTCATGAATGTTACAGATGTCCGATTTAAAACGTCCAATTTGTATATTGGTTCAAAAGGATTTGTCAAGAGGGCGACCTTTTGACGGAATGCTATAGAAACCGTAAAGTCTATTGTTAACACTTTTCTTCTTGTAATATACATTTTAATTATACAGAAAGCTGTTTTGAATTCGGTAAAAGTAAAGTAGAACTTTTATCTTATTTACAAAATCAAACAAAAGTATTGTAAAAGTAAGAAAATAAGTTACAAATAAACGTCGTACTGTCAGCATTTTGCTAATATTAATATTAGAATTTATATAATAATATTTGATATAAGTAAATTGGTTCCTAACTGAAACAGCTTAACAGAGACTGATGATATTTTGCGAATAAATGTAGTTCTTACAAAACTACACAATATATTTAAAAAAGGTTGTAAGCTAAACTTTCCCTTATTATCATTTTTAGAACGAAAACTAAATGAAATGAATCTAAATGAAAAATTTAAATGAAAACTTCAGCCAAACATGATTCGTTATAATAATTCACTACAGTTAAATATCAACGATTATGAATTATCAAGGTTATTTAAATTACATTTTCATCCCTAATTCGAGCCTCATCTTCGTTAACATTGTGTTATCACATTAAAATATGCAAATACTTCGTTATACCGCTGGATCCAATTAGAGGATATAATGCTCTAGTTTAGTCTACTTCTGCCTACTATATACAGTAATGGATAATTTTACATAAGGGCTGTTAAATTATTGTAATTTATTAAACTCGAATGATTTAATAGAAATTTTAAGTATCATTTCAGTTAGTAGGTTATATATAATACTTAGGTATTAAAATTGTATAATTATAATTTGGAGTTCCAAAAGTGTAACAAAAATAATATGTACTTTATTGTATCTGAATTTATTATGTTACGCCTTATGTTGTATTAGCGTACTAACCTACATAAAAAACACTGATACAAATATAAACTGTTATGTAAATTAAGATATATAAAGAAACAAATTCATATTTTATTCAAGCAGATTATTTTAAAACGATAAATGTTTTGCAAAATCCTCAACAAAAATCTACCTAATATATTTTTATTTTGATTTTATATCCTTGTTTGATTTTTGGTACAAATTATTCCAATGCTTAATGTAATACGTGACTTGGAGGCATAGTTTAGATTTATGGGAGTGCGTTTACCCCAGCTATATGAGGTTGATTCTTTCCGTCCAAACAGTTAACATTAAGAATGTTTGCGGTCGTAAAGTAACTGGCAATAATTCGGGATATCACCACTTATTGTACTACATGCAATTTTGTTGGTATTTTACCACTCAGTAATTTTTTTTTTTTTTTTTTATATATTTGGTATTTGCTTACAAATTAACATAAGACTATGAACACAATAATGTCATTGAACATACAATTTGACTTCTGAATTTTATTGTTTATATTTTTAAATAATTAATAAATTAGTCTGTTTTTTATAATAACCCTATTTTATTATTATACAATGATATATATATTAAATAATATTTGAGGAAAAGTATTCCACTATACAATAAAAAATAAATAAATCGCAGATGTTCGTGTCACAGTAACAAGCCCTCATAACAACGAATATTATTAAAGTTACCCTAAATATGACATAACCATTTGTTATTCTAATAAATTCTGAGTTTACCACAATTCAGAAGGTAGCATATAGTACACACTATAATATTGGCATGTAACAAATAAAAAAGGATATATTTAAAACAAAAAAAAAATACTCAATAACGCCAAATGCATCCGTCAGTTTAGTGATGGGACTCTACAACTTGCTACACTCACCGTCGTAGAGGGCTTGAGCAGAAGACGTCGGTAGCATCACTACGGCTACGAAGCCGTAGATAGCCAACACTAGCATTGTGTTACGGGACATCTCTGAAACAAAAAGTTTTCATCATTATAATTGAATAAACGTTTATACTTCCCAAGTTGAAACAAGAGAAATACTATTAAATGGTCATTAGATAATACAATCTTACCAGATGTTATAATTTAACGGAGTTTCAAGATGTTGCTATAACTTTGCTAATTTATGAAAATATTCATTGAATTATGTGGTTTATAAAGTTTTGTCAAATAAAGGACATTTGTTATTTAGTAACATTTTCGTTCTTGGGCTATGGGTTTGAATGGTATTTTGTTTCTAAACTAATTTATGCTTAATATTTAAATTTAAATAATTAATTTTATTGTTGTTGAGTAGCTTATCAGATAATGATAACACTTTTGTACCCTTTGAAAATATTGATAATATTTTGTATATTACTCTTGTTGAGAAATCATACAATTAATCAATAAACCATAGTTATAATTTCAACATAGTACCCTTATGTTTGTAAGGTCCAATTACCGACGTACGGAACCCTAAGAAATTCAATTATTTAGGGTCAGTTTGAAAACGGACAAAACTTTTCGAAATTACCAACAACCCGTATTTAGACATAATAAATATGTGTGAGTAATATAACGGTTTTTGAAATTCAACAAGTAGGGCAATGAACGGCAATGACATACCGTCCCTTCATGCCGACGTAGCAGTCGTGACGTCATCAATCACTTTTATCACGCCGCCTGTCACGCCCGTACATAACACGCAGCGTTTTGGTTTCTTATTCGCATATTCATAAACGCTCCAATGCTTTAATATATTGGATTGACAGCGTGCGAAAAAATACGATAAAAATTATTGAATAACAGGAACATTTCGTTTTTTTTTTTTGATGAGTTTCAGAAAATCTTTGGTTTTTTCTATTTCATATATTTGGTTTTTTCTATTTCATTATCATATAAGAGTAATCACACTTTTATTTTTTTGCTATTTTACTTTTTTTGGTATTATGTTTGTAATATCATACATTTTTCAAATTTGGTAATATGAACCCAAGTTTGATGTTTATATTTGTAGGACTAAAGAGTTAAAAATAACAAGAAAAGTTATTTATATTTGCTCGAACTAATTCAAGATACGAACCCTTTATGAAGATAGTCATATTTTGTTTTGTTTTACGCTTCATAAAATAGAGAATATAAATACTTTATATAAACAATTTTATATTTATGATATACAAAAAAAATAACATTCAGGCAAAGTTGTCCTTAAGTTGTAATAACTGTTAAATGTGTTCAATAAAACAAAATGTTTCAACCAACCATTTAGTAAAATAACAGACCTCATATTTATAAAAAAAAGTTCTTTTTATTTAATTTAACTCCTATATGTAATTTCCCCACACTCTATATTATAAATAATGACAAAGTCTTACAACAATTGATTAACATTACCAAATTCATCTTTGAAAATATCTATAAGCATTTATAGCCATGTTAAATTAATTAAAATTTTAAATAAATTTAAAAATGAAAAACTTATCGATACGAGTAGAGTCGAACCCGCAAACTCTGGGAAACCGTTTCCCAGTTAGCTCAATCTTCTTTATCGGATGGACATTTGTTCCTAATTTAGTTATCCAATCCAAAGTTATGTGATATCGTAAGTATTCCATTAATAAGACAGTTTACGCCAGATGCCTCATATTCTAAGAACCTTTGATCTAAGCTTAACTTTCCCAGCCTGCAATCTAGTTCAGGTGCAGTATGAGAGACGAGACAACTCTAAATTATCTGAAATCTAATTTACTAGCATACTTCAATTAGGAAACTTATATTGATTGGTTGGTATTCCGAGTATGTGTTAGATTCCAAGTATTGCAAATGTCAAAGTTATATGAAGACTTGTATCGGGGGAATACCTGTATTTACCCTACCAAAGAGCTGGGGTAAATACTCGTACCTTTAGGAGTTATGGTACAAATATTTGACGTTTCATTTCCAAAATATATAAAACAAATACTAATTTTAAAAGTAATATAATAACATAATTTAAATATTTTTTTAAATACTTAGTATAATTATAATAATATACAATACATTTTTACCTTACCTTTTTCAATATTTTTTCTTTTACAAAGAACAGTTAAAAGCAATCAAAGTTCTAAATGTAGCATCATTTGCAGAGAGAGCGATACTCATAATTTCTACTTAACATTGCTATTCAGAATTTCGTCGGACGTTCAATTTTTACTTTCTTTCGGAAGCTATTTCCGTGTATCCAAGGTATAATATTCGCATCGTACATATTTGAACGACGTACTTATCTTTGAAGTGAACATGTCCATAGAGAAATCAAGTTATGATTCTGTTTTCAAAAAAACTACTATTTACGATCCTGTACCCCTACTATTGGTAATGAT
This sequence comes from Napeogenes sylphis, assembly GCA_959347405.1. Lineage (NCBI taxonomy): Eukaryota > Metazoa > Arthropoda > Insecta > Lepidoptera > Nymphalidae > Napeogenes > Napeogenes sylphis. The sequence goes on along the minus strand of OY365788.1, from coordinate 22,262,831 downwards.
TTATTACGTAATTTATACATTAATTATTCAAGCCTGATTGTTCTTTATATTAGATTTTATATCAAGGAATATTTAGATAACTACTTTCACTTCTAACTCACTTTAAAAGTCTCTGAGGATTGAATATAACCATTACTATATACATTATTCATTTGAAGTCATATTTTTAATAGCATTATTAATTGTTTGCACAATCTGTAATTAGGTTATTAATAAGATAGTATTGTTGACTTGAATGATAAATTGAAGAGAAGTTTCGCTATAATTTATTTAGGATACGTAATCATTATAATTAACTAATTAATTAGTTAGTCGAAGAAGTGATAACTATTCTCGTAAGACAAGGTTATAATATATTATAATAATAATAAAAAAAACAGAACTATGTCTTATCAGAGTATATATAGTATAGTAGTATATAGTATATAATTAATTCTTTCAAATCAAATAAAAAGGGTCTTGTTATTTTAAGTTTGACGTTAATATTGTATTAAAATGTAATAATAATTATTATTCTCCCGGTGCGCTATTTACAATTAATGACGAAGTTTGATTCGATAGCTTCCGGCATTTAAATTTCCCTAATCTGATTTAACGATTTCGGTAAAGCTAATATAAAATACTGCTCGCTCTAGCTTTTATTTATTTTGTTGAAATAAGGTTACGTATTAAGATATCTAAATTATAAATAATGTTTTGTTCCGGACCTCAAAGCGGAGGTTCAACGAAAAAGATATATAATTCATATAGTGTTTGGTGTGATATCTATATGACTAGCCTGTGGGGTGAACCCGTCTTTGATCCGCGAACCGGCAAATTGGTAGCGGACGTAATTCACACTATACCTGTGTACTACACAGTGTACACTAAGCTTAACTAAATTTTGTAGTTAAGATTTTTTATTTTTGGTGTTAAGTTTTTTTAGGGAATTTTTCTGCTGTATAATTTTAATATCTTATACTATATTTCAGATTATTTTTTTTTTTCAGTTTATCACTTATTTTGTAACCAACATAAATTGTTGGATTTTTATTAACATTACTCATTTTACTTAAAAAATATATAAAAATATTTATTTCATTACTGTAAGTAATAACTTCTTTCCTGGTATAGAAAAAGTAATTTTAAGGTATTCATAATATAAAACATATTTTTTTATTATAGATGTTTATCTGACGACGTTAACATATTACACAGTTAATAAGGAATACAAATTGCTGTCTGTCTGAGGACGTACTTGACAAAGAGAAATATCAACAAGCCTCTTGATGTACTTACATTCAAGATTTAAAGATTATATTATCTTGTTAATCTTATACGACAATAAATTTTCCACAATAATAGCTATAAGTGTTCGGCATTTTTTTAGTATACTAATTTATTTTATCACATGTAGTAACTTATGCGTATTTCATAAAATTTCAAAATAAAGTTTATATAAAGATGTTAAAAACTAATAAAAGAAATAATAAGAATATATATATATATATATAATTTTTTTTTTTTTTTTATAAATAAAAAGTGCTGTAACATCTTTCATAATACTTGAAAATAATTTAATAAATAAATTATGTAAAATTGATCTGGGCCATTTATTGTTATTTGATTTTGTATAAAATAAACGCTTTAATAATATTATTACAGAACTATTGTGACTTCGTTGAATCTGTATTGGAATAATACCGATTTTGGGGTAAGTTTCTGTTGTAATTGGCTCCTTGAAAGCAGGTTTCGAGCCGTATAACAAACATCACAACTTAGTTTAATAAACAAAACAAGATAATGAAGATTATAATGAGAACAAACAGGATATTAGAAAATATGATGAAATTGATGACACTTTAGAAGTTTGCATTACTAAACAGTATATATTTATGTATACTAACTATAAAATCGATAAATCTATTATAGTAATATACATATACATTTTTTTTTATTTTTTTATATAATCAACACTTTTATTTAAAATTAAATTAATTATACACAAAAATACTTCAGTAAACTAAAAGCGAAATGTGTCACACGTTCCGGAAATATCCAATTTTACGGGTTGTCGTGAAAAAACATCGCTTCAATTGAACTGAATACTGAATCGCGATACAGCGGCCGGTGGATGCAGATGTTCTTCTGATAGAAACATAATGTTGTTAGTACTGACGTTTCAATAAATACAAAAGACACAACACCAACGAACGTGAACAACATGTATGAATGTATTTATAAAACTGGTAGCTATTTTCTTTTTATCAACCTCGATCTTTTTTTAAATGTTCAATTATTTTTTTTAATAAATAATAAATAAATATCAATACTAGCAGGAATTGAAACTGCTATATCTAGATATTCATCCCTGTCGCTTTAATATGTCGTTATTTTTTTAAATGCCTCTTATTTTATTTTAATAAATAAAGAATAAAAAAATCATCAATACTAGCAGAATTTGAACTGACGAATGCTAGAAAATCATCTTTATCGCTATGCTATCTACCAACGTGTAATTATTAACCTTATAGTAATATAATATTTAGTAATAATATTTAACATACTCTCTACAACATACATATTTTTTTTAATAGGCATAAAATTTAATGTATCCATTGCGAAGTAAAATGGGAATTAATGAATTGAATTCAAAGATTTCTTAAAAGTATAAAACAAGTTACTCATTCTCAAACAAATTAGAAATTATTGTAATTTTTTTTATCAATATTAAAAATACAACAGAAACCTAAATTTATCACAGATCTCGTACAAACACATACATATTCAAGTAATTCAGAAATAAATTAAAAAATCAAAGTGTCAATTGGCTTATCTTTTCATTCAGTAAAGTAATTTTGGAACTTAAAGCACTTACAATTAATTGCCAAACTGTAGTTAGTAAAATACATATTTAAAGATGGAATCGTTTAAATGGGGAGTTGTGAGTTTGTAAAATACTAATTATAAAAGGGTTTATAAAGTTTTACAAATGAATATTTGGCTTCACAAAAGTGATGAAGATTAATTATGAAATATCGTTGGCTGGAACTTTTGATTGATTTATATATAAATAACATACCTAGAGGCGAGATATACCGGTTAAAATTAAATGTTAATATTGAATATATTAAATTAAATCAGTTGGTTATATTAAAACAGCTTTGTTTACTTTTTTGTATAAAGACAATTATAAAACAAAATTACTATAAATTACTTAACACATATACAAACTTGTATTGAAGGGTTAAAAATTATGGAAGAAAAGTTATGGAAGAATTATAAAAGTATTTTAATATTATTTTTAGAAACAATTATCATTCGAAGATTTAGAAAACATAGTAAGTGTTTTCCTAATTCTAAGTTGCAAGACCGCAATTCTAAGTAGCACGAATATAAAGATGTAGTTTAATGTTTGAAATCGTATTCACTGGCTAGACTCGGTATGACTTGATTGTTCTTAAGAGCCACAATGCTGTGGTTACACGGTACTCAAATGAAATTTTCGTAACAGCCTTACAGAAAATCTCGTTAATGTGTCTATGCCTTAGAGTAAAGAGGACATGACTTGTAGATCCCAAATGTGATACAGGCTTTATAGTAAACTAAAATAGTAGACATGTGTATTGTAGTACCAGATATATGAGAGAAATATTTTTTAAATTCGTTTAGAAATTCTACATCATTATTAAGTATAACATGTTTTATTGTGGTACAGAATTTAAAACCGCATGCAGTTCATTATTATATGTTATAATTTTTCTGTATGTCACATCCAGCAGATTCGTTCATCGTGATTGCACAGTCAGGATGCCCTAGTGCTCTGAGGGATGTTTCGGGGGCAGTAATTCAAATGAGGGTTTGGTTAATGTAATTTTGGTCTCGTTTAGGATCAATTTATAAAACGGATTTCAAGCTGGCACTAAGTCAAGGTTAATCCAGTTATGAAAACTTATTGTCGAGAAGCAAAAGTTGCAAAGTATTAGTAAGAACTGAAACTTATAGATAAATAAGTTAGTATTGAATTGTGTTAAAAACTGTTAAAAATATAAAAAGCAACAAATAAAAAAAAAACATTTTTTTTTAGTTTCATAAATGTATGTAACATTCTTTAATTTAATTTTCTCTTACTTTTTTTTATTAATAGTGTTAGAGATAACGTGAATTAGTGTATTTGCTAAAAATAAAGTAATATCACATTAGACTATTAAATATATTAAATATTTTATATTAATATTTTATAAATAGGTGCTTCATGATAATTATTATTTTGTATGAATTATATAGTTCATTACATTCAAAAGGGATGAATATGCCAATCATCTCAGTAACACCCGCGAGGTGGTAGACCGTCCCTCATTAAAAGTGAACTATGATCAGGCCTTGTTTCCTGGCCGCCATCCGCGCGCTCGTTATGTCTCATGAATAATCCATATTCTAAAGGAAATTCAGTTTTTACACCCTAACTTTTATTCCTAATTTTGACTGTCAATAACAAAGTGTTATGCATATTGAATAAATCATTATACTCGTCCTTCGAAAATTATGAAGGTCATAAAAATAAAGTTGGTAAGTAGCATAATATTCAATAATGATATCGGTTTAATTCTAATTCAAATTAAATTCAGTTTTTTTTTTCATAAACTAAATCAGATTTGTTTTTAACTTTTCAACCACCAAAGTGTTTTTCGGATAGAAGTTCAAAAGTTGTTCAGCACTACAGTTTCTAAACAGGTACAAAAACTTTTAAATAATCGTAGTTAGAGTTTTGTTAAGCAACTAGTTGGAAAATAATTTATTTTTGGGAAAGAAAATTTGATTGGAAAAATATACTGTCGTATTTAAATAAACAATCTGTTATTGTTTGTACCTAGATAATTGAAATTATAACGAAATAATGGCTGTACTTCAATGAAAAATATAATTTCACATTCCCCGAGGGTTGTAACCTTTATCAAAACTAATAATATACATATATTTATGATTTCTGAAACATTTTAGATATGCAAAGAGGTTATATTCTTAACCGACTTCCAAAAAAGATTAGAGTAGATTAAAGTAGTAGAGTTAATACATTTTTCATAGTTTTTTTAACCGACTTCTTCAAAAAGGAGAAGGTTCTCAATTCGGCCGGTATTTTTTTTTTTATGTATGTACATCGATTTCGCCGAGGTTTCTGAACCGATTTACGTAATTCTTTTTTTGTTTGATGCGGAATAGTTTCGGATTGGTCCTATAAAAATATGATTCAGGTAGGCCCATTAGTTTTTATTTTATGAGCATTTTTGTCCAAGTTTTGAACTAACTCCTCCGGAAGGAAATCAAAACGTGCTGTGACTAATGACATCTGTTGTTTTGGATATGTGAAGTTTTTAATAGTCTCACAAAAACTGAAATTGTGTTTAGAAGATATTTTTTACGGAGAAGACTACTTTTATCCGTTCCCATTTCTTGAGATCTGTATATTTTAAGGCGCGCAACACCTTTTGTAGGTCTACCCATGGCTAATTGATATTGTAGCAATAAAATAAAAAGTATTAAATAAAAATAACTACGTTTAAAGAAAATTATTTTTTTTTATTATTGTTCTTGTTGAAGTAAATCTGTTAGTCATTTAGTATATTTTAGGTTATGTATGGATTATTTACCCTATTTGTTAGATATTATATTTTTATATATATCTATACATATAATAAAATTGGAATATATTTAAAAAAAAATTAAGGGAACCCTTACAAAAGCAAGAAAACTCATACTTATTATTACTATCATATTAATACTCACAATTATACATTATTATTATAAGTGTTTTTTTTATATAAATCGGTTAGGAAATAAAAACGTTATTTCAATTTACAGTGCAAAATCTTCTTCTATACATTTAACAAATCTGTAGAGGATTAGTCTATGTACATTGAAAATATAAAAAATATATAACCAGGATGCGAACGGATAATTAACACAATCTTTTTCTAACTTTTTAGATTTTTTTCTGTTTATCTATTTCGTTTTTAATTATTCATGCAACACGAATAAATATGTGGCCAATGTAAATAACTTTTATACATCAAAATTTGAGCGTCATTATATAGTAGTAATTAGATTGTATACAAATTTATACCATTTATTTCTCTTTCAAAGAGGTTTTTGGATTTTAATAAAAATTCTATTATAAATGAACATATTTTTTATTATTATTTAGATCTGTATCATATATTTTTAATTTCTTTCCATTACAGATTGTATAAATAGGTATGTCATTTAAGTATGAATCGTACAAATTCACTATTCGTTCTAAAAGTTCATTCAGCATTTATGAATATTGAAAAAACAACGTTCTGCAATGATAGCACTCGTAACAAAACTACATGTATGTATGTATGTATGTAACTAACTCGAATTTAAACGGTTATTGTAATGGATCTATAAATTTTTTGGTCATTTTTTAAATGTTGACATACCTATCTTGTTATATAATACCCTTATTTTTTAATACTTGTATGAAATATTTAAATAATGAATTCGCCTATATAAATCGCATTGGCAAAGATCGTTGCACTCGCCTTCGCTTGATTGATTATCTTCGAAGAGACAAACTAATCGATAGTTTCGATTATGTACGTAAATAACGATTTAAAAATAATAATAATCTCATCTCAAGTTAGTATTGATATAAAAATATCGAATAAATTTGATAAAGATACGAAAATGGTAATGAAACCGCAGGCAGTAAATTATATCAACACGAGAACAGAGATTACTTCGTATGTGAGTTTGCATTAATTCTGAGCTAAGGACCCAGACTAGATGAAGTATAATGAATGGGTGTGGTTGTGAATGAGTGAATGAGTTGCAGCTTTTAATTTGATTACTGATGACATCCACAATTTTAATTCAATTATTTTGTTCAATGTATTGTATGTATAACAGCCCCGTTGGTCGAGTGGTTAACGCAGACGCCTAACGTATAGCGTCGCAATAGGCCTCGGGTTCGATTGCCGACAGAGACGGGTATGTATGTGATGAGCATAGATGTCTGTATTTCTGGGTTTGGTCGTTTGTTAAACAAGTTCACAGTATTTATTTGTGTATTTCTATGTATTTGTATCGTTGTCTAACACCCTTATCACAAGGAAATAATTTGCTTACTTAGGGATTAGATCAATGTGTGTGATTTCTTCCGTGATATTAGTGTCTATATTTTGGGATTTTTTGATGGACTACTTTTAATGAGAAAAAACATGTTCATATTGAATTTGTGGGCATAATGTTAGTAAGGCAGTACGTAATCACATCATACCACATTTAAAACAAAGCCTCGAGACATTAATCATGTGCTCAAAGCAACGAATCACATTATGAGAATAGAACTTGTGATACAAATATGACTGACAATAAGATTTCAAGAAAACTCTATTTTTAGGCAGAGATACTCACAAACACGATACATTATGTCAGGGATCATTTTAATGTTATAATTAAATGGTTCTGAAAGAAAGAGATCTCTTTGTAAGATTTGAAAATTTCAAAGGATTATTTTTTTTAGGTATATATTAATTTATATAGAGGCTGTTACTGATAGCCTAAAGTACATAGTATATTTAATAGAACATTTAAAACGGTTGACGTCCACAATTTCATAAAATAATAATTAGTGTAGCAATACTTTTAGTTAAATTTTGGACCATAAAGAACACTTTATAATAAGTGTATATAAAAATTAAGAATATCAATTAAAAATCCGTGATAAGCCTAATGTAATTAAGGTACTGTAACTTAGTTGATATCAAATGTGAGCTAAGTATAACATAGTTACGCGAACCTGTAATTATATTAGGCGGGTCAGTGTTGGAGGCTGTCTCAATCTTATTAAGATAATCAATTTCCAGTGCAGCGTCTTGAAACTGTGCATTAATCACTTCAACGTTTTATCATTATTATGTTATAACTTTACTAAATATAAAATATTCTGTAATAGAGTAGAGTGCGATTTTTTATTTAACCGAGTTTAATCAAAGCGTTATTATGTCCTTTCTGTGCTGACTTAAACGTAAAGGTGTTTTTAATTTTTTGGACCAAAAAATTCTCATTACTCTTTCGTAACTAAGCGACATTCATTTTTACAAACTTCATGAATGTGTGACATAGACGTAATCAGAAAAGATTGAGTAATAATAAAATATTAGCCGTTATTAAAATTTTGACGTTAGAAAAAATATCAATATCTTTTCGAAGAAAATTAAAAGTATGCTATAATATTGCTTAAACTATTAAGCAAGGAAAACACTAAAAGGCTAACCACACATCAAAAGCAAATTTCATAATATGTATAGCTTACTTCATCTAAATTAGATCAAACTAGAGCACGATCAGTATTAAGATACAAGAAGTAGCTGATACTATAGACATTATGATACTATAGACATTATGATACTATAGATATGATATAGACATATCTAGAATGCTGCAATATAATATACAAGTATGAAATAGATAGTCTCTACATATTTCTAGTGTACCCTTAAAATGTTGAATGGCGCCAGTGCTATTGTGCCCCGTAGGCAAGTGTTTACCGAGCGAGCCTTAGCTAAACATTCATAATAGCACACTTCAACTTTCTTTTCACATTGTTCGTTGGAACTATTGCAAACTTGCCTTCCATTGTGACCATAATTTGTAGTTCTAGGTATTTAACATTCCCTTATAAGCAGTTAAGTATTAGGTTCTTTCTGTGTATTTATCAGGTCAATTCTAGAAACCAGAAGACGTTTATAATAATAATAATAATAATTTCAGGACAAATTACACACATTGATCTAACCCCTAAGTAAGCAAATTATTTGCTTGTGTTAAGGGTGTTAGACAACGATACAAATACATAGAAATACACATATAAATACTGAGAATATATTTAATAAACGACCAAACCCAGAAACACAGACATTTATGCCCATCACATAAATGCCTGACTCCGCCGGGAATCGAACCCGAGCCCCATTGCGCCGTGACACGTTAGGCGTCTGCGCTAACCACTCGACCAACGGGGCGGTTAAGAAGTTTATCTTCTAAATAAGAAGCAATCTTAATGTTAATAAACTGGAGCCAAAGAGCAGTCTTACAAGTGTTCTTTAGCTTAAATCAAAAATAATTAGTGACACTTCAATGAGTTTTTATACGAATAAATAGGCTCTTATCTGTCTGTCTATCCACTTCGAATGTATGGATTACATCTCACGCTTCGCGACCTGAATAAGCTTTCAGTGACAGAATTTGAACCGTATTTGTGTTATTATTATTTGGGTCACCGAGTTCATGTAACTAGTCATGGTGTACGAATAAGGGATATGTTTGAAAAAGGATATTAAAAATAAATATTACAGTGTTTCCCAATATCTGTTTTGATGATATTGTAATATTTTTTTATAGTTATATAAAAATATTCATTTGTAAAACAATATCGATAGGAATAAATCCTATATCCCTCTAAGTATGTTGTAACGCGAGCAAACATAGCAACTTCACTGCTTGGGATCTAGCTCACAAATATTGTCAAGGTAATTCAGCACATCCGTATTTTCTGACGACACTTTCAGAGATGTCTTCCAATATCGATTTATACTCGTAATAATATTAACGATATTAAGAAGGGAATAATGATGTAACAATCAAAATACTTAATTATCCGCAGAGTTTTTATAAGTTACTGAAATTAACAAGGGCTGGCAACAAACTCTGTGAATAGATACTTTTTAAAATATTTTTATAATCTTCAATATAAGTTTGAGCTTCATAACTGATAAACATAACCAAGTATATGTATGATATAAGTAAACATAACCAAGAAATAACCAAATACTGAAAAAAGATAACAATTACCACTTGTCGTAATCACCATACGGCTATTAGACCGTCTGGTACAGCGGTTTCAATGATGACCTTTGAAATTGCGGGTTCTAGACAAAATTACTTGTATAAACAAGAATTTTCTGTATTCGTATTTATTTGATGAAGGAAAACATTGGGAAATGTAGATGTATTATAAACAAAATTATTGATGTATAAACCACTAACCATATTGAGGCATCGTGGCTGGAATATAAATAGGAATTAGATATATTCTAAGATTAAACACAAACATAATTAGAATCAATACTCGACAGAGCAAAGTCCTGATGAAGTAGAATATCTGAAGAAATTTCACATAAAAGTCAGATTGGGACCTAAAAACTAAGTGAAGACATAATATGATAATGATATTATCTCCCGTTTCATCAGTGTACTCAATTAGCTGAGGGTAGAGTGTGAATTCTTTGATTAGCCGCAGACGAGCCAATTTGTCGGAATAGCGCTGGTTTATTATCACGTGCGTTTTATTGCTGCAACCATCGCCCTTTGCTATTCTTGTATTCTCCACCTTTGATTTTATTGTTTGTTCTGAGACCAAATTGTTTATCGTGTTTATTGAGGTTTATTTTTTTTTTACTTTTATAAATTCTTGAAAAGGTCAGTAACCTTATTTTACTCATTATATATATTAAGCACCTGCATATTATAACCCTTCAATAAAAAAAAATCGTAATTCTTGACCTCAGGAATATATTTGAAAGGCTAAGGGTTAGAAGGCTTTAATTATTTAAATGTAAATACTCTTAAGTTCCAGACATATTATTGGGAATTCTAAAACAGCAATTTAAAACAAATGCACAAAGAATATACAGATTTTAATGCACATGTATGTACCCTTAGAATTAGATCACGTATCTGTCCAAATCGAAGCTTTTATTTAAAATATCTGACACGTATTCGAATTGACGAATGAATCGAATATAATTTATATGACGCCGTTTAATTAAAACAAAATGAATTTACGAGTGATTTATATTTTCTGTTTCATTTTGTTAGAATAACTCAAATGTATTCTTACTTTTTACTTTTTAAAACGTGTCTTTGTATACCTTCCTTTGTAATTTTAGATTTCTGCTAATGAGCTGAGCCTGTATGACATTGTCCGATCCTCAGAGCTTTTAGGATTACCTCGAGCTTTTAGGTTCTTTATATCAAGGTAAAGTTTCAGTGAGATATATTTATTTATTAATTACAATGTTCACACTAATTTACAAACTATAGTATTTATAATGTTGGTACTATATTAAAATACATTACTATTGTATGTACATGTGTATTTTAATAGATTAATTAACTCATTTATATTTATTAGGTTGGTACTATAATACAAATAGCAATGTGTAATTCACTCAGCCTCGATATTGGAACACTAGCCGCATTATCAACTTTGTAAGAGATTGCAGAATGGTCCTCAGTTTGAGTTAGTTACTCTATTCTATTAAGAAACTTTATCATTGTTTATTTTGTGATAATAGATATATCTAACTGAAATTATCTTTGCATAAATACCTTTTATCTTCGAGTACACTAATATAATTAAAATTCATTATGGGAACATATTTTTGTTTCAAAACAGCATGAATATGTTTAATCGTATAAGCTTAAACTATTACAATCAACAATTATAATCTTAAAGGCCTTTATTAAAAAATCTATCAAAATTGTATACGCTAAAATGTAGTCTGAGTTTCTGGTTGTGTTCAACGACTAATGCAGCATATATACATTCAACAATATTAATTATTATCAACAACAAAAACAAATGATAAAAACAACAATTTCGATTGAGAAAATCAAACAAAACATATAGTCCTTTAAATTTCCCACAAGTCACGTCACGCTGACAAAATAACTTTAGAAGTATTAAACAAACAAGGCCGCTGTCTTAACAAAACATTATCAAAAAAGTTCCCTTAACTCATTGATATACAGTATTGTTCTCACAAAGTTCTTATTCAATAAATATTTGTTTTAAATGTTCTCTTACTTATATTACCATTATTTATCTTTCAAGTCGAATCTCTTACATTTATTTATTTTCTAAAAATGAAATATTTAGCTTTGGAGAAGCTAGACATTTATTTCTATGGCATGCAAGTTACAATATAAATTTCTTGTCCAAGGAGACCGCACCCATTGTTGTGCTGTCCGTCAGTTTGGCTGACTTCTAAACGAAATTAGATATTAATCTTAAACACTTATTATTCAACTGAAATATCATAGGAGTTGTATATAGTATAAGTTTAATGCCACCGGTAAGGTGATCAAAAACCAGCTTAAGCAATTCATTCTAACATAATTGATATTAATTTTCCCAATTTTAATACTAAAATATTACAAAAAAATAAGTCAGGGTCAAGTACTAGGCTAGAAGGGCTCCGTACATTTGTATATGAAAATGGCAAAAAATTACGTTTGTTTTATGGGAATCCTCCTTAAATATTTTTAATTAATTATTTATTTTTAAAGTGAATACATAACTAAATATTCTGTGAATAGTTCTTTGTTATGACGGCAATAGAAATACACCATCTGTGAAAACTTCAACTGTCTAATAGCTAGACAGTAAGATATAATCTCGTGAACCGTGGATAGTCCACGGTTCACGAGATTATATCTTCTGGAGACAGACAGATGGACAGACGGACAGACAGACAGAAGGACAGAGGGATAGCGAAGTGTTAGTAATAGGTTTTCGTTTTAACACATTGGGTACGGAACCCTATAAAAGGACATATTATTTGTATAGTTTAAATTTATTGCAATAAAAAAATAAATAAAAAACCCCCGATACCTAAAGACCTCTAAAAAATAATAATAATATTATTATATACCTATTGAAGTCGTTGCGCCGGGGGGCCGTTGTACGTACTTTGACGATGGTGTCTATTTTACAAAGTTTTTGGAGCTAATGAATGAGGACTTCCACTATACGATTCGATATTATTATTTCTTAATTTGCCTTACTAACTTACTTGCATTTTGATTTTTTCTTTATTAAGCGGTTCCACCAATAATTTGGTGTTGAAATTTGATAACATTAAAGCGCTTAATATGTATTATTTGCTTCTAGATACAAAGTTCAATCAAGTGAATCAGTTTCTAATTTCGGATTAAATACACTAACAGATCTAAGTTGAAAATTAATATTATATGTTAATAACTTACTTTGGTCACAACTTCGTATTTAGCTCAAAAGGGATAAAAGATGTAAAGTGTTTAAAGAAACACACTAGACCTCTGAAAAGAAATGGACAAACAAAAATCGTAATAACATCTTTGTTTCTATTTCTCTATCAAATTGTTGGTAAATATGAAAAATGTTGTCAGCCTTATATTAATTATTTTAAATAATTATATATTACAATATAATAATCGAGAAATAACGCAAACTTTTTTGTTGCTAGCTGTGCCTGCGACTTCGTACGCTTCGATTTCGATTTTGATAAAACGTACCCTTTGTACTTACCAATGTATGGAAAAACTATTAACCTTCAAACTGGTAAGCAGGAATGGAACGACAATAAGAGATTATTAACTTCTTTATTTGTTAACCGATTGTTAAAAAAAAAAACAAAATGTAAAATGAATGAAGACTGGTAATATATTCCTGAAAACCGCATTCAAATTGGTTAAGCAGTTACTGAGATTAGCGTGCATAAACATACAGACATACAGACATACACACATACAGACAAACAGACAAACTGAAAAATCCATTGTTTTTAAGTTCTCTTGCTCTATAAAGGCCCCCATTGATGTTTTTTTTTCAATATTTTCCATGTACAGAAATGGATCAGTGACTATTTTATTATATGTATAGATAATTGTTCAATTTTCAATGGCTGATGTTCCTATTACTAAATTATAATAATTAAATACTACTCAACATGATAATGACAATATATTCAAATCAACAAAAAAATACGAATATGTGTAAAATATAAATCTGAGTAAATATACAATTGGAAGAAACGAGCATTTTCATGTTAGACAAACAGACTTTGTCAAATATTAACGTCAGATGTCACACGGGACGTCTTTGTAATGCGTCATTCATTTTGAGATGAAAGCCACAGTCGCCGCATGCAATCCATTCAAGACCACAAATCGATCACTGGCTCCTATCACATCACATACTGATGTAACATCCATTACCTTTTTAAAGATACGTATCACACAATCTCGGCGACACAAGAAAAATGGTAGTGGTTTGCTGTTTTTTCAATTATGTTAATAGCATTTTCGTATTTATAGACCTATTTTTAAATATTATTTAAATATTGTTTTTTATCTACCGTATAAATAAGTAATTTTTATAGTGTAACTTTTTTTCTTTTTTTTATACTAAAAGGCTTTGTTTTTAAATTCTTTGCCTAAAACAAAATTTAGAACTAAATTCAAATAATGTTTGGTTGTCAATAAATCTCCGTAGATCTCATTCTACTTAATTGTAATTTATAGTAAGCAACTCTATACTCTCTAGACATTGAAAAGTATATCCGAAGACGGTGATATGATATATCTTCTTTTTTATGTAAATACATTTTTAATATGTTTCTTCTGTACATATAAAGAAATACTAATTAACTTTGAATGTACGTCAAGACAAGAGCCATAATATTCTTATTTTTACATTAAAATACGAATTTCCAAAAGGATTTACTAAATACGCAATACTTAACCCTACTGATAACATACATATTAAGTTAATTATTGTTTTTATAATTATCTTTGATGTGCGTTATTAAGCACAAAACGATAATCTTTTTAAAATGTCAGACTGGTTAGAGGGAAACCTTTGTGTATTTTAAATTGGACCTCTTAATTCAGCAAAGATTAATCCCCTGGACAACTGTAGGATTCGAATTTTGAAGTTATAAAGACTTGACAGATGTCATGAATATCTTTATTTCCCTAATTTCAAGACACGTTTAAAACTATGTCAGTGTGTGTGTTTGGATCACTTCTACTCTTTTTAATTAACACTTCTACTATTTTTTTTTGTTCAGAAACGATTAAGTATATAAGTACATTTAGCTCTTGGTTTAACTCTGTTGGTTTAATCAATAACAAAAGCTTTAAAATGACTTGTTATTAAATACAAGTTAAATAATTAATGTTAATATATATCTATAAAAATTTTAAATATTTTTTTAATAATAAAAATATTATATTATGTAATATAATTTACCAGTTAATTTAACAGTTATACAAACTGAGCAAGATCGTTCTTATAATTATTAGAAGTTATAAAATCTTTTAAAAATTTACGCAACAAGTTCATCAAGATTTTTCCTCGTTATAATAATTAAGAAAAGCGAATCAAGTAAACAACTACGCTTTAAGGGCAAAGTCTAAACTTTTTAATTGTTTTATATAATTCAAAGTCAATCCCTTCAAAAGATTTCTCTGAACTCCTATTTTATAAAAATACTATTTGCAAAATTGTATAAGCTGGTAATGATACTTTTTAATTAATTCATGGTATTCCCTTTTGTCATAAACATCCAATGTTTCTAACTAGACCTATTACGTCGGTTTACATCACAAAATCTTAATACGAGCAGTTCTTAAATTTTGAATTTCGAATTTCGAACGAATTTCGGTTTTATAATGAATCAATACTAAATTCCTTCATTAGCTAGACATTACAGCGTATTTAAAATTAGTAATATGAATTTAATATGACATAGAAGCTTTCTAAGTGCATATTCAGATGCAGTGTCTGTGCGTCATTGAAACAGTAAAATAAGTTTATGAGCGTCCAGTCGGGAACAAAACGCATAATTTGGTCATAAAACTGGGCTTTATTATCACAAGATACAACTCTTTACTCTAAGTAAGATAAGGGTTACGATGTACGTTCACAAGATTTTTTATTAAGTAACAATTTTTAATGATACTTTTAAGTAAATAGGTACTTTTTAAGGTATTAAAAGTATTAATTGTGTCTTTAAATAAATAATATATTTGTCTACATTCGTATGGTTTAAGTTTGAATAATGTTAATGGCACATAAAATGTTTTTTCTTAGAAAATAATGTACATTTTATGTAGTTTGAGGTCATTACCGTAATATTTCGTTATGTAGTAATAAGATATATTCATAGTTTATAGTAAATATACCTAGTCTTACCATAAGTATTGTAACAGAGAAAAAAATGTTTTTTTTTATTGGAAATAATATTTATTACTTTAACAGTATGTTAGTTTAATACACCAATATAAAAAAAATAAAATATAAAAAGCTTATTCGAAGTGGTATTCATTCGCTGCAATACAGTCCTTTAAACGTTGAGGCCAGTTATCAATAGAAGCACGCGCTCTTTCCATGGGAAAATTCTTCACTGCCATTCGTATGGATTGTTTTAGGGACTCCAAATTATCATGGCGTTTAGAGCAAGCTGTACTCTCTAAAACTGTCCATAAACCATAATCCAGTGGATTAAGATCGGGACTAGACAACGGCCAGTCTTCAGCTCTGATGAAGTCCGAGACGTACGCTTCAAACCAAGACTGCGTGGACCGAGCTATATGACCCGGCGCCCAGTCTTGCTGGAAGGAACATACTTGGTTATTGAACATGGTGTTATTAGGGGGCTTAACTACCTTCTCAAGAAGGGTATCTTGATATACTTGTGCTGATGTTATGATACCTTTTTCACAAAAATATGGCTCAGTGACTAACTAACAGGTAACACCCATTAAACCATTACTGAAGTCGGATAATTCCCACGTTGCACTCTGTCAACTAATTGGGAAGCTTGCTTAGAGGTTTGAGCATAAATACGGTAATTTTGTTTATTAAAATGTTACTCATTTGTAAAAATTCTCATCCGTAAACAAAATTTTTCTTTGACCTCCCTTTGCGTACCGCTTCAGTAGTTGTTCCGATTTTACCACCCTATTCATCTTTAATTTATCAATTAAGAAATTACCAGTGCGTCTCTTATAGGCTGCAAGTCCTAAGTCATCTCTTTAAATACGCGACATGGTTCTAGGTGCTATCTTCATTTCTCGAGATAAAATCTTTTGCTTTCGGACAGGATCTCTTTGAATTCTTTCCCTTACTTCTTTGACCACCTTTTTCGTACAAACACTACGTGGACGGCCAGATCTTTCTGTCCCAAACATAGGAAGTCTCATTGTACCTATTAACACGTTCACTGCGTTACGAGGTCTATAAGATGTCTTGCGGAACTTTCGTATTGTGCGGGGACTGAAATGCTGTTGTTTCACTCCTTGCGGGGGGCTCTAACTTGTAAAGTTCTTTATGTATGAGCAAGACAAATATACACATTTGTATCCTACTTGAAGGTGAGTTCATAGACATAATAAAAAAAATTAGGGATGGATTAGGTCCCTAACGCACAGTACTATAATTTTTTCATTACTTGCGTTAGGGGATATTTTAATACTCGTGGAATTACAGGCCTCGTAGACGCAAGAGCGGGCGGGGGGGCGGCGCGGGCGCTGCGTGTCTCGTTTTAGTGTTGTTCAAGTATCGATGTGAGGGGACGCGTGTACGCTTTGAAAATAACTTCGCGTAAATAAATCAACGTGTTTATATTTTCTAATTGTTTTGTTTTGATAAACAATGAGTTACCTTAAAACGAAAAAGTGTAAAAAGTCAATCGTTTTTTTGTGATCAATTTTTTATTGTGCGCAAATCATTACGATTTGCGCACAATGTAAAAATTCAATGTGCTTAGCATGTTTTAATGATAAACATTTTTTATAGTTTACAATAAATAATTAATTCGTAAAAAAACTTTTTCTATCGACAAATGACATTTTACTTACTTCCCATCACTAGTCACTTCACATATTGCTCTATCTCTGGTTGCGGAACGAGATACAATCGATGTCTAATTTTTTATTTGGATTTGTGGCTTATTCTTATGTCATAACTGCGTGCGAACCTAGCAAAATATAGAACAGTAGACTATCTTTGAATCACGAAATTTTTAAGTATATGTAATTGTTTTTGTTGAAGATATAAATTATTTTCAGAATTGTACTTTTAGGGGACTGATTAGGTCCCCAACGCACCCGGGGATAAATTAGTTTCGAGATCTTTTAGATCCCTAACGCACCAGCTGAAAGTTTTTTAATTATGATGTCGCAGTGAACGTGTTAATCGCCCGGTACTCAAACATTTGACTAATACCAAGTGTATGGAGAGTTTTAAAAATTGTATTTGGCTCCATACCTACTTTGTGTAATGCAATCACAGCGATTCTGTTATTTTTATCACCCCACTCCATTTTAACATCGCAAAATACTGTACAATGTATTGGCGCCAAAATAAGAAAACACAATGAACACTCGTATAAAAATGAAGGATTCCAAATTCAAACGTAACATTTTTTTATTTTTAATTGTAGCAGTATTTATGGCCAGACTAAGTATATGAGAAGTTATTTTAAAGTGAATAATCTTATTGACTCTTAAATATGATGATTTCAATTCGCGACCTATAAAAACTGTCGCCATGCTCTACCAGCTGAGCTATCGTAGAGTTTAGAGTAGTAAGTTTTGAGGTCGCGGTTTAGTTTTCATTATATATTTATTTACAATTTAACTAAGCTTATCATGGCCATACCTACTTTTATATATTTTTAAACATTATTGACCATTAGTTTTTAAGGATATGAGCGCCGTATTTATTCTCATTTGTGAAAATAAGCACTCTCTTCATCACATGTTTAATAAAATTGTTTTATGTTGTCTGAATTTACCGAATACACTGACAATGTTATTACCAACCAGTTCTACTTTAGTTTATTATCATTAAATAATATAATTTGATGTTAAATATATTATACAATTTATTTATTGTTGATTAATAGATTTTTTACTTGATGAAAAAATCATCATATCAGTTATAGTGTATTATAGAAAAGGAGTAAAATTGCTCTTACGAAGATTTATTTAAATACTTTAAAGTTAACGTAATGCAAGATTTAATAATACCAATTAAAATTTCCTCTCTATCTTCGAGCTATGGTTAGATATTCTTAATTTGATCTAATAACTAAGGCTGTCTGAGTCTAGTTGAGGCGAACAAAAGCAATTGAAAGTATAAACATTTATCAAGACGTCGAGTAAACTCTAACAAGAGATGAGGAATGTTTTCTATAAACCTAGATAACTTTAAATACTAGGCGATCTTTATGCGACGAACCTTCTAGAATGCAAAAGGTCATTAAGGTTCTAAGACTATTCGACCGTGACGATGATCTCTATATTTAAAGTGGTAAATATATAGCTTTTATAGTTTTTATTCAAACTCTTTTTTGTCTAATATAATTTAAAAACTGTTTAGAATTTCTGAAAAATTATAAAGTAGTGATAAATATCTTATAATTTATTTCATTTAAAAAGAATGTAAACTGAAATCTCAAAACCTACAAATTATAATAATGAGTCACTAACATTTTAAATTCCATTTATTTAACGTAACAACGACGTAAAATATAATTGGGAAGGTAATAAAGGATTTTAAGTGTAATTAATAAATTTCAGAGAATTCCAAACGTTCAAATTCCGATGTTATTTGAAACGGTTCAATTATTTCAAATTCAGTGTGATCATTATTTGATTCACGAGTAGGCCGACTTAAGGAAGACGCGACGAGACTTAAATAAAATTGTAATAGAAAATCAAATTTACGTCGTTAACAGTTATGTCAAGAGGGTTACGTACATGCTATTTTAATAAAAAGTATAATTCAATTTCAGAAATTCTAATATTATTCCCTTAAACGTGGCCCTATTTTATAGCCTAATAAGTCAGATTTAGTCTATATATTGTTAGGTCTAATATGTCAAAAATTGAAGTAAAAATTCTATATCGATTAAACATTATTTTATTCGTCTGAATTTAGTCAAGACAAACTTAGCTTATAAAGCATGTTATCCTCACAGATAACGATCATTATCCAATGATATAATACCGTTGACAATTGTAATTAGCTCTTTTCATGTATACAAAACATATTTACATATTTAAAAAAACTTTTTTATATATTCTAATATCAAAAAAAATATATATATTTTATTTTAAAAGTAAAAATCTATTACCTTATGGATAATAAATTACGTTATAAGTTTCTGGTAGAATTAAAAAGTAATCTGATTCCGTTCAACGAAAAAAATATTAAGTCATATTTCATAAATGTTTTAGACTTCATTTAGACTGGTTGGTTATAATTACTTATTTTGTTTACATAATTGACAATATAAACACCTTCATCCCGTCTTACCGTGAACACAATTGCTGCATAGCATTCGAAACTTCAGTTAAAATTTAAATTATAAAATTATACGCGTGTTAAATCGGTTAAAAATGTTTTACTTCCGTGTGTACAACTTTAAAATAAATATATAATTACTATACACTTCAACAGGTCTATATTTGACTTTGGTCTAGCATGCTAGCTACAAGTAATAAGTTGTGTACACTACGGCGTAGCGCCGTAGACTCGTTGATGCTGAACTCGTAGCGCGTAGAGCGCTTTCAATTGCAGCGCAAACACATCTATTGAAGTTTGACACTTAATCCTGACAGAGACGAAGCGACCTTTGCCGTTGTTTGAATTCGACTGCAATTATTGGTTATAGACTTTAGTATGATAGTAGTTTGAAAAGTTTCATATTGATTTAAAGTGGGTTTTATACACTGAATAGCAAAGATCCAAAGAAACTTGAATTTAATATAATTCCTACAGAATATTTTTAATCTATATTTAATTAAACTTTAAGTCTATGAATAATGAAAATATTAATTTCGTGTAATTACTCTAAATTAAAATACAATATGCTATATTAAATGCCTTAAAAAATATATCGTGCCACAGAGTTTCTTCTTAATAATGAAAATCCATAGATGGGGAAATGTTTTTTTTTATTTTATAGTAAGTCATTTGTAATTTAAATTCCTTTAAAATATTTAACCTTATAATATTGTCATGGGATGTATACACTCCAAAATTGTATACAAAACAAACGCGCAAAAAGCTTTTTAGAAAATTATACAATTGTCATCAAATTACATTCAAGTATACATATTAAAGATAAGACATCAGATGTGTTTTTCCTTCTAATGGAATGTTACAAGTTGTAGCTTAAATCATGTAAATTCACTAATAAACTTACAATTTATGTTATGTTTACGAAACTTTAATCGTCCCGTAGTTGCAAATTTTCCTCAAGCGGCTTATGCTCTACATTAGAAATTCAACGTTGGGTGAAATTTAATTTGTATGGAGCATGAATTGTTTAAATGTGCCTTCTGGTATTGTTTGCTCTCATATTTTAAAGTAGTTTATTGTCTTATATTATATACGGAAAAAGATTTGATTCCTAAAATCCTAACGGATTTAGAACATTACTTAAATAGATCACATTTATTGTGTAATAATACCTATGGTGTTTTAGTATTGCAGATACTAAACATAATAAATATGTTCATGTTCTCTGTATGTAATCAAATCGAACTTACACTAATAAGATCTTCCTCAATATCAGAGTACACCTGACCAATCATATCAATGTGAAGAGTCTCAATTAACACAACATGTTAGATCGGGTCAGCAACACGATATCCGGCTTTCGTGCTAACTTAAATATCAAGAGATGATACGAAATAAGATACTATGGGTAAGTGTCTAAATGGGGATCATATTGAGAGAAACAAAAAATAAGTAAAACTATTCTAGAATTGTTAAACCGCCTCGTCTGTCGAGTGGTTAGCGCGGACGCCTAATGTATAGGATGCAATGGGGATCGGGTTTGATTCCCGACAGGGACAGGCATTTATATAATGAGCATAGATGTCTGTATTTCTGGGTTTGTATGTTTTTTAAATATATTCTCAGTACATATTTATAAAATGTATTTGTATGTATTTGTACCGTTGTCTAACACCCTTAACACAAGCAAATAATTTGCTTACTTGGGGGTTAGATCAATGTGTGTAATTTGTCACACTTATTTGACACATCTTAAAAAAAACCATTAAAAGATAATAACACTTCATTGTCGTGCTTAAACATAATGCAAATCAAAATCATACGCTTTTGAATCAATTAACAATTATGAATCTGTCGGTTGTGCAACACACACACAAACACACAAATAACAGGTGTCATGCACACAAATAACAGGTGTGCTGCACACTGCCACCAATAAAATCAAGAGGTCCAAGACATAACCCAAAATGTAATCTTCTTATTTCGAGGGCAAACAATAACACCTTAGCAAGATCTGATCTGTCTAACTGTCTGACTTGTATCATCCATCTGAAATGTCTGATGTGTTTACATTGCACCCAAAGCTGACATATAAATGGTATAAGGGGATTTTTTAGTCCAGTATAACCAAGTTTTATTTGTATTTCTTCCTGATTTTTCAATTATTTACAAATTAAATAATGTTTGCAATAAAAATGTAAGATAGCTAAAGCACTCTGTGGTGTTACCACAAATTAGAGTATCATCCATACTGATAAATTAAATAGTCACTTAACTATCACACATTCATTTGTTTGCTCACATACAAACTATACTATATAAATTTTGATATTTAAGGACATTTTTAAAAGTTAGTACTTATTAAGGGACAATTTTAAATTATTGTTTAATTTAACATATAAAATATTGTTTATACGGATAAATAAATATTGGGATACTCATTTGCCATCTTTAAAAATATTTTATATGTTGACTGATGGTAAAGAGTTACCATGGGACAAATAAAACAAAGTTTGAGTCAAAGTTACCATCCAACTGGAACTAATAATTTGGAGAAAATATAGTGACAACGTCATAGGGTGATAATGTTACGGTTGAAATAATAGTACCCTGCTAAGTAAGTAGTAATACCCATATTTCACTAGTAAATGAACATTGCTAACAAATTTACAAATAATCTTGCAATTTGTAAAACAAATGCTACAAAACAATTTAAATAAACTCAAAGGAAAGTCTGATATAAATGGTTAAAGTTATGATTCGTTATAAATTGCTTTATTTTGGTTTGTTATATATATAAAACTTTAAAGCCCTTAAAAGAACCTAACACAAGGCTTCGTTACATACAGGCATGTTTAAACAGGTGTTTCATATTTCAAGTTGAATTTAGTTTGAATGTTATCAGCAACTTGAATTCAACCGCGCTAGCACTCATTCTAGAATTTAACATTCAAATTTAACCTTTTTACATATTAAAAGAAGTTCACACATATTATAATAATATAATGCATAAGGTACCTACATTATATTTTTTAAACTTTCATCAAACTAGAGTACTTTATAAGTAATAATTAGAATATGAGGTACATGGCAGATTAATTTTTTTTTTTTTAAATAATAAGATTTCAAATATTTGTCTGTTTATTTAATTTTTATTTACCTTTAATTTATATGTCATTCTTTTTATGAAACTTTTTTTCTGGTTATTATCTTTTGAAATCAGATTTTAAACACATTTAAGAATACTCATGGTTCTAAACGATTATCAATTAATTGTTAATCGATTATAAACTTTCAATAGGTTATTCCAAAAATCATAATACATTAAACTTATAAGATTAGAATTTCTTTATTGCAAAAAAAAAAAAACAAATACCGACGGCTAAACCTGCCAGACGAGAAAAGTTATTATTTCGCGATAAAACCCATCTAACACTATCAACATAAATTCACAAATGCTGTTGCATCTACACTACCTCAAAATCTAAAATGTAATATATTTGTGAAAACAAAATTTTCTTAACAAAATTTTGCATGGTAAAAGTGTGAAGTGGCAAATGTTTTGACTTTAAACATAAACAGCTGCGAACAGGAATTGCGGTCTACTCGTAGTGAGTTAGGAGATACCATGTATACCACATAGTACAATGTAGACATACTTACATCCACACTCACGTCTAGCTAAGTAATATATGGGTTTTTATAGCATTCTAATAGCACTCACGTTTATAGCATTCTAATTTAATAATTAGAATAGAGGTTTTTTTTATTTATTTTTTCATTTATAACTAATAATAGATTGATTTCTATTTTAAGATTTCGTAACCACTTCAAGCATTTGGTATCGTCCATTGACCTTAAAAGACGTGTAACTCTTACTAGTTTCAAATCATAATGTAACAGAGTAGTGAAAATGAGAGAAAATAGTTTGAACTTTGGACAAAGTCGAAAAGTAGAAAGAGGCATGGTGTTTTAATTTTAGTTTAAATATTTTTTTTTATGTTACGTTACCAGTTACGTTCAGAATAACTTGAACAGAAATTTAGGAATATTATCATATATCGTGTAATATATTTTACACGTGGTGTTTTATATTATTAAATAACACAATCCTGCTAGTCTTTTTCACTTTCACTTCTAATTTGTTTAAAATATATAGTGTAAACGAAAATGTGAAATTTTATTTATCTTGATTTAATTTTTATTCATATTGATTTTCTCTATATTTATTTTTTTCTATATTGATTATATTGACATTAAAATTAATAATATCCAACATTCAAATAAAAATAGAATTTGGATTAATATTCGTTATTTTTTTAAAATGATATATAATTAAATTAAAAATATATTATCATGGTATCTTTAAATATTCATCATTATTTTGTTTTATATTGTATGTGATAAATTTGAAAATTAGGAATTTTTCTTTAATTAGGGATTTAGTAAATAAAATAATATCAAAACTTATTTCTATTTTAATTTTCCATAAAAATCGTCGTAGAACTCTATCACTTCAACGCAATATTTAATGCTTTTCATTACACTTGTTGCATCAAAAGTTTTACAACAAGTGCAGATTATATTCTATTAATTACTTTAACAGCTATTCATTTTGTAAATCAGGATATAAACCATAGTAACCTTAATATTAAATGTAATATATCACTGGCAAAATCAAATACATCTCTCAAATATATATAAAGGAAATTTTAATAATAGATATCTCTGGAGAGGATAATAAATAAAATGGTGTACAGTAATTTTCCTTATTTCTGATAGTATCTGCCTAATAATATCCAACAAAATAAATATTCCACGAAATCTCATAAATATAGAAAATTGAGTTTTCCATGAATATTTTTCCACGCGGTAGAATAAAAGTTTTATCGGAAGAACTTACCTGCGAAGCGTAAAATTGTTGAGCGTGGGAAAGTGTCACTGGAGGAAAGAGTCTGTGTCACTGGGCTGGTATGATCACGTATTCAATAACAAACTTTTCAGGATTGCAACGCTTATATAGTCCAACGCCCCGCCCTACCCCGCCCTGGGGCGTTCCTTCAACACATTTCACACGATCATAGTTTCTCCTAAAAACTTGTTAACTTTCTTAGAACAGTAATTAGATTATTCTTTTTACTAAAATCTATAACAATTATGAACTGATCATATTAGTTTTTATGAGGATAATGGTCTCCAGATGTGAAAAGTTAGCTCTCGAATAAAATAGGAACCTTTCAAATAAGTTTTCATTTTTTTATAGACTGGTTTTATGTATTCCAATAGTAGACCAAAAATAAATTAATCATATGAATTTTTCAGCTCATATTTATTTAAAGTGTTTCGATTTTTGTGTTTAGTAAACAAAACCGGAACATTACTTTTGAATTGGTAAATGATTCTTCTTAGTGTATTTAAGATATATTTGTTTTTCTATCTAAGAATATATATTTACAAAATTTATTATAATCCTGTCTTACCAAGTGGGTTCTTGATTCCTTTCAATAACTTTTATAATACGACAAAGTATCACGTTACTTAATTATAAATGAAATGGATAGAAGTGATGAAACAAAATATTATAATCTGTTATCTAAGAGTTGTGGCTTACAATAAAGCAATTTTTTTATTAAATAAAAAAAAAAAAAAAACCTCCGATTTCTACGACTTTTCTTTACAAGAGTGCATCAAATACGCTTTCAATAATACGTATACTATACTATAAGTAGTAGTGTAGGAAAGACTCTACTTTGTGGAAAATTAAGTTGAAAACTGATTACTGAAGGAAGCACTCTTTCAAGAAAACTGATCTTTAATTTCATTGTGCACCTTTAATCTATTTTAGATATTATTCCATGATATAAAAACATTCAATACACCTGTGACATAATAGTCTAGTCTAGTAAAAATCTAGTCTTATTTATTCTTGCTACTCTAGCTTTTTCAATATAGAGACTTCCGGTAGATGAATATTCGTAAATATCTGTAGAGTTGCCATAAGTTCAGATTGAGCATAAAAACTCCATTATATAATTTTAGCACATTGTATAATAAATATTTTTAAAAATTCCACATTGTAATCATTACACCAATTATTTGCGTTAAAATAAAAAATAAACCTTTAAGTTAACTCCATTCTTATTTTAAAATCTATTTATATTCTTATTTATTTATAAAACTTTGAACACGTTCCTTGAAAGATGTTTTATAGCAGATTCCTTTTGATGTATTTGAGGAAAAAAAAAAAAGTTGTTTTTTTTAGCTTTTCGTTGTTTAGTAACAATATACAAAGAATAAATATAACAATATATTTTAGCGCTAGAAAACCTTTATTGTGATTTTCTTAAACTTAACTTTTGAAAATATTTAGGAGATGATAATGGACATTTTAAAAAGGACAATTAAGGAAAATAAATAACTCCATTTTATTTAAACTTCATATAATACAAAAGAAATGCTTTATTGACGATATTAGTTTAAAATCATACTAATAAGTAACAATATGCAATTATAATTTTTGTATGTCTATCCAGTTGACGTCAGCGAATCTCATCAATCAAACACTTGTCCACTTCAGCGATGAAATAAATGTTTACACTAAAAGTAATTAGAAATCAATTTTTCGACTAATTTGTGATTTTATTGAAAACTTTTACAACTCTATTAAATATACTTTAATTTCTCTTTCTATGCAGTATGTACCAATGTGTCTTTTAAGATTTTTTTTAGATATAGATACCATAGTACGGTCGAAAAAAATATTCCTTACAATGCTTGAAAACAAAATGATAAATTACATTAGAATAATAGGGAAGTATCTGAATTTATTGCAATATCAGAATCAATTGTATCCCACATCACGTACCAAATCAATAAAAACAGAGCATCTTAATCATAATGTTTCATACGTACACGAAATAATAATTTTAGTTAAGATATCTGTAATTATATAATATATAAATATAATCTGGTCTTATTTATTATAATATTTAGTTTGATAACTTAGATAATAATTTTCTAATATTGTTATTTAATATATATATTTTTTCTATAAACCAAATTTAATGATATCTATGATTAATACATTTTTTATATATGGTATACACAAATATACAAGTATAATTTAACTAAACAATCTACCTATATATAAGAAGCTAACTGTAGTAGTAATACGATATACCAACCATTTTAGAATAATTATTAGTGGTATTCAGACATACCATTTATATTAGTATAAAACATATTTTAAACATTATTCATAGTATTATTATTTATGCAAATTACTATAATTAAAAGTCTATCAGAAATCCTTAAAGAGCTCAAACGACTTTTTATTGTAGGTTTACCATCAAGTAAATCTTTAATTGTATTTAATTTATTTAATCATTGCTAAATCTTTTACACTCGAAAGATAAAGGGTTTTTAAAGTCCTATATTTTGTTATACAAAACACTTTTGTGTACAAAACTGGCATTTTTATCTTTGTTAACAGACGAGTGGGCTTCATCTAGTAGAAAATATGTAAAAGTTACGTAGTTTGTATTGATCGACTTACAAAAATCATTTATTTTTCTGACCTAGAATACAGTCTTCTTTATTCTAGAGTCAGTTAGTGCTAAGTATTTAACATATTAATAAAATATTCTGTTATTGGACATAAATATAATACTTTATTATGCTTTAGCACATAAAATAATATATTATGTGTCCATTACCAACGAAATGATATTTTTATGTTGAGCTCTAATTATTATAAGTATTCAAATATAATAAATATTAAGTCAAATATTATTACGAGGGTAAATAAAACATAAATTTACAAATCATATATAATTTATTAAAAAACTAAACATGTTAGTTTTGAATATAAGTAAATACGTCATCTAACTCATAAAACACTATTAAAATGGACAATTACTCAGACCCATTAAACCATACATTAAACCTCTTACAATATTTGATCCACTGACTATTGTATTATCGCATTGGGATTTGGCAATTTGTAATACATTTCTCTCTATAATTTATGATTTGGACCCTGGTTTGTTACAGAGCATTCAATGTATAGGAACATTACTCGTCGTCACTTTAACCGGTTCCCTATATGTTGTACTTTGATTTGTTTTTGATTTCGACATGAAGTCGTTAAGAAGACGTCGTAAATGTCTCAGCGTGTGATTACTTACTTAATAAACAGAAAATAATTGATATTCACGATTAATATAACATGAACATTAAAATTTGTCACTAACATTTAAATAAAAGTTTCTAAATACTCAAGTAATTATAAGCATTCTTTGACAGAAAGTTATTAAAACATAGTATCGGTTAGTTGACGGCTATTTGCTATAAATAGACTGTGTGCATCGAACCGATGACTCCTGCATCGATCTGGCGAGGACAAGCCGATAGCACTATCCAGGTACACCATCGCCTTCAGACTATTTATATTAGGCAACTAATTAATATCATCGTCTGGAAGTGAGGTCGTCTAGAATAATAAGTCATTGTTATTCATTCAATTGAATAAACAACAAGAAAAACTTCTCTGTATACAATCTTCTTTATAATTATGAATCTCATATGCACACGAGAATACAAACGATTATGTAAAAGTAGTACGCAAATAATAACAACATACGGCCATCGTCTATTCATATCGTCTTTTGAATCCTTACCTAAATGTTACAACAATTTTGAATACATAAAATAACATTAAAGGTAAAATATGTAAAAAGATCGTCAATAATGATTTTATTTCCTGAAATTAATGTGACATGAATCATCAAAATTTATTACTTATTAAGTTTTAAAGCTAGATTACATTTAATAATAAGTAAAAATAAAATAGTAACCTAAAATATCGTAAAACAGTAGGTATATTCAGCACTATACCATACTGTTAGATTTCTTTAGTAATTACAGTACGATACCTAAAGTATTGTTAATAGTTAAACTAAGTTAAACCACTAGCAAGATCTAACAAGATAAATGAAATCAAATTTCTCAAGTTACGTAATATAAAAATGAATAAATAAACGGGATCTCTTATTACCTTAACGTTATAATATCATAGTGAACGTTGACATTTTGAAAAATTGATTCGCGTGAGATTCCTACTAAGCAGAAGCTATCCCCCCCCTCCCCCCTCCTCTACCCCCCACCCCACTTGAAATATCACTTGTATACTAGTTTTTATTAAAGAACTTAGCACGATTTTTTATTCTGAAGAACTAATTTATTTTTAGAAAGATTTTTATTTAACAAAACAAAAAAAAAATATTTCTCATAACTTATAACATCAAAATCATGGGATACTTTTTATTATTTTTCGTTAAGCTTGGCTTAATAAGTATTATTATTATAAAGGTAAGCTCAAAGACGTTGCGTAAAGAATATCGTAATATATTGGCTTTCAAAAGAGAACAAACAAAAAAAAAGTTCCCACTTAGTTAGACAAACAATATTTAGAGCAGACAGTAATAAAAGCTTTCATTATATCTATATTATATTAGTCGTAGTAATGAGTATGTAACTTTTTTCTTATAAGAACAGAATCATAATAATATATCATTATACTAACATAATAACCAATAAAATGTAATAATTAAAATAGGATTCTTCTAAGTTCAAGGGTTGTAATTAAATAATGATTTTAATTAGATAATTTAAATTTTCTCGCAGAATCCTCTTTCCACCAAGGGTTGAGTCTTGATTTAAGATCTTAATAAATTAATGGTATCCACTGAAGCAAGCAAACCGTCAAAGAGTACTTAATCGGATTCAGTTTTATCTCATTTCTTAAGAAAACCAGATACTTAATATTTAATTCAGTTAAGATCTTCTTTGTTGTAATAGAAATAACCTATGGCGCGAAATAACTTTTGTTAGCGACTCCGACCATAAACAAGAAATGTTATTGTTTTTCCTTTTTTTATCGTATAAATTATTACATTATAGATAAAAAATTATAACAATAACTCTGTTCAGCGTCACGGGCGCAGTCGATTTATTGGAAAACGTCATCAAAAGGTCTTCTCAACCAGATGTAATTCAGAATAAAAATTTAATAAGAGGTAATGAAAATTCCTAGCGATAAAAGAATTATTAAAATTGCTTTCTTATTTCTAGAATATATGTATAATAAACAAGTAAAACTTTTCTCTATTAATATAAACATATATAACAAAACCATAAAGTTTTAAATTGTAAGGTATCGCCAAGTTTTATCAGTAGTGTATGTAATATGCTATATAATAATATTGTATTTCTAACACCTTATGGAAGAGGAAAGTGCCTTTTACTCCAAAGTAGTTTCCGATATAATGACTATTTATTGTAAATGCAAGTTTTCACGCCATTTCCGATGCAAATGTTGTTTCTAAAACCACATCTACTATTATTTACCTATTATCGTTTATAATATAGTTTACTGATCAAGTTGAAGTACGCTTCAATGTTTTATTTAATTATATCATTATATTACTTATTTTTTTATACTTAGCTATATGAGCAATTCAATTATTGATGTTTAGTTTAATGTTTTTATTTCCGGTTTATTAATTTGTTAACCTCATTGTCTTTAAATTTGAAAATGCTTTAGCATTAAGTCCACCAATTGTACTTTATCTTGTACAGTGAAGTATTAAAAAACAAGTATTAAATGAATAAATAAATTCTGTAATCAGGTTTATTTAAAAATAATTATTTTTAATTATTGTAAGTTTTACATCTACGTACCCAAAAGTACTGGTATTATAATTATTATAGCTACTGGCTGGAATATATAACATCAGTACTTTTTGTGTTTATTGTTAAGTGTTTATTGAAGAAATAGTAAATTGTTTCTTCAATACTAAATTGTTTTTCTTGTCAAATATCATCTGCAAAGAAACAATGTCATACACATTCAACAGGTGACTTCAATATTCTTATAGCATAAACGTTTGATTTTTGTATATCAATACTAATATTGTGTGTTAAAACCAATCCTTTATTTTATATCTACTTTTACTATTTATCTCTAAATAAACAATTTTTTTTACGAACGACCAAGATACACTCATTAATGATGTAGTTAAGTTAAGTAAATTTCCAAATTTAATGAAAATGCAGAATTACATGAACAATAGAATACCTATTTTCGAAACGAATCATTGATTTAAAAAAGATATGGCGAAGTGAGTTAACGAGTGCGACGCATCTGGGGTCTTATTTAATAAAAAACCCTTGACTTAACATTACGATCCGAAAGCTCTTTTTTCTACTTGTCAGGGGCTACGTAGGTACGTATTTTATTTAGTTGTCTTTTGACTCAATTGTTTAAGTTAATCAATGAAATGTTCGTCCTATATGTAGGTATATATTTTATATAAAAAAGTGAAAATTATGTAGTACTAGGTAGTGGGTATAAGTATATATATATATATATATATATATATACCTAATAATCACAGCGTAATAAAATCTCAGAAAACTTAGTCCAACTTTGATTCGAATGTTATGTTTAATGAGTCTCTGTAAAATTTAACGCCCTTAAAATAATCATTATTCTGAAGAGTTAAGCCATCATTCAAAATATCCGTTTTATTGTTTGGATATAAAGCCTTTTATAACTCTGTTTAATTATAACACTGAGTTTATACTATGCTTTTATGCGGAATCGCGTATGCCAGAGAAGTCTATCTTCCCTAGATGTCCTGGATCTAAAGCAAGGTACAATCATTTTGATAACAAATAAATATTATCAAGTAATAACATACAATAATTGAAAAAATATATATATTTTTAGGATACGTAAGTAATCAATAGTACAGTAATCTATAATTATTGTAAGTCCCTATAAACTCAGCGCGTATCAATTATTCGGTGACAATGCTTCGGAAATTTTTTTTCGCTTATTTTTTAAATATCTTTACAAAATACAGGAATTTTAATTTTTGTACTGTTTGGATAAAATGTGCTTCGCTATTGTTAATTAAAATATTTTTTTAAGACGGGTTTATACATTAAATTCTTTTAATATGGAGAGAATTTAAATTGAGAGATAGTGGAGGGTGGGTAGTTAGAGAGTTCAGACTTGTCCGTTACTTTTCGATTACAAGCCATAAATGATGTGTTCTTGACTCTTTTGAAAATTTAAGACCTGAGACGGTAAAATGTGTTATAAAAGTCTATTTGGAAATCCATAATTTTTGGAGATTAGGTACATCCCAGTTTCAGGTCTATCCCACTGGTTCCATTCACGTGCTCTCGAGTATGGGACTCCTAGCACTAAAATGTATGTGTTATTTATCCCGTGGGAGTTTTGGGACTAAGTCGTGTCTGATTTCTTATTATCGGACAACAATCATGGGACTGTAGGGATTGACCACCGGTTTTATGAATAAAAATGATGGTTCTTGTCTAATTTGTAAGCCTTCCCTAATTTTGTGGAAAGCAAACTGGTTCAATAGTAACACATAGGTAAGTAAGAATGGGAAAAATTGCAGCTTCCTGTTTTTTATCTCTGGATATAAAGATCTATACATAGGTACATTTTAAATTTACGTTAGGCGTATACAGCAAATAAAAATATAAGTATAGGTAGGCTACTACATACTAGTTATGTGGAAAAAAATAAATATGATCTTATAACTATGTATTTATTTATCATGTAAATAAAACATAAAATTTTCGTCTTTAGTCTTTTAAACTCTTCAACAATATTGATAAATTGTCGTCTGTTTCTAGTAATAAAAAAAAGAATCCTTTTTGTCAGTCTTCACATGACGAATAATGTTAGCAAAAAATATTAGTAACTATTTTTAAGGAATCCTTTTATTTATCAACTAGGGGTCGCTCGCGACTTCGTTCGCGTGGTTTTTAGTGTTGCCGCCGAGTTCCATACAAAATTGATAATTAAAACCCTTAAGGGTGGAATTTAAAAATCTTTTCTTAGTACACCACTACGTAGAAAAAGAAATGTATCCTCCAATTTTACTATCTCTGCGACCTGCAGTTTAGACTGTATGCTGTAACTAAGTCAGTCAGAACCTATTAGATTATATTAAATTTGAAGCATTTTTCATTGCTGCTTAACTTCTATTAGTCACAGCGAGATGATATATACCCTATAGCCTTCCTCAATAAACGGACTATTCAACACAAAAAGAATTTTTCAATTCGGGCCAGTAGTCCCAGAGATTAGTGCGTTCAAACAAACAAACTCTTCAGCTTTATAATATTTGTATAGATTTCCAACGTCCATGCTTTCAAGAGGTCCATTTCAACCAAACAACTCAAATAAATAGCTAGGTATGTCAAAATCGTTATCGCTAATACATCAAGAATTGCTGATAGCATCAGCTCAAATGACAGTTTAGCAGTAGGTATCCATCTCTTCTAATATTCGCTTTTGCAATCATTTTCAAATTTTTAACTGCGGTTATCCTCTTTGAATCGGCGTTCTAAATCTGGAACATTAAAACTATATTTTCTAGCGCTGCTCCACAAGGTCCTATGACGTCTCATGTCTTCCGCAGACTATCGTAAAGACCGAATGAAGTTCATACCATTTTACACCTCTTATCTGGATTTTTATTAAAATCCCACCAAACCAAATTCGATGTCAGAAAGCGGCGGCCGTGAAAAAAAGAATGGTCTAAACTCTTTTCTTTAGTTTTAGTTTAAGTAGATTTTTTCTGTTTTTTGTAAAATCAAAAGTTCTTTATCTGTGCCCAAAAGATTTTTAATAGAACACATTTTTCTTTAAATAAGATATTTTAAATTGACTCAAGGAATTGATAAATTAATTGTTTTATTAATTTTTTTAGTTTAAATAGTTTTTTTCTGTTTTTTGTAAAATCAAAAGTGACAGTTCTTTATCTGTGCCCAAAAGATTTTTAATATACTCAAGGAATTGATAAATTAATTGTTTTATTGAAAAATAATAATGAAATAGCTACATTAGAGGTATAGATAGTGTAGAGGCAATTTTTAGTTATATTGCTATAATAAATAAGACAAAATAAATATTTTTTTATTTTTAATACCAATCAAAATATACACAAGCTTGAACAAAACAAAACAACTGCATCAAAATAAGTAAAGTGCGTTAGCTTTATACTCAATCCAATAAGGAACATTTAATAAACACAGACGTACTTAATATGAAGAACATTAATCAATCTTCATAAAACATACGTCTAGTACATAAATATAAAAAATATAAGTTTGTAAAAATTGGGTAACGTAATATAGAATTTGTACATAACAAACAGGTTCAATGACCTCGTCGGCCTCCAAAGTCATTATAAATGATACAATGTTAATAAGGCACTGTTGCTGGTACAACTTAACTATAACATAATTTGATATATTATGTAATTTGTCGGATAACAAAACAATCTTTAAACTATTTGTCTATTTTTAATGAAAACATTTCTATATAAATGAATTTCATATCTACTATACTATGAGACTATTGATATAGTATATTGGACATAATATTGTATATGCCACTAACATAATAATTTATCCTATTAAAAAAGTAAATCTTATACAGACTGACAAATATAAAGATAACGTTAAATGCTTTTATAGAAAATAACAGTACATGGCCTAGTATTCGATATTTTTGGTGATGTTGTTTTTAACCAAAAATTAAAAAAAAACGTAAATCTCAGATGTTACTAAAATATATTCAATAAAGAAATATATATGTAAGTCTTACAAAACATGCTAAGGCTTTACTAAGCTTTGAGGCATTTTATTAAAATTTAAATTAGTTTTAGAAGCCTTAGCTTAACCTAATAATATTAATGAAAAACAAGTTACGATAAACGTTAGTAATAAAAAAAAACATATAATTCGTACCTAATCTAACATATCATATATTCAGCGTCTGATAAAAAAGTACATTGACGATACAAATATTATATAAGTTCACATCCAAATCATTAAAGCACGCTTGGTATACAACACAAAATCAGCGGAAACCCTTAGGGTTTATATGATGCAGGTTGCAGTGGTAGCAGAGAGTGACCAAGGCGGTGCGGAAATCGAAGATAAGTAGAAAGAAGTCTCGCAGCCATTCAGCGGGAGACGTTCTCTCTACGACCTCATGTCAACGAGACCTCATGAGTCGCTCGCACTGGGCCAGCAGGTACTTCTTCTGTTGTTCGTCGTACAGGAATATCACTTTCCCGGAGCCGGAACTCGGGAACATGCCTAGAACCTTCTTTTTGGCGGTCGGTATGTACACGCCCTTAGGAACTGTGGTCGGCACGTCCGGTAACTCCAACCAGAGGTAACTCCATACAATCTGAAAAAAAAAAATGTTTATTTTAAGTATATTTATTACGTCATTTTTACATATATTCTAAGAGGTAAAAGTATGGTGTTTTAATAAGGTTAGTTATCTCAATTAATTTTCACAAATTATAATATTTGAAAAAAAAAAGTAATTTTATAACCAAATAATATTCATTACTTCATACTTGTAAAAATTTAAAATGTATAGACAAGATAAATTATTTTTTAAATATTATATTTAATCATAAATATTGTAACAATTAAAAAAACAAATACACTTGGAATGTACGATTCTTATATGAATATTCACTGTTTTTTTCACTCCAATAGGTGATAAATATTTAATAATATTCAAATGCAAATGGTAATTTTGAAAGATCCTTATATATTTATTTTTTATGTTATTATACTTTTGTAAAAACATACATTACTTAATAAATTTTACGCAATAAAAAAAAACGTTTACTTTGTAACATTTTGAATGACAAAACTAAATATATTACAACGCTATTAATATTAAGGCTAGGAAAATTATAAATAAATTACAAAAAGACATATATGAGATCACTAAAACGTTGTCAAAAACTAGTAATCTATTTTAATATCTTCATGAAATATTCATATTTTGATATTGAAAAATGTCCACTGAATATTTCTTATAAATAATTCATATAACGTGGGCTTTCAGGTTTGTAACATCGCTACAACGACTCCAGCTAATCATTAATACATCTTATATTTATGACTAATATCGTTAACATAAATGGATCGTCAACTTCTAAGTACTGTTGTTTTTATTTTATGGGTAATACAATAAATATACACGATGTTTTTATATTAGTGGTAAAATCATTTACAAATTTAACAATTTTTGTATAGAAATAATTACAATTGGATTTAATTTCGTAATTTAAATAAAACATTGTATATTACGATGTGATTAATTAAATAGACGGTTAGTGACTGGAAATTTTGTTGAATTTTATAAAGTAGACTTTTTTGATCAATAAAATAAAACTACTAAAGAATTGTGTTTTAGTTATTGTTAGCTACAACATCTTCTCTCAAATAATGAGCCAAGCTATTATCTAATTTTATTGTAATTTTAGACTTAACTAGTTTCTGTATTCCCAGTGAAAATAAGATTTCATTTCTGATTGAAACTAATAATTTATTTACTCAATAAGCTAATCAGTATAAAAAAATTACCAATATATTTATTGCCAAGGCAAACAGAAACAATATTATATTATTTATTATAATTATTTAAACACAATATTTCGTT
The DNA here is from genome assembly GCA_959347405.1 of Napeogenes sylphis. Lineage (NCBI taxonomy): Eukaryota > Metazoa > Arthropoda > Insecta > Lepidoptera > Nymphalidae > Napeogenes > Napeogenes sylphis. The sequence continues at coordinate 22,226,109 of OY365788.1, read as the reverse complement.
CCAACAATTTTAATTAAACATCATTCTACATGGACATTTTGTTTAAATGATTTTTTAAGAATACATACCTGCCATCCTCCGAAAACATTGTTCTTCTCCAGATACAGAATACGTTTGTCCGTACACATGACCACCTCCTTGGCCTGGATCACCCACACGTGGGCTTCATACATGTCCGTACTTACGAACTTACCCTGGAACAAACACTACACAGTTGATACACCGCAACATTTAATAACATCACAGATAATGTATCATAAAATATATATTACAAATATTTAAAACAATCAATAACAAATTAAATAAATCAATAATGTACAAAAATAAAAACATCATTCACTGCACTGGTTCACTGAGCAGCAAAAATAATGAAGAATTTAAATATATTTTTTAGTAGTAAATACAGGTTTGGAAATAATGTGTTTATTTTAGTAGTAAAAATATTCTTTATAACATAGACGTAGAGCCGCACTCGCGTTACATTTCGTTACGCGAGTGCGGCTCACATAACGTACGTGTAAGAGTCGTAGTCAATATTGGGCCGCAGTATAAGTGTTACGCAAATTAAAATAATTAATGTAAAGTATAGTCGCCCTGTTGGTCCTGTGGTTAGCGCAGACGCCTAATGTATAACGACGCTATGGGGCTCGGGTTCGATTCCCGACAGGGAGAGGGGTGTATGTGATGGGCATAGATGTCTGTATTTCTGGGTTTTATTAAATATATTCTCAGTGTTTATAATAAGTATTTCTATGTATTTGTATCGTTGTCTAACATTATTAACACACATAAATAAGTTGCTTACTTAGGATTTAGTTGAATGTGTGTAATTTGTACTATATTATTATTACAGAGTTAATAATCGTCAGAGTACCTTCTCCAGTTCGAAGAGCATCTTGTACCCCTCGGCCTGCAGTCGTGAGTAAGGCCGCACGCCCACGTCCGCCGCCAAGTAGCGCGCCGCACGACGCTTCGTCACCTCCTCCGACAGGTCGGCCGCCCTGACACACACACACACGTGCGACTCACATCACTATGACCTTCACTAGTGTTGTAACACTTACCGATTTATGATTGGGTTTACTAATTTAATAATAATATTAAAAGCGTTCATTGCGTTTGCTTGCCTTTTAATTAAGATCTGTATATTTTTGTATTAAATATAAATTATTATATGGCTTACTAAATATCAATCAGAGGAAAATATTAATTATAAAATATTTTTTTAATTGTGTCCAGATAACCAAGACAAATAAAATTAATAATTTAATTTTGTGCGTCACTATATTCAATTTTACTAACTTGCTTAAATATTTTATGATAAATCATATTTCACATAATGGAACATAAATCGAAAACATTTTTTATTAAATTACCATTTAATTAAAAATAAAGGAATAAATTCAATTCTGTTACCTAACGAATAAATTAAATTCTTTTACCTTACTAATTACGAACCAAAAGATTTAAAAAGGGAAAACTATTAATAGTAATGAGAAAAATATTGATAAAATACAATTGTGAAATATCATGTAATTAAAAAAAAAACTGTTCAGTGTGAGGGAATTTTGAATCGAAATACCTAAATTTAAGGCGCAGCAAACGCGACAAACGTACTTAACATAAGCTGAAGCATGAAAACGAATAAGCGGTAAATGATTGACAAAATAAATAAAAATAATTAGCAACTACTTAGAGAATCAATACTAACGCAAAGCAACAGATAAAATACATCAAACTGATCGCATGATTGAAACCCCACCATCCATCAATACGAGACGGCTACAGTGAGTAGATGTAGTGACCCCGTCCTAGGTTCATTAGAACTAGCCTATTCCAACGGGAGCTACGAATAACCTTCTAACGGTAGAGAGCAGGCCCGAGGTGAAGTCGACGAGGCCCCCCACGGGGCGCACGATCAGCCCCACGGCGCCCCGGCCCAGGCCCATGAAGAAGCCCCTCGCGCCCCCCGCCGCCGCGCCCTGCAGCGGACGCACCACCACGCCGCGCACGCCCTCCACCACGCCCTACGGTACACTACCACTCATTGCCTTGATGCTACACTACCATGGTGGCTTGGTTGCACTAGAGAACCCTCATGACTTCTGCAGATACTAGGACACATTTGTAGAAGAACTTGGTGTTGTATCAGAGATAACTAGGTAGAAAGAGAGAGAGAGAGAGAGAGAGAGAGAGAGAGAGAGAGAGAGAGAGAGAGAGAGAGAGAGAGAGAGAGGGAGAGAGAGAGGGAGGGAGAGAGGGAGGGAGAGAGAGAGAGAGAAAGAGAGAAAGAAAGAGAGAGAGAGAGAAAGAGAGAGAGAGTATGTAGAGATAAGTGGAGAGAGATAATAGAGATAAATAGGTAGAGAAATAGAGAGAGTAGAGAAAAGTAGGGAGAGTGAGTAAAGAAAAGCAGGAAGAGAGCGAGAGAGTAAAGAAAAGTAGGAAGAGAGAGAGAGAGAGAGTAGAGATAAGTAGAGCGTTGGAGGGGGGGGGAGAGGGAGTTGAGATAAATAGGTAGAAAGAGAGAGAGAGAGAGAGAGAGAGAGTAGAGATGACCGGTGAGGTATCAGAGTTAAATGGGTCCTTAAAATATTCTGCGTCTAATGCCGATGTTCCACCAGACCCCTAATGTGCTCCTATTGACATAGCTATTGTTCTGAATTGGCGTCTTGAACCTTTTGTACAGAATTACAGACAGATGTACGACTGCCTGTGCTGTTATCATATAAAAAACTACAGAAGGCACAATCCACGAATTATAAATTTATCACCATATTCAAATAACTACAACAACTTCACTGCCCTAAATTTACAAATTATTCGTCTTGAATCGCAAATCTTGAAACACATTTTGACGAAAATATTCCAAGGGTTAAAAAAGGTGGATATATTAGATAGGCAAAAAAATATATATTAGATAAGCAAAAAAAATTAAGCAAGCAGGAACATTTATATACGATAATTAAAAGCACAGCATAAAACGCCAACACCGCAGCAACATGCAGAGATATTTAAATCACCTCTTGACAGCATCGAACGAGCCGGACGCGAAATCGACAACCCCAGCGGTGGGTCTCGCCACCAGCCCCACGGCGCCCACGCCCAGCCCCTTAAAGAACCCTTCGACGCCCTGGTCGCGGGCGCCCTCGTAGGGCTTCGTTACCAGCCCCGTCACGCCGTCCACCACACCCTGCATCCCATATCACTCAATGTTTTATGTTTGGACATTCCTACTTCCTTTACATTTAGACAATCCTATTTTAGTACACGCAGAAGGAATATATTATTATAATTATTAAAAGTCTGATTGTTCTTGCTTTAGTATCTTTATATAATAACAGAATCAGATAAAGAGGGATATCAATTGAAAGACTTTCATACCATGAAGAGTCCCTTCCCGCTCCTGGCGAGCCCCTCTTGTAAGTTCGCTGGTGGCTTGTTAATATTGTCTCTACGCCGGCGTTGGTAATCCTGAGAAATAAAAATCATTAGACTCCTTAGATATAATGAGTTTTTCAGGTTTTGTCTTCTTGTTTTTTTTTGTGTGAACTTTATTCCGATGGAGAAGCCCATATTATTTTCACACAACTTTGTAGAAAATTATTTAAGACGTCATTTCTAAATCAGGTGGTGTGTAGTCTAGTGTGCAGTCTCGTATCAACATGCACCTTATCGAGTGAGAGCGCGGCCAGTCCGTGTCCCATGGCACCGGTGATGCGGCTGACGGCGCCGGCCGCCCCGCCCACAGTGTGACCCACCAGCGACCGCACGCCCAGCATCAGACCCTCCGCGAATTCACCCGGGCCCTGGATGGCGCCCTGGACACAGAGAGGATATTATACACTATACAGCGAGATCGAGATAGAGCTATCAGAGTCAGATATCACTGTTTTTTGTTTTGGTGGCCACACTATTAACTAATTTATATCTATATAAAATTTACCTGGAACGGTTCATAGAAAAGATCTTCCACTCCTTTCTTCAAGCCAATAACCAATCCATAGGGGTTGCCGATCACATCCAATCCGAGCACCAACACGTACAACTGCTTCAAGGCTTGCCCCGTGTAGTGGCTCTGCACTTGACTTATTAACTCCTTTTGCGACAAGAACTCGAAGTTTCTTTCATAATACGATAACCTTAAATGAACAAGATAATTGACATATTTGTCATAAATTGATTTCAGAAATTTACAGTCACGGCATAAAGATCTCCGATATTAAATTTAAGTATGAATATTCGTTATACTTACTTGAATACGACATCATTCATGTCAGTCAACGTGACTCCTATACTCTGTAGCACCGTACCTACAAACGTGGGCAGTTGAGTGGCGCCACCCAGTGAAAATGATACGTGAACCTACAAAATAATGTATTATAATATAAAATATTAATAGATTAAATTATCATAAGCAATAAAATATTTTAGGCATATTTAAAGACCTTAAGAGGAGATAAATGCAGATTATCATAGAAATTCTTGAGGTCAGATGCGGCACCGATAGCAGCTAACGCTTCCAAGGGTTGACCTGCCTTCTCTATATCCAATTGGAAGGCATCCAACTAAAACAAATATACATAAACCATAAATAAGACGTCTATGTATTACATATTAAAATGTAGGGTCACTTACGGCTTCCTGTTCTGTTAATAATCTCTGCGGGAACATTCCCATCAGCGCGTTGATGAGACCCATGTCTACTTTCACGTGGAATTCTTGAATCAACATTTTATAATACTTGTACTGGCGCACTTTACTGTGTTCCATTATTCGTTCGACTATGGCGATCTCGATAAACGGCTTCGTACCTACCGAAAAAGATAATAATGAATACAGGTCAAACTTTTAATAATTTAAACAGAATAATAGTCGCATAGCACGATATGTATGCGGTGTACGTACCGGTGGGGTCGTCGTTAGCGACGGAGCGCGGCGGCGGCACGGGCGCCAGCAGCACGGGGAAGGTGGGAAGCGGCAGCTGCTGGTCCACCTGCAGACGGTGCAGGCGCGCGCGCAGCCGCCGCGAGTGCGCGCTCAGCCCGTAGCTGGCCCACGCGCCCGGCTCCTGCATGCGGCGCAGGACGCGCGCCTGAGGACGCAGCTGACGCATTTCCGCGAAGTCCACCTGAGGGGCAGGTACTGTAGGGCCGACTTTTGCGGAGCCGTCTCGGTATTTGTATCTCAATATTATTCATTGTATTTATTTAACCTACATACTCCAAATCTATTTATCAATATATTTATTTCGTCTGGACTGTATAGACGATATATGGTATACCTCCGTCTTCTCGTCGATTTTGACGATGGGCGGCACCTCACTGGCGCCGGCCAGCTTTTCGACCAAGTACTTCTGATACGCCTCCTCCAGCTGTATCGCTTTCGGCCCTTCGATCTTTTTGTATCGCCGCGACCCTATCTTACACTGCTCCCATATTATTCCCGAGCTGCGTTACAAATTTCACATCAGATAAGGATAATTCGAACAGAAACTTTAATACAAAATTTTTGTATAGAATTTAAGAACCCACTTGGATATGCTGACGTAAAGAATCTCAGTAAGTTCTGGATCGTTGACGAGCGACAGTCCCAGTCCGTGCATGGCCAGTACTATCTCAGTGTGTACGTGCTCGGCCTCCCCTATGGTGTGAGCTCCTCTGGCCAGCTCCCCGTCCTCAGTGAACAGCACCACGCGCTGCAACCCGTCCAGGAACGACACCCACCAGATACGTTGGGTTTCGTTAATCCTGGAGATATATTGTTTATTAAAAAAAATATAGCTAATTCAGCCTATTTTAACAGGCTAAATATATGCATCAATCATCACGAATCACGAAAGTTTCAAATTAAATTGTCGAAAAATATGGCAAATAATAAAACATTGAAGCGTTATTAATTATTCCCAATTTTTTAAATAAACATTAAATAAAGCTTTATTTAGCGACATTAAGAGACAAGTGGGGAAGATAAATAATTATATTGTGCTTCAATAATAACTTACATGAAATCGCCGATACCATCTCGTCTTAGATCGTTTTCAATTTCCTTACGTTTGTGTCCTTCAAATATAAGTATCCGTGGTCCGGCGGGATTGTCCCACGTGTAAAGCATTTGATTCATTGAAGGTAATTTTCTAAAACATCCATTATTAATAATTATACTATATGTCTATAGATTTACTAATTATGATTAGTAAATCTTCGGGAAACTGAAAAACGAAGTTAAGATTTCCAATTGAAATGAGTGTTAATTTTGTGCAAAGATTGTTTTCATAATATGTTAATAAAACGTTAAAGTAATAAAACTAAAACAGCTTCGTTATTTCAAAACGACTTTGTAAAAAATATACAAACAAAAACGTAATTTTGGTCTATTTTATTGTGAATCGTGCTCTTATTTAGAACAGGATCCTTACAGTAAAGAATAACTAATATAACAGTATTATCAAAAACACTCCAAGCGGCGAGTCCGCCACGCTTCGAACTCGTGAATAGGAACCCAAATAGGTTCGAAACTATTCGTACCAAATTCCGAAAAATTTACGAGAACAGAGTCAAGTAAATATATATGTAATAATCATCATGGCTTACGAAAATTTTATTGCAGAAAATAACCAAAGCTTTTACATCAATATCTACATTAATAAATATTCTTTTGTATATTGTTTACCTGGTGTTAACGTTCTCCTTCTCGTAGAGCAGTACTGGGTGCGGCGAGTAGTTGACGAGCAGTGCGGGCGCGTGTCCGTCGCGGTACTGACGCACCGTCACGTACGTGCCGCCCTCACTCAGCTGCACCTCCACGTGCAGCCCGCCGTACTGGACGCGGGACACAGGTTATATATGGACATACTCCAATAGATATTGGTATACAAGTTGGTGATATATTTTTTTTTTTAATTGATTATCATTTGCAAAGAGTAAGGGAAAAAATGTGGAAGGGTTATAATACTTATATCAAAATAATTGTTCTCGGGTGTTTTAATCTATTAAAAATTATAAAGTTACCTCATTGTTCAGTTTCAGACACACACTGGTTTGTTCAGTGTATAAGAAGGGCGCTGCGTGTTCGTTGGACCCCGCCACTCGCACCAGTAGCAACTTGTCTTCCTTTTCAACCACCGGCCATAGAGGTGCGCTTGAGTTTTGTTCCACCTAAATTTTATAATACATATTATTATTTTAAGCCTACTGTTTAGGCGTGTTTCAAAATGTCAGAAATATATTGGTTGATTGTTCCATGCCTCTCTCCAGGGGTCTCCCGCCCGGTGCAGCTCCTGGTACTGTATCGGGAATGGACACTCGTTGATGATGAGGAAGAATGGCGTGAATATGACCATTTTTGTCAAACTGTTAAACGTCAGTTGGTTGGTTACTGCCACCTAAAAACAACATTTACTTTAAAACCAATTCAATCTGGAATATTATATATTATTTTATTATATCAGTAAAAATAAGAACCTGGTATGTCCTGCCCTCGTTTTTGCAAATTACGACGCCGGAACTTCCAGGGACATCCAGGGAGAACTTGTCCGACCATTCCCCAAACTCCACACGTATAGCTGCCTTCTTCTTGCCGAAGAAGTTCTTTGCCCGGAACGAGAATAATATCGGCTCCTTGTAGTTCTTCGGATGGAATATCACGTTTCCGGTTTCATCCACGTTCTATAAATAAGACAATATGACATCAAATGATTTATGATATTGTTGTATGTATTGGAAGACCAAAACCGATTTCTCTTGCCGTTATCAGCATGCGTGTACTTTATAAGAATTGTAGCATATTCTTGTGCGTGGATTTAGAAATGAATATTGTATAAAATTTAGTTTTATTAGTCTGTGGCTCGATTTTGATGTTTAGTTATGATATTACTAGACTTATAATCGTAGCATGCGGTTACGAGTGCAAATATATTACATATTTATTATATTTTATTTAAGTAAGGTCATGACTCCACAACAATTAGAGTGCTAATTTAAATTATTATAGGTCCGTTGGAAGTTAAAATATATTTATTTTATACATTAAATAACGTCACCGAAGTTATAAATAACCATAAATAATAAACCACTGTGCACTTGTCGGCACTCACCGTCCAACAAGGAGTATGACGTCTAATAAATTTACTGCAACGAGAATGTTTTATCTGTAATATAAAACTACATGTACAATGGAATACAAACTACCTTTACTGAAGTATGACCCTACTCTGTCTGTCTAGGATCGTCGAATTAATAAATCTATCTAATATGATAATTAATGTAATGAAAAGTATAAAAAAATCATGCGCAAAATGTAAAAATACATATAGAAAATCAATTTTGTATGCAGATATTATTTATCAATATAAGCGAAATGTTGGTTTTAAATCATAAGGAAAATAAACAAGCAGTTGGCAAAATAAAGACACTATCCACGTGAGACCTCTAAGGATACCTTATTGGGAGTGCCGGAGTCTTTTTCAGGTTTCTTTGATTTCTGCAATCATTAATATTGTGGCTACAGTAATACCGAAAGTGATTCAATTAGCTTATTTTAATTTTATATTAATCACATCACTAGCCACGAGCAATAAACACAGGAATGATTTATAGATTTAAATCGCGATAAATTAGCGACGTTTGATATGATAGCACTCCACAGTACATACCCTATAACACAGCGTGAACTCAGTCTTATTCAGCATCCAGAAGGGGCAGTACAAGGACAGCACTTGTGTCCCTTCCAAGTCCACGTTATGTACTCCCAGCTCTAGCGTCATCACGGAGGGACTGTCGTGAGACTCGAACGACCACACGGACAGCTCCGACTCCTCCTCGGGTAAATTCTTAGTGCATACCCAGCACTTGTCCAAGTAGTTTTCTATCTATAAAATATTTAAGCGATTTATAACCACATTGATCCACCACAATTTTTAATATAAGAAAGCGTTACGTATCTGATGACGTTAAGATTTATAAGATAAAATAAATAAACAATTGACTCAATAATATAATAATAAGAACTCATATTAAAATTTTATAATATGAAAATACAAAAAAAAACATTACAATTCCAGTTCTGGAAGTGTTAAGAAATGGAGACAGGGCTGAGACAAATAATAATAAAATATATTAGTGCCGGACACTTATCGATAAAAAGAAAGGAAAAAGAGGGGTCCGGAGCCTCGTACCGTAATGACTACGGAGGCCCTGTAGGGCGCCAGGTGCGACAAGTGGAACATCTCTCCGGCGTGGAAGAGCTGCGTGCGGCGCAGGCCCAGCTGAGACACAGACACACACACGGGCAGGCAGTTCTGCAACTTCACCGCCGGCTTCAGCACCACGTCGTAGCACGACGACGCGAACGTGTGGCGCGTCGTGTGCTCGAAGAACACCTGCTCCATGGTGCCCACCGCCTGCACCATGACGGGATGGTGATTAGGATGTGATGGCAAAAATATTTCCACACCAAACACGCAAACAAAAATAATGAGTTTGAAATACCTAAATTTTACGGAACTAATTGCTATAAATATGTAGATATTTATAAAGGTAATAAAATAAAAATAATTTACTCTTAGATAAAACTTCTCTCCGCTACTCTTGTCCTTGGAATCGCACTGTAGCAATTTCGACAGTTTCACTTCCTGTTGCAGCTCACGCCACACGAACGGCGAGACCGATACCGTGAAACCTAAGGAGTAACCTATTAATTCAACGTTCTGACAAGTTCGAAACAAAGGCCTCACAAAATGCCGAATATGTTTTTAAAATAATGGCCCAATGCTTACAAGACGATGTAATGGGCACTAACCTTCAACGGAGAAGAATATCTCAGCGGTGGGAGTGTGTACGGCCTGCAGCGGCAGCCGCAGCGTGTCCCCGGGACTCACCTCCCCCAGCAGACGCACCTCGTTGCCGCTCAGCGTCATGTAGTACACGGACACGTTCACTGACAGCGTGTTCGTAACCTGGGGAATATTTCATATCTATGAGAAATTCAAATATCGGTATATTATACATTAAAATCTGTGAAATCACGGATTAAGCCATATTGTAAAAGGTCGTCGTAATACACTACCAGCAATGGTACGACAATAAGAGATTATTATCTTCTTTATTTGTTACTGAAAATGATGCGAATCTTTCGCATATGCGAATGCAAACATTCGTAACATCCCTGGTTATAAGACCAAGTTATGTACAGTGTCATACACTACTTTATCTACTCTCATACTATAATACGTTAAACAATATTGCAAATACAACGCTAATTATTGAACATATTTTTTAAATGTCAACTGTTAGCGTCAAGGCGCAAACATCGATCGCGCATGCGTGTTGCGTCGCCGCGGACTCGTTCATTGAAACCGTTTTTTTTTAATTAGAGGTTCAACCTCCTTGGTCCAGCTGGAGGTTGTATAGGTGGATCGTAATATACCTTATTATGACACAGGAGTCCATACAAGACCTGTATCGTAATAAAACTATTAATTTTTATTTTTAGCCTGTACGTAATGTTTGTCATAAGAATTTTGTTTTCAGTTTTATTCTTTGTATCATAGTCTCAGAGTAGATAAATTATTATTATTACATATTTACATAGCTTGTTTGCTTTGAAGTGAATAGTTTTTTCTTTTGCTATTTTCGTGAAGTAAATAGATTTATGGTCACTAGAAGTATATAAGGAGCGTTCACAAATGCCATACGTCTTATTAGAATAAATTCGATATTTACTTACTAAAAATGATATTTTTTTCCGTGGGCATTAAACGATTGTCCGTCATGTATATTTTATTAAATGTCTGTCTCTGCATATAACATAGTTTACGTCAATTATAATAAAGTGTGTATAGTACAGTAGCACGTGTAAGTGCTGGTGGGGCCCGCGTGTACCTGCACGATGCTCCTGAGGTAGATGTGCAGCGCGGCGTCGTGCATGACGATGTCGGAGATGAGCCCGCGCGGCTCGACTGCGGCGACGTGCGGGACGTTCTTGGCGCGCACGTCCAGCGACCGCCGCTGACCGATGGAGAAGTAGCGCTTGTCCGCGCGCTCCACGGGGATCTGGATCTCGTCGTCCATTTCTACTATCTGGAAATTTAATGATATATTAATCGAATATTAAAATACCATACAGAGTTACATTTAGTCTACCCTTAGAATATATAAAGAATACCTTAACATTGAGCTTCAGGGGGGGCGGCGGTTCGTTTAACTTCATGACGTTCAGACCGCCGTGTTTTAGTTGTAGTGGTAAGCTGGCTCCGGGTTCCAAGACGACTTCCCTGGTGGGAAATAATTTTATAAGAAAAATACAATATGAGACGAGATACAAATATGACGCTTCTTATAGCTGACCTATAATCCGACGCCGTATATTCTTCGGTCAGGAACACTGCAAAGTCGGCGTTATTTTGCAATGTCAGCTTAGCTGTGAGGCCGGTACAGTTATGAAGAACGTATGGAGCACCCAAAAACTTTGTACGAGCGTTCTAAAAAGAACATTAAAATTATTTCATAAAAGAAAATTGGGAGGCAATAAGTTATAATATCGTATTGTCCATATTGTTTCTAACTTTTTGATCGGTCTTCGCTTTGGTAACAACTGACGTATCCGCATCTCCAACGGCGGCCGAGAATGAATTGCCCAGCTGGGTCAGAACCTAAACAAGGAAATAATTTAATAGACAATAAATATTAATGTATCAGACAAATGTAAAAATATACATTTATATATATATTTATATATATATATATATATATATTACCTCCATGCCGCTCCTTGAAATAGTGATCTCGAGGGTCTCGCTGCTGGAGAAGGTGACGGTCTTCCCGGGCTTGTATTCAGCCAGCGCCTGAAGGTTGGCTTCCTCGGACATTTCAATGCCTAGAGTCTCTTGTGGACGCATCACAACCTACAATAATAATAGTTGTAAAAGTGAATTATTTAAGACCGCGAGGGTATCCTGGCACCGAAACTGGAAGTACCTCCATCTTGAGCTCCCATGGCACGTGCTTGTACTGGTAGTCCTTCAGTATCTCGACGGGCTCTATGAGCGGCTCCCAAACCGCGCGACTGATATTGTAGTACGACACTTGCATAGCCCACGTCGATTCCATGTAGAGCTGGTTGTTATTTTAGCATTTATTATTATTATATACACAATATTAAGTCATATTTAAATATATATATAAAGTATAACAATAATAATTCCACTTACATCGGAGCTCCAGTCCTTCATATGTCCAGAGAGCGAGGCCTGCATGACCAACACTGGTATGGTTTCGTTTCCTATTTCCATCTCAAGCGCTACTACGATAGACGGACTCGAGAGCAGACATATCTCACCTACAGGAGGCTTGCTGACCTCCTGATCTACTACTTCTGTATCGATAGCCTCTTGAGCTTCCTCTGTGTAACATTTTCAATAGTTTTGTTTATTAAAATACACGACATACATATTATTAACCAGATAGTATATGTATATTTCACCTGTCTTAAGGAACCAATATGAATTTGGTCTGAATGGTTTAATAGACCACAAATTATCATAAAATGTCGCCTTATTTTCTTCGATAACGTTGTCTTCCTCACGACTCGTTACCGTTGCTAGCACGCGGTTCAGCAATGCTATTAATTCTAGAAACAAAAAAAAACAATTCAAAAGAAAAAGTATTTTTTTCGATGACAATGTATTACGGTATTCTTCTGGTGATCAAGAGTTGATATAGTATCAATTTTTATTTTGCAAAAAAGAGCCGTTCAAGCTATATCCCTCGGGGCATCCTCCTTAACTACTTCGACTTGCTGCAATACTAACGTTTTCATCACTATATAGCTTAAAAAGTGTATTGTACGTCTGGAATAAAATTAAAATATTTAATGTAAAAAGCCATTTGCCATTCCCATTCGATAGAAGATCGTGGAATCTAAATAATTTGTAATAGGGGGATGAAGATGACGGATGATAAGTTATTCGCTTATATCTCCATCACTGACCGGGCGACACCGTGATCTTGATGTCAGTGAGCGCGACGTCGACGCGCATGCCTTGTCCCGGTGGCTGCGACAGCGCCAGCGACAGGTGCGTGGGCGCCAGCAGCGAGCGAGGCGGCGCCGCCCCGCCCAGCCGCCGCCGCACCAGCTGCAGCGACGACACGCCGCCTTCCGCCACCATGCGCTCCTCCGTGCGACGGAGCTTCAGGCGCACCTCCATCTGATGGGGGTAAAGGAATGTGTTAGTTTCATTTTTACAATACCAAACCATATACCGTATGGTAACCCGGAGATATTATATATATATATGTACATATATATTAGTATTTTGTAAATAATAAATACTTTAAGTATCGATTGTTAAAAATTCAATGACAGTTTACAAAATGAAAGCCCGGAGTTTCTAAAACGTTTCTCTGTCCCTCTCAGCCATCATCTCCATACTCACGTTCAAAACGAGCGCATCGCACTCCTTCTGTTCCAGAGACTCCACCAGTATGATGTCTGGTTGTTCGATCTTGATGTTAACGGTCATCATCGCCAGCTTCTTGGCCTCGGTTACTGACGGCACTGACGCCAACGAGACCTTCTTCTTCTGTTAAAATATTAGGAGATTAATGAGATAACGGTCCATATACCTAAACTTAGCTAATTAAACCAAATAACATATTCACGCTTGAAATAATTTCTTATTTATGCCTAAAATTTCATGTTAATTTATGCTACTTAATAACTTAACTATTAACATTATCAAGAAAATACTCTTACTGGTATATTCTCCAGAGACTTCTCAGTTTGTGACTTGATAGGTTTTATGTCTGTCACATGTTTAGTATCGGCAGATTCTCCAAGCCCCGTTGTCATGAATTCGGCTATTTTATTCAAAAAATCCATAGCCAAGATAAGGTTAAAACTGAAGATTCTCATGTCAACTGAAAATTATTAAATTTAAATTAAACAATTTATAACAGATCCAACTCACCTATAATTGTTTATTTATATTTTAAGTAAAACGAAATTTACGGTGTCTGTCAGAATTTTGTATGCATCCTGAACTATTTCGCTCGAAAATTTTGGAAACTTTGGAGGTAGATGACGATATATAAATATAGAAAGAGAAATAACATTTTTATAACTTAAATCATTTATGTATTGAAACTTACTGAATGTGTCTCCATTTTTCAAAGTATATGTTATATCAATCATGCTCCGTATCTTATCGTGTGTTTCCATAATGGACACCGTATCCTCATCGGTTTTATTAAACTTGGTATCTTTTTTATCGCCTCTTCTCTCCAAATATCTAATAATGATGATTATTATAGTTTAGTTATCAATTTCCAAATTATGATAGAACGAAATCAGTAAATTGTATATAATTCAGTGGCTGAGCCTAGCTGCCAATTAACTCGACTCGACTGTAATTGTACCTCCCTCCACAGAAGTGCGTACACGTGTGCGTGCTCTTTATTTGCATGTGTGTGGGAGAGCCAGATGCCCAAAAACACGTCACTATATTCTTCCTCTATCCTACTCTACTCTTTACCTGTCCCTGAAAGCTGACCATTAACGAAGTACAATATTACCTAGTAATCTTAGCCCCTCTCCCGGGCCTGGTGTCATCCAAGGTGCAGTCGACGAGCAACACTGAGGTGTTCATGGACCCGTCTGAGAACATGCGACCCTTCACCGACAATAACGCGAGGCAGAAGCGAGCCAGCTCCACGTCTTTCGCGAACAGGGAGTCTTCAGACTTAAATATTTAATATAACTGTATTAGTATTTGGTGATAGACTTAGATCATAATATATAAGTGGTGTCCATCTTTAGTATTTTAGTGGATAAAAAATATATTACACAAAATAATGGTATACATACAATTATAACTGTCCTATTAATTGGTCACGACTCCAATATTGACAGGTAAGTTATTTAATACTCACATCAAAGGTATTCATGAGATCAATCACGAAGCTGTCCATTGTAAATGAAAACTTGATGGTAGTTCTGGGCATTTTGGTCTCACTGGGCATCAATACTTGCAAGGCTGCCTTCGCTTGTGCTTTACTTGTACTGCTCTGACCCTTGACCGTAGATTTAGCGGTCACCTTGGTTTCAGTTGCGAGACTTTTGACATCTTCTGCTTTCTGACCCTCTTGTAGATTTTGGTTCAGAATGTTCATAATACTTTTATAGTCGCTGTGACCGACGGTAATCTAATAAAATAATATTTATTTGAATCTTAACGGATTATTAATATTTATAATAATTTATTAGCTTTTAATTACAATTATCGTAAACACATCGAGGTTAAGGTCACCTAGTAGGCCATATCAGGTGCCCTAGCTCTTCCAGAAACATGAATAAAATACAATAAATTAAAACTAAGTTACAATTTGACATAAAGGTAAATAATTAATAAAATAAAATATAATTAAATAACCATTTGGAATAAAGTCAGCTAAATGATATAATAAGTTAAAATTAAATAACAATTTGCAATTTAAGTAAATAAAAAAGTGCTAATTAATAAAATAAAATAAATTAAATAACCATTTGGAATTAACGTAAGTAAATTAATATGTGTGTATGTGTGTGCTTGTGTGCGTGCGTGCGTGTATGTGAGTGCGTGTGTCAAAAATAAATACTTTATTAAACTCACAGCTATAGTCTTCATCCTCCCGGATACGTCCAGATCGGGCAGCGTCTCATACCAGGACGAGAGACTTCGCTTTACCAATAATTTTATACTCGTCGGTCGTAAAAGATTTCGCTCGTGTAAAATTGCCTGATAGTCATCCTCTTTGAGAAACACGCAGGACACCTTCATGTCTTCGAGCTCGAGCAGCAACTCGTCAACGATCACCCTGTTAGTTGCATCCTGCACAAAAGTAGAACAAACACGTAACGTAAAGTTCATAACAACAGCAACGCAAATAAAAATGTGGGCACACATATCACACAATGTGCGCGTCCGCTCACCGGCACGGCAAGGTCCACGAACTTGTTGTTGATGGTCATTCGTCCGAGGTCAACGAGCAGTGCTCGTCGGCTGGCGGAGTGCTCGGGCAGCACCAGCAGCGGCGCCGCGAGCCTCACGCGCAGGCGCAGCTTCGTGGAGTTCTGGTAGGCCGTGGCCACGTTGGCGCGCGCCGCGTCCGCCGCCTGGGACGATGCCTCGATGATGGCCGCCTGCGCCGCCTGGAAGTTGTCCAGGAAGTCCTGCGACAAAAGACCTCGTTAGTATCCGTCATATCTTGCACTGCATCCGTACGGACGGGCGTCGGTACATCAGACGTACCAGCATCGACGAGACGAACCAGTTGAGGAATATTATGCGCAGGCAATTGATTTGAGCATCTATGGACATGTTGACGTCGTTTACGTTCGAACATTGGTCGATGTTGTACATCACTATTTGAACGTTGATTACGTCGCCGCCGAGTACTTTCAAAATCTGAAATCAATAAGAATGAGAAATTAAGAAGACTAGTAGGGGTCGAAAAAGGCCAGTAAAGGGGGAATTGCTGAATGAGCATATATTTTTTTTTATAAAACATTTTTGAAATATAAATACACGAAAAATATGCATCTTAATACCTCTTTGTGAAGGGTCAGTGGGTTCAAATCTTCCACTTTAATGGACGCAATGGTACAATCCACTTGAGTGTATGAGCTCTTCAGTATAAGTCCGGCGGCGGCGCCCTGCAGCTTCACCGTGGACAGTGGACGCCGGTCCGTCGCGAAACCGATCTCTACTGCCCCGATCTTAACGTCCACTTTCAGTTGTATGCTCTCAACTTGCCTGTATTTGGACGGCTTCGATGCACTTACTGTAGTACCAAAATAAAATACTATGTAATATAATCTTATTCCAAGACTGAAGAGATTTTTTATTTTTTATCGTAATGCTTTATCAAGAATACACATTACCTTTAGACTTGGTTACGGAGAATTCCTCGTCTTCTGCGATTGTCTCCAGAGGCCCTGCGTTTGCGAATCTATCAACTGTACTTTGAATAGCTTGTAATCTTGTCTATAACAAAGATTATTATTTTATAACTCGTACAAATATTACATTTCTACAATTGTATAGTTAGAATAGTACCTGGTATTCATTAACGATCACTAAAATCTCTTGAAGTCCTTGCAGATGAAGTAGAATGGTTAAGGTCGTGAAATCAAGTACAATCATTTGTTCTACCGAACCATAGTGACTTCTGAATTCTGGGCACTTTTTATCAACCTAAAAATAAACCAAAGTAATATTACTTATGAAGAAAACATATTTTTAAGTGCACGAGTACTTAAATAAGTAAATGCGTGCGTTTAATAAATTCAAACTAATCAACTTACATTACTGTATGTAACTGTAAACAAATACTGATTAGCAATATTTTTTTCAGATGGTTCAGTATTGGATTGTAGTTCTGGCGTCTCGATCATATTGATAACATTTTTTCCCATTCTGTGATGCTCCATGTTAACAGATCCCAGGCGGATGTTTGCTTCTAAAGTGAATGTTTTCTGTGTTGCCGTTAGTTCTAGAAGGTTTAACGAAAACACTAGGAACTTCTCGTATTCCTGATTCGCTTTCCTCGTTTTTCTGTTTACACTTACTATCAGTTCTAGAACAGACAAACAAAAAAGTATAAACTATGGGATTATATATATTAAATCCATTATAGGTAGACCTCACTCACCCTTCATAATAAAGAAGGCCTCGACCTCTGTAAGCTGGACGGACTGCTCGTCAGTCTTCCTTTGTTTGGAGCGCGCTGAGTCCCGCTTCTGCTTCTCCACTGGATCAAGGTACTTTAGTAGAGACAGACTGGACGCTTTGGAATCACTAGCCTGAAAATATTAATTACTTTCAAATTAAATACTACTTTATGTTCCATTGATAAACTGCAATACATGAAAAACAATTTAAAACATTGGTCAGTTTCCAATTACTGACTTTTATTTATTTTTATAATAATTACTCAATTTCAATTTATTAAAATGTATTATATGTAAAACTCTAGTATGTAAAACAACTCAAAATTCATTACATTTATACATTAAGTATGAATGACAAAATAATCTATTACTAAGAGATATAAAAATTCCTTTATTTATTTCAATTAAATTAATTCTTTCTAAGGAATTGAGTCATACACATTGTGTATTCAATAACACTTACTATGGACATAACAATAAACAATAATAGGCTTTTTTATGTACATTCACATTAGTTAGGACGAATATGCTGTTTACATACATATTTGATTACTTTCTCTATTCTACTTCGATACATAGTAATGTAAATATTATCAACTGCTAAAGTACGCAATGTGACAAAAGTTTACCGCACCACCGCCATCTGGGAATAATAGTGTAATTTCTAGTGTCTCACCCGACACAGCGTATGCAAATTTGTAGCAAAATATCTTTAAAACATAAAAGTAATATAAGCTTATAATCGAAGGTAAACATATAACAGGATAAGGAATAAACAAGTTTAATTTGACTGTACCTTCAGTTGTGTAGCTTCTTCCGACTGAGGTAACGGCATGCTGACTATAATTTCGCACAATGTAAGGAGTCTGAAAATAATATAATAATATTCAACCGTTGAGTTTCTGGCCAGCTCTTCTCAGCAGAGCAGCGTTTCGAGCTGGTGGTAGCTTACTCACAGACTGACTATTTTAATATAATCATTGTTGTTTGAAAATATTTTATAAATATAGAATGAAAAATGACGGGACGGTTTCCCAAGGTCGCAGGTTCGAATTTTCGAACCGATTGGCCCTGCGGGCCTGCGGGCCACTATTGGTTTATTTTTCATTCTATATTTATATAAATTTATTAACATTGTTGTTTCAAAAGTGCTTGTAAATGCCTACTTGAGAAAAAATATTTATATTTTAATAAAAAGACAAATTTAATTGATTAAGTTCATAAAAATTATTAAGTAACAAATAAATCATTGAATATAGTTACCGGTCTTCGGACACACTGATTGCAATTTTCTCCAATTCTCCCATAATTTTAAACTTGGGTAGTCTGGGGTCATCTGTTATGAGGCACTTGTGTATTTGTATGAGCAGGTTGGTTGGTTGCAGCAGATGCAGGGGCGTCGCTTCTTCGGAGGCGATGGCGGAGTACCAGTCCTCGTCGGCCGTCACCACCACTATCTATTTTGTTTATGGAATATAAATTTAGTAACATATTTAATGTATCTGCGAGTTCACAGGTTTCTTTGCATTGTACGTATTATTTTTTTTTCTTCAATATATGTAACAGAATTTAAAGTTATAGTCAAATTTCAATATAAAAAGTCTCAAAGCAACAACTATTCATGTATCACATGTCGTCTCGTGCACGAAATATGATAATGCGTCTGATATTATAGAATAACATGAGGCTACACTGTAACTCAGTTACCACGGTACTCTAATAATCATTAATTCAAAGACTTGAATGAACCGAGACCGGTTGTGTTGGTATTTGTTTATATAAAATGTACACTTAAATCATGTGAACTGTCTATTTTTTAAATGAAGTCGTGTGTAACTGGCCTGCATCTGTGTGAGTCTAAGCGCGACCCGGTCGTAGCTGTGTCGTGCTATCTCGTCCATGAGCGAGTCCCGCTGCAGCCCCCGACGGTGCAGGTCGCGCACGTCCAGCTCCTCCGCGCGCGCCTCGGACCGCACGCTGATGGCGCCCAGCTTCACCACCAGGCATGACTCGCTCCTGACACACACACACACATATTATGCTACTATGATATATAAAAACTCTCTCACAGGCTAATACTTATTAGTTATTACGCTGCGGTAATAGTATTTACTTTTAGTTATCGATATCGATATTTGGAATATCGATACGCTCTTAGTGGTTATCTATCTACATTGCCAAAAATTTAAATGTAAGTCCGACCGATAACATACATAACGTAAAACGTGTAGTTTTTAAGAGACTGTTAAATTAAGTCAGTAGGTAGATTAGGAAGGTATTTAAAACTGTTTTTATTTAAAAGAATATTATTTTTCTACCCTCTGTATATTCCAGTCTGTGGTATGATGATGAAGGAGGCGGCAATGTCGATGTCCAGATCGATGAACGTGTGCTGATGGACCGCATACTGCATACTCAAAGTCGACTTCTCCTTTAGATCTGAAAGCTTATTTTCAGCTGCGGCTTGTAAGCTGAAAAGAAATATTTTATGAAACACCAAAAAAATAAAAATATACATTTACATATAACGTGATTTTCCCATAGAGTTGTTATACAAAGAGTAGAGGAACCATAAACAGTCCTGTAACTGCGAGTGTCTAACAAATAGTTAAAGAGCAAAGATTCGAAACCTATACTCATCTCTGTCTAATCACATATGCAAAAAAGAGACAGATATGTATATTTTTTTTCAAAGGACACATTTAAAATTAGTTCCCGTACTTCTAGGTATAATAAATCTATGGAATTTCTATTTAGTTGATCAGCTCACGTGGTTAATGCACTGGACTCGGTAGGTGGTTTAAACACATTAACTATTTCGATAACTGTTTGCGCATCGTATATAATCTGCAGCGGCTGAGCTTGCACTTTGACTCGTTGATCGCATTTACCGTCTAAAAAAAAATTTTTTTTAATACCAATATTTTTATATTTAATTAAGTATTGACATGTCATCTTACCCAAAGGATTAGTTTCAAACAGGACGTTTAAAAGATTGATGTCCTTAGTTACTTCTTTAGATGTAACAAGTTGTGGTTCAAAGTCGTCTTGTAGTTTCCCGGTTACAGTAAACGCACGCATTTGAACGTCCACTCTGTTGAAAAAAAACAATAATTTAACTTAACATCTTATTTGATCTCCTATGACTAAAACATGTAAATTAGCAATGGTACCACCACTTACCAACAATTCATAACAATACATGAAGTAAGGCATCAATATAGTTACCTCAAAGCGTTAGCACTAGGTCGCTGCCTCATGTCCACCACCACATCTTCAACGCACGCTCGAAGCACCTCCCTGACGTCATTGACTGAGACCTGCAGTTTGTCGAGACGGAAGTGACTCTCTACTGCCACATACTCAGTGGGCAGGTGGAGAGGCGCCGTGTTCTCTTGGTAATCGATTGCTCGGAACAGTTTCTCTTTTTCTTCTGATGTCATCGCCTTTTCGAATTGTTTTACTAAAAATACAAGTTTTTGTTTCGTGACGTCATAATTAAAAACATACCTTCTTGTATATGATTATTCACTTACTGATAGCAACTCCCTCAGAGAGTTCTTCGTCCTTGGAGCCGCCGCCGCCCCACCAGCCGCTGAACCAGCCGCGAGATTTCTTCGCTTCCTCCTCTAATTTTCCCAATCTCTCCACCTAACATTTACAAAATAAAAGGAAGGCATATTAATTCATTAAGAATTTATCATCAACTACTAGGTCTATAATATCCGCTCTATGGTCAGCAATCACATACTTCACTTCATGCTTTCTTTTCTCTCCCTAACAAATCAGATTTAACAAATTTGTTAACGGAAGGTGCTCTAGATCGTTTCTTTATATGTGACATAACTTGATATTGTCAGATCGTCGAAGTAATTTTTATCTTATTTTTTTTATTAGTAAAATAAATATTGTTATTTTGTAATTTTGTATAATATACATAATTATACATTTGGTATGAATTTGGTATTTTTAGCATCTTTATTTATTATTAAAAAATATAGAAGTTAAGTAAATATTACAGTTTAAGACAAGTTTTTTGGAGTAAAGGATGAAATGTTTACTATAAATATAAATATAAAATATTACAGTATAATTGTTTATTTGTAAAAATTGTTCCCATAATATAATTAAAAAAAGAATAAACAAAACTGACAGATTTACAATTTACCTCCATTTCTATCCGTTGTCTGATAACCACCAAATTGAACAGATCCAAATTTTTTTCAGCTTTGTCAATAACACATTGGTATTCTGAGGCAACTTTGCCTTTGCAACTTAATTTATTTTGGTAAGCACTAGCATAGTCTTTACACAACTGTCGGTGACCCATCATGTGGTTCCAGTCCCAGTTCCTACGTCGCCGGCGTACATCATCTTCCAACACACACTTGTATGCAAATAACCACCACTCTTTATAGTGGCCTCTGTACCGCTTCAGATCGGGACGATATTTCCTATTGAATATTCAATTATTAGGTAATTGACAATTAAAAAATCGAATTTAGTATATTTATATTTAAAGGTGTGGTAATGTACCTGTATTGAGCACCCTTACTCATTCTGTCCATGGAGTCAGCTAAGAGCATCATATCCTGGTATTGGGTTTTGGTGAGACTCACTGATAGCTGTTCCATATGCAGGCTTAGTATTACCTTTGGTATACTAAATTTGGGAAGATCGCCTTCAGGCTTAGGATTCAGTTTTAATTTTGCTGTTGCACTTATTGGACCCAATGCTAAAAATCATCAAAAATAATAATAAAATATGGTCATTTATTAACATAAAAAGTAAAAACCCTCTATAAGAAAATGTTTCATTACCATATTTATAAAATGAGGGTTTAGAAGACTTAGTCGCTATTTCTTTCTGCAGTCTTGATTTAATTTCTTCCGCCGCATTCTTTGAATATAGCTCTGTACCTGGATTCCAATACACAGCTAATCCTTCCAAATTCAAAATCTGTGTATGAATAATTTTTTAATAAAATAATATTAAAGTTTTGAGGACATGCCCAAATAAAATATAATTATACATTTAAGCTATACACAACTAACTTACCTTAAATATTTTAGTAACAGCTTCCTGTATAACAGTTTGTTTCCAGCTCTCATCTGTTGTATGTACGGAGAGATTATGCAAGGTGAAACCAAATGAAAAGGGTGCTTTAGGGTTGGTGATACTGTCTTCATACCTTACATGGATATCTGTTATTTTCAGCTGAACATTTTTTATTATTTGGGTCACCAACTTTTCAACAAATGTTTCATCTAGTTTGTTTTGATCTGAAATTAAATATAAAGTTTTTTTAATTATCTAACGACATTTTTATACTGCGACAGAGAAAGCGAATGTTTTGTGCTTCTCTTTTTGCTGATAATTTGCATCTAGATTTTAGACACTGGCAATGCTTATTCAGCACATCTTCCTCTCTGCGGTATTTCGATGCATGAAATCCTCATCACATACAAACAAAGAGGTATGGAGAACATTGTGTCGTTTAGATGTGAATAAAGCCAGTGGTCCTGATGGTATAGCGACCATTCGGCTCGAAACATGCGCTGCTGAGTTGTCTCCTGTGTTGACAATTCTGACTCGCCTCTCTTTCAAGGCTAGAATAGTGCCATAATCCTGGAAGCTTGTGAACATGCAACGTGACCAAAAAGAGGTAGTCTTGCTGATCCTTCCAATTATAGACCGATTTCAATCACCTCCATACTCTGCAAGATTATGGAGCATGTATTAATCTCGTGGTTTCTAGCGTATCTAGAAGGTAACGAACTCCTCAGTGACCGACAGTATAAGTTTCCCCGAAATAGATCCACTGGGAACATTTTAGTGTATGCTAAACACATTTTAGGCGAGGCCATCGAGAAGAACGGACATGCATCTATAGGTATGCAGAAAACAGCATAGTTATAAGAAGCCATGGTGTAACGTTTGAGTGACAAACTTCAGGCAAGGCATGGGCCAATGCCAATCATGCCAAATTCAACGCCACCAAAAAACGCAGACGTGTCGGTTCAAAAGGCATTTTAGAATACAGTGAACGACCTCGGTTGTTATGCTTAGAGATTTCCTCGAACCTCAGCTTTAGTCGGTACACTAGAGTCCAAAGCAAGAGCAGCTGAGAGAAAAGCGGTTCTTTCGAAGGTTCTACAGTACTTTACACCGGGACAGCTACTTCTATTATACAAAGTACAGATCAGGTCCGATCAGTACTGTGGTGACACACTTGCTGTAGCGGCAAAATCTCATCTTGCTGTTTTAGGCTCAATTTAAATATAGGCAACCCTGAATTGGTTAAAGCCAACCTGCAACCTCGAAAATAGACGTAGAATTTCTAGTCTCTCAGTATTTTATAGGATACAGTTTGGTAAGTGTGCGCAGCAATTACACTACTTCATACCCTCGTCCTCCATCACTGGACGTTCCGACGCACGGCAGGTGTTCATCCTTACGTTGTGAACATTCCCAATCTCCGAGTCTTTTTTAGTTTGTACAGCGAAAGACTGGAACAGATTGCCTGCGTCGCTATTTCAGTCCGAATACAATGTGGGTGTCTTCAAGGGAAGAGTGAATAGGTTGCTAGGTTAATGCGCCTTCCCACCTATGACTACATTTCCACTTTCCATCAGGTGAAATGTAGTCATTATCTTAGATTGTATAAAAAAAACTTACAATCAATAATAAAAATAGGGAAACAATTATAAATCTTTAAATCTAGCTATTTTAACCTCCATGTACAAAAAAATCCTAATTCAAATAATGATTATTGAGTCAAAGTGTCTCCACTTGCCCCCATTTAACGGGTATGATTGCCAAAAATTTTAAAACATACTTTTTAATTTTTAACAAAACCCTATTAAAGATTATTAATCAATATAACTTAAAAATATACTCTATTAGGTTCAGGAGTTTAAAATAAAGTTTTATTTCCATTCACAAACTTTAAGGACGACATTAGCAAAAATCCTAAAATAGGTTTTAAAATAGGTAGATTTTTTTTTTTTTTTTTTTTTTTTTTTATACGATCTAGGGCAATGCTTGACTACATTCCACCTGATGGTAAGTGGAATGTAGTCTTAGGTGGTAAGGCGCATTACCCTAGCAACCTATTCACTCTTCGCTTGAAGACACCCACATTGTATTCGGTCGGAAATACCGACGCAGGCAAGCTGTTCCAATCCTTTGCTGTACGCAGTAAAAAAGAGGAAGCTAAGCGCTTCGTTCGGACAGGTGGAATGTCCACAACAAAAGGATGAAAACCTGCCGTGCGTCGGGACGTCCGGTGATGGAAGGGGGACGGGGGAATTAAATTGTGTAATTCCAGCGCACACTCACCAAAATGTATCCTATAGAATACTGAGAGGCTAGCAATTCTACGCCTGTGCTCAAGGCTTTGGAGGTCGGCTCCGACCAATTCGGGATCGCCTATAAGCCTCTTTGCTCGCCTCTCAATTGAGTCCAGAACCGCAAGATGAGACTTTGCGGCACCAGCAAATATGTGACCACAGTACTCTACACACGACCGGATCTGTGCTTTGTATAAAACAAGAAGCTGTCCCGGTGTAAAGTACTGCCGAACCTTCGCCAGAACGGCAAGCTTTGCTGCTGCTGCTCTTGCTCTGGACTCAATGAACCGACCAAAGTTGAGGTTCGAGGAAATCTCTAAGCCTAACAACTGAAGCCGGTCACTGTATTCCAAGGATACATTCTGGAAAGTAGGAGCCAAGGTGAAAGGGCTCCTTTTGGCGGTGAATAGACACGTCTGCGTTTTGGTGGCGTTGAACTTGACAAGATTGGCATTGCTCCATGCGGAGACTGCCTGAAGTTTGTCATTCAAACGTTGCACCATGGCTTCTCTTTCAGACTGTACTTGATCTCGACTAGCCCGAGTACTCGGCAGATATCTTTCTACAACTGTGCTGTCGTCTGCATACCCATAGATACCGGGCTTCAACAGATCATTAATGTGCAGTAGAAACAGAGTTGCAGAAAGAACGGACCCCTGAGGCACTCCGGCATTTATTGTCAAGGGTTCCGAGGAACACCCGTCGACAACTACTCGGAGAGATCTGTGGCTCAGAAAGTCCGTTACCCAGCCGATCAGACCAGGAGATATACCATACGCTGAAAGCTTGCTTATAAGGCTCGCATGCCAGACCCTGTTAAATGCCCTCGAGACGTCCAGAGAGACGGCGACCGCTTCTCCGTTCTTCTCGATGGCCTCGCCTAAAATGTGAGTAGCATACACTAGGAGGTCCCCAGTAGACCTATTACGGCGAAACCCGTACTGTCGGTCACTGAGGAGATCGTTACCTTCTAGGTATGCTAGTAGGCGCGAGTTCAATACACGCTCCATAATCTTGCAGAGTATGGAGGTGATTGAAATCGGTCTGTAATTGACAGGGTCGGCACGGCTGCCTTTTTTGGGCACGGGTTGCACATTAGCAAGCTTCCAGGATTTCGGCACTATTCCAGTCATGAAAGAGAGACGATACAGACGTGTCAGTACAGGAGACAACTCAGCTGCGCATGTCTTGAGCAGAATGGCTGGTATACCATCAGGACCACTGGCTTTATTCACATCTAAACGACACAATGTTCTCCATACCTCTTTGTTAGTGATGCGGATTTCAGGCATCGAAACACCGCAGTGAGGAAGATGTGCTGGAGAAGCATTGCCAGTGTCTAGATGCGAATTATCAGCAAACAGAGAAGCAAGTACGTTCGCTTTCTCTGTTGCTGTGTGGGCCAGGGATCCATCCGGCTTCAGCAGAGCAGGCAGTGAGGGTTGGCAGAAATTCGACTCGATCGCTTTCGCAAGAGACCAGAAAGCTCGACTGCCAGTTGGTCTGACAGAGAGCTTTTCGCCATTCTTAGCGATTCGATCGAGACGAGCCTTCCGCAATGCCTTTTTGTAGGACTTGGCAGCTTGGTTAAAGGCTCTCTTCTTCGAACTTACATCCGGAGTTTTGCGGCTTCGAGCATCAGCCCAAATGAGATATGCCGAATGTTTTCGGTCATGTGCATGACGACATTCGGCATTAAACCATGGGCGAGCTTTGCCACCGATGGGTACGTCAGCAAAAGGAATAAAATACTCCATTGCCTGATGCACCACATCAGTTATAGCATCCGCGCAACTCGACGGATCCAAAGAAGAGAAGCAGACCTGCCGCCAAGGATAAGACGCAAAAAAGTGTCGCATCTCATCCCAATCTGCTGACTTGTATTTCCATACTCGCCTAACACCATGTGGTTCGAAAGCTGGTGGGGAATATGTAAATACAGATTTCACCAGACAGTGATCGGAGGTTCCCAAGGGGGACGTGACCTCTACACGATACCTGTCCGGATCAGTTGTCAGCAGAAGGTCCAGGCAATTGGCTGTATGGCCTACCACATCTGGTACCCTTGTCGCTTGCCTCACCAGCTGAAAGAGGTCCAAGGACAACGCAAAGTTCCGCGCTTCTCTTCCAGCATGGTCGGTCTTCTGGTACGGGAACAGCCAGTCCTGATGACAGGCATTAAAGTCCCCCAGAAAGACGAGCTGCGCCGAAGGGTACTGATACAGAGCCATATCTGCAGCCTCACTGAGATACTCAAATAAACGAGTTGTCTCCTGGTCACCGCTGTGCGAACGGTAGACACAGGAATACAGGATTTTTTCGTTTCCTGTGTCCACTAAAACCCATAGGGAAGAAAAAGTGGGGTCTTCAAGGTGACGGAGACGCTGAATACAGAGGTCGTTCCGCGCATACACACTGACTCCGGCCCGTGAGCGAAAGTTGTGCTCTAACGAGTAACCGAGATAATCCAAGTATGCAGCGCTCAAAGGACATTGTATCTGCGTCTCCGTCAAAAAGAGCAAGTGCGGCTGCTCTGTCTCCAGGTGGTGGTGGACAGCTAAAAGATTTGAGTGCAAACCCCTTATATTAGTGAGGTGCACTTTATATGAGGAGGAGTGCAACCGCTGCTTTAACTTGTTCCCTTTTTTAAACTTTTTCATAAAAAAAATAAATATAAAAGTGAATAGGGATGGGAAATGGCAGTTGAACGAGGCGGTACATATCGAACCCGACGTCGAAATTGGCGATGTCTTGCCACTGGGAGGCTAGTCTGAAGACTGCGGGGACGCCCGAACCCCCCCAGGGATCGCCATCGGGCCTCCTCGACTGGTCGCCAACCAGCACGATGGAGCCACCCTGGGATTTTTCGCAGCTGGCGGGGCAGCCTTTCGTGGGTGGCTAACGCACTAATTGGGCCCCCAACTATCTGGATTCGGATCCCGCTACCCTCCTCGACTAGACACCCGACAAAACAAACACCAACCCGACGTCAAACCGGTTCGCCAACGCACCGCAACTGTTCAGACCCATTTCCCATAAACGGCTTCATCGAGCAACGTGCCGGAACACGACTAGGTCGCTTTGCGGCACGACTCTGCCCGATGGGTGGTAACTTTGCCGGCGACCGGATGTTATGGTCTACCACCACGAAAAGATTATAAGGTAAACTACAGTCAAAATTTTGAAATAGTCATACTATCCTTTTAGACTGTGATGGTATATAAGTAGTCGTCGAGTCGATAATTTTTTTATAGACAGACTAAATAATATTAAATAGTTCATAATTAAACCTTTTTGTGCCTCCTTTTTTTTTGCTTCTTCAACTCTTGCCAACTCAGCTTGTTTGGCAGCCAGAGCCATTTTTTCTTCCTTCTCAGGGTCATATTTAACTTCAGCAGAGGGATTCACAATAAGAAATAGTCTCTCTATAGTTGCTTCTACAGATGCCCCATAAAGGTTTTTCCATGGAATTTTCAGTACAAGCTTACCTGTGAAATAATTAGACACATTAAAAAAAGTATAGATTTTTTTAAAAACACTACTTGAGAGTTATTGATTTTTTGTGATAGTTTTTTTTTCCTGACAACTTTATTAGTCATGTTTGATGAGATTAGAAAAAATAGACTTTAGGTTTGTATTTACTACAATAATAAATGATGATAGTATAAGTGATACAAAATCAGCATCAGTGGAAAGTTTAGCTCTAGGTACGTCATATAGTTTCTTAGTTCCCCAAAGTAATGATGTTTTAGGGCCTCTTCAGCCAAATTCCTACAAAATGTTCTCAAGTTATGAAGATCACTTCCAACATTTTCTGTCTATATATCTATGTCTGTCTATTTCTGTCTATATATATATGTCTAGTTCAATAACTATCTCGCCGCCGAAAGACATGTTCATGACGTCATGTTTCTCTTTAGAAAAGCCTATTATGTTATTATATATTGATTATAGCATCGTTCCAGCCTCGACTTTGCTGGGTGGCGCGGATATGAAATGTTAGATTTTCCTTTACTAGCGCATAAACTCAGCTGAATGTGGCTGATGGCAATTAATATATATAATTATATAATATGTTGGCCTTGTGAGCCGCTGTGGTTTGTGGCTTACTCGCATAGAACTGCGCCGTTAAAAACCCTACAAGAAAAATTATAACACGGTCGAATCGTGCGATCAATTACCACCTCTACGTAAGTGAACATGCCCTCAAATCGCACGTGTAGAAAATACAATGTGGTATGAATTGTGTGCCACGCAGCGCCTATCTGTTGAAACCACATGTCGGTCGTGCTCCTATTACACCACTTAGGTAGTTTAGTAAAGAAGTTTGTAATCATCGACCTGTAGCTTTCGCTATCTTGATTTGAATAGTCCTAAATTAAGCGGTTTTATTTTTGTTGACAAATTCATTCATCCAGAATCGGGCCTCGCTGAAGATATTTTTTTTTTATGAATATGAGGGACAGTGTCTAAATCGTCCAAGGCCCATTCAGCAAACACACCTCGTTGTGTATGGTCGTTTACCCTCAGCTCCTATTTCCAGTTGAATTTCTTAGTATTCTCCCATAGGCCGTAAGACTAAAAATCATTAAAATGTGGTATGCGAAAGGCCGAGTCTTTGAAAGCGACGAGAAATTGAGTCCCTCAGATTCTCCTTTACACTCTCACGATGAGTAACGGATAAATTGTCAATATTATTAAAATAAATATATATTTACCAGAATATTTTTTTGGCTTTTCTTTATGATATTATACATAAATCAAATATAATCGAATTTAAACATTAATTTCTTTAAATTTGATTTTCCTATATTTGACACCTTAATTGTTGTAAAATTTAAAATATTTATGGAAGAACATTTTTTATTCAACCCAGGGCTAGAATTTTATTTCACATTTTGTTATATGATAAACATATCAAAAACAATAAAACGGGCGTATTTTTAATGTTATTATTATATGTATAGATTAGCCAGATCTCCAAAGTAACAAAGTTAGTTTGTTTAATTATAGCAAGAGAGAACGCTATACTTTTACTATACATTCATATTCCTTTCTGTGTAAAGAAATTTTGCACAGATGTTTCTAAAATTGATGTGCAGTAAAACTGATAAAAAAATATTTTATGTTATCGCGTTTTTGATAACCTTGGATTAATTTTTTTACATGATCTGAGTTTGAATAGGAGGGTATATTAACAAACCATCATTGTTGTTAAGCATTTTATCAGATATCATGTGGACACATCTAAGAAAAACTTAAAAATAAAACAATAGGTGTGAATATGTAGTACAATGTACAAGAAATATTAAATTATTAAAAGGACAAATCATAACATATTTTGTTTCTTGTGCAGTTAATTAATTTATAAACAAAAAATTTAAGTGCATTTATTATTTAATATATTAATATATTGCTGCTAAAATATTACTTAATAAGAATCTCATATTAAGGATATTTTTTATTAACACCGACTGTATCAAACTATAAAAGCAACAAAAATATATGATAACAAAACCAAGGTTAGCAATATAAGTAGGCCATAATTATAATTATTATCACATAAGTTCAACACAATGCCACCTATCGATCTTCCACTTTAAAATTATGAGTCACCCACAGTCTAATGATTTGATGCATGATGTCACTGACTGCTGTTACTCCATAATAATTAGAGGTTTAAGTTTTATTCTAGCATTTGGAATACTCTATCCTTATCCTGGTAGCAGATTTCATAGTTATTTGTTTTTTAATTAATAGACAGATATTCTATCTTATTTCAATTCATCCAATTTCATTTCTTATTATAATTTATTTTTTAAAAGATCTGTTAAAAGGTCTTATCTTTATAGTATATTTCTTATTGATAAGGGATCTGCAGAGCATGGACATATTATTAGACATTGTTCAACCTTTAATTTAAAATTCTCATTGTAGTTTGAAAACCAAGCTCTTACACAAAACAATGCTTATGTTAAGATATTACAAATTATAATTTCTAAGAAAAAGAGACCCAAGTTTACAGTTACAATGCTGTTTTTATTGATGATCATTAAATCTATAGTAGAAAAAAAACATTAAAAAAGTTTGCTAGTTAAAACATATGTTATTTTATTTTATTAAGCTTTTTATTCAGTTTGTTTATTCATGTAATTAATAGGTTTTTATTATCTGATTAAAACATAAAATTTATGTTTTTTTATTAAAAACTATTCACAATCTAAAGGTTTTTAGATTCTAATAAAATAAATTATACATTTACATTATACAATCACTCACTTTACTTCACATTCAAGCTTGAGATAATAATTTGAAGTATTGATAATATATTTAAGAGTATATAATTTATTCCTACTTACCATTATTTATACCCATAATATTATATGAGTGATTTTAACTATGAGAATGTTGTTGTGATACACCCAGTTTTATTATAACAACAAACTATACATTAACAGTCCTATCATTTAGAAACTATGTAATGTTTAAAGAAAACACAATATTTTTTCTTTATTATTAATGACCATATCACATTAAAATATCTTCAATATTAGCCAAATTTTTTAGCATTTCACCAATTTTTTAAGGTGTTATTTTTAACTGTCAGTCTATTTCAATACTTGTTAGCAATTAGCAGTGAAAAATATTATATTCTAATATTATTCAAAATATAATTGCTATAGGCTTGTAATCTAAAATAATTTATTTAAAAAAAATAACTATGTAAATGTATAATGTATTTTATAAATATATTTTGGACTGAGGTCAGTTAACATTTTTTTATTGGAAGTTGATAAAAATATATATTTAGATGCAAAAGCAAAAATATATTAAACTGGTAACTAACCCAAGTGTCCATAAACAGTTTGCACAGGAATATTAAGTTCTTCCAGGGCATTTTGTTTAAGTATCAAGTTCTCAAGTACAACATCCCCTGAAAAAAATATCAATATCTAAATTAAAGTAAGACGCAACATGCGTAAATTCGTATGACATCATGCTAAGCATAAAACTTACCGCCCCATATTCCTAGTTTTAGCTGCGACCTGTTTAAATTTTCAACATAGTCCCCCAAGAATCTATTTAATACGTCTACAACTATTGACTCAAAAACCATTGTAAAGGATTTAAGGGTCCTTTTATTTTTTTAATATAATATGAACAGTTATGTCATGATAGAAGAAAAATATTAATATATCTTGTCAACCATTTCAATATAATGCAAAAAAACAGATACGGCATAAATATTTAGGATTAACTAATAATCATTTCATTAAACACACGACAAAAAGATTTGTAATAAAATAGCACTCCTAAATCAAAATCTTTGCAAAACGACCGATAGGCAACAATAACACATGTCAATATGTCAAAACTCAAATGTTGTTATTTTACATCTGACTATTTAAGGTGTAGATATGGATAGAAATAAACGGCAATCATAGAGGACTATACAATTTTTCTATAAGTTGCCACAATGTCGCTAGTATCACATTAAGAAGCCTATTGCCACTGGTTTGATAAAAATGAAATTTATTTGCTATATAGATTTAGTATCCTTAACGTAGATAAATAATGCTATAGATAACCGGTTACCTTATTTTGCATTCACACACGAATCACAATAAAAATTCTTAAACCATATACGGAATCAAAACTCGACTATACTTTTTTAATTTATTAAGATGACAATACTTTCATTGCTTTATTATTGAAATATCCGTTAATTAGTTGTCATTTGGGAGATATATTTGTGGATAATTGCTATTATATAATTATTTTCAAGAACTTCATAGGTAAAATGGTTCGATCTCCTGTTTTAGGATGGAAAAGTGTTAGCAAACGGATAATTTTATTTGTGAGTACAATGCTAGCATTGCAATGCTAGAAAATAGTTTATAAATTCAGAGATATTATACACCTTTTAAAAATTATAAAGTTAATAATAAATATTGTTGTAAGATTAAATTTGAAATGATTGCCGACTATACATGTATGTTATGTTACCATAAATTGCCACCTCAAATAATATTTAAATTCACATTAAAATCAAAATTTTTACGTTAAATTTTTAAAGTTGCCTATTAACTAATTATATTTGCAAAATGTAGTAAATTTGCAAAGTGTCCAAGCCTTATATTAAAATAGGTAGAGAAAGAAAGGAAAAAGATGAAGGCAGAGATAGGTAGGGAATCGTTATATCAAGTTAAATAAACTATATATCTTTAGTGTTGTGTTATATTTCAACTTATTTTATGTACTCACTCTCTAAGAGTAAGCGGGTCAGCTAGTAATTTATCATACAATATTATATAATCATAAATGATAGTGATGATAATTTTAAACATTTGAACTAAATTGTTTTAATCTTGTAGTTACATCTTAGTTAGGTAGTTACCTAAGTGGGATTTTTTTAATATGAAACAGTAATACCTTCCACAATTGTCAAGCGTCTCATGGGACCATCACAGCTGCATGTCGGTAGCATTCACTGTCTAGGTTCTTGATGTACACCTTATGATACAGATAGTTGGTACTTATTATCTCTAACCCTCCAGTCCAAACATTTATCAAAAATAATACTATTAAAAGTAGAAATGTATTTGATGGGTATAAGTGACAACTTAAAAGATTATACTTAAAAGACTGGGGTATGGCTTTTAAGTGGCAACTTAAAAGCCATTCCCCAATCAATTTGCTACCAAACATTTTTTTTAATATGACTTTTATTGAATATATTACTTTAGATTATTCAGATTAATAAATATATTTTAACCAGAATGTGTACTTTATTAATTAAACCTTAAGAGAATTCGATTTTTTTTAATAATTAATTGTATTTAATTGTTGATATATTTATTGTTATCTTAGGTTATACATATTTTTTTCTTAATATTAAGACATGAATAAAAAAATAGACATCAATGTTAGGACTATATTCAATACACTAAGTTGTTCTGCAAAATTTAGTGGAGACAATTCTATAAGTATGTACTAATATTTATGACAATAAGATAAGAAGAGTACTATATATCTATATTTTTTCAATGCAATATATTATTCATAATAATTCATGTTTACACATACAAGATGTTTATATTTATGAAACCAGATTATAATAATTGATATTAACTGTTCTACAATTTCAAAATGTGATAGATAATATACAAACATTTGAGAATATTTCATATTTACCTTAAAGAAAAAATTGTGATTGAAATGCTTTTCATTCTAATAATATGTATATATTTACATATACAACGAAAGAGATTCGAAACCAAATCATTGAAAACTTGATATAGGCACTATATTTATAACACTAGTAAAAATATTAAGGCAAATACCTGAAATCTAAATATCTGTTTGAATAGAAACATCCTAAACAAAGCTATACAGTACAATCTTAGATATAAACAAGAACTATTTATAACAGAATAAAGAGTTTCATAAAACAGCTTTATACAACATTAATATTTACTCGAGACAATTATTAGCATATTTTAATACAATTATATTGTTTTTACATACATAAATATATATGATACATTTCTATAGAACTGTTTACATATTAATGTACCTGAAAATGTTTTTTGGAGTTCAATCTGACAATCCATTGGTTTTATGCAACATTATAATGTATATAGTAAAGTATTAATGGTTAGAGTATAATGCTATATTTAAATTTATTAAATGTATATATGTATACCTTTATTATTATCTTATCATCTAAACACGATAAAATATACACTTTTTTAGAGAGAATGTTAGTCAAGTAACAAAGCACTACTTTATTAAAGACATATAAGTATGACTATATTTTAATATATAAAGCACCTTAATAAATGAATAAAATATTATATATATTTATACATATGTAAGCACACTTTATAATGGGAATGTCCGAAATTTATAATATTATTGGGGCATTTGCATAGTTACGTTTATACATACATATTATGAAACTGCAGATAATGAAAAATAATCAGTAAAGTCTAGAAAGATTTATTTTGTCCCATCCCATTTATCTGATTCTAATTTAAAATATAAACATGTAACAAATATTTATGACAACTGGTATATTATTATGCTGCAACAATGATGACTAGCATACATTTAAACTTATCTATATACATTTATAGCTATTTATTACAAAACATATTGTTAAAGTGTTCGTTGTTTAACTAAAGCTAGCAGAATGACAACACTCACACAGATGCGTGTTTAGAGTATATTAAAGTAGAAGAACCTTAGACAGTACAAAAAAAACCCTAATGCGAATGTAATTAAAACTATCGCATGTAATTTAAGTTTAATATTTATTTTTAAGCACAAAATATTTATATGACCAAAATAAAGCTAACTGACGATTAGCAAGGGCGTAAAAAATATATATCCAGCCAGTCATGAGAGCATCACTCTAAATTATTGATAGGTATTTTTTTGTGGATACCACGCACACATCAACAAGCGCATTATCGTGCATTAGTGTGCACTCAATATAAATCGCAGTGTGGCTCCATGTTACACTGTTATTGAGATACAACATACATTGTATACATGTGCGTGTGTCAAGTAATGCCAGCTTTAGGTAATCAACTAACATCCCAAGAGGTAATCTAAATTTATCCTTAAAAAAAGAAATATTACAGCAACCTTAAAAATGATTGGGATATCTAAAATTATTAATTTACGTAGGGTCGTCTTACGATCAATAAAGTTCTGAGTAAGATTGGATACTTTTATTCTAGTAATCAAAGAAAAAAATTGTTTTCTAAAAAATCACTTACTACAGTTAATTAAAACTACAATTTAATGCATATGCGTTTGAAAAATCGTAACTATACACAAAAACATTTTTTAAAGCAACGAGTAAACTCAAATGTGGGTATATGTTCAAAATATTTGAATTAGTTGGCACTTGAAGCATTACATTATAAACAAAGATAACTGTTTTATTTAGAAAAGCATGTATTTTTTTTCTATAAAACAGGCTCCCTGTAGAGTAAGTGTAACAAAAGCAAGGAGCTTACTAACTGGTATAGCCGAATAAATATATACATATGAAAATTGTGAAAAAGGAAATAGATTATTAATATCTTTAGCACAAACCAGCAGGAGTTTTTTTAAATCTGTTATGCGACTTTCCCGCCACAATATTTTTTTCGTAATTAACTCATAACAGGTACATTTATTAACTATTTCATTTAATGATGTGATTGTGTATAAGTGTGAAATAGTATTTTTTGAGTATATTGTTAGTACTTTTGAGTATATTTTATATAATATTTTTATGTATATAATACATCCATTGTGGTAATTAAAACATACCAAATAAGGTATCTATATAAAATTATCATTTGGGTTTTAAAAGCAATAATGAATTACAAATAATAGAAATGTAAACAAAACCTTTGTTAACGTTTGTTATAGGGACCTATTTTAATAATACCATAAAACACCAGTTTTCAGCAATTGTAAGGTGTTTGATATATAATATAAAGATTTTCTTAAAACCACAGCATTAATGTTGCACACAGCACAGCTGCAGTCAGGGTGTATAAAGGATAACTCGACAGAGTAAATTATTCATATTATAAAACACCTTTGTAAGACAAATGTAGAGATGATCAAGTTTAATCTAATTCGAGACTTAAACTTCACCAAAATACAAGAAATACAATTTGAATAAAAAAAAATAACCTTCAGTTCATTCATTCCAGTACAGGACATTATTATGACTAATTCGATTTCTACGAATTAAAATATGCTCTACCAGTAGGAAAGTTGGAATACATGTGAGTTAACAAATTATAAGTAAGAGCCACTGTTTCGATGCACGGTGTTGGAAAATGTTTTGCTTGGATAATTTTCATTGACAGAAATAAACTTAGCCTATGTTAGAACTTAAAATAAATTTATCCACTTAAACTAATTACTCAAAATAAACCTGTTTAATGCACACCATTCACAGGTTTGCCATTTTCAATGACACTCTTCTCTTCAATAAGACTCAGTGAGGATACTGAAATATCTTCTTCATCTGAAAATTGTATCATATTAAATATATACAATAATAACAAGATTTATTTTTTTTATTTAATATTTTTTTTTATTTAGTTGAGCGCAGCGAGAAGCGAAACGACGAAGGTCATGAAGGTGGCTTTGATGCGATGCTAATATTTCTTCTCTAAAATTACTAAACCGATCGACATCGGGTTTTTTATTTGTTAGCGGAATTATCATCAAGGTAAGGCCAACAAAAAAACCAGTGATGGGTCATGTACTTGAGTAATAATCACCAAAAAAAATTCTCCAAATGTATGAATAAAATCATTGAATCTGCGCTCAGCTAACCATCAGAATGGCTGTCAACTTAGTAATAAATGTTATTATTGTTAATTTTATTACCTGAACTAACATCCGACTGATTTCTTGGACTAAATCGACAACCTTTTGACATATAGGTCTTCAGTTTACCAAGAGAAGCGAGTATTAACCTGCAATGCAATAGTATATATTATATATGCACAACAATCAAAGTAAAACTAGATAATAACTAAAAATATATATTTTATTTTCAAAGATCTAATATCAATATATAAATGTAGAATATTCTATTAAACCAAAGTAAGGTATATAAGTTCAGCCAATGAAAAACCAAAACTAACCCCAAAAAAGGTGGACTGGGCGATAAAGGTCGTGACAGATACTCGGGGTGGAACTGCACGCATACGTAGTAAGGGTGCGCGTCCACCGAAGCCACCTCCATGCGGGTGCGGGTGGAGTCTCGACCAATGAAGCGCAGACCAGCTGCCTCCAGCTTCTCTATGTACTCGGGGTTCACCTCGTATCTGTGTCTGTGACGTTCTTCTATCACCTCCTTCTTGTATAGTTTTGCTGTGCATATTTAAAAATTAAGTTTGATTGTAGTTATACACAAAAAGTAATATAATATTCAATGTCACTTTTGTTTTTGCCTTTCTTTTAGTTTTATTTAGCATGTGTTTTTCACTTCTATAAATCAAAATTATTACTTTTGTTTACAGTCACTTAAGATATATTTCAATTGTAAAACTTGTACAGAAATCCAAATACTGTATGTACATCTCAGAGGATCGACACATTCCCAATACAAGTGTCTTAAAAGGATTAAAAAAACTTTATTTTACTTACATACGATACTGGGTTCCAAATAAGTTTTTCTCTTTCCTAATCTCATTGTTCCCCCTAGATTTTCTGGGTGATGTTCGGGCATGTCAATGACAATTTTATCTTCACAGTCGGGGTTGACCTCGGTACTATTAGCATCTTTTAGGCCGAGTACGTTTCTAGCGAATTCGATAACGGCAGCCTGCAAGCCGAGGCATATACCTAACATGGGTTTCTGTGTCTCCCGACACCATTGACAAGCTTCTATCTTTCCTTCGATACCTC
The DNA here is from genome assembly GCA_959347405.1 of Napeogenes sylphis. NCBI lineage: Eukaryota > Metazoa > Arthropoda > Insecta > Lepidoptera > Nymphalidae > Napeogenes > Napeogenes sylphis. The sequence continues at coordinate 22,187,617 of OY365788.1, read as the reverse complement.
TCTGACCAAAACCACCAGGCACAATAACGCCACTAAAATTTTATTTTTTATACATTATAATAAAATAAACAAAACATCACCTTTCTAAATAAGAGACTGTAGCTTTATTAATATGAATGAACACACTTTATATATAAAAAAATTAAAACTTCAAGGTTCTTTATTGAATAAATAAAACGTACTCGCTTTTACAAAGGTCTTGCCAAGCCTTATGATAGCCAACAGGATCATCAATTTTAGTTTGTTTCTCTAAATTTACAGCCTCAATATATGTCAACTTGAGTCTACATCCAGCGGAAATGCTAGCATGTTGCAGAGCTTTAGTAACACTTGCGTAACTGTCCTCTAGTTTAGTATACTTGCCAACAAGAGATATATTTACTTCTTTTCGTAAATTGTCTACTCGCTTTGCAAGGTTCCGCCACTTTTGCATAAACCTATGCATAAAATAAGAGATATTAATAATACAAAATCACTATAAACAATCATCTTAAAAAACTTATGTAATAATCAATACTATAATTATACCTTCCAGGTCGAGGCATTGAAATGTTCAACTGAAGCCTCTCATTTAGGTACTGCACAACTCCTTGAGATTCCATCAGTAGTGGGACATGATATACTGAACTTAAGTCATGAATGCATATTACCTAAAAAGCAGAGGTAATTAATGTTAATAGATATACACATATATATACCCCAATTACTTTTATTTTTTAATACTCAGAGCAATGATATCTATTTTTAAATGAATACTAGATAGTGTAAAATATAAACTTTATTGATGAATTAGTAATGACTAATTTAATACCTGATCTGGAGCAACATGACAAAAATTTGAAATTTTCTCTTTCACATTGTGGTTAATTGGTTTCTCTGACCTACATAAAATGAGATCAGGTGATAAGCCAAGTCCTCTTAACTCTCTTACTGAAGATTGTGTTGGCTTAGTTTTGGGTTCACCTGTTGATTTTGGCTGAAAATTAAAACAATTAATAATAAGGACCTAATATAAGAGACACCAATAAGTGGCTATAATAGTGAGTGAGAAAGGCAAATACACATCCTTTCTTTCCATTTTCTGTAGCTTATACTTCCTCAAGATTGGCAACACATTTGCAACTATTTCAAATTTGTCAAATCTGCATATTACAAAACTCAAGATGTACAAAAAACCATAAAAAATTGCTACAATAGGAAAAAGAAAAGAAGTCAAGAGTTTATAACAGTGAACTACAAAAAAGAACTAGTTTTTGTCAAAAACAGACAGCACTACTTGAGAAAAAAAAACTAACCAAAACTAAAAAAACATCAATGGGCTAGCCAATTGTAAACATATTTCATTATAGTTTATTATTATATATATTTCATTATATATTATAATTATTAATTTTGACCATCGGGAGAACCTACCCCAAAAAAATAAAAATAAATGTTTTTAAACTTACCATTGGTATTAATGATACATGAGCACAGCAGAAGTTTTCCCTTTTCACCCTGAATTGAAACTGCCTGAATGCCTCAACAAAAGACATTCCTTCAATATCACCAATTGTACCGCCAAGTTCCACTATACATACTCTTGGTGGTGTATTCTCTGGAGTAACAGGTATATGTGCTACTCTCTGCACCCATTCTTGTATAGCATCAGTAATATGTGGAATTACTGAAATATATTGCAATTAGATCGTTCTTTTGGTACATTTTTATGAATGTACAATAAATTATAATGAAACTGATTACTAGATTTGATGTATAACTATGTGTTAATTGAGAAAATAAGTAATAAATGTTACCTTGCACTGTCTTTCCTAAATAATCACCACGACGCTCACGCTCTATAACCTGCTGGTATATTTTACCTGTGGTAATATTGTTGTCCCTATGCAGAGTTATATCTAGGAAGCGTTCATAGTTGCCAAGATCAAGGTCTACTTCGCCACCGTCATCGAGTACGTATACTTCACCTAGAAAATATAAATAGAAAATGCATTAACATGATCGTGATTAGTTGTATGAATATTTTAATAATTAACTAACCGTGTTCGTATGGGGAGAATGTTCCAGCATCGATATTAATGTAAGGGTCAATTTTAATAGATGTTACATCAATACCACAACTTTTAAGAATAGTGCCAAAAGAACTAGCAATGACACCTTTTCCTACGCCACTAATAACGCCTCCAGTAACAAGAATATATTTCATATCAGACATGGTAATTTACAAATATAATTATACAATCGTAATTTGTAAAAAATATTTAGGTTAGTGTACCTAATGTAATAAATAACACATAAGCACGCGTATAGGACATAACCACAAAATATTATCAGTAATCACATACTATCTACAACCTATATTTCAAACACGAGCAGTTTATTTCTTATGAGAAATGGACATTTCTGATTTGACACATGACAGTGACAACTAAAGCAGAAATAACGTTGTTACTTGTATCCCACATTTTCTGTACATGTTGTCATTGACAATGACAAACTCATTGAACTCCTAAATGGCTAATTATGATGTATAAATTTGTTTCCTCTGAGTCAGCCCGTTCTAAGTTTTAAATTAGAATAAGGCTCAAAGGGTGCAACTAAACCTTATGTTCAAGGGTTTATTATTTAAAAAAAAAGGTTTATTTATAAAGCTTAAGGATTGATTTTTTCATAAATTTGCGTTAATAAACAAAAACAAAACGTATGGTTTTTTTATATTAGACACATGTGACAGTCCAGTATATCACAGAATATTATTCCCATTATTTTTTTTTAGATTTTAACTAGTACTCATTTAAATTAACTTTTTGAAAGAATTTAAAGGATCAAAAAATATAAATCCAATCATGTACACGCGAATTCAACCCATAAAATTACTATAATTATTTTTATTACATGATTCTTATGCAGGTTTAAAAAAACATTAAAACATTACATACTACGTAATAAGTCCATCATCTAAGCTACGTTCACTTTTCTGTGTAATACATAGTCTAAGGTAAAGGATTTTTTGGGTTCTGTAAAGATTTCCTATAATTAATTATAATTGGATTTCCAATAAATCATTTTTTTTTTAATTTTTACTTATTTTCAAATTCACTGATCTAAAGAATGGAACCTTATGTTTTATTTGTCGTTGAAAAACAACTCCCTAATCATTTTTATAAATTGTCATTTTGACAGCAACTTGGGTTTACTCTGCTGGACGCTGGTTTTATTTGCTCGTTTCGTGCTTTCTTTAGCGGATTATTGGTATTATTATCGGTAGCGTAGGTTTATGTCTGAATGATTTACAATTTTATTTAGTAAACATGCCGAAATACTATTGTGACTATTGTGATACTTACTTAACCCATGATTCTCCAAGTGTAAGAAAAACCCATTGCACAGGACGAAAACATAAAGATAATGTCAAATTTTATTATCAGAAATGGATGGAAGAACAAGCTCAGCATCTTATCGATGCAACTACCGCTGCATTTAAAGCAGGCAAAATAGCCCAAAATCCATTTGGAGGTCCAAAAGGCGCCAATATTCCGCCTCCGTGGGATCCCTCTGTCATGGGTCCCGGTGGTCCCAGGCCACCGGTCCCTACTCCAGGTGGACCACCGGGTATGATACCACCTCCTACTATGGGCCCGGGAGGACCAATGCCACCTATGATGATGGGGCCACATGGCCCTATGGGACCAATGGGTATGGGTATGGGCATGAGGCCACCCATGATGGGTCCATTAATGGGACCCATGGGCCCAATGGGGCCAATGGGCCAGATGAGACCACCTCTAATGAATGGACCTCCTATGAACAAATAGTAAAGTTTAGTGTGAAAGTGAATAATTATAAATATAGACATTTAAATAATAACATGACTATTTTATATAAAACCATGAAGAATAAGAAGTTAATAAAATAGTGTGATTATCATCACACTTATTAGCACTTGAAAGTTTGAGGTAAAAGAAATTATCTCATATTTGTGACTTCAAAACCTTGTTTTCCTCAAACTTAAAACAAGTTCAACTTCAAAATAAGTCTAAATAAATTGTTTATAAATAAAAGTTTGTTTATTTTTTCTCTAGATTAAAGTCAACAGTTCAGTTGTTTTGGTAGGATGTTTGTGGTCTGATATTTGCATTATTATCTCATTTGAGGGTGCATGTAATTTCTGTGTGTACTTACTTCAAGTTAATATAATTACAGATGTAAACGAGGATTTCAGTGAATTATGGCAAAATTGTTTTTTGATAATATACTCGTCTGAGTTTATTATTAACAATACCTAAATATTAACATAAAAATATGTAAACATTGTTCACCTACTTTCCAAAGCATGGTAATAAAATAAAGAATAATAGTAAAATAATGTAATATAACTAAATAAATAAATTATGTAATATAATTGTATATTTCATATATAAAATCAAGTTAAACAATATTTTAACAACCAATAATAGTAATGTTGTAATAATTAAGCAACAAAAAATACAACATAATAATTTATTTTTAAGTTGTTCTAGGAGACGATTGTGTAGATCTCAAATCAGTTGGTGAAGTTGAAGTAATAGATGGAATAGAAATTGCTTGTCTCTTAGAGAAAATGATTCCGATTAGATCCACTAGCAGTAGTAGCCCATTAATCATTGGTAGGACTCCAGCCAAAACAAATGCTGCATGGTACTTACTCATCGGACTTGCCCTTAACTCATTGAACACAACAAAAGATAATGATACCTGCAGAGTGCAACAGGCGAGAAGGGCATACAATTCCAGAAACCATGAGGCATAAACTTTGAACATGCCACAAATAACAAAGATACCAATGAAGATATATGTAGTGAATAAGGTAGAAGGTGCACTCAGAGCATAAGAAATTCCTAAGCTTGGTGTTGCTCGCTCATTAATGAAACTTGCTGTATTTATAACCAATATTAAAATTCGTAGTTTTATTGAACAGCCTTCAAAGCTCATTAAACTGTCTTCACTAAGTATTGAATCACACTTAAAAAATCATGAAGTAAACAAAGTACAAAATTATAAATATAATAAAAACATATTTTTTATTTTTAGACACATTTCAGAATATTTAGTGTTACTGTCAAAGATTTTATTTTAAGACAGCATAGACAGCAGATTTTATTTTAAAAGTTCTGGCAAGATACATTATTTAAATCTATCATATTATATATATACAGGTATTTTTTGTTTAATTCTACTGAAAGTTAATGAAGCTTAAAGAATAGTTAAGTCACCTTTGAAGAACAAAGCAACATAATATTGTATGTAGTAGGTATGTTGATTTATTACTTTTTAAGTACAATAAGAAAAGGGATCTTAAATTGAACCCAGAAAGTGACCTAACAGAAATTTCATGAAAAAGAGTATTCAACTTGAATTAGATAGTTTATTTAGAAATAATATTCCCAATCAAAACCAAAAGCTCGTCAAAGAAAACTTGCTATTAACTATTTATTACTACGCAAAAATCTGAAGAGGTTTTTGCTTTTAACCGTTTGAAGTTTGAACAGACTAAATTTAAAAAATAAAAATATATAAGCTTAGTATTTCGGGCTTTTGAGTCCTGACATACGTTTTTGCAGATCGTAAAAAATTAAACACTTACAATCGTTTAAAACATTTAATTAAAAATTTATTTTAATAACTTAAAAACCGCAAAATCAATTATTACAAAGTACCTAACTATGTATACAAAATAAATACTTAGACCCTAATTTAACTAGTTTAGAATATCTTAATTTCATAAACTAAGATTGGCCCCCTTAGAGCTTAAAACATTAAAAAAAACAAATGAACAGTTTGAACACTGGTTTTATACTATTTTTATACGTGCCAATAAAAATGGCACAATAAGCAAGAAAAGACTAGATTAAAGCTTCTGAAATGTTTGTTATACCACTATTTACATCTTAATAACGTGTATAAAGCACCGCTTCACACATTTTGTATAGGAGAGTTTGGAAAGTCATCATAAAGCTGTTTCTAATGTAGATGGTGAAGTTTTACCCCCATCAGGAGAAGAACTGTTTCTATTCGAACTCTTAAAAGACGCGAGTTTGGGTGCAGAAGGTTCAGAACTATTTTTAAAAAATTCAGCACGCTTGGCTTGTAATAATTCAGACCTAGATAATGAAGCTTGTGAATTTGAGAAAACAGTTGCAATGGGAAATACTCCTTGATCTATATTAGTAGTAACTTGTAAGTTTTGTTCTTCTACAATCTTATATTCATTTATTGGTATGAGAGATCTTCTTGCTCCAAAATGTTGATTAGTTATAATAGGAACTGTTTTCGAAGGTGGGCTAGGAAGAGTATTCTCACATTTTTCTCCTGAACTGTTTGAATTTTCATCTTCATTATGTGCCTCAGGAATAGGCGTCGAGAGGACATCAGATCTTGGACTTGCAAAACGCCACTGCGATTTTGGAGATAAAAGAACTTTTGGTGAGCTTTTGGGATCTTTTAACATGCTGTTTGTTCTTCCTGGTGATGTTGGTGGATTTGTAGATTTTATTATTTTCCTATGGTTATATGTTTTAGGAGATCCGCTAAGATCAAGTATATTAACATTTGATCTGTTTCTAGGAGGAGTGATTGGAATTTGGGACTTTTCTTTAGAAAGTTTCAATTGTTCAACTGCGGATAGTTTGTTCGATTTAGTTTGAGTATTGATCGTGTTAAGTTTAACGCTATGTTGTAAGAGTAGTTTTTTAAAATCAAGTCTCGAAGTTTGTTGCAAAGGTCCATATCTGTCCGCACAAGTTTCTTGTTTTTGTATAAAATAAGGTCCAAAAGTATTTTGACCAGGAACTCCCATTCTATAATCACCTCCTATGTTTGATCTATTTTTGACATCACCTAAGTAGCCTGTTTCTGGATACCGTTGAGTACCTTTGGTATGAAGAAAAGGTTCAGAATTAACAGGTGATAAACTAATTGCAGATAACGCTGGCGACACCGCTCTTTCAGATTCTTTAATATTAAGTTTCTTTTTACTTTTGTGTATAACTGCGTACAATTCTTCATTTGTCATAGTAGATTTGACCGGGGAAAGTAGTCTAGAACTTAAATCAACGACATTTTCTTTATTACTTGGTGTAGATGATTTAAATGTTCCAGAAGTTCTAGGGTCTATTGGAGAAATCTTTATGGATTCTTCATTTTGAGTTACTTTTTGCCTTTGCTGTTGAGGGGAGTCTGCAAATGTATTTTTGGAATTGTATGATATTTTTTCTTCTATCAGGAAAGGAGTTTGAGCATTTTGACTTAGGGTAGTTTTCTTAGGTAAAGTCCAAAATATAGGTTGCAAACTGTCTGTTTCATTTTTATAATCCATTCCAGCATGCCTGCCTCGAAGATGAGCTGTATGGTATCGTTGTAATGTGTGGGTAAAAGGATTAATATTTGCTAAATGTTGACTTCCATGGATTGAAGGTTTTGTCGTAAATGGAGGTTTGTCAGCGTTTGAATGTCGATAGTCTGAAATATAACAATTACATGTTTTATGAGTGTTTTAAAAATGAAAACTAGATATCAGTACTGAATTTAGTTTACAAGTTTATTAGTAGGTAGAGTAAGTTTTCTGAATATGTCGAACTATTGATTGAAAATGGTGCACGATTTGTTTTATAGAAATTCAGAGTATATGTAGATCTGTAATATAGATTCATCAGTATTATTAATAAAAAATATATTTCCTTTATACATAATATTGTTAAAAACAGAATATTTCATACCTAAAGCTGTATAATATTTATGGTAACGAAGTTTTGTTTTTAAACTAATTGTAAATGTTTATGAAAAATTTATGAATACATACTTAGAAAACTTGCTCTAGCAATCTCACATATTTTAATAAATATATATATATATATATATATATATATATATATATATATATATATATATATATATATATATATATATATATATATTTTGAAATTCATCCCAGGCATTGCACAATATATTTCAAATCCTCAAACCCCAACAAAATTATTGTATATACGTACGTAGTTAGAATAAGGCTATGGCTATAATATAATACATCTTACATTACATTTTCAAATATTGTACAACTATTTACTCAAGAACAATAAAGTAAAATAAATGCATATATTAATGTTATATATGCAGCATAGCATTAAGCCCAAAAGCTTAAACTAAAAGTGACCTTATTAACTAGTTCTGAAATCTAAGTTATATATATCTAAGTTATATATATCTCAGTGCATGGCATTATATTCTTTTACAATTATTTTATAGACTCATTTGCAAAACTGGACACTTTTGAATTCCCTTTGTATAAAACAAGATACCATAGAGAATATTTAGAGTAGGTATATTAACTAACTCAATGTATGACAATAACATTATGTGGGTAGATTGAAATGTTTGTAAAGTTTAAAGATTGGTGTGATTCGTTCTATATTTAGATGGCCGTTGTTATGCAAATGAGTTTATACTGTGACGTTTTTGTAACGTAAACATTTATGTTTGAATGCAAAGAATTATTATAAAAATGCATTGTGTGTTAAGATGTAGTAAAAACAATTACATTGTTCAATTATAAGTTACAACAAATTTGTAATAAAATACAAAAACCGATTCAAATACAAAGTATTGGAAAAGGATGATAGAATAAAAGTAAAGTATATTAGTAAAGCTTATTACAAACGAGTCGTAAACCTATTTTAGGTATTAGGGTTAAACATGCAAGGTGCTAAATGGCATGCTAAAAAGCAACAAAAACATTACCTTCGAAGAACTTGGCCTTTACAAAGTCGCAACCATTGGAAGCTGTCTTGTTCGTGGTGCAAAGCGATTTTATGATCAGACTTTAAATGATTACTATTTTATTTAGAAGAATAACACAAATCTCATAAGTATTTTTTTTCAAATTAGCGATAAGTGGTGTTACGAATAAGTTAGGGTTAATACATCATTATTAATTAGTCACTCAATTAGTTCTTCTACGACCATCATCGTTGTCTCTGATTATCTTTAGACCTGTTGCCTTCAAAATTTCAAAACACCAATTGCAATTCATGTGTTTTATATTTATGGTATATTTTTACATAAATTTCACCGTTCAACTCTTTGATTGTTAATGAGTGCGTAACATGTAAATAAGTGAGGTGCGGATGAGAGCAAGGGAGTGAAATTAAATGAAATAAGTGCGTTAATTCACATAACTCTATAATATTATTTACAAAAACACATAAAATTATAAAGAATAACACACCATGCACTTCAGATAAAATCTTATATACTTAAATGTAAGCTGTGCACACACAGGTGAAGAAAGCCACCATGCATAAATTCATTGTACAGTAAATTGCATTAAATTTTGAAAACATAATTACAATCGATTTAAATTAATAAAAACAATGTAGAATATCTATCACAGAGATAAAATGCGCATGGCAAGGAAGACATGTCATAACTAAGTGGACGGAAACTTTTAAAACTATGTTAATTTACTTATAAAAAATAATAATTTCTTAACTGTTAACTATACAGTCTATGTTGCTATTCGAAGATATTCGAATAATACAACTGTTACTATCAATACATCGTCAAGTATTTTAATAAAACCTATTAAGCGTAACAATCAGACAGGTAACAGCAGAACAAACCATGTAGTTTTAATATAAAATTGAAAATAAAGCATAAATTACGTTAATTAACTACCAAATTTCTGTACCATGATCAGATTCGGCAATTGATAGTATTCTAGCCCGGTGCATCGGTCCGTCATAGGGGACGGTTACTTTACTAGGAGTAAGAGGGCAAGTTGGTGCTGAATGTAAAATACAAACATTGTCAGGATCTGAATCTAAAATATCTGTAAGCATGTCTAAGGCTCTATCTTTATCGTCTGAGACGAAGGCAATCGTATGCCGTTTTGGTACAGGGGTTGTAAATGGACTTAAGGCCAAAGCGGATAGTTCAGTTTCAAATTTATCAACAACATAAGATTTTTTATTGTTATTTATACACTCGCAGTTGTTTTGACAATTTTTATGACTCAGTTTAGGAGAAACGATAGTTGGGTAATTAATTTGTTCGCGAAGGAGGTCTGCTGCTATTTCAGCTTGAATCATCTCAAAGGAATTCACCTTTTTGGCGTTATTGCTAAAACTATCAAACTTAAGGAGCTTTTTAATAGGCATCAAAGGTGAATTTGCAAGTTTGTAACTATCACTTCTTTTTATTTTACTATTAGTTGACTTACCATCAACGTCATAATTTTCTTCGTTAGAACTACAATTGTCATTATTATTTCGATTTGTGAACATTTTCATAACTTCTGCAACTTTTTTATTACCTAATATGCTTATATTATTATGGTATTTATTTTTAGAAATAACTGAAGTTTGAAAGTTGGGAACAAAAGGTATTATATCATCTAGAGACCTATCGGTATTGTCGAAACTGGACTCGATGACATCGTTCTTACGCGATGTCGAAGTATGTTGAGTCTTACCTGCAGTATCATCTTTCGTTGGAGATAAGCTGACACCATCCGCATCGTGTATATTAACGTACGCCCCCGTTCTTGTTATGGCTTCGACAACACGCGGTATGTCTTGATGTCTTTTATTCGTATCTATTTGAATTTTGGTGTTTGCAGTGAGTATTGGGGTTATAGGCGCGGCTGATATGATAGTGCTAGGCTTAGGCGGAGGTAATGTTACAAATTCCGTTGTCATGGCACCGTGTGGCTCAGAAGGTGCTTTAATAATTAACTTTCCTAATTGTGGTGACGTTGGTTTACTTAAAGGTGGCGAAAGTTCGAAAGGAAAATCAGTTTCATCTATAATTTGCACAACATCTGCGCTTTCTCTTTGAATAACTGTAGTTTTAGGTCTAATTTCTTGAACAAATGGCCCGGGTTCAAATGTAGTATGCGCTCCTTTCCTCCTTTTTAATGTATCAGATGAATAAATTACTTGTCCGTGCGAGTCTAAAGTCACTTTGGCTCCTTTTCTTTGCACTTCTTCTAAAGTTACCGAAGTTTTATCCTCTAAACCGTGTTCCAAATAATCTTTACTATCTCCTAAACAATTTGGCAGTTCGTTTAAAGAAACATATTCGGTTTCTGGTAGTTTACCGGACAATACAGTCTGTAAATTCTTTCTTACGATGTCATTGTTAGCATATGAACCTTTATTTAAAGTAGCTTTTTGGTTATTATTTTTTACATCGGCAATTGTAACATAGTCTCCAGAATCGTAAATGTCTGCGATGGTATCTATGTCTTTCGCAGATGGCGATTTTTTACTAGAAAGTTTATGAGGTAAAACTCCTTTCAATTTGCACATAAAATTATTAAATGGATGTAAGGAAGCTTTTAATTGATTTTGAGTTTTCGATATCTTCGTATCGACATTTCTAATATCTTTTTGTTTGTCTTCAAGTGGCAAGTCTAGTTTTGGTCTACTATTTGATTTTACCATAGTCTGTGTATTTCTCGAATCAGCATCCTGTTTCTTGTTTGTGCTCGCAGCTTTATTGCTAGTCTCACTTTCATCATCTGAGTTAGTCGGAGTAATTACGCACATTGATGGGATTCTCGAACTATTGATAGTAGTTTTATAACGTATTCTTTCTATTCTATCAGTGCCTTCTAGGTCAGACGATTCTGAATAATCTTGCTCTGACAGGCTATTTTTCCCATGAGCGCTAGAGACAGAATCTTCTATAGGTGAACTTGATGTATTATGTCCAGAATCTGGAGAACTGGTACCTGTGCTCTTTTTAGCACTTTCGATATCTGTTTCAGTATGTATTTCAGCAACAGCCGTTATTTCTCTACGATTATCGACACTAGATACTGTTATTGTTTTTGAAGGTGCAGAAATGATCTCAGGTGCCGACTGTATAGACACATGCTTATCGGTGTAAGAACGCATATTGGTATATCTTAAACTCGCGAAAGGAGACTTCGAGAATGCAGAACTCGTATTACGTTCTAAGTTTGCATTAATACTATTATTGCTGCGGTTGCGGTTAATTATTGTTAACGAACTTTTTCTTTCAGGTACTGTAGGACTGACGCCTAATGATCTATCACTATCGGCAGCCATTAGGGTTGTACACACCGTGCCAGCGGAGCTAGTTGTTGTACTAGTAGATCCTTTTCCAAAAAGTTCATATTCATTTTCTGCTGTCATATTTTGACTGTTAGAAGAATTGGAAAGAGCAATTGTGGAATGCAATGGAGTACATGGAGACATTTCTTCCTCTTTAAGAGTTTTTAAGCCCGAGTCCATGTGAAATGACGTATAATATCCTTCTGTATCGCAGGAAAATTCAGAACTTGTTTCTAAATCTTCGTGGAGATCATGAATTATATCCGGCGTTAAAGTTCCTTCACTTGTAACACTTCCTGAACCAGAAGTGTTAAGGAATTTCCTTCGACTTATTATTGAACTTGGTGGCCCATGATGGTAGTTAAGAGAGTTATTAGATGTAGCAGCTGATGTTGTACTTTTAGGTGGTACAGTTGTCGTCGTTATTTCGGATCCGATGCTTGTACGACCTGATTCGGAACTAGCAGACCAGTTACCACTCGACGAATGTGGTTCATCTCGTCCAATCGCCGATCTTCTTAATCGTCTTTGTGTAGCTGTACCTCTTAATTTGACTCCAGTATTAACAGTGGCTGTTGTCTGAACATTCGTTGGAACTCCAATGCTTTTTTCTGATGATGAATAGGAGGCACACCTTTGGTGTGTTCGTCTGTCTTCATTTTCTGAACGTTTTGTTCGTAAAGTTACTGTTGGTTGGATTTGATCATCTTCACTTTTAGTAGTTGTATTGATTTCTTTAACTTTATCAATTTTACATTCTTTGAAGCTATCTCTACTAGCGCTAGGTGATCTACCGATCAGTTTTAATCTGTTCTTGCCCCATTGTTTTAAGCTGTTAAAGTGACTTTTCTTTGTAACTGGGTCAATTGGACTTTTCTTAAGTAAATCACTCGATCGGGATCGGATGACAGTGCCGTCATCCATTTCTTCAGAAGCCACAGCATCTGGTGTATCACTATAGTAAAACAAACCAAGCAAAGCATTAGTCACACGCTAAGGGCCTATGATAAATCTCTGAAGAATATCACTTTGTCTTGTAACAGCGACATTGATCGAAGATTAAAAATTAATATGAAGCTAATGGGATGGCACTATTAGTGTTCAAATGCAAAAATGTTGATTGAATTTTATTTACTTCGTTATTAAAAAGCGAAAGTGAATAACGACAACAATTAACAAAAATATTTATTCACAAAAGCACGAAATAATCGATCAGGTTATGTGCTGAATAGAATTAAACGAATATGAAGCTTCCACACGATACTGTGCTTTAAGGTTACTAACGTTAATTCATTTGCTCGAGATTACATTACTCGAAAATGGGTATCATTGTAAAAATATAAAAAAAAATCTAAATCGATAACGTAATCTCAAGTATTTGGTGCAAACTAAAAGCTTACCCAGCGATAGCCTCTCTAAGCTCTTTTTGATCAGTGCCCGAAATGGTGTTTCGTCTTTTACCCCGAGGTTTTCTGGTGCGAGTCCGCCGCTTCACCGTGTCTGTCTCACCCGTCTCTATGTGAAGAGATTTTCGAGACGTGCACATCCTATCGAAGAACTTGCCTGATGTATCTATCACTACTACTTCAGGAGGGAATCTGAAATCAAAGAATACACATATGTACAATAAATTCTATAACATAATTAACGTTATTTATTTTAATTTTATCATACTTTGAAGCGATAACTCTAAGCTGTTCATCCGGGCTTGGAAGCCTGTGGTCGATAGGTTCATCATCACCGGACCCGCACTCGGAGAGCTCATCTGGCGTCAAAGTAACACTGCTAGCGATACGCATAGACGCATCTGGCAATACTGTGATATCTCCTATTGCTTCTTTGGAAGTCCATTTTCGTAAATGTTCTACTACGGATGGCTGAAATGAAAAATATATATATGAAATATAAATGACTCTTACTTATAATTTAATGTTAGTCTTGTAAAGCGAGAGAACTTACAATGCGAGTCTCAATATCCACATCGACTTTATGATAGATGCGCCTTCTTTTAGTACTAAGAACTGGTGTACAGAGCAAGTATGGGGAATGTTGTGAGTCTCTTCTTAGCTGATCGAGGATGGACGAAGATACACTATCTGCTGTAGCTTTATCGTACAAATTGCGCAAGCTTGCTGGTCTAAAAAATATTAATAAAAGTTTGTTTCAGCTACTTTAATTATAAAGAAATAAACACGAATTAAATCCTGACGTTTAATGATAATGCTAAATCAATTGTAAGTATCTTATGTACAAAGTAGCCTGCAAGTTAACATAATTATAAAAATTACCTTGTATCCGCGGTGAAAAGATCTTTTCTGAGTGGATTAGCGGCCGTGTAATGATTTTTGCGCGCTGCAAAATCAGACAGGCTGCTCTCCGCTGGAAATAAATAACAGTTTCAATAAGTGACCATATACAGAAATTCCAAAATATTATTTAAGGTTAGACTACATTTTGTTAAAGATTACATTTCTAACACAAATAGGCATGGGCAGTAGAGAAAGTTAAGATTAATGCTGAAGTAGTAGAAGAACTATTAATGCTGAAGATTAGACATAGGCTGATCTCCGGCCAATACAAATGTATTTTTGCGCTGGAGTAGCCAACCAGTGATTAGCAAAGTAGGAGCTAACGATTTAGCAGTGATGTGTACAAATGACTTCTATTATTCAATGGCTTCAGTTGTCGATGGGAATATTTAACAGTTAAAGCTGATAAATTTAGCAAATAAACTATACCATACTGAAGGAATATTGAAATATGTTTAAAGAATATTGATGCTTAATAAGTAGGTTAAAGTTTGATAGTCTCATTTATATTTATAACATAACTGTTTCCTAACTGTTAGCGAAAGTCGATATAACGATCACATGGGAATCAAAATCGAAGCACCATAATAAAATAGTGAATTTAATTCCCTAGCGGATGATGTTCGTGGCTCAAGACTGGCCGCAGGAAACTAGTTCCATATAAAACAGATAGCAAAATTGAATAATATCGGATTGCAATAAGAAATGCGCAAGTGGAATCCATTGTAGGACGGCCTTGGCTCTCAGCGGACCAGGCCGATGCTCGCATCGTGGGTGGTTTTTTTATACTTACCTGTGTGTGTGTAGCGATAAGAATAAGGAAACATACATTAATACACCTCGTTTCCTTCTTACATTTACGATAATATATTCAGTTTAATTTTCACTGGGACAACTTTAATTATTCATAAAAGGTTTTCTAAAACAAAATATTAAACAGATAAAGATTATATTAGAAATTCTAATATGCTAAGCGGTAAGGAATATCAGCTATGCGGAGACTAATAGAAATTCACAAGAATGTTGGAGATGCAATAAAACGCATTGGAATTCTTAGTTCTCTCAGGAGTCAGTCCGTCGGAATGTAATTAATTTTAAAACAAGATTTTGTTAAGATTATCTTAAGGAAAAATAAGCATAATGTATATTTTTAATCCGAACACAGGTTGTAGATAGAAACAAAGAGTGAAATCCCTTTATAAACACTGGCTCAGAGGCCACAGAAAACGCCAACGGCTGTATAGGGTATTGTATTCACGTGTTCACGACTTCGAGAAGGACTAACAAGGGCGAAGACCCATATTACAGTTTGAATACCGGCACTCTTACATCACAGGTAGGTATCAGGTATTACAAGTAATGTCTGTCAGGTTATGAAGTTATTAACAATCTCTTCTCATTGTCTTATTGTAGGTTTGGAATCGATAAATGACATTTTAATTGACATATATCGAAATATACAGACATATAACACGGACTAATGTCAAAAGACAAAAAGTTTAAGAAGTCAATTCATAGGATGTTTTTTATTTATTTTTATAAATTAAGATATATATATTTTATAAAAGCTAGCAATGCTTGCGTCGCGATCTTTTAAAGTTAAAGTCAAAGATAAGATTAGATACTTCCGATTGCGATTACTTTTAGAAATTTATAGCTTCAGAACTTTACACGCACCGGGAAGATACGTAGGTACTGAACCGCTTGATGTAACTTTCGAGTTAAAGATTTATGTAGTGCAAAGAACTCGTTGAATAGAAGGTAAGATAGATAAACTTTTACGTAAAATATATTCCTTTTTACATGACATCGGAAAATGATACATTACTTTTAATGGATATTTGGGGTAATAAGGACAATGTAATGTATGAAAAAAATCGATATGTCGTGTGAAGGGACAAATTTGTCTAATTCTCAGGTGTTTGGTGTGCCTTAACTTAAAAGATTAAGTTATTCCTTTCGCTAATTATTTCTTAGAGTTAGTATATAATAAAGCATGGTTACACATGAGTTTAAACCACAAACTTTCACGGCATATCAGATTAAACCGCTACAATCTTTAAGGCTTCTCAAGAATCATTAATTTTTGCTGCTGTTAAGCCGACAACAAACTTGTACAATAACACACCGAAGCCAAATACACGATATTGTATTACCAGAATTACTAGAACGTATAAAATTGTTATTAATGTACATGGAAAATATGAATTCTGAAATGTAAGCAACATATTAAATTTCTTAAATATTCCACTTGACATTATTACTTATGCTAAAACAGGTCTTCATTAAGCAATTTCGCGTTGTCATTAGTTCAAGTGTCATGATACAAAAGGACAACAAATGAGTCATTCTCTGTCGTATTTAGGGAGCGTCTGAGAATCACTAGAAATGCAGACGCCTTTGTTACAATTAATAGAATAGTCTATAAGGAAACAGATATAAGTATTTTATACCTTGAGTTTCACTAGCACAACTATACAAAACTAATTTAACTTTATTATCATTCAATTCATAAACAAAACTTTTCCGCTGTTATTGGTAAGGTTCTTGTGAAACTTTTTAGTGTTTGTTAAATATGTATAAATAACGTGATTCGATAAACGTACCCTTTTATATCTTCTACGATTTCGTAGATCGGAATAGTATCGTTACATTTAGGAGAGTAATAAATCGTTGAGAGTGTTAGCAGCTGAACTCATTAAATAAGGAAGAGATTAATTATACTAAAATACATTTTTAAATTAAATTATCTCTATATAACGATATATATAACGATAATATATAACGATATTGAAACCCCATTTTGTCCGTTAAAACGACTTCTATTAAGTCAAGAGATCTTCTGTTGTACCTACACATTTTTTTAAGATATTTCCCAACAAAAATATTGTTTATTTTCTAGTTAATGATTTAAGAAAGAGTATTGCGGTACACTTATGTTTTCTGTTCTTAACAACTTTAACCATTTGTTATTTTGACTGTATTTAAACAAAAGTAAAAAACAGCTGTTTATAAAAACAAAGTAGTCAACATCATAATTGATAGCTGTGCAATATTTGTTGGTTAATATAAAATACATCGAAACCACAACATAACCATACTGTACATAAATCTTATTTTATTATGTTCTCGATACTTTTAAAACGTTAAACAGATACATTTTCCTACCGTGATTAAATATTTAATGAATTTGGCACAAGCACTACTTTTAAAAAAGATAAAAGAAAAAGATAATTTAGTAGGGATACGCGTTCTGTAGAAAATGGGATATTTGCCTGCAGTGTTTTTTTCTGTTGGACATACTTTGGATTTTACGACCATAAATACTAGCGTAAGTTGTATATAACTCTAAAAGACGGTGAGAATAAAAAAGAAATGACTTAGTTAATTATACCTAAACTAACGCGCGACTAGTATAAATACTATGGCTTCACCATTATTCTACGTCGGATCGATAGCACTGTTTCGATACTTGTAACAGAAGTTAGTATGATGAAGTCAAAGTCTATAGTTTTTTCTTGCAAATAATCGTACATGGCACTTATGAACAAAAACCGGCAAGAAATTCTGTGGATACTCTTAGTATAGACTATTGAGTCATAGTTATTATTGATGTATCAGAACAAATTAGAATTAAAGTAAAGCGTGATAACAAAAACAAAATAGAAAATTTACTGCGGACTCTTAGTTCTATAATGCTCTCTCACATTTACAAGGGCTTAAAAGATTCTAACTTTAAACATTCAAATAATAGTAATTATATAATACCCTACTATTAAACTAACTAATAGACAATAGTGGTTACAAGGAAACACAAAATTGTTAACAAGTTGGTTTCTGCCATGATTCCTATCGTCATAGTCCTTAGTTTTAATAAGCGTTCGATACCAGAACATCTATATTCTTTAAATTTTGTATTCAATATCTAAGTGTAAATTTGATACCTTTTAATAACCTTACATTTGTGGCGATTAGGGTATGTCTTTGGGGATGTTTCAAGGTCACAGTCGTCCTTGTAGGTAGACCATAGCGTGACAAGCGTTACTTATTATTAATGATATAATTAGGTCATTAACTATACAATTACATGTTGCCTCCATCTCAGAACTCGTGATAGGTGTGAACACGGACACGTTCTTGACAACTTATATTTTACGCAACAACAAGCAGTAATGAAGCTGAAAGCAGATATTTGCTCGTTAACTTTCCTAATCAAAGGAGATTAATACTCGTAAAGATTATTATCTAAACTGCATGTTATGGTTAGAATTTCCAATTGCAGCGGCAGTTTCCGTTTTAAGCCTCTAGGTTTATACGAAATTTATGTTTAAATTATAGGATACAAAGTGTTAGGTGATTAATTTAAGTAACATTGACTTGAATATTTCTTTAGTTTGATAGATTAAAGAAATCATGTATTTGGTATTCAAAACCAAATTTATTTAATAATCATTAAGCACCAAAAAAATAATCAAAGAAAGCTTTTTTGGCATGCTTCGATATTGTAAGCCTTAAGATGCCAATTTATAGAAAATACAGTTATACCTTGGCTTTAATGGCCATCGTGTAAATAACCGCGGGTAAGCAAGACTCATGGCTATCATTTAACTAATATGGCTGGATTTATGATATGGTTATCTGTTCGTTAATTAAGATTTACGAACTCAGCTTGCACAAAAATATTTCCTTTTAAAGCTTGAACATTGTCAGAATTTTTAATAAATAACATGTAAGTAAATCAAATTTGAATGTGCGAGAATAAATCAGACAAAATCCGTACTATGAATTATCGTTTAGACGCATCTTTTGAAACATAACTCAAAATTTTGATAGGATATGGTTGAGATGATAAATTATTTATTAGGTGAGATGTGGGTTCATTGATCGTAGCGGTGTGATCGCTTCTAACAACACCATTACCGATGTCAATAAAAAGTGGTACAGACATAATGATCTACAACAAACCATGCATACTTCTCCTTAAGGATGATAGCAGGAAGCTTTTAGTAGGGTTCTATCGTCACAGTAAAAAAGTAATAGCCAGCAATTAACTGGACTATTGCAATAAAGGAATATAGCCAGCTAGTTGACTTACCGGATTGTCTTTGATACGAGACCTGCATCTAGAGTAGGAATATTCATGTGAGGATAGAGAAATACTATTTCTTCAGTATAAATGGTATTTTCAGCAATGGTATATCCAGCATAAATGGTATATCCAGCATAAATGGTATATCCAGCATAAATGGTATATCCAGCATAAATGGTATATCCAGCATAAATGGTATATCCAGTATAAATGGTATTTTCAGCATAAATGGTAGAATTTTTGCGTATTGTCTTTATTTAAAGATATAAAACAGGCACTTAGCGTTCGTTACATTGTAAGGCCCGCATCTCTTTAAATATATGGTTTGCGTGAGCAATAAAAACTAAGAAGCAGTGGCGAAATCTGAAATAATCTACTTTCCAATGGAATTTTGTGGTTAAGGATTGCCACAAATCAAGACAATATAAAATTTTTTATCTATCGATAAATATCTAGGAAATGTTAATATTTACTGAGAAAAAAAACAGTTACTAAGAAAATATAAAATATATATCATTATAAGTATCTAATATTACTCACTGAATACTTTTTACATTATTGAAAACACAGTGGTTTAAAAAAAGTGATAATGTTTTTATTCACTTCTAACAGAATATTAAAAGCAAATTAAGTAACGCTTCATCATTTAATACAATGCCGTATAACTTTTGTGCAAAATAACGTAATAAATAATAATTATGCCAGAGGAAAAGGTCTCGACGCTGTAATGCCTACGCTTTTGAACATTAGCAAAATATAAATTACCATAGAAAAGATAAACACGTTTAATAAGGGATCATAAAACAATTTTCAGGGAAAGATTTTGTTTTAAGACTACCTATCGCCCATGGCTTCGCTCATAATAAAGATAATTTTGGGAGCGGAAATTACCTAAAAAAATACTTTATTTTTCGTTATAATTAAAAAATATGGAAACATTTAATTTCTATCTTATAAGAAATGTATATGAATTATGAATTTGCCTAAAAATAAAAGATATAATAACAATAAATACGTAGAAATTATGATTCTTCTAAAAATTACAATTATATAACATAAATATTTATCAGAAATGCCACGATTATTGCTATTATATTATTATTTATGTGTTCAGGAGCTGTTTTAGCAGATAGCTGTGAAATGAACTGCTCAGAAGCACTTTATCGATATCATCGTTGGCTCGTTACCGGTAAGTTATATTATCAAACTAATACAATGGGTAGGCATGTTTTGTTTATTAGATACACAACGAACTTACAAAGTCGGAAAGTTTATTTTCATACTTATATTTAATATAAACATGAATATTATAATTACTTGCTTCGATTCGTTTATTTAAGTACTATTGAGGCGCCTCAACTTCGACACAAAAATATGTTTGTTTCAACATCACAAATATCTGAATTGTCCGGCTTTTCTGTACTAAAATATGTATGTATCATACATATAAACCTTCTTCTTGAATCACTCAATCTATTAAAAAACCACACCCAAAATCCTTTGGTTGGTTTTACAGATCTAAGCAGGACAGACAGCGGGAAGCGACTTTGTTTTATACTATGTAAATATTATATAAACTTATGCTAATTGACTTGAATGAAACATTTACCAACGTTTCGTTTTATTCATAAGAGTGACGTCATTGACCAACTTCCGGACATTATACTTAGCCTACGTCCTGAGTGAAGGGTACTTGCGAGCTTCTACTTTTAAGTATCTTTCCTCTAAGCCTTATTACGTTAGTCGTAGAGTTTGTCAGAAATATCTTCTTGTAAGGCTTTGGGCTTCACCTTCCTTGCGTGGAGGATCTTGTAATAGTATTCTTATTTTGTGTTGTTAACATCGGATAAAATAAATATATACGAGTATCTCATTTTTATAGATAAAATGTCAATATTTAAATTCAAGTTATTATATGTATAAAAAGGTAATTATACAAAAATTAATTCGTACAAGAATATCTAAGGTTTAAGTAATTAATATAAAGATATTTATGTATATATATTTAAATAATGTATCTAATTTTCAAATAAATCAAATTAAATACAAAAAGATGCATGAATCTTAATTATAATCAGCATTACACGAACCCATAATTATTTCACTACACTATTTATTTTATTTATTTATTTATAAGGTTGCTATTTGCTTTGTAACCTCCGTAGTCCCTCCTCTATCGTAACCAGCAACCTGTTTGCTAGAAACCATAAGGAAATTAATCTAAATTAATTATATTCGTAGATAAACCTAATCTAAAATAGACATAATAATTAAGGCCTCATTTTGAAATCTAATTCCAAAACGTAATACGCTAGCAATTTCATCACATTAATAAAGATATGACGATTATGATTTTAATATGTTCAGGCAATTCCATCTTATTTATAATGAGATGACATGAATGATTAGAATATAGTCAAGCAATTCCGTCATATTAATAATGAGATGAAATTAATGATTGAATAGATTCAAGCAATTCCATCGTTTTATTAATGAGATGACAGTTATTAGAAATGTCTATGGTTATGATTTTAATATATTCATTAAAAGTCTGGTGTAGGTACAAGATACTCTTGATACAGTCATAAATCGTGTTTAATTATATTTTTGCAGCTTACCCTAAACAGGTGCAATGTATGGTGGATAATAAAAAAATAAAATGGCATTCCAGACTTCGAGCAGCTGATGTCAAATTATTACATTATTCGAATTAATTCATAGCTTATAAATGTTATCAACTATGAAAGTATACTATTCGTTATTCATAACAATAATAAAACACAGAAGTACATTGGACTCATTAAAATTGTGTCAATATTTGTTTGGAACGGTAAAGAAGAACCTAATATAGCGACGTCTTAACTACTCATATTATATATGTTGTAAGGAACATATATAAATTATAATATATGTAATAGCAATATTTAATATAGGTAAGTTTACATCTTTAAAATAGGAATATGATGAGATTTAGAAATAAGCATAGGTACAACTTTCCAAACTATTTTCCAAATATCCTAATAGATAGACCAAAATCGATAAAGGTCCCGAGTTTGTAAGGGTCAAAGTTTAAAGGTAACTCAATATTAATCATTCAAACTTGATGGGGTCAATTTGATCGCGGACTAATAAAACAGTACCGCGCCCATTTCATAATGCAATCTACAGCGCACTACTTGACCCAAAAAAAAAAAACGTGTAAGAGAACCAATCAAATGGTAGCACAAGTTCACTAACAACCTTTTCACAATGCGATATTAGTACACTATTTAATCTAGCGCCCGGTAGATTGTATAGCGAAATGATTGCTAAAGTGAGTGATGGCACATATATTGAATATAGCGAACACATTTTAAATTAAACCTATAGCATCATATGACGTACATTTAAAAAAATATACGTATTAATTACATAGTTTTCTTACATCACAAAACTTAAAGACTGCTTTATGCTTTGTAACGCGAGTTGTTCAGTTAAAATTGTAAATAACGGTTTTATTTACACTTGAACTAAAAGTAGTAAATTTTGATCTAGTGATAGTATGTTATGTCAGTTTGTGCTACATTTGAAGAAATTTATATGTTTTCTAACGTTAAGTTATTAGCGTGTGTTATTTCACTTTACAGTGTGAAAAAGAATTTAGTCCAAATATTCATAAGAGAAAATATATGTTTCGTCGGTGAAGTCGCTGACATCGAAAGTATAATATTCTATATTTTAATTATATTGTTTGTAACATTTTTCTAATTAATATTATGTTAATAATATAAATATCAAAATGATATCGTATACTAATAATTTTATAATAGTACTGTTATATAAAGATAAATGTTTTTGTAGGTAGGAATTTTATTTAATATGTAAGTAGGAACCTAAGCTTGTACTTTACAATTTAGTTATTCATCTAGCTGCACTACAATCTATTATTTTTCTGATAATAAAATAGTATTAAGTATTATATATTGAATATTAAAAAAAATATAAATAGTTAACTTTTATTTAACCCTACGAGATGCGCGGATTTAATAAGTCACAAATGCTCTGACTGCCATCTCTATTATAAACAAGAGATACGTAATTAAAACCACGCATTTAAAATATGGTATACAATATTATTAAGCCTATCCGCAACCATATAACTTGCACAACTTAATCTTACAAATCATCATTAAAGTTACATGAGGATACTCTGTGCACACTTGGTTTGTAATAGTGCAGGAAATGAACATGGCTAGTGCAGTGCATTACCGGTATTCAGTGTTTAAACAACGCTTTGAAGTACCGATTCCTGTTGCTTGTTTGACGTACAAGCAAACAATAGCTTTATGTTCTCAACACTTCGCCTTTTTAACGTCTTCAGCGGTTCGTCTGGTCATAATCATTGTGTTAATTGTTTGTAAAAAAAGGTTTTTTTATTTAATTGTTTTTGTTTGTCACACACTAATTACACAAAGACTCATAATTGTTTTTATATATAAACAAAAATCTTAAATCATTCTCAGTTTCGAACGCAATTTCTAAATCAACTTGCAATAGGTAATTATTGGCTTTACTTTTTAACAGATGTGGTATTATATACAGGATCTCTTAAAATAAACCACATGAATCATGTTTGATCGACATCACTGACCCAATCGCGAGATGGTTTACATTGTGGGATAATTAAAAAGGTGCGTTACCTAAAAATAGATGCGCTGAATGCGATATCTGAATATAAACACTAAGGCATCTCTTAGTCAAACAAACAAATTAATCATTGCCAGTTTTAATTTGCTATAGTTCACCTGCCAAAATATTAATGTTACTATGAATTATACGCAGAATACGCTTGTATATTAAAAATAATGGAATCCATGTTGCAATTCTAAACCTCAACAAAAAGATAGAAAAGAACGGTATGAATGTATTGATGTCTATAGATGTGTTTAAAATGATTTATTTTTTGTTCATAAGTCTCACCATCAATCTGCATTGCACAGAGGAATCAAGGTTATTAACCCATCCGCTTTACGGTTACGGTCTGATACCAATTCCGTTGGACTTCGCTCTCCTATTCGTATTTTAGTCATTTGCAAGCGCCGTGGGAATTATTCGTTATGCTAAAAGCGTTATTCAATATAATGAACAATAGCCAGTGTTACAGAAATGGGAATAGTACTTACAAAATGTTGAAATTACAATGCTTATTTATTTGCTAACTTTCACTTTACCATACTTCATAGCAACGGTTTTGAGGTGAAAATGGCAGTAGCCCATACCAGTGTCACAGGGCTGGCCTGTATTCTTTGAGGCTAATGAAGCAGGAATGAATGTTGTGATGTGTGCTCACCTTAATAGATTCAAGAAAGTTGGAGATTAAACATATGGAGAGGTCGATAGATCCGCATGGAGTGCGATTTGTTACGAGGCTGTGTCATTTAGTCATTTTATTACAGAGACGTTGAAAGCTATATGAATAAACGATTGTAAAGATGTTGTACATGAGTGTACCTAACACGTTAAATGTTTTAAGTATTTTACGTATATAGTACCTACTTAATTTTTGAGGGTCTTGATTATATTATTTAGTTTATCTGCATACAAGTGTTAAAGCTAATAAAAAACATGATATTTAACAGTAACAAATAAATTAAAATACATGTCGATACATTAATGTTCACATAAAAAGGTACTAAGTGGACAGTCAGTCACACAGTGGGTACAACGGTAGCTTACATTCTTATGGCTGGAGCACCCAAGTACGGTGCTAAATAAATCATTGCGGTGAGGTGAAGTCGTTTCACCAAATCGGGGTAAAGGAATGAGGAGCGATTTATTTCTACACAAAACATCCTGAAGCTCCCGTTCTCGTGAACGAACGAATGAACGCAATATACGAAAAAGAACATGATTATTATGAATGATACAGAATCATATGAAAAATAGCTAGATATCACTCTCCGTCAGCTTGTTATAAAGATTTATTTGTTTTTCTGTTATACTATATTGGGATCCATATTTTTTTTTAATAAGTTACAACAAGACCATCCAGATAAAAGTATATAGTTATTTGGAAAACAGTCCTGTAACTTGAACTGGTATTACCGGCCAAAAGGTTACAAACTAACAATTACTTATGCGCCCATATTATTATGTATTTTACAGCACACTAATTGACCCCAAAAACTAGAAAGTAAAAGTTTCCATCAATCAGATAGGAGCACTAGCTCACTAACAGTCTTTTCACAATACGATATTAGTACCCTAGTTGACCAAGCGCTCTGTAAATTGGATAGTGTAATTGCTGCTTAAGTATTATTCATACAAACAAACATATAAATAATTGAAAATAAAATGAATATAAAAGAGAATATCTCTAATATTTTCAACATAGATTCCTAACATGAAAGTAGAAAACCTACCATCATATACTCGTATACATTACGACAATAAAACTTATAACCGCTTTATTCAAATAATATTCATTGAATCGGGTAGATAACATAAACCTTGTTTATACAGTGAAGACGCAAGCTTAAAAGCTTTACAATATGTAAATGAGAGATTACAATGTTGAATTTAAGATAGATAAAGGTAAAAGAAAATATATGCTCAAGGATATCTTTACAAATGCATTCAGTGAAATAGAGTGACATGAGTGATAATTCAAAGGTAAGTAGCGTTGCTTGGAATGTATACTCGGTGAGTTTTCGAATTGTATCTCGAGAAGTGTCTGTCTTATGTCAATTCAGAAACGCAAACAGTCTTGTAGAGTTGACTCAGCGGAAAATCAACATCAACATTTTCCAACTGATGTATTGTTAGTTATCATTTAATACAATGAAATATAATTTAAGTATTTTCATGGGATTTGTACATAGAACCATTTTCTCTGCTAATACTAAATCCATCTCCATCGTATCTAGATTTAATCATATGTATTAGTTTTTCTTACAAAAAATATTTCTAACAGGAAATTGGTTACTTAATATTTTTATAACAGTTTCATAGTAGTTTGTGCGATAAAATATATTACCGTTAAATTGATTTTAAAAGCATATCAATAATCATTAAAATAAACAACACAGGTATGATCAATAAAGTAATTGTGAGTCTTTATGGTAGATTGCATAAATTCAATATATATCTTAATGGAGGGCAATGACTCTCAGCTCACGACAAGCTTCAGGCTCCGGGTGTAGCTAGTGTGGTCTACCGCTGTGTACCGCCACATATTATCGAGTTCAAACTATTTCCTATACGACTTAGGAATACAATTACATTACGTGTATTATGTCATTAATTATATAAGCAAACTCATTGCTATACCAAATAAAACTAATGTAAAGAGATTTACACTATAAATCAAGAAGAATTTAACTTTAGTAATAAAAAACTGACCTAAAACCAAATGTTGCGAGATCTCTTGACCTCAACTCCGCAATAGGCATTGTACAGAAGAGAGGTTATTTGTGTTCACAGGAGCAGAGAGCGCTCAGCTATTTTGTAGCCAAAATATAATTAAAAACAGGAAATTTTATATAAATACAGACTAATTTAAGATAATATGATGTTCGCAATTTGATTTTTGTTCAACTTTTGGAAAGACTAACTGTAACTGAGTAGTTATATTTATAACTTTTTATCGTCCATTATACACTAAGGTTTGTTTTACATTATTTATATAAAAATATATATGATTAGTCGTTGATGTGTACTACGCCTTATAAATTTAATTTGAGCTTCCCGTCTAATAGGCGCGAGCCATGTAATAAGTAGATAACGACTTGTAGAGTACCTCGAGGATCGAAAATAAGCGTCCGCTATCTTCAGGGAATATTGGATTTAAGAACTTTTGTTTTAAATGTTTAATAAAGGAAGGACTTTGTAATATAAGAATTATAAAGCTACACAAATTACTACAAAAAATAAGATTTATTTAAAAATGATTTAACTTAAAAGAAATGTATGCTAGGGTTTCTATTTATATTTTTCATACTATTTCTATTGCATTACAACTTTACTAAAGATGCCATTTTATAAATAGGAGTTCATAAAAACAGAAGCTTACAATTAAGTACCAAGTAGTAGAAATTGTAAGGAGATTAAGACTCAAACAGTGAATAACCACTAATTTCGCCAGAGTTATCAAAGACAGAACATAACATTCATAAAATGTTATGAACAAAATATTTATGTAAAAGATTTCAAGTCGAATGTAAACTATCAAGAAGAAGGCTTGATTGAAAAGGATTTTGTTTTTTTCTTGCATTTCCAGTTGAAAGACTAGTTCAAAGAGAACGCTTTTACGTCAAAATGTAGTAAGGTTAGTGGCTTTCTAGTTATCGTTCTTTCGTATTCCTTATCGCAAAGAAAAAAGCTTTTTTTCTCATGTCAAGGGCTGTCGATACGAAAGCCCCATTGTTCATTCTTGGACGCGTAGAGGAACTGTGTAAGAAAACAGGCTTTTTACACCTTTAATCTAGATGAAATTCAATGCAATTCTACGAGTATTA
Source organism: Napeogenes sylphis (assembly GCA_959347405.1). Classification (NCBI taxonomy): domain Eukaryota; kingdom Metazoa; phylum Arthropoda; class Insecta; order Lepidoptera; family Nymphalidae; genus Napeogenes; species Napeogenes sylphis. The sequence continues at coordinate 22,159,611 of OY365788.1, read as the reverse complement.
AAAAAACATTATTATTCTCACCCCTTCATGTGTTATCAAGCAGCAATTTACCATTTAATGTTATTTGATCCTGGTTTTAATGCTTTTATTCATACGGTTTAACGGACAAACATAAATAACCGTTGTAACGTACATTTAGATAGAATTTGTGAAATAAGATAAACTGGGTAAATTTAGTTGTTACAAATGTCTGATAATTCTACATTCTGTTTTATATGCAATTAAATTTATTCCATTTATACAACTATTGGAGACAACTAATATAAGTGGTTGTAACATTTTTATGACAAGGATAATATTAATATTTCGAAATTGGAACAATCTTATGATACCGTCTGTAGAGTTCCAAAGACATTCAGACTATTTTATGTATCGTGTACATATATGCATATATATTTAATGCATATATAAGATGGTTACATAGTCACTGTAGGTATACACTATACACGCGATTTCATTGTGAATGAATGAATGAATGATTTTAATAACTTCAATTCTTTAAAACTTTTGAATCCACATATCACGGTTGTACCGCACCCATTTGTTTAATAAGAGAACTCGGAGTATCATTCATTGTACAAAGAGAAAGCGGTCAAATGTCAAGCAGATAATTGTTTGAGCAGGAAATTAAAAGCATTACGTAACTGGGACAATCCGACTCTCAGTTTATGACAATTGACAATTGGATAACGTGACTTTACGTACTTCTATTAAATGACTTTTGAAACGGAACAGGCTTTTATGTTTTCCGTTTGTTAATTAAGTTTTCTTTAGAATTAAAATACAAATTGATTAAACATTTCTCATACAAAAGTTTCCTTTTTATTTACCACAAATGTTTACATGAATATATTATTCAATCAGCATTATAAATACAAGACGGCCTTTGATGCACCGTGAATTTATCAGGGTTTGTATATCATCGTATTTAACAAAATATATTTAATATAGTATAGGTAAATATTATAAAAAATGTTTTAAGTATTGGTACGAAAAAGAAATACACAACATTTATTCAGAAATAGATCGAAGGACAGAGGATTGTTGTCCCTTTGCATTTTATTGGCCCGCATAGAATAAATTGGGTATTGTGATTTGTTGTATATATACTGATTTTGAAAAAATAATGCCCAAAAATATAAATTATGGTCAGAAATCTTGAAATGTATTCGGAAAACAAACCAGCATAAATTTAAAGAATAAAGCTCATATGCTTTTAATTTCATTATAATAAAAAAGTAAGTAGTATAAATGCAAATTATTAATAATTTCCCTAACAGTAGGTAATCTGCTCAATTCAGCGCTGTTCAGACATCTTGATTGTTTGTTAATCGCGGAAGTTCTACACTCTATTGGTCTCAAAGGTGAGGCCGTAGCATTTAATGTACGAGAAGATTGCTATTTGTTGCATAATGTATGGAGCTGTTTGATTTATTTATTTATATTATTTATTTTAGATATATAAATGTTTATTCATTATTATTTATGAGAGATTTTTTTGTCTGGGTTATGTGACGAAATAATGCGTCCATGTTCTCATGACCAGAACACTGTTATAGTGATGCAATTTGTCGTTATCAAATGCCGTTCCAAAATGTATGGTTATAGGGTTGTATATGAACTATTTATAGCTTACTGCAAAGTTTCGTGCCCTATGCAATGGTTACATTCACTTCAAACGACGCCTTGTTCGTTATATAGCTAATTGAAAAGGCATCTACATTACTCTTTAAAGCTGCAAGACATACATACATAAATACAAGGTTTGCTTGTTTGTTTGTCTGTCTGTCTAGTCTATAACACGTGAGTCATGGGCGTAGGCGTTACTCCGCCTGCGCACCGACGGATCAAACAATTACTATATTCAAAGCTTTCATTCAAGTTTCCCACGACTATTTTGATTTTCAAATTATACATTTCTTTATTAATTATGCTTCATATTAGAGTTGAGCGCTGAATTCTCTTTATGACGTTTTCTTAATTATACGTATGTATAATTAAGAAAACGTCTGTATAGTTGTACAACTGTATACAACAGTTATACAACTGTATAGTTGTAAATATGAATTATAAAAAAAAATATTTTAAAGTAACAGGAAAAATAAAATAAACTTTACAATCGTATACTACAAACCTTTTAACGGAGAGTTGCTAAATTAATTTAATTACCAGCCAAATATATTTTATAAAGGGGATTTAAAAGTTTTATCCGAATCGAGAAAAAATATAAAGTGAGAGAAAATGTTATATGATGGAACATGAAAACATTGAGGGATAGGAATTATTCTCTATGATCCTTAAAAAGAGCATTGTCAGCAAAGGAAAATATATTATTATGTCCTTCAGGCGCTGCCTCTTGTTAAGTTCAGACCATTACTATCAAGAGGGTCAGGAGATGTTTTATTAAATTTTTGTTTGAACAATATCATTATAAATGCGTCTATGACAAAACTTAAGTTTAACATAAACAGGCAGATATTTAAAGTTATTGAATGATAATGTTTGCTTTAAGAAAAGTATTCAAGTAGTATTTTTTTTTAAGTTCAGTAGATGAAATTTATGTACAAGTTTTTTATACTCGTTTGCTTCTTGCAGAAAGCTGTAAGGGAGTTATGGCTTTCACTGACAGCCTTTTTTGGACAGATGACTTTCCTCTTAATGTAATAACGCAATACATAATATAATTTAAGGTAAAAAGAAATTCAGCTGCAACTAACAAACTGTATCATTAAATAAAAATTACTTTATTAAAAAACATTTCGTTTCACGGTACATATTTATCTCTACTTAAAAAATAAAGAAAGCTTTTTGAGTCATTAAAAATAAAAAACACTGGAGATTTTCCTAAGCAAATGATCTTTTATGGCAACACAGATTAGGGAGGCCGGTTTTGTAATATTGTAAGATATTAAATTATCATAAATCAAGGCACATTATGGCGGTAACGTGACTAAAGCCATAGCCGGCTATACAAGGCCGCTCTGGTAACATTAACATTTGGCATAGTAACTATTATAACAAGGTCAGACCACTAAAGCGTTCAGATGAGGAAACTGAATTTAGCTCCGTCTTTAAATTAGACCTCATACATTTATCAAATTAAGATGTTAGTTATAATTTTGTGATCGTTTTCATAATATTGAGTTTCTATGAATATTGAGTTCATGAAAAGATATTTAATATTAGCGCAAAATACATAAATCTGTACAGACGCAATAAATTACAGGGTTCACAATAACGTCCATGAAAATTCATCCCTAGCAGATTCCAATGTAAATCATATTGCCTATGGGACTCTTGGCATTCCCTTATGCAAATTTTAGGAGATATTAATTGAATCTAATATTATTATGTTTCTTAATCCTGTTCATATATTATATTAGCCATGACGCTTTTACTGATGTGAAATATTTATATTAAAACTCATTGTACAGTTATATGATATTTTGATTATAGACTACATAATCATATTGTTTGTGACAATACTCTATTTTATTTTTTTAATTTAATAAAATAATACATACACGTAAACAAATTAAACTCGGCCAAAATACTGCGTATTTTGGAACAGTTATATGGTTAGGAATGATTTTGAAATTGAAAAGCCCTTAGGTTGTGGAATATATCCATAAATGTCAATAATGTAGGTATATTATCCTTTACTAAGTTAAGCACGTATGACAAAAAGCACAAGACTATTACCAAACAAAATATTATTTTGATAACAAATTCGGAGTTGTAAAGGACATTAAGGTTTTGTTTGTGTTATGATATTCTTTATTATAGAATAAAAGATCAAAGGACAAAGCTGAAGAATATATAAAGGGTAAGAAAAGTTGTGCAAGTGATATTTTGGTATCTTTAGTATTTTTTATTGTTTATTGTTCTTTTGCTTATTAGCGATTTAAAATACGATATAGTGTTGCAGATTGCTCTTTGATACTTGGAACAAAAGAAATGTTCACAAAGGATTTACCAAACTTTATGTTTACGAAATTTTCATTAAAATTATTTTACTCACAAACAAGAGGTCAATCAAATTTTAATAAGCAGATCACGATCTGTATTTATCTTTGCATAAATCTTTCAGTATCCAAATCATATAATTTAATTGGTTCGAATTAATTAACGTTATTCACATCAAAACAGGACATTTACCAAACTCTTTACAAATATTTATTTCGTTATGGTAGAAATATACCAAAAAAAATAATCTTTCAAATATTTTCTTATAATATCAGGAGTCACGTACACCACGGCTACCGAAAACATTCTACACTGTTTACTTTTCCACAAATATAAATACACCAATGTTGTGTTTAGTATTTAATATCGCCTTTGTTATTTTTCAGGACATTCATACCTCTATTAAATTATGGGTACTACTTTATGTAATACTGATATTAATATTAGTTCTATAGTTACTCTAGAGCGGCTAAGCAGTTAGCCTTGTATTAACCTGTACGAATTATATAATGAAATTCGTTATTTGCTTTAGATACTGACAAATTATATTGTAATTATATTGCATATAATCTATCCAATTGGCGTTATCAAAACAAGTTAAATATATTAACAGATAAAAATCGATAACTGAAAGCGATACCTAATAACGTAGCTAAAAATAAACGTGACCTCTGGTAGATTTCTTGGAAACGGAAGTTAAAAATGGAGACGAGAGACAATATATCCTGTTCAGTAACTACACTAATTCATTCTCTAGACATTTGTGTCACAAGAGGAGTATAAAGGACCTTGTAGTTGATAGATTAATACACTTTGCTGTACCAATTTTCATTTGTAGTACTTAAGCAATTTAAATAATGACAAGAGTCTGTACTGCTAAGATCACTTGGAGCGTAAGGATGTTTTGAGAGATTTCAGCAGTGCAAATGGTATCTGTGTAGCGCAGATGATATCTGTGCAGCGCAGATGATATCTGTGCTGTGACCATGTAAGCTTAATTAATAAGTTCTCAGCTCTGTAGACTGTAACTCCAAGGCTTACAATTAACCCACATTTAAAAGCACCAATTTATAATTGTTGATGTTCATTTGCTGTCTGTTCTGCAACACTCCCTGTTGTACATTATATAAACAGTTTTACTATCGATTAATTCCATTAATAAAATTAATCGATTAATAAAATTATTTTGATTTAGTTGTAAATAAAATAACTATGTAAGATACGAACATTAACTTTTAGGATGTCTATCTAAAATGGCCGATAAGAAAACGAAGAAAAATGATTTTGCAGATTGTACTTAGTTATTTTTTAAGAGCGTTTATAATTGAATTTAAATGTTAAATGACTCGAGGAAATCAAAACGTTTCATTCAGCAATTAGATCATCGAAAAGTTTTTACAAAAACGTTAAAAAGAATTTGGACGTAAAATAAATGTAGTGATGTAATATAAAATTAATAAAGATTCCTTATCACTGACATAAACTGAATGTCTTATGTCTGTTAAGTATTTATTTTCTGTGTATTTTCACACACACAAGCAACAGCTTCCTCTGTGTGCTTTTGTCTTGCCGCGCTCGTGACTTACCTCGAATTCGATTTGATGTAACTCCGTGATATTATTTACACGTGCAATAGTAATTCTTTGACAGAATAAAGCTTAGCAAAAATAAATCGTTCATGTCAGTTTGAAGATAATAGATATGATTTATAGCGTTTGAGTTTCGAATTTTAAAATACGTTTAGAAATATGAACCTTCTTTATCTTTAAGTTTCTTGTTTAATATCGAAATTAAAGTCACAATTATTTTGATAATCATATGATATTAAACGATTTGCATGATTTCAAGAGGCTTTTGCTTCCCAGAAACGCTTGAGAGTAATTTGTTTAGCAATGGGGTCGTTGAGCCTCATCGGCATAAATGAAGGGTCAGTAGATAGACCTTAATTAAACCCGAATTCGTTATCTCCAAAAACTTTTGCTATAAAGAGAAAAGACTTGGGACCTTTTTTGTACATTTTACGATTTAGAATACGCTGTTGTCAGTAAACAAAATAGATTATTTAAAAGGAGGTTATCCTTTTTAGTGTAGTATAGCCTATAAATAGTAGTGGTAGACTTTATACTCTATGATGAGTATCTGACAGATGACTTACCTGAAACAAAAAAAGAAAACAAATTAAATAAAAAGAAAAATAAATAATCAATAAACATGTTTCCAACAGCTTTGTGTTTTGTTTCGGTACATTTACCAATATTTTAAATTGACCATACACAAAAGCTACAAAGCTTACGAGACCAATAACATTCATTCTGGACAATAAAGGATAATTGAAAAATGCTTACAATTTGATTGTTAAGTCGTGCGCAAATGTATCGTATGATTTATAGAAGGCTAAAGTTAAAATACTGTGGTACGTTGAGTTACGGAACGAAAAATGTTACATTTTCCGGTTATTTTCGAGGCGGCAAACGATGTCAGACCCGAGAGCGAATTCGAATGTTTGCGATAAACGACAAGACAAATATTATAAAATCGTTTCGTATCGGAAAATATTTTTGTTTCTATGTATTTGTATATATAATAATAATGGCAATGGTAGAAGAAATACATATTAAAGTTGAATACCTTTATAATTGTAGTTGGATAGTTGTAATTTTTCTTTCAATTTTTAGTCTTTAAGAGAAGAGTGAATAGGTTGCTAGGGTAATGCGCCTTACCACCTAAGACTACATTCCACTTACCATCAAGTGGAATGTAGTCAAGCATTGTCCTAGATTGTATAAAAATAAAAAAAAAATATGATCCAAACAAAATGATATATTTTATAGGTACATTATAGTTCACAAGTGGTAACATAGCGAGATTATCTTTAAACGAAACTACAATAATTAGACGAGCAACATTGGGGTCAAATGGATAAGTGTCTGTCAGCAGTTGGTCTTCTCAAAAATACAATGAACAATGAGAGACGTAAATTTAATCGATCAAGGGACTATTGTTACGTCTGCGCCCGCGCAGTCTAGATTAGAAACGCTAGCCTATTGTAATAGGAATGATACGCTAGCCTTTGCAATTGGAATGCGATAAGTGAATAGGCTCTAATTAAAACTGAGGGGCTGATAAGTGTGGTATCACTCAGTCACGACGGCACTTGAAGTGCTGAATCACAGATGTTCATTCGCATGTTGCTGGCAGATGGTTGCAAATATGATATATGATATCCCCTGTACTTACGATATATAAGATATTTATACTTTATCTTACCTTCATAATAGTAAACGTTTTATTTTATAATTAAATTTTAATTTGTTATTAATTAAATGAATATAAAACAGATTAAAAACCTTTGACAGGTTTTTAAAACTGTATCGACTACAATTCAGAGGTTGCAAAAGCTTAATAATTAGCCATGGGTGCGTGAGTACAGAAACATCTGGCAACCATCAAAAAGCTTATCCAAAATGATAAGCGTGATAATGTGAATGCCCACTAATGCACCGCTGTAATATATTAAATAACATTAAAGTCATTATACTGATATTACGATGACTGCACAGAGTCATAGGAGGGGCCGCTCTATAAAATGATTATTACACCGAAACAGGTCTTTTGTATCGGTTAGAGGCGGCACGTGTTCAAAGCACGAGTTGAGAGTAAACGATTTAATTCTAATCAGAGGATGCTGGGCAAGTTATTTAGCTAATCCTAATTTTGTTAGAATATTATTCGTGTTTTTATAATCTTGATTTGTATAATAAATTGAAAGACACTTTGCACACACATATTTGCGGTTTCACAGGGGTCGCAGTTTCTAATCCTAACTTTTTAAATATAATAAAAAGATATATTTTTAAATATAATTTTAACATGGCAAACAAATTATTACACGATTTCATTCATATATGTATTTTATAAATTATTTTTACAATAAATTTTCATATAAATAAAAAAAGAAAATAAAAACAAAAGTATCAGAATAAGTCCATCGGCTTTGTCGTAATACAATACTACCTATAATAATAAAACTATAATGAAAAACCAATTTCCATTATCAACCCGTATAAACAAAGCTTGTAATGTATGCTTCATTACACACGGAATATATAAAGGCTTAATATGCACCCTTCAGCATTTAAAATACAAAATTCTTAAGCAATAAAAGGTATCGTATGTTAAATTTAGAAACCCAGTAACCCAGTGATCGTGACCAGCGAAGGAAAACGTGATACATTTAAAATTAACATCAAAACTTATCGTTCCAAGTATAATTAGTAAAATGTTTCTTAATTAATTCTTAATGTTTTCAAATCAACAGTTTAAATGTCCATTTGAATTAATTATATTATATAATGTTGTGTGATAAAGTTTACACAGGGTCTGAGCGCGTGCCGGCCAGCTGTTGTAAAAAGACAACTGGATACAAATGATGCGACCGATGCACCTATTATTATTCATGCACATATCAAAGGCAAATAATAGCGCTTTTTTGTGAGGATTCGAGTATTATTCGCTTAACCACATGGCCTTTTTTGTTTATTTGTAACCATTCAGTTGGCTGGATAAATAAATAGTAAAAAGATTATCCTATAGAATAGATTGCATATAAAAGTATAAACGATATAAACTTTTGTATGTCTTTGTATTATTTTCATGTTTAGTAATTATTTCAAGTCTAAATATATATGACCTCCCAGATTTCGATTTATCAGATTATTGTTCCAATTTCGGTTAACAAATACAAAATTTGGAACAAACTTAACAAATAAACAATAATATATTATTATAGTATATATTTAAGACTGAATGAACTGATATCATTTATACAATCACTAGTGAATGCTCTACTGACATCGTTTCAACATAATATCAATTTTAATATTATCACTCCCAAAATGTTATCTAAAGTCTACGAAATGATGATAATACTATAATTGTACGACATATGGTGAATGATACTGGGTACTTATGAATAAAGCATTGGAGAATTTGTGGTTTACTATTTTGATTAAAAATAGCATCTGTCAATATTTATGCTTTGTAATGCATTCTAAAAATTACTTATCATTGTATAATAGAGATGTGTCTCAGATAAAAGTTCGATAGAACAGCAATATCTCGTTATCGAACCGGAAAAAATGTAACTTTATAGAGTTACAATCTTTTAAACTGAATTTACGAAAGTTAAAAGATATTTTAGCCTGCGGCGTCATATCTTCGTGACAAGGTAATATGGCACGTCCCTAAAATCTTAAACGCGTATTTATTTCTCGCTTGGTTACCCTTGGAGCTTATATTTGGATACGTTTCGGTCGCTTAAGTGTACTTTATAAAACATTTACAAAATTACACAAAAATTTAGGTTCTTTCTTACTTTCTCTTATTACCAATTACATTAAATCATAGAAACTTTTCTGTAGAAAGAAAGAAATAAATGGATATTATCACAACTTTATTATTACTGCTATTAGTGAATAGTTATCTAAGATATACGAACATAATTTTACCAAAGTAGTAACATCAAAATGATTTATCCACATTAAGTCTAATGTCGTAGGAAGCACGTAAGAATTATTAGGGAATAATAGTATGTAGTGTTTATTCTAGGATTCGCGAGGTCAAAGACCGTTCTAAGATAGCTTCGTAAATGGCAGTCGGCCAGCGCTGACTGATATTTGATACCTGCTTAACTTATTGTGCATACCTTTTCCGTATTATATACAAATAACTACCTTTATGTCAATTTTAAATCAAGAATATTACATACAAGTTTTTTTTTAAAGTTTGTCATGACCATGGCACTAAAAAGAAAGAATCAATCAAATAAGATATAAGAACTCAATTCAAGCAACTTAGGGCACTTACAGTACAGTAGTTTATATGCATGATAAAAACAAAGATCCAAGAACCAATAATTATTAATGCCTTATGAAGAGTAATAAATAAAATTATATAGAGACTCGTAAAACCTCTGTTAAATCTTAAACAAATAAAACAATAATTCAGTAGTAGGTACTTGCGGTCATAAAGGATGAATTTAGCTTTATACCAGTGTAGTCGTTATTCTAAATGAAATGTATCTGGTTGAGAAGTATCGTATATCACTAAAGTTGTAATAATGGCTGCATAAAACTTCTATAAGTATCCTATTTTCTTAAGCCTCTTAGGTAAAGAAGGTAAAGTTATAGTTTCCATAATCAATGGTAGTAACTTGTAACTAAGGTAGCTTAAATTGTCTATGTTAGGCGATGTCTAATTTGTTTGGATGTCTTAAGCGCCTCAAGCGTCTTGGCATCTGCTTTCTTTGTCATGGACGTACTATGACTAGAAGGGCCAATATTTTATATAACATTCAAATTATTATAAAATGTATATTTTAAATTCATTATTAGTAAATTATGCAAACTAAAATTTTTCATAAATTGAGAATGTTACAATTTGGTATAAATAACTATACAAGAGATTATGTAAGCTCTGAATTAAATTCTAGTATTTCTTATTTCATGTGTAACTTAATATTTTGATGCGGTATCTGGCTTCGAGTGGAAAACACTTAAGACATTATAAGATTAAAATTAATTTTAGAATATAAACGTAAGTAAATTATTGTTGTGTTTACCGTAAAGCACACACATACACACACACATACACATACATAGGAACTGGAGAAAGAATTGTAAAATATTAACTTACATAACATTACAAATTACATATAAAAATTGTAACAACATATAATATATGTTAACAAGACACATACAAGTTACACAGAGATAGCCTGTTCCATGTTCCTGTTCACGACACATAATTATTGTGTGAAGAAATCTATTACACAGTTTATGTAGGTAGGTTTAAAATAAAATAATGAAGGCGAAGTGTGTTTTCCTTCACTTTACACACGCCACGTGCAATGTCATGTTTGAACACCTCTGAGAATATACGTTAGTTGACTATTTTTGTTAAGGGTGACGGTCGATGGATGACGGGAAATGTCATCAGTTCATTGAGGAGGAAAAGTTTTTTATGAATACGTATAAATTTGTTAGTTAACTTTGTATTTTCCTTCTAAGTACTTTGCGTCGTATATTTGAAAGACAATATTATCTCATAATAGATAAACATGATAACGAATTGATAAAAATTGACTCAATTAAAACTTACCATTTTTGAATAAAGTACATTTTAAAGAATTATTCATTATGTTATACCTAAAAATATAGAATAGATAACATTTTGTATTGAGTTATAGAATCGTGTTTCAAAGTAAGAAGTTTGGTCTAGACTCTAGATTCCAAGACGCTCCTGAGAATGCGAACTATTTTATGGAACGAAATTTGGAATGTAGCGGACAGGTCTATATAATCGTTGTAATATTTGTAGCAGTATAATATACAATATATATGTGTAGGAAGTTGAATGAATGCATGGTGATCGCCCACTCGTATAACTGTGAACAAAATGTGACCCCATCACTGTTACGAAATTAAGGAACCAGTTTATTTACCTTTCTACAAACCAGATGAGAGGTATCTATTAGTTATATATTGTATTAACTTACTTGGACATACATACATTTCGATATATCTGAGAAACTTAGAATTTTCTAGACTAACTTTAAATTATGTCGGGCTTACAAAGCCGACTGGTACCAACTTTATTAGGAAATAAAATAACTCAAAGAAAGTTATGTTTGCAGTTCCATTAGGTTTACAGTTCCAGCCACATTAAATGAATAGAATATATTCAATAGATATTCCATTTAAATAAAATAGTAGGTATGTTATTATTCTACTATAATATATATAACATTAATAATGATGCAATTTTAAGAAGGTTATAACTTTAGCACCAATTTGTTATCAACAAACATTTATATGGTACTTAAAAATGACGCATATCCTTTTTTGAAATCAGGTTTATGCCTCGTTAGCTACGTGACTCGTATAAAGAATCGTACGAATCCGTTGTCAAAACGAAAGCCCAACCCTTTGGATTTTGCATTTAATTGTTTTGACACATTTAAACACTAATGAAAGTGTTTTGGAGCGAAAATGAAAGTGGTCTCTTGTTTTTAACATGACATACAATTTTCTTTAACATTTACGCACGATAGTAGGTACTTGTAATCTTATCATGTGTACTCAAATATGGTTTACGGTACATTTGATAAGATACCTACATTAAAACAAATATATGAACTTCTTGGTACGTGCCATTGTAGAAAAAAAAAATGTTCAATCGACTTCGTCTGGCTATTGACTTTGCCGCGGTAGAGTCGATGTCCTCTGATTGATATTCTTGTATATTGATTCGAAGACGTACGATGTATAAGAAATAGCATTCCTTTTGTACTTCACTCAAGGCTTCAATTTAATGCCTTTCAATATCTTGGTCGGCGCTTAGTTATCATCAATATCATTGTCTGTTACTTTATAGTTCAAGACCGATCACTTCCACTGCACTTTCTTATAGACAGGAATGTTCGTTGAAATTAATGGTATTAAGACTATAAGGTTACTTTTTGCTCGTCTTCATTTAAATAATTACAAAACAAATATATTCAATCGGTTCATTGCAACGCTGCAAGAGTCGATGAAGGCCAAGGTATCAAGGTATCAAGTGTCGGTCTTCACAAAGCATTATATAAACCGCTGACTGTTTGTATTATTGTTCATGTGAATGCAAGAAACTATACACCCACGTCTCGTAGGAATAAATACGTCAAGAATTAGGTCGATAACACACGATAAAAAAGTACTTGGAGTGAGATGATTGCGGCGTTCAAACGCTGATAGCAGTTCTAGCATTGGCTTTAATTGGTTACTATTTGAAGCTACTAGTTTTTGCTTCTATATCACTTTTATGTGTTTGCACTTCCTTGACTTAAATATTCTTTGAATAAAAAAAAACACATAACAGCAAAGTTACCATAAATTTTAAATTAGAAATAATCTAAAAAAATTTTGTATTTAATATTCTTAGTTGTGACGGACAAAAAAGTCACACACTTTGTATAATATTACCAAACATATATTTATAAATAACCAAGTGGTAAAATGATATATCTGTAGGGTTGTTTGGGTTGCAGGCCTCCCCTCCCTCCCCCTGCCATTGTACTTGATCAAACCTTATTTCCATCACAATACTCGATACTTGGCCAAGCGCCATCTCACATTCCCCTATAGTTACCAAGTAACTTTCAGAACTACAAAATATTGCACACTTGGTACATTTAAAATTAGTCATAATACTTTTTACATACATTACATATAAAATAAAAAAAAAAAAAATCATATTTAGATGAAGTTAATTATGTTAATAGATAATTCTGTCTTATATCTGGGTAAAAATAAAAACTATATAATAAATTTTATTATAAAAAAGCAGTCCGCTAAGATGCTGTAATAAAAAATCGATTCTCGTATTTGTAAGCGTAATCAACATATTAAGCATAAATAAAGCTTGACGACTTCCTAATTAATTAAATTACAATCGCAGTTCGAAGCCGTCGAATATTATACAATAATTACTTTTAAATATATTTAACGTCTGTTATCGTAAACTATAATTATAGCGCAATTATATCGTAAACTATATATTATAATTATAAGTAATAACTTTACATATAACCAATTTAATTTGAATTCTAAGAAAAAATGTATTCTGAAAATAATAGTAAATGTCAAAATAATGTACAGATTAAAAAATTTGTTCTTTGAAAAAATGATCACTAAAAAAGTTTTATCTTGTGAATTTTTCTTTCTGAACATCAAATATTTTCCACATTTTTCAATAAATCAAACCAAGACGCATTTTTTTACGATACTTCAAAGTTAATTAACAAGTAATGAGATAAGCTCACTATTGGCTCATTATATAAAAAGTACTTCTTTTTCGGAGGTCATTACACTTGCTGTATCCTTAAAGTAATCCATCATAATGATTTCCTCTCCGTTCGTCTTGCTACTTACAGTGCTAAATTAAGCGCATGAAACGAAGTCTAATGATGGAAACATTATGAGATACAGTGTTACTGGTTACGAAACGAGGAACTAACCTCATTCATAATAATACCTGCTCGAGCATATGAAGCTTATATTTCTTAATCAAAATATTGTTACGTAACAAAAATTAATAAAATCTAGACTTTTTGAATTACGAACTCCGTCTTTGGAGAAATAATCTATGCGTCGCGAAGCTTTTACATATGGACACAAAGAATACCCAGACTCGAAACAATAATCTGTAGATCAAACAAATGTCCCCTGCGGGAATTGAACCTATGACTAGCAGCCACTGCTCAACATTCACTGCCACTAGCCACTAGACCACCCGTTAGTTCAAGTAAAAAGTTACGATAGATAAAAAATATATTGAATTTGTAGTGTTGTTTATTTATATGTCGTAATACGATGCTCGATATCACTTATCACTAGTGATAACTGATATAGTGATATCGCTGCACTAACAAATGATCGACGCGTCTATGCATTCGCGTGCATGTCACATGTTTAATTACACTATCAATGTTACACAACACATCGATATATTATTATGACAGCGGAATATTTACTTATAAATTTAAAATTATTGAGAAATTTCACTTCCGGTTACAAAATATACTAAGATAACCTTACGTAATTGTGTTTTATTTGGGTGTTGAACTATGAATATTATTTCTTTATAAGTTTTGGGGACATTTTTAACAGAAGCATGTTATAGGACTTCGCAAAATACGTGTACGTGGATATCGCGTCGCTTTCGGTTCAGTGGGCATTGCGCAGGTGGCGGCTAACGGTCGGTTCACAATGAAGCCGGTTGCCGCAAGGGGACGGGGACATTTGCGATCGTCTTAACGGTCTTTAAGGCATCTTGTGTTACTCGGTACATATGCTATGAGGTGGTAAACTGTTTAAAAGGTGAAGTTTAAAAATAGTCCGGACATTATTATGATAACATTATTTTATATATTTCAAATAATAATGTAGTTATAGCAACTTAAAAGCTTTTAGATTCCTTTAGCGTTTGTAACTACATAATACAAATATTTTGTAAAGTTCGTGATACTATCGAGTCACGAAATTGAATCGCTTGAACCGTGCCGGGTTTTGATTTAACAAAGCTTTACTTTAACTGAGTTACATTGCAATGAAAAATTACTGAGATAGGCTAATAATAAAAACAGATTGCGATCGCCTGTCTACTATAATAAAACGATCATGCGAGTGTTAGACACGGAGTCGACAATAGGGTGGCTCACCCTAGCTTACGGGACTCGTTTTACGGCCTTTAATAATTTGGTGTAAGCTGCACTGATTGTTAACCCGCAGCTGCTCGGTGTTAAGATTATAAATACAATACATTACGATTTTTAAGTGTTTACCTAGCTCTAGGTGAACTTGTAACGATAATATTTTAAGGTTAACTACCGCGTAACTCTCAATTTGTGTATTATGTATTTTATGAGATCATCTTAAGTATATAGACTAGTTAATATAAAAAAATAAATTAAGATATCTGCTTTACGGAAGATTTGTATCGGAAGCGTGAAATTACCGAATTTACTGAATTTACAACGACGAATAAACGATTGAAAATACAATTTTACCACACTTAATCTACTTACAATAAACTTCCATTACTGAATGTAATGAGAAGTTTGCGACCGTAAATGGTCAATATGCACTCAAACGTCTGCCGAAACCAGTAACGGCGACTGTGACAGGGTTCATTCACCCTCCAGCTACGAATAAATCATGTTACCTGGATACCAGTGCTGACATAACTTATTATCTAAAGTTAATTTAAGATTGAAATAATGACGTTCAGTATTATCTAACACATAATAACCCAGAGTATAACATACATTTTTAGGTAAGAATTAACTATGCTATGGACCAAACTATGGATGTTTGATTCAGCACTATTCGGACATCCAGCATCCTCTATAGTGGCAAGAGAAAAAATAAATAAATATATAATTTTTTTACGCGCGAGAAACGGTTGACAAATGAGGATTCCAATAGTGACAGATTTATTGGATCCGCTGCACTAATAGATTACAACTTTTATATAGACTTTGACACATTGAATTCTAGACCGAACAGATAGCAGCATCTTGATGAGATAAAAGGAAAATACCTCTCCAAATAAGAGAATACAAGTTCGACATCACATTGATCGGTCGTTACATTATATATTATTAAAATGTCTTGATAGTATTATCATGATTAATAAATTTAATGAGTATTTATCTTATTATGATTGTATACTATAAATTGTGAATATATTTTTATAAGTTGGCAAATAATATCGTTAAATATATTGAGTGTAGGTATATTATACCAATATTATATGGAATAAAAATACACAACATGGATATAACAATAAATAGTAGTAATCAGTAAGCCATTTTAGTAATTTTCTTTTTGCACATATACCTACATACATATCGACTATTTATGAGCGTCATTACCTCAACGCGCACTCTTATCTAAATCCCACATTTACAATCGCAGTTTTCACCTTCTACTGTCATTTGATTTACAATTACGATAACATAAAAATATCGTGAAATATGATGTGCAACATGAAAACGATATTATATCCTACATGGAACATGCAATTGTTTTTTATGACTCATTTGAACAATAATTTAGTTGGTATGTATAAATATTATTAAATAGCATATACCTGTATGTTAAATTCCTGTTATTCATATCATAAAAGTTATCAAGATAAGTTCAAGGCCGTAACGCGAAATGCTGAGTCATATTTGGACACATGTTCGTGACTTGATATTTAAAACAAATTGAAGCGATCTCTGTGTGAGATAATTATCTCGCAATAATGCTGTATGTAAGTATAGCTAAGGGCACTGATACTATTATAAAATGAATTAATGACTTTAATAATTTCTTAACTTAAACTAAGTATTATAATTTTCCTAATTAAAAAACAAACCCTTTGTAAATAAATTTCTAGACCTCAGTATACATTCACATTGAAATAATTTGGGAATATTTGTTGAAGAGTTGTTATTATATTATATATATTTAATAAAATATTATTATTTTCACAATACAGATTAAATATATCTCCATGCAATTTCTATGACAGTTATGACATGTTATGATAGTTATCACCATTATCCACTGTTACAATACTTAATGCAAGGACCAGGTATCCCTTGTTTTCAGTATCATATAGGTAGAGATTATTTAAAGACTATATCCGGTATTCCATATCCCTTATATATTAAATGTCATCTTTCTACGGATGTCTCAAAAGTAAAAAAAGAGTTCTATTAACTGTGGTAGCACATCTGTGTCACAATTAAACATATTCTTTTAAGGACTTCCTTTATCTATTGTAGGTAAAATTTTATAGGGCGTGCTTTTAAATAATAGAATGTACTTCCAAATGGGGCCGATTTCAAAAAGACTGCAGGAGGTCCCACAGAACTTTTGACAGGAATCTAGATTTAAAAGCGAAAGGCGTTTCCCAAGGGTTTGCTGAAAAATGCACTATGCCAAATTAGGTTGATTCGAATATTATTATTTTTTAAATTTAGAATGTTGTTATTTGACTTATAAATAATAAATTATAAGTAATAAATATTCATATTAATAAAAATACTAAAAAGAATCTGTAATTAAGTTGTTGTTGTTTATTTTCTATATTATAATTAGTTTTTGTTTATAATTTGTTATAGCGAGCTTGTAGAAAAAATGCAACTGCCGAATCAGTAAGTCATAAAATAAAAAAAAAGATCACAAAAAAAGGATGTGTAATGATTTTATAAAAGATGCACCGGAAGTAATAAAGGTGTGTCAGGAAATCGATAATATTCTTTAGACAATTTATTAGTTACGTAGGTAAATCCACTTTACATAATAACAAAGAATGAAATGCCGAACAAACGCTCATGTAATCTTCGGCAGTCACACGCTGCGCGGGCACTGTTGCGCGGACCATTGTACCCAAAAACAGCATAATGGAACTTTTCTGCTTTTGTTCCAATAAAAAATACGAATTTTCATAAGGGACAATAGCACATGATAAAACTTCGTGACAACGTTCGGCCATAAATAAATCAAGAGGAAAGTTCCGTTCATCTCGTTCGCAAGAAGGAACTTTCTAGAACACACGTGGAATATTATTAACCAGACTATTTTTTGGTAATGTATCAAACAAATTATCACCCTACTTCCTCGTTTCCTCAAAGTGCGGTTATAAGTTGAACAAAAGGCAGGACTTCCGATCAGCTGCCGAGCACCCTCATAATTATGTGGCTTCATCTAGTCGAGTTTGTAAGTCATTATTCCACCCAAAATATATAAAAAACAACATTTAAAGAAGAATAAAGACTGTTTATTCAAAAAACATATGAATGTAAAGTTTTTCATTAATTTGTATTTTGTGGGTATGAAAGCAATAAATTGTATTTGTTGACGCTTTAAAACCTAAACAGATTAATCTGCACCATATGTTGTAAACAGGAGGGTGTAGTAACCTTATTGCGAAATAATTACCGAAATTATTGCATCATAGGCCCCGTTGAACTTAACGGGATTCCTTCCGCCTTCACGAACTTTTCAGCATTACAATATTAATTATATTGTGTTATTTCATTTAGTAAAACTTAAATATTTGAAATAAATACTATTTTTTTTACATTAAATAAAGATTAGTATTAGAAAGTCAAATAGTATTTTTTTTAATATTACTGTTATTAAGTATAACTACTTAATATTATCAAATTTCTAAGATTCCTAATATCGAAAATAAATTGATGGCTTGGGATTTATTACACGAAAATCGTAAACCGTTTCTTCAAACGCAAACCTTTGATATTTGATGTATTTCAAGAATCGGTTCCAGTATGTTGATACATACCAGCATCCAGTCTGGCCGTGGCCATCGCCTCAGTCGCAGTGTATAATTAGCGTGGGTTTTTAAAGGTCATTGTCACAGCTACTCAGCATACGGAGATCAGTATTAAAAGCAACCCATTGTTCCATAGCACTCAACTTGTCTATTGTTGATAATTATGAAAGATATTAACGACATGTGAATTGTGAAGTGAGTACGCCAACTATAATATGTGCAAATTATGCGGCTATTGCCCTTTCAAGTTTAAAAGCATATATCATGCCACTTATAAGGATTGTACAACCTTGATTTAATTAATCAGGTTCTTAAGTATCCGTTTTTTTACTATATTCATTAATCCAATCCTAGGTCACGTTAAATAACCAATTAGTGTTGTTCACCTCGGCATATAACACTTCAAATCATGGCCGACATTGACACTTATGATAAGAATATTATATTATAGTAATATTGTAAGCTTTATTTAAATATATTAAGATGTTATATTTATTTGAGATATCTTATGAAACTTAAGATATCAATGACAATTGATATGATAGAACGAAAACGATAAATTCGCATCTGCTCTGTATTTCGATATATATTTCGTAATACTTTATCATTGTATGATTTTAAAGATATATTTTATTTTTACTTTACGATTAGAATACCACAAGATGTTGCAAATATCTAAGGGGTTCATTACAAAAGCTCGATTTGTTGTCGGCTACCTGGCTGGCTTTTTCTTAGAATTTATCCAACGACAAAAAATTGTCTTCCCTTTTAGCGGTTCCCACAAACTGAGAGGGGTGAACATCTCAAGTATATTTTTTGTCTGTGTTTGTAATTCAAGTGGACGATAATAAAACAAAAAATACTTGAAGTTTAAAACAGCACTGATAAGAACGAATGACTAGGACTTTTTTCTTTATATACCATCAGCATGAAGGAAGTTTCTGGAATCTATAGAAACCTAAATATATTATACTGTTGTATAATTGTGAAATATATTCAACACTACCCGATACATTTCTATGCAATCTAGAGGTATTATTTCGCAACTTACTCGAACCTAGCACTTTAGGTAAGTCTAGGTATAAGCTAGATTTAAGCTAGGGTTCGTATTACATGACGGGGACTTGCTTAATACGGAGTGACAGTCATTCAATAGCTTGCAAAACTACACCAGTACGAGGAAAGACACTATTGGGGACGTAACCTGACTCCGTGGCCTGTGGCATTCGGTGATCAGTGACTCGATTTCTATAACACATATTATAATTGCCTATAAGTATTGATATATAATAACTGTATTGCATAAACAGCAAATACTTTTAAAATTGAAACCTACCTACCAGGTTGCAACATGGGTGGCTAATGTTTAAAAGTTTTTTTTTTATGTTAGCGCGTTTTTGTGATTTGAGCCTGTTTCATGGGGATTTTATTTCTAAATGTCATAAAAGAGTCGAATAAAGTTAATAAAAATATTTTTTATATTTAAATAATTCAATAAAATGTATATAGATATGCATTAACATAATAATGATATATATATATATATATTACGTTATTAAACAGTTTATCTATATTTAGATGTGCAAAAAAGTGACATAAAGGTGGAAACTTTTTATATAAAACTGTATTCCAACTGCATGTTTTGAATTGATGTGTATTTATTTCGACGTATGTAAATTTTTATAGCAAGTTACTAAACGAATATTGTCATTGTTATTTTTGTTAGTTACCAGTTATATTTTATAGAAGGTACATGCTACTAAATCTGGCCCTTTTATCTTGTTAAAGAAATGCCCGTATAAGTAACAATCCATGATTATGACAGACAGTTTTAATATGAAGAGGAAGATTACATGAGGCAAAATAAAATATCATTCTTCAATATAATTATATAATAAATACATCTTAATTATGTACAATTCTTATAATAAATTTTCACTATCGAAATACAAGTTGTATGTAAAGCAAAAACAGCAAGATAAGGCCTTCTATACGATTAAGGATTATATAAATTATAAACGGCCTGGTACTAAACCATTGTAAACCTGCCTCATAAAAAACTTTGTAACAATCACGTTGGTAGTTGCAAAGTGTGGCCATGAGCTTTTTTAATATTTTCAATATTTGTTTCATTTGACGTGTTCAAATAAATGTAAAACGTATTCATAGATAAAGAATTTTATACATATGAATATTGTTCTAGACTAAATATAATATAATTTAAATTAATGAATGTACATTTGACGTTCTCTTTTAGACCTTGTAATATTTTTTGCAAGATATTAAAAACATACAGCCTATTATTAAGTTTACGGATCTCTTAGGAATCATTGTAATAATATATCTGCGAACTAATAGCAGGATGTAATTGATATTATGAAATCAATTTATGTTATTATTGTTTTATGGAATATCTAATTTTAATAAATTAAACTCTTGCTTAACTTAAATATTTAGTTGTCATTTTTAGGCGATATTTGTATGTCTAATTGTCTTGTGTTTAATATACATCAATGGAGTCTAGATACTTTGAATAAAATGACTTATTGTGTATGAAGTTGATAGCTCAAAAGGTACATATAGTACATAAGGTATAGTATAAGGTGCATAAGGTTTACCGCCCCGTTGGTCGAGTGGTTAGCGCAGACGCCTAACGTGTCACGGCGCAACGGGGTTCGGGTTCGATTCCCGGCAGAGCACAGGCATTTATGTGATGAGCATAGATGTCTGTGTTTCTGGGTTTGGTCGTTTATTAAATATATTCTCAGTATTTATATGTGTATTTCTATGTATTAGTATCGTTGTCTAACACCCTTAACACAAGCAAATAATTTGCTTACTTAGGGGTTAGATCAATGTGTGTAATTTGTCCCGATATTATTATTATTAACATATTTAAGCTATGTATATGAAACACTTTACTATTCCCATATATTAAAGAACTTTAACGTATTGGGCCTGGATTATTTTTTATTAAACATTAGCAAGTTTTTCATGATATAATAAAGTTTATATCTTTTAGATAGTAACTACGGTATTATTTAAATAAATTAATTGTATTTTCCTGTATGTAATAAAAGTTTTAGTGTGTGTATGTGTGTTATTAGTGTGTGTCTTATCATTATCTAGGTATTTCGTATATGGTATCTCATATGCGGGCAACGGAAATTATAATTTAATACATGGAACTTCAATTATCTATATGATTTGGTCATTGTGATAGTGTTATTATAATTTTGTTATATTGGATTTATTTTAAACCAACATCTATAATATATAATGTTTGAAAATATCTATAAAAATGTAGTCATGTTAAGCTTATTAAAATTTAATTAATTATACGATAGCTCAATTGATAGCGACGGGCCAGTTTCCCAGAGTTCGCGGGTTCAAATTATTTTACATTCATGAAAAATTGATAATATATAATTAAACATAGAAGTAGTTGTTTATTTTCTTAAGAATATTCTGACAGCCTTCTAAGTTAGTTTTATCTAGCGAGTACTTGGAAGCTTGGTCGAGTTAACGTGTCACTCGAGGATAAATGGACTCGAGACAGCTAGACAAGGGACCATAGAAAATCCAAGGCAGTCTCACAGCATTCATTCAATGACTCTTTTAAAATTCGTTACACGTTCCAAATACTCAGTAAGAAGTTAAACAAACTTACAAACTTAAATTTGAATTTATTTAAATTATTATTATCATTTATTTTCTTAGTATAGTGATAATTTTTTTTTAATTTTTGTTTCGCAAGTGATTAATTAATCTAAGAAATGTTATAGTTTGTTTCCTTATTATAGAAGGTTGATAAAGGTTTTATCGGACATTGAACTCATGTTAATCTCGTTGCCATATATAAATATATACCTATATTTAAATTAGCAAGAAAGGTATAATCTCTCAAGTAAAACGAATACAGAACAAAGAATAATTGTATAGATTATTTTTATCATTCACACATTGAAATGATTATTTAACAAAATATTAAGTAGAAAATACACCGTATACATGCTTTTTTTAAAGATAGTGCGTGAGTAAAAATATAAATGTAACCTGGAAATTGGATCAAATTCAAAATTATTTTCAATGCTATAATCGAATTCTCTTTTTAGTTACAGACGAATAATTTAGTTACACAGGTATATTTACGTATTACACCGATTAAAGAAAAAGGCAAGATTTTACAAGAGGTTTTACCTTAGAATGTAGGTCATTGAGGTGAGACCTAATGAGCTATATTCTATTCTACCTTCGTTCACCATTCTTTAAGTTTTGCAAATAAACGGAAATTGGAGAGTACGTTTTTTTGTTTTAAAACATTTGCGTTGAAAGAATATTCCAAATCCAACTTCTTTAACAGCCTAAGATATAAACCGATTGATATTAACTACTGATGATTGGTTTAAATGTTTAAACCTATATCCAAGATCAAAAGCGCGTGATGGTCGGCTCCTTCATTGGATGGTCTTAAAATTATCTCTGAAGTTTTTATGGTTTGCTTTGGAATCTGGGTGTTTTTTCCCATTGCCCCGCTCGAACGCCCAAACAGGTTTTAAGATAGCGCTCAGTAATGCATCAACCTGGAAGTTTTTGTAAAGCCGGCGTGCTTAAGGAGTACGTTGTAATGAGATTTCCAAATAGGTTATCTATACTTAATGTAATATGTTTAATTGAGGTTATATATTTTTTTATTATTGATTTCATAAACCACGACTTTTTTGGCGCCATGACAACGTTTGTTTACGGATTCCATAGTTGGAAAAGTAATATTTAAATTTGGGATGTTATATTGCTTAAAGGATTAGTTTATTAAAATTAGAATACAAAAGTAAAACAATAAAAAATAGTGTAAAGTATCTAATTGTAGTATTTATATTTGTGTTGTGTATGTATGAATGTTGCAGACTTAATATCTTATTGATACTCAATAAACCTTGAACATAAGATGTGCAACCACAAGATAATGATAATCTACAAATAAAAATCTTCTTATACAAATAAAGTAAGTACTTACGGACTGTAACTTTCTTGGGATCATATTTTTCTACCAGTTCATGGATCCGTTCAATCTTCGTCCTAGCAACTTTCGATCTCTCGGTGATTCCTTCAAGTTGGGACGTAAGCTCACTGAAGATGTCTTCAGCGAGAAGAACCAGTGAGGCAAGTTGCCGAAGAGCGTTACTTAGTGTGCAGTTGGTCACTGCCTGGAGTTCCTCATCCGTGACCCTAGGTTTACCGTTTTCATCTCGCAAACTTGTTCGTGAGAGAAACTTCGGTTCCACCACACGCTGCACGAAAGGCATCTCAAAAGATGATATCCACAAGATATGATCAGCTTATTCACCCATTCCTTCAACGCAAAATTTACGTAATTCTGACATCCATTCAAAACACTACACAAAAAATGTCAGGTAACACTGAATCAACCGACATCCTAACCGGCAAACTTTCACTAACTTTTTTATTGATAGCATACAGTTTCTAAAAGATAATAGAAAATATTATAACATTTCTAATTGTTATCACGAAGTGTTTAAGTTTGTTATAAACTTTTTGAATTGACGAAATCGCGCCATTTTACATTACTCACGTGACGTCAAACTACTATTAGAGGTGCCGGCCGAGTGAAGCGATATATGAATGAAAGGAATATACGACGGGTGTTGCCATGAAAGTAATTAATTTCGCTTAGCTGGTGAGTTCAAAAAGGTAATACAATTGTTAGAGGACATTTTTTATTGCAATTTATACTTACTTGTTTGGTGGTTAATGCTACTATTATTCTTCAATGTATAGAAGAGAATATTATATATATGTAAGAGTTACTTTAATAATAAGTTTTAACTTTGTTATCTACAAAAAAAATATCTTAACCAGTATAACTTAAAAGTCGCAATAAACAGATGGGAAAGTTATACATTACTGTCCAATAAAAATAAAATTCTTTTTTATTTTTTTATTTTTTATAGCAACATTAAATAGGGCCGGCATCGACATCTAGACAGTATTACATAAACTATTATCTTCGAAGTTTGTACCAGTTTCGAATTTTTATTCTCTTTTTATCACAGATGGCGCACTTTTCAAATTTGTTATTTATGTTAAGATTGATTTCCCTAGATGGCTAACAATCTGCACATAAATACATTAATTATGTCTTATACTCGTCTGTACATACATGCAATTTACTTGATGTCTCATAGTTGGGGTCTTGCGTATAAATGTCTTCCTTTTAAAAAAAATCATCAATTATCAATTGAAAGTCAAACTAATTGGTAATATTTTTTTAATTTCAATGTTATCATGTGTGTTAAACATTATTACTTACTGTTTGTAGTGCTATAGAACCGTTTGCACATAATTTTCATGATTTTTTAAAATATTAGAAAATAATAATTATGAACACCTTCAAACACAAACACCAAACCTTTTTGATGTATCACGTCACATATCACGTTAATTCTACAAATATCCCATTTTATAATTTATTTATAGTGAAATTACGCGTTTGTTCAACTTAGGATATTTTAAAATCTAATGGGTTAAGTACTTACGTTTAACGAGCTTGGCGTCGCTGTAGTCTACACTATAATTTGTAAAACGGATACTTACTTGATTGATTTATAAATCAATAAATCAATCAAGGGTTATGAGTGTTTTGTGAATATTCTAATACCGCCCTATTTCAGTCCTAATACTTGTATTTATTGCATCTCAACCCCACCAACCCTTCGGTTATAAAGTTTGAGCCGCTATACATGTGATCAAGGTTTACCCCTATCACATGGACCCTTATACGGCAGGTTTGACCTACGAAGTCGTCCGTCAACGGCACTATAAGACTAGTAAGCTCGCAAGGCTATCGTACCTAGACGAGTCCAATCGCGACCACCAAGCTGCCTTTTCTCCATGAAAGGTTCCGGAGCTGTAAGACACGCTAACTTCCCGTGTGATTTCTCACACTTGCAATTCACTTGCTGAGAATGTCAGAGAGGCTAACTACCAGTTTCCAGCTGTCGCTGGAGCTGTAAGGCACTCTCACTTCCGGACAGGCAGTTAGGCCGCAAGCCTACCCTACGAATCAGTCGGATGACCGGATAGATGCTAGCACATCCATCTAACCTTAAAGCAGGGGGGCTACCCAAACTGCAGTGACCCCGAAGGGATCTCTGCTGAAGGCCCGTTCCAAGCCCCAAAGTAAAAGACCGTAGCAGTCCTTCGCCTTAGACTGGTCAATCACCTCTAGCTGCGCACAAGTTCCGACGAGCCCCCGACAACTGTGGGAACCCAGACGAACAGCGCCGAATCTCTACAGCTAACCACATTGCAACTATGAATCCAACACCAAAACCGGTATCCCGGCAGTTTACACACTGATTACGACTTGTGTCTATCTGATTACGACTTGGGTCTCTTCAAGGCAAGTAAATACTACTAAGTAAGTGCGCTTTACCATCTACGGTTATATTTGTACTTAAAACTAGGTTATAATCAACCAACACCCGTTGTCACTGTTGGTGGACCGTGGAGCGCCGATTTTGTTCGTAAATTTGGTTTTTCGGTGATCATTCAAGTAGGTACATGACCGATCATTGACTTTTTGATTTTCTGCCAAACTATCAATGATAATACTGTTATCAAATAAAAAACCCGATGACAATCGGTTGAGTAGTTCCGGAGAAGAAGAATCAGGGGGATCGCAATGAAGGCAACTACATAAGTTTCCCTCGTCGCTTCACTCCTTTCTGTGCTCATTTAGCATTAAATTATAACATTTAAAAAATGTAACAGCAGTGAATGTCATGACGGAAAAAGTGGATGATAAAAACATTGTTAGTGGCACTGGCACACTGGCACGCACGCACTGGCATTAGACTTTCAAGATGCTGTAATGTTTATAAATTTTCGTTCAAGCACGAAGAACAAAGTCATAATATATTCAGCAACAGTTGATTGATGTTCCTACATCAATCAACAGTTGCTGATTATTACGTTACACATAGCCTGGGATTCCTATTCCAGGCTATGTGTAACGTAATATTATTTTTAAATTAGAAATACATTTTCTGAGCAAAAGCAATAAGTTGTCAAACAGTCAAACAATTTTATCCTTTGCAATTATAATAATTATTTTCACTATTAATTGAAATGCAGAACCAATTAACAAACTCTGGATATATTTGGATTCAAATATCATTAAATGTTTTTTTGGTATTTTGATCCTGTCTGGATATGACAAATGCTATTGAAAAAAAATGCAAGTTTTGAATAAAATAATACATTTTCGTTAAAATGTATTAGGCAATCTTAAACTGAAATAATTGAAAGTAAAACAATTGCTTGGTCTTTGCCTATTATCTAGTAACAATTAAATACAATTTTATATCATAGGAGATATTTGATGTGAATGAAGGTTTATATGTTTAATCTTTATATAATATAAAGATATGACAGTATAAATAATTAATTCAAAATTGGAACCAACCTATCAGCTCTGTGTGCACGTATTGCCACCCTTACACACACACACGCACACACACACACACACAAACACACACACACACACACATTTTGCTTAAATTTTCAGTGTCTGTATATTATCAGTCACCACCAGATGTGGTTTATACGGATATCTTGTGAGATACTTACGTCAAACAGGGTATTCTTCTTCATAAGCCTAAGATTTTTTTACAATTCATTTCAAATATTATCCAATTCGCTATGCTAATTTTTGCTAGCAATGCTTTTGTATAAAAATATTATACATAGAAATCTCTTTTCTTTGCAATATTTACCGCCATAAGTTATCGCTGAAATAAACTTTAAAATTTTAAAAATACACTTATCCTTTTTTCTTTCTTTCCGTGTTTGTTCTATTCAGAAAATATAAGATTCTTATGTTTCCGAAGATATATAGAAAGCAGTTTTGGTGCCTAATGTATTAATAAAGTAAACCTTGGACTATTCAAGTTCGTAGTTATTAACTGATATCTACACCATATAGGACATTCATGTATACTTTATTAAAGAGAAGTCATCGGGATGAAAACCGGATATACTTATAAAAAACCTAGAAGAATTTTTTGTAATGGTTGGGAAACGAGAAGATCAAACCAGATGACAACTCTTCTCATCGTCCTCATTGTTTATGAATGCAAATATGAACAGTGCAGATTGAATTGGTATCCTTGAGATATTAGGAGGGACCCAGGAAACTATAAAAGAATAAGAGTGGATGGATATCCTACTCTCTTACTCATCTTATAAAATGCCAGCCAGCTGTAGGCGAAGTCTAAATCTGTAGTCATCTTTATCTTTTTTTGCGTTCTCTTTTTTGCAATCCTTACAATCCCAATCTTTTATATTTAGACAATCGATTCTATATATTTACATAATTTAGAATTAGAACCTATAATAGTAAAAACGTTGTTCACTTGTAATTGAAGATATTTTAAATAAATATATATTATAAATTGTAAAAGATAAGATCAAAATTTTTGGTTGTTTGAAATAAGACTATTATTTCTATTGGGGACAGTTATAGCGGTTTAGTATATTTACGAGTATTTTACGATTTTCTAAAATTAGGATTAAAACATTGGACTTTTATAGTCATTTGTATTTTGCTATTAATTGCAAAATGCCCTAATGCATTCGAAACAATTTGAAAAAATATTTATGTTCATGGCCACCCAAATATGACTTTTATATCATTAATAACGTACAGATACCCAAAAAAATCAAGGTAAGTAGATAATTAAAACAAAAGAACTGCACAAAAAATAATATATTATTTTATAACAAAGCGTTATTCCCATTATTATAAATCGCTATTATCTACTTCCAATATACATTGTAACACATGCCTAGCAATAACATTAAGCAACAGACATCTGAATAAACATACTATTATTATTAGATATTATAAAAGATTGAAGATATGATTGATATGTAGGTAGGTATTATAATATACCGGAATGCATGTAGAGAGCGTTGACAATTTACTTCGATCTAAGAACATAAATTATGTAACAAGTTATACAGAAATATAATTGAAATAGATTAAGCTTATTATAAGTATAGTATGTAAAGTTTTCTAAGTGCAGAATATGTGTGGATATGTTTTTAGTTTATATAATGCAATAAAACATATCTCGTGAAAGATTGTCGTAACCGAATTTGAAATATATTTTTAACTTTTATTCGTCATTGTTAAATCTCTGCTCTAACCGCTATATGACCACAGAAGTCTATGTAATATTTTTAAAAGGTCACAGTCATTTGGTTAGACCACAAAGTCGAAGAATACAGAAATAAATAATAATGATAAATGTCTTTGAGAACAATAGATTACTGAATCTAATGGAAACTACAATAATCATTCCTATAAAGAGACGTTTAATATTTTATAATCTGAAAATAAACTAGTATTTAATAAAATAATGTAGTACTTAGTATATACTTAATATTTAATATTTAATCATATGTTAGTCTGTGATATGTTCAAAACTAAGTAAGAAGAAAACCCATGGGGATACTATGACTATGCCAACCTCAAATTAATGACTGCACTATTACGAAATTACTTTGAAACTAGGAATTTACTGAAACTAAGAATCTCAAAGAGTTTCTACAACATGTTATTTTAATATTTCTCAGCTTAATTTACTATTTTTAGAGATAAAACATTTTAGATTCGCATTGGTGAAATTAGTGAAAACATTTTTCAAATTTCACTTCTTCTCCAAGAAGGATCTGCGTACGGAATGACATGTCGAAGATTATTATCAGGACTATATTAGTAAGCAAAGATCATCAGGTCTATTGAATAATAAATCTTAATTAATACTCACTATTGATGATATATTCTTAATCTAAGGTATTACTTACTTGGGAACGCCTTTCTTAACTAGTGGCAGTACAGATCTTAACAATACCTAAGTTACATAATACTGTTTGTGACGTAAACATTTCATCAAAATACATACATTCATTCATTCATTCGGCTTGAGTATATTTCGTCCGTTATATTATAATATAAATAATACAAATCAGAAATATATTTTATGAAAATTATCTAATATTATAACCTCACTATTTGCTTTCATATTTGTTGTCATTATTACATATGAATATTATTATGACTTACATCTAAATATTATTTAATACGCCATTTTAGTATATTACAAATTAATATTGTTTTTATATAAGCGAGAGAAAGGTACTACGTCAACAAGGTTTGTAAAGCTATTATATTTAAATAAATAAACATGTATGTAACATGTATATGTTTTTTAAGTTGGTACTATATGCAAAAACATTTAAAACTCAATAACCTCCTGAAAGCAATCTATATCTACTTATAGGTTATAAAATATCAATATTAAGTGCTAAATTGTATGAAAAGAATAAAGCATACAATGGATACCAAAACATCTACTTGATTAACCAGAAGAGGAAGTCTAAGTTACTTAAGTCTGATAGAACTTAACTATTATTTTACATAAACATTGAACACATATAATGGCGTTTAGGAATACTGAAAACAATATCTAATCATAAACTACTAATAACTTAAATATTACATTGATTTTTTTAATCTACGTAATATTTATAATACTTGTTAATATAGATATCGTCTAAAATAAATAAACCAACAGGATATAACAATTTTTCTGGGTATTTCCAGTATTTACCTACATGTTAAATTTTAATGTTAACTCTATAAGGAAAAAAAAGCTATTTTTAAAAATTCACAAACTGTTTTTTCACAAGTTGTTGTAAAACCAAAAACAAGAATGTTTTTAATTTATTACAAGAAATACAATATTATAGAATTAGCTACAGGCTTATAAAATGAATTGTAATTGTATCTGATATGAAAATGTTGATATGGATACTTGTTTGTCTACTCTAGGTCTAATTACATAATTTTTATTCCTCATTGGATAGGTTTTACGGTTTTATTATAAAAGGTTACATTAAGAAGTGGAAATAAAAGGCAACATATTGATACGATAAATAACATAATAAGGACGAGTACTTAAATCTAATCTTTACACAACTTACTCTAACACAAAGTCTTTTAACAAATTAGCGCAAAATAAACGAGTACTCGTCACACTACCGCCGCTAGCACTTGATGCTTAAAAATAACACTTTATATCCCGAAATATCCTGAAATGTTGATGTATACCTCCGCTTCTAGAGAGTTGTTTCATCCAGCTTCAAGCATAGTCATACCATTTTTCAATATTTTTGTTTATTCTTCTGTTACTAAATTAACAATTATTTCTTGATCGTGACAGATTATGTATACATGAGCATTATTCGTTAAATTTATTCAATCAATGTTATAAATGTCACGACCTGTGTCACGACACATGTGCTTAAGATCAAATTATGCAAATTGATCAACTCATGTGATTAATCCATTATAGTGCTATAAATGAGCAACATGGGACATTAGTTGAGAATAGCATTAACATTAAACTAAATAAATGCTTTGTAATTATTTGATTTGTTATTATGGTTCTTTGATTAATCAATAAATAGATTAAAATATAACAAACAAATCCACGATTGACATAAATCATTTGAATTATTTTTTAATTTGCGAGAAGCATTCATAGAGTAGTGAGTATAAAGTGGCGGTCAAGGCATTTCGTGCTAGTGACGTCTCGACCGGCGGTCGTTGAAGGAGGCCCTCATTTATTTGCGCACCCCGCGCTATGGGTCCACTTCATGACAGACCTCCATGTAATCAGGGTCGTGCATGATATCTTTGATCATGTCCTTCAGCATGGTGTACCTCGGGAACATCGGGTACAGCTTTGAACTGACGTACTCGGACTGAAATGTGTACAACATTTTTTAGCATTTATTAAAACGACACATCTAATGTTATTGAAACTTGGGTTGAGTTTGTAAAGTAGTATTTCCAACACTAACACTAAGAAATAAGTTATATGCGTTCAGAAACAAAAATAGAGCAGATTTTATTAAAACAAAGTAGTGAAGAGACCATACTTTATGTATTTATATCTGACCTTTATAAAGGATAAAAATTGATTACATAGACATTAGACAGGCGACAACCCTGGTACATATTTGTGAAGTACGCGTGACAAATGTTTACCAAGATCTAACACCAAAATTGACAACCATATCTTAAAAAGCATTAATCGCTAATATGAACCAAGGAAGTTGTAAAACTTTAATGAATGTATATTCACAAGAACAAATATAAGATCGTATTTACGATACATCAGCCTAAGATAAAAATCACTAATACCAACGTAATAGACTGTTTGCTCAGCTGTTTTATATACAATGACCTTTAACATCTTGGTTTTATGAGTCTCGGTATAATTATAGTCACGAGAAAAATAAATATAAGCATCAATACCTCCGATAATAATGTAATTGTAAAATACTTTGAGTAGATTTTAATCAACAAATGAATACTTCTTATTCTCGTACTCAGTACGCGTGTTCGTGACTATTAAATCAGAACTTGAACTTATGTGTAGTTTCATTAAAGTTCAGTACATAATAAAATCTGTATTGAATTTATTATATTTTAAAAATATATCTTTGTAATAACAAAATTGTCCTCATTACACTCTAAGACCGTCAAAAGTATATAATAATCATAAATTAGTAACAAGATGTAAATATATTAAAAAAAATTTAAGAACTTAATTCTCATATTTTATTAACAGTTCATTACTGTGTCACATACCTTAAGTTCTCTGATGAGGTTTCTCAAGCCGGTGTACTTCTTCAATAAACGATACAAGTCATTGGTCATTTGTGTGTTCTCCGCCTCTATTTGTGATGTCGTCATGTCTGAAAACATAATCAATTGTTATTAAATTTGCGTGTCTAATAATTCAGCGAATTCGTTATAACATTTGGTGTTCCAAATAATTTAAATTCAAGTGTTTGAATGACGTTCGTTTCAATCAATTTAAAAGAGATGAGTCAGTTACATCATCAACTGTATTAGTTTGAGCATCTAAAATGAGCAGCTGGCTGAATAGTGTTCTGTTCTTAATAATAGATAAATTTGAATTCAAAAGCATTCCATTGATATTGAAAACTGTCTATTCAAACTTTTAAAGGAAATTCTGCCATGAAAAAAATCATTTCTAATAAATTTATTACATATAGTTTTTCGCGAAATAGTTTTTATAAGTATGTCGGTTGTTAACAGTTTTAGCAAAATTGATGTTTTTTTCTGGAGAGTCAATATAATAAATGATTTGGAACTTCCTCAAGGGCTTTATTCAGAAAAAATTAAGTCAACGAATAAAAACAAATTAACGGAAATAAGTGTGAATGGTTATGATTCAGAATAATGATAGAGGTAAAATAAGTCCACAAGGAAATTCATGTCAATTCATGAATTCACATATTCTGAAAAACATGAGCTTATTAACCAAGGCTTTCAAACTTATTTTAAACTACCAAAGAAAAATGTTTTAGCATAGAACTTCGACGAAATATTCGATGAAATTTTGTTGAAATATTATTATTAGTATTAAAAGTAAACACAATTATTTTTTTTCTGTGTAATGTTAAAATTATTTTTTACTATATATATATATATATATATCTTAATTTTTTTATGAAACCTACCACCCAATTATACAACAGCAATACATATGTTAGCTGTTGTATAATTGGGAGGTAGGTTTCATAAAAAAATAAAGATATGAGTTGATGGTTTGACTAAAACATGTAATGTTTGTATAGAAGTTCAAATGACTGAACAAATAATTGTAATATTGGATACTGATTTGATTAAGAATAATGAATATATAAATCGTCTCCCAGCTATGTGAAGGCAATGTGTGTGATCGAGAGACTAAGTTATGTAACAACACTAGTATAATAGTGTAACAGTGATAGTAAAGAGTTTAAATAGTAAACAGTTTAGTGTGTTTGTGAGCAGTGCCAGTAAAGTGTTTTAAGGAACAGAACGACTGTCATTGGTGATTTTTTATAGTAAGAGGACCTCTCTTACTATACAGTCTTCATTTTTGCTTCGTTAAGATCAATTTAATATATTTTTTTTAAACATCGTTTTGAGACAAAAATTCTGAACTTAACAAATATTTGTAATTGTTATATAAGTACTATTATATGGTAATAGTACATAAATCCTATGTTTTCATTGCCGAGGTTCATCTAAAAGGAGTCTAAATTTGTTGATTTGATATTAATTCACCACAGAATATACAGCAGCCGTCCACTAGACTACAAATAGACTAAATGTTGTAGTGACTACTGGGGTGAAGGGGACGCATCAATGACTACGGAAATTGCTAACAGGTATGGCTTCTCAACTCCTCGGCTTCATTTAAACATGAACTAGGGATGTGAGAAAATTGAAATTCTATTTACAAAAAACGGATTCTATGTTTTGAAATAGTTCGTATATATTAATAATATGTTTGCAGCTGTTCCAAATTTGAATAAGAATGTTAATTATATTATTCTAGCATTACCGTTAAGTCTTTCTATTCTTTCCTTTCTATCAGCGGCTTCTTCAGCGAGTTTGGCGGATGTTTTGACTCCTTCTCCTGATTTTTGGGTCTTCTCCATAATAGCACATGCTCGAAGTACAAAAGCTGGTACAGTTTCTGCCTTCTCTTGCTTCGGAATTTCTACGAGAGACCAGTATTGCGTCTCAAGACGGATGACATCCTTAAAAAAATATATTCATTATATTTGTATTACTTTTCCATTATCTACCTGGCCTTATTTTATTATGGGGTTTTATATGTCTGGGATATTGCAGGAGATTTGACAATGTGTTTATGACCGGCCGCCGCCGGTGTGACGTCAATACTCCTTGAGATTATGTGTTGGTGGGATTTCCGCCATCTTGTAGATAAGTGGTGTATTATGGTATCGGATATTATTATTGCTAATTAGACGGCTCTCTCGAGAGAATATGGTGCAGTTCTATTCTAAGTAGAATTATTATATATATAATCAAATAAAAATAAGTTATTTGATTGAAAAAATATATTTGAAAAAACATATTTTTAAAAAATAAACAAAATTGGTTGGTTTGGTTATGATAAAAAAGTAGTGCATATTTACTTGTATTTAAAATAAGAATAAATCTTGAAGTTACAGTTACAGCAATAAAATGAAATTTATATAAATATAGAATGAAAAACATACCGAAATTGGCAGGGATTGGAACCCGCGACCTCTGGGAAACCGTTCCGTCGCTCTACGATTTTTTTTTAAATTTATATAAAACGTTATCTCCAATAACTAGGAGTAAAAAAAATATTCTCAAGTTTTTTTTTAATGTACACAAAATACTTAGTAGGTAATGTGGTGCAATAGTAAATATAGAAATAGATATGTTTATTGTGATTCATATTGTATTACAAATGCAATGATAAAATCAAACCGACACAAAGAGCTACAACAAAATAAAATTAATTATTATGTTATTACCAGCTATGAGATAACTTGGAACATTGGAAACTACGTATGACACGCCTAACAATATCGCTAGATAACTTTATTAAAATTTAAATGATTTTTAATATTTCTGTTCCATTAATTAAAGTGATTGAATTAAAAAAATATTATTTAAAGTGAACAGGAAGTTAAGGAAACCGGAACTTAAAATTAAAAAAAAATCGTTTTAATTATTGAGAGCCAGTAAATAAGTAGTCACTGTTCAGGTGAAGACAGTTAAGTGCTTTCGATTACAGCAAGATAACACTAAGGAATAGTTTTAAACGTGTCATTAGATTTTATGACGAAGAAGTTATAAACTTTAACTGCTTTTTGAGTTTATTATACTACATAATATACAGAGATAAAAACCGCATCCTAACCCACATGAATTTAAATTAAACTCGTCATTTGCTTTAAACTTAAATGAGCAATTTAAAATATCGAATATCGATGCAATTTCCATATGTAAGTTTAAAGAATGGCTATTACTGAACCCAGTGCAATCAGGGTTTAAATCGTATAATTTCGTTGGAAGTGTTCCAGAATAAACCGATTAAAAGGAATCTTGCATTTGTAACCACAACATTTAACGTCTGAAAACTTCAGTAGTTACATGCAAATTAAACTTTATAGTGTTATTCGCATGTAATCTACATTTTTGGATGTTTTTGTAGAAAATTACACATTACTTGAGAGGAATATTACGTAATCTAATCTAATCTAACAATATCTATATCTAATCTCGAAGTTTTCGTTCCTACCAATCCGGATTTCAAGCAAGTTCTTTTATAGTCTACGCAATTAAGATCTGGAACGGCTTATCAGAACATATTAGATGGTTTCCGAGTAAGATAGCGCTTAAGATTCATCCACCGATATCTATTTGATAATCTAAGGGTTAACATTATTTGTATAGTATATTTCATACATTTGAATGTTTAATGAATATGTATCATTATATATATGTATTATAACTATATTTTGATATAGTTTATTTCATACATATGAATGTTTAATGAATATGTATTATTATATATATGTATTATAACTATATTTTGATATATTAAACTGTACTTGTGTTATTTTTAAATATTACGTTGTATGTTTGAATCTTATAATTTTATTTAACGCGGTTATCTTAAATTAGTATTTTTATCGTTATTATCGTGTTTTCTACCAGAAAATGGTCAGAGTAGCATTTCATCTTTTATTTTCTTATTTTTTTTTACTTTTAAAATCTTAAAGTAAATATAAATAAATATAAGATTTTTTTTTTATATATGATCTAGGGCAATGCTTGACTACATTCCACCTGATGGTAAGTGGAATGTAGTCTTAGATGGTAAGTCGCATTGCCCTAGCAACCTATTCACTCTTCTCTTGAAGACACCCACATTATATTTGGCCGGAAATACCGACGCAGGCAAATTGTTCCAGTCCTTTGCTGTACGCACTAAAAATGAGGAAGCAAAGCGCTTCGTTCGGACAGGTGGAATGTCCACAACAAAAGGATGGATACCTGCCGTGCGTCGGGACGTCCGGTGATGGAAGGGGGACGGGGGAATTAACTCGTGTAATTCCTGCGCACACTCACCAAAATGTATCCTATAGAATACTGAGAGAATAATAAATCCTATATAATATATAATGTATATAATGTATCCTATAGAATCTTATATTATATAATCCTATATAATATAAGATGTTTACGAATTCTTAAATAACATAATGACATGTAACAGCATGTTTGTTGTTTAAAACCATGTCATCTTACAACAACAGCAACGTAAGATACGTATATTACATAAATTTGTAAGTAAAAAAAGTATTCATAAAATCGTATGCTTATATTGCCCTAAAAACGTATTTTTTGTGTGCCTTTAGCACCAACTAACATTTTTTTTACTATTTTAGAATTTTTCAAAGCTTGTTTGACAAATAAATAAACAATTTGTTTCTAATTAAATTTATTACCATTTCAAAATGTTCAAATTTAATCTCAAAGACATGTTAGGAACTAGGGAAAACCGTTCAAAGAAATGTTCGCTAAAATCAAACTATTTTGTCGTATAATTTAAGCTCCCAACAATAAAAAGTAGTAAAGAGCACTATCTTTCTTCAATTACTTAAATTCTTATTAATATATGATGAAGTATGTATGTATGTATGTATCTATGTATGTAGGTATATTTGTATCTAAATATGTAACATTAATATATTTACAATTATTATTATTATTATTATTATTATTATTATTATTATCATTTATTTCATTTTAATCTTATTATTTACATTTATACATATAACATTAAAAAAAAAACAACATTATAAATATAAATATAAAAAACAGTATCCCGCCGACGTGGGCCTTACGACCAGTCCGTCGGTGGTTAGGGCGACAGCGAAAGAAACCTCCTCACAATGCGTGCCGTACCCAAAACTGCTGCTCTTTGCATCCGACCCTTGATCCAGTTTTTAAGTGAGAGCCTCTTGAGATGATGGTCGAGACTCTTCGCTATAAGACCATTGACGGAAACTACCATCGGGACAATTATTGTTGAGTCAACATCCCACATGTCGGTAATCTCGTGAGCTAAGTCCAAGTATTTTGACAATTTGTCCTTCTCAGCTTTCACAAGATTAGCGTCACACGGGACACTGATATCAACAAGAAATGCCCGGCGCTCTAAGCGATCTACCAGTACGATATCAGGCTTATTGGCTACAATAGTCCTGTCCGTTATGATAGATCGGTCCCAATAGAGCTTAGCATGACCATTTTCCAAAACTGGCTCCGGTGAGTACTTATAAAATGGCACTTCAAAAGGTACAAGTCCGTATCGAAGAGCAAGTTCCTGGTGGATAATCTTGGCTACTTGGTTGTGCCTGTGCAAATACTCTCCATTGGCAAGACGACAACAACCGGAAATAACATGTCTGATGGATTCTCCTGGTTGGTGGCACGCACGACATATGTCAACAGTGCCATCCTTTATTATGTATTTCCGATAGTTGTTCGTCTTGACAACTTCGTCAGCAATTGCACAAGCAAAACCTTCGGTTTCACCAAAGAGATCACCAAAGCGTAGCCAAGCCAGAAGGTCTACATCAGGCCCATAGAGTGCCTGGTGGAACCGTCCATGAAGCTCCTTACTCTTCCATATACTTATACGGTCGTCAGTGCTAAGTACTACCGGTTTATGCCAGTTATCTTTGGCTAAGGAGAGCGGTGTAAGACCATTATCTACTGCAACAATGTCCCGATGCATTCCACACTCAGCATGAAGGAAATATTCCCTAAGAATGCATACCTCACGGTTGTGTAAGTTTTTGGCATTAAGGAAGCCGCGACCCCCACACTTCCGTGGAATATACAATCTCATCAC
This sequence comes from Napeogenes sylphis, assembly GCA_959347405.1. Lineage (NCBI taxonomy): Eukaryota > Metazoa > Arthropoda > Insecta > Lepidoptera > Nymphalidae > Napeogenes > Napeogenes sylphis. The sequence goes on along the minus strand of OY365788.1, from coordinate 22,120,876 downwards.
TGATGAGCGCGGATGATGCATGCGATACATTGTCAATAGTTTTCGGGCCTTTCGGTCCAGGGCATCTAATTCGGTCTGAGTCCACCTTAATATGCCGAAAGTATACATCAGCAGGGGCATTACCCAACTGTTGAATGCACGCACTTTGTTACCTCCTGACAAAAGACTTTTTAGAACTTTTGTCAAGCGGTTAAAGAAGCGTTCCTTCACTAGCTGTTTAATGTCCCCACTTAGTATGCCTAAGCATTCCGACATACCAAGGTATTTGTAGGTTTCGGTTTCAGAGAGAGATCTGAGGGACATTGTCTCCGAGAGTTGTAAATATTCGCTATTTACAACTCGGCCATTCTGCACATGTGCAACCGCACATTTATCTACACCAAACTCCATCCTAATGTCATTACTAAACGTTTGGGTAACGCTTAGTAATTGTAGAATATTCGAGGAAATAAAAGACGTACGTTACTTGGGACACGTATAATACGACTAACGGCATACAGTTGTACTTAAACTAAGGAATTTACTTACTACCTACATTACACCTCCACCCTTAATATCTAAGTACTTATGCTATCTTATACACTACAAATCTGCTTATTATTTAATTAATATATACCTAGCATAACATCATATAATTCATCATTCAATCATTCATCTAAACCATATCTGATAGGAGGTCTTCTAGAACGCTTTACCGGCAGCGGTGGCAGTGCTACAGAAGATTGTTGTGGCGGACAAGGGTTATCGGATTCGAGCTGCTGTGATGGGATCACGGCGACATTAATCTCACTACTTTGATTTTGACTTGATTCTATTGACACCGTCTCGTCCGCCACCCCAGTTGAAGGACCGACTGCATCCCTTACCCCTTCGCACTCCTTAAAAGATGGTGATACCGGTGACACATCTAACCCGGAAACCGGCGACCGAAAACGAATTTGATCGATATGCCTTTCGATTTGCCGGCCATCAGTTGTTTCTAAAGAGTAGCGTCGCGACCCCTTGACTGCCCGCACGGTCGCGGGCACCCACTTGTCAGTGCGGCCGTACTCGCGCGCCCACACTGATGCGCCCTCGTTTAGGGACCGCGCAACCACGCCCTCGCTATCAATCTGCCGGTGCTGGCGACATCGTACACGTTCCTCTAGTGCTCCGTCGTTACGTAATAAATCGAGGCGCGACCTTAAAACTCGACGTTGCAATAGCATCGCCGGGCTCTCACCTGTCGTACTATGCACACTATTTCTATATGACAATAAAAATGTTTGTAATGCTGCATCTATATCTATAGAATCTCTATAAGCTTTCTTAATAGCCTGTTTACATAATTTTACTGCATTTTCCGCAGCCCCATTAGACGCTGGATGATATACCGGCGAGAACGATTGTCTTATACCATTACTAACCAGAAAATCTTTAAACTCAACACTTGCAAATGGAGGACCCTGGTCTGAAACTATCTCGGTTGGTAACCCAAACCGGGCAAAGGTTGATCGCAATAATTTAATAACGGAACCTGCATTTGTTTTCATCATTTCGAATACTTCCAGCCATTTGGTACTAGAGTCAATTAAAACTAAAAATGTTCTGCCGCGTAGCGGACCTAAAAAGTCCAAGTGTAGCCGGCTCCACGGTGTAGCAATGTACGGCCAGGGCTGCGGAGCCGCCCGCGGCGGCGCCACTGCCTCTGCCGCACACGTTTCGCACTGCCTACATATTTGTTCTACGTCTTGATCTATGTTGGGCCACCACACGTAACTACGGGCCAGCGCTTTCGTTTTCACAATACCCATATGGCTAATATGAATTTGTTTCAGTACACTAGTACGTAAAGCAATGGGAATAATAACCCTATAACCCCACATTATACATCCACCATCTATATAAATTTCATTTCGCCTACAAAAATATGGTTTAAGGTCGTTATCATTACACTTTAATGGCCAACCTGACTGTATAAAAGATAATAGTTTACAGAACTCAGGATCTTTTAACGTTTCACATTTCACTTGACTTTTGGTTACCGGTAAGAAAGTTTCAACGAAATTCAAATAAGTTCTCTCCTCCATTGACTCAACCTCCTTTACCGGCAGGGGTAACCTAGATAAAGAATCAGCGCAATTGGCCGCAGACGGTACGTATTCAATTTTGTAATTATAGCCCGATAACAAAATAGCCCAACGTTGTAAACGCGACGCAGCCATAACTGGTATACCCACTTTATCCCCAAATATATAAGTTAACGGTTTGTGGTCCGTTCTAAGAATAAATTCACGTCCATATAAATATTGATGATATTTTCGAATACCAAATACAATCGCTAACGCTTCGCGCTCAATCTGTGAATACGAACGCTCCGCCGTACACAGCGAACGCGACGCAAACGCGACCGGGCGCTCACCCGCCGCAGTTATGTGCGATATTACGGCTCCTACCCCGACGGCGCTAGCATCCGCTGTTAGTACCAACGGCAACTTCAACGAATAATGTACCAAAACGTCACTCGAAACGAGTGCCTTTTTTACTTCGTTAAAAGCAACATTACATGCGTTATTCCATATAAATTTAACATTTCTACGTAACAATTCATATAAAGGAGCCAAAATCGTACTAACATTCTTAACAAACTTGCCATAATAATTGACTAACCCTAAGAAAGCTCTAAGTTCTGTCACATTAGAAGGCACCGGTGTATTTACTATGGCCTTTATTTTGTCTTGACATGTGTGTACCCCTTGCTTATCTATTACGTGACCGAGGTAATTAACAGATTCTACAAAAAATGAACACTTTTCTTTCTTAACTTTAAGTCCGTTAAATTGCAACCTTTCAAACACTTTGTTTAAGTTGTGGATGTGTTGTTTATCATTCACACCAGTAATAACTACGTCATCTAAGAATACTCCTACATAAGGTAAATCCGAAAATAAATGCTCTAAACGTTTTTGAAAAATACCCGGACTAGAAGCCAGCCCGTATACTAGTCGGTTGTATCTAAATAAACCTTTATGAGTATTAATTACCGTATATTTTCGCGATTCATTTAATTCAAATTGTGCATAGGCTTGCGATAAATCAATTTTGCTAAACCGTTGCCCCCCATCTAAGCGTGCTAACAAATCGTCCACTTTCGGTAACGGGTATCGATCGATTTCCAATACTTTATTTAAAGTCAACTTATAGTCGGCGCATATTCTAATATCACCATCTTTTTTAAGTACTGGTACAATGGGCGTAGCCCAGTCGGAATGCTCAACGGGTGTAAGGATGCCGTCGCTTACCATTCGATCGAGTGCACGCTCCACCGGCTCGCGCAGCGCATAAGCTAGTGGTCGCGCGCGCAGGAACACCGGCTGTGCCCCTTTGCGCAGTCTTATGCTCACCGTACCGCCGGTAAAGCGCCCCAGACCATCCGCAAACACTTCAGAGAATCTGGAACTGAAATCCTTTAAATTAAATGACACATCAGTTTCCAACCTGTTCACGGTAAAACTATCTTCAAACGATAGACTTATGCCCAACTGTGATAGCCACTGTCGACCCAATAATACAGATTTTCCATTCTTGATAACATACAAATTTAATTTTTTATTTTTATCTTTATATTTTACTAATGGTGTTATCATACCCAAAGGCTGCACTAGCTCACCGGTATAGTATCTAAGCACAATTTTACATGGAAGTAATTTTAAGTTATTAAAATATTTATTATACATTTCATGGCTTATACACGATACCGCACTTCCCGTATCGCACTCCATTCGTAACATATGATTGTTCACATTTAATGACAACATAATAGGTTCACACTGATCGCTTGACACACTATTAACTATCATGGTTACCTCGTCACTAAGTTCCTGAGTCTCCCAACTGTTGTTAGCATCAGAATTTGTCTTCTCCGCTGCACTGACACTATGAAACTTCCTTAAATTAGGGCAGACACGCCGTAAATGCCCCTTGTGGTTGCATACTCGACAGACATAGTCGGTGAAAGAACACGTGGCGGTGCCATGTGGCCCTCCGCACGCCCCGCAACGTGTCTGTAGCCGCTCAGCCGGGCCGCGGTCCGACCTGCGCCCGCGCTGCGGCTGCCACGCCGACGGGCACACCACGCGCCCTGTATCATGGCCTCTGCTCCCCTGCTTCCACTTCTCTCCTGTACCGCTCGTGTCACGCCTCATCCGCTCCACCGCATGGCACTCGACGCGGGTAGTGTCCGCCGTAGTTACGCCTGCTCGACCCCCAATACTCGCTGAATTCTTTTCGGCTGCCTCTAAACTTGTAGCCAATCTATAAGCTTTTTCATAGCCTATGTCTTCTTCCGCAAATAACCTTTGACGAATACTCTCATTATGTAATCCACATACAAACTGATCGCGTAAGCTGTCCTCTAAGGTCGATCGAAAATCACATGTGGAGGACATTTTTTTAAGTACAGCCACGTAATCTGCAATCGACTCGCTACTCTCTTGCATCCGACATCGAAACTTGTATCGTTCGGCCAATGTACTCGGCTTCGGTTGTAAATGCTTTTCTACAATAGTCGTCAATTCTTCAAAATCAAATGACTGCGGTTTCTTTGGGGTACATAAGTTCACTAATAACTCGTAGCATTCTGCACCAACGACCGTTATTAATGTCGGTACATGCAAAACTTTTTCGATTTTGTTAACCAAAAAGTACTGTTGCAATCGTTCAATGTATAATCTCCAGTTATCACTTTTGATATTAAATTCATTTATTTTACCGATCGACATGTTGAACTGTCTTTCTTTATTCTCACACGCGTTTGTTCGAATCGTTTCGTCGCCACTGTAGAATATTCGAGGAAATAAAAGACGTACGTTACTTGGGACACGTATAATACGACTGACGGCATACAGTTGTACTTAAACTAAGGAATTTACTTACTACCTACATTACAGTAATGATACCAGATCTTCTTTATTTGGTGCAAATAATTTGAGATCGTCCATGTACAAAAGATGTGAAATGATCTCACCCCCTCTGCGAAAGCGAAATCCCAGTTTTGAATCCCTAAGCAACGTGCTTAAGGGGTTCAAAGCCAGGCAAAACCACAAAGGACTCAAGCTATCACCCTGGAAAATACCTCGCTCAATCCTTACAGGTTCGGAAGTAAGAAGACTTCCTCCGCCCCCTGGAAGACAAAGGACCGTTGTCCATTGCCTCATACATGAATCAAGAAAAGCGCATAGATCTGTGTCAATCTTATACACTTCTAGTACTTTTCTCAACCATGTATGAGGCACCGAATCATAGGCCTTTTTATAATCAATCCAGGCGGCGGAGAGACCCTTCTTACCTCGGCGAACCTTATATAGTAACGTATATATTTTATGTAGTATGTATGATTTATGTATTAAAAATATCATTAAAATTATTTTTGTCTATCTACGTGCCCGACCGCATATTTATAATGTTTTTATCCTACTTTGGAGGATAACTGGGAGAGATCTCTTAAAGAGATAAGTTGATCCTTTGTACATGTTTTTTTTTCTTTGTATATGTTCATATTTTTAAGTTTTGATGGTACATAAATAAATAAATAAAAATAAAAATAAAAAGTGAAAAAGCACTGAAACATTATAAAATATTCCGGGTGATGACACATTCACATTAACATGTGACTGACTGAATGAAATGTTAGACATTTCGTTCAGTAATTATAAATCGTTTCCATCATCTGTTCTGTTCTGTTCTGTTCTGTTTCATCATCTTTTATATTAAATAGTTAAGTACTTACCCATAAATCCCATATTGAGTGTTTTGTTTTATGTATCGCAGTAAGCGGTTGAAAATAAAGTATTTTCACATACTTTACTTCTATGAAAAAGTATAAAGTATAATTATCAAAAAAAAGTATAATAATTCATAATAAAGTATGGTTGGCAACCCTATATATACTAATAAAAAATAACTTACTTAAAAACTAATGTGACTTCCACATAAAGTTTACTTGGCCGTAAAGTATTTAGCCAACAAACTTGTTTACTAATTATTTTATGAAATTCCATTATAATGTGCTCTTAAATCTTAATTAAGTACTTTATTACTGCTGTTAACTCAAAATTAAATTAGGAGAACGGACCTTCCACTGCAGTACAATTTACAGCTTTTTTACGACTGAAATATTATAGGAGCATTATTTTTTTTTAACAATTTCCTCTTCCCTTACTCTCATCCCTGTTTTTTGTATATTGACAAAACGGACAAATATTGAAAGTAAGCGTTTGTAAAAATAATTACTAAGACATCTCTGAAAAGATTAAACTTTGTCTGATTTGTAAAAGAATAGAAAAAGTTTAAAACCACAGAGTAATTTCCCGCAGGAACAGGGAAGTTCTAGCATCCGCTGACATAGTTAAATCGTTTGTTTCTAGGAATACATTTAATGGAGCTAGGAAAGAAAACATTCTAAAACTGTTTTCATAGCGGCATTTTTATGAAACGTAGAGTTTTACAACCCAAAACCCATACGTCACTTGTAATTTTATAATATTTTATAAATAAGTTTAAGTTTTGATTATACTAAGTTATTTTAAGTTAAATATTCTTAATCTGAGACAGAGGAAGGTGGTAATTTTAATATTGTTTTAACTTTTGAGCATATTTATAAAGAGACTGTTTCCCATAGTTCGGGGGTTCGGTCAAACCGTATCGTTTTATTTTTCATTTTACAATTATTTCAAATTGTTTTTATTGACAAGATAAAAAGAAACACACTAACTGGTAATACATATTTGATTAAATAATAAATATATAACATTTTAAACACATAACAATGTCTACATTTCTTACTAATACTATAAAAATAAAAAAAAACATATTGCCGTTGAAAACCATTTTCACAAAGTCGCAGCCTTTTTTAAAGTCCAAAGAAAGCAACAAAATTGTAAATTAACGGCTCGTTCCTATAACAATAGAGCAAGAACGAAACGGAATTCCGTACTAAGGTCTAAGTCGTTTATTTGAAATCATTTATAGAATAAGTGAAAATGTTTGACATAGATTTTTCTCATTGTGTGAGTCATTAAAAATGTTTTAGTGTATAGATTGTTATAAGTTACAGTTACAATAAAATTGTAAAATTTTATTGTTAACATTTTAAACAAAAAACAGTTAATTTTTTATTTAAATAATATATTACTTAAATAAATGGTTTACTAAATTTAAAAGCAGGAAGCGAAATCCAAACGATACTGGAATTTGTTTTTGAGGTTAGAGAAATAGCGACCTCAGACATCTCTTGAGTACAGCGCGAGAATGCAATCAAGAGAGTATGGTATGAAAGTGGTTTTTCTCTTTTTATAGAAAAGAATTTTCTTAAAAATCCCGATGGTTTGCGAGAGCAATCATCTAACATCCAATCAACATTCGGATATTTTTATATTTTTCTTTCCTGCCTGTTATTTTTCTAGTTTCTTATTATTTCTAATTTATTTATTGATTAGCTTTAGTAATTGTAACAACGATATCTTTATATAAATTGAATCAAAGATTACCGGCAACATTGAGAACATTATTTAGCTCTTATAAATGTCAATACTCAAGTAACTTTTATTGACATAATTACCTCATGTTTGATATTAATATGTAACTATAATATAATAAACTTATATAATAGTTAAAATATCCTACTGCATATGAGTGACTCGATGTTTTTTGAAAAATTGGTGACTATAAATCATTTCTTTGAACAACTACGATTGGTAAACAGACAGACATTACACATGCTGGCCACATGAGTAAATTGTTAACTGGAACGAGCTTCTCACAAAGGTTAGCAATACGTGACCTGTGTGCTACAGACAGAAATTGGTATAACATTACCGTCTATACCTCCTGACTAACTAACTTACTTATTATTTTTTCTGACAATTATGTCTCTTTGAATGAGTTGAGTCAATGACAAAAAAAGGATAAAGGTAGCGGTAAAAAATGCAATATATGTTATATATAAATATGTTATGTTATGACATTCTATAAATTAGTTTTAATAAAAATAAAATTGCAATTATAGTAATTGAAGAAATAAGTTATATTTTTTCAGTTTCAGTCAGTTATTGATAAAATAAATTACGTTTTGAGAATTACAAAAATTTAAATTTTTATCTCTTAAGAAAACTTACGAAATCAAAATGTATAAAGAATATTTGAAATATGCACTTAAATTAACACAGGTCATTAAAATAAAAAAAATGTTTTTTTACAAAACTTCCCACACAAAACGTTTTGTATGATATTAAAATCAGGAAAATACTATTTCATGATTCTACACATCAGTGTAATTATACAATAAACTTATCTCCGATCTAAAGTTTATGTTAAGTGGGTGTTTAAGATGAATTTTAATTAAAATTGAGTTACTGCAATTTTATCGTGTTCAACAATCAAATTTAAAAATACAATACGTAATTACGATTACTTTTAAAAATACGTACAAATCTCGTCATTTTGTTTTTATCAAATTTAATTGTATTTTTAACACTCATAATGTTTTAAACAAAAGAACTCGTTAAAGATGTTTATAAAAAAACTGACACAACTATCTTAACTTATAGTGAAAATATTCTCAACACGAGCACAACACAAACCTGTGACCGCTGCGACTCCGACTCCGTCTTTCTGTAAACTGAGCTATCGTGTCTTCTTCCGTCTAAATAAATTTTAACCAAAGTCCATGAAATCGAAAAATATATTGCCGGGGTATAGCATTTGCGAACAATAAAATAAACATTAATTACAATTACTGATTTCACACCGAATTTTAGGTACCATTGACCGCTGCGACTCCGTCTCCGTCTTTCTGTAAACTGAGCTATCGTGTCTTCTTCCGTCTAAATAAATTTTAACCAAAGTCCATGAAATCGAAAAATATATTGCCGGGGTATAGAATTTGCGAACAATAAAATAAACATTAATTACAATTACTGATTTCACACCGAATTTTAGGTACCATCTGAGTGAATGGCATGTCAAAATAATAATTTGCGAGATTAGAACAGATTGTCAAACCCAACCTGACTCCCCAAAGATCATTTGGCTATAAAGTTTGCAATTTAAATCCGTATAACCCTGATTCCATTCAAAATCATTAGACTTTATAATCTTGGGACCTTGTACATGAATCGGGATTGATTATAAATTTTGTTTAACAAAAGGGAAAGACAATGGAGATATCTTACTTTATAGTTTCGGCTCTTCCATTGATGAGATGGTTGACGCTTTTTAAGTATTTAACCCTTATAATAAGTATAGTATAATCAAAAGCAAATCTCAATTGGGATGACGTATGATAAAAAAGATGGATTGGGATAAAACGGATAAGACAAATGGATAATGATGAATAAGAACAATGTAAACATTAAGCTTTTTTGTTTTTTAAATACTTTTATATAAGTAGTTGAATAAATATTTTTTTCAGAAATTACGGAAAGCTTTGATTGTACGAGGCGTTCCAATTGAAGAATTAAGTTTGTGATAGATCACGATTAGCCAAAAGGCAAAAATTTAAAGGTTTGGAATGTATGATAGAGAACTTAAGCTAGTTAAGCGAAGAAAATCATCATGAAACTGAACACATGTTTCGCGATTTTAGTAGTTTGTCCAGTTTTAAGTCAGTTGACTCAATACTCCTTTGCTTACTCACGTTACAACTTTCGGTAACTTGGCGTTTATCGTAGATTTTATGATAGAATAAAATATAAGAAATCTTTTAATGTCGAATTGTCACGTTACGAGGAAGATAGAAATGGGATGAAAATAGAAGAGTGTTAATTTGGTTGGTTGGAATGCGTAATAAAATATATGGGCAAAGAAGTCTGACCTGAGATGACGTATGAGTGTGGAAGGAATTGACATATTGTACCGGCCGTAATATCATCCAGGGTTTTGGTCTATTTCTAGTAATCAATTAGGAATAACTGTTGTTTTGAATGTTTAGAATTAAATTTAGAATATTTTAAGGCATTGTATGTGAGAGCTTTACAGAACTAGTAATGGCTTGTTTGGTTATAATAGTAATCTATTCGGTACCGAGTTCTACTTGAAATGTCAATTGTTAAGTTAAGTGTTGTCTGTGACTCAAAAGAACAATACAACGGTTTATTGTAATTTTCTGGTTCTTCGCCATGGACCTGCTCTTTGGAACCGTAATGAGTTTGACGTTTCATAAGTTCAATGTATGCTTATTTGAAATAAAATAAAATGACTTGGACATTTATGATGATTTACTGTGAAGTTGGTGTAGGTGTATACACTATCTCGTGTAATAGATAGTGTACTATGTACACTTAAGAATAAAGTCGAAGTCACTGAGCAGAGCTGACATGTCCCCTACTATGCTATGAGATGCCGAGACATAGTGATATTATATTGTGATACAAAAAATACAATTATTTGACATAATGATCTAATTGTTTTATTTTGTTATTTACTTGACGGATAGTATATTTCTTATTATTGGGACGCGTGAGATGAAACTGTCATAAAAATGATAAACTATAATAGATTATCTGACATTTCCACTGTAGATATCTAATCAAGTAATCAATAAATAGTTTTAAGGCCTATCGACATTCGGGATAATATTATGAAATTGAATTTATTTAGTAAACTTTTAATTTATGTAAATTACTAAAATTAAAGCTGAAGACAGAATTGTTGTCACGATCTCTTTAATAGAAGATCACTGAAGATAACAGTTACAATTAAGGCTATTATTGAATCCTGAAAAGATATTACTGTTTAAGGCTACAAGTAACAATTCAAATAGGTCGAGAAATATGTAACATATAATATATGTTGTAACGGAACTAAAAACTTTTATAAAAAATGGTCGTTATAAATAAAAACCTAAACTTTTATTTCGTTTTTCATCAATTGTTAAACGGATCGTGTGGATCAGTTAACACGGATGCACGATCCAGTTGGCTCACGATTTTCGCATGCCTCGACCTGGTTGTATCATGATGAATGGTATTAAACAATTTATAATATATTGGTTTTTAGAGATTGTAAATAACCAAACTAAACCATTACGTAATAGTTGCTGTCAATGTGTTTGTCAGAGTCGCTGTATTAGGTCGTTGATGATAAGGATTGCAAAATGTGGTAAAAGAGGCATAAAACGGATAACGCAATTATGGTTGTGGTTGACAAATTAGATAACAGCTTGCAACATGTTTACAGTTTACCTGTAGTTAGCATATAACATTGTTTACATATAACATTGCCAATAATTATGATAAACATGTTTCTATGTTTTCTTGCTTTGATGATGTGTGTTATATAAATGCGATTAATATACCTATCATACAAATATTAAACCCACCTAAAATTTGGTAAACATCATATTTTATCGGCCTACTTATGAAGTATCTGGAAACTAGCAACAGTTAACTCTCGAGGATGTTTATTTTTGTATATGAAACAAAAATAACTTCTTACGTAACTATTCTAAATGGTTATTTTGTTATAATAAAAAATAATAACATATATATTATCTTTAATTTAGTAGAATGAGGTTCTAACCTTGATCATGGCTTTGAGGAGGGCGTATCGTGTGAAAACATTTCTTTCGGCCTTGGACTCGTTGTAGCGCTCCATGAGATTGACGAGTGCTTTCTTCGCCGTGTCATAGTTCTCGTCTAATCGCACTCTTACCATACGCAGTCTCTCATTCGTTTCAATCACCTCTTCCTTGGTCTGCCCACCTACAATCATTAGTATTTATTATCCTTCTACATTCACGTAACTTAACCCTAATTTTGACCGAATAGTTTCGAACACATTCAGGGTTCCTATTCATTACTTCGAAGCATGGCAAACTCGAACTGTCAGGCCAGGTTTCTTATAACAAATTGTTTCATAACAATTTCTACCTCATTAAAAAGTCTTTAATATTTTTTATATAATTATTTAATAAAAGTAAAACATACTTGAAGTGCCCTCATCCTTGACATCCTGTACAATCCGGCGAACGCTTTGTGTGAATTTTCCGACTAAATTGGTACTAGCTGTAACAAAGAGAAACACACAATAAGTAAAACGTATTCCCAATTAATTATCTCATATAGTTTGTTTTATAATCTATAAATAGAGTAAAAGTTTTTTAATCTTTCACGGAATTAAAAGTTACTCTGGAATTGGTCATTAAATAAACCAATCGAATCGATGCAGTTGGAGTAAAAGCAAAGTTCAGCTGAGACTCTACACGGATGTTCACTTAAAGTACGAGGCTAAGCCAACTTTGAACATCTGAATAAAATCATGCTCCAGACAGAGATTATTCATGAAGTACAAGAGTCTCTTGTTCGTTATAAGCCGGATACACACGTTTATAATTTTAGCACTGATTTAGATTAATTATATTAATATATTACGAATAATGTTGATTAAATTAATTAAATAAGATATTGTATTTGTTATATTTATTTTGTTTTGGATATACATATTATAATGTCTAATGAGACATACTAGGTTACTCTTTAGTCGCAAGTCTTCTGCCGGATGAGTTGTATTATTTTTATAATATATCTATCTTATTTTTATATTTTTAATATCAATTATGTTTAATAATTATTTTCTTTGATAAAAAAGTTAACGTCATCTCATGATTAAATTCAAAAGAAACTCTTAATAAAAAAAAAGTTTGTTAACAATCTAACACCGACAAAACATAATAAATATCAAGGACTTTTTAAATCTTTTGCAATAAAATATGTGTATTTATCTCAACTTTTAAGATTCTTTTGATATCCGGCGGATGACATTAGACACTTAGACAGAGGCATCTAAGGATGCAATGTCAATACAAGGAGACCTACACACATAATTGTTACATACATGTGTGTGTGTGATACATTATATCCGTCAATATTTATACATTTAATTTAATTAAAAGAACATAAACATGTTTATAAGGATAACATCGAATCATTAGAATTATAAAATTCTTATTACAGTCAATATTAAGTTCTTTATATTTTTAATATTCACTTTTTATTTTAAAAAGCTGCAATGCATCAAAAGCTCGTTAACTTCACCTGGTATGTCATAGGTAAATGTTTGATAAAAACTAAGCCCATTTTTTAAATCTATAAGGTTAATGATATTAGAAAAAATATACATTTTCATACACTTCTTTTTGAAGACGTAATGAATTATCGTCGAAAAATAACAATGTTATTTTTATTTTCTGAATGGCCAACAAAGAAAATTATAGGAACGTCTGAACACAAACGACGCCGCTCAGTTCTGTAATATTTCAACGTCCAGTATTTAATTATAGGTTTTATGGTGAGTTATTTAAGCTCCAAATGATGTCGTTCAGATTGAGTATCCCGTTATAGGTTTACTACCACGGAGAAATAAACAACAATGTGCCGCTATTTTAAGTCTCTTTAACTAAGACTAAACTATAACTTGATTTATATATAAAGCTTAAATAGTGCACGGCCAGAAATCACATACAATTATTAGTTTTATTAAACCAATGCACTGCTCAAAATTACATACGTTTTTTAATTTTTTTCGACCTATTCTCCATCAGATTTTGACATATATATTTAGAGCAAACAGAAACATTTTTTTTATTTGGTACCTACAGTCCAATTTAATTTGAAAATGTTTCTAAATATATAATCCTTTAAATCAAATCATTATATACTAATTTTATTAATTCAATGAATTTAGCGTAACAGTTGTGTTTAAGTATAAGTTATGCAGAAAATAATTTTTAATATCTGATAATAAAAATGAATGGTCCAAAACCCCGGGGACGTTAATAAGGGATAGAGTTCAAGGGTTGCTGTGGAAATTAATTCACGCCCTTAAATAATCTTATTATAATATTTTATGTTTAAACACAGTTAACAATTAGGTAAATTATTTCAGGATTTTCAGTCTTGAATTACACAAAAGAAAAAAATCTATTTAAGTTTGTCAAAGCTATTGGAAACGACATTGGGTGTCTTTATTAAAAACTTTTGATTTCGAAAGATTATAAACCTTTAGACGACTGATGACATGAGTGATTTTTTATCTCCACGTCGCGGACGAAGCAGGCAAAGCTAGTGAACCTACAAATACTATTAATTTGTAAAGTTACAAGTCCTAACTAACGAAACCATTAAATATCTTCCGGTTATTAAGTTTTTTATTCGGTCTCTCGATATTTATCTGACATACAAAGAAATCATATGACTTTCCTATATTTTGTCTTAGACGTGTAATCAAACCATTAATAAATATTTCTACTGTCGATGTTTAAGAATAGAGGTATTTTATTTTAATTAGTTTATATTAATTAAAAGCTTAATTACGTTCATTCCCGAAAGGTATTTCAGTGCTCTGTGAAATGGGTAGGCATTAATTGTATTTAAATGGAAATTACAGTTGAAACTGCCGATATTATTGCCATGTTGCTTTTTATACCATTTAGTTTGGTATAGAGCTTTTTTAAATATAAATAGTAACTAGGTATATGTCTATGTACATATATATTACATCTTTGAAAATACCTATAAACATGTATAGCCATGTCAAGTTTATTTAAATGTATATAAATATCGAACAAAAAATAAATACGGGCAGGGATTCGAACCCGTGACCTCTGGGAAACCACCAGAGCCACGGGATTGTTTCCCAGAGGTCGCGGGTTCGAATCATTGCCTGTATCGGTTTAATTTTCATTCTATTTTAATAAAAATTTATATAACATACTGTGCAAGGAAAGATGAAACATAATTTCAAATAAGGCTATTTACAATGTAGGTGCAAAATATAAAGGTTTCTTCAACCAACAAATTACCTTTTGAGAGATGAGAAGGGTGAAATATTGTTTATTTTTTAAATTATGCTGCTAATATATTAAATCATATATGAATCTATTCTAATATTCTTAATATGATGATATGTACATTAATATCCACATGTCTATTTTATATGACCCGAAATTATAACCTTAAATGTTTTAATAATACTACAAATAACAATTAATGGGTTAAACAACAAAACAATACAAAATTTAACTCAAAAAGGGCAACAATTGGTTTTCGAAGCTTAACTAAGTGTATGAATGAAATTGACTTGTCAAACTTTTTCAATCGAAAGGAACTTCGTTGAAATAGAAAATCAAGCAGCGTTTCATTGATATTCAAATGTAATACTTGATATAATGATACGGTAGCTCAGTTGGTAGAGCGACGGGACGGTTTCCCATTAGTCGCGGGTTCGAATCCTTGCCCATATCGATTTATTTTTTATTCTATATGTATATAAATAACCTAAACATGGCCATAAATGTTTGTAGATATTTTCAAAATGTAATACTTTTTGAAGTTTCTGACGTTTACTCCATTGTTTTTTTAAATATCATTATTTAGATTTATTACTAAAGAGCAAAACAAACGTCTTTTCAGAAACAAACACACACGGTACAGGTAATCTTCAGAACAGAGCTTCCAACTACAAATAAAAACATTCTTCTCAATTTAATTATTTATTTAACATTAATATACATCAACATATACCATTGCTTAATACAGTTAAACTTAAGAATCAAAATTATATGTCATTAGCATAATAACTTTTTGGTAATTCAAAAATAATATTACGAACTAGTTTTATATTAAATATTTTTCGAAAATCAATCATAATAAAATACTGTTGCAAAGGTTGCGATAAAGTCTCTGTTTCATAGCGAGTGTAAATAAATGTCAAGCGAAGAAAGCAAATTTACACAAGGAAGATCGGAAACAGATTCTCAAAGAAGTCGACTGAGGTCTTTAAAATGATATCCTCTTTTCTTTATTTGATTCTTATTCTCTCCGTTATCTCTCTTTTAATGGTGTAGATATATTAATTTTTGTATGGTTTATCAATGTTTATATCCGGTTGTTGATTGATTAAAATATTTTGTGAGATTTTTTACAGAATTATTAACAAATTAAAACATACAAATAAGTAAACTGGTTTACATATTAAAACAATACTCGTATATAACTGTTTAATAATCGTACATTACTAATTATATTAGAGTAGGTATAACTAGTTATATTAACGTAAAGTATTTTGGATTTTCCTCAATCAAATGGTGAAAGAAATCAAATGGAAATGATTTATTGATATTTATATTTTTACAACTTAATTTACATTTTTGGTCAAAGATATAAGAAACATTTAACCACATTACAAAGTAAATAGTCAGCTGTCGCTTTAAGAAATAAAGTTGCTGTTTTTGGCAAGAACAAAACATGTCTTAAAATATAACAAACGGAATAGCTTAGTTTGTATATCTTAAGGAATAATCCCAAAATTATTAATCGTAACAGTGAACTAATTGAAAAGCATATAGCATTTAACAATTTTTAATTTACGTAGTTCAATGTCATTTTTTGTGCTACAAATGTTTAGCCGGTTTTGATACAGATATCAGATAAGAGATAATACTTTTTGTTGAATCAAAAAAAGACCATTGTAAGTTAGGTTTTTAGTATTAAGCACAGTTTAAACTTAAAAGGTACATCGAATTTTTTGTTTTAAGATTTAATCAAAACTAATGTTTTCTAAGTCATGGGGCTAAAAATATTGATAAATTATAACAATACAAAAAGTACGATAATAATGAACTCATAATATATGCCCTTCCTTCCTTATAAATTATTTAATGTTGTTTATACTGAATTCTTAAAATTATTATTTGTCCTCGTCAATATGTTATATTATGTATTGAGTGCTCAGCGAATTACTTATTAGAATTTTGTAAAATTTAATTAAAATTTTTAAATATATAAACCAGACTTAACAACAAAATAGTATTAAAAATTATTGTCTACTTATGTGTTATTCACGTATTACACAAAAGCTACTAAACAGATTTTGATACAATTTTTTAATTATTACTATAATATATTCAAATAATTACAAAACGTATTTTACCTAAGTTAGGAAAATACGATACAAATTTTTAATATTCAGAGATAATTTTGATTAATTTGTCATAATAGACCAATATTATTTCTAACAGTGTACATTTTCCCAGCAATCGAAATCTTATTCTTGTAGCTGTGGGAAGGTTATTACCACTTGATCTCAATTAACTCAAGCCTCGATTCAATCTCTTTTGTTTCACATGAATGGGGTTGAATAATGTACATTATGCCTATTATATTCGAAATCTAATCTCGGTGTAATAAAAGAATTGTTCATTACCATTCGGTTGTTTTATTCAGATGATTCGAACATTCATTTGAAAACAACCGAATCGTCAGATTTATCTGTTATATCCGGTAGTTTTTTTTATCAGTAAATAAATACTTTATTGATTAAGCACCACTTAACATTTTACAATACTTTTTTAATAGTGGATCGTGATTACTATATTGCTTTAAGGTACAAAAAGTTAGGTTTTTTAAAAGAAGAATGCAAAAAAAAATATCTTACCTGGTGAAAAACAAATATTGTATTAGTGGTTTTGTTAATATCCTGTTAGTATGGGCGTCAGTATTAAAAGTAACATTTAAACATAACGTTAACTTAATTTATATATTTAATTAAAGTTACTGGTCCATTGCGTAACGAGTTACAGGAGTTAGATGCCAATTGTTCCGTAATAATACGGAACTAATAAGAGGCGTGGACAACATTGTAGATATATTCTTTTAATGTTATATTAAGAAAGTAAAAAAAGAATTACTTATATTAGAACAACTCTAACTCAGAGAATAATATAAAAATATATAAACTTTTTTAACAATTCTTAATTTATTGACCTTAAAGTATTTTAATTATCAAGTCATAAAAGCATTGTAAATGGAAAAAATATATAAAATTTCATTTTCTTCGCTCCGTACAAAATGTTTTAAACATGAGCAAAACGTACATTGTAGGAGTCAATAAATGCAGAAATAGTTATGATAATGCTAGTGGATGACATACAGTACACAGGACACACCTTGGCTTCTATAAATACTTCATCGTCACGCCAATCTCGAACACGTTCTATGAGAGTTGTATGCAAAACTGGCTGTTCTGCCTTGAATTGAAATTCACAAAATTTGATATGTAAAGTGATAATATAATTCATTTGCTGAATTATCATATAAAGTTGTTTCATTATTCATACATTGTTAAATTTAAAAATATATTTTTGGGATTTATTGTTTTTTTTACAAATTTTATTGACACTATTTTCAAGTTTAATATATGTTCCATTTCTACACACACGCCTGGGTAGAAATGGAACATATATTATAGTTCTAAAATATAGTTTTCCAACAAATCCTGATTTTCAAAGTTACAGTCATAAATTAAATGTTTTTATTTATTTTTTATTTCCACGTATAATATTTGTAACAGTTTTGTTTTTTTCATGAGATATGAGTCAAAATAAATATGTACTTACTTGTGACCTCGGGCCAGTCAGTTACGTACTGTAGAAGTCAATATCCTTAATTTATTCACGAAAAAATTCACGTGTAAATTTGATAGATTTTGTTATAGTAGAAACTTCATCATCAATTTACCTATTTTAAATACTATTTGGGATGATGAGAGCAGACAATTTAAATGAAGGTTATTACAGCTTTTTTTTGCCGAAATAGTGGAGTTATCTATATGTGTATATTATAGATTTAAATCACCTGGTATATTTAGGTCGTTGTGTAGTTTTAGATTTTTATCCATTTTGTTTGCCTCATATTGGTCCCCCGACGCAACGACTTCAATTAGTACATAATAATATTATTTTTATTCTTTTTAGTGGTCTCTTTCTATCGGAGGTTTTTAAATTTTTAATTCAATATTGATTTAATGTTCCTTCTATAAACATTGTGTTGCTAGATAAGATTTCTTTCTTTCTTTCTTCCTTCTTGCCATAATATACTCTGAAATCTCCACGAAATTTAAATATTTAAATATTTTTTTTAACAGATTTTCATAACATATTATCAGATATCTCACCTACAACTTATAGGTATAATTGTAAATTAATTTAAAATTAAAGTTTTAAATAATGATCCCATATACATTATTCAAATCCGTTATTATGCGTATACCTATGTATGTAATCTACCTATGTATGTCTTCGTTTTGAATAGGTGTCTAATGTCGATAGGAATGTGGATTCAGGTGGGTCAATACTGGAGATGGTTCTGTCTGACAGAGACATTTTAGGTTTGTATCACATTTTTCTTATTTGTTACCACGTACGTGTGGACCTGCCCGATATTTTGTCTTACCTTTACGACATAAGATATATGGCATTAGGTATTCTTTTTATCCCATGGTAAGATACCATTTATTAAGATACATTCTTGTAAGAAGAAATAAAAATCTTAGAAGATTCAATTTAAAACTATATAATTAATTTACTTAATTAAAATCTTAATGGATTTACATCTTGCTAGTTGACCTCAAAACTTTCCAACCAGAACGTGACTTAAACCCTAATTTAGTTAAGCGAACCCTTGATTAGTGTTCGTTGTACAAATTACAATCGGATTATTTCGTAGGGTGTTCTTACAGAAATAGTTTTTATTAGTTGTTACTATTTATTTCGTAGTTTATGAAATGTATTAAAGTGTTTGAAAATATCTATAAACATGTATAGCCATGTTAAGCATATTTAAATTTATATAAATATTGAATGAAAAATAAACCAACACTGGCAGGGATTCGAACCCGCGACCTCTGGGAAACCATCCCGTCGTTCTACCAATTGAGCTTCCGTATCGCTGTCCGTCTCGATGAATTAAACATACTATATGTGATCGTCTTTATCGGGACGGTAGTGACATCTAATAGGCTTCGAATAGGCTTTAGAAAGAAAAAAAATAAAATAAAAATTAAATGATGGCAAAATGCATTAAGGTGGCAATTCAGTTGAGCTTATATAGTAAACATTTTGAATATCCACCAAATCTTTGAAAGTTTACTGAGATATAAAAACCTATTATCTAAACGGATGTAGTTTTGCTCTCACTTTTATATGTAATAGTTAGCTAGCTATTTCCTGTGACTCTGTTCTAACTACAGAACGGTTTTAAACGTTTTTACGGAACATTAGGTCATAACTACTGATTGCACCGAGGAGAAAGAGCAACAGCAGAAACTTCCATTCTAATCTTTTAATTTTTATTTCTAAAAGACACTTATTAAACATAGATTGTAATGGTCCTTATTATAATAGCTACGTAAACTCAATGAATCAATTGAATTAAATTCAATCTATTCCATTTGTTTATATTAGTGTACAAGTTTTACAGATTATCGAAATTAAACAAAAAATATATCTGCAGCTTTATAAAATAAGTATAAATGCTAACCTTGCGCTTTAGGTCTAATAAATAATTATAATTAAAAATTCCTCGTCCGAAAATTGCTTTTCAAATCAATCTGTCAAAGCGTCATGTTAAAAATGTCATATTACAAAAATCAATTATGAATAATATGATACACGAAAAAATGTTGTACATTCTCCGTTTAATATATAATTTTCTTATTTTGATATCAATTGGTTTTAACGTAATCTTTTTAAAATTTATGAAACATAAAAAGAATATAGTGTCTATCTTCATTTGAGAAGCATTGTAAGGTAAAGCAGGTTAAGTGGCTATCAAAGTGAATGGCTCTATCCAAAACTAGTCTTATCACAGCCGAGAAATTTACGAAAATGAAAGGCATGTGTAAAATAATTCAAAATTATATGATTTTATATTAAGATTCTACGATGTTATATAGGGTATTATACGATGTTATATATTTTTATCTACTATCACTTTAGATTCTACGATGTTATATTACTTTATCTAAGGGCTGCATAGAGAGGGAACAATAATCTACTTAAAAAAATAAATCTGAACATGCAGTTTCAGTGCTACCACTTATCTGGTGAAGAAATGTTATGTTTTTCCTAAGATAAGTAAATTCTTTCCCGGTATATAAAGTAAGGTGTATGTTAATTTATAAATCACGGATTTTTTGGAATTTACATATAGATTATTTATGCGTGATTGAAGAATAAACATTAAAAATCGAAATATTAAAAGCTTGCTTAATTGTGTTTATGACAAAAGTTATATTATGTTATGTTCTTATTATGTACAAACCTTATGTATAAACCTGTCAATTGTGTCACTTGTTTAGATCTATAAACACAGCAACGTTTAGATAGCTGGACATGTGTTTTTTGATGTGTATGTTCTAAAATACATACTGAATTTTTTCTTTCAATATAATCTTAGAACATATATATTTGATTATTAATTTAGTCAGTTTTATCCAGATTGTTGTCTTATGGTCTCTTGAATCCTCTGATACCTATTAAAGGTCCAACAGTAAATTTGGTAAGATCAAACTTCCTTATATAATCCAGATTTTCGTAATAATAGTAAGAAACGCTTATCATGCTCGCACAACAAAGGATAGCCTATTTGGTCTAATCATTATCAGTAATAATCAGCTCGGCTGAATAATATTTAAGCAGTCAATATTTATTCAGACGGTGGGCAAAATGTAAATTAGTTTTTCATATTTAATATCTTTCCATTATATCCGGTATTGAATCATTATATATTCGTAGAATTATAATAATTGAAGGCATGTACTTCATGCTACTCTTCACGGATTAACTATAACGTCAATAAAAACCCATGTTGATCAGCCAAGCAACGCCCTTATATTGTTGCATCATATTAATATTCATAATGACTGCATAAAATCATCAGATCAAAGTTCTTCATGATGTTCAATTTCGCTTCTAAATGGACTATAATATAAGCATGAAAATCTATCTAAATCGTGTCAAAAACAACTTTGTTTTTTACAAGATTTAGATTATTTCTTATATAGACCAATAGGCTTTTAAATACATTTAGTTACCATACTTATGTTTCATTTATATAAATTTACAAATGACTATGAAATTACCTTTAATTTTAAGATTTTGTACTCTATTAGGTTTTCTCGAAGGATAGAGAAGAACGATTATATGGCTAATCTTTAAAAGATAATATTTTTATTTTTGTGTTTTGTCGAAATTCGATTTTACCAATTAATTAAATATGGTTGATAGTTTTAAAGCATATTGTTCCTACTTGTCTTATTACATAATTTTGTCAGATTTCAGATACCAATAGCATGAGATAGGATATTATGTATTAAACCTAACACTTTTTTTATTTTTGTAACGTTTTTTGCTAAATATTTTTGATAATTTAGGATTTGTTTACTCAAGCTCTATTGTAAAGTTCATCCCCTATTGTTATATATTAAAATTTTCATAATCTTGTCAACAATACGTTACATCCAATATCATCCTGGAATATTTATTACTATAACAGAAAGTTAGTTTATTTTATACGATTTTTTACAATTCCATAATATTATTTTATAAGTATTATGGAATTGATTATGTCATTCTGAGAATTTAATTTCAATTTGGGTTTTTAAACCTTCTATTTCACATCGGAAATTTAACATATTTTTGGAGAATTGTTTTCCAAGTCTATGAAGATCGTCCTTAAATAATTTTAATATAGAAGTTCTTTGGCAATGATTTTAAACTTCTTAAACGTTATACAGAGCACTTATAGTTCGAGTTAGTTGTGACTTTTGGCTTATTAAAGCTGTTCATAAGTTCATTCCACAAGTTTAGAAAAATCAGGTTTCTCTTATAATATTTTAAGGAGACCCCGTAGTTTTGGTAACTAGATTGTTAAATGAAACTGTAATTAAGTATATAAATGATTTATACTCAAATTGATTTTCACTTTAAAATATTGAAGTAATTTAATAAGGCAAACTAAGCGAAAAATTTGTTCTGCAGTTAAGCGAACGCAAACAGGATAGAGAATTGTACAAACAACCGCCGAAAATTAGGACCAAAAATTTGCATAGATTTGCATGCCTTTAAAACAACGAACCCCTTAGATAATATGACTATAATGTAAAATGTTTTAAAACGTTTTTTTTTTAATTTCACAACACATGGAAATAGTTGTACGGTCTATGAAATAATGTATTCAGCCAATCCTTAGATATTAATACGCAATGCGCAATTTATTTTTTATAAGTCATTGTACTAAGTACCTCTATTTTATAATTACTTATTAATATAGAAAAAAAAAACGACCTAGTATTCCATTTAATATATTAAAAGAATTAAATTTTCAATGATATGTAAGTCTGATAATTACATATAAAAATTTACGCATAGAGGTGTATAAATATTTTTTATTATAATCAAATATGTAATAATAATATGGACTTTAATACGATAGAGTATTTAATTATAACGATGAATGAATAGTTCCGTCATCCCGCGTTAGGCGCGTCACATCGCCTCGACTGCGTTGACTTTGTTGACAGGAGTAATTATATTATTAATTTTTTCTACTCTTTTTTCAAACTTATTAGGTGATTATTTTTTTTTTTCCGTAAATGAACGAACCATTTAGCATTAAATCATTATGAAATAAACTGGAATAGGAGATATGAATGTTACATAATGGAAACCCAATTAAAATGAATATTTTTATAATTGATTATTATCAATGTTTTTATTTATAGGCTTCCTCATTAATTTTAATTTGTTATTTGGTTTGTAAAATTTAATTGAACAAGTAGGAAAAACATCTGTGCCTAACAAGTAACCTGACTAATGAAAATAAAGTTACTATTTTTTATTTGTTGGTTTATTCCTATTGCCATGTGTGATACAGGAAGCCTTGCCATAAATACTGTTACAATTTAAAATAAAAAAATATTACATTTGAATTTGGAAGCTGTCATTTTTATATGATTGTTCATTGTGTTTTCTCAATTTGGCGCCAATACCAATGTATGCACCAAAATGTTGTAGTTACATATTTTGCGATAGTAAAATGGAGTGGGTGATAAAGAGAACAGAATCGCTGTGATTGTATTACACAAAGTAGGTATGGAGCCAAATACAATTTTTAAAACTCTCCATACCCTTGATATTAGTCAAATGTTTGTGTACCGGGCTATTAATAGGTACAATGAGACTTCCATTGTTTGTGACAGAGAAAGATCTAGCCGATCTGGATAAATAATGTAGTGGCATCTTTTCAATGTTTATCTATACTGCAAAGTTAAAAACATTGGTAAGGTTTTTGAAAGAAGCCTAATAGATGTCACCACCTTCCCGATAAAGACGATCACATATAGAATGCTTAATTCGCAGAGGCGGACAGCGATACGGTAGCTCAATTGGTAGAGCGACGGGACGGTTTCCCAGAGGTCACGGGTTTGATTCCCTGTGGGTGTCGGTTTATTGTTCATTCTATATTTATATAAATTATTAAATTGACAACCATCTCATAAATATAGCCATAATATCTATTTTGTACAAAACTTGTAACAGATTATTATTTAAGAAATCGGCAATTAACGCGTAAGAATAGGTATCATATACCTATTCTTATGCGTTAATTCCCGATTTCTTAAATAATAATATATAATGAAATGCGATAGTTTAAAAGTACTTGTAACAAAATCAGATTAATCAGGATTTTAATCTGGTGGGAACATTATGTGTAATAAGTGTTCAAACTACTTTACATAATGATGCTACAAACCTACAGAAAGATACTGTTTTCCGTTAACACATTACTTGCAGAGTGCTATATAAAAAATCATTCTCAAATTCTATTAAAATTCATTTATATATACAGACATCGTTGTCCAAAATAAAGTTTATTAAAGATAATTAAAGAAACATAAGAAAAAAATATATATTAATTATAAAAATAATTAGTATATTAAAAAAAATTGAATTCAATTTACTTACATATATTTAGCAAAATATTTTTATCTTTCATAGACTGGAATTTTTACTACACTAAAAGAAAGTTCCAGAAATAAAAAGTCAATCAAATAAAATATAATTTTATTAACGTAAGTAAAATTTAAATAATGTTACGAATATTTTATTATGTTAGTGAAATTCTGCTTTGAAATGTAAAGTGACCATAAACTGACATTTACCAAACTTTGATCTCTGTTTCCCTAAACTCTCCTGTCAGTTGTAACAAGTCCTTGAGTTTGTTTTTGGAACCAAATATTTCATAATTTAACCTATATTTAAACTTTATATTAACTATAGTTGGTTAAAGTTTTAAATTATTTAACACAGTAAGCACGTTATGAACATTACAATAAATTTATATAATATGATTATATTTCAACAGTTTCACCATTTTGCCCTATGTACTCGTAATGTTAATTGATGCTAATTAATTAAATTTACTAGTACAAAACGGGCAGAATAGTTGAACTTTTATTGAATACTACAAATATTGAGAGTAAAAATTCTCCCTAAAAGGTATAACTGTTACTGAAGTTGTAATAATGTGATAACAAATTCTTTAGTTATCATTGTAAAAAAATATTTAACATTATTATATTATTGGATATGAAAGCTTTATTACTGAGTAAAAGCTTTTCATTGATTCAAGGTATTTTATTTTATTCTTTTTACCGCGATTTCGGTAAGCCCGGGGCGATATGGAAATTACTGTCAACCTGTTATGAAAAATTCATGATTTTCAGTCGTCATTTCCCTAAAAAGCCCACCAACGCTATAGATTCGGGATTCCGATCCCTCGTTTCAGTCGTTTTGTGAATGAATATTAAAGCTCTTTCACTTTAATAAAATTGGTAATAAAATTTATTTTATTGGCTCAAATAGTTTATCCAATTTTTATTGATACAATATAAACTATTCAAATTTAGAACATATACTAAAATACAAGAGAAGGGAAGTGATAAAAACCTCAAGTGATATATTAAAGTGATAGAGTCTACATTGCCTTGAAATTAAAACAATAGTTGCATTTGAATTCAATTATATATTACTTACCTGTAACAGACTTGATAACCTTCAAAAGCCTTAAATAACTTTTGCGTCATATTATTATTGTCACATATAATTTGACTATAATGAATAATTATTGCATCTAAAGTGCACCTTTGTAAATTCAATTACATTTGTCGTGATCTCGCATTAATCTTCTTGTTAGCCTTTAACAATGGAATTGATTTAATATCATACTTAAGTACTTATTGAATGTCAAGGGATACATAATTTGCATTGTATATAGATTGAAATATTCCCGCCTAGTTTTTTTATCTACATAATGTCTGTTGTTAGAATATCACAGGACAGATTACACAAATTGATCTAATCAATAAGTAAGCAAATTATTTGCTTCAGTTAAGAATAGTATAAACTAAGAAACCAGTATAAAGGAATTCATACAAAAACTGCGAAAAAAATAGACGACCAAACCATAAAATACCGACATCTATGCTCATCACATACATCCTGTCCCTGTCGGGAATCGACCCCAAGCCCCTTTGGCTATATTTTAGGCTTCTGCGCTAACGATCTTAATAAAACAGTTTGTTTTATAGAATAAAAAAAAATCGATTCTCAAGTTTAGTATTTAGGTATCAAATCTATTTAGCGGCCAATTCACCTATAGGTTACCGTAGAGCTTAAAAAAGCTATTAATGTATTATTAATGATTGTTATAATGTAATTAATTCAGATTTTCCTTCACTGCTCATGCAAGTAATTAAGGCTTGCACATAGGCGATATTTAAGAGTCACGAAACTACTATAATTAAGTAAAATGTGCTACCGTATCTAATTAATGTTCTCAGTTAACTGTCGTCGTACATTGTACAGAATTTGACTTATTTTATAAATAAAGCTTGTTATTTATTTGAGCTTACATAATAAGCTGCGAATTTTTAGCTTTCTTATTTTAATTTTTTAGCTTTTTTTTAAATTCTTTAAGCTTGTATAGCATTGTTCGGCTTATTAAAATTTTAATAAATTTATAAAATGGAAAAATCCGTAGCAATACGGTCGCTCAATTGGTAGATCATCGGGTCGATTTTCTAGAGGTCGCGGGTTTGAATTCCTATCCGAATTGGTTTATTTTGAATTCCATCCTTATCTACATTTAAATAATAATTTCCAAGGAGGCTCTAATATGTAATAAAGCTTATATTCTTTATTATAATTAGTCGATTTAAAATATAAATTATATTTCATAAGGTATCATTTTTAATTTTATTAGATTTCATATTTTAGGTATCCTTATCAGCGTTAAAAATTTAAATTATTATATATCTGTATCCTATTAAAACCTGACAAAATCGATTACTGGAAAATCGATATTGACGGTATATCTATGGAAGAATAAAAATAAAATTATTGAAGTGTAACTTCTTTATCGGGGTTGGAAAAAAATTTAGTGTAACATTTTTTCGTTACGGTGACATTTTTCCGTTACGCGCCAGCTTTTTTCGTATAGCTTCATCTCTTTTACACCATGTTGCTATGGAAATACTAAATAATCAAAATGACAAGTATGTGGATTATAAAACACAATTTACATTAACCAAAAATAAAATTATCGGATTAGAGTTTTATAATTAAATAATGAATTGTGATTATATACTGGACAATACGATTTTATGGACTTGCTATTGAAGCTAAAAAATAAATTAAGATTATAACATGAAGAAGAAATTATTTAATATCATTTATAATGTTTAAAATGCATTCATTGTCTGAAATAGAAGAAGTAAGAAAGAAAAGAAATACGAGTTTTGGCTGAGAAATGGAGCATTGGGGTCCTGATCTTTAAAAGGTCTGTTTTGCTATACCTAGAACGAACAAAAATTCGAAACAGCAGAAACAATGATGAAGAATAATTTTATTTGTGATATAGTGACGAAGTCT
This sequence comes from Napeogenes sylphis, assembly GCA_959347405.1. Taxonomy (NCBI): domain Eukaryota; kingdom Metazoa; phylum Arthropoda; class Insecta; order Lepidoptera; family Nymphalidae; genus Napeogenes; species Napeogenes sylphis. The sequence continues at coordinate 22,093,071 of OY365788.1, read as the reverse complement.
AAAGTTATTATTTTTAAAGTGAATTGTGTACATTTGTCTGTTTTTTTTATGGTACTTATGTGTTTCTTCTATGAGAATATTATACGTCAGAAACAGTCGATTCAATTCTTACGTTTTAATTAATTAATATTAATGAAAATTATGACGTTTTTCTGTTAAGCGCCATCTTTATTTCTAAGTCACATTTTTCCGTTACGCGCCATATTTGAAGTGAAACTTTTTTATCGACGGATAGGAGAAATTTTATAGCAATGTCAAAAAATTGTAACGTTTTTCTGTTACGCGCCATCTTTATTTTTGCTTAAACTTTATCTAATTTAGCTTAATTAGCCATTCCTGTAAAGTTGTAATTAGTGAATCATTTTTCAAAAAATTATGTCATAAAGAAATTTTACTTCTTACATGTGTACACTAATACACACACATATTTTTTATTTTAATCCATCTTCTATAGTCCTATAATCCGTTGCAGCTTTTGAGTACTTATTTAGGTTTACTTTAAAGATCAAATAAATATTGACATTATTTATTTTATCCGTCTTAATAACGGATAAGTTTTTTCTTATTTTGTTAACAATAGAATACTATTATTATCATCATGTAGTTTTCTTCTCTATACTGGAATGATTAAACAACTTCAACATTGTTTTTAATTATATTTTCAAACATTCAATGGAATAAAACTTTTTTTTGCACAAAACTTATAGTCATATAATGTCAATATATGTCAATGATTCATGTTATTTAAGAAAGAATAAGTATTTTGTTGTAACTTGAACTTTGAACCCATCCGTCAACTAATAACTCGACGTCTCAAATTAACTACAATGGTAAATACAAGGTTAATCCAAAATAGATTTGTATGATTATGTCATATTTTATTATGGACCATATGAATTACGTCAACAATATCTTCTATTTATTATTATAACTAATAAAATATATTTTTGAGCATTCGGTATACAAACTCAAGTTCAGTTTAAAAGCTCTCTCTAATACGATTTATTTATAATCATTAACAAAAAAATTAAGAGGTGTAAGATGAAAAAAGGAACAATTAAAATAGATACAGAACTCTTATGTTTATTTATTTTTAAGCATCAATTTTATTTATACATTAATATTATATTTAGGTTTTTCAGTGATAATAATAATGTAGTACATTACTCTTTTCCTAATTTTTTAGCGATTATCAATTTTTTTTTTGGTTAAACGAATACCGTAGGTTGTAGTAGTAGTAGTAGTAGGTAGGTTGTAGTAATTCTACTACTTCTCGTATACCTACTAACTTAACTAGAGTAGCACCATTCTGAGTGCGTGGATCAGCCGGAACACCACACAAGCTTTTCAGCACCTTTCTATAATTGGAGGTCTATGCACGTTTGTCGGTCTGCTCTTCTTTTATATAATTTTTTTTAAGAAAATATATTTTTTATATAATTATTTTTCTTTATTATAAATTGTATATTTTTCTTTTTCAGTTTCAGTTGAAGTGTACGAATACACAAAATTCAATTAACTGCAAGCAACTTATATCCTAAAGTTAAATCTGAAGACAAAAATGTATTCGTTTCGTATAAGTGAACCTTACAAATTCATATATTCTAAAAAGTTGTTTACATATTATCTTTTAATAAAAAAAAAACTAAAACTCGATTTTTGCGACACATTTAATAATAGTAATACTAAATAGACAGTTTAATAAACTATTAACACGCATTGAACTTACACACTAAGTGCATACAAAGTAGTTGCATCGAGGGGTATGATTGCGACACAATTCGAAACGAACCTCTGAATCCTTGACACGTGAAATGCAATAGTCCAGTTGCAACGTGTTACAACTTGTTTCATTCCTTGATTGATTTAATTCTGTACATATACGTAAATCAATTTGTTTGCCGGATATGGAATGTCCGTAAGTGTGCTTATAGTAAGATTTTAAACAGAAAATTATGTTAAGCTGCTATTATTTATATTTATTTAAAGTTAGTACTGGAACAACAATCTGAGGATTACAGTGCGTTACTCCAGGTGTAAAGTTTACGACCAGTCTAATTGTTAGGTACATTGTGTAGAATAATTTTCCCCTATGCTTTTGGATATTATTAGTGATGATTAATAATTTAATGTACGTAACATATATAAGTCATCACACATATCAGTACGTAGTCAGCAAATTCGGATTCTAATTATAAGTAACAAAATACATTTGTAACATAATTTGGTTTACTTCTAGGAAACATTGGCTAATTAATAATAACGGCATTTCAGTTAAAGTTAAACCAATCGTTAGAATTTCAATGACATCAGCATCCAATGTTGCCATCTTGTTATATTAAGTCGAAAAAATGTTGACACTCGCAAAAATTTTGATAATAGACATGGTAGTTTTTAACAGTCTCGTATGTGTGAAGCATACTAAGTATACATTATGTAAATCATTCAAAGATAAACAAAGAACTCCCAATGGCAAGGTTAGAGAACTATACCCATACAAATTTAGCTCAAGGTCTCTTATGATGTCATGTCTACATTTTGTGTGAGCTATGTGTAAATTTTTATGAAGTGTCTATGAACAAATTTTCATAAACATAATAATAAATATTATTTGTGATATTATATATATTATAGATGAATGTTTTTGTTTATTTCTTTAAAGTAAATTGCGTGATTTATAAAATATTTAAATAGTCATGTAATAAATCAAAGGTATTCGCAGATTAGAGCAATTAGTATAGGACCACAATGATTTTCCTTCAATCAGCGCATGTTCTAAGTAATAATTAATTGGTTTTATAAATGAAAATGGAGTCTGCGGAAACTTCAAAGCCAGGGTTGAATTAATTTACAGGATTAGTTTAATTTGTTTTCCATTAGACACTCCTAATTCCACGTTACGTTTTAAATTATTATAAACCAAGTAAATCCGTATGTATTAATTAGGGTTTAACCTTATAATCAATTCAGAGTGTTGATGTTCTTCTGGAACATATTATATCACAATAACAATAAAAACAACAGAAAAACGCAATAACATTTTTCAATTAAATTTATGAGAAACATTGATATTACATGTCCTTCCTGAGAATCACTTCCACTTCATCTAGCCTAAATATACTCTGTATTAAAAAAAGGTGAACTAACCTCATCATACTCAACAGTGGCCAGCACATGACAAAGTTTCCCACTTTCTTAGATAATAAAGAAAAACAAATGTGTTTTTTTTTAAAGAATTGCTCATTGAGCTTTCTGCAAGTGCAATCCCCTGAAATCAAATGATACAGGAAATTAGATAATGATCATGAAAGAGCGTATAAAAGGAATGTTGCTTAGAGAATGCTAGAAATGAAGATTACACAAGAAGTATCAGTGAAAGAAAGTTAGAAAGAGATGGCAAACTGTATAATTAGAGTAGCGATTGATGTAAATAATATAAAGGGAAGGGTGAAAGAGAAAAGATAAATGTATAAGATAAATAGGAGCTCTTTCTCCAAATAATTCATTGTGATAACAAGAATACATGGTGCGAAAATGAAAAAAGAAGAAGACTGGCAAAATACTGATTTATGAGATTGGAGAGGAAAATTCAAGAAGAGATACCTACACTTAAAATTAATGTAAGTGCCTGATGCAAAAAACTCGTTTATTTTTAAAAGTGTATCTGCTATGTTATTGGTGGTAAACCTTAGGTTATTCGCATAGATCCATTTATATTAAGATAATCGTAATGATTTGTCAAGGTATTTTATTGACGTCAACCTTTCTTTGAAATGTCATTGACCTTATTTTACCGTTGAGACATCAGTGGATGTAACCAATGCCTGGTTTACACGTCGCTGTCAGCGTCTCAACGATATATCTACCTTTGGGTGGTCTATTCTACTTGGCCGGATACAACATGGCGTTCTTGAGAGACAATAAGTACAAAATATATAGTTTTTCTTATATAGTATTAATAATGATATAATAACGATGTAAAATAGAATTGCTATTATTTAACAAATGATTTAATAAAATATTGTGTCTCTGTTGTAACACAATGAAGGTACTGCACCAACGATTTTAATTAAAGGCTCTAGTGAACCTCATCGTGTATGTCATAACAAAGGTTTTAATAATTTGTTATTTTTGTTATACGTTATATGTTATATATAATATATAACGTTTCAGTGTTAAAATATCGTTATATATAAAGAGCGTGTATTCAAGAATATCGTTTTTTGACACAGGTTTTTGGTTATGTATATAAACCATTTTTTATTATTATTAACATATATATACTTATATATTTTTATTCATCCATGACTCATGATATGCTATTTATAAATTAAACATTGTTGGCCTAAGTGTTTGTGAGTAACGCACTCGTATAAGGAGATCATTTAGAATCTTACATGCTGACTCAGAACCTTTTAAGAGTTACATCACTTGTTAGAATCAAACAATCTAAGGTAAAAAAACTCGTTAAAAATAACAAAGAAACAAACGAAATTAAAAATATATTAAACATGCCGATATAATTATGTCTCTGGTATTAACTTATTATCTATTTTCCTAAGCTAGCTTCCGGCCAAAGAACCATTCGATATTCGGTGTATGCATGTATGTATGGTGTTTTTATTATTCTGAAAACTGTTCGGCCACGTCATGAATAGTTTTACAAGAAAAGCGAACGTAATCTCCGTCATGATTAACTTTTTACGATACCATACGTCAGAGTAAATTCCAATTTAATATTCAGAATACTTTAGCCTTTTGAGAAATTATAGTATTAGTAATCAATATTGGAAATATCAAACAACGTATTTTAAATAAGATATAGATATGTTGAGTAACTGACTTTCCAGAATAAAAACGTGTGGTCGTAGCCCCAAATCAAAAATTAGTCGTTCAAAATCAGTCGAAAATAATTAAGCTGATTGTTCTAGAATTCATTTATACATCATTTATTAAATATAATTATGTATTGTAAAAGAATTGGTTATTCACAGCACGTGTTTTTATTCTTGAAACGCAGATACTTGCCGATATATATTAGTACAAAAAATATCCCGGTTCAAGAGTTATCTTATAAAGTGTTTAATCGATTTTTATGCTTTTCATGGATTTCATTTAATTACAAATAAAGATCTGTCAGGCAATCCAAAATACATTGTATACGCATTGGATTTGTAACATAGTAGGGGCCGCTGGATACTACTAGTGAAGGATAGATGTATGTATGTATGTATGATGACTGTAACTCTTTCGCCCTTAAATTATGTTTCTGTTTAAGCAATTAAAATATTGCCAAATGCAATTCTGTTTATGCAATTCAATTCAATTCAATTCAATTCAATGTTAACTTACCGTTGTAAATAGTATCGTTATACTGAGTAAATAGTTAATAAAATAACGACAAGTGTCAAATAAACCGGGAAAAACCCAACCAATTATATTGTCACGATATTTTTATATAAAACGCACACAATAAGTATTAACTATGCAGTAAATTATCTAGAAACTATGTACAATTTTATAAAAAAGAGTTATATTTGATCATAAAAAATAATATATTTAATCATAAGAAAACAGACTTTTTAAACTTTGAGCGTTTTATTTTTTGTATGTGACATCTCTGAAGACAACAAACATTTTCGATTGTTAAACAATAAATATCTTAAGTACGAATAACATATTACTATTTCTCTCGTATAGGTATATCATACATTTCAAAGACATTAAAAAATCCATGATTTATTGATTGTTTTACAACAAATGCGGTATTTTAATTTACATACAATCGCATACCAAAGATCTATTTCAGTCTAGACACAATCAATTAGATATCAATTTATTGTCACGAATAAGTAATTATTTGTTAATGTAATGTAGTAACGTATTAATATGAGATCAGCTTTAGAAGCGACGAGATTAACTTGGAGGCTTAGTTGGAAAATAGTTACTTATTTGTGTTTGCGGTAACAAGAAATAAATCAGTAAACTAATATAATTAGATTTTGCTCAAACTGTTAATAACTTCCAACTTTTGTCGATAACCGTATATAATAAATTTATTTATCTAAACTTTATTGTACAAAAAATAATACAATTGGCTGATTTAATCTTAAAGCATTCTCTACCAGTCAACTGAACCACTATACAGAGAAAAAAACTACTAGGGTACAACAGAAAAAAAACAATTAAAATTAATTTTATATTATTTATTAATTTAATATATTTTATATGCGGAAATTTATTAGTCATTATCTATATGTATAGTCATTTGTGACGTCACCAACGTGTCAAGGCTTTTAGGATAGTTTATTGGCTATGTAATGGTGCCTGTTTATTCGTCAATCAATCAGTTACGCTTCACTGAGATTATACAAAATGATAAATAGTATATATAATATATAATTATAATTATACGACAGTAATAAAAAAATAATTAATATTTAATACCGTTAGTTTTTGGTTACATTTTTAATCCCAAGTGTCATCGTATTTGTTCGTATTAGTTTCAGCAGAGGTTAATTATTGTTTTTTTTACAAAAGTTGAACTAATATCCAGAGAATTATTGTTGTATAAAACTAGTTTTGATACTTTAACAAAAAACAATATAGTTTCAATTAGAAAACATATAAAATATGTGTACTATAAATAAATGTACAAAAGACAATCATTGTTATGCCAAAAGTAGAAATAAATCCTTCAATTATATATAACTATAGAGGAATAAATCATCTGATTTACTTAAAAATCACATGGTTGATAAACAAAACTATATTCTAAGCCAAAATCATGTTGAGCCAAAAGTTTGTACATCGTAAAATTTTACGATCCAACATATTGTAAAACTGAACACACAATAAATAAATTGTTTTCAAAGTATAGCGCTATTTAAAATATCATCAAGCTTTGATTCAGTTAGTTACTATGTTATTTCATATCACTTGAAATGTGCAACATAATTAATATGAGTGTTTTATTATGTGTATTAAATGTAGGTACTACCAAAATTCAGGTCTTTTAAAATAAATTAGTTTTACCTACCTGTTCCTGACGCAAGTAATTACTCCATATCGTGTATTATATTTATTTTACATATTTATAAATCTATACCAATTTATAATTTTTCTAGTGAATATAATAGTTTTTTTCGGTTTGAAAGCATATGTAAACTTAAAATATAAGCTATTACACCCAATTTCATAAATAAATAAATTTCATAAAAAACTGTCACTTGTAATTTCGTTATCTAATTTCCCGAGTAATAAGCCAACCTTGGCTAGTACCCATGCTAAATGCATTCAAAATCTAGTAGTTTTTGCATGATGCACGATTGAACAAACAGACAATAATTAAAAACTATCAATTAGAGACCTAAAATACGTTGGTAGTTATTTTTTATTTTCAAAATTATCTCTATTTTATGATATAAGTTTGTATACATTAACTACCTCATATTTCCAATTTTTTTCATGGATATAAAAAAAATATATTTAATTTATGCCAACAGTATAAATAAATATCCCAGTACTGAAAATATAAAGTAACATGTGGACAAATATGCCGCGAATTGATTTAAACCAAACATTTCTGGGAAAATGCGACCAATTCGATATTTTATAATTGTAATATCAATCAATAAATTATTTAATTAATCATCTGTGCGGATGAATAAGTCCATCAGATTGAAATGACAGTTATAACTTTAAGGATTTCTATTTATCTATATATTGTTAAGGACAAATGAAATGTTTCCGTTCATTAAACGTTGGAATTTCTGAAGGCCAATCATTACAAGACGGAAGAATTTAAGGTTCTAGTTAATTGACTCTTGGAGTTCAATAAACTACAAATTTAAGCTTGAACGTTTAACCAAATGGCCTTTCTAAAATATGTACTTAGCTTTTGAAACAAACATTTTAATTTTAACGACTTCGAGTTTACATAAACTTGTATTTAATGTCTGTAATTTTTTATCTAACTATTGTCCTTTTTCAAGCTACCGTTTACCGTTTTCCAATTTACTGTTAGGAAATACTGTTCAATTTACTGTTAGGTGTATTTAAGTTAACTTTGTGGGCGTTCTCTTTAGTTTTATAAGTCCATAAGTACTAAGTATAAAGTTTTTTATCTTATTAGTAATTATTTCATTTTTTAAATACCTTTGATAAATGAGTTAAGTATTTTAGCATCCATTATTTTTTTTGTGGACAAAAATATAATTAAATCCTAATTTTGAACTTAATGGGGTTAGGCAATAAACCCAGCAATTTTACTTACATCGGAAATAGTTTTTATTTATATACTGTTATGTATACTTATATGCTTAGCCACATTCTTGAAACAGTAACTTACAGAGCTCTCCCAGATTATGACAAAGCAAGAACCTTGTTTAACTTAGTAATAAGGGTAAATTTACACCTCTTTTGGAAGAGAACCCTAAGAAAATGTTATTTTTACATTACACAATTCGGAAAGAGGTAATAAATAACCTTTATGTAGTAGTAATATACCTACATAAGGTTTCTAAAAAAATATACAATGAATGTCGGTGAAATATTTTCGATATTAAGTTTTATTTTCTTTTTTTTAATCACTTTGCACGATGATTAAGAAAGTAGAATTATAAGCATTAAATTACAAAAAATATTGTGATAATATGGTTATAGTCATTTTATTTTGTAGTATTATTATTTGGTTCCGCATCTTAGGTTTATTACATGAATGTATTAAAACCTTCACTATATATAATCATTTAAAAATAAAAAGAGTAAAGTAGGCTGAAACGATTTCATTGAAAAATACACACCTAATATTAAGAGGAAATTATAAAATAAATGTCTTTTGTGTCCTCATTGTTGACAATTATAATTACGTTGAATTTGATGAACTTTACTTATTATATACGCATTACATATATATACTTATTAATACATAACAATGGTAAAGTAATTTTTACACATAGGATTTAATACTTATTATGTTTACCATTACCAGCCACTTATATCTCAAAATGCCTCGGAATATACAATTACATAAAAAATAGTAAATAAATTACAGCTAAGAAACGACAACGATAGCTTAGTTGGCAGAAGCATGTTACTCTACCTTATAACCCGTCAGTTCTATTCCTGACTGTGTTTATTTCATTTCTTATATTATATATTAAGTTTAATTAAAAGTTAAAGTTGACCTCTCTCACCTTACGTGACCTGGTAAAGGTATGATTTTTGCAGGAACTATAAATAAAGTTGGTTTGTTAAAAATGTGCATTCAAATGGACTTAGGTTTACAAACAATTATTATCTCCCAACACTCTCACTAGAACTGATTTGGTAGATCACTGAAGTCTCTACTACTATCTCTATCAAATAATCTTTCATTCTATTCATACTTTATTGAGCTTTTCATGTTCATATCAAGACAGCCTATTGCTTCTCAGCATTTCACTCTACTATCAAGCTTTCAAGAGCATACTTATTCATGATTTGGTTTATCCTTCCATGCACATTCGCTTTTCAACTGCGCAACTTTACGGACAAAAAATATGTTTTGGGTAATAACCAACCACTATTTCCAAAAAAAGAGAAATCGAAATTTTATTGAAAATAATTACGCTGTCCAAATAACGATTACGCTTAACCAAATACGCTTTCTTTGTTTTTATTAAACGAATTTTTATTGGTTGATGTTTGAACAGCAAATTTTGGTAATTAAATTCATTTAGTTATTCATCAACTTCCTGTAAGTTGATGAATAACTAAATGAATAAGGATACATTTTTTCAAGTTTATATCACGTTTGACTGGTAATTTGGTGCATTGATCTGTCAGTCAGTTAGCAATCAGCTAGTTAGTTATCCTTTTATAAAAATATATATTACTCCTTCATTAAATAAAACACCTTCATTAAATAAAACAGTATTATTAGCTCTTTTTGTCACTTAGAACTATTTGTTATATTTAAATTCTGGGAAATTTCATGACCCAAAATTTCGGCCCGAAAATTATAATAAAAGCAAATTTTTCTTCTATCATCACAACCTGAGGTCATTAACATCTGTTTTCAATCAAGGTTTCGGCTCAAGAAGTTGGCAATTTGTCAACTTTTGATACTATCGATAATTATATTTTCAGGTAACTATCTATAACTAATTAACTATGATTTTCACTAAACAGATCAAGTAAATATATATGACAATAATTGTATAATTAGTTCCAGATTGATTTACAAAACAGTGAAGTATCCATGTTGTCCATTTCATAGTCGGTTAAAAATACTTAATAATTTAAATGCAATGAAATATATTGTAAATGCCTCTACCTATTTGCCTTAACCACATAGAAAAATATAGCGTCTGTTTATTTCATTAAAATTACCCACTTGAAGTATTGTTGTAGCTCAAAACCTAGTTCATACACAAGTAGTATAATATTCCGTTCTTAAAATCTTAAAATTCGATTGATTCGATGCATTTGTTTTTCTTGGATATTTTATTTAATATTTATAAAATAACTGAAAATTTTTTTGCTATTAAATTTGTAGTGGATTCCACTAAGTGACTAACGGACAACGGGAATTCTAAGATGTTGTATCATAAACTAGCAGCCACACCCACTATCCCGTGACGCACTAACGATAAGACGCAATAAGGATGCCGTTAAATTTTTATATCTTTGCCGGTTTTTTCCATGCTTACGGGTCCCATATAACAGACTCCTCCTAATGCAAAAAAATGTGTCTCAGTAGAAAACTTACGTATCTTTTCCGTCATAGATTTGCAAAACTAGAACATACCACATCTTATTGATAAGTAAAGCAATGGAATATTTATTTGGCACTACCAAATGATTTCCAGCCCTCAGGAACATCAGTTTCACAGGTTTGAAGTTTGAAAATGAACCATAAAAAATAATTACCCAGAACTGTATCAGTGAGCTCAACCACTCTAATGCTAAAAGTAGAGTAGGGTATTTAGAAATTTTGAGTATCTTAACGTTAATTTTGGAAATAATTCTTAAAAAGTTGAACCTCCCTATTAGTAGAAGTAAATATTATTCTTAATAATATCTACTAAGGGAGGATTAATATTATATTTTATGTATAAATGAGAAGCAAATGGTTTTGAGTATTTTTTATAAGCCGTATTCGATATAAATATTTTTTCGGTTTATAATATTGTTTTTGTAATATGGATGTGGGTATTTTAAGTAATATGTACAAGGGGGAAGGAAAACAAAAATACAGGTAATAGGCATTAATTTATTTACAATATTATAAATACCTAGTTTCAATTGTCACAAGCGTTGGTTGTTTTGTGACAATTATGGTATAATTTAAACGTACATGTAATTACAAAAGATTATATGATATCTTGTAAATATACATTGTTAACTGTCCGTGGGTTCATAAAATTGACATTAAAATGGTACAAATGGAAAAAAATATCAAAATAAAAAACAAACGAACATAAATCGGGGTTCATATGAAAAAATATTGTGTTGATGAAAAATTAAATGGACGATTTGCTTTTTCTAGTTTTTTTAAAGAAAAATAGAAAAAAAATAAATTTTCAATTATGATTTGATTAGATACGCCATTAAATGAACTAGTTTTATAGTAACGTGAATAATTTAGTGATATTTTATTGTTATGCTTTTTTATGAAATTTAAAATATTGATGCAGTCTTCGACGTATTTTCTTGCGTTTCTTATTAAGTTTATAAGGCGAGGGAGTTGACTGCCCGTGTTCCTATGGCACACTATGATTATTTAAGTACTTAAATTATTTTATACATTTTTAATTACATTCTAACCGTCGTTGGTACTTACGAAATTTTAAACGTTGTTTTTATATCAAACTTTTTAAAGAGCAAAGGTACATAACATTATGCAAAAACAAGTTAGTAAAAAAATACAGCTACCTATTTTTTTGTTCCTTTAAACGGCATCAACATTGGACTAATAGTTTGTCTGGAAGATAAATGCATCATTGGTACTTACAAACAAATATTTACGTCAACGCCCCTAGCGCAGCGTCAGTTGTTACCGTAACACTTACCTACAAACATGCTCCAATCGAATCGAAACCCATTATTGAAAACCGAATTAAAATTGGATTATTGATTTTGAAGATAAATAGGATTATTGGTTTTTACAGAACATATCTAAGAAGTTGTAGAACTTATCTAAGAACATGCTCCAGTCAAATCAAAACCTATAACCAGGTTTTGGACCAAGGACCAATGGTTTTGAACACAATTGGTTGGTTTGGACACACGTTTGCTCACTCACAACAACGGAACGGAGAAGGATTATCCTTCTCCGTTCCGTCCCGGTTAATTATTGATATGAAACGTTTAAAAGTTATAAGTTATCAAAAGTACTTACATGCATCAAATAGCCTGCATTTTTATGGACGAAAAATCGATATATCTAAAAGTGAACTGCACTGGTTAGAATGCAGACAATATTAGAACTTTTACTATGTATAAGAATAGCATATATATTGAGATAGTCCTTTCTATTTTTCTTTCTTATTGTTTTTGTTACTCCTGTTATGTTATATACATTATAATTATTTTCATGTTTATTACGGGTTGGTTGTTTTTCTTTTGGAAAACATTGAAGGTTAATCTTAATTAAAATCTTAATTTCATTACTTTGGATGCCATGACCAATTTGAACACATACGAATACAATTTTGGGAAAATATTTCATTATTCAAACTCAAAGATATTTTATATTTATGGAAATTGATTGCTAGTTAATGTCATAATTCTATTGGGTAGTTTTTTTAAAATTGGATTAGTAAAATATAAATAACATATTTTTATTTATCACTATTGAGTTCTTGGGTTGACTTTAGATTATTTTCGTACGCTTCTGGGATATTAGCCCCGGTCTCATTTTTAATAGTTTTATCCGCCCTTCACATAAATACAGTTTTCTGTCTTCAGAAATTCTTTCATAATTTAAATTTTTTATTGTGAGATCAAAAGAGAATTAATATCATATCAAAATTGATTTTATGTAAATGTAGTACATCATTTATGCAATAGATTTAGTTTTTAATTAAAATATTATTTATTTCTAGTAATTTGTTTAGAAATATATTATATTGCATCTAATGTCAAATTACCATTGAAGCGCGATCTAAAAAAGGGAAATTTAAGCTTTTGCGTTAATCAAAATTTTTGCTCTTTTGAATACAAATGAAAATCGAAATTCTAAAAATCGTTCCTAAGTCGTCGAGTTTAATCTATCACAAAAATAGAGTGTTTTTTTTCAATAATAGAGAGCTACATAAGGTGCTGACACACATCGTCCGCTGTATGTTTCCTTATGCAAGTATGACAGCCAACACGTGTTTCTGTGCTGATGCTGTACTGGTAGTTTCCTCACCCACCGTAGACGTCATAAGATTTCGAAGTCAATTGTAAGGAAAATGTTTGTAATAATTGGAATATTTCCGAAACAGTACACTAATTATTTTGTATTGATAAGGAAATTTATGTGCAAAATGTTTATTATAATTATAGCTGCGCGTGCGCTTACACTATTAGATTGCAGGGTAGTTGTCAGGTCTCGCCTGTTTTATTCTCACATTGCTACTCAGTATTGTTTGATCTGTCACAAATGGTGTTCGTGTCTTTTTTTATGATAATTAATTGAACGAAGTGAAAAACAAGTGTTTTTATTTATACAATATATTCATAAATTACTGCTGCTAGTACTGCAATCATAGAAGGTACGTACGGTAAACATTCTTTATGAAGACATAACTTCATACATTATGGATTGGCTTATTCCTTTTCTCTATTTTCTTTTTATTTTCTATAAAAAACTTTACATTGAAATGTTTTTCTTTTTAATTTCTTCACAATTTAAATAACGCTGACTTCTGAATCTTTATTGACAAAATTAATACTTATTCAAGTTATGAGTATTACATCTTAAGATAATGCTAAAATAACAATAGTTTTAAGGAGTTTATAATAAAATGACATAAGCATTACATAATATAATAATATATTACACCTTTAAAAGATCGGAATGATCATTAAAAACATATATTTATTTCTGTTTCAGATGAAGTTCTCCTTTATTATACTAGCAATATTTTATTTAATATTTATTGAAGGACAAAACTTAAATCAAAACTGTACAAATTCCGTTTTTAATGTAAATGATGATATTAAACATATAAAAAAGAAACGAGCAAGACGTATGAAAAATTGTAGACAATATTATCATAATTGTGCCGATTATCCAAATTCATTCCAAAATATCGGAGTAGGAGACTTGCTGAAAGACCTATTGGTTTCTGTAAGAGATATAGCAACTCAAGTGAAGCAAGATGCAAGTAATAGATACCCAGGTTATCAAGACTTTAGATCCGAATATAACAAATGTGAAGACACACTTAAAGAGTTATTGACTTTATACAAGGACCTCGCTTTACACTTAAAGTACTCACCACCGCCACCACCACCACCTCCTCAAATTATTTACGTCCAATATCCTGTTCCTACCACATGTAACCAACTAGTGGATAAAACGCCAAGCACAGTAAAAACAACAGAACAAACTCCACAATTTGATGAAAACCAAATTTGGATGAATACTCCTAAAGACACAGGTAGCGACGATGATGGGGATGGATCAAGACCTGTGTCATTTAAGCCAATAAAACCAAATCGACCACAGGTTAAGCCGCCGCCATTCGATCATGGGAGCACCCAGGCAGGCTTAAGAGTTACTAGCAATAACAAGTCTTCCTACACCAATCCCAATCGCTTTTGGAATACAGGACTAAGACCAAGAAGATATAAATAAATTTCTTTCAATTATTTAAAAAAATACTTTATATCCAGAATAGTTCTCAGTGAACCTATCACCAGCTCTTCTCAGATTTGTTGCAAGCAACAACTAGTTGGTGATAGCTTCGAAAATGAAAATTTGTTTTGTAGAAATATTTTACTTTCAATAAGCATTCTAATTTTCTGTGTAAGCTGATAGCTTACTCGTGTTGCTAGATGTAAAAAAAATATTATCTTATTTTGTATCGAATCGTCGAGATGTCTGTCTGTTTGGGTTTGTTATTATTACTGTAACTACTAAAAATATAAAAAAAATACGAGATATATATTATTTTGATATTTTGTTACATACAAGCAACGACTATACATATATTAATTAAACCAGGAGCGTGTGAAGGGACTTTAAATGTCTTGTTGCGAGTCATAGTCTGAAGAAGAGCAATACAAATGCCTTGCTGTCTACAAAGACTCTTATAGCCTATAATATCCTAGAGCATATTTTTTGCAATATGCTAGAGCATATTGCAATAAAAAACTATCCTGACATTTTATACTGACACAGCGTAAAAACGAATCTATAAATCACAGCCGTTCCCCTTTGATTAATAATATGCACCGGTGCCATATTACTATGCACGCGACCTAGCGTGTCGCCCTACCAGACAGACCCACTGCGACGAATAGACGTACAACCAGTTATACATATATTTTCCCTTCAAATGTATACTATGCTTACAAATCAGTTTTTTGTTTTATAAACATATATGTTTATAATGTGTCTTTCATTTTGATGGAAATCTCTGTTTATAAATGTACCATTTGAAAAAATAGTATGATTTAAAAATATTGTTTTTATATAATAAACGTGTAGTGGGTTACGTAACTTGAAAATATTTATTTAGATCTACAAAGAGGAAGGAAAATATATACACGCAATGACAATTAATTTATTCGCAATATTATAGAGACCAAGTTCCAATTGCCATTGTAATTTTATTTACAAATACTATACCTACTTTATTATTTTTATTTAAATACAAATAAAACTTATACAAACCCTGATATCAATTTATTTTTAGTTAATGTTAATTATCTATTGGTGCATAAAAATTATATCAAAATTATATTAATGAAACTGGTGGAAGTCAATTATGCTGATGGAAGATTATACTAAATTAACAATTTGCCACAGATTATTTTAAGATTAAGGTAAAAATCAATAATATATACTAATAAAGTAAGTATGATTAATGTAGGCGAGATTTGTCTGCCTTATGACAAGATACACTGGAAAAGCTTCAGTTAAGATAAATGATTTAATCTAAATCTAAAGTCCAATATATGTTATTGAAACAGATTTGTTAAATGTATTAAATATTATCGTAAACAGTAAAATATCAAAGAATGATGGCAAATATCTACCACATTTCAAGAGAAAAAAACAAAATAATTTTCAAGTTACTAATAATCCAACATGAATAAACGGAGAATAGAGGTAAACATTATAATTTTGGTAAAATGTACACTAAATAGCCTGTTTTTTATGAGTAAAATCACAATCTATCTAAAAGTCTACTCCATTGGTTACAAAAGTAGTCAGTCTTAGAACATGTACAATGTAAAAGAATAGCATTTGCGTTGAGTCAGTTCTTTCTATTATTCTTTCTTATTACTTTTATTATTCTTTATGGGCTAAATTAGGTTTTAACCCCCACCCCAAAAATAGGGGTATTATAAGTTTGACGCACGTATCTGCGTATCTGTGTGTCTATTTGTGGCATCGTAGCAGATAAACGAGTCTACGGAGTAGATTGCGGTTTTTTTAATCAAAGGTCTGCCCTGTCGAGATGGTTCTTAGCTATGTTAGGTCCAAATAAAAGCAGTTGTCTCCAATTAATATTGAGCTTTTATTGGTAGTGATGAAAGGTTCTTATGCAATATTGATAGTAATAACCTAAACAAGCGAAAAGTAGTGTGTTTATAGGTTTATTTAATACCATATAGAAACCAGTAACATAACTTCAAAAAGCCAAAAAATATAATTAAAAAACCCTCTAAAACAAAAAGACATTAAAGGATAACAATAACATTTATATATGCTTATTAAAGTCGTTGCTACGGGGGACCTCTAAATAAAGGAAGAAATCAAAATTTAAGTAATTGTTTAAGGCAATAACGAAATCAAAATATCAAATCGTATTGTCCCATTCATTTGGCTCCGAAAATTTCGTAATAAAGACACCATCGTCAACGTACGTACAACGACCCTGGGAGCAACGATTTTAATAAGTACATTACTTTTATCCTTTTTAGAGGTCTTTTTGTACAGGAAGTTTTTAAGTTTTTTATTTATAACAAGTACCTACGGTTAGGTTGCCTTATAGTAGAAAACATTCAAACTTTAACTCAATTGGCTTAGATGTTGTAGTAATATTCTCACACTTGAATAATTAAAATATAATATTACCAACATAATATATATACCTAGGCTCTGATAGCTATTCTTAAAACACCCAATTTTATTTAGGACTTGTTTTCAATTCTCAGATAAAATTAGACGTTAATTGGTATTTTTTTTAAAGAAGGGCACAAACAATATAAAAGTCATTTAATAGTAAAGTTTTTCCTGAGTTCAAATATCATCCTTAGTAATCATAATTTTATAAATTATTTAATTGTGGTAATGTTGTATTCCCATCTAAAATAGAAGGTGCACCCTAGAAGATCTAGTAGCATCCATCTATCAATATCAGATAGATGAATGCTGGTTGGCTGATAGTTATAATAAATCATGATGAAAAAAAAGAAAATATTACTTGGGACAATCCAAAATATTGGCTAAATTGTAAGATCTTTATAAACAGAAACTTTTTCCTATAAGCGATACAGCGACCACTCACGCCAACGAGCTTAAACCGACTAACTGTCTAATTTGAATTAAAAAAATATTTGAACGAAGATTTAAACAAAAAGCAAATAAAATAAATCTAATTGTTATAGATTAATAGTCATGTATTTTTTTTAAATATTGTATTAGGTGTTTATTTATTTTCTCATTAGTTGATTATATTTCAATTTACCATATATTTGGTAGCAAGTACGGGAAAAATAAAGTGAACTCTTCCCGATTCCGTAGAATATAAGTAACTTATGTGACGGCTAAAGGGAAATATTTTCTTTTTTCATTATAAGGACTTTACAATATTTAAAATAAAAATATCAATGAATTAAACGTAAATAAACATTAAATCCGTTGCAATGATTAAGTTAGCGTTTGTAGAAAAATGTACCAAAAAATTAAAAAATATATTTTTCGGCTTTCAAATATGAATTTGATGATTCTTGCCATTAATTTGGGAATGTAATATTGAAAAAGTAATTTATAGGAAATTATCCCATTAATATCCTAAGGAATTCTAAAAACTCAATAATATTTTGAACTTATAGTCTACGCATTATTAATTGTCATAGTGTTATTAAGTAGCTTTTAAAAATTAAATAAAGTAAAATATAAATAATTACATCTTAGCTGTCACTGTTGAGTTCTTGGTTTGCTTTCAGATTGTTCTAGAACGATTTTGAGGTCAATATATGAAGCAAGGTATCATGTTGGCTGCTGGCCATCTTATACTGATATGGGTCACAATAGTTTTATCTCGTCTTCATATTATCACCTCAAAGTTAACAGTTTCAGTGCAGAAACGATTCGTATTTTAAATTACTATTTTTTGTTGAACAATGTCCTAGCGTAGTTACGAAAAATATAGTAATTTTTTTAGTAAATTTTATATCAATAAAGTATTTGTAACCTTGGATTTAGTTAAAACATTTATTATAATAATTGTTTTAAATGAACGTTAAGCCATTAATAGTTTATGTTTATTGAATATGCTATTAATGATTTAACGTCGTATTTTTGCTCTTGTAGATTAAGCTTGATATCTTTTAACGTTTCAAAACAGTTGTCATAGAACCAAATCTGTGGTTCTGTCTCCACGTAGTTGAATTAGTTCCGAATCAAGAGTATTTTTATAAATAAAAAAGAAAAACGTAAATATATTTAGAAGATATTTTTAAACTAGAGGTTTTCATTATAAGGACTTTACAACATTTGAAATAAAACCAAATCTGTAGTTCTGTCTCCACATAGTTGAATTAGTTCTGAATCTAGAGTATTTTTATAAATGTAGTGTCGTGGAAGGAGTCGGCAGCCCCCACCTGCTGTATCATTGGCATGCACGTAAAACAGCTGGAATGGGTTTCAGCGTTGTGTTACGCACGGCCTTCCTTTCCCGCAGTGTGGTAGACGTCATTAAAGTCCTTACAAAATATTGAGGAAAACTTCCAATTTGTTTATCTCAGAAATAGTATTTCCTCAAAGAAGTAGGAGAAAGTACTGAAAAGTTGCCAGAAGAAAAAATTGCCAGATTGAGTGTAAGAAAACGTAAATATATTTAGAAGATATTTTTTAAACTTAGGTTTATAAAAGTATAGTTACAAATAAAATGTGATTTTCATCACTGGAAGTTTATTTATTAATGGCTAAATCAATGAATTAATAAAATATTTAATAAATACTTATATCTTAAGATATACCTAACTATAATGATAATTATACCTAATGAAAATAAAGTTTTGGATCTGTTGCTTTTAAATATTTAGTTATTTACCTAGTATACAACCAGAGTTTAAACATTTGCGGGAGGTGAATGATGCTTTCAACATGAACACTTGTAAATCCTAAACTTTCTTGCTGTTATAGCTTTTTGATACCTACGAATTTTATAAATGTCTATTACTTTATATATATAATAATTTGTATTTCTTAATAAAGCTAAATAACTTTTACTCCAGTAAAGAACAAAGTTATAATAATAATAGCTGTTGTAATAATTGCGCTAATATAAAATTATTATTACTGCAAAATAAATATACATTAATTCTCAAATACTTATTTTGTAACACACAATTGGTTATTTCTTAATTATGTAATAGTTATTATTTACACTTAATATTTTGTATTGATAAGGAAGCTTACCTACTAGATGTTTGATATATATAGCTGCGCGTGCGCATATACTGCTAGATTCCAGGGTCGTTGCCAGGTCTCGCTCGTTTTATTCTCGCTTGCTACTCAGTATTGTCCGCTCCGTCACGGACGTTGGTTGTGTGTAAGGTTTGATAACAGTTAAGTGAACGAAGCGAATAACGATTGTGATTATATTTACTACATATATAACTCTACTAGTGCTTCAAACATATAAGGTATGTCCTTAAATATTTATTGTAGACCTCCTTTATGAGCAAAACACTTTTTTTTACTGCATATATCACGGACTGGTTTATTCTGTCTACATTCTCTATTTATTTTAATTTATTTGTTTCTTCGGGCCACTTTACATTGGAATAATATTTTCTTTTTTTCGTTTAAAATTTACATAATGGTGGCATGAGCAAATTAATGTTTTTTTTGTTGAATTATTGTATATAATGTTTTAAAAATTGTGCGAGAAAGTATGAGTATGAGAAAGTAAATAACATTAGTTAAATTCTTTTTACAAATATATATTAAAGTGATATAAAAATAATAAAATATGTTAATGTACCTTAAAAATATGGACAAATGATTTGAAATATATTATTATTTGTTTCAGATGAAGTTCTCTTATATTATATTAGCAATAGTGTTTTGTTTAATATCCATTGAAGGGCGAAACTTCCATCAACAAGACACAAATTCCGATTTAAATGAAAATGTTGATATTAAACATTTAAAAAATAAACCGGATAGACGTTTGCGAAATCGGAGACAATCCTATTATCATAATTATCCCGATTTTACAAACTCTTTTCAAAATATCGGACCAGGAGACTTGCTCAAAGACATATTGTTTTCTGTAAGAGATATAGCGACTCAAATGAAGCAAGGTGCAAGTAATAGATACTACCCAGGGTATTACGACTATAGATCCGAATATAACAAATGTGAAGACACTCTTAAAGAGTTATTGGTTTTGTATAAAGAGCTCGCTTCACACTTAAAATACTCACCACCACCACCACCACCTCCTCAAATTATTTACGTCCAATATCCTGTTCCTACCACATGTAACCACCCAGTGGATAAAACGTCAAATAAAGTAAATATAACAGACCGAAACCCGCCAGAAGATACGAACCGAATTTGGATGAATATTCCTACAGACACAGGTACCAACGATGATGGCGATGGATCGAGACCTGTGTCGTTTAAGCCAATAAAACCAAAGAGACCAAACACTCAGCAGCCGCCGTTCGAACATGGAACCACCCAGTCAGGGGTAAGAGTTACTATCAAATATAAGCCTGCCTACACTTTTGATTACAAAAGATTTAGTGAAAAACGACAAATACCCAAAACATAAATTAAAGAAACCTATATCTAGAATGAAGCTGTTAGTCCTAGTAAACTCCAGTAACTCCGTCAGGAGCTCTTTTCAGTTCTCTATAATTTTCAAAGCTGGTGGTATCTTTAACCATGAGAATATCTTTAAAAAAAACTTGCATTCGATAAAAATACTGACTTAATTTTTTTTTTACTACGTACAGCTTCCTCGTATTGTGAAATACTTTTTTATTTTGTTCGTTGCCTTTCTTTTGTAGTGAACTATTAAGCTGTCTAATGGTCGTTTTTTTTTAAACTATATTTTATTTTATCTATAAACGTATTTTATGACTAGTTTCTTTAATATAGTAGGTTTCATATTTTCTTCAGTATCTAATAAACCCCACTATTATGTGATATATTTTTAATTTTAATTTCTATTATGACGAAGGCCAAAATGTGAAACATATACAACTGCTTATCAGAACCTATCGATCGTAGAAGATTGAATTTAACTTTCGTAAAGTTTTGTAACTTTTAAAAAGTTATTAATAATGGATATTAATTATTGTTTCAGATAAAAACAACGACTGTACCAACATTAGTAAAACCAGGACCCTGTGAGGCTGCTATACTGTCTTGTTGTGGTTTAGGAACTGAAGAAGAGAAGGAGAAGTGCTTTGGTGTCTACAATTGCTCGAAATCATATAAAACACAAGTTGCGTGCAGACCTGATATTATAAAAATGGTTTTGGACGACTTTTCAAAAATATACGGACCTATTAATGAGTTTTAAGATCAGTTAATTTTATTAAAAAAACATCAGTATTCTTTCTATTAGCATTTAGATTTTTTTATTGTTGTTAGTTCTATAGTTTTTACTATTCCAGTATATTAAGAATTCTGGTTCTGTTGTAATCTTGCTCGAGCAGCTCTGTTGTTAGAAAACTTTTATTGTTTTGAGAGTGATCTAATAAAGATATTGATCAATCAATGCTTAATTAATTTTTCTTTATTATACACTTCATAATTATTTAATCTAAGACTAATCGAACCCAAATTATATGTTCCTTTTAATTTATCGTAAAGTTTAGAATGTGATGTAATCTGTGTTTATTTTATCAATTGTTACTAAAAGTAGTCAATTTGTAATTTGTTATAGTTCAAAAGTATAAGTGGTTTGGTGGCTATTGATCTAAAGAATCCTTTTATTTTAAGTATCGTCAATTCCAGTACCTTGAAGGTTATTTTGGATTTGTCAATGTTTTATTGAAATCTATTTTTATAGCCGTGTAAGATGGTATTAATACTTATGTACGTACTTATCTGGATTAATATCTACTAATAGATAACAATGTATTATTAATATTTTTGACATAGTGTAAGCATTTATTTTATTAATGTTAATATTGTTTATATTGATGATAGGATAATAAAACCAATGTAAATTATTTACCGAGTTACATTTTTTATTTTTATTATATATTGTGTACTAATATTATAAATTCTGTATAAGTTATCGACATTATCACAACTCTATGCAAATAATCTATCATACTTAATAAGCATTCTCTATAAATATTAAAATATATTTTTTTAATATAATAATATAAAATAATCAGAATTAATATTTTTATATTCATTATATCTTTATTATTTCCTACTCCAGCGCAAGACGCTCTCCTCTAATCTATTCCAACTGACTTTCACCGAAAAGTAGTACGGCTCTAACATATGATCATTTATAATCACTTAAATGAATCAAGATAAAAATGGCATTGTTAGTTTGGTCTGCGATCTAAGTTCCTATATTATATTGTTATTGATTTTTTTGATATTTGCCAAAGCAAACATCATGAGACCGATCACATCATATTTTAGACACGGTAGTGACAAATGTTACTTTTACTCCTGACAATTTAGTCAATGAAAATGGAAGTACTTTTTTATATGTTAATGAAGATTTTCGCTACAATTCATTTTTATAATAACATAATGAGTCAGTCTAAAATTTACTTATGCTAATTTTAGTTTTTATTATTACATTCGATTACACTAAGTTTCAATAAAATATTACAAAAAATAACCAAAATCGATATATCTCAATATATCGATTTTGGTTATTTATGCAGATATCTTTTTTAACAAACATCTTGATCATTTTGACTTTACAAACAAACAAATTGATATTGAGAGATTTATTTATGGCCATTAATAAATCGTATTATTAATCATGCTCCAAAAACCAATGTTAATCGTACCAATTATATATAGATCGAAAAATCACCAACACGAAGATGACTCGAGCCTGCCCTGAGCCGTCAAGATATTTATGAGTTTATAAATAATATAAAATAACTACTTATTTGTTTGTTAAAATACAAGTCAAGAATTGTCTTAATATATCTGATGAATGATCATTAAAAAAACCTATTGACAGATGACTGTTTAAAAATACATAAATTATATTTTTTTATTACGTACTATGTATAAACCTATGATTGACATCACACATGACATATATGGATTTTTATAAGGATTCTTATGTAGGTATCTCTAATCAAGTATTGAGAATTTTCCAAGTATATATTTATTATTGTCCTGCCTTTATCACTCAAGATGGGGTCACAACACGTTTACTGCTTTCTTTTTCTTTTATTTTCCATTCACTACTAACTTCCGTCAACTCTGTCTCTACTGCTTTCAATCTCATGTCATCATTCACTCAGTCTAAGAGTCTCTTTTTTGGCCTCCCACTAGTCATGTTTTTCCACATTCATAACCAGGACTTGTCTAGTCTACACTGACTAAACTATTTTAATAAAATAAATCAATATGCTAAAAAATGATAGGTAAGAGTTAAAAAACATTGATTTGTCTAATTGGTCTTAAAAATATGCTCATGAAAATAAACGTATACTGCTTGGGGGTCATGATGCTTTAGAAGAAGTAGAAGTAGTGAAGGATCGTGTAAATAATACCTATGAAGAAAAGGCTGAGGAAGAGAGATGGCGGGTTTGGGTCGAACCAATGGTGGGTTTCTATCGGAAGAAGATAACGATACAATTGGTGTGTGGTGTTCGCGTACTTTGACCTTCAGCTTGTGTAGATGATTAAGATATAAGTCTGTCTTTATAGAGGTTAAAGAACATCCGTCTGTCTGGCACATGATAGATACTATATGAGATGTTGACGCTGACATTCTCTCTTGTTCATGTTGCCGTACCAGATCGAGACTGCTTTCTGCTTTCTCTATTACTCTAGATAGAACACAATAAAAGAATCATACTGGATATCTAACAATAGACTGACAACTTTTTAAATTATTGTTATAATGCACTCGCAAAATATTATTTTTTAGCGATACCTAAGTTTAAAGTGTGTGTGACTGTTGGATTTAAATAATGTAACGTTGATTTTTACACTAAAAAAAACACTGTCTGACCATCGTATATCGTATTCTTTCAACTTTCGATCGGGTAGGAGCTTGAGTTCTCAGTTCACATGATTTCTCAGATTTACTGCTACAATGGAATCCAATTACCGATGATTTTACACTTTTTTAAATAGTTGACCTCAATTTTTATAAAAGCTCAAGGATTAATGAGGAAGGCGGCACTAATTCAATTATAATCCAAGCCATGACTCGTAGCATAATAGCAGCAGAACTCTAATGTAACCTACAGACGGACACAGCATAATGTCACTTCATATCCCGAGAGCATTCACTTTATGTTGCAGATCAAACTCAGAAATCGAAATTATATTGACAAGATTGTAAAAAAAAAAATACATGTATAATTTATAAAAAAAAAAATTATAGTCATAGCTTCTTTGTTTTTAGCGGTAAGTTTTTTCACATTCAATAATCATTTTCAGCTCATTCAGCTTTGAACATCACCCAAAAATAAGTTTGAATGACGTTTACCGAATGTGAGTCTTTCGGTTTTATTTCAAACAATTCATTCTTACTCTCAACATCTATCATCTTAAAAGTGTTTATAGTTACTAATTTTAGAATGATGCATGTACTGTATATTAGCTTTGGGTTTATCGCTTGATTATAAGTGTGAATAGTCATTCAGTTACTTTATTAACAGATATCGCAACTCTTTAATAAGCTCAAAGATTCCTGTATATAAAAATATCGCTTCTGAAATCCATCTGAAGTAAAGCGAAATGCGTCATAAAAGTCAAAAAAGTCAAAAACTAACAAATAACTATGACGCAAATATCTAAATAAAGAATATTTTTTCAAAGAAGACTTGATTACTTTTTACAAAATCGATATAATACTTCTATTTGTTTTATAAATAGTAAAAATGATAAATATATATTCCAAATAACATTAATCGTCTTCAGCATCAGCTTGATCAAAGCAATATTACAGGAAAATTCAGTTTGTTCTGAAACTGATATCACTAGCGCTATTACCTAGTTTTGAAAAGTTTTTAAGAAGTTTTAACGTTGTACAAATTGAAACAAAAAGTGTGAGTTGGATTTTGTAACGAAAGATCTCGTAGGAAACAAAATTATTGTGAATTGATTTTGTAACTTTTTCTGATAAAATATTTAAAATTGTATGTACCATTTTTGCTGCGGAACCCTACAAATTAGCGAAAATAGATTCGTAAACTATGACGAAGATGCTTTTAAATTAAATATCATACACTCCTTGTACACACATTCGTCACGTTAATGTCAAAGATTATCTTTTAGAATATGGAGAAGTTTGAAATACCAGAGAAAATAAATAAATGTTTATTAATATATGATATATGCGATTAAAGGGTTTAATTAACATAACATTATCCATTTGTTTAAAATTTACTAATTGGTGTTAAATTGAAGAGATTTTATATTAAAATTATCTTTCTATAAAATCTCCGAATATATATAAAATTATATTTCTAAATCGATGATTTTCTTTAACGATTTGGCATATTTTCATTATCAGAATGGGAGTCCAGAAAATTTTCAGTCCATAATTTTTTTGACTCCGTGAATCAGTGTCATCAAAAGACTTTAATTTCCTATTCATTTTGAATCCCCGAAATTGAATTATTCTTAGGGCAAGGTTACTCCATACAATTAAATTTATTCTGCTATTGTATAGTGTACATTTAAAAACATATTCTAATATACATAAAGCCCAAAAAAAAAACTAAAATGTTTTTTTTATTCGTACAAATTTTAGACGTCTTGATAAACTTTTCATTTTATATTTATTCACAAATTTCATTCAACCTTCAAAATATTATGACGCATATAATCAGTCGCAGTGACTTATTTATCTTATCAGTGACCGTCATACATAAAATGTCATAAAATGGCAATTTGTGTTAAAAAGTAACAATACCTTGCATATTGTTATCTTTCCGGAAACCAGCGGTGACCTGTTCCGTTTATAACAACTAAAGTGACTCATTGGTGATAAAAATAAATATATGTTTAATGCGAGCGTATGGACCGTAGAATCATTTTTATTATAATGATTTTCATATTACTGTTATAAAAATATTGTAATATTTGATACTAACATGATAAATAAATATTCATTATATTGTGTATCATACTGAATTTACATAATCACGAGCGTGATAATGGCATTTAATCATATATGGCCGATTATTATGTCATATTCTTAAGCTGCGATTGCATTACAGTATGAAAATATACACATTTAATATATATGTATATAAAATAAAAATATATATATTTTTATTATATCGAACTAGTTGTCGCGTCGAAATGTCTATTCTGTCTGTGCTGATAAAAGAACAGCAAGGAAAATATTGTGTATTCATTCTGAAAGTTTGGGTTCGATTCCTGACAGGGACAGGCATGTATGTAATGAGCATAGATGTCTGTATTTCTGCGTTTGGTCGTTTATTGAAAATATATTTCCTGTATTTATAATGAATTTTTAATGTATTGTGAAATTGTCTACTCTTAACATAAGCAAATTATAACTAACTTAGGGGTGTGTGTGTGTATCAATGTGTGTAATTTCTCCTACTATATTATTATTATTATTTTATTATCTAACTAGATATGTTTGTTTATATTGTTATTACAATGATGCAGAAACCTTAGAGGTCTACCAATAACTCAATATATTTTAGTTACAATCGGATAAAAAGTTACAGAACAAACAAAAGTAAAATGTAAGTAATAAAAATATAACTCTCTTTTCTTTTTAATGTTTCGTTTTAAAAAATAACTCTTGCGCAATTAATAACGATATTGAGTCATTAATTAACATCATTATATTTCTGTTAATGAGTTCGTTCCCGCTGTTATTATTTTATTCACTTTGTTATTGAGATATGTTTTTAAAACCTTATAGATTACTCAAAATTTTATCATATTATATTTTTTTCTTAAATCACGGAACTCATTAAAATGCCATGTTATAATTTTAAAAAAAGACTGTAAAATGAAAAGGACATTGTTATTTTTTTTTTATATATTATGATGTTTTTAATCAGGTAACTTATTAAACCTTCAAACATCCTCCTTTATGTATTGTTTTTATTATGACTATTAAAAAATATATGTTAAACATAATGGAGCTTAGGTTACCATGTTAACTTTCCTTAATATAAAAGTAATTGTGAAACTATAAATTGTCTATAAAAATATTAGCCATCGTACACTGATTAGAATTTTAAATAAATATATACTGAAAAATTGTCAACAATTCCCTTGGAATCTGCGACCCTTTAGAGAGATTTTAGAAATCCTTTTATGCTTAAAAAGTATAATTGCACTTGGATACAGTATTTATATATTTAAAACCGGTTTTTTAGCCTAAAATTAAACAAACAAACTGTACACAGATACTAATTGGACGAACAAAGTAATAATAATAATATCAGGACAAATTACACACATTGATCTAACCCCTTAAGTAAGCAAATTATTTGCTTGTATTATGGGTATTAGACAACGATACAAATACATAGAAATACACATATAAATACTGAGAATATATTTAATAAACGACCAAGCCCAGAAACACAGACATGCTCATCATATAAATGCCTGTCTCTGCCGGGAATCGAACACGAGCTCCATTGCGCCGTGACACGTTAGGCGTCTGCGCTAACCACTCGACCAACAGGGCGGACAAAGTATTCAAAAAAAAATAGATTTGCCATCACATATTCAAATTTCTACACGTATTTACAAAACTAGCACATCATTAGGATATATGGGTATAAAATGTGGGGGAACCCAGGTCAAACATATAAAGCATAAAATGCCTCATGTTACGTGTGGCTGACCATGTAACGAAAGAGCTTTCGTATGTTTAGTTTTTTCTAAGAACAAAATTGTAACATTTGTTTCCTGTTGAACTAATATTATGGAAAAGGTTAGACATGTACTCAAAGGTAATGAGGAGGTTAAGTTTGACATCATCTTATAATAAAACCTCCGTTTTTAATAAATTTAATTAGAGTATTGTTTGTTTCCTTTGTTTTAAAAAATAAATAAATATGATTTTGGAAGCACGTTTTATCTATGATTTTTTCTAAATTTAAACACAGGTTAAAAATAAAAGAGAATGTAACTATATTGGAAGATCTCGATGGTCCAACACGTAATGCTTGAAGGACAATCTTGCAGAATTCTAACAAAAGAAAACGTGAACATTGTCACGAATCATGAATACAAAATCACTATAATAATAGAGATACAACTCTACTATTGCAATACAGAAAAAAATTAAGCTTTATATTTCGTTAAACTAATACTAGAGTATTTTCATGAGCAGTTATTATCTGATGTGTACTTTCTAAACAACTGGAGCAACCGGTTTTGTCATTGTAAGTACTGCGATACTTACTTTTTCGAAAGGACAGAGAAAAATCTTCCGGACAACCAATAGATAGAGCAATCTGTCCGTCCCGGTGAATTAAGCAGTCTATATGTGATCGTCTTTATCGGGACGGTGGTGACATCTATTAGGTTTCTTTCTTTTTATTAGATGGACAGCGATACGGTAGCTCAGTTGGTAGAGCGACGGGACGGTTTCCCAGTAGTTCGGGTTCGAATCCCTGTCCGTATCGGTTTATATTTCATTCTATATTTATATTATTACTATTATTTAAAATTAATGTATTATCTTATAAACACCCTATGGATTTAGTACATATAGGTTTTGTGTACCGAATCTCACAAATGACGCATCTTTGCGTGTTCAGTAGTTTCGTGTGATCCAATACTAGTCAGAGTAAAGAAATATTTCATGCTTGATAAAGCATGTCAAAGGGCAAGGTATGTGATTAAACTTCAATGTATTATTATTGTAACATGTTTACTAATTCGATGATCGGTTGTAAAATATTATTGTAATTTTTGATAATAGTCAAACAACGTGAGCTTATTTGAAACTTGTACGTGTGTCTATAAGTATTTATATATATAATTTTTATATCACTAATATAGTAGGATATTTATTACTGCAATATGGAGTTTTCCTTATAAATTAATTAAGAGGAAGGCAAGTAATTGACACGCCCTCAAGATGTCGCATCAATGCGGTTTTATGTCAACAGTTGCAGTTAATTAAAACGTCAAAACAATATAATATTACATGCAAGGTTGTATACAATCTCATAGAATACATCGCTTTCAATACATTTCTCACGCCCGCATACACTGTCTCAGTACATTGACGCTAGAGTCCGACGACCCGATACTGATGCCATTGAACAAACAACATAACGGATTCAGAAAACCAATGTTATATTAGACATTACAGCCTTTTCAAATGCACTTACATTGTTCTTTGTCTCTTAGTCTCTTGTAACAACATATAAAAAGCCAATGGTTATGAGCGAAGTTCACACCTCTTGATATATATACTTAGTTTATAGTTAGCCGACAGTGATGAAGCTGTTTTATCTAATCAAATGGTTAATGAAAAACAGTGACCAGCAAAATGTAAAGTTAAACTTGGTTCATGTTTGTGAATGTTGTTTTTCTTTTATTTTTGAACTTTGAATGGTTTGAGATATATCAACTGAATATTGTAACATTCTAACACAATTAAAAGGTAGTCAAAAATTTATTGGACCGATTTATTTAAAGATGATAATAATAATTAGCAAATATTTATTTAATTTTCTTTAAAGGTTGTGAAAAGTTGTGAAAAGCATTTCAGCATTTATTTTGTTAATTTGATTGTTTTAATTTTATCAAATAATGTAAATCTTTATTTAATACATTCTATTAATCATTAAGAACTGATTTTTACTTCACGTTAGTCAGAAAAAATATAATGTCGTTAAAAAGATATAAAATAATAATAATATTGATATCTTTGGTGAAACCGAAGGTTTCGCTTGTGCAATTGCTGACGAAGTTGTCAAGACGAACAACTATCGGAAAAACATAATAAAGGATGGCACTGTTGACATATGTCGTGCGTGCCACCAACCTGGAGAATCCATCAGACATGTTATTTCCGGTTGTTGTCATCTTGCCAATGGAGAGTATTTGCACAGGCACAACCAAGTAGCCAAGATTATCCACCAACAACTTGCTCTTCGATACGGTCTTGTACCTTTTGAAGTCATATTATAAGTACACACCGGAGCCAGTTTTGGAAAATGATCATGCTAAGCTCTATTGGGACCGATCTATCATAACGGACAGGACTATTGTAGCCAATAAGCCTGATATCGTGCTGGTAGATCGGTTAGAGCGCCGGGCATTTCTTGTTTATATCAACGTCCCGTGTGACGCTAATCTTGTAAAAGCTGAGAAGGACAAACTATCAATATACTTGGACTTAGCTCACGAGATTACCGACATGTGGATGTTGACTCAACAATAATTGTCCCGATGGTAGTTTCCGTAAATGGTATTAGCAAAGAGTCTCGATCATCGTCTCAAGAGGCTCTCACTACACAACTGGATCAAGGGTCGGATGCAAAGAGCAGCAGTTTTGGGTACGGCACGCATTGTGAGGAAGTTTCTTTCGCTGTCGCTCTAACCACCGACGGACTGGTCGTAAGGCCCACGTCGGCTGAATACTTTTTTTTATATTTATATTTATAATGTTGTTTTTTTTTATGCTATATATATAAATGATGATAATAATAATAGTAATCTTAAATCCCAAAATAATTATTAAATGATTTTAGATAATTAAACCTTTATTACCTACATTTTATTACTTTTTGATACAATTGATCAATTATAGTTGTTGCATATTCTATAGGGTAGTTACGAAATTGACATTAGAGATTTGATACACCAAAATGGCTTACAATGTTACCTAATAAATAACAAGGTAGGTTATAAAATGGACCTAGCATAATTATTGTTATTGCAAACCACATAATCATTTTTGTAATATCGTTTAAACGACAGTTCAAGATCATATATAACTTAACCACAATTATTATTCAATGATATACTTTTACTTACGTTTTATGTAAAACCACATTCATACTACCACAGTACTATTGTACTGTGGTAGTATGAATGTGGTATGTGGTGGTGGTGGTGGAATGGATGTGGTATTCCACATCCATACTATTTATGATTTGGTGATTGTATTTTTAATTATGTATATTTATGTCCCATTTTCGAAAAATTATTTTCTTTGAGAAGTTAGATATTTATATATATATATTTAAAATGCTCTCAGATCAGGTATACAATATCAGAAAGTAATTCAGTCTAAAGCATTAAAAATGGTTTTAGTTAACCTTAAAGAAATATTATACGAAACATTTTTGCTCAGGGAAGGATTCAAACTCTAGGAACGTTGTATTGCTCCACTGGTTAAGCTTTCTTATCGTTAACCACTTGAAATAAATTTTTAAATTTTATGTATATTCATTATATACGAAGTGGTTGTCCTTTGAAACGTCAGTTCAGTAGCACAGTTCCAAAGGGTTTTATGTAGAAAAACCAGTGAGCAACTCCATAGTGTACGGGTTCAAGTTAATAACAGTATAGAATAACTTTGAAAAGACGTCACATTCTAAATAATGTTTGAAGTTGTCTTTGAACATGTTTAGTCATGTAAAGTTCAATCCAATTTTAGATGGAGTATAAAATTTATCAATACGTTCTGTCGGGTTAAACATCTTTATATACAGCCATTTAATTTTTATATATTTAAAACAAAAAAAAAGTGATGTGGAGTTTTTATTTGCGGTTATGTTAGTCTCAGTATGAAGTGATGGAAAAAAAAGGACAACACTGAAAAATTAAAAATGTTTCTTAAAAGGAAACTTCAATCGCTAATTTTAATTATTTTAATATAATACAAAAGTCATAGTCTATATTAGTGCCAAAGCAAAAGCCACAGTATCCTAAAGTTTGTTAAATTCCTTTTTTAATTGAATTTCTATACATAGCACAGCGGGACAATGTGGCAGGGGTCTGTGTATAAAAGTACCTATTTTATTCTTAAATCATTTACATGGGAAAAAAAACAAATCCACGCGTCATTCGATTATCTGTAAATCGTTTCTTAATGTCAATGTGCTTAAAAATATATTTTAAATTAGATCTAATTTAATCTGATTAACTTTTTTATTAAATTTAAATGCGGAAATAATTATATTTATCACGAACCCGTCTTATAATAGGCCAAGGATTTATGTATTTGCATTAAATCATTTGACGAGTTTGTCGAATTTGGTGTCTATCTTTGTCTAGGTGTAATTTTTTTTAATTCATATATCGAGTTGAAAATAGAATAAGTTTATTAATCTTAAATATGAAAGAGTGTTCTATTGTTTATTTTATGTAAAATATTCAAAGAAAATCTTATATTATAAAAATTGCTACTTAACTTTTCTTCTTGAGTCTCCGTAGTGCTTTTGCGAAGATGTTATATGAATTTCGTGTTGCTATATTTTAATCAAATGGTTACAGCTTTTGTACGAATATTTGTGTATTTTTCTTAGTTATTAATTATTATTTATTTATTGTATTCATCTCTTGGTTACTTTTATATATTTTAAGTGAACTTGAAATATAATCTATAATCTTTAATACTATATGATTATACATGTTTGTATAAGTTAAAAGAATATTCATGGAGTGTCTTGTCGGTTTCTCTCCATGGACCTACTTTTGGGAACTATGTAACTAGAAAGTCTACCCTTTCATAAATGCATTGTACATCTTTTTGAAATGAGAAATTTTGTATATATTTTATTTATCCGGGTTAAAAGTTGGGTTCAAAAATCTAACTAATTTTAAACTTGACTGACTAGTTCAAGTATCTTTTATATTATGTTTACATTATCTTGAATTAAAATTTTTCCCGAAACCCTTAA
Organism: Napeogenes sylphis; assembly: GCA_959347405.1. NCBI lineage: Eukaryota > Metazoa > Arthropoda > Insecta > Lepidoptera > Nymphalidae > Napeogenes > Napeogenes sylphis. Next base: position 22,059,576 of record OY365788.1, on the reverse strand, counting down.
CAAAACCGGGTAAAAAAAAATAAAAAATACCCGCGTGTGCGAAGTCACGTTCCGTAATCTTATCACGGATAAAATATTTAACTCAACGGAAGCTCGTCGGAAATAACACAGACATAACAAATATAACCACATATATAGGTATATATTTTTTACTTTTTATTTCATGTACCGCGATTAGTTATAAGAATTATAACAAAGAGGTATAAATAGAATGAGCTTATCTCTTTAAAGAGATCTCTTCCAGATACCCAAGATACAATACTCTCCAAGGAGACGATGTTATAGAGGACAGAGATAGGTAAGTAGATATTTCTAATTTTTACAAATAAATAAAGAAAATAGTACATCTAATACATAAATACAAAAAAACATATACATATAATTACAACGTATACAAATACGTGTATAATAATAAATATAACTTATGTTTGCAAATAATAATTCTTCACTCTACGTTTAAATATCATGACGGAAGGACTCTATGTAATATGGCTCGGTAGAGAATTCCATTACCTCGCTGCTTGTACCGAAAATTATTTTGAATAAAAGTTTGATGCTTACTTAAATACATACTTCATTATATATCTGTATTATTTCATATTGAATATATATAAATAATTCATCAAACCTATTTACCTAAATATCCTTAAGAACTGTGTCTAGACAGACAATATCTGAATGTTCAGACAGACGACTGTTCTATTAGTTTTTAACAACACCAATATAGTAAAAATAAATATTGTTCTCAATACAATTTGAAACTTTTTATTGTCTATCCATTGGTAGAGCAAGTAAAAAAGTTAAAATTTAAATAAGCGGAACATGGCTAAGCATTTACATGAAAAATTTCAACCGAAATTTTAATTATATATAAAAAAAAAATATCAAGTATATTTAGTAGAATAGATATCTAAGACGTGAGCTGATTATAAAATTTTGTGGTAACACCAAAATGTAAGCACATTGGAATTCCATGTATGTATGTGTGTTCCGTTTAAGGTATCTAACTTAAACGTTCGTAATCAATTGATATCTGTGTTATAGGAAAAACCATTCTGAATTTTCAAGTGACGGTGAGAATGAGTTGCACCTGTGGGTGTCCACGATTTTGACGTCATACATGAATGAGTGATTCATATTAAATATATAACCCTTCAGATTTTTATCGATTTACGGATGTTGAGATCATCCTTATCAATAATATCTACGCTATGAATAAATTTTATGATAACTATTTTGTTTGTTGTAGGTACTATACTCTTGTTGGTTTATGATAAAAGCTGAGACACATCTGAATAATGAAATTATTTTAAGTAACTTATAATTAGATTATAATGTACAACGACAATGTTCCAGAAGTTATTTGCCACATGTATGTACATATAATGAAATTTTATGTGTCAGTGGAACGTTATAAGTTTCGAATAGTATTCCCAAGATTGTTACTAAGACGTGCATTGTTTAAGATTTAATATCAAAACTTAAACTAAAACTAGAACTGCTAATACCAACATAAATTATTGATATTACGCACACACGTGTGTGTATGTTAGTCTCATTGTGGGCGGTTTATTTTTTGAAGATGGGAACAATTAAGAAGATCGTGACATGGAAATCGTGTTTCTTCATGTAGTTCATTGTTAAAAGAATGTCATTGATCTCGATACTAAATAACCTTAAATCAATATTTTTTAAGTCTTTTTTTTTTACCTATGTAATTAAAATAAATTTAATACTAATTAAAGATGGTCATAAAGAACAAAGGATGGTCAAAAACGAAAAACTAATATTAAGACATTTGCACGGTTAATTAAACTTTCGTGAACCATGATGATTATTGAATATATCGGAATATATTAGTGGCTTGTTCGGTATTGATGACGTCTTCTGGTACAGGATCCGAAGCGTAGGTCCCAGGCAATTAAACCACACAGACACAATATGATAATTCTTGTATTAAATGTAGGTAATCAGATATCACAAATTACTTTGTTGGTATACAATTATCAGAGTTGCGCGAACCATTGGTCCTGTTTAGGGGGTCAGGACTGTAAGGCTCACACTAATCAAAATCCGTTCGACTCGATGGTCGCGAATATTTAAAATGTGTCAGGTTCCCCTCCAAACGATTCCGATCAATACGTCACGGCGTTCACACCCCAATTTTACAATGATATCAATTGAGTTACTAATTATCGTTAAATTATCTTGATCTGCGACAAATATATATTTACCCGGCTATGTTCACGTTTAATCGGAGTTTTGCGGTGTGAACTGTTCACGCCGCGGGTACGCCATGCTTAGAGCTTATGAATAGAGACCCCGAACGGGTTTGAAACTAGACGGACAAAATTCCGATTTAATTACGTGGAAATAACCGGGTAAATATATTTTAATTATTATGTAAACAGTTAACAAAATTCCTTCAAATTCTGTTTTATATGTGAAAGGTAAACGAGGGGAGGTTACACCTTATAGTAAGTGCTAACATTTCTCATGGACATTTGCAAATCAAGATTGAGACGCTTCACAACACTGAAAAAATAAGAAAATGAAGAATAGAATAGAAGGGCTTTAGGCTCTCTTAATCCCATCACGAAAAGCTGCTTCACGCCGATCTTCTGTAGAGTACCAATAATTGCTGCTAGTATGGGTGCTCTACAGAAGAAGTGCCTAATTAGGCACTATCATTTTCTGTGTTAATAACCTGTAACTAAATAATTAGAAAAAAAGAGTAATCTCAAATCATATTTATGCAAATGTGATACGTTTTTCCTGATTATATATTGTGATTCCGATCCTGGTCATTTATTTCCTGATAGATTTCCGAACTGATATTTTAGTGTCTATCACTATAGATGTACGATGGATTTAATATAGTTTTTTCATAATTTCAGAAACTTTTTATATACTGGCGACTTCTCTTTAACAGAATTATCTTTACTATTAATATTTGCTAATTTAACACATATTACCGTATTTTTTACCGAATCAATATTAAGCCACACCTACTTGAATCAACTCAGACTCAACTGCCTTGAATGTCAGCTGTATTCCGTTTATCACCATGTTTAACGTTGTCAGTAAAATATATTGATGGATTTTTTTTTTATAATTAAGACCATGAGATGAGACCAGGATCCATTAATGCGGAAGATTGATAACGTCAGATAATGTCACTTGCACGTCTTTCGATCAATGTTTTCAATTGATAACACATGATAACATGATGTACCTTGCTAAGACATAATTAATTTTTTCCACTAATTTTGTTCTGCTGATTACGAAATCAGACCTAATTTTATCGTATTACAAGATTTTAAATAAAATTGACATATTCGCTATTTTTGACTTTCAATCAATGAAATTATTAAGACTCCTCGTATAAATCCCAAACTTGGAAACAAAAATGTTATACGAGAAACTTGAATTGATCCTGAAAAAATATATTACCTCCTTTTCATATCAAAGTCTAATAAAGAAAATGATAGTTTTTAATACTTGAGTAGAAAATTTTCAAGATTATCACCTGCCAAAATAAAAGGAGAACTGTTTGATGGAACAAAAATAAGATCTTTGTTGACCGATGAAAAGTTTGATGCGCTTACATACCTACTGAATATTTATTTATTTATTTTTTTAAAAATTTTTGCTCATATCCTGCAATGGCAAGCATAATGCCACAAGCATTCTCTTCCAGAAAGCCTTCAAATAAACAGTAAATACATCAACATAACAAACCCAAAATAAAAACTACCAAATTAGGTATAAGCTTGGCTCTGGCCCTCAAAGATGCTATCATATTTTTTTTAGAAATCACAAACACCCTGACTATAAAAATACTGTGGAAAACTTATTAGAAAGAAGTATAAAAATTGAGGTATAATATGAGTATAAAACTTCATTTTTTATATTTAATGGAATTTTTCTGATAATCTTGGGATTTATAGTGAAAAACAGGAAGAAAAGTTTCACCAGGACATAAAAAATATAGAAACAAGATACCACATTCGATTGAATGTAAATATGCAATTGATTACTGCTGGTTAATAAACCATGATATTATTGATGATTCTTATAAAAAAGTTGTAACTTTTGTTCCCAACCGTAATTTTATCGCTAAACGTAAAAGATGTGTCTCAAAACAGGCCTGTGGCAATTATTGTACTTGATATTTTCTTTCTTCTTAAATATATGTATGTACTTATAGCATAATAATTGTTTTTTTCTTAATTTTTTCATTTTCTCTTTATAAAAAAATCTGATTTTATGTTCAAAATACTGTAAATTAGTGATATTTATCACTAAATCAAAACACAAAAATATTTCATTTGTCGGCTGTTATTAATTTCTTATTAAGTACAAAATTTGAAGGTCTTTGAACTTTTAAAACTAAAAGCAACATTTAATCACAACATTTATCTCTTTTTTTAGTGCGAAACCGATGTGGGATGTTTATTATCTTACCTTATAAAATATTACACTGATTCCGTTATTCAATGTACTTACCTGAAACAGAAAATATATTATTAAATATTATATATAAATATATTAGTTATACTGAAAAATTCAATATAGTCTGCAAAATTATCAATACTTTAATTCCCATATTCTTTTTTTAATAAAAGATGGAATTACTTTGAATAATCTTTTAAACATAATTGAAAAAACCAACTTATAATCTGCTTAATTACTTCGTTAATTCTAATTATTTAATTACATATAACAAATCAAACATGTCTATCATATATGTATGCAATGATTGATATTTAATAACTTGTGCGATAATTGAACTATGACAAAGGAATACTTATGTCTTTTGCTAGTTTCTCGGAAAAAAGAACAAAAAAGAACAGGGACATTTCGCTTATATAATGGAGTGTTAATTAGAATATTTTCTTATATGGAAAATATATTAATTACGTAATCATTAGAAGTTGTGAGAAATGTCATAGTATTAGGTAAATGTGGTTGTAAATCCTTTTCAAATGAAATCTTAATTAAGAATATATTATATACTAGCTATGCTTGCGACTTCGTACGCGTAGAATTCGATTTTGATAAAACATACCCTTTGTACTTACCAATGCATGTAAAAAATATAAACCTTCAAACTGGTAAGCAGCAATGGTACGACCATAAGAGATTATTAACTTCTTTATTTGTTAATCGATTGTTAAAAAAAAACAAAACACACAGTAAATCCCATGACAATATATTCCCCAAAAATGCATCCAAATTAATTGAAATGAATCCAAATTGAATGAATTGAAATCCGTTCCTGAGATTAGTGTGCACAAACATATAGACATACAGACGAACAGACAAAATAAAAAAAACATTGCTTTGTGTACAGCGGGACCTTTATATAAGCAAGAGCTTATATAAACGTCCCGCTGTATTCTTTAAAAAAATTTTTTTCGTGTACAACTAAAAGACAAACAGATAAACAGACAAAGATTTTAAAAATGCTGAAAATGGATTCTGTTAGTTATCACTTCACATTCTGGTATATTTTTTTGAATACTTTCAATGTACAAAGACTAGTCCTCTACAGATTTATTACATGTATAGAATAAGATTTGCATGGTACCTATTACTTGATTGGCATAAATTGACATAATTTTTTGATTTTCTAACCGATTTAGATGAAATAAACATTAAATGTTTAGTGGAGACTGTGATAATATATTCACGAAAACCGCATTCAAATTGGTTAAGGCTTTTCTGAAATTCGCGTGCATAAACATACAGACATACAGATATACAGACATACAGACATACAGACAAACAGACATACAGACACACAGACAAACAGATAAACAGACAAACAGACAAACTGAAAAAACTATTGTTTTGGGTTCTCTTGCTCTTATAAAGGCCCCCTATGATGTTTTTTTTTATATTTTCTATGTACAGAAATGGGTCAGTAACTATTTTATTATATGTATGGATATATATTATTTACGTTTAATTAAAATTTGATAATTGATTTAATGAAATATCTCTCATATAATGATAAGTACATTTTTATTAGTAATATAATTATTTTATGACGAAATAATTGGCATCTATTATAAAATGACATAAAACATTTTGAAAGTGACAGTTAATTTAAGAAATAGTGTTTCAAAATTATTTATATTATAGCTCGAGATCTTCTGCAACCTTATCTTTAGTGTTACGATATACTTGGCTGACATATGCGAGAAATAAGTATTTATAGAATCAATGCTATTTACTGATAATGCGCTGTATATGAAGATATTTGTTTGACAAGTTTGGCCTTTGTTGGATTTGATTGCAAATGTAAATTATAACATGCAAACATTCATACACAATTTATCATCACCCGCTTGAATGTATGTAGCATTGACACGGTAGCTCCATTGGTAAAGGGACGGACCGGTTTTCCAGAGGTCGTGGGTTTGAATTTCTATACTTATCGTTTATTTTTCATTTTGTGTTTATATACATATAAACAACTTTAATATGGTCATACACGTTTTGTAGATATTTCAAAACCGAATTTTATTCCAATTCCTGAATAATATTTATCATTAATTCGTAACAAGATTTGTAGAAGTATTTTTTTTACTATTCGACTTATTTACTTTTGTAAGAGCTTAATGTATAGTAAAATATTATATGTAATTATTTGTTGCCAACGAATCTGCTGCAGTCCTAAATACATGAATACAATCTTTATTTTTTATTTAACAAAAACAAAATAAATTTAGTTTTGTATTGAATGTTTGAATATGACTTAAATAGCTTTTGAATTAAATGCAAAATATATCTCTCCTGTGGAGCGCCCAAATAACTGCTACTTTACAATATATTGGATATTATCATAAAAATACTGTTAGACCGCATTTAATATATTATTATCATTTAAATATTATTTTTATTTCTACCGGCTTATTATGGCTGCGTAACATATAAGGTATATTAAGAAAGTGTTACCGGTTCAACGATGTTGGCGAAAGTTGCTGCAAAATGTTTTCGTCGACTTCTTATTAGTATAACGCTGACACACTTAATCATTGTTCTTAAAATTAAATTCTCAGTATATTACATTAACACTCACTCGGTTTTCAAAGGATGATTAATAAAAAATATTTGGTTTTGGTTACATTGTGATATCTGGTTTAACCGTTGACCAAAAATGCTTTCTTATTACAGCAAATTATGTTGTATGTTTAATTCGCTTTTAAATAAATATAAACTATCAATCTATTGAATTTTGATAAGTATCAAAACAATATCTTATCAATACAGTTTCAATTAAGTTAATGTGTTGTGTTTGATTTGAATATTAATGTATGTACTGTAAATTATATTAACATCTCTATAATATAAAAATGTTGGTTAAAAATAGAAAACAACTTATCCTATCAACTAGCAATAATAGTAATGTATTACTTCAGACACTATCAGCACTAAATCACAATACTGCTGCTGCTATGAATCACATTGTACATGTTTTCCCAGTCGGTTGAATAATTCAGTCATCAGGAAGGAAATGATGCGGCATTTCATTTGAAGAACACGTTCAAGCATATTAAGATCAATAAAAATAATTAGAACTGAACCAAATAGTGACTTTGTGCATATATTGATATCTCACTTTTTAATACGATTTAATAAAACTGATTTCGATTTTGGTTGAACCCATGTCAACCCCAATATAGAGATTCATTTTTCTTAATAAATCGTCAAGGTCGTTGGTCGAGTGGTTAGCGCAGACGCCTAACGTGTCACGGCGCAATGAGGCTCGGGTTCGATTCCCGGCAGAGACAGGCATTTATGTGATGAGCATTTCTGTGTTTCTGGGTTTGGTCGTTTATTAAATATAATCTCAGTATTTATATGTGTATTTCTATGTATTCGTATCGTTGTCTAACACCCTTAAAACAAGCAAATAATTTGCTTACTTAGGGGTTAGATCAATGTGTGTAATTTGTCCTGTTATATTATATTATATTATTAAGGTAATAGAAAATCCCGTTACATTTTCATGAGTATTTGCTGAAACTTGCTAGTTCTCAGGTAACAAGTTGTTTTGCGATACCGTTAATAAGAAAAACCGTAATTTAACGGCTATATTGTGCAATTAATAACATGAGCTTCTTTTTATTTTTTGTTATTTTATTAAATATTTTAATACTCTTCTAATTATGATGCTACGCATATGCTGCAATGCAAAATGCTGAATCGGCCCTTTTATAAATAGCTAAAGATAAAGGAGGTCAATTATCTGACTGGGTGGCCAAGAGTCTCAGATTTGTTAGTTACATATACATAATGGTTGAGAACTAATCCAATTTTGAGATTGAAAATATTCAGATACAAAATTAATAAAAGTTTATCTTTACAAGGTCATCGTTTAACGGTCGGTAAAGTTAAGTCTCCGAAGATATTAACTATGTTGTTTATAAAACTGATTGGAATGTAGTCATAGATTGAGTATTGACTTGTAAATTGATTGATTGACTTAAAGATTGTAAGTCATTCTGTTCGTTAACGGTACACTTAGGGCATCTCCTACACATGTTTCTAATTTGCATGTCATCTCACTTAGCAAACATCGAGGTATTTTATTCTATTATACCTATATCTAAATACTGATGAAGATAAGATAATATACAATTAAATAAAAGATATTTTATCACCATCTTAATTTTATGTTTAATTATGGTTGTTTATAATAATAATAATAATATCACAGGAAAAATTACACACATTGATCTAACCCCTAAGTAAGCAAATTATTTGCTTGTGTTAAAGGTGTTAGACAACGATACAAACACATAGAAATACACATTATAAAAACTGAGAATATATGCGCTAACCACTCGACCAACGGGGCGGTATAACTTTAAGATTTGTCTAAGGTAGGTAATGACCTTAGAATAAGAAAAAATATGGAATCAAAATAATCATATCGATGTGAAAAAATCGAAATAGCTTAACGAGTTTAACTATTTATAAAATGGTAATAACGTGAAGATTAAATTAATTTTAATATCTGGTATTGACGAGGTTATCATATCATATTAAATGCGTGATGAATTCAAAAATATATTTTAAAAATAACAATTTTGTTTCATTTGAATCTTAAGAATAATTGTATTCTTAAATAATTATTGAATTATTTTAGGAGAAACGAAAATCAAAATCTTTTCTTCTTAAGAAAGCCTTTTAATTTAATACGGTCATTTCATATCGCATCAATCATATCGCATATTTATATAAGCTAATATGTAAAAACCTATAAAATAATAATTTATCGTTGACCTAAAGTCATATAATTCATTAAAATCAGAGCATCACTCAAGTAAAGGAAAAATCCAAACATTTTATTATATAGACTTTTGCGATAACGTAGATAAGGTAGGTAAGCTATTTACTATTGGGGATTTTGTATATTGGTTAATTGAAAGCTAGTTATTGCTTACTTTTACGGCCTTACGACTCAAGCAATTAATTGCCCATCTAATAGCACTTAATATATTCATTTTCTTTTATTATTAACCAATCTCCAATCCCCGGTTAATAGTTAAAAATCCCTCAGTGAGCATTTGTTGATCACACTTGTAAGGATTTAAATTTTTGCCCAAATATTCACATATAAAAATACACGCCAGTAATAAAAAAAATCTTACTTAATGTTTCTAGAGGTACTGCCTTATTTAACCGTTTTAAAAATATATATGTAACACACTAGTATAGCACTGGAACTAGCATAATTTAGATAAATATATTTTTGTTTGATAAAATATTTTTGTGACATACAAACACACAATCATACAAAACTTTTAAAAAAGACATTTTTACATCTGTCATTGATGTATACGTAGTTATTTTAAATTTAAAAAAAATGTATTATTTTTCTCTTTAAGATTTTGTTATTATGTTAATAGATTTATTAGAACTACAAAATGAAGTATATGCACTAGTAATAATTTAAATATTTATAAACTATATATACCTATCACATACAACTACTTAGTTGTATTTAGATAATATAAATAATTAATATACATTAGTACTTAAAACTTTTCTTCTTTAAATGTCAAGTAACCTTTTGTTAAAAATATAAAAAAAAATGTATTTTTTTTAATTAAGGAATCTTCCTGATGCAAATTTATAATTGGTTATACAAAAAGATCGAACCGAAAAACGAACCAAGATAACAAAATACTATAATTGCAAGCTGCAAATTATTTAACCGCAGCTCGTCAAGATAGAACGGTACAACTATAGTTAGATAGTCGTTGGATGTATAAATGAGTTGGCTGCGTTTGCGCAGTCAGTTGAATATCTAATCTCGATACGAGCGTGTGTCTGCACATTATTTGTAAAAAAATAACGTTGACTGCATAAACATTTGGATTTAAAGTGAAGTTTGGAGTGTGTTTTGAATATTTGAATTATTTGCTCTTATTGAGAATACTGAAGATCATTCAAGGTAATTAACCTTTTTTATATTCTAATAAGTGGGTATGTGATGTTAATGTGATAACGGAAGTATTGCAAAGCTAGTAAATAGTAAATAGTATTTAAATTTTATATGAATAGAACGGAAAAATTCTTTATATTCATGACATAACAGAAAAGTTGCAATTAAATATTAATTAATATTAGTAGCGAAAGACATTATTATTATTTTAATGTTTAATCAGTTTTATATTTAATATTTAAATACAATTTAATAGGTTATACATGTAACTTACCGGTATCTTTTCTTAAAAAAAACATAGTTATTTATTATTTCAAAGATTTTTAGTTTCTATCTGTTCTATTGAATAATCATTATCGATATGTAGAGAAAAATATCCATTAAAATAAAATATTGCTATATTAATTTTTAATATATATATCATAAATTTATTATATTAGTTTTATAGATTTTTTACAGTAAGATTAATTTTGTCGTGCTTTTGAAATTCCGTTTTAAGTTCCAACGTTGATTTTATGTTTATTTATATCGTAACATAAGGATAATCCTCTTAATAATATCTATTTAAAAGGTCGTATTTGTAGAGTACGGATAACCTGAAGATACTAAAGATAAATGTACGTCTGGTTCTACTCTACAATACAAACAAACATCATAGAGTTTGTATAATAATTATATGACAAATATATATATAGATAAAATATGAACAAAACTTTTTTTTTACATATCTCAATTAAATTTGCGGTAATTGACAGTAAAATGTTTGTTTAAAACGTGTTTATATTGTTTTTGCGTGATGGTAAAATTAGCACGCTGTTTTTTACTCATATTAGAGGTGCTATTTAAGGAAATACGTTTTTTCGCGGGTTTTTGTCTCATTGTTTTATGTAAATTTTGTTGGTATATTGTAGGCTTTATATATAGGGTATATAATCGGGTATATAGTTAAAGTAATCAAGTATTTAATCAGATATAATATTGTATAGATAATAATATAAAATATATATAAAGACATAAGCTGAGGAGCAGCTTACGACAATTCTCATTTACATAATTTATCTTGCTATTAAATAATAATATATTCAAATTCATATTATTTATCTGATATTCACATATACGTTTCAACATTATAAACGATATCTAAAAAAATATTTTAATAGAATTAATGAACTCTTAACAATCCAATATCTTTGATGCTTTATCTAAATTTACTTAATTACGGGAACTCTTTTGTATAGGCATGTGATTGTTGCTTTACAAAGCTAAATAATTCAAGGTTAACAAATGTTTCATCAAAATCGGATTAACATCTAAATAATACACGCATGTTGCAACTAGTTTCACAACAAATGCAACCATCGCTGAATAGTCTACTTTTATTTTTAGATTTTGACGAAACACTGAGTTTGATGTTATTCATTATATTCGAACTTGCAGAAGATATTAATAAGTCTAAACTTACAATACTTAAATATGTGTTACAAATTCAGTTATTACTTATTAACTGGTAGTGATATCCAGAGGTATTAAATTCTAATCATCATCGTTATTGTGTTGATTTCTTTTTTAATATAACCCAAATTAAAATTTAAGTAAGAATAACTTTAGCTAAGCTTTATAGATATAAAGTATAAGTTTAAATGATGGCACCTTTTAGATTTATCCAACTACAAAGTTAGAGTTTAAGATAGAAATCTTCTGATACCTACCTATCTCCTGATAACAATCATTATATATAGAATGTTATTATGTTTAAGCGCTCCAATATCAAACGCATTGCACATGCATTGAGTCATCCTAGTGTTAATGATTTTTTAATTCTATATGTATTTAAAAGCTAATAATAGTTTCCCAAATGCAAGAAGACTGATCAAAGCTAGGCATGATCTTGATATATATCTGAATATATTCATATGCACCTCATCTTATACTCATCACTTGATCTTCTCATGAATCTAAAAATACGTATTTATTATTAGACTCCGTGCTGAAGAATTGCAATAACCTGTTGATTCTCTACTTATATCTTATAGCAAAAATGTAATTATAGACATCCAATTTATATAAAAAGGATATTTTACCTCCACGTGCGTCTTTTGATATTTCTCGTAGAACTATCTGATATGCTTGTGACAGCTCTCTTTAACACGTTTTATAAGAAAAATCTTAGTAAATATATACTATATATACTTAGGATATATATTTGAGTAGTTTTTTTTTTTCAGTATTCGACCTTTGGCACACTAAAAATGTTGGTATAAATATCTAACGCTACTCGCTTTAATACGAGAATTCTATTGTTGTAGAAGGTATATTAAGATGTAAATTGATTAATTCTCAAGAGGTCGGGAAATAATTATTGCATGAAGAAATAGGTCAGGTCTTAAAAAATATAATTTTGGTCTGTTTTAATTTGATCTTTGCTGAACATATAACTTTTTTATCCAACATGTATTTGTATAAGCTATTTTTATGCTGATGATGTATAAAGTATTATTTATAGATACATATTTAAAAGTATTTTTTTTATTCAATCTCAAAAACTAATACGACCCAGGCTCCTCTGTCCTAAAAACCGGTACGTTATTTAGAGGCTATAATATATCGCTGCGGCACTCACCCTAACGAACCTCTCGCTAACATAGCACTAAAAATATAAGGCTTTAAAATTATGTAAACGATTATATTTTAATAATTGAATATATTATAAAAAATGGATTTTTATTAAAAAACCTACAGCACGAAAGATTATGCGAAAAATTTATAATAACCAATTAACCATCTATAATTATTTTCGTAAAACCAAATAAATACAGGACTCACTTAAGAACAGAATAAAATAATTTTACCGCAAAAATACAGAAAAGCTTAAGAATGTCGTTTTACTTACGAACTCTAAAACCTGTTACGAAACCAGGCTTTTGAGTTTTTGGGCAAAGAATTTCTTTTATAAAAAACTCATCACCGAAGAGACGTTAAGTCTATGATAAAATAAATAAACTAATATTGAATTCATGAGTAAATAATTTTAACATTTTCAGAATTTAAACTGAAGGTGATCTTATGAATTCATCACATTATATGAAGGTAACATATGTATGTGTCTGTACATATGTATGTATGTGTATGTACGAATTGATAGTGACGACACTATGATATTGCTTATCATTTCGTCAATATTAGGCAGGTTGTTCATCGTTAAAAATTTGGAATATCATTATAAGGTAACATAGCTAATAATAATAATAAATATAATAAGCAAAGACAGGTCAATATGATTGTTTGTTTTCTTTAATAATAAACAGCCTTAACATATTTAATAATGTGTCAAGATACTTTGTAATCTTATATTGATGTCTGGCCCCAATACGATATTGTTTTCTGTTACTAATAATCAGAAATAATTGATTAAGTGAACTAGGGTTCACATAATGAATTAGTACTCTAATCAGGTATTTTATCTTTTATTTATCTTTATTGATAAGGAGTAAAAAATACTACATTTATACAATAAAAAAAATAAACATACGTTATATATATATATATATATATATATATATATATATATATATATATATATATATATATATAAATAACATTTACATCATACAAATAAATTTACTAAAATGAACTAATCACTTAACTCACCTACAAGTGAAATAAGATATAAAAATAATATCATTTGGAGGTATATTTAATACTGTGGAGATAAAAATAATTGTTTGTCCCATATGTTTAAACAATACATTAAATATAATTTTTACATGTATGTATTAATGTAATTACTTTTAAATTATTATATTCAGTTGGTACCTAGCTATTATAGTTAATCTTATATGTTATGTTATTAAATAGTTTATAAGGCTTTTTACTGGACGCTGTTATACCAATCAAATGTTAATTTCTGACACAAGCTACGAACTAATTAATAAATTACTAACAGGTTTTATCCTACTGCGAATACTTTTATGTTTGTTTTTTAAATTTGTTTCAACCCTGCTGGCTTAATGTTCTTACTTTTTTAAGCTTATTTAGTACATTACCAAATATTATGAGAAATATGGCCATTGACCCATTAGAAAATGACATTTAAATGAATACTATATAATTTGTGAAGATGACAAAAAGCCAGTATAATTGACCATTAGGAAACCATTTTGAAATTTAAATAACTGCCTTGGAGAGTGGTAACACATGTGATTGAGTCACAATATCTGTTTAGTTATATATTATTATTTTTCTTACAACGTACATAGATGAGATCGCTTATTCAAATTACATATATTTATTGTAGCTTCATCAATAATTTATATAATTGACCAAAAAAATAGTTAAGTAACAAAATTCAGTTTATATTCAAAGTTCGACAATGTATTTTGATTATCAATATTGATTTCATACTATTTCATTTAAAATGTATATATTTTTTTCCCGTATACCTTCAGTCTGTATACCTTTGATAGCAATACCTGTATTTTATTTATACTGTGGGTAAAACCAAATTTTGTTTATCTTTCAAAGCACGTATGACCTGATGTCCTTGACCTCTAACATTTTCGTTAGGTTGCTCTAAATCATTTTTCTTTCAATGACTGATTATTAGTATGACATTTTGACTTGAGGTTAAACAACAAAAAACAACAATTATATTTAAATTATGTCATAAATTAATAATTGAAAATAATTAAAAGGTAATTATAATATACAATATTTGTTAAAAAATACATTATCTCGTTGCGAAAATAAACACAATAAAAATAATGCACTTCCATAAAACCATTTACAATATTACTATGAGAGGTTAATTATTTTACATTCACTTTTTTATTATTAATTTATTTTAAACCTCTACTGTGTGTTTTTTACCTTCACATGTAAATATTTAACACATATTAACAACAAACAAAACAAGACCTGACTTTTTGTTTCCTGTAACAACCATGGTTGAATTTTGGATTACTAAACACCGCAGGAAGTGAAGTTAAATTTTTAATATACGAGTAATTAACCGCCCCGTTGGTCGAGTGGTTAGCGCAGACGCCTAGCGTGTCACGGCACAATGGGGCTCGGGTTCGATTCCCGGCGGAGACAGGGGTTTATGTGATGAGCATAGATGTCTGTGTTTCTGGGTTTGGTCGTTTATTAAATATATTCTCAGTATTTATATGTGTATTTCCATGTATTTGTATCGTTGTCTAACACCCTTAACACAAGCAAATAACTTGGTTACTTAGGGGTTAGATCAATGTGTGTAATTTGTCCTGATATTATTATTATTTTTTAATCAATAAACTTAATCTATATAATTATCTTAGGGATAAAATTAATAAAGATTGAAATCAACCTTAGATTGCTTCCTACAAACTCGATTCATAGTTCAGATAAATTGCTCTGATAATTCGAGAAACAGATTATTATTATCAATAGCAAGAATCGGAACACAATCTTTTATAATTATTAAATTTAGCAGTTGCTGAGGTTTTATTGCAATGTAAAAGAATTTAAAATGTTTTATAATCTATGTTTAATATTTATAATTATACAGTACTGTATTGTATTGGTTTGTTAAATAACGTACAAAATAATGGTTTAAAATACTGTCAAGTTGATTGTACATAAATAAGTAACTAAATAATCATTAATTTTAAACATAAATATAAACCACATAAGATTAATACTACATCTAATAAAAGACATCTCTGAATGTCAGATTACTTAAGAGCAGATAATGTCAAACTATTTTAAAATCTTTAGGCGGAAAATAAAAATATGAAGATCACGAAATTGCTCTTTCGGGAATTGGAAGGTTTCAAATGTTATCTCTTATATTATATTATAGTGAATAAACAAATTATTGATTCAGGGAGTCTTATGTGCTAGTAAATCATTTTATTTTTTATTTTATATTTCTTAAGAAATTGTGGAATATTATTTTACCGTTTCATATTTAAATTTAATGACTTTATAATTGGTTATGTAATTAACAATTTCGCACACATTATTACAAATTTAAAAAAGTTTAAAATTTGAACTGCCGAAAATAATGAAAAAAAAAAATATAATAATATAATAATTAAAATACTATATGAGCTAAGTGAGTGAGTGAGGGAAGTGGACAAACCACATTATCCTACATTACCTGTGTTTTAGTTATGAGAAAATGGGAAGAATAAAGGATACTAGGAAATAAGATAAAGGTTAGGGATCTCAATCACCTGGCTGGTACCTCATGGTATCATTAAATAAGTTACTATTATCACTGATGTATATTTATATTATTTATCAATTATAATATAGAACCAAACATAATACAATATAATTTATAAATAATATTATGACGTTCGTTATGAATTTCGAGTTTCTATTATTTTTTATAAAATATAAAATCTACAGTTTTTCTATAATATTACTTTACTTTTATTTTGATATAAAGAAGATTATTTAATGATATATTTAATCATTGCTTTGATAATGTTAAGTGTGGACAGAGATATTTTTAATATTGTTTGTGATGTTATTCAAGAAATACTCCCATACATATTCAACTTCAAGGAAAACTATATTGTAAATATATAATATTATATAAGTAAAGGAAATTGATATTTTTCAATGTCTCGTGAACTGGTTTGAGTAGACGATGATACCGGTTTGTAGTAACCGGTGTGAAACCAAGTATAAACCTTCTCATAAAATTGTCGTACCGTTGGAGAAATGTTGTTTGTAACTGTTTCGTATTGAAGCAATTTAAAATGTTTTAAATTAAATAATAAAGTGTACTCTTTAGGCTATAAAAGGTATGTTAATATTGTTCTTAAATCATATTTAAACTAAAATGAGTTTAGAAAATAAATTTTTTTATTATTTTTTTAAGCTGTGGGTGTGTCTTTATTTTTTTGTATCTTATGTAACTATAAGTCAGTTATACTTTAACAGTACTTTAATATTACTATGTACAGCTTGTTAAGGTTAGAACCAAAAAGCAAGATAACATTATGTAGACTAAGTGAGAACTCAGTCAATTCTTAGTCTAAGCACGTATGAATAGAAGGTTTATAGTATGATACAGTGTCTGAGTGTGTCATTATTTGAACAAAGGTGTATCACCATTTAGGTTTCATAAGATGGTAAAGTAAGACATATATATTCAGTGGTCATATTTAGTAAAGGTATACTGTGTCACTCCACGCTTCTCTGACTTCCATCTAATTATTGTTTACGAACACTGTATACATTACAATAGGTTTGTATTAGTTACCAAACTGTATGTCTTCGTCTTTACATAATATAGAACAAAATATTTGTGTGAATACTCTGTTTTTTCTTATAACATCACAGATCATAAGACACTGTATAAGGTAGCAAGTAGGTACCCAGGAGAATATATTTCCAAACGTCAAAGACCTTTCTAAGGTTAATATTATGTTTCCATAGCAACAACGTATATCTATATACTTTATGTAACCAATTGTTTGAAAGTCGAATATGATGACTCATATTTTTGGGTTCGATGTCCTGACGACTATTGTAAAAGGTATGGCCAGCCTTATTATAGAATGCCACAAAAACTTAATAAAGAAATTCATTTAAAAATATATTATTTGATAACTGATGGACAATATATATAATATGTATGGACAATAAATAAGAACATTATTAATATGGTATATTATAAGCATGTACGGTATTAGTTTTTTTATTTTATTATTATATATATATCAATATACTAAAACTCAATCTCTAAAATAAAACTTTTAGAGTTTTCTAGCAACATTCCAACAAGTTATCCAGCAGCAAAATTATAGTTAATCAAGTTTGTTTACTTTTCAAAAGACTTCGACTTAACTCAAAGTAGTCAAAGATACATTTGATATTTTCTCCTTTGAGATTGCTGGACGAATACACATTAGATTTCATCCAAAACTTTCTTATATGTTTTATATATCGGATATAAATTATAACATAATAAATGAAAATCTTTAAATTATATTCATCTTTATTTAAATAAAAAATTAAACAAACATTATTTATATATTGATGACTATTATCTAAAAATGAAAACCTAATTTAAGGTAAAATAGGTAATAAACATAATATTCGTAACAATGCACTGTCATGTATATCAAAGCAACAAATCGATTGGAAAGATGTGTATAATCGATGTCATGAGTAGATGTCACGTTTGTAAATTACAAGCCTCGTAACCAGTACCAGCTAGTATCATTATAACCTAAATTATATATCCCTTTCCTTTATTTGAACTGTACAAATATTCTTCAATCAGAATTTTCCGTTTGATTAACTGATTTCCCATTTCAATTATATTTTTATATCCTTGTTAATTTTTGCCTTTAACGTCATGTTGGAAAAATATTGGAATTAAATAACTTATATGTGCTTTTTTCTCATGATAACAATAGAGTGTTTTAGTATAGATTTATTAACTCAAGATAATAATTAGGCATGATTGATATCTACCATTATTCTAGAAATTAATGAATCATCGAGAAAATACAGTTTTTTTTGTGAAACGTATATTTTTCTTTATTTACTATTCTAGAACGTATGTTTTTAATTGTCTCTAAATACATTTACCATGTTTAGCTTAATTAAATTTATAATAATTATAGAATGAGACATTAATTGAAACGAGCAGGAATCGAATTGGCGTTTTTAATTATATATTTGTTTAAACATTTAATCAAATATTTAAGGTTAATAATTATCTTATATTAAAAAATCACTACTATGTATTCTCATATTTGGTATACACCAAAAATATGAACACATAAATATTCCTTTGTATCTATTTCTACTCTAATAACCTAAAAGTTCTTTTGAATCGTAGGGTTCCAAATACGAAACCGTTGCTACGATTGTCTAGAAACAATAGCAACAGGAACATAGAAAAACTTCTACATATGGCTTTTCTGTGTCATACGTTAGCCATTATATGAAAAGTAAATTATTTTTAAACGATAGGATTGATAATATTTTTATGATTTTTTAATCTGTATATATACCAGTTACATAGTTTTCACCAAAACTTCTGATATCTTAACTTTGTGATTTAAAAAAACAAATAATAACGAAATATGTATTTTGTTTTCAGATGCCGAAATTCCTGTCGATTTTAATAGGCGTGATTGCTATCTATGAAACAACAAAAGCTGCTCCAAATCAACACAGACACACTGTCTTAAATGAAAATCTTGAAGATCTGTCCTTATTTGAATTACCATATGACTTATCACCTAGCAGAGACACTGAATCTGAATTCAGTGATCGCGGAAAAAGATTTTTTGATTCCATTTTTCCTCAATTCGATTTCTTCACTAAGAGAGAAAGCTCGTATTCTAGTTACGGCGGGTACACAAACAAAGAATACAATCGAAACAAGGGTGGAGGAAGATTGGATGATGTCTTAAGAAATCCTCAAGATTTCCTTTTTAACATCTTATCAAACAGACGACCTGCAGCAGTTTTTCTCCCAGTTTTTGTACAACCATTAGACTGTGGATGTTCTGATACATATCAAGGGCCAAACAAAAATAATGAGCCCACAAATAACTATGGCAGTGATATGGTTAAACCTATGGAGAACTCGACTGTATCTCTACCAAACAGATTTAATGATGAAGTAGATGATGATGATGACGGCCGTAGACCTGTATCGTTTAAGCCTCAACAACCCAAGCAACCTCTAAGCCAACAACCACCGCCGTTTGAACATGGGAGTGTTCAAGCAGGTGAAGACTCTTCTTCAAATTCGAATATTCTTCCTGGTCTGTCAGCTTCCTCGCTACCAGAAGCACCACCCGCCCCAATGCCCAGTATTTGTGATGGTGCTGTAGTCGCATGTTGTTTGCAACTTAACATAGGCAACTGCTTTGAGCGTCAAGGCTGTTCGGATATATCAATTTACGGTGACCCTTGCAACCCATCTGTAGTATCGAATGTCTTAGAAAAGTTTCAAAGATATTATAAAGAAAAAGGGATAAATAAAAGTTTTTATTAGTAAGTTATCATAATTGTGTGCTGTTTATATAATAAGTACTTGATTATTTCCTTGTTTTGGATGTTCAATGTAGTTCGGAAATATTAAATGATATTTACTAATAATTAAATTTATCGATAGTAAGAAAATCATGTTGCTTCTAAATATCCTAATAAAAACTGTAAATTAAATAAAATTTGCTTAATGTGTACAATTATGTGATACCCTGTTCCTAAAAGCAATTACCGAAGTTGCAATAGGCAGCTTTAATATATATTGCGATAAGTTCAATTTACCCGCGGCATTTTATATATTCTGTATGTATTTAATATATTTAGACTGTGCTAGACTATTTCTGCTAAAGAACATATTTTTTTTCAAGATATGCGTGGTGGTAAGAGAATTTTGTAGTTAAATATTTCCTTATAAGTTATTTACTATTTGTAAAACAGTGTTGTTTTATAATTGTTACTATTATTTACAATATAATACTCGAATACTTTTATAAGAATACGAATAGTTGCATTTAATAATTGTAAAATTAAGGCAACTTTCGGTAATCTTAGTCATATCAATGTAATCAAGTCATTGTCTAATTATATAATACAATGTATAAATTACTATAGTACAAATATAGACCTAAATTATTATTTGTTTCTTTTAATTTATTTCCATATAAATATTTGTAAAACTGACCCTATCTCTCTTTTAATATAAGTTTAACAATTTAGGGACGGATGCTGTTACATAATGAGGTGGATGACTTTGTAACACTTAAAATTATTTCGGCTTTCTTTTAAAATTACGAAAATGGTGTAATAATATTAATTTTGGGACAATGTATAATGGATATTTAAAAAAATAATTCAATTATTATTATTATTAATTTTAAACTTACCTGGATGGAAATGTTTTTCTCTATAATAAGTGATACTAAAAAGTTTTCTTTCTGAATACTTTAATAAATATGAAGATCATATACTGATGACTCGTTAATTCAAGTTATTCCAAGTCAAGGAGAAAAGACTTGACATTTTAGTAGTGAAGATACTCGTATTTTTTTTAATAGAAGTATTGTTTTATTTATTAATTACTACATTTATTCAAGGAAACTATATGAGGGGGTGTGTAAGCTACTGCGTCATTTTGCTGTTTGAGATCTATGAATATTTTTCCTGTTTATTAGTTTATAATTAACCGCAGAGAGTAAGATATTATATTTAATAGAAATATTGGTTTTTCTCATTAGAGGAAAACGAACCATTCGTTTGTTTGTACTGATTATTGTTTAACAGTTAGATATTTGATATATATATTCTTTAATAATATATATATTTATATATTTTGTTTTTTGTTTTAAATAACTATTAGATATAATAGAAATTTATATTAATTATTCTATGTTGTATAGTAAATTTATTGATTTATTTATTGAAAGTTTATAGAATTTAGGAAATTAAAAGCAACTCACCCTATTTCGAATATGTTAAATGGATCTTCCATTTGCATATAGGTTGTATCATTGATGTTTAAATAAAATAAGTATATAACTTAAGAAGGAATCTTGTAACTTTAGTTGACCAAAAACAGTTAAGAGAAAGCTTTACTTACGAAAGTTCCGGTCCATAAATTGCTACGTAACATCCTAAAAAAATTAAAATAGTAATAAAATACGATTGCTTTGCGGTTGTAGCTTAGAGAATAACCCAAATCTTACCAGGGGTGCTTATTAAATTTAAAAGTCAAAATATAAGTGAATACCATCTTACAACGTTTCCCCGAAAAGAGGCGAAATTCTCACCAACAGTAATTCCCAAAACGGATTGACGTCAGACAGGTGAGCGGTTCTAAGCCTTTTCCAATTAATTTGTAATAGGTATGTTAAATTTACATATTCCGCTGACTCCAAATAATTGGAAAAGGGGCGGAGGAAGATGATGTTAATAAAATTTATATCATTAATGTTTAACATTTTTTGTGCTCAATTCTAAACTATTACTAAAATTAAATTCTCGAGTACTAAGTTATTCACGAATTCTACTAAGGTCATTCACTAAATAAAATTAAAAAGATATTATTTTTATCATTCTTTTATAAAAAAATATTACTTAAATACTTGTATAAAGAAGAAATAGTGTTAATCTAATATCATGTAGCCTTAATAAGTGCAATAAGGAAAAACAAACATTAAAAAAAAAAATATTATTATGTTTAATAAATATCTTCCCAGAATGTTGAAGTAACCGGACCCCAGGATGTGCTCTACAAATACTCGTTCGTACGCAATTGCTATGAGACTTAATATTTGCAGTGTAGCGATTCGAGTACCATTTATCAGACGCCGTCTCAGATAAAAGCACGCGTGTTTAACAAGTTTTTGTGTATTTAATATCAAAATAAATTAAACTTTATATATTCCAGTTTAGTGTTTAAAAGGATTTGTGGAATTATGTGAGTACTATTTTTCATCATCTTATTTTACAATTTGTTGGAACACAGAATTTCTTACATCAGATATTAATGTACTATACAAAAGAAGCCATAGATATAGTTTTAATTCCATCTAGACTATACAGTTATCTGTCACACTTTTATGTAGCTGTAGCTGATGCGATATAATACAATTTGTTTGACCCTAATTATTATGAACATTAGATATTATTACTATTTAAATAGATATCTAACCCTTACATTGTTAGTTGGTATTGACGTAGCAACGATGTAAAAAATGTGTATTTGTATTTTATAAGCGTAAGAACATTTTTTAATCTGCTTTGGGAAAACCCATTCCGCATAATTTCTGACGCAGTGGTGTGTCCTTGTGAAAGTTGTTTTATTATACGTTTGACATCAATCTTTAACATACACGATGGTATATAAAATAATACATGTTTGGAACTAAATAATTATAATAATAACAACAGCTTATCATATTATTATTAAGTTTATTAATTTATTATTTGAGGACCAATCATATCACTGGTAGTGGAAAATGTAAATAGATTTTTTATATGGGGTACATTGACCCCGGCTATATTTATCTTAATATATTTATTATTAATAAAATTATTATACCAATTATAAGTGTATAATAAAATAATCCTGATGCACATCGCTTGTTAAAAATGTATAAATCGATCCATTCTTATGTACCTACACAATTGTAAATAAAACACAAATACATATTATAATAGTTAATATAATGTTTAGCATCATCTATATAAATTATACAAATAACATATTTTACAAATAGATATAATATTGAATTTAGTGACACTTAAGTAATCTTTACTTAAAACATTTGATGTATTTTTTCGGCCTGAAAGATGCATTCTGTATTGTCTATTATTTATTTTCAAAAAACACAAACTATTCAATAACTGGTAAAAATAAACTATTACTTGATTGATATAAATAATTGGCTCTTTGTAAATAATCAAATGTTCGCATCTATGTATGTATACTAGATTGGAAATTAATTGAAATTGGAACATTTACCTTTATTAAGGAGATATCGCCATCAAACGATAGTTAATTACTATTTAATTACTTTCAATCACGTAAACATTGAAACGTCAATTGACCATCCGGTTATTGGCAGATGTTGGTGCAACTGTAGCTGTTTTTAGATTAGTCATGTTGTAGATTAGTTAAACCCATTTAAATCATTATAAATAAACTTTTCGTTTCAAGAGAAACTCCTAATCTATCGTAACTAGCAAACCAAAACAAAGAATAATAATAAAAACATCCCAAACATATCTAAGAAATATACTTCTAAATTTGATGAAATTACCACAGGTATAACACAAATATTTAATTTGTAGTTAAGTTAACAAGGTAATAACACAAATATTTAATTTGTAGTTTCAAACCTTAAACTGTGTAAGTACTTATAATTACTTAGCCAATTATACAATTATCATTGATAAAAATCTTTTATGTTTCTCAAAATGGTTGATGACAGAAATAATCTCGCTTCTTGTTTCTAATATACATCAAAGAACATAATCTAAATGAAAACAAAAGTAATTACTAATTATAATCCAAAACATGAATCTACAGAATGAATACTTTCAAATTTTAATTTAATTTTGAAAATAAACAGTTTTAAGTGAAGTTTATCGACTAGATTTATCATACTAGAGTTATCATACTAGAGTACAAGACAACACTATACAAGATCAGTTTAAGAAAAAAACAAACTAAAGACAATACAGTAATAATAAACGGTGACCTTAATTTTGGTGGGATTAAGAGGCCAATCGAGACGAGTGGTTATAATCGTATGACGCTGAAGGAAATCCACTTTTTGTAAAGGTATACAAAACTTACCTTCAGCAGATAGTAAAAAGGCGTACAAGGTTTCAATACAAGGATATTGACTACCAATTTTAGATATCATCTTAAAAATTATGATCCGCTCATTTGCTATCAATGCACAAAAACGTTCGTTTTTAAGCATTGCGGAATCATGGAGTGGTTCATGCTATGCTTGAGGTCTCTTCTAGGGATGGGTCGAAAAATTTGAACCGTGACAGAACTAAAGTTACAGACATAGTTCGCTGGTTCAGCAAATTGAGCAGCAGAGGCCCTCCACGAATGTCGCTGGACCGATGACCTTTGGAGCAAACGAGTCCTGGAGTGGAGACTGTGTCTAGGCAGTCGTAGTGTAGGACGCCCTCCGACTCGCTAGTCCGATGACCTCCGTTGGAGGCTGGATGAGGCCATCCTGTAGAGGGCCAGTATATCTGGCGTAAAATGGAGGAGTCCTATGTCCTATGGCCTATGTCTATGTTCACAAACTGCGATAGATTCAAGCAAAACCAAGGGCTATGTTGAAGGTAACGACGCAGATACACAGATACTTTGAAAGAGTTAGATATTGACTGGACTTGTCGACGATTATGAAAAATTAAAAATATGGAAATTCAGACAGCAAAATAATGAAACTGTAGGGAGACAAGAATTAGTTCTGATATTCCAGAATTGGAAGTACTCTATTCTTCCGTAGTTGGAGCGTGGAACAAACATCCAGAATATGTAGTTATAACCAACACTAATCAGTTTAAGAACCGTCTTGATGAAGATCTAACTGGAAATAGAAAATCCAATACTGGAAACTGAATACAAGCATACATCAAATGTATATGAATTGTAAAAATAAAATAAACATAGTTAAATTAAATTCAAGTGATAGTACTCGATATTATTATGAATGAACAATAATTGACAGTTTTCTCTCTATTCATAATTGTGAACTTTAATGTACATACAACATACCCATTCAACTAAATAATATATACATAAATATCATCTTAAATGCCAAGTGCATCTAATAATCAAATAACATATTCAATTAATCTTTTTATAAATCAACTACTATAATATATACGGCTAGGTTAGGGGTCACCAGATATTTCTTGTGATAACAACTTATCACTTGATAAAGGAAACGTTTACAAAGGAAAACTTTGTGATAAGTCAATTTATCATGTCTTGTATCTTGACCTCTTGTTGTATTTTAAATGCAAAATATAACCCAAGCCTTATGTTATTGAGAGTACACTGGAGTATCGTAAACAAACGCTTTTAATTGCCTCTGCTACTGCATCACATATTTAGCAAAAAATATAGAGTAGACAGACAATTTCAGTTTTGTTAGTTTTCGTTCTAAAATAATCAGAATACAAAATATATCTTCATTTTTTGAATACCTACAATTATTTAATCAATTGTAAATGTAGATAACAAATAATTTAATAGACGATTATTTATAATAAATAGTGTTTATTAACTTTGTGAGTTGGAAAATGAACGCAATTGTTCATAAAACATCTAATCTATGTGTTTTCCCAACTAAGTGTACAAAGCAGTATCATCGATAACAGTTACATTACTTTATTTCACATCCTGGTATTTCCATCAATAATATATGTTTTTGTTTTCAGAAATGGCGAATCACGCAATAATATTAGCGGTTGTATTGATAGCTTCACAAGTACTGACACGTGATATCCAGCGAAAGGTGTCTAAGAGCGGCAATTCTATTAAGAATGTCTCTTCTATAATAACATACAATGAACTGCTTTATATATTGGAGACGAGGCACGGCAGCTCAGGTAAAAGACCAACCCATTTGACGCCATGTGCTCGAGCCATACTTAGTTGTTGCGAAAATTCAGTCATGAACGAACAATGCTCTGAATCTCTGAAATGTGGAGCCTATTTCTTTGATGATAACCCTTGTGAAGATAAATTTATCATAGATGCATTAGATGCTGCAAAGTTGTTTTATGATCAGTTTTTTGAATCAAAAGTATGATATACTTTCTGTTATAGAATAAAATTAAAAGAAAAACGTATTAAATTTTGGAAATTTAACTCAAAATTTAAAACAAAAATTTAATTCCTCATATTTCACTTTTAAAACATCCAGTATAATATAATATCTTTACTGCCATTATCATATGTATTGGACAAGTAGTAAAAATGTAAATAAGTTAGGTAATGTTAATATTTAATCGAATATATACCTCCTTGATCCTTTAATTAAAAATATAAGTTTAGTTTAAGAAATTATTACATAAGTCATGTATCCTCATTAAATTTTAGAAACATTATTTATTAATAGCTTAAGATAAATAAAGTTTAATAAAGATTTTCATAGTGTAATATAAAATTGACTTGAATTTAATAAGGGATAAAGTATTTGGCTTAGAGCCAGGCAAGAGCAACAAGTGAACAAATACACGATAAAATGAGCTTTTTATAGAGTCCGAGATTACACTTTATTTGGACATAAAAGACCCATTAAAATAAAATTTATGTTATATACAATTGTTAATAAGTTTTATATAAACATTATTGTAATGTACATAAAGCTTAATTTTTCTATTTAGATATGTGATATTAAAACACAATAAGCCTTTGCAATCTCACAAATTTATGTCAAAATAAAATATAAACCAACAATTGTTTTTTATTTACATACATTTTTGTGTTATTAGAAAGTAATCAATAGTAATACATTTACACTGAAATAAAACTTTAGCCATAAATAAATTATACTTAATAAAACCTCCACGATTAAACTCCTTTTTCAGGTTTCCGGAAATCCTTATAATCATTCCCTCCTGGTTGATTTAAGAATTATAAAACTCATATTAATATACAGGGTTATTTTTAATTAGTTGACCACCTCTTCCAGGCAGCCTCTCTACATCAATCCCAACAACATTTGTTCTACAACTTTTTACAAATCTTGATAAACAACACAAAAAAACAAAACAAAAAAATGTTTGATCCCTCTTTTAGTTATTACTCTGTATTTTGTAAGAAGTACTTAAAAGGTCAACGCTCGGGTGCCATATCAACCGTCAGAGTTAATGCTAGTTCAGAGACAACAAATAAATTTTGTATGGGAAAATTTAAATTTTAAAAACTACTAATTTTAAAAAGTCGTAGAACAAATGTTGTTGGGATTGATATAAAGATGCTTCCTGCAAGAGGTGGTCAAATAATTACAAATAACCCTCTATAATATGATATTTAATAGAATATTAATATTAGATTTATGTTCAATTTGTTATTATAAATTACATAAAAATAATAAGAAGTTTTAGTGAAAGGTAACTTGTCATTTTTAATCTGAGATAATTATGTATATGGTTTAAAAAAAATAAAATAAATAAGTAATATAATTTCATTAACCATAATGTGATGCACTTCAATGTGATTTAAAAACAACGAAAGTAAACCTCTGAAATAAAATGGCTGAATCCTTCGAAGCCATATTGACATATGAATTTACGACGTTTAGGAATACAATTCCGACATTTTAGACTGGCTTTGGTGAAACGTGAAAATGTTTTTTTTTTTTTTTGTAAAATTGCTTCTTAATTAGATATATAAATAATTGATAAATTAAGTGTTAGTGTCTTCGTTATTATTAATAAGGTTGATGTTTTACATTATCTATTTTTTTTAATAATGCCCTTGCTATTATAGCCAATATATTTAGTTTGTAGTCAATTATTTTTACTATAATTTTTCATATTTGTAGTGGAAAATACTTATGTAGGATAAGTTTCAATATTTATGTACTAGGAAGGACTAAAGCATAAAAGACAAAGAAACAATACATAGTCGCTTTCTAAATTATATATAATAATTTGTACTTTTCGTACAATTAATATTTACAAAAAAAGTCTGCTAAAAAAAAAATAACCGACACATTCATAAAAATATTTGCAAATAAAGCAAAAACTCAATAAAGCAAATGCATCTCGTTTGCACTAAAAACATTTTTTTTCGGTCGAAAATAATTTTATTTTGAGTAAATAATGTAATAATCCTATCGATATATAATATACTATCGATAACCTACGACTTATTTTGTGTTTTATCCTAAATAGATCGTTTAACGTAGCTTAAGCTACAGTAAAAGAAACTTGAGAAAAGCAATCACTTGAAATATGTACTATTTCAATATTCTATGAAATGTATTGAATAGAGAAACAGAAATCCCCTGTTAAGATGCATCGTGTGAATAAGTATCCATTGTATCTGTAAAGGTAATATTAAATATAATGACATTTATAATTGCCGTATAAAATAATGAAATAGATAAACTCTTATAATATAACAATAGATAAACATTTCCAATATCTCAAGTACAGTTAAAGATTATGTTGGGTAAAAAATAACTAAGTATACATTTTTTTAGCTCTACTAAATATAGGACAATATATACGTATATCTTTATATGCCTATGTATATATTTTCCTATCTTTAATGCATGAAACGGGAGACTGAATATTTTTAATGACCACTGTAGTTGGAATATTGGAAACGGACGTACGAAATATAAATAAAAATATTCGTGTAAATTTAACACATCAATTGATGAAATACTCGATATAAATCAATTTAAACAAAGTTGAATTAGAAATTAATGACTGGATCGATTTCAAACTACTTAAATAATAGCATAAGATCGTAATATCATTTGAAATATTTGTAACTGGGAATTTGACATTGATATTTTAGGTTGGTAGGTAAAGTTTATTTAATTGTTTTTTACTTTAATTTATCAATTTAACTTTAATTTGAAAATGTTGCTGACATGTCCATAAGTGACAATTTTTTAATTAATTAATAAAGTAAAATTTCTGAAAATATAAACATTATATTATGAAATGAGAATGGGTAGACGACGAAGACAGAGAAAGAGAAAGGGATTATTCATCCGATGCTCATATCTACCTCGCGAAGGCATTTGTTCACAGTTAGGCCCAAACGTCTTAAATATATCTTAATTTGAGAGCTGTTTTAATTTTTCTATCTATATATACCAACCTTCTGCTAACTGACTGATAGCTCAAACAACAGTAACCTGCACTTAAAATATTAGCAAATTCTCTAGTAATTAGTAATTTGTAAAAATACTAATATTAAGATTGAATTATTTATTTTGTTATTGAGTTCCGTAACTTATTTTTTTTTTTTTACTCTTATAGGATAGCTTATTTATTTACGTTTACCGTTTGTCTCTCTACCTCTCAAGACTCATAAAAATCAAACCTATAAGAAACATCTCGTTGACTTAGAATCATAATATTTTGGCAAAAAGCAATGTCGTAGCAGAAGTAAATAAACAAATCCAAAAACCGCAAATTTGTGGTTACATACAATAAAAACATAATTTTTTATGATGTAAATTTTAATTATACCTACTTGGGAATTTGACTTTGGTAACTATTTACGTACCTAGAAGTTTGTACGAATTGCTTGGTGCACTAGTAATACTAAGACTTATAGGTTTTTATTCTTGTATTATTATTTTTATGGTAACACTGCCAGACTAAGCTTTCGTATGTAGCATTTTGGATCTACGATTACGACACAAAATTTGGAATTGTCATACAAATAGCCTATACAAGAATTTGGTAACTGTCAGTACTTTCCTTACTTGGCTACTTTATTTGGACCATAAAAATAAAGTAAGAGAGATTTACTTTATTTTAGTTAAGATTCTTACATACGAAGAATTATAAATTTATCTTTACTGATTTCCACAATATATAAATATTGGCAAAGGCAATAAATAAATACACGTTTCTAAACATCTCGAATCATTAGTATAAAAGAAAAAAGTAAAATTTGTAAACTCAATACAACCCCCGAAATCGAAGTACGTTCTGAAATTGGGTCGTTAAATTCAATTGGCCTTTTCAAGATGAAAAACACAACCAAACAAGTACAATCAAATCAACTACTAAATGCGTAACTTACAAAACCTTTTTAAGTTTTTTTCCTTTACAAATAAAAGTACAGGAAAATCATTTATCTTTTTAAAATAAGAATCTTATATTTTTTATATTTTACTATCCAATTACAGATTTGTAAAACCAATGTGATTCATAAAGTACCACATATGATTTAAGTATGATAAGGAAAAATACTATTAAGTACGGCTTATGACGTATTTATAACATTGTTTCTCATATTAATTAGAAGGATTAACCCAAAGTTTAATCTCGAGTAACTCTATAGTTAAAAAACTAGGTATATTCATAAAAATAATATACACAAAATATTAAAAACATTCGTCATACTTAAAAACACTTAAAAACTTAAGCTTATACTCGCAGCTTAAGCCATTTAAAGTTTTAGTTACTTACATAATTTAAATATACACTTCAAATAAAGCATATGTTTATCTCCATATATTATTATGAATTATGTAATACTAATGTTTAGATATTAATCAAACTATATTATCATTCAGTTAGATCCTCCATTTGATAAGCAAAAATTAATGCTCTGTCAATTTTATCTATTGTTTTATGGTAATTAATAATATTCTAAACCTCTTAATATCTTTTTGTCTCAAAATATTTTCCACTATAAAAATCAGATTTACCAATTATATATAAGACTATTAGCGTAATTTAACGCATGCTTGAATTAGGTCTTTTTTTAAAAAGGTAGATATTAAAACTATTTTTTATAGATTCTCAGATAATTATATAATTTTATAAAATCTATAAGTCTAAAAATTCAGAATTCCTAATATACTACCTACTAAGTACCTTAGTAGGTTAGTAGGTAGTATAATTAGTATTAGTAGTAATGCTATAGTTAGCATTCGTACTAATAAATAATTCTAAATCATCTCATAATATTTTTTATTATATATATATATATATATATATATATATATTTTAAATATCAATATTTCAATAGCTTTATTTATACAACCATAAATTTACGTTTTACTCTTCACTATTCCACGAAAAAGTATTACTGAATTGATGATTTGAAATTCTATTAATCACTTATAAATAAACCTTAGTAGCTGTACCTAATATATTATAATACAACACATTATGATTCTAATTCTATTAATTGAATGGACTAATAATACAATATATTATGATTACATATTTTTATTAATTGAATGGATTAATTTATTAAGTGTAATAGTTCAAATAATATAATTTAATAACTAAGAATATATTGCATAAATTATATTAATCCCTGTTAGATGTAACGTTGCTCCGTTACATGAAATGCTGTGATCTGGAATGTCTCCTCCTCGTGGCCATAAAGCCGTTATTGAAGCGTGTCAGCATATTTCCTAACCCAGTAATGTTAACGGTATCCATGTCAATTGTCCTATAGTTCCGTTACGATTGTTGTCTATAGACCATCTTTATATCTACCCTATCTATCCCTACCTGGTATGCCACAAATTCACGAAGCATTTAAAATGAAACTGTCTATATACTATAGTCTGTAGCCATGTCCTAATCATTTAAATTTTCAAATAAATATATACTAAAAAAAAACTCTCTCTTCATTCTATTTATTTTTTTAATTTTTTTTTTTAATTTTATTATTTTTATTATTTTAATTAGAGATGTGGTATTTTTTACTTTTTCGATTTCGATTCGATTTTGCAAACTTAAAAATATTGGATGAAGTATTCAAATAAATTCTTATAGATATAACTTTACGATAAAAAATATTATAAATTTGACATGGTGAGTTACGGTAGCTCATTTGGAGAAGCGACGTAAAAGATATCGCAGGGGTAGCTGGTTCAAGTCCTGCTCCTGTTTAAAAAATTTTCCTTCAAATATTTATTTAAAAATTCGGGCTTCTTAACGGCGACCGAATATTATTGAACTAATGAACTCAGGAGTTTTCTATACTTACAAAGCAGCCTCTGTAAGTTTTGTTTCTTAGCCCCAATTACTTTAATATCTTTGGTATTTTCATGTCCTCGATGAGAAAAGCAATTATAATCAGATTTTACGCTATTGGCAGATTACATAATCCTTCTCTAGTAATTCGATCATGATTAGTTTTTGTATATTTTAATTTACAACTTTATTAATTGCTAGCTGTCCGCCTGCGGCTACGCCCCGTGGATTTTCGATACAAACAATATTTTAATTACAGTCACACAAACTGCCATACCGATCTTTGATGTGAAAAAAAGCTTACAGCCAATTTTTGATAGGGATACAATAATTAAAAATAACATTTAACAATCAAACCCTAAAGTTGTCAATGTTGAATATTTTTTTTTAATTTTTTATTTTTCAGGCCTCATCTATTTTTTGTAAGATTATTTTTATTTTGTGAAAAGGATTATTTGGTTAAGAAAAGTAGTAAATTTTATTAACCTCATTTAAATGGGTCGTATAATGGATTATGTATGGCTGAATTGTTCATTTCTATATTGGTATACTCAATTTAGGGCATGACCCGAATAATTAAATTGAGTAGCGTAAGGTCATTAAGAATTGGCTTACAATGCGTTTTATAACAACAGCCTGGTGGAAAATCTGATTAAACTTCAAACATGTTAAAAAATTGTTACATAAGTAAAGAGGCTGCGAATGGCGGCGCATTAATGAGAATACCTCTTTTAATTTTACTTTCTAATCTGAAAAAATGTTAAAACGTATAATTTTAAAGTACTTTGTTCTTAACACCAATGTTTCGTTTTTTTTATTAATTTAACAAAACAAAATTAAAAATAAAGCAATATCATATTGTGATGTATATATTATACTTTCTTAACTTGTCTGTCTATTTGCTTATCTATATGTATATCACAGGCTTAATTATTACAAGTGCAAAATTATTTAAACCACAAATAAGGGAATCCTTCGATTATGATTACTCAATGGTTGAATGATACTATTGACTAACTTTTAGAGTTTTTTATATTTAATTTGAATCAGTATTAAGGTTTTGGAAAATTGTATTAATTTTCTTATACAACTCGGTATTGTATCTCATATATGTACAAATTTACTATTCCAGAGCCGCACAGAATTCATGTTGCTGATTAATGAGAAACATATATTTCATTTAGAATGATATACATGAATTCAAAAAATTAACAGTTATATTTTCATGGACAACTGAAAACACGATAATTATTTTAAAAATGTATATTTAATGGTCCTAGCATTTGCATATGTTCTGAAAGTTTTATTGTCCTTATAGATTTAGAACTCTCCATATTATCCTATAAAAATACTATATGCCGTGTCTCTCTTACCCTTATCTCTTCCTTACCCTTGTATAGTTACTTAAAACAAGACAAGGGTCCCAAAACTATTTTAGTGAATATTTCTTAAGATAATATGAGCTGCCAAACGCTTAAAAATATATAATCTCTTTTCATATACTAACCATTAAAAAGTAAAGATAAATATATATATACATAAATTTAACTGGCCTTATCATATAATATGCTACTTCCACTCACACATTCACATTAATGGAGGATTCACATTAATAGGACTCCTCTAACTAACTAACTCCTCTAACTCTCCTCATAACAAAATTAGGTTTTTTATGATCTTGTCAAACAAACTTAGTGTAGTTCCGAACAAAAAAAATGCATAGTTGATATAGAAGATTTATTTCATCATTTATTTTTTGTTGAATTCCCGTTGGTTTTTGCACGCTTCGCTAATTGATCATAATATATAGACAAAAAACTTAGTGAAATAGGATATGATATAGGATGTGATCAATTTGAATATAATATAAAATATAAAATTTGGAAAAACCCTCTATTAAAGACCAAAATTAAAACTCCAATTAGTAGGCCATAATCACGATATTTTAACATCAAGTGTTAAATGTTTTTTCGTTATCTTAAAAACAAGCATAAGAAGCAACACTGATATTTACTGTTGCTTCTTATAGCTCTTCTGATCTCTTAACTTTTTTTTAGCTCTGAATATATTTATATTTATTTATATAAATAGTCACATAATATTCTTAGTTTATTTTACTATCATTTTTTTTCTTATTATTTTGCACGTCTACCAACGTTCTCTCACGAACATTCTAAAGTTGGTAGAGAATGTCTTTGTGGTATTAAGCCCGTCTTTTGTACATTATGCTATAAATTCTGCAATAAATAATTAAATAAATAAATAAACATCGCTATAATATTTACCAAAAAAATTAATCTCCCATTCTTTCAATATTTTATATACCTCGGACGACTTAAATTCGCCTTAAGTGAAGACATCATTATTAATATTAACAAATAGGGAAAATACGAGCCCGATACACGAGCCACGCTTGAATTGTTCATAATAATATTACGTATATTATTATGAACAATGATATCAATATTAATATAATGCAAATTGGTAAAGGTTTTATCCCGTTTTATAAATAGTTGCATCTCAGACTTCTTTGAATTTTCAAATGATCCAAAGCAAAGCAATTGGGAAACTGATTTTTATTCATTTATAAATTTATTATTCTCCAGAATTAATAATTATAAACTGAGCTAGACAAACTGCGAGTTCATAGTAATTCTATAATAGTAATCATTTTTTCTAATTCTATACCTACATTTGATTTTTCGTACCTTATACAAGGTTTTTTCACATAGTTTTACATGGAGAATTAATAATAAATATATTTTATCTAATAAGTAATATACCTAGAGATATACTGCTCCAAGATAATTACTTTTGCCTAACGTAATAAGGGACCATCACAAATTGAATTATTATGACATATAGGTCATTTTATAGCAAGACCAAGTACTGGAGACACCAGACTATCTATAAACCAGTATAATAACAGAATCATAATAATTATTTATATCTAATTATGTTATAAGTATCAATCTTTTTGGTTTTTCAGTCTGATTCCAAATTACAGTCGAATTATGATCGAAGATTTATTCATTTATTTGTATTCTTATATATTTATTTATAGTATTTTTATAGAATACAAACATCATGTTATCGCCTTTTTCAAATCTTTTTTTTGATATATAGTTTTGACGAGATTTTAAAAAGATATTTGTCGGTTTTCAAGTGTAAATTAAATTTTGTAAAAAAAAGCATTATATAAACTAAACAAGATTGTATGGAGTTTAAAATTTAGTAATAACCAATGAATTACCATACTGTTTACAAAAAGACAATTATAACGATATTTTCCAAATGTCGAAAGTTTTAAGCCTAAAAGTACATTACGTGTTATATTATTTGTCCTGTATGAAAACATTTTTAACATAATTGTTTCCCCCAAAGTTCTTGACGCAAACGGTCTAACCCAAATACCCTTACCACGTGCCATTACATAGTATAAGGGAAAACCGCACTAATACATACGAAATGGTAATTTATATTAAGCGTAATAAAAATCCTTTGGTTTTAATAGACCTCTTCCCTTCCTCACAAAGTGATATTTTTTCCTTTAAAAAGCCTCAGATCTCCGCACTACGTTTTCTTTAATATCTAATCGATAGAATATATCAATAAACATACTGCCAAAATTAATAATGTATCCTGAATATTTTTTGGTATTAAGGATAATTTACTAAATGTTTCTTTAGTTATCAGTACAAAGGACCTGTGGATTCAGTTTGTAGAACTAAATCTAAGGCTGATTTCAATCTCGGATAACAGATTGTGATCGTGAAACGTTTAACAAATATGTTCAAGTTAATGTATTTTAAACAGTTTAAACTACAAGGAATATAATATAGTATAAGTTATATAAAAATTCAATTTATTTGATAGAAACAAATATAATCAGCGTAATATTGTACATATAAAGCAATTGTAGTACAAAGGCTATACAATGCGTACATATGATTGTGTTTGCTATATTATAAACTTTGGCTACTATACAGTATGCTATACAATATAGCTTTAGGTACCACCGATTAATTGAGAAAAAAGAGTCGAACGTTGAGCTTTGCAACTTTGTAAGCTTCCTCCTTGCGAAGCGTACCTAATTGGGGAACTTGTATTCGCGGGTTCGAATCCCTGCCCGTATCGGTTTATTTTTCATTCTATATTTATATAAAATTAAATAAGCTTAACATGGCTATACATGTTTATAGATATTTTCAAACAACTTGTATAATGTTATATTTTATATAGAGTGCATTATAATAATATTTAATTCAATTGATGTGAGTAATGAATTTGTCGATTTATCATATACATGTTTAGACGAGACGAAGCTTCTTAGCAATCCATGGATTCACCGTGCGGGTGCCGGGCCCATCGCGTTGCAAGGAGAGGAGTGCAAGCAGTGCCTGGGACTTGCGACCCAGGAGTAGGTTTAAGGGGCCCCTTTATTATGCGCAAAAACGCTCACCTTCACCCTCCACACTCCTCTCCCTACCTAACCAAATTTGGAAAGAACCTACTAATGCCGCCTTTGAAGTACGTTCTAGAAATGAACCGATGCTTGTTCTAGAAAGGCCAAGATCTTTAAGTAGGCTATAGAGAGATTTTGCTGTTATACCTCTCGCTCCCACTTCTACCGCGTATAAACTAACTATAAATTTATTCCTGATCAGTTCGTTGGTTAGTTCGTAATACTTATTGAGCTTGAATGTGTGATCCCTTGGGATGTATGTTTCCCAAGGAACAGTAAGCTCCACAAGTATCACGCGCCTCAGATGTTTCGAATACAGGAATAAGTCCGGTCTGGATGACGAAACACCAACATCCCCAGGGATTTTGTAATGCTTTTCATACGTGTCCATCATGAGAATCCAATCAGGAGCCGCGCCTAATATTGAATAAGGCTTCGCTTTTGATTTTTTGGAGGAGCCTTCTTTTACGAATTCTATAGATCGTTCGGTGGTTGTTATACCCTTCCGCGCTCTTGCTACTGAAAGACTAACCGCTTCCCGTATAATTTCTAATACCTTGTCGTGGCGACGCGAGTATTGACCTTTATCTAGAAGTACCCTACACCCTACTAATTGTAAAATTGTAGCTTACTTTACTTTTTTATAATAATAAAAAAGTAAAGTAAGCTACAATTTATATCGAGAGAGATTCATATAATAACTAGTACACTTATATTCCCGGTAGTTTCAGAGATATATTAGGTCAATTATAGATCTTTTTGCCCCGGGTTTGAAATGTCTTACAAACGTGACTGTATTTGAATCTTATTGCCCTTTTACGATTCCCTACTCTCAGCTCATTATAGTCTAAATCACTACATTTGTTATTTCAAGTATATATTGAATATATATTTTTGTTTAATATTTATTAAGAGAACATTAATTCTGCTGTTTTTTTATTAACTATGTTATTGCGTTCAAAAATTTTTTAATATCATAAAATTAATATTAATTAAATTTAATATCATATATTTATTTATATTGTAAAACTTAAATAATATTTATAGAATAAAGAAAATATAGCAAAATTATAGAATATCAAATATAATGGTGTTAATTTTATGTTACAACAACGACGAAACAATTTGTTTCAAACTTAAGTCTAACTATAAAACAATATTGTTTATAAGTTGTCTAATAAAACAAATATAATGAGAAAGCCTCCGCTTACAATTTATGTAATTTATCTCACCGTGCACTAAATTCTGATGAAACCAAGTTAGTCCAAAGTTATGAGATTTCGCTCTGCTACCAGGATTCTCTGTTAATTTGAGTTGGTAAGTTTGTCGCTGACAAACAATAACAACAGCGATAAATCTTTCAAAATAATTAGAAACATGACGTATAGCCGTCGCTTACTATACAATATTTTTGTGTAAAAATATTTTCGTAAACATCATGGTACGAGGATTATACTATTATTGCAAGGATATATATATTATTTAAATATGATAACAGCTTCTTCATTAAGCTCTCTAGTATAATTTATAAGTTTAATTAGCTTAAGTATTATAAGGATAAGATATAATATAGTTAACATAATGAAATTCTATCGCATTATTTGCTAAATCATGCATAAATATCAATAATAGGATAACAAAATATAATTTTAAAATAATAATTCAGGGTATATTTAGTATAAATTGTAGGTTTATTGAACACATTCGTTTATTGAACCATATTGCTTGCAATGCCCCAGGGATCTGAGCCCGGACCCAATTCCCTTCTCGCCTTCAGCCAAATTGCGTCAATTGTATCGGCTGACATCTCAATTGCAACAAAGTTTGACAAAGCTTAAGTGGAAATTATTCCGACAATTCCGGAATTACTGTTATGGGCCGAAATTTTCATCACGAAATTAAGTGTTGAAATATTTCAGAACTTTTAGTGACTTCGATATTAGAAAATTTGAAAATGGAAATCCCCTTTAGGAATATTTTTTAGGAATATTTCGATATAGAAACAATGAAACTCCTAATGAGTTTGTTTCATTTCATTCGAAATTATATGAGGTCGGAATCGAATTTAGTGTATTCATTTTGTATAACGAATAACTAATTTCGCCTATTGTTAAATTGATTTGAAATATAATAATTTTACGACGAAAATTATATGAAGAGTGTACCTAACTTATAATTTGACCATATAGTGATAAAAATGTTGACCAAATTGTATTTAATACTTAATAATAGTTTTTCTTGGCTTGAAGACGAGGAATGTTAGACTTTTTATGTGTTAAACATATAAGAACTGGATTTTTTTTACATTACATTATATGTTACATTAAATCCATTATTTAATAACAATAGTTCAAAGAAACTTTACATGAATATAAATATAAAAATAATATCAAAATAAATATAATAAAATATTCAAAAAAAAATAAGACAAAATATTTCTATTTCTTTTCCAAAATTTTCCTTAACTTTTTCCTAACGAGATATACCGGTCACAATTCCCGCAATGATAGTAAAGTTTCCCTAAACAACTTCTATTTTTCTCAGGCCAATCCAATCGGTTACTGAAATGTGCCAGACGATTGCCTCATTTGGCAACTCAGTTACCTTCTTGCTAGCAATTTCCGAGCGAAGGTCTGCTTATAAAGCTAGATTACTACAATGAACCTAGATAGGTATATATTGATCCAGACATCGTTAACACACCAATGTATACATTTCATACTACGTAATTAAATCTTTCCGAACTGTATCAGGTATATTTAATTTAAAACCACCGCTGAATTTAAAAATATTACTTTATTTAAACCTGACTTCAATAATAATTTTATTATGATATTTGAATGAAAGCTTTCATTATTATTTAATTTATTAATAGCATGTAAAGATTTTAAGCAAATCCAATTTTGTGAGTTGCAAACAGTGGTTTGATGTTGAGAAGAATTAAATATTACACTGGTAGGTAAATTACGAAACCAAATACGCTACCACCGCCACGTTGGTCGAGTGGTTAGAACAGTCGCCTAACGTATAGCGACGCAATGGGGCTCGGGTTCGATTCCCGACAGGGTCAGGCATGTATGTGATGAACATATTTGTCTTTATTTCTGGGTTTGGTCGTTTATTAAATATTATCAGTATTTATAATGTTTATTCCTATGTATTTGTATCGTTGTCTAACACAAGCAAATAATTTGCTTACTTAGGGGTTAGATCAATGTGTGTTACTTGTCCTGTATTATTATTATTAAATAGGAAAATTACTTACATTTCTGTGAGTCAGTCTTGTGCGGTGATTTCTTGTCGCGAACCATGGTGTGCGAGCGTGTGGGTCGCGCGTGCTGCGGGGAGGGGGGCCAGCGCGAACGGGCGCTGTACTATCGCCCGCCACGACTTCCACTCATCGCCACTGTGTTGTCGTGGTTGTGCCAGATGCCTGAGGGTTTAGCCAAGTTGCCTTTCTATAAAAGTTATCGCTTTAGAAAAGTTGGAAAATGTATGAGCCATAGATATCGCTATCGTTTTGTCAAAAAATAGTAGAAAAGAGTTAGCCATGTGTCACTTTTGACAAGCGTTAACGAAACGATATCTATTTTATTGATTATTTTTAATAGGCTAAAAACAAAGCGCTTTCTAAAATTGATATTGCTAACTCGATAATAATTAAAGAAATATCTTCGATTTTCAATGTATGTAATATGGCTAGGCTGCTGGTGACGATAGAGTATACTTTTTAATTCCATTATGTTCATATAATTCCAAATTAAGTATTTGTGTGTGTACATGTATGAAGGTGATTTATAATGTCTATTTCTACCTTCTATGTAATGTGTATTGGATTATGTTACAGAAATATAGAAAAATCAGCGATTTATTTATATACTTAAAATAGTTTAGGAACGGACAACATTTTGAAAGAAACTTTGTTATTCATTAGGTACTTGAGCGTTCATTTGTAAAGTAAATGATACGTTTTCCAGTTATTTTTTTAAATATATATTTTTTTAGTTTTAAATTGTATTAAATTCAATACATAAAGTTTCTTTTCAGAGAGGTGGGTAGTCTGATAACAAGATAGATTTTCCGTAAAACTTGGCTTAAAAGAGTACATATGTAGAAAACTTTATTTTATTTTACTTTGAATTCGAACTGAAATCAAATCTTAGAGATTTATTAGGAAGATTTAGATAAGTTTGTAGAAAATAGAGTTTTTATAGAGTAAGAAGCTAGTTAGTGTCATCTGAAAGTAAAGCACTTGTATGGATATCGAGTATTGAGTGATATCAAATTCATAAATTTAAGCAAGAATTGTAGCGCTCTCTCTACTTCAATCGGCTTTGCCGTTTCTACAGCAATATATACTGTATGTCTGTATGTGTGCACATAAGTAGAGCGGTATTTATGTGTTGTATCTTAAATACATGCAATAGTTTTCTAATTCTATCTCAGATCCATTTAATATGTGACTGCACATACTTGACAACATGGAAAAAGTACACAAAATTTTAAAATACATAAAGTATTTTTTTTAAGATAACATAATATTTTTTTAGGATAAAGATTTAAACTACTAACTTAACATCGGTATATAGTTCTATTGATATCTATAAATATACCAGTACGTTAAAAAACAAGAAGAACAAGGTAATTGTACAAATAATTGAATAATATGTAAATTCCGAAAAAGTTACAACGACAAACCGGATTGGTTAGTTTAGTTAATACTGTGCCATCGAAAAATATGCTAAAAGATGACAACGTGGTGTGTAATTTGATTTACTGTTTTATTTATTCCCTCTTTCTGTTTTTATTTCCAGCAATATTCGTTAACTACTAGAATATATCCCTGAATGACTCGAATGTGATGCTGTTAGTTTTATAGCTCGCACTGAGATGTCGAGACCATAATATTTTATCACACACACAACATTGTATGAATATTACACTGTAATAAGAAATCCAGACATCCATACAAAACCAATCTCCATATAAAGTATGTCTTTATATCGATTTGAATAAAGTTTAATCATCAATACTGTGGATAATAGAACATTATTTAATGTAAGAAAATTTTGATCAACTGCAACATATTTTTCAATCCTAATCAAAACCGTGATAAATAGGTATATTAAAATCATAACATTTTCTCTCATCACTGAACCGAAATGTTTATTGGAGCGAGGAAATTCATTAACCAGCTGGAAAAACGATCAAAGCAATTTAGGAGTTGTTACGTGGATGTCGCAGTTGCGGCGTTCAGGGGACCGACTAATCGTAGCTGATGCCATAGAATGAAGATGCCTTCATACTATATGTACAACAGATAATTTCTAAAATAAGATAAACTTTTTGTCTTAGGGACGTTTTGCCAAATTATAATTGTAAAATTATTATTAAACAGACAATGGCTTTTAATTTACATAGACATTATCTATTCTCTTATGAATCTGTAATCTGTATCAGGCATCTCAGTACACCAGCTTGGCGATGCTCCAGAAGGCTTGAATTAAAGGATTACCATCTAATCGATAAGCTTAAAATTTGTTAGTTAAATAAATTATATTCTCAGTAAATATTTTAAAAGAAAAATCTTTACTAACATTTTAAAATTAATTCAATTAATTTTTATGAAGTATTTTATATAGAATATGTAATTGGTAACTAATTTTAACGATTAGTTAATATTTAGTTATTATTTTATATAAGGTTTCGAAAGATTAAAGTTAAAAGCTATAAAATGTTCATTTTAAAGATGTATAATATATTTTTATTTGTATGAAAATCGCAAGTCTACATTTGT
Source organism: Napeogenes sylphis (assembly GCA_959347405.1). NCBI lineage: Eukaryota > Metazoa > Arthropoda > Insecta > Lepidoptera > Nymphalidae > Napeogenes > Napeogenes sylphis. Next base: position 22,016,643 of record OY365788.1, on the reverse strand, counting down.
AACTGAGTTTTCCTATTTTACCATACACAGATAAAGTGTCACTATAAATTATTTTAAAGTACGTAATTTGTTACAAAACACAAAACATACTTTGTAATTGTGGTATCCCGTTTATCATACTGTATAATTGTCAAGTGTTATTTGAAAATAGATGAAATATTAAATCACAATAAGCTTTTTTAAATTGTAAATAAATACAGATGAAAAATTCACCATTACGAGCAGGATTGGAGAATCTGTGACCTGTGGGAAACGGTCAATCAATCTACCAATTGCGGACCTCCTAGTTGAATATAACATTTTATATATAACTGTTTTTATCATGAAAAAGATTTCTTTCGAAATTCCTAGTAAATATAGAAAATAATATATAATAAAACATTGATAAAACGTTTTGATTGATGAATTTTAAATCCTATATTTGTTTTAAATGTATTGTCACTATGTTTTTATAGACATGGATACTAAAATAAAAGCTGCACTATCAGTATCCTAACTGAACTTTATTTCAAAATATGAGGATAAAAGCGTTCCCGTGAGCCAGTTTCTGAAAAGGAATGTTAATAATTTATACCTAAGTCTATTTTGTTTCTTTCTTAAGAATTGCCGAAACGTGTTAATGGTATTTTTCTTTTGTCCTTAATATAATATATTTTAAACTTAATAACAAAAATATTCTAGTCTAGACTTTCAACTATGCAGTATTAAACGGAAGCTAGAAAATTCCTTTATATTTCTCTATAGAGCTTAAATAATATTGTGCAAAATAAGAGGTCCTCATGAATCTGTATTTCTAAGTGGCTTTCAGTAGCTTAAGCGTGGAACATCTATCAGTGTTATCTTATCGAGACGGTACAGCTTCCTGTCTATTTTGTACGTCGTAATATCTCCCACGAATAACCTATACCGAATATACTCTTGTTATGGCCGACCTTCCTTGAAATGAATTCGTGTAATGTTGTGATAAGATTTATTATTTATTCGTTATTTTATTATATTACTTGGAAAAGATTTGAGATTTTTGTTATTATACGAATATATAAAAGAACAAAATATTGGTCTTGTATTCAAAATGTCGTGATCCATGATGATAATATATATGTATCTATATATATCTATATATGTATCTATATACATATCTATATCTGTATACTTATATCGATATACAATTATATATAAATGTATAAATATAATATATTTTTACTCAGTGGAAACCCCAATATAATTGAATATATCCGGGTATAATATGTATATAAATAAATATGTATATAATATAATATGTATATAAATAAAAAACATACACATATAATAAGGATACCTAGTTTTTGGGTAATACAATAAAATCCTAAAAAAATATTCAGGAAGATAAAACAGTCCATTTAATATAAAACATACACATTCAATTAGTCGACCGTCTGTTCTATTCAGAAGTGGCGTCATTTATGAACATTTTAAAATTAAGAAATAAAGAATTTTTAAGGATAGAATGGAAGATGGAAGGCTATTTAGGCGTAAGGCTCCCTTACTCACGGCACCAAATGTATAAAAACTAATTCATACTTGCATTCTGTGAAAAGATGGTACTGCTCTGCTCGATCCAACAAAGAGTACTTATTTTTAAAAAATCAATCCCTTAAGGATTTATAAAGGAGATGAAAACTTGTATGATACATCTAAAACTCTTAAACGATTGTAATTAATTTTGGCATACACATATACATTATTACCTATACATTGCAAGCAGAGCCATGGGGTGAACCTAATAAATTGTATTATATGCTTTTCTCTAAATTATGCTTGTCATGATATATTAAAACGAAAAACCAACATTTGTTATATAAATATAAATATTAAATTATATGTACAATTAAAAATATAGAGTCTTTTTAAGTAAAACCAGATAGAGAAATGAAAATGGAAAATATATGTTTTCTTAAATAATGGTTTTTAATATACGAGAGGATAATATTTGCATCCCTTACCTGAGGTTACGTGCATTAAGGTAATTAATTATTCTAAAAATATATTATTTTAAATATATTTCAAACGTGTTTTACGTTACCTTACCTACACTGTAGAATGATGCTAAAATTGTATTGTTTAGTGTTTAAAATGATATTTTTTTAAACCGAAACAAGGGTTGGAGAAAATGAATTTATTATGTGCCTGTAAAAGACATAAATAATGGTACTAAAGGTAGGTAGCTAATATACGAGGAAGCTAAAACAAACAAGTTACAAAGTAATTAGTTTATCATCTTAATTCACAATTTCTTATAAGTAAACTTATTTTTAATTAAAAAATAAAAAAAAATATACAGGACATATTTAATTAGTGGACCACCTCTTGCAGGCAGTATCTCTATATCATTTCCAACAACATTTGTTCTACAACTTTTTACAAATCTTGATAAACAACACAAAAAAAACGAAAAAAAATGTTTGCTCCCTCTTTTACTTGTTACTCTGTATTTTGTAACTAGTACTTAAAAGGTCAACGCCCGGGCGCTATACCGACGTTCAGAGTTAATGCCAGTTCAGAGGCAATAAGTAAATTTTGTATGGAAAAATTTAAATTTACAAAATGTTGGGATTGATATAGAGAGGCTGCCTGCCAGAGGTGGTCAACTAATTACAAATAACCCTGTATACTTATATCTTACTTTCATAATTTATAATGACAACTTAGACAAATTAGTGCTGCTTGTATTCTAAGACAATTACAAGACCAGACAAGTTATACATGTGTATGTATGCATGTCTAATTTGGTATGACATTGAGTTAAGTCATGTGTTTGGATTAATTTCACAGCAATTAATAAATAATTGCGCATCATGAAGCACAGACATACAACAGTAGGTACATAATACTAACTAATAATTATGATTTGTTGCCGGTAATTAATTAATAGATGATAGTGCAAATACTCTAATATTTTGTGATCATTATTAACACCTATATCGATAACCTATCGTTTATGTAAATTTATATTTGGTTTTTATGTAAACCTCATATATTATTTGTATTCATATTGTTGAGTTCAGTGAGGAGGGAGGGCTTCAATGCGATCCTGAACATCTCCTGTTGAACTTCTCCTAATGAACTACGGAACCGATTTTCAACGGGTTTTTATTATTTAATACCAGCATTATCATCGATGGTTTAAAAAATAAAACTCAGTGATTAGTCATGTACTTGAGGAATAATCATCGAAAAAAAAATCGTAAAATATACGCTCAATAGAATATGCCCTCAATTAACAGTCAGAATATATCAAATGGATGGAATCAACCTAGTAAAGTTAATAGCCAGTTTAACCATAAAATAGCAGTAAGCAAACATACTTTACATAGTTTTATTTTAGATAATAGAAATAACTTTGAACCCCTATACATCAACTGACGGATGTCATTCAGAGATATCGGTTTGAACAAAACCGATAATAGACAATGGGTGTTATTTGAACTGGTAAAACAAACCAGTAATAAATAGCAACAAACTTCATCGGGAACGGCGAGCTGGCTTATCTATATTCAACGTGAGACATTTATTGTGCTCTTCGGTTTATCACTTTTCATGTATCAAAGCTACCTCGATGTATAAAATGTATCAATGGCTTAAATACCGGACGCCTTTTGAATGTTTTATCCAATGAAGCTATATTTTAGATAGCAAACACTATTTTGAGCCAATTTTTTGGGTTTTACATATAATCTTTTATATTTAAACTTTATTTTGTTATTTTGCACTCACTTATGGAAGAATTATTTGACTACTATCGGACAACCTTTAATCACAGCTAATTGAATCAAAATCAGTCAAGTAAACTTTACTCAATCCGCAAACTTACAGTTAACAAACTATTATATTTTTGTGTAGTTTGGCATATGAGGTGGGTAGTAACTAGCTTACTTTTTTCATAAGATATTCAATAAATGAACTACTTTTGCTCCATTACTATATTAACATATTTTCAGATATTATACCTTGAAGCTCTACATATATTTTGTAATTATATACTCCAAATAGAAATAATTAAAAGATATCATTTCGTTTAAAGGGCCATAGGTAAATCAAACTTGAACAGAATGGCCCTATTGTGTAAAGAGGTCAGTAGTTTAGCTATGAAAAGATAAAAAAGAAACTTCCCCCGGCGTTGTAGACTTGCTTTGAGTCAGATAGGATGGCTGTATGAATTTGAAATTACATTTAAAAATTCGTTTAAAATGTATGTACAGATAGGTTAAACTCTCTTGCTTTTCAATCACCTCTCTTGAAACTGTATATTAAGAGCCTGTTAGAAAACATTTATGCCTGGCCTGGCTATAAAAAGATCGTCTGTGTCAGTTTTGTTTTTGTTTATAAATTATTCATGTTATTATTATCTTATTTGTGTAATATACAGTTAATAAAGTTATTTATGTTATCAATATTGTGGTATGGACGAATTATTTGTTATTATATATTATTGTTGTGTTATATACCAGTTCTATTTGTGCTTCTTAAAATAAATTTTGAAATGATAAGCTTAAATTATTGCCATTAATTTATTAACATATTTTGATAAAAATACTTTAAAAAAATCATACATACGTTTATTGAAAACAAAAGAATTGACTTCCTTGTTCCTCATACCGTCTAATCCGTCTTTAAGTCTGATGAAGTCATGTTTTTTGGATATTGTTTGAGCAATTTGCACAATCCTATTCAGGAAACAATTGAATTTAATAAAAGAGTTTATTTGTTACATTCAAGGTGTTTGGCTTTTACAATTATCCTTGCTCTTGCTTTTACAATTATCCTTGCTCTTGCTTTCTTACATGAAAAATAAATTAGAAATATATCACATGTTAGTTTAATTAATTGTTCTTTTAAATAATTAATATACGAAGTTGCCACGATGCCGGTAGAGTCCGAGGAACGATAAATAACTGAGCCTTACTCCCAGTCCTGACAAGTTAGTGGTTTTATTCTCGTAATATGTTACATTCTGTTTGTTTGTCATGGTTAATTTATATTTGTTCGTTTAGCTACTTAAATGTATTATGTTAGCTCGAAATGAAGTGAATCTATTCTAGCGTTCAATTTCTATTTCTAGAATTGTTTCTTCAGATTTTTTGTAATAAACTATTTAAGTAATTTCTCTTAGGAATTATTAAATGTTTAATTTATCGACGCCTCCCGAGGTGTCGGGCACAGGCCTCAACGAGAAATTCAATTTTGCTAAATCTTGTAAGATCATTCCGCAGTAGCAAGATAACGAGATTTTATAACGTCTAATTTCGTTCAATTTTACACCTGTTTTATTTATTTTTGCTTTGGGAAATTACGAAAATTTTTATCTAATTTTAAATAATTAAGGGTAACTTTAACAGATGTTAAAAGTTTCCATGTACAGAACGCTTTGCATGACCCGTGTCAGAGACAGATGTAAAATTACAATTGAAATAGATGACAACATATGCCTATAGAAATTACTTATTTTATGTAATGTATTTTTTATTTAACTTTTATTTATTAACATATAAATAATACAGTCAATTTGCTATAAGGAAACAAAACATATTGTATAGAAATATTACTTATTTCCAATTGTTTAACTATCGCGTTTCTATTAAAAATCTAAATCCCTGATTAAACGCGTTTCCCACATATTAGGTACATATACAGTTTCTGACATTTAATGCTTAAGATAAGATAAGTCAAACATTTAATAAATTTATAGAATTCCATGGCCTTTGCTTAAAATTTTGAAGAGCAATTGTAAGGTAAAAGCTTCAAGTAATTTATGCGAAGAGAATTTCACTGGCTTTCAATTCAGTCGTGTGGGTCTCTATGACAACGAGGACTGCTGAAAGTGATATTACTTACCTTCCAAATTAACTTGATTTGTATGTAAATAATGTTTTGAGTATGAGAGTATTAATAATAGAACTCTTTTAAACAAAACCAGGATTCTGTTTGTTTAATCTTTTTTACTAATTAGTGAGTATCCATGTGTGTATTTACATTTCATTAAGGTGACAATAAAAAAGGAGAATACACTTACGCCTCTCTTACTATCCTTTTTCTTTGTTTGGAAACGTATTTCTCTCTCTCTCTCTCTAGTCTAAGCGTTAAGGCTTCAAATGAGCACGAACACTAGGCCGGGCTTAAATAAGTAGTAGAGATAATGACTTGCAAATTGCATTTAGAGTTATTAAAATGCAAACCATTCCCTATCCAATTCCGACTGGATGCATTTACTTCTTAGAGCACAGCAATTTACTCCTACTTTGCTGAGGTCCTGTTTCTTCACAGGTCAGTTAATTTGGTTCAAATTTCCGTTATAAATTTGTTAACTTATGAAACCTGATCTAAAACTTAATAATTACAAACTTTTATGCTATGATACTCAAACTATCGGAAAATAAGCGACTAAGGAGATATTTTCTTTGACATAAAATTTTCAGGAAAGTTGCGATACATTTTTTTTTAATTAGTGGAAAAGTTGGATAACTTATGATGTTGGAAACTTCGAAATCTTAAACTTATCCAATAAATAAATATTACTGAGGAAGAAGAGGAAAAATAATCTACGCAAAATAATGTAAAATAAATTATTTTAATATTGGATTCAGGTTTATATATCATAAACAAATTTCCATATTCAAAATAAGCATATCCAGTCAATTTGTTACACTTACATGAAAAAGGGTTAAACAAAAAAGGAGTATTCAAAACAAAATTGTTTCATGATAAAATAATACAAGCTCTTGTTCAGCGTTACAAAATAGAGTTAGCAAAAGTCAACAATACTATTCAAAGCCAACACAGGCGTGTTATTTGCATTCAATAGCTTCATGAATCAAGATTTTTTGCACTGAATCGAATTCATACGTATTTTATTACCAAACTGGCCTTCCATGTTAAATCTTGTTCATTATTCACGAACGTCATTATAGTTTGGTGTATGCGCCTACATGAACAAATCTGGGGCAAGCTGTGAACAAAGTGTGATGGTATAAACTGTTGTGGCAGTTGCGATGTGCAATTACTGAGACGAGCTTCTATTACAGTTTGCACCTGATAGAGCTGGTAATCTGTTCATGTATAATAATCTATTCTATAGCATAATTATGGCAACATTTGCTGATCCAAATATTAACTAAATTTACAAAGTATATCTTGTTCCATATTTAAAAATTCTTTGATGTTATTTTATATATTTTTGAACATTTTATCCAACAAATTTACCCTTTACATAATCAGAAAAGAGGCTTACGCCTCGGAATAAATCGGTTTGAATTTTTTATCAAAAAACCTTTAACCCGATCCCTCTCACTTAATCCTAAGGTTAATGAATCAAAAAGTTTAATGATTTAATATGATAATAACCATTTTTTTAAATAATAACTAACACAAAAAAAATAATAATTGAAGGTTATTATTATTTCACTTGAACAAAATAACTAAATCGTGAGAAACAAATCAATGCCTTAATAATTTTCGGAGTTGAACAAACCTATTTGATAAATAAAAATAAACCTTTATTCTTATTTAAAAATGAAGTTTTTATGAAAACATTTAACCCGATGTGCCTAAATATTAAACCATTTATGATAAAAAATATATTAGTAGTGTAGTGTCAGTGGTGTCTGACAATAGACTAAATAAAATAATATAGGTTGAATCCGCAGTCAAATGTCATGAGTTGTTTCAGTGTCAAACCAACTTTTCACTGCCTTTGACACTGCGCTGCATTATATGAATAATAAAACTCAATGTAGGAGTGTGTGTGTATGTATTTTGTACCGACTTTCTAACAAACTGTAAATGCATTAACTTATTAAAGTTCATTTATTTAATGAATTCTATACCGGTTAATTCTGTATATTTTATTTTTTAATAAAAGTATTAAATAGAACAATAATAATAATATTTAAATATACAAAACTTATCTGTTACTTATTTTAACAGTTAAGTTTTGTATACAATTCATAACAGTGTTATTTACTGTTTGTGAATTAGGTTTAATAATACTCTTTTCTATCTGAAAAACAAAAGTGACGGTTGTTAAAAACATGTAACTTTAGAACGTTACATGTAACGTTAGAACGTTACATGTAACGTAGGACGTTACATGTTGCATAATGATTATCAACATAACTAGTCAACAACGCGATCATCTCATTCCTCCTACTTACAGAAATAATCTCATAAAGGAGATTAAAATTAACAACTAAATAAAATAGGTTTGTGTATTTTTTATTTTCACTAAAGTAGACAAGAAATATACATCTATACAAACGTAGAAACGAATGTATCTTGTATCTATAGCTATTCTAGATGTATCTATATCTAATACTATCCTAGAGGCGTTACGTTGAAAAGCAATTAAGTCAATCACTACAAATTGCCCGTCCGTTCTCCGCTTACTTGGACGGACAGACACGCATAGATAATCGATCAGACGCACGGTATGCATACACTATATATATATATATATATATATATATATATATATATATATATATATATATGTGTGTGTGTGTATATAAAAGTTAAGCATAAGAATAGCTACATTGTAAATAACGGAGTGTCATTTAGAACAGAAGTCACGTTTAATATTGCGGATTCTAACATTTTAAAATACCATACTGCAATAAAATTCATGTTTATTTTCAACATTTGAAAGAATACGCTTAGACAAAGAACTCAGACAGCATTTCACCTTATGGGAAAACAATATTCAGTTACATTCGGTTTAAGATAACTTTTTCGTAAATTTTACGAATTGTAATAAATTTTTTATTCTGGTTTTATTTTATTTCCTACTGGCTGTTGCCCGTGACTTCGTCCTCATAGACTTAAAAAAAAAAATATGGCTAGGAACATAAGCCATATAAATATTATATTTGATTTAATTTTATTTAATTTTTTGACGTATCTACCGATACCTCATAAGAAAAATCCTTTAAGACGTCAAGGCTGTAGCAAGGAACATAGAAATACCATAAATGGCTATTTTTATATTTACATAAAAATATTTGAATAACATAACACTCCTAAAGTCGTCGGGTAATAACAAGAATTTTCACAAACACTTTTGTAACATTAAGTGAACCAAACGTTTAAACATAAGATCTCCTGTGACAATTACGTAATCGCGCTACAACCTATAATATGTCACAGACAAAACCACGAGCAAAAATTAGTATTTCTATATCCAATGTGTCATTCTGGTACATAAACTACAATATTGCCAAGTTTCATCAAAATCCGTTAAGTAGATTTGGCGTGATTGAGTAACAAACATCCATCCATCCAAACATCCAAACATTCGCAATTATTTATTAGCAAGATAATATAATAACTTCTCTCTAATTGTAAATTAAAATAAATTATAATTGCAATCAATATTACTCAAGGTTTAAAGCGTTATTATCAAAGTATATTCTATATTTAAATATAGCTTAACTAAAACACAAAAACTTGTTTCACATGACGTAGCGAGGCAAGAAAATCGCATTTTCTTCCCTAATCTCTCCACAAAAAGTTTTTTCTTCCTAATTAGCCTTTGAGAGGGTTTTTATTTACCTCCCGTTATATAACATACGTTATGTTAATGTTAAAAGAAAAATCCTCTAAAACCTTTTTAAAAGGAATGAGAAGGATGTAATTGTGTCAAATAATTTAATAAAAGGACGGTCGGAGAGTATCGGATGAAAATCTCTTTTATTAAAAAGACATCATATTGTAATTTATTAAATTGCTTTCTCATATTTTTCTTCTCTGGCGTCTTTTCCATTATTATATTATATGTTACTTATAAGATATCTTCTAATTTATTATAGAATAGTTTGTATATAAGAATATAATTTATGTTTGAAAATATTTATAAACATGTAAAGCCATGTTAAGCTTGTTTAAAAATATATATAAATATAGAATATTATTTGTAGAGTAAAATAATATTGTCATTTCGATGTTATATAAATTTCGATATCAATGAATTTAAATTCAGTTATTAAGTTTAAGATTCTAAAATATTTTTTTAAAGTTGAAATAGAAATGTTTATCTTATTAAGGATAATTATATAATATAAGGGATATTCCCTTCTTAATAAAAACACAATAAAAAAAAAGTTTTTTGGAAAATAAAATAATAACCACCGACATCACACAACGCTGTCAATGTTGTGTTAAATAATGTTGTCAATGTTAAATAGAATTGATAATCTAACATTTTATATAAGTATGTAACTCAGAGAATGCTTCGTTGACTAGAATTTCTTTTTCGTATTAGACACGTTATTAATTTTAGCCGAAATATTCGTGTAGGAATCTCTTCTTTTAGTAGAACTTCTACGAAAATACCTCACGCTATCAGGTCATATAACTAAATATAAAATCAAAGTAACTTTGTCCAGAGAGTGTTGTACCCCAGATCTCTGAATCCAAATATCTCCGTGTATCACTTCTTTTTTGTAGACTTCTATAACCGACGGCTACATTTTTTTCTTGAATAAAAATAAAAATGAATATTCTACAAATTGGAATTATTATCTCCTATATATACGAATAATTTTCCATTCAAATCTAATCCAGGATTCAATAGAGGAAAAAATACTTAAATTTTTAGACTGCATGTCGAATTTTTTAAAAAAACTTTAACATTTTAAATGTTTTTTTAAAATACATGACAATATGATATTGTATTTGATTGAAGGTTGTTGTCATTTAAAGCTTTAAGCTCGGGGAACCATTAAGCCAGGTCGTAGAAGGACAACAGACTGAAATTTACTGAAAACGTATCAGTCATTTGTATTCTCAACATAATGGTCATTTTACAGCGTCATACTGATGAAAGTGTAATTATTTACGCTGTAGTCACATTTGTAATTTAACCTCTATTTTATTGCCCCTGATAATAAATTAATCGCAAATTCATTTGTTATTTAATTTGCTTGTAACTTTTGCACTTTTAAATATATTTAAATTATTTAAAAAGGATATTATTTTACAACACTCCAAAAATCTACATAACAAATCAAGTACTCAGACGTTTTCTTCTGAAGTAGTTTAGTAATTTGATTTATCCCACATATCAAGTTATAAAATGGAAACGGATAAATTAACTCTGAATCTATCGTGAGGTTCGTGTTATATCTGAAGAGCTAAATCGATACCGAAAATACAAGCGTACTTTATCAAACATACATTCACAAACAGATTCAAAATTTGATTATGAATTCAATGATATCAGCAAAATCGTCCCAATTATTTATAGAATAAAGGAACATTTTATGTTTTCAATTTACATTAAGAATTATGACAAAAAGATCCCAATTTCTATAAAAAAGGTTTGTTACAGTTCAACTGACAGACAGCTGACTGATTCGTATTATCTTCAAAGAATCAGCATAAGGATTTCAAAGGGAACTATAATGTCAATATTTAACTGATAAATAATTTTAATTTAATTAATACATTTTTTAATATAATAATTATTTATTCAATACAATAATAATTTTTGTTTTTTTTAGTGATAATAAGTTTTTCTCATATTGTAAATATTAATTTTCATTAGCTTAGTTTATGTAACACTGTTCTTTATTTGTTTAGGACTTTGGGTGATTATTCGTATAATTAATTTCCTCTTTTTATACTACTTTTATATCTTCATCATTAGGATACTTATTTCTATCCCTGAAGTTCCTCTGACAATTAGGACGGACTCCTTGATCTCAACTTTTCTTAATTAACGTCAAGCTTATGTTTGAGAGATTTGTGATGAAAAAAGAAAAATATTATTAAATACTCTAATGATAATTGTTGATTATGGTTCAATGTTATGTTTATTAATAATGTAAATATATTTTTTTTATGATTGGGCTCTTGGTTTAATTTGTTTGTCATAGAAAAGACACGTTATGCGGCTATCCGAATGATTGCTTTTTTTTCATCAATATGAAAACCACATAACAAGAAGACTTAAGAAAGAATGTAATAATAATATGGTCTTAAGAGACGAGAGACCAAGACGCAAATCTTCATTAGATGACGTATGAAAAAAGATCATGGAAGAATTTTACATATTTGTCCTACCCCAAATTATTGCCATAAGGGCTGTAGATGATACATTTGACCTGATAAATTCTATTGTGTTTTCAGTACCCTTGTTTCAAGTTAACTTTTAAGGGTATGATTTCTATTGATCCTGAGGGACATTGCTATTGTTTTTATTGCGATTGGTATTTACGTTTCTTTGATTTTATAACAATATTGAGTTAAATAATTTCGTAAAGATTTGTCCCATTCATTTTCTAAATAAGAGACATGCACATGTATGTTTTAGGGATTTCATGGTTAATCTAACCTACACGGCTTAACTGTTTGTGATGAAATTGACAAGAACTTGAACTCCCCCTACAAACCTCTTTACTCGTATAATTAAATGTAAGAAAGAAGAATCTTTAATTAAAATCACAAAAAGTAGTTGTACTATATTCATTAAGAATTTAAAAAAGTTTTTATTATTCAATATCCTAGAATGTTTTACCAAACTTCTGTGATTAAAAGCAATTTCAAAATCAAAAAGTTTGTACTCACCGATCATTCTTCGCCGAACGACTTCAAAAATCACCGGTTATATAATAGTTTGAAAGTTTTGATCACTTTTACAGTGAAATGAAGTCGAGAGAGAATTTCGAAACGAAGTTTGAAGTGGTTATAAGGGGACAAACTCTAAAATATTCTCTAAAAAGCTTTGAACAAAGGGAAGAGGGGCATGATCTAGCTCTTAGGAAGTATACAGTGTGGATGTCCCGAAACGACTGAACTATCCGGGAAGGCTTTTCCAGTTTTCAATTGGGCATTTTCTCAACCCCCGAGGCGCGCATGTTATTATAAGGTAACAGCGCCATCTTGTTCAATATCATAGTAACGTTCTGGCCAATAGCTTGCAATATTATGTTTGAAATCAACATTATCATACCGAGGTAAATAAGAAGAGGGAGCTGCTATGTGATGACGTTATGATATTAAATAGTCAAAATTAAATCTGTACAAGATGGTACCTTAGTATCAAGATAGGTGACGTTAAAAATAATACAAAATTAAACAAGGTAATAAATTTCGACGTTAGACATAATATATACATAAATGTACACCAACCCTTAATAGTTTTCGCTATTGTATTTAAATTGCAATATTCTTCGATGAATTCTTTTAAGATTGAAACCATTCAATATTATGTTAAGAATATTATATTAAAAAACCATAAAAATTTTAGTTTATTACAGATACAAATTTTATACCAAGCGTAAATATATCATAAAGACTATTTAGTTATATTATAAATGCTTCACTACTTTAAAAGTAAGAGTTACCTTATTACCTTTATATAAAGACAAAATATATGAAGTAAAACATAAATGTTCTACAGATGGAATTTATAGAGTATTAAGATTTAAGAAGATATCTTAGAATAAATAATACCCGTTGATTATGAAGTTGATAAGTATAAAAAAAACTTTTAAGCGGTCTCAGAAAGATTTTTTATAGCATAATTACATTATAGCTCTACCGTACTTTACGAACGACCTGATGATCTTCATTATATAATAACAAACAGAAATAAAATATTTATATAAAATAATGAAATTTAAGTGTCCTGTAAAACTGAAACTCTTTTTCGTGATAAAAGTGTACTACTACGTTTAGATATATTATATTTATATTTTACTTTTAGATTTTTTGTTTGAATAAATGAATTATATATATTTTTATAAATTTCACTTTTTACGTAGCGAAGCACCTATCGGGCCGGTAGTACTAAAATATTTTTCTTATTTTTATCGCAACGCCAACTGTCAGGGCAGAATATAATTAAAATATAATAATATTTAATATTTGAAATTGCCATGGTAACGCAATCCGTCGGAACCAATGTGAAACATTCCAAAATCACCACCTACTTACACATTAAAAAATAATCAAAAAACCATTTTCCAGTAGACCAAATTGTGAATCAAAACAATTCTCAAGTCCCCTTGAACACACACAAAGAATTTCATAAAAATCGGTCCAGTCGTTTAGGAGTTCAGTGACATACACACGCTCACAAGAAATATATATATAAAGATTAGTATCCAACTCAAATCACAGATATACCTCAACCTCTTCTTAAACGTGATATTGTGTATATTTGAATGGCAGACATATTAAGATAGTATTAACAAGACTAACTAATAAAACCAATCAACACTAGAACAAACCACTAGACTAGTATTAACAACAGTTATACTGTACAAAGTTCATCACTTTTATATCCCCCCGGTGACGCTGTAATAGCCAACTTTTATATGAGGAGTTGATTGGAAAACTTATCACCGATTTTATTCAATGGTCATATAATTCCTTACACTGTTAAAAATCTTAGTATTTAATAGAATAGTATGTTATTCTGGATTGTCGTGGAAAAAGAGAAGAAAACTTTTGCAGCTACAAGTTTTTTAAGTAAAAATATATTTGTTTCAAATTTAAATTTTCCTCTGATGTTTTTTTGCAATATTATTAAACTATCACGTCATTCAAAATTTAACTTTTTTACGATTATAAGACCTAAATCGTGATAAATTGTTAAATTCACTTCAATTACCTTTTATGAAAAAAGTTTTGATTTGTTCCTCTTTTTTTTCAAGGTTACCTATGCTTTGAATACAACTGCGTTCCGCTGGAAGAAGTTTCAGAACTGTTGCTTAAATTAAAACGAAGAAAAGAGCACTGGTCATCTATGGACTGCCTTGTTACGGAAGTTAATTGAACAAAATCATTCAGCACAGTCTGCTGTTTATGATATTGTACACAATCTTTAAGGAATTCGTGGGAAAAATTTCGCATTGGATACCCCACAACCGCACTGGTGCTAAAAAGCAGTCAATCTGCAGTCAATCTGGAAGTCTGTCATGTAATTATTATTATTTACGATATTTTACCTGATGATGAACCTTAAATTTATCAATAACATTCAGAAACAAAGTTCCAGTCAACATTATAGCTGAAACAATTGAGAAGAGCTAATAAAGATTTTAACGACAGTTTTTCTCCTTAATGGCTTGTTTAGTATCAACCCTCTTATGAAACCAAAGATAAGAGTTACATCCATACAGAGTGATAGTCGAAACAAAGCATTCTGAGTATCCTATAAATATATGTATTTTTAATTTCCGACTATTTTCATTGAATGGAAACGTTATTATTACAATATTGTCATTATATTTCGACGTTAAAAAAAAAAAAAAAAAAAAAAAAAAAAAAAAAAAAAAAAAATTGTCATTATATAATTTCAAAAGTAGTGGTAACTTTATTTATGCTTCAGAAAGAAATACGGGGTTTTGTATACTAGTTGTGTCATTTTGTCAATGTAGAGATATTTAAATTAAGAAATCTGCTAACGGCAGTTCCTCAACGTAGGTTACTGCAAATAAGTCCTATATATTTCCAAATTGGAAACCTTAAACTAATGTGATGATAAAAAATGAACAAAGATTTTATATATTGTTCATACCAGCAGGTGGTTAAAATTTATTTGCAAATTTCAACTTAGTAATATATAAATATATTAGTTATTTTCAATTTATATTTATATATATTGTGTTATATTTACTATACTTTACTATTTATTTCACCTCACTAAAACAGTAATATACTTTAAAATGTTTGAATGTATGTATTTCCGTGATAATTATTGAAACAGCTGAACAGACAGATAGACAGTTTGGTCGAAGTAGGTACATTCAAGTACAGGACTATTAACTTATCTTGATAATTTTCTTTGTTTTAAATTATCATCACGATAAGAACAAATGTTATGAAAATCAAATTGAGTTCAGTTGTATTGGTGAGGAAATGTTTTATTTTTATATATATTTCTTAATTACATAAAATGTATATGTACTTCAATGTTGACTTAATTTACCTAACTCACTTAATTAGTTATATAAAAACTCTTTGAATCTTAAATATAACATTGGGTTCATATTTAAGTGTACAGAAAATAAATTTTGGCAGATTGTGGAAATTGAATTATGAAGCATTAAATAACTTTGTGTATATATTAAAAAAAATAAAAAAATAAACATTGCTATAGTAGAGGATATTTTTTTTTAGTATCAAATTATTGTCCTATCCAAAATACCGAAAATATCTTAACTTTTTTCTTGTATCAACTTAAACTCTGTTACGTTCAAGAGTAAGTATATTAACTTATAACTGATTAAAAAACACTACTACTACTACTACTACTACTACTACTACTACTACTACTGTATTAATTATTGTTTTTTTTTATCCTAAGTTATACCATATTTCTGGATTCTCTTTCTTAGAAGATCCAATAATTCATACCAGACTGTTTGGTCAGCGCGCGCCAATAAACTCCTATTTGACTCATTTATATGTACCTTATTTATATATTTGTTACTAATATATTCAATGTGTCAAAATATCTATATACATGCATGGCCATGTTCAGCTTATTTAAATTGATATAAATATAGAATGAAAAAAAAACCGACACGGCTAGGGATTCGTCCCGTCTAAATTTACTAATATAATTATTTATTACTAGAAGTGCAACGTCGGATTTAGGAAAAAAATTATAAATCGACCACCAATATGTTTCTCTTCACGAGGAATATTTTTTTTTTGTTTATCAACAATATACAATTTAAAATACCTTATTCAATATATATTTATATCGATATATATTTATCATATTCTAAATGACTACATTTTAAGCGAAAATTAACGGAGATAGTAACATTCGTGAAAATTCTAATTAAATTCTTAGAACCCATGTTATAATGATAATTTTATTTACGAATAGTATTTACAACTAAAAGCTGTCAAATGTCAATTAATGCAAAAAAAAAATATAATAATTATCTTTTTTAAATTAGCTTGTTCCTTCTAAAACTTTCCTAAATACTGCCAAATATAAATACAAGACAAGTTACTGTATGGTTTATATAAATGTGTTAATTGATTACTTTTAATTAAATATTTTCTTAAATTTAAATATCAACATGATATATTTTCTTAAAGTTGATTTTTTGTTTTATTATAATACGTTATTTTATTATATTACGTTTTTATTACAATACAATACAATTACATTAGGGAAAGAGAAATAAATCTTTGCCGAATGTAATCCTTTGGTATAATATAGCAAGTTTAGAAATGTTATCAAATAAATTTATAGGTTGCAATATAGGTACGCGAATAAAATTATTTTTAAAATAAAAAGCGTAACAATACATCAGACGTAAGCGACAGGAAAGTTGTGCGTAAAAATGAATAAAATTACGTTATTTGTTTATCAAATGTGGTTTATACACGTAATACATACATGTGTCACGAAGCTTCATGACGCTTTCCTCTAATGACAGTCGTAGCACGTTATCAGGTCAACCCGCAAGAGTCACATCTCCTGGACTTTTAATGTTGTAAATATTGTTATTTATGTACTTAGTTGTAATAGATCTTTAAGGTAAATATATATTTCGTGCAAATAAAGGGCTACGGCCTACACTTCAACTTAAGTGTATAACTTAATCTTATTTTTAAAACATATTTAAGTAAGTTTTTAAATTTTCGAAATTTTTGGTTGAATACTATAATTGAACAAAGCTTTTACAAAACTTCAAAAATTTTTACTTTAAATTTTTCGATACCTCAGAATTTTTCAAAACATATATTCAAATTCTACTAAAACATTTTGGTAGCATGTATAAAATATATACCATAAACTCGGAATAAGAAATGTTTTTTATTTTAATATCTTTTTGTATATGTTTAGGATTGGAGGCTGGACCACATTTAATTTGCGCTGATCATGTTGATTCACAACTTGCAACAAGTTAGAGAAAAATAAGTTTATTTATAATATTTGTAACAACCGCAGTGAGGATGTGGAAATTTAGCATAGGTCAGTGTCGGTCGGTGTAGGTAGCAAGCGTGGTGTCAGTCATTCTGACTGCACTCAACAGATTGATGATTATGGTGGTGACAGCCATTCTGACTGCACTCAACAGATTGATGATTTGATGGATTTTATAATAATGATTTTATTCGTACATTTTGAGAAATATTCGTAGGAGGTTCCGTAGTTCAGGATATTACAGGGAACCTACTTCGCTCAATAACACTCATGGGATTTGTCGTCATTTAAACTTGTATTTATATAATGTATTCCTGAACTACAGTGACACCATAATTAAATTTTGTTAATTATTAACTTTATTAATAGCAGCAGTGACAACTGTTTTGAGCAGCATAGATTGCTTACAATTTTTTATCAATCGGTTTATTACTGATCACTATTGGAATCTTTTCAACATCTCTTTTGCTGTTAAAGGTTTTAATTGCCTTAGTATTTCAAATACACTGCCACTTTGTAAGTTAATTTATTATTAAACTATTTAAAATAATTCTTAAACAAAATATAAAACAGTAATTTGTATAACTTTGTTTGTTGATAGTTTATTGTTTTTATAAACCCCTTGATAAAAGCAATACTTGCTTTGACTTATACCCTGGTTTGATGCCTTAACCAGCCAGGAAATTATGATTGAACTTAATTACAAGACACTATAATTTGTTCAATTATATTATATTTTTAATTTTATTTCTTATTTCGTCAATATCTATATATCGAAATAAGTAAGCAGGCCACTTACTGTTCTTTTGTTTTTTGTAGCTTTTCTTTTGAGCTCTTACTTCATACTTTTAAATGTTTTTAAAATGTTAAAACTAGATAAAGATGCTTTCATTACATCAACCCCGGACAGACCCGTGGTCCAGTAAGCCTCTTAAATTGAAATTAAATATAGCATTGAAATTCAATCTTCATTTGCTTTTTTAATAAAGTTCCTAGGTTTTTCACAAATAAATGTAAATGTGTTTTCTAAAGAAAATATTATTATTTGCATTGGTTTGAGTTCCTATATTTAATAAATGTAAAGTAGAAAAAATATTGGTACTTAATTGGCATTTTCAAATTCAAATTCAAAATATCTTTATTCAAGTAGGCATTTACACGCACTTTTGAATCGTAAATTACATTAAATTAGTCAGTATAGTCAGTCTATGAGTAAGCTACCACCAGCTCGGAATGCTGTTCTGCTGAGAAGAGCTTTATTTTGCACTCATTATATTATTTACTATGGTGTGCATATTCCATTATTTACTTATTATTTTATTTACTATGGTATGCGTAGTGCTGTGCTTGACCTTAAAACGAAGTGTTCCACAAGGATCTATTCTTGGCCCCTTTTTATTCACCTTTTTTGTACAAGGTCTTAGGATATTGTACTATTTGCTAATGATACCTCGCTTATTTTTAAAGTTGAGAGTAATATTGGTAATTATGACGAAATAAACTGTGCACTGTCAGGTGTTCTTCATTGGTTCAAAATTAATAACTTGGTCTTAAATACTAAGAAAACCAAATGCATGGAATTGACAATTCCTGATGTAAAAAGTCTAAATTGTAGTTTGTTTCTTTACAATGAAGTATTAGAGCTGACTGATTCAACATGTGTCTTAGGTTTAACACCAGAAAAAAAACTCCAGTGGAACCCCCATCACTCAACACTCGCAGGCAAACTCAGCTTTAAACTCAGCTAAACGTAGCAACTCATTGCTATTCAATAAGTAAGACAATTAACAAACGTTATTAAGGGCCGACTTGTTTACTTTATTTTCATGGTATTTCGTTTTACTGTATTCTACTATGGGGCAGTACTGTAGAAATTAATTCTATATTTATTTAATAGAAAAGAAGTATATGGGTCATTTATCACTTGAAAGCTAGAGATTCCCTGAGAGTATTTTTTTTAAAGGATCTGGTATTCTTACTGTCGCTTCTCAATACATTTTTAATATCATATTATATAAGTCAAAATTTAAATACTTATATAAAAAACTAACATGCATACAACAGACCTGTAAGTCCTAAATTTCGACTTCAAAAAGTTTACAAATCCTTCTTGGGTTTCAATGTACGCATATATAATAAAGTTCTACAAAATATCTTAGATCTTCTTTTCCTAGTTTTAAATCTAAAATTAAAAATATTATAAATAACTATAAAAATATATATACTATTAAATAAATTTTATTACATTTAAAAATAGCAACTGTTGAGTTTCTGGAAAGCTCTTCTAAGCAGAGCAGCATTCCGAACTGATGGTAGCTTACCTACAGACTGACTATACTGGCAATTTTAATGTAACCATTGACGATACAAAAGTGCGTGTAAATGCTTGCTTGAATCTTTAGAATTTGAATCTCTCATGATATAACTTCGCCCACAAAATATGTATGTTTATTAACATTAAGAACATTCAAAATGTATTACTTTGTTCCTTAGTTTTAGGCGAGTAGATGACTTTTCAGGAAAATTATTTACAATTTCGAAAAATTTTAGATATTTTACTACTTTTCTAAAATTAGAGTTAGAAAAAAAATAATTCAAATCTAGCTAAAACCAAAATGTTATTGTGTTTTTTAAGCCGATGAAATAATTGTGAACCTGCCAAACGGACACTTGAATTGTATTTATTATTATATTATAATTTTACAGTTGGGGAAAATTTTATTTTCAGGAACTTCTTTTCATTTTTCAGAGTACGTGTCTTCTTTAATGAAGCGAATGGAAGTGTTTTGTAACATCTGGAATGTGTATATTTTGATAACTTAGTTCAGTATTTTGTTTTGGAAGTGATAAGAATATTTGTCAACAAATACGAGTATTCCACGAAATATCCACTTGGATGAAGGTCATAACAATCGTAAATGTAAATATTAAAAGAAAAAAATAGTAATTGCGCTCAGTCCAACATTAATATAATTATGAATAATTATTAAATATAATAAAACTTTTTATATATAACGCAGACTATTACATATCATTCAAAGTGCTGTAAAGGTGGAGTCCCTATCACAACATATTTAATCGTCAATCAAACTGCGTGTAATAGTTGGCGAGGATAGTTGATAGCGAAGTAGCAAGTACGGCCGAATGGCGAGATGGCGACCTGAGCGGTCATACGACGCGACGCCACTTCTCTATCAGCGCCCTCCTCCCTCCTCCCTCCTCCCTCCGCGCCTCCGCCTGCGACCAGCAAGGCGCCCGCGAGCGGAATTCGCACGGCCGCCGCGCCTCGCGTCGCCGTCATTCAGTGTACTAGCGACCGTTCCCGCCCGAGGACGAACCGCTGTTCCACGCGTTACGCACTTAATACGCAGTTACGAGATTCGCCGACCGCGTGCGCTTTTACGAACAGGTCCAAAAGATATATTCGTCATTTGTCGCGATCGTTTAATCAACTGTAACAAAGTGCAATACCCAGTGATAGCCGTTATCAGTGCAGAAAAGTTTCCATAAAGCGGGAAACGAACTTGAGGACACTTGATACTTGTAGTTTCTGGATTGTTGATACTTGTGATAATATAAGACGAGTATAGTTTTTAGCCACGTTACAAGGTTGCCATGACTTTAGACCGCCAGAGATGAATTGGAAAATCGGCGCGTAGTAGCTCACGTGGTGCTCGCCCCGCCCCCTCCTCGCACCGCTCCGCACTTATATTTAGCGAAAATCGCCTCTAGGGAGCGGCCCGACGCGCGTTGGCAGATACATCCACGCTCATCTCTGTTTATGAACGTTAGCACGACGCCACATGTTATTGGCTTCGTGTAACAGCGACGATAAGAAGTTAGATAACCTTTTGCGGATCACGGACCGGGCTTGAACATTTCAGTAAAAAGAAAGAAAATAGTAGCAAGACAGGATTGTGATGCTTATAAACAAAGTATATACGCGGTAAACGCGCCCGACACACCCACATATACATTTTTCATAGTCTCGCAATAAGATGTCGTTACAAAGAGCTGTTTATCAGAGTCCATGGTCATCCCAGACGACCCTTTCAGAACTTGAGGGCATGGGTGAACTGGAGCCTCTAGGGGAACTTGGAGAAGTCGGTTTTGAGCCGCAAACGCGCGCTCGGTCCAACACGTGGCCGCTACCGAGGCCAGAAAACTATATCGAACCTGATGACGGTGGCTCAAAGAAAAATTCTAACCAGAATCTGACTGGTAAATGTTTTGTTTATTCTTCCAAATATGTTTACAAAACAAATAACATTAATACACACACTTTTGACATGACGATTTCAGCAATTTTAAAAACATACAGATTAATAGACACAATTACATTATCATATTTTAAAGTATAATACAAAAAAAAGTTAAACTAGATATACTTTATGTTTAATATCTGCACTATACCAATATTATTTGTCTACCAACTATAATTATTTTTGAAAACTTAGCGTAATCTAATATTCTGTCCATACCAAGTGTAATTTAATAGCCCAATGCAAAACAGACGTAGGTTATGTATCTACTTTGTTTATTCATTAATTAATTATTTATTTATTTAACATAAGATAAGTAACCATATAATAGACATACCTGTGTACTTTGAAACCAAAATCTATAATGTTTTGATAAAAATATATCATTAAGGTATCTTCTCTCTTTGATACATTACACTTGAATTACCATTTGTAATTTCTTTTTAAGAGAAATTATCCAATTCTGAGTTCAGATTCCCATTCAGAGAATCTTAACACTAAAGCCCTCAAATCTTTAAACATACAATTAATGAAGCCTATTGATCCAAAAACTTTCTTCTTAGTGGACAGTGATAGATTTCCCATTTTATGATGAATTATTCTTTACAATCTTATAAATCGGAGATGCGTTGTGACAGTTGTTATGACTGTTCAAATTCCCAAAATATAATAGGAATACCTAACATCTTAGTAGATATAAAAATTCCAAAAAATTGCTTTTAGGTGCACCTCCCTTGCCATCGACATCAGGTTCTACAAAGAAAAACTCTTCCCGGCGAAATGCTTGGGGAAATCTTTCCTACGCTGATCTCATTACTCAAGCCATTACCTCCTCTCAAGACAACAGACTAACGTTGTCCCAGATATACGAGTGGATGGTTCAGAACGTGCCATATTTTAAGGATAAGGGAGATAGTAATTCATCTGCTGGATGGAAGGTAAGATAATTTCTATAAAAGATTAGATGTGTCGGAGTAAATCGCTACATAATCGGCATTTTTCCGCGAAAACTTCGAGTGAACTGGTTGAAAACTTTTTAAAGGCATTCTAATGAATCACTTGGCTTAGAGCCATTGGGTCTACAGATATTCTAAAACGAATGTTGTTCCCCTGCGATGAGATTTTAAATTTCAGATTCTATTATTGCTTGAATATAGGATAAAAATAAACTAAAAAGATAATTTTCTCACATAATTCACTCGGAATTATTTAAGCACTTTAAGTTACCAGATTTCACATAAATCAGTAACAATATTAAGAAAATCAAACTTCTTACTTATAGTTTGACAATCCGAATAATGTTACTATACTTTCTTTTGTGGCAAAAGTTTCAATTCTCCTCTAAAGTTCAAAAATTATTTCAAAATTTAAAAGGTTTTAAAACAACTTTCATTGACATATTCAACTTTTACTGTTCTGTTTTGTATTTATGTATTTCCTACGACTATATTTTGTATATCATAAATCACTAAAGCATTGTTCAATACATTTATGATAATTTTAATATGTATTCTTTGCCAATATTTAACTAATACAATCACTGGCTTCTTTTCAATATTTGTACTTGCCACTAACGATTTCCTAGTCTCATTATGCCAAAGAATGATGCTGTCACCTTTTATAGTAACTTGCAATACTAGACTACTGCATCTGAACAAAATGAAAAAGCCAAAAATTTTAAATTAGTACTTTTATAAATAATATTATCTTTACAAAATTTTGCAAAACTTCTACATACATTATTTTGTCAATGTCACCAATTATCAAAGTTATTTTGGTTATAGAAGGAAGAAACACATCTGTAACTAGAAATATTGTTATGGATTCCTAGTAGAATTTATTTTTTTCGTCAAACTGCGCAGTAGCAGCCGTTATCTCAATCCGAGCTGCGACACGACCGATATAAATGATAATAAAAACACTATTATACACTCAATCCATGTCATTACAATCGTCGTGATAGCCAGAGACGTGTCCATTACCATAAAGGCTCAGATAATATTAAAATCTAATCATACCAACGCAGCGATGGATCGCTAAACTGAAATAATGCCGTATCTTGTTTACAAATCGTAGGATCACATGACGTATAAAGAAACGCCTTCGATAGGAAATAAAGGAGGGAAAAAACTTGTCGATCTATTTTACTTACATATTTAGACAGTTTCATTTCATTGCTTATTTAGTGATAACATGAAAAAGGTAAATCTTACAAGATCATCTCTGACTTAGAACCTGACGACCTTCACGATGAATTCCGTAGCATTGATTAATGTTTACGCACATAATAGCTATTGGGGCGCCATCGATCAGTTAAACGATTCTGACGATTACCGCATATGTAATAATGTTTAAAATTTGTTGCTCTCGAACCGTGTCATTGTATGCTTAAGTAATTAGCGTGTGTTGATATCGTGTATCACATTCTTGCTCCGGCTATTCGTGTAAAGTGTAAGCGGGATAGAAATAAATTTCATCGTAAGGTGAATGAATGGTACAGAAATCGACACGTGCTCTTTTATTTAGAA
The DNA here is from genome assembly GCA_959347405.1 of Napeogenes sylphis. Classification (NCBI taxonomy): domain Eukaryota; kingdom Metazoa; phylum Arthropoda; class Insecta; order Lepidoptera; family Nymphalidae; genus Napeogenes; species Napeogenes sylphis. The sequence continues at coordinate 21,991,927 of OY365788.1, read as the reverse complement.
TTTATTAAAGGAAAAGCATATTTTGTGATGGCAATTATTTTCACGATTTGTTACAATATACTCTTTTTTGTAGTAGTCATGGGCACAATCTCACAATTTGATTTCCATTTTGATAATAAATAATTTAAATCCAACTCATGCAGATTTATATTATATCTACAATTAAAAGAGTTGAAACAACCCTTAAAAACCATATGATTACAAGTATAAGAAATAGCTGCGTAATGAGATCATTAGATTAAAAAATGTTATAAACTAACTAAAAATTTTAAACGCACGTTACATAATGGTAGCAATCGGAATTTAAAAACTATACCACCTATAAATAAAAACGAAAAATTCTATTATTCTCATTGAATAATTATGAAAGCCTAATGCTACGATTCTGAAATTTTGCGTAGGCGTTCAGTTTAGGACGATGGTCACTAAAGCAGAATTTTGTGCGATTCTATGGAATAGAAGAATAGGGAAAAGGGAATGGAATTATGTGTAGCCGTTTCTTTATTTTCATTTTTAATAAAATATCAGAATACAATAATTAAAATTAAATATCTGTCAGCATAGTCATATCCATCAACGTCGGTCACTGAATGTGCCGTAAAAACCATTTTTTTTAATAGGAGTCAACGGAATTGTTGGACATTTACTATATGCATATGTTTGGAAAAAGCAAACTTCAGGTCATTTATATTTATCATATAATATTCATATCATTTACACTTTTATACATGTTCAAGGTTCCTCCAAGGAAAAACTAATTATATTAGTTATAATTTTTATCAGTGTAGGGCAAACATTAATTTTTAATAGGACTATTTATAACAGAATATCTAAAATATTTATTGAATTCACGGCGGCGTGCTGACACGATAGTTTAGTTGACAGAGCAACGGAATTAGCTAAAAGTCAAAGGTTCGAGTTCTCTTCGTTTAAATGAATTTTTCACTACAACTTTATTTCATGTTTACGTCATAGGAATTTTTTAAAATTTCTAAAGATATAAATGATAAACGGATGTGAAACAATTTAAATATTTTAAGAAGTACTACATTTAGTATTCCCTGATCCTCTTATCGCCTTCGATTCCATTGAATATCAAATGAATTCTACTGTTAAGGAGACCGTTATCACTGTCTCAAAATTGAATCCTTGACCATTCCGATTATAGACATTTTGTAAACTTTTTGTAGTGATAAGAATTTCAACAGACATTAAGACTGATTGACGTTGATGCAGGTTTCTGATAAGATGCATACCTAGTTATTATCTAATTATACCATATAATTAAATCTGTTTATAATTTAAATTATATTTAGTCAACCTACATTACGAGTTCCATAAATATTATCTTTAAGACGTTTAATCGTAGGAAAATTCCAACCGAGACCTTTCTTAATAATTGAGGTTACATTGATTTGACAAGCGCCTTCCATCTTGTTCTGTTGATGTGATAAGAAAATTGTATTTGCAGTCATGTGTACGTGAATGATAAGATTGTTAAGCCTGAAGTCTGAAGTTTATCGATTGATATTTCATTTATATATCTATTTGAGATTATGGCAGGTGCTGTGTCACTGTGAAAAAAAAATACATTTTGAAAATGGAATCAAGCCAACAATTCTTTTGAATGTTTTCTACTTATATACTACATGTTATAAATGTAATTGTATCTAGAAACTTATACCTTAGCTTTGTATTCATGATTGCTGGTACCTTCTAGATTTCATTCGGAAGTTATTCAACTTCCTTGTCCGTCTGTGTATAGATGTATTTCGTACGTGATCTCTTTCTAATATTAGTGAAGTAGATAAGTGCAAGTCTAAAGTACAAGATTTATTCTGTCACATGATTAGAATAAGTTGACGCTTTGTATCTCGTGGACATGAACTTCGAGCTAATTTAAATAATATCAGATAACGCAGGCATTGACATAATTTGCGAAACTTCTGTATAAATATATCAAAGAGATAAGTTCATCCATTGGTTATTCTCTGTTCATTATTAGAACTAATGTTATAAAATAACTAATTTATGTGAAGTTATTTTTAATGTTTTTATTCATTACTTTTTTTTTGTTATCGTAGTATATGTCATATGTTAACAAGGTTATGTCGTGTATTTAAATATAATGAATAATAAAACTTAGTTAACTATACAAGTAACTGTACTGATGGTAAAAATGATCCTTGTTAATTAAATAAACCTATTTAAAGATACGTGTATTTTTAACACTAATTAATTAAAATCTTATTAAAGTGGCCAGTCTTTCTCGTTCCTTTTAATTAATTGTGTGGAGTTTGATGCACCCTTGGTTTGTGTAAATTTTTATCAAGTTTTCCTTGACTTGGAACTTATATAAACGGATGCAATAGTCAATAAACTCTGTAACTTTATACGGATACGTTGCTCTTTCGTTTTATTAAATCTATTGGACATGCATTGTCCGATTTTAGAATATTTTATCAAACTACATTGAAACTGAAAAATAAAATAAAAGAATGTATATTTTTCAATCTATTTATTTATATGTAAATTTTATTCTAATGATTATAATTGTAAGAAAAAATAACTTACTAATAAATAACTATTTCATTATTGAAAGTTATGTTTTAATAAATATTTTAAGTGACCCAACCTTTGTTAAATATTTATGAGTAATTAATACTGATTAAATAATAATCAGTTTTAGTTAAGATAATTAATTGGGTTTGTTGGTACTTTCTGTAGTTATCAAATCCATATTATATATACAGATTTCTTAAACATATACTGCTATACGATAAATTAAACTAAAAAAAAACAATTAAAAAGTTAATTACCAACCCTTACAGTCCAAAAATAAACAAAAATTAAAATAAGAAGTTATATATAAAAGGTGTTATCAATATTCTTATATTTTGATATGTAGGGGGTCATCTCTTAGTCTCAATTATATAAATTATCAAGAAGCAATAATAATATTATTCGACTTTGGTCCTTATTGTTTTATTGATAAAGTAGATAATAGCATTAAAAATAAAAGCCTACGCAACACTATCTTATCGTGGTATTGAAACCGATTGACGTTGCTGCGATACAGACAACATTACAGATTGTTTCTATGATTATATCGTCAATATACACATACATACATACATTGGTCGCTCGTTTGCATCATTTCTATTCCTTTGTAATGTATATAAACATGTATATGTTATGCTTATTTAATTTATAAATTAATATAAAATAAAAAATAAACAGATACGGGCAGGCTTCTAACCCGCTACCCTTGGTAAACCGTCCCACCGCTCTGCGAATTGAACTACCGTAACGCTCGATCCGGTGAATGAGCGTTCTAAATATGATTGTCTTTTATCGATACGGTGGTGACATCTATTAGGCTTATTTTCGTTAATAGTTCATATAATAAATTGATTCGATATAGTAAGAGGTGACCGCTTGGATCACCGGCCTTGAGTTTGTTTAAACGGTATCGACCCAAATGTCCCGAAGCTACGGAAAGTTTTCGTTATTTTGGAATATCCGAACTTCAACATAACGGCATCCATCCTATCCGTTACATTTTAGTTATTATTAATTAACAATACGGGAATTCCCCGCATGCTTTGATTGTTCCAATTTAATATTATTGCTGCGACATTTGCATTGTAGGGACAGAATTAGAATTCAAAAGATATAACATTTTCTTAGTAGTATATAATACATAAATTTATATGTATGTAACAACTTATATAACATTGATAAGGTATATTATATACACCTGTTGAATATGGGTCTGGACCGAACATTTATTTAATTTATTTATATTTAATACTTAGCATTTTTTTTTCCAAATAACTTTGCTTACTATATTTAATAAAGTAGTTATTTTAGTTTAAGTCTTAAGCTCAGAAACGTGTTACTGTGTATTAGAAGTAAGTGGATTGGCTTAAAATCATGTTGGAGGGTAGTACAATATTTAGAAGTCAGAAATACAAATACATTTTTTTTTATATTCATTAGTATATTAAGACTGGTATATAATTTCATGTATTTACCGCCCCGTTGGTCGAGTGGTTAGCGCAGACGCCTAACGTGTCACGGCGCAATGGGGCTCGGGTTCGATTCCCGGCTGAGACAGCCATTTATGTGATGAGCATAGATGTCTGTGTTTCTGGGTTTGGTCGTTTATTAAATATATTCTCAGTATTTATATGTGTATTTCTATGTATTTGTATCGTTGTCTAACACCCTTAACACAACAAATAATTTGCTTACTTAGGGGTGTAATTTGTCCTGATATTATTATTATTATTATTATTATTTTCTATAATTAATATAAGTACTTTTGTTACTTATTCACGTACTTGATAAATAACTTTTAATACTGCATTGATAAAATCAAAATTAAATATTTTTTACATTGAAATAATTAAGTTCAAATAAGTTTGTAGTTTTTAATATTTTACTCCAGCATTCATCTTGTCCACATGACTTGCATAGTTTATTTAATCATAAAATATTTTATACTGACGATTTGGGTTACCAATAATTTAATCTTTATAATTATTTGGTTATTAATATACTTTGTTTTAAGAGTTCTATATTTTGTATAGATAATCGTATAGTGGACTGACGTATAAAAAGATAAAACAAGTCCATTAATAGGATAGTCTTCAAGATTTAATTAATAAGATAAGTTAAAACTGTAATCTTTTTATAAATGAATATTTTAAGTCAATAATTAAGTACTTAGAGATAAGGTATAAATAATAATCTGATGATATAAAAGGTTATATATGGCTTAAAGATATGTATTGCATTAGAAGTCAAAATTATGATTCTATTATATAAAACACTATATCTTAAACAGTTTATTGAATGTTATAAACATTAAAAATAATAATAAATCTGTAAAAAATCATTTAAAATCGAGAATTTCTTTCAAAATTGGCATTATGTCGAAAGAAATGTCAATGAAAAGCAACTTAAATAAAATATTGTTCCACCTGGAGCCCGTAACGAGTTTAGTTCAAGTCAAATTTACCGATACAAATTTGTTCTACTTTTGATATTAGAAATATTTGTAGGGGACTGCAATAGACGCTGCAAGGAACACCACCTTGACTTGATTGATTTATACGTTTTGTTTGTCAGGGCAGATTTATTTGAATTTCCTCCAGCCTCCAGCAGCCACTGGATTAATATCAGACAGACCTCGGCTTTATCCATCCCTACTTTGGGCAATAATTCAATATTTCATCTATCGAGCCGGGACCTCTCTGAATTAACATATAAACGTCAATGGTTTCATGAATAAAAAATGTATTGGATTTAGTGGAACGACTAACTCGGTTACCGCGGTTTAGCTTTCTTCATACTCTAGAGCGAATATCGAGTAAATATGAAAATCTTACGCATAAACTGATTTTGAATGGTATCGCACTTACAGAACGTACCGACGGCCATACAGATCTCTATATTGTCTATAAATATTTGAATCTCTATATCTTTTAACTCGTAGTCATATTGAAGTCAACATTTTAAATATATATCATTGTATTGTGGTAATTAACGGTTCTGTATTACCTGATATAAAAACTTTTTTTTTGTTTAGTTTACTTTTTTGTTTAAGCATTTTTTTTTTGTTTATTTAGAAAAATAAACTTTAACTTTATTACGTCTTTATAAAGGACAGTTAAAACTAATAAATGTGCCAAAATCTTAATTTATTTAAGAATACTCGCATTCATTTTAGTTAAGTTTAGTTTTTAGTGAAAATATTAAATTATATTTTTAATAGCAAATTATAATTAAACTATATCCGCATTAATATATAATATAATATTAATATTGTAATATACCAAGTTGTAAAATATCATGGTACCATCATGGTAATCATCATAATATTTTACAAGTTGGTCTATATCATTATTATATCATCTTAATTGCCTTAATTTTGACAAATTTAGATTAGATAATGTTTTTTTATACGTTTTGTAAAATCTATGCTTAGCTTTTTGTATTCTTTGTAATTTAGTTTAAATTATTTTTTTCCATCGAAATATGCATATTGCCTGTATCAGAACAAAATTTAATAGTAGTTTGACAATGTGATAAAAATATATTAAGGGATATATATAAGTTATAAATTTCTATAATGTATATTAAATACACATTTCATTAAATAGTATATATAATAGAGTGCAACCATAGCAGTAGCAATTGAAGTATGTAATAATATAACTAAATCGCCAAATATTGGCAGGTGTCAAGTTTTTATCTTATCTTAAACAACTCATCTTTAAAGATATTGTGATATCTTTAAATTATAGTGCAAATTGAATTTATACAAAGATAACAATGACTTCAATTGTCAATTTAATCTTATTTATATTTATTTACATTTCAATTTTTAAATAAATTTAAAAATGTAATCATTTTCAATATTTTAACGTATAATGGTTCCCACCACAACTTTTTAATATAGAATAATTTTACCTTTAGAAAAATATTTTAGCTGTAATATAAAGAAAGAATTCCCAAAAATCTTTTTATATGTCACTGCTCTATATAATATCAAAGGTCCCAGTCTCGTGTCATAGACACATGTAATTATAGGGACGCGACCTCAATTACCATTGAGCCCCGGTAATTACGGTAATCATAAAATTACGATTACGATGATCAATGATTTCCGAGATGAACTCTGATAAATCAAGTATGGAAGGTTAATTTCTTTTAATTATTAGTTATTTAACTTTAAAACTCTATGTAAATGCTGGTAGGTGAGTAAATAAAATAAGGTTTAGAAACTATACTTCTGAAATTTATTTCGGCTTATTTCAAATTGCTGAAAAAATGATAAAATGTCTAAAAAAAAATATATTTTTTTTTAAGGGTAAATGTTTCTTACTAGATATAAGTATTAGGAACCTTTTTATATTTTTTGTATATTATATGTGTAGATTGTATGAATTTCTTATATATAAATTTGGCAGACAAGTTTCTACTGAGGTCTATTTGTAGGTCAGTTTTTTGTTTTGGAAACTATATATCTGTGTATTTTTATATCAAGAATTACTTTAGGTTTTTTGCTGTTAAAATAAGACACGTGATAATTGATAATTCAGTGTAATTAAATAGCTTTTAGACAAAAATTTTAAAAATGTGTATTAATTTTTAAACATATATTGTATTTACGATTCTAAGAGAAATAATTATATAAGAAATTGTAAACAATAATGAGATCGCCAATTATATAAAAAAAACTAAACACCTTAATTTAATTATGATGTACAAAATTGTATAACAGGAAAATAATTCCTTTTCATAAATGATTATTGATATAAAAAACACTTAAAAGACGGAAAATTCTTAAGGCTCTGTAAAAATATTTTTTTTAGCCAATTAAGTAATTACTATTATGATAGCTTCATACTCTTGAAGGTATTTATGATAAAAACATTACACGTGGCTACTTATCTTTATAAAATAATATTTAATAAGGCACGTAAAAAAATATTGTAAAGAAAACAAAGATTCATGGACCAAATTAAAAATATATATATATTATAATTATATAAATATTACTATATAAAATCAACAAAAACACTTTTTTATAGCATAATTTTAAAAAATCTGTTTATGCATCAATTGTTATTTTTTTAATATTTTTATTTTACTCTGGCTGGAGGTCAAATCATATCTCTTACTTATTGTGTTTTAAAAATAAATTACGAAAGATAACATTATTATTACATGTTAAAAATTGTCGTCAATGTTAAAGTTTAAAAAAATATGTACCTACAATTATTAGTAAGGTAAAACAAAAAAAAAATTATAATATTTTTTTGTATGAAAAAGATTGTAACGAAATGTGATATCTTAAAACCTCGATATAACTACATTCGCAGGACAAACAATAACTGGAATAAAACCAGTTGATATGTCGCAGTAACTTTTTAATATAACGTTATCATAAAAAATTTGACCTACAGTAATAATTACTTATTTGTGCATTAAACTGATGTTACCAAACGAAAATCTATAAAGCAATTAAAGTAACATACAAAAGTTGTTATTAAAGTTAGGTAAACAACCCAAGGACGTGTAAGTTACCATTGACATCTAAGCAGCGTGGCAATGTTTACGTTGCGGGCTCTGTTTACAAACAGTAAATTGTTTACCAGGCTGACAGCGTTGCAAGCGTCACTCGCGTCACGGTTACGTCACAACCGCCACCTTCGCCAAGACGCACCCAATCCTGTTCTATTGCGTCTTACAACACGAATGTAATTGTACTCCATAACAAAACAATATTGATATATGTCGATAATTATCTACGCTTCGACATTGTTTCTTCCGACGTAACTAGATCGTTTAATATTTGCTACGATTCCTAGAATCTTTAATTTCTTAAGTTCTATAAGTATGATTTATTAGTTTCTTGCTTTTATTCTTTTGTGTTAATTTCATATTATACTCGCCTTTTATTTTATCTTATGTAACTGCACATTATTATGAATACTTTGTAAGTTGCTTACACGTGTATCATTGTATATCGTCTGTGGAATGTTTTGTAATGGTTAATTGATAAATCAAACGGATAGTATTTTGGCGCCTGTTTATTAATATACATATTTTAATGTTAATCGAAAAATTATACATATTTAAGATTAAAAACCCTTTCCATCTCTATTTGTACATTTATTATAAGTTTCGAGACGAATGTAATATTTTTCGTGACTTTGTATCCAGTTCGTTAAATAACAAGAAAATATATTTTTTAATTTAAATCAAATTAAAAATATTTAAGTTTTATAACCTCAAAATATATATATTTTAGTACAAACATGAATACTATATAGTTGGTACGTTAAGAGGTTTTGCTTCTAGCAGAAAACCAAGGGAATACCAAAATAGTATGAACTAAAATTGTCACAATGACAGAACATAGGAAAACTACAGATGGTATGTAGAATAGAATATAATTTGTTATATATTATGTTAATCTCCCGAGTCGAAAGGCTGGCGGCCTTGGCAGGCGCCGCTAGCCTCTACGATTTCCTTAAGTATACATATATATAGACATACATATATAGAGAGATATATAGATATATAATTAACAATTGAACATACAACTTATATATAATTATGAATACAGTCGTCATAGATCAGGGCTGTATCTTTTAACGTGATAGCGAGACAATTCAGTTTATAATATTATGACCGCCATAGAAACATTTAAAAGGGGTTTTGTTTTGATTTGAATAATATTGAAATATAAGTTCACAATATATTATTAATTAAATGAAAAAAAATAAAATAGTCCAAGTGTGAGTTACCGCCAGTAAGTTTAAACTAGGTCTAAATGTAGAAACCATTAAACTGAAACTATTTTAAAATAATGCTGTGTTAAATATTAGTATTATTTACGAGACCCTTCTTTTTTGAATCCGACTCACACTTAGCCAGTTTTTCTCGTTTTTAGCGACGTGACTCACAAGATTTGCATGCCAACAGATAAATTTGGCGATTCAAAGATTTCGTGCTAATAATATGACAACATTGATTACATAATATCTTTACAAATAAATTATATATATATATATAAAACTCATTTATTTCAAAATGTACATCATTGTGGTTTTGTTATGACTTTATTTGTTATAAAATACATATATACATCTATGTTATATTTTACTTTGAACCAATATATAGACAACTGATGACTCTTATATAAGAACAATGTAGAACGGATAAAACAAAAAAAAATAAGTAATGCGGATATGTATGCTTTTAATTGTAAAATAAATATTATTATTATGAAAACAATAAAAAAATATTAAAACAAGTCTTTACGAACTAGACATTAACGGTAGGTATACAGTAATTTTATATTACAGATTAAATAAACAAATATATATTTGTGTGTGTATAATCTGTTTTAGTTGAAAACTTAACAAGTATGTATTAAAGCAATGAAAAATATCAAAAAATACATAAAATATATAAAATTTGTAAATAATTAACATCGTAATACGGAACCGAAGCTCGTATCCGACTCGAGCTTAGCTTAGTTTCATATTAATATTATCAAATATACATTTATATATTAAAATGTACTATTATAGTATTCACATTATTCAAAACCACAAAATAGCACGCTATCGAGAGACGAAGTTCCTGACGTCAAGGAAACCGCACGCAGTATTTTATATTTCGGAGGAAAACGTTATCAATCGACTGTATTCAAATAACAACAGTTAAATCGTCTATAATTCTGACAGCTTCATTAAAAAAATACATCTTTGTAATGTGATTTGCGACGTCTTTTCTGAAATCTTGAAAATTTTGCAATATTTTTTTTTATTTTTTTGTGGTTGGTAACAACCCAAAATCTAAATTGCAAATAGTTTTCTCGGTTCTTGCTTGGTTTAAGTTTTGATAGTAATTATAGTAATATACAATGTTAGACTTTAGTTTAGTTATTTTATTTATTTATTTTATTATTATTATACTATTTTTATTATCGCTTATAACTTTAACATAACTGTCATTTTATTTATTGTCAATATAAAACGTACTGTAACATTTTTTTTTAATAATTTGAAATATATGGTAATTTTATAATATTCTTTTTTAAATAAACCTTTACTCTAGGATGAAAATATTTATCATATGATTTTATTCTCTAAAGCATATTGATCAGTTTTCGAGATCTGCATACAAATTATTTTGACATGATATATTACTGTTTTATAAAAACAATGCATCCAGTATTTAATGTATTCAGTCTTGAAAGTAAAATAAATCTACATCACACATGCTTTCACCCCCTAAGGGGTGGAAGAGGTGCATTGTATGCACCCACTTTTCACCAACGATTTTCCGTTCCATGATGTAATAGGGGGGGGGGGAGGGTTGGGTGAAACTCCATGAAATTTTTAAAATTCAACAATAATACAAATACCTTGCCGACCTTGAATTTGAACCAAGAACCTCTTAGTTACAACCTTCATATTTTTACTACGACAAGGTGACTTGAAAAATATACCTAAAGTATTCGAATAATCGTACGTATAACATATTATAAAATCAAAGACAACTGACAATTCTACTGACATTCCCAATGCGAAGTAATGTGCTATATCTATAAAACGATCTAGCGAATGATATTAGAATATTATTCCTTATAGCCCAAGCTCACTTCAGCTCTATAGCGACCGTGAACCTTGCGCAAGAGCATTCCATCGTAAACTATGACATTTTACTGACATTGCGCGTCTATAGCTCGTCTGACATTTGTAGCGTACAACAACCTTGTATAGAACTTGCTTTAGCGGGAAAATTGACACATAAATTTATACTATAAGGTACCTAGTTATCTTGTTTAGATGACTATTGTTTTTCGTAGTATTTATAAACTTTTGGCTTTAATAGTCACCTATCAAATAATGAAGTGAAATGGGCGTGTAGCCTACGCTTTACCAGTTATGTCGCTTTACCATTGAAATATATTATTGCTGACCGGTTTACGATCTATTTAACGTGGTTCGTTCACCGTTACATACTTGGCGAAGAGCAGGGATGCGGTTATCGCGTTATTTTCTCGCTTTGCTCTTTATAAAAAGCTAGCTGACGCACTGGCAAGGAGAGGTCAACGAACTGAGCAGCTGCACTCGACAACTATTTAGTGCGTTTACGGATACCGTGGCGAATTTAATTAGACATCCTATTTTATACTCTATATGTATGTCAATTTGAACAGAAACAAAAATCGATTCATTTGTAAGATGGCAGTATTTTTCTATTACTAGTTATACAAATATTGTACTATACCGAGAATAGTATTAATCAGTTGGCTTATTAGCAAGATTTAACATAAAAAAAAAAAATATATAATAAAAAGGTAGCAAAATATTATGCCGACAATTCAAGACCGGCGTCTCTGAAGTCTGGAGGAACAGTCGAAATATAAGACCACGTGAGATCAACAAGTGTCTCTACCACGCATGCGTAACCTCTCCCCTCACCGGGAAACCCAACCGCTGCGTACTTTTCCACCACGAAAATTCCATTTCACATTCCAGGTCGAATATTTTTAATCCGTGTGGGATGACTAACTATAGTTAGATTTTCCAAGTCATTTCATGCTCTTTAAGGTAGTTTATACTATTATATTATATACTATTGCATTGTGTTTACATCTATGTGGTAAGAATAGATAAGGTTACTCTGAAATGTTTGTAATAATTTTATATAATAAAATATAAGACAGCGGGGTAAAATTATCAGTCATGGGTTTTTTTGCATATATATGTATATAAAATTGTTGTTATAGATAACATCTATAAGTAATAAGTAATAAGTCCTAAATAAAATATATCTAAGATACTCCATGTAACATGTTTATAACAGAAGATTAGATATTATATAATTGAAACTTCAGCAAAATGAAACTAGTTAAAATGTTTCATACTAACTTGATATGCGTATAATGTTCAACTAATAAAACACATATCAGGAAGGGAAAGCAAATTAATTTTGAATATATTCCTTGTCAATAGTAAAGTCAACAATATTCGTCATTGAAGTCTGAAGGTGTTTATATTTAAGAGAACTCGCCTTCGACCGTCAAGATGACCTTAACGTTGGGTTACATAAAAACTCATGTCATTGCGTCAGAAAAACGACCTACAATTTACAGAAACATTAAGCTATTGGCTTAAATAAGTTAATTTCGGACGGCCTTACATTTTCACGTTTAGTGAAAGTAAAATAGGTACATGTTAAAACACTTTCAAAAGTAAAGGTTAATATGTATATTATATTTGTCTTCCTTAACGCTGTCAATTATATCTAGAAAAAAAATTAAGACCCATGAGATAAAAGGCCTACCACACGATGCAATAATCTTAAATAATACAATAAATTATTCAAAACAAGAATATTTTGTTGCCGTGATAAAATTGTCTAAATTAGCTCTACATTGTCGGGAATAACTATCCCATCACTACTTTCTCTGTTTACGTCTATTAAATGTAATAAAAATTACAATTAAAACTATTTTCAACTAAAATTTTCCTTTCAATTTACAAGTAAAGGTTAATTCTTCTTCTATATAGATGTATCAAATATGTACGTAAACATGTACTTTCATAGATACTACAAAAGTGAACAATTGTCTTTAATATAAGCACTATTCGCTACCTGCTGTACTTGGTAAACAACACTTCTATTGTAAAGTGTTACAGGAGCCTAGAATGCTATGTAACATAGGAGGCTTACATTTACAAAATAAAGGAAGAATTAATTATAAGCAATACTCATCAATCTATCGATTCTGTGTCTGAGCTGATCGAATTTTGATAGTAGAAATTAAAATGAAAATTTGTTTAAGTTACCAGTGTACATACTTCTGTATGAATTTTGTAGAAAGCAATCTAATGTTGATTTCAATCTCGAACTATAGCTCGATTATATTATGACAGCTAAAGAATATCAAGTAGATCGCAGACATAATATTCATATTTCAATAATTTATTTTTATATAATGCGAGAGTTTGTGATATTGGCCTTCATAAACAAGAAGTAATTAAAATAAAGGATATTCAAGACAACCATAAAATTAAAACTAAATATCATTTACCAATTCTATTTTTAGGTTTACCGTTCTTATCTCAAATTGACCTTGATCGACTTCACAATACTATGAGATAACAATCAACTCTAACAGCTACTTACTGACTTAAATAATCTATGATAATTGTAATGATATTATTTATTAGTAATTACTGTTAATAAACCCTTTCAAGTTATATGTGTATTGAAAACCTTCAACAATGGAATTTTCCTCGCAAGTTTATTCGATGTTCCTATTAAGTTATTAACGCTTAATCAGGGTCACTTTATATCGGTTTACTATTAATATTAGATAGATAGAGTTTGCTCACGCGATACTACCATTATTTATATTATTGTCGCTTTTTCATGTTAGCCGGAATGTATAAATAGCCTGGTTATATTAAGGAAATCATCTTTATTTAAATTAGCCGAGAACTTAAGAGTCATTTGTTAAGGACATTATTGTATGTAATCCAATCATGTATAATTTTAAAATTCTTAAGAACTCTACGCGGCCAATGAGTTTAGGTTATTTCCAACTTCTCATTCAACATCTTTTTAAAATCTGAATTGCAATAAATGTCTACCTTCAAATCCTAAAGTCCTTAGAGTTCTTGAGGAATTCCCGATTTCGTCAATCAAATTTCAATTCTATCAAATTGTATATATTTTTTAATGTACTATTAAGTCTGTGTCTTATTTATTTAACAGTCGGTGATAGATTTGTATGAAATACATAATAATTGAGATATACAATTTTTTTATTTTTATTTTTAAACTACAGGTTTTATTATTATATCAGATAAATAATAATAAAATATAACTCGATTTAAATTAATTAAAAAATACATCAAAAGGGTGATATTTATTAAAAATATAAATTTCAAAATGTTATTTAGAGGTTAAATGAAACAGTTACAAATAAATACATAAACAATAACAAGACATTTACAAGAATATTGGTTTATAGAATATAACTTGTTTTTATTATATTTATTAGAAATATGGTTAAATATCTTGTAACCATATATTATATGAAAAATATAATGATTCATCTAAACAACACATGTGATGACTGAGCTTACGATAAAAAAGTTGTTAGGGGGAATTATCCAAAAGCCTACAAATAAATAAACAACTAATGAAAATAAACCTTACACAATATATTATGACTCAAATGGTCCTTATATGTAACATATGTCATATAAGGTACTTTGCACTTTACTAAGTTGACAGGGAATGGACCAATCACTGACTGACACGTATTTAACTGAATGTTATTTAAGAGTAAAGACCTTGTAACTTGTAAATAAATATTACGTCTTTCTTGTCTCACTTTTATTGGCTTCATTTAAAACTTTTCATGAAACTTTGATATCATCTTCACCTACTTTTGAAACATTCCGAACTTTCATAACGATACCCAACCTAATTATAATGGACGTAGTATTTGCAGTTGTAAAACCTAAAAGCATAATTTTATATAACATATATTAGGAAAAAAAAAAATTTAAACAATTTATAAAGAAATCAAAATTTAATCTGTTTTTATTACTTTCTGAATAAAAAAGATTTGTCAATATCAGAATTTTCAAAAGCCTTTGAATGTCGTAATAAGAATATTAAGTAAAATTTTTATTTAATGAATAATTTTCTATTCATAGTACTACTAAGCGTCCTACTTATTGAAAAGATCTCAAGTAGTTGACTTCAAAGGATATATTTCTTTTTTCGTAATTACATCTGTAATTTCCCAGGGATACGATCTAGGTCCTCTTTTACTTAATGTGTTTATTAATAAGTAAACATTTTTAAACTTGCTCAAATATTTAATTTTAATGTAGATAGAATATTATAAAATTATATAAATGGTTTCGGGCACTATAGTGTTAATAGCTGTTAACATCTCAATTCTGTTAGGTTTTTTTATCATTAAAATTCTTAAAGAGATTATCTAATTAATAACTTTAAACAATTTTAATCGGTAGGTATGAAATGTATTGTATGTATGTACATGAAACTAAATTTTAAAAATGTAGTTGGAAAATCATACACAAGTAAAACTTTAATTTATATATTTTCCTTCGATAGTCATTCGTTGCAGGTCAACTTATTAGTTCACTCTGCTTAAATAATTCAAAAATAACAAGTAACTCCAACAAACTATGCTGAGAATGTTATTGCTAGTCTGAAGGATTTTTGTTATCAACTTTCGTGTTAAATTTGGCCCAATAACTGTACTAAAGTAATTATTATTCAATATAATTTCAGTCTGGAAACGGATAAAACATATAATATTGTAATATAATGTAATATTTAAATAATTTGTTTTGGAAATGGTTTATTGTTTATGTAAACTGTTGTTTATTGTTTAGTATTTATGTTTATTTTTATTAAAAAGCTAAGTTCTATATTATTAAATTAATAGTCTTAACACACAAACTTGTTTTGGTACATATATTTTATGAAAATCAAAGCAGAAATGTTAATGCTCTAGATCATAATAAAGTTACAACCTTTAGTCTGGACTCTGGAATAAAAATGCTGATCCAACTTATTATAATGGAATAGGCTATTATTGACGGCATATTAATCAAGTCTCCTATATGTATTACTAACAGTCTTACAGACAATCAAATTAAGTACGGGTGGAATCACTGATTTGGTTTGCTCGCTCCAAAAAGTGATTGTCTATTGGCAGTTAAGCTAATTACCAACGTAGGGAAGAACAGATTGGTACGAAGGTGGTGAAAGTTGTTTGACTGATGTTATCTCTGAGTCTATACAATCCCTAATAAGTGATGCTTAGAATCATACATCCTTGTACCGTCTTATCAGTTTTATAATATGTAAATAGATAGACGTTATCAAATAAGTGATTCTAGAAGCGCAGCTGTTACATGTCAAAGACTAATTGCTTGATCTAATGTCAAATAACATGCAAACAAATTCGTTACATAATGCCATCTTTGAAATAAATTATAACTTAATAAATTAAATAAATAAGTATATTTCCAAATTTAAAATTTCATTTTAAGGCAATGAAACATATTAAGCATTGTAGTATTTATAAAAATTAAATAAAAAACTTTAATTAAAAATTACGGCATCTCGTAATTGACAACTATCAATTATGTAACTTTAATGTTAAAGTGGTGTATTATTAAAGTGAAATCCTCATCTGTAACATTAGATCATCAAAGAAATATTTTAAACAATCTTCTAAGGAAGCAGAAGTAGAAACAGCATTGAAAATCTTCTAAACTTTGGTTTTCTGAACACAATTTGAACTCTACATACGCGCTCTACGTAAGAGTGGCAACGTCGCACTCGCGACGCAATACTCAATAACGCAAGGACGGAGTAAGAGAGCCGGCAAGCGCGGGACGGCTAGAAACAGGCGCCGCCACGTGCTTCGCGGCCTTGCCACTGTTCGCGCCTTTTTAGATAGCAAACTAATCGCTCCCACCAAACAGTTATATAATATTACATTTCTGTAGATTAGTGCGATCGTAATAAAAGAGAATCTTCTCTAGTTGTAATGTATGCAGGCAATCTGATGAGTGACGATTCGAGAATATTCGGTACTACTATTTATTTTGTTTTACATAACATTATCGACAAGAAATAGTATTTAATTTTATAGATAGTACTCTATCTTTCAATCATATGCTACGATACATCACTCCGTGAGTCTGTAGACACTTATAATAAAATAGTGACAAGGCTAACTGTATATTTACGTCCATGGTGAAGATCTAGATTGACAGAGAGAGATACAGATTGTAGAAGTTTGTGTCTAATTGTTTATTATATCAAAAAACTACTAAAGTTATTTTGATGACTTTAGTAGTTTTTTGATATAACTGCAATATTTCTTTTAATGACAAATCTATCACTCTTCAAACAAACACAGAAACGTCGACTCTACATTTATAATAACATTAAAACACACAGATTTTATCATAATTTTAAGTGATGTTATAACAGTGCAAATAAAGTCAGTCACAAAAGCAAGCTAAAAATTATAATAGATTTTTCTAGACTATTAGCAATGATTTATTCAATAGCGTAGATAAAATCGACTATAATGAATGTAGAGTTAATATGATATTTTAAATTCACAACGTAGTAAGTTAAGTTGTAAATTCAATGTCGTTGTCTGATATTATTTTAAAAGATAAAATACGTTACTTTAAAATGGAGTTCTTTATTAAAATTTATATGTTTTTTCGATTTATGATGGGATACTTCGGTTCGACTTGTATTTAATATGAAATTGGCTCGGTTTAAAGAGTATATTAGGTGTATATGTACGTTATTAGCTTGGCACAATAACCACAGTACATTAGGTATGTAGATGGGATTCAATACGGAAGTCATTATCGTATAGTGGCCTTCGCTGACACGGGACTGAGAATCGAAGTATTAATGCCCTATTTTCTATTACTAATATATTTAGTTTATAATAAATCGTAATATATAAAAATATATTAAAAGTATTTAAAAACTGGCATAAATTTCAAGTTCTGTGTAAAAATACATGCTCGAAAGTACACAACCAATTATTTTATTATAATAATTTTTTTTGTAAGATTTTTAATAAATATTAATTTAGTCTTGTATTATGGTTTATTTCTAAACTAAATACCTATATATGATACTCAAAACACCACCTGACCTTGATTATTTCGTGTTAATGTATAAATATTTTTCTGTTCCAGGTAATTAAACAATAAATAGTGTTATCTAAAAATCTTGGGTAAGATGTAAATGCGCAGTTTCATAAACGTAAATTCCGTAAAATGTTTCAATTAATACTCATATAAAATAAAGATATCCGTAGTAGGGGTTAGCCCCTACTAGGATGGTGGTGTAGTTACACACTCTTCATTATTTTAGATTATTTACAGGTCTAACAGGTCTACTGTAGTCCATCTATTCTATTATGGTTAATTAACTGATATTATCTATGAATAGTTATCGAAGCCATACTTAATTTTTTTCGCTATCACATTGAAGGTATTTAAAATTTTTATTTAAATTTCTCCCGTTAAATGTACAATGGTATTCTAAATTAATAATTAATAAAATATAATATTAATTTATTTTTTTAATGTTTTTTTCTCTGTCGATACACCGTGGGATATAACAAGTGTTTTATCAAAGATATGAAGATATTAAACACGGTATTGAAGATAATTAATCTTTTATCACAGATTACAAACCGTAGGGTTTGTAATACTGTTTTTGTACCGGTTTATAAAAAGAATTTTACTACCACTTAAATTTACATAAGAAAATCCATCATCATTTATTAATGTTAGCGAATTTATTGAATAAGAATATGATTCAGCATTTGTTGTTTAATGCATCTCTGCTGGAAAATTATGATCCAAATTTTCAAATGAATCTAAGCGAGAACACGTCCACTGGCTGTAGGTATACTTAAACCGGAGCATGCATCGTCCTAAATGCATTAGTCAAATTAGCGCACTGAGGGGGTAAAAAATTCAATTTGCCTTCAACGTTGGGCGAAAAAACGATGTGGCTGGGAAAAATTATATCCATTTTTCCCGGATCTGGTCCGAGGATTACAAAAGGCTGGCAATTCTAAAAAATCGGATTAACTTCATGGCTTATAGGAAACTGTTAAGCTATCGCGGAAGTAAAATAATGAAGGATTGGCTTTATTGCTTGTAGATTTTAATTTTATATATTTAATTTTTTAATACAAAAATATTATTTGAGTTTTATAAATATATTAATTTGGATTTGGTTTGTCTATGAAATATATACGTTTAAAATAATTTAGGTAAAGGTGGTACTTAGTGTACAATTGAACTTTATTAGGTATTGTTAAACTAATTTCGTTTTTCTATTACTGAATATTCTGAGATTTTTTTGTTGAACTCCAGGAAAAACATTTTACTTTGATCGGATGTTTTTAGAGGTGTGAGATCAAACATACAGACAGAAACTCTATAAACCATTGTTCAGAATACTCTACTTGTGAATAGTGAAGGCAGTGATTACAGGCGTTACTTCCGTTGCATAATTCCGGTATTAAAATAAACATCTTTTTAAAATAAATCCTGAACAAAAAATGATAATATCGACCAACAAACATATTAACGTTTAGTATTTTGTTTATAAAACAAAGTGACAAACGAGTAGATAGTCCATAGTAAGTGGCGCGGTCTCCCTTTTACATATGTAAATGGAGATTGATATAAATGTATAGTCACTGTTGAAGGATAAAAAGTAGACTAAGACATAGAGAGAGGAGGGTGTTTGGACTATCTACTCTCTCACTCCCTTTACTTTTCGTATTAGATGCTTTACCCCGATCTCTGTTAGACAAAAACTATTTCTATGGTTGACCCAGCCAGTATACCCGATGCATCAAACTACTATATCTAGTCCAAATTATATACACAGATCATTATAAGTTAAATATATTATTTGTTTCCCTTAATATAACCATATGTACTCATATCTATATTTATGTTTAAAATAAAAAATAAATAACTAAAAAGAAATAATTACCTTCGTTGATTAAAGAATGGCATAAGCGGAAACCTTTTTACGCGGACAAAAACTGCCGAAGGTTATGTGCAGGGTCTTAAGGCCCTTTAAACAGGTTTTGATTTACTTTAACACTTCACAGTTATCTAATAAATGCAAAACTCAGGGCTATTTAGAGTATGAGGAAGTCTTGTTACTTAATCATCGTACGGAAAATTATTAAATAATATTTATTAATAATATCTGAATTTATTCATATTATCACTTATATATAAGGGGCATATAACACATAGTTCGGGTTCAATGATATTGGTAATGTTTCTTTGTAAATAAGGAAAAATTTTGTGTAATGCGTCATTATATATACAATGTATTTTCCTAGGACACATTATACGAATAAAACCATAAAAACAATCCTTTTATGTTCAAAGGATTTTCACACTGATATCAAGCCTCGGTTTCCAAATGTTAAGGTGGGTATACACTATGGTCTCGAATCTTACCATTGTAATGTATACCGTGATCAACAGCATTTCTATGGAAATCTGATATAGGAGCGTGGAGTGCTTCAGGTATGCCAACATAGTGTATAACCACCTTAGGTATTCACTATATATATTTCATATATATTTCAACAATGTATGGTAATTCAAATCTCTTTCTCTTGTAATATCAATATATCAGAATCGAAAGTCATAAATTAATATTAGGAAAAAATATAAAAGTTTTTATTTCCTCTTTTTTCCCATAAACTTTATGAGGCTATATTTTTAGTAGTTTTGAAAAAAAAACTTTTTATTGTTACATTGTATGAGGTAAAAAGATTGATGGTAATGGAAATTAGTCTCATACATCAATTTATATTTGATTGAAGACCAACAATTATTTAATGTTATTCGTGTTCTAAAAGTAATATATTTAAATATAAATATTTTTACGTAACTTTAATTTTTTTTTTAAAATGCCTATATTGCGCTTATGTAGTATCTCTTGTTTCCAAAAATTAACTATAATTGAAAGTATGATTATTATGAAGGCTTTTACTAAAATAACTGACACCTCTAAAATAATTGCTTGTATGTTTAAAACTTTTAAATTTAATTCTAAAACGTCAAACGTCAATCTACTCTTTGCAACTGTATTACAAAAAACTGTATGTCATAAGACTCAAGTAGACATAAACTTTTAATTGTTATGTATTATTTGAATTATTTCAGCTGATTTAATTACATATAAATTTCAGCTTTTTACATTATTTTCAACTCCGTAAGAGTAATATGTATATAGTATATAGTATTCAAATTATTGAATTTCAATATTAGAATTTCTTTTTATAAGATTTTTTATTATTATTATTTACAAATTAAGCTAATTTAACAAACGACTTAACCGCGCCTTACAGAATACCAATGTCACCTGCGGTTTGTCCATACAACTATCGGGGTTATTGACAAAATTAATTAGGTCCTCAACGTTAGGCATATACTAAGCTTTAAAAGCTATAAAAATAAATCAAACTTTATATATAAGTAATATTTAAATTCACAATACAATATGAATTCTATGCAAATATCTATTTAAATAAAACCTCTTTTACTGGTGGTTCAGCCTTAAACAGTTCAGTATAAATTGTTCAATTAGAAGATAAGTTGTCAAACAAGTTTCTGAATAGCGAATAATCGCCTTCGTTACAATTATTACCTAAGCTATAATATAATTCATTTTACCGTTACGTTCCAATTTGCTAAGACTTGTTGAAGGTATTGAATAAGATTCCAAGCTTTTAAAAGCTTCAGCGATACGACTTCAGCTCTATTAATAAGTCTTTAATGCGTATTAATCATATTATAGTTTAAATCCGATTAAATTTGTATAACGATTAAATTAGTTTATGAAACTATTTAGTCAATGTTGTATCTTAACTAATTTAACCTGTGATTCTCTTCAATAGTTTGTTTATATTAGAACATAATAATTTTCCTACTCCACACATTTTTGTATCTAATTTCTTGATAGACATCGCAATTTGAGAGTCAATACACGCGTAACTAAACACACAGTGTCCTGTAACAATTATTAATTGAAAGGTTTTTGTAAATGTTTCAAAATATCTATAAACATATACTTAATTATTTAAATTTTAAATAAATGTAGAATGAAAAATAAACCAATGTGGCACATGTAATATCAACTGAAAAAATATATTAAAAGGAGAAGGATTTGATTTTAGTTGTCATTAAACAAAAACATAGATTAAAAATAAGGTTTGTAATTTTATTTTTGATCAACATTAATATTTTACAATAAAGTTAGTGTTTTACGCAGTTATTATGGATGAAAAACGTTGAGTACAATGTTTTATAAGAGCAATGCACTATTTAAAATAAAAATATTTAACTTTGAATTTACATTCGTAATGTTAGGATTCTTCGTTATAAAGGAGAAGTCTCCATAAGGGTCTTCCCCTTTTCGAGAGGTGTAATAAAAAATATATTCTTAGTCGATAAACCTACTTTTTGTTTAAATATTCTTTGATTACATTAAACATTTACAAGTTGTTAACACAATCAAAATTCATACAATAAAGTTGTAATAAGCAATAACATACATTTTTTGTGTTGAATTTTGTAGAGTTGATAGAGAATGAAAACTGATAATGCGGTTTTATTACTGTTATTTCAATTAAAAAAACGTATAAACTGAGTAATTACTTTCGCTTAATGGTTCTTCTTTCTTATTCTTCTTAAATTAGTTTATTATTATATTCTTTCTGTATCAGTAAAAGAATTCCACGTACAAAAGATGGCGCTAATACTCGACGCCTATTATTTTTGCAATTGACCAGGTATTCGACACGTCAAGGTCAAACATTACGAACAAAAACCGGCTTTGAGAAGTATTTGGCTACCGTCTTTAATTCAAGCCGATAGTTAATTTTTTATATTCATTATCATAGTGCTTGGTAATCCGGTTTAATGAAATATAATAATTTATTACTAAATCATGGTTCGACGTTTATTTCATTGATTTATTCACTGGATTTATTACTAACAACTTGATTATCATATTAAATGTAATTTTATGTCAATTCGTACTAAATTTGCATATAGGTAAATGAAATATATTATTAAATATATGTAGTTATCATTTATAAATTTAATTAGTGTGGTAATTGAAACGAACGAATAACCGGTTATCTTATTAAAATGGTGTAAGGCAATGTTTTAAAATTCATCTTACATAGTGCGGAAATCTTTGATAATGACCGGCGAATACTGATAATTATTTTAATTAACATGAAAGACGTTGTTTCCACTCGTGACACACGCCGTGCGTAATCACGAATAATTTGCATAAAGTATTTACTACAGATCTTAGTTTAAATAAAATGTGGTCATCAGCATCCACCTGCATTTATTCTAAATATTTGAGGTTAATATGTCAATTTCTTACACGATCTTCTATCATACGTCATTTCGGACACCTATGTTTGTCATTTCTTCTGTCTCCCTCTTCTCTTATAACCATCTACATTTATATTTAAGACTCTTTATATCATTTAAATTAAACTATACATTAAGAAATAAAAAAAATCGAATTCTTTAGTAATAGAAACTTGACATCAATGCCAAAACTTTATGCTTAAAATAAAATACCGTAAGCATAAAAATATAAGCATATGCTTTAAATACTTAAAAGTAACATATATTTCCGTATTAACATGTAAGTTAAATGTCTTTAAAAGCACAACTTGCCCAGAATCGTTGTTAAAGCTGAGTCCACATTTAGCGTTTTCTTTAAACTTTATTCTATTTCTTTTGTAGTTGGAAGTTTTACCTCGCTGTAACATTTTACCGAGAAGCATTTTCCGCGCGGCAATCACATCGAGTTAATAAGTTCTCGTTTCGATGGCTCCTGCGTTTTAAACTTTTAGGATATGAGATAACAAGGTAAGAAAGGAGACGTCGATTTGGCTAAGTCCACTTTAGGATCCAACTGGATTATACTTGGACGGAAAATTTCGTTCTTTCGAAAGTATCGTTCTGTTGAGTGTTACGATTTTTTTTCTTCTGATTAGTGGATAATTTATGCATGTGTTTTTCCGCAATTAGATATTATGACAACATTGTAAAAATAATACAATTACAAACTAGAATGTATTTTAATGTTAATTATATTTATCATGTTATGAATGATTTGATTCAACTTAATTATATCAAGGCAATAAAATTGAATTTATATACAATACATGTGGCCATTTTATGTTATTCACGAGTGTTTAGTTTAGTTGGATTTATGCAATTTTATGTTTGTCTTGCTATGCCTTGCCATTTTCTTGAATATATTTAATTAATTATCCTATATGTTAATATAACCAGAATGAAAATCAGTAATACTTACAATAAACTAAGAACACCAATAGCAAATAAAAGAAAAACAGCCTCTATTCCCAGCTTCCGTTCAATTACTCAGCGCGTTCTGTTAGCACCTTGCTGCTTCCCGGGCTTCATATTTTTTCTACACAGCACCTAAATTACCCTCGGACCTAATAGTTTTCACCTATTACCGGGAACGGTCCGAATTTATAGCATTCGACTGTTGATTTATCTCCTAACCCACGGGATTAACTACCGCTAACTTGGCGATAGTTAAGACTGCTATCTCTGATGTTTCAGAGAGAAAGCTCTTTCCTTTTATCTAAATTGGTGCGCTACCAATAAAGATCCGCCAGCGACTGTCGTAAACCATTCGCCCCATACGCTTCATTATGGCACAAAGTTTTAGATATGATGGTACCGTTTTATTGTCCACCGATGTCGCGAGATCTCTATCGATAATGGGATTCTGCGTTTCAATGTCGGACTCGACGCCCACGTACCTGGACACGTCATACCGCTCTACAAGTCGGATTTGTTCTTGGAATTACATACCGATTACGTGGTATTATTGATAAGACATTTATTAAGTACTTTATATATACTATTTTATTATTATTACCTTCTAATTATACGATAACATTATGAATTATTATTTATTAAATATCATAATATTTACCAATCCAATATCACTTATACAATTTCCCTTAATCCGAGTTTAGTGACAGTCAAATGCATTTATAAATTATAGTCAAAACTTTGCTATCAAAGGCTTAACTTTAAACATAACTGTCTCTTTCTGATACAAGAGGCGCTTTTAACGTGAGACAAAGACAGATAAATCTTTCCTAATTGAGTTTGTCATAAAAATTGAAAGTTTGTCGCTCCCAGGGCCGCACTTTACAAACTACTTTTAATCCATTCTCCTCTGAAAGCAACTTTTAATTTATTGTGAGTGCTAAGTTTTCTACAGTTATTCTAGATATATGTTCGTCCAAGTTTACCCTTGTTCAATCTATGGTGATGTAATTGTTTGGTACGATGGGATTTTACTAAACTAGCAGATGCTATATATTATGTATGAAAAGTTTTTAAAGTGATGATGTTTAAAATCTCTTCTTATTTCATTTGCCATTTAGATTTGACATTTGGTATTGACAATAAACCTTTTCAACCAAGTTAAGCTTATTTTATTTTTAAATTTATATATTGATTTAATGAAAATATTATTAGAATGTGTAGAATGTTTTTTTAAGAAATTAATTTCCTTTGAAGTCTTGGTAAGAGTTTTTGGAAAAAGCCCAGTAGATATCGCATCGGTTAAAAACGTTTATACTTAAAATATTACACTTTTTAAGATGGGTTGAGACGCGGTAGTTCAATTGGCAAAGCGACGGACGGTATCCCATAAGTCGTAGGTACGATTCATGTCATTGTTAATGAAATGTTCATTCTATATTTATTTAAAATTTCTTCATGCCATTTTTAAAAGGTAATTGCAGAAACTGTAAATTTAAGTTATTATGTTAATAAAAAATAATTGAATTATATAGAGATTTTAATATTTGCCAGAAGTAATTTCTAAAATGTAGGTATAATAACATTCTTAAAATATTTTACGCCAATTGTAATTCAATATTTCCTAGGTTTTATTTGACCTAATATGGGTTATAAAAATAATATTTAGTGTTTTGTAATAATATCCCCATAAATATAGAAATACATAACCTAATATTATTTAACATCTTAGCAAACTACAGCCACTGATGTTAAGACACGAGCATTTTATGTCAGAACTATGTCAATCTAACTTTTAAGATTATCACTTCCGCTTTCGCCTACTATAGCTTACCTGCTTAGCATTAGACAAGGTACACACTAAAGTATAGCTTCGTCATTGAAAAAACATTTTTTAAAAATTATATACTTTTAAAGAAAAATAAAACAATATCACATAATAAAAGTATTATTAATTTAATGTTCTATGCAATGGAATAATATATTTAGAAAATATCAATTACATTTTGATCGATGTTACGTTTAAAAAGAAAATTGATTTTAATTATTTTCACAAGTTACAGTTCCGAACGTAATGTCAATGTCATAGCCGCCAGTTCGCTTCTGTTCGTAAGTGTAGTGGAAGCTTCAGAATCGTGGCGTCGGTGTGGCGCGCTTTCCCCCGCTACCTAAAAAAGTTGCAAGTTACTGGGCGGCGCCGGAGAACATTCAAATTTATCGATTGTCCCGCGTTCCTCATTACAGCATCCTTCAAATTTACCCGCTCACTAACCTAGCCCTTCCGAACACTACACTATTGCCACATTACTTTTTATCCCTAGTCGACGAGGCCGTATCTTTTTTTCATCGTCAGTTATTATTGTCCGTTAAAGTTTAAGTGCTCGGCGGCTAACTTTCGATGTCTTCGTGATTTACGAGGAGCCGTTTCGAAGTGTTTTATCGAGCATAAATGTAAGTTCGCTACTTGTTGAGATTGAAGGTCGAGTTACTCGATTTGTTATCAGTACAGTGGGTCAATGTTTTTTAATCAATTGGATATGAATATAGTCGCGTTGTGGTACAGTGCTAAGTGGTGGGGCATACGTCTTATGGAGGAAGGAGGTATGTCGTCGAACAGTAGTTTCGCATCTGCGAGCGGTGGGGTGGGGGGCAATGATCCATTAATCTGGCAGAAGCCCATGTGGCGCCAGCGATGTACCTGCCGACGCGACGCGCGGACGCCTACCTAACGACACAGATCGTACAATTGAACATGTGCAAATGTATGGAATTATCGAACTGTCAATTCATTACCCATACCAGTTGCCCATACATGCAATATTTTTTTTTTATTCTTGAAGTTTATTTTTTTATTACAATTAAATAATGCATCAATAATTAATACCTAAATGGAATGTAGAAATAGTTCTTTTTTTATGTGAAATTATTGATATAAAATAATATTCAGAACAGTATCAATTTATTAAAACACGTGGTATTAAAATAAGTCTCTGTGTTTATTTAATAGGGCTGAAGCGAAATATATTTCTGCTAGCCGGAACTCAAATGGCACACGCATCAAGCGAAGATCCGGTGGCCGGAAATAATTGTAACTAAGGGATTTCCATCAAATTTTTATTCGACGTACCGAGAAATATTAAACGAAAAAAGAAAATAACGCAGTATTTCCTAATGTACTCGAATGCGACAACCGGTTTTTGTTAATTTAATTAATTGAACATTTAGAACATTAAACACTTTAACATCTTATCTCGTAGCTTGTAGCCTCTTCTCTCAAGTGCTGGTGTAGCGGTATGATAATTATGGCCATTCACAAGCCTCAATTCACTAAGTGGAATATTTTACTTATCCTCCTGGCGTTCCGCAAGGCACGGCCACCTTCTTATATATATTGAGATACATCACTAACATTCATTATCACAAATACCTTTTACCTTATTCTGCCGATACTAGATCAAGAGGGATTTAGGGTGAAAACGACCTACTTTCTTGATATACTTTGTTCCGTTCTAGTTGATGAGTTTTCTCTAGATGAGATTTAGTGAACGTTACAGAACACAAAACTGACATTTGTGAAACGAACATCACTGAATTTAAATGCGAGCTCGCACGATGCATCACGTCACCGAATGCGGAAACAGTGGCGTCGCCACCCATTCCACCAAAATCTGTCGCCATATTTCAATCGTTGAATTGACACATCGCTTTTCGAAACCATAAACTTTCACGCGAAAACTTTAACCTAGCATATTTACCTTAGAAATTCCTCAGTACAGATATCGACTTATTTGACGAGTAAAAACTTATAGATAGGTCATGCTCCAACCGGTGAGGAACTTTTCACATAAATTGGCGGTCATTCGACGCGAATATGCTGACTGAGGGAGTAACAAATATGCCAAGTTGGGTTGTTATAACAGCGATATGTAAGTTTTGTGATACTTCGCCATTAAGTTTATGGAAACGACAGTCGAGATTACATCGCACTTTCTGAAAGCTTTGCGTAATTCTTTTCTATAGCCTGTCGAGACCGATAGGTATCAGTAAGACAATGGAACTCCGAGGATTAATATATGATAAATGTAAATCTAATAATTTCGATGAGATGTTAAAAATGTTAATGTAATCTGTCAAACGGCACCCTAATTGTAATTTAATTAGGGAGCAGTTTTCTCATCGCAGTAGGCATGACAATACCGCATTAAAATGATTAATTTTTGTGAAATCGCCGAAGGTGTCGGCTGCGAATCTTCTTAACGGACGATTAATCTTGTTCCTTGCAAACACATTCATTGTACGACGATCCCGATATTTTTTCTGTCTTACACAATACCATTAGGAAACTGTTAGCTCTAGTTGGTGGTACGCTCTTCCCACCATCTCGTTGAGCCCTTTGAAGGATTGAAAAGGTGTTTGCGTTCCGCTTTAAGAAAAATAGATCTCCCCTCGGCTTGAAAAAATTTCGTCATCACTTAGGCTTCGATAGTTATTACAACGCGAATGAAATGTTTTAATTTTCCATCGTCATTCGCTCACAATGAATCTTTATCTAAGACGAATTTCATATAGTCATTCTTTGTACATCAAATAATAAAAAATGTTTTCAAATATTGTGTTTGTTTACATATTTATTTGGTACCAAGATACAATTAAAATTCTAAACATTCTTTTAAAAGAGATAAATTAATATATACTAAACGACTGATAAACAAAATTAAAATCTGAAATTTAAATATGGCGGAAGAGATATTCGTATCTTATTTCAATCATAAACGCATATTGGCACACTGTAAGGTATCTTAGGTAGGGTCAAGAGTGCCGACTGTCAGATTTAGATCTGGGCACTTGCCAGCATCCAGACCACTTCTGTTCTCTGCTCATAGCATTTTTAGTTCTTTTATTGTTTGGGCAATTAGTACTACTAGAGTATTAAAATAAACTATATTTAACTTTAATAAATAAAATAGTGTTATTTATTTTACCGTATTGCTTGTAATTCTCATTACATATGCATAAATAAGTAGTTATTAACATTTATAATAAATTTTCCCTCATAAAAAATATTGCATTAATACATGTTTTCTTTGTATTAAAATATGTAAAGTAAGATGATATAAGTATTAATATTATTTTAAACAGGTTTTTAATTATTTAACCACCATTAATATTACTAAGCAACATAAAATTTTTTAATAAAAAAATACGTAATGAAAATTTTACAAATTAAGAATTAAAAAAAAACTAAAACTTAGGAACGCTTAAATACGTTTAAATAAAGATTCGAATAAAATGATTCTGAATGACGTATTCAAATCAGGTCATCACAGATTCCGACCTCAATTCAATCAAATTACCAAAATTTCAATGTTCTATTAACTTAAACTTTGCTGCGGTGGCTAAGTGAATTTATTTATATTTAGTTATCGCCTTTTGGAATACTCATCTTGCTAACGTTTCGGTAAGTTGAATAATTAAATTTGTCAGTGTCGGTTGACATGGCGTAGATTTTCTTCCGAATTTTCAATGGTGTCACGTCTATGAGTCCCTCCCTTCGCCTCGTATTGTGTTATCGTGATTCTCCGATTTGAATTATTTATTGTTTGACTTCACACTTCGGATTCTCTGAATAGTCTCGCTTTCGATACAATTTAAACTAAATCATGAAATTATTTATGCAAAGCAATATCTCAGGTTTTATATTATATGTATGTAAAACTGATTAGAGCTAATTTTGAATATAGATAATAAATATTATATTAATATTTTTGACATACAATCAAAAAATCCAAATGATATCCCTTGAATATAATTAATTAATATTGTATAAAAAATATATTTATATTTTTACTATGGGCCTCGCAAGTGGGAAATTCGAAATAGTTCTCCAAAGAGGTCGAAACATAAATAAAATGTTATGTCATTTAAAAAAAAAAGATTTTACACTTTAAAAAATTACGAACTCATTCCCGTATACGGTTAAGTCGAGCACAATGCGGTCTTGACATTATTAAAAACGCGAACAAAATTATTAAGATCACATACAAGGTACTCTTTATTGATTGGAACACATTCAGCTGTACGTATTCTCAGGTTTTATTCAATAATACATTTTTACACGCCAGGAGAAGTATTACTGCTCTATTGTAATGCATTTTGAAGGCCCTGCACTCCTCGTGTTGCGTTGTTCCACTGAATTATTCAATACGCCATCGTTTAGATCATTTCGCTTCCACGTTCTTTTTTTAAAATATTCCTTCTCGAAGGTTACAATAATTCTCTGCGTAGATTGAAAATCCGATAATGAAAGCTGCTTATAAAATGTTAAATTTTTTGTTCATTTATATACTTTTTTATTGATTTGTATTTTGCACGAGGTTAGGTTTTCTTCGCACAGTGTCTTCTTATTATATTATCACTAAATGCTGATAAGTGTAGCTATATAGTAATTAGAAATAAAATAAATTAAAACCATAATAAGATTTCTCTTGCAGTTAAACTATCATATATGTTGACTTAAGCCATAAATATCATCACACCAAACCAAACCAAACCAAACCAAACATCCATTTAGAAGTTTTTTTAGATTCGCAAGAAATTAACAAACCATCTAAAAGATAAAATTTTCAAAACTATTACTTTGTTTTCATACATGTAGCAATTGTAATTTCTATTGTTTGCAGATTAGATACTATATAACTGAAAATAAAAAGTATAAGCTTTCGTTACATACAAATTACAACCAGATAAAATAATGATAATAATAATAATAAATGTTCCCATAACCTACAACACAGTGATATAATTTTCAAAGTCATAAACCACGGAAATCATAAGCCATTGATTTTGAAGATTGTGTAACACGGTATTATAGCATGGAACTTCGACAAAATTTAAGTCGGAGAAGCATTAAAGGGGACGCCGACGGAGACGGTTAATTCACCCCATAAGGGTCGCTGTGGCGCCAAAGATCCTGCCGTACACAAAATCCTAAGTACGATCTCGTACGAACCTTGTTCCCGTCTTTCTCATGACTATCTCGCGTAATACTATAATATGTACAAAGGAACCGTTTCGTTTTACATGTATTTTGCTGACATTAAAATTTGATCTTTTCTAGGCGATCTATTTTCGTTCCTTTTAATCCTTCAAACAATATATATAGGCTTTGGATTGATACTAATAAAAATAGTTGCCCACAAAAAATCTGTATTATTTTATTACTTTCCTAGTAATTGTATCCTGTAAGAATATTTAGTGGAGCGAAGGAAAAATACGACCACATAAAATATAGTAAATTAAAGAAAAAGTAAATAAATCCGGAACCTAACGAACGTGATGCTACAGTAGCAGAAAATTAGATTAAGTTTAGAGCATTCAGTACAATTGGGAACAAAGAATTTGTAGTGAAGCATAACTAACAAAAACATAGGTTTAAAATATTTTATTCAATAAATTCAAGTTAATCTTCATTTGTTCAGTTACTAGCGTCACAATTATCCAGCGGCAATTCTTGGTAAGGGCTTTTGGCGACAAATCCATCAGTGTGTCGACAGGTCATTTGTTGCGTGTGTTTTCACGCTTGATAAACGACGCAACTTGTCCACGTTTAGTAGATTTATGCATCAGTCCAATTGTGCATTAATCGTAAGTAAATAAAGAAAGAATTTTGGTTTTCTTCGATAATCATAAATATAAATGTCCGCTTAATAGTTCTGAGCATTTTTTTTATCAATAGCTCTTCTACAGTACTAAACGGATTTTTTGAAAAAGTTTTAATAAATTTCACCAGGTATCACAGTAAAAATAATACTAGCTGGGTTGTATAATAAATTTTAAAGTGAATGTTAAATCTTAACATAATAAATGCATTTCAAAAATTCACCTAAAACTTCCGATAGATAACATCCGTGTTAAATTGCGCGTGAAGACGATAAAATATTCGTGTTTTACAGGGAACCGTTTTTACATTTTTTTTATGATATAGGTAAAAACTATATACGTAAATGAACGATACGAGAAAGTGGCAGCTCTTAGGGCACGCAAAAATTATTTATGGATTCTTTTATTGCTAAACTTCATTCATTGCTGTGGTTGCTTTTATTCCTTCAACGGAAAAAGTTGTGAGATTTTATTACCGGTGTGAGATAGGACACGTTATTGCACTAACTTTGAGTTGGAATTAAAATAGATTTTTTGCGGTCAACTATTCCAATATACGTTTTATTAGAGTTGGGTAGTTAATTTCTGTGAACTTTATTTAAAAGTTTTCCGTAAATATTGAAAGCATATAAAATTTAATATTACTTCGTTTGCCATTTCCAATTATCAAGGTATTTATTTTATTGCAATAACTCCAACAAGTTTTTTTATAGCAAATCAAGTTAACCCATGATTGTTGGTTGCAGAACTCGATTCGTCACAACCTGTCGCTGCACAACCGGTTTATGCGGGTCCAGAACGAGGGTACAGGAAAATCGTCGTGGTGGATGATCAACCCGGACGCGAAGCCAGGAAAATCAGTTAGAAGACGAGCGCAGTCCATGGAGACGTCAAAGTCAGAAAAAAGGAGAGGCAGGGTTAAGAAAAAGGTATTATAATATATTTTTAACTATAGGTAAACTTTCGTTTAGTTCTTAAAATAATATTATATTTAATATAATATTGGTTCTCGTTATAACAGCCCGATGCGTTAAGAAATGGAATAACAGCTGATGCCACATCGAGTCCAAGTAGTTCATTATCAGAAAGTGTTGACCACTTTCCTGATTCTCCAATACACAGGTATTACGAATATAAATAATCTTATAGTAAATTAGATTTAAATTAGTAAATAGAAGGGCATATAGTTTATAGATTAGCTGCTTTAAATATAATGAATTTACATTTTAACGAATTTTAAAGGTCAAGCCTTTGTGTAGTAATAGATTGATTTTAAGTCCATATCGAAGACGGGATGGGCGTGAAAGCAAATGTTTTGCTAAATAGTATCTAGTTTCACATCAACATACAAATAACCCGCATGAAAATCCACTTTATTACAAAAAACTGCCGATTGACGTAAAGCTACGTTGACCGCGCTAATAAAATTGAGTTATACGAACACTGTAACTTTACGATAAAAGGTTTTAAATCATTCACGACCATTAGATGATGAGTTATACGGATTCTGAACCTCGTCACTCCTTCAATATTTAACATTTTTATTGCCGAATATCTGTCACAATTACGAATATAATTGATGTTTCTATTGGACAGTTTGTATTAATACCGAGCAGCCCTTAACAAGTTTGGATAATATTTTTTGACATAGTTTGCCATAAATTGTTTCTTTTCTGACCATTCTACTCGTTATGATGATCGCTTCACTTGGCATACATGTTAACGGTGTAATATATACATTATATACATTATAATAGAGATTAAATTTGCATGTTCATGTCATAATATTTTTACTTGATAAGTTTAGATATATAGAGGGCAAAGCTCAGTTTTATTTCCGCTTCTAATTTTAATTATTTGCCACTGAAATGTCGATTAAAAATAACCATGACATTTATTTTTTTGTCATGGTCATTACTTAGGATCGATATTTGAGAAGATAATTTTTTGACGCTTATTCGCTTTGCCGTAGCAGCAGTTTTAGACTGTCACCGGACTTCCGTCCGAGGGCACCGTCCAATGCATCATCATGTGGTCGCCTGTCACCGATACCTTCCCTAATACCATCGGAACGAGATTGGGATTACACGCCCGCAGGGGACTTTGCCTCAACCAATGATTTTACTCAAGCCGATTTCGCTCAAGATGAATTAGCAGGAACACTTGCGGACTCGATGAAACTCCATGGCGCGGATCCATACCTTAATACGTAAGACAAAAAGTTACGCTTAGCTAGGTTACATTTATTTTACTTATAAGCCATAGTAGGTCACGTTGTTACAAAGTAGAATGCGTGCCGTAGAAAGCTTAAAGATACATTTCTCATTGATTTTTTTACCAAACAGTACATTAAGATATAAGAAACAACTTCTACTATCACCTGAATGATAACAACTTAATAGCAATTGGAAAGGAAATTTAAGACATAACATGGTCCATATTAAATCAGAATGAATTCTAAATTTTTCTCAATTGTAATGAAACATGAAAACCAGGTACGTGCCAACCACATCATCCTCGTCCGGTAACTACCGTTTCGCATACCCGTGCGTGCGACATCCGCATGGCGGCTGTGCGTGTACCTCGCTGTACCCCGCGCACCCCGCTCACCCGCACCACGACCACTTTGTTAGACCTCCACTACCAGCTGACTCGGCTGACATCATGCAAACAGGTACACTTGGAGAATTAACACAAAACATAGATGGCGTCCTTAGGAGGTAGAGGTGACGTTGTTTCTAAAACCTTTGCAAATTTATATTAAGCATTCAATATTGTGTATATAGAAAACAGCCAGACCCAAATGGTGACGACAGATGCAGCGCTCATGAATGGAGGCATAATGGTGCAGCCCGGGGCCATGGGCCCTACGACGGTGATGGGGCAGATCATGGGGGCTCTCAACACTGGACTTGCAGAAGACTTAAATATTGAAACCTTGGAACATAGCTTTGACTGTAATGTCGAGGAGGTGAGTGAATTCTTTTAGTTGATAATCTTATATAAACAAAAAGTTATCCTTTATTATCTATATTTTTAACAAAAGTATCGTTTTTGTTGGAAATAACGATTTCGAAATTTTAATTATTTTTACATTAGTGATAATCAATATTCTATACATTAAATTTGTATCCTAGGTGATCAATCACGAACTGAGGATGGACGGTACATTGGACTTCAACTTCGCGCAGCAGAACACAGCTATGGCAGCGGAAGCGGAGAGTCAATTCGTGGTTCCAGCGCCTCCAGTCCCCACCACTCTGTCAGGGGGGGGTGCCCACACGCCGTACTCCGTAGCCCCCTCTTGGGTCCACTGATCGTTTAAGAGTTAGACTACGATGGGGAAGTTTCATGTTCAACAAAATTATTTTTAACGGACTTATGATTTAAGAACATCCTATTTTGATAGGGTTGGGAAATTTCTCCATTTTGTTTTATGTAAATACGACGCAGACAATTTCTGTTCAAGTTTGTTAATTTTGCATTGTAGTCGAGATTTTTGTTTATCATGTTAACTAATGTTAGAATTTTATTTAGATATAATGTTAAGCGGTTACCGATCGTTGTTGATGTGTCAATTGTGTAAGTAGGATATAGATTTAGCTAGGTGGAAGCTTGTGATATGAATAGTTTATTATTTAAGTGGACCGAAGGGGGGCTTCCGGTGGATCGTATTCATTGGGAGAAGAGGTAATTATCTTAAATATTTATTTTGAATAATATAAACAATATTGAAACTGCAGCATCTTCTGTTTTTTTAATTCATTTTAATATAAACGAATGAAAATAATATATATCATATAATAATGCGTGTACATAGACAAGTTAAAAACTGTCTATTACTGGACAATACAGATGCAATAAATCTTTCAAATATCAGCGTTAATCCAAGTAAAGTTTTCTAGTAGTGTCCAATAACTCAGTCTCGCCAGTATCTCTTACGAACTATAACTTTATTGTTTCGTGCAAACAGCGGATGGCAATCTGACCCCATTTTCGAGTATTTAAGACGAAGATAGAACCAGAACTTTTGTACGCTTTGCACTTTATTTTCGTTACTATTGTGAAATATTATTAAAGATAAATGTAATTTATCACTTTGATACAAATAATGAATGATTTTACTTATAGCGTTTTGCCAAATTGTTTCGGAAATAATACACAATAAGTTTTAACAAGTTATGAGGAAATTATCTTAATTTTCCAAATCATTGTACTTATTTAAATTAAATGAAAATAATATAAATTAAAAATTAATCATGTATTGAAATTAAATGAAAATAATAAAAATTAAGTGATAAAACTGTAGCTAAAAATACACATATGTCATGCCACATGTGTAGTTTTAGCTATGTCGTTATCACTTAATTTTTATTATTTTCATTTAATTTTTATTATTTTCCTATAAGACATTTAATTAATATTACATATAAGAACATTTTTCATTTTATGAAAATAACTCCAGAACACCGAAAATACAACTCATTTTCTTTTACGGCAGTCCTGTATAACAAGAATGGCTAAATCATATATATGCCTCTTTGTACGTGGATTATGACACGTGATATCTTTTATTTATGAAAGAATGTTGACAAGAAAAAAGATTGACGGGTTGCGAAAACCAGGATTCAAGAAAAACCGACCAATATAGAATAAAGTCTACACAACACTAAACTAAACTTATAATATCTAATATAAATTAAAAAAAAAATAATAATAATAATAATATTATTTAATTACTTGTGTGAAATCTTCCGTCTGTTAATAATTATACAATGATAAATAAATTTAATGATGTCACTGTAATTATATTACTTTTAACGTTTTTGTTAGCAGCGACTACACTTGTCAGTCCTGACCTTTAGCTCTTGGGGCGTTTGTTTGCAAATTATATCAGGTTATGAATAAATAATACTTAGGTGAATAAGCGGGGCTAGAAAAAAAGAAGGAATTCCAGTTCTCTCTCTTTATATATATAAATATTACAAATATAATATATATAGAACTAAAACAATGCAGTTACCATGACGACCATTTGTCATTAGTTCAGTGGTATGAATAATAATTATAATTAAATCGCGATCCAACGTGGTCTGGGAGAACCGTAATTCAATTTCACCAGTGAATAGTCCTATTTGTGCGCTAATGAGGGAGACCGGAGCCAGTAATTAATCATATCATTTTTAGCGTGAGCGGTGCCGTCTCTTGGAGTCGAGCGATCGCCTCCAAATAATGGAATATTACGAAAAAAATCCGTAGAATACGACGCTAGATTAAACTCGCTTCGATAATGACTTGTTTTTAGCGAAAAGAATACGTCTTAACCAGGCGGTGAGGTTTTTGTTAATTTTTTAATTCTTCAACGTTAGAAGTTAATGGGCGATGAAAATACGTGTTCTTTTCATTGGTTTATTATTTGTTGTGTTTTTTCAAGTTAAGGACATATTTCCTCGCCTTATAGAAATTTTACCTTCACAATATCTATTGATAACGTTGGTATGTAAAATCGTTTGTTCTTTCTGCCTGTATACATACATGCCTAAATTCCATAGCTGTTATAGGTTCGTTGTAGTTATTTGTATGAGCATAGTTTTATATGCAAATTATTCAACGCAAATACTTAACAGAAATAAAATATTTTTAATTATATCTATTAAGTTTTATTTAATTTTTTGTAATCACTTAAATCGTCAATTTAGATAATATAAAGCATTACTTAAATTGAATAAAAACTTGGCAACTTAATCGAATTGAACTTTAATCAAGCGAAAAGAACTGAAAAGAACGATGACGTTCAACTTAACTTTTTATATTAACAAGCTGATTTTCATAAAGAGTCGTTTAAATTTCCGAACTCATCCAGTATTCTGGTCGGCTAGCGTCGTAATTAGGAACGGGCCCACCTTTACACACGATTTCACGGCACTTGTTAAAAGTTTTCAATTGCGTTACGAGGGGACCTTTCAAGGAATTTATTCATTATATTCTCCCCTCCACCCCCTACTTAATAAAACGCTTCTTTGCTATCTTTTTATTTCCTCGTTCTTTGGTTGTCCCCTTCTACTTAAGTATTTTAAATATTTGCCGCATGGCCTCTCAAATGAGTGATGAATTATACATTTCCAAAAATTCATTCAGTTTTATTAGATTTTTCTTTACGTCTATTTTGAGTTGTGCATCTGATAACTGAACAACCGTTTTTTATCCCCATAAACCAAGTTATAAAAGTATCCTAATCAAATGCCATACTTCAAAATCTTATTAAAGTTGAGTAATAGGAATTTGAATATTGAGATTCTGTCGCCTTCCTATACTCAATTTACATCGTCATGTCCTAACGTCTATTTTAAAAGTTCGTGTTTCGCATTCAGGCCAAGTCTGTTGGATGTAAGCGGCATATCCAACAAGTTGCCTCTTTATTGTTTGACAGCAAAGTCGCGTTTTTGATCGGATATTTAAATGAAGGCAACACAGTTATGGCTGTCAATTTTATAACTTGGCGGGAATTTTTCAGCGCGTTCAGAAACTAAGATGGATGTTAATCATTTTATCGATGGTTTTATATTTATTTATTATAACCATAATACAATAATACAGCGTTTAGAAATATGTTTTTTTTTATTTAAAGTTAGGAAATGAAATATAAAATGATTACTTAAGCTATATTACACAGAATTAAATTCTCTGGTTGAATTATAAAATGGCATTTGTTACTTTAGCTAATTTGTGGTGTAAAGTGATGAAACGATGAGGGGTGTAATTTAGTAAAAGACTTTAGAATTCTTCCTTGACGTCCGCTAGCAAATTGGATTACTCGAAGCCTGTACTGGATTTTATGATAATGTAGAGACTCCAAATGTAGAGATTATTAGAAAATAAACCGAGCTAAAAGAGAAAATGATTTTCTCTGGTAAATTCTTTATAATATAGAAAGTCAGTTTATTTCTATGAAGATTTTAAACCACAATAATTAACTCAAGTTTATTGTAATAATATAAAAAAAAAGTTCTTTATTTGAGGACCTGCAATTTTAAATACACTTATATGTAGAGATAGGATTAATCACTTTACTCACATATAAATTAGTTTTACGTAAAGACTAAGTAATACGCAAAATGCATCTCTACATAGAGCCACGCGGCTGGGCGGAGGGCGGCGCCGCCCCGCCTACATGCAACAGGCACTACGCCTACCAACTCAACATGTCCTGACTTCTTATATGCTGTTGTATGTTGGTCTTTAATTCTTACCACATAAATCATATCATTTGTTACCCTTGTGTTTCAGGTTTACACGCAATTTTAAAGAGTGACCAAAAAATTTTATAATAATGATTAGGTGCGTCATTAATGACAAATTTATTTATTTAATTTTCCCTAAAATACACATAATGGGATATATCACGTACGAAGAAGAATGATTCAGTAAATTTAGTGTAATCTGTTGTTAAATATTGTTGGAAAACCTGACTGACTTTTTAGAGGAAAACCGTAAAACTGTATTTCATGAAGTAAAGAGTTTTGGACAAATGGACATTATTTAGTTTTTTTCTGCTTCATTAAATCGAAAATATCTATAAATGAAGTGTCCTTTCACTTAGATAGGGGTTCTGTTAGGTCCCACCATAATGCATGTAAAACTTAAAAATTTAAGCATTTTTTGTACTTTTTAATAAAAAATATCCTATTTCATACTCAATATTACACCATTCTCATTTCACTTTAAATCTAAAAACTTTTTATATTTTAGTGTTAAAATACAAAGAGTTATATTTAGTATTAAATAATTAATACAAAATTCATTTACACGACCCGGATTAAAACCTACGACCTCTATATCTCAAAGGGACTGAAAATTGTTCATAAATTTTCATGTTATATATTTCTTGAAAATTTCAACATTATAATGACTTACACACTTCTGAACATAACACTTTATATGTGAATTTAATATACAAAATTATATATCTCCTAAAAATCAGTAAAAGAACCCAATAGCTATGAAATATATAAAATCTCAGTAAAGGAAGCGCGCCCTAAATAGCACGAGAGTTAAGATGTTGGTACACTGAATAAATTTACGCGTTCGCCGGAATCACTCGATAACCAAGCTATGCTTTATAGCCCATGACATCCGAAACTGAATTTATTGTCCTACGATTCAAGAAAAAAGCGGATTAGTGCAAGAATATTGTGTGAAAATACTTTGGAAATAGGCGCAAAATACATAGTTTTCTCTGAAATAGCTACTGTGGTGCTTAAAATGTAGATTTGTTTCAAATATAATATTAAAACACTTAGGTATATTTAATTAGTGATATATTACATAGACACTCAGACTTAGACTAAGAAAAATCTATCTATCAGACTGAAACGCTATCTTCAAACACATATACTTCATTCAGTGATTTTCATTCACCCTGTTAAATTTAAATGCACATACTAATATACTAGAGATAACATCAGTAACTCGCTCGCTTGTCTGTAAGACTAGTTCTGTAATGTAACAGTCATTAATGCATTTCGGTCAATCCTACGTTCCTAAGATAGATAGGTAGATAGGAAATCAATCCTTTGTTAATATTCGATCCATATACAATACAGCTTAAAATAAGTTATGACGAACTGATTGACATGTGTCATGTACTGATGATCTACATTACATGTTATAGATTATATTGAATTAGATTCTATCGTAACCGAATGCGAGATTTTTTTTACATTTTTATACATAATTGAAATAATCTTCTAAAAATTCAAAGCTTTTCTCTAAAGATTTTCCTCTCTTTTTATTCCTAGAAAATATAATAAGAGATATTGATAGGATTAATTCTAGCACAACAAATCTATAAAGATGTTAAATTACCTGTAATATTGAATAATAATTTTATTAGTACTTTTGTTAAATACATTTGGTAAGAAATAAGTTGTGAAAACTTTCCAAGAAATGTAAAAGTTTGTCTCTCCTTATCTTTATGGGCAGGTACGTCCCAATCTCCTAAAAGAGTTTAAATTGGTGACGTTATTAGGCAAAATCAAATATGTTCAAAATAAGTTGAGAAGTTAGAAGTTAGATAAAAAATTTACTCAAAATGATAACTAAATCTTTATTTAATGTAAAGTAATTACATATGTCGATTAGTTTTCTATGTAATAATAATAATATAATAATTTAAGCAACTTAACGATTTAGTAGGTTACACTAATCCACTAAACATTTTTGTAATATAAAAATATTCTTAATCATATCCTTAACGTGTTAAATTACGCCAAAAATACATATTTTAATGTTCAAATAAAGTTGAATCTTCTTATAATTTATCTAATATTATCTTATATTACAGACCTCATTCAAACAGACGTGGTTTATTTAGCTTTTATTTCGGGGAAGCCAATTATCTGCATCACATATTATGCTGCTCACTTTATTCTGAGCAATGAACGGAGAAAGTCCATTGCTGAATATGCGACAGATTTATTGTACCTACTAGTAAAGTGCTAGCAATGTTTATCGATAAAAGTACAATTTTTAATTTTGATACTCATATTGAATATAATATTCCGCGTACTATAGCCATCATAACTGTACATTGTTATGGAAATTTTTGACTGGTTTGATTATTAAAAATAGAAAAAAAATAAAGGTAAATATTTTATACTCTGATAGTGAGATTTTTTAAATAAATGCTTGTATAATTGTCGTAATATGTTAGAAATTTAAATAAAGTTTTTAACTATTTGATATTAGTAATAAACAATTGGAAATAATTAATATCTATATAGCCAATTAGTTACAGTAAAAAACATATTATAGTGGAATTCAATTCATTCCGTTTTTATTTCTTAACATTGATTGATTTATCTTAACAAGTATTTCCATTATTTTCCATAATACGTCAATAAGAATTTCCTGATCAATTGAATATAAAATCATCGATAAGGAATCCATGGTACATCACTATGAAATCCGTCACCTGAGGGTGGGGGGAAGTGTCGGCGTCAGTGTGGCGGGCAGGTTACGATTTACACTCAACCAGCTCAGCAAAACTACGAAATGCTGATCCACATAGAGACGCTGCGTGAGAATTAAATGGAGATTACGATGACGTCACTACTATTAATTACGTAGTTATTGTAACTTATTTTGAGTGGGTTTCCAACTTTTATAGTTATACTGATTGTATTCTTGAAACGTGAAGGTTTTATCTATAATTATATCTCTTATACATATAATATATTTATGAAATGATTAAAATTCTCTATGGAAATGTTTAACTACGTTACTTTTATTTGAGACAGTCTACACTCGAACGTGCTACCTCTGGGAAACAGTCCCGACACTCTGTCAATTGACCTACCGGGTCGTTACCCACCTCGAAGAATCTATTTTTAAACTGTCCGGCAACTTATTTTACAATGTTGTTATCATGTTATCTAATAAACATTGTGTTTCATTATCTTCTTATGACGTCAATCAAATATAAGATATGAGATATCAATAAAGTAACCAAAAATAACTGTTTTCTAATATTCTATTTCCTTGTTTCAGGTTAATGCAAGAATCACTGTACTGTTGATGTAAACAAACACCAGTCAAGTTGTGAACGTAGTGAAAATTTAGATGAAATCGTCATACGTGAAATTTAATTGGATTTTAGTGATTAATTATTAAGGTTACCTCGCTTGTATGATTTGTAAAAAAGTATAAACGAATTTGTTACTGGTTCATTGTACAGTAATTGGACTTATAACTTACGAATATAATATTTACGACGCGCACATCTGTGGTCACCATTCTTTTTAACTTTAAAAAAGAAAGTAACTACATCAATTAAATTTTATCTTTATTTTAGACCCTTTCTTTTAGTAAAGTGTTCATTTTAATCGTACTTCAAGTACAACTTGTTTTATGTATTGAAACTTCATAAGAAGCGACCCAGCAATGATTTTAAAAAATAATTAATAAAAATATTATAATAACGAATGGTAAAGAATGATTCCAGT
The DNA here is from genome assembly GCA_959347405.1 of Napeogenes sylphis. Classification (NCBI taxonomy): domain Eukaryota; kingdom Metazoa; phylum Arthropoda; class Insecta; order Lepidoptera; family Nymphalidae; genus Napeogenes; species Napeogenes sylphis. The sequence goes on along the minus strand of OY365788.1, from coordinate 21,948,735 downwards.
ACATTAAAAACATATGTATTAATTGTGAAAGTTTAAGTTTTGTTATCAATTGCTCAATATCAAACATTGAAGCTGGAATAATCTTAATATTGCAAATAATGTTAGACGCCAGTTTTTGTAAGCTACATTATAACCTACCCTCGTAACAAATTGTGCCTACTTATGTAATAGTATGGATGTAAATATACATTATTCAAAATAATTTTATCGTATCGTGTCACGTGACACATCGAGATGCACAAACACAAAGCCATTATAGTCAGAGCTCTAGTCCCAGATATTAAATATTTCGAATAAGCTACATCGCAGTACATAGCCTTGTGTTTAACTAAATTGCATTATCCAATTTACCGAGCGCTAGATCAACTAGTGTACTATATCGTGTTGTGTAAAGGTTGTTAGTTAGCTAGTGCTCCCATATGATCGGTGGACCTTTACCCGCTTTTTCTTGTTGTCAAGTACACTGTAGATTGGATAATGAAATGGCTAAGGCTAGAAAATTACTCGAGCAATGCGAGAGTTCACTTCGTAAATTACCTCAGTGAACTGTTTGTGATAGATTTATCCAATAAGTGTTCAATTTAGTGAATTTAATATAAGTCAATTCCTGTAATATTTGACGTCCATATTCATATTTAGCACTAAAATTGATTTCGCTGCGTTACCTGCGTGTGGTAAATGTTTAATACTTTCTAGCGAAATTCCAAGCTTATTAAATGTATTGCATATACAGTATACATGCAGCTGACATTGGTGCTATAGATACTGTACTGTAATCTACTGTACTATACTGTACTGTAATGATACTGTACTGTATTGTTTATAACATATATTCTCAAAGGCTTTGCTTTTATTTTTATATATCGTTGATAATCGTACAAATTACATTTAATTGCGGAATAACGTATGCTATTTTTTGTAATGCGAAATTTTTGCACTAAAACGGGACAAGGAACGAAAATGTAACCATTGTGTATTATAAGTAGAAAATAATTTTGACCTTTTTTCGACTTAAAGTCGTATAAGGTTAAAATGAATCGTTTTACAATGAATTTGTAGTAACCATTGCCAAACATATACAATGTAATCATTACTTTAATTAAATCAATTATATATAATAAAAATATTTAGTTGTATCTGTCTGGATGTAAAGATAAGTCTTTTGGCGTCTCACGGTAGGTTAGGTTAGATAATCGTTAGTTACTTCATCTGGTTGTTTAAATGTGTAATATTAGGTACAATGGATGTCTTTATGTCAATATATGTCGTCAATTATGTACGGATCGAATTGAATAAGTCCCAAATTTAATATGCGTATTGTATGTGCTTTTAGTCTCGAAATTGGCTGTTTTGATGTGAAAAATAATTGAAATTTCAATTTTTTTTTTACAATTTTATAATGTTTTGCGAACAAAGGTCCTTTATATATTGAATATCGTGGGCCATAATTTTTAGAAGGAATTTAATTAATCCTTCTTAAATTGTTTTATTTTTCTACATATTTTTTATTGTTAGGTTTATATTACGAACATTTTAAATGTTATTTGGCTTCATAAGGAAGATAAGTGTTCAAACGTTATTTATTTTAAGAATTTTGATATGTTAAAAGAAAACGGACCTTGTATTTTATAAGATAGGTTGTAGTAGTAAATATACACCATGTGTCAAATACAACGCTTGTAGAATTGTCTACAAAATGATATATTTTATATTAGACTGTGAAAACATTGTTTGTAAATTATAGTAAGGTTAGAACACTAGCCCAGACATTCAGTAATTTATTTTGTACAATTATAAAAAAATGTTTTGATTATGACGTAACTATTTTGTTTCATTTTTTAGTTGCATTATTAATAGATATAACAATATTAAGACAAAATGTCAAAGAATTAGATAAGTTCTCGATAAGTTAGTAAAATTGTGTTTAATTGTAAATATATAGATGAAAACATGTATGTAGAAGTACATAAATATTATTTATGTATTAAATTTGATATTGTTTTCAAAATTTCATTGGCTGTATCATTTTATTCCTTGGACTTTCAGGATTAATAACTTTTTTAGGCTCACCAGGAGCCCAATTGTCAAATAGAAACATTTTTTTTTCCGACCTGTCTGATTTTGCTGTACATTTCTAACTTAATTTTGTTTAATATTTTTACAATATTATTTTTTTTTTTAAATAAAACCCGTGGTCTAAAATATATATTTTATCAGTATAGTACAACTAGTTACAGCAAATAATTAGAAAATAATATCTTTAGCTTAAAACATTTGCGACATAAAATATTGACAGACATTATATGAAAGGTTAAAATTATTAATTATGTAACAATTAATTAAAAATAAAACCATTTATCAAAGTTTGATACATCACGAATCAGAATCGTCGCATTCTTCAACTAAATCGCTGGGCGGCGAAGGAAAAGCAGGCGGTGAAAAGTTGAGATATATACTCTCAGTGTATATAGCCATACCTAAAGAAAACAGCCACCTGAAAAAAAAACTATTTTACTTAAGTACCTATATCTCGCGTATTGACATTTTATTTTTTATTCTATTGATGGTAATTGGAAGACTAAATGTACCTAGACGTCTGTAACAGAATCTTAGATTTCGTTGTTATATTCAAATGTATGTCCCTACTCCAGATCTGACCCCCAGCGTCAGCCAGCGTCCCCGGTGACGCTGTAATAGCCAATAGGGCTAACAGCTTAAGGCAATACACAAAAAAAGCCATTCAGCGCCCGCGCTATAGAGATACGTTATACGTAAGTAATCGCTACTACCCCCCACTATACATGTTGAATAATGCTATTTTAATTACTTGCTTTTGAACACAAAAGGATAACAATATAGCCTTCATTTTCCGCCATATTGGTGTAATGGGAGTCAAATTTGTTCTATCACTTTTGCTATAGCAAAAGTGGATATATCCAAAGTTAATTGCCAATGTCACTGGGCTCTAGATAGTTAATTAAGTAAATTATGTTTAAAGGGGGTTGCAATATGTATATTGTTTATGATTAAACATTTATTTAAGTTCTAGCTTAAATGATCCCCATTATCGTATTCTCCCCCTCCCTTCAAGATTTTAGAAAACACATCAAAGTTTTATTATGTATGTCATAAATAATGAGTAAGTAAATTTGTCAAAAGTGGTTTTATTACTTTCTCTTTCTACTTTTAAAAAACTATTATAACATAATTCTTGTTGAAATTACACCATACCAAGCCAGTCCGCACAACAAATGTTTCATATAGAAGCTCTGCTTCTGTCTATACCAAGGGTCCCATGGCCCGCAGGGCACGGGCAGTTCATTCATGTGGGGTTGACATCGTGCTGGTAAGTGGTAATAAGTTATATACAATCTCTAGTACATAAAAACATTACTTTTATCGCAAAGAATACTTATATTGCCACTAGATGGCGTTGTTTCAAATCCCAGTCGTTTCAAGATGTTATTACAAGTATATTGAAATCATATGTTCCTTCGGTTATTTTATTTATTAATTTTTGTAATAAATTCAAAAATCCTCTACGAATCTTTAAACACAATAATTGCACTCGGTACTCGACTGTTAAATCGACTATAATTTAAACCACCTTTTTCGCTAATATGAGATAATACATACTTGGTTTTGTAGCTAATTTCCTGCTTTGTGATATATTTGCAAAACCTTTATGAATTGTTAATAGTCTTGAACGCATTATGCTGTTTTCATGACACTTGTCAGCCCTAATGAAATATTTATAAAATTATGAAGTTTATGTTTATTTTTAATTGAGAGGTGGGTTTGATGATGCCAGCATTTTATTATTAATACCTACTAGATAAAAAACAATTTGTTACAACAAAATAAAAGAATATTTTAGGTATGTTAATACTAATTTAATTAAAACTTCCGGTTTAATTTCCTACAAACTACGAAAAGCATTAGCTAAATACCTAAATATATACATGTGTTGTCGGTAATTTTTTGTATGTTATTGCCAGAACTGAATCTGAATATTATATTATTAATCAAATAACAGAAACGTAAAATAAAGTAAACAACAAGAAATAATTCATAAAATGTACTAAGGAGAACAAAAAGCATTTGTAGAACTTTTTTTTGGTAATGAATATTTTTTTTTTAATCAGCAGGGTTTAAGCCCCCCGAGTGATTAGACTTGTTTCATTCATAGATCTACCTAGGCTGCGGAAATGTAGTTTTGGGACTAAGCTTATTTTAGACTCTAAAACATATAACTTAAAAGCAAATGAATACCGCCAAAGTAGCGACAACAGAAAAAAATGCAAAAACCAAGTAGCAGACAAAAGCAAAATAAAAATCCGTTGACTTTCATAAATCTTTATTGTCTAAGGCAATTTATAATAAGTCAAAAAACTTAGAGCGGTAAACCTATTGCTACGAAATCCGCATGTAAACAGATTCTTTAACCTCACATTAGTTTGTTTACAAATACTTCAATTGTTGGAAAGTATCACAGAAAATTTACTAGCAGCGATATTGAAAAAATATACATTGAAACGTTATTGACAATTTTAATGAATAAAATCAGTAATTTTGAAATGAATAATATTTATAACACAACTGAAAATTAGATTTCATTATTCTTAATATTTCGAGCACTTTCAAGTAATAGATTTACAAATAAGATATATCTTCAATAAATTTATTAGAAATACTAATTTTGCAATAAAATTTGCAATTAGAAAAGAAACAAATATTTTAATGGATCACTGCATAGATCCTTATATACAATGGAAACTATTCTTAACGGATGGACATCTTGAACAGTTTGTACACTAGTTATCAATCTTACTTTGAAAGGAAGTACTAAATAACTTATAAATAGTAGATCATATTTAAATCTATGAAAACTGCAAATTTAGTTAACTTTACGTTGTAATGGCAGTTATTATTTTTTTATCTTTGAAAATGTTATGTCAATTCTTAGTAACCATTGACAATCGCGAATATTGACCCCAGTAAAGACACTATTGCAAAATATACACTATGTATATAAAATTCAAGATAAATAGTATTACTAGTTATAATTCAATTTAGCATGTTAAATAATTTATAATAGAACAATAAAACAACACCATTTATAAGTATGTATTGTTAGTACAAGTACAGCATGTTTTTATTTTAGATTATATATCAAAAATATGGTTCATTTATTATCAGAGTCTCTCAAGCCTGTACAAGATATCTTAGTGGACATCAACTTCTCCAACATCAAATCATTCTATAATTTATTTTATAGTATTCAGCTAATTTTATTGTAGTCTCTGTCTGGCGTTATTCTGTATTATTAAATCAACTATATACCGATGTGAACCACTACCTAATACTATTTAGATATAAGCTTTTTTTTATTCGAAGTTCCCTCATATGGAGAAGTAACTTAGATTTTATTAAATCTACTTTAGCCAATCTAACAGTAATTATTTATAAATTATTTTATGGAGGGGATTGAAAATACACTGACCATCTGAATTAGTAATACCTACTCAGATGCGCCTGCGCAAGTAAAGCACATTACTGTTATGCATCTTATCTTATATAGAAATAGTGGTACATAAGTTAGTGTAAAACTATTGCCATATGTCTATAGTAATATCATGGATACGATTTTTTAAATAAAAAAACAATCAGACATTCAGAATAATAGTAAAAATTAATTATAACTACTTATATCTATAGTTTTCATAGATTTAAAGTAAAAATACAAATCTATAGAACAACTACGTCATCTTAGTTATCTGCTCTCTGGTTTAGGTTTCGGAGGCTTGAAACCCATAATCTTCTTCTTTTTCTTCTCTTTCCCGCTCCCAGATTGAAAGGTTTTCCAACTATCTACTCTATTTTGTCTAGATTCCTGAAAAATATACAATTATTTAATTTAATGCAAACTAAATATCTTTGACTTTGGATGAACACCATAATTAAGAGTAGTAACAACATCCTATTGCCTAAAATTTACTTCAATCAATATTACCTACATGTTATTAAGATCTTTAATATGTTATAATCTTTATGTCAAACGACTGTAATTAATTATTGGATAATGATCCAATTCTTGCTCCTAAAATAAATCTACCATACTGTTGTTGAGGTAGTGCCAAGAAATATTCTTTAGATTCGGTATATAGAAAGTCATCAAAGATAGATTTCAATCTCGGATTGTAGATTGATTATAAATTTCAGCTCTAAACAATTGGTGTACCATTTTTTGTTTACGATTTTTTACTTTTATTTTTATCAAAATAAATTGATTTGGTTTATACAATTGAAAACATCATAGTCTTGCTTCAGACAGATAAAAGAAAATGATTTTTCTCTATAGTTTTGTCTTATTATGTTATTTATTCTCACTTATCCAATTTATGTAATAATCAGTTTTATTAAAAAATAGTAGTTTTAAAATTTTTATATTGACTAATGATTAAAGACAGTTAAAATAGTGTTTACCAGTTCTTTTTCATAGACCTAGTCTTTTCAAAACCTACTAGAATCTGACTTTTCAGAATAAATGATTAAAGAAAAAATGGTACTCTAATAATCAACTCCTACTGAGTTTATGTGAACCAAGATATACATGTACACATTTGGCTCATAAGTTATTAACTTTCTGAAGAAAAATAGGGCTGTATAGCATTTACATATGAAATTGTTATGTATAATTATTATGAAGATACCCATCACTGATATAATTTTCACAGTACATAATTGAATTCCTTGTGCCACACTATGTAATCAAAACAAAGCATTACTTAGATTTTAGTAGATAGATATGTAAATATCTTAAAACATGTTTTAGACAGATGATAAAAAATATAGAATAACATAACTTTATTTCTGACTATTCTACTGGCATTATCCATTAAGTACATTTAAAAATCAGTTATTGACATTCAGTTTTAATATATTATATGCAAAAGACAAAACCTATAGTTAATTATCACAAAAAAAACCACAAGAAAACTAGAACATACAAATGACTTAACATCAAAGACATAATGATGATGTTATACATTATGTTTCATTATTACCGCCCCGTTGGTCGAGTGGTTAGTGCAGAGGCCTAACGTATAGCGGCGCAAAGGAGTTCGGGTTCGATTCCCGAAAGGAACAGGCATCTATGTGATGAGCATAGATGTCTGTATTTCTGTATTTGGTAGTTTATTAAATATATTTGCATTTATATTGTACTTGTATTTGCATTATGTACATTTCTATGTATTTGTATTGTTGTCTAACACCCTTAACACAAGCAAAAAAATTTGCTTAGATCAATTTGTGTTATTTTTCCTGTGATACGATTATTATTAATTATTACTTGTTTTAGTATTAAGATTGAACTTATTATTACATATAAGTAAAATTTGCTGAACCAAAATTTTGATCAGTATTTAGTTGGGAAAACATAGAGAGACAATAATCAAGTCATAATTTACGGCTTCTGAAATTTTCATGGGCTTGTTTATTTGTTTATCTTAAATATTTATAACTATGACAAACCTCAAAGTTTTTAGCCCATTCCTTTTCTAAAGACATTTGTTCTTCCTGATCTATCTCAGCTTCTCTTTTACGTTTCCGCTCTTCCATGTCCCTTGTTTCAAGATGTTGCCGTTTACGTTCCATGTCTGCAAATAGCTGTAACAAACATTAAAATGTAAATAATTTATAAATGACACCAACCAAGGGAAATCTTCAACACCAAATATTAACTAAATCAATTGGAAGTTATAAAAATATATATTAAAAAATGTATGTTTATTATTGTTTTATTTCTGATGTATTATTTAATACTTGTAATATAAAATCATACTAAAGTATTATCATTTAATATTTATATAAATATTGTTTCTAATATTACATTTAGTGTCAAACACTATTCAAAGTATTTTTGTTATATATATATAAATAATATTAAAATGTAAATTATATTAACCTTCATAGTCATAACATATACAGCATGTTTAAACTTGTCAGGGTCATCTTCTGGTATTCCTTCTGACAAACGCCCATCTTTCTTTTGCTTTTTTCGTTTTTGTTCTATCTGTGAAATTATAATTTGTATTAAATGTAAAATAATACAACAAACATATTCAATCTTATATGTTAGTATTATTTAATTCTCAAATAGTTTAAGATTCTGAAGATCATTAAGTAATATATGTGATTTTACAAAATTCCAAAGCATCTTACCATGTGGTCTGTCCGTTCTTTAGCTTCTTGATAGATATCAAGACTCTTTTTTCTAGTATCCTCATTTTCCAAAGTTTTCCAGGCACGGTTTATAATCTCAAATGCCTGTTGAGCTCTCTCAGAATCATCCTGAAATAATAAAGCAACAAAGAATGTAAGTTTTGAATAAGATTATAATATCTAAAAATCAACCCCTCCAAAATTACTATTATATAAATATATTTAAAACTTTTATATTTTTTAAACTTATTATGCAATTATACAATCAGTTTGGAGAATAGTATATATTTTTTGTATATAATATTAAGGTGTATTAAAGTTTATAAGAATTTTATATATTATATTATTAATGGTTTGATATCTGGGTAGATGCTCGCACATTAGCCTTCCACCGATCCACCACTCCTTACCTAACTAAGCTGCTCTGGTTGGCCCAATGTCAACGATCAATCTGTGGATAAAAACCAAATGTTGACGGATATACCGTCTCAGCGGAAATGGCTACGAGCTCGTTCACAAAAGTTTTATAAATCATTATTGCGTACATCAAGAAGAAAATGAATATTTGTCCCAAATCTTTACGTTACATTTTATATGGAATCTAATAATTCTAAATATGCATACTTGGATCATGTTGATTTATTTAGATTTTATTATATTTACACATGCAGAATGATATTTTAATTAATTATTGTGCTTATAATATAGATAAAATTAGCCACTTACAATATTTTTGTCCGGATGAACAAGTATGGATAATCTCCTGTATTTCTTCTTAATTTCATCAAGTGTAGCTTCTGGGTCAACTTGCAGCACTTCAAATGGGTTTAAATTAAAGTAAGTCGATCCTGGTCTCAGTAATCTTTCTATTTGCTGTTTCGGTGTTAAAACTGAATCTCTTTTTTCAATTTCTTTAACCTAAAAATATTGAACAAGTAGCATTTATAGTTCCTAGTGTTCTATTTCGTAAAAAAAAAATAAAGCAAATGGTAATTGTTATTTTTTACCTCCGAATAGAAATCCTCAAAGGATTCTTTATTATTAGATGTTGTCGACGACATGACAAAATTTAAATGACAACCCAGTATTACAATACACAATACACTTTTTACACTTTTAGGGTCTAGCGTCTCATTTCAACGTAAACTAGATCAATTTCCTAAATCAACCAACTTAGTATTGGTATTTAGACCAAATCTGTTATTACAATATCATATAATATGTTAAGAACATAGACTAACTATGTAACTGAGAATAATATTATCCAATGTTATGTTATATGTATGAAGTATGAACATAGAAAATACTAAGAGGTATTTTGTACTCTGTGCACACTGCAGACTGCAGATTGAAAGTTAAAGTCGTTGAGAATTAAGTTTTGCACAGAGAAAATTAAAAAGCTTTGATTAAATTGACTGCAACTTAGGAATAATGTATAAATTATTTGTACTCTGTGGTTAAATAGTGATGTAATATGGTATAGAATATAGACCAAATAGTGATTACGTGATAATTTACGCATTTTAAAGCTTAGAAGTGTCAATATAAATCAAACTAGAAGAAAAAATGGTAAAAAAAAATGATTTTTATAAAACTTGCAACTGAATTTAGCAAAAACTCAGTAAAAATATGTCGCATGTTGAGATCCTCTTTAAGTCTAACTCATGGCTTGGGTTACTTGCAGCTATCTTCACAGGTAGATTTTTGTAAAAAAAATTACAATTTGAGAATTTTACGCGAAATATAATTTTTCAACTGTCGACCTTGGGAATGTGGAATTTTAAAATGGTATAATAAAGAAAGAAGTTTCAGAAAATAATAAGAATTTGAATTTGTCCAGTTCTAATTAAACAACCGCGTCGTACAATTCTTAAGATTAGATTATGTGTCTTGCACTACAAGTTACAGAATTTTGATGGAATCTTGAATTTTCTGCAAACTATTTATGGGGACAGGGTTGTTTTCTAGTTGTTTGCTATTTTTGACACTATTGACAGCGATTGATAGTTACATAACTGTGGCCCATATGAAGACTAGTTCTACTGCATTAATACCAATTTTCTATTTTTTGTCCGCATTATCATTGAGTTTTTTATGAACTTTTTGATCAGATTCAGGCTGCCTACATTCAATATCGGACTGCACAATATCATTTAAAACTAAGCCAGTGTTTTACTATACAGCGCTGATCTCAAAGAGCTTTCATGTGTAACTCTCGATATTATGGAATAAGTTTATGTTTTGCCTTCTTCTCGGTGTGTCTTCAATATTGCTAAATCTAAGTCACCCCAAGCAGTTACAGAAAGATTGACACGATTATGTTGCATTTTTTAAATATTATATTAAGTTACACCCACCATTTACGGAAAGATTGAGTCGAGTAAGTTGCATTTTTAAACATTATATAGGCCTTTAGCTAACTAGGTGCTCGAAAGCTGTTACTTTACTATTTGTTTACTTACGCACGGTCTACTATTAATATATTTATCTAGATATATATACATGGTTATTTTTAATTAATTGGCAACTTCGTGCACTCAGCCTCTCCACACCAATCCCAACAAATTTGTTCTACGACTTTTTACAAATCTTGATAATCAACACAAAAAAACGAAACAAAAAATATTTTTGCTCCGTTTTTTACTTATTACTCTGTAATTTGTAAGGAATACTTAAAAGGTTAACGCCCGGGCGCCATACCTACGCTCAGAGTTAATGTCAGATCAGATGCAACAAATAAATTTTGTATGGGAAAACTCAAATTATAAAAGTCGTAGAACAAATGTTGTGAGGATTGATGCACAGAGGCTGCCTGTAAGAGGTGGTCAACTAATTAATAATAACCCTGTACATAGATAACACATTCATAAAGTTATTATACATAGAGTAGGAGAGCCCTTGGCAAGCTCGTGAGTGCGAGATTCTAACAAATAATAAAAGATGGAAGATAATGGACCCATATTTATCGTTGTCTAATTACACATGTTAAGAAAACAAAGAGATAGGTTGCCTCATTTTTTTTTTTCAATTCACACATTTCGAACCGGCTTACTCTATGCCTCAGAACAATGACTAAAGCGTAGAAGTTGCCTAAGTTTTAAAGACTTAAGGTGTCTTTTTTTTTATAAACTGTGAAAACATAATGATGATAGAAACAAATAAAAAGTTCTCAGAACAGAAAAATGTACACTTATAAACGTCAATTGGTCACCATTTGATCACCATTATGATGATAAATTGGAAAGTATAATTCACATTTGCCTCTTTGGGTATGGACAACGTTTACACATTTTGGTTATGTTTGATGTCGGCTGTCAGTAGTGTGTTCTTGTTTAGTTTTATTTACGAATTCATATAGTTATTTACATATTTTCTCCGTTTTGTTGAGAGAAAATATAAGCTAATAGCATGAGCAATGTCCTACATTATAAGGGGATGTAAATCCCATTGTTCCCGTAAAGAAAATTAAGTTCAAAACGTAACCTTCCATCAGTAAGTGATCTAACATGGTATTTTTATACGTTTTTCTTTGTTACAATACAACTATTTGTGTTTTTTTATATGGTTTACAAATTATAGGGAGAAAATTGTCCTATGGCCCAATTATAAGACTGCTATATGCAATCCTTCTTATGATATTTGAGCATTTTAATGTTTTCTATATATTTTTGCAATAGTGTTGTAAAAGCACAGTCATCAACAATTTAAATCAGTGTTATTAAATAAATTCTGTAACCACTATGTGATATATCCACGGATTGTTATTCTAGATTTCCCACGGACGTTAACTGACGACAGATGTGGATCGACACGATTGCACCAAAAAAAATTAGGAATGGAAACATTTAGTCCTCAATATTTTAATAAAATCGATTGTTTTATAAGTAGTTTAGAAAAATATGGTAGTAGTTTCATTTTAATTTATCTGTCATTTCTTTTATAATAGATTCTTGAATTAGTAAACAAAAAAAAAAGTGTTAACCCTGACCATTTTTTTTTAATTTACTTTCAATAAATGGTTTCATTTTGTATTTTTAGTTTATTTGTCGTATTCATTATTTCTAAATACTACTTGAGTCATTATCTAGAACGAAATAAGCTAAATGTTATCGCACGCGGCAAAATCCTCGAGGTGATAGCACTTTTCGATGTATCTCGTTCTAGCAAGAGATGGAAAGCAACTTTTTAAAAACGGTAGGTACTACCATAGAGATAAGGATATCACTATCGATATCGCGGATAAGTTTACAAAATGTCACGTCACTAGAAAAAAATCTGTTTTCTTGTTTACACTTTAAAAATATGAAGCTCCTTTTATGCTTTAGTTATTATTCTGAGCTCTATGCTAAATAGCTCTATGCTAAATAGCTCTATGAACATAATATTTCATTTACTTCAACGGAGTTTTGTTTGGCAAATGACATTTAGAACTTTTGCAACTAAACTGACGTGTTGAATAATTGAGGCTGACGCCTGACAGTTTATCGTGGTTAGGCAATAAGCACGGTATTTCTTATATAGAGTATTTTTTGCCATCCGTTTTACCATTAAGTTTATAAAAGGTTCAATCTTCAGTCCACCATAGAACATTGACACGTCAGCAATACATTGCAGTTCTAACAAGCCATAAGAAATAAAAGGTAGAGAATTTAATTAGTAAAGATTATTTTGTGAGAATTAGATATATAGTCCAAGTTAATAGATTAGATCGTACCATCAAGAAGGATAACATTGAATTCGATATAATATGTACTATTCATACGTTGATAGAATTATGAGATATTCGAAAAATCCTCAAACGAGTTTAACAAACATAAACCTGTTTGCAAGTTGATTAGACCATTTTGCACAGATCAAGTTTAAATGTTTTTTTTTTCACAAGGGATGTCAATCGCTTTTTATAGACGATTAATTACCAAAAAAAAAACATTTTTAAATATTTAACAATTCTTTTAGACAATCGCTATTTAATACCTTGTAAACAAGTTTAAAGTTGTTATCAAGGTCATGCAACAAAAAATATGATATTATAAATATAGACCGTGTTTTTGTTCTAAATTTAACAACTTACCTACCACAACTTAAATTAGTATTTTTTAAGACACAGTACAATTTTTTCTCGTTGATAAGTTTTGAAGAGTTCGGTTTATTCGCACAGGTATCATGTTCAGGAATAAAGTTGTTATTGTCACCGGCGCAAGTTCGGGCATTGGAGCCGAAACTGCAGTAGAATTTTCAAAACTAGGAGCCAATGTCGTAATAACAGGAAGAAATGAAGACAAATTAAAAGATACACAAAAACGATGTCAAGATATTTCTCCTTCGAATTCTAAACCTTTGATGATCATTGCTGATTTGAATCATGAACGTGATGTAGCGATGGTCATTAATGATACAATTAATAATTTGAAACAAATTGATGTTTTAGTCAATAATGCTGGAATTTTGGAAGCTGGCACCATTGAAAATACTTCCTTGGAACAATATGATAGAGTTATGAATACAAATGTTCGTAGTCCATATCATTTAACAATGCTAGCTGTGCCTCATCTTATTAAAACAAAAGGAAACATAGTTAATGTTTCCAGCGTAACTGGAATGCGATCTTTCCCTAATGTTCTTGCCTATTGTGTTTCTAAATCAGCTTTGGATCAATTTACTAGATGCGTTGCTCTTGAGCTAGCGCCTAAAGGGATACGAGTAAATGCTGTTAATCCTGGTGTAATAACAACTGGTTTGCATAAAAAAGGTGGCATGAACGATGTGGAGTACGAGGCATTTCTAAAGAAATGTGCAGAAACTCATGCACTTGGTAGACCGGGCGAAGCTAGTGAAGTATCGTCAGTGATTGCATTTCTTGCTAGTGATGGAGCAAGTAATATCACAGGTGCCAGTTTGCCAGTTGATGGCGGACGTCATGCCATGTGTCCAAGATAATTTTAGTTTTCAATGTTGTTTTTGGGCCATAAATGTCCAACATTTCAAAATCATACAATAAAGTCAATACAATATTTTTTACTTAATATCGTTTTAATTCTTTTACCTTTATTACTAGATAATTTTAATAAAATTTCAGATGATGGAATAGTGTTAGTGGTATACTTAGTTTATGGCCATAAATACTGTTACAATTAAAAATAAAAATATTACATTTGTATTTGGAATCTGTCATTTTTATACGATTGCAATACACAAAGTAGTTATGGAGCCAAATGCAATTTTTAAAACTCGTCATTTACTTGGTATTAGTTAAATGTTTGTGTATCGGGCTATTAATAGGTACAATGAGACTTCCCCTCTTTGGGACAGATAAAGATCTGGCTGTTCACGTAATGTTCGTACGGAAAGGGGGTCAAAGCCGTAAGGGAAAGAATTCGAATAAATACTGTCCGAAAGCAAAAGATTTTATGATTTTTTTATCTCGGGAAATGAAGTTAGTACCTAGAACCATGTCACGTATTATAAGAGATTGCTTAGGACTTGCATCCTATAAGAGACGCACTTGCATCCTATAAGAGACGCTCTTGCATCCTATAAGAGACGCACTTGCATCCTATGACGCACGTGCATCCTATAAGAGACGCACTTGCATCCTATAAGAGACGCACTTGCATCCTATAAGAGACGCACTTGCATCCTATAAGAGACGCACTTGCATCCTATAAGAGACGCACTTGCATCCTATAAGAGACGCACTTGCATCCTATAAGAGACGCACTTGCATCCTATAAGAGACGCACTTGCATCCTATAAGAGACGGTCATTTCTTAACAGATAAATTTAAGATGATTAGGGTGATAAAATCGAAACAACTACTGAATCACAGAAAAAAAAAAGACGGATGAGAAAAATTTTACAATTGAGCAACATTTTAACAAACAAAATGACCGTATTTATGCTCAAAGCTGGATTAATGGATTTATTTAAGGATTTATGAAGGAGTGGCTGAGTCATATTTTCGTGAAAAAGGTATCAAAACATCGGGCACAAGTGTATCAAGATACCATTCTTGAGAAAGTAGTTAAGCCCCTTAATAACACAATGTTCAATAACCAAGTATGGTCCTCCCAGCAACACTCGGCGCCGGGTCGTGAAGCTCGGTCCAAGCAGCCTTGGTTGGAAGCGAACATCTCGGACTTCATCAGAGCTGAAGACTGGCTGTCGTCTATTCCGAATTAATTCGCTGGATTATGATTTATGGTCAGTTTTAGAGAGTACAGCTTGCCCTAAACGCCATGATTGTTTGGAGTCCCTAAAACAATCCATACGATTGACAGTGAAGAATTTCGCGGGCTTTTATTGACAACTGGTCTCAACGTTTAAAGTATACTGTATTGCAGCCAATGGACACAACTTCGAATAAGCTTTTTATAGTTTTAATTGTTTTATATTTGTGTATTAAACTATCACACTGTAAAAGTAATAAATGTTATTTGCAATTAAATTATTATTTTTTTCTTTGTTACAATATTTATGGCAAGACTAGGTATAAGATGTTATATTCATAATCGATCAGAAACGCCTAATATTTACTGCTAGAATAATTTGTTATAGTCCTTTCAAAGTAATATAAAATAATTGTGCACAAACTATATTGGTAAAGACACCATGTTCAACTAATGTTCTCACAATTAAAATGGGTTTTATTGTTTTCACGAAATCTTCATTTATTTGGAGAATACTAATAAAATCGTAATTTTTTTTATTTTTTTATTTAATATTCACTTAAAATTACTTATTGATTTACTTATTTTGTTAAACAGGACTATGTTTTCTGGAAAGGTTGTTCTTATAACTGGGGCAAGTTCGGGCATTGGTGCTGAAACTGCATTAGAATTTTCCAAATTAAATGCAAATCTTGTAATCACCGGAAGAAATAAAGAAAATTTATCAAAAGTTGGACTAGATTGTGAGAAAGTTTCTCCGAATAAACTAAAACCCTTGGAAATAGTTGCTGATGTAACTAAAGAAAAAGATATAGAGAATTTAATCGATAGTACGATCAATTCTTTTAAAAGAATTGACGTATTAGTGAACAATGCAGGCATCTTAGCCTATGGTACCATAGAAAGAACATCCCTAGACCAGTATGATTCTATTATGAACACTAACGTTCGGGCGCCATACTATTTAACTATGCTTGCTACTCCATACTTGATTAAGAGCAAGGGAAATATTGTAAATGTATCAAGTGTTGCGGGGGTACGTTCGTTTACTAATACCCTTGCATATTGTACTTCAAAAGCCGCATTGGATCAGTTTACAAGGTGCGTGTCTCTTGAATTAGCTCTTAAGGGTGTAAGAGTTAATGCCGTTAATCCCGGTGTTATAGAAACTGGAATCCACCTAAAAGGGGCCATGACTCAAGAAGAGTACGATGCTTATCTCCAGAGATGTAAAGAAACCCACGCTTTGGGCAAGACTGGTAATGTTAAAGAGGTCTCTTCTGTAATCGCTTTTTTGGCTAGCGATGCAGCGAGTAATATAACTGGTGTAACTTTGCCTGTAGATGGCGGCCGCCATGCTATGTGTCCTCGTTAAATTTGAGATGAAAACTATAAACATTTTCATTAGAATTTCAGTCTTTTCAATTTGATTACATTAAATATGTATTATGAGTACATAATTAGTTATGTTTATGTATAATAAATAAATATTGTTTTATTATAACTAGTGTTTCTTCATTTATTTGAATTTGATTGATGAGATTTTGAATATGGTATTGAAATAAATTCCTGTAATTAAAATTAATGGCGTGCTTTAGTATTGTCTATGTATGTTATACTTTTCTATTGTTTGGTATACGAGCAAAATGTAGATTTATTATTATGTTTCACATATTATTGTCAATTGTTTGCCTTAGCTATTTTTACATGACATTGTATGGAAGAAAAACAAGATTTTGTTTCTATTTATTTATTGTTTATTAGTTGAATAACTATTGCAGATTATTTAGAATATTAACGTTGAAATGTGGACCTACAAATAATAAATAACAAAGAAAATAAGAATCAAACAAAACATTTTTTCTGGTGCATTTTTCAAAACAAGTGTTAATTCACTCGTTCACTCGTTGAATTTACTGGTACCTGGGGAGTAAAAATTGACATAGCTGAACAACTTCCAATCTCTATGACAACTTTAGCGGTTGTTATTCCCGCTTCAACAATATTAGTTGCAGCACAGATTTCAAGAGCTGAAGGCAGTGATGCCAAAGCTATGTTGATTCTCGTAATCTGAAAGCATAATACAAATATCATCAAATTGTAAATACTTACGACACTATTGACTATTGAGTCAGATTAGTTGTCTTCGAAGTGTAAATCATATCAAAATTAAGCATGACATTCACTAAGCATATTAATTAAAAATTATAAAGTTTATTACCAATATACCACTTTGAGCGATAAAGATTGCCCCTTTAACTTCTGTTCTGATGGCAATCCTTCCGAGACAAGTACTGGCGCTGAAGATTCCGATGGAATTTTGTGTGCAATTGCGCATCTCCTCTATAGAATGATTAACATAATTGGTTGCATTGATGGTTAGTTCTTTAAGATGGATAATCATGAGTCCTATTTCCTTAATGCGGTCATCAGCACATGCTTTAGATTTCGTTATAATACCAGTAAATGCTCCTTCAGCTTCCTGGCGATGTTGCTGTAAATAATTGTACAAAATGATGTTTTATTTTCTTTTAATGTTATAGAAAAACTGAGAAGGCTTAATCCCGTAATTATATTAAAAAATATATTAACCGTCTAAATAAAATATTGGTAAGAAAACATTACATAATAAATAATTGTTCGAGACATGATAAAGTTTAGTTTTTGAAAATTGTCGTTTGCCGGTTTGTTTGTTATTGTTAGTAATAATATGGAGCTTTTTACATAAGGAGAGACTGATATTCATAAACAAATATAAATACTAATTTTGCGCTATAAATAAAATAAAATTATTCTTTTTTTTTGTATTATAATAAATTATTAAGTTATTTAATTAAAGAACTTACATCAATACAATTACGAACGTCAGAGGTCGCTTCATCGAATTTCGAAGTTACATTATTGATAGCGTCTCTTATACGATTCCTATATTTTTCAACATCCTCTTCTAGCTTATGACGAAACTGTGTACCGAAATCTTGAAGATCTGATGATAATGTAGTTATGGCGTTCACACCCTGTTGGATTGCATTTCTCAAGTTTGCGATTAGTTCTTGGATAATTAATCTGTAACATGATAGAAAAATTGTTATGTAGAGGACACTCATCATCAAAATTGTTATATTTAAGTTGTCATCGATAACTTACTTGGAGTTTTCATAAAAATCAAAATCACGACGAACCGATACGGAATTTTCCGTTGGAGACCCAGAACATAGGGCAACCTAAAAAAAGAATAAAATATTAAGAATCTTAAGGGGTATAGTAGAGAACGAATTGTTTTAATGTTTTTGAAGTTAAGTTAACATAACAAACCAATCTAATAGTTCATCCATAGACTTAAAAAAAATCTTATTAATAAACTATACTACAGAGGAGGTATGGGATTTTTTACTCTTCAGATATGTACGTAAATATGATTGTTGTTAAATATAGGAAATTTCGTGAAGATTATTCTTTCATTAAAACCGCTTAGTTATTATTAAACGAAATATTACATTTCAAAGCTTATTGAAACTCAAATAATCTACAAAATAATCAATAAGTTGTAATTATTAAGCACTAATCAATTAGTTGAAAAAATTTGACACTTTTGTTCGTTAACACTAATGCACAGGTTGGACTTACCGTAAAAACAAAAGTTAAAAGTAAAATGAACTTCATTTTAAGTATACACTATAACGAATGCAGTGTAAAGTATGAGAAACTATCGAAAAACTATGATTTTATAGGATATTGTTACAAAATACATTATTTACTTTGTCTCTAAACAACTTGTGTTATCTTATCTCTTTTATGGGGTTTCAGGCGTAAGTAGGTAGTTAAGACGAGGGCGTGAAATGTATACAATAAATAATTTAGAGTGATTGCACAATTAGGTTTTTCTCATCTCATAGTACCTATTTTTTATTCAACTGATTGTCGTTATTTTTTTATTTTTTTTACCTCATGGAGTTGAGTGTTATGAAAAGGGCACAAAAATATCCTAATATTTAAATGATATGTAATTAAAACAAATTTTATGTTTAAATTAAATTTCATAATATTTTCAGACAAATTCATTTATAAAAGATACATCTAAAATTTTAACAAACTTAAAATAAAACAATGATAATATTAAAATAATTTTACCTTATTGCCAAATATTTTAAATTTTAAGAAAAATAAGATTATCTTGTTAGCGTCATTAACGGCAAACATATCAACAATCTTTATTTAATTGGATTAAAATGCCCTCAAAACCTATTTACTTTATAGAGGTCGTGAAAATTGTTTACAAATGTATTATAATAAGATAAAAATTGAATTAGAGGCCAGTCTTGTGCAATGCTTCGTTTTTATGGAAATACTTAATCCCTTTCGTCGGTTGAGTTTGTTTTGAACTTATCTACTAAGGGCGTCTTGGAAAACCTTAGCTCTATGTAGACAAAAATAATAACCTTCAGTTGACTGGCGATATCCGAATTCAGCCCAAGTATTTTTTATCCGTCATTTTAATTCTAACTACGGTGGTAGTTGTACCAACTCGACTTAAAAGAAAGTGACTTACAAGGTAGTATCTTATCACAGAAGATCAGCATGAAGCAGCTAAACTTCTTCCGGTAAGTCAGAGTGCCAGTTGTGGTCTTCTGGATGTCTTGTCTTGTCTGGTCTTCCGTCTTGGTAATGGTTTTACAACCTTTTATATTTTCAGGTTGTTTGTCTACTCGTTTTTTAATCGATTAAAGAACAAACAAATCTTTATTAATTCAGACCACGAGGGGGCACATGTAGGGATAATTTCATTAAATTATTTATATTTATTGCCAGTAGGTAATGTTCGAAAATTAAGGTTTCCTAAGTTATTAAAGTACCTATTAGAAGATTGGCTGACCAACGATTTAGATTTTCTTCTTATATGTTCATCTTTTACTACTAGATTTATAAAAACGTGAAATCACTATTTTATGTTTTTATTAATATTTATGGCGATCCTGATTACTATTAGAAACCCATAAATATTAGATAAGTGTTTAAAATCTAAATCTATTTAAAAAATATTGCTCTTATTGCCGAAGCTTAGAATGGCTCTACTTTGATAAGATATTCATATTATTTTTGTAACGCTGTTTTCCTTGATTGTCACACTGAGAAATAAATTTAAAAGATTGTTACTATATGCTATTAAACATATATAACGCACTACTGGTACTGTACCGGACGGAAACAAGTGTTCAAAATTGCATCTATAATATGTAAATAATGTCATAGAGGTATTATACATAGAATAGAGCCCGCCTAAAATGTGTGTCTTTTCTCTCTTATTATTTGTTAGACACTTGCACCCACAGACCGGCTCATGGCTACTCCTACTCTATAGATTATGTACATTTCATGCGCCTGCTGAAAGATAAAGAGCAATACTGATTTTACTGCGGATATGACACACATACCAATAGGTGCGCTACACTACTGTAGCGCACCTATTGGTATGTATATATCTACATAGATAGTCTACCATACTAGATCTAGCATGGGCTGGCTCGACCGGGATAGTATTGCCCTCTCACAGAATATCATCGTAAAGTATTTTATATAGCTGAGTTCCGTGCGATGAGTGAGAGAGCCCAGTCAACGATCTTTCACCTTTCTTTTACTAGCTTCCTTCAGAAATAAGGGAGGGACCCTTATTTCTCCAGGGTTTATATGTACACATGTTCGGGGACGACGGCACAACTTATCAATAAGTGGAACGTCTTCTCCTTTGTCACGATAAATCGACTATACTGTATACAAACTCAGGTATCCGATTTTTTTTTATTTAAAGAGAGCCTGCAGGTCACCTGATGGTAATCGCTAACCGCCGTCCACAGTCTTGCAATATTAAAAGATACAAAAAGCGTTGTCGGCCAAAAGTATAATTTCACAATATTATATTCTTGGGTACACAGATCTTTATGGAATGGGTTTACTAACATGCATAAAATTACTTGTTAATTGGATAGAGATGACTCCGTACCGTTAAAAATTTAACAAGCTTATAGTCTATATAGTGTTGCATTTAGTCAATCAAGACCAAGAGCTATTGACAAATACACTTTTTAATTTCTAGGACATCAAAAATACCATAACTCAGAGTATTCTATAAATGTTTGATTAATACCCATAGAAGATTCGTTTTGATTCATATTTACAGAAAATATGTTTCTTAAAACAAATGGTAATTTCCAATACGAATTCGCATTATACTTTCAGTTACCAAGGTTTTTAAAATGTTATCCCTGTTATCTCAGTTCAGCTTTTGGTAAAATGCAACTGTTCTGAAGCAATACTCTACGGTTGTAAGTCACGCCTGAGACTACAATTTTAAAGTATGTAGAGTTAAGCAAGATTTGTGTCATAAAAATAAATGTTTATTTTGTTGTTGTGTCATTTTTCTTTCATTTAACCATTAAATGTTTGGTGTTTCTATAAATATGTTGTAAAAAATCAAATGTTTTATTGTTATGGTATTACAATTTAATTTATGAAGACAAAAGCAAGCGAATAGTAATATTCAACTATGGTAAGATTTGGGAAATAATTCTTCATCCATGTGTAAGAGATTTTAAATGGTAAATTTATCATGTACTGTGTATTAGTTCATACAACAGGTGCAGTCGGCTTCATTAAATCATCGAATTGTCTTAAAACGTTAAGTGATATTGCAGAGAGGATGAATCCTAAATAACTCTATACATACATACATATTATGTAATAGAGCTTGACATACCTAATAGAAGAAAAATATCAGAGTCACCTTGTTCGGCTTTATAGACAGTGCCTAGACTTGTACGCATCTAAGTATGTAGTGCCATCTGTTACATATAATATAAATAACCGCAAAAATGCTTGATTGATTGTTCTGAACTTGATTGTTTTCATACATCTAAGGTCAGGTTCCAGGTGTAAATAACATGTTTTCTAAGAACACTAACTCTGTTTTACCTCGACCACCTCTTTATTAGAGCGTAACAATTAATGGAACAAAACAATCATTATTATCATTAGTAATCTGAATGTTAATAATTTTCTATTCATAAGTTCTGAAATAAGTTTTTTGAAAATGGAACAAAATTTATTTGCTTTCCGTATTTTAATTATTGAATTCACTCACTAATGCGTTACCCAAAGTTATTTGAATCCATGATTTTTCTATCTTTTCCCGAGATCCCATGAAATTGATTAATAAAAAAGTGAAATGGGCTTTTCTCATAAAACGATTTTTTTTAATTCCGACTATTACAAAAATGTTAAGAAAATCTATTGCAAAAACAGATTTTCATCAGTTTTGTGAAAAAAAATCATTTGTATACTAATTCTAAAGGTTAAATTAGAATAGTTACATAATGTAACAGGACTGTGAAGTAATCGTGTATCTATGAGTCAAGAGAATATAAAAAAAAAATATCCTTGAACGCCATGCAACATCATGGCGTCCCAAATCATAGTGGTCTTTTGGTGAAGATTACATCTAAACAATTATGATGAAACTACATTTGCAATATTAAAATGTGAGTAAAACGTATGCCGAAAACCTCTGCTTTCTCCTCTTCTAAACCCTAACCCTAGAGCTCTCCTTGTTTCTTAAGGGTGGCAAAGCATTTGCAAGCTACAACAATAATAATAATAATATCAGGACAAATTACACACATTGGTCTAACCCCTAAGTAAGCAAATTATTTGCTTTTGTTAAGGGTGTTAGACAACGATACAATATATAAAAATACACATATATATACTGTGAATATATTGAATAAACGACCGAACTCAGAAACACAGACATCTATGCTCATGACATAAATGCTTGTCTCTGCCGGTCTCGAACCCAAGCCCCATTGCGCCGTGACACTTTAGGCGTCTGCGCTAACCACTCGACCAATGCAACGGGGCGGTTAGAATATTTACAATTGAATATATCAAAGGACAACTATTTATAAGTTGATCTCTATCTTTGTTCTAAAATCCTTATTAAGGTCGCTGATGGAGGCTGGATAACGATCACGGAGAACCGGGACATCTGGCGCATAAATGGAGAGACCTATATCCAGCAGTCGACTGCGATAGGTTAAAATGACAAGCGACAAATATGAATAGTACCAAACTATCCCTTTTATAGGATGGAACATATACTTCCAGTTCTACTTATATTTATATATACAGTAGACGCTACTTATTGTGATCACGGTTAATGTTATCAGTCGGCTATTGTTATCGAAAATGGTCGGTCCCAAATTTCTCTTTAGCAATACATTTGAAAAAAGCCGCTTATTTTGATCAAACGTCGCTTATTGTTATCAATTATCGATACGACTATTCGATACGACACCGAGCAACAAACTTCGAAAAATTATACTATTTTGAGAATTATATTCAAATGATTATGAATGAAAACAAGTGTCAAAAAACAATAGATCGATATTTCAAATGAATCTTAAATTAGAATATTTTTAGTGTAAATAAATAGAAAATTTGAGCAAACAACAGAATTTCTTATTATGAAACTTAATATGTACTTAAATCCCCCAACAAGCATGAAAAAGTACCATCCGCATAATGTTATCATTCGGTTATTGTTATCAAAAAAATATGCGGCGTCTACCTGTATATATTTATATAGTAAACAGTGTCTACGTTATACCAGTAGGAAAAACAGCATAAGCAAATAAATATCATCTATACAGGCAATCCTATGATATTTCAAACTGATAAAAATATTTATTTTAACTTGTACCTACAGGCTTGAAATGACCAGAATTAGACTGACAACTATCTATAATCTAAACGAAAATATATATGAATTTATATATGTGAGTAGGTACAGATTCAGGTGCTCCCACATATTTTTTATTTTAATTACATTATTATGTTTCACTTAACTCATAGATTATGAAGGATACATATCCAACCAAGAATGAGTGGCAACCACTCAGTGATGTTAATAAAGTCCGATATGAACAAATTATCTTACCAATTACATATGACAGAATATCTTGATGCGGACGAACGAGGACACGCGGCTCTATTGGTAGGTAGAATATTATAGAGTATATTATATTTAGGTAAAAATAAATATTAAGAATATAATAAGTATATACAATATCAATATTTGTTTTCTAAAATAAATGAAAACAATTAATAAATGATTATACATTAATATATTATAATTTTTGTTATGATGTACATTCAGAAAATTCATATAACGCAACCCAAAGATGTAGTTCAAAACAACAAAGACGTCAGAAGCGCTTAAACAACATCGGTTCCATTTAGCAATTTACCAATAAGACGGCCATTTTGTACATCCTTTGTCAACGATAAAAAGGGGTTGGGAGGTCATTTGATAATCATTATCGAGTCTCATGACCGATAGTCACATGAGGACTGTTTGCTTTTTAGATATTACATAACAATGAATGTTAGTGCAGCCTCGCTGCAAGGTTTATACGTTTTATTTATTAAGCACTTTTTTTGCTTTATTTACCACCGGGTATCAATCGAAGGAAATTCATTTTTATTAATTGGCTTGCTTTAATTTATATATTTAAATAAAATAACAAGTTCTAGAGTTTATTTTATTTTCGAAATCAATAAATAATTATATAATTATAAGTATGGTACTATTTTATATATACGTTTGAATATATCAGCGGTACTTAACCGTTTTTCAATACCTTTTTTGGGAAATACCTAATTTTCATTAAATATGTTTACAGGTTTACGATGATCTAACTCATTTGAAAGCTGTAACATTAATACTGAAATAAATGTATCATTCGTTTATTACATTTTTTTTTCTCTTTTTTCTAAAAAACAAGTTAATCTTTAATAAACGTTTTATAAAATTAAGATATTTATGATTGTAAAATAATAATAATAATAATAAAATATTATTTTATAATGTGTTATGTTTAAAAATATAAAATATATAAATACCACTAAAAGTAATAAAAACCTTACGCAATCAACATTGACATGTTAAGTTCAATTATTCGGTTAATATGGTCAAAGGTATGAAAACCCTTCAGAATATAATAAAATTTGGTCTCCAAAGAGCAATGTGAACAAGACATTTAGATAGTTATTTGATAGTCGAGGCAATCCACTGGTGACCTAGGCTTCATTGTTTGATATGTCATTTAATAAATACTTATTGTAGTAGGTTTTTTTAGGGTACCGCAAAACCTTTTAGCGTTTTTTGTTATTAAAAACAGCACACTATTTAAGATAAAATTTTTTATTTATAAAGTTTAAACAGTTTTCGCTTCCGGAACTTTAGTGGTATAACGTCTAGACTAAATTATTATTAAAATATCAATAATAGTTTTTTACAATGTATCAATATATTTAATGAAGACGGATACTGATAGATTTGACATTGATTTATTTATTTTAATTATAATTTAAATCATTAAAATTTTAACAATACGTAGCCAGAGAAAAAAAAAATCCTTTATACATCCTATTAACATCGTACTTTTTTATTTAATGTTGAACGAATCTTCAATGAAAAATATGTTAAATACTATTAAATATTTTTTTTCTTAACCTTCAGTAATATGTAAAAAAAAAATAATATTCACGTTTATCAAAACTCTTCAATATATCTACGATGCGCTAAGAGCAAAATATTAAGGAGTGGGGTCATTCACCTTCAATTGAAGATGCTTCTTGTATAAAAACAACCTGCAGTTTATGTGAACCGGAATACTAATCTCTTGTCCAATGCTTATAATAATAATATATATTTACTCAGCAAATGTCAAAAGGTCATTGAGCTAATCTAGAGTGGTCACACTGCGGCTATTTATGTTCTCATTTATTATCAATTGAGAATACGAGGGTTAGAGCAGGATGAATATATGTGTAATATATTTATCTCCCTCTTTTATTATTTTTATTTTAACAGAAGAAACCGGCGAAGTTTTGAAGTGGTTCTACTTGCTTTAAGATATCTTTTCGTATATACTAAGATTAAAATCGTATGCTTGCAATGTCACGTTTAAGATATGCAATGATTATATTGTTATCTTTTCAAAAATTACATGTGAAGAAAAAATTAAGTACTTACCTACCTACAGGTTTTTTTTCTAATGTACACGCTTATGGGTTAAGTTAACATTTTGCAAATATTTCTAAAAAAACACATACAAACAAAACCGTAATAGGACTTTCGAATTTCTTATGAAGTTGAAAAATATCAATATTTACATACTATTTTAAAACAAAAATTTTGTTTATATTTCCTCGAATCAATTTTCTAAGAACCATTACTCAATAACGAAAAGTTTTATAATTATTAATAGCACTAAAACAACATACAGTTTTAAATTGTTCCTGTGACCTTATTCCGATCAGATAGATATTTTTTTTACAAAAAAAGGCGGAATAATGTACATTGCTCGAGTCTTACGCTGTTATTTCTAGGTAGTGACATTTTATAGCTCAACACAGTGACATTAGGTTTAAAACTATATATGGTTGTATCATTCATTCATTCATTGTATTTTAGTGATGGAACGCGAATGTAAAGATTTACTCAGATTTTATGGTTTAATAATCTAAAAAACAAAAATATTATGTGGATTCAAGTATTGTTTTTACCATTATAACGTCCACAATGTTATAACTACATTTTTATATGCAAATGTCATGTAAATAATTGTTGTAAATAATGTTGTTCATGCCTAAGAAACTGTCTTTCATTCTAAGTAGACATTGAGACTGTTGACATTTACATGAGAATGCGTAATCGTTGCAGAATAATATGTTTGCAATTAAAAATATCGTATAGCAATACGATATACACTTGTATACTTTCTTCGGTCCTTATAAGAGTATCTATGCAATAGCTTTTCGTAATCTGTGCTCGAAAGTCATTGCAAAAAGAAAAAATCGAACGGGAATTTCCAAATACTAGTTCCAATGTGTTGCAAAAAGCAGTAATTTTGTAACACGTGTATTTCTCTGAAACAAACATTGTTTTGAAGATTAAAAGGATTTCTTCTAAAATATATTTAAGTGCATTTCTTTATTTACCAGCCTTTGTGATTTCCGATCCGTTCTCTAGTGCTGACAGTAAATCCATTACTTTCTCTAGAAAGTACATGCTTGCACAGCTGTGTTCTAAAACGCCGGCGTGAATCAATTAGTTATCTTGATGCAGTTTATATCCTCCATTTTAATTGCAGGCCGGTGCGTTATGCCATGAACGGAATTACGAACAAACTAATCTCTGTACGTTTTTTTTTAAATAAAGCTGAAGACAATTCGAAGTTTGAAATAAACTTCCTAGTTTTAATATTTATGTTATATCTATATTATTTTGATAATAATAAATGAATATATCGAACCTGTGTTCGCTAATTGTATTCCTTTATTTATTTATAACCTGTGGTGAATGTTAAGCATATAAAAAAAGATATGTCAAACCTTCGGTACACTATTTTTATTGCTTTCTTAAATAAATATATATATCTTGTGCTTAATGTTAAAATAAAAATCAGTGTATTTTATAACAATACAGATACTCGTTTTTTTTAATATAATATGTCGTCTATCGCTTACTGTTTGTATGTCAAGGGTGGTACGAGAAGCTTACATGACAAGCTTAGCAATAGATTTCTTTTAACTATCATATTACCACAAATACAAAACTAGAACGAGGCTGTCAATTCAAATAGAAAATATATATATTTTCCTGCTAATTATTCTAATTGGAAAATTAAACCGACGTAACCATTATTTAATATATTATATAAAGCAATTTAAAATAGTTTACAATATTTACATAAATATATGTATTACTGACATAAGATAGAAATAGAATTCAATGGCAGTATGTTTTCAGAGTGATAGGTACTGTTACGAAAAACCTAAATAAAACTCAGTATTTATATAAGTTTTTTTTTTATAATTTAAAATTTCATATAATTTGCAACTGTAGTGATTTTTTATAAGTTTTTTGTAAAAATTAATTATTTTATACACAAGGACTTTAGGGAAGGAAGAAAAAGTTTAATAAAATAAACGTAAGCTGTTTCTTGGTAAATCATTAATTAGATCAAGAAATATAATTGTCTTGTTTTTGGATATTATCTCATTTATTTCCTCCTTACGATTATTTTATAGATAGAGTCTGTATATATTTACATAACTATATACATAGTCTGTAATTTTCAATACACATTTTGTACATTTTGTTAGTTAGTTTATTGAAATTGAAATAGGTGTCAAATCTATCTTACCTCTTTCGATTTTAACAATCATAATATTATAAAAAATCTCATTCAGACACGAGTTTGAGATGAATTCATATTATATGACAATATAAAACATATATATTTTTTTAATAGGAGGAAAGCTTCTCACAAATTAATAGGAAAATTAACAATATTTCTCGTTAAGTATGATTTTTGATTAAACCTGTATCTTACCCGACTTTTATTATGTAACTATATTAAATGGACTATTAAAATACTGCTATTTGAACTCTCCCTATGATATCAAAGCTTCATTTTATTATAGAACATTGCTTCGTTCTATCAGATTGTCTTGTATACTTAATTATCATTTTGAAGCCACCGTGTGAATCTCTGCCGACATCAATTTAATTTATTTAAAATTTAAATAAGCTTACCATGGCGATACACGTTTATATCGTGTTTTATTTTTTCCTCCTTAGGTACGATATTACTTAATGAAACTAACATATAACATTAAATATCTCTTAAGTTTCTGAGTAGTTGGAAGATTTAGACGTTTTTTACCAAAATAAATAATATTATAGATGTAAAAATAAATGTGTTTTCACAATACTTTCTATTTGTCTTAACATTCAGTAAAACATTCCGTCTGTTAGCACGAATTTTAGTGAAACTTGGTACATTCTGTGTTTTGAAGGCGTGACTGCTTAAGTGATTATGTAATCGCATCCTAATTGAGAAGAAATATATATATTATGGTACTTTAAAAAAAATATATATTTTACTTATATCAAATAGTATGAGAATAATGGAAACTTGTATTCAACAAAATCATGTTTTTAAACCTCAATAAAAATATCTACGTGGATGGAATATATTATTGTAAAACATAATGAAATATTATTCGTGTTCATATTGTAAGTATTTCCTGATTCATATACATAAGAGATAAAACTTCAATTTAAACATGTCTTTTATGAGAAACAAGATGTAGTAAAACAGATACATACATCACAAAAACTTTATATACATTTTTTATAATATATTTTATATTTTACGAAAACAAGAGACAGTCCGCCTGCTATTTGTTGGCAACGTTTTCTGTATTAATATATAATTCCTCTGTTAGTTTTTGTGTCAAACAGCTCGTAGAATACTGATCTGTTGTGGTCATTGCACCTTCAAATATGGAATTCAAGAGGTCTCAGCAATTTGATGGATTTTGCGTCGGCTTCCACAAAGGGTAGTAAAAAGTTGAAGAGTCAGTTGCAAGCGCAGACATAAAACTTCACAAAGAATATTCACAGTAGACCTGTCATAAATACTTTCAACTTCAAAATAACATTTATTCTCATATAAGCCTATTTTAAAAAGTGTAATTAATCACGAAATCGTTAATGCAATTATATGTTAATCTATGTTGCAATTATATGTCAACGTCAGTTGCAATTATACGTAGATGTATGTCGCAATTATATGTCAATATATGTCGTTTTTTATTTTATCTAAAAAAATGTTTTGATTAAAGCGCCTTGTTTCAACAACAATATTTTATAACTTGATTAACTTGTTTTTTGTGAAAATGTATACCGGTAAAACTGATGTCTGGTTTAAGAATACTTTAAAATAGTTTATGAATATCTTAGAAATATGTGATTTATTTTAAAAAATATTTAAATCATATAATTATTCATATGTATTAAATAAATAAAATCTATTATAAGCATTTAAAAAACTGTGCAAACTTAATAGGCATCATTAAATGAATTGTTCGTTGCATTTTCTTTGAAATAACACAACATTTACAGTAATGCATTGCTTTGCCATTTTCCATAGTTTTTAAAGCATGGCTGATAAAAATATTGTTGTTTCATTTTTTAATCGTGTTTTGACAATCAAAGAGTGAGTAGTATAATAAATTATTGTTGTTTTATTTTTTAATCTTGTTTTGCCTTCAGAAGTGTATTCCAATATATTTTACAATACTCAGAAAAAAAACCTATTTATTAAACAATAAAACCCCTAATTTATTTAATTTAAATAAGCTTAATATGGTTATACATGTATAAATTATATAAGCGAAATTATTGTTTTAAAATATCTCTTTTAAAACAATAATTTCGTTTGTGACATCTTTTCAATGTTATTCTATACTGCAAAAATTGGAAATATCTGTTAGGATTTTCGAAAGAGACTACTGTCCCGATTAAAGAGGACCTACGGAATGATAAGTTCGTCGAAGCGATAGTATTAACTCAATTGGTAGAGATACGGTTTCCAAGGGGTAACAGGTTCGAATCCCTTTTTTACATAAATTTTTCATTTAATATTTAATAAAAATCTAGAAAGCTTATTCAAAATATTTTATAAAGATTTGATTGCAATAAAATAAGAATCTAATGATATAGCAAAATGTATAAGTAGGAACTTATTTAATCCAATAAAAGCAAACTTTAAACATGTTAATGAATTTCTTAATTCATTTCTAGTTAACTATATCTGTGAGGAGTTTAACGACCTCCTACTTCGGTCAAAAGCGATTTAATCGGAACGCCTTAAACGGACTCCGGCGCACCTGTATGATGAGCGGTTACCACGAGTTATTTGATGACAAGAGGGTCTCGTAATTTCTGAAGAAATTGCATAGCTGACCACACGTAAAGAAAATTTTGATTTGAGTGCCCTACTTATATGATCTTATGTGATTGGATTGGATATAGCAATAGTCAATCCAGTATAAGACATAGTCAAGTCAGCATTAGAACTGCTGAAAGACTATTAGTATTACTTGGACATAGCAGACTTTTTCGTAATGTAAATTTGAAAACAATAAATGGTTTATAGACATTTAAAGGGGTTTTTTTGTAAATTCTGGATTTTTAATACACAAAATTTACTAATCGGATTGAAAGAGAATTTGAAATTAATTTTCGTTAAAAAATACAAACATATCTTGTAAATAAGGTTAAAGATGATGAACAAATATCGGTATTTACAAAATAATTTTATTAAACTACGCCAACGTCTTTAGCTATTTTACTAAAAACTACATTATACACATTAGCATATTTTTTCAAGATACATAAAAAGTAAAATTAAAAAACGTTACGTGTATTATGAGATTATAATTAATTCGTCTTTTAATTAGTTAAAACTCTTTGTGAAAGAGAGAAAGCAAAACTCAATGTTATCGTTAGTAGATCATTCTTGTTTTTGACATTCAGGCATTTGTTTTAATAACACGAATATCATCGAGGACAGACGCAATACACTTAGCGGGCGTTTATAACCAGAGAATGACTTCATTTGACATATGTTCTCGTTATATTATTAATGAGGAAACTCTTTGTAAGGGATTCGAGTGGTCTTCGATTTTAATGTGAATAACAGTCAACAATCATAAATCTATTCATTCGGGAAGCTCTGTGAAGAATGATGGACTTCAAGGTTTTAATTCGTTATAATACTCCTGCCATCGATAAAGATATATAAATTTAGTATGACATCGGGAAATAATGAGCTTCCTTATAGAAAATTCAAGTAACTAAAATTATCAGTTCGTTCTTTAATATACTTTTCTTTGTTTGTTGTCCGCAAAAAATAAGTCGCCTTTTTAAGTCATTTAAATTTTTAAGTTGTTTTAATGTTAATTATCATTAATTTTGGTTAAAATAATTATACTTGATGCTCATTTTTATAATAACACTTAGTTACTGTATAATAAACGTACCGACAATTTTATTTTTGTTATAAATTATTCATACCCTAGATATAGGTGCTTTACCGTGGCTTAGAATTGCGATAAAAGATCTATTGCAAAAAGTTACGTTATATATCGAACAATTATTGCAGACAGATAGATATACACACAAGTACATTAAACTCAATAAAGGAATTAGGTTAAGGCATTATTCCACGTACTAGACGTACTTACATCTAATGGACAATAAATACTTTGGTCTTATCCTTATTGTAAGGACTTTGCCGTTTACACTTCAAATAAGAGTTCTACAAAATCATTGAATCCTATTAACAATGTACCGTTTGTTTGTTTGTATGTTTCCGTGAACACTAATAACGAGATTATAAAGCAATGGTTATATGTAAGGTTAAGGATATATAAATATAATAACGGAATTGTGTGAAGTTTGTAAGGTCATTCTAAAGTTTGCGTCGGCAACCTTTGTATTAAATTTTACCACAATTTCCTTGTTTAATATAATGCATTTAATCATATTTTTATTCACCATATCTATAAATCTCTAGAAACTTCCAGAAGAATGTAATACAATCATAATACAAAAAGCTTTTCCGTTAAGTTGCATTGTATGAGGAAATACGTAACGCATTAAAACGTGTGCAATTGCGTCTTCTCAATAAATGAATATGCGAGTGTTGACATACGTTCGCTCGAAAGTTCGTCTACAATCAGCAGCGTCAGGGCAAGCAGGTCCCTTGACCTTGGAACCTGTAGTATGGATTGCGGATTTATTATTTTTCCATTTTTCCGCAAATGAACTCTTGCATGTAACAAAATAACGTGAAAACTATTTTGGCAATTTGTGCTATCAGTTTTAATTACATTAAATTTAGCCTCATTTCAATATAGCGTTATCTAGTTGTGGGTGCTATTTGAGTGCAAGACGTTATTAGTTGAAGCAACCAAATTAAATGTAATATTATTCTAGGTCATGTTGATTAGAAGGTTTACGTTTGGCAATATCCATTTCAATGTTAGGATGATAATGAATCTCGGGCATTGAACGCTGAATTATCCTTCGTAGGGCAATTGGTCGCGTGATATGGAAGCCAGGTCTCCGTCAAGTGCGTGCGAGGTCGGGAGTCCGGGAGTGGTGGTAGCAATTCACACACCGCATTCAGTGTACAATCGCGCGCCACAAGTGCTGCGCGCACGCATCGGTTACTGGTCGTTTGAGCTCGCGCACTTAGCGCATTCAACACCTTATCAAAACACCTGCCGCCTCATCGATTGTCGTACGCGATACTTATAGAGATGATACCTTTCACGGACGCAAGTCAACGTTTATGTCACCTAAAAGAATAAACAAAATTTATAGGATGCGTCAATAGTGTAGTAGGCGACGACAGTCGCAGTAATAGACTGCTCGGCACCGTCTCTAGCAGATACGACCCATGTTCGTCAGTCCGGTATTGGTGTCCAAGGAGATAACGTGATGTGACAACTATACGTATTAAAGTGGCAGTGGAATAGTTTTGTGAAAGTGTGCACTGCGCGTGAGTGAGCAGACGGTTGCCGGCGCGGCCGGCGCGGGCGCCCCGTCACTATGTTGAACTGCACAGATCTTGAATGCATTCTGCACCACCATCACTACTATGCTCACCTGCACCACATCCACCACCTGCAAAATGCGCAGGACTCAGGTATAATATATTATACTATCGACATTAGACATATGTGTGTGTAATTGCGAATAATTAGGTTTTTCTACAGTCATCCATGAAAAACAATGGTGATGAGTGATGAGAAACAATGACATTGTTTGTTTAAGATGGAACAGCAAATGCTATTGATAACAATAAGAGTCGCTATTTTCTTACAGATGTTGCTTTATACATGGAATCTGGGTTTCATTGTAAATTATATATAGCATATTTTATTTACGTAAAGGTTCGAGTACACGATATTTATTAATAATAATTTATGTCTTTTAGGACTATAAATATTAGCAGGTGTTTGAGGACACAAATACGTTAAAAGCAAAGCAATTAAATTATTCGTTTTCTCTATCACACGAATAGTATTTAAAAAACCGGTTTAGCTAATGAAAAAATATATAATATTTGGCTAAGCTAATTGTTATTTATTTTCTCTTCTTTCTTCCAAATTTCCAATCTTTAATAGGTGTGTCGTTATGGCAAAAATAATAATATATTACAATTTAGTAATATAACCTTAGTAGATATTTAACTGAAGTTACCTTGAACAAAAGGTATTATTGCGACACTTCATCAAAATTATTACAATTAAATTATTTTACTTCTCATAACGACTTAAGTTTCGTAACGGAAAATATAATTGTAATTGCGACTTGGTATTTGGATGCCGCCAAATTAACGATCCTGTCACTCGATAAAACCTTAATTTCGACCACTTGAATAAATACCCAGTTGAATATTATTTCATTATTGCCTTGAATTATTGGATATTTATTCTTTTATTAAGCCAATATATTATGGTGTTAGACGTATTAACAAATGTTTGAATTAACATATTTAAAGGGTATACCATTTATAATAGTCAATGTATATTAAGGTTATATCCTAATGAGATAACTAATTAATCCACTCTACTATTTATTTGAAATCAATACTTGATATTATTTTTTTAGACCAGAGATTGATTCATTAATTCACTGATCAATATATTTTTTACAAACCGAATCATACCTATTATCATATATATAAAAATATATGATATAAGGTACGAAATTATGGATATATAAACGAAATATGCTTCAACAATAACCGATCGCTAAAAAAAATATTATTCCAGTAATTAGTAAATGATTACAAAATCGAATTACAACATGATTTAATAGACTTAATTGATAACTAGTTCAAAGTGCATTGTATTGGTAATTACATAATGTAATATTACATTCTGTACCTCAGAAGCGGATAAGCTAGATAATATTACCAAGATTACCTAATTGATTAACCGATTTAAACTAGATTCTTGTTAAAGTAGATATAGAAATTAAAGATGACAATAGAGATGCACAAATAAGAAAAGGATTAAACAAATAACAAATATTCCTTAAAATTTGAATATCATTTACAAGCACTGTATTTGAATATTTTAATTTATCTTTAAACCATTTGTAGTAAATACATTTTTAACACATTTTTTTGATTGTAGAAGCTATGATTATTTATAATTCAGATATAATATAATTATTTGCATACTTTTTAGAAGAGTTTTTTTATACCAGTCTGAGTATGCTTCTAAGACCTTTCAGTGCCAGCCGTGTTGAATATAGAAAGAGAAATAGAGTATAGAAAGTCTAGTTTTAAATTGATTTTTCACTCATAACATCAAACTAAAAAGATAAAATACGATCACAGGTGTATAAAGGTCTAATTGAATAAATTATATTTTTATTTTATTCATCGTATTTAAAAAACAAACGCTGTTGAAACGATATCTACTTTAAAAAAACATTTCCCTGATATTTCTCTACATTTGGTATTTATATATTTCGTGAAACTAGACCAAGAGTTTCATCATTGTTTACAAGATGTTGGACCTTGACATATTCTTCTATCCTTTTTTGGTTTTATCTATTATGATTATTGAGTACTTCTCTAGTAATTTAATACAACTATTGTAAAAGTATGTGAATTAAAAAAACACTATATGCTATAGAGGTTATAGAAGGAAAAACCATAGTTTACTCGAGTGATTTAGTATAATTTAAGATATTTATAGTCTTCATTGGCTGAATTAACATTTATATTGTAAAATAATGGTTCTATGTTTAAAATTAAATAAAGATTTTAAATAAAAATGTAAAAACTCTTTATAAACACGACTGAGTGTGGTTTTATTGCAAAAACTAAACGCGAACCGTTGTTGACACACAATCCTGTTTATAGAATTCAAAATACCATTTGCCTCACCTTTATTGATTTTACAATAATGCATTTGTTTTGGTATTTATATTATCTTCTGCTAACATTAAATACTTAAAAAAATCGAAATATTGGAGTGCATCTCGAGGGCACAGGCTAAAGTGATTATTTATTCTGTATAATTAAATATGTTTTGAGTATTCAGAAAATATACTATATTTAAGTTATAAGCCAGATAACACAATCAAAATTAAAATATTTTAAAAGTAAATACAGACATCAACGATAACCATCGTTGAAGCAATGTCTTATTTCTGACGTAATTATTTAATATTGCAAGCAGGGTCCGTGCAGATAATTTATTTGGCTAAAACGTTACCATACTAAGTAAGATAATAATAGAATTGAATATATTAAAAAGTATAACAAAAAGAAACAATATCTTTTATAAAGCTCATTTCAGATTTCTGAATCCGAAGTCATTTACATTTAAATGTTATTAGCACTTCTTAAAGTATTTGTTAATGAATAAGAACTGATTTTAAATATACATTTACATTGTTAGAACGTCTTTACGTAGAATTTTTAATAGCGTCTGGTTGACGATTATTTGAACAGTAAAAACTTCAGGTTCCCGAATTTGAGGCGAATCTCATTATCAATATCATCTCAATTATTGTTAACTTCTGAAAATTATTTCAAAAATATACCAAGATTAGAAAAGCCTATGTCGGTGTGTAAAAGAATATACCGAAAAATAGTTATCGCAAAAAGAGACCGAAGCAAAGCAAATTTAAGTATTAATAATTGGTTCAGAGGTTAGCTTCGCAAGAGTGCAATAAAATTATATAGAAAATGAACAGTGTTACTACCAGAAAAATATTTCATAGCTTATTTTAAACCATATCTCTATTCCTATGACATGTCTTGTCATACGCCATACTGTTAAATTGAAAGAGATTTTGATACAAAAAAAAACAAAAAAAATTTTACAACTATCTCGAGAATTCATATAAAATAAATCATACAAAAATATTATGGAAATATATTTTTTTAATCTTCCATAAATCTTTTTTACACTCTATCCTGAGAGTTATGGTAAGGATATAAAAAGGTAAAACCAGTCGAGATATCTAAAGTAATGTTATTTCATATATGCGGTAATTTGTTTGATTTTACATTAGATAAGAAAAAGTTTTAATGTATATCATCATTACACTTACATTACTACAAATATTATACTTAAATTATATACTAACAGCTTGATGATATTGCAATCAGTTATTTAGTTTTGTTTAAGATGTTTATTTGTTAATTGTATACTTTATTATTTGAAAATAAAACATAATGATTCATCATTTGCTGCCCCAAATTTTAAATGTTGTTTATATAAATATAGAATGAAAAATAAACCGATACGAGTAGGGATTGGAACCCGCAACCTCTTTGAAACCGTCCCGTCGCTCTACCAACTGAGCTACCGTAGCACTGTCCGCCTCGGTGAATTAAGCATTCTATATGTGATCGTCTTTAACGGGACGGAGGTGACATCTATTAGGCTACTTTCGAAAATTCTTTTATAACTTTGCAGTATAAATAAACATTGAAAAGATACCACAACCGAAATTAATGTTTGAAAATATCTATAAACATGTATAGCCATGTAAAGTTTATTTAAATTTATATACTGTACGGACAGTGATACGGTAGCTCAGTTAGTAGAGCGACGGGACGGTGTCCCAGATGTCGCGGGTCCGAATCCCTGATCGTATCGGTTTATTTTGTCATTCTATATTTATATAAATTTAAATAAGCTTAACATAGTTATACAAGTTTATAGATATTTTCAAACTTTATATGGTTTGTCAAAGATAACGCACGGGATAAAATAGTATTTATCCATAAATAATATCGTATACTCTTAAAACAAGACACATATAACTAATGTATTGTAGTATTGTAAATGATAATGAAAATATACTTCGAAGAGTTACATTAAAATTAATATCAATTTTCAGATTCAGAGATTTAAAGATTACGCAATACTGATAAATAATAGTATTAGAATATTTATGATAATTAACTTCAATTACAGCATTACAATAAACACGCTACAAATGTTTTAAGTAGATACTGAATAACTTCTACAAGATGTATTTTATAATTTTATCTTATATCCATGGAATTTAACTTCAACTCGTCTCTGCAAAATTTAATAAATTTCATCTATTCTTATATATATATTATATAATACATGATTATTTCTTTGTTTATTATATTGTGCTCGTTTGTTTGATAGCGACGAACAGTTATGCTAGAGTTTTTGTTTTTACATTCCTATGAAAGATTAGAATTAGTTCAAGAAATTTACAATGACCGAAGAAGTATCAAGTATATTATTAATGTGTTAAGCATATTTAAAAAAAATACATACATGTCTTTTTAAGTACAACAAAAGTTAGTTTTAATTATTATTATTTAATTAAAGTCGTTTGAGAAAGTTCATATAGTAAAATAAATAACAAAGATCCAATAACATAGGTCTCATCTTGCTCAGGTAACCTAGACTGTAAGAGAAGAATAATTAAGCAAAACGTTTAGGATTAACGTCTTCTTTAAATGGACTTCCTTATTGAAGAAATAGTTTAATGAAACATACTTGTTCAATGTTTATTGTCCCATGCGGAAGCCATACACCACAGGTTAAGAACCAAAGAGTGTTAATTATTTATACACTCGCAATTATTTCTTATTTTATTTTCATTGCAATGGCATTTTGTATAAATGATTATGATTAGTTATTAGAAATTTTATATTTTTAAAACAGGCATTTAATGTATCCGTATTGTATTTAAAATAATGAATGGTAGATATTTATTGATAGTTATTGAACATTTAAAAAAATATTAAATATATATTTACCAGGCTATATTCACGTCATTTAATCGGAAATTTGCCGTGAACGTTAACGCCGTGAGTCCGCCATGCTTTGAGCTCATGAATAGGAACCCCGAATATGATCGAAACTAGTCGAGCAAACTCCGATTAATAATTACATGATTATAACCAGGTAAATATATATTTATAATCATTATGGTTCACAAAAGTTTAATTTAAAAATATATATATTATTCCTATATACAGTTCGTCTCTCACTTATTATTATATTATTATATTTTAAAGTAAGTTAGAAATTTAATTTTTATCTATGAGTTCTATTAATAATGTGTTTGTAAAGCTGTAGTTTCAATCATTATGCATTAAAACATTGAATAGATAACATTAACAGCAATCGTAAAACATTGCAATGTAAAAAATATTATTATTAAGTCATGTTTACGTATTTTTATTTACGTAAGATCCCTTTCGATATAAAAAAGTATGAATACAACAGTGATATGCTCAGACCTTTTAGTTAGTTTTATTCGAAATTACCTACAAATTTATCTATTGTGGCATGTAATAAATTAGTTTTGCATAATGTTGATTTGAACATATATGTATTTACCAAATACAATTTTAATACAATTTAAATGACAGTTAAAGTAAACACAAAATTGAATGAATTTGAAAAATTTTAACTGAAACAGAAATAGGCTTTGATCCAAAATTTCAGACGTATGAAAAAGAATGGGAAGATGTTCCTAATATACTACCATTAGTGACATATTTTTATATAAGCTGATTGAATAATAATTTGATAAGGTTTTTATTAGATTACTCAAATCTCTGATATAAGATAGAAAATGTAATGGTCCAAAGATACGCCCTTGACTAATTTTTTTTGTTGCCGTTATTGTTGCTAGAGACGTAATATTTTAACTATATATAATATAACATAATGGCAAGCTGTTAAAGTGTAAACATAAAAATGTAATATATTTACACATTGTAACATATTTTTATAGTATATTGTAATCAGTTAATAACTACTCACTTCTAAAAGCTATAAAATAAATTATACACTTAATGGTAACGGTTTATATCAAATAATTATATATACTTTCAAGTGTACCAAAATAATTACATGTTAGAATAATTTAGTATCCGTCAAAATTAGTGAGATGAACAGACCTACAAACTGTTATAATTTATAGTTTGCATTAAATATTAGGAAGATTAATGACTTTCTTATAAGCATACCATCAAGTGTATAAGAAAGAATTTGTCCCGTTTATAGTCTGCTAAGTTGCTAGAAGCCCAAACTGATTGAGTTCCTAGTAGGTATAGAATGAATTATCATACGTCGCAAGGAAGTGTGTTCAAATTGGATTCAACTGGTGTGTCAATTGTAACAGCGTCAAATTACATTATAGTTCACGATCTTGACCGTGCCCCAGCCTAGATCAAGTGAATGTAGGCGGAGTTTGGTAGATTATATTTAGCAATGCCTTATTATGTTTTCTTTTGACGTTTATTACGTATCTGTAATAAGGTTCTAGAATCTAGATTATGTCACTAAAGACGTAGATAGAAATATCTTTTTATTATGATCAGTTAATCTTATGATGTTTGAGTGACATATTTATATATAGTATATATGACATAGTTATTTTGTTATTAACTGTTTTTTTTTAACACGGGCAGTGTTGCAAGGTAGAGCTACTGAAATTTACAAGAAATATGATAATTTGTAACATAAACTCGAAGATTGCCATTTTGGAAACCGATACCGTAACATGTGCCTGTTTTGTACTATTTACG
The DNA here is from genome assembly GCA_959347405.1 of Napeogenes sylphis. Lineage (NCBI taxonomy): Eukaryota > Metazoa > Arthropoda > Insecta > Lepidoptera > Nymphalidae > Napeogenes > Napeogenes sylphis. The sequence continues at coordinate 21,907,802 of OY365788.1, read as the reverse complement.
TATTCTAGCCGTGTTAAGTAGCTTTACGGTAGTTTTATGACTAAATTTAGAGTACAGGTGCTAAAAAAAATGTCTTTCTTAATATGTTCAGTCTGTAATAAGTTCATAACATTAAGAAATATTTTCAATGTATTTTAACATTTCAAATTTCGATCACTGTTAGAAAACATATGAATTATCTAGGATAAAAGTAAAGCTTTTTTTGATTTGATATGGATTTAAAGGTAGATTTGAGTACATTTTTATCATACATTTTTCTTTATATTAATTGGATTTATTTGGACAAAAAACACACTACTTAATAAAAATATAGTCTGTAACTAAATTAATTTAGGTATAAGGTATTAAAAAAATGTGTTTTATTTTTATTCTTAACCAACTTTGACTAAATTCGAAATAGTACCAGTCAAAAATACATTAATTTTCAAAGTGTAAATAATACATAATCTAGTTAATATTTTGAATAAGTTGTTAATAAGTTAATTTCATGCTAAATATATAATATGTAAAATTAACAAACTCAAACTGAACAAGATGTTTTTTGCATTAGAATAACAAAGAACTTGTTTTAATTATTGGTAATTTAAGTATGGTATTATATATTAATAGTTATGTATTTTAAGTCACGTGTTTCAGTGTGTAATATTTATAGTCACGTTTTGAGGTAGTAGGTCCTCTATGATGAATGATGAAGTACTGAACAGCTATTGGTGATCATTTGATATTGTTTATGATAATGTAAAAAAGGAGAATAGTGTAAAAAAAAAATTGCCAATAAACTATTATAAAATGCAAGCAAAGTGATTCATTTAACGTAATTAAATAGCACATATATTTTAAGCGGTATACAGATGTTGACTTAAAATATATACTTATGTTGTTATATTAAGTATTCTCGTATACGAGATGTAAATCTCCAGTGAATAATCCCCTTTACAAAAAGGGAATTTAATATCAACTTGTATTAACACTTAAACCGAAATAATAATAATAATTAGAAAAGGTAACAACTTTAATCATAGAAGCTTGATTGAGCTTATCAATATATATATAGCCTTGTAATATGTACCAAATGACTGATAGGTTGGTGTTGACGCCTGTCTAGTGTGAGTAGACCATAGTAGACCTGTCAATGTGGGTCATGGAAAGACGTGATTCGATTGACTTTAAAATAAGACATTAATTGCCTGTTAATTTTGAGGACCTTGTCGGTTCAGAGACCTGGTGTAATTTATGGTATCGATTCTTTGTTATTTTGTAGAGAACGTGTTCACCGTACCTTGGTTTTAATTATATGACATGAAAAAGCTATACTGTTTATTTATATATCGGTGACAATATCTTTAATAATAATTATAGTGTTCCGTGAATGATTTATTATCTCCTATGTTTGATATTTCAATGAAATTTGGGTAATGATATTATGATATACATACAAAATGTAGAGATGATGGGATAATAGTAAACATTGTCAACAATGAAATCAAATTCGGGACCATATTTGACAACAAATTCTCAATAACACGGATACAAAAAAAAATAATAAAATTATGATAACTACAAAGCCACATTAATAGTTATAGCAGTGTTGTCTGTATGTAATAATATGAAGTATGTTAAGCAAATCGATATTAATATGCGATCTACAAATATTGTTAAAAATATGTCTTATTTTATGTAATTGGAAGATTCACATAATCGTTGCTAATTTCGTCCCTCATATTTCTTAATTTTAATATTTCGTAATTCAACCAAAGCTCTGGTTTTAAAACGCACGTTGTATAAGGTTATATGACGAAACTAGTTTGATTACCTACTTTAATATTCAATTAGTGTGAAACTCTCGCAAAACAATATACGCAGTAAATAACATATATATAATATATAATAGGTAACATGCGAAGAATTTTTTTTTTTATAAGACTTTCTGCTTCAGTGGTATTCATGCTTGTCTTTAGGGGATTAGCAGATCTAGATTCATATCCCGGTTGGTATGTCCGGGAATTGAATTATTTTTTACGATAAATGTTTGAAATAATGTAAATCATTGAAAAATAAGTTTAAAATTAAATTTATTGACACGAGAAATTGAACCTGCTATCTCTGGAAAACGGATTCATGGCTTGACTAATTTAGTTTCCGTATCGCTACAACGAACGGTCAAAGAATTTAGCAATCTATATAATCTCTTTCATCGGGACTGATGCGAAATCTATAAGGCGTTTTTTCGAAAATATTTTTGGTTCAATGCTTTTTAATTGTAGTAAAGATTAAAATGAAAAAAATACCACAAGATAAATAAATGTTTTTCTATAAATATTTTAAACAATGATTTTTTTTTTCAAACATGTAGAGATGCAGTAGCTCAATTGTTAAGGCGACAGAATGGTTTTCCAGAGGTCACGGGTACAAATACTGTTTATTTAATAATTATCTAAAAAATCGTAAAGTATCTTAGAATAAATTAAATATCTTAGAAGAAAACTAAGATATGTAGCTCGCCAACTTGTAGAGCATAATGGGTTGAGCTATGCAATCTTTATAAGTATTAAGAAGATCTGGAACTAGTAGAATATTGATAGTAGCAGTAGTAGTAGTAGTAGTGGGATAGGATAGGTATTTTACTTTATATAGTTTATAATATTTAGACAAAATTATCTACATTTATTTGCCGTGTATATAAATAGTTTTTTGCACTAATAAACTTTAATCAACTAGTAATAGTTTAAATTGGCACTAAAACATAGGTAAGTCTGTTTTGTTTTTTATAATTTGCTAATCGTTTATTGAATATGATCTAAAGAAACTATAGTATATTTATTGATCGCAGATAATTAATAAATCATAATGTTGCTAGACCATTCTCAACTGGAATTAGTATTTTTTATAATAACGTAAAAACTACATAGCCATTTTTTATTTACAAAAATATGAAGGCAGACAACGTGGTAATAATAATAATATTAGAATAATCTAACATAAAAATTGCAATTTTGTTTATTAGCTGCAACTGTACGGGATAGCTTGACCAGTAATTTATATCAGTTTCTAAACGAAGATTGAGACAAATGTATGCGCCAGCAGTTGAACATCTTCTAGAGTATGTTTACCAATATAATAAAGATCACAATGAATTATCAACTTCTCCTCCTCTCTTACTACTTCTTTCTCTTGTGTTAGTGTGTGTATGTGTGTGTATGTCACATATTTGTGTGAGTGAGCCTGTGTTTCTCTATGTAAGACATGAAATACCAGGAAATAACGCGACAAACCAGGAACTATAATAAATATGTGAACATATTGGGACTATCTTGTTTCTTATTTTGTAACACAGATACTTTATAGAATCTGTTACTTTACCTTAATATTCAAGTTGACATTATAGTAACTGCTGCTACAACCTCGCTTTAATAAAAATATAATTATTGTGTTGTTTCATTTGTACACAGTTTTTCGTATTAATCCATACTAATGATAATCGTAATATTTTAGTTTATCCCTCCGTTCACCAAGTTGACCTCCAGAAGCCGGTTATATGACGCGATTTTTTTTGCTCTCAAATTACTTGGTAATGCAATTTATATTTATATATCAGATAGAAATTTTATATTTACATATTGTGTGGGCTATGATATGAATATATTTGCAATATGATATATATACATAAATTATGAACAGAAATGTAAATTTGAAAAAAAATAATTAAAATCTAGTTAGAGTTTAACAAAAAGGTTTAAGTTTAAGAAAGTTATCTTTAAGTATTTTTATCCGAAGTAACCTTTAGTAAAGTTCAAATAAGTTCGATAAAATGTTCACATAAGATAAGACAGACAACGCGGTTGTCAAGGTACTTTCTACCACGAACCACCAAGATGTGGAATTAACTTTTTTCAGTGATATTTCCATATCAATATGACATGAGCAAAACAACGCTTTTGTGCTCATATTGACACCGTACCCCTACTACAAGATTTGACGTTACGAAAACTTTACCAGTTTTCCAATATCATTCCATAAATCATTCTAAATAACTAAAGATTTTTATTTTTTAATAGAATATTTGAAATGTTTCAATATATTTTTATTCATAGAGTATAATATATATAATAATTCTATGTTTTGATTTTACTATTGGGTAAAATTTCATAGTTTTAATGTAACGTCAAAACTTGTACTAGGGATACAGGTTTCGGCGCTGATCACTTACCAGCAGATAACCATAGACTTGTTACCCTTCTATGGATATTAAGAAAAAATTATGTGAGTTGTTGAGTATAAATTAAAAGCCATTAATATCCAAAACATAATGAAAATATATTATGATAATAAAAATATAGCTAAATACATTATTACGTGTAAGTTATTCTTTAATGGTATCTTTTAAAAAAAATAATAATAATTTGTTGTTTCTTATTTTTGTTTCCTTAGTTCTAACATTCTTAAAGTTATGTAGTTAAAAAAAAATTAAAATTTTCATTTGTAGCTTGAGTAAAAAAAATTTTTTTTTGATATCTCAATCTTTCTATCGTATAGAATATATTCCAATAATATTTTTTTAACGTTAAAGATGATTTTAATTTATAATAACAATTATTTAATTTATTTTTTTTATACAAAATTATTATTTTTAAATAATGTATAACTACAACCGATAAATTAAATTTTAAATTTCACAAAATGATTAAATTATATATTATATATTATTTATATGTGTACTAATAGGAATTTACTAATTATATAAATACATGATATATAATAATAGTTTATTAATTAAAGTTGGTTTATTAACATTTAATGTTTAAATGATCTAAAAACCTTGACTCGTTACTCGTATCTCGATAAAAGTAAACGGTGTTCTAAATAAGTAGAACTAATGCTTTATTGAGAGTTGGTTTTAGAAATTAACATGTCTTGGAATAAATGTGGTTTAGAAAAAATGTAGTTCAGTAAATGAATGCATTTATAAACATGTTTTTATAACGCCAACATTTTTTAATTTTAGTAAGATTAATTTGTGTTTGAAAATATATTTAATCATATATAGCCTGTATTGTTTTTAGTGTTGGAAATATATGTTAAGCTTATTTAAATTTTGAATAAATATAGAATAAAAAATAAACCGATACGGGGAGGGATTCGAAGACGCAACCTCTGGGTGCGCGTCCGTCAAAAAATAGTTAGTTTTTCTTTATTTTTTTAGTTAATTTAGATAATATACTGCTGATAAATCAGTAGTTAAAAAAAAACATTTTAAACACCATAAATTTTTTTTATTTTTTTCTTTTACTTAGAAATTTTATCATAAGCTATAAATTATATATTATTAATGAAATCTTGAATTCGAAATTTATGCAAAATTATTTAATTGTTTTTTTTTTTATATCAGCAGCCTTAATTTAAATATATATACATATGAGATACCAAAAAAAAATAAGAAAAAGTATCATGTTTCTTTGAATATATTTTGGTAATGAAATTTATAGTTCCACTTATGGAACGTGTTTTGTTCAAGAGATGAATATTGTGGAGACATGATATTCTTCTTGTCCTAAAATTTGCACTTTATTAAGGTACTAAAGATAATATTTTTTTGGCACCAACTCTTCTGCGTCGTAAAATAAAACAAGTATTATCTGAATATGTATATAGACGAACCAATATTTATATATACTGAGCTCAATATTTTTTTACCTTTTATAATTTTTTAATAAATATTGAATGAATATAGAATGAAAAATAAACCGATACGGGCAGGGTTCCAAACCCGGGACCTCTGGGAAACCAACACCAATTGAGCTACCGTATCGCTACCCGTCTAGTAGTAAGTAGTAAGTAGTCTAGGAAGTAAGCTTAACATACATGTTTATAGATATTTTCAAATATTAGAGTGACTCCAGTTTATCTCTGACTTTATTCAATTAAATTAAATTAAATATACCTCAGAAGAAAAGTAAAATATATGTTTCTTCAAAATGTTTTTGTAATGTCTATGTTTTTCCCGTATTGCCGGAGGTGGAAAGAAAATAGAGTAGAGTGAGTTGGCCCTTGGGAACATAAAGTCGTATATGAGTTACAGCATCTCATGGAAGGTTTGGATCACTCGTTATGTTAGTAGGAGGTAGAGATCAGTTATTTAACTCTAACATCCAATCTGTGAACTCTATCATAATCACAATGTGAAAATAGAACAGAATGAAATAAATGTGATATAATCCGGGTGTCAGAGTATTTATTTAGATTTTTGTAATTAAACAGTATCTTAAAACTGGTTTCAAATCAGGAAAATGTTGTTCATTCTTTTCTGTTCATTCTTTTAGAATACTAAAGCTACAGATACTAAACGGTAAGATGCCTAAGTTAGTTGCAGTTACAGAACGTATTGTTTATTTATAATTTCAATGAAAAAAATTATATAATTGATTCTCTGTTATTTGTTACAGTTTAAGTTGTTTCTTTCCACGTAAAGGGGATTTTTTGTCATTTGTCAACTTTGCTTCAGCTGTCTATTATTATAATTTGAGTGTTATTTGTATGCCTTAAAATATTAAGACCAGAATGCTCTATATTAATGAAAAGAGACTCAAGCTAAAAATATTAAATAAATAATTAAAAATTATACGGTACGAACTAGATTCCTAACTGTGATATAGAAAGCTATATTCATAAACTCGGGTAAAGATAAAATAAAGATAATTGGCACAAATATGGGACTATATATTATTTCCACAGGTTGCAGGTTCAAATCTTGACGTTACGATTATGGTTTTCATTCTATATTTTTTTAAACTTATAATTGCTAATATATTATTTAAAAAAAAATATTATATGATTATATTTATCATAGATTGTACTATGTGTATAATTATTGATCATAATAATAATATACAGACAGACCTCGAGCGAGTAATAATAAAGCAATATACCTAAAGCTGGGAACATTTTTTTGTAAAACACATATTTTTTGTAAAACGTTAATAGTAGGATGTAGTTTAATTTCCCAGTAATATTGTTATCCGTATAGTTGTTATTTCCTTCGGCATAATGTTTATAGACTGCTCGTGGGAAAATTAACGTAGACAAAGACGGGGTCCCATAATATTATAATCATTAGCGAATGTAGTTTCCACATACCGTTAGAAGTTTTATACATAACACTTTCTTTAGCTAACTTCTTTGATGTATGCGTTCGTTATTAAATACAGGACAGTAACAATCGCATATTATAAAATCTTAGATAAAAAAAATCTATTTTATAAGTTTATTGACATTAAAATACTCTTTAATATATATCTGATTTTTAAAGAAATAGATTGAATCATTAATATCAATGTCGCTTCGAATAAGTCACGCAATCGAATATCAAAAGTTTGGTAACAAAAAACGTAAACATTGATCAGACTGTGACGTAATAGCCTAAAGAAACCAGGGGAGTGACTTCCGAAGACGAGTTCTTGATGTTTCACATCTAAATATATATTTAGAATTATTGCAAATTTGTTTGTATGTATATTGATTTGGATTTTTGGATTATCAATTGATATAAATATATAAAAAATGAATAGATAAGTATTTTAAAATATTGTTCTGCTATTTTTAAATGTTTATAAAAAAATATGTATACATAAAATTTTATTTATAATTATCGTAAAATATGATTATCATTTTATACATCATATTGAAAAATATTTTTTAATTATGTTTGTCGAACTTTATAAAATAATAATTTTTTAAAAAGGTACCAAATAGCCAAAGAAAAAAAATACCCTCATATTTATAAATTGGATAAATTAAAAACTGCTTGCCTCAATAAAACAAAGTAGATGACATTTTTAAATAATACCGAAGTGCAGTTACGTCAAAACGGTCACAATACCTGTGAAAGTATATTAGAAAGCGCAAATCCAAGTTGTTGGGTCAACACGTACAGCTTATGTCAGAGTTTACGTAACTTGGGTAATCAGAGCGTTGTTATGGTTTTCATAGACAAGGTCAGTTTATTAATGACTTATTAAAATGGTAATACCTTAAAAGTAATTCGAAAGAGTAAATAATGGCATAGATAACGGAGATTTCCAGACATTCTTCGTTATCTTAAGTTTTTAGATAAGGACTATTTAAAAATGATAAAAATATGATATAAATGTTGCAATGTTATTTGTACCTACCATCTAACTCCTTTCTTTTAAAGTAAATTCAAATATACAATAGAATATAATTTTTCAAAAATCAAACCTACTTTCTTGTAGATATGAAAAGTAAACATAATACACAAAATGGCGTAAGAATAACAATGTGTATCTTCATGTTAGCGTGAGACTCAAATTCACTTTTATAGTATATAGTATAAAAGACACCGCATTATATTTTATTCATTCGCTTCTCGCATGCAAATTTGCAGCTTCATATAAACAAAACAGAATTTTAAATGTCATTCTATTTAATCTTCCTCACGAAAATTCTCGAAAATTTATTTAAATGTAAATTTTCACGACTTGTTTGTGTCATAATGTTAAATGTTCTATTCTCTTGGTTATTGTTTATGATATGGAAAATAAATCGTTATGTTTTAAATTAACATAACAATACATTTTAATATTCCGTTGGTATCTTTTAATGTAGTTGTCATGTTAATAATGAAACATAGGTAAATTGCTATATATCTAGCAAAATGTTTTCTTGTGTAAAAATATGTAATTGGAGTTAAATGTATAATAAATTGTGCAATATTGTGTTAGAGAATTCAATTAGCATTTTATAAGGAAAAATATACTGTAAGATATATTCAATTGCAAATTGTATATACTTGGATTTTCAACAAGCAAATAACTGCCTACATAAGGAAAGGTTTTACCAACTGTTTAATCTTATCAAAGTTACAGACAAAGAAAATGAAAAGAATAGTATGTATACAGTCAGTTATGTTCTTCAAACAAGTAAAATATTAAGAAAGAAAAGAAAAAATATGAAATGAAGAAAGAAAAGAAAGAGTTGTCTAAGATATAAGAGCGTATTTATATTGTAAGTTCATTTGTTTGTTATTTATAATACTTCGTTCAAGGCGGTCATATCGAGCTACCGGTTATTGTGTCAAGGTAGGTTTGATGTGCTTGAAAGAGAGGTAGTAAACAATATAGTTTAGACAATGTAATTATATCTTTTAATAAGAGTACGATTACTGTAAACATATCAGACCTAGATATAAAACAGATTTAGGGATGCTTAAATCGATTGAGGGAAACCACTGTTTAGCAATTTCTATATCATACAAGTTCTGGATGTTTTACTATTTAATTTTTAATTACATACTTATATTATATCCTAACAGTTTAAAGTAAAATATAACCCTTTGAACTACTTATTTATTACTTATTCTTCATATCATCCCGTTCAAATCAAAGGGTTTTTCGCATAGACTGGATAATATATTTTCAAAATCATTTAATAATATCCTTTCACACTAGTGTATATAAAAATAAATTAACAAAACTGACGAAATTATTGAGTGAATTAGCCAACAATGTTATTCATTAAGTGTAATTATTTTTATAATGCTTATGAATAATGACTTAAATGTAGTATTTAAGTCGTAATAACGCTAAGCAGTCAGAGCAGTATTCGTTGCTTAAAATTCCATTGAATTATGCTCTTTCTGATAACAATGGAACGCAACGAAATGATCGTCGTTCCAATTCATAATACAATTTACTTGCAGTTTTAATTTTATTAACGTATTGACGTATTGATACGACATGAAGAATTTTCTGAACAATGAATACTTTTTTATCTGTTTATTGACGTCAGAAGTAATATATAATAATAATTATAAGGAAAATAATAATATGTAATATACATGTTATATATGATTTCAGAGTCAATTTATTTTATGTGGCTTTATTTGATTGAAGTAACTTTCAAAAATTACAAATATATTAATATCCTTATTTTGGCATTACTGTCTAAAATGACTAGAATAAAACATATCTCAAAGAGATATAATTTTCTTTGGATGCACGTCTACGTCTTTTGTTAAAGGAGTGTTATATAAATGAGTATTATATGTTATATGAACGTTCTCGACACAAATAACGTGTTATCATACGACATTATTTATAACCATAAATAAATATCAAGAAGACACTAATTGCATATTATTTTAATATTTTTAGTAGTTGGTTATATACAGTACAATTAAAAACTGTCAACCTCAACTTTATGTATACATTTTGAAATTGTGTATTTAAATCTTATAAGGTGTACATGTGGATGTGTGTATAATCAACACACACACAGGTATATAATATATATAATAAGGATTTGATAAGTTTCTTTTTGTTTCAGGTAAACCCGTTTGTATATGGAAGTTGAGGTCAGGAGAGAGCTACCTGATTCTTTGATGCAAAGCCTACCTTACAGACAATAATAGTACTATAGCGACTTTTGCTGAGTTTCTACATTTATGTATAATTTTTATCACTAAAACACACACTAAAAATGTTCTACAGAGAGACACGGGTATAATATTAAAGCATAATATTTATACATTTATTAATATTGATCATTCGCATATTACCCAAGTTTTGTTTGACACATGTAAAAAATGGCGTCTTTGTGCCTAAAATATGTGAAATCACAATAAAATAAAATGTAATTTCTCCATTTATTTGCGGCTTTCTCTTTAATCCAACATTATTTACATATTTTTTTATAAAATATGTGAGTAGGAATAAAACTTAAGAACATACATTATTAAATGTCACTGGCTACAGACAACAGAAAACAAGTTTTTTTTTTTATTTCTCAACGTATTCATAATTTATCGGTAATTGCCAACATTACGGTGTTTTTGCAAAAATAGCGGCTTATTTCGTTTAAATTGATAACAATACTTATTGTATATTTCTCTATAAATTTTATACGATATATTAAATGTTCATTTCAGCTGCCGTCAAGCGCTTAAAATATATCTTCAATTTTACATACTAGTAACTTATATATTCAAGCGGTGTCTGTTCGTATCAAAGTCTAACATTAAGCTGATGTTATTTTTATAGTCATTTAAAACGTCAGAGTTCTTTAAAAGTAAATTCAATTCGTATATTTCTACATTGAATAAAGGTGGGTTTACATGAAAGTAATATTAGATAATAATATTATAAAAAAATATAGCAGTTTGCCTCAAAATTTACAGTTTTTCTTGTTTTACGAACTAGTTATCTCAAGACTAACCTTTTTTAGAAATCGTTCTCCAACAAGACATTTAATTCACTATTTATATTTTGTTACTTGTGAACTAAATGTCAAGAAAGTAAGAAAACAAGGCTAAATAAATAAAGAGGCATATTGAATCAAGACGTAGTAATAATTCACAATTACGTCAGAGTTTAAAAAGTATATTATATAATTTGTATTGAAATTATGTATGCAAGTTTCCGCGTCGTCTTTATGCTATTTGTCTGTCTGTCTTTATCTTAGAATGACATGAGAATTAATGAACAATAGTTGCTAATGTCAAGTAAATTATATACTACGTTAATCAATAAACATGTCACAAGATATAACTTGTGTGAAAATGTCAATTTACGAAATACAGTTTCAATTTATCTTTTAATAACTAGCTCTACCTGTTCTCAATCAAGGAATGACATCGGGATTTAAGAGATGCTGTGGGAATAATATCTAGTTTTATCTTTATAAATGTAAATATTTTACATTTATAAAGATAAAACTAGATATAGTATATCATTTATAGATGCATGATTTAAACGTTGAGTTAATTATTCAACTTTAAAGTTGTTAATGTATTTGTAAATATGAGTTACTCATTAAACTACTAACTTTAATATAAGTAAATATATTTTTAAGTTCTAAATCAAGAAATCAATCAAATTGATTTATATATATAAATAATATACATATAAAATAAAGGTATATATCTTATAATAGCTTTTGTACATGGCTGTACGTGCATCCATCACTGAGGTCACAGCAAGGTAAGCGGAGTGTCAGGAAGATATTATTGAAACCTGATAAAAGTTATAGTATATATAGTATACATATATCATATTATCATGAAATAGGTCATGTAACTTGAATTTCTTTATCCAATGCGACCAAAAGTTGTATTGTATTGCTATATTTAAGGTATGTATTTTCAGAACTCTTTTCTCTCCACGTACTTGCCCCACTCTACATTCCGAAATTCCTCCATTGCCGAAGTAGGATCTTATAAAAATAAAAAAAAATAACTTTCATTAAGTTTTCCGACTATAAATATAAAAAATACCGTCTCTTTGGACGCCTAGCGAAGACGCCTAGTGTATAGCGGCGATTCGATTCCCGGCAGGGACGATGTATGTGACGAGCGTAGATGTCTGTATTTCTGGGTTTGGTCGTTTATTAAATATATTATCACTATTCATAATGTGTATTTCCATGTATTTGTATCGTTGTCTAACACCCTTAACACAAGCAAATAATTTGCTCACTTAGGGGTTAGATCAATTTGTGTAATTTGTCCTGATATTATTAATATTCATCCGGCTGTGTTTACCTTAATTGTATTTGACTGACTAACTTTTAAACTTATCCGTAGTTCTTATTCAGAAGCTCGTAGCATAGCCGTAACTTAAAGCTCTGAATATTCGGAAAGGTATATATTAAAAGTAAGCACTATGTAATAAACCAATTACCTGGTAACTGGTTTTAAGATACTTCACTATTATGTATTAATTTATATCATGAGAGAACTGCAACTATCTTCATTAAATCATTTACTTTCGAAAAAGTCATTTATTTATCTTATCTTATCTTATTTATCTTACGAAAAAACTTTCTCCATTTTTAATAAATTGAATGCTTCAATTTGTACTCGTATCGAAAAATAATTAATCAAATGTCGGTCAAGAAGTGCAAGAGAAATTGAAGTCCTAGTAATCCACATGTCTTCCATGGTTCAATTATTTGACCGACTTACGGTAACTAGAGATTTATCTTATCTCTATAAAAGTATGAGTTAATCATTTCTACGATTGATTTTAATTAATAATTAAAATCTTCAGTTAATTATTGCCATTAATTAAAAATAATTAAATTGTTATATTTCTTAATATTTATGTAGTTATTATAAACTATTTTTTTTACTAACCAGTTTAGTTATTATACCGTAATTAGATCTGTTTTTCTTATAAAACACTTAGTTAATACTCTGTTAATCACTGAGGTATTATGAAACGCCTGATCTATTTTACTAGCAACAGTTTTATTTTTTTCCACAGATTGGTTTGAAAGAATTTAGTATATGTACAAGCATATATTTCTGTTACCGTATCGCTAATTTTTCATTCAATATATATATATAAAAATATATCTGATTATGGACTCTTAAAATATGTGCAAGACAGTGCTTTAGTTATCTTTTACTTTCACTTTTTACACTTTTTTGTATTAAATAATAATAATTGTTATAATATTTTGAGCCTTATATATAAGCAGCAATAAAATAATAATGTATTCATGAAAATACTGAATTTGTTTCTATGATTATTTCTATATTTTGTTTCGAAAATGTATCTTCTAAAAACTTATTGTATTGTAATTGAAATGATAAAATTTCAATGTGATAAAAATATATTACAACGATTACTATATAATATTTAATATGAAAATCTATAAAATATTAAACTTAATACTTTATAACATTTCTTTGACAAGACCTAAGACTTACTGGAAAGTATTACAATGGATATATATTTTCTGCCAACGTTAGAATATTACTTTGCATATTGCGTGTGGTAATTGTTATGAATATTTAATATTAACAAATATTGATTATTTGCAATATTTAATATACGTAATAATAGATGATATTATGTTAATGTATGTCACTCAAGTGTTGTAGAGTTTGTAGTTATGTAATATGTCAAATATACGAAGAGAGACGGAATCTTTTTCATCACAATAACGATATCTAAGAAGAATTTTAACTAGACTGATTCTTTAATGTTTTAATAGTTTCTTTGCTGGGATTATTTATACAATTTTTTAATATGTTAAGCATAAATATTTTTTTAAAGAATACTTATCAGTACTTAATTAAGTAGATACTTAAGAAGATATAGTATTTACTAAAACATTTTATTATATTTATAAAACCAACTTTATACTATCAGTAGCGACCTGGTTTAAATATAAACAAAATACTTCGAAGAATTCATATTAACGGTATTTCGTCCATTTCGCAAGTTCATTATGTTATTACGTGTTATTCAAGTTTTACTTCTTCGTGCATATAATAGGAAAATGAATGAACAGTTTTAGGTTTAAATTTTCTATGGCGTTTTCTATAAGTTAAAATGTAAAGTATATACTTTTGTAATATTTTTTAACGTGTAATACCTCAATATAGCAATGTTTTAATAAATTAAATTAAGTCATGTTTGACCTACCATATTGCTTAATTCAACGAACGCTCTCTTATTTCCAATGCTAATACTGTCAAACAGCAACTCTCTTACCAGGATTGCAAAAATAATATATTGGTTATAGAAATTAATCACATTAATTATAACTTTTCTTTTGCTTATTTTTAAATATATAAAAAAATACTTTCATCTATAAGTATGTTAGGTACCATTCGACTGTAAAAACTGTAGTTTCTAACATGAAACACCTAAAGATCAAATATATGAATTCTTCTAGCAATACATATAATAATATATCTTTAATTATCACGATTTATTTAATATCTATTATTCTAGTTGCAATCGTGTTAATGCAATCGTACACTGGTATTTCCATGTCTAGATAATAGATACTCTGTTATGCGCAGGCGCATCAAGGAATGACAATAGGATTAACGGAGTTTTCCTGTGATATACAAATTGTTTCTTTTACCTAAAACTTGTGAAAATATTGACAAAACAATTTAACAACTGTTTGACGACTAGACGTGTTTGAACAAACGTAATGGTCCTAATTGTTTGGAATTGTTTGAGTGCTTTATAGTTTTAATGTGAAATAATAAAACGGACAACATAAATGCCAAAAAACATTGACCTTTACCCTCTTTGGACAACTCCAAGTTGCTTAAATATTTGTTTTTAACCTAAATTTACCATATTCTATATTAATTTCTTAATCAGCCTACAGATTTAATTATATAATATCGTAAAATAATGTATATTTTACACATTAATTAATATGAAAAAATAATACATTTATTCTTAATACATTGATTTAAAAGAATCAAAGCTGGGTAAGTTAATAATTATGTATTGGTGGCATCCTTTACTTACTACTTTACCTTTCACGTACATTATCCCTGTATTTACAGGGCCTGCTAATCTGTTGCCTATCCGGATAAAGTTAATAATCTGTCCGGATTTGGGGATGTTATTATTTTTAACCGGAGGTGGTGTATCCTGACTTTTAAAATGAAGGGCAATTTTCAATTTGATAGTATAATAAATGTTATTGTATACCAAAAGGAGAGATGGTAAACTGTTAGAGCTGTACTGTTTGAACCAACCAATGATGTTCTATCCTAGTAGCCTATCTCCATGTGGAAACTTTCTATTATTCGTGGTTCCAGCATATGGTCTTTACATAATCGGATAATAAATAAATAAGAAAGAGAGTAGGATACACTATATTGAGAAAAGAGGCCAATTGGCCTATGTAAGTAGATTTACTTACTTTACAAAACAAGGCTATATATATATAAGTATAATTAATAATTGTTAATATTGTTTACTTCCTTTCTTTATTATTTGCTCGTCTTTTGGAAGTTAAACAAGAACCGGGTTCAGCGAAATCTACGGATGGTAACTCGTACATTCATTCGTATTTAATTTGAACTTCCTTCAATGCGAAGTCGGTACAGCAAATTAACTTTGACGGCACTTAAACAAGAATTCAACTCGAATATTATTACTGCTATATTCAAGCGTTTCGTAGTCATTTATTTATTTTAATTTTAGGACGCTTTTTATTTTAAAATAGGTATACTAATTAATAATACCTATTACAGGTAGTAATGAGTATAACTAAAGTATTAGTATAGACTTCAAATGGTTTAATATTCGTAGCCTCAATTTGCCTTGGGTGCGGCCGACGACGCACCGCCTCGAATGTTCGAAAGGTTCAAGGTTTGTTAGATGTGTCTCAGGAAACTACATCCGAAATGCATTATATACATATTTAACTACTTAACATATATCCACTGTGGTACAATTCGTATAAATAAAATAATAGATAATAGTGTTTTCTAAGGCTTTCACGAGTACTACACATTGAAATAAAACTATTTTAACGGATTTAACTCGCGTATATTGAATTAAATTTTAAATTTACATTTTAAATCTAACCCGACGTTTCGAATGCTTTGCAGCAATCGTGTTCACGGTAATACGAGATGGAGGTGTCTGTCTAGGTTAGATTTAAAATGTAAATTTAAAATTTATTTCAATATACGCGAGTTAAATCCGTTAAAATAGTTTCATTTCAATAATAGAAAATAACTACAAAAGTCTTAAAAAATACTCACTAGAAATAACAAATACAAATAAGTTTCCTTTGCAATCAGCACTAATTGTCTCTGAAATGAATGGCATTCTTATACTAATTTGCATTGCATTAAATTGCAAATCAAATTAGAAATACCTATTCATAAACCAGTTATGCAAATAACAAAGAAAGATACAAATCCGGAAGTAACGCAAGGTTGTTCCGATTCAAAGCTCTTAATGACATCAACTGGTTTTAATTTTAAAACCTACATTATATTTTAGGGACTTTTACACCTATTAATTTTGTTTTTTTTTAATTATTCTTTTTGAGCAAACACTGGTTATATATTAATAAAATTTAAAATTAAAAGTAATTTAAAATAAATATAAAGTGAAAATAAACTAACAAAGGCAGCAATTCGAACCCACGACCTCTAGAAAATCGTCTCGTCGCTCTACAACTTGAGCATTGGAATTTATTATACATATAATATTGTTTAATGGAATTGGAATATTTCATTGGAATAATGTATCAAAGCCTTAAATAATCAAAGACTAAATACATTCAATATTCGATCTACGTCTGCTTCTATTGACGGACCTTTTACAAGTCAAGAGGAAAATAACACACAATCGGCCACTTCCGAACTGTTATCCTAGGTCAATCTCGTTAAGTGTTCTTACACGGAACAGTGTACATATGTCATATTGAAGTTGTATGTCTATATGATCTTATATACACTTCATAGAATTATTCTAAGTGTTGCAATGTTGTTAGAATCCCACTGACTTATTGGGTAGAATTAATGTCTGAATTTTTAATACTCGTTAACTTAATTTTGTGATTAATTTAACAGATTACAATTAAATTGTTTTAGAAAATTTCAGAACTAGTTCGATATTTTTTTTAGAACAAAAGTTATTTAATTCATAATATATATAGAATTTATTCGAAAATCATTTAATATATATAGGATAATAGATATTTGCTATTTTTTATATCTTATAATAATGATCATATGGAAATTTAATTTGTATATTCTATTGTAATGGCCGTACTAGTTCACGTAATCGTTGAGTTACGCGTCACGACTGCGATTCTGTCGAGTTAACTGTTAATGACAGGTTGCACAACCATAACATGTTAACTAATGCAATGTGTTCTTCAATGATTATAAAAATGCAATTTAAATTGCTTGTTAATAATAAAAATGTTCAATCTGTATGTACTTATGATGCCAATGCCAATACTCATTAGATGCTGTGATTTTATTTAAGAAATAAAAGTTACGGTTCAAATAAAAATAATTCTATTATTTATCAGATATATTAAATTATGTTTGATTTATTTATTATATTACTCAATATTGTTTTGAGATAAGAAATGGAAGGTGAAAAAATATGTTTTGAAATAAAGTAAAACAATATCTTGTTCCTACAAACGGTGTTCAAATAAAATAATTATACTTATATAAAAGAAAGTTTTTATGAAGGCCATTAAATAAAGAATAAACATATAATACGTATTACTATTGTATAAAGTACGATTAATTTTAGATAACGTAGTTTAAATTTCTACAGGAAGAACAAAGCTCAGATAGTAAAGATCTCTAAGATGATTCTTTGTGTCTCTGAAAACCGCGATTGGGACTACTTTATTACTATTATTATTTATTGATTAATAATATTAAAATCAACCAGTTTATATAATGTTACGTAATATGTTATTACACTTACGAGTGCTTATTTTAATTTAGGATTTATAAGATTACCTAAGCGAACAGTAATTTTTTTTATTTACTAAAATAATAGATAAAATACTTTTTGTCGACTATATGAAACAGTAAAGGTAGAACTAGTCCGAATTTTTGTTTGTTTTTATTTTTATTATTTAAGTACTTTTTTTCGTACTACTTTACGGTTTTTGTTAGAAGATTTTTTTTATTAGTAGCTGTAATAGGATATATTGAATTTTTGCATTTCTAACTAGTTATCAAACATGTGTTAGACATGGTACGTAAGCCTTAAATGATTACTATTTATTACAGTTGTCTAATTATTAATCATGGCGTATACAGTTTTCTAATCAAATATATATATTTATATACAAGTCCACGATTTTTTTTCTCTTGCGCTTGCTGAGAATAACATATATTGTATATTTTGTATACCAAATTTCTTTACACTCACTTAAATGTACATGTAACAACACATTTTTTATAGTGATGAAACCGGATTTTGCAATATTGTGAAAAATATAAAATATGGTCATGTCCATAAAATATTTAAATACTTGTCAACTTATTCAAAAGTATACAACTTATAAATTAAGCAAGATACTTAAAAAGGACTTTTCATATCACACCTAAGGGTAATTTTATTATATATTTTTTTTTGTGAAATTTGAATATTATTTATGAGTGTTGACAGGTATGTATTTAACATGTGGTAAAAATATATAAATATAAGTAAATATATTTTGTTTTAAATAAGTTTCGTCTTGGATCGTGGTTATTGTCGCTGTTTTCATGGCCGCACCGCAAGTCAAGTCAAATCAAGTTAAACCTACGTATTTTTAAAACAATATCAATATCAAACATTATTATATAAAACTACTGAGAGTATAATTAGTTTAGTGTTGTTAGATATAAACAATGGAAAATAACCAACGCAGTTTATTAAAAAACACAATAACATACATTTATATATTAAAAGGTAGATGTTTTAGCGTGTTTCATACTAATGATAAAACATTTAGATAGCTTTTAATTATCATAAATAAACAATAATTATATCATTTATTTATTTTTTATAATTAAATGTCTATGTATTTATGGGACCAAAAATAAGAATGTTCACCTACATAAACCATATTTTTTATATATAGTTTTTAATTTTTCAGTAAAACGTCTAAATCAGCTTTAAAGATAATAGCCCAATATATCACCGTATTTTTGGCATATTTGTTTTACTATGGCTTTTAAAATTGTGATTATAACGTTCAAGGTTGTTTTGGAGGGAAATAAAAATAGATTTAACAGATAAAATATTACATATGATATAATATGTCGCTTAATCTTAAATTTTAAGTAGTTTTTTATTGCTAGAACTGACATTTCCCATAGATTAAAAATACTTCTAACTACTTTAAAAAGATAGGCAAAGTAATCTTACGAATAAACTTTGGTAATAAAGAACATAAACACAAAACAAGATATTAAAAAAAATGTCTCGAAACAACGCTAATTTAAGATAAATAAATGAATCACGATTCAATATAATACGATAATTTGAAAAATAAATGTATTATTTACAACATCACGAAAATTTACGATATTTTCTCAAACACATAGTATATTGAACCTTACAACTTAAATAATTACTACACTTATAAGGTGCTGATTTAATATAAACAATTAAATGCTTTTAATTGTTTATATAATATAAATAATTCATTGTACAAATACTGGTATAACAAGAATCTAAACCAGGTCTACCAAAAAACTGTTAGAAATTATAATTCTCTTGCACTTTCAGCATGACTTAATTGAATCAGTTACATAGAAATAAGAATTACAATATTCAAATACTATTGAAAATTATAATAGCGCTTTTTAACATATTGGGTTTTTTAAATATGTTGGTTAGGTTCCTCTATTTTATGATTCCTAAAATCAAATAAATATTTTTAGTCATGAAGCTCCCTTTACATTACAGTTTGGAGCCGCTTTTGTAAACAATTCTAATAATTTAATTTTTTAATTAATTGTAACCCTTAGTATAAAATAATATGCTTATCCAAAACTTTTTTATTAGTTAATGTGTAGAGGTTATTCCATTTTTAAAATATTTTTTTTTTTATAAGCAACATTTATACTTCTGTGTTTTCTATTACAATGTATCTGTAAAGAGTGCTAAAAATAATAATATTTTAATCTTATGTTAAATAAAAAGTTTATTTATTATGGTTAGTTTAGTTATGAATATAATCAAATATTATAAAATAAGCAATCATTGGTTCTAAAGATACAATTGTTAAGTCTAGTGCAGACGAGAACTAAAAATATAATTTTAATTAATATAATGAAACTATAAGGAATGCCCAAAAGTATTTTTTAAACATATAACATACGTAGTTTTTTCATGTATTACTAAGTTATCTTTTAAAGTTCTACAAGATATCTTGGACCATCCTTTTCTTAGTTTTTAAACTAAAATTAAAAGTAAATTATTAAATAAATCTTATTATAACATTAAATACTTTTTGGTTAATCAAAAAAAGTACCACACTACTGGAGTTGTTGACTCATTTGCAGGGTTAAAGTCATAATGTATAAGTCCAATATTGTTAAATTTCATTTAAAAAGGACAACTGTTTAGTTTCTGGCAAGCTTTTCTCAGCAGAACAGCATTCCGAGGATATAATTTGTTTTGAATCATTGACGATTCAAAAGTTCGTGTAAATGCCTACTTCGATAAAGATAATTTGAAATTGAATTTTATATACATTTTATTTGTAATTATGTATTTGTTAATTACAATGTAAGTAAACATATATATTTAACTTTTCAAATTACAAACCGATGTCATCATATTTTGTAAAATTACGTAAGTAATTGTATTACATATATGTACTAGGTTTATATATTTTCCTTGAATAGGACCACCTATATCTTCCCGAGGATGCTGAAGATGTCGGCTAGGGCCAAAATAAAAGTGTATACCATCCCTTACCACTTATCTACAAGGCAACGGAAATGCCAAAATTCTAAATTCCAAATTCAAAGAGGGTTCTAACTTCAGTACATATGTTAAGAAATTGATATTGCGCCAACCCTATAATATCCCCGAATAATAGGGATAAGGGCAAACAGGATAAGATAATAAAGTAATTAAAAATCTTCTAAACTTGTGTCCTCCTATCAATAAGTCTATTGTTTTGTGTATGTTTACGAACTTCAGTTATTGAATATTTTATTTGTTTAACAAAATATTTATGTAAAATCCTTGCGTATTTAAATAAATTAAATTGTATTTGCACGAAGACGCAATATTATATCATTATTATCACTATGAAATGCGTGACTGGTATTGCCTTTAAATAGTCGGACCATCTACGTCATGTGTTGAGGAAAATTCGTGATTTAGTACTTAGAATTTAATATCTAAGAAGTTGTAGATATTGATTGCCTCTGTTTTATATAACTATTTATGTATTATTATTTGTGGCATGTCTGGGATAATATATATTTATGTGTGTAAATATTTGTTTTTATTTATGAATAAATAATATTTGTGGTAATTCAATCTGACATATTTTATAAGATTTTTTTTTGTTATAGTCTTGGTAACAAAAATCTTAGTTTTATGAAACATTCTTAAATTTTCCTTCTTTCTTAATTCAATTTCCTTCCTTCTTTCTTTATTCTTAAATTCTCCTTCTACAATATTTCTGGGTTATTGAAATATTCTCCAAAATTTAAAGTTTACTAAGTAATAATAATAAACGCAAATAAAACGACTTATCTATAATAGCAAATATTTTAAATATTTTTCTTGGGTTTAACAAAATAAATAATATGTTAATGATACCAAGAATACCCCTTGATATGACAATATATTGCGTACGAAGCACTAAGAGGAAAAATATATAATTGTCAGTATTTGTACAATAGACTGATATATTGAGCATTTAGACAGCAATTCTTCCACGTGTTTGAATTATAATAAATATGCTTTGTTTATAAGATATATAAGGTTTTCATTATTATTATTATTTTAATGATCAATAAACACGTCAATGTTATAATATTTTCTACGTTTTACAAATATTGCTAGATTCGAATTGCGTTGTTATAGCTCAGTTAGTAGAGTGACGGAATTGCAAAGCGAAAGTAGCAGATTCATATGACTTTTTTATTTTTAATATATTATAATATCTTAAAACAGTAAATTAAAGGAATTGTAGTTTATGATCAGTGTTAATTTATTTTTGTTGTAGTTTTTTTTATAATATGTTGTATTTTCTTAAAACAATCATAGAAAAAATATCGTTTATGATTAGAAATAAACTATTTTGATCATAACTTCAACAAATATTTTGTTTCCTAAATTTGTATTTATTTTGGATAGAGCATATTTAACATTCAATTTGAATTCGAATATTATTCACACAGTACTTGGGTTTTTACTTGTACGTTTTAGTTATACGTAATATATAATTTGTTTTGAAAGCAGTTTTTAAATATTAACTCTGTTTTGTTTTAACTGTAATTAAGAACTATTAAGGATTGTGTGTGTTGTGATTGTGTTCGGAATAGTAATTATACATTTAATAATGCCGATAACCAGATCATGTTAGTTTTGTCTCGTTTTTTAAATAATTAATCATCTGAGAGTTTTCCATTACAATATTTAAAAAAAAAGGGTTTTTAAAATAATTATATTGTTCCTAGTATTTATAATTATTAGAAAATAATCTTTTATATATATATTTACGTAAGCTTGAAACGAATGAAATTTTCATTTTTACATTTTATTTTTTTTTATATTATACAGTTAATCTTTCTTGAATATAAAAGATATAGTAAAAATGAAAATATATGTAGAGTAATTAAAAGATATTCAAATAAATATGATGTAAAAATTTTAAATTTTTTAAAGGAAATATACAATGTTTTTATTTTTATTGAAAGATAAAATAATTCTTTAAAAAAAAATACTTTTTACTGAAAAGTTATCATTTATATCGACATTCGAAAAATATTTTCTTGATAAAAAAAAATAAAATAGGAAGCTTAAAACACTAGTGCTATATTAAATTATTATAACAGAAAGCACCCTTGTCTTTCTCCAGATAGAGTAATCTCAACATGAACTCTTCCACTCACTCCTAACATCCATCATCATCATCAAAACAGTTCATCCATCTCTTATTCTTCTTCATGCTACAAAAAATAATAACTAGGATAATAATATACTATAATAATAACATTCCTATCTTTAATTCTTTGTATCGGTCGTGATTTAATATTTACTTCAATATCCTTAACCATAATCTAAATAACAATTAATCCACGGTTAACTTAACACGCAATTTTTCCTAAACTGACTCAACGTTTTGGTCTGTCGAGAGTGTTAACCAATAACATTGTAGCTCGTTTTGTAGCCAATACGAGATTTGACGTAACGAAAACTATGACAGTTTACTAAAGAGTAAAAAGAAATATTAGTATTATTATATGAATGAAAATGTGTTGCCATTTTTAACAGATTATTTTTAATAAACTACTAAAAATATGTTATTTGGAATGATTCTGAATAACTAAACATAAATATATTTTTTAATACATTTCTTAAAATATGCACGTCTATACGTGTGTACATTAAAGATATCAAAATCGCTTTTCACGAAGTTAAAGGCAACTGTTAAAATAGCTTGAATCATGTCAGATCAATCAATTTACAATATTATATTAAGTTCAAAGATTTTAAAGAAAATATGCTAAAAATATTAAAATGACAAGAAAAATAGAGGAAATTGAAAAAGCGAAAATGTGCATAGTATTGTTACATATTTCAAAGACTATTTCTTTGTGATTTTAATATCTTTATTATTAGTAATTCGTTTCGCTGAATCAGTGTCTGTCTGTTATAAATAGTAGAGTCAAGTGATCTTCGTTTTGTTTCCGACGAGATCTTAGTATATTCTAAAACCATGAGTATTGAGTCACTCAGTTCTGTTTTGCATTATTCGTCATTTGCTACTGGAACAAAACGAAAAAATGATTGCATTTATTTCATCTTATTATTTTAGTTACACTTAAATAATATACAATGAAAGATCATAAATGAAAAATTTTAAAATACTTAGATAAAGAACACATAAAATTATATTATCAGATTCATGTAATTTTTTAAAATTTTAAATAAGTATATAATTATAAATTAATTTATACGAGCAGGGATTCGAACCCGCAAACGATCTTGTCGCTCTACCAATTGAGAAACTGTATCGCTTACAACGAGTTCGAATCTTTGCCCGTAGGGATTTATTTTTAATTCTATATTTATTTAAATTATAACTTTTACAAATTATGGTAAATATTAAAAGAGAGAAATGTCAAGAGAGTAGAAGAGAGAGAAAAATAATGGCATAGTATTTAAAGCGGCTGAATATTTAAGTAAAAAAAAAAAAAAAAAATTAAAAAAAAATTGTAGATTGAAGATTTTTAAGCATTTCAATAATATGAATTTGATGTTATTTAAAGAGATCTTGACTTTTTGTAAAGTTCAACTTTATTTGACTATAATATAAATATACGTATCTTGGTCTACAATATAGTTTATATCTTCAAATAACTTCATCAACCTAGGCGAGACTTCAATATTTAAGTTAATACTTATAAGTTAAACGTGTAAATAATCTGGTTAGCTTCAGTTTGAACTACAAATAACTATAAACTTACTTATTTATACATCACGATCGATTACACATATATATATAATTATTTAAAAACATTTGCTATCGTGCTAATGTTTTAAAGGATGACAAGGTGATCCTTTATGCTAAGAAGGCAACGTCGATAACTTTTAAGAGATAGTAGCATATAAATAATTCAACAACATAATTATAAGGCCTGATATAACTTTATCATACCACGTATAACAGGTAATGTATTGGTGGTAGTCGTTTTAATTTTATTTGTCAATATTATGTTATATTTAAAAAAAGTTATCAATGTTGTTCTATTTTTAAGTTGGTACACAGCTGACAATTTTTGATGAGTACCAACTGATAAATAAAAGAAGCAGTCTGTGCGCGTCTATTATATTCAAACTACAATATCTGAAATACGGAAATGTCAAACATAAAAGGCATGTGACTGGACGTCAGCCAGATTTTCCACCAGAGCCTTAGACCAAACTCGATCGAAACGAAAATGTAATTAGCGTTGTAAACAATGGCAGAGTCGGCGGCATTCGAGTGACGAACTCCGGGCTTGCCGCACGCGTTGTACCTGCCAGGTACTAATTTATCGGCACTCGTACACCTTCGGTATCTTATCGTTCATTTACTTTTTACATTGAACTAGAATGAGACGTAAAGTCATTGTTAAACCAAGGAGTTGTGATAAAAAAGCCCTTTGCGCGCCATCTTTGCTCTTGATATAGATCGTTCCCGCGAAAAATTTGACAATTTCCTAGTGAGTTTCTTTTTGTTACTGAGATTTCAGTGGCGGTGCTTAAACGAATTTGTTTTTATGAATATTCATAGTTTTGTAGATATATGCGGAAACCGCGTTATTTGCAGTTGTTCTAAGAGCATTGTTATGCAGATGAGAGTCAAGTGCTAACAAAGTCTTAAAATTTAAGCTAAATTATCGAAAACAGCGTTCAATTAGCTTGTGTAAAATATGCGGGTAAAGAATATATAACTAATGTTTTTATTAAAATGACAGGGTAAGTACCCTTGCTATTATAACAGATATTTAAAAAATATATATGACATAGTATCACCAAAGAGGCTGGCAATGATTTTCTACCGGTCACGTGCTGTAGCTTCGTTCGCGGCTCGCTGCCTTATTTATTGATGATATGAACTTGAACGTAATAAACCGTTAAGTTATGTTTTTTATTAAGAATAAATATTAATATTACATTTACACA
Organism: Napeogenes sylphis; assembly: GCA_959347405.1. NCBI lineage: Eukaryota > Metazoa > Arthropoda > Insecta > Lepidoptera > Nymphalidae > Napeogenes > Napeogenes sylphis. The sequence goes on along the minus strand of OY365788.1, from coordinate 21,881,628 downwards.
AATAAACTTTTCTATTAATGTTAGCAACAACAGTTAATTTATGCATTATTTATCTTTTTACATAAATTTCCATTTATCAAATCGCAGATAATTTATTCATTTGTGACGTAAAACGGGAAAACTTTGTGGTCTTGAAATTTCATCTCAAGTGGTAATAATCTAAGTACTTTATATGGAGTACAGGATCCAACTTATGAAGTGTAACCTTAAAGACGGTTGCATATTTTTCTATGTATAACATAGTTAGATAAATTTAAATGACAATTAAGTAATATTATTTAGCTCTTTGAAATACTTTATATAACGCAATCATAATTTTTAAGGTTAAATTTTATCCTTGAATGATTCTTTACCCGCCACTGACTAAGCAGGGAATTTTAAGTTAACCGAACAACGGAAACTTTATTTGTGTCTTATTTTCATTTTAGAGTGCTTATAATAAAACAAAGTTCTTCAGATAGACGTATGATAAAAATCTTCAGTCTAGCTGAGTAGCGGTGACACTAGAAAATTACGTACCAATGTCTTTTTAAATATATCTATATTAAAAAGATTAATAACGATTGGTAAGCAATGACTATGGTAGGTCTGTGAGATCTGTGATCGTTCCCTCAAAGTACGTTAAGGAAAACTGGAGGTCGACGCTTATGAAGTGTCAGTTGTCGTCCAGCTGACAACAGATGTCACTCCAGGTGAAGGCGGTAAGTTGTTTTTTTTTAATAATAAAAAATAAATCTATAGCTAAACCCTTAGATATACTGTCTATTACATATAGTGAATAACATAGCACGGAAAACGAGAAAACAGGCAAATTGAAGTTATTACGATAAGATCAGACTATGTCATTAAAAATAATCATAAAAAAACCAAACGGTTTACTGTCACCTAACTTCTTCGGTCGAACATTACCTTTATACACAAACTTTATACACAAACACCAAGAGTTAACACAAAATTAAAAATCTACAGTTTACTAAATAAGGTTTAAATTATGGGGTAGTGAAAACTTGTGAATTAAAAAACGATTTACAAGAGAGAGATACATTATCTTACCGGTTTTTCTCTATGGACCTTTTGGAACTATGACATTAGAATGTAATGTTACAAAAATGCAAGGTATGAATAATAATAATAATATCAGGACAAATTACACACATTGATCTGACTCCTAAGTAAGCAAATTATTTGCTTGTGATAAGGGTGTTAGACAACGATACTAATACATAGAAATACACATATAAATACTGAGAATATATTTAATAAACGACCAAACCCAGAAACCCAGACATCTATGCTCATCACATAAATGACTGTCTCTGCCGGGAATCGAACCCGAGCCCCATTGCACCGTGACACGTTAGGCGTCTGCGCTAACCACTCAACCAACAGGGCGGTAAAATACTGATTTTATAATTGACTCAATGATGCATCAGTGAACATTCAGAAATTCTTGAAGTTACTTCATTGAAGGAAAAGAGGGTAGAACGATTTAACTTCGTAACGCATGTCAAACGTGACATGTAGATGACGTAAGTGTCCGATGCACTAGTTAAGATATCTAAATATAATATATACTTACAATGATCTTATACGGCAAAGTCCGTAAATACTCGTTACAAATACCATTGAATTTACATCATAAAAAGGCTAAGGATTTCGTAAAACATATCTATTAATTCAAGTTTATAAGCTTGTGGAAAAATACTGGACTTCTTGCTATAATATTTTTTTGACATTAATATAAATTGGATATAATTTGATCTCATGACTTTTATATTCTTAAGTCTCAATTATTGATGTTATATGTGTATTAATAAAAATAATAAATAAAGATATTATATCTATCTATTCACTAATTATATTTGTCTAGTTTAACTGTCAAATCAAAAAATCTCCAAAACTATATTGGCTTGAAATTTGTATTGGACTTCATTTGTGAAGATACTCGTATAAACTAGATTTTAATAAATTCAAGTCTAGACTATTAAATAAGAAGAGGTATATTTTGTATCAGTTGTCAAAAAAAGAAATATGTTAATATTTTATGTTAGGACTATTGGTAAAAAATTAACTGCAACTAAAGCTCCTACTACAGGTTATATACTAGTGGAAAACTATGTTTGTAATAATAAATACCTTGTAATGTTAACAATAATAAAACAATTAAATATCGTAAAATAAATACACGTATTTCTGTTTCAACTTGTTTTTTACAACTTATAATTTCAGACAGCGGGTTCCGATATCATTGAAGAGCCACTTTACACCAAGTACAAATCTGTAGAATAATTACTTTTACCAATATGATTGTGTACCTGACTGATAAACACATGCACTTGCTGATATCTCTTATATTGATCTAAAACAAATGCGTGTGCCACTTCTAGTATATTCCGATCTAAGTCATTTAATAATGATTTTTAAGTTAACCTATTGATTTATTGTTTCTTATTGATTTATTGTATCTTTTATACAATAGGCGTCAAGATTATAAAGTGGTATACTTCATCATTTAATCATTTTTTTTTCTGAATTACGATGTCAGTTTTTTTCCTTATTTGCGGTGAAGAAAGAGGCTTTTGCTATAAACAGTAATAGACTTTGTTAGCCTTGTACGAATTAAATCGAGAGCACTTCAGTGACCTTGTCAATACGTCTGAGTTCAGATAATACCTACTGAAATAACGTGTGATGACGCCTTATCATTTTTTACTTATGTGTCTTTTATTCTAGAGATTTAAGCTATTTTTAAGATAACGTGTGTACTTACTCACTTTATTTTATCTTAACTTAACAAGAAAATATATTTTTATCTCAAATTACATACATCCGTTTAAAAAGTATACTTTTTATTGTTTAAGTTTTTAATAAGCATTAAGAATGAACTGTTTCCGACACACATTAACAATATTGTTATTTTATTATGTATACAATCTAACATATATAAAGAAATTATATATTGCCTTGTTCTATTTTCACACCCTAAAATGTCTATCAAAGCGATGGCACCCCAGGTCGAATAAAATACAGCCATGATTCTTACGTCATAGGCTCTCCCATATACAAACTGACATAAACTTAATGAAGATTTTATCACTTAACGATATTTAAATTTTTACTATAATAAATTAAATAAAATTATTGAACAGAAAAGCACAACTATTTATATAATTTTGTTTTTTGAAAATTTTAATCACAATTAAAAAAAATGGATTACTTCAATAGAAGTAGAGATAAAAATTACAACTTTTGTATGCATTGCTAATTATTAAAGAATTCTTAGTATGCTAATGAAATAAAGAACTGCATATAAATATTCAGTGTACTATTTAAAGTTGAGTGAGTGTGTTACAGAGGAATACGATAAGAAAATGACTAAGGAAATAGCAAAAATAGAGTTCCAAGCTCTTTTTTCCGTAGTCTAATTATTTTCAAGACTCCTGACACATCTGTTAGTACAAATTGTTTGTCATTTTTGTTAAAAAGCTTATTAAAAAGGGAGACTTTCTCAGTGTTTAATATTTAAAAATATTGAATATTATTTATATTTTTTCACTCGACTCTACAATGCGTTTTAGAGTTTTAGTAATTCATTTTTAAAAACCAAATTAAAAATACATATTATATTTATGTGCCTTATTTTTTTAAATAGAAAAATATAATTTTCATCTTCCAGGTATAAAAGTATATAATATTAAAATATGTTTAACAAATTTTTGTATTTGCCTTAATAACTGTAATTATTTCGATCATCATCTCGCATTATCCAGGGCCTGTCATTAATATAACCTTTGGAAGTATTACAAGTTTTTTCCAAGGGATCGGCTCCTGACCTCTAAAACCAGTTAAGGGCGAACCAGTAATTTAGGTTAAATCTTCATACTGAAGTAACTGTTCAAACATGGTAATATAAATTGAGATTGAGAATTTTACTCTTGAATATAATGATAGAGGCGTCTTTACATATATTTCTCTTTTGGGATTTTGCGTATTTACTAATATAATAGTTAATAAATATGTATTATTATGTAATTAATAGTTATATAAAATAAAAACATGACATTGATGTATTAAAATCGATTTATGGTGACAACGTAGGCGTAGATGAGTTATGAATTTAAAATAATTTAAACAAATAAACCAAGTTCTTGTACTTTAATCTTAAACGGTTATAATATGGCCATTGGTATAATTACTCAAGTTTTTGATAATATTTCATTATTTAAATTAACTTGACAAGCATGAAAAAACATTATAAAAACCATTATGTTTATATTACTGCATAATCTTTGAGTAAACATATTTTTATATAATATTAGTACTTCCTCTTCGAAACATAAATTTAGAAGAAAGATAAAGAGCGATAAAAATTATATGAGGTATAAATTTTTAAAAAAAACTCTACATTTATTTTTTAATATCAAATAAAGAATAATTATCAAGAACAGATTCATAAGAAATGAAAGAAACTTAAAGTTCTTTCCTCGAGGAAATCTTATTGTATCGAGTTCCTACCACTTTCCGCATCTAACAGCCATTGAGCAATATAACTAATTCGATATTAGAAATTAGTATACACAAATTTAGTAAAACGAATAACGGTAATACAATGGAGACACGACGGATCAGTGAGCAAGTGGCACTGTGATATCGCAGAGATCGCCAGTTCAGATACATATACTGTACATGTTGATACTATATCAGTGTAACTTTAGAAAAATAATTAAAATGAGTAATTTGTGTGGTATATCATTTCATTCATTCATTCATTAATTCAGGGTAACATTTCTCCATTACATATATTATGAAATAAAGATAAATAAGCCAACAGCTCTACCAATACATATAATTGTATGGCGTAGATTAAAACAGCTATGGTCACAGAGCCGTGACAATGAAATAAGTAGTGTGATGATGTTTTAAAGGTTAAACAGAAGAGGAAGTGTAGATCTTTTGACAAAAACATTAAAGTTACCAAATCATTACCATAGTAGAACTGTTAAAATGGGAAAATAAACAATAGCTTTCAAACAATAGCTATTCAACACATGTGACCTCTATGTATGAGCTAGGCTACACCGCTGTCATAAGACTAGGTCTACACACTGTACAATATACCTATCTTTCCTACACAAAATTGTCATAAGACTTGGTATACACGTTCTACAATATGCATATCTCTCGTCTCTACCTACCATTATGCTCGTGAATTTACTTAAGTCATTCGTGATGGATTACAAAGTGTTTATGCACAAATGATGGGGAAAATTCCTAGCGTTATCATTCACAATACATTCTTCCGCATCACCTGAGCCTTGTTAGTTTGTTTTAACTTTCCTTCCTTGATTCGTGTCTTGAGATAGATTAGGCACTTCCGTCGTTCAATTCATTCAGAAAATATTATATATTTATATTCTGTGGTTTTAATAATATTCTACTGAACATATTTACACTTTGGAAATTTCAAATTGAACTAAAATATAATATATTCATGCGTGTATGAAAGACTAATTTGTACAATTGCTGATTGCTATAATTCAGTACGTGGCTAGCATCGGAAACACTTGACAAGGCCCTAGAGTCAGAACTGTTGACAATATACGATTTCTATCTCTATCTCATTTGCAATAGGAGTGTTTGTTCTTTGTACATATTGACATTAGCTACGACTGATTCTGTCCCGTTTTCGTCCCTGTAAGGATAAACAGGAAGGTTTCTATTGAACGAGCTATTTATTACTTGAACTTGAACCAAACGTTATGATTCACGCAGGTGTAAAGGTCGTGTCTCGTGAACGTGACTTTGTCATGATTACAATAAATAATCTTATTTCGAATATATAACACGCTCTTTTAAATACATACTATATACAGGACCAATTACACAAATTGATCTAACCCCTAAATAAGCAAATTATTTGCCTGTGTTTAGGATGTTAAACAAAAGAGACAAATACATAGAAATACACATTATAAATACTAAGAATATATTTTATAAACGACCAAACTCAAAAGTACAAACATCTATGTTCATCACATACATGCCTGCCCCTGTCGAGAATCGAACCCGAGCCCCATTGCGCCGCCATACGTTAGATGTTTGTGCTAACCACTCGACCAATGGGGCGGTAAATAATAGAAAAAAAATATAGATTGATTGTTTTCACAAATAATTAATATGATTAAACATTAAAAATAAATGCTTGAAAATAGAAAATTTATAACAATAACCTTATGTAGAGCAACTAATAAAGATGATTTGATGAAAATTCATTAATAAAATATCCCAGACATGCAACGCACTGTATTCTAACCTTTATATTCGCGTGTAGATATTTCAAATACCAAGGTTTATTGTTAGTTTAGTGCTCAAATACTCATTAGTATATTAACTGGTATGCATAAATACCGGCATGACAATGGAGACCTATTTAACGGAACATTTCAAATTAAAAGATATAAATAACGTATCTATAAATAAAACGATACGTTAATTATAGAACTGAGTAAATCGTTAGAAATTTTATTCAACAGTGTACATAAAAAGTTTTTCTTTAATCATTATTTGAACTTAGGGGTACAATTATTGATAGAAGTACCTATTGGTATGAAACTTTTAACAAACCAAAGGCCGTGATTTCATTTTCTGGTAAAGTTGTACAAAATCTTTTAATTTATTTGTATCTGTAAATATAAGTTAATTATTATTTTTTATTTTACCCGTGATAGAGCGAATTCAAGAAACTAAAAATACTTTACTACTCAGATTACAAATTACTCCCTGTCTAAAAATTCAAAATTAGTGTTGCCTGTTGAGGCGTACAGACAAATCATAAAAACATTTATATTACTATTACTTTTCCAAAAATATTGCATATACAGATTTGACCTCGTTTTATTAAATATGCATATAGATAAGGTAAAACTTACGATCCAAATAACTGAACAAGTTCTAGGCAGTATATTGCATAATATTTTTCATTTAAGTTTTCCTTATTATATAAAAACTAGCTTCTGCCAGCGACTTTATCCATTTATAAGATTTATCAATACTATCTAAGCGTATTCGTAATGCACGCAGATGTTTTTACTGTATACTGATTTACATTAGATTAAGTCGTTTGTGAGATGTCGGACTGTATATGAACAGATCATAGTGAAAACAAAATTAAAAAAAGTACCGAACCTATCTGTATTATAAGTATAGAGGGTTATTTTAGTTACTAATAAAACTAGAATAATCTACATTATAACTAACTACCTCTTACAGAATATTTTATTCTTGAAAATACTCGTAATATATTAATTTAAAAGTATGAATATGTTAAATTTATTTAAGTAACATGAAAAACCTTTTAAGACCTGCGTTTTTAATATGAAATTAACGAGTACTTTTGGATACAAAAATGGATATAATTTGAACATGTCTTACCTTGTTCAAATAAACAATTTACAGTACGAATAATATATTGAATATATGTTATTATATATTATTTGTTTTAAAAATATTTTCATTTTTGTAAAACAAAGTTTAAGGTCAACATTGCAAGTTGCCAAATTTAATGATACTGTATTCTGTTCTAATGCTATTTTGGTGAAACATATAAGAGAACCGGTGGAATGGAACTAATTAAGAGGTCAATGACCATAAGGATTGACGATGCGATTTTACTTTTGACTCAGAATTTTCGACTTTTTTTATAATAATAACTTAATATAACTGTTATAATTGATTATAATTGGCGATTTAAGACTTTTAATAATTTAACTGTAATTATTGTAACCTTGGAAATGTAATCAAACGCCACATCCAAAATTCTTTTGCATTGTTGACTTTGATAACAGTGTTTTGTTGGGCTTAGTTGTTTTTCAGTGATTCACTTACGATAAGGTATAATTGTAAGGTATGAACGACTTTGAATGAAAATTCTATAGCTACATAAAATGTATGAATATATGTTATGTTCAGAAACATCGATATACAGCAATTAAATCATAAAAATACATTTTAATATCTTTCAAGGAAACAATGCAATTGAGTACTTAGTGATGTTGGTACATAGTAAGGTTTATTTACTTGCGATAACACATCATATATCTTTGTATACATAAAATAATATTGTCGACATTTATTATGAATGACTTCATTTTAATAGTTATGAAAAGTAACTAATACAGTTTTATGTAGATCTTAAAAGATAAGATACTTTTAATTTATTTTTTAAGTAATTTATTTTAACGTTAGCAAAACAATTAGGAGGAATGTGATAAATATTTCCTAGCGTGTTAATTTCGTTTTATGTAATAATATTATACAGTTAGCAAAAAATTCAGATTCCTTTACGGTCATTTCGTAAGTATGTAGATTCACAACAATGATATTTAGTATTAAAACAATACAGTAATTAATGTAAATAGTAATTCCTAAAGTTAATTATAATATATATAACACATATAATTTTTTATAAAAAATAACCAAAAATAACTCGAACTCGACAATAAATAAATAACTCGACTATAAAAAAATAACTGCATCATTCATGCTCAAGTTATCTTAAATCTTGAAGCGTAAAACACAATCATAGTAATTTAAACAAACCTTTTTTTGAACTGTGACGGAATTTACACGAGCGTCCAAACAACGTAATCACACTATTTATTTATGTATAGACCACATTGTTTGATGTGACGTCATTGGAGAACAATAAAAAGTCCCGAGGATATATTAATTTTGATACTTTTTCTGGCACCGGTCCTACATTCAATTCTTAAGTAGGTATGTTAGTATTAAAAAAAAGTTTGTTATGTTTTGTTTATTATTTTTTTATTAAATGGGAATAATTCTTGAATTATTAATATTATTCTATAAAACACGAAATTGTAATTTTATATTTTTCTTTTAACTTCATGGACCTATTGTTGATTTTATTTTAAGTACTGAATTGGTATTCAGTAATAGTTTCAGCCTAGGTAATATTACTTAATAAGTTATAAATTAACTATTTTTGTAGAGGTATTTCAGATACACATATATATATATATATATATATATATATATATATATATATATATATATACCTACATAGATATATTAATTCCTTTATAGTTGCTAAAAAATAAAATAGAAATTCACTATGAGTGACCTTTCAAAATTCATATTAAGAGCTCCGGTTTTTACAGACTTCTTTTGGTATGATTAGAAAGATATTTTACTGCGAGATTTGAAATAAAAAAAATAGCCGATTTTTTTCAACCGGTTTACATTATATCTACATAGTATTGACTATTGAGTCACGGCCATAATTAATACATGAGAACAAATTAGAATACTAGTAAAACGTGGTACCAAAAGAAATATAGAAGAAATAACAACGCCACTACTAGTTCTATGATGATATCAATATGATTTCCAACCATAGAATTATTATACACAGAAAAAGGTACCCATAGTCAGGTCTTTGATAATCTGACAAATAATTTTAATCACACATACAAGAAAGAGAGACAGATAGGTAACCTCATTTGCTTTCTCTTTTTTTTCGATGGACACATTTTAGGTTGGCCTACTCTTTGTATAACAACTATATATATACAACGCCTTAAACGATTCTATCCTTAAACATTCAAAATAATAAATACCCTGAAAGCTTGCTCTTTAAGTAAGAAATATCTAATTCCAACAGGTAGCTACAGTGTATGTTTTAACATATAATTTAATTTAACTTGTACTTTTGGTATGTATTAATTATTTATGTATGCGATTTGCTTCTTGAAATGAATACAAATAGCCAACAGAATAAGATAAAATAAAGTATGCGAATAACAAACATGCGCATTGTTTGTAAACATTACATATCTATAAGTAGATAGTATTTAGTACATAAGACATATTGTTTTACACCTGAAAACCTAAGTAATTTTCCAGGTTCATCAACCTCTATTAAACTTAGCCCGTGTGTATGTGTGTGTTAGGGTATCATCGAATTAATTATTATATATGCAATTATAATACAGTTAAAAAGATATGTAATTAAAAACGCTGCTCACGTGTTCTTAAAACAATTAAAGTAATAAATTAGGAAGTGATAAGAATACACGATACTTTATTTTTATTTTAAAGTTACAATACATATCATAATATATAATTTATTCATTTTATTTTATTCTTTATTGCACAAAAACAAAATAATGTACAAAAGGCGGGCTTAAAGCTATTTAGACATTCTCTAATAGCCAACCTTAGGATGTATAGGAGAGGTTGTGGTAGGCGTGCAAAAACAAAAAATAATAATAATAAAAACAACAGAAAAGCACAACAAAATTCTAAGGAAAAAAATGTAAAATAATAATAATAAAATATATAATTATTATTAATATATAATTATTTGTATCCGATAAATAAATATAGGTACACTTATTAACGCGTAAGGATAATTAATTCGATACAATTTTTGTAAATATAATATATACGGCACATAATACATATGATATAACACTTATGTCATATATAAATATATATTATAATTATTATTTGAGATAGAGTTCTTTCACTCGGCGTTTGAACGACTCACGAGTTGGGGCTCTTCTTACATTTTCTGCTAGTTTCTTCCACGTCTGACAGCAGCTAGAGTAAATGAGTTGGACAAGAAACCAGTATGATAAAGAGGTGTATGAAGCAATAAATTGTTTGAAGAACGAAGCAATCTATCATATGTATCCGCTAAAAAGGAGATATTACATTTTAAATAAATAGGAGTGGAAGGATTAAACAAAATAGAGCTTACTTTAAAATTTTCTTAGATTCATATTCGTGACATAGTATTATATATCTCTAGATTTTAATTTATAAACTATTTCTACATATATTAGACTCGTCAAACAACATATTATATAAGAAAACAACTTAAAACTCCGAACCTGTATAAAGCTACATACTTATGTACATTAATGGTAAATAGTGTTCTATTAATATTCATTTTAATTAATTATGAATGGACTCAATTTGCATGCGAACATACAAATAATTCACAAAGTAGGATGCAAGGAAGACGTTGGTTCATTATAATTAAGATACAAAGTCTTTTATAGCCGACGGTATACTTCAACTTAGTAGAGGACGAAATACTTTAATAAACTTGAGTAGCAACTAAGTAGTAAGTATATATACCTATTTAACGGTTCGTGATGTGATGCCTTCGTGATATGATGTGATGCATATATAAGTCCATAACACCGTCCCTAGGCGGGGTGCGTGAGCGAGTGAGATAGAGTTATTTCAGCCCTGAAAGGGACCTGAAGTGGTCAAGGGATGTTTTATACTAGCTGTTGTTCCTGTCGTCATCCGAGCTTTAATAAAGCTTTTCTTATTTGGATTATACATAAATACAGAAATATTACATTTAACAAAATATGTACCAATAGTGTAAGTAGTGTATCTGGACCACAAAAAAGGAGAGGTAGTGTAAGACAAGGTGATTCTTTCTCACATTTTTTTTTAACTGTTCTGCTGGAAACCAAAGAAATAAATTGGTTTTACAATAGAGTCTATAGACTGCAACGATGATATCCAAGTCTCCTAATATTTGCAGATTGAACTCCATTCCTTTTGCCAAGTCAACTTAAAGCTAGAACAAATTATGCAAACCTTAGGAAACAAAAGCTAAGTAGTTGGCAATAAGTGGATGAATTTTGCTCAAGATAGAAAAATATGAAGATGAAAGACTTCTTTCCTTTTCTTTTGTTTTCTTTTCAGTCAAAAAGTGCTAGCGCATTTAGCTATAAATGATTATATGAAAATCTGACATAAAAGAAATTTGTCTATGGGAGTTCTCGTGTTAAATTGTCACGCGCTTACACCAGTGTTAAATGCGCAATGTTTGTTAAATTTAGTAGCAAAAGAGGGGGGTTCAGCTCAAATCAAGGAGGGTTCTTTTTATACATATATCTGTATATGTGGAACTTAATCATAGTGTACTAAATTGTTATAGCAATAACTAAATCCCAAAAACAATAAGTTATTCAATAAAGAACCATTTGGATAAAAAAACAATAAAATAATTTTATACAATGTCCCAAAAATGTTATCTTAAATTGAAAAATGTACTTTAAAAAATATTAACCCACATACGAAAATCACACACACATACACAATACATACAAACTTTCTTTACACTATCTAAATATTACGGTTTATTATTGAATATTTTTATTTATCAACGCCTTAACTTACTTTAAAGGACTTCGCGAAGTCAGTCATTACCAAAACCGGACGGAGTAAGGTGTTGCCGGGCCGCATTTTTTATACAAAATGTTCGAAGCGTAGAGTTCTTTCACTTGACAACGAACTTTATCTGTGGACTGTTATTTAAAAAAAAAAGATTTTTTTTACTGGCATATAATAAATTGACTTACAAATACATAAAAAGTTTTTATATGTTTAAATGACTGTTATTTAAAAAATATTATTTTTTTACTGGCACACAATAAAATGACTTACAGAGTACATAAAAAGTTTTTATTATGTTTAAATTTAAGTACACTGTCAATGGTCACAGTCTAAAATAATAGACATATGAATATAATGTATTTGTTCGTTTTGAACTGATTGAGGTCATTTACACACAATCTATTATATGTTTTAAGAAGACAGTTATAACGACATCTATTATAAAACTTAAGAGCTAGTTGTAGCAATTATTAACTATTCATATATTATAATGCGTCTTATAGTACACAAAAAATACATTTCAGATAATATAATTTTCGTAGAGATGAATATTACTTCTAATAGGAATTGTGATGTATGCTTTTGTTGCATATAAAAGAAAATATTATCTAAAATAGTAATTTGACTTTTTGCTCAAATATTTATTAATTGACAAAATTTAAACAGAAACATTAGATTAAATGTAAACAATGGCTTAGTTCTCTACAAAGATATATTTTCCACCTAAATATTCTATTTTTATAATAAAAAGGTTTTATACTAAGATTCATTGAAAGCAGAATATTTAAATACATGCATGAGCCAATAGTTAAAAAAAGTTGTTCACATTGACCTTTGTGAGTCGCCATGGAGTTATGCCTAGTACATATTACTAACAATTTCGTAAAAATATTTATTTACAGGTATTTACCATAAAATAATTAAGCATATTTGTTATTCCATTACACGTGCTCTGTACTGTGGAGGTTAAAAGTAAATAGCCTTATAAGGTCGCTTATGTTTCACAAATTTGGTACTTATTAAAACAAAAATAGTTTGTATAGCTTTGTCTTGGAGTAACACTCCAAGGAGGTTACAGTTTAGATTTTTTTTAATTAGTTTAAACGTATTTAATAAAAATACGTTTTTAAAAATACTGCCGTTCTATTGTGTCGTGTAGAATTAAGTTTCCTCATATTGTTACAATTATAAATAATAAAAATGATTAAATGTTATATTTTATACTTGCAACCTTTAAACTTAATATCGAGGTCTTTATAGACCTGAGACTTGGGAAGCTAAGTGTTGGGTTATAAAATGTCTTTATTAGTGTTTACTTGAATGTGTTTGTATCACTTGACTTTTATTACTTTACACACACATATCTGGTCAACTTTATATATACATATATATTATCTTGCACTATAGAGAAGCGTGTGTGTGTTGGTCTCAGGGTTCGTAACTATAAAAAAAAACAAATAACTGTGAAGAAATAAATTAATTTCTAAAATCTTTGAGACATTATTTTAATTCAGATTTATTTGTATTTAAGTTTATTTAGAAAACTAGCTCAAGAATGATGTAGGTAATTATGATTTAAATATGATATATAAACAAATCACTTCATTGTACTGATTGCGAAGTATATGACTATTATAGTATAATGTTTATAATTAAATAATAGTATCATGGTTTCTTTTAAATGATGATTGTATCTGATAACACTGAACCGGTATTCTATTAACAACTCTACAATACAGATATGAACTGACCTTCGTAATTAGTAACTTAATTTATTTCTTATAAGAATAAATTTGGTGATTATTCTGTTATGAAGAAATTAAAGTAATTTATGCAAAACTATTACAATAACGTAAATGCGTGCGCAAAGTTCTGTTGGAATTCTATAAATCCTTGGTATATTATTGAGTTTGAATTTATTGAACCAGCTGTTACATATTGATATAGATTGATATAGAAACAGCTTTGAGACTAAATAATTAATTTTTAATTAAATATATATTAAGCTAATGACGTTATGATAATTGATTTATGATTGAAGATAATAATACTATCATTTATATTATATTTAGAAATACGTCTTTTTTCATACGCTTTAATTTTCCATTAATATATGTTTGTTTGGAGAAAAAATACATGTATGCATATATATATAATATCTAGTTTCAAACCATTCGGAGTTCTTAATCATGAGCTCGAAGCATGGCAGACTCATGGAGTGAACTGTTTAAATTCGAATTCCGATATAATTGATGTAAGTACAGCCAAGTAACTATATATATATATAAGAGCCATCATGGATGACGGAAATTTATTAACAAAAACATCTTTCTGTTTGTGTTTTTGTGTCTATTCCAATTATAATGTTATGTCTCTAGAGCTATTGTAATAACTGGTCCAATTCAGTAATATTTTTTAAATAAAAAAAAAATATATTTGTCCAGATTTTAATATTAATGGGTAATATTATGTACTCTAAAATTAGTGAAAGTAAAGTCAAAATTTATTAAGTAAAATTGCGTAAACAGCATTCTTCAGTAATGTAATTAAACAGGATTTGATTGAATTTAAAGATTAAAATATTATTGTTGATAAAAACAACAATCAAAGTAACATTTTAATAACGTAATAATATTGTTATGTAACGATGATTACAAAGTGAGTATTCTGGACTCTATCTCGTAGTACGCAATCTCTTGAAATCATTGAAGATGTATTTGATACTTTTGGACTAACCAGCTGATGGTTCTTAGTTGTCACGGTGAGTCCGAACAGTGATCCCTTGATATCCGACTTTGGCGATGGTTTACTCTACTCAGGATTTTAAAACCTAATTTTAATAATGTACAAAAATTTTAAGAATATATGGCAATACTGCTTCTGAGATTATATCAATAATCTATCCAGTACCGAAGATATGCTACTGATTTTGAAATATCATTAAAATGGTGTAAGTAATGAAATTGTAGTGTAGTTCATAATAAATATATTTAAAAGAAGTATTATGTTCGTTTGTGTTTAATCTAAATTACCAGCTATCGTTCGACCTTACTGAAAGTCGAGTTTGCCCCTGAATAAAAGCTCTGATATACTGAAATAATGTTGTAGGTGGAGCTACAACCATTTGGCTAACAAATAGCCAATTTGCCAAAAAGCACAGCAAGGTCAAAAGATCATGCCATTGAAATTGACCATGGGTGTGTTTCAATTCAGTAGAAAGTAGCGGATTTTGGTTAAAAGCTTTTATGTTAATATTAAAAATAACGTCAGCCTGATAAAAGCATTATTTGTAAATATTTCAGATCGTCAGACAATGGTTCGCAAAACAAGTATATGTACATAAATATTGAAACTTAACCGATGGCAATCATTAATACAAAAAATGTATACATTTCATAGTTATTACTTGATTTAACGACCGTTAAGGCTATTTTGGACTAAAATGTCCCAAAAACTGTTGTTTCTTCGTAATCGCTCAGGATTTTTAAATAAAACTTCTAGGATTTATCGTAAATCTATTGAAAACGTTAAGCTATGCGATGTGACTCTTGCACGAAAGCCAAGACACGCCATCATAGTGAACACAATTTTGAAATTACGAATATTTAATAAAAGTAATATAACAAAAATATGATTAGACTGTTCTTCTATCACGCTTTACTGAATAGATTGATTGGTTTTAACAATTTTGAAGTCTTATAATTTGATTTCTATTCATAAAATTTAATCAAAAAGTAATAAAATAATGTGGAATATCTCTAAATATGGTAAAAGATTAAACAACAGAACAGTTAATATATAGTATTTAATAGAAAGGTTATTAAAATAATACTTTTATTATATATAATAAAAAATATTGTCAACATTTTAAAAATGCAGGTGCAATAGACAGACATTAATAGAAATCTCATTTGCTTCCGCTGTATTGCAAGTCGATGATAAAAAGCGATAAGAAAGAGCGCTATTGTTACGGTGAATGTAAATAAAAAACAATGGACCTGCTGTTTATATTTATAGGCCAGTTATCAGGCTCTTATATCTTATAGTAAGAAAAACCGACTATATTAAAAGTCTTATGTAAGCACGACCCTTTTAAATCAAGCAAAGTTGTTTTAAAATAATCATTACTATAAGTATCATAATATAAATATATTATTTTATTACATTCGTAAACAAAATAAAAAATATTATTTGCAGAGAATAAAATGTTTATAACCACTGCAATGCTATTCACATTTCCCCCTGTCTGGTACAACCCTTCAATTACTAAAACCCCGCTGTGAAGAACTGGAAAACTATTACCTACCAAGCCATGGTTTTCCCTTAGTTTTCTATTTATATCTTTATTAACTTTTTTTTATTAACTATTTTTTCCGTATAATTGACAAATAAATGATTAAATATTATTTAAGCTTTTATTAAATAATATTTAATCTTAATATCATGCTTAAAGAATATATATTTCATAAGAATATATAAGAAATATATATTCTTCTGATTAATATATATTTCATAAGAAATATATATTTTTTATTTTCATTAATAATTGCAAAAGTTATAGTAATTCTGACTTGCAAGAATTAAAATGATGCTCCATCGCGTGTTATAGAGAGGTTATAGAGTAGGAGAATTAGTCACTTCATACTTCATACATACTTCACTTCAAGAAATATTTCTCCTGATATAATGAATAAGACGAATAACATTTTTCATATTATGAATGTATTTTTTTATCCAAGGATCTAGGCAAGGATAGTTAAGATTAATAAAGTTTTTTTTGATAGATAAGATTTTTTAATTATTTCTTTTAAATTTTTCTCTAAAATTATCTTTTTTCTTTGGATTCTGTACCCCTAGTAGCCGTTACGAAAACTTTACCACGTCGTGAAATCAAAACATAAAATTATTATACAGTGTATAAATTGTATACACTCTATGAATCAAAATATATCATTTGGGATAGAATGAATCGTCCGAAATAACTTACGATAAATATAACATTTAACAGATTATTTAAAATGTGTCACTGGATTTGGATTCATAGAGTGTATACTAATTCTATGTTTTGATTTTACTATTTGGTAAACTGTCATAGTTTTCGTTACGTCAATTTATACTCGATGTAAGTACTGTTATATAGACGAAATATTATCTGTTTTCTGACGTCAAGTCGAGATAGAATAACAGAGATATCAATGACAGTGTTATTCTTAAGTACTTATAACCAAGACAAGCACCCAGCTATTGTTTTATTATCAATTAATATCTTTATTTTCTTATCAAACCAATGACAAACCCAGCTTCTTCTTACAAGGTCATTATCATGAAATTAAACCTCAAAACTATATATTATAATCAGATTAACATCGATTATGATTAAAATAATAATAATAATGATATTTATATATAATAATGTTAATAGAGTGATAATTTTATTCAACTAAATACAATGTAAGTTTTTTATTGCGATGTGTAATATACGAGGAATGACTTGCACTTTGTAGCGATATATTTATTGAGAGAGTGTTACGAACAGTACTGTAATAACAGATATTGTATATTTTGTTATATACATTTTAAAATATAATAATATAAATTTATTATTATTAAATTTTATGACAGTTTTATACATTTGTATTTTGTTGATTATATTTTATTTAAGAAAATGTTTTACTAGGATTTCGACTTGAAGAAAAACAAAACAGAAAAAAAAAATCTCTACTTTTATGACTGTATATTTTTTAAAATAAATATGACTGTAGTATTATATAAGTTATTAAAATATGTTTCCTAAACAATTAAAACTGTTATCTCTCTTATCACCAATTATAATTAAACGGTTGTTATCTGTAACGGAAAGTTAGATGGTTTTTCTTCTATATAATTAGTATTACATAATATCCATTCATTCATTCATTCAATTTCATTTAGCCTTACAGGGAATCCTAATGCTGTAGTTAAAAGTCAAATTATTCTAATTGCTAATTTAGAAACCAACTCAGCAAAAAGACAATCTTTTAAGCTATGAGGTCTATTATATATTTATATTTTTTATGACCGAAAATTCAGGTACTTACTCTATCCTCAAGTCAAGTTAATTACATTTACAATTATAGAGCTGCGCATAGTTAATAATAGGGAAGTATGTGAGCTTTCTACAATTAAGTGAATTAATTTAAGTTACACTTAATATTAAATGGAAATTAAATTTAAAAACAGATAATATCGAGGTTTTGAGATGACTGGATTGAAAAATCTAAACTTACCTACTGGCTAGTATAATACATATATATAGGTTAAGTGGAAGAGGGTTGAACTTTAGTAAAAGCTGGTAAAGGCCACTTCAGAAGTTTGAACCTAAATATATCAAACAATATGTTCTATAAATAATATGATATGATCTCATTCCGTTTCAGGGTTTCTGTAATATTTTAACCACTTTATATATTTCCATTATGTAATGATTTCAAAAATAAACCTATTTCCTTTGTATTAATAAACGATATTAAAGATATGAGATTTAAAAAAAACATTTATTATATAAATGACTAGAGTAAATAAATAATACTAGTATTAGAATGGAACTTGATATATGAGCTTTTGTGGTTTATAAACCACAAAAGCACTAACCACATCGAAATCTTAAAAATATGATTATTATTACATAATATGATAAACATTATACACAACTTATTAAACTTTATGTACTTTATTAAGTAGCTAAAAAATATTATTTTCTAAGTTATTGATATTATTATATCAATAACTTAGATAATAGTATTTTTCTAAGTTATATAATAATTCATTACTCAATAAAATAAATTGCATTACGATATTGTAAAGTTGACTTTAGAATTATTTATCTAATCGTGTAATTAAAATAATTCAAATGGCGCTCTAATAACTTAATAAATTTATAATTCGATTATCGGTAATATTCAAACTAAAAGAGAATCGAATAATAATAATCGAGATATTATTTATTCTTCTAAGACTGACAGCGTGTCACAGATTACTAAATAACGATGTCATAACGACTTCATAAGATGATAGTATGTCATTATATTCCTTAAATATCTTTGATATTTCATTTTTATCTTCGGAGACGAAGCTTCTTAGCAATCCATGGATTCACCGTGCGGGTGCCGGGCCCATCGCGTTGCAAGGAGAGGAGTGCAAGCAGTGCCTGGGACTTGCGACCCAGGAGTAGGTTTAAGGGGCCCCTTTATTATGCGCAAAAACGCTCACCTTCACCCTCCACACTCCTCTCCCTACCTAACCAAATTTGGAAAGAACCTACTAATGCCGCCTTTGAAGTACGTTCTAGAAATGAACCGATGCTTGTTCTAGAAAGGCCAAGATCTTTAAGTAGGCTATAGAGAGATTTTGCTGTTATACCTCTCGCTCCCACTTCTACCGCGTACAAACTAACTATAAATTTATTCCTGATCAGTTCGTTGGTTAGTTCGTAATACTTATTGAGCTTGAATGTGTGATCCCTTGGGATGTTTGTTTCCCAAGGAACAGTAAGCTCCACAAGTATCACGCGCCTCAGATGTTTCGAATACAGGAATAAGTCCGGTCTGGATGACGAAACACCAACATCCCCAGGGATTTTGTAATGCTTTTCATACGTGTCCATCATGAGAATCCAATCAGGAGCCGCGCCTAATATTGAATAAGGCTTCGCTTTTGATTTTTTTTTGGAGGAGCCTTCTTTTACGAATTCTATAGATCGTTCGGTGGTTGTTATACCCTTCCGCGCTCTTGCTACTGAAAGACTAACCGCTTCCCGTATAATTTCTAATACCTTGTCGTGGCGATGCGAGTATTGACCTTTATCTAGAAGTACCCAACACCCTACTAATAGGTGTTTCGCGGTTCCTATTGCCTCCCCACAGATGTTGCAAGACTTTTCGGTGGCTTTGCCCCATCTTACTAAATTACTTTGATCTGGGAGAGTCATTTGGAATGCATTAAGATAGAATTTTAATAAGGCTGGGGACCAATCATAAATTAAGGTGCGCCACTTCAAAGCTAGTGGAATACAAAAATCTCCTATGGTCACCCATTCGTTTTGAATTTCTAGGCTCATCGCGTGGAGTCGGTAATTATCGTTTTCGTCTTGTCGAATAAAAGATTTTGTTATGTCTATGTCTTGAACTTTCCTACTTGATCCTAGCCCTACTTTATTTGTTTGAGCACCTATCATAAACTTTTTATGGAATTGAAGTCGTGACTCGAGCTCTAAGGCAACTTTGTCTTTTGGGAGAGAAGTTACAGTATCATCTTTAGATTTTCCGATGATATGTCTTTTGGTAACTCTTAGATGTTTGTAGAGCTCCGATGGTTTCTTTAATTTTAATCCAAAGTTGTTACGGTCTCTAAATAAGGTTGAAGAGTCCGCTGAGTGCGCTAACCCGAGCCATAACTTCAATGTCTTTATGACGCTTGCATCTAACTTTGACAAAAGGGTTTTATTTATATCATACACGAGGAAAGGCCAATTTAGACGTGATGTTAAATAATTATCGTAAATCCAAGCTTTTTTGACGTTACTTATTGGTTGGTTGTCTACCTTTTTGAGATCGTTTAAAAAGCTATCGACTATTACATCCAACGATGGAGTACGGCCTTGGTAATCGATTCTTTTACCTAAAAATTTAAACGGAGCTGCTTCCGTAACCGTACTAACGCACTGACCGCCTATTATAAGACCCGGATCGTAAGAGGTATATTTGGTATTCCGTCTACCCAGACACAGACTAAAACATTTACTTGGTTTTGTCCTCAATCCGCCCGTCCACGTACAGAAATCCTCAACTACATTTAAAAGTACCTGACATTGTTTCGGATTACGTGTCAGTATCGCGAGATCATCTGCAAAAGCTAGTATGGATTCTGTGTATTTGTTGTTGAACTTAAACCGATAGCCCCACTTTTTTTCATTTCTAATTAATTTGTCTATTAAAATATTAATAACTATATTAAAATAATTTTAAACATATTTACGTATTTTCGACATCTAGATATTTTAATAAAATATTATAATATTTAAAAAGTATCTGACAATTTTTTTAACCGACTTTTTCAAAAAGGAGGAGGTTCTCAATTCGGCCGGTGTATTTTAAACACAAGTTTTTTATACTTATGACTAATAAAGTAAGTTGAGTGAAATCTTTAATGGGTATTGAGTTACTTGATAATATTTTGGAGAATATTAAGCTTAATTATATCTAATAACATATATAAGAGCTCAGCTTAAATCTATTATTATTATTTTCTTGTATCCAGAGTATTCGTAACAATTTTATTAAAGACAATTTTCCTGCGTCACTTCCCCGAAACTTATTAGGATCAAATCTATAATTAAGACAACTAAATCTATTCTAAATTATTAATTAATTATTATTATAAAGAATCTAAGCTATGCTCTACTCTCCCATCACGAACACGACTCAGGTAATCGTTGCTTAACTAGCGATTATCATAAAGACCTTTTCGCAATTTGTGAAATTCTTAGAATACAAACCTTTTAATTTCCCGACAAGGTCCAGTTATTATTTTTTATCTCAAGGAAAGTAAAGTGCGTTAATTATCTTTATTTTTATTTCTTATGAATTTCGTTTATTCATCTAATTTATGTTAAAATAATAATGATTCTTATTACCATATATTAATTTACAGGGCAAATGAGACATTTCGTTTGATTTCCAAAACTATATAATAAAAGATACAAAAGTCTGAATTAGTCTGAACTCATTGTGAAATATAAAAGATAAAAATATAAAATGATTAAACTGTCTTATCAAAGATATCTTTGTAAATAAACTCAATGTCCTCGTCTTAATTTCCTTGGAACTAACAAAATGTATTAATACAATGATAATACCGCAAGATTTTTATTTCTCATGAATTCTATTTTTCCTCGCATTAACCTCAGTACTTAGTAAGTTAAGTTGTTTTTTTTTTCACCTACATTTTTTATCATGTTTGGTTTTATAGTAGTTTACTCTATACACAATATATGTATGTATCATATATATACATTAAAATTGTTCTGTTTTTCTCTTCTTTCTTTTGTGTGAGAAATATCATTATTAATCTAATAAATATTATCTTTTATAATATTTGAGATTTAAAGAAACGCATTCGAACCTAATGTAAGCTAAGCTTGAATATCTATTTTTATGTATATAAATTTAAGAAAGTTAAGAGTACAGCAGATTACTAATCATCGATTTCTTATTCTAGGTATTATTTTCTGTATACCTTACTATCTGCTGAAGCTATCTACATTACATCTAGCTACATTAGAGTATAAATGATATTTCATAGTAATTAGGTGTTCAAAAATACAGGCAGGTGTACGTAACATTTTAAAAGAATCAACCTCTAGTCAAATAAATTAACCACAGTTTAACTACCTACTTAATCCAGCCCGCAGGTGCTTGAGGTGCGAATCCTAACCATCTTGACTTAAATATAAGTTTATTATATAATTATATGGAATACAATAGAGTACTGTCCACAGGATACTGTGATAATACTGACACTTAATTTGGTATTGTAGTAGTGGTTAGAATACAAATCGTTTTAGTTGACCTCTGATGTTTTATTTTTTTTACTTCCGGTGTATGTTTCCCCAAATATTTCCTTCTTTGTTTGTTGTTGGATGGAGAAGGTGAGATTTTTTTTTTCTGATTTCTTTGAATAGTCTAAATATTTCTATTTATTATTAGCTGTTGTTAAATTTGCTCATATGTGTGTGATATGCAAATTTTAATGTAGGTACTACATTTAATTTTATAAAATAAATATTATAGTATATACCACATGAATGTTTCTAATATGGTTACGATCCAGAATCAGGGACAGAAGGTAACGCTTTTAACATAAACTCTGACTTTTATCAATTAGTTATTAATTAATCAATTTCAAATTATCCTTTAAAAATGGATATAATACCCGCGATGACTGGGTAACCGTCCTGTCACTCTACCAATTGAGCTACCGTATCGTGTCCCTTTTCGGTGAATTAAGCATTCTATATTTGAACATTTATATCGGGACGGTGGTGATGGCGATGGTTTCCCAGAGGTTGCGTGTTCGAATCCCTGCTCGTATCGGTTAATTTTTCATAATATTTAAAAAATAATAAGCTTAACATAGTTATACTCAGTATTTATTTGTGTATTTCTATGTATTTTTATAGTTGTCTAACACCCTAACATAATTAATTAATTTGCTTACTTAGAGGTTAGATCATAGATGAATGTGTGTAATTTGTCCTGTGATATTATTATGATATTATAATACATGTTTATAAATTTCAAACTATAAATTATCCTTTTTAAACTTATCTAAGATCAAAATAATATTCGCCATAGAATCCATCCATTTTAATTAACCTTGTCAACCGAACAACAAACAGAAACCACAAAAAAATTAAAACATGTAAAGTTTGTAATGTAATCGTTGACTGTGATTAAAAAAAAACCAAAGTAATTTAGGCTTTCAATGCGTGACAAAATAATGTTGAACCACACGTATGAGTAGCCACAAAAATGTAGGCGGCTTTTGTGCTGTGAGGTTCAAGGTCATTGAACCATGTACTAACAATTACTATTGAACACATATAATAATAAAAATAATAATTTCTAAAATCAATTTTATATAACATATACTAAGTTAGGTGCTTTTTGCTTTTTAAAATGTTCTATGAATTATTTGGAATTCATAGAACAGTTCAAATTCAGTTACAAACATGAATTTAATTTACTTATTTATTTGTTTTTCATTGCCAATTACTATGTTTATATCACAGATAAGTAAATAGATTTTTAATAGCTTCATGTTATTACACAGAGTATAACATCAA
The DNA here is from genome assembly GCA_959347405.1 of Napeogenes sylphis. Taxonomy (NCBI): domain Eukaryota; kingdom Metazoa; phylum Arthropoda; class Insecta; order Lepidoptera; family Nymphalidae; genus Napeogenes; species Napeogenes sylphis. The sequence continues at coordinate 21,857,522 of OY365788.1, read as the reverse complement.
ACTAGGCCAAGAATTGTCTACCAGTTGTAAGCATTATTGGACCTTGAGCTTATTAACCAGAAGTCAAGACTTATTTATAAGTCGACGCTTATCAGTGCTCTATATCTCCAATAAGTCCACGCTTATCAACTCTCTAACTTTTAAAGCTTTGGTAATAAATTTCTTGATACGGTAAATAATAATTATTATTCAAAATGAAGACTTGTATCCATAGTTTTATTTTTATTACAGTATGGCGGTTAACCGCGCCATTGTCTCAGTAATTAAATGTCATTATAACATAATATTAGTTTTATTGTATCTCTGATAAGATGATAAGTTCGTACTCTCCATAACATGTTTATTATTCAATTGTTTTGTTTTATGACCTATATACATATTTGTGCGTGTGTGTATATGGGTGTGTATAAAGTGGTTTAATGTTTTGTATGAACTACTCTTGGTTAGCCAACAGTGGGCTTGCTGACAGGTTCTTTAGTGTTGGAGAAAATATAATTACGTAAATGCAAGGCTTATTAATTTACAATTGATAAATACTATACGAATGTGAGATAAATATACAATTTTAAAAGCGTTACTAATATTTAATATTTTTTATAAGTTTAAAAAAAAGGCTTATATCTATACAAGATGTTGCCCCCGACTCCGCTCGAACTTCAAATGTTTGTTAGTTCAGAACTAGATAAGTATAAAGGCCGCGAAGAGCGAGAAATAGCTAGTAGCAAGAGATAAGAGCATTACATAAGAAACAGCCTCTTTGTGACGGTACCTAGATATAATTCTTAATTTAATTAAGTTGTATAGAACTTCTATAAACAGGTAGCGGAAACGTCTTAATAAGTGTTCCTGCTTAGGTAACAAGTAACACCAGCGGCAACTCTGATTACTATTTTATTATATAAAGTCTTGGTAAGGGAGACTGGGTTGGACTGTGACATTTATTATTTGACTGGACAATATTTTGTTGATATGTCTGTTAGATGGGAAGGTTTTTATAATAAGGTTGATTTATCAGCATAAATTCCTGTACTTCAATATGGTTCCTAAGCAATGGTTAGCTTATTTGAGTGGTTTATAAAAAAAGGGGAAAAAAGATGCTTGTCAGTGACAGTGACAGTGACCAGTAAAAATACATCAAAATTAAGAGCTAAGAAAATGAAATAAAAAAAAAATTGTCCTGTTCATGAACAACTGTTCAACAAAAATGAAGAGAACAAAATGGAAGTGAACGATATCTGTTCAATAGTGATACACGGATAAAAGATATCTAAATGCGACATCACCAGTGATTTGATTCTCAAGAAGCAGAATGGTTTAGTTTGTTTTAAATAATAATCTGAATAACCTTCTTCCGTAATTATTTTCACCAATATGTTAAAAATCTAAATATTATGTACGACATCTTCAATGGTGATGCTGTCTTAGATACTCTTCATTATCCACTTATCCAAAGCGCCTGCTCCATAGCGCTTACGAATGTAGAAGCCTATATGGACATGAAATTAATTTACCTACCTATCCACTTTTAAGACGTTATTTACCATCCATATATTTAAATTGATATAAATATAGAATGAAAAATAAACCGACACGGGCAGGAAATCGAACCCGTGACCTCCGGGTAATGGTCCCGTCGCTCTACCAATTGAGCTACTGTAGCGCTGTCCGCCTCTGTGAATTCATTCACATTCATTACATTCTATATGTGATTGTCTTTCCGTTCAAATCCCTACCCGTGTCAGTTTATTTTTCATTCAATATTTATATAAATTTAAATAAGCTTAACATGGCTATACATGTTTATAGATATTTTTAAACATCCATATATTTGTTGTGTCGTACTGCAGGTATAACCCAAACGATACATGCATCAAACACAATGAAAACTAAAAACTAATTTTACTTGTTTGTTTCACAAGCTTACCCAAATACAACCGTACCGTATGTCAACCGTACCGTATGTCAACCGTACCGTATGTCAACCGTATGTCATATGTCAACCGTACCCAACGCACTCCTTCGCAAGAAAACAATCGTCATTACCATAAAAAGATGTCCAAACTTATCCATATACTTATTAACTAACATTTAACTTACAGAAAGAAAAACCATAAATACTCTCTATGTATACTAAATATACTAACAATAATTAAAAAAATAAGTCAAAACAGTTACTTTCATTATTATAACACTCCATGTGATTGGATAAGTATTTTTTTTTAATTATCTATATTACGATTTATTATGAAATAATATTAGCTAAACCACAGAATAATTGTAATATAAATAAAAATAATCCAAAACAAACTGGCAACTTAACACCAATAAACTTACGAAACAGTAGGTTTAACAAAACCAGTTAGTGGTATTACGAAAAGAATACTACTAACCAACTAACGCAATCTAGAGATAGACTTAAAAGTTAAAACATGTCTTGAAATCCAGCTTGTCAAATGTTGATCACGTAGTAAGAATTACAAACACACGATTTGCTTTTAATTTATTTGTAACCAAGAATCACAACTAAAGTATGTAAATCATGCAAAAATTCTATTATTAGGTAGTAATAAGGTTATATATTATAATTTAGTTTTTTTCTTTATTTTTCCAGTCACTTCTAGTATAGCTATTATGATGGCATTTTTACAAATATGAAAAAAAAATAAGTGAAAATAATTACTAGGTATTATAATTATAATAATAGACGATGGTTATGTTATTGTTCCATCAGCAATTTAATGACTGTTCTATGAACATTAATACATATTTTTTAAAATATAATAAACAATTATAAATGTACATTCACACACACAGTTCAAGTAAATCATAGGTATGTCAATTAAATAAAACTAATTAAACGAACAGCCAGAGGATCGTCTAAAAACAATTATAATTATAAAGGAATTATAACTCAATTAATAAGTTACACCCACACAAAACTTCATAATACTTATGAAGACAAATTATGACAAGTATCACCCACGCGTGATTTCATTAATGGTGACATGAGTTTGTATTAAATTTTAAAATTATTGCGTTCATAATTTCAGAATAATCCTGATAGAATCTTATTAAGTCTAGAATGCGGTTCATGAAGACTGCACATCGTGTCACCGATGGACACGCTCAGTTTGAGATGGCCTTCGCCATCCGACCGCAGTTATGACGGAATTGACTATTATATAATGGACCAGCAAACTCACGCGTAATTGAAACTCAACACTATTTTGCTGTTCTGATTATCTTGTTTAAGATGTTCTGTTTTATTATTCTCACGCTATTAGTTGCGGCCTAAAGAGTCGTTTTGTACTTCATATACGTCTTAAGACACAAATTATAGATTACACCTTGTCATGTTGAGAGGAAGCTAAATTGTTAAAAATAAATAGGTATGACAATTAGTATTAAAACGTAACGTACTGGTAATTTATCCCTAATTTAGTAATTTTGCTAATTACTTCGTAACGAGGAGTGAAACAGTCATATAATAATAAATTTATCCTATCTATCATCGGGAATATATAAAACTTTATTGTTTAAAAGTATAGTACTTAAGAAAGTAATAACAAAAACTTGATTTTTTTTTCTTTTGTTACAGCCATGTCGGCCGATGGGTCGACAACGGATATTCACGGCTTACTCAACGATACTGGTAAGTATTAACTAAACATTAATTTAACTCTATTTATACAAACAACCTCTAATTTATAAATAAGAGATTTTTTATCCCCCGATATTTCATCGCAATCACAGTTTGTAACATAATTTATTAAAGCGCCATCTAGGAGTAAACTTATGTGTTACGTTTACTAACTTTAAACTTCTTGATCAGCGCCATCTGTGTAAACTTTGTCATATTTGTAAGCATCAAGGTTATGTAGTTCACAAATATGCCGTAAGATGGCGAGACTTGTTCAACTTTTTTGTATGTAGTACTTTAATGCATGAGGCTGTTAATCGAATCTGATTTTAATACTAAATTTACTCGAAAGATGTCACAAATCTAGAAATATTGTTTTCACCTTAGTAATATTGTTGTAGACTTTTAAGGTAAATGAATAGGATTATCCTTTTACCAGATGATGTACCCATAAGAAGACCCACCGGAAGCATTTCAATTAGATTTGTTTTATTATTATTGGTTATGGAAATTCCCTCTGACTACATTTACGTCATAACAGCAGTTGGTTTTATATTATGTAACGCGGCATAATAAATGCCAAGCTAATTCGAATTAATTGATGGTCAATAACTAACAAAGGGTTAATTAACATTTAAGAGGGTCATTTGTGACGTATCGTGACTCATGTCGTTTTTGACGTAATATCCGTTACACCTTTTTTACGTATAAGTGTAATAAAATCGATAATATATTGTATCTGTACTATTGTAACTGTACTATTGATTTTTGTTTATATAAATAAAACAATTGAATCTAAATATATAAATAAGAAACGTGACAAACGGCAATTTTTGAATTCTTGAAAATATTAAATCTATGAATGAACATCTAAAGGTATCATCCCTTTCCAGACTTGAACGGAATAAAACCAATTAAAATATCTATAATAATAGTAACACATCTGAATATATTTTAAACATAGTCCTGTAAACAATAATGTATAATAAAATAAGATAGTATATTATTTAATAATTGTAAAATAGAAGAAGAATTTATAAGTAATTGCGGTCATGAAACTTGATAATAATCTTTTGAAAAGTGATACATTTCTTTCATAGTAAGGCTTCAGATTTAGAGCTCTAGTAAGCACGCCTATTGATAGAGTCTATACTTATAGTAAATTTAATAAAACCATAGTAATGTCCATCCAGTTCATTCCAGTTATATCTGGTTCTCACAAAATTAGATTGTGCAATGTGTTACACGATAAGATAGTATTTGAAAACATAGACAAGCCTCCTTCAGCTAAATCTAATGCGCCTTATAAAACTATACTCTGTATTTACAATTTATTATGAGTGGGTATACTTTTGATTCAACTGATATTACACTTGCAGGTATAGCAATATTTCAACTGTATATTTTATATGTTGCAATAAATGTATTTTTTATTATCTTGTGGTTGTTATGGTTTAAATATTTATATAACATAACACAAAGTAGGTACCTATTATAAAAAAATAAAACTATATATTTAAAAATATTTATAATTCTACTAAATCATTATCAAAATAATGTCAAATCTGTCGTGTATCTAAGATTATAAAAGTTGACATAATAAAAGATAAACAGTTTTATGTTTGATACAAAGTTTTTTAAATTAGACATACCTACCTAGTACCTACATTACACTTTTGAAATGTCAAATTGTAGGTATATAAAAAATACCAGAAACTGTATGGATAATTTTAACATATTCATTAATTACTATTTATATAGGTGTATTCTAACATGGTGTATTCACGTCTGATATGACGATTTTTCTCACGAATAGTTTCAAAGTTCGGACCCATTCGCGGTTCTTACTCATGAGGTCTGAGACAGACAGCGTGACTCTTCTCAAATAAATACGAAGTCATCGTAGATCATGAAGGTCTTAAATTATTTTTAAATATAGTATATATAGTATAGGTAGGTATTAAATATAAAGTCACGTTATACTAAATGCTATGATATATAAGAATATAACCTAAGGTGATTATATTATCCTTATATAGCTACAGATGGTCATAAAACATTTCTCTATTAAAGTAGACACGTGTAGACTGTTATGGAAACGATTGGTTCCCATTGCTATTGTTATTGTAAACCTACACTATTACATACAATACATGTATTCTGGACTCGTGAATGATAATGATACAATAATATGCTTTACTTTTTTATATAGCATGTTATTGTAAAGTACGGTATATTGTGTAGGTCATATTATTGTAATTCGTGTTGTAATCATTACTGAAATCAAGGATATTTTTATAGTTAGTTATTGGTTTTTTTTATTATAAGTTATGAACTTTAACTAATTCATTGAACTTTAATTAGAATAATTTGTCTTCAAACAAAATAACAAAAACTCATAACATTCTTTAGTACTAATATTTAGTACATTGTTGTTAAATGTTTCTATAAATATGTTTTGTAACTCATGAGGAATATTGTTATGAAAATAATGTAATATACTGAAATGACTTCATTCGCCTAACAATTATTAGTCTTTGATCATATGAATTGTATCTTTTGATATAGATAGATTTTGAAGTAATCTTATCTTATTCTTCCTTATAGTATAATTAATGTCATAATTATTTATAAGATAAAATATATGTAACTGCTTTTAATATAATTCATTTATTATTTAGTAGAAATTAACTGATATATATTTTCGTCAGTAAAACTATAAATGATTTCAGTAACTTCTGAAAAGAAAAAATATTTTAAAATAAGAATATTATAAGTATTTAAATTGTTTATAAAATATGAGTATTTTTGTTTTTAGTTCAGATATTTTGACTTCGGCTAAATTTAAAACGGAATGAAGTCGCAATTTATTAAACCTGATAACAGATTGTGTTCTTATTTTATAAAAATCAAGTGATTTGGATGCTTCCGTGTTAAGAAGAAAACAAAGTCACGTTGATAATATTAATATAATGTCTTCATTGACCGGTTAAGTTAAACCAAGGTTAAATTAAACAGAAATAGACAATTATCTCGTATTTACTATTCAAATCTATTAAAAGTATATTAATATCAGACAATACGGATGCAAACTACGCAAATAATCCGCGGGAGGCCAGATAAGAATGATTCGAATAACCTTTGACATAATAAATATAAATAATAAGATAAGAAGTGGAAACCTTTCGTATCAATGTTATTATTATCTTAGCACGAGAAGTAGAACGTGTGAAATTCCGTACGACATTGCGTTACATCTGTCACTTGTATTATATTGCGTCACATCTGTCACTCCTATTAAATTGCGTTGCATCTGTTGTTAAGTCAAATAAAATTGATGGTTTAATTGTCATTATCACCAAAATGTTGTTTTTGGCTAATAATGCCATTGACAAGTCATTTTCTGTGGCCGCTGAACTCTTGTGTTTGTGTGTTTGTATGTAATCAGTTGTTGGAGTTATTATTTTTTCTCGAAGTCAGTGAACTTCCCTTTTATTTATTGTGTCAAAAAAAATACGGTTTGTGGTATTTTTACACCTATACCTATCTAGAAAAAAAAATATGTTCTATAATAAGAATTACGCGACTTTTTTGTCACAAATATCCTACGTTTGGTTCAAGTCTAGGAAACGATAAATTTCGTATACGATAGTCGTACAAGATATAAAACTTAGTTTCCTTTCGAAGAAAACGTATCAATATCTTCATTAAGAAACTGCAATAACGCTGTAATATTACAATCAATAAATGGAGAAAACAACTTATTTGCGTCCATAAAAATTATTATCTCTTAAGTGGTTTTAAAATAACAATGATAACAATGTGGGGTGATGTGCGTGTGTTGACACAAGGCTGGACCCATCTACGTCAGCTGCGGCCTTTCCTGTTGCCAATTGTTTCCAAACATCTGACCAATGGTCTTGAATCTAGACGTCGTATGAGACGCCAGTTTTATTTATACCTTGTGACGTCACTTTTATTCGTCAAAGTTGTGACGAAATTTGAAATTCCGTAATTATTTCCGCTGTTATTTACATACTTATAGTCCGTAAATAAATAACAATGCATACATACTGGTGGTATTCCCTTTTAAGTATAACGAAGGTTTAATAAATATAGAGTTGCCATATAAAATCCATTTCCTATAGACATTACTTCCGTTGATTTCCTTGCCTTTTGTGTCACATCCGTTACATACTTTAAGTATTTGTATTATATTTAATCTATTATTGTTTGATATAAGTCAGGGCCATATTTAATCACAATTTAATTGTGTGTTCAACATTATTTAATGTCGTGTTCGTTTTAATATATTACTTAGCCATGATGTTTAATATATAGGTACGAGTATGTATGAAAAATATATCTAATTATGTATTTAATATAATTTACCATTTTTATATAGTTAGGTATGATTTTATTAATTGCCTCAACAAAGCATACCAATTTCAATTGCATTCAGGTAGAATTACAATACTGCGTATTATATATATGTAACAAGAGTGTTCGTCACTTTTAAATTACCTAAACTATGACAGTTCACCAATATCATTCTATTAATCATTCTGAATAATTAAAGATAAATATTTTTTTAACAGATTATTTTAAATATTACTATATATTTTTATTCACAGAGTGTATAATAATTCAATGTTTTGATTTTACGATTTGGTAAACTGTCATAGTTGTCAAAACTAGTACTATGGCTGCCGGGTACAAGACGTCAAAATATAGTTTTTAAATTTAATAACAAAGATGTTAGAATACTCGGCATTATTCTAGAATACATGCACTATATTATATTTCATTTTATGTTTTATTTAAATGTATTATCCACTACATAATGCTGTTGTGAGTTACATTATATTTGGGCACGCGTTCATTATTTTCACACATTTATTTTTTTATTACAGAATCGGATCTCACCGGCCTCTCACATGTTGGTAAGTTCTCATCTCACTTTCATACATTTATTAATCATGGTGACAGGATAGAACGCTTCTCATTGGTTAATTGTTTTGTTAATGTCATGTTGAATGGATACAAAGCTTTTGATTGGTAGTATAAACATTTCAAAAAACATTTATGTAAAACAAAACTAGGATTATTTTAGAAAGAATCTTTTACGTTTTATGATTTTATACATAATAATAATCAAATAAACACACATACAATTTCTCTATTGTCTGAGTCATGAGATAAAATATCAATGGTACTCATCAACTATTATTATTATAAATATTATTTCTTATGATTCATGATTTAAGTAAAAATAAAAATTGATATATATATACACCTAATATTTATTTAATTGAGTTAGTGTATATAGAAATAGTTTATTCCTTAACGTAATTTAAACCAATGGGGCATTGGATGGAAAATAAGCAGATGGTTTATCTGATGGTAAGTGGGGCTGTCGCCTGTCACCATGGAATCTGTAACCACGGATGTAATCTAAATGTTGTCACAATTGAGGTACGAAGAGGAGAAGTAAGTAAGGGGTTTTATCTTAATCCCGATAAAAAGGTGGTGCTAGCCAGTTCGGGACTCGCCACTCAACTAAATCAAGGACAACTCCTTAGAAATATTATAAATTAAACGAATAATCTACCAGCGTCCTTACGTCACCACAATTCATATTGATTCCACTAAACTATTTCAGGAAAAAAAAACCTGTTTTACAGATATAATTCATATAACGTATATTTGCTAACTCGAGGTATATTTGGTAAGATTATTTTTAACCCTTTAATTTCAAATGCTTTGTTTGTTCACGAGAATATAAAATGTAGGTGTCTGTCAGTTTGTCAGTTATTTTAACATGAGATAAAATAAAAATGAACAAAATATAAGAGATTGAAATCCCTAAAATATTTTTTATTTAAATCCGGATAATAATTTCCAGTATTTCCATTAAATAATTGTACTATACGCTCAAGTATTTTTTGTAACGTCAGACTCTGCTTGCTTTTATTCGAATAATATTTTTATTTGACATTTAATAATTTAAATTTAACTTTCATTTTATTACTGTAGGTATAGCATAATGATTTTCTTAATTATGATAAATGTGTTTATAAAATAAACCGAGAATAACTTCAATATAAGTAACGATATTAATATTATCTCGACGTGAGTACGGAAACAGAATACCAGAAGGTACTTGAGATAAATACGAGAAATAAAATGAAGATCGTTTTAAATTTTGACTTTATTTATTCTTTATTCAAGTCTCGGATTAAAAAATATTGTTTTGACCTTTCTTATAAGCACCACTTCCGTTTATACCGCATGTTACGGTCAGTGTCACTTTCAACGGTTATTTGGAATGTTTTGAACCGTTATAGTGTGTTACATAACATTAGTTATATCGCCTGTCAATCAAATGTCAATTTGGAAATTCGTTTGATCTTTATACGATTGCAAAATTAGTTTAATTTAATTGTTACGGAAATCTGTATTACAATGTGCAAGTTACCAGACTATTTTTAAAATGTTTAACAATGTTATTTTCTTTGGAAATTTCAAAACTAAATATTATTCAGTAATAAGGTTTTAAAAAAAATGTTAAAAAAACAATCTCTGTACTCAAGTCTAGGGTGAGGCAAACAATTAAAAACAATAAAACTGTTGCTTTTTATAACAAATGGTCTTTACAATATTCAAATACAATTAGATTAATAAAGAAATTAAGAAAATTCCACAGTTACAACTAAAATCATAAGCAATGTCGGAAATGTTACAAAATTTATTAAGAAAAAAAAAGCAGTGAACGAGTATACAATTCTGAGGGTATCCTGAAAGGGCAATGGACAGTACGGACCAACTGTTTGGGTTTCGTGACTGTCGAAAATTCGGTGATCAAATACATCTAATCATCATCATCATCGATCATCTTATGTACCGTGTACAAATCTCCCAATGAGTAGCAAGTATTGAGAATGGAATTAAAACCATGGATTTGTACTAGGATGCTTTGATCAATGCTATGAGGATGGAGGAGGATGCTATTTCCATAATAACTCAGAATGATTTAAATGGTAACTGGAGAGTTTTCCAAAGCAAAGTATCGCGGAGGATGTCCAAAAACACATAAATTTAGTATGGGGAAATCCGGCATTAAGTGGGCTGCTGAATTCAAAAGTGGTTGGAAGTGCATTGATATAATTTTGAAACCACCACTTCATATGAACGAACACCAAACATACTTTTTAACAAGTAGGCTCCAAAATTTTCTCTCGACCGGTTCCCAAATTTTTATCAGTCGTTATTGTACATATTCAGCTCACAACTGCTCGAGATAAATCGGAAATGTTTGAAGCTCATCCTCAAGAATTTTTAAACAGATTCTTGAGAATGGATGGAGCGTGGTTCCGAGATTGTTCCACAGTCAAAACAACCATCCAAGAAAGGAAATACTCAGACATAAAATGTTGATGAGGATAATACTCTAATTAACACTACAGTTTCGTTTATGGTACAAATTCGTGACGATGGTTTCAAATTGCTACCAAAACAGGCTTAATCTCCTAATTTGGTACAATCATACATTTATGTACAATTCATGTTTCGGAACTTAAAAAAGGAGGTCGAAGACATTCAAGGAACTTTGAAAGCCTTAAAGTTACAGTAAATAAGATTTTTAAGACGTAGACTTTTTAAACTCGTATAGAAGATTTGGAAAGCAAGTGGAAGAAATTTATAGAGACAAGATGAAATGACGTCAAAAATACAAAATAGTTTTTATATATTTTAAAAACTTTAATATGCCAAACTTTTGCATTCACTCTCGTACCATTCTTCGGATCACAGGTTTTAGAACCTTTGAATTCAATGTCGATTGTCCATGCTCGGATCCCATGACCACTAACCCTGGAATACTTGAAGGCTAACTCAACTTTATATACTGTGCAGATGACGGCATTGACGATACTTCCTGCACTGGCCTTGCTATCAAACAGAAGTGAAAGATAACGAGAATTATGCCTGAAATTTAGATTTTTCTGAGTGCACAGAGGTGCACAGAGGTTTACATCTAGACTTATTAGGTTATGTATAAATTATTGTCTGTGACAACATGTCTGTCTAACATTCTTATTCTATAGAAATTATCAGTTTAGTGACATTCTGCTAGTTTTTTAAAATAGCAATATCCGGTGCTAACTCATGGACATTATGTCTTTTGTTATAAAATTATTTTTCAACCGACTTTTTCTTAATAATTAAGTGTTTACAGTTAGATACTCATAATACTAGGGAGGGGCACCTTATCATTCCCCCCACGGCAACGCCCATGTAACGAATTCAGTTCACTTATTTCAAATGTAGCGTGAAACATAAACAATACAAGACATTGAACAGAAACAGAACCAACAATAATATCTTCCGTGATCGTATTTTTAAACATACTAATCAGGTAATCTGATATAATTTCCTGGTAGTGTTCGAAATTTAAAAAAAGTTAAAGATCTAGTAGAAATTGATGTCACTTGAAATTTTAATATCTATAATAAGTGATTTTGTATATACTGATTATTGAGTTAATTTTGCTTTTTATACGAATATACAGTACTGCAAATTTAGCTAAAAGAAATCATCATCATCACCGTTACCCTTCCTTTTGAAGGCTACATATTTATTTTCATAAATTAAAAAAGGCAGTATTAGTAACATTATAGTATTAAAGACAGAACAGTAATAAAATAATACATTACATATTTTAAATACACTTATGAATATTAAACAGGCCACGTCAGTGTTTAGTTAATCTTAATGAGTTGGTATTAGAAAGTATAAATATTAAATATATTTATATCTTTCAGTATTCAACCGTGAAGCTGTAACTAATCTTTAAAAGAATGTTACAGAAACTAGCTGAAACAACTGAAACAGCTGTTAACTTGTAATAACTTTTATATTATTTTCCATATCATACAAAAGTGCGCTACGATCACTATGCAAATTTCCTACATTATTCATAAAATATAATATTATTAAATTAATATTAATCCAGCTGGTTTTTGGACAAAAGTTATTTTAAATAAAACTATATAATCAGAATTCAGCCTCAAATTGAGATAATCCTTGAGATCTGCACGACTGTCGTTTAACAAAAATAGACCGCCTTGAATAGTAACAGAAATAACCGCTTTGTTATTTATACGTAACTAGATTGAAATACGAATTCTTTTAAATTTGTTAAGTAATCTCTTCTATAATACACCTAAAATATATTATATTACAAATGTGAGATCTTTGAAATCGTTATCACTTCGGCATCTAGCACGATAATAAGTCGAATAATTAAAACCATAGTGCAGGTTTTTTTATCAGTTCGATAGCATTGTAGTAAAATTGTATTTGTATGAAATAAAAGTAATGTTACCTTATTCGTACCAGGTGGCGTTACTGTAACGCCATCCAACTGGTAACAAAACTCGCAGTAGGAATACACATATAAGATCACATATAACCATTCGAGCGAAGCCGCGGTTTGAACTAGCTTAATTACCGTTATTACTTGTAACGAGATATTATTACTAGCAAGCGCTTCAATTAAGGTCCATGGGGGTAATTGGTGGTAACTTCGCTGATCGGAATACTTCAAATGACAAACACTTCTATACACAAAGACAATAGATTTAATTTTGCTGTATTATTTTACATTTGTCATAGTCTATTAAGTTTGTTAGTTATAATAATTAAATCATATTAGTTTTGGCATTGCACCATACTCCATAACTCTTTGATATATTTCTTCCTTTTATATATTCAGTTATTCTGCAATAAAGAACAAATGAATGGTTTTGGCTCTATAACTATTACATTTGCGAATATTTGTCTTGGCCTGGGCAGCCAACTAATTAAATTAACAGTTATTTCAGTATAAACTTGCTTTAACAAATATATATTCATAGTATTGGCTTTCTTCCAAATTCACAAGCATTTTTTAACAAGACAATGAAAATCATAAGTGCGGTCAAACCTAACGAACTTTATGAATGCAAATGTCTTGAATACGTAGTTCATTTATTAATCACGTGTGTTGAAGTCTCGTGGTCGCATCCCGTGACTGTTGAAGATAAACAAGAAATTAAAATTTCAATAGTGTTGATAACACAGCTTCAATGTAAATCTTTTAGAATTTTAAATGACTTTGATCTTGTTTCTTGAGGTTAAGTAAAAATATAATTACCGCTGTCAAATCCCGTGCTAACCTTTCGATTGGTTGACGTCGTGATAGACAGCCAATCATAGCACTTGCAAATGTTGTCAAACAATTGACACTTTAACTGTCATTCCAGAAACCCGCCATTGTTGTAAGATTTGTATACGTTTCAATAAAAGTATTTTAATTAATTTATGTCTTGGGAATACCATTTCATTAAAAATTACGTAATTGTTTTGTTATATGTATGCTAGTGTATTAACTGTTGATTGTTATCAGGTGCTTTAAGCTAGTTCGAAGTTAATCCATCTTACGCAATCATTAATCACACTGTCCATAATGATAAAGCGGTTATTACCATAATACCTACTGATAACTATACAAATTGATTTCTAGAATAATATTTTATAAAGTCAAATGTACAATGACCCATAAGGTTAACTAAACAATTTACGCTTTTAATTAAATAGTTCCGAAAAACTCAATTAATTAATCTAGATTATATTTTAAAATATTTTAGTCTCTATGGCTAGTGCTTTAGGTACAATTTAGTGTTCATGTCTAAAGCACAATTGGTATGTGTTATTTTTGTCATTTGCGACGCAATTTGTTTTCTCGTGTGAAGCTGGATGTAAACAAAAAATATGTCATTGGCTGCTTTATTTGTTTTTTACGTTTTTGTTTGTAATACGATAATAAGGAAACATGAATTAAATCTCCAAAGATAATACGTCGTAAATTTCCACTAATCAAAGTCATAATAGTATATCTGTAGCGTTTAATCAATAACAGATCTGTATAAATAAATATGTTTTGAAACTGTTCAAATGAATTGTTTATTTGTTCTTGTGAATAAATATTATGGTTTAGTTCCAAATGGCGGGATAGTTTCTTTCATCTAGCTGTCACTATTTTGACAAGTTCACAAAATGCATTGTTACATGCGTATTATATTCCGTTCGCGAATTTCTTTGTACAAATAAACCAATGAATTTAGTTTGATTATTTTTTAAACGAAAAAAGAACTCGCAAATTTTGCGCAGAACAAGTTACAGATACAAGACAAACAAACGTGAAACGCTGACGTTTGTAGTATTTATCGAACATTTTATTACCAGTAACAAACTGTTTATTTAGTAAAAGTTTTTTTATTCGTAGATCTGTGGTAAATTCTAGATTATATTTGTTTGATAACAATCGCCCACATATTGTAGGTTTTATATATTTTTTAACTCTAGGAAGTTATAAAAAATGTCTAGATAAATAATATAATAAAATTGTCGTCTTTATTCTTATTTAATCTTAAATGTTCAAATGTTGTAATGATTATAAAAACTTACTTCGTCAGTCTTGACTAGAAAATCATAATTTTATAAAAAAAAATATCCATGAAGCAGTAATCAGTACGAAAACGTTGGTTGTTATTTGAATCCATGAAAAACGTCACTGATAAGAGCGGATTTTAAATTAAATTGCAAGGTCATTTTCTATTCACTCGTGTTGATAAATGCACAATCAATACATTAAAATACAGATATCTATATAAAGAAAAAAATATATTTGAATCCATGGTAGCTGGTTTCAAGGCCTCTTTATTATTCCATCAGGAAGATAATCAGCATTAAACAGCGTATTAATAATAGTTTTGCGTACAGTCTTCTGCGCAATTATCTAAATTTATATTGGGCTTCTTGAACCATATTTCTAAAGTGTCTAAATATTTGTACATCACTAAAGTTTCGGATCCCTAAGTAATGTCAAAATATTTAAACATTTGATTTATTTGCTCTGTGAGTATTATTTAAACGCAGATGGTAACCTCTGTAAACAAATGCATTGTATTTTGTAAGACTACCTACATCAATTGCAATACTGATTTGTTATGTAAGTATGTATGTATGGAAAATAATGTTTTTATTTGTTTGACAAATAAGCTTCTAATGAATCTAAAAATTCGAATGTAATTTAAAATCCTTGCATTAACGGACTTAAACAAAATGTCCTCCTCATTTCAGCTTTCAGTAATAAAAGTTTAATATGTTTTAGACATATTTTCAGGGATAATGTGTTATTTATCAGTTATTCAAATAGTGATGATGAATAATAAGCATAAAATAAAGCATTTACGTCATACATTTTAATATCCAATTTCATGTTTCATTGGACGACTGAAAATAAAACGTTTTAATACAAACGATTTCAAAGAAATAACAGCTTTTCTTATTTATCGAAGTATATCGAATCGCATTGTTGCAGATTATACATGACAAATCATTGGAATACTAATATATTGGCAAGCTTGTTAAGACAATAACTATTCATATGCTAAATGCCACCTCAGTATGAAAGGTACAGAGAGCTCATTTATTATTTGATTTCCAAGACTAATGTGGTCATAAAGACGAAGGAGCAGTCGTGACATTTCTTACATAAGCTTTGACGTAAGCAGCTGTCACTTAATATTAGAAATTATTTTTCAACTGTATTATTTGTTATATACAAAATAGATTTGCCACAATTTATGAAACATCGTCCTTTTCACGTCTTGAAATCCCCTCTCGATAATTCCAACCCAGGAACTGGTGTTGGAATTCTTGTGGGTTTTCAACGACAATCACGAGGCGTAATATTACTTACTGTGTCACGAAACGTCGCGTCTAGAAGAAAAAATTGGGACGTACCCAAATAGGACACACATTCATACTTACATACACACATACAAAGCTTATATTTGTGATGCAACACCCATCTTCCGTTACGAGACTTTGTTTTGACGATACTTACATCAACATTTTATTTGTTATCTGTACTTTGCTGACGTCATTCAGATCAAGAAAAGCATTAATTATTATTTTAGCGCGCTTGTTCTTCTGTCGATCGATACTATGATGGTATTGTACGTCTGATACAACCATAAATTATTTAATTTTTCGTTGCGTATCAAAATTAAACTCAGGTATTTAGGGATTATACAGTATAGTTCAATTGTTCTAGTTCTTAAACGATCGATCAAACGACCTAGAAGCGTTCTATTGTTTTGGCTCCGAGCCCTGATGTCCCTGAACCTCAAAATTTATCAGACGACCTTGGTTAGGTAATCAGCAAGCACTATTTTAATCAACTTGCTCTAAACATAGAAACGTAATAAAAAATGTTTTATACTGAACAAGGCTTTATTTTTGTAATTATCAAACAATTCTAAATTGTGTAACTACGTCTGGAAATTACTTACAAATTATTGTAAGTTATGCCATCCTTAACAAATAATGTAATAAATATTAAATTAATTACACGTATTAGTAAAGCAAAAAAAAAACTATCGCAAGAATATCGTAACAAAATTAGGAAATTAAAAATGATCCCAATATAGACAAAAGAAAAGAACATGTTTTTATGTTTATCAGATAGGTACCTATAATGCGTTTTAATATGATTTCAGGAGAAACAGCAACAATAAAAAAAACAAATAAGCTGTTATCAACATGGCATAATTATCAGTGTCATATTTATATTTAGTAATGATAAAACTGGATTTACTTATAAATAAGTGATGGTAAATATAATAATTGTGTGTCAATATTGACGAATTATAATTCAGATATACCAATTAATTCAATTACGCATTATTTTATGTATGTCAATATTGACCAATTATAATTCAGATATACCAATTAATTCAATTACGCATTATTTTAACATTGAATCTTCAGACATTTAACAGACGCCGGTTTCTTTGAAACATCACGTTTGATTTGCGAAGACAGATACGCGCATTATTCTCCAAAACCATTAAACAAAGCTATACTTTGAAATCAGATTCAGCATCCAAATTTGAACCTTCCTGCAAGGAATTTGGGATCTAATTAGTGGTTTTATTAAGTTTGTAGTACATCGCAATAAACAACAAACGAACGAACATATAAGATATATTGTGGCGAACTTCCAAAATTCAGAATGTTTTGAAAATGGTTTTACTTTCTATATTAATTGGTTCTAACATATATGTAATAATGAAAGAATAACATGTTTTAAAAAAACCCAGTCTGTAATTAATTGATAAGATAACATTATTTTAAAATGTACGTAACTATAAAGATTAAATTTGAGATTAATTAAAATGAGAAAGGTTATTCACACTAGCATCTAGAATTCTTTCCAAATAATATAATATTCAATTAAGAACACATGTAATCGTTTGACCTGTATCTTTAATCCAACTGTAGTTTAAAGATCTGTTAGATTAAGAAAAGTACGTTTCAGATGTTGACTAGAACAATAGCAATAAAATCTACCAAAATTACGAAGTCATTTTTTTGTGACTTGTCTTTATATAAATCTTAATATAACTCATTGAAATGTAGTATCTTTAGTTTAGTTGTGTTATAACACAACTTATTGATTTATACTATACTAAAAATTCATCAAATCGTCTTCGAGGTTGGATTATATGCAACCAGGTCACACGTGCGCTGAAGGGCTCTGCAGTTAGAAATGGGTTGACTATGACGTTGAGACACCTTATGCCAAAGACTATTTCTGTATTAACTTCTTATAGAATGCATTTTAATCTAAATATACATCGCATTTGGTTTGATTATATGCTGTTAGATATGTTTCATATTATAATAAAGATTATAAATATATATTTCATTGTGTATATTGACTACATTTTATGAAAATTGTTGTTTGAAGTATTATTTTCCGTAACTTGTATATAGGTTTATAGTCATATAAATAGCTAAAAACCTTCATTACAATAATATACCGCCAGTGGTTTAGCCCCACGTTCAGAATTACTTATATTTAGTCCCGCCCCTCTGACGTCAATGCTGACATTTGGGTTCCGTATATAACAAATGGGTTTAAATATTATGAGTGTGAAATACCGGTCACGAAACCAAACCATTGTTTGTTGTCTAAGTTTTAATTCATCAAGATTATCTTGAAAAAAATACCAAATTGTAATTAGCTAATATGTTTTGTATTTAATATATAAGTTTGGTGTTTTGGAATTATAAGTAAAGTTTTTATACAAGAAACAATATTTTATAAACTATGCACTTTATAATAAATAAAAAAATATAGGAAGTAAAATTAGATGTCCCAGACAGTCCAAATGCGTCAGTCCAAGACAAAATAAACCGAGGATCGTTTTATTATAAGTCATTGAACTTAACGTGGAATATACGAACAAGTGAAGAAACCCAAATTGAATTAGTCGAAAAATATTAAAATACCTTGGGCTGGGATTAATAATTGGTTTTGGATCCCGTTTGGAAAACACAATAGAACAAATATCAAGACTGTCTAACGGTTTTTTGTATATCCATGTTGCAATCTTGTTTCTGGTCATTTATCCATTACATTTTTAAGGTTGGTATATAAACGTAATTTATCTGGGAACATTTGTACATTATAGTCTTTCAATTAAATTTATTTCCGTTTGAAGGTTGAAAACACTTCAAATATCAAAATTGTTCTAGAATACAGAATAATGCTCATTGCCAATATTTCATTCGTAAGTGTTAATACCAAGTTTATTAATAGGATAAATGATTATAACGAAATATTATAAACTGTACATTTCTTATGGTTTTTCCGTTAACTTGGCATTTAGTATTAAGTTAATCTTTTATTTATTTCCTCAATTAAATGGTAATGTTGAAAGTAATGGTTAGTTAATCTTTTACTTACCTAGTTTAGATTGTTTAGATATATCTCAATGTTCTCTTTCTTCCAATAATTACTTTTTAGAAAAAACAGTTTTGCTTTCAAATTAATTGGTTTATATAAATGAAATTTAAGATACTATAATATATTATTATAATTGATGACCAGCAGACAATCTCAGACTGTCTGACGCGATGAATAAAAATAAAATACATGAGTCTGTCACATTCACGGTTCTATTTTAATGTCTCAGTCAAAAACATACCAATAAAATTATTTTCTCTATCACTAGAGAAATAAAAGAAAAAGAAAGAACCAACTAATTTTGAAGGGAGATTGACGTCATAACATTATTTATACAGTCTGGAAATAACTAACATTTCAAAAGCTTTTATTTTTATTAATGTCACCAACTAGAAATATTTAATATTGAATATACGTGGAAGAGAGAAAGGAAGATAGAGAAAGAGAGAGAATATTGATATGAGGATATGATTTTTCTGAGTACGACAGAGAAAATAACTAATAAATCTAATGATAAGTAGTGTAGGTGATTAGTTTAGTAATGAGCAGTAGTACAATGATTGATGTAGTACCATCACTAATCATTCTAAGAACATAATAATAATCTAAGTTCTTTCTATACATATTGGGAACCATTTTGATCGACTAATAAAAGGAAGTTGTTGAACCAAATAACAAGTTTCTTAGAGTGAAAGTTGGGTTTTCTCTAATCTTTATAAAAACTAATAACTTGCTTTCATTTAGTAATAGACAAGTTGCGACGCTTACTGTAATTATAAGGAAAATACTGATAAATTAGAAACTTTATTTGCTATTGACGGAATTACCAAAGCAGGCAATAATTATTTAAAATGAAATACGTTTCATATTTATATGCTATTTCCTGTACTTGTATGAAATGAGCATTATTATTATTATTTGTCGTGTAATAACTGTATATAATGTCGTTACTGAAATGTGTATTTACTGAAACATTTATTTCCATTTAAACGCTATTTTCATTTCATGACGCAAATGAACATACAATCCACTTATCTGTCGATTGTTTCGTAATAATTATCCAGCCCATGTTAGATATACCTACATGCAGTTAGACTGATACGTACAATTTTCTAATTTTATTTGTTTCTTTAAAATCCTTATAGAGCAATTAAGATGACCTAAGGCATGATCCAAGCCATATCAAGTATCCGATCAATTTAAGTCTAAAATTAATAGATGATCTACAATCCGAAATCGGAATCAACTGCAAATGACTTCTTTCAAAATCCAAAATACATTTCTACCACAGATCGGCCATTGACATAGATAACTCAAGAAGCTGATATCATTGTATCAATAATTGGATAGGATTGATTATTAATTTTGGTAGTTAGATAAATTTTATTTTTAAGTATCCATTATTGTTAATATTTCAGTCCATATTTACGACAAAAACTTTTTCGAAGTTGAAATACTATGAAAGAATTTTGTTTCTTTTGTTTTCGTCTCATCATGCAAATACTACTGATAATAGGAAACATGCAAAAAATTAAAAATGGTTCCAAATATTTTTTTTTCGATTACTTATTCATCATCTTAGTATAATAATATCATTTTTTTTTAATTTACTAACCATTTAAGGCCATAAAATAATTTATGAAAAGTGTAAATTAAGGGAGCGAAATTCAAACTTCCAAAACGCGCCACCATTGGTCGAAAGGAAATGTGACGTCATTTGACACGCCATTCAAATTATCGGCATCGAAGTTCATACTGTGGTATCAGTGTTACTGAGAAAAATAAATAATTTAAATCTATATTTTCGTGCTTAAAGTTTTTATTAAATGATACAATCGTTTAGGTAATTTTACAAACATTTTTTCAAAACTCAAACAACTCTAACAAAACAAATACCTACAAACTCTTTTTCAATAGCATTTAGCATGCTACTACACATTACATTTTTAAAGTGTTTCTTCCTCTGAATCATTTTCCACTTCACTTGACTCAGATAAATAACTTGGTTGATAATCAGCAGATATAGAAGATATAAGATGCTATAGAAGTATTATCAGCTGTGTTTTCGGTAAACAATTTTCTTTTTAAAACACATAGTTTTACTGGTAAAACTGTTGTGTACCAATGTTGTGTGTTAAAAGAGGAAATGGTGACAATGCTACATTTTGTTTTTCAGCAGGTATATTTACATTGACACCTTTACTTCCATACTTGGTTTAATATTAACTTGCACAGCTTAGTCACTTGGTAATATATCTTCAATGTGCGAAAAGCAAGGCTCTGCCTTATGATCATCACATTCAATAGGAGAAGTACTGAGTCCTGGCTGATTAATATCACAGACATTTATATGGGCAGTACTAGGACTGACTTAGAGTATATCACTTCTTTAGGAAGGTCATCATTTTTTAAACACTACTTTTGATAACTAACTCTGAAAAGGCTTCATTAACCGATGTCAATCTTTGCCTTTTGATTATGCACATTCATGATAATGTTCTCTCAGCTGGTGTTTTTGCCACAAAAATATATGAGGCACAACTCTTTTCTTCAAACTTAGATTACATTTTTCTCCTTGTTGTTTCGTTATACATTTTATATTCAATACAATTGGCTGTATCTTCCTTAACCAGAAATAAATCGACAATAATAAAAATTTCGTAAAACCAAAAAAAAAAGAATACGGTTTTTATAGAAATTTAAACTGAACTTTTGTAAGCTAGGTTAGGTTAATTTTAAACTCAAATTTTCTAATGTTCTATACTTACTATATTTTTAAAGTATTAGATTAAACTTATTATAAATAAAGTATACTTACGTTAAATTGATCTTGACAACAATATAAACACGATTTAGGACATATATTATCCATTATTATCCATTTTTATATTTTCGCATCTCTTGGAATACAAAAAACACTTTGTCGGGTTTTTTTTCTAATACTATTTTTGCACTCCGGTACTATACAATATTTGTAAGATGATTTTATCTTCTTCCATGACATGTAAAGCAATTAAAACTTAAAATATGTATGAAGTAACTAAAAAGTTCATAGTAAACATTCACTGGACATGTCATCGTGACGTCACGCAAAGCGCGCGCAAAATGACGGCGTTTGAACGGCTCAAATTTACTCAATGTTTTAATTTTTAATTTGAAAAAAAACTAGAATTTTTTCAAACCTATTTATATTTTTTTCTACGATATAGAGAGGTAAATGATTAACATACGTCAAAAAAAAATTACATGAATGTTCCCTATTTGTCTCTTTTTCTAATAATCTTTGCGTACTCACAAAATTATCTTCAGTGCAGCTGACTCAATGTAGTTGTTAGCATTATAATTATTTTAAAACAAGCTATTATAAAAAAAAACTCTAAATCACATTCGCGAATTAAAAGTAGGAGCAACGAAATCATAACAAGGTGTGCACAAATATTGTGGTATTATAACTAGATGGCGCTACTATGTCAAATACATCTCGTCATTTCGCGCCATTTTCTTAATTATTCTATGAAAAACTAACCCAATTAATTAGTCAGCCTTACCACTAAAATCATTTAGTATATCGTGTTTGAAATTCTTATTGTTTTTATAATATTTGTATACCTAAAAATAGACAACAACTTTTAAAGAGATATTACCCGGAACCAGAAATATGCTAAGCTGTATAGCTCATAATATGTACATTAAAAAATAATAAAACCGCCATCTTTATTAGCCATTTTTAATATTTTACCTCGTGACGTAAATACAGTTGCAACTTTTATTTTATGAGTCGTTTCCTTTATCTTGATTAGTTTGTACAGTTGTGCGCATAAAAGCTAAAGACTTAGTTATATCTGGCACACTTCCTGCAGTGGTTTAAGATTTAAACAATATAACATGTCGCTAATACCTAGGTTACAGATGATACAGATTGTTTCTTTGATATTGTATATAATATCTAACAGCCAGATGATTGTTTAACTGACGTCTGACCTTGAGAGTATTTTAAAACAGCTGTTCAAAGACAATTGATACGTCATGAAGGTTTTGTTCTTTTGTTAAGGATTCAATAATGCGAAAATAATTTTATATTATTTACACCAATCAAGCCAGTATTCAATATTGAATATTGAATAATAAATTAGTATTTAAATATGAATTAATTAATATAATTCATGGTTAAGTTGTAACTATCCTATTTAAACAGCAACAACTACTGTAATTTTATCATTATATTACATAATACAATAATATTCGTGCTATATAAAGTATCTTAATGTGTAATTATTAAAAACGTGAACAGGTTATCAGTTAGGTATATGTAAATAAAATGTTTCGGGGTAACTAGACCTACATGGAAACAAGATTATTTTAATTAACATATATTAATACTTATTTAAAACATACGATATCATACGAGGTCGTGGAATACGAATACATCTTTCAGCATGACAACAATAACTGGATAATATTTAACTGAAATGAAAATGTTAAATTGCTTTAATTTTGTTATACCTATGTATACCCGACTGTATTCACCCGGCTGTATTCACGTTAGGTATATTTTTTCTGTTTGTCTATACTGTTAGCCCTGTTGGCTATTACAGCGTCACCCGGGGAGCGGGTGGGTTAGGAGACCCACCCTTAAAAAGGGGGGGCCAGATGGGCCCCCATGGGAACGACGTCCCGAGGGCGTCTCAGATTGAGAAACGGACCTCGGCTCGGGGCGTCGTTAGTCAGGAGGGCAGCTAAGGAAATTTGGACACTAGCGTCCTCCGACGGCAGAACGCCGGAGCAACGGAGCACTTACTCAGTTGGGATCTCGTCTATACCGGTATAGACGGTGTGTGTCTGTATGACGTATATCGGCATTTTTTGCCCTATTAGTTTAAAACCCATTCGGGGTTCTTACTCTTGAGCTCGAAATATGGCGGAAATACGGCGTTAACTGATAGTATGGACTAACATGGATCACGAAAGTTAAATACAATCAAGTCTTTTATAATAATAATAAGTAATATTATTATTTAATATTTGTTCTGAGAAACTGTATTTTCTAATACATGCATGTTGAAAACCATAACTCGGCTTATCATTATCGTTGGACATTGATTATATGAACAACAAAAATGAGAACATCAAGATATCTTTTTTAGATCAACATTTATCAGATATCATATATGTACATCTAATATAAGATAAATGAAGATATAATTTAGAGAGATAACATAACATGAATCTAGACCACACAATCATCAATGAATGTAAAATTAAATGAACCACATTCATTTCTTCCGAGAACATCATGCCCATGACGTGTCAGGTTACCTTAATAATAACCCTCTAGAACGAGGTCACCTACATACATTTCTTTTAATATTACACATCTCATTTTTAATAAGAAACATTTAAATAAATAAAATAAAGATTGAATTATTATTACTGAGCGGGGAAGGTTCTTTTTATGTAACATTTCCTTATTTTTCCATTAAACTAGACGCAATAAATGAATATTTAAATTGTTTTAAAAGGTTTGATTTGTAGTTACATAATGATTTGCACTTATAAATGCTACATACATTAAATAGTTTCTTTGAGATGATTGAAGCTTCACATCCAGCAGCGAAAGTAACAGACGTTGGCCCATTTCTTTTTAGGTTGATGCTTCTGTATTGACGTCAATACCAATTTAGATTCAGATATAAAGGTAATATTACGCAATGAAAATAATCCATGACACGAATTACAATTCGTAGTTGCAATGTTTATGTACAGACTCTAATAAGATCATAATCGATATATAATATCCAACAATCTGTCAAACTCGATTATAAATACTATTATACCGAGTTTCAATGTTTCAAAGTTATTATACATAGAGCGGGAAAACCAGCCTAAAATATGTCCATCGAAAAAAAAGAGAAAGCAAATGAGGCCACCTATCTGTCTATCTTTCTGGCATTAGACAAAGATAAGTATGGGCCTCCTACTTTCCCTTTTAATTTATTTTTTAAACACTGGCACCAACAGGCCGTCCTATGGCTCCCCTGCTCTATGTATAATAACTCTATGGTAATTAGACCTCCAAGATGGCGGGTGTTTTATACAAATGACAAATGAATTTTGTTGGTTACAATTTAGTCATACAGTGTAACTTTCTAGACTGTCACACATACATATGGTCTAGTTATATAGCTATGTCTGGGTTATAATTACATGCTTTTGCAAAATGTGCATTTGGCGTCAGTTCAAATGGAGTCATTATTCGGTAGCCAAAGAGAACGTAACAGACTAAAAACCGTTCACAGATATGATTTATGACAGGAGCCGTCAAAGTTTTATTATTATAATAAAATCTTTAAGCACTCACTTTGTAGGATTGATTATTTATTATATATTATTAATATTAAGATGTTTTAGTGCTTGTAAATCTATCAAAACATTTTTTTTATTTTGAATGTATGAAAGAACTTTTAAATATTCCGATATAAAAGTAATAAAAATCTGTATAGTTATTTCCCAGAACACATTAGAACAAACTGGTCGGGGTCAAGACTCGCATCCCAGTCTGTTGCCCTTGGAGTTTTTGTTCTTATAACCAAGACTACTATTATAACATACATAACAGACTTGTATACACACATATACATATACATTCACACATGCATACATACATAGATTATGCAACGTTTTAATAAATTTGTAATAATATAGTAACTGTATTATGATTACAATAAAAAAAATATCTCATAATTTTAAATGGCAATATCTTGATAGATATTGCATAATAATAATGTTTATTTATATATACATGTAATAAAAAAGTATATTGATATTAAAATTATCTGTTCTTCTCTGACTTCATAATTTAGAAAGGGTTGCACTATCTTTTCTTGGTTGAAAAAAATAAAGAAAAATTCCATTGTATTAGTGTAAAAATTCCACATGATAATGTCAAGAACACGTGGAAAGCTATGGCTTATCACATATCATAATAATTTACTTAAAAATACCTAATATAGATAAAACAAGATAAATATTTAATGAATAAAAATAATTAAATACAGTTGAAACTGTAACTGTTGAATTATTTACCAATTATAAAACTTGTTAAACAATTATTGTAGTTAATAAAAAGAACGAAAAAAATCCTCAGGAATAACAGAATATAGATCTTTTTATCTGTTAATATTTTGTTATTGTTATTTTAAAATATGTTTGGATGATGTTCAAAACAATTAATTGTTCTTTCTGAAATATTCTTACAGAGCTCTAGCGTGTAGGTGATCTATCTAACGTACCTATATTTTTAACTAAAAATTTCATTTTCTGATATTTTCTTAAAAGCTTTCAAAAATACACCTCAATGAGAAATTCATATCAATTGCTATATCATGGAAACTCCAAAATAATAAAAAACACAATATTAGCTTTGTTTTTTATTTTATTTATAAGAAATGGAATCTAAAAATTATAGAGTACCTATATAAAATAAAAGTTTAAGCTTGATGATAGCAAAAACAGAGCAATGTAACTTACATGACAGGTTAAGTTTTTAAATAGGTTATTAATTAAGATTAAGATAATTATCTGTGCAACTTAGAGGCCATGTTGTTCATGACTTACTCTTTGAATGGGTTGAAATATTACATCCTTGAATATAAGTTATGTATTTTGTAATATTTAAACTAAAATAAATGATACTTTTTACTGCTATATAATAATTATTTTTAAATTCTTAATAAACATTGTAAAATAAAAGGATTACTTTTGAAACGAATTAAGAGTCTTCATCATTAATTTACTCTGTGCTGTGATTATCACGCACTCCCTCGTGATGAAATCTTACAAATTAGTTTTCCATTTACAAACAACATACTTTCTGTTTATATTTTTATGATATATTTGCCTCCATAATCTAGACAGATATAATAGGTTTATATTTTTATTATAACCATATGTTTTAGTATGGTTTTTCCATAATTATACTTTTATTTAAATTATTATGTAAAATCTATTATTTTAAAGGAAAAACCTTTTACTTATATAATAAATTGATATTATATTCTCTAACAGGAAAATATGTAAGTATTTTTTAAATCTTCACTAATGCTGCTTTTGTAAGAATTAGCAGGAAACATATGTAAAAAAAAAATAAAAATTAAATTTTACGACATACATTAAATAAATCAAAACTATGAATTTTAACAAATTCAAACATACAATATTTATATACAGAAAATCTGGACCACACTTACTCAGATTAGTATAGTATTATATAATACTAGACATGTAAGATAGTTTAGCTTTAATTACCTTAATTGTATCAAGTTGCTAACTGCTCAATTATTAGGTATTTTCCCCAAATATGTCACAGATTATATTTGATAAAAGGTTTTGTTATTGTTTATTGATTGAATAACTAAATCAAAACAAAAACATTATATCTTATCTTTAACAGACAAGTGACACTAAAATTCCTTTACTAATATAGTTTTTTTCCATCCATCCATCAACTCGTGATGGGCTGATATTATTATCTGTGTTTATTAATTAAATTCTTATATTTAAAGACTTTAATCCAGCTTGTAATAAAAGGCCACGTGATAAATGAAAAGAAATAATGGTTAAAAAATAATAAACACATTTTAGAAAAAAAAATACAAAAAATTAAATAACTAATAGTAGTTAAATAAAAAAAGTAATAAATAGGAATTAAGTACCTACAGTATAAATAATAAAAAAATAATGTAAAAAAAATGTGGGATGGACGGTATAGGTAGCTATAAATATTTTATTGAGAAATATGAAAAGGACAATGTTGTGTCCTAAACGCATAAATGTAAGATCCGATTTGAAAGCACAATTCGTGGAACACACAAAATAATAACGTCCTAAAATCGAATCCACGACGCTTAGCTGAGCAGGCAGGATCCATAAATACTACACAGCCAGGTCATAGCTTATTAAATTGTAACAATAATATTATTTTGTTGTACAATCCTTGTTTACTTTATTTGTTGTATAATCCTTTAATCTTTAAAGATATAAATACTTGCTCATGCTCATCGATGAATCATGATAAAAGATACAATGTTTATCTTTTATCTTTACTAAGTGCTCTTTCATTTTATGACATGCTTGTTTGAATCTTTGGTCTAATTTATAAAATATACACTAAATGGCCGACAAATACATTTTATACATGTATCGTAATAACGATGGGAGCTTAACCCACTATGCTGCTCCATTGCGGGTTAACGGGTAATATATATGTATATTTTATAAAATCTTCATAGATATGTGTTTTTTTACTCATCACACTCGTAATACAATCTATCATAAAAATATTTTCTTCAGCAAAGTCAAGAAAAAGTACTATAAAAATTATAAAAATATATATGAATGTATATTAATAAGATTGGCGGAGTTGCAAAAAAATATATTTGAATGACAAAAGTGTCGAGTTGTTTTTTCCTTGTTATAAATAAATAGACTGATTTGACAAATCATTCTTTTGTAATCATTTGTCAAGTATTTGATAGTTACATAAGTTGAGATATATTTTTATATAATCCATCATTTTAAAGCTATTTTAATACATTGATAGATACAACAAGGTTTTCAATCTTATCTTCTTCTTTCATCTACGAAGTATGTACTGAAGTGCAATAAACATTGAGTATATAATACGTTATACGTTATTAAAAATAATATCACCATCACATAAGTATGCATCTGAAGTGCAATAAACACTAAGAACATAATCCCCTTATATATTACATAATATGTAATAACAATCATTAATTAAAAAAGTTTTAAAGAATTTATTGAAAATTTTTATATACCTACATTTCTTATACATATATCATTGTTATATAAACCTTAACTGAAGTTTTTACCATGTTTTTTTCATCAATCCAACTTGGTATACTGTCACGGCGGGGAATCGAACCTAGGAACCGTCAATTAAAAGGAAAGCATTGACTGTCTACACTAGAAGAGAGTTGGTCAATAGATCGTTACAATTATATACACTTTTTATATAATATATGTCTATATTCATTATGTTACTATGGATACGTTATTAATATAGATTGCACAAATTTCAGATATCCATATCCATGTTATGATGACGTAATACATGAATCTGATTCCGATAACACCTACGACATAGATTTCACCATAATTTTACATAACACTAGCACATAAACTCTGATGAATCATTCGTAATTTTCACTTCCCATATGAATAATCTCCACCGTCATACCATTTATCTGGTTTTAATAACGGTTTCAATGCATTATTGTTTCCAAATCATATTTTTTTTTTTTTTTTTTCTGTACTGTATATTTTCAATGTGTGAGTCAAGAACCTCGATTTCCGTTAACACACACTATAGCAATGTGGTAATAATGTATACGTATCTATGTACGTGTAAATATTCTGAAAAGATTTTATACTGAATTCACGTGACAAAATCGCAGGCGATTTGTAAGTAAAGAAATTTGTGGCTTATTTGGTATTCATATTTCTAAATTGGAATCCCAAATATAGGTACTAAAAATACCATTGGAAAAACCAGCCATTTTTATGGTAGTATTGTATATTTCCATAATTTTATTTATAAATTTGACTTATTTATTTTTGTAATCTGCGTTTCCGTGGTTACTCTGAATACTTTATCAAAAGTATTATTTTCTTAGTATTTTCATATACATTTTAAAATATGACAATCAATTTTAACGTGTTTAATTTTATGTTGAATATTTTTTATATTCTATGTTGATATTTCCATCGAGTAAAACTAAAATGATTACGTACAATTTTGTCTGACGTGTCTAAATGTTTCATAGTCATTCAAATTAGGTTACATTTAAATAGGCTACATTTTATACGAAACAGTGAAACGAAAACATAACAATATACTAGACAGGTCATATTTCAAAACACCACTGGTGCTCTGACTTATAATTCAAGTCAGAATACTTTTTAAATACAATTTAAAATAATATATGAACAAAAAAATGTTTTAGTTTAATTTGACATGGTTATTTAATATTTGTCTTGACATGTCTTAGAGAAAAATGATTCTATGGTAGCAGTCACGTGTTAACAGCGTCGAATCACTCGAGAGACGCGTGTTTGGTTTGTTTCGAAGTCGTACGAAAATTTGATTAGAATTTATTGTTTAATATTTAAAGATTTATCGCTAAGACATTACTGGTATACTGGCCTTATATTATAAGCCATGCCCTTAGAAATGCAATTAAAATAATCAAAAGATAACTCTTATAAGACAGACGATAAGGTAAAGATATTAAGGGGATTTTTGTTATCGCAAGCTATAAATATATATTATAATTGCTTCCTTATTATAGTAATATTATAATAAGAATCGTATCGATCTAAGCAATTGAGATTGTCGGCTTCTGGGTAAGCACTTTAGTAACGCGTGTTCACTATCTCAGTATTTCAAGAAACCCTTCAATATAATTCAGACGCCTAATTACTTTGACAAGAGGTTTTTAGATGCAATCTATACCTAGAGGTATATTGTCAAAGGTTTATATATCAGCCATTTTACTTAATAATTTATTCGTTATAAAATTTGATAATAATATCTTGAGAAATTGCAACATAATTTCGAATTGTTAAATAATATAAATGGAAAGATAAGATATAAATAAATCTAATTAATTAAATTAATTAATTTATAAATGTTACGTTATTTATCTTCGTAACTCTATGGTTTTAAATAGAATCTAATGAGTACATCACCGTGTATATTTATAGAAGCACTTGACTATCGTCTTGATACTACAGGTTTATCTAAGTACTGCGAAAAAGAAAATATTTATCCACCTACAGCTGTGTGTACATGCGTATGTGTGTGTATTTGTATATACTTAGTGTCTGGATAACTATTTGTCCGGTTATTGCACTAACGTATTCAAATTCTGGATAAAATCTGGATTCTGGAGAAACTATAAAATCCTTCTTGTTTAAACACATTTTTTTAAAGATATAAAAGTAAAAATATCGATACTATTCATTATATATTTGTAATTATTAAAAGTTGTATGTAAGTATTTATTCATATATACTGGATAGGTATATAATATTATTATCATTTTTCTGCATTTTATTTCTGTTAAGGAAAGTGTAAACACTATATATTATATATATAAATGTAATGTTATTTGTGAGTTTAAACAATTTATCCTCAGTAAATTATCAAGTTTGTTATTTATTTATATTAATGTATATTTGTGTAAAAAACCAGGTCTTGTTTTGGTGAAGTGAAGTGAAGAAGTGAAGTGATTGGAAATTCTGAGAATAATATTTAAAATACCATTTTCCTAAATACTTCATTACTTGCGATTTTTTCCTTGAATTTAAAATCCAATTTGAAAACGATCATCAACATTGATTTCAACCGTATATCTAATATCATGGCTTAGAAAATTAGTTATAGTTCTTATTTCTGTTACAATAGAGTTTAAAATTATTCATTTTTGACGCTTTTAGTGGGTACAGTATTGGATGACGCAGCTCTACCTTGGCACACTTGATTTTGTTAATGCAGCAGAAAACAGCGCTTTTATTTATTACTAGTTAAATAGTATTCAAAATTTTAAGAACGCTATAGCGCTTGTTTTTACATCTCAAATGGCCCATTTGAAGTCGGTTATCTTACAGCTGTTTCTTGCTCCCATTGTTTAAGAAACAAGAGACGATGTTAACAAAATATATCAGACGTCGGATACATGTATAGTTATATACATGTATAGCAAAGTAAGTGTATAGTAAAGTAGGTATATAGTAGGTACATATGATATGAAAATAAGAAAACGTAGATACGTAGTTATTTGATACTCATAAAAGCTTTTAAGTTTATTAATGAATGAAACATATTGTATTCTATAAATTTTTATTATTAAACTTTTGTGAATAACTCTTGTATATATATTAACTCGGCTGTATTCATGTAAATTAATCTAACGAGTTAGGTACTTTTAACAGAACATCGAAACTTGGGTTCGATTATTTGAATATGAATAGGTACATCCGTGTCAATATATATATATATATATATATATATATATATATATTAATGTAATATTATATAGTTATTTTATTTCCTTTATTGTTCACAAATAAATATTTTCTAATCATCTATATACCATGGAACGTTTTGATTATGAAACCACATACCCAGGTCCATGAAAATGTAACCAATTGCGTTCATCTTTACAAGTAGAAGCCATGCACTGATTCTTCTAATGTTTATTTCGTGACAAAACCCATCTTAAACAATCTTAAAACCGTGAAAGTTGTATTAATAATTACTGGATTCTATATCTTAAGGAAGTGGTTAGGTACTACTTTATGTATTGCAATAGCGGGATGTATATAGCTGGAAAAAATTACAGCAAAAAGAAAAAGAAATCGTGTTTAAAAAAAAAAAAAAAAAAAAAAATACATATTAAAAATTGTGTTACAGTACAAGGTATTAAATTCTTTATTGTTACACACATTCAGATGTATAGAAATTAAGTTAATACAGCAGATATCTTTGATTCAAACCATTTTGAATAAGAAAATAAATAAATACAGGATGTATTATGTATTCTTAGTTGCTTTGATCAATCTTGTTTCTACTTATAGCGGTTCATAACAATACAATTAATAGGTCCCATTTGTATGAGTAAGTGGTATTTTGCTAATGGAATGATTTGCAAAAGTCACAGTAACAGGCTCATTGTTTTACTAAATATTATTACCCATTCAAAACGCATAACAGTTTCTTAAAACTAATTAGTATTCCATTAAAAAATACAAGTCATCATTCGGTAGCAGATAACAGTCCTCCTCGGACAGAAACTCCTTCTCGGAACATAAACTCCTCCTCGGAACTCCTCCTTGGTACAAGTACAAGAAAAAAGTTTATTCACCTTGCCATGACATTATTGCATGTATTAAATTATTTATCAAAATACACGATCCTACAAATAATCTTGAGACTTATTTCTCAAGGAGGTAATTAACCATCCCAAGGCTTTAGTGTTGAAAGTATCAAAATTGAGTGATGTCTCACCTTTAGATAGTTCAAGGTAAGTGTCACATTTGTATGTAATTTATCTAACAGCTGAAAGGTTACATGTGTACACTCCAACTACATACATATTACACACAACTACATACGTACATAGTATATGGGTAAAGCCTTCGTGTTATGTATTTCCGTGTACGACCATTGTTCGTAATGTTTACATTTTTTTTATCAACGTAATGAATTATTTATGAATATAATATAAAAAATAAATCGAAGTTCAACTAAAAATAATTGTCACTGCAAGCTGTATCTAGCAGGAAATAAAATAGATCGATGCCACCGTAAACTGTGCTTTAACAACGTATTCTAAAAGTTAACGCATGATTAGTTTTAACATCCGCTGTAGTATTGGCCTCATTGCTGCGTCTGTGTGGCGCCAGGCCCTTGTAACGGAAATCCAAACGGGTATGAGCACACTATGTCAGGTAAATAAGGTGAAACTTGTATATATACATAAAGATATTTATTGTACGATAAAATAATAATTATATTTTGAAGGTCTGAATTGTTTAGTTCTAACTGTAATTTATTATTTTGTAAGGTTTTTCATTACGTATATAAGTTGTTATTACGGGGTCGGTTTGTCATTGAAGCCAGTTCAGTATAATTTTCTTCCTTAACTATTCAAAAGCCGACTAACTTGTAATCGATATGAAGACATGCGATCGAGTCGTTATATATATTAAAGAGTAGCTGTCTGTACACAATTTCATACCTATTAAGGATAATCCAGTAATTAATATATTCTTAGAGATGCACTTTTAAGTATAGTGTACTGAAGACAAATTAAACTTGATTTTAATGTAAGCGAAATTAACCTATAATTCTTCAAACAGGTATAATATATCTCTATTATTATTTACTACTTATGATTATTATTATTTACCTTTTTAAATCGAACATTGATTAATCGGTTTTAAATCCAAATATCAGCTGCAAATTCTCGGATTATATTTTATCTTAGATATAAATATTTAATATTAAATACACAGCAATAGATATTTGGCAAAATTCTTACAAGCTTATATAAAATAAAAAATATATTTAATAATAACATTGGAAAAAGGATTTGGTAAATATTCTTTTTGCGGTTATGAATACATAAACTAAAGTATCATTTTAAAAATATTTTGATTAATTTACATTAATAATTTAGTTAACCTCTGAATACAGTATATATATATACATTTACTTTGTAGCAATTGTCTGAACGTATACCCGGAAACAAGAACTAAGAGATTTTCTTACAACATAAGAGACAGACAGATCTGATCAGATATTCTCGAATAATAAAATATTGTATTTGTATGAAAAACAGAAAATTCAAGTTGATAATTAATGTTTAACATTCTTCTATAACACAACAGGGATATAATAACAATCTAGGTTTGTACTCTTTAGAAGTTCAATAATCAATCTATTTTTAAGAATACATACTTTACCGATCGTTCCTCCCTCGGTTACTTGATCTTTATTTAGAAAGTTCTTTAAGATGATTCAAATTGTATTTCTACCTACATTAGGTATTAATTAATTTCAATTTCATTCCGGATCTAAGATAATATTTGAGGACCGATTGGCGCAGTGGTAACTTTGCCTATTGTGTCGGTGGTCATGGGTTCGAATTCAAAATTACAAATGTTTGTTTTGTAGGATCTGTGTATTGTTAATAGGGTATACAAGTATATATTAAAATTAAATTATAGTATATGTATATATCAATTGTATAATACCCATAAGGATTGCTTAGTTACATTACAGTCAAAATTATTTTGTATAGAAATATCCTAATATTTATTTGTATTGCAAATAAAGTTGATTATAATGTGAAATATAATCAAGATGGATTGGTTTAAAATAGTTTAAAATTAAATTAAATATGTATCTGTTCCGCTTTCTTTAACATGACCTAAAATAAATACCGAATATCCTGAAGTAGGTATCTGTGATTTTTGGCAGTAGTTTACTTTTAACATACTAACGAATATCTTAAGAGCCAGCGATCTAGTTGAGTTGTATTTACTCAATAAACAGTTTTGCCAAAAACCAGGTTCCTTAGTCTGATAATATACTCATTTTAAGTCAGTGACCTCACATTCGTATAATCGTAATTTTACCACAGATTAAAAATAATATTAGGTTATTTTACGATTAAATAGAATTAAAGGTATATAATGTTATAATTATGACGGTTTCTCTTTAATAGGATCACCTTTCCGGTCTAGAAAAGAGTGAAAGGGAGTCGCGATTCTACAAAACAAACATAAATAATCGTAAGTCGTGTCGTCATCGTAACACGATCGTATTCAAAATCGTATCTTTGGATACAAAGGCATTACGCTTCGTAAGTCACCCTCGTTCATACAACAATTATGGAAGACTAACCCTTTTAGGCACACCCTAATTAATGATAGCGATATGACATGCGGAAAAATAATTTGACATATTATATGAAAGTTGATTCTTTTTTTAAATTGTTATATTTACGTACAAAAACTTGTAGTAGTAATAGACCACAACGTTGAAGTATAGAATAGTAGAGAAAGGGCGTAGGATATTAGTAATGTAGATATAAGCAGTCATACTTTCGGAAGCTGATGCGAATCGTATGGCAAAATGATTCATATTAAGAATATACAATAACGGAATATTAAAAGAATAGCGCTCCTAGAAAATATAGAATTACTAACTTTATTTAAGGAGCTCGGTCTCACATGACTAATCTTGATAGTTATTTCGCCGAAAAGCAGAATGAACAGACGTACTTACAATAAAAGTAAAATAAATCGATGGTATATTGTCTAGACTCATCAAAAATGAAATAGAAGGATTAACAAGGTTTGAGCCGCAAATTAAAAACTAATTTATAATTGCGAGGATTAAAAACGCAAGATAATGTTAATAACTAGGTATAAATTATATATAATAGGCACATTGAAATACATCCGGTCTGACCTTTATATTAAATATATGACAATGAGATATTTTTTTTCTTGTTTATTAAAGATAAATTAAATATATAGGTCAATTTATAATTAAGAAAGCTCAAAATTAACAGTATAATGGATGATGCATATATTTCATTTGTTTCAGCTTTCTAATAAGAAAGAAATGTAATCGACAATATTAAATAATAATTTTTGACATTGACATCTGACAAGTTGTCATTTAACAGAAACTTTCACTTATTGTTTGATGATGGTATGATTAAAATGTTTATTAATTAAATTAGATACTATATTATGCATGAATAAATGTAAGAGAATGAAGATTTATATTTAACTTCTTTTAAATTTGTATATATTTTTATTTTTATCATTTGTATCTCATTTTACGTGTATCTTAAATAAGTGTTTTGAACTGTTGGTATTGCAGTTTGAAAAAATGTACATTGACGCGGGTTTCAGTTTGAAGCGGGTTTGAAGTGTGTTTATTTAAAATAATATTTTCTTAATGACGTTTTATATTTATACTTAACTATGAAAACATTTTAATTAAAATAATAAATAAAATATCAACAGCACGGATGAGTCTTATAAAAATATTTTAATCTACAAAAAACTATGAGTAGGTAATCTACCTACATAATATACAAAAGAAGTAGTTTTTGTGATTTTTTTTCTGGGTTTTTTAATTCACCCAACAATATCATCAGCACTAAAAACTTGTATTGCAATGTACAATTTAATCAAATAAATATTAAAAAATAAGTGGGTGTTTTTTTATTGTTCACGTTTTAAGTTTGACGCAACAGATTCAAGTGAAACAAACGTACGTGCTATGAACTAGATTTCTTGACTTCATTGTATGAAATGTGGTGTAAAGTCACGCTTAACTATAAAACAGATAAGTGTGTACCCATTGTGGGTTTTGTTCTATCATTTTAATGTTAAAATGTAATATTAAAGAGCTCTATCCGTGTCTACTCGGAAACTGTTGAGATAAGGATTACTACAAACGGTTTGTGAACCCCTAAACATAGTCAATTATTCGTTATAATTTAAACAGCTTTAAAACCACTTATAAGTCTGACTAAACCATGACTAAAACTTTGACTATCTAATTCTTACAATGACTGAATATACTATAATAGAAAGTTCTAAATATTTAGATGCAAATGCCTTATATCGATATACCTTCTGTATTTTATCAGGTAACTTATCGATTTATGTAATAAAAGAAGACAAATCCAAACATTGAAGCGCTTGAATATAAACTAGTTTGAAAGTATGAACAAAACACTGCAATCTCGTAAAGCGCTTTTCAATACAATCAAAACCGATTATTTTGTAGAGGCTTTTGTAGAAAAGGTTACACGTGGAGTGATAAATTGTCAATCAAGCATATTTGAAGGCTAGACGGCGCCAATACTAATAATAACACACACGGTGAGTAAAAATCGCTGCGTTTATTTAAAGTAAAACTGAACAGTTCCAAAAAAAAAGAATATGATAAGATGATTTGTATTATCTTTCTTATCACAATATTTTTATAAATAAGGTCGAGGTGAGACATGTATCCAAGTCACGTTTTTTAAATAAATTAATTTATGTTTGATAATACACAACAGCTGCGTTTTATAAATCTGTATGAGTTGACAAATGTTTTAAGAACCTTGCAGTAAATGTAATATAATGCAACTGTTACATAAGGCAGTAAGGTCTTTGGATTGCGAGATTTGTAACCCTAGACGATTACGGAAATCAATACAATTTTGTAAGAACTATTCCACGTTTAATATTATACGGAATTAATATATACTGAGTCTGATTTAGTAAATAGATCCTTTTGAAGAGATTCTTGATCTGATATATTATTTGTTTTTTTTTTATATATTTTGTATGTATGTTAATATTTTATGGACATTTCTGTGGTTTCTTTACTGTTTAAAACAATATTGAACAATGTCTTGGTGACGTATTCATATTATATTGTGTCACTGTCAATGTCAAATCTTAAATAAAAACAAATACCTACATTCGTTTTAAAACATTTCAGACAATTATCATTAGGCGGTGGTACTGATCATGATAATTGCACCGATTTTGTCATTATTTTGAACGTAACTTATACTTAGAAAAAAGAGACTGTGTTTGTACAAAAAATATAGGTATTTAGTGTACAATAACCGGAGCACTAACCCCAGATTTAGAACATTGTCAGACAATGTACTTGCTAGACTTGTTACTGGGAATCTTATTTTTTCTAGATACACAGAGACTAACTTCCTTTTCCTCCATTATAATATGACAAAGGATTCATTTATATCTATATATATTTGCATCTATAGCTATATATGTGATATATTCTGAGTCTGTTTGTATTCGTCATCTATAGATGAATTTGCGATAATACCTACTGAAGATAAATATTAAATAAATATTATATTGTAAATATAAAATTTTATGGTGTAATTAAATTAATAATTCCCATTTACGATAACTTTCAGTTGTTTTGTTTATATACTACATCCAATTAATTTTAACGGAAAATCCTAGGTATTAGTTTTAAAACATTTTCCTGTTAATTGAATTGGGAAGTCCAGTGTATTTTGAGTGTTAATTAATTTATCTCGTTTACATAGTTACTAAGAAACGATGGTAGATATTTTGTTTATTATATATTTTAATCATTATATATTTCATTCTTTATATACTTTATTTATTATATAACTCCTTTTGTTTACTTGGTTGCTACTTACCAGGAAATCATTGCAATAATAAGTACTATTGATATAATGACATATTATTAATATTATGTGCTGTTGTAGTATGAATGTATGTATATGTGTTAAATAGATGAGTTTTTATCTTCTCACTTTTGAACCAATTAGAGATGCTTGATAATTATCTGAGAATGATCACAAATGATCATGTAATTATCAAAGCTTTTCTTATTGAAATATTTTTTTTCATATAATTTTATATTCATTACATTATATTATATTATAATTAAAGACAACAAAGGGCTTGTCTTATTTTGTAAATTTAGACATAAAAGTGATTTTGTTTGTATTATAAACTATAAGTAAATTTTTATACAATATTCCAAACGAAAACTTTATAGATTTTAATTCATTGTTGAAACAGGAATTATTTTTTAACTGCTAAAGATTTTCTGAATTACTGAGAAACGGTACAAACATTTTTCTCACGATAAATATTTCTGATTCAACAATGTAATAAATGTGAGATTTACGATTTATTTATTTATGTCTAGGACTTCTTCACTGTTTATTCATTTTGTTAAAACATAGTTGAAAATAAATATTAACACGAAATACATACAACAAAACTGCTACATATATAAAATTTAAATACTACGGTTTAGAATACAGTTTGAAATAGGAAAAATACAAAATAATTCGTAAATTATAGCGCGTGTTAGTCATCGGCCCTGTGTTTCCCTCATTTGTGAGGACGCGGTACAATTGGGGTAAAGTGGCACGATTATCGACCGGACTAAAGCAAACACACATACAGACATACGCACATTGAAATATAATATATTATTACAACCATAATATCATAATATAATAAATATTATCCGGTTAAATACTTAAAAACCATCAAGTAATTCGTGTATATTTAGTTTTTTATTTGACGTTTTATATTGAATATTCACGTGAACGAATCGTGATAAATGTAATTATTTATTTAAAAGATATGCTCACGTCGTTGCCATATTAATTGCTAACCAGTTTTTGTGGTACGAAAATTGTTTTATTATATATAAATATATATCTTTTTATTATATATAAAAGATTATTTATCTTTCCAGATGCCCCGAATGATGCGAATTACATGATCGGTGGTGTAGTGATAGCCATGGCCCTGGTTGGGCTGATCATAGTGCTGCTGGCTCTCACTATCAAGTTAGTAAATCTTATCTTATCTTATCTTATCTTATCTTATCTTATCTTATCTTATTTTATATCAAACACATGGGTTGGAGAACACAGGTTATTTTATAGTATTTTTTATATCCATTTAAAACTATAACCAGACTATAATCGTAGCTATCAAAAATTTTAACCGTTATAAAAATAAGTAGGTAATGTGGAAATCGAAGCACCACTTCGGTTTTACGAGCTCGAAATGGTTCAAATCTAAACTATATCTATAACTATATCTATAACTATATCAAATCAACTTTGCCTCAGATAAGAAATATTACAACCATAAACTAAAAAGCTTTTGAATCTCCGATTAAAGTAAAAGCTAAATCGATTTTAAAACATCGTTTGAAAGCAAATAGCATTTGGCAATACTTAGCACATTTTGTTCGAGGTCATAAGCTGGTTCTTAAATTAATATTTACAATATTTAACAGATATTCCCATTAAAAATAATATTACCAATTTGAAAATCATGGTGATATGATACATTTGAAGCAATTACTGATGACATCTTAAATACGTCGTGGTATTATTATATTGGCTCGGTGACAAGAACCTTTGCATTCTCAGTCGATCTGTAATCCCCTGTCTGAAGCATCATAATATTACTAATTGCGTTCACTTGGTTATAAGTCTTTACTTTGACAGAGGAAGTTTAAGTACAATTTAGTACATGTTTAGCCTTATACAACAATTGCCCAACATTTGGTGATGTAATGTCTATAGTACCAACTTAGTTCAGACAATTCTACAATCATGAACCCAAGGTAACAGAACGGCCAATGGATGCACGTATATCCAAGGATTTGAATACTGTATGAATTCCTTTCAAAATACTTTTGTTTTAGTTCAACAAAATAAATCTTGATATTAATTTTATTAATTAAATATATTGGTTCTATTTAACTTATTACACAATATAAGTATAGAGAAAGAACTTGATATTTATTTTTTATGGTTACTTGAGGGTAGATGTAAAATTCTTGTAATGGAGAGCTACTAGCTGGTACTACTTATATGTCCGTCACCATACACTTGCGGTTGATATTTTAGTTACCTTTTATAATAATATCATATAACCAACCATAATATATATAATAATATCATACCACAATGAAGATAATAAGTGAAATAAAACGTTCCTTTCGGAGAATATTAAAGAAACTGTAAGTAATATAATTTGTTTTTGACTGGAAAGTTTTTTGTCGGTATCTAAAACATAAAAGGCCTAGCTTTTAAAAAAAGTCTTTGTTTTTTTTTATTTGAATAAACATATTTTTTAGCATATAACCTTTTTTACATCGACTAGTATTCCTTTTTTAAATTAGTGACAACGGATATGGCAATTATTATACTTGTTAATAATACCAAATAAGTATTCTATATTAGGCATTTCTATTATCGTCGAACAAAAACATTTTTTATGTATTGTTTGCGCTAAATTATTTTAGGCATTCTTTGTTTCTTATTCTTTTATCTTTTAAGAATACATATAATCCATTTTTACAAACGTTTCTTTGTTTGGATATGTCAGATATAAATTATCTTTTATAAAACGATATTTTGTATAAAAATAATATAATTATTGCGAGCGGTGTCTGTCGGGAACCTCACCTTCAAAAGTCTCAAAAGTCTGCGATTATCCAGTTTACATAAATCTATTTTAGATCATTGCTCCTGCTTCTCGTATCGATTTCTATTTCCAATATAATATAAAGATACAAAAAATCTTCTACAGTTACGATAATCAACTTTCTGCTTAGGTCAATGACCTTTATAATGTCTGGAACATGAAAATGATTTCAATATATCTAACATAATCAGTTTTATATAGTTAATATAATATCATTGTGTTGATATTTATGTATGTATTGTCAACAAGGGCAAACTTTACCCACGGCTGTAATAGGTCTAATAAAAATTAAGCTTAATTTACACGGATGACAATAGTAATTAAAGCGTGTTATACAACACCAAGGTCTACCGGGTCTATGTTGGATAATTGCCAAGTTTTCGGTCTGGACAATGTTTAACGTAGCTGTATATTTTTATTGTAAATGGTTTTCTCGTTGTTTAAAACCCATATCACCGCCTAACGGGGTTTTAATAGCGTGCTAAATCTAAAATAGGTTTAGTTTATTTCATTGCCGATTTTTAGGTAACAGGTCTATGTTTTTATTTAGATTACATTTTATGAGTTATATCACCGATTATTATCTGTATGCTATTGAGGTTATAGATAATTAAAGTAGACCAGTAGTAGACCAGTAGATTAATTCAGTAAATTAATAAATACATATTATTAATTTAAATTAAAATATTTTCTTATTACGTTATTTGTAAAACTAAAACGTAGGAAGCAATTTATGTTTATTGAAGTTTTAAATTAGACGTGAAATGGTTATTGTTTGGTTAAAAATAAATTATTTTGTAATCGTGGAACTGAAATTTGACGCTTATTAGAATTACAAAAAGTTTTGGTATAATTTTAGCCTAGCAACAGAAACTAGCCAAATACATATACCTATGATAACATACGTAGTTATAATGCAGGGAGTGACCTGGTATACGTTCGGAGACATTAATTATTTATCCAACGGTCAAGGATACTGAATAAA
This sequence comes from Napeogenes sylphis, assembly GCA_959347405.1. Taxonomy (NCBI): domain Eukaryota; kingdom Metazoa; phylum Arthropoda; class Insecta; order Lepidoptera; family Nymphalidae; genus Napeogenes; species Napeogenes sylphis. The sequence goes on along the minus strand of OY365788.1, from coordinate 21,814,397 downwards.
GTATTTATAAAAGAAATAGTAGATTTCGTAGTTCGTTTCGTTATAAAGCAGAGTAATAAATGTTTATAAGTATATAGTGCTCGTTATAAACTGTAATCGATAATATTCGAGGCTTTGGAAATATGGATTAGTTTCATAGAGAGGGCTTTAGGTCGAGCCCCCATAGCATGAAGTAACGGGAGGTGCGTCCAGTCGCCACCCACCGGTGAGCGAGGCGTGGTGCCGACACCAAGCGGCCGAACAGTCACCGAAGTGCCGACATGAACACTGCGGCTGACCGGCAGTCTGCGCCAAAACGCGTCGGGCGCCCCACGTTGGCGCCTTTCCGCCCAAACGAGCTGCGTCAAGTGTCTGTGCCCGCCTTTCGATGCTCTTCGCTCCGATCGCCTTTGAGGCGATGAAGTGTAAAGAAGAAAACTGTGAGGTTGGAGTGGTGCTAGAACATAATTCCCTGATCGTTTTGTCTGTTAACAAGACCATTGTGTGCCTGTGTGGAAGGAACAAGCATAGTCCCTTCGAACGCGGGTAATAATATTCAGAAATTAGTTTATGTATATGAAAAATTGTATGCATTTTATATTTGTTAATAAATTCGACCATTGTGTATAGATTCATGAAATATGTAGTAGATATACGCAGTGAAACTCGTTTCTGTCATACAGTCATCAAGGTTGACATCTACCTGGTCAAGGTAAATTCTTGGTACCATATTACTCGTTAATATTCGTGTTTGAGTTGTCTCAATTAAAGTAAACTAAATTGCTATTTAGGGTTTGATCTGTGATTGGTCGCTTTTGACACAAGCTATTTAAAACGTAGCATGAATCAACCAAATACGGACAAAAAATATATATAAAGATAGCAGGAACTATTGTCCATAAGAACTAGCAAGGTCGTGACCGCTCGTACAATGCCTTCTGAAAGGACGATGGTCCTCAAAAAGTAGAAATAAATTTGTTAACTTCACCAAACATTAAAACACATTATATTCAAAATAATATCTTGATTATTTTAATAGAGCACTTGGATATTATGGACTAGCTAAAGATATCCACAAATTATTAGTTCAGTTCTTGTTAAATAATACAAGTATGGCTATACATCCAAATATTGAGTTTAGTAACACAAGCGGCCACAGACGAACAATAGTATATGTATGTATCTAATATATATGGATTGACATACCAAATATGTCATACATAACATAAGATTTTATATTACATTGTAAGAAATATATTTTTGAACTTAAGAATTCACTCTTTACTTGCAATAAGGTCTTTAGTAACATTTAAATTGGCTTACGGTAAAAAGCACATTACAATATAAAACGAAAACTGAACGATAAATAAAATGACAACCAATGTATGAATTTCTCTTTCAAATCACAAATCTCTTGCTTCATAGGCTTTTCAACGACAGATAAGAAACTAGTCCTACATTGCATATACATACATACATACATACATACATACATACATACATACATACATACATACATACATACATACATACATACATACATACATACATACATACATACATACATACATATACGACTGATAAAAACAAACACCTTATGACTTGATGACTTTCTTTTCTATGTTTATATTACCATCTACTTGTCCGTCCGTTCATAAGCACTTGTGAGCTCTATAAACAAAATCTTATAAAGAATAGTTATCTTTGCCATACTAGGAAAATATAAAATTAAGATCAATTGCTTGTATATATATGTAATTCTATATATGTTATTATATTTGTATGGAAGAATGAAACTTTGTATAAAAATGCTGTTTTATCTAGATATTTTAGTTATTTCTTACCTCAACAAAATGCGGTCTTACTTATTTCTTACTTCAACAAAATACGGCCTTACTTATTTCTTACTTCAACAAAAATGTTGCCTTAGTTATTTCTTACTTCAACAAAATGTTGTCTTAGTTATTTCTTACTTCAACAAAATGTTGTCTTAGTTATTTCTTACCTCAACAAAATGCTGCCTTAGTTATTTCTTACTTCAACAAAACGCTGTTTTAAATCAAAAGTTAACAAGTGATATATAGACTTATAATTTCTGTTATTGTTAGATTTATTATTATTATTGATAGCAATCAAGGAATCCCTATTTATCAGTCTAGCTATTTATTAAAAACAATATTATTATTTATGTCCTATTGACTTCCATCAATGTTTGACGTCAATACAATCGCCAACACTCCCTTGCATTTGATAACATCGGGTATACATTATAATCATATTTGAAATGTATGGAATTCTTTATCATATCTTTATGTTTATGTAAAAACTTGTCCAGGAAATAGTTAGTATTTGAAATAACAAAAAAGATAAACGTTTCTTATCATTCATATTATCCTCAAAACAACAAAAACGTGAGATCTTAAAACTTTATAGATTAACATTGAGTTCAGTATATTAATTTTGTTTTTGTACCATACACATTTTTAACTTCCTAATTCAAAATTAATTGGATCAAAATTGTTCTGGATTACTATATTAGAATCTGTTGCTATGCTAACTTTATCGATATCCTCCAGACAGCTCTCAAGGGTAACGGAACATAATGGCTCACTACCTGTGTTTTTTCTCCCATTTTCGAGTCAAAGCCCGAAGGCTTACTTATGTTAGGTTGGAAGTAAGGGCAATGCACCTTCCCTTTCTCCCTTGCCCTGAGCCCTACTTTGTCTTTTTAAGTCGCAAGTACAAAATCCGCACCTCCCCTTTTATGCACGTAATAGCGTTGCTGATAGAAAGAGATGCAATGTTATTGGTGGTTGCGTTTACTTTATCCACAGACCCAGCTGTGAGCTATAGTAAACGTATACACGACTGTGCATTTGTATTTGGACTTTGAACTCGGTGTATGGTGAAATGTCTCCCCCAGATTTACTACTATCAGTGGAATCAATACGGGCTTGTTATCTTCGTCAATAACTTGGCCCTCATTGGAGGCGTGTTCGTTGTTCACTTATATTGTCATAACCTACCTAATAAATGATTATCTCTTGTCCTCACTATCTAGGTTACTTTAGTACTTTGTTATATTTTGTATTCCCCGTGATTAAGATGATGGATTATACGCATAAAAGATAAATCTTCTAAATATTTAATTGAACGTAACCGATGTATTTTTAAACCACATGTACATTTTACGATTTCTACTCACAGCCGTTGTCGCGCACAAATCGATCGTTAAAATATTTTTTAAAACGCGGGTTAAACCAACGTCCCCCCAGCTGGGCGCGTCAATACCATGACGATAATATGACATCCAACACTCGTCATAATTCATAGTTTTTCACGGAAAATGGCAACATAGTTTGATTCCTTTCCCCTCCCCCTCATCTCCCGCTACTTCACCGCACTGGCGCCGCGTCGGATGCGAGTATATAAAAGCCGTAAGCGCCCCTCCACTTCAACTCAGACGCATGGAGTACTCCGTAGAGGTCGTTTGGCACGAGCGAGCGCTTTGCTAGGCACCTGCCGGCCACACTTAACGATAACATTCTAGTCACCGCGCAGCTGAAGCTCGCGTAACGCGGTCTACCGCGCGTTCCTACGAGCAGTGATATGTGCAATAGCTCTACTTACAAATAATAATTGTGATAATTTATTTAAATTAGTTATTAGATATACGCGTAATTAGACCATAATTCGGCTGTGAGTGAAATTGTGAATTGAATATGTTGTGACTGCCCGATTGGAACTTACAACCTGTGATCCAACCCAGTGTGTTCAGTTTTTCTTGCGTCGAAAGCCCTTTCGCAACCATGGTTGGGAATAACGGAACTATGATGGCGATTCGAATCGTCCACAGCAAGCTGCGCAAGCGCGAGGAGCACTCGGCTTCGGTACACCCAGCTGAAGCTGTGCTGCAGGCCGCGCCGCAGCCACCATCCGAGCCTCTTGCCTTCCGCCAGCAGCCCTTGTGGCAGTTCCCACCACCGCTGCCTCCGCCTTACGTCTATCCTCATGATCAGGTTAGTAATCAAACTATTTTATTTCAATAATTACAAAATTGAATCTGGAACTATTCTCAATTCTGAGTTTATTCAGTTACGATAACGTTATCCATACATTAACTACTTTCAATTATTGAGTGTTTAGATTAAAAGAAATCGTGACTAGCAAAACCCGTGTCCCCACCACGCGAGAGAGAGTTGGTTATATAGCATGACGATATCTAAGTGCAAAATAAATTTAAATGTCGGGACACGCTTGCCAAGTAGAAAGCTGCAAGGCGAACATGTTGTAACCGTTCGACCTTCTTTCTCAAAGAACAAAGGAGGCTAACATTCAGTTGCTCTTAAAATGCAGTGTTGCAAATGTCTTAACCTTAATATCACGGTCTAATAACTGATTTCCGATGAATTCTGTCTATTCGTTGAACGTTGTAACTGTTTGTAGTTTGCACAGACATACCAAGATGCCACCAGGAAGTATGAATGCTAATGTATTTGAATTCAAGGTCTACCTTACATGCGTCGCTTTAACGTTCAGTTTACAATACTAGCTTCCTCGCCATATGAAAGTAAGAAGTTATATATTCATTCACCAAGACTTGTTGAACGTGATGTCCAAGCTTGTTATAAGATTTCTTTTGAAAATGAACATGTTGATGCAAACAAAGGAGTCGTTTGAAACCCAGTGGGCACGTTTAGTGAAACGACAGTTACAAAAGTTCCCGCGTCTTAGTAATAATAATATTTAATGTTTGACAGCTGACGTTTCAACGTTTGGCTGGCAACTGTGGCTTTAAATAACTTTAGTAAATTGTGTAAATGGATGTCATTTAAACGCTGCAAATGCACTTAATGCAACGGGTATTCTAACGGAAACGGTTTTAGGTTTCGGGTCAACGTATTAATAAAGTTAACGGACTTATATCATAATATATATTTCTCTGTATTATTTAACGAGTCGCTAATTAGTGTTTTTTTCTTTCCCAGGACAACTTAATGCAGCCAATTGGTAACGAGCGTGCTAGTTTTCGCAGTTTACGCAAGAACATTGGCGGTCGATGGAAGCGACTCGTCAAAAAGAAGCCTGAACAGGAAGTATACACGATCCCTCCTGAGCTGAAGCCTCAACTCAAGCAAATATACGTGTATTAACCACTTCCTGAACGGCATAGAAGCAGGAACCTTCAATGCGACCTACCAGAGTTGAAAAGAACTCCGCGTATACCCATATCTCTGAAACAACCATATCTATAATGGGAAACAAAAACTTTAACAAGGGTTCTTTTACACCCACTTTATCTTTGAACATATCTTTATCAATCATTTACTTCTATGACCAATATTTAACTTCATTCAATACTTCATTGTGATTTTAAGTCTAGACGTATTAATAAGTATTAGAACACAGAAGTTTTGAGTATTGTCCGATATGATATTTAAATGTTGAATCAAGTGTGATAGTCAAATGAATTAGTTTATTATTAATTTAAAGTTACGAAAGAATTTAAGAGAATGCGGTCGCGCATAATAGTAACGAAAATCCAATAATAATGTTAGGAAAGCTGATGCCTTGCAATTGTAACTAATTAGGGCATTTTGTAGTTCATTAACTTATTCTAGACGTGATCGAGTCTTAGATGAATATCGATCAAATAGTATCATGAAGCTATACAACAAGTAAGCTAACTTAACCTGTGAATGTGTGCAGTATTTTATATCAAGCATTTGTGTGAGTGAGACTGAAATATTGTTCAAATTATTATGTAACGTGACACTTATGAACATTTACTGATGTTTTTGTATCCGATCATATTAAATTATATATTTTATTGAGAATTATGAATGACCTAGTTGTAAAGTTACGTTATTAGCATGCTTTGATAGTGTAATTTTTCTGGTTTTCGCCCGGTCTTTTCCTACTGTGATATAAAAGTTACGATGAATAAATAAAAGTGTATAATGATTAAATGTTGAGTTTTAAATTCGCCTTGACCTTGTCAATTAACAGTAGGACGGGCCGCTGGTTGAGAATTGTGATAGCTCATATTGAGCCCAATATTCTGATGAATTAAGTTTGTAGCTAATAGGTACAACAAACTCAGCCATATATATTTTTCGTTAAATTCTATCTGTTGCAAAGGATACAATGTTATAATTATAAAGATGTATTTTAACTGTGTGAGGTTACTTTTGTCTAGAAACTGTAATGTATCATTGACATAGAGAAAAATAAATTCCATCATGATAATGGTTTTAAAACTTTGTATTCTTTTACCCTTTTCGAATCTTTCTTCTGTTTTTTAATTAGAACTTACAAGCAAAACTAGTACTATAAAATTTTAACGTATATGAAATACACGTTAAAATTTTATATGAGTTCCGTCTGTCCCTCAGACGAGACGCAAGTATCATTTTAAGTAAATATTCATTCATTCATCTTTAATTTTAGAAGCGTATAAAAGACTAAAAAATAGAATTATTAAAAAGCTACAACATATTTGCAACTATTACAGCATTATGTAAGAAATATTATAAGAACCATATAACCCTACTTTTCTTATTACACCTGAAGTTATGTAAATTATTCAATAGATGGCATTGACGTCAACTGGTGCTGACATCTAGTGACGATTATTTACAAGTTACATAATAGTGTATGGTTATTTACTGTTACTCAATTTGTTTCATAGATGGCACTTCTAAAAATCAGTGCTGCCATCTAGTACCTACTACGATATTTTTCAAATAATGGTGCCGGCTAACTTCAAATGTGATATTATCATATAATATGAGTAGGTGGCGTTTTTTTAAATATTAAATATTTATTCAGTACTAATTATATATTTTTTTCGAGTTACAAATAAAATGTGCCAACATAAACAACACCTAAGGCTATACTTTATATTGACCAATCTTATGCCTACTTTATAGCTTTCGCCTAGGGCAAAGTTGTAACCGCAAGCCACCCTTCAATCTTCACCCTACAAGATACGACACCCTTTATTCGAGTTTTAAAATACTTGAAAGCCTTTGAACTGGATTTTGTTTGTTTTAAATACTTGTGCGGTTACTTACATGACGTTTTATGTTGTGTTTGTTTTAAATTCAATTAAAATATTAAACGTTATTTAAAAACCATGGCATTTTTATTCATCCGTATTTTTTTTGTGACATAACGACTCTGATTATAATGGTACTTTTTTTTTATTATAAAAAAATAAATAATAAAATGTCACACTATTATTTTGTATTCAAATGATTATATAAAAGAAACAAGTTTCAGTTTTAGGTAAAATGCAAAACCTCCTTAGTACATATAATAATACAAACTGTTCATAAAAAATTATTTTAACATTTTATGGAAATTTTCAAAACTACGTATTAAGAGATTTAAAACTATGTTACAGGCCTAATAGAAATATAAAAAAGATATAATTGATAACAATCCGATCATGGTATAAGACATAAGTAGTATTGTCCTGTGATTGACACGTTTGCAGCCAGTAATGATGAGCGGTAATGAGGGGTCCTGAATACAATGAGGCCTATCCCTGTAACAAAGCATACCACGTTCTACCCTGCGGGCTCCGGCTATCATTTGAAGTCTTCGAGATAAACTGCGGAATAAGATTCCGGCTCTTAGTTGGGGTTAGATTTAAAAATATTCCAATTTAATTGTTTTATTTTTTTATATATATACCTATCTTCTATATATAATAAAGGACAATCAAAAGCGTATGTAGGTTGATAAAACAAATAAATATTAAATAAATTTGTAAAAATATTCTGTTTTATTCGTAATCCTAAAACTTATTCCATATGGAATGTACTGCAACATTTTTGTTACCTTATCGAGCGGAGTAATGGTTATTTAATGGTAATAGTCTTAAATAAGTTTGGAGTACGGTTCTATAACAAATTGAATTCCATAATCATTGCTATATGATCCATGAAATTACGATATTAACTGAACAATCTCGGCATTAGAATATTTTATGAAGATATTACTAGTGGTAACCCTAGAATGAGCTTTAAAATATATATATATTTAGTTATTTACGATCATACTGTAAATCATTCTAAATAAAATAATATTTAACAGATCATTTGAACATGTCAATAGATTTTGATTCATAATAATTCTATGTTTTGATTTTACGATTTGGTAAATTGTCGTAGATTTTGTAACGGCAAAATCATAATGATTTAAGATCTGCAACTTTGACCTAAATAAAATACCTGAACATAACGTTTGAGGTAAATAAGTGACTTACAATTCGAATGTGTATCTCATGGACACAAACTAAAGACATATTTTGTGACTACACCCTTTCTTGACCAAAAAAAAAACAATTAAAAACTCTGAATAAGTAAAGGCATTTTAGCATGCATACGTATTTTACTTAAGTGTTTACATTTTATAGCGTATTTATTTTCCTTCTATACATATATTTTTAAAGCGTATTTATTTTCCGCATTTTCTTGGTTAAGTATAGTTCAATACTATTACGATGTTAACTTAGTTCAAACTATGACATAAATGTGAACAAAAATGTGTCAAAATCTGATAAAAGTGATTATAATAACCGATCTGTTATTGAACCTGTAATCAATATTGATTAACCAACATTATGTAGTCAATTCTCTATAAGTTTACATGTTGTATATGTTATCGACTAAGTGCTGGCGCCACTAGCCCTCACTTAATAGCAGTTTTAAATATTAATCTCAAGATTGTAGTCAACACGGTTCAATACATACGTATCTTGTATACATATATCCTTACTTACATACTTGTACATTATTCTGTTAAGTTTATTATCATAGCTTTTTTATCAATAGTAACAACATATTGATAAGACTTCTCCTTTACTTCTCTCGTATTATCAAACTTTATGGGGTATGCAGTTTGAATCTTTCTACCTTTCTTTCCCTGTATTATAGTTTCCTTTATCGCTTTTTTATTCTTCAACCCTACAACATATTTGCAATTTCCCCTAAGTTGAAGATTTTTTCAACTTACCTGATGGAGTATATATTTGATATACCTTAGATATTTGGAAAGGAAAAACTCCTATGAGAGCTTCTTTATCATCTTTCGAATAATCAATCTTGAGATGAAGTTTTTAGAAGGTGAAATTTTAATTATTTCTAATACATATGTAACATAATATCAAAATAATAGTAAATGTAATTTTATTTACAATAAAGAAATATTTTTAACATTATTTTACATAAGAGTAAGTAAGGTCCTACTCAAATATAATAAAAATGGAATCTGATGGCTTTGCAACCCAATGAGTTTATTTGTGACTAGCTTTGCTTGCGACTTCGTACGCGTAGATCTAAATTTCGATAAAACGTATTCTTTGTATTTACCAATGTATGTAAAAACTATAAACCTTCAAAGTTTCATCAAACTTAATCAAGTAGTTTTTGCGTGTAGGAGTTTATTTATGTATATTTTTTTATGTTTAATCACTGGTAAGCAATGGTACGAAAATAGGAGATTATTAACTTCTTTTTTTGTTAACCGATTGTTAAAAAAAAAACAAAATATAAAGTGAATCCCATGACAATATATTCCCGAAAACTGCATCGAAATCCATTATACCGTTTCTGAGATTAAAACCGTTTCTGATTGTGTTCACAAACATACAGTCTTCTTTACAAAAAAACATTTCTTGGTTAAAGGTCCCCATCATGATTTTTTTAAATATTTTCCATGTACAGTTTTCGATCAGTGACAATTTTATTATATATATAGATTTTAAACCATCCAGGTACGGACTCAAAAACAGACACACATTATTAGAAGCACTTCAAAATGGTAAGTACAATATAGTATCAGTGGTAAGTACAATATAGTATCAGCGGTAAGTACAATAAAGTATCAGTGGTAAGTACAATATAGTATCAGTGGTAAGTAAAATATAGTATCAGTGGTAAGTACAATATAGTATCAGTGGTAAGTACAATATAGTATCAGTGGTAAGTAAAATATAGTATCAGTGGTAAGTAAGATATAGTATCAGTGGTAAGTACAATTTAGTCTCAGTGGTAAGTAAGATATAGTATCAGTGCTAAGTACAATATAGTATCAGTTTTAAGTACAATATACTATCAGTGGTAAGTACAATATAGTATGAGTGGTAAGTACAATATAGTATAATACTAAGGGCGCATACTTCCCTTAAAAATTGTGTGACGGGCGACGTGTCATTAAACTGATATTTTTTTAAACATATATACACTTAAACATACATACATTTACACATACAAAATTAACACATACATGCATTTTGAATGTAGGTAGCTAACTTCAATTTATAGCTTTGACATCGATGTTTCAGGATGAATTTACAATATTTGTTTTTATTTTATCATATTTGACAATCACTATTACACAAATAACAATATTGTGTTTTTATTTTATTATAGAAACAATATTTATGTAAGTGGTCGTATTATTTTAATATCTTTATTTCAATAATTGAATTGTATGATAGAGGTATTCTTTAGATGGAGATAACTAAAATGGTTTTAATGGAATTACCAAGGTGCTATTACGTGACCAAATTAATTTACCCATTTACTTGCCACTAATCTATAGCACACATACGAATATTAATATTGTGAAAGCCGTCAATTACTTTATTTATCTATAGTTTTATTATTATCACTTTATAGTTTTAGGTGGGAATTATTAGATTTTGTATATTTAGTAGAGATGCACCGAATAGTGGCTTCATCGAATTACCGAATACCGAATATATTTAACTCGAACAAAAATATAATTTCAATGTTTGTATGCAATAAATAGGTTCTAACATATAATAATAGGTAAATACTGATTTAAGGTTCATGTTGACTTTAGTAAATACTAATTGTTGGTTAGGAATAATAATCTAAATATGTTTACTTGATGTTTCAAAATAAATGTTGATTTGAAGCCTAATTGCTTTATATTATTAAGCTTTATTCAACACATCATTTATAGGATTTTTTTAACTTATAATATGACATAAATCTTGGTTTTGTCCTTTAGCTCTTTACCAAGAAAAAGGAAATACTCGAACCGAATATATTCGGCACCAAAGTCGAGTAATTCTGCCGAATACAAACAGTGAAAAAGAGGTCAAATATGCCGAATACTTACCGAATATTCGGCGCATCTCTAACATTTAGATACTATATCTTAAGTCTGGGGAAGTAAACAGCGTTATTGTTGATAGAAGTTACTATATTTTGAGACAACATAGTTAATTTTTTTAATAGCAATTGTTCTCTTATGTAAAAATGTATACATACATAATCATTAAGAAACAAGTAAATATACTCTTATTAAGACTTATGTACAAGTAACATAAATAAACTAATTTAGGTACTTTCCGCATTTGTTTTAGTCAAAGCTATGAACTATTAAATAATTTACAGTCATCCGAAATCGCCTTAGTAGTTAGAAATGCTATGAATATAGATTAGTGACTAAACAAGAAATATTAGTCGTTTCTAGGAATGTCTTGAATGGGCTTTGTTGAAAGGAACTAGGAAATTAGAAGGAACTCCTTTGTTACGGTAGGGGGGAGGGGGAGGGGGAAGGGGAAGGGAAATGGTGGAGGGTAGGGGGGGGGGTAAGTTATAATTTTATGCAGGTACTAGTTAGTTAATAGGTTTACTAGTTTTCAAGTTTTGATAACGTTCAACTCTTAGGTAATTTCAAAATATAGCGTATATTAAATGTTGTTATCCTATTTGATAAAGATATTCTATCTAAATCTTGATAAGTAGTATAGTAGAAAGTATCAAAAACTACTATTTATGGTATCAAATTTCTTACATATGTAACTTTGGTATAAAAGTATTAAAAATATTACTATGTAAACTTTATTAAAAGGGAGGTAATAAATATATCTAATAATTACATAAAGGAGAAAAGTTTGTACGTCTAAGTAAGTACTACTAACGTTTTATTTAGAAGTCCGCAAGCACTGTTCTTTCCCGCATTCTGAACTAACTCCCAAAAGACTGAGACAGCGTGGCTTACAAAACTTTATAGCTCTCTGTACGACTATTGTTCCTATTCCTGTTCCGTGTTCCGTACAAAATGAACCAAACAATTATTACCTTTTTAATGACGCAAGATGGTTCTGTTCCGGAACTTCTCTGAGTATTTTAATTCAATACGAAGTTTATATCAATAAGGTTTTACAACATCCATTATTTTGTCTTGAGAGCATTGTACAATCATAAAAGACTCGTAAAGAAACGCATTAGCGAAGAAAACGTATTGAAAGTTCTCGTATTCGTTTACGCAAGTCTTCAAATGTCATATTATTTCTGTTATCGTCGGAATATGTTACATTAATAAAATTATATCTAGATGAATTGTGTTTTTGGAGTTCCATAGTATTAGTATTTTTTTTTTAAATATGTTTGTGTGTTGTTATTTTTTTTTTATATCTAACACGTAATAGAATTAACAGAGGTTGCATATAATCGATAGCAGACAGTACATTGTTTGAAATTGCCTGAATATATGTTTACTCATGTACAAATTGTTTAAGTTTAAATAAATATCGAATTAAAAGATACTATATGATAAATTTATCACAACGGGTAGCGATACAGTAGCTCAATTAGTAGAGCGACGGGATAGTTTCCCAGAGGTCATAGGTTCGAATTCTGCCAGTATTAATTAATTTATCATTCTATATTTATATGAAAGTAGTTACAGAATAATTCCTGATATGCAAGGTAATGCAATCATTTCACTAAATGTCTTTATAGTTAATTTGTTTAGTGAATCCAAAAGACTTATTGGAGGAGCAGATGTACCACCAATCTTCTCGCCAAGTGAAGCGCAAAAATAATATTCTTATCTCGATGTTAACAAAAGATATTATTCCAACTGACTTGCCAATATTCAACCAAGCTAGGGGCGTTTGAAATGCGCTTCTTGGTATTATTTCTCCATTTTCGTCTGCATACGAGTGATGTATTTTGTTTCAATTATTTTCCCCCAAATTGTTATTGGTGATATGTTAGATTTAAATTTTGTGTTGGTAATAAATTATTAACATAAACATATGATTTAATAACATTTCAAAAACAATGAATCTAAACATAAATAGAGAATACATTTTTTAAAATATTCTAATCAACAACCCTAAGAATAATTTCGAAAAATTAATTTGTAAATCCATTGTTAAATCGAATGAAAATAAAACAAAAACGGAAACAATCCATTAATTTATGCGAGAATGAATAAAGACGAAATGAATGTAATAACAAAGATAAAGTCCGGCTTTGTTCGGTTTTGGAGAATCTTAAAAACACTTCAATATCTTCAATTACTTAAAACATTCCCCAATTGAGACTTTTCATTTGGGATGTTTAACCAGGGGTTCGATCGACTTTTCGATTGAGCAGTTCAAAGGAGGGGTAAGAATTAACGCAACGCAAGGCGTGCACTGGAAGAGACTTCAAAGAAGAAAATCATTTTTCTATTTTGCCAAAATCGCAATCGACACTTGAAATAATAATTTGCACAATTTGCAAAAAGAACAATTGTATTGGATTGTATTTTTGAACAAGGGTTGCTTTCGGAATTTTTTAATGATATTACAATCGGTATTGATATAAGATATTAATAATATATATTCTATTATTATAATAAAATTTGGTAATCTAAATCAATATAGATAATATTCAGTCTACGATATATATATGGTTATTCAATTAAGAATACTGTCTGTCATGAACATAGCGATGTTTAGGAACTCTCTAAAAACCCTATTTTCTTTATACACGTATTATGTAATATCGATACTTCAATTCCAATCAGACATACATCACTTTTATTATAGACATTGATACACAATGAAAAATGTATCGAATATTGTTTACTCAATATTCTTCAAACCAAATATTGTGTATTCACAATATTCATACAAAATATTGTATGAGATGTGTAATATTGGTGTACACTAATCAATACAGACGGATTCATTAAGAAAGTGTATAATTGGATAACAATTGAATTTTGATAACACAATACGAAGCGCCAATTACTTAGCTCTTAACATTTGCTAATTGAAGACATGACAATGCAATGCTTCGAACGATGGAATCACTGAATAAATAAATAGCCTCTCAGACACCTTCACTTATTAATAGACAATGTCAAAAAAACAACACGCTTTATAAAGCTGGAATACACTTAATATTGAATACATTTTTTGTTATAGATTATGTTCGTACTAAATTTAGAATAGGTTATACATGGTGCTATTTATATTTTCTTTTGGTTTCATACTGATTTAGTTAATGATCAAGATTTTTTAAATTTTTTATCATCATTTAACTATCAACTGTCTTAGTTGCAATTAATCGGTCATTATATCTGTTGTTATTTTAAATAATAAATATTTGCAATAAATGTCAAATAATAACATTTTATATTTAAATCTTTTTCTATAATAATGCAATAGTTCAGTGAGTCGTAAGTGCGAGAGCAGTCAGTTAAAAGTTCAAAACTCTATAACAGGGAAGGAAATAGGACGACAATTTTATTCAAATCGTCCTTGCGTATAATATTTGAAAGTACAAGAAAATTTACAACTTATAGAATATTATTTAATAATAAGGAGATAAAATCTATATAGAATGGAAGATAAACCGTCGCAGTTTTCCAGAGGTCGCGGGTTCGAATCGGTTTATTCTACATTATTTATTCATTTAATAAGCTTAACATGGAAATAAATGTTTAAAAAGATATGATATGTTCAAATAGTCACAATAAGTATTTTTTTAGTTCGATATAATTTGAAATTATTATTAAAAGCCTTAAGAAGAGTGTATTATTTTTGAAAATATCTGCAAATATTCTTCTTATTTAGAAATTTTAACTTTTTAATAAAATTAATTATGAACTGCCAAATTATACGTTACACGGCCATTACATTATTATTAAATTTATCAAAATCCCTCTATTAAATGGAAATAAACTGGCATCAACTATAGTACAGTAATAATTATTTTCTTTCTAAAATTAAAACAAAAATATTTATGTAAATTTATATAGAATAAAAAACATATATTTTATTAATATATGTTTAAAATCGAGAAGCTGAGGCTTATCACATCTTATAATATATCTTAATTTTGTGTAATAAGTAAATAAATATTGTAATATTCCATTAAATAAAGTTCTAACATATAATATAAGTTATAACATCTTCCAATTAATATTATTATTTCAATATATTACCGCCCCGTTGGTCGAGTGGTTAGCGCAGACGCCTAACGTATAGTGACGCAATGGGGCTCGGGTTCGATCCCCGACAGGACAGGCATGTATGTGATGAACAAAAATGTCTGTATTTCTGGGTTTGGTCGTTTATTACATATATTCTCAGTATTTATAATGTGTATTTCTATGTATTCGTATCGTTGTCTAACACCCTTAACACAAGCAAATAATTTGCTTACTTAGGGGTTAGATCAATGTGTGTAATTTTTCCTGTGATATTATTATATTATTATTATTTGTGTAAATAATACTTAACATAACATGAACGTAACAGTATTAGTTGTTGTAAAAACATTGTCGAAATATAAGACCATAAAATCAATTTCAAATCCCTAAGTTTCTGATTGGTTTTCATTTAACTCTGAGGTTCACTTAGCGGCTTGCCAAATGGTTTGAATTACATTTATAGACTTAGTTAGTTTACACAGATTTATTGCAGGATTTAGTTCTGAATTAACTGTAATTACTTGTACTATGTCACTTTGGAAGGGAAAATCAAGAACATTTAATAGAACCTTAAAATAGTACCTACTTTTCTTTTAGTATATTAATTAATACGTCCGTAATTTTCAGATTTTGACACAAATGGCTTACATTTAATTTTGTAAAAAATCAATAAATCATCATCATTATCAAAAAGATATATATTTTAACAATTAGGATTTTTTGTTTTTTTTTACAAAATTAAGTGTAAGTATGTTCTTATTTATCATATTTAAATATAATGAATAAGAACATACATTTCCTTTAGTATATTATTAATAGTCCGTAATTTTCAGATTATGGTACAAAAGGCTTACATTTAATTTTGTGAAAAAAATCAATTAATCATCATTATTTTAAAAATATTTTTAACAATTATGATTTTCTTACAAAATTAAATGTAAGAGTTAAATATAATAATTAAGAACAGGATTTCATTAAACTAATGATAATTTTTAAACATATTATTCCCTATTTAAATTTATATAAATATAGTATGAAAAATAAACCGATACGGGCAGAGATTCGAACCCGCGACTACTGGGAATCCGTCCCGTCGCTCTACCAACTGAGCTACAGTTGGTAGAGCGACGGGACGGTTTCGGTATGAATTTAAATGAGCTTAACATGGCTATACATGTTTATAGACATTTTCAAACATATTCAAAGACAAAGTCAAGTCAAGTCAAAGTCAAAGACAATAAAAATAATTGATAATATTAAAACATATCGATGTAAAATTTATATTTCAGAATATTAAAGCTAGGAGCGAAACTTAATTTCACGTTTCATTAACGCAATTATTGAAATATATTTGATTTTACATATGAAGTGAATTGAAAATTTGAAACACGTACGATGATAAAATAGACATTTTCATTATGTGTAAAATTTTACATTTAATTTGTAATAAATAATAACGTTAGTCACGGATAATGTATTACATTAAATGTAAAGCTTAAACACAACAGCTAAATATCATTTGATAATAATTAGGTTTTTTAACAATATTTCTGTACGCGAAAATATATTATATTACAATGCACATAAGATATACAATTTAATAAATTATACAAGATTCCATCGAAGAGGAGCTTTTCGCTTTCGTACTACACTAAACCTGTTTTATGGCTCCTACTATAAAAATGTTATGACATGCTTCATTATATAAATAGGGTAAGCGGTAAGGTTGACAAGCCGTGTTGTACAAATTTCAGAATATGGAACGCAAAATATATGCAAATACAAGCTTTAGTATCGAAGTATTGATTTCGTTACAGAGGATACCGTGCAAGCGTTACATTTGTATGGATTCCTTGACAATTTGACGCACTTGGTCTGTTAACGAATTTACAGCAAAAGTTCTGTCTGGAAGCTAGGTGATTTGAATAATATATTTTGTCCTAGTTCCAGCTGTAATTATACAACGGCTTGCCAAGTCCCAAGTTTAGTGACCTATTTTAAGTTTTTTTTTTGTGTTTCAATCCATTACCTAAATTAGCTGTTGCAATTTATAATGATGTTAAAATAAATAGGACTTTACCAACGATTGTATGTTACATTTTAATGCTGAAAATTATTTAATTTACGATACTTATTTGATCACCATGATACTACGACAAAGCTTCCAAAGACCGCAACGAGAATTATTGTCACGTCCTCACGAGAGAACGTTAAGCATTTCCAGACGGAAACCTCATTTAATACGTTCAATTATAATCTTGTTAATAATCTAAAGGTTATCTATCTGTTGTAATTTTGTTTAAAAAATTACAGCGTGTAGATAAAATTGGAAGATCACTAACCCATTCGACCGAAACTGGAATATATATATAAAAGACATGCATTTTTTATAAATTATCCATTTCCTAAATTAAGTACAACGTATATAATGTCCAAATATGGTCCCCCGTCGAAATGTAAAAACAGTATGGCAACCTATCCTACTGTTTCAGGCTGTGTCAGAATGTTTAACGTAAGGTTAACCACACATATATATTTTACACCTATAACAATTTGCAACTACATGTATAGTGACGTCAGACTAGCGAAGAATATCGTTGAAAAGGGACATCTACATAAGAACTCTTTGTTTTTTATTATTCATCGGACACTTTATGTTCGTTCCCAATTGTTCTCAATAAAACTCAATAAACATAAAAGAACTTGGTTAGACAATTAATTACAGTATGTTATTAAGCAATATCTTAAGTTAACGTTGAAGCTATAACAATTGGTGTTCAATGCTTTGCCAAAGCTATTTCCATAACTCGAGTGCTAGTCTTAACATCGTAGATTTCAGTATAATCGGTATACTTAAACCACAACGTGACGAATCCTATCAGACATCGACCGATCAGATATCGTATAACAAAATAAGGAAGTACGATGTCGCTTTTATATTATATACTTTTATAAACACAATGTTATATTTGTTGTTACAAAAATGTGAAATAAATTCTTTTTAGAGAGTCTATCTCGTGTAATGTTTTTATCTGAAATGTTATCAGAAGTAACGAGCTCGTGAAACAAATAAAAATAGATGTCGTACCGTATAAATAACCGGTGACTGTAGTACTGGACCATGATATAAATATTTCAGAGCGGAGAATTATGTTTCCACCGATACTGCCATTCTCTACAGCGGAAAAGCGATCTTCGGATTGAGGGTTAGACCACTGAGTAAAGGAATTGTTATTAGTTTTGTCTATTACGCCTTTTAAATACTAAAATGCGGTATCTGAATCTCTATTTAGATCGTCAATTCATGTGTTTATTTGGTAAAGCACTTTGGGTATTTCGCAATAATTATTTTTTGTCCGTTTTGTTTCCATTAGGAATTGCTTTACAAGTTAAATATTATATATATAAGACGAAAACAATTAAATAGAATGTGTTGTGGTAATTTTAATAACATTAAATTGTAACTATTTTAATTCAATTTTTTTTAAACTGAAATATTACAGAAGATTTCATTTATATTTAAAAAGATATTTGGTACTACAATACGAGATGCTTTTAGCATTAATGTACCTTATTTGTAAAAGCTACTGCTTGAATAGTAAATAATGTGGGTATTTAAAAATAGATAACAATTAAGGTATGGAACAGAATGCGCTGTAACATTACATATTTATGAAACGTTGATACGGAAATTGCAGTTTTGTAATATTCAAAATGTACGCAGGATTAATATTGGTTGCAATTCATACACTGACAGCGATATTTTGTTATATTATATTTATTATTTATTATAATAATAAATGCTTTTTCTATGTGTTTGACTCATACTTTTCCTTATTATACTTCATTAGTGATTACTAAAACATTGCATTTGCAAAAGGATAAGCATAATATGATTCAATTTTTTTTTTAATTCAACTTAAAAGGAACATTTTGAGGGTATGAGTAAATTTGGTTGATAGTGTACCAATACTTGTTGAAACCAAATGAACCATTATTTTTTGAGACTTCGATGAATGTTGCCTATCATAATCATGTTCGTGCTTGTGTTAATTTGTAAGTTCAGGTTCGTGTTCATGCTCGTGTATGTGTTCATGCTTGTGTATGTGTTCATGCTCGTATATGTGTTCATGCTCGTGTATGTGTTCATGCTCGTGTGTATGTTCATGCTCGTGTATATGTTCATGGTCGTGTATGTGTTCATGGTAGGTTATGTGTTCATACTCGTGTATGTGTTCATGCTCGTGTTCCTTGTAATGCTCATTTGAAAATGGAGGATGACCTCTTATATTCTCTTCATAGATCTAAATACACAGATATATATCATTTTAATAGATAATAATGTTTAAAGCCGTATTTTTGTTTAATTTGAGCTTTGGTTAACTATAATTAAGAAAAAGTAATCTTACAAAAAGTATGTAACTTGCGCCATACATTTAACAAGTGCATAAAACTCTAGGGAGAGTGTTAGTACATTCGTTTGAATCGACACCTCCCTTGAGGTTTAAACCCTTTCAACCCCCTTGAAGGGTTTCAATATGGAATAATTTGTATCTATACCTATTAGGGCTTTTTAAAAAAATACAAGCTAATACACAATGTGTTATATAAAAGTATGTATTTTTAATCCATTTGGTTAAGTTAGAATAAAATAATCTAAGTAATTATCAAATTTGTTTGAATATTATTTTTATTTTTGATGTGAATTGTGAAAAAGAATTGATTTATTGTTAAATTAGTTACATATTTAAGAAGTGTTTGAATGATATTTAACCCATATTCCGAATTAATTCACATCCTTAGTAATTTAATATTGTTTTAGTTTGTATTCATTTAAGATATCAACTGTGGAAATTATGAATGTCCATCAGAGTGTCCATTAGTAACAAAGTAGGTACTAAATGTTCCTATCATTTCATTTCAAGTTAATCTTGTATTCAATTTCACATGTTGCAGTCTTATGTACCTCAATTAAATTCCGTATGTAAGCAAGTGCATGAATGGATTTTTTTATATAATAGTACAAAGATAGAATAAAGTATATTTTATATAGTAGTTTGGTAATTGTGTGATAAATGTTTTTAAAATTAAATAAATGTTTATTTATTATTTACTCCAGTTTGAATACCCATTTTGTAAGCGACTTTGTAAAGCTTCTATGTTGTGTTATAAACTGGAGTATCCTACAAAGCCTGGCTCAAGGCTGTATTACAGGGCGGGTCAATCAAAGCGAGCATTAAGTATTAATAGCTCCTTACTATAATGAATCGTATCAGATTTTAGGGTCTTCTTACATACTTTCAATGCTTTTCGTCTTTATTTTACTTTGATGAAACCTTTTAGAAATAAGGTTTTTAGCTCACGGCTAAGATATTTATTTATAAGAAGACTTTCTTCACATTTGCTATTGCTAATGCTAAGGTTACATATTATGATTTAAACATTATCTATCAAACTATATATTTAAGATATATTTTATTTAAAGCTCTTGTTCGAAATTATTTTGGGGGTTAACAATTGATATTTGTCAACCTATTCTATTTTCTTCTTAATATAAACCTGTATCCATTCATTATTCGCGTTTTATCTGCAATAAGGTTCAAGTTAGTGAGTCCTGACCCATTATCTTTTAACCTTAACCCATATGTAGACATTTTAAATGATCTGTTATCTCTGTCATCTTTACATTACTACATTATGTTATATTGTTGTTTATGGATTTTTTTTTCAGGATATATACCACTTTCTGTTAACATCAAATGGTTTTGGTTTCCTGTAATTTAAAATGACGTATGTGTTTAACATTAGAAGACATCAGGGTTATTTGTACTTTATTTACAATAAGTATTATAATCATTATTTAAAACGATATTCATTGACAAAACTTTTTTGTTTATTTGACAGTACTATAAACAGTTGGAAACGAATAGTTCCTATTAACATTATCTTAGTATATTTTACATTTGATGACTTTTGCTACTCTACAAAACTAAATTGTAATACTTTTAGATTGTTTAAATTGTAATACAAGTTTTACATTGTTTAAATTGTAATATAAGTCATAAGAACTTTGAAAAGGTTTACAAGTACGGAATGACTTATCTAATTTACTCAGACAAACTTGCTTATATAGCAACTGCTGTTTTAACAATAGTAATAATAATAACAATGGGTATATAATTTTAATATTCATTATTAAAAAAAACATCCGAATGGATGAAATAATATTAATACATTAGCGATTAGCTGAACTGTAAATAACTCGATAGTATATCATTAATTAATTATATATCCGATATATGTATATATATCGGAGATGGAGGTATATAAGTGGCTTGCTCGTTATTGATAAAGTCATCTGGCACAGGATCCGCAATTGAACCACGCAGACAGTATGACAATTCTTGTTTTAAACGTAGGTAATATATAATTATCAGAGTTGCGCGAACCACTCGTCCCGTTTGGAGGTTTCAATTGTATCGTCTTCCTAACCGACCTTTGACAAAGACTGGAATTAATGTGTATTAATGTTAGTTTCAGTGCAGTTTTGATGGTATTAACATTATTTGATATCGGTTGTTTGTGTCGTATACTTTTTAATATTATAGCAGCTAACTAATGGCAGTACTTAATTAGTCTGAAAAAGTAAACGAAATTTATTAAAAAAAAAATACTTGTGACCCAAATTACTGAAATGTACTTCATCAAAGAAATATTATATTTCTGAACGTTGTGATTTTTTATTTATAACATATCGTCACTTTATTTCTTGTGTATAATCTCTTTTATATAATTTTGTAAATCGTTTAAAGATTACTTTTACAACTTCCCTTCTAACAAAATTTCATAGTAACAACCCACTACATCAAATCGACACCTTATAATGTTATTACATTTCTAACTGAAACAATTGTTTGAAAATGAAAATATATTAGGGTAAGAAGAATAAGGATATGGATTAGAATAACGATAAGATTCCGCACAATGATAAGGGTGAACTTAATTGTAAAGATAAGAGTGTGGATGAGAATAAAATCATCAGGATAAGGATTAGGACAAGGATAAGGATGAGGATGGTGATTATATAAAATGAAAATAAAAAAATGCATTTGTATTAAAAATAAGAAAATAAGAATAAGGAAATCTGAAGAATAATCTAATTACTTATTTGTCATTTATTTATTTTACGTCTATACGTATATTAAGACAAGATTTTTAGTTCTAATAACAAATAAAGAAAACTAACAAATCACCGACATAATGTGGCAGTGAAAATGTTACATAGAGACAGACGGTTTCCGTATCCATTTCAAAATTTTCTTATATGTAGTTTTTTGTTCGGGATCAAAGGAAAATTATTACTACATTATTGAGGACGGGGAAAAGAAAAGTTGACGATTCATTCCAATAAAAAATTACTGGGTTCTTTTCTTCATCTGATTTGGATGTCATAATCCAGTACGTATAAAACAAGAATTCTTTATTCAACTTTAGTAATAATATTCTCTCCCACAGCGGTAAAGTACATTCGTCATTAAAGTGGACATTCTTATAAAATCAAATTCAAGTTATCGTTAAACAAGAAGCACGAACTTTTGAATCGTATTTTTTTACATTAAAAGGTCAGTATAGTCAGTCCGTCAGTTAGCTACTACTAGCTTGAGCAAATGCTCCGCTGAGAAGAACTGGGCATAAATCTCAACAGTTGTTCTTTTTAATTAAAATTTCACATCCTTAAATTTAACATCCTATAATATCAACCCTGTAAATGAGTCAACAACCCAAGCTAGACATATTTTGATCAACCAAAAACTCTTGAATGAAAGAAAAGAATACAGAATTTCAGCGAACCAACACAAATCATAAATATATAATACTATGTACATTGCCTGAAAGACAAGACTTTAAAAGATATTCTACATAAATAGGAATGTAGTTATGTAGGTATATAGTAATATCTATGAATGTTCAGTTGGCTTAATTACTAAAGCGCTAGAATAAAAACATTAGCATATCTTCATAGTATACCACTTACCTAATTGGTTCTTTATAAATTGTAACAACTAACTAATTAACAACTGAACATAAATATACAGTGCTCTTATAAGCATTCGACTTATTAATTAGTTTTTGTAGTTCGTCATCAGATTCGCACTTAATTGAATGATCTCGGGCGAAGACGAGACGGCGTCAACTTAAAAATACATTTCCTTTATTAAAGAAAGATAGCTAGAGCCTAATGCCTTAAAACAATGCATTATTTAATTTTAATTCTGCTTCATTACGACAAATACTAATGGCTTACATTAAATTAAAAACCCTAAAGTCTATCTAAAGACTATGAACATTAAATTTCTCGTACCATGGACAATTATTTCATTTCTTTCTCGAACTAGGAGTTGAGCACTTTATACTTTAAATAATTGTAATTTCAGTTTACTTTCAACAAAAACATTTTGTAAGTAATATTGTAAAGTACCTATTATACATATTTATGTAACTAGTATAATTTTTAATAATGAAAAGATTTACTCATTTAATTGCTATGACTGCTTGCTGTCCCTTTGATGAATCTTTTCTGCTGCAATACATGCAATTTATCAATCAATAAAAAATGAAAAGGAAATGGCATTTTATATCGAAAGGGTACTTATAAGCCAAGGATGTTCTTTCGAAACAATAACCGTTTTCTTTCAAGGCTTTCACTTATATTCACTGTTTACTCGCTTGTGATGAAAAGCATATTAATTAGTAACAACAAAACTTTATACGCTCGTGTTTAGAAAACTAGCATTGACAGGAAACATCTATTGTTCAAAGATCATCATGCAGTCAATGATTACAAACATTCTTATTCCCATAATATTATTATATTCCTCAGTTAATGTCTGTTTAATTACGTGATATAAATATGACAATGTATTTGGTTCAACTGATTTATTTATTTCAAGTAGTTTAAACGACGCTAACGTTTAAGCAAAAAAAAAATGTTTTATTTCTTACCGTAATAGTGGAAATTTTATTTCGCTTAACGTAAATCTCTTAATTTTTAAGTGATATGCTAACTTTATATAAGAAAAAAAAAACAAGAAAAAAAATAAAATGGTTATTTCTATGTACTCATTTAAGAAAAAAAAACAAGAAAAAAAATAAAATGGTTATTTCTATGTACTCATTTCTTTCTTCTGTTTAAAAACAACAGTTTAGTTTCACTATGTTGCTATAACTCTTAAACTTGCACAACGCACTGTGCTGAAATGTGTACATAATATTAATGGATGGTAACTTTGTTTCAAATACGTTACAGTGTAACTATTTTCTTGAGAAAGTTCAATTAAATAATAGTTTCATTAAAACTTTTGCATTAGTTATTGTTATCACGGAAACAACACAATAATATACCGCCAACTTTGTTTTCCTTGTTAATTTTCCATTTTCTTGATTACAAAAAAGTGCCAAGCAATAAACATGGTTGCAGAAAATGTTTTAAAACGTTTTAAAACATTTTATTTATGTATCATACTACTCATGTACACTAGCACATTTGGTTACTTCTTCCATTTTTTTTCGTATTCATTCATATCCAAATATTAATAGTTTTAGTTGTTTCAATATTCTTCTCCTTTGCGCCATCTCTAAGAATTTCGTCTAATTTGATAATTTCAGTCACGGAAATAGAAATATTTCAACATTAACTATCAAATTCTATTCTATACTTGACTAGTTCTATACTCGTTCTATCAGATAGTAGATAGTAAAGATTAACCCACAAACAATTTATGGGTAATATTTATTTATTATTTATTCCAGTGTAATTAACTATATTTTGTAAAGCTTCTATGTTGTGTTATAAACTGGAGTATCCTACAAAGCCTGGCTCAAGGTTGTATTACAGGGCGGTTCAATCAAAGAGAGCATTAAGTATTAATAGCTCGTTACTATAATTAATTGTATCAGATTGCAGCGTCTTCTTACATTCTTTCAATGCTTTTCGTCTTTATTTTACTTTCATGAAACCTTTTAGAATTAAGGTTTTTAACTCACGGTATTTGTAAGAAGACTTTTATCACGTTATTATCTTTTGCTTTTGTTTATGTTTTATGTATATATAGCCATTATGTAAAGCATAATAATAATCATGGTCATCTTATTTATGATATCATTTATTCAAAGCTGGAAAAATATTTTGGGGGTGAAATTATTTATATTGACCAGCTCAATCCATATTCTTCTTAATATGAACCCGGATCCATTCATCGTTCGTGTTATCCGTGATAAGGCTTAAGTTCGTGATTCGTGTACTTTCCCTATTTTTCGCTGCGTCACCTTCTGACCTTAACCTATATTCAGACATTTCAGATTCTTTGATCTCTTTAACCTCTTTACATGAATATATGATGTTTCATTGTCGTCTTGAGGATTCCTTTTTCAGGACAATGTATATATATCTAAAACCTTATTTTAAAATCAAAGGTTTTTTGTAATTGAAAATAACCTGTGTGCCTAATATACACAAGGGTTATTTATCTCATTATCCCATTAATAATATGCATTACTATAAGTATTAATATTGTTAGTAATGGACATTATTTTTGTTTTTTCGAAACAACCAATACAATTTACCTTATCCTTAACCTTATCCTTTTTAATAGGCTCTCAGTTATTTTTATTGTTCCCTCGCTTACGATAAAAGGCAAATTGATTAGTGACAACTAAACTTTATAAGCTCATGGAGTTATGCGTTATACTAAGAGAACTAACATTGACAGCTTCCATCGTGCGAATATCATCTTGCATTTTGGCTTCAAGGAATCCTAGAACTTGAAAGTAAAATATACAAGTACAGTCAATACTTTTGAAACATCTCCTATTTTTGCAATATTATTATGCTCGACATAAATATGTGAATATAATTTTCAACTGACCTATTTATTTCAAAAAGTAGTTTCAACGAACGAACTTCTAGAGTCGACTACCACGAAAATATATATTTCTTACCGTGATGGTGGCTTCGCTTAACGTAAATCTCTTTACTTTTAAACGATTTACTAACAGTGATAGTTGTTGAAAAAGATAAAAGTTATTTATTTTTGTAATTTTAATCGGAAAAGCTAAAAGCAACATATAATTCTAAGTTTCATCAAGTAATAATAGTAATTAACTTAATTTTATAGAATATTATAATGCGTACTACTTCGTATTATTACTCTACTCATAAATCATTTTTTTTATAAAGTAAACCAAAATTACAATAATTTTAAGTATAAAGTGCTCAACTCCTTGTTCGTGAATTTAATGTTCATAGTCTTTTGATAGACTTTAAGGTTTTTAATTTAATGTAAGTCATTAGTATTTGTCGTAATGAAGCAGAATTAAAATTAAATAATGCATTATTTCAAGCATTGGGCTGCAAATATGTTTCTGTAATAAAGGAAATATATTTTTAAAATAAAACTATTCTTACGGATTTAACTCGCGTATATTGAATTAAATTTTAAATTTACATTTTAAATCTAACCCTAATCTAATCTAATTATATTTAAAATGTAAATTTAAAATTTAATTCAATATACGCGAGTTAAATCCGTAAAAATAGTTTTTTTTCAATGTGTAGTACTCGTGAAAGCCTTAGAAAACACTTTGTATTTTTAAGTTGAAGCCGTCTTGTCTTTCTTGAGTTCTCTCAATTAAGTGTGAATCTGATGACGCACTACAAAACTAATTAATAAGTTGAGTGCTTATAAGAGCAGTGTGTTTATGTTGAGTTCTGAATTTTATTCATATTCCTATTTATGATGAATAGTTTTTTAAAAAGTTATGACAATATTCGTACTATGTTATATTTATCATTTATGTATATAATAATAATAAAGGTATATCGCTGATATTCTATGTAATGTTCTTTCAAAAGTACTCTTTATCTAGTAAGATTATTAGATTTATGTAAATATAGAATGAAAAAAAAACCGATACGGGCAGGGATTGAAACTCGAAACCTCTGGGAAACCATCCTGTCGTAATTAGGTAGAAGACATAAGAAGAAGAAGAAATCGAGTTTTGTGGCATACATATGTTTAATCATAGAGGATGTTAATTAAGTCGGAAGCAAATAGAGACTGTCATAGAGTAAATACATTTAGGTAACAGGCGGCTGTGTCTTAGAATTAACAGGATTTTGTAATTTTCAAATACATTTTAAACATAATTAACAGACGGTTGAAATAGACCCGCTTATGAGATCTTTTGAATATATAATGTGTAATCCATATAAAGTTATATTTTTTTTACATTTTTTTTTTATTTAATATAAAAATATAAAATCTTATAATAATATTTTATTTATAGTAAAGTGGCATAACGATATAACACGATAACAATATACACCTACTTTAACCTCAAATTCACGACCAATACATTTTGGTCACATGACTATATTATATTTGAGGTACAGTTTTGTATGTAAAATTAATTCCTGAGATTTTTTTTTATAACTCGAGCAATTATTACTTAAAACTATGCGTTATACATAAAAAATGACTAGTGTTCTAATATCATTAGAAGATGATGATGATGATGAATGATACTGGTTTGATACTAATTTTGTAAATGCAGCTCCAATAAGAAGTCCCAAGAAGCCAGACAGGTAGACGGTACTTCCGGCATTGCGCCAATAAATCACGAAACTGCAATAACGAATTGCAGAATCGTCCGAATCTTTGATTACCAGATTTACTTGATGTACCAGATTTTACTACATGGAAAGATTAATTGTTGGTAAACAATATAAATCAAGATTAATATTTAAGTTCCTATTCAATCTTAGGTTTCATAACCATTTACCAAAAGATGAACTTCCCCGGAACTGTGGTCTGTCACATCCTCACCATCATCTTGACATTTAGATTTGTATTAAGTAAAGTGGGGTCAATTTCTGAAGTTAGATGTTAGAGTAGTAGTCTGAAGTTAGAGTAAAATGGCATATTATTTATGATAGTAAATTCGCTAGTACATTTGACCACTTAGTACTGTTTTTTTAAATATTCATTATCAAAATATTAATAATCTTATTTATATAAATATTTTTTTCTTCCGTGTAAGAATTTTTCTTATTTAATAATTTCCGTCACTGTAATTGACAATGTTTCAACATTAACTATTCAATTCTGTTCTAAAATTGTTTAACCACATCTACTTTCCTTTGGCGTTAAGCGTTTGGAGCATTCACATATCAATTTCAAACTTTTAACCACGACCATACTATCGACAACCATATTTAATAATATCTTATTACCGTACGTCATATATTTAACAAGTGCAAAAAAGGAAATTGTTGGTACATTCGTTTGATGCGACATCTCCCTAGAGGTTTAAACCCATTCAACTCTCTCGAAGGGGCGCAATATGGATTAATTGGTGTCTATACCTATTATTACTTTAGAAAAAATATGCAAGGTTCTAAAAAAACTATGTAATTTTTTGTAATGGTTATTTTAAATGTTGATAACAATTTTTTAAATAATATTAATATATATATATATTAATATATATATTAATATTAATTCAACCCCTATTCCAACAGAATTCACACCCTTTGTATTTTAAAATAAACAAAATTAACAAACTGTCAATTAGTATGAAAGTAGTTTCTAAATCTTTCTATCATTTAATTTCAGGTTTTTTATGTATCTATATAATCGTATAAAAGTGAAAAAAAAAACATAAATTATATTGTAATTTGGGAATTGTAAAATTTATATGTTAAAAAATTAATTAATGTTTATTTATTATTTATTCTAGTTTGAATATGTTTTTCTATGTTTTGTAAGTAACTTTGTAAAGCTTCTATGTTGTGTTATAAACTGGAGTAACCTACAAAGCCTGGCTCAAGGCTGTATTACAGGGCGAGTCAATCAAAGCGAGCATTAAGTATTAATAGCTCGTTACTATAATGAATCGTATCAGATTTTAGGGTCTTCTTACATACTTTCAATGCTTTTCGTCTTTATTTTACTTTGATGAAACCTTTTAGAAATAAGGTTTTTAGCTCACGGGTAATTTATTTATAAGAAGGCTTTCTTCACACTATATCGACTTTTAATTTAAATTACGGATTTTGCACTATGTTTTATATTATTATATGTATGTATGTATTTATATATAATCATTATTATTTAATTACTTATATAATTAAAAACGACAGTTTTTAATTATATTGTGTCCTTATGTATATTTTTTTATTCTCGTTGTAGTGTGCTTGCACTATTCCATGACATCGCAAATCTTAATTTCTCGTCTGTAAGAGATCGCTTTTAATAAGCGATAAGAACGCCTTTGCACGAAAATTTCTTACTGTATCAACATTCTGCTAATGTAATTTCTTGTTGTTTAAAATTTTATGTGCAATAAGATTTAAAATAAAATAAATAAATATGTTTTCTATTGCCACTATATTCAAATTATAATCATCATCATATGAGAACATTTATTTAAGCTCTCGATTGTAAAATATTTTGTGGCTATATAGCCCAGTCATTTGGTAGTTTTACCTGGAAAGTTTTCCGGGAGTTTTGAAAATTGGTTATTTTATAGATTTCGGTATGCTCTTTTCGAATTTCAATTTTTCCACCTCGTATTTCCGCCGCTCGCGCCGCCATTTTGAAAAAATGGCGGCGCGAGCGGCCATTTTACATACATACATTTTACATACATATAAACGAATACTGATGACTCCGCCTAAACTAAATACTTCTCGTAACTTCTACCGACAGATGTTTCGTTGAAAGTCGAGAGTATGGAGGCTATACAATGTCTATAGTCTCCATAGTCGAAAGAAAAGGACCCAACACAAAGACCCACACTGCTTCTTCAATACCAGTGACAATAGTAGAATATTTTAGAAAAAATATACCAAAAACACGTGGTGGTGTAGATGAAGATACTTTGTGACGCTCGTACGCCAAAAACTATTGATATTATGAAAAAATATATAAATACATAAATTGTAGGAAATTTATTCTACTTTAATTTTGTACATAAGTATTTTTTTCAAAAAATGCATTGGAAAGGAGATATTTCGAAAAAACTGGTTTTGGCCGCCATTTTTCCAAAATGGCGGCGCGAGCGGCGGAGATACGAGGTGGAAAAATTGAAATTCGAAAAGAGCATACCGAAATCTATAAAATAACCAATTTCCAAAACTCCCGGAATACTTTCCAGGTAACCCCCTTTTTTCGCCCAAATGACTGGACTAATAAGTATGATTTATATTTGCTAGCTTATATATTCTTATATATTCTTCTTAATATGAACCCGGATTCATTCATCATTTGGGAGTTTTCCGTAATAAGGTTCAAGTTCGTGTGTTCTGTCTCTTTCTTTTTTGTCCCGTCGTCTTCAAATCTTAACCCATATTCAGATATTTCAGATCCTCTGATCTCTTTGACCTCTATATATATAATGTTTCATTGCTTTTGAAGTATTTCTTTTTCAGGAGAATGTATAGATACCTACTACTTTCTGTGATAATCAAATGTTTTTTGTCTTTTGTACTTTAAAACAACCTATATCTCTAATGTAGGAAAACATGAAGGTTTTTTATATTTTAATAATAATATGTGATACAATAGTTATTTAAATTGTTGTTAGTCATCGACAATTTTGTTTTTGTTTATTTGAGAGTAATATTTTTTTGTTATCAATGTTTCAAAATGTTACATTTTCTTAGTATATTTTCAACATTTACGACTTTTGCTACTCTGCAAAACTAAATTGTAATACAAGTTTTACATTGTTTAAATTGTAATATAAGTCATGAGAACTTTGGAAAGGTTAACAAGTACGAAATGACTTACATATCTGTAATAAGTATACTCAGGCTAACCTACTTATATAACAACTGCTGCTTAAACATAGTAATACTAATATCATTGAGTATATAATTTTTACACTCAAATAAAAAAAGCGTCTTAAAGGAAAAAATGATATTTATACAAAACCCTAATTCCTATTAACTGAAATGTAAATAACTGTTTAGAATAAATTAAATAAACAACCGTTAACGTATAACAAAACGAGTTAACGTATTAAAGAAAAGTTTTGATCCTATTAAATATATTTAATATCGATCGTTATGTGCGGTCTATCTTGTAATATTGTAACACCTAATTAAACAGGATCAATGATTTACAACAGGAAAAACAAATCATTAGGGAAAAAATAAGGATATGTACCTACTTGCTAGAATCAATGAAATATCACGTATTTCTAAAGGTAGTGATTATTAATTAATAACGTATCGGCTCTTTATCTCTTGTTTATAATTGTGTTAGCAGTGGAGGGGTAGAATTTAATTATTAAAGATTGTTTCTCTCGCTCCCCTGCTTATAATTTTTCTGACTAACACTATATTTATAATTATTTATTTATTTTTATTAAAACATTTCTAACTTAAAAAAATATAGTTTGCACATGAATATATATTCATAAACATAATTATAAGGATTAGAATGGGGATAGGGGATGAGGCTAAAGTTAAGGATGAGGATGGTGAAAATTAAAAGAAAAATAAAAACAATATTTGGATTAGAAAGGAGATAACGGAAATCTACAGTATAATCTAGTTACTTATTTGTCATATATATTTTAGGTTCATACATAAATCTCTCGACAATTATTTTATTTCAATCACGAATCAGGAGTTAAGCACTTTATAGTTCAAATTATTATTATTTCGGTTCACTTTATACAAAAATATTTTTAATTTATATGAATATATAATGAAAAATACACCCGTACGGGACGGTTTTCCAAAGGTCGCGGGTTCGAATCTTTGCCCGTGTCGGTTTATTTTTATTTTATATTTATATAAATTCAAATAAGCTTAGCATGAACAATATAAATAACCATATATAATTATTTAAAGTAAAAAACAAAAATATAAAGTACCATACATAAATAAATAAAATATCTTTTAATATAAGGTGTTACTCATTTAATTACTAAGATTATTTGCTGACCTTCTGCTAAAAACTTAAAAGTATATGTTACTTTTAGCTTAACCTATCAAAACGAAAATACCTTTTCCTTTTTAAAAGGCTCTCAATTGATTTCCTTGTTTCCTCGTTTCCGATGAAAAGGCAAATTAATTAGTGACAACTAGACTTATACGCTCATGGTATAAGTTATGCTCAGAGAACTAACATTGACAACTACCATCCAGCGTTAATTAAGCATTAAGACAGGATTTAGGTCCAATAACAAATAAAGGAATCTAACAAATCAATGACATAAGTGGCTGTGAACATGCTATACAAAGATAGACGGTTTTCGTAGGTATTTCGAAATTTCTTTTGCTGTAGTTTTTATGTTCGGGATAAAAGGAAAATTATTACCACATTGTTATGGAAGGAGGAAATAAAAGTTGATGATTCAATGTGATAAAAAATTAACGCGCCTACCTCTTCATCTAATTTTGTTGTCTAAATCCCGTACTTTACAATTCTCATAGTAAAATTATATTCTTTTATAGCTGTAAATTATATCCGCCATTAGGGTGAACTGTCTTATAAAAATAAATTCAAATTCAATACATCTTTATTAAAAATTGCTTCTTTAAACGCACTTTTGAATTGTCAATTTTAAATTTTACATTTTACAAAATTTTACATTAAATTGACCAGTACAGTCGCCACCGAGAGATAGCTACCACCAGCTTGGAATACTGTTCTGCTGAGAAGAGCTGGCCAGAAACTCAGAGTTATTCTTTTTAAATTAAATTTAAAAATGTTTGACTTCCCATAACATTAACCCTGCAAATAAGTCCCAAGCTCGACATATTTTGACATATCAACACAAGCAGGATATATTTTGACATAATAACACAAGCAGGATATATTTTGACATATTAACCCAAGCACGACATATTTAGATCACCCAAAAACGCTTGAATTAAAGAATAGAATATAGATTATCGGCGAAATACCAACCATAAAGTACCAACATAAATCATAAGTATAAAATAGTACGTTTGGAAATTGGTAAAAATTAAAATTAAAATTAACATAAACAGAAAAGTAGTAATCTCAATGATTACGCTGGCTTAATTAGTAGTGAATCAGAATAAAAACAAATTTTCAAACCCTGATAATATACCTCTTATGAAATCCATTCTTAATAAATTGCAACTGCTAACTTCTTCAGAACTGAACATAAATACTGTGCTCTTATAAGCACTCAACTTATTAATTAGTTTTTGTAGTTCGTCATCAGATTCACACTTAATTGAATGAACTCGGACGAAAACGAGACGGCGTCAACTTAAAAATACATTTCCCTTATTACAGAAAGATATTTACAGCCTAATGCTTAAAACAATGTTTTATTTAATTTTAATTCTGCTGCATTACGACAAATACTAATGGCTTACATTAAATAAAAAACCCTAAGGTCTATCGTAAAGACTATGAACATTAAATCTCTCGACAATTATTTTATTTCAATCACGAATCAGGAGTTAAGCACTTTATAGTTCAAATTATTATTATTTCGGTTCACTTTATACAAAAATATTTTTAATTTATATGAATATATAATGAAAAATACACCCGTACGGGACGGTTTTCCAAAGGTCGCGGGTTCGAATCTTTGCCCGTGTCGGTTTATTTTTATTTTATATTTATATAAATTCAAATAAGCTTAGCATGAACAATATAAATAACCATATATAATTATTTAAAGTAAAAAACAAAAATATAAAGTACCATACATAAATAAATAAAATATCTTTTAATATAAGGTGTTACTCATTTAATTACTAAGATTATTTGCTGACCTTCTGCTAAAAACTTAAAAGTATATGTTACTTTTAGCTTAACCTATCCGCTCGCGCCGCCATTTTGAAAAAATGGCGGCGCGAGCGGCCATTTTACATACATACATTTTACATACATATAAACGAATACTGATGACTCCGCCTAAACTAAATACTTCTCGTAACTTCTACCGACAGATGTTTCGTTGAAAGTCGAGAGTATGGAGGCTATACAATGTCTATAGTCTCCATAGTCGAAAGAAAAGGACCCAACACAAAGACCCACACTGCTTCTTCAATACCAGTGACAATAGTAGAATATTTTAGAAAAAATATACCAAAAACACGTGGTGGTGTAGATGAAGATACTTTGTGACGCTCGTACGCCAAAAACTATTGATATTATGAAAAAATATATAAATACATAAATTGTAGGAAATTTATTCTACTTTAATTTTGTACATAAGTATTTTTTTCAAAAAATGCATTGGAAAGGAGATATTTCGAAAAAACTGGTTTTGGCCGCCATTTTTCCAAAATGGCGGCGCGAGCGGCGGAGATACGAGGTGGAAAAATTGAAATTCGAAAAGAGCATACCGAAATCTATAAAATAACCAATTTCCAAAACTCCCGGAATACTTTCCAGGTAACCCCCTTTTTTCGCCCAAATGACTGGACTAATAAGTATGATTTATATTTGCTAGCTTATATATTCTTATATATTCTTCTTAATATGAACCCGGATTCATTCATCATTTGGGAGTTTTCCGTAATAAGGTTCAAGTTCGTGTGTTCTGTCTCTTTCTTTTTTGTCCCGTCGTCTTCAAATCTTAACCCATATTCAGATATTTCAGATCCTCTGATCTCTTTGACCTCTATATATATAATGTTTCATTGCTTTTGAAGTATTTCTTTTTCAGGAGAATGTATAGATACCTACTACTTTCTGTGATAATCAAATGTTTTTTGTCTTTTGTACTTTAAAACAACCTATATCTCTAATGTAGGAAAACATGAAGGTTTTTTATATTTTAATAATAATATGTGATACAATAGTTATTTAAATTGTTGTTAGTCATCGACAATTTTGTTTTTGTTTATTTGAGAGTAATATTTTTTTGTTATCAATGTTTCAAAATGTTACATTTTCTTAGTATATTTTCAACATTTACGACTTTTGCTACTCTGCAAAACTAAATTGTAATACAAGTTTTACATTGTTTAAATTGTAATATAAGTCATGAGAACTTTGGAAAGGTTAACAAGTACGAAATGACTTACATATCTGTAATAAGTATACTCAGGCTAACCTACTTATATAACAACTGCTGCTTAAACATAGTAATACTAATATCATTGAGTATATAATTTTTACACTCAAATAAAAAAAGCGTCTTAAAGGAAAAAATGATATTTATACAAAACCCTAATTCCTATTAACTGAAATGTAAATAACTGTTTAGAATAAATTAAATAAACAACCGTTAACGTATAACAAAACGAGTTAACGTATTAAAGAAAAGTTTTGATCCTATTAAATATATTTAATATCGATCGTTATGTGCGGTCTATCTTGTAATATTGTAACACCTAATTAAACAGGATCAATGATTTACAACAGGAAAAACAAATCATTAGGGAAAAAATAAGGATATGTACCTACTTGCTAGAATCAATGAAATATCACGTATTTCTAAAGGTAGTGATTATTAATTAATAACGTATCGGCTCTTTATCTCTTGTTTATAATTGTGTTAGCAGTGGAGGGGTAGAATTTAATTATTAAAGATTGTTTCTCTCGCTCCCCTGCTTATAATTTTTCTGACTAACACTATATTTATAATTATTTATTTATTTTTATTAAAACATTTCTAACTTAAAAAAATATAGTTTGCACATGAATATATATTCATAAACATAATTATAAGGATTAGAATGGGGATAGGGGATGAGGCTAAAGTTAAGGATGAGGATGGTGAAAATTAAAAGAAAAATAAAAACAATATTTGGATTAGAAAGGAGATAACGGAAATCTACAGTATAATCTAGTTACTTATTTGTCATATATATTTTAGGTTCATACATAAATCTCTCGACAATTATTTTATTTCAATCACGAATCAGGAGTTAAGCACTTTATAGTTCAAATTATTATTATTTCGGTTCACTTTATACAAAAATATTTTTAATTTATATGAATATATAATGAAAAATACACCCGTACGGGACGGTTTTCCAAAGGTCGCGGGTTCGAATCTTTGCCCGTGTCGGTTTATTTTTATTTTATATTTATATAAATTCAAATAAGCTTAGCATGAACAATATAAATAACCATATATAATTATTTAAAGTAAAAAACAAAAATATAAAGTACCATACATAAATAAATAAAATATCTTTTAATATAAGGTGTTACTCATTTAATTACTAAGATTATTTGCTGACCTTCTGCTAAAAACTTAAAAGTATATGTTACTTTTAGCTTAACCTATCAAAACGAAAATACCTTTTCCTTTTTAAAAGGCTCTCAATTGATTTCCTTGTTTCCTCGTTTCCGATGAAAAGGCAAATTAATTAGTGACAACTAGACTTATACGCTCATGGTATAAGTTATGCTCAGAGAACTAACATTGACAACTACCATCCAGCGTTAATTAAGCATTAAGACAGGATTTAGGTCCAATAACAAATAAAGGAATCTAACAAATCAATGACATAAGTGGCTGTGAACATGCTATACAAAGATAGACGGTTTTCGTAGGTATTTCGAAATTTCTTTTGCTGTAGTTTTTATGTTCGGGATAAAAGGAAAATTATTACCACATTGTTATGGAAGGAGGAAATAAAAGTTGATGATTCAATGTGATAAAAAATTAACGCGCCTACCTCTTCATCTAATTTTGTTGTCTAAATCCCGTACTTTACAATTCTCATAGTAAAATTATATTCTTTTATAGCTGTAAATTATATCCGCCATTAGGGTGAACTGTCTTATAAAAATAAATTCAAATTCAATACATCTTTATTAAAAATTGCTTCTTTAAACGCACTTTTGAATTGTCAATTTTAAATTTTACATTTTACAAAATTTTACATTAAATTGACCAGTACAGTCGCCACCGAGAGATAGCTACCACCAGCTTGGAATACTGTTCTGCTGAGAAGAGCTGGCCAGAAACTCAGAGTTATTCTTTTTAAATTAAATTTAAAAATGTTTGACTTCCCATAACATTAACCCTGCAAATAAGTCCCAAGCTCGACATATTTTGACATATCAACACAAGCAGGATATATTTTGACATAATAACACAAGCAGGATATATTTTGACATATTAACCCAAGCACGACATATTTAGATCACCCAAAAACGCTTGAATTAAAGAATAGAATATAGATTATCGGCGAAATACCAACCATAAAGTACCAACATAAATCATAAGTATAAAATAGTACGTTTGGAAATTGGTAAAAATTAAAATTAAAATTAACATAAACAGAAAAGTAGTAATCTCAATGATTACGCTGGCTTAATTAGTAGTGAATCAGAATAAAAACAAATTTTCAAACCCTGATAATATACCTCTTATGAAATCCATTCTTAATAAATTGCAACTGCTAACTTCTTCAGAACTGAACATAAATACTGTGCTCTTATAAGCACTCAACTTATTAATTAGTTTTTGTAGTTCGTCATCAGATTCACACTTAATTGAATGAACTCGGACGAAAACGAGACGGCGTCAACTTAAAAATACATTTCCCTTATTACAGAAAGATATTTACAGCCTAATGCTTAAAACAATGTTTTATTTAATTTTAATTCTGCTGCATTACGACAAATACTAATGGCTTACATTAAATAAAAAACCCTAAGGTCTATCGTAAAGACTATGAACATTAAATCTCTCGACAATTATTTTATTTCAATCACGAATCAGGAGTTAAGCACTTTATAGTTCAAATTATTATTATTTCGGTTCACTTTATACAAAAATATTTTTAATTTATATGAATATATAATGAAAAATACACCCGTACGGGACGGTTTTCCAAAGGTCGCGGGTTCGAATCTTTGCCCGTGTCGGTTTATTTTTATTTTATATTTATATAAATTCAAATAAGCTTAGCATGAACAATATAAATAACCATATATAATTATTTAAAGTAAAAAACAAAAATATAAAGTACCATACATAAATAAATAAAATATCTTTTAATATAAGGTGTTACTCATTTAATTACTAAGATTATTTGCTGACCTTCTGCTAAAAACTTAAAAGTATATGTTACTTTTAGCTTAACCTATCAAAACGAAAATACCTTTTCCTTTTTAAAAGGCTCTCAATTGATTTCCTTGTTTCCTCGTTTCCGATGAAAAGGCAAATTAATTAGTGACAACTAGACTTATACGCTCATGGTATAAGTTATGCTCAGAGAACTAACATTGACAACTACCATCCAGCGTTTAAAGATCATCTTGCATCTACCAAGATTATCTGGCATCTATTAAGATCTATTACATTTAAGACACTAGGCTTAAATGAGCGCTAATATATAAAGTACACGAGTACTGTCGTCAGTATTATTATACTTTTTAGTAGTTTTCAGTTAAATCACTCAATATAAATATATCAATGTAATCTTCAGCTGACCTATTTATATCCAAACCCTAACGCCTAGAGTCGACGTTAAAAGCCACGAAAATGTACTATTTCTTACCGTAATGGCGGCAATTTTATTTCGCTTAACGTAAATCTCTTAGCTTTAAAATTATTTACTAGTATCCTTGTAAGTAAATAAATCTTTGTAATAAAATAATTCGTTCATTTTCACGTGTTCATTCGTTTATCTAAAACTATTTAGTTTCCCTATGTTGCTATAAGATTAAAACTTGCACATAAATAAATATAATATCTTTTAATATAAGGTGTTACTCATTTAATTACTAATATTATTTGTTACCCTCTGATAAAAACTTAGAAGTATATGTTACTTTTAGCTTAACCGATCAAAACGAAAAAAATAATATCTTTTATCTTTTTCAGCATCTATCCCTCAATAAAATGTGAAAGGAAATGGCATTTTAAATCGAAAGGATGTAAAAGGCAAATTATATACTTTATATGCTCACGGTATTATGCGGCAAACTAAGAGAACTAACATTGACAACTACCATTAGCGTTTAAAGATCATCTTCAATCTACCAAGATCATCTTGAATCTACCAAGATTATCTTGCATCTATTACGATCTAATACATTTAAGAAATGGGTACATAATATTAAGGGATGATAACTTTATTTCAACTTAAACTTTATTTCATGACAGTTTAAGTATTTTCTTGGTAAAATTCAATTAAATAATAGTTTCATTAAAACTTTAGCATTAGTTATTGTTATCACGGAAACAACAGAATAATACACCGCCATCTTTATTTTCCTTGTTGATTTCACACTTCTTGTTACAAGAAAGTGCCAAGCAATAAACATATTTGTAAAAGTATCGAAATTGTTTTGAACCATTTTGTTTATGTATCTTAATATTAATATTCTATAAAGAATAAACAAAATTGCTAATAATATGATTAAAACACCTGATAAAGTAATAAAGTCTCTCCTTGAAAGAAATGTATGTTATAAGTTATATAAATTTTAGGTTCTATTCACTGGTAAATAAATTCATTTGAATGTCTTTTAGAGTACTCTCTGTTAGTTCAGTCATCGGAAAATTAAATATTATATTTCTGCTTGTTAAAACTTATGTCCTGACGTAAGGGTGCATAGTATTATGATGTAATTATGTAATGGATGACATTATACTTAATAATGTAGCTTGATGTCGCTATATATTAGAAGTCCCTATGTTCTATAAATAAATCTTATCATAAGTACTCTTTATGTTTCTTACAACATTATTAGGAAGAAATCGAGTTTTGTGTCATATCATATATCTAGGTACAGAGGATGTTAATTAAGTCGGAAGCAAATACACACTGTCATAGAGTAAATACGTTTAGGTAACAGGCGGCAGTGTCTTAGAATTAACAGGATCTTGTAATTTTCAAAAACTATTTAACTGGTTGTTGAGATTGACTCGCTTTTGAAACATTTCAGTACATTTGGTACAGTTTTACATGTAAAAAAAATAAATTCTTAAGATTATTTTTATAAGTGTAACATGTATTTTATATTATATACTATGCGTTGTATATAAAAATACAAACACTTACCAGTGTTCCTATCTGATGAGCTTGCATCATTGTATATTCTGTAGACACTACTTTAATAAGAAGTAGGTACCAAGAAGCCAGACAGGTAGACGGTACTACCGGCATTGCGCCAATAAATCACGAAACTACTCTGTATTGCACAAGCGTCCGTCACTTTGATTACCAGATTTACCAGATGTACCAGATCTAATTGCATGGGAAGAATTAATTGTTGTTAAACAGTATGAATTGAAGACAAATATTTTCTTAGGATGCCGAATTCGACTTTAGTTTTTAGAAACATTCATCATGTAATGAGAATCACCGGATTTGATGTGGTTTGTCATCTTTACTATCATCTTGAGGTTTAGGAGATTTAGACTTGCGTTAAGTGAATTGGGGTCAGTTTCTGCACTTGACTTTAAACAATTTTTTTTATATTTTTATTTTTTTTAAACTATTTTCTTTACGAATTCCACTAGTTCATTTGGTCTTTTAATTTTTTTATACATTAATTATTAAAATATTATTCGTTTTATTTGTTTCCATATTATATTTCTGTATGTAATGTGTAAATTTTTTCTCTTAGTTGTTAATTTCAGTCACTGTAATTGACAATATTTCAACATTCACTTTTAAATTCTATTCTTAAAGTTACTAGTTTACCCTCATATTTATTTCCTGCCCATGAATTTTTTTTGAAGGTATCCATGTCGTACCGATCTGGAAATACCACCAAAGGGAGTTCGTTCTACAAGCGAGTGGGACGTGGAAAAAATGTCCTTGAAAACCGCACAGTAGAGGATCGCCACGCATCTAGGTGGTAAGGATTGGAGGCGATGGCGTGCTGTGCGTTGATGAAATTCGGCGGCAGGCATCAGATCGAATAGTTCTTCGGAACATTCCTCGTTGTAAATGCGGTAGAAGACGCACAAAGAAGCCACGTCTCTACGCAATGCCAAAGAGTCCAGCCGTTCGCAGAGCACCGGGTCCCCGACCATCCGAACGGCTCTCCGTTGTACGCGGTCAAATGGTAGAAGCTGATATTAGGGTGATCCGGACCAGAGATGAGAACAGTACTCCATGCGTGGCCGGTCCTGCGCCTTATAGAGCGCAAGTCTTTGGCCAAGTTTGAAATACTGCCTCGCTTTATTAATCACTCCCAATTTCTTTAAAGGGTGTGCCTTTAAAGGTTAAATTAAATAAAATTATGAATTTAAGATATTGATTATTAAATGAATGTCCATCAAAGTGTTCATTAGTAAGAGAGTAATTACTAAATGTTTCTATTATATAATTTTAAGTTTTTGGTAGTTGTATATTGTAAATGTAGGTAGTTTGAGAATTGTGAAATTAATGTTTTTAAAATTTAATAAATGTTTATTATCTATTCCAGTGTAATTAACTATGTTTTGTAAGCGACTTTGTTAAAGCTTCTATGTTGTGTTATAAACTGGAGTATCCTACAAAGCCTGGCTCAAGGCTGTATTACAGGGCGGGTCAATCAAAGAGAACATTAAGTATTAATAGCTCCTTACTATAATGAATCGTATCAGATTTTAGGGTCTTCTCACATATTTTCAATGATTTTCGACTTTACTTCACTTTTCATGAGACCTCTTAGAACTATGATTCTTAGCTCACGGCTAAGGCTGTTTATAAGAAGGCTTACGTCAAATTATTATCTTCTGATTTTCTTTATGATTTTGGTTATGTTTTTTAAATCATCAGTAAAACATAAAAATCATCATATTTAATATATAATTTATTCGCAAGTCTAGCTTGAAAAATATTTTGGGGGTGAAATGATTTTTATTTGCCAGCTCCAAGAGCCAGATCCAAATCATTGACGCGTTATGGATTTCTGTTTCAGGATGTATTGTACATTCTGTTATCATCAAATGTTTTTTGTTTGAGTAATTTTAAATGAAGTGTGTGCCTAATAAAGAGTGTTCCTTGATGGTTATTTATGCTTCATTTACAATCATTGTAATCATTTTTATATCATTCATT
Source organism: Napeogenes sylphis (assembly GCA_959347405.1). Taxonomy (NCBI): domain Eukaryota; kingdom Metazoa; phylum Arthropoda; class Insecta; order Lepidoptera; family Nymphalidae; genus Napeogenes; species Napeogenes sylphis. The sequence continues at coordinate 21,772,129 of OY365788.1, read as the reverse complement.
TATTGTATTATAATCATTATTTAAAACATTAATCATTGACAAACCGTTTTGTTTATATGATAGTCGTTTCCTTGTTATAAATGTTTCAAAATGTAACATTATCTCAGTATATTTTCTACATTTACGACATTTGCGGAGTAACATTGTTTAAATTGTAAGATAAGTCATAAAAACTTTAGAAACGTTTTCAAGTACGGAATGACTTATCCTACTTACTCAGGCTAATACGACGCTGCTTATATAACAAATGCTACTTAAACATAGTAATAATAAATTTATATAAATATAGAATGTTTCTTTATCTAATAAAGAATGAATCTTTACAATGTTTATCTATACTGTAAAGTTAGAAACATTGGTTAGGATTTTCTAAAGAAGCCTAGTAGATGTCACCACCGTCCCGATAAAGACGATCACATATAGAATGCTTAATTCACCGAGATAGACAGCGATACGGTAGCTCAATTGGTAGAGCGACGTTTAGCATTGGAGTAGAGAGTCTAATTTTTAAAGATTCTATTACTCCTCTGCTTACAAAATTGCCGAGTAACATCAAAATACATTAAATTTGATTGATGAGAATGATGGGAATAAAAATGAAAATAAATTTTTTTAGAAGATTTTATAGTTCGATAAGGAATAAAGAAAACTAAACAATCATCGAGATAATGTGGCAGTGAACATTTTATATAAAAAGAGGCGGTGTCCATATCCATTTCAAAAATTCATTATCTGTATTTTTTTTATTTTGGGATAAAAGGAAAATTTATCACTAAATTGTTATGGATGGGGAAAACAATAATTGATGATTTAATGCCATTAAAATTTACTACATCTTCCTCTCCATGTAATTTCGTGGTCTGAGTTCCACAACTCACAACTCTATTAGTAAAATTACATTTTCTTACAGCGGTACAGTATATCTGCCACTGAAGGGGACATTTTTATAAACAGTAAAATTTTCAAGTAAAATGTGATCCTTTACATAATTACATCATAATGCTATGAAGCCAAACGTTAGTATCGTGAATGATATTAGCACATGAGATTTAACAAGCACTAATACAATATTCCATGTTTTTGATGACAGAACTAACGGTTTATCTTTTAGAGCACTATAAGAGAGAATGATACAATCTTCGAAGGTCAGGCGTTATTATAGTAACTTTATTTATACTTTTTAGAATATGAATATTAGAATATTGAAATATTTTTTACAACAATGTTTATTGCTTGGCACTTTCATGTATTCAAGCAAGTAGAAAATTAACAAGGAAAACAATGTTGGTGATATTTTATACTGTTGCTTTCGTGCTAACAATAACTAATGTTAAAGTTTCAACAAAAGCAGTATTTAATTGAACTTTCCAAAGAAAATAGTTAAATTTGAAACAAAGTTACCAACCCTTAATATATATACACATTTCAGTTTCAACGCACTGTGTTGAGGAATTTAAAACTTATAACACCAGAAGGAAACTTCTACGCTTTTGATAACCCGAAGAAAATGAAAGAGCACGTGAAAATGGACTACTTAATTTTTTCTTCAAAGATACTAGTAAATAATTAAACAGATAATCACTGAGGAGCGTAATAATATTGCGGGAAGAGGATGTTTTGAAAGCATTGACTGTGTACGTAACTGTCATTGTCAGCTGTCAATTTTATTTCTCTGAGTATAATTGCATAATTGTATAATGTGTAGTTGTCACTAATTAGTTTCACTTTTCATCTCAAGCGAGGTGACAATGAAAATAACAGAGAGACTTAAAAAGGAAAAGGTACTTACATTGTTTGTTTCAAAAGATCATTTTCAGTAAAATTCTTTCGATTTAAAAAGCCTTTTGGTTTTATAAAGTCATAGATGCTTTGAAAGATAAAAGTTACATTTTTTTTGTTTTGATAGGAAAACCTAAAAGTAACATATTTTTATGTTTTTATCAAAGGAACAGCAAGTAATTTTAGTACTGTGTAAATAATTATGTATGGTACTTTATATTATTTTTGTATAAAGTGAACCGAAATTACAATAATTAGAAGTAAAGTGCTCAACTCCTGATTCATGAATGAAAGTAAATAATTGTCCGTTGTACGAGAGATTTAATGTTCATAGTCTTTAGACAGACTTTAGGGTTTTTAATTTAATGTAAGCTATTAGTATTTGTCGTAATGCAGCAGAATTAAAATTAAATAATGCATTGTCTTAACGCATTGGGCTGTAACTATCTTTCTGTAATAAAGGAAATGTATTTTTAAGTTGACGCCGTCTCGTTTTCGCCCGAGTTCACTCAATTAAATGTGAATCCGAAGACGAACTACAAAAACTAATTAATAAGTGAGTGCTTATAAGACCACAGTATTTATGTTTAGTTGCAAATTAGTTTGCAATTGCAATTTATTAAGAACCAATCAGATAAGTGCAATATTGTGAGGAGTTGCAACTGTGTTTTTATTCTTGCGCTCTACTAATTAATTCAACAGAACATTCATAGATATTACATTCTTATTTATGTCGAATATGATTTTTTAATTTTTAACAAATTTGCAGATATGTAACTGGTATTGTTATTTTACAACGAAGGAGATAAAAGTATGTAGCTGATTGTATATATTCTTTTCTTACAGATATACTCTTCATCTAGTAAGATTATTATGTAGAAATCGAGTTTTGTGTGATATCATATGTTTGGTTACAGAGGATGTTAATTAAGTCGGAAGCAAATACACACTGTCATAGAGTAAATACGGTTAGGTAACAGGCGGCAGTGTCTTTGAATTAACAGGATCTTGTAATTTTCAAACATGCTTCAGGACTATTTAACAGACTGCTGAAACAGACCCACTTAATTTTTATTGTGTTAGTCATATTTATTTATTATAATTTAAATGGTAAATACATTGGAATTTACATGTTTTAGTTCATAAGTTTCAACAGTAGCGCCACCTACATAATTAATTATGGAATATTATTTAGTATTTACTGTTAAATGTTTTAAGAATTAGAAGCATAGAATATTTTAACATAATGTTTAATCTTTTATTAATTATTAGAACTTATTATAAGGTATAAATAATATCATCTGTAAGTTGGTTATGAAATTGTAAATTACCCTCGCCTAAATATTATAGTGTTAAAATATTATAAAACGAGTTGTAAGGGCTGCTCTCGCCCATTCTATTACAAATGGTTGTATATTAAACATTGAAGTGCAAGTACTGTGTATTACTGAAACAAGTCTTAACAATTGATACGTAATTATTAATATTTTGAATTGGAACAATTTTATCTCACATAACATAATTATTTAGAAAGCATTACAAGCTCTTAAAACAATAATATATATATATATATATATATATATATATATATATATATATATATATATATATATATATATATATATATATATATATATAACTATATCATAAAAATAAAGCTTGGATTTTTCTTTAACTTCAAATTTACGACAACTTAGCGTCTACGACTTTGCTGGTTAGAAAGTTACGTAACAAATAATTTATTGACTTACGGCACTATTATTATGTTAAGTACAACAACTTTTTCATTACTATTTTAAATTTCGTTACATAGTTTTCTTATTTTTTTAGTAACACCATAGTAGTAGTAATAGTAGGCATGTAATGATATGTGACAAGATACACTGGAGCTAGTATAATTAATACTTTAATTACAAAATAATTATAGAAGAAGTCCTTTTTGCAGGTGTACTATATATGACCGTATTTCTATACATATAATCTGCCCAACGAGAAAGAGAGATGTCCATTCACTTTAACTCCCTGTTAATGTCAAAGTTTTGAGGTACAGTTTTGTAAGTAAAAAAATAAATTTTGTTTTTTGACTAAGACAATTATTACCCAAAAACTGTGTTCGTACATAAATGGATAAAAATCCAGTGTTCTAATCTGATGAGCTTGTATCATTATATATTCTGTAGACACTACTCTAATAATTGGTCCCAAGAAACCAGACAGGTAAACGTTACTTCCGGCATTGCGCCAATAAATCACAAAACTGCTCGGTATTGCAGAATCGTCCGACACTTTGTTTACGAGATTTACCAAAGGGACCAGATTTTACTGCATGGAGTACATGGCCATTGCTTGATCCTTGGATCTTCTTAATCCTTTGATTAATGGTTGCTAAACAGTGTTAATTCAAGATTAATATTTTTTTAGGGATCGGCATTTGACCTTAGGTTTCAGAATTATTCATCAAATTATGAACATTTGCGTAAAGGAAAGTGGGATAAATTTGGATAATTAATTACATAGGTGGCGCTACTGTTGTATACTATTTCGTAACTTATGAACTAAAACATTTAAATTCCGATGTATTTACCATTTAAATTTAAATATAAAAACAAGAAGAATATTTAATAGTGTATTATTACCTCTTTTTACTTCACGCTTGGGGTCACTGTAAGTAAGAAAAACTAATCATCCAAGAAGTAAGACACTTGCCACATATATTTAACAAGTGCATAAAGCTCTAGGTAGAGTGTTAGTATGTTCGTTTGATTCGACAACTCCCTGGGGGTTTAAACCCTTTCGACTGTCTCGAAGGGCCTCGATATGGATTAGTTTGTATCTATACATATTAGTGCTCACTATACTAGTAGTGTACTGTATATATTATATTGTATTGCATTGTATTATAGTGCTATTAGTATAAGAATTCCAACCGAATTGACATCTTTTATATGAAACGAAAGAAATCATTCTGATCAGCAAGAGTATGTCTCAAAAGACTTTTAAAGCTTTTATGTTTTGTTAAAAGCTGGAGTATCCTAAAAAAACTCAATCAAGGCCGTATTACAAGGCGGGTCAATCAAAGAGAGCATTAAGTATTAATAGCTTGTTACTATAATGAATCGTATTAGTTCCCCACATACTTTCAAGGAATTGCGTCTAAACTTATTTTTCATGAAACATTTCAGAATAAAAGTTTTTATCTCACGGCTAAAGTATTCATATGTAGTCTTTATTCACATTTATTATGCTTTTATAATTCGCACGACATATAATTAAAGATACCAGTTATTCATAGTTTTCGCTTGAAAAAATAATTCGGGGAAAAAATGATTTACCTATGTTTTTTTAGCTAACTATGTATTCTTCTATATACAAACCCGAACCAAGTGTCTTTGTATGCAGGAAGTCATGAGGAGTATTCATATCTCGATTGTAATATGTATTATTATTATTGCTTAAAAAGTAAATAATCAAAAGTTTTTTTTTATTCCACATCAATTTAAAAAAAAATGATTGAAACGAGTATTTTCCTTGTTATAATTTTTTCGAATTGTAACAATCCTTAAATATGTTTTACACTATTCACTTATAAAATAAGTTATACTTTGTTGTTTAACTTATAATAGAAGTTATACTTTTCAATGTTTTACATGTACGGAACTTATCTTTTTTACTCGGGTTATGCTGGTTATGTTATTTTATTTGCTCTATCTTTATCCGTACAGATTATAAAAAAGTTTTTTTTTTAATTTGAAACGGTATGATTATCTTATTTAGTAATGAGTTTATTGTTGTACATTAAAGTAAATATAAATCGTAACTTTGTTTTTAGTATAGTCTCGTTTATAAAGATTACATAAAAGAAAAAAAGTATTTTATTAAGCTAAGTAAAATTAAACATACATTAATAATTATTTATAGAAAGATGAATAATCATTAGTTGAGTGTTCAATTAGATAAAGTTGGCTCTACGAGAGCAGTTCCCCCGAGACCGTAGCATCGCAAGGTCATACTGATTATTCAAATGATTGCAAGAATTAATTTCAAGTTAATTCATATCAGAGCATATGCAATAGTTTTCTTCAGGGACATGTCCTCTATACATTTAATATAATACCTTGAAGTGAATATTTAAATTACTGACCAGTATTTTTATACTGTTAGCTAGACGCTCTACCAATTATTTAATAATAAAATAAGTGTTAGTTTGCTGATTTGCCAACCAACAAAACAAAAAACAAATTTGATTATATTATGAAAGTATAAAATATGAAAATGTTGTATCTTGAAAGTTGATCGGTAAACAACAATTATGGTTTGTAACGCGGCAGTTTCACTTAACATCATTCCATAATATTTATGAGTACAAAACCGTCTAACTTGAGTTAGCAGCTGATTTATTCAGAATATGAATTCTCATCGGTTTGATGACTTGTAGCGTACATCAGAAGAAGAAAACCTCTCTTGTCTTGCTCGTAAGAGTATTGAGACTTTCTTTCGAAGGCAAATTTCTTAGGTACTTTTATAGTAGGTATATTTCTTTTCGTTACTCAAACTTATTGACAGGTTTTCGATATATTTCGTGTTGTTGCATTTTATGTGCATAGATCCAAGTGTTTTTATTTCTATCGTCAGAAATAGTTTTCGGTCTCATTTCTCTAAGACATTAGAGTAAAAAAACAATATGACTGTTAAAGGTAGTACGATGTATGTATCAAAAATTATGGAATGTAATATAAGTGTGTTACTAATTATATTGTGGGTTGGGAATTATCATATTTATATTTTTAAAAATAAATATTTTTTATTTATTATTTACTCTAGATTAATTAACTAGCTGTCAATAAAAAAAATATTTATCATACGAATGATACCATTTGGATCAGCAAGACTATGTCGCAAATGACTTTGTAAAGCTTCTATGTTGTGTTATAAACTGGAGTATCCTACAAAGCCTGACTCAAGGCTGTATTACAGGGCGGTTCAATCAAAGAGAGCATTAAGTATTAATAGCTCGTTACTATAATGAATCGTATCAGATTTTAGTGTCTTCTGACATACTTTCAATGATTCTCGTCTTTACTTTAGTTGTCGTACATGAAAATTTTCAGAATGAAGATTTGTAGCTCACGGCTAAGGTATTTATAATAAGGCTTTTATTATGTATAATCGTCATACAAGTTACCGTAATAATGTTTCGTCAGTGTAGAATATTGTTTTAGTTTATTATTAAAAAGCAGCAAAAGTAAAATATATGAATTTTAAATTACCAGTTTTTATCATATTTCTTGCTTAATAAAATATTTTAGAGGTGAAATAGATCAGGGAGATTTTTAAGCTAATCATATATTCTGTTGAAAATAAATCTAGATATATTCATCGTACTTGTGTTATCCGTAACAATATTCGACTTTGGGGAGTCCTGTCCGTTTCTCTTTTGTTCAGTCATCTTCCAACCTTAACCCATATTTAAACATTTCCCATTTTTTTAATTTCTCTGACCGCTTTATGTTATGTCGGTATTTATTTTTCAGGACAATGTATATTACTTTGTATTGACATCAAATGTTTTCTGTCTTGCCTTATTTTAAATGATCTTTTTGTAAAAATATATGTAGGTTGTTTTTATATATCATTACTAATGTATGAAATGTGTATCATTTTTAATTTTAGGCAATAGGCAGAATATCTTTTATTTTGTAATATTTGTTAATTGTCTTAAAAGAGACTATTATTATTATTATTTGTTAATTGTCTTAAATTATTTACGTACCGTCGCAACCCGTCATTTTGTTTAAATAATATTTTAAACCAGCAGTCATTAGAAGACCAATTTATTTTGAATGTTAATGTTAGGTCCTTACATTTGAAATTGGCGTTTTTCGTACTGGCCACTTTAATCACAAAATTCTCCTCTTTGGTAAGGAATTCCAATTTTAAGTTTTTACAGATATTTACTCATGAATTTTTGTTTCGTTGACCGTCATTCATTTGATTTTTTCTGTTTTTTTCTGTTTGCGTTAGTCAATTAAAAAAATATAACCTTAAAATATCGCATTATTTAAGAGTACGAGTCCAACGTGGTACCAGTGCTGCGGAAATGATTCGAAGGGTTAATGATGTGTACAGCGGTCGTGTTGTAAAATAAAACACAGTTTGTTTTTGGTTCCAAGGTTTTCGTTCTCTAAATTTCGACCTTTCGACCAAGCCTCGTGGACGGCCGGAGACCCAAGTTGATAATGAAGAATTGAAGGCTATTGTGGAAGCGGATCCATTGTACGCCACGTCCGAGTTAGCTATAGGCTGCGGTGTTGGTGATAAAACTGTTTTAATGCACTTGAAGCAAACTGGAAAAACTAAAGCTGGAATTGGAATTGGAAGCTTGAAAGGTGGTTGGATACTTTATGAATTGACTAAAGCAAACTGGCAAACGCCCGACGACTGCTGCGTTACAATCTGAACCTGAACCGACACAACCATGAAGGGATTTTAAATCGAATCGATAATTGAAAGCGCTCATCGCAATGGTTGGATCCTAGTCAGCCCGCCAAATCCTGCCCGAAGCGGAAATTGAGCAAAAAAAAAGTACTTGTGAGCGATTGGTGGAGTAGTGCCGGTATTGTTCATTACAGTTTTCTAAAATCATGCCAGACTAGTATGGCAGATGTCTATTGTCAGCAATTGAAAAACCATGATGGATAATCTCACTGGTAAACAACCTGGGCTGGTCCATCGCTCCACAGCACTTCTGCTTCACGAAATTTCTACACCACATACTACACAATAGACGGTTACCAAATTAGAAGAGATTCAATTAGAATGTCTAAGACATCATGCGTGCTCCGGGGAGCATGGATAAGTAAGGTTCCGGAACTTTACTCCAACAGATTACTATTTTTTTTAAATTTGGAAAACTTCTTGCAACGGAAAAATGGATGGGGCAGTCTAAATAGCCTTCAAAGATTTTATTGATTCCTGTCTGACTGGTTTTTTAGTTAAGGGATTAATGAACTATCTATACGATGGCAAAAGTGCATAGAAAACAATAGTTTATACTTTGATTAATTAAATACATTATATTAAAATATATAAGATTTTTTGTTCCTCCCATACAAAACGCCAATTTCATTTGTAAGGGTCTAGTAACTACTAGTAACTTGATTGTAGTCTTTCGAACTGATATTAACGTTTTATTTTTGAATTCCAATTATTACGGCCAATACTCCCAGGAGAAGATTTAAGCAGAACTGTTGATTGATTGATGAGGATGCAAGTCAAAGACATATTTTCTTTTTTAATTCACAGTCTGTTCAAACAAAGAAAATATTTTGAAATGAAATCTTCCTTCCACACTTACAACTTTTGTAGAGAAATGTTGCTTAACTCACAATAAAAGTTATATTAACTTTGGAAATGTTGGTATGTACGAATGACTTATCTTACTTACACAGGATAACCTGCTTCTATAGGTTGTTAAACTCAATATAAACTTTGTCTTTTTAGGTATATTCCTGTTTATAAGAATAGTATGACATATTTTACATTTTATATAATTGATATATATATATATAACTGTATTTTTTTAAAGAAAAAATATATATAATTATTACTTTAAATAGCAAGGTCGTACTGATTATTAAAATAGTAGCGATAATCCACTTCAAGTTAATTCTCAGTAGAGCATACATAATAGTTCACTTCGGGGACAAAACCTACATAAATCTATTTGAATAAAACGTTGTATATGATTAGTGACCACAGATAAATAATAATATACTATTAATTATAAAAATTCGTACGATATTTTTCCCAATTAAAGAAATGGTTTTGTTAGCATAAAGTTTCTTAAAAAAGAAATCACAATTACATTAATTCGCAATTAAACTCACTAATTAATGATACTATCATTCAAATGTTTTGTGATAGTCGGCAATGCAATCTGGAACAGTCAATAGAGAGACACTTGTTACTTCTGCTTGGCTATATACAACTACTTATATAATACAGTAATTTTGTATATAAAATCATATTTTATAATTTTAACAAATAAATATAACACAGTAATAATAACTTCAATGAGTTCATAATTTAAAGCTAAGTAAAAACCATGTAAAAGGATGAAAAAGTATTTATACAAAACCTTAATTCCTTAATAGGAATTAAGGTTTTGTATAAATTTAAGCTAATGTTGACCTGTAAATAATTCGGTAAAATAAAGTTACTTCCTAAACTGCAAATATTAATTCATTAGTATATTTTTAATATCGAAAATAATCATACGATAAGTTTAAATCAGACTCAAATAAATATGTTAATTATTAATTAATAAAACTTTTAACAATCCTTCGAATTAACACGAATTAACAAATTAATAAAGGTTTTCAGGGTATTAAATATATTAAATATGAATTGTTTTATGTGTGTGCCATATATCTCGTAATACTTTAACACCTAAATAATTAACATAACTCTAATTTTTAATTCTTCCTTCGTTCCTCTTCATGTTTGTGGCTTAAGTCCGCCATCTTACAATGGTTTTAGTAAAAGTATTAGGTATATCCATCATAAAAAGAGACATAAACTAAGCTATGCGGTTAACAATCTATTATTTATGTCATTATTGTCCTTTACAAAATTGCATCATAATATTGCATAACAACTCGTTAGTATCGTGAATGATATTAGACCATTAAGTTTTAACAAGCCCTTATATAATATTTAATGTTGATGACAAAACTAACAGATTATCATTTAGAACACTTCATTAAACAATGAATAGATTCCAAAAGCGCCAATGCTGAATTAAAATGGACACTTGTTGGTCATAGTATAAAGTCTCTCGTTTTACAGTTTGAATTTCATCAAAGAACAGGCTTCGTCAATTGGCAATGTGACTTATTTAGGTACCTTATTTATTTTTATTTATTTCTGTCTATTACATTCAAATATTACAATATTACATATTCATAAACACAAATCTTATCCAAAAGATTGACGCATTTATGGGGTTCACATGCTTTGTAACTAAATTATTAGATATAACATTACCTTGATCTTAAAACAATGTAATACTTATATAAAACAAAAAAATTATAACTACCTAAATCTTAAACTAACAAAAGTAAGAAAAAATAAAAGAGACAAAGTTCATACCTAAAATGTTACATTTGTGAGTGTGCTAAGTTCTTATTAATAATATAAAAGTCCTTTTCAACTTTTTTTGTTTCTTTTAAATTATGGTTTTTAATTTCAGTAATCAACTCCTTTGGTAACTTATTTAGAATACAAGGCAGGATGTAGGACCAAATTCTCTTTCCATATACATTATTATATTTTGGTACTGTAAAATATGGTAAATATGATAGATTTCGCATGAAATCAACTCTGTCATTTATTCCTAGGACATTAATTTTGTTATGATATTCTGCTATAATGTTCATATTTACTCTTTCGTAAACGTTAATTAAGCTACAGTGTTTAAATAAATGGTCGTAGTTATGTCTAAATTTATATTTAATTTTCAGTGGGACTATTGATTTTATTATTCTTATTTGTAGGTTATAAATTCTTTCTAGATGAGTTTTATAAGTTCTGCCATAGCTAGAGATGCCATAACTTATAATAGAATCTGCAAGTGACATGTACAAAAGTCTTAGAGTTTTATATGGAAGTTTATGTTTAAGTCTACAAAATTTTGCCAAAATAGTTCTGAGTTTACAACAAACTTCATCTATATGAGGACTCCAGTTAAAATGCTGGTCTATTTTTAGACCCAAATACATATGTTGACTAACCGTTTCAATTGACATACATACACATGGGGTGTGACGTCCATGCATACAGCTATGGTTATGCGCAACAATGCTTGGAATGAAGTTAGCTTTTTTATGTGGTGAGTGTATGTACATAAGCTTAGTTTTTGAATAATTTATATAAAGGTCAACATCATGCGCCCATTTACACAGATTATTGAAATCTGTTTGCATCATATCTCTTGCCATTTCCATGTTATGATGTGCGGTGATTAAACATGTGTCATCAGCAAATTGATACACAGAGCCGTGACGCATTATGTTGCACATATCATTGACATATATTAAGTACTCCGTAGGGCCCAAAACTGATCCTTGGGCTGTTCCTAGGGTAGATGGAATTAGTTCACTATACTCATCTGCTATGCATACCGAATTATATCTATTTTTATGATAGTCTTTAAGCAACTCTAATGCTGGGCCCTGTATACCATTTTGCTGCATTTTTTTATATAAAGTGTCATGTTTAAGAGTTTCGAATGCTTTAGTGAAGTCAATAAATAGGACGAGTATATGTTTTTTTTCATTTAAATGAGCATTAATTTCATCTAAAAACGAAGCTAAAAGTTGTGACGTATTTTTTTGTTTTTGAAATCCAAATTGTTTATTGTGAATTATGTTATTATGTGATAAAAATGTGTTAATCAATTGACCAAAGTATTTCTCTATAATTTTATCTAAGCATGATAATATAGTTATCGGTCTATAGTTGTTGGTATCAGTAAAACTTCCTTTCTTATGAATGGGTCTAATAAGACCGATTTTTAATTGATCCGGATAAATACATCTACTAATACACAAATTAATCAAGTGCGTTAAAATAGGAGTTAACTGTTGTGATAGGAATTTAATATCTTTTACTTGTATATTATCAATACCAGGCCTTTTTTTGTCCTTCATATTAGTTATTATTTTAGAGAGCGTTTCTTCATTAATTTTTTCAAAACGCAATGAGATGTTAGGTGTGTTTTTATAAAGTGTCTCATCTAATAATGGTTCGTCGCATGAATTTATAATGTTTTCAAGGTTATTTTTAAAGTCTTTAGAAAATTTTGTTGCTAGTCTTCTTGCTTTTAATTTAAAAGAGTTAATCAAGATATCGTCAACGGCATTCACAATTCTACCCGTTAGCCTATTTATTATTTCCCACGTTTTTTTTTGTATTTCGAAAGTTATCAGTAATTTCTCGTTTAATTGATTTATTTCTAGTTTTTACTATTTTCCTATTAGTTTTGTTTCTGTATTTTTTATATATCAGTTCATTTTTTTTATTATTTAAATCTTTCAAATGTATTTTTAAAAGTTCCATTTTTTTATTACTCATATTTACCATATTTTCCGTAATCCAACTATTTTTTGCTTTAGTATTAGTAGTAATATTAGTTTTATATTTACATTTATTATAAATAAAGTTAATTTTGTTAATAATGAACTCAATAATTTCATTTGGATCCTCGTTGAGCAAATGTGTATTCCAATTAATTTTACTTAATTCAATTCGTGTTTTTTCTCTATCTAGTTTAGTTATAGTTTTAGATGTACTCATACAATCCGGGCTTCTCAAAGAAAGGCCGGTTATATAGTGGTCCGCCAGCGCATTGAGCACGACTGCTGACTGGATCGAGTGGCCGCTACTGCCTCGCTCGCACACGTCGCGGATGAATATGTGATCTATACATGATTTGGATACGCCACTAATATTTTTCTCCACTCGAGTGAATTGTGAAATACAACATTCAAACCCTAGTTCATTCAGAGTATTCAAATATAATCTTACAGTGCTATTCATAATGCTAATGTCTATATTCATGTCTCCTATTAATATAGAGTTATTTGTACAAATAGATAACATTTTAGAAAGTTCAGTAATAAAGCTGCACTTACAAAGGTTCGGTGGTCTGTATATAACGCACAAGGATAATTTATACCCATCCAGGGTCTTCACTTCACCACACAAACACTCACAGTATTCTGCACTCACTTGGTTATTTACAAAAGAAATAGTTTTATGAACGTATATGATTATGCCGCCTCCTTTCCTATGATTTCGAAGTTCCGTGTACATAGAATAATTATTTAAGTTGAATAAATCTTTTGTGATATTCGATATGTTAGCTTCTGTTACTATTATAAGGTGAATAATTACTGGGCTAGTGTCCACGATATATTCCAGCTGTGAATGATTTTTAATCATCGACCGAATGTTGACATGTAGTAATAGCAATTTATTATGTTCTTTTCGTATATTCTTAGTGAAATTATTCCATGTTTCATAATTTGATTCAAATATTCCTGAGTCGTAATTAGTCATAATATTATACAGTTGATCGATGTATATTACGAAAATTATTTACTTTTATTTCTTTTGGCATTCTTTGATAATTTTCTCAATATCGTTCTCTGAGCTTACGTAGTAAATTTTATTATCACCTTCAGATTTTCGGACCATAACTTGCCCATTTTTACACCACACGTATTTACAAATTGAGGTTTCTTTTACAGCTGTTTTTGTTTTCCATAGTAGATAAGCTGTTGTCGGGGTCAATGCATCGCGTATGAATACCGAACGCTCGCCTTCTCCAACTAATTTCTTTCCAGTAACACTTGTGGTTTTTGCAGCCTTAATCCAATCGTTTCTCCTTCCTTCCCGTAAAGAAACTATAATCGGTGAATCTACCTTATAGCGTTCCGCTTGATCATTACTCTGTCGTTTTGGTTTCTTTTTTCTCACGACACTTACTACGTCTTCTATTTTTTGGTTAAGCGACTGACACAGTAACCTAGTGATTTGCTTTACGTCCTCGTTGTCCTTCTCAACAATACCACAAATCTCAATATCGTTTTGCATCTGTGCTTGTTCTAGTTTATTAACCTTTTGTTCAAGTACTGCATTTTTTAAATTAAGATTATTATATATATTATTTAGATTTTTACATTGATTTTCTACTAGTTTAACGCGCATTTCATAGTTTTTAATTTTCTCCTCGTACTCGTCTATTTTATTTGAATAGAATTTGAGGGTACTTTGAAGTTCATCCCGGATGATCTCTTTAACCGTCTGCCTTATTTGACGAGTTTCTTGACGAAGATCTATTAGCAGTTTGTCCTGGTCAACGTTATTCTGCCCTTCTGCATCCGTATCTTCATCCTCTGGGTCAGGTAAAATAACAGATAATCGTTTTGCTTTACCACCCGTCGTTGCGGTACAGCTCCTACATTTCCAATCAATGGAATCAGTTGAGGACAAAGTCGTAAGCTGCTCGGTGGATAAAGATACACAGGTGCCATGATACCACTTATTGCACTTGTTGCATTGCACGCCTGGTTTTCTTTTCGTGACTATTTTGCTACACTTTGCACACTTCGTCATATTTCAATTATTCGTTTTCGCAGGTAGGCGTTAAATAATTAGTTACGCGTCGTTACACTGTCGCAGCGAACGGTGAACTGATTTTCAGTTACTTTGATTATATCTTTCAGACTTTTTTTTTTAACGTCAGGAATCCTCATGGATACATCCTCATGGACACCTCCATAAAGGGGATGATGGAGGTGGTTATGTGAGACTCCTACTCACTAAACCTGACGGTTGCCGCCGCCGTAATAATGGGACACCACGGGATCGCTTTCGCACTCACCGCGATGCCCCAACGTGATCCACGGAGAGGGCACCCCGCAACGAGGAGCACCCATCCCTTTTTCGCAGGCTTGATAGACCGTGGAGGAATCCCCTTCCCCCACCCAAGCCTGCTGCCTCTGAAGGGGCCGAGACCCCCTTCTAGCTGGACTCAGTCTCAGAATCGAACCAGTTGGACAGACCGACTCGACCATTGACCGTGTCCAGCTCCGCCGCCGGTTATCTCCCCGAGAGGAGACCACCGGTCAGACCCCCTGGAAGAGCACACTCCCATAAGACCCAGTGATGCGCAGACAGCCTCACTGCAACACACTGGAGTCGAACGTGAGTCCGCTCACGTAGGGGGCCCAACGTCGAACCCGACAGGCCTTTACCGTCGGCCACGGTGATCAGCCGAGGCCAGCAAGAAAAAGGCATATGTCGGGAACCCACCACGCCCAGACCAACCATCACCAAGCGCAACTGTGGCGTCGCGCTCGGCAACGATTAATCCAGGCAACGTCTCAGACCGTCTCCCCACCAAGCACCCTCTCTAAAGTGCTTGGTGGAAAGAGGTCCAACCCTAACCGCCGCAGGCAGCCTCTCCCTCAGCAAGAAAGCGACCGCCGCGGACCCCCCCCACACAGCCGCGGAACCACTCCACAGTCCACTCTGATATCAGAGAAGTACCAGGAGTAATTCCGCAGCCGACCCCGGCAAAGAGGGCCTGCGCCCTCCCACCCTCAACGCCCAGGCCAACTTTCCAACGTGATCAAACGATGGAAAGAGGCCCGAGCCCCCCCGCAGACAGACCACCCCGAAAGGCAGCCTGCCCGCCAGCCAGCCATGAACCGGGCACAAACCCCCATGGCCGACCCCCACCGCGCCGAGTATTAGCCAACGGCTAATGCAAACCCGAAGGATCACATTAACCGTTGTTGCCCAGGGAGCATCGGCCCGTACCGCTTCCGATGCCACCGGACGAATCCGAGCAACAAGGGAAACAGACGGGCACACGAGGAGGTTCCCGGCGACGGCCCCCCAATATCTTTCAGACTATGATATGTTTCAAAATCATTTCTTGTAACTTTTTTGTAATGCAGGAAGTGAAAGTGGAAAATTGACAAGGAAAACAAGGTTGGCAGTATTTTATACTGTTTCCTCCGTTCTAAGAATAACTAATGTGAATGTTTCAGCGAAACTAGTATTAAATTGGATTGCCCTAAGAAAGTAGTCAAACTGTAACATATCTGAAACAAAGTTACCATTCCTTCATAAAATGTAAACCTTTCAGAACAATGTGTTGTAAAAGTTTAATAATATGAAAACTAAATAGATTTAAAAGGAATAGAAAACTATACAGAAAATAAAATGACATACGTCATTTAGACGTAGGTCATTTTTATTGTTTGTATATTTTTATAAATAAAAATGATATAATAAAAATGACACAGGTCATTTTTATTGTCTGTATATTTTTATAAATAAAAATGTTATAATAAAAATGACATAGGTCATTTTTATTTTCTGTATATTTTTAGAAGAAAAACCAATAGTGGTTTTTCTTTAAGGATCATTTAAATGTAAAGAGATTTACGTTCAGCAAAATAAAATTGTCATCATTACGATAAGTAATATAAACCATTTCAATAGTATAATTCGTTGCTTTTAACATTTTTTTATTTCTTAAACAAGTCAGTTTAAGAAGTGACATTCATATATTTATATCAAGCGAATAATTTAACCACTACAGATAAAACTCTTACAAATGTAAAAAAAGTGACAATTGTTCTAATCTGATTAGCTGTTATCATTATATTTTCTTATGACACAAAATTAAAAAGAAGTACCAAGAAGTAACAGAGGTAGTTGGCCCTACCGGCTTGGAGCAAATAAGTCGCGAAACTGCTCAGTATTGCTACGATTGGACCTCATTGAAAGGAATGTTTGTTGCCAAATAGTCAATAGATATTATTATAAAATAAAGATATATATCTTTAAGTACTCGGACTTCAAGCTTAAGTACCTGAGAGTCGATTATGTTAATTTTATTTAAACACAAATAAATTACCTATTTCAAACCATATTTATAAGATTTAAAAACATTTGTAGATGAATACCACCCTTTTTAAACACAAAATAAAGAGAAATTTTAAACTCTACAAACTGAAAAATATTACCCATTTTAAGTTTAATCTCTTGAAAATGCTGAAGAAAACATTTGTAAATAGAATTCTTTGCTTAAGCAACATTGTTTGCATGCAGTTTTTAAATATAACAAAGTATAAAAAGGGAATTTCTAATAGTTACCTCCCCTTCATAATATTTTATTATAATATAAGTTTGCTCTACTACCGTCAGTTGTAGTTAGAGAAAGTGTTAGTGGGATTTTGTTTAGTTTAAATAAAAAATATTTTTTAACAGTTATTATTATAAATTACCACTTGTCTGTTTATTGTACCAAGTTATTTATTAGTGCTTTTTATTAAAAAAAAACACAACATGATAAAGAAAGTATGAAATTTGGTGCAATTTTGTTAGATTTGAATAAAATCATTTTGTTATCAATACTTATTATGTATTGATTTATTGGAAAATTAGGAATATATTTAAGAAGAAGTGTGGAAATAAAGTTTGAATTTTTAATCATATCTTTTCTATGTTAAAGGAAATAACAATATGAATTTAAGTTATTTACTATAGAAATTATTAACGTCCATCTAACTGTCAATTAGTATGAGAGAATTTACTAAATGTTCCAATAATTTACTTTGAGGATAAATGTGTATTTAATGGTTCATATAACAGTCGTATGTACCTTAATTAATTTATTTTCTGAAGACAAGTGTAATGGATTTTACTAGATAAACATTGTGCGAGAATAAAAACCTTAAAAATATATTAAGGGCTATGAATTCTTAAATTAAAATTTTAACACTACGTTAATGCTTATTTATTAGTTTAATTAATTAATATTTATCAAATGACAAAACAATTTTGAATCAGCTAGAATGTTTTGTAAGCGGCTTTGTAAAGCTTCTATGTTGTTATAAACTGGAGACTTAAGGCTGTATTACAGGACGAGTCAATCAAAGCGAGCATTAAGTATTAATAGCTTCTTACTATCGTATAAGAAATCGTATAATCTAATCGTATTAGATTTTAGCGTCTTCCCACATTCTTTCAATGTTTTTCATCTTTACTTTACTTTCATGAATTTACCTTTCAGGAGTAACATTATTAGCTCACGGTTAGAGTATTTGTATAAAAAAAGGTTCTCTTCTCATTTATTATCCTCTTTTAAATTATATTCACTCTTTTGAATTACATTTTATATAAAGTCTTCATAATAAAAGTTATTAACATATTTTTTAGTAGGTGTAGAATACATCAATCGTTTATTAACATTACGGGTTGTGGATCAAATGTCAGATATATATAATTTAAGATACCAATTATGCATAGCGCTTCTTGACAATGTATTTTGAGGATAAAATGATTTATATTTTTCAGCATATTATATGTTCTTCTGAATAAAAACCCGGACCCATTCATCATTCGTGTGTTATCCGTAATAAGGTTCGACTGTATGAGTCCTGTCCCTTTCTCTTTTGTCCCGTTATCTTCCAACCTTAACCTATATTCAAACATTTTTGATACTTTGATTTTTCGGACTTGTTTTTGTTGATGTTTTATGTTTTTTTCCTAATTTATTTTTCAGAATGTATATTAATTTCTATTGTTTTTTGTCTTTCTTAATTTTAAATGACCTGTAAATGTGAAAATATTTCGTATATTTGTGGTTTATTTTTTAGTTTGTTCATTCGTATAATTGTTGTTTATTCATTGTGTATTTATTAATGTGTATTTCTGTATTGATTACATAGCAGCATATATGTTTAAGTGATATTCAAAGAATATTAAGAACCAATCCTAATTGTAGGTAAAATATAAATTATATTTTCTTTGGTAGAACCATAGTAGCTTGTTGTTTTTGTTTATATAATATACTATTAAATTTTTGCAGCTGTTGTGCTTCAGTTAAATTATGTTACGGTTATTTACATTATATATATATATATATATATAATAATTTAATCGAAGTGTGAAATAATATTGACCCACTCAATAGAAATAACCATTTAAATATATATATATAAAATCCATAATCTTAACCAAAAGTATTAATAACTTCAGTGAATACATTATTTGAACCCGTGAATAAAAAACCATTTATGATAATGGAATAGTATTTATACAAATGTTAATTCTCAATTGCTAAGTTTTTATTTTGTAAAATCTCGATACTGTGTTTTTTTTATTATAAATATAAAATATACTGTTAATAAAATATATTAGATATTAGATATTAATGATATTATGGATATTAAATACTGGTCGTTTTGTATAATCTGCCTTGTAATATTATAAAACCTAATTAATAGAAAACACTTATCAACGAAATGTCTCGTATTTTTAAAATAGTGATTATTAACTTATAAAATATCTCTTTATCTCTTGTATATAATTTAGGTTTAAAAATAGGTTTTTCTACCACTCCCCTCTGATATTTTTTTTAGCTATTACACAGTACATGTAATGTAATAAAAAAATGTTTCAAACTTTGTAGTATAGATAAACGATAAGACGAAATTAAAGTTTGAAAACATCTTTAAACATGTGTTGCCATGTTAAGCTTATTTAAATTTATATATGTATAGAATGAAAAACAAAACTGATTTATTTATCATTTTTAATTTAAATTCAAAACTTTATTTTCATCATTAATAACTATGGGGTTACAGATAAGGAATTACATGGCGATAAGAACAAGGATGAGGATGAGGAGAATAAAAGGTAATCCGTCACTTAGGAAACAATTACGTTTTTTTAAATTTACTTGTTCACTAACATAACAAGGAGTGGGATTGGAAAGTGGGATCTTAAAGTGCAGAAACAAAATCATTATAATGAAAGTAAATTGGCAAATTACAATTATGTTAAAGTTTTACTTTCCATTGCTTCATAATATTCATGAGATACATTACCGAAATACTTATGTTACAAACCAATTGATTCAGAATATGCAGTCCAATCGGGTAGATGACTTGAAGCGTACAATGAGTTACAGGCATCATCGCTCCGATCCACTCCCAAGTGCTCGAACAAATCTTTCTTGTTTTGCTTATAAATAGTATTAAGAATTTTTACCAAATACAAGACTTTCTTCTTAGGTACCTTCACTGTAAACTTGTTTTCATTACTCAAAATTATTGGATAATTACCTAAATTTTTCTTCTCGTTGTACTTTAGTGTTTTTGTTGTTGGAACGTATTTCCTTATTTTTGTTATCCAAGTGTTTTTATTGCAATCGACAAATACTTATATTTTCAGCTCACATTACACTTCAGTCACACATATTGCAGTTAATAAAAATATGTTAAACTTACTATCGTCACCGATTTTGCCAAACAATGTACTATTTCTGTTAGTTGGTCAAAGTCTCAGAAAAAAATAAAAGAAACCAACAAATCCATCGGACAATGGGGCAGGGAACATGTTTTATAGACACAGACGATAGACAGACAAATAAAGACATTTTCCGCATCCATTTAAAAATTTCCTTAACTGTAGTTTTATTGTTAGGGATAAATAAGATTTATCGTATGGACGGGGAAAAGAACAGATTCAATGCCATAAAAACGTAATGGGTCTTCTTATTATGTGTTCTAATCCCTATAACCCTTTTATTAAAATTATATTCTCTAAAATTGTTACATTATATCCAACATTAAAGTGGACATTTTATAAAATATATAACTGTAATAATTAAACTATGCGTTCATAATGCATTATTAAGTTTAATGTGATTCTGTGCAAAATTGCGTCATAATATTGAGCACCTGAACGCTAGTGTCATGAATGATATAAGTACCTGAGCTTTTAGAAGCACATACATAATATTCAATCTTTTCGACTACAGAACTAAAAAGACAATAATTAAACGTTAGAATACAATTTGCATTATTTTCAAAGGACAGCATACTTCGTTTCGTAAATTGTTTTTCTTGTATTATGGGTTACTCAGAATATTTGAATTACAAGAATTTACATATCCATATATTCTTTACACAAATTTGCATCCAAATATAACAAATGTAAAAACAATTTAATGCGATATCTGGTTTGGATATTTATAACCATGCTAACAATAACTAATATTACAGCTTCAGGGAAACCGGAATTAAATTGAACATAACAAAGAAAATAATTCAACCGTAATATATTCTAAACAAAGTTACCATAGCCAATTACAATGCGTTGTCCAAGTTTAAAACTAATGTTTAAATAAAAATATATTTTTTTAGGGAGATTAGTAAATAATTTAAAAGTCAAGAAATTTACGTTAATAATATTGCCGTAAGAAATAGTACATTAACGTGGCTTTTAACGTCGACTCGCGTTCGATGCGTTTAAACTATTGAAATAAAAAAGTCAGTTGAAATAATTTCATAATGGAAATGATGAAGGCAATATTTGAAAGTATTGAATGTATGCTTTACTTTTGATCTCCTAGCGTTTATTAAAGAGTAGCCTTTGAATGATGATCTTTAATAATAGATGTTTTATTATTGTCATTTTATTTACCTTTTATTCATCACTCAATAAAAGATAAATCACTCACTCACTCATCACTCACCTTTCACTATCACTAGTAAAAGGTGAGGATTGTAAAACTCTGGAAAATGAGGTCTTAGTCTTTCTTAGGATATTTTATTTCTTCTTGATAAGGTTCGTTTGTTGCAACTTGTGTCGTTTAAATTTAAAAAATCAAATATTTTAAGATTTCATTAAAGAGGCAGCATTTTTTTTTAGCATTTTAATAAATAACTCTTTATAAAATAGAATATAATACTGTATGCAAATATTTCCTCTATTTTATATTTTTATAAAAAAAATAATTGCGTATAAATAACGGTTTATTACAATTTACAATTACTTTAAGCATAATATTCTCAGTTCTTTTTCGTGAATCAAAAGAATTAATTTCGCATCATCGTAAGATTTCATGTTTAAAATCATAGTTTTTTTTTTAATTGAATAATAACTTTTGCAAATATTTGTTTGATGAAGCAGAATCGAAATGAAATAATATCTTGAAGCATTGCGCTGTAACTATATCTAATGAAGGAAATGTATTTTTAAGTTGACGCCGTCTTGTCTTCGCCCGAGTTCGTTCAATTAAGTGTGAATCTGATGACGCACTACAAAACTAATTAATAAGTTGAGTGCTTATAAGAGCAGTGTGTTTATGTTCAGTTGTGAATTAGTTAGCAGTTGCAATTTATTAAGAACCAATTATATAAAAGCTGTATTGTGAGCGTTTGCAACTTTGTTTTTATTCTAGTTCTCTACTATTTATATCAAACAAGACATTCATAATGATTGCTATATTCCTATTTATGATTAATATTTTTAAAATCTTTTTATGAATCTACATCGTATTTTATATTATTGATTTATGGTAGTATTTTTTTTTAAAGGATCTATAGTAAAAAGTATAAATGATAATCCATACTATTTTCTTGTCAATGTATTCTTCATTTAGTACGATTATTTGAAGGATATCGAGTTTTGTATTATACTATAAGTTAAGCTACAGAGAATGTTAATTAAGTCGGAAGTAAACATGGACCGTCATAGAGTCAATATGTCTAAGTAACTGCATGGCAGTGTCTTAGAATTAACAGGATCTTGTACTTTAGGACCAGTTAAAAGGCGGCTGTCATAGACCAATTTTTGAGATTAAAAAACAATGTTATTATGCTCTAACAAATGTAGATATACTTTTTATTTAAATGAAAATATATTTATTTTAATTTTTTTTAAGGTTAATAAGATAATACATATATAATAATAACATATATTTAATAAACATTAACTTTAAAATCACAACCTATATGATTTTAATATAATGTGGTAAACATTGCTGGTTAGACAATTATGAAAACAATTATTTATTTACTTCCTATTATTTTTTGCTTATTCCCCATTGGCGGAAATTCTAATGTTTCTAAATGATGATAAGTATGTCCATATATGTATGTTTAGTTGTGGACATTTTTAAGAAATACAAATTAAGGTACAGCTTTATATGTGAATAAAATCGTGATAAATCATGTTTTATAATTCAAAACAATGATTACTTAAATACTATGCCTTCTATATAAAAGTCCTAACAGTTAACAGTGTTCTAATCTGATTAGGAGTATCATTCCATAGTTTGTATATGCAGCTCCAATAAAAAATCCCAAGAAGACAGTTAGACGGTGCTTCCGGCTTTGCGCCAATAAATCACGAAACTACTCGTTATTACGGAATCGTCCGGTACTCTGATTAATGTACCAGAATTGACAGTATGGAAAGGATTCTTTTGTTAAATAGTATAAGGGTAAAATATATACATATATACATTAGTTATGCTAATGTCAGAGTTACATAAAATAAATCAATCTAGGACTCCGAATTTGATTAAATGTATTTGGTAAAGACTGTGAATTAATAGACTTAAGTAGATATTGAACATTGTACTAAAAAGGAAAAACTTTAAATTATATTGTGGGTTGAGAATCGTCAAATTATATTTATTTATTATATACTCAAGTTGAATTAAATAATGTACTTAAATAAAAAAAATTGGAAGAGCCGGAATTTTCGTAAGCGACTTGTAAAGCTGCAATGTTGTGTTATAAACTGTGTATGAATGGTGGTAATTCTATGTATGTAGTATCCTACAAAACCCGGCTCAAGACTATATTATAGGGCGGATCAATCAAAGAGAGCATCAAGTATTAATAGTTCGTTACTATAATGAATCGTATCAGAGTGCAGCGTCTTCTTACATTCTTTCAATGATTTTCGTCTTAACTTTTACTGAAACATTTTAGAATGAAGTTGTTTAAGTCAAGGCAAAAGTATTTATAAGTAAATTTGCTGTACATTTTTTATCTTATTCTAAATTAAATGCGCTCTTTTGTTATATACACTCTTCATACAACTTACCAACATATCTTTTAGTAAGTGTTGAATACATCCATCTTTTATTAATATTACGGGTTGTGGATCAAATGTCAGATATATACATTTTAAGATATCAGTTATTCATAGCCGCTTCTTGACAATATATTTCGAGGATAAAACGATTTATATTTTTCAGCATATTATATATTCTTCTGAATAAAAACCCGGTCCCATTCATCATTCGTGTGTTATTCGTAATAAGGTTCGACTGTATGAGTCCTGTCCCTTTCTCTTTTGTCCCGTTATCTTCCAGCCTTAACCTATATTCGAACATCTTTGATACTTTGATCTTTTTGACTTGTTTATTACATAAATTGATGTTTTTGTTGAAGTTTTATGTTTCTTTTAGAATTTATTTTAAAGAAGCTATTTTAATTTCTACTGTTTTTTGTCTTACTTAATTTTAAATTATCTGTAAATGTGCAAAAAAATACCATATTTGTTGTTTATGTATTAAAATGTTTATTATCTAATAATATGTATTCCAATGGTGATTACATAGTAGCACGTATTTATGAACCAACACTTATTTTAGATAAAATATTAAGTATCTCTCGTTTATTATATTTCATAATTGTGTTACAAGAAAAGATCGCATTATTTAAGAAGAAACATAGTAGCTTGTCCTTTTTGTTTATATAATATGCTATTACATTTTTGCAGCTGTTTCAGTGCAGTCATCACTGCAATAAATAAATATAAACATAACGTAAATACATCTATTTACATAATGTTTATGTTTTTTTATTAATAGTAACTTAATCGAAGTGTGAAACAATATTGACATACTAAACAGAAATAACCATTTGTATATATACCATAATCATAATCTCAACCAAAAGTATTAATAACTTCAATGAGTATATTACTTGAACCCTTAAATAAAAAACATTTATGATAATGGTATAGTATTTATACAAAACATTAATTCCCAATTGCTAAGTTTTTAATATGTAAAATATTGATACTGTATTTATATTTAATTATAAATATAAAATATACTGTTAATAATGAAAATCATACGGTTACTTTAATTAAACTCAAACAAATATGTTGATCATCAATTACATAATATTTAACAAACACAGGAATTAACGTGTTTAACAAAGATTTTAATGGTTTTATGGATATTAAATACCCTTTCATATTATAAAACCTAATTAATAGAAAACACTTATTTAAAAATATAATAATTACACATTTTATCGGCGAAATATCTCGTATTTTTAAACATAGTGATTATTCACTTATAAGATATCTCTTTTTTAGCTACTATACTGCACATAAAAAACACCATAATATATTTTAATGATGTTACAGTGCTAGCTCAAAACATTATTTGGGTATGAAAAAAATACTATTTTCTTAAATATAGTAACAAGTCTGGGGCTAACCCCAGGATATCCCTAAGAATAAGGATAAAAATAAGTTTGAGGATGAGGTAAATGATTCAAATGAAAATTTAGATTTGCATTAGATAAAATTAAAGGTAAACCGTAGCTTAGCAACCTGTTATTGTTGTATATGTTATTAAATATAGAAAAGTAGAATCTTTAACTAATAAATGAATGAATCAATGAAGGAATAAAAATGAATGATTTCAACCTGTCGGCTTACAATTTGCATTCATGCATCTTCAAAGTACAGGCGTTGTCCATTCGCCAGGTGATTTATTTACTTATATTGTAATTAATAATTTTGATTAAACCTTTCAGAATAGGAATGTTAGGATTTATTACTAAAATGTTTCAAAATAATTTTCAAATATTTACAATCATGTTTATTGCTTGGCACTTCCTTATAATGTAACTATAATATAATGAAAACTGTAATATATTTGAAACAAAGTCCTTCATGTAATGTACATATTTCGGTAAAGTGGGTTGTAAAAGTTTAACAATATTAAAACTAAATAGTATTAAAAAGAACAGAAAAATATGAATGAAAGAATAATAATTACCAATTTTTTTTTCTTTAAAGATAATTTAAATGTCGAGAGATTTACGTTATGCAAAATGAAATTGCCATCAATATGATAAGAAAGAATATGGATCGTAGCATTAAGCTTTTAATTTCTTGAACAGGTCAGTTTAAGAAATTACAATAGGTAATATATTTATATCGCGTGATTAATTTCATTACTGAAAATAGACAATCACTGAAAAGCACAACAGTTTTGCTTGAAGAGAATGTTTGAAAGCATTGAGTGTATATTGTCGATGATCAACTGTACACACATAGCCACATTTGTATAATCATCTTTTCATAATAGATGTTCGCTGTCGATGTGAACCTGCAGTAGACAGTAAAAGCATAATACACGATACCTTGAAGTCTTGTTGTTATTAATTAATTAAATTTTTTCATTGTGAGTAAATAGTAAAAAAAATGAAAGAGTTTTAAAAAGAAAACTTTGGATGTTTTGAAAAGAAATCTTTGTCTTTAAAAAAATCGTTTACGTTTTCCTTTTACGTTTAATTGATTGATAGTTGCTGGTTTTTGCGGTAAATCTATTAAATAAGTTTCATTGTGAGTCTTTCTAACGGTACCTTACTTTTTCTCGACAAGGTCCTTAAGGGTTATCTTTGACGAATAGAACTAAAGGCAGAAAGGTAGATAACCTTGTATCGAATATTTAATTATAGGGTGATCAAGTTAGCACTCCAATTTCATGAATAATGCTTTTTTATATTATAACATAAAACATTATTTATACAATTATTTTTAAAAGTATAACTTAAAAAAAAATTGTCCAAAGGTGAATCCAAATTTAAGCTTATTTTGAGTATTAAGTTTTTTTTATTGTTTTTTGTCAGTCTATGCTGTTAGCCCTGTTGGCTATTACAGCGTCAACGGGGAGAGTATTAAGTACCTACTCAATTCTTTGTTCATTACTGAAATGAAATACTTGTCATCGTATTAGAAATTTAATGTTCATAGTCTTTAGACAGTCTTTCGGTTTTTAATTTTAATGTAATCTATTAGTATTTGTAGTAATGCAGCAAAATGGAAATGAAATGATGCATTGTCTTAAAGCATTACGCTGTAACTATCTTTCTGTAATAAAGGAAATGTATTTTTAACTAGCCGTCGTCTCGTTTTTGCCTGAGTCCGCTCAATTAAGTGTGAATCTGATGACGAACTACAAAAAGTATTAATTAATTAAATGTTTATAAGAGATCAGTGTTAGAGTGTTTATGTTCAGTTGGGAATTAGTTAGAAAAAAACAAAATAAAAGGTATGTCGTGAGGGCTAAATCTACGGCTTTTTTTTAGGGTTCCGTACCCAAAGGGTAAAAATGGAACCCTATTACTAAGACTTCGCTGTCCGCCTTTAGGCTGTATGTCATGATTCCTTATAGCTAGGCAGTTGATTTTTTTACAGATGATGTGTATCTGTTGCCATTATATTTAGAAATACTAAAAACAGAAAAAAATAAATATTTACGAGAGCTTATACAACAAACGTATTTTTTTTTTATAAATTTATTGGTTTTATTTATTTAAATCTTTATAGTACAACAAAAAATAAGCAATTGGCGGACCTAATGCTAAAGCGCTCTCTACCAGTCAACCGAATCACTATACAAAGAAAAAACAACTACAAGGCTTCAATACAAAAAAAAATGTTTAAAATGAGTCGCGTTACAAAACTAAAGTATATAATACATATTCAATTTAATATATCATAAGTTTTTAAATTTAAACGTATACCTTTTTTTTAAAAGCTAGCTGCTTATTAGTAACACGCCGAGATAATTATGCAGGACTTCGGTTTTATTTCGTGTAGGTACTGTGAAAGAGGAAGACAGAAAATCAGTATGGTGTAAAGAAATATTTAAACTAAGGTTGGACGACGAACGAAGATTCAAGTTGTGAGTTCTCCTGAGTAAATGAACTTTGAATTTCAGATACAGAGGAGAAGAAGGATCATTCAAGATGGAAAAAAGTTTAACTAAAGTTTTCGATACACGTCTTTCCCGGACGGAAGCTATCTGAGCTTATCCCGATACTGAGAGATATGGTCAAATTGAAGTAAGCCAAAAATGGATCAAATGACACTTTTAATGACGGGATCTTATATATTAAGATTAGTTTCAGAGATGTTAGAGAAACATACGACTGAACGAATGAGAGTCTGTACTAACAGTGTTCTGATCCAAATGGGTAAAAAGTTTTATTTTTATAACAGCAACAGTTAGACGTTTGATATATTGATAGAATATTTAATTATTTGATCATTTTAAAACTACATAATTAAATTAAAATTAAATAAACTTAATTTATAAAATAACTTAAACATCAACTAAAATTATTTAAAAGGGGTGCCTTAAGTATTTAACGGTTTTAAGTTTAATGTTTTTCTTTTGTTTTAATAATAATAATATCAACATATTGATACAAAATTTAGATAGGATAAATAGTATTTTATGTTTATGAGTTATGTTGGCGTTGTCATTTTAAGCCAAAAGAGATGAATCTTAGAATATTAGATGATAGTCCATATTTTTTTTAATCAACATATTCTTCATCTAGTTAATGTTTAGTCTAGATATATGTTTAACGATAGATAATGTTAATGAAGTCGAAACCAATACAAACTGTCATGTATTAAATTATTAACAGTATTTATACACGTATTTATTATTAGTATTATTTATTAACAGGATCTTGTAATTGTCATAAAGAGATGGATCCGGACTTGTCATTGTTATTATAAAATTTAAAATAATGACTATTGTTTTAATTTGATTAGCTAGTGCTAATACCATTCATTCTATATTATTTGTACACAGAATTAAAAAGAAGTCCCATGAAGTAAGTAAGCAAGCCAGTCAGTCGAATATTTTTCGTCCTAACTTTTACTGCAACATTTTAGAATGAAGATCTTTAACTCAACACAAAAGTATTCATAAGAAAGAAAGTTTTGTGCACATTAATTATCCTATCTAATTTAAATTCGCTCTTTTGAATTAAATGTTATATATAGCCTTCCTACAGTATACCAACATATTTTTAGTAAGTGTAGAATACATCCATCGTTTATTAATATTACAGATTATAAATGTCAGAAATATATAATTTAAGATACCAATTATTCAGCTGTCTCTTGACAATACATTTTGGGTATGAAATGATTTATATTTTTCTGCATTTTATATATTCTTCTGAATAAAAACCCGGACCCAACAATTCATCATTCGTGTGTTATCCGTAATAAGGTTCGACTGTATGAGTCCTGTCCCTTTCTCTTTTGTCCCGTTATCTTCCAACCTTAACCCATATTCAAACATCTTTGATACTTTTTGACTTGTTTATTTTATGAATCCATGATGTTTATTATTCTTTCCGAATTTTTCTTTCAGGATAATGTTTATTAATTTCTATAGTTTTTGTCTTTCGTTATTTTAAATTACTTGGTAATTGTGCAAATATATTTATATATTTGTGCAAAATGTTATCTTCTTAGGATTAATAATGTAAACTATGTACACTTTGGGGTTACTGATAAGGAATAACGTGGCGTTAAGAATAAGGATGAGGATGAGGTAAATGATTGAAATAAATATTTAGATTTAGATGAGATAGATTTAAAGGTCAACTGTAGTTTAGCAACCAATTATAGCAATCAATTATTTTATAATAAATTTAGCTTAGTTCACTTACAAAACAGGTAATTTTAATATGTTATTTTCTTTCCATTGTTGCATAATATTCATGATACATAACCGAAAAACTTGAATTATAAGACAATTGATTCAGAATATGTAGTTTAATCGTGTTAATGACTTGGAGCGTACAATGAGTTACATGCATCACCGCCCCGATGTTCTGCCAATAGCACGAGCAATCCCCTCTTGTCTTGCTCGTAAAATGTCTTCAGAATTTCTACCAAAAGCAAGACTTTCTTCATAGGTAACTGTAAACTTGTTTTCATTATTCAATGTTATTGGAAAGTTTCCAATATTTTCCGTCTCGTTGTATTTTAGGTGCATAGAGTCAAGTATTTTTATTGTTATCGACTGCAATATGTTCTCTAACTCCAAAGTCTTAACTTTGGATTTTTTGACTATAAAACTATTTCATGGTAGTATTGTCACTGTCACTGTCACTTTAACATATCTTACATTATAAATATTGACATGTTATATTATTTGGTTTGAAAGATAGCTTCATACAAGGGAATATATTTTTTATTTAAATTAGTGTGTGACCCAAATACTTATTTGAGGAATATTTTTTATTCCCATACATTTAAAGGACACAGAAGTCCCATTACGAATAAAGGAAACTAACAAGATAATAAGGCAGTGAACATGTTATATAAAGACAGACGGTTTCTGTATCCATTTCAAAATTTTCTTAACTGTAGTTTTTGGTTCCGGATAAAAGAAAAATATTGATAAATTGTTATGGACCGGGAAAACAATAAGTGACGATTCAAAGTCATAAAAAATACACTGACGTTTTAATCACCTTAATTGACCGAGCTATTCCCCATTTAACCACTGTATTAGTAAAAATGTATTTTCTTACATCGATACAGTTTATCCACAATTAAGCTATGCGGTTTCTGATGCATTATTAAGATTTAGTTTTTTACAAGTTTGTCCTTTACAAGTTAGTACCGTTAATATCGTGCTAATATTAAAAGCACTAATTTAATATTCAATGTTTTTAATGACAGAACACAGAAGATGAGAGTTTGTCCTGTCATTTCACCATGTATAGATCCTAAATGTCATAAAGCATAATTGTTATGGACATTTGTTGTTCTAATTAGATGCGTTTTGACCTGCGATCTCCATTATTATTATTTATTTTATAAGGACATGTTTGGTACTTCATTACGTAATTGTTTTTTTCTTTATAGATTACTTAGTTTATTCTTTTTAGAATGTGTTAATATGTATAAGCATATAAAGAATACTTATACGTAAAAATAATATATATATTTTTTTAATGAACATTTTTTTAAATTTAAATTAATAAAATTTATTTGATTTAAATTAAATTTAAATCTGATTTTGATTTTAAAAAGAAACGGTTTCATATTATTACATTTTGGGAGTTCTTAATAATCAAGCAAGTAGAAAATGAACTGCAAACTTAAAGTTGGCAGTATTTTGTACTGTTGCTTCCGTGCTAACAATAACTAATGTTAAAGCTTTAGCGAAACCAGTATTAAATTGAACTTTCCAAAGAAAACAGTTAAACTGTAACATATTTGAAACAAAGTTGCCATTGCAATTATAACTGTCCAGGTTTAAACTTATAGTGACAATCGAAAACTAATAATGTTTAAATAAAAAAAATTTAGGATGTTAGTAAATAATTTGAAAGTCAATAGATTTACGTTAAGTGAAATAAAATTGCCACCATTACGGTAAGAAAAAGTAAATTTTCGTGGCTTTTAACGACGACTCAAAGCGTTCGTTTCGTTTAAACTATTTTGAAATAAATAGGTCAGCTGAAGAAATTACATTCAAATATTTATTTCGAGGGATTAAACTGACAATCACTGAAAAACATAATGATAATGATTATGAGGATATTTGAAAGTATTGACTGAATACTTAACTGTCGATTTCCTAGTGTTCTTCGAAGGGTGGCTGTTGTACAATGATCTTTTAATAATAAATAGATTTTCGTTGTCGATGTGTGCTGTAGGTATTAGACACAATGGCATGAGAGATCAGGGTCTTGTTGTTACTGATTCTTTTACTTATTAATCGCTATCGAGTAAACAGTAAAATAACTGAAAGTCTTTTGTGAATAAAAAAAATGTTGTTTAAAAAAAATATATATTTCTAAGTTTTCATTAAAGGGTCAGCAAACTTTTCAGCAATTAAATGAATAACAGTTTATAAAATAAAATATTAAAATATATGCAAAAAAATGTGTATAAATAAACCGATATTATCATTACTTTTTGGATAAAATGCTCAATTGTTTTTTTTTAATGAAATGAATTAATTTCCCATCGTCCTGAGATGTCATGTTTGAAATCTTTAGTTTGATTTAATATTTTTTTAATTAAATGTAAACCATTAGTATTCGTCGTAACATAGCAGAATAGGCAGTCTTAAGGCATTGCGCTGTAACTAAATTTAATGAAGGAAATGTATTTTTAAGTTGACGCCGTCTTGTCTTCGCCCGAGTTCATTCAATTAAGTGTGAATCTGATGACGCACTACAAAACTAATTAATAAGTTGAGTGCTTATAAGAGCAGTGTGTTTATGTTCAGTTGTGAATTAGTTAGCAGTTGCAATTTATTAAGAACCAATTATATAAAAGCTGTATTGTGAGCGTTTGCAACTTAGTTCTCTACTATTTGTATCAAACAAGACATTCATAGTGATTGCTATCGTATTTTATACTATTGATTTATGGTAGTATTTTTTTTAAGGAAGGATCTGTAGTTAAAAGTATAAATCCATACTATTTTCTTGTCAATGTATTCTTTATTTAGTTCGATTATTTGAAAGATATCGAGTTTTGTATTATACTATAAGTTAAGCTACAGAGAATGTTAATTAAGTCGGAAGTAAACACGGACCGTCATAGAGTCAATATGTCTAAGTAACTGCATGACAGTATCCTAGGTCTTAGAATTAACAGGATCTTGTACTTCAGGACAAGTTAACAGGCGGCTGTGATGACCAATTTTGGAATAAAAAAAAATGTTATTATGGTCTAACAAATATAGATATACTTTTTATTTGAATGAAAATATGTCTATTGTTATTTTTTTAGGTTTAATAAGATAATACATATATGTCGGATAAAAGTTAGAAAACGATTCAATTGAAGTCAAATTGGAATGCAGGCGCCATCTAGTGGCGCTATACAGAGTCTGGGAGGGGCAAACGCCGAGAAGATAGAATCAGTAATCGTCAGATTGTCTCGGTGATAGCTGGTCTCTCAGGAACTGTACTGCGTTCCTTTGTTAATTAAACCGTTGAATTAAAAGTGATCAATTTAGTTAAATTAAAATTATTATCAATAGTAAATTATCATTATTATTCAAAGTGACTTTTATTTATCTGCTCGTAACCACCGCCTGCACGTTCCACAACATGTCCGAGAACGACCCAAACTACCTTTTGCCGACATCAGAAGTGGGATCCGAGCGAGCAGATAAATCCGCGAGTGATATACGTACAAACAATCAGTGGCGTGAGTTATTCAAACAGCAAAATGAAAACGTGAAAGCATTAATTCAAGCGTTATCGGCATCCAGTTCGTCTAGAAATAATGTGGTGCTGCCTGAGTTTAATCCCGACAACATGGAGGTAGATGCGAGGTCGTGGTGCGCGACCGCTGACCTTTGCTTTGAGGACAACCCAATACAAGGAGGACAGCTTATCATGGTGATCAGCAAAGCGCTCAAGGGAGCGGCCTCGGCGTGGCTGAGCCAGGTTACTTATCCTGGCATGACCTGGTTGGAGTTTAAGGATCTGTTTATCGCTAGGTTTGTCTGTACTGAGACAAACGCAGGTACCCTCATTAATTTTTATAATAGTAAACCAAACGATAATGAATCATTGCCAGTTTACGCAAGTCGCTTAATCTCGTCGTTATTGACTCGGTGGAGAGATGCAAGTAAAGAACAGATTGCAGTATCGACAGTTCTTGCGCACATAGCCCAGTTTGATTCGCGCTTGCAACGGCTTGCTTTTACTACCGAAATTTCTTCGCGCCAACAACTCCAAAATGAACTGCAAGCATTTTCATTCTTAAAACGGAAATTTACCAGTACAAATGACACAAAATCTGTTCCTGATTTTAAACGACCTAAATTATCTACGTTAATGAATCTCAAATGTTTCCACTGTGGCAAAATTGGTCACAGGCAATCGGCATGTCGACAAAAATTAATTAATGCTTTTGCTTCGCCTGCAACCCAGCCACTTATAGCCAAGCAGAGCATCATGTGCTTCAAGTGCGGCGAGCCGGGACACGTCGCCAGCCGCTGTACCAGCGGTGTGCGGCCGACCGGACCGGGCGGTTCGCAAGCAGAGCGCCGCGTTGACATTTGTGTGGTAAAGCCTCCGTCGGGAACACTTGAACATAATGGTGAGTCGTTTCACTTTCACTATGACTCGGGAGCTGAGTGCTCACTTATTAAAGAGACTGTAGCCGCAAGGTTTAGAGGAAAACGAGTATACAACATAGTTTCTTGGACTGGTATAGGACAAAGTAATGTTAAATCGACCGAACAAATTTTAAGTATTGTAAAAATTAATGACCACTTTTTGGAGATCTTGTTTCATGTTTTGCCTGATTTCTACTTGCGTAGTCAAATCATGTTAGGACGTGAAATTTTGGTTCAAGGGTTTTCCGTAAATATGACCGCTACTGAGTTTTTTTTGTCCAAAAATAGCCTCGTTAATAGCTGTACAATCGAAAATAGTTCATTTAATTTTGATCAATTCGATACCGACCTTCCTTTACATAAAAAACCGCAACTTTTAGAAATATTGCAACAATATTCAGAATATTTTACAACTAGTATGCCTACAACACGTGTTACTTCCGGTGAGCTTGAAATACGACTTATAGACCCGAATCGTACCGTTCAGAGGCGCCCCTATAGACTGTCCGTGGAAGAACGTAAGGCAATGCGTGATAGGGTAAATGAGTTTTTGCGTACTAACATAATATGGCCTAGCTGCTCGCCGTATGCAAGCCCAGCTTTACTAGTTAAAAAAGCAGACGGATCGTATAGGATGTGCATTGATTATAGAGATTTAAATGACAACACGGTTCCCGATAGGTTCCCTCTCCCCTTGATTCAGGATCAGATTTCTCGACTTAATGGTGCAAATTATTTCACAAAGCTTGACTGTGCGAGTGGTTTTCATTTGATCCCTGTCAGATGCGACTCAATTGAGCGAACAGCATTCATAACACCCGACGGCCAGTTTGAATATTTAACCATGCCATTTGGTCTTCGTAATGCAATTTCTGTATTCCAAAGAGCCATTATAAAAGCTTTAGGTGATATTGCACATGATTACGTCATAGTTTATGTCGATGACGTCTTAATAATCTCAAAAGATGTAGAGCAAGGACTTCAACGTCTGAATACCGTACTTGATGTACTGACTAAAGCCGGTTTCTCTCTTAACCCCAAGAAGTGCTCCTTCCTTAAAACTAAGGTAGAATTTCTCGGTTATGTAGTAGAAAAGGGTGAAATAAGACCTAACAAACGTAAGATAGAGTCACTCACTGCGCTACCACCTCCCGAATCCGTTACCCAGTTGAGGCAGTTTATTGGCCTAGCGTCATATTTTCGTCAGTTTATTACACAATTTTCTTGCATCATGGCACCGCTTTACAAACTTACATCCCTTAAGGGTACTTTCATTTGGAAATCTGACCATGAACACATACGTCAAAAGGTTATTTCAATTTTAACAAAGGACCCTGTCCTTACGATTTTTGACCCACAATATCCGACAGAATTACATACTGACGCGAGTTCTGAAGGATATGGTGCTATCTTACTTCAGATCATTGAAAACAAGCGACGAGTTATAGCTTATTTTAGTAAGCGCACTTCCCCTGCTGAAGCAAAGTACCACTCATATGAATTGGAGACTCTCGCAGTGGTTAACGCAATTAAACATTTCCGACAATATTTACATGGTCGCAAATTTCGAGTGGTTACTGACTGTAACTCTCTAAAAGCATCTCGTAATAAAGTTGATTTAACACCGAGAGTCCATAGGTGGTGGGCATTTCTTCAGTCCTTTGATTTTACGGTAGAGTATAGGGAAGGTAAACATATGCCTCATGTAGATTTTCTTTCTCGGAATCCAATAATTTCAAAACTTTGTAAGAATTCACTCGTTGAACAAATAAGACATAAGCGCGTAGATATTGCAGAACTTTCTAATAATTGGCTTCTTGCTGAACAACAACGCGATAATGATATTGTTAAAATTGTTGAGAATTTAAATAACGGGATGCTAGATAGGAATATCGCACATACTTACGTCCTTCGGTCGGGGGTTTTACATCGTAAGGTTCAGCGTAACGGTAGGACAAAATGTCTCCCAATTGTGCCACACGCTTTGAAATGGTCAGTTATTAACAATATCCATGAGTCCATAGTCCATTTAGGGTTTGATAAGACATTAGAGAAGGTATATGACTTTTATTGGTTCGAGGGTATGTCGCGTTACGTTAGAAAGTTTGTAGATAATTGCGTGACATGTAAAATTGCTAAGTCACACTCGGGTAAAGTTCAAGCAGAGCTACACCCTATTCCGAAAGTAACTACTCCATGGCACACGATTCACATCGATGCTACTGGTAAACTAAGTGGAAAGAATGACACAAGAGAGTATGTATTTGTTCTAATAGACGCTTTCACAAAATACGTTTTACTTTATCACACAAAGAATATTAATACCAATAGTAGTATTCAGGCGGTAATAAATAGTGTAGCTCTTTTTGGTACTCCCTCTCGCATAATTGCTGACCAAGGTAGATGCTTTGCAAGTAAGGAATTTCGCGAATTTTGTGAGACTAAAAACATTGAACTTCATTTAATCGCGACGGGTTCGTCTCGCGCAAACGGGCAGGTAGAGCGAATAATGGGTGTGCTGAAGTCCATGCTTACCGCGGTTGAAACTAGCGAAAAATCCTGGCAAGAGTCGATAGGTGATGTTCAACTAGCTCTAAATTGTACGATGAATAGAATAACAAAATGTTCTCCTCTCGAGTTGATGATAGGTAAAGTTGCAAGACCATTGTCGTTAATGGCTAGTGAGGTAGAGTTAGAAGTAGAATTAGATGAAGTTAGAATTAAAGCGACAGAGGAAATAGAAAAATCAGCTCGGTACGACAAACAGAGATTCGATAGAAATAAGGTAAAACTAAACAGGTTTTCTGTGGATGACTTTGTTCTTATTGAGAATGAAGAGCGCAATCAGACAAAGTTGGACCCTAAATTTAAGGGACCATTTCAAGTTACTGAGGTACTTGATGGAGACCGCTATATTTTAAAAGCACTTAACTCGCGGCGCACCTACAAGTACGCTCACGATAGGCTAAGAAGAATGCCCGATGGACAAGTACCCATTGATGTTAGTGATTCTGAACCTTGTGAGGGTGACATTTAGTTGCTTTATGACAATCAAGTTGTGTGTGAGTTGTGAGTAGTGTCCTCTTGAGTTATAAAATCGATTGGTCACAGGGATGATCACGAGTGTTCACAGGGATGATCACGGTTGGTCACTGGGATGACCATGGGTAATTTGATCACTGGGATGATCACAGATAGTCACAGGGATGACTTGATTTTAGGGCTACTGGGATAGCCGGACAAAAGAGACACACTCACTTGAATTTTGTTTGATTTGAGATTTATTGGATCATAATGGGTACTTCTCTGGGCTGATCTGGGCTCTAGTTGTAAGCTAAGCTATGCATCTGCAATGTAATAATTAGAAAGTGAAAGTTGTGTTGTAGTTAATAGTTCCGATTATTTAATTGTTAAAATAATAATAATAATAATGAGTTTAAAAAAAAATATTACAAAAGTCTTTTATTAAAGAAGAGTTAAGTTAGTCAGGAGTGACCGAACGATGGTGATCCTGTGCTTTGTTTTTCTTAGTTACAGATTATCACACTGGGACGTGTGACCTGTAGGATGGCCGTGTCGGATAAAAGTTAGAAAACGATTCAATTGAAGTCAAATTGGAATGCCAGCGCCATCTAGTGGCGCTATACAGAGTCTGGGAGGGGCAAACGCCGAGAAGATAGAATCAGTAATCGTCAGATTGTCTCGGTGATAGCTGGTCTCTCAGGAACTGTACTGCGTTCCTTTGTTAATTAAACCGTTGAATTAAAAGTGATCAATTTAGTTAAATTAAAATTATTATCAATAGTAAATTATCATTATTATTCAAAGTGACTTTTATTTATCTGCTCGTAACCACCGCCTGCACGTTCCACAACATGTCCGAGAACGACCCAAACTATCTTTTGCCGACATATATAATAATAACATATATTTAATAAACATTTACTTTAAAATCATAACCTATATGATTTTCATATAATGTGGTATAACATTGCTAGTTAGACAATTGTGTGAACAATTATTTATTTACTTCCTATTATTGTGTTAGTTACAGCTAAGGTTCTGGTAGAATCTATAATTTTTTAATGAGTCCTTCTAATTGGTTATAATAAAAACTATAATATGGGGCGTTGGTCAGCTGGTAGGCATCAAGTTTTTTTTTTTTTTTTTTATCGTTGGAAAAATGCGTTTTCGCATCTTCACCCAGGCCAGGAAGGCGATGGCCGGGCGGTACGTGTGGCACCCGGCGACTGCCATTTTTAAGGCACACCACTAAAAAACCAACGGCTGCCCACGTCGCTACAATGGGACGCCACGGGATCGTTTTCGCACTCATCGTGGTGCCCCGGCGGAACCCCCCCTCTGATAAGGGTACCCCGTGCAACCAGTGTACCCCTACCTCATAGACCTAGTGCAATGGCGAGAGAGGTCGCCCCCCTAGGCCTACGGCTGGGAAGGAACGGGCTGAACTCTTCTCCTTCGCAGCCTCCCCCGCTGAAGCTCGATGTGACTATGTTGCCATAGCCACAGCCGGCTCCGTGCTGGGCTCCGCGCTTGAGGGTTTCGCACCAGGTGCTAATCCTCGAACTCGCGGAGCCTTGCACACTCGGCTCTCCAATAGGTGGGTCGCTGCAAGGCCTCGGTCCGCACAGACCACGCACCGCAACATTCCGGTGAAAGTGGCTCGGGTATGGCCCTCACCACCGGACCGGAAACAGGTGGCGCTACGGTCGACCGCGGACGGGCAAGCCGCACGCACATGCCCAGGTGCCAGGCACCTGAAGCAGCGCAGCGGCTGCGCCTCCAGCAACTCCACCCTGGCTGAGCTCCAGTCCACCAGAACCTTCTCGGCGTTAATCAGCGCTATCGCTGCATCGGTGGGGAGTCGGGCAAAGGTGACACCCATGTCCCCATAACCGCCCCGATGGATCTCTCCCACGAAGAGGGCCTCACCAGGGCAGTTCGTGATGCGGCGAATCGAATTACTTCTCTCTATCACATGTATGCAGACGACATCCAGATATATACACAAGCCTCTCTGGAAAACCTTCCCAACGCAGTTACTGTATTGAATCGGGACCTCGAGTTAATATCTGAATGGAGAAAACGTTACGGAATAACTGTTAACCCGTCCAAAAGTCAATCAATTATTATTGGTAGTTCACATTTTATTTCAAAAGCTGATTGGCCAAACTTACCACCTACTATATTTAATGGTCATATTATTTCATACAGTGAGACTGTTAAAAACCTTGGCCTTTATTTGGACAATACGTTGTCCTGGACTCACCAGGTTAGGGTACTAGGTAAGAAAACTTTTGCGGCTATTAGTTCTTTAAGACGCCTTAGCTCATTTCTACCCATTCTGACCAAAATAATGCTTGCGGAAACTATTCTTCTTCCTATACTTGATTACGCCGACGCAAGTTACCTTAACCTATCTGAAGTAGAATTAAACAAACTTGAGAGGATCCAAAATATTGGCATCCGCTTCATATTTGGACTAAGAAAATATGACCATGTTTCTTTATTTCGCAAACGACTTAAGTGGCTACCTATCCGACTTCGCCGGAATCTACACACTCTTTCACTTTTTTTACTATTTATTTTTTAATCCTTCTAGCCCTTCCTATTTAAGAGACCTTTTTCTTTTCACGGAAACTGATACAAGAGCTGCAAGGCCATCTCGGAGCCTTACACTCAAAATTCCTTCACACAGTTCCAAATTTTAGAACAACTCCTTTGTTATTAGAGCTATCTATCTGTGGAACGACTTACCACTGAGCATCAAACAATCCCCAAATATTTTTATCTTTAAAAAGTCTTTAAAACTGTTCTTTCTTAATCAGGTTAGTTAGCTTAATATTTTGTGTAGATATATAATATGTTATTTATTATTTATATAATATGTATACAGTATAAATTAATAAATTATGAATTAATGTTTGTTTATTATAAAATTATATATATTATGTATTGATAATAATATGTACTTCGCACCATCCCTATCTTTTCACGATTTCTTATTTTTTACTCGAATAGGGTTGTCTGGAAGAAATCGTTACTTAGCGATAAGGCCGCCTTATTTTACTTTTATAATTGTTTTCGATGTATTACTTTATTTTTCCGTAATTTGGAGTACAATAAAAGTATTATTATTATTATCATTTATTTTATTTTAATCTTATTATATACATTTATACATATAACATTAAAAAAAAACAACATTATAAATATAAATATAAAAAATAGTATCCCGCCGACGTGGGCCTTACGACCAGTCCGTCGGTGGTTAG
The DNA here is from genome assembly GCA_959347405.1 of Napeogenes sylphis. Lineage (NCBI taxonomy): Eukaryota > Metazoa > Arthropoda > Insecta > Lepidoptera > Nymphalidae > Napeogenes > Napeogenes sylphis. The sequence continues at coordinate 21,731,449 of OY365788.1, read as the reverse complement.
GGCGACAGCGAAAGAAACTTCCTCACAATGCGTGCCGTACCCAAAACTGCTGCTATTTGCATCCGACCCTTGATCCAGTTTTTTAGTGAGAGCCTCTTGAGATGATGATCGAGACTCTTCGCTATAAGACCATTGACGGAAACTACCATCGGGACAATTATTGTTGAGTCAACATCTCACATGTCGGTAATCTCGTGAGCTAAGTCCAAGTATTTTGACAGTTTGTCCTTCTCAGCTTTCACAAGATTAGCGTCACACGGGACACTGATATCAACAAGAAATACCCGGCGCTCTAACCGATCTACCAGCACGATATCAGGCTTATTGGCTACAATAGTCCTGTCCGTTATGATAGATCGGTCCCAATAGAGCTTAGCATGACCATTTTCCAAAACTGGCTCCGGTAAGTACTTATAATATGGCACTTCAAAAGGTACCAGACCGTATTGAAGAGCAAGTTCTTGGTGGATAATCTTGGCTACTTGGTTGTGCCTGTGCAAATACTCTCCATTGGCAAGACGACAACAACCGGAAATAACATGTCTGATGGATTCCCCAGGTTGGTGGCACGCACGACATATATCAACAGTGCCATCCTTTATTATGTATTTCCGATAGTTGTTCGTCTTGACAACTTCGTCAGCAATTGCACAAGCAAAACCTTCGGTTTCACCAAAGAGATCACCGAATCGTAGCCAAGCCACGGACGCCAGAAGGTCTACATCAGGCCCATAGAGTGCCTGGTGGAACCGTCCATGAAGCTCCTTACTCTTCCATATATTTATACGGTCGTCAGTGCTAAGTACTACCGGTTTATGCCAGTTGTCTTTGGCTAAGGAGAGCGGTGTGAGGCCATTATCTACTGCAACAATGTCCCGATGCATTCCACACTCAGCATGAAGGAAATATTCTCTAAGATTGCATACCTCACGGTTGTGTAAGTTTTTGGCATTAAGGAAGCCGCGACCCCCACACTTCCGTGGAATATACAATCTCATCACTGATGAGCGCGGATGATGCATGCGATACATTGTCAATAGTTTTCGGGCCTTTCGGTCCAGGGCATCTTATTCAGTCTGAGTCCACCTTAATATGCCGAAAGTATACATCAGTTCTTTCACTAGCTGTTTAATGTCCCCACTTAGTATGCCTAAACATTCCGACATACCAAGGTATTTGTAGCACTCGGTTTCGGAGAGGGGTCTGAGGGACGTTGTCTCCGAGAGTTGTAAATATTCGCTATTTACAACTCGGCCACTCTGCACATGTGCAACCGCGCATTTATCTACACCAAACTCCATCCTAATGTCATTACTAAACGTTTGCGTAACGTTTAGTAATGATACCAGATCTGCTTTATTTGGTGCAAATAATTTGAGATCGTCCATATACAAAAGATGAGAAATGATCTCACCCCCTCTGCGAAAGCGAAAGCCTAGCTTTGAGTCCCTAAGCAACGCGCTTAAGGGGTTCAAAGCTAGGCAAAACCACAAAGGACTCAAACTGTCACCCTGGAAAATACCTCGCTCAATCCTTACAGGTTCGGAAGTAAGAAGATTTCCTCCGCCCCCTGGAAGACAAAGGACCGTTGTCCATTGCCTCATACATGAATCAAGAAAAGCGCATATATCTGTGTCAATCTTATACACTTCTAGTACTCGTCTCAACCATGTATGAGGCACCGAATCATAGGCCTTTTTATAATCAATCCAGGCGGCGGAGAGACCCTTCTTACCTCGGCGAACCTTTTCATTAATGGCCATGTCAATAAGGAGGAGCTCCTTAGTACCACGAGACCCAATCTTACATCCATTTTGAGCGGGATCTAAAATGCTATTTGCATACAAATGTGTGTTTAATTTTGAAGTCAAAATGGATGTAAGAAGCTTATAAATTGTTGGTAAGCACGTGATAGGTCGAAAATTCTTTGGATCCGTGATACTACCAGACTTGTGGAGCAGAAAGGTGATTCCTGTTGTCATAAAAGATGGTAGGGATCTGGACACGATGGCTTCCTGGAATTGCCCAGCCAAACGTTCGTGTGAAGACCGCAGCCATTTGAGCCAAAAATTATGTAATCCGTCCGGCCCAGAACTTTTCCAGTTATGGGTCGAACGGATCGCATCCCTGACATTATCTGGGCTTATAAATATAGCCTCCATTGGCTGCAGGTGTTCACACGCGCGCTCAACAACACGCATCCAGCCACCATCGTTGTGATTAATAGGCACCGACCAAATATTTTTCCAAAATGTGAACATTTCTTCCATATTTGGTAACTGCCCATCAATCACACTCGTAGCAGATTCCTCCCAGCTTCTATAAACCTTTCTTTGGTCACTTTGGAATATGCGATTCTGCTTATTCTTATTATTATCATTATTATGTTTAGTTGTGGACATTTTTAAGAAATACAAATTAAGGTAGGTATTAACTTTATATGTGAATAAAATCGTGATAAATCATGTTTTATAATTCAAAACAATGATTACTTAAATACTATGCCTTCTATATAAAAGTCCTAACAGTTAACAGTGTTCTAATCTGATTAGGAGTATCATTCCATAGTTTGTATATGCAGCTCCAATAAAAAATCCCAAGAAGACAGTTAGACGGTGCTTCCGGCTTTGCGCCAATAAATCACGAAACTACTCGTTATTACGGAATCGTCCGGTACTCTGATTAATGTACCAGAATTGACAGTATGGAAAGGATTCTTTTGTTAAATAGTATAAGGGTAAAATATATACATATATACATTAGTTATGCTAATGTCAGAGTTAGCATAACTAATGTTGATAAAATAAATCAATCTAGGACTCCGAATTTGATTAAATGTATTTGGTAAAGACTGTGAATTAATAGACTTAAGTAGATATTGAACATTGTACTAAAAAGGAAAAACTTTAAATTATATTGTGGGTTGAGAATCGTCAAATTATATTTATTTATTATATACTCAAGTTGAATAAAATAATATACTTAAATAAAAAAAATTGGAAGAGCCAGATTTTCGTAAGCGACTTGTAAAGCTGCTATGTTGTGTTATAAACTGTGTATGAATGGATGTAATTCTATGTATGTAGTATCCTACAAAACCCGGCTCAAGACTATATTATAGGGCGGATCAATCAAAGAGAGCATCAAGTATTAATAGTTCGTTACTATAATGAATCGTATCAGAATGCAGCGTCTTCTTACATTCTTTCAATGCTTTTCGTCTTAACTTTTACTGAAACATTTTAGAATGAAGATCTTTAAGTCAAAACCCGAACCCATTCATCATTCGTGTGTTATCCGTAATAAGGTTCGACTGTATGAGACTGTCCCTTTCTTTTTTGTCCCGTTATCTTCCAGCCTTAACCTATATTCGAACATCTTTGATACTTTGATCTTTTTGACTTGTTTATTACATGAATTAATGTTTTTGTTGAAGTTTTATGTTTCTTTTAGAATTTATTTTTAAGAAGCTATATTAATTTCTACTGTTTTTTGTCTTACTTAATTTTAAATGATCTGTAAATATGCAAAAATTTACCATATTTGTTGTTTATGTATTAAAATGTTTATTATCTAATAATATGTATTCCAATGGTGATTACATAGCAGCATGTATTTATGAACCACTTATTTTAGATAAAATATAAATTATCTCTCGTTTATTATATTTCATAATTGTCTTACAAGAAAAGATCGCATTATTGAAGTAGAAATATAGTCGACGTTTTTTATATAATATGCTAATATTTATATAATATGCTATTACATTTTTGCAGCAGTTTCAGTGCAGTCATCACTGCAATAAATAAATGTAAACATAATGTAAATACATCTATTTATAATATGGTTATGTTTTTTTATTAATATTAACTTGATCGAAGTGTGAAATAATATTACACACTCAACAGAAATAACCATTTGTATATATACCATAATCATAATCTCAACCAAAAGTATTAATAACTTCAATGAGTATATTACTTGAACCCTTAAATAAAAAACATTTTTGATAATGGTATAGTATTTATGAAAAACCTTAATTCCCAATTGCTAAGTTTTTAATTTGTAAAATATTGATACTGTATTTATATTTAATTATAAATATAAAATATACTGGTAATAATGAAAATCATACGGTTGCTTTAATTAAACTCAAACAAATATGCTGATCATCAATTACATAATATTTAACAAACACAGGAATTAACGTGTTTAACAAAGATTTAAGTAGTATTATGGATATTAATATTATAAAACCTAATTAATAGAAAACACTTATTTAAAAATATAATAATTACACATTTTATCGGCAAAATATCTCGTATTTTTTAACATAGTGATTATTCACTTATAAGATATCTTTTTTTTAGCTACTATACTGCACATAAAAAACACCATAATATATTTTAATGATGTTACAGTGCTAGCTCAAAACATTATTTGGATATGAAAAAAATACTATTTTCTTAAATATAGTAATAAGTCTGGGGCTAACCCCAGGATATCCCTAATAATAAGGATAAAAATAAGTATGAGGATGAGGTAAATGATTCAAATGAAAATTCAGATTTGCATTAGATAAAATTAAAGGTAAACCGTAGCTTAGCAACCTGTTATTGTTGTATATGTTATTAATTATAAAAAAGTAGAATCTTTAACTAATAAATGATTGAATGAATGAAGGAATAAAAAAGAATGAATGAAGGAAGCAAAATTAATGAATTAAACCTGTCGGCTTACAATTTGCATTTCTTCAAAGTACAGGCGTCGTCCATTCGTCAGGTGATTTATTTACTTATATTGTAATTAGTAATATCGTTAAACCTTTCAGAATATAAATGTCAGGATTTTTAATAAATTTTTTTGAATAATTTTCAAATATTTACAATCATGTTTATTGCTTGGCACCTCCTTATAATCAAGCAAATGGAAAATTAACAAGGAATAAGATTGGCAGTATTTTACTGTTCCATTCGTTCTTACAATAACTTATGTTAATGTTTCAGCCAAAGTAGTATTAAATTGGACTTCCTGAAGAAAACTGTAAATAAACTGTAAATTAACTGTAATATTTGAAACAAAGTCCTTTATGTAAGGTACATATTTCGGTATAGTGGGTTATAAAAGTTAATAAATGTAACTAAATAGAAAAATATGCATGAAAAAAGAACAGAAAAATATGCATGAAAGAATAAAAATCACTTATTTTTTTTAAAGATAATTTAAATGTCGAGAGATTGACGTTATGCAAAATAAAATTGCCATCAATATGATAAGAAATAATATGGTTCGTATCTTTAAACGTCTTTTAAATTCTTGAACAGGTCAATTTAAAAAATTACAATAGGTAATATAATTACATCGCGTGATTAATTTCATCACTGAAAATAGACAATCACTGAAAAGCACAACAATTTTGCTTAAAGAAAATGTTTGAAAGCATTGACTGTATATTGGCGATGATCAACTGTACATTGTAGCCACATTTGTATAATGATCATTTCACAATATAATAGATGTTCGCTGTCGATGTGAACCTACAGTAGAAAGTAAAAGCATAATACACGATATCTTGAAGTCTTGTTGTTATTAATTAACTTAATTTTTCATTGTGGGTGAACAGAAAAAAACAAATGGTAGCCTTTTAAAAAAAAAACTTTGGCTTTAAAAAATTTCATTTGTTTTACGTTTAATTGAGTGATAGTTTCTGGTTTTTAAATAAGTTTAATTGTAAGTCTTTCTAACGGTACCTTAATTTTTCTCGACAAGGTCCTTAAAGGTTATCTGTGTCGAATAGAATTAAAGGCAGTAAGGTAAATAACCTTGTGTCGAAGATATTTACCCAATATTTAATTATAGTTAGAGCAAGTTAGCTCAGCAATTTCATGAATAATGCTTTTTTATATTATAGCATAAAACACCTTTCAAATAATTATTTTTAAAAGTATAACTTTAAAAAAAATGTTCCAAAGGTGAATCCGAATTTAAATTATTTTGAGTATTAAGTACTCAATTTTTTGTTCGTTACTGAAATGAAATATTTGTCATCGTACTAGAAATTTAATGTTCATAGTCTTCCGGTTTTTAATTTTAATGTAATCGATTAATATTTGTAGTAATGCAGCAAAATGGAAATGAAATAATGCATTGTCTTAAAGCATTATGCTGTAACTATCTTTCTGTAATAAAGGAAATGTATTTTAACTAGCCGTCGTCTCGTCTTTGCCTGAGTTCGCTCAATTAAGTGTGAATCTGATGACAAGCTACAAAAACTGCCTAAATTTAATTAATGTTTATAAGAGACCAGTGTTTCAGTGTTTATGTTCAGTTGTGAATTATTTAGAAAAAAACAAGATAAAAGGTATGTCGTGAGGGTCTACTACAGCTTTTGTAGGGTTCCGTACCCAAAGGGTAAAAATGGAACCCTATTACTAAGACTTCGCTGTCCGTCTTTAGGTTGTATGTCATGATTCGTTATAGCTAGACAGTTGATTTTTTTACAGGTGATGTGTTTCTGTTGCTAAATAAACAAATACTAAAAACAGAAAAATTAAATACGAGAGCTAAATCAAACGAATGTAATTTTTTTATCTTGATTTTATAAATTTATTTGTTTTATTTATTAAAATCTTTATAGTACTTATTTATTTAAATCTTTTTAGTACAACAAAAATTAAACCATTGATGGATTTAATGCTAAAGCGTTCTCTACCAGTCAACCGAATCACTATACAGACAAAAAATACTACTAGGCTTCAATACAAAAAATGAGTCGCGTTACAAATTTAAAATATATAATATGTATACAATTTAATATATCATAAGTTGACAAATATAAACACATACCTTTTTTTAAAGCTAGCTGCTTATTAGGAACCCACCGAGATGATCATGCAGGACTTTTCGGTTTTATTTCGTGTGGGGACTGTGAAAGAGGAAGACAGAAAATCAGCATGGTGTAAAGAAATATATAAACTAAGATTGGACGACGAACGAAGATTCAAGTTGTGAGTTCTCCTGAGTAAATGAACTTTGAATTTCAGTTACAGAGGAGAAGAAGGATCATTCAAGATGGAAAAAAGTTTAACTGAAGTTTTCGATATACGTCTTTCCCAGACGGAAGCCATCTAAGCTTATCCCGATCCTGAGAGATATGGTCAAATTGAAGTAAAAATGGATCAAATGAAACTATTAATGACGGGATCTTATTAAACATATGAGGGAACGAATGAGAGTCTACACTAACAGTGTTATGGTCCAAATGAATAAAAAGTTTTATTTTAAGAACAGCAACAGGTAGACGTTTGATATATTGATAGAATAATTGTTTGAGCATTTTCAAACTACATAATAAACTTAAAATGAAGTAAATTTAATTTATAGCTTAACTTAAACAAATTAACTAAAATTATTTAAGGGGGTGCCTTAAGTATTTAACGGTTTTAAGTTTAACGTTTTTCTTTGGTTTTAATAATAACAATATCAACATAATGTTAAAAAATTTAGATAGGATAAAAAGAATTTTTTGTTTATGAGTTATGTTGGCGTTGTCATTTTAAGGAGATGAATCTTAGAATGTAGATGATAGTCCATATTTTTTTTAATCAATGTATTCTTCATCTAGTAATATTATTAAGCAGAAATCGTGTCTTATATGATATATGTTTAACGATAGATAATGTTAATGAAGTCGAAACCAATACAAACTATCATGTATTAAATTATTAACAGTATTTATACACGTATTTATTATTGGTATTATTTGTTAACAGGATCTTGTAATTGTCATAAAGAGATGGATCTGGACTTGTTATTGTTATTATAAAATTTAAAATAATGACTAGTGATTTAATCTGATTAGCTGGTGCTAATACCAATCATTCTATATTATTTGTACACAGAATTAATAAGAAGTCCCATGAAGTAAATAAGCAAGCCAGTCAGTCGGATGCTTTTCGTCCTAACTTTTACTGCAACATTTTAGAATGAAGATCTTTAACTCAACACAAAAGTATTCATAAGAAAGTCTTCTACACATTAATTATCCTATTCTAATTTAAATTCGCTCTTTTAAATTACCTAAATGTTATATATAGCCTTCCTACAGTATACCAACATATTTTTAGTAAGTGTAGAATACATCCATCGTTTATTAATATTACAGATTATAAATGTCAGAAATATATAATTTAAGATACCAATTATTCAGCTGTCTCTTGACAATACATTTTGGGTATGAAATGATTTATATTTTTCTGCATTTTATATATTCTTCTGAATAAAAACCCGGACCCAACAATTCATCATTCGTGTGTTATCCGTAATAAGGTTCGACTGTATGAGTCCTGTCCCTTTCTCTTTTGTCCCGTTATCTTCAAACCTTAACCCATATTCAAACATTTTTGATACTTTCTGACCTGATTATTTTATGAATCCATGATGTTTATTATTCTTTCCGAATTTTTCTTTCAGTTAAATATTTATTAATTTCTATTGTTTTTTGTCTTTCGTAATTTTTAATTATTTGGTAATTGTACAAATATATTTGTATATTTGTGTAAAATGGAATTTTCATAGGATTAGTAATGTAAACTATGTAAACTATGGGGTTACTGATAAGGAATAAGTTGGCGATAAGAATAAGGATGAGGATGAGGTAAATGATTGAAATAAATATTTAGATTTGGACGAGATAGATTTAAAGGTCAACTGTAGCTTAGCAACCAATTATGGCAATCAATTATCTTATAATAGATTTAGCTTACATTTATATAAATAAAGAATGAAAAATAAACCAATACGGGCAGGGATTCAAACCCTATTTAAATAAGCTTAACATGGCTATACATGTTTAAAGATATTTTCAAAATTTAGCTTAGTTCACTAACAAAAACGGTAATTTTAATATGTTATTTTCTTTCTATTGCTACATAATATTCATGAGATACATTACTGAAAAACTTGAGTTATAAGACAATTGATTCAGAATATGTTATTTAATCGTGTTAATGACTTGAAGCGTACAATGAGTTACATGCATCACCGCCCCGATTTTCTGCCAATATCTGCAATCCCCTCTTGTCTTGCTCGTAAAATACCTTCAGAATTTATACCAAAAGCAAGACTTTCTTAATAGGTACCTGTAAACTTGTTGTCATTACTCAATGTTATTGGAAAGTTTCCAATATTTTCCGTCTCGTTATATTTTAGGTGCATAGAGTCAAGTATTTTTATTGTTATCGACTGCAATATGTTCTCTAACTCCAAAGTCTTAACTTTGGATTTTTTGACTATAAAACTATTTCATGGTAGTATTGTCACCGTCACTGTCACTTGAACATTCCTTACATTATAAATATTGACATATTATATTACTAGGTTTGAAAGATAACTTCATACAAGGGAATATATTTTTTAATATTAAATTAGTGTGTGACCCAAATACTTATTTGAGGAATATATTTTATTCTCATACATTTAAAGGACACAGAAGTCCCATTACGAATAAAGGAAACTAACAAGATAATAAGGCAGTGAACATGTTATATAAAGACAGACGGTTTCTGTATCCATTTCAAAATTTTCTTAACTGTAGTTTTTGGTTCGGGATAAAAGGAAAAATATTAATAAATTGTTATGGATCGGGAAAACAATAAGTGACGATTCAGAGTCATAAAAAATATACTGACGTTTTAATCACCTTAATTGACCTACCTATTCCCTATTTAAACACTTTATTATTACATAGATCCTAGATGCGTTAAAATATAATTATTATGGACATTTGTTTTTCTTATTATTTGCGTCTTGGCCTACGATCTGCATTATTATTATTTATTTTATAAGGACAGGCTTGGTATTTCATTACGTAATATAATAGTGTTTTTTTCTTTATTGATTACTTAGTTTATTCTTTTTAGAATATGTTACTTATACGTAAAAATAATATATATATATTTTTAATGAACATTTTTTTAAATTTAAATTAATAAAATTTATTTGATTGAAATTAAATTCAAATCTGATTTTGATTTTAAAAAGAAACGGTTTCATACTATTACATTTTGGGAGTTCTTAATAATCAAGCAAGTAGAATGAATGAATTGCAAACTTAAAGTTCGCAGTATTTTGTACTGTTGCTTCCGTGCTAACAATAACTAATGTTAAAGCTTTAGCGAAACCAGTATTAAATTGAACTTTCCAAAGAAAACAGTTGAACTGTAACATATTTAAAACAAAGTTACCATTGCAATTATAACTGACCAAGTTTAAACTTATAGTGACAATTGAAAACTAATGTTTAAATAAAAATATTTTTTTAAAGTTGTAAGTAAATAATTTAAAAGTCAAGAGATTTACGTTAAGTGAAATAAAATTGCCACCATTACGGTAAGAAATAGTACATTTTCGTGGCTTTTAACGTCGACTCAAAGCGTTCGTTTTGTTTAAACTATCTTGAAATAAATAGGTCAGCTGAAGAAATTACATTCATATATTTATTTTGTGGGATTAAACTGATAATCACTCAAAAACATAATGATAATGATGATGAGGATAATTGAAAGTATTGACTGTATACTTAACTGTCGATTTCCTAGGGTTCTTCGAAGCTCTTGTACAATGATCTCTAATAATAGATGTTCGTTGTCGATGTGTGCCATAAGTATTAGACACAATGGTATGAGAGATCAGGGTCTTGTTGTTACTGATTCTTTTACTTATTAATCGCTATCGAGTAAACAGTAAAATAACTGAATGTATTTTGTGAATAGAAAAAAATGTTATTTAAAAAAAAATATATTTCTAAGTTTTCATTAAAGGGGCAGCAAACATTTCAGCAATTAAAGGAATAACATGTTATAAAATAAAATATTATAATACATGCAAAAAAAAGTGTATAAATAAACCGAAATTACAATTACTTTTTAGATAAAATGCTCAATTCTTTTTGTTAATGAAATGAATTAATCATTCATGTCATCGTCAACAGATTTCATGTTTAAATCTTTAGTTAGATTTAAGATTTTTTTAATTAAATGTGAACCATTAGTATTTGTCGTAACATAGCAGAATAGGAATGAAGTAATTCATTGTCTTAAAGCATTGCGCTGTAACTATATGTAATATAGGAAATGTATTTTTAAGTTGACGCCGTCTTGTCTTCTCCCGAGTTCATTCAATTAAGTGTGAATCTGATGACGCACTACAAAACTAATTAATTAGTATAGTACTTATAAGAGCAGTGTGTTTATGTTCAGTTGTGAATTAGTTAGCAGTTGCAATTTATTAAGAACCAATTATATAAAAGCTGTATTGCGAGCGTTTGCAACTTTGTTTTTATTCTAGTTCTCTACTATTTATATCAAACAAGACATTCATAGTGATTGCTACATTCCTATTTATGGGTAATATTTTTAATAACTTTGTATAATTATTGACAAAATCGACAAAGTATTAAATATTTATGATTTATTTTGGTATTTTTATTTTGAAACGTAGGAACTACGGTGAAAAGTATTAATGATAATGATAACGATAAGAAAATTATATGAGATATTTTCTTACTCATGTACTTACTCTTCATCTAGTAAGATAATTATGTATAAATCGAGTTTTGTGTTATATTATAAGTTAAGCTACAGAGAATGTTAATTAAGTCGGAAGTAAACACGGACCGTCATAAAGTCAATATGTCTATGTAACTGCATGACAGTGTCTTAGAATTAACAGGATCTTGTACTTTAGGACCAGTTGACAGGCGGCGGTGATGACCAATTTTAGAGATTTAAAAAAAAATATTATTTTGCTCTAACAAAGTAGATATATTTTTTGTTTAAATTAAAATATATCTATAGATTTAAAATTGTATAAAGTATAGTAAAATAATATAATTATACAATAACATATATTTAATAGAAATGAAATTCATATAACCTGGCAGAATTTTGATGGTTAGACAATTATGAGAAAAATAAGTAATTTACTTGCAGCACTATTATTATGTTGCGTACAACAAAGGTTGTGGTAAAATCTATAATGTTCTTATAAGTTTTTCTAGTTGGTTATGGTAAACTAAATTATCGCTCTTTAGTCAGGCGGTAATCATCAAGCTAGTCCAGGAGCTGACGGTTGATATTGGTAGAGAAAGTGGTGAGGCTCTCTATGTATTGAAAAGTAAGGAAGTAATGACAAATAGTTCTTTAGTAGATTATGTTTTAGGGTTCGTAGGGATCGGTAAGACACAATCCAGGAAGTCAATTTTTCTGCTTAATTACTAATAAGTATCTATCTGTCTATCTAAGGTACAGCTTTGTATGTGAACAGAATTGTGATTAAATATGTTTTAAAATCCAAAACTATAATTACTTAAATATCATGCTTCATATATAAATGTACAAACAGTTGCTAGTGTACTAATCTGATTAGAAGTATCATGCTACATTTTATAAATGCAGCTCTTATAAAAAGTCCCAAGAAGCCAAACAGGTAGACAGACAGGCATTGCGTCAATAAATCACGAAACTACTCGGTTTTACAGAACCGTCCTATACTCTGATTAATTTACCAGAATTGACCGCACTGACAGGATATTTTTTACTGAAAATATAATGGCACTATAATTTCATTATATTTTAGTTATGTTTCATACATTGTCATAGTTATGTACATTAAATAAATATATTTTTAGGACTCTGAATTTAATCTTAAATTCTAGAATGCCGTGCTCAGTTTGTTATTTAGGTTCTTTATCATTACTATTATGTTTTTTAGTGATTGTCATTTTAATCTGTATTATTATTTAGGTTTATCATTACTATTAAGTTTTTTTGTGACTGTCAGTTTTATCCGTCGAAATAAATATAAGAATATAATTTCCTTAACTGATATATTTATTTTAAAATAGTTCAAACGACAGTAACGCCTAGAGTCGACGTTAAAAGCCAAATGTACTATTTCTTACCGTAATGGTGGCCATTTTTTTTCGCTTAACGTAAATCTCTTGACTTTTAAATTATTTACTTACATCTTTAACAATATATATTTTTTTGTGTAAACATTAGTTTTCGATTATTACTTTAAGTTTTAAATATGGACAACGCTTTACATAATAAGGCCGCCTATTGTACGTATATTTTTTGTTATTTTTTTATTTTGTGTTTGTGTTTATAATTTTGTTTATGTTTTATTGTAACCGTTAGGGAATCAATTTTTGGAGGCAACATCACAGGAAAATCACTTGACTAATTTTAACCAAAATTGGCACGCATGACAATGACGTGACTGGGCTTGTTCGCCAAAAAACAGAATAAAAAAATTTTGTTTCGTTTTAAAGATATGGTCAAAAAACTGAATCTCCCATAGACTTAAGCTTAATCTAACCCGACGTTTCGAATGCTTTGCAGCAATCGTGTTCACGGTAAGACGAGATGGAGGTGTCTGTCAGTAAGTCAGTTAATTAGTCATTTACCTCCAACGGTTTCTAAGCTTCCGGGCGTACAGTTCAGGATTCACACAAAACGCACTAACAGTATCTTGAGGTCTTACAGTGCGGTCACAGACATGGGATTTTATATTTTTCAAAAGTGGGTCCCAGGTGTTAGATAGTCCCCAACCATCTTCTCTATTAAAATTAGGATGTTTATTATGTTATTTTTTTTTAATATAGGTACTAAATATTATTTTTACCTTTTAAGTGCTTAAGAAAGCGGCGCTTATAAATGAATGTTTTTGATGTTTATTACATTTGTTCGAAATTGGAAGAATTATTGATTCTTTTTTAATTAAAAGCCACATAAAAAGAAAAATAATATTTGGTAATATTTATACATAGTTATATAAAAATAAAACTATTTTTACCGATTTAAGTAATCAGACACCTCCATCTCGTGTTACCGTGAACACGATTGCTGCAAAGCATTCGACGTGTCGGGTTATATTTAAAATTTTAATAATTATACGCGAGTTAAATCCGTAAAAATTGTTTTATTTTATTGTGTAATACTCGTGAAAGTCTTAGAAAATACCAGAGTTGTGTAATTAAATATTCTATTTACATTAAATACAAAATAAATTTCTTAGAGATTTTTTCTTATATCTTCTAATTACCTTAGTTATATATATTATATTATATATATTATATTATTATTATTGAAAGATCAAGAATTCATAAAATTGTATAAAGTAACACATTACTATGATTAAATGATTTATTATCACATAAAAAATAAATTAAAAGAAAATTGTAGGCACCAAAAGAATAGAAAAATACAAAATTGTCCGGTCAAAATAGACATTGAAGGTTACATTAATTCGCACTTTGCTAAAAATTGGCATGAATGTTGGGAACTCTATTAAACACAATTTGTCAATTATCCACATCAATCCGAAGTGTGGAAAAAAAATATTCAAGGTCAAATGTTGCAAAAATCGTTTTTTTGAGTTTTCCAGCTAAACGGTAAGTTTTATAATAAAAATAGGTGGGAATGAAAATTATTCATCATGCAACTATCTATAAAAATTGTTCTTACACTTTTTTTCTTAAGAATCACCATTTCGGAGATACAGCGATGCCAAATGTTGAAAAAGTTGTATTCTTCATAATATGCATCCATTTCCGCGCCACCCATGAGTGAGGTAGTGTACACGCGTTTTTTTACGTGTTTTCCCCGGTAGGTTTATTCCACGTATTCCATTGTATTAAATTAAAAATGGTACAATTATAAATAACAAGAGCGGTGTAAGTAATACGGAAATTGAGAATATTATTCGTCTGATCGATATTCTTCTAATGGAACATAATCCATACTGTCTTGCTCTTCTTCTTTTTCTTCTTTCTGCTGGGTACAAATAAATTGTTCAAAGAGCGATGCATCAGATGTCTCCTCGCCTATATCGTAAGAATCCTCTTCTACTGGCGATTCAACATTGGAGCACGATTGGCCTCGACAACTGATACATGCTAATGAACAAAACAAACCAACTTTTTTACAGCCGCATTTAGCATTACACCCCGTTTTGCAATTGCAAAAAATTTAATTGAGAAGTTGTTCCGGTGCAGGAGGAAGTAAAGTCTGAACTGATTCCAATATATATGTCAATTAATTCTCAACCCCAGTCTTCTGGGTTTAGTTTATTACCAAGCCATACTTGAACTTCATAAAATACCCGAAATAGATGTTGATGAGCAGAAGCAGAAGTTGGAGAAAGACAAGCTTACTTGTTTCTTTTTATATTCCAACAATTTTACTTGTTTCTTTTTATACGTATTTTTTTTAGAAAGGATAAGCATTGAAACTTATCTAAGTATGTAATTTTTTTTGGAGCTCCGTAAATTGAAAGAAAAAAGCGAATTCCGTCGGTGATTACAGCTTGTGGAGTAGAGGTACTTTCTTTGAAAACGTCAGCACAATCAACTAAATCTTGTCTCAAACAATTTCAAAACTGATCTTTTACATCTCCTCAAAAACATTTTGCATCGCTATATCTCCGAAATAGTGGTTCTTAGGACAAAAAATGTAAAAACATATTTTATAGATAATTGCGTGATGAATAATTTTTGTCTCACCTATTTTTATTATAAAACATACCGTTTAGCTGGAAAACTCAAAAAACCGATTTTTGAAACATTTGACCTTGAATATTTTTTTTCCACACTTCAGATTGATGTGGATAATTGACAAATTGTGTATAATAGAGTTCCCAACATTCATGCCAATTTTTAGCAAGGTGCGATGTTTTTTTTTTTATTAATGTAACCTTACCCCTATTTTTGATGCTAACTTGACCGGACTATTAATACAATTATTGTTTCTGTAATGGATAGTAATATAATTTTATGAAGTGACAGTAGGTTAACAAATGATTACTACTGAACGATTAAACTCTTAAATGGCTCATTCAGACAATTATCGTTAATTGATATTAATATTAATTAAATCAGTAGCAATATGAATGAAATATAATTCATTATTATCATAAGGTAATTTTATTTTAATATTATGTATATTTTTCAAATGTATTTCAATGCTGAGTACTCATAATTCGAATTCATAAAAAATTGAATGAATCTTATAGATTGTATGTTGTAACCTCATTTTTATTTAGTTTTATAGCCGCTAACGATGAGAAGCGGAGTCGGACGCAAATTGACTATTAATAACAAAGCCTTGTATATATATATTTGTTTTATCTCTATCGTACTTGATTTATTTGTATCTGGCATATTCAAATTGGATATCTGATATTATCCTCAATATCCAAATTAGTATTTTGCAAATGTTTGAAACGTTCAACGTATATTTATATACCTATATGTAAAAGTGGATTTATGCTATTTATTTTATTCTAATGTAATTATTATCTCCCCTGAAAAAAAATGATTTTAGTTATTATAAAGCTTAAAGGCCAACAGTAAGAAATTCCAAAAAAATATTTTTTTTTTTAATAAAACTATGAAAATACAACAAATACACGGACTGTCAGAGTTGGTTGTGTTAGTATATAACTGGTCTCATTAAGACTCGTTAAAGACATCACACTTATTTGCCATCTGCTGAAGTGAACATAAAACATCTATTAGGGCCATTCACAACGCCACTGATTAATTGAAATCAACTTCCTAAAAATATAAATCGGCGCGATGCGTATCATCGCTAAATACAGGATACGTGAAAAACAGTTATATGAAATTTCTACGGAATCTCGGTCTATGGTGTCTTGATATGGAAAACAATATATTTATACATAATCTTTATATAAAGCAGTAGTTTAATACAAGAATACATACCTCATTTTATATCTAAGAATATGTACCTTAAATAAGGGTGATCCCTTATTGGTTATTCTGTTACGGAGCGTTTTATAAATATAATTTCACTTTATCTTGTCTTCGTCGTTATAAAGTAATTAATAGTATTGCATAGTACAAATGATTAAATATTTCAAATTAAACGCTACATGGAATTCGAGTTGATATTAAAGTTGCGCGTTTTTTAGATGACGGCTTAAGAAAGTTTCGTCTTTGTCATGCAAGAAGTAAGACTGGGGACGTCTTCTCTTTATGAAAGAATAACGCTTTGCTCCAGTACAACAGTACGGCTTATTTCCTTTTATTCTATGCTATTCTTTAGGACTTAAGATAGATTGAAATGTCATTGTTTAAGTTTATAAAAATGAAACAATTATTTAAATATTTTATAAGCGCTTGAACGAAATAATCTATTTTAGTCTGTGTACTAACCTTTAGATTTGTTAAAAAGATTATTTATTTATTTTTATTGTCACAAATAAATGATTCGTTATTATTATCTTCAGTCAACTGTTTTAAAGGTATACATTTTAAATCGATTGACATTTTATAATATAAGTTTTCTTGTTTGTTAAGAATATAATAAATAAAATATATATCTAATTAATTCAAGAACATTTTTTTTTTTATACGAAGCTTGTATAGTTAAATTTAATAATATACATACTTGTTGAAGCTTTATGAAAGACAAAGTAAAATATTGCACGTTGTTGGAATTCTTAAAAATTGTAATGCTAATTTCGCCCCTGCATTGGGATGGATGGTATGCTTTGAAATTACGTTGTTGTAACAACTCTCAACAATTTAAATAACAAAGCGGGGACTATGATTCTGTTTTACATTAGTCAGATCATTAGATCTATTATATGCAATGATATTCCTTTTATGTTGACATTATAATTTAAGACTAAAAATTTAATTCATACTAACATAATAAAGCTATAGATCTAGCTTTTTATTTTTCTTGTCCTTGCTCCAATCCTCCAATAATTGCTGAAGTCCTTCATTTGATTGTCCTTTATTATTGTATTATCAAAGTTGTCTTTTGAAATGTTATATTTTAGTCCGGTCGATGATATCTGATGATGATGATGATGATGGTTACTACTTTAACGAGCAGAATAATAATTTAAAATTTTATAATAATTATTTGACTTTGGAATGTATTCCAAGTCATTTAAATAAACGACAAAGACCAAGGAGACAATCTCTGGCCATTCATTTTTTTGTCTACATAAAAACATTCTATGATAAGGTGTATCATAGTAATGTCAAAAATAATGTTAGTAAAACACCTGGTGCATCAGATTATTCAATTAATTATGAGTAAAGAAATTGAAACTGAGTTCTTTATGAAATATAATGAAGTTCATAAAACGTGTATTTTAGAAACATTGGCCTTTTTTTTTTTTTTTTTTTTTTATACGATCTAGGGCAATGCTTGACTACATTCCACCTGATGGTAAGTGGAATGTAGTCTTAGATGGTAAGGCGCATTGCCCTAGCAACCTATTCACTCTTCTCTTGAAGACACCCACATTATATTTGGCCGGAAATACCGTCGCAGGCAAATTGTTCCAGTCCTTCGCTGTACGCACTAAAAATGAGGAAGCAAAGCGCTTCGTTCGGACAGGTGGAATGTCCACAACAAAAGGATGGATACCTGCCGTGCGTCGGGACGTCCGGTGATGGAAGGGGGACGGGGGAACTAAGTCGTGTAGTTCCTGCGCACACTCACCAAAATGTATCTTATGGAATACTGAGAGGCTAGCAATTTTACGCCTGTGTTCAAGACTTTGGAGGTCGGCTTCGACCAATTCGGGATCGCCGATAAGCCTCTTTGCTCGCCTCTCAATTGAGTCCAGAACCGCAAGATGAGACTTTGCGGCGCCAGCAAATATGTGACCACAGTACTCTACACACGACCGGATCTGTGCTTTGTATAAAACAAGAAGCTGTCCCGGTGTAAAGTACTGCCGAACTTTCGCCAGAAGCGCAAGCTTTGCTGCTGCTGCTCTTGCTCTGGACTCAATGAACCGACCAAAGTTGAGGTTCGAGGAAATCTCTAAGCCTAACAACTGAAGCCGGTCACTGTATTCCAAGGATACATTCTGGAAAGTAGGAGCCAAGGTGAAAGGGCTCCTTTTGGCGGTGAATAGACACGTCTGCGTTTTGGTGGCGTTGAACTTGACAAGATTGGCATTGCTCCATGCGGAGACTGCCTGAAGTTTGTCATTCAAACGTTGCACCATGGCTTCTCTTTCAGACTGTACTTGATCTCGACTAGCCCGAGTACTCGGCAGATATCTTTCTACAACTGTGCTGTCGTCTGCATACCCATAGATACCGGGCTTCAACAGATCATTAATGTGCAGCAGAAACAGAGTTGCAGAAAGAACGGACCCCTGAGGCACTCCGGCATTTATTGTCAAGGGTTCCGAGGAACACCCGTCGACAACTACTCGGAGAGATCTGTGGCTCAGAAAGTCCGTTACCCAGCCGATCAGACCAGGAGATATACCATACGCTGAAAGCTTGCTTATAAGGCTCGCATGCCAGACCCTGTCAAATGCCCTCGAGACGTCCAGAGAGACGGCGACCGCTTCTCCGTTCTTCTCGATGGCCTCGCCTAAAATGTGAGTAGCATACACTAGGAGGTCCCCAGTAGACCTATTACGGCGAAACCCGTACTGTCGGTCACTGAGGAGATCGTTACCTTCTAGGTATGCTAGTAGGCGCGAGTTCAATACACGCTCCATAATCTTGCAGAGTATGGAGGTGATTGAAATCGGTCTCTAATTGACAGGGTCGGCACGGCTGCCCTCCAGCATGGTCGGTCTTCTGGTACGGGAACAGCCAGTCCTGATGACAGGCATTAAAGTCCCCCAGAAAGACGAGCTGCACCGAAGGGTACTGATACAGAGCCATATCTGCAGTCTCACTGAGATACTCAAATAAACGAGTTGTCTCCTGGTCACCGCTGTGCGAACGGTAGACACAGGAATACAGGATTTTTTCGTTTCCTGTGTCCAGTAAAACCCATAGGGAAGAAAAAATGGGGTCTTCAAGGTGACGGAGACGCTGAATACAGAGGTCGTTCCGCGCATACACACTGACTCCGGCCCGTGAGCGAAAGTTGTGCTCTAACGAGTACCCGGGATAATCCAAGTATGCAGCGCTCAAAGGACATTGTATCTGCGTCTCCGTCAGAAAAAGCAAGTGCGGCTGCTCTGTCTCCAGGTGGTGGTGGATAGCTAAAAGATTTGAGTGCAAACCCCTTATATTAGTGAGGTGCACTTTATATGAGGAGGAGTGCAACCGCTGCTTTAACTTGTTCCCTTTCTTAAACTTTTTCATAAAAAAAAAATAAATATAAAAGTGAATAAGGATGGGAAATGGCAGTTGAACGAGGCGGTACATATCGAACCCGACGTCGAAATTGGTGATGTCTTGCCACTGGGAGGCTAGTCTGGAGACTGCGGGGACGCCCGAACCCCCCCAGGGATCGCCATCGGGCCTCCTCGACTGGTCGCCAACCAGCACGATGGAGCCACCCTGGGATTTTTCGCAGCTGGCGGGGCAGCCTTTCGTGGGTGGCTAACCCACTAATTGGGCCCCCAACTATCTGCGGGCGGCCAGCGGAAAGCCGTCGCTTCGGATCCCGCTACCCTCCTCGACTAGACACCCGACAAAACAAACACCAACCCGACGTCAAACCGGTTCGCCAACGCACCGCAACTGTTCAGACCCATTTCCCATAAACGGCTTCATCGAGCAACGTGCCGGAACACGACTAGTTCGCTTTGCGGCACGACTCTGCCCGATGGGTGGTAACTTTGCCGGCGACCGGATGTTATGGTCTACCACCAGAATCATGAACTGTTGTTTAATTTTGAGAATCGCTAGGTGGCTGATTCATTCTGCTGGGTTAATGCTTATAGATTGATATGCTTATTTAGGTTTTTTAATACTAATAAACAATTATTTTAAGTTTAAAGAAGACAAAGATTTTGAGACCTTCTTTGTAGAACGGACTATCGATGTAGCTTGTGCGGAGCTAGAGCGTTTCATAGTTGTTACTGCTTACAGACCCCAAAGTTCGTTACATGATTCTTTTGAAACTATTTTTAAGAATGTTTTAATAATTTTTTTTTATTACTTTTGGTGATTACAATATAAGCTTATTACATAATTTCTCTACCACTATTAGATTCGAACCATTGTTAAAATCATTTAACCTTAATTTGTTCTTAGAGCCCACTAGAATAACTAAGTTTATTTCTCCCTGCATTATTATGTTTTCAGAGATTTTATACTAAAGAAACAGATAATAATAGGTATATTCTCATCATTGTGGGCCATTGATATCATTCAATGACAAATTCATCGGCTGCTTAAGACCAAAAAATGTGTTTGTTTCTATAAGTCACAGGGAAAAGGTTAAATATATTAATTTGTCTATATACTTAGGATATGATAAAAATCCTTCACAACTATATAATATTTTTTAAACTAATTAATAATGAGTTAAAAGTAACATTCTCATCTAAAACCTGCTTTTTGAGAAATCGCCTATTGTTTAATGAATGGGCGACCGCAGACAAAAACTGTTTGACCTCTACAATGACAGGGAGTTCAATCGCAGTAATTAATTTGTTCAGTACGTTACAAATTATTCAGAATTATTTAATAAAGATTGTTTACAAACCAGGTACATTAAAAACCTAATAAATATTTCATTGAACAAAAATAAAATGATCTGCAAAACGTGTGAATTTGGTATAAACAAAGCTTGCAATTCGATTTTTTTTCTTCACATAGACATAGATAAAAAAGTTGCCTCTGCTTTAAAAAAAAACAGCTTTTACCACTTTTTCCTTAATATTTTCTTCTCTTCTTCTTAATATTTTCTTCTTTGTAAAAAATAAGTTACTTCTCAACAAATATTGGGTTTTACAAGAGATTGCTGTTGTACTCGTCGGCGTCTTTCTTATAATTTCTTATTGTGGTCGGCATGAAAAATTGGTCAGTAAATTGTACCACTATGTTATTAAGAACATTGATTTCAAAATTTTGTATTTTTACTTGTCTTATTGAAATCAGTGGGTAGAGATGAATGAAAAGAGATCGGCTGGATCGCCGATTAATGTGGGGATATCTCATGGTTAAATTTTGGTCTATTTTTCTTCCTTGTTTATATTAATGATCTGTCTTCATTATTAAAAAAAACAATAAGATAGTATTGTTTGATGATAATTCTTCTATAAGTAAAACGGCAACAGGCCGGTATGACGATGTAAAAAAGGCTTTAATCAAGCAAGCATTAGGCAACCCGTTGCTTAATGCTTGCTTGATTAAAGGCTTTCTTTTTTGAACTTACCTCTGGAGCATTATGGCTTCGAGCAGTAGCCCAAATGAGGTAAGCTGATTTTTTTCGGTCTTCAGCATGACTACATTTTGTGTTAAACCATGGGCGATCTTTGCCACCGGTGGCAACATCCGCGCAACTCGATGGATCTAAAGAAGTAGAGCAGACCTGCCGCCAAGGATAAGATTTCAAAAAGTGCCGCATCTCATCCCAATCCCAGTAATCGGAGGTTTCCAAGGGAGAGGTGACCTCTACACGATACCTATCCCGATCAGCAGCCAACAGAAGGTCCAGGCAATTGTCAAAATTGGTGATGTCACTGATGCCATTGGGAGGCTAGTCTGAAGACTGCAGAGACACCCGAACCCCCCCAGAGATCGCCATCAGCCCTTCTCATCTGATCGCCAACCAGTACGTTGAAGCTACCCTGACATTTTTCGCATCTGGCGGGGCAGCCTTTCGTGGGTGGCTGATCCACTAATTGGGTCCCCAAGTATCTGCGGGTAACCAGCGGAAAGCCATATACCAATTCGAAGCCAAACCGGTTCGCCAACGCACAACGCAGCTGATCAGACCCATTTCACATATACGGCTTCTTCGAGCAACGTGCTAAAACCTTAGGAACATTATAGTCAATTGTAGAATATTTTAGTTAAGTGCATAACTACTAGGAACAAGTCATATAAATAGCAAAAAACTTTTATATTGAAACTTTTATCTTTAATCTTAATATTATAACTACATTGAGTAAATTAAAAAAAAAGTTATTTCAGCTACTTATGCTATATAAAAAAATCTGACTGACCAATTTATTCATTTCATTTATTTTCAAATTTAATGTGTGGATTCAAGGAATATTTGGTTAGTAATAAATAATTATATAAAACACCAATCGAGGAATGGAGATTAACTATAGTACTTATAAAAAAACATGGATCTGTTTAAACTTATTAATTGTTTTAGTAATATATTTAATCACATATAATGTGCTAATATAAAACAATTCTATTATCATAGCAAAATGGGTTTTATTAAAATAAGTTAAGAATGTAATTACTATTCATATTGGAAAAACACTACGATAAGACATTCGAAGTAATAAAAGGTCATCAAGGGTTACAAATGTACAGTATGTTTAATTAATATTGTTTAATTAGTATTGGAAATAGTAAATGAGTAATGTAAGCAAAAATAATTATAAAATATGCTCAAAGAATTTATAATAGGCCAGTAGGTAATCAGATCACAAGTGGTATAGCCTTTTGTTTACATTGTTACTCAATTCTTTGTTTCGTTATATGACTAATTGTGTAATACTAACCGGATTAAAATATATAATACCTTATATTTTCATGTGTTAGATAATACAATATGTGACCTTAATTTGTCACTGAAAATTTTCTCTTATAAAAACTGTTCAGCAAGTGACCACAGCAATTGCATTTGAGTTTAGTCTCCGGATGTACGATATTAAAATTTAACATACCGTATGTGTGGTGTCCACTTGATAAAATAATAAACTGTGAACTGGCAAAATAGTGATAATCCAATTGTATAAGAGTAACAATTGTTGCATAGCTAGTTGTAAAATTTGCGAAAATGAAAACGATTTATTTAGTTCTAGCGTTTTGTGTTTTGGGAGTTAGTTCAATGGCCCTAGACGGACCAATTTTAACATGGTATCGTCCTTGCGGACTGGGCATAGTTATTTTTGAAAAATCTACACCGAATATTTGGAAGGCAACAATTAATCTTGATTTATATCATCATTTAGATGAAGTGAATATATACATAAATTTTGATAAAAAAGTGGAGATTTTAGCGGTAAGTATGTTTTAGTTGTTTAATATTTTATTATTTTTGTAGTATTATTACTTAACGTGTATTTTGTATTGAAAGATCTATTAGCAAAAATGATTGAATATGGTTAATGATTAATATCAATAATGCGGCTTAGAGGTCTTACACAGAAAAGAAAAGAAAACAGGGATCAGTAAACATCTATTGCAATAAAACTATTTACAGTGGTGCTAAAATACTTATGCTTTCATCAATGTACGTTTTACATACTTACATAGTATAAATAGTAGAAATAATCTTAAAATATATATAATCTAATATTATATCTTACGATCATGAAATTCATTAAAATACATTTGTAACAAGGTTGTTATTAACGATAAAGTGCCCAAATTTATCGATGAAATATCAAAGGGAAAAATTGAAACCCATAAACAAGTCAAAGCTAATTATAAATAGAAGAACTATATAGTAGGGAGGGAGATCTGGCAAAAACCAACTTGCTAACAATGCTGCTCATGTTGCTTTACCGTGACGACTTAAAATTTATCGTCTATTTTGAATTAAAAAAAAGGCATACTACTTTGATCTTTTACATTTGAATGTTTGAACTTAAAATCTCTTAAGCTTTACTTACATGCTGTACTTACATTTATTTATTCTCACATATTAGTTATGACTGGTTCAATAGTCAATACTATAAAAAATACATATAAAGTAAAGGAGTATTACTATGAAGTTTCTTACGGGGGTTCTCCCTACCTTTTGGTTCCCTGCAGTTATTATTCTTTATTTAAAATAAAAAAACTTCCACGTTTGAATAATAGACTGCAAAAATAAAATTGGTTAACTTTTACAGGTCTCAAAAAAGACAACAGGAAATGTAAGCAGAAGGGGAAATAATTTTACTTTTACTCTTTTGAAAACGATTCCTCGCCAGTATGTAATTTATTTAAAACTTGTTAACGGATCAACCACAGAAATACCTCGTGTCTCTAGTTTTCAATTAAACAACATAGTGATGTGTAACGAAGATATTAAGGTATCATTTTAATTCTATATTTCTTGGTTTATAATTATAAAAATTGTATCATAGTACACATTTTTGATGGACTAAGGACTCTTTAACAATAGTTTTGAAAAGGCAGGTTTTGAGATGAATATGTTTATTTATAACCGATATATAAAAATGTAGTAATTCATTTCAATGAACTTTGAACATAACTATATAAAAAAAACATCTTTTTATTTATATATCTCAACAGTTTTGTTCTCATTTGTAGGATGCTGTTAATGTTGAATCTTTCAATGTAACCAAGGAAAACGATACTTCGTTAAAACATATGTGCGGCCAGCGTTCTTTAATAAGTTCAGAAGTTAATGAAATTATGACTGATGCAAAAGCTGGTGACTGGCCCTGGCATGTAGCCGTCCTTATAAGACGACCTGGAACCAATCTAGCAAATTATCAGTGTGGAGGAAGTGTCATTTCCAGTACAGCCATTCTAACAGGTAAGATCTTCCTCAGCCATGTATTGAGTTGCCTCTTTTAGTGATATAATAACGTGAAAATAGATTTGATCTTATGTGTTTATAATTAATATTCTTTCAGCGGGACATTGCTTATTCAAAAACGGAAACTTAATTGAGACTAAAAGACTTGTGATTGAAGCCGGATTAGTCGATCTCAGAAGTAAAAACCAAACGGGAAAGCAAATACTTGACGTAATCACTTGTTTTTATCTATTATTTTTTTTTACAAAAAGTTAAAAGTTTTGTTTAGGACATATTTTCCGGATTTATTACATTGAAATAGTTTTTTTAAGTTTAAGAATATATCTGCAAAAATAGGACAAAAGTTTGTTATTTATTAATTGTATTTGATAGCTAGTTGTTACGAATTTGTCTGCGTTTTGTAAAGAAAGGCGTAAACAGATCGAAATACTAGTTCAGAACATTTGATCGAATCCAAGCAATAAACAGTATTATCCGCTTTCGTAGACTTCCAATTATTACAGTGAAATAAATTTTAAAATAAGTGCAGTTCTTATAGAAATGAGTTTCGACGTATTTTTTCGTTCAATAGATTGAACAAAAAAATATTTTATTATTTTATTTTATAATGTTACATTGTTATTTTATTTTATAACGTTACAATTTTTATTATTTTAAATTACAGGTTCAAAAAGTTATTTTACACCCGGATTATAATATACTCCATGCTACCTCAGATCTTGCTATTCTTGTGGTGAATAGACTATCATACACTGAATATGTCCAACCTATTTGCCTTTGGGGGCCACTTTACGATAAAACTACACTTTTTGGACAAAGAGCGGTGGTGAGCATACTCATATTTTTTTATAAGAGGTTGCACTTTTATCTTCTAACCGAGCGATTATTTTATATCTATAGATATATATAACAGTGTAATATTATTACATACCAAAGTACTTGTTAGAAGTAACTATATACCTTTGTTGATTCTAAACAATTTGACTTAAAAATTTATTTTTATATTTTATTTATCTTTTCCAAATAGATGACGGGTTTTGGAACCACTGAAAACGATGTACTTTCTAGTACTCTTAGATCCGTGTACACTTTGGTCCAGAATGACACGACTTGCATCGCTTTTAACACAAATTTATATACAAGTTTGCTTAATGAATTTACGTTTTGCGCTGGTTTGGGTCCTGAAATTGGTAAGTTTTTACAGTTACATGTCGAAATAGATTTTTTAGAATTAAATGTTTAAATTGGAGTGCAAAACAATGTTTCTTTGAAATTGCTAACATTTATTATCGATATACTATTGAATTGCAATCCCAGGTTACATCCTAACGATCATATGCAGATTGCGCTGTCATTTGGTTCTGGATATATTAGATTCTATATATAACTCATTAACTTAAATTATTTGAGTCATATTGTGATTTCTACGTATCAAATTTCTAATGTCTATTAATTTAATATTTTCTCATTTTTTCACACATCTAGACATTTCCAATTTTTAATCTGCTTACTGATTCCAGGCGTCAACCCACGCAATGGTGACAGCGGCGGTGGTCTCACGGTATCCCAAACCAGTGTTGATAACAGGGTAGTCTGGTTCCTGCGAGGCGTCTTGTCTAAATGTGGTCAACCGAAAGGGCATAAATTCTGTGACCCTAGGTTCTATGTGGTCTACACAGATGTCGCACCACACTATGGTTGGATATACCATAACGCTGGATTTTTATAAATAACTACACTAAATAATGAATATCAAAGTTTAGTGATAATAACTTTAGATTTATAATTTACAAAAATATTGTCACAATAGTCTAAGATTCGTTCTAATTTTATAGTATTAAAACCTGTCAGCAATAAATGTGTATAAATAATAAATCGTTTTATTAATTGAGCTCATTAAAAGTACAATTTTTCATAACGTTCCAACAAATTACAAATGACAAGTAGTGTGTACATTGCACTTTTAATTTTTTTTTTTTGGTTTAAAGGATATAAACCATTTCAGTGATAACTATTGCATTCTAAACTAAACTATGCAAATAAATATGTATTCAGTTCAATTTAAGCTTTGGTTATATATAAATAATAAAAAGTTATCGTACATAAAAGTATATGATTTGTGCAATGTATTTAATAAATGCATTAAACTCAAGCTACAATGTTAGTACGTTCATTTGATTCGACACCCCTCCCTCGAAACCGGTTAGTATGGAATAATGTGTGTATACCTACCTGTAAGTGCCTTCCAAAAAAAAAAATGATACCAACTTATAACACTTTGTGTTGAATGAATGTATAAAATGATGTGAGAGTATGTTAGATTAAAATAAAATAATTATCATTTTTGTATAAATATTATTTTTGGTATTGATAAAAATTATCAACAAGTATTTGATAATTATTATTATTTAAAAAAATGGATACAATATCAGAAGCATTGGAATTATGATTTGTTTTCACTTTTAAACTCTTCAATTTACACTCTCTTATGCTTAAAAAAAATGAATTGAACTTATGACATTCATTATGGTAATTAGTAATGCCAAACTAAGGTTCTAGTAATGTGAAAAGATATAGTAAAAGTTCCTTTCATGTAATTTACTCATTAACTCTACTCTAATACACATTAAAATACATACATACGTACATACTGTTCTTAATTTATTTTATGACCACAAGTGGATTAATAGATTTTCGTACATAAACACACACAAAGAGAAAACTTATTTTCGTCTCTGTGTGTTGCATGTCGCGTGACGGTCGGCCGCGGAATAGGGATAAAGCGAAAGGCGCTCGTATCGATGCGGTTTTTACTAGATACATTGAAAAAATCGAATGTAAGTCACTGTTCACGTATTTTAGTTACCATAAAATATTGGTTATTTATTATTGTTTTATTAATTATTTGACAACCAAAATAATTTTTATTATACAAAAGAAAACATTTTGATCGGCCAGAATGTTTTGTTAGTGATTTTGTAAAGCTTCTATGTTGTGTTATAAGCTGGAGTATCTTAAAAAGCCTGGCTCAAGGCTGTATTACAGGGCGGGTCAATCAAAGAGAGCATTAAGTATTAATAGCTCGTTACTATAATGAATCGTATCAGATTTTAACGTCTTCCCACATTCTTTCAATGTTTTTCAACTTTACTTTACTTTTATGAATTTACCTTTCAGAATTAAGATTTTTAGCTCACTGCCAACGTATTTATAAAAAGGTTTTCTTTTCATTTATTATCCTCTTTAAATCAATATTCGCACTTTTGCATTATATTTTATATAAAGTCATCGTGAAAATTACCAAAATAATGTTTTTAAAACGTAAATACCACTGTTGTTTCATAATATTACAGGGGTGAAAGGATTTATATTTTTCTAAATATTTTACATTCTTCTAAGTATAAACCCGGATTCATTCATCATTTGCGCGTTAAAAGATTCGACTTCGTTTGTCCCGACCCATTCTCTTACAACCTTAACCTTAACATATTAGATACTCTAAACTCCGACTTCTTTATTACATGAATACATGATGTCTTACAGTCATCTCAGTATTTATTTATCCGACAATGCATACTAATTTCTATGGACATTGTACCGGAAATAAATAAGAATTATATCATCATGAAAATGTTTTAAAACAGACGAATGTGGAATTTAGAGTAGTCAATAAAAGCCTGAAACCTGTTGAGACTTGAGACGCAATACCTAGCTTTATATTTATTTTAATTTAAATATATGTGTATGTAATCATTATAAATTAATTTATAAGAAAAACTTAAACCGGTACACAATGTATTATGTAAGTTGGTAAATTAAAATTTTTCATAATTATTTAATTACTTTAAAGTATGTTTTTTAATTTTATAATATATTTGAAGGTGTTCTTTTAAATATATATAGTTTTTTTATTGAAAAACTATACAGTTCATAATTTTTGGTCTAAGTTTAGTTAAGTCTAATCTTAAAACTCTTTTAGTAACATTATATTCTCTTACAAAAAAGTAACCAAGTTAAAAAGTGGACATTTAAGAAAATAAACAGCTACAAAAAGCTATGTGGTTCATAATACATTATTTGGTACAATTTGGTCCTTTACAAAATTACATCATAATAATGAACAACCGAACTTTAGTATCGTGAATGATATTAGCACATGAGCTTTAACAAGCACTAATATAATATTAAATGTTTTCGATGACAAAACTAATAGATTGTCTTTTAGAGTACTTCATTATACAATGAATAGATCCTAAAATCTCTAATGCAGAATTAATGACATTGTTATTGAATAGACACTTGTTGGTCCTTGTAAAATGACTATCGGCTTAAAATTTACATTTCTTCAAAGGAGAGGCGTTGTTACTTCGTTAGGTGATTTGTTTTACTCATATTATCGGTTACTTCATTTATACCTTTCAGAATATGTTAATGTGTTATAAAAAATGTTAAGATATGTAATAAATATATGCAATAACAAATTTTAATGTAGTATCTGGTTTTGATATTTTTACAAAAACGTTACTTCGTATTCACTTTCTTATAATCACGTATATTGAAAATTTACTGCAAAAATAAAGCTGGTTTCCGGTTAGTTATTGTTAGCTTCCATGCTATTACATTGATGTATTTATAACGAGCGATTGGCGAAATAGACAATCACTGAAAAGTATATTGCGTGAAGAGGAAGGTTGAAAGCATTGGCTGTATACTTTACTGTCGTTGTCCTAGCGTTCATTGAAGAGTGGCCCTTGTATGATGATCTTTTAACAATAGATTTCACGTTCACTGTCGATGTGAATTCTCGAAGTATAACGTACAATAGCAGGAGTGAATAAAGTCTTGTTGTTAATAATTAACTTGCTTTTTCATTAAAAGCAAGTGCACAGTTAAAATAACTGAATGCTTTTTGCAAAATGTAAAGGTAATTGCAGTGTTGTTTTGAAAGGAAATCCTTTCGATATAAAATTTCACTTCTTTTTAAGAATTATTGAGTGATAGGTGATAAAAAGCGGAAGATAAAAGATAAAAAGAGCTATTCACTAAGCATGGCCGCAAGTAATATAAATTCGAAAATAATAATAACTTATCTCGTATAATGTTATATTTTTAAAAACAAAGAAATATGGTTTATAAATTTATTCGAATTTATAATCATTTGAAGAATAAAGTTTATTATATAAACGAATTTCTTATACCAGAATCATTTTAAGCTCTGCTCGTGAATTAAACGTTGTAGAGAAATAAAAAACTTATTTAATCTTATTTAATTAACTAACTTGTAACCAAAATAATATTTATCAAACGAAAGAAGACATTTGGATTAACCAGAATGTTTTGTAAGTGAAGTGAAGCCTCTATACGTTATTATATACTGAAGTATTCTACAAAGCCTGAATGAAGATTGTGTTACAGGGCGGGTCAATAAAAGCTAGCATTAAATATTAATAGGTCGTTACTATAATGAATCGTATCATATTTTAGTGTCTTCTCATATACTTTCAATGCTTTTCGTCTTTACTTTTCATGATCATTTACTTTCATGACTTTACCTTTCAGCATTAAGGTTTTTAGCTCACAGCTAAGGTATTTATAAAAAAGTTTTTTTCTTTTCTATTATTCTCTTTTAATATATATTTGCTCCTTTTCAATGCATTTTATATAAATCCATCGTAAATTTTACCAAAATAATGTTTTTAAACGTACATCTGCTGTTTAATAATAATACAGAGTTTGGATCAAATGTCAAAAATATATAATTAAAGATAACAGATAACCATATTTCTATGTAATAACATATCTTAATATTTTTATAACACATTAACATATTCTGAAAGGTATAAATAAAGTCACCGATAATATGAGTAAAACAAATCACATAACGAAGTAACAACGCCTCTCCTGTTAAGAAATGAAAATTTTAAGCCGAGAGTCATTTTATAAGGACCAACAAGTGTCCATTCCAAACTTAGACCAAAAATTATGATAACAGTATAGTTTTTCAATAAAAAAACTATATATATTTAAAAGAATACCTTTATATATATTATAAAATTAAAAAATATACTTTAAAATAATAAAATAATTATGAAAAATGTTAATTTACCAACTTAAATAATATATTGTGTACCGGTTTAAGTTTTTCTTATAAAATAATTTATAATGATTACATATACATATATTTAAAATAAAATAAAATAAATATAAAGCTAGGTATTGCGTCATAACAGGTTTCAGGCTTTTATTGACTGCTCTAAATTCCACATTCGTCTGCTTTAAAATATTATCATGATGATATTAGTATGCATTGTCGGATAAATAAATACTGAGATGACTATAAAACATCATGTATTCATAATATAATAAAGAGGTCAGAGTTTAGAGTATCTAATATGTCTGAATATGGGTTAAGGTTGTAAGATGACGGGACAAAAGAGAATGGGACGGGACAAACGAATTTGAATCTTATAACGCGCGAATGGTGAATGGATCCGGTTTTACATTTAGAAGAATATAAAATATTTTGGAAAATATAAAACCTTTCACCTCTGTAATATTATTTAACAACAGAGGTATTATACGTTTTAAAAAACATTATTTTGGTAATTTTCACGATGACTTTATATTAAATGTAATGCAATATGTACAAATACCTTAACCGTGAGCTAAAAATCTTAATTCTGAAAGGTAAATTCATGAAAGTAAAGTAAAGATGAAGAACATTGAAAGAATATGGGAAGACGCTAAAATCTGATACTATTCATTGTAGTAGTGAGTTATTAATACTTGATGCTCGCTTTGATTGACCCGCCCTGTAATACAGCCTTGAGTCAGGGTTTGTAGGATACTCCAGCTTATAACAGAACATAAAAGTTTTACAAAATCACTTACAAAACATTCTGGCTGATCAAAATGTTATCTTTTGTATAATATATATTATTTTTGGTTGTCAGATAATTATGAAAACAATAATTAGTGTGTTTATGTACGAAAATCCATTAATCCACTTGTGGTCATAAAATAAATTAAGAACAGTATGTACGTATGTATGTATTAGAGCAGAGTTAATGATTAAATTAAATGATAGGAACATTTACGATACTTTTTCACATTACTAGAACCTTAGTTTGGCATTACTAATTACCATAATGAATGTCATAAGTTCTATTAGTTTTTTAAGCATACAGAGAGTTAAAAAATTAGAGTAAAGGTAAAGCATAATTCCAATGCTTGTGATATTTTATCTATTTAATAATAATACATCTGTTGTTTAACAATAATACAGAGTTTGGATCAAATGTCAAAAATATATAATTAAAGATAAAAGATTTCATTATTTCTAGTTCGACTGAATGTGTTAGAAGTGAAATTATTTATATTTTCCAGGTTATTATATATTTTTCTGAACATAAAACCCGGACCCATTCATCACTCGCGCGTTATAACGTTCAACTTCGTGAGTCCCGTCCCTTTCTCTTTTGTTCCGTTATCTTACAACCTTAATCCATATTCAGGTATTTGAGATATCCCTAACTCTGACCTCTTCATTACATGAATACTCTATTTTTTTGTCATCTCAGAGTTATTTGTCAGACAATGCATACTAATTTATATGGACATCAAACGGAAAATAAAAAAAATATTTTTTAAATCCACCAGAATAACATCATCATGCAGAGTAGTCAATAAAAGAATTTGTTGTTACGCAGTACCTATATCTATACACAGAAATTGTACTGATTTATGTATATATATATATATATATATATATATATATATATATATATATATATATATATATATATATATATATATATATATATATATATATTTATTTATGTATATACTGAAATAATTTTTATATATACTGTAAATAAATGTTTATAAATGTAGATATGGCAGTAAACCAAAAGGAAAGGAATAGCTAGTGCTGTAGCGAAAAAATTATATTCATTGTGAATTATTTGCTGGATTGAGTCTACGACGCTTAAAAGAGTATTCTCTTTTTGAGGTCATTAATATTCTGCTTAGTTATTCAGTTGGGTTCTATTTGTCTAACATAGTTATTATTTATTAAAGACATCGTCACTTATTCCCTGAATATACTAAAATGTTTCTACCACACTCTTACTAACAAAGTGTTCTATTAACGCCACAGTATGACAATTTGATAATTTATAAATTAATGTTTGCATTTCGACCTGAAAGAATTGCTTGAAAATTATAATATACTATATTCATAAGGATAATGATACGGATAAGTTTAAGGGTGACGATGAGGCTAAGGATAAGGATGAGGCTTAGGATAAGGAAGAAGCTAAGGATAAGGCTAAGGATAAGGATGAACATGAGAATTAGGATGAAAATAAGGATATATTTAAAAAACTGATTTGAATTAAAAATAGGAAAATCTGATATATATCTTTCACAATTGGATCCATGGCTACATAATATCGATAGGATACACAAAGGTCTAACTTGAGTTACAAGTCGATTCATTCATGATATGAAGCCTCATCGGGTCGATGACTTGAAGCGTAAAATGAGTTACACGCATCACCGCCCCGGCCCTCTGCCAATAGCACGAGCAAACCCCTCTTGTCTTGCTCGTAAAATGTATTGAGACTTCCTTCTAAAGGCAAACTTCTTAGGTACGTTCACTGTAAACTTGTTTTCATTACCCAAACTTATTGGAAGGTATCCAATATTTTTCGTCTCGTTGTATTTCGGATGCTTAGTGCCAAGTGTTTTTATTTCTATCGACAGAAATATTTTCCGCTCACATTTCAAGATATTAGAGTGTTTGTCAATAAGACTGTTATGAGTAGTATTGTTCTGATAATATCTAAAAAAAAACATCGAAATTACTATAAATATTAACACAATAAAGGTGACCTTTAAAGATTCTTGGTAGCAGATAATATTTTCTTTATAATAAACTAAGAAAATTAACCAAATATCCATTACACGTATATATTTCATAACTATAAATTACTAAAGTCCCATAAGAAATAAAGGAAACAACAATTAATCCGATAATTTTCAATGGTCATTTTTTATAGAGACAGACGCTTTCCGTATTATCCATTTAAAGTTCCGTAACTGAATATTTTGTGGGGATAAAATACAAATTTATTAATAATTTGTTACGGACGGGGCCAACAATAGTTGATGATTCAATGCCACAAAAATTAGTTAAGTCTAATCTTAAAACCCTTTTACTAACATTATATTGTCTTACAAAAAAGTTACGTCGTTAAAAAGTGGACATTTACGAAAATACACAGCTACAAAAAGCTATGTGGTTCATAATACATTATTTAGTACAATTTGATCCTGTATAAAATTACATCATAATATTGAACAACGGAACTTTAGTATCGTAAATGATATTAGCACATGAGCTTTAACAAGCACTAATATAATATTAAATGTTTTCGATGACAAAACTAATAGAATGTCTTTTAGAGTACTTCATTGTACAATGGATAGATTCTAAAATCTCTAATGCAGAATTAATGACATTATTGTCGAATGGACACTTGTTGATCCTTCTCAAAAGACTCTCGGCTTAAAATTTAAATTTCTTCAAAGGAGAGGCGTTGTTACTTCGTTAGGTGATTTGTTTTACTCATATCATCGGTTACTTCGTTTATACTTTTCAGAATATGTTATATATAAAGAATATAATGAATGTTAAAATATGTAATAAATATATTCAATAACAAATTTAATGTTGTATCTGGTTTTGATATTTTAACAAAAACGTTTATTTCGTGACACTTCCATATAATCAGGTTTATTGAAAAATGAATGTAAAAATAAAGCTGGCTTCCGGTTAGTTATTGTTAGCTTCCATGTTAACAAAAACTAATGTTCAAGCTTTAACGAAATCAGTATTAAATTGAACTTTCTAGAGAAAACAGTTCAACTGTAACATATGTGAAAACAAGATACTATTGCTTAACATAATGTACACATTTCAGTACAGAGCGCTATGAAAGTTTACATTTTATAAGAATATTCGAAAACTAAACCAATTTTAAATTAAGAAAGAAAAAAAAATGTTTTTTGAGGATGTTATTAAATATGTAGGATTTTAAAAATCAAGAAATTTACGTTATAATTAGTAAGAAATAAGCAAAAGATATAACATTGATATATTTATAACGAGGGATTAGCGATATAGACAATCACTGAAAAGCATAAGGATAATGCATGAAGAGAAGGTTTTAGCCCATTGGCTGTATACTTAATGCCGTTGCTCTGGCGTTCTTTGAAGAGTGGCACTTGTACGATGATTTTTAACAATAGACGTTCACTGTCGATGTGGATTCTCGAACTATAATAGACAATAGCAGAAGTGAATAAAGTCTTGTCGTTACTAATTATTTTACTATCAACTGAATGCTTTTTGCAAAAGGTAATGGTAATTGTAGTGTTGTTTCAATAGGACATCCTTTGCTTCTAAAATTAATTTCGATATAAAATTCCACTTCCTTTTAAGTAGTATTGAATGATAAGTGTTCTTAAGATAAAAAGTGTAGAACTTTTCTGTTTTTTTTATAGGATCAACTATTGAAAAAGAACTCTTATTGTGTTTTATGCTACCTTACTTCATAAAAAGGTACTTGGAATATCTATTTCGAATAAAACCAAAAGGTTACAACATATCTTTTTAATTTTTAATGAAGTGGCAACAAGTCATATGACATTGAAAACGATAATAAGGTATATACGAGAATGTTATACGTTAATTACAAAGATACATGATTTATAAAGGTTTCCAAATTTATATTTATTTTAAGTATTAAGTGCTATGCTTGTTCGGTGTGCGAGAAATTGAATCAGGTTTTTATTTAATGTAAGCCATTACTTACTATATCCTGATGTAGTAACATGGAAATAAAATAATGCAACATCTTAAAGCATTGCGCTGTAACTATCTTTCTGTAATAAAAGAAATGTATTTTTAAGTTGACGCCGTCTCGTCTTCGCCCGAGTTCGATCAATTAAGTGCGAATCTAATGACGCACTATAAAAATTAATTAATAACTTGAGTGTTTATAAACAGCACAGCGTGCTTATGTTCAGTTGTGAATTAATTAGCAGTTGCAATTTATAAATAATACATTTGGATTTGTAATCTGTCATTTTTATACGATTGTTCAATGTGTTTTCTCATTTTGGCGCCAATACATTGTACAATATTTTGCGATATTAATTCCTCTGTTTGTGCCAGAGAAAAATCTAACCGTCCACGGAGTGTTCGTACGAATAAGGTGGTCAAAACAGTAAGGGAAAGAATTCGAAGAAATCCTGTATTAAAAGCAAAAGATTTTATCTCGGGAAATGAAGATAGCACCTAGAACAATGTTGCGTATTTTAAGAGATGACTTAGGACTTAAAGCCTATAAGAGACGCACTGGTCATTTCTTAATTGATAAATTTAAGATGAATAGGGTGATAAAATCGAAACAACTACTGAAGCGGTACGAGGAGGGAGGTCACAGAAAAAAATTGTTTACGGATGAGATTTTTTTTATAAGTGAGAAACATTTTAACAAACAAAATGACCGTATTTATGCTCAAAGCTCTAAGGTAGATCCTCAATGAGTCAACAGAGTGTAACGTAGGCATTATCCGAATTTAGTGATGGTCTGGTGGGGTGTTAGCTATTTAGGAGTGACTAAGCCATATCTTTATGAAAAAGGTAACAAAACATCGGCACAAGTGTACCGAGATACCTTGAGAAAGTAGTTAAGCCTCTTTCTTAATAACACCATGTTCAATAACCAAGTATGGTCCTTCCAGCAAGACTCGGCGCCGGGTCATAAAGCCGGTCCACGCAGTCTTGGTTGGAAGCGAACACCTAGGACTTCATCAGAGCTAAAGACTGGCCGTCGTCTAGTTCCGATCTTAATCCGCTGGATTATTATCATTTATGGTTAGTTTTAGAGAGTACAGCTTGTTTTAAACGCCATGATAATTTGGAGTCCCTAAAACAATCCATACGATTAGCAGTGAAGAATTTACCCATGGAAAGGTCGCGTGCTTCTATTGATAACTGGCCTCAACGCTTAGAGGACTGCATTGCAGCCAATAGACACCACATCGAATAAGCTTTTTATTGTTTTATACTTGTTTATTATAACTAACACACTGTAAAAGTAATAAATGTTATTTGCAATTAAAAAATATTTTTTTTCTCATTTACAATATTTATGGCAAGACTAGGTATATCGGCAAAGCCGCCGAAATTCTTGCAACATCTGTGGGGAGGCGGTGAGAACCGCGAAATACTTATTGGTAAGGTATAGGGTACATAAAGGTTAATAATCTCGTCGCCACGATAAGGTATTAAAAATCATACGGTAGCGGTTAGTATAACAACAACAAGGGTCTCTCTCTCTCTCTCTCTCTCTCTCTCTCATATATATATATATATATATATATATATATATTATAGTATATAGTAGTATATATATATAGATATATATATATCTCATATATATATATACATAAATATCAAAATAAATAGCAGTGTATATATCAACATATACGCCCATACTCAGGTTATGTGGAACCCATTAAACCAGACGGTTGCCGCCGCCTGCCTAATAGGTCACCACGGAACCTAGCCGTCCTCTAGCCTGACCCAGTCATCTGGATCTAGCCAGCGTAGTCAACGTAGTCAACGCCAGCCGTAGTCTCCGCGAGAGTAAACCACCGTTTAGGCCTCCAAGAAGAGCAAACCGTCAAGTTGATAGGAATAGAACAATATATATGCACATTTTGAGGAAGTTATGAGTAACCTCATGCTGGCAACACTTGATTTCTAGAACATTACGAAATATCACAAACTTTATGTCAAAAAACTATATATTATGTTGTAGACATAGTATGCTATAGACAACTGTTTTTATTGTGTAATTTTCTGGAAAATATTTTTTAAGTTTTGAGCTCACATTAAATTATCTATATTAGGGACATTTCGCATTTTAAAAATAAAACATTCATTATGATCATTCGTTTCACACGTCGACACCCTAGATGTTTTCTATACCACTCTCTGTCTACGAATTGTGTTCCTTCTTTTTAATTATATAGCTAAGAGATAATTAACCAATGTTCCGATTTCGCGTTTAATATATGTAAATGATTACATTAATGTTTCGAGTATTTTTTTCGTAACAAATTTGTTATAAATTTTAGAACATATAACATAAATCATAGATCTAAATTATTATATTTTAAGTTTCTGATTTATTTTGGTTTTAATATTTTGTAAAAGAGGAGGAGATACAGTTTAGAATATAAGGGATATTTTTTTTCTTTTAACTAATCTATCCCTCTTCTACATTGTTTCAGAAATCAAAAATAATACGTTTAGCTACAGAGAATGTTAATTAACTTGGAAGCAAATACAGATTGTCAAAGAGCAAATATGTGTAAGTTAATACTCATACTGGGCTAATGCCCAGAGTGTCTTTAAATTCACAGGATCTTGTCATTTGCAAATAGAATAGCTTCAGGGGTATTTAACAGACGGCTGTAATGGACCTACTTTTGAAACTAATAAGAAATAAATTTTCATTTTAAATATATACATATATACATGTTCTCAATTTCATAAAAAGACCAACAGATATGTTCAATTAATTAGAATATAAGTCATAAGATGACCTTATAGCATAGCAAATAGTAATTCCACACAAAAACATCAAGAAAGGGCTTTTTTGTGCACGTGTCATGGCTTATCGTATTTATATAATATCTGCATCATTTAAACTGTTTGCCATCTCTACTTTTACATCTTGGTATATGTTCAATTACTTTTGAGATATTTTAGGTCAGCTATTTACTCCTTTGTGCATCTTAGAAGATTAGTATTTAATGGGTCATGTTAAAAACTAAAGTATCTGTCGTTGGTCAACTGGTAAACATCAATTCATTTCAGCAGCTGCCGATTTATAATGATTGAGAGAGAAGGGAGACGCTTCATAGAAGAGAAGTATTATCAAAAAACCTTCAGAAGATCCCTGAGTGAACTGATGTACAAGACTTAGGAACACTTTCTTTTGATCTGGTCTGGCACTTGCTAATGTTCTTTCATTCTATTTTCAAGATTTTCTATAAAGGTATTCGTTAGCTGATAGATTATTTAGTACTATAAATGTATTTTTACTGGTGGCAGTTAATACGAAGTACAAATTAATGCGCAGTTTAGAATGTAAAAATAACAATTAGTTTATTTTTAAATACCCATTACTTTCAAAAAATGCGTTGTATAAAATTGAAAATAGTCGCTAGTGTTGAAATGTGATTAGATCATATCATTTTATTTTCTGTAGACACAGCTCTAATAAGAAGTCCAAGACGCCAGACAGGTAGACGGTAGTTCCGGCATGGAGCCAATAAATCACGAAACTGCTCGGTATTGGGGAAACGTCCGATACTCTGATTAATGTTCCAGATTTGACCGCATTTAAGGGATATATTATTGCTGAATATTAGGACAGTTTTCGCTTTTTAAATACTAAACAGAAAAAAATCAACTCTAGCAGCTGAAAAATATTAATATTCTAAATTTATTTTCTTGAAAATACCATAGAAAACATTTGTTAATGTATTTTTTGTTTGCAGTATTTCATCATTAAAACAGATTTTTTTTCCGAAAAAAAGCTACTTAAATTGAATACACAGTGTTGCAAATGTGTAAAGAAGTTGTAATTCATTAATTATTATGAATTTAGTATTTAAAGCAATATGTAAAAGATTATTAGCTATCATTTTATCTTTTTCCATATGGTCGCCAAATAAGATTAAATCCTTTGGTTTCTATAGAAGAATTAATGCCACTGTGTTTCTAACAAGTACAATTTGAGCTGCAGCACCAAACCTGACTCTAATTTACCTCAAGAAGGACTGTTCCGTACCTGAAGCCTTATTCTTTACATACATTTATGAAATTTCGTTTTATATTCATCTTATGAAAATTAGAAGGCAAAATTAGGACAGGTTGCTCATTCCAAAAGTTTGATTCTTGGGAGCAATTGATTAAGCTCATAAAAATCCATTTCGGCGAAAACAAATATACAGATAGACGAAAGAAACTACTGAAACATTTTTTTCCCGACGCGACGTTGCAAAAATCCTGGACACAAAAAATGAAATATGTAGAAAATGTGTAACAACAACAATGCCTTATTCTATATTACTAGTAGTAAGTATATTCTATACTTATTTAGCTCGCCTAAAGTGTTGACGAAAATATATTCAATCGCTTTTAGCCTCAACGATCTTATAACGCGAAGAATACGTAACAACATGACACTACATACATTAATTGAATAGTGAGCTCTCGAAGGTGTCTCATGAATCCCATACTATAAACACTTGTTATTCCTTCTATTAATGACGGGACTTTATGAAAATACAAGGACCCATAGGATAACCATACCAAAAAAGTGTGCAATTTTATAAATCCACGAACGACAGAGATTCTTGCCGGTTCTTCTAAATCTTAGTACATGAAGGTAACCAGCTTCAAACAAGTAACTATAAGTTATAAATACCATGTATACTTTACAAAATAGTCCCTAACAAAATTGTAGAATTATGTTAAACTAAGGCTACATGTAAAACATCACTTTGATCATTCTTGATTATTATACAAAATTAACTAATTTAATATATTAGGCTTTATTAATTAATATAAGGATATTATATTTTTTGCAGCTTGTATTTTCGGCAGAAAAATACTACAGGCATAAATTAAAATCTTAATAAATGCATCCTCCGTATACTTTGATTTTGTCGGTGTACTACAATAATTTATAGATCTCTTAATATTTTTATTCAGGTTAAAATTTCATACATTCAATCACCAATAACCTTACTAACTTAAATAATTTCTGTGAACCATATAAAAGAGAGCCAATTATTTTATTTAAAATACAAATTATACTTATACATTTTAAGAATATCATTTTAAAATGTGTATTTTGGTTTCACGACTCTGAAATAATATCAAAACCATTAATTTATATACACACCCAATATTTATAAAAAATCAAGATCAATACCTAAATATTATTCAAAAATAATTTACCTACAACCAATCCAAATAGATCTCAAATTAATAAATGGCGAATATGGTAAGGATGGCTGTGATTCAAGAATATTATTAAAAAGTAAATTAGCTATAATTATTTAAAACACGAGTAACATTATTATTCTGTAACATCGTAAAAATATATCGAAACAGGCAATAATTACGTTGTTTACCTTTCGAAAGGTTTACACGTAATGATTTATATTACTTACCCAAGTTAATCTGATTATATTTTTTATAATCTCTGTTTTAATTGTAAAGGTTTTAAATGAGTTTTAAAAAGAAAAAAACGTAATAATTATCTACTTACGAATGATAAAAAATGTATTGTTGTCTATATTTTACATATTTGAAATAACGAAAATCAAGTTACTGAATAAAATATTTGGTTTATGAAGGAAATATTTGTTTACATTGAGTTTTTAATTAGGTAAAGTCTGCTCTATGGCAGCAGTTCCCAGTGGATTGTAGTAGTGTCGCGTCACAAGGTTGTACTAATTACTCAAATAGCGATAATCTATTTTATGTCATTTCGCACCAGAGCATATATTATGATTGACCACTTTGGGGACATTACCTTAATAAATTGATTAGATTAATACTTGAAGGTGATTATTGAATCTTAATTTAGTTTTTATTTATTTGTTATACCATACATATTTTTTATGCTTAAATACTGTATTCTAATATAAAGAAATATGACGG
The DNA here is from genome assembly GCA_959347405.1 of Napeogenes sylphis. NCBI lineage: Eukaryota > Metazoa > Arthropoda > Insecta > Lepidoptera > Nymphalidae > Napeogenes > Napeogenes sylphis. The sequence continues at coordinate 21,689,137 of OY365788.1, read as the reverse complement.
AAACAAGTAATAAAAAGGGATATAGAGTTCTATATTAATATCCTTTTTCTTATTACGGAAATAGTATATTTAACCTTAATCACCCATGTGTTGCCTCTCTTTCTTTTATGTATTTTAGATTTATTTTGATATATTCGTAGGTATCATGATAACATTCTCACTCTTAACCTATCATCGTTCAAATATTTGGTCACAGTTCATGCTGCTGTTGAAAATATTAAATTCCAGCCGTTTCGTGTCGTCTACCTCGTAATACATATAACCACTTACTAGTAATTAATGTTAGACTCTCATTCGTAAATTTATGTCAGCCATGAGTAAGGAGATGCGAAGAAGGATGGGAATGACCTAGAAATGATATTACTTCATAATTATGTATAGTTTTTCTATTTCTTAACTACAAAAATATATTTATTGATAATTTAAGAATAAAAAATAATTTTATTAACATTTTGTTGTGGATGGAAAAAAAAATAGTGAACTATTTAAAATCATAAAAAAACTTTTTTTGAAAATATCTTTAAACATGTATAGCCATGTTAAGCTTATTTAAATTTATATAAATATAGAATGTAAAAAACATCGGGACGGGACGGTTTCCCAGTAGTCGCGGGTTCGAATCCCTGCCCGTATCGGTTTTTTACATTCTATATTTATATAAACATAAAAAAACTGTCATTTACTAGGCCATCCTAGTTTCCATACACTAAGCCGTGCTGTTCACAAAGCATTATTTAGTACAATATGGTATTTTACAAAATTGGATCATAATATTGAACAACCGAACTTTAGTAACGTGAATGATATTAGCACATGTGCTTTAACAAGCACTAGTAACAAAGCTAACAGGTTGTCTTTTAGACCACAATAAATTGCAATGAATAGATCATAAAAAATCCCAATGTAAAATTAAAATAAACTCTGTTTGGTCCTAATATAAAGCCTCTTCTTGGTTTACGATTACCATTTTATTTTAAAAGATATATAGTAACAATAACTATGTAATATGTAGATTAATATGTAATAGTAATGTAACTTCTTTAGGTTATTTGCATTACTTGTGTTTATATAAATGTAGAAAGAATAATTAACCGATACGGGTAGGGATTTGAACCCGCGACCTCTGGGAAACCGTCCGTCGCTCTACAAATTGAGCTACCGTATCACTGTCCATCTCGAGGCTTCTCTCGAAAATCGTAACCAATGTTTCTAACTTTGCAGTATAGATAAACATAGAAAAGATGCCACAACCGAAATTAATGTTAGAAAGTATCTATAAACATATTTAGCCACGTTAAGCTTATTTCTATATTTATATAAATTTAAATAAGCTTAACATGGCTTTACATGTTTAATAGATATTTTCAAATATTACTTGTGTTATGGGTTATTTATTTAAAATTTATCGAAAATTTTTATGCATTGTAAGATTATTTGAAAATGAAAATGGAATTTATAAATACATATCTTAATGGAATAACTCATTGCGATATATTTACATTTTACAACCGTCAAGCAAATAAAAAATTAACAGCAAAAACAAAGTTCGCAGTATTTTATACTGTTGCTTCCGTGCTAACAATAACTAATGTTAAAGCTTTAGCGAAACCAGTATTAAATTGAACTTTCTAAAGAAAACAGTTAAACTGTAATATATTTGAAACAAAGTTACCATTGCAATTATAATGTACACATTTCAGTACAGTGCGTTGTTAGAAGTTTGACTACTTTGAAATAAATGGGTTAGTTTAAGAAATCACATATGTGGAGTGATTAAATTGAAAATCACTGAAAAGCATAATGAGAATGCTCCTTAAGGATGTCTGATAGCATTGACTGTACACTTTACTGTCGTTTCCTAGCGTTCATTGTAGGGAATCTAGAGCGCTATTTTAACAATAGATGTTAGCTGTCGATGTGGATTCTCTAAGTATTACACACAATAGCCTGGGCGAATAGTCTTGTTGTTACTAATTAATTTGCTTTTTTTCTCAAGTGAGTAAAAAGTGAAACAGCTGAATGCTTTTTGCCAAAGAGAGCTCTCTAATTGCATTGGATGTATTTTCGAAAGGACTTCCTTAGCTTAGTAAAATCGATATAAAATACCCTTTCTTTTTATTGAGTGATAGGTGGTTTAAAGGATAAAAGTGCGTAACTTTTCTCGTTTTTATTGTAAAAGCTATTGAATACGAGCACTAACTCTTTCTAGTGGTACATTACTTTATCTTGATAAGGTTCTTTGTCATCTATGACAAACAGAAATTAAGGAATTATTATTTATTTTAATATAATAATTGTCTAATGTATAAGAAATCTTTAGTTAGACTTTATGGTTTTTTTTATGTACTTATAGTCCGGTCAAATTAGACTAAAAAATTAGGGTGAAATTACATAAATTCGCAACAAGCTGAATTTTGGTACAATTGTTCAAAACACGATTATAAACAATAGCTGAAAGTTCCCCATCATTCCCGTGTGTGGAAAATTTTTTATTCAAGGTCAAATGTCAAAAAAATGAGTTTTTCGCGATTTTCAGCAAAACGGTAAGTTTTATCAGAAAAATACCTCAGACTAAAATTGTAGATCATTAAATTATCTATAAAAAATATACCAATACCTTTTTTCTCACGAGACACCGTTTCGGAGATGTCGCAGTGTAAAAAGTTGTAACAGTTGCAATTGTCATAAAATACACACGTTTCCACGCCACCTATGTGGTAGTGTACTTAGCGCGTTTTTTAACGTGGTTTCCCCAGTAGGCCTACTCCACAAGTCAGTAATTATCCAGTTTAATTGAAACTATCGTAAATAATTGATATTAACCAGAAAAAAGCGATGTTGATAAAAAAAAAAAGTACAGACATTTATTAGTCGGAGTCGTAATTTTCGAATTCATCTCGATTTTCTCCTTGTTCATTTTCTTCTGGTTCATCCTCGTCTTGGGTGCAAGTAAATTCAGCCAATAACGATGTTTCGCAAGTCGGCTCGTTGACGTCGACCGGACTATTATGTGTTTTATTAGTATTAGTCGAGATGTAGAAAAAAGGAAAATTGCAATGCCTTAACACGTTGGGTTGTAACTATCTTTCTGTAATAAAGGAAATGTATTTTAAGGTCTCACAGGTCTTGCTTAAGTTCGTTAAATTAAGTGCTAATCTGGTGACGCACTACAAAACTAATTAATAAGTTGAGTGTTTGTAAGAGCCCAGTGTGTTTATGCTCAGTTGTGAATTAGTTAGCTGTTGCAATTTATTAAGAATCAATTAGGTGAGAGGTATATTGTGAAGATTTGCAACTTTGTTTTAATTCTATTGCTTTACTATTCCAAATGAAGTCAATCATAGAGATTACTAATTATGAATTTTATATGATGAAACAATTACACACAGGCTAGGAAATTGGTTTGGACTTTTTAACGTTAATATTATTAAAAACTACCCCAACCTATATTCACTTACTGTTCTTTTATCTTGGGTAGTACATATTAATTGTTTATGATCTGTCTTGAACGAGTCCAGAGGTCCCTCCTATAAACAATGATGAAAAATTTTGTCCTTTTCGGAACCCTACTAAGTCCCTTTATTCGAAATGTGATGTACTCACGGTTCCACTACTATACGTTTACTGTTTAAGAAGCAGCCTACATGCAGCACACAACTACTCCTTTTGATAGCAATAGATGAACTGAAAGCGAGTAAATCACCGTATCAAACAAAATGTCGTACTGTGCATCAGCATTTTTATAAAACCTTTGTTTTTTTTTGCATGAGGTGACCGTTTTAAAATTAGTAACATTTTTAATCTCTGTGCCGGAAACTTAATGATTTTCGAATCTTAAACTATTTTGTCCCGTATTAATTAATATTATTATAACTATTTAAGCTTATTTCTATTTATTATTAATATTATTTACAACATTATTACTTACAATTCATTTCAAATATCATATAGCTATAGAAAGCGTTAATTAAGTTGGAAGCAAACACAGATTGTCAAAGCGCAAATATGTTTAATAGCAAGGTCGTGTCTCAGAATTAACAGGATCTTGTCATTTGCAAATAGAGATGCTTCAGGGCTATTTAACATGAGGCTGTAATGGACCCAGTATTGAACTAATTAAAAATATGTCAATGTAGATACATCTATTTATTTTTATAGTTAATTGCCAAAGTTATATCGAACATACTAGAGTTAGGTCGAAAAAAAATAGCCAATTTGAATATCAAAATCGGCACAAATATATGGTTTACATATGTGATATTTTGACTTGTTCTCCAAAATTATAACAAATAAATTATTTAGTTTCGGCACTATTATTGGTAAGGGCCATATCATTACTGAGGTTTTTATATTATAAAATAAAATCTTATTCATTTATTTTGTCATATTTTTTCTTAATTATTTTTATTTAATCCAAGTCCAAGAACTGAATATAAGTCATAAGATAGTTTGATGATAACATAAGTTATGTCTCAAAACATGATTTATGAAAAGCTTTTATTTTGTAGACCATTATATTATTTTTGACCGTATTTCTACAGAACCTGACCAACGAGTAATATTCAGCCCAGTAATCTAATTGAAGAGAGCTGATGGCAATAAGCATAAAGTGGAATAAATCGAAGGGTTTTTCGAGATCTTATGGGCGAACACTCACTTCCTGAATAGGAACACCGTCTTTAGATCTATTCCCCAATGGCTGATGTTCTGATGTTCCAGACTTCACATGATGACGCTTAATTGACGAATTAATAAAGCAGGCATAAGATTTTCATGATATTGTTATATAGCTGAATAATTTAATAATGAAATAAAGGCAACTTTAGTTTCGGATGCGAAATAGAAATCCCCAAAGTGTATTTTTATATCAAGACAATTCTTAGTTAAAAGCCATGTCCCGTATAAAATACAAACAGTCGCTAGTATTTAAATCTGATTAGTTTGTATCATTTTCTATTCGGTAGACAAAACTCAAATAAGAAGCCCCAAGAAGCTAGACAGGTAGAAGGTAGTTTCGTTTCGAAGCCAATAATTCACGAAACTGCTCAGTATTGCGGAACCGGCCGATACTCTGATTAATGTACCAGATTTCATCGTACTAAATGGATTTATTGTTTGCTAAATAGTATTAGGATACTATTATTTACGGATATGTATATATTTTTTTGTTTAAACGAAAAATGAATAATTTTTAAGGGCAATTTATTAGTAGACTTGAAAAACGGTCATAGAAAACACCGCGCCTACACAACAAAGCAAAACTTTTCAACTCAAGCGACTGAAAAATACTACACATCTTAGGTTTAATTTCTTGAAAATGCTGTAGGAAACATTTTGGTACTAGAATTATTTACTAAAGGAACATCGTTAGCAAGGAGTATTAAAAAGGATTAGAAAGAAAATTTCGATTATTAATTTATTTTTAGATAATCTGTATATTTATAATAATGAAAATTAAGTATTTTTATTGTTCTATCATTTGATATAAAAATGACATTAACAGTGCTAAAATTAGAATGAGATTTGCAAAAACTATTTGTCAGTAACTAAACATTTTTTCATGGACTACATCATATAGATCATATTGAAGGTGTAATTATTATTTGTTTTAATCATTTTATAAGCCATATTCTTCAGCCGCGATCTTACTTTCTCGCAATTCATGACGACGAAAAGAGTCTAAGAGTTTAATTAATAAATACATAAATTATACAAATCTGTCTCATAGCTATAACGATTAACCTTGAATGATTTATTATCACAAAAAACAATAAACACGAAGAAAATTGTAGGCAACAATTCATATAATTATTGTTTATGTAATCCATAGTAGTTATGAACCGAAAGTAGGCACCTGAATAAATAAATTTCTATTAAAAGTCTTACGAATTCTTAAATGGATCACTCTGACCGTTAATTTTAATCGTTATTAATTGAAATAATTGATTCATATATTCCATTCACATTTTTATTGCTTTAATTGTTAGTCAGGCAATAAAAATATGAATGAAATATCTTTATTTACAATTTCCCAAAACTATAAATAGATAAATTTATAATATTATGATTTTTCCCTAGTGATCGCAAAATATGAGCACCAACTTGAAAAGGTTGGACCAGTAGGGCCCCCATGGTGGCGTCCTGAGGCCGCCTCAGGAGATACACGGACTTCGGCTCAGGACGTCGTTAGGTTAGGTTGTAAATTGGTTATTAGGTTGTAAATTGGTTACTAACGTCCTTCGACGGTAGAAAGCCGGAGCAACGAGCAACTTACTCAGTTGGGACCTTGTCTATACCGGTATAGATGGTGTGTATCCATGTACTCTCATGAGTGAATTGTGCCTACGCGTATGTTATTACCGAACGTGAACACATCGTCGGGGTCAACGAGTACCGACTTGGGTCTTCTCTTTCTGACTAAAGTACTCTTACGTGGCCTATACTCTGCGGCGTCAGCCACCAATGGGTTCGGGTGTCATTTAACATTATCAAAGTAACTCTGGGAAAGCCCCTTGAAATAACTGAGCGATGGTTGCGGACGAACCACGGTGCCCAAGTCGCAATCCGTGTAAGCCTGTTCTGAATCACCTGAAAGGGTTTCAGATTAGCGTGCGCAAAAAGAGGATTCGCATAGAACATGACGGAACGTATGTAGGCTTTGTAAAGTGTTACCAGCGAAAAATATCTTTCTATCTAGCGTATTTTGCCTTGTATTTCCAAAGAATCGGTCTATCAAAAAGTTTGATTCGCGGAAACCAGCTCGGTTGGATCGGTCTATTCAGCTAGTTAGGTCTAACCAGGAGGCAATGCTGAGTGTCCGCCTTTAACGCTCTCTGCAACAAAGGCCGGCAACGCACCCGCAACTCCCCTTGTGTTGCAGTTGTCCATGGGCAACGGTAGTCATTTAACATCAGATGGCTTCGTCTGCTCGTTTGCCCGCAATATTATATAAAAAAAAAAAAAAAAAAAAAAAAAACCGCCGGCGTGCCTATTGTGCTGGAGAGAGCGCCGAAAGCGTCCTATCCAAGCCGCTATCTCTAAAGCCGTCGAGAGCTTGTCTCGACTTCGATTTTCTCTGGAGACGACGTAGCTTCCGAAGGTTGGCGTCCATCGGGTATCGGTCATGGCTCTAATCGCGGCGTTTTTACGTTTAATAAAAAATCTTATGTCCGGGGGGAGCGCTCGGTAATCCTTGAAGTTATACGGCGTCCTCGACCGATGAAATCTGGTCAGGAATTTCGTCTAGGTGTGCCGATGCGGGGGAATGGAGTTACTCTCGAAGCTTCATCCAGTTAATAATTGGTTTTGTTGCGGGTTACGTAGGGTGGAAAGGTTCAAACTAATTCCTATGCTATCTCCCAAATGACCAGTGAAGTTACTCGCGTCTAATACGGCGTCCTCGACCGATGCAATCTGGTCAGAAATTTTGTCGAGGTGCGCCGATGCGGGGAAATAGAGTTACTCTCGAAGCTTCATTCAGTTAATAGTTGTTTTTGTAGCAGGTTCCGTAGGATGGAGAGGTCCTAACTAAGTGAGAACTGGTCGAGGATCAGTGTCGAGCTCGGATATCGTTTCGATAGAACGTAACTGGAGTGTCACGTCCCTCAAGAGTACTTTTTCGAGCACTTCGAGTCTGTCATGTCGAAAACCAGGATCTTGCCGTGATCGCAAAGTCCAGACTAACCTTGTACTTTAGCCTATTTCGGAGATTTCCTCTACTGTTCGCGATAGTAGAGTTTCAGCGACCATGTTTGCCATTCAGTTTGCCGGCCAGAATGATTGCGTTATCTAACTGGAGTAAGGACTGAAGGTCTCCCTCAACTAAGGCTTTTTTGGGAGATAGACGGTTGCTAGTATAATTGGCTGACGGTCGATCATACTCACCTGACATAATGACGCTGCTACGTTAACTAGTTGGGGTGGGTCGAGCGGAGTACAATGAAGAGACCTTCTGTAGTAAATTATGGTTTCCCCTATCGCGGTTGCCCTGTCGTTCCTAACGAGAATGAAATTTGCGATGCGCGGATCGTGATTACACGGTTTCAGAAAGGTCTCTTGCACCAACAAAAAATCTATTTGGTGCGTCACCACTAAGTCGCGCACTAGATCTTTTTACTTAAGTAACCCGTTCGCGTTGAATGTAGCGACAGTTAGAGAGCGAGGTTTTATCCTTCCACGCGATGTCAACATAATAACATCGTGTGGTTGTATATTGCTTATTGATAAGGACGGCGTGCTTGAGGAGCACTTCCATCCTATCGGGAGGGTTTCGCGCGGAATCCCTCATTTTATTGGAAAAGTGTAGGAGTTTTTCGATGGCTGTTCGTTTTCGATTGCTACTTTGAAACGACAGGCTTATCGTGCCAGCGCCGAGGCGCTAGTTATCAAGGATCAAAATTCAAGACTTTTAAAGAGGAAGAACAGCCGTTTCAGATTCTACAAACTGCCATTCGGTAAAGCTTACAAGCAAGCTTGAGCTAGAGTAGGTACTTACAATTCGAATTCGTTAAATGTAATGAATCTTTTATATTGTATGTTATAACCTTCTTTTTTATTTAGTTTTGTAACCGCTAACGAAGAAAAGAAGAGTCGGACGCAAATTAACTATTAATAACAAAGCTTTGTATATATATATAATCTCTATCGTGCTTGATTTATTTGTATCTGGCATATTCAAATTGGTTATCTGATATTATCCCTCAGTTTTCAAATTATTATTTTGCAAATGGTTGAAACTTTAACTGTATATTTTTTTATGCATTCGTAGAAAATGAATACTTTATAAGATTATTCTAATGTAATAAATATTTTCCCCGTAAAAATAGTTTTAATTATTATAAATCTTAAAAGCTAGATAATGAATTACAGAATGCATATAAACTACGAAAACAATACAACAAATACACGGAAGGTCAGAGTTGGTTGTGTTAAACTGTCACTGTATAACCGCTCCAATTAAGACTCGTTAAAGACATCACACTTGTTACCATCTGCTGAAGTGAACATAAAACATCTATTAGGGCCATTCACAACGCCACTGATTAATTGAAATCAACTTCCTAATTTCCGTTTATATGGTCCATATAACTACGAATTGAACAGTGCATAGTTTATATGATTAAATATTCTAAATGAAATGGTTGATAGAATTCGAGTTGATATTAAAGTTGCGCGTTTTTTAGATGACGGCTTAAGAAAGTTTCGTCTTTGTCATGCAAGAAGTAAGACTGGGGACGTCTTCTCTTTATGAAAGAATAACGCATTGCTCCAGTACAACAGCACGGCTTATTCCTTTTATTTTGTGTTATCTTTAGGACTTCAGATAGATTAAAATTCACTATTGTTTTGACAAATGAAATAGTTATTTAAATATTTTACAATTAATTTAACTAATTAGTCTATCTATCTTTGCGAATGTCTGTTGTTAAAGGGTTTATCATCTTATCAAAAATAAATAATTTACAAATATTATCTATAGTCAAATGTCTTTTTAAATATTAAAGAATATATATATTAAAGAATAGAAACAAATTTATTGATTTTTTATTAAGTCAAAAATATTTCTTATTATAGAAAATTATAGAATTGACATAATCCGTAAGAAAGTTGATTTATTTTTATTATAAAATTATATTATATATTATAATAAAATTATATTTAGGTTCACATTTTTAAGAAACTGGAGCTCATGAATTAAATTCCAGCACTATGTACATAAATTAAATTTAATAATACATACATATAGTTTAATTTAATAATATACATACTTGTTGAAGCTTTATGAAAGACAAAGTAAAATATTGCACGTTGTTGGAATTCTTAAAAATTGTAATGCTAATTTCGCCCCTGCATTGGGACGGATGGTATGCTTTGAAATTACGTTGTTGTAACAACTCTCAACAATTTAAATAACAAAGCGTGGACTATGATTTTGTTTTACATTAGTTAGATCATTAGATCTATTATATGCAATGATATTCCTTTTACGCTGACATTAAAGTTTAAGACTTAAAATTTAATTCATACTAACATTATAAAGCTGCAGATCAAGCTTTTCAGGTCTTTAGTATATACTCTACTCTCTTTTAATATGATTTGAACTGATACAATTTTTCAACGCCTTTGAAATGCCTTTATCAAAATGATAACCCTATTCTTTTTAAGGGTTTAATCAGTAGTTATGTATTATAATTCGTTCAGTATTAATATTGTAAATTTGATGTTCATGTGTTCATTCCTGGGCATTATTAAACTTTTTGTTTGCTAAAATATTATATTTTGATGGATTGATTGTGTAATTTATATATCTCAGATAAAACAATCAATTGGAAGGACATTTATGGTGAGTTAAGTTTTTAAATATTATCATACAAACACAATAGCATACGATAGCTGATGAAAAGTTTTATATGCAATGAGATGGTCAACTATATTGTTAATTACAGGACTTATAGAAAACAATAACAGGGTATATGAGCAGAAGTGAATTATTTATTAAGTGAGTTATTTTATTCTACTCTTTTTGTCACGAGCAAGCCGGTATAAAATACATTTACAGGTTGTTAACAGAATGAGAACACACATCTTCAGTCTTAACTTTTCATTCGAATGTTTCGGGGTTGTAATGAAATTATTGAGATGTTTTTATTAATCATGTATTGGTATTTTATTAAAAACATGCTTTATATTTAAAGTCTGCGATAGACTGAGTATTAATTATGAGTATGTATCAAACTGAGTATTAACTTTTGATTTTAGAATAATGTTTTAAGATCTTGATCAAATCTTTAAGCAATATCATATCAAAATCAAATTTTTTTTTTGGAAATTTTTGGCTGCATTTTATAAAAAATAAGCTGGATATTAATTCAGTCAATGAATGACTGAATGTAAAACGGAAAATTAATTAAGATTTAACGAGTTCTGATTAAAGTTAGTCCGGTCAATCTTTGAAATAACGAGACTGCAAATTTATATTATAAGCTGTTTGTATTGTTATGGTTTAAGGACTATTTATATTTAATATTATATATAGCATAAATGGCTTTTATAATAATGTAATATAAATAGTTTTCAACTCAAGTTCCACCTGCATTGTTCATATTAAATATGTTTAATTCCGATCTGATTTGTTTAATACTGATTGTGGGCAATAAATACCATTTAGTTATTAATTACTTAGAAGCAATTAAAAACAAATAATTCTATTGTTCCCAATAACTATAAGGGGCATGGAAAAGTTCACAATTAATATTTTGGTAATACATAAAAAGGATTCCGTCCATATCTGATATGTAAAAGTAAACCTTCGCAAAAATATGATAAATTATTACCAAGTTCATTGTGTGTACTTGATAATTATCGTTTTCATCTTGATGAATAACTAATTTCGTTTTGTCTGTGTCATTTACAAGATTCTAATCCTATTTTTTTGTTTGAGAACGGATATTTTTTTATACAATTAAATACATCACTTGAGGCTATTTATCTTCTGTATTTTTTCTTCATCAAGATATTTTTATGATATGTCTTTTTGTACCTCAAGAATTTTTATTTCATTCTTATACCGTGTCGGTCTGTTAATAAAGTTGAAAAGTCCGCCAAACGCGCTGACCCCGACTCTAATGTCTTTATGACGTTTATATCTAACTTTGACAAAAAGGCTTATACTAATATCATAAGTGAGGAAGGGCCAATTTAGGTATGACGTTAGAAAATTTAGGTATATTCAAACCTTTTTCGTTATTACTAATGGGTTGCTTGTCTACCTTCCATAGATTATTTAAAAAGCTATTGAATTATTTAAATAGCTATCTCTATGGAATGCGAATTAAGTAATCTATATTTTTAAAATACCTCTGCTCTATTAAGCATATCTATAAAAGTGATAATACCAATAGCGGACTTTGTGTTTCACTTATACTAATAAAACAAAATAATACCTATTTTAAAATAATAAAATACTACAGATCTCTTTCATTTCAGAGCGCAATTTCAGCATAGCTTTCACTTAATATAATACTTACTAAAATCAAGCTTATTTAGTTTCTAGATAATTTTAGTAAAAGTAATTTGCTTTACAATAAATAATATGATTTTAGATCGCTAGCTAAAAGGTAGCTTTACTACTAACATTAGTATTTTTTTCAAAAGACTCAAAATTGACGCCAGGGAAAAATCAAGACATACTCTTGGAATATTCTTTAATCTAAGACATTCGATTTTCTTCAGCATAAACAATTGGTAATCATATTTATTATATTTACCATTTTTATTATTTCTAATTATGAGATAAAAAGGAAAAATCACATCCGGTTTATGAAATCCGTCATTCTCAGATATTACTATGCATATGGCTTATAATATACAGAATAATAATAATAATAATATCAGGACAAATTACACACATTGATCTAACCCCTAAGTAAGCAAATTATTTGCTTGTGATAAGGGTGTTAGACAACGATACAAATACATAGAAATACACATATAAAATACTGAGAATATATTTAATAAACGACTAAACCCTGTCTCTGCCGGGAATCGAACCCGAGCCCCATTGCGCCGTGACACGTTAGGCGTCTGCGCTAACCACTCGACCAACGGTGCGGTAAATGTTTAATATATGTCAATATATGTTCAATATATCATTCATTTTTAAGTAATAATAACTAATAATAACTGTAACCAGACTTAATTTCACGGAGAAACCGAGTGTGGTCTCACGGTATTCCAAATCGTTGTTGATAATAGTCCGGTTTCTACGAGGCATCTAAATGTGGTCAACTGAAAGGCTATAAATCCTGTAATCCCAAGTTCTATGTGGTTTACACAGATGTCGCGCTACAGTATGGCTGGATATATGATATTTTTATAAGTTACGTCACCAAATTATCATTATGACACCTAATCATTAATAAATCATTGATGCTCATAGATATTTGACGACGAGTAGAGAATTGTAGTGACCATATTTTTTTTAGATATTGTCGCAAAAGCTTAAGATACTTTATAGTTATATAGTTTTTAAAACTTGTCAAATAAATAATTTATTTATTAATGTATAGAAAAAAAATACCACTTTTTCCAGACCAAAACAAGGAAGTTTGAATTCATTATGGAACTTTAAATCATACAGTACAGTCATTAATGCTAAGTAAGACGTAATGTCTACTATTAAGCTTATTACCATCGCAGATTTACTCTTTAAATTAAAAGTATTCTACGTATTCATTCTCGTTGTGCGTTAGCATGAATGAATACTTAGAATACTTGCTTTGAATTTTAAAATTGATATAATATTTTTTTTACATTTCTTTTAAATAATACTATATGTATTTGTTTAAAAATACCTTTCCAACTTCTTTATTTAAATTAATTGATTCTTTATTTAAATTAATTGATGATTATCTATGACACATTGTTATTATTATTTATTTATTTATTTTATGTATCAGATTTTAAATAGAAGTGAAATAAGGACATAAATGTAGACATAGAGCGAACTCATCTTTATAAAGACATCCTATCCAGCTATCCATGAATGTTGAAAAAGAACATATGTAAGGACAGAAAAAGGTAGACATACATTTTTATAAAATAGTACATATACATACTTAGATATACAGCAATATATACAATGACAAATATAGTAACTATAATATATAATTAAAGAAAATAAATAGCTACTTACGTAAATATGTAACTTACGATCCTGACAGATAGTGTTGCTTCAGTTTTAGTTTGAAAGTGAGGATGGATTGGCTATTTGTTATATCATTTTAAGTGAATACCATAAGGAATTATGAGAAAAAGCTATTATAATAAGAGAGGATATCGTGATTTTTTAATTTGACTCAAAAGTTTTCGGGGCGGTTACTAGGTAAGGATAGGAAACGTTCCTATGAACAAGGGGGTGCAAAACAATTCAAAACGTTGTACAACGTGGTCAATATATGCAAATTTTAGAACCAAAGTACAATAATAATGTATTTCGAAATAATCCTCTCTTTCGAATGTGTAGAGAATAGGTACAATAGTATTAATTCCCATATAGATATCATTGTAAACATCAGATTCATAGAATCTGTACACAAATTGTACACACCATAAACCTTATGTACTCTTTTATTTTAATATTACTTTCATCTTGAAGTTGTATAGTTTTTAAATGCTGTGTGGAGTTATAAGTGGAGGGTAGATTTAGAATTTTGTGAATTAAGGATTATATTTAATCTGTATCCAGTGCCTGTGCATTTTGATAAATAAATAAATAAATTCCGGCCGAGCGGATGAGGCCTTGAAAATCTGAAGCGTGGTTAAATTTGCGTAAGCTGAAAATAAATCAAATGCATAGGTTTTGAAGGCCGTCTAATTTATTAAGTAACTCTTCAGAGACATCCAAGTATCAAACGTCACCGTAGTCGAGAAGGAGTGACAGATGGGCTTATGCTAATAAGATTCTAGAATCTTCTGCGCAAAGGTAACAAGTTCTGCAAACGCTTGAGAAAATGGAATAACATGTGAACTTGCTTACTAGTTCGCATTTTCTACTAGCTGTTGCCCGCGGCTCCGATATCAAACTGAAAATAATAATATACATATATATCACACACACAGCCAGGACATTATTCAGATATACGTAAAAAACCATATGAATACGAAATATTTTTTACCAAATATTATGTTTTTGAGTAATATTTCATTAAAGAATTTCTTTGTAGAATTTCAAACTGTTATTCCATATACGAAAACATAATCATAGCGAGTTCTAAAACAGTCAGCGCCATCTTTTGAGATTTTAAGTAACTAAATTTAAAATGGGCACTATTAACAATATCGACTAGTAATTATTATGTTTTATCAAATTATAAATAACAAAAACATATATAAATATATATAAAAGTCACATTCATTCTTATGTCCATACGTGCGCATCTTTGTTGTCAATTTTATTAAAAGTATTTTTAGTTATCAAGCCTTTTTTACAAGCATTACTTGAATAGATAAGTATTTGAGTTTTAAAATAATATATATATATATATATTTAATTTATATATAAAGAACGTAAGAACGTTTCAAGTTTCATGGTTTTAAAGGAATTTCTAAAAAAAAATACCCAAGTGCGAGTAGGACTCGCACACGAAGGGTTCCGTACTATTATATATATAATAATAATGATCTTTATTGGACACATCATAAGTCATACAGAAAACAGATTACCCCGACTCCTGCACTAGCAGTGCTGTGTTGCAGAAGCCAGTAGAAAGAATAAGATTCTAAATCAACCGGAAGTACCATTTAGGTTTTAGTTTGCTTGCGAGTAGTTGCGAGTGTCAAAATATGCTTCTTAAATTGCTGATTCTTCCAATTGCGTTCGACGTCGTTTAAGTAGGAGTTTGATTTTAATACAGCTTAAAGCTATTAATTAACTCTACGCATTCATGCGGAAAGAGGTAGTAACTTAAAAATTACTTTAAAAAAAATATTATACAATGTAGCTAAAAATTTACGGTTTTCGCAAATTTTTCCTTTATCTGTGTTATATGATGTTGCTTCGTATCAATTTCTGAATTCTGAGTTATCCGGAAGTACCAATAGTAGGTTTTGATTCACTTGCGACTTTCGTAAATTTGAGGGAATTTGTGGCGTAAACGACTGTATCTTTGGATTGCGTTAGTTTAGATATTATTTTTTTTTCACAGCTCTATGTGGCAGTAAGTTTGGGTATTTGATATAAATTTCAACTTCAACTTGATACCTTTGCCTTCTTGAAGAAAAGGGTTTTGACAGAAGGACAAACGGACGGACCACAAAGTGATCCTAAAAGGATTCCGTTTTTCATGTATAGAAACCGAACCCCAGTAAGCCAAAATCTGAAAGCCACCTGAAAACTTAAAAAAAAAAATTATTACCCTCACTAACGCACTGCCATAGTGGTATTTGTAGTAATAGTTAAGTCAGTGTTTGTGAAAACTATTAAAAATAACATATCTTATGGTAACTCACAAATATGTTTATCCCACCTACTATCGAGTATCATAAACAAACTTCCTCGGGTCCCAAATAAATTCAATTTCTTTTTCATTTAAAACAGGTTGCACGTTATTACAAAAAATAATGTGTCTTCTTTATTTATTCTGTTGATTAAATTTCCATGTGGGAGTGGGGCACAACGCAAAAGGTAAAGGGAACATTTTTTATTTCAAAGAGCACAGTGTAATATCTTCACACAGAGTCCCTTATGCCTCGGGCGACCGATTATTACGAAAATCATTTCCATTTTCTGAACTTATCCAAAGGTTTATGACAAAGTAATTTATGTTCTTCCCCTCGTTAATCGTGATCCTATACATAAAATGTTAAATTAGTTATAATGATGAAAACGGAATTATTTGAACAGTCATCATTAAATGGTATGTACTTACTAAGTATACATATTATATATAGTTTATATGTATACCTTATTAATCGATTATTGTATATGCTAAGTGATCGTTAAAAATTGTATATTTTGTTAACTTTTTTCACTGTTATTTCTACTTTTAGTTGACTTTAATTGATTTATTCTTAATTTCTTCTTTTAATTTGTAGTTCTATTATTACAAATTAAAAGTGGAAAATAATTTAAAGTACTATGTTATAATGTTATGTAACAAACAGTACAGAGAAGTAATACTCCTCCAATTCAATTCAAAGGATGATCAAATGTAATAGTTACTATATTACATAGCATACCTTCTTTAATAAATGGTATATCGATGGTATATGGTGAATAGATTTCTTTTGTAATTACAGATATTTGGGCTAAGGTGCATGCTGTACTGTGTACCACCGCGTGTACTGTGTACCACCGCGTGTACTGTGTACCACCGCGTGTACTGTGTACCACCGCGTGTACTGTGTACCACCGCGTGTACTGTGTACCACCGCGTGTACTGTGTACCACCGCGTGTACTGTGTACCACCGCGTGTACTGTGTACCACCGCGTGTACTGTGTACCACCGCGTGTACTGTGTACCACCGCGTATACTGTGTACCACCTAGTGGTGAAATGAAAAAGCGAGAAGAGTACTAGAGCTATAATGTCAAACAAGGGTTAATAAGTCTCTCAAATCTCTTCAGCTTAATATTTTTTTTTTGTTACTGGTCACTACTCTAAGCTGGTCCGAATTATAATTACCTGACTACAGTACAGTAAAATCTTTATAAATAAACATCAGTGGAGCCGTCCTGAAGTAATATGGTATATGACAAACAAACCAATGATTTTATTAAAATATATTTTTCACCAAATAAACACTATAAGTAGGTATTTACTTTATACACTACAATTGATCTGATTAACAAATTATATAAAGTTAATATTGTTCCAGGGCACTTTTATTAAAATTTAACGTAATTATGCAGGCCCGGGGTGACACGGCGCTCTCTTGTAATAACGTTCTCAGTTTGCTGGTTTCTTTATTATAGAAATATTCAATAACTTCAGATTTTCATTATTAAAATATTATTCTAGGACTCAACCAATATAAAGTAGGTTAAATATTCAACAGTTTACTTCTTAAGCTATTAAATAAAGGATATATTAATTTGAAGCTGCGGTCTTTAAGAGTAATTTTGCTCTTTTTGTTTGATTATATATTTTTTTTCTAGAAATTTAATAGGAAAGGACCAATCTTTGTTAAATTAAACTATAACTTAAAATCTAAAACAATATATAAGAATTTTATATTTTTTTAAATTACATGTTGTTTTAGGTATTGGTCAAACAGACATACATTCATAGGTACCATAGAGTACGTGTGGTATCATAAACCATGCAATTGTAAACTAACGAAGCGTACAATTCCCATAGTGCATGACCATGCATTTAATATGTGTCACAAACGATTTAGCATTTCAACTGCCACCTTTCATGCAGTTGAGTTCCACTTCACTTAGAATAACAATTATCTTTTCATTTTCTTTTGTTGAACAGAAAGGTATATAAAATGTTCCATATCATTAGCAAAAATAAGGCGCAAAAAAAACATTATTTGTATTTTAAATAAATATAGAATGAAAATTTCATCAACGGACATGAATCAAACCTTTAGGATACCGTTCTATCGCTCTGCTTATTGAGCTACCGTGTCGCTACCCACCTTGATAAATTTAAGCGTTCTATATGTGATTATCTTTATCTGGATGAAGGCTAAGCTTCTTTCGAAAATTCTTCAACAACTAATATTTTCAATTTTAAATTAACATTGAAGATGTCACAGCCGAAATTAATATTTAATTGACTATAAACTTTTGCAAAGTCAAGTATTCTTATCTATACTTATATACATTTTAAATTTTGAAATAGAATTTAATGAAATATTATGAAATTTATTCAGAATATAAATGTATATTTATTCAGCTAAAAATGTATATAAACAACATCGAACAATATATTTTTTAAGTTGTTAGTTTTATCCGAATAATGATAATATTATACACTTACTAGAAATGACTTTCAGACATGTTTGGTTCTTGGATAATTAAATACAATTTGGGAAAATATTTAAGACATGCTTATATAAATGTATTGGATATACCTGATCTAGTGTAAAACAAGTTCGTTTATAGTCCCGTTAGTTTTTGTATAATTTTATAAACAATACATACAAACTTACTTTAATACTATCACTGCACTGTGTCAGACTGCATTTCGTATTAGCGGATAAACCCTACATTTTTAAAACCAATTATACCTACTTAAAAGTATTTTCTTTCGAGAAAAAACTTACCTATTCTTTCGGAATCATAAAATCTCATAAGTAATTACTAGTAAAAATACTTACCTACTAATATCTGTCTATATATATGTTCATAAAGTAAGGGTTCGTAATTAATATTGTATTTGTTTTATTTATTCGAGCGATCAACTGAAATGATCACTTACTACCTTCTTAAGAAGTGTTTTCATGAATCAACAGTCTTCTCTGTAAATTTAGTATGTGATCACATTTATCGAAGAGAAAATTACTTTTATTGTCTCCCTTGCGATATATGTTTCAAACAAAATAGGAACTTATGTTTTATCTGTTAAAGCCTTAAATTAATAAAATTTGAGCAGCAATTTATTTAAGGGTGTAACGTAAAAATAGGGATATTCTGTAATAGAAAAGCGATTGATTTTAGAATAATGACTATCAGTTAATCGAATGGTGTAATTTTGCCGAGCAATGAAGTATTTCACAATTCTTTCCTGAAACAATAAGGCTTTTTGAAAGATATTTAGTAACGTCTGGACGGACATCACAGGCTATTGAAAATATTGAATACAAGTATTGAAATATATATATTATGATTTTATACTACAATGTTAGTATTATCTACAGTTTGTATTATTCAATTCAATTCAAATTTCTAACCCTCGACAAAATTTAAGTAGGGAATAACATTTATGTTTCGATAGTTATTCTATATATTTTCTGTCATAACACAAAGTTAGATTGTAAATTTCTGAGAATAAAAAAATATCTTCTCTATATTTTATAAGAAATCATGAAATACTATTTGTACAAATCATTTATAACAATACCATTATTAATTCTTGGAAATATTAAATAAAACTGAACAAAATAAATATTATTTTATTATATTTAAAGCATTCTAATGTCTTATGAATATATAAAACAAACTAGAGGGCGTGACATTTAAAAATGTTATCACGATGCTACGGTTGAACAAGTAACACCTGGCGCCGCACATTAATGTCACAGCTGAAATAGATAATACATTACAATAGTGTGCATGTGTGTTTTAATTATAACTGTGTGGTTAGCGTTTCAGTTTCCATTAATGGATTTGAAAAATTGTATATATGTATATTTATTATTTGATTTGAAAGATTTTTATATTTCAGTTCTTTACATTTATTTCTTGAGGATATCATGTGTTTATTCAAGAGGAAAGACAAATCGAACAAGTATCGTAAGGAGAATAAAGAGTGATCTCATGTTATAAATATCGTTGAGTGTTTGTTTGTTAAAATCTAACATACTTACCATAATACAGGGTTAGTGTTACGATAAATGACTACAGACGCATTCAAATATTTTTGACACACAATAGCCAGGGGGTTCGTTGAACATTTAATTGTATTTATTTACATGGTGTATTTGATTATATTTAGATTTAATGTTTAGTTTATTTTATCATTAATCATAATAAAGAATTAATTTAATCTTAAATATCTCAACGCAGTGCTCCTTTTATTCAGTGATTACAATAATAGAATTAGATTTAAAAGTATATATTTTTATTAGTAATAAAAATCAGTGTGCAATAAATGTGTGTCCTATCCTTATAATACTTCAGAAAAAAGTTGTCAAATCAAAGTGTAAAAAAGAATCACAGACACACAAGAAATAAAGCGATAACAAGAGCATTTTTTATTATTGTCAAAGTATTTGTGCCCGTTTGTTTGATGTGCCAGCATTCTCGGAAAGCATTCGCGGCACGTACACTTATAATCATGTTCGAGTCTCCCAATGTTTGATAAAGCATCGTGTCCTGCGCGAAAAATAACGTCTGCTATCGCACCAACTAATACAGACTTCATGGTTTCATGTATTTGTTCTAAATTCAAATTTCAAATACTGAGGGAATGTCTGATTTTAAAATTTTTGGCTAACAATGACTTTTTTTGTTAACTTAATTATATGCAACTTCATCATGAACCTTTTCATAATGAATTGTTTTCTAGTTCGTTGGTTACGGAAGTCTAGCGTACCAAATTAAATTAATAGTCCCTTACAAAATTTTGTTTTCCCGTATTTAACAAATTCAATTAGCATTTTTTTTATTTACTTTTATTACAAATTATTTTATTTTATGATACAGACATGAATTTAATATATGGTATAGTATAAAAATATTTACTAAACAAAAGTGTTTAATATAATGTTTTGAACTCAATGTTCAAATCAATAAATAAGAATCTAGCTTTAACAACTTTTCTTGACTAAGCCTTTTGAAGGCAAATATTTATTCTAGCTCGGACCAGTTAGGCGACGAGGCGTGCGATTTGCTAGGATTTAGTCGAAAATTGCCCAAATGAAAGCTCAATGAACGTGTCGCGGCGAGTCGCTGGGCACATTTCTCTACATCCCAGATTGTCCGCATTGCCGTACGTACTAGTGATGGGTCGTGTTAATACAATATCGATAAAGGTCAGTGATATCTTAATTTTTTTTAAATTTATGTTAATAAGATTCAAAATTAGTAAGGATTAAATTTAATTATCGATTGTAATGTTTATTAAATGCACATCATCTAATACTTCTAGTCAATAGATTTACAAAAAAAATACCTTGAAAGAAATAATTAAAACAACGTTAACATTAATTCTATGTATCATCTTACTCAGCTCTGTGGTCAGTTATGTCTAAATAATTATTGTCATTTCTGAACATACAAGAATTACTCAGATCTTTTCAGTCCCTCACTACTCTGACCCTGGGGTTCACCTGTCACATCATTGAGGGTAGTATCCAATCGGTGATTATGACACGGCAAAGTTACACTCGATGCATAAAAGTTCGGTGTTGGTTTACGTCAACGTCGGGGATAAGACATTCCAAGGTTATTATTATATCTACATTATTTTCTTTCCTTCAGACTATCCATAACATAGATTATGTATCTACATGTATATATATAATTCAGAAGATGTGAATTATTCAGATCCTTAATATTTAATTCTCCTTATTTAAGTACATTATAATTTAGCCTCAGCAAGTCCCAAAGATTGTAATAATATCAAATATTGCAGTGATGATATTTTGTTACTGTATTTATAGAGGGACCCTTAATAATAATTTGGTCCATATGAAGCTCTTAATATTTATTTTAGTGGTTAGGGGAATATTATTTATTTGTTATACTAGTATTGTAGATCGTAAAGCCTTGTACACATATGTGGAGTAGCTAAATAGAAGATTATAAATATTTTTTTATCTCTTTAATAAAATTAAGCATTTCATGAGAAAATTGTTTTAAGGATACATTTATAGACGTATTTATATAGTTACTGTAACCCTGTAGTACAACAAAAAGGGGAATGGGTCGAGACGGGTTTTGTTTTGTAAGCCTTGCTCTTATGAATGACGAGGAGAGTCTTAAAGTCCGCACGACATCATTATGTATAAATCGACCTATTTTCAATCAACCTTTGTATTGACCATAAAAGTGAGCCCTCTTTTAGTCTACTCAGCTGAGGGTAACCTCTGTTAGTAATAAAGGAAAGATGCTACTAATCTGAATATTTATTCTTAGACTTAAAAGCTTAGGATTACAAGTTAATATAAATAGTAGTTAACTAAAAAAAATAAAAGAAAACAAAAGCTTAAGTATCGGTGCTTACGAACAATACAGCGTTGTATTAAAAAAAATAGGATTAAGAGAATAGAAGTTTATTATAACTACTGTCATCTACCACACAATAGAGAAGCCGAAAGTTGGATGAAAAAACCTTTTAACTGTTAAGTGGAAACATGCATAAAGCCTACAAGGTCCAATCGACCCAAATAGACAGAAAAATAGTGAAAAGGCTCAGTAGGTCATTATTCGCTTGGTACCCCAGCGAAAGTGTCAGCACGCTAGACGATGGACATTTGTCCACATCCTTAGGGTACCACTGATTTTGGGAGGCATATATTAACTTCATTCTCGAGAAATCAAGTAGACAAATTGTTTCATTCTGATTCAGTGAAGGTAGTTATTGTAACCAGTGAACCAAGATGTGAAGGAAAAGGAGTTACAATATATTATAAATTTAGTTTATATAATAAAAATATTATTTTATTATCATTAAGCAATTTAAGAAATGCTGTTGTTACTTATGAAGAAGATTAATTCGAATATTAAACAGCAAGGCCATGTCTATCTCATCTTTTGGCTATATATTCATAAGTTATGTTATGGCCGGGTATGTAAAGTGGTTATTAAAATATAGAATAAAATAAAAAAATCCATGATTTCTGGCCTAAGAGGAAGTTTACGAGAGTTTAAAAATCTTTTCGGCGGCCGACTCGACGCAATCTTTTGGCCCATTTAATCCTTCACGCTCACCGCGTATGGAAATTGGACGTAAAACGAAATATCGTAGTCCGGAATAGTTCCTTTATAAGATTTGTTGTGTCATTTGAGAAGCTCTGGAATGGTTACGACACGTCGTGCGAAACTCAGTGACCGTACTTTACCTACTTATTTTGCATTTATGATCGGTGATGTATATTCTACGTGTATATTTTATTATACCAAATATATACTAAAAAAACATTAATATTATTGACTTAAAAAAATAATTTGTTGTAGACCATGTTAATCAGTAGTTATATTAACAGGACAGGATTATGTAATATTGTTATTTAATTGTATTTTTTTATTAAACTCTTTAAAAGATTAACTTTTGTTAATAATCAATTCTATTTTTTTACAATTAATAGAAATAACATTATATGATATTGATATAAAATTACAGATTCTCATATAAAACTAAGAGAGAATTTTCGTAAGCCAATGCAAATTCTCGTCTCTCTTTCTAATTTTATATTTTAAATTAATTTCAAAGTTATAACATTATACAAAAACAAATAATGGAATAAGTGATTAGAAAGTTATATATATAAAAAATTTAACCAGATAAGATTGATATTTAATTTAATGTCAGGAGTTAATACAATAAATTTATAAATGTCTTCGAGTCTAATATAAAAAATATTTTCTAGTAAGAAATATAAAATCTTCGAAACAAGAGACATAAAACGTAAAAGAGCAAAGCAAGTTTATTAAGTAACTTGTACTTTTCACTTTGAAATCTCGGGGCACCTTATTATGTCTCTCATGCGGTTTTTATAGGTCGAAGGAGTTTCAATAATGAATTATTGTATAAGTTTTTTTGAATTTAGTAATTAGCTGTTGAATGAAGTAATTTATGAAGAATGGAACTTGATTTATATTAACTTTATCCATGTATTTAATAATTATAAATAGTTGTGTTAAGACATTTTATTGGAAATAATTTAAAATATAATATATATGTACCTCCCTTTCATCAATGTCAATCTACCAATCGTTTTATAAGCTCTATGTTTATTTTGGACATTTTTTAATTGCGATTTGATCTTTTTCTTAACTGTTTTGCTTCAGTTGGAAAAGAGATGCCATCATCAATCCAGGACAATTGTTCGCAAGGAAATTAAAGTAACTAATGGAGTTAGTAAATAACTCGTCGTTAACTAAAACTAGTGTTGGAGTTAGGAAAAGCTGAATAGTCCTCCGTTTTGGATGTCACAGTTACTATCTCTATAAATTTATTTAATTTATTTTTGTAAGTACCATGTAAATGTACGTTTAATTCAAAATGGATTTTTGATTTAATTTAATTTCATTAACGCTTATCTAATTGAAGCTATGGTTATCTATTAATATTATTTAAAAAACAACTTGTTTTTTAAATAGGTTAAAACCTATACACTTATTTATTCTAAGTTGATAGTTGTTTAACAATGCAATTTGTACATTAAAATCGGGCTTTTATGTTGAAATTGTGCATTTACACTAGAATGTAGATATGCATAATGTTTTATTCTACATGGTAAAATTTTAAAAATAAAATAAGTTACTATGAACTTTGAATTTACACTGTATCGTAACAACTAGGTTTGTCCTTTATATTGCAATTAATATACAATTTAATATCCCTAGATCTAAATGGATAGGAATATAAAAAGATGTATTGTTTTAGATACAGTTGCATGTGAAATGGTTATAAAAAAAATATGAATAAGGTTTGTTGTATTTCGATGAATAATCCATTTTAGTGTAATCATTTCCTATTTATATGTCACCTGTTACATTTTAAAATGATTTAAACGAACAAATTATTCGGAAAAGCTTCAATTCAGGAATTGTTGCAACATTAAGCTCTTAATGAACAAAATTCAATGCGGTAAATTTCAGCAGTACATAATTAACGAAACAATATTTTGCGGAAACATAAAGCAATTTGGAATCGTAAGCTCTGACATGATTTCATGGTTCCACTCCATGTCTGAAAATTGTAGAGTATACTTCGATATAAAAGATAAAGAAGATGCACATTAAATTTTATTTGTGCAAGTTATTGTACCAAGTTTTAAACAACTTTTGCTTCTTACGAGTATCGATCAATGTTAGCGGGAATTTTGCACAGAAATGAGAAAAAGACATGGAACATGATAAAGTATTTAATTAAGCAAACTTTAGTTTGAAGAGCATAATATAATATGTATATATAAATCATTTTTAGTATTTATGAAATATTCGAGCATACAATTTATGTTTATTAATTCTTATTATATGATTAAAAATTAATGTAGAAATAGTAAATCGTAGCTCTACATGAATACCTAAAGGCTTATTTAGAAACGTCATAATCGCAATGCGATGCAAAACAGCGGTATGATATTATAAAATTTAAATATGTTTCAAATATAATGTCGATGCAACTAAATGTAATTATGCCGAATAAAAATAAACATATTGTAATCTTTCTTCCATGAACGAACGATAGTCAAAACATTCACGAGAAAAAATGTAGAGCGCAGATCCAATACATTTTAATATTATACTTAAACATATTAAATACATGTAATTTGTTATTGTTTTGATGTAAGAAATTAGTTAAAGAGACTTTGATAGTTTTATATTTATATTGCACTTTTGTATATTATTTTGCATTTTTTTTGCAATTCCTAAATATTGTTATACAAAATAAAATCGTAAATGCACTAGAACATTTTAGCTAATAACCGTATCAGGCTATTATTAGGAACATCTAAAATTCAGGTTAGACGATAGATTTAGTAGAAAATCTCACGTAGTAACCTAAAAGGAGCTTGAAGTGTCAGTGTTAGTTTGCGATGTGGAGGATTCTTTCCAAGAGGACTTGAAACGTGACCAGCCATATCTCTTCTCTGCAGCTAACTACGTGTGAGGACTCGCCTTCTGGGTTTTCTTCCATTTTTATATTGTACTTTCTGTTTTATAACATCAAATTTTTGATTTACAAAATATATTATTAATATGTAGAGTTCATCTTTGCTTCTAGCACATAATATATTTTTGCCCTATTTATAATCAAATTTTATTTGGCTTTTAGAGGTAATATTTATGAAAAGAATATCATCTATTCCAAAGCTCCTAAGTTAATATAATATTTTTTTTTTATTCACTGTGATAGAGTTTGGATTATCTCCTCAATTAATATATAAAATAGAGCTATACTTGTTTAGGACTTAAGTAATTTTATACCAGACAGTATATATTAATATTTAAGAAAAAAAGGTTTTTAAACTTTAAAGTATGATCGTAATCTTTTAAATAAAGTAAAATGTTTTCTTACAAGTTTGTGTTTCATATAAAACCTCGTTTTACTTCTACTGTCCCAAATAAGTTGGGTCTTGTTCAAGTAGTTTGAATAGGAAACAGTTTTAATAAAAGTATAATAAACATTATCCAACTATAGCCTGTTTTTAGTACTTAAAACTTAAAATTACATTGGGGATGTGTATAAAAAAGGTGTAGTAAGTTTGATAATGTAAGTTTTATACAGTAAACTATACATAAAACTTGTATAATTTGTATTCGAATCTGACGTTTAACGACAATAACTTTTAGTGTTTTATATCCCTGAAAATATTTCTTCTCTACTATCTCTAAAATATTCTTTAGTTCTTTCAGGCATATCCAAAAGAAACTTTAATCTTTGTTTCGTTTGGTTTATAAAAAATATA
Organism: Napeogenes sylphis; assembly: GCA_959347405.1. Taxonomy (NCBI): domain Eukaryota; kingdom Metazoa; phylum Arthropoda; class Insecta; order Lepidoptera; family Nymphalidae; genus Napeogenes; species Napeogenes sylphis. Next base: position 21,662,323 of record OY365788.1, on the reverse strand, counting down.
CAGTAGTAAAAAACCTTAACTGTATATTTTTGAGGAACTCTTGACAAACAAGAACTGATCTTTATATTTTTATATTGTTAGTTAGTACCAACTGATAATAAAACAATTGTGCTACAAAATGTCAAAAAGCAAAAGCACGTAGTTAGGGACGGGGTCCGCGGCTTGTGAAGGAAGGAGGGAGAGAGGGGTAAAAGGGGAGCGTGGCCGCCAGTTTCTCGCCGACAGCCGCGCCGCGAGCACGCCTTGTGATGCGCCTCGCGTTTTGACGCGACATGGCCTCGTCGACGACCGGCAACATCGTAGTCGAGTGGTTGCGTTCGCTCCACCTGGGCCAATATGCGGAGAGTTTCTTAGATAACGGATATGATGATTTGGAAATATGCAAACAGGTCGGTGAACCAGACCTGGACGCTATTGGTGTCCTTAACCCCACACACCGTCAAAGACTGCTGCACTCTGTCAGAATTCTTAGAGAAGAAGGTGCAGCAGCTGTTTACTTTACTTTAGAGGAGGCTGCTGCTGCTCGAGATTCTTGTAGGTGTGAGGAAGAAACTCGCAAAGAACAAGCAACAGTTTCCATAGAGCCTGCAAAATATGTTGACGAATATGAGGAAGGCAAGGCTGAGCTTGTTAAAATACCGCGAATTCAGCTTAAACGCCTGCTACGAGAACGCCTGGCACAAGACGGGATCCGTCTGAGCCTGCAGCCGTATTCAACCACGGTCAGTGTTTATTATTAGTGGCAAAGGCATTGCTTCTTAGCGGTTACAGCTCGTGATATGTGAAAGTGATAAAAATATTATTCACAGTGAAAAATGTGCAATGAAGTAAAAGTTTATATATGATGAGAGGCAACCGCGTAGAGGCATTGCCCGCGTCTTATTTCTTTTGATTGGTCTGTGTGTGGCATAGCATCTTGGCCGCTCCGGGCGGATCACTTCTCGGACGTGTTGCTATAAAGTTTCTTGCGTGCGTGATTTCCCTGGAGATGAGAAGTTTGCGCGCCTTCTCTGTCGTGAGAAGATTGTAATCGCATGCCTCCCGGCTCTAAATTTGGTTTTGCGATAAATCGTATAGCCTCGTTTCAGTTTCTCGAAGTGGTAATTAGCTTGGCTTTATAAGAAAAAAAAATAAGATACAAAAATAATGTCATACTGTAAGGATATGTAAATTAAACCTTATAAAATTATTACTTTCTAGATGAGTATCTGCTTTGCTGGTTCTCTATTTTGTTGTCTTTTTGTGACATAATAAAGGGGTAATATAAATAAAAATATCTTTTTACAAAACACTTCGTTGGATACATAATACTTTTTTCGGAAATGAAAAAGGAACCAAAATCTATTCGTTATTTCAGTTTACAACTTTTTAATAAGTTATTATTATGTTTATTTGTTTTTTGTACTATAACGATGTTTTAAAAATTACAACGATATTTAATAATAATAATAATAATAATCATTGCATTAAGAATCTTAAAAAACAAACTTATATCTAATTATATTATTTCACGTACAGCAAAGGAGAATGTTATGGCAGAAAATTATAGTATTGAAAAATGTATATTGAAACAAATATATTACTTATATTTTTAATAATTTTAGACTTTTATATTTCCAACAAATTAACAATACAATGAAAGATATTATGAAAGAATACACCATTTTCTTTAATAATTCAGTAAACAAGATGTAAATAATTTGAGGCAATGAAAAAATAATGTAAATATTTAATTAAAATACGTACGTGGAATATGATTCAACATGAAAGCCGTTCAAAAGGGGAAAAAACTGAAAACCTTTTAATATTAATTTAAATCCAAATATTATAGAAGTTATAACTCATATTTACTCGTTGAGACTTATCACTTCATGTTATCGCTAATCAAATAAATGCTATGTACACACGCCACGTGTGTTTGACTTCATAAGAATATGACACACCACTTTAAATGATAATCAATATTTTAATATATAATATAATATTCTAAACGCGTCTTTGCCTGCGAAGACTAGCAGCTAATTATCGTCCCTTAATATGTCTAATTAGAAGTATTTAGCTAGGTTTCGTAAAATTCTGTGTCCTAGATGATTACATCAATCACAGATATTACGAAATCTTGTCCCATGTTGTATACATGAATTTTTTGAATTTGGACCTTATACAATATACATTAAATAACAATTTCGTTTTTAAAAGTGTAACCAGTGGTTTAGAGTACGCATATCCAGAAAACTAATTTTGCAGCAATTAGAAGTCAAGACCATGGAAAAAAGTCTGTTATTATCGTATAGCTAGGTCCCATTACTTCGTGGGTAACATGCAAAGCACTCAAGCAATCCCCCGCGTACTTCTTACTTTTTACTAGCGAACTTCTTTGTTTTGAGTTGCACACAATGCGCTGTTTCTAATAATTTTGCTCACTAGAACTTGCTAATAGCGTACCGGAAAGTGGTGCACATATTGTATTTTATGCAACTTAAATTTTGAAAGAAAATTTAAATGGTCAGTTTGATATACAAATATGATATTAAACAATAAACTATAATTATTAATTTAAAATAAATATAATACTGAACAAAAGATTATAAATATTAATTTAAAATAAATGTAATATTGTAATCAATTTAAGGCTTTCCTCAAAGATCCAATTGAGGTCGATGTATAGGTAAACAAAAATGTTAATGATAATGTAAAAACGCCTACTATGCTATTAGAAAACTTGTTGTCGGTAAATTTGAAGATTGCATTTTAATCGCATGATACTAATTTGGAATGGAATTTCCTTTTTCAATTATGCGTTTTTATCATATACTATATCAAATCGTAAAGCGATGGGTCTACCGTAATTACCTTGATGATTTTTTACCGGTTCCATGCTTCGTGTTTCAAAACCTGTTCAGAGCGAAGCTTAAGGTTGAACACACAAGGTGTGTGGTGCATTGGAAGGTGGATTATTTTATAGGTATTTACGTCCTTTTATTTATTAGAAGATCCACAAATATTCTGTGAGAATCTATCATTTAAACTGATAAACAATAAAATTTTTAAAAATCCATGTAAATGTTTTAAGTTATTGTATAAAAGTGATATTTTTATTTAAAATCGATCACCTCCTTAAAAATCTTAAAAGGATCCTTAAAATAATCCATTTATTATCCTTTTTCGGTATAATATACCCAGCAAAAGCCTACCTGGACAAATTATATTATCCCTTAACCGTTGGGCGAAATTCAAACAATGGCTACTTTTAACAATTCATTCATAGTTTACCGGAACTGTTAACAAAAGCTCTGACAAATTCCATCGGCGTATCAATATCAGTTCCGACTATTAGCCCAATATTTATGTCCTGTTGAAGCCAATTGTATCCAGCATCTGTTCCTTTATTGGAAAATCATTTTACAGTCGCACTTTCGCAATTAAATTTGCAGCAAAACTGCGTGTTATTATTATAAGCAAACTGAAGCATTTAAAGTAAAGGAAAGACAACAATTAAAACATCTTTATTAGTCTTGTTTTGAAATCCAAATTAAAATATAGTGCTTATAAATAATACAATTGGAAAAAGGGTTACGAATGAGTACAATCAAATATGAGATCAAATAAAATGGCAAATCCCAAAAAAATCTTACCCTAATACATGCCTAGCATGATATTCATATAAATAAAAGTATTTCCGTTTGCAATTTATCTTATGATCCGTCATGTTACATCCATTGTTCACAATACGCATACCAAGACGAATCGATTACCCGTCATTTGTCAAAATCGGTGTTATGTTTAGTCATTTTGGGATACGTGTCCCAAAATAACATTCTAAAATTGGCATTTATTTAAGATATATAATTTAAATAATAAACTGAATTGAAAATCTATTTTTAATTGTTCATTATCTAAGTGAAACATCTTAACATATAGACGCGTTATCTCAAATAACGCATTATGATCTATCACTTCCTCTATTGCTAATTCTGTAATAGAGGGGTTTGTGCGGATGTCACGGATTATATCCATGTTAACACCTCCTAATGGATCGAGTTTCAATTTGACTGCACAAAATGATTGATACATGTCCTTATTTCAAAATTCGGCAGTAATATGAATATAAACCAACCAAATTAACAATCTTGAGATATTTTACTGGTGCTGGAATAAATCACTATAAACATGATATACATGAATCTTCGGTACAAGTCAAGTCGTACCCTAAAATAAACAAAAAAATATAATTTATTCGACGCTTTATAACTCGTTCCAATAAAGTTGTATGCAAATCAATGATTTCTTTGTGTATATGTTACAGTCAGACTGCAGGCTTCGATCAATAGTAGTTTTTATTGAATTCACACACGCATACTGGCTAAATGAATTCTGATTAGGTTAGGCGTTAGGTAGAGTTCTCGTGGCAGCATACGGCAGCTCCTCATTATGACTATGGGCTAACCATTGAGGCTTTTGGTCAGTAAAAGTTCCACACAAAAGTCCCGGTCATCCATCTACCCGGGTCAATTTTACGAGATTTCACTTGCTAGGGTTCTGTTAAAAAGTTAACATTTTATCATAGATTTTTTAATTATAGAAAATAATAAAGTATTTTTTTATTTAGAAAATAATTAAGTATTTTTTATTTGAGCTACAGTACTTATGATGGTTAAATCTGTTTAGTTAAAAAAAATACTCAAATTTTTACAGTTAAAAGCTTTCTTAGTAGAAAATACTTCCTATACTATAATATAATATGTAAACGTCATTGTTGGAAACACAATAAACTACAAAGAGGTCATTCAATGAATTAAATCCAAATGGACAGTTGTTTATGTTATTAGGTGAAGGTGTTCGTGAGTGTTTTCATTTCCCTCTTGATATTTACAGTTACACGCAAACTTAATAATTGTTTTAGGGAAATGAAAATATTCTGTATTCACCGAAAATACTTTTTATTCCTCGCTTCAACTAAGTGTTATATCATTCTATAGATTTTTTACTATTGATTCTATAAATATTTCATAATTTTTAGTTGGACACCTCAATGGTAGTTTTTCTCATCGATCTTTCTGCAGTTATTGTCTACACAATTCTTGTAATAACTTAAACATGTTTATAATTATCATATGTTACATATAATATGGAAACGCAATTAAGGTTCAATTCATTTATTTTCTTTGGAGTCCGGTTTTTATACGAGTATCTTCTTGATCATTTCGTAAGTCTTGGATAAAAAATTAACAGCATATAAATTTTTCATTAAAATTTATACACGTGTTAATTACATTTTTCATCGTTTATATATTTAAATGGGCACTGAGGCTGTTACTTATCATTTTTATTTATACTTGTGCCTGCATGAAATTTAAATTCATTTTACCATCCGAGATCAATTATGTCATAATCAAGAAAGTCGTTACATAAAACAGTTAACATATTAAATATGTATAAGACTTCAAACTCTCCGTAGAGTCCATTGCATAGTTGAGTACAATTTGAAGTTTGTCAGGTGAAAGACGCTAAAGTTTGCTCGAACAGTTTGAATATTTGTTCAGAAAATAAAGACCAGACCAAAATCCAGCAAACTTGAGATTCACTCTCCGCCCGCCGGGAAGATTAACATTGGTGATAGAAAGGTTAAGAAGACTTAAAGTTTGTTCAAATACCTAACATGTTTATGTTTTATGTCGCATTTCATTTTGTAAATATTTAGAATTACCTTCAACTAGCTGAGAATAGTTTTAGGTTTCAAGTATATACTTACATCCTATATATCTGTGTGTGTTAATGATATCAGAATACATACTCGTAATAAATATAAGTATATATAAATATATATATAAATTTATCAGAAAAGATCGACTTTTTGTTTAATATATCAAAACATTTTATCCTTTCCAGAGTTAGTTATTAGCCACTTTGGTAACATGTTTATACGAGATCTTTGTGTGGCTGATATTAGACAAAACGACTCAACAATCTCGACCCAGAAAATAAGATGGATGGATCCGTTTCTCGATTGCGTCATCAAAAAAATAAACAAACACAATATTAACAATACAAGTTAAGATAAATGATACAAATTATTTTTTTCTAGACGACCGAATAAAGATGCCATTAAAGAATTAAAAATTATTTACAGTTAAAAGAGTTACACAGAAATATAAAGATAATACATTTATTTATGATAAGATTATAGATTTATAAAAACTGATAATAAAGTTCACCTTAAATTTGTCCATTGGCTTAATAAACACGTTTTCCCTAACAACAAAGAAATTTCATTCATGTTTTATTCATACCGAATTTATCAGTTAAGACGTGCTACCAAAAGATTTATTTGTAAGAGTTCTCAATCAAACATACAAGGGTCTTCCAAGAAAGCTTCAAATAAACCTATAGGGACTTTGTTTTGGCTTCTTAGGTGGCGACTTGTCGTTAAAGTTTCACTGTTGCGTTTGTATATTGTATTGTTTATGTATATTTTATTATTAACTGGTCTACAAAACAATTAAGCTAATATTTAAAAATTTGCATATAACTTTTGAATTTAGAACTAATTTTGAAGTACATTGTTCCAAATTCTGAATACAAAATAAAACGGTTAGGCATAACACAAAGTCGTAAAATTCGGAGCTATCAGAATAAAAAAAAAGCGAAATAGCACAGGGACCGTTACAAATTGGTAACAAAAGCGAAATTAATAAACGTTCCGGAAATTTTTCATTTGTACAGCGTTTCACACTTGGTGTTAGCTTTAACATTTCGGTGTCGAACGATTCGCCAGTTCAAACATTGAACTGTGGCTAACATAACATAGATTATATAAAGTGGACGTTTAGCAAATTTGTCGTTTATCAACATTGATTTAGTTAGCCTGACTGATTTGATCTTTTATAAACTGATGTAGTTTAAATTTTTGCATCCTATCGTTTCGTAAGTTCGTATTAAAAATGTATTAAACAAGTTTGGGTTAAATAATAAATATGTTCTATAAAAGATATAAAATATAAAGTTTATAGAAAAACTAACTTGAAGATCGCAACACACTGATTCTAGAAAAACTCAATTATTTATGTTTTTTATTTCAGTATATTTAGAAAAACAGGTTTAGATACAAACAAAAACAGATTGCAGGTTACCTTGAACTCTATTCTTTATATCTTTTATGTTTTTGTTTGTGATGTGGAAATAGATATTAATCAAATATAACTAAAATTAATGGGCAACATAATATAATGTTCTGCATACATTACGGGTGTAAGCTAACTAATAGTGCGTCAATAAATATCACATTTCTTATTCTATACACTTTAACTCTATATTCCGCAGTAATAAACATTAGCTCATTTAATACAGGTATAATTTTAGTGGTTTTACTTAAAATAGATGTCCTATTCCTCTAACTATTTTAATCATGGAACATCTAATTGCTCCTCATTTGGTACTCCATTAATTTCCGTTCAGTGATTGCAATGACCTACTCCAATTTAGCATTTAAGCGCATCCAAATTACATTTCCGACTGTAATAAGCGACAAACGAACTCGATTATTTTCGTATTAAATCTATATTGGTCCAGACCACTAAAATAAGTGGAACGATAAATAATGACAGGGTTCCGATCATGGACAACCTACCTGTTTAAATTACTTTTGAAACCCGTTTGTAATTTGTATCAGTCATTAATGAGTGATATTCATTTGACAGTCGGCTTTGAAACTGTATGATAGGTGACGTGCCCACGGGCAGATTACGTTCCGCAAACTTATTCGCAGCGATATTAAACTTGGAAAACTGAGTAAAACTAAAAAATTGTAAATACAATATTGATCAAGTGTCTACTCTTGTCTATTTGATGGTAAAAATGTTAAATCTAATAGTGATATGCCAATAGTGTAAGAGAATATTTACATAGCAGAACAAAAAAAAAACCAAACATTTCTTTTGAATTAATTAATAGATGACTAAGATACTAGATATTTTTTTTACAAAATGTTACTTGAGATTGTAAAGTGTCTCGCGTTATATTACGGGCTACTAAAGGTTCTGGCCAAGTATGGTATTCTAATATGAATGGGCCGATAAAGATTCGAAGTTAATGATATCTAAGCGTGGGCTGCCTACGCACGTACAGACAGGTTTTTTTTATGTTTATATCCGTCAAGCGAGGCGCCTAAGGCACGATGCTTCTCCCAGCGGGTGACAAGGCTGTATAAGGTTCAAGATTCATTTAATTTATTACTTACCTGTAAATTGTTTGCCTTTTATGACCTGGCCACTTTCCAATTTGTTTGCCTTGTTTATCTTGATAAGAAACTTCATAAGGTGTTTAAGTTATATTGACCATTTATTGGATATCTACCGCAATTAGTCCATGAAATTACTTATTATTAGAAACTATCTCTATAATCAATTAAAGATGTGCTATAAGAATGACCATAACAACTTAATATTTTAATTAATAACTTATTATGTTATATTAAGTGTTATATTGGAATAAATGAAAAGTTTTATTGCATCTTAATTAACACAGTTAGATGTGTAGGGAATATTCCAATGAATTAACATATATAGATAATCTTCAAATCAATTCACTTGAATATTAATAGAAGAAAAAAATAAAGTTAATTTAATTAGAGAAGTAAAAATTTAAAATAATTTGGAGAAGGTAACATTTATAACCAGCCTTTCCAAAACTTAAAGTCTTGTAATTTGAAAATCTTGTCCGCACTACAAGCAAATTCATAACCAAATTGCAACTTACTCCAGAAGCAGACCGTAGTTGCTTCGAAATTGATTAAAATCAAATTGGAAAAAACTTCCCTCCTAAAACTGTTGAGGCACTAGTACCAAAGAAAGAAAACTCTTCGCAAATAAACAAGTTAACGAGGTTTGTAATTACATTTACTTATTTTAGCTTTATTTTTTTTTGCTGGGTTTATTATTTACTACTATACTCCATCTTCCTGTCTTATTATTATATTTTCTTTTTATAAAAGATACAATTTGTAAAAACCAAATCCTTCCGCTGACTTCTGAAAACCTATTACTCATAACTTTCTGACACAGTAACAAACATAAAAAGTATCAGCTGCTTTCCAAATGGTATAAACAATTTAAAGAGGATTAAAATCAATTTTGTTTGTGGTGAAGAAATCAAATCTAGACTTTGATTGAAAATAATAAAATTATAACTTAGACAAAATTAACATGACATTGCAGTATTCCTCAAAGGATTGTAAGTGATGTCTTATTTACTTACACTAAAGTATATACGAACAAGATAAGTGTAAACGTAACTAAATAATAATGTTAAACATGTAACCAATACAACATCAGCTATAATTTTAGAATCCAATAATCTAAGAATCTAAATCCTAAGTGCAGGTATTATAAAACTAAATAGAAAAGACAAAAAAAGATTAGATGCTATTTTTATTATCAGGGCATTGAAAGAAGGGTTAATGTCTTAAAGTTTTTAATTATACAAACTTCATTGTTTGTCAAAACCTCACATTTTTTCAATTATAAAGCTTTTTATTTATTGAAAAGCAATAAAGATGGCGCAACGGGAGTGAATCCCCCGAGGACTAGGAGGAGGTAATTCATAATTTTTTTAAATGTTATATTTGTCTTTTAAATAAAAAACAGACACAATCTATTAACACTTGTGGAAAATAACTTGCAACAATTTATTTAAGTTCAAACCATTGAAATGATAACATTGAAGATTTTAATGAACAATTCTTTGACATTATTTTAGTAACAAACATTATTGCGTTCTTTATTATTATTTCCTGAGTCACAATAAAATAAAGATATTTTAAGTGACAACAATAAAGTTGGTGAGTCAGATCTCGGGGACGACTAAAATATAGTCTTTTTTACAGTCAGGGACAAAATAACGGGAACAATGCATTCCTGTGTCGTTACGTTTGCTCCACAAAAAGCTCCACAACTAAGGTTTTTTCGGCAACCCCCGCTAAATTAAACAGGGAAGCTGATTTTGTTTTAGTTTTTATTTCGCACACCACAAATGCCAGGCTCTGGCGGAATGAAAATAGGTGCAGATGCTTTTAGAAAAGTGGCTAAATGTGCAGTTTTTAAACAAGACGCTACGTTTTTCACGATTTAAACGACTAGGACGCGCACGTGAGTGGAATTCCAACTTTTCACATTAACATTTTATGTTAATGCTTGAAATGTTATTTGTTTTTTTTTACTAGGTATATTGTATGGAATGTTACATGTTAAACTTTTTAGCTTTGTGGGCATTAAGTTATAGATCAATGTAACGAAATAATTCCCTTAGCTTATCCTGTCTTATTAATCGCCTGCGGCGTTAATAGCTAAATTATAAACTTTTTATTATTAAAATGCTTGTAAGGAGCTTAGATTGAGTAAATAATGTAACATGACTTTAGTTTTATTTACTAATGTAATATCAATTGGAACTGTGCGGTAACTAATGCGGCTAGATAGTATTCAGTAATTGTATAGTAAATGAACAAAGGGAAACGTTTACTAATGATACACACAACACCGTAATCGTTTAACCACTCGTCTAAACGACCATCAGTGGTACCAACATCTTAAGTCTGATGTTGACCCTGCCGAAGGGTTCAATTAACATTCCAGGCTGGATTCTATCGTCTTGGAACCGAACCAATTTGTCTGAGCCTCAGTTAATTGGTTGCGAATATGGTTTCACCAGAAAATCCAAAGTTTTGATTATCGATTTTAATATCAGATGGTGGAAACAATGGATCAAAGAATTTCATATTTGGAAACTTTTTAATAGGGTAAAGGAGAAACGGTTCTATTTATCGGCTTTAAAAGTGTTTGAATTTCGTGTTTAAGTTACGTTAAGTATTATTAGACGATAGTAAAATCTAATAATAAATTATGAAGCATAGGATACGGATATATGGATCGTACTTTACCATCGTTACAATTCTAGACAGAACGCCGTTTCCACAAGAAGTTAACCTATTTCAGGTACAATGAATTTAACACACTAGCTCTGACATATGGTATATAGTGCTCCTTAATCCTGTGTCCATTAGACAACACAACTTGTTCTATAGCTATACCTGAGTGTAAAACCTAACTACCGAGTTTCCTGTAAAGCATTAGTGTATGGTACAATTCATAGTTACTTAAATTAAGCAGAATAATTTTAATGTAAAATTTTTGTTCCTTATTTTGACTTGAATTTCTGGTAAAAAGACAATTTAGTAGTTTTCTCTTTTATAATTTATTCTGATTCTTTTTTGAAAATATATTTATATATTATACATTTTAGATGTGAAAAATAGATTTAAAGTTATTCAACCCTAATCAAAAAATTAATTTTGTTTATACTAATGAAATAAATTTAGTAAATAATATTCGGAATTCCTTGCGCCATATCACTAAGCTTACGAGTTCATCTAATGAGTTCAATATTTAACCTACTGTATGTAGAGTCCGGTACTAAATCCGACAAACTTCCTTGACTGGGGATTTTTAATTATGTCATTAAACTAGACCGCGTGCAACCGACTGATTAACTAGTCTTATCGCTGTAAGGGCACGCTTTGTTGTTATTTATAAGGTAAGGCTTATACCGCATGAAACTTATGTAATATGTGCGAGTTAAGTCTTTGAAACAACTGCTTTTGGGGGAAATTTTGATGTTTTAGTATTCGTAGTTATAGTTTATTACAATAGCAATTACTAGGAGTAGTTTCCATTAACAAACTTATAATTGGCATTTACAATAACCTGATTTGATATTTAATGTGTGAACGTTTAGGTAAAAAAAAATCAATTAAAAATTGTTACAAAAAGTTAAAACCATTTTTTTAATATATTTTCGTGAGATCTTTTAACTGCTATCAAAGCTATCCGTTATGTTTCATTTAATAGAGTTTGAATTAGTAACGGCTCGCCAAATATTCATAAACAATGGATTAATATTGCTCTTACAACGAATAAATTACCTTCTGATCGTCTTTCATCGGAAGCGCTTATAATCGGCTTTATGTTGGTCTAATCTTTCTTACAAACTGTCTATAAATCTTAATAGCTAATTATTCTCTTTTTTTAACAATCGTACTTTTTTATCTAAATTTAATTAAATTTACTTATACGTGGTTAATGTGAATTAAAAAAATGCTTTTTGATATTTAACAATATTGCTGTCAACATAAAATTGTATTACAAAATTTTAAAAATATAAAAATATTTTTCAGTGAGAATTAAAAATAAATTATCTTTTGAGTAGTAGTATGCATAATTGTGCATCGAAATGAATATACAACAACCTTTATAGAATAATTAGCTTGTTTATGACATATGCTTGCCAGGTGAGCTAGCACCTGCTGCGTCTTTGCGAAATATAATACGAAAGCTAATTCGGAATCCTTTATTTCATAAAAAATTGCAACTTGAGAACTCATGCGACCGCGGAAGACAGATGAGCCACTTACTTCACAGTCTATTGAGCTTTCAGATTAAGGTTGTAGTACAAAGGGTATAGAAAGTTCCTTGTCCCAATCGCTCCAACTATACAAACTTAGGAATAATAATTGCCTTAATTGAAATACCGCGCAGTAATAAGACGCTAATTTTCCTTTGTATATTTTTTTTAGTATTACGATGGTTTACAAGGAGTGAACTAAAGCATTAATTGTTTATATAATATTATAATAATTTATAATGTTTATAGTTATTCAAGGCCTTTTTGTCAAAGATACTTACTGAACTGATTTTAAATACTTTCAAGATTAGTAAAAAAACATTTGTTTATATAAACGCTAACATAAAAGAGAAATGTTTTTATACTTCATTACTGACTAAGCATAAATAAGGCTGTTCCAATTATATATTAGTATCTGTAAGTATCGCTAGCCTTATATATTAATAAACAAGGAATAAATATACTTCTCATTGTTTAATATATTAAAAGGCCGTGTGTGGTGTAAAAGAAAAGAAAACTTTCTTTTTTTCGCCGTCTAACGGATTCAATATCGAAACGGCTTGAATGAGTTCGAGGGTGGAAAATCGTTAATCATCCCTTTGTTGGATTTTTGTTACAGCCTAACTGGTTGCTCGCTTGTTTGCCATTTTTCCTTTTGGATGAAAGTGGGGCCGCTTTAGTCTTGACGAATTGTTTTCATAGGAAACTTCTATCCTATTAGAGGGTTAAATAACGATTCAGTATACCAGTCTCGACGTCTTTTTCCTACATTTAAGCGTAGATATCTATTAGAAAGTAATTAGAGAGAACTGTCGGGGTTGTAAGTAATACAGATGGATACAACTAAATGGTACTTACTAATCGATTTTTTTGTTTTGTTAAATGGACTATTGAAATAATTTATTATAAATATTTTTTCTTGTGTCATATATGAGTTTAATGTACCCGATAATAGACGCCACAAATAGCAATTAGTTGACAAATCATTGACTCGCGGCCGTAGGTTATCGCTGACCCCAGTTTACACAGCGTTGGACACCAAAATCAAAGTTGAACAAATACTATGACACTCTCGATACCCCTACTAACTGTCACAGATTCAAGTTAGGAGAGCAGCATAAATTAATAGAAGGATATCAAAAAGAAAATTCCTTAATTATTATGCTATAAAAATGAAGGGAAAAAAGTTACAAAATTAGCAAAAATGCAAATCAATCTTAATTAAATTATTTTTCTAAATGAAGAGATTCTAAATTTCGTTGGTTTGTATGTAGATAGTAAATCGATGTATATTTATTTTAAAATATATATAATTTATATCATATCATATTAAATGCATCCTCGTTATTGGCTTATAAGGATAACTGGTATTTGAACAGATAATTGGAATACTAGGAGTGTTTCTTATCTGTTGCGGTCGGCTTCTTTGATCAACTTCTAATGAACAGCATTTGATCGGGACACTCAGTTAATAAGTTTAATTCAAGCAAACAATATTAAGAAATTGTTTGTAATTATTAAAATCTTAGGATGTTATCAAAAGATATATATATTATCATCAGATCATACACGTATTTCAATACAGAATTGAAAAAAAAAATTGTATGGTGTCTATGATGAGGCTTATGTGACAGTTACTTAGGCGCAGATGATGTATACTGTGATCTATTAAGAGCTGTACACTTTTACTGGATGTAACAAGGTTTGAGTCGTCTCATACAAATAGGTCATCCATTTTTATGTATGATATAAAGATAAATCTTACTTCACAAGTACGTATTATTATTAAAATACTTACATCAACTTTATATACTTCGTTTAAATAATTCTCAAGACATCCTTTATGAAGAATTCCGCAGGTAAATTATTGTGTAATACAAACCTTATATTATATGGAACATTTACAACCATTAATATGGTTATCATGCAAACATCTGCTTCTATGAGAATTTATACTTCGTTGGATTCGTTTTCTTAGTATTAATTAACATTGCTGTGGTGGAAAATGGTATTATAGGCGAACTGAAATAGATTATAGGATTTAGCAGTATCTTTAGTCTGTACTATGATAGTGCTTGGTTTGTGTGATAAGATAAATTATTTTAATTGCATGAGATATTAAGTGTAAGGGACTCATAACAGACCCTTGTACGATAACGTTTACAAGCAGTGATTATTTAAATTTGGAAGATATTTTGTCCGATTATCTCCGCTTGTTAAGGCAATTCTGACAATGCAGGGATGTCCGCTCTATTTACTTTATTAAGTTTTGGAATTCTTATACAAGAAAAAAATGGTTAATCCGGAATGATGATAGAATTAATTCTTGCTGGTTGGTTAGTATGACTTTGCTGGTATGTGGACTGTATGTTTGGGATCCAGTAAAAATGTGGTTAGCTGAAGATTTTGTGACATTGTTGTTGTTTTAATTTATATTTTATCTATAATTCTACAAGAAACTATTTCTAACTAAAGAATAATTGTATGTTTGTATAAAAATCATACTTATGAATTTGTGTTTTTATTAAGGTTTGGTTTTTGTATATTTTTTATATAAATTATTTGATTTACATATGTTTAAAATGATTGATGGCATAACTTAATTAACAAAACCTTTCATCTTAGTAATAGTCAACCTTATTTAAAAAACAAAATTATATATATTGTTATATCTATATAAAAACAGTTTTTTTATATTTATTATAACGAATATATCTTATGATATCCTTAAACATTATAATTTGTCTTGGAATTTTATCTTTTACATTACCATAAAAATAAAAATGAACGACATAGATACATCACGATATCAGATGTAACCACAATACAAAGATCATTACATCATCTATAATGCATCATTACGTGTATGTTCAAAACCAGTGATCTATGAAAGGTCAATAGCCTCTTGAGGCCAAGTTCAAAGCGTCGCCGCGTGTACAGTACAGCCTCCTATCGACGAACGGAGGGCAAGGTCTTGAATGCGTATTTTGTAACATTTTATTTGCACATGCGCTGTAAAAAGCATCGTCTCTTGTTTACCCAAGTTTTGTAGCAGTTGTGTAAATCTTATGGAATGTCTAATATAAAGTTTTGACTTTTTTTTGTTTCATATTACATATTTAATTTTAAAAAGGCATTTTACTTATATTTAGTATCCTTGTATATTTTTGTATTATTTTAACCCACATACTATTAAAAAACGTTATTCCAGGCAAGTTAACATGTATAAAGAAGAATAGTACCTATCTACTCACGACTTATAAATATATAAAAAAGTAATAGATTATAAATATTTCCTTTAAAAAAAATCGAAGCGACAGACCAATTTTTGCCTGCAAAATCGATTTAGATACAGACTAATACCTTGTTTTTAGTTTCCAGCAGCTCAGCGTGAATATTTTTCGCTATTTTTTTCACACGTAACCGCAGGCTATCGTCCGGCGTATATCGTTCTGTCCTGAAATAGGATTCTGTGCGTTTATATTGTGTACTAACTGGTTTAGATACATTTGATTGGCTCTTACATTTATTCTCTATGCGGTAGTGTGCAATCAAATGATAAGATGCTATACCGTCAGTAACATTTTATACTCCTATTTTATACGTTGCGAGTATAATATCAATTGTAGATAAGTTTGGATTAAAGCTTTATTGAAAATAAGAATTTAATTTTGTGCTTTTTTTATTACAATATAAAAGACGGTAAAGGTTCGTCTAAGATAAAAATAAGATACAATTTTGGCAATGTGGAAGAAAACATACAACCTGTATTAATATAATCACTAATGATTGCCTTTATAAAAAAAAGAGCCTACATAAAAACATAATTCAAATCTATGTAAGGCAAAACGGTTAGTTATGGTATTGTTATACAGAATTAGGTTTATAGTAATTTCCTCTTTATTTTTATAACGTTAAAGATTATTTTGGCTGAAAACCTAAAGGGTGCAGGGGCAGGTAAGAAGCATCCCACTCACGCGATAGGAATATAAACATGCCACTGAATGCCGAGCCTCGAAGCTCTATAATATTTCCTAATAGATGAACGCGTATATTCTGTTAACGGTCAAAGTTTTGCGCTAAGTATAGTTGTGAACTTGTCCAAACTATAAACGGTTTCATATTTTTATTGCCAGTTTAAAATATATTTAATAGTGAATTTTTTTAAAAATATTTAATTGTCTGTAGTACAAATAAAACCTTTTCATTAATTAAATTTGCAATATCCATTTTGTCATATGCTGAGAAAAAAAAAGTCATTATTAGATTATTTATAAGATATCTTTTAGAAGCAGATATTAGAACTGCTAAAAATAAAAAATAAGGCTAATATAGCGCTTTAAATAATACAGATACGCTAAAATAACAAATCTAAATCGAAAAACTCATTTGAAATGTCAGTCACATACCGTGCGAATAAATTATATTACAGCAACCGCGTGTTCCATAACAACTTCATTTTAAATAAATAAACGACAATACTAATATGAAATGCTGTTAAAAAATATAAATAGCGGGAACTGCACACGTATTAATTCATTCGTTAAGTTCATAATTGTTATGTCATAAAAGAAAGTCTGAGTAATAGTTATGTCTCTGAATTAGTGAGCGTGCAAAATGTTACTGCATTATGTTGTGGAACTTATGAGATATCTCAATTATATGATGAGAAATATATATTGTGCCATTTTTATCTAATCCAACAATTGTATATTTAAACAATCAACTTAAATGACGTATTCAGAAGGCGTTAGAACTCATTCGCGTAGTACAAGCTAGCTACAAATGATACGTGTGGATTCTCCTTTGAGTCTAGTAAGGGGTTCGTTAAAAGGGTAGAACGCTCGTCACATTGTTTATTCAGTTGGGTCGGCGGACACAAGCCTAATCCAAATCGATCGTCCTGCGGAATGTTTCGTACTGAGTTTTCGCGGTAACGTTACACGTTTGCTAGACCGAAGCCCTTGAAATCAACTTCAGGATTAACGATTTTGTTTCTTGATGATGAGTCGGTGACTTGAAAAATGTCTAGCGAATGTTTAAAGTATAAATAGGATTAATATTTTTACAATACTTGTATTTGTTAGCCTCGCTCATAGTTTTGAGCTAGTCTTTACTGTAGTATTTTTTTTTACCAAAACTTCGATCAACCAGTTAAACAGAATCTTAATACCCAATGCAATATAATTTTATGGCATTTGAATTAAGTAATAAACATATTTGGACGAGTCACCGATCTAAAGTTTGATTTTATTGAAAATGTTTTCATAACTGGATATGTACAGCCATATTACTTAATAAGTTTCAAGAATTATAAATTCATTAATTATTATTATATCAAAGATGTAAAAGTATACGCTTTACGTCTCAAGATTAAATCTTGTCCTTGGTTTGTATTTCAAAGGACAATTTAATATTGTTTTGAATAATGTTTATTTTATTACTTTATTTTCTTAGTTAAGGGACCATGTATTTTGTTTCAACAGTTGTAGCCTCAAAACAAGCTTCATTAAAATTAAATGAAAACATGAAATAACTGCCCAAGTATGCTTTGAAGATGTATTTACTTATGACAAGTTAAGCCAAAGTTACCATAAGTTTAGGTTAGACTTTAGGATATAAATTTGCTTAATAATAACATTTTATGATTGAAGATTAATTGTTATAGACATGGCCTTATATTATTATCTATATATAAATTATTATTTACATTCCTTGTGTCAGTAAACTTGGTTCTAATGATTAAGAAAATAAATTTATTATTTATAATAAACATCCGTGAATATAATATCTGTATTTTATATCATGAAATATAAGATAGGCTTAAATAAATAAAGAATGAAAAATAATTGATACGGGCAGGGAGTAAAAGTATCTTTTTATTTTTCAGTCTACATTTATTTAAAATTTAGAAAAGCTTAACATTAATTTATATTTACCTAAATATTTTCAAACAAAGATAGTCTCTTTATTTTAGTTACAATAATATGGAGAGCAAGAAATATTTTTTTATTTTAAAAATAATTAGACTGTAACATTGTCGCTAAAGGGCTTAGTTATTTCTTTTGACATAAAAATGCTTTATATAAATTAAAGCAAGCTTTTTGTTCAAACGTAAAAGCGAAACATTTATTCACAAAATAATATTTTACACACCACAACTTTCACATTTTCTGGACAGTCAAGTAAAAAACCTTTAAAACGAAGCGGTTCTGAGCGTCCGTGGTTAAATTTGCTGAAAGTTAAGAGAATTAGGGAACGTTCTTACTTGTGTTAAAAGTGCTTATTTAATACGACTCTTTATAATTTAAACGTAAATATCACGTAAATTACACTTCAGAATAGTAGTTTAGAATTTTAAATTAAAACAAGATATCTTAGTTCCTTTTACTAGAACTTAGAAAACATACTACGCTACACTGAATGCACTTACATTTTCTAGTTTTTTTTTGTAAATATGTTGTTTAAATTAATTAACACTTGACATTTTCTTAATATGCAAATCTTTATAACAGCATGCACCATTCTCCCCTTGAGAGTATAGAAAACGTCCCTTTGATCTTCCATTGTTTCCTTGACCGTAGTGGAATAAAATGTTTGAATTATTTCACCCAAGGGTGAAAAAATAATCACTAACTAGAGGATTCTTCGATTAATTAAGTTCTGTTATTCTAGCTAGTTTTCAAAAACGTATTAATATATATAATTTATAATAGACATTAAACAAAGTATTTTTTAAACATGTTATATTTTTAATAAAAACAGTCATATACAACTCTATTTTAATACATGACAAACTAACCATATTTCTATAAACTTAACAAATTTTCTAGAAACTTAACCAAAACAGGAAATGAATGCATCTTTAAAATCTTGGGAATGTAAAAGTTACACTTTGGTCACCTCAGTCAGCAGTCCTTTAAAGATTAAGACTTCTAATCGTATTCTCGTCCCACGATAAAAGGGAAGCTTGTGGTAAGATAAAGTACCTTAGAAGGACTTCTTCAAACTCCGTCCCCTTTATTGTGAGGTGCATATTAAAGCGAAGCGCCTTCCTACAAATACTTTCCTTGATTGAAGCTTTCTTTGAAAGCCAATTCGTGGGTAGCGTAATTTGGACTAATTTTTGAGTTCGTCCATTTGAATGGCTACGTGTTCTATTGAAGCATTAAAAACCGTATCAGTATGTTCGATTTTTAAAAATAAAATTTGACATAAGTAATACTATTACAGTAACAAATAAAACCTACTTAAACCGGCTACGGATTTACTAGTTGATCCTCTTCTTAAAACCTGCTAGTTTAAAACCGTATCAAAAAGATCAGATTAGTTGAAAAATAAAAAGTAAGAGTACATTCAATTCTTGCGAAACGTTTCGCAAGATAGAATCCGATACATGAGAGCCACCTATTTCGAGCGTTTGTTTTTTATTTTATTCTTCCAGCGCAGACAAAAAACCAATCTATGAATCGGAAACCACAAACTCTTTTACTGTCTAGACAAAAAATATAGCACGTATTGTAATGGAACAGGGTTTAGAATGTCGATGTTTAATTTAAATACATTCATAATGCAGTGTTTGTAATGTGATATTTGCGGCCATGAAACGTAGTGTCGATAAGCTTCGTGTATACGATTACCAACTCTTTGCGGTTTTTGAAGATGCCACGACTGCTGTGGTCAGCGGTTACAATGCTTCTCACGCTGTGACTATTTCTATTTACTATGCTTTGGTTAACACATGTATTCTTAGTAACATGTTTGAATAAATTAGATTTGTCTTTTAGTTGACATATAAAGTTAATTATAATTAAAATCCAATTAAACACAAAACACTTAAATACTCAGACATCCAAAATAAAACTAAGATTTAAACGTAAATTGTTTTCTTTAAGTCCATTCCAGTTATTAAAATCTCCAGCGTTTCCATGCTGTA
Source organism: Napeogenes sylphis (assembly GCA_959347405.1). Classification (NCBI taxonomy): domain Eukaryota; kingdom Metazoa; phylum Arthropoda; class Insecta; order Lepidoptera; family Nymphalidae; genus Napeogenes; species Napeogenes sylphis. The sequence continues at coordinate 21,641,934 of OY365788.1, read as the reverse complement.
GAATTTGGCAACTGTCCGGAAACACAGAAAGATTTAACTTGTTATGTTATATATATATTTCTATTTAAGATACTTTTGTTTTAGTTAAGTTTATTCTTATTTCTATCTAAATCGAATATTTATAATATATATGTGCGTTATTATACAACGAACTCATATTTTTCAAAGTCTAAAAGTTTCTTACTATTTTATGAGCGTAAATTGTGCAATATCCTAGTTATTCGCAGTGTCTGGACGTTCATTATTCCTCAGGGTGTTTTAAATCAACCGTCTATAGAGAAACACAAAGATTGTATGCACTTCTCTCTTAGACTTGGCCGTCTTTAAATTTATTCGTACCCCAAAGCACTGCATCACCAAAGAGTTTTCAGTGTAGTCCGCGAAGTGGGCGGAACCCACCATTGTGACAAAATAATGTCTCCAGACTATAGTCTTATTTTTTCTATCACAAGCGAAAAACAACTTTATATTTAAAATGAAAAGACCATAAATTGCATAACAAACGCGACCAGATGGTACGTAGTGATACCGCTGAATAATCAACGCTTAAAATGTCTGGAAAAGAAAGATACGGTAATGTTATATGAATAACAAACGACAGAGATATATTCTCATTTAATTCTTATTTCTCGCGACCCACAATGCTTATGCATAATTATTTATATCATTGTGGTCGCGTTTTATTCCAACTTTATAGCATCTTGGTAAAAAAGATTGAAGCTATTTATGGCGCAAGCATTATTAAATTTTTGTTTCTTTTATCTTTTATCACGGACCACAAAAATATAAAAAAATAATAATGTTTTTATATATTTTTTAATAGAATAAGAATTTACTAAATAATTTGTATTTTAGTAAGAAACGTATTCAAGTAATTGAAACCAAGCGTTAGACAACAGCGTATTTCGTCCCGAATGAACGGGTTGTAGTTATTTCGCAGCGCGTTACCACTACAATTTTCCACTAGAGCGACTGCCAGGCTGATACAGTCAGACGCGGTGACAGACACCCGGCACTCGATTAATTACTTTCACTAACTTACTCTTGTAGGGCTTCTTTCAACTGTCGCTCGCGGTTTGTGTTACAGGTTTTTGCATGCAAAACTTTTAACGGAACGTGACAAATTAAAGGTTCACCGTAGTGCTCACTCGATCCGTTGTCTGCGTAATTGTCACAGTTCTGAAGTTGGACAGAGGGTCCGATATAACTGGGATATTATTTCTGAAAGCAATAACGAAACTTCGTTCAGAGTTTTTGATAAATTTAACTTACTTCTAAAATTTTGTTGTTTTAGCATCGTTAGTTTTAGTCTCTCATAAAAAATTGTAAATGAAATTTTGCTTCAACTCATGTCGTGAATTTTATTATTTTACTAAAATTCACGTTACTACAATTCTTTACTTTGTTATAATTATTTTAAGAGTATTATTTTAATACTATTGTGTTTTTATTGTTCTACCGCTTAACTACATACGTTATCGTAATCAACATATCTCATACAACGTATCTGTAATCAAGTATTATTGCTTTGTCCACTCAGGACCCGTTTATTATATTGGTTATAATAATCTGAAGAAACGTTATGAGGTAGGAGGAGAAAAACTCGAATGAAGAGTAAGCCTACCCAAGGATGATAAAAAGGAAGGAAGAGAAAAAATATGATAAATATAGTATTAGAGACCGCCCCGTTGGTCGAGTGGTTAGCGTAGACGCCTAACGTGTCACGGCGCAATGGGGCTCGGGTTCGATTCCCGGCGGAGACAGGCATTTATGTGATGAGCATTTGCTTGCTGTGTTTCTGGGTTTGGTCGTTTATTAAATATATTCTCAGTATTAATATGTGTATTTCTATGTATTTGTATCGTTGTCTAACACCCTTAACACAAGCAAATAATTTGCTTACTTAGGGGTTAGATCAATGTGTGTAATTTGTCCCGATATTATTATTATTATTATTATTATATAGGTTAATATTAAATTTATATCAAAGTATCTTACTTTCATATAAATATAATTAATAACATCGGGTATTTTTATTGAAGTCTAAAGCTCAATTGATTAAATCCAACGGTAGATAAAACGTTAGCTTCGGGTTCGCCGTCAAACTTTTAATTAAACACCAGCGAGCCCTAAAAATGTGAAAATTGCTTTTGTTTATTCAACCATTAAAAATATTTTTGCGACAGGGTGAAAATAACAAACCTTCAAAACAACTTAGTTCTTTTATAGGTCAGGGCATATTGGATATTATGCGTATTTTATTAAAGCTGGAAGAAATATATTAATTATGATGGTTTTCTTTATTTCTCAACTTTTTCATACAAGATAAAAACCACTCCGTTGGTCTTGACCAAGTTAGAGCAGGCGCGTAACGTATAGCGACGCAGTGGAGCTCGGCTTCGATTCCCGACAGGGACAGGCATGTATGTAATAAGCATAGATGTCTGTATTTCTAGGTTTGGTTGTTTATTAAATATATTCTCCATATTTAAAATATGTATTTCTATGTATTTGTATCGTTGTCTAACACCCTTAACACAAGCAAATAATTTGGTTACTTAGGGGTTAGACCAATGTGTGTAATTTGTCCTGTGATATTATGTAGTCCTAGATTTAAGTGATGTGTAACTATAACACACGCACGCAACAAACATTTGTCTGGAACCAAAAATATACTGAACATGTAGAGTATAACATAGCTGGATAATTTACATAGTGTGTGGCGTTCTGCCAACATTGTGGTTTTCACCTCGTTGCCTTGGCCGGCCGCTGCTTACATACATTCTGATTTAAAGCAATAGTAATCAAAGAAGTATTTTTGTTGCATTTTGTTATTCATATTTACCAAAAGTCCTTAGACCTTGGAGCTTAAAACTCAAGAATTATAGACGAATTTTCAATATTATTTTATGGTAATCAAATTTTTGTGACAACAATATAGCAGTGTGTACAGATAATATGAAGACATTTCAATATACTACTCGTACTTGACATTGGAACATCTAAAATAGACCCAAAATTGCTAATAAAAACAAATTATGTTTGTTTAATTGGTCTAGTGTCAGTCAAACGTTTAAAGAGTAGAGCACACAACATAATTATGGCTAAACTCTGCTTTGAGATGCAAATGTATGTGGACCGGTAACACACGAGGCTGGTCTATACCGTATAAAACAATATTAAGCTCAGTTACACATTATTGTGTATGCACATATGCACACCACAGGTATTTATGAAGGTATCTAAATGATATGTGATTTGTATGTCACATAAGACTAAAAAAAATATTCTTAGAATAAATAGCAAACTAAGATTATTTATTTGCTTTAAATATTTGAGACACAATTAAAGTTGATTTTTTTACATATTGTAGTATAGGAATTGGAATAACAGGTACTAAAAAACAATTTAAGAGTTCGATCAAACAGTTCCCAGTTATTGGGTCAACATAAATATCATTAAATTCTCACCCTGCACGCAACAGACATATTAAAAGTTGTAATCAATCAAGCAATAATCATCTACTTGTTAATGTAATTTCACTCGTAGCTTTAAGTATTAGAGTGCTGTTCCGAAGAACTGCTAATTATCATACAACCCCTTTCAATCAGTGTTATAAATTGTCAGCTGTTGTTGGTTTATATATTATTTACGGGATTCTGCCTGGGCGTTAGACCCTCAATCTTAAGTATCTTTTAAATGGTCATTGCAAATCCAGCTTTTATGATAAAGTATAGGGCAATAATGGTTTTAAAGAGCAGGGTGTGTCGAAGTGCTTTAGGCGACTTGGAAAGCCTCTCAATTTGACAATTATTCGCTTGCAAATTAAAGTCAAATAAAATTTGCTTTAAAATTGTCCCAGAAACTACCAACAATTTAAATTCAATACTAATATATAAATAATGAGCAAATATAAAAATAATGAGTTCTTTAAACTAACAGCATATGATTGTTTTTGTTGCTTTGAGTGACTATGCGTGAAGGACAAAGTACTCACGCATTTCCGATTAAACCTTCTATATTACCCCCATCCTTACCTCGTATGAAGTCCCCCCTTCTCGATTTTTCATACGCGACGCTTTTTCCATCCGCACTTCAACGCACTTGATTTGCCGAGCACGTACAACCGACAAGGTTAACATGTTATTGGATAAAGTAATTTCAACTTTATTCTCAAAGCAGTAAACACTATCTAAACTGCAATAAAAATTGCTAGCTCCACGTACTACATACTAGGGTTGATGTTATGCTTTGTGGCGACAACATTCCTTTCACCTTATTGGGAGAGTAAATCGAATAGTTAGCTGTGAAGCTGTGAGCCTTCATCATTATTTGTAAGGAAGGATGTTTTTTTCTGATCTAGAATTGTTACCAAGTGGTTTTAATATTCAGTTCCCAACTAGTTTGAATAATAAATAGTTCATTATTCGTCTAATAAATAATTGGAAAAAATATAGTGTAGTTCATCATTCTAATAAACAATTGCCAGCTATGATTCAATAATGTTTTTCTTTTTATTTATGTATTCGTATTCTGTATTTAACTTTAAATTATTTTATGGATAATGAGTATTTGACCTTAATCCTGTTGTGATATTTTTTGTATAGTGACTTGTTAAAAATATAGGTATCTATTTTGATTATTTGTTACAAATATAAGGATTTTAATTTTAACTTACGTGACAGAATGATGTCTCTCCTCAATTAGATAATGAGATAAGATTAGAAGAAAACAAGTCTTTTAACTTCCAAAATTCTATCATCTTGATCTGTAAGTGTTTCGATTTTTGTTATCTGATTTTTGAGTCAATATAGTGTATTTAAAACAGAATTTATAAATTTTTTATACTTTATAAAATTACATTTAAAAATATGTAACAAAACCTATTTTGTTAATATAATTTATTTATAAAACGTCTTATATGTTTTACAGAATCTATTAGTTATACAAAAACGAACAATTCAAAAGGCAATAAAGTTAATTATCTGGACATTAAGTCATTTGACCGAATGGAATGATTTCAGTAATTAAATAATAAAAACAATAAACTTTATACCTACCATATTACACCAACCACAATCAGAATAAAACCTACCGTGTGGTCTTGGCTAATTATTTGATATTTTAATGCTTTATAAATACATTAATGATGCGAATACTGTGAATTTTATATCTTTGATGTTTATGAAAATTTTAACACACGACAACGTTGAAAATAAATATCAATCAAACGTATTATTCCATACATAAATAAAAAGTATTAAAAAAATATATTCATTCATTATTAAATTAAAACTATAATTTTGGTCTTTGATATCGATACTCGACACAAATATATAAAAAAAAATTAAAAAAAATAATTTTCATTTATATTGAAAACAACATATGAATGTTCTACATATTTTTACCGCACGATAGTGTTATTACGACGAGCGTATCTCATACCGCCCGCACACTCGGCAGCCTAAGGGCCCTTTCAAGGTTCGTCCTTTGTACCAACGCAGACACGCTTCACCGTCATGTTTCCCTTAATTGTAGTCACGACATAAAACAACACATGTTATTTCTCACCGCAATAAAAAATCGCAACTTCCCCAAATACTTATAATCAAGGTATTCGGTAGCGAAATAAATATTCACCAAGCAACGTTTCATCAAAACTTTTTTGTTGTGGAATTTTATATCATCCATTGGTATAACGAAACGTACGTAAGTTAATAACCGTTTTATAATTATATACAAATACAAGGATATACACATTGTTTGGGTTACGAGTCCCACGACATTTGTCCTTTCAACAAATGTTTGATCAAATAATTGATAATTTAATATGACAATATTATTACAACAAAGTAAATAACGTTTATATAAATAATATTATATATTTTTAAGCATACAAATTCGACGTGGTAGAATACAGAACAGTTATTTTGTTTATAGACGACTTTGTATAGGTTATTAAAAATATGATCGTTTATGTGAGTATAGCAGAAGTCCATCGCGTAGGAGCCTAGTTACTACAACAAACGTGTGGCCAACTAAAGCAAATAAATCATAACTCGCTACCCCGTCAGAGCTAAACTTCCGAGATAAGCGTCGAGGTGTTCATTATGTGGATAAAATAACTTTGTTTTGACTAATGACCCCGGTGGAGTAATTTTGGAGCAACCGATTATAATATGTTTGATATTTTGAGACGTTTTCTGCTGAGCTAATTAAGAAATTACCAACAAATCTCGTTACCACCCGCAGAATGAAAATGCCCTTATTGTTTTATATCTCAATAGTCTACTCAATGTACACATGTAAACATTACTACTACCATTGTACTAGTCCTTTTATGTAGCAGGCTCATATGAGGTTTTACCAGACCGGGACAAAGCCACATGACGCGTAGTCGGGTATGAAGTCTGTCAACTATTTCAAAAAGAAGCGTCCGAGGAGAATAACGAGAAGCCTATGTACTCATAACGGCCTCATATTGAATAATGAATGAAGATAGCTACTGACTTTGTGCTACTCGTTTTAAAATCATAATACTAACTTTAAGAGATAAGATACTGTCCCCAGATACAGATCTAAGGGCCGTTAATTTGTTGACCTAAAACAAAACAACTTTGAAATGACAATTTATGGAGGACAATATTACTTTTAAGAGTCATTGATTATAATTTTGCTGTGGGACCTAAAACTTCGAAAACAGAGGCGTTGCTTAACTTTTTATAATACAACTTCAGCATTAAAAATATAAGGTACTTTATAGCAAATTATGAGAAATGTATTTAATATATCTAGATTTTTTTTGTTTCCAGTTTAATATAGAATAATTATTAACTAGGAACAGGTGGATTTAGATAAAAACAGTCCAAATTTAGTGCGAACCTTGTCACTGTCTTTATAATTGACCGCACTTCAGATATTTTTTTACATTATAAGGATTATATAGATATATTAAATAATACAAGATACACAAGGTCTGTATAGACTTTAATCATATTATATTGAAAATGCAATTACTTGGCGGAAATAAATTACAAAATTGCATAATAATTTAACTTGCTTATTATTGTAAAAGTCGGTCAGCAGTCGATTCTTAATTTTCGTTTCCACTAAAATGTAAGCATGACCGGCAACGCTCGTTACTGACAGCCCATACATCATCGCAAATAATTTGAGCTGCATCCAGTCCACCATTACTTATTTGGTAACAATCATCATTTCATATATATAAAAACATGTACACTCTCATATGTTTCTGTGGGCCAAGTAATAAACAAAAAGCGATTGAGCTCTCCGTTTAACCTCTCACAGATGGTTAAAGAACTTCAAAAGAGTAATCATAAGATGCAATTAGTAATAACAACTAAGTTAATAATTCAATAAGATTAGCCATTTCCAAAACCATTCACTCACTTTGATTTAATATTAACGAATGCCGCGCTAAATCCATTCAGTTTGGAAATAAGGCAATTTCAGTAAACCGGATAATTTCAGTTAGAAAAACTGCTAAAAATCATATTTACAAATATATTTTTTTTTATTTACATAGTATATAAATGATAGAACTAACAAATATATTTAATGGATCAGTAAGTATCAAACTAAATATAGAACTATTGTTACAACTTCTTATATTTATGCTCGTACTATACTTTTTTAAAGGCACTATCAAGAGCTATTTGTGGTCTATATTATATTAAATAATAATACTAATACTCATAACTTGCACTGGTTCCCTAAGTGACGTGTCCAATTACATCGAAACGCGCTGTTCGTTACCATAATTTGGCTCAGATCTCAGTAATATTTTATTTGTAATATTCTTGCTCATATTTCCCGCGGCTTTGATAGATTACATTGTATTGTTTTGTTTCGATTCAGCTCGTTAGACAATCAAATTACAATTGACTAAGAAAAAACGTCAAACAAATATATTTGTTTTCATAATAATTAAATAAAATATTATATTAATATATATCTACAGAAGAAAAGGTATTAAATTCTTATACCTAGTAATTTCACGAGTGCTAAAAATTCTATATTATCATCGTATTTACGGTAAGATGAGATGTAGGTGTTTGTCAATAAGTAAGTTAATTAGTCATCAAACTCCAAAAGTTTCTAGTTTCGATCATAAAGTTCAAGATTTACACAAAGGTACTAATAATATCTTGAGGTCTCAGAGTGCGGTCACAGACACGAGATTTTACATTATTCATTAATGGGTTCCAGGTGTTTAATAGCCTCCAACTACCTTCTCTATAACAATTTTGATGTCTTTTGTTTCTATAGATTATTTAAACATTCTTAGTAACGGAATTCTCAATCATATATTTATAACGATTAGGGCTTACACTTCTGTGCTAATTTTGGAGAACGCATGTTCTTGATATCCTTGATGTGTGGCCTTGTACCGATGTTCTTCTTTGTATAACCAAAATATTGCCTTGAGTTTAATTTGAAAATTAATGTAGTTATTAAAAATATAATAAATAAAGGTTATACCGTGGTATTTTATATTTAATTACTGGGTTTACATAATCACATTACACATATTCATCATTCATAAAAATTAGATCTTATTCCAAACTATGACCAATAATTGTAAGCGGCCAGTCTTCAAAATATTAAATTTATTAAAAACTTTCAAATGCTATGTTGAAGTCGTTGCAAAAAAAAACTCAATATGGATTATTATTATACAAAAGATAACCATCATGGAATTTAATTAATCACATTAAGCATAATATTTCATTTATAAAATGCGAATGGGATTATGCAAATAGATCTACAGTTGTTGATTAACTTGTGTAGTAATTAAAACGCAAACAATATTATTATCATATCCCCACTATTATTAAATTCTCATTGTTTGGTCATTCTATAACTAATATGTATTTTTTTTCATTAATTTTGTAATTAAATTATGATTTTTTATAGATATCGACTCCATCCGCGCTGTTTTTACTGTTTCCTCAGCACACGCGAGGAAAGCTCTCAAAAAAGAAATCTTTTCCCGTTTTTGCAGCATTTTTCATTGCTGCTCGACTTCTATAAGTCACAGCGAGATGACATATACCCTATAGCCTTCCTCAATAAACGGACTATTCAACACAAAAAATAATTTTCAAATCGGGCCAGTAGTTCCAGAGATTAGTGCGTTCAAACAAACAAACTCTTCTTCAGCTTTATAATATTAGTATAGAAATATAGATTGACATCATTATTTTATGGAACTATTTATTTTATTTTTTATAACAAATTACAATTTATTTTATTTTAATTCGAATAACATCGCAAGAATATATTAAATATTAGCATCCATGTTCTGCAGTATAGTTTACAAGATTAATATATTGCTAATGTCAAAGCGCATAAATCCGGCCTCTCATTATCATTTAAACAAGTTTTATGTAAATTTAAAAAAACGGGCATGAATTTGTATATTGGATTGAAAGAAAATATTAATCTTTCAAGCCCTGATATTAGAAATGAAATGAAAATATTGTCCTAACGAAGTTGTTAAGATGAAAATTAAATCGTCCCTGAGAGAACTGCGTTATACAAGTTATATTTATTAAAGTCAAACTCAACTTGTGTTCCGAATATAAGTCACGAGTGTAATACTTTATACGGAAAAGTTAATATAACTATTTACAAACAGTTCAAGATGCTTTATTATTATGTTTTTGATTATTGAATTTTAATATTAATTAGTAAAATAATAATTGAATATATAGAACTATAAATAAATAGCAAACAAAGAAACATGCTGTTATTTTATTTTACAAAAGCTTCAATCGATCACTCAATCATTTTCCTATAACAATGCATATTTGAAGGGGTTTCTTATATTCAATATACTATAGGTTTGTGCAGTATTGGGGTATGCAGCCAATTAGAGTCCATGTAGGTAAGGTTCAACCCTTTTTAATTAACACGCCTTCTACTAATAATAATAGTAATTTTATATATTTCTATCATAAACCAGTTACGAGTATTATTATTATTTTTTTATCTTTTTCGAAATATTAACAATAAAATTTCCGGTTAATATGCACCAAAAAATATTACCATGGTTTGTTTTTATAAAACATAACCTTTAAAATTATATATTAATATTCTTTTGGTAATTCTAGAACCTACGCCTAGTTTTGTCCAACACTAGCAAAACGCTGACGGATCTGAAAACTACCTCCATTTCCTTTGGAGTAGTGCGACTGAATTGAATCGGAAAGACATTTTCAGACAGTTCGTTTACTACATCCGAGCTATCACCTTAACTGATTGGATTCAGCCTTCCTTTGCTAGCGTGTGAAATAACACGTCACTCAAAAACAACCGATAATAAATTCAATTTTCTTTTTCCAAGCCGTCGAAACGAGACGACCGGACAGATTAACCACGTCCCATTCGCCTTTTGTTTGACACAATTCCGCATCCTCTGGGTGCCTTTTTCATCTGCTCTCTGTTTTATCAGCCGAGATTTAGTTAAGCCATGATATAAGGCCTCTTTCAATTTTGAATTACGTTTGTAGTTGATTTGAACCTTCTATTTTTGTTTTAAAATACTTCGCTATGGAATACATTGATAAGATTAGTTGATAATTTTCTATCACGATGTTCTAATCCAAAAGATTCAATCCATAAGATCCAATAAGAAATGCATCAGATGTTTGCATTCATACATAAAATGAAACCTATGAATGCTAAAATAAGCACTAGTGATGTGCTACAGAGAAAATGTTTCTTATAAAAACTAGTCACCATGCCGCCGCCGCTTTAATGCATTCACCTGAGTTATTCATTGAAAATAGTTCCTAAAATCCTAGCAAACATGAATAAATAATATATGTTGGAATATCTTTGTCGTAATCTTATTTGAATTCAACATTCAAACTGTATAAAATTATCGAGCATTGTCCAACACTGAATTTTAAACAAACAATATGTATACTGTTTACTTTTCACTGTCTTCGTAACGAATATATTGAAACCAATAGGAATACTACATTACGAATATTACATAAAAGCAATATAACGAATTTTACATAAAAGCATGATTCTTCGTGTTCATAATGCCGTTAAATATCTTGTAACCTTAAAGATGATTTATTATCCAAAATTACTATTTAACACTTTAATCTACAAATATTAACATAATAAGTAAAATATTCAATATACACGAGCATACTTTTATCCAAGTCATAAAGTTGAAGAGTATTCGAAACGTAATCAATTCCAGGATATTACCAAATTCCCTCAAAATCCGGGAGCGAGCGCTGCGAGTGTCTGCAAGGATATAATTTCAAAATCGAATCAACGTACCGGCTTAGATCGCGCGATATCAAGTGCATTTACTACGTCGATTTAGGTCACTTGTAGTAAATATCTAATTATAACAGCTGTAATATCTTGTAATACATATTTATTTAATGTTATACACTCTGACTATAATTAATTTGATATAAGAAGAAAAAAAAAAGGAGAAAAAATATGCTAATCCTGATTCTCGTGGTAAGAAAATAAGAAGTCTTATTTGTAATCATATTTGATGTTCAACCGTTGTGACCGTAAAGCAATTTTATGATTCATTTCAATACCTCGCGCTTGTCTGCTCAATAATACCAGCATCTCATGTGATAATTATCTGTTATTCGCTTCAATGACACTGTACGATCTCTTTAAATGATTTATGTTTATAATCTTTATTTTATATTTTAATTTATTAAAATATCTTAATTTTGAATGTAGTCAAGGTTTATTAAAAAGATTTCAAATATAGAATGGAAAAGATTCCAATTTTGTTTTTAAACTTGATGCTTATGAAGACATAAATAGAAGTGAAATGGAATTCTTTACAATTTCAGTTTTAATATAGACTTAAATTAATAAAATGTCCGTGTTAGAACAATTAAAAAATGAAATTTTCATTTTGGAATCACCTTAAAGGTTGATAACATTAAATGGTATACAAAAAAATATTTATTAACCTTTATAATGAATAGATACGAGTGAGATATTGTTACAACTGTATCCTCATATAGACATTTTTTTTCTAAATTATCTATACATATAATAAAATTGTCACTGATCCATTTCTGTACAGGGAAAATATTAAAAAAAAAAACATCATAGAGGGGCTTTATAAGAGCGAGAGAACCCAAAACAATGGTTTTTCAGTTTGTCTGTATGTATGTATGTATGTCTATATGTCTGTATGTCTGAATATCTGTATGTCTGTAAGTCTGTATGTCTGTAAGTCTGTATGTTTGTGCAAGCTAATCTCAGAAACGGCTTAACCAATTTGAATGCGGTTTTCAGGAATATATTATCGCAGTCTTCACTTAACATTTAGTGTTAACTGATTTCATCTAAATCAGTTAAGAAATAGAAAAATTATGTATATTTATGTATCACGTAATAGGTACCATGCAATTCTTATTCTATACATGTAATAAATCTGTAGAGGAGTAGTCTTTGTACATTAAGAATATTTAAAAAAGTATACCAGGATGTGAAGTGATAACTAACAGAATCCATTTTCAGCATAATTTAAATCTTTGTCTGTCTGTAAATCTCAGAAACGAATTAATCGATTTGGATGCAGTTTCCGGGAATATATAGTCATGGGTTGGGTTGACAAACAAAGAAGTTGATAATCTCTTACAGTCGTACCATTGCTGCTTACCAGTTTGAGGTTCATAGTTTTTACATACATTGGTAAGTACAAAGGGTATTTTTTATCAAAATTGAAATCTACGCGTACGAAGTCGCAGGCACAGCTAGTTTATTAATATGTCTGAAGATTGCGTTACATAAATGAGGTTCATTTAGGTGTCAGATACAATCATCTTGTTTTAATTATATTTTTTATATTAGTGAAAAACTCACATTGTACAAATATTATATTTGAGTTTTAATCAAGTATCATATATTTCTGTCAAAACTTCAGAAATGTAAATTTGAAATGTATACAATAGGTCCGGAAACATAAACTAAGTTCTCCGTTAATCATTAATTTACATTCATAACAGGTAAGACCATAGTTTTGACCTAAATAATTTCGAATATGGGTTGTAAAACTTTTATTTGGTTATATTAAGGCACGCACTTACTAACACTTCCGTTCGAACTCACGAATTTGAGTAGTTCTGTATGTATAGCTCAGAATTCAATTGTATTAAGAAATATACAATATTCCTTTTTTTATTAAAGGAATAATAAACCTTTATTTGTGTTTAGACCTTAGATATTTATGCAAAACGTTTTCGCGGACATAAATTCTTTGATCCCCATAAAATGAATGCTTTACGATTTAATAAATTTAATTTTAATTGGCTATAAAACTGTTACGAATATAATATCGTTTCCATCTACTATATTTGGTTGACTAAATTAAGTTAGCATGCGAAAAAAGGGAGCCGGAGACAGTATTAAATATGAACTCCTTAAATGGAACACCGGCGACTCGTTTGATATCTAGCCGGGTCGACTCCATTCCTGGCCACATCTTGATACCAGTGACAATTCAATACAAACTTTAAAGATAAGGTCTATTACAAATATCACCTGACAGTATGAACGACAAGGCACATAAAAATCTTTGTGGGGAGTCTGGGACCGGAATGTAATCGAATCCAATACTGAGCGGTGTTATAAAGTTCACTATTGGATATTGACCAGGTTTAGGAGCTACCTACGTGGGTTTATAGCTTGTGTTTGTGATAGTAAAGCGTTATTAACGTTTGTCACCCGCTTAGAAATACATAAAATGTGACGCATTCATGGTATCGTCGTAAATTTTAAATGTAATTTATGTAGATATACTGCCTTTTTGAAATATACTTATGAAGTAATAAAATAACTGTACATAATGTTAAGTAAAAATATTTTTTTTGTTCGCAGGTAAGAATACTTGTTTTGAAGGACCGATATTGTGCATTTCCTGAAAAGTGAGTGCAACTCTAAAATAGATGTTCCTTTGATTCTAGTCGAGGATAATGAGTGAGTCAAGACATAAATGAAATGCTTGGAGTATAATGCATTAGATGCGACAATTGTGATATAATTATAGATGGTTTAACCAAGTCTGTAAACCTGAACTGAAAGCTGAGAGAAGTCTCGTATTAATAGAGTTCACTAGACGTGTCTCGTTATTTGTATAACAAAAATTATGACTATTTCCTGTTGCTCTGTTAGTTTAGTATAATGTAAATTTCTGTTGGAATGTAAAATACTTATATGTATTAGAGTTTTTGAGATTAAATATAATGCATTAACATTAATATCCAATCAAGTATCAAGACAGTATTTTAAAAAGAATGTTACAAACAGTTTAGTTCGTTCCCTAAAGTATAATAAAGTAATATAGAATTCCAAAGTAATCTTAATACTTTTTTAAACTTACTATACTATAAAAGTGATATGACTAATGATTTTTAGATCTTAAGGCAATCCCTTCCAGCATCAATATTCCGTGTTGGTCACGTTGATTATAGACTAGGTGTGTAGGGGAAATTTAACTTTGAAGTCAGCCGCCTTAGTCGGTGGTCGACCGGCGTTATTCCTTTTATTTTGTACGACACTTCACATATGGCTCCCAACTTAGTCAATGGTTACCGTTATAGCTATTGTACAAATATTTATATATGGATGATAAATATCATAATTTATTATCTCTAATCTATTTTTTTGATAAAACTTAACTTCTATAATAAAACAGTTATTCACTATTATTTGTCACATAGCTTATCACCCGGTGTCCCACATTGTTATTATATTTAGGCCGGAATAGAATCCAAGAATCCTTAATATGGTGACAATTCGTTTATATTACTTGGGACAAGTGTATATTACTTGGGAAAAATCGCAGTCAAGTTTTTATATTTACATTATTCCATTATTTTACCTGTTTCGTAAAAAATAGTTTCTGAAATTCCTGTTAACTGCCCTATTAGCGTATTTGGAGCTTTGCCAGTCTAGAGTTTCTGCCAAGATTCTTTTTAATTCGGTAAAAATTGAGATCGATCTTCTAAGTAAATGAAAACCTTAACTTACAAACTCCTTTGTCTATACTTACTTTTGTCTCGGACCCAGTTGCAGTACCTATATATACCTAATAGTATAGTAGTAGTAGTAGTAGTAGTAGTAGTAAATACCTATTTTTTACATGACAATTAAAGTCAATGCCCTGATCAGATTGATTTTTGTGATTTGTTTCAAATTTCCTTATAGATTTGATATCAAATAATCAGATGGTAATCACTTCATATCAAATTTATAAATAAGTAAGAAACATAAGTCAAATCACATTGTTGTAGCGATACACACAAAAGAAATAAAATAAATTATTTTAAATTAGTATGTCTATCCATTTGTCATCTACCTGCCCTTTTTCCAATCATATGAGGTCAGAGCAATATGTCATTTCCTTCCACATTATTCTATCATACATCATCTCAGTGCAGACTTGTTTCTTTGCTGTATCATTTTTCACGTACTCCATTTTTGTTATCTCCAGACGTTTTTTTTTATAAACAGCTAAACAGTTCATCCACATTCATAATTAAGACTCATCTCGTTCTCCTTTCATCAAGCTTCACATCAGATGTTTTTTTTCGATTTTTCTGTTTCTAACAAAAAAATATGTTTGTTAAACTTTTTAAACGTCAATTTAACTTAAATATAAAAATGTTGAAGTATTTCCACTTCTGAAGCTAGATTTGCTTGCAAATGCTGTTAAAAGGATTTCACTGCATCGAGACGCTTAGACGCAATGTAACAATGTTATTCTTCACGTTGACAAGCCTGGAGGGAAAAACACGATCAATCAACGAAAGGGATGTGACATAAGTGCATTTGTCGATATTACTATTTGTAATGAAGATTTGTTAGTTACAATATAATAATAACAAATTAAGCTAAAATTTGAAAAGAAAAAAATATCATTCATAATTAAAGTTATAACTTTGTAACATTAATAAAGTACCTTAGGTAGAAATGAGTATCTCTAGAGAATTGTCATAGACATCACTATATTTAAGCTCCTCTTTCGAAGGGGATTTAATCGGTTTAATACATATGTCGCATCTTATTACCGATCCTAGATTGTGGCAAGAATAAACAGATTGGGGGATCTCGGTGTGAGTCAACACGATATCACTTACTAGACCTTTATTCACAAAGTGTGTTTGTATTGACATGCTTATGTATAACGGAATATATTCGATACTTTTTCCGTTATTTTTATTTGTTGCTTTCTGTTTACTATATTTAATGTGTCACTTGAATTATGTCTCTCTTTTTTGTAGATTTAAAATAAATTACGGTAATGTTACGTATTTTTATTATAATGCTTGTTTATGTTAAAAAATAGTCCCTTTCTCATTGAAACTTATCTAATTTAAATATTAAACAACTATTAAAATAATAAGTATAAAGTCTAAAACCACTATGAAAGATAATATTCAAATCATACTAATGCGATCGTATTTTATAACAAAAATAAAATGGCGTTGAAAGATCCATCAAAAACAATTTACATTCTCACTGTGTCACATTCAATAAACATGTCCACTTTATAACCTTATGTGACATTGAAATAAGTCCACAAGAGGGCATAAAAAGTGTCGACAGAGAAATCGTTATTTAATTTTAAAATAAATAAACTAACGAAATCGCCGTTATGATCATTACTTTTTATTGGTTGACAAGTCTTGGACGGTAATTAATTTTGTTTATTATTTTAGATCACGTATAATAAATCCGTTTCCTTATATTGAATGTAGGTTATTAATAATTTGTTTGTAGGTTATTAATAATTGGTTTTATTAACTGTTCGTAGCAAAAGAAATGTTATTTTTCTTTAGATAATATCTTGGTTTAGTTTGCCTTATAATTAATATATTGTAATGGCATATACAAACAGAATTGTCATTTGGCAGTATTATAGAATTATATTCAAATGCGTATATTATTTTTAATAGTTGTAGATAATTGAAATAACTAAGATAACCAGTACACATAACCGGTAATTATGATTAATAAATGTGTGAAGAATTATTTTATTGATGCAATAAAATTATCCACTTAAGTTTATGACGCTTCTGTAATATTTTTTATTATGTGAATAATCTTCGAAGCCTTAGCAATTAAGATTTAAATAAAAACGCTCTGAGACCCAAATATTTTCCTTATTGTATTTTTTTCGTTTCGGATATATAATATATCAATTTTATGATAGAAAGTATTTTGTGTGGCTGTATATCTTTTTATTATGTTTATTATTACTTCGGTACACTCAGCATTTACTTATTCAGAGTGAATCAATAGTTTGTTTTCATGTCGCAAAAGTTACGGAAGCAATCTTATATTTTTTTTTCTAAAATGATGAGTCTCATAACGATACCGATACTAACGAACGATATATAACGATAACAGTATCCAGACAAAAAAATAATTTATCTGGCTTTCTCATTTATCTTACTTAATATTTAAGTATACTTTAATATTTGAAGTGACAATTATATAATACTGTTTTCCCGTTTTTTTGTCTCAGTACTTACACCCAAAGATAAAATCCGGATAAGTCAAAGATAAAAGAAATAAATCACTTGTCAGAGGATTGTCTTACGTCGCACGAATCCGGAATCCGTTCAAGAAAATAAGCTTTCCATAATATGTGTATTATACGTTACCTGGAATTTTGTTTTAATATTTTTATTACTTTTGGAAGGTTTTTATATGAATTTTAGGCTATACAGTTTACTAAAGATCTTTGATATGCCTTTAAAGACAAAAATATATATTAAAACACAACTTAATAACAGCTTGTAAAAAAAATATTAAGATAAAAAATAACCAACTTTTTGTTTTAATAACAAGTCTTTGTACAGTTAACCTAAAAAGTGGCCTTCGCTTAAAATAAAATACCGAAAACTTATAAAACATTGTACTCATTAAATATTAAAGATTTATGTTTGTTATATTTGGAGTTCTGTATATCCCTTCAGACCATTTTGAGATTACTTTTATGAGATTATTTATTTATTATAATTAAAGCAGATAGCATCTCAGCGTTGATGCGCCGCTTAAATCTTTAAGGTTTTCTTAAGATTACCTCGCATTCGTCCGAGATGTGGTGCAAGAAATATGTTAGGGATGTTGTATTTCTGTTTCTTGTTATTTATAATACATTTTAAATGAATTCTTTTACTAATATAGTCTTTATTCATTCTAATATTAATATTTAGTTGACATTTTTGAAATTATAAGCCACGTGCACACTATTTAAGATCCCATTGTTTAAATTTATACAATACCAGCCAATATTCGAGACTTAAGCAGCTTCATCCATTGTTCTAAGAATATCATTGTTGCACTCTTTAACGCTGAGACTTATCACTTGGACTATTATCCAAACTACCTCAAGACAGCCCATTTATAGCCAAGCTAATCCCAGACGTCAGAGGTAACCTGGTTGATCCTTGAATAGATGTACGTTTTTAGATTAACCAGCCCTGTCTTAATTAGGGTTGCTCGTAAAGTTCCTTTGTCCTTAACCAACTATATCTCTAAAACTGAATAATGTTTACTATTATATTACCCATTTCGGTAACTTTTATGCCCTGTTTCTTGCTAAAATGTCTAGTTAAATAATACTTGCTATTGACCTCAACATTCTTATTATGAAGTTGTGGACCCTTCAGAAGTAGTCTTAGGTCATTAGTGGCATAACACTTAGAGACGATAAGATAAGCTAAAATTTCGGTCCCTTTGTCCTTATCGTAACGTCAAAATATTTTATGTCCCGCAATTACAGGGGTACACAAAAACGGGTGAGTTGTTGGTACTAATTGTTTTCTGTGGAAAATTTGTTGAAGGTCTGTATTGTTATTAAAAAAGTTTTGTGTATTATAATAAAATAATAAAAATATTTCATTTACGATACACAGACATTCCGTTTACCTTCCGTTACTAAACAAATAATCATGTAAGTTAAATAATGTAAGTGGTTGTTCAACACCAGGGCTATAAACGCCAAATATATCCAGAAATCGGACACCAAAAGAGAATTACTTCGGAAATACAAACAAGAAAGAAACCGCGTATCTTGTCATCTGTCAATTTATCTTGCAAAATACACCACTTCTTATTTTTCGTGTAAATTTAACCGCAAAAGCCTTCATAACAAGTGTTTCGTTTACAGGAATTACACGTCATGTTTAAATCTTAATGTTGACGGACAGATGGACATGTCAGGAATTATGTGTTGTTGTAATTTAAGTAAGTTATGTTTTTTTGGTTCAAAGTAGGATTTCAGTCTGGTAACAAGGCTTCAGGTATACAACAACTTACAATATATTGTCGTATTGTTAAAAATACGTTTTGCTATTAAACAATTTTATTGATCGTAATTTTCCTTTATAATTATCGGTGTTATATCTATATTGACAGATTGTATGATACACATTTATTAATAACAATCTGTCGGTACAGCCATTCACATTAAAGTGGCAGGTCATTTCATATTGACATTTACACACCATGGTCGTTTTACATAAATTCATGATCGAAAACATCAAGAGTGGGAGTGAATCACTGAGGAATTTCGACAATTGACAGGAATTTTTAATCTAATTTCGAATATATATTGGATAATAATGTCTTAAAAAATACTACATATTTTTTTTTGTTTCTAACGTAATTCGTTTTCTGTATATAATATATAAAAGGAGATCACCATTGTTAGAGTTGTTCAATATCTCTATAGGCCATTCGTTGTCATTACTTGATGTCGCATTGATCCCTTCATAGTCACGTAGGTGATTGTTATTCATGTGCTCCCGGTAATAGCCTGATAGAGATAGTACCTATATAAAACGTTGAAGTACGCCCTTATCATAAATTGACCTACATTTCGTGCAAGCTGCAACTTTATTATACGATGTGTTACTCATTTGATTTATATCTTCATAATTATTAATTATTTTAATTCATATAAATGATAAAAAAATATTGGTTTCAATATTCATCATTTACATCAACGAAAAATAATAAAATAAAATTCGAGAGATATTTTGTAAAAACAGTTACAGACATTTTAATTACGAAATGTATTTTAATACGCGGCAGCAAATTACCTCGTCAGTCAAATTTTATCATTTTACTTTATACTATATATATTAAAAAATATAGAGAGCGTGACTCTAAATGTTGAACATATGACAAACAATAGTATAAAATGTTGGTCCGTTTCTTAAAAAAAAAAAAAATTATACGACTTATACCAATACACTACACTATAGACTAAGAGCAAATATAATCCATCATAGACTAATACATACTTATACATAACATGTATAATATGTACATATTTTATAGTTGTAAATGTAAATATTTTCGATGGGTTAAGGTTCCCAAAAACCCATATATTTTAATTACTAGTAAACACTGATTAAGGACATGTTAATGAAGTTGAACTATCAATTTGTAACAACTGTTCACAATTTGCCATCTCATGTCGGACCCTCCTCAGAGATCGACACTTGTTACTGTCATGAGGTTCCGGTGCAACTATTGTTGATCACGCGATTCCTTCCCTCCTTAATGAGCCAATCAGGGCATTGTTTCATTTCTGCGAAACCGTTCTTAAGATTGTTAACTCTATTTTCAGCTCATTACAGTATATACTTTGTATTCTTTTATGTTAGTTTTACTGGTTCGTTATTTAATGAGTTATATAATATTATTTTGATTATTTATTATTTCCATTTTTGAATGATTATTCGTTAAATGTTCTGATGTAACTCTCTAGCTCCTAAAGAAACACATTCTAAGTTTTGATATTTGTTACCTATATTCTGTGGTTCCTATATATAACTGTTTATGTATATGTTAAATACATTAAAAATATATTCATACAACTATCTGTTAATCTTAACTTATTGAAACTTTTCTTCTTAAGATCTATTTCTTTTGGTAGGTACTATATTCTTCATTGGAAATCAGTTTCGAATCAACATAGAAGTTATAGTAAATACTATAGTATTATTATATAGTATTACAATGTAAGTAGCTTCAGATTTTGCTTATATTATAAGCAAAGCTTATAAAGCTTATAATATAAGCAAAAGCTTCGGCTTATATAATATATTATTTGCTTATATTATATTATAATATTATCATATTCGTACAAGTTTTACATTTTTCTAACATCGTTAACGTTTTTATTACCACCATTAGCAACGTGGTTACAGCAAAAGAAGTCACTAAAAGTGTTCATTTAGAGTCTATTTTACTGAGTGATTTTGGTTATAAATTACATTTTGCAAACGAAAGAAGTTTTAAAAATAATGTAACATTTTTTTACAAAAGACGTGTTTGAAGTAAATTAATACTAGAAGATATTAACATAACTCATCACCTACTTATTTTGTTTTCAATTCTATTACTAAAATATCAAAGCGAGAGAAGTGTTAAATAATTTTGTACAAAAAATCAAATCGAAGATTTTAACAGCAAATATTCAGCTACCTACAATAAAACACAGTAAATAAAAATAAAAACATAAACACGAAAATAACCAAACTGCCAATCTCATAAAATATTTAGAGCACATTTTATTTAAGTCCGTTATAAAGGAAATTTAAAATTGATGTGACCGTTTAATCAATACGCTTTATTCCGCGTCAAACCTTTAAAATTTAATTAACCACCTGGCTGTAAACAGACGTGAACGGGAAGTACCGTCCCTTGTAAGTGAAAGGTTATTGAAGGAGTTGGAATTGTTAGCGGAAATAGCAATCGTCCGTACGTCCGCTGTAATTATGTATAACAGTTTCCATTATTTGTCAATGATAAAAATTAGATGCTTAGTTTCGGTATTATTAGCTATAATGGCTTATAAATATAATGAGATATAGTTTTGGTTAAAGCTGAATATATTTTCATTACTCTTTTTTTATGACGCGGTTGAGGTGGTACCGTAAATGACGCGAATAAAAGTACGAAGCAATTTGGCAACATGGTAAATTCAGAAAATATTGTTGAGAGGATAAGCTAGATTAAACAGAGCGTTTATGGTTTTGAAAGAATAATTACTGACTTTAACAATATCTTGATGTAATAATTGTTTTATTTTAAATAAGAACTCCATTTCAAAAATTTAAGGCAAAGTTCTTTCTTGTCTTTAAAGTTCAAAGTTTTATATATGAGCAAATGATTGCACATAAAGAAGTTGCTAGTTGACTTCTTGTATTTCGTCATTGTAATATGTATTATAAAATTTATTTCCTCTACTTAATTTTTTGATTTAATAGTCAATATAGCGATATGATTCTAAATTACCACTTGAAACTTCGATCTTGCTAGAAAATTGGCTAAATAAAACTATAACCACAAAGTTTATCCATTGCCATATATCCTGGCTTAAGTTGGTGACTGGATTCTGTACTTGCAAAACAACTCAAGGAGATTTGGCATGGCTTACGCTGACTTCGGTTTGGCGGTACATCTAAGGATGTAAGAACATTGAAGGCTGCCAAGTTATTCTTGCGCAAATTTGGTAAGAGCCGAATTATGTCGCACACTGCCCATACATGACATGTTAATAACTTCCTGGGGATGTTACGTAAGTATTAGGTGAAGATTTTAGATATGTGAAGGTTTATATATAATTTACACGATTATGTAATTGGTTACTTAAGCTTAATTTTTTTTGTTTGAAAATATCTATAAACATGTTAAGCTTATTTTAAATTTATATAAATATAGAATGAAAAATAAACCGACACGGGCAGGGATTCGATCCCGCGACTACTGTTAAACTGTCCCGTCGCTCTACCAACTGAGCTACCGTATATTTATATAAATTCATTTTTTTTTCGTTATATTTTGAAATGGTTCTATCACTAATATAATAACAAGGAAGAAAAGCTTCCAAGCAGTAACTAGTAATATAAAAGCTATAGTTTAATAGTTAACAGAACAGTGCTTCTGAGGTCGTTACTATAAATAAGTAATGTTGAAACTCTTGAGTCCACTGAGTAACAAGTTCGCCTTGAATAGTGTAAGCTTGTTCGGGATCTTATATTAATAAAACAATGCACTAGAAATTAAATTAATTAACATTCGAAGACTGACTGTTTACGTTCAAGTCATAATAGTATTATTAATAGATATATTTTGCGTAATTAAATTATTTTATTTAACAGATCTTGGAGTGAGTAACTCATTTTTAAAAACAATAAAGTAATGCATAAGCATTTTATAATGTAGGTATTATTTATTTCTTAATTGATTCTTTAATATATCTATTTCCAAATGTATTTTATATAGGTTTAATAGTTATCCGAAACTAAAACTATTTTTCCATTATGAATTTATTAGTTGTGAAACAACTATTAATTTTAATGAATACCTAAAATCAATACTCGTATATGTAATAATTAAATAAATTGAAAATAACTAACCTGAGCTAACGT
This sequence comes from Napeogenes sylphis, assembly GCA_959347405.1. NCBI lineage: Eukaryota > Metazoa > Arthropoda > Insecta > Lepidoptera > Nymphalidae > Napeogenes > Napeogenes sylphis. The sequence goes on along the minus strand of OY365788.1, from coordinate 21,618,448 downwards.
TAAATTAAATTTATAGTTAAAAAACTATAAAGTTAATTTAGGTAGTTAGACACAATAAAGATTTACTAAAGAAACCTTATAGTTCCCTTCCTCTCGATAAAAACCTTTGTATATAGAATGCTACATTCAATTCGCATAGAGACACGGTAGCTCATTTAGTAACGGAATATGACAGATCACAGATATAACAGGTTCAAGTTCCTCCGAGTAGAAAATGTATTTATTCTACTATTATTATTTTTCTGATATTTGTCTCTAATGGTAAGACATAGATTGGTGTTTTGAGTAAAGTATAAATTCTAGACAGATCATTAATTTAAGATTATTATTAAATCTATTCAATATTTTCTCTTCGTACAATTTCTCACTGATTGTTATCTCAACCGCTATGGTAAGGTAAGTGAAGTTTGCACACAGATTCGAAATCTTATCGTATTTCGCAATACAACTGTCATAGTAAATAATGTTAGTTCATGTGTTATTTGAATATTTTACTGTTTGCAGTATAATTTATTTACCATTTATATGATATATTATCGTTAAAACATTGGTGCATTTCTATGAAAGTTTTATATATGATTTACAGCAAATGTTTCAATCCTAGAAATCAGATATGGTTTTTACTCTGTTTAAAATATGTTATAGGTTTTCTTAAAATAATCTTTACATTATTGTCTCTAGTAATTGTTTATGGAAGAGATAATTGCATCTGCATCAATATAATCTGTACTAAAACATTATTTCGAGTATTGATAGTGATGGATTTACATCTAATTAATTATTGTATTGTTTAATTAGAACAGTGTATTAATTAATTATTATTAGTGTAGATATACGTCTTAAGATATGACATATTTTAATTAAATTATAGGTTCTGTACCTATTTCAGATAATAGATTATTCATATTAATTTCAATTACCAGTCCCATTACGTCATGCTATTTAAACAGTATAAATTGTAATAGTTAGTGTCCTGTCGTAAATTTCAACTTAATATAAATGGTGCTATTCAAATCGATTATAATTATAACTCATAGTTATACATTATTTAATTATTTGCTTATTGGCTTGAATTTAACTGTTTTATATTAGTGATATATGTTACAAACCTGTAATCACCGAATAAACAAATCTAATAAATGTCATATTTTGACTCGAAAACCTTACAATATGAACCTTTATTTTCTATTCGCCTCCTTCGGGATAGAGTTCCCGGAAAGCATAATGCTTTCTGGTAAGTCTATGAATCAGTTTAGAAAACTAATATATATATACATATTATTTGTATATTTCTATCTGCATTCAGATTATATGTGACTGAACGTGAAATTAAAAAGCAATATGTTTGTTTATATACGATAATTAAGATGTATGCATTGTTTAGACGCTAGGACAAAGGCAATAATTTCTCATAAAACAATTTCAGCGGCTAGATTATTACACACGATAACGAACAGTCGTAATTATTGGTTGCATTTGAAAATTACATTGATGGTACCATTACTTCTTTGTTTATTCAGACTTTAGTAAGAAATATTATTTTAAATGCTGGATTATTTCCTTCTGGAATAAAAATTTACTTTTTAATTTGGTTATATTTTATACCTTTTTTTTATTATTTTTATTTTACTCTTTGAACATTAATAAAATATTTTAAATTATCTAAGAGTTTTATGACCCACTGAATAGCAAAGTCTACCAAACCAAAATAGTTTCATCATAAATTATTACCTAATGTATTTTAAGATAAGTAAGATTTAAGCTACTGCCACTTGAAAATCATAATGCATCAACTTCAAGTATGTAACCACAAAATCTAATAACTCATAAAGGGACTTCAAAGAGAAACTCATGAATATTTTAATTATGTATCTTTTAAGAACTCTTCAAACTACATCCGCAATTTAACCGACTACGAACTTACAAATTATTACGGACATAAAAATACAATGTAATTGAATTTCGAATGACATGTCACTGATCGTTATGTCCCCTCATAAAGTTTACTTCTCCAAGACTTAATCCATGCGTCATTACACCACTTAATGAGCTAATATTGTCTTATATAACTTACTAGGGTTGTATAACCTACTTCCTACACTCCACACCTTTCACTTTTATGAAGGAATCTAGATTGATTATAGATTTATAGACTAAGTTCAATGATTTTTGTGGGAACAAAGGTTCAGGGTCACCGTAATAAGGCGTAATATGCGTGCGGGTACTCGTAAATATCGCAACCGGGACGCGTAAATAGTACAAGCGACGGGCGTAAATCTTCTGAGTGGTCGTAAAGAGTAACCGCATTGTGTACGTCAATGTATTGATTGCATTATGTCGCCTGAAATGTGACCGCACTGCGCTCCCAAGCCGAATTCAATCAATCCGTATACACGTAATGTATTTTTAATGAATCAACTCCGTAAAATAAATCTGGTTAAAAAGAGAAACGTTGAACGTCAGCAGAAATTTTACCCCGAGAATAACGTTTGACGTTTCTGTCTCAGCAGTTAAAACAGTAATTATTCGTCTAACGTTTCCCCGGGGTATTCTACTAAACATTATTTACGCCAGTCGAAATTCGAGGGGTGTCCACAAAAAACGATCCGTATCTACATGTCGCTTGCATTCGACGACGCGACTCATTTCTGGGAAGACAAATTACGGAATCCGTGGCAGTCGGGCACGGAAAAAATTCGGCAATTAACTACCATAGTCGGAGATACAGAAATAACATCATCTATTTTGGTAGGAGATCATTTACAACTTGATTTTTATTACTATTTGAATATTCTGTTACAAATCATACTGAAATAGTCTACGATGTAAAGATTAATGGAATGTATAAATATAGATTGAAGAATTTTTCTCATTAGGAATGTGCGTTCAATTCCCAACAGTAACAAATGACCACTACCCACTAATATAAATGAAGTAACTTCCTTAAGCTCCAATGCTCGATCGTTTAAAGTCTACAGAATTTATTACCATGGAACCGGTCGAAAAGTAAACTATAAAAAAGAAAGGCACTTTGCACAGTTTAAATAAAAAACATAAAATAATAAGGGAATAAAATAAAGTACAAGCCTGCGGGGTGTATGTCGAAAGCAGTGGATTATGTTTCATTTGTTTGCGCAATGATTGCAACGACCGACAATATTTTATGAAGAACGAGAAGACGTTATTTATTTTATGAGTTGCAATTAAAATCTGTCGAGGATCTAATTGCATATAGATAACTGTTTTCAATTAATTATAAAGGCAAAATGGCGTGTAACATAATCAGTTATTTATCACTGCTGTGACAGAAAGAGTCGTTTGTCACAGGCTGCGCCCACGACATCTTTCTTGGATATTCGTCACGTTCGGAAATTTCTCTTCATTTATTTTAAACCTAATTTTCTTACTTATAAGATTTAAATTTGCTTTGAAAGATCCTATTAGTTGATGCGATGACAGTTGCAATTGCCGCTTATCTGATTTCATCTTCTTGAAGGGATTATTTAAGAGAACCTCAAATAAACATTATCGCATTTTTAATCTGTCGCCGATTTTCGTAATTTATAAAACATTTAAGTTTCGAAAGAATAATTAATAAAGAAAAATAAGGATGAAGAGAATTATTTGAACATTGTACTTGTACACTGTACCGTGTTTAATAAATACAACTTCAAAGTTCCGACACGTATTTAAAATGCCGCCATCAATGCGCCAGTCTTCTTATGCGACGAATAAATGCAATCCATGCAACATCAGTGTTCACAATCGAGCGGTAACCACCGAAATAAAGGAAAGGAATCGAACAACAGCTTTTTGATTCTATGCAGCATTCAAATTAGCTTAATGGTGGAGGACAAAGCGCGACGATAAGGTAGGATCGCGGGAAGCAGCGCTCTAGGTACTTTTTTTATCGCAATTGAATTCAGAAAATTGTTCTTATACACATTTCCATTACCGTAGCGACCAAAAATTTAAAATACATTCGACATTTTGAGTTTGTTTCCTTTTTTAAAAATTTCAGTTTTGCGTTGTTTTTGGGCTTTGTCAAAGGATTGTATTGTTCCTTAGCCTCTTTTGATTGCTTTTTCTTTTCACAGTATTTTTATTTTCCGTAACTGGAAATTCTACTTTCACAAAATGTAATTCTATTTCATTATGACGTTACATTAAGATGGCAAATACCGTGTAGTTGTTAGAACTGATTTAATGAAGTACCTTGATTAACTAATTAACTGTGCCGTTCGTGTCTAGTAAACATTATGTTGCTGGTTACATCGTTGATTTTAGTGCTATTTATCAAATAAAAAGCCCTACTTTTGTTGTGTCAATTATGTTTTTATGTTTTTGGTTCGTCTTTTTTTTTAAAGAGTTGAATTTTATTTAATTTTTCTTGTAAAAAAATGAAAGGTAATTATTTTATGTAATGTTTTTTTTTTAATATGTTTGTATTACAGATAGATATGATGTGGTTTCTTGAGTTCTGCTTACTTCCATAATCTGATATTGAAATAATAATATTAACGTTCATTGATTGTAAATTTGTGAAACATGAGAGACGGAAGTGTAAAAGAATAACTATATATCAGGTCCATTCACACGTTTTTTGATATTTTGTATCAATTTCGAGGTGCTACTTCATCAAAAGAATTTATAAATAAAAAAGGGTTTCCTGCAATTTCCTGTGTAGACAATCGTCTTAACAGTGACAAATCTTAAAATAGACAACAGATGTCGGTATCGTTTGCAACCATTCGTCGTCACAACACGCGCTAGACCGTTGACAGATTGGAGGTTTTAAATTTAGAACGGCTCAGTTTTATATGAATTTTAAAATGAGTTATTGCGTGCCGAACCCAGACCTACAATTCATTCGGTCTGTACAAATTAGCCGGTCTTGACACTTATGTAAGTGTTGAGAAATTTATAGGAACTCATTTGTTAGTTTTATTTATTTGTAAGCGTTATAACCAACATAATGTTTTAAAATAAAATGTTATGACAGTCTTAGTTTATTATATAATATAAAAATGCATGAATTTTACTACAAACTATATAGCTCGTTACTATTCAAATTCAATACGATTTCTAGTAAATCGTATCACTTCTAGGGAACAATTCGTCATTGTCAATCCATTCGCTTGCTCAATTAAACTCGACAGGTTCTCGATTTAAAAAAATACACGGAAATCTAACTTTCCTGCAACGTTATTGTTTTGAAATGACAAACATTTTCTAATTCTGTTGGGTAGTTTGAAATAATTTTATATTGATTTTTTTGGTTTAGTTTCACTAATCATTTTCTGATTTGGTTTCTAAACTTTAAATTAGTTAAGGATTCAGGGCTTTACCCAGCCTCAGAAGTCTTATAAGCTTTAAAGTATTTTATATATAGTATTAGTAGGGATGAAAACCACAAAGTTCTTGCGATCTAACATATGGATCTTTGTGTAATAAATTTAATACATGACCCTTGATGGGTCGAAGCGGTCGAGCGGCAATTACTCGTATAAAAACTGGTAGTTTGTTAACCCTTAGAGTGATTTGACCTTTTATGATATATATTATTTATTTCCGTTTCCCTATGTATTATGAAATAACCATTACGTTTAGCGTTGTTGTAGTGACTTGCTTTTTAGGAGTGGTTCGATTGTTTATATTATTACTTCTACCTACTAATGATATTGCCAAACAATGTCATACTTTACTATCGGAACTTTTGCAACAGTTTTAAAAGTTATTTACAAGTATATTTTCTAAGTACCTATAATGTTTTACTCATACCGTTTTGGTATAACAATTCTCGTGTCTTATCGTATTATCACAAAACGAAGAAGATATGCGACGAACATATAATTTTATTATCGTGAGAATAGATACTTCGTGAATCATCTAGAATTTCAAAACTCAATTTCCTCCGATACATTTCCTATAGATTTTACATTTCCTCGCTAAAAGAAGTTTACAATGCGATTTTCTGAATATTATTTGAAATAGATCTGAAGACGACAATATTTGTGGTAGTACTTTAGTTTATGATTGCCATTAGTCTTCTGTTTTATTGGCTTATTTCGAATAATACTCGTCCAATATCTTTATTGGCGCTATAACATTCGTCTTTGAATATAAAATAGGTGAATTTAGAAAATAAGAAGTTTAATTTAAGCAAGCATTGCTTTTAATATATTTATTTGTCAGAGTAAATTTAATATGAGTCCTGTAATTTTAATAAAGACTCATTTAAAGTTTTAATTTACAAAGACTATTTACGAAGACAATACAAAATACAGCAATACTGTATTAAATATTCAGGTTTCAAATATATTAAAATTATGTATAAAAAGATAACAAGTTTTGGAAATACTGATAGCATATTTAAATAGCTTATTGACGTAACTGCGAAAGTTGGTTGAACATATACCATCAGAAAACTAAGTCAACACAACAAAAGCAAACATTAAATTGACCATCAGGAGATCGGAACACACGGTGAAGGTATTGAATTTAAATGGGACGTTTAAAACACAAACACATTGAAACGAGACCATTTGGCAGACCAAGAAAATATTTACGTAAAAACTGAACCGCAAAAGTTACGTCACCGATACAAAATTTGAATTTGGAAGGTTGGATTAGTTCTTTAAATCTCTACACTTTGAAATTTAGTTAACTAAAATTTATTTAAACTAGAGTTTGACATTAAATGAGAACTTATTTATTTAATAATAAAATAAATTGAATTTGTACTATTAAATTTTTGTATTAATTTAGTAAAAAAGAAAAACCTAAGCATTAGTTTACTTATAGTTATATATGAATGATGTTTTCAAGTCAGTTTCACAAGTTTAATTGAAGACCGCGTCCGGTACTTAAATTAAAACTTTTAGTATGCATTTTAATCCCGTTACTATGTAACTGCCGCTAAATGAGTTTGGTAGTTCTCTAAACGCTCTAACAATTTACATACCTACGATGCCCAGAGGATATAAATTAGGATTAGGTGTATTACTGTATCATCTACAAAGGTAGTGTTTTGAATAGATTACATTATTATATATGTATATTGGGATATACTATATATACATATTGTATTGAGCAATGAAGGATATATACATGTTTTAAATATTTAAATTATTTTAGTAATTTTAGAGAAAATACTGAATATATTTTTGAATGTTTTCATATTCATAATTACATAAGAGAATAAGAAAATCTTAGTAGCAAAATTTGTCGGAAAATTACATTTGAGAATTTTGTTCTTATAATCCACGGTTCATGTCGGCACTCTAAATGTTAATGTGTAGAGCTTGCAGGTGTAGGATAAGAGCTTATAAAATGATATTCATTTATAATTCGCAGTACTATAAAAATAACACCCTCTATTATTATATTCTTTGGTTCCTCATACTTTGTATAGCCGCGAAATTTCAGTAATTTTAATAAATTTACTAGATCGTAAAATAAATCAATAAAAGTACCGTTAACTTGTAACGATGTTGCATTCTTTTACACATGAGTCATAATGAGACTTCACTTGTGAAAGCAATTTAAATTAGCAATCAACATATAATAATAAAGACACAAACAAAAATAAAAACGGGGTCAATGATCTGAAAGAGTATGTGTGTTTGTGTGTGTCGCTGCTTTTTGTAAACAGATGTCATATTATAGTTTTATTATTAGATATATTACTTTGTACACTATTTAATAACTATTTAAAGTAACAAAAAAAAACATTAAGAAAAAAACTACGTTTAAAATACTGGTTACTTTTTATCCTTTTGTATAATTATAAGAAATATTTTTAACGTATTTTTTTTAACAAAAGAATTTAGGCTTGGTAATATAATTGAAGTACTAGTCAAAGATAAAATACACATACACAATAGATCAACTAATAAGGTTTGGGTAAATTTACCTCCGTATCAAAGTACTTATAAATAAAACATTTTACATTTTTCTTTAAAAGAAACTAGGTTTTTTAAAAACATTTCTTTACTTTTTCTAAGTGACTTGAGTTAAAAACTTCTCAACATTGCACTTTAAGATAACATCAGGTAATTAGTTCGCATGCAATGTTAGCTTGTTGGGTTGAAGATGGCTTAAAGAATACTACAGTATATTAAAACAACTGTATTTTTCATAATTTTGTTTTTCTTTTTGATATTTTTTTAAATATTAAATTGCCAGTGCTATGATTATTAAAATAGTTATGCATACCATTTAACTATTCATAGATATTCAAGCGCAAAATGAATTAGTCGATGAATTGAATATTGCCGTGGAATTATACGGCCAAAAGGTAGTCGATTACTGAGCTCAGTTAAGCCAAGTGAAATTAATTTATAGCCAATACTAATCATGCCACAGCACTAAAAGTCGTTCCTCCCAACATTGTGTGGCCGGTTTATTTAGCAGTTAAATCGAAATAGCGAACACTATTAAGAGATCACGAAGCTAAAATAGATCTGCACGCCGTCAGGCATGAACCAAACATGAATGCCAGGAATACAATAGAGAACATGGAACTACTTGATTTAGAAAACGAAGCTATGGACCGAAAATATCTGGAGCTGTGTCGTTCATTAGAATACGTTTAATCATATAATGTTTGAGATAATAAAAACAATACTCTTGATATATTAATACACTGCTTTTCAACCAACAAGATAGTTGAGTTATGTCTTATGTAGTACTTTTGAACTGAATCTTAATTAAGACTACGTAATCTGGATAAATAAAGAAAATAAATAACAATTCCAGAATGGATTAAAGGGCTGCCAGTACCTACGACCGAATGCAATAAGATAGAACGATTAAATCGGAGAAGCGGTTGAATTGGTACTATAAAGAGATCGCAAATCCGAAATAACGCAGTCGAGGAACAAAACAAGCGACGGTAGCACAATAAGACGATGTTCCGCGTGCCGGGCAGAGGCGACGTCCTAAGAGGATTTATGTGCGGTATCACCTGCACCCTTATTTCGCTAAATCTAACTCTGTTTCATTCATGTGTACTGGTCACAAATAGATCTTTAGCAGACGAGATGTATTGTTTATATCTATATGTATTTTCTATCAAATATGTGTTTAAGATCAAATCTTTTTTATAGAAGATCATAACTTTTTTTTTTAATAAAATATTTTATGCAGATTGAATGAAATGTGTAATTTCATTTGCAATAAAATTATTTATCCAATAAAGTCTTCTTTTTGTTACAGGATTGCTTGTTTTGTTTTTTGGTTTATATGCATGTACTTGTAAAAAACTACAGTTCTATAAAAGTATAATAAATAATTTTACTTCGAAGCACTTTACTGTAAGTGCAATAGAATTGTTATAAGTACAATTAAAGAAAAATAACATCCATCCTAACTCCCTCAAGATCAGACAAGCCGTTAATCCTAAAAGAGCTTCATTGGGGAGATAGCGTTAATGAATTTCTTTCATTGAGTATTCACAAAGCAACGGTATTCCGCTTAGATGTGAATCGGCCGCGATTTCCACAGAAAAAAAAATAAACAAATCAAATTGCACAGAATAAGTGCGAAGCGAGGCCCCGCGAGCACTTTCTCATGCAAAAGTCGAACAGTTACTTGAATTCTTAGCTGAACCACTTGTCGGTTTTACGAGCGTAAAGCGATTTAATCCACTTAAAACGCGAAGCACAAACTCGGAGCCGACAAAGCTCTCAGGCGCTCTCATTTAAAAATGGAAATAAACTCCCGGCCATCTTTGACTCGACGCGCGACTGGTTGAATTCTAAGTACGCTTCTCCAGTGGCTAGCTAATGATTCTTTTTGGTTTGATGGATAGTATCCTGTTTGTACTAAAGTTCCAACTTAAAGGTTAGGTTCGTTTTACTATTTTATAACTTTTTCGTATTGATCTTTCACGTTTTATTTTCTATGTGAAATATCTTAAGAATATAATCTAATCAATCAAAGTCTTTAACTTACTTCAAAGCAGTTTGTTTAGTAAAGTTAGCACCCCATTTTGCAATATTATGAAAAAGAAGTTTTAACTTTTTTCTTATTTTATCTGTAGCCTTTCATATTAAATTAAGACCTGGTTAAGACATTAAATCAGAAACAAATTCCAATTTAATATAGATAATAAAATATTTTTATTAACACCGCATTTTTTTTATTTGATTTCAAGTTGATTCAAATTTAAGTTAAAAATAATTACCATTTTTAAGAAAAAAAAGTTTGAAGTATTATTAATTTGACTTTAACTAAAACAAAAACATTTAAATAATACCAAGATTCTGATTATGCTCTTTATTTTTATTTATTGGCAATTAATTTTTAGGAAATAAAATTAATGACGCCATTAAAGAAACCCTGTTAGCATGGGTAATTTCAAATTCCCTCTATATTTTATACCCGCAGTATTTAATTGTCCGGTATCACTCTTCTATTTTTTTTCTTTTTTCGGGGTTAGGCGGAAATTGCGTGGAAGGAAGCGACCTCCAAGCAAATAGGTCTCCAGGCGCCAGATAATTACGGTTTTTTGTACTTTGTTGGAGTTAAGGCTTTAATAGGCAATGTAATTAGCAAAAAGTAACTTTTTCAACCAACACAAACTCCAGTATTTAAATTTTTATTTGTTTAACATGACATTACCACGTTTTTATATTTTAAAAGGTTAGCACTGTTGATAATTTAAAATTGAAATTCATTTAAGAGTTAAAAAAAATGTTAAAAAATTATATATATTTCATTTAAAATGTTAAAGTTATCATTTCTGCAACAAAATGTAAAGGTAACTTATTTTTCTGTACAGGACGGAGATCGGGGCTACTTGGAAGGCCTGGCGTCGCGGTACGCAGATTTATTCTCCACGCATTATGGCGATGTTTTGGATCATCTGGAAGAACTTCGAAGGCATGAATGGGATGAAATGTCTCCTCGGATGAGAGTCCTCGGAGGCACTGGAACACCTCAAACACCACCTTCGGCAAGTCCTGGTTCTCTCGCTTTGAATAATTTGACAACGTCCCATTCTCAACCTATTTACGTTCCGGGAAAATATTCGGTAAGAATAATTCCTTTTTAGCATCTTAGAGTAGGAAATGATTTTCTTATCTAAATGAACTGAGTAATTACATTAGATTTAAACATAAGAAAATAAAATAAACAAAAATAAATATGATTAAATATTATTTTTGTGCATATTATAGCCATTGTATTATTAAAAATGCTAGCATATTTTTAATAACTTTAATTTATTATCATCAGGAATTATCATGACCCAATGGGTTATCATTGCAATGAATATTCCGATACTGACACTTTATTAAATGTATTTAAATGTGGAACTACTTTTAGTTTTATTGCCTAATTGAAGATAATATATATACATTGTAGTTGAAAGGAAATAACCGTAGAATATCAGAGTATACAATTAACTTGCTTTTGTTACTTCCGTATTTACAAAGTCCTATTACTAAAGAATTATGTAATAATAAGTGACAAGCTTCAGCTCGAATAAATCTTAAACTTGTTGAATTTTGTGCAGCTTTGAGCTTTAATGAACCATTTACTTCGACAGCCGTCAAGCTGTCTCACCGACAAGGAAGAAGACGATATTTATGGATTCGGATATGGCGTGTTTGGGAAGCAAATGTTGCAAAGACAACAGCAACAAAAACAACTTCTGCTTGCTCAGCCCTCGCAACCTTTGATGCACAACCAACAACATAATTACCAGAGGTGTGTATTACACTAAAATATATAATTTTAAACCCACTAATATTTTATATAATTATTTTTATGACATTATTACTTTGGAAAATGACTACAGTTACATTGTACTAAGAGTTTATTAGCACAACCATTAGTAGTATTTTTTTGCTATTTATTTTGAATTATTTACTAAAAACTTAACTTTGATCTAGAAAAGAAAATAATCTACTTAGGATAATAAGAGCAAAAATCTACCTTATTCTGAAATAGTTAATAAATTCAATAGAAGTAGGATGTATTATAAATTATTTTAAGTGAACAGGTGTACTTGTAGATAAGCCTTTACTGTGCATGTTAAAAGTCTAATCTAAATTGAAATCAGACGTTCGATTGGCGACAGGAGGTAAGAACGAGAATTGTACTGAGCTCAGCCGTGAGATTGTGAAATGTTCTTATTGGAATTCCATTTAAATTAACCCACTTTATAACTAAATCCTTACTATTTTTTTCACTTATCATATTGTTATTTGTTAATTTTACAACTTAAACTGTTAACGGAACTCAGTAAGGTTGTAAAAATAAAATGGGAGCCTCAGCTCTAGAGAATTATAGTTTCTTTTATAACTCCATAAAGTTTTGTCATATTATTTATATATTCTTGTTTATAGTTTTATGTCCATCGGCCTTGTCTTGGAATATAAAAGAGATATATGTATAAAGTTTAACAGGGGTTTAATTTTTAAATTATAATATTGCCAATAATTTGGTTTTTTGGTAAAAAATTGCATTTGTCTTGTAATTACTATTCTATGCAAATAATTATAGATATATTCTTCTATGTTCATAGCTAAGCTTATTCTATTTTCAAAGCTCTTATATATGTTGTTTATAAAACAGAATAAACAAGTTGTCTTTTAATTACCTTATTGTAAGCAGTAAAATAAATTTGAATTAACGAACCAAGAAATGCGTTCCTTTAACATTTCGAGGAAACGTATTCGCAGTAATTATTTTAACAGTTACTTAGCATCTGCGTCAACTTGCCATGTCGTTGAGATAAAATCAAAGACAATTTTAGCCCATGTATCTATTATTGTTACATATTTGTATATGTATTCTTCTTTAATATAACAAAAGTCATAACATTTATTTTGCACACACTGTTATAAATTAACAGCCAGCCAAGTTATTTTACCCAAATTTTAAATTAGTATAAAAATTCATATAAGTTATCTCACATACTTTTATATATTGTCAGTCATAAAAATAATATAGATAAGTAGCTAACTGGGGCAACTTTATCCAAATTTTAATTAAAGTTAAGTAACATTTAATGAATATTTAATGTCATCTAAAACAGTTTATACAGAAAGTTATAGATATATACAGATTATTTAGCATATATTTAGATTTGGATCTTAATCCTATCCATGCTTATCGCTGCCGATAACTTCATTTAATGGTTATGTTTCAATATACTTCAGCGGTCAAATCTCATAAATACCAATATATCAGAGACCAGGTCCCTTCTCACTACACCCACGCACCCTCTCGATGTTGGATGCTAATTAGGTCTGCTACAAGTTAGTTAATGAATTACCTCGTAAAACTACATCGCGTGATTCGGTTTTGTATTATTAAATATACATTCATGTAAACTGCTCGTTGCATTTTATTTATAACGAAATGTGATTTCATACTTTAATAATACTGACGTATTTGAATTGTATTTGGCCTAAGCCTTTTGCGAAATGGAGTAATATACATAATATTCGGAATTAGAAAAAATTACTGATTCCAAATATGTATATAATGTATATAAGTCTGATATTTTATCGATGTATTTTTAATTATTTTAAAACTATATGTGGTAATTTTCATTATGCCATTGGCCCTTAACTGGCTACATGCAAAGGTTACGATAAATGATGTAGGTGTAAAAAGAACATTAAGTTAACTAAAATAAACACACATATCGAAGGAACTTCATCTCAACATGTCCTCGAATAGTGGGTGAAACACACATTGAGAACACCAACAAATACTTACTTTATCTGGCATTGTGGGCAGCAAATATATTTTATAATAACAAAATATCCATAATACCTATATATCAAAATATAATAAGTATAATGTTTTGTTATTCCCATACATAGGTACTTAAAACAAATATCTTTCATTAGAAGACGTAAATCAACGTAGGTAGATCATATCTAGAATATATTTTATACGAACATAAACGACGGACCTATGTAATTTAATATGATATTGTAATCTTATTTTCCTTGTATATTAAGTTTAACATATCTGCAGCTTTGTCAATTAACACTACGTCAAGACGAGAATCCGACTAACAAGTTGGCTTAGATAGCAATTGAACGGCGAGAAACGTCTTGGAGATATTAGATTTAGAACTTTATATTCACGACCTGCTAGATATTGTATCTTCTTGTTTGAGTAAGGGTACACTCTGAAATAATTCCAATGACTTATATACTTGATTTTCTTAAAATAAAATGTTTTGAAATAAATAAAAATTCTTACTTAAATTAATTACAAAATATATCATTGTCGATTGTTTGAAACATTCCTAACTTTAACGAGAATTAGCAATACGCTTAAAAGATTGAAGAGCTGGAAAAACCTTTGATGTATAATTTGTCAATACGATCTTTGTTCTTTTTGAAACACATTTCAATTAAAACATATTTGTAAGAACAGTATTATAATATTTCTTTTATTTTTGACAAATTTTCAATTTGTATTCAATTTAATTATTTTTTTTACTATAGCAAGCATTTAAAGGAATTTTGAAATATCATTACCAAATGTATATCAGTGCCATCGGTATGAAAGAGCCCTAACTTCTGGGTTTATCTAAGTGGGTGCACAAATGCGCAATACCTCGGTGCATTCGTGTAGCTATCTGCCTCTCTTTATGTTTAGTTCGTCGAGTTTAAATTGGGACCGGTTATCGTTACTTGCTTGTTTTAAAAGCAATTACCCAACCGCAGCCATGTTAAAGAGGTTAACACGTTTCTTATATGGGTGGGATAAAAATGTTTTATAATAAAATTATATTGTTTACACCATAGCAGTGTTGACGCAGATAAAACAGATATTAATTGTTTATCTAATACTTTGTTGTTTTATGCTTTTAGTTATGAAATTAATTAAATTTATATTACAAATTATTTTGTTGTATTGAAGTTGTTTTAATTGAAATTTTGTTTGCGTTTGCTTATTATATATATATTTAGTTCAAGTTTAAGTTTACATAAGCTTTTCAAAGCAATACTTAAATAGAACATAGTGACTACAAGATGATGAGGCTTTTAGAAATCGTTTCAAATATCGTGGACTAAGAATTTATACTTTTATAAAATACTAGGGGTCGCTCGCGACTCCGTCCGCGCGGTTTTTAGTGTTTCCTCAGCGCACGAGAGAAAAGCTCTCAAAAAAGAAACCTTTTCCCGTTTTTGCAGCATTTTTCATTGCTGCTCGACTTCTATAAGTCACAGCGAGATGACATATACCCTATAGCCTTCCTCAATAAACGGACTATTCAACACAAAAAGAATTTTTCAATTCGGGTCAGTAGTTCCAGAGAATAGTGCGTTCAAACAAACAAACTCTTCAGCTTTATAATATTAGTATAGATAAAATTTAAATATAAAAAAAAATATCAATTCCTGGACGCTAATAACTTGGCATTCCCGGCATATAATTTCATAATTTCTGTTTTTATCTCTGAAAATCGTATGCACTGATTTCGTAAATGTGATTGCTCACATAAATTTATATTCGGCGAACTCAATTGGACCGAAAATCAATATTCATTGCGTCGTTTAATACTACCGCTGTGATACCACTTCTGTTGATTTATTATCCTTTGTGGAGTATATTTGTGGAAATTAAATAAGGCTGGATAACCTTAATTATAGTACAGGAGACGTCATTAAAAAAGGTGTAGCTTTCGTGTTTTACTTTTTATCTTTTATTGATGACAGATCTTTATCTATGTTTCAGCAGTAATTGACATTTAAATTGTTATTAAACTCTTAGAGTATTTGTATTTATATGTAATTATTTTACTAATTAGTTTTCTCTACTGAATTTTTTTCTTCAAATAATGTCAAAGCAAAATAAAATATATCGTAGTTAGCTACGACATATTTTATATTCATACAGGTAATATTACTAAAAAAATGTTGGTTGCGTTCAAATAATAAATATGATATAATTTAATTTCATCACAAATAAACAATAAACAATATAAAGTTATTTCAAACCTGCTACCCTTTGTTTTTAGGAAACGTTCCCACAAGACTTGTATTTTCAAAGCATGCCGTGAGTGTGTCTTAGTCCTCTTACTAACATTCATAATCTTAGAGTACTGAGTAATTCTATATGCAGTTATTCGTCTTTTCATATTATAGTATCAGTACAGTAGAATCAGGAATCTATTAAAAATAAATAAAATATTTCATTTTGTATTTTATTTCTTTACTTTGTCGATTTAAAACTTAAACGTTTCTCATTATGTATTCATATAACAATGGTGTTTTATTTGTTTCAGTTGTCTAAGTCCACGATCAGCGTACTTTTACGAGTTTCCTCCAAGTGGTGAGTGTACAAAATAGTTCTTATTATTAATATAATATCAATTTATTGCAAAGAATTTAATTAAAGACATAATTATAAAATATTTGCTATTATTCAGACAGTTTTAATTATGATCATCATTTGTTTAGATAATTGTCTCGGTACGGCCAAGAAGAAGGTAACAACGTTTTCTAGACTGCTTCGCGGTTTGAAGTCACATAGAAAGGAGAAGCATGGTTCCTGTTCTCCGAAGCATTCCCACAGTCCTCGACAAGGTCTACCTCCTCAGAGGGTAACTATTTTATCTAATAATAATAACATGTATATACTCTGATGAAACAGATATGAATACTAAAATACCTCATCTGTACTTACGTACATGCATGTTGTGTTTTAGACAAAAAAACTATAATTATTTTATAGTTTATTGAATAAAATATTGATTTCAAACTTATTATGTTAATAAACGTAATACAAAAAGACATGTAAATAAAATATACATAAAATAAAAGATTTTTTTTGTTTTACGTTCATTAAAAATAATGTTGAGTTTGATTAATGTTAAGAAGATTTTTCAAATAATTTTCAAGGTCTTATCGGATCGAACTTTGAATCAGGTAAAGTGTGTGTAAATTATAATTAAGAGTGACATAGATACGCACTTAACTGCGCATGGTCCACGAGTGAAGTAGCATGCCTTAGACCGAGGGATGAGACCGGACCCTAAATCAAGTGTGTTAATAAAACTAGTGTGTGTGCTCCTTTAGCTGAACTTACAATATTTTAGTTGGTTAATGGTGAACGGGTTGTTATAATTTCTATAATGATCTAGTTATAACATAGTAGTATTTAAAATGAAATAGCATAAAACAGACACAGTAATATGTTTAGTAAAACTAATAACCACCGCAAACAATCATAATGAAGGATGTTCTTATATATGATTCACTAAGGCTATTAATCAACTAACCCGACGAGATTGCAGATGGGAACTACCATCAACAAGAGACGTCCCGATAGAGCATCGTGAAACCGAATCTTAACGAAAGTATGGCGTCTGCCTTCCTTTTTTTTCATACATTTCTCCTTTTTCCTCCATCCGCCATTATGTTGATCCGGCGCGACGCCGGTGTGTCTTTGACATGCACTCGCAGCAATTACTATGACGCGTATTTGTATGAATACATGACCGGTTTTTTTAGGCTGGTACATGTTCCCTAACTACGCTGCCTCATTCATAGCTAACGTTGTATTGTTTACTATGAGTGAGGTTTCAAGCGCTTTTTTTCATTGAGTTTTGTTTAATTATTCATTGTACTAAATTGTATTTTTTTTTAAATAATTTTAGGTTTCTGGTGACATTTATGTGTGAAACATTTTTGTGGAACTAGAATCAGACATTTATATAGGAATTATTGCCATAAAAAGTAAAATACATAAAGTTTATTTTTTGATAAAGAAGTAATTATAGGTTGATTTTAAAAAGCCGGGTCTTAAAATCAAATATGAACATTCTAGGATCTTTATTTTACACAAAATCTGTTTACTCTTTATACTAAACCAAAAGAAATTTAAGTATTAATTTCACTTATAATTATGATACTTTCCTATTATAACATTCTCATATAAGTGTTACATAAAAGGTAACTTCATGAACTTGCACGGAATACGCAACTCATCCCGACCGAATTAAGTGCTACATTTTTCCACGTATATTTATTAATCTCTAGACGTTAGGGTACGTCACCGTATGCCGTTGAGAAATGACGTCTGCCAAAGTTAAGTCGGTTGAGCCAAGACGGCGCCTGAATTATGGGCGTTTGTTGAGAGAAGGGATGAAGGCCATTAGGGCGCTAGTATAATCCTTATCGGGCAAGTTGCACTTAGGATTAGCCCTGTCAGAAGTTGCTTTTTTCGAGTTCGGGGAGCTTTGTCCAGCTGTGATTAGAGGATTAAAAGAATACTTTATAGATCGCTGGTGGAATTTTCTCGCGGATTACAAGGAGGCGCTTAATATTTTATGTTACGTCCTAAATGGAACTACAGATAAGTTATCTTATTAACTCAAACTTTCTTTTTGATTTTTATGATCATTTCAACTACAAAACACTTTCGTAATTCTCACTTCAAAATCGCAGCGATTTTACAGTTTATACAATGTTAACAATTCCATTTGAAATTCAATCTTCGTCTTTCTTTTCTGATATCATTATTTGTATTCACACTATTACGACTATATAACTTTGTACATTCTTGATATAAGTAATAAAACTTTGAGTTGCCACAATGTTGCGGCTTTCTCGAACGTTCTATGCGACGTAAATACCTAACATCTATCTTTGATAATGTTCTTTTAGATGCTAACTTTGAGGATTAGAGGACCTTCAGGATTAATAACTGACTTTTTATAGTGATGAGAAAATGTAATTTAAATTCTTATTCTAATATAATTCTTTAAACAATAGTTATTTCACAAATGAACAATTTATAACTAAAATTTTCATCTATAATCGAATCTAATCGCCAGCTATTTCTGGCAAATGGTTTAACAATAAAATTTAATCGAATATCGCTTTGAATTTGAAAATACAGTACAGAAATTCGACAAAGGATATCTGGACAAAGTGATGTCTTAAAGTTTCGTGCAAAAGTTATTCCTCGGAGCAAATTTATCACATTTACTGTGGTAATATTTTCAAAGCTATGCTTCTGAGAAAGATTATTTTCTTTGTACGTGAGAGTTGATTTAACTTTATATTCATATCAAAACTAGTTTAAATTTGAATATTGCTCGTTAAGTATTGTAATTGTAACTACATAAACATTATTGATATATGCAAAGATTTTTTTATAATTGAGATATCTTTGAGGTATAAAAATTTGTTTAAATATTAGGATAAAATATTATTTATTTGTGAAATTGTTTTTTTTTAGTTATTTATGTTAAATAATTAATTGGTTATTTATGTAAATAATTAATCCCATTAACACATGTAAGTATCTATACATTTTTATATTTGATGTCACAAGAAGAGATTTTGATAAATAACGTATTTTAATTTTTTTTTATAATTTTGTAATTTCTATCTGAATTAGGTTTTATTACATTTATTTTTTTCCTTACTTACTGTTATATGTGTACTGAAAAAGATTGGATTGTGTAAATAATAAATACAGAGCAAATCCATAAATTATATACATTCATTTAAAGAGGTACAAAAAATATAATTAATCACGTAAATATAATTAATAATAATTTATTTCTATGCAACAAAAAATCTTTGTTTTAACAAATAACATGAGAAAGTACCTGCAGGTTAATTAATCATTTGCACTTAACATAAACGCTAAGAATATCTGCATCACAATGAGGTTTTATAGGCGCGAATCAATTAATCATAGACCGTACAAAGCTTGCCCATTAACTTCGTACTTGATAAGGGAATAATGTGAATCGACGACAATAGACATTTCTAACGTACACCCGGAAGCTGGACCTTCAAAATTTATAGGCTATCACTTTCACGTACAACCTTTTTTTGAAGCTTAAAAGCAGTCTTGTATTCTTAAAGCTTTATTGATGATGAAGCGAAATAGTATTATATTTATGTAACTTACAGGTTAAGGATAAAAATATATTTAATTTTGATACCAGCGTTATTTTTATATTTGAAAGTTTAAACTGAGATAAACACCCAAAACTTAAAAAAAAAAAAAAATGACCATAAAGATCCTCGCAGCAACTAATGTATTGTGAAAATAAATGTGTTGTAATTAATAATAATAAATCTTAACTATAAGCTTAACTTAACAATAACTATAAATATTAATAGAATACTGTGTAATTTTCAGTAAAAATACTTCAGTATTGTAAAGCCAAAAAAATATATATCGAATTTTACGCAACCTGGGTTTGTGAAAAAGTTTCGTCGCAAAAGTCTCAATTAAGTATATTTGCGAGGAACCTTATAAAGAAAAATGTCTCGTAGCTTTTGATAAACGACTTGCTTCAATATAATGTCGAATAATTTAGTCTAAGTAGATTAATATTAGAATAAGAGTTTTGTCATCGGTAAAGTTAAAACACTGTTTTTGAGTAAGTAAATTAGTTTTGTATAATCAAAATATAGTTTTATTTTTGACTGTGTGAATAGAAAAGTGTGAATAGAATATAAGTATATATATATTAGAAATAAAATATAGGAATACTGGTAATTTTCAATTTAACAAGTTACATGGTCACATAAACTATATCTACGGGTCGCCCCGTGGAGAATTAAAGTTGTAATGTATAAACTTTCCTCAGGTTGACACTCCAGACAGCGTGCTCCAAAGTGGCTTGGGCTTAGGCCCTGGCCCTGATACGGCTTTGAGATCTATGGTAGATCCGAGAGACTATGACCGCCTCCGCTTCTTTCAAATGAGTGCCGCCCAACCAAACACCTTCGAAGAAACGATACATAGGGTGAGCTGGCGTTTTCCTGCAATGACCCGGCTTTAAGAGACTCTGTTTTGGTTATATATTAAAAAGAATCCATTTTTTAACCACTTTTATTCAGTTAGGTTTCAAATATTGTTCAAGTTTAGTTATAAAAGAAGATTTATTGTTTATTAGAAATTTGTTTAAAGACACTGTCACATTGTTAATTATATTAATTACACTAGCAATACTAACAGATAAACCTGGGTCTCTTAAACCGTCAAAGCAGGAAAATTTTCTGTTATGCCCTGGGCAGCAAAACGCATAAATGTATTACAATTCATCTCATTACTATTATCATTAATTTATTAAAACCATTATTTCGTTTCTAAATAAAGTTAAATTATTAAATTTCTTTTCATATGTAATTTTTCAAATGGTTAAAGTATTTTTTCGTGGTTCTTTTTTTGCCAACAGAGGTATAACAGAATTCAAAATTCAAAATTTTTCATTGCATACCTTGTTTTGGTTTATATTTGGTATGGTCAAAGAGCAGGAGGTGGATCTTTCATAACTACTTAATCTATTTCATGGTTACTATTATAAAATAAAACTTTGTAAATTAAATTATCTCAGCACGCATCATGGCACTGTGTAGAAACTGCACGAAACTGCACGAGAAAAAAAACTTCACGATTTGTCGGGCGCATGTTGGCATGATTTTTGTGTTCTATTTGTTTTCTTTTTGTATTTTAGAAAAAAAAATTAGGAACAAAATTTTAATTGTATATAAAATAAAAAAAAATTTACACAGGTAGTGTTGAAACTTACAATCTCTGGAAAACCATCGAGTGCACAAACGGAAATGTGTCAATTTGTTGAGTATTTTTTTATTTTATATATATTTAAAATTTTAAGAAGTTTAACATAGACAAACATGTTTAAGGACAGCTTAGAAAATTTGAAGCTTTGATTTTTTTTGATGCAATTTGTTTAGTTGTTTCATATACTTATTTTTTTATTAGAGTTTTGCACTATAAAGAAACTGATTATAATGTATAAATTATTTTTAAATAAAATAAGTAGTCTCTAAAATTTTAAGGTTGGAATAAAATGTTTTATTTAATCATCGTATTATACTAACGAAACTCTGTTCACTTCATCCATATCCCTGGTAAAATAATATTTTCCAACAAATACAATGTATATGATTAATAAGTTTATGTTTGTTGCAGTTAAAAGTTCAGGAAGCAATGAAGAAAAAAGATAAATTGGCGAGAGAACAAGAAGAGGTAAATTCTTAATATTTGTTCCACAAACTTTTCTTTAACTTTAAAAGATTTATGGTTTTTACGAACATAAGATATATTATTGTTCTAAATGTGTTTTTATATACATAACAACCTTTTATACACATACCAAAAGAGGTGTGTTTTAAAAATGAAACGAATTAGTAATATTTTACAATTATAAGGATTAAAACCCCTCTTAATTTATTAAATTTTATAGACCCGATAATAATATTTCTCAAATAATAATTGTTTAATATGAACCTTTAATCTTGGACTGAGTCGGGCGTACGATCTGAGCTTTGGCTAATCATGCCCTAATCTGCAGCTAAGCCTATTAAAGGCAGTTGTATAGCTTCCCTACGAAACTTTGGAAGCCCTTCACCGAGTATTTCATTCGCCCGTAATTCTACTGGATTTGAATAACAAATAGTCTTAAAACTCATTACATTTTCTTGAAGAATAAACTTTATGTCAAGGTAATAAAATTGATAATCAATGAAATGATTTTGAAATAAACATGTTACTCATCTTTGGAATCGATCATTGAAATTTTACAGGCAATAAACAATTTTCCAATATTGTCATGACCTCAATGATGAGAAAGTTATATCAAAATCAATATCGAAGGCAGAAACATTGATATTTTTTAATATTGCGCAAAGTAAAAAAAATATTGTTATAAAATGGTCCGATATGACAAAAGGTTTACTTAAATATACAAATTTTTATGATATAAAAACACGAGTTATTCGTATAAGAGTGTTTGTATTTTATTGTTGTGATAAAATATAATTGTATAGAATTTATTTCCTATTTACATCGCTCAAAACTATTTCCATATAATATAAAAAAACAGTTATTTTAATTATTTTTGCTTAATACAAAGTTATACCTTACTACGTTACAATATTATCGTTATTTCACCTCCAAAACTATATAAAACTTACAGTTTATACTTGATAATTAGTAGAATCCTATTCTGTACCACGACACGAAATCTCATTTGCTCGCAGACTCCCAAATCCCTGTCATTTACTTCTCGTGTCGCCTCAGTAACAAAACGAGCATAAATTAACTTAACGTTCAATACTTTTCTACTTAAGGAAAACGGTCGTTACTAGCTTCTGAATTTATGGTCGTGTTTACAAATCTGAAAAAGAATATTGGCATACTTTATTGTTAGCAAATATTAATTAATTAATTTATTTTTTAAATCTTTTTAATAATATAAATTTATTATATTTAATCTACAAAGAGTTTGATAACTCTTTAGCTTTATCTTGCGAATAAAATTGCTTAAATACTGAATATAAAGTAAATGTAACCAGTTATTTAATTTTGGGTTATACGGCGAATAAAGCCAGTGATTTTTGAAGCTTCGGCGTTCAATGATTATGCAAATTAGATACCTTTCGTTGGCCCTAAATTATAAGATCATTACTAAAGAATTTTATTGAAGTTAGCGCCGAGGAGTATTATTGGAACATCCATTTTTAATCCCGCTTAAAAAAGGAGTAAAAAATTATGGTTCATTTTTTATTCTTAATTGCTTTTTATGTGTTATGTAAAAAAAGTAAATAAAAGTAAAAGTAAATTAAAAGTAGATAAAAATGGACATAATATTAGTAGGAATAAAATTATTTTTACGGATGTTTAACCCGACGTTTCGAATGCTTTGCAATCAATCGTGTTCACGGTAAGACGAGATGGAGGTGTCTGTCAGTAAGTCAGTTAATTAGTCATCTACCTCAAACGGTTTCTAAGTTTCCGGGCTTGCAGTTTAAGGTTCACACAAAACACACTAACGGTATCTTGAGGTCTAACAGTGCGGTCACAGACATGGGATTTTATATTTTTAAGAATGGGTTCCATTTGTTAGATAATGACCAATCATCTTTTCTATTAAAATTAGGATGTTTTTTTAATTTCAATATTCTTACGAATCATTTTTTGAATTGTAATGTTGTTCTTTAGGTTTGTCAAATCTTATATAATTATTGGGCTTGTCTATGGTATGTTCATATACTGCTGACTCTTTTACCGATGCTCCTCTTTGTTTAACCTATGTATGACAAGCCACAATCACAGGAAAGTTTATATACTCCAGCATATTGTGTCATGGTCATTATATTATATTTTCGAATCTGTAATTTAAATTTAAATTCTAAAAATTATGCTAACTCCAGTTTTATTGGAATGAAACTAGGTGAAGCATTTATATTCAAAATATAAGATTCAATTTTGTTACAGATTTTACGAGACATTAGACATGGGCTTATGAATATGGGACGAGATGGGGTTCGAGGACCTTTTGGAGGTATGTTTTAATTGTCATCAAATATAATTTAATTCTAATGTTTGTGATTTCATGTTCCCTAAAATATCAATCTTCAAACTAAATACTTATGCCAACCCCTGTACTTAATACTTGTTTGAAATACTTTTTTTCCATAATAATCGTTTTAAAAATTTGGTATGGTTGTCTATTACTGGGGATAAATCTATCTATCTTGAAAACAGAACCAATAATAAATTGTAATTATTGTAAAAGTTATGTAATGGTAAGGGTGACAAAAAACTCTGCAATTTGTATATGAGATCCTCCTAATATAATATTAATACTAATTCGATTAAGTGTTGTTCACCCTCACCACTATGTTTCTAAATAATAATAATAATAATATGTTTATGTGTATCGTGGCTTTTGTGATATTTTGACCATTTTTTTTAACCATCGTTATAATTATTCGTTGCTTCGCTTCGAAAATTATGTTTTCTTAAGAATATATGTGAGAGTCAAAATATTCAAGCTTCTACAGAGAAATTATGATTTATTTCGAAGCATGTTGCCTGCACGATGTTTTGACACTTAATTTATTGGTCAATGTTGCGGAATGCTTATTCTTGAAGATGTTTATTGATTTATGGTCCGGCATCATATTGATTCGGTGTGCTTTCGATGTGCATTTTTCATCAATCATTTTGTAATTGTTTATACTAATGAAAATAATCATAAATCTTGAATTTAGAAAAGATTATAATCTTCATAAGTTTAGATAATTATTTAATTTATAACGGTTAATGTAAGTGATATCATCTCATTCATCGAAAAAGTATAATATTATTTGCGGCCAGTGCTGTTTGCATGTTGTTTTTTATGAATATTTTGCATCAACCACGCACGGCTTTCGGATGTTCGTAAACAGCTTAACGCAGTGTTGTCAGTGAAAGCGCCACTTTGTTGTAGGAGGGACTTTAACGGTAAATTTTTTGCAATTATGTTAGCACGTATATTTTTATTTGCACTTTTAAAACTTTTGCCATACAAGCCTAATTGAAGACCCATTTACAGACGACACATATATGTATGACGATGAAGCAAGAGGGCTTTCTGGAAGAGGGCACTGGTACGATGAACCGCCCTATGAAAGCGATCCTGAAGATTTTTTAATGGGCGGTGGAGCGCCAGCAGCTTCATTTCAAAATGGTCGTGTTTGTTTCACACTTAATTTAAGAAACGAATCTAGAGGTGAGGGTGTCATATCTCTTCGAACCGCCGGAGATATAAGTTTAGCAAGAACCCCTCGAAGAGGATTAATAATACCGCAGAGCGGCCCCTACCCGACCACTGTGATACCCTTGCGAACAGCGAGAGATAGGGAAAGCGGGGATTACGCGGCATCTGATATCCAATCTATAGGTTCGAGGTTGTCCGGCATATCGCTAGAATCTAGCCGATCGGAACGGGACTGTAGAAGAGGTTATAGGCAAATGTCAGGGTATCGGATAGGCATCGACCCCTTATCGCCGGCATCCTCGGATTACGAAGATCAAGAAAGTGAAACAGATTCACAACATATAGCTACTGTACATAAGGTAATTATGATTTCAATGTCTTACTAATAATTTAATGTAAGCATGCCATACCATAAATAAACTAAAATGACAAATAGATTTGTATTTAATTTATAATTCCCGATTAATGTCATTTATATGTTATTGCAGTCAGCTGAAGAGTGTGACGGGGTATCAAATTTAGCTGGCAAAGTTAGGGGTCTTAGGCAAGATGTCCAAAGGAAAATATCAAGGTTACGTCAAGAAAGAGGTCCGGATGTATCTTCAGATCGACGGACAAGTGGCGACCAAGCATTTCCATGTTCTAATAGTTCTTTTGAAAGTCTTCCCAGCGGCTCAGGCAGTAGTGAGTGGATTTATTAAGTTCTTGTCTGTGTTAATATAAAATATTTGTAAATACGTTTGTCTTTCTTTTCTTTGTACCATAACGCCCATGACGTAGATTTCATATGACCTTGTATATATTATCTCCTAAATGCTAATTTTATATTTTCTTACTAATAAAATGTGAGAGTAAAAATAACAGCAACCTTGAAATGTTATATATGTGTGTGACTACAGGTACCTTACTACATTCGTCACTTTGGCCAAAATAGTTACCTATTGCCTATTTGGCCCTCTAAGCAAAATTATATTTATATGCAGGCACCCAGGCATTGGTTCGTGCCGGTAGTAATCATTCGTCTCTCTCGGCAGAAGAAAACATAGAATTAAGTCCAGCTGGGCGGAGTCTGCTTGTACCACAAATGCTGTGCCGCGCTCGAGCACTCATCGATTATATCCCCAACATTTACGAGAAAGACGCCCTAAGATTTAAGGTACATAATAAAAAAATCAAGATGTATGTTAGGGACATGAGAAATTTACTATGTTATTCATATATCATAAAATAGTCATTATTTATTGTCTATGTTATTCATATATCATAAAATAGTCATTATTATACTATACAGTATTTTTTTTTATTTAACCAACAGAAAGGAGATCTGATAGAAGTCATTAACATGAATGCTTCTGGCATCTGGCGGGGTGTTCTGAATAATAAAGTAGGAAACTTTAAATTTGGCAATGTTGAAGTTCTATCTGAACGAGATACCATGAGATCAAGGTCTTCAAAATGGTGCAAAAGTCGTGAAAGACTTTGGGAAACAAGACCACGAACTGTCGAAGAGCTACTGAGGCGAATAGACTTACCAGAATACATGGTTGCTTTTTCGAGGAATGGATATGAGGACATAGAATTATTTAAGGAGATCGAGCCTTCCGATCTTGACTATTTAGGCATAATGACTCCTGACCATCGAACACGCATCCTCGCCGCCGTGCAACTGCTGCACCAGTTAGAATGTGAGTTGTAATACATGATAATAAGAAATATATATGTATTATCTAATATATATATTTATTATATCAAGCGATCTCCACTACACAGATTTTTCTACAAGTTACTTATTATTAAATAAAGTAGTGTAATTTAATGATAGGTGGCGAAGGTGAGGGTGAGGGTGAAGGAGGTGGTTCCAGTTCAGAAGGGGGTGATTCTCCTTTTGGTCGGCGGCAATTTCCTAGAGATTCCGGCTGTTACGAAGCTGGAGTTGGAGTAGGTGGTGTTAGAGTACGTACATCTCCCCTTGTTCATAGAACAGATGAGCCATCTCACAGACCTCCAGAGCCGGCTCCGCAGACCAAGCGTTCTATTCGTCGTCGACAACCAGATGACGCTGAATGTGACAGAATTGAAAAATACCCTGGCACTATCGGAGAAAAAACTAACGTTCGTAGTGGGGGTCTACCGGGAGGTGCAAGAGATGATACATGTGAGTCCGATCATAAATTAAATGTAGTAAAGTTTGTAGCCGGTGGAGAACCTTGTGCATCAGAAAAGAGTAGTGATTCGGGTGTAAGCAGCTCATCGTTGAGTTCAGCGCACCCTCATCGTCCCTGAGCAAGGCCTACCGCGCCTACGCTGGCCTAAACGCTGGCGCAGGCGCGAGCGCCCGTCGCGCTGCTGCTCGCACCACCCCCTGACTTGGAACCTGTTGTACACCAAGACTAAAAAATATTTAACAGCGTCTCACCCTTTGCCGTTATTGTTCAGTTCAAATTATTTGCCTCTTTAACAATGAATATCAAAATATTTCAATTTAGATCTAAGATAATATACATATATTATTTGCTAGTATAAATATTTAAAAAATCAAATAGATGTCTAAATATCTAATAATTTTTACTTTTAAACATATTAAGACTGATATAGACGTCTCATTCAGCTTTGTATTTATTTACAAATTCTTATTTTTTTGTGGGTGCTGGTGTTATAAAAATGTATAATAATTCATCGCGTATTCAACATGACTGACAATTGCATTATGGATTAATAAAAATTTTATCGTGTATATTATTAATAACCTCAACGCGTTTAAATATTCATAGTAGCATTTTTGCTACATAGGAAATGTCCTATGTTTATTTAAGAATAGAACATTAAGTCTTAATAGTTTTATTATAAATATTTCCAACGACTGCCAGCGATAGTATACTTAAAGTATCAAAGCTTGTTAAATCACGTTTTTTGTTTAAATTAAATTTTATAACTAAGGCCTAAATATTTTAGGAGCATAATTATTCTGAAAATCTTTCACGTGAATTTCACTGTAAGTGTAATGTAATATAATATTTTCTCAATTGTTCTTACCAAATTACTTTGTATAGCTTTGGAGAGCCATTCCTTTAATAAATTTTAAGCATATCATGATTAAAGCCTAATTTTTGTAGTTTTAGTTGCTAATTAAAACGATTTATACTTTGTTGTAATCTTAACGATTGAAGACTTTTTTTTTGTCTTGCACATATTTTTTTGTATCTAATGTTAATGTTACAAATTTAATATAGTTTCATCGAGACTGGAACAGAGTATAAATTGTCGCAGTGCATTTAATTTATATTAAGTAATTGTCGGCAATAAGCCAATTGATGGTGAAATTTGAGGCGTTTTAAGCGCAATTTTTCATAGCAATATTTGTAAATAGTATAGATAGGTTAATTATTATACGTTAAAATTTTTGTAACTTTTTAAGAGAGCTTTATGCGGTGTGACGCATGTACATAAATGTTAGAGAGTAGATGACAATGGTTATTTCGTGAAATTTAAAATTTCACATATCATGCAATTATTGGATATAAAAGTGAACAGCATGTATTCGCACTCCTAAATAATAATTTTAATTTAAGTATAATTATTTGTACATGTTACAGGATGATCTATATTTATTTCGATTTTATATTTTTAGCTTGTTTGAAAACAGCCATACCTCGAAATATTACTGCCAATTTTCTTACTGCCAATGACATAACGATTAGCATAATTGATGATAAAATTTCCGTTATATTTCCGATAGTTGTTGACTGCATATTTATAAAACTGTTTCTTTGGTGATATTAAACTATTAACGGAATGAAAATATGCGATAAAGGCTGTTCACTTTTCTAAGATTTGTAAATTACTTTTTTCGATTACAACCGTGAACTAGTCCACAGTATAAAGTGTATATAGATAGATGTTTGTTACCTGTATATTGTAGATAGAATATTATTCTTTTGACAATTATTGTATATTAGCATTTCATTCTTTCTAAATTTTAATGTTAATGATATTATTTATAGTGAAATTATGTTAAAAACGCTCAGTAGAATTATTAAAATATCAGATGGATTTGTAAGTTTTAAATATTGTGGTTGCGATACTTACTTTGTATTATAAAAATTAATTGTTGATTTTAGCCCTACCTTGCAGGAACTATACTTTTTGTAGCCATATTTATATTTTTTTAAAACGAAGTTATCTGTAAGTTCCCAATTCTACAAACATGGGTTCTAAATAAATAAATCCAACATTAATGTGCGAAAGTTGTTTTATTTGTAAATATATATATGTATCGATTTTCTTATCAACTCAATCTATACTCTTATCGACACATCTATATTCGTATCTATATATTTATATATCTAAGTATGGTAACAAAAATAAGAAAATAATCCTTATGAACTTATTTATGAAAAATATTTATTCAAACTTCATATACATACAAATAATAAGAACTTAAAAATAATTTATTTTTCAATTCCATTTTACTATTCACTGAAGTTTTAAAATATTTTTTTAACGAAGCTTTGAAGTTATCCGTGTGTTTTGATAAAAATAGTATGAAAATATTAAATATATTGTGAGTCGTACAACTACAATTTGTGACTAATTATATCTGTCAAGTGTGTATTTAAAAATGTTGAAACGTCTTTCAAAGATATATTTTTAAAATATTAACATAAAATCATTTTTGAACAACATTGTAGAAGCTGGTTAACGTTAAAAATAACATACAATTCGTGACAAACCACTTAACATGTTGCAAATAAAATTAAAAGAATAACATTTACTATAACATTGCAAGGTTCAATGAACCTATCATTTATTATTATTATATCTAATTTAAATATCTTCCTATGAAAAAAGGTTGTTAACCTTTATAATAAGTAAACATTATTAACCATAAAATTAGACACAATTTCGAGGCCAGGTTATCCAAATAATTTTGTATTTTTTTTATTAAACCTTTTATGATTTACATTCTTTCAAATTATCCTTATTCTATCCTTTAACCAAAAATATATCCACAATAATTAATTTATTTAATTTATAGTCATTACAGGTAATTGGTTAAATGTTTTTTTTTAATTATTAATTATTTTTTAAAAACTCTGTATTTAAAGCAACAGTTTTAATATTTTTGGTTAACAGTAAAAATGCTTTTTATAATGCATTGATAAGAGCTTGCAGTCATATTTAAATATAATTATAATTGCAAGTTGCGCAACGAGAAACGAACGCAACGAAATAGGTTACGCTAAGCAGATGTTCTAATTATTATATTCCAACTAAAGTATTCGTATTAAAAACATTTTAATAATATATCATATTAATATTAAATAATTGGTACCCTACAAAAAAATAGCAAACCATAGCAAATTATACATTTATATTTTAATCGTAATCAAAAATTAAGAAGAAGAAGAATGTAACTTGCATTCTAATTTCAAATTGAAAAAAAAAAGGAGAAACTTAGGAGTTTCCTATATCTCAAAGCATTGGTTACACTGCATCTTTATTTTATTTTTCATTTTATTTATTTTATAAAGGCTAGAAAGGTAATTAAACCTAATAAAGAAACCAAGGCTGTTATTATTACTGTAATATCATTAAATAAGGGATGGCAGTTATCATATTATTCATTAATATATATTCCGCAACGTCTCATAAAAGTTACATTACACGGAAAACGGAATTCTAGAACTAAATAAACGTAGAAACAGTCTCTGTAGTCCGTTTGTTTACTTGTTTACTGTGGTGTAATTAACTTTTTATTTTCATACGACGCGAACGTCGTTTTCCCACAGATTTGATGTTTTAGTTTGTGTAAATAAATTCGTTATTTGTATAAGGCATCGTAAACTCGTAAACAGGATCGTTTTATTTTTCGACCAAAATGTAAATAAAAAATATGTAAGAAAGTAAATACAATTTTTAAAAAAAATATTTAAAAATACGTTTATTTGAAAACGTTTAAGTGAAAATAAATGGTTTATTTTGGATAATCAAAACAAATATATAATATATGATATATCATTGCATTCAGTTATACGATTACGATAGGTAATATTATACATACAACAATTTAAAGCCCAAGGTTTTCATATAGTAATAATAACAAAATGTAACCTTACGACTTGTTTCAGTAATACATAGTACGTGCACTTCAATGTTTAATATCCAACCATTTGTAATAGAATGGGCGAGAGCAGCCCTTACAACTCGTTTTATAATATTTTAACACTATAATATTTAGGCGAGGGTAATTTACAATTTCATAACCAACTTTCAGATGCTATTATTTATACCTTATAATAAATTCCAATAATTAAAAAAAGATTAAACATTATGTTAATATATCCTATGCTTCTAATTCTTAAAAAAAAAAAAAAAAAAATAGTAAATACTAAATGACATTCCATACTATTTCCAAACTTATGAACTAATAATATGAAGATTCCGATCTATTTAACAATTATATTATTATAAATAAATATAAAAAACAACCATGCTACTGTCGACCTCGTTGCAAAAGATTATTTTTTTTTTAAACTAAATATTTAATACTAAAAATAAACTTAAATATTTTATACTAAAAAAAGATGCTTTTGGATACAGCTTGTGTTATTTATTTAATTTCAGTTAAATGTACCATTGAAGTAAACTTTGATGCAAATTGTGTACCATAAAGTCGTTCAAATTACGACGTACTTTTCTCTATATTGTTTTGAAACAAAGGAATAGAATATTTTGTAGCCACTTCCTTTATGTAAACAGCAATAGTCTTTAACGGGAGACGTAGTTAAAACGATATTATCGTTTTACTAGGTATTTTGTTCTGAAACGGTGAAAAGCGTTAAATTAAAGATAACAGTCCAAAAGATTTATGGTTCGCAGAATTTTATAAACTTGAACGGAATAATTTAACTAATTTTCTACTGTATAATTGATAAAAGGAGTCAATTGATTTCAATAAAGAATAGAGTAATGACCGTGTTAATTATTCTGCCTCGGTTTTATAATATTTTGATAAAGTTATCCAATTCGTATTTCGCTACGCATAACTATATGGAATATAGACTTTGTTTATATAGGTGAAACTTTTAATATATGCTACATAACTAATGATAAACTACTTAAAAAAGCAATAGTATTGTACAAATATAAAACCAGTATTTTTATATTATGTCTAATATAAAAATACAACAAAGTTTTGCGAACTGCAGTTTATTACAAACAATATTGGCTTGAATTTTTCCTTTACATTTTCCTATTTTATTTTGATTATAGAATGTGTTCTGGTACAAAAATATAGTTGAATCTTTTTCTGGATTAAATTAAATCTGGGTCATGTTTAATTTATTAATAAACTTCAATTAAGTATTTAAAAATTTACATCAAGATTTGATAGAACTTTAATATTGTCTGTTAAAGTGACAGTTACAAACAAACAAATAGAAACATTTAAATAATCAGATAACATTCAGAAATTTACCGAATTTGTGAAAATGTATACAACCTATCTGATTACAAAGATATATTAAAATGACAATAAATTATATAAAAGAAAATAATTTTACAATAATTAAATAATTTGAAGTAGCGCAGGTGGGTTAAATGTACGGACAGTGAGTCACAAATTAAAGTCGTCTCTGGGAAGGTAATTGCGTATTCCCGGCGTATTCTCGCAGGCGGTCTTAAGGAATTTTGCTCTAGCGAGTGCCATAATTTTAGTTCAAGATCTTAATAACCAATGTTTTAGAGAGCTGAAATTGTTTCCAGTCACAGCAAAGCGATAAAGTGTTCCTTTGAAACAAAAGCACTCTCGGCGGTAATCCTTATGTTTCTTTAGGGAATAATGGAGGAAGAGGTTCGAAAATTTGTATTGGATTTGTATTATTATATAAAATTATAAATGTAGTTTAAATTTATTAATTTTCATTTAAATTTTGTTTCTTAAGAATAAATAGTTAAAACTGGAATCTATTAATCGAAAGCAAAGTGCTAAAGATTTCTAATAACAATCCCAAAAAAATTAAGCTAGCAAACAAAAATTCCGTTAACAAAGAATAGTATTAGATCCAGCAACGGATAAACATCTAAAACGCTGTGAACATCTGCGTCCCGGGAAACTAAAGGATTACGAGACTTCACGTACGAGACGATAACAATGGTGCTCCTCTTTTTATCCTGGATACCGAACAGTTGTGAAAAAATACAAACAATAAAAGACCGGCGAAAGATAGGGAGACGAACGTTTCGCGCCGCCCTGGTCATAAAATTAAATGAAAAAGGCCTCCCAAACGGTAAGCCGAGCGGGTCACGTTGATCGAGTGATATGAAAAATCGCGGAAGTGTCTGCTCAGGTTTACATCTAGATTTTTTGTTTATGTAAATTATAAATCAAAGTAAAAATTAAATTACTGTTTAATAATTCTGGGTATTACTTTAATTTAATTAAGAACACCATGTATAAATATCATCTCAAGAGAATCGATTTTCACTCAACATCGAGTGGCCGGAAACCTATCGAATAGTGACAGTGCCACGGATATTAACCACTCGATGGCTAATTGTTCCCAGTTCAATTATCGAACAACTGTCAACGGGGCATTGAAGAGTTGACGCCTGAATCGAGTCTAGCCGACGTTCAATTAACAATTTAATTTGATGATTGTAGCACTGGACCCAAGTGAATATTTTACGAGTGAAACAAACACAGATTTAACTTTAAAAATGAAGCATATAGTTAAATATATTTATTCTAAACAGCGAAGAAATTGGTTCGCAAATGTATGGAAATAAACAGATTTGTATCGATTATAATAGAGTATAAGCGTATAGGATTAATGTAACATTCGAAACTGTGGTACAATTTGGTTGCCAAATAGAAGTGCTGCCAAACCAATGTAAAAACATCGTCACCGCTTAAAGCTCATATGTCCATATTATCATAAAAGTTTGGGTGTAAACTGACGTAACTTGGTAAATGGATATAAAAATAACATAATAAATCCTTTCATACTTCTATAAAACATTAATATATTAGAATTTAGTTTACTTCGTAACTATTCTTACATCATTCTATTTCAGAAAAATAAACATTTAAATTATAAAAAAATACTTAAAATTATTAGAAATATTCATATTCTTTAATATGATTAAGCTTTCGTAAACCAACAAGAAAGCATAAGGTAGTAGGTAATTCAAATAAATTAATCTTAAATAATTGATGTCTGCGCTTTTATGTTTATCTTCGCTATAACAAGGTAGAATAAATATTTTCTTTAATTGTTCTCATTAATATATCATAATACTCTAACGTAAACCAACATGACCAATAAAAAAGAAACCATACATAAAAAAAATCATCAAGAAGTAAGAGTAAGAGAGAGATAAGAGAGAGAGATAAGAGAGAGAGAGAAGTAAGTATGTAAGAGTAAAAATTTGATTCTATAAAGTTACAACTGTCGTATCTTAGAGCTTTGAGACTATTAAATGGAAACTTATAAAAAAGAACTGGTCAAGAAACGAATTTATCATAATTTATTTCACGTTATCGTAACTATTCAAAGATTTATTGTTGTCATCTACACTTGTCTAGTCTTTGTGCAGAATGGCCGCTTTGTGAGTCCTCACTGAATTCGCTAATTGGATCAAGGCCCCTTGTTTAAGAAAAACCTTCTGTTATCTACAGTGTAAACTTTACTTTGCTAAGCTGTAATTTCATTAATTTCATTTGGAACTCTCTCTATAGATCACTTTGTTAAATCAAAATCAACCGTTCGAAATGTTATTTTCCTTTAAACAGCGGCTTTTGTGTAATTTGTTTTAAATTCCAAACGGTAATTAGAGAATGGAGGTGATTATTTGGAATTTGCCACTTTGATTTAAATTTGATTGATTTATTATTGAAGTTTATCGCATGTTATTTGTGTTTTCAATTTGTTGAATAGTTTGTGGAACAAATTTAATATCATTTATTATTATAAAATTATTTACTATAAATAGGTTTGTTTGTACTATGTTAGCAAACTACTTTAAAAAATAAAAATGAATGTTAAAGTAAGTCTAATAACATAGGGTATACTTTTATAGACCTATAAATTACATGAACGTATCCATTGCAGTTATATTATTTTCTGTTAGTATGTTGCTAGGTTATTTTAAAAGGTATAATTTCGTCAGCGGAAATCGAGTGAATACCCTTATTAATGTCATCGTCAAGTGAGGGACGATTTATTTCTCTGCAACACGATATTGATTTCTTTATTTTTATTCCGATGCGCAACTTTATCGGCCATGTTGTTTACACATACCTGTTGTTAGGAACTTCAGCTGATGCCGTAAATATTTAAATTATTTTATTTGTATTAAAAAAACAATAGGAATTTCGTTTTAGTTAAATTAATATTTTTTTTGGTTAAATTTTCAATGTTAGCCCGAAATATTAATATGTATTTGTTTACATAAAAACAAAAGTGTTTTGATTAATTGGTTTGTCATTGCACTTCGTAACGGCCGCGGGAAATATTGTTTTTTTTTTCACGGAGCTATTTGGCAGGCCGGAAAGTTATAGCCTACTTTTTGTATGCCCGAAAACATTTCCATTTTCTCTGACACATTTGTTAATTAAGCACCGATTATTATTTTACTACTATATGCAGTTATTAAAGAAAGGTAATATATATATTTTTTATTCTACAATTCAACCTTATTGTTATAGTCCTGTTCGTAGGTGGTACAAAATATTAATACCGGCTAAGCAACGTTTAAGTCTACAAGTATAAACGCTTCAAACTTTATTGTGCCTAAGAATTATATTCATCCATTCAATTCAATTTATCAATATCGATCGTTTGGAAATAGGACGCAGTAAGTAACTTTAAATTTGGAATTGTACCGCCGCGCCGGGACATTTAAAGGGTTTTATCAAAGAGGCACTCAACAATATGTCTGTCACGCACGCCACTGTGACGTCACACACACACACAGACTGTTGTAAAAGTTTTAACACGAAAGGTTTAACTGTTATTTTATAAGTTAATTGACTACTTGTTCACAGTTCAATTATCGAACAACTGTCAACGGGTAATACAGAGTTGACAGCTGAAACGAATCTGAAATAGAATTTAAAATTAATATTGAATAAATTTGTATTATTTATGTGCAATATTTGTTTCGCCGGCTGGATAGAGAAAGAAAATAAAGCACTAGAAAGAAAATAAGAATCACTTTTAAATGGCAGTAGTGAGTATGTATGCAGAAGGCTGGATAGTCTGTGAACTGCATTTGGATTTTGCAACTGCACTGCATTTGGATAGGTACCTACTATAAGATATCCTTAGGATACGTAAAGATCCAAGCAGTATTAATCTAACAGTTGATGAAGTTTACTCATGAGTGAATTGTTTGATACAATTTGGTAGAGGTTTTTACTGGACAGCAATATCCTGATAATTTTACTAGAAGTTTTTGAGGTATTCCTTAATATTACTTATATATCAATGTAATTATATAAAATCCATTAAACCGCCGCACAAAATAAACTTACTTGTACAATCTAAACCGTCCATATTATTTAACGTTATAATAAATTATCTAACAATAAAAACATATTTTATTACACCTGATATGTTTTATTAAATATGATATTACACTTCATATAATCTTTGTGACCGTATGTCACGAAGTTTGAAAAATTGTAACGCATCACGAACACTGCACATCACACACGAAATGTTTATTATTTATTCCAGTCATTATAAGATAATTACCATTTAATGCGTCCATTGCATTATTCATACAAACGTTAAGCATATTTATTAACAGTTAAGAATACAAATATCGGCGTTAAAGTTATAATGTGAGTTTATTTAAGGCCTAGGATAATTAATCTTGTCTTTGTAAATGTTTGAATACATCTTCAAAGTTAGTTTGGTATCGATGTTTCAACGAAGAGGACAATATTGTTGATAAACTTTAACGACATTGGTTAAACTTACTATGTTTAGATTTAGATAGTATTATAATACTATACTATACTATAAGACACTATACTGTTTAGATTAAAATGGCTATGTTCTTTTATCTTTACATATTTACGCTGTCTATTGATAGAATGTTTGACTAAAATGATACTAAACAAAATAATTTTTTTTTTCCTATTTACACTTACTTGCCTATTTTATAAATATTATTTGATATTTGATATAAAAAGTACAAATTAAATGTCAATTCTCTTTAAAATGAAAGACGTATTTGAAATGGGTTGTGCAAAGCATTTCTTTGTAACACAATTTTAATAGTTGCTTTGAACTTTTGTAACTTTGTGAACTATGGCCTTTTAGAAAAGTTTCTATCGAGCGAGTTCAAGAAATTTTAATGTGCTATTCCTTTGCTCGCAGCAACTTTTGGGTCAAACTAAAAACTAAGAAAACTGTCTGACCGCAGGCGATAAGCAATTGAGTTTTTATCGCAAATGCACCTAAGTTTACTTTGACAGTTTTATTCATATGTAAGTGTTCTTGTTTACTTAAGTACATGTCATTTCTATTGTTTCATAGGACTTTCGGAATTCGAAATGTGTTTCGGGTCTTGAGAGATGAATAAACACCGTCATCCATCACCATCTGTCTGGATTTAACAAGTTTATTATATAAATAGTCTATTACTTCACACTTTACACTAATTATGATTTACCCTTCACTTATTTTTACTTAAGATAAAAGTTTATTTATTTATTGTGTGAAAAAAAAAACGATGTAATGAAACAAAAGAAAAATCTGTAATGAAAGTGTTTGTAAATGATATTTTCATCCTAAGCTTTTGCAAGCATATATGATGATCTTTGAGACGCTTTCAATTATTATTAAATTCGTAATATATTGTATTTCCAATCAGATTCTAATGAATTAATTAAAGAACTTTATAGAAATTATGAAGTCTTAGATTGGTTATAGTGTATTTTATTACAATTGCGTTATATATTAAATGTAATAACGTATAATACGACCTAAGCTTTATTATATAAACAAGCAAACAAGCTTTCGAACTAATGAGAAGGAGAGTGCAATTTCTTGTTCCTGCTGTGAAGTAGATATAACAAATGACAGATGCGAACGTTCAACTGTTTGTATTAAAATAATTGATGTCAAAATATATATAAATCATAAGGTTAAATTATATAAGTATAAATAATGTTTATTTAATTATAACGAAGCTTTATTAATAACGTATATCACCCCCACCCTTTGTTAGCTAATAGGTAGATAAAAGATAACGCTATCGTTTGTTGTGGCTGTTGTCCAAATATTAGGGAAAAAAAACATGGTATATAAAGCTTTTTTATTTACAATGCACAAATATAAACGTTGAACGGACAATAATAAATATACAGTCAAACCATAGACACACATAACAATTCATAAATGTTCATAAATCTTTAATACTTTTTTATTCTGTACCGAATAATTGCAGGAAATTGTTGGTATATATTATTAATATCTTCATAACGACATAATAACGATTTGAAGGATATAATATTATCGTTATTGTCAATAGACTGCACCAGGTTAACCAGAGCAACCCTAAAAATATCGTGATAGGACAGCGGTTTGCCGTAACGTATAGGCTGGCTTAACTCGATCCCTGACTGATTTATGGCAAGAGGAAAGCTCCAATTTACACGACAACGTGTTATCTAATCTCTGATAAGGTGTTACTCGCAATTAGTGCTTCGACTAGATTGTCAATCAGCGGTATGATAAACCTCTATAAGCTTAATGAGGATTTAATACTATGTACATTAGACTATATAATATGATGTGTTACTATAGACTTTTATATTTAATATTTATTATTATCAAGCCCTTTTATTAAATAAGTGATTTTAGAAACATTGAAGATCATAATTTTAGTCCGTATTTATTTAGAAACCAAAATAAAAACAATAGAAATTTAAATAAAACATTTTTTGACTGCTTTAATTCGTGCATATTAATTTACATTTAAAATTTAAATTTAACCCTACGTTTTGAATGCAGCAATCGTATTCACGGGGAGATGTAGGTGTCTGTCTGTCAATGAGTCAGTTAATTAGTCATCTGCCGCCAAAGGTTTCTTAGAGCGGATATAGAGTTCAAGATGCAATAAAAACGCACAACCAGCATTTTGACATTTCAGTGTCGTCACATAAATTTTAATTTATAATGCGCGAGAGGTATCTTCTTTAATAATATATCTAGTAAATATATTATTTCTTATTAGTTAAACAGATAGTTTGATTATTCTAAATAAATATCGTCTGTTAACTTTTAATGTTTTCTTGATAAAACACCAACATATACAAAAGTTTTGACAATAAATATATATTGTCGCCTATATATGAACTAAGGTCTTTGTAATAGAGAAAGTCCATAAACCAAAAGGGTGTATAATTTTTATTCTTAAATGTGTTATTGTATAATTTCTAAATAGATTTTCTACTACAGCGAAAAGTTATA
Source organism: Napeogenes sylphis (assembly GCA_959347405.1). NCBI lineage: Eukaryota > Metazoa > Arthropoda > Insecta > Lepidoptera > Nymphalidae > Napeogenes > Napeogenes sylphis. Next base: position 21,578,440 of record OY365788.1, on the reverse strand, counting down.
AGCGTATTACCGCAACTCATATGAGCAGAGTCCTGTGACACATTTTATTCGACGTGGGAAATCAGCCTAATCCCTATCGATTTGTCTGCCGGTTACGATAGGATTATTTTACTCTCTGTGACTCACAATACAAATTGATTCCATGATTGCTATTATGTAATATATTTATGACATGTCTGTTTGTGTGTAAAAAACAATTATAGATATTTTTTATATATTTACTATACAAATCTCCAACAGTATATTTTGTAAAATTTTGTGACAAATATTCGACCTAAATATTGTTATTTTTTTTTTCAATATTTTTTTGTATGTTTGTTTGATTGTGTCGTTTTATAACTCAAAAACATTTTGACCGTTATATATGCAAATTGGCATATAAGTAAGAGCACATGCTCTTACTTAATCTTAATGCTTATCATTTGAGCTATAAATATATATGACATATATTTATATATAAAATTTTGGTATTAAGATTCAAAAATGTTAAATATTTATTTATAGTTAAGACATGCACCAACCACAATACTTAAACAACTATAAACGTCAGTTTTTTAACAAAAAATAAAGTACCATTACTATTCTAGAAATAGTGTTGTGTGATGTGTCCTCTTTAGCAGGACAACTATTTTAATGATTTTTAAAAGTAGTTAAGTAATTTCTCAGTAATACCGACAACAATGAAATTACCATTGTTGTTATTTATTTACCTTTACATCCAGAGAACGTACTTATTATAATTGCAAAATTATTTCTTATGGGAACTGAGGTTTGTAAGAAACAAGTAAAATTGTAACCAGTTCCATGTAACTACAAGCTGAAATAAACATACAGTAATTATAATTTATCTGTATAAACCAGAAACCCGGATTTTTTTTATTTTTCAACTTTGTAAACTAGTTCAAATAAAACTTTCTGAGCCTAATGCAAAAAGAACGATAGTAGGAACATAAAAAGTAGTGGAAAAAAAACAGATGTTTAATATTTTGTATAATCGAAATTTAAATAATAAGATTGAAACGAATTATGTTTTCTCAGTTAAACCAAATGTCAAAAGGTATTCTTTATTCGAAATCACATTGAATTATATCTAAAATATAACGTTTTTGACAAAACTATGTATATAATGTAAGAAAGATATTTCTTCTTTAATATTTTAGAAATACCAAGTTAGACATGAATGGGACAGATTATAATAAATACAAAGATTCACCCCTCGTTTCTGTATCCTCTTAATAAATTTCAGATAGTAAACCAGAGTAAGACCTCCTCTCCCCTCCCCCTGAAGAACAGATTACGACGGATAAAGGGGTGATTGAAGGGATAATCATAGCTCCACTTTACTTGGATAAGTTTACCTGAAATGCTTGTAAATCATATTTCGTGTTCAGATGTAGTATTACTGGAAGTGATTAAGAAACAATTTATTTCAATTTGTTATTTCTTATAATGAATATATTTATGAATGTAATGTTCTTATACGTATAAAATATTACATAAAACTAGTGCAAAATAATAAACACGTGTAGGTAAATGGATTTGATTTAACCAGTTCATCAAATAAAACATAAACGAACATCAAGCGCAGTTGTGGACTCTCGACTAGTTTATTGCTTTATGAGGAGCATTTTATAAATGTAGTTTTAAATAAAGTTCGGACGATGTTATTTTAATGAAATGTCGTATCTGTAATATGTATATGTTTGTTTTATTTGCATTCAAGAGATGGGAGATGTCATCAGCCGCAGTTTATGCAGGACTGACCCGTGTTTATAATAACTATGCAAATTATTCCGATATCGGCCCCAATCGGCCTCTGTCTAGCTAAATTGAATTTGTAACTCTGATTAAAGACACCCTTTCATATGCCGATTTCATTGAAACGGTGACGAGCGTTTTAAAAAAAAGGGCCTTGATTAGGAATCTTTATGGAATTTTTAATGATGTTTAGAGTTGTATTCTAATCAACGAAAGCTTCAACGAACTTTTATGAGTACTCTTAAAAGCTCATAAAAAACTTACGTTTCTTATTAGTAATTCGTATTATTACTTTCGTGGTATAATATAAATTTAAATGTCTAACTATCATTGCCAATGTTATACATATATATATATATATATATATATATATATATATATATATATATATATATATATATATATATATATATATATATATATATATATATATATATTCTTTGTGTTAAAAATAAACCTCTTATTGCATTACTTGTAAAGGATAAGCATAGAGCTTAGGGTGCATCGACGCAGGAATCTGATACGATACACCATGGACGTAATACACACAGTTTTATAAATAGCTGTACACTATTTAATTATTACACACCATGTATAAACTACTTTTAATATCATTAACATTTTGTTTCTATTTTATTAATATTATATGAGTTACCACTTAACTGTGTTATATATACATTTACTCATACATGCAAACAGACACAACATGACACAATATTCATTTATAAACCTTAACTCACACATGCGAACTGCTACATAATGACACAATACTCAAAGTATACTTTAACTCACACATGCAAACTGTTACAACAATTTCACGTATGTGTGTTAATATAGATTTTATTCACTACAGCAATGAAATACTTTTATTTGTAAGGTCCGTGTGTCAGAACGACGTCACGCGCATTCCTTACGATTATAGTAATACCGATTTAATTAAAATGTACTGCATTGCCCCTTCTTCAATATTGAATTTTACTCTTTATTCCTTTAAGTCTTTGATACCTCGAAACAAATGGATTCCATCGTTTGATGATATTAATGTTATTCATTTCGTTACGGACAAGTCGATGTATACAAGAGGATAATATATTTTATTATCGCTATTAATTCTGGAAAGATATTTCTGGATTAGGCAATTCTCTAATAGTTATTCAGATATCGATTTAAGAATCAAAGTCCTGTCCTGTTTATTTATCGAATCGATTGTTCATAGCTTGTCCGACTGCACTGATCATTGGTTTTTGTATCGTTTTGAATCAAAGATAGCATCGAGTCGGCTTTGTACCTACAAGTTTGAGTGACGCACACTGTGATAGTGTCAAGCCTCGGTCTACCGGAACAGAATAATGAGGGTGACTACAAACGCCTTGACTTACCATTAATAGTTAAATGCGAAAGAGAATTTGTACAAAAGTATTTTAACAGTAATCAAAGGAATTTACTGTCTTTGAAATCATTGTTAGCTACAATTCGTAAAATATATTGTGTAGTTAAGTTTTATTATAAAAGGTGTCAGTTAAAATTGTATGTGTTGAGTTTAAATATTTCAACAGGAAACAATGAGATATTTAACAGATTAAAGTTAATATTTTATTTTTTTAAAACAACTTCTAAAAAAAATATCTGTGTGCTTTACAAAAATAGAAAAAACGGACACAAAGAACACCCAGACTGGAAACAATAATCTGTAGATTACACACACAACTATGCCGAGTGGAAATCGAACCCCGATATTTAACTCAGCAACAGAATCACTAACTAATATACAGATCATCAAATGACTTAGAACAAACGAAAATAATATTTAAATAATCCAGGTGCTTTAGAAGTATTAATTCCTTGTCGCAAAAATAACATGCAAAGACATCTGCTTTAGTAAGACCGTGGAAAGCAAAATTTAATATTAAATTAAGGTGTTACATGTAAATCGAGAAAGGAGCTAAGGTGGAAATAAATCCCCATGATATATGAGACTCGCATCGGACCCGTTGACATTTTTGAGGCAACATTTTTAGGTTTTCGCCTCACTTACTTGTGTATAAATAAATACGTTTGCTGTATTGTTGCAGCTTTTCTCTACCGGTTTTACAGACGTTAGCTGCACTTTATGATTATTGAATGAGCTAGACATTTTGATGCTGAACTAAAAAATAACTTTGACAGAGCCATAGCTACATTTCTACTCTACCTTTATAATATCCAACAGATAAATTTTTCTGTATAAAATAATAATCAGTTTAATCAAAAATAAATTAACCTTATTTTATAAATATCAACATTATTTGGAGCGAATAACAAATATCCCCATTTCCACCGCAAAATGATAATCAAAAAAACAAACTTTGAGCGCAATATCATTTGATAAATAATATGTAAATGGCAATACAAAAATTGATAGGTATATAACGTAAACAATGGATATACACCAATGTCATGAATAAACCATATACGTGCCGGTTCAATTTTCCGCTGGTCCAGGCTGGGCTTTTAATGTCTTCCGACTATGTGATATCCAATTTTGAAACTATACAGTATTTATTTTGGACCGCTCTTATAGTGAAAACGCATTCCCTATGGTGAATATTTTAACGAAAATAGTTCAGTGTTGTTTCAATTTCTCTTTTATTTAAATGTAGATATTTCTAATACTATAGGATTGTTATTATTTATACCGATTTATATATCGTCTTAAAAGTTAATTAAATAAATCAAAATAGTTATTTTTGTTATAAAATGCTTTTTGTAATATAATTCGTTATTACATTTCTATTTCAATTGAAAATAACGATGTCTCAGAACACTGTTTATTTTCACCTCAGTATAGATCATTTTATCGTTAAAGAAAACAGCGCTATTGCTTTTGGTTGTAGATAAAAATATATTAAAACGTCGTGTGCGGCTTCTTGATAGGAAAATAAATTAAATAGTTTACAACAGGTTTAATGTATAATAAAGTTATTTTTTATGTTTAGATCAGATTAAGTAAAGTTGTACTGAAATAGCTGTACGTTGTTGGTACGGCATATTTTAAAGAAAATTAACGATTTTGATGGTATGGAATAACTTTACTATTGAGACTGTAACCAACTTCCAATAAAAATGAAAAAAAAATTATATGGAAAAACAACCAAACAGCACGAGCGTAAAAAAAGGACAAATTGTAAAAAAATATATAAACTGACATTGACAGGTTGTGTTTACGAAGCCAGCTAAGCGAATTGTAATAAATTTATTTTCGCGTTTACGAGACGCGGACGGCTTGCTCGCGTTTCTACACAATTAAATTTAATTAATTCGAATAGTTCGCGCGTCGTACCGGCTAATGGCTTGAATACGTCTGCCTTTACAAAGGGTTATAAATATACCAGCGTTGTGTTTAAGTATTTGAAGGCAGACTTATTACAAGACCCACTTTAATATGCAAATCCTGTAAATAATACGGCTAATATACCTCGGATAATAATTATTACGTCAGAATAATTTTCTAGCTCTTTCAAAATTTTGTATATTTTTTTTTGTAAAAAATCAAAGACTCAAACGAACAAAAACATAAAAAATCTGAATAGCTAGTATTAGTTGATGTATTGGTCCAACATGAAATTCTTTTTTTGCGCATGTAACAATAAACTGCGATAGTGCATTTACCCCTGTTGCGGTTTTAACATCGAAAATAAAGCTGCCATTCCCGCAGTATGAAGTACCTACATTTTATGAAAAAGCGAGTTAACTATGTGTATTTTCTAGACATGTGTGTGTGTGTGTGTCTATGTCATATTCTTTACTATTAGTGCTGTTTGCGAAAAAGAGTGTTTACAAGAACCTCATTAAGGACTTCCTAGCCCCAAAATATATCCAATTGTAGCTTCACTCATTGACGACTCTTGGTTTACGTCATTAAAATTAAAAATATATTTCGCGTATCCTGTCGTATAATGAGTAGAAGACTACATTGTATTTATTCAAAGAGGGTGGCACAAAATGCATGCATTCCGAAATTTCACTCAGTGTTAAAATGTTTTATACTATTATAGAATTTGGCTCATTGTTATAAGAGCGAATTTTGTGTGAAGATATTATAAAAATAGTAGTTATCTAGTGTTAGTAATGCACGTTGCACTGATTGCCTTCGCGAGATCGCTGTGCTGTTAATATTTTACACATAACACAGCGCTTTAGATGATTTACCTTTGTGCATTATTAGTTTACACCTACTGTTAATTATACTTTCATTTATATTTTATGAGCTACTAAAATCAATATGGCTACCTTATTTCACTACAGTTTGTACAATGTCAGGAAAAAATAATTATAAAGGATTTAGGATAATTAATGAAAAAGCCTATACATAACATTGTTCAAAGTTACATGGCAAATGAATTTTGGCAAAATATTCAGTAACATAGTAACTCGAACCTGTTACTTCTGCGATAGCGTCCCGTCGCTCTCTTGATTGTACTACCATGTCGCTAGCCGTATTCTGTAAGTAGTCTTTATTACGAAGGAGGCTTTATATTTAATTCCAAATTTAAATAAACTTAACATGGCTCTACATTTTATAGATAATGTCAAACAAAATTTTTACTGTGGCGAGAAAGGACACAATATATCTTGTTTTATTTAATGTAATTCGTTGACCCCTAGTTATTCAACTGTGACAGCCGTAAAATAATCCATCCAGAACTTTTTGCATGATGCCAACAGACATGGAAAAACACGGCCATTATATTTTCGGCAAACAGAACGGTATGACGCTTAACTTGCGACATAGTAAGAGGATTTATAAGCTTAAACATTTTAAAAAATTCAAGCATTATCACCATTTTTTGTCTAACAGACCTGGATTATCTGGCTATGTTAGGATTTACATTTCTCATAATTGTCATGTCTGGGAATCTAACTTGAACCTTGTGTATGCTTTGACATCGAAGACACTGAAGTTTAATGAAGGTAATTATGTTGGTTATTTACAGCTATCTCGTACACAGACATCTACACGGTCTATTGGTGTTGTGCCTGTGAATAAACGTACTTCATGATGTCATACTGCAAGACTAAATAAAAATTGTCTATCTCTTTTACAAGCAAAATCTATGTAAAAGTGTGTGACAGAAATTAATATTGTTTTCTATTCTAGATTTATTACAGATTTCAGACCCAGTTAATGTAAATTACGTTAAAATTTTCTGTTATCAAACGCAAATTATAAATTTATACAACTATATCAACATAAATATTTAAAGTTACATAAATAACAATTAAGTTAAGGTGTTAATTAACATTTTCTAAAGTATTTATTTATAATAATTGTTTATCAGAATTCAGAACATTTCTTTTGTTTTTTTAATCACTAAAGAAGTTTTATTCAAAGTTGACGTTTTTTAACGATATACCTAGATAAAAACAAATGAGTTGCCCCAAAACCTTTTACCATATTATTAGCACTGAAGTGCCAGCTTTGATTATTAGACATGTTTATCAAATCTTATAATCAGAGGGTGAAAAATTTAGGAAGTATAGAATTTTTAAATTTATACCAAGTTTTTCACAAGCAAAATTTCCACCTAAAATACACCAGTTAGGTTAGTTAGGTTAGGATTTTCGAAAGAAGTCTAATATACGTTACCACGTGCACCGTCCCGATAAAGACGATCAGATATCGAATGCTCAATTCACCGAGACGGTTAGCGATACGGTAGCTCAATTGTTAGAGCGACGGGACGGTTTCCCAGAGGTCGCGGGTTGGAATCCCTGCCTATATCCGTTTATTTTTCATTCTATATTTAAAAAAAATAAAATACAGAGTAATTCTCGTTATAGCCCTTAAATATTTATAATAAAATATAATGATTATTCAGTCAATAATCCTGGATATTTTGGTCTATGTGGCCACGAAACAACGCCTGTCATTGTGGACATATCGCGTATACTCGTAGCATCGCGCCTGTCACTGCCCGTCACACCGCCCCTCACTAGGGCGGATACGATATGAATTTAAAAGAATAATTGTTTTTTAAACTATTGCTAGCGAGTTTGAAATGGTTTTGTTTTTTCTATTGGTTTCAAGTGGATTTTAATCTGTTTGTTATCAGATTATTGCTTTTTAATTGTTTTTTCATTTCCTTTCAAAACTATTTTTTTTTAACTTTCATTTATTTCTCACCTGTTTTTGTTTTTTATAATATTGTATAGTTGAAACGATTGAATAGCAGATCAATATGGACTTAATAATAATACTCTATATATTTTTATTATTGAAAAGACTTTTAATATTTAATTACTTTGAATGATAAGTATATACGTATATAAGCATCTAGTGCATAAAATGTAACAAAGGTTAACAACGTTTTCGTCAAAATAAACTATTTAACTTTGAAATTTGATAAATTGATAGTTTATTATCTGATTTATTGATCCGCTTAGGAGGATTTAAAATTTTTATGAATGTCATAAATATTTAAATATATATATTTATACACACAAGTTATACGAAGTACGAACTTTCTTTGTCAATTTAGATATATGGTTGAATCCCAATAAACTAGAAATATTATTTAAAAATTGGTTTAGCTACATTTACCAACAATATTAAAGTATGTAAAGTACGCAGGTAAAACACTTTTTGTTATAAAACTTAAAGCTCTTACTGGCGGTTTATTTATTTAACTTATTTAAAATTTAAATTAAACTTTATAACAAGACTTCTTAATACTGCGCAAGACACTGTGTTCATTCTCTTAGCAATTTAAACTTTTCTAGATTCGTATATGAAATTAGAATGTCACTTTTATCCAACAAAGTTGTGGAACAAAATAATTATTGTTGGCTTGAAGTTTGAAATAAGTATTATAACATAAAATAAATAAAGTATTAAGTAAGTAAGTACCAGTTCCTCTTGCTGGACATAGGTCTATCTATCAAATAACAAAAAAAAATACGTAGCTGAACCCTCCACGGTAATCCTGGATTACTGATGCTCATTACAGTATTCTTCTTATAGTTGTTTTCCTGGATCGAACCAAACACCCTCAAATATCATCATCATCTATTGGATAATCGTCGTACCCGTTATTACAATGGTTGTCTTACTATTTATGTTAGAAACTTAAAGCCTCAGTTAACCTATAAGTTTTACGCTAGGTATATTACCCATCAAATCAGCATAGACTATAAAATAACAAGTGTCATCTTGCTCCAGTCATAATTCTGGAATTGTATTTTGTTAACGTCTTCTGTTATAAAATATGATTTTAAGACTGTTAAAATTTTTATGAAACAATATGCATAAAGTTGTGAAAGCGGTAGTAAATTCTGAGCTAATCCAACTATATTTCGCTCATACAAACGTAAAGAAACAATTCTGTTGAAACACATAAAATCCCGAATACAAAGCAGAACAAAAAATAAAGCTCTTAGAATTAAATGAAAAACTTTATTCTTTCGGATTCATTCGTAATTTACAGTTCAACGAGCCGGGTCAAATGTCAGGTTGAAATTTTTAAAACGGATTTTAAAGGATCAGTGAAAAGCCACTCCATAAATAACGGTTAGTGAAGTCATCAAAAGGGTGGCAGCGACGTTCAGGACTGTCATGTGAACCCACCATCAATCTTGGAAACGGTCGCCGCGTATTATAGTCATGGGGATATTTAAATTAAGATAGCGGAAAGCAGTGACAGATCTAACGACATTAGAAATAAATATTGTGACTGAACCAATTTTAATGTAACTTTTGGTATGATACACAAATATGAAATCTAAATTTATATAAATTTAAATAAATAAATACGTTTAATATGGCTATACATGTTTATAGATATTTTTCAAAACATCTTAAATTTTGGCAAAAATTATATTTATTTGATTATTTAATGTATTTTAAATAAACTTTTGATATATAGCTAATTTTAAACTGATTTATGATTTCAATTTTTAGTAGGTAAATACTGAAACTGTAACTTAAATTTCGCTAAAAGTTTAAACATAAATCAAAATACAACGAAATAATGCATTGAAATAGTTCAGTATTTGAATTTTTAACTATAAAATATGTGACTTTTAGTTTGTATATTATTTGCAATTCCAAAATAAGGCATAAAATGTGGCAAATAATGTATGTTACTTGAATTATTTGACACAAAAGCCTCAAAGTGAAGGCTTGAACGCCCTTGTCTCGCCTTGACTTGCAATCCATTACAACTCGACTTCAACCCAGGAAGTGGGGAGGTACACTCAATACTTAGCATATTTACGCAACTGATAAATGTCTGTCTTTTTTCTTTCTATCGCACTGTGACGTGAATGAAACTGTTGCATTTTTCTTTAAAGATTACAACGATAAAAAACGAAGTCCTTTATAAAACTCCGCTCTGAAATATCCAAGTGTTAACTGCGCGATTAACTGAGAGATTAATGGATACTTTTAATGGACTCTTTATAGTTCATTTATCGAATAAGTAGATGCATTATTTGATAATTATTAAATAGCATCCTATGGTATAACATCGTTTAAAAAGTTTATATTGAACTAGTCTTTTATTCGCGGCTTCGCCCACGTGCCATTCGGATATATAGATATAATGTTTTTAATAAATTCGACAGGGCTTATATTTAATAAGTGCACCTTTGCCTACTCCTTGAGGGATTTTATATATAAAGGCGTGATGTTTTAAATATTATGCATATATGTACATATATGTTTAATAGATTAGTGGGGAAGTTGACACGCTAACATTGTTAACATACAAAGTCGGACACACCTTTCTACAAAGTGGGAAGGGAGCCTCAAATATCAAAAATCCTTTCTAATAAGAATCCTAAAGTTTCTACAGTGTAGAACGTATGCTACAACGCATACAAAGTTTCAAGTGAATCCATTGAAGAAATGAAAAGTTTCAGTTTATCCTTTTTTATCCTAGGGGAGATTTCTGAAAATTCTCTTTGTTCCCTCGAACACCCCCCCCAAAAACGCACGTGCTAAATTAAAGCTTTTTGCATTTAGTCGTTTCGGCTGTGCGTTGTCTGTCAATCACTCAGTAACGGAAATATTTTATGAATATATATAGAAGATTACTTGTGATAATCTAACCACTTCATTTGTACACATCAACAACCCCTACCTAATTTTGTGAAATGTCTTTGAAAAGGTTATTAAAAAATTCATTTAATATTTATTTCTCCAAAAGAATATTAATACTAAGCTAATATTAATCCAATTCCAAATATTGCGCTTCAATGAAAATTAAAATGGAAATTTAAAATAATCGAGAGGGTGTTTTATATGGGGTGCTATTTGAATGGACTTTTTATGGGGCAATAATATAGGGACTTTCTTCTCTTAAGCCACCATTAGTGTGTCTAACAAGGGTTTCGATCACTAAAAGGTAATTATTTGTTATATGGTACTAAATTATCGATAATAGCATTTTAAAATAATAGTTTAATAACTCGAAAACCTATTGTGTGTTTGTTTTATTTTTTCCCACCCCACTTGTTGACTATCTTTTTAAAAATAGATGTAGTATAATTTTATATGTGAATTGAATTTAAAATACAGAAACAAAATCAACATTGTTTTCCGTTTAACTCTAGGTTGAATTTAAACGGTTATTTAACTAAAATATTTTTTACACAAATAAGTCATTATTGTATTGGTTAATGAATTGTGTTATAACTTGTTCAGCGATTTCCTTAAAGAAGTATTTCTGTGTAAATATATTAGCAAAGTATATGGAATTATCTCGATCAAGAACAATATCCATTAGGCCAATTTCTGTTAACGTACAATCAATTAGGGACCCCCACTTTAAAAAGTTTCACCGCCCTCTCGAAAGCTATATTTATACAAATAGCATTACAATATAAAGACAACTTTGGGCGGTAATAACCAAAGATAAGAAGGATAATTTGATCAGATGATCACATCGAGGGTTCTATTATTGTCGATGTATAGCGGAATAATATATGATGGTAAGGACCTTCTACCTCACACACACAAACTAATACACACACACACACAAGCACTTTCGCTATATTGTAATTTGATAACAACAGATTAACGGATTTCTTATCTTACTTAAGTAATATAAATTTCACTTACATATTTTATAAAATTCTTAGCACTTTACCTTGTATATCACCTACAAGGGAGACGAATTCGTACTGTGACAGAAGTAATAGACAAAACATTACTTTTCTTTTCCGACCTGATGTGAAGAAACAATTTATATCCACCAGCGTGACACGTAAGACCTCTTTATAATAACAATGTGAATGATACTCACGTTCTTAGCTAATATAACACTATGTCAGATCTTCTCACTACCCCTGAGTAATAGAGAAACATTTTATAACAAATTTATTATACTGAAAGGGGAGATCCAAAAATTTGCTTACACAAATGTAGTTTATAGAAATGTTAGATTCAGTCACGTCACTAATATATATATAAAAGATTTTATGTACGTAGTATTGTTTAAACTTTTAACTTACTAGATAATGCTTATTATAACTCTGTTGAGAACTTTTATTTTGATTTTTAAGTTTTATAATAATTCTATTATATAAATAATTTTATTAGGTACACGTTGTATAAAGGCTATAAAGTTAAAAAATATAATTTTAAATAAAGAATTACTTTTTACAATGAGGGACACATTTAACTCTTATGTTGTATGACATTATATACCAGGATATTAATTTTAACCTCAAATATCTCGGGTGAAGCGGTGATTGCTAATAAATGTCCGTGCAATGTGCTCAGTCATGCCATAATGAACTCGCATCACCTCCGAAAGAAATTCGCTAGTCCGAACACGTAGAATAGGGAAGATTCTCCCTTTGGCACCAGTGCATTAAAATGAAACATTACTGATCGGTACTGCTACAAAATACAGACAAATGTGTTCGTGTTACAATATTAACTAAGCACCATATATCTTTGTCTGGTATACGATTCGATGTACATGATGTTCTATGTAAATTATCTCGTTTAGCTTAGTTAGAAACATGTTCTATATCTGTTTTTAAATATCCTTCGAATTCATATTATGATATTGCTTTATACAATAAAAAGGTTATACTTTTAAGAAATATTCGTTAATTGTTTTGTAAATTTAAATTAGTTCTTTTTTATTTCGTTGATACTGAGTAGTTTTTACATTTATGGTGACATTACTTGCTACAGATTAAAAAATAAACAATACATTTCAACGTTAAGTGACATTTTAGGCGTCCCAAATATCACAATTAACTATAAGTATTAATACTGTTTCCCCCAATGTTTCCGCGCTATTTCGCCTTTGCTTATTGCTTAGGGTGTTGCCCGCGCAATTTTATTGCCACCAATTGTATCTTGTATACACTACGACACTTTCCCTCTATGAATGTCATACTTTATTATGCCTTCCCCCAATTTAAGAGTTTCTAGTACAAACACTTGCTTACTGACTCACTTAATTTTAACGTATTGAAATTTAGGTCTTAAGACTCTTGTTATAGAGAAGAGAATAAATTAGACTAGTAACCTATTAACTCCTGTTCGGTCGCTGAACAATATATTGTTTATAAATAGGGATTTATTTTTTTCATAAAACCTCAATTGAAATTTCCATTTTAATTTCGCTGTCGGAATATTATTGAATAAAACATACATGGTTGTGTATCAGTAAATTGAGGTTTATTTTAAATATGAGTTAAAACTGTATTCTTTTATATTAATACAAAATAATTCGTTAAGGAATAAATATTTGTTAATAATATAATTGCATTCGTTCGTTTATTTTATAGCGGTATTTTATTTAATTATGTTTTTAATTAACCGGTAATATTTACAACCCTTAATAATATTAAAAATCTGTAATACTGATATTAAATAAACAAAATGAAGTAACTGTAGAGTACTTTAATATTTGATGACAAATAAGAAGAATCATAATTTAAGTAAACTCAAAACAGTCGTTCAAAGTTGTCTAGCGATCTTTCAAGACCGCAGGCTATCTCGCTGTTGAAGCAATACCAACTTGCCATTAAAATAATGAATGACGTTTTTCTTATTATTATCATTATTTTACAAACATATAATGTACAATTCAATCATTCATTGAAATAAATTATAAGTTTATATCGAAAATTATTAACAAAATATTAAAAGACATAATTGTCGATAAACAATAATAACATAATAGAAATGGTCAAAAGTAAGTGTATTTGAAAAAAAATAATTAAATCCATATTGTAGTTAATTATTAAGTTATAGAGATGCATCTCGATTAGAGTTTCCGCCAACAGCATATAATTAACATTAAAAAACAGACAAACTTTATTACACTCCTTTAAATGGGATTATGGAATACTTACAGATAGATGTATATAGATACTTATAGATACAGGTCTACAGTCATCAAGGACTAATCCAAAATTTAAATCTAAGATTTATTAGTCGTTTATTATTAAGCTATGTTTATTTAATACGAAGGCATATAATATGTATTATAAATTACAAGAGGGTTAAAGCCCGTGGCAAAATAGAACGTAGCGCCTTACTCTACATAAATAGCGCGACAAAATATATTACTATTTCAAAACTAATATAAGCCATTTACTTATTATTGATAACGTAAAGGTTCGGATGGGTTCGTCTGATAGAACAAGGAAATATTATATTTATTAGAACCACTAATTCGAAATAAATTATTTATATTTAGAATACAATAATTGGATAAGGAAGAATGAATATCAGATATTTATGTCCATTGCGAAAAGGAATTAATATTTTGATTTCCTTAGAAATTAAGATTGAGAAGAATTATACGCCCTAGATTTGTATTTAAGGATACTTTATAGGTGAAAATTCAGATCACAAATATTTGTATGAATTAGATTTATACTATAAATGCGAAAGTGACTCCATATATTTGATTGTAATTTTTTTAATACGAAAACAGCTAAACTAAACAAATTTCAAAAATTCAAATCTGAATAATATTGCATCGTAGGAAAGGAAATATTAACCTATTGTCTTAAAAAACTGGGGAAGGTGAGATGAGGGGTGATAGTTTGAAAGGGAAAACCATTATTTCACAAGTTAGGGATTCAGGCTTTTGGCAAAAAATACAAAATGATTTGTTTAAACTTTTTAAAATATCATCCCATAAGAGTGTAAAGAAAAGAATTATTTCATCATTCATGAAATGTAATATTTACATTATATTTTAAAATATAAAGACATATCAACATATATTTTTAAAACAGCAAGCACATTAACTAGACCCGATAAGTAAAGTAAAGTAAGTAAAAACATTTATACCCGTGCGGAAAAAGATCGTAAATTATGAAAGAATGTTTTCAAGTTGCAATATTTAATATTAACAGCTTGTACCTGAAAGTGAATTTTATTTGTTGTAAAAACAAACGTAAAATAAACATGGCTTACAGGTTCTGAAATATTATTTACGAAGCAAACAATTGTATTGCGGGGATTTTGTATTTTATGCAAACAAACCGATAAGCGAGAGTGGCGTGACCTAGTGATAAATTATTTTTGTAGAAATCCTTCCTGCGTAACAACGATAACCATTATTATATGTTGTCTGGATTCGGATTTGGGTTTGTATTTATTTGTAAGCATTTATTGGTTTCATAATCGAGCGTTGTTATATAAGATATGTTACAATCTTCATCAAATATTCGATAATCCCCTTTTCTATCTGGAAAGGATAATATTAAGTTATACGGCTTTAAGGACATATGTACTTTTAAACAATAAATATTGAACATATTAACATAAATGACAGAGTTCTATCTCTGTTTAATCAACACATTAATGAGTTAACTTCTGTTGCAAAAGTTACGCCAAACTATCGGTATGTTATGTAAGGTTATATAATTAGGACTACGTAATAAGTCGCTTCTCCGTAACTCAAAAAACTAATTTAGATCTTATATTATAACTATTAGTACTACTTAGGTGAGATAAAATATAAACTATACACGTTTCGTTACTAACGTGTTATTTTCATAGCCATAACGTAGATATTAAAATACTACAGATTTTATTAACAAAGTTAAATGAATTCTTGAAATCTCGAAAATCAGCATCATGTTACAGTATTCATAACTTGTTAGCATCGACTCAATATACAACTGATACCCTCATTCCAATGCCGCGGGCAAAACCTTGTGCATCTGAGCTATCAAAGCTCTTCGATCTACGTTAATGTTTACCTGGAGATAACAAACGGTAGAAAATTTACAGTTTACTGTTGACAAGATGAACGGAAGCCTTTATCTTTACAAAGAAACGATCTTTATAGCGGCTATTATAAGCTAAGAATATAGTTTTGTTGTTCCAGGTTAACTTGATTTATTCGAAAACTGTTAAATAATTGGTAAAGATTTCAAACTATAACCGTTCACCATTATTTATTCTGCTAAATCTTTAAAAGTTTGTTGATAGTTAAAATGTTAGTTAACTTTAAAAGATTAACATAATATAATAAATTTGTTAACTTGTCATAATCAAGATGGTTAACAATATTAACAATTATGTTCTCAGTATGTTCAGTTAGTTCCATTGTCTTTAGCGCTAGTTAAGTTCGAGATCATTAGGTTAATTGAATTGCTGATGTTATCATTCCGATAGAAGCTCAGTGGATATCTGACAGAGATCAATCGGTCTCATTACTGAGTTTATGTACTGTATCTGAATAGGCGATCTGTCATTCATCCTCTTCAGATGTGGTATCCATTTTCTCGTGGATTCTAAAAATAATTCAAATAAATAATGTACATATTTTTTTATTTCATTTAAAAGATATATAATAACAAATGATAATTTTACTTTTAATAAATTTTTAATAAGATATGATTAATGCTTAAAAAATATTCGGTATTTTTTTCAATATTTACTAAAAGCAATGTTGGAGGACTAACAAAACATGTTCAAAATATGATATTATATATTTTAAACATTGTTTATTATATGAACATTAGTTATTTGTTAATAAATAAATCTTATATCTAATTTTATTTTCAGCCTGTGGCAAACTTTTATTATAAGGAAAAATAGCCTGTGGCAAACTTTTATTATACAATATCTCGTAGATAACGACGCGATAAAAACTTGAACTGTAATCATAAAATCGATTTTACTTTCAATTCTCACCTTCCACTTAACCGATTCAAAAAGTCAAAAGCTCAAAAATTTTACCTAATTTCATGAATCCATACCCACATTTACTATACTATGCACATGGTATGTCAAATGAACCTGATATTTCGGCGGTCATATCAAATCCTTTAGTAGGGTTCTCAAAGGCAATACCTTCGTCAAGTAGAACCTCACTTGACGTACGGAACCTTTTCAATTTCGTTGATATAGATGATCAGCCGATATTAAGTCTAGAGCATTCTGATTTACATGAAACTTATTAAAAAATACTGGCTTACGGGGATAACTCGCGAGCGTGCCCGATATGAAAGTGGAATAAATTATGCATCTCTAGATAAATTAAAATATTTAATCAATGAAAGCGTTGCCTTTGAATATAAATGATATTAAATTTTATATTTACAATATTTGCATATTTCAAATACATTTTCATATATTACTAGCTTTTGTCCGCGGTTCCACTACAAAGACAGGGTTACATTATTACTATATATTGTTACTATGACATAAAAAAATCCTTATATATAAAAAACACGTTTTAAACCATGGTTAACGAAAATATCTAATTTATTTTAGTCAAAACGTCATATTACCCAAGCCGGCTCGCATAAATGTGAGTGGAGCCTTAAATTGTCGTGAAACTGATCCAGCTATTCCTGTATGTATAAACTTCATTAAAAGTTGTCCTTGTAACAGCAGTGTACACAGACGTATTACATTAGCCCTGCACAGTGTTTAAACGTAAACCATAAAGCTCACTCATCATGCCTAAACCGTAAATTTAAAAGCCTTCGCTACTCATGAGTCTGGAGGGATCCCCTCCATTATCATAAAATAACGCGGTTTCAGTTTCTTTTGATGTGTCGTTAAATATGAAAATATGTAGAGTGAAGAACAAAATGTTACACTTAATTTTATGGTATAAAAATAATACTTGAGTATATGTTTGTAATATACTATTTAAAATGAGGATGAAAAGGACAAAAAAAACCTGGGTATAAAATTAAGCTTATGTATTTTTTCGGTTATAATAACGTCATGATGAAGTTAACACAGTTAACACAATTTACATAATTATGGATCTAAGACTTGTAATAATAATAAAGCGTTTTAAAATGAAATTCTATATTTAATATAGCTTTCGTATATTAGAGCAGCGTGTAGTGGTGGGATGCCTTAGTTCACAGAACAGCGGTGGAGATTGGGCGAGATCACAGGTGCAAGGTGTTCTCAGGTTGATCGTTATTCATTCTACATACTCAGATTTTAATGAAGCAAACATAGCATACATGATTACATAATAATTTATTGTTTTATATTACAGTTATGCAGTTACGTGTAAATCTTAATACTGCGCTTCCAAGATCTAATTACATTTTATAGCGTAACTATAGCGTGGCTTAGTTCATTTTACTTATAACTTAAAACTAAAACGTATATTCATGATTAACACATAAAAAAACACTGTTTGTAGATCATAATTCACGCACTTGCGTTACTGTAAGTTAAGTAAAATAAATGACCAACTATAACATAGTAGGTAAGAGTGGCAAATAGAAAAATTGCTGTAACCTACCATCATTAGTTGAACCTGTCGCCCTCCGAGTGGCGGTAACCCCCCGGGACCGCGAGCGTGATAACGTCCTTCGCAGAATACGCGGTGAGACGTGGATTTCACTGTATGTCTCCTAAACAAGCGATTCTCGTGTAGATTTGTATAATGAGCAACAAAAATTCTTCAAATTGATTTGGGTCTAGCGAGTGAAAAAGATTACTACAAGTTTAAAATACTTTCTAAAAAGACTTCAATCTCAGTTTGATTTTTTTTTTTCATTCTCGTGGGTTTAAATTAAAGAAGCTATCAAATGATGAGTTTAAAAAAGACTTCATCACGGACAAAGCTATTCTAACTTAAACTTAAGTTTATTACCTTTCTCATACGACTTCTTTGAGGCCAGATTACTGTTTATAAAAAAAATGATAGATTTTGTACATCGAAATATTTATTGTTGTTGTTACTAAAATAATATTAACAAATCACTTAAAGTTCATATTTTAAACATTTACTTAAATTAACACAATTCATTAACTTATCAACACAAACAACAAAACCTTTTTTTATTTCAATTAATTGGTTTTCATTGTTCTTAAAGTATACTCTTCACATATTTACACTTGCATATGTAAAAATAATAGCATATATGTATGTATATTCACACGTTTGCATACAATAATATATTATTATGAAAAATACGTTTTTAAGTATATTTCATATAGTAACTTAAGTAGAAATACCTTTTATTTTAATAATGTTAAACCATCAAGTTTAATGGCCACCCCAAATATCTTTATACTGAAGGTAAATTACATTAACTATCCGGATTGACACGAACGACCCGGCCGAGGAATATCGTATTAATATATAACTTTAAAAACAAACCACATTATGTACTATTGTGATATATTACATTTATTTTACCCACTTAAATGTTTTATACGAATACTAGCTTTTGACAACGGCTTCGCTTGCACTGTATACGTATAAAAACTATCTTGTTATTTCGAACAACCGTCCAAAAGTTATTTATCTATCCCTCGAGAATAGTGTTTCTTTTTGGGATAAAAGGTACCAGTGCAAAACTTCATGGTGATCGAATAAAATGTAACAAACAAACCAACGAAGTCGCATTTGCATATATAATACTAGTAAGGATTGAAAGAAATAGAACTTTGATATAATATTATGGACTTAAATGCCTTCCAACCTACATTAAGCCTACGTACGAGAGGTTGTAGGTATTTCCTGATAGGTGTCAGATTTAAGATAGAGTGAACTTAGTTTCTAAGCTACTCCTACGCGAACCTTCAATTTACAGAAATATTTAACCTATACCTACAATTCTAATACATAAATAAAGTCAATTCAAACTAAGAACGATTAGACAACCTTATACCTAAGCAAAAAGGTTCTTGTAAGTCGTGATGGATATGCTCGAAGGTTTCTAAGTAATAAGATTAAAGGTTAATAAAGCTGCTATGAATTCCGTAGTATGCGGGTAGCGTGACGTTTTCTCAACTTAGAGATAAATTACGACTAATTATGGACTTAACAAACAGAAATGATAACAGAGCTGTGGCTTTTTAGAAATTACGTTCTATATTTTTATTTAAGTAAAAGCATTAAATTGCTTCAGTAATATTTTATACAAACATTAAAAATGTAATGCTAAAAGGAGAAATATATCGTTTATAATTATAACATCATTAAACAAGAATTTTTACAACCTTATCAAATATGCAAATATTTTTTTACGAGTATTTCAGTTCATTATATTGTAATGTTAATGCTTAAGTTATTTATTACTGAACTACTTTTACGACTTTAATATATATTTAATGCACTTCGTTACTTCAAGTTTATTCATAAATGGGTTTTGTTTGTGAGTTATATTTAATATTAGCAGGAGTTTTCTTGTTTTTATTATAAATAATATGATAGTACATATAGTTTATAGCTTTGTGGTAATAACATCTATCACATATCTTTTTATGCCCTAAAATGTATCTTTATATTACCTTGATAATAGATTTCCACTCAGAGGAAATTTCATAAAACGGTAAATGGATCTTAAGATATGTTTAACAATATATTTAAAACTTTAAATTCAAATATTTCGTTTTAATATCGTATAATTATAAAAATAATTTGTTGCAAAAGTAAAATAAATATATAATAAAATAAGGTAACAATTGAGTGTAGAAAGGCCTAAAGTACGATGATTACCCCGACTTAGTTAACATTCATAAATACATCTCAAAGTGTAAAATAGGATCCATTTTGGGTATGTAGATTCTCGATTATTTCTGCTGGTCACACCTCCAATCCCTAAGGACAGGGGCAGGACCCTCCTTACAACAAAAACTCTATTTACGACCTGACAATATTGTTAATTTTCGCCCCCTATAACCCCTGGGTTCGGATGATGTCTTAAATATTACTGACTTTATACAATGAAGCAATATTTTAGAACTGAATTTTAGTTTAATATATATAACTTCATGTATAAATTTTGGGTTTTGACTTCGTACTTTTCCAGCACTAATAATGTATTAGTTCACTTGCATAGTGAATGCATTAACATTGTGGTTAGACTAATATATACTAAACTGGTTAAACCAGTATCAGACGTCAGGAGGGATAACCGGAACTGATGGTGAACTTAACATGCTTGCCGTAACACAGAGGGTGTAAATGCTATTTACTTCCACTGAAATAATCATTATATACCAACATCCTGTATTCAATATGAATAATTTGTGTGCATTTATAATCACCTAATATACCTATGTGTACAGTATGGTTGGAACAATAACATACGTAAAATCTTTTGTTAAAAAAAAAAAACAAAAAAATATTATTGTTTATTATACCTTGTCGGAGATAATAAAAATCATAAACTTATCACATTTCATATTGTTTTGTCGTTCGTTTTAATTAGTAAAGTATATTAATTAATTAAAGATATTTGTTCAATGTTTTTCATTAGAAGCAATCTGGAAGCTTTCATAATATTTTCAGATCTCGGGAGTATTTTTTTAAAACATTCCCAATAATCTTGTTTTGTGTTGCTTAGAAGATAAAATATTTTCTTTCTGGGTGGTAAATAAATATTCCAAGTGACTGTTTAGTTCGGTATAAGGCGTTTCTTATAAATCGCCATGACGAGAATTTCAATTTAATTCACCTCGAGTGACCTCTTTTTATGAGAGGTTGGACCTGACTTGTTTAAATTCATTTGATTCCAAGGCACTCGCTTTTAAAATAACTAAGGATGACTTTTCCATTCTATTTTTAACTAACTTGTAGATATTACTACTGGATTTTCCTTTTCTTACTTGACTATGTAAAAAATACAACAATAATAATACAACATTATAATAAAATAATTAATTAAAGTAAATATCTTAAACGTGTTATGTTTAGTTACTATCTTTGACCAGCGACTTCGTCTTCTTCCCCTCCTTCCGAAGCCAATAAAAAGCCATGTAACATTACTTAAATTAATTATTAAATTAACTTCTATTTTTATTTTCAATCTGTGTAGTATACTGCACAGATTTACCTCGTCACTTATGTATTATATGTACTTTATATGAAACAACAGCATCAAGTTAATGAAAAATCACAAAAATTTCAAGTATAATCCAGTCAGAAATTTTTGTTTCCTTTGTCAGTACAATTTCTCTCAGCTTCCGAGCTTAACACAAGCTACGAGGATCGTATGCGATAGTTTGACTCAGGTTTCCCTTTATACTTTTAACCGCTAAAATATTGTTTCTGGAAAACACGATACCAGCAGTACACTGCCTGTATGCTATGATTTTATTAGCTAGATAAGACAGCAATTGGTATTTTTTTGCATGCTATTTTTTTGCATGCTATTTTTTGATTTTAAATTTACTTAAAAGTTTTCCGTATTTCTTAATCACTTTTATTACTTTATTTAACTAATTTATATATAACATATAAACTATATATAAAAAACAAACACTAAAAATATTTTTACCAAATAATAAAATTTTCAAAACGTTTTCAAAATAATGGTCGTTTCTATTACAACTATATCTATGGTTTTCTAACAACACAGAATAGGTATAATCCGATGCCTTGTATATTGAACTAGCCAATATCAAGTTAGTGCTACAAACCTAGTTGGCTTGAATCCTATATATTGTCTAGGTTCTGTCGCTCTTTTATGTCACACACATTTAAAATATATAAAGTATTTTTTTTCCATAGTTATTAATATACAGGGTATTTAACTGGCCACCTCTTACAAACAGCCTCTTTACATCAATTCCAACCACATTTGTTTTACGACTTTTTACAAATTTTAACGAACAACACAAAAAAAAAACAAAACAAAAAAAAATATCTCTCTTTTAATTATTACTCTGTATTTTGTCAGATATTCTTAAAAAGTTAATGCCCGAATACCATACCTACGCTTAGAGTTAATACCAGTTCAGAGGCAGCAAATATTTTTTTGCATGGGAAAACTTAAATTTTTAAAACTATGAATTTTAAAAAGTCATAGAACAAATGTTGTTGGGATTGATGTAGAGAGGCTGCAAGAGGTGGCAAATTAATTACAAATAACCTTGTGTATGTAAACAAAATGTTATAAGTTATATTTAAAATATAATTTTATCATATAAAATTATAATCACAGGCTATTAAATTATAAGCATAGATAGATCAATAAAATCATTAAATACAACTTCAAAATCATTCGTAATCGGAAAGAATTTTGATTTTTCTTCTAAATTCAATATTAGCAGACGGCATAATAACAGTTCCATCAATTTAAATTTGTCTTTTGATTCTTTTTAACATCAGGTACAAATCCTTTATTAGATTTAAAAGAAAATTTATGGTGTTACTAAGCTGGAACAGGTCGTATTTTAGACGCCGTCTGTGAGTAACATTACTCTCCTTTTCGTTATCAACATTATTCAATTAGGGATGATAAAGTAGTTTGGTATTATTTAGGTAATAAGTGATTTTGAAGGTATAGATATCTTAAGTACATATTCAATATTAGTAACAGCATCTATATCAAATCTCTCTCGCAAAACTTAATTTGCTATATTTTGTTTTATTTTAACAAGCAATTAATTTATTTCCATGTTTGTAGCAAATAGTTTAATTATATTAGGTTTAGTGAAACGCTCATATTGCTTTGTGGTTTAATTTACCTAACAAATTATTTGCTTTTTGCAATAATACCAGTGGGAATTAAATTGATTATTTCAATATTAAAATATAATAAATAATTGAATCAATTACATTAAATTTGAATTGCATTTGAATAGGTATCTTATTAACTATCAAACTCCTCAGAAAAAAGAAGATGCATGCACCTGCAGGTACCACTTCAGAACACACCCTTCCAATTAATTACAGGACACGAAGCTCATCCACAACGATGTTCCTCTGCTAGTTGGCAGGTTAGAGGTTATGGGATATATTATAAGGATATCCTAGTTTTATCACGGTGTTGTTTTGGTCAGACGTGGACAGACAGACATATGTGTTTATCATGAATGTATATTTTTCCGGATAGAAACCGAACCCATAAATTAGTAAACATGTCAAGTCAAGTTATGGCATGTCATGTCAATGTCAAGCATTGTTTCCGCCACTCCAGACCATCGTCACATTAATAATGAATATTCTTTAGTTACAGAACTTATTTGTACCGTCTATGATTTGAACAAAGTAGGGATGGGGCGCTACAATTAAAGAAGGTAAATTTTAAGAACTGATTTTATGTTAAACGATACCGAGTGCTTGATATGCTAACCAGACCTGGCCTTATGTCTAATAGTTGGGTATAGATAAAGTGTCATAAAAGTAATCTATTGAACTGAGATTCAATTTTAGAAGATTCAATTTTAGATTCAATTTTAGATAATTAATTCAATATATAACCAATACTTACTAAAAGTTTTAATAAAAAAGGCCCATTGATAATTAATAAAACAGTGGAATCAATTTTAATGTGCTATAATCGGACTCTTAAATGTTGCAATATTTAATACGTATATAATTTTTCTGATATAATAATTGTAGTTTCGATTTTTTTACATCAACACTATAATTAAATTTAGTTATAATAGTTACTTCATTACGATGAGCTTACGATTTACATAAGCTTAAATGGCTCGTTCTGTCTCGATCGATCCAGTCCTTATAAAAGCTAATGTCTATTGACTACAACAAGACACGGCTTAACCCACTTTTATATTTTAAAAGTTTAATACGACGACATCAAAAATTCTAAAACAAATAGGTGTCAAATCGAATCTCTACATTGAAAAAGTTTGACTACGCACACGTACATATGTGTAGTGCAAAAACAATTAGTAAAACGAAACAATTTAAGTAGTTTAAATTTATTGTTTTTTCATAGTATATATTTGTAAGTATTTTAATTATTATATCTATGTACAACTTATGTACATTAGATTCCAGTATATATATATACATCAGTATAATTAAATATTATTATTATATGACTAGTATTATTTGTATGTGACCTGAAAATTTAGATTTCAGAGCTTAACCTAGGTCCTAGACGTTTGAAATTTTGGCGATTGTGTTAGGTATAATGAGTTACTACACCCAGACATGTTGGAGTTACCTATAGGTATACTTCGGTAGATGTTACTGGATATCCTAGACGAGTTGAGCTGCATGCGTCGAGTGTAAGCTAATTATGTTAGTTTTGACAAGATCTTTCCCTAAAACTTTAATATGTACTACGTATTATGTGCTATGTATTATGTATTGTATATTAAGTATAATTTACTAAGTAATATGTACATACGTATGTATTATTGAAAAAAAATTGAGTGTAAACATTATTTAATTCGGTCCCTCCAATTCCATTTCTTATATTTAGGAAGTGAACTTTGATTGTGATTCATCCTATAGTGAAACTTCTCTTTTGCTATATCAATTATTTATATAGCATCTACACCCCAATAACACCGAGATTAAGGTTGATCCGCTATCCCGTACTAAGAAATAGGGACCCTTATACCGTAGGTACATACCATACCTTTGAATTCATAACGTAAGGCTCACTTCCAGACAGGCGGTCAGTCCACTAGCCAACCCTACACTACAATTGGGTGACCGGATGGACTCTAGTACATCCATCTAACCGATAAGTAGGCAGCTAGCCGAACTTCTTTGGCCTCTGCTCAAGTTCAAGGGAAGTGGAATAACAAGCACTTTGCCTTTTACTGTTCAATTTAACCTCTCACTACTCACGAAATTCGACAAGCGCTCGATAACTGTGGTGACCGATCGTTGCCGAACATCTGCAGCTAACCACGATACAACTGCAAATCCATACCAAAACTGGTACCTTGTCGTAGGAATCGGTGTTCCGCAAACCCCTGATCTGAACAACTGACCCGTATTTCAGCTGTAAACTACAGCTGGGTGTCTCCATCACTTTTTAACTATCTTAGATACACCTTATGACATCTACGTGTAACAGGGTTGACTGTAATTGTGACAAGTTAAGTACAATAGCAGCTACTCTCAGGTCATTCCATCAAGTCAAACGGTAAACTTGTCAAAAATAACAAAACGAGCCTAAGCTCACCACACCCAATTCTTTTTGTCTAAGAAATTTACTAGCATCCATCCATTAGTGTATCTTCATGTCATTCTCTCGTGTTAATACAAATTATTAACAATAATTACGTTCTTGTAAAAAAATAAAATTTACAAAAATAACACAAAACAGAATATTGCGCAAATTGTAAAGTATCAAGTTTCGTTATATTAAATATTTTGTGTTCGTATAGCGATCTTTATCAATAGAAACTTTTGTCTACAAACGGCATAGTAAAGAAAGACTCACGAAAACAGTCTCACAAAGACTTTCGTGGTATTTGAATTTTAAAACATTTGAAATCAACTAAATCAATCATCTAAAAAAGCAAATGAAATATTCCTTGAAATACCGAGTTCATTAAAATTCATGGTTAACTAAAGATGCCTGAAATAAATAGAAACAATTTAATTTACATTGTGAAATATGATGTATTCAAGTTTTTTCACAAGTTTTGAGTTGATTGACATACTCAAATACATAAAAATACAAATAATATTTAATATTATTCCTGCAAATAAAGAAAATATTTGATTAGATATTTTTGTAATCTTATTCGACACAATGTATAATGTTTTTAAGACCATAAAGTATTATATACCCTCAACAGATGAATGCTACCTTAGCGAAATTTACGTGTTGAAAATTTATTGACGACAGACGGTCAACAAAATTTACTACCGAGTGTAAAAATTTTACAATCCAAATTTACATGCAAGTATTTAAATATCCTCTCAATACTCTAGGGACTTGACATCGTACTGTATTTTCTGATTTTCTGTAATTTAAGCTTTATGAGATTCTTTTTTTATAAATTATAATTGTCATTTTTATTAGAAGTGAACGAAGCCATTGTATTCTTTATTTCATTCCAAGTCATAATAAAGAGAACTGAAATTAAAATATCGAAGATAAATACAATAATTATTTAATATAATTTTTATCATTAATTTTTTATAAAAATTTGCTTTATCTATATTTTTATTATAAATGAAAAAAAAAATAGTTTTTTAAAGTCAATTATTATAGTTTTTAAAGTAAACCGTAGTAACATATATATTGTCAACACAATACCAATGCTATAATGATATCAAATTTATACATAATTATATATATAAAGATTTGATATGACTATAGAATATATATATTTAGGTTAACAGTAACGCCGTTATGTTTAATGGTTTTAGTATTATATAAGGAAATTACACTATCAAATAAAAACTACAATGTTATTAGAAGTGTTTTATTTGAGAACATGTCAAAGTACAGAGTAGATATAATGTAGAGTTAGTATAGGACATGTCATAGAGTAATTAAATGCGTGAAACGGGAATTTTGAGTTTACACATTATTATTCAACAGTTTTCGATTAAGGGAACATAAAATACATTATATAAGTAGAAAAAAAATACTTTAGTTCTTACAGGATTGCCTCTAATGTATACACTGTTTGTAAATCCTCGTGTCCACAGCTTACAGCCGGCGACCATTGAATTAAACTACCACAGTGGGACCCCTGGACGTGTGTTGAATAAACTGTATCATGTAAATGGCCAATATTCTTAAACTTAAAAATATACCGGTACATAACTCAAATACGAACGTAATAAAAAAATATATTAAACTCATAAAAAATATAAACTTTGAATTTCATCAATATTTCTTTCTTTTTCGTTGTCTTATAATATTCTGCTCTACGTATAAATAATAATTAATTATTCGAAGACAACACGTAGTTGGAATTGAAGTAGCAATGACAGTTAAAAAGTATATTCAAACAAATTACGTGATGTACATTTTAAGTAACATTAAATATGCATGACTTAAATTGTTGGATAATAATTAATATTCAGTAACAAACAACTTCATTTATTGTCTGTCCGAGTTGTAAATACCTTTTAAACGTGACAATATTTAGTTTTAAACGAAGATGAAATCAGACGTGTCTTTACTTGGCTAAATTACCGTTAATTACTGAATTGCTGCATGCGTCTAAACTTTTGCAGCAAATTAAAATTAAGTTAGTTCTCATAGAATTCACTGTGCTGTGTTTCATCCGATTAAGAAGTTGGCGTCTAAAGTTTCGTATATTATTAATTTTAGTATTTATAGGTGTTTGGTGTTATTATGAGATAGTGTTATTATTTGTTAATTTTATAAGATTATATTTATTACAATTATCCGAGAGAAAATAATCGGAAGCACTTCGTAGTTATAAAAAGAAAAAGGATAAATTAATACGTTATTATAATGCTAGAATAATGTTGTTTAATTTGAATTATTCTTGATAATACTCTACCTTTTGTTTTTATCCTTTGAAATCTGCTTCATTAGGCGTATAGAATAATTACAAAACTATTACTTATTATTTGATCAAAGCCATGGTAAGCTCAAAGACAAATATAATCACACTCCTAATTCACTTCACAAGTATCAACATAACGCAATAAATAGTTTAAACAAAAACATATCTACTATTCATTGATTTAGTGACCTAATTCCTTTAAACCCGCGGCGCAGTGTACAGCGGGTTACGGGGGTTAATCAATCAAGTAGCTGTCTAAACTCCGAATACAATTATGAACTTAGTCTATGTCGCCTGTATGTACGTACTATCATGTTTTGGCTGTCCCTAAAGTGATTAATTAATACCAAGAATATAGAAACCTTTAATTTTTTAATAACAGCGGTCATTAAGGATTTTAGAGTTTTCTTTTAATTTTATATAAGTTTATTATTAAAGTAGCCTTTCTTAGTAGTGATGGACTTATAATAATTCTAATTTTTTATTAAATCATTTCTTTCATTTACACAATTTCCATAAAATCACAATAAATATTGTTATATTTATCAAATACATTAACTCATAATTATTTTTGATTTAAATCACATTTATAACATTTTGATAACATTAAAAACAAATTTCATAATCGCGTGTTCTAATTCGACAGAATTATTTATAGTTGTTACCAATCGTAACATCAAAGCAAATTTCGATTTACAACCTGAGGTATTAACAAACCGAACTATTTACGATTGTTACAGTCAACTAACTCACGCACAAGAAATGCTATCCTATACGATTTCATTACAATAAATCTCGACTTGAGTTATAAAGTTTGTACGATCGAAACTAAAATACGGAGATAATGCTTGTGGTCAGGCCATTCTTTACATCTTCTTTCTTACACAATTGATAATGAACCTTAATGTGATGTTAATAGAATTGATTTCCCCTTTTATGTGTTGCTTGTTTAACAGTTGTCGGAGCATTTGATAAATACAGAATGATAACTGCAATGATAATTGAACCATTACTTAAAAGGCGAAATACTTTAGATTCAGGTTAATTTTAGATTCAAGATTGCGAATGTACGTTATCAAGAATGTATAAAACAAATTACATTTATAATAAATTTTAATTTAGAATCAAGCAACGAAATATGTGACGAAGTGCATATAACACTCTCTATATATATTATATTTTATTTAACTCTAAATAATATTTCATATTTGACAAGTATTTCGTATGAATTTACATAAATTTAAATGATTATGTCCTAATTATATAAATATAGGAATAAATTAAAAACTTATCATAGTTTATATCTAAAAATATTATAAACATATAAATATGGTTGAATACATTTTTCATTAATTTTGGCTATAGAAATAAACATTCAATTCATAAATATCATCTTCAAATAGTAATGACCACTAAAAAATAGGTCAAACTGAAGCTTTGATGCTGGAAAAATAATAGCAAGAAAATTCACCAGAAATTTTATTATAATATTATTTGGTTCAGTTCCAAATAGTGTCCTAAGCATATAAGACAAAACAAATTATCTAGAATACAAATGCAGAGGCTTTGATATGATATACAGTTTTAAAAAAAGACTTATTAACATAAATAATGTCTAAGATTTCAAACCTAAGGTAATAAACCTTATTAAATATACAGGGTTATTTGTAATTAGTTGACCACCTCTTGCAGACAGCCTCTCTACATCAATCCCAAAAACATTCTTCTACAACTTTTTACAAATCTTGATAAACAACACAAAAAACAAAACAAAAGAAATGTTTGCTCCCTCTTTAAATTATTACTATGTATTTTGTAAGAAGTACATATAAGGTCAACGCTTGGGAGCCATACCTACGCTGAGAGTTAATGCCAGTTCAGAACAACAAATCAATTTTGTATGGGAAAATTTTAATTTTAAAAACTATTAATTTTAAAAAGTCGTAGAACAAATGTAGTTGGGATTGATGTAGAAAGGATGCATGCTAGAGATGGTCAACTAATTAAAAATAACCCTGTATATTAAAGAATCATCCTGGTTCCCAAAAGTTGAATTATTTACTTTATAGATAGATCAGCAGAGCTTTGATTGTGTTAATCTGTAAAGTGAATTGAGTGCTATTCTGTTGCAACTCTAATACAGATGTAAAAATAAACATACATGGAATTTTGTGCTTATGTGTTCAATATATACATACGTACATGCGAACATACATGCATACATTTACACATATATACATAATATTGTACACGAGTGTATTTCGAGGTACGAAAAAGAAGTTTTTATTTTACTGCAATAAAAAGTTACGGCCTCTTAAAACTCG
Source organism: Napeogenes sylphis (assembly GCA_959347405.1). NCBI lineage: Eukaryota > Metazoa > Arthropoda > Insecta > Lepidoptera > Nymphalidae > Napeogenes > Napeogenes sylphis. The sequence goes on along the minus strand of OY365788.1, from coordinate 21,547,690 downwards.
CTTTCATACAAACTGACATACTCAAAAACTAGGATAGATCTCGTTGACCTATAATGTTTTAATTTACCACAAAAGAGAAGTTTAACAAAATGAAAACCATAAAAATTTTAAGTTTAATTAAATTCACAACTCATCAATTTGTATGAAAACAGTAATTTGTAGTAATACTAAATTTACTTTTATCACAAAATATTAAGCTTAAAATTTCGCTAAAAAACGATTAAATTTAACGTGAACAAAATAATACATTTTAATAAAAAAATAATCATTCCTGTAATAATTCCGTAGCACCCAAAAATATTAAATATTGACTTTAAAAAAAAAGAAGAACTTCGAAATTTGAAATTATTTATAAAATTTGTTGGCTCATTTACTTACATATAATAAGCTGGTGAGCGATATCTTAAAATGATTTTTATACCCCACATGGCTTACGGAACACTTAGTTGGCAATATCCACTTGTTGGCTTTTCAACTTAAAAGATTAGGTAAGAATGATCTATTATTTCCAGACAGTTTTATGTCCGACCTTGGGTACGGAAAAATGTTGGGTATAAATATTAAACTAAAATACAAAATAATATGATATGATTTAACAATAAAATAGAGATAAAATATTACATTTATTTTATTGTCTTAATTATAAGTTATAGTCTTGTTGTATATTTTTGTTTTATTTGAAAGTTATAGCTACGAAAACAGTAGATTTCTTTGCTCAAACAACGTATTTATAGAACCGTTAAAACATTTTTACGACTAAACGTAATCTATAAAAGAATATTTACACATACAATTCACAGACATTTATACATTTTTAATTTTTGCGTTCGTTTTCATATATTCATTTTTATACGAAAACACTAACCATGAAAAACTACACTACTAACTAAAGTAATATCTTTTTCATGTACATACTTTATGCTTCGCTAATTTTTTATTTTTTCTTTTAGTAACTAACTATATATAATAATTGTATAATATATATATTTTTATATCGTTAGTATTATTAAACATCAAACATTGCAAAGGGCATTTGATCATTATATTACTTTTGAGCTTTGATGTAGCGAAACGTGCTTTTTTATTTATAGCAGGTATTAAGGTATTAGCACTTATTAGAAACGCGTGGGTGACAATGGGCGGCTAGAGTTGCATTGTTGACGTCACGAAACCATTCATCAATATACGAGAGTATTACCGAGATGCATCTGCCTTTACGTGGCTTATTCAAAACTATAACTTTATTTCATTTTGTGTCACACATGCTTAATATACATACAGGACAAGTTACACACATTGATCTAACCCCTAAGTAAGCAAATTATTTGCTTGCGTTAAGGGTTTCAGGCAACGACACATACAAAGAAATACATATTATAAATACTGCGAATATATTTAATATACGAAGAAACCCACAAACAGACATCTATGCTTATCACATAACTGAATGTCGACATAACTAACTGTCGACTGGAATCGAACCCGAGCCCCATTGCGTAAATATACGTTAGGCGTCTGCGCTAACCACTTTAACAACGAGGTGGTAAATAATATTATTATTCTTTTAATATGTAACAGAACTACAGAAAATGGACGTTTGAAATAGTATAAATACTAGGACAGTATAGTAGATATAAGTAATGAAATTAGTCTGATATAATCTTTACAATGACGTACATAATATATTGATAAGAAACATGACAATTGGAATGATTTTATAATATGTTAAAGAAATTAAGAAATATTTTGAGTATGATTTATCATACTCAAAATATTTCTTAATAATTTTCATACTTCGATTAGCTCAAACATATTAAATGTATTTTCTATACTTGCTAATCAAACTATTAATATTGACATTTGATATTAACATGTTGATTCAAAGTCCATATCAGTAGATTAATGTATTATATCTCAGAAATTAGCTGCACATTGGCATATAATAGGAATAATATAATATTTAATTGGTTGTTTAATTAGTAATGAGAATAATGTACTTTATTGGGTTTAGAATCTTAACTGTAATAATATTAATTATGTTTTGACCAAATTGTATATTAGACTTGTTAAGTACTTAAGGTAAGATAGATAAAGATACAATTTTTTTTTTTTTAAGAAATTAATGAAAAGATGTATATGATATAAGTATATAAAAGATACCATCGCAGTAACATTGATGACAGAAAATATAAGAAAAAAATCGAATGGAGAAAGGGATATAAGAAGAATCTTAAGTATAAATGAGGATGAATATAAGAAAAGAGAACGAGTGAAGAGGATGGTAGATGGCGTGCGTGAACCAATTTATGACACAGAAGGAAGGTTCTACTCAGATAACCTATAATAGGAGAGCGGGGAAAAAAATTAAATGACTCTAAATAGAAAAGTCAAGTACAATTAAAGGAAAAAAATAGTTTTACAGGATATTTAAACTGAATATCTGTTGGAATCTTCAAATTATAAAAAAAGAAATAATTACAACTTTGTTAATAAAGAAATGCAGATAACGCTGAAAGGAATAATCGAGGATTTTTAGTAGCATAATGTAAAAGTAAAAAAAAAAAGAAAAGACTTTTATACTATTATTCTATACAAAATCTGGCTCTTTGACATTGATATTCTGAAAATATCCCGTCAAAGACGCTATAAATTACCCGAACGCTAGGGATGGTGCAAATGAATTCGCCATTCAATCTCACGGTACATTCTCTTTTAATCTTTTAAACGATGACAAATTTACTGTTACAGATTATCATTTTAATCTCTGAATACTTTTTGTTATATACAGTGCTGACGTATTTATGACAGTTCCAAATCATTTATTTTGACATTTATATAACTACACCTACACGTCTTATGTTCTTTGCTATGAGTTCTCAAAATAACCTAAAGAAGACAAATATTTAGATAATTTAAGATTATAATTAATTAGGTGGTAAATATTTAATGTTTTCTTATATTTTCTGTCACATGCAAAAGCTTTTATAAAATCCAATATCTTAAACATAACCACACTTAGGTAATCTAATCCACAAACTGTGTTTACCTTCCCACGGTAAGCCAGCACCGACAGCTTGGCGTAGTGACGCCTAATTCACAGCGACGGTGTAATGAACTTCTCATTACCACCTTCCACTATTTCAATTAAGGTCAAAGCGACCACACACGGTAATTATCATAACGCTTGCTTTGCATAACAGGCTTCGTGCTCGTAACTAGAATGGCTATCAAATTTCATTTTAATGCCTACAGAATATAAGCAGCATGCACTAAATAAAATAATTCTCATATTACAGAATTATCTTTATATAATATATAAACGATACAAAGTGTATTCGAACTCAAGAAGAGAATTGTCCCATGTCGGCATCGAACATTCGACCTTTGACTGAGCAGTCAAAGTCACTAAACCAACAGGCCATCTAGTTCAGTTTACACCTCTTCAAATTATGTATACTAGAGTAGATATTTGAATCCAATTTATTGAATCAAAAAATATTTCAAAATATGTCTGTCTGTATTCACCATTAATTGAAGAGTTAAATATAACAATATATTTTGACACACTCTGATGGTCACCCGTATAATCGCTTGTTAGGTCAATATTGATTCAGTTATGTTAAGCATTTCAATAGATACAATCATTGCTTATGTAACTGACAGACCCGCATCTTATTGAATGCTAATTTAACGTTTTAAAAATAATGTTTCCATCAAATATTTAGTTTAACATAAGCGTACCTAAAGTCATGGTTACGTTGTCTAAAAGTTTGTACAGAGTGTCCTTTCCGAGAACTGTGGCCATAGCCTAAGCAAGCTCAATCAAAAGTTGTAATTATTCCGTTTGCTCTCAGAAAGATTGTCCAATATAACTTTACTTATAGAAAAATATAGTATTAAACATAACAGTTCAAACCTTTTTTTTTTATTGTTTTAATTTATATTAAATTTATAAGCATATTTAATAGCCTAGTTTAATCTTTACTAGTAAAAAGTTTACTTTATTTTCGTTTAAATAAATTTATATAGAGTTTTGCCTTTTGACCTTAGAATGAATGTGGGTGAGATTGAATGACATGGGTCTAACTGTCTTAGATAATACAACTTAAGCAATTTAGAATCATATATGTCAAAACACTATTATATTATTTATATAGTGCATATATACAAAAACTAATATATTACGCGTTTGCTATGCTTTAGTTCACATTGATTGCAGTATGAAAATGAAGTAATCAATCATTTCCAAACAAAATTAAACGTCATACGCGCTCTGCTCACTGGACGCGAATACAGACCACTAAATGGGAGAGCTTTTCTTTTTAATTAGTATATACTATACATAGAGACTAATAATATAAGGTCAGTAGATATTTTACACTTATTAATCAATCAATTATTCTCATGATTGTCTTTAATAGTCGGTATTTCAGATGTGACTTCAATGACATGTAATATGTTCATATTATAATATAAATTTTAATCCTTTATAGAGGTATTCGCGCCATCAAAATCTTTCTCTTTTTTGCGGCATCTGTCAACGTTATTCTACACACGCTTCACCGAGCGATGTAATCATTAATACTACATTTGTCGACAAGAGACAGCATTCCTTGCTTAGCGTTATTAATAATGTATCAGCGTAATTATCATTGCATCCCCTTGAATAAACCCGTCTGAAAATATAAATCAGTGTTTTTAAGATGTAAAAGGCAAAAGACAGCATAATATATTTTATGCTGGGAACTAGGTGTGAGCAAATTTATTCATTTAAACACTAGATAATATTTTATTTACTACGGCTTATACAAAATTCATAGATATTACCATAACATAATTTAGTTTTCATTTAGTATTTAAAGACTTGTTTATTCTTTAAAATTTATAAGTATTTTCATGTATCTTTATTTAATTGATTTTACGAGTAAGTTTTCAGATGCGAATATTATTACTACTTAAACTACTAAATAATATTTATACTACTGTAAGTGTAACTCTACAATCAATGCTGAATTAATATGATGAATACTGAGGGACTTTTTTTACCAGTAGGTGCACTTGTCGGAAAACGATACTCTTGGACAGGAAATCTGTAGAATTATAGAATGTTAAATTTGTGACAGGCTTCTAAACCCATTTTATTCTCAATCCAAGTTACACTTTATCATGATAGTGTGTATACGAATAATTATTAAGTCACTACGTGAAGTCTGAGGAACCACTTTCATGGTAATCAGTTTTTTTCTCTGGTGGTGTATGTTATTTCCGGGTTTAGTATCTATATATCTTGTTAAAAACCTTTTTTTTTTTTAATTTACCTACGTTTTAATTAAGATTTGTAGATTTGCAATTGCTCTTATTTACATTGTCCAGAATATTTAACTAATAGTGTAGCAAGTTGAGAACTTTGTTTTATAATTCAATGGTTTTATCTCTGGAACTATGTGAAAATGGAATAATATATTATAATAGATATGTTATCCGATACAATAGTATCTTATAATATACTTATTGAAAAATTATATAAATAATATACGATCCTGACAATAAACGTAGTAAATTATGTTTAATGTGTCACATCCTTCCTTAGTCCTTGGACAGAGTCGCAGGCAACCCTAATGGTTGGTTTCAAAATAAAATTAACTATATTCGAAATATCACATTAAATATTTTCAATACAAGTTTACAACTTTACAATGGACGGCTGCGCGTGCGCATGTCAGATATCGGTGACATAAATCAGGAGGGAGGCAATATTGAAGCAAATGGGGCGGAATTAACTTTCTACACTTAACAGCTGGTTTTTGTGAATACACTAATTGATTTCATGGATTAGGTGCCGACATTTTAACACTACCTATTCTCCCTTGGTTACTTTTATTATGCAATTAAATGACTTTTATTTGTTTATTAGTTACCGTGAAAAGAATATAGTTTCCAATATTGTATGGTTGGTTAAAGTAATTTATTTGGTACAGTGGGTATATATAGTCTACATGACCATGTTTTAAGAGATTTACTCAATTAATAGTTTATTTTAAAATACCTATTTAAGTATTGATCGTGAGTTAAATAATGTATTGATTATTTATTTTAGTAAATTTTTACATAAATAATATTCTAAGTAAAACAGTTTTATGGGATTTAGCTCTGATGCATTTTAGATTTAATTTTCACACCAAGTTTTGATTATATTGTAATAATCGTGTAAAGATCCCTGTCCGTGAGCCTGTCAGTGAGTGCTGGTTATTATCGATATAATATTGTGCCTAAATAATTGATCTAAATGTTAAACATCAGCAGAATCAAAATACACAACGATGATAAATAATTTAGTTAACTAAAATGTTGGTCTAATAAACAATACAATTTATTTTCAAAAGCAACTAAATAAATAAAATTATTTAAGTTTCAATATAATTGTTTTTTTTTTAATATTGTAACGTTTTTATTATGGCATATGGCATATATATAATTATATATTGGTTTATGGCATATATATAATGCCATAAACCAATTTTAATTTCATCAACAAAATCGATTCTATTTCAATTCAATTTAAAACTTCAATTCATTAAATCGAACAGCCTTTAACCTTTAACAAGTTTGGAGAAAAAGGCTTAAAAAAACTTGCGCCGAAAACATATTGGGATCAACATAGTTCAGCCTAAAAATATTTGAGAACGTGATCTGGAACAGAAAAGCCGCTTTTGACTCAAGTTAACCATTCCTAGGCATGAATACTCAAATCACATTGCTATTTTGATGCATGACGTCGTTGTCTGAATGTGATTTGAAGGTTAAGAATAGTTTTGTTTTTATGAAAATACTAGCTCTCCGCCCGCGGTTTCGCCCGCTTGGAATACGGTTATGTCGCGCGACATGGGCGCCCCCCTCCTTTTTCCCCTGTACACGCTTTCTCCCCGTTGCACTTATCAAGTCATCTCTTTTTATTTATTCGATACATGAATTTGTCTTAAACAATTGAACAATCTTACTTGATTTTATGTTTGCTAATAAGGAACTTCCATATAAACTTTCATCCCCTATTTCTACCGCTTCTACCATTTTTTTCGCAATAAAAAAGTTCAAGTTCAGTTCCATCTTCATACCAAATTTCATCAAAATCGGTTTGACAATAACGCACTATCATACAAACTTTCATCCCCTATTTCAACCTTTTTGTCGCAATAAAAAGTATCCTATATCCTTTCCCAAGTTCAATTCTATCTTGATACCAAATTTCATTAAAATCGATTCAGTGGTTTAGGCGTGAAAGCGTAACAGACAGACTGACAGAGTTACTTTCGCATTTATAATATTAGTAGGGCTTGTCTAAATAAAAGTGGTTTAAGACCCCCTCCCCCCTCTACCCGGCTTATTATTTACTTGGACTTAGATTAACAGACCAAGACTCATCATCACCTGGATTACACTCAAAACTGGAGATATATACTAGTGTCTGACTGTATCTATCTTAAAACCACATGAGATACTATATTTCAAAACTTAAAAGTGACATATTATATACCGTTTTACGGGTTTATGTAATATATAAAGACATATTCTTGACCATAGCCAATAGACAGTGTTTTCATATCTTTTGTTGTTTAGTATTACTGACTTCTAATGACAGTTAAATGTAAAATAATGTTTATTTAATTAAACTAAATTTATCTTACTGGCCTTAATGAGTTTCACAGTAAAATCAACATTGCCAAACAACAGCATGGCCAAATTTGGTTGGTTTAATATTTTAAAATATATTATTCAAAGGATAGGAACAGTTATTAAAAATGATTCTATATGAAACGAAAATTTCAATTGAAATAAACACTAGCTTTATCTTTAATATATATTCATAAAAGGCATTTTTCTTAAAACAATCCATTTCGGTTTCATATCAAATCTAAGCGCCTATCAAATATTTTATAGCAAACGTATTCCGACGCGAGAGTGCAGTGCCTTGAAGACATCTGGTGGAACATGGAATTCAATTATACTACAGAATATAATATCACTAGACTATTTCTAAAGCAATTTCAACTGAATGTGTATGCTGTGGTTCTACTTTCAATAGATTTTATTCACAGAATGTCATAACTAAGCTGAGAACATACTTGATATGAGACGATTATTTTATTATATTTTTTTCTGCAAAAAATATAACAACATTTAAAACTTGAAAACAGGACCTATATTACGATAAGTTGGTATTGATAATCTATACTTTTTCAATAAAAACAGCCCTGCTTAAAAATTTTAACAATAGAATGCTGCAGCGCTTTAAGAGTCATTGTAAAAATGCTGCGAAATTGTCGCATCCATTTCAACAAAAACCTAGATATCGCTTACATTGGAATTAAAATAAACAAACAGTAATAACGCTTTATACTAGCATTTTACATCTGGATGTTCATAATCTTTTAGACATTTCTCAACTATTGTATCTAGGTAGATACAAAAAAGGTAATTTCTTTCTATTGTCGGTTCAAAAATAGTTTGGAACTCAAAAATATTGCATGTACCAATCTACCTTTTCCTTTTATAACAAATATTATAAAATGTAGGAATATTTAATATTTTCATCAATTCCTTGTTAAAGGTATAGTGCTGATTACAATGAGAATTGAAACGTTCTTATTATGTATTATTTAAACTAAGAAACAAAACATTGTTATACCTAAGCGATTAGGTTTAATTATTACTAGATATCAAATCATAAAAAATGTTAATAAAAAATAGTGAAATTATGGATGGGTTACTGTGAAAAGTGGATGAATAAGAAAGGTGTATTGTTCATCCATTCTTTTTCCACCAAAGACTAGACAAGTATGGAAATTTCTTGGAGAGGATAGGTAGATATGGTTAACTTTGTTAGTCACATTACATGAAAAAAATATATCGTAAAGTATACCGCAACTAACAGCAATTTGCTGTTTGTAGAATCGTTAGAGAAATCATGATGGAAACTTGTATATGTTGTTGATATCGAGAAGTCGTACAAAGATTAACCCCTTAAGGTTATGTGATGAACCCTGAAGAAGAAAAGGGACTGTCATATGCCTTTATTTGGAATTGATCTGTGCAGTCAGTCTAGTGTTTAAGTCAAAATGAATTCTGGTTACAGCGTTATGATTGACAGTGTTTATGTTTCATGTCCTTAAGCCATTATTTCTTACTGTTGATAATAGATATCTCGATAAAGGACATATTGGAGGAAGCACCTTAGTATTTGATTTTTGTTGACAACATTGTTGTCGTTGCTTAAGACGGTTACTTACGGTTACGGTTTGCATACTGGTAAAGTGACAACAAAATTTGGAGAATTGGCCTAAAATACATTAGAAATAAAACTGAAAATGTCCTGCAATTTTCGCGGTCTCTCCAGTTTTAGATATATTTTTTTAATTGTGCTCATTTACTAGTTTGTCCCTACTTTCAGTACCTTGGCCCAGTTATTCAAGATTCTGGCGAAAAAAACCAACTGTCAAACACTAGCTCTATGCCGCGTGGATGAAATGGTACCAGACTTCCTGCTCCGGTTTTCTAAACCACTAAAACTAAAACCGAAGTTGAAATTTAATACAACATACATAAACAGTAATTCTACGTGCATTATTGCTTAAGTCAGAAGTCTGCGCAGGTAAAGAAATAAATATGTGAAGATATGGAAGAAGGAGTGACGAAAATTTCTAAATTAAAAATAAGTATATTAAGAGGAAGTTTGAAACTAGCATCGGTGACAGAAAAGATAAGAAGTAATAGTTTGTCATGGTATGCCTGCACGTAATGTGGAGGGATAAAGATCACGTAACGGGAGAAGTCTTACTTATCTATGCGGATGGTTTGAAGATAGAAGGGCGACCGAAAAACTGATAAGGCGTAGATTTGAATGTGCACTGATATTACAAATGAGGATAAGGTGGAAGAAATTAACATAATATAGCTAACCCAGTTTTTGGCAGGTCAGGCACAATAAGACTCAAAGAGATTTTGAGCACCTTTGATTAAAAAAAAATTCAGAAGGAAAGAGGATACAATTGTTCCATACAAAAACATCCATATTTATGGTTGTTTTCAGCTAAAATATATTCACACGATACGATGTCGCGTCGTATCAATGACGTAAAAATAACAGTAGATTATTACAGCACGACTTACGACATTCTGAAATGACAATTGCTATTATTCACAATGAATACTTCAATAAAGTACTAATTTTTTCCGAAAATAGACTATTTACGCCATTGTTCTCTATTTAAAATTACTTTTTAGTAACAGCAGGAGGAAATCAAGTATGTAGGCATCCATTGCCGAGACCAGCTGCAACGTCATTCGGGCATTGACTAAACGTTTTCCTACATTGCCACGTCACTATTTCCCCGATGTTGTGGTCCTTACGATGTTAAGTAAATCTTATAATAAAAGGATTAACTACACCATAAATGGAACTCTGTAATAAGATAAAAGAATGAAGCACTAAAAGTAATAGAAATTTTAACAGTTTTCTTCTAAAAGGAGAATGGCTAAACTATTCCCCTAATAAACGACGTAATAAAACGCCAATACAAGGTTAATCGTTCGTGAAGTATCGATAAACGAATCGATTTAAGTTAGCTTCGCAGGTGACTCAGCGATGAAGTCCCCAACTTTAAATTGCTAGGGATATCGAGTTATATTAATTTAAGTGATAAAGGCATGAAGTTAGAAAATTGGTATTTGGAATTCACTTCTACAACAAAATTAATTTTATGCATTGAATTGTAGACACACCAAAGATATAACAAAGTCATAAGAACTCATTATCTCCTTTACTCTTTACATTCCAATTCGAAATTACAGTAAAATCTATTCACTGCAACTTTCTGTAATAGCCAAAGTAATATAAAATGGATTCCAAACAACATTTATCCACATAAATACAAAATCATTCAAACTCTGGATAGTCACTAATATATGAAGAGCGTTTTAGCAATGACATAGCCGTCTGTTCTGGTTCCTGTCGGCCATTGATATCGCTTTCAGTCTATGTAACAAAATATGTATCCTCCAACATAGTATAGTATCCATTGGTTCCGCGTTACGCTTTCATTCCGCAAGCGAATTTATGGTTAGCTTCCCCGTCTGAAACACATTGACGAAAAAAACATCGGTTCAAGGTTTTATAAAATACAATCTTTACAGATATGTTCAAATATAGGCTTCCTATTTTTAATATAGTTAAGTTGTATTTTCTATAACTTATTTATTAATAACTTCACCTGGCAATGACTGGTAATTTTAAATATGTTTTAATAAAATGTAATGATTTATAAGTTGCACGAAAGAACGATTTATAAGTTGCATTCGTAACTTAGTTTCACCGTATGTATCATAAGCAAGTCTACAAGTCTGGCATCAAGCCACGAACCCCTTTTATATATCACAGTGTTTTGACGCTTCAAACCCGGCAACGGTGAAATGCCAACCAAAAATAGGATGACACGATCAATTTATGATGACTCAAATTCTGATACTGATTTTATATTTACGATGCATATTTTTAAATTTTAAATTTGGAATTTTATAACCGTTCTAAAACCGAAAAGATAAAATATTTTGATAGAGTTAAATTTTAAATATAGAATATAAAACTTTAAACGCAGTGAATAATCGAAGTAGCAATTTAGTTAAAAACCAGTAAAGTACTTGCAATTTAAAATACCTCTTAAAATATTAAAGCGTACAAATGGTCCCGATAATTTAACGTTAGCTACGTTAGTGGTGGCATCCGTTTGAAGAGCTGCTACTAAATTTGCCGGTGTCCTAATGATACGCGTGTCGGTACATGCCATACTGTGCTAAGAGCGATGTTGCAATTAGCACGCCAACTTTACCGGTCACGAGGTTAAATTATACTAAAATGTTTAGTTTAACGTTTCAACTAAAATTTTTATAATTTAAATTTCATTGAATAAAAATAACGTGTAAGTGGTTTATTTTGTTTTTTAAATAAAGTAAATATTATTTTTGAAGCTTTTTAGAAGATCTTATATACATTTTATAGACAACATCGAAGTATAAGTGTCTCAGAATTTCTTTGTTCGTAGCGCGCAATAAAGAGTATTAAAAAAATAATAGAGAGAAATCCGTCCAAACAACATATTTCAGACATATTAGATTTAAATCTACGTCGCTATGGAATTCTCAATGGAATGTCCAATAACATCGGAGGAAACTTATTCAATTTGACTGAACAGACAACTGTTCGGTTGAAAAGCATTGTGTTCTCTCACTCACCTCTTTCAGTTACTTTTTATTTTATTTGTACCTAAACAATACTTTAATTCAATCGCGTGTCTCCGAGATGCAGGGCACGTTCAGTCTCGACTGCGGCAAAGCGTCGAGGTTTATATATTAGGCAGACGCGTGTTCAGATCCACTTATATTTCAATTTTAAACTTTATTCAATATTCTATAATAATACTGTTTGATATATATATAAATATAAAGAACGATATTCCCTATTCAGATTTTCAATCTATATATATTAAATAATAGTATATAAACGCTACATTTATGTAACAAAATCTGTAGAGTTTAATATTCAAATTGAATACGTATAGGATAACTTATATTTAAACACCAAATTTTCTATCGAACATTCAGTGCCATCTTGCAAATGAACAACGGGGAGTATTTGTTCATACTTTGACGCTCATACATTATTGATGACCGAACTCTAACTTCCGCTTGTCATCGTCTACACGATCCTTTGATTACATCAGAAGAAACAGACAATTTCTAGGATTACGATCTGTATGAGTACAATATTGCTGATATGACTGCTGACTTATCACATATTGATGAGGTTTCATATTACTTCTTCAATTCTTAAGCTATAGATTGAATAAGAATAGAAGCATGAAACATAACTTTTTGTTACACCGAATCATATAAGTCACTGATCATTAAGTTCATAGAATGTTGGTAGGATTTTTATTTTTTGTACATTTTAAACATATACAAACATTGACAAATATTACACAAAGGAAATGTAAACAAAAAGGTCTAAAAAATGTCGTGTTCCTATTATCAATTAATCACGGCTGTTAATTCAATAAAGAGTAGGTACCTGGTTATTAAATCAGCTTGGCTATTTGGGAAGCCGCGCCCTTCGACATCACGCACTCTTTATGTCAGTAGGATTGGCACTGATTTAGGGGACTGCTATACTTAAATACTCGAAGTATTTTTTTTTTATTTGACTGCTGTCAATAATGAGTGTAGGTGGTATGAAATTTAAAAAAGGTGTTTTAATTTTATTCTTTTTTTATGTCAAAATTTATTCAACGAAAAGACATTTTATGTTTTTACGATAGCATACTTTTATTGTTTAACAAATATTCTTAATATATTCCATGAAACACGGAAAAAACACGGAGGAGAAGTTAGTTTTTTAATGTTCTTTATTTCAGCCCGTTTATCCTAAGCGACAGCAGCTGTCAGTACAACAGAGAATTCGAATTATGAAGCTAAAAGTCATGTTTGAATCTCGCTCCGTCTTTATTTATATAATGAAAACGTTTATTTCTTAGTTTTATTTGTAAAGGTTATTTCAACTTCAATCGTCCTCTTTCCAATGTTTCATTTTAAATAATATTGTGTTAAAAGAAATTGCGAATTGAATTTTTTTGTAAGAATAAAAATTTGAATTTTTTGTTCGAAATGAAGATTGGAAAGTCAACACAAAGACTTTTATAATTTGTAATATTTACAAAAACAAAGACTTACAAAATAACGTAGGAAAGCTTTTTGATTCGATTCGATCTTTTTTTATTACTGATATGTAATACCACGGAACACACTTTAACACATTTAAAAATGATAGCAAATAAAGACAGATGAGCTTAGCAACATGCAATTCTTGCTCTAAATTGACGTGGATCTATCCACGAAACGAAATCTATCGTATAGCTTACCTAACTGATCGTCAACCACCACTGTCTCTTGCAAAATTAGACGACTCACAAGAACCTTAACTTTTTTTTGAGTAGAAACCACTTTTTTGTAAATATAATAAACAGAATTTCTTTCCTACGCTTTATATTCAAAACATCATATTATAACAAAGATAAATAAATCCTAACAAAGTATAATTCGTAATCTTCTTTGGAACTAAAAACACACGTTAACAAAATCGAATACAGCCAACCTAAGCGTATGTTTTATTCATACCCGCAAATGGCAATTGCAGCAACAAAGTCCTCGGGTCGGAAGGAAACATTGTATAAAAAAGCATTGGCGCCCGTTAACCAAAGGACGTTATGTTGTTAGGCCGCGAAATTATGCGGATAATGTTACGCCATGCCATTTCCCTTTGACCTTAATATTTGACCGAAAAGTTTTTCTCTTTAATTGTTATGCCAATGTTAATCGTTGAATCTGGTTGTGTATGACCGGAAGTATGTGCTATTTTATCTAATAACACTCCTCCAAATAAAAACGTATCCTCACATATTATGTTATCTATATGGTATATTAATTATTCCTTTTAGAAAACTTATTCCACGCTACTACTTCTTGTCCTTTACCCAAATGTTGCCTGGAAGAGATTGCTCTTTAGCAATTAGGCCGCCTACTGTATTTCTATTTTGTTTATGTTTATCTTTTTATATCTGTACAATAAAGAATATCGTATAATATCATATCGTATATAAGGTATATCTTTTCAATATTTAAATATAATCTTACAATTAAGCATTTTCTACGAAAATAAAGATACGAGAAGAAATATATTATCATATTTACGATAATTTATAACACAATGCTTGCTAGACAAGAGGATAAAATTTATTGAAGATTGCACTCGTTACAATGCACCCTATTATGCTACACTCCATATACATCCTATATCATTATTGTTATGCACTGAACTGTATTGGCAATAATAACTGATTAAATAAACATCGAAATCACAATACATACACAATCACCTAAACCACAAGTCACCATAAGTCACTCGAAGCTCAATGTAAGTGGCCATAAAAGTGATAAAATATCTATTTAACTTTTTCTTCCAAGCGGTTTTTCCGCTTTTACCCTAAGGAATGTTCGTTTCCTTCCCCGGAACATTCGGTGGCGGGTAATTGCTGTTTATGTTAACTCTAATAAACGTGATAACTTTGTTTTTTTTTTAAATAAAATAATTTAACTCATTTATGTAAAAATGTTTTGTTATAACAAATCGACGGACCGCAAACAAAGGTTATTTTCTGACAATTATTCCAGGGTTGTCAGTGAATTAAAAATTATTTGTATATAGAACCGGACAAGCTGTCTATCAAAAAGCACTTTTGCGGTACTGACGCCATGTGGCAGGGATTCACCGCTCGCGGCATTTCCATATTGACCGCATTGAATTTGTGGATTGCTATGATTGCTAGATGTGATAACGTGTTTTATATAATTTCACTTTAATGGTCGTATTATTATTGATAATGATAAATATATTTAAGATCCATAAAAGTTTATTTTCACTTACAAAAATTATATCAAAAAAAAAATTAAAACCGATCGAATGTTCAAGAACTAAATTATTATTATATATTAAGTTTTCAAAGTTAACTGTTTAATTATCAGCTTTTAGGTTTTTATATGATGATAGAACCACATTCAGATTTCATATAGCCAGGATAAGCCGTAGTTAAATATTTTTGCTGAACTGACAAATGGAAACTTCAATTAATCCTGAAATTCCGCTATATATCAGTATATTTTAAATGAAGTCTACTTGAAAATACAATCTTTACAAAAAATACCATTTCAACGATTTACATCACTGGCAATTATTCGTTTTCTATAATCCAATAAGAAATAAATGTTGTTATGAATTTGTAATATTTGTGTAAACTACCTAAAATCACGTTTATTGAAACGCCACTATCGAATTTAAGTCGCCTCATAACTACTTAGGTTCGTAATACTATTAAAACGGTAGAACCAAGTGGAACTATGACAAATTAATAAATTTGCACAATAATTTCTCCACAAGAGAACGCGGACAAAGTTATACGATGAAACAATTTTGCTTTGAATACTTGTTCTAGATAATTTAGTTTGATTCAATTTCCAGAACTCATTCACTTAAACTACATAACATTTTAGAATATTAATAACATACTTCAGTGTTACTTTATTATTAGTCTAGTTATTATTATTATACACTACCTGTTATCCGCGACTCCGTCTACGTGTTTATAAAATTTATAAAAAAATTAAACAAAATAAATAAAAAATATCCTATGTTACTTTTAATACTTCCAAAAGTATGTGTACAAAGTTTTATTAGGATCGGTTGAGTAGTTTTCGCGTGAAAGCGTAACAAACAAACTTACATTCGCATTTATAATATTAGTAGGATATATAAATGCTGTCAGTTGTGAAATAGATGATCACTCACTCTGAATAATTGTTTTAGGTCAGAGGAACTTTTCAATCAAAAGTTGGACACAAAAACAAAATAAAGTTTTTAACCCAAACTACACACACACAATGACGGAGCATTTCATTTAGTATATGTAGTGTTTGAAAATATTTATAACCATGTATAGCCATGTTAAGCTTATTTGGATTTATATAAATATAGAATGAAAAATCGTCTTTACCGTCCCAATTAAGATGATCACACATAGAATGCTTAATTCACCGAGGCGGGCAACGATACGGTAGCTCAGTTACTAGAGCGACGGGACGGTTTCCCAGTAGTCACGGGTTCAAGTCCCTGCCCGTATCGATTTATTTTTCATTAAATTTAAGTAAGCTTAACATGGCTATACATGTTTATAGATATTTTCAAACATTGATTTCGGTTGTGGCATCTTTTCAATGTTTATCTATACTGCAAAGTTAGAAACATTGGTTAGGACTTTCGAAAGAAACCTAATAGATGTCACCACCGTCCCGATAAAGACGATCACATATGGAATGCTTAATTCAACGATGCGGAGAGCGATACGGTAGCTCAGTGTGTAGAATGACGGGACGGTTTCCCAGTAGTCGCGGATTCGAATCCCTGCCCGTATCGGTTTATTTTTTATTCTATATTTATATAAATTTAAGTATATGGAGTGTTTTCACAAAAAGAAACTTTCATCCTTTAATACTTTTTTACTTGGAATATATTCAGTAAAATACAGTTTTCATAACAGTTACAAAAATATTTCAAAACAATCAAATCTATTTAAATAGTAACCTTTTGAAATAGGTGTTAATAAACTGTTAACAGAATTGTTTGTGTAAATACACTCTAAAACTCGCTTTTAATGTAGTATTTTACAAACTAATATTTATCAGAGTGTTAATTGGCAAATACCGGCAAAGCTCCAAATTAATGAAATGAGCTGTCGCTTTAAATATTAAAAACATTTTGAAGTCCAGTATACAAAGTATATCGAATTGTTTTCCATACAATATGTAATAAGGCAATATAATATTGCCTTTATTAAATTACCATTAATAAGTTGCTTTAATAGAAAAACCGTTTACCAAGTCATTAAATCAGCCGAAAGTTCCAATTACGTACTCTGCATTCGTTTATCCAATTAAAACTGTATTGACTGGAGCTACGTGCTATTTGCTATCAATTAATACACAATTTTCCTCTTTTATAATGGTGCTTATTTTGCGACAATTTCTCAAAATAATTAAAGTGCGAAATGTTATTTGATAACACGAACACCAGAGACGGAATTGGACGAGAAAAGATCGTGTAATTTTGACTGAAACTACATTTGTAATTCAATTCTCTTGTTATTTATTTTATCATTGTAGGTATAAATTTTTTAAATGTTGTAAAGAATATTTTAAGGTTTAAATATGACAATATATTCCAAAAAAAATGGACAATATTTTATATCCAATATACAGTAGTTGTTTTTTTATAGTAAAAAACAATAGCAGATTGTTTTTTTTTTGTTTCCCAAGTCTATAACCTATAAAAGACTTGTAATAAATATTTTAAAAAATATGTATAAAAAAGAATATTTCGTCTTAACGCCATTTTATATTCTATGGTTATATTATAAGTAGCTTTAAAATATCTTTAATTTATTTTTGTTTCTCCGAACATTTAAATATTTTAGAGTGATTTTGTCATCGTATTCCGTAAGTACCATCAATAGTATTTAAATGACTAGTCATTACTTTTTTTTTTTTTTTAGATTTACCGTATTGAAACATTAAAGTCAGTCATTTCGTCTTTTTCCAATAAGCACTCATTGCATTTAAATTGATTTATTAACTCGACTTTCAAAAAAATTTACAACATTTTCTTCAATAAAGCTTTAAAAGTAGAAAATATTTTTTACGAACAATTTTCATTATAACGAAGATTACTTGGATAAAAAGTCTCATACACTAAAATATAGATCTTCCAACATGAAAAATTTATTCCTCGCTAAAGGCTAAAACGTTCTCCCCCAACATTGCACAAGGTAATTTAGATCGTATCCAAGCTTCCTCTAGATCAACATTGTACAGCGCCTAATAACATTCAACAAACACACCGACAGCAACCCGTTATGTGATTGTTTGTAGGTTAATTGGTTACTTGTTAAATGAAAGTTCTAAAACTATATATATATAAATATTTTTCAATAGTTTTTATTGTAAATAATAATAACTAATCTGATTTATTTGGACAACAAATTATAGATCAAAATTTCATTACAATATAGCGTCACTTTATACAAAACATTCATTAATCTTTTAAAGGTAAGAAATAACCTTAGCTGATTTTCCTGTTCTCAAAGTTTTCAACGTCATTGATCATTCATGCATGCATAGAGGTGGGTTATTTGTAACACACATACACCCCTACATTTGATACCCTTGCTGATAGTCTTTGTCTGCTGAATTGAGATTAATAGTTATTGTTATGCCACAGTGAAATAACTTTGGTATCTACAGTAAATGTAATTTAATGAAGAAATATATATCACAAAAGCCTTTAATAAATCAAAATAGACATAATAATAATTTGTAATGCTACTAAAATTGTTTAACATGTACATGGCAGTTATAAATGATATTTAATATTCATATGTTCAATATATTGACCTAATATGTTATCATGAATATTTAGTGCCGCCGCTCTACTTAACCTGTAACCTCGCCCCCAGGATATAGGTCAGACATAAATCTACGGTCACCCAATTTATTGAATTATATGGATGACACATAAAGAACAAAGATTTTTTTTTATATTTAACACGTTAATATTTGTAAAATAAATTAAGTTCATGCAAAAGTATCATATCGTGTCATATCTGTAAGATTTTTGTTCCCGATCATCAGATTCAAACTCTTCTATACTGTATCGAATGAGAGCCTAATTTGGATCTTACTCGTGTCAGACGTATGTAAATTTCATTTTTATACGCTAGACGTTGATTGCTGTACAATGCTGTACAACTCAATCCCCTACTTTGAATGCGAAGCAATACAGAGAAATGTCTCATAAAACACACATCGTAACCGGCGCCTGCAAAACATTGGAATTGAATTTTTAGCACCCCCTCGGGTATAGCATGAATGGTAATTTTTGGATACTTTGTTCATAAAAATTTACAGACGCTTTACGAAACGAAATCGGACGTTTTCAAGAAAACACACACTTTAAGAAAGTTAGACAAAGGTATTTTATTTTAATTTGTGTAATGTCTTTTTAAATGGAACCATATTAGATAGTAATTATGAATCAATTTTTCAATTGGTTAACTCTAATATCTCAACACGTTATCTAAAAATAACACAAAACACAAATCGGCAAACTTGAAAAATGGAATTGCAAATTCCGAATGATTTTTCAATTTTGCACTTACCAGCCTCAACTAAAAAAGAGGGAACACGATTCATAAGAGATGTTATTAGAGGACTCGAGTTGATAAACGGTACTTCACACGGTGTTAACACGATGATTTATACTGCACAATTTTCTTTACTGGCACAACGGATTTATGGCGTTGCAGGGTTTTCCGAGCACATAATGTTTTAACGCGATTCATGACATTGGCTCACGGGTGACACGCAAATGCAAACGCGCTAAAGCTTCTGTATCCTATGTGCAGTGATGTATGCGGCAAGTAATCGAACAGAGATTGGTAGAAGTTGCTTTTGTAAAATTGTAACATCTTTTTAGATTTACTTTGCTATCAGTTCATCACAGAAAGCTTTGTATCTTCTACAAAAACGTATTTAATTTAATATCACACATAGCTAACGTTGGTCAATCAATAGGGTAAAATGAAAAAAAGGATCGCTACCAAAATATCAAACATATTTCATTGCATCACGTTCCAACCTAATATCGCCGACAATCATAAAATGAAACATCATAAGGGGAATAAAAACTGAAAAGAGGTCGTAACGACCCAGACCGGGGTCTTTATAAATCGGTGGTCATCACTCAGGACAGGAACCTCTGGGCTTCGGCAGATAAGTCGTGGTATTGTGTAAGTATTGAATACTGTGTATTAGATTTGTAATATTTCTTAACTCTGGCGAGAAGGTATTAGAGTGACACAAATAAACACATACACACTAATGATGTTATAGAAGCTTTTGGTTCAACGTTGGTATATAAATAAAAAGCTTAAATAAGACCCGCAAGTATTTTTTATTTAACTTCCCCTGGGATTTAATCACTTATGGATTAAAAACAGAGCTGTCTGATCAATTAGGTTATACAACAAATATTAACTCAAATCGTGGATCGAACTCATAAAAATACATCAGGCTTTAAGAGAGATGCTTTAAATACGAATTGTAATTCCAGTAAACCACATTTACCGGTTTTATTACAGATTCGTTCATGCGATTATGACCGTTATACGCGACATGGAGTGACCAAGCTATTTGCATTTTTATTATTATGTCGAGTGGTTGCATTTGTTTGACTTTAATTTATGCATTTTTTTTTGTAAGCTTATATGCGTTAAAATATTATTTTGACGTTATAATAGCCAGTGCGAGAATTAAAACCTACTTCTGAAAAATTGTTTTGCGGTTTTGACAATAACCACCAAGTTATGACGTCGATTATCATATTAACGATTTTTTATCATATATTATTTAAAATATATCTGACGCAGCTTGTTTCTTTATTGAAATTTTCGTCGTTGTTGTTTTTGTTGTTCATAAATCGTTATTGAAAATTTATGAAGCCTATAGAAACATATAAAAAAAATATAAGATAATTCAATTTACATTATTCAGATAGTTATAATTAGATAGGTGGTCTGAAAATCTAAACTTTGATGTTGTCTTCAGCTCGCCACATCGTTACTTCAAAGATTGTTATTTAAGCATCTTATGTAAAGCCTAAACAGTATTTCACGAATTATCTTGTCGTTATATTAAAACTAATTACCATCAAGAAATATATTCAAGTTATTAATTAGATATCTAATTAGGAATGTTAGTGAAGAGATCAAAGGGTGATTTAATTAAAATATATGCTTATATTGTTATTAATTTAAGTATACCAATATAGATAACTAGACTTATATAAATTAGAGTTAAAGTAATATTTATAATCTCGTATTTAATTATATTTATGTTTGAAAATATCTAAAAAACACGCCATCGTGGGTACGAATAATAATAAAAAAAGAATAATAATGTCAGATAAATCAATACGGGCATGGGTCCATATTGGTTTTTTTTTTTGTTATATGGTATAGTATAATGATAATAAAATAATGTAGTAATAGAAACAGCTTCTTAAGGATATTAATTCTTTAACATAATATTTAATATTAAAATTATTTATAAATCAACTTGATTAAATTGGATAACAATTTAATATTGTTTTAAATATTATAAGTAGATCAAAATACTTAGTCTAGCCATAAATTCTGTTACAATTAAAAATATAAAAATACTATATTTGGATTTGGAATCTGTCATTTATATACGATTGTTTGTTGTGTTTTCTTATTTTGGCGCCAATACATTGTACAATATTAAAATAAGTAGTATAATAAGAGTGGGGTGATAAAGAGAACCGAATCGCTGTGATTGCATTACACAAAGTAGGTATGGAGCCAAATGCAATTTTTAAAACTCTCCATACACTTGGTATTATGGTATTATGGTCAAATGTTTGTGTACCGGGCTATTAATAGGTACAATGGACTTCCTCTGAGTATGATCAGGTCGTCCACGTAGTGTTCGTATGAAAAAGGTGGTCAAAGCTGTAAGGGAAAGAATTCGAAGAAATCCTATCCGAAAGTAAAAGATATTATCTCGAGAAATGAAGATATCGGAAAATACGGACATGGCTCTAAAACCATGTCCGTATTTTAAGAGATGACTTAGGTCATGGTCATTTCTTAACTGATAAATTAAAGATGAATAGAGTGTTAAAATCGAAACAACTACTGAAGCGGTACGCAAAGGGAGGTCACAGAAAAAATTTGTTTAAGGATAAGATTATTTTTACAATTGAGCAACATTTTAACCAACAAAATGACCATATCTACGCTTTGCGCTCAAAGCTCTAAGGAAACTTCCCAATTAGTTGAAAAAATGCAACGTATTCATTATCCGACTTCAGTGATGGTTTGGTGGAGTGCTAGCTATGAAGGTGTGACTGAGCCATATTTTTTGAAAAAGGTCGCAAACCATAAATCACAAAGACAAGGTAGTTAAACCCATATTCAATAACCAAGTATAGTCCTTCCAGCAAGACTCGGCGCCGGGTCATAAAGCTCGGTCCACGTAGTCCTGGTTGGAAGCGAACGTCTCGGACTTCATCAGAGCAGAAGACTGGCCGTTGTCGTCGTCTAGTCTTGATCATAATCCGCTGGATTATGATTTATGGCAAGTTTTACAGAGTACAGCTTGCTCTAAACGCCATGATAATTTGGAGTCCATAAAACGATCCATACGATTGGCAGTGACGAATTTTGCCATAAAAAGAGCACATGCTTCTATTGATAAATGGCCTCAACGTTTGAAGTACTGTATTGCAGCCAATGAACACCACTTCGGATAAGCTTTTTTATATTTTTAATTGTTTTATATTTGTGTATTAAACTAACACACTGTAAAAGTAATAAATATTATTTGCAATTAAAAAAATATTGTTTTCTTTGTTACAATATTTATTTCAAAATTAAGTATATGACAAGTTCCTTTGTTTTCATAGCTCTTTGATTGGTAAGTATGATCTCTTATATGAAGCTATGGTCTACTACACTAATACCTCACCTGTCTATTTCTACCGATATCAGTATCTATCAATATATACCGTTATTAATAACAGTGTATGTACATGTACTAAATTAAGATAGTAATTAAATTAATACAGATAACACTTACAAATGAATTACAAATGAGTTTATTTTCTCACGATACGAAGAAATTCCAGTGCATTTAAGTAAACTGTTTTAGCTTGGAGTTGTAAAAGTGAAGAATTGTTAATTTATTCTAACAAATAGTTCGTCGGTGAAGTTGGTGCGAGTCTCACGTTCTATGACTCTCGCTCGGGTTCTGCGCCGCAGCCGGATAAGTGAATACTAGAGGGCTCTTCATACGTGACGTACCAACCTTATAGGCCTTGTTCACACGTAGCAAGGTGTTGGAATTTGCAAGATTATATGTGCGTGTGAATAGCTAAATAACAATGGTGTGAAACGAAGTGGTTTTATGTGAATGAGGCTTTAAGAAGCGTCTATTATATCATTAATTTTTATTACGGTAATTTTTAGAAATTGAAATTATAACATAAATATAAATATACCAGACCGTTTTTGTTATCAAAAATAAATATTTTAGTGATACTCAAATAAATAAATGAAAAATATTGGTAAAAAAAAAATAATATAACTTCCTATCATGGTCTATAAACAGTTTCTTAGAGTCTTAACTTTGCTGAATGGAACTTTACTACAAACTTCCGAACGAACTTTACCAACGTGTCTTTTATTAGTACAGTCGTTAACTTGACTTGTCTATGCAAAATGTTATTTTGGTTAAAGTATATTAAACTTATATTTATAATCTAAAAATTTTAATAATAATTTATTTTTAATTTATTGATTAACTGCGTACATCAATATTTCATAGCTCAAGCACAACTTATAACAGCCTGCGGCGTGAACTGTAAAAGTAGTAAAGCACATATTTTGATGAAAATTCAAATCACGGTCAAACTTTGACGTTATGTCTAAAATCAGAATTCAAATTTTGGTTTGTACTCAAACTTTTCAGTGCCGTTTACTTCTAACGACGAATCGGCAGTTTCGGAAAATCGGAATCCGTTTACCGGCAATCCAAAACCGATTTAATCACAGGAAACATGCCAAGTTCCTAACAAAGTTTGTTTAAACTTTGGTATTCGAACAAATTGCAGTAACGTGGCCGGCGGCTAGATATTAATAGGGGAATCATAAAACTGAGTCAAAGTTATTATTTTTCAGTGTACCGCTAACGATTCCCAATGTTTGAAAAATAAATTAAATCGTTCTCGCAACTGAAAAAAAGGCAAAATCAGGGATTGTTAGTTTTATATAAATTGGAACACATTTTATATCACAAAAGCACACATTCACTACAAAAAGCTATATTCATTTCATTTATAAAATAATATAGTAAATTTTATTTTATAATATAATAATAAATTCATTTAAAACAGAATATATCCATTCTTCTGATTCTTTGTAATACCAGTAACTAACCCAGAGCGATATCAGCTGGGATATAAAACTTATTTTATGTCATTTTTTTTACAAGAGAATAAAGTTTCCTATCTGAATGCAGAACACTCTCTGGCAATTTGTGAGATAATTTGCATAAAAACTTTCAAAGTAAACGACTCTATATTTCTCTTACCTTAAATTTAAAGCATTACATTTTATTTAACTAGCATTCGTTAATGTACAGCATCCAAGGAGATTTAAATTAAAACCAACTGCTATTGCATTTACTTCTCCTAAAATCAGATTTAAAAATTAAATTATCACAAGAAATATCTTATATTTATTTCAAAAACACTCTATTCTTACACGTAAATAATGAACTTAAATACATTACAGTCGATAATACATAATTCACATGAAACTTAATCTTCAATAAAACCGACAAGTAAGACTTAATTAGCTTCTTCATTATGCTTCATTTAATAATTTTGGATGTCAATGAGACACCCATCATAAAGTTCATCATACTGTCAGTGAACATGACAGTAAACAGCTTAATCAGTTGCTCAAACTAAGCGGACAAGAATTAAAGCGACAGGTGGATTTAAGAAGATTTATTGTATTTAGTGTTGGATATGCCTAGTTGTTTATTCTAGACCGAATTTAGGGCATTAATTTTGAAACAGTTCGGGATTTGGAGTGACTGATTGTTCACAAATGTATCCTAGACTTAAATTGAATTATATTTACCGAAATGTTAGGTACTTTGATTAAGTACTGAACTATGTGTAAGTTTTTTAGTTTGTATATTCGCACGCCTTGTCATCTAACCTATAGATTATGTAAATTATTACTTTGAAAAAGATCTCTTAGTTTCTAATTAAACCAGTTTTATTTAATTTGGTGTAAAATACAGAAAAGTTTTGAAACTACATCAATATTTTATGATAAGAAAAACATAAACCCATAAACTCTGACATGTTCAAACGTATGGGATACATGGAATCTGTAAAGACCCAAGCATCAAGTAAAATATGATATACTTGAGTTATAAA
Organism: Napeogenes sylphis; assembly: GCA_959347405.1. Classification (NCBI taxonomy): domain Eukaryota; kingdom Metazoa; phylum Arthropoda; class Insecta; order Lepidoptera; family Nymphalidae; genus Napeogenes; species Napeogenes sylphis. The sequence continues at coordinate 21,521,949 of OY365788.1, read as the reverse complement.
GCTTCCTTATAAAGCTCCCATTCACGTACGGCCTAACTAAGAGGGACAGATTTCATTAAATGTTACCTAACCAGATTCAAACTTAAATTCGGTTACCTTGGCCCGGCAATTAGTCGGGCCAGGTGAGGACACGGCAAATAAGCCAGGCCAAGCGTTATACACTGTTGTTTCAGTTAATTAGGTTCCGTGGTTTCTAAGGAAATGACTTTCGTAAACAGACATGTATCTCCCAACTACAAGTACAGATTTACCCTTGACAGTCATTTGACACTTCCGTGTCTGCATCTACAAAGTATATACCACATTAAGGTTATTACATCCCTCATGAGTACTGACATTTAAATATTATTAATAAATATTATGAAATTATTATATATTCATAAATATTAATAAATAATAATTTCCTATTACGGGTTTTACTTAAAATATTAAATAAAAAGACATAATAAAGTGTTTGATAATTTATTGCAATAAAATAGTTTTATAAAAGTACAGAATGAAAAAAATACATAATTTTAGGAGTATAAATAAGCTTAACATTGTTATACATGTATATATATTATATTTGTGATATTTTCTAAATAAAATATATAGTGCAAGAAAAAGCAGTAATTTTAAAAATAAGCAAAACAAACAATTTTGACTTAATTCTCCAAACATTTTACTCTCCAGTATTGTTACTTGTCATATTAGTATAATATATTTAAATATTTGAAAAAATGTATCACATATATAAAAATATTTTCTTACCTAATTTTTATAAAAGCAACCCAAAACTAATTATCAGATTTAGAAACCTTATTATATAATCAGTAATGGGATTACACAAAAACCAACAAATAAAACCCATTATCGGATCAAACTGACGTAAACATCGTCGCATAACTCATTATTACAATGACAATTAAATGACTCGAGACATGTCAATATAATCCGTTTAATCTCCGCAATAATCTCTGATATAATGTTTGTCTGTTATACACTCGGTAATTAGGTTTATGAAATTAAATTAATATAAAAACTCGCATAAAAATATATTAAAATCACTTTGTATTTTACAATACAGAAATAAAAATGTTTATTTTTTTCAAAAATAATTTGACAAATAAGCATCAGGGTTGCCATAAAATCTGTTTTTAAATCTAAATAAGGAGACCATTCTAATTTATTTTCTCAGAATAATAAGAATCTCCAACAGAATTGAAATTTAAACCACTCTGTGTGGGACCACATTTATTTCAAGTAAAAACTCTTCTGTTTCTAGTACACAAGCTATCTATATGAGTTAATAAAGCGTTATACGCATGCCTTGAGTAACTTAATTCTAATAGACAACCTACTTTTTATTAGCTATTTCGTGTATTTTATTTGTACTTTCCAGTTAAAGAGAATTTATATCCCTAAAAGAACATTACAATATTGTCCACATACAAGAAAAAACTTAAATAAAATGAAAAAGGTGTTAATTATCGGCACTTTGAACATTTTGCTATTAGGTAACTTATTTACAATATATGTATCTATATTCTAATTATTATTTCTAGTTAATGATTGAGATATATACCCTTTTCATTCACTTTTAAAAACAAATTATGATTTTGACATTTACATCAAGCTCAATTCTTACTTAACTTAAAATAAATTGACAAATATGATTTATATAAATTGATTATGATTATATGATTTACATCCCGATTGTCATGTATGATTATATGATTTACATCAAGCTCAACTCTTACTTAACTCAAAATAAATTGGCAAATATGATTTATATATTCCATATTAATGGGTCAGCGATAGAATAATAAAATTAAAATTAATTGTATATTTACTGTATTTTACAATATCTTTTAGTATCAATTTAAGACATGTATATCGAAGTTTCATCTCAGCAATTCAATTTCATCAGTAAAGTGATTATTTATCTTAATTAATTAGTTGTTGGAAAATGAGGGTGGGGTTACATCAGGCGTGCTATTGATGTCAAATTTAATATAGACTGGTTTGAAATGAACTGTCCCTGAAAACATTATCATGTCATGGTATAGAGGTTCCGTTTTACGAAATCAATTAGAAAATCAATAACAATTTAATTGCTTTGAAGTTACGTTATGGTTTTGAATAATTAAATAAATATATAGCATTGCATATAAGAAAGTTGAAAAAATAAAACATTTAGGCAATTGTGTAAAAAAACCGACAGTTCGGCAACGTAACCAAATCTTGCAATATCTAGTAAGGAGATTTCTTTAATGTGTATTATACATATATCTCAAAAGCTATTGAATTTTATTGTTTTCTTTATCTATGAGTTTGTGTTCGAGTTTCATGATTCAAGTTATCCCATATTTCAGATTCAGATTAAGCGGGATCCGCAGAGATCTCATCAATATAACAATGTTAACTGTCTAGGATATATTCTATACTGTTATAACATATTCAATATTCATAACTAAGAGAATACAAATCCTAAATATATTATTGGTACGAACGTATCCTTGCTAGCAATAATATTGCAATCCAAATATTAAATTCATATCTAGTTTCTTATCTTTTCAATAACATGCAAAATAGATATTGCAATAAAAGTTTCAAGAACAATTTAATGCTGCAAGATAAAGTCTTGGTGAACCAAAGTTTAAAACCATAGCAAAACACAAAGCTTCCGCAATGCAGATTAAGCTTCATCTTATCATTGATATTACTCTTTGGGAGAGCATTTAAAATCAATGCTTGTTAAACTTTATCTATAAGCTATGCTATCTACAAGCTACGCTTTGCTTGTATGAGTAGTTGAAAAGTTTGTAAAAAGATACATATTCATGTTGTTGAATATTAAATTGAGCTCAACGACGGATTGTTTTAATTATAATTATAAACAACTAGCGATCGCCCGCGACTTCGTCCGCGTGGACTTTAGTTTTTTAAACCCTTAAGGGTGGAATTTAAAAATCCTTTCTTAGTACACGACTACTTACTACGACAAATTACCCTCCAATTTTACTATCTCTACGATCTGCGATTTAGGCTGTGTGCTATAACTAAGTCGGTCAGAACAAAGAGTATTAGATTATACAGTGTATATAAACGTATACGTAGTAACATAAACGTATTTGAAAGTACTTCGTATGCACGATATTTTTTGTTGTATTTTCGTTTGGTAGTAGAAGAACGTACTGGTTTTTTCCACAACCTGATCTTGATTACTCAACATATATTAGTCCGTGTGTGAAACAAACTCGACGTAAATCTATTTATAAAGATTTAATGTTTGATTTATTAATTGTATCAGCCAAACGAAATCTTAATGGAAAACTGTATTCTTTTAAAATTAAAAACTAAATCTTTGGGATTCATTAAAATGCGAGGTATCAGCACCGTTTGACCAACTGCTGGACCAGTTAAAAATATAACAACTATCACATTATTACAAACAAAATAACTGTTTCAGCTAAACAAATTTGGTGGTTTAAGGTTTCTTAGCAAAATAATTGGAATACCAGTTTTAAATTTTTAGGAATGGCAGGGAATTGAGAATCTCTAGTGGATAATGTACCGCATCTTCTTGATTCATTACATTATCCTGGAAGTTTACTTAGAATTACGTAATTAATTTCGTCAACACTACTATTTCTTGCCGCCAATATTGCCCTTTGACAATTAGTTCTAAAATAATGTAATATTTTAGTTATAATATTTGCCGTGATAATACTTTTGTTCTATTTGAACTACATCTGGGAGGCCTTAAAGAGATTAGATTTTCAATATTGGGAACTTTTTCACCTAAATTGTCATCAATGTGAACTTTGGTTTCACAATAAGATACTTCGCCGTTTCGTATTAAAGCAAAAATTACAGTTATTCCACCCATTATTTTGTAAGAGCTTCTAATATCTTTGAAAGATAGATATATTTTAGAGAACATAATAAAAAAAGTGATAAGAGAATAATAAAAAAATACCTAATTTATAATTATACAATGCAATTTGATTACGTGTTTTAAAATTATCTATGATGCAATACTATAATACGAAATTTGTTATTAAATAATAAATGTTTTTAAAAAACCTACACGGCAAATCAAATTATCAGTAACTGTCCTAAACTATAAACAACGTTGGACTGATTTGAAACTCCTGTACATACCTACTACATAAAAAACAAACAAACAAAAATAAACAACAAATTAAATAATAATAAAGAAATACAATATAATATATATTAATATAAAGCAATACTATACAATTAAATTATGTGTTTTGTATATTTACCTGTGATATACTTAAAAACGTTATAAAGAACGATCACAATTGAAAAGTTCGACAAATCAAACTATTTGCTTAGATAAATAATTATCTTCAACTTTAAGAACAAACGTTGAGGAAATAAGGAAAAAAACTTAAAACCTAGTATCTACATAAGAAGATAAGAATAAACAAACGTTAGAAGATTAAGCAAAACAATATTTAACAGAAAAATACTATACAACGTGAAAACTAAAAAAAAAATATTTTTAATAATTATTAATTAATAATTTACGATGAATATCGAAAAAAACGCATTCAAAAATTAGTTGGCTGACCACAACCGTACCGTAAGGATGCTAATGTTACCTCGCAGCTATCGACACTATCGGCCCTCCCCTGTCACCGCGCCACACACCCCGCACATTAATGCGCGTATGATATTTGACCATTATGTATTATTTCAAAACTATAATAACTCTTTATATATTGGTTGGTATCAAATGCTGTCAAGGAAAATTTTGTTCACAAATAAGTGCCTCTGATTTATTTGGATAAGAATTAATGACATGGCAATTAAAACACCTTCGAAAATATTTCATTATTTTATAACTAATTTGACTATCATAAAAAAGGTTATAGTCAATCAACCTTAAAAGCTAGATGTAAGCTATTGCGGATTTCTTTTTAGAACTTTTAAAGGAGAACAATTTCATAATACATCACTTATGCGCAACGTTCACCGTTTACTCAGAGCCCGTGAGAAAAGATCCCAAAAAAAATCTGTTTTTGCAGTATTTTTCATTCTGCTTGACTCCTATTAGTCACAAGACATTATATACAGCCTTCCTTAATAAATGTGCTAATCACAAAAAAAACAAACAATTTGGGTCATTAATTCCTGAGATTAGCGCGTTCAAACAAACAAACAAATTCTTCAGCTTTATATTATTAGTATAGACAATAAACCTTTAACTATTAATAATAATTATGAGTCACTTATGGCAATAGGCCTTTATTACTTGATGTCTCTTATTGCTACAAATAAGTCAATTCAGATTCTAATAATGATATAAAGAAAACTGAATTGACTTATATCCATACATAGAGTAGGGAAGCAAGCCTAAATGCGTCCATCGATAAAAAAGGGAAAGAAAATGAGGCTATTTGTCTCTTTTTTGTTTGATTCAACAAGGATAATTATGGATCTCTCAACTTTCCTCTCTTATTCTTATTATGTGTTCGCACCCACTGGCTTGCCTATGAATGCCCTTCTCTACGTATAATAACACTATTAGTAAAATTAGATCAAATCAGATGCTAATACTGACATACAGATATGAAAAATGATAAAAAAAATATATCTTTCCAAACGACTTTCCATTTAGAACACTGAAAAACACCTTAATGGCAACTAATACTTTGTTATAACAGATCTTTTAATCATGGTCTATAATTCAAACTGAATTTTTCTTACTTTTTAAAATCCCATGTCTGTGACCACACTGTTTGACCTCAAGATACTGTTGGTGCGTTTTGTGTGAATCCTGACCTGTACACCCGGAAGCTTAGAAACCGTTGGAGGTAGACGACTAATTAACTGACTTACTGACAGTAACCTCCATCTCGTCTTACCGTGAACACGATTGCTGCAAAGCATTCGAAACGTCAGGTTAAATTAAAAATGTAAATTTATGTTTGAAAATATCTTTTAAACATGTATAGCCAAGTTAAGCTTATTTAAATTTTATATAAATATAGAATGAAAAATAAACCGATATGGGCAGGGACTCAAACCCGCGACTACTGGGAAACCGTCCCGTCGCTCTACCAACTGAGCTACCGTATCGCTGTTCGCCTCGGTGAATTAAGCATTCTATATGTGATCATCTTTATTGGGACGGTTTTCAGTATTTATCTATACTGCAAAATTAGAAACATTGGTAAGGATTTTCGAAAGAAACCTAATAGATGTCACACCCGTTTCGATAAAGACGATCACATATAGAATGCTTAATTCACCGAGGCGGACAGTGATAAGGTAGCTCAGTTGGTAGAGCGACGGGACGGGTTCCCAGTAGTCGCGGGTTCGAGTCCTTGCCCGTATCGATTTATTTTTCATTCTATATTTTTATAAAAATGTAAATTTAAAATTTAAGCAATTTTACGAGTTAAATCAGTGAAAATAGTTTTATTACAATGTGTATGTAGTACTCGTGTAAGTCCTAGAAAATACTACTTTTTTATTCTTTTTATATATTTTATTTGTACACCAGATACTTTAAGACTGAGATGCTCCTCTCCTTCATCATTACAAATTTTAATTGCAATTACTTGGATTAATCGTAATTAAATAAAGCATTTGATGCAATTCCTTCGTTTCAAATAATTATGTTTTTTTATCGAACTCTATGTCTTACAAAGAAATAAATAAAAAAGATAGAGAGAACGTTCTGTGTGCAACCTGACTCCTAAACAGTATACCGAGTAACTAATGAGACGTTAGAGTAATATGAAATATTAACACAACTAGCTGACCTATATTTCGTTTTTCCTCGCACAATATTCGTACAAAGAATACAAAGCATTAGTTCATAATTAAATATAAACTCTTTACTCCGGTTATAAATGTTAGAATTTTTAATTAAATTATTACGTTCAGATTATAATATAATTTTCATTTTTCATTTAAAATACAGAATTAAATATTACATGTGAATTTTTAAATCTTTTCTTATTCTGAAATTAACTCTATTCTGTACTAAAGACGTTTAAAACAAGATATTTATGATATCGATAAAATAGATTTAAAACTAATTAAAATATAAAACTTAGCTAAAATTTATAAGAGAAATAAAAGTTGAATTTGTAACACAACTAAACGCTTCCAATGTTTAAAGATGCACTCCACTTCGAAATTTTCTTGTAAAAATTTTAAGTCGTTCCATGTTGCTAGTTACCTCCATAAAAACTCTAAAAGTGCGGTACGTGACTTCATCAAACTAAAGCATATTACGCTATGAGCTTTTGGTCGTGCATTTTTCTCCTGGCGAGGTTTTACGTTCAAACTTAAATTACACATGCCAGAGGTGACAGTTTAGATAAAAATTAAAAAGACTTTTTGTTATCATGAACAGTTTATGTCCTTGGTATATTATTAAACCATTAAAATGTAATTAATGGTATTCTAAGTACTTTAGTTATTTTCAGTGACTTATTTTACTTAAAATTTTAATGTTATAATAAATTTTTCATTTTAATTTTTACAAAATAATTTTTAAAATATGTTTTTTTTATTTAGTAAAATCTACGTAAAGCTTATTCAAATAGTAAAAACAGTTCTGAAAATAGTAGGAATAGTAAACGAAGCCGCGGCAATCAAAATGTTCTACAAATTATCGTGAGAGGGATTCACATCATTATTTTGAACCAGTAAGCAAAATGAGTGACCTACCATCGATTTTAGTTACTTAAGTCAAATAAGAACCTATGTACTTTTTTTTACATACTATTTATTACCACATCAAAGTTCTAGAAATTGTCTGTAGTGATCTTCGTAACAAAGCTAGTTTCTGACTTAAAAGTTTAAATTCCGTATTTGTTTAGATAGAAGATATTTATTGAGTTTGATTATACTTATATTTACTACGCACAATATTAGGTAATGCATATAAAGTAATCATAATTAAATCGTAATAAAAATGCAAAAAACCAGTACATTTCTTAATACGTAACCATAGCAACATTTTCAAAGATTTTGTTAGATAATATTACTGGTGAAAACAACACGATTTTCATGATAACAAATGAACCAAATTATGCACTCGCTGGGAATTATTTTAAATAAGATTTATAATATTAAATTATGGTTATAAGATATACCCGCTCTGTTCTAACAAATAGCTATACAGAACATGAAATATTTACTCGAGACTGGAATAAGTATTGCTCTGAGCCTCGTAAATAATAACAAAATTAGTACTGCAAATTTTAAGAATTATAGCAAGCTAACAATTTAGACGTTTAGTCCAGAGAGACCTTAATTCTATATTCCTTATAACATAAAAATGCTCCCAGAGAGTAATTAATTTTATTAACGGTTATAAAATTTTAGCAAAATTTTTGTACAAAAACAATTAACCTTTATAACAATTTATATATAAGAATTTATTATAATTTTGTGTCTTTTAACCAAATTTGGCCAAATTAACCAATCTGATCACACACCATGTACCTGTGACATTTTACCAAAAAATTATCGTAGTCCCTGCTTCTACTTCCTTAAATAATTAATAAATATAATAATAATAATAATAATAGGAGCTTTATTATTATATTTCATATCATTTACAATATCACTTATCACATATCCTAATACGCACGTAACCCGTGCGTCTTGAAGGGTCGGTCTCTACCAATTTCAGCGACAATTAAACGTAAGCATTAATTAAATTGACCTCACCCCTCGTACCAGAGTTCCTTCTGCCTTATTTCCCTTTTGCTTATTCAGCGGGAGTAGTCACGGATATGGTTATGACTAGATATGTCATTATTTATTTAGAATGTATTTTTATTACACTTGTTTCCAATTTAAGAGTTTACATTATTCCAAGCAAAAATAAATTATATTAAAATTTTTTCAAGAATTTAAATATGTTTTTAATGAAATATATTAATATAATGTAAAGTTTTTATTGCATTAACTAAATTCTAACTAACTAACTAAATACTAATAATCAACTAACGAATTAAATATTATAGTGTAATTGGTTTGATCAATTTTCTTTAGCAGGAAAACGAATCTAGTTAACATAATTCTTGGTAATGTTACGATTTTATTGTAGGCAATTTACGCTGCAATATACGGTCCTTTTAACACCGACCCTCGTATAATTTGGATTGTGGGACCACGAAAGAAACAATGCTAATTAAATAGCCGTTAGCTAGTAATATGCTAACCTAATAAGTTCCTAAAACAGTATTACACTTAAACAAAATAGACAATATTTGCAATATTCTACAAATTAGTTTTATTATTACATTATAATTTCCTCTTTTCAGGATTTGGACCCAAAAATTTTACGTAAAACGTAATTAATTCATGAGACACTAAGTAAAGACCCTTTTTCAGATGACAATGTTTAAGGGATTAAGATTTTTATATCAAAATATCGCATCTAATATTTTCTGTTATACCGTTTCCCTCTCAGTTTATAGATCAAAAGATGTAGCCTACTCCTGTATAGAATATGTACTTTTTATATAATTATTATCATTTGAAATATATCAATATGTATTTCTTAGGTCATTCATTATATTTATATGAAATTTCTTAAAATGAATTTTTATATTTTAGGATTAAAGCTCTAAAAATTTTATCAAACGTCTGTGGCTGCCTAACGAATATAAAAAGCTATTTGCATGGAATGAATATTTTATGAGCATGATTACTCTTACAACTTTATTTCAAAGCTGCGAAAATGACTTCATAATGCTTAAGCAGTAGGTATATTAATCTTACGAAAGTTTATTAATCCGAAATTAACATGTCATTATCCTCCCCTCTATCTAAAACCAACTATGAAATAAATCAATTTTAAAACCCTTTAAAAAACCATTATACTAACTAAATGTATAGTCAAAATAAATTCAACAACGTTATTCAGTAACACAAAATAACTACCATTTTACTAACATATAAAAGTAATTCAGATCCAAGTAATTTAGTGAGATGGGGCAAAGCTACCGAAAAGTCTTGCAACATTTGTGGGGAGGCAGTAGGAACCGCGAAACACTTATTAGTAGGGTGTAAGGTACTTCTAGATAAAGGTCAATACTCGCGTCACCACGATAAGGTATTAGAAATTATACGGGAAGCGGTCTTTCAGGAGCAAGAACTCGGAAGGGTATAATAATAATAATCTTTATTTCAGTTTCTAATAATACATTTGTTAGTTAGGGCTGTTGCCTTCCTCTAAGTAAAAATTTACCTGTACCAGAAGACACCCGCTCTTCCATAACAATAATTACTGATTTTACATAGAAACAAAAGCGCGCTTAAAAACAGCGCGGTATATCAACCACCAAACGATCTGTGGAGTTTTAAAAGAAGGCTGCTTTAAAACGTCAAAACCGAAGCCTTATTCTACTTTAGACGCGTCTCCTGATTGGACTCTCATGATGGACACGTATTAAAAACATTATACAAAATCCCTGGAGATGTTGGTGTTTCATCATCCAGACCGAACTTATTCCTGTATTCTAAACATCTAAGATGTGTGATACTTGTGGAGCTCACTGTGCCTGCTGTTCACTGGGGGACACAACAACAAACATCCCCAGGGATCACACATTTAAGGTAGGTTTAAGGGACCCCTTAAGTCCCAAGTCGCAAGTCCCATGCATTGTTTGCACTTCTCTCCTTGCAACGTGTTGGGCCCGGCACGCCCACGGTAGATCCATGGAATGCTAAGAAGCATCGTCTTATATTAACAATATTTTGCAACTTTTAATAATATTTTAATTCATAGAGTCCGTAATAGTTAATTATTCTTGAATAATTTCGAAAAGCTTAATCTTCACAATTAACATAAATAAATAAAGACAATGCCACTCCTGAGTAAAAAGTAACTTTACCTTGGAACTGCGAATATAGATGCTAATGCCGCGTGATCCATAATTTCAATTGCAACTCCGTCTTTGAGGGATTATTATAATTTCAAAATCCTTTCAGACAAAGTTAAAGACTCTAACTTGTTCAAACAAATATTAATGCGTAATCAGAGCTTTACAGTTTTAAATTGTTTAAAATTGCAAAAGTTCTTTACTTCATATAGTTCTTATACATTTATGAAATCGATATGAAGTCAAACCTTCGTATCTTTATTACTTCTTATTATCCATAGCTCCAAGCATTTCAACATAGTTTGGAAACATCAAACGTCAATCTTTAACACAATACGAATTTGGAGTTAAATCTAAGTGTTTTGAAAAGAAATGACTCGTTTTAGTGAATTATATTCAACTCCCTTTTGTACCTTATTTCAAATCCTCCGTCTTCTTGACAAATAGTTCTTTTTCCGAGCAGACAAGTCAGCGATAACGGCTTAAATAAAGTTCAGACCAGCGACGAGACATTTAAAAACTTAACCCTTCTATTAATATATACAGCTATATATTAATATATATACATTCGTCATAACATTTATGTTAAAAAAAAACATGAATATTAATTACTGACTAAAACTAACTTATTCTAGAATAAGCAATATATCACATATAATAAACAATTAATCATTAAGTAAGTAATAAAAAGATGTATTTTTTTTTATTAAGAAAAGAAAAAATAGTCTACACAACTATGTCAATCGAATAGAATACAATGAAAGTAAAATCTCGTAAACGACCGTCTACACTCGCCCTTAAAGAAGTGACGTGTGAGTAATACCCTACGTGTGATCGAGCTGAAATGGATAAGAAAAAATATAAATGAACCAAGTGTCACCAAAAAGAGATTCGAAAAAGCTCGTTATTCTGATAAATTGCGCATCTCACTTTATTTGCTTTGAAACATTTTGCGTTTAATCTCGCTTGAGACAAATGTTCTTAATATAATTTAAAGTTACAAATGATTCAAGATAGCATTATTTTACTGATATTTTTCTTTGATGAAAATTTTGAACGCCGTTTCATTTCACCAGCAGTACAATTATTTTTTTAATGAAAAAGAAGTGTTAAAATCGACTAAGTTTTCCAAATTCTACAACCGTGACAACAGCCGCAATTTGCCAATACATGAACCCGCGTTATTATTCTATTCGGATAAACACTATTAAATATATTCAGTAAAATTTATTGAACCAAGTATTCAATATTCACTTCAAAAGATACGACAATATGGAAACCGCTGAATGAGAAGCTATGGACGTCTTATGATATTGTGATTTTAATATTAAACTTCTAGGAACTTAGCTGACTTCAGCATAAAAAAAATGAACAAAGTATTTTATTCCATTCAAATCTTTTAATATTAAGTAGTAAAGCTTTGTAAATTTTACAAAAACATTTTATCATTTATTTATATGAAATCTTTTCGTATGTAAGCCAAGATTGTATTTACGGAATAATAATATCATCTGTTTATGTGAATAGATTATAATCTGTATCCACATGTGACTCATCCGTCTGTTGAGTTTTATTACAATTTAAGCGATTGTACAAATTGTAAAACGAGCCGCCATGTATTCTATACACGTATCTACTTTGTTTGGTTCCTTCTTTCATCCTTTCGGAAACTCATTTGACAAGATACCCTTCAACCTAAAATTGCTATGGTACAAAAATACTTTTCCACTCAGAGTTAGTGTTATTGCTTTTGTATATATGTTAAGTGAATTAAGAGATATTTGAGAACTGCGTACTTATTAGACATTAGTAATTATGTAATTTGTTAAGTTGTATTAAGCAATTTTCCATTATTAAAATTCGCACCTTAACCATCAAATTGGATTTTTAACATTTTAAAAAGTTTTTTTTTTTTAACGATATTTCAACGATATTTTCAACGATATTGGATGAATTACCTGACAGAGGGAATGAAAGCCTATTTTTGCAAAAAAAAAAGTAAAATAAAATATCTATTAGAACAAGTTTATTATTATTTATTGTTCTAGTAAGTACGATGGGTAACAGAGAATTTCTAGTGTATGTTCCTCTAATTTTCAGACAGTCCACTGTGGACGGGCGTAGTCATGCATAAGAAGTGAAGTGGAGCAATTGACGACTGTTTGATAGTGAACCACCTGTGCAAAGTAACATCGGTACTACTACAGAATTCGAATTCAAAAGTAACGTAAGAGGTACTACACACAGAAACAGCAATGAAAAAAATCAGGGGCTCAGAAACGAATAATCAATTATACCATACAATTTTTGTGTAGAACTTCTTTATATTAAGCAACTTTAAAATATAAGGCTTCAGTCCGTATTATAAGAATAAATTAGACTTTTAAAAGTTGAAAATGAAATGCTAAAACAGTTACCTATTCAGAAGGGTTTAGCTAACAAAAGCTCTAACTAAATTTTGATTACATGGCGGTTCAATTAAACCCAGCGCCCTCTTTAAGGATGAAAGAAAACCTCGTTATTCTCGGGTCGTAATAAACGTTTAATATTCCATCACAAAACTCACTCAACCGTTGTGAGGCATCCAAGATGCAAAGTCCTTTGGGAAAAGTATTAGAAAAATATAAGAGACTGATAAAGCTCATCGTTAGAAAATCCTGAGCGAGTCTCTTGGGTGTCCGACGGTGCGAAATATTTTTACGGTATTTTAGCAATTTTAACGAGCTACCATATTTACTTCAATGCACGGCTTTAAGGATGCGTGTACATATATTTTACAATATTGTCATGTAGGTTTGTTTTACTTCTTTTGTTACAACTGCATGCTGTTCATCGGATTGTATCTATCGACGCCTTTAGCTTCGAATAAATACCGAAACTTCGAGAATAAAACCAAGATACATAGATGCTCTATACTAAAATAGAGTTCTTATTATGTTTTCTACTAAACCTATATAAAAATCTTATACAATATGTACTTTATTTTTGTTAAATTTTCAAAATATATGTATAGTTTGCAACACCAAATTTATTTTTTTTAATAATCGTATTTTGTCTTTTAGTCTGTTATTCTGTTAATCAAAGATTTTGATAGAAGTTAGTTCTTACAATTGCCAAACTTAATAGGTTGTATAAATTATATGTTAAACTTATTCAGTGCGCAAACGATGCTGCTGGAAAAAGCTAGTAATAATATAAACCAACATATAATTTCTATGACAATTACAATTATAACCATATTACAAATTATTTTAATAATGATCATATCTTTTTCTTGGGTTATGCTTGTTATTGTAAGAAGAAAATAATATTTTAAAGAAATACTCATTATATTTTAATAACTATAATTATTGTAAGTTAATTCAAATTAGTTAATTTATTTAAATTATTTTCATTTCTTTATGCTAATAAAAATCTGTTTTAAAATAATAACACAATAAAATTCAATAAGAGGCGTCTCGAGTATTTTTAAATATTAAGTAATGGTCTATCATTTATTTTATATGAAAATATAAATTAATTCTATATTTTATCGATTCTACTCCAATATCTTCTTAGCTCTTTGACAAAACGGACTAGCTCGGTTCCTTTAGGATTTAAGAAAAACGCTCAGTCACTATTCGTTCCCAGATGGCACTGCTACTGTTTCATTATTAGTTTGAACTCGGTATCTGAATTCCGCATGAGTCGCTGAAAAGAACTTCCTTTATATAAATGCCACGATATAAATATTTTTAAAAATGTATTTATTAAAACATTATTTACTCTTTAAACTTTATATTTTTCCTAAAAGTCTTAAACTATACTCTACAAATATCTTATAATAATAAATAAAGCAATTGGATTCGTATTTGAGCTTTCGTTTAAATGAAAAAAAAAATGAAAATAAGTAACTCATTTGTAACGCAAAGAATTTTCCCAAAACACATCCAAATATACAGTTTCGACACTCTACCAAATTACACTGCATCTTACTTCTTGATTTAGTTCGTGATTAAAACCATGTCTACAAAAACTAGAAAGCTTTAGAAATGCCAGCGCCGAAATTTTCGTAAAATGTTTCATAGTTTTAAAAGTTACTGTTAGATTTCCCTTGTGTAATGATTTTCATCATACCACCAGGCTTAATGTTACTCTTACTTTCAGAATAAAGATTATTGTGTGTCTGTCTGTTTTGTTTTATTGTATAATCTTTTCATTTAAAAGTATAATATTAAACCAAATTATAGATATATTATAATTGATAAAAAAAATTCATTATAAATATAAAATAACAAAAGGCTATTAATAATGTTCCAAAAGTATTAACTCGATACCAATAATAGTAATATTTCAGAAGCAATCTATTCCTTCACCTGGGGCCAATTTTTGATCATCAATCTTAAGCCCTTGAGGCTAGTTTTCGTTACGGTAGAGACTAAGTCAATAAGTTCCGCTACCTTTATTGTACAACTGTGAACAATTCGTTAGCTGAAAAGCCTTCTAACATGGGGGATTGTTGACATGAACGCGAAGCGTTTTTTTTCTAATTCTTAATAGTTAATGTGAAATTTATTTATTTCTTTATTATTACCTTAATATATTCATATACTAAGAGCTAAGCCTCTAGTTCAAAAGAGATTGAAGCATAGAATATATTAGTCGAAATTTCAGCGTCAAAGAGCTTAAAAGAGAAATTATTACAGCTGCATTTTTTTATATAAAATAAGATTATATGTTAAAAGATAAGATACATATTTTTAAGGATATAAATTTATATTTATTGTTTAAGTTATTGTAAGATTAAGGAATGAGATAGTTTCTAATCCCACAGCTTTGAAAATTCTTCTTAATAATAACTCTAAGCAACCTTTAATAGAATTATGTTACCTGGGATGACGTGATTTTGTTTCCAGGCAAAATCTATTAACGTATTAAAAAATTCACTCTCCATTTAAAAGTATATTACAAAGAGGATAATGCATAAAATTAAACTTTTACTAACTCATATAACATAGAACACAAAAAACTCGTTTCAAGTGTCCATTTAGTTTAAAATGTCCACATTTAATATAAACGAAGTGATAAACGACAAAATTACTCAAATATGTCACAACCAGTAAAAAATTGCAAGCATTTGGTTGCAGGCAACAAAACGTTTTCATTCAAATGTTTTAAATCTTATTTTAATGCAGTGCGAATGACAGTCATATGTAAAAAAAAAAAATGTTATGGTAAATGTTCGATATCATTCTGTCAACAGCACATTTTAAACTCCACTCGTTGTTGCGTTTCGTTAAATAATAACTGCAGCTTGTTGCACTAGGAATATTCTCTGGTGTATTCAATTTTATTTGCAAGTTTTTTAAATTTATTTCGTTTTTCTTTTGGCATCGTTCTTAACAGCGGACTCATTTTTTAGTCGAAAACAAGTCTACAAAATACACTTAAACTAAGTTAAGTGGTTTAAGATTTGCAGCTTTTAAAGTTTGTAGTTTATAGGGTTAATGTATTATTATTGTACTGAAATCAGATTATTCTAATAATTAACATTGATGATAACTTCATGAGCATCTTAATACAATTATATTAAAATAGATGATAGCATTCAAAAGTAAGAAAAAATATCAATAAATATCCGTCCCGATAAAGACGATCACATAATTAGAATGCCTAATTCACCGTGACGGACAGCGATACGGTAGCTCAATTGGTAGAGCGACGAGGCGGTTTCCCAGAAGTCCCGGGTTCAATCCCTATATAAATTTAAAAAATATCAAGAAATATTACATCAATATAAAATAAGTACAATAAAACTGATTTCTTAACTTAGAAATTGCTCCGTCTACTACATTTCATAAACAATATGCTGAAATATAATAAAAATTCTATCCCTACTTACAAACCTAAAACAATAAATGTTATCCCATAAAACACCGTTTACTGTCCAATGGCTGTCCTGTAAAGTCTCTTCATACAATATTTATGCGGTACGACGGGGACTCACAATATTCACGTCTTTTTTTCTTTTTACTGCCTTTAAATTATTTACGCTTTCACAAAAGAACAGTTGAAATATTAAATTGGTATTCGAGCAAAAAATATTTTGATTTGTATTTATAGTATGTGTATTGACTATTGAGTGTTTATCTACTTTGTTTTATTAAGGTTGAGGGATAAAACTATTCATATATGCAACTGGAATAAATATATTTATTTATTAAATTTTAACAATTATTAAAAGTGTATTTTTTACCCGTCCATAAACTAAAGTAATATTGATCTAAATTATATTATTAATATATATTCAGATGATGCCAAATTCTTATCTTGTAATTCCATTAAATTATTATATAATTAACATCTTAAGTTCTTCAGATTTCCTGAAAGTTATCAGCGAAGAAATGGTTCAATAATTTCGGTCCTACATTAACTCCTTTAAGCACACCACAATTTATTTATTTTATCTCCATCCCATTGTTGTGCTCTAACTGTGCAAATAAGAAATAAAGCAGATACAATTTAAACAAATGGACCATAGCCGCCTTGAAAGAGGTCGCTTCAAACATTAAATCTTTAAAAGAAAAGCTATATACATTTAATACTTTTTTACACTTACAATATTTTAAAATAATAATAGCATTATAAACTCTCTTTATTATATTTTAAGTTCACACTATTCATGTTTAAATAGTTTATATTTTAGGTAGCCTTAATTAGTAACAAAGTATTTTACATTTTTTCGTTAAATATACAAGACATACTGAATCCCTAAAGAAATTTTTATACCTAGAAAATATCTTCATGAGATAAAAATGGACAATCTATTGAAAAAATGTGAAGACGATCTTGCGAAGGCGAGGGTGTTGCACTGTTCGTTGCGTTGCTTTTTTTAAAAAACTTTGCTCCCTACCCTCCTTCCAGTTGAACGAAACCGCGAAAAAGTAATAAGTTGTTATTTCCAGGGTTAATTATATTTTTTACTAAATAATTATTTTTATAAGGCCTTATGCTATAAGAAATTATATTCAGATATTTTGTATACCTATCACAGCACAGACCCCCGCAATGATTTTCAAAAGTATGACGTGATCATTGCTGCTGTCATCGTGATGGTAGTTCATTATGAAGTCTTCAAAATCAAACTTCACAACTAATTATAGTTTCGTTTATTCAACGGGCCACGTCACAATTTTTCGGCGAAATTCGTACTGTTCGACTACTGGAGCAATAAGTTCTTAAGCTCCCAATATTACGTTATTATAGTCTCTACATCACATTTACTTAGCATTACAATTGCTTTTTAAAAAAAAAAATTTTTACGTTTCAATCATTGTAAGACTGTAATTAATTATTATTGACATATTTTTGTGAATACTGTTTGTAATTTAATTCCCTTAGAATGGGATGCCGGAAAACATTTAAAACCAAACGACGCTACGAGTGAAAACGAATTGAGTTACAGAATATACTAAAGTGTGGAATCTATGTCTATATTTATGATGATATTTAGACTGGTACGGGTACGAGTTTTAACGTTACGAAAACTATGAAAAAAACGTCAAATCAAACATATCTTTAGTTTTTTAGGATAATTCTATAAATCATTCTAAATTACTAAGGATAAATATATTTTTTTTAAACTTTGATTTATGTGTTTTGATTTCAAAAAACTGTAAGTAATTGTCGTAAATTCAAAACCTATTATTATTATTCAAATCAAGTATTATTAGCAACATGAGTCACATAGGTTTCCAAAAGTTTATCTATTATTTTAGGAGCTTGGATCGTATATTATATAGATGTTATATTTGATTTTAGAATCAACACAAACTTGGTTACGATCAATAAGGAAAACTTATACATACATGAGTTTCGCTAGAACTCTTCTGGTTGAAAACTCAAACTTTTAAAACTAGTTTATCAACAGAGGTCCGTATAACTATTGCTTTGATGGGTTCAGTACACAGGCAAGTATAATTCTTATAAGTGAATGACCCTCATAACAAACCAAATGATGCTTTTAAACAAAAAGGTCAGTAAGTGTTCCATTTCAAATTCCCTCAACTGGCAACTTTAGTAACGTTAATCAGAAGCTTACACTGTTTTATACACATAGGTGCATATTTCAAACAAGCTTTTAGAAAAAGCTCTTAATTATCATCGACTTTACAATGAATATTCTATTTCAAATCAAAAATAAAAATATCACAAGATATTTCACTCGAATTAAAAATTGTTGACTTTCATGAAATTGCATTAAATATTAAATAACATTGTTGAAAGAAGGGTACAATGTTACCAAAAATAACTTATATAAAGCACAGCTTTGTATTACTTCAACAATGGCAAACTGGGTCGTAGACAGTCCATAAAATATGATTGTATTTGTTTAAGGTACTTTATTTATTTTATCTGAATTGATGTGGCCTAAGCACATAACATACGCGTTACCTTATATGAGCCGCTTTTCTGTCACAAGAATATCATCTATTTATAATGTATAACAAGTCTTGACCTGAGGTAAAAAAAATGACTATTTAAATTGTATTACGACTGAGTATTCTTGGAAAGATTTTATAAGAGTCCATCATTATTGCAATATTTTTTTAACATTTATTTCTAAATAAAAAGTATTAAATGCTGGATACTGGTATTTGTATATTATTAACATTATTATATTGCATTTCAAATTAGCACTCTCCTAACAATAAACACAGATAGTATAAAAATACACCCAATAGGTTTTCTTGGTGGTAGACCATAACATCGGGTCGCCGGCAAAGTTACCACCCATCGGGCAAAGTCGTGCCGCAAAGCGACATAGTCGTGTTCCGGCACGTTGCTCGATGAAGCCGTTTATGGGAAATGGGTTTGAACAGCTGCGGTACGTTGGCGAACCGGTTGACGTCGAGTTGGTGTTTGTTTTGTCGGGTGTCTAGTCGAGGAGGGTAGCGGGATCCGAAGCGACGGCTTTCCGCTGGCCGCCCGCAGATAGTTGGGGGCCCAATTAGTGGGTTAGCCACCCACGAAAGGCTGCCCCGCCAGCTGCGAAAAATCCCAGGGTGGCTCCATCGTGCTGGTTGGCGACCAGGCGAGGAGGCCCGATGGCGATCCCTGGGGGGGTTCGGGCGTCCCCGCAGTCTCCAGACTAGCCTCCCAGTGGCAAGACATCACCAATTTCGACGTCGGGTTCGATACGTACCGCCTCGTTCAACTGCCATTTCCCATCCCTATTCACTTTTATTTATTTTATTTTATGAAAAAGGTTAAAAAAAAGAAACAAGTTGACACAGCGGTTGCACTCCTCCTCATACAAAGTGCACCTGACTAATATAAGGGGTTTGCACTCAAATCTTTTAGCTGTCCACCACCACCTGGAGACAGAGCAGCCGCACTTGCTCTTTTTGACGGAGACGCAGATACAATGTCCTTTGAGCGCTACATACTTGGATTATCCCGGTTACTCGTTGGAGCACAACTTTCGCTCACGAGCCGGAGTCAGTATGTACGCGCGGAACGACCTCTGTATTCAGCGTCTCCGTCACCTTGAAGACCCCACTTTTTCTTCCCTATGGGTTTTAGTGGACACAGGAAACGAAAAAATCCTGTATTCCTGTGTCTACCGTTCGCACAGCGGTGACCAGGAGACAACTCGTTTATTTGAGTATCTTAGTGAGGCTGCAGATATGGCTCTGTATCAGTACCCTTCGGCGCAGCTCGTCTTTCTGGGGGACTTTAATGCCTGTCATCAGGACTGGCTGTTCCCGTACCAGAAGACCGACCATGCTGGAAGAGAAGCGCGGAAATTTGCGTTGTCCTTGGACCTCTTTCAGCTGGTGAAGCAAGCGACAAGGGTACCAGATGTGGTAGGCCATACAGCCAATTGCCTGGACCTTCTGCTGACAACTGATCCGGACAGGTATCGTGTAGAAGTCACCTCCCCCTTGGGAACCTCCGATCACTGTCTGGTGAAATCTGTGTTTACATATTCCCCACCAGCATTCGAACCTCTTGGTGTTAGGCGAGTATGGAAATACAAGTCAGCAGATTGGGATGAGATGCGACACTTTTTTGCGTCTTATCCTTGGCGGCAGGTCTGCTTCTCTTCTTTGGATCCGTCGAGTTGCGCGGATGCTATAACCGATGTGGTGCATCAGGCAATGGAGTATTTTATTCCTTTTGCTGACGTACCCATCGGTGGCAAAGCTCGCCCATGGTTTAATGCCGAATGTGGTCATGCTCAAGACCGAAAACATTCGGCATATCTCATTTGGGCTGATGCTCGAACCCGCAAAACTCCGGATGTAAGTTTGAAGAAGAGAGCCTTTAACCAAGCTGCCAAGTCCTACAAGAAGGCATTGCGGAAGGCTCGTCTTGATCGGATCGTTAAGAATGGCGAAAAGCTCTCTGTCAGACCAACTGGCAGTCGAGCTTTCTGGTCTCTTGCCAAAGCGATCGAGTCGAACTTCTGCCAACCCTCACTGCCTGCTCTGCTGAAGCCTGATGGATCCCTGGCCCACACTGCAACAGAGAAAGCGAATGTATTTGCTTCTCTGTTTGCTGAGAATTCGCATCTAGACACTGGCAATGCTTCTCCAGCACATCTTCCTCACTGCGGTATTTCGATGCCTGAAATCCGCATCACTAACAAAGAGGTATGGAGAACATTGTGTCGTTTAGATGTGAATAAAGCCAGTGGTCCTGATGGTATACCAGCCATTCTGCTCAAGACATGCGCAGCTGAGTTGTCTCCTATACTGACACGTCTGTATCGCCTCTCTTTCATGACTGGAATAGTGCCGAAATCCTGGAAGCTTGCTAATGTGCAACCCGTGCCCAAAAAAGGCAGCCGTGCCGACCCTGTCAATTACAGACCGATTTCAATCACCTCCATACTCTGTAAGATTATGGAGCGTGTATTGAACTCGCGCCTACTAGCATACCTAGAAGGTAACGATCTCCTCAGTGACCGACAGTACGGGTTTCGCCGTAATAGGTCTACTGGGGACCTCCTAGTGTATGCTACTCACATTTTAGGCGAGGCCATCGAGAAGAACGGAGAAGCGATCGCCGTCTCTCTGGACGTCTCGAGGGCATTTGACAGGGTCTGGCATGCGAGCCTTATATGCAAGCTTTCAGCGTACGGTATATCTCCTGGTCTGATCGGCTGGGTAACGGACTTTCTGAGCCACAGATCTCTCCGAGTAGTTGTCGACGGGTGTTCCTCGGAACCCTTGACAATAAATGCCGGAGTGCCTCAGGGGTCCGTTCTTTCTGCAACTCTGTTTTTGCTGCACATTAATGATCTGTTGAAGCCCGGTATCTATGGGTATGCAGACGACAGCACAGTTGTAGAAAGATATCTGCCGAGTACTCGGGCTAGTCGAGATCAAGTACAGTCTGAAAGAGAAGCCATGGTGCAACGTTTGAATGACAAACTTCAGGCAGTCTCCGCATGGAGCAATGCCAATCTTGTCGAGTTCAACGCCACCAAAACGCAGACGTGTCTATTCACCTCCAAAAGGAGCCCTTTCACCTTGGCTCCTACTTTCCAGAATGTATCCTTGGAATACAGTGACCGGCTTCAGTTGTTAGGCTTAGAGATTTCCTCGAACCTCAACTTTGGTCGGTTCATTGAGTCCAGAGCAAGAGCAGCAGCAGCAAAGCTTGCCGTTCTTGCGAAGGTTCGGCAGTACTTTACACCGGGACAGCTTCTTGTTTTATACAAAGCACAGATCCGGTCGTGTGTAGAGTACTGTGGACACATATTTGCTGGTGCCGCAAAGTCTCATCTTGCGGTTCTGGACTCAATTGAGAGGCGAGCAAAGAGGCTTATAGGCGATCCCGAATTGGTCGAAGCCGACCTCCAAAGCCTTGAACACAGGCGTAAAATTGCTAGCCTCTCAGTATTCTATAGGATACATTTTGGTGAGTGTGCGCAGGAATTACACGAGTTAATTCCCCCGTCCCCCTTCCATCACCGGACGTCCCGACGCACGGCAGGTATCCATCCTTTTGTTGTGGACATTCCACCTGTCCGAACGAAGCGCTTTGCTTCCTCATTTTTAGTGCGTACAGCAAAGGACTGGAACAATTTGCCTGCGTCGGTATTTCCGGCTAAATATAATGTGGGTGTCTTCAAGAGAAGAGTGAATAGGTTGCTAGGGCAATGCGACTTACCATCTAAGACTACATTCCACTTACCATCAGGTGGAATGTAGTCAAGCATTGCCCTAGATCATATAAAAAAAAAAAAAAAAAAATAAATAAATATTGAAGTTGCAGACGTCTTCACCACAACTGGATTATCCCAGAACGCTTGCTTTAAACAAAGCGAGATTAACAGTCTAGTGAATTTATTTTTATCTTTTCTCAACTATATTCGGTGTAATTGTGCAAGCGAAATGGCGAATGCTCTTTTTATTTTTAACAGCCCCAAAATGCATGGCAATTAGGCAATGTTCTCTGTCTTGTCGAGATGTCGAAAAATTCCAGCAATTTGAAACCAGATGGTGATTATATGACGCCGAGATTATGTGAAAAGACATAATACTCCCTATTACCTACAATGAAAGGACAGCTTTGTGCAGGATGCATTCAGTGAAAGTCCTAAAATAAAGAGGTATAATAAAAAAACAAACCGTTTAAAATAATTTCAAGTAGCAATAAAATAGAACAAAAAACATATAACATAAAAAAAATGTGATAAATAATCATATAATTAATTTGTTTAAAAATATGTTAAGATTTTTTTTTTAATATAGTCTTTAAAATATAATATAAAAAAATAAAAAAAACAATTATTATCTGTCCAAAGGTAGAGCACGATAGTACAATACATCGGCAAAATATACAATGTACTTTAAATTATATAAGCGTAAATATTAATAGTAGGCTTAGAAATTGATGATATTAATTTATATACATTTAAACTATTTACAAATGTAAAGATTTGTGTTCAAAGATATCGTGACCTGACTGAATTAGTTCATTCACTTTTACAATTATAAATATATCTTTGTTAAGAGTTGTCAGTACACATTTTTCTTTCATAATACTTACGTCCTTTGATTTTATCTGAATACTGAATAAATCATAAAACAAACGCAATATAAGGTATTATGATATATTCTTAGGAATGATGTATATTTCAATTATGTCAAGCGGAGATTATGTATAACAGGTGGGGCTACCTTCTTCCTTACTTCTTGAGACAGTAAATATTGTACTTTGAAATTTCTTATTTTATTTTCAGTGGTTCAGATTTATTTGTTTCTTTTTCAACACCATAAATATTTTTATATCAATTTTTTTTTAAGGATTTGATTTAAAATTATATTTTTGTATTTATATTTATTATTTATTTTGTATCTTTTATTTAATCCTATATTCACGAAAATCTATCTCTTTATGTTTGTTTGCAATTTCTTCTTTTATAATTACACGTCATCTTATTTACACACATTTAAATATAGTGAAACCTTATTTTTTTTGTTTTATTTTGCAACTATTTCTTGAGAAGTACTAAAGCAAAAATTAGAATACAAGATTGAAGTATGAGATTTCCACTCATTTCATATCTAAAAATAAACTGTCGTAGGAGAAAAGGTACATAATGGAATTAGTTTGATTCAATCCTTAGATGTAAATATTTATATTATCATAGGTTTTACTTTACGTAGGAATTAGAAAAATAATGTCGGTTACTTGCCTTAGGTCTCATTGCAGGAACACCTTCAGTGCAACCTGCATGCTGATATGTCAAGTACTTGCATAATGCGGTTTCTTTTAGCTAATATTTGTTCTGGAATGCGAAATATTTCGCATTTTGCATTTCTTTGCTTTTTATATAAAATAGCTAAACTTTACATTTATTCTATATAAATTTTGAATAGGTTATTGTTGTGATTAATAATCATATAATTAATTTCTATTTAAAATATGTTAAGATTTTTTTTTTTTAATATAGTCTTTAAAATATAATATAAAATATAAAAAAAAAACAATTATTATCTGTCCAAAGGTAGAACACGATAGTACATTACATCGGCAAAATATACAATGTACTTAAAATTATATAAGCGTGTATATAATAAGTAGGTTTAGAAGAAATTGATGATATTAATTTATATACATTTAAACTATTTACAAATGTAGAGAGTAGTGTTCAAAGATATCGTTACCAGACTGAATTAGTTCATACACTTTTACAATTATAAATATATCTTTGTTAAGAGTTGTCAGTACACATTCCTCTTTCATAATACTTACGTCCTTTGATTTTATCTGAATACTGAATAAATCATAAAACAAACGCAATAAGGTATTATGATATATTCTTAGAAATGATGTATATTTCAATTATGTCAAGCGGAGATTATGTATAACGGGTGGTACTACCTCTGCTTCTTTCCTTCTTGAGACAGTAAATATTGTACTTTGAAATTTCTTATTTTATTTTCAGTGGTTCAGATTTATTTGTTTCTTTTTCAACACCATAAATATTTTTGTATCAAATTATTTTTTAAGATTTGAATTAAAATTAGTTTTTTGTATTTATATTTATTATTTATTTTGCATCTTTTATTTATTCCCATATTACCCGTCCCGATAAAGACGGTCACATATAGAATACTTAATTCACCGAGACGGACAGCGATACGGTAGCTCAGTTAGTAGAGCGACGGGACGGTTTCCCACTAGTCGCGGGTTCGAATCCCTGCCCGTATCGGTTTATTTTTCATTCTTTATTAATATAAATATTCCCATATTCATGAAAATGTATCTCTTTATGTTTGTTTGCAATTTCATCTTTTATAGTTATCTTATTTACACACACTTAAGTATAGTGAAACCTTATTTTTTTTGTTTTACTTTGCAACTATTTCTTGAGAAGTACTGAAGCAAAAATTAGAATACTAGATTGAAGTATGAGATTTCCACTCATTTCATATCTAAAAATAAACTGTCGTAGGAGAAAATGGACATAGTGGAATTAGTTTGATTCAATCCTTAGATGTAAATATTTATATTATCATATGTTAAATTTTACGTAGGAATTAGAAAAATAATGTCGGCTGCTTGCCTTAGGTCTCATTGCAGGAATACCTCCAGAGCAACCTGCATGCTGATTTGTCAAGTACTTGCATAATGCGGTTTCTTTTAGCTAATATTAGTTCAGGAATGCGAAACATTTCGTATTTTGCATCGCCTCGCTTTTATATAAAAAGATAAACTTTACATTTATTCTATATAATTTTATATAATATTTGAATAAATTATTGTTTATTTATTTATTTATTAACACACATGCTGCGAAGGTAGGCTAATGCCACAAGTATTCTCTCTCAAATAAATAAAATACATCAAGGTTCACAAAAGCCAAAATAGAATAATAACAAAAAAATGAAAAAAAAATACCACTAACCTAATCTAAGTATAAAATAAACTATTTTTGTTAGGATATAATATACAAATTAAAATTGTTGGCTAGAATTATTTCTAAGTCAGGCTCTGTGGATCTATTTGAAGGACATATTTACTGTAATCATATTTAACTTTTGCTTCTACATCGAGCTTTTTAACGTAATTATATATATATATATATATATATATATATATATATATATATATATATATATATATATATATATATATATGTATACATATATATATAGTCAAGCGTGCTATGTATATATAAACACAATATGACTGCCTAAAGTAGTCCTGAATAAATTCGTAATATAATATACAAGGTGATGGCTGGCTCTTGTGTTATGCTCGTGAACGGGTGCTGCTTGCGGTGACTGGTTGTGTGGCAGGCCGAAGATTTATATATATATATTTTTTCTGTTATTATTATTTAATTTTCGTTGCCTGAAATCATTAGGCTTCTTTTCCGATTGATTGCGACGGTTCTAGTTGTTCTAAATTTGCATTTAAGTTTGACGTTTGTGAAACAGTGATCACAATAACAAAAAATATATCCGGCTGAGTTTGTTGTGTGGTTCTTCTCAGACCAGGACGCGTTTGGAACCCTCATAGCTTTAACATTAAGATGGAAAGTGCTTTTTCAGAAGGGCTTATTACGATAAATCCAGTATCGTAATAGGCCCTCCTGACACTTCCATGTTGACGTACACAAGTGATCACTGATTATGATTCTAAGTGGAAAAGATATAAATAAATAAATAAATAAGCTATATAGCTTGATATATATATATATATATATATATATATATATATATATATATATATATATATATATATATATATATATATATATATATATATATATATATATATGTTTATACCGTGACTGAAGTTAAAACCTATGCTATATATAGCATTTAACTTTTTTGAGGGTACTATTAGCCAGGATAAATATCTATAAATATTAAAGCAAAAATGTGAATACAGTGATATTTAGTTAACGTCTCTTTTTAATTAATTATTCCAAACAACTGCTCAACACTTAACCCTACTTTCATTATAATTCTAAACTTTAAATTAAAAAACTTCAGTTAATTTTGGAACGAAGTGGACCGAAAATAGCTATTTGATCAAGATTCTATCATCTCTTTCCTTATTTATTAACGATTCTTATCCTTTATATTGTTTTATCGATAAAATATATAACAAAATATATAAATTTAGACTTTGGGTATTTTCATCGGAATACTGCTATATTTGTTTAAATAGTATGGAATATAGTTCACCTTTTAATTTAATAACTTTATTTAATTCTTACATAAATCAATAATCATGTTTAAGTAAAGAAATTTTCTTTATATATTTTGTATATGTTTTTTTCAGTAAACAATAGTCTCTTATACTCAACTTATGTCAAGTTTAATTTAAATAAAATTTAATTTAATCAGTGATTATCTTGATTCTTGATATTGACATAGTAACATTTAAACAAAATGTGGAAATTCGATTCTCAAACAAAAAGTAATTAAAATTTTAGAGAAAGAAGTATTCGCCATTGTTTTCAATATTGAACACAAAAGCTTTAGATTTTCTTGTATTGAATGTTTCTTTGTGATTTTGTTTATTATAAAAATGTCATATCGATGTCCTGTTTCATTTAAGTTTTATCTGTGAAACATGTCATTTTTTTTTATCTGTGAAACCTGTCACACGCACTTCTTAAAACTATCTTACCTTTACGTATATAATAATGAAGTAATACACTATCAAAAAATATATTCAATAGTATCTTTTATATCAATGGTACATTATATAATTTTGTCAGTGTCAATTACATAATTCAAGGGTAAGTCAATGTGCAACTGTACTGTAATAATAAAAATTATAAACTTTTCATTAAAGGGATTGACATATATCAAAACATCTGCAAGTCATAAAGAAAACTGTTTGTCTTTTAGTATATTTATTTCACAATCAATTGTTATAATAAATATTATTGATCAATTATTTTTTGTTATTATATCTATACATAAATATTTGTATTTTAATCAACGTGAAATAAATGCGACTGAAGAGCATTGAAATGATATTCCGAAATAAATTGAATAATTCAACATACAACGTTACTCAATTTATAAATCATACAAAAAATAGAACTTAAATGTAAAAATTTGTTAAAATAAATAAAAGTATAAAATGAAGATATATTTGATGTGCTTGAAATAAAATTTAGAGTCAAAAATTAATACAGTAAACGCATAGATCAAGCCGCATTCAGATAAGCCAGGCAAACATTTTCCGTTACGTAAGTCGTAAGACGAATAAGTCTGGGAGGGAGTTTGTACAATCAATCGCAAGTTGCTCGATGGATTGTATGCTTCGCTTCAAGTTTGTAGGACTTAAGTTTGTTACGGTTTGGATCAGCAATTTTAGAAGCCAATTGAACTTAAAATTACCTAAATGTATTTCAACATGCAATAGTTCGTTTACGGATCATTCGAGTTGATGTATTATGTAAATATGTATTTTTTTTACTATTCATAAACACATAAATTAAAATTGAGAATTGTTGGTTTTTATTTCAAAATAATACAATGCAATATAATAAAGCTGAAGAATTTTCTGGTTTGTTTAAACCCGTTGGTGACATTACTAGTATTTGTACAAATAGTTTTTGTATTTCATATCC
Source organism: Napeogenes sylphis (assembly GCA_959347405.1). Taxonomy (NCBI): domain Eukaryota; kingdom Metazoa; phylum Arthropoda; class Insecta; order Lepidoptera; family Nymphalidae; genus Napeogenes; species Napeogenes sylphis. Next base: position 21,492,978 of record OY365788.1, on the reverse strand, counting down.
TATATATATATAATATACTTACATAGATATGATAGGATATATAATTATATATATTCAACTTCTACCAATAGAAAAGTATTTCCATTTCATTTAGTTTCTGTTGTGGCTGATTTCTTCCCGGGTTCATTAAGTGCTATTAAACTAATGTTCAATGTTATAATTATATAAACAGCTAATGAAAATATATAAAGTGCTGCTTTTTAAAGGATTCCTTAAGCTTTTCTTACAAGATTAAGATCCTCTGAAAATGAAATATTATAAGCTTTAGATGCCAATTAATTATTTATATAAAAGTAAAAGTAAAAGATAATAAAAAAAATACCTTGTATTATTATCTTTAGTGTTTTTATATTTCGAAAACATGTTATTATTTATTAAAATGTTTTTTTTTTCTTTATTAAAATTATTTAAAAATAAATAAAGCGTAATGTTTTAAAAAACGTCGTTATCCAATTTGAAGCACAAAATATAAATGTAATCCGTTTATTGGATTCCCGTTCGTTCAATTCACGTCCACAGCTTTTATTTATTAAATCTATGAAATTATTGAAGACAAAATAATAATATTGTTCAATGTTAGCATACATCGTTATATTCACAAAAGCTAATTGTGTCGATTGGAAAAAAAGGATTTTGTATTTTTGTTTATTTTTTTCTTTAACAGGTCTTCAAATCGAATAAGAGGATGTTCTATAACAAACCCGTTTCTAAATGAGGACTTATATATAGAAATATACCTTTCAATTGTAGCTAGCAACATTTATTAGATGTGTAAATTAATCAATATTTAGCTAGTAAAAACATCCGATTAAAAGATAATCGTTTATTTAATCTCGTAAATATCATTACTTGTCTAAAAGACCATAAAATTCTTTCCTTTTACAGACAAGAACGGTAGAATCATAAATATGTATAGAGAAAATCAAGCATGAGTCGTATATAAAACGACGCCGAAAATGCGATCTCTAGGGAAAGGTCTGCTTATACGATATATAGTGCACTAGAAATGACTCATAATATAAGCAATGACAGCAACATAATATTTTTATATCCATAAATTTTAAACTTGACCATTAATCTATATCAATACTTGTATAGTATTGATATAGATTAATGGTCAAGTTCATTATGTTTGTTATGTTTAAAAATTCTACCAACACTTTAGTACACGTTATAATTTAACTTAGTTTATACCTTAATAAAAGAATAAAATAAGCAGGTATACTATTTTGAGACATATGTATTTAATTTTAATAATTATTCATACTCACCCAGGCTTCCTCTTAAAAATGTAACTGAATATCAAAAAAATAAATTGAGAGAACTGTATGTACTTAGTTCACATATCAATATGGAACCTTCCAGTAGCTTTACTTCCCCGCAGAGTCGTCTCCTACCCAGTTTATTTGCCCATATTTGCATAGAAACGTTTTTTGTGGGCGTGTCTGTTTTTTTTGTGGATAGGTGAGGAAAGCTTTCCTCAATCTCTCCAGAATACGAAACCTCACCTGTGAGGTATTTGTTTCAATTGAATCTACCTGCATATCGTCTATCTTGTTTATTACCACGTATATAAGTCCCGGAATATGCATGCGCAGTTTGCATACACAATTGTATTTTTATTGTATCAGATTAATGGTTACTTTTTATTTATTAACTTTAGTGAACTAAAAATAAAGGAATCTTATTTTGTATACATATATACAAAATAATCCGATTTATTAACGTGGATATAGCCCGGTAATATATATTTAAAATCATCATGATTCGAAAAAGTATAATTACAAAAAATGTACTTACAATTACTGAAAAATACAGAAATGTCAAATTAATTACAAAAAAACCATTCTGATGTTTAATTTGTTCTATTTAATTCTCGTCGCCACTGTCGCTGTGTCCCTTTATCCCGGTATTTGTTCGGTAATCCCTTGAAAATTAATTACAGCTTCAGGTGGTACAAGGCTCGTCTAAAAACAAGTATTAAGTCCTTAGGCCCTTAGTAAAAAGACTTTTAAGTTAACAAAACAAAATATAGGTATATTACACGGTATTTATAAAATATAGGCTTTATTTTCATAGTTTGTTATTAATTGCTCATTAAAATATAAAAAGAAAAGATATTTTTTAACTTGTTAGCAAAATTAATCAAAAAAAAAGTTTATACTAAAAAATTTGAAACTGTTTTGATGTACAAATGTATGATGATTTTAGTATGTAATCATTTTGTTGTTTATATTTGTCAATAACAGATTTTTTATTAGTCCTGGTTTGTTCACGTGATGCGGAGAGATAAAAACCGTGTAAGAAGTCTCAACTGTGACTATGGATGGCTATAAGAGAAGAGTATAATCAAAGAAGATCAAGTCTCTGAGATGACATATAATAAGAGAGCGTATAAGATATTAATATATAGCGCTGATCTCAATTTATATAAGATGGATATTCAGATCTTAATTTTTTTAAAAAATCAATTCCAAAAATTTTTTTTAAGTAAATGAAATCTAAAGAATAAATTGATTATTCCGATTCATTTTTGCATTAATTTACAATTTAGTTATTATTTAAGATAATTTGATTTCATAATTAAAAATAATTTACATATTAATACACTTAATATCATACTTATACTTAAGTTTATTTATTAACCACATACAATATTCAGACTGTATAAAATCTATGTATTTAATTAAAACCTTACTGAGAATATTTAGTGACCCTTCAATAAAGTTACATATCCATATATGAGGAGAATTTCCGCAGCATCCGTTACTGAAAGGGTATGTGGTCAAACGTAAGAGCGGTAAACTCACCTTGGGAATCAATTTGATAAATATTTACCACTCCCAAGAGTACCAGAACTTGAGTGGGTAATGGTTTCAACTATAAGATGCTTTTAATGTTAGTAACGATACGGACCGCCCGGTAAAGTCTCTAGGCCATTAATATTTAATCGCAAATCTCTACGAGTCACTACTATGGATTCCGAGACGATAATAGTAAGGAACAATGTAGCGAGAACTTTGATGTTACTTTGACAAATAATTTGAGCGTTTATTATATATTTAAAATAAATGTACACTTTTAATACCACACTAAAAGTTTTTAGTAAGTCATTGAGATTACATTGAATGCATTTTTAAATAAAATTTAAACTACATATTGTTATTTCAACAAGCCACACTAAAGACAAGAGCCAACTAACGAGGCTCTGAATGACATAAGAGTCTAAAATTTCTGTTTCGACCTGCCACAGAAGAAAAGCGTTCTCCAAAAAAGTTAATTAATTACGTATGCAAATTGACGAAAAAGTCGTACTGAAACGAGTACTGCGAAACGAGATAATGAGATTGGGCGCAGCACGTAGAACATTCGTAATTAAATCATTGCTATGGAAAAATATTTAAATTAGGTCATTTTGATGGAAGACCTTAATTCTTGTTATCGAAGATTTAATATTGAGTTTATTTTCATTATTCAAAAAGAAGCTGTTACGGGTACAAATATGATTTAAATTTTCACCAACATAATATGGTTATGGTAAATAACATACATTACATAGTAAACGTAAAATTTAATTTATAATATGAATAGCAATATTCAATTATCGCAATAACAATTCACTATTATAACATTTCTGTCACACTCAGGAATTAACCATATGTGCATTTACGTACCATATAAAACGTTATTTAAATATGTATATCTGATTATAATTTAAAAATCAAATACAAATTCCCCAAAATATAGCATATAAAAAATACAATGCAACTATAAACGGACTAGACCTGGGTCACTAACATTAGGGATGTAGCGATCGTTTTCAAGCCCTACGGAATCATACACATTTGTTTCTTTTATAACATTGGGATGTCGTCTCGTTTTTCATGTATGCAACTATGATGCGGAGACCGCGCTCGTTACACGTCATTAAGCGATACTTTACAGCAGACGGCCCTTGAGACCGCCTACTCCCCTCCCGCCTCCAGTATCGGATCAATAGCTCCTCTAGATTTGGCATCGACACCAGATCTTATGATTATTTTCATAATTACTGAACGGAAAAATAGTCTGAGGAAATCGTTAGGCTGTAGGTATATATTTTCTTGACAAAGGTTTAAACAAAAAGAAAATTAATTTTTATATGTGTATATGAAAAGTAAAATAATATATTACCATTTCTAAATTTGCGATTGTGATAAAAAGTACAATTCTAATTTCAGCTACAAAAACTTAGATAAAAAAATGATCTTAAACTTAAAATAACACTAAAAGTAAATATAAAATGGTTAACTTTTTTTAACATCACCATAAATACTATGCTGTTATAGTCTACAAATAAATAAAAATGGTTTGTCAATAACAGGACCATACATTTTGTCAGCTATTATTTCTCACAGCCTATCTAGTTTTCATTTATCTTTGACACGGACCAGACGTAACGCAATTTTTGTGAGACTACCAAACGTATGCCACATTAAATATATTTTCGCTCCAAGCTCAATTTCAGCAAACGAAGTGTCCCCACTAATTAATTAAGCACGGATTTGAAACGTGGAAAAGTAAATGCGGAAATAATTAACGCGCATAAAACATTTAAATTTGGTTATTGATAATAACGAGTTTTACAATTATATCAACAAAATATGAATATATTATGTTTTATTAAGTACACTTTAGACTAATTAATCCCAAGCTTTAAAACTTATTAACATAATTCAAAATATTTTCATGCAAAATGGAAATAAAACAAATATGTTTCATACAATAGAAAAAGTTAATATAATATTTGTAATATTTGAATTAGAATAACTAAAATATTTTCGCTAGAATTTCGTTAAACTTATTAGAGTATACACGGCTTGCATTTTAAACAGGGGTATAAGATAAGATTTTCAATGCAGACAATTGCAAAAACGAGCTATATTAAGCTTGTTTTGAGAAACAATGTGTATCATTAAGCCAATTACACTGACTGTAATAGTATCGATCCTGTAGATGCTACGAAATTGTTCTACGCTGCTCTACGCTCTACATTGATTCAATATTCGTAGCTCTCAAATGTTAGAAACGTGTGAAAGCTTGCGTTATTTTATTTTCTTTTAAAATATTACATATTATAAATTTTTATATACAGTTTATCATGTTAATAAATATGAACATGTTAATAAATATGAACATGTTTAAAAACATAAGTTATTTTTATTTCATTCTATTTTAAATAGAGTATAATGTATAATATTTTCAAATAATATAAAATGATACCAAATTGTAATACATGTATATATTTTACTTTTATTAGCATTTTATATATGAATAGTCATTTATATATAGGTATAATAGGTATTTACAATCATTTTTAAATGAAATAAGTATCACAGAATTACTAAAAGTAGCTATCTTCTAGTAAATTAACTCTATGTTTGTTAAACGAATTCATGACTGCATTCCAGAAAATTTATTAGTTGTTGGTAATAACCCTCATAAATCCAACAAGCTTTTTGCCATCTGCTATGATATTTACAAAGTTTCTGTAACAGTTCTCACTGCGATATCAAGAACGTTCAACTTGTCATCTTAGCAGCCGCCACAAAACCTTGTCACTGCCTTAAATTAATATGAATTCCTAATTTAAGCATCCCACGTGTTGCGAGCTCACAACTTTCCAGACTACGCAAATTGGATAAACATATGCGGAACTTGCTTTTTGTATACACGGGCGAATATAACAATCATACTCGATACGTTTTCAATAAGAAAATGTGAATATTTCAATAAGAAAATGTGAAAAAAGAAACGTTTTATTTTTATCAAACTAAATTTATTAACTATTGATAATTTTGTCAAAATTTATTCTCCAATTATATATTATATATATTAAATACAATAACGATTTAAATAAACTATCATTGGGGATCATTATATTAATTAAAAAGAGTTTTATAAAACGTAATATAATCGTATAGGAAAAGTGTGTGTGTGTTTTACTTGGAAGCACTGTTCATTTGCAAGAACAGGATATTATTATAATGATAAAGATTGCGTATATTGCCATAGCACGAGAACAAAAGTTTAATTAAATGTCTATAATTGCTAGACATTAAACTCAATTAGATATAAAGAAAATAACATTATTATAAAAGGTGGAGATTCTTTTATTTTAAGTCCATTATAAAATGTTCACTTGTTTTCAAACATTTGGTAAGCACATAGGAAAATGTATATAACAATATTGGTTACCAAACATAAAACAAATATTATATACATCACCTTTAATATACTGATAACTATTTCAGTGTATTACTTGAACTAATTTATAAGTATATACATTTCTTTATATATTCTAAACGAAAGTAAAACTAAATAAATACTACTTAGATTTTATATGTTATTTTATTAAGACAAATCCCTGAACTTTGCAGCTTAAATCAATTTGAAAACGCAATAAAACTGTTTAAAGAGAAGATAAATAGCGTTAAGGAGAGGAGTGAAAAATTCACTAATTCCGATGTAATGCTGGCTTGGAGCAAGTCTGGACGCGGAGTGCAATTCATTCTAATTAGCCTAGCTTTCTCATAACCCAATGATAAAGTGGGATTACGGAAACGAAACTTATATAACACAACTATTTTACCAACTACCTTTATACACTGGTTAAATGTCGTAGAAAAATAGCAATGTAATACTATAATATTTGTTATGAAAGAAAATTTTATTGCGTTTATATTTTTGGTAAAAACAAACTATAAATTTATTAGTGGTACTTCACCTTTTATCAAATATTATATTTACTAAAGAAGTACATAAAAATGTAACGATCAATACATAACAGCGAAATGATGATATGTAAAATATTTTTTCTTTCGTTAACTTTTGAATTATTGCGTACGGATTCTGTATATATAAAATACATAAGTATACTATACAAACTTTGTTTATTCGTATTTCTTTACAAGTTTTAAGCATTAAGAACACGTGACGTAGCATAAAAACTTTTAGTTTTAAGAATAGTTTTTAAAGTATGCAGAAACAACTGGATGCAGTTACAAGAAGGCTCCTTTTATTTTTTAAAAAGCCAGTTTAATGATAGGATTATGTTAATAAAGTTGTTTCTAATAAAATTAACATTCGTTTTTTTTATTATTAAAATAAGCCATACAATGTAGTACATTCATGACTACAAACCTTTTGACTCACAAAGTGTGACCCAGAATGAGAGTATGCCACTTTTCAACTTATCCTAGGCATGAAAAAAATTAACACGAACACTGCAATACTCTCTGAAAGTGAAAAATTCTCGACAGTACGTTTTAAAACAGGCGTTTATCCAGGAGACATTTCCCAGAGGACAGTTCATACAATATTCATGTGTAGAAGGCAGTAAAGGTATTAGCAGACAATTCAGAACGTACTCGCAAGTAAATGAAATTGAAAATTAAAAACACCATACATAATTTAATATTATAGCAATGTCTGAGTAACGCTATTAATGTTTTATAAAATGAGAGAAAATAATTATAATTAAATCCAAATAACGTTGTAATTTTTACTTAAAATATAAAACAATAATAAATATTAAATTTAATTTCTGATTATACAATACGAGATACGTCACGTTGCATCAAAGCTGGTGCGTGAGAGCATTTCTGATTAGCCAATAGCCAACAGTCATGTGACATGACATAAAAAATATGAATATTCATATGGCGTCAGTTTTAGTTGTTTAAGTCTTTTTCTCTACGCTTTCTGCCTGTATTCTATGCTATCTTGTATGGCATCGACAAATATTCGTTTGTATTTTCCTTTAGTTCAAAAAATGATATTTGTATAAATTGATTCTTTCGAACGCAAACTGAAACAAAAGCCGAAAACGTAGTATTGATATACGATTGTAGCGCATTTTTTATAGAAACAATCGGTTAAAGCAGATGTTATCAAAAATGTTACAAAAATTGAAATGTAATAATACAAATCCGGTTTTTTTTTACGGAAAGTCGTTTCATCTTGCTTTTCAACCTATTAAATGTTTCTGTAATGGAAACATTACGATTTTATATATTTTTTTGTCTACTTTCTTTGGATATATCGCGAATTTCGTTATCGTATCGACTTTGAACCTTTTTCTTTAACAGATTAAATCAAAAACTAACCTTAGTTTTAATTAAACTGAAATTCCACTATTTCTAATATTTTATAATTTACAAATCGGATTAAAAATGTAGCCAGTTTTTAATCGTTATTGTCAATACTACCGCCTCAGCCACATTATCATTTCAACAATACATTGAATATATTGTATATAATATATTAAATACATTTCCAATATCTCATGTCAATAAGATTTAAAATTAAAAATATATATTTTAGTATGCAAATGAAAAAAATACATATTTTTTCAAAAAAATATATCATTTTAGGATATGGATAAAGATATAAATCTATTTGAATTTTATATTCATTACCAAAAAGTATAATATAAGTAATAAAAGGAAAGTTTTGGTTGTGCAACCGCATTGGTAGAAATTTTCAACAAACTATTTCTGACAAATTAAAGTCGGCGAATGTTACAACGATAATACTATCTCCATCGAGCAGGCCAACTCCATGGACTACGAGTTATATGTTTGCTAGTAATAAGTTGAGTTGCCGGTTGGTCTTACAAGTTACAAACTTCATGCCTCTTGAACTCTTAACTGCGATCTCGAGACAAGAAGCTCTCAAAGCAATTACTGCAACACAGCTTACAGATGGTTTTGAAATATATCACTTATAAATAAAATGTATAAATAGCTCAGTAAAGGGCATTAGATGTTTGTAAAAATATAAAAAAAATAGTTACTATAACAGTCATAAATTAAACTAATTATTATTTACATAAATCGTCAACATTTTATGAGCGTTTATCTTCTAACTTCACTCTTGTTTATTATCGTGACGAAGTTTCAAAGGTTGATCATGGTGTAAAAAACTAAATAAACTAGACACATTCACTAAAAATTTTACGTGGTGTATCTTTCATACCGTCTGCGACATTGTTCATGTACCCCAGCACGTGCTTAGGGCTCCAGACACCCTTTTAATCTCAAAAGTATATTGTTGCGTAGTAATTTAGATCCCATCTGAGGGACGCATTAAGATCATAGCTAGGTGAAAGGGCGGGAAAAACGTGCGAAATTTGTATCCACACCACACAACTCTAGTTTGCTATTACCCTTTAATAAAAAAAATGTTTTAACATTTCCAAATTTTACGTTTTGTCTGTTCGATTAAAATTTAAAGGTATTTTTTTTAAATTCAAGTAACTTAATATATAAAAGTCACGTATTTGTGAACAATTAAAGTAACGTCTGGAGAAAATTCTCACGCATCAAATCCTGCGTTGAAAACACGATACAAGAGAGAAACTATTTTATATTTTTCGAGAACATTCCGTTACCGAAAATAAAAAAGGGACTCATCAATGCGGAGACAAACGAGCGAGCGACGCTGTAACGGATCAAATTCAATTTGCGAGGTGAGGATTGGAAAGGTCCGAAATGACGGATGAAAACGGAACGGGACAGAAGGGTACACTTGGATGACTGCGCTTCGTAAACTCGGATTGCATCCTCGCACTGGAACCTGCAACTGACATGTAACTGACTGGAGATAGACTTAATATTAAACTATTATACGATTCTTAAACGATTTATACACTATATTTATTTATTAGCTCAGCTTCAGGTTTATTTTTCTCATTTAAAGACTATGATTTTAAAAATATGAAAGTTAAAAAGTAGAATAAATAAATGCGGTATGGTTGGTTGCACAAAAAAAATATTTCGACAAAAATTCTTTGAAAAAAATTGTAAATAAATGTGCATTGTTATAATCAACGAATAATTTCTGAATGTCATACAGAATTATATTTATTTTCAGAATAATGAACGAGCACCTCTACATATTTTGGGCTTAAAAATAATATCTTTTTGTAGTTTATAACTACTTAAAGAAAGAACTGGCTCCTTGTTAACATGAGTATTAGAAATAACTCGAACAGTCTAAAATCAAACACACGTGAGTTACAATTGTGAAAAAAATATTAAAATTGTATTGCTCAACATATGTGATTTAATTTAACCAAATAAAAGAAATAACTTGATACCTCTATGTTCATATTTTATCCCCAGTCAAACTTCCAGATGTTGTATCTTAAAGTAATATTTTTGCTCAGGAAATTAAAACAGATAAGTAAGTACACCGATATAAAATATATGTGAAATATGTTATATATCAGGTACTTATTATATTGATTATATCAAAACTTTCACTCTCTTTCTCATTTTATGTCTCACGGGTCGTTTCTTAGTACATTATAAATTCTTCAAACGTCATCTGTTCGTAAAGAATTTTTAATTTCCAACATCTTTGCACTTGTTAATAGCATTCTGTGTAAGGAGTAATAAATACAGCATATGTATTTTCTTGACTTTTTCAAATTTGTTTCCAGTTTTGAACTAAAATATAATATAATATATATTTTAAGAAAAATATCTAATTATGTATAGCCATGTAGTATTATATATAGTTTTAACAATATTTTCTTAAATTTTCAAGTGAACACATTTAAAATAAAACTATTTTTTAGGGATGTAAATTAGGATTTTCATGTTATCTGTGAGACACCTACCTCTCAACTTCCCGAGAGCACGATTGCTATAAAGCATTCAAAACGTGGGGTTAAATTTAAATTAATAAGGTAAAATTGAAACCTTCGCCTTATTGAACCATAATACGCGATTTAAATCAGTAAAAAATAGGTTTATTTTGGTTGTAGCAACTTCAATGGAATCTTAATGGTATTCTGTATGTTTTCTGAGCCAAATTTCCGAATTTGCAATAAATTTTATTGTTCCTCCTAATTCTGTATATAAAATCCGAGTCATTATTTTTATCTCATAATACAATTAAAACCAAATAGAAATAAGCAGTTAGTTTTAGTTATATAAAATGTAATGGTTATCGTAACGGAAGAAACGAAACAACGTAGTAAAAGAGATAATTTTAAAACTAAATGCACAAAAGCGTAACCGGAAGTTCCAATTTTCTGCTCTCCTGTTTCCAAGTAAATAGGTCTCTTACAAATAGGAATTTTTATCTTATCGTAGATTTATTTCACACCATGCTATAAATGCTACAGCTTGGAAAATATTACGGAAAATATGAATATTATACCTAATTCATAAATTTTCTTGAGGTTGTATATTAAATATAATATATGAAGATAATGTTTTTTTATTTATATTTAAATTTCTTATTATTAAAATAAGTTTATTTAAAAACTACTTTTATGATAATTTAAAAGAGAAGTGACGTCGATATATAACGCATGATAGCGTATATGCAACAAAACTTTGCTGTTATTTATAACTTATGATCTTATCAATGATAGTCCAAAACATCTAACATGCACGACGTAGTCAATTATTTGGACTACCAAACTACCATTACTAGATGCACTATATTCTCTAATATTTCAGCTAAGAACATTTGTAGAACAGCGTACAGACTGAGGGGAAATTCTAATTAAGTTAACTAAGTAGAACTGGCCTTAGCAGTGAAGCTTAGACAATAATGTAGGAGAATTTCATAGCTTCATTTGCCTCTACCGCTACTATTCTGTTGATTTCATATATTGCAATATTACATTTACGTTATAATTAAATTCTTAGCAAAATTAATCCTTACAGTCCAAGCCAAATGCATTTTTATATGTTAATTGTTTTAAATATTCGAAAAAATATCTTCATCATTCATTTACAAAACGAAATATATTTTTATAGATAATAATTACGTAAAAATAATGACTTTAAAACGTTTTGTAATTGGAACTTGGATAAAAAATGAAATATCAAAGTGCCGTATGAATTTAGCAAACAAACTCAATGTCCAGTCGTTAGGGAGAATTTTTGAGACCATTGACGGTGATTGAGTGGAGAAATGAGTGATTGAGATACGAATTTCGGCAAAAGGTAGAATTTCGATAAATCTAGTTAGGCAGTCCAAATCGTTTTGAAATCATAAATCTAAAAAGCATTTTTCCAATCAATAGCTTAACGTCTAGCAGTCAAGGGTGAGGTTATTATAAGTGGGTAAAAAATTAAATTGCCAAATCTGATGAGAGTTTTATTATGGTGTTATAGGTACACCTCGAAAAAGTATGGCTTATATTTGCTAACCCCGAAAAAAAGCTTAACCTGCGGCATGTAATACCAGGATTTACCGATTTATAGTATATAGTTCTTTCGTTTCAAATATAAAATTTAAAAAAAATTATTAAAATAATAAATTGACGACGAGATATTTATATATAAAAGTTCTTTATTAAGGTAGTTTAAGATAATTATTTCTAAATTATTTTCTTTGGAGGTCCAAAGATAAATGAAGTATATACACTCCAAAATATAAATGCCATAAAGTTAAGCAACATTTTTAAATATGTTCTAAAATAACTTAAACCGACGACAGAATATATTTTCACTGGTAAAATATTTAGGTCCAAAACCTAAAAGTGAAGTACGAAGTGATTTATTTATCAATTGAAAAAGGTTTGCTTCTCGGTCTTTTTTGGGCTTGGATATGTTAAAACGAAAAGAAATGGGAAAAAACTTAGAAATAAAATTAGAAATAAAATTTAATTCCTACTTTGTTATATTTATTTCTGAAATGAATAAAACTAATTGTATACTCGTAGTAACAAATCGAGCATCTAAGATTAAAACAGAAGCAATGTCTTATAATGATTAACAATACAATCAACTCTCAGTCCTTTACTAACGACTGGCAATAAAACATGTCTTCATACGAAGGTATTATTTCTTTATCTCGGCTTCCCAGCTCTGTTACCATTTGTGCCCCTCATCATAAAGTGGGGGAGACGGTATAAATTATTATTGTGAAGCGTGAGACGCTGAAAAGTTTCTCCGCGAACTGAATAGGCACTTGTGTATATAAAATCGTCTAAGCTAAAAATCTTTTGAATATGCAGGTAATAGTTTTAAGATGTTTTCGCTTTCTAGGAGTATGAATAATGTTTTGAGTGATTGTAAGATGAAATTCTTGAAGTATTTTTTTTTATTTTTATGCAAGAATTTACTATGATATTTTTAGTAAAATATAAAAAAACTAAATTATAAATTGAGCATTCACAAAATTATAATTTTTTTACTCATCAGTAATTAGGATTTAGGTAGAAATCTTATGATAAGACCTAAGCCCTAACTGTGTAATATATTTAAACTGTGTTTAGAAGTTAATAAAAATGTTACAAAAATATATGTCTCACGAATTTACGTTAGTTGTATCGCAAATGTTGTTCTGAATATCATAATTATTGTTCTTTTTATAAATGAATAAATATTACAAAAAAATATTTTTGTAAAGTAAGCATTTTAATTACAGAGGCAAACATTTGAGACGAAAGCCGTAGAGACAAAAGAGCAGACAGCTTGTGTGGCCAGAAATCAGTAAAATAATTTTACCAAAAAAAATTAAGGATTGCAGACAGATAAAAGGGAATCTTAGAAGATACGAGCTCTTCGTCTTTCCAAGTATAAAAGCTAAAGAAAAAGGCTGCATTTAGTGAATGCCCTTTCACAGTTGGCGAATTCAAACCGTTACCGCAAGTTCTGAGCACTTCACGAATGCAACTCTCTTTGAAGAAAATCCTACTTTTTTTGACAATCAGACTTTTTAAAATTCTCTATAAGACCGACTTCGCTACATAGATTTATATTTTAATCTTTAGAAAGGGTTTAGAGTTTGATATTATCTTAAATTTTAAAATTATTTTCTATTTTCTTTGCAAAATTTTGAATTCTCCAAAGATCTCTACGTTGTAGATTTATGAGATATAATTTCAATATTTGAACTTATTGCTAACAGGTACTACCATAAGTAAAACAAATATTTACATAAAAATCTTTTATGACCCACACAGTGTGGTTATGAAATTATCTTTCTACTATCATTTATTGTATCATATATAGTATTATATATTGTAAGGAGTAACTAAGAATATAGATTAAATTATTTCATATGTTCAAATCTATTTAATTTAAATATGCACTAAAATAATTATTTGCTTATATTCTTCAAAATAAAATAAATAACGTCTTTGTAATTTATACCTTATAACCACTTAGGGTTGATTGGAAGTAATCCATTCATGAAAAAATAATTTGTGTATTTTTAAAACTTCACTAATGGATCTATATACAATAATTAGTATAATAAATATTATCAAAACTATGTAATATAAAACATATTCTATGTTGCTGTTATTATAAAATTATGTTTAATTAACTTGACTTGCTGATTGCTCAAAGCCTTTAGGATCTTTTCTTGAAACTATTTTTCAATTGTGACATAACACGGTTTTATTTACAATTCGCTGTTATACAGTTGTTTGAACATATAAATTTTATTACTTTTAAACATTTTGAATACATCATTATATTTTTCATTATTCAATATATTCTCACTATGAAACTAGACAGTACTTGATAATCCCAATAAATATATCAAAAGATCGAACCACTCAATTCCAAGCATAGTGAATTTAGATTACCACCGAGCGCGCCTCAAAGAGACTGCGCAGTAATTACTGGAGATTACGCACGTAACACAAATCTCGGCAAAGCGTTGCACACGTGCTAAGATTAACATAATTGGATCAGGTGTTAATTTACTAAAATCCTCCTACAGTCTATCTTTGTTGGAGATCTGCCATGGTCTGAATGTATGCTTAAGTTCTACGCCTGATTTTGTACAACTATTCCAAATGTTTAACTTCGCATATTAGCTGCTTTAATTTTTTTTTTAATTAACGAATTTGAATATATTTTTTAATTAAAGTAAATTATTTTGATTCTACACTAGTTTTTCACATTAAACCCTAACCAAGATAAATGTAAAATAAATTAAAAGGCAAAGGCTTTTTATGTACAAATTGTTGTAAATTCTACAAAAAGAGGATTAACTACGCTATACATAGCTTCATCTTTCTTATCTCTAACTTAAGCTCATCTGTATTTCTTAAGCTCTCAGCGAGGAAGGCACGTTTCAGTTTCACAAATCTAATTTTTGTGTCCGGAGAATTCCTTTTGGAGAACTATAGGAATCCCGTTCAGCCAGTATTGCCAATTCCGCAGAATGTTCCTATCTGTTACAAACTTTTTGTTCTCAGACATGTTTCGGACATGTCGTCGGTATCACAATATTTTAGATGATTTGTAATATTTTTGTCAGAAACACTAGACAATTTTAAATTCCGATGTACTTTACTGAATGCTTTTTATTATAACGGATTTTGCATCTTAAAAAGCTTCTTTTACGGAATTTGAAATAACAATTACTTGTACAATCTCTTCATTTTATAGCCTCTTAAAACGGAAATTATTAGCGAAGTGTTTATGAGGACTTGGATTTAATACAGATAATGGTCTTTGTCTTGAGAACAGAGAAGAGCCCTGTCAGACTTTCTAACAAACGCCAATAAAAATAATAGACACTCAGGATGGTTGAAAACGAAACAGTTTAAAAACTATACAACTTTATACTGAGAATAGAAAGAAATAAAGAATAAATTGCGGCTCTTAAAATAAATGATTAGGAAATATTTTGTGTAATATGATAATTCAATTAGAATAATAATTTTACTAAACAAATATTTTCTGGTATAATTTCTTATTGTTAAATGATATAGCCCATATCCATTGTCAATCCTGACCGTCACAAAGTAAGGAATTGTTGATTTATCTTAAATATGTACCAGTAGGATCTAGTTATTTCGATCGTTGTTTTAAAAACTTGCGTAGTGATATTTAAAATTGTTATTTTAAGTAATTGGAATTTTGTGTATGCTTAAAGTAGCTTATGCGATTAAGATTACTATGAATGTGAGGACGGGCATTTGCTTGTTTAGTGAATTGTTGAATACACTAGAATAATGAGAACCATTGAGACTTCATAATTAAAATAGTTGTTTAATACCTTGTATAGTTTATACTAACACTTGTTTATTTACAAATAGTTGTTATTTTTGTATGTTTAAAGTAGTTGATTCGAGTAAAATTATTTATTATGTAAGGAGGGGTGTTTGCTAAATTAGTAAATTGTTGATTTATCTAAAGTAAAGAGAGTTAATGTTTCATAATTGAAACCATTATTTAAATAACGCATATTGTGGTACTTAGAATTGTTTATTCTGAGGTAATTGTTACTTTTGTATGTTTAAAATAATTTGATTTGACTATGATTATTATTTATGTGAAGAGGGGAGTTTGTAAGGAGGGAATACTCGTGCAAACCGCGTTTAGGGCAATATTCGACAAAGAAGCTGTTGTATTGTACCAATGAAAACGTATTTACAAGAGAATTGAAGTGAGTAGAAGAAAAGTATGTGTTTCTATTTAATCTAATTCTTATCTATTGTATTGCACATTCTTTATAAAGGGTCAGCCAGGTGAGAATATTAACGTTAAATTCGCTAACGCCATACGGTCCCGAAAAATATGGAGCCATAATTTAATCTAAAAGAGGGTAGATGTCTATTTTCCGGGCAGACGCCTACCAAAGACGACCCTTATTGAATGGGAGGTCTCCATTATTCACACATTATATTTTCAGCGATAATATAACGACATAATAGTATTGTCTGTGTTATCATTTCAAAGCCTTTCTAAATACGGACAATGGTCGCGACATATTTTCCAAAGAAAACAGAATTATGTTAAAAGGTTTGTATTTTATTGCTATTCTATCTTCCTGCAAATATAAAAAATATCACCTATTTACAGTTAGGTCCTTTTTGTTTTGTTAACATTTTAGATACTTTTAGTACTTTATCATTTGCTATTTTAGTTTCGTTCCCAGAGATTATGACCTGTTTTAAAAACTATTTTCAATAGAAATTAGCAATCAATATAGAAGTTAAAATAGACTTCACATGTTTTAGTAAATATTATAATTTCTCGATTTAGTACAGAAAGCTTATATTTTATAAAAATATGTTGTAAGTTATTCTAATTTGTATCGAATACTTTACTGAATTTAGAATCTAAGAAAAAAATACTGATGAAATATTATATCTATAAATCAATTATTAGTATAAGTATCTACTCGTAGTACAATTAAGCTAGTGTTGAATTGAAATGAAATTTAAAGAAATGTTAAGCCAAAATGCAAAACTGGACTGCAAATAATTCGGATTGTTACCGAGCGAACCGAGCGAACCTGGTATGTACGTTAGAATACTTGACCCACTAAACTGTTGTTGGTTCGTCCCAACTGAAAAATTATAATAATCATAATTCGTATTATATTTTAGCATGATTTTAAATTAGTTTATTATGGAAATCATAATAAGGATGCAGTCACATAATGAAGTTTTGCATACGTTCAACTTTTTTACTTGAATTTCTGCAAACATTCAACTTTTTTCACTTCAAGTATCAACCATAAATTTTAATGAACATTAATGTAATTTTTTTAGATTTACCTACATTAACTGATTAAATTTTACATTTCATTTCTTGTTTGTAAATAACATTTTTGAACTACATCGAAAAATGCTTTTATAATTAAACTCATTGCCACGTTATATAAAAGTAATGTTAAAACTAACGTAGCCAGTAATGTGTCCGAACCCTAACAAAAACTTTGCAATAGCATTAACCGTCCACAATCGCTACAGCGGAGATAATTACAAAAGCTCGCTTTAAATTTCACACGTAACTACTAAAATTTCCACTCGTGTGTATTCATTAATAAAATGAACTTCTGTTAACGGAATAGGTATCTAATTTTAGTGATTCTTTTTAATGTGGATTCGAGGTCGAGTGAAGCCACAAAGCGTTGAAGAGATGTATAGAGTAATTAATCCACGGAGATGTATAGAGTAATTAATGCAGTAGCTAAATATATAACGCGGAATTATTTAATTTGCTCTAACATTCACTGCATTGAAGATTTTGTCTAAATATAAATATGTAATAAATAAATTAGAACAACTCTAGTGGAATTTTTGTCGTTAATATATTTATATTAGCAAATGTATATAATTTAATTGAATCGGTCTATGTGTAAGTACACATTTACAATACATAACTATTTTGATGTTTATTAAAAAATGTTGGTTACGAATTGTTTTTAATAATAGGATGGTTGTTTGAAAATATCTATAAACATGTATAGTCATGTTAGATTTATTTAACTTTTAAATAAATATAAAAATGAAAAAAATACGAGTAGGGGCAGGGGTTCGAACCCTCGACCTCTGGAAACCGATACCAGAGAGTAACAGGTTCGACCCCGCCCGTATCGTTATATTTTTCCTTCTATATATTTCAAATTTAAATTAGACTGCCTTACTTAAAAAACTTTCCTAACTGTTGCTAGATCTTTTAATGACAAGTTGTAATATATATTGTTTTTATATATTTATTATATTATTTTTGACAAATTAGTAAATAGTTTCGTTAAGTATATATTTTGTGTTTTTTTAATAATATTAATCAATTCGCTCAAAGTAAAAACAAAACTTCTATTAGTGTACAAACTTCAAACGTGTGAATAAATTAGTATATAGATGTGAATAAAATAGAAAATGTATTTTAATATTTCTGTAGCCGTCACAATTGATTTTAATAATAAATTGTTCATCAAATTGTTATTTACTTAGCATTTGATTGGTGTACTCAAAATCATTTTGTAAAATAGATTTGCATTATTCATAAAAATGTATACAATTTTTATAAAACACAACTAAACTAAATCTATCAAAAATATATTTTATAAATTTGTTTTGATAACTAACATCTAAAAAGTTTTTCAATCTAGGTCAACGAATTTGTATGCGACCGTGCTGTGAAATATCAATCAAAAACAATTTAGGTAAACCTTTCAGGGTTCGACCGTTAGATGGATTCGTCCATTACAACCACTGGGTTCTGCAGGTGTCGTCTAACTGATGTCAAAGGACCCATTTTTAGTCATTCAAATGTTTTATGTTTGTATTTTACAATATTCGCTGACGTGTTTGATGACACAAATTACCAAAAGTTTATTTAACATTTTTGTAGAGTAGAAAAAAAATAAAAATTCAAAACGACCGAATAAGATAAAAAAACATATATTTAAAAATCGAATATAATATTAAAAGTCTGTCAGCGGAAGTGTCATTTAAAAACAATAATAAAAAAATACAAAAAAGTTTATATTTTAAAAGTCTATTAAGATAAAACGTTTCTTATTTCCAAGGCGAAGTTTTATGGTTTGTAAAATATTGAGGACATAAATAAAGGCGCTGTCGTGTATAGCACGTCCCACGCCTCCGTACCTACAGTCGTATTTTATCTTGGATTGTCTTATTCGTTGAAAATAAAAAATGGACGCGGAATTGCGTATGCACAGTTTTAACAAGAGCATCGATCATGGGGCATCATAGTAATTGGAGCACTGTGAACAGTTTCATCAAGTAGACATGTCAGCTGGATATTGCTTATAGCCGGTGATATTTGCTGGATATACGTGAATGGCATTTCAAATTATTCGCCCCATTTCAAAAAATATTTGTTTAAACCATTTGAACCTAGAAAATGAATTAGAACTACGTTCAAAAATGTATATCTCTATATTTTCTTGCTTTTTATACACGTTATAAAAATTGTTGTACCATCGAAAAATGTTTGTTTATATAAGTACTCTTACAATGATTGAGCTGATTTTAAGACTTCCACAGACTAAGCAAGTAATATGCAAGCTTAAAAAGGCTTACTACAGATTGAATAATATATAATAGGTGTGCAATGGTCACCGATGTCCGTAAGCTATTCAACAGCTTAGTATTGTTATAAGGTTTCTCTTAAAGAACATATAATCTTCAACAACAGAAAGAGGATATTGATATTTGAGTCTGAGACACTTAGAATTAAATGACAGCTGTACTTAAATAATAAATACATTTTGAAACAGGTAAATTCTAATTGTACGCTTTTTAGTGTAGTTGTAAGCTCTTTCAAGGCTTCAGGTATGTGTAACTTTATAGCCTTAATAGTGCACAAAGTCGTATTTTTGCAATTTTTTATCAAGCGTTTGGCTAAAGAAGTAAAAGCTTTAGCTAAACGATTAAAAACATGAAAAAAAACATGCAAAGGATATCGGCATATTTACTCGGAAAGTAACTGATATAATAAAAGTAATTAAAGGATACCAGTTCAAATCTGCTGGGATTATATTCTTACATTAAGAGGAAACCAATTGAAGTAAAATAAAATCAAAGATTAATAAAACACAGAGGGAGCAAATAAGTTTAATTGAATATGGATTAGTTTCACAAATCAAGGGAAAATATGAACGCCATAAGTTTTTGTAACTGATCAAGATTTTATTAATATCCGAATAAACATATAATTTCGAAGGGTGGTTTGAAATTTAGCAGAAATATTGATATGATTAAAAGAATTTATTGGTGGTAGACCATAACATCGGGTCGCCGGCAAAGTTACCACCCATCGGGCAAAGTCGTGCCGCAAAGCGACCTAGTCGTGTTCCGGCACGTTGCTCGATGAAGCCGTATATGGGAAATGGGTCTGAACAGCTGCGGTACGTTGGCGAACCGGTTGACGTCGAGTTGGTGTTTGTTTTGTCGGGTCTAGTCGAGGAGGGTAGCGGGATCCGAAGCGACGGCTTTCCGCTGGCCGCCCGCAGATAGTTGGGGGCCCAATTAGTGGGTTAGCCACCCACGAAAGGCTGCCCCGCCAGCTGCGAAAAATCCCAGGGTGGCTCCATCGTGCTGGTTGGCGACCAGGCGAGGAGGCCCGATGGCGATCCCTGGGGGGGTTCGGGCGTCCCCGCAGTCTCCAGGCTAGCCTCCCAGCGGCAAGACATCACCAATTTCGAAGTCGGGTTTGATACGTACCGCCTCGTTCAACTGCCATTTCCCATCCCTATTCACTTTTATTTATTTTTACCATGAAGAAAAACCAAAAAAGAAAAAAGTTTGTACAGCGGTTGCACTCCTCCTCATTTAAAGTGCACCTCAGTAATATTAGGGGTTTGCACTCTAATATCTTACCTGTCCATCACCACCTGGAGACAGAACAACCGCACCTGTTCTTTTTGACGGAGACGCAGATACAATGTCCCTTAAGCGCTGCGCACCTGGATTATCCCGGATACACGTTAGAGCACAACTTTCGCTCACGTGCCGGAGTCTGCGTGTATGCGCGGAACGACCTCTGTATCCAGCGTCTCCGTCACCTTGAAGACCCCACTTTTTCTTCTTTATGGGTTTTAGTAGACACAGGAAACGAAAAAATCCTGTATTCTTGTGTTTACCGTTCGCACAGCGGTGACCAGGAGACAACTAGATTATTCGAGTATCTCGGTGAGGCTGCTGATATGGCTCTGCATCAGTTCCCTTCGGCGCAGCTCGTCTTTCTGGGGGATTTTAATGCCTGTCATCAGGACTGGCTGTTCCCGTACCAGAAAACCGACCATGCTGGAAGAGAAGCGCGGAACTTTGCGTTGTCCTTGGACCTCTTTCAGCTGGTGAAGCAAGCGACAAGGGTACCAGATGTGGTAGGCCATACAGCCAATTGCCTGGACCTTCTGCTGACAACTGATCCGGACAGGTATCGGGTAGAGGTTACCTCTCCCTTGGGAACCTCCGATCACTGTCTGGTGAAATCTGTGTTTACATATTCCCCACCAGCTTTCGAACCTCATGGTGTTAGGCGAGTATGGAAATACAAGTCAGCAGATTGGGATGAGATGCGGCACTTTTTTGCGTCTTATCCTTGGCGGCAGGTCTGCTTCTCTTCTTTGGATCCGTCGAGTTGCGCGGATGCTATAACCGATGTGGTGCATCAGGCAATGGAGTATTTTATTCCTTTTGCTGACGTACCCATCGGTGGCAAAGCTCGCCCATGGTTTAATGCCGAATGTCGTCATGCACATGACCGAAAACATTCGGCATACCTCATTTGGGCTGATGCTCGAAGCCGCAAAACTCCGGATGTAAGTTCGAAGAAGAGAGCCTTTAACCAAGCTGCCAAGTCCTACAAAAAGGCATTGCGGAAGGCTCGTCTCGATCGAATCGCTAAGAATGGCGAAAAGCTCTCTGCCAGACCAACTGGCAATCGAGCTTTCTGGTCTCTTGCGAAAGCGATCGAGTCGAATTTCTGCCAACCCTCACTGCCTGCTCTGCTGAAGCCGGATGGATCCCTGGCCCACACAGCAACAGAGAAAGCGAACGTACTTGCTTCTCTGTTTGCTGATAATTCGCATCTAGACACTGGCAATGCTTCTCCAGCACATCTTCCTCACTGCGGTGTTTCGATGCCTGAAATCCGCATCACTAACATAGAGGTATGGAGAACATTGTGTCGTTTAGACGTGAATAAAGCCAGTGGTCCTGATGGTATACCAGCCATTCTGCTCAAGACATGCGCAGCTGAGTTGTCTCCTGTACTGACACGTCTGTATCGTCTCTCTTTCATGACTGGAATAGTGCCGAAATCCTGGAAGCTTGCTAATGTGCAACCCGTGCCCAAAAAAGGCAGCCGTGCCGACCCTGTCAATTACAGACCGATTTCAATCACCTCCATACTCTGCAAGATTATGGAGCGTGTATTGAACTCGCGCCTACTAGCATACCTAGAAGGTAACGATCTCCTTAGTGACCGACAGTACGGGTTTCGCCGTAATAGGTCTACTGGGGACCTCCTAGTGTATGCTACGCACATTTTAGGCGAGGCCATCGAGAAGAACGGAGAAGCGGTCGCCGTCTCTCTGGACGTCTCGAGGGCATTTGACAGTGTCTGGCATGCGAGCCTTATAAGCAAGCTTTCAGCGTACGGTATATCTCCTGGTCTGATCGGCTGGGTAACGGACTTTCTGAGCCACAGATCTCTCCGAGTAGTTGTCGACGGGTGTTCCTCGGAACCCTTGACAATAAATGCCGGAGTGCCTCAGGGGTCCGTTCTTTCTGCAACTCTGTTTCTGCTGCACATTAATGATCTGTTGAAGCCCGGTATCTATGGGTATGCAGACGACAGCACAGTTGTAGAAAGATATCTGCCGAGTACTCGGGCTAGTCGAGATCAAGTACAGTCTGAAAGAGAAGCCATGGTGCAACGTTTGAATGACAAACTTCAGGCAGTCTCCGCATGGAGCAATGCCAATCTTGTCAAGTTCAACGCCACCAAAACGCAGACGTGTCTATTCACCGCCAAAAGGAGCCCTTTCACCTTGGCTCCTACTTTCCAGAATGTATCCTTGGAATACAGTGACCGGCTTCAGTTGTTAGGCTTAGAGATTTCCTCGAACCTCAACTTTGGTCGGTTCATTGAGTTCAGAGCAAGAGCAGCAGCAGCAAAGCTTGCCGTTCTGGCGAAGGTTCGGCAGTACTTTACACCGGGACAGCTTCTTGTTTTATACAAAGCGCAGATCCGGTCGTGTGTAGAGTACTGTTGTCACATATTTGCTGGTGCCGCAAAGTCTCATCTTGCGGTTCTGGACTCAATTGAGAGGCGAGCAAAGAGGCTTATAGGCGATCCCGAATTGGTCGGAGCCGACCTCCAAAGCCTTGAGCATAGGCGTAGAATTGCTAGCCTCTCTGTATTCTATAGGATACATTTTGGTGAGTGTGCGCAGGAATTACACAATTTAATTCCCCCGTCCCCCTTCCATCACCGGACGTCCCGACGCACGGCAGGTATCCATCCTTTTGTTGTGGACATTCCACCTGTCCGAACGAAGCGCTTTGCTTCCTCATTTTTACTGCGTACAGCAAAAAATTGGAACAGCTTGCCTGCGTCGGTATTTCCGACCGAATACAATGTGGGTGTCTTCAAGCGAAGAGTGAATAGGTTGCTAGGGTAATGCGCCTTACCACCTAAGACTACATTCCACTTACCATCAGGTCGAATGTAGTCAAGCATTGCCCTAGAGAATATAAAAAAAAAAAAAAAAAAAAAAAAAGAATATATATTTATAAATATAGTTTTGTTTTCATCACCAGATTTTCCAATCTCGGGAGTATTGGGTAAAATATGGGGTTTATATATGTTTTTATATATGTATGGTATATTCCAGGTAATACTGTTAGAATTCATGTAGAAATTTAATTAAAAAAAATAATAAGCATTCAAAGTAATTGTCAAATTCACGTATTTCACGCTATTTAATACCACGAAAGCCAGATTACGACGTTATAACTAATTTATTAATACAACTATGACATAAAACGACAAATCTACCACAGTAATAAAAAGCAAGACAAGCTACTCAAAGTAGGTACTCAAAGATCACATCGACAATCACTATTCACACCTACAGAGCTTTCGCTCTCAAATAAGTACGACACAAGAATTCATAAACCTAACACTTGTTTAGTAATTTATAGGAGTTGATGCCTACTAATTATTTAGAAATACCCTCGACTCGTAACAATACCATATTAATAAAACCTAAAATGTTTCTTTTTGTATAACGAAACTACTAATAAAGTGCAGCCCATGATCCAAATTTTTAAAAATATAAAATAAAAGTCAGACACATGGATTTACGTTAAATACACGTTTTTCTTTTCTATCCGAATGTTACTAAACTACAATTAATATAAACGTCTAATCTAAAACCCAAACGAGTGTAATAGAAATATACTGTTGGAATCAAGGAATATCTGTTCTACGGCCACTGTAGAACTTATAGCGATACATTAGTTCTAGAGAGTTCTTTAGGTTCTAGAGTCTACAGAAAAGCTTTACTATTAAGTAAAGCTTGCTTCTCTTACCAGCTGTAAGGCTTATCATGAAATCTGTATGACACTTATGGTTTTCAGAAATGTTAATCAAGAATATTTAGGGGAAGAATCAAAAGCTGTTTACATAGAGGGAGCGAAATTATGTACTTAACATCTGCAAAGGATTTCCAACATAGCTGATATTAATATTAATTTGACACTTGACTTCACATCCAAGAATGCTTTCATAGAGCTCCCGTGTTACAGGTAGTTCCCTTTAATCAGTAATAGATTCCTGATCAATAACAGATTTCCCGAAAACAATTTGGCTTGATTTAAATTTAATTGGAAAACAATCAGGCTTTTAATAGAAATGATTTCAAAATTAATTCATATTACGAGAAAATAATTTAATCAAGATTAATTTGATACACTTTATTTTGTATTTGTTGTAGTTATGAACATTAAAATGTATAGAGAATAATTAAAACAGTCATCACTTCAAGTTTCTTCGTTTCTAAATATTATACAAATTATTCATTCAAAATTCGTAAAAGTAATTAATCTTTTGGTGTTTCGGTCCAAATAGAGATAACAATTAATATCTTCGTAATGTTCAATTTCGTTTTCATAGCATCATTCGCGAATACGAGCTCGTAAAGTTAATTGACTACAAACAAAAACACCCCAAATGAAATTGGATGAGTAGTTAGCACCGGAGTTATCGCGTTTTCATTAGACCATAAAAGTTTTCTATAGCTTATCTTCAAATACTGATTAATATCTCAATTCCATTCATATAATACCTGTAAAAAAAAGGTTTTCAAAAGTATAACACGTGTAAAATAAAAATAAAAGAAGAATTTTAAACAGTATCCCAACCGCAAACTCACTTAATAAATTCGGGCAAATGACATTGTCTTAAAAAGTATTTTAATTCGATGAAAGAGCAAGTCCCGCAAAGTTGAGACGTCGACGGACAGCAATACGTCGTAGGGCGATTTGCATTTTTATGAAAACGTTTTACGGCACTGGGTCGGTTTAGGTGCTTTTATATGTGACGGATGAAGTCACCTTTCGGTCTGATCCGACTAAGACTATACGATTCTGTGAATTACATTTCTTAAATCACTATAAATTAATAATGTAACAGTATCTCAAGCTATGGGTGTATATTAAAAAATAAAATCAAATGTAGAATGAGGAAGATAGTAAAGACACAAAGAAATATAACATGGTTTAATCCAATTGAAACGAAAACAAGACATACCACAAATCTACAGAAAGGAGATCGTATATAAAGATGCTTGCAAACGTGAAATAAGGAAACCGGGCTGCGCATAAAATGTTAAACATCTGGACTGTTACGCTTCTAGGACACGCGGCTTTCATTCCTGCACCCTTTCTACTCGTATTTTTTCACGCTTTACATGTCTACTTGGCTACTGGATGCGTTGAGATTCGCTCAAAAGCAATTTATAAATGAAAAGTTTTTCTCTTTTTATTATTTTGTAATTGTTTTTAATGTTTCGTGTTTTTGTTTATTAAATTTTCGTCTTACGAATTTGTAAGTTTGATTTGAACTGTATTGGAATATCAAATAAACGGCTGATATTTGTTTAACAAAATAGTAGTATATGAATAAAATATTAGTAATACGGTTAAGTTTCTTACATTTTTGTCAAAAATCCTATAAATTAACTTATATGTAATATTATTAACATTAAATTCAAAACCACAGAACTGAAATACATATTATTTATTCATAAAAATTCATTTGATTTCATTTATTTTACATAGCGAAAACCAACTGAACAATATATAAAACTGAAGTGGTAGAAGTTTAAAACAGGTTCAAGCAATTTTTACTCCAGAGATACTTAGACACTTAGCCGTGAGGCCAAAAGATCCTAGAACTTAAGCAATTAGTGAGCTATAGTCAGACAGTAATTAAGGAGAAAATATTATTTGAACTGAAGTTAAAGGATATTTTTGAGTTATTAAAGAAATCGCGTTTCGTTATCCCAAGTATGTATAACTTCATTATGAATATTAAATTCATATTTTTTATACTTTATGCAGATTTAAAAAAAGAATATTTGAATTTTGTACAAAATATTATAAAAAGTATAAACTATAAATTTTCAAGTAAATAAAAAATATATAAAATAAATTATTCAATAATAGAAGAAAAATATTAGTTTTTATAAAGCTGTCACATACAGCTATAAAAATATTTAAAATTCTCTAAACAAATTCGACATGTTATAAATATTTAAATTTGAAATAAATATAAGCTGAAAATATCCTCAACTGATGAATTTTTCATTCTGTTAGTATTTTAAATAAAATTGAACGAAAAATAAACTGAAACAGACAGGGATTCGAACTCGCGACCTCTGGAAAACCGATGTTTTTAGGTACATTTGAATAAGTTTGACAGGGCTACACATATTTAAAGATATGTTGAAACATTCTGTTAGTATTTCAAAAATCTTAGAGAATATTTAGATATCTCTTACTCTATATTTTAGTATAAGAGCAAGAAACATTATATCATTTTATTAACGAGATGTGATACAATATGCTGTATAATATATTATCTAAAAATTAAGTCAAGATCCTCTTTCAGAACGCAACTGAGCCCATTCCAGTATTAATCTTTAAGGCGTCAGTAAACCGTTTATTTAACTGCTAGCGGAATCATCCCTTCGAGGCTTAGCGCTATCTCTTGGAAAATATGTACAAAAGCGGCAGAGAAACGATACTTAAGGCTCATCGTGATTTATTTAGGGCTCCTTCGAGTTTCGCGGCCCATGTCTCGCTTGATTCTAAGAGTTTTGGCCATTAATATTCATTAGGACCCCGCCTGTTCCGTTATATTTAATTTAAAAGGAACAAAACACTATCAAAGAACCCATATTACTATATAATACTAAATTGATTTTTAATGTATGATTTATGTATTATAATTTCGGATCTGATAATAAATATTTAAAATAATACATACATTTGTATAAATATAGAATGAAAAATAAACCGATACGGCATTTGAACCCGCGACTAATGGGAAACCGTCCCGTCGCTCTACCAACTAAGCTACCCTATTGCTGTCTGTCTCGGTGAATGAAGTATTCTATATGTGATCGTCTTTATCGGGACGGTAGTGACATCCATTGGCTTTCTTTCGAAAATCAACAAACGAAATATTGAAGATATGCCACTACCGAAATTCGAATCCCCGGCCGTATCGGTTTATTTTCATTCTATATTTATTTTAATTTAAATAAGTTTGACATGGTTATACATGTTTATTGATATTTTCAAACATAATACATACAGTTTATATATTTAAATAAAATATACAATGTATATTATTTTAGGCTATGTCCATTTGAAATTTAAAAAAGTTTCAATTAATAACTGTTTCATTACTTAAACAATTTAAACTTTAATGACTGTAGTAATTACTGCTAATTCACATATTTCCCCAGTATATACTAAGATATGTGATTTGAACAGGATTGGACAGGATTATATTTCCCCGAGGTATTAGGAAAATTACTTTCCCACTAATATTTTATACAGACAATTTCTTTCATAGTACCGAGGTAAGACGTCTCGATTTGCGATTATCCAATATTAAATAAGATTTCAATCTTACGATGAATCGGCATTCGTTTTCTGAAGTCCGCATTGGAAATGGTTTTCTTTGATTGAAAGCTCGATTGCAATTTATTGCAATTATTTTTATAGACTTGACATACAAATAATCTTCTAAGAAAAGCACTTCTAACTTCCTTTGATAATAAATATTCTTTAATAATTCAATAAAATAACTGATTGTAAAACTTTATATACCAAAGTTAATATGAATATTAAAAAATGTATTATTAAATATATATGATACTTAAACAGTGGTTGTGATGAACAATCAATATTCAATTAATTATATAAAATATTAACATGGCAACTTTAATTACCTTTTGCTTTTTTATTTTAAATTTATACATGTATTTATTTAAAATATTATAATTTTTATTGAATTATACAAGTAAAAGTACTTTGGTCTATGATCGTCTTCAAAAACTGAAGTTCATGCTAATGGCTTATGTTACCATAATTTAATGTAAATATATATTTTTTAAATTAATGCATTTTTTTCAACATTTTTGTTTAGTACGCGATGATATAAGCCCCGTTATTACATACAGCGAAAAAAGCGACAGCTTTAAGTGTAAGAGAGTGCAACAATGATACTTTTCTTATATGTGTAAGAAGAGAAAGGAGGACACGGCAGTTGAATTTTATTTCATATTAAAACCAACTTCAGGTACAGATATAAAGATAAGTTTAAACAGGAGTAGAAAAGCGTTAGTTTGTTAAATCTACTTTCACAAATAAAATAGTTTGGTGACTCAATTCGCGGACAGCTAGGCCATTTGCATTTTTATTGAAAGCGCTTAAAGAAACAGTGGATATAGCTGGTAGGGAATCCATCGGGGAATTATACGGTTTTCTTACATTTCACTATCCGATTTTGCCGACTCGTTTGTTTTAAATTTATAGGCAATAAAAATGAATGCTCTCATTTTAATGTTTACATATTTTATGTTGTAATTGTATAATTTGTTAATTACGATAAAACGTACCTTAATGTTAAATATATGATACGTTATAAAATGTAAAAAATGCAAAACTTAAACATATGATTAAATTACAGAGCAAAGAAAGTACAGAAAATGTTTATATTACGTTCTTGAGAGACAAATGTAAAAAAATATCTTTAACTGTTAATTCGTCATACATTTTTAAAAGCAGACATGTAAAAAGTAGGTACTTAACGAAATATGAATGTCGTAAGCAACAATATGAAACGGGCAACATGGAGTGCCATCGTCTACTCTTTTCGGCTGCTGCACAATCCTTCAAAGCCTCTCTTCTTAATATTCATGTTTTAGTCTTATTCCACGTGACATTAGCGGATTCTCGAATACCTAAAGGCGAGGGACTATTCTGGAAAAGTTTGTAAATAAAACTGCGATTAAATATAATTTGATTGTTAACGTGACTTAGTGGACCTGAATCAAGGATAGGCTTAAAGTATTCAAGTAAAATTGAAAATCGGTTGCTTCGACATCGGGCATACAAGAAGCAACCTGGTGTATTCTGTTTGCTGATGATGTTATATCTTTTGATAGGTACTAATACCGATGATATTGATAAGGTTTTGAGCTCTAACAGATTTCAAAAATCAACATACTAAATATATCTGTATAATCAATACAAAAATAACCAACCTACCTACCATAATCTAAAATAAAAAAAAGTAATAATTATAAAAAAATAAACAATTAAAAAAACTGATTTCCCAGAATAAGCCTCCTAAATTTAGGATAGCGCATCTGGAGGCAGGATTCTAGACAGTTGTGTAACGTGATACGTTGTATATCAAAGGACACAATGGGTTTACTCTCATGCACTGCTATTACGTCATTCTCATATGCTGTAAGTGAAATTGTTTTTTTTTTGGACTGTCGACGAGTCTACCCGCTTCTTTGTTCGCAAGTGAATTGCTCAAGAAAGTCCACTGCTTTTAAAAAGTTTAGAATTTGAATAGCCAGTCAGTTCATTCTACTGGAACGATTATAATAGTGACTTTTTGTACGAACTTTGTAAAGAACTGAATGTCAGATTCAAATGTACATTTTAATTACATACTTTACAGTATATAATTAAAATTTACTAATGCTGTAATTATATTTTTAATTAGAAACTTTCCTTTTAGTAACTGTTACATAGATATAATTTCACGAACCTTTGACAACACTTCATCCTTTTAATTTTTTAAATAATTATCTGTCTAAGACGGCTTAAACATTTTAAACACATGATTTTGATTAAATTACATAATTTAAAATTTTTTCAATGTCACTAACCCCAAAGTGAAGTTCTAAATGAAGAAAATCGAATAAACTGATTTTATTAAATTGGCTACAAAATTCGTCCAATCATTATTTCTTTTCTATCAGTTAACGAATACTCAGACAACCGAGGAGCCACCAATTTGCGGTGTCTTGTAAACATCAATTAGTGGTTTCTTGCAAGTTCTTGCTTCGACAACTAGAACTTACGAGAACATTCTAAATTTGTGTACACGTAATCTGTAAACTGCATAATTAATATTGTAAACTTACTAATCGGGTTACTAAGGGTTGTTATATAAACAAAGAAACCTCTAACTCTCACAAGATTTAATATTCACGGCCTATTTAAATAATCTTGTACGAATTAAACAGACTTCCTTGCCAGATCGTGTTCAACCACAAAACATTCGTATTATTAAACATAGAAGAGCTTTTTGGAACTTTTTGAAAATATCTTGGAATTACTGTAATATTATATTTTTAATATTCTGTATAAAAGCATCAGAATATCAAGAATATTTTTCGGCTTGTAAAGGTAGCCAAGTCTAGCCTACTCTACGCTACTCCACTGCGGTTTGATATGGTACAATAGAATTCCTTCTAAGAATTCTTCAAGGGGTTACCATTCAAAAATCTATAAAATATAAGTATTCAAAATGCAAGTATCGTTATCCAAAGAGGGAACGAACATATATATTGTTGCATGGTCTATCATATTTTAATTTTAGTTTCAAAGTAACATAATAAAGCAGTTTGGCTTAAACCCAAGAGAGATTTCAACTTCACTCATTTCCATATCAGATGACTTGGCCTTCACATATTACCCTTTTAAAATTTTGGAGCCTTGTTGTCATCAAGCCCTCTAGTTTAGAAGACAAGCTAAGATAAGAACCTTGGTTTGTTTGATTTGTTTTATATAAAAGTGTTCTGATCTACTAGTGTAGGGTGACCTAAAACTCACATTGGTTTGTTTGATTTGTTTTATATAAAAGTGTTCTGATCTACTAGTGTAGGGTGACCTAAAAATCACATTGGTTTGTTTGATTTGTTTTATAAAAAAGTATTCTGATCTACTAGTGTACAATGACCAAAAAATCACATTTCTACGCAAAGTATCCGATTTCGTTCACTTGTCAGTTTCTGAAATTTCATAATTTGTGAATGATTTTGCTTTAATGTAAATATATATACAAATATACTTATTTTATATTCCAACTTCAAGCCTAAAGCGTTTTCATATTCCAGTTAATTTCGCAGTTAACCCTGTAATTAATTTCACGTGGCTTTACAGATAAACATAAACACAGATTATAATGAAAGGAGGAACCTTATTCTGTTTGTCTTAGCTTTGCGTATTAAATTGGATGTAACAGATTGCTTCTGATGTTTGTCTTTCACATTTAAAACAGATTTAGACCGAATGTTTCATCCTAAATATCACAGACATTTTATAATTTCGTATACATTATATAATTTTTAATTACTCCTAACATTTCATTTTCTACAGGGTCTACTTATTACTCTTAGTAAGGTTACTTATTACTTTCTAAATTGACAATACAATAAATATATAGGCATAATAACATAATCATAATTTCTCCTAATGACTATACGCTTCTATAATCACAATTTCAAATCCACCGCGTATGTAGACTCAAAGAAATGTCAAAAAACTGAAGCATCTTGTATTATGTGAAAACACGTCGTCTGTCTGGTTCATTATCTGTGCAACGCCGATTCTTTTTCTAAAAAAAAAGCTTTTAGTAGTTCTCGGCACACGTCGTGAAGGCCTCTCAAAAATTCATCGCCCGTCTGCAGGTCTTGAATGGGTTTGGGCGTACACCGCTCCCTGACTTTCTTTCGTTTAATCCGCTTAATAAGTAATCTTATAGGTGCTTAGAACATATTACAGTACTCTTGTTTTAGATTAAGCCTGCCTTTATATGATACTTAAGGTTTTGCTGACGGGTTATCGAGTGTATGACCTGCTTCTTTTATATCGTACTAAAAGAATACTTGAAAAGGTAACAATACAAAATATTTATGTTAATGATGATCAAAATGTAAGTATCAATAAAAAAATAATAATAATAAGTAAAAATAAATGCTATCTGCGTTAAAAATTGTGAAATTATAATCAATCCCCAGAATCATGCATAACAAACTCGTGGAGGTGTCAGAGCGTTTGCATCAAACCTTGCAGCATCTAAATGACTTTCTTTTTCTGCTTACGACACCACAGATTTTCATCCGAAAATGCGCACAGACTTACATGAGGCACTCAAAAATTCAACGACATGAGAATACCGCGACCCTATTCCGTATCCAGACGAATTACAAACTTGAGGTTGATTCGATGCAATGACTTTCAACTCATTTTAATATTTCCCAAAAATTTGGTTAATTCTGTATATTCCAAGCATACAACATACAAACATTATTTTTGATATATTTTTGAATTACTTTTTGAAGAAAAAGATCACATTCATATGAGCAATCAATGTTAAATTATTTTTTATTTATTTCAAATTCTGTTACTCTTTATTCAATTAAGAACTATAAAACAGACATTATATATGTTATAAATAGTCTAAATTAAGTAGTTAAACAGCGAATAAATTATGGATTACTACAAGTATTGTTTTATTTAATAAAAAAAATGACTGAATTTATTTAAATATAATTTTAAACTTGGAAACAAATTCGTAGATCTACACAATTTATAAACATATTCTGTTACCCCACTTATGAAAATTAACAGCAGATAGGTACACCCAGCGGCATATTCAAACGGTCCTTGCCTTCAGACGTCACTTGATGAATATTTTATTTCATTACAGTGTGCTCCGCGTTCATTATATAATATTCAAGAACGACGCAACCAAAGAGACTAGAAAACATACATTGCGGTGTGTGAACAAGAAATTTAAATATCTTTCTTTTGTTAGCTAAAAATGTGTCATACTTTTGTATGTTATATTTTTTTATCAGAAGATCTCATTTATTAATCATAATACATATATTATTATATGTTTAGATTACTAAGACTATCCAGATATACAGAACAATTATGACAGAAAAGGTCGGCATTATTCTAAAACGGAGCAAAAGAATTATCATTTTTGGCGAACTAAAGATTATTAATATAATTGAACCGAGTCAGCGTCTCGGGTACCCTTTTTTCTTACGTTTGAGACTAAAAGCCTTTAATTCCGTCCAATATATAAACTCAATGCTAATGTTTATTTAAAGCTACCAAAATATACTAATAATTTTCATGTTCATTATTCAAATACTCGCCTCAATGGTCGAGTGGTTAGCGAAGACTCCTAACGTATAGCGACGCAATGGGGCTCGGGTTCGATTCCCGACAGGGACAGGCATGTATGTGATGAACATAGATGTCTGTATTTCTGGGTTTGGTCGTTTATTAAATATATTCTCAGAATTTATAATGTGTATTTCTATGTAACACCCTTAACATAAGCAAATAATTTGCTTACTTAGGGGTTAGATCAATGTATATAATTTGTCCTGTATTATTTTTTTTATTTTTAAATACTTTCATAGCAATAGTATCATAACTTGAAAAAGTATAAACAAAAAACAAAATTACCATACCATTTTAAGTAATTCAAACAATTAATACTATTTTATGTTACATGAACAATAATAATAATTTTATTGAAACACTTTACATATAAAATCGCCAAAGCTTTTGTCTTGGACT
Source organism: Napeogenes sylphis (assembly GCA_959347405.1). Classification (NCBI taxonomy): domain Eukaryota; kingdom Metazoa; phylum Arthropoda; class Insecta; order Lepidoptera; family Nymphalidae; genus Napeogenes; species Napeogenes sylphis. Next base: position 21,458,537 of record OY365788.1, on the reverse strand, counting down.
AAAAGCTTGAGGTTCTTTCGGAAGGTAGAGACGTACGTAAATTTCATTTACCACAGGAAAGTGCCGAGCGAGAAGCTCCAACGTAAACTCCACTTAATTACGCACACAAATTGAAGAGCTTCTTCGCTATAAGTAAAAAATATCGGCTTTTACACATAAATGTTTTTTTCTGTATCCCCAAATACAAAGACAAAAGATAATAGAATACTATTTAAAATCGTGTACACAATATCAATAATCGCTATGGTTATGATATTGTCAATGTATAGTACAAATATTATTATATACGTGTAATTATAATTAAAATGGTCTGGTGGCTAAATCAGTACACGCGACCTTCCAGTAACTGCAGATCTGGTGTAATTTTTTTATTTATTTAACATTTTATTAAAATCGTGTCCTTAAGTTTCGGAATTATTTTGTTTAAAGAAGACCTGAAGTGTCATTGCTGAAAAATATCATATCCCAAGGGTATATTAATACAAATATCAATACAGAACGAAAAAGATGTATAATATGTACTGTGCAACTAAAACGTTTTTTTTTTTTCATATGAATTCTAGACGACAAAGATTAAATTTTCAAATAATAATTTTTATTTGTTATTAATAAATATTTATATGAAATTTTTTTTCAAGGCAATGGGAGTCTTAAAATAACTAACATAACTTAGTGTTATATACTAATTATTAGACTTTTTTTTTTTAATAAAAAGTAGCTTTTTAGGTGTTGATTGTAACTAGTAAACATTTGTGAAGCCTTTTCAAAGATGAGTCTACACAAACACACATGCAACAATTTTATAAGACTGTTTTAGTTTTAGTAAGTAGTAATATGAGTATAAGCAAAAGCCATCCAGTCGAAATAGACGGACCGACCGAAAAGTCGAAATATTTTGGATATGAGATATTATAATTGTTTTAAGGCCGCCTTGAAGACATTGCCTTGAAGACATTGCCTTGAAAAATGTTCATATTTTTCAACAAATGTATTTACACCCAAATAATAGTTTCTACTATAATAGACATGACTATAAATTATAAACTAATTAAAAATAGGTTATCTTATTTCAGGCCTTATCCTGTTTTCAAGATGAGTGTCAAGAAGTAATTCTTCAGACAACCAATATAATGTTCAATTTTGGTCAGTCGAAAAAGTTTGTTTCTATACGTTTACTTTCGTTTTAATCAAAATAAAATAAAATAAAATATTTTAAATTTTCAGCTAATATAATGTATGAGGCTGAATACATATATATTCTTATATGTTCTGGTGTTAACATATTTAATATCGACCGTACATTACATGATAATAACTTCTTTAAAAAAATTAAGGATGCTATTAATAAATCTGAGAATCTACCAGCTATGTTCCCTCCAACTTACAAAAGACCAGCAAGCATATCTGTCACAATGTCTATCAAAGAAGTCATTGATATTGATAATGAAGTTAGCTTATCATTGTTATATATAGCTTAATTATATATATATATATATATATGTTATATAAGCTTCTTAATTTTGTCACAGTAATAAATTTTGTTTATTTAACATTTAAGGTTGATATTATAATATTGAAAGAAATAGGAACAGCTGCAGAATTTCTAGATTTTAAAAAACAAAATCCAAAGCTTAATGACAAGATGATTATGGTATGGTTGACGAAGTGGACTGATGAATCTAAATATATTATTAAGGTTTGTTTCATTTTTATCCAAAATTAACGTTGCAGGCAGGCATATATGTTTTTCTTTAGTTTTCAGATGGCGTTGTGTTAGACCTTGAAGACGAAAATCGTTATTTGGATGGATTTTGTTCCTGTGCTATAAATATATGTAAAGAGGTCTATAATTTATTGAATCTTAACATATAGATAAGCCGCTTAGAAAACTTTTATTCCAAATCTATTTTAGTTAACATAAAAATATATGATTACAGAATGCAAAGCCTGTTTTCTATATTAAAAATACGATATTAAAGGAATATTACGAATTAAAAGATAGAGATCGAGTATTGAATGTGATGGCCAATCAAATTGTAGAGAACCGCTTGGATGGAATTATTATAGTGGATTATGTTGTTGAAGAATCTCCTCCAAAAGAAATGATTCGTTCTCTTGTAAGAGCTATCAGTTTCGCAGAAAAAGATGTAGACATATATAAAGATTACTTTTCTAACAGTTTTAAGGTACAAATTGTTTATATAATTATTATCATTGTTAAATATTTATTATACATTTGTTTATTACTCAACTGCAACTAAACAGATACAATAATTTCAATAACCTCTTTGGGTGTGTGGGGGGGGGCTCCTGGATGGTTTAAGTTCTTTATTTTATCCGGTACATAAAACTGTTATTAGAATTCAGAAATATTTTATTTTTATAGCAGAATACCATCAAAAGATTCCACTAGTATTATAATATGTGTTATTACTAGTAACATACCTATTTATTTATTCTTCTTTTAGACGAAGATGCCAATGCTTCCCCCCTTGTCTACAGCGTTTGGGGCTTCTCTCGCTGCTCTTACCTCACAAGCGCAAGTGATACTAGTTTTGTCGGTAACCGGCGTATCATGTCGATTAGTATCTTTTACCTCACCCCCATGTCATGTTGTTTGTATTACAACAAGAAGAAAAACGGCGCGTCGGTTACATTTATATCGTAAAGTGATCCCTTTATTTTATAAGAGTAAGTATCCAGGAATGAACAATTTGTATTATATTATATAAAAAGTAATAGAGTCTAGATATAGTCATTTGACTTCAGCTGTTACTTTCTCTACCAAGGTAAAGTACCAGTACTCTGAAAGATGGTAGAGTAGCTGTTATAAAGCTGAAAAGTCTGGCCACCATCCTCATCCTTACTCTAGCTTTCTTCTTTTCTCTCTATTTTTCACCTATTACAATGCATCTATATTTACTATATTTGCAAAATTTCCGTAGACAATAACACTACTAACGATCAGATTGACCGTTTGCTCATTTATCACCCATTCCTAAAAAATAATTATGAAAATTATGATAACAAAGAAGTAAAAATAACAGTTAAACTATACTTTAGTATACATTTAGGCCTACAAAATTTAGAAATGTTATTACTACTCTTTTAATTTAAGTTACGACCAAACTACTTTTTTACATAGATTATCATTTCTACCTTATGTATAAAGTTAAAATGTTCACAACCTACTTAGCAATTACTTTGCTTCGGTATAAACAACGTAACAAATAGAGAGACACATTAGCATAATGTGGGGTAATTACAGCGGGCCGCTATACGAACTGGCATCAGGAGTGTCGGAGTCGTATACATTTTGGCACGACTTTCGCTTTGAAGATCGGTTTGTTGGAGTCTGGAGCCAAATTAGTGGTGGTAGCTCCCTCTGAAGAAGGGAGTGGGTATTGTAATTCCTTTCAAATATTGTCCAGTCCCTCACTATGTGTAGAATAAATCATGGTTATATTTTTAATAAGAACAGAAACTACTGTCATAGGTTGTTGACATTCAATCTCCAATCCTTTTTGTCAATGAAAAAATGTTTATGTAAATTAATAATAAAAAATAAACCATAAGCAATTCTGTTTTAAAACTTCTTTTCTGTTACAGTTTTTAGAATATGATTCTATTTTAGGTATCAACTTTGCTATTACTTTCCACGTGGCTAGATCAATTGTAATGCAATATGAATGCTTCTTTTCAATTATTCGCCTGCCCGCACTTATTTGCACTGGCGAGTGTCGACCCGTATCAAATTTACGCGTGGCTGCACTTCCAATAAAAAATATCCCAGTTACCAGTGCCGTTCTAGAAAGACATATTTATTTTCACAAACCTTATTTGCGTTTCTATCTACGTTCATTTGCTGTTAAACCTTTAAACTATTTCTTAATTTAAACTTAAATGGTAATATCTTATATCAAATTACAATACATCTGTGAAGCCGTTTGCTCACAGGCTTAACGTTGAAACAAAGAAACATTTTTCAGCTTTTGCATTTCTTAGGTTTCAAACAAAAGAACTGCAATAAGACTCACCTAGTCATTACATATAATTTTAGTTACAACTATAGGTAAAATATATTTTTTATTTATATTCAAAAGTTTGGATAGCAAAGCTGTTTGCGACATTATCTCAAAGCATAAGGTTTTGAAAATTTGATACACAAAAAAATTTTAGCTAACGAAGCCTCAGCCGAAATTCATAATTTATTTCGTCACATGCACTACTGCATAATTATAAACCTTTGTTCTGGAGCCTGTTGTTTGACAAAGCAGACGCGTCCGGCCCTCAACTCAAGTTTGGCAAGAGGTCTTCGTCAGCAGATGTCAGTAACGTACATAGATAACCACCTAATTCAACTCCCACCATAAAATATTATATTTTTTAATACAACAAAGTTTTATATCATGAGGTTTTATTCATTATGCAAATAGTTTTATAGTGTAAATATTTTTTCATGAGAAAAAAAAGTTAAAATATTTTTTGTTATTGTAACATTATTTAACCAGCCTTCTTTCATAATATTATGAAACATAAAATAGCCAAAATATAAATTCTGTAAAATGTAATTTTCTAATTAACCTTTTTCATTAATAAATAATTGGTAAATTTAGGATTATAAAGTTTCATGAAATATGGGGTTAAAACATATTCGTATTTGACAACAAACATCCTAATAACCGGTATCCTGGTATGAACATGACGTTCCTTCGTCCGCACAAGAGCCTTACATTGTAGGGTCCTCGACCTTTCCCAATATAAAGGGAAGTCTGTTTTAACTTCATCTTTACTATACTTACCTTCATTGATCAACAACTCGAAGAATATACTAATATGGCTATTTATCTTTTTTATCTTTATTTCAATTCAATTAATATTAAATAAAAATCTTTCGTTTTCTTTTTAACTAAAATATTTGTATCTAAAGATTACTTTGGTTAAATTTATGTACGAGATGGTTATAATAAATTTCCAAGAATTTTCTGAGGATATCATGCGTACCATAAAAGAACAAAATTAAGGCAATGAATCTAAAATCTCTTCGAAAAATATGCTAAAATATGAGACACCATTTTTATTATTATTATGAGCTCGAGCAATATACTTACATTAACATTTTATTTATTAAGGAAAAAATACCTTATTTATTTTTGAAACAAAATACGGAGACATAAAATATTGTTAAGCAAATTCTTTAAATTAATATACTTACAAGAATGATTTTATAAGTATAGTAAATCAAGATCTGGTCCGCCATTTTCTAATACAATACTTACACACACCCCCAAAGTATCTACTTAGAATTGTACGAAATATCCCTCCAACACATCCCTTTGGGAATAGCTTCCAATGTTTTCTTTTCTACAAAGGAACGGAATTCTTCTCGATCATAACCATTTTGAATTTCAAGTACATTCTTAGTATGAAACTTAAATTTCCTTTGTAAGTGTAAGAAGGAATTTTGGTGCTATGTGCTATCTAGCCTAAGTTAAGAATCAGATTATTTTTATTATTTTAGTTTCATTCAGAAAATAAACCAAAAACAAAAGAATCATCAACAAGTCCCGTTGCTCTACCAATTGAGCTACCGTGTTGCTTGTCTTAATAGATCTATCTTTTTAACATAAAATTGTCATTATTTGAACAACAGTAAATTCTTTCGAAAATTGTATCGGATGATCCTAACTTTGCACTATAGATTAATTTTGAAAAGATGGCACACTCGAAAATGTCTGAAATTGTCTAACCGTTTAATTAACATAAAACTTATTAAAATTTGTAATGAATATAGATTTAAAATATTGATTCGAACCTGCAATTTCTGGGATATTGTCTTATCATTCCCCAAATGAGCAACCGTATTTTTCACCCCACTTCGAAGAGTTTAGTATTCCATATGTGTTCGTCTTTATTGGGACGGAGGTGACATCTATTAGACTTCTTTCGAAAATTTGAAAGCATGATCCTAACTTTGTAGTAAAGATTAAAATTAAAAATATGCTACAATCAAAAATAATGTTTGAAATTGAAAATATTAAACCTATTTCATTTTAATTAAATATACAATAAAAAAAATATTAAATTTATCGATAAATTTTATCGATATTTTTTATAATTATCTGGTCACTCTTTAAATAAGCAACGATATCTTTAACCGCTTCAAACAATTAAGCTTTACTTATATAGTCGTCTTTATAGAGACGAAATCAAAATCTTATAGGCTCCTTTCAAAAATCTTTCTAAATACCAATACTAATTACGGAGATTACACTAAACATGCACCCAATTTGAATTCAGTATATTAAAATACGATTTAATTCAAAACATATCCTATATATATATATCATTCTATGTAAGACTTGTATCGAATAGATACGTCGATCAAAAACGAGAAACACTATCTGCGAGCTCAAGCGACTTGAGTTAAGGAATTTTGTTCATTACTCGCACTTGGATAAGGAAAATTCAAAATGTCTGAAGCAGAACACTGCATTTTACAAAATTTACAGTTGAAATTCTCTCGAACTATGCATTGCTCGCTTGAATTGTCAGATATTTGAATTTCTCGAAATATATTAAGCAAACACAGTTTTCTCGTCAAAATGTTTATAAAAATATTTTTAACAGCAACAAGTATGGTTATGGAAGATTACATAAAAATTGTGGTTAACAAATTTGCCATACCATTTCAAATTTTATTGTTTTTCTATATTACTATAATTTGAGGTCTACCACGCTTTAATCGAGTCAACTTCCTAATTTATAATAATATAAGTTTCATATAACCTTTATACTTAGTTTAAATATTAAATACAAATTAAATAATAACGAATATTCAAAGTTACCAAAAACGTTTATTATAAAATAAAGTTATTGTTAGTTTAATTTATGTGACCACGGAACTTATCTTTACAGCGTCCTATTGTGGAAGCGGGTTATCTTTATAACGACTAATTCAATTAATTATAGAGTCGCTACTGAGAATGCGTTCCTAGATCCATTTTGACTTCACAATAGTTATCTTACCGCGACCTATTTACTACAAACTAGATAAATAAAAATGAGGCAAGAAATATAAATACAACACTCAGACATCATTACAATAACAAGATAAATATAATAAGAAATACAATAGATAAAAATCTTGAAACTTTTACTATTAACTTATTTCCTTGTAAAATTCTATTAGTAAAATAAATAAATAGAGAATGCAAAATAAATTGATATAGGCAGGGATATAAAGCCACGACCTCTGGTAAACCGTCTCGTCGCTCTACCAATTGAGCTACCATATCGCCTCCCGTTTCGGTGAATTAAGCATTATATATATGATAGTCTTTATCTGGACAGACGTCCCTGCTGTATCGGATTATTTTTCATTCTATATTTATTTAAATTTTAACAAGCTTAACATGGCTATACATGTTTATAGATATTGTTAAAACATTGTATTAGTATTTTTGGAAGAATGTTTTAGTCACGTTTGTATCCATCTATGTAGTAAGGCAAAGCCAGGTCACGATTTCTACTTAGAACTCATAGCTTCACAGAGTCTAATCTAACTTCTAAGTAAATTATAATAATATTACCCAATGTTCTAAGTAATATTAAAGCTAACATTCAGCGTATATCCTTATAAAGTAATTATTTTTACTATTATTATGTATTGTTATTGTTATTTAAATTTATCAGGAAAATACCGTTTAAATGAAACAATTTAATTTTTTTTTTTCAGCTACTTAAACTCTATGATTCAGATTTCTTATATCTGAATTAGATAATCATAGTAAAAGCAGGTAAAAAAAGCTGGTAGAGCAGTTAAATAAACGTAACAAAAATGATTTGAGTAGAAAAAGGTTGAGGCATACGTTTTTATTTCTATCATAGCTGTTAAGATAGATTTGGTTAAGAAGGCCTGAGGGTACGGCCGCAGTGACGTCTCCAAATATTACCATTTAAACAAGTTTTATGTAAATCTCCGCGAGCTTGGGGAAACTTATTTTCGGGCCAAATTTTAAGTCACGTTATTCTTTTGAACCTAAAATGTATAAACTTTTTAAAAAATCTAAATTGTATTTAAAAATTACTACAATTTTAATATTATTTTATATGTCATTTAAATACTTATCAAGTACTTTGTATTTTTATTTCTCCTAATTAACAATTCAAAAGTATAAAGTGAAAATTTGAATAAGATAAACTGAAAGGTGAAAATTTAAATAAAGTTACGAGATATTTTAACGGTGAAATAAAGTTTCATAATACTTCTTAGTAAGTTCTAAAGACATGATAATAGATAGCGCTCCCAAAGTTACTACAATATAAATTAAAAAGAAATGCTCTTCTGTAACAAGGGAAATTAAATAATAAATATAGTTAAAAAAAAAAACTTAAAAAACACGCCAAATTAGCTAAGATAATTATTAATCCTGGAGATCCTAATCAGGATAATGAGATAATCTCATAGAATTGTTAATATACTATCGTTCTTGATATGTGTACAAAATCGGTCCGTGAAAAAGTCTGTTACAAGCAGACATGTGAAACTAATAAAAGCGTGTTAAAAAGAATAATATTTATAACGTAATTTCAATTATATTATTTTTTGTGTGATCCGTGATTATTATTATATATATATATATGTTGAAGTAATTTGCACAGTTTTCGCACGTTGTTCTCATTTTTTTATTATATTTTATTAATACAATAGTGTGACAATTTCAAAAGAATTTAATATATAAAATAATTATTATAATTTAAAACTTTTTTTTTTATTTACTACCTTTAAATAAGAATTGATTAAAAAAAAACTTATGTTGAGAAGCACAATTAGACTGCAGGTATCCTTTCACTGTATCAAATAGTGGATGATTCATATCATATAAGCACCATAAGTGACAAACAAACACACACAAAAACATATTATGATGGATTTAGTTACTATTTTGTACTTTAGTAATTTAGTATATAAACGATTAAATTATAATAATTTTTATATTAAACCTTATCTATAGTATGTTTAAGCATATGTCTGTGTATATGTATATATAGGTATGTTTATGTCTGTGCTGGTAGAAATATATAGGAGAAAAGGCCTCCGTAGAGGTTTTAAGAAGTGTGACGTCATTAATGTCGTCACTATCGTAGTCTGCGTGTTAGTGGTTTATTATTAAATCTTTAAAATAAAAGCTTCACAACTAATTATAGATTTGTACTGTTCGACTACTCTAGAATTTTTTTAGCTTATTACGTCATTACGTAAATATTACGTCATTATATTCGCTAGATTGCCTTCCGTCATAGTAATCACTTAATAACCTGAAGTTGTCTAAGCATTGCTATTGCAGGACTCAACAATTAATAGTTTTATATTTCAATCATTTTAAGACTTTAATTAATTATTTATTGATCATTCATTTACACCTTTTCATTTTTAATTTATTTTGTAAATATGATAATAATTTTAAGTAACACTATAATCATTACATTAGCAAAACACAATCGCATGATAAAAAGGCTATAGAATTTTAATAATTAACGTTTTTTAACTTTAAGCATATTTTTGGAGATAATTATTTCAAATTATAAAATCATAAATTGATAAACTTTTGACTTACGTCTTTACGTCGACGTAATGTAAATACATTATACCGAAAGAAACAGATTTTATTTTCTTGATATCAGAATGATAATAAAACTAAGTTTATATTATTTTAAAATATAATAGAATATTAGACACATTCTTAAACATATTTTTAATAGATCAATAATTACAGGGTAAGCTAATTACTAATGTACATTTATCATAAAATACTCCATAGCCTTTTACAGAATTTAATTATAGTCCGCAGCTTGCAAAATTATCTCATCAAAAAACTACACAAAAAGTCCACATAAACCACTAAAGCTATCAAACTTTCCTGAAATGATTATAGGCTTTGACATTACTATTCCCGACGCATTACGTTACGTAAACTCGTCGAAGCAATAAAAACTTAAGGCGTAAAACAGGAAAGTTTAACGCAAAAAGTTAAAGTGAGGATGTAAATCTCAAATTCTCATTGTTAATTTTGGATTAGTACTTACAGCGCTAGAATCTTCATGCACGAAACAAAACTAATAAAACATAAACCAAATCATACTTGCGTGTTTGTGATAGGATTATGAAGTTATCACTTTTCTAAAAAGCATATTAATATCTCGATTATCTTTGGCAATATTTACAAGCCCATCACTAGTTTTTGCACTTGCTAAATCTGATTTATTTATTGAGTTGTATTTCGATTCAATAAGAGAGGATACGAATCTTTTCTTCTTTAACAAAGCAAATATTTCTTATGCAATTATTTTCTTATTATATAAACATCAATATGTATTACTAAAAGCAAACATAACTTACGACTTCTATATTAAATAAGAATTATAAATTGTACGCTTGTTTTAAGAGACAGACGAGACGAAGCTTCTTAGCAATCCATGGATTCACCGTGCGGGTGCCGGGCCCATCGCGTTGCAAGGAGAGGAGTGCAAGCAGTGCCTGGGACTTGCGACCCAGGAGTAGGTTTAAGGGGCCCCTTTTTTATGCGCAAAAACGCTCACCTTCACCCTCCACACTCCTCTCCCTACCTAACCAAATTTGGAAAGAACCTACTAATGCCGCCTTTGAAGTACGTTCTAGAAATGAACCGATGCTTGTTCTAGAAAGGCCAAGATCTTTAAGTAGGCTATAGAGAGATTTTGCTGTTATACCTCTCGCTCCCACTTCTACCGCGTATAAACTAACTATAAATTTATTCCTGATCAGTTCGTTGGTTAGTTCGTAATACTTATTGAGCTTGAATGTGTGATCCCTTGGGATGTTTGTTTCCCAAGGAACAGTAAGCTCCACAAGTATCACGCGCCTCAGATGTTTCGAATACAGGAATAAGTCCGGTCTGGATGACGAAACACCAACATCCCCAGGGATTTTGTAATGCTTTTCATACGTGTCCATCATGAGAATCCAATCAGGAGCCGCGCCTAATATTGAATAAGGCTTCGCTTTTGATTTTTTGGAGGAGCCTTCTTTTACGAATTCTGTAGATCGTTCGGTGGTTGTTATACCCTTCCGCGCTCTTGCTACTGAAAGACTAACCGCTTCCCGTATAATTTCTAATACCTTGTCGTGGCGACGCGAGTATTGACCTTTATCTAGAAGTACCCTACACCCTACTAATAGGTGTTTCGCGGTTCCTATTGCCTCCCCACAGATGTTGCAAGACTTTTCGGTGGCTTTGCCCCATCTTACTAAATTACTTTGATCTGGGAGAGTCATTTGGAATGCATTAAGATAGAATTTTAATAATGCTGGGGACCAATCATAAATTAAGGTGCGCCACTTCAAAGCTAGTGGAATACAAAAATCTCCTATGGTCACCCATTCGTTTTGAATTTCTAGGCTCATCGCGTGGAGTCGGTAATTATCGTTTTCGTCTTGTCGAATAAAAGATTTTGTTATGTCTATGTCTTGAACTTTCCTACTTGATCCTAGCCCTACTTTATTTGTTTGAGCACCTATCATAAACTTTTTATGGAATTGAAGTCGTGACTCGAGCTCTGAGGCAACTTTGTCTTTTGGGAGAGAAGTTACAGTATCATCTTTAGATTTTCCGATGATATGTCTTTTGGTAACTCTTAGATGTTTGTAGAGCTCCGATGGTTTCTTTAATTTTAATCCAAAGTTGTTACGGTCTCTAAATAAGGTTGAAGAGTCCGCTGAGTGCGCTAACCCGAGCCATAACTTCAATGTCTTTATGACGCTTGCATCTAACTTTGACAAAAGGGTTTTATTTATATCATACACGAGGAAAGGCCAATTTAGACGTGATGTTAAATAATTATCGTAAATCCAAGGTTTTTGACGTTACTTATTGGTTGGTTGTCTACCTTTTTGAGATCGTTTAAAAAGCTATCGACTATTACATCCAACGATGGAGTACGGCCTTGGTAATCGATTTTTTTACCTAAAAATTTAAACGGAGCTGCTTCCGTAACCGTACTAACGCACTGACCGCCTATTATAAGACCCGGATCGTAAGAGGTATATTTGGTATTCCGTCTACCCAGACACAGACTAAAACATTTACTTGGTTTTGTCCTCAATCCGCCCGTCCACGTACAGAAATCCTCAACTACATTTAAAAGTACCTGACATTGTTTCGGATTACGTGTCAGTATCGCGAGATCATCTGCAAAAGCTAGTATGGATTCTGTGTATTTGTTGTTGAACTTAAACCGATAGCCCCACTTTTTTTCATTTCTAATTAATTTGTCTATTAAAATATTAATAACTATATTAAATATAATAGGAGAAATACAACAGCCCTGAAATAAACCAACGTTATAATTAAGTGATTTTGAATGGTTTTCATTAAAAATTATTGAGAATTTTAATTTTGAATAATATGATGCAATAATGTCGCGAACTACCATAGGAAAGTTATACCATTTAAGCGCGAACATCATTAGTTCATGTCGTACCGACCCAAAGGCGTTTTCTAAGTCTATCCAACAAACCGTAATTTGTCTCTCGCTAGTTCTAGCATCTTTAAGGCTTTCCGATATTAACGTATTATGTTCCAGGCATCCAGAAATTCCGGGCAAAAACCCTTTCTGGTGATTAGGCCTGAAATATCTATTGTTAATCATGAATTGCGTCATTTTAGTTTGTAAAAAAGAGAAAAATATTTTGGAAATTGTATTTGTTAGGGCTATCGGTCTAGTATCCTTGGGATTATTGACATTGTCGTTTTTCGGAATGAGGACAAAAAGGGCTTTTCCGAACGATACCGGTATTTGCTTTCTTGACCAGATTTTACCGAATATATTTAAAAGATGTTTATGGAGCGACGGACATTTTTTGTAAACTATATAAGGGATACCATCCGGACCTGGTGCTGACTTAGATGGTTTCATTTTAATTATTTTATTGATTTCCTCCAAAGTTGGTGGGTTGGCTTGAAAATCTTCAGTAGGAGTCTCAGGTTTGTGTTCGTTTGGATCCCCATATAGTCTTTGGTTTTCTGGCACTTCGTATGTGCTTTTATAATGGTCGAAAACTTGCTCGTTGGTCAAGAGAAGCTTACCTTTTTGATCTTTGAAAATGTTTTTTGAGTATTTAAAAGGATTTTTATCAAAGTCTACTTCATGTTTTGCCCGATCAAAGCTATCACGATTTTTCGTTATTTGATTTGTTATACCTTGGATAAGTTTAAGAATTGATCGCAATGCCCTAGACAGTTGGTGACTAAGTTGATTATCGCCTAAGGCTTTGGCTATACGAAGTTTCTTTATAAGATCTCTTTTTTTCCTCCTCATTTTCAATTTAAAACCGTTTTCTTTATTTTTGTGAGCATAACGATTCGTAGGTGGATAGTGCTCATTAAAGTAGTCGTAAATAGTATTTTGGAAAGTCTCTACTTGCGCATCGAGTACCTGATTTGAGCCCGGGTGCTCTAACAGGGCCGCTATATTTTGGTCATGTACTTTCCAGGTCGATTGTTTAGTATTTGGAATGCTAAGACGCGTCCGGATGGTCATGGACTCCAGGTAGTTTTCATTCAATGGCTCACCATGAGATATATGAGGGTAAACTCTATCCGCAGTGAAAACTGAAGATCTTACCGACGGTTGCCGCACTTCAGCACCATTGTGTGTTTTAAGATGTTTAATAAACCAGGCTCGTCTTTTGTAATTTTTCCCGCACGTAGGGCATTTCAATTCCGTTATCGCGCCGTTTTCGCCGTAATTGTCAACCGGTGGACAGTTCTTCCGCCCCCCCTCTCGGACTGTCCTAGGGGTATTTTTCTTATTTGGACTTTTAGCGTTTATCGACGTTCCCGAGCTTGGCTTGCTAGGCCATCGCCCTCGGCTGTCTTTCCAGCAGTCTGCTGTCTTCCCAGCTGCCAGCTGTCTTTCCAGCGTCAACTGTCTTTCCAGCGTCATCCCGTCTCTCCGGGCTGTCAATTTAGATAAGACGAAGCTTCTTAGCAATCCATGGATTCACCGTGCGGGTGCCGGGCCCATCGCGTTGCCAGGAGAGGAGTGCAAGCAGTGCCTGGGACTTGCGACCCAGGAGTAGGTTTAAGGGGTAGGTTTTTAGGGGTAGGTTTATTATGCGCAAAAACGCTCACCTTCACCCTCCACACTCCTCTCCCTACCTAACCAAATTTGGAAAGAACCTACTAATGCCGCCTTTGAAGTACGTTCTAGAAATGAACCGATGCTTGTTCTAGAAAGGCCAAGATCTTTAAGTAGGCTATAGAGAGATTTTGCTGTTATAATAGAAATAATAAATCGATTTTCTATTTGTATTAAACCTCTCAATGAGTTCAACTAAAAACAATACTTATGGTATTATATATGTACATGTATGTATTAAGTTCAGATTTTGTAACAATATAAACTACACAGAAGAGCACTTAATAGGAAACCTTTAAGAGGAACATCTATTAAAGTTCAAGCACCTTAGTATGTTGTACCATTTTAAACTGATATTTTGCTTTAAAATCTCAACAATAAATATATTCATATCGAAATGATAGTAAGACTAAACGATTTAATATTAATATTGACACGTTCTTATAAAGTATATAAATCACAACAGAATATAAAGAACAAAATACTGATAAGAGAATAAGTATTTATTTACTATTTTTTAATTTTAAGTATCACTAAATATTATATTAGTTTAAAGAAAGCTTGCCGCAGTTTCTAAGATACACGGGGAGTGCTCACATAAATTCCAAGATGCGAACTGAAGGCAGCTGTTCCCTTGTTTTGGGTATAAATACGGCTTAGACGCAACACAGCAGGAAAATAAACGTTGAGTATTTAAATTGCTACATTTCTGTACGACTTTGCTTCATATTTTATTTTAATAGGGTAGAATGTATATTAAGATATTAAAATACATATATAAGAAATGGCATAAGGGTTATTTTTTAATCTACATTTATAGGATATATAATATGTAATAAGTAAAGAAAATCATTAAAGATTTATTTCACTAAGCAATAAAGTTAGTGAAGAAGAAAATAAATATCTACTTGGAAAATGTACGCTACAACTAGATTTATTACCTCGCCGCTTCGCTTAGTTGAGCATCTAATTGATAAAATTAGCTCACATTTCCAGTGTTACTTCTGTAACTAGATTATTTTATTCTGTATCGAACAAATGAAAATATTATTTACGTTTCAACCTGTACGTATAAGTAAATTGGATATGAGTACTTTGTTTTTCTTCAAATCAAAGATAATATAAAACACATAAAAACCTGTTTATAATATTAGCATTAACTATCTTTGATGATGATATTGTAATTTAAGACTTATCTGTATATATATAACCTTAAATACTAATTTCACTTGATAACTCGGCAACTTGAGAATAACTGGACCATTTTAATTATTTTTTTCTTATATACTACTTGAAGTTTGAGGAAGGTTCTTATAATAGAAAAAGAAATACGGAAAAAAATTAAAAACACTCAACTTTTTCCAATACAAAATGTACTTACTGTAGTATCCATGACAACATCTGGCGGGTCAGCTAGGTACTTGTTGTAAATTTAGTCTTAATTATCCAAGGGGCACCTTCTAAAATGTTCTAAGAATTTTATAAAATTAGTATTCAGCCGTCAGATAATTTAAAACGATCTACCCTTTTACTGGGATGCATATTAAATATTTACAACCCTTATCAGAATATAATAAAGGTCAGTGTTGTTAGAACACATATTATCCTCATAACAAATATTAATTATTATTGACTAATTTAAACATAATAAAGCTAATCTCTTGTTGATATGCTTAGCTTCACATTTTTTAATTAATTAATTAGCATGCATACGGGACAAAAAAACTCACTTTTATTAACGGTTATGGTCTATGGGTCTCTTGAATATCTTAAAATTTTAATAAAAAGACATATTTGCATCAAATTATCTTTTTAGTACTATACACTAAATGTAGATAAATGAATTGTAAATGTCTTTAAAATATGGTAACTAGTATATATATATATATTTACAAGGTTATTTGTAATTAATTTACCACCTCTTGCATAAGCAGCAGCAGTTATTCATATTGCAGGCAGCCTCTAAATCAAGCCCAAAAACATTTGTTCTACGATATTTTACAAATCTTATTAACAATACAAAAAACACAAAACAAAAATAAATGGCTTCCTCTTTTTCTTATTACTCTGTATTTTGTAAGACGTTCTTAAAAGTTCAACGCCCGGGCTCCATACCTTGGCTCAGAGTTAATACCAGTTCAGAGGCAATAAATAATTGTTGTATGGGAAAACTTAAATTTTAAAAACTATTAATTTTAAAAAGTCGTAGAACAAATGTTGGTGGGATTGATGTAGAGGCTGCCTGCAAAATGAATAACTGCTTATACGTGTATATATATAGTTATATTTTACATAGTTAAGGATATATCTAAAATTTTGTATATTATTCTAAACAGGAAGTAATCTTTGAATCAAATCATGTTCCAGATATCTTGCTACGAGGATTAACTAAGAAATTGCTGGCTTGGAAGGGATAGCATTCTAAGACCTGAAACTGAATTATATTATAGGTAATTTGCTGTTACTGTCAGGCCAGCATAATACTATTTCTTCGAAAAGATATCTTGGATATTTTAATAATAGCCGAAAAACAAAAACAATATAAATAATTATATTTATTATTACTGTTTTATATTATACTAGCTGTTGCACACGACTCCGGCCACGGGTTTATTGACAAACCATGTTTTATCTTTCTATTTTTTTTAAATAACCGCTAAAAAAATATAAAAAGTATTCTATGTTACTTTTAATACTTTCAAAACTATATGTACAAGGTTTCATAAAGATCGATTTAGAATTTTTCGAGTGAAAGTGTAACAACCATACTTAAATCCACATTTATAATTATTAGGATAGGTTTATTAATATCCTTTTAAGTTCAAAATAATTAAAAAACTATATAATCAAACAGTATCATTGTTGATTAAAATAGAACCAAAAAAAAATTGTCTAAATTATTTACAAAAGTAAAACTACCTACAGCAAAGAATGGTTCATTGTATTTTATATAGAATGATGTATATAATTGTACTATATACTAAGTTTAGCTCAAACAATATATTAGCAAACCTCATTGTAACTATTCACATCATACACGATATGTAAATATGTTTGTTCGTAATTAATTACCACGTACCCGCATGGTCTACGAACTTCATATTTACTTCTCTTTGATAAGAGATGTAACTAAAATATTTGCTTCGCTTCACAATGGTTTTAAACACTCTCGTTATACCCTTTTAATTTGATGATAAACAAGATAAAATTTGGTATTCTTAATTACCTAAGTATTAATGGAAAATATATAATTATGTATATTTATGCAACTAAACATTATTATTATTAGAACTAAATTCTCCAGCCAAAGTAAACAAATACCTTATATATTTCAACTCAAATTCTAGACAAAGGGATAAAGATGAAGGGATTTAAGATTGTTGAACCTCTGTTTGATGTTCGTAAATTTGATTAACTGTGTAAACTATGTGAACATTCACCCTTTTTAAGTTAAATCAAAGGTCTAACTGCAAACTTGTTAATTGAAGTGCAAAGTTTTATACAGGCAATTAAGAGATAAAGTAAAGTTTTAATTACATTAAAAAAGCGTTAAATGCGGCACGGGATCTATCATGGTTAAGAAACATCACAGTTACTTGAACATAAACCTAATTGTAGATTTCGTTATTTTAGTAGTGAAAATATAAATAGATTATTATCAAAAAGCACGCTTTCGTTATTACTAAAATCTACAGCTGTATCTAGCATTAGCTTTACATAAGTTTCCGTCATTCACAAGGCTAGGTAAGTTGGGAGCAATTTGTGGCTTCTAACTCGATGGACGTCTGCCTTGACAAAGTGCACTTCGGAACACACTCGTGGTATTAACTAACAACAACGTAAATATGACAAAACTTTGCAAGCTCAATAAATGTTGTGTTGGAAATTAATATTGTAATGATATTAATATTAAATTTCAACATAAGTTATTTTCTAATATTTAGTATTGTGATATAAGAATTACGTGTACAAGATTAGAATATCTAGTAATAAATTGGGAGCACGTTTTATATTGGCTGCAAGCAAGTCGAGGTGGTACGAAAATTCTATTCGTGTCACTTAGGATACTGCTCTCTAGAAATTTGTACTAAGAATAGTTTATATTAAACATTTATTATTTGACGTACCAGTAAAGTCAATACTGTATATTTGTTTTATAATATTATGTATAACAGTTTTTTTTTTTCCAAAGACCATTAAATATTATCTTGATGTCTTAGAACATTTAAATAATAAACCACAAATCTAATATTTATGACTTTAAAAGTACTTATATATCACCATTAAATATCAAATAGTTGGTCAGAAGTTACCTCTTTGAGATAGTTTGGATAAACTTTTACCATTGTCCGCTAAAACTTCACAAATAGTGATTTGCAGAAGTTTATATCACGCCCTAGAGAAATAACTTGACTCGTACTTTCTTAACGAAATGATTGTCTACGTGTACATCGTTAGATGTTGGTCCATTTGTTTGGGAATTTTATTGACTCTCTCCCAACGGATAATTCACTTTATAAGCATCGTATCGACGTATTGGGAGTCATAAAGTATTTTTCGCTTTTAGCGAAGATAAGGGATGTTATGTTGAAGCAAATTCAGGTCAGAGTAAAAATTTCTGTAAACGTATTTTCTTTTCCGTAGACTCAATCGACGGATGGCACTCGTAAGTAAAAAGTATCTGAGAAAACGTAAAATAAAACAAACATCCGTAACATTTATTACGGAAAATAATATTTTAAAAAATTAACCACTTAAATTTCTTTTCAAATATTCGTTTAAAATATTCTTAAACAGCAGTTACCAGAAAACGACTTGTCTTTCTTTAAAAAAAAAGCAGAAAAGTAAGATTACTGACTTTACAAAAATGCCTACTTAGAGAAAAACCACTTTAACTAATTCGCCTTCATAGAAAGTTTGTAAGAAATTCTGTTTGGTATTTAACTCTGACGGCCATTTTTTGCTAAATATAAAGTACTCTTAGTTTATTACTTGTTAACACAAAAAATCTACCTTGAGTTTCAGAACAAAAATTTCTTTAACTCCTTCGAAATTATTTCAAGAAGCTATTCTTTTAATTTCATATTATTTCTGTAGACTTAAGAAATGCAGTAACTGCCACAGCCTCTTTTGATAAATGAACTTTAAATCGCTAACTTAATTTATATTTAAAACCAGATTACAAAATGGATGAATGAAAACTTTTAGATTCTTTTGTTTGTTTCACTGATTCATTTCTGTACATAGAAAATATTAAAAAAAAAAACAAAATCAAAATCTACGCGTACGAAGTCGCAGGCATAGCTAGTACAAAATAAAACCCTTATTTAAAAAATATATAATATGTTTTCCATAATATTTACAAGAAAATAGGTTTGTATTTTCAATTGTTCATAATTGCAAAATAAGTCTCTGAGATTACAGAAATCGTTAGTATAAGGCAATTTAGATCAAGAATGCTGTGTATGCTCATAAGACGCTGCAAAAGTTATTTCTTCAGTTGTCCCCATAACAGGGAATGGAGAATTGCAGATTTCGAACAGTATTATATCAAACTAATTGTAATCTTTTATTTAATGACTAGCTCATAAATCCGGTAATTAATAAACCTCCTGGTTGTGCTAATCGAAAAATCTATCATATGAATAAATTTATAGTGCTGATTATTCAGTAATTAATTATATTATAATTTATTATTGAAAATTTTGATGGAAGATCTTCTACTTCCCGATTTATTCTTTCTATAAATCGAGAAAGTACTCTCTATAAATCGAGTAAAGTAAAAAGTAAAAGTAAAGTAAAGTACTTTCTATAAATCGAGTAAGTAATTAAATGCTTTATTTCAGGAGCAGTTGGATAACAATATGCTGAAGTTGATGAGAAAAATTATCTGATGTTTTTTTAAGATATGATCTTTTTATTATAACATCAGGTAAAAAAGTATTTTAATAAGATATTTATATATATATATATATATTAATTCGTGTACTTTTACGAAATGTAAATAAAAATTAAAAAGATATAGTACAGAGCATTACTTATCTCCTTCAGAGATCTCTTACATTTACTCCTAAGTGTAAAACTGTTTGTATGAGATGTTGGTATGATTTACAAGTAGTAGAGAGACAATGAAATAGTGTAAAAAATATATATTAAAAATGTACCTAACATTGATATAATGAAAATAGATATGATGTATGTATGTAATGCATGCATATTTATACAAAAAAAATACAGTAAATATAGTTAAACTTTAATAGTATTGACTATCTTATTATCAAAACCACATTTTATTGCATTACTCAAATTTTTTAAATCAGATTTTATTATCAAATAATATTATTCATAAAATTAAAATACATATATTGGTTAATATTAATTAAACAGCTATTTTACGATACATAAGACTGATCTTCTACTTAGAAATTGCAGTTCTACGACTCTAGCTACGTAAATGGCTACAACACGTGTGTAGAATATCCATGAGGCGTTATTACCTGTAGGATAACTGTTGTCTCCAACAGATGCTCTTTATGTGTAATATCCATTGATTTTTATTACTCAAGTGTAATCACAACTAAGTTAGTTATTATTTTATATTAAACATAAATATTTGCTTATTAATTCTTTAATTATTAATATTTTTATAATTGGCTGTTTGTTATGTTGGTTCTTCTCAGTGGAGAACATTTCATTTTTAACATCCTTAAAATATAATATCGTTTATAAATATACCATTGCTTATTTCATTACATGATTATTGAGTTGATTTATTTTATCTACATATATAACATACAAATTATTATTATTATTTAAGTAAACTATTCATTATTTGGTTAAATGATTATTAAATGATTTATTCAATATGCTAATATATAATATAAAAATAACTTGTAAATAGTTCATTGACCTTATAAAAGACGTTATTTTAACTGTTCTACACGAAGCGTTGTTAATAGTGTTATTGAACTCTACGTTAATTACAAATACCGGACCCAACTTTTATCACTTTTAGATAATTTTCTAATTATATTTCCAATAATGAAACGTGGTAAGTGCTCAATGGAAATATTGTCGGAACAATTTTATATTATAGACTACATTTTTATTTAAAAAGTCTTTCAAATTACGTACCTAGCGTGAATTTTAAATCGAGGACTTTTAACTCTTGAAACCGCCGATCTCTCTTGTAGATTCAAAGAGGAAAATCTATAAATATTTTCTATAAATTCAATTACTTTAAAGTTTTATATGTGGTGATTGAGAAATTAAATTATAATAACTTTAACTTTTTTTTAACTGTTTATGTTTTATTTATTTTTTTCAAGCGACACAGATTTATAAGCAAAGTATATCCATAGATAGCAAATAAAACGTCAGCGTTAGATCAGGGATTGTGGACACAGCACTCGACTTCTTCCATCGGATATCCACAGATCGTGCCTCTGGATACTGAAGTATCAGGTAATATTGACTCGCCAAGTATTGGCCGCTGATTTTACTGTAATGCAGACATGGAATAAAAATAGATAAGTTAGGAATAAGGTACGCCTCATAATGTTGGATTCTGAACCCACACTTAGAAATTTTACCTAAATCTTGTATTACGATTTTTTTTATTTTCCGTATTTTTTTCTCAGATAAAAAGATAACTGAACTTTAATATATCTTTTATACTTTGACATATATATATATATAATTTTTTTCAAGGCAAAACTTTATAAATGTTATGAAGTAATATTCTCATTGCTTTTTAACTTGTTATATAGTTAATTTATTTTTCTAACTATGAAATAGTTTAAATTAGGCAAATAAAACTTTTTACTATCAGGGCAATACTTTTAAAACGAATTTACGTAGCTTCGTTTAATTGTCCATTAGTCAACGAAACGACCAATTACCCGTCCATTAGTGTAAAAACATTCGGGATAATAATATGTCTTTTGACGCTGCGGTTTCTTATAAGATCGAAAAATTTAAACCAACATGAAGTATATGACGTAAACGTGAAAAAATTACATGAATATTATTTATATTTTCTATTCAAAACATTCATAAATTAAACTAATGTTCAGGTTATATGTAATAGAAAGAAATATTTTGAACCACGCAATGTCTTAAATGAGGATATCTTTATCAATGATAGATAACTGAAACTGGCGATATTTAGATGTTTTTATATGAAGTATAAATAAAACACATATTCTCAAAGTGTGTGATATTATAACGTGTGTCTAGGACTAGGCGTGAAACTCTCTAATAGCAATTTCGACGGTAAATAGGACGTCGCGCTTGGAACCTACTTTACAAGAATTCCAATAATGAAATAAGCAACAGCCTCCTTCTTAACATATTTCTCAAAGATGGCACCTTAATGCACTTACTAACCTCATTTCTACGTGATCATAAATACAATTATTAATTCAAACTCATCATAAAATCTTAGAAGGGTCGTTTTGTTTCTTCTAGAATATTCTTTTTTACATATTTATATAGTAACAAAATTGTTTGCTTTGTTAAAATAAACATAGCCCGCAGTTTAATCTGCAACCCACAACATGATAAATAGCAGTAATACAAAGAAAATATTATTATAATTTTGAAGTCTGGCATGAGAACGATGCAAGTTACGAAAACATTTTGTCGCTGGCGCCATGTTGTTTCTAACTCCCCTAGACCATTTGTTTTACCCTGCATGCAGTTAGACATTGTATTCGTTGCGATTTTCAGGTCTCATACAACAACTATATTTCAATAGAGTGCATCGATAATTCAGTGTCTATAATAGTTTTATAGTGTATACAATGGAAATATGACTTACATAGCTACAATCGTTACATAAATAATCAATTATTTCGCTTATTAGCTGCTTTGGGAATCATTAAAACGTTGTAGTGTGCAAGTGATTAATTTGAACGATTTTAATTATTGGCAAGAGAAAGAAATTGCACTTTAAATATCATTTTAATTTTTATTACTGTATATACTATGTATATGTAACTAAAGACACATCAGTAGGAAAATGAGGCTTGTACTATCATCAAAAAGCCAGGGCGTAAACGCTGAAGGCTTCTTTATGTGTCAGGAGACTCTTTAAAACGTCAGACGTATTAATATACGGTACTTGAATTGACATAAGAAAACATACATTACTATTATATAAATCATTCCTATACTACATCATAGTAGGAGTAGTAGTAGCTGCTACTCGTAACCTCATAGTGAAAACTATTGATTTATTTTTAGAGCTTCAAAAGTAGACGTTTTTATACATTGTTTATAAGAGATTTATAAAAACAAAATAAATCAATATATAAATAGAACAATAGATAATAAATATTATATATTGATTAATAATAATAACTGTCAATCCAACTAACTGAATATGTCATAAAAATTATGAATTTGGACATTTATGGAGATTGTGACTTGGCCTTTAAAGTGTTTCATTTTATGGAATTTTGACACATTTTATAATAAAACTGTTATACAAATATAAAAGATAAGTTAAGCCTATGTACACTTTTCCTTTTTTTTATTTTTTTTATATAGTATTGCTTTGGTACATAAATAAATGTTCAATATATTCTACAAACAACTTTTTAAATATTCTTTTTCAATATTGAATAATTAATAATATCAAAGTTGCGTAAACTTTAATTATGATTAATGGTCTTAGTGTATCTTGGTATAATGAAGATGTCTCTGAATTGACAGTTTGATCCGTTCATTAATATTGGAATATATTGATTGATTTTATTAGGTTATAGTTCCATACCAAAAAGGTTTATTATTATGGTTGTTAATTTGATTAAACACTAAGAAAATGGAATGTATATTTACAAATTAAAAAAAAATATAGAATGAAAAATTTGCCAGATCCAAACCTGCGATCTTTGGGAAACCGCTCCGTCAACACGAATCCTGCCCGTATCCGTAATTTCCAAATTCCATATTTACAAGTATTTAACATGTCAACAAGCTCTATATGTTTATAATCTGTATATATTTGCATACTTTTTAACCAGACCTAAAATTAATTATTATACGTTATAACAATTTCATAGTAAGAACTTTAACATTAGACAGTACTGTAAAAGTATTTAATGATTGTAACATTAGGTCCTCATGAGTCAAATGAATTAAGATAAGGTTAAACAGAGTTTCCGAGTAAATCCTATGATATTACATTGAAGAGTTTTCCCAACTTCTCACTTTGGGCAACATGTCAACATTACTGTTAAAGTTCTCAAGTTATTTTATATATACGCTCATTTGCGGCTTTACCACGTAAGTTTTATCCCTCATAATATATTTAGGTCACCAAAGGGATTTTGAATTAACTGAGCTTATTTATTTTACTTTGATATTTATTTATTTTAATTATATTTAACCATTTTAACGATATTATGTTAAATAATTTAAAAGTGAAAAGGTTTGTTTATAATTATTGTTAAAACAATTTTTTTAAGGTTACGATTTTTGCAATAAACAAATAGAAAACTTAGGGTCGGTTTTTAAACCTACGACTATGATGAATAAAATTTTACAATACTCGAGTTATTTTTCTGTTACTACTTGAAATCACGCCATCACCAAATCAGGAAGGTTAACACGAATATTGACCGTTAAATTATACTCTAATAGTAGCCAATCGGGAATAAAAAATCAACTACTAAAAAATATAAGGAATACTATAAAAAATATAAAGGAAACTTTTAATATAATTCTTTAAGTCAGAGGTTCATTCATCGTGAAAAATACGTAATTAGACATTAATTAAACTTCCATTGCAATTAGTGGAGCTTAACGACTACCCGCTTAGGACAGCCTCAGCGAAATTAACCCTGAGAAACACCCCTACTACGAAAGCTAACCAATACCACTCCAGTGAATTTGTTTAATACATGCCACTTTTAACGCCGTGAAGCCAAATTGTGAATAAAACAATATTTGAACTCTTTGTTTATGGATTTTTCATATATTTCATAATCTTGTATTATTAATATAATATGAACTTACAGTATCATCACGTGTGTATAAAGCTTTTAAAGTACCTTCATAGTTCCCTTAGAAGTATATTATTAGGTTTAGTAGGGCAACCATTTACCATGGGTTAGTATGTTACCGTTAATATTCACCCGACAAAATTTACCATGGGTTACTAAAATAAAGAAGCAAAAAAACAAATTAATTTAGTACAAAATAAATATCGGTGCGTCACTGCTGTAAACACTTACATATTTCTATCAAATAGGATTACCATTTTAATTATAAAATATTGTGTTAAATTATTTAAAATAAAAATACTTGTTCTTTAAATTATAATTTTTAGCGCTGATCAATATATTAAATTATACCTATGCATTAAAAGAAATCTTCTCTCAAAGCGATATCAACGATCGGAAAAAATATTCAATATTGTATAATACTAAGTTTCACATTCGTGTACAGAACAGGGAACAGGAAACTGAGATATCCTGTATAATGTACGAAAATACACCTGCAAAATATTTTTCAGTCGGGTCTATAAGAAGTCTCTTTAGACATCTCCTGCAGTTCCATTATAAATTAAACTGAATTAAGATTATTCTTTACAAAATCAAATAAATGCTTCCGATAAAAAGACCTTGAAAGGTCAGGACATCAATTTCAAATTAAAAAATATGCAAACAGTGTCGTCAATATCTTGGAGACGACTATTTCTATTTTGACAAAACATAGATAAGAACCATCTCGACGAACATAGCTTACGATAAAAAAACCGCATTCAAAGCCGTCCACGAGTTAAGCCCCAAATTTGCCACAGACAGACACACAGATACACAGATACACAGATCGACAGGTCAAACTTATAACACCCCTCTTTTTAGTCTGGGGTTAAAAATATTATCTACTGATAATATATTATGGTACGAGCACTTGGGGAATTAAGTCAAGGATACAAATTAATGACATTAATATTATTACATTTGGTTAATGAATTATATTATATTAAACATGTAACTTATACAATTATAATGATCATTGTTATTATTAACAATTTATATTTTCGTTACTAGCTAGCTATTACTTGCAATACTAGTTAAAAATACAAAAAATTGAATTTTTTTTTTTTTTATAATAAATTGTCATCACTATTGCATGTGTCAAACCGGCATGAAACTTCTGTAATTGATTTTTTGTATGACTAAATATCAGAGTTGCCAATTAGTATGATATACATTCTCTGTCTACGAATTAACGGATACAGAAAATGTGTAATGGATGATTATGTACTGATTACATTTAAAAAAAATCGCCCAGATAAAAAACGTATACCAGGGCAATTTTTTTGTTAGGTACTATTAAGAAATTAAGTATTGAAGTTCTAAATATTATTTTAATTACATTACATTTATATATAGTTTTCTTTCAGTTTCCAATCAATCAAAAAAATATAAATGACTCAAATGATCTTGTCGTGTGTTTTTATCAACACTATTTTAATATTCTTTTCTTTTTTTTAATTTTACGCCAAAAAAAAAAATAAAAAAGCCAAATATTCAAAAGAGTCAAACAGAATCACTTGATGTGTCCTTTTTGTATTTTCAAATTTTTACTAGTTAATCACTATTTTAGTTATACACCTATTTGTTGTAAACAAAAAGCTAGTAATATTTGTTGTAAACAAAAAGCTAGTGTTGGTTTCATTGTTATAATTAATTTCAAAACTTTCGCCAGTACTTGTAACCCACCAATTACCTTCTAATAATGTTATTGACTGGGTTTCCGGTAATGGTGACATAAACATCAACACAGTGCCGCTCCGAAAACAAAACTCAAAATAAAATAATTACTACCAAAGTTTTAACAAACGAATTCATTCTAAATGATTAACTTGGTGTCAAAAAGTGATTTAAGAAATTGTCGTTGTGTAATTACTGTCACCGGCAATAATACAAAGACTGAATAATCCGACAGAATTTGAAGGTTAGCTGCCATATTTTATTCTTATGTGGTTTACTCATTCAGGTTGGCACTTCTGATCTGACAAACATCATTTACTGTCACGGTCAGTGTCAAGATCTACGAACGTCACGCTTACAGTGTTGCTAACGAATAATTAAAATCTCTACTATTACGTTCCATTACATGCAAACATAGATGATCATTTTCAACTTTTATTCAACAAAATGAAAATTGAAATGCAAAAAAAAACCAAGTCCATAAGCAATACTATAATGGAAAAAATCCATAGTCCATAACCAATACTATGATGAAAAATTAAAACCAGTACTAGATGAAAATAGAAATTTAAAGATACAGGTAGAAAAATTGGAAAATAAAATAGAATATCTCGAACGAGACAAGAAAAGCAACAACATAATAATATACGGATTGAAGGAGGGTGAAAAATCTACAAGAGAACTGATTAATTATACGAAGCAAAAATTCCAAGAAGAATTAGACATTACTTTGCGAGATATTGACATCAACAATATATACCGCATTGGGAAAACAACAAACCAAGTAAAACCGAGGTCTACTCTCTTGTCTTTTATTAATGGATGGAAAAAGAGTGAAATATTTAAGACCAAGAAAAAATCTAAAGTATTATATATTACAGAGGACTACTCTAGAGAAACTCTGGAGAAAAGGAAGGCTTTACTACCAAAGCTAAAAGAAGAACGAAACAAAGAAAATATTGCCTATTTTAAGTATGACAACCTTATAATCAAAGAAAATTCAACTTCTAACGAAAAAAGAAAAAGAGAACCATCGCCCTCTCCATATGCAAACTCGCAACCGAAAAAGCAACAGACACCTTCATTCTCATCAAAGAAAAACAGAAGTAATGCATTTGATCTGATGCGAGGTCGCTCTAATCCGTCAGGAAAATAACAATAACAACTAGCTATCAGCAAACGGAAACCAAAACCAAACAATGAACTAAAATATACAACAACAAACAACCCTCCCCCAAGCCGACTGGTCATCATGGGGGAAAACGACCAGGACCCTTTAAGAAAAAATAGAAAAACCACCGATATACATACAGAACCTTTACCAAAAATATTAAAAGAAGAAACTGCTAAAGCTATAAATACACAAAAAGTAGATAAGACACCTGGATCCGATCAAATAACCAACGAATTGCTCAAATGTACTTTACCAGTAATTGCTCCAATATTAACTGACTTATTTAATGAAATTATAGAAACCGAAATCATTCCACAAGACTGGACAAAATCAACGATCATATTGTTACACAAGAAAGGAGATAAAGCGGAAATTGGAAATTATCGCCCCATCAGTTTAATGTCCAACATTTACAGTTTTTTCAAAAATTATTTTGTCTCGAATTACTACAGTACTTGACGAAAACCAGCCAAGGGAATAAGCAGGTTTCCGAAGTAAATTTTCAAATGTAGATCACATCCACGTTCTAAGCCAAATTCTACAAAAATACAACGAGTACAATAAAATCTACTTCTTGGGATTCGTAGACTATATTAAGGCTTTTGACTCCCTGGAACACGGGTGCATATGGGAAGCTCTGCGAGGTCAAAATATTCAGGATAGATACATAAGAAAATACTCCAAAAGCACAGCACTAGTCAAATCTAGTAAGGTGTTCGTCAAGACGATCCAATCTCATCCAAATTATTCTCGGCAGTACTGGCGATGATAAACAGAAACCTAGAATGGAAAGAACAAGAGCTCAATATGCACGGCGAATATCTAAGTCATCTACGTTTTGCAGACGACCTAATACTTTTTTTTTAATGTCCTAGAACATTATAACAAATGCTGCAACAGTTATCGGACCAGAGTGCAGTAGCAGGACTAACAATGAACATCACGAAAATAAAAATTATGTCTAATTCCTCAAAGACACAAAATATCACAGTAAACTTGCAGGAAATAGAATAGAATATATATACCTAGGACAGTTAATATCACCTACCAAAACCATGCATAAGGACGTCGATAGAAGGATAGCTAATACATGGAAAAGATACTGGTCACTAAGTGAAGTTATGAAGGATAGCACCATGCCAACTAAAGCAAAAAGGAAAGTCTACAACATGTGCATTCTGCTATGTTTAACGTATGGCTGTCAAATTTGAGCATTAACAGAAAACTTAACAAATAAAATAAGTGCCTGCCAAAATAGTATAGAGAGGAATGTTATTGGAGTCAAGAGAAAAGATAAAGTTAGACTAACAGAAATGAAAATCTAAACACAATTCAAACAGGCAAATTCATTATATCGAACACTGAAATGGCGATGGACAGGACACATGTTAAGGGCAAATCGAGAAAAATGGACGAGAATTGTAACAGAGTGGTATCCAAGAGATAGTAAAAGAAACCGAGGGAGACAAACTAAAAGATGGGAGGACGATATAAAAAAGGTGGCTGGTCCAGAATGGATCCGAGTAGCAAAAGATAGGGAGAAATGGAAAAACTTAGAGGAGGCCTATGTCAAAGACAAGCTGTTTTTGAACCGAATAACAAATTAAATATAAGTAGAATAACATAAAAATTATAAAAGAAAAAAATATACACATATATGTGTATGTGTATATATATATGTATATTTTGTTAAATGTTTTAACAGCAATAAAGGCCAATTTTATTTTGTTTTTATTTTTTATGTTATTGACTCCGCAGAGTATCTATTATATATAATTCGAGTGTGTTTGTCCGCGATGGACTCCTAAAATACTTAACAGATTTTGATCAAATTTGTCGACTTGTCCACCATTTGGTCCAACTAGAAAGATAGGATAACGTACATCTCAATTTTAAGTCGCAATATTAATTGATTGCAAATTATTTGTATACAATAGTCTGATAGATCCAAACAAGTCTAACAGATGGCGCTGTATCTGTTCACTGGCTGGAGTTAGTGTTAAACAGATGGCGTAATGTTAAAAGTACAAACAATTCCACAATTATATATAATTTAACATCATAACCGCCACGCGATACTGAGACTAAATTAATTTTTAGTGCTACTATAGCCGGCCACGTGTTAACAAAAAATATTGCGTACCGATTAGTGCAAAGTTAAATTAAAATTTAAATTATTTTTAATTAATAATAATAATTAAAAATAATAAATATTAACATTATAAAATTAAAAGTATCTGCCCTACCTACCTCATTTATAAATTTGTGATGTACTCATTTGTGATCATTACTATCTTGAATAAATAAAATTTACCAAACCCAATATTCGGCCGAACTATTCGTTTTACCATTTCATTGTTTGTTTGTCATAAACAGGTTCTAACATGTACGTGTGGCTGCTAGCTAGATGAAAAAATATATTGCTTTGAGATTTAAAAAATATTGTTTTGAGACTTTAAAATAAATTCTAATTAAAGTTTCAAAATAAATGTTGACTATACTAAATATATTATAGGTTATCAATAATAAACTAAATATGTTGATTAGATATGTTTCGAAATAAACATTTATTTAGCTTCAAATCAATCAATTTGGCTTTGATCAAATGCAAATCAACATTGATTTGAAACTAAATCGCCTTATATTATTAAGTTCTATTCAACACAATATTTATAAGATTTCTTTGACTATATGAGTATGACATAAATCTAAGTCTTGTCTTTTAGTTCTTTACTAGAACCAAATACATTCGGCACCAAAATCGGCCGAATAATGGCGAAAAAGAAGCCGAATATACAGAATACCGAATACTTACCGGATTATTGTAATGGTAGTAGAAAATCAGTCATAGAGGTCATTTTTTTTTACAAATATCATCTATGTAAAAAAACATGGCGGTCCACATCACTATTTTTCTAACACCTTACTTCTTAAATAGTACTATAATGTTATGTTCTATCAAAAACTTTAGCAACCACAGCAACGCGTTGCCGGGTCTGGTAGTTATTATATATAAAAGTAACATTTAAAAGTACAATTAAATATAATTTTTAAATTAATCTTAATCACTTTCTTCACTTTGGTATGTATTTTTATAAAACTTTCTTTATCACCAAATTTTAATAAAAAGTGATTGAGAAGTTCAAATCAAATACTCTGCATTTTTTTTCTTAAAAATAATCAATATTTTATCAGCCAAAATTTGATTAGTAGTTCGCCGCTGTTCTTTATAGTTACTAAATTGATTCCAGAAGATAGATAACATCAAACATTGAGTTTACTAAAACTTTTATACATAAATTAAGCTTCTTGGTTGGCTAACAACTCTTGTATAGAGATCTAACAACTGCTAACTTGTTAATAGTGTAAATTTCCATTGATTTAGAACTTTACCACAACTAGAACTAGTACTAACTGAAATCGGGATCTACTGGTAATAAGTGTTATCAGAGAAAATTTCAAAATATACATACATACAGCTTGATAGAATAACGCGATTTTCAGCAATCTTATAAAAAAAAACATTAAATTTTCAATTATAAATATATATCGAACAAATATATCTTAAAAAATCAAAAAATTAAGTTACAAATTATTTTAACGACTCTTATCCTTATCCTATCTTTTCCTTACAAATCATGTAGTCAAGTAATACACTCGGGTAATCAAAAAGATACAGTCAGAAAGCCGGAAAACGGTTTTTTGTTTCTCTACTTTATCCATAATTCAGGGAATCCTCCTTTAGGAATAGACAGTTTGATGTCGTTGAGATCGCCAGAAGAACTTTGTGCAATTGGGAATAATCCGATGTAGCGAAACCAAAATACTTTTACCGATGCAAAACTTTCACTAGCTAACGCTCCTACAGTATACTTACACTATGTAAACTTACTACTTTAACAGCATTCTCTTTTCGCAATGCTACTACTGCTACTACTAATACTATGAATAATAATAATGATATAATAATATTTAGTTTGGTACGACTATACAATTTTTTTGTCATAAAAAAAAAATCAGTCCGAGTAATTTGGAATAACAGTAACATAAGTGTTATTATTATTTCGCCAAAATATGTCTCGAACGTTATGGAATACAGATGTTGCTATATAGAATAATAATGACCAGTGCAAAAATAAATCTTAGAAGACACAAGGAAACGTGCACGGTAACTGAAAATCAACATTGCCAAGCGACCCTTGTTTGTCCATTAGCTTGCGACAGAACAAACACAAAGTGATTCGTTGCCAGGGATTCCATTGTTACGATTTGTCACTTTTTTCCCAGCTTCTTGATTATAGGAAAAATCTATTGGGAGAGATTGTGTACAATAACCATAATTGAAAGACAGCGAAAAATCTTTTAATCCTTTGTTGATTTTACTTTTGTGACAAATTATAAGAGCAAAATATGTCAGATTAA
Source organism: Napeogenes sylphis (assembly GCA_959347405.1). Classification (NCBI taxonomy): domain Eukaryota; kingdom Metazoa; phylum Arthropoda; class Insecta; order Lepidoptera; family Nymphalidae; genus Napeogenes; species Napeogenes sylphis. The sequence continues at coordinate 21,426,032 of OY365788.1, read as the reverse complement.
AATTGTGCTCAGCATTTCTGCAATAATGCGATTTTAGAAGTTGTCGGATTCTGTAAAATAAAATATCCGTATATTTCTAAAACTGTCAAATGGTGTGAGAAGTACGAAGTGTCCACTTGGCCAGCAGCCATATCAATTCGCTAACTGTATAATGTTACCTCCAGTCCTGATATTATATTAATGTCCAATCATTTATATACAAGTACATTTTTATTTTTAAGATTATATATATACTTTTTTCATAGATACCTATGTATACCATTGTATACACCTATGAAAAAAAATCAAAAATCAAAATACCTAAATTAGAAATTAAATTTAAATTTTAAATTAAAACCAATGAATATTGAAATAAAACTATTTTTACGGATTTAACTCACCTATAATGAATTAAATTTTAAATCTAACCCGACGTTTCGAATGCTTTGTGGCAATCGTTTTCACGGTAAGACGAAATGGATGGTGTCTGTCAGTATTTTAGTTAATTAGTCATCTACCTCCAACGGTTTCTAAGTTTTCGAGCGTACACTTCAGGATTCACACAAAACGCACTAACAGTATCTTGATGTCTTACAGTAAATTAAAAATTTGCTTCATCATACGCGAGTGTAATCCGTAAAAATAGTTTTATTTCCATGTGTAATACTCGTAAAAACCAAACTCGTAAAAGAAAACACTAACCTACGAATAAATAATTATAAAATATCTTAAAGTTTACTAAAATACTCATAATAACGTACATAAAGTCATATTTAAATTTTGCAATGATCATGGAATGCAAAATAAACCGAACGAACAAATTTATAAACCTGCGACTGCTGAGAAACCGTTCTGTCGCTTTAAAATTGATCTGCCGTATCACCGAGATAGCGGTTTCAAAGCCGGATTAAACAAGTATTATATCACGTATTAAAAAACTTATTACTCCACAAATTAAATGACGTAAATCCCAAAGTTCCTGAATATTATTACTCAATAACTGACAACAGTCACAGCGAATGCAAGAAATTGATCCGAGGAAATACACACACATGCATGTACTGTACACATGTGTCAGATTGTCTTGGAACGGAAATATTATGCCTTTTGCTATCTTGAATTTTTGATTTTTTTAATTCGTATTTTTATTAAACACTATGTACACAATTTCATACCATAGATTTCTAGTAGCGTTATAGCATTTCCGTACTGGAAATCCTGTCATATCCATTATTGCTGTTAAATTCATACAAAGTTCCAAGGTTTCAGCTTCATAGAACATCGAAAATTGTCTCAAGAATTACCTTGTAGCTTTTAGACTACTGTCTGATCAGATAAGTGTAGTCTATATAAACTAACTGTCATAATAAAATAACTAAATTTCTGAGCAAACTATATACAAATTAAATCGACAAAAAAATCAATTACTCTCTCAAATTTCAAGTTTTCATTTATATAAAAGTCTTTTATATAAATAAAAACTTATTGTTATTACGTATTTTTATTATTAAATATAAACTCGGACATAAAAAATTGTTTAAAAGAAAGAAATAGGTAGAATTCATGGAACGATTTAAAAAAATATATTTTTTTGACTGGTTAGGTACAGTTCAAATCAATGGAAATTTATATAATGATAACTCTATGCAGTTATTATACATAAAATATGCTTAATCATCATAGCATTAATATACATAGAATAGGTGAGCCATAGGTATTCGTATGAGCGTCAGTGATAGACAGTTAACAAAAGATGCAAGACGACACACTGTTGTTCTGTGTCTAATCACACATTTAATTAATTTATTTTAAGGCATAAAACTAAAAAGTAAAATTGTATCATATTAAACAAGAGATACGATAAGTTTGAACTCCGATAGCAGCTACGCACAGCATGCATTTAAAAACAGTAACAATTATGTGCTAGAGGTGCACAGCTGGCTTGACATAAGCCGGTGCGGAATCATAAAACAAAACCACTTAAGACTAAATAAATAATAAAAATGAACCAAATTATAAAACAATGATAGTACAACTAATATACTACGCAGAAACAAAGATATTGAACATCTCGAATAGTGATGATACATTCTTCAATTAGCATTAGATTTACTTAAATAAACTGGCAGACTTTGTGCATAGTGGTCCAAACTTTTACATAGTTCATTATGAGCTCGACACATTCTGAAGACTGGGTCGTTATAAGGTGCATTATTTCTGCATACAGGTACATGAAAAAGTAATTGAGTGCGGGTGCTTCCCATTTTCAGTGAAAAGTGTCTTAGTAATTTACTAGTATCCCATTTGGTATTTATAATTTTGTGTAGTGTATCAAAATCCTGAGTTTTGCGTCACATGCGCAAATAAATATTCATAACGCGTTTTTAATTTAAATACTTTGACATTTTTTAGGACATCCTCTAAATGTTTGAGTTTTTTACTATTTTATTTAGTATGAGTTAAAACATTTGTGTAAAACATTTTTGACACAACATTTTAAAGGCATATATTGAGTCAACACGAAAATTAAAATATTACTTATTCTAGCTTAAAACGAAAGTTATTAATAAATAAAAACTATAATTAAATTAAAAATTAAAAATATCTGTAATAATTATTACGTAAAATCAGAAGGGGTAAAGTTGGCCTGGGCGTCGAGGGTGGGAGGGCGCAGGCCCTCTTTGCCGGGGTCGGCTGCGGAATCGCTCCTGGCACTTCTCTGATAGCAGAATGGACTGTGGACTGATTCCGTGGCTGTTTGGGGGGTCCGTGGCGGTCGCTTTCTTGCTGAGGGAGAGGCAGTCTGCGGTGGTTAGGGTCTGGACCTCTTTCCGCCAAGCACTTTAGAGAGGGTGCTTGGTGGGAAGACGGTCCGAGACTTTGCCTGGATTGATCGTTGCCGAGTGCGACGCCACGGTTGCGCTTGGTAATGGTTAGTCTGGGCGTGGTGGGTTCCCGACTTGTACCTTTTTCTTGCTGACGGCTATGACGGCGGCGGCAACCGTCAGGTTTAGTGAGTAGGAGTCTCACATAACCACCTCCATCATCCCCTGGATGTGTGAGGTGTGTATCCATGAGGATTCCTGACGTTAAAAAATATATATAAAAAAAGAGTTCCCCAAGGCTCTCATCTTGGACATTTGCTGTTTAATCTTTTTATAAGTGATGTTATTAGTGTCATGGATAACTGTAAAATTTTGCTGTATTCAGAAGATATGATTCCTTTTAAGTCTATAAACTCCATTTAGGATTGTATTTTACTACAAGAAGACTTAGATAAGCTTGATATATATTGTCACCAAAATCATCTGTATTTAAATGTTAAAAAATGTAACATAATACAAGAAAAACGAAATCAATTTTATACTATTATAAAATTAATAAGGATAATTTGACTAGGATTATTGAAGTTAAAGATCTAGGTGTAATTTTAGATAGTAAGCTAACTTTTATTTCACATGTTAATTACATATCTCCGAAGGCTTATAGAATATTAGGTTTTATTTTAAGGGTGAGTAAAGATTTTAAGAGGGCCTCGACTTTTATACTTTGAATATGCCTCTACGGTTTGGAATCCGCTATATAAAGTTCACATTGATATAGTAGAAAAATTACAAAATAAATTTTAAAAATATTTATCTTATGAGAGTGGTTTTACTGGTGATAATTCAGAGGGAATCAATCCGGTTATTCCAACACTATTTTTTCGAAGGCAACTAAGGCACCTAATATTTTTGTATAAAATTGTCAATAGTATTGTTGATTCCAATTATCTGCGGGACCTCCTGCTGCCTGGACCTTCTGCTGACAACTGGTTCGGACTGGTATCGTATAGAGGTTACCACCCCCTTTGGGAACCTCCGATCACTGTCTGGAGAAATCTGTATTTACATATTCCCCACCAACTCAGCACATGGTGTTAGGCGAGTGTGGAAATACAAGTCAGCAGATTGGGATGAGATGCGGCACTTTTTTGCGTCTTATCCTTGGCGGCAGGTTTGCTTCTCTTCTTTGGATCCGTTGAGTTGCGCAGATGCTATAACCGATGTGGTGCATCAGGCAATGGAGTATTTTATTCCTTTTGTCCAGCTTTCTGGTCTTTTGCCAAAGCGATTGAGTCGAACTTCTGCGAACCCTCACTGCCTCTGCTCTGCTGAAGCCGGATGGATCCCTGGCCCACACAACAACAGTGAAAGAAATGTATTAGCTTCTCTGTTTGCTGAAAATTAGACGCATCTAGACACTGGCAATGCTTCTCCAGCACATCTTCCTCACTAAGGTTTTTCGATACCTGAAATCCGCATTACGAACAAAAAGATACGGAGAACATTGTGTCATCTAGATGTGAATAAAGCCAGTGGTCCTGATGATATACCAGCCATTGTGCTCAAGACATGCGTAGGTGAGTTTTCTCCTGTATTGACAAGTCTGTATCGCCTCTCTTTCAGGACTGGAATAGTGCCGAAATCCTGGAAGCTTGCTAATGTGCAACCCGTGCCCAGAAAAGGCAGCCATGCCGATCCTGCCAATTATAGGCCCATTTCAATCACATCCATACTCTGCAAGATTATGGAACGTGTAATGAACTCGCGGCTTCTAGCGTACCTAGAAGGTAACGATCTCCTCAGTGACCGACAGTACGGGTTTCGCCGAAATAAGTCCGCTTCATAAGGGACCTTCTAGCGTGCGCTACACACATTTTAGGCGAAGCCATCGAGAGGAACGGAGAAGCGGTCGCCATCTCTCTGGACGTCTCGAAGGCTTTTGACAGGGTCTGGCATGCGAGCCTTTTAAGTCTGATTGACTGGATAACGAACTTTCTGAACCAGAGATCTCTCCGAGTAGTTGTCGACGGATGTTCTTCGGAACCCTTGACAATAAATGCCGGAGTACCTCAGGGGTCCGTTCTTTCTGCAACTCTTTTTCTGCTGTTCATTAACGATCTGCTGAAGCTCGGTATCTATTTGTATGCAGACAGCACAGTTGTAGAATATATCTGCTAAGTACTCGGGCTATTAGATGAAGTACAATTTGAAAGAGAAGCCATGGTGCAACGTTTGAATGACAAACTTCAGGCAGTCTCCGCATGGGGCAATGCCAATCTTGTCAAATTCAACGCCATCAAAACGCAGACGTGTTTGTTAACCGCCAAAAGGAGCCCTTTCACCTTGGCTCCTACTTTCCAGAATGTATCCTTGGAATACAGTGACTGGCTTCAGTTGTTAGGCTTAGAGATCTCCTCGAACCTCAACTTTGGTCGGTACATTGAGTTCAGAGCAAGAACAGCTGCAGGAAAGCTTGCCGTTCTTGCGAAGGTCCGACAGTACTTTACATCGGGACAGATACTTGTATTATACAAAGCACAGATCCGGTCGTGTGTAGATTACTGTGGCCACATATTTGCTGGTGCCGCAAAGACTCATCTTGCGGTTCTTGACTTAATTGAGAGGTGAGCAAAGAGACTTAATGGCGACCATAAATTGGATGACGCCAACCTCCATAGCCTTGAACACAGGCGTAGAATTGCTAGCCTCTCAGTTGTATTCTATAGGATACATTTTGGTGAGTGTGCGCAGGAATTACTTTTTTAGTGCGTATTTCCGTAGTGGTATTTCCGGCCAAATATAATGTGCGTCTCTTCAAGAGAAGAGTGAATAGGTAGGTGAAGACTACATTTCACTTACTATCAGGTAGAATGTAGTCAAGCATTTACCTAGTTTTGTATTAAAAAAACAATCTTACGAAATTAATCTTTTTTAACACATTATATACTAATAATATATCTTTTTATAAGTGTATGAGAAATATGAAAACTATCAATTTCTTACTTGCAAAAATTTGGAGATAGACGTGGTTTAAAATAAACATACGTTATATTTTTATCAAAACGCACTTTCATTTCCGTAATTAGTAATTAAACCCAACGAATACTATAAAATAAAATAATTGTTTAATACAGTTTTTACTAATACTTTTTCATACTGCCAGCTTAGTAGTGAATAACTTCACATAAAAGAAGAAAAGAACTCATCCCTATTGAATTTAATTACTTGACGTTTCTTAAGCTTTACAAGAATATTTCAGACATATATAAACCAAATATTTAAGAATTTATATTCCTACTTGAAGTTGGCAAAATATTTTGTGCCCTGTAGGCGCAACCCAAAACCATTTTAAAATAAAGAAGAAGAATTTATACAGGACGATAATTTTGTACTTTTTAAGGAACTTATAACATTTGATAAAATGGATAAGATAACAGAAACAATCGATTATACAGATATTGATATCAAAACACCTTCGATACTACAACGGCCACCAAACAGGCTTAGAAGATGTCCTGTAATTGTAACATTAGGTAAAGTAAAACATTTTTTTATCATTGATTTTGTACTGTCAGCCACGGCAGGGTTATTTATGTTCAATGATTGCCCAACATTATTAAGTTACCAACCTACCATGAGTGTTGTTTTGTCTCTTAAAATATAGTCATCGTGATGGTATGCCAGAAGATATTTATAATTTTCAAACATTTAAAAATTTCTAACACGTAATATCAATTCGGAATGTATTCTTTTTACAAATACTTTACTCATTGGCACTGGAATGTATTCTTTTTACAAATACTATACTTATTGGTACTTTTATGTAATAGAAGACGGAAGAGAAATATAATGGAGAATCTAATACTTACTTATCTTAGAGCGTCATTAAGTACATTCATTTCAGCTGATCCCAATATCACTACAGTTGAAATACAAACATTACTAGAATCTGGCATGAACATAGCAAAATTCAGGGTGTCCAGTAGTACGAAAGGGGAAAAACTAAGGCTGCTTGGTAAAATTGATAAAGCAGCACAGGCTTGTTGTATTAAATATGGTGTCACAAACTGGCCGGTGGCTACGTGTATTGAATTAAGAACGTGTTTAGTAAATACCGGTGCATCAGAAGATGTAAGTTGACTTACACAACCATCTTATATGGATGTATCTTTCATTTCTATATATATTTCTGTATTATTATATTTTCTTTAGGGCAAATATATTACTCTCAAGGAAAAATCTGAAGTTTTTGTGAAGTATGATTCTATGAAATCAAACAATTGTAATACTAGCGCACTTTTTGTGGATGATCCTTATTTAGTAATGGATGTGAGAGTAGGTACAGATATTTTTATTGGCGACGAAGTAATATTAAAGTGTATAAAGATAATTGATGAAAAATCCCTCCAATGTGTTGTAACAAAAGGCGGTAAAGTGACTAACTTCAGTAGTGTGTGTGCTAGAGAAATAAAACACTCAAGGCCTTTGTTGACTAAAGAAGATTATCAAATTATAAAATTTGCATTAGAATACCAGGTTAGGTCAAATATCGTTTAATTATTCCTTGTTATTAAAGCTTTTTCAAGTGGGTAAAAGTTTGAACTGATTGCAGGTAGATATTATAATTATAAACTATGTTCGACATACGGATACTATACGACAAGTCAAAAGTTTTATAAAGTCTAAAAAGGCTAAGATGCCTGTTATACTAAGTGGAATATGTACTGAACAATGTTTAGAAAACATTGATGGTCTAATAAAGGTTGAAAGTTGTCTAAGTTAAAATCTCCGAATTGTAAAATTAATAACAATATTAACAATACATTTTATTTCTTTTAAAAATATTTATTCTAGGAAAGTGATGTAATAATATTATCAAGAGAATATTTGCCATATGAAACAAATGCAATAAACTTATATCGTCTTCCGAATATTCAAAAATGGTTGGCTGGAAAATGTCTTCAGGTAAGAACAACAGTTTTTATCCAAAATATTTAAAATAACTAATCTTAAGATTTCTTTTAGGCTGGCAAACCTTTGTTCATATCAGGCGGTATTTTTGACGTGGCTCTAAGTACTGGTGAACTTCGAGACTGCGAAATATCAGACGTAACCAATGCGCTTATGGATGACGTCAGTGGATTTATTCTTACGGCGTGCTATGACGCTACTTCAATAGTGGAAGTATTAAATGGAATGAATGAATTATGCTATACTGTTGAACCCCTCCTTACAAGCAAATCTAAGTTCAAGCGGATTGTCGAAGAGGTGTGTATTAAAAACGTGTTATTAAATTTAATGAAATTTTAGGTAGGTAAATTCCAAGAATTGAAATATTTTATTATCATGAAACATGTAATTAATTTGATTTTTAATCACTATTCTATTTCAGTTACTTTAATTTATACAAAAATTAATATTGCGATCTAAACTAATTTATAAATCTTCAAAGGTGAAATTGCCGGTCAACGCTGCAGAAGCCGCAGTAATTTCATGTGCTATTCTAGCCAATCAGAGCAACGCGCGAGTCATTGTCGTTCCCACTGTAAGCGGTACGACGATGAAGTACCTACAGTGGATGAGACCATGCTGCATCATAATCACAGTGAGTCCACAGATCCGGACCACCCGCCTTCTTAGGACGTACCGAAGTGTGATGCCGCTTTTGTATACTGGTAATTGTTATTATTTATCATACTATTATATTTTTGTTAATGTTCCAACATATCATTGTCCTTGATGAAAAGTAAAGCAAAGTATCTATGAACATCAGAATTATAAAATATTATTCTGAAAGGGGAACAACATAGCAATTGGCAACAAACCGTAGAAGCGCGTATTTTCTTTGCAATAAGCTACGCTGTGAACAGAAGTTGGCTAGAGTATGGCGACCCTTACGTAACTCTTGAAAGAGGTTCAGAATTTACCTCATTCTGTGATACTGTAAAGATTTGGAAAGTCAGCATTAGTAAGAAGTCCTTGGTTCAGTAAGTGATAACTATATATATTACTATTATACTAGCCTTAAACATTGAGTTGTATGTATATTTCTTCTACTAATAATCAATTACTGACCTAATACAACAAGATTTCAAACTTACTTGGTATATTTAATTTACAGGGTTATTTTTAATTAGTTGAACACCTCAGGCATCTGGCTTCTCTATATCAATCCCAACAACATTTGTTCTACGACTTTTTAAAAACATATTTTGTATGAGGCAACCAATATATTTTGTATGAGAAAACTCAAATTTTAAAAACTATTAATTTTAAAAAGTTGTAGAATAAAGGTTATTAGGATTGATGTACAGAGGCTGCCTGCAAGAGGTGGTCAACTATTTAAAAATAACCCTGTATATGGTGAAAGGTTAGGTATTAATCACATATTATTATTTTATTATTCAATATTTAAATAAACAAAGAATAACTGAAGACTTTATGAAATTTCATGAAAGTAAGTTCCATATTTTTTCAGATGTGATGATGGTGAGGAAGACAAAATGTCTCAAATGTTATTATTTTAAAATAGAAAAAATGTGTCACATAAATTATTTTAAAAAATTATTAGCGTAAAATAAATGTTATATATTGTTTTAACAAACTGTCTATAGTTATTAGCAGTAGTTTTAATTCAGAGTATTTCAGAAACTTGAAGGTTGACATAATTATTTCATTATAAGTCAACAAGATCCTTAAATTTAATCACAACATAAGAAATTTAATTAGGACGTTAACTTTTAATAATGTTTATGATCAAGTTTTTAGGATGTGAGAAATACATATCATCTAACATCACTTTAACATCATAAGACAATGCTACTAATTTTGGCTGGGTGGTTAAAAATTTTAAACTAGAATTAAAAGGTATCATTTAATAAATATTTTTTTATGCATTTCCTCTACAAATATCGACATACTAAATTTCGGCGTTCATGAATGCCAATTAAAAGTCATTAAGCCAACTTAAATTTATGAATGTTCTTTCAAGATGAAAATTTTAGGATTCTTAATATTAACCAGAATATATACTTAAAGCCGCTGATGACAATATCTTACATCAAAATTTGTTGAAACCCGGTATCCAAACAAGGACCAAATTATTATTGAAATCTATCAGCATATAATATAAACAGTACCATCGGTATAAATATGGGTCTTGGTGGATGACTCCAGGATTTTTAGGCACAACCCCATTCCACATAACCTTACAAATATAGATGTTAAAATGAAATAAAAAATAATTCAAACAGTTAATTCTTTGAGTTGGTGCTTTTTTGTGATTCTATTGATGAATCGAATCCATGAAATGTATCGTCGAAAAAAAACTAAATGAAATATATAAAAGGACTGAATAATATATAAAAATACATAAAAATATTATTTATAACAAATTATTAATAAAATAATTAAATATTATTGATGATAAAATATTTATAATAAATATTATTTATAATAAAATATATAAAAGGTTTTTGGAAATAGAAATTGATACTGATGTTCAGAATTGCATTAGTATATGGAAAAATTTAGGGGTTGCACAAGGAGATCCCATATTTCCTATTTGGTTTAATGTTGTTTCCTCTAAGATATGCTGGAAAATTAAGATCTTCCACATTTCACAATATGAAGACGATTAAGTAAATTATTATGAATAATATTATTTATTATGTTATTAAAATTCAAGCATCATATTAGTTTAAATATTAGCGTTTGCAATTGGATTTTAAACTGAGCCAAACTCTGTTTCGGATAAGGATTTACATAATTGTTATATTAGGAACCTAGATTTGTACTGTAGAGGGATCTGTGTATCGCGTTTCTCTTTTTATTATATATTTTTGTTTTTAACTGTTAACGATTACTTATCAAATTATTATTTTGGATAAACATCGAGTTCTTCATAAATATTGGAATCGTATAAAAGGTACTTTTAGGCATAACTTTGAATAGAAGGACTGTATAAAAAATTTTAAATATTTTTTTTGATATTACATAATAGAATTGATTTACATTAAATATAATGAAAATAATGTTTGGTAATCAATCTATACCTATAAAAGAGTAAGTAGGCATTTAGGTTCCCCATGGACTCCGAAACGGCTGCACCGATTTCAACGAAATTATCAAAAATTATTATTTTGACCCAGGGGTAATCTTGTAAAGTTTATTGGCAATCGGAACATTTATCGAAATATTTAAGGACAGTTATAACACCATGGATCTCTCCGTATGTCCAGTAGAGAAACGAATAGAAGAAAATGCAATCCAGGATGAATCAAAATTATTATTGTGGAAGATTCATTCTTACATTTAATGTATTTTTTAGTATGTAATTCGAATTATTTTTTCTTTAAGACATGCGAAGCTGACTGAGAATACTAGAATATAATAAATTACAATCACTTATGATATTTTCATCCTGTTTAAGTAATTATAAGCTTTATTTTATTTCTGTCCACCTGATGATAATAAGTGACATTACCATGAAATTATATATTGCGTAAAATATTTGACGAGATAAAGATACGGTTAGCCGAAGAATTTCTTCACCGGGTACTGTTATTGACATACTGAGACCTAGTACTAATCGCCTTTATTCTCAGCCCACTTCCTGTAAGAAGATGATACTACCACGGTTGAACTAATCGTGTTCTTTAATGTTATGATCAAATGATTACTGGAATGTTTCGTCCTATTTCTAATATCTATTTCCCTAAGTGACTTACTATTTTTTCTAATCTTCTAGAATTAGAAGTGAGGGTGGGTCACCTTTTAATGTAGATGAATGAACATGAACAACAAACATTGTGTACAACAAACAGTGAACATGTAAAACAAACATTTAAAAAAATATGTATTTTGAATCGCACTTTCCACATCATTTGTATAATAAGTTTTACAGGAGTACCTAAATTATATCTTAAATAAAGTAATTTATCATATATCATATACTAGGGGTCGCTCGCGACTTTGTCCGTGTGGCTTTTAGTGTTGCCGCCAAGTTCCATACAAAATTGATATTTAAAACCCTTAAGGGTGGCATTTAAAAATCTTTTCTTAGTACATCACTACGTAGAAAAACAAATGTATCCTATCCAACTTTACTATCTTTACGACCTGCGGTTTAGACTGTATGCTATAACTAAGTCAGTCAGAACCTATTAGATTATATTAAATTTGCAGCATTTTTCACTGCTGCTTAACTTCTATTAGTCACAGCGAGATGATATATACCCTATAGCCTTCCTCAATAAACGGACTATTCAACACAAAAAGAATTTTTCAATTCGGGCCAGAAGTCTCAGAGATTAGTGCGTTCAAACAAACAAACTCTTCAGCTTTATAATATTAGTATATATAAACAAAAATATTCATATTAACTGAAATACAGTCATATTATAGGACTTATACGTAGTGATAAAATGGCTTGAAGCACAAAGCCGCTGAATGTGATTACTCCATAACGTTTATGCCAGTCACAGCGAATACAAATTGATCTGAAGATTTGTACTGTATAGACTTGAAACGGAGATTTTTTTGTATCTCAATGTCTTGCATATTACTTATTACTATAAGTACACATCAACATACTATGTTGGACTTTATTATGAAATACTGAAGCTATAAGCAACGTAAAGAAAGAGATTTTTGTTTCTTACAAATTACTGATACAATAAAATTTTAAATAATTATTATTCAAAAGTTTGAACTACTGTAATATCAAATCGATATATTGTATTGCAATTAATATACATTATATATATTTCTTTAAAATTGTCTATGAAAATTATTTGAAACTTATCGATAAGTTAAACTTAACTTACTCGAGCTATCTCTGGAAAACCGTTATGTTGCTCGGCCAATTCAGCAACTACATTACTACCCGCTTTGATGAATTGTATGCTACAAAATATAGTAAACCTTCTTCTTACTAAAACTGCTTAAATAATAACTTCTCTAATAAAAAAGAAAAGAAATCACGTCTATTGATTATTAATACTTGACGTTTATGAAGCTTTACAAGAGTATTTCAGATAAACATTTTTATACATTTACGTTTTGTTGCATTTATAAAACTTGATAAAATGAGTGAAAAGATAACAGAAACAATCAATTGTATAGATATTGATATCAGAACACCTTCGATTTTAGAACGACGACCGAACAGGTTTAGAAGATGTCCTATCATGGTTACATTAAGTACAGTAAAGCATTTTTAAGATTTATTATTGTATTGTTAGACATCTTTACTCTAATAATGATTAATAGGATTATCTCAGTGGATAGCGTCGATGAATCTGTATAATTTTTTCTACGCTGGAGATAGGTACATATATCCCAAAACATAAAATGCAATTTTAAAAATGTTCGAGAATTTGTAAAGTTTCTGGCATATCATAGTATGGTCTTACTTTAGAATTAACGTATCGTTAATATACTTATAATGACCATTGCATTATAAATATATGAATGATATGTTATTTTGTATTAACTGGCACTTTTATCCAATGGAAGACTGGAGAAAGAACTAATGGAGAATTTTATAATTAGCGTCATTTAGAATAATAATTTCAGCTGATCCCCATATCACTATAGTCGAAATACAAGCATTGCTAGAATCTGGCATGAATATAGCAAAATTCAGGGTGTCCAGTAGTACGAAAGGGGAAAAACTAAGGCTGCTTGGTAAAATTGATAAAGCAGCACAAGCTTGTTGTATTAAATATGGTGTCACAAACTGGCCGGTGGCTACGTGTATTGAATTAATTACGTTAGTAAATACCGCTGCTGCAGAAGATGTATGTTGACTTACACAACCATCTTATATGGATGTATCTTTCATATTTATATTTCTGTATTATTATATTTTTCTTAGGGCAAACAATCTATTACTCTCAAGGAACAATCTGAAGTTTTTATGAATTACGATGTCACGAACTCAAACAAAAGTAATACTAGAACAATTTTTGTTGGTGATCCTTATTTAATAGTGGATGTGACAGTAGGTACAGATATTTTTATTGGCGACGAAGTAATATTAAAGTGTATAAAGATAATTGATGAAAAATCAGTCCAATGTGTTGTAACAAAAGGCGGTAAGGTGACTAACTACAGCAGTGTGTGTGCTAGAGAAATAAAACACTCAGGGAATTTGTTGACTAAAGAAGATTATCGAATTATAAAATTTGCTTTAGAATATCAGGTTACGTCAAATATTATTTAATTATTCCTTGTTATTGAAACTTTTCAAGTAGGTAAAAGTTTGAACTCATTGCAGGTGGATATGATAATGATAAACTTTGTTCGGCATCCGGATACTATACGACATGTCAAAAGTTTTATAAAGTCGAAAAAAATTAAGAGGCCATTAATACTAAGTGGAATATGCACTGAACAATGCTTAGAAAACATTGACGATCTGTTAAAGGTTTAAACTTATCATAGTTTAAATGAAAAATTGGAGTATTTTTGTTGAAAAAGTATTTATTTTTTCTGCTTAATATTTTATTTTAGCAAAGTGATGTAATAATAATGTCAAGAGAATATTTGTTAAACGAAACGAATGCAACAAGCTTACATCGTCTTCCAAATATTCAAAAATGGCTTGCTGGAAAATGTGTTCAGGTATTAAAAACACTTTTTTTTTTCTAATTTTCAAAATGACTAATTTTAAGTGATTCTTTTTAGGCTGGCAAGCCTTTATTCATATCAAGTATTTTTAACGTGACTCTAAGTAAAGGAACGCTTGTTTACTGCGAAGTATCAGATGTAACCAATGCGCTTATGGATGACGTCAGTGGATTTCTTCTCAACGAGTGCCATGATGCTACTTTAACGGCAGAAGTATTGAATGAAATTAACAACATATGCTACTCTGTTGAACCCCTGCTTACAAGCAAAACGAAGTTTAAAAGGATTATTGATGAAGTGTGTAATTAAATTATTGTTACTTTAGTCACGAATCATAGTTAATTGAATAATTATAAATCTTCAACAGATATGCGAAACAAATGTGTATATTTTTTGCACTTGCATTGTATTTTTAATACGCTTTTATAAGCTTTGGATTTATAAGCTTTTATAAGCTTTAGATTTTATCTTTATAACGGAAACTTTGAACGTGATTTTGACTAACTTTGAAATGTCGGATTAATATAGTTTTTGTACTTATTATTTATGATTTTAGTCTTGCCGTTTATTGGAATTGTCATCAAATCTTTTTTTTTTTATTTTTAAAGGTGAAATTGCCGGTGAATGCCGCAGAAGCCGCAGTAATATCATGTGCTATTCTCGCCAATCAGAGCAACGCTCCAGTCATTGTCATTCCAACTATAAGCGGTAGGACGATAAAGTACCTGCACTGGATGCGTCCGTGCTGTATTATTATCACAGTGAGCCCGAAAATCCGAACAACGCGCCTTCTACGGGCGTATCGCAGTGTAATGCCGCTTTTGTATCATGGTAATACTTTTATTTAATGTTTTATAAACAAAAATATCAATGCCAATATTGAAGTAACAAAGTTTTGCCTCTGTACTAATAAATTATAAAAAAAAAATGTAAGTTATTATTTCGAAAGGGGAACACCATAAAGAATATCACCAAAACGTAGAAGCACGTATTTTCTTTGCCATAAACTACGCTGTGAACAGAAATTGGCTATTGTATGGCGACACTTACGTAACTCTTGAAAGAGGTTCAGAATTCACCTCATTCTGTGATACCGTCAGGATTTCCAAAGTCAGTATTAGCAAGAAGCCCTTGGTTGAGTAAGTGATAACTATATATAATAATAATATTTAAGAATATTTGGAAATCAAGTCATACATATACTTACTT
The DNA here is from genome assembly GCA_959347405.1 of Napeogenes sylphis. Lineage (NCBI taxonomy): Eukaryota > Metazoa > Arthropoda > Insecta > Lepidoptera > Nymphalidae > Napeogenes > Napeogenes sylphis. The sequence goes on along the minus strand of OY365788.1, from coordinate 21,410,385 downwards.
AAAAATATTATGATTGTAATCAATTACTGACGTAATAAAATTATATTATTATTTTGTTTGACATATTATATTAAATACAAAATGTGTGAAAGATTATGTATAAATTGCGTAATATTATTCAATTATAAAAAGAATAAAAGAAAAATAAAGAATACAAAGAACACTGGATAACTGTTTATTACATTTTGGGAATGTAACAATTCCAAATAATATTCAATACATTTATACAATACATATATAAAATACATTTGCATTTTTTTTTCAGATGTCCTGATGCTGAAGATGACAAAATATCTGAAATCCTACTTTAAAAACAAAAAGTTGAATTTGTCGCATATTTGTAACGTATTTTTGATATTTAATATATTTTTTTAATAAACTTTTATCGGTACTAAAAATTAATTCATTATATTACTGAAATTCTAATGTTGAAAATATTTATCCAACAATTGGAATAAGTCTTCGAGTCTTGAAATTAAAAAATATTGAGATCGTATTTATTAAAATGTTTAAAAATAAGCTTTTATGAACATGTCAGATTTCTTGTTTCTTCTTTATTAATTTTTGTCGTCTTCTTTGACATATTTCTGTCAATCTACATTTTAGAGATTTTTAGTTTTATTATATTTTGTACAATTATGGTATGGCCTACGGATTTCGATGTAAAACTGGACGAGGTAAGAATTTTCTAAACTTCAAACATGAATATTGATTTACTTTGCATACTTTTATTTTAATATTAATTATACGGTAACTGCTCTAGTATGATGCCATGGATTTACCAGGACAGCAGCTTCCAGCTTCTCATGCTTACAGCAATTTGGATCATATATTAAATCTTAATATAAAAGCCTCAGCTGCTTGCCAGCGTCTCACTGGCATTATAGCTTCAATGGGTATATATTTTAAATTTTAAAAAGTTTTTGAAAAACATGCGTCCATCTATTGAATATTGTGCAAATTATTCTAGTTATTTATTTAAATTTTTATCTTTTTAAACTAAATGTACTGTTATGTATGTATTCTGGAATCAATTAACCGCCTCGCCGCGTTGGTTAGCGCAGACGCCTAACGTGTCACAGCGCAATGGGGCTCGGGTTCGATTCCCGGCAGAGACAGGCATTTATGTGATGAGCATAGATGTCTGTGTTTCTGGGTTTGGTCGTTTATTAAATATATTCTCAGTATTTATATGTGTATTTCTATGTATTTGTATCGTTGTCTAAAACCCTTAACACAAGCAAATAATTTGATTACTTAGGGGTTAGATCAATGTGTGTAATTTGTCCTTTGATATTATAATTATTATCACTTAAACATATACACTTAAATAGAATTATACGTATTTTTGGATATTTATTCCTAGGAAAATCAACATATAATATCGACGTGATGGTAAATATGATAGCAGCTGGTATGAATGTTGCTCTTCTAAACCTTTCATTCGGTCATAAAGATGAACATATAGAAACAATTAAGAATCTTCGTGAAGCATCTACGATTTACAGCATGAGGATGGGTAAAAAATACTCATTAACGATTGGAGCCCGACTTCCTGGAAGGAAGATCAGAACTGGTTGTATATCTGATGTAAGTGTACAATGTTTTCTTTTTGCAATTTATATCTTTGTACAAAATATACTCCAAGAATAATATTACTAATATATTAAGCTTTATAACCTTTAAACTATAATTATAATAGATACTTATAATACCATTCTTAGACTTATGGCGAAACCGTCGAACTTATCAATGGAGAAACGATTCGTCTAACAACAGATGAAACCTATAAAGACAGATGTTCAACCTATGCAGTTTATATTGACTTCATGTACTTTGCTGAACAAATGGAGAAAGGCAACATAGTTCTATTAGACAATGAGACTATCATGCTTAAAGTTGAAATGATATCTTCAACCACTTTAACATGCAAAATTATAAGAGGTGGAACCCTTGGGTCACAAAAAGATGTTTTTGTACCAAATGTTACATTTGATATGCCAAATTTTTCTGAAACGGATAAAACTTTTATTGAAATGGCAGTTCACATGCAAGTGAGTATTTTCATTATAATTTGGAACTCAAGTAAAAAAAAATAATTTTAATTTATGACAACTACAATTATAAGTTCAATTATGCAATCAATATATAAGTGTTATCGGGTTAAATATAATAATTAATCAGGTATGTTTACTGACGTATGTTTCTTAATTCGTAATTTCGAGAACGTACTGGAAAAAGATACTGGTTCAAATGGAATGAATAAGGCAATTTATTGAGGTTTCTTAAAGGTTACACATTTAAGACATTGAGGTAACATTTTATAATTGAAGGGCAGAAAATTTAGTTAGAAAAAATGTGATAATTAAATAAAGTCCATTCCTTTTAGTTGGACATTCTTGTCGCGTCTTTCGTAAACTCGGCTGATGCTATTACTGAGCTCAGGCACTTAATGGGAGCGAAAGGGAAGAAAATAGCTGTTGTCGCCAATATCCAAACTGTTGAAGGTTTTCACAACTACGATGACATACTATCGGTAAGTTGCGGAAGTTAATTAATCAGTATTGTTGAGTGCAAAGTTTTTATTAGCAATATGCAACATTTTATTGGATTTATTTTTATATTCAAACTAAAATTATTTATAATCTTCTCTGATTATGCAGACCGCCAACGGTATTATGATTACACGGCAAGAGTTAGGATCTGATATAAGTCCAAAAAAGCTAGTAATAGCCCAGAAAAACATGATCGCCCGAGCTAACGTGGTAATTTTTTAATTAACTTTAATTTAGATTTTTTTTATATAGTATTTACATTTTTCTTTGAAGATTCGTTCGATAGAAGGGTAAATTGTTTTTTTTTATTTACGCAACAATAATTCACTAGGGAGGTAATTTTTATTTACTGCCAAGGAACTGGAGTAATAATTCTATATTTCAATATTAAATTTAAATTGTCTTAGTCTTTCAAGGAGACTTAACGAACATTAACATTGACATAAATTACAGGCTAATATTCCTGTTTGCATCAGTGCACAGCTATTAAGCAGCATGCGTCATAGCAGAATACCACTTAGAGCAGAACTTCTGGACATTGCCAACTGTATACTTGACGGCGCTGATGCGCTGGTACTCGCAGCTGAGACAGCAGTAGGAGATTATCCAGTGGACACTGTATCGTGCTTGGCTCAAACGTGCAAAGAAGCTGAGGCTTGCGTTTGGACCAAACAAGTATTCCATGACATAATTGAAAAGGTATTTGTTTAATATAAAATAATAATTAATTGTCATGTGTTTTATCATTGCTGATGTTATATGAAATGTCAAATAGCGTTTAAATAATATTGAAATAATATGTGAATAAACAGTAGAGTAATATATAATATATATTGTTTGGTTCAGACCATTCAGCCTTGCGATCAAGCAACTGGCTCAGCACTATCCGCAGTATTGGCAGCACAACGATGTCTTGCTGCTGCGATTATAGTAGTCACTACGTCTGGAAAATCCGCCCAAATAGTATCCAAGTACCGACCACGCTGCCCTATTATAGCAGTTACGAGATATGCTGCTATTGGTAGACAATTGCACTTGTGGCGGGGAATTATTCCGTTGGTATATGAAGGTACGCGTATCTCATAAATCATATTTATGAAAGAGATAACCAAATAACACAATGTTTTCTTCAATAAATTAAATAATGCAAAAGTGATGTAAATGATTTACCGCTAAATATTTGTTTCGTAAAATCTCTGCTAAATGCAAGACAATTTTGTGGTTATAAGTTGTAAGTTGATCCATCATGCGATAGCATAAAATATATCTGGTACTTGCAGTATTTATCAAGACATAAAATGCAAACATCAAAGCCGAGTTCGACTCACACTTGAACTTTTTTATATTTACTAATATAAATATGCGTTTACCAAAAAGTACTTAAAATTCAAATAGTCAGTCACTCTTTTATTGTTACTACATTTTACGAAAAAGCTTAAATATATTTGGAACTTTAAATTATTATCGTTTTTGCGAAAGTCTGTTACAAATACTACAACAACAAAAACTAGCAACGTAAACAAAGAACTTTACAAATCAGATAAAAGTTTAGGAATGCTTTCGAAAATATGGTCGCGATTGTGATAACGCGACCTTTTACATACTAACGCTTCCTAAACTACAATTACGTAACTTCATTATCTTGAGCCTTATTTTGTTTTCGTTGTAATGGAATAAATGTTTCGATTCGCAGTGTCTAAGCTTTAATTAGGCGAATGTAGCGCATTGAAAATGTATTTAGCTGGATACCCAATTCCTAGTCTTTTGCTTTAATTCAATATAGATATAAACTATATTTTACTTAATCTAGGTTTTTAGCTTGATTATCGAAAATATACAAAAAACTTTATAACAAAAATGTAATATCATTCTCTTATAAATAAGCTAATATCAAAAACTATTACCGTGTACTTTGCTAACATGAAATTTTGCAAAATTCCACCCCTTAGGGAAATAAATAGGGGGTGAAAGATGGAGATTGATATGGGATCTTTGAAATAGGAATTATAAAGCTTATATTTATATTATTAATTTTAATTTAACTAACCCTTAAAATCTGTTACATGAACAGATTCCAAGTCCTAGTCTATCAGTATTTTAATTTTTTTTCAACAAAACGAAATACAAAAAAGTGCTGTAAATCTCACATTATTTTAATTTTATCAATTTGCATTATTATTTATTTTATCAACTTGCATTATTTCATTTTTAATTTAATGTTATAAATTGCATTATTTAACAGTTGTAATAATATTAACGTTTTGTGAAACAAGTTATTTTAATTGAATTAATGAATGAAAACACCTGAATGTTATTACAGAATCTTGAGGCGTTTCCGTGTTAGTTAATTTTCTTTATATTTTTCAGCCGGACCGGCTACAGAGTGGCAAAAAGATTTGGAAAATCGTGTAAACTTCTGTACCAAATGGTCCATGGAACGAGGATTTCTAAGAATCGGAGATCCGGTTGTAGTGGTTTCTGGTTGGCGGCAGGGATCAGGTTTTACTAATACTATGAGAATTATTTATGCCACTGCGGATACTGGCAATTAATAGTTTTAGAATACATATTACTTTTTTATTACCGTTATTTATATTTTATACTTGTTATTTTAATTTGTTGTTTCTTAAGTTACGTCTGTTAAATATTCTTTATGTAATAAAATTTCAAATAAATTTTTATATATTATGACTAAAATTCTCTTAGAATTATTTCTTTAACATTTCTTAAGAGTTCTAAGAAAATGTTTTCCAGATCATATTCACCACTGGATTTGCGTCATAACTCGCAGGTGCAAACATTCGTCATACCAAAACTTAAGCTTAAATTATATCTGACGTTATTATATTAAAGTATTTTTATTGCTGCATTGCAAAACTAAGTTTTTCAAAAAAATTTCATTACTTTCTAATTATTCATATATCTCCAACATAAAATATATTCTTCAATCATCGGATTTATTTAACTATTTATCTTTGTTGTATTTTTGATTAATTTAAACACGCTTCAGTCGTTATTACCTATATACCATTAGTTACCAATCTTGAACATATCTCGATATGTGTAATAAAATTTATTTTATAAAACTTAACCCTCCAATTTCCAAAGTGCATTTTAAATCACCGGTACTTGATCCAAATAGTGTGATTTGGAATGACCTCACGGAATAGTCGGGTGACGGAATAGCGGTGATCGGCATCAAAGGGTTAACAGTGCTTGCTGGTCGACGAGGCAATTTGCAGAGCTCTCTGAGGTGCTCAAATTGAATTTATGTAACCTCGCCTTCACACCAACCACATACAGACCAATCGTTTTTCTATATAATTTCCCAATCTTTTCTCTGAATTTTATATAATATCTTAATATGGTATGATATTGTAATAGATGTATGTATGTATGTACGGTCATTGCACTAAAACAGTCTTTCCCAAAGTGGGCGATAACGCCCCCTTGTGGGCGCTGGAACCCTAGAGGGGGGCGGTAAGAGACTGAGAAAGATTTGGGGGGCGCTGGTGTCATTTAGGGGGGCGATAGATGATTTGTAACTTTATATTATTCATATTTGAAAATTCACTAAAAATAATATCCTTCTGCTACACAACATCCATTTATTAATGTTTTTAAATTTTAAATAAATGTAAAATGAAAAATACCTGGTTACCAAAACACATCTCTTCTAGGTACATTTTCCCACAAGTCGCAAATTCGTGTCTTTGCCCGTATCAATTTATTTTTCATCTATATTTAATACAAAGAATACGCTTTCAAGAGTTATACAAGTTTATAATTATTTATTACCCATTAATATTCTAGTTTATTGTATAAATAAAACTTGACAATATATTAAATTAACCTTATAATATATAATTAAAATGGCACGAGCTCGAGATGAAGCGACGCGAGTTATCGCAAAATGTCTTTGCGCCAGAAAACTAGGGCACACTGCTTTGTCGTTATACAGCAGTCAGTCAACATTCGTGCGGGCTTCCTCCCGATCATACCATCTAAACTCGGACTTACCCTAATAACCTTTGACGAAACTCGTGATTGCCTTCGACATATGAAGAACGGAAAAATGGGAGGACCTGACGATCTTCGGATAGAAGCTTGAATATCGTTTAGCTCTGTTGGTATGAGCACACCAACAGATCGAAACCAACACCAATAGACATAAGACCGAAACGAAACGCTTACTGACCTTTTTAACCACATTTTGATCACTGGAAAGATGCCTAAGCAGTGGCGACATAGTTTTATTAAACCTATTTACAAGGAAAAAGGCAGTGTTCAAGACTGTGGTAATTATAAGGGCATTAAGCTTATGAGTCATGACTATTTTTGTCTTCTGAAGTCTGATGCAAGTATACAGAAAAAAAAGAGCTCTGCGCGTAACCTTTTTAAATTTGCAGTAGGCTTTTAGCTGTGTGCCTCGTCAGTGTATCTGGTGGACATTGTGATTTAGAGAATATAAATCACAATGTATATTGAATGATGAATGTAAATGAATATGTGAATATATTGAGACTATCAGAGACATGTACCACGAATCCTATGGTTAGGACCTCCGTTGGCGACACCAAAACCCTTCCAGATAACAGTAGTGGTTCACCAGGGCTCAGCCCTGTGTCCGTTCTTATTCACTCTCGGCTCACATTCAAGACCAGTCTCCATGGTTGATGATGTATGCCGATGAAATAGCACTCATTGATGAGAATCATCTAATGGCCTATTTTTTATACAAACTTAGTTATTGCTTGACTACATTCCACCTGATGGAAAGTGGAAATGTAGTCATAGGTAGTAAGACGCATTAACTTAACAACCTATTCACTCTACTCTAGTAGAGACCCACATTATATTCGGACCGAAATACCGACGCAGGCAAGTTGTTCCATTCCTTCGCTGTACGAACTAAAAAAGACGAAGTAAAGTGCTTTGTTCGGGCAGAAGGAATGTCCACATGGTAGGGATGAATACCCACCGTGCGTCGAAACGTCCGGTGATGAAGGAAGGAAGGAGGATGGGGAAATTAAATCGTGTAATTCCTGCGCACACTCACCAAAATGTATCCTATAGAATACTAAGAGGATAGTCATTCTAAGCCAGTGTTCAAGGCTGTGGAGGTTGGCTTTAACTTATTCAAGGTCACCTAAGCCACCACCACCACCACCATAAGCGTCTTTGCTCGCCTCTCAATTGAGTTCAGAACCGCAAGATGAGACTTTACGGCACCAGTATATATGTGACCACAGTACTTTACACACACGACCGAATTTGTGCTTTGTATAGTACAAGTAGCTGGCCCGGTGTAAAGTACTGTCGGCCCTTCGCAAGACCGGCAAGCTTTCCTGCTGCTGATTTTGCTCTGGACTCAATGAACCGACCAAAGTTGAAGTTCTCCAAGCCTAACAACTGAAGCCGGTCACTATATTCCAAGGATACATTCTGAAAAGTAGGAGCCAAGGTGAAAGGGCTCCTTATAGCGGTGAACAGATACGTCTGCGTTTTGGTGGCATTGAAATTGACAAGATTAGCATTGCCCAATGCGGAAACTGCCTGGAGTTTGTCATTCAAACGTTGCACCATGGCTTCTCTTTCGGACTGTACTTTATCTCTACTAGTTCGAGAACTTGGCAGATATCTTTCTACAATTGTGCTCTCATCTGATACCCATACCCATAGATACCAGGCTTCAGCTGATCTTTAATGTACAGCTGATAAGGGTTGCAGAAAAAATGGACCAAACGGAGCGTAAGTTAAACCTATGAAAGGGTACGCTTGAGAACGGTGGTCTTAAACTAAATATATCGAAGACCGAGTACGTGGCTTGCAGGAGCCCAGACTCAACTACTATCCATACAGGTCCTGAGCCAGCCGTTAAGTTGGAAAAGTTCAGGTAACCTGGGTCTGTTATGCACGAGCTTGGAGGCATCGATTACGATTCCCAAGGCCGGATAAGCGCTGCCTGGACTGGTGTAGTCTGTAATCGCAGAATATCGCCTCAAATCAAGGGACTGATAAAAAGGAGCGTCATCCGACCGGTTCTTATATACGGCAGCGAATGTTTGCCAGTACCATCTCGGCACACACAGGAAATTCAAGTCACGGAAATGACTGACCGAATGACGAGGGAGGAAATGATGCTGAATTGGATTTGCGGCGTTACGCGGTCTGACCACATACGTAAAACATTCATTCGAAGTAGTCCAAGATCGACGCCTGAGGTGGTATGGCTACGTTGCGCGCCCGTCTATGAAATATAAGCTATGAAAAGTCTATGAAAAGCCTTGATATATCTGTTCCTGGAGTGAGATCTCCCAGACGTACAAGAAAGTGCTGGATGGATGTCGAAGATCGTGCAAAGTGGAGTAGGTTGATCAGGAAGACAGACCTTGATATACGTCAGGATGAAAACCTGGAAGATGAAGAAGAAAACTTATAATTGTAAAAAGTGGTATTACTATTGATCAATCTTTACTGTTGTTATTTTTTTATAAAAGATGCTTTTTATTTTGAAAAATTGTATTGTTCATTGTTGTGTTGCTCAATATTAAATGTAATTTTTTAATCAAAAATACTTTTAATATTGTAATGTTGCATTATTATTGCTTTTTCTGATAAGATGACTTCTGACTGATCTTACCAGAAAGGAAACGAATTTAATCTGTTATTCAAGTTTTTAAGATGAAAAAAATTGGGGGGCGTTACAAAATAACTGACTTTCAAGGGGGCGTTGGACGAAGGAAGTTTGGGAACCTCTGCACTAAAATATATTCGAGATGTTAAAATAGAAAATTCTCTAAAAGAAAAATAACACAAAATCTGTTTTTCCATCATATTTCTTAGATAAGATATTGATAAGAAGATTTAATGTTTTTTTTTGTTTTTTTTTTTTATATTAATAATATATCGTCTGTGTGTCAGAGAAGACCAATATCGCTGGGCACACGTAAGCGAGCGCCGCGCCGGGCCGAGCCAAAAGGTACCGTCATAGCCATTGCGGCTATACGATAGATGACTAAGAGCTTTGCTTGGAAATTCTCTTTTGCTCATGTTTTTGATACTATGTCAAATTTTGGAAAGAATTTATTACATGTTATTACATTTATTTAGAATTCCTTTTCTGATTTTCTCAGCAGCTCTGGATATTATAATAGCTAACATTATACAAAAATCAAACAAAGCTGTACGATTAAAATTAATCGCATTACAAATAAAACAATAAAAGTTTACTCAAATTGGCTTTTTAACAAAATTCACTGGAAAAAAGATAAGAAAACATAAAATTAACCGCACAGAACGCATAGCATTAATGAGTAATTTAACACCATCTCTAAAAGAAAGGTTTACGAAGTAATAACTGTTCGTGTTATGCAGTTATAGTGCTGTGACAAAGGTGGAACGTAGTGAACAGATCGTCTGGAACGGATGCAATTATACCAGTTACTGCGCTGGACAAATGTAGACAGCTATTGTCAAAAGTCGGGTAAAGGGGGCAATTTGCAGTGCTCGTAGAACACAATTTTATTTATACTCATTACCTGACATTTGCCTAATTATTTATATTTCTAACACACTGCGTAATTTTCATTTTTATATTACATTTTAACATACAAAAAAATATATAAGTTCGATACAAGATTATCTTGCTAATATCATTAATAATTGTCAGTGACCGCTTTAGGTTATTAAAATCACAGATTTCTGGTTACATAAATATAAAGTTGGATCGATTTGGACAGTCCCCATCCCAATTAAAGCGGCGTTCACATCAACGCCTCGCTTTCAAAGGGCTAATCAATTTACTTCGTGATTCGGTCCAATTTTAAAGTTCGCTTTGCCTGTGACCTATTTACGTAATTTCTTAGGAAGTTAAAGTCCAATTTTATTGAAACTTTTTCCTTTTTACTACTTTTTTTGACATTCTTTTCCACAAAATGTTTTAAAACATCTCAGACTTTATTCCTTTTTTGTGTGACCTAATTTTAAATTAATAAAAAGTTCACTGATTTAATGAAAAAAAAACGTAGGCTTTATTTAAAACTGACTCGTACAAATATAATCATGAGAAGATTTGGATTATCATATAATGGAACATAAAGACAGCAAGAGGTTTTACATATATTTTATATGCTATATAAATAATTATACCCTATCCATAATTATTAAACCTTATGGTGTGATAAATACCTTAATCAATACTTCAAGTAGAAAGTTAATAAACTCCGCTGTTGAAGTTGCTTAAACTTCATAAAACACAAAACGACTTTGTAGAGACAACAACTATTTAAGTACTTTAATTAGTTTTTCCTTGTTCTTAAGGTTTTCGCAAACTACAATTTGTAGTAACTTTATTAAATTGTGGATATCATTGGATTTATAAAGTCTGAATATAAAGTTATTTATAGAAAAATAATGCATTATTTAATCTTATAATGTTGATATTTCAAGAAATCTTTGTAAGTACGCAAAAAATATTAGTTTTTTAAATTAAATTTGGAAATAAATCATTAAAAAAAGGTTTCATTATAACGCACAATTTAACTTTATTTTCCAGTCATCTTGAAAGCAGATTTTCCGATCCAAATTTAATTTAAACGAATTGTCCCTTGAATGATTCCAAGCTATACTATCGTATATTTTCAATTTATAGATACAATCTTTCCGATATCGCGATACTGTCAAAGTATTTCCTAACAGATACTCTACATAGATTAGCTGTCGTCTTTAGCTTGAAATAATAGATCTTGAATAAAAAACATGAAAAAATATCAAACAAAAACTTTTTAGAACTCATTATAAGATAAAAAGTTCAACCTCAGCTTCAGTTGAGTGGTTATTCTGATGTTGTTTATAGGGTCTTATATTATTAACTACTTTGTCGACTTTACCTACTTTTTATAATACATTTAGTAAAATATTTTAAGACTAGGTTTTTAGAAGATCCCTGGACTTAGTCCAAATTGAAATCGTACAACTAGAATATAAAGTTTTATTAGCACAATGTTTTGATTTTAAAATAAAAAATAAATTGATTTTAATTGTTTCCATTTAGATAAATACAAAAAATAATATTAACACTACAGCTTAACGTAGCTTTGGAGATTACGTATTACTAACAAACTTTAACATTAATTTGAGGGCGGTGTAATTGAAACCACCAATTAATCTGAAATGCTTAGTAGTATATCCAAATATCCCTATTACAATTCGTACTATTTTAAATGAATAGTATTCCCAACTCACACATTACAGAACGCGGATATAATACGATTGAACAATATAAACAACGAACAACTCGTTTATGAAACATTTCATCAAACGAAAGTTTGAGACAAAATGAACTGTTTGTGAATATACGCTTCAATTATTTTAAAACAGTAATTTTCATAAAGTAGACACATCATACCAGTGTTCCTTAAAGTTGCAATAGCATGATCACTGGGAAGGAAATAATTAACGTGAAAAGAGAAAATGAGAAGTAAAAAATGTTGCCAAATAAAGATAGCGAGTGACAATAGATCTGAATTGTAGAGTTTACAAGTTAAATTAGATGAAATAACGACAGAGTTATTTCATAGCGAACTCGTTATATCTTGTAGAATTTTACCAAATGTTTACTCGCTATTTATTCAGTATATTAAACGGCCTACAGATAGTGTTTACAGTCCACTTAGGATAATTACATGAACGAGAACCAGCAATTCCATATATGGAATACAGTTGTAGATTGCGTAATAGATCCTGCAATGAAATGATATTATAATTATACCTGCCTTGCAATGTTAATTGCATTATGTATGCAATCATTAGTGATTCCTTTGAAGCGCTGCCACGCTGGTAGGCGTCGCGTACGCTTAACAAGGTTATGTCGGCCATATTGCTTATCATAGCTACAAGAAGCTTCCAGAATGCACATTAGGTAGGTGAGCCGCTCCTAATACTATTACATATAAGATAAGCTACAATTATAGTAACCATAGAGATCCTAGTATTCATACTACATACACACGCACACTATGTATATGTGTTTTCCCTATTAAACCAGAATGCTGTTCATTAAAATAACCTCAATCGAAATGAAAGCTTATTGTATTGTATTGTATAATCATTAAAGTTTTAAAGAAAACAGATATTTTTTTTTACTATAATAGAATGAATTTCCTTCCAATATTTTCTATCAGCTACTCTTTCATTTGTTTTGTGAGGTTTTGTATTGAGTACCTGTACCGGTACTGAAATTCCCTAGGGTATTAAAAATTTCGTTCCTGAGGTTTGTGAGACATTGAGTAGGTATATTAGAAAAACCTATCTTATAAATATCACAAAAAATATTTTACATTACTCATCTATACACGTATAAATTTAGTTAAACAGACCTTAATTTTTATGATAAACCGCGCTGTGAACAAACTTATTCTATGCAACGAATATTTTGAAAAGGGTTGTATTTTTATAAACAGAGAAATGATAATGTCAAAGGATTTCGAATTCGCAAACTGGCTATTTTTTTTATTTAATTATAGGTATATACTTTTTTTACTAAGTTACTAGAATATTATTTGACTACAGCAAAATAACACTTAATTGAAAGATTAGAGAGTTGGTTGTAGCTTAAGAATCTGATGTCGATAGAGTCGCTGTGGACTTCATTCTTTCTCCCCCGGTGACGCAGTAATAGCCAACAAGGCTAACAGCATAGACAAACAAAAAAAAATAAAAAAATAAAAAATAAACAAAAAAAAGGACTTCATTCTGATAAAAAATAAAACAAGAAAATATAAAAGCTTTCTTTTTTTTTACACAAATTCGATTCGAAGTTAAAAATGAATTAATTTTTAATAGATATTAATTATTGAAATTGTTTCCCACTTCTATAATGATAATGTTTTCTTTTAATTAATGTCATTTAAGTTTTAATTTAAATACATTTGTTTTTACAGTATGCGAAATGGTTTGTTATTTTTCCATCTCGTAAAACAGATATCATTTTTGTAACAATATAGGTATCATATTTTACAATTTTTAATCTGAATTTCTACATCAACATTTTTTTTAATTAATGGTTTGTATACAATTTAAAAATATACAAACAGTATGGCCTGAAGTAAATATTTCTTCTAATTCTTCTTCTAGCTAATATAGGTTAATTTAATACAATTTTAAATAATATTGCTTAAACAAAAGTAACATACAAAGAAAATAGGTGGAAAAACACAGCTCTACCGTTCATTGGAAAAGCCGTAATACAAGTCAAGATTTGAAACGTTCATGCACTTTGGGAGAACAATTTCGCTTTGCTTTTCAGCTCTAGTGGTGGCGAAGTCCTTGACGCGGGCTCCGACGATGATAGGGCACAATACTCCTATGATCGCGAGCGTCAGCGCCTTTTTATACCCATTGTCAGGGACTATGAAGGACTCTTTAAGTTTAAATTATAATTAAAGGAAAATATTTTTTAATGTAAAATTTTATATTAAAAAATTGTGTGGTACGAATTCTAATTTTTTAAATATATTATAGAGAATAAAAACTATCTTCTCGGCACATAAAATAAATCTAATGAGCCACGTTACAAAACATTTACACAAAGTTTCTGAACAGTACTAGTAGTTCGCTTAGTCAGCACTATCGCTTGAGTGTAATGATACGTAAGAACGATCTCTTGCAGACTGAAAATCGCGTAAAACACTTCCACTGATGTATATTTGGGCAATAAGATAAACATAAACTAAATCTAATGTCTGTTCTTGAACCAACAAATATCCCTGTTTGGTTTTATTTGAAAATGATATTGTGTTAGGTAATTTAGTGATAGTGATAAAATGATATAAAAATATATCTCATGTGACCGTTCCAGTGCTAATGTACGTTTCTTTGACCTTTGTGCTCCGTTAAAGACCTCGGTCACAAAAAATGTGCAATTAGTCGCCAATGAACTGTCTCACTAATTAACTTGATCACTTTTCTTTATTGCAGATGCTATTTGCATTCGTCCTGTTTTTTTCGTTTGAAAGTTTAAAAAAGGATCGTTTTGTCTATAGTCTTCGCATTGTTTACACAACACTTAATTAAACAGTAGAAAGATATTGTATTCATTTGTATGAATAAAGTATAATTACACATTATTCTAATATATATTTATTTATATATATTTTCATACTTATCTACGATACAATATGTTTTCTTTAGAATTAATCGAGTAAATCTTTGTAAAATATGTTTACATTATTTTCATTTGCCTTATAGGCAAAAAATATTTTGAAATAATAAATAAAAAAAAGATTTTTTCTAAAATTTTTAATATGATATTCGTAAAGAATACCACATTCAAAATTAAAACTGTCGGATCCAATACAAAAATAAAACTAAACTGTTTGGAAATATTTTATTATCTAAAACTACACGCTGGTAATTGGCGGCTTGCAGTTTACACCTTGCATTGTTGCGATCGTGCCCACAGCAATGGCAGTCTAAATCTGGATTGGAAAATTGAATGTTTGTTTTGGTTTGGATTCTCCAGCCGCATTGCAATCCCGTGGATTGTGGACAAATTCAATTTTCCCGCGCCAATAACAGAAACAATAACTGGACGACTGACGGCGGATTAGGGACGAAGAAATCGAAAATAAACCGACTCCGTTTGTTAAACATTGGCCAATCACTACATAAAGTCTAATTGACTTGTGGATTACGTGGAGAGAATAGATAAGTTGCGGGTGAATTTTAAATCTAAATTAAGGATCTGAGCGTTCTATATTTCTCATATATCTGCATATTGTTTGAGGTTTGAGGATAACAATATTAATTTATCTTGTTTTTGAAAAAAATCTTAACATCGATATGGTTTGTAAATTGTTATAGATTATTGTACGTTTTCTAAAAGGAAAGATATAATTTATTTTGTTTAATTGACTGTAAAGTATAAAATAATTTATGACCACAATTACATAACAAAATGGCTCAGGTTTTCTTCCGCTTACACTAAGTTAAAGTTATTTAAAAAGTTTTGAGATAAAGCTCTGTTGAGATTTCTTCAAGGAGTCTGGCGATAGTATTTGTGTAATAGCTTCTAAGATAACCGGTGCACAGTTGATGTACTTCGACGGCACGTTTCAGGCTCTCGGGGGACATAAACACTATTAAAAGTTTGCCTAACTCTGTGAAAGCACCGACGCTACTAGTTTGTGTATAGTTTCAATCCGAACACCAAATACCCTTGATAAGTTCTGAACAGTGAAGGGGTATAATAATGCATATGAGTCATTATCAAACCAAGTAAGAAAGATGACCGTGGAATGTTAAGATAACTATTGAGTAATATTTAATTATTTCTTCAGTTCACACTTTCACACAGTTTAATTTTTACCTAAAGTTTTTTCTCTTTTTTTCCAAATTTTATTTTAGTATAGTATGAAAACGGAATCAACCAATGGTATGCAACCGGGAAGGGAACCTGCGAGCTATGGTAAATATCGCCGATCTTCCAATTGAGCTAACCGCTTCGATGAATTTGCCATACTATATATGATCGTTTTATACATTTTTCAAACATTAATTTTATTTTTATGTCCACATAGTCGCTGTAAATAAAAATACGTACCTTCCTGTATCTTCTTATCTTGTTTTGGTGGTTTCTTTGGTTTTTTTTATCTTATTGAGTATCATGAAGAATTTTTATTTAGAACTGGGGGTTTTAGGTCATCTAAATTTTGTGTTATGCGAATGTGTTAAATAGCTCGCTCGACCTATTTCTTTTTGTCAACATGATGTGCAACAGCATTGAGGTGAATGAAAATATCTTCTTATTTCTTTTCACACCTACTATTTATATAACCCAAAACTATAAAAAAATGTACAATGTGTAGGTATATAATGTTTGTAGGTGTATAAACTCTGTCTAGTCTTTTCATACAGCTCTGGGATTTCAATTCGAACAGCGGTGGTTTCACAAATAACATATATTGAAATATCGCATATTATTACTTTGGCAGTTCCTTTTCAGTTTTGGCCGCATATATCGCGATCCCTAGTGATTTTCTATCCTTAAATTTCCGATGAAAACAAAGAATCCCAGAATATAGGTTCACGAGAGCGGCGAAGTGAAATTTACATCCTAATTTCCCAAGTGTATATTGCCGAGACTCTATTCGTCAGCGATATCAAAAATCGAAATACGTATCAAGCCATGTTTGGTCATGCGCCTAATGCAATTGAATATTTTGCGAAATGAAAAGTGTTTTTATGAAGTATACATACTGGCTTATTTGGTAGAGTCTAATTTTAACTCTTATATGGTTGGCAAAATTCATGTTTAGGATTAGGTGCATAAACCCGTTTAACTAGCCACATTAATAATGATAGCAATAAAAATACAATTAATGCTTCGTACGGTCAATATTTCATAATTTATAGAGGAATCGAAGAAATTATTTTAAAACCAAATTAAACAGAAAACACACTACCATGTTGTGACAACAAGCATACTCCCAATCGATTCCGAATCGTATGAAGTCAACAGTATCACAGAGTAATTCGTAAAATCCACTAATTGCAAACGATAACTAAAACTTTATTTTTTGATTGCCGCTACGTCGTTGTAGTGGTGCTCGAGACGGGCATTCGTCACCTGTTGAAAAATAATTAGGCAAAAAAATCTCTACTAAAACAAAAAATCAGGTGCTGTAGTTAACAGCAGTCCCTGTGTTAACCACTTAGCGGCAACTCGAAAATACCAGACGTATTTTCAACGAAAATTTCGCATTAAAGCCTTAATATACTCGTGCATAGGTAGTAACCACATTAACTATGTTCATTCAACTGAGTCACCGGGAGCACGATTTTCTTTTCATGGATAAAATATATTTGTACTTGTATGATCTGTAAAAATCAATGCTGTTTAAAATTTTCCTTCGTTTGTGTATAATGTTTAATTTAAATATAACTTAATTTTCGTTTGCATTGTTTTCATTACCTTTAATATATTTTTTAATGATATATATTAGATGTCATGATTATATTTGTATATTTGAGATATGTTTACATACTATGCACTATTTCGTTAGTTATTAGAATTGTAAAATGACAGTAAATACTGAATATATTTTTTTCTCTTCTCCCCGAGAAATTATAGGATTATTCCGGTACTACCTTTTTGCATGTTTATTAATTATATTTATACAAAGCAATGTGTGATGGAATCAGAATAATAACTAAACCTAAAAATGCAAAAAAGGTAGTACCGAAATAATCCTCTCAGGGAATTAGTTATTACAAATATACTATAATTATTACAAAACAGGTGTAGAAATCACTTCACCATATTGATCTAAGATCCTACACCCCTCAGACCGAGCAATTACAATTTTAAGAAATGGCCGTGCAATAAGGAGTTGTATGGAGGAGTTGAGATAATAAGAGTAGTTGCTGACTTGGACGCTGGGCTCTTTTATAACTTTCGAGTGATAAAATTATATAGCAATCCTATTCACCTCATCCGAGCTTAAAGCTTAAACTGATGTTATTTATCATATTTTGCTATGATTAAAATGTGGCAATAAACTGATAATTGTTATTGCACGTATTTTTGTGACCATTATAATCGGAAGCCTAAATGTTATTTTCATTGGAATGCGATTTTAAAACCTTTTGTACACTGTTACACATTCTTTTACCATATTAACCTTAACTATCACTTCTTTAATGTATTTACAAAGAAAAATAATACTAACAAATATACAACAACTATTGAAATAATAAGTTGAACAATCTAACGAATTTACTGAATTAAGTTAACTGTTTTTTTGTAGAACTAATATAATTCACTAATCAATTTAAAATAACGTTACAAAAAAAATTACATTTTGAATTCTCCGAGGACTTTAATATCTAGAAATCCTGTCTTAGTTAATGGCTACGTCTAAAAACAATAGAGTGCGTGTGCGTTATTAAAAATGCACGTCTAAAATCAATCAAAAATCAACATTTCAATTCCCTAACCCCCCCTACGTAGTTGATGGATTAGTTAGTCATTTATATTCAGTATAGAAAACTTTTTTGAAACATATAAGATAAATTATTTATATTATGTACATATCATTTTTAAATCTTAGTACTATTCGACAAAGCTATCAACCTCTCTATCGATGCATTTCCACTATTGGACATAAGCCTCCAAAATAGATAAAAAAAAACAATGATATTAGGTACATCAAATTCTTATTCTGGAAATGTCAGCTGCTCAAATGTCAAATGCTGTCAAATGCTCTACCAACTAAGCTACCGTATCGCTGTCCGCCTCGGTGAATTAGGCATTCTATATGTGATCGTCTTTATCGGGACAAATTAGGATTTTCAAAAGAAACCTAATAGATCTCAATACCATCCGTCTATATTTATATAAATTTAAATAAGTGATAATATTGGTTCATTCTATATATACCTAGTATTAAACTAGTCTAGAATTGTCAGGGTTCAACAATTCTTTATTCTCGAGTTCTCGACATGAAAATCCATAAATTTCGGTGATGGTGACGACCCATCCGGTGAATTAAAGTCTAAATCCTTGAAATTAAAATAGACCAGAAATCTCCTAAAAAGGTATTCGTTTGACAACGATTCCTTGGCGTACCCCAAGGGAACCAATTTTATTTGAGATTTAATATGGGAATACCCATTAAGTTTTCATGACGTAAAAATAATAACACCAGTTTTTGAATTTGTATAATGAAAAGAATATATTTTTTTAGAGTTAATAATTCCAATGGTGACGTTAGAGCATCTTGTATTTCAGTAAACCTATTATGCATAATGACAAATTATAATCTAAAAAGTTATTAACCGAATAGGAGTTAGTCGTATGATAAAGCTGCCTCCTCCTGTGGATGACTCCTAGTTGTCGAAGATATTTATGATTTTTTCACAAACTATGTCACTATGTACTGTGCATAATTTTGTTGACTTTTACCATCTCTAAAAATGTCATTCCCGGTTGATAATTCCTTAAATATTTTTCGAACAATGGCTATCTATATAACGTCACCCATATTTTAGTTTACCTATATATAGTGCCAACTTTACTTAGTATTTATTGTAATATATACTGATTATAAAACAAATTTAGTGAAGTATATTCTCTTCTTCGTTATCGCGTCGTGAAGAAAAAAAACATTGGTAATTTTTATAAATCTTAAAAAACTTTATTCGTTGGGACAGATTTGGTATTATTGGTACATTTTAGGGTGCAAAGATAGTAGCGTAAAATTCTCGTCTGGGGCCTTGGGGATACCGGTAGTAAAATCGCAAAGTCCAATCAACAGGGGCACTATAATCGTAACATGGTACACCGAACATTTATGGCATGCTGAACTACACTTTCCTTTAGAAATATAGTATTACTCGGATTTTTTTAACATTGGTCTCTCACTGAACACATCATTGCAAAAGATATGCCATTAGAAAGTGATAATAATAATAATTCGGCGTTAAATTATTTAGCTCGCGAGTTGTGGTACATACAGATGGGGTTAAGTTATTTTTCTTAAAATATCTTGATTGTTGTAAAGGTTAACTAGTCTTTATTTAGTCATACTCACAGGTTATACGTTGGCTTATTAGTTCACCTTAATAATGCTGTCAAGTTTCCAATGTGATTGCAA
The DNA here is from genome assembly GCA_959347405.1 of Napeogenes sylphis. Lineage (NCBI taxonomy): Eukaryota > Metazoa > Arthropoda > Insecta > Lepidoptera > Nymphalidae > Napeogenes > Napeogenes sylphis. The sequence continues at coordinate 21,390,173 of OY365788.1, read as the reverse complement.
AACATATTGAATATCAAGAATGTTTGTCAAAGCACGTACAAATTGCTTTAATATGATTTGGTGTAAAAAGTCTTTCTTACCTAATAAAATAGAGCTGCCAATCCAGCAAAAGGATTTTTTAGAGTTTGAAAAGTCTCTTACTATTATTTTGTGATGTAGATTACTCATGGGTCGACCTTTGGGGGAGAAGATTTTGAAGGGGAAGGGGATAGGTTTCCAGGGTTGAGGGTTGGAAGATGGAAGGGAGCGAGGATATCAGGAAACCACGTGGTTGGAATATTTTCTACTACAATTTATATATTTCAATTTTTTTTCTAAAACACATGATGGATCTCAACAGACAACAGATAAAAGACAGATAACTAAATTTGATGGTGAAAAATAATAGGAACAAAATTAAAAGACATAAAATACTTAGGAACCACGAAGCTGAGACTTACAATATTTCCTATTAAGCTTATATTTTTAAATGTTCGGTCAAAGTAATATACAATAATATCGGCGGTGACAGAAAGAGATAGCAATTAAAATGTTTATATTAAGAAATAAGAGACAAAAACATCGAGCACAAAAATAACCACAAACATAAGAAACACTGTATAATGCTTCCTATTTCATTTTCTTTCACGTTAAATCTTATGAATTTATGTGTCTCATTTTACTGTAGCTTTAACGTTTCATCGACTTTCAAATCACAATACGATGCTAACAAAATTTTCCCTTCAAAAAAACCATAACTGTGCAAAAGACTCACAACATAGTTCTTAAGATACCTATTACTAACAGATTCCTTTTTGAATTTGTTATCTTAAGTTTCAATGTATAATTTGACAAATACACACTAATTTTGAAAAGTGTTCTGGCGTCGTGTCCGTGTATAAATGTTGAAATATTAAAAAAGAAAAAAGTTCTCGTGGATCAAAACAATTATACAATTTTAATATGAGTTTAATGTAATGTTATATAATATAATTTAATAATATTATAGTATTTTTTTATATGATTTGTCTACGATCTGTGTTATCTATACCATGCTTGTCTATTGTATTTTTATAGTCAATAGAATAAACTTCGAATACGGCGTATGAACTATATAATCATGATAAATTACTTATTAAATTCTTAACATACCTAATAAATGTTTGAAAATATCTTTAAACATGTATAGCCATGTTAAGCTTATTTAAATTTAAATAAGCTTAACATGGCATTAACTGCATTAACATTTAATAAAATTCTATATTTATATAAATTTAAATAAGCTTAACATGGCTATACATGTTTAAAGATATTTTCAAACATTGATTTCGGTAGTGGCATCTTTTCAATGCTTATCTATACTGCAAAGTTAGAAACATTGGTTAGGATTTTCGAAAGAAACCTAATAGATGTCACCACCGTCCCGATAAAGACGATCACATATAGAATGCTTAATTCACCGAGACGGACAGCGATACGGTAGCTCAGTTGGTAGAGCGACGGGACGGTTTCCCAGTAGTCGCGGGTTCGAATCCCTGCCCGTATCGGTTTTTTACATTCTATATTTATATAAATTTAAATAAGCTTAACATGGCTATACATGTTTAAAAATATTTTCAAACATTGATTTCGGTAGTGGCATCTTTTCAATGTTTATCTATACTGCAAAGTTAGAAACATTGGTTAGGATTTTCGAAAGAAACCTAATAGATGTCACCACCGCCCCGATAAAGACGATCACATATAGAATGCTTAATTCACCGAGACGGACAGCGATACGGTAGCTCAGTTGGTAGAGCGACGGGACGGTTTCCCAGTAGTCGCGGGTTCGAATCCCTGCCCGTATCGGTTTTTTACATTCTATATTTATATAAATACCTAATAAACATTTTTAATATTATTAATATCAGGTTACTCGTATTTATCGATTAATTATTTAAAATGCAAATTTTATTCGCCAATGAACTCGCAGTATTTGAATAAATTTAGGTATTCCTTTTTTACGACTTTTATAATTTTTGTTTGTATTTTAATTGTAAATTGTGAACTGATGACAAGGTAGTATTACCTTTTAAAACGTGCAAATTTTACAAACGCCACAATAGATTCATGGGAAAATAGTCACTGATTGAAGTCGTCTAATTTATTTTAAATACCAACCGTTTTTAACCTAATTCAAACAAAAAAAGATTTTGTCGTATTACATAATTTATTGTTGATAATCGTAACTTAATAGTTGTCGTACTATTGTTTAGTTCTTATCTGCCAATGGAAATTAGACAAGGAGGATACCAAATATTTTCAAGCTCATAACGTTATCAAAGTAGTAGCTTTTATGCTTTTAATCACTGAGCTTCACAAAAGGTTAAAAGCGACGACATATTTTTAATTAAAAGTTCAACGCAATTTATCTTTATTTCAAAATATTACAACGACAATTATTACAATTTCAAATAAACAAATTTGAACATCGACATATTAAATTGGCAAAAGTATTTTAATTTGCCGAAGTGAAAAGCATCGTGTAGATAATAAATGAAATCTACCAAATTTCGTAAAAATGCTTATAGTATTTTTTTTTGTAGTCCAACCATACACTATACTAATTTTACGGTTTTCCTTGCACCTTCCGTTTCATTGAAAAGAAGAGAAATATGCTTATTAGGATAAAAATCCAACACAAACCTAAATGTCATTAAAGTTCGTACAGTAGTTTTTCCGTGATGCGTGAACAAACAAACATACAAACAATAAAGCTATTGTTTCGAGTTCTGTGTCAAGTGCTGAACACGTAGCAATTAGGTTTTTTTTTTTAATAATGAACAGATTTTGCTCAGTTCTTATTTTATCATGTTTCACAGACATGTTATGATATGATCTTATTATGTTTTTTTTAATAATTTGTATTATACAGACAAACAATATTTTGATAACCCCCGGACATAATTATTATATTTTTTCTCAAATACACACATTCTTATAACTATGAAGCTGTGAAAAATCCCAGGGTGGCTCCATCGTGCTGGCTGGCGACCAGACAAGGAGGCCCGATGGCTATCCCTGGGGGGGTTCGGGTGTCCCCGCAGTCTCCAGACTAGCCTCCCAGTGGCAAGACATCACCAATTTCGACGTCGGGTTCGATACGTACCGTCTCGTTCAACTGCCATTTCCCATTCCTATTCACTTTTATATTTATTTATTTTTTATGAAAAAGTTAAAAAAAAAGAACAAGGTTACACAGCGGTTGCACTCCTCCTCATATAAAGTGCACCTCACTAATATCAGGGGTTTGCACTCAAATCTTTTAGCTGTCCACCACCACCTGGAGACAGAGCAGCCGCACTTGCTCTTTTTGACGGAGACGCAGATACAATGTCCTTTGAGCGCTGCATACTTGGATTATCCCGGTTACTCGTTAGAGCACAACTTTCGCTCACGAGCCGGAGTCAGTGTGTAGGCACGGAACGACCTCTGTATTTTTTGTAGTCCAACCATACACTATACTAATTTTACGGTTTTCATTGCACCTTCCGTTTCATTGAAAAGAAGAGAAATATGCTTATTAGGATAAAAATCCAACACAAACCCAAATGTCATTAAAGTTCGTACAGTAGTTTTTCTGTGATGCGTGAACAAACAAACATACAAACAATAAAGCTATTGTTTCGAGTTCTGTGTCAAGTGCTGAACACGTAGCAATTAGAGTTTTTTTTTTTAATAATGAAAAGATTTTGCTCAGTTCTTATTTTATCATGTTTCACAGATATGTTACGATAAGATCTTATTATGTTTTTTTTTAATAATTTGTATTATACAGACAAATAATATTTTGATAACCCCCGGGCATAATTATTATATTTTTTCTCAAATACACACATTCTTATAACTATGAGTACAAATAAAATACGTATATTAATACATATATATTCATCCGGCTATGTTCACATTAATTTTATGAGATTACTATTTATGAAAACCCGAATGAGTTCGAAACTAGTCGGGCAAACTTCAGATTAATTTAAGTGAACGGCGGCTACGTTAACGTTACGGAAAATATTTATTTATATAAAAACACACTAAGCTGCAAAACTTTTGTAAGTTCATATTTATCAGTTATATCCAATAAAGAAGTTGTATAAAAAACTTTGCAAGATTTGATATTCGATACGGAATAAAATTTAGAATAAGAGATAATAATTCGACGGTTGAACTTTACTTCTAGTAGTTCTATATCATATATGAATCCCTTGATGAGTTAAACTAGTGTAACAAAATAATGTACTTGTAGTGTTTTAATTATAGTAGTTAAATAATAAGATTCTAAATAATAGTTTTATAAATAATATACACGTGTTATAATCATAATTCAATTAGTTTATTTTTTGGTAAAACGTTTTGAAAGAATCGTAACACCTGTTATTTGTTATAAGTAAGCCCAACATATATTTACAAAGAAGAGCATCAACACAGATAATTATAACACAGATAATTATAAAATTAAATAAAAAAATTGACGCCTAGAGGATGATTTCACCAGCATCATCAGTCTTAACTACCGAGCACTAAATTTAGATATATCCAATCTTCTTAAACTTACAAACCACAACAAAAATTTAAGACTTGTTGATTTTGATATGAGATTTATGTTAAAGTAAATTATTTTGTACGCTAAACTAAACAAAAAATTCCACTTTGGATTTCTACCATATGTATTACGATTATTTAAGTTATATAGAATACTTTAGATTTTCTAATAATATACAAATACACAACTTTATATAATAACATAATCTTTGGAGTAGCTGCGAGCAGTTAGTTCATAACTTCTGATCTCCGAAATTGTCTATATATCTGGTAATCTTAACCTTATTTAAATTGTAAATAAACATATTATGTACAATTCATTAAATTTTTCTTTTTAATTTTTCATAATTTTATATTTATTACATACTCTTACCTATATAGTTAAATTACTTAAGCTGTAACTGATATCATAACGAAAATGAAATATTTTCAAAGTGGAGGAAAAGACGTCATTGGTAGGTTATCGACCGAAATTGACAAAATCACCTACGAACAATATTATAGTACTTATATAATAGTCTCAAGCTCTTTGAAACGATGCCTTACAACGGCGCACGCTACCACTCTAAGAACTACCATAAAACGACTCATGAAACTATAGAACAAGGAATTAAATTTATAGCTGCTTATAGTAACAGTAACACTTGGTTATTAACATACACTCAGGTGACTCAGTGTTTCAATAACTAAAATTTAGGCATTGTGCTATCATTTTTGTTAGGCAAATTTAGATTGTGGGTACGAATATTTTATTATATAAGTGTTTTAAAGTTAAAGATATAGAATGTGTAGTCTGAAAATCCTTTGCTTTAATTTTCGAGTCTTTTAGTCAATATGTTTAAAATTTTCTTATTTAAATATTTTATAAGCAGTCTTTGTGTAAGATTGTGTAATAAATACACTGAGGGTTAGCAGTGCCGTCGGTGGACAATACAGGTTAGGTAGGAATAAGGCCAAAATTGTATAGTGAGGCCAGTGTATTAGTCAGAGGAAAATAGAAGAGCAAAAAATTGTTATTTTTTTTATAAGCTCGTAAAAAATATTGCAGATATATTGTCTATGGGCAAAAGTGGGGTTATTTAATAAGTTATCAATTATTTAAAAAATCATAATATTGGTTTTATGGATAAACCAGATTGTATAAACTACAAGGATAATATCGAAATACTTATCTTAACACCTATATTATGTCGTCCCGGTGATTGTTGTACTCGAACAAAACCTAATTACTTCTTACAAGCTTGTCGAAAAATTGACCCAAAAAATTGAAAAGTTCTGTCCCGTAACCTCTTTTTAGACCCGTAGTATATTTAGTCTAGTATTCAGCAGGATTGGCAAACACTATCATTTGAAGTTGATTAATTAAACTGTCTAAGTTTCAGCAAATTTTCCTTGTAAACGACTTTTTATTTTTTTAAGATGCGATCCATGTAGGGTAACTTAAAATATTGTTAATAACTTTCTTATCCTCACAAATTAATAAATTTTAAGCAACATGTTGAAAATTATTCATGTTGATGAGAATCAATATGTAAATGCAAAATTTCCATTGGAAATAAGGCATCAAAATTTGTTGTAATTATCGCTCACTATTTTAGCATTAACGGCTTACAGATAAAAGATAATAGCTGTCACTGGCTTTTTGTGTAACTAATTAAGATAAACATTTCCCTTATTATATTAAACTTTGTCTAACACCTCGTAGCTTTGGAGAACAAGCCAAAATAACTGAGTGTTCTCCAACTTACTTGACATCGTTATATTTCTGCTTATACATACATATAATTTATAACCAATGTGTTATTTTAATGTATGAGCCTTTTTATCGCAAATTTTAATTAATATCCATTTATTTGTTTTTGGGTGAAAGAGTAACGAACATCTATATGTCGGAGGTACAGATCTTCTTGAACTTGAGTCTTGGGTATTGTCCATTGAAATTAGTAACTATCTAATTATCTTTGTACAACGAAACGTGAGGCAGTTTCTAATCACTTGTTGTCAGCTCGAGGTCCGAATTATCTGAGAGGTCTGACCAAGATGATTACCCCTTTTATCGGAATCAAACCGACTGAGTTTAGACTCTGCCGAAGTGCGCCAACTTCACACTTGTGTTTCGATGTCATCTGATGTCCTGTACTCATGACATAACCGACACGGCCATCCTACAGGACACACGTCTCTGTGTGTTAATCTGTAACAAAATGTATCTCGCAAAGTATCACAAAACTCGGTCACTTCTTGACCAAGTCAGGTATGAGATCTCAAGTTTTTAAAACTAAAGTAAAGAAACATGATAACAATAGACTTTCTTATAGCTATAATATTAAAATCAGAGAAATCAGAGCATGACTGACTATAAACTATTTAATCGTAAACGAAATCAGACATCAAGTTCTACATGTGATTCTCGAATATCTAGTAACCCTTAGTTACTCAGTAATCTACTTGCACATCCCCACAGGATTGCCAAGCCCTCTCCAAGGACTCTTGGATTTCTTTTGAAATCCCAACTTAAACCAGAGTTGACTGCCTACCGCGTACTCACGGACTACTGTTTCCAGTAGATACCGGTTTCTATCGAGCTACGGCTACAAATCAACTTCCAAGTCAGTTCAATCACCATGTAAACTTAATTTTTATTACATTCAGTTCCATGAAGTAATTCCTCATTTAATTCATCAATTTCATCGGTAATACTCTGATTCTCTGGCACTGTATGGAAACTACTCGAACCCCTGTTGCACCTGTCGCCTTTACAACTTATTGAAAAAGGAAAAATCAGTTATAATAAAGTTGAACATCATAATTGAAAATAAATGCCCACTCAACTAAAGCCTAAAGCAACTAAGCACCACTTTTCATTACATTTTAAACCAAAAATGTATTCTGAAAACATCATAAAACACAAAGCATGAATCTTATTCGTCACATATGGCTTTTCACTAAGCCCTACCAACAAACCTCCTGTTTGTTTCATGGCATTGCTTTTAATTCCGAGTCCCACGGACTCCCAATTGAACTAAGATTCACTACTATCAAATTTACTCAATCGTTTTGCTCTCGAGCTCTGACTTCAAGTGGTACTTAACCCTCTAGCATCAAAAACAAAGGTTTAACTTTCTCTATTATAAGCTCTAAAAATGAAACTTTTGCAACCCTGGTCATTGTACAATTTGTCGCGAGTTGAACTTTATCTATGGCATCTTGCCCAAATCGACTATTGCTAGTCTTTGTGGCGGAAAACATTTACAAGATGTAAATAATAAGTTCTTACTTTTGCAAAATTAACTAATCCGCTTTTTTACACCATTTACGGGCCTTGATCGGCAATAATACGCATTTGCAATATACGTTTAATTAATAATTGTAAATTCGCCCGTCATTACTACACATGTAGGTAGGCAAGAAATAATATTCCGAAAATCTAATTACAGTTTTTTTTTTCTGCTCTTAACCGGTTGAATCTTTAGAGCTATCTCGTTACCATTATTAACCGAATTAAATAAACAAAGTTCTTTGTCAAATGAAACATCCGTAGCACTCAAAATTAGTTATCTTATCATAACACGTAGCAAAGGGACGTTAAGTTAAAGTAAAATAATTTTAATTAAAATTTAACAAAAACAAGATGGTTTGGTCGCTAATCTCAGTACCAGTTATCGCAATAACAATAATAAAGTGCTTACCACTATATATGAGCGCTTAATTTTCTCTAACTAGCGAGTATTTAACGCTGAAACGCTGTATTTAAAAATTGAAAGTAAATCGTAACGAATTCACCTTTATGCTGTGACGTATCCGATGGTGGATAAATTGCGCAGACCTCAACTCGTTGCTCGCACCGCACTTTACCAGTACCGCTGCCATAGCTGCCATCGCCACGACCGCCGTCACCACCATCAGCAACCTCGGCACCATCAGCGCCATCCGCGCTGCGCCGTCGAAGCCATCCGCGCTGCGCCGTCTTAGACATCCGCGCTGCGCCGTCGTCGCCATCCGCGCCGCGCCATCGTCGCCATCCGCGCCGCGCCATCGCCATCACCATCAACTGCGCCGTGCCGTAACAGCCATCTGTTCCGTGCCATCACCGCCACCTGCACCGCGCCATTACCGCCATTCGCGACGCGTCGTCACCGCCATAATTTCTCATTTCTTTCTTTGTTCATCAGCAGCGATTTCTTCTTCATAAAAACTTCTCTAGATTTTTTTTTTATATGTGGGTAGATTTCAATTTTGAAGTTTCGAGATAACATAAATTTATTTTGATTGATTGATTATGAACGGTTGATTGATTGATTGATTCCGACATTTCATTATTATTATCTTGTAGTATGCGTTTTCAAATAATAAAATGACTTCATTTCTTGCTTGACGTGCTTTTATAGCTTCAATAAACTTCAAGTTTCTGTTGTTGGAGTTCAAACATTATCCGCAATTCACTCCCGAGAGTACTTGGTGATTTTATGCCCGAGTGAATCCGATGTAAACTTCTGATGTCATAGGTACAGATCTTCTTGAACTTGAATCTTGGGTATTGTCCATTGAAATTAGTAACTATCTAATTATCTTTGTACAACGACACGTGAGGCAGTTTCTAATCACTTGTTGTCAGCTCGAGGTCCGAATTATCAGAGAGGTCTGACCATGATGACTACCCCTTTTATCGGAATCAAACCGACTGAGTTTAGACTCTGCCGAAGTGCGCCAACTTCACACTTGTGTTTCGATGTCATCTGATGTCCTGTACTCATGACATAACCGACATATACATGTAATCTTACAAACTTTCGCATATATTATATTACAAGTAGGATTTACCTCTACGCCCAAGGAACTTTCTCCTTTTAGCTTCCACAACAATATCATAAAAATGAATGAATTAATGATTAATTGAATTGATAAATCAATACATTTTTATGACATTTTTGTGGAAGCTAAAAGTCTGTAAAATGTAATATCAATTTTTTATGTGAATTTGCTGTGTTGCGTGCAAATAACTAAATTTAATTAAAATTAACAATTACAGAATTAATCAAAAAAAGCTATTATGAAATCAAATACAGGGGCGACGGAAGCATGTATGTAAATATTAATAAAAGAAAACATACAATAAAATAATGGTTTTAAAGTTGCTAAAACTAAATACATGTAGCAATATGAATATTAGAGCAATCTCAAGGAGCCATAAATCTTAATACAAACAACTAAAAATATATAATGAAATCCCGAATTAGGTATGCTGCAAGAGAGTTGTGGAGAATAGTATATTCCCCGGGCTATACGATTGCTGTATGCTTTTAATCTTTTACCTGATTTGCGAAGAATTTAAACAACAACTGAAACGTCAAACTTTAACTGTCTGCTGTCAACTATCAACCTAAATACTAAAGTTAAGAGTCGACTCGTAAAACTTTATCAGCGGTTTTAGAATGTAAACATGTTGATAATTGATTTTATTTTTAACTTATAATATTAAACTACGCTAAAGCCATAAATCTAACATGGACCAGGAGAATGCTAAAAAGCTCTTGGTTGAAGGAGGAACTTTTGTATTCCTCGGAGTACCTCAAGAGACCCAATTTGGAATTGATATGCAATGTTGGAACACCGATGAGGATTTTCGCGGAATAAAAATGATTCCACCTGGCCTTCACTATGTTCATTATTCTGCAGTTAGTAAGGGAACCGGTGATGTATCACCAAGGTAAAATAATGTAAATTTTATTTTTAGGTACAGCATACCGTTTGATCATTAGTTTATCTCGTGTATTAAAGATTTATTAAGCACCTAAGCAATATTCATGTTTATATCAAATTTTTAGATCTGGATTTATGCATTATTTTGATAAAAGAGAATTTCTTGTAAAAATGTGGGATAAGAACTCAGAAGACCTTAGTAAAGAAGAAATTAGTGAAGAAAGTATCCAGCGTTTAAAGGATAATTTACTTAACATAGACAGACATTTAGCTCCATATCCATATGAAATATGGCACAAGTGGAAACTCTTGTCCTCACAAATAACTGGTATGATTTTTAAATAATTCAAACTTGCTTATTTGAATAAATGTGTATTAAAAATTTACATTTTATTTTTCTCTTTAAATTAAAGCTGATTTAGCCAAAAAATTATCTCCTGAAAGTGGATTAATAAGATCATCTGTAGAACTTCTCTCAATGAGTGATGCTGACCGACCACGAGGAGTTAAGATAACAGATAGTCAAGAATCAGAATCTATTTCAAGTGTTCATCAAGATAATAATTCAACACCTGGGCAGTCAGACCCTAAAAGATCAAGGAGATCCACCCAGGAAGAAAAGGAAGAAGCCATGTTGCCAGATTTAAAACCTGCACCAGGTAATATAAGCTTATTAACATTATTTGTCATATTAGAACAACAATTTAACAATCAATAATATAATTTAATTATTATAACTTAAGTGTTATAAGCATAATAATACTTAATTACATTTGATGTATGTTATTTATAAAATATGTAAGACTTCTTAATTGTTTAAGATTTTAATTTCTGTAATTACAGGTATGTCAATGAGATTCACAGAAATACCTAGAGATAAATACCCTCCTGGCTCCTCACCAGAAGAAATAACAAAGCATTATTTGGACCAGTCATTCACATTGGAACATATGATCTCACAGCATGATGAGTATGTTTTAAGATCATAATAGGTGATGTTTATAAATTTCCTAATTATCCGATTGCTTTATATATTACTTTTGTCTTTTCAGACCCCTTCATATAATAGGTGAATTACAATTTTCATATTTATGTTTTCTGATTGGACATTCACTTGATGCATTTGAACACTGGAAGAGTTTGGTGATTCTATTTTGTTCTTGTGATGAAGCTATCCACAAATACAGAAGTGTATTTTTCCACTTCATAAGAACTATTGAAATTCAGATTGAAGAAATGCCAGAGGAATTTTTGGCAGATATTGTTATGAACAAAAATGTAGTATATAAGAAGCTGCGGGAGTTTTTCCGCACTGCCTACATCAGCAAAGTTGATGGTCGGTTGTTGACATTAATTGAAAGGTTTAAAGAAAACCTAACCGAAAAGCTACAATGGGATTTCACAAGATTAGATGCTGATGAAGATGATGAAAGACCTGTAATAGTTAGGTTAGACGACACGGAATGAATTTGTGTAATATTTAAATATTAATGAATACTTTTAGAACAAAATAACATCTATGATATTTGTTTTATTTAATGATTCTTTAAATTGTCAAAATACACAAGTGTCATGTAAACTTTTTGTAATTTAAATGATCAAGTCAGTTATGATTTAGGTATTCATTATATCAAAAAAAAATGTTTTTTTATTAAATTTCATATTCATAGTTATGATAACAATTATGGATTCAGCATTTCAAATAAAACGTCAACTTCCTCTAAGTATATCATAAATTGACTAATCTTGAAAAGTTTGTATGCTATAACAATATAATAGTATAAAAAAAACAAACTTAAAATTGTACATTTCAAATTTAATAATATACTCTACTCTTGTAAATATCCAACTTTTTTACATGCGTGAAGACCATAAATGTATTGGATTTTTTACATCTATTATGCTGATAATGTTAATTATAGTCTATCTAACAGCATATATAACAGCAATTTAAATATTAAATTTAAACAGTAAATAACTTTTTTATTGATGACGGCATAGATTAATACCTATGCCATATGATTAATTTCTATACCAGCCAGCTCCATGAAATAACAGTAACGAAACGTGACGTTGCTCCTATTTCATACAAAGCAGAGTTTACTCTAACACTATGGAACTAATAAACAATACTCGCACCAGGCACACTGTAAGGGAATTAAGGTCCTCTACATGTTATAGGGTGGCCAGTGGCTACACATCCATTACATATAATCAATGATTACTGTGACATAATTGTGCACTGTCTAAATATATTTTTTTTAAAGTATGTTTTTAGGACCAAGAAGATTAATAGAATCTACACCTATCAAAGTAGGCTTATCAAAATTAACAATTTTATTTAAAATATTAAACTAATCCTATAATTGCCTACTAAATGCAGAAAATTGAAATCACATCCTAATTATTTTAAATATATTTCTTAGAAAAGTATATTAATCAACTTATTAACATCTGACTGTCATCAAAATATTATTGTGTTGTTCCATCCCATTCACCCATTTCACACATGAAACATAAAATGCATGTCCTAATTGAGAATAAATTCTGACTTACATTTATTTTTAAATAATAATTTCTGTTATTCTTGTTATTTTTACGTACAAGAGAAGTTTTGTTTTAAAAAGGAGTAAAATACCAAAATAAAAGTTATAAATGTTGTTTTATTTCTTTTTTTTTATTATTTTGTTCAATGCCTTCTTGTTGTTTTGTTTTTCAAATTTTGCATTCTTAGGTGAGGTTGTTTCTGAAACTAAAAAAATAAATTAAGATAATCTTAGATATAATTCTTGAATTTTGACAAACATTGTATTGTTTAAGCAAATGGTGAGGTATTACCTGAATTGAGCTTCCTTTTTTTAGTTTGTTGTGCACTTTTATTATTGGTCTTCTTATTTTGCTGTTTTTCCTGTTTATTTTGTAATTTATCTTGTTGTTTAGGTATTGCAGGCTTAGTTCTGGAATAAAAACTTTTAATAAAATATTGCCAAATTAAATATTTTTATAAAATAATGTGAATTTCGAAACTAACTTGTTAATTTTCTTATTATTTTGTTTACTTTTTGCTTTGTTTTCATCAATTTTTAAGTCACTTTCTTCTTCCGACCAAGAATCATTATCATTTTCTACCATTTTTTCATATTCATCAGAGTCAAAGTCCACACTACTGTCGCTTTCACCATTAGAATCTTCTTTAACTTTGATGAAATCTTCCAATGCTTTAACACCGGCTTTATTTAACTTCGCCTGTTTTTCTTTCTGTTGTTTTTTTGTACCTTCTACATTTACTTTTTTATCAAGTGGAATTTGTTTATTTTCCTCTACTACTGGAACTGCTTTTGCAACAGTAGGCTTGTTTTTTTTGTTCTGTTTTCCTTTTTTGTCTTTCTTACCTTTTGCCTCGGGCTCACTTTTTACTTCTTGTTTGAGTTCTTCAGATTTTGTTACCAATTTATCTTTAATTTCTTCTTTAGGTTTAATATCAGCATTATTGATGGTTTTTTTTTTAATTTCTTCAGATAGCTCTATTGGTACATCAACTGGCTTAGAGAAATCATAATCTATACCTATTTCACTAAGTTTCTTCTTAGTTTTATCTAAACTGTAATAAAATACAAAGACAATGTTTAATAAACAGGTTTTAAGTATTGAAATAAAAGACTGTAACAAAGAGTGGAGACATACTTAGAAAGCATTTTCTTAGCAAGTTTGAGTTCTTCTACTTCACTTTTATCAGCATTATGCTCCTAAAAAAAATAACAATAGGCTTTATAATAACAAACTGAACATAGAAATAGATATTTTTTAAATATTATTAAAATACCTTTCTTAGTTTTAACCGGAGTTGAGTTAATGGATTACTTTGGTAATTCCAATTTTTTCTCAGAGCATTACGTCTTTGCTTTGCAGGAGGAACATATACAGCTGAAAAAAAAATATAAATATAATTAATTATTCTGGAACACTTTTATTAATAAATATAATATACTTGAATACTATTAGACTACCAGCCTCAATAACAATTATATATTGAACAATAAATAAAAGATACCTTTAATTAGTCTTTTGCCCATAAGATAATTATTCATAGTGTCCGCAACAATTTCCGCAACAGTAGGCTCCTTAAACTCAACAAATGCATAGCCTTTAGAGTTTCCGGTGCGCTTAGACCTTATAACTCGTGCATTTGTCACCACCCCAAACTGTTTAAAGTACTCTGTCATTTCATGCTACAAAACAAACAATTTTATAATATTTATTTTTAATGTTTATATATGTATTAGCAATTAGAAATAAGAATACAAATTTATTTAGTACAAGACAATGTAAAAATAAATCTTGGAAATAGTAAAATGCCAGTACGGCTGCAGGTAGAAAAATAATTGATAGTAATTATTTAATTGTTAATCGATTGTTTACTAACCTCATAAAAACCATGTGGTATATGCGACAAATATACCAAACCTCTCTTTTTACGCTTCTTAATCATACCACCTTTCTTGACACCATCTTTTTTAGGTGTAACCGCAGTCTTTTTGGGAACTTTCCCACCTTTTTTCTATAAAAAATATTTTAATATTTACCTGAAGAGGTTAGGTTTAAAATTAGTTTTTTAGGGATTTAACGTACCTTAAGGAGTTTTTTGATACCCCTTACTGATTTAACAAATTGCTTTTGTTTTGCAGAGTCTAAAGCTACATTGTCTTCCATTTTTGCCGACAGTAAGTTTCAATATGTGAAGAATAAATCCGAACAGCGACTACTGCAAATATGGAGAATACTATCAACAGTTTACTATCATCTGATATCTCATATCTGTCACTGTCTAAAATTTGATGTCACCTACAACTAGGGTTGCCAACTATACTTTATAATAAAGTATTATACTTTATTTTTGGTAATTATACTTTATACTTTTGCATGCAAATAAAGTATGTGAAAATACTTTATTTCCAGGCTTTACTGCGGTACATAGAACAAAATACTCATTATGGGTTTTATAGGTATGTATTTAACTATTTACCATATGAATTAGAAAAGATGAACAAAACGATTTATAATTAACTAGCTGTGTCTGCGACTTCGTACGTGTAGATTTCGATTTTGATCAAACGTACCCTTTGTACTTACTAATGTTTTTTAAATCTATAAATCATCTAACTGCTAAGCAGCAATGGTACGACAATAAGAGATTATTATCTTTTTTATTTGTTAACTGATTGTTAAAATAAACAAAATGTAAAGTAATCCCATGACAATATATTCCCGAAAACTACATCCAAATCGATTAGCGTGAACAAACATACAGCCATACAGAAGAACAGACAATATGAAAAACATTGTTTTAGGTTCTCTTGCTTAGGTAAAGGTCCCCCTATATGAATTTTAGAAAATATTTTTTATGGTGTTGTGTGCACAACTAAAAGACAAACAGACAAAGATTTTAAAAATGCTGAAAATGAAATTCTGTTATTTTCAATGTACAAAGACTGCTGCCCTACAGATTTATTACATGTATAGAATTTCCATTTCTGTATAAAATTAAAAAAAAAACATCATAGGGGATCTTTATTAGGGGAGCAAGAGATGACCCAAAACAATGGTTTTTCAGTGTGTCTGTATGTCTGTATGTGCATGCTAATCTCAGAAACGGCTTAACCAATTTGATTGCTGTTTTCAGAAATATATTATCACAGTCTTCATTTAACATTTAGTGTTTGTTTCATCTAAATCGGTTAAGAAATAAAAAGTTATGTCAATTTATGGCAATCACGTAATAAGTAACATTAAAATCTTATTCTATACATGTAATAAATCTGTAGAAAGGTAGTCTTTGTACATTGAAAATATTTAAAAAAATATACCAGGATGTGAAGTGATAACTAACACACACACATTTTCACTTGTTTAAGTATTTCTATCAATATTGCATAAGAGCCCGCACCAATAAAGCCTTAATATCTTGGAGACGACTGTTTCTATCTCGACCAAACCAAGAACCATCTCAACGAACCAGGCTTGCGATTAAAAAAACCCCAATTAAATCTGACCAAGCGTTTGGCTGCTTGAATGCCACAGACGGACACACTGATACACAGATCGACAGGTCAAACTTATAACACCCCTTTTTTTGAGTCGGGAGTTAAAAATGGTTTGGTTTTAGCGAATATAACTGGCTTTCATACTTCCTAGCATGTCTTTGAAAAATGAAATTGAATTTGAACATTTTGAAATGGTAATAAATTTAATTAGAAACGAATTGTTTATTTATTTAAATTTCAATGTTGATTGTCAAACAAACTTTGAAACATTTAAAAATAGTAATAAATTTGAGCTTGTGATAAAACCACATAAAAATACGCTTTTAAGGCAATAAAATAATAAAATTTAAAAAATACTTTTTTTTTTCATTCAAATACTTTATTTTTTCCTATTCAAACCATTTTATACTTTATTTTTGTCAAAAAAAGTTGGCAACCCTACCTACAACAACTACTTACAGGTGGTCGATGCACATATTACACTAATTATACTCAGTAGACCTTGCTAAGCTTGTTTTTAATAAGTTCCTTCTTTACTTTAAACAAGGTTTTTCTTTAAGACTCGCTGTAACTTAATTTACAAAACAACCTATAAACGGAATTAAGAAATGAAGGAAAATGCAAAAATAAATTGAAAAAATGGTAAAAGTTGTAATTGACAAAATGAACTACCATGGCTTAAAATAGTCCAAACACCTAGATTTAAATCCGTAATACATATAAGAATATATATTATGGTTTCAGATATTTATTTATAATATCTTTATAACGCATTATATTATACTCTCAGAAATATGATCTTTTTATTCCGTTCATTTAACGATTTATCTTTACTCATTTCTTTACTCCTTTGCTATCAAACGTTTAAGTAAAGTAAATAGTTTTTTTAATTTTTGGTTTTATTAAAACTTTGAATGAATAATGTTTTTAAATTAAAATGTAATACTATTCAATTAGTGATGTAGGTATTGTAACTAATCGATTTTAAATTTTGCCAAACACTGTTTTATATATTTGAAATATTTTACTTCAGATGCCTAGTTTATGAAATACACAAAATCAGTTTTTTTATTAATTGTCGTTGAAGTTGCGATGCTTTTTGTTATGTTATCGTATTTAAATAATTAAATGTTATATTTCAGTGCACATACGTTGCCTAATGCCTATTGATATTTGCTAAATGTAATATTGCTATTGATATTTGCTTTTAAAACCCAGTCATCATAGTTAATTAAAACCCATGTTCTGAAAGCGGCGGTTATTGAGGCGGTCGAGCTGGTCGTACTATACTTTGTCAATAGTCAGTACATTAGATAAATAGAAACTTAATATTTACAATATTCTTCTGATAACGATTATGTAAGGACTCAGAAAGATAGGATACAAATAATATAAGATCAGTAAGAATTGTTTAATATTTTTTTTCATTTTATAGATAATAATTTTTGGATACACTTTCCCTATACTATCATTATTTTTCTACGTTCATTTTATTTTATGTACACTGTTATATTTCAGAATACCATAAATCATAAGATGAAAATTATTTAAACGTAAACCGTAAACGTCAATGTAAAATTTGTAAATGCTAAAGCTTAAAAATTTAAGACATCAGAATTTGAAAAAGTATTAGATAAAAAATATTAAATTATTTTATTTATGAAGTGATAGTATAGTTATTTGGTTGGTAATCGATGTACTTTCAATACAATATATGAATAAAAAAAGATAAAATGAGTTCAACCAGCACAATTAACCAATACATACAAACAGTGGAGCGAATGTATAGACTATCAGAAGGAGATGAGCTCGCACGGCTTTTATCCCTTCGAGATTTACACGTTTCTAACAGGAACCTTCGCTCCAGCGACATTGCTAGCTTGGTGGAAGGCAACTGTGTAGCACCTCTTGATGAAATTATAATATGCCATTTATTGTGTGTTAAGGTAATTTATAATACTTACTAAACTAAACAACTAAACTTAATAATACATTGTATTTGTGATCATTCTTTATTTTTGCTTATTATCTTTTAACAGGCAGTGGTTATGAAAGAGTACCTTGAGGCTTATGGTCACCAAAGTCAATGTGTGGGGTCTGTTGTGAAGACACTTATGAACCAGAAGGATCAGAACTGGTGCTTGCCACTCATGTACACTACTTGTCTAGATTTAAGACTTGTTGCTCAGAAAGCTGAAGCTACCCAACGTAAGCAATTTTGTTCTAATGAATAATTAGGTAAATTTGAAATTATCAGTATGAAGTAAAAAAGTATGGATCTTTTACGTAAAATAGTTATATTTTCTATGAAAATTCAATTACCTATTGATATTAAATACATAATGTATACAATAAAAATATTACACTTATTTTAGTTATATACATAATTTATATAATAAAAATAGATGTTATGTTAATAAATTTCAGAAATAATGTATAAATTTTAAAAATTATATTTGTAACTTATTAATAAAAATTGTTTAGCATATAAGTTACATTAAAGAGCTAATAATAATAATATATATTTTTTTCCTTCCAGCTCAAAGTAATGGCAGGATATTGGAAAAGGCAGCCGAGAGCTTACTGTCATGTTTTCGAGTTTGTTGTGCTGATAACCGAACTTCAGATGAAGAGACAAAAAGACTTGGAATGTTGTACCTTGTGAATCAACTACTTAAAGTTTATTTTCGCATAAACAAATTACATTTATGCAAACCCTTAATAAGAGCTATAGATTCTTCTTCCCTTTGGTATCAGTTTCCACTTGCTCAACAGATTACTTATAGATATTTTGTAGGACGAAAAGCTATGTTTGATTCCGAGTATCAAGCAGCAAATGAATATTTGTCTTTTGCATTTGAAAATTGTCATAAAAAAAGTCATAAAAATAAAAGATTGATCCTTACATATTTGATACCAGTCAAAATGTTGCTTGGATATATGCCGGCAAAGCAGTTGCTAGAAAAATATAACTTGCTGCAGTTTTGGGATCTAATATCAGTTGTTAAAAATGGTGATTTAAGAGGAATTGATAAGGTTATGGAGAAGCATGAGAAGTTTTTTATTAGTGCTGGCATTTATTTAATTGTTGAAAAATTAAAAATAACTGCATATAGAAATTTGTTTAGGAAAGTCTTCCTGGTGGAAAATACCCATCAAATTGATATAGCAAGCTTTCAAGCTGCTCTGCAGATTATGGGTCAAGAAGATGTGGATTCTGATGAGACACAATGTATTGTGGCAAATTTAATATTCCAGGGTAAAATTAAAGGATATATTTCCTATCAACACAAGAAAGTGGTAGTCAGCAAGCAAGAAGCTTTTCCACCACTCTCAACCATGTAAGACATAAGCACAGACCAATATGACACTGATACAGAAGAATTTTAAACAAACTGCATGCAATAGGTGAAGCTGACTTGGTCATGTTACTGTCATAAAATGTTTCACTAATATGTGATATGAACTGTCCATCAATCATCAAATAAGAGAAATAATTTGGATTATTAGAATATATTTAAAATATATGCTTTTGTAATAAAGCATACTGCAAATCCAAGGGAGATGACAATCTTTCTCTAACAACAAAATGTAATATGAGGTTGCACTATTTTGACTGTAATTCATATCAACAGCTTCACCGGAAAAGTTTGTCTCTAATGTTTGTTGGTCTGTGGAAAGGACTTTTGAAAATTTTATTATAGTGATTAAATCAACATTTTAAGTTTGTCTAGTGCCAAGAATAGAAATGGTATATAGTAACTTTACCATACAAATATCTGTATTCACCAAATTATTAATTATATTTGAGACAGTTTATTGTTATAATAAAACAGTAATGACATTAAGTATTTTTTATTAAATTTCATTATATATGTCAAAGAATAATACAAATATAATAAATTTACGCCGATTCCTTAGCATCAAATCTAACAATGCTGAATTGTTTTAAGTCTTGCAGATATATTAATTTCTAATAAGATATCTCTGTCTTATGCCTAGATGTAGATAGATTAATATAGAAAGATATGTGGTGCTGTGCTTTTTAGTTCATTGGTCACTGTTTTCTTAATCTCACATTTATTTTATTCTGATATGTTATAATAATAATTTTCAATAATTAATTTGTAAGTGATAATAAAAGTTGCATAACACAAAACTGTATTTTTATCGCAAACCTGCATTTTATTCGATTTTCGTTTTGTACCTAAAAAGCACACCACAGTTAGAAGATTAAGTAGAAAAATATGTATTAAGAATATGACTAGACATTTCACTATGGTTTTGTAACACTTTTATATAAATTACTTAATATTAAGCTACTGAAAAGGTGCTTGCAGGTGATTAATATTTCTAGAAACTTTGTTTCTCTTGTAAAAGATATAGGTATATTGATAAATGGATATTCACTAAGTTAGACAATTTGGGACTTACAATGGTATATGGAATCTGCATAGAAAAATATTTTCCCGTAAGCACCTTTCATTTATACTCTTTAAAAAATCTGATAATATGGGTTGTTATTTACTAAAAGCTAGTAATATATCTAAAGTAAATGATTAAATATTTTTTGTATATGTCGATTTAAAATATTCAACATTATTTGAAATTCAAATTATATCTATTTTGGACACATGTTTACAGGTATACATAACATAAACGTTTTCAGGTACCTATTAATAATCCTTATAGTATATAAATAATGATATTACAATAATTATGGCAACATCTTTACCATATAAATGTAGCAAGAAGCTCAAATAATCTTTAACTACAATTTGGCATATTTTTACTAATAACTGTTAAAATAAATAAAGCAAACCAGACATAAATTGCAGGAAGTAAAAGTGAAGTATTTAGTTTCGTTCAGAAAATGCTAATTTGTGCAGTGGAGGTCCTTTTAGCAGCTCATCCTTATAAGCGGCGAGTATAGCACGGGATACACTTGGCTCTGACGCGCTTGTCTCCAAGAATTGGTGCATTATTCTAGAATTAACATAAAAATAGGTATATAACAATTAAATAAAAATATTGTTGTTCATACATGGAAGACAACATTAAATAATGGTTTAACAGCCATTTCATTACGCTATTTACTAAACTCTCTAATTAACCATGGTTAAGGAGCGGTTAGTGAACTAGTGCTCCTTCTTGATTTCTGGAATCTTTTACAGGCTATATTTTTATTGCTCAAGTAGTGTACTGCAAATTGTATAAGAAATGAGCCCATTAAAATGCAATTATACGTACCGGTTAGCGGGAGTTATTCCAAGGCCATCTCGCGCCTGTAGTGAGTCGGGATGGTCACCGATGGTATCCGTCAGTGCTGCCATCATTACGTCTGAAAAAAATAATTATAAATGACTTAAGGTTGTCTTAGCGAGCCAAAGGTTTAAGATAAGTATTAGGTATATTGTAATTGGCTGTATGGGTTATCCCTTTGCCTATCCCGCTCAAGAGGGATGAATTAAAAAAAAAAATAGGTATATTGTAAGCAGGTTGTATACACGAATTATACTTTTATACATATATTGCATTTTATTTGAAACTAACTGTTGCAAGTAAATTTGCCTGACACCTGCCCCCTCAACCCTAAATCATAAAGCGTCTATCATCTTTAAACATGTATACAATTAAATTATGTATACAAAATCATACATTATAGTTTTTTTTTACATATTTTACGAGTTTATTGTCATTTTTCCTCAAAAATTAGAGAGACATATTTAAATATGTATGTCACAGATAATAAAGTCACATTACTTTTCATAAAAATCCGTCCAACAGTTTAGTTTTATTATACTCATATGTGAAATGACTTGTGTATTAACCTGAAAATGAGAGAATTATCCGGTGTAAAAAGTGTCCTATATGTTGATTGGGACATTAAACCTACAACCATAAAAAGACGTAAAAATTCTTCCAGCATTTTCAAACTGATGTGCGAAAATTTATAATAATTATAGTTTTGAGTTCTGTGTGACTTACAAAAACATTTAGTTTTTACTTTTTATGGAAACTGTTAAAAGTACAGATTTTGCCTCTATAATACCTATTACATATAGGTGGTATACACAATAGGTCTATGGATAATGGATATATTTAATATTCCATACCATAAATAAACAATAACAAAAACAAAAACTGAATTTACTGAACTAACATGTTGTCTTAATTATTAGATTTGATTGTCTGTTAAATTATGAGATAGCAGTTTCGTATTACAATTTACAACATTATGTAGGTACACATTTTCATTCATCAATTGTTTTATTATACTGAAATAGATTGGTAAACTATATTCAAATCTCTTACAATTATTAATGAAAATAACGTGCCGTGTCGAAGTATTCTTAATTAATTGGGTTGCTTAGTCTAGGGCTAATTGTCTGTTTAGACGAAGGGAGTCTACGTCATATTCGAAAAGGTAAAAGTACGTTCTGGAATAGTCGAATACCTAATAACTGTTAAGTAGATGTATAATAAGTGAAAGCTTACCGAGTACTTTCTTCTCGATGGTGCGCGACAGTTGTCCTCGCTCGGCCTCCATCTCCAGGAACGACATGAACCGCTGCGTGGCGACGCGCGCTGACCACGGGGACCGATACAGCGACTGAGAGAACATCATCTAGGGACAACGGTTATTTCTTTACTAGGCCCGCCCTTATGTTATGTCCGTTATGTCTGCCCCCCTTTATTTCCACGGCTCGAATAGTTTTTTTTTTGCTCTCTATGCTATCTAGGGTTATTGGCCACTGAGTTTAGACTCATTGTTTTTTAAGATAATATAAATATTGTATTTAATATCTTCAGAGTAATCTGTTGGTTGTGTTATCCTTATAAATGTACTCAAAAATAAAGTAAAATATTTTACGAGACATGGAAAAGTAAATTCATAGTAGTAAAATAAAGGAAGATATCATTTTTAGAATACGATGATTGTAAAGTACGGCTTTAATTGCTACTAAATACCTTTGCAAGTTGGTAAATAATTTCTTCGAGCGTGTACTCCGTGTAGAGAGAGTCAGCAGCACGAAGCTTCTCCATCATCTCCTCATACTCCTCTTCACTGACGATTTGACCGTCACGGTCGAAATCTGATGTGCCTACAGATTGAAAGGTTCTTCTAAATAAAAGCCTAGATTTAAATATATTGACGATTGAATTAGTAGAGATGTTAATTTCAAAATTATTTATAAAGTTCGGACAGTAAATAAAACTTTGACAGGTCCAAAAATAAAAATATTATTTTCAATCTAATAATTTTATTTTTTTATTAAGCAATTATCTTACTAATAATATTAGTCTGTAGCATAGGATCATAAGTCCGCTTGACAGGTTCCGGTCGCAGGTCACTGGATACGGGTAGTGATGGAATAACTCCAAGATTGTTGCTGAGATCCCAGGTCTTGCCGGAGATTGAACGAATGATATCCGGGCTGCCTCCAAATGGGAATGATTGAAGAGGTACAGGACGATATTGGTACTCCTGTAGAAAAGCCGTATTCAAAAGTAAGCAAAGACCACAGTGTAGGTACTTTTACACTTGTACTAAATAATTATAGATACTTGGTGGTTATTCTATTTCTACCTTTACTTATCTTGTTTTCAATTAATTTTGAAGTCTCATTTCAAAGTTATTTATATCGAAAGTATATTCGTAGACTGTTTATGTTAATTAAATCAGGCTTTGATTCATTATATTGTGGTATTGTAGCTGCCTACACTTTGTTCTTCAAACGTTTTAAGAAGCAACCGACTGTTATATAATTCAGTAAAACCACTGAAATACCTAATTATTAACAGCTCGTCAAACTGTAAAATTTTAAAATAAAAAGCCTTTGCCTAATATTTTGTACAGAAAAGATTATATGCTCATTTGAATACTGTGCGGCCGAGAATCTATGTTGTAAAAAAAATATTTAAGCGAATTCAGTGAGTAGGTACTTATATTGAACAAGAACAATATGGTTTCATAGCCAATTTGTACAGTTCCAATCTTGAAAAGTTGAATACAAACTTAGGTTTTTTTTATTATGTGTTGTATTTACATCTTTAAAAATTTAAGATCTCTCTTATGCAAAACATTTTTACATTGTCAAAACTTCCACCAGCCAGAAAATTAATTGACACAAACGAGAAGGGCTGGCGAAATTGAGAAGGGCTGGCAAAAATAACTCTGCGGCCTTGTACATACCTACTTAAAACCTAGATTAGGTAAATACAATATAATATTCTATTTATTTATCAACTTCGAATCAAAAACCATGATCACTTTTGTTTATTGTGATCACTGTTTCATAAACGTCAATATATAGTTAAAAAATTTAATAACTACTATAACTATTAATAAAGAATGTCTGATTTATCAACACGAAGAGGGACTCGATCCTGCGACCTTTGAAATTTTGTCCTTGTCGGTTTGCAGACTAAACTATCGCGTTAATACTCATCATGTAGAACTATATGTTGCGACTAGATGTACCAATTTCTATTCGTTCGCCACAAAGTCAAAATAATTAGCAATTACTATTCCATTTTCTTAGAAGTCACGAAGTTAAACCTTCTAGACTGCCTGATACTTAATTTATTGTTTACTGTTTTGCGAGGTTATGAATCATTGTTGTGGTTAAACTTTCTTCAACAACATTGACTATTTAAGCGGCTGTAATAACGTTAACTAAATCAGAATTAGCCCAAATTTGCGAAACTACAATTTAATTAACATGAATACAGCCGGGTAAATGTATCTATCTATGCAAAATAACACGAATTATGTTTTCAACAGAATGGTATATGGGATATTTTTTAAGTAACAAATTGTAAACAATACATAATATGTAAGAGATTGGTATTGTAATAAATAATGTTACATATTTAATGTTTTTATATTCGTAGAAGCTCAACATGGTCTGAGCAGGTGTAGTAACATTACTAAAAATAATTTTTAAAACTTTTAGATTCTCGACTTTTATGTGTTCCCAAAGTATTAATACTAAGACTACTTCTGAGCCTTGAAACAACAATAAATAATTATTATTCTTAACGTAAAAAAGAATAACTAGGTACACTGTTCCAAAAACAATAAGACAATATATTTATTTTTATTTATTTCTTTTCCACTTTGAATCCATACCAGATATCACTTGTGTGTCAAATAAAAAGCACAAAAGTTCCCGCCTTTTATTAGACCGTTTTTGGTTAAAAAAAAAAAAGTATTGAACTTACAATACAGATAAAACAAAATATTAAGAATGTCGTAAAAGGCTAAAGACTATATTATGGTAAAGACATTACTATAATATCATAATATTATGTGTTGATTTATGAAATACTTATATTTATTATAATTCTACCAATTCCATACAATTATAATATGTATTTTTTGTAGTAAACATGTATATCATACATATACTATGTATGACGTTATTTGTCCTTGTTCTAAGTTCGTAATTGACCTTGTAGTTAGAGGTCTCTTGACCACTGGACATCTCACCACTGCACTGGTAATACAATATGTTGCAAGACCTTGTTACGTATAGCGTATTCTATTCTTATTTAATTAAGTAAATAAATGTTGCCGTGTGTATGAATTAAATTGTTTACATTTATATAAATATAGAATGAAAAATAAACCAATATGTTCAGGGATTCGAATCCGCGATCTCTGGAAAACCGTCCCGTCGCTCTAACAATTGAGCTACCGTATCGCTGTCCGTCTCGGTGAATCAAGCATTCCATATGTGATCGTCTTTATAGGAACGGTGGTGACATCTATTAGGCTCATTTCAAAAATCCTAACTTAAACAATAAAGATGTATATCCATGTTAAGCTTAATGAAGCTTTATACCGATAAAAACGATCACATTTGGAATGCTTAATTACCAGAGGTCGCGGATTCGAATCCCTGCCCGTATCGGTTTATTTTTCATTCTAGATTTATATAAATTAAAATAAGCTTAACATCGCTATACATGTTTATAGATATTATCAAACATAAATTGTTTAGAGTTTCATAATACCTACTGTCAAAATCACAACAACCGTATCTAGCGTTGAACTTCAGATTAGTTTCTATTGTGGTCAAGCCTTAGTAGAATATATATTAGAATAATTTACATACCGCATTGAATTATAAACGTAATTAGAAATATAAAATAACATCAAATGGAATCTCTTATAACTTGCTAAAACATTTTTAGGTTCTTGAAAAGTTTTTTAGCAAAGTGAAACGTAGTTCATAATTTATCTGTCCTCAGTGTTCGTAACTTTATTATTTCTTGTATATAGCAACTTGAACATATTCTTTATTATAGGGTGTTTAAGATTTTACTTATTATACCACAGCATGTAAAAAAATAAAACTCACCTTAGCATTTTGTTCCATAATGAAGTTTCTTAGCTTTTCTTGTTGAGCGTTTTCTTCAGCTGTTTTCAGATTTTGCGTGTAATGAGCGCGGAGGTAGTCGATATTAAACTTGATTTCTTGGAGAAAGGCAATTGCCTCCTCCTTAGTCATCTTAAATTAATAATTAAAGGATAAATTTGACTTAATTGGAATAAAATTTGCGTTAATTATTAACTTTATAAGATATAATCTACGATATACAAAGTCGAATTAAGATTTAAAGTTTTTAATCATATTAACTTGAAATGTTTAACGTGTCGCAATTTTTAATTAAATAACTTTGTGTTTCACCGATAATAATAAAACCACACATTAAGAAGAAGAGAAGAGTGAATAGGTTGCTAGGGTAATGCGCCTTACCACCTAAGACTACATTCAACTTACCATCAGGTGGTAGTCAAGCATTGCCCTACATAATATTAAAAAAAAAAGATACCCACCATCCCCTCTTGTAGGAAATCCTCTATGGCGGTGGTGACACCACGTTCATCGCCAGTCCAGAACACATACTCCGCCATGTCCAGTGGCGAGTACTGGACACCAGCGTATGATGAGTAGTGATCCATCTAATGTATAGCACATGATTGCTTAGTTCTAGCGCTTGGTAGCTTAGTACTACATGGAGCGGCGAGCTGAGACTTGGACTTAATCAAGCAGATATACATGCTCTATCTGCTGGTATGTGACCAGAGACAAATGTAGATAAATTTACAGTTGCAGCCTTTAATGGAAGGTTAGTGGGTAAAGAGCAACAAGAAAATTTAAAAAGAATGGTCTATGGCACAAATAGAAATGGGGATTGAGCACTCTTAAAAATACTTAGATAAATGGAACTACAAATCAAGATTAGCGCTTATCTATTACGATTAAACCTCTCTAAGTATAATAAACTTAAAATTTTCAGAATGTAGTTTTTATTATATAATTCAGCTTCCTCGATCAGAAGGGGAAATGGCAGAGATCTTAAGCTCTTACAAATTAGATATTCCACTACAAAATGTTACGGAGCAAGAAAAAGGACTCGCACAAAAGTTATGTGAGCAAACCTTTTCGCTTTATGACGTAACCCAGTCTGGGGAACGACTTAACCATAAAACGACTTAACGACAACCATTTACTTTAGATATAGTACGTATTTTATTTTTAGTTTAATTGAATGGTTGGTTTCTATTGTTATTTTAATAAATTAAATGAGAATTTGATAACTATTTCATAAATATGATAGTGATTATAAAACTTGCTATATAGTTTTATCTGAACTTAAAATGGTAGTTACATTATTTTTAATTTCCTTTGTAATGTCAGCGTTGAAAGCTCGTCGTACGGCTGTGTGCCCACTTGTGGGATTATTAGTAGCAGCTCCAGTTTGCACCAAACGCGCCGCGCCGTGGAATATCTAAAAATAAACATTTCGTTTTCAAACTTTAAGTACTTGCTACAGTTATGCATTTGGATATTGCTACGAATCTGTCTACCCGTTTTATGGATATATATGTTGGTTGGTAGAGTTTTTAGTTTATATAAATACGATACAGTAGCCAATTGTAAATCGTAAGCTAAAAACATAGTAAGTATTATTTTACACTCTATGAATCAAAATAGCATGATTTATAGAAAGATCCTAAATAACTAAAGATACAATTTTTTTTTTTACATATAATTTTAAATATGTCAATAGACAGACGAAGAGCGTATAATAGTTCTATGTTTTGTGTAACGATTTGGTAAACTGTCATAGTTTTCGAGTAAACTGTCATAGTTTTCGGGTAAACTGTCATAGTTTTCGGGTAAACTGTCATAGGGTAGGTACTGGTAGAACGCACATCTAAATTAACAATTCATATAATCTGTGTTGTATGTACCTTAGTAGTCTGTTCCTCAGGTGCAGGTGTGGTATGTACGGTGGCGTCTAGAACACTAACATGGGTTCCATCTTGTATCAGCAGTTTATGTACTCCTTCTGACGGCACATCTAACTGTGTCTGTGCATGGAGTTTAGGTTTCTGATCCCCCACAGCGTCAGCTGATGCATGTTGTTCTAACCGGGATACTAGTTCACCGTTCTCTTGCACTGCGCCTACAGATATTTTTTTAGAAAAAATCATGTTTTTGATCTCAATGTAAAACATATTTGTCATATTTTAGGACTTCAGTAATACTTTATCATTACACATTATATGATAATTAAATGTTTTATCTATCTTTAGTGTTATATACGTACCAAGTCTGTGAAATTCCATATGTTCCCTGTTTAGCATTCCAGGGTCGAACTCTTTACTAGAATCTTCTGTAATAAAAGAAGAAACTAAACATGTAATTTTAAGATATTCCGCGTATTTACTTACATTATTTCTATATAAGTAAGTACCTATAAGTAAGTAAAAGTTGAAAAATCTGTACTAATGTTATAACTTTGCCCGTTAAGCGCTAAATATATTGCATACTCTAAAAAGAATATAACTGAACAAAAATAAAAATATGTATTCCGTTTTGAAACTAGATATTCTGACAAATAAAACTTCACTCCAAAAAGACTGAGAAATGTTTACTGAAAAGTCAGAATAAATAAAATTGTTTTTCGACGCAACAAAATTCAAACAAAAATGTAGTGTCGAGTTTCAGATCAAAGCAAATAACTCTGTTTTCCACGTTAATTACAAACAAAATACATTTTTGTGTCGAGTCACTGAAGGGTCGACCTCAGACCTTTTCACTTCGTAGTCCACATTAATATTTATAGACTCTAGAGTGAGATACACACCATAAATAACAGGAGATTTCACGAAATATATTTTCATTTTCATCAGATTAGCAATCAAATAGCTCTGACCTCTGTTATAAAGTACCAATTAGAAAGACTTATAAGACTTAGTGTTTATAAATTTATGTTTTTTTTCATCATATAATTATTTATATGTATATAATCTCATAGGATTAATATCTCCTTTTTATAAAAAAATATGCAACCAATAATTTAATCATATACATTTATAGATTAGTAAATGCTTAGAAAGGCGTTTATTAATGAATGGTATAATCTATACATATAATAAAATTGTCAGTGATCCATTCATGTAATGGAATTAAAAAAAAAACATTATAGGGGTGCTTTATAAAAGCAAGAGAACCCATAACAATGGTTTTTCAGTTTGTCTGTTTGTCTGTTTGTCTGTATGTCTGTATGTTTTAGCATGCTAATCTCAGAAACAGCTTAACCAATTTGAATGCGGTTTTCAGGAATATTTTATCACAGTCTTCACTTAACATTTAGTGTTTATTTTATCTAAATTGGTTAAGAAATAAAAAGTTATGAAAATTTATGTCAATGACGTAATAAGTACCATGAAAATCTTATTCTATATACATGTAATAAATCTGTAGAGGAGTAGTCTTTGTACATTGAAAATATTTAAAAAAATATACCAGGATGTGAAGTAATAACTAACAGAATCCATTTTCAGCATTTTTAAAATCTTTGTCTGTTTATCTGTTTGTCTTTTAGTTGTGCACACAAAAAAAGTATTTTCAAAAATTCATTCAGCATATAACCTTTATATAAACAAGAGAACCCAAAACAATGTTTTTTTCATTTTGTTCATTTTGTCTGGTCGTCTGAATGTCTGTATATTTGTGCACGCTAATCTCAGAAACGGATTAGTCGATTTGAATGCTGTTTTCGGGAATATATAGTCATGGGATCCACATGGGATACACTACGTAACGGATTTTGATGCATGATGTTTTTTTTTAATAGATAGAGCAGTGGCGTAGCGTAGTGGGGGCGGCGGGGGCGGCCCGCCCCGGGCGGCACTTTATAGGGGGCGGCAAAATTTAACAATAAATAAAAAATATATATTTTTATCGTAACTACAAATTTGGACCGATTGAAAGGAGCACGGAATTTTTCATTACTTATTTTGTGACGAATTCGGGGAATTCCTTTTCTTTGAATGATATTTTGTAGCGACTGGCAACAACGTCTATACAGACTTGTGGGAATTCCCCGTTTATGACTAACAATCAGCGAGAATGACTTCTATTACATATATATTAAGTTCAATATAGTTTATCACACGTAAGAGAAAGCCCCTTTAAGGTACGGGGAATAACGTGCTTTGACAAAGTTTTATTGATGGATCGTCAGTTGTCCAATTCACATTGTCTCGTATTTTAATTATGTTACGCTTTCCAAATTGTGATTTTTGTGCAAATAAGTGCGTGTAGTGGTTGTGAAATTATTGAACAACTTTCAACTGAGTGAGTATTAAATATTATATTTATCTAATTGTATGTTGGACTATCTGATATGTTGTTCAAACTTCAAACTTTAATTTATTAAAATAAAAAAGAAACGCCGAAGTGCATAAAAGTATTTTCACATTTCAAAGGGATCTTGATCGGAAACTGTGATATAAATTTCAATTTAATATGTGTAAGTACTCGTTCCTATGAAAAAAGGTCTTGACAGACAGACGGTCAATGAAATGATTTAATAAAAGTAAAGATAGATAAAGGCTCAATTTTTTTCCTTTTGGGTACAAAACCCTAAAAACGGAAAATTTCAGTAAAGCAAGGTTTTTTTTTAATATCCTAGGTACTTCTTTTGAAATGTTCGATAATTTTGTTTACAACACTAACTTGTACTTTTCTCATTTAATATTTTTTTGATTTTAGCATCAAAAATGAAAAGAGTAAAAGAAAGTGGGGCTTCTTACCGTAATAAGAGAAGAGCTAAGTTGGAAAATATTAGAGCAAATGAACAAGCTTTACTTAAATATGTGAAAAGTGTTGTTCCTGACACGTCAGATTCCTCGTTAGGCTTAAATTCATCACAGACAACTGGGCCTTTAAACCCAGAACAAGCTGAAAAAATACAAGAACTTGACATTGTTCCTAAAGATCAAATTCCAACAACATCCACTGCATTAGTGTCTCCATCTGTATGTTCAGACATGGACATGCATAGTTCCGAAACAGAGATTGATACAACATCATCATTGTCTGCTATTCAGTACCAAAGACGAAAGGAAAATTTCGACGATATTGGAAAATGGCCTGAACACATAGACGACAATATTCGATTGCATCTCATTCAGCAAGGACAGGAAATTGTTCAGCATATTGATACTAATTTCGCTGAAATGTCAACAGTAACACGCTCAGATTCGTGCTCTTTAAAATCAAAAGGAGAGACAAGAAGGCTTACTAAGGATTGGTTTTATCGTACATTGACTAACGGCGAAAAAGTTTTACGTACTTGGATGGCTTATTCTCCAGCTAAAGCATCATTATTTTGCTTTTGTTGTCGTTTATTTGAGAACGTAAGTACACCGAATGGATCTAAATTTTGCTCATCTGATGGATTTAATACTTGGTGGAAATTAAATCCTAAGGTTTCAAGTCACGAATCAAGTGCACTACACATCCAAAATTATTGCAAATGGAAGGAGTTGGAGAGCAGACTTCAAAAATTACAGACTATTGACAAAAAAGAGCAAGACATAGTGGCAAAAGAAATAAAGAAATGGCAGGAAATTCTTATCAGAATGTTTGATATTATAAGATTCCTTGCCAAACAAAATTTGGCTTTACGTGGACATATAGAAAACGACACCGGTACCAATAGAGGAAACTTTTTAGAATTGGTTAATTTAATTGCAAAATACGATCCTGTACTTGTAAGGTCTAAAATATCTGGCAAAATTTCAATCACTTACATGTCACCACAAATACAAAACGAATTTATTGCCATTTTGGGAAATAAAGTTCGCCAACATATCATCGGACAAATAAAAAAGGCTAAGTATTATTCAATTATATTCGACAGCACTCCAGATCTTTCTCATAAAGATCAAACAAGTCAGGTATTAAGATACGTAGTAATTGAAAATCAGGAAGTAAAAGTAATGAAATCTTTTATAGATTTCATTGAAACTAAAGACAAAACTGCTGAAGGAATTTCAAAGATGATTTTGGACAAAATTCAAGCTGATGGCCTAGATATAAGCAACTGTAGAGGCCAAGCATATGATAATGCTGCTGTTATGGCTGGAAAGTATTCAGGAGTTCAGCAAAGAATTCGAGAAATAAACCCTAAAGCTGAATTCGTACCTTGCTCAAATCATTCGTTAAACCTAGTTTGTTTACACGCTGCCTCAGTTGAGGTGGATTCACTAACTTTTTTCGGCACTTTAGAACGTTGCTATTCTTTTTTTTCCTCATCGACACATCGTTGGGAAGTTCTGATAACAGCTACAGGCAAAAGCTTAAAAAGGGTTCAAGACACGCGGTGGAGTGCAAGAGGCGATGCCGTAAATGTGACATGGCATCATTACAAAGATATTCTCGTCACTTTGGAAGAACTGACAGAGGCAGGTGAAAGCTTAAACACTAGGACAGATGCAGGTACTTTACTAGTTTCGATGCAGTCATTTTCCTTTCTTTGTTTTTTGGGCCTGTGGCAACCGGTGCTACATGAAGTGAATGATGCACAAAAATATTTACAAACAAGGGGACTTGACATAAGATTGTGCGCTCAGAAAGTAAATGCTTTGCAGATGATATTGACAGAGAAAAGAGAGGAATGGGCAAATGGCGCTGTAGGTTATGCAAAAAATATGTGTGAAGAACTTGGAATTTCCATAAAACCTCGGAGGCGCATAACAAGAAAGCATATTTTTGATGACGGAACTAGAGATGCTAACTTGTCTTGTGAAAATGAGTTGAGACGAAAGCTGTTTTCTTCGTTAGATAGAGTTATTGCAGAAATTCGTGAGCGTTTTCAACAGCTACAGAATTTAACGGATAAGTTTGCTTATCTAACACCGGCTATATTATTAGATCCAGACAACACTGAATGTAATCTAGACTACGCATCTGACGAAATTGACGAGCAGGATTTCAAGCTGGAAAGACTTCGACTGCGGACTTTCGTTGTTGCTACAGGCAACGAAAATGAATTGATTAATGCAGACTCACTTGAGTTATTTAAATTTATTGTTAAATCCAAGCTGGAAGATACTCTGCCCAATATTTTAATAATGTTCCGAATATTTTTCACAGTTGCTATAAGCAATGCCAGCTGTGAGAGAAGTTTTTCAAAATTGAAATTGATTAAAAATTATTTAAGATCGACAATGAGTACTCTAAGACTAACTAATTTGGCTATTTTGTCTATTGAGCAAGAGGTGTGTGATGCGATAGACATTGACGGTGCAATAAAAGACTTTGCTCTTAAAAAAAGTAGACGTATAAATTTTTAATTAAAGACGGAAGTTTTGTTTTGTTTTTTTAAGAAATACTCATATTACTTTTCAATAAAAATAAAAATGTTATATAATAGTATCGTTCTAGTTCTAAATAAAAATTGATTTTATTTAATCTTGTCGATCCTCAAGGTGTACCTAATCTTAAGTGATAGGTACCTAAGTTAAATCAATGTATCTAATTGGTTAAAGTAAAAGAATTTTTGTATTAATAAACGTGATTGTAAAACTTAGATAAACTGTTTTTTATTTAAAATCTAGCCTGTATAATACAAAATAATGATGACTGTTCTCTCCGAAAAGTTCTCTATAATTAATGTATGTAATGCATAGTATACATTAAAATAAAATACCTAAATAAGAGGGCGGCAAAATTGTCTTCCGCCCCGGGCAGCCGACACTCACGCTACGCCACTGAGATAGAGTGATGCAAGAGGAAGGTTTATAATATGTATAATAACATGCTTAATATATTAGAGAGCCACTGATCATTTCAAGATTTCTTATGCGAAGTCGTAAACAAACACATTGTTTTGCGCTTACAATGCAAACGCTGGCTGAACTCTACGAGATAGATCAAAATAATGTACTAAGTATTGCATACCTTAAAAAGTTCTACAAGAAAATCCGAGATGGTATATGTTTATCTCTTAGGGATAACCCACAATAGCAAATTTTTATCCTTTACTTTTTAAGAAAAATAATAGGTTATTTACGAAGTGATTTTAAGAAATACAGCTTTAATCTTTATCTAATTAAGTAACTTAAATACATTTCACATTTAATATGGAACAACATAGCCCTTTACGGCATGTAATTTAAATAAATATTTTCAAAGATATTACAGATTTAAAATATAGGGTCTTCGCGTTTGCGGCTGTACGGTCTACCGGCGCACTCTGGTATTGTGTTATACGTCTCAAAAAGGGCTTTTGTGAATTTTGTTTTTTTTTTTTTATAAAACTAGACCTTCAAGTTGATGGTGAAAATAACGTCGATTGTGTAGCTCAGAATTCCTCAAGTGTACATAATCACATTTTGTTTATGTTCAATGAAAATTTGTAAGTGTGATATATGGTTAAAATGGTTATTAAGTACTCCGTTTAAGAAGTATTTAAATGGACGTTTAAGTAAAAACAAGAGAGGTATAAAAATAATTACAGCACCTAATATTGTATCCTTATTAAAAACTTTAAATATACTTTTGACAGTGAGCGATGTTTGCCGATGTAGTAATTTTGATTGTATCACTTAAAATAAGTCATATAGAAGCCAATACAAAAAAGGGAAGTGGGAATTGTTTTACTACGAATTTAAGGCGTGCCGAAGCCGCGGGCAAAAGCTAGTGTAACATAAATAAAATGGTGTTATTTCACTTTAATTACCGGTATGAATATGTTTTCTGATTATTTAATTTTAACTACGTTATATTTGTTTTTAATATATCTTTTAACAAAAAACTTTAGCACGGATAGCTATAATGCAACAATATATATAGAAACCTATCAGATACCACACTAGTACTCTTATGTCAACACCTATATCATAATCATAAAACCTTTATTTTGTCATACATGTATTATTTCTATATATATCAAGTCAAGAAACTCCAAAGGTCGAATATGTCATATAATGAT
Source organism: Napeogenes sylphis (assembly GCA_959347405.1). Lineage (NCBI taxonomy): Eukaryota > Metazoa > Arthropoda > Insecta > Lepidoptera > Nymphalidae > Napeogenes > Napeogenes sylphis. The sequence continues at coordinate 21,354,558 of OY365788.1, read as the reverse complement.
GGATGTTGATGGATTCCTTGACTATCAATTTTGTTAGAAAACATTGGCGTTTGACAATCACTCAAATAATATCCATTTCATTTAAGATTAATTTCATATTTTTCCATTTACTGATACTATATAATACTTATTGTTTTTCTATAATACTGATTGATTGATTCAATATAATTTATTCGTTAGATTTAATATCGTAGCGTAGTAATCGCCTTAAATTTTATAATTTTTTGTACCTCAAAATTCAATTATACGCGCCCTTATACCATATAATATAAACCTAATAAAATCTAGATCGAATTATCACTAAAAGGATTAAAAATCGATACATTTATCGTTTATCAAAGGCTTTACTATCTAGCTAGTGATGGGGAAATTAACATTGTCAACAAGTGATAATATAGATATTTGATAAATTATGAATACCATTATTTTTTACGAAATCTTACCTAGTTTTTAATCATATACATTTAGACATCTGAATTTAATTGACTAAATTTTGAGAAATGTCAAAAGATGAACTATATCTTAATTCAGATAACCCTCGAAGAACTAATAAGTCAGTTTAAAAAGCCAAATGAAGATTATTTTGTAATTTTAATCATAAAACAATGTCTGAAGAAAAATCCACAAAATGTAAAATAAGGATAAACTCTTATTAATTTTAAACTCAAGGACGCAAGGACTAAGGCTGTGTTTACACAGCTGTTCAAAGTGCGGGGGTTTAGTAACCGTTATCGCCTACACACAGGATGCTGCTAATTGTTTCAGTATAATAAATTTCTTAAAAATATGACCATTCTTTATAGCTTATATTAGTTTAATATAATAAGATAGAATTGAAGCCAAGGTCTTACATACGTACTTGATATTTGATAAAATAAATAACGTAAGGTTTTTTGGGTTAAAGGCTCTTATCATTTTAATGTTTTAATAAATTTCAAAAATATATTATTATAACTTTGGTCCTTAAGTCTTATATTGTAATAAACGAATAAATTAATAAATTAGATAAAAGCCATAAGATAATGAAAATTGATTCTTGTCAAACATATATCAAATTCAACTTAAATTTCCTTTTATATATTCTAGTTATAGTAAAGCATGAATTTATATTTTTATTTATTTATAATAAAAATATAAATTCATGCTTTACTATAACTAGAATATATTATTTATTTATAAGCATGAATTTATATTTATATTTATTTATAAAGCGTGTATGTTATTTTTCAGTCATGTTGGAACCGTTCAATGCATTCTAAATTTCAATTACTTCAGTCATAAATCACCATTTCAATTTTATTTGGCACCAAAAACGTGATTTTAAACACAAAAAAATAAAGAATATTAATAAAAAAACAACAAATTTTAATTTAATAAATCTGTTTAAAAAAGTCTTACCCATTTTCAGGTTTTCCAATTCCTTGACCGGAACATCCTAAAATATAAAAATTTTCAGTAAATGTAATTTTCATATATTTTTTTATTCTATACTAACTATTAAGTCGCAATATTAACTTTTGTAACGTTAAAATGATTATATAGACAAAAATAAAAGAGGGTAAGTCACTAATAAATCGTATTTACATACTTTTAAAACGTTGTTGCTTTGAATATCAATGAGTTAACATGCGAATGTAAAAATAACTTTGGTATACAGAGTATATAAAGTCATGTTACATGATATTTTTTTTTTTTATAACCTTAATATTTGAAAAATTGTTTTGAACCTAAGTAAGCACGTGGACACAAAGTAAAACGAAATGAATCACGTTCCATATACAAACAAAAATCTAAATAAGATTCGATTAGTCCGCCATTTTGTCGTTTGGATTACAGATTAAAAAACAAAGGGTCAGCGGCCGCTACACGTTTACTAGCTCATGAATTTGTTCACAATAATCCAATATACGCCGTAATTTTACTAGATTGAACATTCTAAGATACTGAAATACCTGTAAAATTTTCATAACTATGTTAATCGTAATTATTGTCAAAATTTGAAATAAAACTGTACTCACGGACTTAGGGTCTCCCGACTCCCGCCCTGAAACAAATACATTATATTTATAAACTGTAAACAGTAACATTTTCAATATTTTAAGGCTATAACTTCTATTACATATAATTCAGGTAACATTTGAAAACTTAATGGCGAAACTATATATTTCTTGAAGTATTATTTAATGAAAAGTTGAGTCAAGAACACCCTGCATTAAATACGAAGCCTTACAAGAATAACTTCTTGCTTTTCCTGTTAAGTCCCGGTAGACTAAACAAAGCATACCCTTATAAATACATAATCAAACGAGAAAATCTGTTTCCTAACTTTTACGTAACGTATCTTTTCAAAAGAAATAACTGTCATCCGTTTAAATCTCGAAATTCAAAAAAAGATACTGCATATTGTAAAAAAAAAGCGTATTAAAAAGCTTATTTTTGTGAAAAATTAATTCTTAAAAAAATACTAACTGTTTTTAAATGGAATGGTAATCTTGTCTCTGGTCTTCAGCATACATTTTAATAAAATGGTTTTGAAATAAACGATTCCACAGCTATTGTATTCAATTTTTAATTTATTACACATCTAACATATTTCTAAATTTGTAAATCAGAAGAAAATTAAATTATATTTATAAGTAATAAACCATGTAAGGTGATAATAGCTTAGAAAACACTGCAATATGTGTCTTAATATATATTTAACATATCTTCATATAAAACCCATATTTAGGTCAATAACACAACACTGTTAATATGCAAGCTATATAATTATGTAAATATCATATAAGGAAGACTGACTGCATATATTATATTATCATGCTGTTTATTGACTGTAAATTATGTTCCTACATAAATATATTATTAAATCCGCCCTGTAGTCGCTTGGAATAGCACTGCCCCATTTCTTCCTGAGGGTGTAAGGGCCGGCTAAGGGCCAAAAGGCTGGAGAACCATCCTGTAACACTTATCCAGAGACGGTAAGTAGCGGAGATTGGTTCTATAAATGTTTGCCTAATATGCGCATAAATTGGACATATTACGGAGATAATAATTGAGGTGAAAGCAAATATGTATTCAAGAACAATATTGTTTTACTTGGTACTAGGTTTTCGATTTAACTTTTAGTTTGATTTGATAAGGTACTACAGTTAAACCTACTTTAAAATTTATTTCTATTACTCACTCTCAGTAAAGGTACAAGAAACTATTTTGAAAGATTTTGTTGATATTGTATATTCTTATAAAAATTAGTAATCTTAACATTAAATTTTAATCACAGAAATTTGATAGCCTTTAATTATAATAAAATGTAAATTTGTAAGGTCTATAACAATTAAAATGCCTAATCTGTGATCCTCAACGTCATCTTCAAGCTTATTATATTATGTTGAACTTAATGATTTTCAATTTCCTTAAGGTATTTGCACTGTGGGAAAACGGTAAAAAATCGTAGTCCGCTTCCTAAGTATATTTATTCATTGTGATGTAGAATATTTATATATATATATATTCCAACTTTTTTATTATATGTAATAAAGAAAATGTACAGAAAAGATCTAATCTAAATACTAATCTAATCTAATAAAAATACAAATATTACACTCAAACTTTAACACTGTGTATCAGCACAAGGACAGCTTGATGGTTTTGGACCTTATCAAGCAACGATGTTATTTCAGCAACACTTGACAGAAATTAGCTAACTTGAGGATATAGCTACAAATAGCAAATAGATTTATTTTGTATACTAGTGGTCTGCAACGGATTTGCCTGTTTTACTTTAAAAAAAAGTATGCAAGGTACTGATTGGTAGATTATTTATTTTTATTATTTTAAATGACTGAATATGTATTTGTGATTCACAAGATCGGTTAAAAATAAAACGCACAAAATTTAATATAATGATATAGAAAAGGATATATTACATAATACAAAAATAGCTCAAAATTTGAAAAAACTTGGATCTAATCAAGAATTGGCTTAAAATCAATAATAAATAAATGGTTTTTTTAAGGGTTAAACTAATAGTATTTTCTCAATATGACCATAAACATATAGAACAATTTTAATCCTATTCAGTCCGTTTTAAAAAAGATTAACTTTAAAAAAACAAATGACATTGTTCTCAAATATGTATAAGTATTTTATATACTAAGCAAATTAACTATATGTAAAGATATTAAGTAGTGATAAGTTGCTAGTGCAAAGTAGAGCTCAAGTACGTATTCTGTACTGAAGGATTTCCGTTCTAAGAGCCTTTGTACTGACTCGGTCGATACTCTACCAGTTTTATCACTTCTTGTCAGATAGTTGAGACCAACTAGAACATAAACTGCCACTGCGCTAAAATGTGTATATATATATATATATATATATATATATGTGTGTGTGTAGAATGGAAAATAAACCGATACGGGCAGAAATTCACTCCCGCAACTTCTGGAAAAACATCCCCGGACAGTTTCTTTTTCATTCTATATTTATTTAAGATCTAAATAAGTCGCACATACGTATATAAATAAATACAATGTATATAAATATTATCAGACATATATCTGTTTATTATGATAATAAAAGATAAATGATTTATATATGTATATCTTCCAAACTGATGAAAGGCTATATTTTATAAGCAAATAATAATTTAAGTCACAACCAAAATAATTGCTGGTCTAATACACTTAAATAATGAATTAATTAGAAATAGTTAGAATCTCTTCTTCTTTTCTTTCTCGCATTTCAAAATAGAATTTAATATTAAGAAGACAATAAATTTACATTTGTTTCATATTATCTTATTTTTAACATACCGAGTTGTAAATAATATTATTTTATCTGTATTGGCTTGCCTTTGTAGACAGCAATGTGATTTATAGTTCTTTCATCGAAGCTTATACTTGAGCAGATAGTTGAATTTAAGTTCCAGAAGATAAATTTTATATATTTCGGCATATATATATATTTTTAATAAATAAGTAGAAAAGGTGCAGCAGATAATTTAAAAATATAATCTCTTATTCGCAAGTAAGCGAATGTGACTAAAATCACCTTAAATATTTTTTATGTGTACCGTCATTATTACTATCCTAAAGATTATTGTTTACTTATAATTCTTGAAAGTTTATTTTAATTCTATATGGTACCTATAGTGTATGTTAAAAATATGTTATTTATACTTTTTCCATAATTATAGTTAAGCGCTTGTTTAAATTCAAATAGACTCTGCATATAATTATATTTTTTATGAATATTCATTATTCGGTAACAATTTTCGTAGTACCGTTGTATTATATTGTATTATTCAAGTCACGTAGACGTTAAGGTCCCACACCAACACGAAAAAATTACTTTGACATAATGCGGTGAAAAATGTTGGATTTTTGTATGAAATAAATATAAAGTTTTTCTTTTTTTCTTCTTTAAAGATTATAATTACTAAATTGAATATTATTGAGGGATTGTACTAAGTTTTTCATTGATGACAAATCATATTAATTGGTTACTTTAAAATATCTGTATTTGATATATAAATATAAATATAAATATATTTCTATCAGTATAGTAATAGACGCACATTTTCCATATAGTCATCAAAGCTTATGCGATTCAGTGATTCTTCACACCTCATCAAGCCACTCTATATATATAAAGAATACTTTGTCCTTTTTATAACACTGTCAGTATTTCTATAGATCAACTTTAAATAATAATAAAATGAAAAATAAACTTATAGTGGCCGGGATTCGAGCGCGACTTTTGAGAAATATATCGCTAGTTATACAAAAAAAAATCCATTCTTTAGGATAAGATAACAATAAATATTCTAAAAGACCTCAAACACATAAATCTTACATAAAAGCCATCAGCTATTCATTCTAAGATCCCGTAGCACTTGCGTAGCGTGTTGTAGCACTTTCGTAAGAAGCTGTGGCGTTATGTCGTTTTTAAAGAAATAATATTATTTAATTTTAATAACTTTGCATAGGGCGTTTTTAATGTACAAAGAGGAACATAAAACCATCAGCTCAGCTATTCACTCTTGTATTCCGTAGCACTTGCGTAGCGCGATGTAGCTTTTTCGTAGAAAGTTGTCGTTCTTGAAAATATATATATACTTTTTTAACGTTTTCAACGAAAAAGAGTAGAAAGTTAAACATAAATATTAATTAAAAAAGTTAGGCTATCTTCGAATGTAATATTACAGCTCTTAGAGGTTTTTTAATGAACTTTAATTATTTTCAGCAAAACCAGTACGATAAAATATAAAAAACAAAACAATAATTAAAACATAAAGAACAAAACAATAATTATAACCAATGTAATATTTTCCGAAACCAATTACAGTTTTCTAGCAAACAGAATATAAATATAAAATATAATTCAAGAAAGAAAGAAAAAATGAAAGATTTGTGTTAATTTTCCGGAAAGAAAATCATCCTTACGGAAAAAAAAATCATTGAACATATAGTCAAGTAGTTCGCTTTAGTAGACTTGATTTATACTTTTTATAAGATCATAATTAAATTAGAAAAAAAAAAACAATATATATTTATTATAATTCCCATATATCTGACGTAAATTAGGAGCAACATTTGAACAACATTTGAGCAACAAGATTGGAACTACTATTTTTTTTTACCACTTTTCGACTTTTACTTTTATACGTAATTCTTGTAGACTGACAGCGGTTGGTTTTAATAACAAGTAAAACCTATTTAATTATATCTTTGTTACGTGTAAAAACGTTATTTTTAACAAATCGAACTGGCAATTAAGGCCAGGATGATTTTTAATCTCTTTCATATCTCCTTCCATTTTCTCGGAACACTCGGCTATTCATATTCGGACAAAAGGCAGACTAAGTCTTTGTCCGTTCTATGAATAAAGCTCTCATTATTTTTTTGCAAAAGTGCGATAACGATAACTGACCCTACACAGTTGGACGGTATTAATTAACGAATATAATAACGATAAATCTTACCTTACCTAAGAGTTCTATTAAAATAAAGGCTCTTTTCTCTATGATGACTCTAAGTTAAGATAACACAAATAACTATTCGTCACCTCGGTCGGTTATAAATGCATTATAGTAAAGAAAATATCTAAAAGAATTAATATGTAATAATATATGATGTAAATGTTTTTCTTTGGTCAAAAATATATTATTTGTTTATTATTAATTCGTTATAATAGAATATGATATAACAATCATAATATATCATAGAAAAAATATTTAAAACGATACGCCTTCAGTTTAACCCAAAAATTTTTTAACTAATGTTTATATACTGATGTATCAATAAATATGATGTGAATATAACTACTAAAATATTTATTAGAGCCTGCCTTTGTACACTAAAATAGTTTTCTTGAAAGGGGGTGAAAACCAAAAAATAAATAACAAAGGCTTGAAAAACGTACAAATAGATCATGTTCGCTCAAACGTAAAAACAAAAGCAAACATTTTTATTTGCTTTTGTTTCAACTATGGTCGGTTTAAAAACAAATAATACTTAAGAAATGTTTTACTAACATCGCTTAAATAAAAATTCTGTTTGAAAATAAATTATTGAACATTAGATAAGAGGCTCATTATAATTAAAATAAACTTACATAAAACCCTCAGAACAGTACTCATGAAAGTTCTTAAAATAGACTAAACATAAACACATAATAATCTACCTTGCATACCTTGCAGACTAAGTTTATATAGGACATGGAATTTCATAGTTTCAACACAAAGCAAACATATTCCACAAACAAACAAAACACATAGTTGTGTTGGAACCGAGTTGTGCATGAAAATAAGGGTAGCCATTAAACAAATTACAAACTTAAACGCATTGTTTCTGAACGATATAATAATATCAGCAATGCGAAGGTTTATTTGAATAACTAATGAAACAAATATTATATTTAATTAAAATATTATATTACATAAAATATTATATATATATAAAAATACTTTAAGTATCTATATACAAACTATATAGATACATAAAGTATTTTTATTACATTTCTAATTTAAATTTAATTATAGCCGAATCTAAACCAGTTGTCGCATATTCAATGTAGAATGTTCTAGAATATATGATTATACAATACACGTATGTATATGACTCAGACAATAATCTATTATTAGATGCACCAAATTACATAACATTTATTGTAATTGTCATGTCTATAGCACTAACAATTACTTTAAAATTAATGTTGAATTTACAGATTTGGTCAAGTTACGTCATTAGTATATGATTTATGAATGCATACATATTATATTCATTTATAATACTTAATTGCCCCCAAATAGGTAAGTATAAAACAAAACAAAAACATTTGGTACAAAACTGATCTCTTACAGGCAACCCATAAGAAAAGGGACAATTTTCTTTTATTAGTTGGTGTATAATATAATTAGACGAAACAAAATAATGTTGTTTTCTTAATTGCTTTTTCTTGTATTATTTTTTTATGTTTTAAGCGCTCTACTCTATGTTTGACTGACTGGTAGAGAATGCTTTTAAGTATTAAGTCCGCTTATTATACTAGTTTTAGCAATAAATAACTTAATAAAATATTACTTACAAACATATTATAATATGAATGCATACATTGTCATCTTGTATTCCTCATCCACCTTATAACCGACAATATTTATGTAGGCTTGTGAATGTAAATGCAAATAAATATTGCGAACATTTTAAAATAGAATACAAAATAAACAAACTCTGTAGCAACAAAGTAATAATACGCCATCTTGGTTCAAAACAAAACAATTTCAATGTCAAGAGCAGGAAAACGCAAATGGAAATGAATAACCTTTAAATAAAACGTAATCGGATACAACCTCGTAATGCGTATTAACCTAGATCCATATATATATATATATATAATCAAATAAGAACGAAACAAAATCTGTTCGTTGATTGATTTTTGACAAAAATAATTGTTACTTGTTAGTCAATAATATTTTTTTAATAATTAACATTGAATGATTTTTGACAAAATTTGTGATTGAAAAAAAAATCTGTTTTTAAATCATGCAAAAATTACTGGACAATTTTCGATTAAAATTTGTGGTCATTACTGGTCAGAAACAACATATGGATACTTAATTCGTCAATAAATCAGTATTTTTTAAGAAAAGATTGTTCGGGCTCTAATATAATTAAATTAAAGTACTAAATTACAAATTACGAGCAGATAAATTTGCTGGCATCAGCTAGGAGATAAATAAAAATGGGGCTTAAGTTAAAAGTATATTACGTAACTTTTAAATCAGTATAATATTTTCTTAAAAACCTAACAATAAAATATGAAATAAAATAAAATAAAACATGATTAATATTAGATTTATAAGAGTGTTTTTCAATAAATAACAAATATCTAACATACTATAAAAACAAAAGATACTTTTTGTGAAAACGAAATCTGATAGCCAAAGTTTCACCGCCTCTAGCACTATGTAACACTTTTTACACAGATATAGAATATCTCATTAAAGATTAGTAAAAAGTTTCAGTATCTTTTGTTGGTATTTTTAACATCTAACAAAATAGTAACAAAACTTAATCTGTTTACTAAATATTTTTGTTTAAAGTAACTGCTTTTTAATGGAAAAATATAATTCAAAACAATAGGTTTATAAAATGTTTATGCTGTAATTATAGATTATTATCCCTATTAATATTTTTTATTTTGGAAAATTCTTTAGTTGTATCGAGTAAAGACAAAAATTGATTTGTGCTATAGTAAGAAAACTACATACATATGTGGTGTTAGATTTTGCCGCTACTTTTGGTCTAAATACAAAGGAATTTGTTTAAATTCTGAAATAACTAAAAATGGCTTATGTTTTGACTTGAGTCTCTGGTACTACTAGTTTAATCTAAAACAAATATGTCCGTTCAATACAAAATACAAGCTTATAAGAAAATGTAAGAGAATATTAAAGACCGATCGATTTGACTGTCCGGAGCACACCAATATCATAATTATTCAATATTTATATAACCCCCTAGAGATGATTCGCATAATAAATCTGATGTTAAGATATTAATGAAGTAACCGTCAAAATTAATACTTCGCAAACCAGTATATATTTAAATTAATTACAATATAGGTCTCATATTAACAACCGTGATGGTAATTACATTGATATGTAAATATATATTTGTAATCAATTTTAGGTGTCCTCTTGTCTTATTGGTTTATTTATAAATTAAATCTGAATCACAAAGAGGATTGTTAATAAAATTTCACTGTCACTTTGTATTCTTCGCTTCGCAACTCTATAGCCATTTTTATTTTTTATACCAATAGATAATATATATTTATATTGGTATTGGTATTTTTGATATTCCCCGTCAATCATACCAAAGTTGAAATATTAAATTACTTACCCATATCAGCCACGGGAGCAGCGAAAGTTTTGAACACGCAGATGAGAAGAACAGCGAATCTCAGCGTCTGCCTCATCTTATTGGGTTCTGTTAAAGAAATACGAATATAAAATAACAATACAATTTTATCGATTATATCAATATTTTATTCAGGTGTACACATACTTGTCCTAAGAATGAAACTGATATTGAGATAGTAAAAGCTAAAAATAATTGTAACAAACAAATAGTATTAAGATAACTGGTGTTATATTCTTACTAATCTAAACGGTACGCTATGTCATATTTTAAATTTGTTTTTTTTTTTTATATTTCAGATTTGAGTAGTATAACCGATTGGCAGCAGTGATTGGTTCGATTTGTAGAGAAGCAGCGTAGTGTATTATAAGAGTATTTTCGATGTTGAGTGAGAGTGTCGGATTCTTATTCCTTCCATAATACTTTTCCACCCTCTTTCATTCCTCCCTTTACATGGAGGATGACAACACATATGCAACTTTTCATGTTTGCGATTAATATCCATGGGCGGTAGCGATTTACCATTAGAAGGAAAAATGTTTGTAGTGTGTACAGGTACAAGTTTGTAAGTGTGAGTTAGTTAGTTTGTATGTAGTGTGTGTGTAATTAAGTGTAATTAGTGTACCTAGTAACGTGTGAATATCAAACACAGTTTACTGAATTTTATTAAATCTGTATTAGATAATTGCTCAATGGGTTTCTAAACTACTTAACAATTTATTCTTATAATGTAACAAAAAGGTTTTTTTTTTAGATTAATGGTAAACGAGTGGCATTAAGTAATGTCGTAATTAAGAAATTTATCAAAAGAGCAAATAACATCCCTGAAAGTTACACAACTTTATATTTGTTAGCAACTTTGTTTGTCAAAGTAGTAGCGTTAACTAAGTAAAACAAATTGAATTTGTTGGACTTCAAAGGAAATCTATACGGGCTCGGGGATTTTAAAGACTTATAAATGCAATGCCTTGTCATTAACACTAAATCAGTCTTATATTGAGAAACTAAAACCGCAACTAAATCTGACTAACTGGAACTAGTGAAACCATACTCTCTAACTGGGCCACAATGAAGTTCCGTTAAAATTCCTGGAACAGGGACAAACCGTTCTGTTATAAAATTTCTTTTCAAAACAATAATGGTCCACTAAAAATGGAACAATGAGAATCAACAAGTTGCAATACCAAAACCGTGTTCCAGATACTGCTGAATCAGTCGATGCTCTGTTCCGGTGACCCAGTTCAACCCTCGCTAGACCACCCCCCCCCCCCTTGTCCCGGTAATCTCCATTGGTTGCGTACATGCTTATTTTATTGATACCTCGTAAAAAATTTATTGATATGATACTATTAAATCTAATTCAAGTAAACAACTATATTATTTTGATATGATGATTGGTATTTATTAAATGTTTTTTTGTTTCCATTTCGTAGTTTTTTGTTAGGCTATATAGCCATTATAACCGAATTGAACAAAATTAAGAAAATAAAAATTAATCTGTAAATAAATGTTCAGTTGTTGTTGTTCCCTGACCCCCAGAACAAGATCAAATATCAAGACTGATTTCCAATCATACACTGGACTTTGACGAGGGTTGGAAGTGCACACGTCATGTTTGAGGATATGAAATACAATTTCATTTCTGATTCATTTCTTGTAATTATGATTGTGTAATATTATTCGGAAAGTCACAATAATGTCTTGTGTCTGAAAGATATAAGAAACAAAGAAATTTACTTCAATGTTAGACTTATAATACGGGTTTGTTGAGGCTAGCTAAGAAGAATAACGTACTTTCAAAAGATCTATTCACACTTAGATATATTGTAAATAAAAAAAGATTAATTTTACATTAAAGAAATTCTCTTTGATAGATTAAGACTAGTTCTCACTTGTGACCAATCGTCTATCAGATTACCAAGAACCATTGTGTATGTATTATATATATTGTTTTGATCTGTATATTATTCTTAATTCAAATATTAATAATTCAGATCTACCGCTGTAAGAACATGGTTCATTAGTTAGTATGACAAAAGAATAAACTTTTATAACAAATAAAATCAAATGATCCGTCTCTAGTGTCACTCTCGGTTGATTTTATTGACTGCTGTATAAATCAATGTTGTAGTCTAACAGTAAACGCAAACATATAATCCCGGTTACTTTAGTCAAGAACTTTGTCGTTTCGCTACAAAGAGCTAAGAAATTAAAAATCTAATTTATTGACTATCCTGTCCTTTGCGAGCCTATTTAATTTAGCAGGATATCAAAAATCCTTTGAAGATAAGCTTATCATTTTACAAAGAGATAGTACTGGACGCTTATTTTTAAATATTCCTATACATATTTTGAGTTTAATTTAATGATTTACTACTGAAATCAAAGGAATTTGTAGAAAAAAAAATATTCATAAGATAGAATAATATAACACACTCCTATCCAAACAAATTAAAAAATAGACAGACTATCTTACTTTAATTTATTATAAGCAAGTTCCATTTTATAACCAAATACCTACACAAACCTAAACATAACCTAAATCCATATAAGGCTATAAAAATTCTCATAACACAAAAATGTTACATTTATCGAACTAATAACGAGCTGAAAATCTCAATCCCCTAAATTGATTCGCTTTGAAAGCCCACGCTGAATCCACGTTTAATATCCTATATAAAATATTAATTACACTATAAAAGAAGATGAGTGTACACACGTCAATCTCTATTTTCTTTCTTCTATTATTAGACTCTCCATCGCTATGTCTAGCCGTGTTCAGCGACAGATTGATTTCCTTTATCCTTCAGTCGTAAAATTGCCATCCAATCTTTACGTCAAATAGCCTTTTCTTCCGCACATATTAGATATTACATAACTTTCTTGTAAGCTAAACATAATCTTCACTATTTCATTGTTGATACTACATTCTTTTTTAATCGATATTTTATTTGTATTTTTTGTTTATTGTTTAATAATATTTTGATTAGAAATAGTAGTTGATTTTATACTTAAATGTTAGTATTTAGGCTAATTCTATTAAGGACAAAAAAAATATATACGTATACCGTATAACACCGTTAATCTAATTATACAAAAACCAATTGCCATTCTCATACATGCGTGCGTCTCTGCTGATTTGGAAGATTTTTTGTGCGTAATTGTCAGAACATGATTTATTGGAAAGAACATTCTGGAAAAAAGTATCGGAAAAAATTAAACCTTTTTTGATAATTAGTAATTGTATGTTGTCTTGTGATTTTTTTTAGTTCGAAATAAGTTATTATTTGCTTTATATAGTCATATACATGTATAAGACATGTTGGTGATATTAATTTTGTTCAATGTACGACATATTTTTTTCCCATAAGTCTATATTAAATAGATATAAATATTCAATAATGATTATTATATTTAATAGTAAATAAATACGTTTAAAACATACTATAATATAACTAACTTTATAGAAAAGATTATAGCGTTTGCCACTCTTTGTACCTTTTTTATATCCGACGATGTTTATGTGTCTACATTAAATGAATAGAAATATAATTCGTCAAAATTTTGTATATATTTCTATTAATAACATGCTATATATACAACTTAATCACTTATAAATAATTATTAAAAACAAGTTGTTGCAGGAGATTACACACTTTAGATTTGTTTTATCGTAAAGCCATAATAAGTTTTGTGTTTTGCCCAACAAACAAAAATTAATATTGAAAAGTATAGTTTACGTAGAGTTGTAGGTACAATAAGCTTCATCACAAACATGTAAGTACTACAAAATGTAAAAGCTTTTGTTCAGACGCAGGTACTATTTTTCATGTAGGTACTTCAAACAATGCCTGTGTCAACAAACATTTATGTATTTAAACTTGACCTTGTTACTATTTCATTATTTTACTAACAATAATAAGCTTGGTAAAAATAAGCCGTTTTATTCAAGATATAACAAATTATAATAAAAAGTTACCGTCAATGTTTAGCGAACGTGACTAGTAAGGTTCTTAACAACAGACAGGGAATGAATTAATGTATGGACATAGCTTTGAAAACTAACTTGAGTTAGTTATCAAGGAGGTCAGTCAGCATAAAGCGGTTATCTTTATTAATTATTCTGTCTGTTTATGATTTTAAATGTCATGAGCAAGGGACATTGGGTCAAAGCGGCTCGAAGTTAATATTTTACATAATTTACTCCTACCGACTGCTGTGAATTCCAGCATATCGTAATGAAAAATTGAATATTGTAGCAATTAATTACTAAACGTATATTAAATAACAATTGAAAAGAATAATTTGTACTATTTTAAGCATGTCAAGCCACTGGTTGCTTACCTCTTTAAAATAAAGCAATTTATTTTCTCTACAGCTCCAAAACTATATATATATGTACTTGAAATTTGGAATGTTATCTCCCGTAGTCTGGAGGAGATAAGAAAAGATTATTGAATTCAGCCAACTCATATTACAGTGCTTAATGATAAAAAAAATATGTATACGAAGTAAACTCGGCGTCACAAAAATCGCACCTCTATGTTTTTTTCAGTAAATCGCTCCTAGAATCTAGCACATAAGTACTACGTATGAAAAAAATATATCATTCTAAAGTGCACTTCCATACCTTTATATTAATTACCTGTATCATTAAAAAAACAATTACCATTTCTAACTTATCAAAAAAAATTTTAAAAAAATGCTCACTTAAGGAGCACTACTTGTGCTACCTTATAAGGGTATAAAAGCTCATGTAAAGGTAAAAAATGGGTCAGTCGCTACTCAGACTTCAGAGTGAACACACCGGAACAACATACGCAACAGAACAGTACCTGAAGATAGATACAACCCCTGATAAAGCCGCTCAAATCATTGCGCTAGCTATTGCAATCAGGACTGCGACAGGTTGACGTTGCTCGACAGTTGAACTTTAGCCGATTCTCAGTTCGACGAATATACCAACGGTTCCTTGAGACTGGTGGCTATACTCGAAGACGTGGATCCGGAAGAAAACGCTGCACGTCAAAAAGAGACGACTGCTTCGTTGTTTCCACATCCTTGCGGCACCGCTTCAGCCGCTGAATGCTCGGCGGTACATAACGGAGATCTTACAAGACCATGTGGTTCCGTATGCTGGTTTTGTTGGCGATGGGTTCATGTTAATGCATGATAACGTCCGTTGCCATACTGCGTTTGCTGTGTGGGACTATTTGGAAGAGGTTGAGATCCCTGTTATGCAGTGGCCAGCACGAAGTCCAGACCTGAACCCGATCGAGCATTTCTGGGACGATGTAAAGAGGCACGTACGAGCACGAGATCCTGCTCCCACCACTCTACAAGAGCTCCAGGATGCCGTGAAAGACGAATGGGACAACATACCCCAAACAAGAGTGGTGACCCTCGTGAGCTCCATGAAGGATCGGCTGGAAGCTACCATCACAGCAAGGGGTGGAAACACTAGATTTTAAGGCCTTATTTGTAATTTTTTATGATGTTATTAATTTTATTTTTTGTCACTTTGTCATGTTTTAAGTTTTTTGTTATTAAAGAATTAAAATGCATACACATGTTTTTTTATTTTCTAATAGGCAATTGAATTACCTTTCCAATGATATCCTACAATCATATCCTTACAATTCACAAAGTTTGAGTAAAATTATTTTGAAGTTGCTTTTTTAAAAGGTGCGATTTTTGTGACGCCGAGTGTATTTACATAAAGCTTTGATAAAAAAAAAATATATATATTTATTTCAGTTTTTTTTGTTTTTAGCATTGCTATATGTTGAAGAAACCCACATTGTCTTTGGCCGGAAATACCGACGCTGGCAAGTTGTTCCAGTCCTTTACTGTACGAATAAAAAAAAAATAGCGCTTCGTTCGGACAGATAGAGTGTCCACAACGTAAGGATATCTGCTGTGCGTCGAAACGTCCGGTGATGGAACGGGGATGGGGAATTAAATCTTGCATGCTGAAGAACGACTTGTATTTAAGTTTCAGTGATGAAATCGAAAGCGATGGCGTGCAGTGCGATAGTGGAAATGGGCGACAATTCTGATGAAATAATTCTTCGAAACACTCCCGTGATTAATGTGGTAGAAGACGCATACTAATCTCATACAGATGAAAAGCGAACCGGTGTTTTTCCTTTATCATTTATATACATATATGACTATAAACTATATTTGAGGCAAAAAGAGCAATAAAAGAGTGATAGAGCTAGGCCATTTCTCATGTGCAACAACGGGACCCCTCTAGTTGCCAACCTCCCGGCTGGCAGCAGTCACCAAGGGTACGTTTTAGGAGCGCCCAGACATTTCGTGTAGCTTTTAGTGAGATAATTTGCCAACTGTACATTAGTTTTGACCATATACTTGGACTTTGCTCTAGCGATTAGCCGTTTGAAGAATTTGGATACATTGTTGAATTTTCACCTGTCGTTTGTAACTACCAGCTGCTCTAATACACACACATTCAACCAGGGTCTAGATCTGCCACCGATTGACACTACAACATTTTGTATAAATATATTCATTTCCTGCAGTATCACTTCGGCGATAACAGTGGCGTAGTCATTAAGGTCACCGGAAGAGAAACAAACCAGCCTCTATGGGTAGGATGTGAATAAAGTCGTAATTCTATACCAATCTGCTGTAACTGGTGATAGCAGAAGCGTCATATCGCAACTACATGGTCAGTATACATATATATTTTCATATTTGTAATCGTTACTCAATGTTGTTTGGAAATAACGACCTATTTAAATATGTCTTACGCTTAGTTTGGTCATTATTTTATGAATAACAAAGTTTTCTTTACGATACCCCATAATAATTGTCTAATGTGCCTACAAAGTAAATACAATACAGTACACTAGTAAAAACAGTGAAAAATATAATCAATAGAACCACAACAAGTCATAGAATGAAATTAGGAGTTATTAATAAAAATTAAAGAAATTTAAAAATATTTGGCAAGCTTATATTCATGAATCACATTATGTTTAGATTGATAAAACCAATCACACAACAAATAATGTTATTTAGAGTAAATTTTCGAAACAGTTAATAGGAAAACTTTTATATGTTAGCTTATGACTTACAAGAGATAGAAGTTCAAAACCCCCTCTTTATGAGTTTATATTTAAACACAGATAGATTATATGCATTTTCTTCTAAGAGAGTACGGATTTCAATACAATTGTTTAAAAAGAAACGTAGATAAGAGAATTTCCAGTCAAAGGATGTGATGAGAATAGAGAATTATTTTACCTTTTCTAATTAGTTTATCTTACAAACAGACAAATAAATAAACTTTCTTAACTATGAATGTATTCAGGAATTCTTAAATAGCATTGGACAGGGCTGTTAATGAATGTAAGGTAATTACTTCTTTGAGCACTAACTTCACTCAATATGAAAAGGCCAGGTTGTATAAAGCAGTTATCTTTAGTAACTATTCTATCTGTTAAACTGATATTGAATGTCACGTGCAATGAACACTGGGTCAAAGAGGTTCAACGTTATTATTATAGATAATATTATTCCGACTGACTGGTTTCCATTCCAGCATGTTGTACTGAAAATCATAATATTGCACAATTTAATTACTCTAACTTATAAATTATTAAAAAAAAAAAGTGTAAATATGTTTTAATACAAGCAAGTAAATCCACGGGGGATTACTTAACTATGTGAATAAAAAAAGCAATGTTTATTGACTCTATAGCTCCAAAGCTAAATACTTGAAATTTGTAACTCCTCTTAGTCTCAAGGAGATAAGAAAGGATTATTGAGTTTGGCTTACTCTACGTTCAAAGAAATGTACACTAAATAGTAAATAGTATTTAAAAAAATATTATTTATGTGAAAAGAAAGTACTAAATGTATATTATTATATTAATATGTATTAGTAGTTTTTTCACATTTCAAGATAGATGGCATTCTACGTTGACATGTGGTTATTTAATATAATATACGAACACACACACGCTTCACGAACGCATACATGTACACACACACACAGGCAAGCATAAGTAAAGGTTGAAATATAGTGATGTACAGTGTTGTTGTCGTGAAGCTTATTGTCCTAAGGGTAAATTGTCCAACACTAGTGTGTGGTGTAAGAGCAAATTTTTATACACAGATAGTGCTGTGAAAAGGTAATTGAGTGATAATAAAAATTTAAATTTTTGTAAAGATTCGTTGTAGATTTGGTCTTTATTATTTCATAATTCTAATTGCAATCTTTATTTTAACAAACCAAAGTCAAGAACATTTACTTTTAAAATAAACCGTAATAAAATATATTGTTAAATGAAATTTACTAACCAACTTAAACCTACTTTTTAACTGTCTCCATTTAAACATTCTTCATCCAATGATAACAATAAAAATGTTGGGCTGTTACTTTTCCGAAAAAACACAAAATCGACACGACACGACAAATTCAGTCAGGACACGATACCTTTTTTAAGGTCGTGTATATTATCTACCTGAAAGAAGGTAATTTAAGCATAAGAGATATCCGATACGAAGCGCTACAGAAACGAAGTCTTAAGAACGGTCTAGTCACTAGACTTGATTGTAATGCATTTTTATTTAATTTATGCTACCCATATTAATGTAACCCACAGGTTTACGTCAATAGATTAAATTTTATGTAAAATTTTGACAAACATTTATTTTGACTTATTGCCCCAAATTATTATTTTTATTTATGTCGGTATTGTCTGTATATCCATCCTTCTTTGACTGAGCTTCGTGAAAATTTATATATCGTAGGTAATATAAAGATTGTACAAATGATAACCTGATAGCAATTTCAATAAAACTCATACAATACTTCGCGAGCAAACGACTTGCAAACCCTAGTATATAGATTTTACATACTCCTTTTCTATAAGTTATTTTATTGGATCTTATAAGCCTAGGTATCTGATCATAACTTCAACCCTCAAGTGACTGGTATACATCAAATTTAATCTCATCCATAAAATATATTTACAGGCTCTTATTTTTCAACGCTGATGTCAGAACATACAAACCCAATATTCTCAATAATGTAATTACAATATGTGAGGAGTGTTGCTTTTAAGACAAGGATACATACATTTTGTTACATTAAGAAAAAGGATATTGTTTCTTAACATGGTTTTATTAACTTGTATTTGTATATAATTTGTGTATGATAATAATTATTTAATAATGTGTAATTTTAGTATACGCACATCTGAAGCTAATTGTTTGTGTATATATATTGTTATATGTTTTTAATATTATTTTTTATATATTTTATGTATTTATACAGACTCAATATTGTTTGTAAATAAAATCCTACGTAAATATGTTTTACTCTTAGTTTCGTCTTATATTTATGAATGTTAAAGTTTTCGGTACGATATACCATACTAAATATTTAATGTTTCTCAGTATGTTTTATTCATACAAAAATTGAAAGAAAATACAGTAAGAAATGTATTCAATAAAGCTATAAAATCTCGTAGCAAGATGTGACTAGAAAATCATAATATATAAAAATACCTTCAAACTTATTTTCTTTATTACAGTGGGAATCATAAAAGTTGTATTTAATTCTTTATTTAAATTGATAAAACCAATTACAAAACAAACAATGTTATTTGGTACAAGTGTTTGAAATAGTTAATAGGAAAACTTTAATATGTTAGCTTGGAGATTACACAAGACAGAGGTCCGAAACCCTCTCTCTGAGATTTTATTTAAACACATATAGATTATATGTGTTTTCTTCTAAGAGAATACGGATTTCATTAGAATTGTTTGAAAAGGCCAGTACATAAGAGAATTTCCAGTCAAAGGATGAGAATAGATTTATCTTAAGTTTATTCAAACGTATTTTTTTATCTTCCATTTCAAAATACGTAATGATAACAGTATCGTTTATCTTACAAGCAAAAAAATAATAATGATACTTTATTTTTAAAGGATTCTTTATAATATTTATAAAAAATAAGAATACAAAACAGTATTTTATTTTAATCAAGTTAATAAGTGCTTACGTTTAATCCAAAAATATTTGATGTTAAATAACAGTTTTTTTTACCACGATTATCAATCTGAAGTTAAAAAAATCGTTTATTAACAAAAGCTTATCATTAGTATTTATCTTGTTTTAATCATCACTATATCTAAAATATTAATAATCTTAACAAAAATAAAAAACACCAAAAATATTATCTCAACTAACTAATCTTAAATTTAAAACTAGCAGGCTATTATTTTCCAGTCTTTTAATCCTAAAGCTATCTACCTTGACCAGATTATAAACCTTAAGGTCTACGTGACCGTTATATTTTAAACCTGACAGTAAGTCTAATTTATGTAGATAAAGTTTACCTTCAAAGGGTCGCTACATAATATGTTATACAAAACTTAAAGTTGTGACCGAATATTTAACTAGACATATACATAATTGTCGTATTAAAAATACAACGAACATTCAACATGTGTTTTAAAGGTATCACAGTCAATGTATTTTCTTTTAAAAATTCAAACGAGCCAACGGCCACCTTAATAGATGACTTTTTTATCTTTGACCTTTTTATCTACAATAAAAATACTTATGGATGCGTAGGCCTTAAATTTTAAAATATATTTTTGAGCAAACTCAAAAGGTTCCAATTCGAGGAAGTAAAACTATTTCGAGAACAAGATAGAGCCACAGCTAGAGCAAATCAAATTAGCATAATCACAACTTTTGGGAATACAAGTCACAAATAATAGATGTATATAGGTATAATGAAAGGTCAAGAGATGACCATAATTATTGATTATAACAAATAAATAAAAAAGGCGTTCTTCGTTTTTTCAATTAACCAAGGAACTTCAATTAAAGGGATGAAATGTAGAGGCAGAAACAAATTCCTCTGTATCCCCCGACGCTTCCAAGTTTCATTCGGAGGGTTGGAAAACGTAAAAAATCCAATTCAATTCCATTTGTTAAATGTCAAACATCCGTTCAAATAAAATGTTGCTAATGGCATCATTAAAATTATATAATTATCTCGATATTCTCCTCTTATGTATGTCCTAAAAATGTATTAATAAAGTTAAAAATGACCCATGTATATGTTGTCAGTTCTTCCTAATAGATTTATGACATCTATTGACATCACAACCCTTTGAGGGTTATAGAGAAGATTGTTCGCAAATAGACTGTCATGTATCATAAGTGATATATATGATATATTTACAATAAAAATATTTGACCTTGACTCTGAAAAGTTAAGACGTAAATAATAATATAGAAATAATAATCTTTCAGTGAAAATCTACCCTTGACATTGCGACTCGAAATAATAATTTAATGAAATTTTTCTAATTTAAATTTGTAAGAACCTCTTTTAAAATGCAATTAACACAAAATATTCCGGTACATTTTCTGAGCTTTGATGTAAGTGAAACGTGAGCTGAATATTCGTCTAACTTTTAGTATATTATGTTTTGCTCAAAAATTTGTTTTCAAATTTCATTTTAATATGACCATCTTATACTATATAAATAAATTCTATAAGTAAGTGTACTTAAGTACAAATACCAGAAGTGCCGACGGAAGAATTTCTGCTGATACAAACGTAGATAAATTGCAAAATTGCAAATAGTTCTAACTCCAATCTTTCTCATCTCCACCGACAGATATAAATAATTCATTATTTTGGTTAATAATTATTCGTTATTTTCTAAGTTATCTTTAAATACTATTTTAATTCCCGCAATCAAAGCAAAGGTTTCTTTCTCCAGTATTCTTATTTTAGTTAAGATCGAGCAATGTTCATAGTCGTAAAAGTTTAGTACGTGATTCCTTGAAGTGTTCGAAAATTATATTTTTTATTTCTTTTTTCATTAAAACAATAGTCTTGTTATATTTTAATTTTGCATATACTACCTTAGTTATATAACATACTCTGATATGGATAACAGTTCCATGTTTCATATTTATAAGGAAGAGAAAAATTTCTCTTCCTTATAAATATCCGTTTTTTTTAGATATACTTTTTACGTCTTTAAACACCGCTCTACATTTTTCCGATACATAATTTTGTTATTTAAAAATAATTGCCTAATTATTTTTACTAACATCTATATTATTATATTTTTATCTATTTTATTTTTTATAAACATATTTTAAAATGAAACAAATGATCTTTATCATAATAATAATATAAAATAAATAAACTAAATTCAACATTATTCAAAATTCAATATAAAACTAATTGCAAATGTTCAGACACGTTTAAGTGTTTATGCAAATTCTATTTGCTCTTACAAGTTTAGTCGAACTTCTAATAAACCAAGGTACGTCATAAACAAATAAACCCAAAGTTTATATATAAAACTCTATTTTATATAAAAACCTTTAAAACACATTTTAAGTCTTCAAAACTAACTTTTAACTAATAAGCTCTTATTAATTATTAAGCATAATATATAAACTTACCAGTTTCCCGCGTTCTAGAAGTCAAAAGAACAGTATTACTCGGCAACGTCCGCCGCACGAAACAACGAAATGCGATCTTATCCCTCCTCCCTTACTTGACGCGAAATTTAAATTTGTAAAGCGCATGCGCCAACCCTATGACGTCAATGGCTTCGTTCAGTAATACAGGTGTTTGTATTCATAAAAATACCGCAGCACACGACGCGTGGACTCTATTTTGGAACAAACAATAAATACTGCTTACAAATCACTTTGTTGCGCTGTTTTGTTAACTGAAACTGTCTTGTTTAATAATAAATAAACTAGGAGGAAAGAAGAGGGAATTTTTGTTATTTTGTACTAGTAATAAGTGTATTTAGGTCCTGACCTACTTGGTACTATTAAAGTAGGTTTCTGCAATAATGCGAGTACCTTGTTATTCAAATGTGTATAACGAGGGAAATAAAATCGATATTTATCGGTACATAATCTTGAACAAAGTCCTCCCTGATGCATTTATGTGTTCGAGATAGTATTGAAAACGGCAATGCAATGAAAATTTATCGAACTATAAAGATATATTCTGGTTCTTATTTGTAAAATCTTCTGTGACAAGATTCTGTGTTTTGGGAATTCTGATATTATTAACAAAACAAAAGAGGATAGATATGATAGTGTTGTTTAGATTAGATATTTTTATTGTTTTTTTCAGCCTCTTTTGAAACAAATACAAACCAAAATAGTCAGATTTCCCATACTCAAAATTGTCCATACTTTTACTATACATTACAAACCCTACAAAATACAACTGTTATATATAATTTATATCCAATAAAGTATAATTAGGTATAATAACGTTTCAACTTCAACATCGGTCTATCGAATTGCATCCTGATTTTAATCATGATATATGTTTGTTCCTCGTCTACTGTCATTCATTAGCTGTTTACAGCAATGTCATCTACTGATCAGCAGACTCAAGGAGACATTAGTTTCAACTTCCAAAAAATCAAGTTATTTTTTTTTAACGAATAGCTTCTGTTTTAAAAGTATTCGTTGTCTACGATACAATAATATAATATCATCACTATACCAAATTTCATAAAAATCCTGAATATGATCCCGTGCGTACAAACAAATGTAGAAACAAAGAGTTTATAACTATTATAAATTAATTATGTATCGAGTTATGATTACTTTTACAACAAACATTGGATTGCTATTTTTTATTATCTGTTAGATAACTTAAGATTAAGTTCGTCCAACTATAGAGTTGAGGTCGAAATCCGGCCTCGTTAGTCCTCTAAGGACTCGTATTAATAGGTTCGCGGGTAGTATTTGCTGAGTAAGGTTATTAAAGCCAATAAAGTTAAAGTGATCTGGACACATATAAATAATACCACAAAATCTAAACGATTACCATTACTTACATCAGAACTTATTAAATATTTAATATTGGAACATTACGAGTAATTAAAAATTTTAACAACATGTCTAGCAACTATAAACAAATAACTTTATGTATGTAGATACTGATTTATTTATATAAATAAATATAATATTCCAATTTCCTGCTTAATTCTCATTTATTATTACTTACCACTATTGTAATTGAACAAATCTGAACGATTCAAACATGCTGTACTTAAAACCAATTTGTCTTTTCATCTTAACCCGAAGTTTTATGTGCTTTGGAGTGATCGAGTTTGCGGGAAGAAGAAAAATATCTCATAAAAAAAAAAAAAAAAACAACTCTACACAAATATGTATATATATATATATATATATGTAACAACAGACCGACGACATGCTCCACAAGTTAAATTGCATTTAAAGGGAATTCGCTGTAAAGCATTTATGTTCAAATTCCTAACAGTCACGTGACGCTTTCAACAGAAATAACATTATTACCAGTCTGTTATAACTGAAAATACATTATTAATGTTAGTCCATATAGGTATGTATAAAATTTTACTCAATTAAATATCTATTATTAAAAATATTATAAAACTTTCACTAAATAATCTATACATTAAATACAATTAATATTTAAATATGAGAGCTAGCTGTTTTAATGATCTAGTAAAACTGACTTGTTAGCCTAACGTCATGGGTTTGATTCTCATCCCGGATAGTAATTTCTGTAATCCACAGATTGTTGTTCTGACTCTGTATATATGAGTATGAGTGATATGAGTGCCCGTAAGTTATATGTTCATAAAGCTCCGCGACACAGAGACTATTTTTTAATGATGGAGTTAATTATTTACATCATTATTTATACATATATTGATATAGGCTTTATACAATATTACGTCGTTAAATTTCGATCATAAAAACTATATTATATATCGTCACATTCCTTGTGAACAGTTATATCAAATGTCAAATGTTGTTATACAAATAACAAACATGTATTCAATGTTTATGTTTGTATAAGATGGTATTCCGTTTAATAGTTACCACAATAGTTTAGTTATATTTATACTTTAAATAGCGAAAGCTACTTTATAGAATCGTCAGTGATGTCTGTCCGTTCGTCTGTCCCCTCCCTAACACCAAAGGCTTAAGAGTTAGGGCTCCAAATATTATACACAGGTAGGCGGTAGCCCATGGTACCATGTCTCATGACCAAGATGTGCTCTTTTAACACAGTGGTACACAGTCGATAATCAGTGTTCTTCGACGGGTGAAACCTTGTTCAATAATAAGTAGCTAGATAATAATAAATAAATTGCTTTAATCTATTAGCTAAGACATCAGTAATAACTTATACGTCGAATTTGTTCTACTCAATGTTAGTAATGTTATGCTTTTTATTTTATGTTACATATTTTGCTAGAATGCTTGATTAGGTAATGTAAGACAGAACAACCCCGTAATAGGCGTGAACGTGGAAGGTTATATTTATTTGCATGTACTTAATTTTTTATCAATAAGATCGTTATTATAAGTCAGTAAGTCAAATATTAAAAGTCAATTAAAAAAGTAAGACTGACGATAGAAAATAAGATTATTAACACTATAATACATTTTCTATCGTAAACGCCCTTTACTCTGGTTATAAAAGAAAATATATAAGAACATGATATATTTATTTAATGTACAACATAACAGCGTTGCCCCAAAACCTTAGCAACAAAACAGTAGGTATTTAATGTTTGAGTAGGTATTGCCTAAGTGCAAAAGCTCGTATGTACCTACTTCTGGTAATGAGGAGTTTTTACTAGACACGTCACTAATTATAAATATACTCAGTAGGTACATACTAAAACACTACTTCCCTCTAAAATGTATTTTGCAGTCTCTATTATTTCTTTGCGTATTTTTTTTAAAGACCTAATTTAATTTACATGTCTTTGCATATTTTAGTGTTAGTCCTATTTTCTTTCTTTGACCGAGTTATGTGTGTAGTGTGTATATATGTATAAACACATTATACATGCCACTCTTATGCTTATATTTAGAGCAAAATATAATTTAAAAAAAGAACATTCGTTTTTATATTGTTTCGTGTTTTGTACAATGCTATGCTGTAACATAAAAACTTTTGAAGGAGCTTCATTAAATTTATATAACGTAGGTACCTAAGTAATGTATGTAAACTTAAAAAACGTGCCATCTTTATGAAGTTTAACTGACCAGAAGTATTAGGTTTATATTCATGGACTATTTTTAAGATCTATAAAAATTATGTAATGTTTTGGTGCATTACTTTTGTAGGTATAATTTTTTTTAATAAGCGAAATCAATAAATTAAAATCTAGTTTTGATCAAAGATTTCTGGTAGATTAAGAATATTTTTTTAACAATAAGGTATCTGCGGGTAAGAGGATAGGTTTTGTAAGAGCCAGTACTTAAAAACACACATCCAACCTATTTATTATATCATAGTATAATATATATAGTCATATGACAAATTACACAAATTGATGGTGTGTTAAGGGTGTTACGATACAAAAACATAGAAATACATTTCAAATAGTGCGTATATATTGAATAAACGACCAAACCCAGAAATCTATGATCATAACATACATGCCTGTCGCAGTCGAGAACCGAACCCGAGCCCCTACGCGCCGCTAAACGTTCGACGTCTGCGCTAACCACTCGACCGACGGGGTGGTAAATCTTAGATCTTATTCTTAGCTCTTAGCTCTCATTAGGCTAATGAGGGCCACAATTTTTCTTTAAAAAAATTAATGCCTTTTCTATGCTTTTATTAAAAATATAAATAGTGTACGAATAATTTTCCCAACCATACAAGTATATATTTTTTAATATTGATCTATTAAATACTTTTTAAATGATATATTTGTTGCGTTATTCTAGTAAGGCTCACTAATAATTTAATAAGGATTTGTTGAAAGCCTAATTTATTAGAAATTGATAACTGAGATCAATAGAATTTGTGCTCCTATTGATAAAACCTTATAAAACTATGTTTGCCATTAGTCCTTTTTTTAAGTTTTAGCTAAGTTTCAAAAATAATTAAAAAAAAAATTCTTTGTGAAGTGAAATTATGAAAGAAATCCAAAAAAATTGGAATTGTTTTAACTCTTAATAAAAAGAGAATTTGTCTGATGTCTTAGTTTTTACTCGACTTCTAAAATATTGCGGTTTGAGTTAAGATGAATATCAATATGATTATATATATATATACCTATTTATATATATATATATATACATACATTTATATATATATACATACATACATTTATATATATATATATACATATAAGTACCTATATTTAATATTCTTATTGTTTGATTATGTTTTTCTCTTATGATGAATCTGAAGGAAATTTAATGTTTCGTTTAAGTTCATGTTGCGAGTTCTATGTGAACAGTTTAGCGAAATTGAACGAATTTTCATTAACAGTCCCTATAGATTATACTTCGGTAACATCAAATAAAACAGACCATTCCAGTAGATGAGCTTTGGACGGGCCCATTAAACTCAAAAGTCCAACGGCTATGGTCAATAACCCCGCTAATCGACTCATCAAGACCTTTTTTCAGACGTGGATGACTGCTTTTATGTATTTAATGTTTATTAATATTCAGAATTTAAATTAAGAAAAAACTATGTTTATTGTTATCAATTATTTGATCAAAGTTATGACTTTAAAGTAGATTGAAATTGAATATATTTAAAAAGGTCCTTATAAATTACCCTCCTTAATTGCCTATTTTTCGTTTGTATTTATTAAGCTAAGCGTAAGCGAAGTTCTTAACCTTTCATTTCGCTGTTTTACGACCGCGCTAGCTTCGAAACCTCTGAACAGATATTCACGATTTTCACCAGGGAATTAGAACTTTTAATAGAGATGGTTAAAAAAACATAACTTAAAAATGTCAACTAGAAAAAAAATCATTTCGCTGTTTTACGACCGCGCTAGCTTCGAAACCTCCGAACAGATATTCATGATTTACACCAGGGAGTTAGAACTTTTCATAGAGATGGTTAAAAAAAAACATAACTCAAAAATGTTAACCAGAAAAAAATCATTTCGCTGTTTTACGACCGCGCTAGCTTCGAAACCTCTGAACAGATATTCATTGTATTCACCATGAAGTTAGAACTTTTATTAGAGATGGTTACTAAAAAAACAGCCTTCAAAATGACAACTAGAAAAAAAGTTATTGCAAAAAGAAATTTGTCTATGTAGTTCCACGCTCTTGCATTAGTATTAAATACAACATTTTTGCTAAATTCAGTAGCATCTAAAAAGGGAGGGGAGTCAGCTCAACTCCCGCGACGCAAAGTGGCGATCCTAGTTTCGTTGATATGTTTATAAATATTTATAACTTTCTTCTAAATGAATGTTTAGGAAACAACGTACTTATCTAGATACTTACTCCGATCGGGAAAAGGCTTAAACTATGGACACGTACCTAACATCAGTTTTATATAAGTACTTAGAAGTGAAACATCAAACAAAATAATGTTAAAGAATCTCTTTTTAACTATTGTGTTATTAAAATTTAAATTTGCCTGAGAATCAAAATAAAAAGTAGAGTAGTTGACATTATTTTCGAGTTACTTTTAGTGTGATACTGTTGGTTTATGGTTTAACTAAATAAACTCATCTACTGTTTATTTCCTTTGTAATGGAAATTTTTTATAATTATAAACTTAAATTCTTTTCAACAGTATATGGATAAATATTTTAAATTTTTCTGAAAAAATATCACAAAAATGTTTATTTTGTAAATCCTAAGGTAATATGCTACTTTTAAAATACCTCTTCTTTTCCCAAAACCATCTTAACATTCAGCAGCAACTTTTCTTTCATCTCGTTCATTTTCTTTCCTACAACACGGTAGTTTGTATTACAGTTTTAAAACATTTCCACGTCACGGTAAAATTAAAACAGTAATGCAATTCTACTCAGATTCAGAATATTAATTTTTGTACAATATAAGTATATACAATATAAGTTCAGCTGAACTTTTATGAAAGAGCATATGAGGACATCTATTAATATAAAAAGAAAAATATATCTTTTATATATATATATATATATATTTTTTTATAAAATATATTTATAAAATATATTTTTCGATAAAGACGATCACGTATAGAATGCTTAATTCACCGAGACGGACAGCGATACGGTGGCTCAGTTGGTAGAGCGACGGGACGGTTTCCCAGTAGTCGCGGGTTCGAGTCCCTGCCCGTATCGGTTTTTTACATTCTATATTTATATAAATCTTTTATTTTGTCAATGCACAATATTTGTTTATTAAACCACAGAACAATAACTATTATTATTCTGAGAATGAAACGTTTAACGTACTCTGTTGTTGCCAATTTGACAAATGATAGGTTACAAATGTCATTTTTTTTATTTAGCAAGTAGAAATTGTAAATATTAGGATTTAAGAGTTGTGTTATCAGAAATCACAATATGTTACTATTAGAATTTCTTAAAATTTATGAGTAATATATAGAATAATATATTATTTCTAAGCTTCTATTATGCATGTTATCTCATCAAGGGTAGTCTATCGCACATTTACTCAAAATACGGCACTAAAAATGGCAAAACGTCAGTCGAGTGATATGACAAAATTTAAAGAATCTTTGCAAGCAGCAAAAGAAATTGTAATATTATCGGGTGCTGGTATTAGTGCTGAATCAGGTATACCGACATTTAGAGGGGCGGGGGGTTATTGGAGGCAATATCAAGCAGCATCATTAGCTACACCAGAAGCTTTTCGAAATAACCCGAGCTTAGTGTGGGAATTTTATCATTACAGACGAGAAGTGGCTGCAAAATCCGAACCAAATGCTGTAAATCATGAACAGTAACTTTAATCAATTTTGTTTTTATTATTATTGAAGTACATAAATATACATAAATTTATATTAATAGGGTCACAAGGCTATAGCCAGTTTTGAAGAGAATAATGGTGTTACTAAGAAAATAACAGTAATAACGCAAAACGTAGATGGTCTGCATGCAAGAGCTGGGACAAAAAACTTACTTGAACTTCATGGTAATTTGTTTAAGACTAGATGCACAAAGTGTAAAGAAGTTCTAGTTAACACCGACACACCAATATGTGAGGTTATTATAAATAATATATTTATTTAGTGACAGTTCTTACAAGTCATTTAATCAAACAAATACTTGCAAGAACACGAAAATTAAGATGATAAGTCCACTACTTAATAATGGTCAGTTCTCTTTATAATTTCTTGCAACACTCTAAAACGTATTTTATATCACTTATTATAGGCCTTAGCTAACAGAGGCGCCCCAGACTCCACTATTGTTGGTTCAGACATACCAATAAAATCATTACCACATTGCAAGAAAAGTTCATGTGGGGGTTTACTTAGACCACATATTGTCTGGTTTGGTGAAAATCTAGACCCAGATGTTTTAGCCAAAGCAGGTAAATAATTATTTACTGTTTTTTAAAGACTAGTTTAGTACCAAAATAACAATATTACCTTTATTTTAAATGGTAATTTGTTTATGTACATTTCTCTGACCCCAAATTGATTTTAGGTGAAGTAATGGAAAGTTGTGATTTATGCCTAGTAGTAGGTACATCATCAGTTGTGTATCCTGCGGCTATGTTTGCACCTCAAGCTGCTCAAAGAGGGGCAATAGTTGCTGAGTTTAACTTAGAAGCCACCCCTGCCACACAGGACTTTCATTATTATTTTCAAGGGCCTTGCGGACAGACCCTACCTGAAGCACTTGGTTAACAGCATGTAGGGAAAAAAATGTTAAATAATCATATTAATATACAGGGTTATCTATAATTAGTTGAACACCTCTTGCAGGCAGCCTCTTTGCATCAATCCTAACAACATTTGTCCTACAACTTTTAATAAACAACACAATAAACACGAAACAAACAATTTTTTGTAAGTGCTTAAAAGGTCAACGCCCGGGCGCTATACCTACGCTCAGAATTAATGTCAGTTCAGAGGCAACAAATAAATTTTGTATGAGAAAACTCAAATTTCAAAAACTATTAATTTTAAAAAGTTGTAGAACAAATGTTGTTAGGATTGATGTACAAAGGCTGCCTGCAAGAGGTGATCAACTAACTAAAAATAACCCTGTAAGTACTAAGTTATGCAGATTTTATGTAGAATATTGATGTAAGATATTTAATAAAACAATTGATTGTAGGAAATTAATTTATTATCACATTTTAGAATACAGGGATCTTGTTTATATATAAAATATTGAATAAAATATGTTTCTTATACTTTACTTTTTTTTGTGTCTTGCAAAGAACTTTGCTGTACTGCCAATTGCTTGTCCAAATGTACAGTTTGATAGTAATGATTTCTGAAAAAAAAATGATTCTTTAGGGCATCAAGAAAAATATTGTAATCTATATAGAAGAGGATTTTATATAAGAATGCGGTTTTTATGTTTAATATTTAAATCCTTTTTCCAAAAGCACAGTACCCGGGTCTAATTTTCTAATTAGTGTTTTAAATTGTCTTTATTAAAGTTAAACCCTGTTAAGGTTATCGAAATTTCGTAAATAAATATGGGACTTATAAATTGGCTCAGTCAACAGAGCAAGCATTTTTTTTCCCACTCGTCGTAAATCGTAATTTTTTAATGTTGTTATTACTGAAAATCACACCTCACAGTAAATTGTTTCTCAAAAACTATGGCTTATAATTCTTTCTGACGTTATTGGAGTTAATGAAAGAGATAATCACACATAATTACATCTCTATTAATTGTTTATCAATTACTCCTTTCATATTATAAGACATATTTATACTCAATAAACTTACTAAACTTATTATGTCAAATATTGTTTACCTGAACAAAGGACGGCAGTGATGATATTGTTTGAGGTCTAGAATACCTGTCATCTACTAAGAGGACGGATGCGTAGTCATTAGCATGCCGCACTGCTCTGCCTGAAATTAATTGCCAGTTTTTACTTTTCAATCTAACAGTCAATTATTTTTGTAACATTTCTTTTTTCTAACACCTATTTTTTTTCTCTAAGTCCATAAACAAAAAATATGAAATGTTATTTATGTATAGCTTGACTTACCAATACACTGATTCACAGCTTTCATACACAAATTTTCATAGTAAACGCTTCCAGCGCCGGGAGTCTGTCTATTCAAATAATTCATTTTTTCTTGAAGCTCTAGGGATTTAACATTCGGATATGGCATGCCTATGACTATCACACACCGCCCTAATTCGTCGCTAGAAATTAGCAAAATAAAAATATATTCTGTTTTGGCAAGAAAAATATCGTAAGAAAATGCTATAGTATAGTAACGAATATTATCCATTATAAAAACATATGAAATAATAGTGTAAGTACGTAGAAATATGGACAGAAATATAGAAATATAATAAACATACCTAAAATTTAATCCCTCACTCAATTTTCCTCCGACAACACTTAACATGAGCGCTCCATTCACATCGGCTTCACTTTTATTTTTTATAGCCGCAGCATATTTTTGTAAAACCTGCCAAAGTACATAATTTTATTACATAAATATTCTATCTGTCTGTGTGTTATTATATAGGTATATTCATTTTCCTACATATTTAAATGGTTTAGGTCAACTTGCACAAACATAAATTCTGGGACAAAATAACAGTACAAATAGAAGAGAGACAGAAACAAATTTGTTTCGTAGTAAAAGTATATAACACCGACTAGAATAAAATTACTTTTAAAGGATTTAACTAGATTTGGGTAAATTTAAACTAATTATATTTTCAACTTGATCTCATTTATGTAAAAAATCACCTGTTCGACTTCAGAAGCAGATTTAGGCTCTCGAAATATTTTCTTCTTCTTACTTATAGCTTCTATAACTTTCATATCAGATAAATGTTCATACAACGTTTGTTCGTATGAATAGGAAGGCAAGAAACATACAACGCCGTCAGGAACTATACTGCATACATTTCTCAATATGCGCCCAACTTCATTTAGCTGAAACGGAATAATTGTAAAAAAAAAATATTAAAAAACCCCCGAAACAAAAAGACTTCTAAAAAGGATAAAAATATTATTATTAATATGAACTTATTGAAGTCGGTGGGTCGGGGGACCGCTAAATAAAGCTAAATAAAATTATACTTAATGAACCTACGAATACACCAACTCCCATACCTTGGAGACGCCTGCTTTTTTTTTCGATTTTAATCAAACATAGCTAAAAACCATCTCGACGGACCAGGCTTTCATTAAAAAAACCGCATTTAAATCCGTCCACGCGTTTGTTTGCTAGGATGCCACAGACAGACATACACAGGCCAAACTTATAACGCCCCTCTTTTTAGGTTGGGGGTTAAAAATATTAAAAAGATTTATATTATATTTTCATAAAGAAAAAATTATAATAAGGATTGTTTATTTTTACAGCAAGGCAAGTTATATTTTAGTAAATTTTGCTAAATTGTGCTTCTCATGAATATTTCATAGTCATGTTATTTTATACTGTACTTACAAGTTCCTTTGAAGATCTGTTTTCATATGAAAAATTCAGGTTAAGATTCGAAGGTCCCTTTGTAAGACATATTCCTAACACATTCTCCGCTGGTACCACATGCCCACACTTAACTATATTTATTCTATCCGTCTGTGTGTTATTATTAGTTAGAAGCGCTTGGAATTCACTAACTGGCTCCATTGTACCTCCGGCTAAAATTACCTGAAACAGAAAAAGAGTGCTTAGCTTTAAACACTAAATCCTAAACACTTAAACCTAACAGATATCAACCATATTATACATCAGACTTATTTGCCTGTCATTTCGATTAAACAGCACTTTTAGAACTTTTTATTTGTACAATATCAAATTCTAAACACACTTCCAAACTGATTGTCTGTCTGTTAGTCCGTTTTTTTTTGGAATGTACAAAGTAGGGGCTACCAAATGAGTAGGCAGTCTATATGATGGTTAGCTATAGTCATCTACATATACAGATAATTGCAAATGGGTTGTCCCCGCACTTGAAGAATAGGCAGAGAAAAAGGAAGGGAAGGAGAAGGTAGAAGATGGACAGGCTAAAACTCATCCAATTTTAATGATCTCCGAAATATTTAAATATTTTACTTAAAAGCGGAAAATCATTGGTAATAAATAAAAACGTACCGATCGACACTGATTGACAACATCAGCAAAATGTTCAGCTGGGTTTAACAATAAATACTTCAATAATCCATTGTCACTGTTAGCCAAAACCCGACCATTTTCACTGTGGTCACATAGCATTTCCAAGAAATCCAATATTGCATATAAACCACTACCAGCTGATGTCTCTGAGGGTAAGACCTGGAAATTTTATTTGGAATTGTGGAAAAACATGTTAGCCCAATTACTTTTTATTTTAATACAAATTGATAAAATATTAATCATTTATTAACGATATTTTTACGATTGAATAAAAATCATCAACACAAATACGACTCGAACCTCCGATCTTTGTCTGTCTGTTTGTCTGCCAACAAAAACCGTGTTATTACGTGTCTTTATGAATTTAGCATTTATGTATTGTCTTTTTTCTGCAAATTTTAATTAGCAATTACTGGAATTACTATTATTATTTTAAATAGTTCTATAAAGTGTTTAATTAAAATATATATTTACCATATGTATACATATTGTTTTCTGATAAAACTATGATAACATAAACAGATAATATATTTTTAATTACCTCGACATTTTGTTTCAAATCATTCTTTGGAACATCAACAGAAACTTCTTTTTGGTCCTTCTTTTTAGCTATACTACTTAAAAAGTTCTTAAATGAAGTATTTTTATCAACTTTATTCTTTTTGTTTTCCTCTTCAAGTGTTTGCTGACTGTACCTCATAGAGAAACCATGTAATTTGGGTGCTAACCTTGTATTTCTACAAAAGTCTACAAGAGGTCTGAAATGAAGGTGGTCAATTTCTGCCTTTATCACAAAATCTTCCAGTGTATATATTTTAGCCCCATCTTTTTTATCACTAAGTTTTGGCATCACCATTCCTGAAACAATTTTATTACTGTGATATTACCTTTTTGGTGTTTCAATATGAGAATTAGACTGGTTATAAAAGTATATTAAATATTTAGAATAGTTACATATACTGATAACTAGATATATGTATGTAAATATATCACTTTCTAAAGTTTTTTTGTTATTTAAGAATTTCAATATTAAAACAAATTTAAAGGCTGAAAATGAAATAATAAAAAGGAATACCTAATAATTTTCCTATAACAAAGTTCATTTGATTTAACTGTAACAAATTCCTGCTGCTTAATAATGATCTATATTTATTTATATAAAACTCCAAGAAGGTTTTAACTGACGATAACTGTTTTACTGAAACAGGTGCAGAATGAGCATTTTCTAAAGCAGCAGTAAGTCCGTGAGATTCATCTAGTATTAAGATATTGTCTTGTAAGTTCAAGGATATTCCAGACCTGGCACCTTGACTTACAATACCAGCATGACTTATAAGAGCAACCTAAAATAAAAAAATATATAAATTATAATCAATTAAATATAACTTTATCATAGTTATTATGTGTGACCACTTCTTAATTTCAAACCTCAGCATCTTCTAAAGCCATTCTCGATGCATAATAAGGACATGCTTTCAATTGTTTCCCACTTTTGACAATATCTTCCATATCCATGATGTTAACAAGTAGTTTTTCTTTAAGTTTAGTGATATTATTCTGATTGTAATAAGGACAAGAGGAGCATGACTTTGTTTTGCTTTTCTTTGTAATTTTGCCTTCATCATCTTTTGCAGTGGATTTTGATTTTGATTTTTGCATATCTAGACATCTGAAATTTTTCAAGTTACAGTTTTACATTAAAATAAAATATAAAATAAGTAACTTCATGATTTCTTCAAAATAGGGATTACCTTTCATTAATGAGACTAACGTTCTTCAATTTATTGACTTCTGTATTAATACAATAATGTTGCCGAGAAGCAAGTGTTACCACTCTTGTGTTGTCATTAAAGACAGTGGTCTTTATCTCTCCAATAAACTGAGATAATTGACTATGTGTCCTACTACTTATGTAAATCTACAAACAGTTTAAGAGTTAACAATAACATTTACAATAAAATGAATATTTCACTTTTATAAAATATTGTTCACTACCTTTGTATAATTATCCTTATTATCCTCAATAGGCACTTCATCATCTGAATCAACCTCGCTATTCTCATATTCAACAATCAAATCTGCATCGGCTATATTCTCTTTCTCTTCTTCTACATTCGCTTCATTTTTAGCACTACTATCCCTTTTTGAAAAATAGCTATCAATCTTATTGTATTGTGTATTTTGTTTATCAACTCTTTTTTGCAATTCATGGAACTTTTCCTCTCTTTCTTTTAATTTGGAAAGTTTAGATTGCAATTGTACTAGTAGTTGATTTTTCTTTATTTTATTATATTCCTCTTGAAGCCAATCATTAGCATCTGAATCAAGGAAAGCATTTAAAATGTAGCCGTTAATTGAACAACCCACTTATTAGAATGAGACTAAATACAGACCTGTGGTACTTATCAATTGAGCTTTTAGATCACTGATCTCTTTAGTTAAATCTTCTTCTAATTGTTTGTTACTATCTTTAAGCCACTGCAGTGATCCACAACAAAGGCTTAAGGATTTACCCTATTCATAAAAAAAATAAGTAAATTAGTACAAATTTATAGACAAAACTAAAAATATATACTGTCAGTCAGTCAGTAACACTCACTGTTCCTGTTGGGCTTTCGAAAATGCCTAGTTTCTTGTTATGAATTGTAAAATACAATTCATTCATAAACTTTTTCTGAATATCATAGGGCTCAAAAGGAAACGAAAACTTTGGATCCATAATAGATAAGTGTTACGCTACCTGTTAATATGAAAAATCTAAAATACTAAATTTAAAAATACATAATATTTTGAAATATTTTTTGATAATTGTATATACAATTATTGATGATATTTTATTAAACAATAATTTACATACATAATATTCTTTCGTTTGTTTATAATATTCATTTTAAACAAAATATTATTCTTTAATTATCTTAGTCTTCTATATATTCAGAATTCACGTTTGCCGCCAAATGCCACAAATTCTAAAATCTTAAATCATTTTGACGTAGTGCACTGTTAGACGTTAGTAATCTATTGTCGCCAGAACATAAATATTGTTAAGTACATGATACATCTGTAACAGATAGTAATAAATAACCTTTTTGTGATATTGGACTGTTTTTTAAAGTGAAAATAATTAAATTACTTGTGATCAAAAACTCGTCAAATTAAAAATATGAAAAATTTTCAGATCACATAATATATAAAACACTACATTTTACTGAGTATATTGGAACGTACCAAGAATTTTCTCGAATGTGCACGTTTCTGATCGACAGAAAACTAGCAAAGAATGTTCTTTGAGTATAATTACAGTACATTGGTGAACGTCATTTTTACTTGTGAATTGAGCTCTTAGCTCGTGTATTTGCTTATTGCAGTGCAGTGAAGTATAATCGTGATATCGGTGTTTCTTGAACTTGCTTATTGAATAAAAATTCTTGTGAGTTATCGTTTTTAAATAAGGTAAGGAAATAAAGTAACGATTTTTTTTTGTGTGTAATGGACGGCTAAATTCTTGGGATAAAAAACATTTATTATTTAATAAACTATATTTATATACATAGTATTTATTAATTTTAAAGCATTATTCAACAAGAAGTCTTATCTTAACTACATTTACAGCAGCGCATTGTTGTTAATAAAAAATGATGAAAACGTTTTTATTTTGTTAACATCGCCACTGGAATTAGTATTTGCAAAATCGTAAATGACATGAGTTCTGTATTAGATTAACGTACAAAGTACGTTTTTTAATTGAATTAGTGCGAACACATGTCAAGACAAATTATTCAACAACTAACTAATATCGCAGATTCTAACCACAATATTCTCGTCTAACTACTACTAAAATATATTTTTTTTTTCATAGCTTAGTAGGTACATTTCTAATTTAAGCAATATTATGAATGTTGTCCTTTATATTTATTCCTGTACATTAATAGTGTGTTAAGGCATTAGACTATACAATTTACTTTTAAGTTTAATATTTATTACATTTGTTTTTTAGCAAACATTAAAATTATCTATGTAGAGTACTGTTTTACAGATGATATATTTTTATATGAATAGGAACCAATTTATGACTTTTTACTGTTACTAGGAATTAAAAATCAACTAATTCAAGCAATTGAACTTGTGACCTTCAGCAATCCATGTGCACAATTACGTATTTACTTAGAGTCCCTTTGTATTCACATTTATTAGATTTATAACATTTATATACATTTTAAGGTTTAACAATGGTGAAAGAAACAACATATTATGACATTTTGGGTGTCAAGCCCAATTGCACAAAAGATGAGTTAAAGAAAGCATACCGGAAACTAGCCCTTAAGTACCACCCTGACAAGAACCCAAATGAGGGTGAACGCTTCAAACAAATTTCACAGGCCTATGAAGTCCTTTCTAATCCAGACAAGAGAAAAGTATATGATCAAGGTAATTAAGGACATTATTATAGTGTATATTTAAAATGTAATAAAGTTAATTCTGACACAAAAATGGCACTTGAAATGTATGTATTACATAGTACTATACTAATGCTAGCAATAAGAGAATTATAAGTAATTTCTTAAATCCAAAAAAAAAATTAAATTGAACAGTTGTAACTGATAAATTTATTTTATTGAGTACACTTTTCACTAAAATTTGTAAATGCAGACAATAAATAACTTTAATTATTTATTACAAAATGTCTTTTTTTAACTATTCTTGATCATACTGAAAATAAAACTAGACTTCTAATTTAAATTCTCTTCAGGTGGTGAACAAGCCTTAAAAGAAGGAGGTGCTGGAGGCAGTGGATTCTCATCACCAATGGACTTGTTTGACATGTTCTTTGGAAGCGGGTTTAGTGGTAGCCGGCGCCGCGGCCGCGAAAGGAAGGGCAAAGATGTTATACATCAGCTCTCTGTAACTCTAGAGGAGCTGTACAAAGGTGCTGTTCGAAAATTAGCCTTGCAAAAGAATGTCATCTGTGAAAAATGTGAGGGACGTGGTGGTAAAAAGGTAAATGATTTTGGTATCTGTATACATTACATACCTACATGTTAATCTTTAAAACTCAAAAGTAATTGCAATGTGGTTAGCAAGTAAAAACTAGAGATTTTGAATATTATTCTTAGGAACAATTTATTATTTATAATATTTGTAAATTATTTTAAGTTATTGCTTAATTAAAATTTGTACTGAAATAGGGTGCAGTGCTAGTGTGTCCTACTTGCGGCGGCACAGGTATGCAAGTCCAGATCCAACAACTAGGCCCTGGCA
Organism: Napeogenes sylphis; assembly: GCA_959347405.1. NCBI lineage: Eukaryota > Metazoa > Arthropoda > Insecta > Lepidoptera > Nymphalidae > Napeogenes > Napeogenes sylphis. The sequence goes on along the minus strand of OY365788.1, from coordinate 21,314,771 downwards.
TGATACAGCAAATTCAGACTGTCTGCTCTGAATGCCGAGGACAGCGGGAAATCATTGATCCAAAAGATCGTTGCAAAGTTTGCCAAGTATGATTTTTTGTTAATTATTCTTCTATTTAGGAGATATCCTTTTAAAGGTCTTCTTTGCAAAACGAGATACTCATCTAATTCTCTATGTACATTTTAAAATGTTCTATTGAACTTGTAGGGTCGTAAAACTGTTCGTGATCGTAAGATTATTGAAGTGCACATAGACAAGGGTATGACAGATGGGCAGAAGATAGTGTTCAGTGGAGAGGGTGATCAGGAGCCTGAGTTAGAGCCTGGAGATCTCATTATTGTTTTAGATGAGAAGGAACATGAGGTAAGTTATAACATATTGTATTTAAAACAAGATTCAGTAAATATTGCAATCCATGTGGAAAATTATTAATAAAATTATATTGACAAATTCCGAAACAAACTGAAAAAAAAGAACAATAAGCGTAATCAGAATATCAGCTATGTAATTGATATTTTATGATAAGATTTTAAGCTTCAAAATTTGATTTTTATACTTAATTCAATTAATAGGACAATTAATTATATCAAAATCAATCATTTCAGATTTTCAAGCGTACATATAATGACCTCATTATCAGAATTAACATAGAATTGGTAGAGGCACTCTGTGGATTCCAGAAGGTAATCAGAACTCTAGATGACAGAGATATAGTAATAACTTTATTACCTGGTGAGGTTATCAAGCATGGTGAAACCAAATGTGTTTTGAATGAAGGTACATATATTAATTTAAAGTGTATATTTAAGACATAAGTTGTTTAAACTTATATTATTTATTTTTTCATTTCTTTACAGGTATGCCTATGTATAAAAGTCCATTTGATAAAGGACATCTTGTGATACAGTTCTTGGTAAATTTCCCTAACCGCATTCCACCTGAAGTCATTCCGGCATTGGAGAACTGTCTCCCAGCAAGACCTGTGGTAAGTTACCATTTAATTTAAATGTTCTTTAGAATTTACTACAAGAAATGAATTAAAAATAGCTATATTTTAAATTTTATAACTTTATATATAGAAGTTTATACATATATAAAATTGTACATGTTATATCAATACAGGAGAGCTGGCATAAACTGATTACTTAGAACTTAATAAGTATATTAAACAAACATTATAATTCTGATACAGGTGGAAATTCCTGAACTAGCTGAGGAATGTCAGCTCATTGACTTGGACCCTGAGCAAGAGAATCGTCGTCGTCGCGCACACCAGGGCAACGCATATGAGGAAGATGATGACACCTCTGGAGTCAACAGAGTACAGTGCGCCACAGGCTGAATGTCGCTCACTGGCTATCCGCCTTTATATATGTCTGTTATACAAAAGCTAAAAGGCGTCATAGCATTATGACCTACACCCACATATAATTTTATATTAAGTAGGCATTCAAATGGAATTCTGTTCATGAGTTGTAGCTTAGCTATTTTGTTACTTGCTTGTTTGATCACAGGTTTTTAATGCAATGTTTTCTGCATTTGTAAGATTTTATTTTACTTTTTTAATTATCAACTGTTGATAGCATTATAATAATTAGCTCAGTTTAGTATGGTTCATAATTATTTTTGTTCTGATTATGTCATAAGACACATTTTACAAAACAATTAATAATACTGAATAACAAGAAATTAATTAAATTCAAGAGTAAATTGCTAACAATAGGTTCATTGACATATTTCATAGTGCGTTTGGTTTCAGTCACTTGAAGTATGTATAACATTTCTGTGATTTTGGTATTGTTTAGCAAATATCTAATATAACCACTTATTATACCTTCTCTTTCTAACTAAATTTATTTCTAACAGATATGATTAGTTTGTGTGTATTTTCATTTTTTTAATAAAATATTTATGTATAAGATTTAAAGATGTTAGATAAAATACTTCAGTTGTATCTGTTAAAAATATATGTATTTAGATACCACTTAAAACCCTTAGCAGATAGTATGTAACAGGCTGTTTTAAATCATTTTAGTCTTAAATACAATGTAGTTAAATATTCCAATCTATTTATTAAGGAATATGCTTTAGGCTATTATCATTACGATAGTGGAATTGTATGGTCCGGGTGTATGATTTTGAAAATGCTTAAATTTTTGTGGTAATAACGTAAATAAAATATCTTCAGAACGTGTGTTTTGTTATTTGTCCTTTTACATATCCTTTTTTGGCATTGCCAGTAAAGTGAAAATACGAGTGAACAACACAAATATCTGCCCATTTTTGTGTTATGTGCAAAAATGAGGGACTAAAAACTGTTCTTTTTTATTCAAATACCAATAAAAAGAACTTCATATATATTTTTTGTTAAGTTATATGAAAAAAATATTCATTTCATGACTCATTGGAACATTTTTTTACCTTTGTTTACATGTCCTATAACTCGAACATACTTGACTAATCCTAATAAAAAATAGTATATAGTAAAAACACGATAGCGCAAATGACAGGCTGTATATAAAATGTATCAGGAAAACCATATAAAAACTTTTTTAGTACAATATACAGCGAAACCGCTTATAAAATGACATCTTGATAATAATGTATTCAAAAAATAGAATAGTAGATAGGTATAACTCGCGTCATTTACGTTAAACCCTGAGTGAATTTTGAAAGTGATAACTGCGCATATGTACTTTCGCGCGCACAATACTTTTGTAACAAGTATATATTTTCAGATTTTTAATAATAGTAATCGGTGTACACTGGAAGTGAGCATAATGTCGTATCGGACATCGGTGCGGGGGAAGTAAGTAGTAACGCGACTGGAGAGTGGAGAGCCAATCAGCGCTACGCACGCCCGCCCTTTATTCCTCTCAGTCCCCTTAGATAGCTTAATTTAGAATTCTGTGCAGTCAAGTGCCTCAGAAAAGATTCGTGCCGCTAGTTATACATGGACATTAAATATCAATAAAAAAAATTTTAGTTGATTAGCAACGAACCAGATTACCGAGTAATAGTAGATTATAGAGTCAGCCTAAAATGTGTTTATCGAAAAAAAGAGAATTTGAATGACATTATTTATATGTCTCTTTTTATTGCATAGGTGTTTAGACAAAGATAAGTATAGGTCTCTCATCTTCCCTCTTTTATTATTTTTAAGACACTCGCTCTTACAGCCCGACCAATGGTTCCTCTACACTATGTATGTATAATAACTTTTTGCCACGTAACAGTATTTTGTTTTAATTATATTGATTACGCCTTGCTATATGGAAGTTAATGATTGAATTCCAAAACTACTTTGATGATCTGCACCTCCTACTGTCTGTTGCCAATTGTCATATTGACGTTAAAAGTCAAAACAGTCTAAGTGTTAGTTAAACGCACGTGTTCATGGTTATAATTTATAGAAAATGAAATAAAACTAAAGGATCTAGTGGTTTGCGTTAAAACGTTATTATTATTTATTTAAAAAATGTGATATGTGAAATACTTTTAAACTATTCACAATGCATGACAATAAAGAACCAGGGGACAAGGTCCCCGGTTTTGAAATCCCTGAGTTAAAAGAAGGAACAGAAGGGAATGGTGAAGCACAGAAAAAGCTTAAGAAAGGGTCTGGAGGATTTCAGACCATGGGATTTAGTTTTCCTATACTGAAAGGAATTACCAAAAGAGGTTATAAGCAACCTACCCCAATTCAACGAAAAGTTTGTATTTGTTAAATTGTTTTCACACTACTACATTTTTGTGATTACATCTTAAGGAACAAAATTTTTAATTTCAGACTATCCCAATAGCACTTGACAATAAAGATGTTGTTGCTATGGCACGCACAGGGTCTGGTAAAACTGCCTGTTTTGTGCTGCCGATTTTAGAAAAACTTATGTCACCTGTTAACAAACCACTGCAAGGAAAGAATTTAAGAGCCCTAATATTGTCTCCTACAAGAGAATTAGCTTTACAGGTTAGTAACTTTTTATATTATTACTTATTATAAATGGATCTAAGGGTAAAAATAGACCACTATAATTACCAACCACACAACTACTAGTTTTATAAAGCTCAAAATTATTAAGAACTTAAAAAAATCAGAGAGTAATTAAATATTACCTGATTTTTCAACTAAACACTAAAAAGCAATACCTGGAAGTATTAAAAGTGAATGAACATGAAAAACAAAAATGTTAATAAGTTAATTATTGCCCGGACTCCTTATTGTCACCATAGCCCTTAGTTGTTTTGCAATCAACATTAAATATAACTGTTTTCATGTTATATGTAATATTTAAAAGAAAATATTTCTTTCTACACCTTTTTTTTTCAACATTGTAAGGCAAAATCAACAATGTTTTCTTCCAGACTTTAAGATTTGTTCGTGAGCTGGGCAAGTTTACAGGTCTTACTTCTGCTGCAATTCTTGGAGGGGAGTCTATTGAACAACAGTTTGGAATCATGTCAGGGACAACTCCTGATATTGTAGTAGCAACACCAGGACGGTTTCTACACATATGTATTGAGATGAATCTCAAGATAGATAATATAAGTCAGTAATCTTTAGGGTGTCAATTATTGTTACCTAGAAATAAATGTAAAAATATTAAAACAATTATGTTTTTCAGAGGTTGTTGTGTTTGATGAAGCTGACAGACTCTTTGAACTTGGATTTGGTGAACAATTACAAGAAATTGTTGCTCGATTGCCTTCCAGTCGTCAAACACTATTATTCTCTGCAACATTGCCGAAAATGTTAGTTGAATTTGCTCGTGCCGGTTTAACAGACCCAGTTTTAATAAGATTAGATGTTGACTGGAAACTTCCATCCACTTTATGGCTTGGTTGGATATATGTGAGGGCTGAATTGAAAACTGCTGCATTACTGCTACTTTTAGATAGAGTTTTGACTCCAACTACACCTCAAGCAGTTGTTTTTGCAGCAACTAAACATCATGTTGAATACTTGCACTTGGTGAGTAAAACTTCTAGTTTTGGTGGTAGAACTAAACTATAGTGGCATTGCAGCTTGAATATGAACTGGCAGAAATGGGGTAGTAAAAATCTTTGTAAGAAGTTTCGTATGAAGTTGCAATTTTAGCTATAGTACCAGGGAGAGAACCAGATATATATAGTGCTCGTTTCATGTATATTATTCCCCAGCATTCCTCACTCCTATTTTGGATATGGTTTATGTATACTTGGAAATTGGAATATTTAATTTTGTCTTTTATATTTCAGATACTAAAACAAGCAGGTATTTCATCAACATATGCCTACTCTGGACTCGATCCATCCGCACGTAAGATTGCTCTCGGAAAGTTTACTAACAAAAAGTGTTCAGTTCTTTTGGTAACCGATGTGGCCGCGAGAGGTTTAGATCTACCATCCTTGGATACCGTTATAAATTATAACTTCCCAGCTAAACCTAAATTGTTCGTCCATAGAGTAGGTAAGTCGATTAATCAAAATTTTGCTTAGAATAAAATGAAAGCCTGTGGCTTATAGCAATTTCCTATAATTAGGACCCGTCAGTAACACCTGCTGTTACAAAGTTTCTCATTGGTGCATCTAATCTTAGTAACTGCTGTGTTGCAGGTCGCAGCGCCCGCGCGGGTCGCTCAGGTCGCGCGCTGTCGCTGGTGTGCGCGGAGGACGTCGCTCACTTGCTCGACCTGCACCTCTTCCTCAATGCCTCTCTTATCGAGCCCTCACAGGTGACAAATACATTTAATTTTGTAGAAAAACACATTTCGTCCAGAAATACTGGAAACAGTCAAGGGGATATAGATTATTTAGAAATTCTTGTGGAAAACGACCTTCCACATGTCTCTTTTACTTATGAGTCTTTTATTTTACTGGATTATAAGGATAAGGAACCTATATCCTATTCCAGATCATCTATGTGTATCAAATCCAGTATAAATCCTGTACTGGCTAATACATTTTTATTGATTCCCTATATTAATAATGTAACTGTTTCAGGTGTCAGAGTGCGGTACATCATGTCCTAGCGGCGTGTGGGGCGCCGTGCCCACGGCCGCACTCGAACTGAGGCATCAGGACGTTATGGCGTGGGATAAGAACTACTCTGAAATAGTAAGATTTTAAATTAAAAATATTTATATCTACACTTCCGATGCATTTTAGGACAAAAATATAATATTATTCCAATATTTGTTTTTAGGAAGAAGCAAGTCGCGTATGTGGTCGGGGATGGCAACAATATATTCGGTGGCGTGAAGCTGCCTCCGCTGAGGCTAATAAGAGGGCTAAGGTTACACCTCGACCTACATTGCCACATCCTTTCTTAGTGGATAGTACGGAACAAACCGCTATAGCGTTGGTCGAACAGATCAAGAATTACACGCCAAAAGGAGTAAGTAGATAACATCAATAGTTTAGGACATAATGCATAATAGTGCTCTATTCATTAACTCAGTTTGGCAGATATTATTATACAATAGACATTTATTACAATACATTTATATTTACAGACAATCCTTGAACTTGCGGGCAAAAATGATTCCCCAATGTATCTGGCGATGAAGGCGAAAAGACGAGTGCACGGAAAAATGGTTCAAAAATCAAGAGATAATAAAAATTCGCCCGTAAGTATCAACAAGTTAAAAACTTAGTATATTTTGAATCAGTCCTAATTGATATGAGAAATTAAATTTGAGATCAAGTAAAGTGTAATATGAAAATCAGCCTACAATAACTAACCATCAAAAAGTTGTTCTATGGTGCTCTTACATGAGCTTAAAGAATGCTAATTTTAAACAAATAACTGTAATAACAATTTTAAGGATGACAGATTGGATAATACTAATGGGGAGTCAAAAAATACACTTGAACAAGGAAATAAGAAAAAAAGGAAGGCGGTGAAACGCGACGAAAATTATATATCTCATTTCGCTAGTGATCAGCATACAGAAGCAGGGTATGTATTAACACATTGTTGCTAAAAGTATTATAGTAACAAAAGCTGTGTTGTTCCACTCATAAGTACATTATGTAAACCGCATACATATACCCCAGAATTGTCCATTGTTGGATTATCCAAACAGACCGCCATGCTCTGTGGTGCATATCCTATAATACCTTGCATACCCTTTCCGCTTTATTTAAATTCATCAGACTACTTCTATAGAATTTACAAACGGATCCTAGATTTGAAACCAGCACTACTTCTTAACTAATAACGACACTAAATAACGCATTGATGATATTATTTAATTTTAAATTTACCATCTCATTCCAGTATGGCCGTGAACTTTGCGTCTGGTGCCTCTAGCGCAGAGCTAGAGATGCGCGGTGACTGCGACACGACGGTGCGGCAACACCGCGCGCAGCTGCGCTGGGACCGCAAGCGGAAGAAGATGGTGCACGTAGACCCCGTCAGTACATCCCGTTTTCGTTTCTTCGTTATTATTTGATTGTTTCTCCATCTCTTATAAGTACATTTCCGTTTATATCAATACCTTATTTGTATAAGTAGTATTTTGATTATTTACAGAAAAACCTTTAATTTTAAGATTTATGTTTTTACAAACAGGATATGTTAAAAAACACTATATTTTAAAACATTTGGTAATCCAGGACGGCGGTCGCAAAATGATCCGTACGGAGAGCGGCGGGCGTGTACCGGCATCGTTCCGCAGCGGACGATATGATGCTTGGCGCAAACGGAACGAACCCGACACGATCGAACACGATCAAGGACAACGAGGAAATGCTCCCAAGCCGGGTTAGTGTAATAAAATAACAAAAAAATGTACATGATTGTATTTTTTTTTATGGCTTTTTTTAAAATAATTTTAGATGTAATAATTTCAAATAAGATGTGATATAATATGTTTACGAAATAATCATAAAAAGTTTTATATTATAATTTTATTTTCAGCTTCGGAATTCCGACCGCGCTGGGTGAAACACAATGAAAGAGTTGCCAAAAAGAAGGCAGAAGCAGGTTCTAAGGAATTCCGTGACAAGCAACAGATTGTTAAAGAGCGGCTACGCAAAGACAAAATCAAGCAAAAACTTAAACATAAGATGAAGAAGAAAAAGAAATAAATATTTTTTTTTGTCGTAGATATATCAAACAAAATAAACATAAAAATTTAAGATTGTTTTCTTTATTATATAAATACTGACATTATTTTTAAAAGAGTTCCATATCGATTTGTAGAATTCTTGACTAATAAATAAAAACAAACTAATTGTCAATGTGCATATGCACCGCCGTCACTAATTCGTTTGTGGATAACGTAAATAATATTCAATACGAATATAAATCAATTTATACTACAATGTGGTTTGAAATTATTCCACCATTTCTGATAATAACCGCGGGAGTAGGCTTACCTGGTGCTGCCTTATGGTGGTTACACTATTTAACCCTAGGAAATGTGGGTATATAACTATTTAAAGATGTAGATAGTCACGACTCACGGTCGTAAGACAGTGATCGTCTGACGTCACACTGGTACTTGGTAGATAGTTTCAAAATGGCAGTGTCTTTTATGCCGCTGGGTGTCTTCTTGGTTAGGGGTAACCATGTCTATAACATTTCAAAAAGGATAATAGGGACATAAGTAGTAGTACTAAATTCGAGTACATTCTTAGGTTCAAGCAATTTAAAAACGTAGTTTTGAATTTTAATAAAATTGTTGTAAATTAATAACCACATTATTTTGTTGTAAATTGTCCAGCATTACAGACGAAGTCTGCACAGTAGATGGGATCGTAGAGCATATCAAAGAGATCGGAGGTTGACTGGAAATCCATACGAAGTTAACGTAAGAATCCAATAAGTTTCCTCTCATAATATTATGATTACTTGCAATCGGCAACCTGCAGGGTGCATTGTTTTCATGAGTCTCGTAGCACGTTACCGACTTTATTATGTAAAAAAATCTAGGTAGATACTATTTTTTATAGTTCAATTAGTCTTGGTAACAGTAATACTGAGTGTTTATTTTGAATATATTTATTTATTTATTATACTGTTTCAGGGTCTGGATTCCATTCCTGATTAATTAAAGACATTTTCCACTATAATAAAAATATTGTTTTTTAAAAAAAATAACTTATTTTCCCACCTTTAAGGTATTGATGTTCTAGATTGTTATTTCATAGTTTTTTAGATAATTATTTTAGAAGGATCATAACAGTAAGGTCTGAAGATATAGGTGGCCATTAAAAGACAAATTAAAATGTTGATATATGTATATTATTAAAAAAAATTAAAGTAAATACTAATTAATTTGAAAAAACTATACAGATACATAATATATTTAGGTGTATATAAAGTCCCATCTCTGAATTCTCCCTGACTCGCCCAACTTCTGACTACCTCATTATATCTAAGCACCCTATTTTTTTGGGAATTTTGTCTTTGTTGCATATACTCGCCTTATGCCATCTTAGTTTACTTCTCTTGATTTATCTTAAAAGTCCTTAATTAGAAACATTATCATTGTAATCACCATGGAGTGATGATGTCCGGACAGATCCATCATAATAGCTGAATCTGCTAGTCTTGTAATTAGTCATGTAACATAAGCCCTTCCTACAACTGATTTTAAGGTTAGAAGGAGAATTTGACCTTAACCAGATTTCGGACCAGTGGCCATTCCGAGTGGCCTGCAGTACTACAGTACCCTCAATTCGAAGACATTGAGTAAAAGACGATAATGATCTGATGAACCTGATTTGACTTCTGAAGGTTCTCAGTTACCCTTTTAACAGCTCGAACACCTATAGATTTGGCTGTTTAGGTGATATTTGCCAAGTTATTCAAAGGTAGATCCTTAAGATCAATGCAGTATTTATTACACTGAAAAACTTTGATCTACTAATTGCAACACTCATAAACAGCATTCCTATATGGTTAGATAAACTAACCATACAGAACTAGTAGGGGAGATGTTAGATGACTTACAGGAGAGGTCGAAATCTATGATCAGACAAGCTCGCAAGGACCTAACCCTCCACTTAACTGGTCAGATAAACCAGGGTCTCCAGATATATGGTAAACGAATTCAAATTTTACGACGCTTCAAAACCAAATCCAGGTAGGTCTAGTCAACTAACAACGTCCGTCTCGCACCAGTCATCGAAGTTCAAAAGGCGATCGCCTTTTTCATATTCCCCTCTTCCCTATCATTCAAGAATACCAGAGAATAGGATTTCCAAATTGAATCTGATTAAGAAACTTTTTGGAGTTACCGATTAGAGGGAATTAGTGGGCCAGGTCTCTTTGGACCTTAGCATCATGATTTGTCAGGGCCGCATCTCTGTCCCACCTATTCCCTGTAACTTATTTCATGTAATCTACTTATTTTTATCTGTACATGTTGACAAATAACATGGATATCTATATATTAGGAGAAACTTTAATTGGACTTCAAATGTCATTCATTTTTAATCAGACAATAATGATACATTTATTAGATTATAATACATTTTACAGTTAAAATGACAAAAAGGAATATGTAAATGTTTTAAGTCGTTTTAACTTTACGTTCGCATAATTTTTATAAAATATTGCGCTATCCTTATTCTTAATTCAGTATATGATATAAGGATAGCGCATTAATTAATTCTACCTAAAAATGCCACAGATTAAATATACAATGTAGCAAGTTTATTGAACCATGAAATTAACAAATAACTCTGTCTTGCTATAAAAAGAATAGGATTTTTCTGTAAAAAACCATGAGATATTGTGATGATTTTACACTTTATTATTTGAATTAAATTATAATTGTTATTTAGTAAATATGAATATTGTCTCTAGACGATAGTTTTTCGTTTTTACACAGAAAAGTAAACCATTTTTCAAAATATTTTTTACAGGGTTTTTTTTGTAGAAGACATGATTCAGAACATAAAAATTAAAACAAACAATACAAAAAAGTTTGTCTTGACTGTTCATATAACAAATAAATTTTCTTAAAAAATAATGTAATCTAAATATGAAATTAGGGTCCCATGCTCACTCAATACTCAGTACACATGTATTTATTAGATTTATAATAGTAAAATCTAGCTATAAAGTACAAACGTCGCCGTGACGTCACACAGTTCCTCTTGTTAGTTTGGTGTTATAGCATATCTATCTAATCAACAATAAATTCTTCATTTTTATTATAATAACATTATAGTTCACTATCTATATGCTCAATTTATCGACATTTTGGCGATTTTGTCTAATAACAACTTTGGGGAATCACACTCTTAATTTCATATTTAAAAACAATTATATATGTACAAAACTTAAATTTATATCAATAATAACCTAAATCTAACCTCTTTTCATCCGTGAAACAATCAGTCTTCTCATTGCGAAATTATCATTTTATAATATTTACATTTTTTCAAAGTTTCACTACATGAGGTGGACATTTACAAAGGAGTCTAAGAGTCGATTATATGGCTTAAAATTACTATCATATCTTTCGCATAGTTTCGCATAAAACTTTTGACAATAATATTCCTCACATTTGGTTGTAAATAAAAAAACACGAAGCCCTTCAATCGCTAAATTCAACATCTATGAGATTTATCAATGTGCTACAAAGAGTTACAATAATGGACGGGTCAGAATGTGATTCAACTTGTCAAGATTGAGCTAGTAACATTAAGTTCAAACAAACATAATATGTGCCATAGGATATTTATTACAATATTCTATTATAAGTGTACTTTTTAAGTAAATAATGAATATGAGAATATCTGTTCTATCTGATTGTACGGAGGAGGTATGGCACTAATACTTTATAAAAACTATGTGATGTTTAATTATATATAAATAAAATGACGATCAATTTACATTTAATGGGATGAAATTATTAGATGAAAGCATTGAGTCTAGATCCAATATCTCTATACAAACGGACATGCCGACAATTTTAATAAAATGTATTATTACATATTAAAAAGATTATAATTGGATATTATTAGGTCTGTCATATTTAAATTGTAATACAAAAACATTTCAAATTAAAATACTTTACAATTCTATTGATGACTTTTTAGATATAATGTCGAAATAATAAATAACTATATTTTAAAATTGTACAAACATTTTTATACATTACAATAAATTATCAACAATTCGAAATACGTTTTGAAAAGAGATTTATATTAAAAATCATATTTCATTAACTGCAAAGAACTGATATTATAGAATAAACATACGTGATATTTCGCAAAAATAAATTAAAATAACTTGCGCTTAGCTTAACACTACAAATTTGGGAATACAGGGCGAAGACAAGATAAAACACATTATTATCTGTTATCATAGCACGTAGTAGTGAACGTAGATTGGATATAGATGAGCGGACATTAGATATTTATTTTGTTCGATGTTTCGGAAAATATACGAGTTTTTGAGTGTTCGTTCCGTTCCTCACGGAGATGTCAGAGTCAGTTGGTGAGGAGGCTCTAATATATGTTTAATAATGTGTATCGCTCGACCGTAGTATGGAGGCACGACGAGTCTTAAAACATCGCTATCAAATGCGTATACATGTGAACCCTTCTACGCGGCGCTACGCTGCGCTACATGGCGCTACGAGGCTAAAGGATGCCGTTGGTATAGTACTGGTAGTTGTCGTAGAGGCGCGTGGAGAGCGAGTGCAGCGCGTCCCGCACGAGCCGGTCTACGAGCGTGCGTAGCTGCTGCTCGGTGCGGCCGGGGTGGAAGCGGGCGCGGAACGAAGACACCGCGCTACTGCTGCGGAGACACGGCAGCTGACCAGCTGTGGGGGGAGAGGGGGGGAATGCTATATTATACTAATACTATGGGAATAAAAATTATATTTTAAATAGGTTTTAGAGGATAAATCAAAAGGGAAGAACCGGTAAGAAACTATATGAGTAGTCCCTTAAATAACTCATAAACCGTAAATATAACATAACATATAACATTTTAAATGTGGTTAATTAGAGTATTTGTTGATGGCACGATTACAAATATTTACTAATTATCGAAACTTAAAGGTATTATATATTAATTTATATAAAAATAAACACTGACCCATCCTCATAACGTCCACGAGATGTATTATTTGGTCGCAGTGTTTCCGCGCCGCGATGAGACCTCTCAGTATGAGGATCTTGAAGTACGCAAACATGTCTGAGCTCTCGCCATCCATCACTTCCACGAATTCCGGTGTCAGCTGCGATTATAACATAAAATATCATTTAGATTCTAGTTATTTGATAAGTAAAGGAAATTTTATATTGTTTTTTCTATTTACCTTAAATGGAGAACTCTCGAATCCAAGATTTTTAGGCGAAATGGAAAATATGAACCCGAAATCTATATGTATAATGTGGCCTGCGCTGTCCAATAAAATGTTCCCATTATGCCTGCAAAGATAAAACTAAAATCAAGACTAGGTATAATAATATGATCTAGATAAAACATGAGTTTACCAAGGACAAATAAATAGTTCTACTGTTTTTAAATCCCCGGTTTCATTTTAGTACATATTGTCAATTTAAAATCTATGAAACTATTTTTCTGGAATATATTTGAAATTAAGATGAGGGCAACCATTGGTTTTTTTGTGGTTAGTAGTCTTAAAAATGGCAGCGGACTCAATGCTGCCGGGTAGTCCTACATAACCCTCCGGTCTTAATATACAAGCTCCATTGAATTTTAATTGGTCAGAGCCAAACATAATCAGAAGTGCTCAACATGGGGTTACATGAAATATATTAAATTTATGATAAATGTGCCCCAGTACCTGTCCTTGAGCTGCAGCAGATAGCTGGTGAGCGCGTATGCGGCGGCGGACTCCACGAAGTTGTTCTGAGCGCGCAGGAAGCCCTCGCTGGTGGGTGCTCCGTGCTCCAACTCCAGCCACGCGCGCAGGGAGCGCCCTGACTGCTTCTTGATCTGATGCAGCGACACTGAGTTCAACACCTGAGGACCGACGTGGGTTACATTACATATTGTAGTGGTGTGTGTGACCAATGACATTTTAATATTAATTTCGAGCCTTAGAAAGACTTCAATTAAGTTATTATAAACCGTTACTAGAAGAAGCTTAAAAAGATAGTTAAGCAGAGACGTGTAATAAGAAAATTATTCTGAGAAATCACATAAATTTTAACATTTATCTTAATTAATACTAAAAATTACAATGTGAATTTGTTTGTTTGTTACGTCTTAACCGACCTTCATAAAACTTCGCACACATATTGACAAGAATCGCACACACATTGTACAAAAAACATTTGAAACACGTACATATGTTTCCAAGGATTAAAAAAATTACATTTTGACTGGGCGAAACCGAAATCATAAGCTAGTGTAAAAATATAACAAAGTAAACAATGCTAAATTTGTATGTCGTTATCGGATTTAAACCTTCGTTATCGCTCGTCTTTAGTTATGCTAATGTACTAATATTTATAACCTGTCACATTTTAAAATATTTTTGCATTTTATATTCACACCAGGGCTATCACAACCGATAAGGTACAACAAAATGGTATTATTTCTATTTGTTTCAATGTAATAGTAGTTCTGAAGTAGTAACTCACGGGCTGTATGAGGCCGCACTCCCTGTCGAGACACAGTATCTCGTAGGCCCGCAGTCTCAGCGGCACCCGCTCCTGGTCCCAGGCGGCCTGCAGCCTTCGCAGAAGTTGCGCTGCCAGCATCTCCTGTCTCAGGTCGTCGCCCACCTTCACGATGCAGCCCAGCAGCCGCCAGCCGGCCAGCGCGCCGTACGGAGACGAGGACCGCATCCGGGACAACTTGCTCTCCCACGACTCCTGGGAATGACAACACCAGGATGCGATTAGATGACGCGATTAACTTCATTTATATATTTTTTTTTAGTCACAAAAATGACATAGATTATTAATATTAATAAACATATGTATAAAAAGTCAAATTTTTTAACTTTAATATCTAAAGAAACAAATTCTAGCTGTTGTATCTTTTTATTAAACATTTTATTTCGTACAAATACTTCAACTAGTACCTTAAACACAATAAACAAATAAAAGTATAAATTTAATCAAAACTAACATAATTATGACGGTGATAGACTCAATCAATGTTAAAATCATTAAGGTAAGTGACACACGCGAAAATACCCAACAATTTCCCCACGTCCAGACATAACAAACACACAGACAGGTAATAGCCCCGTACCTCGCCCTGCGATATAATTGACGCGTGACTAACTGCACCCAGACGGTAGTTCCCGGGTTGATATCGATCACAGGCGATCCCTCGAATATTAACCCAGGTACAAAAAAGTAAAGAATTTTGTTGACATTTCTTCAACTTAATGCATATATTTCTTATTCTATGATTTTTTTTTTAATATATTTATATAAATTTAAAACCCGTTCAGAGTTTTCAATGAGTTCGCGGGTTCGAATCTCCTCCCGTTTCGGTGTATTTTTCATTTACATGTTTATAGTTATTTTCGAACAATAAAAAGGTAAAAACATAGAATTTGATTTATTTTTTCTTATAAGTAAAAGAAAAATTGTAGTGTAGTTTTTATTTTATTTTTATTTATAAAAATATTGTACTATAGAAGTTGGGTTTCAGAAATAGACAAACAGAATACAAGTATTCCGAAAAACAATCAGACAAAAAAAAATATCCACTATGGAAATCAAACTTGCGACCTACGACTTAGCACTTCAAGCATCAAGATCACTAGACAGAGAGGCTCTAAGTTATAAGAGATCTTGAATATCATAAGAGTTTTTCTTGTATAATATAATACATCTTTACATATATATTTCTTGTGTGCGTGTGTATGTCACTGAACTCCTTCTAAACGACTGGACCGATTTTTATGAAATTCATTGTGTGTGTTCAAGGGGACTTGTTTGAGAATTGTTTAGATTCACAATTTGGTCCACTGGAAAATGGTTTTTTGATTAATTTTTAATGTGTAAGTAGGTGGTGATTTTGGAATGTTTCACATTGGTTCCGACGGACTGCGTTACCATGACAATGTCAAATATTAAATAATATTATATTTTAATTATAGTCTGCCCTGACAGTTGGCGTTGCTATAGAAATAAGAAAAATATTTTAGTACTAGCGGCCCGATACGTGCTTCGCTACGTAAAAAGTGATATTTAAAAAAATATATTGGAACAAATTCATTTATTCAAACAAAAAATCTTTATTTACATGTTCATACGGTATTGATTGGTCGAATTATGATAAATGTACATGTAATGACGTTAGACATTGTGATAACTTTTTAATATATTTTTTTTAAAGTTTGATTTTTTAAATCAAAGACGCGTGTACAAGACAACGTCTGTCGGATCCGCTAGTATAATATATATCAGTACGACTAGTACTAGTTTCGACCTTACGAAAACTATGACAGTTTACCAAATAGTTAAATAAAAACATAAAACTATCATAAACTCTATGAAAAAAAAATCTAATAACATATTTTAAAAATCTGATATAAATTAAATTTATCTTTAGTTATTTAGGATCATTCTATAAAACATCCTAAATAATATAAATTTTAACCGATTTTATTAAATATGTTGCCCGCGACTTTTTTTAATTTCCGCGAAAAAAAACATTTTTTTTATAAAAAAATATCCTATGTTACTTCTAATACCTCCAAAAGTATAGTACAAAGTTTTATAATGATCGGTGGAGTAATTTTCGTGTGAAAGCGTAACAAACAAACTTACATTCGCATTTATAATATTAGTAGGAAGTGGGATGCCAATATATTTTGATTTATACAGTGTATAATAAATAAAACAATCTTTTGATTTTACGATTTGGTAAACTGTCATAGTTTTTTAACGTTAAAACATGTACTAGGAGTACAGAACTAAAAAGGAGTTTGTGTTGAAGGCCGTACTAAAATATTATTATAATAATAAAGATATGGAATACAAAAGGTCAATACACTGTGATAGCCTTTTTGTGTAATTAAAGTGCTATGAACTCCCGACTTTTGGCATACATGTCCACATTTCTAGGTCGACATCAATTTTGGTATGTCTTGTGACCCAAATTTAGGACGTTGATTGATTTACCCCACAAGTTATTGCCCTTTCAAGTTTATATGTAATAAATAATTTTAGGGTTCCTATATTATTATAAATACATAAACGATATACGATTTTTTATGTATAATCAAACACAGATAATAAATATTGTGTGCGCAATTGTTACTGATACCTTTGAAACATTTAATATTTAATACATGTTTACAAGGACGAATGTTTTACATTACTGTTTTTATGTTTTAAAATGTAATTATTATCCGTATATTTTATTTATGGAATAATAATTTCCTTCTAAATCCAGAATAGCTAATTTAGTTTTAGATCTGGTAGCACATGTAAGGATATGCATGTCATAGAGTATGTAGAGTAGTAGGTGTATATATATATACGCCCGTGGTAAGGTGCGTGTCTATAAAGGTGCACGTCGTAAGATGAGCGTGCACATGATAGGGTTGTCTATAGAAGTGTACGTTGTGTATGTATATATACAGGGTTATTTGTAATTACTTGACCAACTCTTGCAGGCAGTCTCTTTACATCAATCCCAACAACATTTGTTATGTAACTTTTTAAAATTGATAATTTTTAAAATTTTAATTTTCCCATACAAAATTTATTTGTTGTAACTGACATTAACTCTGAGCGTCAAAATTGTAGAACAAATATTGTAAAAACTTGTAGAGTTGCAAAAGGTGGTCAACTAATTAAAAAAAACCCTGTATATAATATATATATGTATGTGCATGTGTGTTGCATGTATATGTATGTGTGTGCGTGTATGTGTATGTACAGTACCTTGAGCGCGAGTGCAGAGGGGTCAGCGGGGTCGTGCTTGAAGGCGTTAGGCGGCGGCGCGGCGGTGGCGTCGGCCAGACGGCGCCGCACCTCGCCCGCGCCCACCGCCAGGGACTCCCGGGACCCGCAGGATGACGTCGACTGCGCCGACGTCACCGACACGCCGGATATAGCAGATAGTGCCGACATCTGAAACGATTATATTTATAAATGTCTTATTCATAAACAATTTGCCCTATTTAACGAACTATCGCGATTATTTTATTGTTGGTACGGAAAAGGGATTTTGTCAGACCTGTGATAAGCTATCGGGAGCCGGTGGTTTAGCGGCATACTGTGATCTCAGGTCATCGTCGTCGTGGCTCCAGCAGTCTCCCGCGTCTGCGTCGTCTAGGGGCGAGTACAGGGATAGTGCCGGCCACTCGGGCACCAGGTTCTCCTCGCTCTTAGTGTGTCGGATGGGAGGAGAGTGAGGGGCGGGAGGCGCGGGGGGCAAGAGACGCGGCGGGAGAGGCTCGTGGCCCTCCGTTTCGAGCACTTCAACGTACATTATGTAGGGGGCCTGAAATACGAAATGATAAATAAAACACATAGAACATAACGTTATTTATATCTGTATAAATTTATGTATGTGTAGTTTTTATATTTGCCATGTGTTCTTGAGGCGAGTTAGTAAATTGCCTCGTGTGAGAGATAACCGACGTTGTTATATAAATATATACCACTAAACGATGTTAAATCATTCAGCTATTGAACATTTAAATAAAATTGAAAATTGAATTTTCTTTAAATGTTAAAATTATTTTATCGCAAATTAAAATTACAATTACTACTTGTTATTTGTGCTATTAAAGTAAATTGTAAAGTTTAAACAGCCGTCAAACCAGTTGTCTTAGTGTCGTAGTTGAATTAAAATATCGTTTAATGCAATTAAATGAAAATGACCTTTAATATTTTTAAAACACAGCGACAAAAAATATAACTAGAACAAAATAGCGCAAAAGTATTCTTACAATATTACATATACATTTGTAAAAGTTTATATGTATAAAGAAACGATAATATATGTACACAATAGGCTTTTAATAGTGATCGTATTCAGCCTTGTATAGAATAAAGTAGGTTATTACTGCTTTTGCTTTAGTTATTGTTCTGAGATGAATGCTAATACACGATAACATTGTCGCCAACATTTGAGTCATAGTTCATAAATATCAACAAATATTCTGATTTAAATAATTATTTTAACCGAGATGTATCATGTAGTGACGCATTCATCCGGCAAACATGATAGTTTCAAAGCATTTTAAATATCATTGAAATAGTTTTATTTAAATATGTACAACTGAAAATGTTTGGCATACCTTGTCCTTGCTGTTAAGAACAGCAGCAGCGTGAGGTGGTATCCTGAGGACATAGTGAGGTTTTTGATGTAATGGAAGCCAGACCCGCGCTGGGAGGTTCAGGTCCAGGGTAGCCAGTTCAGCTCTCAAGCGGCCGTTCCTCCGTTCTTTATCAGCGACTCCGGCGAGACGACGGCCGATATTCGTTAGCGCTGTGAGAAACTGAAACAATGAATAGTTTTTGTTCATTTGTCTAATGTGAAACGATACAAGATGAAATTTCTCGTGTGAAATAAATTCAGGACATCTTCTATTGAGTATTGTCGTTATTGTTATTAGTAATTAGAATACATTAGAGAATGTTCCACTAATCTCGAAATGAAAGTAGACATTCTACTTAATATCCTAACTAATATTGAATGAAGAATGTGAGTTTGTTTGATTATTACGCTTTTACTTCTAAACTACCCAAACGATCATCATGAATATTTGCACATTTTTCCAGGGGCAAAGAAAAGGAAATAGGGTAATAATTTTTCACCCCAAAATTAAGTACATGCTGTTCCCGAGGGATAGAAAAATAACGTATCCCCGACTATATATATAATTATATTAGGGGTCAGACATTAATATAAATTGTTTGAAAGCTCGTATTAATACAAATTGATTAATTGATTACTGACTAATATTTTAATACTTCAACCAATATTAAATGAATCTTTTCCATAGAGTTGAGTAAAAAAGAACTACTATAAAGTGCATCTGATACTGATTGTAGTATTTGAATATTAGTCAGTACACAATTGAGTAGGTGATATCAGTAAAAACTAGCGACCTCTATCTAGATTCTAGAGGTCGATGATTAAAATCAAGACGAGAATATTTTGTTCAATGATTATTCAATTAAGATGTCACGATAACTATCATGATGAAATTATTTTATTATAGACTTTTGCAACTTAAACATTATAATTTAATAATAATTATCATTTCAATTATTTATTTTTTACTAATTACTTTTTTAATTATTCTTGACTTAATTATAAGTAGGTACTTAACAATAATTGTCACCTCGTATTTTTTGTTGTTATTTACGTAAAAAAAAAAATTTTAATCATCTTAGTTTTAAGATGATTAAAATTCTTGTAGCATAAACGGAAAAGCTATTAGAAAAGCGGAAGTCCATGTAAACCTGCTCCTGTCAGACAACATGTACATGTTAAATGTTACATGATTTCGTGTTTCCTTGATTTTTATATTTATTTGTAACAGCCATAACTAAATCATCACATGTCAGTATGCGCAGTTATATAATGTATAGTTAATCTTTTAATCACTGTTTACTTTTACATCTTATTTGATAAAAGATAAATTAAATAAATTAATAACATTAAATAATAGAATGAGTATTATATGAGATCATAATATCAAGGAATATGTTTCTTTTTGTATTGTCATTGAATTTTAATGGTATAAATCAATATATATATATACGATTGTTTTCAATTACAAAATATATTTATATATACATTATGGTGATACTAAATTTACAAGCCAATACTATATATGAGTTGCTCTTGATGGTAAACGAATCATGACCGTATTAAGAATATCTAAAAAAACTTAATGTTACATACAAAGTTAAAAAGAACGGACTAAATCTCAGACAGAATCTTATTATGTCCTTATATGTATGGCGCTAACTCTTAAATTACTATTTAACACCAAAACCTACTTTAATTCTAATTTAACATAAAGATATACACTATCTTCCAAATAACGAAGGTTTCAGAACTTTTTAAATATTTGTATCCAAATATCTTAATTTTTGACCTGATGATTTTAATATAACTCTAAAAGGACATTCACCTTTGAAGTAGATATATAGACTAGCTGTGCCTGCGACTTCGTATTCAATTTCGATTTCGATAAAACGTACCCTTTGGTCATACCCATGTGTACCTATACTATAAACCTTTAAGGTTTTCATCAAACTCCGTCAAGTAGTTTTTGTAGGAGTATTTTTTAGTTTATTTTTATCTTTTTTAACACTGTAGGTAGTCCGATTTCGTATTTTTTTTACTGGTAAGGGTATTATTAATCCCTGAGGGAGGACCATTTTTTAAATTTTGAAAAAAGCCTTACCGCAATGGTTCGGAAATAAGAGATTATTAACTTATTCATTTGTTTATATGAAAAAACACTAAATGTAAAGTGAAGCCCACGACAATATATTCCCGAAAACTGCAAACAAACCGGTTAATCCGTTTCTGAGATTAATGTGCACAAACATATATACAGATATACAAACATACCGACGAACAGACAAAATGAAAAACCATTGCGTTTGCTTGCTTATATAAAGGTCCCAGGATTATGAATTTTCGAAAATATTTTCCATTCACCGACAGCGTTCAGTTACAGTTTTATTATATGAATAGGTATACATCAATTTCTTAAACGATTTAAATACTTATATCTTTTGATAGAGTGAAGAGTGTGCAAATGAAAATGAAAAACTAAATGTTATTTAGAATGACGCTCAAATTTAAATGTATAAAAGTTATTTACATTGGTCACAAAATTTTTCGTGTTGTGTGCACAACTAAAATAGAAATAGATGAACAGACAAAAAATCTAAAATGCTAGGAAAGAATTGTGTTAATTATCCGTTCATATCCTGGTTATATATATTTTTTTTTATATTTTCAATGTACAGAGACTATTCCACAACAGATTTGTTACATGTATAGAAGATTTGCATGGTACCAATTACTTGCTTGACATAAATTGAAATAACTATTTCCTAACCGATTTATAGGAAAAAAAAAAACACTAAATGTTAAGTGAAGACTACTACAATATATTACTTAAAACTGCATCCAAATTGGTTAAGCCGTTTCTGAGATAAGCGTGCACAACATACAGACAAAAAAAATCATTTTTTGAGTTCTCTTGCTAAATAAAGGCCCCCATTAGATTTTTATTATTTCAAGTACAGAAATCGATCAGTGACAATTTTATTATATGTATGTATATAGCTTTGCCCGCAGAAGTCAAAATGTATATTTTTCTATACCATTTAAATACTTTTTAAGAGACTTAATGTACTTTATACCCTTTTCTGTGCCCCTGGCAAAGTGTCTGCAAAGTTTTATGAGGATCGATCGAATAGTTAAAACGTAAAAATGAAAAAAAAAAACACACTTAAAGTCTTATTAATTATTTTGGATAAAAATGTCTGTAGACTATAGTCCATATAGAATATAGACCATATAGACCATATTTACCTAAATGGCTAATCAGTGTTATGTATAAAATAATTTATTTCTAATGATTATTGCCATTATCATAATTACCGAATTATTTATAGTGTTAATTATATTGACTAAACTGCACAGTAAATAATAATAAGTATATCTACTGCTCAAAGTGGTTTTTATCAGATCTTATGTGGTTGTTGCTTTTTATTATTGAAACGGTGAAAGACGGTTAACAATGAAAGCATTGAAAGAAAAAACCTAGCAAGATTCTAAAACCATTCCACTAGAAAACAATCATATATAATCCACGTGTAACTAGCGAGGAAACGAGTTAATAATTATCTAGTTTTTTTTCTGTATTTCCCCTATTGTTATTTTTCCATTAGAATATAATATTGTGATTAGCATAGATGTTTTTAATCTGTATGTACATACTAAATAATATTATTATATATAAATATAATATTAGGTAATTGCTAGAGAGTAAAAAAATATTAAACGATCTTAGTGTGTTTTAGTTTCAATACTCTCAGATTTTTAATTTTAAATATTTTCAATAATATTTTTTATTATAGATATTTTTTAACAATAAGTTTAACAATTGAAACTATTTGTTTCAATTGGAATTGAAATAGATAGTTTCAAAATAGTAAATAAACTAAACTTATAAAAGGGTGATAGATAATGTCTAAATCTACATAAAAGATCCTAAAAAAACCTTCAGCGATTAATACCATCTGATTTGCATGACAATTTTTTTTCTTCAGTTCAAAATATCCACATGTGTAAACAATATCGGAGAAATAGTGTAACTCCTTATAATGTCATTAATAAAAAAATACCACAAAATGTTAATTCTGTAAGTAATGCTGTGGTCAAATCACTAATATATTTAATCATTTGTCTGAGGACCTAGTTAAAAGCATTGAATTTTAAACAGATGTTATATTAGGTTAGTTTAGGACTTTTTAGTAAATACCTGCTTTTGCGGCTCCAAGCGTGGAGCACCGCAGGAACACTGTTCTCCAGAAGCACTGCTGCACACACAACCATTGTCAAAAGCTCGGCCGGAAGCTAGATCTCCTAAATGTCTCCCCGATGGCGTGGCCAGCCTTAAAGCTGATGCATCTGATTGTGATCGGTGGTGTCCTCTCCGAGCCGCTGGTCTAATTTCCTCCGCAAGTATGGAATCTCTTAACTTTGTTGCCCTTGTTCTTTTCGCGTCCCCACAGAAGGCGGTTAATAACCACGCCAGCCTGAGAGAGAACTCTGCACTTTGTTTACATCGATACACCAAATATGGCTTTAAAACGTCCGCGACATCACCCATCTCTATGTACATAGTGGCTAACTGTGGCAGATAAAAGTCAACATCTTCGTTCGGAAATGAAAATAGTTTGTTGGCTAGGTAGGTTTGCACACCAGGTTCTTTAGAATTAAATAAATATGAGATCGCCATACTCATATCGAACAATTTACTTTCAAACAGCCGGAGGAGAAAGTCTTTAGTTTTTGCTGAATCTGATACACAGATTGAATTAGTTTCTATCACATCGGGTGGATCAGGTGGTTTTTCCGTTTCATCGGGATTACCCGAATCAAGGCTTTCCCGGGATCTGGCGGCAGCGGGGGGCTGAGGTCTTTCTTCATCGTTTTCATCTGGTGGAGTATGGATCCCAGAATCATCAGATCCTGTTGGTACTTCGGGGGGAAGTGCTAGTCTCGGTGCTGGCACATCACCGACAATCCGTAACTGTGCTCCTTCCGGAGACGTCGGGGTCATATCTTCTGGTATTCGTTGGAGAACAGAATCCAGAGATCTGTTTCTCTGATGGCCGCATCCTGCTGGCGGCCCGCTTACGCTTGTCACATGTCTACGAAAGAGAAAACTATATAAGTATCTGTGTTACTAGCAGTTTAAGGTCACACGCGAGGCTATTGTAATACCGAGAGTAACACATATATGTATTATAATTAACCTTACGATACTTAATAGACATAATTAAGTAGCATACGTACTTATCAAATGGATCTTCATAATGACGTATCCCTACGACTATAATTTTTCTAACCATTTAAGTTTTTTATCATAAACCTTTTTAGAACAAAATTTTAAAAACAAACACAGCCGATCACTTAACACAACATAATATTAAATACAAGGTTTTAGGTTTTTTGTACGAGATCATTTTATTTTTATACTACACTAGTATTCCTATAAACATTGTTGAGAACGAACGATGAGAGACAGAACTGCGTGTCATAAAGTATAATT
This sequence comes from Napeogenes sylphis, assembly GCA_959347405.1. Classification (NCBI taxonomy): domain Eukaryota; kingdom Metazoa; phylum Arthropoda; class Insecta; order Lepidoptera; family Nymphalidae; genus Napeogenes; species Napeogenes sylphis. The sequence continues at coordinate 21,290,052 of OY365788.1, read as the reverse complement.
AAATAAAACTACCATCGCGAACACGTCTAACCTCGCCGCGGTTGTACGCTGAACTGTTTTACGCAACCGTGTAGGCACGCCACACCGCATACCAGTCCAATAAGGATCACCTCAATTACGCAGCTGGAACGCGACTACACACTTGACGAAATAGTAGATCTTTGCAATTTTTGCAGCCCAAAAACCTCCATGACCGACTTTTATTATTCTAGTTACTGAGTAACTGATACAATCTTGGCTATACTCTATGATAAATTATAAATTAAATATTTTTGGAGTGTTATAGCAATAGCAATGAGCCTACATACCGTATTTAATAACATACTCGTATGATTAATTGGTATTCAATGAGTGAATTTACAACAGTTCCTTATTTGTTCAGCCCTGTACTGTGCTTCAGTCAGAATTTTAATAACAAATACCTGTTACACGAACATAAGCCAAGAATACCACTAAGATAACACACGGATAAATTTGCAAGTTGAACACAATAACAAAATTTTAACTGGAAATTCTACATATTCGTATATTATTAAAACTAGCATTATTATTATAAAACAACCATTGATAAACGGCATAGATAACAAATATTCCACAGGAAATGCGAAAACTTTTAATAAGTTAGCTCATACACTAACATATCATACATTGAAGAACGAATTAACATCGTTATTTTTAGAATAACCCCTGCCGAGTATGGTATATGGAGACGACGAATGATGCGTGCCTTCTCAACAGATGTACCAGTGAGGTAACGGTCCCCACTTTATATTTAAGTGGCTAGAATGAATGAATGCTAAGATAAATTTATGTGTTTATTTAGTGGTCAGAAATGGAAGTAAAAGATATTATATAATTAAAGAAGTACTTTAACAAAATATACGTTTTAGAGCTAACTTTATATATTTTTTTGTGCTTATAATATTATGTGTATAAAAATTCAAGGCTTATCTATAATAGAATAAGTTAAGTACAAAACGTGATTTTTTATACTTTTCCGTTTGTTTCATAAAAATTATACAGATAACACTCTATATAAGGGGTATACTATATATATACATAGATCGTAGTTTAACATACCTACTAAAAAATATAGAGCTTTTTACTCCTAAATAGTTCGTTAACGTTACATTATTGCATTGAAAAGTCAAAGTAATTTGTTTTAAAATCAAACCACGAACAAACCCACACGGAAGCGAATAATAATGTTATGACTAAAGGATAATATTTAAAAATTAAATAGTCAGCTCAAAATTTAATATTATAACATGCATTAAAGTTTAATCTAACTTGAAGGAAGCATTTTATATTCCCTAATATACTACTAAAGCGGTCTGTATCAAACGGTCCAAAATTATATATGTACAGGATTATTTATAATTAGTTGAAATTTTTAGTTTTAATTTATAGTTTTTACAAAATACAGAGTAATAAGTAAAAGAGGCGGCAATTTTTTTTTTGTTTCGTGTTTATTATTTTGTTAATCAAGATTTTTAAAAAGTCGAGGAACAGATGTTGTTGGAATAGATGCAAAGAGAGGCTGCCTGCAAGAGGTGGTCAATAATAATTACGAGTAACCCCGTATATATAAATATATATTATATATGAAAGTAATATATCACTTTTGCGACCTTGTAGTATTAACGTCACGTTTTGCAATCACTTAGTTTAATTCCAATGTAAGTAGGTACTTTATTTCTGATTTTTTTAATCGTATAGGTAAAGCATGTAGCATATAAGTTATATATTAATTTAATATTTACAATATTATCTCTATTCTTACATATTTATAGGTTGCTAGGAATTTAAGTGGAACGTTTTTATATTAGTCACATACGTTTACTTAACTTTTTAACAAGACAAAGTATGCAGAACTGAATATAAAATACACAATATTTTATTATTTGTTTTAATTTTTTTTTCTTTTCGCACAAATTATACATTTAGTGTCGTTTTTCAAAGCCACATATGCCTCCCCACAATCAAAACTAAAATAAATGTAGAAATTATAATTTATAAATTTTATTGAAACTCTCGTCTTACTATGAACACAATTTCCTATTATTAAGCCTCTACTGTTTATTTTCGTTTAACAGTAAAAAGTGTAATGTAGTAAAAAACCGTATAATTCTGTTAACACTGTTACGTAGGTACAACCCTACTTCTTACATGTGTATCATATTACACCGCTTCTTGGCAAATTCATATGCTGTGTTCATACTATTTGCTAATGTAAAAGATTGGCTAAGAGAATTCCGGAAGAGTTCTGGTCCGTAACAAAATTACATAAGTTTTAGTTTATTGTGATGTACAGAAAAACTTACATAATTTAAACATATATCTTTTTTAAACAATTATCAGTGTTATTACGAAATTTCTTACAACAATAGTTTAAAATGAACTTTAGTGTTTAAATATCTGTGTTAGTTCACTTAGCAGGCGCATACAAGTTGTCGACGAAGTTGGCAACGCATTATTAGACTCCCGAGTGCAGGAGAATTGTACTTTTAAATAACTATTAATGCCTACAGGAAACTTGGCTTTTGATGAAAAGTCTATTAATTACCTTCTAAATTAAACTCACGGCGATAAGTACTTATAAAAATTAAAACAAAATCAAAGGTTATATATTTACATCAAATAGATGAAACTTGCTCTTAATTATATACGAAAATAACATTCTATTTGCGTGATGAGAAATAAGCAACGTTTTTAACGAATTCTACTATATTAATTATATTTAATTTAAAAAAAATCTTAAAGATATCAGAAGTTAAAAAAAACCTGTTACAATGTATGACTAAATAATGGAATAATAAAATATGACTGCAACACTAAAAATAAATATATATATCATTCTATAAAATAAAAGTTATAATTTTTTAAACGCCCGCATAAGAGAAATAATCTCTGTGTGGAGAAGGGTTTTACTGATATAGAAACTTCGGACACAAAGAAGACAATTGAGACAACAATCTGTGAAACATACACGCATCTGTCACGAGTGGGAGTCGAACCCACGACCTTTACTTACTAGGCCCCTTATCACTAATTATTACGCTTAGTGCTTTTTAAATAATAAATTACACATCGCCGAGTAAGAGATCATTAAAAGATAGATAATAAGAAGATGAATCATTAAATAAACGAAGCGACAATTCGTAAACAAGATATTAGATACCACTGAGTGATTCATTTGGACTGCAATTAACCAATGTAATTAATATATTGTAGGCATAGCTGCTAACGAGCTATGCTTATTTTTTATCTACAGTAAATCTGTAGACTGTCAAATCAATGGTTATCTAAAATAAAACCTTGAACTGGCAATAAAGCAAACCTTAGAAGAAGCGGTAGACAAATAATGTTTTTTTAAATTAGTATTATCTTTTCATGTAGTACATAGGTTTTTTAAACTAAAATCTAGTTTTTATTTCAACTCAAAATTCAGAATAGGTTAGGACTTGAAATAATTTTAATGTTTAATTTAAACGAGTAGAAGTAGACTAATTAACAAAACATTTCCTTTGAATCATGTAGTTGATTTTACAAGGGACATTGTATAGTGACACATACATGCAATTTAAAACAAAAAAAACTATACAGCTTAAGTATAAGTAGTTGTATTTTAGAATCAGTATGTAAAATGGAACGCGATATTATTGTAAGTAAGTTTCATTTGGTTTTTTCGCAATTAATTAGTAAATGTCGTTTGGAAATTGTTGTTTTTGTGACTTTTTGTTAGCATTGTTAATCTAAATAGATTTTGATTAAAATAAATGTTTTTATTATTATCTTAAAACGAATTTAATGGGACAATCTATTAAGAACTTCAAACAATTTGAAAATCCAATACATTAGTCAATAATAGTCCAATATTGTGTCCGATGTGAACATGCGGGTACGTAATCTAATAAAAACCTAAGCTCATTCCACTTATTAGCGGTACCTAACATTTATTATAGGGCTTCTTTGACACTCTTACTTCAAATAATAACGCAACAATTATTCATATACAAATCATCTTATACAGTTAATAATTGGAAAAATACTGAAAGCTGGGAGAAAATGTTAAACCCAATGTCAAGAACAATTAAGAAATTAACGATACCTCTTAAGATAAAATCCAACAAGCAATTAAGACTATAGAGCATGCCAAAGAAATATTTAAACATAAATAAAAATAAACATACAATAATATAATTTATAATGAACGTATACATAGAATGTAGGTGTAAATTCTGTAGGCAGGTTTAGAATAAAGATACGTTTATGTGACTTAGTCACGTTTAGTGCGTATAAATGTATCTTATTTTAAGATTTTTCTTATAATTGTATGATTCAAAGATGCTCGGGTGACCCTGTTACACTTCAGGTGTTCCTGGAAGAGGATGATCAAGATCAATAGGTCATTACTCAACTGAACATTGATCACATTTAATTAAAGAAAGTTTCGATAGGTAGGTACTCAAAAAGTCACTATTTTAACACGCTTTTATTTTTTAAATAACACAAATCGATCTAACCTCTAACTAAGCAGTTTATAATTTACTCAATGATACAATTCCATAGAAATACACACACACATTATACTTCGAAAATATATATGAATAAACGAGCAAACCCAGAAATACAGACATCTCTCATCTCATACATGCCTGTCCCTGTCGGGAGTCGAACCCCAGCCCTTTTGCGCCGTCTGCGTTAACCACTTGACTAACCAGGTGGTTTTAGTGGCACGGCTACTACATACTGGTAGTAAATGGTGAATGCTGATAACCGAGCTTCAAATAATGTACATAAAAATGAAGAAATTATATGTCATCGCAATCTATAATTCATTTTATTGGTTTTTATTTGATAATAAAATTGATGATTGAATGAGTAATTCGTCCTTTATTACATTATGCATATAATCCCGTCTAGTAAGTAATAAGAAGCTCAATAGTTTTGAGTTAGGAAACAAAGGTTGTGTTTATTGCACTGCCGAATATATTCCCAAATTTTCATGTATTTCAATTCAAGATTTTGGGGTTATTTAATAAACGTTGAAATCGCAAGTTCTTGAAAATTTCACATCCAAGGAATTGTGTTAATCAATTTAAAATGAAACTATAAAAAAATACACAGAACGTTATATGTAATACATAATAACATAACATCAATAATACATAACTTAAATATAATTTGTTTAATATTTGAATATAAAAGAAAAGAGACTATATCTTAGGTATATCGTAGTAGCGATAACATAATCGTCGTTACGTCAAGATATATTCAATAAACTTTATCTAAATGATTTAAATTTGATAGATAAAATAATCGTATTGCGTATTCCAATTTTAAAATAAGTTATATCCGGAACGAGTATAGCAATAAAAAAGTACTCCTGCACTTATATTATTAATTAATAATACTACAATTCATTAGCTTTCTTTGTCGTAATTTTTGATTATTTGTTTATGTACCAGAGGCTCTATAACACAATATAAGAACATAAATGTAGACGTAGGATAAGCTTATCTATATCGAGATATCTTCCAGCTTAAATCCATGCGTGCTGGATAAGAACATTGTCAGGAAAAAGTACAATTATATGTAGTTTTACAATATTAACATATATATATTTATGGATTAACATTCAGTTAATATGTACATTGAGAAATATAATAAATAAACAGGTAAATGTGATATATAAATTAGTATGTAATCATTTATAATATTACTAATAAAATATGTGGAAATGCCTATATAATATATTTATTTTTCCGTCGCAACGACATAATTATCGAAATTAAAGTGTTTAGCCAAAAAAAACTAGCCAGATAATTAGTAAAGGTTACCACCAACTTGTATTATTTACACTTTTATGTATCTTTAAAAGTAACCTTAACATTTATTTAAAATGTTATTTCTTTTAAAACCTTGTCCACCCACATCCTGACCAAAAAATTTAGCTCTTAAGACTTCAATGACTTCAATGATTAATCTAATGTGCTGGCTAAATTGAAATAAATGTATATTATTAATTCTAATATTATGGTTATCTGTTCGTGTATAGGTGGTTAGTCTTTTAGAATGTACCATACCAGGCAACTAGTATTGGGATCAAATCTACATGATAATAATTAATAACTAATATGTTATCTATATACCTTTATTATATTTTTATACGAAGAATATGACGTCAATTATTTACTAGTTGGCAACATAATATCTTAAAGTTCTTTCTCTTAAGGCCTTGGGTAATTTCAGATTATTTTTTTTTCATTTAGTTAAGTCATATGAACTCTTTAGAATGTAGTAACCACTACTAATTAAGACTTGTTAAATATTACTTTTACTTAAACCATTGTAGGCCAGGATTTTACAGTATGGATTTTATTATTACCACAATAAGTAGTTAACAAGACTTCAAATTATAATATTGATTTCCTATTGACGTCACTGTTAACGCGTTTTATTGATATAACTATACCAATAATATAATACAACTGAACGTCATATTTTTTTAATTACCTAATGTTTTTACATACAAACACTATTTTATGAAACCGACAATTCTTCTTCGTGTCTTCTCTATTCTACGTGACATTTACGATAAACTTTATAGCGAGTACATGAGCCACAACTAATATAAATGAATTGAAAATATTACCATGATTACCAAATTAGATAGTGTTATTTAAAAAAAAAATGCTATACAAGTAAAAGTGATTCGACTATCTAAAAAAAATATCCATTCGATAGTGATGCACTCAAAGTACTAAGGTACGTATTATCTATGAAGAGATAGGTTACATCACTAGTCAATTAAAGTATGGAGAGGACACGATAAAAATATGTTCCATACATTGTTATTGTACGAAAATATTATAAAAAATTACAAATCGTATCTATCAAGTTTAGTAAAAAATACGAATACAAAAAAAAAGTAGTAAACTGGTAAAAAACAGGTAATTTATGACATTTACTTGAATTATATTTTTATCTTTGCATGGTCGTTGTTACAGCGTTTTGTTCGACCTTATGCTTGCAATCTTATTGTTTCCATTCTTTGTGGCGTAACGTAAACCTATTGTGAATTTCTCGTAGTATTATATTAATATTTCTTCGTACCTAATCGGCATACTTCTTTAATCTCAATGTTAGATATTATTCGTTTCTAAGTCGTATACTAATCTAATATACTTTCAAATTTAGAATCATAAAAATCATAAACACACACACAAACACAATGTAAAGTTTCGCCTCTATTTATTTACAATCTCTAACGGCACTACAGCGAAGTCATTGTGTTGTGTAAACAGCTGGTTCAATAATTGCTCTTTAGGTTTTGACAGCATTTCACGATGTCGATGTTATCTTACGTCCCATACGAGCAGCAGATGGTATGCGACCTGGACCAGCCGGCGACTCAGGTAGACAGCTGTGACAATAATATAATGACTATGTGTTCCTTGCAGAAGTAAGATTCAAAAATCATTTATTGCACCTGCTGCTTGGTACTTATTATATTTGATCTTAAATTTAATATTACAGATATAATTTTATAAAATCTAAAAGATCATTAATTTTGAGATTTTACAAAATGATAATTGTAAAAAAAAAAACTATTTTGAGACTACTAAATCTTAATAAAACAGGAATATTAAATACTAACAAAACACTGAGAACTATGGACAAAACTTCCGAACTATAAAAGCATTGAATGTTTTCGTAGCTATTTTTCTTTTAAAAAAAGTCCGTTTCCTGTCATTGGAATGATAGGCAATTAAATTCATTTCTATGCAGACAATGGAACGAAAAAAGTAGCTGGCGAATAACTACGGGGGTCGGGGCGACCGGAAGTTTTGATGCAACAGAAGTTCAATGATTCATTGATTCATTTTTAATATGAAAATTAATCATTGTTTACAAACTGTTATAATATATTAATTATATAACATTTAATAGAAATCTAATCTTCTTACTTTGTTTGATTTTTAAATATTAAAATATTAATGTAGATAATACAATTCATAAGTATATCCGTAATTAGATAATTTGCGAAAAATATCTTATCAGGATACGTTTTTTGATTTTTAACAAAAAAGTTGATATTTCATTAATAACTATTCCAAAGAAAAGAAACAATTAGAATTTGAATTCTATTATATTACCCTCTCTATTGCTGCTTCTATTACCCCAAATAAGAAATAACATTCATAAAATGTAATTATAATTCATAATGGTTTTTTATTTTTTTTAATAGCATCTGTACGATCCTCTGGTTATATCTAAAACCTTGAAGTTATATAGCGTGATTATAAACGGGAAAGTTTGCCGATGGATTCATATATGTAAGTCATTCTTTGACACAAAAATTACTAAACAGATTTAGATAAAACTTTACAGTAATGAAGATTATTATTCGGTGCAACACATAGGTTATTTACAATATATCTAAATTTGCTTAATTATTCGAATAAGTATCAAGTTAACTGTAAACATTCCCATCATCTGAATGGTGTGAGTTACATAAACCGTTAGTAGTACGAAGATAATTAATACTTTTAGTTCACCCTAAGTTAAAATGGCGATGAGCATCATATTGTATTTATCAATTTTAATTAATACGCTATGAAAAAAGACATATTATAGCATTTTGATTATTTACCAAGGAATGTGTTTTTAAATTTTTGTAAAATAATTTTTGTTGTAAAATAATTGCATTTTCATAAACATCGGTTTCCTTTTAAGACAAGATTCCTATTTCTTGCTGTCGGTTTTGTAGTATTTGTATATTGTAAGGTTTTAAAGGGATATTCAGATAGCAAAGTAGAAAACTTGTCTGTCTTTACTTCATATTAACAAAACCGCTATTAAAAGCTAATATTATATATTTTCCTGTCTTTAACACACAAGCAACAATGCAAATTAACTTATTTTAAATTTAAATAATCGCCATCAATGAATAATTCAAGTAAGGATATAAGGTAATAAGACTTGCAAAATTATATAAAATGTTCCATTAATATTCTTCCTTTTGAAATATTTTATTGTAAATAAGTTTGATCAATTGTTATCCATTAGTTAAACAATTTATATCTGGAAATACGTAATTTAAGTAACAAACTACTAAGCCTATTATTATTTTACGGTCATCACAGACGTTTTAATAAAAGTTTGGTTGGTAGGTCCACAATACTATATTCAAGGAGTATTTATTAAATATTTTTATTGAGTGCTAACCCCCCTACCACGGTTAAGAACTGAGGTTACAAATTGATAATTTCCGTCTATTGTGTCCTCTATCAAAACGCCCGCAGAATTAGTCTACCCAACGCACTGTCACTCTCGTTCACATGCGTTTATTTTTAGACATGAGAAAACTTGTCTTGAAAAGAAGTTCCTTTAATAGCTATTACTAGTGGATCTAATAATTGTTATTTATTTTTTAATAGTATAATGATAATTAATGTGTGTGTATGTTGGTCTTTCGCATCGCAATAAGTTGCTCACATTTACATTTGCTCTAAGATAGGCATACGAGCACACAAACGTTTCACGAATTAATTACATACATATTATTATACATTACAATACAAATAGTGGGCCCTGCTTCCTTGCTTTAACAACAAATATCCAAAATATATGCCAAAGATTTATCAAATTTGAGTAATTATTTAAAAGATACCAATGACCGGTTGAGAAAATGACCAACACTTTTATCTACGCTATAAACGAAATACTTAAATACGAGACATTCTCCGATTCAGAAAACTAAAGAGGAAAAATTACACTCCAGAGATCAAACTGGCAGACTCAAGATTCCTTATTTGCTTTATTTAATAATACTGAGAGTAGGTTTCAGTACATTCAGTACGTTATATTATTGACAATAAAGATTTATGAGGACACATGATACTTTTATGATTATAACGTATTTGATACTCATAAAATGTGATAGCTGTATTTGTCATATTTTTTGTCTTTGTTTAAATTACTTACATATGATATGATTCACAAGCAGTAGCATAATATATAATACAGTTTATTATAACTTACTAAGGTTTCACTTTAAAAATTTACGCACTGTTTGATACTCCACGTGCCTTAGAGAGAAAAATCTTAAAAATAACACCTAGTTAACTGAGAGTTTATATGATTATTGTAAATTACTTATTTATTTCAAATAAAAAAAACTTAATTGTATTAAACGTTATGCTAATTAAGGAAGTTGTAAAGTAAATTCAAAGTCAGAAGGTCTATAGAGGAAGAGAATAACCCAACAATCTAGATATACATATTGTATGTATTTATAAACAGATCTTAAATACGGGGAGACCCTGTAGATTATAATATAATAAACACGTATCAAGTTATCATTAACACGGTGCTGATGTTAATCCAAGCATTCTGTAACGATAGAGTACAATGAAACATGCCAAGGTTTTAGATAAAAATCGATGTCACAAGTCATTATTGTTCTTAATTAAAAGTACTAGAGTTTCGTATAGTTGGAAGTCAAGGATTTAGTTAATCAGTCCTCGTATGTAATAAAAAAAAAAGAAAAAGTTCTTATTGAGACAATTGTCAGAAATAAATCTTAATCTGTAGAAAGAAATGTAATTAACATTAAAGGAGAAGGTCGGAATATATTTCTGGTAGTGTTCTAATGGTTGAACATATAAAATCACAATGTAAAAGGCCTTGGTTGGTCCACCGCACATTCGTTTAACTGAGGTCGCTTACATTCTATTTTAAAAGTCAATTGTTTTTGATTGATCAGTATCACGATAATTGTTTGCTGAAAAACTGCAAAACATACGATACGTCATAGAGAAGTTATGTTTGGAATATATTTAGTCTAACTACAGTTAGTTTAGTCAGTTTAGTGAATTGTATAGGGGCTTACACTTTCGTTTTCCACACTTTTTATTGCCGTGATTTTGTTGATTCAGTGATCGAGATGAAACCGAGAATGTTAGAGACTATCTTTCACTCAGACCATTAAATTGAGTAATATTAAGTCTGCTACATAGTTTCAATTATTTAACATTAATATATTTATTTTGTTTAGTTTTCATTTTATTTAATGGATAAATCTTTATTGTTATAATACATACTATGTGATTAAATTATTAATTTCTTGGAATAAAAATGAGGCAGGTAATGTTTGATATAATTTTCAATAATTTGTTTAGTATACTTTGAAGTATAGAAAAACAATTAAAAACATGCCTTCCAGCAAAACATGGACTTGATTATAAATTCGGAATAAATAAGATGCCAAGAAGCAAGACTCGTAATGAGCGCAGTCTTAGATTATTTCTACATAATAAATATGTAGAAATTAATAATTATAATAATAAAGTTAAGTCAGGAAATCAACGAGTACAGCTTTCCGTCGTGAGACTCACTTCGGCGTCCACTTTTACTTTCGCAGCGGTCCATTCACCTGTTCTCGAAGAATGCCCTACATACTATACTAATGTTTACTTAAAATATCATTGAGAAAATAATCAAGCGGTTTTTAAATATTTAGTCATGCTCATGCGATGAGTTATATACATTGAAGTGTTTTCGTAATCGTAAAAATTGTATACCGTTGGATTTGCTACGTCATGTTATAAAAGGTTTTGTGAACAAGGGTAGAATTTTGAAGATTTTGTTGACCAGCCTAAATACAAGAAGTAACAGTTAGCACTGCACATAAGTCTTTAGTCTCAAAATATGTAACATAAATTCTTAGTTATTCATTATGCTTCATTTAGTCTAAGTAGATACTACACATACCTATGCTAATATTATAACATATCTATAAACTTTCTACAAAGTAAAAACTGTATTTTCTAAAGAGAAATTATAAAGAAAAAGGATTATTATTCTATTAAGTATTCCATAAAATAGAAAAGATGTTTGTGACATTTACTAATTTAAAAAGACGAATCTACTTAAGATGTGTCTTATTTATTAATAAAATATTTTTTTATGCTACAAGCATTGATAAAAAGACATTTTGCATAGATGACGAGCACAGACACAGGAAAAAAGTCATTGCTGAGTAGATGCGTCATGTCATACATTAAGAAAAATAATCAGATACAAGTCACAACCACAAAATGATTGGTTACCAGATGCCTTCAGAGAACACATTTGTTTTTATATATTAAGAGTTAGTCTTATATTAATGACAAGTTAATGTCAGAATAGCTGTTTTGGTGCTGACATTTACCCTGAATGTTTGAATATAATGTCAGTCTTTGATTTCTGACACTTAGAGATGGTAGGCAAAGTATTGCAGAGGTCATCCAAAGACAGAGTTGCACATGATCTGCTTTTTTTTTTTCGCAGTTGAAACAGTGTTCCTCTAGACTCTACAAGCAATGTTGGGAACAATGGCTGTATAAGTATTCTCTGCAGCAACAGCTTTACAGCTGTTTCCTTCCATCTTACCTCTACAAGTAAGATTGAAAGAAAGACCACATTCCATTCCAATAACTACATACCCCAAACCATATATGTTCTCCTCATACCTTTGAAAATTGTAAAGGTATTAGTATCGGTTATCTTTTATGATATTAAAATACCATTGTTTAGCTAATTCATAACCCCTCAAAAGAAGACGAAGTTTTTTAAATTGCTATGTAGAAATTATGGATCTAACATGAAACATCTTTTTAATAGTACTTTTGTTACTAGAAAAAACCTTTATACTTATAAAGGCAGAATAACAAATTTAATTTTTTATTCATGCCACTAATATTTAAATAAATAGTTCAGTTAAAGTATGTATGGATTAACAGTTATACTATTGTGAACAGAAACCAACCTTTAGATTCTGTTTTGGTAATCAGTAACACCTCAAAATCTCCCAAATAGAAAGATTAAAAACCCAGACTCACTTGTAAAGTATGTTTTGCTATTCATTTTTAACTTTTATATTTAAACTAGCTTCAATTAGATAATAATTTTAAAATGTATTATATTTACAAATAATTTTCTTAAAAAAATATATTTTTGTTAAATATGGTGCTCAAGTGATTTGTTTTTTAATGTGTAAAGACTTTAAGCTTATGAACTCCCACGTGAGCTATTAAGTTTACACAGTAATATACAGGGTTACTTTTAATTAATTGGCCGCCTCTTCCAGGCAGTGTCTCTACATCAATCCCAACATTTGTTCATATCAGGTTGATTAGGTCACAAAACGTGACTAAAACCCATAAGGAAAAAATATAAATAACATGGTAATAAGTGTATTATAACATCAACCAAAAGATGCATCATAGGTAGTCTGCTTTATGGCCAAAAGTACAATTAACTAAAATATTTACCTTACCTTTATAGCATTTACAAAATCAAACAAATACAAAACCAACAACATTATGAATAAAAATAAGGTAAGAAACTAATATTATTTGTTTATAATTTTTACATACATCTCTAATTTTATCTTAACAAGTGATACATACTAAATTTCGGCATAAAAGAGATGTTAAAAAACAAATATAGTGTTATTTATATTCTGCAAATATATTTATGAATTTTATATCTATTTCTTCTCTTATTTTGCAGAGTTTATTTTATTTTATGACATTAGTATACATGCAAGGTTGATAAAATCGATCTTCTCACCTAATATCCAAACTGAGGTTTCTCTGGTGCGTTGGAGGCTTATTTTTAAATTCGCTTCGACTTCCGTGTATGGGAACATCTTCCAACATACTCACGCACTTACTTATTCACAATACACAAAATCATAACAAGAAAAAATTTTAGTGAGTAAATAACAACATGGCGTCTTAAATTCAACACATTTTATCAACAGAGTTTGTTCAGTTGCCTTATATTCTTTATTACTTTTCTAATCCAATTTTGTTTCACGATAATGATATTAATACACAAACATAGTTATATATTCACAATTTAATCACTTTCAAAACATTGTTTCTAGTTCTTCAATTCTTTTATCTTCACGTAGAAATTTCATTCTACATAACTAAAAAATAAGTTAAGATTGAAGGATTACAAGAATTGGTTGGATTTAAATAAATAACTGGTAATGAAGATTGGATATTAAAATATATTTTATTTTGTTATATGAATCCGGTCACGCACAATTACGACTACTAATATAGTAAAAACTAAAAAGGACTATAGTGAGAAGTCACTAGTCTGAATTCCGACATCGACAATTCACTAATCGAGCAAGCTAGGGTTGTAAAGATAATATTTACGATAATATTTCTTTGCGATAACTATATCGAAAGATTAAATCAAATATGCAAAAATATCTATCAGTCTCAATTTGAAATGTCTTTCTCAATTAACAAACATAATTTAAAAAGAGTAACTTTTTTATAAACCGATTTTTAATGAACTATATATACTTCGTTGTACTTTTATATACGATATAAACAACTTATTTGTTTTTTTTTGGAAAGAAAAACGAGACGTATAAATCTATCAAGAAAGTCACATCTAAAAATATATGATTGTGAATAACTGACTTTCAGAACTAAAATCATTATAATCAGTGTTTTTTGTCTTAAATTATCGATGACTGTCGATACTTTAACGACCACGGTAGCTCTACTAACGTCAACGTCAAAAGAACAGATTATATTTTGCTCATATTCATAATTCATATGACAAAATGTATTTCACACCACAGAATACTTCACACTTCAGAAATAACTCACCTTTTTTCTACACACATTAATATTTTGTTTCCATTAAGGGAGTATTTTTTTTATTGTATAAATTTATTTTGAAATACAAACATCAAATATGTTTTTATAATATTTATTTAAAGAAAGCGACATATTGTAGTATTACTTTAGCATTATCTAAAGGGCAAAGCAGAACTGACTACTATACTAACAAGCAGAAAAAATGCTGTATCAAAATGTTTTTAATCTTTCATGAAGGTTTTCTTGTATGACAGAGAAAATTTTGGATATTATTCAAGTTTTAAGTGTTTTTTTTTTAATTTCCAAAAACTTTCTTTAACAATTAGTGTTCCACATTTAAAATAAGATCATATAAATTGAATTAATTCGTTTAAAATATGAAGTGAGTTTGAATGACACTTCTATTAAATTAAAAAAATAGTTTAAACTTTGCTTTAATATTCTAAAAAAATGAAAATAATAATACAATGTATTTTAAATAAATCTCGCAGAATGTTTAAAATTAAGTTTTAGTGAAATTCAAATTACGAGCTATTTTTTTATCATGAATATTTTCATGATAAAACCTAAATACGAATTGAGAAGCTACAGTCCGAAAGTTATTTTATATGCATAAAATAGCACCCATAATGCAGAACAGTGAAATTTCTTTTTATTCATAGATTATCAACAATAAAAAAATGTTAGTAACAAAACTAATACAATTAGTTTTAAGGAATAATATTACAAAGCAGTTTATGATGGGATTAAATATTGTAAATTGATTATTAATACTTATAATATTTTTTAAACAATATGTTTAGATAATAACTTAACTAGCTTAGAATACAAATTTATTGTATTAACAAAGGAGATTCTATTATTATTTCCCAGCTTCCTGAGATGCTCTAGATGGTTGTCGTTTGTGGACATTTGGCTTCCTTAGTCGATGGTAATTTGGCATAACTTTGCTAAGAAAATCAAGTTGTAAAAGTTGTGTTGGTTGTTTGTCTAGAGCTTCTCTGTAATGGTGTTCTGATCCCCAGATAACTGTATTATCTGCCAATGTTTGTGGTACTGTGAGATTACATGCTGCACCTGTAATTAAAAAATAAAGAGTATTTATTTATTTTGAAAATAAAAACAAATCAAAATTAGAAAAGTTTTCAATGAAAACTACATCAAAGTTTATTATGTACAATATAAACACTTACCAATAACACACCCACTGCCAATTTTTACATCAACACCAACAAAGGAGCGACATTCAAATACATTACTTTCTCCTACATGACCAAAAGTAGATTCTAATCGGCAAGCTACTTCAAAAACATTGTGGGCACCGATAAACAATGGTTTAGCAGGAGTTTCCTGGGCTTCACTTTTCCTTGAAAATGGAAAATATGTTGTTAAGACACCTTAACATAGTTTATAATATAACCTTAATTATTATTTATAATATATAAAATTTCTAACTTGTGGATAATTGTGGCGTATTCTTCTATAATGCAATATTCAGCAATAATGATTGGACCTCCTTCTGCAATTATTGTTACTCTTGGATGAATAACAGTTCCTCCACCAATAGTAATATCACCATCCAATGTGCAATCCTCGCAAACAGTAGCACCAGACCAAATCTTAATACTACAAAAAATATAATAAATAAAAAGTTTATGTTACTGTGGTAAGTAATTGTATTACAAAAAATATTACTTTTGTGACATGGTTAGAAAAGCAATATACTGCTACACCTATGAAAGTCTTATAATACAAGACTGTATAAACACAAATTAAGACTTCAATATTAGGGATCTTAGAATTATATTTCAGAATTCAGCAGCTACCGCAAATTATTATTCATAATTCATTTATATTTATGACTTTGACTTATGACAATGGCAGAAAATGACATTGGAGCAGCTGATATAAACACAGAGTATTATAAAATATTAATAACATCTCGGTTTCTGTTAAGATTATGAATTATTTTTGGGTACGAATGAATGACTAAATTATTCATTAGAACTTTATTTAAAAAAGTTTTCTCTTGATGAGAGCGTTATATAACTATGGACTTGGCATAATTTTCAGCTTTCTTACTCCAGTCCACTCCAGGTGGTTTCTGCAGGTATTAATATTATTAAAAGTCTTTTTCTATGTCTATGCGAAGACCCATGAGTCACGATTAAGGCCGTGTTCCGAAATACAAACCAACATACTGGCCAGGGCTAATGACGTCATAACACCCACGCCATATTGCACTGGTGTCGGTGTCGATTGGCGTCGATTTTTGACGTCATCAGCACTGGCCAGTATACTGGTTTGTATTTCGGAACACGGCCTAAAACTAGTGTAATCTTTGTAATCTGTTGGCAGAACTGACAAATGACAATTGACATTTGATAACAGTCAGTCAGTGTACAGTGATAAGGTTACTTAATCGTGATAACAGCGTCAGTGTAATTATTTTATTCATTATTCAGTATTCACTATTCAGACGGCTGCGGATGGATAGTCGTGTCTATATTAAGATCATTTAAAATTCAACTTTGTTAGTGAGCGTTTAAGTGCGGGGGCAGCTAATTATTATAAGCCGTATAATTTATTATAAAACCTTTTTAAACCATGGCTGAGAAACAAATAAAAAATCGTGTTTGTATTGTTGGTTCTGGAAATTGGTAAGGTTTCAACTATTTATATAATGTAGACGCTCGTTCACTTTGACCTTAGTATGTTATATAGATGACATAACAAATATAGAACAACGATTAATAAGATTAACTTCAAACTAAAATTGTGTTTTGAAATAAGTGATTTAAAAGTAGCTAAGTGTACGTTTTTACTAATAATAAAGTTATTATTTCTTGGAAGAGGTGCTAAAAATTACCCAAATATATACAATAAACAACTGTGTTATACAGGGGCTCTGCTATTGCAAAAATTGTTGGGCGAAATGCAGCTCGACTTTCTAACTTCGAAGATAAAGTCACCATGTGGGTGTATGAAGAGATGATAGAAGGAAAGAAATTGACGGAAATTATTAATGAAACCCATGAAAATGTTAAATATCTACCAGGGCACAAATTACCACCAAATGTTGTAAGTATATAAATATTATATAAAATATTGATAAAATAACTTGCAATAAACCTATCAAATTGATTAAAATTCATTAAGTCTTACATAAAAGGTATTTTAAGTATATAAAGGTGACAAGATTGGCACAATGAACACGTGCTTGGCACATGCTATCTATTTTTGTTTTACTCATACTTATCTCACTAAATAGTTTCAATGCCATTTTTACACACTTTTGCCGTAAATAGTTATTTTAACAACATAGTTATCACAACAATACAAATATGAGTCACCTAACAAGTTCTCATTGGTATTATTTTCAAATGAAATTATGCAAGTCAGATTTTGTAAGTATTATTATATTATTTTTTATTATGTTATAGTAGGTAAACTGCAGGTTGTTTATATATGCACACATATAAATGAAAAAAAAAAAATTCAAGTTACCTTTAAATTAATGTTCAAGGTTAACATTAAAATCAACAAAAATATGTATATTTATGGTTTAGTATTTTGTCTGATATTTTGGCATATTATTTGTCTTTCTTACTTTCTTATTTTAATATTCTATCAGGTCTTAAGTATAGTAATATGTGTATAATAATATTTTCATTACAAAATATACAAGAGATCTTATTGGTATTAATCAGTGTTGTTGTTATCCCAACTTTGTGAAGCATAGTATTTAATTTGAATTAGATCAGAATTTCAAAAGTTTGATCTTTTTTTGGAAATAAATTAATCTAACATTCACAACATCACACAATATTTACATTATAGATACTTCTATCTCAGTCTCATAGCTGAAGTAAATAAAATTCAAATAATTACATTCATATGAAATATTCAGAATTAAAACAAGTATTTCGAAAGAGTACTGTCAATGACGACTGTATTTAGAATTCTTAATTCATCAATGCAGTAACGTTATGACAGTTGCT
The DNA here is from genome assembly GCA_959347405.1 of Napeogenes sylphis. Taxonomy (NCBI): domain Eukaryota; kingdom Metazoa; phylum Arthropoda; class Insecta; order Lepidoptera; family Nymphalidae; genus Napeogenes; species Napeogenes sylphis. The sequence continues at coordinate 21,271,370 of OY365788.1, read as the reverse complement.
TATGTTAAGTATTATTCATTTTACATTCAGAAAGTTTTGCGAAAAAAAGTTTGATGTATTTCCGCCTGTGCGGGCGAGTTATTATTTATTTCGAATATTCGATTATTAAAAAATATATTTCTTCTAAATTATATTTCACCATTTTTTTACCAGCATTATAAGTTTGCGTGTCTATAAAAATGGATCTGCGCTGGTATATTTTTCGTGCAATATTTTACGACTTCCGAATTCAACTTGAAACCTGATGAAGTTGAATGGATTTGGATAATCTATTGAGAACGAGGTTTTCTAAAGAAAGTGTATAACGTTGGTGAAGGATGAAGAACAAAGTGTTTTCTTATTGCCTTTACCTGCTGTGTCGAAAGACCACGTATTTCTTTTTATATGGCGGATCACGTAGGTACAAGGTGACCTTACAAAAGCTTGATTGAACTTTTGCTGCTCTCAGCGACAGGATACCGAACACGTTTCGCGTTGCTATGAAAGTGTACACTTGCACTCCCCAAACAAGATGTGAGACTTTCTAGACATCTGGTACTTACTTTAGGTTATCCGCCTTACAGCCCTGATTTGCCCTTACAGCCCATGCGTTTCCCTGCTACCTAAAGTAAAATACGAGGTCAAGGGAAGTTTTTATCACCAAAAGATGGGCTCACTGCGCTCGAGAGAGCTGTTGAGAAACTGTTGCAAACTAGAAAATACACTCTAATTTTGGTTCATAAAAATTAGTATAAATAAGCATTTAATACAAAAAAAACGCGTAGTAAATTTTTATTTTATTCTCTCAAAACTTTCTGGATGTCCTATTATTTTATAAAAACAATAAAAGGATAACATCGCTAACATGATTATAGATAACCAAAATGTTTTCTTGCGTGAGCTTTTGGTGCCTTCTAATCTTATAATCACACTAGCAAACTTACTAAAAAACTTAGGTATAATATATGTTATATTAGGTAGCAGTCCCAGACATAGTTGATGCAGCAAAGGACGCAGACCTGTTGATCTTTGTGGTGCCTCATCAGTTTGTTCGCACCATATGTTCCACATTGCTGGGGAAAATAAAACCCACAGCAGCTGCACTTTCATTAATAAAGGTTGGTAGTAATACATTTTATATATTTACTTGAATATAAGAATAAATAGACATACTAAAGCAGCCATTCCATTATCCAATTTATCGACCGCTAGGTCAACTAGGGTACTAATATCGCATTGTGAAAAGGCTTTTAGTGGATTAGTGCTCCCATCTGATTCGTGGCACTTTTACTCGCGTCTTTGGATTCAAATAGTGCGCTGTAGAATTGATAATGAAATGGTCGCTTAAGGTATAGAAGAAAATGTTTTACGTGAATACAATCTGTAAAATATTTATCTTTTATGTTTGAGCAGAAAGTATTATATGACCTAATTAATGTTATAGGTCACTATAGTATGTGTAAAGCAATATTAAAATGTTGGCAGGGCTTCGACATAGCAGAGGGTGGCGGCATTGACTTGATCTCTCACATCATTACAAGATGTCTGAAAATTCCTTGTGCTGTTTTAATGGGTGCCAATATTGCGTCCGAGGTTAGTCTTTATAATAATATTAGCGTAAGGTGCTGATGCCGACTCGCTTATATTATATGCAAAATATTTATTTTTAATCCTTAACAAATATATTTATTAGTATTTTTTTTATATATATAAACCACTGTTTATATAATCTGTAAGAAAGACATGTTTAAATTATGTACAGATCGTCTATTGTTACGAGTTAATCTAGTAATAAAAATAGAAAAAAAAATGAATGTTATCTTGTAAATAACAACATTTTAAGTAAAGTTATAAAAAATTTATTTATTCGACTACAGCCCACAATTGTTATGCCTAAGGGTAATGACCACAGCGTAAGTATTGATAATTGATATATTGACTTTGACATTGGACTTCAAGCTGCGCGGTCAGCGTATTTATTATGTGTTATAATGTTACTCGGATTTCGAACTTTGACTCTATAACGCAACCGCGTAACAGTATTTTATATGAACTTTTTATACTCTGTACGTCGACGTTGAAACTAACAAGTTATTTATTCATATTAATTCTAATAGATTAATATGAATCAATAATTTAAATTTTCAGTTTATTATTCTATGGTATCATTTTCTAATACGGCTACTTAATGTGAATTTGATTAACGCATAGGTGCACAATAATTGACGTTTATAGAAATTTTAGAAAATACCTATAATAAGTTAAAATAATAAGTTTGAATCTCGCACTTGGAAATGCTTGTGTTCACACAATTTTATTCTCAAGTTAATGCTAATAATAAGAGCTAAGAGTTATAAATACATAATTCTATTTACATGTAAAAATAATGTAATTATTGTAATAATTTGTCAACATTTATTCAAAAGACAGCTATTAAATACTATTCTATATGTCGTTATTTAAATAGCACACTTATCAAAATCAAATAAAACATCATTAGTCAATTAGAAATAAAAGTTCAGTAATCACGCTGACATTGTTTAAGCTACAGCATGTGTTTAATTTATACAATAACAAAATTATCTTGTTAATAAATATGTGTACATACATATTTGTAAGAATTTTAGTATGTGTCATTAGAAATTATTGAACGTTTTTCTTACACACCATGTATATAGGTAGCGGAAGAGAAGTTTTGCGAGACGACGATCGGCTGTCGCGATGTAATGTTGGCGCCCATGATGAGGGACATCATACAGACGGAGTATTTCCGAGTGGTGGTGGTGGACGACGAGGATGCCGTCGAGATCTGCGGGGCTTTGAAGGTGAGTGTAGGATTTTTTATGCTTTATGAACTGGTACAAGAACTTTTGGACGAGGAAAAGAGGATATGGTTTTTTTCTGATTTAAGCTTTTTTCAAACGAAATATTTTTTATTTTTATACTGTAAACGGGACTTAATCGTTTAGGTACTATTTTAATCGAAATATTTACCTCGACTCTCGACGTTTCGGCCGTATTGCAACGGCTGTGGTCACGAGTAGACTACAGTCTAAATCGAGGTAAATACTTCGATTAAAATAGTACGCGAAGTCCCGTTTACAGTATAAAAACATGTATACAAATCGTGAAAGCTTAAAACGAAATATTTTTTATCTTTTATCAAAGAAAGTATAATCGCAAATCTTAACAGACATGTCTGATGTATTACATGTAATTTGACACATTTTACTTTTAATCAGCTTCAAAGCCCTTCACCGGAAAACCTGAAATTTAATGTCACCATCGTTGAAACTGGGTAGCATTTGCATTTGTTGCAAAGTGTAAGGCATTGATGTAACACAATATGAAGTATAATGGGCAAATTTTTATTAAATATATCAAATAGAACCACGAGCGCACTTGTAACCTTTTTACACTGCTCAATTAGTACGCTAGTTGACCTAGCGCCTAATAAATAGTATAATGAATTGACTGCTAAACTTTTTTTTACCTTATTGCAATTTGAAATGACGACTGTCTAGACTCGAGTAGCAATATCTGATACCGGTTTTATAAGCGGCATTACAAAACTATTTATATTCTGCTGTCAGACATACCTATTACTATTTTAGTCGCTGTGTATCATACATAAACTTTTGTTTTTAATACAAATTGATATATTTTGTTTTATGTAATGTTGTTTATGAAAGGTATTTATTATTTGTTAACCTCTTAATATATTTTGGTAACTGTTTTATCTAATGATAAGAATAAGCGACGATTATAATCGTTTATTATCATGTACCTTACTTGTACCAGTAAGATATGATAAGATAAAAAAAAAAATAGATGCACTACCAAAAATTGTGTTGGATAAATAATATTTCTTGCATATTGTAAATTTGGTAGATAATTTTTTTTAACACAGTGTCTGACATTTCGAATTTAGGTTGCTTATGAATTTCGTTGTCTGTTGATAAAACACAAACAAAATGGCGGCATGTAGATATGACAGCTTACTAGATACTACTAAATAGTTTTAATTTGATTTTATAATATTTTTTTTATAAATATTTTAATAATATTTTTTGTAAAATAATGTTAAATAATATTTTTTGCTAGAGTTATCCATAACTATTTAATCACGGATATGAATGATGCAAAGGAAAGAAATAAATTATAAATAGGTATAAGGGACTTATCAGAGTTGTAATATAAAGATAATCTTGAAAGTTGAATTTCTCATGGCGTCCGACAGTCATATATCTTGTGAGACGTCACAAACAGGTACCTACCTAGCAAGTACCATATTATATCATGGTTAATATATTATTGAAATTCATACTACATGTCGGAGAATTGCATTATAGGTATAATTATATTATAGGTAGAATTGCAATATATATACCTATATTATATCTATCATCCGACGTAGACAAGACTTTGTCTGTAGGAAAACAAATTGTAAAAATAATAACATAAATGACTTGACAGTTCACATTAAACCTTGAATTATTATTTTACAAATTCGAAATATTATAAAACTAATATTTTTTTGCGTAACGATTATAAATATTCATATAAAGTTTCAATAACCATTTTTAATTTTTATTACTCTTACATAAAACACAATGCATCGTAAAGACCAACCAACCATTAATAATGTCCTTTTAATTTGTCTTGATAGTAGTTTTAATACTTGCTGATTATAATTGTAATAATAAATTTAGATTTTTATATATGTGTATTTATCAGAGAATTTATTAAAGTTTAGGATCATAAACAATATTAAAGATTTAAATTATTATTTTTAAATTATTCAGAACATAGTGGCGGTGGGAGCGGGCTTCGTAGACGGTCTTGGTTTCGGTGACAACACCAAGGCTGCTGTTATCAGACTGGGACTGATGGAGATGATCAAATTTGTAGATGTGTTCTACCCGGGAAGCAAACTTAGTACATTCTTCGAATCTTGTGGCGTCGCCGATCTTATTACTACCTGTTATGGTGAGTACTGCGTGTTATAGCTTACCCTTATCCTATGGCTTCTATAGACTAAGGGCGCTCGAGCACCGGTTTCGATCCGAATTCGAACTTGACATTTGCTTTACCACTGGATCCGATCCTATTCGAATAGTAAAAATATAGATGTTGTTGTAATGTTACATATAGAGCTTATGTCGTTATGGTATCTTTGAAAAGCCGCCAACTTCTAGATTCATTTTGACACAGGTTAAGTAAGAAGTTCTGGATTTGTCTATATTAAATTTGTTTCAAGTTATATCTAGTTTATCCAATACCTATTATAAAATAAAAAAGCCATATATGATATTAATTTAATTAATTTCCATATTGTATTAATGTTAATAAATAATTCAAACAAACAAAAAATACTATTAACTGCTGCTTTCAGTGACTAATATTGTCCGATTTAAAGATAATCGAACTTCATATTACTAAAAATATGAACTATCTACAATTCGAGTGCCATTTCTCGGTTTTGGTAATTAAAGCATTTATGTTGAATATCTACTTTTAATTAGGAATAAATATATGCGTTTGGAATTGTTTTCACAATCAAACAAGAAGGAAGTCTTAGTTAAGATTGTTATGTCTAATTGACTTATACACGTGGGCACAACGTGATTTGTAGGTAAGATCATAAGATGTGTTACGTATTTGATCCAGTTAAATGTTTCATAATTTCACCTTTCAAACCATGATGTACAAAGTATTTCATTATTTATAGTTACTCTGTTGAAATATATTACAAAATATATATTGTACGTAAAGATATATATGTAGGATAAATGATCTTCGAATTTTATCTAATGTAAACTTTCGACTTTTTTTATCTAAAAGTTTAAAGTTTGAACGTTCGATTTTTGAACACGGGATTTTTTTTAAACCCCCTTATTTGCATAAGCTTTGATAGTTTTAAATTTTAATATATAATAAATTGTACAGAAAATCAAGGATAGATAGAGTTTAAGGTTAAAAATGAAATAGTATTTTTGCATATTCATTTCCTCCATTCATAAAATGAAAGGAAGGTCATTGACAAATAATAAATTCGACCTCAGCCTTAATATCAAAAATATGTTTATCAAATGTACGTACTTGTATACGTCATTTTTAACAGCAATGATAGATCGAGGGAGGGGGGAGAGGGGGGTTATTACATCTAACTGAGCACTTAGCAACTTATTGCGAACCTTATCACAGCCTATGGGATATAGTGATAGCAACTAATTAATTATTTACTGCATGTTATTTATAGTGTTGTGTTATCCTTATCATTATTCTAGTAATATTTGATATTATACTTAATGTAGCTTATTTATAGGTATTTGATAAAAAATATCCTTAATTTAGTTTTTGATATAAATGATTTTATATCAAAAAGATTGTACATACCTAAATAAATCCGGTTTTAAATGGTTTTATAATAATTATGTAAACGACCTCGCAGCTTGCTCAATGTAGCCCACATTTCTGTTTGCCAATATTATTAAAATTATCTGTACAATGATTCGGAGATTACCTGTTATTTAAATCTCTCGTATCGTAATCTTTTTAATTGTGTTTGTCGATGTGGTATAGAAAATTTACTCAAGTAAACATGATGTGTGTTTTCCTCTAGATTCTAGAACAATAAGATGATTATAGGAACAATATCTAGTGGGCAAATTATTATTATGTACTTTATAACAATTGCTCGTTAATCTGAAGCTTTATGAACATTCTGTAGTCCGCTGATTTATTTATATTATATATATGTACCTAAAGATAGGACTATGCGGTAGAAAATATATTCAATTAATAAAAGTGGCTAATTAATAATAGAAATCGTACTAAAATATAATAACTAACGTATTTTAATTTCCTCAAGGTGGTAGAAACAGACGTGTAGCAGAAGCATTCGTGAAGACAGGTCGCTCCATCAAGGAGTTGGAGGACGAGATGCTGAACGGACAGAAACTTCAGGGTCCTATCACCGCCGAGGAAGTCAACCACATGCTCGCCAACAAAAATATGGAAAACAAGTCAGTGAAATAATTATAGTCATTAAACTTTATTAGGATTATAATAATAACTTACATAAGTATATTATTATTATCTTTAACTAGAAAATAAAGAAACAAAGGGATTTGTAATGTCCTTAAATAAATATATCCATAACAATAACTTAACCGCTTAATAAAGGAAGATATTAAAACACAAGTAGGTTGCTGGGGCAATGCGCCTTACCATCTAAGACTACATTCCACTTACCATCAGGTGGAATGTAGTCAAGCATTGCCCTAGATCATATAAAAAAAAAAAAAAAAAAAAGTAAGTTACTAAGAAAAGAAAGAAATTACGATATTTAATCAAGTAATCTAAGTTCTCAATGATTACGTATTATGACGTATTTACGTTCGATGACGTACGTACAACGGTCCCCTGACGCAACGACTTCATTAAGTACATAATAATATGATTTTTATTCTTTTTAAAGGTCTGTTTGTATCGGAGGGTTTTTAAATTTATATATATTTTTTTAATAATGTGTTTGATATCAATGTAATTAACATTGACACAATATTTTTGTATATAACTGCATCGCGATATAAACAGAAATAGCTGTTCTTGGCTTCATTCCATCTTGATGAAAGGTCATTGAAAATATTGTCGTTCATTGTCATTATCACGGCTGTTAAGATTATTTTCCTTACTACAATATTTTGTTGTGTCATCATGATATTTTATAAACTGTGACCTTTGAGAATGATTTATTAAGACAACGGGTTTTGTAAATTATGTTTTTATTATCCATGACATAATTTGATAGTGTTAGGACAAGTAATAATAATATGCAATTGCAATGCGACCACAATGCTTAGTACACCCTATATCTTTTTTAGGCTACAGTAAGAGCTGGCTTAGGGAAAAATACCAGTTACCATATTTAACCATTGCACCGCAAGTTGGCCAAATAATCCACCAACATTTATTTCCAAGGAGGGTTGAGGTCTAAGTCCTTTTGCAATTAGTTAAATCAACATCCCAAATAATTGGAATAAGGAAAGATGATGGAGCCAAAAAATACGATGTAAAACAAATAGGATAATTTATATTGTATAATTGCAGGTTTCCGTTATTCACGGCCGTATTCCGTATCTGTCGCGGCGAGCTGAAGCCAAGTGACTTTATCGACTGCATCCGCAGCCATCCCGAGCACATGTAAGATATACTATATAACATAACAACGTATGTGTATAACACACATAACAACATGTATAATACACGGTAAGATGTGTATAACACGTTGTTATAATGAATGAGTTTTAATAATGTAGATTTTAGTACATCATCTGAATATCATAATAAATAGTTTGCTGTTACAATATTATTAAATTCTGTTGTATTGTACAGGGTGCTAGTACTTAGATAATCCTGTATAGTATATCATTTATAACTTAATTGTATGTTATTGATTCCGTGCCATGCGCATTGTGTACTTAGTATAGATTCAATATATTTTATATTGTAAGTACTTCGAGCAGCTGTTATGATCGCTTGTAGCATGTATTGTTTTATGTATATTGCTAATATTTTGCTATCGTTGGATATTTTATTAACACGTTGTGTATCGTTATCTGGATTCGAGGGATTATTATGAAGTGTTGTTGATACATTCATAAAAAGGTTTTTAGATTTGACTAAAGTATGTTGAATATATGTAACTTCTAGAACAAATTTTTGCATTATTTAGTTTCTTATATTTGTAAACAGGATTTATATATTTTATATATGAAAAGTTTAACTTCGTTAAAATAATTGATTATATATTTAAATAGCAATAATTTTATTATTCTAAAGTTGGTATGTAGAATCTATTTTAAATATTATTGTAGATTCCGTAACGGCTTCCATTATATATTTTGTTTTTATATGAATAAAACGTTATTATATCATAGTAGTCTATCTGTCGCACATCCTTAGTAGGTACGGTAAATAACAATTGTTTAGAATTATAATGCATTGTATAATTAAATATTATGTTGAATTATACATTTGTCTCTAATTATACTAACTACTAGTCCATGCATGTCTTATCTTAAATCCTTAAAGAAATAAAATAGAATATTTTTACATCAATCTACAACATTTTTATTTAATCTGCATCCTCTTTCCCCTTGTGACATAAGAATTATATTTAGTAACTAATATTAAAAAATGTTTTACAGGTTTGCTCCCAAGAACATAAGCATTTATTAATACATATTTTTTACACTGTGTTTTTATATTTTTTATATTGACTTTTTTATACACTGTGTTTTTATATGACTTTTATATCTTCATGCATGTTGTATGTGATCTAATCATAATTTTTATGTTTTGTTTTTATAATTTTATAATAAATGCGCTATAAGTGATCTAGCATTATTATTTGTTATTTAGTATTGGTTGTAGCGGTAGACAGATTTATCATTACATAGGCTTTTTACAAATAGGCAAATACATCTGTAGGTAAAGAAACATATTGCAGCTTTTTATTTATAGTAACTTCCTTGTACTGCACCATTCATTAATACCCATCAATCATTTAGTAATATTTTACTAATTCTAGGAGTCAGCAGCCCCCTAAATGCTCTCTGTAACCGGATTGAGGTGTCATCGCATCGTGTCTGCCCACATTCACTACATAAACTTTTTCCAACTTTATATATAATGTTATATTCATCAAAGCGGGTAATGACACAGTAGCTCAGTTGTTAGAGCGACGGTGATGGTATCTAATCGGTTTCAGGTCGAAGTCTTGCTCGTGTTGATGAGTTTTATATTCTCTATTTACAGATATTATTATTTTATTTTATATGAATAAAGGCAGTCTATTTATTTATAAGTAATAAAGTTGGAAACAGTTTGACTTAGTTATGAAGCACGAAAATTAATTGAAGAGAGAATTAAATATCTTTTTTTTTAATTTTGATTGTATTGTAGTATTAGAAAATTTATTTTCTCTCTTCATATCAATTCATTGTAACTTAATCTTTTTCTTAGAGTTTTGTACCTAATGAATGTCGTTAGGTTTTACCGCATGTTAATAAAAAAAAAATAGGTTTTCCGCATTTGTTGCTGCTGCACACTCAAAACAAAATAAGAAATACAATTTTCTAAGAACATATAATGTTTATAGAAATAATAATAATTAATAAAAAAAATATTTCTTAAATATCTATTGGGACCAAATTTCAAACGGGCATGTTATAATATTATATTATAAAAATTTTATAAATATATAAAATTTTGCTTCTAACAAGTATTGACTTTTTTTTAAAGTCTAATCATTGAATATTGCGAAAGTTAAAAAAAAAATATTCTGTAACCTCTGGTAATGTTGAAAAAACCACCGAAATTATCTATGATTTATTTCAGTGATACCAATAACCTTTTTGTATTTAACATGTATGAAGGTAACGTAAATATATTTAAGAGCAATAAATTAAATATAGTTTTCAAGTTTTTTATTTTTTTTTATCTATGTCAAACAAAGCTACAAAGTTCTATCTCATGAGTCATGGCTCATTTGACTGTACATTGCCAGTTGCTACCATTGATTTTGAATAACACCTGGACAATATTATTAATCGAATAGAAACTCTTTCTCCTCTGATCTAACATTTTTTTTAATTGCTACTGAACTTTAAGCACGTTGCATTCTTATTAAAATTTATTTTAGATATAAGATTATCAGTTAAAATATGCTTGAGAAGCCATTGCATTATATATTTTTAAAAACACTTTTGAACTCAGCTTACACTGACACCATTATTAACCTTACATATTTCAGGATTCGCATAGTTAGAAAATCGCATTGCTGTATTTGCTAAAAATAGTGGCTGATAAGGTAAGGAATATATATAGGTTTCATTCTTATATTATGCTAATGTATATATGTATTTATATATGTGTTGTTGCTATGCATTCAGATTCAAAACATTTATAAATATATTTCACTTCAATAGTTCTTGTACATTATTTCTGTTCTGTGAAAATGTTGTCTGTGAATAAATTACTATTGTTTTTTTTTGCTGCTCATAATATATAAAAAAAATACATATTTTATTGTTCTTGTTGTCTTCTATTTAGTTAGGGTATTTTTATACATTCAACACCAAATAAAACAATCCAATAGTTTACAGTAACTTTAATATTTACTTCTATATTTATATCACATATATTTTATTTATTTATGTATCCTTTTCCTTTCAGAAATAAAGTCGCCTAGTCTAAGTGTCAGCAGTGGGAATATTAACATATTTATCCATTACATCCAATTATCATTATATTTAATTATATATGTACTTGTATAATTACAATTCTATGGGATCAATTTGTGTTTAATAAAATAAATTATTGTAATCTTTAATATATATCTATATATATATATATTAAAGAATGTATATATATATATAATATTCTGTGTATTATATTGACAACTCTCATAACTTACCAATTTATTTATTATCATTATTTTATTCAACATTAATTTATTATTTATGTTTATAGAATATTGTTCAGAACTTTATCGAAATTGTAAATAGAAAATATTCTTTGTAAGATTATTTAGTTAGTAAATGTTTGAAATAAAGTTTGTTTAGGTAGCTAGAGTTGATTGAATAAAACTCATAAGATTAAATATTTTTTTATTTAGTCTAACAAACAACACTTAATCTAACATTTATTGATATATTTTTTATATAGCCATTATAAAAATCTACTGCAGATATTTCTTTTCTACCGACTATTCTGAGTGATTTGAAATGTATATATTTTTTATCTTTACATAGAATTTTAATTGATTTATTTGCTTCACAGTATTCAAGGGTTCCAACGGGTTTCTCTGAGCAAGTCTCATTAATATCTATTAAGAAAGCATTAAATAATTTCAATTGTTTATCTTTAAACTTGGTGCTTAGCGGATATAACCCATATATTGCACGGTACAAATTATACACTTCTTTGGCACTCATTTCTAACCATTTTACTTCACTAATTGATTTATTTATTTTCCTAGCTGAAAGAAAATATATATTAACAGCGGAAAGGTACTAAGAATTGTAGGATCATAAATATGTAGTAACAATTACCATATGTGACACCTTCATTACTCTGTGGTTGTGCATTGTCAAGACTTTCAGGCAAGTTACATAAGCACTTTACAAGCATCTTGGCTCCTATATCAGACAGCTGCTTTGTAAGTTCAGGTAATTTTATATCTTTGGATATTGGAACTTTTTGCTGACTTATTATTTCACCTGAAATAATAATTAATATATTCTGTCAGTAAAAACTTGTGTGTAAAAAAAGTACATATAAGCTAAGCAGCAATGAAAAGTCCAAATTAAAAAGAACTAGAAAGAAAGTCAGAATTAGGATTCAATAATTGTTTGGAAAGAAAGTGCAATTAATACCAAATTCTTTGATATTACTGTTATAGCTGTTCTTTCTTTAATAAAGAACACTTGTTGCAAATAGCTTACTCAAAGTTATAACTTTCTAAGTTAATTATAATATTATAATTATTCTTACCTACATCAAAGATATTTGGTTTAATTTTCATAAGTGATACTCCTCCTACTTCATCGCCATGTAGCAGACTGTGAATGATTGGGGCAGCTCCGCGCCACCGGGGCAGCAGACTTGGATGTACGTTAACCATTCCTCTTAAGAAATAAGAGCATGTTATCATTTGTTAGACCTCTATTCAAATTAGCAACTGTAAACAACTTACAATGGGATCTTGTTGAGTATGTCTTCCTTTATTAAATGGCCAAATGCTACGATTAAACCAATATCATATTCACCTTCAATGATATTCAGGTGGGGCCAACGTAACATTCGTATGTTTTCTTTTTCTGCGTACTTTTCAATAACGGTTTTGCTTGTACTACTGTTGGCTGTGACCAGATCCAATCGGTTGATACAATTTTCATTTTTTCTAAATTATTGAATATATTATTTATATGATAGAAAATATAGTTCCAAACTCGTTTAATATAATCTTTACCTGATTTTATTGATCTTTTGAAGGCAATTAAGGGCAATCGCATCGGATCCAAAGAAAAGAACGTTATAATATGATCTTATGTGTATTTTTCGTATATATTTGTATTTTTCTTTCAATATTATTTTGTTAAATAAACTTGGGAGGTTACAAATTATTTTTGTCATAATTTCAGAATACCTAACGTCTGTCTCATATGACAAATGTCAACTTGACAGCCCAATATTTTCTTTGCAATGCCCTGGATTCTAATGTTTACTACCGTAGTATCTGTAGTTGTAACTTTAGAGTTTAGAGGGACATGAATGTCAAAACAGTACAGATAAACCTTCATACAGTAATAAAACATTTTTTAGTTAATGTATTTTTAGAAATCAGATATAAATTTTATTAAAACAAATAAAATTTTAAAGTAATTCCAACATTAATATATTTCAGACAATTGAATAACGAGGCTTTTAATCTAAATTACTGAAAAGATCACACCGTCAATCATTATTCACACCTATAGAACTTCCGCTGATAAAATGAGTCCGACACAATAATTCAACTTGATACTTGTGTTCCTATTTGTAATAATAAATTCTGCAGTCCGTTTTCTTAAGAAACGTCAAACAAGCCGTATGTATACCTAATGTACAAAAACATTAGGTATACATATGTTTTTGACGACCGTCCTGTAGTAAACTTTCTTAGGGAACTTCTCGACGCTTCTTAACGAGACAATGGTCCAATAACAATCAACATCCTCAATCACCTCTTAGCTTTAAATAGATAAGGCGTGCTAGGATAATATAAAACAGAACTCGATCAGGGCCACTTCTTGCGATTGCGACCATAAACTGTTCAAAACCTGCCAAACTTCGTTTCGGAAAGAAGTGTCCCGACTAGTGAGATATCTCCAACGAGCACAGTGTCATAGCCTCGGTCCCACATCACTCTGCTAAAGACTGGGCTCTCTCCCGTGATCTGGCTCCCGAAAGCTACCACTAAGCCATGCTCTGAAATAATAGATCCTGAGCTGACACTTATAAGCAGAATATGGGTTCGTGTACAATGTGCTCGTAAAGACGGGATTGAAGTAGGGCCGGGTCAGCCAGTAGGTAATGTATAAAAATAGGGGTAATTAATTACATATTTTGAATGTTATTTTTTAAGATCTTATCATGTATTAAACTTTCTATATTGGGAAGATTTTTCATTTTGTAGATAAACCTCCCACAATCAGTTTGTCGCAGGTCGGCACATAAGCTCTTGGTTTCTTACATGGTCTATAAGCTTTGCATATGACCAACTCTCAATATCGTGCATCGATAAGATCAAATCTGACAATCGATAATTGGAAGGACGTTTGGGGACAAACATTGAATCGCTTCAGCTATCGCTTTGTAGTCGTTCAGTTATGGGCCTTTTATCCATAATGGATTAGGGTTTTAGAATTTAAACTTTTTATTGTTAAAATTCATTGATAGATTTGGACCAGTAACTTTTTTCTCGATTGCTGACTGACCAATAACTTTGGGAACCTAAACGAGATGCCCGACAAGAACGCAAAATCTTGTTGAAATAGATTTTAATTATTGATTGAACATAAAATGGAAATGTCATCTAAATTAAACGATTTCTATAGAAAACTTCATCTCGTTTTTCAATTATTCGTACTTATTTTGATTAGCTTTATATTTGAATTTTTGAGTAGAACGTTTTGAGTTTTGAGTAGCTCATAACAGTTCTCTCCGTTCCAATCAAAACCTTATCCTTAAAGTTCCTTCCCAATCATCTTCCTTTTACTCCGATTCCTTCACTGTGCAGACTATAAGACTGTGGAATGATCTTCCCCTGAATATTAAACGTGCACAGTCATGCGATTCGTTTAAACGCCGCCATAAAGTTATTTTTTTATATTTATAGCGTGTTTGTCGTCTGTATTGTTATTTGTGTATGTGGATATGTGTGTTTAATTATAAGCGTATGTATGTATGTATATATTTATATATGTGTATGTATGTATGTATATACGTAAATATGTATATGTATGTAGTAAGTAGTATGTATTGCATGCAATGCTTTCTTTTTTTTATCTTTTTTTAAATATTTAAACAACACCCACACTACATCTTCTGTATCTCTATTCCTCCAACTGATTGGTTGAATGGAAGAGATTGCTCTTTAGCGATAAGGCCGCCAAATTTGTAAATTTTTCTGTTTTATTATTTTTTTTGTTATTGTTTTATCTGGGTGTATAATAAAGAGTATTTATTATTATTTTTATTATATTTATAGTTAATGATTTTCTAGTTTACTCAGGCGAGTTTATTAAAACTTCGCTTCAGTGATTCGTTTGTAAGTAATTTAATTTTATTACAAAGAGCAATCTCATTGAAAAAAATATTGTGCAATAATATCCGTTGGGAAAACTTAAAATGTGAAAAATTATTTATTTTACTTTTTCTAAATAAGTATATTAAAAATTCAATGTAAAAATTTACGGTTTTATTAGATCTTTAACTTGAATAAATTAAACATATAAATAATATATTATTTCAAAAAAATGGTTCAAACCATTTTAGACTGTTTTCTGTAAATTGTATAAACAAATGTTGCTAAAAACAATCCGCTAATATACATTATATTATACTTTACGCCGCCGTCATAATGGGACACCACAGGATCGCTTTCGCACTCACCGCGATGCCCCGACGTGATCCACGGAGAGGGCACCCCGCAACGAGGAGCACCCATCCCTTTTTCGCAGGCTTGAAAGATTGTGGAGGGATCCCCTTCCCCCCACCCAAGCCTGCTGCCTCTGAAGGGGGCCGAGACCCCCTTCTGGCCGGATTCGGTCTCAGGGAATCAGGTGTAAAACCCAACTCGACCATCATCGACCGTGTCCAGCCCCACCGCGGTAGTCTCCCCGAGACCACCGGTCAGGCCCCCTAGGAGAGCAGACTCTCGATACGACCCAGCGGGCTCAGCGGCTCTGGTCAAACCGCGAGCCACGCGCCGGGCCGCACTAAAGCCCACTCAAGACAGAGGACCCATGGTCGAACCCGACAAGTCGGGAACCCACCGCGCCCAGACTAACCATCGCCAAGCGCAACCGTGCCATCGCACTCGGCAACGATCAACCCAGGCAACGTCTCCTACCGTCTCCCCACCAAGCAATGTTCTGTCAATGCTTGGTGGAAAGAGGTCCAGACCCCTAAACGACGCAGGCGGTCTCTTCCTCAGCAAGAAAGAGACCGCCGCGCACCCCTCCCTATACAGCCGCGGGACCACTCCACAGTCCACTCTGCTAATCAGAGAAGTACTAGGAGTGATCCCGCGGCTAGCCCTTCGACGAAATCTTATTACAAAGTAGGCTAGTTTGTATACCTATAATTTGATCAAACAAATTTATTCATCTACATATATAAAAATCGACTGCTGTTCGTTAGTCTCGCTAAAAGTTATTTAACGACTAGGTTAAGTTAGCAGATTTTGGTTTCGGAATGTTTGTCTTAGTCCAGGAATGTTTTAAAGTTTAAACGATGAGAAAATACGGAAATGTCGTTAGGATAGGCGATACGAAGTACACCGAGACGTCTAGTTTGCAATAAATAGAAATTTAAATATATATTTTTAAAAACATATTTATAGATCTCATATATGTACATAAAAAAAGAAATATGACTGTGGCTTCGAATACCAAGACGGTGGAGCGATAAGATTTCCTTCCATTTCCTTTTGTGAGGTTTTTCTCTGTCAGCTTTGTCTTTGAGAAATTTTTGAAGATACGGTCTTTATGTTACAGTTTCCTTTGGTATTTAAATAATAGTATGGAATGTCTTTGATTTTAACATTGTGTCTGTAGTAGCCAGTCGTTCTTGGTTTATTATAGTAGGTATATACATATATAAAGTTTATTATAGTATGATAGTAATTTAACCTGGTATTATTAGTATTCATCAGACTTACCTTAATAGTAACTTTTGAAACTCTTTGCGGATGTAGGATAAGTAATGTAAACAAACGGTCTTTGCCCAGCAACCTTATTGAAATCAGTATATACGGTAAATATGTTCAATAATAATAAGGAAAATAGGCACTTTAATTCATACGAATTGTATGTATAAAAGCCTACGTTTTTTATATAGGTACTTATAACTAACAATTTAATAGAAAATGATGAAGATAAAGTTTCTTACCTTTTTCCCCTACAGCTGCTTCGAAGTGATATAAATTACATATAAATCGGGGTTTTGGCCAACACCAAGAAGTCATTAAGGGAAAGATTAGTCACTTTATTAGTGTGACCTCCGAATTTAATCACTCGAATTTAATCACTCAAGTAAGATTTGAATTCATGATGTGTTAGTGTTTTCTAAGGCTTTCACTAGTAAGTACTACACATTAAATGTCATTGAATTAATTTAATTTAGTAGTAGTTTAGTAATAATAAATTTAAAATAGTTTCATGATGTGTTTTTACAGAATAGCAGAGCTGGAGTTCGGAGAATACGGAATCTGTGAAATAATTACAAAATATATTAATTCTAAAAGTAATAAGACAGTATTGTAATTGACCACTATATGATTAATATTGTATCAGTTTTAATTAATACATTCGGTATTTAGCAGTTCTCGAAAGTTAATTTTGATTTCAGAAATACTTTATGGTCAAACAATATAACGGTTTCACATTTATTGTGAAAGTTTATTGCTTCATAATGAGTGTAAAAGCAATAACTGATTCATATTCAAGCACTCAGATATTTATTTCAACCATTCCAAATATATATTATGGATTATTATTATCTCATTCTTGGTAGGATTACAGGAAGACATTTTTAATTATACCTTAGCGAAAAGCAATAATCGTGGCTTATTTGGAAAGTGGCTTCTTTTAATTCATAGTTTATTAATTAACCACAAGTTGATAAATTGATATTTTGGTAATAATATCTTTAGTTATAATTTTAATATATTATAAGATAACAATATATGCAATAAATTTAAAGAAACTGTTTTTTCTTTAAATAAGCTGCATAGATAGAGTTTGCTCAATACAGTATTAAAATATACATATCAAATAATTTACTATTTTAAGTCTAGGTTTACTTACAATCATTTCCATAACTGGGACCCATGTCGTAATTACTAAAGCTTCAGATAATAGGCCCTGGGTCCTTACAAGTTTCTTTCCTTAAATACTTCTTAAAAGCTTTTAGATCTCATGATATATAATACATTGAAGAAAGTATTTGATACAGAGGTTTATGTATGTTTCATGAAAACCTATAGCTCTGGGTTCAATTTAAGAAATAATATTAGAGAAAAATGTATATTAAACATTCCTATACAAATTTCTTGAAACATGCCAGTAATGAAGCAACGGTTAGTAACAACAGAACCTTTTTCGTTCCAATAAAGAAATTATTTTTGCGATACTGAGAGCTTGTATTCCATCATCTTGTGTTATTTTAATTAGAGTTATACTAACATATTACTTTTTGAATAACATAAAAGATAACAAAATTGACTTCATTATAACCTTTCTGTTATATTAAAATTTGGTTCTCAAAATTTACAATTACTGATTAACGAATCTAGTTCAGATTGAGTGATACAATATATAGAAACAATATATATATTTTTAATATATCTGTTATCAAATTAAATAAAATAAATAATAAGGATACAAAGATGTAAAGCGTTCTTGAAAATCAAATATTTATTATATGTACCTACGTTATGAACGTTGGGCTGTAATTATCCTTTTCTGTTCCTTAAATAAAGTTAAACGTTTATTGAGTTTGGAAATTATTAAAATATATTAAAACGTATATTCCACATCTTTTAAAAATAAAGAGTTTTAAAAATTTTTGGTTTTAGAGATACCTACCACTAGGTTTGACAATTTTTTTTACGAAAACTAAGGGCAAAATTGCTTTACCAGGAAAAAAAAGTATTTGTCCTACAAATTATAAAGTATGGTTGGCAACCCTAGATAACACAGAAGGAAGTAGATACTTCCGTCTCTCTCTCTCTCACCTATGCAATCAGTATTTAGTAAGTTAGTTGATAACGTGTGGCCTCGTCTTCCTTGTTATTGACTTACTCAAGTTAGCTTACACAAAGAATATCTTCTGGACGCTTATGTAGTCAATATTTAGTGAATATTAAATAGAGAAATGTCGCAAGGGGAATATAATATTAGTTATGGAAACATAGAACGATAGATTATAAATTATCAGAAATGTTGGTTTAACAAGTAATTATTTAAAATTATTAAATAACTACGAATAAGTTATAAACTAATAACTAACGTAACTATAAGAAGCTTATATATTAATTGTTGTTACAGAATCAATTACTTATTATTGGCTGTTAAGGATGAGCATCCGTGTAAATTTACATTGAGAAAAAAATATACTTTAAGTGTTATGTAAATTTAGATTGATAAATTAAACAATTTGGTTTGGAAAGGTTATTTTGTTGATAAATAAATGTTTGTAGGTATAAATTTATTTTTCACTGTCAATAAATGAATACATTTTTGTAATAATTTTAATATAAATAATAAAATTATAGAACTGAATGGATTTAGTAAAAAATATTATACTACGAGTATATACATTACATACGTATAACAACTACACCTGCGAAGAAACAACTCTTCTAAGGTTCATTGTAGTATCTAATACGAGCGATGTAAGGAACAAGGAACAACCTCTTGAATTTTTGTATAGACTGAACTGATTAAATTATGAGTTGGTGGTCTTCTCACAAACGTGTCAGGATGACAGCACTAAAGCTAGAGTAGTGACAAGGCGATTGGTATGTGCCCTTACTATGTGACTGCCATGAACGCTCTGTCGAAAATATGGAGTCTGAATACGTTATTTAATACTTTTAGAATTCAAGCAATTAGTGCTAAAACAATTGAAACGACTTCGTTATACTTATATATTATATGTATTATATCACAAACATATAAACGTTTTAATACCATAAAGAAACATTAAAGCGTTTTTAAAGCTTTTTATATACAAATATATTCAAATATTGCATTTACACATACATAGAAAAAATAAAAGCTATTCCATTTTTTTGGCATTTATTATAAATAAATTATAAACTGTCTTAGTTTAATGTTCATAGATATTATTATCAGGTACGCCAACACAACTTAACTGAAACTAAAATCATTGTGAAATATGAAACCAATTAATTGTCAACTTTGCGGTCTTTTTAATGAGTTTAAAAACGTAAATGTATATAATATTTTTCTACAAACATGTTATTATAGGTGTCATGTATATAATACAAAAATAAATAATATAAAATTGGTAACACGAAGTATACAAAAAAAAATTACCGCATATTGTGGAATACAAATACGCAAATAAAAAAATAAATGGCATGTATTTTATAGATGTATATATGTATTACTATCTGATTATCGTCTAAATAGAAAATAAATGCCAGTCTAATGTATATATATAGGTACATACAGTGGACGCCTTCTTCTTGGTGGTAGACCATAACATCGGGTCGCCGGCAAAGTTACCACCCATCGGGCAAAATCGTGCCGCAAAGCGACCTAGTCGTGTTCCGGCACGTTGCTCGATGAAGCCGTTAATGGGAAATGGGTCTGAACAGCTGCGGTGCGTTGGCGAACCGGTTTGACGTCGAGTTGGTGTTTGTTTTGTCGGGTGTCTAGTCGAGGAGGGTAGCGGGATCCGAAGCAACGGCTTTCCGCTGGCCGCCCGCAGATAGTTGGGGGCCCAATTAGTGGGTTAGCCACCCACGAAAGGCTGCCCCGCCAGCTGCGAAAAATCCCAGGGTGGCTCCATCGTGCTGGTTGGCGACCAGACGAGGAGGCCCGATGGCGATCCCTGGGGGGGTTCGGGCGTCCCCGCAGTCTCCAGACTAGCCTCCCAGTGGCAAGACATCACCAATTTCGACGTCGGGTTCGATACGTACCGCCTCGTTCAACTGCCATTTCCCATCCCTATTCACTTTTATTTTATTTTTTTTATGAGTAAAGTTAAAAAGAAGAAAATGTTTTTACAGCGGTTGCACTCCTCCTCATTTAAAGTGCACCTCACTAATATCAGGGGTTTGCACTCTAATATCCTAGCTGTCCATCACCACCTGGAGACAGAGCAGCCGCTCCTCTTCTTTTTGACGGAGACGCAGATACAATGTCCTTTGAGCGCTGCGCACCTGCATTATCCCGGATACACGTTAGAGCACAATTTTCGCTCACGTGCCGGAGTCTGCGTGTACGCGCGGAACGACCTCTGTATCCAGCGTCTCCGTCACCTTGAAGACCCCACTTTTTCTTCTGTATGGGTTTTAGTAGACACAGGAAACGAAAAAATCCTGTATTCCTGTGTCTACCGTTCGCACAGCGGTGACCAGGAGACAACTAGATTATTTGAGTATCTCGGTGAGGCTGCTGATATGGCTTTGCATCAGTACCCTTCAGCGCAGCTTGTTTTTCTGGGGGACTTTAATGCTTGTCATCAAGACTGGCTGTTCCCGTATCAGAAAACCGACCATGCTGGAAGAGAAGCGCGGAACTTTGCGTTGCCCTTGGACCTCTTTCGGCTGGTGAGGCAAGCGACAAGGGTACCAGATGTGGTAGGCCATACAGCCAATTGCCTGGACCTTCTGCTGACAACTGATCCGGACAGGTATCGTGTTGAGGTCACCTCCCCCTTGGGAACCTCCGATCACTGTCTGGTGAAATCTGTGTTTACATATTCCCCACCAGCTCTCGAACCACATGGTGTTAGGCGAGTATGGAAATACAAGTCAGCAGATTGGGATGAGATGCGGCACTTCTTTGCATCTTATCCTTGGCGGCAGGTCTGCTTCTCTTCTTTGGATCCGTCGAGTTGCGCGGATGCTATAACCGATGTGGTGCATCAGGCAATGGAATATTTTATTCCTTTTGCTGAAGTTCCCGTCGGTGGCAAAGCTCGCCCATGGTTTAATGCTGAATGTGGTCATGCTCAAGACCGAAAACATTCGGCATACCTCATTTGGGCTGATGCTCGAAGCCGCAAAACTCCGGATGTAAGTACAAAGAAGAGAGCCTTTAACCTAGCTGCCAAGTCCTACAAAAAGGCATTGCGGAAGGCTCGTCTCGATCGAATCGCTAAGAATGGCGAAAAGCTCTCTGTCAAACCAACTGGCAGTCGAGCTTTCTGGTCTCTTGCGAAAGCGATCGAGTCGAATTTCTGCCAACCCTCACTGCCTGCTCTGCTGAAGCCGGATGGATCCCTGGCCCACACAGCAACAGAGAAAGCGAATGTATTTGCTTCTCTGTTTGCTGATAATTCGCATCTAGATACTGGCAATGCTTCTCCAGCACATCTTCCTCACTGCGGTATTTCGATGCCTGAAATCCGCATCACTAACAAAGAGGTATGGAGAACATTGTGTCGTTTAGATGTGAATAAAGCCAGTGGTCCTGATGGTATACCAGCCATTCTGCTCAAGACATGTGCAGCTGAGTTGTCTCCTGTACTGACACGTTGTATCGCCTCTCTTTCAAGACTGGAATAGTGCCGAAATCCTGGAAGCTTGCCAACGTGCAACCCGTGCCCAAAAAAGGCAGCCGTGCTGATCCTGTCAACTACAGACCGATTTCAATCACCTCCATACTCTGCAAGATTATGGAGCGTGTATTGAACTCGCGCCTTCTAGCATACCTAGAAGGTAACGATCTCCTCAGTGACCGACAGTACGGGTTTCGCCGTAATAGGTCTACTGGGGACCTCCTAGTGTATGCTACACACATTCTAGGCGAGGCCATCGAGAAGAACGGAGAAGCGGTCGCCGTCTCTCTGGACGTCTCGAGGGCATTTGACAGGGTCTGGCATGCGAGCCTTATAAGCAAGCTTTCAGCGTACGGTATATCTCCTGGTCTGATCGGCTGGGTAACGGACTTTCTGAGCCAGAGATCTCTCCGAGTAGTTGTCGATGGGTGTTCCTCGGAATCCTTGACAATAAATGCCGGAGTGCCTCAGGGGTCCGTTCTTTCTGCAACTCTTTTTCTGCTGCACATTAACGATCTGTTGAAGCCCGGTATCTATGGGTACGCTGACGACAGCACAGTTGTAGAAAGATATCTGCCGAGTACTCGGGCTAGTCGAGATCAAGTACAGTCTGAAAGAGAAGCCATGGTGCAACGTTTGAATGACAAACTTCAGGCAGTCTCCGCATGGAGCAATGCCAATCTTGTCAAATTCAACGCCACCAAAACGCAGACGTGTCTGTTCACCGCCAAAAGGAGCCCTTTCACCTTGGCTCCTACTTTCCAGTATGTATCCTTGGAATACAGTGACCGGCTTCAGTTGTTAGGCTTAGAGATTTCCTCGAACCTCAACTTTGGTTGGTTCATTGAGTCCAGAGCAAGAGCAGCAGCAGCAAAGCTTACCGTTTTTGCGAAGGTTCGGCAGTACTTTACACCGGGACAGCTTCTTGTTTTATACAAAGCACAGATCCGGTCGTGTGTAGAGTACTGTGGCCACATATTTGCTGGTGCTGCAAAGTCTCATCTTGCGGTTCTGGACTAAATTGAGAGGCGAGCAATGAGGCTCATAGGAGATCCCGAGTTGGTCGAAGCCGACCTCCAAAGCCTTGAACACAGGCGTAGAATTGCTAGCCTCTCAGTATTCTATAGGATACATTTTGGTGAGTGTGCGCAGGAATTACACGATCTAATTCCCCCGGCCCCCTTCCATCATCGGACTTTCCGACGCACGGCAGGAATCCATCCTTTTGTTGTGGACATTCCACCTGTCCGAACGAAGCGCTTTGCTTCGTCTTTTTTACTGCGTACAGCAAAGGATTGGAACAGCTTGCCTGCGTCGGTATTTCCGAAAGAATACAATGTGGTTAAATTCAAGAGAAGAGTGAATAGGCTGCTAGGGTAATGCGCCTTACCACCTTAGACTACATTCCACTTACCATCAGGTGGAATGTAGTCAAGCATTGCCCTAGATTATATAAAAAAAAAAAAAAAAAAAAAAAACGCCGCTTATTGTGATCACGGTTAATGTTATCAGCCGTATACATTTGAAAAAAGAAACTTATTGTGATCAAAAGTCGCTTATTGTTATCGATTTAGAAGACAATACGACGATTCGATACGACGACGTGGTGTTGAACACCGAGCTCTAACTTCGAAAAATTATACTATTTTGAGAACTATATTCAAATGATTATGAATGAAAACAAGTGTCAAACAACAATAGATCGATATTTCAAATGAATCTTATGTTAGAATATTTTTAATAGTGTAAATAAATATAAAATTTGAGCAAACAACTTATTATGAAACTTAATATGTACTTAAATCAATTCTAAATTATTACAATTCATATTTTATCATTATGATAATTCCCTGCGCATCAGTACCATCCGCATAATATTATCATTCCGTTATTGTTATCAAAACGGGCTAGCTAACGGCAGCTAAAAGTGATCACAATAAGCGGCGTCTACCTATATATATATATATATATATATATATATATATAAATATATATATATATATATATATATATATATATATATATATATATATATATATATTTATTTATATATATATATATATATATATATATATATATATATATATATATAAATATATATATATATATATATATATATATATATATATATATATATATATATATATATATTTATATATATATATATATATATATATATATATATATTTATATATATATATAGCGTAAAAGTTCCTAGTTGGAGTTTCATTTGTTAGTATTAAAAACATTATAATATACGTAATATTATATAGTTTGGTCTTTTAGTAGCAAGAAGGTGGAAGGATACAACAACCACCAAACGATCTGTAGATCTATTCTAAGCCTTATTCAATTTCAGACGCAGCTTCTGATTGGACTCTCATGATGGACACGTATGAAATCTTACATCTTACAAATGAAATATTTCAGAATCCCTGGGGATGTTGGTGTTTCGTCATCCAGACCGGACTTATTCCTGTATTCTAAATATCTAAAGCGCGTGATACTTGTGACGCTTACTGTTCCATGGGAAACAAACATCTTCAGGGATCACATATTTAAGCTTGATAAGTATTACGAACTGACCAAAGAACTGTCCTAATTCCCCCATCCCCGGTCCTTTACCGGACGTCCCGACGCACGGCAGGTATCCATCCCTACGTTGTGGACACTCCACCTGTCCGAACGAAGCGCTATGCTTCGTCTTTTTTAGTGCGTACAGCGAAGGACTGGAACAATCTGCCTGTGTCGGTTTTTCTGGCAAAATATAATGTGGGTGTCTTCAAGAGGAGGGTGAATAGGCTGCTAGGTTAATGCGCGTTACCACCAATGACTACATTTCACTTACCATCAGGTGGAATGTAGTCAAGCATTAACCTAGTTTTGTATAAAAAAAAAAGAATAAATTTATAGTCAGCTTGTATGCGGTAGAAGTAGGAGTGAGAAGTATAACAGCAAAATCTCTCTATAACCTACTTAATGACCTTAGCCTTTCTAGAACAAGCATCGGTTCATTTTTAGAACGTATTTCAAAGGCGGCATTAGTAGGTTCTTTTCAAATTTGGTTAAGTAGGGAGAGGAGTGTGGATAGTGAAGGCGAGCGTTTTTGCGCATCATGAAGGGGCCCTTAAACCTATACCTAGGTCGGAAGTCCCAGGCACTGTTTGCACTTCTCCCCATGCAATGCGATAGGCGCAGCACACGCACGGTGAATTCATGGAATGATAATAAGCTTCGTCGTTTAAACAATAAATGAAGTATATTTAATAATTTATCTAATTAATTACTCATTTTTTACGCAGCTGCAAATCGTAAATTATAAATATGTCGTAGATCACGATAATTTAACGATAATTAGTAACTCAATTGATATCATTGTAACAGTGGGGTGTGAAAATCGTGACGTAACGAGTCACGTGATCGGAATCGTTTGGAGGGGCACCGGAGACATTTTAATTCTGTGTGGTTTAATTGCCTGAGACCTACGCCTCGGATCCTGTACCAGAGTACTCCATCAAGAACGAGCAAGTCACTAATATGCATCTACCCCCGAAAAATATTTAAAACTAATGGTATCATTGGGATTTACTGTGATTGGAAATACAGTCTTCAGAGTCGTAATAATTATAATAACTGTTAGAAACTCATTAAAGTTGCAAACGTTGGTTAATAATAAAATACAATTTTAGGAAATTGTTTTTATGAAAATCGATTATATACTTGTAAAAGAACAGCATTATGTAAATAGGTTCACGGAAAATTTATTTCCTGATTTTTAGACTTATGTATCTTCTGTCAATAAATCTTTTATAAATAAAGCAAACTTGGAATAAATCTAATAAACGTGTAAGATACGATGCTCTTCGTGACTGTTGTGACAATTGTTATGGAAGAATTTTGGGTCAAATATAAATAAATAGATAAGGCTCTGTTATTGTAAAATAAAAAAGAGTGATTATCAAAGCAGCTAATGAAAGTAAGATGGTTTATAATTTATCTTTAAAAAAGATAAGTCTTTTTCATTAATAATTAATTAGGAAATTAGTTTAACATTAATAAGTTTAAAATATAATAGCATGGAACAAAATTGTGACATTCTTTTTATTTTTTCACAGTCTTATAATTTAGTAAAGTAGGTCGAGAAGGTAAAACAATAAGAAGAAATAGTTGTATTTTAGAGAGAACAATTTGCTTACACCAAAAGAAAAAAAAACCTTTGAAACTAAAATTATGTGATTTACATACTTATGTTATCATTAACTTCACAAAGGAATTTTATATGTAATAAAATATATTTTATTGTGTTGTACAATATATGTTGATATTGTTTTCAGATGTTCGATATTTTTATTATAGATGTTATTATTTTTAAAGATGTGTATGTGTGTATGTGTGACTCTATATTTCGATTTAGTTTTCCGACGTAGTGGTATCAATACGAACATTGTTTATATAAATCAGCATTAAGCAAAATATATGAAATTGTATCTTACCCCTTTTATTTAATTATGCCTAAATATGTAGAAATTACCTACTAAATATTGTTGTATCTGTAATATCTGCCGAGAACCACACATTACATAGCTACATTATGGAAGGAAAATGAAATGAAGATTGTATTGTTACAGATTCATACATAAATTTTATTTATATTTGAATCAAGTGTGTACTCTGCACTATGTATTCTGAGTGTATTTTTTTCAGTGTAATATTAAAATACTGTTATTTCGAGTTTATATTTCTTTCAATCAACAAGATCACTGTCCATATTCCACATAATTAACTTCACTTCAACTAGCGCTCTGAGAGACAGTCATACTACATTACCATTAGATCACCTTTGCGTAGTATACTCCAATGTTCCTTCCAATTTGCCATTTCTGTTTTAAGGTTATTTGTTAACTGGAGTATGTTGAAAGTGTAAAATGTTCATTACTCTATTTAAAACTATTTATATTACTTGCTATCCTATTACCATAGAATAGAACAGGACAGCAACAGATTTGGACTTTGGAGCTTATAGTCGCCATTGGTTGCCACCAATACGATTATCATTTCTAACATAATATCATTATATTATGTTAGAAAGAAATTTCTAACATTATTGTAATTTGTTTCGCGATTTTATGGTATATAGCCTATTATAAAAATTATATTTATAACAAATACTTACTTCATCGAAAACAATACACATATTTTCACATTTTGAGGTACACTTTACAGCATCTCAAATTTAAGCTGAGCTTTTCTACACTGAGTTACGCCATTAAAGAGAGCTCAACTTATGGTGGTAAATATTTCAGCAATCTAACCCAACAAGTTGGCAGTGACAGGTAATTTGAAAGATAAAAACCGTTACATAATTAATAATAAATTAATAACCGTCTAGACTAAACTTGACTTTGATTATGATTGAAAATTGGCTGATTAAATATAAATGATCATTTAAAATAAATGATATTTTAGAAATTAATGTAAAAGGGTATTTTCCCGTATTACAAGGCCTATATTTAGTGTTTTTTATATGATTGAACTAGATATATTTCGCGACTTCATCTTCATGGACTACAGAAAGACGGTATTGGTTTTGACCAGAACTTTAGCGGTACAAACCGAACCGAACAGCGGCTGGAGTGGATACACCACGGCCCAATAACGGTCCAAAGCAATAGCAGTGAGGGTAGCAATAGCAGTGAGGGTAGCAATAGCAGTGAGGGTAGCAATAGCAGTGAGGGTAGCAATAGCAGTGAGGGTAGCAATAGCAGTGAGGGTAGCAATAGCAGTGAGGGTAGCAACCGACTTCGTACCGCTCAGTCCACCCGCGAAACCATAGATCACGCTATCTATCATAAAATAAGTGAAGTATATTTTTATTCTTAACTAGTTTTAATAGTACAAGATAATAATTTAAATTATGTTTTTGCAAATCAAAAAGAATATTTACGAAAAAGACATAAACGTATTATATATTTTAATTAGTAACAACATAGACTGCGAACATGACTGACTGAAATAAAGTCTTGTAATTACATTAGGTATAAGACAATATTATTTACTTTATCTCTGTTGCGACTATGTTTGTCAACATCTAATTAAAATCTGTATTTACTGCGGGTTTATTTAATTATAAGGAGGAAAATAGGCACTTTATTATGAACTTATTGTATCACTAGAAGTCTATGTTTGTATATTCAAATATAAATTAACATTGATAGTGACAAAGTTGTAGTTTAATTAATCCATACTTCCATACTCATATTATAAATTCGAAAGTAACTCTGTCTGTCTGTCTGTCTGTCTGTCTGTTACAATTTCACGCTTGAACCATTACACCAATTTTGATAAAACTTGGAATAAATATAGATGAGACGTTGAGAAAGGACAAAAGCTACTTTTTACCGCGAGAAAATATCTCATTCCAACGGAAACAACGTAAATTTCTGGCGCACCCAGGCTCCATAGTAGTTGATACGTTGATACAATGTTCTTCTTAAGTGTTTTCTTAACTATTGTTTTTTTTTGTAATAATACGTGTTTCTTGATGCTTCTTCTTTATTAAAAAAAAAATAATTAATGTTAAAGGCTAAATATGGTATTTCCATAATCTCCAGGTCTTCGTTATTTTGATTCCATTTAGTCTGTAAGTACAAGTAAAGTATAAATAGTCACAACAGTTTTATTGAGAGTAGATACCTACTTATTGAATTGTTTTGTTTAGATTAAGTAAAGTAGTTAACTAAGTTCAATGTTATTATTTTCTACAAAAGTTATGGTAATTTTATTAAATATTAATACATTTTATAAATAATTCAAATACGTGGGTCCATTTTGATTTATATAAATATATCTATATATATTTATATAACATTTGTATGTTTTACGTAGATATTTGAGCCATTATGTTTATAAATAGTTTTAATTACATATTTTGGTTTCGTTTACATTTAAAAAGATGAATTTTATCCTTATTAAATATCACGTATCTTTATCATCCCCATCAGACCATTGTACGAAGGAAAATTTGTCTTACAAAGTATGTTGATTGGATGCATAGTTTAAGA
This sequence comes from Napeogenes sylphis, assembly GCA_959347405.1. Lineage (NCBI taxonomy): Eukaryota > Metazoa > Arthropoda > Insecta > Lepidoptera > Nymphalidae > Napeogenes > Napeogenes sylphis. Next base: position 21,241,737 of record OY365788.1, on the reverse strand, counting down.
AATACGAGGAGATGAACATCAAAGTGGACTTCACGCGCTACGCGCTTAATCTTTAGGCACACACTGCAGTCCCCTCTAATAATATGTAAGTACTTGACTTAAAAAAAAACTACTGGCCAAAGAAACAATATAATGCCGACGAAGTAGCGGGTAAAAGCTAGTATTACATAAGTTTTAAATAATAGTTTCTGGATATAATCATTTTCAAAAGAGAATTCTTTAATTCTTATTTCACAAATACAGAATACATTGGTATTACGTTCTTTGTAACAGTTAATTGTTTCATAACCAGAGTAAACTTAATAATATATAAATATTGAAATAAGTATCCATTCATATTTTTCATTCAAAATATATATTATGAATAAATATTGAGGTAAATGTCATTGTAGGTACAATTGTAGGAAGACATTTATCATTATACCTTAGCCAAAAGCAATAATCGTGGATAATTTAGAAAGTAGAAAGTATCTAGGTACATTTTGATTAGGTAGGTAGGTACATTTTGATTAGGTATTATATATAATTGAACCACAAGTTGCCAAATTAATATTTTCGCAATAATCAGCAGTTATAATTTTAATGTATTATAAGAAAAGATATCGAGGAGTTGTATTAGCTCTACAATAGAGTAAAGGAAACAGTTCTTATCTAAAAAAAAATGTAGAGAGTTTGTTCAATAGAGTACTAAAATATATATGTCATGGAAATTATTATATTGTATTTTCACGATCATTTCCGTTACTAACCAGAATGAAGTATAATCCATTGACGACGAATCATTGATAGACATGTTGACACAGCTCGTTATTACAAATTCTTAAAATATTGGGATTCCAGGTCCTAACATTTTTCTTTAAATAACAAGTAGTATTAAAACCTGTGCAAACAGTTTTTTTTAATTTTGTTGAGAAATTTAGCTCTGTCTTCTTTATTATTATTATTCCTTACACAATGGAAGTTATACATCTTACTTAAAAAATGATTTCTAGACGTTTATAAAGTAGATATTAAGTGGAGTAATATCGTTATAGTTATGCAACATTAATTATGAAAACGTTGAAGAATAGATTATAAAATATTATAAATTTAATTTAGTTCGTGTAAGAAGTGATTAAATGAACTAATAACTAACATTGCATCTCTCAGTTTATAAAAGAAGTCTTAAATTGTTGTCACAGCATTAATTAATCATCATTGTCTGTTTAGGAGTATCAAAGTAAATGTACAATGGGATAAATAACAAATTTGAAGTGTTAACTACCTTCACAATAGACAAAAAAAAAAACTGGTTTCGTGATACATATTTTGTTTATGTGACAGTTAAAATAAATGAATGAATTTGAGTAAATGATGAGAAACTACAGTTAATAATAAAAGTATTGAACTACATCTTGCAATGAGACGACGAGACTAAAGTGCTCTTTGTAATATATATCAGAAAAGGTGTAAGGAACACGTCCTCTTAAATTCTTATGCGATAAACTAGTCTAATTAAATCAGCTGTGAGTGACGTTTTACAATAAACGCATCGGGATGACTGCACAAAAGCGAGTAATGGCTATTTGTCTCTGTCGAGTGTGTAATGACAAGCAGAATGTTTGGAGTCAAGGGATAACTATTAGTTTTAAAATGCTTTTTTTACATATCTAATTTGTTAAGACTTTTGCTCGAAATAATAGTAGTTCAGAAGACAGTAGTTTCGACTCAATATGAATTTTAATCTACATTTACTGTATTGGATTGTTTTTTTGTTATCGCATCAATTTTATTATGAAAATGAATATGTTGTGGGTTCTTTTCAAAATGAAGATTATTCTCGAAAGTTAAGAGGTCATTGTGTTACAAAGTCACACACTTTAGAATCGATTTAGGTTACTTTGATGTAAATGCTTTCTGAAATCGTATATTGAGCAGTTCATTGTATTTTGAGATATTTAGGACCTTTCCAAAGTAATGTTTTATTTTCTTGTATTTTAATTTATCAGCAAATATTATATAATAGTTAGGGTACATAAAACTTATTAAAATAAATATTTTAATATACGTATATAATTTTATATACTGTAAAGACACGAAAGACAATATAAAATATTTGTGTGGTACAAACATTTTGGTCATTTAATTGGTAAAAATAATATATTTAAATATACGCTAACTGAATTTCCAAGTAGAAGTACAAGTTAAAAGTAGTGAAGTATTTATATGTAGTTAGATAAATTTCAAAAAGAGATTTACTAAGATTTCAATTTTAATGTACCTTTATTAAATTATTCTTACTTTTAATTTACTTTACTAAATTAAAAATTTATTAAACTCCCGTATTATTAAGTTTTAAATTTAACTCGAAATTTCAAGTGCTTTGCAGCAATCGTGCTCACGGTGAGACGAGATGGAGGTGTCTGTCAGTAGGTCATATTTAGACACCTACCTCCAACGGTTCATAAGTTTCGGGGCGTATAGTTTAGAATGCACACAAAACGCACTAGCAGTATTTTTAGATGTCACAGTGCGGTCACAGACCCATGTCCCATGACTTGATATATTTTCAATCTTTATATATTATCACAATGACTGCTCAGAAGTATTTGTGTATTGAATGGAATCACCTTGAGCAACATGAAACTGTATACAAAATGTTAGTTTTAAATAATATTTAAATAAATACATTAAATAATGATAAAGAACTAAAAAAAATATTATTATTATTATTTTATCACTTTTCTTCTGTTTTTACTTATATTATTTTGGTGAATTATCTGGGGTGGTTATTTAGTTTACCAAGAAATAATAGTGTTTGTTTGAAAATGTAAAAAAATATTAAGAGTAGTACTATAATCGTTTAGCATTAAGTAATCATATTGTACAATTTTATTGTATTGTAATAAAATTTAATCAATATAAATTTAAAATAATCGAAAATTACTTTTTAATCCCTTATTGTAACAGAATCCATTTTCTTATACACCTTTATATAAAGGTCCCCCGTTATGTTAACGCATTACTGTGATTCATAACTATCCTCTCATAGATAGTTGCTAATAGAATGATTGTAATACCTTAAATATCGGGCACCCCACGCTTTTTACTCAGAATTGAATTATTCTGTTAATAACTTAAATTTTATTATAATTTTATATTAAGGCGATTGACTATGATTAATTGTTCGATCTTCTACTACTGTAATTTTATACTCTTTGTCATTAAAAAATATTTTCTAGTTTTTAGTTCGGTTAGCAATAAAAGCGTGTTTTTTAGTTTTTTAAACTATTGTTTATTTTTTATTTTTTTATTTTTTTTTGGGAAACTTTTATCAAATTATTGCATTGTCATCGGTCCTTGATACGTGTGCAAAGTTTCAATTTAATCGGATCGCTGGAACCTGGTGAAAATTAAGCTCGAAGATTCCGTTACATTCATACATACATACATACATACATACATACATACATACCATACATACATACATACATACATACAACCCAAGCTAATAAAAGCGTATTAAAAATACTGAAAATTCTGTTAGTTATCACTTTAAATCCTGGTTTATTTTTTTTTAATATTTCCAATGTACCTACAAAGACTACTCCTCTAAAGATTTATTACATGTATAGAATAAGATTTGCATAGTACCTATTACGTGATTAAGATAAATTGACATAACTTTTAGATTTTTTAACCGATTTAGATGAAATAAGCACTAAATGTTAAGTGTAGTCTGTGATAATATATTCCTGAAAACCGCATTCAAATTGGTTAAGCCGTTTCCGAGATTAGTGTGCACAAACATACAAACAATGTGAAAAACCATTGCTTTGGGTTTTTTTTTGCTCTTATAAGGCCCCCCATGATGTTTTTTTTAAATATTTTCAATGGATCAGTGACAATTTTATTATATGTATAGATGTTATGTATTAATAGCTAATCAATTAGGTAAACAACGCGAGGTTCTTTTAAGCTTGCCACTTTATAATAAACTGGCATTTTTTTACGATTAACAATCTACCCACATATTAAAATACTGTAATATTAAAAACACTAGTATAAATACAAAGTAATATATAAATGTATATAATACAGTACAATTTATACGTAATGTATTTTTAACAGACTTCTTCAAATAGGAGGAGGTTCTCAATTCAGCCGGTATTTTTTTTATTTTTTTTTATTTGTATCCTACAATGTTTTCTAAATTTTTTGGTTAAAAATTTTGTATTAACTCTTACATGACATCCATAATAGCATATTTGTAAAAAAATAAAAAGTTTTTTTGAACTCATTAAAAAAGACCGCAAAGTTAACAATTTAATTGGTTTCATATTTCAGAGAGATTTCAGTTTCAGTAAATTTGTATAGGCGTACCTAAACATTAAGTTAAGAGAGTTTATAATTTAATTATAATTTATGGGTATATACGAAAAAGCACATATTTTTCCATTTACGTATAGATGCAATGTATTTTAATATCATCGTGTATTAGAAACTATAAAAACGCCATTTTCTATTATCCCTCGTTAATGTTTCTTCAATATTATGTTTTAATCTGTATTTTAATATCATCGTCTCGAATAAAACATTATCTCCGCTCCTATCATGTTACAATAAGGGATTAAAACCTAATTTTCGATTATTTCAAAATAATATTTATAATTTTTTATTACAATACAATAAAATTATACAATATGAGTACTTAATGCTAAACAATTATAGTGCTACGCTCAATATTTTTTCACATTTTCAAACAAACAGTATTATTTCTTGGTAAAATAAATAACCTCCCCAGATCAAAATAATATAAGTTAAAAAAATAAAAAAGTAATAAAATAATAATATATATATATATATTTAAATATCTCGGTTTTATTTTTGTTAATTATAATTTAATTTAATTATAATTTAATTTAATTTTAATTTAATGAATAAATTTATTTATTAAAATATTATTTAAAACTAACATTTTGTATACAGTTTCATATTGTTCACGGTGACTTCAGTTAATATATTAAATTTTTTACTTCAATTTGCAATTCTGTAGAATCCTTTGTAATGTTATATTTTTCTCTATAAAATAATTAGTATGATTATGTTAGTATTGTATGAAACAATACATTTGTAATTTTTTTTAATTTTTAAACCATAAAAACAAATGTTATGAAAAGGTCTATTAGTGTAATGTCTGCAGATGTTTGTGACTCAAAAATTAAGGAGAATTTATGGAATGAAATTATGTGATTACTGTGATTGGGAATACAGTAAATTCTCCAATGATACCATTAGTGTTAAATATTTGTAATTTACGATTTGCATTTGTGTCGTACACCATCTTTGAAAAATCATTGCTGGATTGGATTAAAATACTTAATCTTAACACAGTTTCACTTTTAATAGTAAATCCAAATAAATATATAATATTATTAAATGTAAATATTTTTGAATATTGATTAAAGATAATGGAATAACTTAATTCTTCAAGAAAAAATATGTTAATTTTTAACAACAATATTAAATTTTTAATACTCTTACTTGCATATTTTGAGTTTAAGATATTGTGTAACTTATCATCTTTATGAAAATAAATAATTAAATCTTGATTTTCACTTTTTTCCGAGGTGTTTTTGGTAATAATCGTTAATTTACTAGAGAAAACTATGTATATAATTATATCGAAAACCTGTGTATAATTGTTGGAATAAATTAGTATTGAGGTATAAGGAATATTTATAGACTCATAAAATATCTGATAGCTTTATGTAAATAATAAATATTAACGAAAAGTTATCAGACTTCACTTCACTTCACTTCTTCACTTCACTTCACACTTCACTACAGCTTTTCTTGGTGGTAGACCATAACATCCGGTCGCCGGCAAAGTTACCACCCATCGGGCAGAGTCGTGCCGCAAAGCAACCTAGTCGTGTTCCGGCACGTTGCTCGATGAAGCCGTTTATGGGAAATGGGTCTGAACAGTTGCGGTGCGTTGGAGAACCGGTCTGACGTAGGGTTGGTGTTTGTTTTGTCGGGTGTCTAGTCGAGGAGGGTAGTGGGATCCGAAGCGACGGCTTTCCGCTGGCCGCCCGCAGATAGTTGGGGGCCCAATTAGTGGGATAGCCAACCACGAAAGGCTGCCCCGCCAGCTGTGAAAAATCCCAGGGTGGCTCCATCGTGCTGGTTGGCGACCAGACGAGGAGGCCCGATGGCGATCCCTGGGGGGGTTCGGGCGTCCCCGCAGTATCCAGACTAGCCTCCCAGTGGCAAGACATCACCAATTTCGACGTCGGGTTCGATACGTACCGTCTCGTTCAACTGCCATTTCCCATCCCTATTCACTTTTTATTTATTTTTTTTTTATGAAAAAGTTAAGAAAAAGGAACAAGGTTACACAGCGGTTGCACTCCTCCTCATATAAAGTGCACCTTACTAATATCAGGGGTTTGCACTCAAATCTTTTAGCTGTCCACCACCACCTGGAGACAGAGCAGCCGCACTTGCTCTTTTTGACGGAGACGCAGATACAATGTCCTTTGAGCGCTGCATACTTGGATTATCCCGGTTACTCGTTAGAGCACAACTTTCGCTCACGGGCCGGAGTCAGTGTGTACGCGCGGAACGACCTCTGTGTTCAGCGTCTCCGTCACCTTGAAGACCCCACTTTTTCTTCCCTATGGGTTTTAGTGGACACAGGAAACGAAAAAATCCTGTATTCCTGTGTCTACCGTTCGCACAGCGGTGACCAGGAGACAACTCGTTTATTTGAGTATCTCAGTGAGGCTGCAGATATGGCTCTGTATCAGTACCCTTCGGCGCAGCTCGTCTTTCTGGGGGACTTTAATGCCTGTCATCAGGACTGGCTGTTCCCATACCAGAAGACCGACGATGCTGGAAGAGAAGCGCGGAACTTTGCGTTGTCCTTGGACCTCTTTGAGCTGGTGAGGCAAGCGACAAGGGTACCAGATGTGGTAGGCCATACAGCCAATTGCCTGGACCTTCTGCTGACAACTGATCCGGACAGGTATCGTGTAGAGGTCACGTCCCCCTTGGGAACCTCCGATCACTGTCTGGTGAAATCTGTATTTACATATTCCCCACCAGCTTTCGAACCACATGGTGTTAGGCGAGTATGGAAATACAAGTCAGCAGATTGGGATGAGATGCGGCACTTTTTTGCGTCTTATCCTTGACGGCAGGTCTGCTTCTCTTCTTTAGATCCGTCGAGTTGCGCGGATGCTATAACCGATGTGGTGCATCAGGCAATGGAGTATTTTATTCCTTTTGCTGACGTACCCATCGGTGGCAAAGCTCGCCCATGGTTTAATGCCGAATGTCGTCATGCACATGACCGAAAACATTCCGCATACCTCATTTGGGCTGATGCTCGAAGCCGCAAAACTCCGGATGTAAGTACAAAGAAGAGAGCCTTTAACCAAGCTGCCAAGTCCTATAAAAAGGCATTGCGGAAGGCTCGTCTTGATCGGATAGTTAAGAATGGCGAAAAGCTCTCTGTCAGACCAAATGGCAGTCGAGCTTTCTGGTCTCTTGCCAAAGCGATCGAGTAGAACTTCTGCCAACCCTCACTGCCTGCTCTGCTGAAGCCTGATGGATCTCTGGCCCACACAGCAACAGAGAAAGCGAATGTATTTGCTTCTCTGTTTGCTGAGAATTCGCATCTAGACACTGGCAATGCTTCTCCAGCACATCTTCCTCACTGCGGTATTTCGATGCCTGAAATCCGCATCACGAACAAAGAGGTATGGAGAACATTGTGTCGTTTAGATGTGAATAAAGCCAGTGGTCCTGATGGTATACCAGCCATTCTGCTCAAGACATGCGCAGGTAAGTTGTCTCCTGTATTGACACGTCTGTATCGCCTCTCTTTCAAGACTGGAAAAGTGCCGGAATCCTGGAAGCTTGCCAACGTGCAACCCGTGCCCAAAAAAGGCAGCCGTGCCGATCCTGCCAATTATAGGCCCATTTCAATCACCTCCATACTCTGCAAGATTATGGAGCGTGTATTGAACTCGCGGCTTCTAGCGTACGTAGAAGGTAACGATCTCCTCAGTGACCGACAGTACGGATTTCGCCGAAATAGGTCCACTGGGGACCTTCTAGCTTAAGCAACACACATTTTAGGCGAAGCCATCGAGAGGAACGGAGAAGCGGTCGCCGTCTCTCTGGACGTCTCGAAGGCTTTTGACAGGGTCTGGCATGTGAGCCTTTTAAGCAAGCTTTCAGCGTACGGTATATCTCCTGGTCTGATTGGCTGGATAACGGACTTTTTGAGCCAGAGATCTCTCCGTGTTGTTGTCGACGGGTGTTCTTCGGAACCCTTGACAATAAATGCCGGAGTACCTCAGGGGTCCGTTCTTTCTGCAACTCTTTTTTTGCTGCACATAACGATCTGCTGAAGCCTGGTATCTATGGGTATGCAGACGACAGCACAGTTGTAGAAAGATATCTGCCAAGTTCTCGGGCTAGTAGAGATGAAGTACAATCTGAAAGAGAAGCCATGGTGCAACGTTTGAATGACAAACTTCAGGCAGTCTCCGCATGGGGCAATGCCAATCTTGTCAAATTCAACGCCACCAAAACGCAGACGTGTTTGTTTACCGCCAAAAAGAGCCCATTCACCTTAGCTCCTACTTTCCAGAATGTATCCTTGGAATACAGTGACTGGCTTCAGTTAGGCTTAGAGATCTCCTCGAACCTCAACTTTGGTCGGTACATTGAGTCCAGAGCAAGAGCAGCTGCAGGAAAGCTTGCCGTACTTACGAAGGTGCGACAGTACTTTACACCGGGACAGCTTCTTGTATTATACAAAGCACAGATCCGGTCGTGTGTAGAGTACTGTGGCCACATATTTGCTGGTGCCGCAAAGACTCATCTTGCGGTTCTGGACTCAATTGAGAGGCGAGCAAAGAGGCTTATTGGTGACCCTAAATTGGTTGACGCCAAACTCCACAGCCTTGAACACAGGCGTAGAATTGCTAGCCTCTCAGTATTCTATAGGATACATTTTGGTGAGTGTGCGCAGGAATTGCACGACCTAATTCCCCCATCCCCGTTCCTTTGCCGGACGTCCCGACGCACGGCGGGTATCCATCCCTACGTTGTGGACACTCCACCTGTCCGAACGAAGCGCTATGCTTCATCTTTTTTAGTGCGTACAGCGAAGGACTGGAACAATCTGCCTGCGTCGGTATTTCCGGCAAAATATATTGTGGGTGTCTTCAAGAGGAGAGTGAATAGGCTGCTAGGTTAATGCGCTTGACCATCTAAGACTACATTTCACTTTCCATCAGGTGGAATGTAGTCAAGCATTAACCTAGTTTTGTATAAAAAAAAAAAAAAAAAAGATATCTATATTGTTTGTTTAACTTAAAGGAAGATTGCCAAAATGGATGGGTATATAACATATAATAACCATCTTAAGAGAATATCCATCTAACACAATCAATCAAACCGCTTCGCTTTACCAATTGATCTACAGTATCGTTTCAATGAAGTTAGCATTCAATATATGATCGTCTTTATCCTGACATATATTAGACTTATTTCTATTATACATATGCTTATATACTTGCATTATAGATAAGCATGAAACTAACCCAACAAACTGTATATTATAACAATATTTTTTCTATTTTCTACATATGTCCTTACAAATACAAATACTCTTTTGTGTACGTTACTGAGTGTACCTTTCTAATGAAGGTAAAACAATAGGTTTCTATTGTCTCAACATAAGAGTTTCGTTTGATCCTTTTCTTTGATCCGTATAGATATCGTTACTTTTCACAATAGAGATTAAACTTAATTTAATACTATTTCTTCAACATCTATTAAGTGTGTACTATTGATAGACTGATTTGCAAAACTGACGGGATTATGAATTACTAGCTGTGCCTGTGACTCTCTGTGACCTGATGGAATAAACACAAAATGTTAAGTAAAGACTATGATAATATATTCCTGAATCCGCATTCAAATTGGTTAAGACGTTTCTGAGTTTTACGTGCACAACTATACAGAAATACAGAATACAGACAAACAGACAAACTGAAAAACCATTTTTTTGGGTTATCTTGCTCTTATAAAGTCCCCCTATGATGTTTTTTTTTTAATATCTTCCATGTACAGAAATGGATCAGTGACTATTTTATTATATGTATAGATAGATAAGGAGGGTATCTCGCGACAAAAGAATCGTTGGAAAAGGAAAAATTCATAGAGGGCCAAAAACAAAAAAAATTACCACTATTTTCATCATTGAAAACCAAACCAAAACTCAGTGGTTTCTGTTTGATTCAAAAGTTTCAATTTATAACGCTTCGTAATATCATTGACGTTAAGGACTTTAATTAACAGAATTCTATTATTATTTATAATACGAACGATCAATCAATGGATGAGATATTTAATTTAATGGATTTATTAGCGTACGACGTTAATAATTGTCTTTGAAATTACTTTAAAATAGATGTTTCTTAATAAAATTAGGAATATTTTAACCAATTATTAAATTCAATGAAATTATTGTGTTCGTTATTTTTTATTTTAGAATAGCTGTGCCTGCGACTTCGTACGCGTAGATTTCGGCTTTGATAAAACATACAAACAGCAATGGTACGACAATAAGAGATTATTAACTTCTTTATTTCTTAACCGATTGTTAAAAAAAATTGAAATTGAATCCCATGACAATATGTTCTCGAAAACTGCATCTAAATCGATTAATCCGTTTCTGAGATTAGCGTGCACAAACATACAGATGAACAGACAAAATAAAAAAACATTGTTTTGTGTTCTCTTGCCCTAATGAACATAATGTTCATCAAAAAAAATTGTTTTTATTAGTTTTAAAAAAGTCAGCGGTACAGTATAGCTAACTTTTATATTTGAAGCACTAGAAAGGCTTCTTTATCGAATTAATGAAAGAAATTTTATATGAACTTGAAATATCTTTTTCGTGAACGAAACAAAAATCTATATTATCAACATAAATAATTTTGTCATAAAGATCATTTTATGAAGATAGAATTAATCGTTCAAAGTATGCTATTTGATTGTGTAATTTAGGAGAATGGTAGTTTAAGATAATAAATACGCTATGTTGTTACGATTTTATTAATCACTGGAGACGCCCGTTCCGGTAAATACTGGCTGTGATTAAAAAGTGACACGTGCTGATGTTATCACAGATTATTTAAAATCAAATGACTCTCAAATGATAATGACCCTCAAATTACAAACAAATATGAGAACTCATTTGAGCGAAAAAGGATAGCAACTTTCAAAAACAACTACTTGAACTAGGAGAAGGAAAAACTTCCTTTCCTAACGCTGAATGTAGTACGGCTGATACTAAACTGGACTTTTGGAAGTTGGAACTTTGACACTGAAACATCTGAGAGATGCAATATATCCATCCCGATCTTGAAAGTTTACTACAAAAAGACTATCAATGACTCTGTTCAAGAGATATAGTATTGCCCAGGAAAGATACAGTGAATGAAATCAATAATCTAATTTTACAAGAAGTTTCTGGTCAAGCCAAACAATATAAGTCTATTGACTCGGTAGGCAACATTGAGCACAGTACACTATCCACAAGAATTTTTAAATTAGCTGAGCCCTTTTGGCCTGCCTCCTCACTACCTCATGATAAAAGTTGGGATTCTTATCATATTGATACGAAACTTGAGCCCTCCAAACATGTGTAATGGCACAAGGTTACTAATAAAAGAGTGGCGCGATAACCTTCCTATAGCTAACATTCTCACCAGACCAGCAGTGGGACAACTTGCTTATATAACACCTGTACCAATGATTCCAACGGACCTGCCCATCTCTTTCAAAAAGTTAAAATATCATCAAACATTGTATTTAGAAAAGTCATCAACAATTAATATACCACATCTAATACCAGCTAATTCTAAACAATGAACCTGATATAACTTAGCACATACTAAGAACTACACAACACACACAAAAATATATTTAACGTCCAACGAAGTGGGTACAGGTCGATTAGTGTTTTATTTGGTATATAAAAGAACATTTCACCTGAATTCATGAATTACACATAATTGTATAAATAAATTACTTTTATGTAACAGAACTTGTTTGAAGATCTAAACTAATATAACTAATGGGTATTAAATGAAAATACAATTGGATTAAATTATATTAATTAATTCTACAAACAACTACAATTTCTATTTTATTTAATACTAGGGGTCGCTCGCGACTTCGTCTGCGTGGTTTTTAGTGTTGCCGCCGAGTTCCATACAAAATTGATATTTAAAACCCTTAAGGGTGGAATTTAAAAATCTTTTCTTAGTACACCACTACGTAGAAAAACAAATGTATCCTCCAATTTTACTATCTCTACGACCTGCGGTTTAGACTGTATGCTATAACTAAGTCAGTCAGAACCTATTAGATTATATTAAATTTGCAGCATTTTTCATTGCTGCTTAACTTCTAATAGTCACAGCGAGATGATATATACCCTATAGCCTTCCTCAATAAACGGACTATTCAACACAAAAATAATTTTTCAATTCGGGCCAGTAGTCCCAGAGATTAGTGCGTACAAACAAACAAACTCTTCAGCTTTATAATATTAGTATAGATATACTCATAAGGAACTGATAAAAAAGACATGTATTAATTAATATTTTTTTGTTGCTTCTAATACCGTTTACGTTTCACTTTAATAGAAAATCCAATTAATAAAATTCAATTTAATAAAAGTTTAAATTATATTTGCATAAAAAACAGTTGCTTTTACGAAAAAGTGGGACATATATATTATGCATTCTAACGAGCATGACTGACTGAAATGGTCTTGTAATTATATTTGGTATAAAACAATATTAATTACTTCATCTCTGATAGGACTTTGTTCGTCAACATCTAATTCAAATCTGTATTTACTGCGGGTATATTTTATTATAACGAGGAAAATAGGCTCTTTATTATGAACTCATTCTGTTATTAGAAGTCTATGTTTGTATGTAAAAGTATGAACATGAAGATTCAAAATTACGGGGATATACTTTCATGTCTCCAGATCAATTGTGAGAGTTTATTGTTTCATAATAGTTGTTAACTCAATAACTTGTTAATTTTAAAAGAACTCGGCCATTTATTTCATCCATTCAAAATATGTTATGAATATATATTTATACATCAATGTTAGAAGAATTGTAGAAAGATATTCATGATATCTTTGCCAAAAACAATAATCCTGGCAATATAATAGTAATCAAGAATTTTTTTTTTTTAATGCAAATAACATTTATTACTTTTACAGTGTGTTAGTTTAATACACAAATATAAAACAATTAAAAACATAAAAACCTTTATCACAAAAATATGGCTAGTAATTAGAGTTGGATATTTTTTTTTTATACAAAACTAGGTTAATGCTTGACTACATTCCACCTGATGGAGAGTGGACATGTAGTCATAGGTGGTAAGGCGCATTAACCTATTAACCTATTCACTCTTCTCTTGAAGACACCCATATTGTATTCGGCCGGAAATACCGACGCAGGCAAGTTGTTCCAATCCTTCGCTGTACGCACTAAAAAAGACGAAGCATAGCGCTTCGTTCGGACAGGTGGAGTGTCCACAACGTAAGGATGGATACTTGCCGTACGTCGGAACGGTGCTGGAAGGGAGCCGGGGGAATTAGATCGTGTAATTCCAGCGCACACTCACCAAAATGTATCCTATAGAATACTGAGAGGCTAGCAATTCTAGCCTGTGTTCAAGGCTGTGAAGGTCGGCTTCGACCAATTCGGGATCGCCTATAAGTCTCTTTGATCGCCTCTCAATTGAGTCCAGAACTGCAAGAGGAGACTTTGAGGCACCAGCAAATGTGTGACCACAGTACTCCACAAACGACCGGATCTGCGCTTTGTATAATACAAGTAGCTGTCCCGGTGTAAAGTACTGTCGGACCTTCGCAAGAACGGCAAGCTTTCCTGCAGCTGCTCTTTCTCTGGACTCAATGTATCGACCAAAGTTGAGGTTCGAGGAAATCTCTAAGCCTAACAGTTGGAGCTGGTCACTGTATTCCAAGAATACATTCTGGATAGTAGGAGCCAGGTTGAAAGGACTCCTTTTCTCGGTGAACAGACACGTCTGCGTTTTGGTGGCGTTGAATTTGACAAGATTGGCATTGACGTTGCACTCTGTCGACTAATTGGTTAAAATGTTGCTCAATTGTAAAATTTAACTCATCCGTAAACAACTTTTTCCTGTGACCTCCCTTTGCGTACCGTTTCAGTAGTTGTTTAATTTTACCATCCTATTCATATTTAATTTATCAGCTAAGAAATGGCCAGTGCATCTCTTATAGGCTGTTAGTCCTAAGTCTAATCTCTTAAACACTCGTACGAACACTACGTGGACGGCCAGATCTTTCTCTGTCACAAACAAAGGAAGTCTTATTGTACCTATTAATAGCCCGGTTTAGTGCATTACATTTGACTAATACCAAGTGTACGGAGAGTTTTAAAAATTGCATTTGGCTCCATACCTACTATGTGTAATGCAATATATTGGCACCAATATGAGAAAACACAATAAACAATTGTATAATAATGACAGATTCCAAATTCACATGTAATATTTTTTTAATTTTTAATTGTAACAGTATTTATGGCCAGATTTAGTATATTTTTTTAAAAACATGTCTGTAAAGAAATGAGTAACAATGAAACCCTTTTCGTTCCAATAAAGAAATTGTTTTGCGTTTCTGAGAGCTTGTATTTCATATTTTTTTTGTTATTTTAATTAGACTTATACCAAAAGAATATTATTATTATATTTTGTCGTTTTATTATAATTACTGAGAATATAATTAGTTGTAATACTATTATAACCGCAGTTAACTTGTTTGTATTCTAAACATAATTTTGAAAATACTCAGACAAAGACAATTGTATAACGGTAGATACTTTTTTCTCTCTTTGCTTACTCTGTTTCCAGTACCCATCAATATGCTTAAAAAATGTCGCTGTCTTCCTTGTCATTAACTTACTTAATGGTACCTATAAATATTACATAAAAAATGACTTTTAGACGTTTATAAAGTAGATATTGAGTAAAGTAATATCGCAAGAGGAATGTTATATTTATTATAAAACTGTTAAAAGATAGTTTCAAATATATGTATTTTTAATACCTATAACAAATAATATAGTTATTAAATAACTTAGTTATAAATTAATAAATAACTTAACATTTAGCAGTCTATAACAGATGTCTATAATTGTCGTCACAGAATCAATTGATTATAGTCAAGCAAAAAAAAATTTGTAATTAAACTAAAATTTTACATTCAATGTGAAAAATAAATATTTTTAAGTGTTATATACTTTCGTGATAGATTAATAAATGAAACAATTATACAAATAATACCTAATGCGTAAAAAACTAAAATAATTAAAGCATCGATATAAATAGATCTAGTTAAAAGTATTTGACATACTAGATATAACAACCATATCTTGCAAAGGTAGGACGTGTCTGAAGGGCTCTCTATAGTATCTACGAGGTACGGTCCAAAGTACATCCTCTTGAATTCCTTTGTGATAGACTAGTTTAAATTAGCATTGGGTAGCTCTTAACACACTGACTTAACTGACTGCACTAAAGCCAGAGTTGTCGATTTGTAACAGTTTGAAAAATATCAACCCCAACTACGTAGCGTATATGGATATGTGAAGAGTGTTGGGCCTAAGAAAAAAAATCGGAGTCCCCGGCGAACTGTTAGATTAAATAATGTTTTTTAAATGTCTAATTTGTTAAGTCTTCTGGCGAAATGCTTGTGGTCGGTAATTTCAAACGTTCCGATTCAATATTGAATTTTAATCTGCAATTCTTTTA
This sequence comes from Napeogenes sylphis, assembly GCA_959347405.1. NCBI lineage: Eukaryota > Metazoa > Arthropoda > Insecta > Lepidoptera > Nymphalidae > Napeogenes > Napeogenes sylphis. The sequence goes on along the minus strand of OY365788.1, from coordinate 21,225,837 downwards.
CTATTGAATCCATTTTATTCTGTAAATGGATATATTGTCGTCGGTTCTTTTTAGATGAAGATTATTCTCAAAATTCGTCATTGTATTATATAAAATCACACACTTTGAAATTGATTTAGGTTACTTTGATCCTGTCTGAAATCGTTTATTTATTATGAGCAGCTCAGTATATTGTTTTGAACCTTCTAAAGTGATGTTTTATACCCTATACTTTTGTTTATTCTTCTTTCGAAGCACAAAATACAAGTAGTGAAGCATTCAAGTATGTTAATAAATTTTAGAAACCGGTTCAGAAATTTATTTTATTTAAAATATCAATTCAAATGTCAATTTCAACGTCACCAAAACGCAGACGTATCTGTTCGCTGCTAAAAACAACCTCTACACCTTGGCTCCTACTTTTCAGAATGTATCCTTGGAATACAGTGACCGGTTTCAATTGTTAGGCTTGGAGAACTTCATTTTGGTTGGAACGTTAAGTCTAGAACAAAAGCAAGAGCAGGAAAGCTTGCTGTTATAGGTCCGACATTACTTTACAGTCGTGTGTGGAGTAATGTGGTCACATATTTACTGGTGCCGCAAAGTCTCATCTTGTGGTTCTGGACTGAATCAATTGGCTCAATTGTCCGCAGTGTCTCTGTCGCATGTCTGCCACGCGTATGCTGCGTTTATGCCACGTGTCTGCTGTGTGAATACCGTGAGTGTGATGTGTGTTTGCTGTTTGTTTGCTGTGTGTATACCGTCGGTCTGTTGTATGTTTGTTGTTTTGCTGTTTGCTGTTTGATCTCGTAAGAACTAAACACTGTGCGACTTTGTAGATGACTTTGAAACAGGGCAATTTAAATACGCAGCAATTACAACCTATTAAAATTTCTAATGGATGTGACATATTGTATGTATCGTCAATGTAGTCGTTAACGTCGAGTATCGTTATGATTAAGATTTTAAGAGTGTCTCGTGCAGAATTGATCAGCATGAGACAGAGACTCACTGAAAAGATGAACTGATTTAATTATATTGTCAGGTATTATTTAAAATGTCTATTTCAATTTCTTAATTATTTATAACAATCCAATCCTATGTTCAATTCCAATGTTTAAAGATTTGTTTTTAGTAATAATGTATTAACAAAACAAGTTGGTAAAATATTTCTTTTTTTTTAAAGAAATTTTAATTAATGTTTAATGGTTTCTAGTAAAGCACTGTATTTCATTTAATATAATTACTTACAGCTCTTCTAAACTATCCTATTTCTTTTCAAAGGTTATTGCGGTAAGTCCGAGGTTAGGTTAGGACCCACCAGGTCGCGAGGAAGCCTGTACGATTTGCCTGTGGAATTATTGGCGTTAAACCATTGTAGAACATCTGAGAGAGCATTGTTTACATCGTCAATAACAGATTGCCGTCTATTAACTTTAAAAGTAAGAGAAGTATCATCAGCAAACAACCCATCCCATGTTGTTCCTTCAATTGATTAGGTAAGTCATTTATGTATTAGAAGAACAAGAAAGGCCCTAAGATAGAGCCCTGTGGCATACCTATTTTTACCAAAGAACCAGGGGAACTTTTCCCATTTACATCTTTTTAAATTCTATCATTACGATATGAACCAATCAAATCTAGGGACTTATTTTTAACTCCATGTTATTACTTTTTCATAATATTTTAATAAAGAAATTAAATAATTATTATGAACAAAACAACCGGCTTATTTATGTTTTTTTTTATTATTTTATAACGTATTTGGGGTGGTTATTTATTTTGCCAAGAAATAATAATGTTTGTTTGAAATTGTGAAAAAAATATTAAGAGTAGCACTATAATCGTTTGGCATTAAGGACTCATATTGTATATTTTTTTGTATTGTAATAAAATTTAATAAATATTATTTTGAAATAATCGAAAATTTCGTTTTAATCCCATATTGTAACATCTCTACATAAATGGAAAAATATATGCTTGTTCGTATTTTCCCAAAAGTTATAATTAAATTATAAACTCTCTTAGCTTAATGTTGAGGTACAAAACTTTACTGAAACTGAAATATGAAATCTCTGAAATATGAAACCAATTAAATTGACAAGTTTGTGGCCTTTTTAATGAGTTCCGAAAAACCAAAAAATATTTTTTTTTTACAAATATGTTATAAAAGATGTCATATATGAAATAATAGAAAGATGTATGAACTAATTATACGCAGTATATATTGTTGGCTACAGATAAAAATACAGGATATATACAAGAATATATTACTTTGTATTTATACTAGTGTTTAAAATATTATAATATCATATAATGTGGGTATATGGTTAATCCTAAATAAAAACCGGTTTGTTATTAAGTGATAAAGCTTAAAAGATCCTCATGTTGTTTAATTTGTAATCAAAACATTAGCAAATTTATAATAAAAAATAAAGAACACAATAATTTCATTGAATTTAATAATTGATTAAAATATTTAATATTTTATAAAAAAACATCGACTTTAAAACAATTTCAAAGACAATTATTAACATACGCTAAATAAAAGTACGCTAATAAATCCATTAAATAAAATATCTTATGAATTGATTGGTCGTACGTATTATAAATAATAATATAAATTCACACTCTTAACGTCATTATTAATGAAAATTTTTTAATTACATAGAAACCATTGAGTTTAACCTTGAAAGTAGTTTTTAAATTTGGCTTTCTGGCCCTCTTTGAATTTTTCCTTTTAAGCCCGTCTATTGTCGCGAGACACCCTCACTTACATAATTTATAATCCAGTCAGGTTTGTAAATCGGGTGTGTCGTATCGTAGTATGTATGTATGTACAGTCAAATAATACAAATTTTATAGATGTTGAAGATAAACTTGTGAAAAGTGACGATACGTAAGCGCCTCTCACAAGGGTTTGGAACAAATGGGATCAAACGAAACTCTTTTCTTGAAGCAATAGAACCTTCATTAGAAAGGTATCAAATATCAAATTTTATAACGAAATAGTATTTGTAGTTTTGAGAACATTTGCAATAGAAATAAGCAAGCAAGTATATAAGCAAATCTATAATAGAAATAAGTCTAATAGATGTCAGGATAAAGACGATCATATGTAGAACGTTAACTTCATTGAAACCATAATTTATATCAATTTGTAAAGCGAGGCGCTTTGATTTCGACGGTTATTCTCTCAAGATAGTTATATATACATTTATTTTAGCAATGTTCCTTTGAGTTAAACAAATATAATATAATTATCTGTTGATTTTGCGTAAATATTTATTATTTATATAAAGCTATTAGATATTTTATGAGTCTATAAATATTCTTTATACCTCAATAGTAAAAGTTCTCCAAATTTATTTCAACAATTATACACAGGTTTTAGATGTAATTATATATAGAGTTTTCTCTAGTGAATTAACGATTATAGCCAAAAACACTTGCGAATAAATTAAAGATCAAGATTTAATTATTTATTTTCATAAAGATGATAAATTACAAAATATCTTAAACTTCAAATATTCAAGTATGAGTATGAAATTTTTAATAATGTTGTTAAAAATTAACATCTTTAGTTTTTGAAGAACTAAGTTATTCCATTATTTCCTAGCTATAAAAAATATATTTTTACGATCTACGTGGACTAAGTCACGGGCAACAGCTAGTATTGCATAAAAACCTTTCACTTTCACAATAAAAGCAACATATCTTGAAGACGACTGCTTCTATTTCGATCAAACATAGCTAGGAACCATCTCGACGAACCAAGCTTTCGATTAAAAAAAATGTAAGTAAAATTAGAAACCTATATTTGTTTGGATTTACTATAAAAATGAACCTATGTTAAATTTTAAGTTATTTAATCCAATTTAGCCATGATTGTTTGAGGTCACGGATGTAGAAGGCAGCTGCAAATAATAAATGACAAATATTAAACACTTATGGTAACATTCGGATTTATATTCATCAGTCTGTAAAATCATAACAATTATATTAATTGTTAGAAACTCATTCAAGGTGCAAAAGATGTTACAATATAACTTTATAAAAGTATAGCATTATAAAAAAGGGTTATTTCCTGTTTTTTAGACTTTTGTAACTGCTTACTGTCAATAAATCTTTTATAAATAAAGCAAACTTGGAATAAATCCAATATACGTGTAAGTTACGATGCTTTCCGTGACTGTTGTGACAATTGCTCAGGAAAACTTTGCTTAGTATACATAAATAGAAAAAAAGGTTGTTATTAGACAGGAGGTGAGTATAATAATTTTCATTAAAAAACTTTAAAGTAAAATAAAGAAGAATAATTAGCAAGTGGGTAATGAAAGTAAAATTGTTAATAATGTCTATATTAAAAAGTAAAGTCTTTCTTATTAATAATTGTTTCGAAGATTAGTTTAACATTAATAAGTTACACATTCCTTGTACTGACAAAAAAGTAATGATAGCATTTAAAAAAATTATGACATTATTTTTCTTTCTTCACTGACTTAGGATCTAATAAAATAAGTGTAGTGGGTGATAATAACTTAAACAAAACATATAAAAACCTTATTCTACACTTTGGGTATGCTAATCTTTGGTCAGATTAATCACAATTCATAAATTCATCTTAAATATTGAATCACATTGACCGGTTATTATCCGGTTATTCGATATATACATGTGTATATATATTTTTATATTCCAATTTAGTTCAATTTTCAATTCGTTGCAAATAGTTATATCGATATCAACATTGTTTTCAGTCAGCATTTAGCAAAATAAACCATATTGTATCTAGAATCTTATTTCTTACGTTGCATTTTGCTAGCTTTTGGAGAAATATTCCACTAAATATTACCGTATCTGTCATATCTATAACAAACGAAGTAAACAGAACAATGTAGCGAGGAAAATGAAATCAAGATGTTATCTATGTTTGTATTACGGAAATAAAATGACTATTCACGAAGTGTTTTGAGTGAAAGCCTTTTATTACACCAGAAATGCTTGATTTGCACCTACAAAAACAAAATACTGACTTAAATGTTTTGAGGATCAAATTTTGGTTCTTTCATTTGGTTTAAGAATTATGTTTATGTATGTTTGTTGCGATTTTAAAATGTATATGATTTAAAACTACGTAGTACCTGCGTCCTCTGCTGTGTAGATAATAAGAGCATTGCAGAAGATAGCAAAACTGTCTTCGCTACTATTTTATCATTAATATGGTTTTAAACATAGTAAGTCCCGAGGTAATTAGGATTATTTATTATTATCTTAAAATTTTACAAAATCATCTGTAGTTTGTAGTTATTGATGTACTTGCTAGCAAAGTGGAGGTTCCAAGAAGTACCTAATACCACTCTGAAAAAAATTTGGCCTCCGTTGGGAACCAAAAACACCGCTAACAAGCACGCTTAGCGTAGCTCACCAATAAAAACCTAATTAATACGTCGATAACAGCAATTATCGGTGGGCTACCAGGGGCACGTGACTTACTGATAATACATGAGATATTCTTTGAACACATTCTCACGGGCATAACTACGGCTCGGAAATCGACTGCCGGAACATCATATAAAAGCTGTTCTGAAATAAAATAGTCCAATAAAAAATATTGGAAATGAAATCTGTCAGTACTTTTAACATTTATAGATGTTGAAGATATATTTTAATTACATTTTATCCTCATATGACAAGTGACGATATTTAAGCGCTCCTTTTGAGGGTTTCGTATCAGATGGGATCAAACAAAGCCGTTTTGTTAGACAATAGGAACTTTTTGTTTACCTTCAGTAGAAAGGTACGCTAAGCAATGTATAATACGAATTTCTTATAACAAAATAGTATTTGTAAGGGAGATATGTAACAGAAAACTTGTCGTTAAATTGTATTTATTTGATTTGAGCGTCTCGTATATATTTAATTACATTAGTTAAACTAAAAACAAGAAACGTACCTATATGTGATTATAATTACTAGGTTTTTGTAAGATTTTAGTCAGACCTTTGAAAAAATTATAAGATTGTTTCTCTCTTAGGGATAAGATTGTTTTATTATTATATTATTGAATCTTAGTTGCATGTTATATATTATTGTTATTATATATTATTAGTTGCATATAATATATTATTGTTATTATATATTATTAGTTGCATATAATATATTATTGTTATTATATATTATTAGTTGCATATAATATATTATTGTTATTATATATTACTAGCTGTTGCCCGCAGCTCCGCCCGCGTATAGGTCACTTTTCGCGTAACCTATGGAAACAATTTCATAGAACATCATTTTTGCGTAACTTTCACCGTTTTCGCAGCGCACGCAGTTTTTTGTTATTTTTTAACACCTTGCGTTAGAATATTCAAGTCTTAGTAATCATCCCTAATTTTTTGAAAATGAATCATAGCCTATGTCATTCGGGAATAGTGTAGCTTGCCAACGGTGAAAGAATTTTTGAAATCGGTCCAGTAGTTTCGGAGCCTATTCATTTCAAACATACAAAAAAATAATCAAACCTTTCCTCTTTATAATATTAGTATAGATTTACACTATAACTTGTAAGTAATCTTACAATGTATTTCTTAAATAATATTAAATTACTTAAATAATATTAAATTTGTAGTACCATTTTTATCTATGGATATAATGAAAACGAATTATTTCATCAATGGACATAGCATATTCAATGGACAGAGCATATTCGTTTTCTTCGAGGAAACATACATGGTCATACCAACTTTTATGACAATCGGTTGAACGGAGCGGAAGTCGATATTTGACAGCGCCGCCTGGTGGCGAGTTACATCAATGGACATAGCATATTCGTTTTCTTCGAGGAAAAATACATGGTCATACCAACTTTTATGACAATCGGTTGAACGGGACGGAAGTCGATATTTGACAGCGCCGCCTGGTGGCGAGTTACATCAATGGACATAGCATATTCGTTTTCTTCGAGGAAAAATACATGGTCATACCAACTTTTATGACAATCGGTTGAACGGGGCGGAAGTCGATATTTGACAGCGCCGCCTGGTGGCGAGTAACATCAATGGACATAGCATATTCGTTTTCTTCGAGGAAACATACATGGTCATACCAACTTTTATGACAATCGGTTGAACGGGGCGGAAGTCAATATTTGACAGCGCCGCCTGGTGGCGAGTTACATCAATGGGCATAGCATATAAACCTTCTCCGTGGAAAAATACATATACATACCAATTTTCATAATCATCGGTCCAATAGTTTCTGAGTTCATCGATTTCATATATACAAACATCCTTCTATATATATATATAGATTAGTTGCATATAATATATTATTGTTATTATATATTATTTATTATATATTATTGCATCATTACATATTATTGAATCTTAGTTGCTTTAAACAAACATAACATACTTATAATAACTTTTCTTCACAAAAAAAATATCAGATGTTTTATGAATGAGTAATTTGTCTTTATACCTCAATAATTTTAGACATTAGTTAAATTAAGAGCACAAATTCATTTGAAAGTGTATTGCTTGATTTCGAATATAATTATAAAAATAAATTCTCTCTATGTTTTTTACTGAACATTTTGTCGCCAAAAAAAAAAGCAAAATAGTCATTCCATGACAAATCACCAAATTGAATAATCAAATTTTTCGGTCCGATTGTATTTTTACATGTATTTTTTTTATTAATTTTACTTATATCTACGGACACGTCGCCCGAGCTCTTTTCACATTTAATCTGTATTTGGCAGATTAATCGTTGAAATTTGAGATAACATACTCTAAAAGGAGTCTGTTAGTACAGGTATCTTAAAAACTATATTAGTGAGTCCTTTGTACAGTAATTATAATAATAATAATGATTATATTTTTTTATTCTTATTTATATATATTTTTTTAAATTATTTGTTTATATATCTACATATACAATGTTGAATGTATATATAACCTATATATATATATATATATATATATATATATATATATATATATATATATAAGCAAATATAATAATATGAAGTATTTGATATATAATAAAGATTTTATTATGAAAATTTAGACTACATACATTTCTTATATTTTCTGATTAACGCTTTCCTACTAAAACACTATTGTAGTGGCCTACTGTTTTTTTTTATTTTTTTCACTCATCACGAGCAAGGTTTATATATGTATTTATGTACGTATCAAATAACGCGGCCCTAAATCTTTAACGCTTAATTTTTAACGCCCCGGAGATATTACAATTTCAGATTATGTTCGAATCTGAGCCACTTATCGACCACTAATTTTAAATACTTACCCTACAATGGTCTTGATTATATTAGAGCTATGCCTGCGACTGCCTACGCATAGATTTCGATTTCGATAAAACGTACCAGTTCAAACGTTCGTACTCGGCTGGCACTTGCCCTATGCTCGTAAACGGGTACTGCTTGCGGTGACTGGATGTGTGGTAGGCCGAGTTTGTTTTTTTTATTGTTTTTATTATTTCATGTTCGTTGCCTGAAATCATTAGGCTTCATTTCCGATAGATTGCGACGGTTGTAGTGGTTCCAAAATTGCTTTTAAGATTGAAGTTTGTGAAACAGTGAGCACAATAAAAAAAATATATCCGGCTGAGTTTTTTGAGTGGTTCTTCTCAGACCAAGGCGCTTTTGGAACCCTCATACCTTTAACATTAAGTTAGAATGTGCTTTTATAAAAGGGCTTATTACGATAAATCTGGTATCGAAACAGGCCTTTCTGATACTTTCATGTTGACGTACATAATTGGTAACTGATTATGATTCATAGTTTAAAAGATATAAATAAATAAAAAATAAATAAAAGTTTCGTCAAACTCCGGCGAGTAGTTTTTGCGTATAGGAGTACTCTAGTTTATTCTTAATATATATAAATTACGTGTCACGTTGTTTGTCCGCGATGGACTCCTAAACTACTTAACTGATTTTAATCAAATTTGCACACCGTGTGCAGTTTAATCCAACTTGAAACATAGGATAACTTACATCTTAATCTTTAGTCGTAATATTATTTAATTGCAAATTATTTCTTTACAATTATCTGTGAATCCAAACAAGTTTAACAGATAGCGTTGTATCTGTTGACTGGATTGAGTTAGTGTTCAACAGATGGCGTAATGTTAAAAGTACAAATGTTACATATACAATTTAACATCATAACCAACACGCGATGCTGAGAATAAATTATGAGTTAATTTTTAGTGTTAATGTAGCCCGCCACGTATTATTTAGACTGAAGTATATATAAACTCATATTATAATGAACATAATACAGTCAAATTATACCTGCTTCTTCGTTGACTCTATTTATGTGAGACGGGTCAACCAAAAATATTGTGCACCGATTAGTGCAAAATTAAATTAAAAATTAAATTATTAATAATTTAAAATAACAAATATTATTTTCAAAAATTTAAAACTGTCTGCCCTACATACCTTGTTTATAAATTTGTAGTGTACTCATTTGTACAATAAAATAATAATAATTAAATTTAATATTAAAGACCTAAACTGTACGATAATTTTGATCAATCGTTTTCAAATACCTCCTTCAAATCCCAATCCGGTAATTTTTTAGACCGGCTTTAACGTTTTCGTCTTCTTTGGTAAATAATAATTTCATTGTTGCAACCACCCTTTGGTCAAGCAGAGGAGCGCAGACGCCTAACGTATAGCGGTATAGTGTCGTATAGAATAGCGTGGTGTAGCCAAAAAAATAGCAATACTCAAACCAAATATATTCGGCCGAATACAAATTGCGAAAAAGATGACAAATAGGTATTATGAGTATGACCTGTAGATTTGTGTATCTGTGTGGCTGTCTGTGGATACGTAGCGGCCAAATACGTATACGGATTTGAAAGCGGTTTTTTTTAATCGAAAGCTTGGTTTGTCGAGATGGTTCTTAGCTATGTTTGGTTGGTTGGGATCCCCAAAATTTTATTGGTGCTGGCAAAAGGTTTTTATACAATATTGATAGTAAAAACCTAAACAGGGCAAATTAGTGTATTCGTAGGTTCATTAAGTACAACATAGAAAAAAGTGAAATAATATAAAAAAAACAGAAAAAAAAATGAAATAAACCCCTATACTAGATGACGTCTAAAAAGGATAATAATATTATTATGGACTTATTGAAGTCCTTACGTCGGGGGACCTTTGTAGGTAAGTTGATGAGTGTCTATTTTACAAAATTTTCGGAGCTAATGAGGTTTTTGACTATACGATAATATCAAAATAACTAAACTTACTAAACTATATGAACTATCAATTAATACTATCAATATGTACTATCAATATTTACTATCAATACTTACTATCAATATTTACTATCAATGTTTACTATCAATATTTACTATCAATATTTACTATCAATGTGTACTATCAATTTGTATTATCAATATTTACTATTAATACTTACTATCAATATTTAATATCAATGTGTACTATCAATTTGTACTATCAATTTGTACTATCAAGGTATACTGTCAATTTGTACTATCAATGTATACTATCAATATAAACTATCAATATGTACCACCAATATACAGGGTTATTTTTAATTAGTTGAGCACCTTTTGCAGGCAGCCTCTCTACATCAATCCCAACAACATTTGTTCTACGACTTTTCAAAAATCTTGATAAATAACTCAGAATAAACGAAACAAAAAAAATTTTTGCTCCCTCGATTATTTATTACTCTGTATTTTGAAAGCAGTCTAAAGTGTAGGTCGCGGCAGTCTAGCGCTGCACGAAATTTGTAACGTACCACGTACCTAATACTATTATAACTTTTGTTTTTGTTTTATTTCAAATAATATTGTAATAATATTGTGTCTAAGATAGTTTTATTATTTTCAATTAAAAAATATTATACCCGAATGTACAATACCTACTATAACTTCCCCGCGCTTTTTTATTAGCCAGTCAAATTGAAATTAAATTTACTAGGAAATTAATAACATCTTACAATTTATTCAGATTGTTACATTTCACCTCAATTTATGAATTTAAAGAAGTAAGTTTGCTAAGACCAAAGAACGTCGCAATACCTACCTACTACCAAATTACCTCTTAAATTAAAATCTCGCGGATGCCGTTAGACATCACGCACATACCGTTCAAAGTAGTCCCCTTCGCATCCAACACAAAGACCACACCTAAAAATTAACTGTTCACCAACCACCACCGGAATATTCAATTATCAATAGCAGGCTTTGCGCACATTGTCAAAAATAATAATGTCAAATTACAATAATTTTGGAGAATTAGTGTTACCATTAATTAAAAAACATCACTGTAAAATATTAAATAACAATATTTAAAATAGGACCTCCACCTTTGGATCTCGAACAAAAACTTCATTCAAAGTTTTAACACCATGGACTGAGCATGGTGTTATAACTTAGAAAAAATAAGCTCAAATATTAAACTTATAATTTAAATAAACTTCCTATTATTCCTCCTGGTGTTTCTTAATATTTTATTTTGTCGGATATCTGAATGAAGTTTATGCTTGGGATCACAAGATGGAGCCATTTTAAATACTGTTACTATTTCACGGTGATGTTTTTAATTAATGGTAACACCAACAGTTGGTGTCAATACCAACCAAATGTCAAGTAATTTGTAATTTGATATTATTATCCAGTGTAGCCAACTTAGGGGTTTTCCCCCTAAATTTAGGGGGAAATTAAGCGTTCCGGGGTTTTTTAAGGGGACAAAATGTTTAGGGGTTTTGTTTAGGGGTTTTTATTTTCGATAAATATTAAAAAAAAACCCTATTATCGGTGTAATTTTCAAACAAGCTTGGAACTGCTGACCCGCATTTTGTTTATTGACATTTGACTAGTACCATTAAATTAAAAATAATTTTCAAAAACATCATGTTAATTTCAAGAAGAGTGTTATTAGTTAAGGTTAATATGTATAATTTAAATAATAGTAAAGAATCCATATATTTTATTTGTTAAATTTGGAGTTTAGGGGGTTTTTAGGGGTTTTTGAGGTTACATTTAGGGGGAAAAAATTTCAGGTGTTGGCTACACTGTTATTATCTTTGTTATTTGATAATTGATATTTCATTTGTCTCGTAAGATTTATGGTGATGAAAGTGTGTAGTATTACTGATATTTTATATTAACTACCTGGATTGTTTCTGTATACCGACGCTTCTATTTGTGATTGACTGCAATTTCTAGGAATTTCGTAAAGAAATTCGTAAGTGTTTTATTGTCATGATATAAATATTAACAAACGAGATAATATGATTTGTATAAAATAAGTTAAAGAGAAGTTATTGTTTTGTAAAAATAATATTTATTTGGTTTCTTATCAAATTCTCAAAGAAAATACGCTATATTAATTACTATTCAAAATAATTTTGGGATCAAACTAGTTGCATACATTTTAAAGTATTCTTAAATTACTACAGTGATAGTATAGTTATGTTTTTAGTGAATATAAATAAATATAAATGTAATCAAGTATTACAAATTTTATAAACATAGAAAAAAAGTAGTTCTTATTACTAGGTGGGAAACTTTTTAATAATAACGTAAATATTTGCAGGATCAGAAAAAATTACAGTGCCCTTATTTCATAAACCAAATAAAAATATTGAGACATTCAACTTGTGGACAACGTCTATTGGAGATTTTGTTTTTTCATTACATTCTTAAACAGTTAGACAATATTTCAATTAATTTATTCCTTTCTAATTGGTGTAAATATTGTAATTAGATAATAAATGCTTATTTCGTAAAAGTGATATTATACAAAAATATGTGTTTCGACTATTGTAGAAAATATTTTAATAAATAAAAGTGGAAAACGATGCTATTTTTTATTACACCTTAGAAAATTATCAAGTTACCGCCACCCCGCGCCCCGATGCACGTGGCCTTGGCAGATATTTTGACAAGTTGCCTCTCTTAAGTGGCCTCTCTTAGCTCAAGTTTAATGCATGTTTAGAGGCAATAAATAAATTTTGTATGGGAAAAACTACATTTTTAAAACTATAAATTTTAAAAAGTCGTAGAACAAATGTTGTTAGGATTGATGTAGAGGGGCTGCCTGCAAAAGGTGTTCAACTAATAACAAATAACCCTGTATACATATATCAATATGTACTATTTACTATCAATATATACCATCAATATGAACTATCAATGTATACTATCAATATTTACTACCAATATTTACTATCAATATGTACTATCAATACTTACTATCAATACTTACTATCAATATTTACTATCAATACTTACTATCAATGTTTACTATCAATACTTACTATCAATACTTACTATCAATGTTTACTATCAATTTTTACGATCAATACTTACTATATTTACTATCAATGTGTACTATCAATTTTTACTATCAATACTTACTATCAATATTTACTATCAATGTTTACTATCAATACTTACTATGAAAATGTACTATCAATGTATACTATCAAAACGTACTTTCAATATTTACTATCAGTACTTACTATCAATGTTTACAATCATTGTTTACTATCAATATTTACTATCAATACTTACTATCAATATTAATTATCAATACTTACTATCAATATTTACTATCAATGTGTACTATCAATTTTACTATCAATACTTACTATCAATATTTACCATCAATACTTACTATCAATACTTACTATCAATACTTACTATCAATATTTACTATCAATATTTACTATCAATACTTACTATCAATATTAACTATCAATACTTACTATCATTGTTTACTATCAATTTTTACGATAAATACTTACTATCAATATTAACTATCAATACTTACTATCAATGTTAACTATCAATTTTTACGGTCAATACTTACTATCAATATTTACTATCAATGTGTACTATCAATTTTTACTATCAATACTTACTATCAATACTTACTATCAATGTTTACTATCAATATTTACTATCAATATTTACTATCAATACTTACTATCAATATTAACTATCAATACTTACTATCAATGTTTACTATCAATGTTTACTATCAATGTTTACTATCAATATATACCATCAATATGAACTTTCAATGTTTAATATCAATATTTTCTGTCAATGTTTACTATCAATGTTCACTATCAACTCTTACTATCAATACTTACTATCAATACTTACTATCAATGTTTACTATCAATGTTTACTATCAATACTTACTATCAATACTTACTATCAATACTTACTATCAATGTTTACTATCAATGTTTACTATCAATATTTACTATCAATACTTACTATCAATGTTTACTATCAATACTTACTATCAATACTTACTATCAATACTTACTATCAATACTTACTATCAATACTTACTATCAATACTTTCTATCAATGTTAACTATCAATACTTACTATGAAAATGTACTATCAATATGTTTTATCAATATATACCATCAATATGTACTATGAATGTATACTATCAATATGTTCTATCAATGTGTACTATTAATATTTACTATCAATATACACTATAAATATGCACTATCAATATGTTCTATCAATATATACCATCAATATGCACTATCAATGTATACTATCAATATGTACTATTAATATTTACTATCAATATACACTATAAATATGTACTATCAAAATGTACTATAAATCAATTTACATATGTTAAATAAATCTTTTCTTGAAGTATAAAACTACTAAGTATGAAAAATGTTCTTACCGGATATATAAAAAAATAATCTAGTTTTGAAAAAATGTCAATGCGGTAAGCATTGGTACCGAAATAAGAAATTATAAAATTTATTTGTTAACCGATTTAAATAAAAAAATAAAATGTATAGTGAATCCCATGATAAAATATTTTGGAAAACTACATCCAAATCGAAGAATCCGTTTTTGAGATTATTGTGCACCAACGTACAGACTTGTACAGACATACAGACAAAATGAAAAACATTGTTTTGGTTTCTCTTGTTTATATAAAGGTCCCCCATTATAATTATTTTTTTAATTTTACGTGTACAGGCAGCGATCAGTTACAGTTTTATTATATGTATAAAGATAGATTTCTGGAGCACTTTAGATGAATACATCTTTTGATAGAGTGAAGAGTGTGTGTAATGAAATTTAAAAACTAAATGTTACTCAAAGTGACGCTCAATTTCTTACATTTACACTAGCTATACTTTTTTTTTTCATGTTTCGTGCCCAAATAAAAAACAAACAGATAAACAGACATTAATTTAAAAAAAATTTGAAACTGGATTCTGTTAGTTATTACTTCACTTCCTGGTATTTTTTTTTAAATATTTTGAATGTACAAAACTACTCCTCTACAGATCGATTAGGTACATGTATAAATATAGAATAAGATTTGCATCGTACCTATTACGTGATTGACATAAATTGACATCCTTTTTATTTCTTAACCTATTTAGATAAAATAAGCAATAAATGTTAAAAGAAGAATATAACAATATACTTTCAAAAACTGCATTCAAATTGATTAAGACGTTTCTGAGATTAGCTTACACAAACATACCGACATACAGACAAATAGACAAAATTAAAAACCATTTTTCGATTAGTGATAATTTTATTATAGGTATAGAAAACAGCAGTAAACTGGCTGACTGACTAATCAGCCCATATGTTCGATATATTTTATTATTTACAATTAAAATTAAAACTTTGATAAGATTTTAGATCCATTTTTTAAAACCATTTCGGAATTAGAATCTGTTATTAATGTATGATTATTGTGTTTCATAATTTAAGCGCCGAAAAAAGCAAGATTTAAAACCTACAAAATAACTGCAGCACGGGAGACTGCAATCCAATCTTTGATTCATCAGAACAAATCAGAAATGTATATGTGATATACATTTGAACTAAATCAAGTAGGATTCAGAATTTAAATAATCCTACCTTAATGATGACAATCCGGTAATTCGCCCCTGAATTACTTGAAATCGCTTGAAATAAACATTATTGAATTTTGGTTCTATGACAAGATGGTACAAAATATAGTTATCCAGAGTACTATTGGGAACTGAACTAACTACTAGTACTATATATAATGACTAGACTGAATAAAAAGCCTAAATATTTATAACACAATGAGCTTACTAAAACGTTGATTAAAGAAACTGAAACGAAATCAGATTCTAGTTCTTTAGATCAAGATTACCGGTTGTATCTAAAATCACCCAAACCCAGCGGAGGATTTTTTAAATCTCAATAAGGATTGGCTGAAGATTTTGAATCGGAAGTTTTTTTTTGTATATAGCTTTTATTAATTTGTCGATAGACTAATAAGACTAGACTTATTAACAAAACGTTAAGCTAAAATCGATTGAAAATAAGAAAATTTAACTACGCATACCGGTGCAAATTCGATTAACGTTCAGGAATCTTGTAATTTTAATGTTTATCTAATCATACGGACTGGAATTATAAAATTAATTCGTATTTTTGTAAAAAAGTTCCATTCTACAAGTTATGTTTAGAGAACAAATTTTAATTTGCGATTTTAATATTCACAAATGTATAATAACCGTGAATGACAACCATGATTATGTAGAAGTTGAGAAGCTTACATCAAATGACATAATGCCGCCGCTAGAATTACTGATTTTATAATAACTACGAATGCACTTCATATAAAACACGTGGACAGGACATTACATCACTATTACAAATAGATATTTAAATGACAAAGATAAATCTTATCTTATAAATAAAGGGTGGTCCAATTTCAACTATATAATGTGAATATCGAATAAAACACAGAGTTCTTGTGATATTGGTATGATTTCTTTTTTATTTTGAAGATTGATTTATGGCAATTATGTATGGAAAATAATATCGGCCAAATGGCCGCCACGGCCTGGGCGGCACACGTTCATCCGATGGTCCATATTTTCGATGACGCTGAGGCATAATTGAGGTTCAATGTCGTTAATGTGCCGAATTATCTCATCCTTTAGCTCTTGAATTGTTGTTGGCTTATTAAAGTATACCTTCTCTTTCAAATAGTCCCAAAGAAAGAAGTCCAACGGCGTCAAATCACATGATCTTGGCGGCCAAGTGACATCGCCATTTTCTGAGATAATGCGGCCATTAAATTTTTCGCGCAAAACTGCCATTGTGTTACGGACTACGTGAGGTCTTGCACCGTCCTGTTGAAACCACATATCGTCCACATCCATATCTTCCAATTCGGGCCACAAAAAGTTTCTTATCTAAGTGATAACGAACCTGATCGACTGTAACTGTCTGGCCGGCCTCATTTTCGAAAAAGTACGGCCCGATGATGCCGCCAGCCCATAAACCGCACCAAACAGTCACTCTTTGTGGATGCATCGGCTTTTCAGCAATCATTCTTGGATTCTCATTCGCCCAGATGCGGCAATTCTGCTTATTCACGAATCCACTGAGGTGAAAATGTGCCTCATCGCTGAAGATGATTTTCTTCGGAAATTCATCATCCACTGCTGTCATTTCTTGCCACCATGCCGCGTATTGCCGACGCTTCAAATGGTCTCTTGGCTTCAGTTCTTGCGTCAATTGAACCTTAAAATAGTTAGTTAGAATAGTTCACACTTCACATTGTATAATAGAACCTGGACCACCCTTTATTAGTTATAAATCCTCTAACTTTTTTTTATTAAAGGTACCCAACGTTTATTAAGAAAATTAATCACCGAATTAAAACCACTTACGGAGTTTCTGTATATGCTAAAACTATCGCTTTATACATCACCGGGAGGTTCGGGCCAGATGACATAAATGATGGACAGGGTATAATAAAACGAGAAAAACGGAATCAGCGTTATACCGAATAAAGCCTGACTAAACTGACGCAAAAATGGCGTCTGGTAGTTGACTCTCTAAACATGTTCATTGTTTAATTCCAAAAATCATAGATGAAAAATACCCAATCTACAATATGAATGTTGTTTTTGACAAATTAAAAAAGTATCCTTCCTTCACAACACTCGACTCAGTCGAGTAAAAATAGACCCACAAGATATTTCTATAACAGATTTTAATGTGCGACTGTGCGAATGTGTGATATTTCTATAACAGATTTTAATTAATACTTTCATCATATACTTTTCAGAGTGATGAGAATGTCTTACGAGGCTTACAAATTGAAATATGTTTAGTGTATCTAAATTAAATTATAGTTTTCTACACATCCTTACAAAAATTAGAAAATTTTTAAAAGCTATTCTTAGGAGTCGCTGAATTTTATAATTCGAATCAACAAATCTGAGTTCCTTAAACTTAAAATAACATACCTTGGACATGTTATCGTATTATTATGTAAGGTATGGATTAGGTCTA
The DNA here is from genome assembly GCA_959347405.1 of Napeogenes sylphis. Classification (NCBI taxonomy): domain Eukaryota; kingdom Metazoa; phylum Arthropoda; class Insecta; order Lepidoptera; family Nymphalidae; genus Napeogenes; species Napeogenes sylphis. The sequence continues at coordinate 21,207,483 of OY365788.1, read as the reverse complement.
TAGATATAGATGGTGTATTGTGTCTATAGATTGCGATTTTCCAGTTTGCTGGTTACTTTATCAAAATTTTGCTCATCTCCTGTTATGTGTTTGAAAGCAAATTTTAGCATAAAGAGAAAATATATTGAAAAATGTATTTATAAGACAATGGCTTCCATTAGGACAGACTTTTTTGGAAATCAAAGATTTTTTATTCTTCATTCTTATTTTCATACATTTGGGTTTGTTTAAAATACAAAATAAAATGAATAGATATACTAAAATTTTGCAATAACTTCTAAATGATAAATTAAAATAATATATTACTTTAAACAATTGAGCCCTTTAATAAAGAGATAAGTTTAATTCAAAATTACTTGATTCTGTATCAAATAAATAAATAATAAAGGCACGTGTTTCTATAGATGTTGCTATAAGTAATTAATGAAGAGTAATTATTTTAAGTTTTATGTCTCATACTAAACTACATTTTAAAATCATTTTTAAAAACCAATAAAAAGAAAACAGTAAATCAAGTGGGTAGGTACAAAAATATCATTTAATCTTTATTTTTATCTACATAAAAATCCATTGTTAATACTGTAGGTGCATAACTAACAAAACAAATAGAAAATCTGTTAAAAATAATTTTATTTTATATATATTTTACAATTATAGACATGTAATATCACATTGATAAGGACAAAGTAGGTTCTTTTTTATACATTATTTTTTTAAAAACTAATTTAAATACAATAATTATAAATCTTAAACTATTTGGTATATAAAGAAAAATTTACTTGAATTCATGAAATATATATGTATAAATAAATTAAACATACTTTCATGTAACAGATTGAGATCTAGACTAATACATCTAATGAGTATTAAACGAAAGTACAATTGGATTAAATTATATTAAATAATTCTACAAACAACTACATTTTCTATTTTACTTTTTATAGTTATTAACAACAACTAAGAAAGATATGTAATAATTAAGTTATTATTTAGAACGAGCTTTTGGTAGATCGACGATGAAAGCTTTTTTTTTTGGAAAACTGTGGCTTTGAATACCAAGACGGTGGAGCGATAATGTTTTCTTCCATTTCCTTAATGCTTACACTTTTCTGAGATTTCTGTGAACCTTCCCTTTGAGAAACTTTTGAAGACACGGTCTCCACGTTACAGTTCCCTTTGGTATTCGAATTATGGTATGGAATATCTTTCATTTCAACAATTTCAACATCAGTTTCGCTCAATTCTTTGCTTTGTCTGTGCATTTTGCTAGTGTCTGTGTAGTAGCCGGTGGTTCTAAGTGTACCTCTCACCCGACGAGATTTATCTCGGAATAGTAACTTTTGAAACTCTTTACGGAATGTAGGATGTGTAATTATGTAAATAAAAGGATTAATACAGGCAGCAGTCTTACAAAACAGTGCGGGAATCATGGACGTTAAGGGAGTTATACGATCTTTTTGTCCGAATATTCCTAGAAGAGCTACTACAGCGTAAGGAGTCCAAGATATAAAAAATAATGCTATAACAACAATAACAAGTAGGGCTATTTTAATTTCAGCTTTCCTCTTTACTTGTTCCTTAACGTGTCTAGAAGAAAGTTTCTGCTCCTGGTTTTTGGTAGTAATATTTCTTTTTCCAACTACGATTCTAAGAATACTTGTATAGCAGTAAGATATGATACACAACGGTGCAAGCCAACCGGCACAAAAGAACGCAAATATAAAATATCGAGGTGGAAGTTCTTCAGTGAGATAATCAAAGCTGCAGCTTGTTAGGAAGCCTTCAGGAACATAACGGCCATATCCGATATCTAAAGCTGGAATGGTAGCAAAGACTCCAGCGTACAGCCAGGCACCGAGAGCTAGTAAGCGAGCTCGTATAGCAGTAAGCGCTCTCAGCGGCTCGAGGGGATGCACCACGGCCCAATAGCGGTCCAAAGCAATAGCAGTGAGTGTAGCAATCGACGTCGTACCACTCAGTCCACCCGCGAATCCATAGATCACGCAACCTAGAAGAAAATAAATGAAAAATATTTGTATTAAAATATTATTTTTACATTTAGAAGTAATCGTAAAAAAATAGATTAAGAGTAGAGAGTAACACTAATAGTATTAACATTAAGAGTAGAGAGTAACTCTATAGTAGTAACACTAAGATATTTTTTTAAATTATATTTTTGCAAAACAAAGAATTGCTTTAACAAAAAGTAATACATACACGTATAAGTGTTTTAATTAGTTACAAATTGAAATAACTTTTGTAATTATATTCAATAAATGTTAATATAATATAATATTAATGACTTTTTAATTTTTCTTTGTCTATTCATTACTAATTAAAATCTGTATATACAGTGGGTATATTTCATTATAACAATTAAAATACGCACGTTAATTAATACGTTTTATGCTTAAATTTATATAAATATAGATTTAAAAAAAACGACCGAGAAAGACGATCATATATAGAATGCTTTATTCACCGAGGCAGACAGCAATACGGTAGCTCAGTTGGTAGAGCGACGGAACGGAACGGTTAACTGAGTCGCGAGTTCGAATCCCTGCCCGTATCGATTTATTTTTCATTCTATATTTACATAAATTTAAGTAAGCTTAACTTGAAGATGAATAATACAAAGAAAATATAAATTTCTAACCTGTTTTTCCTAGAGCTGGGCCGAGGTGAAATGAATTAAATATAAAGATTGGGGTCTTGGCCAACATCAAAAAGTCACTAAGAGCAAGGTTGGCAACTAGTATATTTCCTGGAGTTCTGAGAGTACGGCACCTGTCAAATAAATATAAATCAAATTAGTTCTAAAAGTAATAAGAATAAATTTTACGTGAACTCTATTTCATTAATATTATATTAGTTTTAATTAAAGGTAGAGTCGGATCAATAAAGAATTTAGGGAGTCTTTTATAATATTGTATTTTCTCGCCTAATAAATCGTTCTTAGTCCGCCACCTCGAGGGATTACTTCTTAATCTTTTCCTGTTGTCAATGTTGACGCTATAGAGATACCTTATATTGAGTTTTTATGTGTGAGTACGAAATAAACGCCGATTTGATATATGATATCTTTTGGTATTACTGAAAAACTTTAAAAAAGTCAAAAGATGGTCATAAAATTTATGTAAGAACTATATATTGTAGAAAAAGTAACATAGTATTAGGCCAGGTATTATTCAACAATATATTCAATATATTATTAATATATATTGACCTATTCATTACTAACAATGTTTCATTGAGAATTATAGAGTCGTAAAATGTATACATGTGAATCAGATGTGAGGATCTCTATTTTTTATTACTAAATATATATAATATTTAATTAAAAATAAATAAACAAAATCAATTAATTTTTAACCTGTGAAAACAAAACGTGAGCTTATATTGAGAGAGTTAATTTTGATTTCATAAATACATTGTGGTTACACGATACAATGGTTCCTCGTTTATTGGGAAAGTTTGTTGTTTTATAATCAATAACTTGTTGATATTGAAAACATGCACCATTTATTTTATTTCAGGAAAATTTATTATACATTTCGCAATTTTGATAGGAATTGTAGGTAGATAATTTATATTATATCGTAGCCAAAAGCAATAATCATGGCTAATATAGAAAGTCACTCTATTTCGTTTGAAGTTTCAGATTAGACTTAATATTATCAAAACAATAATCTCGGAAATAATTCTGATTTCTCTAGTTAAAAATGGTATTTATTATAAGATAACTAAAAGATAAAGTTAAGGAAACTTTTCTGGTTTGAAATAAATCAAACTGAATCAATAAACTTTTTCAATACAATAGAGTATCAAATACACGCAATAAATAAATAATAATGCAAGGATTTTAAATAAACAAGTAAATTCCATACTTTTATGCATAAGTAACAATTAAATTCTAAACTCTCATAGTTGGTCATACCAAATGTTTTCAGGAAGGTACACTTCCACAACTTAACTGAAACAACAACAAAATTATGTCACTATTGCGGTCTGTATAACGAGTCCCAAGACGGAATGATAAAAGCAATTTCATACAAATATGTTATTATTTATTTTAATTCATACTTCCGTAACTACTATTAACAAAAGGTCGAATGCATAATATTGTATGTATATTTTGCATGTATGATATTTTGTATATGTGTTCAGAAAATCAAACATTCGTACTGTATAAATAAATAACTTATCAAGTTAACAATCGCTATTAATATCCGGAAGCAAAATAAACAAACTTTTTTTTAAAACGGAAACCACTGAGTTTTCGTTAAATGCAAGAAGTCTTTTATTTTTTATTTCTGACCCTTTTAGAATTTGTTTTTTCTAAACATTTACCGTCTACCAGATATTCATAACTACACAAAAATACATAACTTTATAGATGTTAAAGATATAGTGCTAAGTATTGAAATATTAGTTCTTAAGTATTAGCTAACTTATTAATTTCATTAAGAATAGGATTATATAAAAGGCTATTATTTTCTTAATAAACGAAAATTAAACTGTACGTTTAATTGTATACAACTCTATATTAATTCCTGCATTATTGGCTTTATTATCTGCATTATTGTGTTCAATCCACAGTTATAAAAAAAATAATGAAAAATATATAAAAGGAATGACAGTAAACTAAAACATGTAATTTTGAATTTACTAATAAATTAAACCTATGGTAAACTGAAAGTAGTGTAAACTATTAACATTTTATAATTATTATGAAATATTGAAGTCGCGGATGGACGGCACAGCTGTGAAGCATAAATTATAAATATTATAAGCTTGATGACAACGACACATTGGGATATACTGTCTATATGAATACGTGTGTGACAGTGAGTGTGTATGTGCGTGTCACGTGTGCATGTGCGGGTGCGTGTGCGTGGACATGTTTGCGTGTGTATGACAGTATTTAGTATCTATTTTTAAAGCTTAACACTAATTCTTTGCGACTAGTTTTTAAAAATTCAAAAGCTCAGTTCAATCACCAAGTATTATAGATACAGATTTTAGATGTATAGATCTCACTGTTTTCTATTATATTAATAAATGTTAACTTTTCCTTTCTAGAGTTAACTGTTATCTAATATTATTAGGGTACCTGAATACTACGTTACCCACAAAAAATATTTAATATATTTTGGGTCACATCCAGAATTGTAGTTGAAAGTAAATCTTATTTGATGATCTTTATATCTTTGAAGATTAATATATTTAAGTTATTATTTTAGTGAATATTGGGGTCCGAAAATAACTCTATAGCCTCGAAAGAAATTTGGTAATTTTCAATTGGATACAATTCTATTAAATATTGATTTAGTTAAAATATTTTTATAAGAGTATTTTCTATGTAGGAACATGGAATATACCTTGGATACTATGTAAATATATAGTATATATTATATAGTTTCGAATTAAAATATTAAATTATGAAAAAAAAAATGCGTCGAATTTACCACTATAATTTAAAAAAAAATGCTACCTTGTAAAATTATAGAAGATCAACCACCAATTATGCCAAAAAAAGCAACACTAGATAATGAGTCCTTAAAAAACTTTCGTAGCTTCTGGCAGTCATTAGAGAATGAAATTTGCTTCATTAAAAGCAGTTTAACTTCCTTTTACTGAAAAAAATAATAGCTTGTCACAAATTTTTGACGTTAATTTTTCCCGCTGAATCAGAGTTATGCAAAGTGAGTCTGGGTGGTACTAATTTTGACATACTCATTGTATGTTTTTGATCTGATAAACTCTGCTTAAATTAGTATAGAATGATTATAAATAGAGAAGAGGAGGCATACGCAGGAATAACAAATAATAAAAGAGGAAAGATGAGAAACCCGCATTTTTGTTTGTTTAATCACACATGCAAAAAAGAAAGACAGATAGGTAGCCTTAATTGCTTTCTCTTTTTTCTCGATGGACTTATTTTATGCTTTCTCATCTATACTCTATTGTATATGGAGTCACGTAAACATTGAAGTTTATATAAATGTTTCCTAATTTCAACATTAGTCGTTTTTAAATAACATTCTTTTTAGATTTATATTAATGAACTACTCCATATGAATAATTAGAAATACTATGTACATTTTACAGATACATTTTAAAGATATCCAAAAATATATTTTAATTGCCTTTACAAGATAAATGGAAAAAGTTTTAGAATAAATATGTTTATCTTCCATACTAAAACTGTGAAATCTTCATACTTTTTGTCCAATGACAAGATCCATATCTTACAAAGAAATTTTATTACTGATTAAAGATATTCTTTTTTTAAATATATTTTGCTTGCAGTGCATATTTGATATTCTAATAACTTTTGATTTAACTTTCAATAACACTATTTTTTAATATAATAAAAAGTAATCATAAGGAAACTATAATGTAATTGAAGCTCTAAAGATATTTACTATAAATAAAGCAATAATCAACTTTTATATATGTTGAGATTCAATAATATTAACTAATTAATTTTGGGGACCGAGTCGGACTTGTTTTTAAACATGGAACATTATATATAATTTGAAAAATATTACACGCTGCATAGTAAAAAGTAAATCGTTCTATAATGCGAACAAACAGCTTGTATAACTTTCTTGTTAAACTAAAAGGTTTTTATTTGTATTTGACTATATGTATCAATTTAGTTCAATTTTAGTTCGCTGCATTGTCATGCACGCTGCATAATAAATAGTAGTAAATCGTTCTATAATATCATTAAACAGCTTTTATAACTTTCTGGTTAAACTAAAAGATGTGTATCTGTATTTGACTATATGTATCAATTTAGTTCAATTTTAGTTCGCTGCAACGTCATGCACGCTGCATAATAAATAGTAGTAAATCGTTCTATAATATCATTAAACAGCTTTTATAACTTTCTGGTTAAACTAAAAGAGGTGTATCTGTATTTGACTATATGTATCAATTTAGTTCAATTTTAGTTCGCTGCAACGTCATGCACGCTGCATAATAAATAGTAGTAAATCGTTCTATAATACCATTAAACAGCTTTTATAACTTTCTGGTTAAACAAAAAGATGTGTATCTGTATTTGACTATATGTATCAATTTAGTTCAATTTTAGTTCGCTGCAACGTCATGCACGCTGCATAATAAATAGTAGTAAATCGTTCTATAACACGATCTAACAGCTTTTATAACTTTTTGGTTAAACTAAAAGATGTGTATCTGTATTTGACTATATGTATCAATTTAGTTCAATTTTAGTTCGCTGCAACGTCATGCACGCTGCATAATAAATAGTAGTAAATCGTTCTATAATACGATCTAACAGCTTTTATAACTTTCTGGTTAAACAAAAAGATGTGTATCTGTATTTGACTATATGTATCAATTTAGTTCAATTTTAGTTCGCTGCAACGTCATGCACGCTGCATAATAAATAGTAGTAAATCGTTCTATAATACCATTAAACAGCTTTTATAACTTTCTGGTTAAACAAAAAGATGTGTATCTGTATTTGACTATATGTATCAATTTAGTTCAATTTTAGTTCGCTGCAACGTCATGCACGCTGCATAATAAATAGTAGTAAATCATTCTATAATACGATCTAACAGCTTTTATAACTTTCTGGTTAAACTAAAAGATGTGTATCTGTATTTGACTATATGTATCAATTTAGTTCAATTTTAGTTCGCTGCAACGTCATGCACGCTGCATAATAAATAGTAGTAAATCGTTCTATAATACCATTAAAAAGCTTTTATAACTTTCTGGTTAAACTAAAAGACGTGTATCTGTATTTGACTATATGTATCAATTTAGTTCAATTTTAGTTCGCTGCAACGTCATGCACGCTGCATAATAAATAGTAGTAAATCATTCTATAATACGATCTAACAGCTTTTATAACTTTCTGGTTAAACTAAAAGATGTGTATCTGTATTTGACTATATGTATCAATTTAGTTCAATTTTAGTTCGCTGCAACGTCATGCACGCTGCATAATAAATAGTAGTAAATCGTTCTATAATACCATTAAAAAGCTTTTATAACTTTCTGGTTAAACTAAAAGACGTGTATCTGTATTTGACTATATGTATCAATTTAGTTCAATTTTAGTTCGCTGCAACGTCATGCACGCTGCATAATAAATAGTAGTAAATCATTCTATAATACGATCTAACAGCTTTTATAACTTTCTGGTTAAACTAAAAGATGTGTATCTGTATTTGACTATATGTATCAATTTAGTTCAATTTTAGTTCGCTGCAACGTCATGCACGCTGCATAATAAATAGTAGTAAATCGTTCTATAATACCATTAAAAAGCTTTTATAACTTTCTGGTTAAACTAAAAGACGTGTATCTGTATTTGACTATATGTATCAATTTAGTTCAATTTTAGTTCGCTGCAACGTCATGCACGCTGCATAATAAATAGTAGTAAATCATTCTATAATACGATCTAACAGCTTTTATAACTTTCTGGTTAAACTAAAAGATGTGTATCTGTATTTGACTATATGTATCAATTTAGTTCAATTTTAGTTCGCTGCAACGTCATGCACGCTGCATAATAAATAGTAGTAAATCGTTCTATAATACCATTAAACAGCTTTTATAACTTTCTGGTTAAACAAAAAGATGTGTATCTGTATTTGACTATATGTATCAATTTAGTTCAATTTTAGTTCGCTGCAACGTCATGCACGCTGCATAATAAATAGTAGTAAATCATTCTATAATACGATCTAACAGCTTTTATAACTTTCTGGTTAAACTAAAAGATGTGTATCTGTATTTGACTATATGTATCAATTTAGTTCAATTTTAGTTCGCTGCAACGTCATGCACGCTGCATAATAAATAGTAGTAAATCGTTCTATAATACCATTAAAAAGCTTTTATAACTTTCTGGTTAAACTAAAAGACGTGTATCTGTATTTGACTATATGTATCAATTTAGTTCAATTTTAGTTCGCTGCAACGTCATGCACGCTGCATAATAAATAGTAGTAAATCATTCTATAATACGATCTAACAGCTTTTATAACTTTCTGGTTAAACTAAAAGATGTGTATCTGTATTTGACTATATGTATCAATTTAGTTCAATTTTAGTTCGCTGCAACGTCATGCACGCTGCATAATAAATAGTAGTAAATCGTTCTATAATACCATTAAAAAGCTTTTATAACTTTCTGGTTAAACTAAAAGACGTGTATCTGTATTTGACTATATGTATCAATTTAGTTCAATTTTAGTTCGCTGCAACGTCATGCACGCTGCATAATAAATAGTAGTAAATCATTCTATAATACGATCTAACAGCTTTTATAACTTTCTGGTTAAACTAAAAGATGTGTATCTGTATTTGACTATATGTATCAATTTAGTTCAATTTTAGTTCGCTGCAACGTCATGCACGCTGCATAATAAATAGTAGTAAATCGTTCTATAATACCATTAAACAGCTTTTATAATTTTCTGGTTAAACAAAAAGATGTGTATCTGTATTTGACTATATGTATCAATTTAGTTCAATTTTAGTTCGCTGCAACGTCATGCACGCTGCATAATAAATAGTAGTAAATCATTCTATAATACGATCTAACAGCTTTTATAACTTTCTGGTTAAACTAAAAGATGTGTATCTGTATTTGACTATATGTATCAATTTAGTTCAATTTTAGTTCGCTGCAACGTCATGCACGCTGCATAATAAATAGTAGTAAATCGTTCTATAATACCATTAAAAAGCTTTTATAACTTTCTGGTTAAACTAAAAGACGTGTATCTGTATTTGACTATATGTATCAATTTAGTTCAATTTTAGTTCGCTGCAACGTCATGCACGCTGCATAATAAATAGTAGTAAATTGCTCTATAATACGATCTAACAGCTTTTATGACTTTATTGTTAAACTAAAAGATGTGTATCTGTATTTGACTCTGTTTTCAATTTAGTTCAATTTTCAGTTCGCTGCTACGTCAATATCAATATAAACATTGCTTTCAGTCAGCATCTAACAAAGTACACAATATTGTATTTCGTTTCTTGTTGCATTGCGCTGACATTTGTAGAAATGTTTTACTAAATATTATCTGATATATTTGTCAAGAACGAAATAAACAGAATCATGTAGCGAGGAAAAATAAATTGAGATTCTATTTATGTATTTATATTTGAATTACGTAAATAAAATGACTATTCATAATAGGAATACTCTGAGCAAAAAGCATTTTATTACACAAGGATAGCTTGATTTGCACCAAAAAGTGTAAATGTTTTGAGAAAACATTTTTGTTTATTATACGAGCTTTTGATTAAAGCAAAAAGATTTTTTTGAAGGTAGTAATAATTACATTGTAGGCTATATCACGGGCTCTTAAAGCCACTTCATATAAAATAACAGGCTTTGAAAAAAAAATAGAAACAGAAAACTTCATGACATTTGCATTCAAATAATCTTAAAATGAAAATAGATATATGGAATTGCACAAGTTGCAATCCGAGAATGAATCTTATATAGCTTCCTACAAACTTAATCCACATGGTAACAGAAACAGGATCAGGATTTACGGCTATTTATTCAGAGTGTAATATGAAATTACTGTTACCGCAAGCAAGCTTCTCTAAACAACTTCATCTAGTTTTCAGATAATTAACGTCACTCTAAGCAACTCTAACTCAAAGCAAAATAATATTCATCCACTGCGTTTAGAAGGAAGAACAAACAAACAACCTATATCATTTTGGTTTATATTTATAGCCGCAACGCTCCCTCGATTTTCCGATTTAGTTCTGATTTAAGTTTGTTTGCTAACTGGGGTATGTTGCGATATTAAAATGTCTATGATTTTCACTTAGGAGAAGGTTACAGAATTGGAACTAATGATCGAACCCCGGGATCCAATAGCATATTTGCATATTTGATATATTTAATAAGAAAAGCAATATCTATAATGTTTTAAGGGTCGTAATTTATATCTTAATATTTTGACATTACCGGAATTCCAGATATTAATTTTATTTAAGCCTAATAAAGATCAATGTCACATTATTCCAGTTAAATATTGATAATATAGCTAATATTTCTGTATTCGTCTATAAATTTTAAATTTTAATTAGGCATCAAGCTCTCAATTACTTTAATATATAAAAATGGATTGTACTATATGCAAACAACATACTTAAATATCATATGTATATAAGTAGTAAGTTAAGTATTACTCAAAAATTGATAAATTATGTATACTTGACATATATTTTCCCAAATTTAGAAGCAGAAATTGAAAAAAATCATAAATTAAAGGTAATATTTCGACACTGAATAGAGACTAAAAATTGAGTTCAACATATAGTGGTACTATTTTTTTTTTTTTTTTTTTTATGTCAGTCTATGCTGTTAGCCCTGTTGGCTATTACAGCGTCACCGGGGGTGTAGTGGTACTAATTTCATCAATCTAACCCAACAAAATAGTAGTAGCTTACAGAAAGACAAAAATAGTCTTCTAATTGATTTTAAATTAATAATCGTCTAGACTAAGTTAATTGGATTATAATTATCAATGATTAATTATAAATGAACTATTTAAAACAGTAATGTATTTAATTAACTCAAATATAAAGCTACTGAAAGACATAATGTTCTATTTATGTACTAGATGTTCCCGCGACATTGTTACATATAATTGGACGTTAATGATTTTAAATAAGGCTCCAGATCACACTTGATATAGACACAACATCATCTGCCCTTGTGTTCTTGTAGAATGCACTTCTAATATTGGTTCGAGTGTCGTAGTGTGATGTCATTTGGCTTATAATCTTTCTTACCATTTGAGCTATAATTGGAAAATATATATGTTTTTAATTTGATATAAAAGTGTTGCAAGTGATTTAAAATAAATTTTATTATGATATTTATCACAAATCAGCAGGTATACAAATATAAAAAAAAACACAAAAGTATACAAGTATAAATAAAATAAAACAAAAAGATATACCAAGAAGAAAATGTTGGAGACTGACTGGCATGTATGACTGTATGGTATGTATGACTATACAGCCATACCATACCATACCATACCATACGGTATGGTTTGAGTGTATTATTAATCAAATCATGTCTGTTGAATCCAGTTATAAATCAGCTATTATTACATTAATATTTGAGACAATCTGTTCAATTTTCATCTGATCATCATTGGATTAACTTATTAGTATTTTCCTTGCAAATGAAGATTTTTTTGCAAATGAAACCTTATGTTGAATGAATTATATTATATAAAATGTTGAATCGGGCGATAAGCTATCTCTGATGAGAACATTAAACAATAAGTCTCAATTGACAAAGACTAAAACTAGGATAAGTTCACTAATAAACAAAGGGCTCCAGGAAGCAATACCACTATGCAATACAGCAATGCCTATACCCAAAATCTGACCTTGTGGCCCTAGTTGAGAACCCAAGCACCATTATAAAAGGCATCAAATCCACCACTAGTTTTCCATAGGAGAAGTCTCCCACCAACATTTCAAGTCTAACCCAGGGGTTATGGTCTTGTCTCTCTGGTCTGGTCTCAGTCTCCACTAGGAAGGCTCCTATTTCATTCAGTCTTATGGGACTGAATGGGTCTTATACCCATAAGACTGAGATTACCCATACCCTAAGACTAAGATCATTAAATAAAAAATATTTTTATTCTTTTTTTTTAATTATTTTTCTATTCTTCCTTATTTTTTTCTATAGTTCGTGTATAAGTTTTACTAGAGTAGGTCCATTCTTAAGAAAAACTATATTCTTTAGAAAAACTATATTTGCAGCTTTATGTGTCTTCTTTATAAAGTTAAACAGATGTGTTGTGACGTGTTTATTCAAATAAAAAGTTATATGTTCTCCCTATTTGAATACATAATTGACAATGGGTTAGCCATGAAAATGTTAAAATGAGATTAACAATTGATTAAAGGATCGTTAAATTTTTTTGGAGTCGAAATATTACAAATTGAGTTAAATTTTGCCTTGGACGATAAAGTGATTTAAAATTTAATATTAATTCTTAGATAAGATACGCAGAATTTTTAGTCTATCAAAATATTTCTTTAATCATAACAGTTTCTATAAAATTGAAATAAGTACTAAATGTTCTCTATTCCATATGTCAGGTCAGCAATATTTAGCCAGATATTTTCACGTATATTAAATCGGAATTTACTCAACTAGTTTCAAGCTCTTTCGGGGTTCTTATTCATGAGGCCTTTGGCCTTGCGGGCCCGCGGCCTGTACTAATAATATACGGGTAAAATTTAATACAAAATTTGCTCACCAATAGTACAGAAAAGATTAATGTATTTTCATTTGCTCAAAGTACGAAAAGTATAACTAAATGTATTTGCTTAAAATATTATTAGCGCTGTCAATGTACCGTAAAAAGTATGAATATGTACCCGATAATTATTTTTATAAATTGACGCCACAGAAGAAAAAAATTTCACATTTGCCAAAAGTGACTTCTGTATAAAAATGTATATAGATATGATACCAGTATACTCTATGAATTTCTTATCCATAGTAGATTCAAAGGCTTAGATTTATTTTATTCAGTATGATATTAATATAAAATAAAATAGGATACTAACCTATAATACATCAATAAAACCATGGAATTTCCCAGCAGTCCAATTACTGCTATCACAATATAGAGTATTCCCAGAGTATAATGCAATAGAGGTTTTGGAGGTGGAAACTGGAGCCAGTGAGAGTTGATGGACTCAATAAAATTATCGGAGAAGAGCCCATGTTCTCGCCAATCATCTAAAGGCCAGAGCTTTTTAAATCTTGTGACTAATGACATATCTAGCGGTTCATTTGTTTCACCTGACATATCTTTATCGTAAATGAGATAACCATTGTCGAACGCATAATGACTTCTCTTGACTCTAGAAATAAAGATTTTCTTTAACTTTCTATTAATGATTATCCTTTTGCGTTTCTTCCACATCATTAAATTATAGCATCTCCACAAGTATTGTCTACGATATTTAAAGTAATCCAAAGAAATCAACTGATTAGCACTCTCCCTTAAATCACTTTTATCCAATATAACACCGTGTTTTTTTTCCACCGCAAGCATTTCACATTCACACTTTAATTCCATCATAAACATAATGACTACGATTTTTGTAACTTTTGACATCGTGTTATAACTCGTAAGAAGTTACGATATAGACGCGAAAGCGGGAACAACGTACAAGCCACAGCCGTTTGGCAAGCGTCCCGTTTCTAAATGTTATTCCAGAGTCGGTAACCCGGAGCGCGCGCACCGTGTTTCCGAACTTAAAAATCATGGTATATTTATATCTTTAATTATTATATTTCTTTAAAATAAATATATAATATACATATTTCGTCTTGAAACGGAATAAAAGTAAATCGCTGTCACTACGCAACGAAGTTTTATGTGATTATTATTGGAGAGCTTTCTCTTCAAAGATTCTGATATGTACTACTATAAATATTACCATAATTCAATGATTAGAGTTTTAGGTGCTCAAGTGGCTAACGCTGACTGAATATTAAGTTAATTATAGAAACAAAGTTTTATCATTAAAGAGCTACCTTTCTACTTTAGTTACGTTTTTGGTTTATTTAATACGTTTATATTAAATAGGCTAATAGAAACGTTTTTCTTCTTCGGTAGAAATTATTAATTTATTAACAAGTTATTTACAATACAATTTTTAAAAAATATTATTAAGTGTTATCCAGTGCTAATCACCTTGAACGGTTTAACTTTACAAAGATTTTTCTTTGAAATATCATTTGAATGAATACTTTCGAAGATATCACAGATTTAAAAATACGATAAAAAAATGTTTTTTTTATTTGCTTGTCAAGATTTAAGAAGTCCTTTTAATTTAGTGTTTATTACATACAACTGAAAAATAACTTCATAGATTCTACCTCGCAAACAAGTAGACTCAGGTTATAAAAATGTATAAATCAAAAATGCTGTAAAATATTACAGAATTAAAAATGTATAGTGTCAATGAGTTAGTAGTCAGCATCAAAATTCATTGATTTGTACCGAATTCAATCGATATGTACTTTTTACCTTTAAAACATATAAACCCCTAATTTGTACTCATGGGATATAAGGGAAGACCACTAATATAGAATAATTTTGTTTACTAAAATATTTTTTTTATTCTATTTTAAAAAGGTTTAATATAATTCACTCGACCGATTGAAGTAGTGAACTAATTTAATAAGTAGATAATAATGTTTTCTCTTATAAAGATACATTCTTATAAAACTAAATAAGGGCCTTAAAATCCAATTAGAATATAAAGTGGAGAAATGATCTGAAAAGAAGAAAATAGTTAATCATCAACGTTTATATATATAGCTATATACTTATATAGTGGATTTTGTAGGTAAGAATTTACATTATGTTTGAATATATCTATAAACACATATAGCAGTGTTAATCTGTTTTACATTATAAATAAGTATACAATGAAGAATAAACCTTCACGGGCAGGGATTCGAAAACGTGACCTCTGGGAAATTTCAAATGGAAGACTAACGTAACGGTTTCCTAGAGGATATGGGTTCGATTCCCCTGTATTATTTTTTAATACATCATTGTCTAAAATATAATTAATATTATTAATTAAGTAAATATTAGTACTTTCAAAAATTTATTTCGGTAGTGGCATCTTTTCAATGTTTATCTATACTGCAAAGTTAGAAACATTGGTTAGGATTTTCGAAAGAAACCTAATAGATGTCACCACCGTCCCGATAAAGACGATCACATATAGAATGCTTAATTCACCGAGGCGGACAGCGATACGGTAACTCAGTTGGTAGAGCGACGGGACGGTTTCCCAGTAGTCGCGGGTTCGAATCCCTGCCCGTACCCGGTTTTTTACATTCTATATTTATAAATTTAAATAAGCTTAACATGGCTAAAGACATGTTTAAAGATATTTTCAAAAAAATATTAGTACTTATTATTATTTAGTGTTTCAATAATAGTAAAATATACCCTTTATTTTGATTTTTTTTTTAATATTAAAATCAATACCTTTTCCACAACTTTTGTAACGCGTATAACGAAACTAATTATTATCCACTTTAGTCCAAAATTAAAGTCCCTAACTAAATATTCAGTATGCGTAATTTATTTTCAACTATCTATCCAATCATACCTAAGATACCTTTCTAAATTCCACTTTAGTTTGTTAAAATCATTTTATAAAATAGACAAGAGACTCTTTTAAAGTCTATTAAGTTTTGCGATTATTATAAATACAGTTTGATAATAAAAATATTTAACTAAAATAAAATTATTTATATAGTATATCTAAAATATATATATAAAAAAAAACTGTTTGTGTTTAAAAGAAAATATACTTTTCTAGTAGCTTTTAATAAGTTACATAGAGTTATAAGATTATTACTCTATATCTGTAACTTGAGACATTTAAAGACAGCCTTCAGCGATAGACGGTCCGAAGAAAGCAAGTTAATGATTGAATAACAAAAAATATGCAAGAAAAATTATGATTAAGAATAAAAAAAATAATCTGATATCTATAATTAATAATACTATACTGACTGTGTCTATGTCGTACACATTCCACAAGGAATTTGGTTGAAGCTAATACTTACAATAAAGTTAAGCCAACCTTCTTTACCAGATGTGGTAATAAGTCATGTGTTACCTCACTTAAAACTTTAATTTGGGATACGAATGTACACAAACGAAAGTTGAGGATAAGTTGTAAAATTAAGTTTCTTAAAATAGAGAGTGCTTTGACTATTATTTAGGTATACTACTTTACCTTACTTTTATAAAATTAATTTATCAGTCATGTTAAGAGTATACCTAACATACATATTTAAATATATAAAAATAAATTACAAATATATATAATCGTTAAAAAGCGAGAATTAACTCGAACGAAATAGGTATTACATACCTTATACTTGACTGACGTTTTGACCAGGTTGCACCGGCCGTGGTCACAGACTGACTAATATGTAATAATTGTATGTATTTATAATTATTACATTCATAATCGTCAATCAATCAGTCAATCCTTAGTGACTTAGCGTGGTGAGTTAGTTGCTAAAGAGCTTATTATAAAATGGTATACTATTTTATAATTGAGGATAAATAAGGAATTTGGACTAACATGCATGGTAAGATCAGTGTATTCATAAGATCAATGTATTCATGAGATCACTGTATTCATGAGATCAATGTATTCTAGCACCACAAAAAAAACTGCGAGAGATACAATTTCGCATTTCACAAAAGTTTTTGACCTTTAAAGAATACAATAAGATAGATTTACTTTAAAGCGAACGTATTTTGTTGTTAAGAATAGTTTTTCATAACAAAAATACCGAAATTTATCCAATTCGATAATATTAATAAATATTCTCTAAAAAGGTTTTCACTGTATCTGTAAGTAATACAACGAAATAACGTGTCCAAAGGACTTAGGTATTTTTATTAAGAATTCCGACTTTGATTTTATAAGGATTAAGTACAGAGAAAATCTCTTTATAATAATATAAAATGTATCATCATATTCAGAATGGTTTGCAATAATAATAACAAAAATATCATGTAATCTTATGTATGTTCTCAGTTTTCTTAAAATATTGAAATATTTCTTTTTTTAAATTTGTGGTAATTTTTAATTTTAAAATGTTGATATCTATAATCAAATAAATTAATCGACACAAACAGGAATCGAACTAAAGGTTTTGACTTGAAACTATTCATATAAGAGTTATTTGATTTTGTGTAATTTCAGACTGATTTTTGATTTATCAATTAGTATATTACATAATAATGTGATCTAAAACTAACCTGAAGTACATGAAGAGTACAATCATGTTTCCCCAACAACCAGCCGTTGAGAAGAATATGTAAATGGTGGCCAAAAGTTTTTGTATGACTTCGCTGGGAGGTGGGAAGTTGAGCCAATGTTCGTTTATTAGATTTAAATAGTCATCAGTGAAGTATCCCAAATCACGCCACTTCCCCACAGGCCATAATCGCTTGAATTTCTGAAGTAATTCAGTCTTAATATTCAAAGCGATATTTGAGTTAGAAAGATTTTTCGATTCATTTTTAATGGTCTCCTCGAAACTTTGATTATTGTAGATTTGTCCTCCAATCAGTGGGGAATATTTTTCCCAATCATGAATCACCTCAGTCTCATTACTCTTCAGGTTTATTGAATTATCATTGCAAAAAATGCTTATTAAGATAACTGTCAAAAGCACATATGTTAACATAAATCTCATGGCACTGAATTTTTAGGACGTGTGGATACAAGAAAGAGTCGCAGTGTTTTGCGAAGATAATAATGGTATGTAGGAGCTTGTATATAAGTAGCTAAGACTTTTAGTGGTGGACCCTGGGGAACGTTTTGTATCTATAGGTAAATTGGATTAAAGTGGCTGGCTTTTAGCTCGATCCTCTATAAAGACCGTTAATAAAGATTAATAAAATAGGTTAAAGATTGATAGACCTTGTAAATCACTTATGCAATTGGTTGATAATATGAGCTATGGACTTGTCATATACTACCAGATTATTTTGTATTTGGGTCAATATGACTAATTACTTAAAATGTACGCTCTGAATTTATTTTCTCATTACGTACTAGCTCTTGCTTGCGACTTCGCCTACATGGAAACTTGAAATTGCCTGTTTATATTGCGTCTCTTATATTGATTGCAAGGTTCTATAAAAAGTTCACTCTATTTAATGTTTTTAAAATTTTGCAGACACAAACAAACGAAAACTTAATTTTATAAATAAATATTTAAAAAGGAAATACAAGACTAATTTACGATTAAATCTCATTAAATACTTCGAAACTATAGATAATCATTATAAATTACCAATTGAAAAGCCATTATTAAACTTCTCTACTTTGCAACTGTATATCATTCAATATAATATTTGCGCAACTGAGTTGTCTCCTGTATTGACACGTCTGTATCGCCTCTCTTTCAAGACTGGAATAGTTCCGAAATCCTGGAAGCATGCCAACATGCAACACGTGCCCCAAAAAGGAGCAGTAGTGCCGATCCTGCCAATTATAGACCGATTTCAATCACCTCCATACTCTGCAAGATTATGGAGCGTGTATTGAACTCTTGCCTTCTAGCATACCTAGAAGGTAGCGATCTCCTCAGAGACCGACGGTACCGGTTTCGCCAAAATAGGTTGACTGGGGACCTTCTAGTGTATGCTAAACACATTTTAGGCAAGGCCATCGAGAAGAAAGAAGAAGCGGCCGCGTGTCTCTCTGGACGTCTCGGGGGCATTTGACAGGGTCTTTTGACAGGGTCCAGCAAGCTTTCAGGGTACGGTATATCTCCTGATCTGATCGGTTTTCGATCGATCCGTTCTTTCATGTGTGTCATGGTAATACAGTGACCGGCTTCAGTTTTTAAGCTTAGAGACTTCCTCGAACCTCAACTTTGGTTGGTTCATTGAGTCCAGAACAAGAGCAGCTGCAGGAAATCTTGCTGTTCCTGCGAAGGTCTGGCAGTACTTTACACCGGGATAGCTACTTGTATTATACAAAGCACAGATCCGGTCGAGTGTGGAATAGTGTGGTCACATAATTGCTGGTGCCGCAAAGTCTCATCTTGCGGTTCTCGGCTCAATTGAGAGGCGAGAATAGAGACTTATTGGCAACCCTGAATTGGTCAACGCCGACCTCCGCAGCCTTGACCACAGGCGTAGAATTGCTAGCCTCTCAGTATTCTACAGGATACATTTCGGTAAGTGTGCGCAGGAATTTCACGATCTCATTCCCCCGGCCTCCTTCTATCACCGGATGTTCAGACGCACTGCAGGTATCCTTTTGTTGTGGACATTCCACCCTTACGAACGAAGCGTTTAGCTCCGTCTTTTTTGTTTCGTACAGCGAAGGAGTGGAACCGCTTGCCTGCGTCAGTATTTGCGGCCGAATATAATGTGGATGTCTTCAAGAGAAGAGTGAATAGTTTGCTGGTTTATTGCGCCTTACCATCTATGACTACATTACCACTTTCCATCAGGTGGATATAGTTAAACATTGACCGACATAGTATAAAAAAAATGTCATCGAATTATACGTAACAACAGATTACTCGCATGAAAGTATTAAAAAAGAAGTTTTTGCTAGAACTATAAAAAAATGGTTGAGTTATCAGATAAATATATAAAAGCTTTTTAAATTTATAGTAATTTTATCCTACTACGATAATACGAAAGTAAAGTACGATACGTACAGAAATTAATATCCTAATACGACTGCCTGTCTTAAAGGTCTGAGAAACCTTTTCTGCGAATTGAGATATCATATTGCTACAAGCTACAGATAATACAGTAACTCTATTTGCAGAACGACAAGGTGGTACCGCAGTCATCCCTGGTTTTGTGACCGTTTGAGGTTATTTCTGAGGTTTAAAATTTTTAGTTCTTTATTTATTTTTAATGTATATAAGCTTATGTTCAATCAAACATTTCAGATGATTAAAATTAGTACATGTTACTAATCTGTTGTTCTCTTTATTAGCTATATTTTTTACTAAGTGTTTTGGAAAAAATAATAAAAAATATAAACAATAGTTAAGAAGACAAATAAAGTTTTATTTAGTAGCTATTTCTTTACCAATAAATAACAGTTTTATATTACAAGGTCTTACGTTCAAAGTATAAAAAGAAGTTTTAGAAACTTCACACGACTACTATAAAGAAAGATCGAAACTTTAATAAAAGACTAGAACTAGACTTATTCTTTTTTTCTTTTTTTGGAACAGTTTTATCGTAATGTAATGCGATTTTGTTACCAAATGGATAATAAATTTGGGTATAAGTCAAATTAAAACCATTTTTTCTTGCTTGATTTGTTGGAAAAATGGAATATAAATTAATTTTTCGAACCCAAAGCGAAAATGAAGAAACTACTATTAACAAGAGGACTGTTTAAAAGAGGTAAGTTTAATAACTTTTCGGTTTTTAAGTTGAGTCTATATTGAAGCGACACAAAGAGAATTTAGTACTGTAAATTTGATTTGCAAATAAAATAACTTGAATAGGAAGGGAGATGATTTTTGGGATAGCACTTAAAACTTTTGAATATAATTTTAATTGTCATCCATCTTTATGGATAAGAATTTAAATAATATTTAAAAGTAAAAAGAGGATTATTTATTTTAATAAATAGTAAGAATAGTTGTCAATCTAATAAATAATTAATAAAAACCTAATTCCATGGCGTACATTAACTAGAACTCAATTAATTGTTAATTAAATTTGAGATTAAAGACACAGAAATTACAAGCCCTGAAATTCATTCAGATGAATTCCATTCGGATGTATGTCTAAAACATCTGATATCTTAAGATAATAATAAATTATAAATGAAAGACCTAGACTTTTTAGGACATTTCAACAAAAGAAACTACAGTTGTCAAACATAAGCCCATAATTAATTAAAAACGGAACGATGTATATATATCATTATAGTTTATTGATGTATATTTATTTTTAAGCTGTTATGTTTAATTAAATTGCATTCTTCGTCTTAAGATTCGTTGATCGGACGAGAGGAGACGTGACGTGAACTCTAAGTTGGATCATATTAGTATGTTACCAATACTTTTAGGACTGTGTAGGTCGTAGGTATTTTTTTTATCTATAACACTTTTATACTATTTTAGACAATAAGTATATATGTTTTTAAATTATTAATTATGATAAAGATTTAATTATGATTCTGAAACTTACCCGTTATTTGCTGTGACCTGAGCATTAGTTTATAGTTAATTGGGATTAATTTTATTTTTTGGTTGATAGATTACTAAATTCCTTTAATCTACTAAGGCTATTAGTATAAAGCTTGTATACTACTATATCTTCTTTCCCAGCTCGCAGAAACAAACAAAAGAAAGGGAATGCAACTACGGCACACGTAATTAAAGAGATAGCTGGTCCATTCAAGTAATTGTAAGCTATATGTAATTGCTAATTTATATCACATATAAAGATCCTCTCTATTTTAAGCTCTTGTTTTCAAAATTATATTTTTTTAAACTGTATAATTGTATTACATTTATAGGAGATAGTTTACTGCAAATAATAATATTAATTAATAGAAGTTATAGTAAATAATACAATAAATAATAATAAATCATCAGCACAGTGTCGACTCTACATTTTAGCCCATTATTTATTTAACTCTACTATGAATGACTAATTCCTGCTTCACTATCACTTCAATAGTACCATTATCATTATTAATAATATAATTTCAAATACGTATAAAGTAGACCTTTGATTATTTGATGGACTTTTAAGATACCAGCGATTGCAAAGAGCTTTGCACAGACAATATATCTGAGGGCTATTAGCTTTTACTAGAGCAGACTCTATTATTCTCTAACTATTCTCTGTCCCAATTTTACGGTCGTTGCTTACGTAACGATAAACGGGAAATAGAAAATAAAAAATTCTCATATTCCGCCCAAGTAACTAAAGTGTAGACAAAGTTTACTCGTATCAGAAAATTTATTAGTCAATTCTTGCTGTTTAACTTAAACAAACTCATTCAAAGCTTTTTTATTTAAATTGTTAGCTGGCTGAATTATTGCACTATCAGGACATTAGATGAATTATGTTTTTTTTTTTCATATATGAAACATGGGTATATTACATTAATGTACAATATTTTTCTTTTAGCAAATACAAATAGCGCTGATGATTTGTCGACTCCTGGTCACGCTATATACAACTGCGAAAAACAAGGTAATTCATGGAATGTTCCACACCCTTCTATGGTTGAATGATTGCGCAAATTTCTTTTTGTTTGATCGATTGAATCCAATGCTCGTTATACGTGCACTCATACTAAGTACATTAATATTTTACAATTTCTAACACTTTCGCCAATTCGCTATTTTATAAATTAGACGTCACTAGACGTTTGGTTGAACTACATGTCAGTTCATGTATTGTTCGCAAATTTAATAGCAATTTTAGCGCAGAATGCGTAAAACATTCACTTACTAACAGTATAGCAGCGATCTCAGATGCTGCTACCAGAGTTATTTATCTAGCTATTGCATTATATATTTTCTAGTGCATCAATGTAAAATATTCTTCTAATGCGGTCATTTACTGCTTTCATTGTACTATCGTAAATATAATTGTTTTGTTATTACGATTGTTGAAAGTACTCTATGCAAGATATCGTCTACTGTATTTGTTTTAGAAATCATAGCATTAATCACGAAATAATAGCATAAGTGGGTATGTGATCCCAATAAACATAATTCTCTAATAAATGTAACCATTGACATGTTTCTCCATATTTGGCAGTTCGAGAAATTCGAACGAATTGGTCCACCAACGTTAACTAAAAATAACTGCAAATAAAAACAATGAATAAACGAATAACGAATCTTTATTGCTGGGGTGACCTTGTAATTGCCTTCAACAGTTGAATATATATTTAGGTATCCCGAGTACAGGCTATGCTGTCCTGTCAAAGCAGCGGTGAATACAAAAAAAAAAAAAAAAAACAATTGTTGTCGTTTACGACATCCTCAATTTTATCTTGTCATTATTGCTCAGCCGTTATCTTTTATAGAGTCACGAGGTACAAGTACAGATAGGTGGTAACATCATTGCCCTTAACTGTATCAGCTGACAACGCACGGATTGACGATTATGTTCAGAACACAGTCCATGAGTCACGTTCTTCTTTATCAATCATTCACTTTATCATCATGATCAAAATTATTTGAAGTAGTCAAATAATTTTGATCCTTAATTCATATGATTTTATTGTCTTATTTTTGATCCTGTAAAGGATGTAATACACACGATTTAGTTATCTTTTCTGACACTATACAGAATAGAACTCATTATACATTGAGCTTTTCCAAACACATAATATTTTACAATCTTACATGAACGCTTTGGGGTTTTTCTAGAACACTAATGCTGTTATATCCTGACGATAGCTGGATAATTTACCGGGTAATAACAGAATAGTGATTTTGATGCATATTGAGTTCTAAGTGAAATTAATAAATAAATCTCGACAGCCGCATTGACAAATAGATTATAGCATCTTGCTATTTGTGATTGTGCCTACAGCCTCCTACATACGTTGGTGGGGAGATATTAATTCAGATAATACTATTTGCATTTTCATCTGTTCATAGCATAGGGTAAATGAATGAATATTTATCAGATTGTAATTTATTCTGATTTAAATCTATATCTAGATATAGATATGTATATTAAATTTGGGTTATTCCAAATTATTTCTTGTTTATGTTTACATTGATCCGCCCTTGATACTATTATAATTATTATTATTGATAAAAAAACATGTATCTGATGTAAATGATTCATATCGGATCTTATTTGGCGAATACATACAAAAAAAATACATTTAGCAGAATTGCGCAGCAGAATCTCCTTTTTTAAATTGGTTAAATAAAGCGAGGAAATTGCATGTTCATTTATATGTCCATAATAGGTAACAGAAGAGGTTTACACCTTTAAAGTAGTTTTTTTTTTCTGTTTTTTACAACATTCTCTATATTCTCCTCGGAAAAGTATTAGGTGATATTCCAAAAATATACAGCTTTTGATCAGAATGACATGTAATCTCATTGATTCGAGTGGAAACCTCAAAGCATTGCAATATTCACAAAGTTTTGGTCTTTGGTCCGAAATAGACCTATTCATTGTCAGCGTAATCGCCTGTTGGATTGGATGGATTGGATGTTGGTTGGATATCTTCAAAACGTTTATACGTACATCAGTCGAAACTGCCAATTAATGAAGCTCAAGCTGTCAAAACTGATTATGATTGGATATCAATCTGTCAAAACTGAGAATTAAAGAATATATGTAAAAAAAATCAGTATTTGTAAATTATTATTTTACTGACCATTGAGACATATTTCTGTATT
This sequence comes from Napeogenes sylphis, assembly GCA_959347405.1. Lineage (NCBI taxonomy): Eukaryota > Metazoa > Arthropoda > Insecta > Lepidoptera > Nymphalidae > Napeogenes > Napeogenes sylphis. The sequence goes on along the minus strand of OY365788.1, from coordinate 21,182,471 downwards.
TATCATGTTGCAACAAAAAAATCATGTTTTTTAAGAATACTATTTTATACGATAATTCTCATGAAACGAACAAAAACAACAAAAAAGATTTAACCATTTTGTTGCAATCATTCTGAAGTTATATCTGTACAAACATTTGGACCCGTCCTTATTTAATAGGTCGGGGGAAAAGTCTTTTCGAATATAGTAGTTATGGCTAGGAATATAAAGCACATAAATATTATTTTCACAGTCTACGTGAACGGGGTAACGGGCAACAGTTAGTCATAATTTAATTTTAATTTTATTTTATAAATCGCTATCTAACGCCCTTCTTTTTGATAGCAAGAACCTATTCATCCAGGAGGATGGGTTTGCTTGTAAACATTATTATAAACAATATGGCGTCCAAAATCCACCAATTTTCTTTTTTTATTATACCCTGTGTCACCTTACACACATTTTACCCACACACAAAGTCATAGAAGAAATGTTGTTGGGATTGATGTAGAGGCTGCCTGCAAGAGTTGGCCAATTAATTACAAATAACCCTGCATATTAGCGAGATGAACTTGTAATAAAAAACTTCTGCTGTACGATTTGTAACTGTCTGGTTTTAATTACATTAAAAAGGCTACATTTTAAAAAAAGAAACGAGTAAAACGTTTTTCTTACCATTTTTAATTTGTTTTTTTCGGTCAAATAAGTGAATCTTATGAAGAAATTCGATACACTATAACGTTTTAATATAAAAAAAACTCAATTAAAAAAAAAACACCTTCAAAAACACAAAAACCGGTCCAAAAAGGATAAAAATAATATTATTAAGTACTCACTAAAGTTGTTGCGTCGATGTCTAGGGGGTTTTCTTAATTTTTAATTTAATTTTTCCTCTGCTTTTTTTAATGATTTTATTTTTTTCTATGTTGTACGTGAACTTACAAAGACACTAATTTCACTTATTTAGGGTTTTACTATTAATATTTTATAAGAACCTTTCACCAGCACCAATAAAAGCTCCATTTTTAAAGTGGACCGAGATCGGCATGTCCGTAGTTACAACGTACCTAAAGAATTGGAAATTGAACACAAAACAGTTTAGACCCGTTTTAAAAAAGCTGGGACCACAAAAAAGCTCGATATTTGAGACGTAATGACACCGACCCGTTCTTAAAAAGATTGATAACTGTTGATGCAAAGTGGATCACATATGGTAAATGCGTGGGAAAATGGTCGCGTTCAATGGTCGGTCAGGCTTCACAGACTGTGGTTAAACCCGGGCTAACTCGCAATAAGGTGATGCTGTGTGTAAGGTGGGACTAGAAGAGCTTTTACTGTCAGACAGAATCATCGATTCGGATCTTTACTGGAAACAGCTGATGAGATTAAAGCAAGAACTTGAAAGAAAGTCGGATCCTACAAGATGGCAAAAAGTTATAGAACAAAATGGTACATATATAGGTACTATAAATAAATGTAAATAAACTTTGAAAAAAAAATGTCTGGATTTTTCATATAAAATGCGAAGATAATTTTCCTCCACCAATTATATAAAAAAATAAGAGAGCCTTCAATTATTTCAATCAAACAGTAATACTGCCTGTTCAGCATGTTTTGATTAGATTCGTTACAATAAGCGACTATATCTAATTATAATTAGTGCACTTTTCCATTGTATTGTTGAGTATTGACAAAATTTCTCTGGATATAATATGATTTTTATAACATTTGTAGTCCTCGTTACATAATATCAATTATGTTTTGAAGCTACTTGTTATATAATTAATTTATCGGATCAATGGTTACATGGAATGCTTATATTAAATTCCTTACCGATCGATCAAACTTGGGTACCAATTATAGCTAAAACATTTCGATTCTATCGGAACTGATTTATTATAAAATTAATTATATTCAAAGTTGTAATATAATGTCAGTTCGTGGAATATTACATGAAAATAGATATTTTCACTATTATGAAAAGAGGAATCGCATGGAACTTCCGAAGAAAATATAGCCTTCGTTTGAGCTTTCTAATGCAAAGATATTCTGTCAGATGTCGTTGTTTCTTCATGCTAAAGATACCTAAATATTTTGTTACATCATTTTCATGCACAAAGACAGATAGCGCTGGATATTTGTTATAAAATAAGATTGTAGTCAAATACCATTAGTGCAACAAAATACATCCAACTTATGTAATCGTGTTACTTAGAAAATATCTACTAAATATTCTTTTAATTGAAATAAATGTTCATACCATATAATAGTTTAGAAAAGAAAGATGTGAATAAAATGAAATTATATCTTATTTTATTTACTTTATATGCTGTTTATCTAACAATGTAATTCAAATTGTAATTACGTATAGCAACTTTGTTTGAATAAACCGAAATATGTTTCTCATTCGTATCTTATCGTATGAGAAGATTTATTGCATGGAAACATACGTAACTCTTTGGATTTCGTTACTGTGACAAAGGTACAAAGGTTTCATTGTTGTAAAAACGCCTGACCGTCAATTTTACGCGTCTCTTTTATGTATTCAATTAAATTAAGTGCGGATCAGATTTGTCCTATTAGTGTTCCGTTTTGTAAATTAAATAAAATATTTAGTGAAAGAGGAATATAATTATGAAGTAAATTATTAAACGTAACGAAATTATATAACTTTATTAATGGATTTCTAATAGAAAATTAATTACAAAAAAAAAGGAGTAAGAAAAAAGAATAGCAACATAATGTTCAATTTAACTATTAATTGTTTGCTATAATGGACAATATCGAGAAAAAGGTTTTAGTTTAAATGCATAAAACAAAGTCTTTATGAAACTGTAACTATGTTAATATGGGTCAATCAGATTTATTCCGTTATATAGTTTTCATAATAACAAATAATATGATATAATAATTTTATTCTGTTATTTGAATTTAATAGTATTAATTAATTAATTAGGTATAGTTTAAATAAACAGTATTTATTGAAAACATAAACTGTCCCGTAAGCCGAGTGGTTAGAGCAGACGCTTAACGTATAGCGATGCAAGGGTCCGATGCTCGGGTTCGATTTCCGACAGGGTATATGTGATGTGTGTTGAGCATAGATGTCTGTAATTCTGGGTTTGATCGTTTATTAAATATATTCTCAGTATTTATAATGTGTATTTCTGAGTATTTGTATCGTTGTTTAAACCCTTAACACAAGCAAATAATTTGTTTACTTAGGGTTAGATCAAATTGTGTAATTTGGCCTGTATATTATATTTTTATGTATTACTTGTCTTTCTGTAAATGAAAATAATGTTTAGATTTGTTAAAGCAATCAAATTCAAACAACATGCTTTGAATTTCATTTGTTTCAATTTACATCAAAGAGCTTTTTTGTAATTGTAATAACAATGCAATGTCCTCAGTGTTTTTGTTAGCGGCCATCGTTTCCAGCCGGCATCATGCCAAAACATCTCCGCACGTACTTTGAAGATGCTGCCTTCATTCATTTGATTGGAACTTGGACCGCTGCTCATTTTGGAGACCTGTTATAAGTACTTTTTCTGGTCTGGTTTATTAGTGGTCTGGAAATAAATTATGATTTCTCATTTGGCAATCAAAAATATTTATAACTTGATAAGTTATTCATTTTTAATTTATGTATATCTCTTTGATATGTTAATAACAGAAGCAAATAAGCTTCTATAAGCAAGATATCTGTATAACCAGGAGAGCTTTTTTATGCAAAAGATACCGTTCAAAATCTCTTTTTTTTTTAAAACCTTTGATATTTGTAGCATGTTTGAAAATATTATGTCTAAAATATTTTTAGTTAGTTTAATTAAAAAGGACTAGCTTTAAGTTTAGAAATTAAAATTCATAGATATTTTTATTCATAGAACATACAAATAGGGTTATTGAATATTTAACACAATGGTTTTAGCACTGAGCATTTTAATTATCAAATCAGTGTCAATTCGCCCTGACAAGTAATTTGTGGGTTGACATGCACCATTTATGTATCTGTTAATACTCAGAACTAAACTAGGTTTATGTATCAATAGTGTATGATAATCCTTTGTGTTAATGGATTACTGATTGCTCTCTGATTAAGAGGGATTATTTACAAAACCGCGGTTTTAATATTAATTATTAATTAATAATCTATCGGTAAAATACATTTTATAATTATTTAAACTGTAATTATCTTTAAATAGAAGACAATTTAAATTAATTGAAAACGTTTATTCAAGTAAAATAAAAGTACTTTTTATCCCACTTTATATAATTTTTATTTAATATCCGTCAGCATTGCAAATGAGATTCAATAAATAGCAAGACATTTATTGTGTATAACCAAAGTGTAAAAATGAATGTTATATTTATTATCTGTTAGCTTTTGTCAACTGTATTCAGTGGCAAGTTTAAAAAATTGTGTTGAAGTTTATGACAAGCGTAAGTTATTGTCGACTTAATCCGCACGTCGCAGAACGGACACGAATCTTTTGTGAAGGCAAAAATCTTTTCAAGTTTGAAAAAGCCTTCTTATGTTATTTTGATTTATGTCTAAATTGGCTTAGATTAAAACCCCCCGGGTTTTTTTGGAAACTTTTGCATTTGTTACTTGAAATAAATATTTTAATAAGAAATATATTTTTTTGGGTTGAAACAGGGATGAGGTTTTGTCTGAAAGTCCGAAAATTTTAACAGACGCATACTATATGTTAATGGGGCGAAAAACCAAGGTCAAAAATCAGCTTTAGACATTTTCACATAACTTTTTTTTATAACAATTAATAACTATATAACGTTAGTAAGTTTTGTATTAAGTGGAGTCAAACATGACCTAGTTGAACCTTCTCGTTTATGTTTTAACATATTCAAGATTATGGAAATTAAAACGACGAGTCCACACTACTTATTTTAGTAAAAGTGATTATTTTGAATGAAAATTGCTTAATTAGTTTACTTTTATGCAGAACATATTGAATACTGTTCTCAGAAAAGAATATTGTTTTTTTTTTAGGAGTCAATGATCAATAAAATAAAATTATCAGTATTTAATTTTGTGAATAGTAACTTTTAGTTCTTATTAGTAATTTTACTACATACAGAAAAATATGAAGTAAACATTTCATTTTGACTCCTTTTTTCTCTCTCATTATCTCTCTGTATGAAGGGTCCGTTTATGAACCAAATTTGGAAAAGTTACAGGTTTCCACGTTATCTGTTACAGACCAATTTATGTTATATTAAATCTTATTTATGATTAATATTAAAAATAGTCCAGTATATATTTATTAAATATTTATATAATAATATCTACATTATCCTTTCATTTACTAAAACTTACTTATTTGTTAATTTATTTATTTATTAAAAGTAACCAGTGTAAAGATAACTCACCGTGTATTTATTTTTTTCTTAATTTATTTATTTATTAAAAGTAATAAATGTAAAATATTTCTAATCATAAATTACTTTATGTTTTGTATAAAACTCAACACAATTACATTTTTTCCACCACATTCAGTATCACCCTATAACAGTGACAGATTTATTACACACTTAAATACTTTCGTATTTATTTTATGTATACTTATGTTTTATCTATATACATTACATATATGGAGTTTGGAGTAGAGTCGTTACATTTAAATTTAACTGGATCTTTATATTAATTCTAGGTTTGATAAAAAAAAGTAAGTCAGTCCAAATCAGATATTCTAAAATGATAAAAGTATCATGTGAAATAATTAACATGGCATTTCCAATTGAAAGAATAATGGTACCATGTTTAATCTTTAAGAAGACCAAAGATGTTCGCTTTCATTAAAGATTGCCTTCATTGATCAAATGCATGTCTATCGACTGAAAATATTTATAGAACCGGGCAGGGGTTCCTGAAATGCAAAATGTAGACGCTCGCTCGCTATCTTGCATTTTTTCACGTCTAACTAAATAAATATTTTATTCAAATCAAATACCTTTGATTATTATTTAACTGAAATATGATGATTATTTTATTATTAATTGTTTAATGCTATTTCTTCTAATTATATGGCATAACTTAGCACTGTAAAATTTATCTCTTTTAAGGTATTTAGAGGACCTAAGAATAATTACACGAGACATGATCGAAATACGAAAGAGTTTCACGTAGGGCAACGCCAAAGTGACATTTCTTTGATAGGGAGTATGGGTGTAAGGGCGAGGGCGCTAGGGCGCGGGGGTGAGGCAAGGGGGTGGCGCGCGGGGCAGGCGGCCGAGGCGTGTCGGCGGCAGTCAGCACCGCGCACCGTCCGGGCCGTCGCGCTTTACGTAACGATGCCGGATCCCGTAAGCTGATGGGCCCGCTCGTCTGGTGGCTGGCGGCCTGCTGCCTGGTGCACGCCGTCGCCGCCGGCAATCCTGACGCCAAGCGCCTCTACGATGACCTTCTCTCCAATTACAATAAACTTGTGCGTCCCGTTGTCAACAACACCGACGTGCTCCGCGTCTGCATCAAGCTTAAACTCAGCCAGCTCATCGATGTCGTAAGTGCATTAATTGATAAAGTTACTTAATCCCCAAACTTCATCTTCGGCAGTGCTGCTCCGTGAGATCCGTCTGACCTAAATCTTCGACTGAGGGTGCATTGCGAATGCATTCATAGTTGCACTTGCGCGCAGCATATTTGGAATTTAAATAGACACAAATCAAGTCCAACGACCCACTTTTCACAAAATACAGAATGATCAAACCATCCATGTAAAAGCTTTTAGACGGAGAATAGTAGATAAGTGTCGTCTTCGCGCGTCCTCGTACACCCATTCTCGTAAGGCGCCGCGCTGTCTCTCTTTATGTATTTTGATTTTAACTCTATAAATCTACGAATAAAGGTTGTGTTATCGTGCTATTATATTCTATACTTGCACACGATCGTAAATCATAGATTAATCATATTCTTCAGATTGAGTTCAGCGTTATTTTTGTAACGGTTAAACCATTATGATTTCAATGCAAAATGATAAGTCATTTATGTTTTGTGTTACTTACAAAGGGTTCTTTTTATTCATATTAAAATGAAAAAGATTGATCATTTGATTTAATTTTAGGTAGAATAAGTTTATTTTATTCATTCTCCACATAAATAGATACATTAAAAGAATTAAACACATAAATAGTTATTGCTTTTGGTATTAAATTAACTTAATTAGGGTGCAGGGACGTGCGACACAGCTCTTATAGATAAGAGACATACAACTAATTGATTCTTATCAAAATACAACCAAGTTCTTACTTTTGTATAAGGAGGGATGCAGAGTAAGAACTGGCTGATTGAAGATGTTTCAGGAAGGAGTTGAGGACCATCCAGTAATACTCGAAACAGATAATCCAATCAATGATCAAATATAAACCACTAGAACTATTAGCTGGATATCTTCATAGGATACAAATATAATGATTTCCTCTAAGAATATAATTAATAACAAAGAATTTGTTTTGATATATTGAGTATATCTAATATAGAATGGTTTAGATATTTTGAAATTTACGTGGTTTCTCGTTTTAATTGAGACAATATTGACAATAGAAAGGCCATGGTTTTTATTGATACAGTAAATATAATAAAGGTAGTTTACTCTTCATAGATATACTAGTATAGATACATTCAGTTTAATTTGTATAACAACATAAGCTAAAATATTAAAAGTATGCAAATGATTACAATTTTATCTATTATAAATAATAATTAAAATGCAAATGGTTTTTAAACGACACAACGTGGCATAATTTGGCGCTAAGACAGCTATCAGAAATGGTTTTGTTACAAAACGATGTGGGCGGCCATTACTCAAATCTTGTTTCGAAATCCGAAATACTTGACCTAATATCGGCATCTCTGAAGAATCCTGTCTTAAGCACGCAATTCAGCTTTTGATCACACAAACATTATTCATACCGACATTATCCTCACTTGAGATACTTGTAGCGGTGAAACATTTTATCAAAATACATTTTACATCGTGGAATTACATTTTAATGTTAAACTTAATACCAAAATTCTTCGCCATTTATAAAACACTACGAATCTAAATTTAATTTTGATGTATACGATAAATACATTTTTGTCAAGATGCAATTAAAAATAATGATATGATATAGCTTATGCCAATTTCATCGGCGTAGAATGCATACAATGCTATCATATTTTATCCGGGCCTAACAGATGAAATTAAATGAAACTTGTAGATTCAAGTGTAAGATAGGACATCAAATTTATTTCCACTTCCGTATTGTTAAAACAAACAGTTAAAAAATAGACCGCAATTATATACAGATATCTTTTGACAATACTAAAGTACAAAAGCAACGCTTTATAAGAGCATATCTCACGCTTGCAAGCGCTAGTCTATATATTATGTAGGTCTTAAAAATATTTGTATGAGCTTTTAAGTATACAAATTCTAAAATTAGGAGCTTTATGGATTCAGTAAAAAATATTTATACGGTTTATAAAGCTTCCTTAAAACTTTCATTCATTTCCTGTGTGTTTTCTTGTTCTATTAGTTTATTATATTATTTTTGGACTTGAATTTCAAACTAGCTCATGACTTCGTCCCCGTGGACTACGGAAGAATGTTACACGTACAGAATATTAGTTCAGAACTACTGATAAGCTCGTAAAAGAAACAGCGTTATCCATTTCCGCCATATTTTTTTAAAGGCACTTCCTGTTATTGGTTGTAAAAGCTCGTAATGTGATGTTATATAGCCTATAACCTTCCCTCTTTAAATGGCTATCAAATATAGAGACACATCAATTTAAATTTGATATATTCAAGATATAATAATCATATATGAAACAGGAATAATACTGTTATTTGATGAATTCATACGATTGAATGTTTAATATAAACGTATATACAGTATTTGGTAGAATGTTGGTATTTTGCTTGGTACAAGAATAAGAATATTTATACAATACCTTGTCTTTGATGTATTCTATTCATTCGTAGGATTGATAAATGGATGCTTCAAAGTAAGGATAAAAGGATATTTTTGATAAATTACTTATTTATTGTTTCTATCACAGAACAAAATATCCATGTGTGAGTATAGAAAGTATATTAACGGTAGATAGAATGTTATATAATGAGATATTAAAAATAAATAACGATAATGTTGAAAATTTCAAACTCTATCGTCAAAAGCACTGCAATGGTAATTTATAACGTCAGTAGAGTGTAGAGCGTCATTACTCTTTACGACTACTGATAAAGCATTAGAAAGGTAGAGAAAATGGTTCAAATAAACCTGCCACTTCTTTTGCTATTTACATTAAAGCACTCTATTTGTCTTAATAAATGTTACCAGCGTGGGTGTTGTACTGTGATTCAATTATTGCGGAAACAGAATTATATTTTAACAAGTTTTATTTAATTGTCGTCTAGAATGAAACAAATAATTAAATATTTTAATAGCATTCATGATTAAACATAAAATTTAAAGCATTTATTTATAAGATTAAACTAGGAAATAGCTTTAATAATTGAAATGCTTTAAATAAACCACTTCATTTGAACATTCCATATTATTCATGAACGGTTCAACAATTGTTAACATTTTACGAGTAAATTTTTTTATGAGATAGCTTTTATATATGAATTTATAGCTTATACAGATGTTCTTATTTATTTATTTTTTATAATAATCTATTTAACCATAAAAAAAATACAAAAAAAACTTTTCATAATTATCATTAGTTTTATGACAGATGTGAGTAAATGTTTCAGTAGATACATTCATTCAACGCTTATTCCGACGAAGCCCAAAAAGGCTAATTTCCGCTCAAAGGAAATCGTACCACGAATATAGTCCGCCTTTCAATGTTCCACATCGGTAGTCATGAAGTGGGGTCATATCAAGTATACCTCATGTACATTATCTGCCTTGTTTCTGAAAATAAGTACCTTGTGGTTCTTTCAGTTCTGACTCCATTCACATCGGCTCCATTCACATAAGCCAGAGACATCATTTTCTGTCCGGCTCATGTGGAAAACCACAAAAAAAACCTATAAAGTTTTTATTTTTAATACACATTTAATGTAAAATAATATGTTATTTGATTAACTCTACCATCAATATATATATTTTACATTTACTCCTTGCTGAAACTTGAAACTTTGGGAACTGTCAGATGCAAGTCAGGTTAGATTAATTGGTTGTTTAAAGCATTCAGTAAATATACGATGTTATGAAACCAACGTAATAATTAATAGCCATATATGACTTACACGATATAATAATTATGTCACCACATCCTTTTCACATAAATCACAAAAATAAAACTTTTATCTGCTACTTTTTAATTAAATCTTTTTAACGTTAATTAATTTAACGATCCTTATATCATTAACTAGAATTAAAACATTAACTAAATATGTTCTTATCCTATTAATGAAAATAAGAAGCAACAACCCTGTGCCGAGTTATGGGTTTTCTCATTTAATATTAACCTTTATTTGCCCAACGATCGCGATAATATTAAATCATAGGGAGAGAACGAAAATACCAATATTTAGTTTCATTACTAACTGATACTGGTCGATATTAATTAATCAGTAATGGAAAAGTACCATGAAATCAGTGACCTGTTGGTGTTGCGGTTAGTGACCCTGACTACTGAACCAAATGTAGTGAGTTTGATTCCTACATAGTACAATTCTATGTATTATATACATATAGCTTTTTTGAGTCTGAGTGTACCTTGTGTTCTTTATTGATAAGTATGTAAAGCACATCGCTACCCGGGTTAATATGATCCCTAATGCCAGTTAAGTCTTTTTAAAAGAATCAAATAAATAAAACAAATAATATGAATTCATTTAAAAATGAAATGCCTTATAAATAAATAAAACTTTTAAAATATTTAAAATAATACTTTCATCAAAACAAACATCTTATTATAAGTATGTGAAGTACCTTCCGACACAGGGATAATATAATACCTAATAGCGGTGATGTCGTGCTTAAAAGAAACAAATACGTTAAATAAATAATGCGAATTCATTGAAGAATGAAATGCCTTATAAATAAATGGTATTAAAATAAAACTTTCACTAAAAACATCTAAGTTCAGTCAGCGGTTGCTCTCGTGATTTTAATTTAGAGAGCTTTCCGTTTTTTACGATTGTAATTTAACGCTCACTCACAATCTTCTCTTTATAAAAGAGAATATCCAGCCAAATTGTAATATTTCAGTTTATGGAGCTAAAGACCGGAAAATTAAATTCCTTCTTATACGTATCCATTAGGCATACTTCCTATTTTTTCCATTGCATTGATTTGTTTTTATATATTTATATTGCAATTAAAACAATACATATTTTACAAATATAGTTTTTCAATTTCAAGGCATTTTCAGCGTCAAAGAAACGACTTTTTGATTTCCTTTTGATATCATAATTCTTAGTAATAAACATTTATGTAACCGACTGCTTATATCGTGGTTATAAGATTGTAAAGATAAAGATAAAGGCAATAACTCTGATAAATAAACATAAGCTATAAGATATGAGTACGTACTAGTCACTCCAGTCACGTCCCACTGGTCCGGGAAATCGAAATAACGTAGAACCATATAAGATGATACTTGAAAAAACTCAAATGGAATTACTACCGTTGTTAATATATGAAGTATTATGGTAATATTTATTTATTTTATTTTTATAATCTAAAAATTTTAAAAATAGATGACGTTGAAAATGCAGGAAGCTTCGGAAAACTCAATAAAAAAAGTTCAAAATATTATACAGCTAGCTTTTGCCCACGGCTTCGCCGTCTCGCTGTTGGTAAAGAACTATCTGAAAGTTTTGTTTTTATCCCTCGGGTACAATACTTTTTGGGATGAAAGGTACCCTATTTTCTTTACCTGTACTCCTGACAACGTAGTTAAGCTTAACAGACAAACAAAAAACTCAAATTTTCATTAATAATATTAATTAGGGTATGTGCTATTGTAAAATATATATTATATTGTTTCTTTTTACAGAAAAAATTGTTGAACTGTTGAATTGAAAAAATTATACAGGTTGTTACCAAAATATATATTTTTTGGGAATCGGCAACCTACCAATACACGACTAGATATACAGACATACAAACAAATAGACAAAATGAAAAACCATTGTTTTGGGTTCTCTTGCTTATATCGGCCCCCATTATGTTTTTTAAGTATATTCCATGCACAGAAATCAATTATACACTTTTACTATATGCAAGAAGAAGATAATTATCTGACTTATTTGGATTGTATAATATTGTTTGTTTTCACTTAAAGTTACATCTCTGAAGTTAAAATTAATATTGTGATGCTGGAGGAAAATCGCAATACGAATTTCATTTTTGTTTGGACCAATGACCGCTGTTTTCAGGTCGAGTTTTGTTAAAATATTTGTTATAATGTACGCATTTAAACTGCGTTACGGTAGTTTGGCTTATGTGCAAATTATATCCGACTCAATGTAATTTTACATTGTAATATCATAAGTTATTTGAGTAGGTAAATCTACATGACCGTGTTTTATAGGTCCGAATTGATAATTAAATGCAATTTTATATGTTTAAAAAAAAAATATAAAAGTGTATGGCTAATATAAATCCCTATTAATATTATAAATGCGAAAGTAACTCTGTATGTCTGTTTGTTACGCTTTCCCACCTAAACCACCAAACCGATTTTGATAAAATTCGGTATGAAGATAGAACTTTTTTTTTTTTTTTTTATGTAAGAGGAGGGCAAACGAGCTTGCGGGTCACAGATGACTTGTGATCACCGCCGCCCATGAACTCTTGCAACATCCGAGGATTTACAAGAGTGTTGCCGGCCATGTAGGTAGGAGTAAACGCCTTTTTTGAAGGTATCCATGTCGTACCGATCTGGAAATACCACCGAAGGGAGTTCGTTCCACAAGCGAGTGGAACGTGGGAAAAATGTCCTTGAAAACCGCACAGTAGAGGATCGCCACGCATCCAGATGGTAAGGATGATATTGGAGGCGATGGCGCGCTGTGCGGTGATGAAATTCGGCGGCAGGCATCAGATCGAATAGTTCTTCGGAACATTCCCCGTTGTAAATGCGGTAGAAGACGCACAAAGAAGCCACGTCTCTACGCAATGCCAAAGAGTCCAGCCGTTCGCAGAGCACCGGGTCCCCGACAATCCGAACGGCTCTCCGTTGTACGCGGTCAAATGGTAGAAGCTGATATTGGGGTGATCCGGACCAGAGATGAGAACAGTACTCCATGTGTGGCCGGACCTGCGCCTTATAGAGCGCAAGTCTTTGGCCAGGTTTGAAATACTGCCTCGATCTATTAATCACTCCCAATTTCTTCGAGGCCAACTTGGCCTTGCTCTCCAGATGACCACGAAACTGACAATCGCTCGAAATGTCGAGACCCAGTATTCTGATACTTGGCGAGGCAATGAGGGGAGTGCTCTCGAAGAGCGGTGATACGACAAATGGAGTTTTCTTAGTGGTAAACGCGCAAACTTGTGTCTTCAGGGGATTGAACTGTACGTGGTTCAGTTCACCCCACTCAGAGATCAGCCCCAAGGAGGTCTCTATAGAAGACACAAGTTTCTTTCGGCACTCGTCGACGTTTTCCCGAGAGAGACCTGCACGGCCGGAATATACCGCATCCCCAGTGCTGTCATCCGCATAACAATGTATGTTGGAGATATCCAGCATATCATTGATGTGCAGGAGGAACAAAGTTGGGGATAGCACGCAGCCTTGGGGTACACCAGCGTTCACGGGCTTAGGGTCCGAGCAAAAACCGTCGATAACGACCTGTATGCTCCGCCCAGTGAGGAAGCTGGTGATCCACTTGCATAAACTCTCGGGAAGCCCATAGGAAGGTAGCTTCGAAAGAAGCCCCCCTGTGCCATACATGATCAAAGGCTTTCGCCATATCCAGACTAACTGCCAGACCCTCTCCCTTGCTTTCAATAACAGCTCCCCAACGGTGTGTAAGATACAACAGAAGATCACCAGCCGATCGACCATGGCGAAAGCCATATTGCCGGTCATTGACCAACTGGTGATCCTCGAGGTAGGTTAGGAGCTGTTTATTGATGATGCTCTCCATTACTTTGGAGAGAAGAGAGGTAATGGCGATAGGTCTGTAGTTAGCTGGGTCCGAGCTATCGCCCTTTTTAGGGATCGGATGGACAAGGGCACGCTTCCATGAGACCGGGACTACGCCTTTCAAGTAGGAGTACCGAAATAGACGCGTTAGCACTGGTGTCAACTCAGGGGCACATGTTCGTAACACAACTGGAGAGATACCATCTGGCCCACTCGACTTATGAACTTCCAAGGAAAGGAGGGTTTTTCGGATGAGTTTTTGCCGAAAAACTATTTCCGGCATAAAGCTCGGACACCGCGGGATGATAGGCGGTGCCCTCCCCTGGTCGTCCAAAGTCGAGTTTGAGGCAAAAAGAGTGCCCAAGAGATCGGCTTTCTCTTTTGCCGTGTGGGCCAAAGAGTCGTTCCCAGTGTGCAATGGCGGCAGGGATGGGCGACAGAAGTTTCCCAAACTGGCTTTGGAAAGCGCCCAGAACTTGCGCGTGCCAGGTGGGTACTTTGCCAACTGATCCCCGATTTTGACGACATGCTTGAACTTTGCTCTAGCGATTTTCCGTTTGAATAATCTGGAGGCACGATTATATTTCCTCTTCAGAACTCTAGAGTTCGGATCCTTAGTGACTAACGCATTAGCCCAAGCCTGATAAGCCTGCCGTTTGTCAGTTGCTGCAGCCCTGACAGACGCATCAAACCAAGGCCGCGATCTGCCACCAAGTGGTACCACAGAGCTTGGTACAAATAGTTCCATGCCCTGAAGTATCACATCAACTACAGCCGCAGCGCAGTCACTAGGATCATTGGAAGGGAAACAAATCGGCCCCCATGGGTAGGATGCAAAAAAGGATCGCATTCCATCCCAATCCGCTGACTTGTAGTGCCAAACGCGTCGAGTCGCAGGTCTTGTGCGAGCTGGGCGTTCCATGGGCACTACACTCCGTACCAAGCAATGATCAGAGGACCCTAAGGGAGCCTCGACAGTGACTTGGTACTTTTCGGGATGTGTAGTCAGCAGAAGATCCAACAAAGAGGGTATATGGCTGTCCACGTCCGGTAGACGAGTCTGCGCCTTTACCAATTGGGACAGACCATTTGCCAGAGCAAAGTCAAACACAGATCTCCCCGCGTAGTCGGTGGCACGTGACCCTAGCCAATCGGTATGGTGCGCATTGAAGTCCCCGAGGACTACGACTTCGGCGGAGGGAGTCTGTGAAAGCAGATCGTCAATCTTCGCCTGAACATGGCCTAAGAGTTGATCCGTTTCTACATTACCACTATGGGACCTGTAGAGGCACGCGTAGACTCTGACATGGTCGTCCATGTCCACGCGCAGCCAGAGTACAGACCGGTCCCGACCTTCAAAAACCTGAAGGCGACGGTAGCAGATATCGTCCCTTACGAACACAGATACCCCGGCGTGTGGTATAAAATGATGTTCTAGTTTATACCCGGGGTATGATAGGTCTCTAGATGATGGTGGACGGCGTTCAAGTTGGAATGAAGTCCCCGGATGTTGCAAAAGTCCACAGTTAAAGTGGGTCGGGGTGCCGCTGCGTTGACTCGTCGTTTGCCCTCAAAAAACACAAAAGGCGATACTTTGCCCGCCCCAGATATGACGGGCAGCCCAATCAAAATCCGAGAATCATTTCCCCGATTTTGCTCGGGGAGGGGGTCCCCGGCTTCATCAAAGCCGGTACCCTCCTGGGGTATTTTTCTTTTTAGCAACGCTTTCATGTTTGGCGTGGGGGAGGGGGGGGTTGAGCTTCCGGATTCTCTCACTCACCGACGAAACATAACCAAATGAATTTGGTTACTACACGTCGGTCTTCTGTGAGAGGGTGGTCCTTCCCCGGTCGAGCCAGCCCAATACAAGCTGCAGCCAGATAACTACAGCTAGGCTCTACCACCTAAAAAATGAAATGAAAAAATGAAAAAATGAGAACTGAATTTGGGAAAGGACAGAATACTTTTTATTGCGAAAAAAAGGTAGAAGAGATTAAAATAGGGGATGAAAGTTTGTATGGAAGATCCTTATTGTCAAACATAAAATCATGTTAGATTGTTTTGTTGAATTTTGACAAACAGTCTAGACCTTGGGAAAGACTATAGGCTACTTCTTACTATGTCACACGATGTAACCGAATTCCACGCGGGCGAAGCTGCGGGCGGAAAGCTAGTTTTAAATATAGAATGAAAAATAAAGCTATCTAATCTGAATCTTTTTGGCCATAATTTGCAGTTTAATATTATTATCTTCCCTTACATGATATCAATGTCAATCATATCCTGTTATATTAGTATATAATCATGTTATATACTAATATATCATCATGTTATGTTTAGATACATTGTATGCTCGTTATAAATAAAAGATAACATTACAAACACGTCCATCGCTATAAATATTTATTTTTCATCGTAGTTTGCATCTGCATTCCGCCTTTTTGTGGTACATTGTGTATCTTTTTCTCTGAACTAGAATTAAACTTTTCGTGAACATACAGCTATTTTTGTTAGAAAATGGTTGCCCTATCTACCAAAAATCTTCATCAATCTTGAATCTTTTTAGGTAAATATTTTATTTTGTAGTTTTCAAAAATATGTTTGAATTTGTGAATCTCTTTATTTGGAGCTTTTATACTCTATAACTTCGACCTTTACAAACGTTATAAGTGTTCTTTAAAAAACTGGCAATTTTCTATGACGCTGGTCTTTTCCCGGTTTGATTAAAAGTTTCGATATAGTATGCCAAACGTATAACGCTGTTGTATAACTTACGAAAGGGGAGTCGCATAAACATTTAGTTTCCGAATATACTATCACTAATATATTTTGAAAGTTGTATATTTCGCATTTGTTGTTGTCTTTATATTTAGCACATTTTTCCATGAGTGTGTTAGAAAGATATGAAGACAGATATAGGAATTAATGATCAATATTGTTTTATATTTTTAGATTATCTAAGTCTTAGTAAACTACAGTCACCGATCTAGGTGGACATCTTTTCAATGTTTATCTAAACTGCAAAGTTAGAAACATTGGTTAGGATTTTTGAAAGAAGCCTAATAAATGTCACCACCGTCCCGATAAAAACGATCACATATAGAATGCTTAATTCACCGAGACGGACAGCGATACGGTAGCTCAATCGGTAGAGCGACGGGACGGTTTTCCAGAGATCGCCGGTTTGAATCCCTGCCCGTATCGGTTTATTTTTCATTTTATACTTATATACTTTTTTTGTAAGCCAATATTTTTGCCCTCAAAATTGCTTTCATGAATCGTGTCATTTGAATGTATCGTGTATCGTGCTTGATCGGGGTACCAACCTGTCACAGAAGTTCGTGAGGTAGATATTACATTTAAATAAATAAGCGAAAGAGGAAGCAGCAACATTAAAAAATAGTATTAGGGTACTATTGCCTACGTAAGTAGGTACGCTGTTGCGGGAGCACAAGGATGTGGACTACATAAAAGACTTTAAAACTAATAACCATGCTCAGAAAAGCAAAGATATTCGCATTTGGTATATCTTTGTAGAGTTTTAAAGTTTTAAAAAAGACATAGATAATGCTTTGTAAAGTTATTACTTTTTACTATATTTTTTTAGGATTGTGGTCTAATATTATATTTTTCAACACAAGCATTATCAAATAGAAAAAAATCTAAATCTTATTTATATATACGAGTACATATTCTTTATTCGATACCTTTTCGTCAAAAGGTGGTCCTATGACGGATTTTTAAAAATTCTATTCCTTAATAGATTTTAATCAAACCTTAATATACGTTTATATAGAATTATTCGGCAGGAGCTGCAAAAAGTACTAAATAATGATATACTTTAACATTATTACTTATCTTTATTTAAGCACAGAATACTCTATATATTTTTGAAATAAAAGATATATGCGTGAACTTTCCATATTGTTACATAAAAGTCAAATCACTATCTTTATCTTTATATTTGTCAAATTACAACAATCATTGTCACTAAACACTCATTTGTTACTATTTGACTGTCAATCTAATAGGCAGTTACCTTGTCTACACGAGCTTATCTTTATAAGAAAATGTTCCTCAGATTTGTTATCGTGGTTGGCTTATCTTCAATCGGATCTTTTCAATTATCTCGTATTCCGCATGTCTGAACGGTTAGTGTGCCTGTGATCTTAGGAAATAAAAATACCTTTCTGAGGATAATTATTTCGATCTTCTTTTGTAGAAGTTTATTTTTTGTATACGAAATTATATTACAATTAAAAAATCCTTTAACGTTATGGATATGAAACAAGGGCAGTAACAAAGAGAATAAACGTTAGGGTCGCCTACAGCGATCAGCCTTTGTCTAAAATGACTTTCACATTTGTTTTGCATAATAATGTAAGGTTAAACATTAAACACTTAAGTTATGTGACTATATCATACTGCCTATTATGTAGATCCAAACTTTCTTTACAGACATACACTTATCTCATACTATGAATAAGTTCTATCACATTTTTCTATGCAAATATAAAAAGAAACTTAACACTGAAAATTTAACATTTCGAATGCCTTCCTATCGCATGTTTCAATTTAACTCGTTTACCACACAGGCTATAAGACTCTGGAATGCATTACCTAACGACATTAGGAAAGCTTAGATAGATAGAAGTATTTTCAAATCTTTAGTTAAAAACATTTTCTTTCTCAGACCGTTAGTATAGAAAAAGTATCTTTTATTTATGTTATGTATTATCGTTTTTGTTTCGATGTTTTATGCACCTTTATACGTTCATTGTTTATTTCAGGGTTTGCTGGAAGAGAAAACTTGTCTCATTATGCTTGTCTTTGCAGGTTGTGTGCAAAAATATATAAAAAAATAAATAAAGCTTTTATAACTTAGTTAAAATAAAGTAAACTAATGAAAGCGTGTTAGACAAAAATAACGATTGCGGAAATGCGGATAATGTTGTTTCTTTTCCGTATTCAATCAGTTCAGAACTCTCGTATTATTCAGAAAGTATTACGCTATTTGTAATCCACGAAAGAACTGTGGAAAACAGCTTGGAATATTGTTAAAAACTTTGGAAGTCTTATCCTGCGTTCACTTACACTTTATTAGTAAAGGAGTATGTTCCTAGTCTTGCCATAAATATTGACAAGGATGTTATTTTAATTCATAAAATATATTGTAATGTGTGTTTAAATATATTGTTTACTGTTTGATATAATATCTCCAATTAGCTTTAATACAGTAAAGTCTAGAGCTAGAAGCCTAGACACTAGAATCAAAAAAATACGGTACTCTCAATGGTAAAATTGACTGACTTAAAACTGATTAAAACTGACTAAAAATTACGATCTTTTGAATTTTTTAGAGCTTCCTGTGAAAATAATCCGAAATCAATCCAGTATTCGTAGGTTGATTTGTAGGTATTGTTTGCACTTGTTGGATAAAATAGGTACCGGTCAAGGGTAGTCCAAAAGCGATCGCAAAGCGTCCCACTAAGGTGGTGAGGGCAACCGTTGGTTTTTTAGTGGGTAGCTTTAAAAATGGTAGGTACCGGAGTAGATCACTTCTCAATAAATATATGGAAGTTACCACATTTTTTTACTTAATCGCATCTGCGGTGGAAGATCGTTGGCTGCCTCGGTGGTGATGGTAACGATGACGACTTGGAGAACCAAGTCGAAGTGTGATATTATTCTCTTAGTTTAACCACATCCTGGAACTCTGTTGACTCTTCTTCTTCTCTTCTTCTCTTCTCTGTCAGTTTATTAATGGGACGATCCAAGATTCGAAGTCTGTTAGCGTGCTAGCTTTGTTTAGAATTGTATCGTCTAGCATCATCTTCCTGCTTTCGGGCGTGACAGAAATTAGCACGTTAGGTTATGCATGGTAGGAATGATAAGGGAAAAATGAAACAGACAGACTGCTTATTTTTTCCTTATCATTCTACATTCTAGAACATGATGTTATAAAGAGGCTTAATAAACTTATTAAAAATCGTACTGATACAATTCTTCTTCAATATGGCTCAGTCACTCCTTGATAGCTAACATTCCACTAAACCATGACTGAATAATGTTCATGTTCTACTTTTGCCGAGTAATTGAGATCTATCTAAAGGGCTTTCAGCATAAACTCGGTTATACTGCTTGTTAAAACATTGCTAAAGAGTTAAAGTTTTCCCAATACAATTTTTATGGAATCCCTCTTTGCGTATTTCTTAAGGAGCTGTTTTAATTTTACCAACATTTTTACGGTAAAATAATGTGTGTTTCTTTCTCTGAACCGCCAGATCTTTTTATATCATAGAAGAGGTTTCTTTGTACGTTCCAATAGCCCTATACACATAAATTCTACTAATACCGAATTCGAATACCTACTTTGTATAATGCTATCACAGAAATTCAGTTCTCTTTTTTAACCCTCTCCATTTTAATATCACAAACTTATTTAACGCGCAAAATTAAGAAAACAGGATGAATGGTCTTATAATAATAAAAGGTTAGAAATTCAAATAAAATGCTGTTTTTTTTAACAGTATTTTTGGCCAGATCAAGTAGGTGCCATAAAATATAACAATTAACAGTTAAAACTAATATAAAAGATTGAAATTATTTAAAATATAAATTTCTTACATTTTATTTAAGAAAATAAATAATTACTTCCCATAACATAATTTTCATAACGTAAATATCAATAATAACCGAATATATAATCTCTCCGAATAAAATAAACGGAATAAATCACAAGTCTACAATCACAAAGTTAATCACAAGACCACAATTATTAGATAAATATATTTTAGATCATGAACTCCAATCTCAAACATTAAACTAAGTTATCAAAGTAAAGTTATAACTTCTAAAGCTGTATCGCGTTAAGTTAGCAATCAAATTGTATAAAACTCTTCTTAAATATGGAAAAAACCTTGCTTCTTTTATATATGGATAATCTTTGTAAATTTATATGTATATTTTATAACAAAACAAAAACCTTTGAAAAATCTTTGTAAATTTTAATAAATCATGTAATTTAAATCATTGTATTTTTAACTAATATACGACTAATATAAATGTAGAGTTTGTATTTTTGCTTTTCTTAAACTAGTTACTCTCGGGACTTCTGGTTGGATTGAAAACATATTATATATTTACTATTGAAGAAGGGCAATAAAAATCACATTACAATTCTTAGATGTTTTAGAAAGTGCTTCTTAAAAATAATAAAATCTACATATTGGAAGTGCTTTAAGCTCAAATGTGGCATATTTATTTGAGATAAGATCAGTAGTTATGAATTAATAATCCTTCTGTTTTGCTGACCAACAGATTTTCAGTCAATAATATATTTTTACAGACGTTCATAACCATGACAAAAAAACAAATAAGCCCCATAGAAAGATACCAATGAGACAGATTTAGCAACAGTATACTTCTGTTCGGTAAATCGCTAAATTCAAATAAGACCTTTGTTCTCTGGATTAGGCACTTTCAATATTGTTTATATCATCTTGACACAGATAAACGCTACAGCAATGGCCAACGACGTAACATTTTATTTTACAATAACGTTGGGTTCATGGGATTTCATCTGACGATATTAAAATGTTTTTATTTCGTGTTCAACAAAAACCTTTGATTATTACAGTGTTTTATTTAAACTGTGAAAGTAAATACATTTGACATACGATATATTTCATAAGGCATGTTTATTACTTAAATATGACATATATTTAAATGAAAAACAATTCCCACATGTTTGAAACATGTTTGAACATTGATAACGGTTAGAACGATTTGTTTTTGTTGCTGTCAGAACAAGATCGGTTGTCAGAACAAATCATGTGCTAACAAATGGAAAAAATACTTTTTCCAAATGTTTTGCCAGTTAAAAATTTGGATGAAATTCCATTCAAAAAAATATGGAGTGAGTTTGACACATTTTCATAACGACAAAAACACAACACAACAATAACACTTCTCCTCATTAATATTTAGTACCCATCAAATCATTAATATAAAGTAAAATCTTATGTGATCTTATGTATCAATTCTTAAAATTGTTCCAGAACTTGAAAAATCAGATAATGACAACAAATCTGTGGGTGGAGCAGTCCTGGTACGACTACAAGCTGCGCTGGGAGCCGCGAGAGTACGGGGGGGTACACATGCTGCATGTACCCTCCGACCACATCTGGAGACCTGACATCGTACTCTACAACAAGTGAGAGAGATAGATAGATACAATTAATCCAATTAAATTCGCAACTAAACTAAAACTAGAAAGAAAAAAAAATGCGAAATTCATCACAATCTGTATTTTTTTGTTAACAATCAATCATAGATACATATCAATCACTCAGAGACACTATTGCTATGAATTTAGAGATGTTTATTGCTTGATTTTATTGTAACAGTATGTGAAAGCTTTATTGACGCTAAGAATACATATAAATAATACATATAATTTTATACACACTTATTTATAGTACTTCATCATATCCTCATGTGAATTTAAAAGTATTTTTCAACACGCTTCAAACGGCCTCTTGTTGTTCATGAGCTTTTCTTACACTTTACCACAACTAATAACTAATAAAGCGCCCAGGTACATTATAATACCTTTACATATAAAACAATTAAGCTTTGTATATCATACCATCATTCACGCTACATAATGTAAACATTAATTTTTACTTTTTCCTTCTATTCATAACACGTACACTTAAAACTATTAAATAGCAACTAAAATTTGTATTTCGTTTTCCTTATAACATATAGTCCCCCATTTGTGTATCGATGTCCTATTGATCTCAGCGACCGGAGCATTTGAGTTGTAATTAGATACACTATACGTATACACTATATGTACACACACATACATACGTATATATTTACACAGACTTGAACAGACTTGCTTCTGTAACCATAATAGGTTCTGTAACCACAACAAATCCAGTGAAGAAACGGGCATCATATGAATATAATTAAATATTTTCACGTCTAAATAATAATATTCATGAAAACCAATTTCTGTTACTAATCTTTAATTCCAGAGATCGAGATAATCTTTTAGATTATTAATTTCCGACATTTTAAAAATCCCTATCTAAAATCCAACATCATAATCAGGATTATATAATTTCGAGATATTATACACAAAACATTCAATTATAATTTCAATGTTTTATTCAGTCCCGATATTTATATATATATTTTTCACTTCTTAATAATTATATTAGTCTAGTAGACTTATAATTTGTTTACACACACACATGTATTTGATGTATGTACATCAGATGAGACACACGTTAGAGACGACTACGGTTGAAATATTTTTTAGTTTTTAATACAAAGCATAGATTCAAAATGAAAGCCCACGATTGAAATAGAGACCAATATTAAAAGGCATGTCGGATATATTTTTACATCCGTAGAGATGATAGCATCGAAGAATTGTCCTGGATACGTTGATTGGAATATCGATATATCGATATCTGCACTATGTCTATCGGGAGTGACCGGTTTATTCACGACAGTAGCAACACACAAAAACCACAAAAAATTTAAATAATTTTATGTAACCCAAAGTCGTACAAACCTTCATCACTGTTATCGTTATTTGGCAACAAGAATAAGAAACTATTTTACTTTACAAAGTGAGTAAATTTTTTCCTTCTAATCTTGATTGATATTTATGCCCCAGAGTGGAAGGTCTGAAGAGACATTTTTAAAAAACATTAAAAATCATAAGCGAGAAAAGATTATTATCAGACTTTTTGGATAAATATGGAACACGACCATGGCAACAACGCCTAAATTTAATAGTTAATAAAATAATTTTGAAAATTTGAGGTAGAATAAATACCTCTTATAAATAAATAAATAAATAAATGGTAATATTTATGTATTCAAAGTAATGTCAATAAACCTAAGCAAAAGTTGCATGACAAGTCGGACAGACAAATTTGCTAATAATTTATTTGTAATAACTTTTTTTTCTTGAAAAATATGATTACAAATGTATGTCCTATTTATAAAACAAATATACATTCCATATATCGAAACCTATTATCTATTCAACCTTTTTTTACATATATGCTCAAAAAGATGTTTCTAATAATATATATTTAAAATAAAGTAAACAATATTATCTATATTAAAAGAAAACAAACAAACGTGTCTCGTAGTAAGTGATCTTCGTCTCTGAGGGTCCTGTTTAATATCATAAGACGTACAAAAGCGTTGCTGGCCTTCGAGCAAGGAGTATTTGTTGAAAGTTTATTTTAATTTCGTTAACAGATACAAGACATGCAAATGCCTAAGCATGACTCTTTACTATAGCGAGACTGGTGTTAGTGTGCACAAGCAGAAAATGCAAATACATGACTATATGGCTTAAGGACTATCTCACACTAAATAATGTTCAGATGAATAACAAAACTTCACTTCATAAAGCGGGTAATATTATAGTTTAAGGACTTAATCATTTAAGCGCCTATTATACTGAGACCTAGTTGTAATAGCCATGAATAAGAAATAGCCAGAAATAGTAACAATAACAAAACTTCACTTCATAAAGCGGGTAATATTATAGTTTAAGGACTTAATCATTTAAGCGCCGATATTATACTGAGACCTAGTTGTAATAACCATGAATAATAAATAGCCATAAATAGTAAAACTAACAACATAGACAATGTTTTTAATGTTGAAAATTTTACATAAAGGAAGAAATAATTTAATTTGCAATTAAAATGTATAAAAAAATATATCATTAATATTTAGTAATCATAAAACAGAAACTACTCAGCAACATTCATACATGTGGAGTGTAAACATCAAGTAACAAAAGAGTATATTTACATATTGGTCGTCTATATGAATAACTTATTCTTGCCAGTCTGAGGTGTTCGTTAAGTGCTATAATAAAATGGAAATCATAAAAATATTATTTATTTTTTGTGTAACAGTGTACTTGGTAATTATGAGTATTGTTTTGTTAAATGGAATATTCCTAATCCTAAAATATTTGCTTTTCACGCAGTGTGTATTTTTAGGTGAAATGTGGGCCTGTGCTTAGCGGGTTTCATTTTATATTTGATAAATTTAAAGTTGGTATTGATAAACTAGTAACCGACGTAAAAGAAGATTTGAATGATGTTTGGAACAGCACTGTTGCCATTGTGGATGTGTTAATACATCCGAAAGAAAAATAGGATGCCAGTGTACAGTAAAAAAGCAGATAAATATTATTTATAAAAGGGTTTTATTTTCATAAATATTGGATATGCAAAACAAATAATCTTTATGCAAATTGGTATCCTTAATCAAACATTGGTGTTTATATTAATTATTTAAATATTATCTTTATAACTATATGCGTAGCGATGGGTTTATATCATTGCAGAGGCACTCGATTAGTCCTGTCTGTCAGTCGGTGATGGACTTTGATAAATGACCTAACCAACTGGTGCTCATTACTGTCCACAGCCTCTCTACTTTATATAACATCGCTGAATAATGTAGATTCTTGCTCTTTTTAAAATTTACGTTTAATTAACTTTTTATATTTTATTCATAAGTAATAAATAATATTGAAGAGCTAGGAGTATCGAATTAGCTATTATATTTATTACTTATTCAAATAAAAGTAATTATCAAAAATATTTAAAGTAAAATGTGCAGTTGCATTTTAGACTTCTTTAAATAGACTTTGATTTCCGAATAAATAACGACAACACTATTTGTAAAAAATGGTTTTCATTTGATATCCAAGCACATTCAAATTATTGAAACAGTAGGTCTTTATCTTTCTTGAACTATTTACATAGCAACCCATTGTAAAAATAAATGAAAAAGTTTATAGAATTACACTTTTCCAGATTTTATTTAATATACATACATATTATATTTATAGTAGGTAAACAATCGATTTACGTAGCACACACACTTGTACACACATGTGTTAAAATCATTTTATACATTAACTAAGTATTTAGATTTTTAATATAAATTCAATTTAAAGTATTAGGTTATTAAGGATGAAAACATTAAGATCAGTGGACGGCGCAACAAATGAACACACCTTTACGAACAGAAGGGCATATCTGGATGCGAAAAGTGGCTTGTAAATGTGCCTTAACGTTGCAGTGCCGACGGTAACTTCGAGGTAACGTTGGCGACCAAGGCGACCATCTATCACCAAGGACTGGTCGAATGGAAACCACCTGCCATTTACAAGTCTTCCTGTGAAATAGACGTGGAATATTTTCCCTTCGACGAGCAAACATGCGTTCTTAAGTTCGGTAGCTGGACATACGACGGATTCAAGGTAATTGTGCGGGCCGCTCTCACCGCTCTCTCTGACCACTTCCGTTTGTCCACAGCGCTGACGGAAACTACGAGGTGACACTGATGACCAAGGCCACGGTGTACCACAACGGAATGGTGGTGTGGCAGCCACCCGCCGTCTATAAATCCTCGTGCTCGATCGACGTCGAGTTCTTTCCTTACGACGTGCAAACCTGTGTGCTTAAGTTAGGCAGCTGGACGTATGACGGCTTCAAGGTGACGCCCCGCTGTAACGCTTGGGGCCGCGCGCGCGGGTTGTAGCGTAGGGCCCGCCGCCACGGCTGATGTCCATGCAGTAGCTTGTTGGCTCGAACGTTTTTCGTCGTGTAATTAATATTACTATATCTGTCCGTGTGGTATTTTAATACAGTTGATACAAATTGCGTGTGCGCGATGGTGCTAGCGCACACGGCGAAGAGCGCGCGTCGCAATCCGCCGCCCGCTCCCCGCCGGCGCTCGCTCCCGTAGCTGTAACGTGTTGCAAGTTTACCTAACTTTTGCGTTGGTGACCTTTTTTAAGTATGTGGAGTATCGGCATGTCAACGTGCGTGACCACGAATTCTCCAGAATATCCTCGGTCGGATCCACTTAGTTTGAACGGCCTACCTCGCTCGACACGGAAAGGTATAAAATTTTAAATGTCTGGTGATATGGGATGCAACGTCCCTCAACTCGGTCCTTTCCACACTTCCTACACTAAAGAAGCCGTTTTACGCTATATGCAAATATATACTGTATTTTTATTACAGTTAGACGTTCAAAGATGGTGTTCAACGGCTTATCCCAGTGCTCTTCCTTTAGCTGGCTCCGCTCGCGTCAAACACAATTCAAATACACAAACAGGCTACACATGTGTTGCTTGATGCATGCCTCCTCTGTTTAGACACTGTACTCACTGCATGACTAGCTTTACTCCCAACCAATTGCATTCCCGATCACGATGGCTCCTTGCCCTAACTGTGACTTCGTTTCTTACACAGCTTCACACAAAAAATACACGCGAACAGTTTAAGCACAACACAACGACTTAAATAAATGTCAATTTTCACATTTTGGCTCAATGACTTGGAGCATTAACGGTCATCATAATGCATATTTTATACCTTTCCCTCTTTGCGACTTTTTAGTGGCTGCAAATTTTGGTGTCGCTAATCATTGCATGATGTCTTTATCATAACAAAACTATAACATGAAAAACGATACACATTTAAAGATAGAAGCCGATCGTTTCGTTTATTGAAAAGCAATCAATCAGCGATGCGGTCTTGCATGCACTCGCTACACAGAACTAAGCTTACGCCTTACAGCAACAGCGCAAACTTCCACTCCGCCTAGCGCAGCGCGTGAGATTTTTTTGGTAGTTGTTAGAGGAGTGGTATGCGCTGTTGCAAGGAGGCAGTGAGCGCATGTGACACACATGCGCGGCGGAGCCGGTGCTTCCGTTATCCTAGTGTTTTGACGAGTGACAGTCTATGGAGAAGCCACTCTGGTGCATTTCGTATGTTACGTAACTCAATATATAAAGTAAAAGACGGCCTCCATCAATACTCGTTGAAAATTCTGAGCTCACAATAATTGATCTAGGTGTTGTGTTTTCGCGTTATTATATCGCATGTTCAACAAATGTTGTTTCGTGTCTTCTAAAAAATAATATAAACATTGAATTTATACAGGTACTTGGCACACTTTGTGGTAAGGACATTTAGTAATAATAAGAGCATCATCAAACAACAGCTTTTA
This sequence comes from Napeogenes sylphis, assembly GCA_959347405.1. NCBI lineage: Eukaryota > Metazoa > Arthropoda > Insecta > Lepidoptera > Nymphalidae > Napeogenes > Napeogenes sylphis. Next base: position 21,154,285 of record OY365788.1, on the reverse strand, counting down.
GGTTTCACATTGTGTGACAGGGCATGTATCTATTAAATAAAGATAATAAATTAAGTAATGTGATATTGTATAACTAAAAAACCAAAGCCGAATAAAATGACTGTTTACGATTGAGTAAAAATGGCAAAGTACCTGATATCTTAAGAATAGTGAAGTTGTGGTATGAGTTAAATTATTGACTTTTTGGAATTATTGGTGTCAACTACAACTGTTTTTGCTCTTCGTAAACATAATAACTAATGGTATAAACACAAATTACTAAACATAAATATAATATAATAAACTGGTTAAATTATTGTGTATTTTGTCTTGCATATTGCATATCAATTAATTGCCTTATTGTTATTGTGTATTTTTTATATCCCTCGTAAACTATTTTAATATTCAAAAAACTAGAATTCCAATAAAAATTATGAAAATTAAGCCATTTGCCTTAAAGGTTATATATATATATATATTAAATATAAATTAAAATCCCTTTGTACAAACAAATGACACAACACTAGATTCCATATAATATCAAAGCAAGGGTGTTGGCAGGTGGACCTGAGGCATATGGACGAGCAAGCCGGTAGCAACGTGGTGTCCATGGGTGTAGACCTTTCTGAGTTCTATATGTCTGTGGAGTGGGACATCCTAGAAGTACCTGCGGTCAGGTAGGTAGAATTTGCTTCTAATATTAATATAATAATAATAATTTATTTATTTATTTCCCAAACACAGAATTCAATAAATCATAATCAAATAATTTGTGTAGGGATAGGAGTCTAAACTAGGTAGGCCCTGTAATATGGATCTCCTGGTCTCCCTTAACCTCTAGACAATAGCAAAACAAATATTAAATGACATTGTGTTTGAGATATTAAAGATGGTTACTACCTGCTCTATATTTTATTTATTCATATATACAAGGTGTAAATGTATGTAATGAGTGTTTAGTGTCCATCTATGAGAGAATTAATCACGTATAGTTTGAGTGCAAGAGAGCTTCTGTTCATTATAATTAAGACTCGAAAACCATTTCGATATGGATTTTTTTGCTTGCTGCCTCGTGTCAAATTTAATAGAAAACAGTTTATTTGCACGATTGTATAATTTTGGGCCTTGGATAACCAAAATTTGCTGTCCAAATTTAGTGCTTCTAAAACCTAATGAGTCTAATTTCATTAAGTATATTTGATAGTATATATAGTATAGTGTAGTAAATGTGATAGTTTCTCTATAATCTTTCAAAAGTCTAAGATGATCTTACAGGTTAACTTATTTTTTTTTATAACTGCTCTTATATTATTAATACTCAATATTTTTTTACTTATTTTTCTTAATAATTTTATAAGATAAAAGATAAAAAAATATATATCAAACATGGCCAGCCTTTCATACTCACTTTAAACTTAACTTATTACCTTACTGAAACGCTAATAAAGACGCCATTTTGTGTTGCAGCTCCCGAAGTTCATATAAGATATAGCCTTTATAAGCTTTCAATGACCAGCTGCTCTAATAACTTCTACGTAGATGTAGTGTTAAAAGTTGCGGTTTTATAGTGAGAGTTTGAAAGTTATAGAAAAAAACACCTTTTTTCACTTAATGCACATACATAAATTATACTATTAAAGTAAAGGCTCATAATTAAAATGAATCTGTAATAATATGATACACAAAAATAATTTCCTGCAGATTTTACAATTGTAATATAACAAAATACAAAATTCATAACATATAACTATATATAAAAATGTCTAAACAACACAATCTGAATCTTTATTTCTTATAAATAAAATCCTAAAATAAAAACTATTAATTCAATCAGCTACATTTTCAGTATAAAATGAAAAAATGGGATTAGAACCTTTTTACTTGCTAATGATGGTTTAGGATAACATGTGTTATTGAATGATAGCATTAAGTCCCTCTTAAGCTTTCATTTTACACCTTGTCTCTCCAAAGTTTCAGATCTATATTATTTGTTCAGGTTAAATGATAATATAGACTGATATAAGATATGACAATTATATATATTTGATACATATCCTTAAAATATCAAACAAAATTTCGATTTCTATATTTATTAGTTCAGAAAATACTTGTGAATATTGTGAAACTTTCATTTTGAACTCTAAAGTGTACTTTTCTGGAGCGGTCTAGTCTCGTAGCTCGTAGGCTCGTAGCAATGCTACGAATTGTAGACAAGCATGTTAAAATTAAAGGATTTTTGTGTCGTGCTTATAAAGACTGTATTTTTCAAAGACTTTTCATATGTTATATACATAACCCGCTTATGGAACTTCAATAATAAACTTGTATTAATATATATAATAATAAAGTAATACATATAATAAACAGTAATACATATAATACATGTAATAGTTATAAGACTGGAGAATATTCGTTTCAAAAGCTCATTAATCAAAAAATAATGAACGTATTAATTCATAAATTACTTTATTCATGACTATAAATCAAAATATACTAGATACATTGTCTATTAATTAATAAAACACTTTTATTAACGATTCTCATAAAGAGCGACCTCTGGTGCGGATGTATACTTTATCATTGTGTCATAGGATTTCTGTTTTACTAACAACTATTACTAATATATTTAGATATTACTACTACAATGTGAAATTACAGAAATATATCTCACATAAATCAATGACATTCTTGACTTAAAATACTTTATAATATTGGTAAAGAGTATGAAAATGGAATCGTATAACCATTAATATAGTACAGAAAATATTATGTTGCAAAATGATTTTGATAAATTGAACTGAAGCTATTGTTAAATGGGTATAAATTTCAAGAACTGATGCCAAAAGTACAATATAAATATTGGCTCTGATTTCCAATTCAATGAGCAAAACCAACCCTTAAGTTTGAGTTGAACTTTAGCATTTATTGGATTGGATTTCGTAATTTACCAAATTATTTCTCAAAAATAACCCAAAAAGACAGGCAGTTGAGTCATGTTTTCTTTATTTAATACTGTATAGAACAACCTTAATAGTATAAGGTTTTTGTAAAAAACGTATTTTCCCTAAATTTTACTCTGGAACGTATATTGTTTCGTTTTATAACATGAATCTCGGTTTATTTTCAGAGCGTAAACAAGATAACATTATTACACTTACAAAAATGGAAAATGTATGTACCAAGGTTTGTAACACTTAAACGCAGTTAAATTTATTAAACTCTTTTTGTTCATTTCCACCCGTTGTGAAACGTTTAATATCGCATTTATGAAGTTTAACTTTGCATTTGAATCTTATATTTTAAATCGAATACTCGAGCACTTTTTATTTCTCTCTACACTATTCGATTGTAATGTTCCCCTTAAATAAATTTTTAGATTTATATATATAACGGTGTATTCTCATATGGCCAAATATCAGTTACGAATATACTTACAGGCGATTTTTAAACATGTAACACCACTCTATTAAGGATATAAGATAAGAGTGATGTGTTCACACAATGGATTCTCAGATATCATCTAATCACCCATCAAAGTGTCTTTTTGTCATCCTCTTTATCGCTACCTCGCATAATATGTCTCTGCATGACAATGATAATATTTGAAATCTTTCCAGTCTTTAAGGGATCCCTAACACATACAGTAATCTCATATGTCCAACGTCATTCAACCCTCAAACATACATAACCCTGACATTAAACTAAACTTTTATCCCTCGTGTCGCGTTTCTGTACTTAGCCTTTTAAGTTTATTGTCAGAGTATAGTACTTGCTTTTGACTGATACTTTTGAGTATATGTATTAGTGTTTACATAACAAGATTAGGATCTAATACTAAGTATGTAAGTAGTAGTAAGTAAATTAGGAACGCATTTGCTCGGCTGTTTTTAAACTTACTTTGTAAATTTTGTCTTAAGTTTATTCTTAAAAAATATTAAATATCTTTGATTAATAATGATAAGCGTCATATAATACAATATCGTCCTTGTCCATTATAAATATTGATGAGAATTATTGAAATAGTAGGAATAATTACGAAGATTACCATTTAAATTCCAAAATATATAAATGGTATATAATATTTTATAGTATTAGTATAGATAAGATAAAGAAAGACTTTATAGTATTAGTATAGATAAGATAAAGAAAGACTTTATAGTATTGGTATAGATAAGATAAGAAATACCTCAACTTTATTCATATATAGGTTAAACTCTGGTTAAATTTAACAAATCTCGTAATAAATACAGCGTTAACCATATGGTACTAATCATTTCTATATAACTGGAGCTACCATTTGCCGTTTCGATGAAAAGATCATAACAAAACGCATTTGCGTAATATCCATTAATAGCGGTATAGTTCCATTGGAACGTTATTCTTGTACATTTCGATTGTGAGAGTAAAGTTCTTCAACAATATACCACAATATACGTACGATATTCAATCTATTCTTTGTTATTTCTTCGCTTCAGGCTTCGTATTTTAGACTTATTTTTTATAAAGGCATAAAGTGAAATAGATAGCTGGGATAAAGATTTGTTTTTTGGTTTGATTATCATTTAATGTTTTGCAAATATACCTACTAAGGATTCAAAGTAGTAAGTCAAAATCAAACTAGTACAAGAATCATAAAATTGAGCTAAATATTTATTTTCATTATAAAACTAAATGTTCACTTATTTAAAAATACGTATTTTTCTTTTATTTACTTATAGCCTATATTTTTAAACATATAACAAGACTCAAACATGGTAGTAATAAAAAAAAAAACATGCAAATTAGATTTGAAGAAAACCAATTAAAATCTAAACAAAAAAAAATCAAGAACAAATAGTTCTTACACAAAGAAGAGGGCTCGTATTTTACGAAATAATAATATTCACGGTGTTAAAATTGCGGAAGGCAAAGACAATTGACGAGACAAAGCTTTTAGAACTCTGATAAATTTACGAAATGCATAATTAATGGTGTAAAATGAAATATTTTACATAATAATGAAGTGTTTTAAATGATAACAATAATACGAACACTGATATATATCTCTTGTAACAAATCTTTTAAAAATTATAAGTATCAAAATGTACAAAATTTTGAAAACATTGAAAATGTCAAAGTTAGATCTTACTCAAAGTAAAAATTGTTTCCAATAACTATCATTACAAGAACATAAATATGACATATACTCACTTTGATGTATTTTTATATGCTATATAATTTTGTTTACGGCACACTCTATGGGATTGCTCAACCACGTATAAATAATATAATAGGGCCATAAATGTTTAAAAACATAAAAAAAAAGTTGTTAACCTCTTTATATTTTTACTGTTATTATTAATCATATTTTAAAATAATAAGATGGTATACCTACCACAAAACTATAAAAATATATGTTTATAGTCGTATAATATAAATATTTAAAAAGTCGTGATGACGATGTCGTGAAGTAAATAAATTTATTTTTTTATTTGTGTTTTAATACTTTATGTACTATAAAAACATATATTTATTTAATTTAATTTGAATTAATTATTAAAATTTTAAATTAACCTTTAGTTAACTGAATTTGAATTAACTTTACAAATACACATATAGAGTCATATAACTTTACAAATACACATACAGAGTCATTTATTACAATTATGTTTAACATTTCTTTACCCTTATAGATGTTGCCAAATGATGGCTAAGGTTACTAGAAGAACAATAATTTCTTATAAAATACGAAAACAAATATTCAAGTACCGCGAACCAAAATAACGACAGTGAGACAGATATATATCGCTACGTAAAGAAACATTTTTAACTTATTCTACAGGTAACACATATTTTACCTAAAACATGCGCATGTACACATTTTATTTCCTCGTCCCTAGATATAAAATTTGAGAAACATCCCATTCCAGGCTGTATATTACACGAAAGGTAACATTTTATGCTAAGGTCGGTGTAAATACATATAAACCTCTAGCTGAAAAATGTGTGAGATGGTCTATAAATTAATCTATGTCTACGAAACTATATTTATTTTTCGCTTTTCCACAGGTATTTTGAACGCCAATAGCCATAAGTTTTCTAACATGTAAATATATTCTCACAGAAACGAGAAGTTCTATACATGCTGCGATGAGCCATACCTGGACATTACCTTCAATATTACCATGCGACGGAAGACTCTGTTCTACACAGTCAACATCATCATTCCTTGTATGGGGATCTCCTTCCTCACCGTCCTCACGTTCTACTTGCCCTCTGACAGCGGTGAAAAGGTAAAATCGCTTTAAGGTTATTGATTTTGATACTCAATATGCATGTCATGTGATAAATTTCATAGTTTGTTTGTAATCAAAATTGGTCACGTAGACCGTAGCTATATAATATTATGACGTCTTGAAGTACAATATATCATAATCATAAATATCATTTTTAAAATTATTCATAGTATAACTTTAGAAACTCTTTGCAAAAACATATTTAAGCTTTTAGCAAAAACAAATAAAGCACACATTTAAAAAGAAATCATCATTTATCCGAACCACTTATCTTTCACAAACGAGCTAAAAAAAGAAAAGCGGAGAATCGTCTCTTAGATAAAAATCTATAAAGAATTCTTTTAGTTCTAGTACTTTTTACTCACAAACAATAGAGTATTTTATGAACATTTTAATAGCATTAATAATGTTCTAATTTATAACCCATATCCAGTTAAAATTAATAACATAGATTGCAGATGGAATATCAAATCAGTTAGAGACGTGTTCAGATTACAAAGTTTGTCGGCAACCTTAGTTGATCCTCATCACTCTTGCCTTTAGTAATTTATCAAGCCTTATTTCCTATTATAATTACTTATATCTTTGTCCTCAGGTTACTCTATCCATATCGATTCTTATTAGCCTGCACGTCTTCTTTCTTCTCGTCGTTGATATCATACCGCCGACATCTCTTGTTGTTCCTCTGCTTGGGAAATATCTCATCTTCGCCATGATTCTGGTTTCCATAAGGTAATATTTCATATATATATATGCAGGTGTGTGTGTGTGTGTGGGTGTGTGTGTGTGTGTGTTAAAAGGTTATTTTTTAATTCTATTTTCATGTTTACTCTCCCATCTTGTAAGCTTTCAGTAACTGTCAGTCTGTAGTGTTGACCCGGTTTGTAAATAACTCTTAACTAAAATAACTAACTTATAGCGCTTGTACAAATACAAAATAACGATTTGAACTAACAAAATAAAATGTACCTATTTTAGAACTGTTTTGATATTTTACGTTTACTAGAAGATGGATATAATTTATTAATAAATAATAAATAACGAATAATCAAAAAAATATGAACGCATAAATTCTACAGTGAAATTTTTTTTTTTTGTATCTTTTTAAATTTTATATCAATAACGTATATTTTTATGTAATTTATTGGACAACATTAATGTTTACTATATGTGTTTAAATCACACATAATATTTATTAAATTGAAAGTTCGTTATCTCTTATCAAGTGTTCTTGATGACTCGCTTGAAAATCACTTTATATATCTATCAAATTAGCTACCATACCTTAATTAAATCTACCATATAGATTCTATGAAATAATTTAAATAGTTATATCTAGGTATATTTTTATGTCTTTGGTTTTGAAATTATTATATACATTATTCACGATGCAAATTATGTACTTTTTTTTACACGCGGAGTTTTAGTAATAGGTAATACTAGTTCCTACTAGTATCATAATTAATAAAGTATGTTTGAATGTTTGGCAACCAATTACGCAGAAAGTGATTGAAGTACTTTGTTTGTAACTTTGTTTACATATAGACCTAGATAAGATAGGTTAAGAGCAACGGTCACTTTTTATAATCTATAATATCGTAAGAAAAATACACAGCCACCATTTGTCACCAAAGGACGCGAGAACTCTACTACTGTTTCTTACTTTAGTTATTAGTTTTCTATAAATAATTTCTATACTCCTATCCTAGTCCACGCGAGCAAAACAGCGCGAAAAAGCATATTAATTTCCTATCTTATCAATAATTATAATTGAAATATTGAATCAAACAACATATGAAGCAATATAACACTTTAAAAACAAATACTATTCATTAGGCTGTTATACGAGAATACATATTTTATTTAATTATACAGCTTAAGTGGAAAAGTATGTTAATAGTTACTAAAACAGCCACGGCCTACTTATCTCACAAAGAGACCCAAAAACAGCTGAGTCAAATCGTTAAGATTTTATCAATAGGCCTAATAACCTTCAATACACTTGAATAAACATCTCTACTCTAAATAATTTGCTAAATATTCGGTAATGGTATCTTAACATTGTAGATAATCCAAGCTTCAAATATATTAAGCTTCGTCGTGTTCGAGCAAAACTTTATTTAAATACCTGTGGCAGAGCCGGTAACAAGCCACGGAATTTCCATATAAATTAAAATTCGACATTTTACCAGATATTTGATTGCATAACTTTTTGCTCAAAGAAAATTAAAATGCTCCGTCTCCCTTTTATAACTTTCAGTCAAGCTATCACAAAGGGGTTGGGATTCACGGTAAAAAGTTATTTTAGAGTTGAGTTTCGATATTTTCTTTTTCAGGATACTAGCTGTGTGGCTAATGTTTTGGTTTACTCAAAGTTGTAATACGGCCATTTTAGCCGTAACAAGATATAGGTCGTATTACTGTGAAGGTAAATAAATAAACTTCTTACTCAGGGACTTTGGCCGTCCCAACATAATTTGATCCTTACCGCCTGCAGGATTAAGGCCATATATCTTGATTAACTGCTTCAATTTAGATAGGCTTATACCTAACTGTACATAGCGGTCATGTTGGCTTAGCAATCTTATAAATATTGATCTTTCTAAGTTTCTTTATAACGTTCAGATATCACGAATGATACTTACTGAGATTTATTCTTATTTTATAATAATAATACAACAAAATATTAAGTTGTTTTTACACACACCACAATAATAGCACAAAGTTATAAAAGTTCCTAAACTACTTTATGACAGTTGTTTCAATAATAACTTGGTTAACAAGATTTTTATAAATTGTTCTGATAATTAAGAGGTAATGGCACGTTATATCTGTTCGGCATTTAACACAGTATTTAGAATAATAATAATAATAATAATACGGAACAAATTACACAAATTGATCTAACCCCTAAGTAAGCAAATTATTTGCTTGTGTTAAGGGTGTTAGACAAAGATACAAATACATAGAAATATAGATTAGAAATACTGCGAATATATTTAAGAAAGGACCAAACCCAGAAATTAAAACATCTATGTTCATCACATACATGCCTGTCCCTGTTGGGAATCGAACCCGAGTCCTCTTGCGTCTCTATAATTTAGGCGTCTGCGCTAACCATTCGACCAACGAGGCGATATGTCGCCTAATATATTAGATAAATATTTATGTAGAAGTATTTATAAAAAGGGTCTTATCAAGCACTTTCTCATTGATACATAACATTTGCTTGATTTTGACATCAAAGAATCTTTTCGTGCAGTTAACTTCAGCACCTGAGTCAAATACACGCTTCATACGATTAAGACTCTGAGTATTACCTTTTTTAATATAAATTCTTTCGTTATTTTTGTGCCGTGATATAATTCTTTGAGTAAACCAGTGACAAGGGTTATTCTTTTTATAATAATGATTTAATGTTTTTGTGAAGAAATACATTTTGAAAAAACATGCAGTATTATTTGCCAAACGTAAAAGAATGTTATTTCCACGCCAAAACGACTTCAAATTCAAATATTCACGACAATTCATAATTGTATAATTCTATAATTTTTTCACGATAGTATTTAGATATATTTGATATTTATTGATAATCATTTTATACGTAAATCTGAAACTTATAGTCAAACTTTTATTATTAGTAAAAAGTAAAATGTTTAAATTAAAAAAAATAAGATCTTTAATAATAAATAGCACCTAAAATACCTTAACGTTAATTTAATTATTGTACATAAAAATACACTCGCCATTTTAGTATTTTGAGAAGAGCAAGTCTTGATAAATTCAATAAATACAATTTGTGTCGAATGCCCCTCAGAATACCTCGTAACGAGGTCACGATATAATGGCTTCAAGTATTGCAATCATATCACTTTTTCGTTGTCGGTAAAATATATATTCGCTTTCCGACTTCTTTTATGATTCCTTATACCATATTCCCTACTAGAACATGGATTATAGATAACACTTTGAACCAGATGACATTTGACCTTTTTAAAGTAAAGCGTTAAAAACACCTAACAAGATTGGAAAGTCATCAAAATCAAAATCAAAAAAATAAACACAGACAAGAACAGTATTTTTTTTTAGTCATTCTGTCTGTCTGCATCTATGTTACTAAGTTCCGCATCACATAAAAACTACTAACTACTACAATAAATTTATAATATGTCACTAAAAATAATATAATAATAACTGTCACATGATAATGATTCAATAATGTAATGTGATATTTTAGCATATGCGTCACAGTAGTGGTGCTGAACGTGCACTTCCGGTCTCCGCAGACCCATCGCATGGCTCCCTGGGTCAAGCGAGTGTTTATTCACATCCTGCCAAGGCTTCTCTTCATGAAACGACCACAGTATAAGTTTGATACAACGAGGTAAGCTAAGTTTTTACCTTTTAAATGTCATGATAAATATAATAATATCGAACCTGAGACCTCCGGAATATCGCTACTCTGTCAATTGAGTTATCGTATCTAGAATTCGTATGTCAATTGTCTTCATTGGAAAGATGGCCTGTGCTCGACAGCAATTGCCGGAGCAGATGAATGTGTTACTTTATATTTATTAAAAATTAAATAAACTTCACTTCACTAAATATTTTTGAAGATACTATCAACAACAAACATCCATATTCAGAAAATAGTACATAATATGTATTAAAGCATTTTGATGTTTGTAGGTATATCTGTATGTACACATGTTTTTTTGCCAATAATTGTCCTTATTTAATAACTCTGGTTTCTTTATAAACCGTATACATCAATCACCTTTCACCATTTCCCATACAATGAGAATAATATTTTTTCAATAGCCTATGAGAACATAGTACCTACAAAGTAGGGTAGTCAACAATACGAGTAATTCATGTGTTATGCTTAAGCAACAACTTTTTTGTAAAAAGATGACAATAGCCCCGGGAGATGATGCATCGTTAGGTCTTTTGTAATACTTTGCCACAAAATGTACAACGGAATATCACGGACAGACGTATACATACTGTATATAAATATATGAACACTGAAACCGTTAATGGATACGTTTCCTTCGATCGTTACTTTCTTAGTTACTCATTCGGACATGGTAGCTAACTTTTCAAATTATACGATATATTAACAATATTATTGGGATAAATCTTGCTTAATTTAGTACATCACAAAAACAACTTCTAATTATGTTTTGCCACAGAATATAACAACAGCGCAATTTATATAATTACTACTCATTCTTTGTCTGTGGAAACGCTGTCGGGCTCGGAAATTGTAAATCCAATTTAAATATACTAATTAAAAAAATATAATAAATACTTTAATAGGTGTAAATTACAACATGTAGCTGTTTGTATCTGTTGTATTCTGTGCTGCTATTTTTGTATAGAAATCCAAAAACCCATTCAAGTAGTTTTTGACAGAATCAGCTATAAATAGTTTTTATTTTTAACAATAAAGTTGGTTTGCTATTTACGTATTATACTTTTAGTTAATATATTTTTATATATTTTTTCTCAATAAAACAAAATGGTTATGAATATTGTGTTGGAACTTTATAAATGAAAACTGCTCACTCGTAAACCGAAATGAAATAACGAGAAAGCCGCGTATCAACCGTTACCGCATAACCGAGAGTCAGTGCAGCGGCGATTGTAATACAATTTGTGATGATCTATTATTACGAGAGTAATAGACAAGTTCATCCCGCTGCGACCACAGATCGTTACGTAAACGACTCTCAAGCTTTGAATACGACCTTCTTAAATATTCAGAAACCTACACAAACATCCATTGTTGCAATGCCAGTTACAGCTTCTCCACAAATGTGAAATTTGAATGAACTTGCGAGATTTGTGTTCATTTGTAGTGACGAAGGGTTAAATAATATTGTAGCGAAGTTTGTTAATGTTAGCTATAATGTACTTACTACACATTGGATTATAATCCTAAAAATATTATGCAAATTTAATACATTCATTCATTCATACATTCAAATACATTCTCGACATCTATCTTACTTTGATATATTTTTTCTTAAAAATGGGATAATTGATCCGTGCCAGATAATTTTGGCAAAATTTTAAGTTTTACTTATTAAGTATTTAAGTGAGTTCTTAGTTAATCAGTCTTAAAAGGCATTAATTTTTTGAATAATAACAGATCTCGGTTTACAACTTGCGGAGTGGTTGTTCGATGTGGAGGCGCGGCCCGGCCCTTGTACCCTTACCGGCTCGCAGCCGCCGACGATGACTGCTGCGCCCCGGGCGCTTGGCCGCCACCCGCAGTGCCCGCGAGACCTCTCACACGCACCCCTAGCAAAGAGGATTTAACGCACACCACTTATGTTCAGTCAGGGTAAGAATTGCTTTTACTTTAAAAGTCAAAAATTTTATTTTAGAACTTATAATACGAAAAAAAATGAAGCCTCAGAACTCACCGTTCATGGAGAAGAAAATAGGTTTAATCATTATTGTGAATATCTTTCAGTCCATTAAATCCTCGTCTTTTCTAAGATGCTTTTGTGATAATGCGCTTAGTCATCTCCTAATTGTTGGTTTATTCGATAGTACATATCATTCGGACTTTGGATGGATTTGGGGCGGCTTTTTCTGGGTTTAGGGAAATATAATCTACATTTTACTATCAATAATGGTTTCTGTTACTTTGTCTTATCATTTTAAATATAGCCTGTATAGGCTGCTCGAACGCACTTGCTAAAAGTAGCTAAAAGTGGAGAGATGTATGTCCGTGTGTGTATCTCTGTTATGTATGTACCAGGCTCTACTTTGATGATCCGCATTTTTTTTCCTGAATGCCTTACATTATTTTATTTATTTAGTATAACAGTATACTTATATTATATGGAGTCAAGTTTTATTTAAAATAATTACATATCTAAAATAATCTGTATTATATATCTTTAATATTTAAATACGGCTGCAAATTAACTAAATAGAATATTGATTTACAATTAATTTCATTTACGCTCCGTTTTTACTCTGAACCCTTCACATTGATTGAATATTTACACAAATAAAGAATCAATTAATATTTAAATAAATATATTATTATGTATATAACACGTATAATTGGATTTACCGCTTAAACTTTAAATTTAACCCGACATTTGATTGCTTAGCAGCAATCGTGTCCACCGGAAGACGATTTGTATCCTACCACCTGATAGGATAAATGTAAAGTTTAAAATGAACATTCAATTACAAAAAACCGATTTATTTAAATATGTACTTGTGAAAGTCGAAGAAAATACTATCAAACAACATATAAAGAAAACTGGCCAACTGCCATTTTAACACATGAATAAAAAATAGGTATTTGTGCCTTTTATTCAACCAAATCAAATATACATTATTCTGAACTGTTTAACTAAGTTTGTTTGTAAAGGTTTATTGCTGATTTCTTAATAATGTTGACATTAATTATCGTTTTAAATATTTATTAAGAGGTGTTACTGTTAACGTTTGTTCTTTTTTTAAAAAATCAACCAATTTTGCTGAAACTTTGGATTCGGAACAACCCCAAGACTCAAGATAAAAGCATAAACAACTCTTAGCGTGTCAAATAAAATTTGTTCAAAAAATATTTTGAATGCTTTAAAAAATATATATTAATAAAATATATATAAAATATCATTACACAATAAATTCTAAGAATCGCTCCTTAAAGAGTCTTAAACATTTACAGAAGACGAACAGACGAACGGAATGTGTTTACCGAGTAAGGGAATTTTGGAAAATATGTGGTACAATTGAAATAAAACTTTTTTTACGGATTTAACTCGCGTATAATTAATTAAATTTGAAATTTACCCGACGCGACATTTCGAATGAAACGATTTTTTTTTTATATTGCGATATTTTAGTACATAAAAAAAATGTTTACAATTTAATAACAAAAGCTGAAAAGTATAATGAAAGGTCGTAATTAACTCCCTCTAAAGCTTCTTCCCTTTGTCTGTAAGCCCCCGAGCTTAAGCCTTTTATAGTCTGGTTTGATAAAAGTTAATGGATCCAGAGCTTTACATTAAAGTTTACTGAAAATTAATATACAAATAACTGAAATATTTACACATTTAATTACATTTTTTTTTCTTAAAATTTCAATAAATATTTTAAATCATGAATAACAGGTTAGGTGAAAGCAATCGCTTTGGAGGTAGTTGCGTAGTTCACGGCTCAAGCGAGGGCGGAGCGCTACCCGTTCCCGAGGAAGAAGCCCTAAGCCCTGTACCGGAGCCACCTCCTGGCTTCAGCCATTCTGCCTGTCCTCCCGAAGTGCACAGAACCTGCTTCTGCGTCAGATTCATCGCAGAGCACACGAGAATGCTAGAAGACTCTACTAAGGTATTTCCCATTCGTTTTTATATATACAGGGTTATTTGTATACAAAGTCGTAGAACAAATGTTGTTGGGATTGATGTAGTGAGGCTGCTTGCAAGAGGTGGCCAAATAATTACAAATAACCCAGTATAATTCCTAAACAAATAAACTCATATTTGATAAACATTTATATTTGCACTGATTTAATATATATTTTTATTCCCCAAACGTGTTTCTAATAAATGTATTTACATGATTCACTTTATCCAACCGTAAACGCGTGTGGTTGGTGTATATAACTTATTCAATGGGGCAAATGGTTATTTAATATGTAATTGACAAATGCCAACATAAAATATTCAATTCGGTTTACATGAACCTGGAAATTATAGAGCCGTGTTATACTCGTTTTGGGGTTTTGTTTAAAATAGCTACTAAAATAATATTATAAAAAATTGATTTAATTTGAAATATTTATTTGATTATTGTATTAGTGATAATAAATAGTGGCATTTTATTACTTGCATTATTTTGTATACATTTTTAATTTTTATAATATACATATTTTAATATTTTCTTTTATGTTAACCAAGTAAACATATTTGAGATAAATAGGTATATATGTCATCAAAAATATTTAAACATATAATACCGCACCCTATTTATAACCTCAAAAAAATAAGGCCTTACCTGAGTAATTTAATGTAAGGATAATTTAATTATTACATACATACCAAGTCACCAATTTGTTTCATGTTTTTCAGGTTAAAGAAGATTGGAAATATGTTGCCATGGTGCTTGATCGTTTATTCTTATGGATATTCACGCTGGCGGTACTGGTGGGGACAGCCGGCATCATCCTCCAGGCCCCAACCCTCTATGACGACAGGGTGCCCATAGACAAATACTTCAACCAAATTGCCACCTCGTCTCTAGTGAGGTGTCCGCCACCCTCGTAATCAACTAAAGTTTATACTGTAATTTGTTTGTTAATATATTTTTATATTAGGAAATGTGCCTACAATCATAATTGTGTTCCCCAGTTTTATAGGGTTGTTAACGGCTAAACCTTTTCCTTCCTTTATGCGCTGTTATTATTATCTTCATTAATTTAAGGAGAAATTTTGTTTGGAACTGGAGAATCAGAAAAAGTTCTGTGCTGTTCTGTATCGGAAGATGAAGTCACAAACCTTTTTATTTGGTATGTGTCAAAAAGCAAACAAATTACAGTGTTAAAATAAACGGTCGTTCGCTGGATCACCGCACACCCGTCCTGCCGCACGTGTTCTATTCCACGACACCTACGACAAACAAACAAAACAGACTTGAAGTTGGCAACTTCACAGTGTCAAAGATAAAAGCTGCAACTTCACGTCTGTCTTGTTTATTATAAGATTCAGTAGTTCTTCTCCTCTTAGTCTACTTCTTAGCTGGTACGTACTCTTCTATATAATATGAATTTAGAGATAACGATAATAACTTATTATATACTTAAACTCTATCGGAAGGTTGTTTTCCTATGTTGTTATCATTTTAATTAACGTTCATATCTTAGGGTCTTCCTACCTTATTGTGATCATAAAATTTCTTTGTGCCAATTATGCTTGAATCTAGGTTAAAGTAATTAATTACTTATCATTGCTCATTTAGTTATTAAATCATGTTAATATTTAGCAACTAAATTAAATTGTTGCAATTATTTTAAACAATCTTTTTGTTAGGTAAGGTCATGTCTAACTATTAAATAACGATTAACAACATTGTTCGCTAATAAATATTGTAATTTTAAAACACTTAACCGTTACAAATGAATGTGAAAACCACCAAATTAATGTTGTCTGTGTTCAAAAATAAACTGTAGGTAGCTTTTAAAAAGTAGCAATAATCGAATTTTGTGTAGTTGAATCACATCTCATAATTTAATAGAATTAATTCGAATCATTGAAACTACTAACTGGTAGAATAGGTTCGAAGCCTTGAAAATTATTTCGTTTCTTTGGAAAAAAAATATTTCTTTTACTTCCTCTCATCTGAATTAATCTTCTACCTACTGATGTAGTTCAAATGTCTATTAATTCATTAACTAGTTTAACATTAGTATAGTTTCTAATCTATTACTATCATGTTATAAATACCTACTTACTATTAGATATTCTTCAAATCTTCTAAGATTATCTTAACTTTGTCGTAGAATGGAACATGTACATTATTAATTATCGATTTTATTACTTATAAGAAAGTATTCAAACTTTACCAGAATCACTCATATACATTAAAGTAAGAATAGATTTATATTAATTTTATAAATCGGATTTTATATATGTTCATTAAATTCAATCATCAAATACGTAATATATCCTTATGATGATAAGTACAATATGGAAATTTACTAATTTACTAAGATACGGTTGCTCAATTTTATGAAATCGTGGAGTTTACTTAACTTCAACACTGTTAAGGAGTCATTATTATCGACATTACACGGCTTTTTGATACCTCCATGATGTTTTCACGTCTTTTTTGTTTAAAGAACAATAATTATTAAGTCTATAGTTTATTACACACCTAGGGAGGAAAAATAAGAAATGTCTCAGATCATGTAATTGTCGATCGAGGTGGAACCGAGGTGGACTAACGTGATCTGAGGCTTTCTTATTTTACTTTCCGAGGTGTGTATGCTATTTTTATGTCCGACGAAGGCGGAAAGCAGCAACTTCGTTTTGCGAGCGCGGCGGGACGAAAGTTGTCACTTTCCGCCCGACGCGACGTTCAGAAAAAAAGGTTTGTCAACTAAAATAGGCGAATGTTAAAGATAATACAACTTAAAATTGAGAAGAAAATCAGCACGTTAATTGTCAAATCAAATCCTAATGAATGGAAGCTTTTATATTGTATAAACTACTGTATAATTAACTAAGACAGCACTTGTGGTACCTAAATAAAGAGAGGTTATAGTATTACTTAGTATTTAGATTATACACCTAAATCTAATTTACGTTCTCAAAAATTTTTTTTTTTTTAATTAAAAACATTAACCTTTTTGTTTTTATTTAATAATTAAAAGATTTAAACACAACATTGCTAATAACTATTTTTGTGTTTTTTTAAATGAGAACGTAAAAAAGGTTAGTGTCCACTGTGTTGGTGATAGTATAGTCTAGGGAAGGAAATTATTAAGAGACGTGTATTTAGAATTTTAGACTATAATATAATAATCACATTGGACTGCTCGCAGTAGAGTAGCGCAGCTCAATTGTAGAAAAGTAAATTTGTAATTTATCTATTTATATTGTTAATAAAACCGTTATAAGATAGCAAATGTATTTTTAATTACTGTCTCCTTATCTTTAATATTTCTTAAATAAATATTAACTGAAAAATAAATTTATACGGACAGGGATTTAAAGCCGCAACATCTGGAAAAAAATCCTGTCGCCCCTCCCAATTGAGCTACCATAAGTTTCCCAGAGTTTGCTGGCTCATATTCCTGCCCGTATAACTTTTTCCAATCCATATTTATTTAAAATTCAAATAAGCTTCACATGGTTCACAAGACATAGGGAACATATATGATATGAAAAAATGTCTCTAGTTTTATCCGAAATTAAACAAATTACTATTACTAAATACATCTGTGTTAGACTGTTGATTTCCCTTGAAAAAATTGTTTATAATATCCTCAGATTTTTTACTCTCTTCCATAATATTCTTAGCCTCGTCTACTATTTTTGAAGAATCGCCGATGGGGTTTGGATTATAGAATGGACTGGAACTATCCATCGTTGCCTTGTCTACACCAAACAATGGTTTTTCTGCAATAGCATCTTGAGGTGATGTCTCCCGTTTGAATACTTGCCCAATATTGTTGCCTGCAGTTAATCTATTATCATTTTTCATTATGTTTTGTGCCAGATTTTTAAATGACTTTATATCTTTTTCGTTGCTAACTTGGTTCTGTACAATTTCTTTCGTATTAAAAACAGCAGTCTGATCATTTGGTTTTTCACTTTCGTATTTATCTAACTGTTTTTTTATTTCTTCCAGTTTTTCGTTTTCAGAAAGCACTTTTGCACTTGGCGTTACGTGCAACTCGGTTACTACTCTATCAATTATATTGTTAATTTCCTTTATTTCCGTTTTATTGTGACTTTTGGCTTTCAAATCATGCAACGCCTTAAGATCTTCCCAAATAGTATCTCCAGGTTTTCTGTGGTCAATATGTAGTTTCCGGATTTCATTTCTTACGTTTATTGAAATATTTTCCAATTCTCGTCCCAATAACTCACTGACTGCATGTAAGCGATCAGTTTCATCTTTCAGAAATTCGGAGACAACTTTAAAACTGCTCTTAGCCTCACGTCTACGCAAAATGTCGTTGATAGATTTATTTACATTTAAAATAGAACTTTCTAACTCTTGCGATATATGTTCCAATTCAGATTGAGATGATAAATGTTTGTTATATTGAAATGGTCGGTTATATTGAAAACGTCTTTCAAAGAAGCTTTCCTGTCTGTCTCGAGATTTAGGTATATTTATCGGTTTAACATATCCACGGCATTTGTTGTTGAAATCAGATGATTCTTCTAGAAGTCCATTCAAAGCTAAAACTTGTTCAACAGCTGATATCGTGCAGTGCAGGGTATCTTTAACGTCAATTACAACATCACTCAATAATTTACTGAATCCTCGTTCTACATTCGACATCGCTCCGCGAAATTGTCCATAAAATGATGCGAAGACCTGAAATAACGATATATATATTTAGTTATATTTTTTTCCCCGGCTATGTTCACGTAAATTAAACGGAACTCACGCCGCAAGGCTGCCATGCTTCGAGCTCATGAACAAAACACCGGATTGCGTTCGAAACTAGTCGGGAAAAATTATAATTATCCGACTAAATTATGTGAAATAGCCGGGTAAATATATATTTGATAATCATCAATGTTGACGAAGGTTATAGTTATAGTTATTCGAATGTGTAGCTCACGGACTTACTCTTTCTTGACCTTTTAATTAATCAATTAAAAACTTTGAATAAGTAAAGACATTTTAGCATGCATGCACGTAGAGAATTCCATATTGATAAAAATTATGTTTTATCTGTGTGCAGGGTCAAGAAAGGTGTAAGCGGTAATCACAAAAAAATATATAAGTCACGGTCGCCGAAGAACTCCCGAAGGCGTAATCCCCGGAAGTTTCCTCGTATATATTTATTAATAATATGTATATATTGAGTTAGTTAGTTGTATATTTAGATAAGTTTAATTTAATTAAAAATACTGCACTAATAAAATTAACACTCACTTGAACAAACAAAAACGCAAAAAAGAAAATCACATCAAGTTTCATAATAACATAAATATTTTTAATACTTTTACTGAAAACACGACATTTAAGCACAGATTCCCGATTAATTTATTAGCTTAATATCATTTACTGGTATGACGTATGTTTGCTGAACACGCGTTATATTTGTTTTCACGAAACATCTGTTTCAATATTCGTTTGTATAATAGTAATTCAATAATTATAACCTACAATTACTAAATAAAACACCTGTAAAATGATTATTACATTTATTTCAATACATACTAAACTCTTATATCACAAACGACAGACAGACAGCAGATACTACCGCCATATATATTTGTATTTTGTTAATTTAAAGCTTAATTATACACGAGAAAGATATGTCTCAAGATAGAAAGATATTAGCTACAATTTTCATAAGCAAACGAATATATATCTAATATGAGTAATTCATTCAATATCTACAATTCTAGAGTTATTCATGAATATATAAAAATGAGAAAAGTTCCTACTTTTTACGTTTAAAAATTAACCGTGCAAAAAATTACATGTTGTACAAATTACTTTAATAATAATTATTATTGCAATTTTTAATATCAATACATTTAAACCGTAACACCGAATTATTATATTATCTGTGATACCATACTCCTTGATATTTTGAAAAAATTCTCTCCCTCTATATATTATATACCAATTACATATATTAAATATGTGATGTAAACTGATTTTTAATATTCAAAATAATGGGCATGTTTTTTAAATGTTATAAACATTTATTGTCCTAAATAATACTTTTTTTCAATATAATGTTGTTGTTTTTTTAATACAAATGTGAACACATTATATAGTTTTATAATTTTGAACACACCTTTATCTCGATTTCGCTAGATACGTTGAGCAAATTCATTCGATAACATTATTCAATTTACGTTTAAAAATAGGCCTTCATTTATTAAAATGCTAACATTTCATCCTAAATGAATTATTGTAAGGATTAAATAAATTAATAAACTTTTCATTTAATTGCATAAGAAATGTGTACATATTTAAATATCATATTTGTTAATGGTTTTATAACTCTGACTCCTAAGATTGAGAACAAATATATTAAATCTTATATAATATAAAATACTATAAAATCTAGCTACACATTTTACAAATTTTAATTAAATAATCATTACGCATGATTATAAATAGATATGTCTTATATTTGTAACTAAACAAAATATTTACATAGAATGGGGAAATATAATAAAAATACTAAAAATAAAAGTAATGATTATAAATAAAATGAGTGATAGTATAAAAAATAGATAGAATTTATACATTATACAACACTTAAAATCCAAAAATAAACACTGATATCGAATATTTATAAAAAAACAAAGAATATTCGAATGTGGAATGTAACAAGTGAGTGAAACCACATTTACAGGGAACTTACTTTTACATAAAAACATTAACTCTGAATAATAAAAAAAAACTAATATTTTGAAATACAAAATATCATCAATATTAGAACGGCAAGAATTATGTATATATATATAATTCTATAGTCATATTTATTTTAAGAATTTTAAGAATTTTATTATATGTACAGTATTTTTTTGGAAATACTATTTTCAGCGAATAAAATTTAATTGACTATATTTTTTCTATGACACAGAATTATTTTATACTATTTTGAACAATAATACTTACGATGTTGGAGGTAGAACTTTACCATAATACGCTAACTACAATTATAATTAGTATGTCGTTCTACAATATATAATTGCTAAGGGTCCAAAAGGATGTTGATAAAATTGATATATTTTTCTGAATAAATTTGTATTTTTATATCTAATTAATAACAACCTCTACAATGATATGACATATAAAACTATCACAATATTTCTAAACAGTTAACCTTAGCTATAATATTAAACTATTTAAAATGAATAAAAAACTACATGATGTACAATTTTTAAATAATAATTTTATTAATAAGAAGCAGAGATCTTTTTTGTAAGCAATGACAACACTCGTAGAAGATCAAAAAGTCGTATCAAAATATTCTCTATGTCCAATAGATTATAAAAAATATGTTTTTATTATTATTGTCAATTTTAATACATTTTCAAAGTACTTTTTATATGCAATCGGTGATTACAAAATGGTGAAACAGCCGTGTGATATTTCATAAATCGATTTGTCTATAATACTAATGTAATGTTCAGACTACAGTACGCTTTACAGATAATTTATCATTCTAGTAAGGATAATTCTTATTCGAAGAACTAATATTCACAATCGCCTAAAAATAGGGAAACAGGTGAATGAAACTTGTAAAAAATGTCACTTAGTACGTTAAAAAGATTATCGGTGAAAAATAATAATCCGCTAACTCAACTATCGCTACTAAAGACGAAGTGTAATTCTTGACTTGTGTAATTCTTGACTTAGGTTACTGGCTGGTAGAATTTGTAAGCTATAGGTTAATTATAAAAACCTATAATGTTTTTAAATTTAGAACCTATGTTAAATAATATAGTACAAAGGTAATCCTGACATTACATTAGCACCAAACATCCTGACGGAAAACATAGTCTACTGAGGTTGGTTGGGTGGCTGTTGATCGGAGGGTTCGTCTCGTGGTTTGGGAGTGTCGGACTCCTCCCTTGCGGGTGGGGTGGGGGGGCCGGGGGGATGCAACTTGGGTAGCGGAGGGATGGGAGGGGTCGACGCGGAGGGGGTCACTGAACCATTCATCCGCTGGTAGTGAGTCTTCCACGCATTGGCTGGGGGAGTATAGTTGAGGTGGTCGTACTCCATTTCTGTTAATAAAATAGATGATTTTTTTATATTTTGTATTCAGCTAGGTACTTCTTATTTATATACAATCTACCTTATAGGAGAACACACAGATTATTAATAATTTTGTTACAGTTGAACTAAAGGATAACTAACTAAACTTTATACAAATTGTTGTAAATAATCATTTACTAATAAAGTTAATATTTAAACCGTACAATAAATAATAATACTAACCGTATCCCTCTTTATGTTTAATTTCATCATAGAGATGATCTAATTTATTGTCGTCTTCAATACAGTGATACAAGTTCGGATTTGTGAGATCCGCATCCTTATTCTTCAATGACGAGAATGGATCATGAGCTGAAAATACATTAAAAGTTATTATAAATGTACCACAATAAATAAAAAAGATTATATATGCTAAATTCATCAAAACGGATAACGACATGGTGGTTCGGTTGCCAGAGCGACGGGAACGGTCTCCCAGAAGTCGCAGTTTCGAGTCTTGTGTGTCGTGAATGTGTTGATGAATTTTATATTTTTTTATTATTTAGACAAAAAAAAAACATATGTCTTACTTCCGTTTGAGCTAGTGGCCGTCATTCGTAGTTTCTCCAGAGCCGCGTTGCTAATTTTGTTGCTCAAGTCGAGGTTGTTAAATATAGTAGAGTTGTTCAATAAAGTGGTGGAGTCGTCGCTGCGAGTGGAATTTTGAAACGAATACACAGGGTTGTCGAAGTGTTGTTGTTCTGAAACAAAGTCAAACTAATTTAAGAAACATTAAAGGACCTTGAGGTAGCTTACATACTGTCATGAATAATTAAAGATTACAACCCTATAATGAATCAACCTAAAAAAGATATTAGGATTATTTTATTTTACTTTTAGCTTAATATACACCAAATATCATATTTTTTTAGTTTTAGGTTGTGATTTAGTCTAATTAAACTATAAAAAGAAAATAAAAAAATCGACTTAATTTGTTTAGTCGGTCCCTTTTTCAAATGAAATATATGCGTTCCTTTATTGTCAAGACGACTATAAGTTGAGAGCATAATAATAACGTAACAGTACCGCGATAACCCCAAGAGGTACCACGATGACCCCGCGGGGTAAGGTACTGGTTCTCACCGGGCTGCGTGCTGGGGTCGGCGGTGTAGTGCACGTGCGCTATCTCCCTCTTGAGCGAGCGCACCCGGCGCCGGTAGTACAGCAGCCCCAGCACGGCCGCCGCCGCGCACGCACACAGCGCCACCAACATGCCCGCCGTCACGCCCGCACTGGACCCGCCTGCAGGTTGTATTACAATTATGCATGCATGCAGACATGCGTTAATCAGTTTTTCTTTGTAAGTTTTTTTTTGCATTTCGTGTTATTAATTAAGTCTTTTCATACCGTATACATTTACAACTTTACTTCGACTCTTATAGGTCGCAGGTTCAAGTCCTACTCCTGTTTAAGTAGTAATTTTTTTATATTTATAACGTATTTCAGTAAACATAACATGAATAACGTATTTATATGTATTTATGTCAAATACATATAGGTTAGCTAGAAATTGAATTAAAATAGTAATTACCTTTAGCTTGATCAATAACGATGGCATCGCTGGCTCTGAGGTCGCAGTTTTCTCCGATGAACCCGCGGTGACACACGCAGCCTCGCACGGGCTCGCACACCCAGTTACCCTGCGACGAACAGTTGCACGCCTCCATACAGTGGTCGCCGAAGTAACCCTCGGGACAGACTGAAATAACCACAGTTTAGAATGTAGGTAAGTATTGCTAAATTGCTGTTAATTTTTATTATTGGATATCTATAAATACACTCTAAAGCTAAAAAGATAAGAAGCTAGAGATAAGAAGTGAGGTTAGCTTAGGAGGGATGAAAGCCACTTTATTAAGTCAAGAATATGAATGTGGATAGATGTGTAAGATGATAAAAAAGTGAAGAATAAATTGTGTGAAATGACATGACGATGAATTAAGTGGATTCTGAACTGCCCAATAAGTAGAGATAGTAGTAAAGAAAAAATGTGCCGATTCCACTTAGGGTAGGAGTTTTTATTGACGACTTACATTGCGTGCAGTAGTTGCCAGTATATCCGGGCGGGCAGCGGCAATACCCATCGTTAGGTCTGCAGGCGGCGCCGCGCGCGCAGCGGCAAGGCTGCGAGCACCCCGCGCCCCACCACCCCGCGGGACACGCCTCGCCGCACGCTCCGCCGCGCCAGCCCGGCAGGCACTGACACTCACCTGCACACCATTATATATATATATGTAATACTCTTTTTTTTTTAATTACTTTCGCGCTAAGGAATCTCTGTATGTATGTGGAAGGTTTCATAAACTTATTGGTATGAAATAACTTCCTGACTCGGAATCATAATCAGTGATCTAGGATCTACTAGAAAGTTAAGATCTTAATTATGAATATACCTGTTTTATAAGTGCTCATAAAAAGTACAATCAATAACACATGAACTAACCGGTCACATGATGACAGTCGGCCCCGTTTTTACAATTGCATCTCTGCTGGCAGCCTTCCCCATACGTGCCGAGAGGACACGGGTACTCACAGGACACACCTGTGTACCCGCTGGGACACCTGTACTCGCCACTCACCGGGTTACACGTCACATTACCTGATAGTATGGAATGATAATTATTATATATTTTATTAGATTATTTTACATTCACAAAAACCCCTTATACTTATTAAGGAAAGAACATCAATAACATGTTTTCAAAACATCATATATTGTTCCATTGTTATGTTTTATAAGCAATTTTACATTGTTTTCACAAACAATGCGTAACAATAAACAACTATCGAATACTACAATTTGAATTGTGGTAATAGTTAGGTCAACTATTACCACAATTCAAATTGTAATTGTTTCTGCACCACTATAAGTTGTAATGTTATTCTAATTCTAATTACATTAACGGGTAAAAGTTGGTTATGTCTCAGTTTTAATAAAAATAACGTAACATTACTGACAACGCTAAAGGAATATTTCGTAAGTTGACTAAAAGTATCGCAGGCTTAACCTTCTCAGTCTTACTGCTTATATCCTATACATCCTCGTCTTGTATACAGGGTTAATTGTAATTAATGTAACCTCTTATAGGCACTTCTCTACATAAATCCAAACAACATTGGTTCTAAGACTTTTTAAAATTTAAGTTTTCCCATACAAAATTTATTTGTTGCTTCTGAACTGTCTTTAGTTCTGAGCGTATGTATGGCGGCCGGGCGTAATCATTTTAGGTACTTCTTACAAAACACAGAGTAATAAATAACCGAAGGAGCAAACATTCTTTGTTTTCTTTTTTTTTGTTATTTATCAAGATAAATAAAAAAATGGTAGATTTTTTTTTTCAGATTGACGTAGAGGGGTTGCCTACAAGAGGTAATGCGATAGTTTAAATGATCCCTGTATATAATCCTCGTAGTGTGTACCCAGTGGATGATGCGGGCACAGTTGTTTGCAGGCGGCGCCATAGGTCCCGGGCGCGCAGGGCGTGTCGCAGCGCTCCCCCCTCCAGCCGGGCGCGCACTCGCAGCGGCCGCTCTCCGCGTCGCACGACGAGTTGTTAGCGCACGGGCAGCGCTCGCCGCACGCCGCGCCGAACTGACCCGCCTCGCACTGCGTCTCGCAACGGACGCCTGGAACGATGTTGTGATCAGATTTTGGTATATTTCTTCTGAATGAAATTGATAAGTTAATATAATTATTCTTTTGTATTATTTCTTTGATGTGACTTTATTTTTTAAGAAGTTAGATATTGTAGATATATGAAGCAGTAAAATAATTGATGAAATAAAAAATGTTTTCTTCTTTTGAATAGAGATCAATATTTTTATACAAAAAATTATATTTTTAATATATAAATTTGTTTATTGAATTATAATATTTTTAGAATTTTATGAATATTATTTAGCACACTACACTTTACTTAAATTTAACTAAAAATATTTTGCTCGTTCCGAAACCAAACTCCTGCAAATAAATTAAAAAAGAAACTAATAATCATAAAGATTAAAATTAACAAACTGAAGATAAACTGATGTTTTATGAAATAAAATAAAATAAACTAAAAATGTAATTCTTTAATTCTTCTTTTTTTTGATGATCAATTTAAGTAAACAGTAATTTATGATATAAACAAAATTTGGCAATACTTTATGAAATATGGTTAGAACTGCTCATTTCCTTTAAATAAACCTTTCCATTTAAAATAGTAATACTCCATAGTTTGAGTATATTGACATCTTTAGAACCATTGGTTACAGCCACAATCATTCTAGTATTTTTAGACAACTTTAAGGCAGTCTGAATAACACTAGATGTTAACTTTATTTCGGTAATCTCTTCGTTGGTACTCCAAGACATACACTTATTATATTTTTCGTTAAGAACTGTTTTTCCTGAATATTTTAAACTTTTTTGTCTTGACATTTCTTTAATATTCTTTCTTTTCTTTAGATACATAAGTCCCGGTTTATCTTTACTTGTAGTAACGTTTGTGAGGATTTCATATACATCGTCATTTAATTCGTTTCCAGTATTTTCACATAACGTATCATACAAAATTGATTTTCTATTAATACCTGTTGTAGAATAAAAATTTTGGTTAATTTATGTACTTACCTATTCTCCTAGAAAGACCTGTACCAAGGTAGATTATATAAATAGTATATGATTTCTAGCTTATAATATACATTGACATATTTTATCTAGCGTGTTAAATTATTTGATGTCATGATAATAATAAAACACACATACTACAGATGAGTACAAAACTTCTTCGAGCTTAATAGCATAAAATATGGTCGGCATGAAGAGCCTAGCTATTTATCCATGACATTTAATAAACACAATTGAGTGCAATTATATTAAGTGTAATAGTACAAATTTGTTCAACCATTCTCGCACGCAGACTGCAATAACTTGAAAATAAGCTGTTAATATTATTGGACGAGGCAGCTTTTTCTGAAATAAGTAAACGCGACAGTACGCACCTCTCCATGTACTCTCGCACACGCAGGCTCCTGTGACGTGATGGCAGCCTACAGCGTTCTCAGTACAGTCGCACGGTAAAGCGCATTTCTGACCGAAGTAACCAGCGCGGCAACGACGCTCGCAGCGCGCGCCTTCGTAGCCCGGACCGCACACGCACTCGCCTGGAACACCATTGAAGGGTTTATATTATTTTAGTACTCAATTTATTCTACTCTATAATAGTTATGAAAATATTAATGTGAATAAATCTTCATAATTTCTGTTCTTTTAGACTCACCATTTACAGGATTACAGGGGGTGTCATTCTCACAGTCGCAAGGCTGCCGACATCTCAGACCGTAGGTCTTTCCGTCACACGGCCTGTCGCATTTCAGACCGTCGAAACTAAAATAAATATGTCATTAGATATTTAAAATTATCAGAATTCTAAGTTATTTAAGCATAAGGCTCACCCGGGCTTGCACTCGCACTGTCCGGTCTCGTGCGAGCAGGTGGCGTTGTTGCGACAGTCGCAGGTGTCCGCGCAGTTGTCGCCGTACAGTGGGTAGGGACAGGGCTCCTCGCAGCGCAGCCCGCGGTACCCCGGCGCACACAGGCACGACCCTACCGGTACAGGGATTGGGTGCTTTAATATAACTTGATAGTCCAAGATTACTTCATATTTTATTAGGAAGATTTCGCTATGAATGCTTTTAATCAGCTACTTCCTTACTTAGAAAATAAATCTTTGCTCTACAGTTTGTAGTTTGTCGTAAAATACTACTTAAGAATTACGATAAAGAATATATATTTTAAATGAACACGCTAGTGATATCACTCACCGTTGACGGGCGAGCAGTGGCCGCTGTTCTCGCAGCGACAGGAGGCGCGGCAACCCTTGCCGTACGTGAGCAGCGGGCACTGACGCGCGCACGACTCGCCCGCCCACCCCGCCGCGCACTCACACGCACCCGTCCACGGGTCACACCTGCACACACACGCACTCGCAGAGTTATTCCAAATTCACACCGCTGGCTACGTAACGGTTATACAAGGTGTATTTATTTCAATTTACAATTGTAATAATTAAAATACATTTAAAATCGGATGGTCCATTTATTCATCCGACAGCACAAACTAACAACGATCGATATAAATATCGAAAAGCATAATTATAGTTTATGAGTGAAAATCGATGAAGAAAAAAGGTTAATGAACTCCATAATTATTATAAGCCCTTACATATCAGTAGTGGTAGGGTTGCACTCGCAGGCCTTGTCGCAGCGCGGGCCCCAGTGTCCGTCAGAGCAGGCGCGGCGCTCGCACTTGTCCCCGCGCCAGCCCGGCTTGCAGTGGCACGAGCCATCCCGCGGAGAGCACTCCCCGCCGTGCCGGCACTGGCACACGCCGGCACACGACACGCCGTACGTGCCGAGCGGACACGACTCTAAACACTGAACAAATTACATGCTGTTAGAGATTTACTATATATATATATTATATCCCATTCACATGTCTCTCAAATACCATAGTTAATGTTACCTTTTCCCCAGTAAAGCCGGCTTCACACTGGCAATGTCCGGTGACGTGGTGGCAGCTAGCGCCGTTCCAACACTCGCAAGTCTTTTCACATTTATCTCCCCACCGACCGGCTGGGCACCTTTGTTTCATAATCATAATTATTACATACAAACAAAATTAATTTGACTTATTATCTTAAACGAAATTACTGTAAAGCGCTGGCAATAGGCCACATTCCTTTCAACAGACTAAAAACAATAAAACTATGTATTTATGAATTTTAAAACCGAATCCGTAATACAGAAAAATATAAAATCGATAGCTATTATTTCTATAAAAAATATTAATTTTGTTGGTTTGATCTGCATTCCTGACACTTACACTGCGCAGTGACCAGAATACGACATTAAATAAAATTTCGTTTTTATGTCTACACTTCAACATGTAAAAAATCGTTTAATAATATATTATAACCTATTTTTTATTAAATGTCTTGCTATTTAACGTATAAAACCTTCCACTTACTTATTAGCACAGACCTCCCCCGTCCATCCAGGAGTGCACTCACAATCACCGGTGAAGAGATTACATTTGGCGTTATTCTGACACGGACATGATAACGGACATATGTCGTTTTTGGGACATTCCTCCTCACATCTGTAGAACATTTTGTTTGTCTTTAGATTCTAAATAAATTGTATGAAAAAAGTAAAAAAAAAAAACTTGAAAACTTACAAGGGACCATGAAATCCAGATAAACATTGACAGGCCCCACTAGCAGGATCACAAGTCGCATTGTTTTTACAGGCACAGGTCTGTTCACAGTTGTGCCCAAAAGTGGGGAGAGCACAGGCTTTCTCACACGCATCCCCCCTCCAACCCACCGCACACGCACAGTCGCCAGTCAGCGGCTCGCACGTACCGCCATGCATGCAGCGACAGTCGTTTTGACAGTTCCTACCCCATTTACCATCTGGGCAAGCTGTAAACAAAATTACATACCTATTAGATACATCGTGTAAGATCTAGACAGATAACATTTTTGTTTAAAAAGTAATAGGGCTATTTAGAATAACAAAAACAATTGAGGACTACAATACAATATTTAATGGAAAGATGTTTAAAACTTGTCTATATTTGGTATATTTTAAGAATATAAAAAAATAATCAACAATATGGCACGTTTTACTATAGTACGTATTTATTTCTAAATATCTTGTGACTACATTTTTAAACTTATTTTGATAGCCTTTTTGTACGAATTGTACGAATTTTATTAGGAGATAGGTAATATTACTGCTGCCAACCAAAATAACAACAAACGATTTGTAATTTAATAACTATTCCTATTAACAAAACAGGTACTTAAATGTACTTAATCATTAACGAAATAACAGTTATATTAATGAGATAAGTTGATGTTTTAAAACACAAAAATTTGAATCGAAAAGATTTATCAATAAAAAAATCTGCCAATCGTAAAATGTGTCGCGAAATCTACTTACATATATCACAAGCGGGACCTCCGTATCTGTGCGCACACGCACATGTGTTAGGCGCCACACACTTGCCGTGCACACACGGTTCCACGCACACAGGCACGCACTGCCTCCCCTCAGGATCCGGGGCGTACCCATCGCAACACTCCTCGATAGGTCTCTGCTTTATCAGCTTTTGGGTTTTAAATATTTGCTTGAACTTAATATTATATTTGGAACAGCGTGGAGGCACGTTGAAACACCAAGCATATTCTTTGACTTGGTATGGCTGCTGCGCAGATACTCTTATTATCGTTGTATATCTGTAACAAAATAAATATATACTAATACCTAGAACTCATATCTCTAAGTAAGTTGATAGTAATAGTGTTGTATTTCGTAATCGTCTTGTATTTCTAATAGGTCATTCTAGTTAAAAAACATCGTTAAATCCGATACTTACCTTTCAGGGCTTCATAAGAATCAGACAATGTACTCTTGGAATAAGAAAAGATTAAAAGTGCTAAATGAGATAACATTACAAAACATACTTCACAGAAACAGAATAACATACGTTTATCAAATTGCATGAAGAATTTACACGACGTACGATAATTGGTTAGATTTCCAATTGGGTAAAAATCAAACTATATAAAATCCACATCACTATACAATTATAATTATATTTCGGCGATTAGCATATTTACACAAAACGTCTATAAATTATAAAGTTTCCTTATAAATCATTTAATTATTTATAATTGAAAACCACATAAAAATCAGTGCATTTATTCAGACAGAAACAATGTGAGGATATTACTTTGAATTAAAGTGATTATTTAATCGACAAAGTTTTAGCGTTTGTAAAGATGTAAGCAAAAATAAGATTATTATTGTATGTATATCTATTATTATAAGTAATTTAAGACAAGATACTAGTAATTACCTATAATGTGCATACATTATAATTAGCTAACGAGATAACAACGGGGGCGGTTAAGATAAGTAGTCATGTAATAGAGATTTATTATCTGTAGTTATTTTTTTAATAAAAAAAACATTTATTGGCAAGAATATTTGCATTTAAAAGTAATTTGTATAGGCTTTAATTATTTTGATTGAAAATATCTATAAACTTCTACATGTTCAGCTTATTTAAATATTATATAAATATACAATGAAATAAATATATAAATAAATCTATACCGACAGAATTCGAATCCGCGACCTCTGATTTCTCATGTCTAGTGCATGATTATTTACATTAAATACATATAATCAATACGTGTACATGTTATTGTAATTTGCAACGTATTTTGGTTCGTATTAGTTTAGCAATACATTCAATATGTTCATTCAATAACGATACTAACATTATATTTGGAACAGTGCTATGTTATCCATAACTCAAACACGAGGATTACATTACATTCGTAACATAAAATATTTGTACATAAGTCATTGTTATATATTGAAAATAAGTTAAAATATGGAATATGAAACCAGACTTCAGCACTTATAAGGTAAACTCTTCCTCGTAATTGGTAAAAGAAATTAAAAAAAAAAAACTTTAACGGCTTCCACAAAATTAACTAATTCGCGTTAGTATATAATAATCCCTTTATTTTAAATCGCTGTCAGTCCGATAATACCAAGGTTAATCAACATCCTTGTACTACTAGCGAATGCAAATAAATAAACAAATGAACAGATAGATTTTAATTGTCAAAATTAGTTCAATTACAATGATAGATGAAATAGTCTAAAAACATTTTAGTTATGTTAGGAACATTTAAATTTAGAAATGGAATTCCAGAAGCCAAACTTGAGTCTAGTTCGGATTTAATTTATATAGTTCTATATTTAAAACATTTATTACATCCTTCTTGGTTAGTGTAATAAAAGTTATATTTGGTTAGATCTGGTTGTAACACCCTCCTATTGAGGTACAATTGCCTCCTGTCCTTATCAATATAAGTAAATCACTTCGACGGGCTAAATATTTAACACTTAAAATCACTGACAAAATAAAAGAAACATTGCGAGGTCAATTGAACCATTGGTTGAATTAATCTATTAAGCAATAAATTAATTATATATAACAATAAACCATATATAATTCAATATATATATTGAATAAATGCGATAATTATGCCTTTTCCACCGGGATATTCGTCGGTAGAGCTGTTATTAGGGAACGGTATTCTGTATCCCTAGTATAAGTTTGATTAACTATGACAGTTAACTAAATCGTAAAATCAAAACAGAAATATAATACATTCTTGGAATCAAAATCTATTGAAATATTAAAACAACAAACTAAATATATTCATATTTAGTTTGTATTTAGGATCATTCTATAAATCACCCTGAATGATGTAGCTCAACGTAACGTCAAATTTGGTAGTATTGTAAATGTTGGATGTGTTAATTAAATACCAGGTTATATAGATTAAAAATATTTGCGTTTGAAATGTGTATCTAAACCGGCAGGTAGATTAATTCTCTCAGTATATCGATATTTTGAGAGAAATTAAGTGGTAACTATAAGAGGTAACATGATGGGATTTTTAGTGGTAAATGCGCAAACACTGCTCTTCACAGGTTAAGCTGAACGAGATTCAATGGACCTCATTCCAATAGTCAAGCGGCAGCCGCCGAGGAGGTAAGGTCCTTTACACACTACACTACAAATTCTGTCATAACTGCTCCTATACATCCCTCTGGAATAAATAGATATAAACTCACGATTCTTGCTTGGTGCAGACATTAGGCCCTTCGAGCAGAGCCCCGACCGACGCGGCCAGGGACAGGAGTACTCCCACCTTCCACATCTCAGCTACCGTTCATAAAAGCAAACTTGACTCCATAACAAACCAATGTTTGTTTTCCGTTACAATAGCCATTCAGTTCTTGTTTGGACTTTCCTCTTATTCAACGCTGTTAGAGATTGTGTGTTTTTGCTTTTGTCTAGAACAATACAAAATTTATTATAACACCAGCCAAATTGTTATATTTGTATATAAATGACGCCATTTGATAAACAATACAATATGTCGAAATTATAACGGATTGAATACTTTTCTTGATTGTGATTAATAAGTAATACAAATAGTGTAAAAGTATACATAAAAAGCCAGACTGAAGTAAAAAATATGTTATCAAGGTCAAACAACCGTTAATTCATAAACCAGTTAAAATACCGGTAGGTATCTATAACTATTTAAAGAACGGCATTTCATTATAGGTAATATACATATTCTTACATAGGAATAACATATCTGTATTTAATTATTATT
The DNA here is from genome assembly GCA_959347405.1 of Napeogenes sylphis. Classification (NCBI taxonomy): domain Eukaryota; kingdom Metazoa; phylum Arthropoda; class Insecta; order Lepidoptera; family Nymphalidae; genus Napeogenes; species Napeogenes sylphis. Next base: position 21,120,270 of record OY365788.1, on the reverse strand, counting down.
TTGTTAGGTTGATTTATTATCTGTTGATATAATAAAAAAACTCAATTAGGTCTATGACATCTTTTAGTAAAGCAATGTTGCCAGCTTGAAGTTACTATAAATTTCTTCACTTATGTATTAAAATCTACCTATTTTATTATTTGTTTTAATAAAGTTAACAAATTATATCACGTTTTATTATGTTGGTAGTATGTTGTATATAGTTTAAGATTAGCTGCAATTAGTTACAGATATTTGGATACAGGTTAAATTGTTATATTGATGTAGTTTAGAATATTTTATGCAATAAATTTATTTTTCATCACAAATATGAAAAAAAAAAATATTGAAGTCCTGTCTGATGGTGATGTGAAACCGGTATTATTAGATGCCAGATACTTATTATTTTAAAAGAAGATTTTTGGTGATCTACAACTTTATATATTCGATCAAAACTACATAGTATCTAAAGGACAAGTGTGTGACTCTCCATGTAGGTACTGAGAGATTGCTAGGCGAAGTTGTACCTATCCTCAGCTTATGCATTATTTATATGTGCATTATTGCATTATTTAATTTAATAGTAGTGACATTTGGCATGAGAACAAGATTTTATCTCAAGTGACCTCTCCCGAGTTCATCTGCCACATTTCAAATATTAGCATGTACATTAACAAAATCGGTTTTTGGTATTAAAATACTATCAGATAAATATCTACAAAAAAAGTGGAATTGCATAAAAGACTGAACATACCCATTCAAACTAGATAAAACAAATAAAATAGAAAAATACGATGTTTGTGAAACTGCTTCGAGTCTGAAACTTTGCAATAGGTTTTTTATAGAATAAGACGAGTTGGAAAAAAACTAATGTAAGCGCTAACTTCTGACGTATTATTTAAAAAACTCGCATACCTAATAATAGTAATAAATATCAATAGAATTCTTTATGACTGTCCCCTGCGCAGTCTGAGTCAGAGTTCATAATCTCAGAAATTTAAAGGACAATGCAAAACGTCGTCCGTCTGTATGGTTTTCTTTAAATTACGTACATTGACATTCCATTATCTAGTACAGTACATTATCTAGTACAGCTATTGACGTTCATAGTACAAGAAGAAATGTACCCGTCACATGTCAGACGTGGTTTGTAACGAGAAAACAAAACCGCAGACATTATTAACAATGAATCCATTATTAATATAAAGTAATCAATTATAAATGTTAAATCAAATATAAGGAAAATAGGATTAAATAACAAATATATGTACATTTGTTTTTTTTTTATTATATACATATATAAAAAAATAGTGTGCAAAAAGTACCTACAAGTATAAAATAAACATTAAAAAAATATGAAACAAGACCCCAAAAAATTTTTTTGACAAAAGATTATTCTTCTGCTTAAACTGACATACTATTTAAAACATAAGTCATTTGTTTAAGCAAAATTCTACGTAAAATCGTTTTAGTTTTCTTAGAAAATTATACCTACATCTGTGTGTTTACAATTAGCTACAGTTTTTACACTCCTGCTGTCGTTAGTTGTTTCCTACAAAATAACGATAATATAATTTAATATTTAAATAGGTTTTAATTAAAAATATCGATACTAAAGTTTTAAATAGGCTAAGTAGAATCACGTCCGTCCGCAAAAACGTCAGACCAATGACCTGCTGGTTAACTAGGTCATGATAACATAATATAAAGTAGGCACTAATCCTCCTTTTTCAATATCAAAACTTTTTAACCTAAGATATGTAACTAATATTGAACAAAGTTAATCTAACGGTTTATTATATATTATTATTTTATAAGATGCATATCCATTGCGTTATCTAAGGAATGTGGATCACTTAAAGTAATTCAATAATACACATGTGTTGAGTTATTGAATATATAATGATTTAAATATATTATACCTATAAGTGAATAAACAAATAGACACGTTTTGTTTAGATTACTTAAACATAAAAATGAGTTGCAAATACTTTTCTTAAATGAATATTTTGTGTACCAGATTTGCATCGTTTCTATTTTATAATAGATATAATGAAAGTTTTTGTCAATAATATTGACGTTAATAAAATAATAATCTTAAATTGTTTTGCTTTCCATTCTAGTGCGTCCTACTTAATACTGTCAAAATTGGCCCGAAAACCAGAACGGAATAGTTTTCAATATTATGTAGGTAGTCTACTTTACACTACATACGTATGTGGTCCATACAGAATATGATTTCCAGTGACCATTTTCAAATCCCCGATATCCAGGTTATAATACCAACCTAAGTCTATTTTTGCACCGCGCATTATTATTTTAAAACGTCTTAACTCCAAGTGGCTAAGCTAGTTAGGTCTAAAAATATCTACAACTCCTACTAGTATAACATAACTAAACAGCAATGTAAAAACCTACAATTATAGAATTTAATAATATTTACATGTTTAGTATAATTCTACGTACTATACATTTCTCAGGAGTGCAAATATTTGTTTATATTACAATAAATATGTATAACCTGGCACGTAGTAGGCAATAGGTATCAGTGTTATTTATATGTATAAATTATACATAGTTTTTGTTGCTCAAACGAATCACAAGGCTGGCTAGGTTACCGCATATAGAAATAACAAATAAAAAATAACATTGTCGTCATTTTAACGAAGTCTTTCAAGGTAAACATTTTGTATAAACTCTTTTATTGTCTTCAACCTTAAATTTAACAATTCCTTTTATTAATAATGTTAATGCCAGGGCATTTCAATAACTGCACATTAAATTTGAAAGCGGTAGCTATGTAGGCCACCTCGTTCTGCTCGACGAGTAGCTAATATCAATATCCTGCGTTACTAATCAACGAAATATTATACACAACAGACACCCCAACAGACACATGTAATGTATATTGTAAAAACAAGTGCAAATTCATAATAGCCTAATAACAGCTACCGTTACGAGTTAAACGGGTCACCGCGTGTGGTATGACAATATTACACTGGAAGATTCTTATAACTTTTTATGCTTATTTTAATTACATAAATGATTTATCTTAATTACTTAGTTATGAATACTTAAATGTAGTCTGTAAAATCTTTTGTATTTACTTGTCTTGATAGTGTATACAAGCTTTAGTTAAATAAATAAAAATATACAGAAACATGTTTAAATTTTACTGCTACTATCTCAGTACGTGTAAATACGTCTGAGTAACGCTGACACGCCGACTGTCTCATCCCGGATGCAATAATGATAAAACATTCAATTAGGGTAAGCCTACCTAATATTGACACCCCACCAATTTATTGGCACTGTACAGTTTTTCGGTAAAAATAAGAATATTTGTGGACACAGATTAAATTTATTGGTAGAAATAAAACAATAGTTTCATGTTTCATCCTACAGGCAACACACACATTTATTTTTTTTCAATATGGCGTCTTAACAACCATCTGTTTAATAAGGCAGGACGTGTGTTGCAGTAACAACAAAAATAATCGTTTTTTACTAAGGTAAGAGCTACCTGTATTGTATTATTTTTCGTAATTCTTTACGTTTTATTCCATACACATTAATATCGTTTATTAATGCTTGTTCTATCTTTCTTTTTCAAATATAATTTAATAATTTAACCGAATATTTGTGGTTATTTAAGGTGTGCCAACATTTGGTATATGTTAAATCTGGTTTTCCATTTTATTGGCAGGCATGCCAATAAAAGGTCTTTTCAAATACTTCAGTATAGATCAAAATTATGCTTAATTTCTCTCGATTTATTAATATTCAATTAAAATGTGTTTTTTTTTTCACTTTACATGCAAGTTACCAAATGTTGGCTCAATGCCAATACTAAAAGAACCATATCTTAGCATGGGTGTCAATAATTGGTTTAAGAGGTGCCAATTGAAATATTATTTTTCTTTTTAGCCAGTTACAAAATGAAACCTGGTCAAAATAAATTAAAGAAAAAGGCGGCCGAGACATGTTATAAGCGGAAGGGTTATACAGAAGAAAATCTAAAGAAAGCTCTCAACGAAATATCAAAGGGCATAAGCAAAAAACTTGCTGCAAAAACTTTCAACGTACCACGGTCTACTTTACAGTTTAGAATTAAACATCCTGGTCTTGGTACTAAACCTGGCCCATCCACAGTTTTGACTGAAGAGGAAGAACAAGTTTTTGTTAACTGGATCAAAGTTAGTAGCAGAAAAGGTTTCCCGAAGAGAAAAGACGATTTGATAAAGAGTGTTTCAGACTTTATAAAGAAATCGGGGAGAGTGAGCAGTTTCAAGAACGGCGAGAAGTGGATTAAGTTATTTTTAGCTAGACATCCTAGTGTTACATACCGTACACCAGAAGCTGTAACTGCTGCTAGTTCTACAGTATCGGAAGCTGATGTTAGAGGATGGTTTGAGCAAATTAGAATCTACATGACTGAAAATAATTACTATGAAATCTTAGGAGACCCATCAAGAGTATTTAATGGGGATGAAACCAATTTTGTCTTATGTCCAAAAACAGGCCTCGTGTTAAGCTCAAAAGGTGAAAGAAATGTATACGAAGTTGATCACGCCCAGGCTAAAACGTCTCTCACTGTCATGTTTGCTTTTGGTGCTGATGGTCAACTTACACCGCCAATGGTAATTTTTCCATACAAAAGATTACCTGGGGAGATAACTTCCAAGATTCCTGAAGATTGGGGTGTCGGCTTAAGCGACAACGGATGGATGAATTCAGAAGTATTTTTTGAATACATCAAGAATATTTTACATCCTCACCTTGTCAAAACTGGTACAAAATTTCCTATTGTACTTTTCGTAGATGGTCACAAATCACACTTAACCTACGCTGTCAGTGACCTCTGTACTAGTTTGGGTATTATACTTATAGCATTATATCCAAACTGTACTAGGCTTCTTCAACCGGCAGATGTAGCCGCATTTAAACCTTTAAAAACACAATGGCAGAAAACTGTCCTAGAATGGCGGAGAACGAATCCATCTCAAGCGTTAACAAAGACTCAATTTGTACCATTACTCAAAGATACCATAGAAAAAAGTGTGAAATCGTCAACAATTATAAATGGTTTTAGAGCAACAGGGCTTTGCCCATGGGATGAAGAGGCAGTCGACTATACCAAGTGCCTAGGAACTAAACCCAAATCTAAACTAGACCCATCCCAACCAAAGCCTGTAACAAACGAACGGGTACTCACCAAATATGATTTTATTAAGATGCTGGGAGAAAGTAATTTAAGTCGCATCGATGGCGGAGAGTTGACGGCTGACCAATCAAATGAATGTTTAAAAAACATTTGCCATTTTTTTCTCGGATCTCAGAATGATTGTCAGTTACAAACATCAAATGAAAATACCAATATTAATAACTTTGATATTGAGAATATGGAGATAATTCTTCATAATTCATTCGATCATCTAGAATTCGACGAGCAAGTATTCATCAAGCAGGCTTCTACACAACAAACTTCCATGCCGCTAGCTCTCATCCCACAAGTGTCCAATCAACAATCGTGCATCCAGCAAACATTTTCTCACCAACAAGCTATCAAACAACCACCCACACAGCAAGAAGTTATTCAGCGGTCATATGTCTGCCAACCATCCACCAGCAGGCAGCAGCAAACATCAACCTTACAAGAAACACCCCAAAAATCTATAATCAAAGTAATTGCAGATGTCAAAATAGGTGCAGATGAAAAAAGTAGATTGCAGCATAAATTTCTATGCCTTAAAAAAGATAATACTCCAGTTAAACTGCAAGATATTTTGGTAGTACCTAAAACACCTACAAGAAAACGAGTAAAAAATACTAAGAAAACACCTTTTGTGCTAACATCAGCAGAGTGGAAAGCTCAAGAGAATGACAAGATTCGCTTAAAACAAGAGAAGGCAGAAGGAATTCAAATGAGAAAAGAAGAACGAGAAATAAAGAAAATTGAAAAGGAAAAGAAACCACTACCTAAGAAAAATAAAATAAATAAAACTAAAGATGAAGCAAAAGATGAGGTGTCCAGGATTTTATTTTCGGAAGAGTTCTATAAATTTGACAATGGGAAGGCGGATACTATTATTGAAAATATTGATAAAGAAAACCAAAAAGTAAATACTTTACCATCAAATGCAAGGAAAAATTGCACTAAAGCTGAGATTGAAAAGATGTTGCTTGATTCGGATGATAGTGTATAATGTCATGTAACCAAAAATTACATAAGATCTCAACCAAATGAACCTGTGATCTAATTATAAGGATAAAAAAGTATTTTAATTGCATTGTTAAGCTCAGGAGAGAGTTATTTTATTTTTGTTTTACTGTATGAAAAGTTTCCAAACTTGTTACCAAATTATCTATGTTCCTATAAAAATAAAACATTTTAATTGATACTTCTGCAGGCGATTTTATTTTTAAATACAAATATATAGGTAGGTACCTAGTTGTTATTTTTTAGTAATTTCGGGATAGTGCCAATAAAAGGTAATAATCACTGCCAATGAAAGGTTTGTCTGTGCCAGTAACTGGTTTTTACAAGTGAAGTTTGGAAAACCCACAGATATAAATAAAACTGTTTACTCTATGGTAAAATGTTACTCTCAACATTCTTCAACAATCAGACGACCAGCATAAACATATAATTTTCTTTAAAAACAAATTTTTGAAAGTAATTTTCTTCTGTTTTGCAAAGTACTTGCTTAAAGTGCCAATAATTGGGTACTTTACCCTACCAGGAAAGAAAAAATGTTTGCGGGGACAGCAGAAATTACCATACAGTTTATATAGCATTGGACGAACAGAGAATTCAAAACAAACTCCCACTGTCATTGGGTGTTGGGTTGGATTCATAACAAAGTAAACTGATTTATAAATACGAAGTTCCAATGAGTTGTAAATTCAAAAAAGGATTTTAAATGAGTTTTAAACTTTATACTGTAATAGTAGCAAAAAAAATAATCCCATTTTTAACAGTTTGTTGTATCCACCGTTATATCTTTTTATAGTTGTAAAGCTAAAGTTACTCAATATTAACTAAACATTTAAGTAGATAAGCTTTTATAACTCTTTGTGTGTAAAATTATGGACGAGTCAAGTTTTTTGTTATTAAATGATGGCTTTTATTAACAAAAGTTACAAGGGACATAAAAGCGTAAGACATATCAATCTCCAAATAAAAGTTATTAAACTTTTGAAATTGATATCAAATAATGTTATATAATACTTATATTATATGTGTCAAATCCTTTTATTAGAAATTGCTATATGTACACTATACAAACTAGACATCTGCAAGGTTTTGATTTTATAATTGTTTATTTTGGCCAAAATCTATTTAATGAAGTTTTGTTTAGTTTAGTATGGTGGTAGTTATAATTATTGTAGCTTATAATTGTTATTTTGTCAAAGCATGATTGGAAGTTTTTTTTTCTCTTTTGTTATATTTGTTTCGTAGCAATCTGTTTTGTTAACAATGGGCTACTTCTTTGGGTGAACCAAATCCGGTATGTGTAAGTAGTAGTGGATATGGTGCACTATGGCACTTTCTCCAATTATTGGTTGATCTTAAATCTGATTTCTAAGGCGTTGACACTGTGTCTCCTTAATCTGGTAAATTTTACTCCTCCTGAGCCTGCCAGTTATGCTGTCAATTCGTTAACATGCATTGATAACCTTTTTTGATATTTTGTACTATATGTATGATTATAAGTATACTTTTAATTACATAAACAAACAAGATGAACTTGTAATATAAAGTTCATAATGTTCATTATAAATATGGGAATTAAATATGGATTTGCAAAAGAAACATAACAATTGAAGAGTTTTGTATACTGAGTATTGTCGACTATACAGAGTACTTGTTTTTTTTATTAAAGTTGTTTAAAAAAAGTATGTTTCCTGTATCAAAAATTATGTTTCCTGACCATTATATATTGCTCCTAACTTTACTGTCTACTGAAAATGAGTAAAAAAATCTGTTAACCACATGTGTATTATGGCACTTTACCTTCTTTATTACTCATAGGATTCATTGAATTAAAATAGATTACGCTCAAGCTTACAAATAATTAACATATGTGCTATCAGTTATTATGAATATAACAAATGTGTGACTAACACGACCTATGTACTATGGTTCAAGTATTTATCATATTTGTATATTACTTATAATAATGATAAATTAACAATACATTTGTCAATCAATTAATTAATACGGACACTTTAATCTTATATTTGATAATTAAAAATCAACTATTATTAGAAAAAGTATAAATGGTGTATTTATATATAATATGTGAAATTATATATATTGACTTTCTAATTACAGCAATTAGCAATATTTGTGAGATATTTATCAGAATATTTTATTTATTTTTTTTAGTTTTTCAAGGTCTTGCAAGAGTGATTGGATGGCATAAATAAGTTTATTCTTTTATAATAATAATATTAAATATTATTATTATATATAATATTAAGTATAAAGATTTAAGTGCTACACCAATATTACAAATTACTCTTATCTTTCTCATACAAGAATATTTTTAAACTTGTTTCTGACTACAATAAAATAGTAGTAAACTGAGAATTATAGAAAAAAAAACACAATATCAGTCCAATTTTATATTATTACTGATATTTTAAAATAAAAACACTATATAGATATATTTAATTTAACTTGAACTTTTATATTTACTTTGAAATAACTTTTTTGTCACAAAATAGAACACTAAGATTTTTGTTAAATAAATTAGACCACTACCATTTTCTTCAATTAAATAAATAAGTTTTATGTTTAAAATGTACACTGAATTGTATTATTTGAGTGGTTTATCGGATATACAGATTTTGTTTAATCAGGACTGCACATAAGTACTTAATGTGTATGTTATTATTATTTGATTAAGATAAGGATTCTATGGTTGGGAAATTCCAAAGACTATATCTTTTTTTTATAATAATCAATTCATGAAGTACTGTTAACGTAAAACTTATTATTCTTATATATATATATATATATTGGTATAAATATGATTTAATATTTGCGAAATGTTATTTGATTAAAACTAAGATAAACATCATATGATCACAGTTCTTACCGGTAAATAAGAAAATAGCTGATTGTTTCTGAATATTAACACAGTGATTCACTTTATCTCACACTCCAAGCAACAGTAAAGTACAGGAACAAATAATTGAGAACAATGACATTAATCACTTCCAGGTACAAAATACAAAATTTTTTACAACTATAAAATAATTACGTGGCTTACACAAATTGAGGACTTTTACAAACTATGCTAAAATCGTTCTAACTTCACAGTAGTAAAATGAACGAAAATACAAGTTCATTACACCATGGCCTAATAATAATATTGGTAAATGGACCAAGTACTGACAACGCCAACTAGTGTTGCCATTTTTAAATAAGTCATGTCTACTAGTAAAAAATAGTTTCAGAGAGAAGATGCAATATTGATACCTTGAAATTATAAGTGTTTTTTTTTGCTTTTTTGCACAACTTTTTGCACAACATTAAGCCGTAGCCCAAACAAACCTAACAAATAATCATTTTTTATTGACTAAAACATACACTAGGACCAAACAAGTTACTTTTCAAGAGAGTATTTTAAGTAAAGACTACCAAGTCCAAGACCCCAACATCGCTCTTATGTGTCGAGTATTTGCAATCGTCACCCGTACAGTAGTACTAGTAAAGCGATTTAATCATAAAAATCCTTTTGACCCTCACAAATAACAGAATTTGAGTTTCTATTTTTTTTTCCTTTTTTAGCACTACACTTGAATTCACTTGAATTGAATTCACTCCACCCAAACACACTTCACGGAGATCTATCGCGACTACGAGACTGAAAATTTTCTACGACAGTGTCGAATTCATCGATTATACTTCGAGCCGAGCTAGTGGCGGTGGATTAATACCCGGGAAATCAGAAAGATATAGTGTTCCATTTATTTAATCTATGTTGCACAGTTATATTGTATATTTATTATTTTATGTATATTGTATAAAATGTATGAAAACGGTTTCCCAGAAATCTGGTCATAATCCCATGTATGACTGAAGCGACTGCGACTAAAATCCCCTCTAAACCCTACCACCCTTTTCTATTCCTATACCATCTCTTCAAAGTTTGATCCTTACTCAAGTCTTAACTAGCCAAAGTGAACCTGATCACCATAAGCAAACAGTTATAAGGTGAATGTGAACACATATGAGGTGAATTCGAAAATGGTTCAATCACATAAGTCGCTTTCATCATTCATGAATGTTCCTGTAGTCTAAGATACTTTTTTTGTTATTTCAGCTGATTCAAAGAAATGGATTACCTCAGAGCAGCATACGGGCTCCTATTTTTTTTCAACTTTTACGATCGACCAACCCATACTCAGCAGTGGACTACGATCACCCAGTCTAGAGAAATTCCAACCACACTGGCACACTCTTAAACTGTATGATCTGCTTGCTGGAAACAGTTACCGCTACTGAACGCTAGAACCAAGCTAATGATTCCCAACATCCGATGCAAAACCACATTTTAGAGTTGTTATACTTTTTTCGCTTTATTATTAGGCAGCCACAACTCTATAAAACCTATCTTTTGAAGGATCTTTATTCTTTTTTCCAAATAAAGGCACCAATGTTCCTTCTGTGTTTTAAGAACCTTAATTTTTTTTATTTTTTATCTCAATACGAATACTTCCAGGACGAGGAATATTCTATTCTAATATATTCTTGAAGATTGACAATGATTATTTATTTTAGTAGTGTCTTTTTATTCTAGCCTATTTGGCTTTTCGTTACTTTAATACAATTAATAACTTAGCAGTACACAAACAAACCGACACACTTATAAAAAAAAGTTAAGCCCCTCTAACTCTCGTACGCTAATACACAAAATAGGTCCATAAAATATGTATCGCCCACGTAATTAGTTCTAATAGCTAGTATTGTGAGATCGGAATTTGTTTATTATAGTTTTGTAAAAATATTGAAATAGAAAAATTATTACAATAATTGAATCGAATTCATTGGCACTTTACATCGCCACAGCGTATTATTCATGATTTAATTAAATGGTTCAATAGTTTTATCTTAATAGTGTTTAAAAAGCTTGCACTTACTTAAACACCCTAAATTACCCTAAATTCATGGCTTACCTTAAATGTCTCTCTACTCATGCCGAAATGCATGATGAAATGCCGTGACGAAGTCCATTTTAGAGCACGTAAATCTCGTTTGATAGAAAAAAAGCTATTATGAAAACTAAAGCATGCAGTTAATATAACTGATCTTGTGTACGGCTGTTATTTCAATAAATACTTAAACTAATAAGCGGCTTCATAAATCAGTCAAGAATGCTTAGAAAAATCTTTAATAATTCACGCAACATAGACATAAAAGAAATGAAAAATCATGCTGAAACATCAAGTATCTATCGTGATCCCATTGAACAGCGTCGTTTGTGGTACGTTTTTGGGAGTTTTAGCAACGTAGAGCTAAGCCAGTGCTTGTGGGGAAATCCCCGAAAAAGATAGGGCAAATTAAGATACCGGTATAGTCTGTCTCTTGTTTGCTTCACCATTGTATTTGCATTTTGCTGAGACACGAGCCTCTACTGAGAGGGACATTGGACAAAGTGTTTTTTCTATTATATGAGTATTATCTATGATAATATTGTAACCTTCACTGACACTTGTCACCTGTTAGACGTCAGTTGTCAGCCGTCATGCGTCAGCTGTCTGCATATTGCGTTTGCTCTACTAGTAGTTAATACTAATTGTAATTATTGTAATTAATAAATATAATTGTAAACGTAAGGATATTAGTGTTTTTTGTGTATGTTTGTAATGTAAATTTCATTACTAGGTTCTGCTCGCAATTTGATTTAGTTAACAAGTGAAAATAATTTAAAAAATGAGTGCTTTAAGATCACAGGTATGACCGAAAAGCAACATTTTGATACGAGATTTAAATCTTATATATATTTCTAGTATAACAGAGTACCTACTCGTAATCCTAATGTATTATTAATTATTATATGGTATAAGTGTGACTACATTTATTACTGAGTTTTATGAAATCTATCACAATCCAATATATATAAGCCAAGAAAAAATATGAATAATATAATTATTTTAATTTGATTTTAGGTACTTAGTAGTTTTAAAAAATTACACCGAGCTAGAATGCAGGTGTTTGAAGGGGACGTGAAAGCGCTAACTGCTGCTCGTAAAAAAATAAATGAAGAATTTTCAAAAAATAAACATGTACAGAATGATGAAGCTGTAAAAGAGGTTTATTTAAAAAAAAACTAAATCAATAATGTAGAGAAATTAGTTTGTAAACTCATGGCAGTTTTCAAAATATTTGAATGACATTCTGACAAAGTTAATATTTATAAATTTATTTACTTATTTCACTATATTTTACCATTATCTAGAAGTAAATAAAATATAAAAGTGCCAAAAGTTTAACTTTTCTCTTTAAAAGATTTGTACCAGTTACTCTTCTGTTCTTATCAAGTGATTTCACAAACATTAAATTTCTAGGATCAGCCACGGGCTGAAGTCTACAATTCATGAATGTTGGGAGTATTGGTGGGTTTTGGGTCACTATTTGTATCAATATTCAAGGATGAGATCCACCTTTATTCTTTTTTCCTAATTCATACAACACTTTTAGGAAAATATTGGGCCATCCTATTCTAAAAGACGACCACTACATGATACATTTATTAAATATGTGTCAAGGATGTCATTCAACTTTTCATATATTTTCCTTAATTATGCGTTTGCATATTTAAGGAATTTCTCTTATTTTAATGTTTAAGTTTTTAAACATTAAAATAAGAGTACTTAAAGACCCAAAGTCATCAATAACTGTTATCACATTAAAATAACTTTAAAAGGTAGTAACTGAAATAGTTATAGTTTTTGGTTGATTTTTTTATATTTTATAATGATTTATTGATATTGAATAGATAATGAAATACGCACAAGAAAATGGATGTATACATACTTAGTAAAAGTATTTAATGAATTCAAAAGTTATCTGAAACTCGTTTGTACACCAGGACCCCTAGTACGAGTTTTGAAGTTACAAAAACTATGACAGTTTACCAAATAGTAAAATCGAAACACATAATTATTAAACACTCTATGCATCAAAATATATTAAAATAATTATAAAGACTGTTAAAAATCGTATCATTTAAGATAATTTATGTATGATCCTAAATAACTAAAGATATAAAATAAAAAACTAAATATATTTAAATATAAATATATTAAAAAAATATATATATATCTTAAATATTTCAATAAATCTTGTTTCCTAGAGCGTATAATAAATATATATTTCGATTTTACTATTTGGTAAACTGTCAGTTTTCGAAACTGTCAAAATTCGTACTAGGAATACAAAGGTACAAATATAAATTCTAAAAGAGAATAAGGAAAGATATGTTTAAAAATATTAAATTCTACAATTTCACTAAATTTCAATATTTTGATAATTAGTAATTTTATTTGTATTTGTTTATCAGCCTTAAATATTTTTGTAAATAGAAGTATATATTCAAATGTTTTGAAAGACTAGAATAACAATGATTAGTTGAAACTTAAATATTATTTTTATCTAAATACTTAATAAATAACTTTGTAGATGTTGAAATTTGGAGAAGACATTGAAAGAGAATTAAGAACGCAAGTGATTCAAGCCAGAGAGATCAAACCGGGAGTATTTGGTTAGATTATGATTAATAATTAACATTAATAGCATTAAATCATACAAACAATCACATTATCTTATTATCATATTTTTTATTTTAGAAGCAAGAATAACCGAAGACACTGTTAAACTAGAAAATATCCCATATGATGATAGTGCAATACCTGAGGATGGAGTTCGAGGAAAAAAACCATGTTGCCAATCAAAAAATAAATAAAAACGTCATATTGTAGTTGTAGTGTATATAGTAGGTGCTTCTAATAAACCTAGTCTTAATTATTGTAATAAAAATGTTAATTAAATATATTTTTTTTGAATTCTATTACCAAACATGACAATTAGTTGTTCTCCATAAGGATTTTCAAATATATTAATATTTTAAAATCGGGAATCAACGCGGACGTGATAGGTATCACATACCTTTTATTTGAGTGACGGACTTTTTGGCGGGAAGTCAAATAAGCGGCACTTTTAAAATTTCAAATTTTGTATAAAAAATATTTTTATTGTACATTTGTGAAAAAAGCTATAAGCAAAGTGTTAATTACTTTAGTAAATAACTATGAGTGTGGCCAGCGACGGGGGAGACCCCGGAGACCCCGTCGACAGGGCTAAAAAGCGCAGATTCCAGAAGCCTGGAGTCGATGATCCAGAGAAGTATAAATTCTTCAAAAAATCGTCTTACAGACGGCTTTTCGCAGAAACTCACGGCGGTGAATCGATTGTGTATGTTGAGTCTACAGAAAACGAAAAGATTGGGAACAAAAATCCCATCATACTGACAAAATTGTTCACGGATAATATGAAAGCAATCGTTGGCGTCCACCGCATCAACGCATATAAGCTCGGTGTGCTGTTTAAAAAGCGAACCTCGGCCAACAATTTCCTCAAAATGGACGAGTTTTTTATTAAAAATAAATTGAAAGCATTTATACCTGCGTATCTGACCGAAAGGACAGGCGTAATTAGATTTGTACCTAAAGATCTATCCAACGAAGAGATCTATAAAAACATTGTTTGCGATGCAGAAGTTGTCTCTATCAAGAGGTTCATGACTAGAGTTGACGGGGAACTCACCCCCTTAGGCACCGTAGCTGTCACATTTGCCACAGTTAATTTGCCACAATACATATACCTTCAAATATTTAGATACCCCGTTCATGTCTATATTCCACCAGTTCTGCAGTGTTTTAAGTGTTTAAAATTTAACCACTCTGCCAAGTCATGCCGAGGAACACAGATGTGCTCTTCTTGCGCAGGTCCGCATCTCTACAAAGAATGTGACAAAGAAGAAATTACATGCATTAACTGCTCCGGCCATCACTTGGCCATTTCAAAAGAATGTCCAGTCAAGCAACAGAAGATACAGGAAAAAAAAGTAAGTTCATGCAAAATTCATATGCCACTGTTGTGAGTACTCCTAGTACCCCTCCGGTAATAACAAACCAAGCCTATCCTATTTTAAAAAAACAAAATGATGATGTAAATAAAATGTATGACGTAAAACAAATAGCCAATAACGAAATTATTCTAAATGCCATAGTAAAATCTCTTGTTGTGTTAGGAAATAAAACGAAAGATCCACTTACAACTAAGAAAATAAAAGAAATATTTTTATCAAATTTAATTTAATGGATAAATATCTAAACATATTACAATATAACATACAAAGTTTACTGAGTAAAAAGAGTCTTTTACAAAATTTATTGATAGAGAAAGATATAGATATTTGTTTACTCAATGAAACTTGGCTAAAGTCTAACTCTACAATTCCACACTTCCCATCATACCATTTTATCTATAAAAATTCCGAAAACTCTCATAACGGAGTAGCTATGTTGGTGAAACATCATTTAAATTATAAGATAGTTACAACACGTTTTCATGAATCAATACAAAATATATGTATTTCAATAGAAACGCAATCTGGTCCTGTCTCAATACTGAATGTATATAGTCCTCCTAGAAACCGATTTAACTCAACAAAACTTAAATTCTTAGTCAGAAATATACCTAAACCATGCATAATTATGGGTGATTTTAATGCTCACAACATAGCTTTTGGATGTCACAGTAATAACAACAGAGGCAGATGCTTATACAACATTATTGATGAGTTTGACTTATGTATTCTAAATGATGGTTCACCAACAACAGTTCCATATCCCAATAGACAAGCTTCAGCTATAGACATCACTCTTGTTAGTCCTTCAATAGCTCATTTATGTAACTGGCATGTACTTGATGACCCCATGGGTAGCTACCATCTCCCAACTTTGCTCGAAATCAACATTCAGCCATCACTCTATGACACGTCACCTCCTGAAAACAAAGAAAAGTACATTTATAGTAAAGCAGATTGGCACAAATATTACATTCTTTCAGAAACATGTTTTTCCCAAATTGATTTAACAAGCAGTGATCCATTGGATTGCTACAAAAGTTTTATAGATGCACTTAATTATCTACGCAATCAGACTATTCCTAAACGTAAACTATGTAACAGAAATGTACTTAGAAAGCCGGTGCCCTGGTGGAACACTAAATGTAGTGATGCTGTCACTGTATCAAAAAATGCATTAAAACATTATTTTTCTCTACCTACAATAGCAAATTGGATTATTTACAAAAAAATGGATGCAATAAAAAAGAGAACACTAAGGGAAGAAAGTAAAAAATCTTGGGAAAACTTATGCAGTAGTTTTAATAGATTAACACCTGTTTCACAAATATGGTCCTATATTAAAAAATTTAAAAGGATAGGTACTAATAGAAATAAAATATTCAATGATGAGTGGGTTCCACAATTTTTAGATAATTTAACTGATTCAACTCAAGTCAACATGAATAGACTCCTTTATTTGTTTGAAAATGCACCACAAAATGCCAGTAATTTGTCTCTGAACAATATTTTCACACTACCAGAACTCATTATTTCATTAAAAAGTCGGAAAAATACTACCCCTGGTTTGGATGATATACCCTACATATTAATAAAGCAGTTACATTCAAATGCACAGACAACACTTCTTAAGATATACAATAAACTATGGACTGAATTGATTATTCCCCATGATTGGAAAACTCAATGTGTGATACCAATTTTAAAGCCCAATAAACCAGCAAACAATGCATGTTCATACAGACCTATATCTTTATCATCATGTTTAGGGAAACTATTTGAAAATATGCTAAAATTTAGATTAGATTATTTTGTTGAATCTCATAACTTAATACCTTCCATTCAGTTTGGTTTCCGAAAAGGCAAAAGTTGTTCTGAAAGCTTTATATCATTTCTGTCAGATATAAAACAAGTTAAACTGAGTCACTCCAATGCAATTTGTGTATTTTTAGATGTAAAAGGTGCATTTGATAATGTAAATATAGAAGAACTCATCCAAGTAACTCGTGATATTGGCTTACCAAGTCACATTTTAAAATGGCTTTACCACTTCCTGAACAATAGAACTGTCTATGTAAGATACAATAATAAGTTGCATGGTCCAAGGTTTGCAAATAAGGGCACAATGCAGGGGGCAATTTTGTCACCGCTGCTATACAATTTGTACACATCTGAGATACTAAAATATGTAGATACTTTAGATGTGAATATTTTACAGTTTGCAGATGACTTGCTATTATACAGTACAAACCAAAATATTGATATAGCTATGAACAACATAAACAGTGCCCTAGATCAGTTGTATAACTATTACCATAAAAAGCTCAAGTTAGAAATAAGCCCTGATAAAAGTTCAGTATTAGTTATTAGTAGAAATGACTTGCATAAAAATGTAAAAATTATTTACAACAAATCTACAATTCCAGTAGTCAAACAGCAAAAATTTTTAGGTGTTATTATTGATGAAAAATTGAAATTCAATGACCACATCAAACACATATCTAGTAAAGCACTAAACCGCATTAACATATTGAGACATTTAGCTGGTACATTCTGGGGAGCAGATCCCAAAATAATGAGTATGTTATACAAAAGCATTGTAAGAAGCCATTTCGATTATAGCACTTTAGCTTATATGAATGCAAATAGCACCCTTTTACAAAAATTAGATGTTATTCAAAATATGGGTCTCAGACTTATCTGTGGAGCTATGCGTTCAACTCCTATTAATTCATTAGAAATTGAGACATGCTTACCTCCTTTGACTTTGCGTAGACTGATGTTGGCAGAGAGATTCTTCCTAAAAATTCTAACAATTGATGAAAATCCTCTGCTTAAGAAAATAGTAGTGCTTCCAAGTCTATTCCAATTCACTTCATCTTCTCATCTCTTTACTCCCTCACTCATTAACAGGACTTTACCTGAAATTCCAACATTATTATTTCATGTACAAAAGAATACTAAACATGTAATTAAACATTCAATTTGGCCTGTATATATGAATTCTTACACTAGTCTCACAAATAAATTTATTATTCATGTAAATAATGTACATAATAACTTTGATTTTCTTGAATTCATAAAAAGCAAAATAGGCTATTATTTACTGTATACAGATGGATCTAAAAATATTGATTCTGTTAGAGCCGCTTACTATGATCCTCAACTTAGCCAAACTAAATGTATAAAATTAAATAATCATTGTAGTATCTTTACAGCAGAAAGTTATGCAATTCTCAGTGCCTTAAAACATGTAAATAGTCTTGTAAATAATGTGCATAATGTCCTAATAGTCACTGACTCAAAGAGTGTGTTAACTGCTTTGGAAAATGTAAATATGTCTTTCAAACTTAATTATTTAGTTTATGATATTAGACATAAGATGAAAGAAATAATGGATAAAAATATTAATGTAGAATTTTTATGGGTACATTCACACAGTGGTATTACAGGCAATGAACTAGCTGACGCAGCAACACGTCTGGAACATAATGAAGACCATTCAGAGACATTAAAAGTTCCTTTTACTGATTACTATAGTTATTTTAAAAATTTAAACAAGCAGTTATGGCATGACTTCTGGAAAATCACACTAGAAACGAAAGGCAAGTGGTATGCTGAAATCCAGAAAGAAATACCGACCAAACCTTGGTATCATAACCTCAAACATGGCACAAGAAAATTCATCACTATAATATGTCGTATGCGACTTGGACATTGTATGACACCAACTCATCTGAAGAGAATAAATGTTTTTAATACCAGCCAATGCCGACATTGTACACATAAGGTTGCTGATTTGGACCACATTATATTGAAGTGTCCGAGTTTTAACGACCAGCGGATCATTTTATTGCAAGAAGTGCGCAAGATATCTGACAGTTGTGACAATCGGTTAACGACAAGCGATAATGAACCAAGTGAACAACGACAAAGCTTTCCCCGCTGCGTTCAAGATTTATTGGAAAATATCCACTATTATAATTCTTTGTATAAATATATTATTAACACCGTAGAAAAAATTTGAAGGATATGAGAATTTACATTCGATTGTAACATATTTTTAGACTTAGATTAAAAATAGTATTGTTATATAATTTTAAGACTTCGACTGAAAGACTTTGTATCTATGGTCATGAATAAACAATAAAAAAAAAAAAAAAAATTTGAGTGACGTTTCGACCAGGTTGCACCGGCAGCTCTCTTAAGTTAGCGGGGAGAAGTATTTTTTTTTCAATTTTTTTTTGCTAATTCGATTGTTCGTCGTTTGTTCTTGATTGTTCGATTAAATTTAGCGTTTGTTCGATAAGGACTTTTTTTTAAATAATTATTCAAAATTTTATTTGAACCTGGCTCTTTACATTTAATTGTCTGTACTTTTTTTATTTTTTTTAATCAATTTTGATGAGTTTTTGTTTGTTCGATTAAAAAGAACGTTTGTTCGATCGTATTTTTTTTTATAATCATTTTTTTAATATCATTACACCCACGCTCCTGCACATATTCAAATAATTATTTGCCAAGAAAATATATTTGCTATTCAAACGCTAAAGGAGTTCCAGTACATGGACGGTATTTGAAAAGCAAATATATTTATTATTGTTATTTATCATTCTTATAAATCTATTGATTACGATTGTTCGTCGTTTGTTCTTGATTGTTCGATTAAATTTAGCGTTTGTTCGATAAGGTCTTTTTTTTAAATAATTATTCAAAATTTTATTTGAACCTGGCTCTTTACATTTAATTGTCTGTACTTTTTTTATTTTTTTTAATCAATTTTGATGAGTTTTTGTTTGTTCGATTAAAAAGAACGTTTGTTCGATCGTATTTTTTTTATAATCATTTTTTTAATATCATCACACCCACGCTCCTGCACATATTCAAATAATTATTTGCCAAGAAAATATATTTGCTATTCAAACGCTAAAGGAGTTCCAGTACATGGACGGTATTTGAAAAGCAAATATATTTATTATTGTTATTTATCATTCTTATAAATCTATTGATTACGATTTTTCGTCGTTTGTTCTTGACTGTTCGATTAAATTTAGCGTTTGTTCGATAAGGACTTTTTTTTAAATAATTATTCAAAATTTTATTTGAACCTGGCTCTTTACATTTAATTGTCTGTACTTTTTTATTTTTTTTAATCAATTTTGATGAGTTTTTGTTTGTTCGATTAAAAAGAACGTTTGTTCGATCGTATTTTTTTATAATCATTTCTTTAATATCATTACACCCACGCTCCTGCACATATTCAAATAATTATTTGCCAAGAAAATATATTTGCTATTCAAACGCTAAAGGAGTTCCAGTACATGGACGGTATTTGAAAAGCAAATATATTTATTATTGTTATTTATCATTCTTATAAATCTATTGATTACGATTTTTCGTCGTTTGTTCTTGACTGTTCGATTAAATTTAGCGTTTGTTCGATAAGGACTTTTTTTTAAATAATTATTCAAAATTTTATTTGAACCTGGCTCTTTACATTTAATTGTCTGTACTTTTTTTATTTTTTTTAATCAATTTTGATGAGTTTTTGTTTGTTCGATTAAAAAGAACGTTTGTTCGATCGTATTTTTTTATAATCATTTCTTTAATATCATTACACCCACGCTCCTGCACATATTCAAATAATTATTTGCCAAGAAAATATATTTGCTATTCAAACGCTAAAGGAGTTCCAGTACATGGACGGTATTTGAAAAGCAAATATATTTATTATTGTTATTTATCATTCTTATAAATCTATTGATTAGGATTTATTTAGTTTCATAAAAAGTTTCATAAAAATATTTTTTTGGTTTAATTTTGAAATTGTTTACATAATAAAATCAATTTATAAACAATATTATGAAATGTTTAAAACCATATATGAACCATTAATGAATCTAAAAGAACAAATAATATCAATAAAATGTTTTCATTAATAGCAGTAGCAATTAAATACTATTTTTGTAGTATAACCTTAATTTACTTTTAACTGAAAACAAATATAAGGCTTATATGTATACAAAATCACTTATACATATAAGCTATCAAATAGTAGGTAGTATTTTAAGCCAATATATATAGCGCTCCATGTGCGACGATATCGATAGACGAATTTACGCTTTTGGGCGACGTTAAACAGTCATTGAAAAACTGCCATGCACCTGATAGGTTTTGGCAATAGGCTATATAGTGCTTATTTTGGTAACCAACAACACCAGATAATCTGTAATCAAATAAAAAAGAAAAAGTAAAAATAGAAACGTCTTGGTTTTAAAAAAGTATTGTTGATTGCACAAATAAAATATTTGTTATTTACATACCGGTAACGTTTTTTATCATGTAAGCTTTTTTCTGTGAGATTTAATTGTTTTGGTAACTCTCGTAATTTACATTTTTTTGACTCATTAGCACTTTTGCATGGCACATCCAACTCAATATATATATACCTATTTAAAGTCCTTGTGCAAGTGCTATTAAACTCTTTACAAGTTTGGCAATATAAGTTTTCAGTAACACCCTGAAATATTATCGACTCTTCGAGAGATTGATAACCAGAATTAAGCAGCGTATTATAATTAACACTCAGAATCGGGATATTTCTTTTGAAGTCTTTACAGGTTGCAGTTAAACAGAAATACTCTTCAAAAATGCTAGGCTCATCTAAAAATATTTTTTTCCATAAAACATTTACATTATCTGCACAACTTATAGTACGTGATAATGGCTTTAAGCCCGATTTTTTATCTTCGAATGTCATCGGGTTTAATTCTCTGTCTTTATAAATGGGATAGAGTATCTCGAATCTTTTAGAGTAAATATTTTTACATGTTTCTGATGTTAAGCCCAATGACAAGAAATAATTAACAAATAGAAAAGTATTGTTTTTTGAACTTTTCAAAAAATTAAGGAATTCAATATCTTCTACAGCTCCATTAAATATTATTTGAATAAGAGAATCAAATGGACAAGTGTTGTAAAGAAACCAGGTGTTATCCTTAGTTTTTACTGGCCCAGAATTATTTCCATTCAGCAATAAATTTCTAGCCATATTTGAATTTTTGCGTATCTTGAGATTATTGTCCTTTTGCTCTGTTTTACTCTTCTTAATTTGAAGTCCATCGTTAATGAGTTTGATATCAGGCAATCTTTTAAAATATTTTCCTTCGTGTTTTTTATCAAGAGCTTTACCAGTGACTGTAGTATCTAATTTTTCTGTTTTGATATTTACCGAAGGTGGCATGGTCAAATGATAACAGTGGTCTTCACTGATCGAATTATTAGAGCTTAATCTAACAATACTACTGTCTTTGATAATATTTATATTATAATTATTTTCCTTGTTGTCACTGGGATCTTGATAACTTGGATTGCTGTCATCGAGATTTTGATTACTTAAAATATTATTATCAAACGTTGGATAAAAAGGATCTGAATTATTCAACGGGTTGTCGTCTGAATACTTCCTTGAATCATAATCACTCTCCAAGTGATTAGGTTCAACCCAATTAAACTTTGTATGTTTTGGATCCTTACCAAAGCCTCTCCAATTTTCATAATAAGATTCATTAGACTCATCTTCGTTTTCACTTTCATCATTTAGGTGATCATTTTTAAGGTTTATTGTATCTTCTATATATTTCGTTAATTTTAATTGAAATAATTTCCCTCCTCCAATAAGAATTTTTAAATGAGCTTTTATAAAAATGTCAACCCTAGCTGGCAGAGAAATTAATTTGTTTAACATCGTTTTCAAATCTTTAAAACTTTCTTCAACATATGATGAAGTAGCACGTGAGGTTGTGTACTTAATACATACTTTACTCCAAAGTGGAAATTCTTTCAACTTGTCCTTTAATTGACGACTTATATTTGGCACATAAAAACAATTTAATTTAGATCCTTTTTTAATTATAATAGAAGAGTGACTCTCGATTTGAATTAACCAATTCAAAATTTCTTCCGGTGACTGCTCGATAATATTATTTTTATGATGATTTAAATGACTTTGTTTTTCAGGGTCTAATTCGGTATCGATCTTATTAATTTTTTCTTCTAATCCATCAATGAACACATCAGTTTTTTTTGTAGCAATTATGTTTTCTATTATTTGTCTCGCTCTCAATGGAGTTAAATACTCGTTTTCATACTTGTAATCAATAACAGAATCTTCATACTCGACATTGCAAATTATAAAAATGAGAATTGATAAAAACTGTAATGTTTCAAAATCCTGTGAATCTATTAGTAAACCCATAGAATATAAATAAAATGATTTTACTGTTTTATGAGCTACCGAATTCCAGCATTTCCATTTGCTAATTGAATGCATAAAGTGTGCGGTATCCAGTCTTATATAAGTCTTTATAGATTTTGCCGTGATATTTTTTTGAGCGCACTGAAAACTTAGTTGTATATAATGGGACAAAGAGTATTTATTAAACGATAAGCAAGTAGCATTGAGAAGAGCTCTTGATCCATCACATACAACTTCCTTAGGCAGCATAATCTTCATATTTACCCATCTAGATAACCAAAGGCTGATAATATCAGAATCATGTGTTTCGGAAAGCATTTGATAAATAGGTTGTGTTGTGTTGTTGAAATTGATGACAATTTGATAGAATAATATGTAACTTGTCTTATCATTATTACTATTAGCAAACTTTCTAACAACTCCACCGGTTGCATCGATGCAAATCGAAGACGTTTGTTTGAATAAACGTCTATATTCCTTGTAACAATGAAGTTGGGAAGGAGTTGCGTAGAATGCTGAAAATGGCTTACTGCCTACGTAGATGATACAATATCTGTGTATTGCATCCACTTCCATATTCGTTACAGCTTTAATTAAATCTCCTCTATCTTCCGGTTTGACATTAAATTCTTTATCAACTGACTCTTTTTTCAGCTGATATAACACATTAGGAGGAAACAATAATGGACACTGAGTATCTCCAGGTTGTAACAGATTGTTTGCTTCGTGGATTCTTGTACTTTTAACTCCTTTTTCTTTGACACTAGTTCTTACTTTTATTCTTTCTTCTCCTTGGAGTGGCCGATGTACATCGTCATGCGGCAGAAAACGAGTATCTCGGCATTGAAAATTAACGATTACAGGACCTTCTTCACCTGGATCTTTCTTAATATAACCAAAAATCGGATTTTTACACTTTTTACTTTTGCATTTACCATGCATTGTCGCATAATAATTGCCAGTGTCATGAATTTCGCCTTTCTTAAAAATAAAAGCACACTTCAATCTATATTGCTTCCAGAATTCGCATACAAGTATTTGAGTCCAAACTTTCGGTCGTAATCTTTTGTTAATAGAACCATCTTCTTTTTTTATTCGTATAATGATATGCTTCCATAAAGCTTCATTAATAACAACATCAAATAAATCCAATTTTGGAAGTTCTGCTTTATAAAGCTTGGGAACATAATCTTTATTATTTTTATCGTCTTTTTCAATGCTATCATCGCTATTATCAGTCATGCTATCATCATCGTCATCGTTTTCGTTTAACTTTTTCGGTATAATGTAGCCACATTCTGCCCGAGTTCGAGTGAGAAGCCCTCTCCTATCCTCTCTAACATTCGTCCGTATAGTATGTAACTTCCAACCATATTTTTTAATTTCTGGCTCTTCTGCAATTTTTTTCCATACATCACTACTCCATTCAGGGATAGACTCAGTGATAAAAAAACTGATGTATCGTTTTAATACCTTGACGGCTTCATCCAGGGGCAAAGCACATTGTCGAGGCATCTTCAATATTTCGAAACGTGTCTCTATCGCAGAAGCTGACTGCAAACTAACGCTTTGAAATTGTATGGTTTGAATCCACGGCGCCGTGTAGGCGGCCCCTTCGTAAAACTGTCTGTCTTATATGAAATAAAAGGGTATTCCCATGAGAATCTACATTACCAACCGTTATTCAGATAAGTCATTTATCGCCGAGAAAATTTCGAAATAATTATGAAACTTACCTATTATGAAAAATTTATGATTTCATAAAGAAAAAAATTGTTATAATAATATTTAAATTGGTCATTGTATAAATATAACAGTATACAAATTATAAATGTAGAAGAATAATGCTATTACAAAGTTTATTAAGTCCCGCATATCAAATTGTTCTTGAACATCCTTTAATATATTTATATATTATATATCAGCGATCTCGAAAACGGCTCGAAAACGGCAAAATTTTCCTACAATATCATTAATATACAAAGCTAAATTTCGTCTCATTTCAATAAGGTTCAATAGCGTGGTTGGGAAATCAGCATAGTTTAAATGGATGAACCCAGGGTTCAAACCCCGGTCCAGTTTGTGCTTTTTATTATTTTGGCATTTTTTTTCTTTTTTTTTTATATAATTCCCGGGTTCAAATCTCGGTCCGATTGTTCCTTTTATTTTTTTCCTTTTTTTATATAATTCCAAAAAAAACATGATTTACTAAAAAAACACCGAACAAAGCTAGTTCATCCAGGTCATCTAGAGACTAATGATTGTATGCGTTTTCACTCAATCAAGTGAAAAAATTATCTTACCTAGAAAAATTTAATTATATTAATTATTTTTTTCGATATTTGAATTATATATATATGGATCGTTTATTTTGAAAGTGGTGTAAGTCCATTTTATTTTTGTTTTAGAAAATTAAATAATAAATAATATATTTGTTGCTGTAAAAATACAGGCAATTTATATGAGGTCGGGCATAGTTTCTATTGTTTTATCAAAATTTAATTTGTTTCTATAAATTTGTTTTTGGCTAATTAGATTACGATAAAAAATATTAATGTGCTGTAAATGGACTTACACCACTTTCAAAATTAGACAATTGTAATAATTGTTTAATTTCAATTTTGAAGAATCAAATATCGCTTAAAATATACTTCAATTTAATATAGTTTTGTTTACAAATATGCATAACAATACATAAAATTTTATTTTAGACGCCAATTACATTGGCAAAATTACAAGATACTGATAGATATTGATTACAAGAATTTACTTATTCTCTGCATGTGGTAGTCTTTCAAAATATGCATGATGCACCGGAGGTATATAGGGTAGTAGCTGCTTTATGTCTTTATATTTTTCGTACGTAATAGGTCTGGCATTTTGGTACAAAAGCTCCAGTGCGACTTTTTTAAATTTTAACGGTCTTCCAAGACGTAGAGGTAATTCTTAATTTAGGTTAATAAATGTATTCTTTAACTTTTAACTTCGTTTTATTCATTTTTATTACAAATTATATATCTTACAAACAACACTTAGCCTCAGACAAAAGTAGAATTATGTTGATTCTGATAAACATGAACCCCGACATTCATGTTGTAAAATTAATAGTTGTACAATTTGAAAAACAAAAATCATTTCAAACTAAAAATGATCTGATAAAACTTACAAATATATCACCTTACGAGTATTATAATCTCAAAAATCTCAAAAATATCTAACTATTTATCCAGACGGATTAATATATGTTTAATTTTTCCTTCCATCAAAACCTCACGTTCTTGCTGATGAATGGATGTTTGATAAAATAAAAAAATCTGAAAAATATATAACAAAATAAGTTAAATAGAAATAAATTTCTAAATTACTAACAGTACCTAATTGATTCTTTCGATAATTATGTAATGATAATCATGTTAAGTTATTAAAATAAAATTGTATTCTTATTCCGTCTAATTTAACAAATTTTATCTCGGATAAATACATCAGATAAATATATAATAAATAATAGAATTTATATACTTCACAGTATCACGAAAACATTCAGTAAATAAGAACCTGAGTTTGTTTACGTAGTTGTGGTAATATATCGAAATAGTCAATCAACAAAAATAAAAAATATTCATTTTAAGGATGTTAAAACAATTAATTATTTATAAATAAATCCTAATCAATAGATTTATAAGAATGATAAATAACAATAATAAATATATTTGCTTTTCAAATACCGTCCATGTACTGGAACTCCTTTAGCGTTTGAATAGCAAATATATTTTCTTGGCAAATAATTATTTGAATATGTGCAGGAGCGTGGGTGTAATGATATTAAAGAAATGATTATAAAAAAATACGATCGAACAAACGTTCTTTTTAATCGAACAAACAAAAACTCATCAAAATTGATTAAAAAAAATAAAAAAAGTACAGACAATTAAATGTAAAGAGCCAGGTTCAAATAAAATTTTGAATAATTATTTAAAAAAAAGTCCTTATCGAACAAACGCTAAATTTAATCGAACAGTCAAGAACAAACGACGAAAAATCGTAATCAATAGATTTATAAGAATGATAAATAACAATAATAAATATATTTGCTTTTCAAATACCGTCCATGTACTGGAACTCCTTTAGCGTTTGAATAGCAAATATATTTTCTTGGCAAATAATTATTTGAATATGTGCAGGAGCGTGGGTGTAATGATATTAAAGAAATGATTATAAAAAAATACGATCGAACAAACGTTCTTTTTAATCGAACAAACAAAAACTCATCAAAATTGATTAAAAAAAATAAAAAAGTACAGACAATTAAATGTAAAGAGCCAGGTTCAAATAAAATTTTGAATAATTATTTAAAAAAAAGTCCTTATCGAACAAACGCTAAATTTAATCGAACAGTCAAGAACAAACGACGAAAAATCGTAATCAATAGATTTATAAGAATGATAAATAACAATAATAAATATATTTGCTTTTCAAATACCGTCCATGTACTGGAACTCCTTTAGCGTTTGAATAGCAAATATATTTTCTTGGCAAATAATTATTTGAATATGTGCAGGAGCGTGGGTGTGATGATATTAAAAAAATGATTATAAAAAAAATACGATCGAACAAACGTTCTTTTTAATCGAACAAACAAAAACTCATCAAAATTGATTAAAAAAAATAAAAAAAGTACAGACAATTAAATGTAAAGAGCCAGGTTCAAATAAAATTTTGAATAATTATTTAAAAAAAAGACCTTATCGAACAAACGCTAAATTTAATCGAACAATCAAGAACAAACGACGAACAATCGTAATCAATAGATTTATAAGAATGATAAATAACAATAATAAATATATTTGCTTTTCAAATACCGTCCATGTACTGGAACTCCTTTAGCGTTTGAATAGCAAATATATTTTCTTGGCAAATAATTATTTGAATATGTGCAGGAGCGTGGGTGTAATGATATTAAAAAAATGATTATAAAAAAAAATACGATCGAACAAACGTTCTTTTTAATCGAACAAACAAAAACTCATCAAAATTGATTAAAAAAAATAAAAAAAGTACAGACAATTAAATGTAAAGAGCCAGGTTCAAATAAAATTTTGAATAATTATTTAAAAAAAAGTCCTTATCGAACAAACGCTAAATTTAATCGAACAGTCAAGAACAAACGACGAAAAATCGTAATCAATAGATTTATAAGAATGATAAATAACAATAATAAATATATTTGCTTTTCAAATACCGTCCATGTACTGGAACTCCTTTAGCGTTTGAATAGCAAATATATTTTCTTGGCAAATAATTATTTGAATATGTGCAGGAGCGTGGGTGTGATGATATTAAAAAAATGATTATAAAAAAAATACGATCGAACAAACGTTCTTTTTAATCGAACAAACAAAAACTCATCAAAATTGATTAAAAAAAATAAAAAAAGTACAGACAATTAAATGTAAAGAGCCAGGTTCAAATAAAATTTTGAATAATTATTTAAAAAAAAGACCTTATCGAACAAACGCTAAATATAATCGAACAATCAAGAACAAACGACGAACAATCGTAATCAATAGATTTATAAGAATGATAAATAACAATAATAAATATATTTGCTTTTCAAATACCGTCCATGTACTGGAACTCCTTTAGCGTTTGAATAGCAAATATATTTTCTTGGCAAATAATTATTTGAATATGTGCAGGAGCGTGGGTGTAATGATATTAAAAAAATGATTATAAAAAAAAATACGATCGAACAAACGTTCTTTTTAATCGAACAAACAAAAACTCATCAAAATTGATTAAAAAAAATAAAAAAAGTACAGACAATTAAATGTAAAGAGCCAGGTTCAAATAAAATTTTGAATAATTATTTAAAAAAAAGTCCTTATCGAACAAACGCTAAATTTAATCGAACAATCAAGAACAAACGACGAACAATCGAATTAGCAAAAAAAAATTGAAAAAAAAATACTTCTCCCCGCTAACTTAAGAGAGCTTGCACCGGCCGTGGTCACAGGCTGACCTGACACAAGCCTGATACCTATTCCGTACTCTTTAATTCCCGATATTTAAATAATTATATATTATGAAACGCGGTGGTTTAAAATATTTACAAAAATTTTATAATTTAATTATCACGAACTCCAAAATGTGTGTGTTTTTTTAACAATGCGAGTTCAGTCCCCACACAACATCTATTGAAAAGAAAATTAAATGTTGTTGTGACTATTCTCAGTAAAACATTTTTTTTTACAGTATAAGTAGGTAGGTAAGTAGTATGTAACTAGTATACAGAGCGTAGGGTTGCCAACCACACTTTATAATAAAGTAGTACTTTTTTTGGTAATTATACTTTTGCATACAAATAAAGTATGTGAAAATACTTTATTTCCAACCTTTACTTTGATGCATGCAACAAAACACTTATTATGGGATTTATGGGTAAGTACTGAACTATTTATCACATAAGTTAGATCAGATGATGGAAACGATTTATAATTACTGAACAAAATGTATCTATCATTTCTAGTCCGGTCAAATTAGACCAAAAAATTAGGGTGAAATTACATAAATTCGCAACAAGCTGAATTTTGGTACAATTGTTCAAAACACGATTATAAACAATAGCTGAAAGTTCCCCATCATTCCCGTGTGTGGAAATTTTTTTATTCAAGGTCAAATGTCAAAAAAATGAGTTAGCGATTTTCAGCAAAACAGTAAGTTTTATCAGAAAAATACCTCAGACTAAAATTGTAGATCATTAAATGATCTATAAAAAATATATCAATACTTTTTTTCTCACGAGACACCGTTTCGGAGATATCGCAGTGTAAAAAGTTGTAACAGTTGCAATTGTCATCACATGCATGAGTACGTCACGTATATTCATCCCTAGAGTTGTAATATTATGTAGTATAGGTTAAAATATTTTTCTGTCGGTCATTGTAACTTGCACTTAAAATATAAAATATACATCAGCTATAACTATAAGAACTCCAACTGAAAAAACTATTTTCTTTTTAAAACCAGGAAAAGCTCAACATCAATCGGAAATATATACTTCTAAAAGCTTATTATCTTCTTTTGCAAAGAGTCAAAATCACATACTATTTCTGCATGCAATAACAGGCTGTGATACGACATCTGCATTTTATAGGAGGGGTAAAACGACAGTTTTCAAAATGTTTGAAAAACAAAATTTAGTTGAATGTGCTGAGGTTTTTCAAAACTGTAATTCAACTCAACATGAGATCATCACAAGTGGCATTCGCTTTCTTCTTTCGATGTACGGGGCTCCTAAAAAAACTACGTGCTTAGATAAACATCGGTATGCATGTTTCGTCAAAAACACCAAAAGCAAAAAACAGGTACAGTTAGCTTGTCTTCCTCCAACGTCGGCTGCTGCTCATCAA
This sequence comes from Napeogenes sylphis, assembly GCA_959347405.1. NCBI lineage: Eukaryota > Metazoa > Arthropoda > Insecta > Lepidoptera > Nymphalidae > Napeogenes > Napeogenes sylphis. Next base: position 21,089,461 of record OY365788.1, on the reverse strand, counting down.
CATCTTTTTCAGGTATAGGTATTACCAAGTTCAAGTGTGGCTTGGTTGTCAGAAAGACCCAACAGACTGGGGTTGGAAGTTTGTAAATCATGAATTGGAACCAGTTCCAACTTTGTTTCCACCTGCGCCGGAAAAATTGTTAAACGCAATTTTTTGCAACTGCAAAAAGGGATGCAGCGCTAAATGTGGTTGCAAAAAAGTGGGTCTATTCTGTTCTATGGCGTGTACAAGTTGCCAAGGCAAGTCGTGCTCTAATGTTGAATCACAAACAATTGATGATACATTCGACGTCAACGAGCCGACTTGCGATACATCGTTATTGGCTGAATTTACTTGCACCCAAGACGAGGATGAACCAGAAGAAAATGAACAAGGAGAAAATCTAGAAGAAGAAGAACAAGGAGAAAATCGAGAAGAATTCGAAAATTACGACTCCGAATAATAAATGTCTGTACTTTTTTTTTATCAACATCGCTTTTTTTCTGACTAATATCAATTATTTACGATAGTTTCAATTAAACTGGATAATTACTGACTTTTGGAGTAGGCCTACTGGGGAAACCACGTTAAAAAAAACGCGCTAAGTACTACCTCATAGGTGGCGTGGAAACGTGTGCATTTTATGACAATTGCAACTGTTACAACTTTTTACACTGCGATATCTCCGAAACGGTGTCTCGTGAGAAAAAAAGTATTGATATATTTTTTATAGATAATTTAATGATCTACAATTTCAGTCTGAGGTATTTTTCTGATAAAACTTACCGTTTTGCTGAAAATCGCGAAAAACTCATTTTTTTTACATTTGACCTTGAATAAATTTTTTTCCACACACGGGAATGATGGGGAACTTTCAGCTATTGTTTATAATCGTGTTTTGAACAATTGTACCGAAATTCAGCTTGTTGCGAATTTATGTAGCACCGAATGTCTAATTTGACCGGACTATTCTACAGTCAGTGAGTTTTCAATGTGAATCTCATCCCCCGACATATTTTATAAAGTTATCAGTAATTTTTCACTTTTTATTGATATTGGCTATTATATGCATAATACATATATATGACAAAGTGGCGTGATTTTAGCGAAGTTGGCTTTTCGAACTCCGTAACATGTCTTTGAATAATGAGGTTCAATTTGAACATTTTGAAATGGTAATAAATTTAATTAGAAACGAATTGTTTATTTATTTATATTGAAATGTTGTTTCTCAAACAAACTTTGAAACGTTTAAAAATAAGCAAAAAAAGGTAATTAAAGCATAAAATTCTATTTTTTTTTTCTTACAAATATGTACTTACTTTTTTTCCTATTCAAACAATTTTATACTTTTTTTTGGTCAAATGTTAGCAACTCTAACAGGGCGTCAAAATTAATTGTTTAAAAATAAATTGGTGAACTAAATAAACTTTATTAGTAGTAAAGCAGTTTTTTTATTGAGTGCTTTTATAGAGAAATCTGTTTGAACACCTTGTGACCTTAGGACTCGTTATTAGAAGGCATATTTCTATTGTGCTGTCAATAGAAACGAGAAAAATCCTGAGCAATGAACTCCTACAGCAAGTAGCGATAGAGACGCCAGTTTTAATTGGAAAAAAAATATATAAAGATGTTTAACGGATTGTCTCACTATTGTAAGCTAAATTGTCGAAACTATTATGATAGCTAGGTACATACAATACACGACAATCCAATAAAACTTTATTGCAACTTATAATTCTTGTTACTGGGTATTAAATTCTATACCGGTCTTTTGTATTTTTTGTGAGTTTTGCGCTTAAACAATGAAGTATAATCAACCTGATCAATTATTGTCCTTATCTTATTTTTGTCAAAAAATAATAAGAGATATTTATAAAATTATACCATTATATTATTTATTAAAGGATACTTATTCATATCATACTCATTTTACTGATTAAGTTAATAGCTTTACTAGTGCGCACATCAGTGCATAAAAATATATATAAAGATATATTATATATATGGTTATCAAACCACAGTCGATATAATATATATTATATGTATGTATATTGTAAAGTATCTTTAGTAAAATAGTACGGTTTTTGACTATATTGCACATAGAATAAAAAATTTATAATATATCAAAATAGTTTTTATATGGTTTCCTCTACGACATGTAATCTATTATTATATTATAACAAAATAAAAGTAGGTACTTGTTATGAGTTAATGAGTTAGTTAGTGTCTAACCGCACTAATACAATACATTTTCCATAATATTCCATAATATAAACCTACTCCTGGGTCGCAAGTTCCAGGCACTGCTTGCACTCATCTCCTTGCAACGCGATGGGCCCGGCAGCCGCACGGTGAATCCATGGAATGCTAAGAAGCTTCGTCTCTGTCTTAGCCGCACCGAGTTACGTTACGCTACTCAATTGTGGCTAACACGACGTGTGTGTAAGAGCTGCAGTGAAGTGAGTATTAGCGATATAGTGTATCGCAGCCCAAGTGGTTCATAATAAACACTTTTGATAACTGATATCTAGAAAAATTTGCAATTAAATCTATATATCATTTTATGTTTTTTTACAAGAATGGTTATGGTTTCAAGCGTATGAAGATATGTAAAACAGAGTATGACTGTTATTTTTTTTAAAACTCAAATCCAATCTAATTAATATAATGATTATGTATGTAATGTTATTACTGCCTTATTTGGAGTGAAATGTATCTGTGTGCCAAGATTTTTCACATGATTAGTTAAACAATCTTCTCATAATGTTTTTTTAAAAGAAACATACTTGTTGTTGTATTTCCCGTTTATCTACATTGGATTGACTTGATTTCGATAAAAGGACAGAGATTACAAATTTATTTAAAATAAAAGACCGAAGTAATAGAACACTGTATCAAGATATTTTGCGGTCAGTCAATGTGTCCCTATAATCGGAGTTATAAAATAATTAACGTAATGAAAGAGACATATTCTGTTTTGAGATGAACTTGATGGTAATTAAATTTATTAGTGATATGGTGTGGATGGTATTTCATTTATTAATTTACCCAGTTTCAGTATTGCTTACTCGATCATGTTTTTATCAATAAAACAATAATCACACATACACTGACATGTAGCTAAATTCACGCCTTACACATACAATAAATAAACTCGATTAGACTAGCCTGCGTCTATAAGCTCTTGATTTTACAACGTAGCAGTAATGGCGTTTGATTTGAAAAATAAGGTAGTACTTATCACAGGAGGTTCTAACGGTATTGGAGCTAAAGCAATTGAGTTTCTACTCGATGAAAACGTTAAGGTAAGTTTAATATCGTTCGTAAATAAAGAAAATTCTCAGTCGTTAATACCGAAAACACATATTAACGTTAGGTCGTAACAATAATTCAATACATACATAAATGGGTTTTTTTAATTATTTTTTTAGCAACAGGAGCTGAATATATTTTCAAGTATAATATAAACTATATTCAAATTTATTTCTAACTAATTAACTCTCGGATCTTAATATAAAATTATTTTTGTTAATTGTAGTATTGTTTATTGGAACAATTTTTTTATTGAGCTTTACTTTTTTTAATAAGAGTTCTTATTTTGGTATATATTGTTTTATATTATACATCTTATATATTATACATAGATTAGCAATGGTTTGTTTATTGTAATTAATTATCTAATATACTAGCGTTCTATACCCGTATTGATATTTACACCTACAATAATTATAATAAAGTTCCAAACAAAATTCCTCTTATAAGTATTCTTAATTTTAATATTAATGTCCAATCAGAAAAAGATAAGATAAGATTTTTATGTATGAATACAGCGTATTCTATGACTGCGGGTTTGAATTCTGAACCCTTAAGTTAGTTCGACTCTTAAATCAGGTGTTATGATTTATATTATCAATGTTTTGCCCCTTTTGATTATTTTATACGCTAATAAGAAACAGTTTTATGTAATGCATATTTTTATTAGCTTCATTCATTCTAATAAAATAGTTAATATCATATCTTCTACTATGACTTGATGATTTATGTTTATATTAAGGTCAACTTTATTGACCCAGCTATGTACCTACCTACAAAAGTATGTGCTAAAGACTGTTTTATTACATACTAAACTATACTATGCCTAATGCCATTGGAATTACTTTGGTCTTCATTCCTCAAATGTCTCGAATTCTCTTATTTTATTTGAATTATGCTATTTTTAAAATAAAACAAAACTATTAAATTTTCAATGTATTCGGTTTTGATTAGCTTATTTTGTATAAAGTCACGGGATCCTTTTGCATGTGGACATTTTATTAATTGTCAAAGAAAACACAAATAAATAATTGGACTATAATTACCTACAACAACCTATTATATGTATGTATATGAATCCAAGTATAATTTTAGGTGTTTCTATTTTATTCATTAAATTGATTTTATTTTAAGTGATAATAGGTATGTCTTCCTATACTATATCTTTATTACGTCTACAAATACTTATTTAACAGCACATTGCCAACTTGGATATAGCAGAAGATGTCGGCGTTGCTCAAGAACAGAAGTTAAACCAGAAGTATGGCGCAAACAAAGTTAAATTCTATAAAGTTGATGTTACTAAAGAAGATCAGTTACTCGGAGCTTATCAGTCAGTTCTTAATGAACAGAGATGCATTGATATCGTTATCAACAATGCAGGAATAATGAACGATAGCAAAGAAAAGTATAAAAAGGAAATTGAAATTAACTTTGTGAGTTACTTTTCTATTATTAATTGATTGCTCATTACATAGATACGAGTATAATGACCTACCTGACTAAACCTATGAATATATATTTGTGATGTGAAAATAGTATATATAATCGAAATTAAATCCTTCGTACCTACTCTCATAGTACTCGACTTATTTTAAATTTCTCATAAAAAATCCAAAATTTTATTAATATCTTATAAAAAATATTTTTTCAGGTTGCTCTAACAACGAGTACGTTGAAGGCGATTGAGATAATGCATAAAGAGGAAGGAGGCAATGGAGGTGTAGTTATTAACGTCTCGTCTATTGCGGCCTTGTACCAAGATGAGTTTTTACCAATATATTATGGGACCAAGAGTGCTGTACTGCAATTCAGTAATTGTATTGGGGTAAACCTAGATAATTTACCTATGACATGTTAACGACCATATGAGATTATGGTACAAATATTGAGTTACGAGTCCCGGCTTCAAACTTGGGATTCACTTTTTTAATATTATCTGCACACGTACATCACACTATTAGAAGTAGTTGCATTTTCCACCATTCAGTACCTACCTAGTAGGTATATACGTATAATTAGACGTTCGCAAATAAGTAATTGGTACTACACTTACAGTACGTTTTTTTTTTGTTTTTTTTTTTTAACTTATACCAATATGTTTTTTCAGCTACCACTATATTTTTCAAGAACTGGGGTCCGAGTTATAACATTGTGTTTTGGCGCGACCGACACTGCTCTTTTGCATAAAAATATGTTGGGAAATTTCGATAAAACCATTGAAAATAAAATGTTGGATATAGTGAAGATTCATCCCATGCAAACGTAATATTCACATATTGCTATGTTGTGGTATAGGTTTTGAAACATTGAATTAATTTATATTTGTTACCTGTAGGGTGGAATCCGCAGCTGCCAGTTTGATAGAAGTGCTCCGGCGTGGTGAAAGTGGCAGCACTTGGCTATCGATTGCTAACAAACCCGCACAAGACATCACACCCGCTGTCAAAAAAGCCTATGGAATTCTGTCTGAACTTATTTTTTAAACAATATCAAATAACAATTACAACATACAATACAATAGTTTTTAACTGACTTCTTGTCTTAAATAAATATAGAAAATAAAATAAATAAATTTACTTCAAATCAACAAAAAAAAAATTTAAATAAGCTTAACATGTTTATTGACAATTTTAAATAATAGTTTTTTTTGTTATAAACTTTTTAATCACAAAGTTTTTGTACACTGCACTAACCTAGGTAGATATACCTATGTTTTTTTAAACACGTGATTTCTACTGTGCCTTGATCTAAAAGTCTTCAATCTGTCAATAAATAAAATTTTTAAAAAGAAGATTTAGTTGTTTTGAAGACTCATCTTAGAAAACAAACAAATATTTAAAAAAAGGGTTTATTTATAAGTACCGACCTACATAGTATCCTGCAAAAGTTAATCATATGTTATCACAGTTATTATACTAATATTTTTAAAATTGTATGTAATCACTAATCAGTATTTTGCTTTAAAACAATTATAAAATATATTCCATTAAATATATTAATTTTGTTTGTTCGTTTATCTTCTATATATGTTTTGTTTGCAAATATGAATGATGGAAATGCTATTTATAAATGAACAGTATCTATTTACTTGAGATAAGTACATGAATGCTTAAGTACCTGTTTAGATGTAATTAAGAATGCCTTAAGTAGTCGCGTCGACAATCAATCAATCATCAATATTATATTATGAGTGTGTATCTACTTAATGTTTTTTATGAGTGTGCACATACTCATAATATTTTATACTTTTTTGTCTACGCGACTACTAACTACTAATAGTGTTTGCATATGAGGTAAAGTAAAAGTACGATGATATTATATTATATTGGTCTCAAGGGATATATTTCATGTAGGTATAGCAGATATAAGGATGTAAGTAAATTGCGGTATTTTAGTATACGGCGAGTAAGAAAAGTGGGAATCTGGTCATCCGACTCTCTTATCCCGCTTCTTGATTATACCTATTGATGTACATTTATTTTCAGTCTTTAATCTTTTATAAGAAGATCGTAAAACCCAGGTCCAGCCAGCCCAAATACGATTTCCAGCCAAGTGAAAACGACTGCATCACTTCTAAAACTACTCTACTGATACAGTATTAAGTATACCCAAGGTACTGTCGTGTCGAATCCGACGGACTAGCTTTACTGTTCCACCAACAATTGATTACACTGGAAACACCAGTACACAAATAAATCAGTATATGTACGACCAATAGTTGGTATATATAAGAGCTAACGTATGTTCGGTGACGTAATCCGATACCCCGGGCCTGGCGGGGTTAACTAACTTTAACTAACTGCATAAAATTGTTATAATATTCAAATACATACATAGTTTAGTTTCTAAGACATCAATGTGTCCATCAATTTAAATAAACTTATAATTTTCCGTATCTTAAAGCAATGTAGTTAGTTAGGGGAAATCTGGGCAAAGTGGTTGCCCCGGGCAAATCAAATATTGCCCATAACTCGCAATTTGTTTATTTACCATATTGGCATAGCAATGGTCGCCAATGGCCGCTCCTTGCGCGGCAAACATGTCGGGACGAGTTCTCTTTGCGCGGCACTAGTGAGCGGACAAAGTGTATTTTTTTTTAAATAATGATTTAATGAGCAATAAAAAACTTTAAATTTTTATTTATAACTGTAATACTATTTGTCCTTTTACCCTAAATGTTCCTGACGGGCAAAGTGGACACCGAATACATTTTGCTCGGTCATGAGAAATTGTATAATTTTATGGAAGTCACTAGATGATGTCTAGACTAAAGCTTCTCAGAAGACTGTTAAAACGATTACTAACAAAAATCTCTCCTACAAAACATAAGACTGCAAAAGGGAATAAAAAGAAGGAGGTAAAAAAAATTACGAAGTAAGGTGCATTTTCAATGGTGAAATGTACATTGAAGAAGATGATCGTGAAAGATGTAAACGGAAAACTAGATAGAATGTCGTATTTGTACTCAGTGGCGTCATAAAGAGTATTCATTTGAAAACAGTGATGATTTTGTTTGTGATAACTGCAATTAGTACTCGTATTATAGCATTTTTTTAATGTTTCTATAATTAGTATTGTTGCAACAATGATTTTTTATGTTCCTTTAATTTTGTTATTTTTTTAATTTTCAAGTTTCATTCTATTGTTTGAATTAACTACAATAATTAGCATTGTAACAAATGCAGTGACGAAGTTTCATACTGGTGCTAGTCACAAGTGCTATATGTTTAAAATTTTGAATACGGGCTCTTTTACGTAGGTGCTCAATAGGGAACATTCACGTATTTTTTTTTTGACGTAAATTAATCATTTACCTCTCTATATCGTAGAAAAAAATATTAATAGGCTTGAAAAGATTCTAGTTTTTTTTCAAAGTGAAAATTAAAACATTGAGTAAATTTGACCCGTTTAAACACCGCCATTTTGCGCGCGCTTTGCGTGACGTCAAATGATACATCCAGTGAATGTTTACTATGAACTTTTTAGCAATTTCATAGATATTTTAAGTTTTAATTGCTTTACAAGTCATGGAAGAAGATAAAAATCATCTTACGAGTATTGTATAGTACCGGAGTGCAAAAATAGTATTAGGAAAACACCCGACAAAGTGTTTTTTGTATTCCAAGAGATGCGAAAATACAAAAACAATGGTGTACGGTAATTAAAAGGGATAATATATGTCCTAAATCGTGTTTATATGGTTGTGAAGATCAATTTAACGTAAGTATACTTTATTTATAATAAGTTTAATCTAATAGTTTAAATTTATAGTAAGTATTAAACATTAGAAAATTTGAGTTTAAAATTAACCTAACCTATCTTACAAATTTCAGTATAACTTTCTATAAAAACCGTAATCTTTTTTTGTTTTACGCAATAGGGAACATGCAAAAAAATTTAAATGGTCTCAAATTTTTTTTTTCGATAACTTTTTATCATCTTATTATAATAAAATCATTTTTTTTTAATTTACTAATCATTTAAGGCCATAAAATAATTTATGAAAAGTGTAAATTTAGGGAGCGAAATTCAAAATTCCAAAACGCGCCACCATTGGTCGAAAGGAAATGTGACGTAATTTGACACGCCATACAATATATCGGCGTTTAAGTTCATACTGTGGTATCAGTGTGACTGAGAAAAATAAATAATTTAAACCTATATTTTCGTGCTTAAAGGTTTTATTAAATGATACAATTGTTTAGGTAATCTTAAAAACATTTTCTAAATACTCAAACAACTCTAACAAAACAAATACCTACAAACTCTTTTTGAATACACAATACATTTTTAAAATGTTTCTGCCTCTGAATCATTTTTCACTTCACTTGACTCAGATAAATAACTTGGTTGATAATCAGCAGATATAGAAGATATAAGATGCTATACAAGTATTATCAGCTGTGTTTTCAGTAAACAATTTTCTTTTTAAAACAGATAGTTTTACTTTTAAAACGGTTGTGTACCAATGTTGTGTGTTAAATGAGGAAATGGTGACAATGCTACATTTTGTTTTTCAGCAGGTATATTTACATTGACACCTTTACTTCCATACTTCGGTTTAATATTAACTTGCACAGCTTAGTCACTTGGTAATTTATCTTTAATATGCGAAAAGCAAGGCTTTGCCTTATGATCATCACATTCAATAGGAGAAGTACTCAGTCTTGGCTGATTAATATCACAGACACTTGTATGGGCAGTACTAGGACTTACTACATATATCACTTCTTCGTAAAGGTCACCAATTTTTTTAAACACTACTTTTGACAGCTGACTCTTAAAAGGCTTCATTAACCAATGTCAATCTTTGCCTTTTGACTATGCACATTCTCATTCTATCAGCTTTTGTTTTTGCCACAAAAATATACCTATAAGGAACAACTCCTTCAAACTTAGATTACATCTTTCTCCTTATTGTTTCGTTACACATATTATATTCAATACAATTTGCTGTATCTTCCTTAACCTGAAATAAATTGACAGACCATAAAAATTGCGTAAAACAAAAAAAGATTACGGTTTTTATAGAAAGTTATACTGAAATTTGTAAGATAGGTTAGGTTAATTTTAAACTCAAATTTTCTACTATTTAATACTTACTATAAATTTAAACTATTAGATTAAACTTATTATAAATAAAGTATACTTACGTTAAATTGATCTTCACAACCATATAAACACGATTTAGGACATATATTATCCCTTTTAATTACCATACACCACTGTTTTTGTATTTTCGCTTCTCTTGGAATACAAAAAACACTTTGTCGGGTGTTTTTCTAATACTATTTTTGCACTCCGGTACTATACAATACTCGTAAGATGATTTTTATCTTCTTTCATGACTTGTAAAGCAATTAAAACTTAAAATATGTATGAAGTAACTAAAAAGTGCATAGTAAACATGATGTGTCATTTGACGTCACGCAAAGCGCGCGCAAAATGACGGCGTTTGAACGGCTCAAATTTATTACAAGTTTTAATTTTTAATTTGAAGAAAAACTAGAATCTTTTCAAACCTATTTATATTTTTTTCTACGATATATAGAGGTAAATGATTAATTTACGTCAAAAAAAAATTACATGAATGTTCCCTATTTTTATGGTCTGTCGATTTATTTCAGGTTAAGGAAGATACAGCAAATTATATTGAATATAATATGTGTAACGAAACAACAAGGAGAAACATGTAATCTAAGTTTGAAGAAAAGAGTTGTTCCTAATATATTTTTGTGGCAAAAACACCAGCTGATAGAATGAGAATGTGCATAGTCAAAAGGCAAAGATTGACATTGGTTAATGAAGTCTTTTCAGAGTTAGCTATCAAAAGTAGTGTTTAAAAAAATTGGTGACCTTTAAGAAGAAGTGATATAGGTAGTAAGTCCTAGTACTGCCCATACAAATGTCTGTGATATTAATCAGCCAAGACTCAGTACTTCTCCTATTGAATGTGATGATCATAAGGCAGAGCCTGAACAAACTGGAACAATTTGCCTGCATCGGTATTTCCGGCCAAATATAATGTGGGTGTCTTCAAGAGAAGAGTGAATAGGTTGCTAGGGCAATGCGCCTTACCATCTAAGACTACATTCCACTTACCATCAGGTGGAATGTAGTCAAGCATTGCCCTAGATCGTATAAAAAAAAAAGAAAAAAAAAAGAGCCTTGCTTTTCGCATATTAAAGATAAATTACCAAGTGACTAAGCTGTGCAAGTTAATATTAAACCGAAGTATGGAAGTAAAGGTGTCAATGTAAATATACCTGCTGAAAAACAAAATGTAGCATTGTCACCATTTCCTCATTTAACACACAACATTGTTACACAACAGTTTTAAAAGTAAAACTATCTGTTTTAAAAAGAAAATTGTTTACTGAAAACACAGCTGATAGTACTTCTATAGCATCTTATATCTTCTATATCTGCTGATTATCAACCAAGTTATTTATCTGAGTCAAGTGAAGTGAAAAATGATTCAGAGGCAGAAACATTTTAAAAATGTATTGTGTAGTAGCATGCTAACTGCTATTCAAAAAGAGTTTGTAGGTATTTGTTTTGTTAGAGTTGTTTGAGTATTTAGAAAATGTTTTTAAGATTACCTAAACAATTGTATCATTTAATAAAACCTTTAAGCACGAAAATATAGGTTTAAATTATTTATTTTTCTCAGTCACACTGATACCACAAGTATGAACTTAAACGCCGATATATTGAATGGTGTGTCAAATGACGTCACATTTCCTTTCGACCAATGGTGGCGCGTTTTGGAATTTTGAATTTCGCTCCCTAAAGTTACACTTTTCATAAATTATTTTATGGCCTTAAATGATTAGTAAATTAAAAAAAAATGATTTTATTATAATAAGATGATAAAAAGTAATCGAAAAAAAAATATTTGAGACCATTTAAATTTTTTTGCATGTTCCCTATTAGACGGGACGTTGGGAAATTCAACCCCCAAAGGGTTTTTAGTTTTTTAGTTTGTTTGATAATATACAGCAGGTTCGGCTTTTGAGTTCTATTGACATTTATATTTATAATAGGTACTAAAAATATAGCGTATTGAGAGTTTTTTTTTATAATAATAACCCCCTTTTAAACTGATACCTTAAAAAAGTTCGTGAATACCTAATAGTATATACCTAATAGTAATACATGTATTTATAACCACGCGGACGCAGTCGCGGGCAGCTAGTTATTAATATATGCTAGATTCGTCTTGGGTATTCAAAATCGCTCAATAAGCAGAGTAACGAGACAGCTTTCCAGTGAATTTTTCATTATACATATTTATTTTAAATTTATATAAACTTAACATGGCTAAACATGTTTGTCGACAATTTTAAATAGAAATTTAAGAAATCACTTTTTTATAGGCGTTATTATCATAGAATACAAGGTGAGCCATAGGTATTCGTATGAGCGTCAGTGAAAGACAGTTAAAAAAGATGCAAGATGTCACACTGTTTGTCTTTGTCTAATCACACATGCGCAAAGAAATATTCATGAATATTCTTAACTTTCATAATATTAGTAAAAATGACAATTGCTACGAATTACACCCGAGACGACGACGACGAAGCACGAGCTTTCATAAAAAATAAAGATTGATAGACTTTTTCGATCTACCTATCTCTTTTAAGTTCGTTGATGACATTTTAGGCTGGCTTCCCTACTCTATGTATAATATCTCTATGGTTATTATAGGCGTTAGGCCCACAGAGTACTATAAGGTATACTATAAGCCATGCTGACGTTAGGAGAAGCGTTTTTCAACGCTACTATTGATTAAGATCGGCTTGAGATGGACTTTGTACGTAATACATTTCATCAATATAAATTTAATTACCGTAGACAAAAAATAGTACAGGTAACTAATAATTTTCTTTCGCATTTTAATTACAAAAATAGAATGTAACATGTAATAAAAATATAATTTTGTCTTGTGTCTACAGTCCACACTGTTAACCTGCATTTGACAGAAGACATATAGAGAGTTGTCATCTGTCAAAAATGAGGAATATTTTCAGAATTAAGATTTGGTCGTCAATTTTATAGGATTATTTGCGGCTACAAAATGCTCAGCCGAAACATATTATCAAGAGCTATATTGTTGAGATCTCTTAAAAATGCTGCAGCTAACACTAAGCAAATAACAAGAAACTCTGGCCATGGGTAAGTTCTGATCTTCTATGATCGCTTGTTATGTCACAACATGCTTACAGAATTAGGATCTGCAATAAAAACAATTCACCTTCGGGCCATATATATTTTTTTGAAGTATATTATAAAATACACCATTTTATTTCTGGAAAACTAAAATTAGGTTTTATAATATTTATACTTAATTCAATGTAGTTGTGACTTAATCTTCTTTTTATTTTTTAAGGACCTGGTCATACCGAGTACCTCCACCTATGCCATCTAAAAAAACAATCTACCTGGCTGAGGTTCTTGGAGGAATCTGTTGGTGGTGGATACTTTACCATATTGCCACCGAACCGGAACATATTTATGTATGTATTTACTATCTATTTCCTTTTCAATTCTTAATTTGCGTTTGTAAATATTATTATAGTTGCAGTACTTAAAATTAATACATCTCAATAATAATCTTGGATAATAATAGACAACAAAACATTTTGTTCACGGATTTTCGATTGAAGCCTAATAGATGTCACCGCCGTCCCAGTAAAGATAATCACATACAGAATGTTTAATACTCCGAGACGGACACCAATATGGTAGCTCAATTGGTAGAGCGATGGAATGGTTACCCAGAGGGTTCGAATCCCTGCTTGTATCGGTTTATTTATATAAATATTCAATTTGACTTGAAATGAACAAACAAACATATTTACTTTTACAATAACAATTATAATAAAAATGCTAAGAATATAATTTTACCCCAGTATATATAATTATAATTATTTAAGAAAACAATTTTTTTGTTTCAGGGAGAATGGCCATACATAAGCCCAGACACCTGGACAGATGAAGAATTAGGTATTCCACCTGATTCAGCTGGCCCATTGAAAAAGTAAAATGAGAATATGTGCTAAAGCATAATTTAGTAGTTTATTGTTAAAGCTTATTAAATGTTCTTAATGTAAATAAATAGTTTTTTTTAATTATAAACAATTTCATTTTTTTATTATTTTAGTTTAGTCAAGTCTTGTTTTATATGTAAATTATTAATCATAAGAAACCAAACATATTATGGACTTCAAATTTAAAACTTAACGGCAACTAATAACTAAGATTTCTTGATATTATCATATTATCATGGAACAACACCTGCTATTGGGAGCATGTTCTGTGTGGATTTTCCCTACTTTGAGAACACGGAATCCACAACTTTTCTTGTATTGTGGAGTTTTGCAATTTGCATCGAGATTTTTTGTGTCAGCCCTTAGACATTATACAGTAGCTTTGCCCATCTATAGTCAAATAGACAAACTTAAGATCGACTGTAAATTGCCCATCTGCAGTCTTAGGATTTCAATGCCGGGAACATAGAGTAATTAAGTGATAAAAGTATAAGAAAATGTATTTGAAATAACATTCTTTCACTTAATTTGCAGCTTATATATGTGTGTATAGGTATCGACATTGACGAAAAGCTCTGAGCGAAAATTGGAGGGGATAACTGTGCATCTGTACTGTCGCGCACACAATACTTTTGTATTACTTTACTTACTTTACAAATATTATTTTTTTATTTATTTAAATAGTAGGTAATGTAATTATTCTTTATTGTACACCACACAAAATAACAGAAATAAAAGAAGAAAAAAAAAAAGGCCACAGACAATTATATATTATGTTGTACAAAGGCGGCCTTATCGCCTGGCGGCGATTTCTTCCAGGCAACCTTAGGGTTAGAACAGACCTAAAAGACAGAGTGATATAGGAAGGTGGCATAAATTAAAAATAACAAACATACATACAAATAGCTACACATTAATACGTAGATTTATTATAAATATTAATAAAATAAGATATAATAAACTAAACCATATATTATAAATACAAGGAGATTGATAACATAATAATAGTAGTACGTAAATAAGAATATAATAGAATTTTTATATTATTATACTTAATTCGTCTTAATTGTCATTAGTTAAAAAGTACTCCTTCACAGATTTTTTAAATAAATTTACAGTTTTTGACATTCGAATAGACAGAGGTAAGGCGTTCCAAAGTTTTGTGGCATGTATTGTGAAAGAGTGTTCATAAAATTTTGAATTGTGGACAGGCATTCGTATAATTAATAGTTGTGATGATCTTAAATTGGAAGGGGATTCTAAAAACTCAAATCTTTCCTTGAGATATGATGGTGTGTTTGGGTGGAATAAAATACAGTACAGCAGAGAAAGGACATGCGAATCCCGGCGACGACGAATAGGAAGCCACTTGAGCTGTTGTCGAAATTGAGATATGTGGTCATATTTACGCAAGCCAAATATGAACCGTATAGCTATGTTTTGAAGTCGCTCAAGCTTATTTAATTGGTCCTCGGTTAAATTTATGAAGCTTGCATCGGCATAATCCAGAATAGAAAGGAGAAGAGAATGTGCTAACATAATTTTGGTAGGAATTGGAAGAAAATATCTAAGTCGTTGGAGAGATATCATTGCGACAAATGTTTTCCTGCTTAGATCCTTAAGATGCACAGACCAAGATAATGTCTGGTCCAAGAACAGACCAAGATCTTTGACGGAATCACAGTAGGGCAAAATTACACCGTCATATAAAATGGGGGGGAGATTTCCTCTATCGATCCTTGCAATTATGCCAGGGCTGCCAATAACAATAGCCTGTGATTTAGCAGGGTTTATTTTCAGACCATAGAGACTACTCCATCTGAGGATTGCAGTCAAGTCTTCATTAATTACAGAAATAGAGGAGTTAAGATTTTCAATACTAGAATGGCGGTAAATTTGAATATCATCTGCATACATGTGATAGAGAGAAGATATTTATTGAGTGATAGAATTAATGAAAATTGCGAAGAGTAAGGGAGATAACACGCCACCCTGAGGTACCCCCGCCAAGACATCACACCAAGACGAGAGGGACTTATCATCCTTTCGAATGCGCTGTCGCCGGCCAGTGAGGTAACTCCGAAACCAGTCTAACACTGATGGAGATATGTTAAGAGTGCGCAACAGACTCAGCAGAATATCAAAATCAACAGTGTTAAATGCATTAAGGGACTAAGCAGTTGATGCTTGTTTATGAACGTGTTCAATTGCTCATAGACAATTTTCTCCAGGATTTTGGAAAGGAAGGGCAAGATGGAGATAGGACGGAAATCACCAACATTTAATGGTTTAGATTTTTTTGGTATAGGAATAACTTGAGCATGCTTCCAAGCGTCAGGAAATTTACTACTCGTAATGGAATGGTTAAGAATGTGAGTTAATATAGGAGAGATAATATCTAGGATAGGTACGATCATATTACGGTTTACACTGTCAGCAC
This sequence comes from Napeogenes sylphis, assembly GCA_959347405.1. Lineage (NCBI taxonomy): Eukaryota > Metazoa > Arthropoda > Insecta > Lepidoptera > Nymphalidae > Napeogenes > Napeogenes sylphis. The sequence continues at coordinate 21,073,171 of OY365788.1, read as the reverse complement.
CAACGGCATTCGAAGTAATGGATAGTACGCCCTTCTTAACACCACATTCAGTTATAGCACAAAAGGAAAAATTGATAAAATCTGGAGTTGGGAGGGATGAAAGATAATTAAGTATGCGACCTTTATCAGCATTGTCCATGAAGTTTGAAGAAGCAAAGTGTTTATTAAGAAATTCAATGTCAAGATTGACAGCAGTATTAGGCGGTCTACCAACTCCAATAATTACCTACGTATAGGTACGGTACCCATAATATAAATTTAAAAATTTGTTTATAATTATTGTATCTAAGGTATGATTTATGAAAGTTTATTAAAACATTTTTTTTTTTTTTTTTTTTGTTGTTTTTGTTTGTCTATACTGTTAGCCCTGTTGGCTATTACAGCGTCACCGGGGGAGAGGGTGGGTCTGGAGACTCACCCTTAACAAGGGGGGGCAGATGGGCCCCCATGGGGAACGACGTCCCGAGGGCGTCTCAGATTGAGACACGGACCTCGGCTCGGGGCGTCGTTAGTCAGGAGGGAAGCTAAGGACATTTGGACACTAGCGTCCTCCGAAGGCAGAACGCCGGAGCAACGGAGCACTTACTCAGTTGGGACCTCGTCTATACCGGTATAGACGGTGTGTGTCTGTATGTTGTGTGGTGTCAATTATGCCTACGCGTACTCGTTATTACCTACTGTGAACGCGTTAATAAAAACACTATCAAAATTAGTTGACTGTACACTGGAAGTGAGCAGGGTGTCGTATCGGTGGGGGGGACGAAACGCGATTGGAGAGCCATCAGCCAATACGTGATGGGATACGTTCTTTATCCCTCGCAGTCACGTGCCCCTTCAGATACTTTAGTTTAGACCGCTTTGCAGTCTAAGCCGCTTCATGCCGATAGTTATAAACATGATGTGCGTTCATGCAAACTATGAATACTAAGAATATCATAAATGAGAGAGTCGTTTAACTTGCTTTTTGCCTTTGTTAAAAAATATTGAGAACCAAAATCAACAATAAAATTCTTCAATGTTCAATAAAATAATGTATATTCTATTTTATTAGGCCAACTATCAAATTCTTTTATTATTTATCTGCAACTAACTTTATTTGTATAGTCTGTGATTGTGTGATTTGAGTTTGACGACTGACGTGAGTTGAAAATATTATTTCGTGTTTCGCCCTCATTATTTTAGAAGTTTTGTGTAAATACTAGTTTGTATTACCTGGTGTGTGTTAAAACAGTTTTTATGAATAAATGTTATCATGTGATTATAAAAAAATACTGAAATGGAGACTAATACTAATCAAAAAGGTGAGTTATCTTCGTCATTGTAAACCTAACGCTCAGTTCTTGTTTGTGTATGATTAACTGTACTGTATGACATTATTTTGGCTGACGTACAATATCTGCTTTGATATTAATCTATTTAAAACTCGTAAAGTATTATAATAGCAAATATAACAGGGTCAGTCACCTGTCTTACGGAACTCTTTCTATAACACTTATAAATTTACAATAGCCATATAGCTGTTCTTATTCTTGACGTATATCTTATGGTATTTGATATCGTATATGTGTTGTATGTATCGCCAAGTTTGTCGTGTGACTCATGTATTGGCATTGTGATGTCATGTGCATTTTAAATGGCTAATAAACAAAATACATTTTATAATAAAATCACTACACAAGTTGTATGTCATCAAATATATCTTGCCTAATATTACTTGTAAACTATTCCAAAGGCTTTATTTTGAACTAAAAATAAAGATGTTCATAAACAATACTACAATCAATGGTCCCAAAGGACATCATAACATCAACATTATTTGTTTTTTCTGCCCAAAAAAAATCAAAATCATTATACTTATCTTGCTATTACCAGATGCTTATGATTTTAAATTTTAAGTTTGAGTAGATTATTACATATTTTTAATAAATTACAGTTATTATTATAAGATTAATTTTATTTAAATATCCAAAATAATCATTTTCACATATTTAAGTACTTACATGTTGCTTTTTACAGTTACTTGATAGAGTAGTCTTGCAAATTCTCAGTTGTGTCCTCATGCTTTAATAATAATGTCATACTTTTAATAAAAATAACCTAATAACTTAATAACATTTCAACAAGAAAATGTACATATTTTTTGCAACTGTTAACAGCCTTTTATATTTAGAGAATATAGACAATTTTTTGCCTTTTATATATTTTTTGGATAGTATGTCAGTTAGATCATTGTAGCAATTATTAGTAGTAAAAATAACCATCATTTACCAAACAATGTAATAAATACAAAACTGATGAAGTTCTAATTGGTTGATAACTATTATTTTGTTTATTGAAAAGAAAGGTTTTTTTATATTAATTGTTTAGATTAAAAAGTAATATAAATAATCTAAGGTCCAAACCTGAAAGTGGAGGATGAAATCTCTTTATAGCTATATTTTTAAGGTATATTCTTTAATATCATTTATTATTGCAATTTTAAATACTAATAATATTTAGCATATTCTGATTGCATATTCAGGAATTATTATTATGGTCTATACCAGCTGCATCTTCTGCAAAAGTATGTTAAATAAGTTATTGTTAAATCATAAGTATATATGCTTTATCAAATTGCATCAAATTAGCTTGTTTGTAAAAACTTTAAAGAGATTTTTTAGATTTTCAATTTCAACAAAAGGATTTGATGTCAAATAACATTTAAGGAGAAGGTGTCAGGTAATAAATAGAAGTTAGGATATTTATATCACTTTATATTAAGTAAACATTCTTGAAAAAATATTATGTGAAAATTTCATAAGTCATGGCATATCAGTTATTAATACATTTTGAGTGATCTTAGCGAGCTGCCTAGATTACTATCTGGATACATGTCTAAATAAGATATCTTCACTTGGTTCCTAAGTTTATTTGGAGTAATACTACCAATACAATCTTTCTTTTAAATTCTTTAGTTGTAATTTATTTTAGAATGAAGTCCAGTCAACTTTATATAAGATGTGTTTATGTAAACAAGTGCCTAAAAATGTCAACTCAAAAGATGCTGTTAAAAAAAATAGTGGATGGAGAGAAAGTTTATGATAGTACTTTTTTTTATAATAGGAGATTAAAATTATTACTATTAATAATAATAATAATAAACTTGATTTATTTTTCATTCTATATTTATTATATTTTTGCATGGCTATAGATATTTTCAAACAACATCAAAGCACTATTTTTTTCAAGTAATATTGACAATGCACTTTTTGATCTCTATGTTCTGGCTACAAAAAGAAAACATTGAAAATTTTAAAATTGACCAATTAAAAAGAAATGTCAATGAAATTTAAGGATATTTATTATTTATGAATGAACATTTTATTTATTTTAATACATAAACAATAATAATAAATAATAATGTAAGAAATGATAATCAGACATGTATGGTTTGGTTTCAGTTTCATGTATAGTCAACTATTCATATGACGCTTCTGAGTCTGATGAGTTGACAATAAGACCTGGTGATATATTAAGAGAGGTTGAGAGGTTGCCGGGTGGGTGGTGGCGCGGTGAGCTCCGAGGACGCTGGGGCATGTTTCCAGACAACTTTGTATCCGTGCTGACAGAACAAAATAATGCAAGGTAAATTTATTATTGTTACTTAAAAATATAAATTATGTTACCTACAGGAAATTTAAATTTTATATCTATATTTTTTTTTCCCTATTCAAATGCACAAAAGATGCTTAAGTTTGCTATGAATTTTAAAAATAATTGGAAGTGCTTTTGCTTAGTATTATAATTTTCCTATGACGGTATTATGTAATGAATTAGTTAATTAGCTGTAATGAAGAAATAAATATACTAAATAAGGTATAAGAACATTATGGTAATTTCATCAAATTTCCTCATACTAATATATTACATCATTAAACATCGTTTTTTTTATAAAATTATACTCATTTTATTAACATGTTTTATGTAATTATATCTCCGATTAGTAGAATAATAATGATTGTACATTATCTACTTGACTGAGATAAGATTTGATAACACCAAGTTGTTAGTCAGTTATTTCTTTGGTAATGTTGTCCTAGTTAAGTAATGTCTACATTGAAGTTAACACACAGTTAACTCATTAAAAATGTTACATTTTAATCAAGAAATAATTTGTTAATTATTATATCAATTAGTGATAACGAAGTAAATCGATTATTGTTTATTATCATTGCATCATTTCGTGTTAACGTCTGTTTTGCTAAAGTAGTGCATCAAAAAGTGAGTGACAGGTGAAAAAAAATATTGTATTAATAATAATTAATTGTAATAATTAAAAATAGTTATTAGTGCGTTTTATTTTAATAATATGTTAGTGACAAAAATATACTAAAACAGGCCGAGTAGTGTGCAAGGTCGATGTCGTGCTGTCTACAGCTATCAGCCGGCAAATCCTGATGAGCTACCGCTGGGCGTTGGTGACGTACTGGAAGTACTGAACGAGGTATTTGATATTTTTTTTAATTAATTCACATAATGTTCTTTGATTTACTTACCTCTAGGTTATAATATTGTTATATATACCATAAAATTTAAAGTTGAGTAAATAATCATAATCCAAGCTGGTATTTTATTTTACATTTTATTATATGATGAAATAAAAAACAGTTAAACGTGTGCATTTATTAAGTAAGTATGCATTTTATAATTATACGTGTCACATTTCTAAAGTATCAAAATGCATTTATTTGCCTATAGCAAGAGGGACTGCGAGGCTTCTACGCATACATTCATACGCGAATTTGTGCCGGAATTTTGTACCGAAATCTCTTAATTTTATTACAAAGACATACTAATTATAAATACCGGCCAAACAATTAGCCATCTTAGGTGATTTTACGACCCTGTGTTTATACCAACCCTCGAATGTTGAAAATAATTATTCTTGAACTGGCTATATCAACAGGGAACAATTTCAAGATATGTTGTGTTATTGAAGATAGTGGAAAACACTTAACAAAGTAATAAGCTATCTAAATAATATATTTCATCAGAGAACATTCTTATATAACGGATAACACTTGTAAATCCACTGATATTGCTAAAATCATGGGTGTTGACTTTTTGTTTTTTTGTTTACATCATAAAGTACGCTCATTCTTCATCAGGTAGAAGAAGGTTGGTGGAAGGGTCGCCGAGCCGGCCGCGTGGGGGTGTTCCCCTCCAACTTCGTGGTGATGTTGGAGACCAGCCCCACCCCCGCGCCTCCCGCGCACCCAGCGCCGCCAGTTGACCCCGCGCCGGCATTGCCACCTAAACCTGGTGAGTGGGTCATCACCACCACCAATGATCATAACAATCACCATCATAATATTATGCTTAACCATACTTCATAATTGTCAAATGTAATATAATAATCGTTTTTTTTAAATTTTTGACGATTGCAGTAACTTTATACCCTTTTCTTTTAACATGTACATACATTCATTAAAATGCTGTTAAAAATAAATTATTCAGATTAAAATATAAATATTATTGTTCATAAAATTTTCCATTCAACGGATAACACACTTCCATTTCCTTTGATGTGGAGGGGGTTCATTGAAGTTAATGTATTGCACTCATTACATTATACAATTTACAGCGCACTATTTGATCCCAAAAAATAGCCAGTAAAAGTTTCCACCAATCAGATGGAGGCACTAGCTCACTAGCACTAACAGCCTTATACCAATACGATATTAGTACGCTAGTTGACCTAGCGCTTAGTAAATAGCATAGTAAAATGGCTGCTTAACTCAATGACTTAAATGATTCAGTACGCTAATAGTGACACATACAGTGTGTATGAAACATTTACTTCTAGCTAATCGAATTGATAATGACATTAATATTTGTTTTCCATCTTTATTATATTAGATTTAATGTACCTCCTTGCTGGAATTTATAAGTTGTATACACGTATGTTCATTTGTTTTTTTAAGAATCCGTATATTAATAACGGAATCCTATTACTATGATTCAGCTGTCGCGTCTTTCTGTCTGTCCGTCACCAGGCTGTATCTCATGAACTGTGATGGACAGGTGGAATTTTCACAAATTATGTGTTTCTGTGACCGCTAAAACAACAAATACTAAAAACAGAATAAAATAATATTTAAGGGTTGCTCCCATAAAACTAATGTAATTTGCTGGTTTTTTATATATAATTGTACGAAACCCTTCGAGCGCAAGTCGGACTCGCACTTTTATCCTCTCGGTTCGATGAGTTTTGATTCAGTGGAATGTTTTATTATAATACTTTTTGCAATACCTAACTTATAGCGGGAGTGATAAAGTGTGATTATAGCGGGAGTGGATTAACTGTATTTTTTATTGTTTTTATTTGACTGTGTTTTGTTTTATCATTAGATAGAATGGATTCCAAGTCTGTGTACATTCAGTGTATATTTCTTGTTTAACTGTTTGTTTGTTCGCGCATTAAACTAAAAATACTGGACACATGGTATAGTTGTCCTATAGGATAATTCCACTATGGCAAATCAATAAATTTCTGGGGACACAAAACTGCTGAACGGATTTTGATGAATTTTGGTGTGGTTTTTGAATATTATCAGTGGCAGTATGAAATATTTTCCAGCTAGTCGTGATAAATTATTATACAAATATTTTTTTATTATTCTAATCGTTTTTTTAAATTTATATTTATGCTTTATAGATATATTTGTTACAATAATCACCTTAACTGCACATTTTAATACATTATGCGTATGATAGGAATATTATACAGTTAGTTTCACACGCTAGAAGTTGATTTTAGTTTTCTTTTACAAATTTTTTTAGGGTTCCGTACTCATAAGACTTTGCTGTCCGTCTGTCTCCAGGCTGTATCTCATGAACCGTGATAGCTAGACAGTTTAAATTTTTCAGTTGATGCCTGTTGTTGCTTTAACAACTCATACTAAAAATAAAAAAAAAGAGAACTGCCATACACTAAAAGTGTTTTTTTTTTCTCGTTTTTAATAAAGGCAGATGTTTGAAATATTCACGTATTTTGTTTTATCTATTCACTTTAAAAATAAATAATTACTTTAGGGGGGGCTGTGTTTGGGGGGGAGGGGGGGGCGGGGGGCTGGAAGCTCCCATACAACAAACTTTTTTTTTCGTTTTTTTTAATATGTATAATGGTACGGAATCCTTTGTTCGCGAGTTCGACTCGCATTTGGCCAGTTTTTTTAATGTTATGTTTTTCTCATTTCGAATGTTAATTATTATTTTAAACATTAAATACAAATAAATATGAAATTATATTTAAAGTTTGGGTATGGTTGTATGTATGAGAACTTGTAGTTGCTGTAGTTCTCCATTTCTTTTTCTAATAAGGTCCTTCATACCCTTCCTTATAAGTCATAACCATAGATAGTAGTATCTACCACATCATATGTAATGTTAAAATCCGTATAGTTCTTGTATATAAACCAGTTTTGATGCTTTCCAGCGAGTTTAAGATATCATTAATAAAAAGAATGTTAGATATTGACCTAGATAATCAGCTATTACCATATTAAATATAAAATTATCCGTCCAGTAGCTTTTGAGTGACGTGCGAACAAACAAGCAAACAACAAGATAAAAATTGCAAAAATATTTTATACCCTATAAATAATATAGCACGTAGCAATTACTTTCTTCAGAATATATTTTATATACAGATTTGGCCTCATAAAATATATAATATGTAATTTTATTTTCCGCATGCAAAAACAACCTTTAAAACCTTCCAGTGAAGGAGCTATGTCGCGTGCTGTTTCCGTACTCGGCGGTGAATGAGGACGAGCTAAATCTATCTGAGGGCGACATAGTGACCATCGTGTCCAAAGAGGCGCCGGACCGGGGTTGGTGGAAGGGAGAACTACAAGGAAGGGTTGGATTCTTTCCGGATAATTTTGTGCAGTTGTTACCGGCTGGTGAGTATTTTATCATCGGTTTAAAAAAAAATCAAATCATTCGTTAACCTTTTTGATTGGTTGTTTGTACCACAACTCTTGACAGTTCTGTCAAATAAAATAATATTCCTCCGTCCACAAGGCGGTTGTATGTTTTAAATTTTTAAGATATTTATATTTTTTTTCATCTACAGTCCTGATACTACAATAATTATAATGATTTTTTAATTGTATTAATATGATGAAAAAATAAATTATAGACGACCAAAAATATAGATTTATATTGGTTCTTATTCGCGTTATTGTTTATTATTCTTTTTTATGAATAATATCAACAGTTAACAGACTAAGTGTTTTTTGTATTTATGATTATAAAAAATATGATATATTGACTTTAGCTACAGGAACGGTAAATTGATCCGTAATTATTCACTTGGTCAAAAACTTATAAAGATAGGTAAGTTTAAGTTTATTGATGTTGTACAAAAAAAAAGATAGATAGTTTATTTATTCCGTCACATACAGTTAGACATCTTTAATTAAAAAAATCTTGTCTTTGAAGCAAAAGCAGTTTTGGTAAGATAAAATATAAGATTTTATTAATAATGCATTTCAAAACACGGATATTGTATTTAATTAATCTATAATTAATAATTAATTGAAAAGAAAACAATCCATGTCCGATTAGCCTCTTATGTAAAAGTAGTCGTCAGTCGTCACAAGGTTATCTGCTTGCGACAACTTCGATAAATATTTTCATTATTATATTGAAATGTCTTTTAATATTATTTACGTGAATACGATGATTCTTAAATAAGTTTTTACATAAAATATAGAAGACATTGTTATTTGTTTTAATTGTTATAAATTTAAATTTGGTATAAAAATCACGCCTTTGTGTACAAAATGAAAGCACGTTACACAGATTATTTTGGATATAATAGTGATATTTTTTAATTAAATCTGCAGTAAAAATATGTGATACAAATTAATTTATGTGTTATTTTAACATTCCAAACCCAAACCCAAACGCCAAATTGTTATATTACACGCGATTACTCCCAGGAATACCCTTATGACATCATATAATAAAATTAAACAATAAAACATACGATAATGATTTATCGCAAAAAATATTATACCCTTTATCTTCAGGAACAGCTAAATTAAATTACTATCACGTACACCATATACAGTTCATTATCACATAACTGTCATTTTTTATAAATAAACAAATATTGACCGCCCACTGGCTGTTATATACTATATTAGTATATTCGTGATTATGCTATTGACATTTCTCGTGAAGGTTGCGACTTAAACACAGTCGTGATTTTGCGTAACATTACCTCATCGTACTTTAGGACAGTGTTTAGTGAACGTTGACGCCATATTGGTACATTTGACGTAGTTTCGAGTTACAGTTTGCCGCCGAAATGGGTATAGAAAGTGAGTTCAGTATTTTATTACACGATTGGTTTTTTCTTTAAGTGGATAATAAATTATTCATCATTTTATGACTTCGTAATTTATACCCTTTTTTATATTTGTTAAATAGGATTTTAAATATTTTTTATTGTGTAGTAAATTTCTTTACGTAATTAGCTAATGTGTTCGGTGAATGTTTTTTTTTGTGGAAATGACGCGACCTTCGTGATAATTTATTCATATTTTGTGCCTGTCTTAGATATTTGTTTTAGTATGTGTCCGTCAGTGCGGCTAGTTGTAGTGTGATACGGTCATTTCATAATAAAAACTTTGTTTTGTGGAGTTCATGGTGATAATATACATAAGCGTTTATTATTATTATGGAAAATAATTTAATCTAAGTTTATTTATTATGTATTCACTCATATAGCAATTTTGTGGTTTGATCCAGTGTATTAATATCTTGGTATAACAGAAATATTGTACGTAGCAGCGGATATTGTTAAAATGTCAATATTATATCGGAGGCAAAAAAAAGAAACATGTAGGTTTTATTAAAAGAAAAATGTATTATTTAATCTATATTTGTGTATGGGAATGGAACATTTAAAATATTGCAGTAGCACATGAGGTTGAAGAGAAAAAGCCAGACAGACCTCCGTCGAAGACGAACACACTATACCCTATACTCAACAAGTACTCTGAGAAAACATCATCAGTTAAGGAACTCACAACATCCAAAATAAGGTATGTGAAACACTGTTTTAGTTAACAGTTTTTCTATTTTACTATTAATATTATTAATAGAATAATATTATATCTTGCAACATTCCATCGACTATTTTTGAGTTTTCGATAGTTTTTTTAATTTAAATATGTATTTGTTCGTTTTTTATCTATAATATTCTCAGTTTTTAAATATATTCTCACTTTCAAATATAATTAATATTGCAAAATAAAGAAGGACTAGTCTATATACATTTCCGGATTCAGTTGATAATTTAATTAAAGCTTGTCGCAACTAAAAATAAGTAAGGCCATGCATAATAGCGTGGATAAGCCGTTAAGACGATTTGCAATATTAAAAATAAACTTCTGTTATAATGAATAATATATCTAACTTTGTAAATGGGGAATTTTATATTCTATATATTGGATATTACTAAAATTATAATATTAGTGATAATTATATATTGTTTTGCTAAATTTATTAACTATTTTATTGTCTACATAAATTGTTTTTTTTGTTCTATCATTTTAACTTAACCTTGATAAAAAATAATTATCGCAAATACATACTATTATTTAAAAACATAGTAAGATATTAGAAAGAAACCACAAATCTCATAGCTGATATTTAATATTTGATCTGTACTTATAATTCATTTTCACAATAATTGCAATTAAAGTAAACAATGAGAAGAAAAACAAACTTTCAATGTCTCAATATTTTTTATATGAACAATAAAACCAATTGTATGAAGCAATAATTTCTTCCTATTACTGATTCAATTTAATATTTCAGTTTGCACAAGGAAAACAATAAAGATATTAGTTCACAAAGTACTGTCACGCAGACAAGTAAGAACGAAAGTGAGAAGATAACACACAGTGAGAGTGGTGATGGATCACCAGACGGACAGGTCAGACTAATATTTATTATTACAATATTATATATATGTTATAAGTAATTTATTAACGAACTAAAAAAAAAAAAAAAACAATAGGGCTATTGTTATTGTAACAATTTTATTGGGTTTCCTTGCGGGAGAATGCAGATACATATTTTCGTTGTATAAATTTGCTTTATAATATAATAATAATAAGAACAGTTAGTATCTTGTAAATTAAAAATCATTATTTCGAGTTTAATAATTTTTAATCATAATTCAGATATATATGTGAGTCATCCGATTTGAAAATAATAATAATTTCAACTCACATTTGTTTTAATATAATCTATGTAAGTGTAATTTTGTTTTTAAGGTTCAAATTGGTGGTATCATTCATAAAATCTTCAGTATTGTTTACATACGAAATACTTAATATAAATACTCAATACTCACATAAAGAAAAAATAAAAATTTTGTTTTACAATATCTATGCAAAGTCAATTGCTTTTTTTTTATAAATAACGTAATTGGAGCTTTGATAATTAAAACTTTGTATTTGTAAAATCATAGAACCATACAGATTTTTAGTATTTTTCTATTAAAATTTCATCTGCGATAGAGTGATATTATTTTCTTAAATATATAAATTTAAATAAAAATTATCCGAGAAAAATAAAAAATATAAAAATCGTTTGAGGGGCGTCTTGATATTGTAATCTGTAAATAAAATCAAAATTTAGTTTGTTTAATTAATTTTTTTATTGTATTAAATTACAGATAAAGAAACCTCCGGTGCCGTTAAAGAAGAGTCCGACGCCTGGCTCCATGAGTGGTTTGTTAAGTGGACTCAAGAATAAGATGATGTCCTCCACAGACAAGACGTAAGTGATACATTCATACAAACATACATACATACATACATACAATTTGTATATTACTTGATAGTGGTAACTTTGACAGTAAAAAATATTTTTACTAAACTTCCTAATTGTAAATCAGTGTTTTCAAAAAATATAGGTATTTTTTTTAAGATGTAATCGGAAAAATACAACTGGTTTTTGTTGTAGGACAATACAGATATTTTTACTGTTTAAATTTTAAAATAAGTATTTGTAAAATATATATAAATGTTGATGATATTGTTCCTTAACAAAAATTTATAATCAATATTGTAGTTTGATATTTATTAACTGAATAATTATTTATTAATGGCCTTATCCTTTAAGTCATCAACCCATATATTTGCATAATTATTATACTCAATAAATTTATGTTTATAGAGAAAAAACTGAAAAAAACACTGCATTAAGTAGCAGCGTAGAATGGGATCGGACGGATGGGCTTTCAGGAAGCAAGGCCAGTACCAACGCCAATGCCCACGCCAACGCCAACGCCAACTCCCAACCCAACTCAGCCAACACCTTCGATCATATTGAGAGGAATTCCATACTTAATGATCCTAGGGCTGGCAGGTATTTTATAGTTATATAATGTTTGTCAAACGTACTGAAATTGTAACCTATACCCGAATGCTGGGTTAGTTTCCTACCAGTTGATATTAAATGGTTATAGCTTGGTAGATTTTTTTTTAAGATGGATCTCGGATGGATGGATGCTTAATGAATAAAAAATTGCCGCACAAATATTATTTAAAATTCTTAGATAAAACCTGGGTTACATTGCCATAAACAGTGCTAAGTATTGATTGATATACCAGGAAGTCGTATTTTTGTAAATGTTAATAAATATGTAGTTGTAAACTATTCTAGTAAAGGTGAAACCTCACCATGAACTGGTTATTTACTGCTCTATAGAGTAATGTAATATTTAATCGATGTTTTATTTTTCGTACAGGGTAAAAGCTCCGCGTCGTCGACCTCCGAGTCAGGTGCTAAGAGACGACACGCCGCAACAGATCGGACTCAGCAATGGACATGAAGGTATATTATAGTAATAAAATAACAATTAGTAAACGGAACTATCGACCATCCATAGTGTAATTATGTATTTTAGTCTGAAATGGGATATTGCTTACTTATCAAAAAAATATTTTTTTAGCTTGAGTTAAAAAAATAGGTTTCGACAATTCTTGAGATTAGACGTTACTTTCAGTCTATTCCCACAAAATAATAAAAAATAGTCTAACCTAAGCTAACTAGTGTTTAAGCAACTTAGTTAATTAAATCTTCAATATTAATCAAAAGTTATTCTTATATACAATGACACGTTATATTTACACACATAACAATCACACACGAACACGAATCAATTCACAAAAAACACACGAACACAAGTCAATTCACAACACACATATAAGCACTAATGAATTCCCATACACTTATACATTATAAATACATACATACGCACTAACGCACTCACACATAGTCAATTTAATAAATGTTATATTCTGTCTCCGCCCCCAGTGCCGCCGGAGCGTCCTCTCTCCAAGGAGGAGATCCGTCCGCGCGCCCGCGAGTGGGAGAAGCACCGCGCGCCCTGGATGGAGGAACTCAAACTCAACCAGGCCAGGAAGACCAGCTGCGGGACAGACACACGGACCAGACCAGCAGACCGGTCAGACACACTGCCTTAACTTATATTATATTATATATGTTTTACTATTAATTGCACATTGACCATACATATAAGAATGGTTTAGATAACTGCTTGTAAAGATCTATACCTGAAAAAAATATTTATATGATTATATAAATTTATATATTATTATACATATTTAACTTGTAAAAAGTTAATGCTTGATTTAAGCAAATTAATTTGGAATTTAATTTAATACATTCAAAGAGCATGATTTTGTTTAGCATCAATTATATGCGATGTATGTCGTAATGCGAGGCCGCCGAGGCTATTAATAACGGTGTCTCAATAATGAAATAATCATTTACGGTTAGTCATCTTTAATCATTCATTGACTACAAAATAGATTGAAGAACACATTTTATCTTAGTCAATGAAGCAAATAGTATTGTAAATTGAAAATAATAATTTTATTGATTGATTGATTGATTGATTTTTAGAACTTCGGAAGGTGCTTTGGAAGATAAACGCTCAACTCATTCAATGGAAATGTCGAAGAGTACATCGTCAATAAGCAACAGGATATCCGTCTTGGAAAGTCTCGAGAGTAGTTTAGAGGTAAAATACAATTAACGTATTTATATCTTCAATTATAATAATGTAAAATGTGTATGTATGTATGTGTAATTTATTTCAGGTTAAGATGCGTACGAGTGAGTCAAAGAAGGACTCCGTGCCGCCCGAACTACCCACTACAAGACCTCCCTCGCTGCAGAGCCCTACCGCCGCCGGTGAGTCTTCTAGCTTTTGTTGTCTTTTTATAAATTATGTGGCAGCCATAGTACAGAACTAGAATTGCCCATTGCTATTTATGATAATAGTTGGAACCTTACGTATAATGCTACATAATAATGGATTTCGTTACTGACAGCTCAATTATAACACGATCGACTAAATTTAAGAACAAACACTATTTAAGAACGAACATGTTATAATAAAGAAATGTCGTTACAGGTCGAACAATAACTTCCATGCTGGATGAAGTGCGCAAGCCTCCCGCACCGGCGCCTCCGAGCCCCGCGATCCCCGCCATGGCTCTTGTGACCCCCGCGGGTCCCCTCTCGACCCCCCTCGGCTCCCTCGCTGCCCCCGCCGGCCCTCCCGCCGGCTCCCTCGCCCCTCCCGTGGCCGCGCGCCTCTCCGACTCCGACAGATCACCTAAACACGACAAGACGGAAAAGTTCCCCAGTCTGGACAGATCGGACAAGATTGACGTCACGAAATCCTCTGGCCTAGAAAAGTCCTCCGATAAAGTGAATGACGTCACAAAATCTTCTAGTTCAGATAAGTCCGAGAAGCTAAATGATGTCTCCAAATTCCCCAACTCCTCCTCTACTGATAAATTCAATGATGTGCAGTCATTCTCTGTAATTGCTGGGTTTTCGGCGATCGAGAAGACGATCGATAGAAATGAAGTGACGAGTAAATTTTCTAGCGTCGTCGAGAAGAACACGAGCATAGAGAAGAATGAAAGGACGGAGATGTCTCGCTCAAATACTCTTGAAATGAAAGCGAAGAGTGATAAGGAGTGCTCTGACGTTTTGATTGCTCAATTAAATAATAGGGTGAGTTGCGTTATGTTATATTATATATATCGTTGACTGCGATTATTTATATATGTATAATAAATAATAATACGCACTATAAATATCATAATATTTTATTACTCGAGTTATAAATGGTATATGGTATGGTAGATTAAGTGTCGTCAATTAATAAAAGAAAATAAAGATGACCGATTAAAGTATATAAATTGATATTACTGTTTCAGATACTTAACCTAGAAAAGCTAATAGAAGTACAAAATGCAAAATTCAACACTGCCATCGAGGAGCTATCAAGCAAATTAAAACAGGAGTCAGAGAAGCGTCAAACATTACAGATGGAAATTGAAAAACTTGCTCACTGTGTTACACAAGTTTAAATTATTATAAATATGTCTTTTTTATTAAATTAAGACGTATTGTTTAATATTGTTTAAAAGATTAAAGGATCGTCTAAGCCCGCCAAGTCGCTTTATGCGATACTAGTATAGAATTACTAATCAAAGTGTTTCATTAACATTGTACTCAAAGAATTATTTTAACAAACGCTATTATTTATTACGTAAATGTTATTTTATCAACGAAATAATATTAATTTAATTAGTACATTGCAATTATAAGTAAAATTAATTGTAAAAAATATCAAGGACCTAATTGTTCACGCCGGCGTGTATTGATGGCATAATTTCTTCAAAGCCTAAATAATAAATATGTGATTTATTAAAATAAAATATATATCACACAAAATTTGCTAGCAGTGCAGTTCTGTACAATTATTAATATTTTTTAATATTTAAATTAGCTGGCAGTAAAAGTAATATGTATGTGATATAATTGATTCCTGAACAGATATCTGGAGTACTTATGTAGTAAATTTAAGGTAATGCCTTAAACGACAAGTAAGGCTTTAACTTATAAGTATACTAAGACGTTGTTATATGTTGTCATTATAATATTACTCTATTTTGTTTTAATTTTTAATTGCTATGCGTAGTCTGAATTTTTGTACAAGTTAGATTTGTATGTGTGAGTAAGCGGCCAAATGTAGTGGAAATGTTTTATTTTATTTTATTGTGCTAATCGTTGCTTTAAAATCGAAATCGCTGTCTTAAATTATACATAACTGCTGTAATTTTTAATAATGATTGAATACTTTGGTTGTACACAATTTTTAAATGATAGTAAATTTTTGTAATTATGTACATATAACCTTTCTTATATCTGATATGGTATTTTTGTTATCTGTAGGTAAATACTACCTACAATGAAAATAAACAGAGTTGAGCGATTTCGACCCTAGTACTTAATCTGGTCGCTATAATCGAAAGTAATATGTAAGTTCAAATATATCTGGTTACAAAATTAGTGCCATTTGATTTGCGCATTTTTATTTTGAGCGTATTTTTGTTGTAAGTAAATTATGTAGACATGACATTATTATTTTCATCCTGTGATTTGTACATTCCATTTTCATATGTACATAGTATGGGTTTATATAAATATGGAGAATTTTCGCTATATATGAATAACATTGACATTATATTATATATGTATAATAATTTTATTTAGTTTCTTTCATGGAAAACTGTATGTTTTCTTTGATACGTATTAAATACATAATGATATAAAGCCATATTTTTTGCTTGTAGTTAATATATTTTTTATTTGTACTTGTAAATTTATGTCCAGGTTAACGACCGCAACATTGTACCTTTTTGTCAAACATATCTTGGAATTTGTTTCATGATTATTATTAATCTATATTTACAGATATAATTAATTATATTATTGTAATGTTGATGATAGGATACGAGTGAACTTAAATGAGGTTGTGTTGAACCATCCAATATTTACATGTTTTGAATGAATGATTGATTGTATATTTCATTTATTTCATACAAGGATAATTCCTATGAATATATTCTAATATATATCTTGATGAGTTTTTTTTTCTACAAATTACAATAGAAATAAACATTGTAAATATCGGAGGTCATGTGAGAGGTGTGACATCGGACAGTTGTATTAAATAGAGGTTGTAGTCTAGGTTATGTGATATATCGCCTAATGCATACTAAAAATAATTTATACATTTTTTCAATGGCTTTAATAGTGCACAAATATATCCCATGATAAAAATTTATAGAATTTTTATTATGTGAAACTTGAACGCTTTATATAGTAATATTTATATAGGTAGCACAAAATAATAGTTGTTTTGGTTTACTGCTTTTCTATTCTGTTCCCTTATGTGTATCACCAACCTACCTGACCCTCGACATAGTGATAAATATATCAATATTTTTATTATAACAATTTATTGTCTCTTGTAGAGTCCTGTATGTAAATGTTTGGTACTAAATATAAGTTTTTATTATCCTACTAGTATTCTACAATTCTACCAAGATTTTTATATATTATTATAGAAATTGAAATAAAACTAATTTTTAAATAGTATTGATAACACAAAAAAAAACAATAATTTCCAAAATAGAGTCGACTCAGGTGTACCTGAATTTTTGAACTAAATTCGACAGATATTTGAACTACAAAACAGTACCTCTAGTAAGAGTTTTGATATAATGAAAACTATGAAAATTATCATACAGTATATTATTCAGGGTGATTTATAGAATAATCCTAAATAATTAAAAATAAATATAACTTTCAACAGAAATTTTAAGTATGTCAATAGATTTTGACTTATAGAATTCATAATAATTGTCATAGTTCTCGTAATGTCAAAACTCGTACTAGAGGTACAGATACAAAATATAGTTAGAACAGGTAGTCTAAAGGCATTAGTCAACTATTCTAGCTATTAAATTATACATACACATGTTTTGGAGTATCAGTTTATGGTATGAATACATATTGCCAATAATTTGCATTTAACCCTTGTACATATGTGGATGTACAAATATAAATTAAAAGTACATGTTTTTGAGGTTTATGTAATGAACCACAGATGTATGTAGGGCAGTTTAGTACTTAATTTATTTTTCATATACCGCTGTCCCTTCGTGCATTATTAACGTTTTTATTGATCATATGTGAAAATAAATAAATTTATGACTGTAACTGGTTTTTTTTTTTCAATTGACCTTATACAGGGTTATTTGTAATTAATTATTATTTGTAATTAGTTGACCACCTCTTGCAGGCAGCCTCTCTACATCAATCCCAACAACAATTGTCCTACAACTTTTTACAAATGATAAACAACAAAAAAAAATTGCTTCCTCTTACTTATTACTCTGTATTTTGTAAGTACTTAAAAGGTCTACGCCCCATACCGACGCTCAGAGTTAATGCCAGTTCAGAGGCAACAAATATATTTTGTACGGGAAAATTTAAATTTTAAAAACTATTATTTTTAAAAAGTCGTAGTATTATTTTCAAAAATATATAAGAAAACTCTGTGGAGAAAGATTGTTCATATAACCTAATCAGCTGGAACTGGGATTTAATTAAATAATAATAGAATATTCAATTATGAGTTTATTATCACATAAATCAAATGGCAGTTTATCAGGTAGTTTACATCAACGTTCAGCAACATCTCATATAATATATGCCATAAAATATAAAAGTAAAAAGATAAACCTATAAAATATTATTAAACTATACAAGTTGACAATATCCTATATAAAACTCAATTTCGTTTTATAAAAAAAAACAAGTCAAACTTAAAATGTTATTGAAAACATTTAAATTCGTAACCCAAAATATATTCATACCCTAAAATACATACATAGAGTATAATGTGTTTTTTTTATTATTGAGTTATTATAATTATTTTATACAAATTATAATCAGACCGAAATTCTAATAATAAGAATATTGTTTTTTATATATTTTCGTACTGGAATATATTTATATATTTAATTTTCTTTATAACTAGTTATCACTACAACTTCAAGATTTCGGCGTCTTAACGAACTCTGATAATGTAATTAAAAGTTACCACATCTTTTTATCTCCCATATTTAGAAAGAGCCAAGTTTTCATTACAAGTTACAATTTACAAATCACTATTTAGAATGAATCTGTTACCTTCCGAGTGCTTTCCTGTGTATTTATAAAGACATTTACCGTAGGCACCTGAAACAATATTAAAATGTAAGTTTAGCTGTTCTAAATACATTTATATTATTCTTCCTTAAAACTTTCCATCATAAACGTATTAGGTGACTTTAATTATAATGAACGCTAAGTTAATATAAAATCTATCGAATTACTAATAAAATAATATTATACATAAAAATTAGCAAACCTTTTAATATCATAAACAATAATATTATTATATTTAAGCTTGTTATAATCGTCCTACCCTTGTTAATATAAATGGTTCTAATCGCCTTATTTATTAACATTATACCCAAGTCATTAAAATAATTAATCTTTTAATAGCAGTACCGCTACCTGCGCAAAATGGTATGATTTTTCTTAAAAAAATAAAAAAATCTAAATACACTAAATACTTTGTGGAGCGGGTCGCTTTGGGAGTATATTAAACACCGGATTGATGATGATGAATCACTTGTTACTTCCTTATTTAAATATAAATAAAAAAAATATTTTAAAACGTATTAATTTTTTTATTACTTTCCTTGCACACTTATTTGTAGAGAAATTAAAAAATATATTTAATACTACAAGTTACAAAATTATTACTGTTATACATAAGTATTTTATTTTAAATTACAGATTAAAAATGAAAAACATGTAGCTTGAATGATAATTGTATTACGTGAATGAAATTAGCAATGAACTAGTATTTATAATTCAGTTATTTTACTTGATAAGTAATTATATAATTTCCAGGTGTTTACCTACTTCTAACAGAGGAGTATCTTTCATTAACTCCTGAGTGCGGTTTTAATAGAAAGCTTGGGCAATCGATATAGTTCTCAGTTATGATTCGTGAAAATAAATCAGTCTTCTCCAAAATAACCACAGCTCATTAGAACTACACTAGCGGCTCGCTGTGATGGCCGTTTTGACATGTTATAATAGTGATGTGAAATGTCAATTTATACTCGAGAAAAAAAACAAATCTACAATTTTTGTTGCAAGTAGTACCAGATTAAAAAATTCTATTTTGATTAATTTTTTACTTAAGAGCCCGTTGTAAAGGTTACCTGATTAAAAAGGTTTAATAAAACAAAAATATAAATGTTTACTTAATATATTTGAACGAACTGAACATTGGAATTAAAATAAATATACATACTTTATATGCACACAAGAAATATTATATATAGTTTAAAAATCAATTTAATAAATAAATTTTGGGTCCTGAAATTACATACGAAGAAATTTATGAATCTTTGCTCATCACTATCGTCAATAAAGTACCGCAATTTTTTCCTTCAAAGGCGTAAATTAATTCGGAACTTTATGAGCGGATATACGTTAAAACGGCCTTCATAGCTTGCCGCTATTTTAGTAACATGATTTCAGATAATATGACGCTAAAACAACCAAATAATAATAATACGGGACAAATTACACACATTGATCTAACCCCTAATTAAGCAAATTATTTGCTTGTGTTAAGGGTGTTAGACAATGATACAAACACATAGAAATACATATTATAAATACTGAGAATATATTTAATAAACGATCAAACCCAGAAATACCGACAACTATTGCTTATTACATACATGCCTGTCTCTGTCAGGAATCAAACCCGAGCTTGTGTCTCTATACGTTAGTCTCTATGCGTCGATAACGAGGCGGTCAAAATGTTAGTTAGATTAGTTTAATTTCTATTGTGATAGGAGTTTTCTAATTTCACAGAGTGCATTTAATCAAAGCCTTATTACGCTTGCGTAATTAATAATTATTATCTTTAATAAACAATACGGACAAATATTCTTTCTATTCAGAATGTCTATATCGTCTATCGATAACACTTCAAATGACTACTATTTTTGACTTCCGGGATGTCATATGCAAATCTGATTCAGACATTTAAGCTCACAATACAAATCGATGTTCAGCATATATAATTACCTACTAACTTTTTATTTATTTTATATCTAATAATGGTGTTGTCTGTATATTTTTTATATTTTAAAATTACTCTTTGATTCAAGTGCCTCTGCTCTAACGTAGTAGATATCATAAATAGCGCTCTTCTTCCAAAAGCGTCTAGGTATATTATACTATATTTTCTTTAAACAACAGTAATAGAAAACAGTTTTAATAAATATCGTTAAGAATGAATGTTGAAAAATATTTATAAACTTGTAGAACCATGTTAAATTAAAAAAATATATAGAATGAACTTTAAACCGTAAAAATAGCTTTTCGGTAGCTCAATCGGTAGAGCGACGGGACGGTTTCCCAGAGGTCGCGGGTACAAATCCCTGCCCATACAGGTTTATTTTTAATTTTATATTTAATTATCATTAAGAATTGGTAAAGTTATCATGTAGTTTTTATGCCATAGATCTTTTTGATATTAATTTTATAAAATTCACTTTGTGATATGCTATATATAGTGGTATAATTTAACACCCGCATGAAATGAAACCTGAAAAATAATCACGAAACCTGGAACTATTTTCTTCTAGACATTATCGATTGACATAAAAAATCTAGCTTTACGTACATGAATTCAATGTGAATAAAATTATTTTTGATGGGTACTACAGGTTCGTCAAAACCTTAAATAATTAAAAACATTATCTTACATCATTCGTGACAACCATGTCTGCAAAGTCCCATCATAATAGGTTTACCATTTTGGAGATCAGCTTCAACAAAAAGATATACTGTAATTTTTCCTAACGACTCTGTTTGATATAATAAAATTAAGTGTTTTTCTGATTCTTAAATAATAAACTAGACAAAATCGTATGATTAAAAATTTCAACATTTTTAAGTTCAGTATCTAAAATACCCAACATACAAGGATATTAGACTGTTGCTTTTTTTTTTTAAGAATGACAAAACTGACTCTATTTTCAAAAAGACTTCTAAATGTCACCTACCTCTATGTTTCCCGACGGCGTTGAGGTCGAGGTGAAGTGGTCGCGGGGGTGGCTGGTGCGGGGAGTCCTGCGGGGGCGGGGGCGGAGGCCCGCGACGTACGCGAGTGAACTCACCGCGCCTCGCCGCCTCCCACCGCTCGGACGAAGACACGCGGCGCGAATCCAAGAATCGGAGTTTCTGGATCTTGTAGAGGACGTAGTATCTGGGTTGGTTTGTTTATTATGAGTTTTTTTATATGTATAGTTATTTATCAAGTATACTAATGATTGTAGTAAAGTTCATTTTTTGTAGTACTAATAATTACGCAGCAAACCTAATTAATATTGCTCAAAGTCAAAGTCAAAAATTCTTTATTCCATGAAAATGTTTTTGGACGTTAAACAATTATTGCAAAAAATAATAAGATAATATAAAATAAAAAATTATAAAACTAAAACATTTTTTATTTTACTTATACTCTGTCGTCACTACAATTATTAGTATCGCTTGTAGGTAAAGAAGCCAAAAAAGTAAGGTTTTTCTAAAGTGGGTTCCAGCGTGATAGAGTTAGGTATAGTCTGTATATTAAATTTTTCTTCGAACATAATTGCTAGAAATTTGGTAGTAATTGTTACATTTATCACCTACTGCGCATAATTTTATAAAATTTGGTGTGGATTTTAGGGTCATATAATCTCCTAATATCAAGCAAAACCACTGGTCGGATTTTGATAAAAATGTATATATCATATTTTATCACAATATTGTACTATTTTCATATGGGCAATTCTCTCATATTTATTCTTATTATTTTGTAATAAAAAAAAAGTATTTGGTAAAAAATTACATGATATTTGTCTTATAATGATTTACAATGGTAATGAAATAATATTGTGATTAAAATCGTTATAAGTAGTTAGAAAACCCATTAAATTTTGATTGTTTCTAAAACATCAGGTTTACATCGGACATGATATGAATTAAATATATGTTAACGAGTGTTAATACGTACGTTTTAAAACTTGTCTGACAGTTGTGGTATTTGTAACCTTGGTTAACGATACTTCCGGGTGTAGAATATAAAGAATATTTACTGCGGATATGGGGGAGAGGAGAGATGTGTCATCAGTTAAAACATGGATACAGGGAGTGGGGGGAAGGGGCAAAGGATGTAAGGATGTAATTGCATCGCACCTCCTTCCTGTATAAATAACTCTACCTGTATCTTTGGTAATCTGTGTCATCTTTCTCATGATCTGACAGTTGGTTCGGACACGCTTTATTACTGAGGAGACTCAAATATGAAAGAGACGGAAAGTGTTCACAAATCTTATTTATAAATCCATCTAGGTCAGTTATCTGAAAAAAAATTGTTAATTTGTATAACATATTTCATAAAGTAATCTGCCGTAGAGTTGCGGCTTAAAATAGGACCAAACCACATTCTGTGTTGTAAGAGCTTGGTTGAGGGAGAAAAATAAATTCATTTGTTTTTTATCCGACAAATGTCGGTATGTTACCGGTTAATATGACAGTTGATGTTACCTCCAACCGGTTCTAAGATTTTTGCCAAATTCTTTGCAATATTTTTAGTTAACATATTATAGCGACCCAAAATAATTTAGATAAGGACAGATAATGACCAGTAAATAGAATGTTACCATACATTGAACATTGATATTTTTTACCTGATTATTATTTAATGAAAGCGTCTTCAAATATGGCAGATATGGGAATGTAACTGAGTCGCTAATTTTATTATTATCTAATATTAATTCTTCTAGTTTCTTAAAGTGTTCAAGTCCTTTTAGTGTTTCTATATTGTTATAGCTGAAAATAATAACGGTTTTATATTTTTTATTCATAAAGTTAGGCCTCTGTAAGAAAGTTTAAAGTATAAATGTTTGACAACAGTACCATTAGTATTAATTATCTGTGATCGCATTATCAAAAATTAGGAAAAATCAAAATGAGATTTTACACCAGGTTAGTTCATTTTTATGGTTCCGTACTTTAATTGATGGATTCCGTATGACTGAACCCTACTACTGAGGTAGCACTATATTTAATATTTTAAGTAAAACTACAAATACATAATAATAAATGACTATGCGTAAATCACATTTGTATCTACTAAGTAGTTGATCGTAAAGAATTGCCAAATTTAATTTGACCTTCGTGAATACATAATTTAATTTTAACTATTTAAAATGTGTTTTCTGTTTAATATTGGTAGTATGGAATCTTTTACGAGAACCACTCGCACTTGACCGGTTTTTTTAAAACGGCTTTTGTAAAACTGGAGCTAGTTTACATATATAATAGTATTTGATTGTCATTAAGTTATCTCCTTTTAATATTTTATCTTATGGAACAAAAACTACAATAAATTTTGATAAACCTCAGTTAAGTACGAATGGTAATAGAAGGCTGGGAAGTAACTAATTAAAGATAATAAAATATGGAAACTTATCGAGGGTCTATAAGGTTTGTTAATTACCAAAGGATCCAAACTTTGAAACGCTCCCCTTAGTAAGATCGTTTATGTATGATTTATTATATTATTAATTTGATGTGATTCGATAATTTATTATATTAAACGAAATCTTAGTAATAACCCTATATTTTAAACTAAAATATAAGTTATATAGATACGTCTTATACGTAGGTATATAGGCTATATATATTCTAGATATAAGGGTGTATACACATTACTAATTGCAAAAGGTCGTTGAAATGTTACACATAATTACAGATATCATTACGTAGAACCATTTGTAATGCTTCTCTTAATTGGCTGTTGTTTGTTACTTATTAGCAACATTCCGTTTAAAGTCATGTATTTCAATACTAATTAAAAATATATTTTACTTAATATTAATTTATTATCAATTTAAAACGTTTGTATTTGTTTCTATACATAACTTTGGTTTGATTTGTGTAGTAATGTTTTTATTACTTAGGTTCAAATAAATTGATTAAGGAATAAGTCATCGGAGGGGTATTATAAAATTTATAGTATGTATTTGTTTGTGGTATCGTAGCTTCTAAACAGGTGAACCTATTTTAATATAGATTTAGTTTAATGCTCTTAGCCTAAAGAATGACATTGACACAAACGTTTAAAATTATCACACCTTTTCTTCTTTCTTTCATTTTTTTTCTTATTTCATAACATGAGGGTTATTATTATAAATAAATTATCGCACTGTATTTAGGGCTTTTATTTCATATTAACATTATATTTTCTTAAGTGTATGTTAATACAAACACCGAGTTATTACAACCGTTATGTTGTAATTTATCCAAAACGTAAGCGAAGTAAATGTTGTCACTTGATGTGAGAGGTATTACATTGATAAATGGAATTATTAATACATAAGGATATGTGTGGTTTGTTGAGAGATGGTGATAAATTGTGTTTCTAAATAGACTGTTATAATTTAAATGTGAATTAGGGAGAGGTAGTTTTACATATTATATCAGACTGATATTTACTATTTCTTACCTTAAATCTAAATAATTAACTTTCGCACCATACATATTCCATAATGATGGCGGTATCCTTTGACAGTCTTGGCCGCAATAGCTTAACTGAAACAAATATTTTTTGCTTCAACTAAAATTTTGAGAATATAATTTATATATCACAATTTGAAGACACACAAACTGAAAATGAAGAGATGTATACCAACAAAGAGTATATTCACGATAAACTATTACGAAATAAATTTGGTAATTAATATCTCTAATCCAAAAACCAATTCAAAATACGACACTTACAGAAACCTTATGATAAATTGGTGGATCCATTAGGGGCTATATCAAACAATGGAATTAAAAGATGCTCACTGCTAGGCAAAGTGTTTATTTCTAATATCACAGAGAGGTATAATACAATTATATTTAACGTCAGCAAAGAGAACAGAAAGATATAGAGATAGAGGTAAGAATGATGTTAGTTTGTTTACAAACACTAAGACACGTGGATTAACGTATTGAAGTATGTAATTTAATTTGAAGAAATATGTGTACTTGAGTGAGAATGTGTAGTTATTTTTAGATACTTCTACAACTAAGAGATACAAAATGATAATGGAGAGTACGAATATATATAGGACCTTATATATATTGATATAGGACGAATATATATGTTGGTGTGGTGGTTAGTGAACCTGTCTGTTGAATCAAATTTGTGGGTTTAATTCCCACGGGATAATTAGTGTAATCCACAGATTGTTGTCCCGAGTCAGGTGTACTTGGTATTCGTTATTTATATTTTTGTGAAAGCCCGCAACACAAATAGGTGCACAAATTGTAGGTAATCATAAATTACGTAATGAAGAAACGTAAAATGGTATAACCACAATTGTCATCCTGCCTCTCGAACCCACATATTTCAATACGTAGTACTTAATTACTTTCATAGCGCCAGTGTTATTTAATAACAATAACGTACCTATATATTTTCATTTTGACAAATTAAGGAGATCTTAATTTAAGCTCTTAAGTTAGTCTCTTTTAAGTTAATTTAATATATAAGCCTCTCTTAAAATGACTTGTCACGGATGTTAGTTACAAGAGATAAAAATTAGATGTTAAAAATGTAATACTTTATTATACTTATAAAAAAGACAAAAATAGTATTAATACTGAGGCTTTAAAAAGTTATCAACTTTCCAATAGTATTACTTAAAAAATAAAATCAATAGATTTTATCAATAATATAAATTACAGTATTAACGATTTAAATTGTATTGAAAAATACTTAATAATAAGGTCTTATATTTGCATTTCTCACGAACAATACTGGCTATTTATGTACTTTGATAAAGATACTGCCTGGCCTCGTTATGATAATGAGCTGGTTTACAGGACTATGTCAAATCTAGAGGGTACCTAGATCTACCTAGATCTATCTACCTAGATCTAAGTCTTAACTTAAGTTCGTTAGTCACAAGTTTTGGATAAGACTAGTTTAGAAAGTCATAGACAAAACTACATTAGGTTTGGACATTACACTACATTTTACATTTAATTCAACTATGTATTATAAATGTGTATTTTTTTTAATATTTAGTTTAGAAAGTCATAGACAAAACTACATTAGGTTTGGACATTACACTACATTTTACATTTAATTCAACTATGTATTATAAATGTGTATTTTTTTAAATATTTATAGTGTTAGATATAATATTAATAATAAGGATATTCTTTTTTGGCATAACGTGTATAACAAACAAACACCATCTTGAAATATAAAAAGTTACAGAAATACCTACACCATCTGTGAAAATTTCAACGGTCAAGCTATCATGGTTTATGAGATATAGCCTGGAGACAGACAGAAAAGTTTTAGTAAAAAATTTCCGTTTCTAAACTTTTGGGGACGGAACCCTAAAAATGATAATAATAACTTAATTTTGTTGTTGTAAAAAGAATTTTACTTTACTATCACTTGCGTTTAATTTGTAAACTAACTTAACAAGTTGAACAAACTCCCTTATCAGTGGACAGTGGCTGATCGAAGTTGGAGCTATGTAGGTAAGCTCGTCATTTTTATTTCTAAAAAGTAGGAAATAGCTAACTATGAATATGTCAAAATATGAATTGATGTGTTATATTCCTAAGCTCATAAGTAACATAAAAATTGAGTTTGTTATTATATTTTTGTATTAATTATCACAATTTTTATATTTGTACACAAATGTACACTTCAGGCGTAAACGATATTTTTAAGATTGCTGTTCAGAATTCTAGCTGAAAATCTACTTAATTATGTTTGTAACTATATTATTAATGTTGTTGTTGTACATACAATATATGATATATATGTTACATGTTGAAAAACACAGATATGTTTTCACCGGACGCCTTGAAAGCCCTATTTGCTGGGACTCTTTCCGATTTGGAGCTATCCTCTGATGACAAAGAACCGTTTGTATTTACATCTGAAAGGGAGTTGCGGTCTGTCCGAGTTGGTGCAGATGTCATCAATCAAAACCAACGAGAGGTATTTCCACCCGACACTGACGAAGATGAAGGGCCCAGTTCCTTGTGGATTGGAACGAATGGTACAGGAGTTACTGACACTTTCGATGAAGTGGTTCTCGAAGTACCACCGACAACAGAAATAGAATTCTCTCATGAAAATATACTTCAGAATATTACACCTCAACATAACATTAGGTGAAGACACAGGGCACTCCTAAGCACAATCTCATCAGATTGGTTTCCACCAATCCAAATTGACCCTACAGTTGAAACCTCAGTAGATTATTACTTTCGATACTTGTCAAAACAAATATTTGAAATTAGGGCTGAAATTACTAACATATACGCAATACATTCAAATAAACCCAGGTATAAACCTTCTACTACAAAAAAAATGAAAAAAATAAAATATTATTTGGGTTACATTTAGCTTCTGGTATATTTAGCTATATTTAGCTACTCTTGCTTGAAAAAGTATTTGGAAACTGGCAAACCCTATTTCTCAGAGAATAGGGCCCGGGATCGCTATTTTGAATTACGTAATCATTTACACCTTGTTGATGATACAATACCAGCTAGTTGCAAAGATGCATTTTAAAAAGTTCTACCAATATGGATGTTTAGAGTAAACGCTTGAAAAAGAATTTTGCGATGAGCAGATGGTTCCTTTCACTGGGAAACATGTTGTGTTGCCAAACAAGACATAATAGGTAAACCTTGTCCATGGGGCTTACGATATATATATATATAAATTTGATGTTGTAAACATGGGTTTAATACGTTGGAGCCATTGTCCTTTAACTCAATAAGAATTGAAGAAAGCAAGGGCCACGAGCTGTACTTTGACAACTACTTCTCGTAAACACTAGTTTTATCAATACGTAGGACGGATGTGCACATTTGTACACAAAAAACAATCTATTTTTTCTTAAAAACTTGACAACCAGGATTTTTTCATAATGTTTTCCTTAGTCTTATTACTCTACTCTAGCTACAAATTTGTTTGTAGATTCATTGGTCACAAAAAAATAATTCAGGTCTGAAAGGGTCAATACAAAAAAAAAACGATAATTTACTCGACTTATAAATTTACTACATTTTTAAGAGTAATTCAAGTAAATAAACTATTGTTAAGCATTCCTTTATTGTCAATAAAAAAACTACAACAATATTATAAACTATAAATATAACAACAAGAAAAGCAAAATATATTATATAAAGCAAATGATTTTTCTTTGTCCCTTATCAGTCATTCTCGGGTCACTGATCTTAATAACAATTAGGTAGTTGAAACTCAAGGGCGGATATAACAAGGTTTTTGGAATAAGTTTGTGATAAACATAACCTTTTCTTTCCTCTTCAAGTATTATGTCTTATTATCCTGTTATCTTTATACTTTACTGCGGGTCACTTTATCAGTTATATGTCAAAATAATATCCTCTTAAATCAGAGTTATGACTTTGTTTTTTAATAACGAACTTAAATCTTGTTCTTGGCGTTTCGTAAACAAAAGATCAAATAGTACCTAAGTGGATTTGTCAATTATTTTTTTGTACACATAAAAATTAATATTATTAAAAATTGATACAATTAAGAAAGATAAAATGTTTTGATTATGATTAACTTTATCTAACTTCAAAAATGAATGTTATAAAATCTAATCCTGTTAACATATGAATACTTTTTTTAGTTTAAAATATATAATACCTGTATCTAATGGAAATAAGTCAATGAAACTAAGAAATAATACTTCATTATCACTTTTTAAGTACTTCTTACAAAATACAGATTAATAAGTAAAAGAGGGAGCAAATTTTTTTTGTTTCGTGTTTTTTGTGTTATGAACATTTATACCATATACATACTTTCGTATTATATAAATACGAGTTACCAAATATTTTTAGTTAAGAATGAACATAGAATTTAACAATAGAGATCCTTAAAAAAATATTGTGAAGAATTCCAAAAAAAAAAAAAAAATTACCAATATGGCTGATTTTATTATTAAAACTAATTTAAAAAATATATTAATTTCAACAGGAAATATCAAGTTGGTGATGAACGTTAAAATAGAGGCTCTAGTATATTAAAACCAGTTTGATTTCCAACTAGATCATGTTTTAAAGTTAATAATTAAATTATTTACTTACATTTATTTTTGTTTAACTCAATTTTTATTACTTGATACCATCCTTATATAAATACCCTAGTATTTGTATGGTACCATACCATATTATTAACCAGGAAGTCAAATTCTTCTGATGACTGTTATGGTTATCATCATCATGACCGATATTTAATTTATAAGTTATTGACATTTAGTATAAAAAGTAGCATACAATTTATACAAGGTATATAGTATGTACACAATAAACTTAATTTTTAGTATACAATTAGATCTCTGAAAAAACTATACAGATTACCATAAATTTAGAGGAATTATTTCACTCCCATGGAGATTTTTCTTTTAATTTTTTTTTCAGGAAATTCTGCTTGGCTAAATAAAAACATGATAGTCATTCAGAAAAAAATACAAAACATACAAATATATTGTGAATACATATTTACGAATACCTTTTTAAATATTTTTGACACTGAAAGATTTTCGAAAGTAGCCTAATAGAAGTCACCACTGTCCCGATAAAGACGATCACATATAGAATGTTTAATTGACCAATACGGACAGCGATACGGTATATTAATATTAGGCGCGGCTCCTGATTGGATTCTCATGATGGACACGTATGAAAAGCATTACAAAATCCCTGGGGATGTTGGTGTTTCGTCATCCAGACCGGACTTATTCCTGTATTCGAAACATCTGAGGCGCGTGATACTTGTGGAGCTTACTGTTCCTTGGGAAACAAACATCCCAAGGGATCACACATTCAAGCTCAATAAGTATTACGAACTAACCAACGAACTGATCGGGAATAAATTTATAGTTAGTTTGTACGCGGTAGAAGTGGGAGCGAGAGGTATAACAGCAAAATCTCTCTATAGCCTACTTAAAGATCTTGGCCTTTCTAGAACAAGCATCGGTTCATTTCTAGAACGTACTTCAAAGGCGGCATTAGTAGGTTCATTAAAACCACAGCTTTGGAATATTCAATGTGTTTATGGTAAACACAAAATAAACTAGGTAACAGGTGCTGTGTGCTTACCAGGAGCCAAAAAAAATTGGTTCTATATATATACAAACTGAGCATTTTAAATTCTAAAGAATATAAATCATAAATTACCCTTATTAATGGGAATTAAAATGACAATAGTGCAATCCAATGAAATGGAGTAAATAAAAATATATGTAACCAATTTATATATTTTTTAATATTATTTGTTTAAGTTTGTAGTGATTTTAATGACCTAAATGTAAGATATGAATATTAATTATAATACGAAGTAGGCAAAATTTAGATTTCTTTTGATAATCAAGTGGTGTCCCATTTTTCAGTCTCATCATTTGTTATCAATTTATTTGATTGTACAAGATAATATCAAGATAAACACTTACTATCATGATATAAATAGGCAATTAAAACTCACCTGCCTGTAGAATATTATAGTATTTTATAATCTTAATGTGATTTTATAAATTAAATTATAATAGACTTATAAATATATTATTTACTTACTTTATTATTTTTAAAAAATATAGCAAAGCTATTAATATTTTGTTTCTCCATATCTAAGACATTATTATCAAGAGTATTGCAAAATTGAAGCACTATGATGACAACAATATACCTAGTAGAAATTTAAATTGTAAGTTAAAATTTGAAAAACACAACCTGTTGAACACAACACAAAAGATTAATTATTTCAAAACTTTTGAGTTTTGACTTTGAAGTTAGAACTAAGATCTTTGAAAATGACAGCTGACAACATTGTGCTACTTGACATAACTTCTCATGCAACACCGTGTATGGAGATACCTATAGAATATAGACCAACGGCTAGCGTGGTCCTATAAGACACAACGACTGTGGTAGGTTTAACTCTCGGCATAAAACAGATTTCATGGACTAGATTGCACAGAAGTCTAAATTAAGGCACCTGAGGGGCCTGCGAGGGATGAAGGACAGGCGTACGTAGCGTTGACTGGTTCTCCGGTAGCACTTGAGTACAGTCGAGAACTCAATTGTTATCGTTATTTATTATTTTATTGTTGTTTTTCATTACGTTTTTATTTGTGACTTTTTATTTTTTTATTTATGTTAAGTTTGTTTGTGTCTTTGAACAACATTTTTTTTGAAAGTGTTTTTATTACTAAACGTAATAAGCTTTGATAAATCATGTCTTAGATACAATATGAACCATATGTAGACAATAATTATCAACAATTTTTACCAATATACATTTTAAATCAACACAATACGACGTTACGACGATAATTATTATATTACCTATGACTTAGACTATACGATTAGATATCGTAATTTCTTTATTTGCTTTGGTAACTTAATTGCATTTTAATTTATTCCTTTATTAAACGGTCCACCGACACAAAGACTTCAATAAGTACATAATAATATTATTTTTGGAACGTAGTTCCTTATCGCTCGTTGTGAACGGGGGCTAGACGGTAAAAATTCTTACCAAAAGTTGGCACGACATGTTTTGCTATCTCTCTCTCTCTCTTAT
Organism: Napeogenes sylphis; assembly: GCA_959347405.1. Lineage (NCBI taxonomy): Eukaryota > Metazoa > Arthropoda > Insecta > Lepidoptera > Nymphalidae > Napeogenes > Napeogenes sylphis. The sequence continues at coordinate 21,040,437 of OY365788.1, read as the reverse complement.
AGAAAGCAAGCGAGATGTTTTCATTTCTATCATTATTATTTTTTTTTATTATATTAAATTGCTTATTAGTACTTTATTATTTATTTGATATTGGAGTTTGCTGCAATTTGTAACAACGCCATCTATTTATACCTCAGCGAAACATAACTACATCTGTTATATAAACATAGTGAAACCGCTAGGTGGCGCGACAATAACTCGCGGGTTTATTGATAACCACTTTTTAATTTAAATATTTTTCTTTTATGTTTATAAAAAATATTAAAAGCTTTTAAGGTATTTTTTTTAATACAATTCCTTCAATAATTAATCGAAAGGAACTTCGTTCTATCCGGGTGTCCCTTGAAACCTCTTTTTATAATTCTTTTTAGAGGTTTAGTATTTCTATCAATCTATCCTAATATTATAAAGATTAAAGATTTGCTTGTTTGTTTGAATGGAATAGATTCCGAAACCACTAAGCCGATTTAAAAAATCTTTTACTATTAGAATCCTACATTAAACTTGATGAACATACGCAATATTTTATCATCATCATCATCATCACTAATATTACAAAGAGGAAGGATTTGATTGTTTCAATTGAATGGGCTCCGAAACTACTGGACCGATTTAAAAAAAAAAATACCTTTAGAATCTTACATTATCCCTCTGATGAACATAGGCTATATTTACTACGAGAAGAAATAAGGATCCGCGTGAAAATTTCGACAATGCAATAAATTATAATTGTATTAAGAAACATAATTCAGGCTTTTTCATATATGTATATACGAATATTAATAAATATAAACGCTTAGAGTTAAAATGATTTACAATCACTAATAACACTATGATGAAGGGATTTATATTATCACTAGTTGTTGCCCGTGACTCTTTATGACTATGATCATAAGCCATATTAAAATATTTTTTACAGTCTACTGCATCCACATGCAGTCACGAGCAACAGCTATCCCTAATACCGTACTTTACCTGAGTAAGTAAGTGTAAAAACCTTTTGGCCTACTAAATAAGGCTTTTACTAAAGCCTCTGGGAACAGCTAGCATAAGAACTCACCAATAAAACATCAATATTTTGGAGACGACTGTTTCTATTTCGACCAAACATAGCTAAGTACAATCTCGACAATCATAGCTTTGGATTAAAAAAACCGCATTCAAATCCGTAAACGCGTTGGCCGCTACATTGCCACAGACAGACACACAGATACACAGATATAACTCCCCTCTGTTTAGTCGGGAGTTAAAAATAAATAATATAATGATACTTATTTATTTTCTCTCGATATGTGTAAAATAGAAGTGTTATTTACAATTAAGCAATCAATCTTATACATTTTGACGTTAGGTGACCAAATGTAATTATTTAAATTTCACTAATTTTGAACGTAACATTAAGTTAAATATAATTTTGGAAATTGTCATAACAAACAACTTGCTAACTTCTACAAACAAATTATAACTTATCCATTAGAAACTCGATAATATATTTATAGAACTAATCAATAAGGAATGAGGCAAGCTGGTATAAATAATTACTTGTACGTTTTTTTGTTGGAAATTATAAGTATACTCACATTGTAAAACAAAATATACACTTTATAATTTAATTAGGTGTAGTAGATACGATTAACCGGATTTATGGTTGTCGTAAGGCATTCGGAAAATCGAAAATCCGGATAATCCAATGTACCTAAAAAAAACAGGTTTTGTCCATATGTAACAAGGAATGTTATAAGTTTATTGAAGAAAACAATACATAATAACGAAAATCGACTTGTAGGTATTTACCGAGGCTTAGGATATACGAATACACGCCACAAAATAGTTCGTCGTAAAAATGGCGGGAATTTCTAATTTGATGTTCTGTGATTGTTTAACTTACTTCTCAATCTTTTCTATTAATAAACTTTTATTTTGTGTACATCTAGATCTTTATTAAATATTTTATTTTATATATGACGTACTTAATAAATATAAAAATAAACACACTATTATGCAGTTTTTTTTTTTTTTTTTTTTTTTTTGTCTGTCTATGCTGTTAGCCCTGTTGGCTATTACAGCGTCACCGGGGGAATGGGTGGGTCAGGAGACCCACACTTAAAAAGGGGGGGCCAGATGGGCCCCCATGGGGAACGACGTCCCGAGGGCGTCTCAGATTGAGACACGGACCTCGGCTCGGGGCGTCGTTAGTCAGGAGGGAAGCTAAGGAAATTTGGACACTAGCGTCCTCCGACGGCAGAACGCCGGAGCAACGGAGCACTTACTCAGTTGGGACCTCGTCTATACCGGTACAGACGGTGTATGTCTGTATGTTGTGTGGTGTCAATTATGCCTACGCGTACACGTTATTACCTACTGTGAACGCGTCGTCGGGGTCAACGAGTACCGACTTGGGTCTTCTTTTTCTGACTAAAGTAGTCTTACGTGGTCTATACTCTGCGGCGTCAGCCACCAGTGGGTTCGGATGTCGCTCAGCACGTTCAAAGTACTTTTGGGAAAGCCCCTTGAAGTACTGAGCGATGGTCGGAAGGTTCAAGTCTCTATGGAGATCGATGTTGCGTACGAACCACGGCGCCCCGGTTGCAATCCGTGTAAACCTGTTCTGAATCACCTGAAGGGGTTTCAGATTAGCGTGCGCAAAAGCGGGACTCGCATAGGATATGACGGAACGTATGCAAGCTTTGTAAAGTGTCACCTTATTGCGAAGGGACATTTTACTCCGCTTGCCTAACAGCGGATATAAACGACCTAATATGTAGGCCGCTCTGCTACGAACGGTCCTAATATGCGCAGTGAAAACTAACTTCCTATCTAACGTTACTCCTAGGTATTTTGCCTCGTCTTTCCAAGGTATCGGTTTATCAAAGAGTTTGATTCGCGGGAGGATCCTTGGGGGGCCCCGTTCGAAGAGCACCGAAACGCTCTTCTCAGGGTTTACCTCGATCCGCCATTTCCGCAGCCAACTCTCAAGGGAGTCGACTGCGGATTGGAGACGTTGGTATATCTCCCAGTGATCCTTAGAGGACGTGTAAAGCGCGGTATCGTCCGCGTACATGGCAAGGTGCACTTTAGATCGCGGTCTAGGAATATCGCTAGCGTAGATGGAATAGAGGATGGGCGAGAGAACTGAACCCTGGGGAACACCCGCCCTGATGGGGCGGGGGGTTGACAAGACGCCTTCCACTCTGTAGCGAAAGGAGCGATTCGTCAGGTAGTCCCGTATGATGAGTACGAGTCTGTCCGACACCTTGAACTGGTATAACTTGTACACCAGTCCATTGTGCCAGACCCTGTCGAACGCCTTAGCTACATCGAGGAAGAGCGCTCCTGTCCTATGCTTCTTGGCCCTCACAGTGGCCCCTATCAGTATGTGCTCCGTGAGGCGTTGCACCTGATGGGAACATGAATGGTTGGCTCTAAAGCCGAACTGCTCATTTGGGATGATTTTGAGTCTCTCGACTTCCGATCTAAGTCTACAGAGGATGATTCTCTCATATACTTTCCCTAAGGAACTAAGAAGACTAATGGGACGGTAACTACTAGGCAGATGCCGGGGTTTGCCCGGCTTATGGAACCCTATCACTATGGCCTCTTTCCACTGGGCCGGAAACGAGCAACCGGCCAGTAGAGCGTTAAAAATGGTAACCAATAGGTAAATTAAAGGAGGCGGAAGAAGCTTTATCACTTTGTTAGTAATCCTATCGGGACCTGGCGATTTCTTGACGTGAAGCGCCCTAACTATGGACGTCACCTCGTCTAGGTTCGTTTCCTCGATTGGCGGACCGGCCGGTGGCTGAGAACACATTATATTGACCGATTTGTCGACTATTTCGACATGATCGCGATCAACGGATTGAGCAGACAGACGGCACTGGCTCTCTAGGCTGTCGGCTAAGCACTCAGCTTTGTCAGAGTCGTCAAACGCGATGGCGGAGTTAGGTCCAACCAAGGGAGGCATATCTGAGACAGTGTCCGCCTTCAACGCTCTCTGCAACCGCCAGAATGCCTGGTGTGTTGGAGAGAGCGTCGCAAGCGTCCTATCCCAGCCGCTATCTCTGAAGTCGTCGAGAGCTTGTCTCGACTCCCTCTGAAGACGGCGCAGCCTCCGTCGGTTGTCATCTGTCGGGTATCGGTCATGGGCTCTAATCGCCGCGTTTTTGCGGGTGATGAGGAGTCTAATGTCCTGAGGGAGTGCTCGGTAACCCTCGAAGTTCACTCGGACCTCCCTCGAGGACATTCCTATGCTGTCTACCAAATGTTCTGTGAAGTTAGTCGCGGCTGAGACAGCGTCCTCGACCGATGTAAGCTGGTCAGGAATTTTGTCGAGGTGCGCTGGTACGGGGGAATGGAGTTGCTCTCGAAGCTTCGTCCAGTTAATTATGCAGTAAAACGATTAGTAGGTTCTTTAGTAGGCTGTAATCTTACAAAAGACACAAGAGTCTTACAGACTCGATTAAATGAAATGTTCAAGTTCAGTTTTATTCTCGGTCCTCCAATAATCTACGAATAAAACAAGACTGCTAGTCTAACAGTATTTTTTGGAAAAACTACATTGAACGCTAGCTCCAAAATGTAAGCGCAGCAAAATAATTGATATGTCACACAATCATAACTAATTGATATGTTAGATCAAAATAAAATTCAAGTAAAGTTTCGTACCAATAGTAGACTACAATATGTACTACCCACGCCACTTCCAGTTCTATAATGCTCTCTCTCACATTTACAAGATCTTCAAGATATACATTCCTTTTTTTTTCCACAAGGAATTTTAAGTTTTATCGAAATAATAACCATTATTATTTATTATTGATTAAGTATATGTATTTTAACTGAGTATGCTGATAGACAATATTAAGAAAAATGTATTTAAATATTAAATAAATAAAAAATGAAATTTGGAATGAAATGTCATACACGCGGATATGACTCGCACCTGAGACTTTTGAGAGACCGTTCCGTCGCTGTGCCAATTGAGCTACTGCCATAGAGTTTAGTAGATTGATTTGCCATAGAAGAGTCCCATTAGTATTGTTCGGAAAATCGGGAATCCTACTAATTATATGAGATAGCACGACCCACAGGTTGATTTACAGGGTTTCCCGGTAGTTGGTACACACGTACGGGATGTGGGTGCTAAAATAAAAGTTTCTTCGGATTCTGCGTGAACTGTGGATGTTTTTAAAATGAAATTCCACAAGGCCATTATAAGTTTTTTTTCACCAGTTTTCAGTTTTCAGACAGCAGATATGGCACATAAGTATGTTTTTCTAACTCACTGAATAAAAAATAATATAAAAAGCTAAAAAAGTATTTTTTTGAATTACCAAATTTGTAGTTTACAAACTCCTGTTTGTAGTAATACAAAGTAGGATAATTTATTTATAATAATTAAAATAATTCTTGTTTGAATGACTGTATTTTCAGACGTCACTGATGAATGACTTAATTTAGTTTATTGTGAATTCTTCGTTTGATACCAATGATTTCAATGTTTGCAGCTCATTTCAGCTAAAATATGAATACCTTTATACTTTGTGTTTTTAGTTATATTAATTTGTATCTTATACATATATAAAGAGTGCATGTATCAACCTATTGGAATGACTATCTGAAATACAAATTATGAAGAATAGATGATAGACATTTTCTTAAAAAAAACTTTAATCAAATTATTACGGTTTTCTAAAAAGAAGTTTCCTAAAAAATATTTTGAGTTCAAAAACAAGTTAAAGTAGCAGTCTAATACAGTTTATATCATCAACAAAATATTTTGTTTTTTTTTGTACATTTACAGTGCAAAGTATATTTAAGTTTGAAACTTTTGAAAAAGTGCTCGAACGTGTGAATGCCACAAACTACGGACTAACAACGGGTATTTTCACAAACTTTGTCGAAACTGCTTTAAAGTTCAGTAAACATTTTAAAGTAGGAATAGGAGACGATAACATTTATTTAAAACAAATAAATTAAAAATAATATTATTATGTAATTATTGAATACGTTGTGTCGGGGGACCGTTGTACTTACGTTGACGATGGTGTCTATTTTACGAAGTTAATCATTGAGGACTTAGACTATACGATTCGATACCGTAATTTCTTTATTTGCCTTGGTAACTTACTTGCATTTTAATTTCTTCCTTAATTTAATTTTTTGGAACCGCGCAATTAAAGTTTGATGTTTCAAAAGTGCCATTTATTACTTTTTTAAATAAACCAAAATGGCTTATGATAAATCGTCTAAATAACATGGCATTTTGTAGGTACTGCTCCACGACATAAAACTGAAATAAAATCATAACGATTCATGAAAACTTTAATAATAAATATTAGTGATATTCGATTATTATTAAGCTTATAAAACTTTGAACTTTATGGTTTCCTATACTCTGGCTTTTATGATTGATATACCTTTGTTAAGAAAATAACAATAAATTTTTCTGTATTAACTAATAAGATATGACTGAATAAGAAATTACTGATAAGATCCGAAAGAGCTGAAAGATTAATGACGACAGTCTGAGGCATATTTATTGAATTAGTTAATTGGTGATTTCATCAATCAAACAGAATAATAAACTTTTCGACTAGCCAGTTGAATTATAAAATAGTCATGTATGTATTAATGAATAATAATTTATTGAAAAATTGAACATATAATAATTAATATTATTTAAATCACAAAAAACTTTCCGATTTATATACATATAACAAAGTATTTGAAAGTCCTTTCTTAAACATATCTTGAATAATTATAACTCTCGGTGTGTTGATGGATTCGAATAGAACCTTTTTACTTTCTGTAATCTTCGCCAACAAAGTGACTCGATAACTGATAAAAATGCATCTGTTATTCAAAATATGAAAAACATTTTGTCCTATACTGTATCAAAATGTACTTTACATTGCAGCGAAAACAAAAACAATAAATAAGTGAGTAAATATTCATACCAATGATACTGAAACATAGAATACTAATTTATCCGATAATGTAATCAAAATCCATCCCGCGGTAATGAGTCACGTTCCTATCATATAGGTATTAAGTTGTTTGAGTATAGTTCAATATTAGATTAACATGAAGATCAATCCTTTCAGGTGTATAGCTAAAATGAAGTCTCTAAACCGTATAAAGATATTTTATTTTATGAGGCGTTAAGTCGGAACCCCCCATATGAAGGATTCCCAAGTAACTTTTCTTTCTTAAGTTTTTTGTTTACATATTATTCTACTGGCAGCAATTCCTCCCTCCTCTTGCTCTGATGATGGTTTCTTCGCCTGACTTTGTCATTAAGCACGGTCAGTGTTCTGCTGATGCATTTTCATATCATGACCTTATTTATCTCACTTACAATATACGTCCTCCAAAAGCCAAACCTAATATTCTTCTACAACGTAATTTTGGAGAAATTGAAAAAGAACGCAGATTGGTCTGCTATTATTAATAGTGATTCTATAAATCATAAAGTTCAGTTGTTAAACCAGACTTTTACCCGATCATATGATGTTCTGCACCTGTTAAACCTTGCACCTGGTGAAGTTACCTGTCAGGCCTTCGGCAACGCATTCGGATAGATAAAGTGTTATCATCTTGGTAAAATGTCACGGATGCTATCTCCTTTATCATTTGGTATTTACATTAACTCGTATCACTCAAAGTATCTTTTCTCCCTATCACATGTATGCAGACGATATCCAAATTTATCATCATTCCCGGCTTGAAAATATTGTGGTTTGCAATAAAAAGTATAAATAATAAATAAATAACTTAGAGCACTCTCACTACGTAGACCTATGTCTGGTAGAAGCAGTCACCCACCCCTCCCTTCAACCAGTATATATCAATATACTGGTTTAAAATTATCATACTTTTGTTCAATATGAGCTTCTTACCGATTTAAAAAAATATGTTATATGATAAGTGTGAAGGGAAATGTGAATGATTTCAAACAAATAGACCTGCAAAATAAATAAATTGAAATAAAAATAAAAAATCTTATTGAAACAAAGGGCTTATTATATACTTTATCTATAAAAAAGTTACTTTTAAACATCATTAGGAAAATAAACATTGTGGTCACTATAATAAAAAATGAAGACAATCTTAACCTAAAAATCATCTCCATCATACTTTTATTTATATTTAAAATGTTATCGTTATGGTTTCAAAAATATAAAATATAGCTTCTTTTATATATATAGCTATATTTTTGTGCTATTTCATTAAACGTTATGAACCATAACATCCGGATTGTGTAGTTCTATAGTAAGTTTTCTTGTCTTATATACTGGATAACTATATGTAGAATTAAAAGAGGTGACTTTTCGGAGAAAATTTGTAGCCTGTTTTATTAAAAGATTGCACCTAATAACCTGCTAAAATTGAACATTTATAAAATCTCTTGGACGTTTGGTCTCTTCAAAAACATGTTTTAGGTTACACACTTAAAGAATTATCTGATGAAGACCAAAAGAAAAGTGGTGGGAAGAGAATTGGACATACTGGTAGTAATATTTCGCCGACTGCTTTGTTCACGACGTCATTAATGACGTCATTAATGACATTGCAAAAGAGGTAAATAATATTGGTGTATTGATAAATATTTGTTTTATAACCAATTTGACACCAATTTGTACCTTACTTGCAGCTCATTTTATCAAAAATGTGAAAAGCTACATAGATGCTTACATTTTTATACAACAACGTACCTTTTTTTATAACTTATAAACAACTGAAAAAAGTTTCCTAAGATAAATAGGATACAGGACCGCTATCAATCACTAAATTTCATACAAAAATATAATACTTATAGGTTGACCTAAACTTTGTGTGTTCAGATGTACTTATTAAAAAAAAATGTTTTAATATAGTAATTGATATTTTGTAGTATTCTAAATTTTTTTGGGAGAATATGATTCATAAATAAAAGGTCATCAAAACGTTAATTAAACCTTTATTATATGAATTGGTAAATTTTCGTAATATTTCACATTTATTTAATATGTCACTTATGTAAAAGTGTTGTTTGCAACAATTATATCTTACGTAAGCGTTAAGACCCTTTAGATATTTAAAATAAATTTACAGGGAGTGTCATAGCCTATAGGGGTAACTTGTGCTCTGATATAAAAAAGTATCGATAAACCTACGCTTTGTAATTTCGCAGGTGGGGATAAAAATGTCTTAGGAAGTCTGTGATAATTATGGACACGGAGGAAGCTTAAACAAAATATGTATTTTTAATTTACAAGTTTATTTGCTTTAATATACTGTTATGATATAATGAATGAAAACCATATTGAATGGAGTTATCATCGTAAGTAATCTTTATATAATATATATTCTCAGATTTATATATTTTTTTTAATTAAATTGTATGTATAGCATTAGTAGTTTGGGACTATTTCCATCATAAACATATATTTTTTCTTTGTAGAATTTTGGATCTGTGGCAAAAAGCAGTAGTAGCAAAGCCTATTAAAGTTCGATTTTCGAAAACGAGCCCGAACGTACAAATTTTATAAGCTACGGATTAGCGACGGATATTTTTATAAGTTCTCGCTAAGCTGCTTTACAGTTCAGTAAATAAGTCGAAGCTGAAATTGTACGCTAAGCAAAATTTATTAAAAGTCAATTTTATATGAAACTTAAAATGAAACATTTATTTAATACTTAAATGATTATATCTGAAATCTTGAAATGTTAATTTTCAAGGCTTGACATTTTGAAGGATTAGAAGCATTGTATAAAATAGTATATTTATATTTTTTCAAACTTCATTGTTTTATGTTTTATAATCACATACAAATAAATGCGGAAAATAATTGCTTTCTATATGATGTAATGTTGCATATATTGTAATATCTTCATATCTATCTATTTAATCGCCGACCACCAAAACGGCAGTAATCATTTGTATAAGGTTTTATTTAACTAAATGTTTAAGGGTCAATATTTATTCATTTTTTTTGTCTGTCTATGCTGTTAGCCCTGTTGGCTATTACAGCGTCACCGGGGGAGCGGGTGGGTCAGGAGACCCACCCTTACAAGGGGGGGCCAGATGGGCCCCCATGGGGAACGACGTCCCGAGGGCGTCTCAGATTGAGACACGGACCTCGGCTCGGGGCGTCGTTAGTCAGGAGGGAAGCTAAGAAAATTTGGACACTAGCGTCCTCCGTCGGCAGAACGCCGGAGCAATGGAGCACTTACTCAGTTGGGACCTCGTCTATACCGGTATAGACGGTGTGTGTCTGTATGTTGTGTGGTGTCGCTTATTCCTACGCGTACACGTTATTACCTACTGTGAACGCGTCGTCAGGGTCAACAAGTAACGACTTGGGTCTTCTTTTTCTGACTAAAGTAGTGTTACGTGGTCTATACTCTGCGGCGTCAGCCACCAGTGGGTTCGGGTGTCGCTCAGTACGTTCAAAGTACTTTTGGGAAAGCCCCTTGAAGTACTGCGCGATGGTCGGAAGGTCTAAGTCTCTATGGAGATCGATGTCGCGTACGAACCACGGCGCCCCGGTTGCAATCCGTGTAAACATGTTCTGAATAACCTGAAGGGGTTTCAGATTAGCGTCCGCAAAAGCGGGACTCGCATAGGACATGACGGAACGTATGCAAGCTTTGTAAAGTGTCACCTTATTGCGAAGGGACATTTTACTCCGCTTGCCTAACAGGTATTTTGCCTCGTCTTTCCAAGGTATCGGTTTATCAAAGAGTTTGATTCGCGGGAGGATCCTTGGGGGGCCCCGTTCGAAGAGCACCGAAATGCTCTTCTCAGGGTTTACCTCGATCTGCCATTTCCGCAGCCAACTCTCGAGGGAGTCGACTGCGGATTGGAGACGTTGGTATATCTCTCAGTGATCCTTAGAGGATGTGTAAAGCGCGGTATCGTCCGCGTACATGGCAAGGTGCACTTTAGATCGCGGCCTAGGAATATCGCTAGCGTAGATGGAGTAGAGGATGGGCGAGAGAACGGAACCCTGGCGTACACCCGCCCTGATGGGGCGGGGGGTTGACAAAACGCCTTCTACACTGTAGCGAAAGGAGCGATTCGACAGGTATGATGAGTACGAGTCTGTCCGACACCTTGAACTGGTATAGCTTGTACACCATGTATAGTCCATTGTGCCAGACCCTGTCGAACGCCTTAGCTACGTCCTATGCTTCTTGGCCCTCACAGTGGCCCCTATCAGTATGTGCTCCGTGAGGCGTTGCACCTGATGGGAACATGAATGGTTGGCTCTAAAGCCGAACTGCTCATTTGGGATGATTTTGAGTCTCTCGACTTCCGATCTAAGTCTACAGAGGATGATTCTCTCATATACTTTCCCTAAGGAACTAAGAAGACTAATGGGACGGTAACTACTAGGCAGATGCCGGGGTTTGCCCGGCTTATGGAACCCTATTACTATGGCCTATTTCCGCTGGGCCAGAAACGAGCAACCGGCCAGTAGAGCGTTAAAAATGGTAACCAATAGGTAAATTGGATGAGGCGGTAGGAGCTTCATCACTTTGGTAGTGATCCTATCGGGACCTGACGATTTCTTGGCGTGAAGCGCCCTAACTATGGACGTCACCTCGTCTAGGTTAGTTTCCTTGATTGGCGGACCAACCGGTGGCTGAGAACACATTATATTGACCGATTTGTCGACTATTTCGACATGATCGCAATCAACCGATTGAGCAGACAGACGGCACTGACTCTCTAGACTGTCGGCTAAGCACTCAGCTTTGTCAAGGTCGTCAAACGCGATGGCGGAATTAGGTGCAACCAAGGGAGGCATATCTGAGACAGTGTCGTATATTTATTCAAACACTTTTGTATGTACGTGAAAATGCACTGATATGATATAATTTATAATAGCCGGCATTATGCCATGACCCGCATTAGCCGCCTTTACTCTACATGTATGTCATTGCAAAAAATGTCGTACAATGAATGATATTATCCGTATAAATTCGACAATAGTGATTATTTTTATGTTAATCAAATGTCGTACAATGAATGATATTATCCGTATAAATTCGACAATAGTGATTATTTTTATGTTAATCAATGTAAATAATACTGTTGAACGAATATTTTATTTAACAACGCATGAAAAATTTCATAGTAAGTGTCATATATTTTATTTATTTTTCGCAAGGAAAAAGTAAGTTTGAAACACTATTCTTAATTGAAATGTTATCTATTAGAAGTATTTTACTTCGCTAAGTTGGTTTAATCTTTTTATATAGAAAGACAATCTTGAATATTTAAGATAATTTTAAAAATATTTATATGTTCACTTAACGTAAAAAAAAATGAAAACAAATAGTAATACCATTAACAAATATTTTAAAGAGTAAGGGTCTAAGGTTAAGGAATGAGAACATAAAAGTGAGCCCTGAGGTACTCCTAAAGTAGTCGGTAAAAGAGGAGTTAAATCTTTTCACTGCAACTGTCTGAGATCTTTGTACTATAAACCTGAGGTAATATGTAAGAATGAATAGAACTTAAAAAAAAAGAGAAATCAATCAATCAACGATGTCAAAGCTTTTAACGCTTTAATTATAATTTATACGCGCGTTAATTATACGATAGAAAGAATTTTGTGTCAAATATTATTTTTCTTAAAAGACTGTCTTAAGCTCTTGAGTTAAGGAAGAGCTATATTTGGAATCGGTACCATTAGTATATTACATTATACAGATTGTATATTTGAAAAAAAAGTTGTACCCGTGGTCGAATCAAATTAAGATAATGAGTTTTTAACGACTGTTTGAAAAAAAGCTTAGTAATTTCCTTGTTATTTGAGTATTTACCCAAAAAGGTTTAACAATATTTTTACTAAATTGGTATATAATATTGCTAAAATTAAAGTTTATACCTTTTTAGAAAAATCTTAATACAAATTTGTTATCTTAATACAAATATTTTTATTTTAACTGAAATAGTCTTATAAATAAATAAAACAAATGCATGTCGATAATATAAAAAAGATTATAAATTTAAGTAAGATAAATATACTCGTAACGTCAAAAATCGTTAAGTTTAATAATCTTAATTACAATGATAAAATGTCAGTAATAAAAAAGAAATACATAAAATATTCGATATTCAGTTAATTTGTATTAAGTAAATATTCAGACACAATATCAAATGACTTTTCTGATACAAAAGTATTAACTGACATTTATTGAAGAGACACGTTTTTTATAACTTTGGCAAATTATTATAAACAATGGCTGCCATACAAAACATTGTTATTTAACAGCCACGTTGTATGTTTTGGATCAAATTTTGTCATTATGACTTGCATTATTTTAAATGAAAATAATACTTAGATCAGATCAATTCGGGGTATTTTCAGAGGTCTAATACAGGTTTTTGCTATACAACATTGTAATAAATTGTGTATACACACTTTTAAAATAGTAGTTGCTATTGACCTTCATCGTCATCATAATTGACCGTCACTAATAGTATATGATTAATGACAGGTTTCCAAGCCGCCGCGATGGTAGGATTCAGTCACAATCCTTATTACTAAACACTACAAATGCTACTAAAACTTTTCCCTAACATTATGGAGCTGTTATGAGGAATTTTGTCAAAACGTGTATCCATGAGCCATTTCTTTCCCAATTATTAATACTTAGTACTTATTTAGTGACATTACGGTTTCGACGTGTTTTTCCTAAGAAACTCTTACCGCATTTAGAATCTGGTATGCACCCGGGACTTCTAGGTTGCTTTTTTCTTTATGTGACCCTGACATTGGCCGTAACAAGCAGTGCTCACTAAAGATTATATCACCCAGGGCCGATATACTTTATGTGTTATCTGATATTATGAAATATTTTTAAATATTTTTGTTATTATATTATGTATACACTCGAACATGACTCTATATTTATTAATACTTAGTGAATGGATAAAGAAATATAGAGCTTGCTATCGGTTGTGTGTCCAATTAGGTGTCGCTTAACTGTCGTTAAAATATTTTTTAAACAATATAATATTACATTATTTCGTAATAAATATTTATCATATTCATAAACTTTCACGTAAATAATAAAGGTATAGTAATAGTAACTATGATAACTCTTATTATACGCCTGCAAAATTTTAATTCTAAGCTATATATGTACATATTATTTCTATGGTGTATTTAAACAATTTTATTGTTGCTCTATGAAAAATCATAGCCAACTAAAATGGTATCCCCATCTTGGCCTATTACATGATTACCTGATGATTACATAATAACCTTTTTAATGTTATCAATTGTAAACTGTAGACGATAACACATTATTATTATCGTGAATGACATGTCAAAATGACTCTTTGCCGATATAAGGCGATTTTAGTTCAGAAACAAAGAAGTCTGAGTTCGGTTCTCATGTACGTCGGATTGAATTTGTTTTGATTATTTTAATACAATTTAATAATGGCACCAAATACTAAATACACGAAGGTAAGAAGAGTTTTTAATGTGTTTTGTTTCTAAAAATCTGTTTTTTTTTTTTTATAAAAATGGAACCCCTAATTCTGTATAAACCTATTATATCTGCTTATTTAAATATAAAATTATTCTATAATGCAAAAATCATTGACTCTGGCCTAACTGAATTCTCTGTCAAATGATCTTCCGTGAGATAAATTTAACATTTTATAAATATTCGCGATTTCCAGGTTGAATGCCGGTAAACACGAATTATTATGAAATGTTATTTATGAAATTTCATAATGTTATTATGATCATAATTGAAAATTATGAATGTAACAAAAAGTCAATTGACAGAGCGATCGAAGGGAGCAAAAGCACTTGGTTCGAAACGATATGGAAAAAGTTTTTGTATTTTAATATCAGTGTGTGTACTTACGCATACATAGCATGTCTTAAGCTATAAGGATAAAAGGTTGGATCCGTGTTCTATAATTGTTAACGTTGCGATGGTGACATCATAAGCAATAAAGCTCATAAAAAAAATTCGAAATTCAAAATAAAAGTTAAAAATAATCGTAAAATGGTCAAATCTACTGAAACACTTAATATACTTTTTTGTTGTTCTCAATGTGAAACATTCTTAGTAGGTAAACAAGTATTTTAGTTAGTAGGACTTTAAGGGTCGCAGGACAAATATACATGAAATAAACATTAATCAAATATATATATTTAGATCTACATTGACAACTAAGTGCTATACAGTCAGACTTCTTTAGAATGACCTTCGAGATCTTATTGTTTAGCACTTAATTGTTTACTTCGAACTTGGATGTAAGTAAACACTGGCTGGTTTATTATTATCAACAACTATTATTATCACAGTACTTATGTTACTCACTACGTATGTTATTGTTTTTTTAATGATGGCAATTTATTTTGCTTGTTTTTTTTGGTTTTTATTCATCACTAAAGTCTCTAAAGAATGACAGAGAGTCTTAGTATAGATTTTCATGCTAACCCACCAACTTTGAAGGAAATTAATACAATAATTAAAACGAGACCATTCTTCTTCTTGGTGGTAGATCATAACATCCGGTCGCCGGCAAAGTTACCACCCATCGGGCAGAATCGTGCCGCAAAGCGACCTAGTCGTGTTCCGGCACGTTGCTCGATGAAGCCGTTTATGGGAAATGGGTCTGAACAGTTGCGGTGCGTTGGCGAACCGGTCTGACGTCAGTTTGGTGTTTGTTTTGTCGGGTGTCTAGTCGAGGAGGGTAGCGGGATCCGAAGCGACGGCTTTCCGCTGGCCGCCCGCAGATAGTTGGGGGCCCAATTAGTGGGATAGCCAACCACGAAAGGCTGCCCCGCCAGCTGTGAAAAATCCCAGGGTGGCTCCATCGTGCTGGTTGGCGACCAGACGAGGAGGCCCGATGGCGATCCCTGGGGGGGTTCGGGCGTCCCCGCAGTCTCCAGACTAGCCTCCCAGTGGCAAGACATCACCAATTTCGACGTCGGGTTCGATACGTGCCGTCTCGTTCAACTGCCATTTCCCATCCCTATTCACTTTTATATATATATTTTTTTTTATGAAAAAGTTAAGAAAAAGGAACAAGGTTACACAGCGGTTGCACTCCTCCTCATATAAAGTGCACCTCACTAATATCAGGGGTTTGCACTCAAATCTTTTAGCTGTCCACCACCACCTGGAGACAGAGCAGCCGCACTTGCTCTTTTTGACGGAGACGCAGATACAATGTCCTTTGAGCGCTGCATACTTGGATTATCCCGGTTACTCGTTAGAGCACAACTTTCGCTCACGGGCCGGAGTCAGTGTGTACGCGCGGAACGACCTCTGTGTTCAGCGTCTCCGTCACCTTGAAGACCCCACTTTTTCTTCCCTATAGGTTTTAGTGGACACAGGAAACGAAAAAATCCTGTATTCCTGTGTCTACCGTTCGCACAGCGGTGACCAGGAGACAACTCGTTTATTTGAGTATCTCAGTGAGGCTGCAGATATGGCTCTGTATCAGTACCCTTCGGCGCAGCTCGTCTTTCTGGGGGACTTTAATGCCTGTCATCAGGACTGGCTGTTCCCGTACCAGAAGACCGACCATGCTGGAAGAGAAGCGCGGAACTTTGCGTTGTCCTTGGACCTCTTTCAGCTGGTGAGGCAAGCGACAAGGGTACCAGATGTGGTAGGCCATACAGCAAATTGCCTGGACCTTCTGCTGACAACTGATCCGGACAGGTATCGTGTAGAGGTCACGTCCCCCTTGGGAACCTCCGATCACTGTCTGGTGAAATCTGTATTTACATATTCCCCACCAGCTTTCGAACCACATGGTGTTAGGCGAGTATGGAAATACAAGTCAGCAGATTGGGATGAGATGCGCCACTTTTTTGCGTCTTATCCTTGGCGGCAGGTCTGCTTCTCTTCTTTGGATCCGTCGAGTTGCGCGGATGCTATAACCGATGTGGTGCATCAGGCAATGGAGTATTTTATTCCTTTTGCTGACGTACCCATCGGTGGCAAAGCTCGCCCATGGTTTAATGCCGAATGTCGTCATGCACATGACCGAAAACATTCGGCATACCTCATTTGGGCTGATGCTCGAAGCCGCAAAACTCCGGATGTAAGTACAAAGAAGAGAGCCTTTAACCAAGCTGCCAAGTCCTATAAAAAGGCATTGCGGAAGGCTCGTCTTGATCGGATCGTTAAGAATGGCGAAAAGCTCTCTGTCAGACCAACTGGCAGTCGAGCTTTCTGGTCTCTTGCCAAAGCGATCGAGTCGAACTTCTGCCAACCCTCACTGCCTGCTCTGCTGAAGCCTGATGGATCCCTGGCCCACACAGCAACAGAGAAAGCGAATGTATTTGCTTCTCTGTTTGCTGAGAATTCGCATCTAGACACTGGCAATGCTTCTCCAGAACATCTTCCTCACTGCGGCATTTCGATGCCTGAAATCCGCATTACTAACAAAGAGGTTTGGAGAACATTGTGTCGTTTAGATGTGAATAAAGCCAGTGGTCCTGATGGTATACCAGCCATTCTGCTCAAGACATGTGCAGCTGAGTTGTCTCCTGTATTGACACGTCTGTATCGCCTCTCTTTCAAGACTGGAAAAGTGCCGGAATCCTGGAAGCTTGCCAACGTGCAACCCGTGCCCAAAAAAGGCAGCCGTGCCGATCCTGCCAATTATAGGCCCATTTCAATCACCTCCATACTCTGCAAGATTATGGAGCGTGTATTGAACTCGCGGCTTCTAGCTTACGTAGAAGGTAACGATCTCCTCAGTGACCGACAGTACGGATTTCGCCGAAATAGGTCCACTGGGGACCTTCTAGCGTACGCAACACACATTTTAGGCGAAGCCATCGAGAGGAACGGAGAAGCGGTCGCCGTCTCTCTGGACGTCTCGAAGGCTTTTGACAGGGTCTGGCATGTGAGCCTTTTAAGCAAGCTTTCAGCGTACGGTATATCTCCTGGTCTGATTGGCTGGATAACGGACTTTTTGAGCCGGAGATCTCTCCGTGTTGTTGTCGACGGGTGTTCTTCGGAACCCTTGACAATAAATTCCGGAGTACCTCAGGGGTCCGTTCTTTCTGCAACTCTTTTTCTGCTGCACATTAACGATCTGCTGAAGCCCGGTATCTATGGCTATGCAGACGACAGCACAGTTGTAGAAAGATATCTGCCAAGTTCTCGGGCTAGTAGAGATGAAGTACAATCTGAAAGAGAAGCCATGGTGCAACGTTTGAATGACAAACTTCAGGCAGTCTCCGCATGGGGCAATGCCAATCTTGTCAAATTCAACGCCACCAAAACGCAGACGTGTTTGTTCACCGCCAAAAGGAGCCCCTTCACCTTGGCTCCTACTTTCCAGAATGTATCCTTGGAATACAGTGACTGGCTTCAGTTGTTAGGCTTAGAGATCTCCTCGAACCTCAACTTTGGTCGGTACATTGAGTCCAGAGCAAGAGCAGTTGCAGGAAAGCTTGCCGTACTTGCGAAGGTGCGACAGTACTTTACACCGGGACAGCTTCTTGTATTATACAAAGCACAGATCCGGTCGTGTGTAGAGTATTGTGGCCACATATTTGCTGGTGCCGCAAAGACTCATCTTGCGGTTCTGGACTCAATTGAGAGGCGAGCAAAGAGGCTTATTGGCGACCCTAAATTGGTTGACGCCAAACTCCACAGCCTTGAACACAGGCGTAGAATTGCCAGCCTCTCAGTATTCTATAGGATACATTTTGGTGAGTGTGCGCAGGAATTGCACGACCTAATTCCCCCATCCCCCTTCCATCACCGGACGACCCGACGCACGGCAGGTTTTCATCCTTTTGTTGTGGACATTCCACCTGTCCGAACGAAGCGCTATGCTTCATCTTTTTTAGTGCGTACAGCGAAGGACTGGAACAATCTGCCGGCGTCAGTATTTCCGGCAAAATATAATGTGGATGTCTTCAAGAGTAGAGTGAATAGGCTTCTAGGTTAATGCGCTTTACCACCTAAGACTACATTTCACTTTCCATCAGGTGGAATGTAGTCAAGCATTAACCTAGTTTTGTATAAATAAAAAAAAAAAAAAATAAAAAAAAATTAAATATATTCGGTAAAATCTGGTCAAGAAAGCTAATGACCGTTCGGATAAGCACTTGTTGTCCTCATTCCGAAAAACGATAATGTCTATCATAAAAGGGACACTAGATCTATAGCTCCAACAAATACAATTTAAAAGTCTTTGTTTCTTTTCCACAAATAAAATGACGCAATTCATGTTTAATAATATATATTTCTCTAGAAATATACTATTAAAATTAAAATTCTCCCTATCTTTTAATGAAAACAACCCAGAACCACTAAATTATAAAATAGGTTTATTTTAGGGTTCTTGTATTTATCCAATTATATTTAATATAGTTATTAATATTTTAATACATAAATTATTTAGACAAAAAAAAGTGGGGTTATCACTTACATTCCGGTTTTATAATAGGTGGTCAATGCATTAGTACGGTTTTGAAAGTAGCTCCCTTTAAATTCTTAGGAAAAAAATCTATTACTAATGGCGGACTCCATCGTTGGATGTAATAGTCGATAGCTTTAAAATGATCTTAAAAAGGTAGGAAACTAACTAATAAGTAACCTCCAAAATACTTGGATATACGAAAATTTTCTAACATGATGTCTAAATTAGCCTCTTTTCGTTTATGATATTATTTATACATTTTTGTCAAAGTTAGATGCAAACGTCATAAAGACTTATTTAGACCCCAACACAATTTTCGATTAAAATTAAACAATCCATCAAATTATATTGAAAAATTATCATTTTGTATTTGTAGAAACTGTTTTGGAATTGTGTAGGGTAGTTGTGTAAAAATGTTGTTTGAATTGTTACTAATGACTTGTTATATAAAAACTTGTTATATAAAAACCGCCCCGTTGGTCGAGTGGTTAGCGCAGACGCCTAACGTGTCACGGCGCAATGGGGCTCGGGTTCGATTCCCGGCGGAGACAGGCATTTATGTGATGAGCATAGATGTCTATGTTTCTGGGTTTGGTCGTTTATTAAATATATTCTCATTATTTATATGTGTATTTCTATGTATTTGTATCGTTGTCTAACACCCTTAACAGAAGCAAATAATTTGCTTACTTAGGGGTTAGATCAATGTGTGTAGTTTGTCTTGATATTATTATTATTATTATTATATGGTACTTACTAGCTCATTGAATTTAAATACTGTGATCGTACGATGTCGAGTGTTGGTGTGCGGATAAATTAACAATGATTTTTGTCCCACCGTTAAATACTTTCTAAGATTATTTTGTATTTCTTCAAAATAAATAATATATATATGTCGGAGCGAGTCAATTCAATAGAATTGATTATTATTAGAACGTACCATAATATTATTTTATTTGTTTTAATTCCAACAATTCTATTTCATAAATAAACGTGTAAAACTGTGATCTTGTCTTTTGTGCTTACACTTTATCCCAATGACGCCCACAAAGACTGTAACAAATAATGCTTCTCCGAAATATATATATAAATAAATATATATATATATATATATATATATATATATATATATATATATATATATATATATATACATAATAATAATATAATATTTTCCATATTATTCTACAGATTTTTATCAACAACAAGTGGGTGGAGTCGGTTAGTGGGAAAAAGTTCAAAACATTTAACCCACACGATGGTTCATTGAATGCTGAGGTATCAGAAGGTGACAAGTTAAGTATCAAAAATTAAAAAATAGATTCTACTATAATCAAAATTAGACAATGAAGGTAATAGTAACATTTTTTTCATTTATTTATTTAAGTACCAGGAAAGAATGCAAATGACAATTTTATTATTAATTATTTATTAATGCTTTAATAATTTATTAATAAACATTTATTAAAAAATAAAAAAAATCTCTAAGCTACCCGTACCCGTACGTTATACTGTAGTGAGCCGGTATTTACGTGTCGGTATGTACTTGTTACTCGTATATGCGTGGGCATTTACGTGTTTTTATGTAACTTATTTAACTTATACAACAACCACAGCTTATGGCAACTTTCTACATTTGACGTAAGCTGTGGTTGTCTATAATTAGCGTTGGCTATCTTTAAATAAATAAACATAATTTAACATTTAGTCTAAGATAACACACAAACTAATTGTATTGCACAATTAAAAGTAATCACAAGCAAGCTCAAGGAAAGTAGAATATTTATAATAACTTAGTGCAGTATGGGTCAAATTCAAATAGATACTATGGGCGATATCAAATAAATATGTAATACAATATTATATAATATAATATGCCTTCCAATTCAAGTAGTGCCCCAGGCGATAAAGATAGCATTGAATGATTGTTTTGTTTTAATCCCAAGGAACATTCCTATCCCATCTCTAAAAGTGCCTCATTTTAATACTAATCTATTCCAATTCTTTTACCGTTGTCGCTGCTCAACTTTGGAATGCCCTTCCGAGAGAGATATTTTATGGAATTCAATCTCTTAGCTCTTTCAAGCTTAGACTGAAAAAGCACTACCTCTTCTCTTCATCATAAATTTTGTTACGTATGTGTATACATATATGTATGTATCTAGATTTTATATAATATATATTGTTATGCGTATGTTTGTATGTGTATACGCATGTATAATTATGTTTGATAGTATATGTGTAGGTATATGTATATATGTATGCATATATTTATACATATAGTTGTGTGTATATATAACACTCTAATTCTACTATAAAGTTGAAAAACAACAGAAATTATTTGTGTTTTCTTTTTACTGTGTTTACTTTTTACTGTGTTTATTTTTTGTTATGTTATTAACATACCAGACCGCTTGCATGTTAATAAAAATCTTTTTCGCCTAAGGATAACTGGGAGAGATCTTTTAAAGAGATAAATTAAGCCTTTGTACACTTTTTTTTTCAATGTAAAAAAATTCTGTATTGTATTTTTTTTGGTACATGAATAAATAAATAAACATTATGTTTTAAATATAAAACTGTGAAGGTCTTTCCGCGACAATTGTCTCGGAAAAACAAGATTTATATTATATGTTCATTTTTAAATAAGGATGAGCATATAATATAAATCTTAAATTTAAATAACATGAGTAGCCTTACTGATTTCAGAAGCGTTAAATTAAACGTATAAATAAAATAAAAAATCAGCTACTCTCGATGAGAATCAAAGGTGTAATTAACAGGTCATCTCACTATTAAAAAAATGATTTAACAATAACAGAACCTTTTTTTAAAAATCTATCTACAGTACTAATCTATTAGTATTAATATACAATTATTAAATTACAGGCGGATGTAGATGCTGCAGTGAGTGCTGCAAAAAATGCATTCCATCGTAATTCGGAATGGCGGCTGCTAGACGCCTCTGAAAGAGCGAAACTTTTGAATAAATTTGCTGACCTCGTGCAACGTGATCAAGACTACTTAACAGAATTAGAAACTTTTGATAATGGTGTGATGTTAAAAAACAATCGTATGTTCATGTCAGCAGCAATTGATACCATTCGGTACAACGCCAGCTGGGCTGATAAAATTCAAGGAACTACGATACCCGTAGGTAAGTGGAAACTTTCATAAACTATCTTTGTGATTCAACGTAACCAGTATTGTCCGTTATCTTATCTTTATTTATAAGACACCTATTAATTAAGACATAACTATATTACCATACATATTCTATTATCGCAGTGTATTTCTTATGGTTTGCAAGGTGGTGCCAAAATAAGAAGAACCTGGTTTGAATGCAGATGTCTCCAGACCGATTATTATTTTCCCTAATGCTATCATTTGAGGTCCTTTATTAACTCATCTAATTAGTATCTAGTCTTCTAAAAATATATATATTTTCTTATTATGGTTCAAGTCATACGAGTTGGAATGTACCGAAAGACTCATACTTCAATAGGAATAGGATAAAACAAGAGCATGCTTTAATAGGTAAGGAACAAACATAGAAGCAAATACCCCATTAGATGCCTTATCCGAAACGTGGCAGATTCATCGTGGCAAATCATACCAACATTTCAAATGACATTTCATGTAAGGCAGGGCGTTGGTTGTTTGCAGTATTGGTTGCAAATTACCAACATTTTCAAATTATCCTGTGTCAAATAATTGTGATAAGAACACAAGGATGACGATTTGTTTTGGCCTAAAAATAACAGATTGTTATTTTGGAAAGCGTTTGTTATTAGCATAAGAACCTGGACAATATTTGTATTGTATATGTATCTATTATTTTATATAATATTTTTAATCGTTGGAATTATTTTTAGCTTGGTTTTTTTTTGTTGGTTTCTAAAAATACTATTTTTAAAATAACAAATCTTTCCTACAGAAGATTTATCTATAAGTTGAAACCTACTTACAAATAAACAACTAACAGATAAATCTTCTGTAGGTTTATCTATAAGTTGATACCATTGATAAGATATAATCTTAACCAAACCATACAATGCGAAAAGATTCAAAACGGAATAGCCGACTAAGTTGTTTTTTTTATGAATATTGTTACATGAAACAACGAAAGAAACCTGCTAGGTTATTAATCAAATGTTGAAAAGTTTCAACGATTTAAATATTATCTACTTACCGTAGTATGTGACGCGAAACTTGGTCTCATGGCTATAGGATACAAGGAAGACATTATAAACTGTATAATAAAGGAGTAAAAAACATTATGATAAGTGATTTACCTGTTATAATAATTAAAAACCAATCATCTTAAACAAGTAGATAAACTAAAAAACCCTCCATACAAAAAGTCCTCTAAGAAGGAGAAAAATATTATTGTTATATACTTATTTATTAAAGTCATTGCATTGGGGGACCGTTGTACCTACGTTACGATCTTGTCTATTTTACAAAATTTTCGGACCTAATGAATGAGGACTTAGACTTTACGATTTGGTATTGTTATTTCGTTATTAGGCTTGGTAACTAACTCACTTGCATTTTGAATACTTCCTTTTTTAGCGGTCCCTAACCGTAATAAAATATTACTTTTGATAGGTCTCAAAAACTGCTGTGCTGTGTTACAATGAGCTGGAGTATGTAAACTCACTGACAAATATTAAATTATATTAATAAAATAGGTCAAACAAAGAGGAGGATCAGTAAAAGAGTTAGAGAACACATCTCGGATATCATAGGTGTACATCGAAGTCTGCAGTGTGTGAACATACCTACAATAGACAAGCCCAATCATTATATAAGATTTGATAAACCTAAACTTCTCGCGAAGCAACAACTTTACATTCCAAGAAAATTAAAAAAACATCCTAATTTTAATAGAGAGATGGTTGGGGACCTGGGACCCACTCTTGAAAAATATAAAATCCCATGTCTGTGACCGCACTGTAAGACCTCAAGATACTGTTAGTGCGTTTTGTGTGAATCCTGAACTGTACGCCCGGAAGCTTAGAAACCTTTGGAGGTAGATGACTAATTAACTGACTTACTGACAGACACCTCCATCTCGTCTTACCGTGAACACGATTGCTGCAAAGCATTCGAAACGTCGGGTTAGATTTAAAATGTATATTCAAAATATTTCAATGTGTAGAATTCGTAAGTGGCAGTCAAAAATTATATATATTTTTTTATTGTTATTCTAGCTGGAAATAATCAATTATCATTACTTTTGGATCATCCCTCGTATACTTGTTTCTAACATTTTTTTTTAATTAGAACTAATTTTAAGTGATTCATAATGTTTAATATTTCCAGATGGTGAAGCATTTTCCTACACTTTAAAGCAACCGGTAGGAGTGTGTGCCATCATTTTGCCATGGAATGCTCCCATTTTCTTCTTCACCAACAAAGTTTCAACAGCTTTAGCGGCAGGTAACCGATTAAAGAAAACTTTTAAATCAATTTTGTTTATATTATACCGTTACTTAATTTATCAGCTGATTTTAATAAATTTTATTAAAAAGTTAACAATTATTATTAAAATATGTATAAATTTCTAATGGACTTCTAAAGTATATGTAAATATTATATATTTTATTAATAAGCCAAAAACTTTTATCCATCAGGTTGCACAGTGGTATTAAAGCCAGCAGAACAAACACCGCTAACAGCGCTGGCGCTGGCAGCTCTGGTTGCGGAAGCTGGTATCCCACCGGGAGTAGTGAATGTAGTACCAGGCTACGGCGAGACAGCAGGTGCAGCTCTAACACATCATTCAGATGTCGCTCATGTAGCATTTACGGGATCAGTTCAGGTATGGGTCTTATACCTTAAAAAACTTTTGATATTGATGATGATGATAAAAGACACATGGAAAACTATGGCTAAGATTCCGGTTAATGAACCCAACTAATAGGTAAATGCAGTAATGTAATTTAAATTGAGTTATCTATGTGTGTTTACTCAGTATAAACTGTGAAGTCAATATAAACTGAAAAAAAAAATTGTCACAGCAACTGTATATTATTTATTGTTAATAAGATAAAAATTTTCATTAATATCACAAGAAGAAAAAATAATTAAAAATATTTTGAATTGTTAATTAATTAACGTCAGCATTTTTGATACAAGTAAATTTCAGGTTGGAAAATTAATACAGCGAGCCGCGGGAACAAATAATCTGAAACGTGTTACTCTCGAACTTGGCGGCAAGAGTCCCCTCGTTATCATGAACGACGCAGACTGTAAGTATAAGAATTTTAATTGTGTTTTTTTTTTCTATTGGGGGCCCATCTGGCCCCCCTTTTTAAGGGCGGGTTTCCTGACCCACCCGCTCCCCCGGTGACGCTGTAATAGCCAACAGGGCTAACAGTATAGACAGTGATAACAAATGACAAGACAGTATAAAAAATGTGTGTTTTTTTAATATTTTACTTGCCTTGGTTATGTAACTAAGCCATTTAAGGTTTCGGTTAAACGGAAGCGAAACATCAATTTAATTATATTGTTCTATTTATATTATAGTCATAAAAACAATTATGAAATACAATTATGCTTATAAATATCATTATGTTTATTTATTTTTATATTTTTAGTGGATGCTGCAGTACAAATGGCCGCATTTGGAATTTTTACTAATCAAGGACAGATGTGTATTGCCGCTTCTCGTCTTTTTGTGCAGTCTGGAATTTATGATGAATTTGTTAAGAGAGCCATCAAGTTAGCAAGTAATCTGAAAATTGGGAATCCAAGTGACTTAAGTACAGCGCATGGACCTCAGGTAGATAAAATAATTATCTAATGATCCGTAACGGTTTTAGACCGAAACCTCTTTTTGAGTACAATGATAAAAAAATGTACTACTTATAATCAGTAATAAGAAAGAAACAATGGTATGTACTTATATTTTTTTAACAGTTTGATGTTTTACACAGATCGATGAAACCATGATGAAGAAGGTTCTAGGTTACATTGACAAAGGAGTATCGGAAGGCGCCAAGCTGGGAGTTGGTGGAAAGAGAGTCGGAGAGACTGGTTATTATATTGAGCCGACTGTGTTTTCTGACGTCACTGATGATATGACCATTGCTAAAGAAGAGGTAAGGAAAATGTTCTTATTGCAGGTTATTTGTTCTATTGTCAATGGCTACATAATGTAAATTTTTGATATCTAACAAATTACTGAGCAAAGATGCTATACATATGATGCTTAATATTTTCTTATTACGAAGAAATCATTATATTAAATGAATATTACGAAGAAACCACTATAAGTCAATGATCTGTCTTGTAAGCAAATATTTGCCGCCCCTTTGGTCGAGTGGTTAGCGCAGACGCCTAACGTATAGTGGAGCATTGGAGCTCGGGTTCGATTCCCGGTAGGGACAGGAATGTTTGTGATGAGCATAGATGTCTGTATTTCGGGATTGGTCGTTTATTAAATGTATTCTCAGTATTTATAATGTGTAATTCTATGTATTTGTATCGTTGTACACCACTCTTAACACAAGCAAATAGTTTGCTTATTTAAGGTTTAGAATTAGATCAATGGCTGTCATTTCTCCAGTGATATTATATATGTTATATTTAAAAAGTATATATGAAGTATTTATAGTGACATTTGGAAATCGGAATCGGGTTGTGATTTAGTCACTATTATATTATATTCGTATATTATGGATACTGAATATATCTTGGCATTATAACAGAATTTGATTTGTTTGTTTGATAATTGTTTAAATAGTACAGGAACTTTTATTGGTGGTGACGTAAGGTTCTTATGCATTATTGATAGTATAAACCTAGACAAGTGAAAATTTGGGTGTTCGTAGGTTTGTTTAGTACATTATATAAACCAGTAACATAAGGGGTGTCGGGTTGCTCTCCTCCCACAAATATGGGGTGATGGCTGCCTCTTGCGTTATGCTGGTGAACGGATGCTGCTTGCGGTGACTAGTTTTTTTGCATTCCGGGTTTTTACGATTACTATTTTTATTTATTTATTTTATTTATTTCATGTACCACAACTAGTTACAAAATTAAAATAACCTTAAAAGCAAAAAAAAAGAAGATAGACATCTCGTCTTACCGTGAACACGATTGCTGCAAAGCAATAAAAAAACCATGACCACGGTCAGGAGTAGAACTTGCGACCTCCGGAATTAATTTTTAATCATATTAAAACTAAATAATAACAATTTAACAAGTCCATCATGTTTATATTACATTTTAAACATTGTATAAGAGTAAATCTTCTTTGATTTAAAAAAGAAGAATGAATATGCAGTAGTAATAAAATGATTATTTATTTTAATTAAGAGTGGTTTTATTCCAAAGCAAAATATTTTGTTTCACAGTATTTCTTCTTATAATTATGTTATTTAAAAGTGTATTATTCAAATGTCCCGTCACATCCAATGTAAACGTCTTTACCTCTTAGCAATTTAAAAATAAATACATAGATAACACAGCGATGTGGACTGGATTTTTATAAAAAAGAATATTTTTGTTATTTCTCAAATTTGTACTTGTTGAGTCTGAAGCTAAGAATGTAAATAGAATATTTTTTTATACATTTATTTATGTGTAAGTAAGGTGTATGTGTGTGTATACTCGTATATTCTTAATGTAAAATATTAAAGAAAAGCAAGTTTCAATATATTTCTAAAAATAAATAGGTAACTGTTGTAAAAGGTAACTTTTAATTATCATAAGCAATCAAACGTAGAAATAATAAAATTAAATAAATTAATCATCTAAAACTTTTTTGTATAGATCTTTGGTCCAGTACAAAGTATACTTAAGTTTGAAACTTTTGAAGAAGTGCTCGAACGTGCGAATGCCACAAGTTACGGACTAGCGGCGGGTATTTTCACAAGCTCTGTGGAAACAGCTTTACAGTTCAGTAAACACGTTGAAGCCGGAATTGTGTGGTGAGTGAGGAGTTAAGTTTTATGTATACTTTATATTATAATTACCAAAGGGATATTTGCGTTCCTGCGTTTATTATTTGAAATCTTGAAATGTGTCTTCAAGAATTAATCTGCTTTTAGTTTCAAATATTGCGCAATATACTACGATGTTTTTTTTTTTCTTTTGCGTCTTTATATTTTATTACTACTAAAAAGGCTGATATATTTCATATCTGTGTTTTATTGAATGAATAAATACTCAGTATGCATATATGTGATATCAGATAAGTTGAATTCAAACTAGTATATCAATAATCGGAATACATCGACAGGCTTTATAATGATCACAAATGAATTTCTCTATAGAAAAGATTACTATAGAATAGAGAAAAGCTATGCGGATAGAGTATACAATTGTGTGATTTTTAAACAGGGTCAACACTTACTTAAAATTTGGAGCCCAGCTGCCATTTGGGGGCTTCAAGGAATCTGGAATTGGTAGAGAAAAGTAAGTTGATTATCATCATTCGTAAAGTGGCAGTAGTAGTAAGAATATCAGGAGATTATGGTATAGACGCGTAGATATACCACAAATATGCAAATGAAAATAAATGAAATTAACCCTGTTGGACAGAAATATAAATATATCTACAGTTTCTATTCCTTGCTAAATAAATGTTATATTTCTGTTTTAAAATAACGTTTTTATAGCACAAAGACTTCTTTATTGTGCTCAATTGCTTTGATAATTTATTTCTATAACAAAGTTAGCAAAACCTTACTTAGTTAAATTATGACCACTTTAAAGTTTGTAGATTTGTGTATTGCTTGTTGTTATATTAACATTTTGTATACAAAAAGTCGTTATTGAAGTCGTTGCGCCGGGGGATCCTTGTAGATACGTTGACGATGGTGTCCTTTTTACGTAGTTTACAGAGTTAATGTATGATTACTTAGACTATACGATTTGATATTGTTTTTAGTATATATTTTTTTTGCTAAATGGTCCTAGGAACTCACTTATTTTCACTTGTTTAATTATTTACTATCAATATAGCATCTTTCACCATCCCCAATAAAAGTTCAATGTCTGGACTCGGCTACTTTAATTTTTTCCAAAAAATAGCTGAGAACCATCTTAACGGAACACGCTTTCGATTTAAAAAAAACCGCCATCAAATTCGTCCAGTAGTCTAGCCGCTGCGATGCCACAGACAGATATTCAGATACACACGTCAAACTTATAACACTCCTCTTTTTAGGTCGGTTATAAAAATATGTTGTTTTTTGTTATAACATTTTTAAATGTGGGTGTCATATGTTTATACTAGTATAAATACAAATATCTTATTATTACAGCGGGCCCAATGGAGTGGAGTCTTATTTAGAAGTCAAGACAGTTACAATAGCGCTGCCCAAGAAGATTTAACAAGATTTAACAAGACAAACATTTTAATTAAGCTGTTACATATTTTATAAAAGCAAATACATATTTTTAAAAGTAGTTTTTTCTTTTGTATTTAGGCGATATATATTTTTCACCTGGAATATTAAGATTCTTTGAACAAAGTTTTCCTATGGTGCTCTACAACAATAGAAAAAGGATACTATATCATGTAATATTACAAAAATATAATATGATAGTATGGTTATATGGATATCTGTTGTTAGTCATCCAGTAGCCGATTTAGTAGGTTTGAGGACGCCCTAGGCCCGAGACGATATGGCGCCCTTTATCTTTCGTAATTATATATATATACATGTTTATACATATATATAATATATATATATATATATATATATATATATATATATATATATAAAAAATATAATATATATATATATATATATGTATAAACATATATGTACATATATGTGTGTGTCTATAAAATAATAACAATAATAATAAGAAATCTAATTCAGGTATAAATTAAACATTTATTTTTTTAACATAACAATTAAATATAGAATTAATAATAAATTGCTTGTAATTAAAATATAAATTATTTTTATCTGAATCATCATATAATAATTTTTCTTATTTAATTCTTGCTTTCGTCCGTGCGTAAATATCAATGACCTCCTCATACTTAATTTCTTGAACCAATTGTGCTTCAATGGTTAGAATGCAAGTGTATTTAGTCTGTTTTGTTTCATACTTGCACGCAAATAACTTTTCACTCTTTTCAGAGTGGAAAATGATTTTTCTCCAGAACAATTCGTTGCAGGAATACTCAGATATATACGCAACGCAATATCTATATTTGGATAGATATCGTAGAGTTCACGTAAATGTAAAAATGCACTTATATTTGATGCAGAACGTGTATCTTCAACCTTGCCTAATAGTTGTTTTAAGTAACACTGCAGATGAATGCACTCATTACTTAATGCTTCTTCTAAGTCGTTCGAACACTTTGCGACTCTCTTTACCTACTGTAAGCTCCGCTAATTTATTTATATTAATGTCAGGTAAATTATCGAAGAAAATGAAATTATCGTGAAGCTGTTTGTACACTCCTTTACGTTTAGTTAGTTCTACACTTAAAATAACAAGAATGCGGTAATAAATATTGGTATGAAAATTTTCATGGCCAGAGTAAGGTTCCCTTTTATTTACTCTTGACTCATCTGATTGGAACTTTCGAATTTTTTTACGTCTGGTACCATGTGCATAATAAGTTTCAACTCCTGAAAGCGATTTTGCTTTTTCTTCATAGTGAAAAAATTGTTTATTTCTCATATCTTGAAGAAACGAAGCAAGTGAATCATAAAGGTCGACAACGGTTGATAAATCAATTTGCGATTGTTAAAATTTCTTAATACAGCATTAAAACGTTCTAAAATTGTGTTCCAAACAATGACTAGAATCGCTGTTTCTAAACGTCTTATACTTTTTCAAAAAGTAAACATATAAACAATAAAAATATATGCTCTTAAAGTTTGACAAATTTAGATAAAACATGATGCTCGTAACTATTGAGATTAGCATCGAGAGAAATATACAAACAAAATTAATAAAATACTATACAGTTTTAATCTGCCTTTAAATGAATACATAAATCCGTCTTTCTATTATATGACTGATGGCTTTGAAATAATTTCTTTTGCCGCTTCTTCATTAAAAAA
The DNA here is from genome assembly GCA_959347405.1 of Napeogenes sylphis. Taxonomy (NCBI): domain Eukaryota; kingdom Metazoa; phylum Arthropoda; class Insecta; order Lepidoptera; family Nymphalidae; genus Napeogenes; species Napeogenes sylphis. The sequence goes on along the minus strand of OY365788.1, from coordinate 21,008,964 downwards.
ATAATTTTTAAATACCATTCAAGAATGTTCTTAGCAATGTTGTTACAAATGTTTTTAATGTTATTAAAAACAATTATAACATTTCTATTATTTGATCAGTTTTCATAGATTTCATCTTAAAATTATTTAGAATTATCAAACTCTCAAGATTTATTGAACACAATGCTAAAAAATTCAAAAATCTAAAAAAATTTAGAAATGTTAGATTATTTTCGCTCAAAATTTTATTTTTTTACGGCAATCGATTGAAAAAAAATCCGATTTTCAAATTATCAATAAATCGAAATATAACGATATAAATATATTTGACTCAGAGCAATTTTTTTTTTCAAGTTTAAATTTTTTTCGTAATTTGTATTAATTTCTATATATTTGTATGACTTTTCAAATTCATTCTGCGATTATATAAAACTGATCAATCATGCTTATCGTTAGGGGCTTCACATTACGTAAAACTATAAAATTTTTACGAAAAATTTAAAAATAAAAAATTTATTGCATGAGTCAACTGACACTTGTATAATTTATCATGGTGAAATAATTTTTCGTTTTATAATAAAGCGCAAACAAATGTTATAACTAAATTTTGAATGAAAAATATGAAAAAATCTAAATTCGTAAATAAATAATATGCTAGCATTAAAAAATATTTTTTTAAAATCTTTTTATTAGGTATTTCAAATTTTAGGACTTGCCTGATTAATTATTTTAACAAAGAAATTCTACCCTCAAAATGGTACTATGTTTCGATAGTAAGAGCGCAATAAAATAAACTTTAAAATTTGGTCTTGCAGTTTACAGAAAACCCAATCGATTTTAAATTTTAGTCATCTTAAAAATTTTGGCGCCCCTCAAAATTTGCCGCCCTAGGCCTGGGCCTCACGGGCCTAAGCCTAAATCCGCTACTGTAGTCATCCAGACCGGACTTATCTCTGTATTCTAAACATCTGAGGCGCTTGATACTTGTGGAGCTCACTGTTCCTTGAGAAACATAAATCTATAGGATCACCTAGTTAAGCTTAATAAGTATTACGAACTGACCAAGAAATTGTCCACGAATAAATTTATACTTAGCTTGTTCGCGGTTGAAGTGGGAGCGAGAGATATAACAGCAAAATTTTTCTATAACCTATTTAAAAACCTTGGCCTTTCTAGAACTATCATCGGTTCATTTTTAGAACGTATTTCAAAGGCGGCATTAGTAGGTTCTTTCCAAATTTGGTTAGGTAGGGAGAGGAGTGTAGACAAAGGAAGTGACCGTGTTTGCGTATCATAAAGGGGTCCCTTAACGCAAGGCATTGTTTGCACTCCTCTCCTTGCAACGCGATGGGCCCGGCACCCGCACGGTGAACCCATGGAATGCTAAGAAGCTTCATCTTTGAGTATTATTGATTTCAAAACTCTAAATTACAATAATAAAAAATCACTAATAATAAATAATAATAATAACAACATAACACATTCGTTATTTAGTTTTTTTTAAGTAAATATTCAGACACAATGTCAACTTCCTCTTCTAATATTAAGTGTTAACTGCCATTTATTGGAAAGACAGATTTTAATAACCTTGGCAAATTATTGTAAACATTTGGAGTCTTACAAAATGTGTTGTTATTTAAGAAGTATGTTATATGTTTTGAAAGCCTTAATTATTATAAGTGTAAAAAAGACATAGAGCAGATGAATTCGGGGTTTTTACTAATGGCGGAGATAGAGAGCTCAGCGGACTCTCGTCCTGAACTGCGTCCAACAAGTCTCTGGTAGCGCTAGGGATGATGTAGTAACTTGTCTTCAGAAATCTCATCCAGTTTTTGCCACTCGTCATTGTAATAAATTGTGTACACACACTTTTAAAAGTTTCTAGTAGTTACTAGTAGTTACTATTGACCTTCATCGTCATAATTGATCGTCACTAATAGTATATGATTAATGACAGGTTTCCAAGCCAATGGTAGGATCCAATCATTATCCTTATTACTAAACACTACGAATGCTACTAAAACTTTTCCCTAACATTATGGAGCTGTTATGAGGACTTTTGTCAAAACGTGTATGTTTATCCATGAGCCATTTCTTTCCCAATTATTAATACTTAGTATTTATTCAGTGATATTGACGTTTCGACATGTTTTCCTTAGTAACACTTACCGCAATTAGAATCTGGTAAACACCCGGGACCTCTGGCGCTTTTTCTGACCCTTACATTTACCGTAACTTGCAGTGCGCAATAAAGATAATCTCAATGTTATAATTACGACTTGATTATTTCACCCAGGGCAGATATAATTAGTGGTTATTATATTATAGATATTACCTCTATATTCATTAATACTTAGTGGATGGATAAAGAAAGAGAACTTGCTAACGATTTTATGTTAGCAAGCTCTATCTTCCTTCTTTTCTCTGAAATTGTGTCATTTACTGTCGTTAAAATATTTTTTAAATAATATAATATTACATTATTTCCCAACAAATATTAACTCATGATCACAAATTTTCACGTTAATAATAAAGTCATATATAAATAGTTGGTTGTGTTTATATGATGTTGAATATTGATAATCTATTATAATTCAAAAAATTATAAGAATACCATGATACTTCTTAACGCGAATAAAATTTTCAATCATTGTAATAAATAGTAATATACGTATAATATCATATAATTTCTATCGTGTATTTAGACAATCTGATTGTTGCTCTATGAAAGGTGTCAACTAGAATGGTATCCCTATATTTGACCATAATGGGTCAAGTTACATACGATAGTATTAATGGCTACATAATAACCTACTTAATGTTATCGGTTAACTATAGATAACACATGAATATTATCGAGAATGACTTGTCAAAATGTTTGACGCTTTACCGATATAAAGTGATTTTACTTCAGAAACATCTAAGTCCGAGTTCAGTTCTCATGTCCGTTGGATTGAATTTATTTTATTATTTTAACACCATTTCATAATGGCACCGGATATTAAATACACGAAGGTAAGAAGTGTTTCTAACGTTTTAAATACTTATATTTTTTATGAAGATGCCACTCCAATTCTCTTTAACCATACTCGTATTATCCATGTTCTGCTTAGTTAAAAATAAAATTAACATATAATGCAAAAATCATTGACATTTGCCAATCCCAATCCTCTGCCAAATGGTCTTCCGTGGGATAAATTTAACATTCTATAAATATTCGTCTTTGTCGAGGCGAAAGCGCAATGCATCTATATATTTTTTTCTTATATGATGGAAAATCAATTGACTGGGCGAACAAAGCGAGAAAAAATAATTGCTTCGAAAATGGGTGAAAAAGATTGTAATTCGACTATGGGTATATATGTACTGGAAGAGACATCGCATGTCTCAAACGATTATCATAAAACTTCGGATCTGTGTTCTATAATTACTAACACTGCGATTGTGACATAATGAGAAATTTAAAGCTCATGAATAAATTTCAAAACTCAATACAAAAGTAAAAAAAAATCGTAACTTGAAAACGGTCATATCCATGGAAAAACTTGATGTGCTTTATTGTTGTTATTAATGTAAAGCATCTTTCTTAGTAAACAAGTTTTTTAATTAGAAGGACTTTGAAGGTCGCTGGACATTTATGTGCATCCACCTCCAGGATGGATGGAGAGCTGCAAGAAGATGTAGGTGGTCGTTCTGTGCACGGAGCTTGAGTATTATTGAGTTTGCAATCTCCAGTGCACAGGACGACTAATAAAGAGATATGATATATAACTTAATGAAATATATTCATAATTACATTCATAAGTACTATCCGGTCAGACCACTTTAGAATGGCCTTTAAAGTGATATTTGTCAGCACTTAATTATATGCTTGGAGCTTGAAAGTAAGTAAACACTGGCTGGTTTATTATTATCAACAACTATTATTATTACAGTACTTATGTTACTCAACACGTATGTTATTGTTTTTTTAATGATGGTTATTTATTTTGGTAGTTTTTTTTAATTCATCACGTAAGCCCCTAAATATAAGAATATAGTGATGGGACAATTTTTATAAAATATACTTATATATTTTTAAATAATTAGAAATTTCAATTTTGATATCGAACTCAATACAATTGTTAATACAATAGTTTTCATACATTTACTACAAAATAAATTTAACTTTACATAAGCTTATTAAATATCATCTTATCTCTTACTAATCTCCGTAAAGCATTTTTACAATCTGTCAAATATAGGTGTAGATGTAAGGGTCTTTAGAATTTATATAAAAAATATTTTACCTACATGATAAAATATAAAATAATATATTGCAACAATGTTACAATAACAATCAATTAACACGATATGAATAATCAAACAAATATTGTACTTAATTATCTTAGGTTTTTCTATTCTGTTATGCGATCGACAAATTAAATACATTGTAGTATACTGTTATCAAGATTGTTTAAAAATATTTTTTTTTTAAAACAATATCAAACAAACCCTAAACAACCTTATCTATCTAGCTTTGAATATACGATCAAAGCTAAGGTGGGTATCGATTCGGTAATTTAATTGGATAGTGTCATTTATACAAGTATGAATAAGTAATAAAAAAAATAATAATAACAAAATGTGGATAATGATTGGTCTTTTCCGGGTTCAACTTGTTCGATCAAGTAGTTAACAAAGCCCCCTTTTAATCCATGTTACCGAACTTTCTCGTTAATATGTACAATTTTATAAGACAATGATATAATATAAATTTCACTTAAGGTTTGATCATTTTGGTATTTATTGTGATTGAATTTATCAGAATTGGAAATTAGTAAGCCTTTATAAAATCAGTGTTAACCTTCGAGTAAAGCAAAGTAACCATTAGGTTAGAATAGAATTGAATAATATTCAAATTTAACTTGAGCTAAAACAATGTGTGAAAAACAGTTTCAGGTTATTTTAATTTAGTTATTATAGTATATTATTAAATTATATATATTGTTAAATAAATTAAGTTAGTTTTTCTAATTAACAAACACGCTAAACTTCAACCTATAGTCAGATTTAGCAATTGTGAAATCTTTTTAATTGATTCCAATTGTGCTTGAAAATACGTATTTTGTATTAATTAAATGATCTATAAAATATAGAATTCCACATATGTATGAAGCAAAATCTCTTATGGAAGCCCCCCTTATATATTTAATTTATTCAATATTGAGTATTTGTTGTTATAGCGGCAATAGAAACATATAATCTGCGACCAATTCGACTGTCTAGCTATCACAGTTCATTAGATACAGCCTGAAGACAGACGGACAGATGGACGGTGGAATTTTAGTATAGGGATCTTTTTTTTACTCTTGGGAAGCCTAAAAACAATACATCTTAGATATTTGTATAAGTTTGTTGTTTATACATTTTATTAACTATGGAACAGATAGCATCGTTGTATAAATTTTCCATAATATACATTTTCAATGACATGAGTTTTTTAATTAATATTAAAAATAATAATCTTGTATGCTATAAGAAAATTACTTCGAAGAAACAGAACTGTAATTTGAGTTAATGATGCAATTGTAGTAGGTCTGGATGATTAAAATAACTTTATAGTTATTTAAATTACTATATGTATGCTGTATAGCGGACCCGACAGACGTTGTCTTGTACACGCGTCTTTAATTAAAAAAAAACAAACTTTAAAAAAATATATTAAAAAGTTATCACAATGTCTAACGTCATTACATGTACATTTATCATAATTCGACCAATCGATACCGTATGTATATGTAAATAAAGATTTTTTGTTTGAATAAAAGAATTTGTTCCAAAATTTTTTTAAAATTTCACATTTTACGTAGCGAAGCACGTATCGGGCCGCTAGTACAAAAATATTTTTCTTATTTCTATCGCAACGCCAACTGTCAGAGCAGACTATAATTAAAATATAATATTATTTAATATTTGACATTGCCATGGTAACGCAGTCTGTCGGAATCAATGTAAAACATTTTGTGTGCGATGTTTTGATACCTTTTTCACAAAAATATGGCTTAGTCACTCCTTCATAGCCGGTACACCAACATTTGACTAATACGAAGTGTATGGAGAGTTTTAAAAATTGCATTTGGCTCCATACCTACTTTGTGTAATGCAATCACAGTAGTTCTATTCTCTTTATTACCCCACTCCATTTTAATATCGAAAAATATTGTACAATGTATTGGCGCCAAAATGAGAAAACACAATGAACAATCGTATAATAAATATATGTAGTTAAAAAAAACTAACTAGAGTGTTTACTCTACTGGCCGGTTGCTCGTTTCCGGCCCAGTGGAAAGAGGCCATAGTAATAGGGTTCCATAAGCCGAGCAAACCCCGGCATCTGCCTAGTAGTTACCGTCCCATTAGTCTTCTTAGTTCCTTAGGGAAAGTATATGAGAGAATCATCCTCTGTAGACTCAGATCGGAAGTCTCAAAATCATCCCAAATGAGCAGTTCGGCTTTAGAGCCAACCATTCATGTTCAGATCAGGTGCAACGCCTCACGGAGCACATACTGATAGGAGCCACTGTGAGGGCCAAGAAGCATAGGACAGGAGCGCTCTTCCTCGATGTAGCTAAGGCGTTCGACAGGGTCTTGCACAATGGACTGGTGTACGAGCTATACCAGTTCAAGGTGTCGGACAGACTCGTACTCATCATACAGGACTACCTGTCGAATCGCTCCTTTCGCTACAGAGTGGAAGGCGTTCTGTCAACTCCCCGCCCCATCAGGGCGGGTGTCCCCCAGGGTTCAGTTCTCTCGCCCATCCTCTACTCCATCTACGCTAGCGATATTCCTAGGCCGCGATCTAAAGTGCACCTTGCCATGTACGCGGACGATACTGCGCTTTACACATCCTCTAAGGATCACTGGGAGATATACCAACGTCTCCAATCCGCAGTCGACTCCCTCGAGAGTTGGCTGCGGAAATGGCGGATCGAGGTAAACTCTGAGAAGAGCGTTTCGGTGCTCTTCGAACGGGGCCCCCCAAGGGTCCTCCCGCGAATCAAACTCTTTGATAGACCGATACCTTGGAAAGACGAGGCAAAATACCTAGGAGTAATGTTAGATAGAAAGTTAGTTTTCACTGCGCATATTAGGACCGTTCGTAGCAGAGCGGCCTACATATTAGGTCGTTTATATCCGCTATTAGGCAAGTGGAGTAAAATGTCCCTTCGCAATAAGGTGACACTTTACAAAGCTTGCATACGTTCCGTCATGACCTATGCGAGTCCCGCTTTTGCGCACGCTAATCTGAAACCCCTTCAGGTGATTCTGAACAGGTTTACACGGATTGCAACTGGGGCGCCGTGGTTCGTACGCAACATCGGTCTCCATAGAGACTTAGACCTTCCGACCATCGCTCAGTACTTTAAGGGGCTTTCCCAAAAGTACTTTGAACGTGCTGAGTGACACCCGAACCCACTGGTGGCTGACGCCGCAGAGTATAGACCACGTAAGATTACTTTAGTCAGAAAAAGAAGACCCAAGTCGGTACTCGTTGACCCCGACGACGCGTTCACAGTAGGTAATAACGTGTACGCGTAGGCATAAGCGACACCACGCAATATACAGACACACACCGTCTATACCGGTATAGACGAGGTCCCAACTGAGTAAGTGCTCCGTTGCTCCGGCGTTCTGCCGTCGGAGGACGCTAGTGTCCAAATTTCCTTAGCTTCCCTCCTGACTAACGACGCCCCGAGCCGAGGTCCGTGTCTCAATCTGAGACGCCCTCGGGACGTCGTTCCCCATGGGGGCCCATTTGGCCCCCCCTTTTTAAGGGTGGGTCTCCTGACTCACCCGCTCCCCCGGTGACGCTGTAATAGCCAACAGGGCTAACAGCATAGACAGACATATAATAAAAAAAAAAAAAAAAAAAGTCTTTATTATATTTTGCTTATTATTCTCATATTCCGAACTTTTTTTTGCTTTTTAGTTCGATTCATTTTTAAAGCGTGTTTCTTTTAACTATATTTATTTTATGGTTTTTATACCTCTGTATCAAATTCGACATACTTTTCATATATTTTTTGATTATATAATAGAATGAAATGAATTTTTATATGAAAAATATAATATATATCATTTTATTAAGTAATTTAAAAAATACTACTTATAAAGCGTGTTAAGAATGTGACGGTTAGGTTGCTGTTTGTATATATCGTATCATCGTACAAAAAGGAGACTCCGAGAATACGACATGTTGCTACATATATCTCATTCTTTCGCATGTGCAAGGCGCACGTTACAGATATGTTTGTCTCTTTTTACTTGAAATTCGCTTATCCTGAGGATCCTGGCAAGGATAACAGGATGAATTGATTAAATTATAACATTGTCATCGATCCTTGATAAGTATGCCAAAATTCAAATTAATCCGACATTTCAAAGTAGGTCAAAAACACGTTCAAAGATTCCATTACATAGGTACATCCGGAGCTAATAAAAGCGTGTTAAAAATGACAGATTCCAAATGACCAGACAACATATATAATATAGCTAGTATATACTATATTGTTAGTTATTAGTAGTACCTATAAATAGCTCAAATAAATAAAAACGCATAGTAGGAGGCACACAATGTTGTTAAGGTTCTCGATAACTTTTAATGAAAATAATTTAAAACCACTCGATTATAACATAGGTTTATTTCAGGGATCTTTTGTTTCTCCTATTATATTTAATATAGTTGTTAATATCTTAATAGAGAAATTAATTAGGCATAATGAATAGTGGGGTTATCGGTTTAAGTTTAACAAAAACATACGGAATCCATACTAGCTTTTGTAGATGATCTTGGCATATTGACACGAAAGTCAAAATAATTTCAGGTACTCTTAAATATACTTGAGGATTTCTGTACGTGGACGGCGGGATTGCGGACAAAACCTAGTAAATGCTTTAGCCTGTGTCTCTCTATCGAATCGGGTCTTATAATAGACGGTCAATCCGTTAGTACGGTTCCAAATAAAAATAATTTTGTAAGCAAAGCAACCCAAGTCTTACAAAATATGTGGGGAGGCAGTAGGAACAGTGAAACACAATTTCGTAGGGTGAAGGGTACTTCTAGATAGAGGTCAATACTCGTGCTGCCACAATAAGATATTAGAAATCATACGGGGAGCGGTTAGTCTTTCAGTAGCAAGGGAGCGGAAGGGTTTAACAACCACCAAACGATCCGTGGAGTTCTTAAAAGAAGGATCCTCCGAAAAAACAAAACCGAACCCTTTTTAAATTTCACATGTGGCTCCTGATCAAATCTCATGATGGACACTTAAGAAAAGAGACCCAAAATCCCTAGGGATGTTAGTGTTTTTTCATCCAGACCGTACGGATTTCTGTATTCAAAACATATAAGACGCGTTATAATTGTGGAGATTACTGTTCCCTGCGAAACAAAACTCCCCACCGATCACACATTTAATCTTAATAAGTATTAGAAACTGACCAACGACTTGTCTAGGAATAAATTTATAGTAGCTTGTACGCGGTAGAAGTGAGAGCGAGAGGTATAACAGAAAAATCTCACTATAACTTAGTTTAAGTCCTTGGCCTTTCTAGAACTGACATCGGTTCATTTCTAGAACTTTCTTTTACATTTGTTTAGGGGGAGGAATGTGGGCAGTGAAGGTAAGCGTGTATTCGTATCATAAAGGTTACACACACTCTTACTACACATGGTTCTGTTCCCTTTACACACACCCTTACTACACATGGGTTGGAAGTCTCAGGCGTTGTTTGCACTCCTCTTCATGTAATACTATGGGTCCAGCACCCGAGCGAATCTATGGTATGCTAAGAAGCTTCATCTCTCGTCTATATATATAAAATTGCATAATACTTTCCATATTATTCTACAGATTTTTATCAACAACAAGTGGGTGGAGTCGGTCAGTGGGAAAAAGTTCAAAACTTTTAACCCACACGATGGATCATTGAATGCTGAGGTATCGGAAGGGGACAAGTTAAGTATTAAGATGTAGATTCTATTAGAATCAAAATTAAGGATTACTTAAAATCTTTAACAGTACCTAATCTATTATTATTAATAATCAATTATTAAATTACAGGCGGACGTAGATGCTGCAGTGAGTGCTGCAAAAAATGCATTTCATCGTAATTCGGAATGGCGACTGTTAGACGCTTCTGAAAGAGCGAAACTTTTAAATAAATTCGCAGACCTCGTGCAACGTGATCTAGATTACTTAATAGAATTAGAAACTTTAGATAATGGTATGGTTTTAAAAAACAATCGTCTGTTCATGTCAGGAGGAATTAATATCGTTCGGTACAACGCCAGTTGGGCTGATAAAATTCAAGGAACTACGATACCCGTAGGTAAGTTGAACTCTCAGAAACTATTATGGTGATCCAACAAAATCAATATTGTCCGTTTTCTTTTCTAAATTTATTACACACTTATTAATAAAGACCATATACCATCACCAACTCTGTTACCATACGTCTTCTATTATCATAATGTCGTATTACTTCGGTTCGATTACTTATAGGCAATGTAAGTCCCAGACCCATAAAACAGAACGTTTTTAACCCTGTTTTGAACCCTGGTTCGAATTCAGATGTCTCCAGACTGATTATTATTTTCCCTTTTTCGAGATTATTTGTTGTGACAAAAACTTTTATTGCATTATAAGCACTTCAACACATCTAATTTGCATCTAAGGACATTTGTAAAAAATGACTAAAAGAAATGTAAAAAAGTGAAAATAAAAATAATATTATTCATATTTCATTAGTATGTAATTTGTACCTAAATATAATTTCCAAAAACCACGACGTATCATAACAAAAAAAATATCTAGCAAAATACGGTATACGGCTTGGTCGGTTCAGCTCGCTATAGCTCGGGTACTTATAATTAACCCTTAAAAGTGCTGTTAAGGTAATTAATCAAAGAATTTAAGGTTGTATTTAAACAGGTGTTATGGAGGCTATTAGAGTTAACTTGTTCCTTAGTTAACTGTGTGTGTTTTATGTCCTAACATTTCAATATCTTTAAGGTTTTATTATTACTTTTCTCTTGTTTCCTACTTTAATTTTATGAAAAAAAAACTTGTAAAAAACATTTTTAGTTATATATTATATTTATTTATTGCTTTGTTATGGCTGAATGAAATGCGGCTTAGAATGAAACCATACCATAACTTCCCGAGCATGGTATAATAGCTTTGAGACAAAACCAGAAGTGAATACCACGCTGCATTATTTATTCAAAAGTTGTCAAAAATCACACTTCGATTGCAATCTCTTTAAGGTTTTATTATTACTTTTCTCTTGTTTCATACTTTCATTTTATGAAAAAAAAAACTTGTAAAAAACATTTTTAGTTGTATATTATATTTATTTATTGCTTTGTTATGGCTGAATGAAATGCGGCTTAGAATGAAACCATACCATAACTTCCCGAGCATGGTATAATAGCTTTGAGACAAAACCAGAAGTGAATACCACGCTGCATTATTTATTCAAAAGTTGTCAGAAATCACACTTCGATTGCTAAATTGGATGCAATAGGCCAAAATAAATAAACTACAACTACCAAATTGTAATTGTGATTGCTTATCTTTTGTTTTCATCATATTTTCTATTTTTAAAATAATAAGTATCTCTCACAGAAGGCTTATCTGTAAGTTGAAAGATCCTAGTTGAAAATCCGCACGCTTCAAAACAGTAAATCCGATTGAATTGTTTTTTTTTTAGTAATAGTGTTATATGAAACAACAAAAGCGACTTGCTAGCTTAATAATGAAGGTGTAAGAAATTAAAAGAAGTTACATTCTGTATGTAGTAACTGACGCGAAACTTAGGTCTTTTGGTAGAAATATAGTAAGTACGCTTTTAAGGAAGATATGATAAACTGCCGTATGACAAAGGAGTAAAAAAAAATACGATATGTTACCGGTTTTTTATAGTTTAAAACTTATCATCGTACATAAGTAAGAAAACAAACAAAGACTAAAAATCTTAAATTAATTTCATTCATAAATAAATGTATTGGGATAATATACCTGTTTCAAACAACCCTTCCTTTTTTTAATAAGAAAAAAATTTAAGTTACTAATAAAGTTTAATATTTTCAGATGGTGAAGCATTTTCTTACACTTTAAAGCAACCGGTAGGAGTGTGTGCTATCATTTTGCCATGGAATGCTCCCATTCTCTTCTTCATTAATAAAGTTTCAACAGCTTTAGCGGCAGGTAACTTAAAGAAAACTTAAAGTATAAATATTATTCAATTGCTGAAATATGAATAATTTCCAAATTAATATATATTATATATAAATACTATATATATATTTTTATATTAACCAAAAAAAAATATCTACCAGGTTGCACAGTAGTTGTAAAGCCCGCAGAACAAACTCCGCTAACAGCGCTGGCGCTGGCAGCTCTGGTTGCGGAAGCTGGCATCCCACCGGGAGTAGTAAATGTAGTACCAGGTTACGGCGAGACAGCAGGTGCAGCTCTAACACATCATTCAGATGTCGCTCATGTAGCCTTTACAGGATCAGTTGAGGTACGTCCGATGGATTAAAAATATATATATGTGACAGTGATGATGATATACACATTCAAAACTGGCCGAAAACTGTTGGGTACTATTGAGTACTGAACCCGACCAATGGGTAAATACCGTAATGTTACTTTAAATTGACTTATTTATATATCTTTACTTGTTTATTGTCGACTCAATATGATGAATTTGGTAACAATAACTCTTTTTTTAAGGTTAAAAACTGAGTATAATAAATTGAATTGTTAATTAGTTAATATCAGCATTTTAATAAAAGAAAAACACAGGTCGGTAAAATGATACAGCGAGCCGCGGGAACAAATAATCTGAAACGTGTTACTCTCGAGCTCGGCGGCAAGAGTCCCCTCGTTATCATGAACGACGCAGACTGTAAGTATAAGAATTTTGATTGTGTGTAATTTACATTTTACTTAGCTCGGTTATGTTACTAAATGCAATTATAATGAATTTTGTTTCAAAGCCATTTAGGTTTTCAGTTAAACGGTAGCTGATTATATTTTTTATTATATTATAATAGTTATATTATAATCCTAAAAATCAATTACCCAATAGTCAATAAATTTCTTGGTGGTAGATCATAACATCGGGTCGCCGCAAAGTTACCACTCATCGGGCAAACTCGTGCCGCAAAGCGGCACCTAGTCGTGTTCCGCACGTTGCTCGATGAAGCCGTATATGGGAAATGGGTCTTAGTAGCTGCGTTATGTTGGCGAACCGGTTTGGCGTCAAGGGAAGGTAGCGGGATCCGAAGCGATGACTTTCTCCTGGCCGCCTGCAGATAGTTGGGGGCCCAATTAGTGGATGCGCGGATGCTATAACCGATGTGGTGCATCAGGCAAAGGAGTATTTCATTCCATTTGCTGACGTACCCATCGGTGGCAAAACTTCCCCATGGTTTAATGCCTCATGTGGTGCTCGAAGCTGCAAAGCTCCAGATGTAAGTTTAAAGAAGATCGCCTTTAACCAAGCTTGCCCAGACCTACAAAAAGATTGCGGAAAGCTTGCCTCGATCGAATCGCTAAGAATGGCGAAAAGCTCTCTGTCAGATCAACTGGCAGTCGAGCTTTCTGGTCTTTTGCCAAAGCAATTGAGTTTACTAACCCTCACTGTCTGATCTGCTGAAGCCGGATGGATCCCTGGCCCACCCAGCAACAGAGTTAGCGAATGTATTTGGTTCTCTGTTGACTGAGAATTCGCATCTAGACACTGGCAATCCTTCTCCAGCACATCTTCCTTCAGAGTATCGCATATCTCCGGGTCTGATCGTCTGGGTAACAGTCTTTCTGAGCCAGAGATCTCTCCGAGTAGTTGTCGACGAGGGTTCCTTTGAACCCTTGACAATAAATAAATAATTACACTGGGACAGCTACTTGTTACATACAAAGCACAGATCCGGCCGTGTGTGGAATACTGAGATGACATATTTGCCGGTTTTGGAGTCAATTGAGAGGCAAGCAAAGAGGCTTATAGATGAACCTGAATTGGTTGAAGTCAACCTCCACAGCCCTGAACACAGGCGTAGACTTGTTAGCCTCTATATATTCTATAATCTGTAGGATACATTTTGGTGAGTGTGCACAGGAATTACGCGACTTAATTCCCCGTCCCCCTACCATCACCGGACGTTCCGACGCCCGAATTGTATGCATGGATACGTTGTGTACCTGTTCGAACGAAGTGCTATGCTTCGTCTTTTTGAGTGCGAACAGAGAAGGACTGGAACAGCTTGCTTGCGTGGCTGTCTTGTCTGAAGAGTGAATAGGTTACTTAGTTAATGCGCCTTACTATATTTCCACTTTACATCAGGTGGAATGTAGTAAAGCTTTAACTTTGATAGCATAGAAAAATAATAATAAAAATATATGTTTATTTATTCTAATGTTTTTAGTGGATGCTGCCCTACAAAATGCAGCATTTGGAGTTTTTACTAATCAAGGACAGATGTGTATTGCCGCTTCTCGTCTTTTTGTGCAGTCCGGAATTTATGATGAATTCGTTAAAAGAGCTATCAAGTTAGCAAGTAATTTGAAAGTCGGGAATCCGACTGACTTAAGTGCACAGCAGGGCCCTCAAGTAAGTAGATAATAATTCTCTATGGGGTTCCGTTAAGGTTTGAAATCGCAACCTCTTATTGAGTATAACGATAAAAAAAACATATATGCACAGTAATTATGTTCAATAATATATTGGTATGGTATGGTGTGTATTTATAGTTTTTCAATTGATGATATTTCACAGATAGATGAAACCATGATGAAGAAGGTTTTAGGTTATATAAAGAAAGGAGTATCGGAAGGCGCTAAGCTGGGAGTTGGTGGAAAGAGAGTCGGAAAGACTGGTTATTATATTGAGCCGACTGTGTTTTCTGACGTCACTGATGATATGACCATAGCTAAGGAAGAGGTAAGGAAAATGTTCGTATTGTAAGTTATTCGTTCTATTATCAATGGGTTTATAATGTCAACTTTGGAGATGTTACCTTATCGGTGGTGGACCATACCATCGGGTCGGGAATCCGGTTGTGATTTAAGTCACTATTATATAAAAAAATATATATTATACACGTATATTATGGATATTAAATTTAACTTGGCATTGTAATAGAATACGATTTATTTGTTTGATAAATGTTGAAATAATACAATAAAAAACCATCAAACACAGTCAGGACTAGAACCTGCGAACTCTGGGATAAGTTATATCGATATTCGATAGGAATTTTTCTTAATTTCTATTTAAATTAAAATAATTTAACATTTCTAACATGTTACAAAACGCAAACAAAGTCAGTAACAAAATTTGAACTAAGACTGCTTAAAACGCAAATATTCGATAGATTTTATAAGATGAAAATAAAATACATATTTAATTTTCAAATTTATTAAATATTCACTGCTACAAAGAATTCCTGATTCATTATGCTTAGTGAATCACAACTATTTATTCATGCTTTTTAAGTAGATAAAAAGAATAAAAATGTAGTAGTAATAAAATTATTACTTATTTTAATTATAAAAAATGTTTATTTATTTACGAATGTCTTCATTCTCTAAGTAAAATATTTTGTTTCACAGTATTCTTTCTAATAAATATCTTGTGTAAGAGTACATTTTAAAATTCGCTGTCATATTCGATGCAAACATCTACCTTTTAGGGATTTAAAAATATATAAATCACTACATTGACGTGCGCTCTTTATATAGTAACGGTAAAATCCATAAAGCTTTTTTGTAAAAAATATTTGATATGGCTCCAATTTGTACTTGTTGATTCTGATGCTATTGACTGCTGAAGCAATAAACGGAAATAAAATAAATATACTTCATATATTATACTTTATTTGTTCTATTAAAATGTGTGTAAAGTATGTGTAAGATGAATGTGTGTGTGGACTGGTATTATTGTAAAAAAAAACATTAAACAAAAGCAAGTTTCAACGAAGTTGCTCTTAAATAATTTATTAGAAAGTATCAATATATTTTTTGGTGCACAGATAAGTAACTGTTATATAAGGTGACACTTGATTACTTATAGGCAATGAAACGCAATAAAATTTAAATAGATTAAAGCACTAAGCATATTTTTTTTCTTTTAGATTTTTGGTCCAGTACAAAACATACTAAAGTTTGAGACTTTTGAAGAAGTGCTCGAACGTGCGAATGCCACAAGTTACGGACTAGCGGCTGGTATTTTCACAAGTTCTGTAGAAACAGCCTTACAGTTCAGTAAACACGTTGAAGCCGGAATTGTGTGGTGAGTGAGGAAATAAGTTTTATGTATACTTTATATTATTTTTATGTACGCTTGCGTTTATTAAATTTGAATTCTTGAAATGTATCATCAAGAATTACTCTACTTTCAGTAGGTTTATCAAATATTGTGCAAAATATAATATTTCCATGTTTTTTATCACTACTAATATTTTTGTTATATATTCTATATGTGTTTTAGGTTAATATTCGTTCTGGATTGAATGTATATGATATCAGATATATTCAATTCAAAACAGTATAAATCAATAAACGGAATATAGACCACAATAGAATTTCCCGTCTATAGAATATAACAGATTACTACTGCGAGTAGCAATGAATACAATATTGCTGATTAGCAATGGATACAATATTGAATATTGAATAATTGTATTATTTTTTAAACAGGGTCAACACTTACTTAAAATATGACCCCCAACTACCATTTGGGGGCTTCAAGGAATCTGGAATTGGTAGAGAAAAGTAAGTAAAAGAAATATTGTTTGACAGAAATATAAAAATACAGTTTATTTTTTTACTTTTTTTTTTTACAATAATAAACAAAATAAACAGCATTTACAATAATAAACTTAAAATATTATGAACAATTCATAAACAAGCCAATTAAGTTTTGACAATATGTTTAATACATGCATGATAAGCTTGTAATAATAGAATCATATAGATGACATACATACAGTAAATATATTTTATTAATGTTAATCTTACTATGAGTGTTATGTTCCCTTTAAATCTAAGAGAGAAAAATACATATTTTTATAATTTATAGAATGAGTCTGCTAAGGCTATATTTATTGTTTGTTAGGTTTTATAAGAGATTCAAAATGTTTTAAATTCTGGCTATTATAATTAATGTGGCTATATTTATGATTATATAAATTACAAGCCCGAATTAAAAATGTGTTCTTTGCATAATTGGTTCTAACTTAATAGTTAGTTAGTTTGCTTAACTAGTAAGAAGAATCCATCAAGCCATTAATTTTGCCATTTTGTATAAAAAAAATTGAAAAGTGTTCTCGCCTCTTTTCTAACGAAATCAATCTAACAGAAGCGTATTCAATAAAAAATATTTTTTTTAAGAAATTTCTAAAACTTTCGCTGTAACATATTCATTAAACCTCATAGTTTTATAATCAGTTAATAGTTTTGCAAACTTACGTAGATTAAAATAAATAAATAACATTTTTATATACATCTTACTTGGTTAAAAATGTTGAGCATTTCGTAGTTTGTGGAATTTTGTATAATTGTTGTTATTTTATAATATTTCTAAATATTTATCTGTAAAATATAATTGTAAATATTAGTTTTTTATTATTTTATGGATTTAAAAACGTTTTTATTTTTCACTAGTTTGAATACAAATATTTTATTATTACAGCGGGCCGAATGGAGTGGAGTCTTATTTAGAAGTCAAGACGGTTACAATAGCGCTACCTAAGAAGATTTAACAAGAATCAAAAAGACAAAGATATTAATTAAACTGTTACTAATTTAAAAAAACAAAATATTATTTTTTTTGTGTTGTATTTAGGCAATATATATTTTTTAACGAGAAATATTTACTTAGAACAAAGTTTTCTTTATGGTTTATAGTTAAAGAAAGAGAGAAATTTATAGAATTAAGTTGTGATCTCCTTTCATATGATTGTGTAATATTGATATTATTTCAATGTTAAACACATTGATAACACACTTATATTATTATTTTAGATCTGATAACTACTAAAATAACTAAAATTTTATATGTTTTCTCTCAATCTCTCTCGCTAGAAGAGTATTACTATATGTAACATGTCTTCTCAGCTTTATGAAACATTTTCGAAAACAACATAATTTCGCATGAATAAAAATCATATCAATAGATTTTTTTTATACATATTGCATACATGCAAGCAATGTTACTCAAATTAATTGGGCTCTAGTTTGAATCGCTGAATCTTCCTGATATCAGCGAAGTTATACAAATCACTCGGAATTGTTATTGTTCTTGTGTGAAATGTTCATTTAATTAAAATTGTTAAGTGTTTTCGGTGAAACATTTTTGATTGCTTATATTAATATAATAATTAATTTATGTTAACAGCAAAATGTAATTGATGGAATTATATACTTTTGAAATGACAATCTACTATTATTATTAAACATTTTACTAACAACTGTTTTTTAGCGTTATCATAATAATAATAATGATTACTATTAACTAATAAAATAATTGGTCTTACTCATATAACGATAATCAGTCCACTTCTAACAATGATAATATGTCACCTTTCAAGTTAATTTATAATTTTTTAATAATTATTATTATATAAAATAATTAATTTAAATAATTATATTAAATAATTGTAGCAAAATTTCTGACAGATTATTTCGTCTCGTTTGTTTGTTTCATTTCGATTTAAATTTATATGCTTATTATTAAATAAATAATTAACCTTATATTTATTTACCTTGTAACTAACTTAAGATGTAAAATATTCAGGAACGGTAACTAATTGTATTATAATTATTACATAGACCACATATGTTTATATTTATCTAAAATAAATCACAAACTTTATTCTATACTCGTAATATTTGCCTTCATTATTTTCAAGTTATTTTATACAATAACGCCTGACTTTGTTTTGCACTATTTTCGTATCATCCTTAGTTTTAAAACGCTACTTGATATATATATATATATATATATATATATATATATATATATATATATATATATATATATATATATATATATATATATATATATATATAATTTTTTTTTAGGACGTAATTTAAAAGCAATAAAATACATATTTTATTGCATAAATTTATTTTTCAACTCTTACCATTGGATTATTATATTTTATTTTTCAACCAGTTAAGTAATTAAGACAATTTTACAGAAATAAGAAATTAACATAAATTTATATAAATATAGAATGAAAAATAAACCGATACGGGCAGGGATTCGAACCCGCGACTACTGGGAAACCGTACCGTCGCTCTACCAACTGAGCTACCGTATCGGGTTATTTTTCATTCTATATTTATATACATTTAAATAAGCTTAACATGGCTATACATGTTTATAGATATTTTCAAACAAAGAAATAAACATATTGCTGTCACCACTCACTTACAGATTTACCTTTCGTTTTTATCCCTGAGGACCCAAATATCTATCATACTTTATGAGACTTCGTTTGAAAATAATATATAATATTGAATTTAATTTGTAATCTACAGAAGACTATACAAAATATACTCATGGACAGAAAATATTAATAAAAATAAATAAGAAATATTATATATCATACAATTATTTTTCCAAATTTATAAACATGAAATATAAAACACATTTCAAATTACATTTTGAATGATTGAGTTGCGAAGACAATAGTTTATTGTATTTATATATAATTCTATATTTAGCATACAATTCCTTCTTGCCTATCATAAACCTTAATTATTTTTACCTTTTTAAAGATTAAAAAAAACCATTAAATATATTAAAATAAATATAATGGGCAAGTAAGCTAGCTTAAAACTTTTGGCAGATTAATTTAAATTACTTACATACATTATCCAATTTCCTTAATGTATCGCAACTTAAAAGTAATGTCATTTATTTATTTATTTAAAAATAATTTATCTGTGCATTTCTTCATCAAATGTGTGGTGTCTGAAAATGAGTGGAAAAAGTTGGAAACAAAATGTAGGTATCTCGTCCTATGTATGTCACAGATATATTGGTGCATGAGAGATATCTCAGCAAGGTACTGGTTTCCGTTGTATGGTTTTGGGTACAAACAAAATAGAACAGAAAAAGGATACAATAATGGGCCCACCTGACCAAATAGCGTATAGTTGCAAGTTCATGGCAACTAAAAAAATGTAAATACTTTTACCACTCTTCGTACGAAATATACGTAACCTATCAATCAGGGAATCTGTAGTCTATAATAATATTATATGAGCGAAAGTTTCGATGTTTGGATGGATGGATGTTTGTTATTCAATCACGCTAAAACTATCGAACGGATGTTGATGAAACTTGCCAATGTTGTAGCTTATTTACCAGAATAACAAATAGGATAGAAATCTAACTAATCTAAAGTTGTAACGCGATTAAGTAATTTTCACGGGCACTCCTGGTTTTAATTGTTTAGTTTGCTCCTATTTTTAATTTTTAATTGTTTGGTTTACCGATTTTTACAAAAATAAATAAAAATAAATTAAGAATGTTGAATACCTTAGCCACCAACCAAAATTATTTTTTTGGTCTGTAGAAACTAGGAAAAATGTTCAATATTTTCTTCAAGGTCCAAGGTCACAGACCATATGAATATTATTTTTACAGTCCACATGGACAGAGTCGCGGAAAACAGATAGTGTTATAATAATACTTGAAGTAAACCGATATTTGCCTTCATATACTACTCGCAAAACACAATTTATTAGAAATGAAGGAGGTAAATATTCAAGGAGATTTACTTTGCTGAATCCCGATTTAGTAAAGCGGCTTAACCATTATTTTTCACCACCTGAACCACAGTATGTTCTATATTTACATTATAGTTCACATGAGAAAATGTATAAACTTAAAACGATAAGTATACTAAACGTAATATTTACGTAAGATAAACAGTATAATGTTAGAAATAGGTCTTCTTTGTTCACAATGTTAATGTTTATTTGTATTGTATGTATGTTTGTATTTGTATTGTATCTATTATTGTATTGTAATAATTGTTCCATGTTATCGCCATGGATTCCCATTAAAAACAGAATAATAATAGGTGTCGGTTTGAATAAGGGCTGAATGAGTTTATTTTATTTGAATATTATTTTAGTATAATACTGGATAGTATTATACTGAACTGAACCAAAATTATTTGATAACATTAGTTAATATTGATTTAGACCCGAATTATTTGACTACATTAGTTAATATTGAAACATTACATTTCAATGAAATACTTATATATATATTATTTCACCGGACCTAATATTAATGTTAGCTTAGTTTAACTAAACTAACTAGCAGTGGACTGTATTTATTCTGTACTGTATTGTGATCGTTTAAATAGTTTCAAAGCAAATAGATTTAAAGCCTCACCCAGTAATAGCAAGGCTAGGTCACTTATGCTATACGAATCGAATCAATCTAGTACTTTACTATCGATCTAGTATTTAACTTTAGCATTATGAGATCTTTACAACTCTACAAGTTTTAAAATATATTTTGCTATGTAATTAGTTATATTATTTTTTTATTTAGAAATAATTTAATATTAAACGTTAAGTAATTCTGAACTTCCATCTTAAGAGTTCTTTCTAAATTGTAAAATATGTTATAAAAATAGATGATAAAACTAGCATGTTCATAAAAAAACCTTAATTTAGCAATGAAATACTTCTGATGTTTCCAGCAAGTTACCAATATGTAGGTAAATAAAAAAGTTTGGTAAGTTTTGGCGGTATCGTTCAGTTCAACAGTTCAGATATTATTTTTAAGTTTTCAAAGTTTTTCATATAGTGTACAGCGATACGCATAGTTGCGTCTCTTAGACATAATTATTTAGGTTATTAAAAGAAGAACTAATTCGAATTTTTGTCGATGTCAATAATGTTTGATATGAATTAATCGTGAGTATTTTTTGAACCTTGAGTACTCACTATTTTTTTACATAATCTCAGAAAGTTTCACCAGAAATGTCTCTGGACTAAACATTTTACTTCTGGTTTCTTAATCGAAACACGTCATTTGGAGATCTTTTTGAGTTTTTTTGTCATTACTGCCTATGCACTTGCAAAAAAAATATATAAATATAAAATAATATAAATATAAATTTAATGGTAATTTGTACATATAGTCAATTACAATAGTAAGGCTATTTTATAAATGAAATAATATTATAATTTTTTAAAATTATTATATTTTTTAAATAATTTAAATCAAACGTATATCTTAACATTATTTTTTGAATAATAGTTTCAGTGTATAAGCCAGCTGCGGCAGTAATGTCGTTAACAAGAGTGAAAACCACGCTTTGGCAAAAGTTTTTAGAGTACCTTAAAATTTATCTCCGCGATAAGAAAAGAAAATAGCACTTAAGTAGAACACTGTCTATAGTTAATTCTGTAGTTGTGATTTAATTAATTATTTTTTCATTGTGTTTTTGGTTTTTTATTTACATAGTTAGTGATTTAAATGTTTTTTTTATTTCTTCATAGTTTAATAATTACTATAAGCACATGTGTTAGATTTCCTATAATTGGAGGGTAGGTTTTGGTAAAAAATAAAGATACCAGTTGATGGTATGACTAAAACATGTAATGTTTGTATAGAAAATTAATTGACTAAATAAATTATTGTAATGTTGGATACTGATTTGATTACAATTAGTGTATATATAAATCGTCTCCCAGCTAAGAGCAGTCAGTGTGTGTGATCGAGAGACTAAGTTATGTAACCAAAACAGTATAATGAAGTGTAACAGTGGTAGTTAAGAATTTAAATAGTAAACAGTTTAGTGTGTTTGTGAGCAGTGCCAGTAAAGTGTTTTAAAGAATATAACGACTGTCATTGGTGATTCTTTGAATTAAGACAGTTCTAATACATGTATATTTTTTTAATTAATTAAAGTACATGAAAACAAGTAAGAGGTCATAGTGATTATATACATAGTACAAACCATTAGATATATTTACATTGTATTTAAAGATTGAAAAAAATGATTTCAAGCATTATTATGCTTCTTAAATATAAATGTCATATTATAAAGAAGTAAAAAACAAATATATAATACTAATATTATAAAGCTGAAGAGTTTGTTTGTTTGAACGCACTAATCTCTGGGACTACTGGCCCGAATTGAAAAATTCTTTTTGTGTTGAATAGTCCGTTTGTTGAGGAAGGCTATAGGGTATATATCATCTTGCTGTGACTAATAGAAGTTA
The DNA here is from genome assembly GCA_959347405.1 of Napeogenes sylphis. Classification (NCBI taxonomy): domain Eukaryota; kingdom Metazoa; phylum Arthropoda; class Insecta; order Lepidoptera; family Nymphalidae; genus Napeogenes; species Napeogenes sylphis. The sequence goes on along the minus strand of OY365788.1, from coordinate 20,985,667 downwards.
AGCAGCAATGAAAATGCTGCAAATTTAATATAATCTAATAGGTTCTGATTGACTTAGTTATATAGCATATAATCTAAACCGCAGGTCGTAGAGATAGTAAAATTGGAGGATACATTTGTTTTTCTACGTAGTGGTGTATTAAGAAAAGATTTTAAAATTCCACCCTTAAGGGTTTTAAATATCAATTTTGTATGGAACTCGGCGGCAACACTAAAAACCACGCGGACGAAGTCGGGGGCGACCCCTAGTATATATATATATATATATATATATATATATATAAATGATGAACTGTTATTACCATTATGTAGGCTATACAAATTATTTCAGTAGCATGGGAAGGTTACAGGTAAAACCGATGCTGTGTAATAAAAAAGTTTTAAATTGTCGAAGACAAAATAAAACTATATTTTCATTAACAAAGGTTTATTTAAGGTTCTTTTCCGAAATTTAGCGTGGTGTTACTATATATATATCGAATTATTATCAATCATATTATTAAAAAAATATGCAGAACCGTTGGCTTCTAATGAGCCATTGGTTCTGCCACTTTTATTATCCATTTTATACAAAATGAATTTATTATCTAATCACTTTTCTTTTACTTCACTACAAAACCACTTCTAATTTTAACAATTAATTCTGAGTTAGTAATTATTTATGAGGATTACTAACACATTTTTAGTTACTATACACACACTTTACTTTTAATCTCTCGTTATTACACCGATCTTATAATTAATGCTTTAACCAACACTAGTACAATAATAATAAAACCCAAGACACTCTACGAAGTCTTAAATACGTTTCGGAACGACATGTTTTCGCGCTAATTCACAATCAAGTCATTTTAGTTATTTTTACTTATTAACCACTAAGTACTACAAACTTAATCTGTACTAAATTGTTTACGAAAATAATCAAAATATATTATCATACAATTTACTTTAAAACAGGCTTTCAAAACATTTAATTTAAATAATAATAATTATAAGTCTTTATTTCGAGCAACACAGGCACATTTTGTTAAAGTTATGTCAAATTACAAATTAAAATTAATCACAATAAAAATAAAATTAATGATGTCACAAATTTAAATTTAAAAATTATCCTTATAAACAATTAATCCAATTATAATAAAATAAATATTGTAAGAATTTCGATTGTCATTTACATATTAAATTAAGTTGCTAATATATTAATAAAATGCTTTATATATATGATTCAAAATATATATTAAGCTTTTTAAAACATTTTTAAAACTAAAATAGAAATTTGAGTAAATTTGGTGTGGTTTTAGATGATTTTATATTCTAGCCGAGGTGTTTAATATCTTGCAAAAACTAGTTACATTAAAATAATCTGTTAATTCGGGTTTTATGTGACAAAGACATAAGTATATCTTAGTTCCGATAATTTATAATATCAAGGTATGTAGAATTAGAGCATGCGCTATTTGTCGATTGGCTATAACTGCATAACGTTCGTGATAACGGCTTGACAACACGTGCTACGGAAAGCTGAAAATTTGTCTACGCGGCTACGGGGCTACAGATTTCGCTACATCAAATCTGAACTATATCAATGAATTGTAATATAAAAAGTTTCTAACTTTTTTGTAAAATTATTGTTATAAATAATAACAGTGGACTATAATTAAGAAATTAATGTTTGCATTATTATTTTATAGTAAAACAGTGTTACAGAACTTTTAAATTTTAAATAAATATTTTTAAGACTTCTAAGTCGTCTTGTGGTTTTTGGTAAGTACCTATTAAATAATTGAATTTTATTATGAGCAAATATTTAAGATTAAATCCTTTATTATTATTTAACAAACTAATAAATAGACTTTAAAAATACATTTCAATATTATTATACAATATATATACAATATAATAATATACAAATATTATCATCAAAACTGTTATCGTAAGAACTTAAGTTGTATATAAATAGGATGTATGTTGTATATAAACATTATTTTTAAACATCGATTATATTAATGTTTTCTCTTTTATTTTTAATATGGTTTGAACAAAAACAATTACTTATAGTTGACACTGTAACTACGTCAGCAAAATTTGAATAAATTAAATTCTAATTAAAGTTTCCTTAGTCTAGAAACTTTAATTCTATACAAATATGTACACTCAGTAGCTACTAAAATATTTACCTTGTTAATATTATTAAATTTACTTTGAAATCGTGAAAAAAAGATTGAGATTAGGATTTAAAGTAAAATTCGGAACTGCAATAAATATGAAACGATAAAATTATGATTAATATTATTATTTATCCGTTACAGATTATTATTTGTTATTTAAGTTTTTTTTCTGAAAAGCGTTAAAAAGCTACATTCCTAAATGGATTTTTTTTCTAATACTTAGCCAATGTCTCCTAATCTCGTTACCCTTTCATTTGGAAATGTTCAATGTTATGGAGTTCACATGCTATCTAACATATAAATTCTCTTCATACCAGGCACAAACACACACACACAGACATTGATGCTTAGAATAAAGGTGTATTAAACCTGTAGACTTACGCTTATCGTATTATTTCTTTCTTTAATGTAGTTCTAAAATATATGTAAATAATACTCAAAATAGTAAATATACATTGCGGGTAAATGTGTATGGTTCCTACAAACCAATGCAATATATATACAATGTATGTTAGATTGATAAGATATTTTGAAATGAATATCTTGAAAGTATTTTACTTAGAGAAAGTCTAATAGGTTTTGATTAGCTTTAATTACGTCAACTGTGAATAAAATAAATTAATATTGTATGTAAAAATTAAAAGTTGGAAACAAGTGGAAACTAAAATCTCACATAGCGAATATACAGGTCCAGATTTATTCATATTTATCAAAATATTTCAAAATATTAGTACTCCGTACTTACACTTCAAATAAGAAAAAGAGTACTAATATTTTAAAATATTGTGAAGAATGAGAACTGAGTAATATACATACATACATTATAATTTATATTATTTACTAGAAGATAATTAATGCGAGAAGAGCATTTGTGCAGACGTTTAAAAGTATTAAACATCATAACTTTGATAATATTCAAAGCTAATATTCAAGTACAAAACATAAACACAGTTTACATAGTCTCACTAATTCTTTATAACCATAATATTGATGGCACTAACCACTTTGGTGGTTTGAATATGTAGAATATTTTTGGCAATATAATGAGAGATTGATGGAAATTTTTTTGGCAATGTAAATGTCGGATTTAATCACAACAGGTGTATTTTTCTAAGTTCTTTACTTCTAATCACTTGCATTTATTTCTCCGTAGGTACTCCACAGCTGTTTCAGTGTCGATTATGGCCCTAACAGCAGTTAATATATTTTTTTTCTACGAGTTCCCTCTCTTTACATAAGTTCTAAGAATATTCAAATCAATCTATTTTAAGTTAACTACTTGAAATTAGATAAATCGAAATATCATTAATCAAGCTATTGAAATGAAGATTTAAATTACGAAACATTGTTTCTTCTTATATCAACAATTCATTTCTTCACAAATGCCTTACATGAATAATAATATTTGTCAAATGAACTCCTTAGATACAAAAATATGAAGTACTTGAAAATAGACTATTATTATACAAGTTTAGAATAATGGTTTAGATTATAAAGACTATTGATTCTCATAAATTTAATTAATGTCCCGCTTGACATAGATAATTATTTCAGTAAATATATAACTTTAAACACACGTAAACACTAATTAAAAGAAAATAAACAAAATAACTATAAGTTTGAAAGAATGGTTTAGATTCTAAAGCTAATTGGTTCTCATTATTTTAACTCCATCACTAATTAAGTTGGCCCTCCTGATGATATTTGTCTTAGTCAAATAAACAAATTTAAACATACGAAAACAGTAATAAATAAAAAATTAACAATCCCAAATATTAATAAGAAATTAGAACGATTGTTTAAGTAATTAGATATAATTGCTTCTTTTTATTCAAGCTAACTAATCAACTTGTTATTTTACATTAATCAATACAATAACCATATAAAATTAAAGTAGTTAATTATCTATCGAAACCTCTGTCAATTAAGATTAAATTATAATGTAACAGTAACTTGCTGTTTAAAAAAAAACAAAACTAAACCAAGCGAGACAAACATGGATATCTACGTGATAATACAATTATGTACATAATCTTAATGAACTCTAATTGTTTTCTGCTCGACAAAGGGGTATAAATTGACGTCATTGTTATAACGTATTATATATTTATATAAGTCTACATTGTATCTCCTTGTTTAATTCAACCTTTCCGTTCATCATCCCACGTTTTTCACATTCTATAGTAACTTTTATGACAATACCACCAACGTTTTATTAACATTCTGCATATCATACACATATGATATATAAAAACCAATACTAAACATTATAAATCATAAAAGAAAAGTCGAGTGATTCGAAATTTGTGCAATTAATAAGGATACCCTCAAAATTTAAAGATAACAAAAAATACAATAAAAATATGTAAGTGGCCCAGTTTCAAGCGACAAACTAGAAAAAAATGTATAAATAAGTAATAACATATTATTTTATCGAAAATAAATCTCTTCAAAAATGTGTCGATTTCATTACGTATTACTAAAGAATCGCTAATGAGTACACAGTTCATTACGTTCCTTTCAGTAAGCTCGTGTGTTATCTCTACCTCGTTCAAAACTTTATTCATATTATTTAGTAGCAGATATTTTAATTAAAATGGTATAGTTTTTAATGGGACAGTTTTTAATAAAATATATCTTGCTTTTCTAACATATGCATGCATTCATCTTTAATTATTTTTGTTGCTAATATTACTTTCTCTTATAAAAAGCACAACTAGAGACAAAGCTAATAGCTAATCATTTAAATAACTTAGATATTTACATTCAAATGGATTTTAGTTCATAAATTATTTTAGTAATATTGCAATAATAATAAATAAATTTATTATAGAATGCAATACTCGCAGATGCTAAGCATTATCTTTGAAAAACTTTAGATAAAATATAATTTTAATTTTACAACAGTAATAAATATACATTTCAATAATGTTCGAAATATAGAAATATGAATTTCAATTACAGCTTATGTTAGTGAATACTCATTAATTACAAATCAATGAACTGAACAAAATATGTATGAAATTATTTACCTATACCCCAATAATACCCTTACCATTATTACCCTTACCACCTTGTTATTTTATCTGAATTCAATTATCTTGTTCAAAGCGGTGAATACAATTATCCTATTAAGACATTAGAAGAATGCGAAACTAGTATTATCCTACTTAAAAATGACAATTGCTAAGAAATCCTATCTGTCTTGTGTCCTAGGCATACTTTGACTATAAAATATTATTAACTGACTATAAGATGAAAAGGTCATATAAGAGAAAAAAAGGAACTCCATACTGTTACTGAATGGTTGTATAGTTGATATTGGGAACAACACTTTAAAGACGTAATTAACAATTATAATTAAAGATGAAAGCACGCTATATGTATATAATATATATATATACATATATATTAATAAGCCTCTTTATTTTTCAATCCTTAATACTAGTTTTACAAGTAACACGTTTACATTTACTGATTATACTAAAAATAAAAATTAAATAAATAAAGTAAATATGTTCATATTAGTTTCCTGTCTATTCTAATTTAAACTCAATGGTTAATAAATTTATTAATAAATATATATGTATATTCAAAACAGTACCATTTTTATTCTAGGAAGGCAAATACAAGATTATAAACATAATTACAAAACTATAAAGTAAAAAGAAGAACATGTGTAAATTTTCGGTATTAAAGTTATTTCTTATTGGGTTATATTATATGAGTCTAGGGAAGGGGGAGAATATTATTTTTCAGTATTATATTATAAAGACCGTATATACTATCACATATACCACCTAAACTTATAGTTTATAATATTTTAAAATGAATCTAGAGCATGCGCTAAACGGCGCGGCGTAACGTTATGACTACATATCGCTCCTGAAAGCGCTCGTGCTAGCTACTCGTAGCACTCGTAGCAGAAATTACTTCTACGCGGCTACAGATTTTGTAGTCCTACGTCCAATGCAAATATTTTCAGTCAACATAACATACTAAAATAAAACCTTTACTGCTACAAATAAGTGTTAGGATTGCAGTTTAATAAGTAAAAGTGAACTTAATTTTAGATAATTTTTTATATTTAAAGTTTTTTGGTGCTTCTTGGTAAGTATGAAATTATTTTGGTATAATTATAACCATAGCAGAAGTTTTCCCTACAAATGAATATTAATTAACTGACTAAAAGATCAAGGACACCAAAGATGTTGGTTAAAACAATCTAATTTAAGATATTTTATTATTCAAAAGAACGTAACCGTAACAACGTAAAACATAAAACATTACCTATATATGTAAGCTGTAAACTTTGTGTAAGGGACCTAGGGCAATATAAATGTTACCTACTTGTCTTAATATCGTATGACGTGTATCAAAATGTAAATAGGCATCGGTTGTCGCGATAAGTAATAATAACGTTAGCACAAGAAGTAAAGTTTTACACCAAAGATTTTATATTTAAAAATGTATCATTCTTAACTGTTAACCTATTAATTTTTTCTTTGATAATTATATTAAAAAAAACATTTACGTAATAAATGTCAATAAATTTTCATGTAAATAAAAAAAAAATAAAAAAAAATATTTTTAAGATTATTACTTTCTCTAAAAATTTCTTTAAAAAAACATTGAAAGATCTTACAATGCTTAAATATGTATTTTCTTTGTGTATAACGTTGAGTGTGCGCCGTATCTAGATTGAATTATGTATAAGTCTAAACACTGTTACTATATTTATATGATACTTATTTATTTAATATGTTATGGTACGTAGTACAAAGTTACAGAGTCTTGGTCTCTTTGCACAAGGAACAAGACATGTAACCAACTTTAAATTTAAACAAATTTATTTCTTATTAATATTAATGCTATCCTTGTGATTTTTAAATAAAAATATTTTTCTAGTAAAAACTATACTATATATTGAAAAAAATATTTTAATAAAATATATTAAATTTTAATAAAATATTACCAGAATGGAATTTATTGAAATACTGCTAGTAACTATTAATTAATGTGGGAACAAACAAATGAATAAAGAAGAGTAAAAACAATGGTTCTGATTACTGTGTAGTAAAAAAAAAATTAACTTACAGATTTTGCCTCGTTACTATACAAAAACCTAAATAAAACGCCTTAAACAGTGCACCCATACAGGCTACTGATTGATATAATATTGTATGATTTTTTTTTATATGTTATTGTTGTGTCCAAATTGAGATTTTTTTTGAAATCGTCAAAGAAACAAAATGACATAAAACACAGATCTCTATAAGTTTTCGGAATAAATAAATTTTCGGAATAAATGAAGGGCATTTCGAATTTACTTCATTATTTGATTAAACTAGGGCAACTTTACACCTTTTTTTATGTACATACCTACATAGTATGGTATATAATATGAGTACACATGATTTATAATATCATATACGCCTAAGTAAATGTAAAGCATGTCTTGGACAGCAAAACTTTATGACTGGATTAGTGAAAGTGATATGTAAAGACGTGCTACGGTTACCAGAAATGACGTCTACGCGGCTACAGATTTTGTATTGCTATGTCAAATATAAATTTTTTCGTTATACATTACATATAAATGAAGTTCTTTGTAATAATTATATTGTGGGGCTCTAATTGAGTACCCATAGAGTTCAATATCTATTGGATAATACATCTTAATGCGGTGTAATAAAACACTTTTCGATTTATAAAATCAGTTAAATATAAACATAATTCGATTCGTATAATCAAATAAAATTTAAATATAAACATAATTCGAATTTAAATTTGAATTTTAAGACTTAAATTTTATAGTTAGACCTTCCTACCTTATCTTTCATATGGTTTTAATGTAAAATAATTTTTCGCTGATTGATGGTTGAGAATATTATGAATTCGTTCAAGCCTTATTTAAATTTCCATGAATGATACACCGAAGCTCGTAGGAAAGGGTTTTCTTACAGAAATTTTTCATTATATGTTTAGAAAATTGTTTTAACTTGTGTAAATATTGTCGTCATTAACAAAGATTTATAATTCTTCCCCATGAATGACACAAGTTACACACTTCAAATAATTTGTTTCATAAATATTTATTTTTACTTTTAATTGCTCTGAAGTATTTATTACTTAAAGTATTTTTTTTTAATTATGCTTGAAATAATTTGGCTGAACAAGTTTTACCGATGTAAAACTAAATTATTCATTCTTTTATTACCAAATTAATTATTAATCTGTACTCTGAAGTGTTTTGATCCAACTTAAAAAGAGGGGTGTAATAAGTTTGACCTGTTGATCTGTGTATCTGGGTGTCTGTCTGTGGCATTCTAGCAGTCAAGTCAAACTCGTGGATGGATTTGATTTCGTTTTTTTATCAAATGCCTGGTTCATCGAGATGGTTCTTAGCTATGTTTGATCTAAAAAGAAACAGTCATTTCGGCGATATTGAGGTTTTACTGGTGCGGGTGAAAGGTTTTTATGCAAAGGTTTTTTATGAATTAAAATTAAAAAAATCCTCGATATAAAAAGACCTTTAAAAAGAATAAAAATAATATTATTATGTACTTATTGAAGTCGTTACGTCGGAAGACCGTTGTACGTTCGTTGATGATGGCGTCTATTTTACGATTCGATATCGTAATTTCTTTATTTGCCTTGTTAACTTACTTGCATTTCAATTTCTTTCTTTATTAAACGGTCACCGACGCAACGAATTCAATAAGTACATAATAATATTATTTTTATTCTTTTTAGAGGTCTTTTTGTATCGGGGGTTTTTAAATTTTTAATTCAATTTTTTTTTTGCTTTTTGAAGTTATGTTACTGGTTTTTGAATTTTACTAAATGAAACTACAGAGACACAATTTTCAATTGTTTAAGTATTTCTATTAATCTATCCTAATATTATAAAAAGGAAAGATTTGTTTGTTTGTTTGAATTGAATAGGCTCCGAAACTACAGTACCGATTTAAAAAAATCTTTTAGCATTAGAATCTTACATTATCCCTGTCAACATTGCCTATATTTTATAATCATCATCATCATCATCATCACTAATATTATAAAGAGGAAAGATTTTATTGGTGATTTGAATTGAATAGGCTCCAAAACTACTGGACCGATTTAATAAAATATTTTACCTTTAGAATCCTACATTATCCCTCTGATGTACAAAGGTTATATTTAATACGAGAAATATATATATTATATTTAATAATTTAAGGATCCGCGTGAAAGTTTTGACAATGTAATAAATTATAAATGTATTAAGTAATATGATTCAAGACTTTTTCATATGAGTAGGTAGATAGGTAGGTTTCATATACGAATATTAATAAATATAAACATTTAGAGTTAAAATGATTTACTTATAACACTATGATGAAGGGAATTATATTATCACTAGCTGTTGCCCGTGATTCTTTATGAGTACGATCATAAGTAATATTAATATATTTTTTACAGTCTACGTGGTGGCAGTCACGGGCAACAGCTATCCCTAATAAAGTACTTTACCTGAGTAAGTAAGTGTAAAAACCTTTTGGCCTTCATAACAAGTCTTTTTTTCTATATAGCCGAAGCCGCTGGAAACAGCTAATTACTGTATAAGAACCTCTCCCCCGCACGAATAAAACGTCAATATTTTGGACGACGACGACGACGAGACGAGACGACGACGAGACGACGAGACGACTGTTTCTATTTCGACCAAACATGGATAAGAACCATCTCGACAAACATAGCTTTCGATTAAAAAAACCGCATTCAAATCCGTTGACGCATTTGGCTGCAAATTTGAAATTTGCCACAGACAGACACACAGATATACAGAGACACAGATCGACAGGTCAAACTTATAACACCCCTCTTTTTAGTCGGGGGTTAAAAAGAATAAAAATAATTTTATTATGTACTTATAGAAGTCGGTGCATCGGGAGACCGCTTTTAGAGTTTTTTTGTATGGGGGATTTTTAAAATTTTAATATTTTTGTTTTTTTTTTGTAAATTATTTGAACTTAAGAACCTTTTTGGAGAGGTATTAATAAGAGTTTAATAAATTATTTTCTTTTATTATTTTAAACCATAAAGCGTCGAGCTTTTTACATGAACTTTTCTAATACCCTTCCAAGCTTAATTATATTTACTTTATTAAGCATTCAGTGAGGAAAAAAACCTATTTGATATGACACAACATTTGATTGTCTGGTTACCATTATATTTGTAGAGATGCGTCGGATGTGACCGACTTAGATGGACGATTCCCCCATAGGACCTCTATCAACCGCTAGAATTATACTAAAACTATATTTTTATAATTCAATACAGGTTTCAATTCAATTCAATTCAGGTTTCAATTCAGGTTTCAATTCAATTCAATTCAGGTTTCAAATTAAGATCCATTTAAACTCTTGTAGGTAGTAAAAATACATGCATCAAGTATTACCATTGCTAGTATTAATTAAAAATAGAGAACAGAATTTTCTTTCACCATGTCATAAAGAAATAAAAGTAAATAATAAACATATTTAAATTGCTTATTTTTATTAAACTCCCTTATGTTCATTTAATGTTTATTAGTTTTTTTTGTAAATAACTTTATATGCAAATGTTTTATTGAGAAGCGGATAAATATATTCCTTTGTATACATGATATGGTGTGGTTGTTGTAACATTTTTTCAATATTGTTGTGAATAACATACAAATTATTTATGACACAGATGGTTATTTGTTCATTGCTACTTCTTCATCACATTCTCAGATCACGATTAATGACAGTTATTTTTTTATTAATTCGTGTAATAAAATATTACTGAGGAAAAGTCTGTAATTATAGTTTATGAATAAAAATTGATCTCAATATTAACTTTTTTCAAATAACATACCAATAACGATCTCAAAGTACACTCACACTCATAAAAACGCCCTATGGAACATATAAAAATTGTTTCATGTGTGAATTGAATCTACAACCTTTCCATCCTCAGCGATCAGGGCCCTAAACACTAGACTATATTAATAGAAAAAGTCTTAATTAAGTACTGGGTTTTCTAATTGTTCATTTATATGATTTAATTCTGTAGTACTAAAACGGAGACTCTGACGATTAAATTATCTAACGTTTGTAATTGATTACATTCGGCATTCATGAGGAAAATATATTTTAGAATAATTTATAGCATTTTTGTTTGAATGGCTAACATAAATAACTAAATGCTAATATGAAATGAATGCTAATGAATGTAAATGTAGAATCTCTTTTATGTAAACGGTTAGTTTGAAACAAAGAACGCTTAATATTAATAGTTGTAAAAAAAAATTTGAACTTCAACACCATCTGCCAGGGCCAACTACAGCAACGAACAATTCAGTTAGTGACCTGGAAGAAGTGTTTTCAATGCAATTAAAATAACCTTACAATTTATCGAGACGATTAAGAAAAGAGGAGGTAAACAATCTCAAGGACAATCTAATCATATTTGAAAGAATGCCAAGCTATCTTGTTTATGGAAATAAGTATTCTTTCATTTAATAACATTACTAGAATTAAAAAAAAAAAATTATTATTAAAAATACAAAAAGAGCCAATAAAAAAAAATACGTTACTGTACATCCTATAAATATTTAGGGTTTTACCTAAATGGAAAAATAATTTAAACTAGGTCCAAAATGCAATTTGGTAAATAATATGGAAAAATGCTGAGTCTAGTACATGTTATCAATTTATTTTGTGAAAGTCAGCCATGTGGATAAAAACATTCATAATATGAAACCACTAGTAACTGAATCATTATAGGATTTACTTTAGTGGACTGTATTTTGCATTACCTATATAAAAGAACTAAACAATACAGTATATATGTTTTATTTTGTTTCCTGGGCTTAGAGTTTAAATTAATCCATCAAATATCCAACTTATTCAAATCGTCAAATATGTAACTAACAATGAAACACATGTAATTTAAGGATGTATATATTTTGTCATTTAGGTCGGAAATATAAGCGTACTCTAAACATTTGAAACTTTATACTTGTAGAGCTCCAACAAACAAATTTCCAAAGATTAAACATTTATGATAAACAGGTATTGTAGACTGAGAAATGAATAAAAGTTGTAGAAGTGGGAGTCTGAGGTATAACCGCAAAATCTCTATATAATTTACCCAAATATCTTACTAAAATATCTTAAAAATCCTTTAGAACTATCTCCACCTCGATTTTAAAACATATTTTAAACTAATCCCACATGCATTAGTTGGTCCGTATCAAAATTGGCTAGGTTATTTTAAAAATTGCATGTTAGAATAGTAGATTAATATAAAAACAGACGTAGCAGTGCTTCATATGCTTTATATTTATAGATTTAATACTATTTAGTATTTATACATACCTATAATAAAATAAAATAAATATTGGTAGGGGCTATTATTACGATAAGACAAAAAAATATGGATTGGTAAAACTTTTAAGTAATAAGTTTTACCAATCCATCCATCTTTTAAGCAATTATAAGTAACAAAATGGTTTAAAATTTTACTAAAAATAGGACAGTTAAAGTCGCTGGAAATACTTACTACTACTACTACTACTACTGTACTTAATCAAATTCGCCAATCCTAGAGTTTTTAAGGGATCTGTAAATAATTCAACCTTAGATAATGTAATAATACCTGAAACAAAAATCATGTGCTATTTTTGGCTATAATAAATAATAAATAAGCCTTTTGTTTCCTTAGTAAAAGTTTACAAATATCAAGAAAATGTTAGTTGCTTTTTTACAATTATGTAATTAGCTAGGTAATTATTCGGTTTATACAAAATACATTTTTAGCTCTGTAGAGTAAAGGCCTCCTCCAGTTTTCTCCATTTAGATCTGTCATTTGCTTTTTCAATCCAATTTTTTCCTGCAATTTTTTTAATTTCATCTATGGCTATACGTCTTACTTATATTATAAATGCGAATGTAAGTTTGTTTGTTACGCTTTTACACAAAAATTACTCAACTGATTATTATGAAACTCTTTACAAAAACTTTTGGAGGTATTAGAAGTAACAGGATACTTTTTATAAAAAAAAAATATTTTTTTTTAGTTAGTAGTTAAAAAAAATTGAAAGATAAAAACATTGCTTGTCAATAAACACGTGGACGAAGTCGCGGGCAACAGCTAGTTCTAAATATATAATCGTTAAACTTTCGATGTGAAATCGATAAGATATTAGAGCGTGAGAAGTAAAAATCATCTACCGGCATTTATCACCTGCCATTATTGAAGATATACACACATAGCACAGCTCGGTAATATGGTTATAAAACAACCGCCAAGTGCGAGTGCGTGCTAGCTAGTATTTATGAAAAACAAAAAAAACACGTTTCTTGTATGGCAGCCCCTCTCCGCTATTTATTTTATTTTAATTTAATGATATATAACTAAATATTCTGTAAATATTTCAAGCGTCTACTTGTTTCGGTTATTAAAATAAAAAAAAAAAACATAAAGTTGAGGTTATAGCGGCAACAGAAATACATTATCTGTGGAAATGTCAACTGTCTACTTATCACAGTTCAAGAAACTGGAAACAGATATAAATAGATATACAGACAGACAGCAGACAATCTTAGTCCGCTTTTAGTGCCGTTTTTACACTTTTTCAATCTTAGAATATTTTTAATGTGCATTCATGTACTATTAAAAAATATTTAAATGCAATTGCTTTTAAGTGCGTGTATAAAAACATAATAGCGCTTCAGCTGTAGAAATAACTATTTTAATTACTTTTTCTCCATCAAGACGATTTTATTTAGTCGTCTTATTTTATAATAGAATTCAAGACATAAAAGAATTAGGTGTCGCCGTCATAAAATTTAGCTGATTGTTGTTTACTTATTGAATATTAATAATAATAATTTTTATATACCGTTAAAAAAATAAACTTCCTGGCCGCTAATAAGCCAACTATTATCGAGGAAAATTTTGAAAAATATGTATGTATGTACAGTTTTACTCTTATTATCAAACCAATTTATGGGTTCCTGTACATAAAATATTTTCTCGCTGTAAAATGTTATCGTTTAAGTTGACTTATAAAACATGTGGGACTCTTTGATTGGACTCATAAATAGTTAGAACTACTAAGGCTTTGGTTGTGCTTTTAATACCGAGGGAAAGTGATACGTGTGTAGTTCAATTAAATTTCATGCATTTCAGGTTTCACATAGTCATTCGTTTTATCGTTTCAAAGGTTGAGAACTTCTGTCGCCGTATGTACCTATAGTTAGCGGAAATATTCATTTATTTCATCAACATGTAATTATAGTATCATAACAGCATAACCTAATGCGATGCTACAAGTAACAGCATTTTTAAGATTTCTTTTAAGAAGAATTTTTAATTATCCTCTGAGCAATTTACGAGATTTTCGACAAACTATCCGAAAATAAATCGACATGCATTGAGATTACATTCAGCTTCCGCAAAGCTTGCGACATGGAAGAATTCTTGAGTAAATTCAATTTAAATGATGGTAAGTAGAATACTTCAGGTTGACGTGTTGCGCACACCTTAGACATATGAAAATTTATTAGACCGAATATGTCTGTGTGGTGTATTCAGCCACGTAATACGCCAATCACATTTAATGAGGGCACCGTTTCACTGCACCGACAACCTATTGTACCCGGTGATACCCATGACGAATAAACTCGGATACATGAATGGAAAGTACGAATACACACCAAATTATTTAGATATAAAAATCGTATAAATTTGTTTTAATTTTTTTCTAACATTTGTATATATTTATACTCCTGCGAACTCCAGATAATGGCATTCGATTGAAGATGTCTCCTTATGAGGGCGTTATACATTTTTTTTTATCACATGTGTGTAGTCGAAATCATTGCATTGCCTTTAAATAAAACCTAGTAACATAAAAAATAAGGCATATAGAGACCAGGATATTATATAACTATTATTATATATCACCTCGTTGGTCGACTGGTTAGCGCGGAAGCCTAACGTATAGCGACTCAATATGGCTCAGGTTCGACTCCCGACAGGCATGTATGTGATGAACATATGATTTCTGGGTTTAATTGTTTATTAAATATATTCTCAGTATGTTTTGTATCGTTGTCTAACACCCTTAACACAAGCAAACAATTTGCTTACTTAGGGGTTAGATTAATGTGTGTAATTTGTTCTGTAATATTATTATTATTATATTACGAGTACATCTCGTCCTTTAATACATTGTCTTTGGAATTATTCGGGAGTAATCGGGGCTGTATATTCATAAACTGATTAAATTAAACTCCCCTCAATCGTCCTCAAACCACCCCATTAACGACTTTCTACACACACATTTCTACTATAATAATTTGACTCATCTTGAGCCTAAGTAAAGTACCCAAAGAACAGATACATCGCCTGGACTTGTCTGACATACAACATACCTTTCCATGAAGCTTCTCGTTGTTTTTGTCATTTGAAATGTCTATCAAATTTTCTGTTACATTTTTTATAGTACTCTTTGTATAACTAGAGAGTTATACACACACAAGCACAGAAAATTAACATTTCATACGTCTGTATGGAATGTTAAATTTATATGCATGTGAGTTCTCCGTTAAAATAACTTCATTTCACTCAAGAGGATATTCGATGGATTTTGTTAAGGTCCATCGAATTTAACATTTATATTCTACCTTATTTCATAGAATATAAATATTTTCTATCAATTTAGGTAAACCGTATTTTAAAGAAAGTATTGATGATCTTTCATCACTCTTTAGTATCTTTATATTAAAGTAGTATAGTTAATAATAATGAAGAAAATTAAAAAAAAAATACATTTTTTCCTTTAACCTAGTGGTTAAAGGAAAACTTTTACAGTAATAAACTTGTGAAGATGATTTAAAGTTTGCAAGGATTAAAATTGGCCTCCTGAGAAATTATCTTCTAGCTGTCTGCGTTGCTGCTGTGAAATATTGAAATAAAAGTATGAAAATATATATAGTATACAATAAAAATATTGTTTTGGTTCTCATGACTAACAAAATCAAAACTAGTAATTATTATATTAAGTTCTTAAATTACATCATTATTTAATTCAATATTTACATTTTGTATATATTCTAGCTTTCGATTCTATTTTACTTGTAGGTATGTCAAGACTCCTAAATAAATAATGTTTCGTTTAAACCGCATAGCTGAAATTGTTGAATTGGTTAAATTTCTGTTACCTCGTATATATAATAAATATCATAAATATAACGACGTTTTATACTGTGACTTTTATTTTTATTATATATACCGAGAATAAATTTAATTTACCTTAAAAAGATCGAAAGAAAGATCGATCAAAGATTGAAACATAGTGTTGCACGTTTTTGTAAATCCTTAAATAGATTACAAAAGGTCTACCCATTTTCAATTTAACAGCTTTCATTACATTTAGTATCGCCTGCCAGCTTCTTTAGTATAAATTAAAGGTTTTATTATACCCATAAATAAAAGTCTAGAAAGCTGACCATTTAGTTATAGTTCTAGCTATCAATCTATATCTGATATACCTTGCATTGAATACGCGTGTAGTTTTTATGTAGAAAGCATTTTAATACTATATCATTTTCATACGGTCTAAGGATTTGAAATTGTCTATTAAGTGATGATATCTACCCGATCATTAATATAGTATATATGATTTATTGATAAGTTTAGGTTTTTTAATATGTATGCCTATATTTAAAACCCACCGATTGTTAAAATAACATAAATGATTATTGAGCAAGTGTTATAATAATAAATTACTATAACAATCAGTCAAATGTTATCACATGTTATCACATTTGACTGAGTGATAATTCTGATATTTTTTTTATATTTTGTATGGATACCTTATTTTCTTTTACATATACCAAAATCGACAAATGAAACACCATTTAAAAAGCGATAAACATTTAATGTCGAAAAACTCTCAGAGTGGAAATTTAATTTTTGGAGGTTTAAGGTTGTAAAAATAAATTAATAAATTCAGGGGAAAATTCGTGTGCTATTACTGTATTTTAAGATGAAGTAGCAAATTAGATCAATCCAAGTATCAGGAACGTCAACATTAATTTGAGTAGGATTCAAAGGTATGATTTTCAAACTAAGAGACATGCGAATTGAAATTAATTTCTGAGAAAAGGTAGAGTCAGACAACTAAGTAAAGAATCAGTTTCAGGTGTACTAATTTACAAAACTAATTCAACTAAGGACTGCCTATAGACATAGTAATAACTTAATATCTAAATCTTCATTATAATTTACTATTTTTATTAGAAAGTTAGATAGCATTAAATGTATTTATTACAAGTTTTGGATATTAAATATATTTATTGTAAATTGTTTTTAATTAGAAAGTTTGGCCTGCTATATTAAGGAAACTGTTGAATTAACTTTTTGTACTGTAGTTTAATCTTCAACACCTAAAATGTTTGGGTCAGATATATTGAATAAAATAGTCCCCGCAATAGATATCATATTATTATTATATTATTTATAAATGTACAGTAAAACGTTATGTTTTTAAAACATGAGCGCATTTACAGCGAGTGCTATTTATGACAATGGAAAATACTTAGGAGCTTTTATCGCGTTTTCAGTGTCTCAATTTTTGGTAGTTAGGTAGTTACACTCACGCAGACATTCAAACGCTCGAATGTTTGCGTAGAAGTATTTTGGTCCATAGGCTGCGATCTGGACACATTCCATTAAACAGTTATTTTATATTTAATGAATAAATCTGACTTCCCTAATTGTCAACAGTGTGCCAAGGTAGAAGATGTCCCGCATATATTATATGAATGTACAGCGTTAAGGAAGAAAATGATTAAGGGTCTTAGATTAAACTGTTAAGATGTTGGTGTGTTCCAAGGCATGTTCCATTTTTGAAATCTTAGAGTAAAATACGATGGGGCTGGCATGTTTCATTAAAAACAAAAGCTCTTAAATAAATTAAGAAAAAAAAGTATTGTGTACTCTTGTGCTATAATCAAACTTTAAACTTATGCTATAATCAAACTTTGAACCTTAAAGCTTTGAAAATTTGACTAAATTGTATTAGTTAAACCGTATAATAAGATAAAACCAACAAAAACAGTCAAACGTGTCCTTGTGTTGTAAACCGTTCGTAAATATATCCACGAGTGGCCCGACCATTTAAAAGAGTGAATTAAAGCTAAGGACTCACACTTTGAATAACTAGTTTAGTAAGATATCTTTTTCACTCTACATAACATATAAAATTTTAAAATAAAATATTTTTTTTAGTATTTATCGGATATATTCTTTGTAATAGAACTTTTGGCTAGACTAGGTAGATAAGCCTAATATGACATTAAGTTAACTATATCCTTGGTTTTAAAATATCCTTTTTGCTGAAATTTTGGAAAACATGAAGCATTACTGAAATCAAATTACAAATCCATTAACCTGAATTCCAATTAATTCATTTAGGACATTCGAATTTCGTGGACCACAGCACTTTGAACTGATATCTGTACTCGAAAGTGATTATTGGGAACTGCATTTGGAAGTTATAGAGCTGTGTATCTACTGTTAGTAATATTTATTTATAATAATTTAAATGTTAAATACATCGGAATTTAAAAGTTTTAATTCATAAGTTTCGAAATAGTTTACAATAGTAGCGCTACCTACGTAATTAATTATGGAATGTTATTTTGTATTTATTTAGCATAGCATATTTTAATATAATGTTTAATTTTATTAATTATTAGAACTTATTATAAAGTATAAATAGTACCATCTGTAAGTTGGTTATAAAATTGTAAATTACCCTCACCTAAATATTTTAATGTCAAAATATTATACAACGAGTAGTAAGGGCTGCTCTCGCCCATTCTATTACAAGTTGGATATTGAACATTGAAGTGCAAGTACTGTGTATTAATGAAATAAGTCCTAACACTAGCTAAATGTCACATAATAGTAGAATTTTAATAAGTAATTTTGGAATTTGATCTAACTCCGGTACCGTCTAGTTAACAAAGTTATATTTTTAGACTTTACAATTAGTCTTAACGTTGTATATAAACCAATTTAAAAAGCATTTTAAGATTTTGCGAAGTGCTCTGGTAATGTATAACTTGAGCAATGGTTGATTCACTATTTTTTATATATATTTTATTTGTTTTTTTTTTATTTGAATTTTTATTTTAATTGAATATTACACATATAATCATTTAGCATCACTGTTTTAAGTTAATACAGTAGTACACAGTGCTAGGCATGGAATAGCAGTTAATAAAATTTACTACTTACTTTACTTGTAATGTAGTATCATATACTACGAATAATCTGTTTCTATTTTTTATACATAGATTTTTTCAAACCAACCGTTTTTGGGCCGAGTTTGAGCCTGTTAATTTCATTTGAATATTTTTCACCAAAACCTTAGAACCATTTGAGAGATAGCAATTACGTGCTAAATAAGTATTCTAAATAAAATTGGTTTCGTTAAATTAAAATTAAATAATGATAATAACTTTGGAAATACCACCATAATAAAGTTTTATTTATAATGATAGGATTTAAATAAATTATAGATTATACATATGTTATTTAGTAAAGTTATTTAAATTTAAAAACACATGTTTTTATACAGGCTCGTGAAAGTTTCATATTTTTGTTATCATTTGAATGCATTCATTTGTAAGTATTTTTATGTTTAATATATGGCCCTTAGATATTAATAACACAAGGTGCCACTACTCTCAGAGTATAGTGAAACTAATGAAGATAATTATTAAATATTTATAAGTATTATAGATATGGTTTATAAAGGCTTAGAAATGGTAGAAGTGGGAAAGAATACATTTTGATACTAGAACAGTATAGTTTTAGGAAATAAAGAGCTATTTTGTCTAATTTGTTATTAAAAAACTATCTTGTAAAACATTAATTTATTTAATGTTTAAGATTATTTTATCCGTTCTGCTTTTAGATCTAGCATAGCATAGATCTAAGTATAGCATTTGAACACATAAATCATACAATTTATCAAATGTTAGATATTGTTAAAAAGAGGACCCGTCCTTATCTATAATTTAGAAACAACAAACAGTGAAGAAAATTTAAATTTAGAATTTAAAATTTATTTCTACAGTGTTCCCAAGAGTACTGTATTCTAGATTCAAATACAAGACTGTGTTTCCGTGAATAGGAAAACTTTTTGTTTTTAAAATGCTTCTTTCATGAAACTCAGACATTTAAAATAAAAGCAAATACAAAGTTCCACAACAAAAAATATATAAATACAAATAAATTATTTCAATGATTGGTACATTTAAAATCTTTAGTTGTCACATTTTTTGTCAATCTTATGTTTTTAACCCACCTGAAATAGAGAGGTGTTATATGTTTAACGTGTGTATCTGTGTGTTTGTATGTGACATCGTAACAGCCAAACAAATAAACGGAATTAATTCGGTTTTTTTTGTATCGAAAGCTTGGTATATCGAAATGGTTCTTGTTTGGCGGAAATAAAATCAATCGTCTCTAAGATATTGCGCTTTTATTGGTGCTGGTGAGAGGCTTTTATGCAATATTGATAGTTAAACCACCCCGTTAGGCTATACGTTAGGCTTGGGGCTTGGGTTCGATTTCCAACAGGGACAGGCAAGTATGTGGTGAGCATGGATGTCTGTATTTTTTTGGTTTAGTCGTATATTAAATATATTCTCAATATTTATAATATGTATTCGTATCGTTGTTTAGCACCCTTAACACAAGAAAATAAGTTACTTATTTAGGGATTGAATCAATTTGTGTATATTGTCATGATAATATTATTAATATTATAATAAAAACCTAAACACGAGAATATCAGGGTGTTTATAGGTTCATTTAGGACAATATTTAAATCAGTAACAATACTTTACAGCAAATAAAAAAAAATACCTTCGTTACAAAAAGACTTCTAAGAAGTATAAAAATAATATTATTGGAGTCGTTGCTTTGCATTTATCAATTCAATTATTTAATATTACTCGATACAGTAACATGAGATGGTAAGAAATCATAGCAACTTGGTTTTGTTAAAATTTTTATATTCTACAATATTTATGATTCATGTATACATTTTTTTGCAACCTAGGTTTTAGTTCTCATTTACATATGCTATAACAATATAACAAAAGAGTACATATTTATTCAGTTACATAATAATTATTAACTTATTTTCAGATATCTTCACAAATGGAAGCCCAAGAAAAAAAAACAACGTACAAGTGAACGAAACGTTTAGGATGTCTTACATAAATACCACTACCGATGGCGACATTCAATATGCCTGTTTGTTTACAAAGTGCTACAATGAATCACAAAGGTGGAATAAAACTGATAACAATCATACTCTACCACTGGAAATGGTTTGTCTTTTGAAACCAGAACCGGAGGACTATTTATCTTCAACGACTTTTCAAATATGCGTCTATGTTATGTACGGTATTATATTTATAGTGGCTCTATTAGGTAATGGACTTGTGTGTTTCGTGGTGCAATCTTCTCCGCGCATGAAAACCGTTACCAACTATTTCATACTAAACTTAGCGGTTGGAGATATTTTGATGACTTTATTGTGTGTACCATTTTCGTTTGTGTCAACCCTTATTTTACGATATTGGCCATTCGGAAGAGTGATGTGTAAGGTTGTGAATTACTCTCAAGCAGTATCTGTATTAGTTAGTGCTTATACATTGCTCGCTATATCTATCGATAGATATTTTGTGATCACGCGTCCATTGCGGCCTCGGTTGGAAAAAACATCAGCAAAATTTGTCATGAGTGCTATGTGGGCCGGCGCGCTCGCTACTGCGTTGCCCATAGTGATAGTCTCAGATTTGCAGAAACCTTCTTTATGGCATCAAGTTTGTCAACTGTAAGTATACACTAATATCTATATTATGAGACTGAGCTTCTTAGCATTCCATGGATTCACCGTGCAGGTGCCGGGCCTGCAAGGAGAGGAGTGCAAATAATGCCTGGGACTTGTGGCCCAGGTGTAGGTTTAAGGGGCTCCTTTATGATGCGCAAAAACCCTCACCTTCACTGTCCATACTCCTCTTCCTACCTAACCAAATTAGGAAGAACCTACTAATGCTGCCTTTAAAATACATTCTAGAAATGAACCGATGCTTGTTCTAGAAAGGCCTTTAAGTTACTTATAGAGAGATTTTGCTGTATAAAGTATATTAGTAATATAATACCGCCATCTAAACAAAGTATACCCAGATGGGGCGTGTATAATCGCAGTACAAAACGATGTCTATGTAAAATGTTCTAAAAACTATAGTGGAACGATTTATGCAACATAGTTAATTACTATACTCAATTATTTTCAATATTAAAATGAATAAACTAAAAGATTGGCTGGACCTAGATAATAAAATCAGTTTTCTGAATATTCAGCATTTTAAATATTCCTTTAGAGTCTAGACCACTCTCTAGTAATCCGAGTGCTGGCAAGACCTTTAGGAGAACGATAATAATATTTATTTTTAACTCAAATTTCACTTTACACTAAGATTATACATAAAAAATATTACAAGTCATTCATCAATCAATTCATCGACTGTCGAATTATAAATCTAGTGTTAAAAGTTATGTTATCTTTCTAAAAACATCTATATCTACAAAGATAATATTTTTCGGAATGGATATGCTACTATATAAATATAATATAATCATTTGTCATCTCTCACCCTCCCTGCATGTGTGCGTGCTAAGAATTCTTATGTATGGGGCATTCAGTAATCTGAAAGTTCAAAAAGTTCTCACTATTGGTAGAGCGATAGACTTAAAAAGTTAGACTAGACTTCACATGTAATTAAAAGATAAAATAGCTTGATACGAAGATAATATTCATCATTTTTACGTTTTTCAATAATATAATATATAACAAATTTTAAAATTTAACTTTCTGCTGGTATAGTCGGGTAGTAGTTATATACTCGTATAGTATAGTTGGGTACACAAGTTAGGTATGTGACATAATCAAAGGCATTAAGTGCTAAATCTTCATTATTTTACTATTTCCAAAAAAGTTATTGTCTTCTAAATGTACCTGTCGGCGATACTCTAGGGGTTTCGGGTTTATTGTCCATTACAATGAAAATTCACGTAGAAGATAGCGTAGGGAATTTATTTACACACGAATGCTAGTAAAAACTGAACTCATCTAGGCTCAACTAGGATGCAAATTAAATAAAACTTGGTTTATTCAATAACATAATGAATTTTGGAGTTATAATAAATCTAATTGAGTTTTACTTTGATTGTTTATGCAACAATATTATTAAACAATAAATTGCATATCCAATGTTAACATATTTGTTGACATCGGATATGCAATTTCATATAAAAATAAGTAAAACAGTTGATGATTACAAATAATTATTTAGACACTAATTATAAATAATTATGGAATTTTTACAGCAATATAATCATTACATTACGATTTGCGCCCATACACTCTACTATTCTTTTTCTGTTTTGCTGATTGTAGTACTTTTTACATGATCATTTATATAAGAAAAGTATTTAATTTAATATTGCATTTAATTTAATAAAGAAAACTACCCAACTTGATTTAATCTATTGACTTATATTTTGTAACTCTTTGATAGTTTCTGTTTATTTGTGATACATCTATATCGTTACTGTATCATGATTGTAAATAGTGAGGTAACAAATGTTTACGTGCTTTGAGTTGGTTTACATTTAAATTGACAAGTTTGAACTGTTGTTTACCTTTGCCAAATAGAGGTTGACAGATAGCTTTCCCCTGTCGAATGTTGGCGCCGGCGATAGTGAACTTGGACGATTTCAGTCATCTCTAAATATAGTGTTTATATAATACATGTAACATCTTGTGTGAGTACAGGTATAATAAATACCTATACTCACATAAGATAAAAAAAAATATATATGAAAAAGAGAAAAAAATCTCTTTCGTTATATGCTACAGTACCTTACATTTTTATTTATTTTAATATATATTTAAATTTTTTAAGTGAATATATTATGTAAGTATTACGAGCTTCTCCCTGTTATTATAATCACGCAAAAAAGTTGGTTGAATGGGATCCCCTCTAAAATAATTATATTATTCGGTATTTAGTATTTATTGTTATAGCGGCAACAGAGATACAATAACGGTGAAAATTACAACTGTCTGTCTATCACGGTTCATGGGATACAACCTGGAGACACTCGAACGGACAGCGTAATCTTTGTAATAGCATTCCGTTATTACAATTTGGATACGGAACGCTAAAAAAGACAGTTATTCACTTGTAGTTTTACTGGTTGTTTTAATGAATATCCTCTATAATCCCTAATGTTTCGATATACGTTTGTCTGGCCTGTCTGACTCCAGGTTGTATTTCGCAGGTGATGTATCTATGCTGCCACTGTAATAATATTTTTTATATGTACGGAACCTTGAAGTCCAAAACGCAATTCACCAGTTTTTTCAACAACTCCGCCATTGGCAATCATATTATTCCTGTGTCGCAGGGAGTTCACAAACATAAATAACGCATATAAAGTACCCCCGACTCGAACAACAACCTGTGGATCTCACAAAGAATTGTTCGGTCGGTGGGAATCGAACCCACAGTTCATTCATTCATTCAGCAGTCAGGATCTTTAACTTGCTTTTGCTTTTACCGGAATAAACCTTTGTTTTCTTATATTTATTTTATTATATATTATTTGACGTCCGAAAAGCATATTAATGAGCATTTATAAATAAACAACAATTGTTTATCTATGATACGTAAGATATACTGTCGATGATAAGCAATTACTGTAAAATAGAAAGAATATGGGTAGGGAAAGGAGTGTAGAGGGTGAAGGCGAGCGTTTTTGCGCATAATAAAGGGGCTCCTTAAACCTACTCCTGGGTCGCAAGTCCCAGGCACTACTTGCACTCCTCTCCTTGCAACGCGATGGGCCCGGCACCCGCGCGGTGAATCTATGGAATGATGAGAAGCTTCGTCTTATGAAATGAATATTAAAATATTTTCTGTTTTCAGTGACGTTTGTATTGAAAAGTGGGCGAGTATAAAACAAAGCGAGCAGTATACCAGCGCTTTACTTATTTTGCAATTTGCATTACCTCTTGCGGCACTCGTATGTACATACGGTCGAATAGCCTGCATGGTGTGGGGGGTTCAAACCCCCGGCGAGGCCGAGAGTGTCAGGGATTCAAGGATACAACAATCAAAACTAAAGGTTCACTTCTAAGATTTTCAATTTAATTAATAGAAAAAGAATGCTAGATAGCTATCACCCTAAAATTTACAAATAACTAAAAAGAAATAGTTATGATTAGATATTGTTGTGGTTACGATAATATTAGAAAAGAAAATGTCAATGGAGGAATGTCTGCACGACATACCAACAGACGGACAAAGACTCCAAACGAATGCAATAGTTTGTGAAATAGGGTTACCAATTTTGCGACATACTATAAAAATTAAATCTAAAAAAATCTTGTAAACTAAAGGTATAAAAGCCATAAATCCCATATCCCACAAAAGAAAACAAGTAACATGAATATGATAACATGGTTGGAAAATATCGTAGTAGAAAACTGTTATCATATTTTTTAATACTAAAATTAATAGTAAATAACATTTTATTGTTACAAAAACAAATAAATTCTATCCTATTTTTCAGATGGTTAAAATGATGATCATTGTAGTAGCAGTTTTTACAATATGTTGGTTGCCTCTTAACGTATTCATAGTAAGTATAAAGTTGTAATAAAGTAATAGCATATGTGTCTCGTGTGTAAAGAGAAGATGATAGATTTCTTTTTTATAAAAAGTGTATTGATTGTATTATACATGTTATTTTGAATATTGAGAAGATTTATTATGAACACAAACCTATGCCTATATTTTAATGTAATTATCTTTCTGAACACTAAATAAAATTGATTTTTTTTCGTAGGTCTTGTGGACAATTCACGAAAACGATGAAGAATGGGGCAAATGGCCTGGAATGCCATATGTATGGTTTGTTAGTCATTGGTTGGCAATGTCCCATTCTTGCTACAACCCTATCATATATTGTTATATGAATGTGAAATACCGGAATGGTTTCCAACAGGTTTGGTTTTATTGTTTGATCTGCATGCAAACTATTATATAACTATTTTTTTTTAACTCTACGACTTGGATATTTTTTTACTACTATAAATATTTTATTGGTTAAATTATCGGAGTTACAGGCTTTGTTAGATTTTTAAAAGACAAATTATTATCGTCCCTAAATTTTATTTACTACAATTGTAGCCAACTTTACTAATTAGTAAAGTTGAAGACTCAAACTTAAAAAAAGACATTAAAAAAGACTTATACAGTATTTAAACCGTAAATACTTTTTAACTTTAGTCTTCAGATGCGCAATAAAATGAAAATAAAAAGAGATCGTGTACAGGTAACAAAGGTAACTTAGAGTTTCAGGCATTCAACCTTAGGAGTACATAAAAAACCTTTTTACCAAATGGGTATTTACAGGGGAGTAGAAACAGAAAACAGATTTATATTTTTATGTACATGTTGGTACTAGTCAGTATATTACTTTCCGTGAAAATTTGTATTTATAATAGTTATAACATTTATTTTGTAAATAACAATAGTTTGAAAATATCTATAAAATGTATAGCCATTTTAGGCTTACTTAAGTTTGTATAAATATGGAATGAAAAATAAACCGATACGGGCAGGGATTCAAACCCGCGACTACTAGGAAACCGTCCCGTCGCTCTACCAACTTAGCTACCATATATTGGTAGGTGATTTATTTAATTGACGTATTTTATTTTTCCATTTAGAAAAAAAATATTTTTTCTTTAATTATTAGATTAAGTTACATAGAGTATTCGTGAATTTTTTTTCTTTAATAATAATAATAATAATAATAATATCATTTATTGCCAGAAAATACATTCCATAGAAATAGATTCAATACAATCAATTGCTAAAGATATTACTCATATAGAGATACAAAGTGAATTTAACTTACAACAAAAGTTTATTTCATTAAGTTACATTGAATAAATTAAGTTAAGTAATGTCAGTTTTTATTATATTAAGAAAATATATTAAAACAAAATTTTATAATTTTAATCTACTATAAATAAATTAAAGAAAAGAAAATGTATTAAAAATATAAATTGATTATAAATATAAATTAAGTCAAGTAAAGTTTAATTAAATATAAATTAATTTAAATTATTAAAACATAACAATAAACACTCAATAAAAAATAAAAATCAAATTAAATCCCATTAAAACATATTAAAACAATAAAAATTAATAAATAAGAAAAGAAATAAAAATTTAAACAAAAACAAAATTTACATTATTATCCGTCATATACAATGCTCTAACACACTCCTTGTAGGTTTTTATGCACGTGAGACCAGTGTCTTGTCAAGTAACCAACATTCACTTCCACGGTGGCTTTAATAAGTTCGTTTTTACTCCGCAAGTAACGAAGCCATGTTGTAGCCGTAGTCTGTCTCATCAGTGCCCAAAAACCCTGAAGACGAATGACCGCAAACATTTCGGAGGCACTACAATAGCGTGGCAGCCTGAATATTAATCTTAGTGCATTATTATATTGCACTCTGATGGCATTTATGGCAGTTTGCGTGTATTTACACCACAGCACATTAGTGTACATGCTCGTACAGAAAGTGCGAAACATAACTCTTTTTACCTCTGCACTGCACTTGTGAAATCTACGTGAAATCATATTAACCCTAACAGTGATTGCTCTTCTTTGTCTATCAATATCGTCGATATCTGAGAGATCCTGCCTTATTATGTGCCCGAGATATTTAAAAGAGGCTGCAGTAGAGATGTCATTATTATTGAGGCTCACCGGTGGTACAATATCTGGACCTTTACCGTGACGGGAAACAACAAGTTTCGTTTTGGTGTTATTATATAGCATATTGTGTTCACGAGCATACTGCTCACAAATGTTTAGCAGTTTCCGCATCGCTCTGATGCTAGGCGTAAGTAACACCATATCGTCTGCGTAGGCAATATGGTTAGCGCACACATTGTTCACGTAACATCCCATACGAGCCTCAATTAATCTCTTGCTTAAGCCATCCATGTAGATATTGAAGAGACTAGGAGACATTACACCACCCTGTCTTACACTGTTTGATAGGTAAAATGGGCCCGGCGTATGGTTTCCCCATTTGACACAATTCTCTTGTTGTCCATACCAGACCCGAAGTATATTTACGACACTATGTGGTACTTTCGCCTGCTCCAAAGTGTTCCAAAGCTTAGAATGTGATACTCTGTCAAATGCCATACTCAGATCTAAGAAGCAGCCATATACACTAGTTTTTCTTTGAGTATAATATGTTACCGTTTGCTTCAGAGTAAATATTGCCATATCAGTTCCTGTGTTCTCTTTAAAGCCCATTTGATTATCACGTATTTTGATACTGTCTTTTATACGGTCATATAGAACTCTCTCGAATATTTTTGCAGTAATTGTTGCGAGAGATATCGGACGGTAATTGGATGGTTTTGATATATCAGCCTTCTGATTTTTTAGTACGGGTATAACGGTCGTTTTAGTCATTTCTGGTGGTAAATGGCTACGCATAAGCATAGCATTAAACAAGGCGCTTAACAACCTTAACAAGTGTGGGCAGGAGAATTGTAGGTGTTCTGCGCTCAAACCATCGTGGCCCGGTGATTTTTTGAGTCTTTCGCTATTTATAGCTCTTTTTGTCTCATTATCCCTGATAGTTATCCCGGAGTTGCCTTCTATATTACATGGAATTGAATCAGCAGTTTGTTGGTATCCAAAATGATTGGCCATCAAATTCCCTATATCTTCTAATCTAGTATGCCCGTCAACCTCCAACGCTAAGGTATCCGTATGAATCTTCATAGATTTAATCGTCTCCTTCCAGAAATTCTTAAAATTATTAGTATGTAGACTCATAGCCAACTTATCCGCTCGTATACTTTCTGATTCATTGAGACATTTTTTGAACTCTTTTTTAAAAAAATTCTTTGAGTTAATTCTTGAGGTAGCAATAGGTCCCGTGTTAGGTCTACCGTTAATCAGCCATCTGATGTAGGCTGCCCTCGAGTGATCGTAACTTTGTTTCACTCTGTCATTCCAACCTGGAATGTTTCTTCCCTTATGTTGACGTCTTTTTTGGTATTTAAATGCTCTTGAGGAAGCAGATGTCTGCTTAGATGTAATGATATTATTGTAATTCATGTTTATACTGTCCTCAGCTTCCTTATTACTTGCATCCTGTAGTTTTGAGAGATTTATAGGTTCTATTCTCAACAACCGTTTACTTACTTCCTTCATGTAATACGAAATATCTTGATCATTCCTAGGACACCACTTGAATGACGATGGAAAATTATCTTTTTGCACCGTTGAGGAGCTCAAACATTCTATGTCCAACGTTACTGACACAGCCCTATGATCCGACCAATCCATATCATATTGAATCGATATGTTCTCTATTTTGGATTCTAAGCTAACTGAAGACATACAGTGATCGAGCCAGGAGCATCACTTACAAATGTGTAACTATCACAAGCCAGGCGTTGAATATCGCAGCAAACAAAGTCGTTTTCTAAAGAAAAAATTAACAATTCTCTACCGAACAATCTATTAGGGTCTGCATTAAAATCTCCCATGATGATACAGTCACGGCAATCCTGTTCGTCCACTATTGCTGTTATAATAGATAAACATTGTGTGAACTCCTCAAGGTTATCATAACTTTCAGTTGGCATGTATACAGTGAACAAAAGCAATCTCTTTTCTCTCAAATTAATGAGTATCGCTGTAACTCGTGGCGAACCGCAGTCAACAGGCTTTGCATTTATATTTTTGTGCCACAAAATTCCAACACCGCCAAAAGGGCGGTAAGGTCTTTATTATTATAAAATTTGTTAATTGTTTAAATAAATAATTATTATTATAAATACTGTAATTTTTAAACTAATAAATTATGTATTACCGTTATTTCAATGAAGTTATCTTTTGGAAAGTAAGACTTACTGTCTATTGGAAAGTAAGACTCAATTCCAATAAACCCTTGGTTAGGAGAAAAAAACATCTAAATCGTAACCAATGAGCTTATAATCTTTTTTGTTGTAGGTACTGAGAAGGGTCCTGCGTCTCAATACTAATGAGAGGATACGCTCTTATCACCGTTCCAGTGTGTGCGAGAGAGTGCCACTATCAGGTCTAATGCCTTACTTATAATAATGTTAAACTTTTTTCAAAAATATCCTTATAATATCAGTGTGTGCAATATATATTATATTTATAAACCGTCACTAATAAATTCTTCATTCATATGAGTTGCCTTTGCTTAATTTGTAATCAAAGCTTCCATTTCAGAAGTTTTACGGAATACTGGATCACAAGCTCATAGAGGTCTCCCCAGATGTAAGTGTGGAATACGCAGCTCTTCTATTACTGTGGAAGGAAGGAGATGTTCTTGTTCTTCAATAATGCAAAACAAATCTTCTACAACGTTTATATCAAATCCTCCAGCTCGACCTCTGTCTATTCGCTCTCAATATCATTAAAAATATTTAGACAGAGAAAGATATAATGTGGGGTCATTCGTTTTCAGTAGCATTAAAATATTGAGACAGAGAAAGATATATCTTTCTCTGTATATTCCATTATATTCCATATTATAATGTGGGGTCATTCGTTCTCTGAAACTTATCTGAAATATGTATTATAACTTAAAGTCTAATATTAGTATCTGACTTTTTGTTTTGTTATTTGATAAAAGGAGCAAATTAAGATCATGTGTCGTAATAAATTCCGTCTTAAAGTATAAATAGAGTATTTAACACTCTTGATTTTTATTCCATTCATTCAATTTCTCATAATGTCAATCAATTTATTAAATAATTCTACGTATTTTGGTGTAGATGATCTGATTATTTTCAATAACATGTTAAAAATAAATGTTATGTAAAAAAAATAAGAGAATTGTTAAGTAGAAAATGTAAATAATGTACGAAATTAATTAATAAACTATATTACAAGAAAATTAATAACTTTGATTTATTTTAAAAGCGTTGACTATTGTATCAAATATTCCATTTATTCGATTACAATATAAGCTACAAGGCTAGCTGTTGTGAATAACTGTGATGTTGCATTTTTTGACAGCACTCAAATATAAATACACACACACATTCATGTTTACCTCTTTTATCTTTATATTTCCTTAAATTTTATTAAATCTTAAAACAATAAGTTTTTCTTTTTAACTATTACATTGTCACACTCTTCTGACACAGGTTTTTGTAAAGTTAACAGAAAAGCTCCCTTACCATGTTTAGTTTTTTTTTAATATATGAAACAAAAAAATGTCGTCCTTAATCCTCTTACAAATATTCATAAAGCTTCTATTTTATGCTTGGAAAGGAGCTTAACATACAACGTAACTCTTCTAGTTATTTAAAGTTTAAATATAATAAATTTCTTACTGAACGCGATATATAGTTTGACATTATTTTTCATATTATTATATATTTTTTTTAATATTATATATTATTATATATTGTTCTTGTACTTATCGTCTTATAAACGGGCTGAAAAGTTAGATAAAAAATAATAAAGAAAAATAAAAAGAAGCACTTGGTATATTTATATGGATTTCCAATCATCAATAATAGAACCATTATTCTAAGTTGATATCTTATAATCACCTAATGCACAGACACAGACGAAACTTCTTAGCATTCCCGGGATTCACCGAGCGGGTGCCGGTGATCGCGTTGCAAGGAGAGGAGTGCAAACAGTGCCTGGGACTTGCGACCCAGGAGTAGATTTAAGGAGACCCTTCGCGATTATGCGCAAACATGCCTTCACCCTCTACACTCCCCACCTAACCAAATTTGGAAAGAACCTACTAATGCCACCTTTGAAATTTACAACTCTTGGATTGACCTTCTTTCTCTTTTGCCTCTTGTGTTATATATAATGCTAGAGTTATCCAATATGCCAATTATTTGCTCCCTGATTTTTAAAATATGACTTTTAACTTGTCTCATATTTCCTTACACATTTGAAACCGGTCTCCATGGATTTGTGTTGTTGGAGTTCAAAAAGTTTCTAAAGCTAAATACTAACCTGAGAAGCTGCTCTTGTCTCTAGGAGGGGTCATCATCTTTGCCACATATAGAACAGAAAATGTATATTGTAATTTTAATGTAAATATCATTAAATATACATATTTTTAAATTGCAATGAAATCTCGATTAAAATCAGAACTAAGTAACGTGCATCATAATACACTGTAAAAGAAATGTTTACGAATTTAAAAGCGTCCCTGGCACACGGAAGCGAGGCGTGGATAGTAATAATAGTAGTGGAAGTAGTTTGGGTCTCGGAAATTAAATCGCCATGGAGTGCTTCACCGCTAAGTAGCGTGCGTTCAATGTAAAAGCTTTTTATAAAAATGGCGATTCGTCCACTATTGTACGACACCTATTTTGAACTGAATTTCATTTACACGATCTAAATCAATGCCTTGGTAAAAATATAATCAGATCATGGATCAGAAAATTCGAATCTACGGCAGAATTCGACACTAAATCAAAAACCAGCTGGGCGATCCACAGTTATCAACCCAAAAGAGATGATCACTATCTAGTTCTCGTCTTTGTCGAAAGAAATTTAGAACACTTTCTCTTAAGCTTCAGGTCATTTGTATTTAAGTGGATTTTTCAGCAGACAAAACTACCGGTATTGGACACAAATGAATTCCAAATTAGCTAGCAAACTCATCCTATGTGTACGTCTTTGTTATAATTGTATTTCTTATAAATAATTGTGGTACATGAAATAATAAAAATAAATTTTAAACACTACAGCAATGTTAGGCATTGTTATTTTTCACAACTGCCTATTTTTTAATCCTACAACAGCAGAATCTAATTTCGACACAAAACACATACAAATCAGGCGCGACACCCCATACGAAATGCTTAGTTCAAAACCACGGTCTACTATCACGTCGAGGGAACATTCCGTGGCTTCTCCGGAGCCCAAACCTCAATCCATTGAATTTTTTTCGATGCGGATACCTCAAAAGTCGCTTTTACGCCAATAAACCGACGAAGATTGACGAGGTCAAAAACAACATAGACTTCCCATGAATTTACTTTATGAAAAAATTAAATTTAAAATTTAAAAAACCCCCGATACAAAAAGACCTCTGAAAAGAGTAAAAATAATATTCTTATGTACTTATTGAACTCGTTGCGTCGGGAGACCGTTGTACGTACGTTGATAGTGTATTTATTTATTTATTTTGTGTGTATATATATTACGAAGTTAATCATGGAGGACTTAGACCATACGATTCGATTTTGTTATTTCATTATTTGCCTTGTTAACTTACTTGCATTTTAATTTCTTCCTTTATTAAACGGTCCCCCGACGCAACGAGTTCAATAAGTACATAAGAATATTATTTTTACTCTTTTTGGAGGTCTTTTTGTATCGGGGGTTTTTTAAATTTTAAATTTTTTTTTTTTCTGCTTTTTAAACTTATGTTACTAATTTCTGAATTGTACTAAATAAACCTAAAAAAAAATTCAATTGTTTAAATAGGAAAGATTTGTTTGTTTCTTTGAATTGAATAGGCTCCGAAACTACTGGACCGATTTAAAAATGATTTTACCATTAGAATCCTACATTATCCCTCTGATGTACAAAGGTTATACTTAATACGAGAAATATATATTATATTTGATAAAATAAGGATCCGCGTGCAAGTTTCGACAATGTAATAAATTATAAATGTATTAAGTAACATGATTCAAGAAGTTTTCATATGGGTAGGTAGGTAGGTTTCATATATAGTATATACGAATATTAATAAATATAAACATTTAGAATTAAAATGATTTACAATCACTAATAACACTATGAAGGGATTTTTATTATCACTAGCTGTAGCCCGTGATTCTTTATGACTACGATCATAAGCCATATAAATATATTTTTACAGTCTCCGTGGACGCAGTCACGGGCAACAGCTATCCCTTATAAAGTACTTTACCTCAGTAGGTAAGGGTAAAAACGTTTTGGCCTTCATCCTTTTGGCGACACCGCTAGGAACAGCTAATTATTGCATAAGAACCTCTTCCCCGCACGAATAAAACGTCAATATCTTGAAGACGACTATTTTTATTTCAATCAAACATGGATAAGAACCATCTCGACGACCATAGCTTCCGATTAAACAAAACCACATTCAAATCCGTCCACGCGTTTGGCCGCAAACAGCTAATTATTGCATAAGAACCTCTCCCCCGCACGAATAAAACGTCAATATCTTGAAGACGACTATTTTTATTTCAATCAAACATAGATAGAAAACATCTCAATGAGCATAGCTTTCGATTAAACAAAACCGCATTCAAATCCGTCAACGCGTTTGGCTGAAAACAGCTAATTATTGCATAAGAACCTCTCCCCGCACGAATAAAACGTCAATATCTTGGAGACGACTATTACTATTTAAATAAAACATAGATAAAAACCATCTCGACGAGTATAGCTTTCAATTAAAAAAAACCGCATTCAAATCCGTCCACGCGTTTGGCCGGAAATTTGCCACAGACAGATAAACAGATACACAGATACACAGATCGACAGGTCAAACTTATACCTATACTATACTTATACTTATACCTCTTTTTAGTCGGGGGTTAAAAAAAATCGTATTTATCTGAATAGATTCGATATTATCAGATTTATCTTAAACTTTGTTTTCTATTATCATTATATTAATACGTGACTTTGGACCCCTTTTTAAGAGAAATGAAAGAGTATTCAATTTAGCACACTTATAGTTTATGTGTAGGAGAAGTGCAGAACGCTAATATTTTTAATAATAATGCACTTTTAATACATTACATTGATCATAAAAACATTACACACACTACGATGCGAAACATTACACACACTACTTCGCAGTTAACGTTGACATATTCAATGAATATTTGTGATGTCAAATAGTCACTCAGATTAAATAGTCACTTGACATACCCTGACAAGTGGCGGGAGCCAATGGTCACTTAATACTTAATTATGGGATATTATGGATGGTATGGTATGGTATGAATGATATAGAATGGTTGGTATAATGTGATGACACACAATATTACTCTATTTCGTCAAAGTTACGTCTCAAATTAAAAATCGTCTAAATAAAATAAAATTGGAACCGAAATATTAAAATTTACAATCGACATTTTATATTAATAATGCTAATAAAATAAACCAAAATTGTATATCTTCAAAAGGTACATAAAAAGGTTACGTTTAGAACACGACAGGAAATAGATTCTGGGAATAGTCTCTCCCGAGGTTTGATTTAGTTTAGTTTCACCAGTTCAAATAGAAAAGTAATTACATAGCTTTGTGAACTGTGTGCATTCCCTGCAAGAAAACAGCTAAACTATAATTAGTTTAGATTAGTAATCTAACATATTACATACATATCTTTATTTTATTTGTTAGGGGAAATGGTAGTACGTACAAAATCTACCTATATTTTTACGCTCTCCATAATGTTTTTATCAAAATAAAGGTACTTCTTATTCTCGCCTCACTCAGCTTCAACTTCCGAACTATGCTATTCTATGAGATCATATGCCGGTACACTGTTCTAGCTCACCCTTGGTCAAAGAAGCACGATATATCGATACAATTTCTATTTGCAAATTTAAAAGTTATAATGTGACATTTTACTTTAATTTTTGGTCATTGACAACGGACTAGGTTCTCAGGTTTTGACCCCTAACTCAAAAAATTCAAATTCAATATATCTTTTTTTAAGTAGGCTTTTACACGCGTGGACGGATTTGATTGCTGTTTTTTTTAATCAAAAGCCTGGTTCGTCGAGATGGTTCTTTGTTATTTTTTTTCGAAATAGAAACAGTCGTCTCCAAGATATTGAGGTTTTATCTTTGGGGCTAAAAGTTTTTATGCAATATTGATAGAAATACTTACGCAAGTGAAAATCTGTGTGTCCGTATGTTCATTTAGTATAATAATGAAACAAGTAACATACCTTTAAAACGGATATAAAAAAAATAAATTAAAATTTGAAAAACCCCCCATAACAAAAAGGCCTCTAAAAAGAATAAAAATAATATTATTATATACTTATCGAAGTCTTTGCGTCGGGGGACAACTTAATAAAGGAATAAATTAAAATGCATGCATTAATAAAGGAATAAATTAAAATGCAAGTAAGATACCTAGGCAAAGAAAGAGATTACGATATCGAATCGTATAGTCTAAGCCCTCGTAATTTCGTAAAATAGACACCATCGTCAACGTACGTACAACGGTTACCCGATGCCACGACTTCAATAAGTACATAATATTATTATTTTTATTCTTTTTAGAGGTCTTTTTTCTCGGGGTTTTTTTTAATTTTTAATGCAATTTTTAATAACTTCATCCAACACAGATAAACTGATTGATAATTTCAAAAATTATCAATATAAGCTGCATAAAATTAGTATGAACATTGACAATGTCATAACTGTTAACCTTGAATATGTTGTCAATCTCATGTCAATGTCATGAATCTTACGAGAAACTTAAGTAACTCAGTCACAGTCAAATACTTTTTTTTTAGCTCAAGTAGACAAACATTGCACTTACAGAACGGCTTCAGCAAGCTATTCGCTAACTTTGACTTTTCTAATGACCATCAGCTGTGACGTCATGGCAGTTTGTTACTATAGTTACATTATAGGAAATTAGTTGTTTGACAACCATTATGTCCGCACTTACTGATAGTGATTTTCATTTTAATTGTCAAAAAAGATACGCAATAGCCTTGCTGGTCGTTGTAAGTTTCAACTCTGGTTGTAAGGTTCTAAAGAGCTTAAATCTCCATAGATATTCTTTTAAAATATTTATAAAATTTTAATATATTTTTTTTATATATAATATATGAGTCACAGAAAACATTGATCTATGAGAACAAATTAGTATTGAAGTAAAGCGTGGTACCAAAGATGACAAAACAGAAAATTTAGAAAAAACTTAAAATATTAATTTTATCTTTACTAAATATTTACAATAACCATAATTATATAATGTGTTGTTTTTAAACTAAGCACGCCGATAGATCACACCTTAAATAGTCATAGCTAAGCAACTGTTTTTAGTTGTTTGTATGCCATGTTCTTCTGTCCTTAACTTAGCACTTTGTTTTATAAAAAGCTGTTGATATAAGAATACGTTTAATATGAGCTTTTAAACTTCTGGCCCTGGATTTGGGAAATTTATTGTAAACACGATTCCCATTTGCTCAAAAATACCTTTTTATTAGTGATAAAATAGTAGTCTTCCTTCCCTCAAATACTTTGGAATTAATTAATATTTTTTATTATGAGAATTTTAGACTTTGAAATTGATTAAATATTTGATATATCGTGTTAAATTAAAAAAAAACATAGAATAACGAGATTTCTCTTTCTTTGATCAAACTACATCAAAAAAAACTCTAAGGTGATCTGAAATACGAATGAGTTTATAGGGACACTTTATTTTCTTGTATTTATCGTAAACCTCTTAAAAATCTGGGTCACGATTGATAGCTATATCAAGATCTCATAAGAACCTCCGAGTCCATACAAACACCTTCTTTATGTGATGAAGATTATACATGGATTTGTTTGTCCCCTCGCTATGGATACGATAGGCTATTTATATTAAGTTTCAAAGACTTTTCTCGTATTAGGACCTTGTATGTATTTAAAATGTTTTTTTTTTACTATACTGCTATAT
Source organism: Napeogenes sylphis (assembly GCA_959347405.1). Classification (NCBI taxonomy): domain Eukaryota; kingdom Metazoa; phylum Arthropoda; class Insecta; order Lepidoptera; family Nymphalidae; genus Napeogenes; species Napeogenes sylphis. Next base: position 20,947,560 of record OY365788.1, on the reverse strand, counting down.
TCAGAAGTGTACTATAAATTATCAAATATATATTCTCGTCCGCAAAAAAAAAAAACTGCATGGATTGCATGACTCTGCTATTTTTCCCAAAAAAATGGTTACGAAGGGGATAAAATAATGTATTCCAGTTATATTTCTATTGATGTCAAAGGACTTTAGCTTCTTTTTCTTCATACATGTACAATAAAGCGTGTGGATCACCTGGTAGTAGGATAGAGATGGTATCATAGAGTATTATAAGATGGTAGATTGACGGTATGATCTTTGAGTACCTTTTCTAATTTTATAACTATGTTAGATTTGTCCTCGCTATTAAAATATGTGAAATAAGTAAATGTCGTAATTACGTTGAATACTTATTTTTTTATTAAATTTCAACATAATTTTTAAAAATATTGAAAACGAAATAAACCTGTTAGTACTCGAAATATTTGCATACAAGCCCCTTTGTTTACTGAGAGGTGCAAGCGACAGCTAAATAATGGAAACGACAAAATATATTTAAAGAATTCATATATTTTCCTAAAGCTATATAATAAAATACAAAATATAAATTCATATGAAAAAAATCATTTTGTGATTTTATAAATATAATTGAAAACTAAATAATTTTAAGACAAAAAATTATTTTAAATACGAACATTTCACGATATAATATAGAATTTAATACTAAAATATTATAATGGTCGTAGAATTAGGCTTTGTATTTTAATGGAAAAATCAAAACGTCAGAGTGGAATATTCATTATGACAAAATAACAATTTCTTCGTTTAAACTCCTGTCTGTTATTGATATAAATGTAGATATTGTATGTTTTTTAGTAAGAAGAAACTAATGTTAAATATATCTTGATGTCTGTCTATGATTGCTAAAACAATAACTGAAAACCAACGCTTGATATTTTTATCGTAGGCTTACTTCCTGTTTTTCTAATAAAATACAAAATTTTGTCTTTACGTTGCATTTCTATTATCAGCGATTTTAATTAATTTATTTTATTATTTGAACAAAGTAATACGCTGTTCAGTGCAACTAGAAGTAAGTGAGCAGCAAATAGTTTTGCTTACAGAGTGAGCTACTTCGCCAACTCAACTTTCTTAATGCAAATAGTTTTGTCTTATCTTCAAGCTTCAGTTAACTCCACGAACTATACGGTTAAGCTATGCAGGTCAACTGAACGGTCGGTTAGCTAAACTGAAGCAGTTAAGTAGCTGTGTTATCCTGAATCATGCATTATTATTAAATTTTTCTTATAAACAAATTATTTTCTCTACTTTCATCCCCCTTTTGCACCAGAATCGCTTTCCTCATCTGACATGTAGAACATTTTACAAATAGGGATAGTTTTAAAAGTCATCTTTTAATACTATTCCTATAGGATATAAAGAGAAACGACATGTAGATTGGAATATGCAAATGAGTAATATATTCTTAAACCCTTGAATGTGTTTTAATTTGGCTCAGGATTTACATATTTCTTATAGTCGATAAGTCAATGAGCGAAGCTAAGTAAAGCGAAGCTAGGCTGAGTTATTTTTCTAAGTCTCGAAATTTACACATAATGATGATTGAATGAATGAGTGAATCACTCCACCATTTTTACATTAAAACTAGTAACATTTACAATTTACGAAGTAGCTTGTTGTTAATTTAATTTATTAAAATTATTAAAACTGTTTTCGTTCCATTTATTAAATTCTCGCGAAACATTCAATAACATTCAATTTATTGCTGATAATAAAAACAGAATCTAAATATTTTTTTACAAAATATTTTTATATAAAAATACACCTATCTGATTATCACGTAATTTAATAATAATAATAATGATAATAATTCTTTATTCCAAAAACTAATATTTACATATAAAATGAACCTTTAGGTCAAGTTAGAAACCGGAGTGGAGTTAGATTAGTATCTTAGTTTAATGTGTAAATGATAATCGAAATGTTTATAATAGTTATATCATTATAATAGGTATATTAGGATAATTTTTGAAAATATCTATAAACATGTATAGCATTGTTAAGCTTATATAAATTTATACAAATAAAAAATAAATCGACACGGGCAGGGATTCGAACCCGCGATCTCTGCGAAATCGTCCTGTCGCTCTACCATACAGAATGATAGACCCGGTAGTAGACCATAACATCGGGTCGCGCGGCAAGGTTACCACCTATCGGGCAAAGTCGTGCCCCAAAGTGAGCTCCGGTGTGTTGCACAATGAAGCCGTATATGGGAAACGGGTCTGAACAGCTCCTTTGCGTTGGTGTTTGTTCTGTCGGGTGTCTAGTCGAGGAGGGTAGCGGTAACCGAAGCGACGGTTCCTATCTATTCCTATCTACTGAGACACCTGGTGGTAGATAGGTTGCAGCTGAACTATGGGTCAACTTCTAAGAGCAGGGTACTACTGGACTTCGGTACCTAAGCCCTCCGGCAGCAATGCATGCGCATGCGTGTGTAAACTGCCGGGTTACCGGTTTTGTTGTTGGATTTGTAGTGGTAATGTGGTTAGCTGCAGAGATTCGGCGCTGTTCGTCTGGGTTCTCACAGTTGTCGGGGGCTCGTCCTATCTTGTGCGCAGCTAGAGGTGATTGACCAACCTACGGCGAAGTGTTGCTGCGGTCTTTCACTTCGGGGCTTGGAACGGCCCTTGAGCGGAGATCCCTTCGGAGGTCACTGCAGTTCGGGTAGCCCCCTGCTTAGAGATTAGATGAATGTGTTAGCATCTATCCGGTTACCCGACTGTATCGTAGGGTAGGCTTGCGGCCTGACTGCTTTACAGCTGCGGCGCCAGCTGTAAACTGGTAGTTAGACTCTCTGACGTTCTCATTAGGAGAATTGCAAGTGTGAGAAATAACACGGGAAGTGAGCCTGCCTTACAGTTCATATATTACAAATTCCACACCAGATTTCGTACCACATGGTTTTAGGCGGGTATGGAAATACAAGTCAGCAGATTGGAATGAAATGCAGCACATTTTTGCGTCTTACTCTTGGCGTCAGGTCTGCTTCTCTTCTTTGGATCCGTCGAGTTGCGCGTACGCTATAACCGATGTGGTGCATCAGGCAGTGGAGTAATTCATTTCATTTGCTGACGTACCCATCGGTGGCAAAGCTTACCTATGGTTTAATGCCGAATGTGGTCATGCTGAAGACTAAACAGTCTGCATACCTCATTTGGTCTGATGCTCGAAGCCATACAACTCCGGATGTAAGTTAAAAGATGAGAGCCTGTAACCAAACCGCTAATTCCTACAAAAAGGCATTGCGGAAGAATCATCTCAATCGAATCGCTAGGAATGGCGAAAAGCTCTCTGTCAGACCAACTGGCAGTTGAGCTTTCTGGTCTCTTGCCGAAGCGATGGAGTCGAACTTCTGCCAACCCTCACTGCCTGTTTTGCTGAAGCCGGATGGATCCCTGGCCCACAATGTATTTGCTTTTTTGTTTGCTGATAACTCACATCTAGATACTGGCAATGCTTCTCCAGCACATTTTCCTCACTGCGGAATTTCCATGCCTGAAATCCGCATCACGAATATAAAGGTAAGAAGAGCATTGTGTCGATTAGATGTGAATAAATTCAGTGATCCTTAAGGTATACCAGCCATTCTGCGCAAGACATACGCAGTTGAGTTGTCTCCTGTATTTACAAGTCTGTATCGCCTCTCTTTTAATAGTTCGGAAATTATGGAAGCTTGCCAACGTGCAACCCATGCCCAGAAAAGGCAGCCGTGCCAATCCTGCCAATTATAAACATTATTATTATTATCATTATTTTAGGCGAGGCCATCGAGAGGAACGGAGAAGCGGTCGCCGTCTCTCTGAACGTCTCGAAGGCATTTAACAGGGTCTGGCATACGAGCCTTTTAAGAAAGCTTTCAGCGTTCCTTATATCTTCAAGTCTGATTGGCGGGGTAACAGACTATCTGAGCCAGAGATCCCTCCGAGGAGTTGTCGACGGGTGTTCCTCGGAAACCTTAACAATAAATTTCAGAGTGCCTCCAGAGGGCCGGTTCTTTCTGCAACTCTTTTTCTGCTCCACATCAACGATCTGATGGAGCCCGGTATCTATGGGTATGCAGACGACAGCACAGTTGCAGAAAGATATCTGCCGAGTACTTGGTCTAGTAGAGATCAAGTACAGTCTGAAAGAGAAGCCATAGTATACCGTTTGAATGGCAAACTTTAGGCAGTCTCCACATGGGGCAATGCTAATCTTGTCAAATTCAACTCCGCCAAAATGCAGACGTGTCTGTTCACCGTCAGCCTTGAACACAGGTGTAGAATTGCTATTCTCTCAGTATTCTATACTATTCATTTTGGTGATTGTGGGAAGGAATTACACGATTTAATTTCCTCGTCCCTGTTCCATTACCGGACGTTCTGACGCACGGCAGGTATCCATCCTCACGTTGTGGACGCTCCACGTGTCCGTACGAAGCGGTATGCTTTGTCTTTTTTAGTGAGTACAGTGAAGGACTTTAACAGCTTGTCTGCGTCGCTATTTCTGGCCAAATACAAGGGAAGAGTCTACAAGAGAAGAGTGAATAGGTGGATTGGTTAATGCTTCTCACCACCTATGACTACAGATCCATCAGGTAGAATGTAGTCAAGTTTAAGCCTAATTTTGTATAAAAAAAATTTAAAAAATATTAAGTCACCGAAACGGACAGAAATACGGTAGCTCAATTGGTAGAGCGAAGGGACGGTTTCCCAGAAGTCACGGGTTCGAATCCCTGCCCGTGTCGGTTTATTTTTCATTCTATATTTATATAAATTTATTAGGATTCCTTTTGAATTTAAATTCATGACATTATAAATTTTATTTTTATTGTGATTAATTTTTATTTATAATTTGACATAACCGTAAACAAAATGTGCCTGTGTTGCTTGAAATAAAGACTTGTTATTTTTATATCCTGTACATTTTAGTAGTCCAGCAAGGACAGCCACTTAAGAAGAATAGCTTTGAGTTTTCTCGTTGATAAAGTGTAGAATTTTAATATTTTATTTCCCCTATTATATAAATATATTGACAGTTAATTTCTCATCTAGCCAGAGCAGTGAGAACCATTGGAAGCACAATAACATTCCTCGTCGGTCGAACGGGGTGTAATGATGTTCGGGAACAACAATCGACTGCATTATGAACAATTGCGTAACTTTCATACTGAGTATTTTCTATACAACACCAAAGTAGGAAATCTGTAGTAGCTGAATCATGGTTTTAAGCAGGCACTTTTGGGCTATCTCAATTAATATCATATCACATTAACAGGCACACCTCCAAACAACTACGCAATAGCTTAATATAGACCATACCACACTTGAACTTTACATTTGGGAGTTATATACGAAAACTTATTAAAAGTTATTAAAATTAATATTATATTTGAATTGATTACATCATTCAATCTCTAAAAGTACAGTTTTTATGCATATAATTACGTTTTACAATAAGTAGACGTTTCAAAAAATAAGTATTAATTAAGAAACCATTTATATAGATATATATTGTTTTCGTGTTACCGGTTCGTACTAGAAAAAATAAAACAAAAGACCTTCAGATTTATTAAGTTTTGAGTGAAGCAATACAGCTATGAGTGATGGATATTTGTTTTCTTTGTTGAAAAAGAAAATGTGTTACCTAATGTTGATATGAAAAAGTGATATTATATTATAGTACGTTTTACGTATTATTTTATATTTGTATGCTGTTTTATGTTACCACAATTAGATAGACGACACTTTTAATCTTTTCAGTGAACCTGTTAGCGTACATAATGTACTTTTTGGCACCCTACCGTAAGCTAGAGATGGCGTATTACATAGTTATTACTTTCTATCTATCTTCTTATATATTTAATCTTAAAAATTATTTAATTGTAAAGAAAATAAAAACACGTGTTATCCGTTATCCGAAACTATGGCGTAAGAAAGGCTTTTGTAAGCGGATTATTTTAAAGATTTACTGTTATCATGTCAAGTTATGGCATTTTAATTTTGCTTTAGTGTTCCATATGGTAAAGTGGTAAAATTTCTAGTGAGATATGTTCGATTCTTTTTTTACACCATTATAATCATCGAATATTATTCAATAACAACGGCTGTAAACGTAGAAAAAAAAGTGTAATTTGTTTCTTTTACAGAAAAAACATCATAACAAAAATAAAATATGATCAAATCTTATAAAGATAATAAATTAATTTAAAGTCAATAAAATAAAAGTGACTTAAAATAGGTGGCGCGTAAGTGATGCTTTAGATAATTAGTGGATTTAAGGAAATGAAAATAGCGAGTACCTTTAAAAATCGATTACATGGCTGACTTGTCAAGATATCGACGGATCATGGACGTCGTTGAACTGTTAAATTAGACATTTTTAAAATGTTAAACAGATCGGATTATTCTGTCGTTTTAAGGAAAAAACCTAAAATGGAAAAAAAAGTTTTCTACTTCTTCAACTTCATAACTCTCTGTGATTAAAAACTTAAATTGAATAATTTTATTATTTTTAAAATTGGGAACCAGGTAACACTTTTTGCTTAATATCTAGACCCTTGGTAGCGTGCTAAGCCAAGTTCAAGCTAACAGAACTAGTGAGCCACACCGTATATAATACAGAGTGGGCCTTAAATTTCTTTCTATTAGAACACTTTTTTTTAGTGCCTCTATTCTATGCATCAATAATCAGCATTGATTCCGGCTGGTCTATATGTAGATTTAAACGTTTTCACTTACATATATGATAATTTAAAAACCAGCCTTAATTTTTATTAAACCTGAAATATCACTTTTAGTACTTATAAATTACTCATAACTTAGAATATAATAAGCTCTTTATTTGTTACGTTATTAAGGAGAATCAATAGTGTGGCAACAGAACTTATAAGTATTGAAATTGTAGGTATTTTAGTAAACAGCACACGGTACATAAAAAACTTTTATACTCCGGAAACGTGTGAAATTATAGAAGAGTAACAAAAACCATTTAGTATTCATTTTATTATGAATAAGTATCCACTAACAATTTCTGTGCAAAGAGTAATAATATCCCATCAAAAACATAAATGTGAGATTGGAGTCAAGTACAATTTTATAATATTTCCTGGGTCGTAAACCTTAACGATACAAAAAGCGAGATATAATTGGGTTTCAAATTCAATACTCAGTCCTGAAATTTATTTGTAACAACATGGAATGTCTTACAAAAACCTAAAATGTCATTTATTCTTATAATTTAGGATAATTTATTGAAATCTAATTGCCATGGATGCCACACGACTATTTAGTTGGCACTTAATAATAATTCGTTTTTTACTTTAATTTACCATGTTTGTTGTTAAAACTCTTTTGTTTAATATTTATTTATACTTTTTACCTTATCCTTAAGCTTATTTATTATTATTATTCTTAATATCATCAGATATTAGGTCCATTTCTGGATGAATATGTAAACAAAAAACAAAATTTTCGAATTTGGGACGATAGCACCCAAATATGATTCAAGATCGTCCAATGTTATCATTTCCGCCATTTTCCGTCCGCTTCTCAACATAGGCCTCCTCCACGGGACGCCACAGTTAGCGATTCTACGCTGCCTCCACCCATCAAAACCGCAATCCCCACTAGTCCACCGGTTCATCGAGTCTTCCCACTTTGCTTAGCATATAATCCTAGACGTCATTCGATAATCTTTGTTTTTTGTTTTTTTTCCCCCTTATTGGGTCAGCCCGTTGCCATTTCAGCTTGCTTATTTATGTATAGCTGTGAGAACTTGTGCACTAGCCCAATACTCAGCCACCACGTCTTGGATCTGTAAGTCATCACTGGTAATACTCTCTGATTTTCCTCTTTCTCTTAAGGGTCTGTGGTATTTGAGAATGATGAGAAGATTTTACAAAACTTCCCGGGTGCTGCCCATCTGAGTATGGTTCGTCGGTGCAGCTGCAGTGGGCTCCAATGCCTCTCTTTCATTATTTGAAATCTCTCTACTTTCACTCTCAACACTCACACTAGCATCCAACACCCCATTTCTCTCAATCATCAACCTCTCACTAACTTCCATTCCTACTCTTACCGTTTCTACAGTTTCCGTTTCTTCTAACCTATTGATTGTTTCCAGCAATCTTTTTAAAAGATGGCGAGTCTCCCTCCGATTTTCACAAAAGTTTGCGTAATCTATATTATGCACTTCATTGTCACTCTCTCCGAAATCGTCCTCGCGTCGGTATCGCACTCGCTGCCAGTATCACTGGCATTTATCAAATCTTCAATTTGTATATTCACAGGCCCAATATAGCGCCGCTGCGAGGGCCCTGTGCATCTTCGGGATCTGTTCTGGTGACACCACTTCCGGCGTCACTACTGCAATTTACCAAAGTTGCGATTGCTAGTGTGTACATTTTTATTAGTAAGAAGCGACTCACTATCTTATTTTTATTTATTTATTTATATCTTTTCCACTTAGAATCATAATCAGTGATCACTTGTGTACGTCAACATGGAAGTGTCAGGAGGGCCTATTACGATACTAGATTTATCGTAATAAGCCCTTCTGAAAAAGCACTTTCCATCTTAATGTTAAAGCTATGAGGGTTCCAAACGCGTCCTGGTCTGAGAAGAACCACACAACAAACTCAGCCGGATATATTTTTTGTTATTGTGATCACTGTTTCACAAACGTCAAACTTAAATGCAAATTTGGAACAACTAGAACCGTCGCAATCAATCGGAAAAGAAGCCTAATGATTTCAGGCAACGAAAATTAAATAATAATAACAGAAAAAATATATATATATATATAAATCTTCGGCCTGCCACACAACCAGTCACCGCAAGCAGCACCCGTTCACGAGCATAACACAAGAGCCAGCCATCACCCCCTTCGCACATATTTGAGGGAGGGAGGCAACCCGACTCCCGATGCTACCGCAAGTAGTGACTTCTAAGGAATCGGTGTGATGCAGAAGGTCGATAAAGCAAAATTAATTTACAACAAAAAACAAATTGCGGAGATTACTAGCTATTCGCAATACAATACAGATTCATTCCCAGGCCATACCGTCGTCGATGTAATCCTTTACACTATAGTAGGATCTTTTTATTAAATTATTTTTAACATATAATTTAAATTTATTTAATGAGAGGCTTAAGGCTTCATTTGGGAGCTTGTTATAAAAACGTATACAATTACCCTTAAAGGATTTACCTATTTTATGGAGCCTAGTGCCGGGCATAGCGAGTTTATTTTTATTTCTTGTATTAATTTTATGTAAATCACAATTTTTCTTGAACTTTGAAATATTTTTATGAACGTAAATTAAATTTTCATAAATATATTGATTGTAAACAGTCATAATTTTAAATTCTTTAAATTTATTTCTTAACGAGTCTCTTGGTCTCATATTATATATTGCGCGAACAGCCCTCTTCTGTAATGTAAATATGGTATCAATGTCAGTCGCATTGCCCCATAAGAGTATACCGTATGACATTAAGCTATGAAAGTAACTAAAGTAAACTAATCGAGCAGTTTCCATATTTGTTAAACGACGTATTTTTTTAACCGCGTATGCAGCAGAACTTAGTCTGCTTGACAAATCAAATATATGAGGACCCCATTGCAATTTTTCATCTAAAGTAATGCCCAAGAAAGTAGTAGATTTGACCAAGTCCAAATCCTCATTATTTAATTGTACATTGGTTCTAACATTTTTAACATTTGGTAAACTAAATTTGACACATTTTGTCTTTTTTTTATTAAGCAACAAATTATTGGCGTTAAACCAATGTACAACATCTGAGAGAGCATTGTTTACATAGTCAATAACAGATTGCCGTCTATTAACTTTAAAAGTAAGGGAAGTATCATCAGCAAACAACACTATCCCATGTTTTTCCCTCACTAGGTGAGGTAAGTCATTTATGTAAATGAGGAACAAGAAAGGCCCTAAGATAGAGCCCTGTGGCACTCCTATTTTTACCAAAGAACCAGGGGAACGTTTTCCATTTACATCAACTTTTTGAATTCTATCATTAAGATATGAACTAATTAAATCTAGGGACTTATTTTTAACTCCATAATGTTCTAACTTTTTCACAAGGATTTCATGTTGAACGCAGTCAAACGCCTTAGATAGATCACAGAAAATGCCAAGTGCATCCTGTGATCCTTCCCAGGCTTCAAATATGTTTAGTAATAGCTCTACACCAGCATCTGTTGTAGAGCGACCGGCAGTGAAACCAAACTGGTTTTTGTGTAAGAGATTGTTTTTACTGAAATATGCCACAAGTTGATTAAGAATTATTTTCTCAAAAATCTTACTAAAAGTGGGTAAGACTGAAATAGGTCTATAGTTACTAGGATCTAATGAACAGCCGGATTTGAATAATGGAGTTATTTTACTTTGTTTCATTAGATCAGGAAATATACCATATTCTAAACAATTATTAAATATTAATGCTAAGTCTGGCGCTACAATGTCAATTATGGACTTAAGTATGTCAACAGAAAACCCCCAAAGATCACTAGTCTTTTTAACGCTAATTGATCTAAATACTTTGATTACTTCTTGAGCATTAACTTTTTCAAACTTAAAACTACTAACACATTGATCTACATTCTCTCTAAGTAAACCCATAGCTGCAGCGGTAGAAGAATTTAAAGATAACGTTGTAGTCACTGGAATATTAGTAAAAAAGGTTTCAAAAGCAGTAGCAACCTCGAGGTCAGACGTGACATATTTATTATCTATATTTAATTTATAGTCGATCCTCTGGGATTTAGCTCTTCCAGTTTCCTCATTAATTATTTTCCAAGTTGTTTTTATTTTATTAATGCTATTTCCTATTTTATTTTGAATATGTTTATTTTTTGCTATTTTACATTGTTTTTTAAAAGATTTGGAAAATAATTTTACCTCATCCCTAAACTCATTACTAGTATTAAACATCAATTCCGCATACATATTATATAATTTTTCTCTATTTTTGTGTAACTCAGCAGATGCCCAATCACTAAACACTAATTTATCATTAACAACCACTGTTTTAGGAGTAAATATAGAGTTAAATAATTTAGTGAAAGTACTAAAAAAGTCATTATACATAATATTGGGGTTTGAATTTTTCATCAAAGGCAAATAGCGTACTAACCCATTTTTAATTTGTTCGATACGTTCTATAGTCACTGGTATAAAACTTATTTTCTGTTTTGATTTTTCTTTCTTGCTACAACTGAATTTAATAAATTGGCCATAGTGGTCAGAATCTAATGTATTGAATAAACATTTAAAATTTGGAATAATACTTGTAAAAATGTTATCAATACAAGTGGCACTAGTGGTTGTGACTCTAGTAGGCTCCATAAACATGTGTAAAAGATTATAAGATTTGAACAAATTTAAAAACTTTATACTTATTGAATTTTGTTCAAGAATATTAATATTGAAGTCTCCACAAATAATTACCTTTTTACTAGAATGTGATAGTTTATACAATACCTCATCCATAATCTTTTCAAAATGTTCAAAGTTAGATGACGGTGGCCTATAAACATTTACAATTATGAACTCTTCTAATTCAACTGAAGCAAGTTCAGTTGTCCGCTCAACAGAGTGGCTCACTATGTCCTTGCGTTCTTTGAATTTTATCTGTTTATTTAAAATAATTAAAGAGCCACCATGTATGGAATTAACTCTGTTGAACGAACTACCAACCTGGTGGTTATTGAAATTAAATATTAATTCATCATTCTTAAGCCAATGCTCAGTGACACAAAAAATATTAATATTAAAAGTATTTAAAAACAATTCAATTTCTAATTCCTTATTTCTAATACACTGAATGTTCTGATGCACCAGGTTGATACAGTTTATGTTATGGTTTTTATTATTTATTTTAACAATTTTTGTATTTATGTAATCATCATTAATATCATTATTTGATATCTTAATTATTTGGCTAGAGGATATCTCTACTGTCTTAATGTCTAGTTTAAACTACTACTAATACTACTATTACTAGTTGGATTTATTTCCAAGCTGTTTTTACTTATACAAGTAATTGAATGCTGTTCAATAGAAACAATTTTAGCCAAATTATTGGCTGTCATAGTAAAATAATATAATAGCGATGAAGCTACCTGTCTTTTAATATATGGAGATAGGTAATACCTACCATTAGTCAAGTTATAAAAGTTACTAACATTAGTGTTAGTGTCAATCACATGAAATTTGTCATTATACAAACATAAATTATATATCAGTAAATTTATCTTATATCTAATTTTATTTTCGGCCTGTGGCAAACCTTGATTATAGGGTAATGAAAACCAGACAATTTTATTGACATCTAAGTTACTTATAGTTTCAAAACATTTTTTAAATTCCAAATGATTTACATTATCTCTATTTCCTACAAAAATTATTATATTTGTTGACTTAGTAAATTGTTTACTTGAATTTTTTATTTGTCTAGTAATATTCATTAAATTATTGTCAGGTGAACAGCTGTTGAATACATTTTGTTTTTCAAAATAAGAATTTAGTACAGATCCCATTCCTTTTCCAATATTATCGCTAAACATATAAGTGTCATATACAGGAGTTAATTTGAGGGAGCCACTATTATTAGAAACAGGGATATCAACTTTGTCACACAATATTTTAGCGGGGAAGGACAATGTTGGTTTTACAGAAAATAACTTATTATTACACTCACATGAACAACTGTTAGTCTGTGAGTTCATACATTCCAAACTATTTTGTGATTTTTTTAATAGTTCATCTACTTTTGACTTTTGTTCGCTTAGCAAGTTTTGTGTGTTTTCATATTTTTTTGTAACACTTCTTAAAGTAGTCTGCAAACGGGCTAAATGTGTTTCTAATAATTGTGTGTCAGATTCATATCTCCTATTTCTATTTTCTAATTCTATATTACAAAAGTTAATTTTTTTTAACAATATATTTTTATTAATAATTGATTTTGTAAAAAACTTGTTCTTTTTAGTTAATTTTTGGATTTTCTTAATATATCTATTAATTCTAATATATTTTTTTAATTTCTTATTGCTACAGCTACCCAGCCTTTGTGAGTTCAATGTGTCAATTCTTATCTATACTTGTGTATGTATCTTTATTATACTTTGTTAATAAGCTTTGAGCTTCATACAATTATATTAAATATATAATATAATATTAAAATTCAAAATCGGAACGCTCAGAAAACTGTGAACGAGCGTCCTCGATAATGCATTCTAAACGCAACTGTACCTCATCATATTGTTCGTACAATGACTCGATCTTACCTATGCGTAATTGCAATTCCGTGGCATCGGAAACATCGAATGTTCCAATATTTAACGCGTCGAGATAATTACCAAATAAGGTTAAGCGGCCTTTAAAACTACCTCGTTTCTTTATTAGTTCTTTTTCCTCGGTCTTTCTGGGAATCGAGTGAAATCAACCTGGAATTTATACAATAATAATGTTAAAACAAATATTTAACGACTTCGAGCAGTAACTAAGCCAATTACTACCTACTAGGTTGTAACTCCAAATATACTTGTACAAACGACAATTTATTTTTATTTTATTTTATTGGGACAACAAACAGCATCAATTTACAAAAATATAACAACAAAAAACAAAATATTCCGGACATGCCAGTAAAGTATCCACTTAAGAAATTAACACAATGGAAGTAAAAATTAAAGCTTCTAAAGCTACTCTTGTCGAACAAAAACCAAAACAAAAATAAAAAAGTGTTTAAAAATAAAAAATAAAATCTTAAAACTAAAACTAATCTACAAACTCTTGAGCAATGATACAAATTTGTCTAAATTATTATTAAACAAGTCAATATGGTGATATTTTCTATTATGATTATCACAAGATCTAAATATATAATTGTTTTTTAAATAATTAGTTCTACACACGGGAATGTGAAATATAGCCTGAGAACGAGCACCTAAGCGAGGACATTTAAGTGAAATTTTACTAAGAAGATATGGAGAATCAATAATATTATGTAAAATTTTAAAAAGAAAAATTTGGTCTTTAAGTTCTCTGCGTTGTTCCAGCTATACAAATGGTAAAGATGTAGTAAATCTATATTTTAGTATTTTTAAAAATTTATTCTGTATTTTCTCAATTAGATTTTTATATTTAGCGTAACAAGGATTCCAAATAATTGAGGCGTATTCTAGGATTGGTCTCACAAATGCTTTATAAAGAATTATTAAAGATTTAATGTTTCTAAAATCGGATCCTTGTCTAAGAACAAAACCGAGCATTCGATAAGCATCTTTTGTAATTTTATCGATATGCTTATCAAAGATAATTTGACTATCCAAGAGTACCCCAAGATCTCTCACCTCAGTTACCCTTTTTATTTTTGAATTAGAAAAACAATAATCAAAAGACAATATTTCCCTTTTTCTAGAAAATGTAATTGTATGGCATTTTTCTACATTAAGATATATTTCATTTGATGTACAATAGTTATTTAATTTATTTAAATCATTTTGTAATTTGGTACAGTCTTGAACATTTCTGATGACTTTAAAAATTTTAATATCATCAGCGTATAATAAAAAGTGCGAATTTTTAAAACATTTGCTGACATCGTTAATAAATATATTGAAAAGTAAAGGCCCAAGATGGGAGCCTTGTGGTACACCAGAAGTTATAGGAATAAAAGACGAGGTGAAACCTTTAACAGCTACAGCTTGTGATCTTTCACGAAGATAAGATGTAAGCCACCTCAGTAAGCTACCATGTATCCCGTTATTTTCCAATTTTTGTATTAAGAGATTATGCGAAACCTTATCAAATGAATAATCTGTATAAACGACATCTACCCTATGACCATCGTTCATTCCATTTAGTACTACATCTAGAAATTCACAAAGATTACTTTCTGTTGAACGTTTGTTTATGAAACCATGCTGATTATTTATTCATTTAGATCTCAATAATGGGAAAATTGCATCATAGATAATCTTCTCAAAGAGTTTTGGTATCACCGATAATTTTGAGATCCCACGGTAATTTTTGATATTATTTTTATCGCCAGACTTAAATATTGGCATGATTAATTATTTTTTCCAGATACGAGGAATAGTACCACTTTCTAAAGACTTTTTGAAAAGCATTGTTAGAGGAATACTAAGAGATTTACTACATTGTTTTAAGAACAAGGCATGAATCCCATCGGGACCACAGCCCTTAGACGTATTTAATTTAGATAGATAGCATTCTACTTTTTGGTTAGTTATTTCAACTGAACTAATGACCGATTGATCTATACTTCGAAGACATTGATTTGAACTCAACTCATTTTGATTTTGCTCAAAGACAGATTGGAAATAGATGTTGAACATATTAGCAATACCCGGCCCATTTGATTCTTCACAAGAATTGAGATACATATTTCCTGGAATTGTATTATGTCTTTTTTTGGATCCTATATACGACCAAAAGTATTTGGAGTTTAAAAGAAGATTATTTTCAGCCTTATCGACATAAGAATTATAACACATTTTTTCTAGTTTTTTAACTGAACTCCTCAATTCAGAAAATTTATCATAATCAATACTTCTACCGTAAATTTTCCATTTTTTATGGAACTTCAATTTTTTATTAATTAATTTTATTAAAGGACGTGAAAACCAATGCGGGTAATTAGTACACTCTGATTTAAATGTAGATGGAATAAACTTAACTATAATATTATTTATTAATGAATAGAAAGTATCTACCCCCTCAGTAATGTCCTTGTTATCTAATTCCCGAATCCAGTCTATTTTTGATAGTTCGTCACAAATTAAATCATAATCGGCCCTATGATAAATTCTCCTAAGATGCCGAGTAGGTTTTAGGTTTAGTTTCACTGATTGGACAAAAATTTCAATTAAAAGGGTTGGATGATGAGAATCCTCTGGTTCAGAAAGTGGTTCCTCACGAGAAATTGTACAACTTAGATTTGTAAATATTAGATCTAATAATCTGTTATTTAATTAAAAATATGATTAAATTGTCTAAAGCCAGTAAAACTCATAAAAGCCGACAATTGATAAACAAGATTATTAAACAAGATTAATTACGTTTTACAATAAGTAGACGTTTCAAAAAATAAGTATTAATTAAGAAACCATTTATATAGATATATATTGTTTTCGTGTTACCGGTTCGTACTAGAAAAAATAAAACAAAAGACCTTCAGATTTATTAAGTTTCGAGTGAAGCAATACAGCTATGAGTGATGGATATTTGTTTTCTTTGTTGAAAAAGAAAATGTGTTACCTAATGTTGATATGAAAAAGTGATATTATATTATAGTACGTTTTACGTATTATTTTATATTTGTATGCTGTTTTATGTTACCACAATTAGATAGACGACACTTTTAATCTTTTCAGTGAACCTGTTAGCGTACATAATGTACTTTTTGGCACCCTACCGTAAGCTAGAGATGGCGTATTACATAGTTATTACTTTCTATCTATCTTCTTATATATTTAATCTTAAAAATTATTTAATTGTAAAGAAAATAAAAACACGTGTTATCCGTTATCCGTAACTATGGCGTAAGAAAGGCTTTTGTAAGCGGATTATTTTAAAGATTTACTGTTATCATGTCAAGTTATGGCATTTTAATTTTGCTTTAGTGTTTCATATGGTAAAGTGGTAAAATTTCTAGTGAGATATGTTCGATTCTTTTTTTACACCATTATAATCATCGAATATTATTCAATAACAACGGCTGTAAACGTAGAAAAAAAAGTGTAATTTGTTTCTTTTACAGAAAAAACATCATAACAAAAATAAAATCTGATCAAATCTTATAAAGATAATAAATTAATTTAAAGTCAATAAAATAAAAGTGACTTAAAATAGGTGGCGCGTAAGTGATGCTTTAGATAATTAGTGGATTTAAGGAAATGAAAATAGCGAGTACCTTTAAAAATCGATTACATGGCTGACTTGTCAAGATATCGACGGATCATGGACGTCGTTGAACTGTTAAATTAGACATTTTTAAAATGTTAAACAGATCGGATTATTCTGTCGTTTTAAGGAAAAAACCTAAAATGGAAAAAAAAGTTTTCTACTTCTTCAACTTCATAACTCTCTGTGATTAAAAACTTAAATTGAATAATTTTATTATTTTTAAAATTGGGAACCAGGTAACACTTTTTGCTTAATATCTAGACCCTTGGTAGCGTGCTAAGCCAAGTTCAAGCTAACAGAACTAGTGAGCCACACCGTATATAATACAGAGTGGGCCTTAAATTTCTTTCTATTAGAACACTTTTTTTTAGTGCCTCTATTCTATGCATCAATAATCAGCATTGATTCCGGCTGGTCTATATGTAGATTTAAACGTTTTCACTTACATATATGATAATTTAAAAACCAGCCTTAATTTTTATTAAACCTGAAATATCACTTTTAGTACTTATAAATTACTCATAACTTAGAATATAATAAGCTCTTTATTTGTTACGTTATTAAGGAGAATCAATAGTGTGGCAACAGAACTTATAAGTATTGAAATTGTAGGTATTTTAGTAAACAGCACACGGTACATAAAAAACTTTTATACTCCGGAAACGTGTGAAATTATAGAAGAGTAACAAAAACCATTTAGTATTCATTTTATTATGAATAAGTATCCACTAACAAATTCTGTGCAAAGAGTAATAATATCCCATCAAAAACATAAATGTGAGATTGGAGTCAAGTACAATTTTATAATATTTCCTGGGTCGTAAACCTTAACGATACAAAAAGCGAGATATAATTGGGTTTCAAATTCAATACTCAGTCCTGAAATTTATTTGTAACAACATGGAATGTCTTACAAAAACCTAAAATGTCATTTATTCTTATAATTTAGGATAATTTATTGAAATCTAATTGCCATGGATGCCACACGACTATTTAGTTGGCACTTAATAATAATTCGTTTTTTACTTTAATTTACCATGTTTGTTGTTAAAACTCTTTTGTTTAATATTTATTTATACTTTTTACCTTATCCTTAAGCTTATTTATTATTATTATTCTTAATATCATCAGATATTAGGTCCATTTCTGGATGAATATGTAAACAAAAAACAAAATTTTCGAATTTGGGACGATAGCACCCAAATATGATTCAAGATCGTCCAATGTTATCATTTCCGCCATTTTCCGTCCGCTTCTCAACATAGGCCTCCTCCACGGGACGCCACAGTTAGCGATTCTACGCTGCCTCCACCCATCAAAACCGCAATCCCCACTAGTCCACCGGTTCATCGAGTCTTCCCACTTTGCTTAGCATATAATCCTAGACGTCATTCGATAATCTTTGTTTTTTGTTTTTTTTCCCCCTTATTGGGTCAGCCCGTTGCCATTTCAGCTTGCTTATTTATGTATAGCTGTGAGAACTTGTGCACTAGCCCAATACTCAGCCACCACGTCTTGGATCTGTAAGTCATCACTGGTAATACTCTCTGATTTTCCTCTTTCTCTTAAGGGTCTGTGGTATTTGAGAATGATGAGAAGATTTTACAAAACTTCCCGGGTGCTGCCCATCTGAGTATGGTTCGTCGGTGCAGCTGCAGTGGGCTCCAATGCCTCTCTTTCATTATTTGAAATCTCTCTACTTTCACTCTCAACACTCACACTAGCATCCAACACCCCATTTCTCTCAATCATCAACCTCTCACTAACTTCCATTCCTACTCTTACCGTTTCTACAGTTTCCGTTTCTTCTAACCTATTGATTGTTTCCAGCAATCTTTTTAAAAGATGGCGAGTCTCCCTCCGATTTTCACAAAAGTTTGCGTAATCTATATTATGCACTTCATTGTCACTCTCTCCGAAATCGTCCTCGCGTCGGTATCGCACTCGCTGCCAGTATCACTGGCATTTATCAAATCTTCAATTTGTATATTCACAGGCCCAATATAGCGCCGCTGCGAGGGCCCTGTGCATCTTCGGGATCTGTTCTGGTGACACCACTTCCGGCGTCACTACTGCAATTTACCAAAGTTGCGATTGCTAGTGTGTACATTTTTATTAGTAAGAAGCGACTCACTATCTTTATTATACTTTGTTAATAAGCTTTGAGCTTCATACAATTATATTAAATATATAATATAATATTAAAATTCAAAATCGGAACGCTCAGAAAACTGTGAACGAGCGTCCTCGATAATGCATTCTAAACGCAACTGTACCTCATCATATTGTTCGTACAATGACTCGATCTTACCTATGCGTAATTGCAATTCCGTGGCATCGGAAACATCGAATGTTCCAATATTTAACGCGTCGAGATAATTACCAAATAAGGTTAAGCGGCCTTTAAAACTACCTCGTTTCTTTATTAGTTCTTTTTCCTCGGTCTTTCTGGGAATCGAGTGAAATCAACCTGGAATTTATACAATAATAATGTTAAAACAAATATTTAACGACTTCGAGCAGTAACTAAGCCAATTACTACCTACTAGGTTGTAACTCCAAATATACTTGTACAAACGACAATTTATTTTTATTTTATTTTATTGGGACAACAAACAGCATCAATTTACAAAAATATAACAACAAAAAACAAAATATTCCGGACATGCCAGTAAAGTATCCACTTAAGAAATTAACACAATGGAAGTAAAAATTAAAGCTTCTAAAGCTACTCTTGTCGAACAAAAACCAAAACAAAAATAAAAAAGTGTTTAAAAATAAAAAATAAAATCTTAAAACTAAAACTAATCTACAAACTCTTGAGCAATGATACAAATTTGTCTAAATTATTATTAAACAAGTCAATATGGTGATATTTTCTATTATGATTATCACAAGATCTAAATATATAATTGTTTTTTAAATAATTAGTTCTACACACGGGAATGTGAAATATAGCCTGAGAACGAGCACCTAAGCGAGGACATTTAAGTGAAATTTTACTAAGAAGATATGGAGAATCAATAATATTATGTAAAATTTTAAAAAGAAAAATTTGGTCTTTAAGTTCTCTGCGTTGTTCCAGCTATACAAATGGTAAAGATGTAGTAAATCTATATTTTAGTATTTTTAAAAATTTATTCTGTATTTTCTCAATTAGATTTTTATATTTAGCGTAACAAGGATTCCAAATAATTGAGGCGTATTCTAGGATTGGTCTCACAAATGCTTTATAAAGAATTATTAAAGATTTAATGTTTCTAAAATCGGATCCTTGTCTAAGAACAAAACCGAGCATTCGATAAGCATCTTTTGTAATTTTATCGATATGCTTATCAAAGATAATTTGACTATCCAAGAGTACCCCAAGATCTCTCACCTCAGTTACCCTTTTTATTTTTGAATTAGAAAAACAATAATCAAAAGACAATATTTCCCTTTTTCTAGAAAATGTAATTGTATGGCATTTTTCTACATTAAGATATATTTCATTTGATGTACAATAGTTATTTAATTTATTTAAATCATTTTGTAATTTGGTACAGTCTTGAACATTTCTGATGACTTTAAAAATTTTAATATCATCAGCGTATAATAAAAAGTGCGAATTTTTAAAACATTTGCTGACATCGTTAATAAATATATTGAAAAGTAAAGGCCCAAGATGGGAGCCTTGTGGTACACCAGAAGTTATAGGAATAAAAGACGAGGTGAAACCTTTAACAGCTACAGCTTGTGATCTTTCACGAAGATAAGATGTAAGCCACCTCAGTAAGCTACCATGTATCCCGTTATTTTCCAATTTTTGTATTAAGAGATTATGCGAAACCTTATCAAATGAATAATCTGTATAAACGACATCTACCCTATGACCATCGTTCATTCCATTTAGTACTACATCTAGAAATTCACAAAGATTACTTTCTGTTGAACGTTTGTTTATGAAACCATGCTGATTATTTATTCATTTAGATCTCAATAATGGGAAAATTGCATCATAGATAATCTTCTCAAAGAGTTTTGGTATCACCGATAATTTTGAGATCCCACGGTAATTTTTGATATTATTTTTATCGCCAGACTTAAATATTGGCATGATTAATTATTTTTTCCAGATACGAGGAATAGTACCACTTTCTAAAGATTTTTTGAAAAGCATTGTTAGAGGAATACTAAGAGATTTACTACATTGTTTTAAGAACAAGGCATGAATCCCATCGGGACCACAGCCCTTAGACGTATTTAATTTAGATAGATAGCATTCTACTTTTTGGTTAGTTATTTCAACTGAACTAATGACCGATTGATCTATACTTCGAAGACATTGATTTGAACTCAACTCATTTTGATTTTGCTCAAAGACAGATTGGAAATAGATGTTGAACATATTAGCAATACCCGGCCCATTTGATTCTTCACAAGAATTGAGATACATATTTCCTGGAATTGTATTATGTCTTTTTTTGGATCCTATATACGACCAAAAGTATTTGGAGTTTAAAAGAAGATTATTTTCAGCCTTATCGACATAAGAATTATAACACATTTTTTCTAGTTTTTTAACTGAACTCCTCAATTCAGAAAATTTATCATAATCAATACTTCTACCGTAAATTTTCCATTTTTTATGGAACTTCAATTTTTTATTAATTAATTTTATTAAAGGACGTGAAAACCAATGCGGGTAATTAGTACACTCTGATTTAAATGTAGATGGAATAAACTTAACTATAATATTATTTATTAATGAATAGAAAGTATCTACCCCCTCAGTAATGTCCTTGTTATCTAATTCCCGAATCCAGTCTATTTTTGATAGTTCGTCACAAATTAAATCATAATCGGCCCTATGATAAATTCTCCTAAGATGCCGAGTAGGTTTTAGGTTTAGTTTCACTGATTGGACAAAAATTTCAATTAAAAGGGTTGGATGATGAGAATCCTCTGGTTCAGAAAGTGGTTCCTCACGAGAAATTGTACAACTTAGATTTGTAAATATTAGATCTAATAATCTGTTATTTAATTAAAAATATGATTAAATTGTCTAAAGCCAGTAAAACTCATAAAAGCCGACAATTGATAAACAAGATTACATTCAGAATAATTTAAAATAATTTCATTACTATTATGGTAATTATTCACTGACCATATAGCATCTCTTACATTAAAGTCACCTATTATTATAAAATCATCGTGTACATTCTCAATTTGTAAATCAGAAATATATTCATATAAATTTAATTGTGTTGCAGCTTGATTAATGTTATGAGGAAAGTAACAACAAAAAATATGTAAACATTTATGAGATATGTCTTTACTGTAAGACATTTTTATATACGTAATATTTACATTGGCAGAAATGGGTAAGGAAATATCACAGGACTTAATAATAAATTCATTACGTACCGCTATTAAAGTACCGCCTCCCATTGTGACCTTCGTACTAACATAATTACGATCATTGCGATACACAGTGTATCGTTTATCGAATAATTCTCCGTCAAAAATGCCTGGTAAAAGCCACGTCTCTGTTAAACAAATAATGTCATAACTGTGATTTAATACATTTAAATAAAATTGATTAGACTTAGTCCGTAACCCACGGACATTCTGATAATAAATATTCAAAGCCATTTAACTAAATATGTCAATATATAAATAATCTGTTTAGAATTATGAATATGACTAAAACAAAGACGTAATACAATCAATACCAAATGTAATAAGTAAAATTGTACCTCATGTGCTGCATTCTTCTCAGGCAAAATATTTAAAGTTAAATACATAGCAAAACAAATGTCTAATCTCACCATATCGACTTTTAAAACTAAATTAAAGTATTCTTCTAAATTTAAAGGTTTTATAAGAAGTTTAAATAAAAGCATAAATAATAATAACAGCCTACCAAACAAAAAACACAATATGACACTTATACTATTTTCTTTAAACATTCCTCTGAGTTGATATGTAAGACAGGGGAGTTTTCAGTGCGTCTAACCATAATTGTACAACAACGGACCCACAAATATGCATAGCCTTTTTCTTTCGCCCTTCTCTTAACTTCATTAAATAAAGCTTTATTTCGAGTGGACAGATGATCATTGATGTAAATATGGCTTTGCGCACCAGGATATCCGATATCACAAGCTTTTAAATTACGTAATTTACGGAGGGATGACAAAAAATCATCTTTCTTATAGCGAGCTTGCATTTTTTAAATTATTGGTTTTGGTTTTTTAACATCCATATCATTTTTGGTTGCCACTCTAGTAACAAAATCTATATCCGTATTCGGGTTTAACGAAAAATTACATTTTTCAGCCAAATTCTTGACAAATTTAATTAAATCTTCGCCTTTCTTATACGGAACACCATTTATTTGAATGTTTGAACGCCGAACCCATTGTTCACTCTTGTCGTGATTATCTTTTAAGTCCTTAATAATCGAATTTAATTTGCTTACTTCCTGTTCCAAATGATGTATTTTAGTCATTTCCAAATCAATGACATTGACACGTTCCACGACTGACTGAATAGATAACTCAATGTGTGTTATTTTACTAGACCACTTATTTACGGTGTCAGTGACCTTTTTCAGTTCATCAGATATTAAGTTTTTAAATGACTTGATCGACGAGTCTAAGAGATTGAATCTCTCATCAAAGTAGGCGTATAAGGATTTATTGTCAATTTCACTAGTATTAGATATATGAGGGATGTTGCTACTTGTCTTTTTTGAAGATTTGCACCCAGGACATTTCCACCGGGCCTTATTCATCAGTAGAATCTTTTTAAAATCAGCCAACAGTAGACCAACACAAAGATGATGATAATTACATTGACAGGTTGCACATTTAATGCACTCATCTTGTTTAAGTTGCTCAGAACAATTCTTACACTCCATGATAAAAATCTGTTGGAGGTAGATATTATAATGTACAATACAACACAATGAATTCGCAGTAATTTATTTCCTTACTTAACTTTGTTGAATGAAAAAGTCACGTTTAAAACGTCGTAAGAACCAGGGATATTGCGTCGCTTACGCGTTCATTTCAAAAAGAGTCACTGTTTTGTAGTAATATCCACTATTTTAATTTTATTTTCGTATAATATCGAGTTCAAAAACACACAGACTAGTTACACAGAACTAATTTATAAAGTTTGCACAAAATTTCACTTCCAATTACACTTATTAAAGGTTTAAGAGAACTTTAACCACTAAATTTATGACTAGCGTACGTGCGTACGCGACGACAGTTGAGTAATTATGAAGTAAATATTTGTAACATAACACTAATACTAATTACAAAAATAAAATTATTATTGCTAAAATATTATCTTAAAAAGCTTACTATTATATCTATATAATTTAATTAAATAAAAACTTAAATTATTTTTTTTAAAAAATCCAGCTCGAACTATGACCAAATATGTACGGATAATAACTTCGAGGGTTTAAAAAAAATAAAAGACGGGCGGCGATGAACTGATCTTGAGTTTAATAAAGAATCAATCATAGATACGAAGTTACATACGGTTCACATAATCTTAACTTAGCTGCGTATAGCATATGTAAAGTTAAGAAAGCGTAATTGCTATCCTTAAACAAACAGGTGTTTAAATAGGGTAGGTACCACAGCTAAAGAAAATAATAAAATATATAAAATATACATATTTAAATTTTCGTGAACCATGATGATTATTAAATATATGTTTACCCGGCTATAATTATGTTATTTTAATCGGTATTTTCCCAACTAATTTCCAACCTATTCGGGGTTCCTATTCATGAGCTCGAAGCATGGCGGACCCGCTATATTCACCCATTTCACCCTTTTCAGAATTTTTTTTGAAATATTGTAATTTTTCAGAATTTGGTGTCCGGTTTCAAATGCGCCGTCCGTAATGTACGTAATCGTATAGGCAATGATGTGTATAATATTTTTGGAGTGGAATGGCGCGGAAGAGATAGTGTTGGACTTTCCTGTGTTTAAGCTAACAAACTCTTAAAAGTATCAAGACCGTATATATTCGACAGAATAACAATAATAAACGCGATTATCTACAGCTACCATTCGACTTTATAACACTTAAACATTTTAAATTCTAACTTACTTATTCCAAAGAACTATCTTCGAAATGTGTACGGTATTTAAATAAAAAAAAATATTTCGACTCTCGTCTTTCGCCTCACCTGTCCAATACTATGACTGTAATTATAGAAATTAGTGCATTCAAACGAGATATATTTAATGTTAGAGTATCATAGATATTTGTATGGGCAAAAAACGTATTATTTGATTTACTAGAAGATTTAACTGGTTTATCCGCGGATGTTATCCCTCGGAATAGGTTGTAAAAGTGACTTACGAGCTCTGCACAAATACTTTAATTTAACATAAAAGAAATCTTCACTTTCTTGTTCATAAGTAAAATAGCACGTAAACGGTATACAGAAATGAAAAACGTTACTTTTTATCAAAAATTTACTTTTATATTGTTAATTACTCTTTGTTCTTGTAATATGTTATTGTTGAACATGGACACTATCAATAGATGTACATTCATAATAAATATTGATATATAAAATAGTGTATTTAAAAACATAGGTCTTTGTTTAGGGACTAAGAGCCTCACATAACCGCCTTCAACTTCCCTTTTATGGAGATGTGTACCCATGATGGGTTTCAGACGTTAAAAAAAGGTAATATTAATAAAAATATTAATGTTATAATTATTTGCAATTTATGATATAGTTGTGACAGGGGATTTCAGAGTTTGTATGTACGTTGCTATAATTAGATAGCATCATAAATAATTGAGGATCGTACTATTGTTTAGCTGATACCATTTGAATGTAGCATTGTATAAAAGGGGTAGATTATTTAGATTAGATTAATCCAAAGTAGATGTCTCTTAACTTGAGCATTTGTGATAATTTTCATTTTAATTTACTTTACAATATGTGTAGATTGTTTTGAAAATATTCTTAATTTGAAAAAATATACTTATATTTCTAAAACAGAATATAACCTTCGTAATTTTATAACCGACGTGACTTACTTATTTTGATGACTGATTAGTACACTGATAGTTCTCTTTCTATTGTGATTGTTATCGCAGGTTCAAAAAGAAAGATTTTAATGATATCAGTGTAGTAATATATTATTAATCTGGTGAACCTATGGTATACTTTTCACTTCACTACTCAAACTCACCGCTAAACTTAAAACATATAAGTAATAAATATTATTTGAATCAGAGAGAGCAGGCAAAGCCACAGACAACAATAAGACATTAATACATTATATAAAACATTTTGGATTAGAGATTGTATTATAATAGTTATAGTCAATTAAATATTAAAATAAGCGATAAAACGTCATAACATATATTATATATTTTTATCGTAATAACATTTAAAAAACACAAATTTACTAATGTTTGCAATAATAATAATATCTCACTTTCAGTTAAATGAAGCAAATTATAATTACAGAATAAATCGAGCCATAATGGACTTTGATAGAAAGGTTCTTGAAACCTCTCTGAAAATTAAAAACCCAAAAGTTATCCCATTATTATAATTGTATTCCCGACTAAAAGTAACTAATTCATTTACAGTTATATCAATATATAATAAATGCATTAATATTGAAACGATTCAGAATACAAAGTTATATACCACTACTATTGTAACTCATTTTCCGAGATGTGTTATTAAAATAAATTACTTTACGAAAATCATTTTCTGATATTAATTAAATGTTTTATTAACTCTTATTTTTTTGTTGGTTTTTGTTAACGGTTGCTTTGTTTTAGTAGAAAACGTTTACCAATATTATTTTATTCCCTACCAATATTTTTTCAAGTAAAAGGGAATAGGCCGATAATTAATTTACAAAGTATTTTCTGGAACAAGGTTTGTTATAAATATACAATTTTAAATAAGTTAAACATTCCATGCCAATAATTAATAAAACCTTAATGAATAAAATAAAATAAAATCAAAGAAAATATTCTTTTTTACTGTAATATATTATATCAATAATTAACATTTTAATTTTTCATATATATACCCAAGTAACCATTATTCAACGAAATATTATTTTGTGTTAAAAATTTGTTTTTCAACAAATGAACCAGATTGTATTCGTTTGTTTTAACAAAGTAAAGCAAGTTAGATAAATAATTATTAAACCATTCATCGGTTACTATTTGTTTGTTAATTATATGTAAATAACTGTCAATAGCTAGAATTACCGAATTAACGACATCGCTCGTTTCGAAGTTATGAACAGAAATTAGGTAATAATTCTGTTTACCTTCAAATTAATCAAAGTATAAATTTTGGAATTTAAGTATTCTTGTAAACATTAAAATATAATTTTTATTTTGTAGCATAAATAAACACTTTTGCAATATATATAATTCTTGATCTTCTTTTATGTTATTATATATTTCTAAATATTTACAGTATATTTTTTGTATTGAACTAATATTAAAAAATACTTGGTTTTTTTAAAGTAAGAAATACGTACAGATAATAAATCTCAGTCTTCTAAAAAAAAAACAGATTTGAATGACAAGGATTTTGTTTAATAGGATAGTACAAAATAATAAACTCTAAAAAGTACTGACTCCTGTAATACTTATCAGAATAAAAATAGTAAACGCGTTTATCTATAAGTACCATTCGACTTTATGATAGATGCAAAATTTTAAGTAGTAATTTATTTATTTTCCCAAACATCTGCCTCAAATGTATAGGGTGTTTTAATAAAAAAAAAATCCCAAGCCAATAACTTACCTCAATGTCAAATACCATGACTGTAATTATAGAGTAGCAAAATATAAATTATTTCATTTATCTTTAAAATTCCGCTGGTGTATGTATGTATATACTTAGTCTGGCCATAAATACTGTTACAATTAAAAATAAAAAAATATTACATTTCAATTTGGAATCTGTCATTTTTATACGATTGTTCTTTGTAATTGCTCATTTTGGCGCCAATACATTGTACAATATTTTGCTATATTCAAATGAAGTGGGGTGATAAAGAAACAGAATCGCTGTGATTGCATTACACAAAGTAGGTATGGAGCCAAATACAATTTTTAAAGCTCTCTATACACTTGGTATTAGTCAAATGTTTGTGTATTGTGCTATTAATAGGTACAAGGAGACTTCCTCTGTTTGTGACAGAACAAGATCTGGCAGTCCTCGCAGTGTTCGTACGAAAAAGGTGTTCAAAGTAGTAAGAGAAAGAATTCTGAGAAATCCTGTCCGAAAGCAAAAGATTTTATCTTGGGAAATGAAGATAGCACCTAGAACCATGAAGCGTATTTTAAGAGATGACTTAGGACTTGTAGCTTATAAGAAACACAGTGGTCATTTTTAACTGATAAATTAAAGATGAATAGTGCGGTAAAATCTAAAAACTATTGAAGCGGTACGCAAAGGCAGGTCACAGAAAAAGTTTTTTACGGATGAGTTTTTTTTTACAATTGAGCAACATTTTAACAAACAAAATAACCGTATTTATACTCATAGCTCTTAGGAAGTTTACCAATTAGTCGACAGAGTGCAACGTGGGCATTATTCGACTTTAGTGATGGTTTGGTGGGGTGTTAGCTATAAAGGAGTGACTGAGCCATATTTTTGTGAGAAAGGTATCAAAACATCATCACAAGTGTATCAACATACCATTCTTGAGAAGGTAATTATACTCCTTAATAACATCATGTTCAACAACCAAATATGGTCCTTCCAGCAAGACTCGCCGCCGGGTCATAAAGCTCGGTCCACGCGTTCTTAATTGGAAACGAACGTCTCGGACTGCATAAGAGCTGAAGACTGGCCGTCGTCTAGTTCCGATATTAATCCGCTGGATTATGATTTATGATCAGTTTTAGAGAGTACAGCTTGCTCTCGACGCCATGATAATTTGGAGTCCCTAAAACAATCCATGCGATTGGCAGTGAACAATTTCCCCATGGAAAGAGCGCGTACTTTTATTGATAACTGGCCTCAACGTTTAAGGGCCTATATTGCAGCCAATGGACGCCACTGCGAATAACCTTTTTATATTTTTAATTGTTTTATATTTATGTATTAAACTGTAAAAGTAATAAATGTAATTTGCAATTAAAAAATTTTTTTTTTCTTTGTTACAATATTTATGGCAAGACTGGGTATATCATAGTCAAAAATACAAATATCCCATAATTTCAATTGTATTCAAAACCAAAGTAATCATTTTCAATTACAAGTAAATGAATATTTAATATTAGCACCGATTTCGAAAAGATTCAGAATTTAAAATTTTTCTACCTACTACCATTCAAATTATTTTGAGACTGTGATTAAATTAAATTACTTTACGAAAATCTTTTTCTGAAATTAAAAATGTTTTATTAACTCTCTAATTTGTGTTGTTGGTTTTTGTTATCGGGTACTTTGTTTTTTGTGAAAAACGTTTTTCAATATTATTTTATTCCCTTCTATGTTTTTGCATGTTAAATGGAATAGGCTGATAATGAACTTAGAAAATATTTACTGGTACAATGTTTATTATAAATATACAATTTTAAATATGTTAAACATCATATGCCAAATGACTAGATTCTAAGAAAATATTATAAATATTATAATAACATATTTAATCATTAATTCACATTTTAAATTTTATTTTATATTATAATATCATTGTCTTATATATCAAATAAAAATTAATAGTATTTTAATTATCCACTTAAACTCTTTAATAATTTCAATCAATTATGGAAATTTATTCAACAAATCATAGGGTAATTATTCAATGTTTGAACAACGTCAGTAAAGCACAGGTTTGCAAAACACTCATAATTTATCAATTCTGGTTCACTGATCACTATAATAATGTCAATTACTTGATTTATGGATATATCTCGTTTCGAAGCTCTCGCCAATTATGAACTCTACATAAATTATACCAAATATTCTGTTGTAACATTGAATTAATTACAGCATAAACTTTGGAATTTAGGTATTTGAATATTAAAAAAAAAGAACGTTGTTAGTAGTTTTGTAGAATTAAAGAACACTCGTTGAATATAGAATAACATAATAATGTTATAATATTCTTTTAAATACTTACAGTACCTTGTATATTTCTAGAATTGAACCTAATACTTGGTTTTTGTAAAGTAGCACATACAATTCATACATACAATAAATCTCCACATCATACAAACTTGAAAGATAAGGACTCTACATTGTGAGATTGTACAAAAATCTATTTCATAAAAATACATCCAAACACATTTAAATTGTATGAGATAATACATTTATACTTAATTGTCACGTAAACGTAATTTAATGGAATTGTGTTCGTATGGATAGAGCGCGGACTGGCGGGGTAGCGGTGTAGAGTCGCGAGGAAGATTTATAAGTGGAAATTCCGCGGCGGACTGACGTCGTCGAGGTACAAGTCGATGTTCGGTGCAGTCTTATGCAGCTGCTGCTACTCCGCCGAGTCACTCCGTTTGTACCTACCAACTCTGAAATAAATGCATTTTTGTACTGTTAACAATGTCAATCATAATATGTTAATTAATCTACATTATAGTTAAAAACCT
This sequence comes from Napeogenes sylphis, assembly GCA_959347405.1. NCBI lineage: Eukaryota > Metazoa > Arthropoda > Insecta > Lepidoptera > Nymphalidae > Napeogenes > Napeogenes sylphis. The sequence continues at coordinate 20,916,971 of OY365788.1, read as the reverse complement.
CACTTAATTAATTTGTGAATTTCTAAAAACATTCGGATATATCTGTAACAATATATTTATTTGATTATTTTTTTTAATTTATAATTTTTGATGTACCAAATATGGCTTTTTATCCATGGTTACCGCAACCGCAACCGAATGCCTCAAAATTAAACTCTTCCAACTTAAACTATTAAGTATAGAACTTTTAATTAAATTCTTAAGAAAAGCTTTGTTATATAAAGCTTTTAGCTACACGACTACAACTGCTAAGATGGTCCAAACTCAATCTTGTGAACAATTGCAGTGAAGTGAACAAATGATCAAGTGAAAAAGTGCATGATCACTCAAACAAATTGAACCTTGTGAAGTACACTTTCTTCACATTCACTTTGATTTGATTGACTTATAGCTTAATTCTTTTAAACTTTATATAAAATATGATTACATAAATTATAAGTGTAACTTTTAAAAATTATGTCCTAATTTTGTTAAAAAATATATACGATTATTTTTACAATGTTTTCTTTCTTTCTTTAATAATATTTTCTTTCCAACCGTTTATTTATTTTGTATCAGCAAAATAATAATAACTTCAAATGTGGGAAGACCTATAATAGAAACCATTATTACTTGTATAAATAAAGAAGTTATATATAATAAAATTACACATCAAAGATCCGTGAAACTCATAAAACTTTTTTATTACATGTTACAGCGTTAACAGTTTTTTTATGGCTTCGGTAAACGTGTTCATATTTTTAAGAATAAGTATATTATATTTATTGTTACGCTAACATGTTTATGATGATTGAATATTCTGAATATTCCATTTGGCATACATTTAGCTGTCAGTTGTAGTGAGTTTGATTTATAATACTGCTATTTTTATTAGAATTTTTATATTCAAAATTCATTTTCGTAATCTTCTACATAACAGTTTAAAAGAAATGGCGTCATAAAATTAATATATATAATACAATATTTTCTGTCTGTTTTGTTTATCAAGTAATCAAGATATGGAGAATTGCCTTCATATTTTTGAGACATATTGTTATTTTTTAAAGCCTTATGAATTTTAATAATATAATAATTTTTACTATTTATATTAAGTTTCCCTCCAGACATAAAAAACAAGTTTAAAATAGAACTAACATCCTTTAAGCTATTACTGGCAATAATATTAGACAACCATCTACAAAAGGGTTATAATTGAAAGCTCTACCAGTACATTAATGACCAGTAATGCTTATATTCAATATAAATTTTATGAGAGTTTATAAGGGTCATAGACTACTGTTATATAACTTTTTTTTTAATCCGTCTGGTACTGTTGGAGATTAAAGTGTTCAAACCTACCAACTTTTTAACTTGATTATCTTAGTATGTATTTTAATATTAGCTGCAATATTATAAATTAGCATACCTGACATAGGCATGCCGTCACACATACTGGATCTTTGTCTTGAACGCGATGGGAGATCAAGCCTTGTAGGCAATATGCCGCCCAATATCTATAACAATCAAACAAAATTTGTTCTTTATTTAATGATATAATAATAATATCACAGGACAAATTACACACATTGATTTAACTTCGAAGTAAGGAAATTATTTGATTGTGTTAAGGGTGTGAGACAACGATACAAATACATAGATATACACATTATAAATACTGAATATATTTAATAAACGACCAAACCCAGAAATACAGACATCTATGCTCATCACATACATGCCTATCCCTGTCGAGAATCGAACCCGTACTCCTTTGCTAACCTAACCACTCAATCAACGGGGCGGTTATGTTACATTCTGATACATTATTTCTTAAAATATGCTAAAATATGATACAAGAGATTTCGTATGAAAATGGAAAAAGTTAGAACGATTCTCTAAAAGTTAATGTTCGCCCTAATGGGTAGACATTATTGTGCTTACTTACAAAAAGTATCCAATGTACATAATTGTTCTCAATTTCATTAAACGAAGGCGGGGTTTAATAGCGCACAGCCACGATAACATATTTGTATATTAGCACTTGTAGACCATTTTTTTTAATTAAAAGTTGACTGTTTGACAAATATAAATATGTAATAGAATAAATTATCAAGGACTACCTACTGGTTGTAGTTTTAAATTAATTTTTGTATCGTTCTGTCAAGAACTGATAAAAGACTTTGATATTCAACTCTAATGTTTCCTAATTAAAATTTTAAAAATGGAAACTGTCAGTCTACGCCGTTACTCCGCTGAGCTTCGAGTTCATGAATGACTTCAAAACTAATCCGGGTAATTCCGATAGATATTTAGATTAGATATATACATTATACTATACTACTACTATTATTACACTATTTATACATTATATATAATGTGAATACAGTCACTAATCTATATACATCTTAAATTAGATGGCAACTCCCTGGATAATAATTAAGGTAAATTATTAGGGAGTTACCATCTAATTAAAGATTTGTATATATATCTTAAATTAGATGGCACCACCTTGGATAATATTTAGTTAAATTATTAGTTAGTGTCCATCTAATTTAAGATTTAATTTTTGTAAGAAATGTATGAATATTCAAATATTTATTGATCGAAAACATGGAATTGCATTTGATTAAAACCTTTAACCATTAACCCTTACCTACCTTACCATACCTACTTTCTATAATAAGATAATAATCACAATTTCATATCTATTAAAAGGGATTATTATATTGACAGACATCATAAAATGTATTTGAACAACAAACAAAAAGGAACATCACAAAGTTTTGAATATCAAAATCTAAGTTTCTATTTACTTTAGGGAGTAAACAGAAACTTAGCTGAACAAATAAAGTTCCGAAATAAAGTTTTGCCATTTGTCTGTCCGCAATATGTTAATTAAAATATGATACCTAAGTCTTAACAGCGTTTTCCATCAAATATAGAAATTTTAAAATATTTTAGATTGCTACCACCGTCAATTGATCTCGGATTCTTTAAGCTGAATAGCTGAATATTCTTAAAGTTTATTTCTAAACGGTTGAAACAGAAGATAGGTGAATACTGGCTGTAACAGAGGCAGTCAAAACTGATGCTTAACCTCTTTTCCTATTCTGTTCTTCATCCCCTTCTTTTTTCAGGAGTGACATCAACACCATCATCATCCTCACCATCATTCTCATCATCATTATCATTACCGATATTATTATCTCCAGCATCATCATCATAATAAGAGTAGATGATGGTAATGAGGATGCTTCTTATCATCTACTCTTATTATCCGTATTAGCAAGGAAACAATTCACTTGCTCTTCAACATTTATTATAATAGAGTATATACAATTACATTTATTGGAATGTTCTGATTTACCTGCTTGAATCCTCTTCTATATCTGGTGTTCATGTAACAGTATATGATGGGATTGTAGCAACAGTGGGACATGGCCAGCCAGTGGCTTAGAAACCATACATATGGCATTCCTGGCCAGGTCGCCCAACTCTCATCAGTTTCGTGAACTGTCCATAGAATCTGATTGAAGAGATAAAGTTATATAAAATTGTTTCAGATATTCTATGAAATTTATTTATAATCATTTAGCTTTAATATTTTGTGTATGAAATTTCGTGCATTAACTATGTAGTAAAAAAAATACATTAACGCCAATGTTGGTGTTAATATATTTTTTTTTTATGGAAGAGGAGGGCAAACGAGCTGGTGGGTCACAGATGACTTGTGAACTCTAATGTATACTAGAAAAACAATAATACTTGCTATGAATATATTGAGTGGAAGCCAGCAGATTGTAAAAACGGCTACGACAGTCACCATCATCTTAATCATCTGCAAAATTAAATATTAACTTGATAATTAGACATGCCAATAAGAACACCACAATGGAGGCTTAAAAAAATACTATGAAAAGTTGACTCTTGTTCTCCCAGCTGAGTTCAGTCTCTTGTTTTGAACCTAAGCTAACCTTCGTAAACGAAGGTGTACCCAAAAAAAATTACGTAAATAACAAGAATTTCACTAGCAAAATGTACTGCAAATTTATTTAGGGTTAACATAATTTTTTCAGTTGCACCAAAAAATGTTATCTTATTAAAGTACTTGAGTTGTCTTCTTAATGGTGGCGGAACTAACTTTGTTAAACATTAATTCATTTTTTTTCATAAAGCCAATTCTAATGTGGGAGTTTGAGTAATGTTTCGCAGAAACAAAAAAAAATCTCAAATCATCGCGTAAATATTATGTGTATTTAAATTTTCATATTAGTTTAAAGTATGTCATGAATTTACATGTTTTTTACATTTATCTATTCTGTAACCGTATTGAAAACAGAAAAACAATGTACGCCTGACATGTTGATAAATAATGTTTTACTTCCTTGTCGGCTTTTACTTCTTCAGGACAGTTATTTAAGTGTTTTTTATTATTATTTCGAGTAGAATCATTTAAAATAAAATACACAATACAATACCCAACAGCAATTAATCAAATCCAATCTTAAGTAGACAGACGCAGGGATTTATTATACTTGAATCTAAAAGAAGTAACAATTATATTTATAACAATCTTATTTTTCATAAAACAAACGGAAAATATTATTAAGGCAAAAAAACATATTTCATCATAGCAAATTTTATTTATTAAATCTATATGAAATCTAAAAATAAGATAAAGGTAAGCTATATTATACCAATTTGCGACTTTTCAATCAATAGTTATATAAACTTTTTAGACTCTTAAGTAGAACCACGCAAACGATGTTGCAGGCAACCTCTATTTTTTAATCAATAAATTCCATAAGTTTACAAACCAAACCTTTACATATTACATATATTGATTAAAACCGTACGTAGTATTATGTCCAATTATACACTAAATTGGATACTAAAATTTAACCCATCGTTTCTATTGCTTTGTATTTCCCGAAGGCGAAAGGTAGGTTTATCTCAGAGAGTCCATTAATTAGTCATCTACCACCAACGGTTCCTAATATTCCGGGCATAGAGTTCAGGACACAAAATGCACTGACAATATCTTGTGGCCTTACAGTACTCGGATTTCTCTAACAAGGATTGATGTTTATTAAACTTAATATAATAATTAGGGTTGCCGAAGCTGGTTTCTTATACTACTGATTAGGAAGGAGGAAACACACACTTGAGAAGGCGAAAAGTAAAAAGTGTCAAGTCTATATACCGTGGAAAATTAAAGAAAAAAATCTTGATTTATAATTTACAATATAACCAATAAATATATGTACAAACATTGTGTTTTACAATTTCTAACTCCACAATCTATACGAAAACGCTTTACGGAAGTCATACCAGATGAGAAACATCAATCTTTACATTGACAGATCATAAAATCATAGATGAATTCAATAATGTCTTTTGAAGTTATTTGTATTAAATATAATAAATTTATCACATTCCTGAAGTGTATATAAATCAAAATGATGGAAGCTTCCCTCATATAGTAATTGTATGTCAATGTTTGGGATATATGATTTTTTTCAATAGAAAAATATTTATCATTTTTGTTTACTAGTTATAATCAAAGATCGTTTATTAAAAAATCACATAAAAATGTTTACATTTTAATAAAAAAGTTTAATAAAAATACTTTTTAATAAAAAAAAGTTTTAAAGAGTGAATAAAGATAATTAACATGTTTAAATTAATGATAAGATTTCTGTACGCATCAGAATTTTTAATTGAATTATATATTTTTTTATGTTGAGTATCATACTGAATATAAATAAAAACATAATATACCAAATACACCTTAAGCATACTCACTAATTCTCATCAGAACTTGTATATACATAAGTATTATCTTTTAGACGCTTTATTTGAATAACTTTCTTGTAACAACGTCGTGAAAACAGATTGTTTTGTTTGAGGTAAAAAGAATCATAAAAAATAACTGTACGTAGTTTTATTTTTAATACTCTGTTAGACATAAACTAAGGTACTTTCATACTTGTAATTAACTTTTAACATGATTGTGTTTTTTAACTAAAACTGTATATTTATAAAAATAATTTAGATCATATATGTTAATTTGTAATTATATTTGTATGAGCAAAATATAAAATAATCTGTCGGAGCCAAACATAAATTAACCGTTACAAATTGTAGTCTTCATAATCGTTTCTTCTACACACGTTATAATATAAGCCCCATACTTTGATGTGTTAGCACAATTTAAAAATTGCAAGGGTTACATAAATGCCTCGGATTTACAAAAGGGATTCTTAATTACATATATTATATTATACAGTGGAAAAGAGATTTCTATTTAACTAATAATGACACAGCATATTGTATCTTATAATATTGTTTTTTTGAGCGTATTTATGTTAAATTAATTTATATCTTAGATAAATATATAATGTAAAACTCATTAATTCGGTATATAATGAGACAACACGTGTTGATTATTTATATGCATATTTATATAGTTAAAAGTTATATTTTTTACGGTTTAAATTATTTATTTACCTTATACAGAATAATACTAAACAACTTATTGGTATTCTCTTCCAGTCAGCTGTAGTGAATTAAATTACAAATTGCTGTAGACTAACGATATATATGTATTATGTAACTTGGATTAAAATAAGGATTTACAAAAGAGCCTGACGTAAATGTAAATGGATTTATGACATATATTTTAACATGGAATTACTCTAAATAATATTTACCTCAGACTTCATGTCGGATAAAGTTTTTAGTGTTATATTGAACTAACTAAATATTTTAAAAGCAATTTAACTGGAACAAAATTGTGTGTATGAAACATGATTAAAAAGTTTAGCTTTTAAAAATTAAAAAGAGTTGTTTAGTTAGTTTAAAGTTAATAAAACTTTAGAGGGCTAGTGATATTTAAATCCCACTCCCATTTTGCAGTTACTAGTTTTAAAAATATTTTTAACAGATATAGATAAACGCTATCAAATTTTGAAGTATTGTTACTTATAACGAAAACAGACAAATATTATATACAGGGTTATTTTAAATTCTTTGCTCTCTGCTCCCCCTTTTACTTATTACTCTTAGTCCATTGAAATGTTACATTTTTTAGGCCTTACCTTGTGTTTTTTAGAGGACGCAATTTTATTTTTTTAATGCGTAGGGGTTGTCAGTAGAAGCTTAAGTTCAAGTTTGTGGGGTCGCCACCCTTGTCCCACGGCCGCCATCTTGGAAAAACGGGTGCAAAGGGTTTTCGCTCTGTATCTCGTAAACTAGTTACCCTACAGAAAATTTAATCAAACTTAAAATTTAGAAAATTAAATTTCTTACAATTTTATTTCTATTACTTTTTATCGTCAAGTGACCAACAAAAAAGTTATAAACAAAAAGAAGTAAAAATTTTGTAACAAATTTCCTTTTGGAGGTTATAACTTTTTTTCAGTTCATTTTACAATAAAATGACATCACAGCAATTTTGTAGAGGGTTTTTCAACGAACAATTTCCTCTTTATACTTGTTTCATTTTAATTTATTTATCTAGGTTTTCCAGCGCTCCAGACTTGAACGGATTCTCGAATGCTCATAGGGATGCAATAAAAACTAAAAATTAGACTTACTTTTCTATCTATATTTTTTTTATTCATACAATTTATTATGATCTTAACATTCCTATGCTATTATTAAACTATGTTTGACCCTTTTCCCCACTACAAAACTGATTTTACTGTCGACCGGGCTGAATCGGATGCAGATGCGGTCATCGTCCGTTGTGCGCTTGCTGCATCACAGTCATATGATTCGGTGACAATCATAGCAGAAGACATCGACATCCTTGTATTGCTGACGGCATTAGGAAGGAATCAAACTAATGTATTTTTTTAAAAACCTTCAAAAGGGCGTACGTCCGAACAATTGTACTGTCTGTCTGTCTGTTTTAAATATGACGACGTAATAGCTGAGAATTTACTGTTTCTCCATGCCTTCTCAGGATGTCACTCACAACGTCAGCAGCGTATAACATGGGCAAAGTCAAATTTATAAAAAAATTGCAGAAGCATCCAGAGTTAGCAAGTGGAACTAAATTATTTGTGAGGGAAAAAGTCGAGTCATCGTTACTCAGTGTTGTTGGCGAACGTTTTTTCATCTCTTTATATGGCGGAAATAAAGACGATACTCTAGATATACTCGGAAACTGTGGAAACGGGCTGCATCTTGTATTGGAGGAAGTAAAGAGAGATTAAGTGCATTTTCATTCTCTGTCTTAGCAAATCGTTTGTATCGCAGAGTGTCTATGTCATCCTGAGAAGGCATGGAGAAACAGTAAATTCTCAGCTATTACGTCGTCATATTTAAAACAAACAGACAGACAGTACAATTGTTCGGACGTACGCCCTTTTGAAGGTTTTTAAAAAAATACATTAGTTTGATTCCTTCCTAATGCCGTCAGCAATACAAGGATGTCGATGTCTTCTGCTATGATTGTCACCGAATCATATGACTGTGATGCAGCAAGCGCACAACGGACGATGACCGCATCTGCATCCGATTCAGCCCGGTCGACAGTAAAATCAGTTTTGTAGTGGGGAAAAGGGTCAAACATAGTTTAATAATAGCATAGGAATGTTAAGATCATAATAAATTGTATGAATAAAAAAAATATAGATAGAAAAGTAAGTCTAATTTTTAGTTTTTATTGCATCCCTATGAGCATTCGAGAATCCGTTCAAGTCTGGAGCGCTGGAAAACCTAGATAAATAAATTAAAATGAAACAAGTATAAAGAGGAAATTGTTCGTTGAAAAACCCTCTACAAAATTGCTGTGATGTCATTTTATTGTAAAATGAACTGAAAAAAAGTTATAACCTCCAAAAGGAAATTTGTTACAAAATTTTTACTTCTTTTTGTTTATAACTTTTTTGTTGGTCACTTGACGATAAAAAGTAATAGAAATAAAATTGTAAGAAATTTAATTTTCTAAATTTTAAGTTTGATTAAATTTTCTGTAGGGTAACTAGTTTACGAGATACAGAGCGAAAACCCTTTGCACCCGTTTTTCCAAGATGGCGGCCGTGGGACAAGGGTGGCGACCCCACAAACTTGAACTTAAGCTTCTACTGACAACCCCTACGCATTAAAAAAATAAAATTGCGTCCTCTAAAAAACGCAACCCCAAATGTAACTTTTCAATGGACTATCTGTATTTTGTAAAATGTTCTTATAAGGTGAACGCCCGAACGTCATACCTAAGCTCGTCAGAGTCAAGTTAATGTCAGAGTTTAAAACTCAAAATTTAAAAACTATTAATTTTAGAAAGTCGTAGAACAAATGTTGTTGGGATTTATGCATAGATGATTTGAGATGCCTGCAAGAGGTGGTCAACTAATTACAAATAACCCTGTAAATATAAACGAAGTATTGTTTATTTGAATGTTTATTTGCATTACATTTGAATTACATAATCAAAACCCTAAAAGTGAAAGTGGTGACAAATACACATATTACATATGTTAATATGTAATGTACATTACATGTCAGAGTTATCTGACAGCAACATTAAACAACTTTACATAAACAGTAGGTAGGTACCTTTCGTTTAGAGTGCTGGATTCTCAAATCCCTCGCTGTCTGTGCCTCCCCGGGGGGTCGTCCCCCCCAAACGACATGAGCGATACGGGCGTATGTGCAAACTAGAGCTGCCAGCGGTAATCCAAACTGAAGGGCCATCAGTGCACAAGAGTATTCTTCGCTTTGTCCAGGCCGTTCCCACTGTTCCAAGCAGATATCCCTGTGATGATGAAGTCGTGATTATGTAGTCTGTGATAGTAATAATTTACTATATTTTACTAACCCGTAATTGTAAACAATATAGCAATAAATAAAATATGAATAAGTTATCACCTATAATTATCATACACTCTACTAATAAAATCTTTGCAATCAGTTATACAGGGTTAATTTTAACAGATTGGCCACCTCTTGCAGTCATCCTCTCCATATTAATCCCTACAACATTTGTTCTACGTCCTTTTAAAAACCTTGAAAATAACAAAAAAAAAACAAAACAAAAAAAAATGTGCTCCCTCTTTTACTTATTATTCTGTAAATTGTAAAAAGTACTTAAAAGGTTAACGCCCGAGTGCCATACCTACACTCAGAGTTAATGTTAGTTCATTGCCAACAAATAAATATTGTATGGGAAATCTTAAAGTTTTAAAAACCATGAATTTAAAAAAATCGTAGAATAAATATGGTTGGGATTGATTTAGAGAGACTGCCTACAAGAGGTGGCAAATTAATTACAAATAATCCTGTATATTAATTAATCAAAATGATATTAATCTTTTGTTTCACTCGAACTAAAATTTTAATACCAACGTACACATAGTTGTCATAATATTTTTAATAAAGACGTAGGATAAAGTTTCACAATTATGCCAACTATATTGGCGTTTGAAAACAAACTTAACAACTGCGTTTGAAAACAAACTAAACAACTGCGTTTGAAAACAAACTAAACAACTGCGTTTGAAAACAAACGAAACATCTTCGTTGTATAACTTTGTCAAAGGTAAAAAGTTAACATCACAACATTACTTAAGGCTCTTTAATTCTGTGTAGTTGCGTCTTCCATTTGTTTTGTAAGAGATTTCCTTTGTCATTAAATGACAGGAACTCTACATCATTTCTGCTGAGAACTATATACTTTATAATATACTCAAATTATATCTATACAAAAATAACGTTGATTACTATGCTTCGATGTGCATTAATAAAAAATTTTAATGTTTGTTGTAAGATATAAATTACTTACGCTTTGCAGAATTTGTGCCATTCAGTGGGTCGTTCTATTTTTGAAACCACAAATATTGGAGCTGCAGTAGACAAGGCTCCTCCCCAAACAGCCCCTACTACCAGTTTGGCGGCAGTTTTTCCCATTCTTGGCCGCAAGGGTCTCATAATTGCCATATATCGATCTATCGATATTGCTAACAACGTATAAGCACTCACGAACACAGACACTGCTTGAGAATAATTTACAACCTTACACATAACTAAGCCGAAAGGCCAATATCTTAACACTAACATAGAAACAAAAGAAAATGGCACACAAAAAAGGGTCATCAATATGTCTCCAATTGCCAAGTTCATTATGAAGTAGTTAGTCACTGTTTTCATTCGTTGGGAACTTTGCACCACAAAACAAACTAATCCATTTCCAAGGAGTGCAATGATAAATACGGTACAGTACATAAAGAAAACGAGAAACTGAAATATTGTACTGGCTAAAAACCCAGAAGATGATTGCGAACAAATCGCATCCTCGGACCATGTTGAATTATCAAACACTGAACCGTTATTGTACTCTATACTTGTATTTGTATCTTCAATATATTTAAATGAGCTCGTTTCGTAATATTCATTTTCATAGGCATCCAGCATCATGAGTTACATTTTTGGCTGATTTTTTAAAATAAGTTTCATCCGTATGATAGACGTAGATAGATGTACATAAATATTTCCTGAAACAATAGAAAAATTCGAAGATTAATATAAGAAGTGCCTCAATAATATTCGTCTTAGTTGGATTTTCTTTATTACAAGTTCATTGAAACATACTGAATAATATCGCTCGTTAATCATAAATACTCCTTATAACGATGTTCCAGGTAATAAATTATATGCTAAGGGTACGGAGCCGAAGTGAAAGCTCGGGGTAAACAAAACGCACCAAAACAGTCGTAACTCCGACCTGTTTATGAATACAAGAAACAGTTTCAGGTGAAGGAAGTTCCGTTATTAAAATTAAACTTTAATGTTGAAAGTATATGGAATATAATTTAGGGAATATATTTAATTCAATATTTCTTATTTTATAATTCACAAAAATAATATGGAACATTTTTCAGATGGCTTAACATTTAATTATTAGACAATTGAAAAAGCCTTTAACAATAACAATATTGGTAAAGGAGATCAATAACGTCAAAGTAATTAAATGTCATGTCCATTTTAATTGAAATACGAATGTATATTCAATACGTGCTTTCACAGTTCTTTAATGTAAATAAAATAATTAACAAGCATATGGGAATTATACATATGACAGAGACTACGATAGGTTAGCGACAGAACTCGTCATCAATTGGAGATTCTGGTACAGAGTTCATAGCGTGGATCTCAGACAATTAAACCACAAGGACGCGTTATGAAAATTATTGTTTTCTATGTAGATAATAACCATAACTAAAAGTATATAATAGCCAATTGTATCGCTCTAATAAATTCAGCCCTCGAGTCACTGCTTTCCAATATTTAAAAGTTTTGACTGCAAACGATTCCGATCACGTGACTCGTTACGTCATAAGATTCACATCCACTGTTACAACCATACCAATTTACTAATTATTGTTAAATTATCGGAACCGACGTCCTATTCATTAATCGGCCTTTTTTTAGATTATCTCATGCAGTATTTTAATAAGGTCATAGATATGATATATCACTTACACATACATCAGCAAACAATTTAAATAAAGACAAAAAAAGATAAGAATCATATTTATCACAATATTTTCAGGAAAATTCTTACTGTATTGATATAAATTACAGTAATTTCTTTTAGTAACTATATATGCAATAAAGTTTTTAATAAGAAAAAGATATTGGTAAAAAAACATACAAACATACAAAAACTATTCGTTTATATAGTAACTAGGATATATATAATATTGATATCTAGGCGTAAGTTTCTATTGTTAGGAAGTTTTCGAATGAAAGATATGAACCGCATGTTATGATAGCTCCAAATAATATTTTGCTTCATAGCGATTGATAATGAATACACGTTCGTAAATTTCCATGAATGTAAATCCAATTAAATATAAGGAATGCATAAAACATAAAGTACAATGACACATTCGCTTTCAATAATAAATAATAACTATTAATGTTATGTATCGTAAACAAGTGTCTGTCTGAAAATATACTTAGTCTGGCAATAAATACTATTACAATTAAAAATATAAAAAAAATTACATTTGAATTTGGAATCAATCATTTTATTACGATTGTTCATCGTGTTTTCTCATTTTGGCGTGAATACATTGTACAATATTTAGCTATATTAAAATGGAGTGGAGTGATAAAGAGAACATAATCGCTGTGATTGAATTACACAAAGTAGGTATGGAGCCAAATACAATTTTTAAAACTCTCCATACACTTGGTATTAGTCAAATGTTTGTATACTGGGCTATTAATAGGTACAATAAGACTTCCTCTGTTTGTGACAGAGAAAGATATTGCTGTCCACGTAGTGTTCGTACGAAAAAGGTGGTCAAAGCAATAAGGGAAAGAATTCGAAGAAATCCTATCCGAAAGCAAAAGATTTTTAGAGGTGACTTAGGACTTGCACTGGTCATTTCTTAACTGATAAATTAAATATGAATAGGGTGGTAAAATCAAAACAACTATTGAAGCTGTACTGAAGCGGTAGCTATAAAATGTTTTTTTTTTTGTTACAATATTTATGACAAGACTAGGTATAAATAATATAATATTTATATAAAGCTACATGTTCATATCTACATATATATAAACAATTTGTCAATGTCAGAACTATTTATAAGTACAATAAATATTATCGTTAAATCTTGTAACAACGAAATAAAAACTGTTCTGCGTTTTAACGATTGCCATAAAATTAACCGACCGGCGTTGTAAGCTTTAGCCGATTTCAAAGCTCGTTAAATCTGTCGGAAGTCCGTTCAGGATGTAAGTACCGGATTCAATCCTCGGCTAGATAAATTCATGTACTTACTATGACATTTTTTATAACTTTAAAGAGTGACTTTGTTTTTGCAGAGACCGAAATAACTAACCAATTTATATCATTTTTCAAGACCTAAATTAAATCTCGAGGACTATGGTATTAGTAAATATGATGTTTATAAAGAAAATTATTGTTGATATTTTCAAATATGGTGAAGTTACTTATATATTTGAAGAGTCTAAATGGCTGTACATACATAAATTAGATAAATTAATGTATTAGCATCCATTTAAAAAATCATAAAAATATTTATGAAAAAGCACTTACGAGTATATTACAGTGTAGCTGTATCGCTCGCTACCGCTTTTATAAACATCGATTTTGTTTCAGATCCAATGACGTCACTAGGCCTCATCATCATTGGATAAGGTTTCATTAAAGCTTTTTTAGATTTATCGATCATTCTATAAATTAAAATTATGAATGTGAGTTTGTATTATTGTTCATCAAATGTATAAGGATTAGATGATTTTATAATAATAATAATTAATAATAATAATTTTTATTACGTTTCAATTACAATTATCATAAACACATCGAGGTTAAGGTCTCCTAGTAGGCATAAAGATACCCGTGTCAGGAGACCTAAAATAAAAACAAATACCAAAACCTTGAAAAAGACATAGTCTATGTTTTATTCATAAAATATACATTTTTGAAAACATATGTTTTTTTGTGAAATACAGTATCTGTATATAGTGAAAAGATTTACAGTTCGTAGTTGGACCAGAGAGACCTCTAGTTTAATTTACAAAAAAATTGTGATTGATAATTAGATTAGTATTTCTAACAATTCTGATTTTTATGTATCATAATACCATCCGCATTCCTTTATTCCAATCATATTGTGACGAATCACATATGTGTCATAAAACCATCCACATTCCTTTATCCCAATTATATTGTGACGAATCATATATGTATCATAAAACCATCCCCATTCCTTTATCCCAATTATATTGTGACGAATCACATATGTATCATAAAACCATCCCCATTCCTTTATCCCAATCATATTGTGACGAATCACGTTGCACTGGTGAATAAAAATGATCATGTGTAAATACGTAATTATTTAATAATTTACTCAAACTATCCCTATTATATCTATTAACTTAAGATTTAATAGTTCTAAATCTATAGATGATATTCTTTAAGCATTATATCATTATATCATATCTCCTACGCAAAAATGAATGTTCAATGATTCATGTAAGCACAGATGAATTTATTGGAAGTATATAGTTTTATTTATATCACCGTTAAAATGCTATTCCGATATTCTTAAATCTGCGTTTGGTTTATTTTTTAAACCGATGTGAGTAAGATGTTTTTTATTACTATTATTTACGACATAACTCGTATTTCTTAATGAATGCACATTGATTCGAAATTGATTTAAAGAACAGAAAACATCGTAATTTATATAAATAAAACTTTACCTCTCATATTCGTATTCTCTGATGTGTAGTTCAACTATGTTACTTTTAAACTCTGTAAAGTAGTGAAACTATACTGAAACAATGTTACAACGTTTTAGTCTTTAAGATATACATATATCCAAATACTTTTATATCTTCTAAAAAATTCGTCCATTCTAAAGTCTGTCCCAACAAGCAAAATTATTCTATGTATGTCTCTTAAATAAATTGTTTAGAGATACCAGAACTAAGGCCATTCTTACGCGTCCGAGCGAATACTATTTCTTCTACTTGCTATATCCAAAAAATTTATTTGTTGTAAAATAATATAAATTTTATCTAAAGAGATTTTAGATATGGAATTAATTGCTATCAAGCAATTCACTCGTTTACTTAACCTTTCCTTCCTTCATATAATTCCTAGTAAAAATATTAATTGTATTTCAATGCTATAAAAGAAATTTTACTGTAATTCATTTATTGATAAGACTGATAGAGTCCTGTCGGAATCCTTTTTGTATTACAAAAACCTTTTCACAAATTCTATTAAAAAGTGTTCAGTAAATATTTTCTTATACAATCTTAAAAAATTGTGCTACATATTGTTTATGCTTTTTTATGAGATTTTATACAAATATCTTTATTATCTGGCAAATAAACTATACATATATTCAAATGTTAAATCATTTAGAAGGAAGTAGCAGGAACTGAGCAGAATCGAAATAGAAATAGTACATCCATTTCCCGTTTTTGTCTGAACTATGATTGATCTACAGTTACTCATCTTTTCATCTCCCAGATACTAAACGTTAACGGATAAAAAACATACGAATTATATAACGTTTTCTTTGTAGATATACGCTTTGAAGTTTTGTTTTGTAGATAATGATGTTATAATACATTGTAGATATATCAAATTTTCCTTAATGTTATAATGATTTATAATAATGATAATGATAAATAATTTAATAATTCGATAAGTCTTAACATACTTTGATTTAAATATAAAAACATTTTCATTTAACTTATCATAAAAACTTTAAGCCAATCTCGAAGAAACGGGGTGTTGGGAAGTTTTCTGTCAAAAATGTATCGCTCCTCTGGTAATATATTTTGATAAAAACAAAATACTTTTGAATCTACTACGTCACATCCAATGACAGACACATTCACAGAAAATGGTGGTGAATATAAAAATATATTAAAATTTTTCATTAATCCCTAACAAATGGATCATAAATATTTAACACACAAAGAAACCAAATATAAAGTGGAATGTTTAATCTAATTTTTATTAACGATTAATCATTGAAAACCTATCTTTCAAAACAAATAACAGGCCAATGACTCATCAAATCGTAAGTACCTAATTAATCACTAAAGATGAGATTTTCTCGACGTACTGATATCCAATTATATATAATTATATTTATTGACCCTTCTTAGGCAATATATGCCTTATAGATTAATATATATTAACAAAAGAATATCAATTATAATAAGAGTAATTAAAGTAATGAAAGATAAGATTTAAGTTTTTAACGAGAACATATATAATAGAATAGACTCCTTCAGATCATAAAATTGTAATATATAAAAGAAACGTAAACGTAAAAGTTTTACCCAAATTTAAAAAAAAAATGTAATATATTTCTAAAAGAGAGATACAATAAGTTACCTGCACATAAAAAAATATATGCCGTATATATAAATATGTTGTTATAATAAAAGAAAGAGAGAGTTAGAAATCTGAGAGATCTAACATTTCTTTTAAGCTAGTTGTACACTGTGACTTCATCTGTTCCGATCTAGAATAAAATAACAATCCATTTATAGATCTCCATGCTTCGCAGCTTTTATTGTAATTAGAACCTACTTTTTTTTTTAATTCAAATTTATTTTTTGTGTTTTTCTCGATTCAACATCGAGAATTCGATACATTCATTAACAGTAACACATAAAAAACAAAACTCGTCCGTTAGTTTTCTACGTAAAGCGGGAATATACATATACAAAGATAGACCTACATTTTAATAAATATGTAAAAATAAAAACAGAGGCTAGCTAATGCGAAATCTGTGTTATCTAAATAGAAATATATATAACATACATATTTTGTTTCATTACTATTTTATTATCTACATTTGAAATGTTTAATTCGGTAACTATGATTATTTTGACAAAAACTTTAGTGTGTAGATTATCAAATAATATTAATTAATTAGAACAGTCATGGCATGAGTTAATTTGTTAAATTTTGTATACGTATTTATGGTTCAATGCTGTAAGGATCTAATTATTATTAATTGACAACAGCCCTTATTAATTATATTTCTAGAATAAGGTTACAGATTTCATAATTAATCTACACTAATATTATAAATGAGAAAGTTTGGATGTTTGGTATGACAGATGTTTGTTACTCACTCACGCCAAAAGTACTGAACGGATTTTGATTAAACTTGGTAATAATGTAGCTTATATCCCGGAATAACACAGGCCATAGAAATACTAACTTTTGCTACTACTAACTAACTAACTAACTAACGTCTGTGACATAACAGATGTTGTAGCGGGATTACGTAATTGCCACGGAAATTCCTGTTTTGAATCGTTTGGTTCATTGAATTTCACGGGTTTGGACGGAGTCGTGGGACACAGCTAGTATAAAATAAAATAATTTTTAACTATGTTAATTAAATACAAATACAAATACATATTATGTTAAATGTAACATTTTTGTGTAAATAATAGAAGCTTACAAATATGTTGTATTGTCTATAATAATAATGTTATTTTTGTTCTGAGCAGAAATAAAGCATCTGACTGGGGGGATAAGTTAATTTATTTACTAGATTAGTTTTATTTCTGACATCTGTCAGTTAAAAGCTCAATAAATCCACAAATATATAGCCGATTTTTTAGGTAAAATAATTTTGTTACACATCTATATTGTATTGTCCACACATCTGTAAAAAAAAATACTTAAATGTTCTTACTACAAATATTTTCTTGTATTTATTTGTTATACCTAGATATGCAATAAAATAGAAACGAGAAGAAAACTGTACATTGAATAGAAAACAAGCAATTGTTACGTATTCGTGTATTGTACGGATTTGTACAAAATATTTAATAGTGTTCGTATTATTTAAAGTAAGATATATAATGCATTGGATATGTTAAAAATAATGACTTATTTTTTTTTTGGACTATCATTAATACAAACAAAACTTCTTTACAGAATATTAATTTTGGGGTAATGTTATTTTAATATCTTCGTAATTGGTACCGGAGATTTTCCAGATTATTATAACCCATGGAAAATTCTTCAGTAACCATAAAAATGTTGCCATGGTTATTACCACTTGAAAAAAACATAAAAGGTTGGTATTTCAAAGTAACCAACAATGATTTCCACTCTAGCACCGGGTAGACAATGGCATTGGGATTTTTTATTTTAGTGTTGTATAAGCTGACGGGGAATAGCGCACGTTTAAAATTAAAATGATATTTTATTAGAAGGTGGATTTTTGTATATAAATATCACAGGAATCTGTCAAGATTTTACCTTTTATAATATTATGTTATAATTATAGATATCCATTTCCCCGATGTAATAATGTAATAGTACTGCATATTTTCAAGCATAGTTTACTTCAAGAGTAAAATCGACTTACTCGTATATTGAATGTGAGGTAAGTCGACTGTGATGGAGAGGTAATACTATTACTTACGTTTGGTACATTTAAGCGTATCTACGTTTAAGCATGATAAAGTATT
Organism: Napeogenes sylphis; assembly: GCA_959347405.1. Classification (NCBI taxonomy): domain Eukaryota; kingdom Metazoa; phylum Arthropoda; class Insecta; order Lepidoptera; family Nymphalidae; genus Napeogenes; species Napeogenes sylphis. Next base: position 20,897,975 of record OY365788.1, on the reverse strand, counting down.
TACGTAATGTATAGATCAATTTATAATTTCTTTATCTATAAAAAAAATATCTAAAATTGACATACATTATTTATCAAAATTAATATATAAATATTACAAACCACACCTACACTAGTAAAACACTTTTTAAAACGCTATAGTATTTCACTTCATTAAATACAAAGTCAGATTAGTATGATATTAATCTTAATACAGTAAATTAAGATTGGGGTTGAAAGTCTTGCACTTGGTTTTGACCAATCTTCGTGTTGCCCTGTAAAGGTCAGTGCACTTACCGCTGAAATATACCCAGCAATATTAGACGTTGAGTTATGGCTGAAACATTGTATTCAAAGATTTTATCCTGAAAATTTAAACAATTCAAATACCTCACTAAGAAAGCGAACAAATATGTAAAGCAAAAATGCAATATCCCACAAAGTTTACAGTAACTTATTAATTTGCTACAGAATAACTTTTTATTTTACTACTAAAACTGAAGTTCAACAAACTTCATCAACAAACTTCACTTGCAATTACTTCGTAAAATGACTTGCCTTAATAATAAATGTCACGAAATATTAATTAATAAATATTCTCCAAATTAAATTATTATATTTTACTATTTTCAAACTTGGAATACAAAATCGTCAAAGTTTTAATCTAGTTTCCAAACTACAGTTCTGAAATTGGCCAAAATTGTTTAACATCTTAGAACAAAGAAACGTTAAGTGTACCCATGAGTTTTAACGTGTGAGATTTTATTAGGGTTCGTTAAGATAAGATTCATGATTCTTCTTATTTTTTAAGCATTGTTTATATTTTTTCCTACGATATGCATTGTCTTACTTGTATTTTGTTTTATATGTTTAAATGAAGATAGACATTTAATTTGATTTTCTAAACTTGTCAATGAATATTTAAAAAACAACTGTGAACTTTGGGTTGTAAAAATTGTTATTTTAAACATATATAAATTTAGGAACTGTTCGTTATCTATGAGGTATATATATTATGTATCTTTACCAGGCTGTACACATGTTAATTTATCGGAATTTTGTCCGAAAAGTTTCAAACCCATTCGCGGTTTTTATTTATGAGCTTGAAACATCGATTTGCGGCGTGAACCAGTTGGGTGAAATTCCGTAATAATTAATACAACTAAAACCGGTTGATGTATATGTAAATATATATTATATTAGAAATATTTAATATTGATCTTTTTTTATCAGTTTGCTAGATTAAATTTACGTTTATGATAAAAATAGCATGAAATATTAATTATAACATTACGTTAGAGGCCAAAATTTTTGGAATATATATTTTTCTGAGGTCAATTATGTATAATATAGTGACAGGTATCGATAACCGGAAGACACTTACAAAAATTGCTTCTTGTCTATCGATCATACACTTTTGGACATAATATTACATACTAGATAGTGTAAATTGTAATTGTATTAAAAGGTGTTAAAACCTAATAACAAATCGGTTGATACACATTATAAATACTAGGAATATATTTAATAAACGACCAAACCCAGAAATACAGACATCTACGCTTATCACATACGTGCCAGTTCCCGTCGGGAATCGAACCCGAGCCCCATTGCGTCGCTATACGTTAGGCGTCTGCGCTAACCACTCGACCAACGGGACGGTAAATATTGCTACCATTCATTTTTAGCGTTGCATTATTTATTGCATTTTTAATAAAAAAAAATTGTGCCTATTCTATGATCATAAGTGAACTATAGTGTTCTTGAGAAGAATAAAGTTCTTTGAACCTAATTTAATACAAGCAAGATATATATATATATATATATTCTTTATTGTAAACCACACAAAATAACAAAAATAAAAGAAGAAAAAAAAAGCTTACATAGACAATTATATATTATGTTGTACAAAGGCGGATATCATATAAAAGATATCATATCAAAGTATTAAAAAGATAAAAGACTTATGATGTAACTAAAAGCAAGGAAATAATTTACGATAAAACTATGTTTAAGGGAGGAAATTACTAGCCTTTCCAATCTGCACTTTCATCGCGATGACATTATTACTTTTAACACTTATAGTACATTGTATAAAAGATATATATATATATATATATATACAAGTGTATTGATTGCTTGTTGGTGTAGTGGTTAGTAATTACTGCTGATAATATAGTCGTGAGTTCGATTATTTGTCTTTCATTCTTTGAGTTTTTTAACTATCTTTGGAAAACCTCTGGGATGAAATCATTTTTGCGTGAAATAATTTTAAAAAATTAGAAAAAGGCTTAATTACATGAACAGTCAAAATAAATCGAATGTTCCTTTACAAATCGTGAAATTGAGTTATTTGTATAATTATTGTTTGTAGAACTTTACAAATCCTATTTTCAATCAGCAAGTTGTGTACGACTATGTAAACAGTGTCTAAAATTTACATAGGACCGAACGGTACTACCTATACTTCCTAAATAAACATATTTATCTATTAGCTTCTCATTCAATAATCGATATATTGAAGCGAACATATCGTAAGCAAACACATTTTATTACATTAAACAGAATTAGAAAACTTTCCTTACTTATCCATTCATTAGCTAGTTCTTGTGTGTGATTCTTATAAAGCGATTCCTATAATCATAGGTTTCAGTATATTATCTTAAGTTATAATAAGAAACAACTTTTTAAGTTGTTATAAAATATTTGATGTTGTTATAAGTTTCAGGATTGAATATTGAACTTGGCATCCAATTATATCTTAATGGGATATCATTACTTTTTTACAGAAATTATTAGTTAAATGACCTTCGTGCGTGCGTTGACGATGGTGTCTATTTTAAGAAGTATTCGGAGCTAATAAACGAGGACTATACGATCCAATATTGTGATTGATAACTTGACAACTTACATTTTGATTTCGTCCTTTATTAAGCGGCCGCCCGAAGCAGCGACTTCAAAAAGTACATAATAATATATTTTTATTCGTTTTTGAGGTTTTTTGTTTTGGGTTTTTTTATGTAATCGATTTCTTTATAGTGCTAAATAAACCTACGAACAAATTAATGTTCACTTGTATTTACAATCAATATTACATATTAACCTTTCATCCGCACCAGTAAAGTTCAATATCTTTGAGACGACTGCTTCTATTTCGACCAAACATATCTAAGAACCATCTTGATGGACCAGGTTTTCGTCAAAAAAGAAACGCAATCAAATCCTTCTACTCGTTTGTCTGATAGGAAGCCACGGACAGACACCCAGATACACAGGTCAAACTTAGAACACCCCTCTTTTTGAGAAGGGGGTTATAAAATTACCATTTCTTAACATTAATATCTTAATAACCGTTTGAGGTATGTTTACAAAATCTAGAGCATATATGTATCTTGCAAGTCTTAATATTTAAATCAAATTGAACATGTTTAAATACGTTAAATAGATTTTCGATTTATAAGGGAGTCAAAAAGGGTTTCAAATAGTTAGTGTAGTATTACACACGGTGCTACTCTCCAGTTCTGTTAACTTCAACTTGGCTTAACACACTACCGTACGTCTAGATGTAAAAAAAATATATTTATGCAATTAAATAAATTTATTATCATCTTAAAATATCTGTCTTTAATTACACATTTAATAGAAAACAAGACATTTCTACTAAATATTAATAATTTGTTAGTTATAATTATTTATAAGACAACCACTGGGTTCCTACTCACTACAAGAATATTAATTGACTAAAAACGATAACAATGAATCGTGACGTTCTATGTAAGCTCTATTAAATAAATATTAAATATAGCATGCTTCTACTCGTAATATCTTAATTCGTAGAATGGTGAATCAAATTCAATTTATTTTCCAGAGTAAATTTAACTGAGTAAAATAATTAAATATTTAATAATGTAAAATTTACCATAATCTATAATTATAAACGCTGTAATACATCAAGCTGAGGCCTGCGTTACCTAAAGATAAACCATCCCTTTTTCAACCCTTCCTACTACGAAGGCTATTATTCCAAAGGGTAAATTTAGTAAAAAACTGTACACAATTCATCACAGTTTAAAATGTATTAATATTTTGTTGTGATAAATGGTTTTCTTGTGAACAATTGTGAATATTGTACAGCGAAAATCATCCTACATGATTTTTAAAATTTCGTAAAAAGAATCGTTGCATTGAAATTATATTTGGCACCAGTTTTTGTGTTGACCGACAAAAACTGAAAATTTTCAGGAGGAAAGGTATTATTACCAATATTGAAATACGAAATGTCATGCCAACACTGCAGCAAATATCATGAAAATTTGTTTTTGTGATCTCAGGAGAAAAAAAGAGAATTCCATTCATGGGAAATTTCATCGAAATTCGTACACTAGTTTTTCCGAAATGTGGTAACAAACAAAGAAATAAGTAGACAAAAACTATACTTTTGTCGTTTGATGAATACATAGCATAGAATTCGTTGCTCAAAATACTATAAACTACTATTTAATTATTTTTATAGGCTATCGATCAAATAAACTTACTTAACTTAAATATAAACTTTATTTCCCAAAACTAGTTCTTATTGGAGTGTTTGTGATAATAAATAAAATATTTGTGCTTGAAATATGAAATTCAAATATCAGAATTTTGAGTTCAGGGATATTTCTTTATTATAAATGAAACATATGTAATATAATAATAATACACTGTACGAATATACATACATATACATATATATATGTCTAAAAACCTATGATTAAAATCAAGCAATCAAAGCTTTTGAATCTTAATACATATAATGAAATAATTAATGGAAAGTTGTTATTCTTGATCAATCGGTTCCGATAAATTCAATATTATATTCCTAGAGGCCGACAGCCTAAGAAATTGAAAGGCCTATGGAATAAAGCCTTCTAGTGCATCGTTCTAACAAATTAAAAAAGTTTTGTTTTATGTATACAATGTAGACCTCGAAAGTTATCTTATTATATATATTTGCCAAATAAAATTATGATGTTTCCGATGGAACAAGGTAGGTATTAAGTTAAATGAACCTCTATTCTTTTTCTTTTTCTTCTTCTTTTTCTCTCTTCTACTTTAACTTCTCATTTAATGTTCGAAATATTATCTTCCGCCCACGTAAGTAAACAAGTAAACATATTATTCAATAAGTATGAAATATTGCCTAAATTATATAGCCATTGCCAGCCATATTTGCTTTTCTTAATATGATAATAATTCAAGTCGTAAGCGTCTCTCTTCTGCTTATTTATATGACTGTTCAAATAAAGATAAGAAAAAATAAGATTAAGAAAGATATCATGTGATCCCAAAGCACAGACTTAACAGTAATTTAATTTTACATGGCTTATTTACATTAATTATGCAAACATTTAGTTAATATAAAATTCTCCATTAGTTATTGCATTATTTCATTTGATATTAAAAATTATAATTAAAATCTTGTAACCGCTAGCAAAATGAACTAGTGCATAATCTTCATCTTAACCGGCGTCATAAAGTACTAGATGAGTAATTTGAAATCTTTTCCTTTTGTAATTTGCATAAAATTGTCATTGACTTCACTTTGTAAAGTTAATTTTTATTTCCGTAACTTAACGAAATCATTTTACAAGACAAGATTGCAATAAACTTCAGTATTCTTAGCAGCGGCGTCGCAAAGGAACAAAATGCTCTAGCCACAGAGAAAACAAAAAATCTTTTGGCTATCGTTTAATAATATATTTTTTTAAATATTTTCTGACTCAAACGAATAGAGAAATAACAATCATTCTAAACAAATTATTTTAATCTACCTACAATTTCAGCGGGTGTGATTAAATGTATAATACTGACATAATTGTTATTAAAATAATACTGTATAGAAAGTATGTGTCTTATTACTGTAAAGAAATATGTCAGAATCAACATGACTAATTTCATTTATTAATTATAAGATTTAATTTGAACAGCTTATTACCTGTTTACATAAAACCGACAGTGAAAATAGATTTCTGATTTAAACAACAGTAGCTCAGATTTCTAAAGCCAGTACTAATTATCAGTCTTTTTTTGAAACAATCAATTAATTATCTGTCTTAACATTTATATATCTAAAAGCCTTCTGTCTGTTCAAATAATATTATAAGTAAGAATATTTTAAATTGTGTCTATACAACAGAACAACAAAATTGAGTAAAACTTTTAGGCGTTTTCCAGTTCGTGCGCTTAATATCTAGGCTGTTTTAACCTTCCATAGATTCCGTATATTGGAATAGCATTTTCAGTAATAAAAATGTTACGTGAAACATCGTACGAATCGATTTAGGCAAGAGTATCTGTGCAAATACGATTTGCGGTGGCTTTAGAGAGATATAAGACGCACATTCAATTTGGTATCTTGTATATCAAGAGGATCATGACACATGGCTTACTGTGGCTTGGTTTAATTGCTATCACAGACTTAACATTTAAATTGTTGGCTTTATAATGTATCTTTATTTATTAGTACGTTTATTTTTTTAAGAACATCGATCCCTGTAATATGATATATTTATCATAGAGCCCATAAACTTCATAAACTCTGAGACGAGTGATAATGACAGATTTATCAACTTCTATTCACATTTTTTTTTTTTGTATAAAACTTTGTTTATAAAACAGACGATACTCAAATTAACTTTAATTTCATACTAATTTAATGTAGATTAAGCCCTTGTAACGTTAAGCCTTTATTGACATTTTCTTGGAATAATAACATCATAAATCCTTTGAGAAAAACTTAAAAGACTACAGAAACCATTAACCTCTTTTTTATTTACTTATATTAGTATAAAAAAAAATTTGGGGGCCACAATTTATTTAAAACCACATGAAATGTACAGTTTTATGACACTCTTTATAATATGATATTAGACGATCTTTTTTTCATGCATCCATCTTCATCCATCCATCCATCAGAAATCAATATTATAATAATTTATATTAAATTCATCCCAAAAATACACTATTCTCAGCAGAGGTATTATTTATTGGATACTAAGAATATACTATTTAAATTAAACAAAATATTGTAGGTAATAAATGGAGTAAGAGAATTGTAAATTCCTCTGAAATCCGGTAAATCGTAACTCATGTCGCTACATTCATGAAGAAGGATTTACCAAGGAATCTTATGTCAGAGACAATTTCCACCAGCCGTTATATAAATACACAATTTCCATAAAGCATTTAAATCACACGAAGCTTACTATATACGCAGGTATATATATATAGTAAGTAAGGTATAGTATTGCTTACGATGTTCTAATATATAATATATATACTATATTTCAAAGGATAGCAAAGTCATGTTGATATTTGACATATTTCCAATGAAATCTCAAGATACTTCATAAGAGAGTTTGGCATTCCGTTCACGTTCGGCAAAATACGGGAACAATGTTCAATATATATATATATATATATATATATATATATATATATATATTTGCTATCTATAATCTACAATACTGTGAATAAAATAATTGTAAAGGAACCAAATAAAACTTAAAAGTTAATTACTTAATTATTTCTGTTGGTAATGTTAGTAAGTTTAACCAATTTTATAATTTTAAATTTACATTTTAAATCTAACTAGGTTAGATTTAAAATGTAAATGTGAAATTTAATTCAATATACGCGAGTTAAATCCGTAAAAATAGTTTTATTTCAATGTGTAGTACTCGTGAAAACCTTAGAAAACACTATAATTTTATAAAACTATTTAGTCACACTGCAGAAAGCACTCAAAGCTAATTAAATAACTGAACACTAGCTCTTTCTCTTTCTGTTGAAGTAACCATTATATTGCTTTTTCTCTTTCTGTTGAGGTAACCATTTATATTGACAGGTAACCATTAAAATGATAGATAACCATTAATACCGGTTCAACAAAAATATCGAAATTACCCCTAAATGATATGGATGATGTTAGAAGCATTAAGAGTTCAAAAGTGATTCGAGGGAAGTTTTACGTATAATTTTTAGACCAAAGAAAATTATACTACTATTACCCTTATATTTATTTATTTATTTATTATTTATTTATTTATTATTTATTTATTTAAAACTTCACTGCACAAGATAAAGTACAATTGGCGGACTTAATGCTAAAGCATTCTCTACCAGTCAACCAAAACGGCAAACAGAAAAAATAAAACAATGAGGGTAACAAATTAATAAACCGGAAAAAAGACATTAAACTAAGCATATCAATAATATATTCGACAAATAAAATTAATTACTGATTCATTTTAGTTCATAAATATATAAATCTAATATTAACTACCCCATTGCCTAAAAGGCTTAGCTCACTTAGGAGCATCGATTTCATCCCTAATGGCTATAAAATAAACATTATCTCGACCAAACCAAAAAATCAAATAATATATATGTGAATAGAATCTAAGCGACCAACCATTCAAAAGTTACATGATCTCTTTTAATGTTTATGTTGTACATAAATAACTGCTTCCCGCGACTCTGTCCGTGAACTATATAAGGGTTACACATTTCCAGAATTAGTTCGGAACTGAACGAAGCGAGAAAGAAACATTATTCATAGATATATTTTTGTTAAGCATGTCTCAATACTTCTGTATATAATTGGTAGTAAGGGTAGTAGTATGATAGTATAATAAATGGATTAACTAATACAGTAAGGTTTTCCTTCATAAACAGATTTAGATTTAACAAAGCCTTCACTTTATTATGTTTGTAAAAATGTGTCATATATATGTAGAGATAAAGGATAATACCCGCTTGCGACAATTATAATATACGATATTGAATCCCAAAAATATAGAATTTTTAAACATGAATATTTGTTTGTTCAAGTAATATCGATATGTAAAACAAAAAACCTTCTTTTAAGTAAAATAAAAATGTTATAATTAAAACGATCAAATGATTATTTTTTAATCCGACTTTGACGAATTCTAAAAACTTAAACTTTTCCCAAGTTTTTGTAGGTGTAATTAAAAATACTTTGATAACTTATTTAAAAAATAACTAAGAAAGGGAAAGGTAATGAAATATTAATTAACATTTTTGTTCCATAACCATAAAAACAAAACTTAATTTTAGTACTTTTAATTACAATGAAATGCATCTTAAAGAGGACAATAAAAAAGATTTTGGTATAAATTAATAATATGCCATTTAACAGCACAAAAAATCTATAAATCTGTACATAAAGCGTGAATCTTATATACATATTTAATAAGTATAAGAAATAACATGATATCATAACGACTTTAAGGACACGGCTTATGTTGTTAATTAATTAATTTACTTCACAAAGTTAAGTTTCCAACTTTTACTGTTAACGGAAAGATATATAAACTTTTATATCAAATGTATGTTATTTTAAAAGAACATTAAATATAAATAGAACATTTAAAATCAGACACAAATTAGTTTCTACACAATAATATTCTGTTCTTTATTATTTGTATATTATTATTCAATTTGGTATATGGTAAAATCTTTCCCTGAAATATCAAATAAAGATAAAGATCGCATTATATAAATTAGCGATATTACAAATTCCCATCTTATTAAGCTTACAGCAAAAATCCAATCTTATATCCAGTAAGAATTTAAATATCAATTCAAATTAACATTCTATTCTTGATAATATAAATTCTTTCCATGAGTTTAAACATTTTACTATATTATCTTCTATACATTACAGTGTAGTTAAGAGCGATTTTTATACGACAAATAAGACTTAATAAACCATGTATTATATTATGTAATGGGATAAATAATAATAATAATAATAATAATATCAGGACAAATTACACACATTGATCTAACCCCTAAGTAAGCAAATTATTTGCTTGTGTTAAGGGTGTTAGACAACGATACAAATACATAGAAATACACATATAAATACTGAAAATATATTTAATAAACGACCAAACCCAGAAACACAGACATCTATGCTCATCACATAAATGTCTGTCTCCGCCGGGAATCGAACCCGAGCCCCATTGCGCCGTGACACGTTAGGCGTCTGCGCTAACCACTCGACCAACGGGGCGGTAAAATAAATAAATAATATATATAGCATTAATTGGTCAAAAATTTGTCTAGGTTAGAAAGATTTTTTTTTTAATATATTCAAACATGTATAGCCATGTTAAACTTAGTTAAATTTTAAACAAATATAAAAATGAAAAAAAAAACCGATATGGACAGGGATTCGAACCCGCCATCTCAAGCAAACCGTCCGGAAATAATTACATAATTATTAGATAATATTTGCGGTACCAATAAATTGAGAGTTGTATACAGATAAAAATAGATGCACATACATCATCAGTTATTAAAGGAAGGTCTTTCAAAATACGTTCATAAAATTTTGTTCAGACAAAATGATTGCATCCGCAATAACACGGCCTGGGCTAATTAAATTGATGAAAAAGTAATATTTATATACATTTGGAAATTTCATTTATTTTTTAGGAAATAGATTTGTTGACTATTAAACTCCTAAAAAAAAATATATACAAAATCCTAACTAACTGCAGTTTAAACTAATTAAAGGATCAAATGTCTATACAAACTATATTTAGCAGTCGCTTGAAAAAAAAAAACAAAATTGTTCCTTTGCGTCGCCACGATCTCTCAAAAACATTTTAATATTCGTTATGAATATATGACAGAAGTAATAAAAAAATTGATGAAGCTTATTTAATCCGCTTAAAATTTTAATTCTATAAACTTGATAAAAAACATCTTACTTACAAAATCCAGATATCCTTAACGTCACTAACATTTATAATAAAGTTTGACAGATTCGTTTTTTCTATTATTAATAAAACAGATAGTAACACTACGCGAACTGTTGAAGTAACCCTAAAAATTCCGAGAGCGAGCGAACGATGCGGGCGCTCGTCTGTACGTTCGCGACATAATGTACCTACTACTACGATTCCACACTTTCCCACTGGAACATACAGCGTTAAGGGCGGGCAGATACTGAAATTTCTTGACACAAACAAACAATACGTTTTACTATGCACGAGTCTTTGCTATAATAATATTCATTCCATATTCACTCACACTTATGATAGAGAAAATAAAGAAAGAAAAGTAGTGGTAAAAGGTAAAACGCTTCCCATAATATCAATAACATTTAAAAAGATATATTATTTTCTCATTTTTTTAATAAAAAAGTTACTTATCACTAATTATATTTAAAATAACCCTAAATATATTAAACAATACAATGCCTGTTTAGCAAAGTATCACGTAAAAGCTAATCAATTAGGAATGAAAACATATCGCTTCTCCTCATGTATTATTGTAATTTGAACCGTTTCTACAACATTTTGCATACATAGTCAAAACAAGTCTACATTTCCAACTTCTATTCTAAATAAGCTTAATATTACTTAAACCTGAATTTTACTATTTTAAATTGGTAATAAACTGGAATGCAAGTCCTACCAAACGCATTAAAAATATTTTTTTTATTTCTCTAGTATTAAGTATAAGTATAGATATTGTAATGTTACTAGAATGAATTTTAAGTCAGCTTTTCAACAAAAAAGCCTATAATGTCAAAGTTCAGGAATTTTCTGATTCGCGTACATACTGATACCACAATCAAAATAAATATGTTCGTAACGAAAACTTTGAATAAAGCCTCCGAGTACTCCAACATTCATTCTATTAACTGCTTAGATTACTAATGCTAGTCCATCAGGGAAATCAATATATCTTAATTTTTTCAATTTCAATAACATTAGTTTCAGTAGGAAAACTCGTCTTGATTAACTTTATAAGATTTTTTTTTTCTTGGAATGTGAAATTTTATGTTGATTCCCCCAATATGTAGAATAATATGTAGAATAAGTCGAAGTATATGTCAAATAAAAATCGCATTTTTTAAGAAGATATATTCTTTGTCAGACTATTTAATTTCTATTTGTTTAGGCAAGTACTAGCAAATAATGTAGGACTCGATATCAAACATCAGTTTCAATAAATCAGAATATCCCTCTTTTGCAACATTTTAGCTTTTCTGCCATTGACTAAAAATTTAAATGCCTTATTGAGTTATTAGTATCAAAAAGATATATACATTGATACTGACTAGCAAAAATAAATTTCGATTGATTAATTGATTGCAAATTATACTTTACATAACCTCTCGTAGAAAACGGTTTGGTTAAAGTCAAAGGAGGGAAAACTACTTGCAAGCTACTGATTGCATTTCGTATAAGGACTCTTTGAGCGGATCAGTACAATCCTCCAGATCTTCAGATAGGTATTACAGGATCACTTCCGCATGGTGTGTAAGAGAGTTGGATGTCCAAAATCCTCCAATATGGAACTCTGAGAACAGTGTCCCATGTTCCTTCATTCCTTCCACTTCATTAATTGTTGAAACGCATCTGCAAATAATATTTTTGCAAATAAATATATATGTATCAAACATCGCCTCGTCCCATTGGTCGAGTGGTTAGCGCAGACGTCTAACGTGTCACGGCGGAACGGTGCTCGGGTTCGATTCCCGGCAGAGACAGGCATTTATGTGATGAGCATAGATGTCTGTGTTTCTGGGTTTGGTCGTTTATTAAATATATTCTCAGTATTTATATGTGTATTTGTATGTATTAGTATCGTTGTCTAACACCCTTAACACAAGCAAATAATTTGCTTACTCAGGGGTTAGATAAATGTGTGTAATTTGTCCCGATATTATTATTATTATTATTATTTACCCAGTATTCATGTAAATTAATCAGAATTTTGCCGGACTAGTTTCGAACCGAATCCATTCAGGGTCTATTCACAAGCTTAGATATAATTTGCAAAAATATGTTCGCATGTTATGTCCAATGTCATCCGGTCACGGCAATTAACCCATGAGTAGATTGGCCATCCTCTATTTTCAGACCGTCTATTTTTTATGTCCATCAATTTAAAAAACCTTGTAATAAAAACATCAAGTATATTGACAATTCTGGGTATAAAGTTTCCGCTTTTTGTTTAGTACCACAACTTTTAGCTAAACCGACGAAGTTTCATTTTACTTTTAGTAATTAATAATTAAGTCCGGCCTTCACTATTTTCCATTACGGGATTAAGAAAATTAGTTAAACTCTTCTAATTTATTCAGTTTATTTAGACGCTAAACTGGGAGTAATAAATATGTTAAGTCAATTTTGTGTCAAAAAGATTTAAAGTAAAAGATCTATTTAAAATAAGATATTTATAGATAAAGTATTGAATACGTATTATATTACAGACTAACTGTGCCTGCGACTTCGTACGCGTAGATTTTGATTTTGATGAAACGTACCCTTTGTACTTACCAATGTATATAAAAACTATAAACCTTCAAACTGGTAAGCAGCAATGGTATGACAATAATTATTAACCTCTTTATTTGTTAACCGATTGTTAAAAAAAATCAAAATATAAAGTGAATCCCATGACAATATAATCCCGAAAACTGCATCCAAATCGATTTTTCCGTTTCTGAGATAAGCGTGCACAAACATACAGACATACAGACGAACAGAGAAAATGAAAAAAAACATTATTTTGGGTTCTTTTGCTTATATAAAGGTCCCTGTATACATTTTCAAATATTTTTTTTTGTTTTATGTACGCTACTAAAAGGCAAACAGATAAACAGACAAAGATTTTAAAAATGCTGAAAATCGATTCTGTTAGTTATGATTTCACATCCTGGTATATTTTTTAAATATTTTCAATGTACAAAGACTACTTCTCTACAGATTTATTCCATGTATAGAATAAGATTTGCATGGTACCTATTACGTGATTGCCATAAATTACAATATATTCCTAAAAACCGCATTCAAATTGGTTAAGCCGTTTCTGAGATAAGCATGCACAAACATACAGACATATAGACATACAGACAAACAGACAAACTGAAAAACCATTGTTTTGGGTTCTTTTACTCTGATAAAGGTCCCCTATACCATTATTAAATTTAAATTTAAATTTAAATTAAACATTAGTTTTTTTATTATAAAATTTAAATTAAACATTAGTTTTTTTTAATATTTTCCATGTACAGGAAATGGATCAGTGACAATTTAATTATATGTATAGATATTGTATTTAAGCCCATAACAAGCTATACATGCTTATGTATACCTAAGGATACGCATTAAATAAAACATTGAACAAAGTTTTCATACATTTTCATTATTTATTTACGAACTATATTATATTACAATAATGCAATGAGAAGTTACCTTTTAATACTAATCAAGATATATAATACATAGCTCGTAGCAATAAAAAAAATAATTCACACATATTTTCAAATTTACAGAATTCACCGAATTTTCAATTTTTTTTTTCGTGGCTGAAACACAACGGACAACTGAATCTAAACATGTAAATATGGTTATATCATGTATATATTTTCGTAAAATACTTTTAGATTTAAGTAGTTGCATAGGAGTATGCAAAACAAGACATGATTTAAGATGATAAAATTCGATGTTGAAGTGACTTGTTTATACTCCAACACAGATTAATTTTTATGTCGTGGTGGATTTTACAATATTGCAGATTTTACAACATAGAAATAGGACCGCCTAGATCCTGAACAACAAATTGTGAAAGTCAGAGGTCGTCTTTGACTCAGCAGTCAGTTTCACTTGTCACTACACTAAAAGGTCATACGTAACTTTAATACTACAATCACACTAAGTGTGTGTGTGTGTGTGTGTGTGTGTACAGTGTGTGTGTGCGTGTGTACAGTGCTACGAAAGACCCTGAACAACAAATTTTGAATGAAAGAATGTAACATTCCGTATGGGAATCGAAATCTCATGACCAAAGTTCTAACTTTCGCTAAGCAGTTAGTTTCACTTGTCACCAAACCTAAAGGTCATAATTCATAAATCATTTTAATGCTATCATCATTAGAAGTCTTAACTTTGAGCAAAGGTTATCTAAATAACGGTAAAATATAAATAAAGGTAATAAGTATATCTAAATAAAGGTAATAAGAAAAAAACTTTTGTTGTTTTCTTGTAAAATACAACATAACTGTTACTTGACAATAATTCCAATTTATATTTTATTTAAGACAAACATAACAAAGCTTGTTAATACACCTGTACAATAATGCTAAGCAATTAATTACCCTAAATTACAGGGATAACGTCGAACAAAAATAAAACAATTTATTAGCATTTCAAAAAGTTTTAGGAGGATTCGAATTTAGGATTCTGGAAATTGAAAAAAATATATATATCATAGAATATTTTATTTAATAATTTTTGTGTACGACC
The DNA here is from genome assembly GCA_959347405.1 of Napeogenes sylphis. Classification (NCBI taxonomy): domain Eukaryota; kingdom Metazoa; phylum Arthropoda; class Insecta; order Lepidoptera; family Nymphalidae; genus Napeogenes; species Napeogenes sylphis. The sequence goes on along the minus strand of OY365788.1, from coordinate 20,882,662 downwards.
CAAGCATTCTTATGTAAAGGAAAAAAAATGACGTCTTTAACTATTGCTATTTCAAAGTAATTACAAACTAAGGAAGTACAATTTTACATTAGACTTTTAGTTTCAAAAATACTGAAATAATATTTGTAATTATTCTTACTAATATTGAATATACATATCAGAGTAATTTTCTATAATTTAGATTTTTTTTTAAATTTTTATTTATTGTTACTCCTGATTTCTTGGGTCAATTACAATATATAAAAAATTACTTTCCATACAGGTTAAAACTAATCATAGAGCAGGTAATTCAAATATTATCTGGTTGATGATAATCTTGATTTTGTTTGTACCAATCAATGTACCATGAATGTAATTATAAGAATCTTATGAAAATAAATCAGTAATTAATGAAGATATTACATTAAACATATTTTTCAATATTCAATATTTCATTGTAGCTTTTAAATTACGATGTATCTATATTAACTACTAGGATATTTAGGAAAACATAGAAACGCTATGATGTAGAAATACTATCACCATTTCAAATAAATAAATGACCAAGTACCTACAAAGGAAGAAATTTGTACAGAAAATAAAAAATATATTTTTTTCGGAAAAAATAATAAAACACTTACACGGTAGTTAAGTGGACTCAGCCGTAACTAAGAAAGGTATTTCTAGAGATGAGAAATATACTTGACTTTTATGTGGACCAGCCTAAATAATTTATTTATTTTCTCTATATTTATAACTATAATTTTACCTTCATAGTCTAATAGATAGATCATTATACATACCATAATATTGAATGATGACTTTGGCGATGATTACTATGTTATAAAAATATTATGAGATAATTAAGAGATATACTAAATAGTAATAAGAGCAAACAAACAACATTTATGCTATTTTATTATAATTATTTAAGAACACGTGTCTTCTATTGCCAAAATAAAAGTGCTTTTATTCAGAATTACAAATAAACTATTGCACAAAAAAAGAACTTTTCGTACATACCTACCTACATTACATAAATTAATTAGATTATTTTATAACCTAGCTAGGAATACAGAAATTCATCCATATATAATATACAATTTGAAACTGTACATTTATAACAACAATAATAATAATAATGTAGGCTGAATTTAGCGGCCTATTCAGAATATTAATTTACATATGACTGAAAATCATGTTTACAATTCAACAATTATTTAATTAGTCATTGATATATTAATATTTTAATACATATACCACTCGGTATATATGGCAACAAATAAAATATCACAGGAAATATACTATCGTGTAAGAAATTGTGAAGTAAATATATATACATAAGAACATTACATAAAGAGGAAGAACGGCCTTAAATAAATTCTTAAACAAAAACATACATCTCTGGTTTATATTAAATATATAATGAATTTTATACCTTTGATGATGATAAGTCTTTTTAATCTCATTATTACACGTACCCTCAAAAACAACTCAAGCATCCTTCCTTTATATAACTACGAGTCACAATAAATTGGAAAAACGGGATTTATTCAACTATATTAGACGAATGTCTAATAATATGATAGAATTTTTGGGTGCGTTTAATGTCTGGAAACACATTTATCACAATACATAAAACGTGTTTCGACACCAATTACTTAGTGCGTCACTACTTTTGTGTTAATCAACAATATATTTACTTCACTACTAGCTTTTACCAGCGGTTTTAGCGGTTTTAGCGGTTTTGCTTGGATGCTAATAAGAGGGCAACACTAACACATTATTCTCTGTGCTGTGCATCTACTATATACCATGTGAAGATCTTTTAAAAAAAGGTTTAATAGTTCCAATATGTTATTTATTTCTTTTATTTAAGTGGAATCTCTAACACCGTATTTTACCTCTACATAGGGAACCTAAAATGTGTTACCATTTCAAAATGAATAATGTTAATAGAAGGGTTTTTTTCTGACAAATTTACTACTAAAAGGGCTCGGAGCGTGGAAATAAAATCGGGATTGATAAGTTTTACCGATGTTTTCCGTTCGACGTGATCGGAGACTTGAGTAGTTTCTGATTACTACTCTACTAGGTTTTCAACGATTCGTCTTTTTTCGTAAGAAAAAGGAAGCTTTTTCTTTTAAACTAAAATCAATATTAATTCACTCAATATCAAGTTCTTAGACTGAAATAACGGCTACTATGGATTATAGCAACAGTTATATTAAATAAACTCTTTTGTTTTATACTCTTCTTTTGTTTTTTGATGGAATATGAAGCTGATAACTATTTCATATTACACAGAAAATACCTAATTACCTTTAATATATTATATAATGATACATAGTCCTCATTCTATTAACTTTTCTATTTTAAATTAATTTAACACTTACTGTTAAATACTAACTACATAATGAGAACTCACAATTGTCTTTGATAATAACAAAGAGCACTCTCATGCGGGCATGGGTCCACTGATAATGTTAGTTCTTTCATCTTTTAAATCCTTACAAAAATCCTCAGAAAAAAAACAATAAAGTGCTATTAGACGGTTAATTTGTTTCCTTCTAATATTTCGAAATCTCTAAGCTATTCTAAAAGAAAACATTCAGTCTTCCACACTCTTCCCACACTGTCAATGCAAAAAGTCATACGAAGTATGCATAAAAGAAATACATTTTTACATTTGTAATAACATTGAGAAAGTGTAAAGACACTTTTGAAGCTTAGTATCAATTTAAAAATAATATTGTACATTATAAATTAACTTTAATTTATAAATTATATTTGATTACATGTCAAAAAATGTTGATAGATAAGCTAATTTTATTATATTTAAATGCAAACAAAAACAGGTCATTGATATATCATTATATTCAGAAATCTAGGTGGACAAGGGTTTTGTTTCTTAAATTAAAACAAAACAACCACAAAATTTAAATAAGCGAAACAATTTCTCAAGTCAAATAATTCCGAACGCGTTCGAGTGACAAAGACGTTTTTCAGTAGCTTGACGGCGTCTATTCCTGTAATATCTTAGATCAGAATATTCAGCAACGACTTTAGGTAAATAGATTTTTATCTTTTTTAAAATTGGAATTTAACATCCACGGCCAGGCAATTAAAAATTATGTGATACCTTTTTCCTAGCCTGTTAATTTCCGTTTTTAAAATAATTATGAAAAGTTATGTTTAAAAATAGGTATAATAAGATTCCATTTAGAAAAATATTTTTGAGTGTTTTAAAATGTTTTTGTTTGCTAAGAATAAGAAAAAATACGTAGATTTTTTATGACAAGACCATCGTTTATTATTCGAATTCGCATCACAGAAAATACAGATTCAGAGGTAATTGAAATTGGTGATAAAAATAATATTCTCTAATTGGCACAGTTATTATTTCAAAATATTATTGAATCTCTCTTTTTATCAAATATAACTAGCTGCATATGTAAGATAAATAGTTTAGGATTGTGTGCGTAATTATAAAAGTTTGTTTGTTTTATTATTTTTGACGCTTCGTTAGTGTTCATTTAAAATAATTTTTATTAGTTGTTCTGACATTAATATATCTCTGATGTAATAGAATTACGAGTACAAAATATTATTTGTCTTCAGCATCCAGTTTGTATTTTTAATAATCAGATACAGCTTATAAACAAAATACATTTTGAAAGAATATTCCATAATTACGTAATTAATAAACTGTAATTACTACAATTATTCTATAATTATCAGTTCGTTTGTGAAATTAAGTAGGTATTCACTATCGTCTATATTTATCATCTAGTTATATTCCATACCATACTGATACAGAGATATTACAAATTCTATATTACCTAAGACAAATATACATAAATTCATTCTCAACCTCTTAAATCTGTAAAATATACACGAGATTTCAATTTTACACTTTATTGCAATACAATGGTGTTTAAATAGAAATTGCAAGCTATGTAAACAAACCTTTACGTTCTATTTATTTGATCCTTGACAATGACACTGATAATTAATAGATTCAATTCACGTGTGTTTTCACTGTCCTTGTCTATTTAGTATTAATTTTAAATATTACATGTTTATTCGTTTATGTCACAATAAATGCTAATATCTTTTAAAAATTATACTAGGTAAAAATTAGCTGGAAGTCTATTTTTGTCTTGTCTCAATTGTCTAGAATTCAACTTATAAACGCTAGTAGGATTTTCTTAAATTTTAATTACAAAACATATTCACTATTTCTTTAAAAAAAATCTAATTCTACGCTAATACTTCTTATCCGCTACCTAAAGATTGCCTGGAAGAGATTGGTTTACTATTGGTAAAGAGCAATCTCTTCCAGGCAATCTTGGCCGCCCATTGCAATTAACTTTTTTTTTTATTCGTGTTTATATTTAATGTTTTTTTTATATATTTGTACAATAAACAATATCGTATCGTATCGTAAACATTTAAATTAATGAAACAATTTTTATACGGATCTAATTCACGTAACTAACTTTACATTATTAACTTATATTTAACCCGACGTTTCGAATTCTTTACAGCAATCGTGCTTACGAAAAGACAAGATACATCTCGTACAAGGTGTCTGTCAGTAGGATGTACACCAACAGGTATCTGTCAGACAGTTGACTGACAGACACCTACAACTCGTCATTCCGTGAGCATGTTAGAACTGTAAATAGAAGTCACGTGTTAACCTATTTATTGGCTGAATTTCTATTTGACTAACTTAGATACCAATTCTTAAAAATCATAAAAATATTTTTTCTAGTTTTTTGGAGCGATCTTGAAAACATTTATAACAGAATTAGATAATTATCTGTTGATTTATCTGTATAATCGGTGACTTCCATTAAGGTTTTCCTATGTGTTAACTATAAAAATAAGATTTAACTTTACCAAAAGGATTTGTTGAGTTTGTTACAGAATAAATTATGACGCCACTAAAGAATGGATAATTTTTTTTCGTACTACAATACGAAGTGACAGACGAAGCTTCTTAGCAATCCATGGATTCACCGTGCGGGTGCCTTTATTATGCCCAAAAACGCTCACCTTCACCCTCCACACTCCTCTCCCTACCTAACCAAATTTGGAAAGAACCTACTAATGCCGCCTTTGAAATACGTTCTAGAAATGACCCCATACTTGTTCTAGAAAGGCCAAGGTCTTTAAGTAGGCTATAGAGAAATTTTGCTGTTATACCTCTTACAAACCACTTCTACCGCGTACAAACTAACTATAAATTTATTTCTGATCAGTTCGTTGGTCAGTTCGTAATACTTATTGAGCTTGAATGTGTGATCCCTTGGGATGTTTGTTTCCCAAGGAACAGTATGCTCCACAAGTATCACGCGCCTCAGATGTTTCGAATACAGGAATAAGTCCGGTCTGGATGACGAAACACCAACATCCCCAGGGATTTTGTAATGCTTTTCATACGTGTCCATCATGAGAATCCAATCAGGAGCCGCGCCTAATATTGAATAAGGCTTCGCTTTTGATTTTTTGGAGGAGCCTTCTTTTACGAATTCTACAGATCGTTTGGTGGTTGTTATACCCTTCCGCGCTCTTGCTACTGAAAGATTAACCGCTTCCCGTATAATTTCTAATACCTTGTCGTGGCGACGCGAGTATTGACCTTTATCTAGAAGTACCCTACATCCTACTAATAGGTGTTTCGCGGTTCCTATTGCCTCCCCACAGATGTAATATATAATATTCAACGAATTTATAAACAAATGGTTTCTCAATTTCTAGGAATTAAATTATTAATGGATTTTCTCATCTTTCGGTATAATAATTAATTGTTATATATGTCGGCGAGTGGCCGTATTAAAACACGTGATCATAATAACGCACAGTAAAAAAAATACTATTATTAGAGTCGAAGTTAAATAAGTTGATTGTTTTAGTATCAAGTCATACTCCATTGATTAATTATTATTTTATTACAATATATGATAACAGTTAAAGTAACTATTTCTATTGTTATAATTATAATATTTAAACAATATCAGTTGAGTAAACGAAGCTTTATTACATTGTGAACTTTTCGTTTGTAGACCCCTAATGAATCCGCATCCAGAGAACTACAGTTTTAAAACGGTGCGGAGGTAAATTTGCTGAAAATATAATCATTTAGCAATGTTAAACTTATAATAATAATAATTTAACATTGTTAAACTTATAATGATAATTTAGCATTGGTAAACTTATAATAATAGTAATTCAACATTGTTAAACTTATGAAACTTATCTACTTTAATATAGTTACGGATATTTGAATTATTTATAGAAAAGTATGAATATACCTTTCTATAAATAATTCCAAATCGTACCTATATTGAAAACTCTGAAAGACGAGATTTAAGTGGGTGTGTAATATGTGGAAGTATTAATACCAGTGTAATCATAGACGAGGGGGTTTTATATGATCAGCAGGGCTATTGCGTATCTTTTTTGACAGCTAAAATGAAAATCACTATCAGTAAGTGCGGACATAATGGTTGTCAAACAACTAATTTCGTATTATGTAACTATAGTAAAAAACTGCCATGACGTCACAGCTGATGGTCATTAGAAAAGTTAAAGTTAGCGAATAGCTCTGCAGATCTATATAAACATGATTTCTTTATTTCAACGTCATTTTTATCATTCTAGAGATATATTTTATCACGTAGTGTAGAGAAAGTTTTTTGATTCAAGATTGTATTTTACTCACTGCTGCTGCAACCATTGCTTATTACGTGGGGTCACAGCACATGTAGAGTCACGGGAAAACAGCTTATACTCGTAGATAAATATAATCAATTGATTGTATTATGCAATCCTTAATTCATTTTTTAGCTTTCTGCAATTGCAGGACGAATTATATACGATGTCAAAATAGCTCTAAATCTTTTCACTTGTAGCCCCCATTGCCCGTTTCAAAATCTTATTATTCTTGTTATCAAAAATTATCCTTCCATAATGATTTCCAATTCTGTTAAACTTTTAATAATATGAAACTTTGAGAACCAATTAATGTCTATATACTACAGTAGATCCTTTTTAACTAGCTCATTCCCATATCTTATTACTCTATATCCTTAATAATTTAAATATATTTAATACTCAATATAATATTTATACATATAAATTCAGTAATATTTTGGTTCTATATATAAATATTTTAAGAATATGAGAGTGGTGGTTTATTTATTTTAATCACACTCAAATCTTCGTAACAGAAAAAAAATACAAACCTTTATTATATTAATTTAAAATCTTGGTAATGATGATGTAGAGAGTTTGTAAAGTAAATTCCAAATCCGCGTTCATTAATTATATTTAAGGATAAACTCACTTTGGGAAGAAGATTAAACATGTTGAAAATGCAATTTATTCAACTTGTAGCGCCATCTTTAATGTATTATAAGATCATAAGAAAAAGCAATACTTCAACCGCTAAGAATAAGGATATTTGAAGTTAGGAGCTGTATTTTGTCTTGTTATATCATTAACTGACTCTATAATATTAGAATTCTATTTCAGTGTATTTCTTTATATTTACTATATTTACCTTTCATTTTGTTTATTTGTATATTATAAGTAATGGAAATGATATGGTTCTAATAGATTGTCAACAAACTATTTCTTTGATGTGGTTCATATTAATTATGCTATAATTTTTATTACTATGAAAATTCTGGTTTGTATAACATTTTTTCCAATTTCCGCACATCAATCATGAAAATATTTATAACTGCGGGAAACAAGCTTTTAAGTATCTTTTTAAAACACATCATCACTAAATACAGGCGTAGGAGCAACATTTTTGTGCTTTTCCTTATATATTAAAATTAATTTTAAAAAGTTTTCAAATAATCCATACATTAAGCAAAACAAGAGATTTATCGCTAAAATCTGTCTAGTATTTTTGACATACTGTAATAATAGCCTAAGCCATATATTTTTGTTTCTGCATGTAAATTATTGAGAATCAAGAAGTATATTATGAGTTGGACAGACTCATAATATACTCACTCATAATACACTCAGATTATATGCTCCTACTAATTAGCATATAACTAACAAATAAGCCTTTATAAAAAAGCACTTGCCTCGTAGCGACTATATTATATTATATATATACGTAACAATACAGTAGGAATAATGAAACTCTTTTGATAATCTGTGGCATACAAAGTCTTAAAATAAAATTGCCCTTATATAAAAACTTCTGAAAGGGTATTTGCAAATGGATTTCTTTATATTAACAAGAGACATTATAGATACAAATAAAATCTATTATATTTCTTGCCAATGTCAAGAAAAAACAGTTTACAAACGACTTCATTTAGAACAGTAAATAACCACTACCTAAGTTTTCTACGAAAATACGTAAAGTAAAGTAAAGTGTAGTGAAGTGAAGTGTAATGAAGTGAAGTGAAGTGAAGTGAAGTGAAGTGAAGTGAAGTGAAGTGAAGTGAAGTGAAGTGAAGTGAAGTGAAGTGAAGTGAAGTGAAGTGAAGTGAAGTGAAGTGAAGTGAAGTGAAGTGAAGTGAAGTGAAGTGAAGTGAAGTGAAGTGAAGTGAAGTGAAGTGAAGTGAAGTGAAGTGAAGTGAAGTGAAGTGAAGTGAAGTGAAGTGAAGTGAAGTGAAGTGAAGTGAAGTGAAGTGAAGTGAAGTGAAGTAAAAATAAATTTAGGACTTGACTCTGACTCTGACTTTATGAGTCTTCTAACGCATTTATGACTTGACTCTGACTCTGACTCTAACACATTTATGAAAAAGCTTCCTAACTTGATTCCTACCACCTATTTCCACTATAACACTACACGCCAACGCCTAAGATTCCACCTAAATACATGGCGGTCCTCAACAGTGCAGGTCTTCAGGTACCACGAACCATCACAATGTGGGATGAACTGGGGCAGTGTCTCTAGAAAGATACGACACGGGTACCTTAAAAGAAGCGCCTACTACTTCCTCTTCCGCTCTTATGCATCCTCTGATGTTGCAGGAATCCGTGGGTGATGGCAATTACTTTAAATCAGGTAACCTGCCGCGCTGGTTTGTTTTACCACTTTTTGAATATAAAATTTAAAAAAAACATAGATTTTGGCTTGTTGCTTCTATATTATATGTTTATGTATAACATATGTATCTATATATAGTTTTTTACATAGGAAACTTTTTTATAAATCTGTGGCCTAAGACGTATTCAAATAAATTTTTGATTATATTAAAAAAATCTGTAAGTGAATTGCGAATGGAAATTTCGTTTTAGTAACAAGAAAAAATATAGATATAAGAAATAACCTACAAAATAAAAACCAGCAATAAACGAGTTAAGTGAATATCTTAAAACCGTTACCCTTCCAGCAAGTTAAATAAATAGAGGTATTCGACAATTAATTGGATTTTAATTGAAATAATAACTAGACGCAACTTTATTTGTAATATTAAAATGTTTCCGTACTATATCCGAGTTTGATTTTTTTTATTTAAATTTATTTTCACTTGTATAAGTATTGAAGGCAATTTATATGACTGTGACTAGCTATTTCCGGGGTCAATTGCGTAGTCTTATCATCAATAAATATCTAAATAACTTTTAGACGAGAAAGATAATCCCAATTTTAAAATCATTTTATATAATATTGACAGGTATGCAAATAAAATAAAAATCAAGATCTAATATTTATCAATTACGCAGTTTTTTCAACAAATTAGTGTAGATTAGAGATTTTTGTGTTACTTGTCAATTACAAATTTAATTAACAGCTTCGATTTTTTTTTAAATTTAAAACTAAACGACAAAATATGCCCTAATCAAGATATATTTAGATATATCAATATATATTTACATAATGCATTAGTCAAATCGTAGAGGAATTTAGTAATAAATGTCTTATAGAATTCACATTAGACAGAATAATTAGAGAAACCACGAAAACATTCTAAAAACTCAATTCATAATTTATTCGAGGGTTCTTTCCAATCACAAGTTTTAAAAGTATGTGTACTTTACATACTTAACCTAAATTTACATTTCTTATCAATGAAATAGATTAATAACTGTATAGATTCAAAGGTTATTTGTGAACTTTTACCCTATTCAAAACGCCAAATTGAACGAACATCTATCACAATAATTAATCACGCACTCTATTGCATTCAAAAGGTCCTTCTAGTCTCATATGTGTTTAACTTATTTTTATAAAGAAGTTAATAGAAATTAACAATTGTAATAAAATAATGTTCGAGATTTAAAACCGACAAAAACACACGAAGCAATTTACATACCAAATAAGACATTAAACCACACCACTAGTGCTGTGAGAGTTTGTTTTTATAGATTTAAGGTTTTGTTTTATAACCGTAAAGTTATGGCAGAATAACACACTAAACACTAAATAATAGGAATGTGCTAATATCTCTCGAATCGAATTGAAGCAAATAGTACTATTTACGAATAACTCGAAAATTACCGAATGATTCGAATTATGGTCGAATAATTCGAAATATGTGTCAATATTTCGAATTATACGCGAATAATTCGAATCCACGAATCATTAGAAAACAGATTATACTTGATGTTTTATTTGGGTAATTTTATTTTGTGGTATAAATAAAATGTATACCTATTAGTAGTTGATTTTTTTTTTTAAATCAAACATAACAAACGCTGTATTTGAAGCGCTGATATCACGAATACCTTGGTAATTGGTAAACGTCTATTCTATTAACGAAAAAGTACGGTTAAGTTTATCATTTGATTTCCTTGAAGATAAATTGGTTGACTTATATTAAAGCTAGCTACTTCCTTTTTAGATAAATTAATATACTGTACATATAAAATATTTACATTTTTGTTTGTCTCACTTTGTCACTATTATACAAATCCATTTTTTTATATAAATATGTCCAAAACAAGGTTTGTGTTTATTTAGGAAAAGGAGACAATTTTCTGCGGTGTAAGATAAGCATCCTATTTGTTGACTCTGACTCGCTTATTGTAATTTAAAAGTAAGGATAAACCAATTTTTCATTCTACTAGCAAAACAGTCAATAACAATTTTCAAAATATAGTGCTACAAACCTAATAAGTAAACTAAGCATAATTTAAAGGAAACTAGTTAAGAAATATTGTAAAAGATAAATGAATGAAAACAATGTATTTAATTTGTATTGAAAACGCCTTAAAAATATGAAAATGTTGTTTAATATTAGTAAAAGAAATACCGTTATATCGCAAATTTTTCCTTTTTGTCTAGATCATCAAAAGTCTAGACTTTTGATGATCATTTTATTGCTTATTTTGTTGTCTGGCTCTGGAAAAGTTTTTTCTATGTCAATAGGTATATTTGATTTATTGGAAACCCAATAAAAATTGCTATTATATATGAAAAAAGCAATATAATACAAGATTCGTCCTCACCGAGTGATTTATTGAAGTTAGCACCTTTGTAAAGTAATTCATTATCGCGACTGTTTTCTAAGAAATTTAAGTTACTTTCAGCATATTCTGTTACGTTTAATAGTTGATATAATAATAAAAGCACTTGGAGTAAAGATGATATTTTATTGTAAAAACTTAAAAAATATCTTTAAAAAAGGTTAGTTATTTATTTATATAAATTCAAATATCTACCCAGTAACTGATGATCAAAGCAATCCAACATTTTGAAACTTTACGAACAATTTGTACAAAGCGTAACATCAATGGGATAATTTACATTTCTGTTCAGGATCTAAACCATCCCGTCATTTTGTTTATTAAAATTTCAATTGTATTTCTTTTTTACAAACAACAATATTATAAAGTAATGTATTATCTCATATATAGTTTGTTTTTAATTATGAGGGAATCTCTACTCAGTATTATCTTTTGTTAAATTATTACCTTGAATCTAATCATCATCATTCACATCATAATATTGTATTTGTGATCTTTGAAGAACCTTACCTTATCTTTATAATTATTGGTAGTATTTTTAGTGTTAAAAATATTGCTAACCAATATTTTAATAAAGATAAAAGTTATTAAAATTGAGTTGAGTTATTTGAAAAAAACGAAATCTTATTGAGTTTGATAAAAGATATTGAATTTAAGTTTAATTATTTGAGAATAGGAAAATAGAAAAATTACATTAAAATATAATTTTACACATTTTTAAAAGATTTTTCTACATTGAAAAGAAGAATAAAATAACATTTTTGTAGGATTTATTAATGAAGGTATCCATTTTTATTTTTAGAATTCCTGTCACAGGAATTACAAATGTTACAACTATTGTGTAGAACGTGAGAAGTTGTCATTATTGGGATGCAGATAATTAAAGAGTGTTGTAGATGAAACCGCCATGTTGATTTAAACTAAAACTATAAGGTTTCACAAAGGGATTAAATATTCCTTGTCATAAACGTTTTATGTTAGACTCAAAATGTCTAAACACTAAGACGCAGTTCAGGGTGGTCAGACAGGTTAGTGTTAAACAAAGTAAAACCGACTACAAGTCTGGTTAGAACTGACCAATTTGAAATGAATAGTATAACTTGGGTATTGACCTCAATTCCTTCCAATATTCCAATATACTAACTCGCAAAATTATTATTTTAATATAATAATTAATGTATTTAATTAATTAAGCTACATAAGTAAATTGAATATTATTTTAGGATTGTGTAATTATAAGAGATTGTTTGTTTTATAATAACCGAGGCTTGATGTTAATTGGTTTTTTAATAATGTTTTGATTAGTTGCTCTGATATCAACACACGTGGAAATTTTCATTTTGTATTCACAAGTCAAATTCTACAAATAATGCTCTATAATTAACAATGACGCTTATAAAATTTAATAGTCCATAATATAAAACTCAGTCTGCCTAACAGATTTAAAAATATTTTTTAAGAATTTTTATGTATTATATGAACTTATTCCGTTTTTAAATTTAGCTAAATTTGTAATTATTTAGTGTTATTCATATTTAATTTAATATTCAAATACGTTTAAACTACAAAAGTTAAATTCGATATAACATACCCTCATTAACTACACAAAAGTGTTTAGTATACATGTTCAACGCAGAGTGCATGAAATAGATAGACAATCCCTACAATAAATAACACTATATAAATAGGATTTCAAAGAACTCTTTAAGATCAAAACATCTTTTCACTTGCAACCCCAATTTCAAGTAATGGTATTGTTGTTGTCAACAAATACTTAAGAAATACAGCAAAATAATATGCGACAATAATGACTTCCAATTCTGTAAAAGTTTTAATTATATGAAACTTTGAGAACTTATTAAAGTTTATATACAACAAATGGTCCTTTGTTAATAAGTTTTTTTCCAATATGTCAATACTCAATATAATTAACTACTTGTAAACAAGGTTATTTTTAATCAGTTGGTCACCTCTCGCAGGCACCCTATCTTCATCAATTCTAACATTTGTTCTACGACTTTTTATAATTAACAGTTTTTAAAATTTATGTTTTCCCATATAAAATTTGTTTGTTGTCTGTGAACCGACATTAACTCTGAGCACAGGTATTGCGCCCGAGCGTTGACCTTTTAAGCACTTCTTACAAAATACAGATTAATAAGTAAAAGAGAGCAAACATTTTTTTGTTTCGTGTTTTTTGTGTTGTTTATCAAGATTTTTAAAAAGTCATAGAAAAAATTTTGTTGGGATTGATGCAGACAGACTGCCTGCAAGAGGTGGACAACTAATTAAAAATAACCCTGTATATATTGCCAATCGACTATTTCTAGGGGTCGCCATCTGTGAGTAATCATCGGAAACGCAAGCGCAACTCACAGCTTGGAAACGGTCGTCGGTAAAGGAGGCTGTGTTTAAAAAACGCAGCATGACAGCATAGTCATTACAAAAAAAAATAAAAAAAATAAAAAACTGGTCGCATTGCTCCGACCCTCCATACCTATAATCCAGTCATTTGGTAGTTTTACCTGGAAAGTTTTCCGGGACCCCAATCGTCATTATGAGCTTTAGCAAGATTTGAAATACTGTCTTTCATTGACAATTTCTACCCACTATACTATACACTATACTATATTACGCTTGCACAGCCAGGTCTGTTTTTGTTTAGCTATAAATTCCGCTGTTATCTCATCAGCACATAAAAACAATGATATTTAAAAGAGAATGCTGGGTGTGAGGATCGCAGTAGTGGCTGAGGTTTCGTACCATCACTTCCTCTACGCAATGATGTAGCAATTAACTTCTCATTATTATATCGTTTTCGACACAGATCATGAACCATTATCGATTTTAGGCCCGCCAAAAGTTTTACTTTATTATCCTTTTTTTGACACTCAATTAAAAAAGTCTCCAATCCTTTTTCTTTTACTTCAACTGTTTTATCTTATAATAATGAAGTAAAACAATTTTCTGTATTAGAAGCCATGGCTCTAAGAACACAAACAACACTGTACGACGTATACTGATGACTCCGCCTAAACTAAATACTTCTCGTAACTTCTACGGACAGATGTTTCGTTGAAAGTCGAGAGTATGGAGGCTATACAATGTCTATAGTCTCCATAGTCGAAAGAAAGGGACTCAACACAAAGACCCACACTGCTTCTTCAATACCGGTGGCAATAATAGAATATTTTAGAAAAAATATACCAAAAACACGTAGTAGTATAGATTAAGATATTTTGTGACGCTCGTACGCCAAATACTATTGATATTATGAAAAAAAATATAAATACATAAATTGTAGGAAATTTATTCTACTTTAATTTTGTACATAAATAGTTTTTTCAAAAAATGCATTGGAAAGGAGATATTTCGATAAAACTGGTTTTGGCCGCCATTTTTTCAAAATGGCGGTGCGAGCGGCGGAGATACGAGGTGGCAAAATTGAAATTTGAAAAGAGCATACCGAAATCTATAAAATAACCAATTTTCAAAACTCCCGGAAAACTTTCCAGGTAACCCCCTTTTTTTTCGACCAAATGACTGGACTACTACACGTCTGTTTGTAATTGTAATAAATTGTAGTGATTGAATACTTTTGTTTTCATTCGGCTCGAATATCCACATCACTGCCCACATTCATCAAGTCGGACGGAGAAGAAATCGTGATGACCGTGATACGACATATATTTATAAACTGTATACTATTATGGCTCTATATATAAATATTTAAAGTTTTAAGAGCTGTATTAACTTTTAAATCATAGAGTTTTTTTAATTGTCAAAAAAGAGTCTCTTTAAGTGACATCTGAAAATAAGTAAAAAATATGAGAGTAGTGGTTTATTTTCTTTAAGCACAAGTAGACCTTCAGAAAGAAAATAACGATCTTTGACAATATTAATGAAAACAAATTAAATTCCAAATTAGCGTTAAGTTATTATATTAAATAATAAACAAATTTATTAACATTTTCTTAAGCTTACATGTTTTTCCTCCTTAAAAGCCTCCATATTTAGTTCTCTTTTCTTTTCTATTACAAGTAACTTACTTTGGACGAAGATTTGACAAAACTTTGTTGAACATGCCATTTCATTTTCTTGTAAAGCCATCTTCAATGTTTTATAAGAACTAATTACATTAAGGAAAGGTCATAGTTATAAGAGATAAACCAGTTATTTTCCAGTTGGGAAACTGTATCTAAGGAGGGAAGAAATACAAGAAAAATTTATACTTCAACCGCAAAGAAAAAGGGTGTGTGAATTTAGGAGCTACCTCAGTTTTGTCTTGAGATTAAATGACTCTCTAATATTAGAATTGTATTTCATATTTTCATATTATTTTGTTTATATGAATATTTTTTGTAAAGGAAATCATATGGTTCTAACAAATCTTTTTCCAAATGTTTTTGCAAATTTTCATAAATGTTTGTAGAATGTTGATAACAAATTTCCATTCATTATGTTTTTATATTTATTACTATGAACATCCTGATTTGTATAACATTTTATTCCCATTTCTGCACATCAATCATGAAGAAAATGTTTAGTGTGGGAATCGAACTTTTAAGTATGTTTTTAAAACATACACTCATGGACATATTTAGGGGAACGCAAAAAAATAGTGGAATAACGGAAATTATTTTCATATTATATAATTATAATTTTATTTTAAATTTCATTTGTTTTTTTTTGTTTATCTGCTAATTTCTGAGACACGTGTATGGAATTTTCGTCGGCTTTTGTTGTTTTTAACAAAAACTTTATTTTTGTTGTTTTTTTGACGAAAAATTGTCATTATTGAGTGAAGTGAACTTAATTTAAATTAAGGCGATAATGCCGGATCTCAGCGTTGCTCTGGTTTCTAAAGCTGTAACTTTAATTGAAAATGGTTACACTTACAATGAAGTGGCTCAAACATTACATGTTTCCAAGTCTGTGATTTTCCGCAATGTTAAACGATACCGGCAGACTGGAGAGTATACCAGGCGTAAAGGACAAGGTCGCAAAAGAGTAACAGGAGAGAGAGACGATAGATTTATTGTCAGCAGTGTTCTCAGAAACCGTACCTTGACTTCTTCTGAGGTACGAAACCAGCTGCAGGAAGTTCGACAAGTGATAATTAGTACCAAAATCGTCAGAAGAAGACTGAAGGCAGCTGGTATAGGGGCGTACTTGCCTGCCAGAGGTCCACAGCTCACCGCAGGTCATCGAGTGGCTCGGGCCAGCTTTGCTCGTTTCCACCTAAATTGGAATAACGACGCTTGGGGAAAAGTTCTTTTTAGTGATGAGTCCAGAATTTGTCTCAAACCAGATGATGGAAGGACCAAAGTATGGCGACGACCCGGAGAAAGATACGCTCAGTGTAACATTATTGGGAGAGAGCCGTATGGTGGAGGGTCAGTAATGGTATGGGGCGGTATTTGATTAGGAGCACGCACGGAGCTACACATCGTAGAAAACGGCTCCCTGACTGCGGCAAGATACGTAACCGACATTTTAGAGCAGATTGTGATGCCTTTTGCCCCTTTCATTGGAGACAATTTTCTTCTAATGCATGACAACGCTCGACCTCACATTGCGGCATTAGTTTCGGAATATCTTAATGAGGTCGGAATCCAGGTTTTGGGGTGGCCGGCACGCTCGCCAGAACTAAATCCAATAGAACACGTTTGGGACAAACTGGGAAGACAAATTAAACAAAGAAATCCATCACCTGTCAACGTAAGAGACCTCAAAACCGCATTGGTTGAAGAATGGAACTCAATGCCGCAAAGTTTTATTGACAATTTAATAGAGAGCATGCCCAGACGCATGCAGGCAGTTTTAACAGCAAGAGGTGGCAACACTAAATACTGATTGTATCACCCATCGCGAAAAAACCAGTCATTTGGACAATATTAACTTTTCTTTAGTTTTCATTGTGTTAGGTCAAAACTCTTCAGAATTAAATCACTGACCTTATTGTCTTTAATTTCGTTTCTTTCGCTTTAATTTTGTGATTTTTAATGTTCAAAAATGTTAATTTAATTAATTCAGAATAATAATCAAATGTATTCTACAACAAAAATGTGTTTTCATGTGATCTTGCAGTCTGTTTTTTGCGTTCCGCTAAATATGTCCACCGGTTTAGTAAATAAATAAACATTTGCAGGTAATTGCGACCGGAGGATCCGAAATAATACAAATTCTAAACTTAATATTTAATAAATATAACCAACATACAAAGCTACTAACTGTTCTTAAAACATAGTAAATAAATAAACATTTGCATTTAATTGCGACCGGAGGATCCGAAATAATACAAATTCTAAACTTAATATTTAATAAATATAACCAACATACAAAGCTACGTGTTACTTGATCAAATATAGAGGCAATACTGAATTAAATATATGAAATTATAGCTAAAAAAAACTTGCAAAAAAAAAGTTGGACAAACAAAGGTTCCGGTTATCCATTCCATCCATCCATTCGTTCCAATCTTGGATTCTGATAAAAAATGCTTGATATATTGCACCATCGTCTTAACAGATTCCAGGATGAATGGGAATATATCCAACTCCTACTATTTATGTTGGTTCTTTATGGATACAACTTTTAGTGCAATATATAATAATCTGCCAAGTTAATATATATATATTAACTTGGCAGATTATTCTAATCTTAGAAAATACATATGTATACTATATATATATATATATATACATCTTGAACCATATGTCCGGAATATATATTCCGGACATATGGTTCAAGATGCACGCAAAACTACTACTATTAAATTTGTAGTAATATTTACAATTGTATGAGTTACCCATATTTCATAAACGAGATATCCTTCTAAGTTCTATCGTAAGCCAGATTAATGATGACATGAACTCAAGAAACATATTGCGACAATATTAACACCGCTCCGAAGACACGAACTCAAATCAAGGATTCGTAACAGTTTGTTAGTAATTCACTAGTGTTATTTCAATGTATAGTACTCGTGAATTTCTAGAAAATTATATATTAAATACATTCCGAATAACAAACTTAATATTGTTTTTATCTTCGGGTCAGCATTTCACTAAAAATACAACATTGAAAGTATTTTGCAGTTATGTTTCTATATAGTTTACTAAAACGTTCCAGGCTTCCAGGATTTAATCTTATTTATATATAACTCCGTTAGGTAAACCGCACCGTGTAAATAACCGTCTTTAATACTGGTTGTGCTAGAGACTGGGTCTGTTCAAATACTTACCTGTTACTACACTCAGTCGTGTCGTTTCTTCCAAAATCAGTCATTATTTTTTTGTGTTTGCTCGTATATATGCGAAACAATAAAGAAGCATCTTATGTGGTGAACAGACAGACAATTCTTTTTAAAACTTTTCTTATATGTACTAAATTAGAAGCAAATAAACATTTATCAAAAAAATGTACAGGTAATTCCTAGTTGCGTACATATTATATCTGTACATAATACAGATATCTATAATAACAAAATATAGGAAACTGACTTTAAAATTTGTGGCCTGTTACAAGAGAAATTATAGATATAAGAAATAACCTTCATAATACAACAAACAACAAACAACAAACTGTTAATTTAGAAGGGTAAATAACTACTTCCTAAAATGTTCATTTAATTAATGAATATTGACGTCATTCGTCTTCAGGAAAGTTAAATAAATGTAACCATCCGGCACTAAATTGAATATGTATTAATATTAAATATAGATGCAAGTTAATTTGTAAAATCAATATCTGGCCATACTATATCAGAGTTGGAAATATTTTTTCAATCAGATTTTAATGATACAATTAATGTACGGATAAATTTATTGCTAGTAAACTACTGCTTTATTCCGTATAGGTCAAGTAAACATCAAGTAAACAAATAAAAATAGTGACATCATACAAGCAAATTTCAGTTTTATTATTTTATTTGAGATGAATATACCTGTCTTGTTCTTACCATAAAAGAAAGCAACTAGTGTACCTATATTTCGTGTTAATCGTAGTTTTATTTTAAATTATTAGTATATTAGTAGACTGACAATGTAAGGTATTATTAACTTTACATTGGAAGTAAGAGTCGTATTACATGACTCCTTATCTTAACATAATTATAAAATATAAAATAAATAACTTGTACACGAGAAAGATAAACGCCATTTAAAAATCAATTTAAGTAGGTACTGATTGCCGCGTTTACCCACAAACCAACATAAGCAAATTAAATAATAATTGGGTTATAAATATTATATAACCTAGTTTTTTTAAAAGTCTAGATTAAAGATAAATATAACTTTTTGCATTACTTGGGTTACTTTGTACTATTTACCTATTTAATCAAAACGTCGTTTTACTCGACATCATTATATTTTTTAGTTGTATGATAAGCGTCAGCCAATTTGTAAAGGAATTTAGTAAAAAAGGTCAAACAGATTTTACGTTTGACAGAAAAATTATAGAAACTACAAAAAGTTCGCATAAACCCAAGCTATATATTTGATGGTCCTTTAGCCCTGGTCACAAGTTTTTAAGGACATCTGTACTAGACCTTACTTGACCTAATTTTACATGTTCTAACCAAGGAAATTTATTAATAATATCTGTGGGGGTTCAAAGGTTACTTTTGAACTTTTACCCTTTTCAAAACGACAAGTGAAAGAATAACCTATCACAATAAATAATCACGCAATGCTTTGAAAGCCCTTTTGTAGTCTCATATGTATTGAACTTATTATTAGGAACAAATTATAAGAATTAACAATTATAATAAAATAATGTTTGAAGTTTAATACCGACACTAACAGAAGAAAAAAATTACATACCAAATAAGATCTTGAACTCTCACAGCACCACAGTTGTTGCAGAATAATAACACTAAATAAGTTATCAAACTTAAAATAATAACTTTACCAAATTAACAACATAATAGTTATTAATGCTAGATCATTATAGTAGGTAAATACCAAACGTATTCAGTTAATTTGAATACCGAATCAGTTAATTTGAAGGATAGGTTAACGTTATCATTTTGTATTCTTATTCTTCGTTTGATAAGAAATTAATAATATGATGTAAGTATGTATGCCTATTTACATTTCTTTTTTTTTCTTTATTTTCCTTTTTTTTCTTTTAATATTTATTATTTTAATTTATCTCTATTTTTTTTTTGTTATTGTAATTAGGTCCAAAACATGAGAGAGAGAACAAAAAATGAGAGAGATTTATTTATTTATACTCGTTATTGTACACCACAATACATAAAAAAAAGTGCAAATAAAAAACATTGCAAAGTACAAAAGGCCATCAGACGACCCTAGGGTTAAGAAAATTTAAAAAAAAACAATATGAGATATTGGTAGATGGTGTGGTTATAATAAACATACTTACTAACAATAACACAAATACTTCCTATATAAATATCATTACATGTAAAACTACAATAGCAAGTGATTGAAAAAAAAAGTAAATTTGAAATAAGTAGTGTTCTTTAACCAATTTTTAAAATGTTTTCCAAAGGTTTGGACAGTGCAAAATAAAAGAAACGATATGTTGACTCCAATTGCCAGCTGAATACATGACAATTATGTAAGTAAGTATTTATACTTGAAGTTATCTTCCAAAAAATAAAGTGGAAATCAGAAGGTTTGTGTATCCAGCCAGTACTTAAGTCATCTAAGATTTGAAGACGATTTTTTTTTTTTTTTTTTTTTATATAATCTAGGCCAATGCTTAACTACATTCCACCTGATGGTAAGTGGAATGTAGTCTAAGGTGGTAAGGCGCATTACCCTAGCAGCCTATTCACTCCTCTCTTGAATGTATCCACATTGTATTCTTTCGGAAATACCGACGCAGGCAAGCTGTTCCAATCCTTTGCTGTACGCAGTAAAAAAGACGAAGCAAAGCGCTTCGTTCGGACAGGTGGAATGTCCACAACAAAAGGATGGATTCCTGCCGTGCGTCGGAAAGTCCGATGATGGAAGGGGGCCGGGGGAATTAGATCGTGTAATTCCTGCGCACACTCACCAAAAGGTATCCTATAGAATACTGAGAGGCTATCAATTCTACGCCTGTGTTCAAGGCTTTGGAGGTCGGCTTCGACCAACTCGGGATCTCCTATGAGCCTCATTGCTCGCCTCTCAATTGAGTCCAGAACCGCAAGATGAGACTTTGCGGCACCAGCAAATATGTGGCCACAGTACTCTACACACGACCGGATCTGTGATTTGTATAAAACAAGAAGCTGTCCCGGTGTAAAGTACTGCCGAACCTTCGCAAGAACGGCAAGCTTTGCTGCTGCTGCTCTAGCTCTGGACTCAATGAACCGACCAAAGTTGAGGTTCGAGGAAATCTCTAAGCCTAACAACTGAAGCCGGTCACTGTATTCCAAGGATACATTCTGGAAAGTAGGAGCCAAGGTAAAAGGGCTCCTTTTGGCGGTGAACAGACACGTCTGCGTTTTGGTGGCGTTGAATTTGACAAGATTGGCATTGCTCCATGCGGAGACTGCCTGAAGTTTGTCATTCAAACGCTGCACCATGGCTTCTCTTTCCGACTGTACTTGATCTCGACTAGCCCGAGTACTCGACAGATATCTTTCTACAACTGTGCTGTCGTCTGCGTACCCATAGATACCGGGCTTCAACAGATCGTTAATGTGCAGCAGAAAAAGAGTTGCAGAAAGAACGGACCCCTGAGCCACTCCGGCATTTATTGTCAAGGATTCCGAGGAACACCCATCGACAACTACTCGGAGAGATCTCTGGCTCAGAAAGTCCGTTACCCAGCCGATCAGACCAGGAGATATAAAATACGCTGAAAGCTTGCTTATAAGGCTCGCATGCCAGACCCTGTCAAATGCCCTCGAGACGTCCAGAGAGACGGCGACCGCTTCTCCGTTCTTCTCGATGGCCTCGCCTAGAATGTGTGTAGCATACACTAGGAGGTCCCCAGTAGACCTATTACGGCGAAACCCGTACTGTCGGTCACTGAGGAGATCGTTACCTTCTAGGTATGCTAGAAGGCGCGAGTTCAATACACGCTCCATAATCTTGCAGAGTATGGAGGTGATTGAAATCGGTCTGTAGTTGACAGGATCAGCACGGCTGCCTTTTTTGGGCACGGGTTGCACGTTGGCAAGCTTCCAGGATTTCGGCACTATTCCAGTCTTGAAAGAGAGGCGATACAGACGTGTCAGTACAGGAGACAACTCAGCTGCACATGTCTTGAGCAGAATGGCTGGTATACCATCAGGACCACTGGTTTTATTCATGGTGATGTCTTGCCACTGGGAGGCCAGTCTGGAGACTGCGGGGACGCCCGAACCCCCCCAGGGATCGCCATCGGGCCTCCTCGTCTGGTCGCCAACCAGCACGATGGAGCCACCCTGGGATTTTTCGCAGCTGGCGGGGCAGCCTTTCGTGGGTGGCTAACCCACTAATTGGACCCCCAACTATCTGCGGGCGGCCAGCGGAAAGCCGTCGCTTCGGATCCCGCTACCCTCCTCGACTAGACACCCGACAAAACATACACCAACTCGACGTCAAACCGGTTCGCCAACGCACCGCAGCTGTTCAGACCCATTTCCCATTAACGGCTTCATCGAGCAACGTGCCGGAACACGACTAGGACGCTTTGCGGCACGACTTTGCCCGATGGGTGGTAACTTTGCCGGCGACCCGATGTTATGGTCTACCACCAAGAAAAATTCGATATTGTTATTATCGTTTCATCAGCCACTGAAGTCCCAAACATGCTGCAGAAGTAAAAAATATTTTTAGAACTATTTTCTGAGTTTCTCAATGAGGTGTGTAAATACATACAGGTTGAAAAGCCACAGCGAGGTGAACCTGCCTCACTCCGAACTCCCAGAGCCCGTACGAGTCAGAGAACTCCGTACTCTGTCGGACATGGTTTAACTGATTCGCGAACCAAAACAACATAAATATAAGAAAAAAACAACAAAATTATATGAAAAAAAACAAAAAAAAATAGCATAAAACGTCTGTTTATAAACCGCCCCGTTGGTCGAGTGGTTAGCGCAGACACATAACGTGTCACGGCGCAATGGGGCTCGGGTTCGATTCCCGGCGGAGACAGGCATTTATGTGATGAGCAATAGAAGTCTGTGTTTCTGGGTTTGGTCGTTTATTAAATATATTCTCAGTATTTATATGTGTATTTCTATATATTTGTATCGTTGTCTAACACCCTTAACACAAGCAAATAATTTGCTTACTTAGGGGTTAGATCAATGTGTGTAATTTGTCCTGATATTATTATTATTATTCAGTCCTTAAAACAATAATTTGTAGTCATTATAAAATATCGTAAGTAATATTGGAGTAAAATCAATCGTAAAATAAAAAGATACCTAGTTAGTTACAAACAAACAATAATAATACATTATAAATACTTTTTCAATATGCTGAGTATATCATGAATTAAAGATGTAATAAAAAAGCTCCTGGAATATGTAAATCGAAATATTAAAAATACAAATTTTATCTTTATCGCATTTTATTTGTTAGAAATACGTGTATATTATTATGTTATTGAGTTAAATGAGTTCCTGATATTTGAGATTATTTATAATTTTTTATATTTCCTCCGAAAATCACCTGTATCTGGTATCTTTATTATCCGCTCAATATCAATCTGATGTACTTGGAAACTAAAGCCAGTGAATAGAAGTATTAATATTAGTAAAATAATATACGAGATGTATCTTGTTTTTCAGGAGATAGTTCCAGGTGCTTGGTTCTCACCATCGTTTCTATTTAAAGACGAATGGCCTTTCAAATTAATATAATTAATCATAGTATTATCTAAGATTTTCACGAGTACTATACATTAAAATAAAACAATTTTTACGAATTTAACACGCGTATAAATTACTAAATTTTAAATTTTTATTTATCTACACAAATTTATTGTAAACCTAAAATCCTCGATAAGGAACAACGTTACATACCAAGAGTGGGAGGCTATGGAAATTAAAAAAACATCGTAATTTTATTAGAGAAGATGATTGGTGACTTTCCAACACCTGGGACCCACCTGGGACCCAAATATAAAATCTCATGTCTATGACCGCACTGTAAGACCTCAAGATACTGTTAGTGCGTCTTGTGTGAATCCTGAACTGTAGGCTCTGAAACTTAGAAACCGCTGGAGGTAGATGACTAATTATATGAGGTACGGACAGACACCTCTTGATAAACTACCAACACTATTTTAATATACTTGTGCTATGTAGAGTGCATAAAGTAAATAGACAAGCCTTACATTTAATTATATTATATAAATATGATGTCAAAATGACTATAAGTACCTAGACACCTTCTCACCCGCAACCAACATTGCCTGTTTAAAAATAATATAATTCTTGTTGTCAAATATTTGAACTATAACATAAATAAACATCTAACTTTAACTTAAATAAGAACAGCAAAAATAAATATCCGAAAATAATGATTTCCAAATTTCTGTTAAACTTTTAATAATATGATACTTTGAGAACCAATTAATGATTATATAAAAGTTAGGTACTTTTTAACTAATTTTTATATGTCAACATTCTATCTTATTAACTACTTTTTATATTCATAAATATTTTCATTATTAATTTAATTATTAATTTAAAAATTAATTTAAAATTATTAATTTAAAAGCAAACGAGTTCTTTCAAATTCAAAACAAAGTCTCCTAAAGAGACATTTGCGTATAAGCTTAGACATATGTCAAATCTGTTGTGCTTTCCCTTATAAATTAAAATGAATTTTCACGACTGTTCAGAAATTCCATACGTTGAGCACCACATCAAATTTCCCGTTAAAATTAGATTTCCGTAACAGGAAGAAAATAAAGAATCTTAATCCGAAATCTTGGTAATGATAATGCAGAGAGTTTCTAAAATAAATTCGAAAGTCGCGTTAAATAATTAAGTATATTTAAGGAAGAAAAAAATGTTCTCACTCCCTTTTAAAGATTTTTATTGTTTGTGTTTTTCTCTTTGAGTTACTTAGAAAAATATTTAACATGCTGATAATGCAATTAAATTCAATCATAGAGCCATTTCTAGTGTATTTTAAGAACTAATTCAATAATATATAATGATAGAACAAAAATTAATTTATGAAGTATTTTCTAGCAACTAGTAAAACATATATTCCTGGAATTTACGAGAAAAAGTAATATTTTAGCCGCGAAGATAAAAAGATCTCAACAATAGGTACACACATTATTTGGTTTATTTGAATTTTTTAAATAATGGAAATTATATTAAGATCTTTAATTTTTTTTTTTGATGTGATTCACAATAATCATGCTTTGATTTTTATTATTATGGACGGGTTGGTTTGTATAACATTAAATTTCAGTTTTCGCACATCAATCATGAAAAATTGAAGTACTACAGCAAACGAGCTTTTAAGTAATTTTGTTAACAAATTGTAACTATATAAAGATTTAGGTCTCCTATTACTTATATATTATTTATATTAGATTGTCTCCGGAGCTAGTTGTCACAAGTTCTTCAGATCTCTCTTAGTCTTAATATAATGAATGACCGTTTTATTGCCTTATGATCTACTTTATTAGTTTTATTAAATTTAAATACTATATATATATAGCTAAAAATAAAATTATCCGTCTAAACACAATTATATAATTGTGTAATATACACGATACTGTTCAAGTTCTCGAATGTGTATCGTATATTAAACCAACTCTACGTAGTACGAAGTTCATAGTCTATAATGACTTAGGTACACTGACCCTTGTTGGATTTATTGAATACTTTTTACAGCATATTGCATTCCTTTTGCTTAATATACAAACATATGTTAAAAAATCTTATAGTTTTGTAACAATATATTATACAATATTCATAATACAACATATAATTATTCTTCGAGTCACTATTTCCTTAAAGATACACATAATAGTATGTAACAGCTTAGTTTTATACAGTCGAATAACATTATAATCGTACTTAATACTGATGGTAGCCAGCGACTTCGTTTACTCAATATATCTGCATATGCAAATAGTCTGCATAAAATAAAAATATAATTATATATACCTATATTATATTAGAATTCTCTTACTGTAAAGAATCACCAATGAAAGTAGTTCTATTATTTAAAATACTTTATGGCACTCTTTACAAACACATTGAATTGTTTATTATTTAAACTCTTTACTATCACTGTTACACTCTGTTATACTAGTTCTGTTACACAACTTAGTCTCTCAATCACACACACTGCCTTCTCTTAGCTGGGACACGATTTTTTGAACGTACTGAGCGACACCCGAACCCACTGGTGGCTGACACCGCAGAGTATAGACCACGTAAGACTACTTTAGTCAGAAAAAGAAGACCCAAGTCGGTACTCGTTGACCCCGACGACGCGATCACAGTAGGTGATAATGTACGCGAAGGCATAAGTGACACCACACAACATACAGACACACCGTCTATACCGGTATAGACGAGGTCCCAACTGAGTAAGTACTCCGTTGCTCGGGCGTTCTGCCGTCGGAGGACGCTAGTGTCCAAATTTCCTTAGCTTCCCTCCCGACTAACGACGCCCCGAGCCGAGGTCCGTATCTCAATCTGAATCACCCTCGGACACGATTTATATATTCACTACTCTTAATCAAATCAGTATCCAACCTCACAAATATTATTTAGTCAATTAAACTGCTATACAAACTTACTTACATTAAATTTAGTCAGACCAACAACTAAAATCTTTTATTTTTATCAAAACCGACCCTCCAATTATATAAAAGCTAACAATCATTTATTCAGTTTTTTTTATAGCCCAGATAAAAGGTAAATCGTCAGAATTTTATGTGTTATTTGTCAATTACAACAAAACAGCCGTTTTTAAGGGCATCTATCTGTACTATACATCTTATTTGATAAAAAAAAACACTTTTCGAGATCGTTTAATAACTGTATGGGTTCAAAGGTTACTTGATATTCTTACCCTTTTCAAAACGCTAAATTGAACATCTATAAAAATCATTAATCATGTGCCCGGAAATGTTCAAATCCTCTTTAATCTTACGTGTTGCTAGAAAGTAACAGTAATAATAAAATAATGTTCGAAATTAAATACAGACAATAACAAAAGACGCAACTTACATGCCAATTTAGATATTAAACCCGCACTATAATTATTTCAAAATAACGACACTAAACAAGTCATCAAATATAAAATAGTAACTCGACCAAATTAAGAACTAAAGAGATATTAATGTAAATCACTATATTATGTAAATAGCACACGTATTCATTTTCATACTATTGTTTATTATAGAAGGTAAGGTTATCGTTTTGTGTTCTTTAATATTAATTCATTGATAATATTAAAGTTACCTATATTCATTTATAATGTATTAATATGATGCATACTTATGTATTTTATTTATATCTTATTGCTTCGATTGTTGTTTATTTCATTTTATCACTATTTTACAAATCCATTTCTTTTTATTGTATTTTTTCAACTAATGTTTGTATCCATAAAAATAAGAAAATTTTCTGCAGTATAAGATGAAAAGCGTCCTCTAGTTGACTGACAATCAGCTATCACAACTAATTACAAATTATTTTATGTAAGTTTTTTTTTACACCGCGTGTCTGTAAAATTTTAAAATTTAATTTACAATTTTATTAGTAAGTTAATTTTAATAAAAAATGTAATTTATCAGAATCTTTATAATATGTTTGTAAGATTTTTATAAAGTAATTCTGGTGGAAAGTCCGATTTCAATGAAAGAAATATTAACTTCAAGTCATATTTTAATTAAAAACGGATAATTTTGTACCCTTACGTTGAGTTTTCTGTTTTCTTGATATCGAGAGTTATATATATTACAGTAGGTAAATTTGATTTATTAAAAGCACAATAAAATACTACAGGCACTTGGTCTAAAGATGATAAAATATTTATTGTAGAATTTCAAAAATATCTTTCTAAATTTTAAGTTAGTTATTTAAATTCAACTATGTACCCAGTTATTAATGATTAAAGCCATTCAACATTTTCAAACTTTAAGAATAATTTGTACAAAGAGTAACTTCTATGAGATAATTTACATTTCTCTACAAAAGGAAATCCTTTCGTTTCATATACAAATATTTAAATTGTATTCCTTCCTTTAAAACACCAATGCTATAATAATAATAATAATAAACACAGAAAATATAAAACAATGAAAAGAAAATAAAAAAATAAAATAATACAGGGTGACACAAAAAGGCGGCCTTATTGCTGAAAAGCGATTTCTGCCAGGCAACCTTAAGGTTGAGTATATTTAATGAAACGAATTAACAAAAATAATAATAAATAGATAAAAATATAAAAAAAATAATTAAAAAAAATATCATAAAAATAAATAAACAAATATATATACTGTATACCAAGATGTATATAGAAAAAAGAAAAAATAAATAAATGAAGAAATAAATTAAAGATAGAGGAACTTCAAAGAGCTATATAATATGCAATGACAAGTTTTTTGAAAACAGTCAGAGTTGGAGCACGTCTGGCTTGTAAACGAAGACTATTCCAATGTTGAATAGCTTGGACAGTAAAAGAATTAGTTTTAATGGTTCTATTCTATATGAAATTTCAAAAACACTTACTGCTAAGTTCAGGAACACCATTATTACCAGAGCTAGAGCTTTCTTCAGCTTACTAATGTTCACCATTCCTATCAATCCAATCTGTAATAAATTAATAACAATAAATAATAATCAATTTTAATAAATCCCAAATACATCTAACTAATATACAGGGTTATTAGTAATTAATTGGCCACGTATTGCTGGTAGCCTCTCTACATCAATCCCAACCACATTCATTGTTCTACAACTTTTTAAAATTAATAGTTTAACAAATTTAAGTTAAGTTGGATGGATGTTTGTTACTCAATCACGCCAAAAGTACCGAACAGATTTTGATGAAACTTAGCAATATGATAGCTTATGTAACAGAACACATAGGCTATCGAAATGCTATATTTTTCCGTTTGGTTTTGTCTGAGTTGTTGGTTACTCAATCACGCCAAAACAACTGAACGTATTTTGATAAAACTTAGGAATATTTTATCTCGAAGAGTAAAACACACTAAGAAACCAATGCAACAAGACCTGCAGAGATTCTCAACGCGCATACATCCAAGCGTCTGTAAATAATAATAATAGTCCAGCTAAGATAAGGAAATTTCTTGATGCGATGGGTAGTTCGTCGTTGACCTATTGTCGTTGTTCGTCGTTGTGCTGGCACTTGATTCTATTCTTACCGTTCTTTGTCATATTTTTAATCATTCTCTCTCCTCAAACACTATTCCTAACATTTAGCGGCTTGCACATGTAATTCTATTTTCAAAAATCTGTAACCCCACAAGCTCAACACATTATCGACCTATTTCAATTCTTCCATTCCTATCCAAGGTCTTAGAACGTATTGTTCAAAAGCAACTTGCTTCTTACATTAGTAAAAACCTCATACTATCACCTTTCCAATCTGGGTTTCGATCCGGCCACAGCACCGTAACAGCTCAGAAATGTGTGCGATGACATTAAATTAGGTATTAATAATCAGCAGATTACAATTATGATTCTCTTAGACTTCTCCAAACACTTTTAATATGGTGGATATTGATATTCTTTAAAATACATTAATATTGGCTCTAATGTTGTGGAATGGTTTGGCTCCTATCTCCATAACCGTGAACAAAGCATACGGCTTGATAATAAATTATCTACATATCTATATATATATATATATATATATATATATATATATATATATATATATATATGTATATATATATATATATATATATATGTATTGTTCTTGTTTGTCTGTAATTTGCTAGGTAATTATGGACCTTGAGTGTTCACTTCGTCATTTTTCAAAGACATATCTTTAAGTGTAACTAGTGAACTATATTAAATTACTAGCTGTTACCTGTGACTTCGTCCACGTAGACTGTAAAATTAATAATTTTATGGCTAGAAACATAAACCATAAAAATATTATTTTAGATTATTCTTACGTATCTACTGATAGTTCATACGTCAAGATCCTTTAATTTGTAAACTGTAGCAGGGAACATAAAAATAGCATAATTGGCTATTATTCTATTAACTCACGTATATTTAAATAACATAACAGTCCTTCTAAAGTCTTTGGGTAATAAGAAGGATTTTCACAAATAATTATGTAAAATTCAGTAAACCCAACGATTGAAAGCAAGATCCCCCGAGGAAATTAGTTATCACGCTTCAATCAACGTTATGTCACAGACAAAACCACATGCAAAAGTTAGTATTTCGATAACCTATGCGTTATTTTGGTACACAAGCTACAATTTTTTTTTTATTTATAACACTTTATTGTACACAAATAGATAAGTATAAAACAAAAACAACAAATTAGTGAAAAATCAAAAACATTTTCTACAAAGGCGGACTTATAAATAAAAGTGATCTCTTACAGGCAACCCACGAGTAAAATGACAATTTTATTATATTAGGCAGTAGTTAGTGCATAAAATAATTAAATATCAATGACAGTCGTCGTTATATAAATCTGCA
The DNA here is from genome assembly GCA_959347405.1 of Napeogenes sylphis. Classification (NCBI taxonomy): domain Eukaryota; kingdom Metazoa; phylum Arthropoda; class Insecta; order Lepidoptera; family Nymphalidae; genus Napeogenes; species Napeogenes sylphis. The sequence continues at coordinate 20,851,602 of OY365788.1, read as the reverse complement.
AGTCATCAGCATAAAGATGGAAGGGTAAAGTGAGAAGGTTAGTAATAGAATTTATGAAAATAGAGATAGTAATGGTGAGATAATACCTCCTTGCGGAACACCGATTCTGATACTGCAACATGTAGATAATTTATTATCAAGCCGTATGCTTTGTTCACGGTTATGGAGATAGGAGCCAAACCATTCCACAACATTAGAGCCAATATTAATGTATTTTAAAGAATATCAATATCCACCATATTAAAAGTGTTTGGAGAAGTCTAAGAGAATCATAATTGTAATCTGCTGATTATTAATACCTAATTTAATGTCATCGCACACATTTCTGAGCTGTTACGGTGCTGTGGCCGGATCGAAACCCAGATTGGAAAGGTGATAGTATGAGGTTTTTACTAATGTAAGAAGCAAGTTGCTTTTGAACAATACGTTCTAAGACCTTGGATAGGAATGGAAGAATTGAAATAGGTCGATAATGTGTTGAGCTTGTGGGGTTACAGATTTTTGAAAATAGAATTACATGTGCAAGCCGCTAAATGTTAGGAATAGTGTTTGAGGAGAGAGAATGATTAAAAATATGACAAAGAACGGTAAGAATAGAATCAAGTGCCAGCACAACGACGAACAACGACAATAGGTCAACGACGAACTACCCATCGCATCAAGAAATTTCCTTATCTTAGCTGGACTATTATTATTATTTACAGACGCTTGGATGTATGCGCGTTGAGAATCTCTGCAGGTCTTGTTGCATTGGTTTCTTAGTGTGTTTTACTCTTCGAGATAAAATATTCCTAAGTTTTATCAAAATACGTTCAGTTGTTTTGGCGTGATTGAGTAACCAACAACTCAGACAAAACCAAACGGAAAAATATAGCATTTCGATAGCCTATGTGTTCTGTTACATAAGCTATCATATTGCTAAGTTTCATCAAAATCTGTTCGGTACTTTTGGCGTGATTGAGTAACAAACATCCATCCAACTTAACTTAAATTTGTTAAACTATTAATTTTAAAAAGTTGTAGAACAATGAATGTGGTTGGGATTGATGTAGAGAGGCTACCAGCAATACGTGGCCAATTAATTACTAATAACCCTGTATATTAGTTAGATGTATTTGGGATTTATTAAAATTGATTATTATTTATTGTTATTAATTTATTACAGATTGGATTGATAGGAATGGTGAACATTAGTAAGCTGAAGAAAGCTCTAGCTCTGGTAATAATGGTGTTCCTGAACTTAGCAGTAAGTGTTTTTGAAATTTTACATAATTATTTGTGAAAATCCTTCTTATTACCCAAAGACTTTAGAAGGACTGTTATGTTATTTAAATATACGTGAGTTAATAGAAATATAGCCAATTATGCTATTTTTATGTTCCCTGCTACAGTTTACAAATTAAAGGATCTTGACGTATGAACTATCAGTAGATACGTAAGAATAATCTAAAATAATATTTTTATGGTTTATGTTTCTAGCCATAAAATTATTAATTTTACAGTCTACGTGGACGAAGTCACAGGTAACAGCTAGTAATTTAATATAGTTCACTAGTTACACTTAAAGATATGTCTTTGAAAAATGACGAAGTGAACACTCAAGGTCCATAATTACCTAGCAAATTACAGACAAACAAGAACAATACATATATATATATATATATATATATATACATATATATATATATATATATATATATATATATATATATATATATAGAATGAAAAAGAAACTAATATGGACAGGGATTCGAATCCGTGACCTCTCGAAAATCGTCCCCTCACTCTACTTATTGAGCTACCGCATTTTAGATAAATTAAGCATTCTGTGTGATCGTCTTTATTAGGACGGCGTGGTTGTGACATCTATTAGGCTTCTTTCGAAAATCCTAAACAATGTTTCTAACTTTGCAGTATTGATAAACATTTAAAATATGCCACTACCGAAATTAATGTTTGTTTCTTATATTTTATATAATAAACTACATTGGAGTATTTTATTCCTTTTGCTGCCGTAGCCATCGGTGGCAAAACTCGCCCATGGTATATCATGGTCTGCCAAGTCCTAAAAAAAGACATTGCGGAAGACTCGTTTCGATCCAATCGCAAAGAATGGCGAAAAGCAGTCAGTTAGACCAACTGGCTTAGTGGTCTCTTGCCAAGTCGAACGCGAATCGATCGAATCGAAAGCGATCGAGTTCAACTTCTGCTAACCCTTATTGCCTGTTCTGCTGAAGCCGGATGGATCCCTGGCAAATACAGCGACAGAGAAAGCGTATGTATTTGTTTTTTTGTTATCTGATGATTCGCATCTAGACACTGGCAATGCTTCTCCAGCTCATTTACTCACTGCGGTATTTTGATACCTGAAATCTGCATCAGTAACAGAGAGGTAAAGAGATTAATAAAGCCAGGTGGTATACTCAACGTTGGTTGGTATATTAAGTCCAGAAGTATTGCCGTTCTTGCGCAGGTCTGACAGTACTTTACATCGTGACAGCTACTTACTGTCTTACTGCTACTATGCAAACACAGATTCGGTCGTCTGTGAGGTGTACTTTGGTCACACATTTACAAGTGCCGTAAAGTCTTATCTCGCGGTTCGGGAGTCAATTGAGAGGCTACCCTGAATTGGTTGAAGGAAACATCATTGCCTGGAACACATGCGTAGAATTGCTAGCGTCTCAGTATTCTAAAGGTATAGTAGACGCCCACATTGTTTTTAAGAGAAAACTGAATAGGCTAGGTTAATGTGCCTAATCACCTTTAATTACATTTACACTTTCCATCAGATGGAATGTAGTTAAGTATTACCTTACATTGTATAAAAAAACTATACTATTTTAGTATACTTGTACAATGCAGAGTACATAAGTAGATATACAATTCCTACATTCATGTACATTAATTTACATTATATATAGGTATATAGGAAGAGACATTAGGGTAAAAGCCTAGACATATGACACCCGTGTTTATTCTTCAATGAGAATCAGAATCATATCTCTGGAGCAAAAAAATACAAGCCTCTATAATCTTAATCCAAAATCTTGATGATGATAATGCTGAGAGTTTCTAAAATAAATTCTAAATTCGCGTTAAGCAATTAGGTATATCAAGGAAAACATAAATTCAACTTTTTATATTTATTTTTCGCAATCCCTTTAAATTTTTTTTTCGTTATTTTTTTCTTGTCTATTTCAATTACTGAGTTACTTTGAAAAAGATTTATCGAGATTTACTAACAATAAGTAAAATATTCTAGGTAGAAAAGTGACTACAGTTTGAGGGTAGAGCTAGGTCCTCGATAACCCTTGATAATAAGGCTTTCAAAGTAATGTGATAACTAATGTGAAAGAAGCTACAATGAAGATAAAGGGCTCAAATAGTCCCTGAATAGAGTTAGAGTGAAAAAAAGATGGGAAGGCTTTGCCAATCAATTTACTCGACTTACCGGAAGCACTATCGTACCCTCTTGTGTCATGTATTGTCTTATTGTTTAACAATTATAGGAAGGTCATTGTTATGATGCTATTAAATAAGAATAATATCTTTGCAAAATGAAATGGTTAACTTCAACATTATTGAAACATTATTTTGTTTATCTGAATATTATAAGTATCTAATGGAAATCATAACGATCTAACCGATAAGTCCATGAATATATTTCTTTGATGTGTTCACATTAAATATGCTTTTATTTTTATTAATATGACCACGCCAGTTTGTGTAACATTAAATTTCAATTTCCGCACATCAATCAGTAAAAGTAAATTACCACAGGAAACGAGCTTTTAAGTAATTTTGTTAACACATTGTAACTATATAAAAATTTAAGGCACCTGTAATTTTAACATTATTTATTCTAGATTGTCTCTGGATTAGACTAGTACAATATTCAAAGTTTCATATGATTTAAAAAATAGATATGCCAAATATATAATTATCCATAAAATTAAACCAAATATATATTATATCTATAATTCTGAACGTTGTAAAAGTTGTTCTCAAAGTTGTATCGGATATTAAACGAACTATATTTAGTACGTAGTCCACTGTTTATAGTGCTTACACTGACCTCCGTCGGATATTGCATGATCTTTTTGTATATAGCTGTGTATGAAAATATTTATAAACATGTATGGTCATGTTAAGCTTACTTAAATTTATATAAATATAGAATGAAATTTATATAAATAAACCGATACGGGCAGGGATTATTTTCCATTCTATATTTATATCCATTTATAGCTGTGTAGTTGATATATCAATGAATCTTATTAAATTGTAACAATATATCAAAATGCACAATAAAAAATATAATGTTTTTTATTCTTCGAGGCACCATTTCCTTAAAAATACAACATAATAGTTAGTTAGTTACATATAACAGCTTAGTTTCATACAGTCGATTGACATAATCGTACTTAATACTGGTGGTAACCAGCGACTTTGTCTGCTCCATATATGTGCATATGCAAATAGTCTGCGTAAAATTTAAATTAGGATCGGATATACCTATATCAATTATCCAGTTTTTTTTATTAGTTCAGATTAAACATAAATCCTTAAAATACAACATACAAGTATGCAAAAGCTTACTTTATAATATTAAATAGTAGAGTGATACTAATATCCTATTTAATACTCGTTGTATCTATGAATATTTAAAAATCCATATTTTTATTGTAATTTCAGTTGTGGGAACAGCAACCTTTGGGAAACCTGAAAATTTATTGAATTTTCAGAAGTAAAATGATTACCAACAAAATGATGATTATAATAAACCAACACCAATGATTTTTTTATAAGAATGTTATATTTTGACATACATACATATATATAGAGACATATATATATAGAGCTCACGCCATCATCCCGCCAGAGATGTAGGTAGAGACTATGAAGCGCCACTTTACTTTGTCCTGACACAACTCTCTTGCCTCTTTCACATCCACAATCATTTTCATACAACTCTCTTTATTCCACATTTAGGCTCTACCATCCACATTCCCGCTATAAACCTCTTTTATTGTTATTATTCTTTCCTCCATCAGCTCTACATTTCCAAACCATCGCAAGAGTGCCTTTCTCTATTTTGGTCACTTCATTTATTTTCACGCCACATATCACGAATTTAAATTTCTCAATCTCTCGCTCAGTTTTAGCCCGAATATTTTTGAAACATTATATTAATTAAATTTATATAAAAATGGAATGAAAAATAAACCGATACGGGCAGGGATTCGAACCCGCGACTACTGGGAAACCGTCCCGTCGCTCTACCAACTGAGCTACCGTATCTACGCTACGGTTCGAATCCCTGCCCGTATCAGTTATTTTTCATTCTATATTTATATAAATTTAAATAAGCTTAACATGGCTATACATGTTTATAGATATTTTCAAACATTATATTTATTAGCCAAAAGCAGTTTTCAATATTCGAAAACTATAAGAATGAGTTTTGCCCAGATACTTTTACACTTACATACAAACCGAAAAACCGACAACCAATTCTTTTAAAAACGATTGTTTAATATAGGTCATAACTAACCACGAAGAAATTATTTTTATTTTATATTCTTAAAAATTGTTTTCCTACATTATTTCTTTATTGCATGTAAAGAAAATTTGTGTTATACATGTTAAAATTCCTTTATTATTACACAACAACAAGTAGTAAGTAGTGTTTTTCAAAATAGGGTTCATAAATAGGTTTAAAATGTAATACAAGAAATTGCCTCTCAAATACAAAAACAACAAGGAACTGTTCATTTAGAAAAGTAAATAAAAACAAATTTTCCAGGAAGTAATGAATTCCTTAAGTCGTTTGCCTTCAGGCAAGTAAAAGAAATTGAGCCTCCGACACTTAATTGAAACTTAATTGAAATTATAACTAGATGTAACTTTAAAATCTCTCATTCCTCCTTAAAACCTTAAAATGGACAAAATTAAAATAATTTGTTAAATATTATATGTATGTTTAGTTATTTAGGATGATTTATAGAATAATGTAAGTCAATGGATTTTGATAGTGTATAATAATTCTATGTTTTGATTTTACGACGAGTGAAACTAGACATCGTATACTTGCTATGTTTTAATTTAAAAGACACCGATAGTTGCATTCTCTAAATAAATGGGTTACTAAATGTAAAGATAATTCAAATCCGACTAATGAGATTGGACAAATGAGATTATCGCGATCAAGCAAATATACTTCAGTTTTATTATATTAGTAGAGATAACTGTTCTGATAATAATTGCATCTGGAGTTGTTTTTCATGTAAATCTACTTATATACTAATAATACCTTACCTTATAAGTAGGTAATATATATATTATATTAATCCTTATTTTAACAAAAAATATCATGATTGTATAATATCTTTCTCGTGTACCTAAATAACTTTAGACCAGAAAGATCGCCATTTTAAAATCATTAAGGTACTGATTACTTTCTTCACAACAAATCGACAATTGATAGGTAAGCAAATAAAATAAAGATTGCATTCAGGTATATAAAAATTAGTCATTTAAAAAAAGACTATTCCAGATTAAAAATAAATCGTCACAATTTTTATTTTACCTGTCAATTACAATTTTAATGAACTACTTCAAATTATTATTAGACTTTAAAATTTTAATCAATAATTAGCCGTTATCAACTTATTTATATAGATTAATCAATAATTATATTATTATATAGAGAAATTTGTTTTTAAAAATATCATAAAGAATACATTAGATAGAACAATTAAAGCAATCACAGACACAACTTTTAGGGCCTTTTTATTATACACATACTCATACACATACATAACATGTATGTTAATTGACTTAAAATTACATTTTCTAGCAGAGAAAATCGCTTGATAACTTGCCATTGGTTCAATGGTTACTTGTGACCCTTTTATCCTTTTCAAAAAGTCAGATTGAACATTTATCAAAATAATTAATCACGTACCTTGACGCGGTGACAGCCTTTTTCTAGTTTCACACGTTGTGGTACTATAACTTATTCTTAGGAATAAGTCATTAGAAAGTTACAATTACAATTATTGAATGTTCGAATTTCAATACCGATGCTAACAATTTACGTACCAACTAACAAATTATATTCTCACGGCACTTCAACTATAGCAAAACAATATCACTAAATAAGTAGTCAAACATCAAACATTAACTTAACCACAATAACAACAAAATATATATTAAAATGCGATCACTATAATATTTAAATAGCACACATATCCAGTTCATTTTCATACTATTGTCTATTCTATTATAGCCGGTAAGGTTATCGTTATCATTTTGTATTCTTAAAGATTAATTGTAGTACAGTTATCTACTTCGTTATGCAATATATTAATATGATGTTTTATGATTAACATTAATATTAAATTTAATATTCAAAATCATTATAATACATTTATATAATATTGTAAATGAAAAGTCAACCGATACAGACTGAACCCGCGACCTCTGGAAAACCCTACCACCGCTCTATCAATTGAGCTACAGTATCGCTGAAAAGTACATTATTTAAATTGATAAATTTAACATGGCCATAAATGTTTATAAATATTTTCAAACAGATATTCTGAAAAAACAATAATAGTGGCAAAAAAAATACTTTAACTAAACAAAAATATGCTCTAAAAAATAGTCACATTAATAAAAACATGCTTTTTGATGGTTTGCCAAATTTGATGGAAATAAATATTAAATTCAACGTCAAATACGCACCTTAATTTCGGACACATTTATTCTCATAGATATAAGAGTTCATGTGATGCAAGCAAAAAAACAAACTAATAAATACAATAATGAAAATATATATAAAATAAATATTAAAAAATATCTTCATTGCTGTATTTAGTAAAGTTAAGGGCAATGAATTTTCCGTCTCACTTTAAAGTGGATAAATGAAAATATACAGGTGAAATACATCAACTAAACTAAGTATAATTAAATGATACTAATTAAGAGATGATTGAATGAAAACTCCTAATATCATTTATTATGAAAACGTCTTTACATCTGAAATATCTGTTTAAAATTGTTTAAAGAAATACCATAATTTATTTATTTATTTATTATTATTTCATTACATCAAGTACAAGAGACGTTACAATTAACTACATAAAATTATGTGAGAAGTTAAGAGGGATGACTTGAACGCGGCTACTTACCCTGGATATCTCACTAGGATACACTGTGCTGAGATATCCAGTGATCTCTTTGGCCTTACTACTACACCTACGTTGAAACTTTTCTTTCTGAAATTACGTATTCTCGTATTATTACATATGGTGACAACAAACTCGTAAATAACGTTAAAATAATATAAATAATAAATAATTATAATAATATAATCAAATAATAATGTACTATAATAAATATAATAGTATATAATAATATACTCTGTTCCTAACTTTGGTGTATTTTTTTATGATAGTGGTGATTTGTTTTTGTTATCTGGTTCTCAATAAGTTCTTCATATTTCAGTAATCACTTTAGAAAGACAAGTAGGTAGATTTATTAAAAGTACAATAAACGTTGAGATAAGATATAACACTCTTGTAACCAAAGAATATAATACGTACAAAATTCGTCCTACGTAAATGTTGTATTGTAGTTTGCTGCTTATTAAAAATAGAACTTTGTCATTTTTATTTGATTATTTTCTAGACTATTAAATATATTGTTATCCGGCTTTAGTCCCGTATATTAATCGTTGCATGGCAACATGAACAGGTCATGCCGCCGCATGCTTCAAACTCATGAATAGCAACCCCGAATGGGTTCAAACTAGTCGGGCAAAATTTCGATTAATTTACGTTAACATAGACAAAGCCTATTGTTAGAAATTTATTGATAGCAGTGTGAGTTGTGCTTGTATTCCATTGTAAAATCTTTAAAATCTCTTTAAGAACTTGTCAACTATTATTTAAATTCCAATTTGTACCCAGTTATCGATGATCAAATTAGATCTGTAGGATCTGAGACATCCTTTCCTTGTGTGTTAAATTAAAAAAAAATATATAAAAACCTAATCTATATCGAAACCAGTATTATATAGTTCATTCAAGCGAAATTGTCAATATGATGAAAAAAATACCAACATCCAGAATTTTATGAAAAAAAATACTTTTAATATCGCCGTCAAATGTGCTTTATTTACACGCACAAAAAGAAAAATATTACGAATTTTCTGTTTAGTTTCTAGAATACATATAGAAGGCTGAACAACTTTGGTGTGGAAGAAGTTAATATATTTATTTTTCTTAAAACATGATATGTCTAAAGTTCGATATATAAATAATATAAGTATCAGAAACAAAGCCTAGAATAGTTTTTATAATATTTTAGAATAAAATAAAATACAAATTGTTCTACATAATGTGAATTACAAATAAAGTTAAAACCAAATAATAAGTTTTCATTTTCAATTTAAGGGTTGATAATGAACAATAGCAATCCTTTATTACAGCATCACTATAGTAAGTCTTCAAATCATCTATAACCTCGTCTACAAATTTATCTTTTTCAACAACTTTAACACAGCCACCATTCAATTTATCAGAATGTATTTTTGGGTTATATTTATGTTTTTTCTTATTCCTGGATTTAATTTCTGATATTTCCTCATCGTCTTTTTCATTTTCTAAATAAACATCATTATCCTCTTTTATATCCTCACCATCTCCAAAGAACTCGTAATTATACGAAGGCTTATTAGTGTGTCGGTGTTTGTGTTTTGGAACTTTTAATTCATTTATAACATCGGGATGATAATACATATTGACTGGTACAGTTGGCACTCCCAAGAAATAAGATGGATAAACATACGGATAGGGCGTGAAAGAAATTATATTTTTTAAATTGTTTCTTGTACATTCAGCTTGGCAATTTTTATTATTATCACTATGTGTACACAAATTCTGAGTTTGATAATGTTCTCCTGTAGCTGTGCAGTGCTGGGTACACGATGTGTCTTGATTTATTTTCATGCACGTACAAAGTGATTTTATTCGCAAGTTATTTGTATTGTGAACGGGCATTACAGAGAAACTCCTAACTTCAATAACTTTACTTATTGGATTATAATCTTCATTTTTGTTATCCGTATCAAATTCAGGGTCAACGTCTTCTAAAATACTACTAGTAGTAAATCTTGTTAGATAAGTACTTTTTTTATTCTCAATATCTGTGGTATGAAACATGTGATCTGAGTCATCTGCATGCCCCTCTAAATTGTTATTTGACAAAAGTTTACCAATAGGCCATTTTTGCTTCAACTCAAGTGTAGGAGTTGGAACATTGCTTTGTAAAGATATATACACAGATGATGCATATGTTGAGTTCTTGACAAATAAATGCTGTTTAATTGACAGCATTTCATTTGATAACATTTTATCAAAGACATTATACTTCAAATTTGGTGCTTTAGTTAGATTTAGATTAGCTAGAAAAATCGACTTCGGTTTTAATATCACACTTTCATTCTTTAAGATGTCTGAACCATCTACAACATAAACATATGTATTAGTAATAGAAAAGATATAAAGTTAATTTAAAAACCATAATGTTAATTCTACGAAACGTAAATAATCAAAATTATTACTGTTATTTTTTAAATGCAATTCCGTGGACTGTGTATTCTCAAATCTATAATTCACTGTAAAAGTATTTATTTTCTGGGCGAAGATAGTTGATATAATAATGTATAATGAAAGGAACATAACCAACTCTGATAATATAGTCCATTTTAATTAAATAATTTCAATAGACATTGAACAAGAAGCTTTTAAATCGAGATGGTAATGAAATGAGTACATCTGTCTAATTACTTTTATAAATACATACCATTGAAACATGTTTGACAATTATTATAGTTTAATACCATGAAATTATTCTCATTTTTTATACTAAAATTATATTGTACTTTTATTTTTGCTTGTGCATCTAAATATTGTGAAATATGTTCCAATCACACACTTTGTCTTTACAAGGTAAGAAGTTACGAGATTTTTAATGAAATTACCCAAATATTAAAAGAAGACGTAAAATATTTTTTCCACTTATTTCCTTGTTCTGATTATAATCCGTAACGTAAATGATTTAGTCAATTTGGTATTCATTTTCATTCTGAAAGTTCTTAACAATAATTTAATTCATAAGGAAGTTATAATATAATTCAAATTTTCTTATATTTTTGTCTTTGAGAATATATATACTCATAATTTCAGAATGCTGGTCCAGGTGCGAAATGTGTGGGATACAACCAAAATGTAATTCTAGGGGAAGATGATGCAAAAGCTATTGTTGATAAAATTAATGAGCGAAGAAATTTTATTGCCACAGGACAATCCAAATATGTACCAGCTGCTGCAAATATGAGAAAAATTGTAAGGTTATATATAAAAATAATTGCTGCATTATGTATTCTATGACGACTTTAATTAAATGAGTAAATTAAAATATTATAAAAAAAAGTATCTTTCAGCGATGGTCTCCAGAATTGGCAACTTTTGCTCAACGTTGGGCAGACCAGTGTGATGAGTCTTTGCATCCTGATAAAGAAGATCATTGTCGAAACCTTGGTAATATAAATAGATTTGTAAAATAATAATATATAATGCTACACCAAAAAATATATATTATGTTATTTTAAAATCATTAATAACTTTACTAACTACTATTATATATATTTCTCTGAATGTATTCACGTCAATACCTGAACTCTTCAAGTCACGAGAGTGCCTTGATTTAAACTAATGAATATGAACCACCAATGGATTCAAAAACAAGTTGGACAAAGTTTCGACATAATTAACGTGATTACAGCCGAGAAGATATACAAGGTTTTTGTAATTAATTGGCCACCGTTTGCAGGCAGCCTCTCTACATCATTAACAACAACATTTGCTCTACGGCTTTTTACGAATCTTGGTAAACAACACAAAATTAAAACGATACAAAAAAATTTGCTCCCTCTTTTACTTATTGCTCTGTATTTTGTCAGAAGTACTTAAAATGTCAATGCGCAGGCGCCATGACCCTCAGTGTTAATAACAGTTCAGAGGTATTTTTTTTTTTCTTTTTTTTTTTTTTTTTTTGTTTGTCTATACTGTTAGCCCTGTTGGCTATTACAGCGTCACCGGGGGAGAAGTTCAGAGGTAACAAATAAATTTTGTATGAGAAAATTTAAATTTTAAAAGTGTTAATTTTAAAAAGTCGTAAAACAAATTTTGTTGGGATTGATGTAGAGGGGATGCCTGCAAGAGGTGGTCAATTAATTACAAATATCTCTGCAAATAAAAGTTTCATATTTTATAAAATAAATTGAAATAATAATGAATACTTACATTTTACTTTTAAGGGATTTTACATTCAACTAAGAAATTTAAAGAGTACTTGTAACATTTCCAGAAAATGTAAACGTTGGTCAAAACATAGCAACAATTGTCGGTTCGACTAGCGGCTTACATATAAAAAGTTTTGTTGAAACATGGTTCATGCAGTCCATGGACTACAGTGGTGATGTTTCTTATTACAATCAGTAAGTACGTAACAAGACTGACACTATGAAAAATAAATATTAAATATATTATTAAAAGAGAAAAATGTTGAACTACAACCAATGTAACAAACAGGACGTTCTCAAAAACACATTGATATGGAAAGAGAAAAGTTTTTATGTGATAAAATACGTTTAACATGCAATAACAATTTCTAGTATCTGAATGAATGTTTGAAATTAAATGTTTATATATTAATGTTATATATATACTATCATAATTTCACCATACAAGTTAAAATATTCTTTTATATGCTAAGATCGCTTCAAGTAAGTTTTGGTCAAGAAAAAGATACGTTGAATTCTTCAAACTATAGTTGAATTAAAAATCTATTATTTTCAAGCATTGATTATTCAATATTTTAAACCTTTATTTATTAATAAATCTTTTATACTAAAATAATATTTTAAATAACTTTTAAAAATTATGTCAAACATATTTAAATAACTTTTATTTATGTCAAACATAATATTCGATATAAAGAGTATTTGATCTATCTTAATATTTCATAAACTGTTTCTATAACAACAAATACAAAAGAAAACTGATTTCTCAGTTTGATAAAAGATCGTAGACTGAATTCTCAGGTTGATAAAAGATAACTGAAAAAAAATATTTTCTTTTGTCTTAAAATTTAACTAAGACTAATATTCTTGGTTTCTTACATCTGGTATATCTTATAGATATTCTTGGTTTAAAATAATAAACAAATATTGTAAACATACCTTTTAGATCAGTGGACAAGAAAACAAATTACTTCACACAATTAATTTGGGCTGAAACCGACGAAGTGGGGTGCGGAAGAGTCAAGTTTTATGTTAGTATTATGTAAAGAAATTTAACATACTTTTATGAAACCTTCTCAACTTAACAAAAATATCCTCGACATTTTTAACCATTTAAAGTTATATATAATTTGCTTTACTTTAAGCAAGTTATTTTCTTTAATTCAGATTCACAAAGCAAAACCTGTGCTGGTTGATAGGCTTATTTGTAATTTCGCACCAAAGGGCAATATACAACGAAAACCGGTATACATCATGGGGTACCCTGCTACACAATGCAAAAATAATATGAACCCAGACAAAACATTCACTGGGTTGTGTAATACGATCCATTTATCGACGAAACAAACACAAAATGAAGGTAAAATGTATTGAAGCATGCCTTATTGTTCTTTATCCGACATCTTGACGTTATTATAATTAACAATATCTTATTATTTTGTATACAAAACATTAAGGAAATTTATAAATATATACTCTAAATATAATTGTCTAAATTTAGATACAAGCTCTCCAGCTACCAGTTTTCTAAGAATACGTAATTTATATAATGGCTCGGCAACACCTGGAATAGATCCTGTTCAAATTTATCACAACCCTAAACCAAACATGAAAGGGTATCACGAAATTAACAACCGTAAATCCAAGCTTCGAGGTTTACTGAAACATCCATATGGTTAGTATAATACTATAGTAAAGCCTCAGTTCGTTTTTTGATTTCCTTTAAGTGCTAATCTCAGGAACTATTAGTGAGATTACAAAATATTTTTGTATTTGATAATCAATTTACTAAGGAATTTAACAGGTATATATTATTATTGTATTTTACAGATGCTGTAAAACGTAGTTATCCTTTAGACAATGAACACTTTTGGCGTTTTCAAAATAATAATTCACGAAATCATGCAGATCATAATCAGAAACATAAAGGTCATTCCCGTGTATATCACGGTCATAATCATCAAAATGAATTCGATTTATTACACCCCGAAACATCCCTCTCAGATTCCCGGCGAGTCGATTTCACAACTAACATTATAAATATATTTTCTGAAAATGAATTTAGAAAACATAATGTTAATAACCAATGCACACGTAAAGAAGGACCTCAAGTGAACACTGTTACAGAATGTGTTCCTTGCATGACAAAATTAAAATGTACGAGAGGTCAGAGAAATAATTGTCAGCAATCTAATGATATATGTAACGACCATCACTCATCTACATTTGATTTGCCCACCAGTGCATTATGTCCATGTAATTATCAAAATACGATTAAAACAAGTAGTTTCATGTCATGTGAATTCGACCATAACCGAAATAACAATTGCGACTGTGAAAATAAAAATTGGTCCACTAAATCCTGCCACAGCATGTTAAGAACCTTAAAGGATTTATCTGATGACCACTTAAATAAACGAAATGAGTTTAATTATTATGATTTGCACGCAAATTTACATTCGTCTCCGAGCTTCACTACAAAATCACTTTATGAGTCTTGGATAACCAGCAATAATAATATGCAAAGTTTAAATAGAAGAAGAGTATTTTCCAGGCAGGTAAATTAGTATATTATTTGGATTATATAACCGATATATTATTTTATAGTAACCAGTACTTTTTAATTTCAGTGATAGAAAAAGAAGTTTACAAGAAGACGAGAGTAATTTTAAGCCTTTTTGGCAAGTCGACGAATATTCAAACAACAAACAGCCACAACTTAAATCAATAAGATTTACAACATTGTCAAATAAAAGGAATAAATCATATAAGAGAACAAGAAAGACAACAAAAGAACCAGTCAAAACTGAATATATTACAATTCCTGTCGGAAAGCAATCTGATAAAACCATTAAACGTGTTACAGAAAAATATTTATCATTTGATGAACTATTACATCTCAGAAAATATAACTCCGATTTCGGTGCCCGACGCGCAAATGATGAAAATACAACAAAAGCAGAAGAGACTACTAAAGCAACAACAGCTACCGAAGAAAAAACTACCGAATACACTGCTAATACACCATATATTCGAAAAAAATACTGTACACGTAAATTAACTTGCACATGGACTGCTCCTTCAATAACTGACAGTGCTGGAAGTATAATAACTGGAAAAGGTCATGATGGTGGTTCTAGAACTCCTCCTGGATACGTTGATGGATGTACCAGAACTTCCACATGTACCCGTGATTACATGAATCGAAACAAAATGGCAACTTTGACTATTGAAGTAACTAGTGAAGAAGCTGTCACTGGTGATGATGAAGACTATTGTGAACGTCGCTCGCTACACAGACGGAACTTAGACGAAGATGTTGAATCGCAAAAAAATATCAAACAAAGTACACTTTTTAAAAATAAGACACTTACGACACAAAATCCTGTTTTTAATAATAGTGTACATAATACATATAATTTCATAAGTAAAAACTTTAGAAAAAAAAGACAAGATGACGATGGTAAAACGTCCGAAATTTTGAATTTTCACAAAAGTAAGAGAGAAAATGAAAAACTGTGTGAAGCTAATGTCCTTTCATATGGCGATATTTACTATTTAGTATCGAAAAAAATAATTAAGATGTGGCGAACAAGAAATGAATCACTTCAACATAGCAAATTATGTTTATGCAATAATGTGACCAAATTTCAAAGTAATTCTTTTATGGTTTTAATAATAGTAACAAAATTTATAATATTTAATAAAATTCGGTTCATTTGAAACACATAAACATTTATTTATTTAATATCAAAAATAAATAGATTCATAAACACTATTGAAAAGTATATGTAAAAAGGAGCAGAAAGTATTTGCTCCGAGTTATGTGCGCAATTAAATTGTTCATTTAATTTTAAATTTCGCAATTCTATTGCAAGAATTCTCAGCAAATCCTTGTAACTCACAAAGGTAGCGTCTTCTGTTAACTTGAATGAATCGCTATGAAATTTCAACATTTTTATCCCTCTTTTATACCTTCCGTATTTTTCAACATTATTCAAAATTTTAAAATTAAGATATTTTCTTTTACCGTTCAACCTTTTTCCTGATTGAGATTCTACCAAAATTATTTAAACAATTTGTAATTATGTTTAATGTTTTATTTATTATTATTCCTAAATTAGGGGAGTGTTACCATTTTGAATGTTTTTCAAGTCCGGTAAAGTTATATCTCTTACATTTTCTGTTTCAATGTACGATTCCAGAATGTCCTCTATAAAGTCTTTTGTTTCCCGATGTCTTTTTAAATCATCAATTTCTAATGATATTTCCGAAACTGCTAAGTTCTCGGGATCATAATATGATTCAGTGGAATCATCATTAGTACTTGTTTCCACCGACTCCTCATCTTCAGGAAAAAAATAATGCCCTGTAAATTCATTGTTAGATTTTATTTCGCCTAATTGCGCTTGCACTTTAACAACACTAAAATCAGGTGCAAAATTGGTTAAGGTTTTTATGTCTTCAGTAGTTGAAAATCGATCTGTAATCAAAATATTAAATGATTTTAATGTGTTACAACTTCTATACACATAACTGTCTGATATAAACTATTATTAAACTAATAGAATCGTTCTACTATCATTATATTATTTTTATATCACATCTAAAAACATTGTTAAGTAATAAAATTTATATCTATTAGCACATGTTCTAAACATACCACTGTGTCGGAATATAACCGCCTCTACTAAATCAACAAGCAATGTTGAGTTTATGTAATCGTTAACTGTTGTTTTTGTAGTCGTAGCTGTGACTTTACTACTGTATATTTGGTTTACCATTGCTGCCACTGTCCTATCAGTGAAAGTAGTATCTTGGCTGTTCATTTGGGTAGACGATATAAGTAAGTTCTTTAATATGTGGTCATTACTCAATCGACTTTTAAGCAGTTCTATAAATTCATCGACTGCCAAAAAATCATTACATCTCAAAGTAGATTTCTCTGTTAAAGAATGTGCTTTTGTTATTTCAAATAAATCTGCCAGAAAATCAAATTGATTATCTTCTTCAGTGACCGATTCTGTTGTATCATTTCTTTTTACTGTGTGGACTTTTTCTGTTGTTGGTTTAAATTCAGTTACACTAATAGTTTTGCTAAAATTATTCAATGTGGAATTAAAATTGATTAGTTTTTCTGATCCCAATAAAACATTACCTAAAAGAATTAAATTCATGATTAATAACTACAGCGTTGCAGTCACACATACATACTAAATGGGTAAATTAATTACTTGTGCTACATAGGTTCTTAAATTCAGTATCACAGCTTCTATCAGATGGACATCTAGAACATGGGAGACCTGGAACATACACAGCTTCACCAAACCGATTACCACTTGGTGCAAAATTACATACCAATCTATACACAGTCTGATTCTTTTGTACGTTTGACTCCGTTTGGATTTCCTAAAATAAAAAGTCATATATTAATTTATATATTATTGCTTAATGTTTAATAAAAGTCCAAATATTTGTTCATATTAATTTATGATGGAAATAAATATATAGTACTGATGAAGAATATACAAGTATACATAAAGCTGTTGATTAAATTTTAAGTTGAATGAATAATCCAGAGTGATAATAAAAATATTTGCTACCCTAAACTTTACACCCCCACATCCAACTCGCCATGATCCTGCCCACACCAGCTGTGTAAAGTTGTCGTAGTGTAATAAGCTAGTTAGTGAAGATCTAAAAGAAACGAAAGAATTTTGTTAATCACATACATAACCATTTTGTTTCCAATATACACCAAGTAGATAAACCAATCAATCAATAAAATGGCTTTCACACTTCCACTATATGTCCAAATATAAGAAATGTACAAAAACATATCTTTTTGGAACTGCAAGATCTTGCGTACGCCAGAAGTTCACTGAACGGTTTCTTAAAACTTTTTAAAAACAATCTATAACAGAATTAATACCTTGTTTGTAATATTAATATCAAATCGCTCTACTACTCTTTGTTCATACCCTGCTTAAATATCAATAAGTTTGATATTTGAAACATATATATATAAATATTATACAATATGTATAGACTATTGCTATTAAAACTTTTATTGTATTACACCGCAATTTTGCTACCTTAAATAACGTAAAACATTTTATATTGCTTCTTCATTCTATTTATAGAAGAGTGAACAAATATTTCTACATGCACGTGTATGATCCTTACTATAATATAATAACTTAAAGTTTCTTCAAACTAAACCTTTGACCCAAATAAAATGCCTGAACATAACGTTCGATGTATATAAGTGTGTAACTATTCGAATGTGTAGCTCGCGAACACAAACATAATAAGACATTTTTCACAAAATATCAAAATCCAAATCAAGGGTCTAGACCCTTTCTTGATCGTTTAATTTAAAAATTAAATATCCTTATTTTTTATTATTACTTATTAGCGTTACCAATGATTTGCTATTATGTTATGGTCATTTTATAAATAAACATGAAATGTGCTGGAATACCTATAACACACATACATACTTGTGTGTGAAATTACATACAGCATACATACAAAAGATAGAAACAACTAAAGCTATTGTAGAACCTAATGCAACTTCCGACGCATTTAGATGAAATTCCTCTCTGCGGAATCGGAATTAAATGGAAAATGTAATAAAGTTACGATAATGTATGTTTCGGAACCATTGACCAGAATAAGATCACTGAATGAATGTAGTTACAATATTAAAAAAGTTTTTCTTTGAGAAAATAAAGATAGTAAATAAAAACGAAAACATACAAGTAAACTAAATTGGATTTATCCATATAAATGGAGATCACTTGTCCCAAGTACGAAATACTATTGAGGATTAAGTGAGGATATTTTTTTTGTAGTGTTGTAATTTTTATTATAAGGTTCTTATTAAAAAAATAAAGAATATCATATTATATATGAAACATAATCTTTTGATGATAATTTTATATGATAATCTCAATAATAAAATATAACAGACAGAACATTAAAAGAAGAGATCACCCTTACGAAGGTCGTCAGCTAGTGATGTATGTCTTGCCTCAAATTTAAAAACTTAAATCAATAATTAAATTTGACTTACGGTTTGTACCGAGGTATTATAGATTCATTTATATTTAAGAGTTCCATGTACCAAATATCGACTAATGTTGACATGGTTAAACCAGGTGCCTCTCCGTAAATGGTTGCTATATTTTGACCAACTCTTTCATTTTCTGTTTTTTTAGAAATAAAAATATATATTACAATATTCTTTATATTTTGTCAAAGGGTGAGCTACGACAACATTAAAATACCGCATACAATTACGTACAAAAAAATTAATAATATAATAATACATAAATTATCAATATGTAAAAGTAAAAAGTCTGTCAGTAATTTTTCGTTTTTCTTTTTTTTTATAGTTTTTATTGTTTATTATAACAAATAAAAAACTAATAATAATAATATCAGGACAAATTACACACATTGATCTAACCCCTAAGTAAGCAAATTATTTGCTTGTGTTAAGGGTGTAAGACAACGATATAAATACATAGAAATACACATATAAATACTGAGAATATATTTAATAAACGAACAAACCCAGAAACACAGACATCTATGCTCATCACATAATTGCCTGTCTCCGCCGGGAATCGAACCCGAGCCCCATTGCGCCGTGACACGTTAGGCGTCTGCGCTAACCACTCGACCAACGGGGCGGTAAAACTATTAGTGAAAATTAATTCAGTTACCTGAATCTCTACAAACATCTTTCATGTCATCATCACTGCTTCTTATACATTGATCTGCCCACCTCTGTGCCGAAATTTCTAACTCCTCATTCCATTCCTGTTAATTAAAAACACTTTATACATAAAGGTTACACAATAAGAAGATTGTGATTTCAACTATGATATAATGATGGTCGTGTAATGTATAAAAAGTGTTATTATTAATTTATAATCATAAGCATCATCCAAAAAACGAACTCCTGCAAAATAGATTATTTATAAGACATCGCGTAAAATATTCCAAACTATTAGCACAAGTGATAGAAGACTTTATACAATTACATTTGTATTTAAATAAAAGGGAAATGATAATAATTTCCGTTTCAATAAAAAACATAATTTTAATCTTCATATTTTGATGTTATTTTTAATTGTACTTAAATTATTTTCAAACACCTAGAAAATCAAGGTTTATTTTTATCTCTGGAGAAATACGTGTACGTTTTTTAGATCGTTTATTAATAATAATTTAATATTTGTATAATCTTAGCACAAATTTCATTCCAAATAATTTAAATATTTATCAACAAATATTTATATTTATCATTAACATTCTCCTGCCCTTATACATCTCTAGACCAGGGTTGATACAACATGTTTTTCTCTTGCACTCACTCCTCTCATAAGTCTTCTCTGCAAACACTAATCTAAACACACTATCAATCCATCTCTTTTTTATTTATTTTTTCACTAGATTTATATCAATCAACATTCATCTTCATGATTCGCTTTCCCACGTGGCTTTCTTTATTTCTTTCTTTATTCTTCATTCCCAACAACATTTGCTTTACGGCTTGTTACGAATCTTGGTAAACAACACAAAATGAAAACGAAACAAAAATTTGTGCTCCCTCTTTTACTTATTGCTCTGTATTATGTCAGAAGTACTTAAAATGTCAACGCGCAGGCGCCATCCCCTCAGTGTTAATGACAGTTCAGAGGCAACAAATAAATTTTGTATGAGAAAATTTAAATTTTAAAAAGTCGTAGAACAAATGTTCTTGGAATTGATGTAGAGGGGCTGTCTGTAAGAGGTGGCCAATTAATTACAAACATCTCTGTAAATAAAACTTTCATAGTTTATAAAATAAATTTAAAAAATAATTTATACATATATATTACGTTTAAGGGATTTTACAATCAACTAAGAAATTTAAAGAGTACTTGTAACATTTCCAGAAAATGTAAACGTTGGTCAAAACATAGCAACAATTGTCGGTTCAACTAGCGGCTTAAATATAAAAAGTTTTGTTGAAACATGGTTCATGCAGTCCATGGACTACAGTGGTGATGTTTCTTATTACAATCAGTAAGTACGTAACAAGACTAAAACTATGAAAAATAAATATTAAATATATTATAATAAAAGAGAAAAATGTTCAACTACAACCAATGTAACAAACAGGACGTCCTCAAAAACACATTGATGTGGAAAGGCAAAAGTTTTTATGTGATAAAATACGTTTAACATGCAATAACAATTTCTAGTATCTGAATGAATGTTTGAAATTGAATGTTTATATATTAATGTCATATATATACTATCATAATATCACCATACAAGTTAAAATATTCTTTTATATGCTACGATCGCTACAAGTAAGTTTTGGTCAAGAAAAAGATACGTTGAATTTGTCAAATTATAGTTGAATTAAAAATCTATTATTTTCCTGTTGGTATTGATTATTCAATATTTTAAACCTTTATTTATTAATAAATCTTTTATACTAAAATAATATTTTAAATAACTTTTAAAAATTATGTCAAACATATTTAAATAACTTTTATTTATGTCAAACATAATATTCTATATAAAGAGTATTTGATCTACCTTAATATTTCATAAACTGTTTCTATAACAACAAATACAAAAGAAATCTGATTTCTCAGTTTGATAAAAGATCCTAGACTGAATTCTCAGGTTGATAAAAGATAACTGAAAAAAAAAGATTTTCTTTTGCTTAAAATTTAACTAAGACCAATATATTCTTGGTTTCTTATATCTAGTATATCTTATAGATATTCTTGGTTTAAAATAATATACAAATACTGTGAACATACCTTTTAGATCAGTGGACAAGAAAACAAATTACTTCACACAATTAATTTGGGCTGAAACCGACGAAGTGGGGTGCGGAAGAGTCAAGTTTTATGTTAGTATTATGTAAAGAAAATTAACATACTTTTATGAAACCTTCTCATTTTAACAAAAATATCCTTAACATTTTTAACAATCTAAAGTTTTATATATTTTGCTTTGCTTTAAGCAAGTTCTTTTCTTTAATTCAGATTCACAAAGCAAAACCTGTGCTGGTTGATAGGCTTATTTGTAATTTCGCACCAAAGGGCAACGTACAAAGAAAACCAGTATACATCATGGGGTACCCTGCTACACAATGCAAAAATAATATGAACCCAGACAAAACATTCACTGGGTTGTGTAATACGATCCATTTATCGACGAAACAAACACAAAATGAAGGTAAAATGTATCGAAGCATGCCTTATTGTTCTATATCCGACATCTTGACGTTAATATAATTAACAATATCTTATTATTTTGTATACAAAATATTAAGGAAATTTATAAATATAAACTCTAAGTATAATTGTCTAAATTTAGATACAAGCTCTCCAGCTACCAGTTTTCTTAGAATACGTAATTTATATAATGGCTCGGCAACACTTGGAATAGATCCTGTTCAAATTTATCACAACCCTAAACCAAACATGAAAGGGTATCACGAAATTAAGAACCGTAAATCTAAGCTTCGAGATTTACTGAAACATCCATATGGTTAGTATAATACTATAGTAAAGCCTCAGTTCGTTTTTTGTTTTCCTTTAAGAGCTAATCTCAGGAACTGTTAGTGAGATTGTAAAAAATATTATTGTATTTGATAATCAATTTACTAAGGAATTTTACAGGTATATATTATTATTATTTTATTTTACAGATGCTGTAAAACGTAGTTATCCTTTAGACAATGAACACTTTTGGCGTTTTCAAAATAATAATTCACGAAATCATGCAGATCATAATCAGAAACATAAAGGTCATTCCCGTGTATATCACGGTCATAATCATCAAAATGAATTCGATTTATTACACCCCGAAACACCCCTCTCAGATTCCCGGAGATTCGATTTCACAACTAATATTATGAATATATTTTCTGAAAATGAATTTAGAAAACATAATGTTAATAACCAATGCACTCGTAAAGAAGGACCTCAAGTGAACACTGTTACAGAATGTGTTCCTTGCATGACAAAATTAAAATGTACGAGAGGTCACAGGAATAATTGTCAGCAATCTAATGATATATGTAACGACCATCAGTCATCTACATTTGATTTGCACCCACCAGTGCATTATGTCCATGTAATACGATTAAAACTAGTAGTTTCATGTCATGTGAATTCGACCATAACCGAAATAACAATTGCGACTGTGAAAATAAAAATTGGTCCACTAAATCCTGCCACAGCATGTTAAGAACGTTAAAGGATTTATCTGATGACCACTTAAATAAACGAAATGAGTTTAATTATTATGATTTGCACGCAAATTTACATTCCTCTCCGAGCTTTACTACAAAATCACTTTATGAGTCTTGGATAACCAGCAATAATAATATGCAAAGTTTACATAGAAGAAGAGTATTTTCCAGGCAGGTAAATTATTATGTTATTTGGATTATATAACCGATATATTATGTTATAGTAACCAGTACTTTCTAATTTCAGTGATAGAAAAAGAAGTTTACAAGAAGATGAGAGCAATTTTAAGCCTTTTTGGCAAGTCGACGAATATTCAAACAACAAACAACCACAACTTAAATCAATAAGATTTACAACATTGTCAAATAAAAGGAATAAATCATATAAGAGAACACGAAAGACCACAAAAGAACCAGTCAAAACTGAATATATTACAATTCCTGTCGGAAAGCAATCTGATAAAACTATTAAACGTGTTACAGAAAAATATTTATCATTTGATGAACTATTACATCTCAGAAAATATAACTCTGATTTCGGTGCCCGACGCGCAAATGATGAAAATACTACAAAAGCAGAAGAGACTACTAAAGCAACAACAGCTACCGAAGAAAAAACTACCGAATACACTGCTAATACACCATATATTCGAAAAAAATACTGTACACGTAAATTAACTTGCACATGGACTGCTCCTTCAATAACTGACAGTGCTGGAAGTATAATAACTGGAAAAGGTCATGATGGTGGTTCTAGAACTCCTCCTGGATACGTTGATGGATGTACCAGAACTTCCACATGTACACGTGATTACATGAATCGAAACAAAATGGCAACTTTGACTATTGAAGTAACTAGTGAAGAAGCTGTAACTGGTGATGATGAAGACTATTGTGAACGTCGCTCGCTTCACAGACGGAACTTAGACGAAGATGTTGAATCACAAAGAAATATCAAACAAAGTACATTTTTAAAAAATAAGACACTTACGACACAAAATCCTGTGTTTAATAATAGTGTACATAATACATATAATTTCATAAGTAAAAACTTTAGAAAAAAAAGACAAGATCACGATGGTAAAACGTCCGAAATTTCGAATTTTCACAAAAGTAAGAGAGAAAATGAAAAACGATGTGAAGCTAATGTCCTTTCATATGGCGATATTTACTATTTAGTATCGAAGAAAATAATTAAGATGTGGCGAACAAGAAATGAATCACTTCAACATAGTAAATTATGTTTATGCAATAATGTCACCAAATTTCAAAGTAATTCTTTTATGGTTTTAATAATAGTAACAAAATTAATAATATTTAATAAAATTCGGTTCGTTTGAAACGCACAAACATTTATTTATTTCATTTCAAAAATAAATAGATTCATAAACACTATTGAAAAGTATATGTAAAAAGGAACAGAAAGTATTTGCTCTGAGTTATGTGCGCAATTAAATTGTTCATTTAATTTTAAATTTCGCAATTCTATTGCAAGAATTCTCAGCAAATCCTTGTAACTCACAAAGGTAGCGTCTTCTGTTAACTTGAATGAATCGCTATGAAATTTCAACATTTTCATCCCTCTTTTATATCTTCCGTATTTTTCAACATTATTCAAAATTTTAAAATCAAGATATTTTCTTTTACCGTTCAACCTTTTTCCTGATTGAGATTCTACCAAAATTATTTAAACAACTTGTAATTATGTTTAATGTTTTATTTATTATTATTCCTAAATTAGGAGAGTGTTACCATTTTGAATGTTTTTCAAGTCCGGTAAAGTTATATCTCTTACATTTTCTGTTTCAATGTACGATTCCAGAATGTCCTCTATAAAGTCTTTTGTTTCCCGATGTCTTTTTAAATCATCAATTTCTAATGATATTTCCGAAACTGCTAAGTTTTCTGGATCATAATATGATTCAGTGGAATCATCATTAGTACTTGTTTCCACCGACTCTTCATCTTCAGGAAAAAAATAATGCCCTGTAAATTCATTGTTAGCTTTTATTTCGCCTAATTGCGCTTGCACTTTAACAACACTAAAATCAGGTGCAAAATTGGTTAAGGTTTTTATGTCTTCAGTAGTTGAAAATCGATCTGTAATCAAAATATTAAATGATTTTAATGTGTTACAACTTCTATACACATAACTGTCTGATATAAACTATTATTAAACTAATAGAATCGTTCTACTATCATTATATTATTTTTATATCACATCTAAAAACATTGTTAAGTAATAAAATTTATATCTATTAGCACATGTTCTAAACATACCACTGTGTCGGAATATAACCGCCTCTACTAAATCAACAAGCAATGTTGAGTTTATGTAATCGCTAACTGTTGTTTTTGTAGTCGTAGCTGTGAC
The DNA here is from genome assembly GCA_959347405.1 of Napeogenes sylphis. Classification (NCBI taxonomy): domain Eukaryota; kingdom Metazoa; phylum Arthropoda; class Insecta; order Lepidoptera; family Nymphalidae; genus Napeogenes; species Napeogenes sylphis. Next base: position 20,825,577 of record OY365788.1, on the reverse strand, counting down.
TTTACTACTGTATATTTCGTTTACCATTGCTGCCACTGTCCTATCAGTGAAAGTAGCATCTGGGCTGTTCATTTGGGTAGAAGATATAAGTAAATTCTTTAATATGTGGTCATTACTCAATCGACTTTTAAGCAGTTCTATAAATTCATCGACTGCCAAAAAATCATTACATCTCAAAGTAGATTTCTCTGTTAAAGAATGTGCTTTTGTTATTTCAAATAAATCTGCCAGAAAATCAAATTGATTATCTTCTTCAGTGACCGATTCTGTTGTATCATTTCTTTTTACTGTGTTGACTTTTTCTGTTGTTGGTTTAAATTCAGTTACACTAATAGTTTTGCTAAAATTATTCGATGTGGAATTAAAATTGATTAGTTTTTCTGATCCCAATAAAACATTACCTAAAAGAATTAAATTCATGATTAATAACTACAGCGTTGCAGTCACACATACATACTAAATGGGTAAATTAATTACTTGAGCTACATAGGTTCTTAAATTCAGTATCACAGCTTCTATCAGATGGACATCTAGAACATGGGAGACCTGGAACATACACAGCTTCACCAAACCGATTACCACTTGGTGCAAAATTACATACCAATCTATACACAGTCTGATTCTTTTGTACGTTTGACTCCGTTTGGATTTCCTAAAATAAAAAGTCATATATTAATTTATATATTATTGCTTAATGTTTAATAAAAGTCCAAATATTTGTTCATATTAATTTATCGTGGAAATATACACATAGTACTGAAGAATATAACATATAAGGTAAAGAATATAACATATACAAGTATACACCAAGCTGTTGAATAAATTTTAAGTTAAATGAATAATCCAGGGTAATAATAAAAATATTTGCTACCCTAAACTTTGCAGCCCCACATCCAACTCGCCATGATCCTGCCCACACCAGCTGTGTAAAGTTGTCGTAGTGTAATAAGCTAGTTAGTGAAGATCTAAAAGAAACGAAAGAATTTTGTTAATCACATACATAACCATTTTGTTTCCAATATATACCAAGTAGATAAACCAAACAATCAATAAAATGGCTTTCACACTTCCACTATACGTCCATAAGAAATATACCAAAAATGAATGACTGAAAGAATTACGAAAGTTGACTGAACGGTTCCTTAAAAGTTTTAAAGGACAATGCATAACATAATTGAGTACTAGTTTGTGTATTAATATCAAATCGCTGTACTACTCTTCGTTCTTATGCTACTTAAATATCGATAACTTTTATATTTTAAATATATATAAATATTATACAATATTGTTATTAAAACTTTTATTGTATTACACCGCATTTTCCCCCTTCCCCTTGGACCGCGATAGCGAGTAGACGTGTTCTCTGCGACGATTTAACTTATTTCTTTTAAATTTAAATAGATTATTTAATTAGTCCAAAAAATCTGTGCACGAAAATCAACGCAAGTACCAGGAGCGCATAGCAATAGTAGCGGTAGCTCACCAACAAAGTTCGTCCGGTAAGCTCCACCTCTCATTACCGATATCGTCACGCCCATCACACGTCATAAAGCAAACTTGCCAAAGTGCCTACTATAAACTAATTAGCAAACTTTTGCTTAAACACATTGTACTAATACATATAAATAAGTTCCGACGATGTTGCGATCACCTACCAAAGCTGTCTCCGACTCTGACCTATCGAAACCTGAGTCGCCGGCGCAACCCACTTACGTGACCTCTAGGTCCAAACGCAAGCACGACGATGTAACTATTACCAAAGAGGATTTCCTTGCTTTTAAGAAAGAAATCAAGCAAATGTTATGTTCTTGGAATACCGAACAGGAAAGTAAATTTAAAAAAGTGGAGAATTCACTGATGCAACTTCAAAAAGTCACAGCTGATTTTGAAAAATCTCTGCAGTTCATCTCTCAGCAATATGACGATATGCAAAACAAAATAACCAACCTTGAGAAGCAAAGCAAAGATAGTTGTTTGTATATATCATCTTTAGAACAAAAAGTGGAAGATCTACAATACAACATCAAGAAAAATAATGTAGAGATACGCAACCTGCCTTGTAAAGACAAAGAAACCACTACAGACTTAATTCAGATGATACATAAACTGACAGGTGCACTTAACTATGGACTGCAATCAAGCGACATACGTCATATATACCGCGTGCCCGGAAAGAGGGGATCAAATAGACCAATTATCATGGAACTCAATACTATTGCGACCAAACAAGAAATCCTTAACTCTGTCAGATGTCACAATAACTCAAATCCGTCTCAAAAACTCAACACCAATCATTTTGGGATAAGTGGTGCCGCCAATTCAGTCTACATAGGGGATGACTTGACTAGTACCACTAGGAAACTTTTCTTTTTGGCACGTGAGCTGTGCAAGGAAATGCATTACAAGTTTTGTTGGATTGCTCACGGTAAAGTACTTATACGTAAGATAGAAGGCCAACCAGCAATACTCATAAGAAACGAGGCTCAGATTGGAAAACTTCGGCAAGAATGACTAGATTTCGCATGGACAATAACAACAACCTCGTTTTCACCCAGCATTTGCATGTTATACTTGTATTACTTTATAATAATTAATCATATTGTAACGAAACACTATACTCACTTTCAACCTACAACCACGACACACCTACAACACACCTACACGACAATACCTAATAAGCAGACTCAACATTCATACATACATAACTCAACACTCATATATTCGAATACAACTCCCCTAGTCAAAGCCATCACTTTACCTATATTGTATCAAAAAACATCATGCCTAACTATTACATATTTTATAGACTGCCCCCTCAATATAGAAGTACAAAAAAAAATAAAATCACACTTATGGTGAATAACGTTAATGAAATAATCAACAATATTGACCAGCTCTCAGTCTCTGCTATGATAAAATGTAAACCCGAAGAATGTTCTAGCTATATCACATACCCGTCGCAACAGTTGAAAATAATTACGCAGAACATTCGTTCTATACATGCAAACCTTGACTCTTTTTTAACACTTCTTTATAGAATAAATATTGATTGCGAAATTTTGATTCTTACAGAATGCTGGCTAAATTGTTATAATGGTTTTATCCCTTCTATTGATCACTATACGTCTTATCATACTAAAAAACTCTTTAACCAGAATGATGGGGTAGTGCTTTATGTTAAAAACATAGAAAACTACACAGTCGAAGAACCTTTTCTACAGGATGCCAGTTGTCTACTTTTAAAAATTGGCACTGACAAAGCAATAATTTGTATTTACCGTTCACCGTCCTTCAGAGACATAACTAAATTTCTACAATCCCTTGACTCCCTCCTAGCCAACCTGTCTTTGTATAATAATATAATAATTGTAGGAGATATCAACATAGACATTGCGTGTACTCCGTCTTCCAATTCAACTTCAGACTATCTAGATCTCATAGCTTCTCACGGCCTGCTACCAGCTCACACTCTTCCTACACGCGAAAACTCCTCCCTAGATCACGTTATGCTCAAAACCAACCTCTCCGCTATTACCATAGTCTTACAATCTTCTATCACTGACCATAACCCTGTTCTTCTATGTCTTAAGTTAATAAATCGCGCCAGACCACTTTCCCGTACCACCTCTAAAACGAACTTCAATACTTTAGACGTTGAGATGAGTACTACAAACTTCCAACCTATATACCAACTTACTGATGCTAATGAAGCCACAAACAACTTAATTACTTCTCTCATTAGACTAATAAACAACCATACTTCTATTGTAAAACTCCCAAGTAACAAACGCTTAATCAAACCATGGATGACTGTCGGTATGCTCCGTTGTATTCGTAATAGAGACAACATGCACATTAAACTCAAGCAAACTCCAAACAATAATGTATTATCTATTACCTACAAAAGGTACAGAAATTTTTGCACTAAAATCTTAAAAAAAATGAAAAGAGACTTTGACAGGAGAGAATTGCGAGAGGCCTCTAAAGATAGTAAAAAGATTTGGAAAATAATAAAAAGAGTAACTCACACCGACAAGCCCAATACACCCAATACTGACTTGTTGTCTTCTTATAGCTCATCCCAACTCGCGGTGAATAAAGTCAATGAATTTTTTGCTAACGTAGGTCGGAATCTTGCAAAGAAAATTCCAGTCCTTTCTGAGAATTCAGAATCGTCTCCTGCCGCTGTCACCTCACCTCCGACTTTACAATCTTTTGTAATGTTGAACACCGATGAGGTTGAGGTTGAACAGGTAATAATGTCACTCAAAACAGATTCGGCAGTTGGCTGGGACAATATATCGACCAAGTTTCTTAAGCGCTACACACGAATACTTGTTCCTCTACTCACACATATTTTTAACCTTTGTCTTAATACGGGTATCTTTCCTTTGCACTTCAAGAAGGCCATCATTCATCCTATACATAAAGCTGGAGAAACACATCATGTTAATAATTACCGTCCTATTGCAGTCCTACCATCCATTTCAAAAATTCTAGAACGCATTATTAATAAAAGGCTAGTGAAGTATTTGGAAGATAAAGCGCTTTTCTCTCCCAATCAGTTCGGATTTAGGCGCGGTAAGTCAACGAGTAATGCCGTCACGGAGTTTGTTGACAATGTAGTCAGAAACATTGACAAGAAGAAAAGAGTATTGGCAATCTTTTTGGACCTAAAAAAGGCATTTGATACAGTCTCTATTTCTAACCTACTTTTAAAGCTGGAAGAACTTGGGATTCGTGATAAATCACACGACATCATGAAGGACTACCTACAAAACCGAACCCAGTGCGTTAAAATACAGAACCACTATAGCAATGACATGTTTGTGACCTTTGGTGTCCCTCAAGGCAGCGTGATTGGACCAACACTTTTTCTTATTTATGTAAACCAGATGTGTAATCTAAACCTGCATAATGGAAAAATAATAGCGTTCGCCGATGACACCGTCCTTACCTTTTATGGCGATTCTTGGCAGGACACCTTTCACAAAACCAAAATTCTTACTTTCTCTATACGCAACGCCACCCAAGCTCCTGAAACGTACACCCTACTTGCACACTCATGCTTTCTGCCTGGTACTACAGCTTGTACCTGCCCAATATTAGAGAGATGTCAAACTATTAAATACCTCGGAGTGATACTAGATAATGGCCTGAACTTTGTATCACATGTTGACTCTCTAACTAAAAGAGTTAGAAAGCTAATTTTTGTAGTTAAGACACTTCGCCACGTTGCAGATCCACAAGTTATGAGATGTACTTATTTTGCTTTATGTCAATCTCTTCTCTCTTACTGTGTATCTGTCTGGGGTGGTGCTCCCAAAACCCTTCTACTAAAACTAGAACGTGCTCAGAGAGCCGTACTTAAAGTCAGTACCTTCCGATCGATCCTATTTTCAACAGAAGAATTATATCAACACTGTGAAGTCCTCACAGTCAGACAATTATTTGTACTAAACACTATATTGCTACAACACCATAAATCTCCTTATAAGATAATCACCACAAGACATAAAGACAAAGTATGCAAACCCTACTGTTCCCATTACTCCTTTACAAAAAGGTTCCCATGTTTCCAAGGACCACATCTATACAATAAAATCAATAAAATACTAAATATTTACTCACTTCCAATGCTATCGCTTAAAAAGAGACTTCTGGCATGGCTGCAGACGCTTAGCTACAATAACACAGAGCTCTTATTATCGACACAAACTAGGTAAATTCTACCACAACACGTCAATTTACTAGTACATACACTCTCATACAAATATACTTACACACACTCACTTACACAAACCCATTCATACACGCTCACACACTTTACATCTTTTTAACATTAAATTTTTTTGTTTTCATGTTTCTTTAAATAATTTATTTGTCTGTCAGTGTACCAACCAATGTAAAAATTACACTTTCTTTACAAGATATCCTTAAAGGGTCGGGGCCTAGCGCCCTTAATACAAGTTGTCTTGTCAACTTAGCAAAGGCGCTAGAGTTACCATAATTGTTAGTGAATTTTTTTAAATGTCCTTGTATTGTTATGATTAATCAATGTACATGTTTTTAATACGCAAATAAATTATTATTATTATTATTATTATTATTATTATTTTTGCTACCTTAAATAACGTAAAACATTTTATATTGCTTCTTCATTCTATTTATAGAAGAGTGAACCAATATTTCTACATGCACGTGTATGATCCTTACTATAATATAATAACTTAAAGTCTCTTCAAACTAAACCTTCGGCCCAAATAAAATGTCTGAACATAACGTTCGATGTATATAAGTGTGTAACCATTCGAATGTGTAGCTCGCGGACACAAACATAAGACATTTGTCACAAAATATCAAAATCCAAATCAAGGGTCTAGAGCCTTTCTTGATCGTTTAATTAAAAAAATAAATATCCTTATTTTTTATTATTACTTATTAGCGTTGCCAATGATTTGCTATTATGTTATGGTCATTTTATAAATAAACATGAAATGTGCTGGAATACCTATAACACACACAGACTTGTGTGTGAAATTACATACAGCATACATACAACAGATAGAAACAACTAAAGCTATTGTAGAACCTAATGCAACTTTCGACGCATTTAAATGAAATTCCTCTCTCCGGAATCGGAATTAAATGGAAAATGTAATAAAGTTAGGATAATATATGTTTCGGAACCATTAACCAGAATAAGATCACTGAATGAATGTAGTTACAATATTAAAAAAGTTTTTCTTTGAGAAAATAAAGATAGTAAATAAAAACGAAAACAGACAAGTCCAACTAAATTGGACTTATCCATATAAATGGAGATCACTTTTCCCAAATACGAAATACTATTGAGGATTAAGTGAGGATACTTTTTTTTGTAGTGTTGTAATTTTTATTATAAGGTTCTTCTTAAAAAAATAAAGAATATCATATTATATATGAAACATAATCTTTTGATGATAATTTTATATGATAATCTCAATAATAAAATATAACAGACAGAACATTAAAAGAAGAGATCACCCTTACGAAGGTCGTCAGCTAGTGATGTATGTCTTGCCTCAAATTTAAAAACTTAAATCAATAATTAAATTTGACTTACGGTTTGTACCGAGGTATTATAGATTCATTTATATTTAAGAGTTCCATGTACCAAATATCGACTAATGTTGACATGGTTAAACCAGGTGCCTCTCCGTAAATGGTTGCTATGTTTTGACCAACTCTTTCATTTTCTGTTTTTTTAGAAATAAAAATATATATTACAATATTCTTTATATTTCATCAAAGGATGAGCTGTGACAACATTAAAATACCGCATACAATTACGTACAAAATAATTAATAATATAATAATATATAAGTTATCATTATGTAAAAGTAAAAAGTCTGTCAGTAATTTCTCGTTTTTCTTTTTTTTTATAGTTTTTATTGTCTATTATAACAAATAAAAAACTAATAATAATAATATCAGGACAAATTACACACATTGATCTAACCCCTAAGTAAGCAAATTATTTGCTTGTGTTAAGGGTGTTAGACAACGATACAAATACATAGAAATACACATATAAATACTGAGAATATATTTAATAAACGACCAAACCCAGAAACACAGACATCTGTGCTCAGCACATAATTGCCTGTCTCCGCCGGGAATCGAACCCGAGACCAATTGCGCCGTGACACGTTAGGCGTCTGCGCTAACCACTCGACCAACGGGGCGGTAAAACTATTAGTGAAAATTAATTCAGTTACCTGAATCTCTACAAACATCTTTCACGTCATCATCACTGCTTCTTATACATTGATCTGCCCACCTCTGTGCCGATATTTCTAACTCCTCGTTCCATTCCTGTTAATTAAAAACACTTTATATATAAAGATTACACAATAAGAAGATTGTGATTTCATCTAGGATAAAATGATGGTCGTGTAATGTATAAATAGTATAATTATTAATTTATAATCATAAGCATCATCCAACAAACTAACTCCTGCAAAATAGATTATTTATAAAACATCGAGTAAAATATTCCAAACTATTGGCACAAGTGATAGACTTTATACAATTACATTTGTATTTAAATATGTAATCATTTTCCTTTCAATAAAAAACCATAATTTTAATCAAACGGCTGGAAAATTGAGGTATATTTTTATCTTTAGAAAAATACGTCTACCTACGTTTTTGAGATCGTTTAATAATAATAATTTAATATTTGTATAGTCTTAGCACAAATTTCATGCTTAATAATTTAAATATTTATCAAAAAATATTGATAATTATCATGATCATTCTCCTTTCCTTATACATCTTTAGACCAGAGTCGATACAAAATGTTTTTCTCTTTCAGTCACTCCTCTCATAAGTCTTCTCTGCCTCAACTCCTTTCTTCCTCTTGCTATAAACACACTATCAATCCATCTCTTTTTTAGCCTCACTAGATTTATATCAATCAACATTCATCTTCTTGGTTCGCTTTGCCACTCGGTTTTCTTTACTGCTCCAAATATAATCAGACCATCCTAACCTTACTCTCTATCTTTCTCCTTTGTGTAGCCTAGGATTACCATTAATAAGCGGTTAAAAACGTAATTTTAAAACTAATAATTAAATTAAATAATGTAAATGTTGAAGCTTAAAGCCTCAGACATTATCCGTAGTCTATCTTATATACCAAGTTTATATTCTATTATATTCTACGTTTCTTACCATTTTTAACATGTTTCCTGAGGGTGGCAACGACCGAATATCGCCTGATGCAACTTTATTTCGTCGTTGGTTAATTTTCTTTAATATTTCTTGTTTCTCTTCCCTAGTTTTTAATAACTTCTCATAATTTAAACAATTTTTCCCTGGACCTGGAGCCTAAGTTATATGTAAGTTCATAATTATTTAGTTATTAAAAAAATAATTATTAATAAGTGTTTATCTCACTTTGTATAATTCTAATAAGAGAATAGCTATTACATAGGTTTATTCATGACGTATTTCAAGCTAATAACAAAACCAACACATTGTATAATCACATAGTCGTTATAACATTTAAATAATTTCCGATTAGTTCTTAATAATATATGAAACAATAACATACTTCAAATTTACAAAGTGTGTCCTTGGGATCGATACAAAAATCTGAACTGCAATAATTTTTACATTCAGCATATTTTAAATAAAGGCATAATGTAATTATATTACTAATTATAAATGATTTTATAATTATCATTTATAAGAGGAAATCAAAATTAAATAAGATAGAAAATATGTGCCAAAACTTGAATCTATCTAGATGGCTGATTCTCTAAATTTAGTTCAGAGACAGTTACATAAATTTACGTTAGTCATGGCTTTACTAAGCCTGTGATTATCTTACTTTACGATAACAATTGGATGAAATAATATTAATTCCCGATTAGCCAAATTTTTTGCTAATGATTTCAGACGAGCATAAGATATATTATTTGTTACAGTTTAAAATAGTTATTCTGTTAAAGAGACAGTAAGAACACAATATTTTGGAACAGCAAGACAATAATTACAAAACAAGAAGAATATATGTATAATCGTCTTCTTATACTTCCGACTAAAAGATGTTTAAGTTTAAAAATATTCATTAAATATTCCTTAAACAAATTATTGTATTGTATTTATCGATAATTATATTTCACTTTAAACGTGTAAGTGTAAACTGGCTGTGTCAATTAGCTGTTACATCACTACAACCACAACAATGAAATGGTGCAGTGATTATTGTCTTTATGTCATACCAAGAATGAATTAATTAGTAATCCTATACCACAGACAAGCCCTATAATTATATCAAATTAGATAAACCACAAATCCTTGCCAAGGAACACCGTTACATTCGAAGAATAATTCACGAGGCTATTGAAATTGAAAATCATCATAATTTGAATAAAGAAGATGATTAGAGACTACCACTGCCACCTGGGTCCTACTTTGTAGAATGTGAAATCCCCTTTCTATGACGGCACTGTGAGACCTCATTATATTGTTAGTGCGTTTTGTTTGCATCCTGAACCATGGATTCGGAATCTTCGCTTCACTGGAGGTGGATGACTAATTAACTTACTAACAAACACATACCCCTCGTCTTCCCGTGAGGATGAGTGCTGTAAAGCATTGCATTCTCAACAATGGCTTAAATTTAAGTTAATAATGTAAAATATAAAGCTAGAACGATTTAGATCTGTTAAAAAAAAATTCATTGAAACATATAAAGTGGTTTGGGCTATAATTACAATAAAATTCAAAAGAAATTTTCGCTTTCTCTAATATTTATTTATTAAAGATTGACTGTAAAAATTTGTACTTGATCGGGTCCTTCCTCCCTCCCTTCAAGCAAAAGGGTCGCAAGCAACAGCTTGTAACTTGTTCTTAATAATATCTATAAACCTTTAAAAAGTTATAAAAAAAACTACCACAAAAATATATCCGTTATATGTACATTGTCGTAGCGTGTAGATGTTTAAATATGTTATAGTACTGAAACGATTTCATTAACGGATAAATCGTTTACATTAACGGATAATATAACTTACATTTCATTATTATTACATTTCATTACCAAAATTTGGACATTTATGAATAATGTTGAATCAAATAGGTCTAATTAGCTGCGTTACTTTCATTTCTTTAAAAAAAAATACTAATAAAAAAAAATGCCTTGAGGTTAAAATATTAGCAATTATTAGATAATTATTATTTCATAGAGAGAGCCGCGAGAACCTACTAATTATAAAGACTTTTACAAACATCAACACATGGTTAAAAGCACTTACTCGGAATTTTCGGGAAAATTTAATCTTATTTATTTACAATAAGATCCCTACTTCGACTTCAAAAAATTAACAAATCCTTCATAAATTTGAGTGTAAATATATATAATACGGTTCCACATAATATCTTAGATCTTCCTTTTCTTAGTTTTAAATCTTAAATTAAAAGTATATCATTAAATAAATCATATTACTATAACATTTGAGAGTTTCTGTTTGATTGAAATGTGTGGAACTTGGGTTATTGACTCATTTGCAGGGTTGATGGGTTAAATTTCATTAAAAAGGAAATGGTTAGTTTTTACGCACGGACTGACTATAATGACCAATTTAATGTAATCATTGATTCAAAAGAACGTGTAAATGCCTACTTGACAAAAGACTTTAAAAAGAATATAAATTTTTAATTAATTTAATATAAAATTACTCTAAAATCCGATAACTGAGGGCCGAATAATCGAGGTTCAACTGTATGTACTTACTATTTAGGGGTCTGTAAGAGAAACGAGTAAATAAAACGTAGAAACTAACGCGAAGTCCTCTAACAGCCGGTAACAAATTAAATTTTTTAAATGATTATGATATTACAAAGTCCCGTGATGAACTGTGCAAGATGGTTTATTTATTGAAGTCAAGTTTTTATAGAAGTATTAAAAATAAAAAGCAAATACGTGCTCAGTATTACATTCTGCAATCTGCATTCTACTGCATTCGGCAGCAGTTTTTAGCAATCAGACTATCCTCGCTTGTATCAACGAAACCTATCAACCTATCAACGAAACTGACCAACAACCAGCTCTTAAGAATATTACGCATATGGACAATAATGTACTAGTACCGTTAGAGCTCGTCGCGGCGATAATATCGACAGTAATCGCCACGTAGCGTTGAGCCTTAAAGTATGTGTTGTTCGTCCAGCTAATGTCACCACCAAGATGAGAAAACAGTTAAAGTAAATGGGGTGCGGGAACAACAAGCTAGAGTGGTATCGTATTAAAATGGTCTACGTAGAAACCAACTCCATTGTTTTTGGACATAAAACGAACACATTGTGAACCACATCGAAGAAAGGCAACGACTTCGACTTCTAACAACCAATGATGAGACAGCACGTCAAGACGTAAGGTACTATTAAAATAGCCAGATACGAAAATAACTATTCCTCAATCCATTGGCCGGTATGGGATATGACGAAGACCTTCTTCGGGATAAAACGACGAACCTAATTAAGGCAACCTACTACTGGAATTACTCTTGTAGAGTGATACTTGACGGCCTTGTTTCGCCTGAAAGCAGTTCCATAGAAAAAACTGTAAATGAGGGAGTAAGTCTGGGGTGTCTTCTCTCACCTTTCCTCTTTCTTGTGTTTCTCGATGTCATCATAGGCTATTTTAAAAAAAATATCCAGGACACACGACATGCGGGGGGCGTCATCGCCGAGAACCTCCTCGTGTGCCCGTCTGTTTCCCTTGTTGCTCGGATTCGTCCGGTGGCATCGGAAGCGGTACGGGCCGGTGCTCCCTGGGCAACAACGGTTAATGTGATCCTTCGGGTTTGCATTAGCCGTTGGCTAATACTCGGCGCGAGGTGGGTCGGCCATGGGGGTTTGTGTCCGGTTCATGGCTGGCTGGCGGGCAGGCTGCCTTTCGGGGTGGTCTGTTTGCGGGGTGGGCTCGGGCCTTTTGGCCTGGGCACTGAGGGTGGGAGGGCGCAGGACCTCTCTACCGGGGACAGCAGCGGGGTCGCCCCTGGTACTTCTCTGTGCGCAGAGTTGGGCGCAGAGTTGGGCGGTCCCGTGGTTGTGTGGGGGGTACGTGGCGGTCTCTTCCTTGCTGAGGGGGAGGCCGTTGCGCTGATAGGGTGATGGTCCGGAATAGTCATCGTCAGGTACAATAGCGCTTGACGATGATTAGTCCGGGCGAGGTGGCGGCGGAGCTCTTCCTAGGGAGGGCTTCGTTGGCGGGGTGGCGGGACGGTCGAGGTCGCATATTCTGCGTCGTCTGCAGGTGGCAGTTTAAATTGCGGCGCAGATGTGTTTACTTCTTCCGGCCCCGTGTGTCGGGGTGGTCTTCTTCGGAGGGTCGCCTGCGATGCACACCAGCCGCTGGTGGCGGCTTCGGGTTCGGACCACGACCGTTTTCGGACGGGGTCCGGCCCCGGGAGGTTGAGTCGGATCGGGACACCTTCTTCGTTGAAGGAGTCCTGATTTGGCTCGGCCGGCTTGGGTGGAGGGCAGGGGAGCTCTTCGCGATTCAACAAGCCGGCCACCGGAGTGGGACGCGCTCAAGTCAACCGGGCGCGTCACTCCATGGAGGTGATGGTCGCTCACGCGGCCTTCCGTCGGAGCAACGCGGATGTGTGCGCAAGCGTTCCCGTGGCGCTCCATTATGACGGAGAGGTGTTGACCGTCTGGTTTAGTGAGTAAGAGTCTCACATAACCGCTTCCATCTTCCCCTGGATGGAGGTGTGTATCCATGAGGATTCAGACGTTAAAAAAAAAAAAAAAAAAAAGGACACACGACATGCAAGCCAAGCTAGAGGACCTACAACGAGAGAAAAAGGAGACGTTACTAAAATTCAAAATCTGGAAAAACCACAAAATAAGAGACGGCACGACAGCTCTTGACCTTCGCTCTTTAGTACAAAGACTGTCGAAAGGATCCTTAAGTGTGGCAATTGCGGAATTTGACTAGAAAAGTCAAGTTCAAATTATTCTTATCCAACATAAAAACCGTGTTGCTGTACGGGACGGGTATGAGACTTATAATAATAATAATAATAATAATAATAATAATAATAATAATAATAATAATAATAATAATAATAATAATAATATCGGGACAAATTACACACATTGATCTAACCCCTAAGTAAGCAAATTATTTGCTTGTGTTAAGGGTGTTAGACAACGATACTAATACATAGAAATATACATATAAATACTGAGAATATATTTAATAAACGACCAAACCCAGAAACACAGACATCTATGCTCATCACATAAATGCCTGTGCTCTGCCGGGAATCGAACCCGAGCCCCGTTGCGCCGTGACACGTTAGGCGTCTGCGCTAACCACTCGACCAACGGGGCGGATGAGACTTGGAAGGTTATAAAGAACATCTCGCATTTACTCCAATGAACTGTTGTCTTTAACGTACTGATGACCCGAAAAAGTCTTGTAAAAAAGGAGTAGAACATAAGAAAGACTTGGAGGTAAATGAAGCGCAAAACTCAAGATTAAACGGCATAGCGACTCTGAACTATCTAAGGGACACAGAAACATATTTTCTATTATTTCTTGTGCCTTACTTCTTTCCTTGTAGATTCGAATTGTGATAGAAAAACTAGAAGAAGAGAGTTGTGAAATTTTGCTCTCCTAAATAGAATTTGAAATTTGTGAGCTTAGAAATAGTATTAAAACATGACCAGAAAATGCTTTAGTATCCTTACATACATAACTTGAGACGGGACGGGACTTGACGAAATATGGGTAATACATATAACGTATTTCCTACATTCTATAGGACATAACTTATGTTTGTTTTAGTAAGAACTTTATGACATCAGATAAGACGAAGCTTCTTAGGATTCCATGGATTCACCATGCGGGTGCCGGGCCCATCGCGTTGCAAGGAGAGGATTGCAAGCAGTGCCCGGGACTTGCGACCCAGGAATAGGTTTAAGGGGCCCTTTTATTATGCGCAAAAACGCTCGCCTTGACCCTCCACACTTCTCTCCCTACCTAATCAAATTTGTAAAGAACCTACTAATGTCGCCTTTAAAAAACGTTCTAGAAATTAACCGATGCTTGTTCTAGAAAGGCCAGGGTCTTTAAGTAGGCTATAGAGAGATTTTGCTGTTATACCTCTAACTTCTAACGCGTACAAACTAACTATAAATTTATTCCTGATCAGTTCGTTGGTCAGTTCGTAATACTTATTGAGCTTGAATGTGTGATCCCTGGGGATGTTTGTTTCCCAATATGTAATATAATAAATAATACGTAAGAATTTAACATATTTTCACCTCTTTATATTATGATAAGTGGTACATTTCGACCTTGATAATATGGACTTTCTATAAATACCTATAACAATTCTCATGTGACTTGTCTATTTGAGAAACTGAGTACTACTATAAAGTATAAACTCAGGCCTCAGCACTCAACAACCTACAGATGACAGCCGACGGAGGCTACGCCGTCGCCAGGTCCCAAAAGGATCACTAACAAAGTGATAAAGCCCCTTCCGCCTCCTTTAATTTATCTATGGTTACCATTTTTAACGTTCTACCGGCCGGTTGCTCGTTTCCGGCCTAGAGGAAAGAGTTCATAGTGATAGGGTTCCATAAGCCGGGCAAACCGTCGTAGTAGTAGTTACCGTCCTATTAGTCTTCTTAGTTCCTTAGGGGAAATATATGAGAGACTCATCCTCTGTAGACTTAGACCGGAAGTCGAGAGACTCAAAATAATGCCAAACGAGCAGTTCGGTTTTAGTGCCAACTATTCATGTTCCCACCAGGCAACGCCTTACGGTACACATATTGTCAGGGGCCACTGTGAGGGCCAAGAAGTATAGGACAGGAGCGCTCTTCGTCGATGTAGCTAAGACGTTCTCCTTACGCTACAGAATGGAACGTGTTTTGTCAACCCCCCGCCCCATCAGGGTGAGTGTCCCCCAGGGTTCAGTCCTCTCGCCCATCCTCTACTCCATCTACGCTAGCGATATTCCTAGGCCGCGATCCAAAGTTAACCTTGCCATGTACGCGGACGATACTGCGCTTTACACGTCCTCTAAGATTGGACGTGTAAAGGTGATACTCCCAGTGATCTGGGAGGTATACTAACGTCTCCAATCCGCAGTCGACTCCCTCGGGGGCTGGCTGCGGAAATGGCGGATCGAGGTAAACCCTGAAAAGAGCTCTTCGACCGGGGCCCCCCAAGGATCCTCCAGCGCATCAAGCTCTCTGTTAAACCGATACCTTGAGAAAACAAGTCAAAATACCTAGGAGTAACGTTAGATAAAAACTTAATTTTCGCTGCGCATATTAGGGCTCCGTTCGTAGCAGTGCGGCTTACATATTAGGTCGTTTATATCCGTTGTTAGGCAAGCGGAGTTAAATGTCCCTTCGCAATAAGGTGACACTTTACAAAGCTTGCATACGTTCCGTCATGTCCTATGCGAGTCCCGCTTTTGCACACGCTAATCTGATACCCCTTCTGGTGATTCAGAACAGGTTTACACGGATTGCAACCGTGGTTCTTTCGCAACATCGATCTCCATAGAAACTTAAATCTTCCGACCATCGCTCAGTATTTCAAGGGGCTTTCCCAAAAGTAGTTTGAACATGTTGAGCGACATCCGAAGCCACTGGTGGCTGACGCCGCAGAGTATAGACTTCGTAAGACTACTTTAGTCAGAAAAAGAAGACCCAAGTCGGTACACATTGACCCCGACGACGCGTTCACAGTAGGTAATGAGGTACGCGTAGGCACAATCCACACTACACAACACACAGACACACACCGTCTATACCGGTATAGACGAGGTCCCAACTGAGTAAGTGCTCCGTTGCTCCGGCGTCGAACGCTAGTGTCCAAATTCCCTTAGCTTCCCTCCTGACAAACGACGCCCCGAGCCGAGGTCCGTGTCTCACCTGAGACACCCTCGGAACGTCGTTTCCCATGGAGGCCCATCTGCCCCCCCCCTTTGCAAGAGTGGGTCTCCTGCCCGCCCGCCCGCTCCCCCGGTGACGCTGTAATAGCCAACAGGGTTAAAAACATAGACAGTACAAAAAAAATCAGCACATAACAGTCAACAGTGATGAGCGACACTGTAAATAGGTAGTATACATTGAGCATAAACTATAAAGTTCACGACAGTTGACATTTGTTATCATTGTATCATGTATGTTAGTGATAGTGTTGTTAGTTGTTACTTGTTAATATTTTTTATGTTTTACAATTCACATAGTGATTTATATTTTTTATAGATTTATTAAATGTGTGTGGTCAATTAGCGCGTTTTAAGCACTTTATTAAACGGACATATTGTTTTGAATAGAGTAAAATCAAGTACTTAATTTGCGCACTTGTATTTATCTAATAAAATGAGTCGACTCTTGAGACCTCTCATAGGTCCTAGTATTCTAAATTCGGACTTATCCAAATTATATGAAGAATCTCAGAAGCTCTTAGACAATGGTGCAGACTATTTACATCTTGATGTGATGGATGGTGATTTTGTTCCTAACCTCACTTTTGGACACCCCGTGGTAAAATGTCTGCGCGGTAAAATCAAAGATGCATTTTTTGAAACCCATATGATGGTATCAAACCCGGAACAGGTAACATAAAATTAGATTAATAATGTAAATGTAATATACTGGAAATAAATTACATGAATACATTTTTATTTTCAGTGGATAGTTCCAATGGCCGATGCGGGAGTCAATCAGTACACATTCCATATTGAACCAGTAAATGATATTGAAAATATATGTAGGAAGATCAGAGAAAATGGAATGAAGGTAAACAGAAGCTTGTTCATGATTTAATGATTAAAGAAATATTCTTTAATTGTTATATCATGTAATTAACTATAGTATCTATCTTAAATATTTAAGATAGGTACCATACATATATATAGTTAATTACTTTGTTTCATATTGTATATATTATAGGTAGGGCTTGCAATTAAACCTGGCACAGCAGTGGCTGAAATAGAGAATTACATATCAATGTCAGATATGGTGTTAATAATGACAGTAGAACCGGGATTTGGGGGACAGAAGTTTATGGAGAATCAAATGGAAAAAGTGAGATATTTAAGAAAGAATTATCCTTTGTTAGATATTGAAGTTGATGGAGGAGTTGGCCCCGCTACAATAGGTTGCTGTGCTACTGTAAGTAAATAAATGAAACTACTTAAGAGATTATTAAAATATATGAATATACATTAATTTCTTTGTTCTAATTTTATAGATGTCATATTACAATTATAAGATTTAATATTAACTTATATTTAACAGGCTGGTGCAAACATGATTGTATCTGGAACAGCTATAATAGGGTCTACAGACCAGGCAGCCACTATTAAACTTTTGAGGGACACAGTACAACAAGCTATTGATAAGAAATAAGGCACTTTTTACATAAAAACTATATATGTGTAGTTTATGAACAATTGGAAAAGTTCCTAATACAAGTACACATTCCTCATAAGTCTTCCACAAGTTTTATACATTTATTTTAATAAAAAAACATTTTGTATAGCATTTTGTTTTAATCAAATTTACTTAAATCTAAGCTATTGTCATTATTGGACACATTCATTTTCTTTTGTTTTGTTGGAGGAAATGAGGAACTGACCGCTATGCCACCATCCTCAAATACTTTTGATTCATTGTGTGCTTTTAACTTCAACCTTAAACTAGACATGGCTATAAGAATGGCTTCCTCAGTGCGAATTGTTCGTGACCCTTGGTTTGGAAGTACATTTACATAATGGTTGAAGAGTAAACTAGCTTCTTGGACTTGTAATTGTTCATCACCTTCCAATGCTGCTTCAATACCATGCAATCCACCAAAAACAATCAAAGCATGGTTGTATTTCACTTCTTTGTCGGGTAAATCATCTATTGGTGTGCCTCTATCGGAGGTTCCTATAGTCAAGTCATACCTTAAAAAAAATATATATTTTGTTCTAAAATATGTTAAAACTAAATAAGCATTTATTATTTGCTTTAGAGAAAGGTGTACTAGATAAATAACTACATAATAATTGAACATATCAAAATCCTCCAACCCAGATATCAGCAAGCAGTCAGTGGACTGATTGCATGGTGATAAATCATTCAAAAAAACTAAAAGTAATCTTACAGCCTAAAAACTAGCTGTTTGGTATTATTTTTACTTTTATATTTGTAAATACTTAAAAAACATACCCATTTTTGTAAGGGCACTGTGTAAATACATGGCTAAGATTATTTGCAATCCTTACAGTGTAGCCCCAGTACACTCCTGTTTCAGCTCTAGGTGTTGACAAACTGACAATTTTCCCTTTTAATTTTTTGTTACCTTCAGCTACAGGTAACAGTTTTACAGTAACCCTTATCCCAGGATTTAGTAATTTATCTGTGGATACATCTTGTAACAATCCAACATTTACTTGTGAACCTTTACCAGGTTTAACTTTTTTGTTCATTGTTATGCCTTCCCTAAAATACAAAAAAAATATTATATTTTATTTGATCCACATCTTACCATTTGCTAAAACTAGAACACTGTAGAAGAACAACAATGAAAGCATATATTTAAATTAAGAAATATGATTATTACCTAAATTGGAAATCATTAGACATTCGTAAATGATGTGGTGCATCCAAAGGATTGAGAAGACCTGCAAACTCCAAATCCTTGTGTAATGGAAAAAAATGTTTTCTCAAATATTGCGGGCATTCCAAATATTGCAAAATTCTTGCCAATTGCACACAACTCTTACGTGCTACTTTACCACCTTCAATATCTTCCAGTTTCGATTTTTTTGTATCTATTTTATCTCCTATATCATCATAGACTATTATTTCGTCCACACAAAAGACACATGCCGCTCTCGCGATTTGTCCAGCTAAATACGTTCGTAATTCAGCTGATTGGGCATTCTCTAATATAGACCCAGGTACGGCTAGGCTCACTGTAGATATTTCGGAATTTTTCTTTTCTTTTTCGGATTCTTCTTTATTTTGTACCTCAATCTCTTTTTCCAATATTAATCGTTTTTCTCTTTTAATGATTTTCTCTTCATTTCGCTGGCGCTTTAATGCTTTACGCTCTTGATTAATTTCTCTCCAACTCTTTCCAAGGGGTTTAATAGATGCTATTGGCAAAGACATTGCTATTTTCTTGTATTAATCTTGTTAATCATACATAAGTTACAACTTTCTGAAAGTTTATAGATATAACTTTAAGAAATTTTGAAATGAGAAACCACGTGAAAACATGTAAACAAAGTTGAAACTTCTAAAATGTTAAAAATGTGGTGTAGTCATTTGTCAAAAGTCAGTGTCAAAAGAGATGAAGCGTAGACAGAGTATGCTAAAACATACGTAGTAAATTCCTTTCTTCGCAACTATTGACCTTTAAGAGCGCCATGAAACATATAGTTGTTTTATATTCTTAATGGACGGCAAAAAAAAAATATGTAGAAAAATCTTTATAAATATACTTTAGAGGATACTTCATCTGTAAGAGGATTACGGTTTCTCTTCTACGAGGGTTACTAGGTAATTATATTATTAAAATGTTAATATTTGATACATGTTATATAAGGGTTAGATTTAACTTTTGCTTTTTAATTTGGCTTAATCAATGTTAACCTTTATTGGTCTAGACAAATAAAGTTTAAATAGCTCACAAGATACAATGTTAAAAATAATCTTTTTAATCTGTATTTTGACAACGTTATCTAACAATAAACAATCAAACTGAGAAGCATGTATTTTCCACTCACGCGCATGTGATTCCTCCATAATTACCGGTAACGTCAGAAAAGTAACGAAACTTATTACATTCCTATTGGAACAACGGCAAGTGTTATTTTAAATAATATAACATAGTCGTTAAAATATAATCTTGATTGTAATCATAGCGAAATATCTATATGAAATAATATTTTTATAATAAATTTGTACATCAATATAAGTACAATCTGTCCAGAAAATAAAATTGCTCTTAAAACATATTTTGCGAATAGGTCTTATTAAATATATTTTTCTTCTTATGAATGAATGAATTTTCGTATATCTGGTATGTTTATTAAATGTATAAAATGTGTTTACTTGATGATTATACTACTATACTAATCGTAATAATAATAGTAATATGTGTTAATATATTAATAATATATTTATTAATTTGTATTTTAAATTTTTACATACATACTTATATTTTTTATTATGAGATTTTGTTATAAAGTAAATAATAAATTTCATAAATTATTCATTTATTAGCATGTTACAAAAGCATGTAAATCTACTTGTGCTAAACGTATTTATATTCCAAAGTCAAGTTTCAAGATATTTGATTAAACAAATATGTTTATTCGGTCCGTTTCAAAGGGTCAGTTTTAAAATATTGTTTGAATAAATTTGTTTATTATATTAGTGTTTTCTTAAATAAATTATTTCATCATTAACTTTCATCATACATGATATTAGGGGTGTCAAGTCTTTTAATGTTTCTTCTAAATTAAATGTTTTGTAAGTTTTTATGTTCTTATTTATATATATGTGATCTACTTAGAAAACAAATTTTCTCTTAGATGCTATATTTGTAATTATTGCTAGAATTATTAAAATAAAAATTTAAATAGGTAAATACAGTTTTTAAATTATCAATATTTTTATTATTTAAGATTAAAGTGTATGGTTAATAATGATAAAGAATTTATCACATATTTAAAAAAAATAATAATAATGGTAGTAGCAGTTGTTCATAATTATATATTCATTTAGTTTCTATAAATTTACTCTAAATTATATTCAGTACTAAAGACATAATATAGTGAAATAAAATATGAAAATGTAATATTGTCAATGTACAACCCTATTACTGTTTACTAAATAAGATATTTTGTTATCAGGACCCCTGTATGAGGTCAGCTGTGATAGAGTCACCAGAACATACACAGTTGAATACTACTACTTGAAACAATAAAACATGTCTGCTAATGGAAAATTAGGTAAGAGAAATTATTTACTATCCAATAAAATTTGCTAATATTATTTTTATTCTTCTTAGAGGTCTTTTTGTAGCGGGGGTTTTTAAATTGTTATTTTTTTTCTGCTAAGTTATGTTACTGGTTTCATTTTTGTACTAAATGAAAATATGGACACACAAATTTTGCTAAAGTATTTTTATCAATATTGAATAAGAACCTTTAACCCGCACCAATAAAACCTCAATATCTTGGAGAGGACTGTTTATATTTCGACCAGACATAGCTAAGAACCATCTCAGCGAACCAGGCATTCAATTAAAAAAACCGCAATCAAATCCGGTCACGCGTTTGGTTGCTACATTGCCACAGACAGACACACACATACACAGATCGATAAGTCAAACTTATAACACCCCTCTTATTGACTCAGGTGTTAATAAAAATATTTCGAATTTAATGCTTATTTTTGACGTAGGTAATACCAGTTGTTAGGGTAGTACTTAAACACTACAAATTAAGATAACCGTCTTAATAAACTTAGCATCGAATGTCATAACATTTTTAAAGCCGACTTATATTTTTAATGAATAGCGTATTTTAACCAAAAAAAAACTTCTTCAAATTTATAACATTTGTATAACTCAATTATTGTTTAAACCAATGATCTCTGTCTATGAAATATACCATATTTTAGATTTTTATACCTCTCTCTACTCTTAACTTCATTTTCAAATTCTAAACTTTATATAAATACCTTTATTTTACAGCTCTCCTCAGTGTATCAGATAAGACTGGTCTGATACCTTTAGCCAAATGTCTATCCGACATTGGTTTAGGTCTAGTTGGTAGCGGCGGAACAGCGACAGCATTGCGTAATGCCGGTTTGAAAGTACTGGATGTGTCTGATATCACGGGTGCGCCTGAGATGCTTGGAGGACGGGTCAAATCTCTTCACCCAGCAGTGCATGCTGGTATATTGTCTAGGTAAATGAGCCGAGCATCATTTTAACCCGTTAATAAATTATTGATTTAAACTGTAATTACTCTATCCAGATTAACAGATTCCGACCAAGCGGATATGAAGCGTCAGAAATTCGACATGATAAGTGTAGTTGTGTGCAACCTGTACCCGTTTGTAGAGACGGTATCAAAACCTAATGTCACCATACCTGATGCAGTAGAGAATATAGACATTGGTGGAGTGACCTTACTAAGAGCCGCTGCCAAGAACCATGATAGAGTTACAGTTATCTGCGACCCGGTTGATTACGACAAGGTTATTAATGAGTTGAAAGAAACTCAGAACCATCAAACGTCATCAGAAACAAGGTTTGTATTGACGCACTGTCGACGTATGATGACGCATGATTACTTATTGTTAAAGTTTTAAATTGATTTTTTTTTAACTTTCAGACAAAACCTGGCCTTGAAAGCGTTTACACACACCTCTCAATACGATACTCACATTTCGGACTATTTCCGTAAGCAGTATTCTGCGGGCCAATCACAAATGACCTTGAGATATGGTAAGATTTCCTAGTATTACAGATTCTATTCTATAATATCCTTTCCTTATCCTTAACGCCTAACGTAACGTTAATGCAGCTTTACACAAATGTAGTGTAACATTTATGACATCCACAGGCCCTTACATAACAGTTGTGTAATTTGTTAATAAACCCAAATGTTGAAATTGACCCAATTTTTCAAGGTATGAACCCCCATCAAAAGCCTGCCCAAGTATTCACCACCCGTGACCACTTACCTTTGAAGACTCTGAATGGATCTCCGGGCTTTATTAATTTGTGTGACGCTCTTAATGCCTGGCAACTGGTCATTGAGCTGAAGGCAGCCTTAGGTTTACCAGCAGCCACCAGCTTCAAACATGTCTCACCAGCTGGAGCGGCTATTGGCTTGCCACTTAATGAAGAGGAAGTAAGTATATTTAATCTAAAAACGTACACTAAGAGTGTAATAAGAAACAAAAATATATAAAAAAAAATCAGCATAAGCAGAAATCGAACGTGATAGTTGTAAATCCAGTGCCCGTCGTTCTGCTAACTGAGCTAATGTATCTATTTTGATTTAACTAGCATTCTATATATAATTCTCCTTTTCCGTCCATAAATAGACAAGATTATTAGGAAATGTTAAATTATATTCGTAAAAAGCTAATGTAAACTCATTCTAACAGGCCTCAGTATGCATGGTGTCGGACCTTCTCCCCAAGCTATCCCCCCTGGCGTGTGCGTACGCGCGCGCTCGCGGCGCCGACAGAATGAGCTCGTTCGGAGACTTCATAGCTATATCTGATGAATGCGATGAAGTCACAGCACGTATCATATCCAGGGAGGTATCCGATGGTATCATTGCACCTGGATACTCACCAGCCGCGTTAACTATTTTGAAAAAGAAAAAGGGAGGCAATTATTGCGTCCTACAGGTAATTCCATTATAGATAAAAATATGTTGTTATTTGAATTTGTTATTTTACACTAGATATAGACTACGAAACATTGCTACTAATAGCATGGCTAGTCCCGAAATAAAGCTTATTATTAATATAAATCGATTCTTTAATTTGCACATATAACAATTTAATATTAAATATTGTGATAACAGATGGATCCTGAATATACTCCGGATTTAATTGAGCAGAAGACAATCTTCGGATTGACTCTTGAACAGAGACGGAACGACGCCAAAATAACACCAGATTTATTCAAAAATGTTGTCACTAATAATAAGGACCTTCCATCCAACGCAGTCAGAGACCTTATAGTTGCAACCATTGCCTTGAAGTTCACTCAGAGTAACTCTGTATGCTACGCTAGAGACGGACAAGTATGTATTCTTATTTAATTTTAAAACATAAATATAATAAAATATTTACAATTAAGGATTTAAATATTATTATACATATCTATAATGTAAGTCAGCATATGTCTGTCTTTTGATCTTGCAAATTGATTCATGATTTGCTAAACATCCAGGAATGTCATATAGGTCCAACATTTGTTTCTTTCGTTATATTTGTATTATGATAGTGTTATGAGGTGTTGTTACTGTGTCTGTGTAAGGTGGTAGGTATAGGCGCTGGTCAGCAGTCTCGTATCCACTGCACGCGGCTGGCTGGCGGCAAGGCGGCAGTGTGGTGGTTGCGCCACCACCCGCGCGTGGTCGCCCTGCGCTTCAAGGACGGCGTCACGCGCGCCGTCGTGTCCAACGCGATCGACAACTACGTCAATGGCACCATTGGTGAGTGGTCAAATATCCTATTGTCTAATAACTTCCACTAAATGAGATTCAAATTGGATTACAGAAGGGTGTTCGGTTGTTCGAGTTTTATTAATCATGGCAGGCTTTATTAATTTTTTGTTTTTTTTATAGGTTTAAAATTGTATGCGTAGTTATATTAAAATTATAAACTTACTATACAATATATGATTATTATATAGTTATAAAAATATAATTAGTCGTATACTAATATAATATGACCCGCAATATGACCCATGGAAGTATACAAGAAGCGAAGAAACCGCATAAGGGTATTTTTGATCAATAAACACATAATTATTTTATAGTTTACACAGCTATCGACCATTCCAACTATGAAACAAAGACAAAGAGTAGCCTCACATACGATTTTTACTTATCCTTCAGTACTTATTATACAACTAAAATTTACATGATTGTTTGTCGCTGAGGCAACGAAGCTTTTCAAGATGAATTTTGAATAACCAAAAATAGGTACATTTCAAAAAAATACCCAATATATTTACATTACTGAGTGTTCGGTGATTAATGGATATTTTGAAATGTCTTACAGTAGTAGTAGTCGGAATTATAGCTGTAACAATACAAAAATATTCCATTATAAATACTACCTAACTTAAGTTTTTTCCTTGACCAGAGAAGAATAAATTCAATCATTATAAATGCCTGATGAGTTTTTATTAATTCTCCATAGTTAGATACAATTTAATTCCAAAAAAAAAAACATTTTCTTTTCTTTCGTGTTTTTTCTACATTATTAACAATATTTTTTCAAAAATAAAATATATATTACAGAAAACATGTCAACATTTTGTTTTTATAATTATCCAATATTTAATTTAAGTAACTACATTTTAGGTACTGACTTGCCACTAGACCAATGGAAGAACCTTTTCGAAGGAGAGCCCCCGGCCCTACTCACCGCTGAGGAGAGAGATGCCTGGGCTAAGAAGATGGACAAAGTAGCCCTCGCTTCTGATGCCTTCTTCCCGTTCAGAGACAATATTGACAGAGCGGTACAAGTATGTATTTTTAATTATAGATGTTTAGAATATGTTATATTATTTTATTAAATATAGCATATAAAATCATTTATATATAGGATATGAAACTATGTCTTTTCTCGGATACCATCCTCTAGCAAATTGAGCTACCTTGTACCTTGTCCATCTTAGATATTTTCGATATACATGTGTGTGTGTTTGTGTATAACAATATTCTTATAAGTATATATAAGAACATTGTAATCAAACCCTCATTTGTAATATTTGCCTTGTAATAGTGACCTACAGATATTGAATTAATTATTTTTATTGTATGTCCCTGTTTAATCTTAAATATTATCTCTTAATATTTTCCTTTTATAACAAAAAATGCTATAAACACTCATTCCGGGTAAATGAATTATATTTATATTCATGATACAATATAAAATATATTTCCTCGTTTCCAGTGCGGTGTAGAATACATCGGCAGTCCGTCGGGCTCCAACAATGATAAGGAAGTCATTGACGCGTGCAACGAACACAATATCATCTTGGCTCATACTAATCTTAGACTTTTCCATCACTAAAAAATATATTAAGATTATAAAAAAAAAGCTTATTTCTTTTTTTTTTATTTTCTAATATCTGTGTTAAGAGTAATAAAGATCTTAAAAATCGAATACTATTGATCTTTTGTTAAAATGTTTTTTATATATTAAAAAAATATATTTTTAAGCATGTGTTTTATTACAATATATAGCGAATTGAGAATCAGATAACAATTATATCTGGATTTATGTTTTTTTTACATGTTCCATCATTGAACACTATGTGGTTGCAAGATTAACACACATTACCAATATTAAATGATTGCTTCAATCAAACGTCTCTGTTGTTGTGTTATGTACTATTGTTGGAATAATCATATCACATTCCTATTAGTTCATAAGTTTTGTATAATAATAATTTATTTAAATAAAGCAATATGATAAAGCATTCTCTACCAGTCAACCGACATATTAAACTGAAATTTAAAAATGAGGGGCACAATATTAAACAATAAAAAACAATTAAAATAATGGAATGAATATCCATAAAACTATATATACGTACTCAATACAAACTCAAACATGTAACAATAATTTAGAGTATATAAGACTCATATACTGCTATAGAAATAAAGTATACTAAATATATATAAATACATACAAATTACTAATATAATATACATACATAGTTATATTTAACCATATGGACAGATTTATAAACAATTGATAATATATTTTAAATTTACTGTGACTGAAATATAATACAGTTAATTCGTAAATAAAAAGGGAAAAGATCAGACCAAGTGCTTGTAGTTGGTTTCGCACACGAAGGGTTCCGTACCATTATATATACCTAAAAAATATCAAAAAGACAACATATTTGTTGTATGGAAGCCCCTTGCAACATTTATTTTTATTTACAAGGGAATATATAACTGAATATTCTGGGAATATTTGAAGCGCCTATCTGTTGCCATTATATTAAAAGGGCGCAAAAAGTCACGTTTTTTGTATGGGAACCCCCAATAGTAATTATTCCTTTTTAGGTCTTTTAAATGAATATATAAATAAATATTTTGTGAATATGTCAAGCATCTACTGCCCTTATTAACATTGAGCAAAAAAATGAAGTTTGTTGTATGGGAGCCCCATACAAGTTTTTATTTTGTTTCTAGTACATATTTGATATAACGAGTGTCACAATAAGTTCCTAGAAAATAAATAAAAACACTTTGCCCACCCGTCTTTAGGGCTTTTCGACAGCATTTTGAAGCGCAGCCACGCCAAAGAAGCAATTTCTTTGGCGTCCATAAAACGTTTTCCTCGAAGTTTTTCATTTATTTTCGAAAATAAATCAAAATAGCAAGGTGCGAGGTCAGTGTTATAATAAACGGATGACCCATTCTGTGTCTGATTTCTTCAAATAGTCGTTTATAAGCCCAGCATTGTGCGACGAGGCGCTGTAGTGATGAAGGAGGATTCTCCTGCTAGGTCGTTTTTACCAAACCTTTTCCAAAATAACTGGCAAACAGTAGTTTGTGCACCACTCAGCAGTAACCTTTCTTTTGATCCTCTAAAACAATTGTCGCGTAATCCTTTTAAAGTACGATTCCACCATATTTTGCCCATACTTCGACTTTTTTTCACTTTGCTTGGCAAGTCCTCGGAAAGACACAGTACAAAATAAAAAGTACAATTGTTGGCGTAGAAGGCCGTTGATGGCGCAGATCAGCAGTGAGACTATGTGCTGCTGGACTTAGGCCTCCCTCAGGGTACGCTATTGGACCCGATCTCCAGTCCTCGTCACTGCCAGCTACCCTCTTCAAGTCATCGGTCCATCTAGCCGGTGGGTGTCCAACACTATGTTTGCCATTCGAGGCCTCCATTCGAGACCCCGTTTATTGACCCGAACATCGGTTCTGCGACAAATATGATCAGCCCACTGCCACCGCCAGATAACCTCGTTTAGGAGTGTGTCCTTTAGTGAGATCCCAAGCATAGACCTTTCCATAGTTCTCTGGGTGACATGCAGACAGTGGTCCAGCTTCATCGTCAGGTTCCACGTTTCGGCTCCGTCTTAAGGCATTGTGGCAAAGATGACTTAAATATGTTACGCAATTTTCGGTTCGGGGGTGGTGTGTTTATTGAACATTACCTTGGTCTTGTCCAAGTTCATCCGGAATCTAACACGTCATGAGGCAGCATTGAGGCTAGACAGTATTTCCTATAGGATTTGCAGGGATTCTGTCATTATGGCTATGCCATCGGTAAAGCAAAGGTACGTGAGTTATTCACCATGGACATTGATGCCCCAATAATCCGACTACAATGTCTTGAAAACATCCTCCAGCGCAGTGATAAAAGTTTCGGGAATATAACGTCACCCTGTCCTACACCTCAAGACCACTGGATAGGAGTTGTTTGGTGGCTACTTATTTGGACTGACCTCGTTGCCATTTGGTAGAGATTTCTAATATGTAGAGTATTATGTAGAGCAGCGCTGCAAAGACTCCAGAATAGCAAAAGTTTAAAGGAAGTCGAAAGTTTTTTCCTGGTACACCATAATCAGACATTTACAAAACGCAGCTTGCTCCGGTGTGTGTAAGGTGTGAAATCTTGATGCTAGACGATTATAATTATTTTATATATCAGCTTCTAATTGTGGCTCAGAAGTGTTTAGGAGCCACAATTATAAGTTGTATTTCATATAGCTGTACTTCAGGACAATTACTCAATTATCGTATAGTTTTTGAGGAGCGCCATCTCTGCTCCACGCCTTCGGGGTAATCCTATTGGTTATCACCTAGCTAAATGCCTCTTAGGCTCCTCAAGGATTGGTTTCTCTCCAGCCCTAAGGAGCTCATAGTCTACTCCGTCTTCCCTGGGAATCTTATCATTTTTAAGTTGTTTAAGAGCCGCCTCGATTTCGTCGAAATCTACGTCTGGTAGATCGTCCGTAAAGTGGCAGGTAAGTGGGGCTCTATGGTCGCTCGCGTTTGGAAAACGCTTCGGTGCGTGTAAGGCATATGGCTTTGCGTAAAAATCCTCAGTTTCAGCAAGTATCTCCGGAACTGACGTGACGGCTTCACCATTCGAGGTCAGTCAGTTTTGTCAGATGACTTTTCCCAGTGGTTTGTAAAGATTTTGAATTCCCTAATTCACTCAATCATCTTCTGTATGCGGCGAGTGTTCCAGCTTAGGTGGTCACGCCATACCAAGCTCCGAATCTTTTTGTGGAGCTACTGGGTATCTGACAAAGGAACCTCTTGTGTTTCTAGTCGAGGTCGCATCAGTTCCAGGGTTTAGCGTGAAAGTTTGGTTTTATCTAGTTAACTTTTCCGAAAGTGCACCATTCCCACTTCGCGTATAATCCCCATTATGACGTTTAAGTCCTCATAAACATTTGCCTCGGATTCGAGTGCAGGGAATCTGTTTTGCAGTTCCAGCTGGAAAGCATCATGTCCGGCTTGGGGCACAGTTATACGAAAAATAGACCTTACGTTGCGGTTCCGCTCGAGCTTGAAATTGATATTTAGGGTGCCCTTACAAGTCGGTGATCGCTTCCAGTATTATACGATATACCGCTTATTCATCACTAAGACCTGCCTAAATATGTGCTTCTTATCCGTCATGATGAAGTCCATTACGTTCTTAATATATATACAGTTACAGAAAAGGCAAGTAAAAAATCCGTAAGCAAGTAACGGGTCCGGAAAATAACAAGTGAAAAAAATCTGTTTTTAATATTGTTTTCAATATGGAGACGCTGAAACGGTATTGTGCCCCGGGCGCGAGTTAAGCTCGCTACGCCTCTGTATGGACAGATTTATAAACAAATATATACGTACACATATACGTACATATACACATATATACACATCTACGCTAACAAAGTTAAATTAAAAATAATTAAAATTATACCATCTCAGAAAGGTATTTGCGGACACGTTTCTTAAAAAGCTCTTTATTGGGGGCTCGTCGAAGTGAATCAGGAAGGCCGTTCCAGAGTTTTATGGCGTGTAGTGTGAAAGAGTTGGATAACAAACCAGTGCGGTGTGAAGGTAGGATAGGCGGATAGGTAGCCATTTATGCTTAGAACGGTATTGAGAAATGTGATCAAATTTACGGAGATTAAAAATAAATCGAATACAATTGTTTAAAAGACGATCTAATTTCTTTAAGAAGACTTCGGAAATGTTAGAGTAACATACATCAGCATAGTCAATACTTGGTAAGAGAGAGACTGCACTAACACAGTTTTAGTCCTAATAGATAAAAAAAATTGTGCCGATAAAGTGAACGTAACGAATACGTTACTTTACGGGCTATCTCAACTATATGGATGTTCCAGCTGAGTGTCGAATCCATATGAAGTCCTAGATTTTTAACTGAGGGCGTAAACGGTATGTCGATGTTATTAAATTTAACCGGTGGCGCATTACTGATATCAAATTCACTCAAATTGTGCTTGCTTCTAATCACTATTGCTTGTCATTTTTTAAAGTTGACATTAACACCGAATTTGCAACACCATTCAAAAATGTGCTTCAAATCTTTGTCAATATCGGCAATAGCAGAGCTAACACAATTTGGATTGACATGAGCATAGATCTGAAGATCGTCAGCATATAGATGGTAAGAGGAATAGAGGCAAAAAGTTATTAAATTAATGAATAAGAGAAAAGAATAGGTGACAGAATACCACCTTGTCGAACACCAGTTTTCAGGTCGCGCCATTCTAGTATTGTATTATCGATACTAACGGCGGGTTTTATATTTATATAATAACTAAATGATTTTTACTTTAATAAAACTGTAAAAATGTTGTGAAGTACTACATATATTTTTATAACGAAGTGTTTTGTTGTAGCACTTTTGTAAAGTTAAACTTAGTTTCAAGAACACATTAATTTTCTTCTTAATCCACTAAGAAATCCTATGACTTCGTCCCAAATTCTCAATATTTTCTAGCTACTAGAGGATCCAAATTTATATGGATCACAGATAGCGGTCTATCTAGTAAAAAAAAGATAAGCATTTTTTTACAAACAATAAGATAAGTACTAGAACTAGGTTACAAGTTATCTATAGGTATATTTAGTCTTTCATTTTCAGCATTTATTATCTTTTTGATTCAGATAAGGATTGTCTTTTTTTATTAACACAACGCAAGAACTAGTAACCTAAACAAAGATGGTTAATAACAAAAAATATCACATATATCACATTTCTAAGTAGTGTACCTATAATTGTATGTACTATTTATTTTGGTACATGCACATATTAAAGAATATACAAATTCTTGATTATGTTATATATTAGCTACTAAACCGATTTTAATCAGATTTGCACACCATGTGCAGTTTGGTCCGACTTGAAAGAAGGCGCATTATAAAAAGTACAACATATTCATGTTGACCAAAATTATTGTGCTTCAAGCTTCAAATCAACATTGATTTGAAACTAAATCGCCTTATATTATTAAGCTCTATTCAACACATTATTTATGAGATGTCGTTGACTTATAATATGACGAATCAAAATTTTGTCTATTATTTCTTAAACGTGTCGTGTAGCCAAAAAAATAGAAATACTCGAACCGAATACATTCGTCACCAAAACCGAATAATTCGGCCGAATAATGGCAAATAAGATGCCGAATATACGGAATACCGAATACTTACCGGATATTCGGCGCATCTCTAATTATTATTATATTATTATAATGGTAGTAGAAAATCAGTCGTACAGACAGGTCGTTTTTTTTACAAATTGCATCTTCCTTTTTCAAAAAACATGGCGGTCCACATCACTATTTTTCTAATACCTTCCTCCTTAAATAGTACTACAATGTAATGTTATATCATAACATAACTGTCTTAACATACCAACTTTATTTTTAAAGTTGTCTCGGTGTCAAATCACAATCCATTTTCCTATACATTAAATAAATTTGTGAAACATTTCATATTACCCTTTACAAACTATTAGTATGAAAATATGTAAGTTTATAATCTATATTATTAAAGTCGGTAACAGCACATATGTATAACAAATTTATATTAAATATTGTGATAACAGATGGATCCTGAATATACTCCGGATTTAATAGAGCAGAAGACTATCTTCGGATTGACTCTTGAACAGAGACGGAACGACGCGAAAATAACAGCAGATTTGTTCAAAAATGTTGTCACTAATAATAAGGACCTTCCATCCAACGCTGTCAGAGACCTCATAGTTGCAACCATTGCCTTGAAGTTCACACAGAGTAATTCTGTATGCTACGCTAGAGACGGACAAGTATGTATTCCTATTTAATTCTAGTACATAATTATATTAAAAGATTTAGAATTAAGGATTTAAATATTATTATACATATCTATAATGCAAGTCAGCATATTATGTCTTTTGATATTGCAAATTGATTCATGATTTGCTAGACATCCAGGAATATCATATAGGTCCCACGTTTATTTCTTTCGTTATATTTGTATTATGATAGTGTTATGATGTGTTGTGTGTGTGTGTGTGTAAGGTGGTAGGTATAGGCGCCGGTCAGCAGTCTCGTATCCACTGCACGCGGCTGGCTGGTGGCAAAGCGGCAGTGTGGTGGTTGCGCCACCACCCGCGTGTGGTTGCCCTGCGCTTCAAGGACGGCGTCACGCGCGCCGTCGTGTCCAACGCGATTGACAACTACGTCAATGGCACCGTCGGTGAGTGGTCAAATATAAGGGATGTTACTGTCTGATAATTTCCACTAAATGAGATTCAAATTGAATTACAGAAGGATGTTCGAATTATTATTATTTTTTTAAATCATGGAAGGCTTTATTAATTTTTTGATTTTTTTATAGGTTTGTTTTTTTTTCATAAACTTTAATATTGGTTCAAAGAGTTGTATGCATAACTATATTAAAATTATAAATTTACTGTACAATATATGATTATTATATAGTTATAAAAATATAATTAGTATTCGGAGATATGACCCATGGAAGTATACAAGAAGCGAAGAAACCACATAAGGGTATTTTTGATAAATAAACACATAATAATTTTATAGTTTACATAGCTATCGACCATTCCAACTATGGAACAAAGACAAAGAGTACCCTCACATACGATTTTTACTTACATCCTTTAGTACTTATTATACAACTAAAATTTACATGATTGTTTGTCGCTAAAGCAACGAAGCTTTTCAAGATGAATTTTGAGAGAGCCAAAAATAGGTACATTTAAAAAAAATACCCAATATATTTACATTACTGGGTGTCCGGTAATTAATGGATATTTTGAAATGTCTTACAGTAGTAGTAGTCGGAATTATAGCTGTATACAAAAATATTCCATTATAAATACTACCTTAAGTTTTTTCCTTGACCAGAGAAGAATAAATTCAATCATTGTCAATGCCTGATGAGTTTTTATTAATTTTCAATAGTTAGATACAAATTAATTCCAAAAAAAAACATTTTCTTTTCTTTCGTGTTTTTTCTACATTATTAACAATATTTTTTCAAAAATAAAATATACATTACAGACAACATTGTCAACATTTTGTTTTTTTTTAATTATTCAAAATTTAATTTAAGTAACTACATTTTAGGTACTGACTTGCCACTAGACCAATGGAAGAACCTTTTCGAAGGAGAGCCCCCGGCCCTACTCACCGCTGAGGAGAGAGATGCCTGGGCTAAGAAGATGGACAAAGTAGCCCTCGCTTCTGATGCCTTCTTCCCGTTCAGAGACAATATTGACAGAGCGGTACAAGTATGTATTTTTAATTATAGATGTTTAGAATATGTTATATTATTTTGTTAAATATAGCATATAAAATCATCAATATATAGGATATGAACCTATGTCTTCTCTCTCAGATACCTACTATCCTCTAGCAAATTGAGCCACCTTGTACGTGTCCATCTTGGATATTTTCGATATATGTGTGTGTGTGTTTGTTTGTGTATAACAATATTCTTATAAATATTGTAATCAAACCCTCTTTTGTAATATTAGCCTTGTAATAGTGACCTACAGATGATATTGAATTAATTATTTTTATTGTATGTCCTTATTTAATCTTATATATTATCTCTTAATATTTTCCTTTTGTTACAAAAAATGCTATAAACACTAATTCCGAGTAAATCAATAATATTGATATTCATGATAGAATATAAAATATATTTCCTCGTTTCCAGTGCGGTGTAGAATACATCGGCAGTCCGTCGGGCTCCAACAATGATAAGGAAGTCATTGACGCGTGCAACGAACACAATATCATCTTGGCTCATACTAATCTTAGACTTTTCCATCACTAAAAAATATATTACGGTTATTAAAAAAAACTTATTTCTTTATTTTTTACTTTTTAATATCTGTGTTAAGAGTAAAGATCTTAAAAATCGAATCCTATTGATCTTTTGTTAAAATGTTTTTTATATATTAAAAAAATATATTTTTAAGCATGTGTTTTATTACAATATATAGCGATTTGAGAATCAGATAACAATTCTATTTGGATTTATGTTTTTTTTTGCATGTTCCATCATTGAACACTATATGGTTGCAATATCAACACACATTCCCAATATTAAATGATTGCTTCAATCAACCATCTATGTTGTTGTGTTATGTATTATTGTTGGAACATTTATATGTTAAGTTTATTTATTTAAAAACTTTATTGCACAAAAAAAGTAGGTACAAATGGCGGACTTAATGCTAAAGCATTCTCTACCAGTCAACCGACATAGTAAACTGAAATTTAAAAATGAGGAGGCACAGTATAAAAAAATAAAAAACAATTAAAATAATGGAATGAATATCCATAAAACTACATATACGTACTCAATACAAACTAAAACATGTAACAATAATTTAGAGTATATAAGACTCATATACTGCTATAGAAATGAAGTATACTAAATATCTATAAATACATACAAATTACTAATATAATATACATACATAGTTATATTTAACCATATGGACAGATTTATAAACAAATGTATACATACACATATACATACATAACATACACATAACTAAAATTACGATTTCCATCTCAAGAAGGTATTTGCGGACACGTTTCTTAAAAAAGCTCTTTATTGGGGGCTCGTCGAAGTGAATCAGGAAGGCCGTTCCAGAGTTTTATAGCGTGTAGTGTAGTATCTCAACTATATGGATGTACCAGCTGAGTGTCAAATCTATGTGAAGTCCTAGATTTATAACTGAGGGCGTAAACGGTATGTCGCTGTTATTAAATTTAACCGGTGGCGTATTACTGATATCAAATTCACTCAAATTGTGCTTGCTTCTAATCACTATTGCTTGTCATTTTTTAAAGTTGACATTAACACCGAATTTGCAACACCATTCAAAAATGTACTTCAAATCTTTGTCAATATCGGCAATAGCAGAGCTAACACAATTTGGATTGACATGAGCATAGATCGTCAGCATATAGATGGTAAGAGGGATAGAGGCAAAAAGTTATTAAATTAATGAATAAGAGAGAAGAATAGGTGACAGAATACCACCTTGTGGAACACCAGTTTTCAGGTCGCACCATTCTAGTATTGTATTATCGATGCTAACGGTCGAATTTATACCTATAATTACTAAATTATTTTTACTATAATAAAACCTTAAAAATGTTGTGAAGAACTATATATATTTTTATAACGAAGTGTTTTGTTGTAGCACTTTTGTAAAGTTGAACTTAGTTTCCAGAACACATTAATTTTAAGTCCTAATCCACTAAGAAATCCTATGACTTCGTCCCAAATTCTTAATATTTTCTAGCTTCCAGAAAATTTGCAGACGAAAAATTTGTCAAAGCACCTGGATTTTTTTAAGGAAGAATTACGTAGCATATAGAACAGCCGAATTGATTTAAACTCGTCAAGAGGAACGTAAACGGATTGTATTTTATGACAAACATTATAAAATATATTCCTACAAATAAGTATTATATATATTAATTTATATCATTCGGCTGTATTTACGTTGATTGTATCTAGGGTTGCCAACCATACTTTATAATAAAGTATTATACTTTATTTTTGGTAATTATACTTTATACTTTTGCATGCAAATAAAGTTTGTGAAAATACTTTATTTCCAGGCTTTACTGCGATACATAGAACAAAATACTCATTATGGGTTTTATAGGTATGTATTTAACTATTTACCATATGAATTAGTACAGATGAACAAAACGATTTATAATTAACTAGCTGTGTCTGCGACTTCGTACGTGTAGATTTAAATTTTGATAAAACGTACCCTTTGTAATTACCAATGTATGTAAAATCTATAAATCATCTAACTGCTAAGTAGCGATGATACGATAATAAGAGATTATTAACTTATTTTTTTGTTAACTGATTGTTAAAAAAAAAACAAAATTTAAAGTGAATCCCATGACAATACATTCAGGAAAACTGCACCCAAATCGATTAGCGTGAACAAACATACAAACTTACAGAAGAACAGACAATATGAAAAACATTGTTTTGGGTTCTCTTGCTTAGGTAAAGGTCCCCCTGTATGAATTTTAGAAAATATTTTTTTTTGATGTTGTGTGCACAACTAAAAGACAAACAGACAAAGATTTAAATAAATGCTGAAAATGAATTCTGTTATTTTCAATGTACAAAGACTACTGCCCTACAGATTTATTACATGTATAGAACTTCCATTTCTGTACAAAATTAAAAAAAACATCATAGTGGATCTTTATAAGCAAGAGAACCCAAAACAATGGTTTTTCAGTTTGTCTGTATATCTGTATGTATGTGCACGCTAATCTCAGAAACGGCTTAACCAATTTGATTGCAGTTTTCAGACATATATAATCACAGTCCTCATTTAACATTTAATGTTTGTTTCATCTAAATCGGTTAAGAAATAAAAAAGTTATGTCAATTTATGGCAATCACGTAATAAGTACCATTAAAATCTTATTCTATACATGTAATAAATCTGTAGAAAAGTAGTCTTTGTACATTGAAAATATTTAAAAAAATATACCAGGATGTAAAGTGATAACTAACACATACATATTTTCACTTGTATACATACATACATAAGTATTTCCATCAATATTGCATAAAAGCCCGCACCAATAAGGCCTTAATATCTTGGAGACGACTGTTTCTAACCCGACTAAACCAAGAACCATCTCAACGAACCAGGCTTTCGATTTAAAAAAACCGCAATTAAATCTGACCACGCGTTGGGCTGCTTGAATGCCACAGACGGACACACTGATTCACAGATCAACAGGTCAAACTTATAACACCCCTTTTTTTGAGTCGTGAATTAAAAATGGTTTGGTTTTAGCGAACATAACTGGCTTTCCATACTTCCTAGCATGTCTTTGAAAAATGAAATTGAATTTGAACATTTTGAAATGGTAATAAAATTAATTAAAAACGAATTGTTTATTTATTTAAATTTCAATGTTGATTGTCAAACAAACTTTGAAACATTTAAAAATAGTAATAAATTTGAGCTTGTGGTAAAACCACATAAAAATACGTTTTTAAGGCAATAAAAGAATAAAATTTAAAAAATACTTTTTTTTCATTCAAATACTTTATTTTTTCCTATTCAAACCATTTTATACTTTATTTTCGTCAAAAGAAGTTGGTAACCCTAATTGTATCGGAATATGTCCGAGCATAGCGTAATCAGGCGACGAGTGCGCCTTGCTTCGAGCTAGAATGAACAAGAACCTCGGATGAATATAACATTAATCGGGCAATTTTGATACAAATAACTTGAATACATCACGATATTTTTATACATAATCATCATCCATGGTATCCAAATTTATATGGATCACAGATAGCGAACTAACTAGTAAAAAAAAAGATAAGCATTTTTTTACAAACAATAAGATAAGTACTAGAACTAGGTTACAAGTTATCTATAGGTAGGTATATTTAGTCTTTCATTTTCAGCATTTATTATCTGTTTGATTCAGATAAGCATTGTCTTATTTTATTAACACAACGCAAGAACTAGTAACCTAAACAAAGATGGTTATTAACAAAAAATATCACATATAGGTATCACATTTCTAAGTAATGTACCTATAATTGTATGTACTATTTATTTTGGTACATGCACATATTAAAGAATATACAAATTCTTGATTATGTTATATATTAGCTACTAAACCGATTTTAATCAGATTTGCACACCGTGTGCAGTTTGGTCCAACTTGAAAGAAGGCGCATTATAAAAAGTACAACATATTCATATTGACCAAAATTATTGTGCTTCAAGCTTCAAATCAACATTGATTTGAAACTAAATCGCCTTATATTATTAAGCTCTATTCAACACATTATTTATGAGATGTCGTTGACTTATAATATGACGAATCAAAATTTTGTCTATTATTTCTTAAACGTGTCGTGTAGCCAAAAAAATAGAAAACCGAATAATTCGGCCGAATAATGGCAAATAAGATGCCGAATATACGGAATACCGAATACTTACCGGATATTCGGCGCATCTCTAATTATTATTATATTATTATAATGGTAGTAGAAAATCAGTCGTACAGACAGGTCGTTTTTTTTACAAATTGCATCTTCCTATTTCAAAAAACATGGCGGTCCACATCACTATTTTTCTAATACCTTCCTCCTTAAATAGTACTACAATGTAATGTTATATCAAAAACTTTAGCAACCACAGCAACGCGTGGCCAGGTCAGCTCGTATTTAATAAATAAACAGGTCATTATTCAAGTAGTAATAATATCTACAAATAAACCTTGTTATCTGTAATAATTGAAATTAAACTATTAATACTGGATAAAAGATAAGAAAAATACCACTACTAATAATAATTTTATATTAATATAATAATTATATATTATTAATGTCTAGGTTTGTAAAAATGTCAAGACAAAGACTTCAATTGAAAATAGATACTTATTTATTAGTTACAAATAACGATGGCTGTCATTTTAGAAATTACGTCCTGACGTAGTTAGCCTGGATTCTGGAAACGAGTATTAATTGTATTTTTTATTGTTGTTGATTATTAATTAGCTTTTTGTTTAACACAATTATATTTAAGTATCAATCAACTAATGACCTATTCTTTATCTAATAATACTTCTTTGTTGTTTACGTAATTTCTGTGTTAATTATTCTTGAAATAGTTTTTTTTTATATCAGGTATTACTTTGAGGACAGAATATGTAAAACTAGAAATATGTAAGATTTAAAATATAATATAAACACCCATAAATCTATTTAAATCAGGAATTTTCTGTA
Organism: Napeogenes sylphis; assembly: GCA_959347405.1. Classification (NCBI taxonomy): domain Eukaryota; kingdom Metazoa; phylum Arthropoda; class Insecta; order Lepidoptera; family Nymphalidae; genus Napeogenes; species Napeogenes sylphis. Next base: position 20,785,933 of record OY365788.1, on the reverse strand, counting down.
GGTAACTACTCTTTTAAATTTCAAATATTTATTTATTTCCAGTATTTTATTACTTAGTCGTAACTCGGTATGAACTATATTTAATAAAGAAAATAGTATTCTATTGGCTATTTAATTTTTCAGGGTCATAACCACTTATAAAAGATAAATAAGTAGGTACCTATATAACAAATTTTATTTACAATTTAACGGCAGAGAAATAGAGTACGCCTAGCTAAATAAAAAAAAACAAGAAAAAAACAATAAATTCATAAATAACTTCTAATATACTTAAAAAGGCAAGAAGCAAAAATATACATGCAAAATATTTCTAAGCTAGGGAACCACTCCACATCGTCTTATCATTTCAACATACCCAACGCTTAGGGTGATAAAAGTATTATTTTATCAATTTCCAAGAATCACGGCAGTATAGGTTTGTTTGTTTTTATTACTTTTAAGAAAGGTGTAGACTTTTAAAACACAAATATTTCTTCAAAAACATTAACTGATTATATAGTAATTGTTAAAACTTAATTCGATAAAATATATTTTTTAGTATAATATTATTGCTATAAATCTTCAATTTGACGATAACAACGTATAAATGAAAATTATGTGATTATCTGTGAAATAATTACTTATTTTAATATTGAGTTTTCGAGTAAAACAAAAATATGATATTTAATTGATAGGACATGTTATTGTGGCAAAGGCCGGGGATTTCTGTGACTCATACATATGTACGTATAAATATTTCATAAGCTGAATTGGTTCTTCCCCGTGCACGCTTTCGTCATTCTCTCAGAAGTATATGTATATGTATACATATATGAATATTGCACTGCTTGACAGTCGGTCAGTGTTGCCACAAAAAGTTTTACCATATATATGGTAAGTTATTTTAATTCTACTTATTCTAAAATTATTTTTGTAAGTAAATCAAATATAATTTTAATAAAATATACAGTTGAACGAATTAATATAGATAATAAATTTATAATAGTATATGCTTGTTTGTTTAGTAGCTATTAAGATATCATTTATAATAAAAACGATAAACCGACATTTTTTCATTAAAGTTAACTAAATAAATTCCAGCAGAGTATTTACCATATTGAATTTATTTTCTTTGGTCTTATTTTTTACCTTGGGAAGTTTTAATTTTAAGTTTAGCAGCATTATTCAATCCGTCATTCGGTAAATAATTCGTCAAACTCCGACTGCAAAAGTCAGAAACCTAAAGTTTATTATTTATATAGTCAGAAGTCAGAAGAGAACTAGTAGTAAAAGTTATTAACTGCTTATTACCTAACTTGAAAGGTCAAAGGGACGAGTAACGACTTCAAAGTGCGTTCAGTTTTTATATTGTGTGTTCGTTCTACAGATCACTTCAACCGGTCCATGATTTATTTACATAATACATTTATGTGTTGCATTGTTAAACATAATATTGCACATAAATAAAATAACTATAGTGTAAAATAATATAAATAATAGTGTCAAAATAAAGTTGAAAAAAGTTTTTGTGCATGCAAAAGTTACGCTGCAATAATGTCTGGAAGTGACCAGGATATGAGCGATTCCAATTTGGAATCACCTTGTTCGCAATCTGATTCGCCATACAGTTCTCCGTCACATCAAGTGCCTCAACTGGCTAATTACATTTCGGAATTGTCATGTGCTGAAAATGCAAATGTCCCAAGAGGTAAGTTATAATTAAACTAACGTAATGTGTTTTAAAAATATGTTTTTTTTTAAGTTTTTTTGCATTTATTACTAAGATTTGTTTTCCATTTGCGAAAACGTACTGTTATGTTGCATTATACTTATTGAAGTATTTTGTTGCCATTTTGTGGCCAGATATAATTATAACAAATACTAAACTGCACTTTATTAAGTGACTAATATATTAATAGATCATTCATAACATTCTACATATATGCAATCAAATTAAAGCTCATATGAAATCATTACTTTTAGATGGCCCGTACCTATGCATTGTGGAACAGCCACAGAATCACTTTAGATTCAGATACAAAAGTGAAATGATTGGTACACATGGTTGTCTACTTGGCAGATCCCATACTACCAATAAATCTAAAACTCATCCAACTGTTGAGGTAAGATTATACTAGTAATTTATATTTGATACAAAAATTATTTTATATATTTGAACAAGCCACATTGAGTTTATTTTAAAGCAATTTTGTATATTCCTCTATCATTATTTGATTTTATTATTATTTACTTTATTGTACACCAGAAAAAAACACATAGACAAGTAGTACTATACATATGTTATACACAGGAGAATCCTAGAGGGCACAGGTACAAATCCCTGAAAGTATCTATATTTATTTAAATAAGCTTCACATGGCTATATATGTTCAAAAATATATTTTTATATATTAAAATTGCAATTCAGAGTTCTTTCAATTATTACTTTTATTGTGAAGTAGAACTTATCATTTCATTACCATAATTATGACAAATCAATATTGGTTCAGTAAAATATACTGATATTTTATTTATTTACAATATAAAAGACAAGAAAAGAAATTAGCTATGCACTAGTACTTAAACTTATGTATATTAATTATGTATAGCGTTTATCCCTTCTTGTTATTTATTACCATAAACATTGTGTTTGTTTAATATTAACTAATCTACAATTTTTTTTTGGACTTGTCTTGGTTGATTACATTGTAACTGAAGCTTTGGTATCTCTGTTCTTAGAAATTACTTTTTTGCAATCTAAATATAACTATGTCCTTGAGTTGAAATAGTCATTACTTTATATAACTGCAATTTTATAAATAAGTTTATAGTTTGTTTGTAGAACTTGTAGATTTTAATATCTGTACTAAAAAAAAGTTTCAAGATAATGAAGCTTAATTTATTTCTTTAATTAAACTAAAGTTTTAACAATGAAGGTAATTTAAAATAAAGATTTGAAAAAAAAAAGGTAAGGTTAGTACTTTAATACCTTGTCACTAAGGAATGGTTAGTTTATTGTTCAATAATTATTAAAAAACAGAAATGTCATATAAGATAATATTGCATTGTTGATACCCGAGTCGAATACAAAGAACTTTATAATTTTGTGAATCTTGCTTCAGCTTAGAAACTATACTGGGAAAGCGTTGATAAGATGTAGGCTGGCGAGACATACTTGTGGTGATGAACATCCACACAAGCTACTTGAAGATGATCAGGACCGAGATGTCCATAGTTGGCTGCCGGAAAAGGGGAGCTATAGAGTCGCGTGCGTTCAATATATTATCAATATATTTCTGTATATAATACGTAATTTAATTGTCAATTTAGTACTAAATACAGTACACGACTAGTATTATTACTAGTATTATTTAGCTTTTAAAGCAATGATTAATAAATGAATCACTGTTTTATGTTAAATAGTTCTTTAGTTTAATTGGTTCAAATGATCATGATCATAACTTTAATGTTTTGTACATAATCTTATTATTGTTTGCTTATAGATTCAGAGGAATGGGTATAATACATACCGCGAAAAAAGATGTAGCTTCATTATTGTATAAAAAATATTCTCTCGAGAGACCTGAATCTACTTTTGACGAAAATAAGGTAATTATAATTTTGATGACATAAAAAAAAGCTTTTCGTATAAGATAAATAAAAAAAAATAACCTCAGGAAAAAAATATAATAGTTTTTTTTTTACTTATTTTGTCAATCTGTCTTTATATTCTTTACATTCAGGTAATTTTTTTTTGCAAAAAAAAATTTTTTTTTTTTATTTATATTCGCGTAAAACTTAATTACCGATTGAAATATTGTATTCCGTGGGAAAGGTTCTACAGCAGGTTCTGGTAAATGTTATCAGAATACAACATGTAAAAGTTGAGTAAGTTGCTAAAAACGATTGCACCAATTTCGCGTAATTGGAAGCATAACTAATGTACCAATGGGATAAGAATGGAAAGGAAATGATATTTTCCGGGGCTATTTTTGCAAGTATCCGAGAAGTGCTATAGAATTTACTATTTATCAATTTTGACCATGCTACTTAATACACTTAATACTATGATTGTTTTAAATCTGATTTTTATGATGATTTAGATCTTTCAATAATGATATTTGTAAAACCAAAGTGATTTTTACAACAGTAAATAACTGTCGTGTAGCTGTATTTACAAGTCATCTTATCTAAGATATTTAATACGAAAGACGTTACAATCATAGATTTATCTAAATGACGATAAATAAAAAATGTATATCGTATACTAGTCAAAAGAAAACAAAATTTAACGAAGTAAGCAGAAGCCTTAGTACCTATTATGATAATCGTACACGAACGAAACTTAATATTTTATGACCCTGGTCACGATAGATAAGGCATGTTTATAACAAAAGGCACAGACGTTCGTTGCATAAACAATTTGTCGTTACCAATTATAACTTTTAGTATAGTACTTAGAGTTTCGACCTCTGTTTTTAACCGACTCCAAAAAAGGGAGAGGTTCAATCCGAATCTGGTTTTAATTTAAGCATTATAACATTTGATTAGATGATTTCAATTCTATTTAGTATTCTATTTCTAGTAGTTAGTAAGTAAAGTGTTAATTATTCATTATATAAAAATATAGTAAAAGGTTTAACATTCAAATAATCCATTTATTATTTATTAAGTATATTTGATAACTTATGTGTACGTGTCATCCGGAAGCAAAATGAATCCGGAAGCAAAATGATATCCTGCGAATATATAATATGGCCTTGACGATTCCTTCGCTGCGGGTGAATTTATTACGATAGGTTATAACTTGTGACATTTGCTGTCAGCTGCGATAAAATATTAACCGCGAAATAATGTCCTGTTATAAACATGTATCATCACATCAAGGTTGTTATAATTTTTTTTTTAGGTAATATTAATGATGTTTATTTATTTATTTATTTTGATTCTTTATTTTAAAAAGGAAAATATAACCATTACCTACCATAGGGATTTGTCTATAAGACATGAAAAAAATACCTATATATATATTTTTTTTTTAATAAAAATAATAAAGCAATTGTTATGTTATAATATTCTTGTTTATAAAGATGGTTAATACATAATTAAATTGAGTCGATAATAAATTGAAATAACAATTAACATCCTTATCCTTAAAAAATATCATAAACGCTTAAATAATAATTAATTAATGCTATAATTATTTATGATAATTATTTAATATCTTATTGTTATTTTGTTGGTTGAATAAATGGGTCAATACATACCTAAATCAATTGTATTAAAATGTTATTTATTTTGACAGAACAAAGTATTCGTTTCTTTGAACTAACAAGAAAGAAGTCATTATTTTATCGCTTATCAGTTTGTTAAGAAACAACATTCTTTATTTTACTACCTGTTACCCTCGACTCTTTCCAAGTGGGCTACAAGAGGGTACACATTTGGATCATTATTTCAGAACTAATTTCGAAGAAAATTTCGAACCCGGCAATGAAACAACAATATCTTTATATTTTGCTCAATTTAAGGCACTTTCTAATAGGTACTCGTTACAAGGGTCTAAGTCTAAAGCTAAAAAATAAAAAAAATATATGTAGTTCCAGAGAGTAGCACTTTGTAAATAAGCTAAAAAAAACAATAAAAAGAAATGATATCAAATGAAAAAACCGGAAGGTACTTCCAGAGATTAGCGCGTTGTAACCAAAACAAACACATTTGCTTTGTTACATTACATGTATGTTACAGTAAGCATGATTTAGTAAAAACATAATATTTCTAGTTTAGTTTAATTCCCGCTTGCATAAAGGACGCTCGTCTTAACATTATTTATTAAAGGGATTAGTGGTTTACAATGTTCTACTGTAATGGATGCGGTATGTATATATTTTTTTTTTATTATAATTTTAGCTCAGATTGAGATGCGAGAATGAGGCGAAAAATATAAATTTGAATATAGTGCGACTGAAATTTAGCGCACACGATCCTTACACTGAAGCAGAGTTATGTCCGCCGGTGTTTTCTGAATGGATTCAAAATATGAGTAAGTCTTAACAAAACAAATGTCTTATGAGTTTGCTCCTCATTGAAACTTTGATAGTTATTTTTATCAAATGTCCTTGCAGGTTCTGAATCATTTTGACAATTGACATTTAACAGAGACACTAATATATTTTAATATTGTTTTTGTGTAGAGAGTGCGGCAACAAACGATTTGAAGATATGTCGGATCAGTCGATGTGTTGGGCGACCGAAGGGTAATGAGGACGTCTTCATTTTTGTAGAGAAAGTAAATAAAAGTAAGTTTTTATTATTTACACAACTTTATAATCACGTTTTTATGAGTTGCAAAACAACATTGTATATATGGTGTTTATTTAATTATATAGTGATATGTGACTTATGTGTCATGTTGCCTTTTTTTTAATAATTGTTATTATTTATTTTTTTGTTTTATACAATCTGAGTTATTGTTTGTCAACATTCCACCGATGGAATGTGGAAATGTAGTGATTGGTGGTAAGGCGTATTAACCTAGCAACCTCTTTACTTTTCTCATGAAGACCACCCACATTGTATTCGGATCACACCAATTGTCCGGTCGTATTTGTACTAAAAGCCATATAAAGCACTCTAGCAATAGTGGTGCAACTTGACATAAAATAAAATGGTCGACAGATAATATAAAAATAATAATCCTAGCAATTTAAACTCCGTATCACCATGTAGTTAAATTGAATTACAAGTTCTTTTTTCTGAATAACATTTATGAGTCACCCACACTAAGCTATTTTCCTTATCAATATTTTTATATATTCAAATTATTTAAACCTTATAACTTCTCGATCATTATAATATAAGTCTGTTCTGAACACTTATCTAAGGGGTCGTCTAATTGATTATCTTTACGTGTTAATGTACGTACCTATATTTATTTATATCCGTACTTATATATATTTTATTATTAAAATTTATTCTTTAGAATTTTGTTGTCCTTTTCTGTTGTTTTTATTTTTTTTTGTTTTTGCACGCCTACCAACATCCTCTCCTGTAAATACCTATTCGTTGATTTGATTTGATTTTATCATCTTCCTTCTATTATTCTTCTATTATTTCTAGTGTGACAAATACACTCACAGTCCAGCCTATGTCTGTTTCCTCACTATATGTATAATAACTCTATAGATTTACGTCGCTGTTTTTAAAAACTATATAAGTGTCAAATTTGAAATATACATGTTAGCTCCATAGAATTATTATACATAGAATAGGGAAGTCGTAGGCAGGCCTAAGAGTGTCAGAATCACACGTGCTAGAAAGAAAGACATATAGTTAGCTTCATTGGCTTTCTCTTTTTATTTCGATGGTCACATTTTAGGCTGGCTTCCCTATTCTATGTATAATAACACTATCGTTAAATCCTAATTATTGTACAGATTAAATATAAATATTTGTGACATTTGCAGAAAACATTATGATAAATTTCTTTGAACTGGATCAGTATGGTGAAAGACGTTGGTCTAAAAAGGGTAATTTTATACAAAGTGACGTACACCATCAGTACGCTATTGCATTCAGGTAAAATATATTTTCAACATTTATAAAGTAAATTTAAAACATACTATTATGTATATCAAAATGTTTATAAATTTTAGTGAAAGTCTGTCTGTCTTTAGCAACATGTACATATACAATATATGATAATTAATGGTTCCTGACTGTTTCAAATTATATTTTTTATATCAATTTACAGAACCCCAAGTTATGAAGATTTAAAAATAACATCAGACGTAAAAGTTTTCATAGAGTTAGTTCGACCAAGCGATGGCAGGATAAGTGAGCCCAAAGAATTTACCTACAAAGCCGAACCTATTTACAGACATAATAAGAAGAGGAAGATCAATTCTGCATTTTCTTCTTTAGAAAGCGGCTCAGGTGAATTTTCTTTATCATAATTAACCTTATAATAACTTGTTTGTAATTTTTTTTTATATATATTTTTTTGTAGGTACTTCCATAAAAAGTTTCAGTGATCTGCCAGCAACTGTGGAATATGCGAGTGTAAGTTTAAATGTGTTTTTTTTTTTAATTAATTTTGTATGTCAGTTTTCTAATTTTTGTGATTTTTCAGCAGCAGTTCAATAATATGAATAATATTTATATGGATATTTCAAAAAACGTTCCTGATTATAGTTTAAAAGTAAGTAATACAATAAAATAATAAAATATAACGCAATTAGGATTAGTTCTCTTAAGATCGTTCTTTTAAGATTTTCTCGCTATTTTATTTTTCTTATAGACCAAAAAAATCCTCCTGATTAACTCGTAGTATTTATATTTCTATGTGAATATGTGTGCCCAAATGTTGAGTCATGGTTTACAGTAATGTTATATTGTTTTCTTAAAGCCAATTCTTAAAATGTAAGTCGTAGAGTTTATGGACAGAAAGTAGAGCGTGGAAGGTGCAAGATGTAGAACTTGGAAGGTATAGAAAGTAGAGCTTGGAAATGGAATGTAGTAGTGCTTGAAAAGTGTAGAAGGTAAAGCTTGGAAGGCTTGGAAGAGATCTAGGTGTAAAAAGAAGAGTATGCGACAACAAGTAGAATTTCAATCTCTTACAAAAAAGTATCTATAGCTTTCGTATGTTGGAGAAAGCTGGATGTTCGAACCTCTTCTTTTATATTCTGTATCCTTGTTCCTTGTTCCTCCTTCAATTTCTTTATAATGACAATGTTGCTATATTTACCACCTGTTCATGGACGATGACTCAACCAAATATCTGGTGTATTATTAGTTACAATTAAAAAAATATATTGTAGGTACCTCAAAACCAAATTGCTCCAACGGATGAAACAATGATAGCGGACGCGTTGTTACAATCGTACGGGGGTTCGAATATTGTGGAACCTGTTATTATAAGTCCTTTATTAAGCCAACCGAATGTCCCTGGACCTCCCGTTCTGCATCTACACTCGTCAGAACTGGAAAGAGTATTAGAACGAAATATTGATCCATTGGAAGATAAAAAACAGTTCTGGTCTAAAGATTTTGGTGGTGAGTTATTTTAATAATATCACAGGACAAATTACACAAATTGATCTAACCCCTAAGTAAGCAAATTATTTGCTTGTGTTGTGTGTTAGACAACGATACAAATACATAGAAATACACATATAAATACTGAGAATATATTTAATAAACAACCAAACCCAGAAATACAGACATCTCATCACATTCATGCCATTGCGTCGCTATACGTTAGGCGTCTGCGCTAACCACTCGACCAACGGGGTGGTAATTTTATCATTTATTTTATCTTTTCTATAACACCCTTACTTAGGGGTTAGATCAATGTATGTAATTTGTCCTGTATTACTATTATTATTTTCAAAAACAATAAGCACTACTTTTAACATCAAAATCAGAATAATCAATATTCAGATATTATAATTTAAAAAAAAAAATCTTATGATTTTTTTCTTTCTCTTTAGAATACTTTGAAAACATGGACAGCAGTATCATCGAGGTAAATATCTTTTGTTTTAATATTGTTTGGTCTAAATAGATATATATATATATATATATGTTGATAATTATTAATATTGTAGCCTGGAGAGATGGCATTTATCAAGACTTCAATGATGGTGTCAGATTCTGCAAGACAGAACGATAAGGTATGTTATACATGTATACATTTAAAATTATAATAATAATGAAATAGCTGTATAATGTAATATTTTGTAAAAAAAAATAGACCTTGTGTTCCAAAAAAATATATAATATGTGTTAATTAGTAAGTACAGGACAAAACTACTAGACGGATTTTTATAATTATTTTGTTATAATAAAACTATAATGCCGCAGTCATTGCTTGATTTAATTTATCAAAAAAATTTGTTAATGTCTCAAAGAAATATTGAGTTCTGAACAGTTTTTATTTACCTTTTTCCAGGATAAAAAGAGCAATGAAGAATTGAAGGTAGAGATTAAAGAAGAACCCAAAATCAACATCAAAAAGAAGATTCCTAGTGAATACACCGCCTTTTACAAAACTGAAGACGGAATTGAAGTAAAGAAAGTAAGTACACATTATTGTTAAATAATATTATAATGTTAATACATTCATTTATTTTTTATTATCCATTTTTTTTGTTTCTTTTTTGTTTCTAAATTAACGTTAACAAATCTTAAAACCTGTCATTTGACAATTTTCCTTCATAAAAAAAATTAAAAAAAAACTCACTTTATTAATTTTCCACAGAGAAAATATAATATACAAGTGCCATTTATATCACTTGATCCGAACAAATTTTATTGGACTCTATAATAATAAAAAAAGAAAAAATATCAAGATTAATCAGTTCACTATAAGGACAAATCATATGTACATCATTTAATTTTAATCAAGAGCTCTTTTTTATTTTAAATCACTATTTTCTTTGTTGCCATATATAGTTTGTTATTTTAGTTTTAAGCTTTCATTAATTATATAAAACCTATTTTACATTTAATACACGATCTCTATTTGTTTTTAGTTTTAATAAAGAGTTTTTATTATACCATGTTTGTATTCCTTTTTTTTCTATTTATTTTTTTTTTGTTTTCGTATACCGATCAAGAAGTAAGGTTTGACTCGGCAACAGATTTTTTTTAATCCGTAAATATACCCAAGAATATGAAGATATATTAGTTTTAATAGTCTGTTTAACTATGCAAAAAAAAAAACTACGTCAATGGTTAACATCATTAGATTTTTTAAAACTGTTCTATTTTTAAAAATGGTACCTAATATCGGTTCTAGTTGATCAACATTATACCTTTTAATATTAAGTTTAGTATAAATAGCTCAGTTCATTAACTATTATAGCGCAAGTTTTATAAATGGCTTGTATATTTGTAGCTCGTAAAGGAATTATGCGAAATGATCAGAAACAAAAGTGGATACAAGAAGCAGGTTGTGAAAAACAAACTAGAGAGACTGTTTGAGATGAGATTGTCAAATGGAGATACGTAAGTATATATAACAAATACTTATAATAAACAAAATTACTTAAAACATAACGAAATATATTTTCCATTTTTTTTTTTTTTTAATATTTTTCTTGTTTTAGTTTTTTTTACGTCGATATTACGCCATTAAATTTAAGTTTTATACCTTCTCTTACAGTTTCCTCCACATGACTTTGAGTAGCAATCAACCCAGTCTGGAATATATAGTGAAACTTATCCATAATATGAAGATGACTAAACTATTGAACTTAAAGAATAATTTAATGCAGACGATACTGCATCTGGCGGTCATTAATGATTCTCCGAATTTAGTATCTTTTCTTGTATCCAAAGGTAATAGCGATATTTTTTTTATGGTTTTAAAAAAATCCAAAGAAAAGTACTAATTACGAGGTTCTTAATATGACGTTTTAACAAATATAATATTTCAATTTTAGATTTTTTTTTGCGGATATTAAGAATTATTTTTTTAATCAGTAAATGGATATCGAAAGTTTGACAAAAGATTTTCTTTAGTCATCAAATGTAATACCCTACTTACAAAAAAAGTATCATTACTGCCTGGAATACAATTTTGTATTGCCAAAGAAGGTTAAACCTTAAACATTTGTCTTATATAAAAAAAAATTGTATTCTACAATAAAAAAAAAACACAGGTTGTAATCCGATGGAGGAAGACGACGAAGGAAACAACGCTCTGCATTATGCAGTGATCTGTCAAACATGTCTTGGACCACTGCTGGACTCCATCAAGAGCAACAATGTTAGCTACGATATCAATGCATACAACAATGGTAATATATACTACAATTTATGTGAATAATTTTTATGTGCATTTAACCAAGTGTGTACTCTAAAACAATATAATCTACCGTAAAAATCATTTACTTAACACTTTACCGCGCTACCTTGTTAGCTCATAATGTTAATTGGAATTTATTACTTGTTTTCTAATTCTTTATGTCCAGTTATGTATGTCCAAACTCTTTGAAGTTTGTGGGAGAGTCGGTTCTTCCAGTTCCACTGGTTTCCGAGTCGGCCCTATTTTTAATTTTATGTAGCACATTTATCATCTAATATTACATAAATATTAGAAACCAAATATCCCCCTCAACCTCCACAATACTCTTCAGAGAAGCAGACGGCGCTGCACCTGTCGTCTGTGTACGGGTGTCCTGTGAGCGCGGCGCGGTTGCTGGCGGCGGGCGCGGACGCACGCGCGCGGGACGGGGACGGACGCACCGCGCTGCACCTCGCCGTCTATGACGACTGCGAGCCCGTCGTCAGGACGCTGCTGCAGCCGCAGGTGAGCGGAAGAAGGAGATGCATATAATATCATGATATCCTCTTCCTTTAAGCCGACCTGTGTTTTTGGGGAGATTCGATTCGCTCCTGGAGAAAGGAGGACGGCCATTTGATTCGCTTCATTACCGAAACTAGACTAGAAATCTACGCCCATAGTATGCGGGATGGTATTGAGTGGAGAATTACCTCGATCGAACTACATACGAATTCTTATCAAATTCTTACATTTGAAGTCTACTATTTAGTGACACTTTTATGTACTTACTTACTCCTGAAGTATCTTGCTTTATCGTTTGATTTTTAATTCAAGTGATTTTAATAAAAGAGAAGTTATGTTTGTTATAATGATCTTGATTTTCAGTGCGATGTTGACGCAGTGGACGGTAAAGGCTTTACGGCACTACAAGTAGCCTGTGATAGTGAAATAAGAGAAAATACCAGAGACATTGTTAAACTTCTACTTGAAAAAAAGGTATAAATCAAATTTGAGAATTTAAAAAAGCACAAATTAAAAATACTAATTTAACTTTTATTATTTAATAGGCAGATCCCACAAAACACGATAACAACTATCCTGCCTGGAAGTTGGCTCGTGATAAACCGCAGATAGCAGAGCTCATACAGAAATACGTCACCCCGCAAATGATCATTGATGACGATATTAAATCTGAGCCGGAAGACGAATTTGACTCAGCGGAAGAAGGGGTAACTTATTAACTCAATTTTAAAAAATCCACCCGGTAACTATTTCTTGGAAGGCATGGTATAAATTCTGTACAAACCAATTTTACATATGTTACGTCCCATCTCATATGGAATTCCTAAGTTTGTTATTGGTTCTACTCCAAGAACCCCGTTTTTGGAATCATTCGACATATGTATTGTATGTCTATATGAAACAAAAACCTTCCAATATATTGGAATCGAATCATATACAAATAATTTCCAATTGAGACTGGTTTCGACTGGCACATAACCTTGTTACTTGTTACATAGTAACTGTACTTAACAGGCGCAAACATTTTTTTTATTAATTTTGTTATATATATTTCAGGAACCTGAACCGGATCTAACCGCATTACAGATATACATAGATCGTGTTGCCGCCTTGTTAGATAACAACGGAGGTTGGGTACAATTGATGAAGAAGGTACAAAAGGAATCTTATCAGTCTTGGTACAGCGCTACTAAAAGTCCCACTCGTACACTATTGTACAATCTTAAGGTAGTAAAAATAATACATCACAATATAATATACACAAAGAAGAAGAATAATTATTATTGCTATAAAATGTGCAACAGACATAAACAAAGACTAAAGTCAATGACCTTACTTAATCCCTGAGACTAAATTGTATCCCTAACTAAATAATCGTTTTATATTTATAGATATGTTACATTTCATAATCGATTTAAAAGTTAAGTTAATACATACAATATCTTTACAGGAAACTGAAGAGATTTCGTCAAAATCGTTGGCTTTGATGTTGGAGGATATAGGACAGTATGAAGCCGCGAACATCATAAAAGCATGCATTGGAGAATGTTATTAAAGAATAAATCGCGGTTATAAAATACAAATGAATTAATAATTCCATGTATAAGTGTACCTTAAGTACAATCTATGAAGTTACTTCTGAATTAAGATTATTTTTTTACTCTATTTTAGTATTTAATTAGTAAGTATGTATATGTTGATAAGTAAGTTTTATACAAATATGACATTTTTTTACAGTAAACCTTAATTAAATAAGTAAGGTTATGATTTTGTTTTAAATTAAATTATTTAAAATTCATGTGCCTTATAAATTAGTATAATTACCTTATAAATCATACACAAATATCAGCAATATTTGTATATTACAATCTTACATAGATAAATGAAATTAATTATATATAAGTTTTTCATTGCAACTTTGGTATGTAACTAGTTTTTTCATAGGACCATTAAATTTTAGGGATAAAAGAATTCCTATAGCATTTTTCGTTTAACATTTGAGTTTTTTTACAATTCATTAGTAGTATAGTAGCAATATGAATTGAATATTTGTTTTTATTTTGTTATTAACCAGTGATGACTCACCACTGCAGTAACTTAATGTAAGTAATACTTATACGAAGTATGGCGTTAGAATCCCGATTGACAAAAATACTTTTTAAATGATGTATAAAAATAAAATCTAATCAAATTGACTAGTTATTGATTATATCTATTAATATGGTAGCCATGTTATGATTTTTTTTTTGTAATGTGAAATAAAATTTCATCAGCATGGGCAAGAGTCGAATTTGTGATCTCTAGGATATAAAACATTTTTCGAGATATATCAACGACCAACGTTTTGTCATAACTGTTTATGAAAGCATGATTTGTTACAAAAACAAGACGTAATTTGATTTATTTTTATTAAAACAAAAAAAAAAAATAAGAATGGTAATGTGATCTAAGAATTCTAGATTCCATCATCAAATTTAATGACGTGATTAACGAGTAAGGAAAAATGCAATTTTTTGGTACTATAATTAATAATAAGGCTATAAAATAATTTTGTATCTTGGTCTCTGAAGAACCATATTATATTAAAAAGTTAATAACCTACAAAAGCTACTAATAATTCTAAGGATTAGCAAATCTATATACAAATCAACACTATTCTGTTAAATCTGTTGTTATACATATAAAAATCGCATTGCCTTTAAATAAGTGTAAAATAAGTAATTTTCTTGCTAGTTTTTATCTTACGACGGTAAGGCTCAAATAAATATCAACCCCTCTGTTGTGAAAATATATCATCTTTAAATTTCTCACCAGTAAAAAGGAACAACTATTGGGAAATATAATATTAATGGGGAAAACATATTGGGTTGTTTTACTTTCTCCGATTACTTTGGTTTTGTATTTTAGTTACCTAATAATTATTTAGTTCAAAATAGTTCTACCACAGCTATAAAACTATTTATCATTTCATTATTATCGGATTATTAAGATGTCATATTTTAGATATAAATATTATTAGAAAATTAAATACCCTAAATTTGACTTTTTCAATGATAAAATTATAAATTTTCGTTTCGTCTGTGAGTTAAATATGACAGATAACACAATTCCCAAAGATTTTATTATTACGACACCAAGTATGTAGTACCTGAATAAATGTCACCTAACCCAGGTTAACAATTGTGAATTGTATTGTTGCTGTGCTGGTGATAGTGGGTTTGATGATTGATCCATGTGAAATTTAGTAGAATACTATTATTCTTACATCTAAAAATAATAGAAGTCCCTATGATTTCTATTATTCTTGGCATATAATGTTGAATGTTTGGTAAATACCAGTATTGCTATGCTGTATTCTGTAATCAAAGTGTTAATCGACATTAAAGTAACTAATTATTAAATAATTTAAATTATTATTGTTAAAAAAAAATTATAATATAAGGTTTACTTTTACTTATATAGTATAAATTATATTGGTTTGTTTCAATTTAATTAAAAAAAAGGAATAATCATTTTCGCTTATTTTATTTTATGAAAAAAACAAAAATAGATATATTTAACCGCCCCGTTGGTGAGTGGTTAGCGCAGACGCTAACTTGTCACGCCGCAATGGGCTCGGGTTCGATTCCCGGCAGAGACAGGCATTTATGTGATGAGCATAGATATATGTGTTTCTGGGTTTGGTTGTTTATTAAATATATTCTCAGTATTTATATGTGTATTTATATGTGTTTTTATCGTTGTCTAACACTCTTAACACAAGCAAATAATTTGCTTACTTAGGAGTTAGATCAATGTGTGTAATTTGTCCTGATATTAATATTATTATTTTCTGTTTCAAACTTTGCAACAAGTAATGTATTTCATATAAATAGGTACATATTTTATATTTTTTTAAAAACCTTTAACACAACTTAGAGCAGAAGTAGTGAACTGCCTTACACAGCGGCATCGCTATCAGCTGGTATACTATGGTCCAAAAATCAATATATTAGAAAAAGAAAAAATCAAAGTCAGAGAGGTGTCGAAAAGAAGATGGGGCAGTTAAGACTTAAGTTGTAGCCAATGGAAGGTCAAGGCCCAAATGTTGGATAACAATGAAGAGGAAGAGCCTCTAATTATTATTTTTTTAATTTATCGCACAGGAATCAGGATATAGCTTCGATAAGCCCCATGGTTTCACAAGCAATGAGAACCTTAGTAGTCCTAGTACTATTTACTATTTAGTTTCAATACTATTGATTTTATAGTACTCTGTGCTATTGATCCCGCCCGTACCGATATATAGTTAGTCAATTCACGAAGACGCGCCCCACTATTCCTCATAACCGTTTATACTTTATAGTATATGTTGATATGTTTTGTCAATGTTGAGAATTATCGGTACACACTATTACCTATGAGTGCAAACGCACACTACAATGAATAGACTAATCGGAAGAAAGCGTCATGGTCACAGTGAAAGATGCTCTTCTTCAATTTCATATTTTTTACCCTACTGAAAGGAAAGGGCTACGTATTTTTTTATTTCTAGGTGTGGCTATTTTACTAATAGTGATTATTAGTTAATATACGATAATATTAGCATTTTTATAATGGGGGTAACTATAAACATAAATGAAATACGTGAAAAAGTTTTATTTATCTATATTGAGAAAAGAAAATCGTTAATCGCTCGTTTCAGAAATATCTGTTTCTGACAAGTATTGAACCAGACATTTTGATTTTCTCGACATTTAAAAAAATATAAAGTGAAGAAAATTTCGTGACGAGTCTGGATTTTCGTAAAAATTGGTGGGGCGCGTCTTCGTGAATTGAACTACCTATCTATACCATTGCAAGCTATCAATATTGTTACCTAGTTAGTAGTTAGTCGTATTGGAAATATCGATATTTACTATATTATCAAAATATCCATATTTTATAAATAAATATCACAGAATCTCTTATAATTATATTTTGCAGATTTAATCACGGTATTTTCATTCACCAAATACTCGCAATATAATTTTACTTTTTCAGTGATGG
Source organism: Napeogenes sylphis (assembly GCA_959347405.1). Taxonomy (NCBI): domain Eukaryota; kingdom Metazoa; phylum Arthropoda; class Insecta; order Lepidoptera; family Nymphalidae; genus Napeogenes; species Napeogenes sylphis. The sequence continues at coordinate 20,768,613 of OY365788.1, read as the reverse complement.
GGGATTTACCTTGTGATCTGCAAATATATAAATATAATGTTATTAGCATAGGAGTAAAACATAGAGGCTATGGCAAGAAGTTTTATAAATAATATGAATAGTTTTTTTTTATAGGTAATATACGTAGCGAAGCATATGTCACATCATCCTTCCCTGGGGCTTTCCTCGGTCTTAAGACGGTAATTGCCTTTTTAATGCTGTTAAGGTGATGAAGTGACGTGTGGACGACGGTGAGGATAATGAAGTCGTAGCTAGTTCCGTTGGATTTAGTAGCCAGCTGGAGACATTGTGTTCGAAGCCACGGTAAAGCACTTCGCTTTGGCTGGGGTTTGGGACGAATTGGCCGGCCAGGTACTCAGCCAGTATGTCCGCACTTCCCTGGGAATCAAATATTAAGCCACTCGTTTACCTTGTTTAAATAATAAAGAATGAAAAGACACGTGACAATTCAGTTGGCAGTTATGGGTGGTAACCCAAAAGCTGCAGGGTCGAATCCTGTCCGTGGGATATAATGTATTATTCTATATTATATAATAATTTAAGTTAATTTTGTTTACATCTTTACACTATTTTTTTTTCATTTAATCAATTATTACAGTTTTCTATTTATGTCTAGGCCTTATATAGGATATACTGCATAAAACGTATAGTTTTAAACAGAATTATAGCAACTTTTAGTTATCATTTGTCAGTGGTGACTTTGACATAGGACTGTTGATATTTTTGAAAATATCGTGTTTTCGATATATCGATATTTATAAATATATCAATTCCGAGGTTTGATATTTTTTAAAAAAAATATCGTTATTTCAATATATTGGTTTTATTTAAAATAACTATTTTAGGTCAGCAAGAAAATTATTATCTTTACAATTTATAGTCCTGTATATTTATTAAACAAATTGGGCATATACATGATGGTGATTAATTGTTAAGTGAGTTGCAAAATTAGTTGTATTTCCGCTACTTTTATATTATTTCCCGCATAAGTTGTAGAAAACACTTCTTGTATCAACTTTTACTTTAATTTAAATACGTCCATAGAATGGAAGAATTGGTTGAAAAAGACATATTTTGGCACTAAACTATGTCTATGAAACTAGATAACATCAAATATCAATATATAATTTCAATTCAATACGCGACAAAGACGATGTTTCCTACTTCTATAAAGTAGGTACTCCATCTCATAATTTTTATACCTTACACTTTAGAGGTATATTCATACAATATTACTTTAAGATAAGAAGTAAACTAGGAATAGAGAAAAAACTTAATGTAAATTATGTTTAAAATACAGTATACCAAGTTTACGATCATTGTATAGATTAATTACTCTACAAAAATATAATAAAATAAAAATTTGTTTCAAATAAATATCGACCACGATATCTGAATTTCAGTATCAAACTATCGATATATCGTTCAAAAAAGTATTAGTATTAAATATCGATATTTCCAAGTAATAATATCGATATTTCGATATTTTATCAACAGTCCTACTTTGACAGTAGAATTCTCGCAAAAGATAAAAGATGTTTTTGTTGATCAAACTTTAATGTTGTTGGAATTGTTCTATCGTGTGGACTTGTTATGTCGGGATTTAAACTTGGATTAAGATAATTGAGTTACTGTGAATAACCACTCACCATTGGAAGACTTTACATTTAAAGACGTTTTTGCAACGCAATTAATATGAGTGCTAAGATTCAAAATTCACATTTTCCCGCGCCGAAAAAAGCTTGAAATACATATTTAATAAATTGAATTTTAAAGTTCTAATGTACTCGTGTGAACCAAATAATGTAAATATGCTGTCTATAGTTGTGAAGCTTGTGGAAATAACTGAAATTTAAATTTTAACTAAATCAAATCGTTTGAAATGTTCCTGTATAGGACACAGGATTGGAAAGTACTGTAGTTCTAAGTACATACTTTTTTTATGTACATCCAAACATTTATCTGTGATAAGTTGTGCTTGTGAAACAATTGTTAACGTAATATTGTGATCATAAGATTAAAGTGACCTTACAAGTTTTAATCATAACTATACAGACCTATGCCTACTACAGAGAAAATAACGTCTCCTCAGCAGCTATGGGAATCCTTCTCTTCTATATTTGTAACATTTGTTCAGAAAATATTTTTTTCCCTGGGAGTGTTTGTTGCTCGGAACCCATGGAGGGTTATTGCGGCATCATGGATTTTTGTCCTCTTAAGTTGCTGTGGACTTTACACATTCTACTTAGAAAAGAATCCTATGAAGTTGTGGGTGCCTCCAGAATCAGACTTTTATTATGATACAAATTGGTACATAGATCATTTTGGTACTAATTTAAGAATGCAGAAGCTTTTAGTAACTGCAGACAATGTCTTAGATCCTAAAATTATTCAGCTGCTAAGCAACATTACAGATGAAATCTCATCCCTTAAAATTCACTATCAAAATAGTACATATTCTAAAGATAACTTATGTTTTAAAGTACCTGTTGTTAATATTGGTATTCCCAATTGGAAAACTAGATCTGAGGAGCCTCTAAAAACTAATAGTAGTCTATTTAATCTTAAACATGACAGTTATGAAGTAGATTATTCGGACCCATATCTTTTAATGGATAAAGAATTTTACTGTAGTTTTCTTAACAGTTTTCCGCTTTCTTGTCTCCAAGATAACATTTTAGATATTTGGAAAAATGATAAAATGCTAATAAAAAATGCATCAAAGGCTGATATTATTAGCAAAATTAATAAAGTTAAAATAAACCAGATTACTGGCCATGCCATTGATTATACTAAGCATTTAGGAGGAGTAAAGCATGATGACAGTGGTCAAATTGTGTCGGCTAAGTCAATTATAATCACTTGGTATATGTATGTTAACATGTCGCAAGTTGATCTCAATGCAGTGGGAAATTTAGTTGGAACAGAAGACTGGGTAACACCTCAAATAGTAAAGTGGGAAAAAGAATATTTAAATCATATTAGTAATTTATCATCTAGGATAAGTGGTGCTAATATTTTTTATGAAAGTGGTGGGAGTTTTGCTGATATCAGTGGTAATACAATGTTTCAAGATATGGATAAATTAGGTTTAGGGATCTTTTTGATGTTTTGTTACGTTGTTATGGCAGTTTCTCGTTGCAACTGGCTAGAGATCAGATTGACACTAGGTAGTGTAGGATTGCTCAATGTGGGTATGGCTTACGTTACCACTCTAGGTTGGTGTTCCTTAATGGGCATTCCTTTTGGCCCTGTTCATTCATCTTTACCTTTTCTTCTAATGGGACTTGGTGTTGATGATATGTTTGTGATGAATGCTTGTTGGAAAATAGTTTTAGAAACAGATTCACATAAAAGTATTCCTATAAAAGTGGGTCATATGCTCAAACACGCTGGCGTATCAATCGTAATAACGTCATTCACTGATATTGTTGCGTTATTAATAGGTGCTATAACAATACTCCCTTCTTTAAAATCTTTTTGTATTTATGCTGCAGTAGGTGTATTTTTTATATTTTGTTTTTCTGTTACATTTTTTGTCGCGGTTTTCACATTGGATATTAGAAGGATAGCGGAAAAAAGAAATGGTATTATTCTGTGTTACAAGCATAAAAAAGATATTGTCGTGTCATCTGAAAGTACATATTTCCAAAAAAATTTAGAACGATTTTATAAAAATGCCGTTTTTACTATTCCAGGAAAAACAATAATAATTTTGTTGACGTTAGTTATGACAGGCGTAAGCATAGAAGCTGTTTTAAAATTAGAACAAAGATTTGACCCAAAATGGTTTATTCCGGATGATACGTATTACAAAGAATTTTTAAACACTCATGATTATTATTATCCTGATGAAGGTCAACCTGGAATGATATTTGTAGGGGAGATGGATTACTATAAAGAATATATCAATTTATTTAATATGATTCAGGTATTGAAAAATGAATCTTATGTATACGATGCAATTACGTGGGTAGAAACATTTCATGGATATGTTTTAAAGAATTTTGACCGTGATTTATTAAATACCACATCTGTTTCAAACACGCAATTTAATAAATATTTATCGCTTTTTCTGTTTAGTCCAGTAGGAGGAAGGTTTCAGCATAATTTTAAATTTACTCAGCCTCTTGTTTGCGGTCATCCTACCGGCGACATAAAGTTTACGACCATGTCATTTAATTTTGCAAGATTTGAAGGACCAAAAGAGTACATACCAGCGATGAATCGTGTTAAAGAAATTGTTAAATTGACATCTATAGATACAGGGGATGGTTACCGCAGTGTCTGGTCCAAAGCTTTTGCAAATTGGGCCACTGATGAAATAATAGCCGTGGAAGTTGAGAGAAATATAGAATTAGCGTTGTTATGTGTAATGCTTTGTACAATAATTTTGATAACAAATCTTCAAATGTGTTTGTGGATATTCGTCTGTGTTTTACTAACAATTGTGAATGTGTTAGGGGGTATGCAGCGGTGGGGAATGACCGTAGATATTGTTTGTTGCATAGGTCTTGAACTTGCCATTGGTTTATGCGTAGATTACGCGGCACATGTTGGGCATTCGTTTTTGACAATGACGCAAGGCGGTCGTGGTGAAAGAGCTTACAAGGCGGTTACTTCTATCGGCACTGCAGTATTATTAGGCGGAGGGTCCACCTTCCTTTCCTTATCACTCTTAAGTATGTCAAAAGCATATACCTTCCAATCGTTTTTTAAAATATTTTTACTTGTTATAATCTTTGGCTTATTCAATGGGTTATTATTTCTACCAGTCGTTTTATCATTAATAGGTCCAGCAGCGTACAAAAGTAGGGATGAGAAGGGAAGCACTGTAGAATGTGTAGAGTTAAACGGAAAGTCACATGACAATAACAAAACACTTGATGACGGCTGAGACGAGATGATCAGATTAAATATCTGGATTTTATATAGTTTTATAACATTTTTTATATTATATTTTTATATGAACTTTGTATTTGAATTGTTACCGTATACTAAGAAGCATAATCTAAATATATATATTACAGTATTTATAATGTTATCTAAAATAACAACTTGTGCCTATATAAAATAAGTGGTAGATTATACGTATAGAAAAAGTAATATTAGGTAATATACTTAGGATACACCTTACCTTTGGAAACCTAGTCTTAAAAATATTGTAGTTCTTAATAGTTTTGAATTGATAAAATGTATGTAATCTTAATATTTAAATTAAGCTAAGGTCGTAATTAAGATGAAATATTTAATCCATAGTTTTTTTACTAAATTAATGTATCCTTACCCTTAATTGAGGGCAGCCTGATAAAAAAAATATTGTACCTAAAGAATATCTTAACTTGTCTGCTACATTTCATTTGTATTGATTCAAACCTTATCAGGACTTTTGTTTTAAATGTAGTTTAAATTCTCATATATTAATGCAAATTGCAATAGACATATTCCTAGATATGACAGACGTTTTTGCTAATGATTCAACTGTTGATTTTTTTATTTCATAGTGATTTTTTTTTTTATTTCATTACGAAATATATTTTGTATTTTTTATGTCATTGTGAAATAAGTTTATTTAAATGAAATGTATAAATTTTTACACTTAAATTTTTTTTGATATTCTTTTAACTTTATTATTTATAATACTTCTGTCAAAATTCTCATGTTGATCATATACTATTTTAAAGAAATAAAACTTTAAAATCGAATGACCTTTTTTATGAATATTTTAATCTGATATCCTTTTTACACTTCACTTTCATTACCTGCATAGGATTAAGTCGCTTAAAGACAAAAGGGTTCAAATAAATTATAATACCAAAATACAGGGTTATTTGTAATTAATTGGCCACCTTTTGCAGGCAACCTCTACATCCGCCCCAACAACATTTGTTATACGACTTTTTACAAATCTTAATAAACAACACAAAAAAACGAAACAAAAAAAAATTGGCTCTCTTATTTATTACTCTGTATTTTATAAGATGCTCTTAAAAGGTCAACGCCCGGGCGGCATACATACGCTCAGAGTTACTACCAGTTCTACAAATAAATTTTGTATGGGAAAACTTATTTTTTTAAGACTTTTAATTTTAAAAAGTCGTAAAACAAATTTTGTTGGGATTTATTTAGAGAGGCTGCCTGCAAGAGGTGGCCAATTAATTACAAATAACCCTATATAGGTAAATATTATATTTCATGGATATGTTATAAGGTTGACCAAAGTCCGATTGATCGCAACACATTATCCTTTGTGTTCACTCTGACTCATAGACACTGATTGCGTTGTTTATTATAGATATTTTATTAATAATATATGCAAGTTTATTATATTATCTTGGTTAAGCAATGCTATATGGGTTTTTAAAAGTTTTTCATATTGCCACTAAAATACATTTCAAGGTGGACTCTTAAAATTATTGGCAATTCAAGTTGTTCTTCTATGACAAAAATGTAACTATTAAAAATGGAATATTATGTATTTATGACAATATTCTCATACAAATTGCAGCCCCGTGGACCAGATGAATTCGACCTATATCTAAATTGATAACGATTTGACGACAATATCTTATAATCAGATATATATCTAATACCATTATGACCTCAGAGTCTTATCGGATAAGTATTCTCAGAAAAAGTAGATTTCTAATGGCGAGAGAACTATTGAAAACGGGTCTTAGTTTCATATATTTCGATTACAAATAATTTCTATTTATAATATTAGTACCTACGTCTAAGGACCTCTAAACAATAAAATATTGTAGATCTACGCATTGTGCATTACTTTAGCTTAATAATATTATCCAATATTTATTAGGCTTGTTGCTATTACTAATTAAATAATTCGGAACTTTTGAAAAATGTTGTGTATTTTAAAATGTCGTACCTTGATCTACACACAACAGATAATTAATAGAATGTTATGCACTTGGTATATAAAGTTATCTATTAATCAATATAATAATTTTGTTGTTATTGACTACCTAGATATTGAGCATTTAAATCTTACTAATCTTACGATGTTTCGAAACTTATCTGAAGGACAAACATTATTATCCATAAGGACATCTAAGGGCACGAACTTGATTGTGAGGTGGACGAACGTATTTTGCCCGATTCACAACAAAGGATTTCCAAACTATTTTAGACAAGCGCGCCCTTTAACAAAATGAGTTACAGTTCAGACTTCAAGCCCTCACAGCCAGATAACTTTGAAAACTATTTTTTTTATTTTTCCCTTATTATACGTCTGTACTATTACGTTATTGTGTTGATGAGTCTCCATTTATTTAAAAATATGATATTATTTTCTCATATAATACGATAAATATCTTCATTAATAATGATTAACAAAATAATAGTACTTAAAAAGGAAATTATAAAATTATATACAAACACATAAGTACTTGAGTTACCTAATAGATAGGTCGATTGTTGGATCTTCTGTTTATGTTTATGTCGACCCCTGACAAAGCAATGTCAACCAAGATGTAGGTAATTAAAATTGTTAATTTTACTGAGGTACCTCAAATTATATTCATTTCTGTAGTCTTGTATAGCTTTGTATAATAAGTATAATAAGTAGGTATTATATCAGAGGAGTCCAGCATTCCTAACCGCATTGCATGGGCATATGGTTATCTCACAAAACGCCTGACACTTTCCTCCACTTCATCCATTCAGTATGTACCCTATTTTTGACATCAGCGATTGAGTCTGCATCGGTATTTAAGATTGATTCCAGGTATCTCAACTTAGTGACAGATGGTATTGAAATGTCCCCGATGTTCAGATTGCTAAGGCCTTGCGTTGGTGTTTGTGCAAATGCATAGTGCATGTGTTCTGTTTTGGATTTACTTATGCGGAGGCCGATTGATTCTAGCGTTTGCATATAAAATGCACCACGATAAGGCGTTCTGTACTATCCTTTGGGAGGTAATTCATGACGAGATTAAATATTAATGGGTTAAGTGCTTAGCCTTGATGAACGCTAACTGTTAGTTCAAACGGATCACTTAGTCCAGCTGGTGAGCTTTGTCGTGGAGTTGTAGTAGGTACATGTCTTTTACTAAGGAGACATAGTCTTCGGGGAGGACCCCTGAAAGCTTGCCACACAAGTTTTCGTGGCAAATGAAAACAATATGTGTTGCATCTATGTTTCTCTATAATATAGTCCTCTGACATTGCTTTACCCGCAGCGAAGTCGAGTTGGTTTTTCGTGACCGTGGTTAGAAGTAGTAGTCTGTTATTAATAATTCTTTCAAAGAGTTTCAAAGTTTGTGAAGTTAGTGACATTCCTCTGTAATTTCCACAAAGTGAAACGTCAGCTTTATTCTTGAAAATGGTACTAAGTACATTTTCCGCCAAGATTGTGGCATTGTATCCGACGTGAAGACAATATCTAGGCGTTTAGTGAGCCACGATCTAGCTAATGTTATTCCGCAGTTATCTGATCCGGACCTGTAGCCTTCTTGTTCTTCATCTGAATGGATCATATGGAAAACATGAAGATACCAATAAAAAATTTAATATATTTATTCATATTTATGTCCAATGTACTGCGATGGCGCTGCTTTGCAATTTCGTATATATAATTTTCGTCTGTGATCTCATCTAAATTTCTATATAAATTATCTGTGGCTTTCTGTCTTTCTTGGGCGACTATTTTAGTGTTGGCTTTGGTTACTTTATGTCTTTAGGTCATTGTAGTATTCTTAATCTTGCCAAGCATTGAAATGCTCTTCAATGTTCCGCACGAAGTACCTAAGTCTTTATTTGCAAGTATGTCGTTTAACTCTCTTAGTATGGTTTTTTCTGTCGAGACTAATAGATATTTGACCGCATTTCGTTTACATCATTGTATTCGATGTCAAAGTCAGAATTAAAATGTCCGTTCATATCAGCCTATTTGATTTTAGGTGTTTTATCTTAGATATGTATCAAGGGTTTCCGCAATTTAAAGTAAAAAAATATTTATGTAAAATTATTAATTAACATAAAGAAGTTAAGTGGTTTAATACAAGTTAACGAAACACAATTATACAGGGGACACAACACAAACACACAAACACGGAGATAAGAGTTCTTATAGGTTATCGAGCTATGAACAAATAATTTAGATTTCTATGTTTCTCTTGGTTTTAGGATATCTAGACCAGAGACTATAGAGTATATATATGTACTATATTATAGAAAGCAGCTGTGCATTTGAATACTCCTAACCTTGTAATATCTAACAATTTATAATACTTAATAAAAATAACATGCATATATGTACCTATTATATTAATGTACTTTCAACCTCAGTCTCATTTTAAATCCAAGTTTCTACTGAAAGTAACCAAATTTTGTAGATACCTCCGGCTATGAAAAGTTGTTTTGGTGAGTGAAAGTATTGAAATAATATAATCCAAACCCATCAAAAAATAAAACAGGTTTTTAAAATTAATTAATTAATTAAATTAAATTTTGGCAGAAATGACATAACAAAAAGAAATCAGACGTAGTCGAGATCGGCTATAAGTTCTTAAAGCCGGAGACTATCTACTTCACCAAGATTTACTAGAATTTTGAGTTAAATTCTTAGTTATTATAATTGATAATAATGTTATATACCTATTAATACAATATTCAATTATATACAACACAACAAGTGTCAATGTTGTCATAGGTAATTATTTCATTGCTTATATATTTATCTCGTGATAGCATTATGCATTTTTAATTTATGCATTTTTAATATAATTAGTGCTCAAAACTTATAATTACTACATCTGAAATGTACATTTCATTCGACACTATTAATTGATAAATAAACATTTGATTAGTTTCGGAGAAATGGAGACGTTAATTAAAGTTAAATATTCTAGTACAGAAAGATATTAACAGTCATATTACAATTTCCAAGTAATGAACAAAACATATTATATGCTTTATTCACCTAAAGTTTATACTCATTTCTTGATACCATTTACCTTACTCAACTCAACTAAGCGACAGATTTATTACTATTACCAGTTACTACTCATTGCATAATGTAGCATTTTAAAAATAAACAATAAAGTTATTTAAATCAGGTATGGAACGATGACGTCATACAGAAGAATATCATAACACCCTATAACTTTAACGGAAGGTAGAGTTGACGTTAACTGAACAACTCTTTAAGGGTATACCACAATAATAATTAATGATTGTGATGATGAAATTATACATATACCTGACTTAGTAAAAAATGTTGAACTAGACATCATCAGAAAATTTTTGGATCAAGCTGAAGAAGGTAGCATCTACTAATAGTCGAGTTGGTCTATTGGTAGATAGGTAGGTTGGTAGGTTGGTAGTCGATTACATGAAGCACTGCGTCTTCGAGATGATTTGCATCATGGAAGCTGTAGAACTACGTAGCATTCATATTGACAAGTACCAGAGATCATCAGAAGGACGGAGTGACCAGGGCAGGCAGCATGGAGCCCCGGCGAGTGTCTCACCATTGTATTTTGTCTAGAATAAGCTAAATTCATAGTTTTAATTAATACTATATTAATTTTATGTTTCAGGTTAGTTTATTTATAGAATACATCCTTTAGATTTGATACAAAATATATATTTTTTATTATATCCCAACCAATATTTGGATTGTATTTTCAGGACAGACTCTATACTTAGGACTTTATAATGAAAGCACTTTTTTGGAAATGAAATTGGATGGTAAATGTTATTCATGTTAGTTATACGAGTATAGACTTCTATCATATACATATATGTATTCTAATCAAAGTTTTCATATTTATACTTGATATCATGATTAGTTGTAAATATGTGGGGTCCTGCAAATATTAATTAATTCAAATAGAATGTTTGTTATTTTAAGATATGTTTCAATGCATTCAGATAATAAATTTCGTAACAGTTGACAAAATTAAAGTCCAATTGTTTCAGATGTATCGGTGCAATAATCAGATTCTATTATGTATAGTCTGATTATGGTAGAAGCAATGCCGATAATAAATAACCGCGTCATTGTGATAAGAACAGATTTTTTAAAAATGTTCAGATATCAATTCTGCCGCAATGTAATTTATTTGCAATGGTTGCAAATAAATTGCAATCGTGAACTTTTATTGTGTTCTCGAGGTTTTTTCCGATAAATAAAACTAATAATAAACGAAAATTAGTAGACTAAATTAACTAATAAATAAGTTGATATATTAGATATATTAGTTTATATCAGAGAATAAGGTAAGATGTATAGCAGAGGAATACTTCAGGAATGTAGCAATAGTTGTATTTATAAGAGCAGTTCATAAAAAAAAACCGGCCAAGTGCGAGTCGGACTCGCTCACGAAGGGTTCCGTACTATCATCTATAATAGAAAATCACGTTTATTGTATGGGGAACCACCTTAATATATATATATATATATATATATATATATATATATATATATATATATATATATATATATATATATATATATATATATATATATATATATATATATATATATATATATATTTAATTTTTAGTATTTGTTGTTATAGCGGCAACGGAAATACATCATTTGTGAAAATTTCAGCTTTCTAGCTATCATAGTTTATGAGATACAGCCTGGAGACAGACAGACAGACAATTAAAATTATGTTAGGTATACAACCCCAATCAAAGCAAGAATCTTTGTTTCTTTGAATCTCCACATGACATTCTACCAAGAGGTGTTGAAGGTCTTCTAGGCCTTAGTTACATTCAAGTTTGTCCATCACAAACACTATCTTAAACTGTTGATTGAAAATAATGACCTCGCAACTGTAAGCACCAATAATTAAGTTCTCTACTTGATATGGAGTAGTGAAGGCGTTTTGTATCTTATTATATCTTGATATGAATTAATGTAATTTAGTGGGGCAAGATAATAATATATAATTATATTATTTACAAGTCCAAACAAATTTGAGGCATATAAGTTTTGAGGAATTTGAGGCTAGGACAAAATATCTTTTTATAAGTTATAAAGTCTTATAAAAAGGTAGGCGTTTTGTACTTATTACTAAACTTAGAGACAGAAAAATTTTTAAGAGTTAATTATAGTAATATTAAACTAATAACTTACATTTCCATTTTATTGAAGAAATGGCACTATCTTAAAAAAAAAATTGAGTAACTTTACCTTGAAATAAAAAATAAAAATAAAAAAACATGACATCATTTTGTTACTGGATAATCTCAAATAAGCGTAGGACAAGGATAAATCAATAGGACTAATAATTATTTATCATATATAACTCACCAAGGACACACTCATATAATTTGTATATAACTCATATTTATGTTTGTCGTTGAGATAATTACAATTACATAAACTGTTTTGTATATTGTATCCTATGTTAGATATCACATGTCCAAATAAAATATATTTTTTTTCTATTTTGTTTATTTTTTGGACGTGTTATCTTTTTAATAACTTTATAATATTCTATTTGACAATTAAACCGTTTTATTATTCCTCTAGATTGTGCCTGCGACTCCGTTCCCTTGGACTATAAAAATAATATTTATTTGGTTTATATGACCTACTTGTGAAACGTGACTTTTTTTAAAGCTTTTTTGAAGTTAAATTGTGAAGTTAATAATAACTGCGGATTAATAGAAATGTGAATGTTGCTGACTATAAAATGAGGCAATGGTTCGAAACAAAGATATATGGCGGCATAGATGAAGGTGGCATAGAGGAAAACGTTAAACATTGTTCTAAATTTTCATAGAACAAACAAAGCATTTTAGTTTGTGGCTAAAGTATTTAACTTTTTATTTTTGTAAAATTCAGTGAACCAAACGATTAAAAACAGGAGCTTCCGCGGCAATTACGTAATCGCGCTACAAGTTATGTTATGATACAGACAAAATCACGAGCAAAAGTTAATGCTTCTATAGCCTATGTGTCATTCTGGTGCATGAGCTACAACATTGCCAAGTTTCATCAAAATCCATTCAATAGTTTTGGCCTGATTGAGTAACAAGCATCCATCCATCCATCCAAACATCCAAACTTTCGCACACATAATATTAGTATAGTTTATTATCAAACTTGTTTGATAAGAAAAGGTTACGAAGGGTGGTGTAGATTATTTTTCTAATGTATAGTTTTCGCATGTATACGATATAAATAAATGACATTAGGGATAAGTTATAATAAAAGTTATTTAAGATAACATTGTAAAAAATTTATAAAGTGTAATCTTTTGGTATATTTTTTATAAAACACATTTTACTCCTACAAAATAACCATAAACCTAAAAATGCTATAAAATTTGAAAGAGGGTTCCTATTACAATATAAGTTACATGATAAGACTTGACATTTTGGAAGTCGTAACACAAAATGTTATTTTTAGATGATAATTTAGATTACAATAAGTAAAATATCAGCTTGCTTTGGGTCTGATATGATACGATTCGTCTAAACATTTGAAGGAGGCATGAAATCAGAAAATCGGAAATTGAGAAATAAGTCGTGTCAAAGTCAAAGTCAAAAATTCTTTATTCCATGAAACTGTTTTACATTTATTTGGACTCATCAAGATAAACAAATATTGCAAAAAAAATATATATAATAATCAATCAATATAAAATATATATTATATTAATTTAACATTTTGACTTGTAAATAAAAAGCCCGTTAAATTAGTTGACATGAGAAAATATATGTATAATAAGATTTATATTTCATTTTATACATTTTAAATTTAGCCTGATGTACTGTATAGTAATCATTTTATGGAAAGGAGAGATGTAGGTGTCGGTGTCGGTGTCAGTAAGTCCGTTAATTAGTCATCTACCTTGAACCTGTCTAAGATTCCGGGAATAGAGGTCAAGATGCACACAAAACGCAGTAACAGTATCTTGAGGTCTCACAATAGGGTCACATACAAGGGTTTTTACATTGTTTGCTAATAAACTAACCGGAGACTATATTCTTTATTAAAAATAGGATGATTTAACTTCAATAGTTTCAAGAATCATTCTTGGAAAGAAACGGACCCCTTAGCAAGGTTTTTTGGTTTATCAATTCTTCTATACAATGGTTGAGCTTGTTTATAATATTTATGTCACCTAATAGGACTAATAGATGTTGCCACTGTCCCAATTAAGACGGTCACATATAGAATGTCTATTTCACCAACATGGACAGCGATACGGTAGCTCAATTGGTAGAGCGACGGGACGGTTTCCCAGAGGTCGCGGTTTCGAATACCTGCCCGTATCGGTTTATTTTTCATTTTATATTTATATAAATTTAAATAAGCTTAACATGGCTATAAATGTTTATAGATATTTTCATACATTATTTATAATATGTTCACCCACATCTGACTTTGATGTTCTAAGATAAAACTAATGATGAGGTTTTTTTTCATTATTTTAACGAACAGGAAGAGAGTAAAAGATAGCGTTATATGTAGAGCTTGACTTGGCTGTATGCATTAAATCTTATTTAAGTTATAATATATTATAATAATAGCTTCTTTGATTCGTCGATCTTGTGAGATATAGGTACTTGATTCACTTGAGTTTATGATCTTAGTTGAGTTTATGATCTTAGTTGAGTACAGTACAGTACAGTACGGTTTTATGACATTTGAAGTTATTCTAAAGCCATTTTGTACTATTTATTCTACAAAAAAAAATTGATGCAGAAGCCAAATAATACGAATACAGTAATTTAAGTTGAGAGTTAATAATAATTGCATAAGATACTTATTAATAAAGAGTCAAAATCTTTTAGTTATTTTTCTTTTTATTTTTTAGTATCTTTTAATTTTTTTTTAACTACAAAACCTTATGTACCAGACGATGCTTCCTAGCATTCCATGGATGCAACATGTGGGTTCCGGTTTAAGGGGCCCCTAATATTGGTGATATAAACTGCTGTATGTAAATTTATTGTTTTTAATTAATCTCTATATTGTCCAAAACAAAACAAAGGTCTTATTATTCGTATTTACTACACATCTCTGCGTTCTTCTGCATCAAACATGGATTACCAAACAAAACACTATATATTTAGAAAGAATTAAGGGATTCATTTTTCGAATTGACCTTAATATAATAAGAATATAAATAACACTGCCGTTAAGATAACATGTTGTTGAACAAGAGCTCGAGACATATTTTAAAGGAGTAATTTAAAAGACTAAAAGCTTTTAAGAATTATTTTTTCGGATAAAACATTTCTACCTGGCAGATGAATGTTAGTAAATTTTAAGGGCAATAATTTATAAAATACCCAAATAAACATGTAGGTATATGACCACGTGTAACTTTGAATTAAGATCATGTTTGTTATGTTTTAAATAAAAATCATTCTTAATAACTATATAACACTATGTATTTATTTTTTTTAATTTTTGTCACTATTTTGAAAAGGCAACTTCCACTAATGAACTCGGCTTTCAAGACTTCGGACTATTTGTACTAGGTTTAAAAATTTGATAAATTACCAACTAAATTTCGTTATTATCTCTCAGACTACAGACGATTCGTTTTTAAACGGTATTTATTATGTAAATGCCACGACGGGGGGTAACAAAACACATATACGTAAAAGGAGATTGCATAAAATTTAAACTAAAGATTGAAGATAAGAATATCGTATTTGCAGTTACAGTTATAATATAGATATTCGAAGGTCTTTCAACTGGAAAAAAAATTAAAACGGTACCTACTGCCAGTTGTTTTTTAAAAATAAATTTAAAATAATGTTTTCCTTATTTGAATTGGAAGAAACTTTATAGTTCTTTATTGGAAGTAACAATATTTTTTTTTTCAATAAGATAGGAAGGAAGGACATGTGGTTTTTAAAAAGGTGTGACCTTTTTGTTTGTTTTTTTTTCTTTATTAAGTAATGAAGGTTTAATGAAAGATTTAAAAAAATCTCATTGACTTTTTTAAATCTTTCATTGAAGGCAAATGAGGTGAAGCCAAATTCTACGTAATCATATAATACTATTTTTTATACATGTCTTTCCTTGTATTTCGGGTATCTGATATCGAAGAGATAACTACACATACACAGACAAATATATTGTGTACGTGTGTGCTATCACCTATATATATTGCATTTATGCAGATTATTCCAGATTTTTGCCTTACTCTACGATAAAAACCTAAAACTATTAATCATATTGATTACTTCATTTACAGATTTTTATATATATCGTAAGGTAACCTTTACGACAACTTTAAATTCCTTTACATGTTTACTTTGGCATTGGATTTTTAAAATATAGTGATATATTAAATAGTAAGAACCTCGTTTTATACCAAGCATTTTTTTAATTACACATATAAAATATAAAATCGTAATGGCTTACTTTTTTACTAAATAATGTACAGAACCTCAACACACTTTTATATTGTTTTTTATTTCTGACTATATATTTGATAATCTACAAATATAACAGAATTTTCACTGATCCATTTCTGTACATGGAAAATATTAAAAAAACACATCATAGGGGGCCTTTATAAGAGCAAGAGAACCTATAACAATTGTTTTTCAATTTGTCTGTTTGTCTGTCTGAATGTTTATGCACGCTAATCTCAGAAACGGCATATATAAATATTATAATATATTCACTTAAATCGGTTAAAAATAAAAAAGTTATGTGAATTAATGTCAGTAACGTAATCGGTACTATGCAAATCTTATTCTATACACTAGCTGTGCCTGCGACTTTGTACGCGTAGATTTCGATTTTGATAAAACGTACCCTTTGTTCTTACCAATGTATGTAAAAACTATAAACCCTCAAACTGGTAAGCAGCAATGGTACGATAATAAGAGGTTATTAACTTCTTTATTTATTAACCGATTGTTAAAAAAAAACAAAATGTAAAGTGAATCCCTGGACAATATATTCCCGAAAACTGCATCCAAATCGATTTATCCGTTTCTGAGATTAGCGTGCACAAACATACAAACATACAGACTAACAGACGAAATGAAAAACATTGTTTAGGGTTCTCTTGCTTATATAAAGGTCCCCCTGTATGAATTTTTGAAAATATTTTTTTTCGTGTTGTAATAAATCTGTAGAGGAGTCGTTTTTGTACATTGAAAATATAAAAAAAATATATACCAGGATGTGCAGTGATAAATAACAGAATCCACTTTCAGCATTTTAAAAATCTTTGTCTGTTTATCTGTTCGTCTTTTAGTTGTGCACACAACACGAAAAAAAATATTAAAAAAAAAACATACAGGGGGACCTTTATATAAGTCTGCTAACTCTGCTAAACAAAACAAAATGTCTGTAAAACTCTGCTAGTGCAATCTCTGATCTTTCCTCTCATTGACTATGCTGATGTCTGTTGCTCTAATATCTCTGAACACCATCTTAATAAATTAGATCGTCTTCTCAATAGCTGCATACGCTTTATCTTCGGTCTCCGTAAATTTGACCATATATCCTGCTACCGTTCGCAGTTGAAATGACTTCCTATCCGTAAGCGAAGATCTTCAAGATATTTATGTCAATTATTCTCTATTCTCAACGATCCACTTTCTCCCCTGTATTTACAGTGTAATTTCAAATTATTAGGTAACACTCATGACTTTCATCTTCGCTTCTCGTCTAATCTTAAACTTTTTGTTCCTTCCCATCAATCCGATTTTCGCGCAAGTTAAATTAATAAGTTTTATGTATTTGTCATCAAATTAATATATTTTTTTAATATCGTATGTATCCTCATTATATTTATTTATATACATTTATGTATATGTTTGTATATATATATATATTTATGTATATGTGTGTATCTTTTGTATTCAAGTATGTATTGGACTATATGTTTTGATATAATGAGTATTATGGCTACAATAGTAACGTAAATTAAGTATAAATTCGACTATTCTAGTGTTATCGCCTTATTGTTCATGATATTTATAATGTTTTTATTGTTCATGATATTTATAATGTTTTTTTTTCCGGGTTGACTGATAGAGAATGCCTTGTTGCATTAAGTCCGCGTATTGTACCTCTTTTATTTTGGGCAATAAAGATTAAATAAATAAAATATAAACAAGAGAACCCAAAACAATGTTTTTCATTTTGTCTGTTCGTCTGTATATATGTCTGTGCACGCTAGTCTCAGAAACGGATTAATCGATTTGAATGCAGTTTTCAGGAATATATTGTCATGGGATTCACTTTATATTTTGTTTCTTTTTAACAATCAGTTAAGAAATATAGAGGTTAATAATCTCTTATTGTCGTACCATTCCTGCTTACCAGTTTGAGGGTTTATAGTTTTTACATACATTGGTAAGTAAGTACAAAGGGTACGTTTTATCAAAATCTACGCGTACGAAGTTGCAGGCACAGCTAGTAATAACAATAAAGTTTAAATCATGTTGGTTACACTGTTTACGACACAACGGCACTATGAACTTTGTTTAAATGTTTGTTTTTTGTAACCCATTCAAGCTTCGTTTCTTCATTTGAGCTTCGTAACAATGTATAAAAAAAAATAAAGTTTAAAAAAACTAAAAAACATGCTTAAAAAAAGGAGACTCCGAGAATACGATATGCGGCTTCATATATTCTATTTCATTCTTTCGCATGTGCAAGGCGCATGCTACGGATATATTTTTTTCTCTTTTTACTTGAAATTCGCTTATACTGAGGATTCTGGCTAGGATAACGACACGAATTGATTAAATTATTGCATTGTCATCGGTCCTTGATAAAAATCAGTAAGCCGTTCTCAAGTCACTATTCACCGATTATTAGACCATTCGAAGTCCGTCAGATCAGGTGCTAAAATATAGGTATTTATTAATTTAAAAAAACAATAAAAATTACAATTAGGTCCAAATGAAATTGACGTTTTGTCTGGGAGGAATAAAAATATATGATTTAATCAATCAAAGTATGAATCACTGTTTTCAATGCACTTTTGCCATCTTATATTTAGTTTATTGATCTCTTAACTACAAAAAAACTGTCGGAATGGAATCAATAAAATCTTTGGCCAGATTTAAGAAAATTGTAATGAACAATCCTGGCAGTAGTCCACCAATCGCCTACAAGTATTTTTTTTGTGTCACTTTTCGATTAGCAGGATTTGGCTGGCTGACCAGAATCCAACCATTGCGATGAGCGCTTCCGATTATTTTAGAGAATCCATTTTTCATCACAAGTAATGATTCAATTAAAAATCCCTTCATTATTGTGCCGGTTGAATAATAATAATAATCAGAGTTCAGATAATAATAATGGTAACACATTTATGAGTTATAATAATAATAATAAATTAAAATACTTCAAGTGTAATAACACATTCTTAGATGTTACAGTTTATTTTTCATCATACACCCGGGATCCGACTGGATTATCATTCTTTTAAATTCGCATAAAAATGTGAGTATTATCATTTAAATAGTTATTATTTTTAACTACACATATGTTTAAATCGAATAACATTTTTGCTGAATAATTAGAATATTCTGGGTATCTACTAGTTATCTACGTGCAGATATTCATGATCAATTATGTTCTAAATTTCTGATATCAATAATTATCCGATTTTATATCGTACACGTGAAAGGCGTTAATTTGTTGATAAGTATTTTTGAAGGTAAACGAAGAAAAAACATCTATTTACGTCTTTTAAAATTTAATGTGCATAAAAATAAATTTATTATTTTCATAAAAGCACAGACATTTATTTACTTTAGCAATACGTTCTGTTACAAACAAAATATCCGATAAATTAAAAAAATATTTTATTTTAAAGTTTTATATGTTATTATGTAGAGTGAAAAAGATATGTTAACGTAAACCAGATATTCAAAGTGTCCACCCTTAGCTTCACAAGCTTTTAAATGATCGGGCTATTCCTCGATGAATTTTTTGAGCAGGCCATGAGCGTAGCACAGCACAGAACAGACCACAATTTATATTCCAAAGGGTTTAAGTATAGGTATGTCCTGTATATCTCCTCCTAGACCTAAGTCCTGTTTGATAATCCGAGAAAGTGTCCTCAGTAGGATTCTCATTTCTCTGGAAAGGTTTTTCTGCTTCCTTATGGGATTTCGATAAATTCTGACCTTGGCTGCATTATCGGCGGTCTATTCGGCACGATCTCTCACGGTTATCAACAGACATGGTTTCAATGTACCTTTAGATGGTACGATACACAAATATTCGGCTAATCCTTAGCTTTTTCCATCTATCAAAAAGGTCGACTGGCTCCTTAACTATTTTATACAGTGCATTTACTGCAGTCAAGACAAGAGCAAGACAATAGTCTTTATTGCCCTACTCCATTTTCAAAAGAAATAATATCTAAACAAAAAACATACAGTAATGGCGGGAAAGAAGTCTATTATTTTATAGTAGAAGCTAATGTTCCAAATTCAAATTATTGTTTTTTTAATGTTTGTAAACAGCCAGTAACAAGATTGATGGCTAGACTAGTTATATATGTAAATATATATATAATAAAGATACAAAGGAAGCCCGTGGATACCAGAGCTACTATTAAAAATCTTTAAAGTAAAATTTTATCTGCCCAATGTAGAGAACAAGCAGGATAGAATCAATTGACTATACTGGAAATTTCGAGAATGACTTCCCCTACTTTTCTCCTTTCTCCTTTATTTAACTTTTCTACTTTAACACTTGAATATACGTAACACGACCTGGCCTTCAAAACCAGTACAATCTCTTAAATCAATCCTTATTGCTAGCCCTTTGTCTATGGATAGATTGAAATAGATAGCTAAGTATCCCAGTCGAGTGTTTCAAGGTACCCGATAAATAATTACCTACTTTTAACACGTAGATACTTATAGTTTGATTTCAAATACTCCAAGAAATCCTTAATAAACTAATATTTGTGAACCCACAATATTAATGATATTCTTTAAAATTGAGTAAAACATTTTATTATCTAATAAAAAATCAAATTTTATCACAGAGGCAACGACATTTGTTACGTAAAATCACCTTGTATGAGTAATTAATTTATCAAGTTCATTATGGAATTAGCTAATGCATCATAACTATCTTGTATAAGCGCTCGAAATAGATTGTATTTATGACTATAAATACAATCGAATAAATGTAATCCTGCTTCCTTGCTTGCGTTTCATTTATTTTTATACTTAACTTGAATATTTTTTTCATTTATTTCAAACATTTTATTTTGACGTAAACACGCAACTTAGTTTAATTGAACATGGAATTCAATTTAAGGAAGCATTTAAGTTTTATTTCTCTTTAAAGGTTCTAAATCTGGCTAGTTTAAAAAAATATATAGGTACATAAGTTTAAATTTTAAACTTATTCTTAACTTATTATTTAAATAATTTTAAATTAATAAGTCAACAACCGTTACCTGTTGCTAGAGCATTAGATAGCTTTTTGACTACAGCTCGTACACGGGCTTACTCGACCAGGAAGAGGGCATGGTACTGGCCAGGGTAGTGGCCAGGGTAGTCAGTCCCCAGGGTAGTGGCCAGGGTATTGGCCAGGATAGTAACCAGGGTAGTAGCAAGGGTAGGAACGAGGGTAATGACCAAAATAGTGAAAAGGATAGTGACGGGGCTAGTAAGCAGGGTAATAACCAGGACAATGCCAGAAGATCGTAGTAGTTACGTCTTGAACGTCGAGTGAAATCTTAAACCACCTTCCGTCATGTCTGTTTGTCTTTAGGATTTAAAGAATGGTTTTACAGTGAAACTTGTCGGCTTGCTAAGAGTCTTGACAACATGACAGGTATATGAAACTTAAAAAAAAAAAAAAAAAAAAAATGTCACTAGATTCTTATATAATATTCATTTTAATACTCAAAATATTGAACTATAAATCGAACATTTTTAACACAATCTCTACAGAAAAAATATATCTGTAAATATATATAAATAAAATATATCCATATAAATGCTGGGTAAACAGTTTAAGTGACAAAAAAATAAAAGTAATTAGATCATATTATCTTAATATGGATATAATCAATCAATCAATCGATCAATCAATCAAAGATATAATCAATCTATACATTTACATTATAAGAAAAATATCTTCATTAAATCAAAAGAATATAATCATAGAGTCATTATATAAGTACATAGACTAGGGAGGCCAGCCTAAAATGTGAGATTAGAATAAAGAGATTTTATATTTTTTTTTGTATGTCTATACTGTTAGCCCTGTTGGCTATTACAGCGTCAACGGGGGAGCGGGTGGGTCAGAAGACCCACCCTTAAAAAGGGGGGGCCAGATGGACCCCCATGGGGAACGACGTCCCGAGGACGTCTCAGATTGAAACACGGACCTCGGCTCGGTTAGTCAGGAGGGAATGAATATAGAGATAGATAGATCGAAATTACCTATTTGTGTCTATTTTTGCGCGTGTGTAATTGGCAGTAATTGGGTGACCAACAGGGAATATTCATGTTTTTTTTTACTTAAATGAATCATTTAAATCTTTATATCTTAGAAAAAAAATGTAAATAGGCTTGATTCTAGTTATTTTTCAAAGTGAAAATTAAAACATTGAGTAAATATGAGCCGTTCAAACGCAGTCATTTTGCGCGCGCTTTGCGTGACGTCAACTGACACGTCCAGTGATTGTTTACCCTAAACTTTTTAGTTACTTCATACATATTTCAAGTTTTAATTGCTATTCAAAACACGGTAGAAGACAAAAACCATCTTAAAGGTATTACATAGTACCGGAGTGCAAAAATAGTATTAAAAAACACCCGACAAAGTGTTTTTTTTGGATTACAAGAGATGTAAAAATTGGACAATTGACTACGCAAGTTTTCTTTGGTTTACTAAGAATGTATTGTGGTAAATATTATTGAAGTGGTAAGGGAGGAGGTGCTAGCAATTCATATTATCTATACTAATACTAAAATGTGAAAGTCTGTCTGTCTGTCTGTCTGTTACACTTTCACGGGTAAACCCCCGGCTTTATTTGGACAGAACTCGGTATGAAAATAGTTATAGACTCAGGGTCAAATATAGACTACTTTTTATTCAAAGAATCAACTCCTAAATGAGTTTATTGATGAAAAAAAAAAGTACAAATGGGGGCTCAAAGTTTGTATGAATAATCTAAAATACTAGACCAATTTCGATTTCATGACCCAATTTCAAACATATGGGTCTTTTAGTTAATAAATAAATTTGTATATGATATAAAATAGCAATCATGTGCTTTATTATCTTAATCCAAGATATACTTCATACACGAGGACTGCATGCCTGAGGTCGGTCGGACGCGATAACATTCGTTAATCGCATTATTTAGGATTTTAAAATACGTCATTTCTTCTTTCTATTACCTCAAATATTTCATTATTACCAATTAATAATGTTTCAAGTATTTAACAAAGATTTGAGACTTTGTTTAGAAAGATGGATGTAAAATTACATTTTGACCGCAATCAGAGAGAGATAACAGAGAAAAGAAAGCCATTATGTTACATACAATTGATAAACAGTAAGTCAGGATAATTATAAAATTATTTAGACACTTATAAGTAAATAGTTAATATTCCAACATGTCACTGCAGCCATTGTATCATGGCAGATTCATTATATACATACATATGTGTGTATGTGTGTTTATGTGGTATATAGTAAATTAATATATTTATAGATTTTTTTTACAAAAAAAAAATCACTGTAAATAACCAAAAAATAACCCAATCTAATTAAAAAATGGTTTTATAAAATATAAAAATATAATTTTTGACCCCGACGTGATTTGAACACGCAACCTTCTGATCTGGAGTCAGACGCGCTACCGTTGCGCCACGGAGTCATATGATTTACAACCATTATTACCGCTGATGTAACTTTCATTTTAGTCCTATTTAGCAACATCATATACATCCATTCGGCATTTTGTTTCAGCCACTTCAAGTGAGAGAAAACTAAAATAGAATATATGACAATTGAAACAAATTTAGCAGCTACACCTATCTTGTAAGATTTAGTTCATTCAATGCAAGAATTATAAAAAAAAAACCCGTATTTAAATTCGTTAAGACTTCTATATGCCATGAATATGTTTTATTCATAAACTTTAGAACAAAATGTATCTTGATATTTTCTTCACCAAGTATTTTGTGTAGAACGTAATAATGGTAAATAATGTTTGCTATAACTAAGCTACGGTGATTTAATCGCTAATTTCATTTTATTACTTTTATAATAGGAAAATCATTGGTTAGTTAATTTATTTATCTCTCTGTTTTAGTTTTAGTCTATGTATGACATTTTTTAAACATTTTCTCTGAGAGCTCTACCTGATGAGATTAGACAATTAAGATTCATTCTATTCTCATACCTCATTCTTATCCTTCCCTAAGGCAGTGTAGATAGTCCTACACTAAATTTGTTTTAACCAGAATGATTACCGAATACATATACCGATACCGGCTTAACATAGAGCCTTTACGAAGATCGTAAGCTAACTATCGTGAAAAGGAAAGAGATAGAAACATTCCATAAGTGTTCGAAGAAAAAAAAATAGGTAGTATGTACAGGAAACAGAAAATCCTTTTGTCTTTATCGTCACTTGAAATTTCAATGTTCTTTTATAAGTATCATAACGGTAAAGTACATGTTTTTGAAAATTATAATACATAGTAAGATTAATATCAGATATCCTTATCTGGTAAATCAGTAAGTATGCTTACATAGTAGTTACACACACCATTAAAAAGTAGATATTTAAGTTTTTTAAACATAATATAAATATTAAAATGGCATCACTCTGAAATAACTTTTGTGATTCGTTGTTTAAAATCTTGAAATCACGTACGTGCTGTATTTTATACTTAATATTCGATAGCTGAATAATCTAATTAAAAAAAAATCAATGTCAGATTGTATTCCTAATTCCTTTTATCGATAATTATCTAAGTTTCAATCACTTCCCTAAATAATAATTGTATAAAAGTCACTTCCCTAATAGTTAAATAGATAAAGTATGTCAAGTTTTCAGTTATCGGATAAATTATTTTTCATTCTAAGTATATTTTTCTAAGCTAAATAGTCTGATTAAATATGTGTATTTTTAAAAAAATTATACTTTGGAAATTAATTTCTGATAAAAACATTAATTTTTTGAAAATATCTTTAAACATGTTAAGCTTATGTAAATTTATATAAATATACGATCAAAAATAAACAGTTACGGGCAAAGATTCGAACCTGCGACCTCTGGGAAACCGTCCCGTCTCTTTACTAATTGAGCTACCGTATCGCTGTCCGCCTCGGTGAATTAAGCATTCTATATGTGACGTAAGCGTTAGCGTCTAAATCGGGACGGTGGTGACATCTATTAGGATTCTTTCGAAAATCCTAACCAATGTTTTTAACTTTGCAGTATAGATAAACATTGAAAAGATGTCACTACCGAAATTAATGTTTGAAAATATCTTTAAACATTTATAGCCATGTTAAATTTATTTAAATTTATATAAATATAGAATGATAATAAACCGATACCGGTAGAGATTCCAACCCGCGACCTCTGGGAAATTTTTCATTTTTATAATATGAAAGGGCGTGTTTAAGATAAAGGATTGGGGTGTTTTTATAGTACAAATTGGGTATGGAGGTGTCAGTCATTTTGAAGATTTCAATAAATTGTTTGGTCAGCCGCACGTTGACGTCTTGTACTGTCGACAGATATACGGTATCACTTCATTTGTTGAACATAATAAAAAATAAGAATGGCCGTGTAGAACTGAAGAGCCATTCAATTTATATAAATGACAGCTTGAATTATATATGGATATCAGATGGACCTTACTTCGAATCTCGCGCTTAATAAATCAAGATTTAAAGGTCGATACATATCGTCAATCCCTACAGATAAATTGAGAGGGTTAATTAAATCAAAATGCCTTCTGTCCCAAAAAAAAGGGCTAATTCTAATATGTTCTAAATATATTAGTAACGATATTCTTTAAATTCGTTTAATTCATTTAAAATCTGGTCTAAAGGACACATCAGCATCAAGCTTTTTAAGGAATCTCTAGATCAAGCAATATTTTTATTTACCATGAAATAAGTTCTGTTTGCATAGATTTCTTGGTCACACAGGTCTATACCTCGAATGATATTATTCCTTTTTTCTTACTGAAGCCAATATAGGTACATGTGTTGTCCCATATATTGTCCCACTCAACCGATCATTATGAAACTTTGTACCCATACTTTTGGAGGTATAGGATTAAAAAAAAAAATAACGGAAATTTAAAAAAAAATAGAAAGATAAAACCATTGTATCGGTTTTTTAATTTTTAATTAAATTTCACATTATGATTCGTATTATGTCTCAAATTTCTAAATACTAGAAAGAGGTTAAGTTAAATCATAATATTTTACTTTAAATATGATACAAAATCTATGTATCGCTGTAGATCTTTAAAAATAAAACTAAAATAAATTATCATATTTATAAGATAAAGATTCAATGTCATGTTATATTACAAACTAATCCGTATTAGT
This sequence comes from Napeogenes sylphis, assembly GCA_959347405.1. Lineage (NCBI taxonomy): Eukaryota > Metazoa > Arthropoda > Insecta > Lepidoptera > Nymphalidae > Napeogenes > Napeogenes sylphis. The sequence goes on along the minus strand of OY365788.1, from coordinate 20,742,071 downwards.
TTATCGCGACAATCGAAGATAATGTATAATTATAATATAATAATGTATAATTCTAAGATAACATAATTGCTTCATGTACACTGTACAGTGTACTATTACTAGCGTATGTGTTCAACTCCTATTTCTATCAACTCTAGTGTATTTAGATATTTTCGTACCAACAAAACAACAACAACCAAAGAATTAATATTCAAAAGCTATTTGTAATAATTCAAAAATTAAAATGAAAAAACCTTAACTTTAAAAAAAAATACAAAATTTATAGCAGTCCCTGTCAAGGTCAAATAAACCTATAAACTATTTAAAAAACTCGATTAACAAAGTATTAGTATAGACATTAACAAAATATTAGTCTACAAATATAAAATTGTCTCAAAAACAAAATAAAATCGGGAGAAATCACTATTTATAGATAGAGTAGAGACTTTATGTTTGTTTACATTTCACAATTGTTTCATTAAATCTGTTTAAGTTTAGTATAAAAAAACTTTTTTAAGGCCAAAGGAGACGGGAATTTCTTTCCTAGTTTGTAAAAGGTTGAGATATGGTTTAATTTTTTTTTTTTTCTGAAATATGAAAAGAGAGAGATTAATTTAATCAGTAATAATATTATAATCATTTATTTAATAATAACCGTTCATAAAATTAAAAGAAAATAAATTATCGGTTTACGTTTAATTAGTCGATTTGACATTGAACACAGTTACAGTCGAGCTCTACTCTGCTTTTTTAGTCTGCCACGACAAGCTACCGTCAAAAGCATCTATTAATTCATGGCATCCTTAAATCTCCCTACGTGACATTGAAAGCACACACACAACTGAAAGCCATTAAGTCAATCTATCTATCTATCCTTAAATCTGTGATATTAGTATTATCGTACCCATGTTTCTCGACTTCTGGTGAATTCGAGGTTAAAGATGCGATCTCATGAATAAAAGGGGCAGGTTCAAAACTGTAACCTGGTACCAATGTGACTTTAAAAACTGTCTCAAATAGCCAATTTACAGCGAACTAACGTAGTGGTCGATTCTCGTTTCTTCTCCGTATCAAAAGAGATCTTTGCCCAGCAGTGGGACAGTTACAGGCTCACTTTTATAAACATGAAAATTAATGCCTATTTAAAAAATATCCGTTGATTGTATAAAAGTTAACTGTAACGCTAAATAGTTACATAACCTTCTTTTTACTGAGTGCCTTATATCTCTGTTCTCAGATTATCAAAATCTGCAAAAATGTTTGTAGTATAATATAACATTAAGTATTAATTGACACAACTTTTATCTTATTGGGCCCAAAAATGTATGAAAGGTCTCCTTTGTGTAAAGAGTTTTGTAGGTACCTGTGCAAGTGATAGTGACTCTTTGTTATATTTAGGTGTAGGCTCTACTTCAATTATTTATTAATTAAAGACATCGAAACATAGGGGAACTGTGCATAAGGTGACATACTTTTTTTTCAAGACAAATATTTAAAATAAAGCAAGTCATGTGAAATCAGCATTTTGACATATTATTAAATGTGTCATAATTATCGTAATTATATCAGCTTTAGAACCATCAACGTAACATAATATTAAAAACAAACATAAATAGCACTTAGATCGACATGAGTAAGAAGGCATACCTATGGGGTAAAAGGACATAGTATGTTACGAGCATAGTTCACAAATAAATGGTTTCTTCTTGGCAGTTAAGTCCGCGCATTGAGTATGGCACCAACTGGAACAAAGTTGACATTTTACTCAATGTTCTTTTGGCTTAGATTGATTAAATAGTTCGTTGCAGTAATTGTAAGCTGGATCATCTTCTTCTGGGTCTTCATTGGGGTAAGGATCTTTGAAATCTTCTTCATCGTGCAAATTAATACGCTTTATTTGCTTTAGAACTCGTGTGCATCTGTATTTCTAAAGAGGAGGTAGCCTCCACGTCCACGTCATTTCTCTCTCGAGGTCCACATCATCGTTTAAGGCTAAAGGACTCCTTTGCTTTTGGATACGACTAGATTTAATTTTTTGGGTGCCGGCTTCATGTCACCGACTTTTGAACAGTATTAAGTCCTGACTCGTCTATGTTGTTAATTATATGTAGCTGAATTCCCTTATTTGTCACTTTCTTTTCCAAAAGAGGAAAAAGTTTGGTCTCTGGAGGCTTATTGTTTAAATGCTAAAAGCCTCCTAAATGCTAAAAGCCTCCTTTACATCTCTAATTCATAGTCTTTTCGTGTCCAACTTTTCCGCGTTGATGTTTGTTTGTATTTGCCGAGCATTCTGCAGGTAAAGCAAATAAATAAATAAATTCTCCAATACTATTTATAAGGGTAAGATGACATAGTACGCCATCTTATACTCACGTTTGTATATCATTTTACCCAATTGATAAGTGAATTGAATTCTAACCGTAATGACAAAAGCTTATAGGTTAGAATGCGCATTTAGCGTACATACAATAATCCTATTTCATATCCCATATTCGAATATAAAATTCTTACCTTACGTGTTTTTTCACAACTAAACCAAAGCAAAAGGAACATTTTTTGAATAACAAGATCACGAAAACATGCACTACTTGCCTATCTGCGCTCATTTTCCGCCATACTGAATTTAAATATCAGTGACAGCCAGAGGCACTCTCTAAAACGTCACAAGACCTCACTTAGCGCGAATATTTAAATCAAAATTGGCAGTGTGTCATATTATCTTGGTATGCCATCTTGAGCACAATTCCCCTATGTCATTTTACACACTTGTCCCCTTGCCTGTTCCAATTCTAATAGCTCTTTTTTGGGATTTTCAATTTGCTCGGAATTAAAAGTATAAAATAGATATATTTTCAGGAATATATTATCACTGTCTTTACTTAACATTTAGTGTCTATTTCATCTAAATCGGTTAAGAAATAAAAAAGTTATGTCAATTTATGACAATCACGTAACAGGCAAATCTTATTATATACATTTAATAAATCTGTAGAAGAGTAGTCTTCGTACACCTACATTGAAAACATTTGAAAAAATATATACCAGGATGTGAAGTGATAACTAACAGAATCCATTTTCAGCATTTTTAAAATGTTTGTATGTTTATCTGTTTGTCTTTTAGTTGTACACACAACACAAAAAAATAATATTTTTTAAAATATACCTAAAATATACCTTTGCAAGAGAACCCAAAACAATGTTTTTTCATTGTGTCTGGTCGTCTGTATGTCTTTATGTTTTTGCACGCTAATCTCAGAAACGGATTAATCGATTTGGATGCAGTCTTCGGGAATATATTGTCATGGAATTCACTTTATATTTGATTTTTTTTAACAATATCTTATTATCGTACCATTCCAGTTTATAGGTTTATAGTTTTCACATACATTGGTAAAAACAAAGGGTACGTTTTGTCAAAATCGATCGAAAGTCGCAGGCACAGCTAGTATATATTAAGTTAAACAATATATCTTAAATCTTCCTTTTTTTAGCTTTAAATCTAAAATTAAAAGTATATTATTAAATAAAACTTATTATAACATTCAAGAATTTCTGGTTGATCGAAATGTGTGGAATTTGGGTCCTTGACTCATTTGCAGGGTTGATGTTATAATGTGGAATTCTAACATTGTTAATTTTTTTTTTAAAACAGCAACTGTTGAGTTTCTGGCCAGCTCTTCTCAACAGAGCAGCATTCCGAGCTGGTGGTAGCTTACTCACGGACTGACCAATTTAATTTAATCATTGACAATTCCCTACTTGAATAAATATATTTTGAATATGAATTTGTATAAAAGATAAACCTTGATATTTTGAGTTTTAAATATGATATAATAAATTATCAATGTTAATTTTGAACACGGATGTTTTTGTGAATTATCCATGCTGTATGATTAATAAATAAGATACCTGCTCATGAGATCATTAGCAGATATCTTATTTATTATCATAATGATCTCGTTAACAGGTATCTTATTTATTAATCATCAAGCATTACTATTTTATTTTATTTTAGCTTAGGTTAGTTTACTAAGTTATTTTAGTTTAGGTACATTTTTGTGCCTAAATAAATGTAAGATTAGATTTTTTTTACATCATTTATTGATGTAATTAAATACATATTAACATCATTTAAAATCTGTAAATCTATACTAATATTATAAAGCTGAAGAGTTTGTTTGTTTGAACGCACTAATCTTTGGAACTACTGGCCCGAATTGAATAATTCTTTTTGTGTTGAGGAAGGCTATTAAGGTATATGTCATCTCGCTGTGACTTATAGAAGTCAAGCAGCAATGAAAAATGCCGCAAAACTGGAAAAGATTTCTTTTCTGAGAGCTTTCCTCGCGTGCGCTGAGGAAACACTAAAAACCGCGCGGACGGAGTCGCGGGCGACCCCTAGTATTTTATAAAAAAAGCGGATTTATTTGATGGAATATTATTTTAACAGAATAAATAATTACATTTAGAAAAAGGCAATTGCTATGTATTACTAAGGATTAAGAGTACAGACAAAGACGTAGGCAAAAGTTAGTTAATATTATAATGGAATCACTTTATTTTAAGAATATTTTTATTACAAAAACATTTTTATTACTAAGTAAAAAAATCTATATTTATGATTGTAATAAAAATATTTAATTAAGTTAGTTTTTATTACACTTATTTAAGTTTTATGTAGGAAGATGGTAAATAAGACAAGACGATTTAACTTGGTGGATATGGAATTATCCCCAGTTGACATTTACATACATACTTGTAAATTCAAATGCGAAGCCAGCCCGAATAAATTAAGAGGTATGAAGAAAGGGAAGGAGAAAGAAGGGTGTTTTGCCATCCGGAAATATTCATATCTTGTACGAAAAGTGGCTTTATTAGCGCCTATTCTTCTGTGAAAACGCTCTACTACCACCACTCTATGTCTACTCTATTTAAAATACTACAAATAACAATATAGCGCCTCCTTTAATTTATGGTGTGTCGTAGGGATCTCTTCTAAATCAAGTAACCAATAGTATATCTTATGTAGATATATAGGTATATGATTGGCAGATACATAAAGTATTTTCAATTTATACAGATACATGGCCGTACATGTACACAGATTCTGTGCTTTGGGGGGCTTGTCAATGTGGAATTCTATTTTTATTTATCTGAGCATGGTTTAACTTCATTCACTTCAAACATTCAACATTCATTCAAACTTTATGACCCTGGCTCTATCTAAAATATGTTTTGAGTATTTGTAATAACTTATTGTGATATATTAATAGTATTTATGGAATTGCACCTCTGGTTTTTGTCCTGGTAAATGGTAAATGGTATTTGTAAATCTAAATAATTCTGACGGTTTCTCGTAGTAATAATTAATGCGTTTCCTTAAAAATATGTAGGTACAGCGCTTACAAAGCCGAAGTAAAAAGCTGGGCTATATTAAAATAATTATTAAACTATTTATTATGTACAGTTAATAAAATAATATACAGGGTAAATAATCTTACATAAATATAATCTATCTATTGTCATTTGATTATTTATAGATTCGTTTTTTTTGTGATAATTGTAATTAAAACTTTTTTATTAATAATTTTTTTTTTTTCGAATCTATAAATATTAGTTATTAATATGAATAATCTTTTGAAGACTCAATAAATGTATAAAACATTTATTTTTAACATATCGTTTAATACTTAAATGCAGGTTTGCGTTATTTTAGTAATAATGTAATTAAAGCTAAATATTAAAATTAATGAGATTAGGTTCTAGGGGTAGCTCGGACCCAGAACTCCTCAATGGTAGTTATGATACCCTGTATTCTTGGGGCCAGCTTCTTTAAAGGTTTCCCATCTGCTGTAGACACATGAAAAGCCTGCATAAAAGCTGAAAATACTAGGAACATTGACTGTCTCGCATACGTCTCCCCAGCACATAATCGTTTACCTGAAATCAGGAAAAAATTATAACAGCTTAATAAAATTTTATAGATAGTTTGGCATTTTTTCCTATACCCTCAATAACATTTATATTTATGTGTTAAAATACCTAAATATATCTTAAATTTTGAGTGACAAAAATTATTATCCGAAATACGATTAAATAAAATCGTAATCAGAATGGTGCATATAATTTTTTAATATGTAATTAAAACATAATTTTTATATTAATTTTTAAACTCATCTCACCAGCTCCGAAAGGTAAAGATTTGTCATTAGATAATTTTAGTTTCCCGTCTTCGATGAAACGTTCGGGCCTGAAGTTCTCAGGATCACCCCATAGCTTCTTATCGAAATGTAGAGTTACGTAGTTAAATGTCACTACTGTATTCTGAAACAAATATGTTTATTATTCATCTTTACCATTGCTCATAGATGTCTCGATATATAACCATTTGTATAATGTTATCACTCAAGAGCTACAGATAGAAATGAAGAGTATAAAACATAGGAAGGGATTAGACTTCTAGCTGTGTCTAATAGCTTAATGTAAAAAATATATAAAATATTTTTTCTTTGAATGGTTCTAGTATCCGAAAAAAATATATAGAATTCGAAATTAGCCAGCAGGTAACGATACACTCAATTGTTAGAGTGACGCCACAATTTCCTAGAGGTCGTGAGTTCGAATTTCCTTCCCAGTTTTTTTTATGTTGTGTTTTTTTTGTTTACACAGTGGTTGTTATAAGTTGTCTTACCTCTGGTATGTCATATCCATCAATGTTAGATGCTTGTGTAGCACGATGTGGGACTCCAAGTGGTACGAGGGTTTCAAATCTCATAATTTCTCTGATACATGATTCGGTGTATGGCATACTAGAATAGATTAAACAAATTCATTAAATCATACCAATTACATCACTTATACCAAAACGATCGTTGTGACAAGTAATAAAACTGGATATCAATTCTATTTTGGTAACAATCCTTAACTGTGTTATTTCTAGTAATTGTTTTATGTAGAATTTTACAATTGAAATAAGATATAATTCCATACTATTGTCTATCATCTAATGTTGGCAGCCTGTCCCTGCCGACCACTCTGTCGATTTCTTCGTGGATCTTGTCCTGGATGTCTGGTTGGTACAACATTCTCTCTATCAAAAACGTTAGCACCGCCTGCACTCCAGTAGCGGCAGGGAACATGTAGTCTGTGCAAGTCAGCTGCAGTTGTTCCACTGGAAATATTACGAAAAGCTATTTTTAAAAAATGAACGTCTTTGAGAATAAACTTTGTGTAATAGTTTTTGCTATAGTATTTTTGACAGGCTAAAATTATATCATTTTACCACGAGGCAGCTGGTAATCGATAAAATGTTGCAAATCAAACAGTATGTAGGTGTTACGATATAAGAAACAAATAAATTCTTTAAGATAATATAACTCAGTAGTGGACAGCCATTGAGGACTTTTCTTAGTTGGTTTGTGTCTTAAAATTTTGAAAACAAGACATTAAAAGAAACAAAAAGAAGAGAAAGAAAATAAATGCTGCTAAGTATTACCAGAAAAAGTAGTACGGCTAGAGGCTTCGGTTTCTTCATTCATTTTACAAATATAAGCATCCAAAAAGTGTCGAATATGAGACTTATCGTAAGTGGACATTGCTTCAGTGATAAGTTTCTGAAATAAATATAATTGGAACTATTGAATTTGTCTTATAATTTAGAGATAATGCAGAACCGTTCCGAATGGTGTCACTTAAATTAGTGACAAAAACATAATAAAAAGATTGTTTCATTTATTAATTTATTTATTTTTAATTATGAATCTGTATTAAAAATTTTGTTGACTGGTAAATGTAGACCTTTTTTTAGTCTGTAGCTGAAACTACATTACTTTTGCGGTAAAATGTTTTGCACAAATTCGACTTAATGATATGTTTTAATATAGTGTAAGCTCTTCTAAAGAACTTATTTATCGTAACATAAAAAATGCTAGTTATGCAATAAATAATTAAAATAGATATTTTTTGTTTATATGCAATAATTTCTGTTTATATGACCTTAAAGGGAGTTAACATTTATTTAACTACTTTATAACTCAAGTGCATGTGTGTGTGTGTTAACCACTCATTAGAGTCTCATCAAGCAAATTTCAATTTGAAATTAATTTGAATGAGTATGAGTCGGCATTTTTATATAAATTAAGTAATACGTTAATACATTAAAAGGTTATTAAAATGTAATAAGAAAAAAGAAATATCACCATTAAATGGGAACAATTCAATTTATACTTTTAATTAGTTTAGGTAAGATAAGATGATGAAAGATGTTGCCGCCATTGTATTGTTTTAAAAGATATTTTTTTTAATTTTGTTTATCATAAAACAAACAAGAAGGCAGAATCTATAAATAAAGTGTTATGAAAAAAATGTTGCTGTGTTTGAATATATTTTATATAAATGTATAATAGGTCTACACATATAAACAGATCTCAAAACTATATTTCGACTATTTGCCCGTTCGTCGCACGCAAAATCTACCAGACGGATTTAGATAAAATTTTGAGCGATTATAGATTCAGAATCAAATTTATTGAAAGTTTACACCAAATATATTTTTACATATGAGAGCTACCAATTCGTAAAATTGGAATGAGTTTCAGTGAGGAAACATATTTGGACTAATTTGGGTAAAGGAAACAATATATGGAGATTAAGAGTAAAAAATAAGGGTTGTTTTGGTCTGGTTCCGCATGCTTTATGGGAAAGACGATGTCTTTGGCAACAGCTAGTGTTTGATATAATATGTTAAAAATGTTCGCAAATCATTTATCTACGGATAGTATACGAATCTCCTAAAAGATCATCTTAGATTTAACTTTCAATAAATTGACGCCTGGAACGATTTGTGAATTTTAATTAAATAATCTTACTTATTTTTACGGAACCATAATAGAGTATTAAGACTTACATTAAATAAATCTAACAGACGCTGGTTTCCAGTAATTAAATCTTTGTATCCACTAAACTTTGGCATTAAATCCTTTAACCAAGGTGTATAAGACAAAGCGCCTCCTAAATCGTTTGTGCCTCGTTGAAACAGGAGAGTATGTCGTGCGATATCCCATAGTTCGTGGTATTGAGATCTTGGTAACGGGTTCCGAGCAAAGATATGTAACATTCCATTTATAAAAGGCGCGGCGAAGTAGTGCTGAAGGTATATTAAATCTCCTTTTACCAATGCCTGAAAAGTAGAGTTAATTAATATGGTAATATTATAATAGATAGATAGATTAGTCGTATGATCAACGAAAATGTTTAGATGTTTGTCCATCACAAAAGAATATAAAGTATAACATTTTGCACACAGTCACATTATAAAGGATATAATTCATCTAATTTGAACCTCAGGAAAATTTAAGGGGCCGTAGGGTAAACGTGAAGTTACACTTGGCAGGCTGTTAATGTGTCTAAAAGCTAAAGCAAGAGCTTTAGTAGTATTTTAAGTAGTCTTATGCTTCCTATCCCTATCCAAATTTAAATTTAAATGATTTAATTAAACTAAAAGTCTTGACTTATTTTTCATTGAATTTGAATTGGAATATTGCGTTTAGATTTTATAAATTTGGTACAATAATTATATGTAAAAATATAGCAATTAAAAATTGTTCCTATTTTATTTAGTAATTTTTAAAGACACAAACGAAACTTAGATCCTGCCGTCATTCCTGGAGTCCGTTGCGACAAGGATTGAAATTATCTACAATTATTATTAACGGTTGTGGGTTCGATTCCCACACGGGACAATCTAGTCTGCGTGTACTTTGTATCCGTTATTTATATGTTTGTTGGGCCCCCATGATATAGAGATAATAACGATATTAATTTTGTAAAACAAAACATCATTGAGAGTGCAAGTTCTTAAATATTCAGCTTAACATTTTCGTAAATATCACAATAACAGAAATCGTTTGAAGGCATTGTTTTCTTTAAAGTTAATATAATCTTCTGTAATAATAGAAACATACAACGTAGTTCTAATAATTAAAACCAAAATATACCTGGCACAAACTAATCTCTCTAGTTCTATCCCTTTTCAGCATTAGTTTTTTCCAAATATTCTCATAAATGTCTACAATCAACTATTTCACTATAAAATGTAATTAAAAAATGAAAAAAAACAAACGTTACCTCTTCAGCAGGGTATTTTGGACCATATTTGGCCATGTCTATCATTTCTTTGACGTCGCTAGCAATACACGTTTCCAGACTTTCCTCGCGTCTTCCGAAACCATAATCTCTCAAAATTCTAAGAGTAAACCTTCTTTGTATGTGCCAAAAGTACCCATCGGTGAAAAATATGCCTGGAAATAAGAAAATATAAATACACCGGTCTGCAACTAGCAATATAATTTAGGTTAATTTCCCATTTACTCATTCATGTACAGCTATAATTACTTATCAAAAAATCAATGTACTTAAGCTCTTTTCATAAAAGAATTTATGTTTAATTTGCCCTGGACTTTTATTTGACAGTTTATTTATAATCTGGAACATTTATTATGATTTTTATACACGCTTTTTATCTGAGTCAGCAAGTAAAAGATACTACAATACAATATCTATTTTCCATAGAAAAACCATAATCTGGTCTTGTCTAAAGATATATTGAAAAATAACGTAAAACAAAAGTTTAATTGCCTAGAAAAGACTACAAAACGTTAGTTAGTTTATTAGTTATTCAAAATAATATATCAGTATTTGTTCATTTGGAGTACTTAATTAGTAACTTCAAGACCATTGATAATATAATGATAAAAAGAAGTCGGCTAATGATGAGGTCACTAATCATTTAAAAATAAGTGGCAACAGGTTATAGTGACATGGCAACATATTATTGTTTGTTAGTTAAATATTTACGAGATTAATATTTAAGGTATTGTAGTAGATATATTACTGTTATTAAAAAGAAAATGTTTAATTAATCAAATATCCGCTTCAAAAACATACTTTTAATATTTGGATCTTTATAATATTACATATGTTATTATTACATCCCAGTATTGGGTCAAACCGCCCCGTTTGGTCGTGTGGTTAGCGCTACCCCTTACGTATAGCGGCTCAATGAAACTCGGGTTTGATTCCCGGCGGGGACAGGCATGTATGTGATGAACATAGATGTCTGTATTTCTGGGTTTGGTCGTTTATTAATTATATTTCCCGTATTTATAATGTTATTCCTATTTATTTGTATCGTTGTCTAACACCCTTAACTCAAGCAAATAATTTGCTTACTTAGGGGTTAGTTCAATTTGTATATTTTGTCCTGATATTATTATTTTTATTATTATTAAACTATTGTCATATATGTTATTTGTTATATAAATATTGTTAATTAAAAAAAAACTCTAAAGCATTTGTGACTTGTATAATATGCTAGATGTTGCCTGCGACTTCACCTGTCTTTGCTACTATAGCCATTGGCTCTACCGTATTTAACTTAACGTAATTGTAATTTGCCAACTTAGTCTCCACAAAAAGACCTTTGATTTAAACGGGCTTTTGTCCTTTATTATTTTAATTTCAATAATGAAGGTATATTCTAAATATTGGTGAAAGTATCGATGGTAATTTCAAAGATTAACTCCTACAAACAAATTCAATGACCTACAAACTCTACCTTAACCACTATGGTAGTATATATATAGTGCTGTGCAAGAATATCTAATAATAATAAATAATATCCTAGCTGAATCAAGAAGTTCAGATGATTGATGTAAATAATTTTAAATCGGCTGGATCTTACCTAAAAATGGGTGTTTCACAAGGATCTATTCTTGGCCCGTTTTTATTTTTACTCTATATCAATGATTTGTAATTATAGAATTATGTATAATATCTTTATGTTTGTAATTTGTCCTTTTACGTAAAAAGACTATGTGACATTGTACTTTCTCCTAATGATAAATCGCTTATTTTTAAAGTTGAGTGTAATAAGGCTAATTATGACAAAGTAAACAGTGCTCTGTCACGTGTTCTTCATTGGTTTGAATACTAAATGCATGGAATTTACTCTTCCTAATGTAAAAGTCAAAATTGTAGTTTGCTCCTTAACAATGAAGTGTTAGAACTGACTGACTCAAACATTTTCTTAGTTATATCTTTAGATAGAAATCTCTACACTCGTAGGGAAACTCGGCTCAACCGCCTTTGCAATTATAATAGTAAGACAAGTAATATACGTTAATAGCGCTCGATTCGTTTATTTAAGTTTTTTCACAGTATTTTTTTTTACGGTATTTTATTATGGGGCAGCGTTGCCGAAATTACTCAATATGTATTTTACAAAAAAGAGCTATACGGGAAATTTGTTACTCAATAGTTAGATATTCCCTGAGAAACGTTTTTAAAGATACCGGTATTCTTACGGTCGCTTATCAATACATTTTTAATAACTTACTATATATACGCCAAAATAAAATACTATACATACGATAAATACAAGAAATAAAAATAAATTCGTGACGCCTAATTGTGACTCCAAAAAGTTAACAAATGAGCTTGAGTGTACGCATATATAATAAGGTTAAACAAGATATCTTAGATATGTTTTTCTTAGTTTGAAATCTAAAATTTAAAGTACATTATTAAATAAATCTCAATGTAATCACAAGAGTTTTTGGTTAATAAAAATGTAGGGAACTTGGGACATTTGACTCATTTTGCAAATCAAACATTGTTAATTTTCATTTAAAAAGAGGAACTTTCTGGAGGAATTTCTGGCCAGCTCTTCTTAACAGAGCGGCATTCCGAGATGGTGGTAGCTTACTCAAGGACTGACTATACCTACCAGTTTAATGTAATCATTGACGATTCCTAAGTACCTACTTGAATAAAGATATTTGAATTATATTTAATTTGAATTATAGTAATTATTTGTCTGAAGTAATGTTATAAGATGTAACATATATAGCAATGCATTTATTTTATTAGATATTTGGTACTTATTAAAAATTATGTATTTCAGAATGTAAATTTATGCGAAAATAATTTCCATATAACTAATAATTTATAAATAAACTTACCCAATCTTTTCCAAAAAGATCTTAAGCGACTGATAATCAGATCGTTTCGGCCGTCAAACTCTTCTCGGTTTAAACACTCTTTAATCAAATTTGGATCATCTATTACAATCGTTGGGTAGACTCCCAAGTGTAATCCTACTACTTTAGTATTGTACTCTTTAGCTATCAGTCGCAAAGAACCACCTAAATCATTTATTTTTTTCCAAAGAATAATCCAATAACTGCCGTAGAGTGGCAAGCTTGGAGGACCTGTAACAAAAATATATTAAAAATAATCTATAGTTTACACGAAATCGCGGCATATTTTTTTTACATGCATGTTAATATTAATCTTCACTTAGTGTAGATAATTTGTTATAGTGTGAAACGTTATCACATATAGGAATAATCGAATTCTCACTGACTAATATATCATCATAACAACATACAATCATACATCTACAATTATAACGGCATATTTGCTATATGTGTATAGGTTCTGATTGTTGAGCTGGTCATAGATTCTATTATAACGAACGATTACGACTAACGATTCTTGTATAACGAACGATTACGACTAACGATTCTAGTATAACGAACGATTACGACTAACGAAACTATTATAACGAACGAATACGATTAAAGTTTCTATTATAACGAACGAATACGATTATTGATTCCATTATAACGAACGATTACGATTAACTATTCTATTCCAATGAAATAATTCTCCGTATGGTTGTGAGAGAGGAGGTAGAAAGGTCTAATTTTGTAGAATCTCAGAAACTCTTAATCTTTTATGTATAAAATATTATATATTAAAAACTTTAAAAAAATCTTGTTTTCAACTTTTAAATAATCTCTTTGTTATATAACATTCTATATTTTGTCTGACTTCATGACCCTTGTCCAATCTCGGTATCAGTTCACCCTCCAAGTGGATGAAACTGATATTGATATACATGTACTGACCGTGTAATTACAATTCATTTCAATGTAGTGGTCTGGTCTGTTTTAGTTTGATCAAAGCAAAGGTTTTGTGACTCTTTCGCTATATTTTTAACCACTATGTCACTTTTAACCACAATATCCTGATAAGTGATCAGGAGGAGCGAGACTCTGCGTTGTTGGGTGAAATGCAATCTATTTCATCGAAATCCTCTGTTTTTCCTGAATCGATTTGAATATACTTTTTTAATCAATTTCGGTTTTTTTTGGTGAGTGCTTATATTCGAAAAAATCGGTGATAGGTCCTTGAGGAATAATAAACCAAAACTGATTTCTATTAGTTTGCATTAAGTTAATCAGGGTAGGTGGTTGAATTTTGATTACATTGGTAAACTCAATTCGGGATTGAAACTCTATATTATATTGTGTGAAAGTTAATACAAATTCAAATACGAGGATTAAAATTGCTATCTCACTCGAATCATCGATCGATCAGTCAAAATGGCTGTCAACATAGTTTGCTGTTAATTCAAAGAAAAACATAAAAGTTGCTTGCAGACCTATTACATTATGCTAATAACTATAATAACTGCGTCAATAATAATCTACTATGACTGTTTCGATAATAAGATATATGTCAGTGAACAGAGTTCATTGCTACTGACTATATACTTAAAAGATAAACTTATATATATATAATTAACTTCAGTATCCCGTCGCAAATATATATACCAAGTCTATACACATTTATTCTGAGTTAACACAGTAGGTGTTCTATATAAGGCGTAAAAAAATCTGAACACATAATTCTTAAAACATTTAAAAACACAATAAAAGCATATTGTATAGAAGTCTGTAATTAAAGACACTTAAAAAGGACCGGATTCTGTACCTCATCAAAACCAAAACTCCCGAAAATATAGTATTCCACATGCGTGTACAGTCTAGATTAATAATATAGTTATGGTCTAGATTAATAACATAATTATAAAAGATATTATAATGATCAATATCAAGAACAATACATAATTATTTATTAATAACTTTGGTAATGATCACCAATCATTATTAAATAAAAAATTTACGTATGTACATATAATCGTATTTTTGTCACTGCACTGAAATAATTATACCCGAGTCGATTTGGATGATTATTTGTTCTTTGAGGTTATATATCAAGATATGGATTTTATAATACTAATACTAGTACTAATACTAGATGTAACATGATCCCAGATTTTTTTAACGCATAACGTCCTACTTCTTTATTCTTCTGTCTAGAATATAATTAAACATTTGATTGTTCTTTCAGTAATATAAATTTATGGTTAAAGTATTTCGGAAGAAAGTGTTAATTTATTTCAACTATAAGTCTTAACTATTTATAAAAAAAAAATACAATTTGTTGCTGTTACTTTGTTCAACATATAAGGGAGATAGTCTAAAAGTACAAATAAATAATTACTTGAAATAAATATGTATATTTACAATTACTTAAAATATAAATAAATAAGTACTTAAAATAAATATAAACAATTATTTAAAATATAAATAAATAAGCACTTTAAATAAATATAAACAATTACTTAAAATATAAATAAATAAGGACTTAAAATATATATAAATTACTTACTTCCAAAAATTGATTACTCCCAAAATCTCTAGACTAAACATTTTTTTTTCTTTTCTCAAAAAAAAGATAAGAGATCTTCATTCATTTAAAAAAAATAATTTAATTCCTTAAAACATATATTTACTCAATAAATATTTATTTAAAAAATACCACTTGTTCAATGAAGATTAGAAGAATAAGAAAGATTCATAAACTTAAATAAATATTTCTTACCTGGTGGGAATTTTTCACTGGGACGCTTGTATGCATTTTTAAAACAACGTAGTATAATGAATATTAATAAAAAAAACGATATACTAAAACCTATCATTATGAATTACTATATATGCGACTGTTTCTGAACTGTTGGAGACAATGAATATCTACAATGTATTTTGCGGTTGATACTTATAGTGATTCGAGTTGTAATCGTCTCCTTACTAAGTCACTCTTTTTATATCTAAAATAAACAATAAATTGTGGGTCTGATTATAAATTAAATATAATTATATGAAAACTTTTTTTACAAACCGCATGGTGCAACACGTGATTATTAAACATATGAAAACTTCTTTTACAAACCGCATTTGTGGCAACACGTGATTATTAAATATATGAAAACTTCTTTTACAAACCTCATTTGTGGCACCACGATATGACAGGTCGCACTTATTAGCCTTCAAAGTTCAAACACTAATAACATGTTTGCATTATCTTTCTTAGTATAAGTTAAAGTATTTCTGTTAATAATTTATTTCAGATGGTATTATGAGTGTTATAATTTTGCAGTGCCAACCATTTGGCAAAGGCATGGCCAAGACTGGAGTTATTTATGTGAAACAAATCTACAATAACTTTTATAAATATTTGATAAACCTATAAGGTTATTATACATAGACCAAGTATGTATGTATAAGGTTACGACACTTATGATAATCCGGTATTGTTTTTATCAGTATGTTGTTTTTTAACATTTTATTTGAATACCTAAAAATTTATCAAGTTATTTTTATGTACAATTTAATTTTGAACCATCACATATACTTAATAACCGTAATTTTTGCAAAGTTTCTCTTTATAAGTCAACAGGAAGTAGGGTAGTAATTGTGATAGATAAAGAAATCATTATTTTGTTGTAAACAACTCTAGGAATGTTTTAAAGGGTGAAGTTTGTTTGTAAATAATTGTTTATTTATAAACAATTATTTACAAACAAATTTTGTTTATTTATTTATATTACACAAAGTTTCCTTAAAAGGATTTGCAACCATGGAGCTGGTACCTCTCTATCTTTCTCTCTTTTCCTTTATCTTTCTTTTCTGAGTTATACTCGAGTTTTTTTTAGAGCTGATTTTGATATAGACACCAATTCCTTTGGGGGTATTATGTATATAAAATATAATAATATGAAAATACGTATAACAGTATTTGTGATATAAGCATATATGATAAAAATTGGTTAATTAATACCAATCCAAGAAGCCAGTTATATAATAAATAAGTATGACTGTTATGATAAGTTTGACTGCATTACCACCTTTTACACGGTCGGTGAAAATATTGTCTTCGTTATAGATAAGCGAAATTCTTTTTGTCGTAACATAACATGTGAATCAGAAACCTAATTGGTGTCATTACAGTCATCTATTATTGAGACATTTTTTACTATCATTACCTAATATAATTGACGATATAATGACAATTGATGAATTCATTTTGCAGTTCGAAAAATACTTGATCATATGAAAATTGCTATGAAATTATTTTATTAGATATTATATAATGATTTTTATTTTCTTACATTTTCATTCGTCTTTTCAAGTACAACCTACATCGGTTCTTACGAAAATGTCGATAAATCAGATTAAAATATTGTTTTTCAAAAAATATTTTGACTTCGATGCACCATCAATTGCTCTATATGATTTTCATCCTCACATGAGATTTCTTCTTATATTTAACGGTATATTTTTCCATAAAACCGAATCGAAACTCAGGTAATTAGAGGCAACATTCTGGGCAAGTTTTAGTTATAAAATATAGCTGTTGCCCGCGGCTCCGCCGCAGCGCACGCAGTTTTTTGTTAATTTTTTACACCTTGCGTTAGAATATTCAAGTTTTAGTAATCATCCCAAATTTTTTGAAAATGAATCATAGCCTATGTCACTCGGGAATAGTGTAGCTTGCCAACGGTGAAAGAATTTTTGAAATCGGTCCAGTAGTTTCGGAGCCTATTCATTTCAAACATACAAAAAAATAATCAAACCTTTCCTCTTTATAATATTAGTATAGATAAATTGCGACTTTTTGAATAATACGATATTATTTCAGATTTTTTTGGCCTTTCATCACCGTATCTTTAGCGTTAATTGGATCGTCATTTCAATTGATTTTTATATACCATGGAGTAAGCATCAAAAATTATTCGTTTGCTACAGAGTGTTTTTGCTATTTTATTATATTGAGCACAGTCCCCGTGGTGTGTATCAGCATAATGGTCAACAAAACCAAAATTATGCAAATATTAGATTTAATGAACCAAGATTTCCTGTATATATGCACGTTAGGATCGAAGTACAGGTATGATTATTTTAATGTTAAATATTTAAACTATTTATAAAAAGAAAATGTTGTTTATTAATTTATTTATTCTTTATTGTTAATACAAAAACTATTACAAATGGCGGACTTAATGCTAAATAGAATTCTCTAACAATCAGCCTTGGGCAGGCACAAAGACTTAAAAAACGGTATAATAAAACAAAAATGTACAGAATATAAATGTTAATGTTTGAAAATATCTATAAACATGTATAGCCATGTTAAGATTTTTAAAAATTTATATAAAGATAGAATTAAAAATAAACCGATACGGGCAGGGATTCGAACGCGCGACCTCTGGGAAACCGTCCCATCGCTCTACCAACTGAGCTACCGTATCGGACGGGACGGTTTCCCAGAGGTAGCGGGTTCGAATCCCTGCCCGTAACGGTTTATTTTTCATTCTATGTTGTTTCTTTCAGGAATAAATTTTTAGCTGGGCAGCTGTTAATATGGCAACTTTGCATACTATGGTTCATTTTTACCAGTTCTATAATATTGATGTACTTTTCATCAACAATGTTACTTCTTTTATATCAAAGTCTATTCGCTACTCAACATGAAAATATGATAAGGCCGCTACCTTTTCCATTTTGGTTGCCAAAAGATGATCCTTACAGGACACCTAATTATGAGATCTTCTTGTGCTTAGAAATACTAGTAGCTTGTTTTCTTCCTCAGACATTTTGCGGTATGAGTAGAGGCTTTTATTATGTTAATTTTTTTTTTAGAAATGTTACTACAAATTTGTCCTCTTTCAGTTTTCGTTTACATGTTTTTTCATGTTCTATTGCATTGTTTTTATATGATGGACATGATAATTTTCGACTGTGAGGTTCTCTTCAAGGGTTTAGATGAAAATGTCGTAAGATTAGATCGATATGATCCTCGTCGAGTTGAAGTACAGCATATTCTTAATAGCAGATTGAAACGTATCGTCAAGTGGCATGTTTTAATATACGAGTAAGTTTTCGAAATTTTCTTTCAGGATATATTATACGATTCATTGCCTAACTACCTACGTCTCTTCAGTCCTTTAAAGCTAGGTTTCTTACCCTCAGATGACTGGATTTGTAACAAATGTTAACATTCAAATACCGCCCCGTTGGTTAAGTGGTTAGCGCAGACGCCTAACGTGTCACGGCGCAATGGGGCTCGGGTTCGATTCCCGGCAGAGACAGGCATTTGTGTGATGAGCATAGATGTCTGTGTTTCTGGGTTTGGTCGTTTATTAAATATATTCTCAGTATTTATATGTGTATTTATATGTATTTGTATCGTTGTCTATCCTTTAACACAAGCAAATAATTTGCTTACTTAGGGGTTGGATCAATGTGTGTGATTTGTCCTGATATTATTATTATTATTATTATTATTATAAATATATTACAAAAGGCAAAATACGTATGCAACTAAAAATCAAATGATATGTTTTTCTTCCTCAGGTATATTAAGGCAGTTTCATCAGTGTTTGGGCCTGTTTTGGTCTATCAGGTGGCATTCAGCTCTATAATTATCTGTATGGTGGCCTATCAAGTTGCTTATGTAAATACTGAGTTTTGGTTTTATATTATATTAAGATTATATATTATTATATATTATTAAGATTATATATTATTAGTAAGAACTAACACTACGACTAACCTATTTGTAAATTGTAATAATCCTAGAATTTGTGGGCATGTACTTGATTTTATGCTAGTGAAGTAATAGTTCCTTATATAAATAAATATATACAAGTGACATATACCTACTAAGAGATAATATCGAGAGTGATAAAAGATAATTTAATGTATTTATTTTTGGAGTATGTAAAGTAAAATAATGGATTTTCTTGATTTTTATATAAAATAACACCACGTTTCTACAAAACACTACAAAAAAAATACATGCAGTACAAAATATAGGCATCACATTCACGATAAAATATTCACAGTTCAGTTTCGATTCAGTCCGGATGTTCTAAATATTAAAAATGGTATTTTTAAACTATCTATTACTAAACATCAAGTTAACTATAAATTTCTTAACAGTTAACTAGACTTTGAGACTACCTTTCAAACATTGTACAAGTTATAAAATCCTTTCATTCTATTTATTTTTATATGTCTACAGTAGGTATACTTATTTTTTTTTGATATTGCAAATATACTTAATTGTATTATTTTTTTGACACAGGCTCTAGACCACGGTAAATTTAATTTGATCTTTACCACGTTATTGTGTGCGAGCTGCTTACAGCTGTGGATACCCTGCTTCCTCGGCACACTGATAAGAAACAAAGTACGTCTTTATAAATAACGTTGGAAACAATGCCTTTGATTATTTTTAATACTTTTCTAATCTTCAGGCTTTCGCTGTTGGTGATTCAATTTGGAATAGCGGGTGGAACGAGACGCCATTGTCCCTTCTTATTCGAGCAGATATCCTAATAATAATTATGCGCACTCAGCAACCGATAAACATCAAGTTCACCGCACTACCCAAAATTGAACTTGAGACTTTCTCATCAGTACGTACCCTTTTTTTTACTCGAATATAAAATAGCTGTTGACCGTTTGTAATACATTTGAAAATGATTGAATCATTCCGGAATTAAACATATTATACTAAATCTTAAAGATATTAGACTACATGTAGAACATATTAATCTATATGTTGAATTGTATAACACATCAGACTTTTTTATTTATTACTAGCTGTGCCTCCGACTTCGTACGCGTAGATTTCGTATTTGATAAAACGTACCCTTTGTGCTTACCATTGTATGTAAAAATTATAAACCTTCAAACTGGTAAGCAGCAATGCTATAACAATAAGAGATTTTTAACTTTTTCATTTGTTAACCAATTGTTAAAAAAAACAAAATGCAAAGTGAATCACATGACAATATATTCCCGAAAACTGCATCAAAATCGTTTTCGCGTTTCTGAGATTAGCGTGCACAAACATACAGACAGACAAACGAACAGACAAAATGAAAAAACATTGTTTTGGGTTCTCTTACTTAAATAATGGTCTCTCTGTATGAATTTTTGAAAATATATTTTTTTCGTGTTATGTGCACAACTAAAAGACAAACAGATAAATAGACAAAGATTTTAAAAATGCTGAAAATGGATTCTGTTAGTTATCACTTCACATCCTAGTATAGTTTTTTAAATATTTTCAATGTACAAAGACTACTCCTTCTCAGATTTATTACATGTATAGAATAAGATTTACATGGTACCTATTACGTGATTAACATAAATTGTCATAACTTTTTTATTTCATAACCGATTTAGATAAAATAAACACTAAATGTTAAGTGAAGACTATGATAATATGTTACTGGAAACCGCATTCAAGTTGGTCAAGCCGTTTCTGAGATTAGCGTGCACAAACATACAGACATACAGACAAACAGACAAACTGAAAAACCATTGTTTTGGGTTCTCTTGCTCTTATATAGCGCCCACTTGATGATGTTTTTTTTTTATTCCATGTACAGGAATGGATCAGTGACAATTTTATTTTATGTATAGATTAGAAGTTCCTAAATACGTTGTTGTATTTTGTCGGTTTAATGAAATAATTTCTGAACTGAGGAAATACGCAAGATGTTGAACGAGGTCAAAACTCAAAATATATAGCCATGCCAAAATTTCATCTGATTCCGTCCAATTTTGTCGTAATGCGCTAACAAACAAACAGACAACAAACAACACCAAAGAAAAAAAAAATAAAAACGATTATTTAAGTTCTTTGTCGTCTACTAAACTCGTAACAACTGCATACTTCTATAATTAATATAGAATGTATAGATATATTCTCTCGTTACGATTGTATTATGTCCTAGATATCATATCTCAGGCACTAAAAACGTCATATATTGTAGGTAATAATGAATTTAAGATGTATGTTTGTTTGTTTTATCAACATATTATTCAGTTAAGTTATGGATATTTGTGCAACACGTGTTTTTTTATCTCAATACCGTTTTATCTCAATAGAATAACGTGCCTGAGCACGTGAAGAAGTTTTATCATACAGTCTGAAATATGAATGACTAAATAAAATACATAGACTTTGCTGTGACTTTACTTACGATAAAGCTTCTTATATGCGCTAGTTTCATATTTTTTTTATTTATTAATTTCTACTTTTATCCACGGACACGTCGCCCTTGCACTTTTCGTATTTAGTTAGTATTTTTCAGATTAATTGTTGAATTTTGAGATAACATACTCACAAAGGAGTCTATTAATACAGGTACCTTAAAAAACTATATTAGTAAGGTAAGTCCTTTGCACAGCAATTATACATACATATTTTATATTTATACATTTATTTATTTATTCTTTATTGTTCCAACAAAAACTGTTCCAAATTGGCTATATGCGCGAGTTTAAAAGTTGTTCAAATTTACTAAATCTGGGATTTATAATAAAATTAGACTTAGACTAACAAAAATATTATTTAATATTTTGCTTACATTATAATTTAGAATGTCATTTAAAACATTTTTGTAATACTTAGATCAACGGTCAGTGGCAAAAATTTAATTGTAGTTTTCAATTTTAATTTTTATGAATATGAACCAACACGTTTATTCATATGTATTATATATTTTTTGTTTTTATTTTACCACGTGAACAATTACAATTAACTATTTGACATCAGACTTTAATATTTTTTACATTGATAATAACGTATGCAATGAAGTAGTGCGTGTAATGTTTTGGATTAATTTTATCTATCAAAAATGTATTACTATACTACTTACGATATATAAAATATACTCTCTGCTGTTATTCTGCATATAAACTTGAACTGTGCTAAATTACATACTCCCTCACCCGTGTATATTTCGTATAAGGGGTTACAAAGTTTTTGCTTCATGTGACATAATTAACAATTTAATAAAATATATATCTTCCCATACAACAAACGTCATTGCTCGGTAATAATAACGGCAATAGATAGACGTTTGAAATATTCGCAGAAAATTTAGTTATATATTCATTTTAAAAATTTAATTAATTAATATTAAAATTTTAAATGGGGGCTTTCATACAGCAAACGTGATTTATTTTCTCGATTTTAATAATAAATTTTAAGAAGAGTCCTCATAGAACAAACGGGATTTTTTTTGCTTTATTTTAACAACTATAGGATGAAATGTTGACAGAATATTTAGTTATATATTCAGTTTAAAAATAAATAAATGAATTAGTATAAAATATACATTTTAACCCCCCTTTTACTACTCGATATGTATATAGTGATTTCGCTAAATTACTTTATTTTTCAAATTATTTGTAGAATAATATATTAGAATACTATTTCTTAACTTATGCATCTTGTTATCTTGGTATACAGTCTACAATCATTTTGTTTTAAATATGCTATGAATATTTATTTATATAATTAATGCTTCACAATTATATTAGCATATGATTATGTGTATTTTTAGTATCTTATCAGTAAATTGTGATTCTAATTTATTTATTCGTTTTTTGTGCACCTCCTAATTTTTATTATATTTTTATTTGTATACTGTATACTCTTAATACATTTGTTCTCTATATTTATGAAACACTGCTGATGCATACTTAGGACTGAATTCATCTACCGCAAAATAGTAGCTTCAAAAGAAGCTTTTTATGTCATATAAGACCCAATTGCAACGTCCCAATTTAGCACACATTCTTGATCTATCAATTTGTCGTTTGATGAATCTGGCATTATCTCTTTACAAATGTAGAGTTCACCACGTGTAACATGTACCTATCTAATATTTTAGCTCCATTCGAGGAAGAACGCCGCGCCGGAAGGATATCCCTTACCTAATAGCACGTCTAATACCTAGTGTTGTAGATAGAAAAAAGTTTAAGTCTACCATCACCAGCTGCAGCTTAAAATAATTTAATTCATCAAAAGCAACTCCAACGGTTTTCTTGGAGATCAGCGTGGTTGTTTATTTTTTTTTAAAACGTAGAATCCATTAAAGACGCAGGTTGTATGGAGCAACCGCCTTATATAAACGTAATCTATACTAATATTATAAAGCTGAAGAGTTTGTTTGTTTGAACGCGTTAATCTCTGGAACTACTGGCCCGAATTGAAATTTTTTTTTGTGTTGAATAGTCCGTTTATTGAGGAAGGATATAGGGTATATGTCACCTCGCTGTGACTTATAGAAGTCAAGCATCAATGAAAAATGCTGCAAAAACGGGAAAAGATTTATTTTTTGAGAGCTTTCCTCGCGTGCGCTGAGGAACACTAAAAACCGCGCGGACGGAGTCGCGGGCGACCCCTAGTGTTATAGAAACCTAGAGTAGATTAACATTTGACGTCAATCGGCCAATATACTATAGTATTAAGATAAAGTTTAGCGTAATTACGTCTACCAGAAGCTTAAATAGGCAATGCAAGAATAATAAAGAGCGTTTTAATTTTTCAGACATATAACTTACAATATGATTTAATTCAGTTGTAAAATAAAATACATAATATTAGATTTTTGTTGCAGATCATGGGTACATCATATTCATATTTCAATATTTTACGTCAGTACAAGTAAATCAAATTTACAACTATTAAAGAAAAAGAGTTTCTCACTTTTGCAGCAAACAGCACGGGCTTTTAAAGGAAATACTTTTATGAAGCGCATTTTATTTATATATTCAATTATCTACACATTTTTACAACACATGTTATTAAAATTAATAAATAAAAAATGCTTGAAATAAAAACTTCATTTGTAGATATAAAACGAATAAGAATACTTGGTATTTTAATTTATAAGAAAAGTATTACTAACATTTATTATTCTTAATTATTATTTTTTCTTGAAATATAATTGGTGCTTTTATGTTTTCCTTTCGAAGAAAGGAACTCTAAAAAGGAGGTTATATTATTTATTTGACTTTAAATTTATGAAATATGCATAAAGTAATATGAGAATAAATAATATTAAAAGTATATTATACTAGTTACTAACAAAATTTTGTGATATCAACAAAAGGTCTGTGACCTGTATTATACAGGCCGAGCTGTGAGAGTGAAGGCTATAAATTAAGACGAAACGCTTTTAGAAATGATAAAGCCCTCCGACATATAATGATGAATGATAAACAAAATAGATCAATAGCAATTAAAGTTTTAATTAAAATTAACGCATTCC
Organism: Napeogenes sylphis; assembly: GCA_959347405.1. Classification (NCBI taxonomy): domain Eukaryota; kingdom Metazoa; phylum Arthropoda; class Insecta; order Lepidoptera; family Nymphalidae; genus Napeogenes; species Napeogenes sylphis. Next base: position 20,716,762 of record OY365788.1, on the reverse strand, counting down.
ACCTAAAAGTAGGTGGAATTTAAAACTTATAATCGGTGGACTTAAAACTGATAATATTCGGGCCTATAGTCACACAGGAATAACCATGTGACAATTTAAAATAACATAAATTAATTAAATTGCAAGCAAAATGATGAAAAATAGACTGATACGATTACGGTTAGATTCGATCCTTGCTCGTGTCGGTTTATTTGTAGTTTTACATTTATGTAATTAAAATGAACACGTAGTATGTGTTATTAGACTTAGTCAAAGCTAAAGACAGGTGCCATGACATATTCATAAATTCGAAGCATTTTTTACCATCTTGTTTACGAATTTATAACACACGCAATCAGGATTTTTAAACATGACTCGGAAATTAAGCTAATATACGCGGCTGTTTTAAAACGCATTAGCACCTGCGAAATTAAAATGATCAAGAAGCGCTGATAAAATTTAGATTCTCAATTTTAATACGATATTTAAAAATATTTTAAAATCTTGATTCCGCTAACAAGGAAATATATTATCGCGCACGTGTTGTGCGAAGAAATTAGAAAAATAATAACACATGTTCTACATATGAGGGTGTGTGAAGCAAATGAATGACAGTAGAAAAAGCAAGAGGGCTATGTGAGTACGACCTCTCTTGGCGCTAGACGTGAAGATGGTTACATAGAATATTTTAATTCAAGCTTCGTCACATCACGAAATCCCGAAGTATTTTTATTAGAAATAAATACAAAATACTATGATAGGTAGAAATAAAAATAAGTCTCTCAGTTAAGAACGTATATAACAACAATAAGTTAATAAGAAAAAACTAAAAAAATATTAGCTATAAATAGGTTAACCTGAGTTCTGCTTGCTTTGCTACAGAGTGATAACGAGGAGATCAATATGTATTAGCAAAATATTTCTAAATTGTAAATGGTGGTTGGTTATTTTATTTTAAATACAAAGAAAAATGCACTTGAGAGTATTAATTGTATTATTTTTAAATTAATGAATATACAAAAAACATTTATGTAATAAATTAAAAATTTGAATACATAATTATTTTATCAGTGTAATGATCCCTTATGTTCTGGTAGAAGGAAGTATATATTTACAGGTCCTTTTAATGTGTAAACAACTTCTGTGTGTCTTATCAGTTGGGTCGCTGCAAGACCATACAGAAGACATGGAATACCTAAAATAAAAGCAATAGTTTAATACTATGACAATTGATATTACTAACCAAATTTTTTTCTTATTTACCTGACTTACCAAAATTAAGGACCTTAATCACTCTCATAAATCTATCTGATACAACTAAATTCTCTTCAGCTTTCCTGGAACAATGATATTTGATGTATGGAAAGCATCCAGTTCTTAGAATCTGGTAATTTGATTTACCCACTTTCCAATTAAAATTGGACATTCCAAACTGATCATCTTTTACACTGCTGTACTAGAAAAAAGTTTTATATTTAAGCTTGAATACTGAAAGTAAATAAGTGGATTACAATTATCTGGATTAACAAACATTACCTTAACGAAATAAGATGTCCAAGGAGGTTCTTTACACTGTGTTATATAAGCTGTTAGTACTTCTGAAGATCTAGGTCTGGATGAAAAAGTTCTTGCTAAAGTTATGAAAAAAGTTTTCCTCATAGTTGTTTTACTATTTCCGATCATATTTGTATATGGTACATGATTACGTAAATATTTTGGGTTTTTATGGCATACTATTTACAATAATATATCAATATAAAATGAATTTATTTTAAAAGCAATATGTGGACTTAAAAATAAATATGTATTATAATTTATAATTAAAGTCAAATATAACTTAATTTAAATTCATTTGGTATTTCATTATATAAAACGTGTTTTGACATTTGACATTAAATAAAGAATTAAAAATGATAGCTGGCGAACATTTATTTAAATAAAGGATGGAAGATATAACTTTATCCTAGTATTCATTTAAATTAATTATTACTATTTATTTTGATGTAACATTGTCTTGTGACTAATAATGAAATACTCTCAATATTTTGAAAAATAATTGAAACAATTTACAAAAGACTTAGTATCCAAGGCAATATCTATCAATCAATGTAAAAATACTTAGCTAGTATCTAATGTCAATTGTCAAAATAAACAAAGCTAACCACAAAATTTGGTGCTGTTAAAATAAAAATAATATTATATTTTAATGTCACTCGTTGCTATTATTATGCCTAATATTTGATTTAATTTAATGAGAAAATAAGCAACAATGTGGACGACTAAAACTTTTCTCACGAAAACAAAACGCGGCAATGTTTTAAAAGTAAGGTTAAATTGGGATCTTTAATATATTGTGTATATCAAATTATTGATTAAAAGCAAATTACTAATTTATAGATTGTAAGGGAACACTATCTACGAGATGACCTGCTGTGTGGATCTGCTGCGTGTACTGTATGTCCTCACAAGGATGACGAGATTGTGTTAGACGATAAACCAGAATCGATTTGCTCTTTATTTGACTATAACCATTATCTAGTACTCGATACTAATGTAATACTTCACCAGATAGATGTATTAGAGGAAGATGCATTGAAAAATGTTATCATTCTGCAAACAGTACTAGAAGAAGTTAAACATCAGAATACAGCTGTTTTTCAAAGATTGTTAGAAATTATTAGTAATAAAAAAAGAAAGTTTTATTCCTTTGTGAATGAACACCATAAGTAAGTTGTAAAAAAGGTTTTTTTATTGGATAAATATCATGACTTAAATGTATATGAAGGTAATATGTCACATTGTTATTTTCAGAGATACTTATGTTGAACGAGATCCTGGTGAGAAACAAAATGACCGTAATGATCGGGCAATTACAAAAGCAACATCTTGGTACACAACACACTTATCAATCAACAACTTGGCGGGGCAATTCCCTCAGGTTGTATTACTTACTGATGATGAGAATAATAGAAAGAATGCCCAGGTTGAGGGCATTGTTTCTTCCTCAGGTATTGTTGTAGAATACTATGTTACAAATGTGTTTACTACATTTATACTACAGGTATTATAGTTATTTATATTGACTGTTATAGAGCTATTTGGTTTGTGGGGTTATATACATGTAGAATTGAAAAAAATGCTGATACTAAATAAGTATTGAAATAACTGCACTTCCATTAAAATTCCCATAGGCCAAGTAGCCCTGGAAAGTCTATGTAAGTTTTGGAACTATGTCTTTGTATCTCCTATGACTTAAATAATAGCTTAAGCAATCCTAATGAAAAGTTTGTTTAGTAAGAACATGTGAAATGTTGTATATAATACTATAAAATCTTAATTACTACTGTGTAAATTACACAGTACTCATTAAGATTAAGTAGTATTTAGTAATGGTAGCAAACAACAACTAATTATTAATTACCTAATATTAATTCATTATTCTAAGTCCAAATACAATTTGACTTACTCTAAATTGTTTAAAATCTTTTAGTAAAAGACTACATAGAGAATGTAAAAGGTTATGTGGGATTGGCTGATAAATTATCCAAGAATGTTGTACCAGAGAGTTGTTCAAGAGATGCTTTGTATCCAGCTCATCTGACTCCGAGTCAGATTCATACTGGCATTAGAGGTGGCAAGTTACATCAAGGCACTTTTCATGCTTCCAGAGAAAATTTCCTGGAGGGTACAGCATCTGTCAGCTCCTTTGAGAAACCTGTAAGTTTATGTTGTTTCAAACTTTGATCAGAGTTCTATAGTAATTAAAACAATTAAATAATGTCATAATATATTAAACATGGGATTACTAAGAAATATTATTAGAACCTAACATTCTTAGAAACAAATATAATATATTTTATTTGTCTTCTTGTCCTTAGATTTTGCTTCAAGGTCATATTGGGATTAATAGGGCAATAGATGGTGATGTAGTTGCAATAGAAATATTACCGAAGGAAGAGTGGCAGAAGCCCAGTGACATAGTACTTGAAGACAAGGCCGATGACCCTGGTGACACACTTGAAGAAGATACACTTCTCAATACTAAGGTTGACAATGATGAAGAAATTAGCCCTACAGGAAAGGTTGTCGGTATTATACGTAGAAAGTGGCGACAGTACTGTGGTATTCTAATGCCTAGTAAATTTCCAGGTAAATATATTAAATAACCGATTTTTTTAAAATATTCTTTTTACAAATTGATTTAAAATTAAATTTATAATTTATGGATTTTTTTATAAATTAACACAAATTGAATGTTTTATTTTTATGAAAATATACTTATTTTACAGGGGCTGTAAGACATTTATTTTCACCAGCTGAGAGACGCATACCTAGAGTTCGTATAGAAACTCGTCAGAGCGAAATCCTCGCTTCTCAGAGAATTTTGGTAGCTTTAGATTCTTGGCCCAGAAATAGCAGATATCCACTAGGACATTTTGTAAGATCGCTGGGTCCTATAGGTGGGTCAAATTAAACATATAGTGTATAATATTATTCTTATTAATCAATGTATTATGATGCTGTAATAAGATAATAATTAACATTAAAATAATTTATTAATTTTTATTTTAAATGTAAAAACATACAATTCTAATTACATATTAATAAAATAATAATTAATAAAAATGTACTAAAGTTCGGCATAAATAAACAAAAGAACTTAAAAATCTGCATAAAGCACTATAAAAATAAATGGGACACCCTGTATATAGGCGACAAGGCCGCAGAGAACGAGGTGATACTGTTGGAGCATGACGTGCCTCACGCCAGGTTCAGCGAGGCCGTGCTGGCCTGCCTGCCGCCTGACGACTGGACCATACCTGATGAGGTACACTATATATACAGGATGAGTCAATCATACAAGAAATTAAAATACTTACGCATTTCTTATAACTACTAAACATAAAAATTGCGTATATACATGTTGCTTTTTTATCATATAATTTATTTGACAATGAAGAATGCTTTATTTTGCATGTTTAACAGTTTTGTGTATCTCTTTATTGAAAATAATATTGTTTTTGTTTATTATTTAAGATTTTTTTTTTTACAATTTATCAAAATTCCATGTAATGACTTAACTAGCTCTATTATTTACAAAAACACCCTGATGTATATATTTTTTAGATGAAAGAAAAGATAAATATACTTATAGGATATTTAGTGCAATTGGCATCATTTATTTTTACGTACTAATTGCATAAAAAATATTTAATTTCAGGAGATAAAAAAACGTGTAGATCTACGCTCAATATGCGTATGCTCGGTGGATCCTCCCGGCTGTACCGATATTGATGATGCTCTGCACGCTCGACCTCTACTAGAACTATCAGATGGACTGAAGAAGTACGAGGTGGGAGTACACATAGCTGATGTGACGTATTTCGTGAGACCCAACACCGCGCTAGATAAGGAAGCGGCGGCTCGGTCCACTACAGTGTATCTGGTTGATAAGAGGATTGATATGGTACCGGGTAAGATTTATTTTAGTATTTTAACTAGTTTAAGAAAAATATATTGCAATGAAACTGTATAATTATTTAAAAATCGGGAATGTAATTGGTAGCACATATTCTTTTTTTGTCTGACATTTTGACCAGGGTGCACCGGCCGCTGACAGCCTACAATGATACCTATTTCTTACGCGTTAATTCCCTATTTATAAAAAAAATATTTATTATGAAACGCGATAGTTTTAAAGTCAATGAAACTACTTTAACGTATTACATTATTAATATTTTAATTAAAATCTTATTATTTAATATGAATTGTTTAATAATAGGCGAGTTAAATTATTATTTTTTAACTTGAATTAGAATTTAAGAAACTTAAAAAGCTTTTTGTAAAGTAAAAAAAAAAACTCTTTCAGGTCTCTTGAGCTCAAATCTTTGCTCTCTCCGTGGGGGTGAAGAGAGGTTAGCATTCTCTTGTGTGTGGGAAGTTGATGAAAATGCTAATGTATTATCAACTAAATTCCATAAAAGTGTAATAAAGGTATGCTTTTGGGATATATATTTTATAATGGGATATATATATATATATATATATATATAATTCTTATTTAAATAAAGATTTGTTCGTTTAAATTATTATTACTATAATTTTGATCATTATTTTAGTCATCAGCAGCCATGACGTATGAAGAAGCTCAAATAGCAATCGACGATTCATCAAGAAGGGATGAGATCGCGTCGTCTTTGCGCATTTTAAACGCTTTGGCTAAAAAGATGAAGCAGAAGAGATTGGACAATGGCGCTCTGTTGCTTGCGTCGCCGGAGATACGTTTTCAGGTTCGTGTTAGAAAACTATTATTACCAAGGAAGTACTTGGAGTATTGGTTAGAACTTACAGGCCCTGGTTGTGAAAATGGCGTGGACTCGATTCTTACATGGTTCTTTGCGTGTTGTTTCGAGTCTATGTATTCTTTATATTCGTTGTTTGTTTGTGTAACTTTCCGCGACACAAGAATTATACAATATCTAATTTTTTTTTTTTTTAAAGTTCCATATCATATCTATTCGTTCTCTAGAATATATTAGTTCAATAGACAAATATTAATTAATAATAATTGATTCAGGTGGACTCGGAAACTCACGACCCAATAGAGGTGCAGGCGAAGAAAATAATGGACACCAACTCCATGGTGGAGGAGTTCATGTTGTTGGCCAACGTCAGTGTGGCGCAGAGACTCGCCACAGACTACCCGCAGTGTGCCTTACTGAGGAGACACCCCTCGCCACAACCCAGCATGTTCCACACCTTCCTCAAGGCCGCCAGGCAACAGGTCACTACCAACATATATCACATATACCCTAGATTTTACATATACACATAGAATCAAACCCCGTCTCAACAGACAAATTACTTTCAATAATGAATATTCTTAGAGAAGTACCTACGATAGCCTAATACTGCAAAGAGCTCCCTAAGAGCTACTTCGGTAGGACCGAGCGACTAACTACAAACCCCTTCCGATCACCTTAGCATTTGGAAAAAGACAAACATACACACCGTCTTTTGCTGGTGAAGGTGAAACCCCGAACGCACGATGCCGGAGCGTTCTGCCTTCGGGGGACGTTCGTGTCTATTATACCCACTTGACTATCCTATAAACACGACGCTTCGACGAATGTGAAAAAAAAAAAAATAAAAAAATAGGGAATATTTCTTTAAATAAATTATATTATAATATTTTCAGGGATTCGAATTAGACGTATCGACAAACAAGTCCTTCTCGAAGTCTCTCGACGAGGCGGTGATCCCGGGACGACCGTTCTTCAACACGCTGCTTCGTATAATGGCGACGCGCTGTATGCAGCAGGCGGTGTACTTCTCCAGCGGCACCAAGACCCGAGAAGAGTTCTACCATTACGGACTGGCTTGTCCTATTTATACGCATTTTACGTCACCCATACGAAGGTATGTCATGATCGTCAACGTCAGATGGAATTAAAACACGTAATTTCTTTTAACAGATTAAATATATCTTTAATATATATAATTAAATATCTTCCTAATAATATATTAAATCTGAATATATTTTTACAAACTTTACAAAAATAATGATTTGACCTAAACCAACTACTTTAAACCCAAATTGCTCTTAAATAGCTATAATAAAACTAATCCCATGTTGTCAGATATGCGGACGTGATAGTACATCGTCTGTTGGCGGCGAGCGTGGGCGCAGACGTGACGCACGCGGCGCTGTTAGACACTAAGGGCGCGGACGCACTGTGCGACAACCTCAACTACAGGCACCGCCAGGCGCAGTACGCGGGCCGGGCCTCCGTCGCGCTCAACACACACGTATGTACCGACCTTTATTATTTATTACGTACTAAGAATCCGTCTGTATTGGCCGTGCTTTATAATATATTTTTGTGGTAAGCGTCGATTATGAAATACATTTTTTTTCCGAATGACTAGTATTGTCCAGACTTATCGGTTTAAGTAATTCCTCGTAGATCACTGCATCCATGTGTTTAATTGGCTTAAATTCTATAAAATACTTATTCAGCTTGTAATTAGTTATCCACCTCTTGCAGGCAGCCTCTCAACATCAATCCCAACAACATTTGTTCAACGACTTTTTAAAATTAATAGTTCTTAAAATTTAAGTTTTCCCATACAAAATTTGTTGCCTCTGAACTGGCATTAACTCTGAGCGTAGTTATGGCGCCCGGGCATTGACCTTCTAAGTATTTCTCACAAAATACAGAGTAATAAGTAAATGAGGGGGCAAACTTTATTTCGTTTCGTTTTTTTGTATAGTTTATCAAGATTTGTAAAAACTCGTAGACATCCTGGTATTTTGTTCTATACCATAAAAATACGCAGTTTACGCAGATTACAAATCCAGACTAATCGAACCTTATGCTTCAGATACTGTTCAAAAATCGCGAAGAGATTGAATCAGCCGTGGTGTTGGCTGTGAAACGGAACGCACTACAAGTACTCATACCAAAGTACGGTCTTGAGGGATCTCTGTATCTCCCATCTGACAAATTTACTTACAACGAAGAGGTAAGCAAAAATCAATTAAGTTTTATTAATATAATGGAGGTGGACTAAAAAGACCGCATGTATAATAGATGAATAATTGAACTAAGCGTAAGCGAAGCTCTTAACCGTTTGGGAATCACTTTTTAGAATAAAAAAATATTGTTTCGTTTTAAAGATACGGTCAAAAAACTGAATCTTCATAGACTTAAGCTTAACTTAACCGGGCTCACCAATCGTTACTCTTAACCTTTCCGGTGCCAGCAATTTTATTGGAAGTCCTTGGGCCCGGTTTGGACCGACTTTAGTAAGCATATAAAAGGGGGAGGGCGCTCAGCTCAACTCCCGCAGCGCATTGTGGTGGATCCTAGTATATAATAATGTTTATGTTTATTTTTACAATCATTATTGTTACAGGAGCATGTTCAAGTATGCGGTGATGTTATTATGAAAACATTTGACGAACTAACAGTGCGACTTACATTAGACAGTAGGAATTTACAGCATAGGAAACTTGTATTCCAACTAGTGACACCTTTTATACCCGGCGTTAGCTATACTAAGGATAGTATAGAGGAAATGGAAGTTGTTGAAAATGAAGTGTCAACAAATGAAAAGAAAAGAAAAGATACAACCGGCGGTAAAAGAAAGAAAAGAAATAAAAAATGAATACATTTTGTATTGTATTTTCTAAATAAATATTTGTACAAATTATTATTTTTTAATTCCTACCATTAACTTATCATTAAGCATAAATAGATGACTACGAATATTTTATTATATGTATTATAATGTAATTTATAAATTTATTTTTTTCACATATTATAATCACTGATATAAAGAATTGTTTACTTAAAATAGTTTATCTGAATAAGATTTACAATTGGTCAGTAACAAGTAGTTCGACATTGAAGTTGGTGTATAGTGCCAAGGAAGAATCAAATATAAGTAAGTAATTGAAGTGCTAATAAAAAAAATGGGAATGGGAAGTGCTAATAACAAAAAATACGGAACAATTCAATCCGACCTTGTCCTAACATGTATATAAAAAGTATATTAAAATAAAGATTTCAAAAATTCAAATAACATATTTTGCATTTAATGGCAAATACAGTCATTGCTCTAAAATTATTTTCTTTTTTGTCAAGAATTTAGGTCAGTAGTAATACTTTTTTGTTAAAAATTTTAGTCAGTAGTGATACTTATTTGCTAAGTATTTAGGTCAGTAGTGATACTTATTTGCTAAGAATTTAGGTCAGTAGTGATACTTAATTACTAAGAATTTAGGTTAGTAGTGATACTTATTTACTAAGAATTGTTGTCAGTAGCGATACTTATTTGTTAAGAATGTAGTGATACCAATAAAAAAAACACGCCTAGGAATAAAAGCTGATAACATGAAGCACATAGATAGGTAGGTTAAAAAACCTGAAAATTTTCAAAAAGTCAAAAGTACATACTATTTGTACAGGAGGTGACAGTGTGTGAGTAACCATAGACCAATCTTCGTCTAGACAAAAGTTTCAAAACTTTGTCAGATATAATCTTAACATTTAAATGTTTATAAGTTAAAAAATATAACGTTAATTATGTAACAAATTTTTGTAAATATTGACATTAGGTTCTAGGGGTAGCTCGCACCCAAAATCCCTCGATAGTGGTTAAGATACCCTGTATCCTTGGAGCCAGCTCCTTCAAAGGTTTTCCATCTACAGTAGATACATGAAAAGCTTGCATAAAAGCTGAAAACACTAGGAACATTATCTGCCTCGCAAACGTTTCTCCAGCACATAACCTTTTACCTGAAAACATGAAAATATATATTGATATAAATAATGTGAAATAATAATATAAAGTTAAATATTAATGCTTGAAACTTAAACTTTAATGTTATTATAGGTTTTTTAGATGATAATTAAAAATTATACATGATTTTAAATAGATATAAAATAATGAATGAAAGATAAACTGATACGGGCAGGAATTCGAACCCGGTACATCTGGAAAAACGTTCAGTCGTTCTACCCATATATATCGGTACCCGTTTCAATTAATTTACCATTCATTATATGATCTTTACCTGGACAGTTTTCATTTTATATTTCTTTTAAATGTTTATAGTAGTTTTTAAAAATGATATCTATTAAGTATATGAGTACGTAATATATAAATAAAATATATGTTAAAAGTAGAATACCTATAATAGATTAATGACTGGTTCTTATTTAAAAAAATCCAATATAATTATTTAATTACTATTATAATTATTTACTTTTAGGATTTTTCTTACCAGCTCCAAAAGGTAAAGATTTGTCATTACATAATTTTAGCTTCCCGTCTTCGATGAAACGTTCGGGCCTAAAATTTTCGGGGTCACCCCATAGTTTCTTATCAGAATGTAGACTTTTGTAGTTAAAAACAACCACAGTATTCTAAAACGATAATATATAATATTATCTTTATAATATTTATTCTTTATCCGCAGTCATTGACATCACCAAATATGATTTTTATAAATAGGTACAATAAAATCTCGGCAACAAGGAGTAATCATAAGTGGAAAAGAAATAGGAAAAAAAATACTATTCCGGCTGTCCTAACTATAAAGGGGAAAAATACTTTTTCCGGATTATTTTTTTTTTGATAAAAAGTAATGATATTAAAATGTGAAGAAATACATTTCATTTATCCAGTTGTGGACAAGATTGTGACTGATTATATTTGGATAATGTATTATAATAGCATGTAACAGATAACGAGCAACTCCTTGCCGGATTAGGGCCTTTAAAAAAATCTCGTTAATTTAATATTTTCATTTCCTTTATAAATTTTTATTTGTTTTACTGGGAATTAGAATTCTGCTTGTTATTTACACGTTCGTTATAAATATAAAACCCAGTAAGGTAAAGGTTGAAGTACATTATGGAAATGCAGTCTTCTCACCTCTGGTATGTCATAGTCGTCAATAGTAGTTGCTTTTGTAGCACGATGAGGGACTCCAAGTGGTAAGAGGGTCTCATATCTCATCATTTCTCTTATACAGGCTTCTGTGTATGGCATACTAGAGTAGATTAAATAACTTTATTATGTCATATAATTTAAATTATTATACATTGGTATTCAAGCTGTAGACTTTAACATTTTGTTAGTTATTAGGTATTAAAACCTCCACAGCAGTTTGTATGTATAGTATTTAAAAAAAATCTTTATTGAATAATGATGTGAGTCCATACTTCTGTCTATCATCCAATGTGGGCAGCCTGTCTCTGCCAACTACTCGGTCGATCTCCTCGTGGATCTTGTCCTGGATTTCTGGTTGGTACAGCATCCTCTCCACTAAAAGCACAAGCACCATCGGCACCGTAGAGGCCGCAGGGAACATGTAGTCTGTGCAAGTCAGTTGTAGTTGTTCCACTTGAAGTATTTAGGAATTATTAACACATTTATTTTTTAATTCTGAGAGACAAATTCGAGAAAATAAATGGTTTCTACTGCAGCTAATAGACTAAATTTGTATTTTGTGTGAGGTTTCTATTTTAGCATTATATTTTTAGCTTTAATACCTAAACTTTTTTTAGTGGATTTGTGTCTGAAAATCTTAAACACAAGATATAAAAAAAAATACTCATAAGAATTACCTGAAAATGTAGTGCGGCTTGAGGTTTTAGTTTCTTCTTTCAGTTTACAAATATAGGCATCTATAAAGTGTCGGATATGAGACTTATCGAAAGTGGACATGGCTTCAGTTATAAGTTTCTAAAATAGATATAATTGAGTGTCTTAAATTCTATTAATACCTTTCAAAAATTTGTCGTATATTTTTTACAATCATAAGTATGGTAGATGTAGCCTTTATGCCTACAGTAAATTGATTTAATCAGGTAATATCTGATTAACAATTTACAGATTAGGTATTACTATTAGTATTTACATTTATAGGTAGCAGTTTCAAGAAAGCGCAAGGTATTAAGACAAGTAAGTAGTAACTGTGAAAACTTAACTTCTAATTTACCGAGAATAGCAGCCAGCTCCTATTAACTCTAATATTTTTAAACAAACTGAAACCTAGAATACTTTGCCACATGTCCTCATTACAGATCCTAACTTAGATTTAGTGAATACTCATACATTTTTAAGACTCACATGAAATAAATCCAACAAATACTGGTTTCCAGCAACTAAGTCTTTGTATCCACTAAAGTTTGGCATTATATCTTTAAGCCACGGTGTAAGGGACAAAGCTCCACCTAAATCGTTGGTGCCTCGTTGAAACTGGAGAGTATATTGATTAATCTGCCACAGTTCGTGGTATTGAGATCTTGGTAAAGGATTCCGAGCAAAGATGTGTAGCATTCCATTGATAATTGGCGCAACGAAGTACTGCTGCAGGTATATCAAATCACCTTTTACTAAAACCTGAAAGTTAGAGTTAATTAAAATAGCAATCATATTTGTTTTCTAATAATACTGTACACAATTAGTAATCCTGCTAATAATATCAACATGAATTTTTGGATTTGTGTCCGTCAATTATGCAAAAAGAATATAGGTAGAATATGAAATTCCGTAGACGTAGCTGTAGTTGCAGAATGTTTTCCAGATATAAAAAAAACCTGGAAAAAGACATAAATACTCTAATATACACCTGAAATATACAAAGTATCTTGAAATCTTGTCGTAAGAGGGTGCGCGGGCTGTCACTGTCTCTGGGATTAGTTTTATCTTTGTTAGTACTCTTCTGTTCCTTATTCGGTTCTGGTCAAGTATTAGATTAGTGTTCAATTCAGAAATGAATTTTCGCTTTCAAAAATGAATATTTCAAAAATGATTATTCGCTCCGGGTCAATTAAATGGAATGCTAGATCTCGATGCCAATTTTTACTAAAAAAGCTAATTGTGAAGTACTTAATCAATAGAAAAATCTTTATTGAAAAAATATTTGAATTTCGGTTTTTTCATTATATGTTTTTGAAAAGTTTCGTTAGCAATTTCCTAGTGATTTATTCCTAAAACCTATAATTTAAGTAACTAAGTGAAAAAGTCATTTCTTTTATATTAAATGTTATGTATGTTAGGACTTATGAAGGTTATGATGGGGAATGACACAAAAAAGGTTGGGAGACAATGTATCAGATTAATATCATCTATACTTATGATACCTATCATATCAAAGGTTAGGGTTATCATATTATAAGGCTCTTGGTGGTAGACCATAACATCCGGTCGCCGGCAAAGTTACCACCCATCGGGCAGAGTCGTGCCGCAAAGCGACCTAGTCGTGTTCCGGCACGTTGCTCGATGAAGCCGTTTATGGGAAATGGGTCTGAATAGTTGCGGTGCGTTGGCGAACCGGTTTGACGTCGGGTTGGTGTTTGTTTTGTCGGGTGTCTAGTCGAGGAGGGTAGCGGGATCCGAAGCGACGGCTTTCCGCTGGCCGCCCGCAGATAGTTGGGGGCCCAATTAGTGGGTTAGCCACCCACGAAAGGCTGCCCCGCCAGCTGCGAAAAATCCCAGGGTGGCTCCATCGTGCTGGTTGGCGACCAGACGAGGAGGCCCGATGGCGATCCCTGGGGGGGTTCGGGCGTCCCCGCAGTCTCCAGACTAGCCTCCCAGTGGCAAGACATCACCAATTTCGACGTCGGGTTCGATATGTACCGCCTCGTTCAACTGCCATTTCCCATCCCTATTCACTTTTATATTTATTTTTTTTATGAAAAAGTTTAAAAAAGGGAACAAGTTAAAGCAGCGGTTGCACTCCTCCTCATATAAAGTGCACCTCACTAATATAAGGGGTTTGCACTCAAATCTTTTAGCTGTCCACCACCACCTGGAGACAGAGCAGCCGCACTTGCTCTTTTTGACGGAGACGCAGATACAATGTCCTTTGAGCGCTGCATACTTGGATTATCCCGGTTACTCGTTAGAGCACAACTTTCGCTCACGGGCCGGAGTCAGTGTGTATGCGCGGAACGACCTCTGTATTCAGCGTCTCCGTCACCTTGAAGACCCCACTTTTTCTTCCCTATGGGTTTTAGTGGACACAGGAAACGAAAAAATCCTGTATTCCTGTGTCTACCGTTCGCACAGCGGTGACCAGGAGACAACTCGTTTATTTGAGTATCTCAGTGAGGCTGCAGATATGGCTCTGTATCAGTACCCTTCGGCGCAGCTCGTCTTTCTGGGGGACTTTAATGCCTGTCATCAGGACTGGCTGTTCCCGTACCAGAAGACCGACCATGCTGGAAGAGAAGCGCGGAACTTTGCGTTGTCCTTGGACCTCTTTCAGCTGGTGAGGCAAGCGACAAGGGTACCAGATGTGGTAGGCCATACAGCCAATTGCCTGGACCTTCTGCTGACAACTGATCCGGACAGGTATCGTGTAGAGGTCACGTCCCCCTTGGGAACCTCCGATCACTGTCTGGTGAAATCTGTGTTTACATATTCCCCACCAGCTTTCGAACCACATGGTGTTAGGCGAGTATGGAAATACAAGTCAGCAGAATGGGATGAGATGCGGCACTTTTTTGCGTCTTATCCTTGGCGGCAGGTCTGCTTCTCTTCTTTGGATCCGTCGAGTTGCGCGGATGCTATAACTGATGTGGTGCATCAGGCAATGGAGTATTTTATTCCTTTTGCTGACGTACCCATCGGTGGCAAAGCTCGCCCATGGTTTAATGCCGAATGTCGTCATGCACATGACCGAAAACATTCGGCATACCTTATTTGGGCTGATGCTCGAAGCCGCAAAACTCCGGATGTAAGTATAAAGAAGAGAGCCTTTAACCAAGCTGCCAAGTCCTACAAAAAGGCATTGCGGAAGGCTCGTCTCGATCGAATCGCTAAGAATGGCGAAAAGCTCTCTGCCAGACCAACTGGCAGTCGAGCTTTCTGGTCTCTTGCGAAAGCGATCGAGTCAAATTTCTGCCAGCCCTCACTGCCTGCTCTGCTGAAGCCGGATGGATCCCTGGCCCACACAGCAACAGAGAAAGCGAATGTATTTGCTTCTCTGTTTGCTGATAATTCGCATCTAGACACTGGCAATGCTTCTCCAGCACATCTTCCTCACTGCGGTATTTCGATGCCTGAAATCCGCATCACTAACAAAGAGGTATGGAGAACATTGTGTCGTTTAGATGTGAATAAAGCCAGTGGTCCTGATGGTATACCAGCCATTCTGCTCAAGACATGCGCAGCTGAGTTGTCTCCTGTACTGACACGTCTGTATCGTCTCTCTTTCATGACTGGAATAGTGCCGAAATCCTGGAAGCTTGCTAATGTGCAACCCGTGCCCAAAAAAGGCAGCCGTGCCGACCCTGTCAATTACAGACCGATTTCAATCACCTCCATACTCTGCAAGATTATGGAGCGTGTATTGAACTCGCGCCTACTAGCATACCTAGAAGGTAACGATCTCCTCAGTGACCGACAATACGGGTTTCGCCGTAATAGGTCTACTGGGGACCTCCTAGTGTATGCTACACACATTTTAGGCGAGGCCATCGAGAAGAACGGAGAAGCGGTCGCCGTCTCTCTGGACGTCTCGAGGGCATTTGACAGGGTCTGGCATGCGAGCCTTATATGCAAGCTTTCAGCGTACGGTATATCTCCTGGTCTGATCGGCTGGGTAACGGACTTTCTGAGCCACAGATCTCTCCGAGTAGTTGTCGACGGGTGTTCCTCGGAACCCTTGACAATAAATGCCGGAGTGCCTCAGGGGTCCGTTCTTTCTGCAACTCTGTTTCTGCTGCACATTAATGATCTGTTGAAGCCCGGTATCTATGGGTATGCAGACGACAGCACAGTTGTAGAAAGATATCTGCCGAGTACTCGGGCTAGTCGAGATCAAGTACAGTCTGAAAGAGAAGCCATGGTGCAACGTTTGAATGACAAACTTCAGGCAGTCTCTGCATGGAGCAATGCCAATCTTGTCAAGTTCAACGCCACCAAAACGCAGACGTGTCTGTTCACTGCCAAAAAGAGCCCTTTCACCTTGGCTCCTACTTTCCAGAATGTATCCTTGGAATACAGTGACAGGCTTCAGTTGTTAGGCTTAGAGATTTCCTCGAACCTCAACTTTGGTCGGTTCATTGAGTCCAGAGCAAGAGCAGCAGCAGCAAAGCTTGCCGTTCTTGCGAAGGTTCGGCAGTACTTTACACCGGGACAGCTTCTTGTTTTATACAAAGCACAGATCCGGTCGTGTGTAGAGTACTGTGGACACATATTTGCTGGTGCCGCAAAGTCTCATCTTGCGGTTCTGGACTCAATTGAGAGGCGAGCAAAGAGGCTTATCGGCGATACCGAATTGGTCGAAGCCGACCTCCATAGCCTTGAACACAGGCGTAAAATTGCTAGCCTCTCAGTATTCTATAGGATACATTTTGGTGAGTGTGCTCAGGAACTACACGACTTAGTTCCCCCGTCCCCCTTCCATCACCGGACGTCCCGACGCACGGCAGGTATCCATCCTTTTGTTGTGGACATTCCACCTGTCCGAACGAAGCGCTTTGCTTCCTCATTTTTAGTGCGTACAGCGAAGGACTGGAACAATTTGCCTGCGTCGGTATTTCCGGCCAAATATAATGTGGGTGTCTTCAAGAGAAGAGTGAATAGGTTGCTAGGGCAATGCGCCTTACCATCTAAGACTACATTCCACTTACCATCAGGTGGAATGTAGTCAAGCATTGCCCTAGATTGTATAAAAAAAAAAAAAAAAAAAAAAAAATAAATAACTTGTAACCGTCATATTAAGACACGTCTAACAAATTTATAATAACAACCATAAATCATAGTCCAATAAATAACTAAAATGAAAAACAATTCATCTGATTATTTTTGTGCTTGAGAAATCAATCTTTATGTTAAAATATTATAAAAAGTATACCAATTTTTTAAATGCTTGCTTAATATTGGTACACATAAATAACAGTGATATATTGTATTGATAACCGCCTCGTTGGTCGAGTGGTTAGCACAGACTCCCAACGTATAATGCCGCAATGGGGCTCAAGTTCGATTCCCGATAGGGACAGGCATGTATGTGATGAGCATATAGGTATGTCTGTATTTTTCGGTTTGGTGGTTTATTAAACATATTCGCAGTATTTATAATATGTATTTCTATGTACTTGTATCGTTGTCTAACACCCTTAACACAAGCAAATAATTTGTGCTTAATTAGGGGTTAGATCAATGTGTATAATTTGTCCAGTGATATTATTATTATTATGGTATAATTATTATTACTATGATATTATTATTACATTATTATTATTTTCATTGTATACATGAAAAAAACCAACATTACCTCTTCAGCAGGGTATTTTGGACCATATTTGGCTATGTCTATCATTTCTTTGACGTCGCTAGCAATACACGTTTCCAGGCTTTCCTCGCGTCTTCCGAAACCATAATCTCTCATGATTCTAAGAGTAAACCTTCTTTGTATGTGCCAAAAGTACCCATCGGTGAAAAATATGCCTGGAAATAAAAAAGATAAAAATAATGGTCTGTAACCAGCATTATAATTAAGGCTGATTCCTCATTGATTTATTCATTAGATCGGCAATTATTTATCAAGTAATCATGTTCTTTCATAATCAAATGTATAGTTTATTTGTAACTTGTAATAATTATTATCAAACTCATCAATTAATTATTATTAATTAACCTATTATTCTCAATAGATTTGGTTGTAATTGCGACTACTACTACTAGCTAAGTTTAAAAAAAAATATGTGGATAAAATGGTGATTCTTACATTATAATGTTACAACGAGATTAATAATTAGCATGTTATTTTTCCATTAACTCTTATTTTTCTGGTATATATAGATTTAGTCAGAGAGGACTCTGTCATCTTTTATCTAAATAATAATTCGTAGGTTAGTAGAAGGTACAAGAAGTTAAGGTAGTAGTAGTAGTAGTTAGTAGAAGGTAAGGTAGGTAGAAGATACAATCTAAATATTCTGGAAATTGTTGATAATTATAAAGATTCTCTTTTTACTCTACCTTAGTAGAGTTTCACAGTTTTTACATTTTTTACAGCATATAAAAAAAGTTAATATATTCCACGCCGTAATCTTATATAGCAATGTATTTATTTTAATACATAACTGGTAGGTATTTATTAAAAAATATCCTTTTAGGAATGTAAATTTATAAAATAAATAATTTAGAAATAAAAAATATATAAATAAACTTACCTAATCTTTTCCAAAACGATCTTAAACGAGTGATTATGAGATCATTTCTGCCGTCAAACTCTTCTCGGTTTGAACACTCCTTAATCAAATCTGGATCATCTATTACAATGGTTGGATAGATTCCCAAGTAGAGACCCAATATTTTAGTATTGTATTCTGTTGCCAAAATTTTCAAGGCACCACCTAAATCATTTATTTTCTTCCAAAGGATGATCCAATAAGACCCGTACAGAGGCAAGCTTGGAGGACCTGCAAGAAATATATATAAAAAAATATATTTTATTCACATTTTGGTTATTTTTTTTTTTTATTTTTTTTATTTGATCTAGGGCAATGCTTGACTACATTCCACCTGATGGTAAGTGGAATGTAGTCTTAGGTGGTAAGGCGCAACCTATTCACTCTTCTCTTGAATGTGACCACATTGTATTCGGTCGGAAATACCGACGCAGGCAAGCTGTTCCAATCCTTTGCTGTACGCAGTAAAAATGAGGAAGCAAAGCGCTTTGTTCGGACAGGTGGAATGTCCACAACAAAAGGATGAAAACCTGCCGTGCGTCGGGACGTCCGGTGATGGAAGGGGGACGGGGGAATTAAATTGTGTAATTCCTGCGCACACTCACCAAAATGTATCCTATAGAATACTGAGAGGCTAGCAATTCTACGCCTGTGCTCAAGGCTTTGGAGGTCGGCTCCGACCAATTCGGGATCGCCTATAAGCCTCTTTGCTCGCCTCTCAATTGAGTCCAGAACCGCAAGATGAGACTTTGCGGCACCAGCAAATATGTGACCACAGTACTCTACACACGACCGGATCTGTGCTTTGTATAAAACAAGAAGCTGTCCCGGTGTAAAGTACTGCCGAACCTTCGCAAGAACGGCAAGCTTTGCTGCTGCTGCTCTTGCTCTGGACTCAATGAACCGACCAAAGTTGAGGTTCGAGGAAATCTCTAAGCCTAACAACTGAAGCCGGTCACTGTATTCCAAGGATACATTCTGGAAAGTAGGAGCCAAGGTGAAAGGGCTCCTTTTGGCGGTGAATAGACACGTCTGCGTTTTGGTGGCGTTGAACTTGACAAGATTGGCATTGCTCCATGCGGAGACTGCCTGAAGTTTGTCATTCAAACGTTGCACCATGGCTTCTCTTTCAGACTGTACTTGATCTCGACTAGCCCGAGTACTCGGCAGATATCTTTCTACAACTGTGCTGTCGTCTGCATACCCATAGATACCGGGCTTCAACAGATCATTAATGTGCAGCAGAAACAGAGTTGCAGAAAGAACGGACCCCTGAGGCACTCCGGCATTTATTGTCAAAGGTTCCGAGGAACACCCGTCGACAACTACTCGGAGAGATCTGTGGCTCAGAAAGTCCGTTACCCAGCCGATCAGACCAGGAGATATACCGTACGCTGAAAGCTTGCTTATAAGGCTCGCATGCCAGACCCTGTCAAATGCCCTCGAGACGTCCAGAGAGACGGCGACCGCTTCTCCGTTCTTCTCGATGGCCTCGCCTAAAATGTGAGTAGCATACACTAGGAGGTCCCCAGTAGACCTATTACGGCGAAACCCGTACTGTCGGTCACTGAGGAGATCGTTACCTTCTAGGTATGCTAGTAGGCGCGAGTTCAATACACGCTCCATAATCTTGCAGAGTATGGAGGTGATTGAAATCGGTCTGTAATTGACAGGGTCGGCACGGCTACCTTTTTTGGACACGGGTTGCACATTAGCAAGCTTCCAGGATTTCGGAACTATTCCAGTCAAGAAAGAGAGACGATACAGACGTGTCAGTACAGGAGACAACTCAGCTGCGCATGTCTTGAGCAGAATGGCTGGTATACCATCAGGACCACTGGCTTTATTCACATCTAAACGACACAATGTTCTCCATACCTCTTTGCTAGTGATGCGGATTTCAGGCATCGAAATACCGCAGTGAGGAAGATGTGCTGGAGAAGCATTGCCAGTGTCTAGATGCGAATTATCAGCAAACAGAGAAGCAAGTACATTCGCTTTCTCTGTTGCTGTGTGGGCCAGGGATCCATCCGGCTTCAGCAGAGCAGGCAGTGAGGGTTGGCAGAAATTCGACTCGATCGCTTTCGCAAGAGACCAGAAAGCTCGACTGCCAGTTGGTCTGAAAGAGAGCTTTTCGCCATTCTTAGCGATTCGATCGAGACGAGCCTTCTGCAATGCCTTTTTGTAGGACTTGGCAGCTTGGTTAAAGGCTCTCTTCTTCGAACTTACATCCGGAGTTTTGCGGCTTCGAGCATCAGCCCAAATGAGATATGCCGAATGTTTTCGGTCGAGCTTTGCCACCGATGGGTACGTCAGCAAAAGGAATAAAATACTCCATTGCCTGATGCACCATATCGGTTATAGCATCCGCGCAACTCGACGGATCCAAAGAAGAGA
Organism: Napeogenes sylphis; assembly: GCA_959347405.1. Lineage (NCBI taxonomy): Eukaryota > Metazoa > Arthropoda > Insecta > Lepidoptera > Nymphalidae > Napeogenes > Napeogenes sylphis. The sequence continues at coordinate 20,695,664 of OY365788.1, read as the reverse complement.
AGCAGACCTGCCGCCAAGGATAAGACGCAAAAAAGTGCCGCATCTCATCCCAATCTGCTGACTTGTATTTCCATACTCGCCTAACACCATGAGGTTCCAAAGCTGGTGGGGAATATGTAAACACAGATTTCACCAGACAGTGATCGGAGGTTCCCAAGGGAGAGGTAACCTCTACACGATACCTGTCCGGATCAGTTGTCAGCAGAAGGTCCAGGCAATTGGCTGTATGGCTTACCACATCTGGTACCCTGGTCGCTTGCTTCACCAGCTGAAAGAGGTCCAAGGACAACGCAAAGTTCCGCGCTTCTCTTCCAGCATGGTCGGTTTTCTGGTACGGGAACAGCCAGTCCTGATGACAGGCATTAAAATCGCCCAGAAAGACGAGCTGCGCTGAAGGGAACTGATGCAGAGCCATATCAGCAGCCTCACCGAGATACTCGAATAATCTAGTTGTCTCCTGGTCACAACTGTGCCAAAGTTGGTTAAGTCATGCCACTGGGAGGCTAGCCTGGAGACTGCGGGGACGCCCGAACCCCCCCAGGGATCGCCATCGGGCCTCCTCGTCTGGTCGCCAACCAACACGATGGAGCCACCCTGGGATTTTTCGCAGCTGGCAGGGCAGCCTTTCATGGGTGGCTAACCCACTAATTGGGCCCCCAACTATCTGCGGGCGGCCAGCGGAAAGCCGTCTCTTCGGATCCCGCTACCCTCCTCGACTAGACATCCGACAAAACAAATTCCAACTCGACGTCAACCGGTTCGCCAACGTACCGCAGCTGTTCAGACCCATTTCCCATAAACGGCTTCATCACCTACGGCTTCACCGTGCCGGAACACGACTAGGTCGCTTTGCGGCACGACTTTGCCCGATGGGTGGTAACTTTGCCGGCGACCCGATGTTATGGTCTACCACCAAGATTATAAAATTAATATACATATTATGTATATTTCTGTAATTGTCTTCATCACTAAACTCGTATACGAAGCTGATTTTGGTCTATTACGGTGATGATACACTCAGATCAATTTATTTTATTGATTTTTAGTGCATTATAACCTTCTTATATCTATACCTACTAATATTATAAAGCTGAAGAGTTTGTTTGTTTGAACGCACTAATCTCTGGGACTACTGACCCGAATTGAAAAATTCTTTTTGTGTTGAATAGTCCATTTATTGAGGAAGGCTATAGAGTATATGTCATCTCGCTGTGACTTATAGAAGTTAAGCAGCAATGAAAAATGCTGCATATCTAATATAATCTAATAGGTTCTGACTGACTTAGTTATAGCATACAGTCTAAACCGCAGGTCGTAGAGATAGTAAAATTGGACGATACATTTGTTTTTCTACGTAGTAGTGTACTGAGAAAAGATTTTTAAATTCCACCCTTAAGGGTTTTAAATATCAATTTTGTATGGAACTCGGCGGCAACACTAAAAACACGCGGACGAAGTCGCGGGCGACCCCTAGTTTTAATATAAAATTGAAAAATAAATTGCTCTGTCAGGCATATAAATATATCTAACTATTTAATCTAAAATTATAAAAAAACGGACAGACTCAATCTTTGGTTTAAGTATTTTAAAAAAATAATAATAATTCAGATATTAAATAAACCTAACTTCTTTATAAATAACTAGCTTTGCCCGTGCTCTATAGGAAAGGAAGCTTTGTTATGTAGCCAAAAGCTTTTTACACTTACTCAGGTAAAGTACCTTATTAGGGATAGCTGTTGCCCGTGACTGTAAAAAACATATTTATATAGATTACGATCGTAGCCATAAAGGCAATAGCTAGTGATAATATAAATCCCTTTATCATAGTGTTATTAGTGATTGTAAATCATTTTAACTCTAAATGTTTATAATTATAAATATTCGTATATATATAACAAAGTCTTGAATCATGTTACTTAATACATTTATAATTGTCGAAATTTTCACGCGAATCCTTATTTTTAGATCGTATTAAATTTAGCCTAAGTTCATCACAGATAAAGTGGGATTCTAACGGTAAAATATTTTTTCAGTCGATCCAGTAGTTTCGGAGCCTATTCAATTCTAAGAAACAAACAATCAAATCTTTTCTCTTTTTACTATTAGTATAGATAGTGTCAAATTGTTTGTTTAACATATACCTACCTTATACCTAAATGAATTAAGTACTCCTATTTTTTTATATATGACACATTAGCAATAAAAATAGCAGAGGAATCTTGATCCCTATCCTTATTACGTTTTTATTTTTATTTTATTTTATTTAATCAATCTAGTAATAAAAGTAATGCATTATTTATGAGGTTATAATGAGATATATTATTATTTTACTAGCTTTGATTTGATTTGAATTTGCGCTTTTCATATTGGAAAAGAGACATTTGAAATATTTTTTATGTTTATTTCTATAACTTAATGAAATTATGCATTAATAAATATTTCTTACCTGGTGGGAACTTGTCATGGGGACGCTTGTATGCATTTGTATAACAACGCACAATAATAAATATTAACAAAAATAACGATATACTAAAACCAATCATTATGAACGATTATACAAAATATATTAGATCGTAGCTACTTATAGAATAATGAGTCGTAATTTACTGGTTGACATTAAAACCTTGTAATGACTTGAATCTGTTTTGTCCAACTATCATCACCTTTATATGTCACAGAAATGATGCCTTTAGTGGGTACTTGACAATAATGCTTTTAAATTGCAAATGAATAAATTCAAATTGAATTGCAATATTGCAATATTTACCTTACTTGCAACAGCGACCTTATCAATCAAAGATTTACTTGGTTTCATTACAAGCATCTATTTTTAATACATTGTTATTTTACTGCAATTAATCTAATTGGAGATATATTGACTAGAGAAGGGTGCATTTTCGATTTTTTTTAAAGTCAGAAACTTTATTAGTATATGAGTTCTGATATAATCCTTTATATTTTTTAATCTTAACGTTTTAAATAATTGTTTCAAGCAGCAGAACCTACATCAGTCCTTACAAACATGTCTATAGATCAGGATAAATATTACAAAAATATTCCGTTGGACAAATTGATCTTTATAATTTTTTGCCTCATATGAGATTTTTTAAATATCTAATTTTGTTTTTTCCAAAACATGGTATCCAAATTCAGATAGGTATTAAGAGGAGAAGCAACGACCTCGGCGCAGTTTTAGTGGATAGGAATCTGAGAATTTTTTACATTGACTAAGAAGGGTACATTTGTTGTTTATAAAATTATAAAATATACCTTAATAATAATATATAAATATAAAGCATACTTAATTTCGTTAGAATGTTATTGTTGTTATACATAGTCTATTTACCCAATTTATTATTCTCGACGTTAGTTAATTAAATATATAAAAATAAAAGTTAATCTCAAAAAAAATAATGTTAATTGATTTTAAATTAATTAAAATTTAATTAAATTAAAAAATAACTAATATTTATATTACGTTTCTATTGATTAGAATTAATTGATTGTAACAAAAGAATGTAGATATTTTCAGATTAATCATACCTGTATGATTAATCTGAAAATATAATTTTAGATTTTGATATTTATTTGCTTTTTTGACAGACAAGTAGGTATATGGTTTAAAATTTAAATAAAAAGAAGCTTATTTTTTTGAAAATTTGTAATCAATACTTATAATAATTCATTAATAAAAATGTTAGTAAACACAATTTTTAAATATTTTTATAGTCTTCAAGAGTATTTAGGACTGTAATGGATAGATTGTTAGTAAGTTGTTGCCATTAAAAATATATAGCGTACACTCAGAATAGCTTTAGCATACACTCAGAATAGCTTTAGTATAGGTACACTCAGAATACCTTTAACTTGAGCTTTAAACCATAAAACATTTTTTTTTAACATATATGTCTAAACATGTTCGTAATACCTATATAGATTGCAAATCTCTTGCAAGCCCTGTCGTAAAAACGACTTTTGTTATAATTTAACATGTATACATTTGTATGTGTGTTAGTTTACTTTAACTATTTTTATAATATCATGTCATGAGACATACTATTACGGGGTAATGCATCAGATATTGTTACTATATTAAGTACTGCAGAATTGCTGTTCGAGCAATCGGGGCTTTATAGCCCCCTCCCTCAAATATGGCAGAGGGGACGATGGCTGACCCTTGCGTCAGGCTGGTTAACGGACTTGGGCGGGAGAGGAGGTGACCTCTCCTTCCTACCATAGGGCTACGCCGTGAGGGTGCCCTAAGTTGATCGGAGTACCCTCATATGGGGGTACAGTCGGGGCGTCACGGTGAGTGCGAAAACGATTCCGTGGCGTCCCACTAAGGCTATTGAGGTCAACCGTTGATTTTTTAGTCGGTAGCCCTCAAAATGGCAGCGTCTTCTATGCTGCCGGGTAGTCCTAAATAACCCCCGACCATCACCTTCCTGGCCGACGGATATCCGTAACGGAAAAAATAGGCTGGTGAATGGGAGGTACTGGCGGTGACTGGTCGTTATACTAGCCACTTTTATTTTTTTACATATTTTATAATATTAATTGTTTTAATTCATTACTATTATATTATCCACTAACCATTAAACCTTCCCATCAAAGAAGCGAAGCTGGTAGTTGTTCGCTGCTCATTAAATAGTTAATACTTTAATACTTTATTACTACAAAGAAATACAAGGCTGAGTTTGTTGGGTAATTCTTCTTCTGGTATCAAAAAAGGTTCTTCTGACATATTCATTTGACGTACACAAGTGATCTCTGCTACTGTTTAAACTTAAAAAATAAGTATAGTATATAAATTATCATGTTGATGACGTAAATTATGAAAATAATGGAAAAAATAAAAGTGTGAATTACATTGGATAGAAAGATTTACAGCGCAGGAAACTTGTTTTCCAGTTAATAAACCAGTTTATACCGGGCATTAGTTAGAGGAATTTTTGTTTCAGGAAAAGAAATGAAATGAAAGGATACAATAGGCGGTAAAGAAAAAGTACAAATAGTAGAATACATTTTGTATTGTATTTTTTAAGTATTTTTTTGTACAAAATTAATATTTTTTTCCTCATGTAACATTAACTATATATTTAATAATGTAATAATATTATATTATTATTAATTATATTCCACAATAAGCGTATAACAAAAATTTTAAATAGAATAGAAAATAAACATAAAAATAGCATATTTGGCCAGTTCAGTCATTGTGATAAAATAATCCTTTTAGATTCTTAGTGACCCTTGTTTTTAACTAACGAGGATTCTATGTATAATTTTTCAAAGTATAAAACTGGGTTTCTAATAAAATTTAAAGCATTCAGATCAGACTACCTAGTTTTAATCTATCTATTTTATAACAAAGTCGCCAGCACCACCAAATCTTACCCTGTTTTTTTTGACTCGTAAGTCAAATATACTTTGATCACTTTTCTATAACACGTTTTCGACTCGGTGGTGGACTAACTGTGTTTAGACTTGGAGGTCTCAGTCTTTGACTAGTATCTTGTATACTTTCTTTTACTTCTAGATTCTGTTCTTCTTCGGAATCTAGTGGTGCAATAATGGTTGGTATATGCTTCAAGGTTTGTTGCGATTGGGCGGTTATTCTCTGAATTTCCTGGTCTATTTTAACTATGAGCTTCTCTATTACTACAGACCAACGCGTCGCAGGAACGATGTGACTTGGGGTTAAACGAGCATCCGCCATCACAGCCAATCGAACACTATCCGCATATTGAATCACTGTTAACGACATACCTGAAAACATAGAATGGTACAATTAGTAGTAGTAGTATTCTGCAGTAGTCTTAAAGCATTCAATTCATTCAAACGCGGTAGCTGATTTTATATGCATTTACGAAAGATTGTCCAACCCTAAATAAAAACAAATGGAGAACAAAATCCATGGAACCCCTAAATCTTGATGAAATTAAAACTATATGTTTACTTACTAATATTCGCCTGAGGTGGTCTCCAATACACAATATTATCGACCGCTTGTCCCCAAATCGTATTTCTTGGTCTACCGTCCATTGGACAGTTAATTTCCGCATAAGAAACTGCGTATCTTCTCGATAGCACATTTAATACCAGCTTTGCGAGGGGCGAAGGTACTGATCTGGTTAAGGCGCCACATCGCGCCTGAGCTGCCCACGCTGCTGCTAAGGAACCCTGCTTCTTGCAAGCCTCTTCAATCACTGCTGCTATTCTACGGGGGCTGGCTCCGACGGGTAAAGATAAACACACCATACCTAAAAAGGTTTATCTCAAAATATATGGTATTTTATAATTACTCCATTTTAAATGTCACAATGACGTTTCTTGATTAAAAGTCAATAATAAACCTTTTAAATACCTCCTGTTTGAGACTTTTTGTAGACCTTTCCGTTGCCTTCCGCGAAGGTATAGAGGAAATCTTCACATGCAGCTCTCGCAGTGATCAGGACAGAATCAGGAGTCTCACTCTGGGCGTTCTCAAAGAAAGCACGTAAAGCTTCTGTAGTGGCAAATAAAGCAATGTCTGTTGTGGATACACCCAGTGCTCTTGCCGCTCTCTCCATGCCCACGCGAGATACTGGACGAGACCATGAAGTAACCTTTAAATTATAATTACTTATAAGATATTTAACTTATTCTTATAGGAATGCTTTAAGATGCATATCTAAGATTACATGTCCATACTAGACTTACTTTTCTTCCACATAACGATGTAGTCTGCAACATGTTTCTTTTTCCATCATCTGCTCCTATTGTGTTGGTCCAGAAATTAGCTGGAGCCCGGTACATTTGAATCATACCTCTGCAAGCTTCTATCGTAGCCTTTACAAATAATTGTCCTAAATCTCCGTACTTCCAAGTAAATGTGTTCGTTTGTCTCACTTGCCCTGTAGTCCTTAAATCATTCAATGCCACAACTTCGCCCCAAATTGTAGATGGCAATTTTAAAATTATTTGAGTAGTTGTAAATGACGCTCGAAAGCATGTTCTTGGCCATTTTCGAGGGTCAAAAGTTACAACTGGAGATATAAGTATCTAAAAAATAATTATTAAATAGAAATACAGATCTGAATAATCGTCGGAAAATTAAAAAAAAAAAAATATCAGAAACATTACCTTTGGAACTGTTAAGCTTCTTTTATTACACTCTCGCTGAAGTGCAGTTAAAAATGACGTAACCGTAGTTACTGGTTGAGGCCCTCCTCCATATGATTTTTTCTTTGAAATTTCTCTAAAAGCGTTTGTTGCTGACATTACAACCATACCCGCCACATGGAATACTCCAGGTAAGGTTTTCATAGACTTGGGACATTCCATAGGATCGTACACTGATATGAACTCATTCCAAATATTTGATAAGGATTCATTTAATTTTTCCCAAAGCTCAGGTATAGCAGATGGTGCAGGAAATAATTTCGTTAACGGACTTTGTTCTTGGTTATTTGTTTCAATTGTCCGAGTTTCTGGCTGTTGTTCTACTAATAAGAAATCTCCGATGTTAAGGGATTTCTTTCCAGTGAGAAGCAAATGATGAACTCTTACTAATATGTAATACTTTGGTTCGATAGAAACACATGGAATTAATAAATATTGCCACGCAGGTTGGTCGTTTGGAAAATACTTTGATATAATATCGCTAATATAGTCCTGGAAATCAAAACACGAAAAAGGTTTAATATACAACAATTAATGGATAATATAATAAAATATAATATTTACTTGAATATTATTTTCATTGACTGGACGGCCGCGATGAATACCGCTAGCTTCTATAAAATGGTTTTCAAGCCTGAATGGAATATTAGCTTCCCAAGCGTAATTTCCCCAGCATGATACCAAAAGATGTCGTAATCTTGGAAACATCAGCTCTCCTTTCCCATCTCGGCGATCAATTACATGATTTATAAGACTTTGTCTAATATCTTCTGCATTGAGGGTTCCTAAATTTGTTAAAGTAAAAATAAGTAACCTGTCTAAAACATGTCCTAATAATCCTGGTCAAAAGATTTTCTTGACAATTATGAAACAATTTTGGAATTAAACTCATCGCTTATGATAGTAAATTTCTTCACAATGTTTCCCTTTACGGAATCGATTAGGATTTGAACTCGAGAATTGTCAATTTGCAGACTATCATCGCTTTCACTAAACCTAATGTTCTTCGTCCATTTCCAATACAGGAAGAAAATTATTTACAGTATCAATCATTAGGAAGATTTTGTAAGCTTTGAAAGAACTTTGTGAATGTACTATTAGCTGGTAAGTATTACAATGCATTAAAATTTTATAATAGGAATTTACTATATTTTTACCTTTTACAGACAGTAATACATTAATTATTCCCTGATTTCTGTGCGTGTCTAAGAGGGATCTTACTGTGTCCGTTCTGATGAACTCCAGAGTGGGATATCTGCTTGATAAAAGCTTCAGCCACAGGTTTTTACTTATTCGAACCACTAAAAGGAACAAAAATATAGTTTTATATATCAACTAAAGTTCATGTATTTAAAACTAACATACTTATACAATATCGAACATACACTTATATTATATAGTAAATCATAATTGATTTATCTACACCGTAGTTTCCTAAATTTTCTATGTAGTCAGTCAGTCAACTCAGGAACTAGAACTCGGGTAATAGTTTGATTAAGACACCTTTAGTGACTTATTGTACATTTGTGTGTTCGAGAGTCATCGTACCAAAAGTTTTAGTCTTTACATTTTTACTCGTAAGTTGTCCAAATAATCTGTCTTAATTCATTGACTATAATAACATAATGAAGTATTGTAAGCCTGCATTCGCTAACATTTTTTGCAGTCAAGAGCTGACGAAGGATAACTCAAAAAAACATTTAATACTACTTGTTTTAAATGTGCAATGAAATCCTTATGACACCATTGCTCGAGCACAAAATATTTTTAACAGGAATTTTTCTCTTGAAAAATAAACGTGCGTGGATAATTATATGTCTTTGTTTATTTGAGGTGACCCGGGCACTGGCCTTGCAAACAGGTTGTTACGTCACGTAAATCACATATTTGCTTGCCAACTTTCATAGACTTGTTACGGTTAGTTTATAATTATACTTAACCACCACGTGTCAGCATTCGATTTATTTTTTTGTCTAATAGGGTAAAACATTTAATAACACCTTTTTATGTTCGCCAGATTCTCTTTGTTATTTTGTAAAGAAAAAAAATCAGAAGTACTAATTTGCTTATGTGTGTGTGATGATTTGTAATTTTTATTTTTAGTGAGCAAGTTTTAACGAAAGTGCTGTGCACTCCTGTAAGTGACTGGTTCACTCTAGTATGTAATGTAAGATATGTTAAATTATGTAAATTGTATTTGTGAATAAGTCGTTGGGGTGCCATAAATGAATAAATAAATAAATAAACAAGACAAGATGAAAGTTATGTAATTAAGTTAGGATAGGTCTAGAAAAAGGTAAAAAAAAGATGGATGGATTATATGATTGACGGGTCGCCCGCGACTCCGTCCGCGCGGTTTTTAGTGTTTCCTCAGCGCACGCAAGGAAAGCTCTCAAAAAAGGAATCTTTTCCCGTTTTTGCAGCATTTTTCATTGCTGCTTGACTTTTATAAGTCACACCGAGATGACATGTACCCTATAGCCTTCCTCAATAAACGGACTATTCAACACAAAAATAATTATTCAATTCCTAGTTCCAGAGATTAGTGCGTTCAAACAAACAAACTCTTCAGCTTTATAATATTAGTATAGATGACACGAGGATGAAAGGAGGTGAGACAGTGCTGACGGATGCCATTAGTGAGTAGAAAAGGAAAACCTTAATACGTAGAGTATTGAGGTAGAGTGGAGTAAAGAACGAAGATCGAAGATGATTTGTTAAAAGAATAAAGTAAAAATATTTTTATTTCGGTCAAGGTCATAAAAGAAAAAGAACACAAAAATGTTATGAAAATAATTATTTCGAAAAAAAATTAAACCTATACTAATTTTACATTTTATATAGTTCAAAGTCTTCAGTATTAGTAAATATTAATAAAAATTGCCTGATAAGCGAAACAATGTAATCTGATTTAATCTTATATTAAAATTTATCGTGTAATTTACACGCGCATTGCAATGTTTACGATAATATTCTTAACAGTGACGAAATTTTAAACTATTTTAATTTAAGATTATGTGTTACAGTGTGATATAAAAATAATAAATATACATACCAGCGTAAGAAAGGGCCAAGGCGGGCAGCGCAGAAACGGCAATGCAAAACGCGCAGTAGGTATAGAATTCCTCTTGAATGCGCGTGCGCAGACCAACCTGCCCTTTGGCCATATTTAAACTATGTTCCACTATCCTGGAAATTGAGCTAATTGTCTCTATATATGCTTATGGTAAAAGGCTATATACTTATACATATAAAGTGTGATCACAATAAACAAACACCAGCTGAGTTTGTTGTGTGATTCTTCTTCTTTTATTTGAAATCGGAGAGTGTTTTTACAGAAGGACTTATATCGATAATTATGGTATCAACATAGGACCTCCTGACACCTTTTTTTGAGGTGCCCAAATGATCTCTGGTAGATTCAAAGAAATAAATAATTAAGTAACATAACGATAATTCTTTGTATCATTGGATTCTGTTAGAAATTTATACTTAAACAGCCTAATTCGTAAAATATACAAGAGTATACTGAATTGTGACCATTTTGCAAAAAAAAAGAAGTTGGTTTTATCCTACGGTTGTAATATCAAAAATAAAAGAGAGAATATACTTTCACTATTCCTACTTTAACTGAGTGCCTAATAAGAGGCTTTCACTATCTCGGACCTCGACAGTGTATCTTGTTTATTTTCACATCTGACTTAATATTTTTATACCTAAAAATAATCGTTAAACGCACACATGGAAGCAGCATACCATATCCTTTTTTTAATAAAAATTAAACGCCCACATGTAAACAATATACCATATCCTTTTTTTTTATATATGCACACTTGAAAACAATATACCATATCCTTTGTTAAAAAAAATATTTTAACACCCAAACGTAAACAGCATACCATATGCTTTCTAAAAAAAAATATACCCACACATGTAAACAAAATACCATATCCTTTTTGAAATATTGCTGAATCATAGTCGTATTAGAAATGTTATTCAATAAAAGATAAACATATACCTATTATATATATCGTCACATAACAACAATTGTTTCTCATAATTTAATAATTTATCAGCTAACAAATAAGATTATCTAATAGAAAGTTTATTGACCTCTTCGCAATCTGAGTTATGTTCAATTAAATATATCTAATGCCTTCTGCTTTAAAACTATTATAAGTTTGATAAATATAGATTTTGTTAATGTATAATTTCATAAATTAATTATTTAATTATTTTTCTTCAATTATTTTTAACTGGCTAAACAGACTTTGATGAAGTTTGAAAGTAAACAATCCTAGTAATATGAAAACACTTACAGGCTATTTGAAAACAATCACATAGCTAGCTTTAAGTGAAATAAAACGTACATTCGTGTTATTTTTCATTAAAATAAAGACGAAATTGATACAAATACATTTAAGTAGTACAAATTGACGATGAACATTACTCCGTACTGCACATATCTGACCCGAGTGATACTATTATCAACCTCGTTTACTAACTGCTAGTATTTACTATCACATATCAAATGATAGTTATATACGCATTCTCGATTGTGATGATAAAAACGGTTTTAACCTTTAACTTCATTGGCTTCTTGATTTATAATTCAATAAAAAATATCCTTAAATTACTTATATTGTCTGATGAAAATCTGGTCGTAAAACATCTTAATAGTAACAGGATATAGAGTATACAGAATTAATGTAATATGAAAAACAAATTAATCAATTACCTACTGACATTGTTTCCTATCTCGTCTTCATATTTGTTTATTAATATTTCTAGAATCAATAACTGTCATTGCAAAATAAAATCATAATTTAGTTATTATAATAACAAAGACTAATCTATATCTAAGTTATTACAATAACAAAGACTAATATATATCTAGCTAATATATGTTTATGACTATAATAATTATGGTTTATTAAAACTTAATAATTTAAGAGTAACTTAATAAATGTTATGTTTATTTCCATATTATTAGGTAGGTAGTAAGTAAGTCGTAAGTATATCAACTACTTAACTGATATCGTAATAATAACGATGTTGCAAAACAATAGCCTATATTGATGTTTAAGCAACCAATATAATTACAAGTAAATTTCATATAATCAAGTTTATGTGCTGTTACCACGGCATTAAAATGGACTATTCAAAATGTAATCTTATTAAATCAAGATTAAGTAAATAACAATACAAAATGTATTTATTTACCAAACAAAATATATGTATTAAAGTAGGTAAACGAATAATACTTTAAAGTTAAAATTACAAAAACACTAATAAAAGTATCAATCATTCTAACCTACCTTTAAAGTCCAAAGAAAAAACACATCCAGGGATAAATTATTTCTCGAAACACGTAAAAAACTCGGAAATTTAAATTATGTTTATTTTTGAACGTATCGTGTAACGTAACAGCGTGTAACGTAACTGCGAACTAGCAACAGAGTGACCGTCGAGCGTTCGGATTCGTCACTCGCACTCGTTTGACGTTCTTTGCTTATCTGCTTTTGTACAAGGTTCAAGAACGAACCATCTACGAGAGAGTGATGGTAATTCCAGTCATATCCATATTTTATTCTTCTATAATTTAATGGTATTATAGCATTTGAAAATAACGCTTTTATTAGTTTCAGGTGTATGCTTGCTTGTTTGTTTTTTTTATTTGATTGCAACCGACTTTTTCGAATGCGATTTTATCTCATATCCCACGGACCGATTTTGTTCAAACTTTGTACACATATCAAGGACCGACAGTAAATTAATAATTTGATGAGAATGTCTCATTACACTGATTAGGATCTTCAGGATTAATAATTATCTTACAGATCTTTTTTGCATGAGAGTGAGAGAGACAAAATAAGTTCGCGGTCAGTGCCATGCGTTAAGTTTCGAAACTAACTCTTAAAACTTTTAGTCTTACAATAATATATAAAATATAACTTTTCCGAAAAAAAAAATCATTGTTAAAAACATGTAAGTCATTAAAATATTTGCTTTTTTAATCATCTATTAGATTGATATGTATTACATTTTCAAGTAGATTTTTTTAAGACCTATTTACATTTGAAAAATGTATGAAATATATACTGTATTTGATACAAAATTCCAAAAAAAAACAGCGTGAAACGTGAATGACTTGGAAAATTATTGAAGTTACTGATAGTAAACACAAACATATATTGGCTAAAAGATTTACGTATACTTTTTCATGACAAATTAACCTAAAAAAAAACTTAATTAAAAAAAAAACAAAATAACACGCTTTAAAAATGAATCGAACTAAAAAGTAAAAAATAATTCGTAATATGAGAATGAATAATGGGCAAAATATAATAAAATTATTGTGGAAAATGGCGTGGAGCGCTTTGTGCTATTACTTTCATTACTTTAAAGTCATTGTAGAGAGTAAATGTTTTCAAAATTGATTTTTTAAATAAAATTTACACGTATTTCTAGAAATGAATAAAATTTTTAATTTAGAATTAGCAGCTTCTTCATGATTTACGCACATTAACCGATATGTGCTTAATTTGTTTTATTCTCACACAAAGAAATTGTTAAAAATGATTAATTCAGGTGATATTAACGAGGATAATAATTAATCATACCTGGTTATTGTATTGCCAATTGGATTTTACAATTTATGAATGTTCCAATAGAATCTGACCATCTAAAGTATGTCAAAATCGAGTTTGAATATAAAACAAAAAATATGGCACAAAGCGCCCCACTTTTTTCCACAATAATTTCATTAAGTATATTTTTTCCTATTATTCATTCTCATACTAATAATAATTTTTTCAACTCATTTTTAAAGCGTGTTTTTTTTTTATTTTTTTTAAAGTATGTATATCGTTTTTTATTAATACGTTTATCGAAGTTAACTATTAAATTAATGTTTCTCATGACAAATTTCTTCTCTGTTTAGTACAAATAATTAACAGGATTAAAAAAAAAGATAATATACCTAGCAGTTCAAGATTTTTCTTGGACATAATTTATAATTGTAGTTATATCGAATAATAACTGTGTAAAAATAAGTGGCACAATCAACATTACATATCAAAATAAAAACAAACGTCACTATCTTTAGTCATAATAAAGGTACCAGAATAATAATAAGAGTTAATGAGAGTATAATTAAACATTTATTTTGGTAAAAACATTTTAATAAGATATTATAAATACAAGACAAGATTTCAATCTTAAACGATCATTTGAACAACCGTAAGTAACTAATATTGAGCTCTACGTAGTAAATCAAAATATAATAACATTAATAAAAAGGTTACCTATACCTGATAAAGATTCCTAACTACCGTATCTCTCTCAACGGTCTCATTGTTAGAGATGGTGGTCCTGGCTATAATACAAGCTATTTCTTATGAACTGCTGCTAAAGGTTTCTGTGGGAGGTCATTCGAGGGAGTCCGTTACCACAAGGTACGGTGGTCCACGCAGCCACCTCATGAGAGTGCGTCGCACACAAAATTAAGCCTTATTTCACATCACGTAAAATACATTTCAATATTTACCATTCAACTAGAATCAAGCAAAAGTGTTTTTTTTTCAAATGGAGTTCTTCAACCGGTCTCTTTCTCGGTCTTTTGTTCTTTTATTTATTTCTTATTGAGTATTATTGTGATTAAGATGTAATAAAACATTAACACAACATTTAAGAATTGATATTTATTGCCGATCAATATTGGCATGAACACCGAGTTTTATATTAACACTGATTATTACCTAATATCGACTCTTGGATGAAAACTTAAGTCACAGCTAAAATCTAGCAAAATCTTAGTACTCTCATAGTTATATAGATTGCTAGAACGAAGCTTCCAATATACTATTTTATATAGGCTAATTAATTGTAATTAATAATTGTATTTTCTATGTATATCAAAAGATTTTATTAATATATTGATTTTGGATATTTATTTAGCTATGACTTTCCTAAAATTCCTCCATAGATAGATACATCATAGTAAAATTGCATTTAATAACTTTTATATAATTAACTATGATTCCAAGTCCGTGAAATAAAAGACAACTGCAAAATTAAATTGATTTATTGAAACAATTTAGATTTAAATTAATATATTTCTTACTAATGCTAATGGGCTTTCACTTATATAACTAATAGAGGCGATAATTAACGTAATAACAGACGTCAGCCATAAGTACAAGTATGCATTACGTTACAAGATAACACTAGGTATCAATAGGATGTTATGCTTTCGCGGTCGAGACCTTAGCTCGTGTCACACTGGCCTTATTTATAAAAAAAAATAAAGTCAATGTCAATTATTTATTTAATAATAAGTCAGTATCACACGACGTCGGGTACAATACCACATTATAATTTATGGAAGATTACATTTACTATACCCAAAAGACTAAAATACATTAAACATTAAATTGATTAGACAAATGCTTTTAAAATGACATCTGGGATATGAAATGCCTTAAGCGTGGTTGATACCTAACTATTGGTTTCTAAATAACATTAAGAACATATAAGTAAATTACTGGATATAAAATACAATGTACATAAGGGTAGAAGGATAAATTAAAGTGAAATTCTTACAGCCACTTATCACATTATACACGCTGTAAGCGTAACTACAATAGAAAATCTAAATTACATCGCCTGTATACAAATTTGTAAATTAACATCTACAAAAAATAGTTTAATCCAAGTTCATCCATGTAATGTACAAGGGTCACGCTTATCTATGTATAAAAGAATTGCGCAAAGCAATAACATAAGAAACGAAACTGCATTTCACGTCAAACTAAAATAATATTCAACCTGAATACACTTAGCATTGATTACAATTTGGCATCAAAAATAAGATCTTAATTATTAATCCTCGATATAAATGCGAACAAGCCTTGCTCTTGTTAATAGTGATGGCACGAAATGCTATTCTCGAAGGATTTTAAATAAAATGTCAGATTCTGTGTCAGTCCGAGAATTTGTACACAGCATAGAGAAAACTTTTGGTATTGGCCTGCAATGGTTTCTGTGCAGTTAAGCTGTGCGTTAAATGGCGCTAGCTCTGATTTGTTTCGGGGAAATAAACTTTTGTTCGTAAGATCTTCGAGGTATTCCGCTCACTTTTTTGGGGGATGTATTGTAGTTGATTGAAGATGGTAAAGATTTGTATCCTCCGTCTGAACTGTAGTCCGTGTCGGTGGACTGACCAAGACTAGGGCTGTGTCTGTTTCCATTAACACTTTCTTTACTGCTGATCCTTCCATTGTAAAGATCTCCATAGGAAGTGTGATGTTTTATGGAAGTTTCTTCAATTACAGCTGCTTTGGATAGTAATGGTTCTGTGGAGAGATAATGTTGGTTGTGGAAATTTTCTATTGACTTTGATCTTGAGGAGTACAAACTTCGTCTTTCAGATTTTTCGCTAAGAGACGAATCTCGCTTAATATATCTTCTGTTGTCTGTACTGTTTAAGGCTTGAAGGTATTTAGATCCAACCCGACTGTTAGGCTTGAGTAGGACCGAGTCCCGCTTGTCCGTCAGTTTGTCCGTCAGTCTGTTGTCGTCAAATAGTCCGTTCACTTTCCTCGCACCGCACTGACATTTCACGGTCCCATTACTAACAGGCCTTTTTGTCTTTTGTGCTTCACTATACGGCAGCTTCCTTCCACTAACTTGTTCATTCCAACTGTAGAAACAAAACATTATATTAGTTTATAATTACCAACAATATTTTACACACAAAGGTTTTCTATTTACATTTTCATGACAACTACGACATTTTAAAAACAGACCAATCTAATCATCTTGTAATTGTATCTTACCAATTCAGTTGAGTATTCTATGTAATAATAGCATTAAATTTAATTAAAGTGTCAGTATATTAAATATATTTGAATATCTATTGCCTTTCTTCGTTTGTGCTCACCTTTACGTTCTGATGTGGCAGCGTGTAACAGAGATAATACTCATAATCAAGGTCGGGAATATCAAATATTAGTTACAAAAACAATACCAAAACTACACACATCACTATAACATCTCCAGTTATTATTCTAATTAATGCCGATTTGCTCTGTATAAAATAAATTATATCCTATTTTGTGCATATGTGTAAATGTGTAAATGTTTGTCTTTATAAAATCTTCGAGCCTTCTTTAATCCGTTAAGGATCTAATTTGTAAAAATATCTCTCAATATTATCTTAAAAGGCACTTTTGTTTTTCATAACTAACAAAATATAAAATTAAGGCTTTTCGGCTTCATGTGTCAAAAGGCCATGCGTATAACAATTTTCATTAATTTTCATCTGTTCAAACGGCGTTATATCTGCTCATGACAATTGTGAAACGAAATTTGAATGCCAAACTTTAAAAAGTAGTGTAAATGTAACGCAATAAAAAACCGGTCATGCAATAAAATTAAAAGCAACTGCAATCGAATCAGGTGTACAAAAGATGCAAGAAGCACAGCATAGTAAATGAGCACAAGAGACAGACACCCAGCAAGCAGTCGAGCCACGCTACCTGCTCCGACGGACGAACGCGCCCCAAGTGGAAGCTGTCCGCGCAGCGTGGAAATAATACTCATGAAGTGGGGATTTTGAAGATTGAATGATTTCTCTTTTAAATTTGGTACACAACAGAAGTAATGTTAATTTAGAGATGATTGTCAATTAGGAATAACACAATTAAGGGATTTTTAATAAGATATATAATTAAAGTAAATGTATAGTCAATTGTTCTAAATGCAGTTTACTAATCTAAGGGAAATAATAAAAAATGTTTTAAAAATGTAAAATATGAACGAATGAAAGAATGATTAGATGAATATTCCCGTGAAGTATGGTGATATAGTCAACGTGATTGTGCACAAAGACGTAGGTGAAAATATCACTTTTTTATTCATATAATCTGAAAAACTAACTGCCCATTCAATTTTTTTTAAATATGTCCTGAATTTAGTAACTGAAAATGTTTCTTTAGATATCAAACTACATTGATTATCACAATGCAAGTATGATGGAATATATGTAATGTACAAAGTGGTGAAAGATGATTGCAAAATTTGTAAAATGGACTTCAGTGTATGTATTGAAGCGGCGTATAACCTAAAACAATAAATATATGAAAAAAATACATACACATATAATGTATGAAGTACTACTAATGTAAAGTAAATTTCCCATACATGTAAAATTGTTGGATTTTCAAATATTGGGTACTACATCAAAACGGGAGCAGTAAAAAAATCACAAGTGTAAAATGGTTTGATAATAACATATAAATAATAACAAATGAATACCTCACTAAACCGGAATTTTCAGAACTTGTCAGCGAACTGCCGATCGGTGGCCGCAACTGTAAATAAAAAACGGTATTACTGAATACTATGTTCAGGAGTTCAAATAACTTTACTAAAAGCTATCTATCTATATCTAACCCGGTCGGTCTGTGTGGCGACGTTGCAGGTGTCGTCTGGACGCGGCTCGTGGCTCTCCGCCATCCGCAACATCTGCTGTTGCAGCACTCGCACCAGCCGGTCGCGCTCTTCTAACTGGCCCTGAGGTAAAAGGTTGCTTTTTATTCTGTATGTCTGTGAGTATGTTAATCACTTAACTCCTCTTAAACGGTTTCGCCGATTTTATTAGAAGTGTTTGTGGTACCCTAGCCGACTTAGATTCACAATGAAGCCTAGAAAGGCTCTGCGATCATATTATAGGTTTGATATTATCTTTTAGTGCGATCTGCTGGGGCCTACAGCATTAATAGAAAAAGCTGAAGATTTTATTTTTTTGAACTTCCTAGTCTCCTTTACTTAGTATAATTTGAATTTTTTTATTAGGTTCGTAATACCAGACGCATTTGAAAATATTATTTTGGGTAGCCTATTATTTGATCAAGGCTAGATCTTTTTATGGCTGTATTTACTAGTTTTGAACTAATATTTTAAACGTGTTGGGAACGCCTTTGTACTTCACACGGACGGAATGAAAATAATTAGTTTCATTCACACATTATAAAGCTTAACTAAATCCAATCAGCGTCCTCCAACTAACCCGATGTTATTATCAATAAATAACAATGATGATATCATTTGCACTGCCAATAATACCAAGTTTAGCGAGCGAGACTCTTTTATTCTGATACGGTAAGCTAGTAAATACTATAATCGTAATTTTGTCTAGGGTTTACTCATGAAGTCATACAAGTAAAATGTTTTTGTAATTTAGGCATCCCTCATCATGCAACTGCTCTCAATTCATATCAAACGATATATATAATCAGCGCATCCAGGTGTCCGATTAGATGACTGATGCTTTTAACCGTACTAGATTGAGACTTACTTAGTAGATCATGAAAGAGGGAGATGTAGAAGTAGGACATTTAATAAGTAAATTTTATAAAAACGGGAATCAACGCGTACAAAATAGGTATCACACAGCCGGTGCAACCTGGTCGAAACGTCAGACAAATAAACGATATACTTTGTAAGCATTAATTTCCGTTTTTTTTTAATAATTATATATTATAAAACGCGACAGTTTAAGATTTAGGACCTTCCTATTATTATTATTATCATTATCATTCAGTATCACTACCTGCAGGTAGACGATCTGTCGTCTCATCTCGGCGCAGGCGTCGGGGTGCAGCGGCGAGGCGGGGGGGCGGCGCCCGTTGCCGCGCGCGGGGCTCTCCGCGCACGCCGCTAGCAACGGGTCGAGAGTTTCGCTCTGGAATTGTAAAAAAACTATTTAGTATGTGTATACCGTTGGATTTATCTCATATCTAAAGTCAATAATAATATAATAATAATAATAATATCAGGACAAATTACACACATTGATCTAACCCCTAAGTAAGCAAATTATTTGCTTGTGTTAAGGGTGTTAGACAACGATACAAATACATAGAAATACACATATAAATACTGAGAATATATTTAATAAACGACCAAACCCAGAAACACAGACATCTATGCTCATCACATAAATGCCTGTCTCCGCCGGGAATCGAACCCGAGCCCCATTGCGTCGTGACACGTTAGGCGTCTGCGCTAACCACTCGACCAACGCGACGGGGCGGTTAATAATCGATCCTGATCCTACTTTGGCTTCTAAATTGTATTCCGTTTCTTGATATGCAAATAAACAACCCGTGATTGAGTCTGTAGGATACGAATACGAAACTGAAATCAACCTTGATTTCAGTTCTAGATAAGAGATTGATTATTAATTCAGGCGGTAAAACTATTAAAGATAGGAAACTACATACGATGCTTGCGGATAACAGAAAAATAAATAAGCGCTGCTATCAAAGTAAAATGTAACAGTAGTATTTTTTATAAAAAAATAAAAAAATATTAAAATTAGCAAGCATTAATACGAAATAGAATTGTAAGTGCAACGATTAATTATTTTACAATCGTATACCTATAAACACGATATTTGCATTTACAGCCATGCGTGGAAACTTGCGTCACTTCTGATGAGGATCTCGATATCGATTTATTAAGGTCAATTACACGCATCGATTGAAAAGAGAACGCAACTAGTGATACTGTTCTGTTATTACTATAAAATGTATGTTTAAAAAAGAATGTTTAGAAAATCTTACACTCACACCACAATGAAAAAAAAACTACGATGATATTCCAACGACTTGGGTAACTGTGCTAATGTTGACCCTTGAGTAAACAAAAATTCCCTCTCCGGTCGGATATAATTATTTGTGATTGTTCTGATTTGTGAAGGAAATTACCACGAGGAAATCAAGCATTAGTTGTAATTTTTTTTTTTTTTTAAACTATACAATTTTATATCTATTTTTAAAAGTTTATACTGAAAGTCTTGCAAAATTCTACATTTAAAATTGTATACATAATAATATACATAATTAAAACCACATTTCTGTTTTTTGTAGAGCGTGAGATATTCTACTCTAGATAATATTTCAAGACATTAAATGACTTTAGCTCTTAAAAGCCTGATCCTTTAATAACTAGCGGCAAAGTACGCAAAGCACTTAGGGACACATTAACGTATACACCTCATATTGTAAAATATTACCCAAAACATTTCACACGTAACAAGTTATTCTACTAAGCAAAAATATTTTCTCATATAAAATATTTCAAACACAACTGTTGCAGAATTTCAGGAAGTTGGTTAACTTTATGTTGGCAATACTGTACGCACTCGTATAAAAATACTACATTGTTTTTACCATCTACAGTTCTACAGCGATGCGTGTTAAATTGATTCTCAATGTAAATCGTGTTTTTATAATGAATATTATAATAGTATGCAATTAAATTATGTATAATATTAGAATATTACAATTTACAAGTCACGCTCAGAACTGACCTGGTTCCGTTTAAAGTTTACTTCTTAATAGAGAGTTTTTTTTAAATATAGAATTTATTGTATTTCCAATAATTCATATATCCGTTGGGATAACCTTTTTAATATAGGTAACTGCCACTGGTATAAATAATGTTAGAATTTTCGTAAAAGATGATTAATTTACTACCACCTGAACCTTTTATTATATTACAGATTTAACACCCGATTTCTGTTAGGGTGATTAATATAAAAACTCAATAGTAAGCTGTCAAATTGCATAGTCACCTTTGTAATTGGTTAATATCATGAACAGGTAAGTTGTCAAATAGAGTAATGACCTTTTGATTGGCTGCTATCTTGTCAGAACATATATCTCATTTTTCTAATTAGTTAATATCTTGATAAGCAGCCAATCACATTTCTTGACAGTGCTGTCAGATCATTTTTATTTTAATAACCCTTCCAGAAACCGGTTACATTAGCATTACTTACACTCATCGAATGATGCTCCTCCCCGGGCTGCGCAGCAAACAAGGCAATGCAACAAAACAAATAAAATGTGCAATACAGGCAACACAAATGCATTATTGTTTACATTCAAACAAAATTATAAAGCGAACAAATTAAAAAGTTAGTTATAAAACAATTAATCAACATTAATTTAACATCATAATCTATTTGTAGTTTGAAACAATGGCGCGAACTATAACAGTAACGATACTGAATCTTTTCTCATGATTGTTGTCTAAAATGAACTGTGGCCTCAGATGAAACTACTAATAACATGTTTCCACTTGATTTGAAGATAGCATGGCAAACTCAAATTAGCAACGAGTTGATTGAATTTCTAAATGATCGTATCTTCTTTTTATTATGATCTCCATGTAATGGGACACGCGACCAAATTATAATTACGTAAGCAGTACCGAAAAATAAGACGATAATCGCTACCAAGGCTATCGAAAGCTAGATTTATAAGTATGTCATTTAAAGAAACGTAACAGAGAAACTTATAATTGTGAGGTTAACATTTCTTAGAAAATTTCACACACGCGTAACTATACGGTCTATGCACTTACAGGTATCATTATTGTATTCTACGATTTAAATCCAGCGAATCTACATATTGTAATGTTGATTATATGTTCATACAAAACATAAAGATACACTTATTAAGTATTGAATAATGAATATAAAAGACATGCTCTATAATCATGCAACAAACCTCCTGTAATACCCTCTTGAGTTGTAAAAGAAGGGTCTTGATGTCGACGACATCTTGCAGCACTGATGCCGGCGCAGGCGCAGGTGACGTGCTGCCGTCTGATATACCCGCGTCAGAGGGAGTCTGTGTGCGTGAGCGCTGCAGTAAGCGAGCTGTACGGACAGGGAGGCTGGCCCTGGAAATAGAGATAATCCTATTATCATACTAATTACGTACCAATTTAAATTATAGTGGTTTTGGTGATGTTTCGACGGTTCCAGGGCTATTTGGTTTAAGCGGTTTTTTTTTTGCGAAATGGATTTTTATACACACTTGGAATTAGAAAAAGACGCTGACTTCAATAACTTACATATTTCGCAAAAAAAGTCGCTTAGACTAAATATTCCTGGAACCCTCGGATTCATCATCTATTTGTTTTGAATGTGATGATAATTGTGCAAACTAGCTGATTCATTAAATTCATACATATGAACTAAACCTATCTGTTATGAGTATTTTAATTTATGGTCTATTTTCGTGTCAGGATGTTAAACTGTGGGCGTGACGAGTTAAAGCTAAAAACTAATTTAGGAAATACGTTGACCTAATTATATTCTATGTATGACCAGTTCCGACGTCAGTATTGTTTGTGTATAAATTAATTAAATAGTGAATTAAAAGGTTGGTAAATGTAATATTTTAAATTTGTTTCAGAAATAATAAATGGATTTAAATATAGATTGTAAGTCTTTTAGTTAAAAATATATATATCAGACAATATATATTAAAGTATATCCGTATAGGATTCATAAAATACTTAACCTTTTCTTAAAATATCTACCATAGTACCTACCTATAATAAAATCGTGGGTCGAATAAAAACATTTCTGATAGGTAAAAAAAACCCGTTCCAAAAATAAAGTAAATAACATAAAAAAACATTAATAATAACTTCTTAATATTATAATATTAATCTAATTTTAAAGGTTATTGTTTTCAGCAGATTATCAGTTTATAATTTGATGATAAAATTGAATCAACATGTAAATACATATATTTTGTTTTTTTTTTTTTGAGAATCATAGTACCGAGATAAATTGACCAGGAAAATCTTATAAATTAAAAAAAAATAAAAAAAACTCTATGGTACAAGGTATAAGTATTTATGATTTTATAGTAATTTCACTGGCTCTCTAAAGAAAGATTATTTGATGGTAAAGACAAGATGAAGATATATAGTTTTAGTCATAGACTAGTATACCATAGTCTATGGTAAATCGTGTTTTTTTCTGCAAAGTGAAATGCGAATCGAATAAAAACATACGTCCGGTTTACCTTAAATTATGAGACTTTCAAATCCATCAAAAAATTACATAATATTCTTATTAATTAATGACGGAAGTTAATTTATTTTCAAAATAATGATTTGGATCTAATATTTTGTAAATAAATGATTTCTGTTATTTACAATGAACTAAGTCTTGTTATTTATAGGAAGGAAAATCTTGAGTTGGTTTCTAATAAAGATATATGTACTTGCATTACGATTTCCTAACAAGATAAGAATAAGAGCACTGCTTAGTTATAGAAAGGAAAAACGATAATATCCGCTTACAACATCAAGCAATGGAGCGTAAAGAAAGGTGCAAATGAAACAGAGCACTTCATCATTATTTATAGATATTAATACATATATATTCGTTCCAATTTAATGGCTATATTGTAAATTAATTATATAAGAAGCAATTATGATTGAAAAGTCCTTGATTTTATTATTCGTAACGATTTGTTGAACTATTGCGAATGATACATTAAATCTCGGAAAGTGGTCCAATCCACTCATTTAGCCTTGTACCTTAAGGTCGATAAAACAATGGATTTTATAGGGATATTTACGTTAATTGTCAATGTTGATTGTAAATATTATTTTATTTCAAAAACATTGAGCTGCCTATAATACATGATAAGCAGTACGCGGAAGATAGGAATACTCAATTCGATTGATAACATTCGATTAGAAAATATTTACAACACATATGTCATTACTAATTTGTTTTATAAAATAGTTACTTACTAAAATTATTCTACAACCTCTGATTAACATTACAATAAAATAAAAACTGCAATTTCACAGAAACGCAATGACACGCGATGGTTAGTTTCTAATAGCACCTGTACTGTTTCGCTCTCTGACTCCGGAGGCTGGGCGCTGGACTGGCTGATCTAGTGGGCTCAGCGACATGGAGGTCAGTTTTCTGTCGACGGGCACCCAGGGTATGTTGCCCCGACGTGGCAATCGCTGGACGCATCGCGAGAGAATTTGACGGCGCGCACGCACGCGCCCGACTGAAGTTAGAACGCGCGCGCTATCGCAGTACCACCGCCAGCTCGCCCGGAAAAATCTCTCGACGACCCTACCCATTCACGCCGAACGGATCACAATAGTAACGTAGATTTCTTTTGTTACACTCTATTTCAATAGCTGTTAATTAAGTACTGCTAGACCTACATGCTTCATTTATATTAAGGTTACTTCTAGTTTAGACGCAGATGTCTGTCACAAAGGTGATAGTATTTTATACTCCAGGGGCCATGTAAGGCAACGGAGTGTGTCGAAAAAAGAACACCTCAGAAACCTGACTATCATCTTCACAACGCACTCGTCACGCTTGTTGCTTTTCACAAACACTTTCTTTTGTACATGAAAATACAAAAGTAATTGTCATTGCTTCAAGGAAGGCATTTTTAAAAATGGAATATATATTTTTATAGCAGCGTAGAATATTATATAGTAATGTTTTCTTTAATACATTATTGTATGAGGACCTTGTATGCCAGTGTCACTCGATCGTTTGTTTATATTGTAGAGGGATACCGGTACCGGTCTCTACAAGTCACATGGCGCATGCGCGAAGCCGTTCAATAACTTCAACCCCACTATATGTGACTCATAAAAAATAATTTTCAAGGGTACAATTGTTTAATTTTTATATAATGATTAAAAAATTCATTGTATTTATAAATCAAATATTTTCAGAGTTAAAAGTATTGATAGATCTTATTAAAACATTTTAATCAGATAAAAATATTTATCTCGTATCGCTTCTGATATGAATAATAGCATCACACATCATATATCTCTTAATAATAACTGTATATGATTTATATTAAAACAAAATAGAAATACATAATAAATTGAATTGTTTTTCAAAAGCACTATGCCTCACATGTCCAATTAAGGAGATAATAAAAACATTTAAGCTTACCAATCATAAATACTATAAAAAGTTGGCGTATGTACGAGTCATAGTGCAGCGAGGCGAGACGTCTGTCACTATTCCCTAACGGTACATCACTCAGGTACAACAGAAACAAGGTATAAAACCAGCCAAGCGCGAGTACAATTGGAGCAGTGCTATTAAAAGAATTTACATTAAAACTAACTTTAATAGTAGTTTAAAACTTTAATAGTAATAATAGCTTTAGCTGATATCCCACAGGAAAGCTTTTTATAATTATTTATTAAAAAATAAAAAAGAGTTTTATAATATAAAACTCTTTTTTCAAAACTTGGCTCTCCATATGATTCTGAATTTGAATACGTTCGATATTTTTTTTATTAATATAATTTTAAACTCTTTTTTTTATCTAAAGCGTGATTTTCTATATGATACTTGATTTGAAAACGTTCGGGATTTTTTTTTAATAACATAATTTTCAACAATTTTTTTATCTAAAGCGTTACTTTCTATATGATACTGGATTTGAAAATGTTCGATAATATTTTTTTAGAATAATATAATTCAATCTAAACCTCTTATTTTAAAACGCAAGTCTCTATCTAATACTTATAATATCTTTTAAAACTCTTAACTCTTAGCTTCTTTATGATGCTCTATACAAAAACATTTGATAATTACGAATTAGTATTTATAAGCAAGTATGAATCAAATAAATACAAGTTATAATTGTATAAAATAAACGTATCATAAATATTATTTTAATTATTTTTATAATATACCATATTTTATATATGAAATATTAATCTTTCCGTCTGGAATATAACTTGTCTAAGTTATAGTACTTCTTATTAACCGTAGGCCAAAGTGCTTAGTAAATATGATGAGGCTCTTTATTAAGGCTTCGTCTTTCAAGTTTTGTTTGTGAAACCCTACACTTCTTCATAATTTATTTATTTATATACTAGGATTGAATAAACTAGGAAAGAATAAAAACGACGACTTATCTTTTAAAAGATCTCTTTTAAAAGATAGGTCGTCTTTTCGATTATATAGAAAATTATTTTGTTATTATTACTGTTAATAAGGATAAAATGAATAAATAGATTACGTTGAATAATTAATTAAAAAAAATAATTTTAAAGAATTTAACGGCATTAAAATATTTATTATATACTAACAAATAATAAATAAGATTTTTCTAATTCACCGCTAAAAGCTAAAATAGATATCAGACAGAAATTGGTCTTATATAACTGAGGCCATAATTCGTTTATTACATAATATATATCATTAAAAGATACATTTCACTCATATCACGTATTATATACATTTTATATTTTGTTACGGTATTTTTGGATCATCCGATAGTATAACGGTTAAGTTTCATCCGAATACTAAACAGTCTTTTTTTGCTTCGAAACTAATAACGTATAGTGAATTGCTAGTTTGAAGCATGTAAAAAATTTAATCTCATTCGACCTAGATGGATAGACGTTGATTTTTTAGTTTAACATTATTATTTAAAATTACTAGTGTGTTCCTCCAATGGTATAAACCGGGGCAAGAAAAAGTAGTTATTTTTTGACAATAGAAGATGACAAGAGGAAACAGATAAACGGATTTATATGTCACACAAAAAAAGAATATAATATATATATTATTGAATATAGAATCTCTTTCAATCTACCTTTGTGCTTGGCCATTAAGCATGGTGACGACTTGTGCCACGATTCCTTTAACAGGCGCCTCCTTCTCCAAAACACCAGTCCTTTCAGCCCTCATTTCACCAGATTTTGTGGACTGTATATAACTGTGTCTCTTTCTTCCAATCACTTCACATTTGTTACTGTTGTATACTTTACTGTTATTTATAAATCTTAATTTTGGTACTAGAAGTATTCATATTTCTTATAGTATTAATCAAAAACAGTACAAAATGTGAATGTAAACACTGTATACAGAATTTGTTAAAAGTGCTCGGTTGACATTAAAAAAAATATTAAAATACGCCTACTGTTTATCTAATTTGGGTTGATAATGTGAATGTTACTATATAAAGAGAAACGACAATTTGAATGACCTTCAAAATACTAATATAACAAACAAAATATACCAAACCACTGCCAAAGAGAAGAAACTAAAACTTTTATGTAGAATTCCTACATACCAAAATAGAAGTTTCGAATTTTGATCAAACTTCTTCTTTGAATAAAAATAGAAATCGCTTAAAATTAAAGCCAAGTAGAAAACTTGTAAGAGGTATTGGATAGGTATATGGCCTTTACGAATCCTAATACAACGATGATTTAAAACTGATGTATGATTAATCTTGATTTTTTGATTCGGTCTCATTAAATGAGCTGAGAACAGAAATTGACTTTATTTAAATTCATTTAGTTAATATTTATGACTAAAAATTGACAATAAATAAAATGGCGATAAAATATTCAACTAAAAAAATATTTTTATGTTAGATACATAAATATCTGTAAATTCACAAAACTTTACTCAATACAGAAACCAAAATAACATAACACTGCAACCGAATGAAAAAAGAAACAAGGGGTGTAAGAAAGAGAGAAACTAATGTTTCTTTCTTTCTCTTTCTTAAGTCATTGAAGATTAATAATTGGCATGAGG
Organism: Napeogenes sylphis; assembly: GCA_959347405.1. NCBI lineage: Eukaryota > Metazoa > Arthropoda > Insecta > Lepidoptera > Nymphalidae > Napeogenes > Napeogenes sylphis. The sequence continues at coordinate 20,667,055 of OY365788.1, read as the reverse complement.
TGTTAATTGACGAAACACGGCACGAACTGAAACATGTAGAAACCACCAGTGGTCTGACAGACAACGAAGACGAGATGAGATTGACATATAACAAATGTTGTCTCTATACTATATCTTTATAAAGCTTTCTAATGCAAACAAATTTCAATGAATCAGATTGTATTTTAACGCCTGTAGCCTTACTACGAGTTTTGACGTTACAAAAACTACGATAGTTTTCGTAACGTCAAAACTCAAAAAAATTCTACACTGTCTTGTAAACTGTTAAACAAAAATGGTTAACTGTCATCGGTTTACCAAATCGTAAAATTAAAACATATAATCAAAATCAATTGACATTTAAAATAATAGGTTTTGATTCATAGTCTATAATAATTCTGTTTTCATTTTTGGATTTGGTATACCGATGACAGTTAACCATTTTTGTTTAACAGTTTACCAGACAGTGTAGCAACTTTCTGAGTTTTGACGTTACGAAAACTAAACAGTCTATGAAAACTCGTAGGTAGGTACTACGGGTACTGATTTTACATTACAATTTCATTATATTGGTCTATAATTTTATAGACTATAACTATATTCAATATTATTATCAGTACAAAAAGTACTTTTTATCGCAAAAGAGTTGATAACTTATCACTTGGTAAGGGATAACATATTTAGAACATACTTTCGTATAACATTCCAATTCTATTGTTATAATAAAAAGTTGTATATGTACTTTATAATTTAGACTTAAATAAATTGTATATAACATATAATTAATATGACTTTCTAAATTGCGTTCTATAAAAGTTTATTATATTTTATTCTTTATACGAGAGAAAGGAAATGTCCGTCAATAACCTGTAAGGAAATTTGTGGTCATATAAAATTTACACATTTTAAAATTCTAGCTAATGTCGTCAAAAAGAAAGTTTAGTTTATCTATCTATAATTCTGTTATTTAAGACTTTCGTAATATACTTGAATAAAAAGGATGTTATTATCTTTAATGATTTGACTCATCACTAATAATATTGCAAAAGTAAGAATCACTTCTAAAATAAAATACCTACTTATTATCTTTAATGATTTGTATCATCACTAATAATATTTCAAATGTAAGAAACACTTCTAAAATATAATACCTGCATATTATATAATGAATATATCAACTTCCAAATATTAGAACCACTTCTTAGTACAAAATACCTCACCTACATATTATGTAAATAAAGTAGATTAAAACTGGCACAAAACTTTTAACGATCAATAAAAATAAACAGCCACATTATGTATTAACTAAATACGTTATAACTTCACGAATATTTACCGAAATAAAGCTTTGTAAATCAAAAAGCTATTCAATATTGCTATAGCAACCGAGTTTGAAAACAGTTCTGTATAGTCTGTATATCTGTGACATGTTTATACAAAGGATACTTTAATAAAATAAATAGCAGTATTCTAATAATAACCCACAGAATATATCAGGTTTAAATGTAATTAGAAAAATAATTTTGATAAACGTTTAAAAAGATAAAAGTTTTCTGACAAAACAATTAAAGCTGTTTAGTAATGGCGTGGTGTCTTTTGTTTAAGTATCAGTAATAAACAATCAACCGGAAGTCATTATGTCACTGCATTCCCGAAATAAATAGTATTAAAACAATATTCTTTTACATACTGGTAATTTAAGCAGTGAATGTCTGTTTATTTCTTGAACGGGGGTAGGTTTATCATAAATATAAATAATTTATAAATCACTAAAGAAGATTGAAATATATTATGTTATTACGAAATAATAGACAATAATATTAAAATTGGGATTAAAATAATTGTAACACATGTGAATTTCAATGAAATAATACTAAAATGTTACCGAAAAACAATTATTAAATCTATTACACTTAGGATATTCAATTGGGGTAGTCTAAATTTAAAAAGATCGTATTCTTGTTAGTATACAATAGTCCCTTGATAGGAATGAATGGAAGAAATAAATCTTTGAATAGGAGATCCTTATTCCTTTTTTGCTTAACAGATGTTTCTTGGAGCACCAGATGGTTAGTGTTCTGTAATATTTAGATAATTAAAGGGAAGTAATAACAGTAAAGTATGATTTGTTAAAAGATATCCATACAATCTAAACAAAAGAAAACAAACACTAGTGATAAGTTATCAAAACGCACAATATCACATTTTTTTTTGTTAATATTGTTTACGAAATCAAATTAAATTGATCACAAACTACTTTGAAAAGATTAAGAGAATCCTATAACAGTATAATTTAATTACATGTCACAATATTACGAACACGTTTTAGGAAACGAGAAATTAATCTAGTTACACTAATAACTCGGGTTTCGATTTCGGCGTTCAATGACCGGTATATTTTAGATTTAGTGTCACGTGTTAAATAACGCGATCGTACGTACGCACGCGCGCGCGTCGATTCACAGACTACATAAGCCGCAGCGGGCAGTGTAAACTGTAAGCATCGAGAGATGAACCGAGACCGAACAGCTGCGATCTATTCGATTACCTCATGGTCCAAGGACCTTTCGACACAAAATCTTACCGTAAAATGTACCTTGAATAACGGTACTGCAAACTTTTGCGAAACGATTGTCAATCTACATTTAATTATTTTTATCTTTTTAACCATTACGTTTTAACACCTAATACGGAACCGTTCTATCTATTTTATATGTAATGGGTAAACTATACTCTTGTTTCAAGTTACAATGACCGCAAAACCATAAAACCTTTGTACATATTCATATAGTATAGAGCTAAAATATATCATATAAAATAAAGCAGCCTTCACAAGTACTAGATATTCAGGTTGTCCTAAAGACGCTAGGGAACGCTTCCCATTGTTGAGTAATTCTATTGTAGTCAATTGTAAATGGAGGTTAAACGAATACCCACAATTTTAGAACAGTCATGACCTACAGTGCACACCTTTGTTCTGTAATGGCCGAGCAACAAGTTATCTGAACAATATCTTACTTAAATTATAACTTTAAATTCACATTGCACATATCAAACTAACTGTCAGTTACGTATTAGGTTAATTTGTATAAAAACAAAGGCAATTGAAACAGTATTTAACAAAAAGTGTTGAATTTTTGTCGCTTGACCGAACCATCTTAAGTCATGTAATTTGTTTTAAATTATGTAAGGAGTTCCAATACTCAAAACAGATTGTTTACACAGTAGGAATGTACGTTTATATAAGAACGTATTAGAAATGTTCATACTTGTATTGACTAAACATTATTTGATAAGCAATTTATAACACGTAGGTATAGACTTTAATAATTTCATAATTATCGATGAATGAAATCGAATAGGAACCGATTCTTTGTACAAATACACGTATTAATTTTTTACTGCCAATCATAATTAAGACCTTCACATTTTAAATAAAACCTTTCTATATTTTTTTATTTCTAAACGCAGTTTTTATTTATTCAGAGGATTGTAATTATTGTGCTTTAGGAAACATAATCCAGGTAAAAGCCGAAACGACAGGTAAAAGCCATATTATTTAATTTTACATAAAAGACGATGTAGCATTGAATATATAATTTTACCGGGGTTAAGATTATTTAAAATCATTATTGCTTGAAATTGAAGTTTTATATTATTCAAGAATTTGATTTGGTGGTAACCCTAGTCCAGTAATGGATTAAGCGATTACATTGTGTAATAATTTAGAGATTTAAACTTTAAGAATTATAAAAATTGCAATATCATGGTTTAGTCACTGTAAAGTGCAATCGAAAATTAGTCAACCGGTGTTTTATTGTTTTGGGAAATTAAACACAATTATTAAAATGGCAAAATTTAGCACGGTGTCTTCTGATATATAAATATATAAAAATGAACCGTGAAATGTGGATTTGACTTCTAAATTAAATATTATAATCATAATAGTTCATATACTTATATTTTATGCATCATATTAAAATCTCCCCCGGTGACGCTGTAATAGCCAACAGGGCTAACAGTATAGACAAAAAAAAAAAAAAAAAAAAAAAAAAAAGAAAAAAAAAAAAAAACACATTAAAGTCCGCCAAAGCAATTCTAGACATTACGCGAACCGATAAAGACGTTAATTACAATTTGAGATTGATTAAACAATGAAATCGAAGCGGTTGTCACTTGTTTACAAGAACATATGCCTTCTCAGAAAATTATTGGAATGACACTATCTTTTGTTTGCTCAACAAACATTCAATACAATAGCATTCAGATAAGTAGGGCTCGCTATATAACACACAGGAAAAATATTGTTTATTTACAAATCTACACTCATAAGTGAAGATGATTCTAACACACATTTTAAGTAAATATAACATTCTACTACAACACAACTAATATTATAAACCCTTCTATTAATTATTTTTATAAATTATCTTGCTAAGTTACCCGAAAAACTCGATTAATCTATCAGATATAGTCTATGAATATTATGGAGTCCTTGATCAAATATATCTAGCTCATTTAATGTCTTTACAAATAATTTAAAAATAACGAACCAATCGCATAACATCTCGTACAATGGCGGCTTTGCCGCTAAAATATGAGCGATGTCCTGGAGGAAATCATCTGGCAGAATATACCTATGTAAAATGGAATATCTTCAGCCGTGTGTAGGTCCATAAAGTGTACTCATTATAAGGAAATTATGATGTCATAGGAAAAAATAATCAAGATTTAAAGTGAAATCCTTTCCCAAATCTTACTCGAATTTGTCAGGTCCAGGAAAAAACTCACGAACGTTGTTGACTTATTCAACCCTCCAAAAAAGTTTTATAAAACTGACTTTATAAAGTCGTACTCACCCAATATTGCTAAGACTATTAGTACTCCCAGTCATGGACTCGGTCTTCCCCTGCGCCATGGCAGCCAGCTGTCTGTCAAGAAGGTTGTTCTTCTCTAATAACTGACTCCATTGTCTCACAGCTGCTTTAGAAGAAGATAGTTCTTGATGGAGTTGTCTCTCATCTAAGGAGTTAAGTCCGCTTCGCAGGGAACTGTCCAGCCTAAAGATAAAAAATAATTATGATGTCTTCTTTTTCATACTGTCGAGTTAGCACAGACGATTAACGTATCGCGGTTCAAAGGGGCTCGGGTTCGATTCCCGCCAGGGATAGACATGTATATGATGACCATAGATGTCTGTACTCTTAGCTTTGATCGTTTATTAAACATATTCAAAAGTATTTATAATGTGTATTTCGAAGTATTTGTATCGTTGCCTAACACCCCTATTACAAGAAAATAGTTTGTTTACTTAGGAGTTAAATCAATTTCTGTAATTTGTCCAGTGATATTATTATTATATTTATATCAGAATATCTGCCCAAATATGCCACAAATATAACCACTCCCTAATTGAAACAGTCACCCAGTATGATATCATTGTGGTTGATACAAGCACTACGTGACTGCTAGAGACATCTGATTATCTGATGCCCTCTACTATGAGACACTTATCAAAACAAGAATTCTGTGATGAGTGCAACACTTGACTATTCCAAAACTATGATAAGATTATTAGAATTTGAAAATCTCTACTTTTCTCTAGATTATTTTTACGTAATAATTAAAGTAAATTGGATGTTTATTTGCATTTATCAGATAATAAACCATTATTTTCTTGCATATTTGTTATACAATCCCTAAGATTATTAAATCTTATAAAGAACAAAGTTAGCTTACATATACAGGGTTATTTGTAATTAATTGGCCGCCTCTCTACATCAATTCCAACAACATTTGTTCTACGACTATTTACAAATCTTGATAAACAACACAAAAAATACGAAACAATAAAAATGCTTTCTTTTTTATTTAATACTCTGTATTTTGTAAGTACTTAAAAGGTCAACGCCCGGACGCCATACCTACGCTCGGAGTTAATCGGAGACAAAAAATAATTTTTGTATGGGAAAACTTAAATCTTAAATATTTGATTCAATTATTCAAATATTTAATTCGTCAAGAAACAGTAATAGTTTTTTTATTCTGCTTCTTCGACACAATTCAAATAAACTATTCGTCAAGAAACAGTAACAATTTTTTACCTTATCAATTCCTTACCTCTCAATGTAATCATCAACGCTCTGCAGGCTGGTGATGGAGCGCGCCAGGTCATTGTCCATCATGAGGTCATCTGACGCGAGGCTCGACAGTGTGTCCAGAGACGGAGTGCGTTCGGTGGGGGCGCGACCTACACACCCTGACGGGTTTCTCATATAGTATTATTCCACTAAATATATTTGCGAATCAAACAGTCTTTATGGTTTTCCATAAAACATTATTTTATTCTCAATGTTGTAAATATTGATTTCATACTTGAAGACTCATATTTAATATCGTACCTTTTCGACTGCGTTGGGCTTGTGGGCTTGACATGACATGCTCTCTGGATCTTCTTATTTGTTTGCCACTATCTGAATCCGCCCTTTTCACTGATGGACTTCCTTGATTGCTTTCTATAATAAAGAAAACATTTTTATATGTCCAATAACAAAAAAATATATTTTAAATATTTATAGCCTTCCAGGATTGGCAGAACAAAATGTGGTCTAATTTCAGTAAATAAATAGAATTCACGTACTTCTAAAGAGCAGAGCTGGCTGGTCCGCGATCTCATCATCAAAGAAATCTCTTCCATCGGAGAGCGAGAGTGAACCAGACGCATGTGTTGGCGTGCCGGGGGATGGTGGGGTATCCTTGCTGCTGGTGTCACCGCTTCCGTTGCTACAGATAAAAAAAAATCATAATCGTTTCTTTTGTTTGCAAACTTGACACAGACGTAAAAATGCACAATCACAATCTGAATCTGAATCAGGAACAATCACAATCTGAATTATCATTAGTATAAGAAAAAGTATCTCACCTTCCTTCCTTTACATGTAGCAAAGCTTCACCGTCGACTCTGTCATCTTCTTCTATTATGGGTTCCGGAGATCTAGTTTTAGTATTAGCTGTCTGATATGCGCTGGATATAGATGGAGCATCCCTTTCGACATGTAAGTCGTTATTTGAGTCACTAGTGCTCGTTGATGATATCAAGCTGTCAGCTGGTGAGGTTTCATCATCAAGAAGGCTTTGAGTAGAAGTCTCTAGAGCAGACAGATCAAATTTAGATTCTTCTAGAGTGAGGGTAAGAGTATGTTGATCTAGACTCTGGTTTGTGCATGTACTTGTAGTGCTATAGTTGGAACCTGTCATTGAACCTGAAGTGAAGAGATTAAATTAATTAAACTTTTGTGATCTATGATAACTGTTACCGACTGCACTCACGCCAATTACCTATCGCAATTTTGCCTGATTAGTTTCGAACCCATTCAGGTTTGTTATTCATGAACTCCAACTTACTTGTGAACTAGTCATAAAGAATTACAATATAATTGAGGCGATTACAGCTGGATAAATATATATTAAATGATATGATTAAAACAAAATAAACCGTACCCATCATGGTGCCACGAAGAGAGTCATGTTGACTCAAAGTGATAGATTTCATTAATAATGGATGTGGCACTGGAGGTTCGTCAGCAATTATTATAGTTTTTATCGGAATCTCGGGTTCTGTAACTATTTCCTTTGGTTCCAGTTTCGATTTATCGTCTTCACAGCTGGATACGCTTAGTGCTATGGACACGTCGTCTTGAGATCTGAAATGTTGCCAAAATTATAGTTATTTCTCTTTTATGAGTATTTAAGACCTATAAATAGAAACAGAATATAATTCTACCTATTTGCCATGGCTTCCCCAGCAGCATGGCTCTGCCAAGCACTACTATTACCGAAGTGACTCGCTTCACTCTTGCACGACGGACTCGACTCTTTGCTGGAGTCAACTGCGGTCGGCGAGGTGATACCACTGGATGATTTTATAAACGATTTCTGAAAACAAAGTCAAGTTTAATAGTTTTTTTTAATACAAATTATTTTAACGTGTCCGATATAAATCGCTAAATAGGGTATATTAATTGCTTATTGAAATATAAGTTGAATTTTAATTTATTTTTTTTTTACATTACTCACCTGTTTGTTTAGTATTTCAGGTTGTGCCCTATCTAAAACGAACTTCTCCTCATCTTTGTACTCAATACTGGTTTGGATTCTACTGGGTCTTGTCCTAGTTCTATAGCGGTCGAGAGTGGACATAGGAGAGCTCTCTCTCTGAATAGGTTCAACGGGGACGGGTTTAGCAGCGACGGGTGATGGTGGGTCATAAGTGGGTTCCGGCATCTCATATTCCGGAGATGATTCCTCGTTGAATGAACTTGGTAATTTTGGGAGAGGAATCACAGCATGACCCGTTACTACGGCGTCGTCTGAAACAAGCAATAAAAATATAGCAATTCCCTTTAGGGGTATTTTAACTTTAAAATTCTGTATTAGATTGTTTATAAAAACGTTTAGCCATCTCAAGCTTCCTACAATTAAAATATATAATGAAATAGTTACAATAATTAATTAAATAATATCATCAACCTGTCTTCACAGTAATCTAAGGAGTCATACCCATTATATCGAGATCATCATCTTGTAACTCTCTCAAGTGAAAGTTATGCGAGCCTCTCATCACCATCTCCAGGTTGCGCGGGCGCCGGCGCGAGCGAGGGGACAGCTCTGCCTCGCCACCTGTCCACACTCCTGAGTCGCAAGATACTGCGGATCCAGACCCTGGTAAGCAATTTTCCCTCTAAGTGTCAAATTCCTAGGGTAGTAAGTTTTTCCAACTACCATCTAAAATTTTGCTAGTTTACTATAGTTAGGTATAAGTATTATTTAGAAGTTTATTTTTTATAGACTGTGTCGGTTGGGTATACTACCCATGATCAAAAATATTTTGATTCCATATTATTATTTATTAATAGATTAAAGATTACCCAATAACTTCCAGGTGCACTCTAAATATTTAAAAATAAAAAGTGATTTTGACTATTATCCAAGCTTGGTGATATCAATTTCCTTTCAAACGATGGATTTTGGATTACCTCTGATTTTTTATATTATTAAAATAATTTGTATATAAATCATAGAATATGTTAAATGGTCTATTCGTTTCTTCTTGCAGATAGAGAAGTAAGTTAGTTATCTGTTACGTAACAAAATTTATAGAAGAAAATAAAAAAAATGGCGAAGTCACCGCACTGAATCCATTATTTACTGTACTATTATACTTTTACTGTTTGTCTACAAATATAGGAACCTATTTAGGGAGTTAATGGCCGTACTCTCGTAACAAGTGGACTGTTCTTACACAATAGTTAACGAGAATACTACTCATAACTTTAATAGTTTTAATTACTTTTACAGAGACAGATATATCGGACAGGTGAATATTTGTTTTGTAATTATAATACAATAGAATTAACGTGAAAAAATATTTTGTGTTTTTTTAAATAATGCTTATCTACTTTCAGTACTATTTTTTATTTCATTATAGACATTAGCTATTCCATTGAAATTTACAAAATCCAAAAAATATTTTTATTGATTAAAAATTATACCTATATCATTTTATGCTGAGCATTTATAAGACTATTATGTATGTTTTAAAAATAATAAATGAATATTAAGATGTTTATTAAATATGATAATTAATTTAGTTATATCTTACCTTCCCTCCATCCGTCAATGGCACCAGCCTTTCGCGTATTATTAACAACCTGAAACATTAAACCACTTATGTTAACACATATCACTTTCTAAGCCTTCTAATGTTATAATAAATCTAAATATTAACCATTTTAAACTATATCAGAACCATAATTCAAAATAGCGATACGACACCTCAGCGTTGCAATACTCTATGTCAAAATGTCCCTTTTAGCGCTGGTCAAACACAAAACACAGGAGATGCATTTACAACATATCTTAAGATTAACCAATCACTTCGAAAGTTAAACCTAATTTAAATCATTTTTAATCAATTAACCTAGTATTATAACAATAGTATTAGCAAAAATAATTACCAGATAGTCAATTAATTTAATTATATTAAATAAAGAAGCAATAAAGGAAACGTGTACTGCAAGACGGTTTCAATCTCGTAAAGAAACTACATACACATATAATTAATTATTATAGAGGTCATTTAATTGCTAAACAACATGCAGGGGATACGCAACTTGCTCACAATCTCTTTCACTATTCCGTCATGTGTGAATTTTTGTTATATAAATTAAGTTTAATATATTAATTTAAAATAATTTGGTAACTGAATGTACAAATACGTGAACTTGAATATGTATTAATTACTACAATAACAGAATAGCTAGTTATAATGTTGATTGAAACAAAATAGTAAATCTTAAAGTTTTAAATATATAGAATGAAAAATCATTCGAGACAGGCAGGACTCGAACCTGCAGCTTCTCAGATACGGTCCTATAGCCGGTATAGACGAGGTCCCAACAGAGTAAGTGCTCCGTTGCTCCGGCGTTCTGCCGTCGGAGGACGCTAGTGTCCAAATTTCCTTAGCTTCCCTCCTGACTAACGACGCCCCGAGCCGAGGTCCGTGTCTCAATCTGAGACGCCCTCGGGACGTCGTTCCCCATGGGGGCCCATCTGGCCCCCCCTTTTTAAGGGTGGGTCTCCTGACCCACCCATTCCCCCGGTGACGCTGTAATAGCTAACAGGGCTAACAGCATAGACAGACAAAAAAAAAAAAAAAAAAAAAAAAAAAAGGTCCTATAGCGCTGCCAATTGAGCTAAATTGTCACTACCTGTCATAATTAACCTCTAAAAAAAATACTAAATATTTTTTAATTTCTAGCATAAGCATAATTAAATATATTATTAGTAAAAATCGTAAACAAGAAGTATCTTTAGATTATTATCCCGTGTGTTACACACGTATGCACACTGCAGTGATATTTTTACGAACGCTGGTTTCAAAACCAACCGCACTGAAATAGATAAAGGGTGACCTACTTCCTGCTTCAGAGCAATAAAAAGCTTTTGTCGGCTTTGTAGAGTCTATTTTTGCGTGGACACTTTAATACGAAGATTTTTAAGTTTTCAGCCAGTGAAAGTATTATATTTTCATAGTTTATTAGGTGCTTAATGTATTTTTTATGTACTACACTCTTTGTATGTATCCTATAAATGTGTATCCGTATTCTAATAAACATAATTAAATTAATAAGTTTTTAAGTAAAAGTTTACCAAATAACTTCCTAGTTCTAAGAGTAGAACTTGTGCCTAAAAGTAATTTTAGATAGTTGTCTTATTATTTGTGTTCAAGCATACTGTATAAAAACTATAAAAAAATATTAAAAAATATATATATTCATGCTCTCTAGGAAACCATTATATAACATCATAGAATATCATGAAAGTAACTCCTCACCTGTTTAGTAGTCTTAGCGTCAATATTCTTAACTGCTGGGTACTGCGGCCTGGGCAGCTGGTTAGTCTGGAAGGTGTATTTTCCAGGAGGTTTGGTTTCAGATACCATGCGAGGGACTGATGCCCCACGTACATGGGACTGATCTGGACGAGGCTTCCGGCCATCCTGAGTAAGTTAGGTTAGATTAAGTTCGAACTCATGTACAACTAACTACTGATATTCATTTATAATATCGGAAAGAACACGTTAAGTTTTGTTCATCAATGGTTTATGGGTTTTTTCCCCGTTTTTCTTCAAAAACATACATTTCCTAACATCAGTTCATTAAAAATCATTGACATACATGCATTCAGTATTAAATGGAGATATAAAAAAAGGTATCTAAATAGTATTTTAGAAGATAAAAAATCTTTTATTGCGATCTTTAATTAGCTTCTACTTATTCACTATTATTTATAAAACATTTCAGTCCTTGGAAGCATAATAATCAAATACTTATAACTCAAGATAAGTATAAGAGAAATCAATCTTTAATTGTGTTTTCATTGCCAAATTCTGGTAAAAAAAAATATGAAGTGTAGCCTTATATCTTAACATATTCAGCTTAGATAATAGGCACTTTATATTGTAGTTTCAGAATCTCTTACGAGGCTGTCAATATGTCAAGGTCTGTGTCAATGACATGACAAAAAAAAAATGTGTCAATGATAATGAAACACTTAACGTCTTTACAATAAACCGATTAGTAGTTAGTACGAAGCTATTCATATGATCTAAATATAAACAGTGTCCAGCATTAGTAAATATATATTCTATGTTCTATTGTTTGAAGATAGAACGGTTTTTTTTATCATCATCTATTATCAACGTTCTTTCTTCAGTTAAAATTTTTTTACACAAAAAATTTAGTTTTTGATAACTCGCAAACGATGTTTGTTTGTCTAAGGACAATTAATGTTGTTTCCAAAATTAATGTATATTAAGAATATTTTAAAAGAATAGAATGCCATAATTTAGCAACATTACCTACTATATGTACTTAAAATGTAAACAGATCAAAATAGGTAGGTGCAGTTAAAATAAATCCGTACTACACACATTTATATGTTATAAAAATACACACACCTGTAATGTACACTGCTGTGTCTGATACGTCAGTATTACGGTCTGCTTGGTGACGGGTTTTGGAACCCCAGCGGCTCCAACGATGCTGGTGACTCCCGTGGATGACACTTGAGTAGCCAGCAGAGGTAGGGTGTGTATGTTTGTACTTCGTTTGTCTGGAGATTATAATTAAATACTAGGTCATTAAATAGGGATATTTTTTAAGATTCATCACAGGTATATAAAGCTAATTAATAACTGATAGATACCTAATTTAATATAATGATAATAGTAATTACCAATTAATATAGACAAGGAAATTTAGAACAAAATGTGGTTATAAGCATCCGTTTAGTTTTTATAGAATAATAGTTATCGATTTTTTAAAAGTATCGGCTATCAATATAGAATTGAAAACTACACAAAAATAATGCAATGATTGTTGCCTTTGTATACCGTACAATAGTTCTAAACATAATAGTAATAGATCGGTAAATGACCCCATTGTCAATAAAGTGTACATCAAAAACAAAATATCAATTTAAATGGACTGGGATTGTCCTAAAGTAATTGAACGTATCAATACGTATTACTCGATATTGTTCAAGGTTGTACTTTTATGCACAAGTGACCAGTGGAGTTTTCATTCGAAGTTCAAACATAAACCTAAACCATTGTTATTTTAAATGATTCTATTTTTCAATTAAGTGTACATCAAAGACTAAATATCAATTTAAATGGACTGGGATTGTCTAAAAGTAATTAATTTTTTTTGTCTGTCTATGCTGTTAGCTCAGTGGGAAAAAAAAAAAACAAAAGTAATTCAACGTATCAATACGTAGTAGGTACTCGATGTCGTTCAGGGTTGTACTTGCATGCACAAGTGACAAATGAAGTTTTAAATCAATGTTCAAACACAAACCTAAGCCATTGTTATTGATCGCGCAGTCCTTGTCCTTAGGCGGGGCGAAGGCGTGTTCGGCGGCGACGCTCACATCACCCACCTTAGCCGTCTTACTGTGCTGTTGCCTGAAACCGAACCTAGGGAATTATAATACAATTTGTAGATTTATCTGTATTATACACTACATATCTGGTTATAGAAAAAATCGGTTTTTTAACTATAATAATGTATTACTTCAACAACTTTTGTTTTCGAATAAAAATATTATATTATGTTTAATTAATTCTTTAGAAATATATATATGTAAACTAAATTACAATTAATGGAATATTCTTTCAATTTGTTTGATCATTTAATTAAATTTATGTTCTTTACGTAAATATAATTTTTATACTACGAAATATTTTTATAAAAATAAAAATACGCCTACACAATCTTAATAGCAAAAATGCTATAGAATGAGTTGCGGCAAGAAAAAAAGTGATAGTTTCATTTTGCACGTACTTGTTAAAATTATTCTAATTTATCCAAATCGATTCGGTATATATATATGTATTACAAATGTTTAATTTTGACTTAATTATATGTTACTATAAAGTTATCTGTAACTTTATAGATTAAATAAAGATATCGACAAAACATGACCAAATCTAATAGGTATAAGAATACCAAAAGTAAAAGAAATCACTAAGGGCATTAGACCCTAACTGATAACCGCTGTTAACATAAGTAGGGTTGTGTAATCTTATTTGCGAACATAAGGTTTTCTTTTTCTATGATAGTTCTTGTCTCTGTTATGTAAAAAATATAAAAAAATGTTCTTATTCAATAAACTATTACAAAAGACAGAAAACGAAAGTTTAAACAGGTTCTGAAACATAATTTATAACGTGTTAAACCACACTGAGGACGGATATTTAATATCATTGCAGTTGTCACTGTAATAATTATTTAATGTATAGATTATCACATTTGGAACGACTTCCTGTTGATTAATTACGTACTTTCTTTTTTTATTAATTTAATGGCAGAATTTATTAATTTACAGCAGACCAGCATTCCGAGCTGGTGGTACCTTACTGGCTGACTGACATTTTTAATATAATAATTGACGATAAAAAAGAGCGTATAACTGAATATTTGAATAAAGATATTTTGATTTTGGATTTTAATATTTTGAAAGCATACTTACTGTTAAAATAATATTAAGATTAATGTAACATTAAAAGTATTCTAAATATAGATGTTCTAAGCTTTAAACTATATTGTTTTGGGTTAATGATTAGGTACCTATTGGAACGTAGAGGTTGTCCTGTGGCTTCCTTCCGTGGGCGGGCGAGGGGAGTCGATCGACCCGACAGTATCTCCTCCGCCCTGAGATCTTCAGTGGAACCTAATGGAAGACGTTTGATACTATTTAAAATTTAGATTATAACGCCACACATAGACATTTTCTTATTAGTTTTAAGTATTCTTTTTAATTGCGATGTTAATTTAAAGTGATAAGGATAACAAAATAATAATATTTTTTACAATAATAGTTCTAATTTTAACGCTAAACAATATACGTCTAATGATTAATAAATACTAAAATAATAATAATAATAATTTATTACCAGTCTAATTTTGATGTTTTATTTACATACACACAAAAGAATTGTCTGTAAAGATTACCTCCATTCCCATTTTTGTCATGAGATTTTTGCTTTCGGCGTGCGTTTTCATCAGCCCGAGAACTGCTTGCCGGTCGTCTGCGGAACCCAAAGGAAGTGGCTACTCCACGAGTCTGCTTGTTGCCATTTCCACTTGCACTTTTCTCTCGTTTCTTTGCACCCTTCGACTCAGAGTGACCCTGAGAATTATAATAAAAGATAAGATTAAGATAAGTTACAAAAAATAAGTAAGTAGGTGCATCAGTATCGCACGCACCGAACTTACGAATTTAGAAATAGGTTAGCTAATCAGAGAAATATGTATAGAAATATGTCCGCGTGAACTTGAGTAATGTTACTCGTTCAAAGTATTCGAACAGAAGTATTTATCTTACCGGGAAAAGAAAAGACATTATCTATATTTTCTATTATAGAAACTAGTGCCAATGCTTTCCTGTCTTTTAAAAGCTGTACTAGTTAGGTTGGTTATAAATGCTTGTAAGCTTAGTCAGCAAATATATATTTTAAAATATATTGGTAGTTTTAGAGATTTCAGTTGTCAATCCAAAAACGTTTTTCAACTTTATTATATATAATTACAGATATGAAAATTAAATATGTATTTATATGGCGCAGTGGTATAGAGTTCCTAATGTAGATTCATGGTTTGTTAAATTCTAAAAAAAAAAATATTTACTATTTAAAACCTCTTTGCTGCAATTAAAATTTAAATTCGGAAATAAAGGAAATGTAACACAAAAGTATTCTTTAATTGTCTGTCTAGAAACCGGTTTGCGTTTTTAAACGAGTTCAAGGCAAGTGAGTACTCGTAAGAAAGAATTTTATTTTATTTATTTTTAAATATATTTATTAAATATATTTTCAGTATTTATATGTGTATTTCTATGTATTTGTATCGTTGTCTAACACCCTTAACACAAGCAAATAATTTGCTTACTTAGGGGTTAGATCAATGTGTGTAATTTGTCCTGATATTATTATTATTATTATTATTATTTATCGTAAGAAAGAACTTTATTATTTATATATATTTTAAGAAACTAATAGGTATAAACTTTCGTAACTATATTTATCTAATCTACAACAACACAAAAAAATATAATAGAAAGTAGAATATATTAAGATACTCGTATATTATTTTAAATGAATAAAAAAAAATATTACGTAACTTAACAGATCATAGATAATTTTATATAGTTTTATAGTCTGGCAATTTTGCGATCTGTGTATTTTAAGAGGTGTTTAATTATTTTGTATTGTCTACCTTTTAAAGACCTAAGATGACTTGACGTGCATTAATTAATAATTAAATATTAATTTAATAATCTATATGCTGCAATAACTACATTAGTTATATTTACAAATATAAAACTCAATTTTAGTAGATATTTACAGATGTTTAATTATTAAAGTGAGTTAGTTTAATTAGTGTGCTCATAAAATGATTGTTTGTTTGTGGGATTTTGCGGTGTATATTAGTCACATAGTTATCCATCGATTAAATACTTTAAAAGATCATGTTATTTTATATTTCGAACATGGAGGCTAGAAACTCGATTATGAACATTTTTAATTAAAAGAATTTGATCTCAAAGAGGCTTCCACGCTGAATTATAGTCATCAACAAACCGGTTGGTTTGTTTATAGACTCATTTTATTATAGCACAACGAAACCCCGCGTAAAAAACTTGAATGGAATCTTTCAATAAGCTTCCAAGGACAAATGTTAATACATGTTGTATGAAAATAAAATACATTTTATTTATTACTTTAATGGATAATTCTAGTTTATATATTTATTTTAATATTTTAATTGGTCGAATATAGTTTTATGATAATTCATTATAGTTGGAAGGAAGCATTGTAATATACTAAATGTATTATTTTATAAGAATCAAATTTGTCATATAAATTTATCTTCTATAATATATAATTCCTTCACTCTTGCATACAACTATCATTCAGGGACAAAAAGATATAGACTAAAAATTCAATAAACACAAGCCTCTGCAACGTCTTTTTCATTTATATAATTTGGGTGCAGTAACCTTATCTAAACTCTACAAGAGTTATAAATCTAAAACTCGTATCTTCAAACTTGCTCTACCAAGCACTTGGTTTTCATCTTGCATTCTAAGTAGTAGATTGTCATCGACTTATACGGAACCAGTCAGGCGGATACCAAACAATAGCTGCAGTGACGCCAACTTGACATATTTGGCACCTTGATTTTGTGGCCTTCTGGCCTTAAAGGTTAAAGTTTGCTGATCACAAACACCTAGCTTAGAATTTTCAATTAATCTGCAACTAACTTTTCTGACCGTGAACTATTAGAATGATAGAATTGTCATTCTTAGAAGATTTACTCGACGTTTCTACGAAATGTTTTTATTATTATGAGAAAAGTTTTAGTAGGTTGTGACAGACAAACAAACACAAATAAAACGTCTATAAGTAAATTAATCCTAATACCATCTAATGTTATAAAAATTTACATTTGTTCACTTTGTCAGTTTTTTATGTTTTCACTAAATTACTGAATCCGAACATCATGGATTTTTTTTTCAAAAATCAGCTCATCCCGTAAATAGTATTGTTTTACTTATATCTTATATTTTTAAAGTACAAAAAGAGATACACAAGATATACCAAAGAAATTATGACGACAATGAACAATTTAATAGCCATAAATAGCTGGGCTGACAATTAATATTAGTTAAGAAGAGGTCAATACACTCTTAAAAACAATTTACATAATACGTACTTACAAAAACGGTTACCCATTCGAATACCTGGAGCGTGTTAAAAAATCTGCATACCTTCATTTGAATTGTCTTCATATTAGAGAATGTGGTATTTTCAAAGCTACTGTTTTTTAAATTGCATATAAATCGTTATTGCTATGTTAATTTATACTATCTTAATAAATAAACTTGATTTCCATACATTGTTAAGTGTTTTTTTGATGTTTAATCGTCTGTTTCGTCGTCTTTCTCATAGTTAGGAGTTTATGTAACTAGTATTCCACTGAACCTAATTTTAAAACCTAGATCAGGAAATATCTAAATGATTTTTATTTTTCGTTTCCAATTTTTTTTGTCCGAATCAGTAATTATGTTTTTCTTGTATTTAGGCTCAACCCCCTCCCCTTTTCAATACTTAACGGGTTATTATTAATAATATGTAAGAACATATATATATAATTGATCCGTACCACCTTCTTCGATGCAAGATGAAATCTGATCTGAATGGAGTGTTATCAACAGATTAAGAATAAACAAAAGCTACAAACTTAGTTCCAGTAATACATAAATATTTTTGAGATTATAGTTTCAAAACGGTCTTAGTTTCATAAAGTTAATTATGGATATGCATTTTGATTCACCTTTGTTATAATTTTTGACCAAAACCAAAATTATACGTTAAACACTTCATCATGAGAATTGATGGCTGTGATGTTAAAATCTTCACTAATTGTTTTTTTTTATGTAAAGGCTAACATTACAATGAAAACCCAGTGACAGGTTTAAATAAGTTCACAACGAGAATCTTAATGTATAGAATTAACAAAAGGATTCCATTATTTTCATCATATTATCATTAATCAATGTTGTCTGGCGTCGGTCACGGCACTCCCCGGTATGATTTATAGCTATGGTATAACGATATCACGAATATTACTTTTATCCCAATATAACCTACCTACTACTTAAAGTTTAATAATCAGATTTATTAACAAATTTTGAATAGTCTTAAATACAATTAACATAGCTATAATCTTTTATGATAAATTAGGATCTGTATTGAATATTGAATACAAAACATAGTTACCTTATTGTAATTGTCCAAATAAACTTAAATACTACATTTTCAAAGTAACAAAAAATGTTTTAAGAACTAGCATTGACATGTGCAATTATATTTTTGTTCGAAAAACCTAAATCTTCCAAAGCTAAATAGTCTTATCTTGTTGAATCAATACTGGCTTTCTGAGAACTCGATTCAAATATCAAAGTTGATTCTTCTATATTAAGTAAAAGAAAATCGACCCAATCTAGTTTATCTAAAACCACATAACTCTTTCGACACGCTGATCTACCTACGATCTCTGATCTTAATTTTCGTATTCTATAACTTTAGAAATATACATTTTATAACGGCCATAACGGAGATAAGATTTAACGGTATAACAAAATAATCGATAGTATGACCTTTCGTCATAATACAGAAACAAAACTAACGATGTTATCTAAATAAAGCTGTTACACACTTGTAAGTCATTTGATATTTATCAATTGAAAATATTGCACACATAATTTCAATTCAATTCAAACTTACGATTATGAAATAACATGTGTATTCAAATTATTATTATAGATGTGATGAAACAAGTAATATATTGTTTATAATTATAGTGTAATCTGGTACAGTTGCTAAACGTGGGAACAAGGCCGAAAATTACACAGGACTTGTGATAATTACAGCGTAGTTTACTCTCTTTTAATATAATGACATATTATACGTAGCTCTACCCTTGTACCCTAGCTCTAAATACTGTACTGTATATGTATACCGTACTGTAAATACTAAGTACCTCACTGTTTTATTATATACAGAGTACTAGTAAAATAGCTCAGGTCTTACCTAGACACACCAAATTCTTTTATAAGTTCAGATTGTCCATGTTATGAATCTAGAATTAAAATAAATAACGAAAAATACCAAGTCAGTCACTTTTAACGCAATGTCTCGAGGTATATTTAAATATATTTCTGAACATGGTACTTGCGGTGTCGAAATATCGTGAACTCGTTAACAACTACTTACATAGAAAATATCCCGTTATTTATTATAATTCCAAAGTAAGATGACGTTCTCAAAAGCACCCATTATGTCTGTGTTTAAACAAAATAAGGAAAATATTTCAAACAAGTTTTGTTATGAAGGAAGCCACATGCAAGTTGCAGGGTCATGAGCAGACTATCCGTTTAGCATACTGATGATAATGAACAAAAAATTCTAAGCTGCTACATACTATACTATAGATATATACAAATATATTTATTTATATAATATTGGCCTAATATAGGCTACATTTTGGGTATACAAAAGTGCAAGCATCTGTTTCTATAAATATTGGCATGTCATATTTGCTCAACTTGTTTAAAAATAATCTTCGAAAGCAATACATATTTTAATATTACATAAATAACAAACCTCTTTTGCAATATTTTTTCTTTTGTCTGTAATATAAATGGGAAAAGTTTACAAATAATGGTATTGTATTCGACTCCGGTCGAAACACAAAACGCTCACGACCTATCAAGAATCATTGTTACGATTAAGATAATTCATATAGCCCTAGATTGAGTAATGATCTCTATTTGAATATGAAAGTGAAAGTTCGAGATCTTTTGAAGGTATAAGGTACAAATAGACGTGTCAGCCGAATGAAATCACCATTCATAATTTGAAAAGAATTGAATGATTTGAAAATGTAAGCTTTATTCAGTGATTCAGAATTTTCAATCAATTTGTACAATCCAAAAATCGATTTCAAGCGAAATCTTTAAATAAATATACTAGAATATCCATCTAGTTATAATTCTGTATAACAAAGGCTGATTTTCAATTCCTCAGATAAGTCTTATAACAGTAATCGATAACGGAATATTTTTTAAAATTTGGAAAAAGTATTTTATAGAAAAAACTAGCGAAACATTAAACTTTATGATTGAACAACGTGAGAATTGAAAAACCCGTTTTAACAATATTATCTTTTATGTAAAAAAATAATGATACTTAATAAAAAGCAAAATTTTTGGTATAATCATGGATATATCAATAAATATTATGAGCAATTTGTTATTTTGACAGCCCTATAAAATAGTTTGACATTTCATGGTGTTATAAAACCTCAATTATCGCCTTTACAAAAATCCTATTATGTCACATATTATAACGTTGTCTTGAGGAAGTGTTCTGACCTTTACACATGAATTACCACAAGAAATCGGTAATAGGGTGTTTTAAGAAAACATTTTACTTTCTACAAAATATATTTTCGTGGGATAACAAACTGGCATAAAATTATTATTTTTATTTTTTTTTTAAAGTTCAAAATTTTATCATAAATGAAGGTTTTGATTCATTGAATGTTAATCTTCAATTAAGAAAACATGACTCATCCAAGTTGTTAATATTTTACAGCTTTCAATAACAAAAAAGCACAAAGCCAGAATATATATAATTCTAAGCTCGTTCGATAACGGTGTTAAGGGACGTGGGCGCGTTTATTATCATTTGTGGTCAATACTTAATCGCATATTGATATGCTTTTTATGTAACTTACCGTACGGAGGTTGAATATAATTATTCTTTAATATTGTCGTTTCTATTTCAAATAAAGAAATAAAACATAAAAAAAAATAATGAAACTTCAACAACACGGGCGGCTCGAGCTTATGACCTCTTGGAAACCTTTCCGTCGCTCTGCTAATTGAGCTACCGTGTATCGATAGAGTAACTCAATTATCAGCTGGTTGACAGGTAACAACCTGTTTCGTTGAATCTAGCATGTATATTTTTTTTATAGGTCTTACATAGCTAAATATTTTTTTTTATATTTAAATAAATTAGCTTACACTGCAAAGAGTATAAAATATCAAATTGAATAACAATTAAAGACTATTCCATATCTCAAGTGTGGGAAATACTTAGCTCTTCAACGATAACATATCATTTAACTTCACTGTATCAGATTACATTTAAATGTTATTAACTGCATGCGTAAAAAGGTAACAAGGATCATGTTTATAATTACGTATCACTGAATTATTTTGTTATTAAGCAGGTTGAAGATGAAAAAGGTAGCAGTTATGTAATTTGAAAAGGTAATTTCACTTGAGAACCAGTCTCGAGAGCCCTGTAACAGTGTTGGGTACTGTAATAAATTGATACTGGTTGGTAGTAAATTCCTCACATGGTTCAAAGGGTTCTGTACAGTTACATCATACTTGTGTTCTCAGATGACTCTTACGTCAAATGGCAGCGGAGATCGATGCTATAGGAAATATAATAATAAAATATTATGT
Source organism: Napeogenes sylphis (assembly GCA_959347405.1). Lineage (NCBI taxonomy): Eukaryota > Metazoa > Arthropoda > Insecta > Lepidoptera > Nymphalidae > Napeogenes > Napeogenes sylphis. The sequence continues at coordinate 20,644,906 of OY365788.1, read as the reverse complement.
TTGCTTCCAGATTTACGTTTTATACCGTCAATTATAATAATATTTTTTTAGCATTGAAACAGAATGGGTTTTAATTTGTATAGCCCCGACAAGAATTATCTATTTTTCATGGTTAATCACTAAAATTGACTTACTTATTGTGACAGTAAAGTCAGTCTCTAGGTTGGATCTACTCTATAAATCTCTTATTACCACAAAACAAGCGAGAACTGACCATAATGTCAACTTTATAAGTACGATACAGTCGTATGAAATTGATAATGATGTCAGCTTCGCTTAAAATTCGATACGACTGCTTCTGATTTGTTGAATCAGACATGGGTCTTATAGAATGCCGACATGTTTTATTTGCTCTGTTTAAATGTTCTCTATCAATCCTAAGTCAATCATTATTCAATTAAATGTCGCTCATCAGATTACAGGGTAATGTCATTTAATTGATGTATCATTGGAGTTCTAGATTAAGTTCTCAAGATAAGATAGATAAGGTAGGATTTTTTTATTTTCATTAGAACAATTAAGCCACTTATAACTATAAGGATTCTATAATTAATAATATTTTTTAATCCTGGTTATAATAAATATCGAATTAAGTATATATTCAAATTTTATTCGAGTATTTTTTCCAGTCATACGTTAAAAGTAGGTTAAAATGTTAAAATGTTTTAATAATTAAAATAGTTATTATTGAATTATTTAAAAGAAATCAAATGCAAAATTAATTTCTAGATCCCTTAATCTTCAATTATGTAAATCATGCCACTTACAAATAATGTCATAACACGTTATAGAATATTTCTTACAAAACATTTTTATAACATCAAATTGTATATTTTGGTATAAAAAGCTGTCCTGAAAATTCTTTATCACATTATTATACTTTTGGCCTCATCCAAAGTCAACGATCGTTATCATCTTGAAGAGGACTAATGGCCTGTCTCATCTGTTGGTGATTACTTGGTTCTGAAATGATTGCTCGTATTCATCAAACTTTATTACTTTGCTCTTTTTATCTACGATTACTTGATGTATGAATTGCGCTTTAAGCACGAACAATTCGAAGAGCAGTCTTATTTGTACTCGAAGTATGTTTGTAGAATAATGATAATTTTAAAATTAATTTGTACTTTTGTATTGAGAAATATTTTGTTAAAGACACAAACAGCGTACTGTTGGCGTAAATAGAAAAAATAATAAGTAAAAAAAAATCTAAAAAGAAGAAACAAAATTTCATTTGATATGCAATCCTCATTTCATTTACTTAATAAAATAATGTAAGTCATTTAGTAAACTACGAGGTATTTATATATACCTATATATTCCAGTTTCTGTATAAAGGTCATGGAGAAATTTATGCTTCCGAGTAGTCTGAAATACCATCCATCATATTATGACTGACTTCCATTGCATTCAGTTCTACATCTCATGGAGGTTACTTTCTGTTGGCCGCTATTTATGAAACCATGCGGACTATTTACTATTTTAGACCTCAATGATGAAAAAAAAACAATATTTTTTTATTGATATCAATACCTTTCGATTGGTTACATCTGCCTTTATCAAAGAAATCACGAAAAAAATACTAAATGGATTTTGGGAGAAATATGTGAAATTATGATCACATTATGTTCATTTTGTGTTAATTTTCTAAACTAGGATTAGAAATGTAGAGTAAGTTGTGATTTCTAAAAATTATTGTTGCTACGTTTGTTCTTCAAAGTTTTATTTAAGATCTTCATCTTCATTTAAGATCTTCATCATCTTTTGATAAAAAGATTAGAGTTAGCTTAGAGTTAATGCCAGTTCAGAGATAATAAATAAATGTTGTATGGAAATACGTACATTTTAAAAACTATTAATTTTTTAGAACAAATGTTGGATTCATGTAGAGAGCCTGCCTGCAAGAGGTGCCAAACTGATTGCAAATAACCCTGTATTATAGAGAAGAAACTAGTCATATAGTTCATATACAAAAAGCTACAGATGATCTTACAAAACTTAACAATTTAGTACAACTTTACCTAGCAGGTAAAGTTCGACTAATATTAAAAAAACTAAACAATTTAGTAAAACTTTACCTATTACAGGAGCTAAAGGTCGACGAATTAAACTAATAATTGAATTTTGCAGTAAAGCTTTCAAAACACGATAACAACTGCATTAATATTGCGGTCTAGTTCAAACTAAACCAGTTATATAATGGGTCAGCGCTTTTCCATTACATCCGTGTCGCGTGTCGGGATGGAAGCCGCGTTCTCATTATGCAAATAATCGCGTAATATAGGTAATATAAAGGAAATAACTATAACCTATTTCAAGTTACAGTTAGAAATATATCTTTTATTATAATTGTTATTTGCTATATGGTTTTTGTAATGTTTTATTCTTGATAGTGATAGAGCTATAATATAAAAGCTTAATTATGTACCAATTATCGTTTCGTAAGTTTTATATGAATATGTTTATTAATTTAATATTTCTTTGAGAATTGAAATATAACTGTTGCAAGTAATATTGAGATGGATCTAAGCATTTAAAATAATATTCGTAATTCGTTTTATAGTGTCTTAATTGTCAATTAATTTTTACAGTCAGTTGAACTCAAAATTTGAAGGCCATTACTAATTAATTCGTTGATAAAAATACATTAATTATATTCTTGCAATGTTAACTAAGTTTTTCATGAATTTTGTGCTTAAGTAAAATAATATATATTTATATATAATCTCTATTATATAAGTAGTATTTTACAATAATAATATGTTCATCCCGATACTAAATATATTGAAAAGTTTATTCGTCAACACTAAACATAAAAAAATATAATAATTTAAAATTAAACGAAAATAATATTAGGTAACTAAACCTCTTAAACAAAAATCCAAAAAAAAACAAAGATTTTTTATAAAACACTCTATTTTTTAGAAGAACAAGACAAGTACACTAACTATACAAGTTGTTCTTTTGAGGTTAGAAAAAACATGCGGTAAAGACGTGTTACCATAGATCTACAAACATATATAATAGAGTATAGCACACCTTTTAGAAAATATCGTGAAAATGTACTAGTTATTAGTATAGACCTCCAAATATTTGGAAGAGACATAATGCCAAATCTATCTCAAAATAGAGCGAATGTTCTAATGAACAGGCCTATGTAACATGTTGTGCCCTCTTTTTACCATAGACCTACAAACATATAGAAGAGACTAAACATTTTACAAAATATAATAAATAAGATACTTACGTACTATGTCATTATCCATTTACAAAAAACAAGACACGTGACATTATGGGTATGGTATACCGTTATTGTTATACAATGGTGTGGGTGCTAAGAACGGTTTGCTGTTTAAGATTAAGTACTCACGATGCGTTCACTGGCTTTCGCTCTGTAGAATTTATAATAGTAATAGAAGTGACTTTTACTTTTACAAAGAGGTTTTATTACTAACAAATTGTTTATTGTCTATTGATAAAATGTGTATCATAGATGTTATCTATACACGTCTCGTATAGATAGCTGGCTGAATCTGTGCCTTATAAAAAATAGACGAAGATATTTTCTCATTATTAAATAATAACCAATAGAAAAATTCTTGAAAGCTGTTATTAAATACTTATGTGTACTTATCAATTTCTCTAAGTTGTTATTAAATAAATTATTGAAAAAGTAAGCATTTCTAACACAGTTCGTAAAATTCACTGAAATTTTGATCAATATGACCCAATTGACAATTGTATTGTGTCCAATAAACCATACCAAATTAGACCAAAAAACTTTTGGTCTACAATGTAGATTATAAAATTATTAATTAGGTAAGTAATAATAACCAGGATGTTATTTTAATGGATCCAGAGGATGAACATTTGTTGTTCTAGTTAGATAGCAAGAAATTACTGATTAAAAACAATATAATATAACTTTATATATATAATTATATCTGTGTGTTTATCATTCTCCGAACTTCCAAACGACTGATATTATTCCGAAGTCATAACTACACATATTTTATTACTTTTTTAAAACAAGTTTTTTTTTTATGTTTGTGATAAATTTATATATTTATTATCATTATTGATCAATGACCAATGATGATCAAATTTAACAGACATAAAAGTTGTTTTGATATAATAAAATGCATCGTCCGACGTAAAAGAAAATATGGTTATAAATTTGATAAAACTTTTTTATTAATAACTAGCTGTGCCTGCGACTTCGTACTCGTAGATTTCGATTTTAATAAAACGTACACTTACCAATGTATGTAAAAACTATAAACCTTCAAACTGGTAGGCTGCAATGGTACGACAATAAGAGATTATTATTAATTTCTTTATTTGTTAACCGATTTAAAAAAAAAACAAAATAAAGTGAATCCCATGACAATATATTCCCTAGAACTGCATCCAAATCGATTAATCAGTTTCTGACATTAGCGTGCACAAACATAAAGACATACAGACGAACAGACAAAATGAAAAAACATTGTTTTGTTTCTCTTGCTTATATACAGGGGGCCTGTATGAATTTTTAAAAATATTTTTTTTTCGTGTTATGTGCACAGTTAAAAGACAAACAGATAAACTGACAAAGATTTTTATAATGCTGAAAGTGGATTCTGTTAGTTATCACTTCACATCCCGGTATATTTTTTTTAATATTTTCAATGTCCAAAGGCCTCTACAGATTTATTACATGTATAGAATAAGATTTGCATAAATTGACATAACTTTTTTATTTCTTAACCGGGTTAGATGAAATAAACACTAAATCTTAAGTAAAGACTGTGATAATATATTCCTGAAAAGAGCACTCAAATTGGTTAAGCCGTTTCTAAGATTAGCGTGCACAAACATACAGACGTACACACATACAGACAAACAGACAAACTGAAAAACCACTGTTTTAGGTTATCTTGCTTTGGCCCCTTATGATGTTTTTTTTATATTTTCCATGTACCAACAGATGTAGAGAAACGGACCAGTCACAATTTTATTATATGTAGGTACTTATAGGTAGATTAAAACCTGTTAATAAAGACGTTGGTTTCAAAAATCTCTGTCTTCTATTTATAACCTCAGTCTTTTATTTATAAACCTATATACATATAAATTATTGTTCTAAGAATAATCTATCTTTAAAGTATTCAATTTTTAGAACAACATCTTATCTCAATACCTTTGATATTTTAGGATTATCTTCTAGAAACCCAAAAGAGACAAATGTTAAGTGTACTCTAATGATTTTACAATATTTTTAGTGTTTCATAATAAATATTGAAATAAAACTTATTGAATGTCATAGTTGAGATACATTTTTTAAGCATGTAAGAATACATTTGGTATTATTTTAAATTAGATAGGTTGTGAAATCAGCTTTGCTTGACTTTAAGCTGTAGGTATTATATCACTATTGATATTAAAGCTCTAAAACAGGTCATAGGCTGGTATTGCGCCACGTAAAATGAAACGTCCATTTTGTAAAAAAATTGCAACCATTGTTTTGATTGTTACGTAACTTTCTAAATTCAAATCTTAATCATTATGCTATTAATTCGCACGGAATATCATGTTAATTATTATCATTAATTACTGTAAATTTGAAGATGACGTCTAGTATTATATACTTGCCATATCGCACTGAGCTTCGCCGTCGTCGTCATAGAAGAGGTCACAGTCATCCATCCCAGCTGCTGCAGGTGCAGATCTCCTAAGCCGGGCCCCGGAGCCCGCTCATCAATATGGGCCCTGCGGCCCCTTTCACAGGCATCCGAATATCACTGTCACAACACTAATACCGACTCCTCGAACAGTTATTCAAACATAGAACGATCGAAATCAATGGGATATCCGATGAGTCACGCTACAGCGACTTGACTGAACCAACCCGAGACGAAGGCGTAGGTGTTCAATAGGGTCGAACCGAGTCACTGTTTTTGACACTGATAGCAGCAATAGATTATAAAGAAACGGTAGTTTTTTTCGTTCAAGGGCGATCCGGAGAGTCTGTTTTACGAGTAATGTTTTTTGCGTCCAACTGCGTAGATGCGCTGCGGTGGAACCGGGTGGCGCGCGCACGGGGGTTGCATTGATCGAACCTCCAGTGCGCATGTCTCCCTGAGGTTGATCTCGAATGTTTTGACATTTACTCAGCCGGTCTGGAGAGGTCCTGGTTACTTGATATAAACGCCGCCAATGACGCCATATATCCCGGAAACTTGACATTATTTCGTGACTTTAAGGCGATTGAGGAAATTACATTGTTTAGGAATTTCCGTTTGAAGCTTCATAATTAACAGCTTGCTTATGTGTTTATTGAGACAGGGAAATAATGAAAGTATTTATTCTCATGCTTCTTACAGACTTTCCATGGAACCTTTTACGCATGCTTTTCTATGATGGTCTCATTGAAATCTTGGGAAAATGTGATAATAGTTTCTTTGAACTGACGCAGTTGAATCGTAATGAATCGTTTTTTAAGATGATCATGCTTATAACAATCATAGAAATATTATCATTCTCTCAAAATCTAATACAGTATTTAAAGAATACACTGACCAATTGTATCTTTCAGTTAAAACTAATAAACTAATTGCAAGGATGCTAATAGTAGTTAACCAGTCTAAATAGTTTAAAGAAGAATGGTTCTTGCTACTGTGTCAAGGCCTTGGGACATACGGACATTCACTATTAAGCTTCCTTATACAGTTAGTAAAGACTAAAAGTATGGCCATGATGGAATATATAGACATAACTAAAGTCCAAAGTAGTAACAGTTGACTATAGAAATAACTACCTATATGTACTTATGTGTTGATTGTGTTTACCATGTAAGCATATGAACTTATCTTCCTAAATCTCTCGTACAATACTACCATATAGTAGTTTCAAAATAGCTTGTTATGGCAATTTCAAGGAAAGTCAACTGTTATGGAACTACACGGGTAACTGTGCATACGAAATAGCTATTTTTATCTTATTTTCATACTATTCTATTAGCTTGTGTAACAACTCGTGATAGTACCGGTGTTTGGATTTCTTTGCCTACTTGAAATCAGTTGCCAAACACATTTTTTTTTTTTTTTTTTTTACTTTTATTTCGTCTATTCCGTAACAAGTAGGTGATCAATGAATGACAAACATAAAAGGTGTTATATAATCTGTATAGTTTTTTAGTTAATACTATAATATTTATTAGTAATTTTAGATTTCAATATAAAAGAATGCCTTCAGGGAAATTACGACATTTATTGATTCTCTCAGCAACTTGGATTCGCAAATACTGCAGGGAAAAGTACACCCCATCAATTTACACACTGGAAGGATAATAAATATTTTATCCACTGCGTTGGTCGAGTGGTTAGCGCAGTCGCCTAACGTATAACGCCTCAATGGGGCTCGGGTTCGATTTCCCGGCATGTAGGTATGTGATGAACATATATGTCTGTATTTCTAGGTTTGATCGTTTATTAAATATATTTCCCGTATTTATAATGTTTATTTCTATGTATTTGTATCGTTGTCTAAAACCCTAAACACAAGCAAATAATTTGCTTACTTAGGGGATCAATTTGTGCAATTTGTCCTGATATTATTATTTATTATTATTATATTAGATGATTTTGTTCGCCACCATTTTGTAACCGACTGGATCGTCTACATTTTCAAATATATAAATTAAATAACCCTTCCCGTATCGATTATCTTTACTTTATAAATATACAAATATTTATTTAAAACTTTACAAATAGAATTCTGATTACCCAAAAAAAGTGAAAGTGATTTTCAGGGATAGTATATATACAATATATTTATAATGAAAATTAAAATAATTGTATCAAAGAAACTAGGTATAAGAATTGAATACAAATCAATTATTCGTACTAGTAAAAGACTCAAGTTGAATGTTTCCAAATATAATCAAAGTATGAGATTTTTTTAAGAATTGGATACATATAGAGATTTCGTTACAAACATAGTTTTAATTTCGCGTTTCGTTTTTGTGTTTCGTGTCACAAACAATGGCGTAAAACGATAGGATCGAAATAGCCCTAAGAAGTATACAATTCCAAGAAGAGTTGCTAAGGTTTCAGTCACTATGGACTTTATACATAGATGACCTTCTACGTATGCAATCGGTATGCTTCTTAATTCTTGACACACGATTTGCCATTTCTGCATTTTTTGCCAGGGGAATACATATTCTATTTTATTGGAAAAGAGTTGTTTTTACATTATCAAAATATTATGTTATAAAAGAGCAAAACAAGGTGAAGTACCTACTCTGTACAGTAGTTCGTTGTAAAGCTTACGTAATGAATATCATTTTAGAGCATAAATATGATTCAGAATAAGCATTATGTATTTATTTGTAGTCCTTTGTCTTGTAATATAAAAGGAATTTATTATTTTATTTTATTTTTATTTTATGAATATTATTATTTTTACTTAATACCTATTCTCAAACCACATCCTTGAAATAGGTCGAAATTCGAATCTTATTTTTTTTTACCGATTTTATTTTCGCAAATACGAGTTATGTTGTAAATTTAAGTTGTACTATTTAGTTTACTTATTCCTAGAATAACTTTTAGTATATAATTATTACTTAAAATATGAACTGTAAAAAATATAACATTATTTTCAGTTTGTTTTAAATCATTCTAATTATTGGATGATCCCTAGAATATTTTCTTAGGCACGTCACTATCAATAATATCAGAATCACTTCAGGTATAAAAAGACCATACAAGAAACAGGCTTAAGATGTTTGTGTAATGAGCTGGCGGTCATTCCCTTCCTACGCGAGACGTGACCACATTCCACTGGGAACTGGCTTAGCGGAATATAATTGTGGTAAAAACTTACGCATACTACGTCATATATCAGACTTAATTTGACCAAACGAAATCATTTTAAATTAACTTAAAAAATCTATGATTCCAGTCGTTTTTTATGGTTTCAAGCCCTTGGGTTTCCTGTTGATAATGCTTCAAATTTGAGAAAACCATATCATCCCAGCAATTTTATAATTCTCAATAATGATCATCATCTTGTCAAAACAATGCATGCATAGACAAAGTTATATAGATTAATAAGATTATATGTAATTGTCTATGGTTGGGGTCAGATATACTGTAGCTTATTTCAGATATATTACGAATACAGTACGAATACAAGGTGGTATCCTGGATGACTGTGAAGTCTGATGATGTGGGTGAATAATCGATAATTTAAAACACGCCCTGAAATAAAAGGCAATATGATGATTATCATTTAGGTACCTCTTTTTTTACCTATATACGAGTTGGGTTGTAAGTTTAATAGGAACATGTGTATTTTGTGTGTTTGTTTATAGCATCAAATCTAATAAAACAATTTGAGTACGTTTTTTATTCTAAAGCGTTATTTGTTCAGATAGTTCATAGCTATATATGAAAAAAGTTGTGTTCAAGATTTTCAACTGATGCAAGCTTTCATTGGAATGTCTGAAGTTTTTGTTTTATAAAATCGATTTTAGAATACAAATTTTAAACATAGTAATCGACCTCCTTTAGGTTTCAGATGCAATTGACATTCGAAAATATCGATGTAGAGTTATGTACCTACCTTTTATTTGTGTAGGTGTGCATTCAATGCAAAGAATATATTAAAATTATATGAAGGCTGTAACAAATTTTACATTGAACTGCTTCGAACCGGTTCAATACCAATAGAAATTGTATGAATTAATACATCCATGTGTGTACATTAGTAATAATATCAGGACAAATTACACACATTGATCTAACCCCTAAGTAAGCAAATTATTTGTTTGTGTTAAGAATGTTAGACAACGATACAAATACATAGAAATACACATATAAATACTGAGAATATATTTAATAAACGACCAAAACCCAGAAACACAGACATTTATGCTCATCACATAAATGCCTGTCTCTGCCGGGAATCGAACCCGAGCCCCATTGCGCCGTGACACGTTAGGCGTCTGCGCTAACCACTCGACCAACGGCGCGGTCAAACTAAGAGGACATATTACGATTTTATTCATTCTAATAATCATGATGTTTTTTTGAAAATAATACGAAATATTTCAAGTTAAGTTAAATGCCATGCAGCGTAACATGATTGCTATTTGTTAGTCTCTTTGTTTTGTCTGATCGATAGAAAAGTCATTTAAATGTAATTATTAAGGTTCGCGCACATTACAACCGCATCAGACGAGGGTGTGTTATCAAGCACACTAATAAAGATCTAAAGATGCATTCACATCAGCATAATCAATTTATTTATCTGTTGACATTCATTATAATCATGGAAACGGTTAAACAAAAACTTAGATTGAATGAAGATCTTTGTTTACGCAAAAACTTCTGTTATTACAGACACAATCGTAGAAACAATCAGTATTCTGTGATTACAGCTTATATTTAAGAAGTTGTAATAAAGAAATAAATACGTATGTACGATAGCCCTCCGAATAAATACTTTGGTACGACCAGTAAATAGAAGTTCTAAAAACAATTTTCAAACAAACATTTTTCAACCACAAAAAGTTTTGTGAACTTAAATTCAGGGTAGCCTGGATGAAACTTAACAAATAATTCAATCGTGGAATTGTTCACAAATATGTTTGTAGAGCGAGATAGAAATAGGTATATGTATCCTTTTCAAACGACTTAGTAGATGCATTACTGTATTGTAATAAAGTGACACAAGCATGAATAAATAATAAAGATGGCGTCATCATACACTCACACACACTTAATTATCATGGTCGTCATTCACCTGCCCTGGTCAAATTATTTGGGATGGCGTAATATGTAAATTTCTACATTATGCAATCGATTTGGCAAAAGTTTTTAGTACCGGCCGGCTGACGTCATCAACCCTCTGTAAGAATTGATCCTAGTTTTACCTGTTTATCTTAATATTTTAATAAATGATTATTAGCTGCAAGTAAAATAGTAATTTATTCATACTACTGGTTTACAAAACTTCCTAGTTTTAATTACCTATTTATTATACAGCACATAAATATCATTGAGTAAGGGTAAAAAATATGGAATAAAATCATATTTTAATTTATTATGATACAAAAACGCTATGTTATAAAACAACGTTTTCAACATTACAGGGTCTGCAATTGGTCAGTCAGTGGCTCAAAGAAAAGTTAGATGACATTATTATCTTCTCGGATATATTTGTTATTTAAATACATTTTTAAGTAAAAATATAAGCAAATTAAATAAACAAAATGGTCTAAATGTAAAATATTAGAAAGCAATACATACTAGGTGTCAGATAAAGTTACTTTGAACTTTAACAGAGTGCGAAATTTTGCAATGATGCCTGAGGGAATGACAGTGAAAGGAGCGGGAAAGTTATCAGAAGTAGCAAATCTTGCAACAATCATGATTATTGCAGTGGTTAAGAAAAACAAGTTGGTATTACCATTAATGGACATGGCTTCTTTCACATGCACATACATGCACATGCAGATGACATGTGATAAATTATATATCACACGAAAAACGAAAGTTATTAAGAATGATATAATCATGTTAATGCACAAAAGTTTGGAATCATAGGTATCAAGTTTGAAAATTCCGGATACATATATTATTTTTTTGACTTGTCCAGAAATGTATATTATTGAAGATAGTATAAAGGTAAGTTGGTTGTTAGTTTTTGTATTTAAACTGTCGTGAACCATGATGATTATTTAGTTTTTTTAATAAGTAGTAGTAGTTTTAGAGTTCATTTACAGTTCGCGAGTCCGCCATGCTTCGAGCTCATGAATAAGAACCCCGAATGGGTTCGAAACTAGTCGAGCAAAATTCCAATTAGGTAAATTACATGATTATAGACGGAAAAATATACAAGTATTTAGTTGTTAGTTCTGTCATGTTATTGAAATTCTAGTTTTTAATCCTTATCAAGTATTTACTCTTTATTATTATGCTAAAAAATAAACATGTATATATGTACATATATAAACAATCTATACATATAATAAATTAAGAATTTTGTATATTTAGAGCATAATAAATAATCCTAAACAAGTACCAATATTATGTTTGTTTGTAGACTATAAATATTTTATTCTGTTATCTGTCCGATACGTCCAGCCATTTCAAGTCATTGATATGTGCAACTCTATCCTCATGTATTAATAACGGCTTTAAACTTTCTCTTAATCCAGTAATCATTTCTATTTTACTGCAAATATTTTGACTTAAATATCACACTATCCAAGTGATAAGTGAAATTAAAGAAGAAAATATATGTACATAGTAAGGAGCTAATATATTTTCTTTATTGAGAAATATGGACAGTTTCTGATAATTGAATAAGAGAGAAAATGAATAATGGTAGAAAAAATTGTTTTTTTTTTAATATCGGATATTTGATCAGGAATTAGTATATACATCGTCTTTGACTTGAATTAAAAGGTTACTCTACATCTAAGCTGTATTTAAAAAGTTGCAGTAATCGCAAATCGAAAATTTAAGTTCATAGTATAGTTACTTAAGTTAGGTTTTTAGTAAAAGGTTACACTACAATATAAACTGTATTTATTAACCAAAAAAAAAAAACAAATAGTTTATAAAAAAATTAAGTTCATAGTAACTATAGATAATATACACCATGTTGGTAAGACGAAGCTACGGTTCATCACCAAGAGCTAATAAAACAAACGTTTAAAGAATTCAATACATTAGGATCCCACTTAAAATTTATATAAGGTTTCATTAAAATTCAATTGATAGGGAATGTAATACATAATTGTTATTCAGTATTCGACTCTATATCACGAACATCTGTCATTAAGTATAAAACGAATATTATATTTATAATACCACATTGGTATTACTAGTGTATTATGGTGTTAATATTAGTAATATAAAAACCAGTGTATTATGATGTTAATATTAGGAATATAAAAATAATAATAACATTCGAATTTTAAAATAATAATAGAATAATTAAATAGAACCAGACTGCAGCGTTGTAAGATTGCTAACTAAATGTAAATTATTACCAGCCGACTACGGAAGTCTAAAGATTACGCCGCAGTTTAACTTTTTATTAAACGGCTGTTTAGTATTTACTCTGAAGTGGAATAATTCGACAATTACAGAGAAAGTTTTATTTTTGTTACAGTAATATTACTGAACCATATTTAACTGAAGTTTAAATATGTATGTATTACTTATATATAGCTATATTTAAATATGACTTTGACATATCATACTGCAAGCTTTATGGCTGTTTAAAATAATCAACAAAATTATTTAAATAAAATCTTCAATACGGGCAGGAACCTCTGGGACGGTTTCCCAGCGGTCGCGGATTCGAATCTGTGCCCGTATCGGTTAAATTTTCATTTTATACCTATTTATTTAAATTTAAATAAGCTAAATATGGCTATACATGTTTAAAGATATTTTCACACATATCACCAATTCGCTAAGTTAGTTCGCTAAAAAAGCCAGGTAGCTTTCCTCGTCGTAATAGGGTATTATATATAATAAAAGTCACAATGGTATCTAACTGTACCTGCTATCAGTCTAACAGTTTAGTTATATTAAGGTTATAACGTAAATATAACTTTATTTGCCAATGATATTGATAAATGTAGAACTTGACACTAATTACCTTAAGAAAATTATATTCCGTTTCTCACTCTATTACCCCGTTTTGTGGTAATATACCCTGTTTTATCTTTTTGTGTGGTAAATATGGAATTAAGAAATAAATTACAAAGCCTCTTATTTCTAACAATTTAATGAAAAGAGAGATATTATACGTTACTGCTATATTTATTTATAAATCATAAAAGGTTTTAATCTTTTAAGCTTATATGAGTTAGCCATAAACCTCCGTTCTAAACTCTCGCTGTGAAAACTTGATACTGGACATGTACCATAGAGAACGGGTCACCTCATTATGAGATTAAATTGACCCCTGGGTTTAACTATATGGAGATATGTGGTTTTATACCACGTTGATGTATAATATGTGGTTTATATTAAATTAATTTACTCCATTATATTTTCATACCATTTTTTATTTCTTCTTCATTGCCCAAAAAAGGTTCAATTTGCGGACTAAAAACATTCTCGGCCAGTCAACCTCGAAAAACAGTATATTTATTATCTTATAACAGTATTTTATTCAAACAATTACAATGCATAAAACAAAAACAAAAATTAATATTGTTGTTATATTCAACGTACATAATATAATAGATTTTAAATATAATACAGTTGGAATACATACATACATACAATATATGCCATTAGAACAGAATTGAAAAATCAAGATAAAAAGATATGATCAATATTTGTGACCTTTTCAAAAATATAAGGGAGTGTTAGAACCACTATTAACCTTCTATTATCTATCTGCTATAAATTGGTAGTATCACTTCAGAGGGAATCAATGAAGTGGGTAAATTATCTACAATATCGTGATACCTTTACAAGTCACGACCCAAAAGTCGTGCGGTCGATGTGAAAATACAATAAATAACTCAACAATAATGTATTGTTAACAAGTAATGGGTCATTTATTGTTGAATTAATTATAAACTAACAATATCTTTATTATTATTGTTCGAAAGTGTCACTTGGACTGGATTTTATCACAGTATTGTTAATACATATTTAGATTTGGAATGTGTATAGGTTTTTTTTTTCTCATATACCAGCTGTTGCCCGTGACTTCGTCCACGTACACTGTAAAAATAATATTTTGATAGCTAGGAACATAAGCCATAAAAATATTATTTTCGATTATTTTTGACGTAGTATCTACCGATCTTCAAAATCATTTAATCCGTTTAGATTGTAGCGAGGAACATAACAATAGCATAATTGGCTATATTTCTATTAACGTATATCTGAAGAACATAAAACTAGTTCTAAAGTCTTCGGGTAATAAGAAGGATTTTCACAAATAATTATGTAAAATTCAGTGAACTAAACGATTAAAAACAAGATCTCCCATGGCAATTAGTTATCGCGCTACAATCTGTTATGTCCACGTGCACAAGTTAGTATTTAAGCTACAATATTGCTAAGTTTCATCAAAATCCGTTCAGTAGTTTTGCTGTGATTATGTAACAAACATCTATCCATCCAAACAATCGCAGTTATACCTATATTAGTCAGATAGGTTGTGTTACTTTGTTATTAGGTATACAAGTATTGACATTGTCATATTAGATTTGGCTGATTCGACTTTGGTAGGATTTTTACGTTTCACAGTACATAAAAAGCATGTAAAAACAAACTAACAAGCAACTAATTTACAATTCATTCCTGCGCGTGATATATCAACACCAGTCATCATTAGCAAAGAGACTGTGTCAGTTTGTTCGTCGTTCATCGTAACAAACCATAATGGGCATATTTTAGATTTTATGCAAATATTGAGTTTTGGAAAGCCTACTATTATCATGATATTACAACGTATATTACAAAATAAATATGTCTTTTCTTTATACAGGCTTTCAATCAAAAGGTTTTGTTTGTAAAGATGTCAGATATAAAGTTAATGTACCAAAAAAATTACAAGGACAAATAAATTACGTAGAAACAATTGGACTAATTTATAAATATGCTATTTCTGTGTACAAAGAGGCTAAGATTCTCAAAGTTCTCAGATTACAGCCGAGAAAGTTGTACTTGGTAACAATATATATACATGGCAGATTTTTTATCTCTTTAAGAAACCGCACTCGCATATATACAAAGGTAAATTAATCTGCCACAAAAGGGAAAGTTCTCATGGTTCACATGTTATTTGAGTATTTGATGTTATCTACAAAACAAACAGAAGTACACCATCTGGTAAAGCAGTTTGTAACCATGTCTTCAACCACATGTATTTCATAGTTCCATATATTGTAACACATATTCTAATATTACGTAATAATCATTTGTTGTGTAATTACACAATGTAATAATTTAATTATAGACCGAAATTACATTACAATTAGAATCTTTGTTTGAGATGATGTTGTAATTTTTTATTTCGTTAATTGTAACTCTTTTTGTAATTTCATATTCTATGTAAACCTACAAACATACATAGACATAAAATAGAAACTTTACACTCGTAGATAGTTCGACATATCATTTCCATACTTATGTACTGATAAATATAAGTACATTTTATAGGATACTTATATGTTATATGTATACCTTATACTTATAGGCTTGAATTTTATAGACAAGCGTTTAAACTTTAAAAATGAAAAATTATACAACACAAAGCTTTGAGACTAAAGGATTGTGTTTATAAAAAGATAATAATTTTTCTGATAAAAGATAATCATTTTCCAAATAAAACTTACAGAAAGAAAAATAATAAAACGCTCTTTTAAAATCGAACAAATTCTCCTTTTTTTAATACAATTTATCTTAAGATATAATAATACGGTAATTATTTCCTATAACTTAAATCTATGTAACCATGAAATAATTTATATTGAAGACAATAACATAGCTTTACAAAAATAATTAAATAATAAAAATTGAACAAATAACGTTTCTATATATTAAAAGTTTCAAACATACATCTTTATACGAAAATGTGTGTACATATACATACACATACAATATATATGTATGTATATATTATAATATATTTATATATTCATGAATATTGTATACTGTAATTTAGATATCGTAATAGGTGAAATGAGTGTGAATTTTCATCTCCTCTTTGGAAAATGTTCTAAGGGCCACAACAATTGTGGGAGAAATAATCTAATAATTCATTTTATATACCAAGTAGGTAATTTAACTGAACAGTGTGAACTTCTCCTTTTTATATTCTAAGATCGTTGTTATAAATATTTTAGATAATTTCAGTAATTTTTGTACTAAACGTGATATGGAATTTCTTTTATTTCTACGAAATAACATATTCAAACATTAATTTTGTTTTTACAATACGTAATATCGTAAACTATTTTTGTGTTATATAAGTAAGTTTAAGGATTTCTATGAAAAATTATTATTTTTACTAATTTATATATTTTTTTTGTAATGTGATATTTTTTATGTTTAACTTATTAGTTTTTATGTTTTTTAATAACGTTAACAACGTTAACAAAGTTATGCAAAGAAACGACGAAAATAAAAATGTAAATGGTATTTTTTTTTAATTGACATTCGCTAGGTACATGATATGTAAACTATTATTTATTGAAATGTTTGTCTGTTTTTCTATTTGTTTGGTCGCCCACTAAGCACAAACATTATGTAGGTGTATATCTGATACAGATGATATTTGTATTACATTTATAGTAAACCATATAGGGAATACTTTATTACCGCAGAAAATATCATAAGTGCCACAAGAAAAACTACTAATTAGGATATAATTACAGAAAAAAAGACAGTAAAAAGAATGCTTATCACCTGAGGTTTGGATGAACAGATGAAGTCACATGCAAAAACACGTCAATTAAAGAAAGAACAAGAAATCTCATTAAGTAAGTTGTGATTAAACGAAGCAACGACTTGTGAACGACTCAACGCGACTCCGTAACTATCACGATGGTGAAAACATAATTACCACGTAATAATACATACTTACAACTCTTCTGGTATAAGAAAACATAATCAATATTATAAAAAATAAAATATGCCAGTTTCATTCAATCCTTGCGATTTATATAATCTATGATCCAATTAATTCAAGCCTTGACATTCAAGATTTTAAATCAGTTATAATTGTAATTTTCTATCAATTTTGTATTATTACGAAATATTTGTAATTTAAATTAAATGTTAATTACATTGATTGTAATCATTCATTAACGTATAATCTAGAAATAAATTCGTCATAATACTAATCAATGATCGGTTCGCTGTCCGAAGAGCAAATTGTTGCGCATATAATTTATATGTGTAACAAAATTACTACTGAACGTATTTTGAAGGGAGTTAATCGGGTCAGTGCCCCCCATTGTGTCCATTGAACAATTGTGTGTCTGTGGTACACCGGTTAATTGTAAATTGTAACAGCACAGAAATATCAGTTACAACCATCTTTGAATTACCTCGTGTCACGTTTTAAAAGCTCATCTAGATGGACATTCCATTCTGGTACAAGGTTGTATGAAACAAAGCTTGTGTATAACAAAATGAATGAAATGTGAATATTTTTAATTTCAAGCTTCATTTGTAGTATTCGTAGAATAATTGTTTTTCAAATTTGAATAAATATAGAATGAAATGAGAGATTTGAATCTCTGAGTTATAATATTTATAATTTTAATCAACACCATTCTTTTTTAGTGATGTGCGAACAAAGAAGAATAAAAACTTTTGTTTAGGGATGTTTATCATGCTCGATAAAAAATTACAAATATCTTAATATTTTATTATACATGTATTTAAATTGTACAAATAATTACACATTTTATTTTTTAAATATACATAAAAAATATATATATATAGGTATACAGTTACATAATTACAAACAAGATAAATGCCGAAAGTTAATTGGAGGACCGACAAAACTTTTTAAACTATTTTGCTAGAAATCTGACTTTTAATTTGCATTCGAAATAAAAAAATGTGTTGCATATTCAGAAAGAGAAATTTAGATTTTGGAAATATATCACTAAATCTATTTTTTATATGATTAAGCCGAAATGTTATGGAATTCTTTATGATGAGATATTGATCAGTAATCATGGAAACTTCTCACTCAAAGTATTAATGTTACAATTCTCACTTGTTGCATTCCTAGTTATTCTTTATAAACCTTTTCTGTCCAAATACTAACGCTAATAGTGTGTATAGGTCTTTTTTCATTTATTTATTATGTGGGGTTTTTATTTCAATCAAAATATCTTTTATATACTTACTTTCCTCGTGCTTCCGCTTACGCTACTAGCGCAGCTTTCGGCATCATAGTGACGCGTGAAGGCGTACGATCCCGGATGATCCCGGGAAACACATTGCCCCATAAGCCCGCTCCCACAACGCACAAATTAAAAACAATTTCACAAACACTAATTGTTTTGTATTAATCACTTAACATCACATTGTGTTAACTATGTACTCATGATTTATTTAAGTTTTTACGTGTGTTTGGTTTAACCAATGTTTTTGATAACGATTCAATAAGAATTAAACATATCGCAAGTCTGAAGTGAGAATGACATTAAAATCTAATAATTATTTCATTTGTGTCACATTCTAAGAACAGTCGACACTTGCATTTTATAACAAGAATGTAATTTATGCAATATTTGTAAATGAAACATGAGTATTTTGTTTCTTACAATACTTAGTAAAAACTAATACTAGTTAAATTTGTACAGAATTCCTTACACTATTGTTGTTAAAAGATACGAAGCCGTTTACACGTGAGAGAGCTTTTTAGCGGTCAAAACCACCTGCTGTCAGGTGGGAGCGCGTGGCGCGCGCTGCGCTCTGTGTACGACTGTGACCACTGACCTGCGCGCGCGCACCGGCTGCGTAGCTTGCACAGCTGTTCATTGACTCATACGTCTTCACGACCCTAACTTGTAAACGATATTACAATCAGCAACTGACAAAATTTCAACTGTATGAATTAACGTAAAATTTAAATATATAAAGTATTATATTTTAATTAAGTTACAACAATTGTGTGACGTCTTAAAACTTCAATATCTTATGTAAGAAATACCTATATAAGGTGTAAAACTGAATCATAACCAGATATGGGACTCTTAATTTTTTGGCTGTTCTAATTAAAAAGATAATTATATTTTTAATGATTGTTATCATGATACAGAGAAGAGATACAAAATTAATTCAGTTGTAAGACCATGTTCATACATATTCGTAATTACCTCTATATTATTACATATAAGAACAAAATTATTTTACGGAAATAATGAAGAATTATGCATTTTGTATTGTTATGTTTGTTAGATATAATCTTAATGTTCTGTTTTCGCCGCGAGTTCGCCATGCTTCAGCTCATGAACAGGAGCCCTTAATGGGTTCGAAGCTGGTAGGTTCAAATTCCAATAAATTTACGTGAACATAGCAAGGTAAATATATATTTAATAAACGAAATATATATTTAATAAATGTTTCACGAAAGTTTAATTATAAAAGTTATCTAAGAATTTATATTTTAAATAGGTATATTTCCTATTCTTTCCTCTGATCAATAGAAAAATTATACATACATTATTATATTAATTACATTTTAAAGAATACTTACAGAATTCATTTTTTTGAGTAACCAACTTCGCACGGTGTATAGTTTCCGCTTCCTCTCCTAACATAGTTAGAGACGTTTTTTCGCATTTTTTCGTAAACATCAATATATTTTTCTTATTAATACGTTTATATTACGCTTCGAATGTTATTTATCTTTGTAACGGCATCTTTGAACGTGATTTTGACCAAATTTGAATTGTCGGATATATTTGAAATTTTGCAGGGTTAAAATTAAGAACCGAAGACATTGCAATATTATAATTTATAATCCTTATTTTAGATTTTGTGTATATAAAAAAAAACAAAAAACAAGCATTTGCGTGTTTTTTGTTTTTTTTTTTACTTTTTTTATGTTTTACTTAATAAGCAATGTTTTTTAATACACCATATTTCCTTATGTAACAGATATCAAAAAATATAGTCTAGAATATTATGACTGTTACAACTGTTACAAAAACTAAATCAAATGTCAGTTATTCTTACAACTATCTCTTACTGAGCTTAATCTACTAAACTCATTTTCTACGCTTATCTATGTTGTATTGTCTCTAGTTATTATTTAAAACATTTTATGATTTCTTTTTTATTTGTTGATACCTCATGAATATATTTCTAAACGTAAACAAACGTTACTTAAAAGTAGCATATCTTATATACATATAAATACAGCTATATCATTGGATACCTCGAACCTGGAAGGTGATGTGAGACTACAAAGCAGCATAGAGGATGCTACCATGTTTTAGGGATACAAACTAAGAAGCAACGGTTATACCTACTCATCGCCATTGGGACCTCACGGGATTTCTTTCGCGCTCAACCGCGATTTATTTTAACAATATTTTGTATTTTAACTCTATTAACATAATTATATCTGTACGATTCCAGATTTTATTAACCTACGACAAAGTTGTAACGAAAATTTTCATACGTAGGTACGTACTATACTATACATCATATACCACATTTGTTAGGTATATTACCATAGCCTATACCTACCACCTAGTAAAAGAGAAAAAAAGATATATTAATAGATCAGGTTTGTGAATAGTCTGTTGCTATAAGAGTGACGAAAAAAAGAAAGATTTATGTATATATACAAGATTACACCAACGTATCAAAGGTACCGCATCACCTACAGGTAGTTATGTTTGGACAACTTTAAGGCCTTTACGCAGACAGTGAAGGGATTTCTTTTTTCATTGTTCGACTAATACTAGTAGTAAGAATAGTAGTGATATAAGTAGTAGGAGTAGTAGGTACTAATAGTATATACAGACACGGATATAGAGTAGGCAGTTAAGAAATTTTAACAGACCCCTCCTTTCTGCTCCAACTCAAGTACATTTTTTTAAAAAACATCATAAGAATAACTTAATAATAGAACAAGAATTGTTATTAAAACTTCACTAAAAGTGTAGATCTAATTGTTAGATACTTGATCTATACGTCTAATTGTGATCGTGTTGGACTCGAAATCAGTGAATAATGAAGAATTTATTAAATCATTTATATATGAATGTTTCGATTTTATATTAAGGGAACGATTAACAATAAGTAGGTACGTACGTACGTAATATAGTACGGAGCACCTTTTAATATATATATTAATCCGAATTATAGTTTTACATTATTGTAGATTTATATTTGTATGCAACAAGACGAAATTTATGAAAAATATTTAAAAATCACATGAAAATGCTTCCATTTGGAAGAAATTCTCTGTAGCTTCTAATTATTGACTAATTTGTGCAAATCAATGGGTTTAACTTATAGGTGTACAATATCATCTTATAGCACATTAGATAGTTTTTGCCAGTGGCTTTGTTTGTACCTATTTTTAAAATTAAAAGAGTTCAATTTGGTAGGATCCTTAACAACAATAACTAAATATTCTATACCTATAAGATTTTTCATTAAGATAATTGTGAACCTTTTTGTTAATCTTGGTACAAATTGTACTCAAAAGTAAACATGCTCAAATATATATCTAATATATTAGCGGATACCAATAATTGTTTTAAAGCCTTGAAGCCTCAGTTCTTTCCATAAATGAGATAAAAATAGAAAAAAAAAGTAATGTCAATTGTTAATGTCAAATTGACACAATGTTTGTTTACAAACTCGTTGTAATATATATTATAAGTAATAACTAGTTACGACGCAATTTCATAATTACAGACTAAGATTTTACTAAATTTTACATAAAGTTACTAAAATAATTATATCTGGAATGTTAACTCGATCTAGAGCCTTCTCAACGCAAGCGTTGAACGTTGTGATCAATGTTGCTAAGCAACGATTTATAGTAGCTGTTCCAAACGGTATGTAAAAAACTTGTTTATTGCTACCCGGTTTAATAAAACACCTAAATATTTTTCATAAAATAACCAGAAATTGTTTTAAAAAATGTCAAGTTAAGTAAGTGAAGTTCTGTTACATATAGCAAATATAAGGTATAGCAGATATTAACATTAGCTATATAGAAATAGGATACGTATTCTTAATAGAATAGTAATTATACTTTACGTCTCATGTTCTTCAACACATTTATAAATATTTTGTTATCAGCTGAAGCCACAATAAGTTATGATAAGACGAATAAACAAATTATATTTCTCCACACTGAGGTACCAATAGAATTCCAAGGAAAAGGCGTAGGAAAGCTCTTAGCAAAGGTAGCTAATTTATGTTAGCAATGGTATATATGTTTAACCAAAGTTGTATTTCCTAATTCCTCATTATTGTTATTCTTTTGGCATATTTTATTTTTAAGATATTCAATTTGTATTACTTTGATTGTTTAATTCATTCCAACTAAAACAATTATATATCTTTGTTTATGAAATAATTTTCTTCCACAGTATGCATTTACATATGCATTGGAAAACAGCTTGGATGTGATTTGTAAATGTCATTTCCTTGCAAAATACTATGAAGATAATTTAAACTTATATGAAAGTTTAAAGGTAAAGCTTGACTTAGAATAAAAGCAATGGAGACGACTTGGTATAGATGTAACACACTTTATTATATAAGAGAAAAATGTTTTGGTAAAGCTAAAAAAATTGCAACAGAAGCCTCTCTAAAGGTTACAGAGAGTTCAGAATTTCTTTTCTATCATGGATTATGTAGTATATTGGAAGGACAAATACACAAAGGAATTAATGAGTTGACTCCATTACAGTCTGATAGAGATCTAGAGTTGGCTGTAGTCATGGCTCTTGTCTTTAGCTATAAGTTAGTCAATAGTTATGATAGAGAAGATTTACTTAATTTGGAAACTAAACTCAAGGAAGAGAAGAAGCAAGCAAATGCTATATCATTTTATTATGCAGCTTTATTTTTATCGCTTGGAGAAAAATATGAAAAAGCGTCGGAATATATAAATAAAGCATTACGAAAGGATCCAAATAATTTAAACATCATAATATTAAAGGGTTGGAATGATATGTCCATGAGTGTTGGAGAAATAAAACCGTCAATATTAGATTGTTTTGAATTAGCCTCACATAAAAGTGCTAATAATATTGAAGCACTTATGGGTATAGCAAAATTCAAGTATCTGACTAAAAAATATGATTCATCTAATTTAACTTTAGATAAGCTCGTAGTTAACAACCCTGGGCAGGTGGTGCCTCTTATAGAGAAATTGAGAAATGAATTTGCAGCTCAGAAGTGGGATGCTGTGTATGACACAATTGAGAGAGTTCTTTCCTTGGATCCTAAAAATATAGAAGCCTTGAAAATTAGAATTTTCATTGCTCTTTGCAAAAACTCTGACTACATTGAAGCGGTAGATCAGCTTAATAAATTTTTCTCTGTGCTTGAAAGTGAAGAAACTAATAATGGACATCAATTTTATATCACAGCACAACTATTTTCTAAAATCTGTGGACGTTCCAGTGCAGTATTATCACAAGTATACAGATTTGCTCAGTATGCATCAGAAATGTATTCCAGTAACGTTGATTATTTGAGTGAAGTTGGCTACCAATGTATTTTGCAAGGGAAATACAAAGATGCCTTAAACTTTTTCAAAGCAGCTAGTAAAGTTGACAGTAACTCTATCACTGCTCTATGTGGACTTACTTTATGTCAAATGTTTGATAATGGACCAACCAATCAGATTGCCGAGCAAGTTGAACTGTTATATGAAATGCAGGGGACAAATAAGTTTCCTATATTATATTTGCTATCAGCACAGTTAAATAAAAATTCTAATGCTGAAACATTCTTGAACAATGCAATTGAGTCGCAAATATCACAGACGGACTGTTATCCATATAGTATGATATACATAAAGAAATTGGATCCAGATTTTTTACTAGAAGTTTACAAGGAATACAAAAAACATTTACCCAAAAAGCCATTTGTAGTTGTTGGGCACCTGCTTTATTCTCAAGAAGGAAACAATGCAGGGGTGGCAAACTGTTTTAAAATGCTATCCACAATATGCAATTCCTGTCCTGGATTAATACCAGCCTTGTATGAATTAGCAAAGCTGAAATTCTTATTTGGATATTCCAATGAGGCTCAAATGTTGGCCCAACAAATTGGTGATCTTGACAATACTCATGCCGGTAGCCAAGTGTTATTGGCCCAAATTTACATCCAACAAGGCGCTCATACTAAAGCAGTTCAAAGCTTAGAGATGTGTTTGAGTTATAACTTTAAAATTCGAGACAGTGCCATGTACCACTTCCTTAATGGTATTATTTTGAAGAATTTGAACCAAATTCCAGATGCCTTATCAAGTTTCAATACAAGCTTGCAGATAGTCAATAACAAGAGCAACATAAGACAATATGATTCAGATCTTAACATCATTGACAAAGCCACACTATTTTTAGAAATAATTGAGTTGCAAACATCTCTGGGACAGTTTGGGGAAGCGGGTAAAACTATGCAGGTAAGTAATAATAATAACAGATGAGCTTGGATTATAATTTTGATTTTATAGTGTACTAGATTTTGCCTGCGGCTTCACGCTTTAAATTCGTAATAAAACAATCCCCCTTTCCCTTTTTTTGTATTGGCTTCTATATGACTTGTTTTAAGTGATACAGTCAAAATTGCGACATTGGCAGACATTTCTCATTGTCAAAAGTCTATTTATTTTTTTAATAAAGAGACAATATTAATTACTGTAATAACCATTCTAACCATATATCACACATAAGTTTTCATTGAAAATAATCATAATATGACCATGTGAACTTGACGAATTCTGAGCTACACAATCGACGTTATTTTGACCATCAATTTGCAGGTTTGGTTTTATTAAAAAAAAAAATCTATTGTAAATGCTAAATAATATGTAATAGACATTCAGTTAGCTATATGCATTAACAAAATTTTCAATACTGAACATTCACCAAAGCTATTTTTGAGACGGTTTTGCACGGTTCTGTACCATAGTGCTCCGGCCAGAAGGTACCGCCGCAACCGCGATGTCCCTATATCACACGCTTTTTTAAATCTATTACAGATCTTCGAAAATTTTCATTCAAATTACATGATGTAAAGGGCTGTATTGTTCCATATTAAATATA
Source organism: Napeogenes sylphis (assembly GCA_959347405.1). Lineage (NCBI taxonomy): Eukaryota > Metazoa > Arthropoda > Insecta > Lepidoptera > Nymphalidae > Napeogenes > Napeogenes sylphis. The sequence continues at coordinate 20,619,096 of OY365788.1, read as the reverse complement.
AAATGTATTTAATGTACTTAATTAGATAAGGATTAATGCTGTATTTCTTAAAATGGCCTCGTAAATAAGCCATTATTTCTCATAAAAAGTAAAGGATAAAAATTGGCTTTTGTGGGTTATTCCTAAGAGATAAACATATACCATCGCGGACTTTCTTGTAAAACTTTTGTGTTTTCAATGTAAGCGCAACACAATGTGTTTGTTTACGACTTCGCTTTAGAAATCTTGAAATTATCAGTGGTTCTCTAATATATTAAGCATGTTATTATACATATAAACCTTCCTCTTGGATCAATCTATCTATTAAAAAAACTGCATCAAAATCCGTTGTGTAGATTTAAAGGTCTAAGCATACATACAGACAGACGCGAAAAGTGACTTTGCTTTATACTATGTAATGATAAGTCAAACATTGTTAAATTTCATTTAAAAAGACAAACTGAATTTCTGGCCAGCTCTTCTCAGCAGAACAGCCTTCCGAGCTGGTGGTAGCTTACTCACACACTGACTATACTGACAAATTCAATCATTGACGATTCTAGAGTGCGTTTAAATGTCTTCTTCAATAAAGATATTTTGAATTTGAATTGTAATAAATGATTATATTATTATAGGAGGCTATTCAGGAGATATCCTATACCTCAGAAGAAAGTCGCTTGCTCATAGCTAGAGCGGATTTGGCCTTGAACAATGGAGATATTGATAACGCTATTGAATTCCTAAATGATGTTAAACCCGGGCAGCCATATTATTTCCAGGCTCATAGCAAAATGGCGCATATTTACTTAAAGGAGAAGCAAGATAGAGGGATGTTTACTTCCTGTTTTAAGGACATTGTTAATAATCACCCCATGGTAGACGCTCACACCATGATGGGAGATGCCTTCATGTCGATACATGGTATATTTTTTTAAATAATTATTTTTATGCCAAAAACAATAGTAGTTTTTATATATAAATCATTTATTAAAAAGTATCCATACTTTTTGAAATTAATTTAAAAATATATATTATCGATTTTGTCTGTTACTGTGTTGCTGATATTCCTCTTCAGATACAATTGTAAACTTAATAAACTGTGTTATTTTATTTTTAAATTTAATTATTTTTAAATAATTTCAGAACCAATACAAGCCGCGGCATCTTATGAAACGGCCCTAAAAGGAAACCCAAAAGATATACAATTAATCAAAAAGCTAGGAACAGCCCTAGTGAAGATGCACGAATATGACAAAGCTACACAACATTATGAAAACTCAGTGAAGGCTTTAAATAATGACGAATTAAGATTTGAGTATCTAGAACTTCTAATAAAGGTAATTTTAGATTATTATATTTTTAACACATCTATGGTTAATATATAAATATTGTCTTTTAAAAATCTTAGTACCTGGAGGTGGTTGGTTATATCTATATTAAAACTTCCTTATAATGTTCTAGTACATAAAAAACAAATACAGTGCATAACAACAGCGATATGGTAGCTCAATGATAACATAATAAGTATAGAAAAAGGTTTTATTAATGCTTCTTTTTAGCTCAAACAATACGATAAAGTGGATTCGACTATTTCATCAGAACTGAACCAAGTACATAATAAAGAAAAGGACATACAAACTCTAAAACGACGTGTAAAATTACTTCTAATTCAAGCCAATAGCCGGGAATTAAAAAATCCAACTACAAGCAACACTAACCTTATTCTAACCGAAGCGAAAGACTTGCAAATGACGATCTTAAAACGAATGGAAATAGACTCGAGAGGAGATTTAGAAGAAGAGAAGAAGAAATTGTCGTCAATTCTCTGTTTGTTGGCTAAGGTGAAGTCTGCGAAGGAACCCGCGTTAGCGACTAACTTGTATTCTGAGGCTTTGATATATTCTCCGCGGGACCCTGACACTTTGTTGGCATTAGCCAAGTTGTACGCCCAGGTAAGAGAACTCTGATAAATTAAATAGCAAGTTCCAAGCAACACTCGAAACTTATCCCCTCTTCTAAAGTGAGAGAAAAAATTTTAAATATAGTATTGTTCTTTAGAGTGTACATTTTGAATTGTACATATAATTGCTGTATATAATTGTACATGTTGAACTAAGTAAATTAGGCAATTATTTCTCCAACATTAGATGATTTAAGGAAGTATTAGGGTTGTTATGAAGCAGTCTGTGGGATGGTATTATTCCTCTACCAGCAGCAATTAATTGATTCAACTCTGTTTTGTACTTGTCTGTTAAAGATGAACAACCCGGAGCGCTGTGAGCAGACGTGTTCAGTGTTGTTGAACGCGGACCCAAACAATGAGTCCGCTGCCGTCATGATGGCTGACTTGGCCTTCCGAAAGGTAACATTCCGGATATTATTATCGATTTATCAATAAAGCATTATTTGTTTTTTAAGGAATAAAATTGATAATACAATTTTTTTTATTAAATTTTTTTTTTTAAAGTTGTTTTTAAATTAAATATTTAATTTTGCCGAGATTCACCGCCCGTATTTCTCAAGATTATAGAGGTTTCCGGTTTATTAAAACATGTGTGAAGGATTAATATAAAAATAGAATTTAATATAAAAATTCCTGTGTGCAGGTGGATCTAGAGGCAGCTCAGCGTCACCTCAATCAAATCCTGTCAGTGAAGCCGACGAGCTTCGAGGCGTTGTCTCAGCTGATAGAGGTGCAGTGGCGGCGCGGAGCCCTGCAGGACGCCGAGCCAGCCTTGCAGGGGGCGGAGCGCGCGCTCGAGGACTCGGGGGAGGAACACACTGGTGTGGCACTAGCTAACTACAGACCGATATTGAAATCAATCTTAGATGGCTTTTTATATATTTAGTAATAGTAATATGAAGTGTCCATCGAGTGAGTGCAGACGCATAATGTATTGCGGCGCAAAGCAAAGATGTCTGCATTTCTGAGTTGGGCCGCTTATAAAATATATTTAAAGTACTGTCTGTCTATCCCATTAACACAAGCAAATAATTAGCTTAGGTTAGACCAATGTGTGTAATTTGTGTTATTATTACTCTGTCGTGGTGTCGCAGGCTACTCGTACTGCCGCGGCGTGTTCGACTCGTACTCGTGCGCAGTGAACGCGTCGCTGCGTGCTCTGAACGCGTCTCGGCGGTCTGTCCGCGGCAGTGCGGCGGCGCGGCGCATGCTGCTGCTGTGCCTCGCGCAGGCCACCGACCAGAATGGAACCTCCGACGATGAGTGAGACATACATATACAGGATTATTTTTAATTAGTTGGCCACCTCTTGCAGGTAGCCTCTCGACATCAATTTCATCAACATTTGTTCTACGACTTTTTACAAATCTTGATAACAGAAAAAAACGAAAAATTTTTTTTTGCTTTCTGTTTTATTTATTACCTACTCTGTATTTTGTAAGAAGTACTTTCAAGGTCAACGCCCGGGCACCATACCTACCCTCAGAGTTGATACCAGTTCAGATGCAACATATACGTTTTGTATGAGAAAACTTAAATTTTAAAAAGTCATAGAACAAATGTTGTTGGGATTATTACAATAAAGTTAATTACAAATAGCATATATTTTTTAACAAATATGTAGGCTAAAGTCTTATGACTCCTCATCTCCCTGCCCTTATCCCAATTTTAGGGTCGGAGCAGTATGTTTTTTCCAATCCTTTCTCGCTCATCATTTCTTTAGACACTCTTCTGCTTCATATCGTATTTCACGTAATGCACAAATCTTTTTGTCGACCGTCATCTTCCTTTGCATCTCTCCACTTTACATCTAACTCTAATAACATTTCTTTCATCCCTCCTCACGTCTAAATCTTATCCTATAATATCCTCTCCTATAATATAACCTGTATATGTTTTAACGAGGTATTATCGTATATTATATTCATATATTAGATCTCTATTGTTTTTTCGCCGTCTAATCTTTGAAATCTCTTTTATATTTTTCTATTATATTATAAGTTATTACATTCAATATAATATAATACAGCCATCCAATCGTTTCTGTCTTTTAGACTATTAATAAAAAAATCAAAAAGTGTTATCGCAGCTAATGTGACAAGAACTGTGACTATGAAGTTATAATACATAGAGTAGAAAAGCCAGCTTAAAAGGAGTCCATAGAAAAAAGAGAAAGCAAATGACTAGCTATCTGTCTCTGTTTCTTCTATGTGTGATTGGACAATGGTATCTTCCGTCTCTTTTTTATTTGTTAGACACGTCCTCACACACCAGTCTATGGCCCCCTATTCTATGACTGTGATACATTGAAACTATTTCAATATTAACGCAAATTAAATTATTCCACTATATTCCAGTGACACACGTCTTCTAGCACTTCGAACAGCTGAGAAGCTTCTCTCAGAAGTATCTCATTCTGAACGGAAACCTCTAGCTGCACTCTTACAGCTCGCTACGAGACAGAAGAGTCAAGCTGATAGAGTGTTACAGGACCTCCTGCCATTAGCCACGGAAGAGGGGTACCAGGATGACCCCTACCTTATATTGGCTATTGCTAACGCGTGAGTTTTTTTTGTTTTTGGTTGTGGTATATAGTTTATGTATATAATTACATATGAATTGAAATATCAATGCTACTTAGTTTTGTAAGCTAATACTATGACTAACTGTATTGAAATTAAAGATCAATTTTGCTTACTGAGTTTCTAATATTTATATATCTCTTGTATACCTGAAACTGATTAATTTGGTAAAATATCCGATATCAATAATCAAATAAATGTATTTTTATAAACAGAACATGATGTTATTTCATAGGTATAACATTCTCAAGCAACCAACTAGAGCCAAGAACATTCTGAAGAGAACTATATCTTCAATACCATGGACGCCGGAGAACGCAGACGGCTTGGAGAGGTAAATCGTGAAAAAAGAAAGAAACTTAGTCTAAAAACATGTTATAAATGTTCAACTCTAATATAATTATTTATAACATTTTAGATGTTGGCTGGAAGTGGCCGATAATCAAATAAATTCTGGAAGAATTGATGCCGCGAAAGAAATTCTCTCAAAAATCATTAACCACAACAAATCCTGTGCGAAGGCCTATCAATATTTAGGTAAAAAAAATACGAAATGTCATTTCTATAATCTATATCATATACTTTTTTGTAAACATAAAATATTTTACAGGATTTTTAGCTGAAAAGGATCAAAACTATAAAATCTCAGCCCTCAATTACGACAATGCTTGGAAACACACGGGGAAAAATGATTTAGCCATTGGATATAAGCTGGCATATGCGTATTTGAAATTAAAGAAATATCCCGAATGTATAGTCGTGTGTCGACATATATTAAAAATTCATCCCGATTACCCAAAAATAAAAAAGGAAATCCTGGAAAAGGCTAAGACTAATTTAAGAACATAAATGTTTCTCTTATTCTGTTTATATATAAAAATATTTATATAGAATTTCAATGTTGTCTACACTGTAGAATTTATTTAGTTTCTTGCATTAACAAATACCAAGTTTTGAATTCTTTATAGCAATTGTTTATCCAAATAAATGATTCAACAATTATCTCGCTTTATTATAAATATACCCTTAATGTAAATGCCTTATCCCAATGTGCTAAGTCAAATCAATGACCAGTGGATCAGTTGCGATTTGCCGGTAGTAAGTCAGGTCCTAGGCTCAAATCCCTGTTAGTTCAATATCTGATTTTTAGTTTTATGTAGTGAAAAGTGGGTGCACACAGATGAAACATGTATCTGTATGTTAAACATTGTTTCTCTGTTGTCATTATTCTGCTAACAAGTTCGTAACATTGTAATGTAAGCGTACCTTAAGCTGCGGTGTTGTCTCATTTAAAAAATGCCTTTACTTCCCACCTCTTTCCTGCGAAGCCATGATCAAAACTGAATAAAATAATTTTAATGCGAGCATCAAAAACTCTAGATAAACAATAAATAAAGACAAGTAACATGCACAAATATTTATTTAAAGACGCATTGTGACCTATTGCATAAAATTTTATGCCAATACTGTTCCTATCTATACTACATGTGATTCAAAATATTATATCTTAATAATTGATTTTCAATTTATTTATTCTTCATCCTCTTGTTCAAGAATCGTCTTGAAACAGAAAGGTTGGAAGATGTATCCCAACCCGGCGTAAAATTTGCTCATGAATTCCACCCTGAAAGAGATAGTTTACGTTATTACAATTGTATCAATGATTAGTTGGTATGCTGTGAATATAAATAAACTTTTAAAGCATATAAATCCGAAATGAAGTAATATGTATTTTATTATTGAATTATACACTCACCAATGCAAACGCAACGTGTGCAAGAAGGCGGAGAGTCCCTCCATCATGACGAGGATGGCGAGAGTGAACAGCGACCAGAACATGAACGCTACGTACAGCTTGATACCACCCACCCAGTTGTGGTCCTTGAGCCCAAAGGTCAGGACCATGTTCCATAGCACTTCAGATAACTCTGGAATTCGATTATTTTAAAATCAAAATAGTGTCTAGTTAAAGCTAAAAATGATTAGAATCGAAAATACGGTAGCTTAAAAATGTAACATAGGGAGGCACATTTTTTATTTGTATTGAATATCCGAAAACTGAAGGAAAATATAATGGATGTGAAGGTGACACGCACCTGCGTGAGCGAGCGACAGCGCCCACAGCCGCAGGTAGGAGGCCGTGTGAGAGATGGTGCTGAGCACGTACTCGATGGTGTGTATTCCTTGGTGGATCATAATTTCGCTGAAGGGTTCGTCGTCGTGATCGTGTCCGCCCGAAGACTTGGCGGGCGCGCGTTCCACCTCAGTCTGCTCCTGCAGCTCGATGCCCTGGGCGACGTTACCGTTGGACTGCGGCTGGAAATGAAGGTTATGGGTTTGAGAGTCGACGAAATCTCGAAAAATTGAACCCTTAGATGCGAAAGGCTCACCTTGGCCTTCTTCTTCTTGGAGGCGGACAGCAGGTACAGCGGCTTTCCCAGCAGCATGACGGGGATGCAGCACAGCGACACCAGCACGAATGCGCGCTGCAGGGTGCCCTGGCCCGGGAACATGTACTCCTCGCAGTTTTCGGGCGCCGGAGTGCTCGAGAACAGCATCATGTTGATGAACAGGATTAGCACGGACGGTGCGCAGCCCTGCTTGTAGGCCTCCTCTGAGGGGAAGAGAGAACTATGTGCTAAAAAGTTTTATATGTCTCTTTTGGCTGTCGTTCCGTTTGACTCTTCGGTGTAGCGCTCGAAAATACTAACGAACAATTTTTATTCAATAATATAAAATTCATTACTTTTAAAATTAATTTATCAATTAATATTATTCTCACTCTCAATCAATCTTGGTCTGTAAATTATCAATCTTAGTCATTGAACATTAAGTACGAGATATTCAAACCTGTTGCTACAGTGCTGTAGGCGACCCATTTGAAGAACATCATGAATACCATGTAAGCGAAAAGAAGACACAGAAACACTACTTGCGGGATGAACTCGAGGAAGATGGAGTACCGACGCTTGAAGAAGCTGTAAGTTTATGTTATAATTTAGTATATTTGCAATATTCTAAATATGGTAATGTTGAATTATTGCAAAAAGAAATGATGGGTATTGTGATGTTTTTGCTGTATGAGCTGTATAAAAATATTTACTTGAAGTTGACGACGCTCATGCACACACCGAAGATCATGTGGATGACACCGAAAACGATCGACAGTTTCATTTTGTAAGAATTCAAGAAGATGATCTTGTTCTCAGCCGTCTAAAAAGATTTAATTGGTAAATTATTATTTATGATAGTATAATTTTCTATTTATTATAAATTAAAAAAATACACTACCTGCCAGATAGGATCGATACCAATGAAGTATGGCTTGTCGATATACGAAGCTACAGGGTCCAAAGTGAACGCTTTGTTATGTTCAAGCGTCTCATTGTCGTATGGATTGTACCACGAAGAACCGAAAATGTTCATAGATTTCGAAAATAAGTCGTTGTACACGAGTCCTGTGTACATAGAGAAGCAACCCATGAGGAGGATGATGTAGCGACCGGCGAAGAATATGTTCCAGATTTCATTGTTCGATTTCTTTGCAGCGAGAGACACCTCCTTGACCACCATCCAGAGACCAAACAGAGCCATGATCAGACCGTGGCCCAAGTCGCCAAACATCACCGCAAACAAGAACGGGAAAGTAATTGTTGTGTAGAGTGCTGATAAAAAATTACCATTTTATTATTTACAATTCAATTATTACAATACAAGTACTCCAACAATATTATAAATGTCATATTTTGTTATGCAAATCGTACCTGGATTGCATTCCCTGTAAGAGGCGACTCCGTACGAGTCAATGAGGGTCTGGAAACCGCGGGTGAAGCGGTTGGTGCGGTTAAAAGTAGGAGGCACCTCGTCGCTCTGGATGCAGTTTAGGAAAGAGGGGATCGAACTGCCGCATGCATTCTGTTGATTAATAAAATGTTGCCTAGATAGATAGTATAAATATACCTAAATATGGCTAATAATCAGATGGTGGTACGTACGGATCCCCATAAGTACAAGAGAAAAAAGTAATTGGCAATGTATGTGGTACGAGTAATTGACAGTGGTACGTACGGATCCATCGACCAGAGCTTTTTGCACGTTGGGCAGGTCAGCCGTGGGCACCCAGCACTCGCCGATGAGACACTTGTTGGTGACGTCCATGTTAAAGAGATTAAGCGTGTGGTAGATGGCCTTCATCTTTCGCACCATGATGGACCAGCTGCCCAGCTCCTTGGCGACGCTCACGAGCACGCGCTGTCTGTGGTCGCGGGTTTGATTTAGCACCTGGAATGAGAAATTGTATGTAATTATTATACCATGACTGTGTACCGTCGAGGTGACGGTTCTATCATGAACGACAGTTATTTGAAGATATATAGTACATAGTTATAGTTTTCGAGGAAGACAGTTGGTTTTTTTCTAATGAGGACTACTTAGACCAAGTTCTAAGATTTTACATTACAACATATAACATGATTTTTTAAGTATATTATATAATATTAGTAAGTAAGACATTTCAATGATTACCATGTTAAGATCCTCGAGACGAGTTCTGACTCCCTTGACCATGTCGAGTCTCTCGCCGTTGGATGGCGGACAAGGGTACAGCGAGGCGTGGAATCCAGTGCACACCTTCTTGATGCGGGACTTCAGCTGCTCTCCTTGGAAGAACGCCACGAACACGGTTTTGTATATCTCGTTGCCCTAGAAAATATACTGTTTTTAAATTTCCGTTTCCTGTTAATCGACAAAAAATAAATCACCTAACTCTTTATGAGACAATGAATACATATGGATATGAAACAAGCTAGGGTATGACAACAAAAAATTCATATGATTAGCATCCTTCCAGATTTAGATTAATTATAGATACATCGAACGTGAGCTTACAGTGTTTGGGTCCTCCAGCGGCTTATCGAGCTCCGCTCGTCGCAGGAAGACGTTTCCCCTGGAGATACGCCACAGCATCCGCTCGAAGGCGGGCACACGCTCACGTTGCACCACTCCCGCAACGAAACCAAGCCGTCCACGCGTCGCCGCCTGCTGGCCTGCCTCGTCGGAAATTAACGACCTGCAGCCGGCAATTAACACTTTAGCATAGAAGAACAATCGAAGTGAGCGTTGGCTCATTATCTTGCTCATAAAAAACTGTTAAAAAATTGTTGACGAAGATCATAAATCCGACATAAAATACTGTAATTAAATTAAAAAACACTTTTCATCCAGTAACCTTTGAGTACATTAAACTATTGCCATCGTCTTACTTGGTGAGCGAATCCATTCCGATCTCTTCTTGCGCGGCGAAGAAGGCTTCCGTCTTTTCCAGGACGTGTTTTAATTCTGTAAGCTCCAGATAGTTTTGTTTAAGATTCACGGCGTTGTGTGACAGCTCCAGAATTTCGTTCTCCGTCTTTTCCAAGTGCGCCTGTACAAGAGATTAATTATTAAGCTTTTGTTTAGAAGAACATTGCAGCTATTTAAGGAAGAACAGTCTACCCGATCAAGGATGATCTCTATTATTTTATTTTAAAGTTTGTTAATTCATTCACAGTTAACAATACATTTATTGTCGCTTGAGCGTTATTTCGAAGAATTAGTTTGCGAGTTTTAAATTACAACTATCAGCAACTTAACATAATTACCTATATGATATCAAGAATATACCTACGATGAAAATACGAATTTTAGAATCTAAATTTAAATAATGAATGCAGATACTATAATGTTCGGAAATAACAAAATTGCCAAGAATTTTTACGTATCAAGAATTTTTCGCTAATATTAAAAATATAGCCGAAAAATAAAGATCAGGATTAGTACATGTTTATTAGACGTAACAAAAAATATACCTCAAGATCAATAATTTCCCGAGGGTTAGGCGCCCGGGGCATATCCTTGACCACTGGCACTGATACTTTATCCTTGTGTACCTCAGCTTCAATGTAACGTAATTTACGTTCCATCTCATCGCAGCGACGAACTTCGTTCACGAACTTACGTTGAAAAGCGTTGATGTCTGGGTTTAACTGGAATTAAAATATCACGTATCAAAAATCAATTCTATAGTTTTAACTGAGTTTTCTATTTATCGCTTGTGTTTTAGTTTCAAAATAATTATTATTTCATTTCTAAATATAATTAACTAATAGCTAATTTCATAATAACGTTGTGAGAAATAGATCATGAATAGGTTTAATGATTATCATGAAGCCGAATAAAATTATAATTAAACATCTCCTTGATCCTAATAATACTTATTACCATTATTACGATTAAATAGCATTATGATAACGTATAACAAAAGGTAATTAAAAATATTAGCAACGATTGAATGCAAGTGCAACACTTCGTACAAACAAACATTACATTATGATGATATCTTTTTTTATATATGAATCATTCTTTAGATTTGTCTTTCTTTTCTTAAAATTCATAACATAATCAAATATAAAACCTAAAGATGTATTAAAATAAGTCTTAAATTACTCAACAGTTCATAAATCATTAATTAAGCTGCAAGCTGGTAAGAGGAAAATAATTCGTTCAATAATTCTTATTTTTGCAACAGGTTTCCTTCATCCAGGGTCAACAACTCTCGTGATTGGTGAAATGGGACGCTGGTTGTGCAAGGTGAACTCGTTAAGTGACCATAAACCTTCTGACATATTGGTAAATTTTCAATGATTTATCATGTGACTTATCTTGTCTTGTAGATACGTAAAGAGGTATTCATAGTTATTTGAGGCTATATTACTTCTTATTTTATATAAATGGCTTTAGAGTAATTCAGATCAAAACCTTAAACCTAATTGCAAAGTACCTATATAAAACTACAGTATTGCAATTTGCAATTGATGCAACAGGAAATACAACTCGATATTATTTTAGTATGTAATTTAACACTTAAGCCTTTAAGCCTTATTAGTTGAATTTAATTTATCAAAGAAATGAAACTTGAAACCTTATAAATAAAAATAAACTGGCCACCGCTCAGATACATTCGTAAGAAAGTGGTACAAACAAGTTCACCTCGTGCTACAAGTACCTACATAGTCCTCGAGAATGACTCGATAGCCTTTGTTTTAGCAATATCGATCAAGTTCAAACATTGCGCATCGTAAACTATTTGAAATGAAGGGCTTATGAACGGTAACATAGTTATATTTTATATAAGTAGGTACACGTAGACTCTGCTCCTGCTTTGAGAGTAATATTAATCATTCCATTATCCAATTTACAGCGCACTGTTTGACCCCAAAAAAACGTAAGTGTTGCCACCAATCATATGGGAGCGCTAGCGCAATAACGACACTAAAAGTCTTTTCGGCTCAATGCGATATTAGTACGATATTTGACCTAGCGCTTAGTAAATTGGATAATGAAATGGTTGCTTACCAGGGATCAGGCTAGAGGGCCAGAAGTCATATGTAGCATTGACTATATAATTGAATAATTCGTTGAACTATTCAAAGAAAAATAAACAGCATTCTTTTTTTATTGAATATAAAATAGGTTGTTCGTGTTCTAAAAATAATATTGGTCTTTTGGAACCGGTTCGAGAAATCTGATGTTCAGGTAATATAATATAAAATAAAATGGAACACGATTTATATTTAAATAATTAGAAAAAACAAATAATAATCTCAACGATTTTTTTTTTGTAAGAATAATCAAATTTTAAAATTTGCTTTACGAAATAAAAACCTAATTTTAATGTCAAATGCAAGTCTAATGATTACTAAGTTTTGAAAACGCTGGCCATAATTATAATAAAAAACACAAGATAGTTCTGCTTAAAGGAAAACAGAATTCACCTCAATATATTTAAGTACTTGCTCAATATTTACTGAAGTATCACAATGCTTGAATGTTAAAACGAATCATCCTCAAGATTGTTTAAGGATACAGGTCCTACATACTTATATATTTATTAGGTTACTTTAAGAATATCGAGTGGCACTTTATGATTGTAGGTTATTGAATATTATTACTAAGGCCATTAGCGAGGACTTTATTATTAACTATTATAATATGCCTTTTTTATATTAATATCAGGACAAATTACACACATTGATCTAACCCCTAAGTAAGCAAATTATTTGACTGTGTTAAGGGTGTTGGACAACGATACAAATACATAGAAATACACATATAAATACTGAGAATATATTTAATAAACGACCAAACCCAGAAACAGACATCTATGCTCATCACATAAATGCCTGTCTCTGCCGGGAATCGAACCCGAGCCCCATTGCGCCCAATGACCAACGGGTCGAGTGGTGGTAAAAATAAGTGAGAGTTTATTCTCTGTTATAGAGCAGTGTCTCATCAAGCAAAAGCATTTAACATATATTCTTCTAGTAAGATGGAGACAGACTCCTAGTAAGACAGGCATCTCCAACTCGTCTTACCGTGAACACGATTGCTGCAAAGCATTCGAAACGTCGGATTAGGTTTAAAATGTAATTTTAAAATTTAATTCAATATACGCGAGTTTTATTTCAATCATTTTAATGGTTTTATTTTAATCGAAGTACTCGAGAAAATCTCAGAAAACACTAAGATAGAGAATCTTGTTATTTCATTGGTCTTGTTACTCACATCTCTAAACTGTACGGATCCAGCTTCCCCAAGCTCAGAGACGGAAGTGTACGCCGCCTCAGGCTGGATGAAGAGCTGGCATAGCGCCATCTCCTCGCTCCGGAACATAGCCCCCATTGTAATGGTTTATAGTTATGTCCCCTTTAAATCTAAAACAAAATATAATGGTTAAATAACATTTCCAAGTTATAAATGAGAATTAAACTTCCAAAAGATACGATAATATATATATGGATTAGTTATTATATTGTTAAATGTTAACAATATAATTGTTATACACGAAGTACATCACTACGCAAGTAAGGTTCCAAGGAAAGGTGAATGTATTGATATACAGCCTACTTATTATACCGGTTTGTCTTCTAACGTAAGTAGATAGTATAAATAGTAGATATTCTAGCTATGAATTTTCATTGCGTATAGCTTTTCTAATATCTAGAGAAACAATTGTATAAAAGAGTATAAAACGTTATATTATATAATATGGTAACAATATACATATTATGAAACAATATATCACGCATATACGCTTTAAAATTAAATGCAATATAAATAATTAAAAGGTAGTTAAACAGTCATTAAGTTGATTATGATGTATTATCACTGTAATGTATTTTACGTCTATGAACACTAAGGAAAAGCTGATATATATTAATTTTAATACATAAATAGAATTTCTAATTCGTAAACTTACACAATATTATTGGAACACGTTCAGTAGTTAGACTATACCTACAGATCTCAGTGCAAGGTCAAAAATGATTGGTCCAGTAGAGTAGTAAAAATGGCCGGTCGTTGTCAATAACAATGATAAGCTAAGAAACTATTGTGCCAATGCTTTACAACAATTTTAATATAAAAGCAATTGAAATTTGCCTACATAACATTACTATATCACTTGAATAATAATCTACTTTGAAAACGTCTATGAACAACGTAAAGCAGCAAATAAATTAATAAATAATAATTTAATTCTGTTTTAATTATTATTTTTAAAACTAATTGGTATTTTATGAGCGTAGATAAATGTCATTGGATGTTCTTAATATATTTTCTTAAGTGTTTTATCTATTATATGTATTCTGGTATTTGATGGCTAGTGTACGATAAATTTAATTTATCAAGGTTGGACAGTCGCATGGTTAACGAACAATCGCTTCATTCAGAATATTTATAATAATTTTATTATTTCATCAGTTACTCGTCGTTACTATCCACTGAAGCAGGAATTTTATAAAGCGGATTCAAGGGTAATGCCAAGTTTTTGTTGAAGATCAAACAATTCATGCTTTTTATAGAGACAAAGTTTTTCTATGTCAACCAACCACAACATTGGTTTTCTTTGTTTTTTGGTAAACTAAAAAAGAGAGGAAGAGACATCTGGCTTTATTGATTTATTATTATTGTAACTCCTGCACGCTTGATACAGTCTTCATTCAAAATCATGATTGTCGATAAGTGTTATATATAACAGAGAAATATTTTTTTACTGTATGTAAGTATCTAAAAAAAATCGAATTCTACAAAGTTTTACAAAGCTACTACTGCTACTAAATTTTAATATCATTTTTATTGATCTTATGATTGCGCAAAGCCCTTGATGTAACTCTTTATAAAGCTATATACGTATAAAGAAATGATGGAGAAAACTTTTTTAATATATAAATTTTTCACTACAATATTTCAAAATAAAATTCAAGGGATTAAAAAAAGATTAATAAAGAAACGGTCTACTCGTAGCAATTATTGGTTTTATTATATTTAGTTTAATTTTGTAGGAATATGTACCGATAACTTGATTATCTTCGGCAAAACTGTAAATGCGTCCTTAACTACATATAATGTCGTGATTCTATTAAAAACAGAGAAACATATTTCTATTATTTCGTGTAGCTCATACTTATAGACCTCTTACATTAATTACGAACTCACACAGCATAATTTTCGTTTTTTAATTCGTATTCTGCTGGTTAGTATTACAATGTTTCACAAGGCACTTCTAAACCTGTTTCACACACATTTCTTTAGATCCAGTCTTTATCAACCGTGCAGGAATGCCAACGAACTAACAATGGAAAATATCTTTTTTAATTATGTTAAGTATTTTTATATTTTGATTTATATAATATCTTGATTAGTTTTCATAACATTGAAATTTAAAAGTTGCTTTTTTAAGAATGACACCGTGGGAACAGTCGTATACAATCAGTAACATTCGTTTAGAATATATTTTTAAGTTACACATGGCTTTGGATATTTTTTTTTATAAGTAGGATTTAATTCCATTTTGAAGTTGGTGATATTCATTTGAAATTGGAACGAGACATACGATAATCGATGTTTTTGAAGAGGACTGTTTTAAATCCAATGAAATTTAGTTAAGTCAATCACACCAATAAATATGTACCTACCCAATATTTTACATATAATATTTTACATAAACACGAAATAGCTATAGATGTTTTTAAAATTAAAGGTTATAGCAGGTATTATTAATTACATGAGCTAAAACGCAAATATAAAGTAAGCTATATTATCTGAAAAATAAAAAATAAATAAAAAAAAAATAGACAGAGAGCAGTTTATGCACATATTTTGTAATTATCTTTCATTACAGTTTGACAAACAGATTATAACTTGTTTTTGTAGTTAACTCTACTAAAAATATGTTATCTTAAAAGCCCTCAGGCGTAGGTATATTTCCTGTTTGTCCGACTGTGACTCCGACTGTAGTATTCTATCCTTCTTCCGGTGCTATGACCTTTATACAAGTTTATATTATATTTATTTGATACTTACGTATTCACGAAATATAATACAGCGTTTTATTTTACTTGTCCCTATTCTTATTTACTGTCAAATTTTACTATTTCTTAATTATCTTAAAAAAAATATATTTCATACTGTTAAATTTTATTCTGTTGTACAAAAGAAAAGATGTATGGATTGTATAATTTAGGGTAAACAACGCAGTTGTAAACAATGAATCGTCTCACTAAATTTAGATGAATAAACCAAGTGGTCGATGATGAGTAGTTATGAATAGATTTTAGGAGCTTTAGTATTGCGTTTTTGTCTATTGTAAATTTCAAACTACAACTAAATACACTTCTAAATGGAACAAATTTTTATAATCTTTTTCTTTGATGCTATGATCCGCTGTTCTTATCACAGTAACCATACCTATAATATATTATCTATACTCATCCTTTGCTAAATATTTACATATACATTTAAAATATTACTCACTCGCTGCTTTTACGCTTTTACGATATTTGCGATTATTTATTTTAAAAGTATTTGAAAGATAACAATTTATTGCAAAATATTATACTTTGTGATGTTTTAAATACGACTTAGTAAGTGTTTTGTCATTAGAAATATAGTTATTCTGTTCTTTGGGTATTATTGTTTTCAGAAATCTTAATACTAATTATTGTTTGGATGTTACATCATATATTTTAAATAAATATAGAATTAAAAATAAACCGATGCAGGCACGGATTCGAAACTGTGACCTCTGGGTAGCCGTCCCGTCGCGCTACCAATCGAGCTACCGTATCGATATCTGTCTCGATAGATAAATGTCACCATCGTCTCGATCCTAGAACGACAGGTCGGTTTCCTAGAGATCGCGGAATTGAATCCCTCCTCGTATCGGTTTATATTCAATTGTATACCTATTTTAATAATTAAATAAGCTTATTATGGTATACGTGTTTATATATACTTTCAAACATAAATAAAACATATTTGCTAAAATGCTAGAAGCGTTTTAACTCAAACTAAAACAGCAACAGGGAAATCCAGATAGAGGACATTTTCAAAGATCTCATGATACTATTTCTAATATTAGCAGATTTACAGACATAGTCATAGAACTAATTTTAGATTTATTGTACTGCAATAGGCAATTAGCTAGTATAAAAGTCATGTTACAACGTTAATATTAGTAAGAATTATTGAACTTAAAAAAAAAACCATTTACTGAAAATAATACCAAGTGTGAGTCGGACACGTGTAACGAAAGGTTCCTTGCCATTATTATCTATAGAAAAACAGCTAAATAATCACATTTCTTGTATAGAAATCTGTGTTAAATATTAGAGGCCACAGAACTACATTATTTGTGAAAATTCAAACAGCCAGGTGACAGAAGACAGGCAAACAGAACAGTAGTGTTATTCTGTAAGAACATTTTATAATCTCGAAGCGGAATCCGCGGTGAAATATTTAATTTATATTCTCTAAAACACGACACCGCACACATTTTGAGGTGTGAAAACGAGATTAGGAGATATTTAAGTGTAAGATTTGTAAGATTAATGAGTTATTTTGTTACTTATTAACAAGCTTGGACAAATTATTTTGACATTATCGAATCTCTTGATCAGAAATGCCAGAATGTAAACAGAAGCGTTCACTTTCGTAGTGAATTTTGCCACTCATATGAGATTCGAATTCGTGTTCTGTTTTTACAGAATAGCATAGCAGAACAGGCGGCCAGCGGAGTCTTAGGATTAGGGTTCCGTTTTTACGCTTTGAGTACGAAACCCTTAAAACGCTGCGCATTGTCTTTTACAATTGATATTTATTGAAAACTGATTATGTAATAAATTTAAAGAAGTTAAGTGTCTTAAGTTATTTGATTAGGAATGTCTTAAATAAACTTGAACGTGCTTCATAGTTATAGATTAAACTTATCTATCATTGAGTTAGTCACACTTCAGATAACATGACGAAGATGAATTATTTTTTGTAGATAGGAAATATACTCAGTTATTATACAAAAAAAAAATCCATTCCTTTATGCTAATTTCGATATGCAAGTAGAAATAATTGCAAAAGCCGTTTTGATATTGTTATTTAAAGTAAGTAATCAAACTTTTATTAAATAATATACTTGAGAGTTTGGGCTGTGGCATCGTGGTTGATTGGACAATAACGGTTAAGCAACATTGATTCAAGTCTAGTAATTGATGGGTGAAATGTTATGAACATGATGTGGTGACTCTGTATGTGTGTTTGTGTGTTTCTGTTTCAGAGGGTAAGTTCCACCTCTTCTCAAGTCAATTAAGTAAACGTACTGGAAACAGTATAACATAAATAATTGTTCAAACATTTGCTATAATTCAGGAAAAATCGATTTTCCCGTTGTGGTTTTCATTATTTGTATCATAATGTTAGGCATATTTAAATGGAACGCATACAGACTGACGCACATATTTTATTATGATGTCACACTATTCAGCTTTACACTTGGAAAATATTATACAATGATCATGTGATTACAACGAATAGTTGTGAATGGTATTGTGATAATTAAACTCCAAAGACAAAACTTTTTTGAGCTTGAAATATAAATATATACCTAAATTTATATTTAGGTATATAGGCAGATACAATAGTTTATATATAAATACTAAGTAACATTTATTAACGGTAACTTTGTAACATAAGTCAAAAGCATTTATTTTCTTAAAATTTCCTGGATTAAAAAAAATGAGGAGAAACTATAAGGTTTGTAAAGAAGAAAGGAAGAGGGAAGAGAATAGTAAGCATAGTATCCAGCTTCCTGCTTCTGTCTTCTTCTATCCTAAATTGTGATCATATTTTAAATTATGTGATAAACAATTTTAAACCATATTCCTCAGAATATGATGTAGCTTAAATGTTATATTAAAAAAAAGTTGGCCAAGTCTATACACTATAACTAAATCGTAATCAATAGTATAAAAATAAAAGGTTGAAGAAAAAGAAAGAAGCCGTATAGAATTATTCAACATTACTGGGAACATTTTATGAATATATAAAAACATGACATTTTATCCTGATTTCAGTTTATATTAGAATTGTCAAATACTGTTCTTCTTATTACCGTAAGTCACGTCTTCCGATTTGTATGGTTGGTAGTTCTGTTGGTAGTTCTATGATATGACAGGGTCATTGGAGAGAGAGGGAGCTATCATTGTGAGTGACCCAAAAAGATTAGAGGTCTGAGGGGAGATAGGTCAATTCTACTTTAAAGGATTGCTTTCTCTTAGGCTGGACTTGAGCTACTAACTTCTTTAAAATATATAGAGTTTTTTAGTTATCTTTTTTTAGCTATAAGTATTTATATCCATATTAATAATATTAATAAATACTGACAAGAAAAAAGAAATTCATTAAACGTATTGTAAATACCTTTGATATGTATAAAAAAAGTATGGTTTTCGGTAACTGAATGAAACAAGATAAAAATGTCTTAAAATAATTAACTTTTATGTCATCTTTATATAAATTATAACGTTTAATGCGTCATTAATTTATCAGATAATGTTATTTATATACCTAAGATATTATTAAACAACTAAGGTAGTCTAAGTCTCAGAACCATAAAAAACTATCACAAAGATCACTGTTCAGTATGTTTAATTGTAGTCACATGAATATATTAAATAACATGTTATTTATTGCAGATATGGCATTTAGTTTAGTAATATACAATGCAATCAAGAATCAATTAAAATAACAAGGTTAGTATAATGAGTTTCGTAGTTTAGTTAATAATAATGAAAATTGTATTAAAAATAATTTAACGCACCAAATTTCGTATTTCGAATTTTAAAATCACACACGTTCAGCGCGACTAACGCGCAAGAGCAAACTAAATTCTCGCCGCTGATGTTGGTGCCCCGGCATTTGGCGGCATGTGACCGAGGCGTAACTTCATGATCATTGATCATTACTTTAATTTACTCATTGACTTGAATACGCACTGTTTTATGGGTAATGAACATGGAACAGATATAATGGTACAAGTTGGTCACCCAATAACAAACAATGGTTAACTATAAAACCGTTGAAAACTCATAAAATTCTAGTTTAGGTAATAAACCAGTTTTAGGTAATAAAATACTTACATGACCGCAGCAACCACGAAACGAAATAAAAGTCATGCGTTAGTAAGTGAACAGGTATCAGCTGATAAGGAAGATGAGAGCTATCTCGTGATTTCGTGGTGCGGTTGGCAGCACTGCGCGACGCTACTCCTGCGCAGCCTCCGTGACCTCGACAACCGATTGTGTAAACAATAGCACACATTGCTGCCTGAATGTTGTCATGCATTGTACCCGTAACCAATCGAATATATTATAATTGATGCATTAGATTTTATAGATTAATATCAGATTTTTTTACAATATTTATTTTTTATTATTATTAATATGAGTGTCTTATAATTGTCGACGTCGATTTAAAGGAACAAATGCGTAGGTATATTAAATTATTGACATGATATTTTTTTTTAATACCTGATGTTAAAATATTATTTTAGAGGTAACTAACTGGTCAATATTATAATAATGTGGGTCAATATAATATCACTTAATAATAATATCACTAGGTATTTTCTCTCTCGTTATATTGCCAGATAATGCTTTCATAGCCTAGGGTATGTAAGGCTTATAGCAAAGACATACACAAAACAAAAATCGGTACATAATTACTACCATTACTCAAGAAACGTTTTAAACTTTAATCCTTAGGGGTAATTTTATTATCACGATTAATTAATTATTTATTTCAGCCGTTACCTAATGTTTTAAATTCAAACATTTTCTTTTAAAAAGGGCGATTTTATTCAGTGCTTATGTATTTATCGTCTGTCAAATAAACTGAAACCTTAAATTAAATAAATGGAAAACTTTCTGGCCTTTTTGTATTATATTGCAAAATATATAGTTTTATTTTATATATCATAAACCTAATCATGTGTGTGTATATACAACAGGAGTATGTACAATACGATATACAACATAGAATTGATATTACTTACCTTCTTAACCAAAATCTAATTTTGACTTTTATTTATCTATGTTCTTACATTTTTAAATATACATAATAGTAGTAGTACTATATATAAAGTAGTATGTCCTCTCTTTTATTGTTATTTCTTTTACAATATATTAACGGATCCCTTATTTTCAGTGCTTAAGCCCCTGCGTCAGAAGAAACCACTCTTCCATAGCTTAATAGGGTAATTAATACTGTAAACATTTACGTTTACTTAACTATATTATATATATAACCTAACCATCTTTAGGAATATTAAACCTACTAAATAAACAAATATACATACATACGTAATTACATTTTAATCTATGTCATTCTAAGCTACAAACAGAGGAAAGTAAATTATGCAATTATATTCTTGTCATTCTAGACAAATTATTTTTAATTATTTCACCATACTTAATATATGCATAAACTTCAGCTATTTACGAACCTATCCGTTTAGTTGGACTGTTATTTATTTATTACTACATAAACCACTATTTCATATAATCAAGTATCTTTTCAGTTTTATTATAATCCAGAGACTTGAATCAATCAGTCAAGGACCTTTTATATGTTAAGTGTTTTATTAATACCATGTATTTTGGTTTGGAGAGGTTTAAGAACAATGTAATATCTTCTTTTGTATATAAATGTCGATTTAAATTATTTTTTTTCATGTCAATGATGTTAGCTCTGACATCTATTACAGCGTCACCGGGGAAGCGTTTAAATTCTTGTTATTTTTTAGTATAACATTGTTCTTTCATAACTTCGAAACGGGAATCGATTTTGATATTGATACTGGGCATTATAAATTTAATAAATCCGATACTTTCACGTTACTGCTATCAGAATTAAAGATGGCATGCATAAACTACAAGTATCTATTGTTTATAAGTAATTGATGTCACATAGCCTTAAAGTTAAGATGGTATGTGTGTGTGTGTGTGTGTGTGTATGTGTGTGTGTGTGTGTATGTGTGTGTGTGTGTGTGTGTGTGTGTGGTATTGTGTAAATAAAACATTTTTCAGATGAAATTATGTTTATTATTTTTTGAGTTGATATAACGTAAGAATTATACATATATACAGTTATTTATAAGTACAACCATTTATTCATATGTTTTTTAAATTTTCTTATCATTAATCTAATTAAAAAAGCCTTTGTCCATAAACAATACATACTTTAAGTTGGACATACAACATGGGTACAATTTTTAAAAGCTTTGTTCTTTGAACGACTTTATCCTTTCACATAAAATAAAACTAATAACCAAAAATCAAACAATGTAATAAAAAAAAAACTCAAACCAATAGGTACCTGAAACACATATATGGCGTTTTTAGAAATTAGGAGATAAAAAATATACAACCAGTAGTACTCAGCGTTACGTTTCGGCTCAATGCAGAGCTATAAGCGGAAAGGTCATTTTTATAAAGGAAAAAAGATTTAACAAAACCGTGAAATATACGTTATGTAACGACGTAAATAAAATGTTTTTTGGAAGCTTTTATTTATATAGGTATGTCTCAGAAGCTCACAGGAGTGATATATGGCAAGTAGCGAAATAGGTTCCAATAGATTCTGTGTACACTTCGGGACTTTCGAGTTTCGCTTTCTATTCTTTTTACACATTATTGTTATATATTCACACTAGTTCTCAATTAAAAAAACACAATGAGGTCCCGTTGAGTGGCTTTTATAAAATACAATTTATTAAGAATATTAAAATAATAACATAGGTAGGTACTGGAATCAGTAAATGGCAACGACGGTATATTAGTCGATTTTAATTTCAAAGACCCAGAATCTAAGTACATATCCTTAAAAAAAAAAACTTTGATGAACATCAAAGTTCGTAACCCAGGTACTAAAATCTCGAAAAGTCATTATTATGGGTACCTGTTATTAGAATTATCTGAGTACGAGTTGGATTACCCTCAAGATAATATTATTTATATTTTCATAGGAGGGAAACTGGCGTGCTGATCACGTAAAGATGAATGATCAGGACTTCGGAGTAAAGGCCAGGCGAATGAAATTGCAAAAGAAGCCGATCTTTTTGGCCCTTTGCCATAAACTATACTAACTAGGCTATAATCACACACCCATCCCGGGGTTCATTTGTGGTCAAAACATTATGGTCCCGATTTTTTTTAAAAGCAACCTGTGTTCTTCCTGAACGTTCATAAGTAAATGGATGGCCTAAGCGTGCTCTGTACAAATAGGTTCCCCAGAGTCCATCGTTGACTCCTGTGCTAACGCGTCTATTCCTACATTCATAGACGCAGTCACGATCTCATGGAAACTGGTAAACTGGAAGGTCTGAATCTTGACCAGTCTAATCCCCAGAAGCTCTTTGATCTGATTCCTATTGGCGATTTCAATTATTCACTTCATACCAGCCCTTTTTTTTATCATTGGAAAAATGCGTTACGCATCATCCCTGCGGCCAGGAAGGTGATGACCGAGGGGGTATGTGGGACTACCCGGCAGCATAGAAGACGCTGCCATTTTTAAGGCTACTCACTAAAAAACCAACGGTTGACCTCATCGCCTTAGTGGGGCGCCACGGGATCGCTTTCGCACTCACCGTGACGCCCCGGCGGAACCCTCTGCGAGGGGCCCCGATCAACTTAGGGACACCCTCACCTCGTAGGCCTATAATGATGGTCTTCATAAGTGGTAGGTAAACACTTACCACCGTATGAACGGTATGCTCGTTTACCCTCTATTTTATAAATACATACAAAAATTCCCTGCTTATATTATGTGCCCCGAACCTTGAAAAATGTAATAAGTTGTATAAACATACATATACCCACATTTTTTCGTTTAAGAGTAAAACTTCTCAGATGACCTAATATCTACCTACATTTGGAAGGGAGTTGCACTAAGTCACAACCTTTCGAACTATAATCGCAAAAACAAAAAAATCTGAATATTATTCGATTGTTATACTGAATTAAGCAGTTTTTTATAGTATTACAATATATAAAAGGTATAATTTATTTCTGGAAACAAAATATACATTTTGAGTCCTTACGGCGAATTCTATGACTTTGGTAGCGGGTAATAAATAAAAAAAAATTTTTTTCGTGTATAATAATTTAATCCTTATCCCCTTATTATTGGTCACCCATATTCCTTATTATCCCCTTATTAGATCTCACACACAGTCAAATTAGTACCAGAACATTTTCTATTATCCTGTTGATGTCCACTAAAGCTCATAAAAATTATATAAGTACCTACTTATAACTAATTCGCTTTGCTCATTTACTCAACAAATTACATAATCTAATTAAGTAATCCAAAAACTAATGACCTATTAGAACACTATGGCAGTTGCACTTAAAATGTACCTAACAAACCTAATAACTAAATTAAACATTTTAAAATCACGAAACACGATGAGTACACATACGAATTAACAAATAAAATATAATTTACACTATAGTGTAAAAATACATTAAATTGTATTTTAGTATCTATATGAAAGATGTTAAAAATAAAATAGATTTACACATGCTTTTGGATTTTATAACACGAAATTATTGTTGATTTTTAACTGAGAGCTTTGCCATATATTTGACGGAATGAAATAATTTGGGCCATTTCCCGACTTGGAGTACAAAATCATTTAGAACAATTGCCAATAAAAGAAGTACAAATAAAAAAAAAACACCATGTCATTTATATATATAGTAAACATATCTTAGAGGAGCAGAGAATTATACGAGTACATTATACAACAGATATGGCTAATTATAAAAATATTATTACATTCCTCAAATATACGTGTTTTTCGAAACGTTATGCCCCTTTAACCTACACATGGGTCACAAGCCCCAGGCATTTTCTGCATTTCGGCCCCACACTCGCACGGTTAATCTATAGAATGCTAAGCTTTAGAATGCTAAGATTCGCTTCTTTTTTTAATGGTAAAAAAGAACTGTATAATATCATATAATAGACCTGAACATTTCAATTTTTTTTTTAACAATAACAATGTAGGAACATTATAAACAAATATCTCGTCGCCAATTGATACTGGATTCTGGCGACGAGATTTTACGTATGTTTTTACGTCGTGTCTGTTTCTACACTACTATGATGATCATTCATAGACTTGTTTGAAAAGTAAATACATTATTTGAACAAAAAATTCACAAGGAAACTTTGTAAATTTAAATAATGTGTTATTAAACTAAGATTGGATATTAGGAATATTAGGAATCTGATGAATTGAAAAGTGATACGTGAACTTTTCACGTATCAAGTTATTATTTAAAAAAAGCGAGGAAACTGGCATCTAAAAGCTAGTCAAGTACAATATATTTTTGCCTTAAAAAATAATGTCTTCAAGCACCCTTATTTTGTTCAATAAAATAGCCATATTTTCTTTGAAAATGTTTATCTAATCTAACGGCTGAAATTAATAATTGTTTTTTACTAGGATACCAACACCATTACTAAATGATTATTTTAAAAAACCGTCTCTCTGGATTGAGTATGTAGGTAGTATTTTAAATTTAATTTCAATCTCGGATTGTAGATCGATTATTAATTCCAGCCGCTAGTGCTTCTATAAAGTTAAGCTAGGCACCTTCATAGACCATAGCAACGTGTTACTACATTTAACCAAGACTTGTTCCGATCCGTCAAATGTGTTCGAAGTACTTACTAGACCACCGAATTTTAATTGCTGATTGTCTGAAATGATTACAAAAATTAAAATTTCTGTCTTTTTGTATGTAGCACAAAACTCGACAATACCTAAAAAATACATACATGTAAATAAAATATTCAAAATATTGATTATAGCTAAGATATTATATTATCCAATTCGTAATAGCAATAAACGACCTCTATATATAAGATATATATATAGATCACGAATAACCTTGAAAAAATACTAAATAAGTTTCGCGCACTGTTAAAAATTTTTTAAAGGTCACTGAGAAGTTTGTTATCAAAGTTATTATGACAATTGACTTTCAAGTCGTAAATACAAAAGATATTTAAAAAAAGTATTTAAAAAAGGAATATTTTTGTAGTGTATAATAAAAAAAAATATATATATACAGGGTTATTTGTAATTAATTGGCCACCTCTACATCAATCCCAACATTTGTTCTACGACTTTTTAAAATTAATAGTTTTCGAAATTTAAGTTTTCCCATACAAAATTTTATTGTTGTCTCTGAATTGGCATTATCTCTGAGCGTAGGTATGGCGCCCGGGCGTTAACTTTTTAAGTACTTCTTACAAAATACAGAGTTAAAAGTAAGACACAGAGTATTTTTTTTTCGTTTTGATTTTTTTGTGTTGTTTATGAAGATTTGTAAAAAGTCGTAGAGGTGCCTGCCTGCAAGAGGTGGCCAACTAATTACAATTAACCCTGTATAATTAAAAAAAATACTCACCCAGATTCCACTTAAGACCTTTAGTAGTGACACTTTCACAGGGCTCTCCAACAGGAATCAAAGAACACCATACACCTTTAGTTTTTCTACTCTCTATAGGAATATCTATAACATGTTCCCCCGGGTAAAGCAGCCATGTTAAGAAGTTGTCTGATATGATGTATACTTTTGTTTTTTCAGGTAATAATCGGTTCTCATTTATTAAATATAAGGTCTGAATGTTACCTAGAATTTGGTCTAACCGTCCTGAGGTTCGAGAGATGACTAGAGCATAATCCATCTAAAATATACAATGGGATGGTAAATAGAAAATTTAAACCATCCAATAATTTATTAGTAAAATAGTTTTATTCTGCTTCATTAATATCAAGTCCAGTTGTATAAGGGTATCCATACTATTTATTGTCACAGATTAAATTATATCGGGAATGTTTAAGCTGTGTTCTAACCTGTACTTTATTTTCTTCACAGTAATTATTCAATTCTATTACAGCTTTTGTGAAATCTGTATGATCCTGATCGGGTGTATTTATAATCTGAAAGAAAAAGATATATAAAGATAAATATAATAATATTGTTCCAGAAAAAAAAGACAAAAAATGACGTCAAATTCTAAGATAACAATGATGTCAATAATTTCTACTGATTATAAAACTGCAAACAAAATTCTGTTTTTTCAATGTTTCATTTGGATCTTATCATGTCCTAAGGGGGCATATAGATTAATGAAGGTTAAATATTGAACTTTCATTTGATATTTTAGGGTATGATAATTCAATTGATAAGAAATCAATAAATTTATGAAGAAATGAAAATAACCTGTTATAATTTCCCAAAAACATATATTTTCGTTATTATATATATAAGTTTGTAAGTATGTGAGTATGTAAAATATATATTTTTCAGCTTATTTACATTACTAGTACTGTATATCTTTTTTATACATTTTTTGTTTCCTTTCTGTAAGAACAGAATATTACTTTATTCCATATAATTTTACCTTACAATTTTTTTTTTCATATTTCTGTAACACCTCCTGTGTTATTGAATCAAAATCACCACTGACAATATCAGGATCTTTCATTGATTTCTGTTCTTCTTCTGAAAAATTGTTTAAAAATCTGTCCCAATGTGTGGTTCCTCCATCTACTGTTATTCTTAAAGATGCTGAAAAAAATATAAAATATACTTTAAAAAATGGGTAACATATATATTGTTCTTCTGAATAATTACCATCAATTTCTAAAAAAAACCGTCCAAGTGCGAGCTTGCCTCACACACATAGGGTTCCATACCATTGTATATTAAAAAAACCGCCAAAAAAAAAATCACGTTTAATGTAAAGGCGCCAGTTAAATATTTATTTTAATTTCATTTCAGAGCATTCCATGGGTTCGCCGTGCGTGTGCCGGGCCCATCGCGTTGCATGGAGAGGCGTGTAAACAATACCTGGGACTTGCGACCCAGGAATAGGTTTAAGGGGTTTAATTTTTCATTTATATTTTCTGAACCTTTAAACTTTTACTAAAAATATTTAATTATATTTAAATGTATGTTGCAATTCTTTAAAATATGTATTCTAAACACACTGATTGTTGAAATTATAAATTGGATTTGATTTGGATTTGAAAAATATAAATGCTTTTGACAGGGCATTTATCCAAAAAAAGTCTACAATAGGAATACAACATTTCATAATCCTTGCAAACAATAGTTTCTTTTAAAAAGAATTACATATTCATATACTCTTAATAGCTAATATTCTGAATGTGTTCTATACTGTAATGAATGCAGACAAAGAAAAGACCACTATAAAATTCCACAATACAAAACAAATATAAGTCATGATTTCCTGTTCCTAGTTTTCCCTTGTAAATATGATTAAATGAACAAATACCTGACTTTTTTTTATTACAACAACGCAAGAACAATCAAATCTTATACTTATTTATTTTATTTTATTTATTTTAATACTTTATTGCACACAAAACATAAATAAAAGAAACAGATAAAAATGCACAAAAGGTGAGCTTATCTCTAAGTGCAGAGATTTCTTCCAGTCAACCCAAAAAATATGATGTGGTGATAGAATATTGGAAGGCATCATGTACAATTTATATATATATAAAAAAAGAAAACAATAAAAAAAAAAAGAAAAGATATTTAAAAATATATATATATATATATATCTAATACTTGCAAAAAACAAAAATAGTATAAATATATATATATATAGATTACATATAAGATTATACATCAATATCCACTACAACTTACAAATCCGAAGGCATATAATAATATTATGTGAATGATAAATATTATAAGTATAATACTTATTTTCTGAAGGGTAAAAAAACATACCTGTGTTCCAACAATGCTTTATTAAATTCTTCTTCTGTGTTATTTTACAATTCAGTATAAGTACAGCATACTTTGCATTACCTTGTCCATTAATAATTTCATTAACATTCCATTTCCAGCATCTAACCATGTTATTTGAAAGACCTGTGTGATTTTGCTTTTCCTGTAACATTAAATAAATAAGTATTAGAGTGAAACAATTAAAACATAACAATCTATTTTTATTTAATATCCTTTGAAAAACATACTCTTAAATAACAAACAAATCTCTTGCAGCGATTGTCATTTAAATACTTGTTTAATATAAATATGTAACACACAAACCTTACTAACTGCTAAATTTCTAGTCATTGTTAATCTATTTATATTTGTGAAATGGATAGCCTACTACCTACCAAGCCCCATCTGAAAGGAAAAAATATAAATTTAATATAACTAATTAATTTTAATGTGTATGATAATTAATTTTAATGTAATAACATGAGTTTTTGAACACAAAATATTTTGCAAACAAATATATTATATCCATTAATTGTACATCATTTTATATATATATATATATATATATATATATATATGTGTATATTTTAATTATTTTTTTTAATATATAACATTTTAACCTACCCGAAATAGATATTGAATATGTAATTGATCTCTCTATATAAATAAACTTATATAATAGTAAATTATCTACCTCTTAAA
Source organism: Napeogenes sylphis (assembly GCA_959347405.1). Classification (NCBI taxonomy): domain Eukaryota; kingdom Metazoa; phylum Arthropoda; class Insecta; order Lepidoptera; family Nymphalidae; genus Napeogenes; species Napeogenes sylphis. The sequence goes on along the minus strand of OY365788.1, from coordinate 20,589,658 downwards.
TGTGACTGTCACTTTATACCTTAAATATAAATTTCATGAAATACTTCTTAAATGACAAATATGTAATTAAAAATAAAGGCCAATCTATTGAAGTGTATTTTTTTTAATAATCTGTAGTTTTAATGAGGTCAAATTCAATGTGTGCACAGGTGATATTGTGGAATATATATAATTTTTATTTCACAATATAACATTTTAAATATTTTTTAACCAATTTATTGTCTTTATTTTTTTCTGGCACTTTATATTGTTACATAAATCACTTTTTCATAGTTTTATTAATATAATTTAATAAATTCACTGTGACATTTCTAAGTATTTATATAATTATTATATACATACTCTTTAAAATATCATAAAACCTATTATCATAATAAAGTTTTAATCTGTAACACCCTAAGTTTTTAAATATACTTCATATATGCTAAATCTTAATATATACATATTTAATTCACAAAAAAAAAATCAGTATCATTTATAATAAATAAGAATATTCATCATAAATCTTTTTTATTTATATCTTCGAGAATATTTTCCGGTGTTACACAATAAAATAAACTGATTATTTGTAGTAATTATTTCGACAAAGATACTAATAAGAATATGTCACCTGTATATGATTTTACTTGTAATATTGGCAGAACAGGGTGTATATCGGGCAATGTTCGGTTTACACATCTTGATAGTTGATACATATCACTTATCAGTTTCTTATAAATTTTGACAGACGACAGGTCAGTAGTCACTAGTCACTAGTCAGTACCTACCACAGAGTACTATAAATAGAGTGCCGACTCCGAGGTTTTGACTACTAGCGCCTCCTAGACTTAGGCCGACGAAAACTACTTTGGAATGTCTGGTATGCAGATACTGCGCATTCTTTACGAATTCCTTAATAATATAATTTTAATTTTCATAAAGCTATTTATTATAAATGAAAAATGGAAAAACGTGTTTAACCATTTTACATTTATAATAAGTAGCTTTACAGAAAGTGTTTACATGAAAATAAGAGTAAATAAAAACAAATTAAACAATTTTTACTTTATTTAAAATACAACATTGTAATATAAATACATATATCAGATTATCAGTTTTAAATTGATTGAATACATTATCGAGTTCACAATTAAATAAAATTTGTTAAATTATATGCATCCAAATGCCAGATGCTTATGGGATCATTAGTTTAAAGCAAACATTCAAACTAATTTATGTAAAAACGAAGTAAGAAATAATAATTCTATATTGAATAAGTTTCTATAATAATAGAAACACAAGAAATAAACAAATAAATTGTGAATTTTAAATAAATATAGAGACTGCATCCCTGCCCATATCAATTTAATGACTATTCTATATTTCTTTAAAATTTTAAATGGCTTAACGGTTTAAATAACTTAACATGGCTACACATATTTTTAGAGTAAAAAAAAATTATAAGTATTAAAGAAACTGTGTTCTATTTAAAAATAGAATTAATTCATCTTATCATTACTATTATTAGGAAAACAATTAAAGAGAAAAAAAATACAATTAAGCATAAGTTTTAAATGACATTTGTGATTTTTTTTCTTAAATATTAATTAAAGATTTATTATTATTATTAATGGTTTAAATTTATTAGAAACATTGAATAATGATTTGGAATTGCCTCTAAAAATATCAGACATGTTATGATCATTTAATTTATAAATAATTTTAACTCTTTATAGTGACCTCTAAAACTTATAAATAAATCAAACAAATTTCAAATAAATATATAACGAACTTTAAATAAATATAAAATAAATAAAAAATTACCTCTGGGAAACCGGGACGTAGGATCGAAACCCTGCCCATATCTTATTTTTTATTCTATATTTATTTAAATTTTAAATTTACCATTTATTGTTTATTCTATATTTATTTTAAATTGAAATAAGCTTACATGGCTATACATGTTTATAGATACTTGCAAACAAAATCAATTAAGACAAACATAAATGTATAACCTAATAGAATTACCATTAACAATTATTTTACTTAAGTCCTATGTATATGATTTGCTAGGACCCGTGTATCCAGCTCCAGGAGGGACTTATCTTGTGTTCTACTTTCTTGAATATTGGACAGCAGTATTCTGTAATTTTCGAAAGACATTATTATCTGTTTAGTTATTTATTATTTGAATATTCATATAAAAAATAAATTTGCATATTGTTTTCTTTGTTAATAGTTCTGTTAGTTAATTATTGAATTATTAATTTTCAATAATAATTCAGCCTGTTATGTAGTACATATTTACCAATGAAGTGAGAAAAGTGAATGTTTTGTAACCTAAATTCTATTAATTTTTAATCAATATTTTTTAGATTACCATGTTTTAAAAAAGTATAAAGTGTTTCTTTAGATAATCCATAATAATTTATAAATTCTATTAATTTTTCTTAAGTATTTTTTAGACATTACAATGTTTTATACCTCGGTATATGTAGATTCACTTGGTATCATTTAATATAATATAATTTAGTCATTCCTGCCAGACACCAGTAGTTGAATACAGAAAAGTTTCTTCTTCTTTTTCTCTCTTCTTTAGTTCTAATATTGGAGAGCCTAGAATGAAAAATAAATGTTAGTTAAGACTATGGTGTATGATCCTTTAAAGACAGGTGTGACTTGTGTATGTGTACATGTGACTTGAAAGATGTATTTTATTCTTACTATGTCTGGTGGCAAAACTCTCGTAAGGAAGACAGTTTTATCAATCAAGGTTTTAAAAATAACTTTATTTTGGCTGTGTTTAAAAAATGTAAGTGAAACATACAAAGTAGTTAAGAAAAATTCAAAGCAAAATGGCAAAGGCAAATTGACTAAATTACCGGTTTTAAGTACAATTTACAAACCTAACTCCCTTTTAAAAACAATAATTAATATGGACAGTTTCAAAGTAATAGGAGTATTTTTTATTGAAAATTTAGTTTTAATAATGTGTGTTACAATATCCTACACTTTAGAAAAACATTTAATTATGGCAAGTGCAAGATGAAAAAAGAATGAAATGAACTAACATTCAAAAATAATAGTGATGAAAAAGGTATTTCAAATGCAAAACATGTAGGTGATATATGTCTAAATCGAAAATTAAATAAATGTTCTAATGAGTCCTGATTGAGTTTAAATAAATATAATAGGTTTATTTAAATTTAATTATAATTTTAAACAAAAATTTATTAAATATATATTTTCAAACATTAGCAATAAGTTTTTAATTTAAAGGTACACTACAGTTTTTCCTCCCTTTGTAAAAAAATGTGCTAAATATGCTCTTACCTACACTTCACTCAGGTAATTCTTCTTTACTCTTATCTTGAAAGCTGTAGTAACTGCCTCAGATCATATATAATCCATCAAAGCATAATGTCATATCTGCAGTGGCTTTGGTTTCTTTAAGAATAGTGCCATTTTACCAAATCTATTACAAACTTCGAAAAAAAATTGTGAGAATGTTGTGTTGTGCCTCTACAGAATATTTGTCATAATTTACCCTGTAATTAAAAGAAATAACTAAATTAACAAACATAATTATATTAACATCTATAACAAATTACACAAGAATAACTAAACAATATTATAGATCACCATCAGAAGAAGTGAGTGCATTGAAGATTCACAATATGAAATTATGAATAGCTATATATAAATAAAAATATACATCTTTTATTCATTTAAAGCAGCAGAATTTGAAAGAGGTATCCACTGTTATATCTATTCCAACCAATCAATTAAACTGTGGATGCAATTCAACAATAACAAATGTTAAACTTAAACTACTATTGTTAATTAAAATAATATTATTTTCAAACAAATATAATAGCAAAATCATAATGTTTGTACTATGTAATTATGTGTGAAATAATATATGAATATAAGAATAATAATAATACCTAATACATAAAAAATATATATATGGTCATTAATACAAATAAAGTTTTTTTTTAAGTTCTATGTTGGAGATTTCATGTTCTATGTTGGACATGATATACAATACTCTTAATGTAATTATAATGTTGATACATTATAATTACATTAAGAGTATACTTTTAAATTTTATTTTAAACATCAATACCTCCAGAAAATGAATTAGGTGTAAAAGTGGATTCCTTGCATGAAATAACAGATTGCTGAGAAGATGTTGGATATTCTGTAAATTAAAATTAACATAGTATATTTACTTTAGCATTTACTTTATTAACTTATTCCAGGTTGACAGTCATTGCCAGGAGGACTATTTTGAAGCGCTTAAGGGGTTCTTAAAGGGGTATAATATTTGAAACCTTATGTAATACTAATAAAATATATACATATTTGAGAAAGAAAACAGATTTCAAGTCTTTATAACAAAAGTATATTATTTATTTAAAAAATGTTTTAAGCCCACATTTGAAAGTTAAACTAATCAAATTAAAAACTATTTCCCTACAACTCCTTATTTCTATAAAACTTTTCTAATTTTATTGAATTTAAAAACTAATAAAAAACTGTCAAGAATGTGAATATATATATATATATATATAATAATGTGATATATTATCAAATATCAATTACAATTTTCTCCAGAGTTTAGATATCAACATCTGTATAAAGCAGGTGTATATTTGTATCTGCATTTACCTTTTTGAAATAAAATATTAGCAGGTAAAGAAAACAATTACCCATAAACTGATTTTACTTTAATGTAAGCTTATAACCACCAGACTTGCAAACACAAGATCCTCTTGTATGTTGGCGATTTAATACCAGCTAATCAATGAAACAAATAGAGGCCATGTGTGTGAAATATACATATATATATATATAAATAAATAATATAGGTTTCAATTAGTATTATGTACCTATGTATTTTAAGAAAGAAGATCCAGTAACATGGTCACACCTTATAGTTTATACCCATGTATAAGTATTTTCTAGTACTTAAATGTACTCACTTATAAAGAACTAATGACAGGATGCGTTAAATACTAGTCTATTAGAGAATAATGCTATTGCTTACTTGTTTGAGTTTTATTGCATATTAGAACACAGCGTCTGGTACTAAACATTTTAAAATACGACACCAGGATTCTGGATCCAAGCAGCAGAAGAAACTCGCCGTCCAAATGATTTCTAGGCATAGGCTGTATAAGATTCTCACTGTCCAGTTAAACCTGTAATTAGTCTGCAGAAGAATCTCGCCGTCCAAATGTTACGATGTAATGTATATTTTGGATACTGAAGTTCAATAATCCACACTAGGTTTCCAAAACGTCATATATTGAAGCTTTCTTATAACATCTTATAGTATCTCTGTACTTTAAAGCCCGAAACAATCACTTGCCACAATATAATGCTTTATTTCGAGAATTATTTAATTTCAAATCGGTATTCGGTACATTTTAAAACAAGATGGAGGAAAAGAAAAATAATTATAGTAAATTATAAGTTTCTTTTAACGCGGTACATCATTAGAAATGTTCGAAAAATATAAATCTTTAAAGTGTTCAAATTATATTATAAGTCAGAAAATTTATTTTTACCATAATAACAAATTAATTAGAATTGATAAAAACTATATTTTATTATTAAATAGATATCATAAAGTAGTGATTTAAAACGTTTTAATTCACTGTGATGCATAAAATGGAACGACCTAAGCTGCTATCCTACTCGCACACCTAAGCCGATTCAGGAATGCGGAGGAATGCTAGTACTGAGTTAACATACCCTGGTACCTACTCAGTAGTCACTATATTCTATTCAGTATGTTATGTGGTATGCTATATATATTTATTCAGTTATCAGTATCAAGAAAAGGACTACATAATTATTGACTCAAAAATTCTGTTGTTCTGTTAAATTACTGTGTAAAATAAATGTTTATACTATTTCAAGCAGCAGACACGGGATACGACTCGAATCACGAATGTAATTCAAATTTCAATACATTTGATAAGAAAAATATACTGTAATTTGTACTTAATGTTAGTTGTTTATAAGATCTATTTCTAGTAGTAAAATTTTATTAGTGCAGTGAAGTAAATACTTTACTAGGTCATAGATGGCGTAGTAACTTTTTTTTTAAAATGCCCTCCTTCATCCTTGGAAATAAAACTTAAATTACGTCGAACTATAAACCTTTCTTTTAAATATTATTGTTATCTTATTTCACTTTATTAAAGATCTTTTTTTTTAAATTGATGATAGATTAATATGTATTAAAGTTATTGCTACAAAAATAAGAAAATATATTACAAAAGAGGACAAATATAAATATATAATTTTATACATTTGTTGCACTAACGTACATTTATTTTCTAATTAATTAAAAATACTAATGATAGTCACTTCTTGGTGTTATTTTGGTATAATGATTTCTTGGATGTTTGGTTTCCCATAAAAAAGTGTAAATCGGGATAAGTACTGTTTCTTTTAGTTATCAAGTATTTTAAAATAGTAGTGTATAGAATAAGCTGTATAATCTTCGACCATTGCTTAATTTATTTATTCTTGATAAACGACAACAAATAACATTTTCGTCAATTGTCATATTTGTTGTTGACTTGTTATTACTCGCATATTCTATAAATTACAATTATTGTCCTTCCTTGCGGAAAAGTGGATTGCATGTCTTATTAATTATTTAAAATAAATAAATCTTCAAAATGAATAGGTTATTTGGCAGAGGAAAGCCTAAAACGCCAAGTCCTAGCATCACAGATTGCATTAGTAATGTAAGTAAATCTTTGAAATTACACCATGATTCACGTTTTTACTTTGCAAACTTCATTGACTTCATAGATTTTTATTATGATTTCAGGTCGATGGACGAGCCGATAATATAGAACAAAAAGTTCAGAAACTAGAAACTGAACTAAGAAAATACAAAGATCAAATGTCTAAAATGAGAGAAGGTCCTTCTAAAAATTCAGTAAAACAAAAAGCTATGAGGGTTTTGAAACAAAAAAAAATGTATGGTAGTCAATTTAATTATATAAGTACATTAGAAGACATAATATCCTAATATGTAATTTTTTGGGTTTCATATCCAGTATTCTTATTAGATTTGCAAATCAGTTACATATTTATTTATTTATATTTTTCACTTTGAATCAATACCAGATATTCATTGTGTGTGTCAAATGAAAGTGAAATAAGCTCTTCTTTTAAGTCACTCCCTAACTTAAAATTAAAGCTACAAGAGTTCCAAACCATGGTCTGATAAAAACCTCAATCGGTACTGTATTGAGTATCAAGTATAATTAATTTAAAGAATAAATCAGTACATTTCAAGAATCTGCCAGCCGGCTGATTTGACATCTTTATTGAGATTTCTATTTCATAAATTATAATATTTATGTATTTGAACTCTAGGTACGAGCAACAATTGGAAAATCTAAGATCCCAGTCTTTTAACATGGAACAGGCCAACTACGCAACACAAACACTCAAAGATACTCATGCAACCATCTCGGCTATGAAAGATGGCGTCACATCCATGAAGAAAGAGTTCAAGAAAATTAACATTGATGATATTGATGTGTGTATTAATATTTTTTATTTTTCTAAATTTCTTATTATTTCAATTAATCATGTACTCTTGGGATAGATATTTCCATATTTAAATTCATATATTCATATAAGGTAAAAATGAAATGTTTTGATGTTACATGATCTACTTTCTAGGATGTCAATGATGAATTAGCCGATATGTTAGAACAAGCCGATGAGGTCCAGGAAGCCCTCGGTCGTCAGTATGGCATGCCCGAGATTGATGATGATGAACTGGCGGCTGAACTTGATGCCCTTGGTATGTTCTAGATTTATTTGCTACTTTATCAATAATATTGATGGGTCCAGGGTTATTTGATCTAAGAGGTATACAGGGTCTTGCAAGCAGCCTCTCTACATCAATCCCAACAACATTAATTATTCAACTACTTTTTTTTGCTCATAATTGATTTTCTTTTTTGATGTAATTATTGTATAATTTCTTATTCTGTTTCATAGTGCTAACAAAGAAGTTTTTTTTAATTTTATAATAAATATAATCTTTTTTATTCCTCTTCCTTCAGGTGATGAGATCGCACTGGATGATGACTCATCCTACCTAGATGATGTGGTGAAAGCACCAGCTGCCCCTGACAAGGAGCCGGGACAGGATAGCATTAGAAACAAGGATGGAGTACCTCTTGATGAGTTTGGATTGCCCCAAGTACCAGCTCAAACTTCACGCTAGGTTTTAGTTATACTATGTGATAGTTGTTCCCTTACCAATTGTATGTAACAAATGTTTAAGAGACCAATATAAGAAAAGTACTGTGAATGGTACTTTTTTACCAGAATTTTAATAAAAAGGAAGTTCACAATTGAGTTTTTTTCAAAGGAAATTCTCTAGTGTTACCAAGAAAGTCGGTTTATAAGATAACTATCACATGGTTTTTTGTTATAAGTTTTAATAATGATATATTAATGTTATACTGACACAAATTGTATGAAAAAAGTATTTTTTTTGTTTATAATATATTATGCACTTCTATTGTTAATACTTAAGGCTTATTATGGTGGAATACAGTTTATATTAATATAGATTATTTAAATACCTACATGTAAACTTGCAAATCTAAGAAATTCAATTAAAATTTTGTTTTCATTATCATAATCACTGAATTAGTAATTAAAATTATGCAAGGCAGCGCTGTATCTACATATATTCATAAATATTTTGTAGAATGTTACTTGTAACACTAAAATATTTAGAATAGTTGCATTATTCTAATATTATATACAGGCATACAAATAAGCAAGAAAAAATAACACTTATTGAAAAGAAAAGTGAAATGCTGTGTTTTCTTTGTATATAATGACAATTTGTATAACAATTTAATTTAACTATTTTTTATCGATGTTGCTTTATAAAACTGCGAATACTGTAGATTGGTTATAACAATAAATTATGTTTAAAAATGGAAAACTTTGTTTATTTTTTTGCGTTTTTTCGTTTAACTACCAGATTTACGGGCGCTATTTTTGTTTAAAAAAATTTATTTACGTTATATTAGTATATGCATAAAAAAAGTGGTAGCAAATGCACTATTACATTTTAAGTCAGATAAATATTTGGATAGCAAAACTACTGCTTTGTATTTATATAAATATAGAATGAAAAATAAACCGATACGGTAAGGATTTGAATCTCGCGACCTCTGAAAAAGCGTTTCGTCGCTCTATCAATTGAGCCACTGTGGCGCTGTCCGTCTCAGTGAATTAAGCATTTTATATGTGATCGTTTTTATCGGGGCCGAGCTGACATCTATTAAACTCCTTCCGAAAATCCTGACCAATAAAGTTTCTAACTTTGCGGTATAGAAAAACATTAAAAAGATGCCATTACTGAAATTATGATTATACTATATTTATATAAATTTAATTAAGCTTAACATGGCTATAAATGATTATAGATAATTTCAAATACTGATTAATAACAAAAAACTTAATAAGAGTATTATTTATTTAGTAATGAACAGGGTAATAGGTAATAAAATTACTTAAAAATAATAACATTTAATAAGGTATTAAAAACTATTTATAATTTAAGGAACATTGTGCAGAGTTAGAGCGTTTGGTTTCGTTATATAGAATAAATAAGAAAGAAATATAATGATACATTTATAATATTTAAGAAATCTTATACCGAAGAGTTACGACCATTGTTGGAATCAATTAATTTTGTAATAAAATAGTAATAGCAAAAGAAAAATGTTTAAAATAATATTCGGATTAAATGTTAAATATTTGGAATATAATAAAAATTCTCCGCAACAATAAAATATATTTTTCTAGTTAAAAATACTTAATTTTAATTTGTATTGTTTTCTACGTGCTTTATAATGTATTAAAGAAAATATCGTTTGGTGATTGGGCGACCACAGATAATCAATAGAGTAAATATTTTTTTTGTATGTATGTGTCATTATAGACCTCTTCAGTGAGCAATATTCAAATAAACTGACTCCATTGCTCGACACCTTAGAATTTCTTCAAAATGATTTAGGCAATAAAGTTTGTTCACATCTCCGTTACATATTAGAAACCCAATTGATATTTTATTGAGCAAAATTAAAATATCTTGGAATATAAAATTGTGAATCAGGAAAAGGAAAGTTTGCAACCTCAATTTTACTCTTCACACAGATAACCAAATAAGGAAGTTATCTCAGTTTCTGAAAATTATTTTCAGACTCTACTATTTTTGGTTATTATCTTCTAGTGTTGCAGGTATTACCACTCAGTCATTAATAGTGGATCTCGTGGCGCCTTATAAGTAAGGCGACTATTTTTAAGTAGGTGGTTACTATATTTCTTGTTGGAGTTTTCCTAACTAAATGACGTACATCAAAGTTATACCCCTTTTTAAATACGGCAATGTTTCAGAGCCCTCCAATTAGACAGAGACGAAGCTTCTTAGCATTCCATGGATTCATCGTGCGGGTGCCGGGCCCATTGCGTTGCAAGGAGAGGAGTACAAGCAGTGCCTGGGACTTGCGACCCAGGAGTAGGTTTAAGGGGCCCCATTGTTATGCGCAAAAACGCTCACCAAATTTACTACACTCAAATTTACACCAAATTTACACTCACCTACCTAACCAAATTTGGAAAGAATCTACTAATGCCGCCTTTGAAATACGATCTAGAAATGAACCGATGCTTGTTCTAGAAAGGCCAAGGTCTTTAAGTAGGCTATAGAGAGATTTTGCTGTTATACCTCTCGCTCCCACTTCTACCGCGTACAAACTAACTATAAATTTATTCCTGATCAGTTCGTTGGTCAGTTCGTAATAATTATTGATCTTGAATGTGTGATCCCTTGGGATGTTTGTTTCCCAAGGAACAGTAAGCTCCACAAGTATCACGCGCCTCAGATGTTTCGAATACAGGAATAAGTCCGGTCTGGATGACGAAACACCAACATCCCCAGGGATTTTGTAATGCTTTTCATACGTGTCCATCATGAGAGTCCAATCAGGAGCCGCGCCTAATATTGAATAAGGCTTCGCTTTTGATTTTTTGGAGGAGCCTTCTTTTACGAATTCTACAGATCGTTTGGTGGTTGTTATACCTTTCCGCGCTCTTGCTACTGAAAGACTAACCGCTTCCCGTATAATTTCTAATACCTTGTCGTGGCGACGCGAGTATTGGCCTTTATCTAGAAGTACCCTACACCCTACTAATAGGTGTTTCGCGGTTCCTATTGCCTCCCCACAGATGTTGCAAGACTTTTCGGTGGCTTTGCCCCATCTTACTAAATTACTTTGATCTGGGAGAGTCATTTGGAATGCATTAAGATAGAATTTTAATAATGCTGGGGACCAATCATAAATTAAGGTGCGCCACTTCAAATCTCCCATGGTCACTCATTCGTTTTGAATTTATAGGCTCATCGCGTGGAGTCGGTAATTATCGTTTTCGTCTTGTCGAATAAAAGATTTTGTTATGTCTACGTCTTGAACTTTCCTACTTGATCCTAGCCTTACTTTGAGCCTTTGAGCCATACTTTGAGCACCTATCATAAATTTTTTATGGAATTGAAGTCGTGACTCGAGCTCTGAGGCAACTTTGTCTTTTGGGAGAGAAGTTACAGTATCATCTTTAGATTTTCCGATGATATGTCTTTTGGTAACTCTTAGATGTTTGTAGAGCTCCGATGGTTTCTTTAATTTTAATCCAAAATTGTTTCGGTCTCTAACTATGGTTGAAGAGTCCGCTGAGTGCGCTAACCCGAGCCATAACTTCAATGTCTTTATGATGCTTGCATCTAACTTTGATAAAAGGGTTTTATTAATATCATAAACGAGGAAAGGCCAATTTAGATGTGATGTTAAAAAATTATCGTAAATCCAAGCTTTTTTGACGTTACTTATTGTTTGGTTGTCTACCTTTTTGAAATCATCCAAAAAATCTAACGATGGAGTACGGCCTTGGTAATCAATTTTTTTACCTGAAAATTTAAACGGAGCTGCTTCCGTAACCGTACTAACGCGCTGACCGCACATTATAAGACCCGGATCGTAAGAGGTATATTTGGTATATTTGGTCTACCCAGACACAGACTAAAACACTTACTTGGTTTTGTCTTCACTCCGCCCGTCCACGTACAGAAATCCTCAACTACATGTAAAAGTACCTGACATTGTTTCAATATCGCGAGATCATCTGCAAAAGCTAGTATGGATTCTGTGTATTTGTTGTTCAACTTAAACCGATAACCCCACTTTTTTTCATTTTTAATTAATTGGTCTATTAAAATATTAATAACTATATTAAATATAATAGGAGAAATACAATACAGCCCTGAAATAAACCAACGTTATAATTAAGTGGTTTTGAATGGTTTTCATTAAAAATTATAGAGAATTTTAATTTTGAATAATATAATGCAATGTCGCGAACTACCGTAGGAAAGTTATACCATTTAAGCGCGAACATCATCAGTTCATGTCGTACCGACCCAAAGGCGTTCTCTAATTCTATCCAACAAACCGTAATTTGTCTCTCGCTAGTTCTAGCATCTTTAAGGCTTTCCGATATTAATGTATTATGTTCCAGGCATCCAGAAATTCCGGGTAAAAACCCTTTCTGGTGATTAGGCCTGAAATATCTATTGTTAATCATGAATTATTTTTACGTAATAAAATATTAAACAAAAAACATCCTCGATCAGTTACTAATATATTTTCATAAAATTCATTTTCTTCCCAATACTTGGTTCGGTTTTACAAGAGGCCCCTTTACTACTGACGTGGTCTTTCTAATAAAAAATAAATTTGAAGCCTAGAAAAGAAAAAAGTATTTTGGAGTATTCTGTGATCTATCTAAGGAATGCGGTTGTGTTCAGCATGAGATATTGGACAGGAAATAGTACCTCTATGGCAATAGGAACAGTGGTTATTTGTATAATAAACAGAATTCAGAGAGTTGAGGTGAACGAACAGACCAGTTGGAGCTCCGATTGGGAGTCCCCCAAGAAACAATCTTAGGCCCACTTTACTTTCTTGTTTATAAAAGATCTCGGTACTTTTGTAGACAAACATAACGAGATAATATTCTTTGTTAATGATATTTTTTTATATATAAAGTTAAAAAGTCAGGTAATCTTAGGTAACGACGATGTAAACGAGGCTCTCTCTCAAGCAGTGCATTGATTTATTGTTAAGAACTTGTCAGGTACTTAATAATAAAAAGTCAAAACTTTTACATTTTATACAATAAGCGAATATTTTTTTACACACTTGCAAATCAATATTCTTTTACATAAGAATACTGCCAAATTATTTTATTATAGCATTATATGCTACTCTGGGATTGCGCCGCTGATGTAAATATCATTCTATACAGCAGAGCTATGCATGCAATTTACAATCTGAGCCCTAGAAATTCTCTAAGAGATAAGTTTAAGCAAAACAATATAATCACGGTAATCGGGCAGTAGGTATACTTTTGAAAATATTAACTTTTATATAAATACTGATAATTTTGTTAAGCGTACAAATATCAATACTTAGGACAAAATAAGCTAACGTTACCTACCAGTAACTCGACTCAAAAAAGTGAGGAAGTTTATCATGGAAGGTTTATATTGATAAAGGTACAGTTTTCAACAAGCTCCTCCCAGCAAACGTGAAGTATTAATGATTAACCGATAATTTAGACAACTAGTATTGGTTTTCTTATTATTATTTTTATGATATCTAATGGTGATAGGTGAATTCTTTAGTAAATAAATACAGCTTTACATACAGTACGCTATTCAATGATTGTAACATATTTGTTCGATAATAAAATAATCTGTACCTCCCAGTACCTAATGTAACCGAATCTTCGGTACTTTAAATAAGAGCATACAGATACGTTTAGAAGGAACATTTGATTATATTGTGAAAGTATAATAAGGACTAAAAAAAACAACCAATAAAACAATTCTTTTATAGAAGGAAAAATAAACCTTTAATAACATTAATAATAATTTAAGGACAATATTACACAGTCAATTTTAAAATACTGCTTTTTAAAATCTTATTTCAATACATGAATACTGAATTACAGTACATTTTAATGAGGACACACTCAGCTTTAACCAACCTCGCCGCGAAAAATATTCTACGGACAATAAATAAGAATACTTAGTCCATAATATTTACATCTTATGTACACTCACTTTGATGATTTCTACTTTGAAAGTCTAATTTTACTACCTAGTTATGATTAAGCACTTGGTATCTAGTCGAGAGCTTCTTGTCCCGTTTTTGGCAAGAAGAAGCAAAGAATTGCAGCAACTGAAAAGAGAAAATATACATTTAGTAGACATTACATGGTATGAATAATATAATAACGTTAAGTAGACATTTATTTTCAAAAAATAGAATTTGTTTATAATCAGGAAAATAACTAAATATCCATCAATGATTGTAATTGCATGCTAGTTTTATTTAATAATCAGAAATTCTTAAATTAAAAATTTGTCGTAAGTTAGACACTCACTGAACAGGAATGCTGAGAAAAGTACGATGGGCACAACGCAATTGATGTCAATCAGGTAACCGAAAGACAGGTTGCCGATGAGACCGCCACCTCGACCAGCTGTCAGTGATAGTGCAGCAGCCATTACCCTGTAAAATAAAGATGTTTATATCTAGATATTCTCGAAATAAAAAGTTATTTCTATATGAATATATCGCCTTGTATTTGTAACTTTTTTAAATTCTTGAGATTCTTTTACCAACTTATAGAAAAAAGCAAATGTGTAAGTAACTTACCTAAGGTTTGTTGGAAATAGATCCACTAGCACACAGAATACCAAACTTATAGCTAGCGATGTGAGAGCTTCGAAAATACACGACAACACTAAGTTCTGAGTCGAGTTCTGCACGAAGTACAGTCCCACGGTAGCTAGACCCGCGCATCCCAATGAGAAAACTAAAAAAAAATATATATGAAACAAACAGTCACAAGCAAATACGCTTTAGAAGACTTTTGTCATAAAACGCAATTATTAAGCACATAAAAATAAACTTACTAAGGAAAAATTTTGCTCCGAGTCTGTGGACGCATAGTGGTAGCCACAAAGAAGTTGGTATACAAGCTAGACCGACGATCAAAGTATGCATGTACACACTCTGGTCTATAATTTTCTCGCAGTCGTATGGGTCTTTGTTTGTTGTGTTATTTCCCTCGCTACCAGCCACCACGATACCAGATACGTCACAAACTGACGCAGATTTGTGTGGGAATTTATGCTCAAATTCTTCGTAACGGTTGAATAATTCGGGAAACCAGATCATGAGAGTATAGTAGCTGTAAAGGAATAATCGAGAGTTTTAAATGCAAACTTTTTTTATATGCAAATTCATACAGGAAGCCGAATAACTTACCTAGTAGTTAAGCCAAACTGAATAAGGCATGTTAGTATTGTGTATTTTAAGTAGGGCGCCTTGCACAGAGCCTTAGTCTGAGCCCCAATTTCAGAAAATAATCTCCTCAAATCTTTTGGTTTACGCATGCTCAAGCTTCGAACAGATTTTTGAGAGCTTTGTGACGCCACTGATATAGTTCGTACTTTCTCTTTTAAACTCTTAATCTGTAATTATAAATCTTTATTAAAATAACATATTTAAAACATATAGCAGTAAAAAAATGGACAAAACACAATTTAACACAGCTCAATATAAGGTGTAACCGGTAACATCTTTGAAGAACACTTACAGGGTAGTTATCGGGATCATCACCAGTATTTTGTTTATAAATACTTTTGAGGCAGGCGAGTGCATCATCGTAATCACCGCACTCCATCATGAATTTAGGGCTCTCTGGGAAAGTGAAAAGCCAGAGGCCAAGCAGTATGGAAGGAACTCCGCAAGCTGCCACGAACCAGTTCCATGAATCGTATGAGAAAGCTCCACTTTCCATACGAATGCCCTGGATTGGAATGATGCCCCACGCGATCACTGAAATAATTTGATTAAGTTCAATACAAATATCAGGTAATATCTCAGAAATGTATGTGTCTCAGGATATTTTTTTTAAACTTGGAACAAAAAAAATCATCCTTACAAGGCAATAGAATAACGCCAAGGGTCCAGAACATTTCCATCCAGCAGAGGATCTTCTCTCTGTACTTGGTTTGTTGGAATTCTCCTAAGTAAGGAAAACAAATTCCCATAGCTCCAGCAACACTATTAAAAAAATATATATATTTGATTAAAACTATCATATAACTCATAAATTAAAATATAAATGAGAAATATATCAGTTACTTAATAATAGAGAATTAATACAAAAAACTTACGAAAAACCGTTAATGAATCTACATGCCATAAAAATTGGCAAGATTTGGACGAACGAAGAGATAATTCCAACAAAACCGTCGATCAACAGGGTGGAGACCAACACCACCTTCCGTCCTTTGGTGTCAGCCAAGCAACCCCAGAAGTAAGAACCGATAACCATGCCTAAAATAATAAGGTTAAGGGATGTGTACTTTGGAGTTTGTGTTTGTGTCTGCGTGGTTTGGAGTTGATATTTCATTAATTTTTAAAGATTCAAATATTGGTGATGGAATTAAATAGATATTATAATTGAAATCACTGATGAGAAAGTTAGTGAGTTTTTCAGTAACTATTTTAGTTTTCATCAACTGTAATGTAATAAGAATAAGGTGTTATTTATATATGTTTCAATATAGGCTATATTACCTAACATAGGGGCGGCAGTGAGCCAGCCCTTGTCTGCTGATGTCATTTTGAAGTCGCATGTTGCAGCCGGGAGTACGAAGGATATAATTGTTATACCGATCGCCGTGTTAGCATAAATCAGCCCTGATATGGCTAGCAGGCAGAAATGGAATCGGCCAAAACCTGTAAAAATACATAATATTATGACGTTTTATTTTTACATTTTGGTATAATAACAGCTTAGACAAGACAAGAGCAAAAAGTCGAGGATTTTTAAAACTTACTGACTTCCTTTTAAGCTAGACTTGAAAAAAAACATAATCGAAGTATTTTGAGTTAAAATATACTGTAGTTCGAACGAAACATAATATCTTACCGGTTGCTGATATCGCAGCTTCGAAATCCGCACCATGTTCTAAGAAGTCTAAGCCTATAACAATGAAATAATTCAAATATTAATTTACATGTAACTAAAAATTTTTTGTAAATTCTAAACACAACTTAACTGATAACACAGGTCTTATAGTTCTTGCTACCGTTAAATGAACCTCAACGCTCATTTTTGACAAAACATATTTATTATATATAAATATAATAAGGAATAGTATTTATGAAATTATTAAATTCACTTCATTATCACCAATATTCACACTCGTATTATAATTAATTGTTAAGTGTCAGAAAGGTTAATATTTTCTAAGATTACCCACAAATACATTAACATGGTATTTTTGGCGTACACAAGTGATCTCAGGTATTGATTTCTAGTGGAAAATATATAAAAAATAAACAAATAAATGGAAACTAACCATAAAATTAGGTGTAAGTTAATTTAGACAAAGAGTCATAAAAAGTATGTAAATGGGGAAAAATAAAACGCAAATGTAGTATTGTAATTTCTAAAGCAATGGTTTTTTAAAGCCATTACTAGGAATTTGTTTTTATCAATAGTTGCTCAAATCTAAAGCATTTTATTGCGATGATTGCATAATTTCAATTATGTGTATAAATTTTATAAAAAAAGTATCGAGTTATACCGAGGCTAAAGTACAATAGAATCAATATAGCTGGTAGTCAAACAGTATTAAGATATACTTAACTATTTAAAAGTCTTTAAGCCTAAAACTTATCAACCATGGTTTCAGGTTTTTTATCCTTCTAGCTTAGGGATATAATATGGCGAAATATAACATGAGTGTTAAAGCGGGAAATTGCATCATATAATTAATCTTTGTCAATATTTTTATCTTTATAGATTGTTCATTCATTCATAAATTGTTCATTTGTGGGTAAACCTACAAATGAACAATTTATGAAGATAAAAGTGATATTTATGGCAGCTCTAAGACTATACAAAAAAAACTTTTGTAGGAAGATTTATTATGTTGATTGTTTAGTTTTCCCAGGCTGTAGGGTTATTATCATTTATTCTTATTTACATTTTAATTGTACTCTTTTTCATATAGACGCCTCTGTACTATTTTTGATATATACGACCTGCACTTATTTTCAAATATACGCCGCTGCATATTTTTTTATATATATGCAATTAAAATTAATAAGGAGTGATGTTTTAATTGCAATCGTATAATCAAGCACGTAATCATTGATGATTGGAATTGATAGTTTCAATTTATAAGCTTTTGAAACAAAAACAACTTTTTGTAGCTTTTAGCAAAATAATACTATAAAGTAAAAGAAGATCGTAAAAACATTGCCTTGTTCCAATTGTTGCTACGCTTTTACTTAAATTAAATGCTATTTCTATACCTAAAGATATTAATAAGTTACCAAATAGTGATGTCTGAGAGCTATATCACTGGGCGATATCGAAGTTTGTCAAGTGCTTCGGTTATGAAGAATAAAGATCATCTTATCATGAACACGATAAACTTGGATTATGTAGCGAATTATTTATATTGTGAAATTTATGTCAAAATCTTTAAAGATTTACAAACAATTGTTACATTCAACAAATAAAAATGTTAAAAATGTTATGATATGTCAATTTGAATATTCAGGTAAAAAATGTAAGTTCCTAAAATACAGTTCTTTTTTACATTTTTAAGAGGGTTGAATTTACAACCAGCACAATAAATTAAGCTTTCTATAACATTTTACGCAGTAGTGAGTTAGGGGCTCTGATATTTTAGTGCAGATTTCTTCTCATAAACATAGCTGGACATATTTGACTAGCAACTTCGCTCACAGAGGAAGGAAGATTGGGAATACTTAGAAGAATCCTATAGCAAAGTTAATTAACAGTGGAAATACCCTCGTACCCTGTGATAATTGAACTGAGCATAAGCGAAGCTCTTAACCGTTCATTACGCTGTTTTACGACTGCGCTAGCTTCGAAACCTCTGAACATGATACGACAAGATATTCATGATTTTCAGCCGGGAATAAGAACTTTTATTAGAGATGGTTCCAAAAAAAATAAATTTAAAAACGTCAACTAGAAAAAAAAATATGGCAAAAAGATTTTTGTCTATGGGAGTTCCCATAGACAAAAGTTGTTAAATCGTCACCCGCTTGCATCAGTGTTAACTGCAAAATTTATTGCTAAATTTAGTAGCATAAAAAAGAGAAGTACTCAGCTTAATTCCCGCAGCGCAAAGTGGCGGATCCTAGTGATAATGATGGTCAGAGGTTTTTATCTCAATAACTTTATTATTTCCGGGATGAA
This sequence comes from Napeogenes sylphis, assembly GCA_959347405.1. Classification (NCBI taxonomy): domain Eukaryota; kingdom Metazoa; phylum Arthropoda; class Insecta; order Lepidoptera; family Nymphalidae; genus Napeogenes; species Napeogenes sylphis. Next base: position 20,570,227 of record OY365788.1, on the reverse strand, counting down.
GGTAACCTATGTAAAATAACTTTTATAGATCAAAATTACATCTGTTTAAATTTTCATGCCGATCCATCAATATGAGTGCTAAACGAACAAACATATAAATCCCTTATATTGTATCATTCAGTTTGTAATTTTATTGTAAGCTATAAGTTTTTTTTTTAATAAGAATTTATTAAAAAAACATTAAAATTTTAACAAAAAATTATCTAGATCTAATATAAAAATAGAATACTAAAATAGTTTTTATTTTAAGATACTGCAGTTCTAGTAATAAATTATTTCATTTGATATACAATTGTAAAGTTAAATAAACCAGTACTTGATGTTATCTTATCTCTGTTAGTAGCTTATTTACTTATTTACTGGAGCTATAATAATCAATTTAAATTTGAGATGAAGTATTTTACCGTTGTAAATAAATCACAGTGACATTTCTAAACATAAAGTTATCAGTGTGTAAGCAAATTTGACAGTGACACTTTCAAATTATGCCAATGTACGTCAAGGACACTTACGAAATGTACAGTAGAGTACAGTAATAGTAGAGTCGATTAATCGGACTAATTGTTGTCGTAAAGCATTCGGACAATCGGAAATCCGGATAATCGAATATATAAAAAAAAACATACATTCGATTGTCAGATTATTTTATTATTATAAAGGTTTTGTGTAGTAGTTCATAATGTTATAATTTTATATAAAAAAAAAACAATACATATTAACGAAAATCGATCTGTATGTAATTAATATGAGGCTGAGGATATTCGAATACACGCTAGCCAATAAAAGAGCAGGATTTTTTTGTTATCCTCGCCCTTAATATAATAGTATATATATAATAGTAGTCCGGATAGTCGCGAATCCGGATAACTGAGGGCCGAGTTTAAACCAATTTAAATCATAGTTGAATCATGCATCATGGATTCAGAGAAACAAGCTGAATCACCTATTTGTTACAAACTGATAAGCTAACTAACAGCTGATAAAATATTAAGATCAAGAAATCTTATCATATTTTTGATAAATATGGGTTTCTTGGGGATGCAGATTTATTTAATTAGCGAACTAATTAACTAAAAGCTGATATTGAGAAGATTATTTTGTGTTTATTTTGAACAATGATTTAATAATTGCAGCTTTCATTGTATTATATTATTACTATGGTCCATATTAGGCTTTGTTAATGACACTATTGTTTGATCAAGGACATCAATATGAAAATATAATTTAGCTTCCAGAGGTCTCTTTATAGGAGACAGTATATTTTTCCGGCCATTATAATAGTATAAAATAGTTTTATATGTTTGTGTCTTTAGTTTAATTCACATAAAACAAAATATTGATGCTATAAACATAATGTAATAATATTTTTAGTGTATTGTAATACTTTATATTTTATCTCTCAACAGGCTAGTTTGGTAGAGTCAGCTAAATATTAAAAAAATAATTTTAAAATGCAAGTATTATTCATATATCATAAAAGGTTTATTTAAATAATATATTTCATGGATGACTCGTTATTAAATTAAGTCAAAACGTATTTTTAATGTCAGCTGAAATAATTATATTATTACACCCTTATTTTAAATCAACTTGTAACTTATTTTTTTTATTCTAAATTAACGAAATTAATAACGACATAATATTATGAAATTATCTCTAATCTTTCGTATAAATTAAAAAAATATTTCAGAGTAAGCTTAAAACTGTTTGTAAAATAGTTAAAATTACAAGACCTTAATATTATTAAAATTTTCCAATATGAAAAGCAAGTTTTCCACTAACTTAATAATCCTCTTGTATTCCATTATTACAATACATCGAAAATAAATTAATTTCATAATATAGATATTTTATCATAAATTAAATTTCTGTTCCATATTTTTTTAAAAAGAATTAGAATTTATAAAATGGAAATTCTCCTGTCAACTGTTTCTCGTATGAATAAATGCAACTCAGTTAAATATCAATGTCATAAAGAATGTATGACTAGAAATATACATTTGCAAAATAAACAAAAACTGGTCATTGATGATATTGGCATGTAAGTATTTAAAATCAATCCTGGTCAGTCATGCGAGTGATGTCTGTTTTTATAAAACAATAAGTTTTTAAATAATCTGAAGATATATTCTCGTCGTTTGAGTGACGGGCGTGTGGTTTCCGATTTTCTTAAAAATTTTCGCGGATATTGTTAAGGTTTCTTTGTACGAGGCCAAATTTACTGAACTTGGGTTTTCAACGTCATTCGTGTTGCATAAAAATGTTAATGAAGATTTGCTGGGAATATAGATTGTATAATTAATAGTTATTGTTTTATTTTTAAAACATATTCGAACATCGAATTTTAATCTGTATTTAACTTACTGATTTAATAAAGCAGGTTTTATATACTTCTTTAGGAATATATAATTTAAAAATAAGACTATAATACTTTTATCAAATAAAATTAAAAAAATATATATAAACTCACCCATGTTTAAACAATTTCACTTCACTATTAAATTAAATTAGATTAAAGTCCGGTTGAGATCAAACACTTTTTTTTAACTACCGGTGTTGCATCGTCACATCAGCAAGTGCGCAGACGCAAGAGCTCTAGACCCTGAATCAAGGATCGCGTGTTGCCCACAGAGGCTTCTAAGCGAATGTAGACTCGCTACCGGCTCCTGCCGAAGATTCCTTCCACTGATAACGATAAGGTCGGCCGATCGCTCATCTCCTCTTATCTAGACGGCTGACCATCGATCTCTTTGCATGACTTCTAGGCCGTCTTAATTTGCTTACTACAATAGTTACGTAAGTAAGCTCTACGTCACTTTGCAAGTTTTTGGTCCTGTTTCTAATTGCTCACACATTCGCGACACGGTTTTGATTGATATCAGATGATAATGGCGCGTACCTTGATATCAGTCTTAGCAATTATATGAAAACGGAGCGCTTAACGAGAATACTACCAGCGTAATGATTATTAAATTGCGAGATTTTATTTATATACTTCAACATCAGGAAATACATAGCTTTGAAAACAGCGGCCTTTCTTAGAATGCAAAATAAACTAACGTTATCTATGTACGTGTCGGATTTAAGTTAAATGTATTCAAATATTATTAATATTGTTTCATGACACTAAAAATGTAATTTCGCTACCGTTTCAGAGGTCAATTGGATTACTACGGGGCTAAGCCTATTATGGTACTATAAAGCAATATCTACACTGTTTTAGTAGCGACGTACATGTTGTAGTAAGTAATGTACGTAATGTATTATGTTGGAGTCACCGTGTTTTGAATATATTGTATTAGTTTGTACATTTCGTTATATTAGAAACTGACCCAATTAATTAAAAAAAAAACATCTTTTTTTTAAATAATGTTTGATATGTTGTTTTTACACGTATAATGAATTTATTGTAAAAAAATGTTGTTTGATTATTTTTTTCAAGAGTTTTCAATACCAACCAAAATTTAACAATTATCCAGTCCAAGGGAAAAGAGATATGAGTATTTATTTAGTAGAGTTAGTCAAATTATTTTGTCATCTACTTTTAATAGTCTCAAAGATGATAAAAAAAGAGTTCAGGAACTCTGTACTCTACAATTCCGTTGACACATTTGTGTATAATAAAACGAACGATAGATAACGTCTATTAAAAGACTAAAAAATTGTAATTAATGTTATCAGTTAAAAAATAACACAAAATATCTTTCGAAGAACCCAATATTTTCAGCTTAAAATATTAAAAAGAAACAATAAAAAAGCAATAGAATCACCTTAAATGGGCAAAAACATTCAAAAGCATATTCCGTAAAATGCAATTTATTTGAAAAGTCACCATTTTAATCAACCAAAGTATTTTATCCCCAAGATGTCCCACGGGAGAAACTGTAAGAGAGAAGTTTAATGAACATCATAAGGCGATTTGTTTTCCCCATAGACTAAAATAACTTGCTATAAATAATCAAAATAAATATTTTGTTCTGGGAATAAAAGATTCATTTGTTTTGCTCTAATATTTAGTTTCAAAGAAAATAGAATAACTTTATAAAATGTTAGACGTTCTCTTATTTATATTTAACTTTGTTGGGTTGTAAAAAGACATATATATCTCATTTCATAGTAAGTTTTTAAAATATGTAAGTACATACATATGCCATTAGAAATTATTGTCACAGATCATAGGAGCACCGACTAAAGAGGCTCAATTTACTTGTCCGTGTACAATAATATAATTTATAGCGACAGTACGAATTCTCAAGCCGTATAAATAGGTTTTCAAGATGGCTTGAGCCAAGCAATAGGCATAAAACTGCAGCTATGGGCTAGCGCGACATGGATAGTGACACTCTTACAGAAGAACAACATAAATTCAACAACAACATAAACTCCCATCCCTTCCCTTTTTTTATAGCTTCAGCAAATTTTTTGAGTGACACGGATCTATTGAAATGGATGTGACATTGATGTATTGTCTGAATACCAAATGCCAGGTGCAGTCAGGGCGGGATGTTAGTCATAAGAAAGTATGTTTTTTTTTACAAATCACGACGGAATCAGAAATTAAATATTTTTTTAGGGATTTGAGAAATATGCTAATAAATTTCTACCTGGAGCAAAGCAAAACTATAACAGAATGAAAGTTAATAAATTTGGTAAACCTTTCATATACAAACATTAAACATGTTAAGAAGAGACACAGATATGTAGCTTCATTTGCATTCTCTGTTTTTTTGACGGACAGATTTTAGACTAGCTGCTCTATGTATAGTAACCCTATGAATAATTTTATTTTATTATATTGTTGATATAATATAATCTAAGTAATATCACTGTGCAAATTACACACAATCATCTAACCCCTAAGTAAGCAAATTATTTGTTTGTGTCAAGGATGTTACAAATACATAGAAATACATATTATAAATACTGCGACTATAGTGAATGAACGACCAAACCCCGAAATACAGACATCTATGCTCACATACATGCCCTTCCCTGTCGGAAATCGAACCCGAGTTCTATTGCGACGTTATACACAGGCGTCTGCGCAACCCCTCGACCAACGGGGCCTGTTCAAGTATCATCTAGATGGTGACATCTGACACAGTTGACACACATCTCAAGTGAATATTAAAAAGGTAAGATTGGTGGCAAAATAAGTTTTATTTTATTTAATCTATTTTGTAATCATTATTACAGAGCAAAGTCTAATAATTCTCATACTTCGAAGAAATTACACTGAATTCTCATACATATTATTTTTACCCCTATAACTGATGCCTTGGGACTTAAATACCAATACGACCTTTAAGCCTGATCACGGTCTTTAATAATAATAAAAACAAAAACAACCTCATAACCAAATACGTTCATAATTATAGGGGTTCGTGTACTTTTTCAATTCCGACACAGATAACTAAGTTTAATGCACATTTTCGAAATATTACTCAATTTATTCCAATACACTTGTTAAAGTATTTTAATGCAACATAGATTTTACGAATTTACAAATAAACCTACCTAAATACTAAATCTACCTCACGCCCGTGACATCGCCTGCGGTAAAAGAAACAGTCATATTAAAAAGATGTTAGAAGATCGAATATTTTCGATCTTCTAAATCTTATCTTTCTATTGGTCAATCAGATAGCTTTCTGGGATAACAGGTACCCTATGTCCTTTAATTGTTTTCAGTGCTGCCAATATGAATCCATAATTTCTCAGATCATTTTACTAGTTAAGGCACGAAAGCGACAAACAAACAAATTTATTTCTATTAACATATAATTTATATTTGTTTCCCTTCGATAGCACCTGCAATAAGCGTTATTGTAGTGAAACATCTTTATCGGGGTTGGAAAAAAAAATTGTGTAACATTTTTTCGTTACGCGTCACATTTTTCCGTTACGCGCCATCTTTTTTGAAGTGAAACTTCTTTATCGACAGATGGGATAAAATTTTATAGCAATGTCCAAAAATTATGACGTTTTTCTGTTACGCGCCATCTTTATTTCTAAGTCACATTTTTCCGTTACGCGCCATATTTGAAGTGAAACTTTTTTATCGATGGATGGGAGAAATTTTATAGCAATGTCAAAAAATTGTAACGTTTTTCTGTTACTCGCCATCTTTATTTTTGTTTAAACTTTATCTAATTTAGCTTAACTAGCCATTCCTGTAAAGTTGTAATTAGTGAATCATTTTTCAAAAAATTATGTCGTAAAGAAGTTTTACTTCTTACATGTGTACACTAATACACACACACATATTTTATATTAAATAGTGTCTAGTGTAGTATCGTAAAAAACTACTACTACATCGTACTAATAGTAGGCACGATGTGTAACACTACTCAAGGCTTTGCAAGGCTTTCCGTCGGTCAAGTGCGCCTACTTGCCATGTATAGGTCGAGCGCTACAGGAAAAACATCAACGACTTATGAGTTCTAAACTCATCATTAGAGAAGATTGTGCTGAGGAAAACTATTTAGAATTTGTTTGATATGTTTTAAATGTCATAGATAATATCGCAATATTTGATAAATAAAAAGTTACGCAATCATCCTTCTTTTGTTAAAATAATAATAATAATTTTAATATGATTAAATATTATAAAAAATATTTACCAAAAGAATTAAGAAGTGAATCACATCTTAACCAAGAACAATCATTCGCTAAAACTGCTCTTATGATTTTCCGTTTCATGTTGTTTTGAACAAACCAGAGACATTTTTATGTATTCGTATATGTAATAAATACGCTCCCCATTAAATTGTTGTAAGTATTTGTATGCAAAACATTTGCTATCGTGACCTTTGAGATCAATTTCGACCTACCGTGAATTTAACAATCGATGTCCTCAAGTTATACAAAATAACATTAAATCATTTGAGAAGGACGAGAAATTCACCTTGACAATTGCATTAAAAAATAACTGCTAATACAAAGTACTAAAATTATAACTTATGTTACTGAAAATATATCGAAAGAGAAATCAGTGAATTACTTTGTTTTCGTAACATCTCGACAGTTGTCTTTGGAAATAGCAACAGTACATTTATCTTGATAGAAAACTTGATTTTAAGAAAAGATTTATCTTTTTCTTTCAATCTAATCTTATGTAAGATATATATTTACATATTACGTAGGAAATTTATTTTGTAACATGCAAAGAGGTCGAGGCCCGAATTGTTTGTTTCCTTTAAGGTTTTTATTATTCCGCCAGCAACGACTCCGACCCTCCGATATTACGTGGCATGATTATTACCAATTTATCAACACCTCTTTGTATTGCTTTCATAATATATTAATATTATATGGAAAAATAATTAATGAATTATAAGATATAAATGCGCCTTAAATAATATAACAATCTAATGTGAAATACCCTTTAAAACTTTGACATTACATTTAATTTGTTACATTCAAGAAATGAATGATAAATTAATAACAACGTTTCAAAATATGTTAACTATTATATCGTAACATCAAGCGTTTCTTTCTTTATTAATCTGCTTGAAGTTAACACTTTCGTGGACAGGTATTAAAAGAATACTATAGGGATGCGTACAATACCCCGAATGTTAAAACGGTTGAAAAATATACCGTCATGACATTCGCGAATTTGGAGATACGCGGTTAAATTTTCCTTTTGTAATTTCTTGTTTTATTAATTGACAATACCAAAAATGTTGTTTCCCATATTTTTGTACATATCTGACTAGTAGTACTACTAATAATAGTTGACTATTATTGCTCTCTAAAAAAAATTTTATTGTTTTGTTTTACGTTTATTTTATTACTTAAAACAATTATAAGTATTTTTTATATTATTTTTATGTTGTACCAATATGTACAGAAATATGACATATCCATATTTTCATTACGGTATTTTGAATATGTTTTTGCTCTATAATAAATTTATCGTTTTTTTTTTAAGATTTAATTTTAAATTATATTCATTTTGGCGGCAGTTGGTTTATTTTAGATGAGAAGGAAGGAAGATGAATAAGGGAAGGTTTTGAGAATCCAATTCTGTAACCGACTGCACAAAATGTAACTATAATGGTTATGATAGGGGCTATCCCAGATAAAACAATCCTATCCCGGTCAATTCAGTCGTTATAAGTATAACCACTAAATAATCTATTATTTAACAAAACTTGCGTATACGAATACATATAATAAATCGAATGTAATGGGAAGTAATTTTTTTATTTACGAAAAGGATGTAGAATCGAATGACTAATTGATCTACTTTATATGGTTTCTGTCACATACAAGTATATTATATTTCCGTTGCTTTAAACTTCCCATTTAACTTAGTAATAGTACTATTAGCTACTGTAATTATTTTTATATCAAGATAATGATAATCATTGTAATATTTAATATGCTATTAATCAAATAAATTTAGTTTCCAATAGTAAAGCAATTTTGCTTTTTTTTTTATTTTAACAAAATTTTTTAAATTTCAAAAATTTTTCATAAAATTTCAAAAATGTTCTATAAATGTTGTTGGCGAATTAGAAGAATGATTTCGTTACAATGTAATGAAAAAATTGCATTCGCGCATTAAACCACCCGTGGACGTATATTTCTATATGACTTTTTTAAAGAGATGATCCCAGAAAATTATTTTCTTTTCCAATAAAAAGCATAGTTCAAAGACTGTTCTATCGCGCAAAAAAGCTCAACCGATCATTCATCTCGGTAATCTTGGTAAATATTTTTTTCCTGTTCAATGCTATTACTAGATTCAGTATTGGATTGCCTTTTCAAATTTTTAGACGGCTGTCCGACATAACAAGGCTGTTTTTTTTACATAAACGGGTTAGCGGGTTCAGTCGCTGGTAAAATCTAGTATACATATTAATACAGGGTTATTTGTAATTAATTGGCCTTTTCTTGCAGGCAGCCTCTCTACATCAATCCCAACAACATTTGTTCTAAGACTACAAATCTTGATAAAAAACGTAAAACAATGAAGCAAAAAAAAAATACTCCCTCTTTTACTTATTACTCTGTATGTTGTAAGAAGTACTTAAAAAGTCCACGCCCATACCTACGCTCAGAGTTAATGCCAGTTCAGAGGCAACAATTAAATTTTGTATGGAAAAACTTACATTTTAAAAAATCGTAGAACAAATATTGTTGGGATTGATGTAGAGAGGCCACCTTTTGCAGGCAGCCGCAAGAGGTGGCCAATTAATTACAAATAGCCCTGTATATTTAAGATAATATTATCAGTTTGTTATTATTTATACCTGTATTATAATTATAGCACAAACCAATCGTTGTGTTTTCTCATTAGTAAGTAATAGGTAAGTCAAATTAATGAATTTTCAGGAGTGAAAGCACCTTATATATAAACTTATCACACCAAATCTTTAAAGGATTTGTCAGTTAGTTTGGTTGTATTTGAATATATTGATATTTTTGGTTTTCCTGTAAAAAATTAGCATTCTCACAAAAAATATCATATATTTTGCCTTGGTTAAAAAATGGTGCAATTGTCTTCTAAATCTAATAATCTACATTAAGCTAACATGTTATCTATAGATGTTGCATGGTTAGTATTTTATTATATGCATGTATAAATACTATATGTTACACTGCAAGACATACGATTTATACTACATGTACGATACCATACGACAAGATATATACAAACACGAACAAAGACATGTGTTTTTAAATAATTCCAGAACTTAGAATCTAAAATCTAGTTCATACAATTTATATATATATAATGTATGAAGTTTTTGTATGGTATGACGTAAAAAGTTTAGTCATGTCTGATGAAGCCCTGCTAGTTATTGATCCTATTAAGAATGCTTAGTTAGTTTTAAAGTCCTCTATCAATAACGCTAGCCTCATGTATTTTATTACAGTTTTATATATTGACCTGCTATTAGTTTATTATTTTAAAGTAATAATAATCTTAAATAAATTATAAGTGGGCCTCTATGCTATATATGATCTGTTGAATTGCATGCGAAACACAAACATTATTATTTTTATACAACTAAAATTATTAAAGAAATACATCACAGTTTTTATTCAACGTTTAAGAAGTTGTTTTCTTCGATTGTATTTGTCAAAAATAAACACAGAAGCAGGAAGCTTATCAGCTACATCAAACAAATAGGTTCTTAAAGACTCAAGTTCTGTTTAGATACTTAACTGTGAAGCCAAATATAGTACCTTGAAAACAATTTGTTTGAATATGACTAAGTTATTGTTATGACATATTTATAGATTTTTATTGAAGATACATATTAAAATAATAATATCAGAACAAATTACACACATTGATCTAACCCCTAAGCAAGCAAATTATTTGCTTGTGTTAAGGGTGTTAGACAATGATATAAATACAAAGAAATACACATATAAACACTGAGAATATATTTAATAAACGACCAAACCCAGAAACACAGACATCTATGCTCATCACATAAATGCCTGTCCCTGAATCGAACCCGAGCCCCATTGCGCCGTGATACGTTAGGCGTCTACGCTAACCACTAAACCAACGCGACGGGGCGGTTAATATTTATTTATTTATTTATACTTTATTGTACAACATAAAATACAATGGGCGGACTTAATGCTAAAGCATTTTCTACCAGTCAACCAATACAGCTAACAGAAAATAAAACGATGAGGGTACAAAATTAATAAACAAAATGGAAACACTTAAAGCTAAGAATAACAAAGGTGCTATAATAAACTAAACTATAGGTAATATATAATAAATATATACATATACAAAAATAATATAAACTAAATGTTAGCTTTTATACATGTAGTAGTTTGGTTTTGACTAAAAATAAAGATATAATTTGTTTATTTGACTAAAACAATTGAATGTCTGTATAGAAGTTTAATTGATAAAATAAATGTAATATTGGATACTGATTTGACTAGGAATAAGAAGTATATAAATCGCAGCTCGGTTAAGAGAAGGCATTGTGTGAAATTGGAGTACAAGTTGTGGGATGGTATTATTGATAAAAGTGTAACAGTTATAATAAAATATTTGTGAACAGTGTCATAAAGTGCTTTAAAGAATAGAACGACTGTCGTTGGCGATTCTTTGCGGTAAAAGAGCTCTAATATAAATATACATTAATAATAAATACCTAAATATATATATATATATGTACATAACAATAAAATAAATAAAGTATATAAATTAATAATTCACCTTAAACAATAATTATACAGGTAATTATAAATATAGGTAATGATAGGATATCAACGAAATAAACAAATGTTATGATCTCTCATGTAGATATTTTATGATGCCTTTTTTAAAAACTTGTCTGTTCGGAGCACGTCGAAGTATGTCAGGAAGGCTATTCCATAGTTTACAGCGTGTACTGTAAAGGAATAATATTATATGTATGATTTTTTTAAGTACGGTCTGTTTTAAAATGCGGCCCACTTTAAACATAATTTTGACAGTAGGAGGATTCACCTTTTTAATCCCAACGAGGTAAATGTTGTTGAAAATGGTAAAATCTGTTATAATTTAGAATTTGACAGATTTTGACAGAATTTTGACAGATTTTGACAGATTTTTTAACCCTAATTTCAAACAAAAAATTGTCCTGAAAAAATGCAATCTCTTTAAAAGGTTAATATTATGAAGAGTGCATTACATTTTAGCAATCCATTTGATTTTTTTTTGACAATTCTCTGTGAGACCTGTTTCTCGTTGGTCTCCAATATCACCGGTCAGTGTACGAAGTCCAGCTTGGATATGCTGTATCTGTACTGGTGGTGCTGATGCAGCACATGCTGATCTGCTGATGTAGCAGCTTACATGAGGTGGTATAATCACAATTTATATTTGTATTTTTTCTCTCGAATAGTATGAATGTAAGGAATAAACTGTTGTATTAACTTTAACCCAATCAAAAACATATTATTAATGTCAAAAACTACTCCATGCTTTGAAATATAATATATGAATGAGCAATTCCATTTTGAAATAATTAATAATTCTTTTTCAACAAATGACGCCTCAATATATCTGGATTTTCCAAATTTTCCATATCGGTTATCTGCGACATATATATTTTTTGTTTAATTTATGTCATAGCGACATTTTTAGTATATGAATTTACTATAATACAAATTTAATACAATAAATGTTAAGATTGTATGAAAAACCTTACACGAATATAATACAATCGTATAACAAGATCATGCTTCACTTTGGCATAAATAAATAATATCGTATAATTGTATAATAATATAATATGAAATAATTTCAAAAAAGCATGCCGGTTATTTACAAATATGCTTAGCTATTTCAAATGTTATCCCGTTTTCTACTTTTTAAATATTTTTTTAAGAATATGCATAATAATTTAACGTCCGAATAAAACCGCCGATGGAGCCTAGTCTTCATTATCATGTAGAGATAAGCGACTCTCACTGTTATCAAAAGCAAAGACGGGAGCTGTCACAGCGAGATTGATTCACGAGGTTGACTCAGGAGACGTATGGAATTCGCATATGTTCAAGGCCGAGGAAGCCGTGAAATATCGTAAAAATACCGCTAATTTACATAGTAACATAATTATTTTAATGTGTAAAAAAATCTCAGATATACATATTTAAGTTACGTATACATTTACGTAAATTCTAGGATAAGGTGTACATACGTAACAAATTTTGTAACTCTAAATCAATGTGCGAACTATAGAATTTCCTGTTCAATGTTTAATTATCGCTGGTACAAAGATATTCAAATCAGCCTCTTTGAGTCGCAATTTTATTTTGTGTAGTCACGAAGGGTGGCTGTGTGGGTCGTGTCAAACACAGCCTTGCTAGCTATCACCATTGTAAGTACTACAATTCAAGTTTAAACAACAAATCCACATGCAAATAGTGCTTTGTAATTTATAGCTACTGGTAAATAGTTTGTAGATGTGCTATTGAAAAAGACTTACCTCTACGGATGTTACGTTATTATTGTAATATAAACACTATATTAAATAAAATATTACATTTATAATGTATTTTATTTAATAAATATTATACTATGCGACTACGAAACCCAAGCTCAAAATGTTTTTTAAACGTTGACCAAAATTGTCGAAAAAAATTAGGCGTATCTAATAATTTTCTTCTGACGAGAAACTTGGACACAATTTTTCGATTCTCTCCAAAATTACTTATTCTCTGGTACAAAGAATCAAAATTTCGATTTCATCTGGATATGATCGTCTCTTTATGATAACATATGTTACAGTTACATTTATTTATTATGTTAATTACATTTACAAAATTAGATTGTGGTACTTACGATATAATCGACCTAGAAATCCTCTTACATATTTTACTGCAAACATAACAGTGTCTCAGGACTTGTGACCGGTACATTTTAAGCAATTTTACACAAAAAAAAAATTGGAACACATCCCGTAAACAAAGTAAACTTTATAGAAAAATATTATTTTATAAAAAAAATATTATTTTGTAAAAAATATATAAAAGAAAAATAGCACAATTTTGACAACTATAATGCATAGATAATAGAAACAGCTTTAATGTGATCTTTCTGGGAAATTTAGAGGCTGGGTTTGCAACATGCGTTCTTTTAATAAAACCTTATGTGATGTTATTGTAACAAGAACATATACTTTTATACAGAATAAAAATAAAATATTATTTCATTAAAATTCTGTGGAGTCATTTTCTAAGCACATCAAATACATCCATCGATGTTTGTAGTTTCTTTATATTTTTATTATTAGAAATAATTTCTGTTTTTTTTAATATATTAATCCTATTTTATTGTACAATATAATTATATTGTCTTGGTATTAATATTATATTGTCTTGATAATCTAATATTATTATTTATGTGGGGTTTGCTAGAAGAGAGTATCCTAGCATACTCATTAAGACTCTGTTGTCCTCATCACCACATTAAGATGACTACAAGATCGCACTAATACTCAACCAGTTGGTCCAGATCAACCAAAGGCATTAAACTTACTTAACTCTTATTTTAAACTCACTTATAACTACAATAAATTTATTATACATATATCTTATTAATTGACACAAACCATGAACAACTACCGTCTAAAAAAATAATCTAAAGTATACGGTAAAGATATTTCCTTGTACAGTAATATATCGGTAAATTTCCATTTGACGGATATAAGGTATAGAAAGAAAGCAATAAGATCAAATAATCAGTTTATTTATATAGGACCTTCAAGAAAACAATCTGACGCCTCCTGGGATGCAATAAGTGTAATCCGCGAAGCGGACGACACGGATATTAAATTATGGAAGAGACTTAGAATATTAAACTCGAAAATTAAAATATTAAAAAAAAAACAAAGAAAGGAAAAATCTGTCACTTGTAACATTTTTGCTTGAAAAAATCGTTACTTGTGTTATTATTAAAACTTAAGCCAATGATTAAAAATAAATTGAGGAAAAATAATCAAAAAGTAAGAATGCGCCGTTAGAAACAATCTCAATAAAAATAAATAATTTAAATAAAGATATGGGTTATAAAGATATTCAGCTTATGACATCTGTTTCACATTAAATATCCACTTCACTTATTTTCCTCTCGAAAAAAAAATTGATTCCATTTAATTTATCTTCAGTACGTCAAAATTCCGTCTTTATTACGTGCATTTATATACACACTTAGAACTAACATTGCGTGTGTGTGTAATAGTGGGTATGTTTAGTTTTGTCTGTTTGTCTATTAATTTGTTTAATTTCACGCAAAAAACAACTGAATTAAAGCTAGGTTAGTAAAACAATACAATTTGATCTTTGAAAATATCTTTAAACATGTATAGCCATGTTAAGCTTATTTAAATTTATATAAATATAGAATGAAAAATAAACCGATACGGGCAGGGATTCGAACCCGCGACTACTGGGAAACCGTCCCGTCGCTCTACAAACTGAGCTACAGTATCGCTTTGATCTGTTAACACATACATACCAGAATGGTATAAGGAAAGAGTAACTTGTTATCATTGTACGTTTGTTTGACTTGTAACAAAGAATTTTCCATGGAAAATACATGTCGGTTAACTTCCGGAGTTATAAATCTAACAAACCCGCACATTTAAATATTCATTTTATTATGAATATTATTATAAATCATGGCCGTGCCTTTCTTATACTTACAACTTCTCCAGATACTTATTTTATATTTCTAACTTAGTAACTCTTAGCTAGTGTTGCTTTTAAAAGAAATACAATTATTGTGTCGGATTTTCGTACATATTATAATCAAGAATAACTATTTTTCACTTAACTACATTTTGTATAAAAAATCTTTGTACTACTATACAGGGTTATTTGTATTTAGTTGATCACCTCTTGCAGGCAGCCTCTTTACATCAATCCTAACAACATTTATTCTACGACTTTTTAAAATTAATAGTTCTTAAAATTTAAATTTTCCCATTCAAAATTTATTTGTTTTCTCTGAACTGGTAATAACTCGGAGCGTCGGTATGGCGTCCGAACGTTGATCTTTTAAGTACTTCTTAAAAAATACAGAGTAATAAGTAAAAGAGGGATCAACAATTTTTTTGTTTCGTTTTTTTGTGTTGTTCATCAAGATTTGTAAAAAGTTGCAGAACAAATGTTGTTGGGATTGATGTAGAAAGGGTGCCTGCAAGAGGTGGTCAACTAATTAAAAATAACCTTGTATACATAAGGATATTCTAAGACGAATTAACCAAGCTGTGAAATAACTGGTAAAATATGAGATATTATTTACAAACAAAGAAACATTGCTTTAGGTAAAACTGTAATGGAAAAAAAATAGAAATGTACCTAGAGATGTTAATTTTTTTTATTAACAACATAAACATATTTAAATGGTTAAATTTTTCGTAAAACCTGCATCGTGTATGATAAGGTTTAAGAATTTGTAAAAAGATAGGGCTTAGAAGAGCATACGTGTAAGATGCACCTCATATTATGTCAAAATTTGACAAAACCGCACCCAAATTAACACTAACGTAAGCGTAATGATAACCAGAAGTACTCTTAAACTAACTCAAAGTTGATGACATTTGTTGACATACATTTTGATCAGTTAATCTGTTGACACATATAAAGTTCCGATATTATTGTTTTGTTGTTGCCTACATCTTGATGTTAAATCTTATCTTTAGTTTTAAAAATATGTTTAACCTGTTTATTCATTTTAATGCTATTATTATTAGGGTATCATTGAATGAATACAGTTCTTAAAAGTTTGTATTTTATTCTATAATATACTTTTATTTAGTTTAAGGTGATAAATCAATAAATCTCGTGAATATTTGAAGAGGAAAATATCAAATTTATGCTAAGATAATTCTGTTGTATAAATGTTATCTCAAATATTCAGTTATCTGTATAAATAAAAAATCTAATAGATATACCAACATGACAAGGGATTTAATAGTAATCCAATTATTTTAGTTTGCTATGTCTTATTATGTCTAGATACAATATCATTATGAAAACCCAACACTTGTTTATTTTAAAATTGTATACATAATAATATTTAATGTTAGCTCTTCTAGTAACTCTAGGGCTAGTTAAGTTAAGCGTGAGTAGGGCGGGCGCCCGTGACCGAGGGCGGCGCGCGCGCTTCAGTCCCCTTCCGCTACCCAACAGTCCACTAGTCCGATCAGCGACTACCGAGCTAACAACTTCTCTCATTACTTCAAACATGCGTCCAATTTGAACAAACTTCGTTTGAAGTTTCCAACTCAGTGTTAAGTATTGAGTGATGGTGATAGTTTCGTGTTAAGTATGGCGGATAAATTAAATGAATATCAAGGGGTAACAGGCAGGTTACATTCCACGAGAGACAAGTGTAAGGAAAAATGGGAACAGTTTAAGGAAGAACATCCTCAAGGAGTACGGGAGGCTGTCAGGGATGCTCTATTTTCTATTCCCACCTCTGAGGGCCCTGAAAGAGTTGTACGGGAAGGTGAATACAGCGATCTATTTAGGTGAGATAAGCAACATAGATTTTACACAGCTGAGCTTAGATACAGCTTATCAATTCATAATTAACTATAAATATTTTTCGTTTTTTTTTACTTATATTGTTAGCTATTGACACATCATTAATTCAATTATTATTGCAATTTTATTAATTGAATTAAGCAATGTTATGTGCCATTCATTTGTATCTCATATTAAAGAAATTAACATCCACATTCTTAAATCTTATTGTATGATAATAAATATTTTTTTATCTTGTTCGTCTTTAATAATTATTACGATTGTTTGATTATAATTACTAAATTATGGATAAATAATTTTTAATTAGTTCCTAATTGTATTTTATATACGGAAAAAATATATACATATATGTAATTACAGGAGAAAGAATAAGCTTGAATTAATGAGGATTTCGGCTGCAGTAATGGGCATAGAATTTTCGTATGCTGGAGAAACCGCTTTTGTATCTCCAACCCTTCTTCAAATTGGGGTTCCACATCAGCAGATGACCCTCGTATGGGCTCTGTCACCATTGATAGGGTTCTTTATGACTCCTCTCCTCGGTTCACTTAGTGATAGATGTCAATCTAAATATGGAAGAAGACGACCTTTTATTGTATTATTGTCATTAGGAGTATTTTTGGGTAAGTATTTGGAAATAAAACATTTCGGTCATTTAAAAACAATAATCATTTTAATGATTATACAGATATCATTCATAAAACGTACTTAAAAATAAATTGTCTAAATCTAAACATCAATTAAATAATAATAAAAAACAAATAAATTGCAAAACACAAAAAAAAATCTTTTTAGTTAAAAAATTTACAAAATACAAATTGTATCATCTTTTGCTATAACAATTTCCAGGTTTAATTCTAGTACCAAATGGGGAGGACATAGGCTATGCCTTTGGAGATGAAGGTTATGTAAACAAAACTGTTGTCCCTTCAGCTCTTGGGCCTCGTAGTTCAGCCCTTGACGTCCAAGGCAACAATCACCATCCTTGGGGCGTGTTGTTTACGGTTTTGGGGACAGTTTTATTGGATTTTGATGCTGACGCGTGTCAAAGTCCCGCACGAGCCTATCTCCTTGATGTGACAGTTCCAGGTCAGATTGCAATATTTCTTTTAGCTACTATTTACTTTGCGGATTTTCTGATAACACTCTGTTTATTTTATGGTTCCTTGACTTGATTTCGTATTATTTAAAAAAAATACTAATTTATTTGTACATTTGCTTCAGTTACTTTATTAAATATGATAGCGTCTTGACGAGATGTAATCAATTTGAAAGTAATTTAATGGATCCTATTATTTTTTATCATAATCGCTTTCTATTTAATTTTTTTTTTAAGGAATTCTGACGGCGACTTTCGTTAGATATTGTAAGTATATTGTAGGTACATTCCAAATAATATTATAAACATAAATGTAAGTTTGTTTGCTTCTTACGCCAAAGGTACTCAACCCACGATCGTGAATTCATATTGTCATGTTGTCCGATGTACGGGGCACCTAACCATCTAGATAATAAAAATACTCACATACAATTAATAATTTTTAGACGGCCGTCTAATAAATAAGTTTTTTTTTCTACAGTAACTACTAAACGTAGTTCATATATAGAATATAATTTAATTTCAAAAATATTACTTATTGAGTTAGTTATCAAGGTATAATTTGAAAAAAATATGGTTTAAAAACTATAAATTTAATGTGTAGACCAATTGCTTACTTGAAGAGCGCACATTTGTTAATGCACAAAGTTAATGTACATTAAATGTAATGTGGTATGAATACTTTATTTATTAGTTTTGAGTATGGATTGTATTATTTACTCGAAGTGTTTATTTTTTATCTACATATATAAACACACTTATTCTGACAATCTTATCAACGCCTATATCTCTTGGGATATAAACTATTTTTTTTATGTAACTTCCGGTTAAAACGTAGTTGGGTTAAGGTTAGGTTATAAAAGTTATTAATTGTATATTACAAGTATTTTTTTTTGGGATGAAAGGTACCGATGGATGGTTAAGTAGTTTAGCTCTAAGAAAAAAACAATTAAAGCCACGTTTGTATTTGCAATATTAGTTAAAATGTCAATCTACCCACAATATCCAACGAAAGTCGGCATCAAAATTCCTCAGAAATATTTAAAATTAGAACGCTAATAAAATAAAAAGTAATAAGGTCCAGAAAATTAGTTTCAAGTTGATTACATCTCGTCAAGACGCTATCAAATTTAGTAAACTTAGTGAAGCAAATCTAGAAATAAATTACTATTTTTTATGAATAATATGAACTCAAGTCTAAATATTAAGACTAAATAAAATTCTACCCAATTTTTTTTTTATATATATAAATCAGAAACATATTTTATACGATTTAAATACTTAGCAATGCGGTTACCAAAAGTTAGTTAACTTAAACTATCTTGTTCTCAATATACTATTTTCGTAACTGTCTGGATTGTTATCAACAACAACATTACTAAAAAGAGATTGCGGAACATATTGAATTAACTTGAAGGTTATATTTTAACTATATTAGACCATAGCGTTCTTAACCTACTTTGATATACGAGTTAATTAAATTAAATATTTGTTGAACAGCCGCGTGATACTTGGTTCAACGTTTGCCGAAAACAAATGACTTAATCTTGCTGTGATTGATATGTCTCCACAGTGTTTATTCTAGTTTTTATCAGTGACTTTTTAAATTCTGTAAAGCAACGAAAAACATTAAAATATGTTGATGATTTATGTATTTATCTATGGATTGTTTATTTAATTTATTCCCTGGGCACATACATGCTACATCATTAAGAGCAAGTATTGACTTAAATTTACAGCTGGATTTTTTATGTTTCTGTCCCGATAACGATTTTCGTGTATCATCTGTTTATCTGATTCCATGTCTTATATTGATTTATATTAGAATGTACAGAGATGTTTTGCGGTCTTACACGCGCTGTGCAAGTAAAAAAAATCTATTCCTCGGGAACAGTACCATTTTTGGGAATAAATTTTTACCCACATCCTTTGATTGCTGGTGTTTTTTGCCCTCGGCAACCAGAGGCCAGAGGTTAATGATGAAAATAATAAATACATTCATATGAAAAATAAGTTACCTATTAGACAAATTTTGTCTAGGTATATCAGTCTAAATATCTATATATGAAAAATGACATTATAATGGAGTTGAAATACTATAAAATCTTTAATACCACAAAATATATTCGGATAACATAAGATTATTTATTTGAAGCCCGTCTCTAACTGAAATCCGCTTAAAATAGTTTGTAATCGGACAACAAAAAATTGACTTATCTAAGGAAATAACAAAGTAATCTGTCATGTGTATCAGATATAAAAGATAATTTATATGAATGATATGCCAAGATTAGAAGAATAAACAAACATTTGAGAGATTTGTATTCTTTAAAGGTAGCCGATGACAATGTCGTTATCCGAAAAAAGAAAATTCAAGTTCAAAGATAAATATCGGCGTAAAAATAATCCAAATACCATATAACAGAATTAAGAAATTTTAATAAGTTTCTTGAAGCACGAGACAATGGTATTGGGCTTTTAGCTTTTTAAAGTGTAATAATGTAAATTAACTTGACAGTTATTTTATAAACAATTAAATGATTAATACAAATAAATAAACGAGGATCTAATATCTAAGTTAAAACTAGAGAATAAAAAAAAATGCTGATAATTCAAATACAGAGTAATTAATAGATAACAATAACAAGTAATGAGAAGCAATCACTTTTATAGATATCAGAAATTATGCGTTCATAAGAATATTTATATATAAAAACTAAGTTACTCTCTATAATAATAATAGGATCGGTTTGGAGAGGTGAAGTTGTGAGCAATTTTTAGTGTACAATAATTTACGTATCAGATAGATAAGTTAAGTAACCGGATGAGAATTATGTTACATTATTTATTTTACAAAACATTATGTTGATTTTTTAATTTGATTGTTTATACCAAAATAAATATTTTAGAAGATGAAATATTTGTTAATGAATTAACTTACGAATATTTGATGGTCTCGAACGTACGAACTCTACAGCCTGGTAACAATTTTAAGAAAACAATAATTATTTTATGAAAAAACTTTTCTCTTATAGTATAAAATAGTCTGAGACAATTAATAATCAGCTTTATACAATATCATTTTTTCAAACCTTCAAATATAAAATTTGAATAAAATTAATTGAATTTACTTATTGACGTTCTCCAATAGTAGTCTAACGATATTATTAATTGGTGCTCTGAAATAATATTTCTTTCAAATGTTTAACTTAAGGAACATTTAAAGTTACTAGCAGCGTGAGAGCGAGGCAGAAGCTAGTATAGACAGTAGGGTGTCCCTTTTTTATATGTTTATATGTTTCAACTATTTTTTTATATATCTGACATGGGAATATCGCTTAAGCTGAAGTATATACCCATAGGACACCAATGTATCCCATTGTCTTGTCAAAATCTATTGCATTTGTAGAGCTGTAAATGTAGAGACTATTGTAGAATCATTAGATTGGATTGAGATATTAATTAGATATTAATAAATGAGAGGAAGTGAGAAAGTTCACAAATAAGTTTTTTGGAAGGAAGAAAAAGTGAGACCAAAAAAATATACATATGTATTTAAAATTTCAAACATTACTGAAAAGATTGATGGTAAATATGATCCACTCTAAGTTTAGATGACTAGATTAGGCTAGATTAGAAGATTGTGGATAATATCATGTCGTCAAAAACAATTTTTTAATGAAGGAAATATACGTTATAACTTAAGTACTATTATGTTATAGCTTATATGAGGTTAACCAAACAAATAATCCAGTCCAAGGGCTATTTAAATATTCAATTAAAACAATATTCCAATAGAATGTAATAATTAATTTAGCATCTGTTAATTACAGAGGATCATGCTAAAGGTCTCAGCACTTTCACTGTGATGGCCGGTCTAGGCGGTTTCATGGGATATGCCCTTGGCGGGATAAACTGGGATGAAACCTCACTGGGTAAGAACTTAGTTTACACAACAAATTAGAATCGTAATAAAATCTGAGAAATTGAACTTTAACATATTAGTTGTGATATCTAATTTAACATAATTCAATTGTATTAAATATATTTTTTTTAATATATTTTTTGTAAAAATCATTAATTTCATTTATTGCAGGAGAATTATTCGGAGGACACGTAAGAGCTGTATTTTTTCTGATCACTATAATATTTATTATATGTGTCTCGGCTACCGTTACAAGTTTCAAGGAAATACCTCTAGCGGAGATTAAAGAAAGTGACGATTATGCAAAGTTGAATGATAAAGAAGAAGAAGATCACAATTTGAAGCAAGAACAAGATACATTAAAGAGAGACAATGCCTCTTATGGGTCATTGAACCCGCCTGACGCACCAGTAAATGACATTGAAACTGTAAGTCTATAACAATAATAATATAACGTTTTATAACTTAAATGTGAATAGTATTCCAATAAAACCGTTCAATTATTATTATTACTACAAAATAAAAAATATACATTTAGTTAATTATTAAAATGTTCTATTTCACCTACATCACGAAATGATATCATTATTTCTAAATAGTGGTTAGCGTAGACGCCTAACGTATAGCGACACAATGGGGCTCGGGTTCGATCCCCGACATGGACAGGCATGTATGTGATGAACATAGATGTCTGTATTTCTGGGTTTGGTCGTTTATTAAATATATTCTCAGTATTTATAATGTGTATTTCTATGTATTTGTATTGTTATCTAACACCCTTAACACAAGCAAAAAATTTGCTTACTTAAAGGTTAGATCAATGTGTGTAACTTGTCCTGTATTATTATTATTATTATTAAACGTAAAGTTTTATGAAATTGTATAATTAATTGTGTGTGTTAACGCATAAATAATTGTGTTTTATATTTTCTTTTGGTGACTAACACACAATGTAGTTTATTAATACGGAGATAAGATATTTGGAAGATGAAGATTAGACTATCGCTGTATATACACTAGATTGCGTTACAAGGATCAATGCAGTTAAACTGATTGGATACTTGCACTCCATTTAATATGTGGGCATACAATACTCTATTGTATTGTGTTTCAGGTGTCAGTAAATATATATTGATTTTAATAACAATTGGAGCACAAATATATCATTAAAATGTGTCATTTAATTAACTGTAAAACATTTTAATTAAATTCATTCGAACTAATTACCGGTTTATTATTTCATGTGATATTCATGATAATCAGCTCAGATTTACAATATACAAATATAAAAGATTTTATTTTCAGAATTATCTCTGAAATTAAAATACCAGGAATTATAATTATTACATAGATATATAAATTTGTACTGGATGGATGGGAAGATGAAGTTATTGACATTTGACTAATTATAAGTTAAATATGTATGTATGTTGCAATTAAATAATATTTTTTATGATTACTGTTATAGGATCCGAATGTACCAGCTATAAGTATTCCTGAAGGTCATGGCGAGCCTCTTTCTCTGAAACACTACCTCAAGTCCATTGTTCTGATGCCGAAGTCCTTACGAGTAGTCTGTCTCACAAATCTGTTCTGTTGGATGGCACATGTGTGTTACTCTTTGTATTTCACGGATTTTGTAGGTGAATCTGTTTTTGGTGGTAATCCTGCTGTAAGTAAACATTTTTATAATAACTGAGGCTTAAAATCAACACTTTTCCTAGTAATGTTTTATAACTAGAGCGCTCATTAAATTTATCTTTAAGTGTAGCTGGTATAAGACAGTTGACATTCTTCATTCATTTTCTTCGTAAGATGAATCAGTGATAGTAAACAGTGTAATGTATAAAAGGATAAGATGATATATTTTATTGCTTTATATTTTCCATGTTGTCGTTAGATAATCTTTATTATCTTTGAGCGGATGTCTTTGAATGACAATAGTTATAGATTATGGCGTTATATTTCAATAAAATATGTTAAATAGCCAGGTTGGGGAATTGTTAGGGTTTCTCAAGTATTTTTAAGGGATCCCTTATTAAATTAATTTATTACCAGTTGAACATTTACGTAGAATATTTGGCTTAGGGAATAGATAACGTGGGTCGATCCCATAGGTCGAAGGGTCAAAGTTAAGAAGTCAGGTCAAGGACGAGATAAATTTTCTTTGTTTTTTCTTTGAAAGTAGCTGTTGCTACATTGACTATTTAGCTTCTTATTTGTCGTTAATAATAAAACAATAAACTCATCTTTACATTTACAAATTCTTATTTTTTTGGTTTTATCCCGAACATTTTTTTGGTTAGGTTATAGTTAATAACCTGATCAAATCAAATCTACCACGTTCAATAAAACAGAAAAATGTCTAGTAATTTTTGTGTTTGTTTTTTACTAAATCAGTTTTAGTGATTAGAGAAATTTACAAGGTATTTAAAAGTGTTTTATATTTTTAATGCGGAAATTAGCTATAAAATATAATATAAATATAATAAAATTTTAATTTTCTTATAGAAGTTTTCTTTGGACGCCTGCACAGGCAAAAAGAAAAATTTTAAAGAAAGCACGTGATGCTTTCTATGGCATTCTATGGCTTTAATCTAGATTTCTATTTATTTTCAATGTACATGAATACACAAAATCTGAATGTGGTAATATTTAAAAAAAAAATATTATATTTGGCTGCGCCTACCAAAATTAAAAAGCATTTACACAGAGTTGTATTTTTTCCATTAATTGGTTACAGGCACCGGTTGGCAGCGAGAGTCGTATTAATTATGAAGCAGGGGTACGTTTTGGATGCTGGGGAATGGCCATGTACTCTCTATCGTGTGCTTGTTATTCTACTATAATTGAAAAACTTATCAAAAAGCTTGGGTAAGTACTTTTATTATATGGTAGTAGTTGTTTTCCTGATTTGCTCTGGTTTCCGAGTGGATCACAGTGTATACATTCGGAGATTAAGTTTCTGAATAGAATTTGCCTTGTATTGTTCATGACACCAATGATGCCAAATAATTGTTATAATTATTCACAAGACCGTTCCTAATAATGGTGGTAAAAGTAGTTATAATTGTTATGTAGCCTATATTCAACCCTTCAATAGAATAGGATTATCAAATTCAAATACTCTTTGGGAGTTTCATATCCAAAACCATTTTGATTCTAATGTATACCAAATCAATTACGTTATGTTTTTCATAATAGAAGGACACTAACTCGTGTTTTCTAAGGCTTTTACGAGTACAACACATTGAAATATCGTTTACAACACATTGAAATCGTATTCATGGTGAGACGAGATGGAGGTGTTTGTCAGTAAGTCAGTTAATTAGTCATCCTCATCCAACGGTTTCTAAGTTTCCGGGCGTACAGTTCAGGACTGTACGATTGCTTCAAAGCATTCGAAACTTCGGGTTAGATTTAAAATGTAAATTTAAAATTTTATTCATTATACGCGAGATAAATCCGTAAAAATAGTTTTTGTTTCAAGGACACTAACTATTAAAGAAAAGGTTAAAAATGAAACCTTGTCTACAATGGTTTCTGAGCGTTCAGATATTTATCTACTTATACTTACCCTTCAACTTGACTGTGCAAGTACTTCCTTATAATAAGATCAGAGGGCCCTTGACTTTGCACTTGAAAGGTTTCTAGATTTATACACACCTTCAGTATGTACTGTCGTTATTGTTCTTAGGGGAAGCCACATTTCGTATTTGTTTCAAGTATATAATACTAATATACTCTATTCATTATTAATATTTATCGAAGATTAATATATTTTGAATGAAGAATCTAATAGGAATAATATGTGTAACCATAAAATTCAAATAATACTTTTGAACATAAGTATTATTTGATAATTTATTCTCTTGTGTCTCATTTGTGTTTCATTCTGATAAGCTTAGCGATCGACTAGAAGAGAGTATTTTAGCATAATTTTTTTATACAATAAATAAGTAATACATACGCGTTAACTTTTATTTTTAGTTAAAAATGTGTTTACCAAGTGTCACACAACAGAGTAATATGTTTCAATTCCTAATTACAGAGCCAAGAAAGTGTACGTGGGTGGGCTATGCACGTACAGCTGTGGAATGTTCATGTTGTGTATCTTGAGGGCGAGAGCTGCTGTTATACTGTTCAGCTGGACAGCTGGCATCATGTACTCTACACTCTTCACCATGCCCTACTTACTAGTTGCTCATTATCACGCTACTGGCATGGTGAGATAATGGAATTTGTTGTATTTTATAAACATTTTTACGATTTTATATTAAACCTTAGTTAATTGGCATTTTATGATGGTATATTCTTGGAATAGAAAGAGAGAGAGAAAGAGAAAGTGTTTTGGTTTCTGCTCTCTGTTTCACCTTTAGAAACGTATAGTGATAATAGCTAGTTCAGACTACATTTCTATAAGTCATTTAAGCCAGCTAGTTTGTTTAAAATGCTGTAAATGACTGGCTTTACCAACTTAACAAAACATGTTTATATGTGACATAAAATACCAACAAAACTTTATATAAGATAACTTGATCTCCAGTGGGACAGCGAAGGTGGTGGGAGTGGTCAAGAGCGTGGGATTGGTACTGACGTGGCTGTGGTGAGCAGTTGCGTGTTTGTGGCGCAGCTTCTCATCTCCGTGGTGATGGGACTCGCGGTGAAGGTGACCGGTTCCACGGCAGCAGTAGTGGCTGTGGCTGCTACCCTTGCCGCGGCCGCTGCTATCACTGCTACCAAAATCACTTATCTTGATCTGTAAAAGTACATGTATGTATGTTGAATCTCATGGGAAAGAGTGTATTTCTATTAAATATTATGTTTTTAATAAGATATTTGTGTGTTGAGTTATGTAATAGAAAAGTTGTTTTTGTTATGCTCAAATATTGATATATAAATAGAATTCGGATATTCGTAAACTATTCATGATGTTTTTAACTATTACAAATAATTTTTGTTTTTAATAGATGTTAGCACAAGGACATTAATTATTAAAAAATCTGTTAATTCATAATACTTTATATAAAAAAGAAACAAAGTTTATATAAAATGGAAATTATAAGATGTTTTGGATCCTTTTGAAAATATGAACATATTTTTTGGCTTAATTAATAACTTTAAAAAGATGTAAATTTATTAACCTAAAAACACTCTGATTTGATTAGTGCATCTCTTAGCAAATTAAACTATATCATATATATTAATTACAAGGAATATGTAAATTATAATTTAGATGTTTAATATTTTAAAATACTGTTGTCGTTTTTATGACATAAATTAAGTAATAATAAGACAGTATTTATATATAAAAAAAAATATATTTTGATTTTTTTTTTTTTTTTTTTTTTATACGATCTAGGGCAATGCTTGACTACATTCCACCTGATGGTAAGTGGAATGTAGTCTTAGATGGTAAGGCGCATTGCCCTAGCAACCTATTCACTCTTCTCTTGAAGACACCCACATTATATTTGGTCGGAAATACCGACGCAGGCAAATTGTTCCAGTCCTTCGCTGTACGCACTAAAAATGAGGAAGCAAAGCGCTTCGTTCGGACAGGTGGAATGTCCACAACAAAAGGATGGATACCTGCCGTGCGTCGGGACGTCCGGTGATGGAAGGGGGACGGGGGAACTAAGTCGTGTAGTTCCTGCGCACACTCACCAAAATGTATCCTATAGAATACTGAGAGGCTAGCAATTTTACGCCTGTGTTCAAGGCTTTGGAGGTCGGCTTCGACCAATTCGGGATCGCCGATAAGCCTCTTTGCTCGCCTCTCAATTGAGTCCAGAACCGCAAGATGAGACTTTGCGGCACCAGCAAATATGTGACAACAGTACTCTACACACGACCGGATCTGTGCTTTGTATAGAACAAGAAGCTGTCCCGGTGTAAAGTACTGCCGAACCTTCGCAAGAACGGCAAGCTTTGCTGCTGCTGCTCTTGCTCTGGACTCAATGAACCGACCAAAGTTGAGGTTCGAGGAAATCTCTAAACCTAACAACTGAAGCCGGTCACTGTATTCCAAGGATACATTCTGGAAAGTAGGAGCCAAGGTGAAAGGGCTCTTTTTGGCGGTGAACAGACACGTCTGCGTTTTGGTGGCGTTGAACTTGACAAGATTGGCATTGCTCCATGCGGAGACTGCCTGAAGTTTGTCATTCAAACGTTGCACCATGGCTTCTCTTTCAGACTGTACTTGATCTCGACTAGCCCGAGTACTCGGCAGATATCTTTCTACAACTGTGCTGTCGTCTGCATACCCATAGATACCGGGCTTCAACAGATCATTAATGTGCAGCAAAAAAAGAGTTGCAGAAAGAACGGACCCCTGAGGCACTCCGGCATTTATTTTCAAGGGTTCCGAGGAACACCCGTCAACAACTACTCGGAGAGATCTCTGGCTCAAAAAGTCCGTTACCCAGCCGATCAGACCAGGAGATATACCGTACGCTGAAAGCTTGCTTATAAGGCTCGCATGCCAGACCCTGTCAAATGCCCTCGAGACGTCCAGAGAGACGGCGACCGCTTCTCCGTTCTTCTCGATGGCCTCGCCTAAAATGTGTGTAGCATACACTAGGAGGTCCCCAGTAGACCTATTACGGCGAAACCCGTATTGTCGGTCACTGAGGAGATCGTTACCTTCTAGGTATGCTAGTAGGCGCGAGTTCAATACACGCTCCATAATCTTGCAGAGTATGGAGGTGATTGAAATCGGTCTGTAATTGACAGGGTCGGCACGGCTGCCTTTTTTGGGCACGGGTTGCACATTAGCAAGCTTCCAGGATTTCGGCACTATTCCAGTCATGAAAGAGAGACGATACAAACGTGTCAGTACAGGAGATAACTCAGCTGCGCATGTTTTGAGCAGAATGGCTGGTATACCATCAGGACCACGGGCTTTATTCACATCTAAACGACACAATGTTCTCCATACCTCTTTGTTAGTGATGCGGATTTCAGGCATCGAAATACCGCAGTGAGGAAGATGTGCTGGAGAAGCATTGCCAGTGTCTAGATGCGAATTATCAGCAAACAGAGAAGCAAATACATTTGCTTTCTCTGTTGCTGTGTGGGCCAGGCAACCATCCGGCTTCAGCAGAGCAGGCAGTGAGGGTTGGCAGAAATTCGACTCGATCGCTTT
Organism: Napeogenes sylphis; assembly: GCA_959347405.1. Classification (NCBI taxonomy): domain Eukaryota; kingdom Metazoa; phylum Arthropoda; class Insecta; order Lepidoptera; family Nymphalidae; genus Napeogenes; species Napeogenes sylphis. The sequence continues at coordinate 20,541,025 of OY365788.1, read as the reverse complement.
CGCAAGAGACCAGAAAGCTCGACTGCCAGTTGGTCTGGCAGAGAGCTTTTCGCCATTCTTAGCGATTCGATCGAGACGAGCCTTCCGCAATGCCTTTTTGTAGGACTTGGCAGCTTGGTTAAAGGCTCTCTTCTTTATACTTACATCCGGAGTTTTGCGGCTTCGAGCATCAGCCCAAATAAGGTATGCCGAATGTTTTCGGTCATGTGCATGACGACATTCGGCATTAAACCATGGGCGAGCTTTGCCACCGATGGGTACGTCAGCAAAAGGAATAAAATACTCCATTGCCTGATGCACCACATCAGTTATAGCTTCCGCGCAACTCGACGGATCCAAAGAAGAGAAGCAGACCTGCCGCCAAGGATAAGACGCAAAAAAGTGCCGCATCTCATCCCAATCTGCTGACTTGTATTTCCATACTCGCCTAACACCATGTGGTTCGCAAGCTGGTGGGGAATATGTAAATACAGATTTCACCAGACAGTGATCGGAGGTTCCCAAGGGGGACGTGACCTCTACACGATACCTGTCCGGATTAGTTGTCAGCAGAAGGTCCAGGCAATTGGCTGTATGGCCTACCACATCTGGTACCCTTGTCGCTTGCCTCACCAGCTGAAAGAGGTCCAAGGACAACGCAAAGTTCCGCGCTTCTCTTCCAGCATGGTCGGTCTTCTGGTACGAGAACAGCCAATCCTGATGACAGGCATTAAAGTCCCCCAGAAAGACGAGCTGCGCCGAAGGGTACTGATACAGAGCCATATCTGCAGCCTCACTGAGATACTCAAATAAACGAGTTGTCTCCTGGTCACCGCTGTGCGAACGGTAGACACAGGAATACAGGATTTTTTCGTTTCCTGTGTCCACTAAAACCCATAGGGAAGAAAAAGTGGGGTCTTCAAGGTGACGGAGACGCTGAATACAGAGGTCGTTCCGCGCATACACACTGACTCCGGCCCGTGAGCGAAAGTTGTGCTCTAACGAGTAACCGGGATAATCCAAGTATGCAGCGCTCAAAGGACATTGTATCTGCGTCTCCGTCAAAAAGAGCAAGTGCGGCTGCTCTGTCTCCAGGTGGTGGTGGACAGCTAAAAGATTTGAGTGCAAACCTCTTATATTAGTGAGGTGCACTTTATATGAGGAGGAGTGCAACCGCTGCTTTAACTTGTTCTCTTTTTTTAACTTTTTCATAAAAAAATAAATATAAAAGTGAATAGGGATGGGAAATGGCAGTTGAACGAGGCGGTACATATCGAACCCGACGTCGAAATTGGTGATGTCTTGCCACTGGGAGACTAGTCTGGAGACTGCGGGGACGCCCGAACCCCCCCAGGGATCGCCATCGGGCCTCCTCGCCTGGTCGCCAACCAGCACGATGGAGCCACCCTGGGATTTTTCGCAGCTGGCGGGGCAGCCTTTCGTGGGTGGCTAACCCACTAATTGGGCCCCCAACTATCTGCGGGCGGCCAGCGGAAAGCCGTCGCTTCGGATCCCGCTACCCTCCTCGACTAGACACCCGACAAAACAAACACCAACCCGACGTCAAACCGGTTCGCCAACGCACCGCAACTGTTCAGACCCATTTCCCATAAACGGCTTCATCGAGCAACGTGCCGGAACACGACTAGGTCGCTTTGCGGCACGACTCTGCCCGATGGGTGGTAACTTTGCCGGCGACCGGATGTTATGGTCTACCACCAAGACAAAGATGTTTAGATTCTTATGATTACATTTAAAAATAACGCTTAAAGTTTGTTAAGTCTTTCTTGAAATGTACGTTGTGATATATTGACATATAAATGTAAAATATAAACAAATTAAAAGCAATAAATAAAGTTGTAGCGTATTTTTTTTCCCTTTTTATAGAGTTAAAATTTTTATATGCACTTGATATTAATTTGTAAAATAATGAATAACTAACTGTTGCCAGCGACGTAATTAGATAATTCAATCTCTATATCTTTAGATACCTATAATATATACAACCTATATATATATATATATATATATATATATATATATATATATATATATATATATATATATATATATATATATATATATATCTATATATTTTATAGGTTGGTAGGTATATATCAAACTTTATGTTTTAAAATCAAAAGATATGCGGCAATAGGTATTGACAAATCTAAATTTTATATAATTTGCTTTGTACTTTCGTAATATTAAAATTATAGTCCAAATGTACTGTTTTTTTTTTAATAAGAAAAAGAACGAGATAAGTTTAATCAGGTATATTTGTCCTAGGTTTATCAAAGGACTTGTTTATTCAGTAGAAAAACCTAAAAATCTACGTTGTCATGATTTTTTGTAATTAGCAGGTATTGTTATTAAATTTTGTATTTCATTATAAAATATTAATTATAAAGCAATAATAATAAATGCCTGGGTTAGTGAGCACTTACTAAGACGAGTCGACGACGATGACTCACAATACTTTAAAATTATATGGATAAAATAAATACTACATTCATTAAACTACGTACTTGTAATGGATACAGATAGTTATATAAAAAATTCCAAAACCTGGAAAATTGTGTTTAGTATAACCGTTAATACGTCTTTTTAAAAAAATATTCATCATCATTTTTATTATCACATAATCTAATAATAAATACACACACCTTTATATTTTATAGTTCAAGTAATTTCGTGTAAAGTTAACTACAAAACTATGAAGTGAAGTGAAACTTACAAAGTCTAAAGACGTGAAGTATCGTAATATATTCTGAGAGGAACGTTTCAAGTTTCATAAGCATCTACTCCATGGAATTTCTAAGGAAATGACATACTATGTAATTTGCATCTCGTATAGGAATAGTATTACAGCGATATTATATTTCATAAAATTTGCTATATCCAATACATATATATTGGGAAACAGATTTATTAATATCTAAAATTATTATTAGCAGACGTGAATATATATTTATATAGTGCATGTTAGATGAGTATTGAGTTATATTTGACAAGATCAAAGTTTGTGGTGACCTTTTATGATCATAAGATTATACATGGCGTTTAGAATTCAGCACAATGTCTTTTAGATAGAATCTAAATTCTCGACCATGTATTACCTTACGCAGTTTTTCCATTTCAGAAAAATGTGACCCATATAGAAATAACAGCATATTATTTTCACGTATACATAAATATTTCCACGTATTAAGAATATATGTTCCACTTTGCCAAGTGACCTTGATATGAATGTACTTAGCCTCGATATAGGACAAGGTCGCGAAAGATTATCATAAAATTATTACTGGATTACTGCGTCACTTCTGCTGTATTAAATCCTGAAATACGAAATGTTTATAAAACTGCACATGACTCAAAATTAGTGTGTAAACATATAAAAGTTAGTGGCCAATTACCCGAAATATTTTTTTAAGCAGCAATTACCTTACCCATGCAGCTGTTTTCACCTCAATAATATTTACTTGCGAGTATTTATTTTAGCTTCGTTTAAATATGTTAGTCGTTTGAAAATTTATTTTGGGATTTCCAAAACATCACGACTGAATGCGGGATGAAGGAAGACTTTCGTAATTGGAACTCGGACATGTGGTTGAGATTATGGTACAGTGGACAGCTGCTAAGACTAAACAAATAATGTAAAAATGTCTGTCTGTTACTTATTTTTATTTTATTTTTAAAGTAATAGACATAATATGAAAATACCGAAAAATATTTATAATTTATATAATTTGTCTGTTATCAAAACTTTATTCAAGAAATAACAAGATATAAATATTTGCACTGATCAAATATTATTAAAAATTATGGTTTTGAAGTTTTTACAACCACGATAATCAAATCACATATAGCTTAGCATTTTTTAGATACAATGCGGATAAGATCGCAGATTCAATTCCAGCTCAAGCTTAGTCTATTTTTCACATAAATCAATTTTTTTTAAATCCATACACGTTCATACATACCAAGCAACTTTTGATTTCCTGTTGCTTGGTTTCATAAAGACATACATTGAATTTTTTTTAATAAACTTTCATCTAGACACTATTTCATTTCACTCTTCACAATATTCTTTTGTTGCTAGTGAACAAATGCAGTAATTTAAGATGTAGTTTCTTATGTAAATTCAAGTTCTTGAAAAGTTTTACTAAAAACTTTCGGAAGGCAGACTTTGAAATAACATAAATTTAAGGTAAATGCAAACAAAGCACCTTGAATTTTCACTATAGTAATAAACTGCCAAAGTTAAAACTCAAAACTAGAGTAAAGTCAAACATGGAACATAAATTTAAACAAAAAATATCAGTAAATAAACGATTTACGTCATTAATGTATTCTCTACCTATTTATTTATTGAAGTAAATGCATATGTTCTCTTAAATATTCAAACACTTTGCTTACTCTACGATGTCAGCGCTGATAGCATGCGTAATATCGACATATCAAACAGATTTCCTACCAAGCTTTCAGTTATTCTATCCACCTTTTAATTATTATACGTTCGAAGAAAGGATTAATTGCGTTTAATGTTTCTGCCAAAGGGTTTCCATTGTTACTGTATTGTTGTATTTATTTTACAGACATATTTATATTCTAAATTAAAAGTCCTTGGAATAGTCCAACAAAGTAATATCCTTGTATTCCATCAAAAGAGCAAAATAATTAAATGGCGTATACTTTTATTATGCCAATAGTTTCAATAACTTAATTATAGGTACGAATAGAAAAGTCACAACTTTGTTACGAAATAGTCACCACAATAATACATTATTTTTAAATTAAGGCTCTTCTATGAACATTTTAAAACAAACGAATTACTGTCATGGAAACCAACCAATCGAAACTATATCATGCGGTATTGTGTTCTGTGAAGCTCAAAGGATGGGGTTCCTTTACCATGTATGGTCAAAGGCTACCGAATGCAAAGCTTTGGACCAATCAAGTGGCGCGTTAGAAACTTTGTTTTTCGAATCTGTCTACCGTGTTACGTATTTTGCGGGTAATTTATAAAGTTAGGAATTATTCCTTGGTATTTCAAAATCAAGCATATCAACTCTACATTTCTTGTGTTATATTCTACTCAAGAAATGTAGAGTTTTGTTAATTTAATTACATAATATATTATTTTTCAGGTTGGTCAATATTAGACAACACGTTACTCCACCATATTTATAACGCTGTAGTGAAGTCAGCAATTGGTTTCCTGGTATGTTGTGAAACGTGGCAGTTGGTAACCGAATCAGGGAACCTGGACTATATCATTGACAATGTTAACGCCACACTCATGCATTTTATAGCACTTTATAGATATAATAATATGGTAAGCAACTTATATATGGTAATGCAAAAAAATATACCTAACCTTATAAAAATCAGCATGCAATAGTTATTAACAAAGAGTAAATTGTATTTTAACAAACACAGCAGGATTTAATGTTATAACATTTTTAGCGGACAAATAGAGATATTTATAAAAAACTCGCATCTTCAATGGAATCTCCTTATTTCGATATGTCTACAGAAAAACGCAAGAATCTGGTTAAATTCTGGGCCAACAGAAATGAAAGATTTCTTAAAGTCTTGCTAATGTTAGGATCTTGTACTTTGGGAGCTTGGTAAATTTTATCTGTCAAAAAATTAATTGTAGATAGAAATGACATTTCATTTCACTTTTGAATGTTCTTTTCAGGCATATTTACCCTTTAGTTGATGATATTGATTATAATTTGATGGTATCAGCTCGTTTCCCGTTTGAATATAAAACACCGATTCGATATCCTATATTCTACTTCATAGTGTTTGTCGTATTTAACTACGCATCTTTATTCGTGATGATGAATGATCTCATAATGCAAGCCCATCTAATGCATCTGCTATGTCAATATACTGTACTCGCAGATTGCTTTGAAGGCATTATTAATGACTGCATGGATGGCGAAAAAAGTAAGCGAAATAAAAAAAAATATATCGATTTTAGAATAGAACATTAACAAAGTATTTGACTAAAATTGAAAAAAAAAACTTAAAGAGTTTTATTGTCTTTCAGAATCAGACGAATTACAATTAATAATGACAGAGAAGTTCAGACAAAGATATTTCAAGCGCCTTAATGATTTGGTGGAGCAACATAAATTATTACTAAAGTATTATTATTTCCTTGATAGTCTACATTTTAAAATATATTACGTCTTTGAAAATAAGACTGGTATAAACCCTTTTTATTATAATTCCAGCAATACAATGGAATTAAAACACTCACTTAGTTTTCCTATGCTGGGGCAGCTGGCAGCAAGCGCTATGCTCATTTGTTTTGTTAGTTACCAAGCCACAAGGGTAATTATTATAGTATTTATAATATTTAATACACCATATAAGCTGTTCTTGGCGGCTATATATTATACAGGGTTATTTGTAATTAGTTGACTCCCTCTTGCAGGCAGCCTCTTTACATCAATCCCAACAACATTTGTTCTACGACTTTTTAAATTTAATAGTTTTTAAAATTAAAATTTTCCCATATAAAATTTATTTGTTCTCTCTGAACTGGTATTAACACTGAGCGTCGGTATGGCGCCCGAAAGTTGAACTTTTAAGTAATTATTACAAAATACAGAGTAATAAGTAAAAGACGGAGGAATTTTTTTTGTTTCATTTTTTTGTGTTGTTTATTTGTAAAAAGTTGTAGAGCAAATGTTGTTGGGATTGATGTAGAGAGAGACTGCCTGCAAGAAGAGGTCAACTAATTACAAATAACCCTGTATATATAATTAATACACAATATAAGTAAAGAAAAAAATCATCATAAGTAAGTAAGAAATCATGGTTTTTCCTAATTAATTTTAATTTTATGGAAAATAATCCTTGATAAAAAAAAATATCTGAAGTGTCATGTATAATTAAAAAGTTATTTAGTACTTATCCTGTATTCATTGCAACTTTTTAATTTTCCCTTTTAATTGGAATGTTCAAAGTTTATACGATAAAATGTTAACTGCTAAAATTATTTACATCTAAACATTTTTACAGACTGCCGGAAAAAGCAACGTAAAGTTTTTTATGAGTGTTCTTTATTTGATGTATAATTTGTTTGAATTATTCATATTTTGCAAGTGGTGTGACGAAATAAAATTACAGGTTTGTGGTTTGAAAATATGTATAAACATGTGTGTCAACATGTGTGTCATAGTCGGCTAATTAAAAATTAAAAAATAAACAGTGAAACATAAATCAATATGGGCAGGAATTTGAACCTAGAATTTAACTATCGTAGAATGAGCGGTAGCCCAATTGATAGACCGACAGGACGGTTTCTCAGAAGTCGCGGGTTTGAATCCCTATCCGCATAGATTTAAATTTCCATTTCTTTATAATGTATAAGTTTAAGTAATCTCAATAAAACAATGTTATACTGATAATAAATTGGTATTTTGTGTATAAAAAAAAATAAAAGATCAGCCATCTCTACTATGGGTAATCCATCCATCTTATATTAAATAATCTAAATGCGTTTCCTATCATCCTTCATCGACTAGATAAGGATGAAAATATAGATAATCTTTATGTACCCGGAGATTGATTCCGAGTAAAATTGATTTAAAAGGTCAACATAGGTTATATCACGTACAGTTTAAGGGCTTAGTTTAGCTAATGTGTTTAAACTAAAGTTTATGTGTGTTAGTTCGTAGTTTAGTTTAGTAATATACTTTAGTATATTAGTAATATAGTTTAGAGAGCTTTACATTATACTTTAGACATTAGAATTTTAAATTTTATGACTGTATCAACAGGTTATAGGCGTAAAATAAATATTACTCGTGAAAAAAACTAGAACAATAAATAAAAAGATTCTGTTTTTTTAGAGTGAAAACATTTGCCAAGCGATATACTGCTCGGGGTGGGAACGCGGATTGATGGACAAGCCAAGACTGCGTGCGCGACTGTTGTTTGTGGCAATGCGCGCGCGCAAGCCCCTCGTGCTTACTGCCGGTGGACTATTTGATTTGTCACTAGTGTCTTATACCACTGTAAGATTTGTATTTTATTAAATATTTATAATGGAAAATAATATGCATATAATTTATTTAGATGACTAATTAAAAAACTTAGCACAAATATTTTTGAATGTGTTTAGCAAGGTAATTTTGCTTTGTTATAAAATTTGGTGGTAAACGAGCAGATTTGTCGCCATATGGTATGTGGGGCCACTGTATTTGCACATCTGCAAAATTTACAAATGCCACCCTTGATAAATTAAGAGGGATGCAAGAAACTAAAGAGGGGACGAGTTGTGAATATTCGGTACTCTGTAAAGACTTCCATCTTACTAAACGTACGATAAGCGTCTATGACCAACTATTGAACTAATTTAAGTTTAGCTTCCCTTATAAGATGATAAATTGTTATCAACATTCACTTTTGTATTACAGTTAGTAAAGACATCCTATTCTGCTGTAACAGTCTTACGAAGATTTCAACAAAATTAAATATTTTAATAAATACAAGAAATATATAATTATGAAAAAAATGGTCTTTTTATTATATCTTTATTTAACTTTACTGTTAATATTCACTATATTGTTATAATACGAAAGGGCACTATTATAATATAAATCAGAAATACAATAATCTATGGCTGTAACTAGCATTGCAATGATTCCTATGTAATTATTTTAATGTAACGTTTGACTTCTATCAATAATTTCTAATCCAAATCACCACGTTACCTCAAAATTGATTTTGAAGCGTTCTGAATGTTTAACCAGAATTCTAAATTAATTACAATTTTACTGGTTTCATTGTTTATTTCCATTGAACTTTTAGTACAAATTAATCAAAGCTATCAAATATCTACGTACAAAAAAATATATAAATAAATATACTTATTATTAAAATAAGTTTGGTTAATTGTAAACAAATAAAGTTTATATCTTTGGTTGTAAGAGGTGATCTTCAAAACCACAGATTCAAAATAAATAATATCTGACTTATAAATGGACCTTACAGATTTTCCAGAGCTGTATATTATCCTTTTAAAATAGTCAACTTTTACGAATTTGTAATGTAATTACAACCTTATCAAAATTATCACAAAAAATATATACGTATGTGCTCACTACCATGGCATCAAGGTTTTAACTCCCAAAATATTAACAATGGGCACACGTCAAAGCCTATTTATACAAAATTTTGAGTGTCCGAGTCTCAGAGAGTGTGGGACAGTTCACGATTTTCATAAGTGTATACAAATTGTACCACTATGAAGCTATTAAGCAAAGTTTGGAAAAAACTTACGCCTACCAGAGCCTTGGAATTAGCCAGTGGAGATTTCGAAATATTTTTTTTTGAGTTTCTCTACAGAGTTCAATATATAACTGGTATGTGAATTCTGTTCTATTCAAGAAAACATTTTTTTTTAATACATGGAAAAATGTTTTGAGGTCAAGAGGTGGTTTATTTTTCTTTAAAATATGTATAATTTATATTCAGATATTCTTATTGAGCTCATGGAAATAATAAATCGAGACCAGTAAAAGACCTGTTTAATTATGAGCTTAGGTAATCAAGGCTGGAATCTCTGGTAAATTCAGATATGTGTAAAATTTGTTTTAAAAACACTTAGGGCTGCTCCAGAAAAAATATATAACACCTGTCACCTTGTTCGTTATATTGTCTGGTGTGAAGACGGTTACTTTTTTTTTAAAAGAATTATGTAATCTATTATAGTTTACATATCACCACTGTATGTCAATTGGTGTTCACTGCTTAGTGTATGCCCAAAACTTATTAACCTACTAAGTTACTTAAGTTCCATTGATCTAGATATAGTTGAAGGAACAATAGTAGCTACTATGTGCTTAACTTAACACAAACTGTCTGTAAAGTTGTTTCATCGTGATTCACTAAAACAAACTTTCACACTTTTGCATTTATAATATCAGTTGGGTAACGAACCCAGCCAGCAGATGCTCCCCGTTTGAAACAAACTTCTAATATTCAGGAGTATCTATGATATTGGTAGTCTACAGCCAAAAGTTTCGGATTTGATATTGAGTATTATTTCAAGATAAAATGAACGTTTTAGGATTCTCTGTTGTGGATCGTAACTTCTTCTACCTGGTATATAGTAATGCGGTGAAGTTGCTCTTAATTTTACTGTTCTGCACTGAGATCTGGCACTTCTTAAGTATTAGTTTGACTATTGATGTCGTAATAGATGGCGTTAACCTAATATTGATACAGATTGGAGCGCTATATAAGTATAAAATTATGGTGAGTGTGATGATATTCTTGTTGGACTTGTTACAATGAGCAATTACAACAAACTGAAATATAAATATAATTCAAGTGCTATCCAGATACGTAGGCTTTTAATAATATAAGATAATTTAAAAATACCATTTTTTTTTAGTTGGATAATATAAAAGAGTTTAAGACATTAGCGTCCGCTATGAAATCTTCAAATTTTGATCTTACTACGAAGGAAAGAAGAAAAATGTTTGACTTATGGGGGCAAAGAAGTGAGGCATGTTTAAAATTGCTCTTATGTTTGGGGACATGCACTGTTGTGGCTTGGTAAGGATTGAGAAAACTTTCAATAAAGGTTATGTTTAAGGAATAACATAAGAAGAGAGAACATTTATTTCAGGCACATCTATCCTTTGGTTGATGACTTGGAATACAATCTAATGGTACCCATTCGACTGCCATTCGACTATCAAACTCCGACGCTGTATCCCGTCACATACATCAGTACCTTAATTGTATTTTCATATATATCGTATTTCGTGATGGTCAATGACCTCATCATGCAAGCGCATTTGATGCATTTGCTTTGTCAATATGCGGTTCTTAATGACTGCTTCGAGCAAATACTGACAGACTGCCGGGTGGGATTAATTAATGGTATAAAAATTTGTTATTACAATTAAACGTTGAGATATTATTATAAAAACTAGATGATATATCGTTCTCATTTGAATGTTTTAAATTAAGGTTTCCTTGTATTCTATATTGCTATTAGCATTCTGTTTGACTATAATGCGATCCTTTATGAATATGAAGATATAGGATACTGTAGGAATGTAGGAATGTCTCAGTTGAAGTGGATGTGTATTGATCTTCTCTGCAAACTGTCATTAAAATCTATTAGCCATTTCAGTATCGTCAACCTATATAAATGATAAGTTATAAACTTTAGCGTATTTATAAATTTATCCAAATAAGTAAAGACAAAATATTTTCTTGTTTTCAGAACAAGTTCATACTTTGCATCTAAATCAAGAATTTAGTCAAAAATATGTAAAAAGGTTAGGAAGTTTGGTCGATCAACATAATTTCATAATAAAGTAAGTTTCCTTTAATATTATTTTTACAACTTTAAATACATTTAATAATAGGTGTAATTTATCTCCTTTCATGCTAATTAAATTCTAAATAATTCGCGTTTTTATCGATATACATTATCTCTACAATAAAGTAAGACACAATTTTAGAAACCTTGTTATCTGTAATAAAAAAAAATCGCTTAGTTCATATATTTATTTATTATATATATTTTCATTATACATATTTTAGTAACACATTAAAACTGCGGGACATATTGAGTGCGCCAATGTTGGTACAACTTGGAGTCAGCACAACACTTATTTGCTCCATTGGATTTCAAGTCGCAACTGTAAGTAAACTAAGAGTTGAAGTTTATTTTCTCCAAATACTTTACGTATGTATGTTTGCTAACTACTTATGTTTATGTTAAGTCATTATTGGGTATATCAAATATTAAAGAGGTAATATATACTTTGCCCCCTATGAAAGGAGGGATGAAAATTGTTGGTTTTATCTTCGATCTCTCTCTCGCTCACCAAATTTTATAAAGCAGTACTTCTGTCTCTCTCGATCACCTCAAAAGTTATGAAGTATTAAGTATATATTATAATACCTAATTCATGTACACTCTAGGGAATTAATATAGTTTCTTAAGGATGAAACTAAGTTGAAAACTAAATAAACGGTAAAAACAGTCTAAAAATAATTTATTAATACATTTTTTCAGTCAGTAAGTGTAAATTTGACGAAGTGGATAATGAGTTTATTGTACTTAGGGTACAATATGTTTGGACTATATATCATCTGCAGATGGTGCGAGGAAGTTAAAATTCAGGTGGAATAATTTCTTAATAGTAGTAATAAGTAACCTATTATGTAATAAGTTTCACAGACACCTAATAGATTGTTTCCAAATTGCGTACTCAAAGGGTGCCGACGGGGCTGTTTAAGGCTTCCTGTCTATCTGTCCGCCCATCTGTCTGTTTAATGATAAGTAGACATTTGAAATATTCACAGAGTATGATATTATTTAACATTTATTTAAATATTTATGTGAATTTGTCTGTGAAAAAGTATTAAGCTTTATGATTAATCGCATTTTTATATGCTTGATTCCCTTCAAGGTTAATTAAATAACCCATGTCTTGTACATGTACATATTTCAGAGTATTAAAATCGGTGAGGCAGTGTACTGCTCGGGCTGGGAGTATGGTATTGTATCCGTACCTGGAGTACGTACATCCATCTTGCTAATTCTGGCTCGGGCCAACAAACCCATAGGACTCTCAGGTGGCGGAATGTATGAGCTTTCATTAATGGCTTATGCCAATGTGAGAATAAGTAATTTCTAAAGTCCAGTCTATTCTATTTTATGGCTTAATTATATAAGATATTATATATTTTTTAATAGTTTAGAGCAAAGTACAGTCCAATACATTTTTAGTGGTTTTCTTTATATATTTTTTTCGTTTCATTTTCTTAATAACATATAAGATCACAAAAACGTTATATATTTATTCCACAATGGCGACGACAAGTGAATAAAATCACAGTAATCGTACCTATATTGTAGACGTTCAGAGCTTTTCATTGTACGAATTTATCTCACACTTGACCGATTTTTTTCATTTCTGTGAAAGCTTTAAGAAATATTTTATTACAGATGGTGAAGACATCGTATAGCGCGCTTACAGTACTACTGCGACTTCGTTGAAAATACATTGTCAATAACACAAGTTAGTTGTAGTATGCTATTTTTCAATGTAGTAATGAATTTCTGAATCAGTACAGCTAGCAATTAATTGTTATCTGTTCGTTAATATTAATTATTCTTAATTTTTCTTCTTCACCAAATTAATATTTGTATTGTCAATGGATTATATATTTTATTTATATAATTATTAATATTATATTATATCAATATAAAGTTTTTAAACGTTATAATCAATAGAAACTTTAATAAATGAATTAGAAATGTATATTTTTTTAATAACGAAAAAATGTATCCTCAATTTTTTAATTGTGAAATGTCGTAATCATATTTGAGATCAGCATCGTTACCAAAAAGCTATGACAGCTTTTTTGCCAAATATTTGAGAAAAAAATCTATTGAGGATATATTTTATTTAAACACTTTTAACCATCCTTAAAGTGCAAATCTAAATTCAAAATATTATAAATATCTTTACATATTCAAGTAGGCATTTACAAGTAATTTTGAACCGTCAGTTATTACAAATTAAAAAGATCGGAATAGTCAGTTCGTGAGTGAGTTGCCAGCTGCTGGTACTGCTGCTGAGAATACGATGCTTCTTAGCATTCCCTGGATTTACACAATAATAATAATAATATCACAGGACAAATTACACACATTAATCTTACCTCTAAGTAAGCAAATTATTTGCTTGTGTTAAGAGTGTTAGACAACGACACAAATAGAAATACACATTATAAATACTGAGAATATATTTAATAAACGACCAAACCCAGAAATGCAGACATCTATGCTCATCACATACATGCCTGTCCCTGCCGGGAATCGAACCCGAGTCCCATTGCGTCGCTATACGTTAGGCGTCTGCGCTAACTAATTGACCAACGAGACGGGACAATGGCTGGGACTTGGTCGTAGGTTTAGGTGTAGATTAAAGATATTTGCACACGCTCGCCTTTACTATCTACACTCATCTCCCTACCTAACCAAATTTTTAAACCTACTAATGCCGAATTTAAAATACGTTCTAGAAATTAACCGATGTTGGTTCTAGAAAGGTCAAAGTCTTTAAGTAAGTTATAGACAGATTTTGGTGTTATACCTTTCGGTCCCAATTCTACCGCATACAAGCTAACTATAAATTTATTCCTGGCCAGTTGGTTGTCAGTCGTAATACTTATTAATCTTAAACGTGTGATCCCTGAGGATATTTGTTTCCCAGGGAACAGTAAGCTCCACAAGTATTAAGCGCCTCAGATACAATACAGGAATAAGTCCGGTCTAGAAGACGAAACACCAACATCCCCAGGGATGTCCATTAATTTAAAATGTACAAATTATTTATGTATACATTACAACATCAACCTTGCAAATGATCGAAAAACTCCATTTGTGTATTTAAATCATCCACCTGAATCTAAACCAACCGACTGAAAAATAAAACATTAAAGTCCAGTCGTTAACGAGGATAAAATTGCAAACACATACCTATAGAACAATCTATATAATGACTAATGCTTCAAAAGCTGTTTATGTTTTAATTAAATATCAAGTATTTGAACATCTAAGTATTTAGTACATGACGCAGAACTTGAACCGATAGGTTTCAAAACTGGTGGCAGTTTATTTGTTTGTCTTTTTGTTTGTCTTTCTGTTTGTTCCCGCATCACACGAAACTGCTGGAATTAAATTAAAGTTGGTGTGGTGTTGTTTGATCTAAATCCACATTAAAGAAGCTTTTCCTTTCAAAAAGTTAATTTATTAGTTTTAAATACAAATATAAACTCATTTGTACTGTAATTATCATGCAATAAAACTACAAACGAAATCTAAAATTAGTTGTATAAGTGAAGGTAAACAAATCATTATTTGTCAAATCAAAAATGACAGACGACATCTACTTTTATATTGTATGAGATAATTAAAATTAAGCAAACTGCAGTGTAAATTGAATCTTACCTAATAAATAACCTTTTTAATATTATATAACACTTACAGTAATTTGTACATTATATATTAAAACGTCAACAGACTTAATATTAACAGGTAAATACACATCTATTATACTTCTAATCTGAAGGCCAATATCATTATTTCCGTCAATATTTGTTTTGATCCCAGATATATATGTTTACATATGCGCCGGATATTTGTTTGTCAAAATCATTAGTTTGTTTGAATTAATTAGTGTATGAGTATGTATGTATAAAAAACTTGTTTTGATTGAGATGTTATAAAATTTATCCATATAAATTTTATAACATCTCAATCTATATATATCTATCTAGGTTATAGAATTGAAATTGAATTTATATGGTTATAGTAATAAATTGATTTAAATAAAACATTTATATTTTTGTTTAACAATTAATAGGTTCCATTTTAATTGTTACACCGTATTTAAAAATAACGATGTAACACAAGACGTTATCTTGTTTTATTCTTCGTTATAAGAATTACTGTTTCATCAGCGAATTGAACTATAATGATGTGAATACAATATCGATAATTTAATTTATTTAAAATGTATAACAACAATTGTTTAATAATTACTTTTTTGATTGATGGTATATTGTTTAGAATGTTTAAAATAAATTTATTTATAAGAGTGAAAAGTAATTTCCTTAAAATATTAAATGTTATAAATAAGATCTTTATATCTTTTAAGGTCTATTCAATTTATCTAAATTGGTAAATAAAACACTTTCAAATATGAACTCGTGAGAAAGATCTAGGTTTGTCTTCAAATTCCAAATGGGTCTAGCTTCTTGACTTGTAAGTTGTACTCAGTCACCCGTTTTTTCCATTTAGGGCGCGTACTCACGAACTGTAAAATCAGGACTTGATTGTAAAGCTGGCTAAGAACCCGTATATTCAGTACGAGCATTCCTTTAAAAGAATATAAAAGTAAAGTTGTAAGATTCCTCCCGTAAGTACTTGCCTTTAAATGAGCGAACACGAGTATGGTCTTACATTTCAATTAGCAATTTGCCTTCACTTACCATTACTTACAATATTCCGGTCAGTCACCTAACTTACATACAGAGGGCCTCCGTGTTATTCAATCTGAACTTCACACAAACACTATACCGTGATTGGAGAAAACCACATTGTCATTTATATTTTTATGAGGATTATTTTTATGTACGTACACACACGTTGTGCTTTATTTATGTTAATTGTTGTAAGTTTACGACTTGTTAATGGAATCCTTAAAAAAAATAAAATTACTCCAATTTATATTTTTTAAACTACCTATTAAAACGGTATACGGTTAACTAAAATTTTTTTATGCAAGAACAGTTTATTATATTATTCTAAAATTTTTAAGTTATTATTAATTCAACCAAAGCCATAAAATATCTAATTACGTATGGGTAAGGCGAAAAAGGCAGGCGTCGCCCTTTGTTTACTAGTGACGCATTAGGTGGAGCCCACTGCTCAATGCAATCTATAAACTGCGGAGTCGTTTACCTTCCGTGCGGCGAGACGGCCGCCATGTGCGTAGATGCGTGAGCGCAGCGTGGCATGCGCCAGCCAGAGAGGCGGAGCCCGCGGCGGCGCGCGGACGATGGCGCGCTGGCTGGGGGCAACGACGCTCCTCGCAACTCTTGCGACCCTACACGCGTGGAGACCTCCGTCGCAACCGATCCTACTGCCTCAGACCATTTCGAATATTCGGATACCGCGGCACACTCGCAATGCCATTCATCACTTGCATATCCTAGGATGGCACCTGGAGCTTCAAGAAAACCATGCCATACGCTCTCCTTACTACAATCAGTGTCAGTTTTATAAAGGAAGAATTTTGTATGAGTCAGAATCAACAGTGACGGTGACAGAGTGCGAGGGTCAGCTGTACGGCTTGCTTCAGGTTCGAGGAGAGGATTTCGTTCTTCAGCCAAATCGACCTGACAGTCATGTATTACGGCGTCGTGATGTGCTGGTGTCCGAGCAGCCAGCGGTATATAATCTCACCGGTGACACGGTCACTGACCTTGACATTGAATTCGAAGAAGATGAACCAAAAATTCCCAGTCACGTTCACACGCGACAAAATTATCAATCAGACATAGATTATTTTCGTAATATGCTCCCGGTCACAAGACCTATTTCAGGTGTGTGTAAGTGCAGTGTTTGAAGCCACGAATTATTCCACATGTGATCCATAATATTTATTGTTGCAGGCGGCAATGGGTTGTGGCTAGAGCTAGCTATAGTGGCCGATCACACAATGGTGAAATTCCATGGACGAGAACGAGTGAAACACTATATCTTAGCTATAATGAATATTGTAAGTACACGAGATACGATACTGATATTGCAATTAATTACAAGTGCATGTTCGTAACTCAGACAATTTATGTAATACTTTAAAGGTCAGTGCCATCTTCAACGACCACTCCCTTGATTCAAACATGACGCTTGTAATTAACAAACTGTTTCTATATGAGGAAAAGGATTCGGTAATAAAATACGGAAACGTTAAGAAATCACTCGAAGCAGTTAACAAATGGAACTATAGACATCTGATGAAGTTACCCGCTGGTGAGAAGTCTTATTTCTTTTGATAAATAAACTTTTTGCTTAATCTATAAACATTTAATATTATCTAATATATATGAAAAATTCTTGATTTCTGTATAAACAAAATAATATAAACATAATATATCTATATGGTTTAGCAACTTGAAAGGAGATATAATTCAATTTAAGTGATTCATCATTTTAATGGAGAATACAAAAAAACCTATAAAGTTGGAGTGATTTACCACATGCCGAACATAGCAGTCACTTATAAAACATAATGCGTTTATAATCGACGTTCATTGCACCCAAATAAATTAAAAAGCTTAAACTACACAACAGAAAAAGTTTTCTCACAATTATAGTAATATACATTAAAAGCATTCAGCGTATAAATTCATATAATTATGTAAATATTATTCAAGTACATTAAATAACAATAAGGTTACAAAGTTTTACCGCAACTGCAAAATAAAGATTACAAAACAACTAATTATTGAACAATAGTAGTGACAATGAGTCGGTGTAATTAAATACTCATTCACATTACGAAGACTTCGCTATGCAATGCCGATAATATTACACGAATTGCAAGTATTGTCACTCTTATCACGTTATGTGTTTCCGATACTCCTTATCTCTACCGAATATCTGAATACAAACTAACTAGAACTATTTTGTAATATACTATTTAACATACTGTTGACCAAATGATAATATATTTTAAATGAATATTTTGTTAATTTTGCAGAATCTATTAAGGCATAACTGTGGTTTTATTTTAGAAGATAATAATATTTGTTTTATTATCTAATACAAAATATTATATAGATAGCACCGGTTGGGACGCAACTGTGTGGCTGACAAGGGCGCAGCTGGGAGGACCGTCGGGCTTTGCCCCCGTTGGAGGAGTCTGCAATAAGCACAGATCTGCTGCTATTGACAGAGATGAGGGACTGACCAGCGCGTTTGTTATTGCTCATGAGCTTGGACATCTGTAAGTATTTTTAAAAAACAAATAATCAGTTAGTTTAGATAATTATTTATATGATAACGCAAACGCAACAAAATAAAAACAAACTATCAAAATATTATTTAAATGCTAGTCTATATCTCAAACAAAACTTAAATACGTACATAGAGTTGTGGCTAAAACTTAAAACGACTACGTTTTCTAAATTCGTTCTCGTAACTGTTACACAGTTTATTAATAGCAACGCTCCCCTTAACTCAACTACAACTCAGCACATGGAATAATAAATCGGGATCCCTTCCCGCTTATAAGACGATTGATAAAAACCATTCTTAAACATGCCTTTGCGGCCAGGAACCAATGTTTAAACTTAAAATGTTTGGTTTTTTTTTGTTTATTTGTAGGTAAGTTGAAATTAACCTATATTTCATTGACTTCCTTTGCAACGTTTTACCTGTCTTGGTAACAATCTGATATTAAGCCTTCGACTGCTAATAAGCGCTTCGGAAATTAAAACTTAGAGTACCGTACAATGAACTTTTTAATTATTACGTTATTTTTAAATATACATAAAAATCTTTTGAACATTTAAATAACGTAAAAGATAACTATTATATCAAGCGTACGTAATAGGTACCATGTCTAATGGTTTGTTCTTTTCACCAAGTCCGCTTCAAAGTAGGTCGCGAAGGTAATCGTCGAGAAGTCACTTTTGTAGTCTAAAAATACACCCAGTAAACTCCTGGACCCCACATGTCAAAATGAATGAATTCACATAATAAGAAAATCTTTCAAGGTGTCTAAAGAATTTTATCAAATTAAACGATAAATACATTCAGATTGTGTAGAAAGTTATATGACAACTATAACAATTGTTAATTTTTTAAATAAGTAAGTAAAGTATTCATATATTAGTATATAGTATAGTATTTTAATACTGTTTTGATTAGTCATTATTATTTGTCATGTTTAACCCTCGTCAAATAAACGCAAGGGAAGCATAACGGAACACTAAATGGTGATCTTGAATTTACATCTAGATTGTAAATGGGTTGTACTCAAAGTGAAATGTACAACAAAGTCCTTTGGCAGCCATTTAATTACCACTCGATTTGCTTGTTACTGGTTCTACGATGGCGACCGGTCGAATGAAAACATTTCTTTTTCTTTTTTCGTTTTATAAAAAGGTCTTCTATCTTTGGTTCGACGTTTTGCTTCAATAGCGGAAAAATGTTAGAGAATTTTGTTTGAAATATCGATGTGTCAGATAATAGTTGAAAATTCGGAGAAACTAAAAATGTTGGCTTGACATTTTCTATATTTTTATTACTACTTACACAATTTATTATTATAATTATTTAATGAATAGTATGATATAAAATTTGCAAAACGTATATTTTTTTTTCTTAGAACCTAACTGTATATATTTTTGCTTACTCAATAGACTCAAGTATTCTATAAACAAGCACTCATGCTGATCATTCACTAAAGTTATTAAACTCTACTTAGCAAACACGTGTAAGAGTCTTACAAATTTTGATAAAAAAATATATATATTATTTGGATATAAATTTGTAAAACTTGAAGTTCACTGGACAATTACATAGATAAGATTTTCTTAGATGCAATGCTTTCAATAATGTTCACATATAATATTTGTTTACAGTGTAGTAAAAATTAAAAAATAAAGACTTCCATAGTAATTACCAGCGTTGCTAGTGACTAAGAAGTAAAACGTTTCTTGATAATATTCCTGCAAAACTAAGTACTCTATATTAAATTAGAGAGTCCAGTCGACATTAAGATATCGTATATATCTTCAGTACATTCATTTACACGGTTTGAAATGACCTAATCACCGAAACATGAAGATCATAGAATTTTTGGTAAAACTAATAAAATAAATAAAAGATTATTATTAAAACAACTAAAAATAACTTAAATCACGATCTATTTCTGTATTTTTTCCGATAGTTAATTCCTTGGAAGGCTTCCTGAAATGAATACCTCGGTTTATTTACAGATATATTTATAACGCAATTTCAATTTTACCATTGCAATATATTTTTAACAACCGTGACCTGGTTCATCGCTGACTAGATGCAGATCTCGTCTATATCTATACGATTGATTGAAGACGACACAGAATGCTCTAAATATGTACCCATGTAACATGTGTTATCAAATTGCTATTTCGATTTCGGTATTTATAATTCGGTTTTGAAGTTTCGCGTTTAATGTTTGTAGTGTTGTTTGGAACAATTTTTATGACCTAAGACAGTATTTGACAGCGTTCTGTGCCAAAGTACCTAAACAGTTATTTAGAGATATATTTAAAAAAATCAATAAACTTCTTTGTCCTTGTTCAGGACATTTTTTTTAAAGAAATGGATTATACAAAAATCATCAACACCCTTAGAACTCGAACCTGCCACCTCTTGAATATAGTCTATTTTCTATGTCAACTTAGCTACCGTGTCGAGCTTGAGCTAATACCTCATCGCTAAATCGGCAGAGCGACAGGACGGGATACCAAAAGTTAATGTTAATGATTGTTTATAGAATATATTTCTTAAGCTTATATAATAAATTGTCTTTGTCCTTCATTATGAGAGTTATTTAGTTGAACTCCAGATAATTACGGATTTCCAAGCGCAATTTTTTAAAATAAGGTTCCGTTGACATTTTTAAGATACTCATTATTTTCAAGAGCAATATCGTGGTCGAGAAACATTTTAATTGACCGTAAAAACTCGTGTGTGCTCTAAAGTGTATGTGTTAAATGGGATCATTAATCTCGAAACGATGTTTCATGTTTCAGTTATTTTCCGTTAAACCTAAATATCACTTTGCAAAATGCGGTTAAAATAATAGTAGATGATATTTTATAGATAACTACTGACATTCTATTTACATAATACAATCTATTACCGTAATTTAATATTCATAATATTTTAAGAATCTTGTAGCTTTATATACAAATGAAATATAATTTCCTTTTAAGCTAGGACAAAAAAAAATAGTTTTACCGATGTCGATAAGATATTAGATCTTTCATAATATTATTTTTATTATAGACAATGACAACCTCGGTACAATTATAATTATTCTATTTTCTTTAGTTATCAAAATTACTTACTAAGAAATTATACGTGGTCCCATAAGTACCTAAACTACGATTAAGGAGTAATGTTACTATATATTTAAAATTATATATAATTTCTTACCTATATACGGTTTTTTGTAGAATTCGACCTGCATAGGAAACTTAAATTATGTTTTGTTACTGAATTGTGGTAAGTATCCGCGTTAGCAAAGGTATTTCTTATTTAAAAGGGTTGTTTACCGTATTTGGGATGGGGAAAGGCATTTTCAAGCGGTTACTTAATTGAAATCCAATGAAATCCTCTTGACAAAATTCATTGGCTTTCTCCTCGGCTTAAAAAAAAACTATATGTATTTAAAATGTAATTAAAATAGAATATTGCTATATTATCTTCAGAGACTGTAATTTTAGTTTGTAAACTAATTATTTATATGTGTTAAACTAATTATTACCATTTTACTCATTTAAGCGATTTACGGTAGAGCTTGACTTGTGTAGCCACATAACATTTACAAGACGTGCTACAATACAATGTATATATTATACCCTCAATATATTATAATATATACATTATATTAAGCACATATTACTTCTAAAGTATATCTGTATATTTAACTCTCGCTATATACAATTGAAATAACTTACACAGCCCTTATACAGGTAGATGTTTACTTAATGAGTAATCCGCTCTACAAACATGATCTTAAAAGGTTGTGCTAGAAACTATACCCTAAATGGTGTAGGTATTACATATATGTAATCTAATAATGTAATGAGTAATAGTTAAAAGCTTATCTTCATAACCTAAATATAGAACAAACTTTTTTAAGATGCTGATAACAAATGTTTTGTAAACGTATTGTTTGTATTGTCTTATATGTTTATATTGTATATAATAAATTAGTGAGGTTATTACCTAGTTAGATTTTTTAGGTAATCTTCAAATTCTGTCTAAAGATAAGTACAATACATTAGTTAGGTTAGTACCTACTAAGTTAGCTTTCTTGTACTAGATTGAGTAACATACATGTCTTGATATTTCGAGGTAAATATATACAATATATAAACAAAACCCAAATCCTAGAAAAGTTTTTTATAACAAATATTATTCTAATGTCAGGATTGAACCTAGGACCACAGGCACAATAAACAAAGTAACAACTACTGTGTCAATCAAGCAACAAATATTTTATACATATTAACCTAATCTATCAACTATCGTGTCTCACATACAACAGATTGTTACATAGTGCTAATTTATCATTAACTAAGTTCCCCAACTTACACAGATGTCTTAATTTGGGTGCTAATTGATTAGTAACTCTAAATGTTTGGTGTAGAGTCTCTTTTCTAATAACTACAATAAAGAGGCCAGG
Source organism: Napeogenes sylphis (assembly GCA_959347405.1). Lineage (NCBI taxonomy): Eukaryota > Metazoa > Arthropoda > Insecta > Lepidoptera > Nymphalidae > Napeogenes > Napeogenes sylphis. The sequence continues at coordinate 20,518,007 of OY365788.1, read as the reverse complement.
GTTCACAACATTCATCTTATGTTGTTCACGCAAGTAATTAGGTACATTGCTTTCCTTTAATTAGTCGATTTACCGAAAGACTTCAGATAAAGCGAAATTTATTTTTAATTGTTTAATTGATGTTTTTTTTTTTTAGTTTATTTATTGAACATAAAACTTATGTTATGTCTTGGTATATCTTCAAACTATTATTGGATATTAGGTAATAATCAATAAATGTATTATCTCTAATATAAAAAAGGGATATTTATAGGAAAGAGATATATAAGGTATAAAGGGATACAATAGTTCTTAAGATGAATATAGTATTTTGTATATAAACTATATTTAATGGTTATTCTAATCTTTAACAAAAACTTTTAACAAAACTCTAAAATAAATTAAACGATAATTAAAATTGCCAAAGATTTAATGGTTTAATTTTCACAAACATGCCTTGTTAAGCTTTTTAAAAATAATAAATATATTACACGAAAAAGTTATCGACACGGTCAAGATATAAAACTGTGACCTCTTGGAAAACAAAATCTGATTTTTATGAATCTGATAAACACGATCATATAAGAACTTCATTTAATATATTTTTTTTAATTTAAATAAGTTTATCATTGATTAGCATGTTTATAAGCAATTCAAATATGTAAATATTATTGATAAAAACTGAACCTGGTCAAAAATCGAATCTGGGTCTTATCAAATAAAATATTGTGTTGTTGAGCAGAGAATATATAGCTTGTTGACTAAAAGTAGCACATTTGAGTCATATGTATATATTGTAACTAAAAATTTAAATATGTTTTATAAATCCTATTTATAATTATAGTGGCTTGTTCATAAAACAAAGAACACTATTTCAAGGTAAAATGAAGCTTCGTCAAATATACATACATATGTAAACAGTCTTGTCTTTTATCTTTCTGGCCATTGGTAAGTGAAACAGCAATTTACTAAAGAAAGGTTTTATTTCATCGTAAAATTATTTTTACTTGACTGAAACTGACTAACTAAAAGATTGGGTTTCCTTAGTTTTTTTTATTGGTATTGATTTTATTTTATAATATAGCAATACTATTATTTAAATAATTATATACTTCCAAAAGTCATTTAATATTAATTATCTCCGTACAGTGTTTTCGTTAAATATTTGAAATTATGATTTGTCTTGAGAACATGTTTTGAGAACACTTAATTTTTTTTTACATCTGTTCCTAAAATTGGGATATTGATATTAACCTCAAGTATATATAAAATAATTTTTATGATATATCCTGACCGGTTTGTTCATAAAAGCCCATACAATAAAAAAACTAAGATTTTTTTAACTCAAGAGCTTATAAATAAATTATATTTTATGTCACATGAAATAAATATATTATGAAATTTCTAAGACCATGTTTAGCTATATTATTTCACAATTTCAGAAATAATATATACATTTTGTTTATATTTTTTAAATTACATTATTATAAAAAAAAATCGCAAAATTTGTTTTACCTTCCTACTAACTCTCAAAAGTTATGGTCTATTTAATTCTAGTAGTTACTGTTATAAAAATACAACATACAAAAGAAAAGAAAACACTTCTGTATGTTTATTCAGGATGTCAGGAAAGGTTCCTATTATTATGTAGTCCTTCCCTAACAAGATTTGAGTGTGGACTTGAATCACATTTATTCTCTAAATCCCTACTAAAAATACCTTCAAATATATTAAAAAAAAACATTTTATACTATACATATGAAAAATAATTAAGGGTCTTCAGAATATAATTTTGCAAGTTCTGAACTATTCGCGAGAGTGATTCCTTTTTTAATTTAATTAGTACCGACAGACTGATTCACTAAAGTTATCATGCAGGCTTTTGTGCTTCGGAATCAAAGGAGATTATTTTATAAGAACTTTCAGAACTTAATTATTTATTTTGTATTATATACTATTATGTACTACATGTACATAAATATATTTACATTCTCACAAGTTATGTACCTATAATTTAATTTTTGTCAATCAAAATGTTGTAACGAAAACAATTATTGTAACATATTTCATTTTTTTTTAACCGTCATACACATTGACAGAGGGGATATAAAAAAAATGTAAAATCAATTAATACTACATTTGATGTAAAGATATTATGCTAAGTAATAACCAAAATTTGGTACTATCTTTAATTAAGACCTTCATAAAACATTAACGAAACGCGTCTATTTCCGAATTAAAATAATTAACGATGATGATGACTCATTAAAAACAGGCACAATGCTCCTCAGACGTGTTGATATCAAATGATTGAATGTACGCAAGCCGAAGGCCAATTGCCGACGCCTGCCGCGAATTGATAAAATCCCTCAAAGAGACCGCCTTGCTAAGCAAAACTGTCTGTTAAAATTTGTCACAACGTACATTGCTGGGTAGGATATAATTATTCATTTTAGATTTGTTTTTGTTCTAGATAAAATGTGATGATAACTTTGCTTTTTTTAAAAAAAAAAAAAAGGTATTGTTATCTTTATATGTATCAAATAAAGGAGAACCAAGATCCATAGACAAATATCGGCAACAAACTCCATGGAATTTTTGACAATTGATTCACAATCTTCATTTAAATATCAGAACAAATAAGACTTTAATTAAACCAGGGTAACGAGAGAAGAATATAATGACTCAAAAGGCCACTAGCACCTAATTATATAAGGCTCTGAGATTTTCAAGTTCTTAAAAGATATTATTTTCTCGATTTAATAAAATAATAATTGTATGATACCTTATTTTTTCTTAAGAATGCTAAAAGGCGTTGAAACTGTTTATATTGAATTACTTAGATGAAACAGCTTATCATTTATACATGACTAACAAAAATATTTATTAATAGGTTATTCTTATTTCCAGGCTAGGTTTGACCCACGACAGCGACGAGCAATGCGAATCAGATGGTATCCGAGGATCTGTGATGGCTCCGACAGTCCTGGCAACGCTGCACAACTACGCGTGGTCATCCTGCTCAAGACAGCAGTTTCATGAGAAATCCAAGTATATACCATTGTTACTGGAACATGTAATAGCCAGGATACATATACAATATGATTACCTGTTTTCTGTTTAGGAAGTGGTGGTGTCTCCATGAACGCAGTCGTGATGATGGTGTAGAATTGGGTGGTGCGAAGGAACTATCCAATTACGTGTTTACGATGGACGAGCAATGCCGCACCGAGTTCGGAGAAGGGTGAGATTTTCTTTATAAATTTATTTACCAGAACGTATTATTAGTTTTAAAACTATATAAAACGTTATCACTGTGTTAAACAAATCTAATATAAATCTCTAAATATGATCACTTTGATAATGTCGGACGAGTTGTGTTTAGTTAGTTCGTCAAAGCGTCGCATGGGACCTTCGCAAAACGTTACGCAAAACGAGCATAAGTAAACAAAATAAACTACAGCAGATAATCTGCTCCAAATGCAGTAGGAATATTTGAAAAGTTTGAGGCACGTGTCATGTGTATTTCACTAAATGTGTCCTTTCCAACAAATTGAATACAGATGAATGGCATTGTCTGATATTCAATAAACTTTTATGAATCGAGCTTAAAATTTATCCTTTTATAGTCATTTTATTTTCATTTTTGCGTGAAGGAATATAAATCAAGAGTGTTATCTCTCTCAAACATTCGAATGTAATATATATTATTATTTATTACTTATTATATATATATTATATTATTTTAGGTTCTTGTGTTTTTGGAAATATAAGAAAATGACTGTTGTGTAAAAATGGTCCTGTATTTGAAGCCTTAGAAAACATAATAAAGTTAAAAATAAAAGATTATCTTTCAGTTACGTAATCTTCAAAAACATGAAAGTTCACAAAAATGTCTAAAAATTTATTTAAGTTAGTATAAAAAATTTGCGTTAAACTTTTTTACAAATTAATTATGATTTAGGATTTTTGATAAATTATATCATATAAATTTTTAGTTAACAGACTAACTTTTAGTACCAAATAATTCCTTTGGTGTACTAATTAGTTTGATTTTAGAGAAACAACTAGAAAGTTTGAAGCAATTTAGCTTCCAGTATAGTTTAATACTGTGTACAATGAATGTATAATTCTGAACTAAATTTGAATAACTACATTCAGAGCAAAAGGTAGAAGCCATTAATGACAAATATTATATAATATGTGAAGACTATTTCTCTAATATACTTATGTTACATTTAACGACTATTTAATAATCATTCATTTTGATAGTCTATATTGATTCATATAAATTAATGAATTATTGATTTAACTTAAATAAAAAGAACCAATAAGGTTTAATTATTTCAATCATTATGTTAATAACTTACGTATTTATAATTTTTATGTCAAGTAATTGTTATTTTCTATGCTTAAAGTAGTTTATTTGACTAACATTATTATTCTAGTTCTAGTTCAGAACTAGAAAAGTACAACTTTAATGGTTGACTTAGACTTCATAATTAAAACATATTGTATAATATATATTTGTATTATATTTTTTTGTCACTTTTGGTCTCATGTCAAAATAATTTAATTTGTCTCATCGTTAATGAAAACACCAAACCGTCTTGTCTGTCGTCTCTGATATTTTATAAGGAAAATTAATTTCAATTTCATCCTCATTACTGAGATTAAAAAAGACAAGGAAGATGTTATTAATTGTTTTAACTGAACCCTTCCGAAAATTTGTCTGATGGCTTATACTTCTATCTTTTATCTCAATAAACAAAAACCATCAAATGAATTAATCGTTTACCAAACTTTATGAAATTTAGGTTGTACAAAACTTTTACTAATTATACAAGTTTTCGTTCTACGAATATTAAATCGATATTTTAATATTAATTTACTATCTGTTGTTAATTTACTATATATTTAATTTAATATTAAATTTGAATATTACACATATCAAATATTTTATTTGATATTTGTAAGTTGTTTGTCCAATAATTCACGTAGTTGCTTAGGGGAGACATGGGGGAGAGGGGTTGGTTGTAACATTTTTATTTTAGAGTCATATTTATTTTATTGGTTTCATTCTTTTGCCCGTTTATATTTATTTGTTTAAATAACTATTCAGTATTTAAATTTATAACATATATGGTATACCAAACCATTAGCTTAGATATAAATGAACAAACAAAAAAGGCCTGTCATTTTCACCAGGGGTACATTGTTACACTACATGGGGCAAAATGTAACAAACAAAACCAAAGGTAAAAAAAATAAAAACCTTTTTATTAGGGACATTATTTTATTACATGTGATCAATGCACAACACACTTTACCCATTTCTCTCCAACTTTCTCGGGATTACTTGGAATACAACATATCAAATAAAAACATTCATTTTCTACGCTTTCTAAGTCTTTTTTATGTAAAATCTTCCTACTTCACTAGTGACAAATTAGCAGTTTATATAGTTGTTTCTATTATCTTCTTCATATTTTGAATTTAACTCTTTAGTTAAATTTTTCTTTTTAGATTCAATATCTTTCTTCTTGTACTGTTCCAATGCCAAAGCATTTTTTTTTCAGCGTATCAGTTAAGAAGAACGAATCTTCGGGTTATACGTATTGTATTCATTTACTAGCAGCTAATTCAGGATAGCCTTTTAATTATTAGGATAACCTTAGAATTTCTAACAACTGGGCTAGGAAAAATATATTGTATTTTGATATGTTATTCGATGAGGGAATGGTGAGTGTGTAAGCTGGATTTTCGGTCTCTAACTTCTGTGTCAGAACAGGTCAGTTTTCTATAATTTAGTTAGTTATTTCTTCTCTTAGTATTAAAAATAAAAACCCCGGGGCAAATGGTTACAAGTCACAACCTGCCCCAATAAAATGTTACTTTTAGCCCCAACCCTAAATTGGTCTTTTGAGGTTAAGTAATAAAAATTCAAATGAATGTAACTATAAAAACGTATTTTTATTGTAAAATGAAAACATTGGGACGCCAAAATAATACCAGAAACATATCTAATTATTTCGTAGACCAATATATCGAAAAATAGAAAATGTTACATACTTAGGGTTCTTTTTGGGACACCCCTGAGCTCCTTTTCACTCTGGACGCCACAGGCTCTTAGAGATGATCTGATATTTGAGGCGTTATTGAACGCCTTTAGCGTTATTTATATTTTTAACGTCACTATAACATTATTTTTTTCGCAACTTACCCATTTCACAACCATTCCCGGTCTCCCCTACTAATTTCACTGATTTTACGTTTTTATGCTATTATAATAACTATATGTATAAATACTACTAATTTATTATTGACTTTTTGTATCTAAATAATAGGTCAGTTTTGTAATACTTTGTTATTATAACATTTAGTATTATTATTAGTATTAAACATTATTCGACTGAAATAAAGTATATAGTACAAGATTTATTGTACTGTATGTATGTATGTATGTTTATTTAACATCAATAAATTATGTGCCATCATTCAATAAAATATTTAAAACGGCATTGCATAAATTACATTATCGAGGTGGCCACTGGAGAACTATCAGCACGCAGCAGCGAATCTGTTTTATTTCATAATCGTTATGAAGCTTTTGACTTTATTTTATAATTTAGTACGTTTTATTGAAAATAAATATCATAAAGTAAACGAATTGGAATAAACTAAAGGAATATAATGAAACAAATGCAGGATGGTCAGGCATTACTGTTTTTTTTTTATAAAAGTGTAGATGTTGATGTGGTACGTATTTAAAGATAACAAAAAGTACAGTAGTTCAATTGGTAAAGCGACGGGACGGTCTCCCAGAGGTCGCGGGTTCAAATCCTTGCCCGTATGGGTTTATTTTTATTCTATATTTATTTAAAATTTAAATAAGCTCAACATAGCTTTACTTGTTTATATTTTCAAACAAAACGAAAAGAAATATATAAAGAATTATATATAAAGTAACAAGACAAATAACCAGACTGTGTTCCATACGAAAATTGGCAAAACGAATCAGGGGAAATTCTCATTTGAATTGAAATTCGTATTAAAAAAACAATGTAGCAATACCGATTTACTTTCTCTGTTATTCCTGTATTTTTATATTCCTTCGGTTCATAAGTCAAATTTGATGAAATAAAAATCAAAGTATTTCTAAAGTTTCCTAGAACGTGTAGGTAATTTTTTTATACATCTCGGCTTTTACAAATCTCGCCAAACTTGCTTAGTCAAATAGATAGTAGATCAATTTTCTCAAAATTTTATAAAAAAATCATGAAGGGGATTGAAAGTATTGCTTTTGAAAAAACTGAAGGAAAAAGATCAAAAAAACTTTCAAAAGAGAGTCAAGAAAACTTAGTGTCTGTTTCTCTGAAAGAATATTGTGTCCATTAAGACCGATTCGAAAAAGGGGCTTCCTCTTTTAGTAATTACTTTCCCGTTAAAATGTTTTTAAATCTACTTTAAAGCTTTCAGTAAAAATTGCTTTGAAAATGGTCCAAAGTTATCCAGCATTGAATGTTGTTACTGCTACTACATCAGAAACCTTTACATATTATATTAGTTAATTTACTAAAATAGATTAATTATGATGAAAATTTAAAACTTTTCATCATATTTTTTTTTTGAATATCGAATTAATTTATTATATTCAATATAATATCCAGGTTCTCAGTATGCAAGTCGGTGAAGGTGCGGTCACCGTGCGCCAAACTTTGGTGTGCCCATCGTTCTAAGACTCACGTCTGTCACTCAAAACGTGCACCCCCATTAGAAGGAACGCCTTGTGGAACTAATCAAGTAAGTGATTAAATATATATTTTGATAATCCAATCCAATCCAATCGTCCCGCTAAAGACGATCATATATAGAATGCTTAAATCACCGAGGCGGACAGCGATACGGTAGCTCAGTTGGTAGAGCGACGCCGTTTCCCAGTAGTCGCGGTTTCGAATCCCTGCCCGTATCGGATTATTTTTCATTATATATTTATATACATTTATTTTTTATTTTATAAGGAAATTATGCTGATATATCGTTTTAATTACTTTTCATATAATTATTGTCTTTCTTAACCTATATCTCGACGTTTATATAATACATAGACTTACATCTATTTATTCCATTAAATATATTTTTTCAAAGATATATTCACTTTAATTGCTGAGCTAATGGTTAATAGTGGTGGCTAGATGCCCAGTCCAGCTAATTCCGCTCTTTCCAAAGAATTATTAAACTCCAGTGGTTTTTTCAAGATTTATAAGAGCGAATTCAAACAAAGAGAGTTTTCTTGATTTATTTTTTCCTGCATTTCATGAGAACGATAGTTTACACATGTCTTTCAGGCGATCTATTGTCCTAACTTCTTCTCTATTTAGATTTATGAGTCATTTGGTTTTACTGTCTTAGTACAAGTATCATTTCTGTGACTGTATGTATTGTGATTTTGAATTTTGTAACACACGTTCTCATGAATGTTCTCACGTTCTCGTGTAACACACGCTCTCCGGGATCATTACCCATTACTACTCTATGATATTTTATATACTGCAAGATTATTTGATATTTTCTTAAGTCAAGGGACCATTTGTTTATCGGGCTGAATGTAAAGTGACACATTTCAACTTACGCTCAAAATTATCTGACAGTCTTCGTACTTGATGTTTCTTTTGACGATGTTAGCAGTTTAGAGGAAAGCAACTTAACTGGACTGAAGTTCTTATTGTTTATTATAATTAGTGTGTTTTATTATAAATCGTTATATTTATATCAAACACTTCATTTATTGCATATAAATCTAACATAGAGTCACATTATTATAAAAATAATATTTAAATGAATTAATGACCATTCGGACAAAGAAATGCATGTACCTGTAATGTAAGAATACCTTATCGTGATAGTTTTGTTAATGACATGGGCACCATAAGCTGTAAACACATTGTTTCGATTTATATTATACACCTGTCCCTGTCGGAAATCGAAGCCGAGCCCCATTACGCCGCTATACGTTAAGCGTCTGCGCTAACCACTCGACCAACGGAGCGGTTGATAAGATGGAATGACGTAAAAATATTTTTCATCTGTCTATATACCTTTTTCTCCCAAAAAGCTAGGTAGAGAAGCATCCGATAGCGTCACGGCAGATTGAATATAAATAAACACTTTTGTTAAATTATATAGACAAAAATTTGTCTTTTTTCTCGCAAATGCGAGTAAAGGTTAGATATATCTAATAAAATTGAAATTAATATTTTATATACATTATAATTAACCTCGGCGTTTTAAGAGATCTTCAAGGTAATAAAGTTAATACTATAAAAAAGAGGCTCGAAAATTTATACACTTACGTAGCTAGTAAGAAATAGTATAAAAAGCTAGTCGTAAAACATTTTATTTTCTATTGTCGAACATAAAATTGTAGAGAAAAGCGAACGTCTACCAAATTTAAGAAGGTCTTTGTGCTTCTATGTGAAGGAATTTTAGTTAGTTGATTTTCAATATAGAATTCAAACCAAACAAAAACAGAATACAAGGACAATGTTAAACGCACTAAAATAATGTATTATAGTGCTATGTATTTAGTTTTATATAAATAATTATAAGCTATTTTATAGTAGACAAAGGTAAAACGTATGGAATAACCAAAATTGTTTTAAATAGTACAAAAAAATAAATGATTATTATGGTTTTATATACATTGAAAAATATACTTCAATTTATAATATTGTTTTTGCGTTATTATGGTAAAATTACGTTTAAAAATCTTTAAATTCGACTCATTCCGGTAACCAAACAGCACTTCTCATCAGAACATATTTGTGGTAATATAATAATGCCCTTTTAAAAGCTTTTGTTGATTAATGACAGATGACAAAGGACAAATAAATCTTGGCACTTAGTGTGGACGTGGAACATGTTCCTTAAGAATGCAACTATTCAGTTTTTACCCAGAGAAACCCTAGATTATTATATTTTTTTCAACTTTCTCTTAATGCTTTAATTTTAAAATATAAATAAATAAAAAAATACTTTTTATTAATAAAATTTTACAGAATTATTGAATAAAATAAAGCAAAAATAAAGACAAAATTAAATATTTTTTAATAAATTTAGTGCAAGTGAGCTCTCTGGAGACGTGTATTCTTAAAACTGCAAATTAGAACACCATAGGGACCATAGAAGACAGGGAGAAGGCCATGAGGAATCTTTTAGTCTTCATTTTAGTCTTCCTATACCCATCTTAGTCAACTGGAAACTTGTAAGTAGCTCTTAAAAATTAAGTCACATTTATATAAAATTATTTTTAGCATATTAAACTCGCATATAATTGAGTTTACATTTTAATTTTAACCCAACATTTTTGATGTTTTTCAGCAAACGTATTACCGGAAATATTGAAAGTATTTAAATTAACGTTGAAAATTTAAAACCATTCATTCATACGGTAGTTAAATACGTTAAAATAGTTTTATTTAATTAGGTCACTTAACAAAACTTGGATGTAAGGTTTCGCCTACCTCATTTTAAACGTAAGTCGGAACGTATAAAAATTATAATCATTTAAATATGAAATCTGTATTATAGAACAAACATACAATCCAAGGTGGATCCAATAGATATTTAGAGAAAGGATTAGGACTACGGCAAAATATTTTAGTCTACTTAAGAAAGTATCTATATTTAAAACAGTTACCAAAATCGTTTTGACTGAACACGTTTTCGAACGATATGTTGTGTAATGCAATTTAATGTGTTATATTCACATAAGTTTTATTAAATTTATTACAATGTTTTCTTAATTACTTTTTTCTTTTGTTAATATTTTTATATTTTAAGCATCTTACTCTATGTTTGTACTGTATTTTCGGGTTGACTGGTAGAGAATGCTTTTAAGCATTAAGTCTATTGTACTAGTTTTGGGCAATAAAGACTAAATAATAATAAAAAAATAAAAGAATATGCATGTTATTAGTGCTTCCATCATGAAATAGTTATTTCACCCATTTGCGTCCGTGTGCGCGCATTAATTCAATAAAACCTTTATGAATACATTTTACTCATGAATACGCCAGCTGCGGAATATTATCATGGTAAAATATATTCATTTCCACTCTTAAATATTATAAATTGTGTTGAAAATTGCAGCGAAATTAAATGATTACTTCAAAATATGATGAGTTCATGTTTTATCAAACATGTCTCAAGCGGAATGATGATAAACAAAGAATAATATACTAATGGCCTCGGAGGTCAACTTTGTTGTTTTTGGCACCATCCTTTTAATATTTGAAGGTTCTTTACCGTCATGATTAACTTGCTAATTGTATAAATTTATTCTCTTTGTTGGGTTTATTTCCTGGATCGAGGCCAAAGGTCGTTTAGATCTATTTTAATTATTATGAACAATAACAAACCACTTGACATTTTATACATTATTTTATACCTTGTACTTTTATAGAAATAACCTGCCTCTTTAATTCTGCACAGTTACATTTAGGTTTCATTCGAATTAAAAATTCAATTTTCGAATCTATTCATCTCGAGACGTTGTGGTAATCCAGATTGATGAAAGGAAGCATTTAGTAGGTTAGGATAAATTTAATGTGTATATGTTACACACACAGTTACACAGTTATAAATATAGGGACATGGTTCTAAGACTGAATGTAAATTATTCATCAGTTCATTTTTGTTCAATCGGAATTAAATCCAATATATCTGAAGTCGATTGAATACAACAGCTGTTCTTTTCTAGTTGTATATGTATTCAAGTGAAAATAGTCTTCCCTTAGAAATATAAGATGTTTAATTTTAGTGGTGCGTGGATCGTGTCTGTGAGCCGATGCCCGAGCACGCTGTAGAAAATAAAAATAAGGATGCGGTCACCCGAAACCCGCAATGGGGCGAGTGGAACCCTTGGAGTGAGTGCAATGTGAACTGCGGCTATGGCTTACGTTCACGAACTCGACGTTGCTGGGATAGAGGGTAAGTTGTCTATTATATATACTAATATTATAAAGCTGAAGAGTTTGTTTGTTTGAACGCACTAATCTCTGGGACTATTTGCCCGAATTGAAAAATTCTTTTTGTGTTGAATAGTCCGTTTATTGAGGAAGGCTATCTATACTAATATTATAAAGCTGAAGAATTTGTTTGTTTGAACGCACTAATCTCTGGAACTACTGGCCCGAATTGAAAAATTCTTTTTGTGTTGAATAGTCCGTTTATTGAGGAAGGCTATATATACTAATATTATAAAGCTGAAGAGTTTGTTTGTTAAAACGCACTAATCTCCAGAGATTAAAAATTCTTTTACTACTACTACTGACTACTTGCCCGAATTAAAAATTCTTTTTGTGTTGAATAGTCCGTTTATTGATGAAGGCTATCTATACTAATATTATAAAGCTGAAGAGTTTGTTTGTTTTAACGCACTAATCTCTGGGACTACTTGCCCGAATTGAAAAATTCTTTTTGTGTTGAATAGTCCGTTTATTGATAAAGGCTATAGGGTATATATCATCTCGCTGTGACTAATAGAAGTTAAGCAGCAATGAAAAATGCTGCAAATTTAATATAATCCAATAGGTTCTGTCTGACTTAGTTATAGCATACAGTCTAAACCGCAGGTCGTAGAGATAGTAAAATTGGAGGATACATTTGTTTTTCTACGTAGTGGTGTACCTACTAAGAAAAGATTTTTAAATTCCACAATTAAGGGTTTTAAATATCAATTTTGTATGGAACTCGGCGGCAACACTAAATACCACGCGGACAAAGTCGCGAGCGACCCCTAGTTTATTATAATTGAGCATGCATGGTCATATCATTTGATTTGAATGTTACCAACAGACTCATATCATCATCATGCGAGGGTGCTGGTTCGCAAATGGCTACATGCTGGTCTGGAACACCCTGCGCGAGTACCCGCGATGCTCGTTCAGATGCCTGCTCCAGAAAAGGCAGTCATCTCATACCACATATGCATGTTGAAGGTAATTTATTTTAGAAGTATTTAATAAGGGACAGTATCTAGATAAACTTTTTTTTTTTTTTTTTTAATTCTTTATTGCACAATATATAATATAATGTTCAAAGGGCAGGTTTTAAGCCACAAAGACATTCTCTACCATTTAACCTTACCATCCGTGTTCTCAAAATAGTGCACTGGCTGTGTATATCTAATGTAATGCAAGCTAATTATAAATTGAAACATATGTAATGTAACCACTATTTAATATAATTATTTCTGATGTTGAGCACATGTTAGCTATTGCGTGATTAGTTACGCAGAATTCCTGATTAATTCAAGTTGTCATTACATTCCATATAGTTCATACATACATTCCATACATTCAGTTGTTAATGCGATATGACTTATAAATTTACTGTTGTCAGTGTGACTTTTGTTTAAGATATAATATTAAAAAAAAATATTAAATTGCCTCGTTTTTAGATTTGGAAAAAAAAAGTTGGACAAACAGTTGTATGTAATATACAAACATTGTTTAATGTTGAAGTCGGATTTTACTTTTGCAATCACTTTACTATTCTGTTTGTATTTTTCATCCAGTCTGGTGGCTGGGGTGTTTTTTACGATCCGCTTTTTAGAACTAAAGGACATAAAAAATTTAGATTTTAAGTGCTTGGAAAATATTTTTAAATTTTGATGTTTTTAGAATTTTGATGTTTTTAGAACTTATAACATTATAGTTATGGAATTATTATAGTATATTTATTTCATTACTAATTTATTTAAGTTCTTTCTGAAATTGTAAATTTTCACAATCATAATATATTACTCCTATACACAAGACAGTTATACATTATATTTTAAGTACCTACTACTCAATTAAATTATAAAAAAGAAAGTATATATAAATGAATCTGATTATCAGAGTCGAATCACTGTGAGACCTGGTGTGTGGACTACTCTGGCGGGAATCCTTCTAGCTATGGACCATTAAATGACGGTACACCTTGCAGCTACGAGAGACCATTTGATCTTTGTTATCAGGTAATCATTTTTTATATATCAATATGAGAAGGGTAAATGACCCTGCGCATGACCTGATCAAAAGTGATCACTACCGCCCATGGGTTCTTGTAGTACCCGAGGAATCACAATAGCATTGCCGGCCTTTGGCTTTTAGTAATCACACATACTCTTGCAATAATAAAACTGTATTATGATAACATTAAGTTTCAAGTTTTATATATTCCGAAAAAGTTTGCCAAATTAAAATACATGACTATATTTATTCTTTCATAATTGTTCATTTTTCGTTCTCATGTCTGCTTAGAATTCAGAAGAGTAACTTAAATGAGGCTATTTGCATTTAAATCTCATTAACTTCAGCAAACTTTCTGCTTATTTTCGTCAAAGTTATTCATTTGCATGAGACTTGATTATTATTTTAATATAATTGAAACCACTACCATTCTGAATTCATCCTTATAATTCAAATTAATTCCTCCGTTTTGTATGCATTTGTTCGAATAATAAATAGCCAACCCTAATTCTATGACAAGTTGTAATGAATTAAAGTTTTATGGTTCACTAGGGTACATGTGTGAAGGGGCAGTGTAATGCTACGGACCCCGTGTGCAACTGGTGTCCCGACGGTTACTGCAATAACAACACACACATATACACGCGACAACTTGGCAAAGGTTAGACTTTTATTATGCTTGACAAAAAAGTTTATATATATTTTTGAAGTGAAACTTCTTTATCGGGGTTGGAAAAAAAATATGATGTTTTTCTGTTACGCGCCATCTTTATTTCTAAGTCACATTTTTCCGTTACGCGCCATATTTGAAGTGAAACTTTTTTATCGACGGATGGGAGAAGTTTTATAGCAATGTCAAAAAATTGTAACGTTTTTCTGTTACGCGCCATCTTTATTTTTGCTTAAACTTTATCTAATTTAGCTTAATTACCCATTCCTGTAAAGTTGTAATTAGTGGATCATTTTTCAAAAAAATATGTCATAAAGAAGTTTCACTTCTTACATGTGTACACTAATACACACACACATATTTTTATTTATAATACTTAATCAATTTTAAAAACTTCTCAAAATAATTAATTATTTTTTCTTTTATATTAGGTTGGACCCGGTTGACAGTAATACCACACGAAGCAACCCAGCTTTCAGTACACATTGCTACCCCTGTACCACTAAACATTGCGATTCGTGAGCGACGTCGAGACAGACCTATATTGCAACTAAACAAACATTCTAGAACCGTTGAGATAGACCACAGACAAAACGACGTGAATAGACAAGGACAAGATTATCTTAAATACGATATACCACAGAACTTGCAAATAATAGATGTGGATAGCAATGTGATTGATATAAAAGAGAGGTTTGGGTCAGAAGGAGAGGTTGCGGCCGCTGGAAGCTTGTTAAGGTGGAAGCAGACCGAGTCTGATGTGATGATCACATCAAATTCTAGACTACAGACCGATTTAATGATTATGGTATGTTTGAATGATTTAATAGAATTTATGTTTAGATTTAAATCACGATTAGCTAAACAATTTTATGTTATTTTATGTATCAAATTTTAAGCACAAATATTTTATTTTTAAAACAAATCGACCCTTAATTATACATGTTAATATTTGAAGAACAAAACCTAATCAAACATTTACTTTTCAAACGCCATTATTGCAAGCCCCGAGCCCTTGGGAAATAACAAAATGAATTCCAAAGAACTAACAAAATACGAATACAAAAGAGACTCAACTATGTGATGTGTAACGAAGCATAACATTCGATGATAAGGATCCGGTGGAAGCTTAATTATTCACAGGCGCTTTCTCCGCTGAAGTTAATTAGGGATCCGCTTCAGCGGCTACATACGCTACTTTTATGTTGATTTATTTTGAGGTCTCTATTGAACCGTAAAGGCACGTCACATTTGATTCTCATTATATTCGGACACAACCTTTGCTACACCACTGAACTAAATGATTACGTATGCTAGTAATAATAACAAAAGTATATATGATTTTGTTTGATCAAAATAATTTATATTCAGTTACTGTATTATTCTTGTAAACGTACCTTATAATTAATTATCACAAAAAACAACAAATGCCTGAAAGAGAAATGGATATTGAAATATTAATAAGCTCAGTTGATTTCAAACAGAATTTATATTAGGTGTTAAATTGGACATTTCTGAATTATAATTAGGGTGTGGATCCTTTGTACAATTGATATTCAGGTAATCTTAGAACAGAAGCTTTAATTAAATTAATCTGGTTTTATTATTTGATTACCGCGGTTCACTTTATTGTAAATGGAGTGATATATAACATTGGTTTATTAAATAATAATAATATCAAAGGACAAATTACACACATTGATCTACTCCCTAAGCAAGTGAATTATTAGCTTGTGTTAAGGGTGTTAAACAACGATACAAATACATAGAAATACACATTATAAATATTGGAAATATATTTAATGAACGACCAAACCCAGAAATACAGACATTTATGCTCGACACATACATGCCTGTCCCTGTCGGGAATCGAATCCGAGCTTCATTGTGCCGCTTTACATTGTCTGCGCTAACCACTCAACCAACGCTGTTAATATTTAAAAGTTTTACATAAGCCTAATAAAATCAAATAAAATTATTCTCCTTACGTATATTCGCAGGCGGTTCCGGCAACTGTGAATGAAGATACTATCGTAACGGAAGTATCCGTTAACTACAGCACCCCAGCAGCACGCACCAGGCCAATGGAGTATAGGTAATTAATATCATTATTATTTATCATGACTCTGTTTCGTAAAAAAACAACCTGGTTCCAGAAAGGAGTAGGTCCTGATTTTTTTTTATAATTTTACCTCACAGGTGATCTAAATTATATATAGAATACTAAATTCATTATACTAGTAGCGATACGGTAGGTCAATTGGTTAAGCGTCGGAATATTATTCCAGAGGTCGCGGGTTCAAACCCAGTCTGTTTCGATAACATTTTAATTTCTTATTTATTTAAATTATTATGTTTAAAAAAAATATAAACATGTTTATATACAATTTCGTAGAAATATGAATAACTATTTAAAATTCCAAGTATATATAATATCGAATAATATTTAAAATGTAAAAAATACCACGTAACTCATTTAATTCCAAGGAATAAAAATTCCCGAGTATTTACTAAGACATTATATAAACTTGTTTATTGTATTCATAGCCTAATCCTTAGAATTCTTATTTAATGCCGGCACGTGTATAAACCCCTTTAAAAATGTATGAATCACCTCACCTTACCTCCTTTCTTATTAAACAACGCTTTTAAACTTACTAAAATGTCATTACTCCTTATAATATATTTACTTTATAATCTGCTTCTAACAAAACTATAATAATATATTATAAAACTGTTATTTGGGCTGTAGGATTTAGTTAGGGTTCATATAAATTGATTTATTATATCATTGGTTTGTTTCTGAAAGAGAAAAGAGAAAGATAGAGTGAGAAAGAATGAGATATTTAGAATACTAAATAAAGTATATTTTAGTAATACAAATGTTTCTCTTGTAAAGAACTCTTATAAAAGTTACCGACTGTGATTAATGCTTAATAAGAGGCTTTGTATTCAATTTGGTCGATATTAAATCAAATAATTATAAAACATTGTTCAACGGAACACTGATATATATACAGGGTTATTTGTAATTAGTTGAGCACCTTTTGCAGGCAGCCCCTCTACATTAATCCTAACAACATTTGTTCTACGACTTTTTAAAATTAGTAGTTTTAAAAATGTAGTTTTTCCCATACAAAATTTATTTATTGCCTCTGAACGTGCATTAAACTTGAGCAAAGAGAGGCCACGCAACTTGTCAAAATATGTGCCAAGGCCACGTGCATCGGGGCGCGGGGTGGCGGGGTAGCGGGGTGACGCAGCGGCGGCTATGCACGTTAGAACTTGATCATTTTCTAAGGTGTAATAAAAAATAGCATCGTTTTCCACTTTTATTTATTAAAATATTTTCTACAATAGTCGAAACACATATTGTCTAACTGTTTAAAAATCTAATGAAAAAACAAAATCTCCAATAGAAGTTGTCCACAAGTTGAATGTCTCAATATTTTTATTTGGTTTATGAAATAAGGGCACTGTAACGAAACCAAATAAATATTATTTTTACAAAACAATAACTTCTCTTTAACTTACTTTATACATATCATATTATCTCGTTTGTTAATATTTATATCATGACAATAAAACAATAAGTTACTTACGAATTTCTTTAAGATGGCGCGTAACAGAAAAACGTCATAATTTTCATTAATATTAATTAATTAAAACGTAAGAAGTGAATCGACTGTTTCTGACGTATAATATTCTCATAGAAGAAACACAAAGAAGAACAGAAGAACAAAGTACCATAAAAACAAACAAATGTACACAATCCACTTTAAAAATAATAACTTTAGGCTTCTTAACATGTTGGATCGTCACTAGGTATATCACAAATAAAATTATTCTTCATCATGGTTTCTGCTGTTTCGAGTTGCTGTTCGTTCTAGGTATACCAAAACAGACCTTGTAAAGATCAGGACCCCAGTGCTCCATTTCTCAGCCAAAACTCTTATTTCTTTTCATTCTTACTTCTTCTATTTTTCAGACAATCAATGTATTTTAAAAATATTATAAATTACATTTCATAATTTCTTCTTCATGTTATAATCTTGAATTTATTTATTAGTTTTAATAGCAAGTCCATAAAATCGTATTGTCCTGTATGTAATTACAATTCATTATTTAATTATAAAACTCTAATCCGATAATTTTATTTTTGGTTAATATAAATTGTGTTTTGTAATACACATACTTGTCATTTTGATTATTTAGTATTTCCATAGCAACATGGTGTAAAAGAGATGAAGCTATACGAAAAAAGCTGGCGCGCGCGTTCAACAGTTTCTAACTTTAGCTACACTGCCGCGACCTATACTTTAGACTGCTTACAAAATACAGAGTAATAAATAATCGAGGGAGCAAAAATTTTTTTTGTTCGTTTATTCTGAGTTATTTATCAAGATTTTTTAAAAGTCGTAGAACAAATGTTGTTGGGATTGATGTAGAGAGGCTGCCTGCAAAAGGTGCTCAACTAATTAAAAATAACCCTGTATATATATTATTAAGAATAGCATTCGTTAAATTATTCCCTACTTATATAAAAATAAATATTCCACTATAATATGTTTTTCCAAGTGAATAATAAGTAGTGCCGTTTCTTGGAAAACCCCAAGGATATCTCGTCAGAAAAAATAACGAACACATGACAAGTGAATCTCTCCAGAGGTTTTGTTATAATTCTTATCTAAAATCGCAATATATTTTGTAGACATCGCTGCTAGACGTGGTAAATTATAATGTCATATTGTACATATATGAAAAGCAAAACATTTTTGTTATATACTTCCTCAACATCTCGCATACCAGTTTACTCCTATAGTAATACAGTTTACAATTACCATATAGATTCTCTTACATTCTCAAACTTTCTACGATAGTTAGTTCGATATTTGCTTATTACTTCTAAAGTATATATACTAGACAAATACATTTATCTTTTATACTTTACCCTACCTTACCTGTTTTTCTGAAATATGCATAAAAATATATACTGTGAACTATTATTATTATGTGGATTCGGTTATAACACGGGTAGGATAGATCGTTCAGACTCTAGAGTTCTAGAAACCTTGTATATTATTACATTTTTATTACAAACATTCAAATAAAAAAAAATAACTATGACACAGGTTTTTGTATATTTGCGTTTCTTGATTAAAAAGAAAACATTTTTAGTTCTTCATTAATGATTAAAGACTTTTTAGAGTTGATTTATAGAGTTGCTTCTCTTCAATATGTCGCTATATGTCTTACAACGCTATCGTAGTTTATTAATAGATAACTGGGTCGTAACGAGGGGTCAGAGTATTACGAAAAGATCAATTAATCACTTACTTTATGGATACGGAATGAATTACAAAAGTTGGGCCGTAGTAATTGACTACTGCCCTTTCAGAAGGATAAACTTACGGAAAGAAACAAATACGTAAATCAAAAACCGACCAAATGCAAATTGGACTCTTACTTGGCATGTCTGTATTATTTATTGTATTATTAATAATAACAATAAATGCATTTTGACTTATGTATTTATTGCCATTATTCAGATTAATGAAATACGTTAATAAAATGATTTTTCTTTATATTATTTATTATATCAGAAATAATAATACTTACTCGGTAATAGAACATGTTATTATCACTAAACTAGAAGTTATTTCACCGCTTATGACGATGAACTACCGAACCCTATTAAAAGTTTTAACATAAAAGGAAAATGTTTCAAACATGATTCCTTTAAATTTTACTTTTAAATAAAGATCACTGGTATAAAGTTGTTCATTATATGTATTATTGGAATCAAATCTACATAAATCTACATAATCACCTGTATGGGATAACGGTATAATCCAATTATATAATACTACCTCTTGCCCGTACTCCGCTTAGGTAAAAAGACGATATACTTACAAAAACAAGTAACATACAATTACATTCTTCAGGTTTATCGCTTACGAGTGGCAGCTGCGGTTTTTCCAGCGAGAACCTAATTTTTTTCAGGGATAATAATAGCATTTATATTTCTTCGAAGAAGAAGATACACAGAACAAAGAACATATTTCACTTTATTACTATTTATTCGTTAGTCTCTAAGGTATAGAAGATTTTAAACATTCTTTAAAGAGGAGTGAAGCAAAATCTCTTCTTTTTGGTTCATGAACTGAACTTCTAACATCATACAAAACAGAGAAGATACACAGTATATTTATGTCTAAATATATATATATATACAATATATATATATATATATATATATATATATATATATATATATATATATATATATATATATATATATATATATATATATATATATATATATATATATATATATATATATTGTATATATATATATTGTATATCTATATATATATATATATATATATACAGTAGATATATTCTAGAGCGATCTCAGACTAATTTGAGTTAGCAACTAGTTAAGGCTTTCTATATCTGACGTCATTGTCATTTTAGTTCGATAATATATATTTTGTTAAGGTTTAATCGTATATTACTTATAAATTTCTACATCGTTATAACATCAGTATATATTTTAAATACATAAAATATAATAATTTAACTTGATCCTAAAATATTAAAATTATTATATTTATAACATTTGTAAACAATGTTGTTTCAGAATTTCTATTATATAATATTTTATAATTTGGGATATAAATGAACAGAGAGCTCGCTATGCAAACTATTCAACAGTAAATAAATCTTCCCACGCTCAATTAGTGTGTTATGAATTAGAACATACCACATATACCAACAACCTGTTTGATTATGCATAGGAATTAGTAGCTTGATCAGAGATGTTCCAGTAATTGGCAGAATAACCGCAGCTAGATCACATTTGAGATGCAAATGCAAGTCTTAGTTAATAGACGACAGATTGCCTTAGATCATTTTAGTTTAATCAAAAATAATTAATCCTATGCCGAAACTGATACTAATTTATAGAATTCTATGAAATTATAGAGACAATATATAGAATGCTCAATTGTTAGAGTTACGGGAGGGTTTCCGAGCGGTGGCAGATTCGAGTCCCTGTTTAATTTTAATTCTATTTTATTTAAGAAATATCCAAGAGGCAAGGTGTCGAATGCCAGTTTTTGTAATTAGAAGGCAACGTGAAATATTTTAGAATTTATTTATATAAATTCGAAAATATAGGACATTGGACAATGCCTACAATGGATTTTATACCAGTTGCTGACAACACTTGTTTTGGAAGCCATCCATAATGAAATAAAATGTATTAAAAAATATATATTACCAAAATTACAATTACAGTCAAAACAAAATTTTGTGTTTATCGGTGTTAATGAGAAAAAAAATCCGAAGTAACAGTATCCATTTCTTGTTTACTCAGACAATGAGCTATTACCATACTAAATGTTTGTGAAATTCGTTCAGGAATTTTTACTTAATACGCAATAAAAAGCGAATACACCTTCCGTAGCCCACACCTACTTAATACATAAAATCATATGTTTAGAAAAATATTGTATATATACCTAGTTTTGACATAAATATTGTAACAAAGAAAAAAAATATTTTTTTAATTGCAAATAACATTTATTACTTTTACAGTGTATTAGTTTAATACACAAATATAAAACAATTTAAAATATAAAAAGCTTATTCGAAGTGGTGTCCATTGGCTGCAATACAGTCCTTGAAACGTTGAGGCCAATCTTCAGCTCTGATGAAGTCCGAGAGGTTTGCTTCCAACCAAGACTGCGTGGACCGAGCTTTATGACCCGGCGCCGAGTCTTGCTGAAAGGACCATACTTGGTTATTGAACATGGTGTTATTAAGGAGCTTAACTACTTTCTCAAGAATCGTATCTGGATACACTTGTGCCGATGTTTTGATACCTTTTTCACAAAAGTGCCATACTTTTGTGAACAGTCACAGTCACTCCTTCATAGCTAACACCCTAACAAACCATAACTAAAGTCAGATAATGCCCACGTTGCACTCTGTCGACTAATTGGAAAGGTTCTAGGTGCTATCTTCATTTACCGAGATAAAATCTTTGTTTCCGGACAGGATTTTTTCGAATTCTTTCCCTTACTGCTTTGACTGTCTGACTGATTGACTGATACTGACCAATTTAATGTAATTGACGATTCAATAGTGCGTGTAAATGCCTACTTGAATAAAGATATTTTGAATTTAAATTTAAATATAGTAATTTTATATAATATAGAGTAATGTATTATATCTTGAATATTTATATACGTTTTCAAAAGAAGAAAAATAAATAAAATAATGATAATGAACGAATATCATTATTTAGTGTTAATTAAATATAATTTTTATACAGATGGTCAAGCGAACGAGGCCCATGCTCGGTGTCGTGCGGCGGCGGAATGCGTGTGGTGCGCCCGCGCTGCCCCCGAGAGCAGTCTTGCGGGCCAGTGCGCTATGAACGATGTAACTCACATAGGTAATAAATATTTCGAATCTAACCAGTCTAGTATTTAATTTAGACTATACTAGTGGCTCTGTCAACTCACACAGTATTACGTAATATTCAAGGTTTTATGTAAATAAATTCTAGCCTCACAATTTCAAGTTTATTACTTTGAAAGTTAGAAACCTACAAACTTTCACCCCAAATTAAAACCATTACTGGCAATTCGTAAGATCTCAGCTAGCTAAACCCTAAATTTACCCTTATACAAACTGCCCAAGATTTTAATCGTTCCCTTTGTAGTGTCTAGGACGATAGTATTATATATTGTTTCATTTGACATCACACCACTAAAATGTATCTAGTAGTAAACAAATATGTCTAGTAGTAATTGTTCCTTTTAACCAATAAATTTATAAATAGCCTTTTAACCAATAAATTTATTTAGTTATATTATACAAATTAAGCAACTTGGTGAATACTTACGTATTCTTTATTATCCATATAGATACAAGTCTATAAGTTAATAAATGCATATAAAAATAAAATGCATAAAAAAAACTCTGTATGAGCTCTATAAATAAGTAAAGAGCTCGCATCTTAGTTTGTTTTATTTTAAACCTTGACGCTTCAACTTAAAAAAGCTCTGATAAGCTTACCTGGTGTGAGTGTTTAGAATCTTTGGCTTTTATCGTAGATGATAAATAAAAGCTAAAGTAGCTTTTACGGTACTACATATTGCTAGATAGAATAATATTACTAGTACAATACTTGTATCTACAGATATACTAATTTAATCCTGATCTTTTTAAAAACAATTATGAAATGTATTTTTAATTATCCATAAAATAAATTAATACTATTCTACTATTCTTTACTATTCTCAGTATTTGAACCAAAATCTCATTGTTTAGATGGCAATAGTTTTCAGTTAGGATTCAGAAAAATTGTAGTTGATCGGATTTACATATATACAGTTTAAGAATATGATATATTTTTAATTTTACACTACATTACACTAAAAATTTTATTTGAGTGATTAAATAAGCCAGTGAAAGCGAAAATAGAACACTAATTAATGTTCAACATGGATTCAAAGTTGCGACATCGGCTGGTCCGCGGGCGAGTGGGAGGAGTGCAGTGCGACTTGCGGGGAAAATGGCTACCAGGAACGACAGCTGTTTTGTGTGCCTGCTAATATAAGGTAAGTTACATATTTTGATAATTACAAACAACTCCCATAAGAGAAATAATCTCTGGATCGCGAGGAATTTTACAAACATATAAATTACGGACACAAAGATCTCCCAGACTCGAAACAACAATCTGTGGATCACACCAACAAAAGTCCTGAGTGGTAATTGAATCCACGTTCTTTGGTTCCAGCAAGCCTAGTGACCACTAGACCCATAGGTCGTCGAACATTTGTTAAATATAAGGAGTATTTAACAAATATAAAGATATATAAAGATT
This sequence comes from Napeogenes sylphis, assembly GCA_959347405.1. Classification (NCBI taxonomy): domain Eukaryota; kingdom Metazoa; phylum Arthropoda; class Insecta; order Lepidoptera; family Nymphalidae; genus Napeogenes; species Napeogenes sylphis. Next base: position 20,493,436 of record OY365788.1, on the reverse strand, counting down.
CTGTTATACATTTTGACATAAAACAATATAACTATTTTACAATAATGTAATCAGTTTCCATTTTTTATTAACAAAATGGTATTAATATTTGTATTAGATATTTATATACCAAGAGTAACATTTCAGTAACAAATAATATACGTATTATATATTAGAAAACCGCTCACGTACAGCGGTTTTCAGTATTGCTGTCTTCTAAAGTTGCCAGCCACGAATCGATGACATCGCATGTGAATGTGGAACATGCACACAGAAACGGCTTTTGAATCCATCCATAAGCGAATTTAACCAATCATACGAACAGTAAAGGGGAGATCATGCAATTGATGTGAAATTAATGCAATTGCGAATTCTAAATTAGAACCGATTCGAAATTAATGCAATTACAGATTGGAAATGATTTTCCTTTAGGCGATGCAAAATATTTAATTGATTACAAAATAGCTAACCTGGTTTTAGTTCAATGCTTTTGTGTCGAATAAACTATTACAGATAGGTATTTAGTAATTGTAATTATATGTATTACATTATTAAATAGAGTTTGATGTACTAAAAAGCATGATTAAAGTAGTTAAATATATTTTTAAAACTATAAAATTATTTTTTCTCACTAAAGTATCACAAATTTTCGGTACTTTTAATATTCATGTATTTATAATGTTATTATAGCAAACTTATCAAAAAATTACAAATTCGAAAACTATTTTAAAAAGATAAATGATAAATGTAACTAATATGTGTTCTCCTTTATATTTGACACACGTACATATACCTGTAATGCTGTACGCGGTTTCCTATAACACGTTTTGAACGAATACCTCATGTTTTACCGTGCGACCTTGTAAGCTCTCGTATGTATTAAGCTGTATTTTATTTCGCAATACATTATTAAACTTATGTTATATATATAAATTATAAAGTCATACATACCAATATTTCCAAACAAAAGTGATATTAAAAAACAAGTATAAAATGAAAAGGAAATCCAAACTAAATTACTTCGCCTGCATTAAATAGAGTTCATAAATAGACGTAAAGGCTTTCGACGAATCGATTTCCACTCCCTAGATATTAGAGTTCAACTGAAGGGCATCATTGATTTTTAAACGTTATGTTATGTATACTATGAAACTTGATTCAAATTATCATATTCATGTTTGACGATTTTCAAAAGAGTTTCGAATTGATTGAAGGAACATTAGTCAAAATTATTAATTAATATTGTATTAAAAGCAAATATTTAAAAACGCTGATAATCTTTATTGGATAATTAATTATCTTTCGTTAAAATCATAAAGAATGTAAGAAGTCTGTATAAAAATGGTTCAGTTCACTGATCAAAGACAAACCAAATTAAGGTCATCCGACATTTTTTTTGTGGAAAATTTTAGCTTCAAAATATTTATTACTTTAAGATCATAATGTGCTTAATTGGATTTAATATTAACATTTTAAGAACAGAGAACGTACTCCATATTTTTTTATAAACTTCTATTTCTTTAGGTTTATTAATTCTTCAATTATAAAGATAAAAGATATTGCTATGCTTAATTAAACTTTTATATTTCAAAATATTTCTTATTTCCAGTGTAACAACAAAACGAGAACTAATAAGACGCAGTGTATCTCCAGCTCTTTGTCCAACATCCAAACCAGACAAGACGCAGCCTTGCAATCGTATACCTTGTCCCGTTTATTGGCAAGAAATGCATTGGACTCCGGTATGATAACAAAAGATAAAATATATCTTATTAAAATACAGAGATATTATTAATACTGTATTCCTTCAGTGTTCGACCACGTGTGGACGCGGAATGTCCTACCGTCCCCTCTTCTGCCCCGCTTCCGACGTGAATCTCTGCGGCCCCAAACCCCGGGAGCACCGCCGTCACTGTCGACTCCGCAAGTGCCCCCGCCTGCCCGCCCCATGCCCCGCCACTGATGCCACCCAGTACTGTGAGCTGTTCACTAGTGACCAACTTGAAAGAAACTGCGTCGTTCCGCCGTTTAGAAAGTATTGTTGTAACGCATGTCAGTTGGTTAGACAACGAGGAGAATGAAACTCTGTAGTATATTTGGATAGTGTTTTAATGTTTTAGACAAATGTGTTTTTGCTGTAATTTCAAATTGTGATTTTTATTATTGCGATGCGAAAAGAATTCAATCTATTCCACTACTTTAATAACCAAAATATCATAACAATAGACGAAAAATCCTAAATTATTTTAAGGTGCCTCAAGATATTAAATACATTAATATTTGGAGCATCTTTTTAGCAAAAAAGTTTTAGTTAACCAAACCTTCCCAGTAATTTAATTAATGGTCATTCGTCCATTAGACTTCTGGAATATGTTGGATATTTTGATACTAAATTCTACCACAGTTACCATATAATATTAATAGACTGGATAGTTGTGGGTTTTTTTTTATAGTTTTAGAATCAATAGAAATTTTATTATCAATAGATGAAACACAGGCATGTGTGCCGTCAAAAATAAAGTGATAGAGACACTATGAGATGTCAAATGTCAGTTGAAGTCAAATGTCATTTGATGGTTAATGGCAGTTGATGTCAAAAGTCATTTGAATTTAAATGGCAGTTGATGTCAAATGGCTATAGAACGTGAGTTTTTTATTATAAGTATTTCAGCGACCAGTATTCAGTTACTGCTGTACCTATGTATATTTAAGTAATCAAAAAGTATTTCTGTAAGTAATTTTAAGGTTTCTTATTTAGATGGAAACGAAGTGCCATAATGTAATGTTTACACTTCAACATACAATAAATGTTTTACTATATGAATGAAGTTTTATTATTTTGCATATAACTCAATATCAACATATTCATAATTTATTTTGTGGTATTTCATAATAATAAAAAAACATTAAACTGCCTTGAAATAAAAGAATTCGTAGCGACGAATGTAGAGAAGAAAACGAGCTAACTTTTTTTAAGAAAGATGCCTTCTGTAGGCATGCTGACTAGAATATAATGATCTCAACACAATTATCAACAAACAGAACCATATATTTTTTTATATTTCATATATTATATGAGTTTATAAAAATAAGTAACCTCTTTTTTTATTTATTTATTTATTATTTATTTTTACCGTCAGTAATCCTCATGGATACACAGCTCCATCCAGGGCCTGATGGAGGTGGTTATGTCAGACTTCCACTCACTAAACCTGATGGTTGCCACTATCGTCATAATTGGACACCATGGGATCGCGTTCGCACTCACCTTGATGCCCGACGTGATCCACGGAGAGGACACCCCGCTACGAGGAGCACCCATCCCTTTTTTGCAGGCTTGAAAGATTGTGGAGGGATCCCCTTCCCCCCACCCACGCCTGCTGCCTCTGAAGGAGGCCGAGACCCCTTCTGGTCGGACTCGGTCTCGGGGAATCAGATGTAAAGCCCGATCCCGCAGCCGAACCCGGCAAAGGGGGCCTTCGCCCTCCCACCCCCGTCGCCCAGGCCAACTTTCCAAGGTTTCCAAGGATCACACGATGGAAAGAGGCCCGAGCTTCCCCCCCACAGGCAGGCCACCCCGAAAGGTGACTCACCTTAACGGCCTCGACCGTCTCTCCACCAAGCACTCTCAACAAAGTACTTGGTAGAAAGAGGTCCCGACGCCCGGACCATCCCACCGCCGAGCAGCGACTAGTAACTGCTCCGCGAAAAGAGTTCCAGGCCCTAACCGACGCAGACGGCCTCTCCCTCAGCAAGAAAGAGACCGCTGCGCACCTCTCCCCATACAGCCGCGGGACCACTCCATAGTCCACTCTGCTACCAGAGAAGTACCAAGAGCGACCCCACAGCTGACCACCGACAAGGAGGATCTACGTCCTCCTCCCTCGATGCCCGGACCATCTCATCGTCGAGCGGTATCATATTAACTGCTCGGCGGAAAAAGGAAAAAGCCATAATGGGTTACCCACCACCCCAAAGGGTTAACCGCCCATGTCAACCATGGACCGGGCACAAACCCCCATGGCCGACCCCCATCGCATCGCTACTAGCCAACGTGAGAACCCGAAGGTTCTCAGTAACCAGTTGTTGTCCAGGGAGCACCACGAGGGGGTACATCAACTATATTATATATATGTATTTAGAAATGCTATGTAAACGTAAAACAGCTTGAGCACAATTACTTTATCAAACCGAAACTGAAGTTTTATAATAAAAAATTATCTCCGACGAGATAAGGAAAAATGATGAAAGCTTGTAATATTTCAAATATTTATTTGTAGGATCTTATTCACATAAAGTCGATATTTATAGAAACATATAATTCATATAAAATATAATTGAAATAGAGGTCAAAACTTAAATAATTGGTAACAGTAGAGCCGTAATCCAGAGTTAATAATAGCATGACCCAAAAGCTGATCGATACAACCTTTTATTATCTGATAGACCCTTAATTATCTAAAACAACCCCGAGTATATTTATAAAAATTTGAAATTGTGTTGCTTTATATAAAATATTAACTCGGGGCATATTCCTAATTTAAAACGATATTCATAATCATTAAAAAGTTTTAATGTGTTTTTTTTTTTTTTTTTTTTTTTATTATCATAAGCCTTATAGGTATGTCAAGAATTAAAAAGTGTTACTTATTATTTTCATGACATGTTTCACGATACACGATATCTCGGGCTTTTCCCTTCACAATTAATCAAGATAAGGTTCCCATTTGTGTGAAAATATCTGACGGATATAGAAACACGTGTAATATTTTTGAAGTTTAATTTTTGACTAAAAATATATTGATAATTGAGTTCCTTAAACAAATTAAAATAATTGTAAAATATCAAGAAGGTGTGTTTGACGCGTTCCGTTGATTATTAAAGTGAAACTTTTATTACATCGTCTCAAACTTTTTCGTCTGTGTGTTGCATGTCGCGTGACGGTCGGCCGCGGAGTAGGGATAAAGTGAAAGGCGCTCGTATCGATGCGGTTTTTACTAGATACATTGAAAAAATCGAATGTAAGTCACTGTTCACGTATTTTAGTTACCATAAAATATTGGTTACATTTATAAACTGTGAAATTCATAATGAAGATGGAATTGATAATAGAATGATTGAAAATAATTGAAAAACGGATCAAAATGACTCAACGATTATAAAATATTGTTTTCAGTGTTTTAATATGTGTATATCATCTAAATAATTGTTAAGTATTATGTATGTCGTACTCTAAGACACAGAGTTGAATAAAAATATTAATTGGAGACCTAGTCTACCTTTATCATTTCCCATTATCATTCCCATTTTCTAAGTATAAAATTAAGATTGATGAAGCAATTTTTATACCCTTAATGGAATATTATTCCGAAAATTTTTAGTTAAATGTCTATAATGTGAAAAAAAGTTTCACTTTTACGGTGGTTTCATAAAACCACACAAGTTTTTTATTAATTTGAGTATTTAATTAAATATTATGACTTTTATTAACTGGTGTAGAGTCTAAATAAATAGATTTTTTTATCAGGTTTCATATAATATAAGTTTTCCTTTGAGCTTTTTTGAGGTTTAATTTTCAAAAAATATTTCATATATTCTTTTATGTATTCTATTCAAGATTCCTATAATTTAGATAGTTAGAGTAGAGTCTAAATTTCTTATATTCTTAATCGGGTTTCATATATTATAAGTTTTCTTTTGAATTTTCTTTTTTGTGGCTCATTTTAAAAAAATCGTTCATGCGACAGAATGAAGCCGATTTGCAAAAATATTTCATATATTTTGTCATCCGGATTACTTGATTCTTACAAATAAATAATAAATTTGATAACTTTGGTATCTCATGTAAAGGTTATTGTATTTTATTGATAAATTATAGTAGTATTAATTATTTCAAAACCCAATAAATTATACATTATTTTCAAACAATCTATACGAAATCTGGTCATATATAGTTTATTATTTAAGAATAGTTAAATAACTTTCGCGTTAAACATAACACTTGTTAAAAATAGTATTTGGAAATAACTTCTCTTATGAAAATATAAATAAACGAAAGCGTACTTGAGTAAATATTTTCCTTTTCAATAAAGCAAAAACTGCTGAACGCGTAGCGAATATTAAAGATGGGAACATTCAGGATCAGAATCGTATAACCTCAAGCCTTATTTGGGATTATTAATGCCGACTGAAGAACCTTCGTGTGATTTGTATGAGATATGAACAAAAAATAGATATAGTCAGGCATTTAACAAGGCTAGATAATACAAACAATATATGATGAATGTCCCATCTTGACCATGATCTTTTAGTGATTTGAATTGGGTTTTAACAATTAATATTTCTCAGGAGCAATATTGGACAAGAGTGGTTCTTTCAATATTTAAATTTATATATTTTTTTTTTCACAAACTCATAATAAAATATAAAATCAGTTTCCTTATAGAGCAATAACATTAAGAAATAATATATTATTTGACGCTATCAACGAAATCAATGGATCAATTCATTGAATTACGCTGTGAGTGACCTCTCGTAGCTTCAATCTCATCGATTCCTTTCAACTCTCTTTACATTGTAATTGAAGGAACTCTAAGTAGGAAATCAATCTTTAACGATAAAAGCCTCGTCTTCTCCATTTGTTAAGATAACGTTATTATAACCATTGTTTTAAGAATTAATTACATTCATGAGATTGAATATTTTACTTAAATATTTAATATTAATTTAAAGTCGTCTTTCCCAATTAAAAGCAGAAATTACCTTAAAATGGATTACCACTTACTACAATTTAAAAATCTATTAAGCCACGAATTAGCTGATATCTATCGTGTTAATTTAACTTTGATAATATTTAATCGACTGCGCGAGAATTCAGAATTTCGCTAGACTTTTATCACATAAAATAAATAATGTACTTTATCTATACATAAAATAAAACTGTTACTGATCGCTGTCTGTCCAGTGATTCAAAAATTCATAATGAGGGGGGGAGGCCTTTATATACACAAAGGAACCCAAAACAGTGTTTATTTCATTTCGCCTGTTCATCTGTATGTCTGTATTCATTCGATGATTAATCGATTTGGATGCATTTCTGGTAATATATTGTAATGGGCTTCACTTAACATTTAGTTTTTTTTTTAACAATCGGTTAAAAAATAAAGAAGTTAATAATCTCTTATTTTCGTCCTATTACGGTAAGACATTCTAAATTGAAACTATGGTCCTACCCTATAAAAAAGCTTTTCCAATAAAAAAAAACGAAATCGAACTACCTTCTCTGTAAAAAAAATGTATGATTTAACATAAAAAAATTATAAACATAAACTTCATTTTAGATAAAATTAAAAAAAAAACACTTAATGTTAAGTCCATGACAATATATTCCCGAAAACTACATCCAAATCTCTCAATCGGAATCTGAGATTAGCGTGCACAAACATACAAGACATACAGACGAACAGACAAAACGATAAACCATTATTTTGAGTTATTTTGCTTATTTATTTATTTATTGCAATAAATAAAGTTATACAATATAAAGCACAAAGGGCGGGCTTTATGCCACGAAGACATTCTCTACCAACCTTACGATGTATAGGAGAGGATATTGGTAGGCTTACAAAACATAAAACTAAAAGAAAAAATATATATTAGAATACTATCTATATATAAAAATACGTATAATAATGCATAAAAATAATAAGATATTTAATGTATAATACAAATAATACATAGGATATATATGACATATAATGTTTAATATATATAACATATATAACAAATAATTTGGTCTACAAATAAATACTTTATTATTTGATATACAGTTCTTACTTGGCGTTTGAACGACTCACGGCTTGGGGCTTTTCTTATGCTTATATATATAAAGTCCCGCCTTTATGAATTTTTGGAAAATATTTCCATGTACAGACAGCGATCAGTTACAGTTTTATTATAAGTATATAAAATAATTTCTAAAACACTTTAAATACTTATATCTTATGATAGAGTGAAGAGTGTACAATGAAAGTGAAAAAGTAAATGTTACTCATAGTTACGTACAACTTTTATATATAAAGGTTTTTTTACATTCACAACTAAAATACAAAAAGATAATAGAAAAATTTCAAAAATGTTAGTTATGGTTTCTTTTAGTTCACTTCACATCCTGGCTATATATTTTTGTTATATTTTACTCCTCTACAGATTTATTACATATATAGAAGAAGATTTACTTGGTACCCATGACGTGATTGATATAACTTTTTTATTTCTTAACCGATTTTATTGAAAAAAAACACTAAATGTTAAGTGAAGACCATTATAATATATTTCTGAAAACTGCAACCAGATTGGTTTAGTCGTTTCTGAGCTTAGCGTGCACAAACAGACATACAGATATATACCTTCCGATAAACAAACAAAATGATAAACCATTGTTTTAGGTTTTCTTGCTGTTATAAAGTATTATGTGTTTTTTTTAATATTTTCCATGTACAGTCACCGATCAGTCACAGTGTTATTATATGTACAAATTAATAGTTTTTAAAATGTAAGTTTTCCCATACAACATTATTTGGTTGCCTCTCAACTGTTACTGAACTCTGAGCGTAGATATGACGCCCGGGCGGGTCATTTTAGGCACTTCTTAGAAAATACAGAGTAATAAATAACCGAGGGAACAAACATTTTTTTGCGTTATTTATAAATCAAGATTTGTAAAAAGTCGTAAAAGAAATGATGTTGGGATTGATGTGGAGAGGCTGCCTGCAAGATTTGGTGCATTCATTACAATTAACAGTGTTTATATTTAGATATATTTATATATACACACACACACACACACTCACACACACTCACACACACACACACACACACACACATACTCACACACACACACACAAACTAACTGTAATTTTGTAATTGAACATTGTTCGTGACTAACGGCTAACGAAGGTAACTTGTGTCTCTGATAATTATTGGAATATACTTGTAATAAACTGTAAAAAATTTAAATGTAATATTTCTAACATGTTAGTTTAGTAATATAATATAAATTCGTGTGGTTAATGTGATAACCTAAAGAATTATTTAATTGCTACAGTATAAGTCTAAAGTTTGCCCTATTTTTTGTAACGATATATCGGACTAACATAATGGTTTTCTGGTATATTGAGACATGCAAGTTATTCTGGTCTCAAAACATTATGTACCTACTAGAAGAGATTACAGGAATCTCGGGTGTTAAAGGTATTGGGAGGTCCAGTCTAGACCTTATCGATACATCCTACCTAGCCTTGGCTGAATATGATGTTTTTTTTAAATTAAATGATGGATAAAATTTAATTAAACATTGTTATTAATAAACATTTGCTGTAAAAACTATAACTGACTTTAAAAAAAAGAAGTGCATATGACAGTGTTTTAAAAACGACGCATCACTTTTGAGCACCCGGTAAATGTGTGTAGATTTAACCCTCGTATCATAAAAATATTATGGGAAATTATCTAAATAATAACCGGAAAGTAGAAGCTTACTGAAAATCAGTCAGTCGGATCAGCAGCAGCTTAGCCTCAAATAAAGATAAAAGTGAATTTTATGAGCTAATATAACACCGCAGGTAGCAAGTATAAACCAAGTCATAAATAAGTATTACAATGTCTATTAAGACTCCATTAATACATTAAGACCTACAATATTAATACCTATATAAATTATATTATTTATTTTGTGTGATAAAAGTCTAGCGAAATAGAAAAAAAACATATGTAATTGTCGTAAAATTTCCAACTACATTGACTTTCTTAATTGAATATCCTATTTCTATCACAAATTATTCTAAATTCTCGCCAACTTGATTAAAATTCATCAAAGTAAAATTAACCAAGTATTATGGTCTTGGTGGTAGACCATAATACTTGGTGGTAGACCATAACATCCGGTCGCCGGCAAAGTTACCACCCATCGGGCAGAGTCGTGCCGCAAAGCGACCTAGTCGTGTTCCGGCACGTTGCTCGATGAAGCCGTTTATGAGAAATGGGTCTGAACAGTTGCGGTGCTTTGGCGAACCGGTTTGACGTCGGGTTGGTGTTTGTTTTGTCGGGTGTCTAGTCGAGGAGGGTAGCGGGATCCGAAGCGACGGCTTTCCGCTGGCCGCCCGCAGATAGTTGGGGGCCCAATTAGTGGGTTAGCCACCCACGAAAGGCTGCCCCGCCAGCTGCGAAAAATCCCAGGGTGGCTCCATCGTGCTGGTTGGCGACCAGTCGAGGAGGCCCGATGGCGATCCCTGGGGGGGTTCGGGCGTCCCCGCAATCTCCAGACTAGCCTCCCAGTGGCAAGACATCACCAATTTCGACGTCGGGTTCGATATGTACCGCCTCGTTCAACTGCCATTTCCCATCCCTATTCACTTTTATATTTATTTTTTTATGAAAAAGTTTAAAAAAGGGAACAAGTTAAAGCAGCGGTTGCACTCCTCCTCATATAAAGTGCACTTCACTAATATAAGGGGTTTGCACTCAAATCTTTTAGCTGTCCACCACCACCTGGAGACAGAGCAGCCGCACTTGCTCTTTTTGACGGAGACGCAGATACAATGTCCTTTGAGCGCTGCATACTTGGATTATCCCGGTTACTCGTTAGAGCACAACTTTCGCTCACGGGCCGGAGTCTGTGTGTATGTGCGGAACGACCTCTGTATTCAGCGTCTCCGTCACCTTGAAGACCCCACTTTTTCTTCCCTATGGGTTTTAGTGGACACAGGAAACGAAAAAATCCTGTATTCCTGTGTCTACCGTTCGCACAGCGGTGACCAGGAGACAACTCGTTTATTTGAGTATCTCAGTGAGGCTGCAGATATGGCTCTGTATCAGTACCCTTCGGCGCAGCTCGTCTTTCTGGGGGACTTTAATGCCTGTCATCAGGACTGGCTGTTCCCGTACCAGAAGACCGACCATGCTGGAAGAGAAGCGCGGTACTTTGCGTTGTCCTTGGACCTCTTTCAGCTGGTGAGGCAAGCGACAAGGGTACCAGATGTGGTAGGCCATACAGCCAATTGCCTGGACCTTCTGCTGACAACTGATCCGGACAGGTATCGTGTAGAAGTCACCTCCCCCTTGGGAACCTCCGATCACTGTCTGGTGAAATCTGTATTTACATATTCCCCACCAGCTTTCGAACCACATGGTGTTAGGCGAGTATGGAAATACAAGTCAGCAGATTGGGATGAGATGCGGCACTTTTTTGCGTCTTATCCTTGGCGGCAGGTCTGCTTCTCTTCTTTGGATCCGTCGAGTTGCGCGAATGCTATAACCGATGTGGTGCATCAGGCAATGGAGTATTTTATTCCTTTTGCTGACGTACCCATCGGTGGCAAAGCTCGCCCATGGTTTAATGCCGAACGTCGTCATGCACATGACCGAAAACATTCGGCATACCTTATTTGGGCTGATGCTCGAAGCCGCAAAACTCCGGATGTAAGTTTGAAGAAGAGAGCCTTTAACCAAGCTGCCAAGTCCTACAAAAAGGCATTGCGGAAGGCTCGTCTCGATCGAATCGCTAAGAATGGCGAAAAGCTCTCTGCCAGACCAACTGGCAGTCGAGCTTTCTGGTCTCTTGCGAAAGCGATCGAGTCGAATTTCTGCCAACCCTCACTGCCTGCTCTGCTGAAGCCGGATGGTTCCCTGGCCCACACAGCAACAGAGAAAGCAAATGTATTTGCTTCTCTGTTTGCTGATAATTCGCATCTAGACACTGGCAATGCTTCTCCAGCACATCTTCCTCACTGTGGTATTTCGATGCCTGAAATCCACATCACTAACAAAGAGGTTTGGAGAGCATTGTGTCGTTTAGATGTGAATAAAGCCAGTGGTCCTGATGGTATACCAGCCATTCTGCTCAAGACATGCGCAGCTGAGTTGTCTCCTGTACTGACACGTCTGTATCGTCTCTCTTTCATGACTGGAATAGTGCCAAATCCTGGAAGCTTGCTAATGTGCAACCCGTGCCGACCCTGTCAATTACAGACCGATTTCAATCACCTCCATACTCTGCAAGATTATGGAGCGTGTATTGAACTCGCGCCTACTAGCATACCTAGAAGGTAACGATCTCCTCAGTGACCGACAATACGGGTTTCGCCGTAATAGGTCTACTGGAGACCTCCTAGTGAATGCTACACACATTTTAGGCGAGGCCATCGAGAAGAACGGAGAAGCGGTCGCCGTCTCTCTGGACGTCTCGAGGACATTTGACAGGGTCTGGCATGCGAGCCTTATAAGCAAGCTTTCAGCGTACGGTATATCTCCTGGTCTGATCGGCTGGGTAACGGACTTTTTGAGCCAGAGATCTCTCCGAGTAGTTGTTTACGGGTGTTCCTCGGAACCCTTGACAATAAATGCCGGAGTGCCTCAGGGGTCCGTTCTTTCTGCAACTCTTTTTTTGCTGCACATTAATGATCTGTTGAAGCCCGGTATCTATGGGTATGCAGACGATAGCACAGTTGTAGAAAGATATCTGCCGAGTACTCGGGCTAGTCGAGATCAAATACAGTCTGAAAGAGAAGCCATGGTGCAACGTTTGAATGACAAACTTCAGGCAGTCTCCGCATGGAGCAATGCCAATCTTGTCAAGTTCAACGCCACCAAAACGCAGACGTGTCTATTCACCGCCAAAAAGAGCCCTTTCACCTTGGCTCCTACTTTCCAGAATGTATCCTTGGAATACAGTGACCGGCTTCAGTTGTTAGGTTTAGAGATTTCCTCGAACCTTAACTTTGGTCGGTTCATTGAGTCCAGAGCAAGAGCAGCAGCAGCAAAGCTTGCCGTTCTTGCGAAGTTTCGGCAGTACTTTACACCGGGACAGCTTCTTGTTCTATACAAAGCACAGATCCGGTCGTGTGTAGAGTACTGTGGTCACATATTTGCTGGTGCCGCAAAGTCTCATCTTGCGGTTCTGGACTCAATTGAGAGGCGAGCAAAGAGGCTTATCGGCGATCCCGAATTGGTCAAAGTCGACCTCCAAAGCCTTGAACACAGGCGTAAAATTGCTAGCCTCTCAGTATTCTATAGGATACATTTTGGTGAGTGTGCGCAGGAACTACACGACTTAGTTCCCCCGTCCCCCTTCCATCACCGGACGTCCCGACGCACGGCAGGTATCCATCCTTTTGTTGTGGACGTTCCACCTGTCCGAACGAAGCGCTTTGCTTCCTCATTTTTAGTGCGCACAGCGAAGGACTGGAACAATTTGCCTGCGTCGGTATTTTCGGCCAAATATAATCTGGGTGTCTTCAAGAGAAGAGTGAATAGGTTGCTAGGGCAATGCGCCTTACCATCTAAGACTACATTCCACTTACCATCAGGTGGAATGTAGTCAAGCATTGCCCTAGATCGTAAAAAAAAAAAAAAAACAGGATAGAAATCAGCTAAGTCGTGGCTTAATAGATTTTTAAATTATAGTAAGCGGTAATCATATTTTAAGGTAATTTCTGCTTTTAATTGGGAAAGACGACTTTAAATTAATATTAAATATTTAAGTAAAATATTCAATCTCATGAAAGTAATTAACTCTCAAAACAATGGTTATAATAACGTTATATTAACAAATGGAGAAGACGAGGCTTTTATCGTTAAAGATTGATTTCCTACTTAGAGTTCCTTCAATTACAATGTAAAGAGAGTTGAAAGGAATCGATGAGATTGAAGCTACGAGAGGTCACTCACAGCGTAATTCAATGAATTGATCCATTGATTTCGTTGATAGCGTCAAATAATATCGGATTGGTTTATATAATTGTTCTAAAAGAACAACAACTTTAAATATTAAAAAGGCCAATCTTGCATCAATATAGGTTTGATTTTTTTATCTTAGATATAAAGTTTCCGTGAATTTTCATACCTAACACAGAATTCAACCCATTAACATATTCAGTATGTTATCGGGTTGGCCATTTACATATGCCGTTGTATTAAGAACTGCGGTTCTTTTTTATTTTTTTTAGATATTTTTTAAGATTGGAGAGATTCGTGTTTAAGATCAATTCAGTGTTCATTGATTCATATATTCATTAATATTAGTTAAAAATGTTGTACATTTAATAATAGTTATTTTTATTCTAATAAATCAAGGAACCTCCGCATTCCTTGATTTATCCTAACAATAATCATTTTGAGGATCCTCAAGGTAATATTCCAAAGACAAATATAAACAAATATACTTTCAAGAAATAATATAAAGACAGAAGTCAGAGTAATATTGCTTTTGTTTGAGAAAAGAAAATAAACGTCCGGGTCATATTGTTCTTAGAAGAATATATTAATATACATATGCTTTACAATAAACTAGTATATATCTTTGTGTATTTGTTTTGACAAATGCATAAAGCCGTATGAACAAAGTATGTAATTAATATACATACATTCAAATATGAGTATATTTTTCGTCTATGTGTTGCCAGTAATAATAACAGAGAAAAATATTTATATTATGTTTTCACAATTAAACTGACTCATTGTACGTTCAAGATATCGTATTTCCATTGTAAAGGGTTTTTAAATGTATCTTTTGCTAATAATAAGTTATTGTAACATACGATGATATTCATCTATCTTACAAATGTAGAATATTTATTTACTGTACACTAATTATAGTTCTAGTACTTATTAGTGTTGGCTACGATCAGTCATTTAATAGCAAACTACTATTAGGTAACTAATCAATAAACAACTTTGACTACCAGTTGTGTCTATAGTTAATAAAACTTATGTCTATTAACGATCCACATAGTAAGTGGGGTACGTATATATAATTTTTCAAAGCGAAGTTTGATTTTAAATGAGTTTGGAAGAAGTTAATACTGATATTTACGTTTTATATTCTCTACGATACAAAATTTATTTTTTATCTCCAGCATAATATTCCCAAGTTTAAAATAAGTTCTATCTTGCATTTTGAGAAGTTAAGAATGTTAACATGGTTTTAAGTTTAAATTTCGAACAATAGTCCTTAGATATAAAAAAATAGAGAAGCATTAGCAGACATTGTCAAAACATATGTAATATTATTGTTGATGATAAATATTAAATATAACTATATGAAACGGTTTTCAAATCTCTTATTTTTAAAGATATTTTCCTACGTTCTGAATGCTACGCAGCCATTTTTTCAACAGAAAGATGGTATACATACCAATATTGTTGATCAATATTACCAACCTAATAAATTCTAAATTGTAAGTAAATATCAATAAATAAATGATTTTGCGATGTTGGTGGATTGAAAGTATTACTTGACAGTACGTACGTATTAGTATGTATTGAAAACTATGACTTATTGAATTGTCATCAGGTTCTTTTTATCAATATCATATTAGATTAAAAAAATAGTTTAAAGTGTTTTGATTATTTTTTTTTATATATTCAATTATCTTCAGTATCTACTTAAAACGGGTACACTAGACTAAATTTCGAATTCGCATTTCGAAATTTAGACTAGTGTACCGGTTTCTTGCCTTGCCAGGAGTCAGGAGTGCCTGTCTGTCTATCTTCAATAAGCACTGAATTCAATGTATATGTATTAATTAATTTACGAATCATCAATTAGAATTATAGGTTGAAACTGTAGTTTTCCCAATACTGTAGGTACTCTATCTACTTAGTACTAGATACACTACCGGATTAGTATCAGATGATATATTTATAGCCCTGTTGGCTATTACAGCGTCACCGGGGGAACGGGTGGGTCTGGAGATCCACCCTTAACAAGGGGGGGCCAGATGGGCCCCCATGGGGAACGACGTCCAGAGGGCGTCTCAGGTTGAGACACGGACCTCGGCTCGGGGCGTCGTTAGTCAGGAGGGAAGCTAAGGAAATTTGGACACTAGCGTCCTCCGACGGCAGAACGCCGGAGCAACGGAGCCCTTACTCAGTTGGGACCTCGTCTATACCGGTACAGACGGTGTGTGTCTGTATGTTGTGTGGTGTCACTTATGCCTACGCGTACACGTTATTACCTACTGTGAACGCGTCGTCGGGGTCAACGAGTATCGACTTGGGTCTTCTTTTTCTGACTAACGTGGTAGTCTTACGTGGTCTATACTCTGCGGCGTCAGCCACCAGTGGGTTCGGGTGTCGCTCAGCACGTTCAAAGTACTTTTGGGAAAGCCCCTTGAAGTACTGAGCGATGGTCGGAAGGTCTAAATCTCTATGGAGATCGATGTTGCGTACGAACCACGGCGCCCCGGTTGCAATCCGTGTAAACCTGTCCTGAATCACCTGAAGGGGTTTCAGATTAGTGTGCGCAAAAGCGGGACTCGCATAGGACATGACGGAACGTATGCAAGCTTTGTAAAGTGTCACCTTATTGCGAAGGGACATTTTACTCCGCTTGCCTAACAGCGGATATAAACGACCTAATATGTAGGCCGCTCTGCTACGAACGGTCCTAATATGCGCAGTGAAAACTAACTTTCTATCTAACGTTACTCCTAGGTATTTTGCCTCGTCTTTCCAAGGTATCGGTTTATCAAAGAGTTTGATTCGCGGGAGGATCCTTGGGGGGCCCCGTTCGAAGAGCACCGAAACGCTCTTCTCAGGGTTTACCTCGATCCGCCATTTCCGCAGCCAACTCTCGAGGGAGTCGACTGTGCATTGGAGACGTTGGTATATCTCCCAGTGATCCTTAGAGGACGTGTAAAGCGCGGTATCGTCCGCGGACATGGCAAGGTGCACTTTAGATCGCGGCCTAGGAATATCGCTAGCGTAGATGGAGTAGAGGTTGGGCGAGAGAACTGAACCCTGGGGAACACCCGCCCTGATGGGGCGGGGGGTTGACAAAACGCCTTCCACTCTGTAGCGAAAGGAGCGATTCGACAGGTAGTCCCGTATGATGAGTACGAGTCTGTCCGACACCTTGAACTGGTATAACTTGTACACCAGTCCATTGTGCCAGACCCTGTCGAACCCCTTAGCTACATCGAGGAAGAGCGCTCCTGTCCTATGCTTCTTGGCCCTCACAGTGGCCCCTATCAGTATGTGCTCCGTGAGGCGTTCACCTGATGGGAACATGAATGGTTGGCTCTAAAGCCGAACTGCTCATTTGGGATGATTTTGAGTCTCTCGACTTCCGATCTAAGTCTAGAGAGGATGATTCTCTCATATACTTTCCCTAAGGAACTAAGAAGACTAATGGGACGGTAACTACTAGGCAGATGCCGGGGTTTGCCCGGCTTATGGAACCCTATCACTATGGCCTCTTTCCACTGGGCCGGTAACGAGCAACCGGCCAGTAGAGCGTTAAAAATGGTAACCAATAGGTAAATTAAAGGAGGCGGAAGAAGCTTTATCACTTTGTTAGTGATCCTATCGGGACCTGGCGATTTCTTGGCGTGAAGCGCCCTAACTATGGACGTCACCTCGTCTAGGTTCGTTTCCTTGATTGGCGGACCGACCGGTGGCTGAGAACACATTATATTGACCGATTTGTCGACTATTTCGACATGATCGCGATCAACCGATTGAGCAGACAGACGGCACTGGTTCTCTAGACTGTCTGCTAAGCACTCAGCTTTGTCAGGGTCGTCAAACGCGATGGCGCAGTTAGGTCCAACCAAGGGAGGCATATCTGAGACAGTGTCCGCCTTCAACGCTCTCTGCAACCGCCAGAATGCCTGGTGTGTTGGACAGAGCGTCGCAAGCGTCCTATCCCAGCCGCTATCTCTGAAGTCGTCGAGAGCTTGTCTCGTCTCCCTCTGGAGACGGCGCAGCCTCCGTCGGTTGTCATCTGTCGGGTATCGGTCATGGGCTCTAATCGCGGCGTTTTTACGGGTGATGAGAAGTCTAATGTCCGGAGGGAGTGCTCGGTAACCCTCGAAGTTCACTCGGACCTCCCTCGAGGACTTTCCTATGCTGTCTACCAAATGTTCTGTGAAGTTAGTCGCGGCTGAGACAGCGTCCTCGACCGATGTAAGCTGGTCAGGAATTTTGTCGAGGTGCGCTGGTACGGGGGAATGGAGTTGCTCTCGAAGCTTCGTCCAGTTAATAATTGTTTTGGTCGCGGGTTCCCTAAGGGGAGGAAGTCCTAGCTGAAATAGGACCGGTCGATGGTCAGAGTCTAGCTCGGATAGCGTCTCGATAGAACGTAACTGGAGTGTCACGCCCTTCAAGAGTACTATGTCGAGCACGTCGGGTCTGTCATGTCGGAAGTCTGTGTCGCAGTATCGCGTGGGACTCAAAGGCGCGGTGATCTCGAAGTCGAGACCAGCCTTGTAACTTAGCCTATCAAGGAGATTTCCTCTACTGCTTGCGACAGTGGAGTTCCAGCGGGGATGTTTGCAATTTAGGTCGCCGGCCAGAATGGTTGCGTTACCTAATTGGAGTAAGGACTTAAGGTCCCTCTCATCTAAGGCTTTATTGGGAGAAAGATAGACGGATGCTAGTACGATCGACTGATGGCCGGTCATACCCACCTGACATAATGACGCTTCTACATTGACTAGTTGGGGCGGATCGAGCGGAGTGCAATGAAGAGACCTTCTGTAGTAGATGATGGTTCCCCCCTTCGCGGTTGCCCTATCGTTCCTAACGAGACGGTAATTCGCGATGCGCGGATCACGATTACACGGCTTCAGAAAGGTCTATCTGGTGCGTGACCACGAAGTCGCGCACTAGATCTATCTGCTTAAGTAGCCCGTTCGCGTTGAATGTAGCGACAGTCAGAGAGCGAGGTTTTACCCTTCCACGCGATGTCATCATGTTGACATCGTGTGTTCGTATATCGATTTGATTAGGACGGCGTGCTTGAGGAGTACTTCCATCCTCGCGGGAGGGTTCCGCGCGGTATCCCTCATTTCATTCGAAAAGACTAGGAGCTCTTCGATGTCTATTACACCAAAGAGGCTCGTGACGCACGCGAGTGAACTCGCAACTCCGTCGGTGGAGTTACGAACCGGCGGCGGCGGCAACGACTGGGGGACGGGCTGTGGGATAATCCTCGGAGGCTTCACCCAAGCGTTCGCGGGTGCCTGAGGGGCCTGGGATGCCTGAGGGGCCGCGGGCCTCCTAGGGGCTAGAGGAGCCCATGGAGGCTGAGTGAACCGAGGAGGATGCCTTGCCGGCTGTGTCCTGCGCGGTGCTTTAGGGCACCCGCGATAATTCGCGGGGTGGCCCTTCTGTCCGCACAGGACGCAGCTGGGAGGATCCTCAGAGACCGGTCCCTTACGCGGACAGTCGGCTGTCGCGTGGTCGTCCAGGCACTTGACGCACCTTGGACGCGCATGACAAAAACGTTGGGAATGCCCATAGAGCTGGCAGCGATGACACTGACCAGGAAAACTGCGACCGTGTGGAGGTTCGACCCTAAGGCCGGAGAGTTGGCAGACTGCCTTAACGTTGAAAATTTGCTTTCCTTCCGGGGAAAGCTCGAGATGAACGAATACGAGATCGAACGGGACCCTAGTGGTCGCTCGGTACATGCGGTGCACCGAGATGACGGGGAAGGATTGGGACTTAAGGTCCTCGAAAATCCGCTCAGTAGTGAGCTCCCTCGGATGACCACCGTTAAGCGGCGTTCATCCTCTAGCGCGTAGGTGTGGTATCCGTAACCACGTTCGCGGAGGAGACGAGTCAGACCACGGTGGTCCGACGAAGACGCGGTTTGAACGCGGATACCGTCGGCGGTATTTCGGGCGGACGTGAAATGGAGCTCAATATTAAGGGAATCTAAAAATATATTAAAACAGTAACAAAATCTTTACTTAGTGAAATTTGATATGATGTTGTATTATTATTTAAGTTAACATATAAATTCCGAAAAAATCACTTATGTTATACGAAAAACACAAAACTGGTTTATGCTGAAACAAAATTTAAAGGTATGAGTTTGTACTGATTTAAGGTGGCTTATATTAAAGCATTTTATAAATTATATAAATATAAATTATATAAATAAAAAGTACAAAATGTGTATTTAGAAATGGAGAAATAGTTACATGGAAACTTGTCTACCATTCACGTTTATTTTGCAGCGGTTGTCCGAATCCAATCAATTTGGCCGAAATCGAAATAGACGAGTCTTTAAATAGGTTTTCTTTATCCGGACCTACGTGCGCTGATACACGTGAAATTTTGGTAAAGCTTTATGGGATTCAATATAGAAAATATTCAATTCGTTAGAAATGTTTCAACTTGAAATTTTGTATATATTATAAGATGTCATTAAATAGAAAGCGCCTGGAATAACCTCTCTTTATCTCTGTAAGCCAAGATGATATAACAAGATGATCGTACCTATACGGTATATTTACTTTACATAGACGCTGACTGCCGGAGGCTACTTTATAATTATTAAGGAAAGTAAACTACAACTCGCCTACTATATATGTTAGTTATATAATATGTTATAGAATACATAACAAAAATTCTAAAGATGTAGTGATTAGGCAAAAGTCTAAAATAGCAAGGTTTAAGGAAGATAGTATAAATGGAAATACAAATGTATTCGCGGAATTTGCTTATTTAAAATTCCAATTCGAAATTCGGATTCAGTATTTGTAGTTATACCAATTTGTTCCTTATATGAGATTTTTTTTAAAGAATGAAATGAGTTTCTCATCAGCTTGATTATCAGAACCTTATCTTTACCTTCTTCAATTATCTGATTTAAATAAGACTTGCCAGCTTCAGCTGCATCTATTTTAAAATAGGTAATAGTATATTAGACCACGTCATCCACCCCGGCGAAGGTTTTATTAAATAATACACTTATCAATTATGATAGGTATTGGAAATTTTCTCTCGTTTATAGCGCCAGCTCTACTTGTCCAGCGAATCTATTCTAATTCGATTCTTCTAATTTCTATTCTAATACTACTATTCTATGTCACTTCACGAATAAGACTGAACATTTGTCGTAATTGGGCATAGTTTTTATCCGAAGAGCAACAGTTTTAGCCAGCTCATCCGTGTCTAATTGCTCACGCGGGGTTAGTAACCCCGCGTGAGCTTTGATCTAGTGAAAATCTATTGTTTCCTTTTACGCGTAAAAGATCCATATTGTTCTTAATTTCAACAACTAGAGGGTGGCGTGAAATTTTATTTACAATTGTTTCGAGCGCGCATGTAGAGTCACAGTAAACCCTAGCAATAAAGAATTTGCTACGCAGAGCTTACTACCCTTGCCTCCTTCAGTCTTTATACTTATGTTTATAGCATATCAACCCCACCAACCCATCGGTTATAAAGGTTGCGTTGCTATTCATGTGGTCAAGGTTTACCCCTGTCACATGGACCCTTATACGGCAGGTCTGACCTTCGAAGTCGTCCGACAACGGCACTATAAGACTAGTAAGCTCTCAAGGCATAGGCAGGTCATAAACAAGACCAATCGCGACAACCAAGCTACCTTTTATACATGAAAGGTTCCGGAGCTGTGAGGCACGCTCACTTCCCGTGTGATTTCTCATACTTACAATTCACTTCTCGAGATCATTAGAGAGGCTAACTATCAGTTTCCAGCTGGTGCTGGAGCTGTAAGGCACGCTCACTTCCCGACAGGCAGTCAGGCAGCAAGCCTACCTTACGATACAGTGAGGTGACCGGATAGATGCTAGCACATCCATCTAACTTCTAAGCAGGGGGCTACCCGAACTGCAGTGACCCCCGAAAGGGATCTCTGTTCAAGGGCCATCCTAAGCCCCTAAGTGAAAGACCGCAGCAGCCCTTCACCTTAGGCTGGTTAATCACCTCTAGCTGCGCACAAGAATCGACAAGCCCCCGACAACTATCAAAACCCAGACGAACAGCGTCGAATCTCTACAGCTAACCACATTACCACTACGAATCCAACACCAAAACCGGTAACCCGGCAGTTTACACATGCAAGCGCATGCATAGCTGCCGGAGGGCTTAGGTACCGGGGTCTCGTAGTACCGTGATCTTACCAGTTGACCCGTAGTTCAGCTGCAAATCTATCTACCGCCGGGTGTCTCAGTAGGGCAAGGTTAGGCGAATGGCTTCCAGTAATGTGTACAGTTGAACATGGTATTGCAGTATTCCTCGAGTTTCAGCTTCCTGGTTTCGATCTCTTCGCCGCTGCTCGAGACAGACAGCGCTGCACCAACTTTCCCTTCTATTTTATTGCTGTATGTATTCATACTTGACTTACTACAGCTTTAGCTTTTTTCCATTTGCTCTATATAGGTCCATCCTAATTCATTTTAAGTCTGCCCTTTCTGGATAAAATAAAGTACGTTTGTAGGGAATTCAAAGATGTCAAGAGCGATTAATTTCCATTATACAAAAGATGTAATTAGGTATTAGGGGAATCGATTCGAGAGTACTTTTTTTTATAAAATATCTCCGACTAGTGAAAGAAAGTGTATTTGATAGTGTTTTAAAAAGACAACACTTTTGACCATACATAAAAGTAAGGTAAATTTTGCCCTCGTACCATCAAAATATTATGGGTAATTATATAAACAACAACCGGTGTAGCAGTTTACTAAAAACCAGTCAGTCGAATCAGCAACAGCTTAGTCTGAAATAAAGATAAAAGGAAATTTTATGCGCTAATATATTACACCACAGGTAACAAGTATAAATCGAGTTATAAATAAGTATTACAATATCTTTTAAGACAGCAGAAATACAATAAAGCCCACAGTTTTAATCCCAATATTAATTATTTTTTTTGTGTGTAATAAAAGTAATAACTTTTTTTTCATCCTAATGCAGCAAAATTTATGAGAATGTCGTAAAAAATTTCGACGACATTGACTTTCTTAATTGAATTTCTTATTTCTATTTGAAAATTATACTGAATTCCCGCCAGCAGCATCAAGTAATTTCTTATATCTTTATGTTACTCTTTTATAATGATAACGGCTTAATATTACATTGTGAGTTTGTTAATAAATATTAATACGACGAATCTTGCTGCAATATATGTTTAATAATTATGAGTTTTTTTACTTAAAATATAAATCGTCTATGTTAAATTTTCATAACTATAACAGAATTTAATCCATTAACATCTTTAAGCATTTAACTGGGCATAAAAACGAGTTTTTTTTTTAATTTTTTGAATTCAAAATCGTTTGAATTATTGGTGTTTGACCATTTGTTGGTATTTGACCATTTGTTGGTTGGTGTTGACTTTGACCACCTGCTAGCTAATTTAAGATTTCTTGGTCCTAGCACATAAGTGAAACACGGATCTCTGTCCCATCCTTAAACCAAAATCAATCGGTAATATAATAAATAAGTTCAGGGTTAGTCATAGTACTTCACTACTTATTATAAAACTCTGGTTGGTACTAACATATACCTAATAGACAATTTATTGGAAAAGGCATATCAATATTTTTTAAGAATGGAGAGACACATGTTTAAATGATCATAAATTAGTTTTGTTTTTTAATAAATTCATTAATATTATTAACAGATTTGGTACATTTAATACTAATAATTTTTGTTCTAAAACAACAAGGAATGCGGAGGATCCACAAGGTAACATTCTAAAGACAAATATAAACAAATATACTTTCAATAAATAATATAAGGATGCAAGTTGAGAGTAATATTGTTTTTATTTGAGAGAAGAAAATAAACGTCCGGGTCATATTGTTTGTACTAGAGTGTATTTATATCTATATCTTTATGGGTATATATATTTATGTATATATTACAAAAAAACCGACAAATTATCTATAACGTAGGGATATGGGTCATTTACGAATATGTAAACATACTTGATTTTATATTCCTCTTATATAAGTTGTCGTCTGTCTGTTTGCAGTAATAATAACAAAGAAGGATATTTTTATATAATTCCCACAATACACAGTTAAGAGATTTCTCGTTGTACGTTTAAGATATTGTATTTTCATTGTAAAGGGTTTTTAAATGTATTTTTTGTTAATAATAAATTATTGTAGCATTCAATGTTGTTAAATTTTCTTTGATCTATGCTATACACATGTACTGTACACTAATTATAGTTCTAGTACTTGTTAGTACTGGCTACGATCAGTCATCTAATGGCAAACTATACTTAGGTAACTAATCTATAAACTACTTTATTACGAGTTGAGTTTATAGTTAATAAAACTTATGTCTATTAACCATCCCCATAATAAGTATGGTACATATATGTAGGTATGTTTGTTAAAGCGAAGTCTGATTTTAAATTAATTTAGAAAATAAATTAATAATAATATTTACGTTTTATATTCTTAACAATACATTATTTATTCTCTAGTTAAAGATACGTCCTAACCTATTGCTATTTTTTGGAGATTAGAAGGCTAACATAGTTTTCAGTTTAAATGTATATATTCTTTAATATACAAGAAAAAATAGATAACCATTAGCAGTCATTGTCAAAACATATGTAAATTTATGAGCAGGGCGGACAGCGATACGGTAGCTCAATTGGTAGAGCGAAGGAACGGTTTCCCAGAGGTCGCGGGTTTGAATCTCTGCTCTTATCGGTTTATTTTTCATTCTGTATTTATATAAATTTAAATAAGCTTAACATGGATATACATGTTTATAGATATTTTCAAAACCCTAAAACATATGTACATATATTTATTCCAATATTGTTGTTGATGTATATATATAATAAAATAAAACTATATGAAAGGGTTTTCAATTCTTTTATTTTTAAATATATAATAATAATAATAATAATAATAATATCAGGACAAATTACACACATTGATCTAACCCCTAAGTAAGCAAATTATTTGCTTGTGTTAAGGGAGTTAGACAACGATACAAATACATAGAAATACACATATAAATACTGAAAATATATTTAATAAACGACCAAACCCAGAAACAAAGACATCTATGCTCATCACATAAATGCCTGTTTCCGCCGGGAATCGAACCCGAGCCCCATTGCGCCGTGACACGTTAGGCGTCTGCGCTAACCACTCGACCAACGGGGCGGTTAGGACTATATATTACTACGCTGCCATTTTTACAACAATAGGATGGTATACATACCAATATAGTTGACAAATAGCACTAACCTCGTCATTCTAAATTTAAATCGAGGTGGTTTCTATACAAGTATGCAAGAGTTATATTTAAATTATAACTTGAAACAAAACTACGTACTTGAAAGACAACACAAAGCGCTTATTTAAAAGAGTCTTTGTTGTAAACAGTGTTCTTGTTATAGTTCTAAACAGAAATACTAACAAGCAGATTATTTTTATATAGAGAATTGTAAAAGCAAATTGCAAACTGCAAGTAGATATAAAATAAATAAATGTTTGTGTGATGTTGGAGGATTTAAAGAATTACTCAACGCTATTTCGTACTTTGCATTGAAGACATTTATTTATTATATTGTAATAACATTCTTTATATCTGGATGTTATTAGATTGAAGCATCTATTCATTTATTTATTTAGTTTTTATCTATTCATTAGTTTATTCAAAAAAACATCTGTAATCAAAATAGCATTAGAACATTAGAATTGTATGCGGGTTTTTTGCTATTCCACAGACTGTCGTATAGTTTCATTTATTTTCCACAATCAATAAGCACTAAATTCAATATATACATATTATTTTACTACCTTCAAATTATATTACCAGGTTGAATTTATTGTTTTCATAATACTATAGGTGAAATATATTTTAAATACTAGTGAATGGTTTAATTCTCTCTTGCACCTACCCAATACATTGTAATTAAAATTCTATAGTTATATTCTTCAGGTATGCTTGTCAGAATATTTATAATCTATGCAACAAGTCATATTAAAAAATGGTAATTTGATTTTTTTTAATGAGAGAAGCATTACGAAAATTCACTACAACCCTTTAAAAAGTGCATTTTAAATAACTATAGCAACAATACAGACAGTATGTACTTTTTGTTTATAGTATTTCATTAATTAACTGCTGTAAATTGGATATTGAAAATATTAGATACATATTTTAATTATAGATTTGATATGCAATCAATAATACCGTAATCTATAGGTACTTGTAATAAATTAGTAAGAAATCATATGTTTAACAAATTTTTGTGTGAATTACACTAGAACTTCTTTGCTTATATATATTTATTATTATATTTGCTATTATATATATTTGGCTTATAACATTACATCTTATAAATGAAATAAATATAAAGGGATATGAAAATATTTAATATTATACCGTATTTAGAAAGTAACAATTTACACAAACGTAAATTTCTTTTACAACTTTTGTCCGGATCCAATCGATTTAGACAAAATCAAACTAGACGA
The DNA here is from genome assembly GCA_959347405.1 of Napeogenes sylphis. NCBI lineage: Eukaryota > Metazoa > Arthropoda > Insecta > Lepidoptera > Nymphalidae > Napeogenes > Napeogenes sylphis. Next base: position 20,467,184 of record OY365788.1, on the reverse strand, counting down.
GTCTTTAAATAGATTTTCCTTATTCGTAATTACATGAAATGTGATAAACTTTTTTAGTTTCGCTATCTCTAGTTTGTTATAATTAAATTTCATATTTGAATCACAAAGAAAATATAAAATTGGTTACAAAAGTTACAATTATATTTTGTTTTTATTTTGTGATTAAATAGAAAGCAAGATTTTAAAATAATGAATTATATACTGAACCTCTTTAAATCTAAGCTAAGATAATATAACAAAATGAACATTTCTATACGATATATTTACATTACCTCGACGATGACCGCCGGAGGACATTATATAATTACTTAGAGAAGTAAATTACGATTAATATATAATGTTTTATGGAAAACACAACCAAAATTCTAAACATAAGTAATGATTTTGCAAGAGTCTATAATGATTCTTACCATAGAGGAAGCTAATATAAATGGAAATACAAATGTATGCCCGGAATTTGCATATCGTATTAAAAAATCAATCGAGGTACGATATTAGTAGATATTCTTATAAGTTCTTTATATGAGGATTTTGAAAACATTAAATGAGTTCCTCGTCAGTCTGATTCTCAGAAATTTATTAACATAAAACCAACAATGGAATGCACGTAAAATGCTTATAGAAAATTTTCAAAATCAGAAATGAAGAATAATCTACGTCCAAGAAGAAATTGGTTCCCTTAAATTTTGCAATAATGTTTTAAAAACTATCTACTAGATACTATAACTATCTAGATTGAATAGATTTTTTTTAAGATTTTCTTGTGATCTGGGACTTGGGTGCCTACTATACAAGTTGTCTTTACTTTTTCGGATCAGTTTCTTCCTACCAACATTTATACTTTTCACAACTCTCTTCCTTTTATGTCTAAATTCGTAAGTGTTATTTGTTTCATTTGTTGCCGTTATGGACAAAAAAGCCACAGCAACCAATCAAAATTGTGATGTCAACAGACACAATTTATTCTATGTAAAGCATTTGCCAAAATCTTTACATGCTTTACATTATTCTTTTGTTGCTGATTCTGATGTTGCTGGAGAACTGTTTCTCTTGTGTCTTATTTCTAAGGTTTGGAATAATTATTATTAATTCTCAATTATTCTCTGTCTTAGTCTTTGAACAAACAGCCACAGCAGCACTTCTATAGCCTCAATAAGTATCCTTCAGTTGAACTGTAATAAAATTCTCACAAAAAAAAATAATCAAACCCTCTTATTAATTTGCATAATTCTCTTGTCATTGAAGTCATTAAATATAACTATTGGTGTTCGTGTTCCTGGTTTCTTCTGTTTGAGAAACAACAAAGATTAATGGGTATGGTGGTATGGTAAACAAAAATAATGGGTATAGTGATTGTACCATTATCATTCGACACTTTTAGAACAACACAACATTATTAACAACATTATTGTGTTGTTGTTGTTATTGTTTGGTATAGTTTTGACATTTCTATTCTATTTTTATTTCCCGTACATGTACCACCTCTCTTTGTTTTTACTTTCCCGTCCGATATTTTTTTTGTAGGTTATAATGCTCACTTTTCACTATGGGACTTCCATTTATAGTAAGTATTCTTCTAATACAAATGTTTGACGCTGTAAATAGATATTCCGATAGAAATTTCCCAACTCACTTCTCCCAGATGAGTTGAAGAATGTGCGCGTATAGAAAATTAAAAGATTTTAGTAGAGATATATTTTCATATACATTAATCTTGGTTGATTTAAAGAAAAATACGGATCAATGCAACATTTAAATACCTTGATATATAAGAGGCTTGTGGTCTTGATGAAGTCAAGGATATATATAAGATAAAACTACAAAGAAAAGGTATGCATTGTACTTATGAAACCAATTAGAAATAAAGTACTTGGTACTGAATCAAATTTTATTGAATTATGTCCGATATTTATTAATTAATTAACATTTACATTTTAAGGTTAAATACTCATAGAAGAGTTTTTTTTTGTAACAAGGTAACATTTGATAAGCATCCTTGAGTTGTCCTTTATTACCTCATTTTAAAGTCAGACAATAAATTTATCTCATCGAATTCAGTAAGTGTTATGGAAAATACTAAAACCTTTTATACAAACGAGATAAATTTCAACTGAACAAAAGAATCAAGTTTAAGGGGCATCGATACGAGAGTAAATTTTGGGATAAATAAATTAATTATTTTAGGATACTATGTTAAACTTAATTAAATTTTTGATCAACAGAATTGAGTTTAAAATATTTGTATAAGAATAAGTCAATTTAGTGAAACAATATTTATAATTTTAGTTGGTTATCGAATACTGAAAGATTAAATTAAAAAGTAGTTAAATATTCAAATCTAATCTTGAATCATCTACAGTGTGTATGTGTGTGTAAGATGACCTGTATTTTTTTTAATACAAAAATATTTCGAAAAAATCATCTAAATAGGTAAAACTTAAAATTGCAACTTCTGGGATACCAATCCGTTGCCCTGCCATTTTCGCTATAGTGTCGATACACTCGGTGATGAATCTAGCAATCTATATTTAATCGGCTTTATTAAAGCGGAGGTGGCATTTAGAAGGCCTACATTACCTTACATTTATTACATTGTCAATGAATGTCTGTTTATTTATGCGCGCATCACGCGAAAACGGTTTAACGGATTTTGATGAAAATTTTACCAATCCGTCAAGAAAATGCCCGGCCATATAGGCTGTAATAATTTAACCCTTCCTAAGAAGGAGTTAGCACTAGACTCGAAATAAGTTTGCACCTGAATTTCATAGTGGCGCATGGCGGAAGGATGTGAAAAACTTTTTTGATATCTAATTCTCTTTTCTTCTAATCTTGCTTTAAACTGACATAAACCGAATTCCACGCGGGCGAAGCTGCGGGTAGAGCTAGTAGTGAATAAAACTAAATCTGATCTAACTAAATATATATTTCTTAGCAATATTTGGTTTTTAATTAAATAATAATGGAGTAGTAATACATACTATTATTTAACGTTTTAAATTTTCTTCAATGCATTTTTATCTCATATGTGGAATTCTCTACCTGTTGCATTTCCTTGAAAAAATTAGAAGACTAACATTTTATGTTTTTATTCAGAAATAGTTCTTTCACATACCAAAAATAAAATAGGGAATCATTAGCAATGTCAAGACATATTATATATTTTTGTTACCATTGTTTATTGTTGACAAATATAAATAATTGATAAAACTCTTTGAAACAGTTTTAGATTATCTTATTTTTAAAGTTCTAATCCTACGTACAGAAAGCTACGCTACATTTTTTCCCGGTTAGTTGATAGCTGATAAATGGTATTTATCTCGTTTATCCTAAATTGAACGCGACGTAAAAGTGTTATTAAAAATAAAACTACATTCTACTTTAAAATGTTGACAGCATGAAGCGCTTATTTAAAAAAGTGTTTGTTGTATAATTTATATTTTCATTACAGTTCTATAGTGAAACACTATAAAGCAGAGTGTTTTTGATACTCTTTTATTATTTATATATGTATGTATCTTCGTAACGGGCACTTTGAACTTGATATTCAGCAACTCTGAATCGTCGGATTATCGATCAGATTTAACATTGATGTTCGTGACTAGCGGCTGACGAAGGTAACTTGTGTGATAATTAATGGACTATATATGTTATGAAATGGTAACAATTTTAGGTACCACATTTCTAACATGTTAATTTAATACAATAATAAAATATAAATTAATGTAATGTGGTTAATGTGGTAACTATTTTGGAGCGCGTTCATTCCCCGTTTATCAATAATAATACACTAATCTCAAACAAGGTCAAAATAAGGTCAGTCACAGAATTATTAAATTAATATAAGAAAAACCTTTGCGAATTTGTAATAAAATGTTCAACATAAGGTTCGCAGGCATCTTGGGATCTGCAAGTTATTCGCGTCCTAAAACATTATGTACTTGAACAGATAAGAGGAATCTCTAGTATTGGAAGATTGGGGATATTGAAAGGTCCATACCAAAAACTTGTTGTCCAAATCCAAGTTTTGGTTTCGTCTATTTGTTTCTTTTCGGATGTTTTTTTATTTAATGAATAATGAAAACGAAGTGAATGATTTTTTTTTTAAAAAACACTGTTAAAGCTATCACTGACTTGAAAAATATAAGTGTATTTGATAGTGTTTTAAAAAGACTTAACACTTTTGACCATACATAAAATTTATGTAAATTTTACCCTCGTATCATAAAAATATTAAGGGTAATTATGTAAACAATAACCGGTGTAGCAGTTTACTGGAAACCAGTCAGTCGGTTCAGCAGCAGCTTAGCCTCGAATAAAGATAAAAGTGAATTTTATACGCTAAGATAACACCGCAGGTAGCAAGTATAAACCGAGTCATAAATAAGTATTACAATGTCTTTTAAGACTCCATAAATACATAAAGACCTACAATATTAATACCAATATAAATTATATTATTTATTTTGTGTGATAAAAGTCTAGCGAAATAGAAATAAAACATGTGATTGTCGTAAAATTTCCAACTACATTGACTTTCTTAATTGAATATCCTATTTCTATCACAAAATTATTCTGAATTCTCGCCAACTTGATTAAACTTCATCAAAGTTAAATTAACAGGATAGAGATCATGAATGAGGTCATGTTTTAATAGATTTTCAAATTATAGTAATATAATCAAGTTTTAGGTAATTCCTGCTTTCAATTGCGAAAGACGACTTTAAATTTAATGAATTTTATCAAGAAAAACATTTAAATAACAAAAGTTAATTTAAATCTCAAGAATGTAATTAACTCTTAAAACAATGGTTATAACAACGTTATATTAACAAATGGAGAAGACGAGGCTTTTATCGTTAAAGATTGATTTCCTTCTTAGAGTCACAATGCTTTGCAGCAATCGTGTTCACGGAAAGACGAGATGGAGGTGTCTGTCAGTAAGTCAGTTAATTAGTCATCTACCTCCAACGGTTTCTAAGCTTCCGGGCATACAGTTCAGGATTCACACAAAACGCACTAACTTGAGGTCTTACAGTGCGGTCACAGACATGGGATTTTATATTTTTCAAAAGTGGGTCCCAGGTTTTAGATAATCCCCAACCTTCTTCTCTAATAAAATTAGGATGTCTTTTAATTACATTCAAAAGCATTCGAAACGTCGGGTTAGATTTAAAATGTAAATTTAAAATTTAATTTAATATACGCGAGTTAAATCCGTAAAAATAGTTTTATTTCTACCTGTTTTCTGTTTAGGAAGTGGTGGTGTCTCCATGAACGCAGTCGGGATGATGGTGTAGAATTGGGTGGTGCGAAGGAACTATCCAATTACGTGTTTACGATGGATGAGCAGTGCCGCACCGAGTTCGGAGAAGGGTAAGATATTCTTTACAAATTTATTTACCAGAACGTATTATTAGTTTTGAAACTGCTGTTAAACAAATCTAATACAAATCTCTAAATATGATCACTTTGATAATGTCGGACGAGTTGTATTTAGTTAGTTCGTCAAAGCGTCGCATGGGACAGTTTCAGATACGCAAAACGAGCATAAGTAAACAAAATAAACTACAGCAGATAGTCTGCTCCAAATGCAGTAGGAATATTTGAAAACTTTGAGGCACGTGTCATGTGTATTTCACTAAATGTGTCCTTTCCAACAAATTGAATACAGATGAATGGCATTGTCTGAAATTCAATAAACTTTTATGAATCGAGCTTAAAATTTATCCTTTTATAGTCATTTTATTTTCATTTTTGCGTGAAGGAATATAAATCAAGAGTGTTATCTCTCTCAAACATTCGAATGTAATATGTATTGTAATATATATTATTTATTACTTATTATATATTTATTATATTATTTTAGGTTCTTATGTTATTCGAAATATAAGAAAAAGACAGGTAGATAGGAGATATAAGAAAGGTTGTGTAAAAATGGCCCTGTAATTGAAGCTTTAGAAAACATAATAAATTTAAAAATAAAAGATTATCTTCCATTTACGTAATCTTCAAAAACATGAAAGTTCACAAAAATGTCTAAAAATTTATTTAAGTTAGTCTAAAAAATTTGCGTTAAACTTTTTTACAAATTAATTATGATTTAGGATTTTTGATAAATTACATTATATAAATTTTTAGTTAACAGACTAACTTTTAGTACCAAATAATTCCTTTGGTGTACTAATTAGTTTGATTTTAGAGAAACAACTAGAAAGTTGGAAGCAATTTAGCTTCCAGTATAGTTTAATACTGTGTACAATGAATATATAATTCTGAACTAAACTTGAATAACTACATTCAGAGCAAAAGGTAGAAGCCATTAATGGCAAATATTATATAATATGTGAAGACTATTTCTCTAATATACTTATGTTACATTAAACGACTATTTAATAATCATTCGTAATGTTTGATTCGTTTCAATATTTTGATAGTCACCATATTGATTCATAAAAATTAATGAATTATTGATTTAACTTAAATAAGAAGAACCAATAAGGTTTAATTATTTCAATCATTATATTAATAACTTACGTATTTATATTTTTTATGTCAAGTAATTGTTATTTTCTATGCTTAAAGTAGTTTATTTGACATTATTATTCATGTGAACTAGAACTAGAAAAGTACAACTTTAATGGTTGACTTAGACTTCATAATTAAAACATATTGTATAATATATATTTGTATAATATTTTTTTGTCACTTTTGGTCTCATGTCAAAATAATTTAATTTGTCTCTTCGTTAATGAAAACACCAAACCGTCTTGTCTGTCGTCTCTGATATTTTATAAGGAAATTATTTTCAATTTCATCCTCATTACTGAGATTAAAAAAGACAAGGAAGATGTTATTAATTGTTTTAACTGAACCCTTCCGAAAATTTGTCTGATGGCTTATACTTCTCTCCTTTATCTCAATAAACAAAAACCATCAAATGAATTAATCGTTTACGAAACTTTATGAAATTTAGGTTGTACAAAACTTTTACTAATTATACAAGTTCTCGTTCTAGGAATATTCAATAAATTTTTGAATATTAATTTACTATCTGTTGTTAATTTACTATATATATAATTTAATATTAAATTTGAATATTACATATATCAAATATTTTATTTGATATTTGTAAGTTGTTTGTCCAATAATCCGCGTAGTTGCTTAGGGGAGACATGGGGGAGAGGGGTTGGTCGTAACATTTTTTTTAGAGTCATATTTATTTTATTGGTTTCATTCTTTTGCCCGTTTATATTTATTTGTTTAAATAACTGTTCAGTATTTAAATTTATAATACATTTGGTATACCAAAAAATTAGTTTAGATATAAATGAACAAACAAAAAAGCCCTGTCATTTTCACCAGGGGTACGTTGTTACACTACATGGGGTAAAATGTAACAAACAAAACCAAAGGTAATAAAAATAAAAACCTTTTTATTAGGGACGTTATTTTATTACATGTGATCAGTTCACAACACACTCCACCCATTCCTCGCCAGTTTTCTTGGGATCACTTGGATTACAACATTAAAATATTCATTTTCTACGCTTTCTAAGTCATTTCTATGTAATATCTTACTACTTCATTAGTGAAAAATTAGCAGTTTTTATAGGTGTTTCTATTGTCTTCTTCATATTTTGAATTTAACTCTTTAGTTATTAAATTCTTTTTAGATTCAATATCTTTCTTCTTGTACTGTTCCGATGCCAAAGCATCTTTTTCAGCGTATCAGTTAAGATAACGAATCTTTGAGTTATACGTGTTGTATTCATTTCCTAGCAGCTAATTCAGGATATCCTTTTAATTATTAGGATAACCTTAGAATTTCTAGCAACTGGGCTAGTAAAAAGGGTGCTATTGTATTTTGATATATTATTCGTTGAGAGAATGGTGAGTGTGTAAGCTGTCTATCTTCTGTGTCAGAACAGATCAGTTTTCTAGGATTTAGTTAGTTGTTTCTTCTCTTAGTATTGAAAATAACAACCCCGGGGCAAATGGTTACAAGTCACAACCTGCCCCAAGAAAATGTTACTTTTAGCCCCAACCCTAAATTGGTCTTTTGAGGTTAAGTAATAAAAATTCAAATGAATGTAACTATAAAAACGTACTTTTATTGCAAAAAGAAAGCGTTGGGACGCCAAAAGAACACCAGAAACATATCTAATTATTTCGTAGACTAATATATCGAAAAATAGAAAATGTTACAAACTTAGGCTTCTTTTTGGGACACCCCTGTGCTCCTTTTTACCCTGGACGCCACAGGTTCTTAGAGGTGATCTGATATTGATATTGAACGCCTTTATTGTTATTTATCTTTTTAACGTCACTAAAGCATTACTTGTTTCGCAGCTATTGTCACTGTAACTACTTACCCATTTCACAACCAGCCCCGGTCTCCCCTACTAATGTCACTGATTTTACATTTTTATGTTATTATAATAACTATATGTACTATTAATTTATTATCTACTTTTTGTATCTAAATAACAGGTCAGTTTTGTAATACTTTGTTATTATAACATTTAGTATCATTATTAGTATTAAACATTATTCAACTAAAATAAAGTATATAGTACAAGATTTATTGTACTGTATAATGTTTATTTAATACCAATAAATTATGTGCAATCAATCAATAAAATATTTAAAATGGCATTGCATAAATTACATTATCGAGGTGGCCACTGGCGAAATATCAGCACGCGGCAGCGAATCTGTTTTATTTCATAATCTTTATGAAGCTTTTGATGTTACTTTATAATTTAGTACGTTTTATTGAAAATAAATATCTTAAAGTATACGAATTTGAATAAACTAAAGGAATATAATGAAACAAATGCAGGATGGTCAGGCATTACTGTTTTTTTTATAAAAGCTTAGATGTTGATGTGGTACGTATCTAAAGATAACCAAAAAGTACAGTAGTTCAATTGTTAAAGCGACGGGACGGTCTCCCAGAGGTCGCGGGTTCAAATCCTTGCCCGTATGGGTTTATTTTTATTCTATATTTCTTTAAAATTTAAATAAGCTTAACATGGCTATACTTGTTTATATTTTCAAACAAATCAAAAGGCAATATATAAAGAATTATATATAAAGTAACGAGACAAATAACCAGACTGTTCCATACGAAAATTGGCAAAACGAATCAGGGGAAATTCTCATTTGAATTGGAATTCGTATTAAAAAAACAATGTAGCAATACCGATTTACTTTCTCTGTTATTCCTGTATTTTTATATTCCTTCGGTTCATAAGTCAAATTTGATCAAGAAAACTTAGTGTCTGTTTCTCTGAAAGAATATTGTGTCCATTAAGACCGATTCGAAAAAGGGACTTCCTCTTTTAGTAATTACTTTCCCGTTAAAATGTTTTTAAATCTACTTTAAAGCTTTCAGTAAAAATTGCTTTGAAAATGGTCCAAAGTTATCCAGCATTGAATGTTGTTACTGCTACTACATCAGAAACCTTTACATATTATATTAGTTAATTTACTAAAATAGATTAATTATGATGAAAATTTAAAACTTTTCATCATATTTTTTTTTTTAAATATCGAATTAATTTATTATATTCAATATAATATCCAGGTTCTCAGTGTGCAAGTCGGTGAAGGTGCGGTCACCGTGTGCCAAACTTTGGTGTGCTCACCGTTCTAAGACTCACGTCTGTCACTCAAAACGTGCACCCCCATTAGAAGGAACGCCTTGTGGAACTAATCAAGTAAGTGATTAAATATATATTTTGATAATCCAATCCAATCCAATCGTCCCGCTAAAGACGATCACATATAGAATGCTTAATTCACCGAGGCGGACAGCGATACGGTAGCTCAGTTGGTAGAGGGACGCGGTTTCCCAGTAGTCGCGGTTTCGAATCCCTGCCCGTTTCGGATTATTTTTCATTCTATATTTATATAAATTTATTTTTTAAATTATAAGGAAATTATGCTGATATGTCGTTTTGATTACTTTTTATATAATTATTTTCTTTCTTAACCTATATCTCGACGTTTATATATATATATATAAAAACTTACATCTATTTATTCCATTAAATATATTTTTTCAAAGATATATTCACTTTAATTGCTGAGCTAATGGTAAATAGTGGTGGCTAGATGCCCAGTCCAGCTAATTCCGCTCTTTCCAAAGAATTATTAGTCTCCAGTGGTTTTTTCAAGATTTATAAGAGCGAATTCAAACAAAGAGAGTTTTCTTGATTTATTTTTACCTGCATTTCTTGAGAACGATATTTTACCATAGAATTAATATACATAGAATAGGTGAGCCACAGGTATTCGTATGAGCGTCAGTGACAGACAGTTAAAAAAAGATGCAAGATGTCATACTGTTTCTCTTTGCCTTATTACGCATGCGCAAAGAAATATTCATGACGCGTTTTAAAAATTTTCGAAACATTTGTGTAAAACATTTTTGACACTACTCAATAAAAATGACAGTTGCTACGAATTACACTCGAGACGACGACGAAGAAGCACGAGATCTCATAAAAAGTTGAGATAGATAGGGTTTTTCGATCTACCTATCTCTTTTAAGTTCGATGGTCACAATTTAGGCTGGCTTCCCTACTCTATGTATAATATCTCTATGTATTTTACACATGTCTTTCAGGCGATCTATTGTCCTAACTTCTTCTCTATTTAGATTTATGAGTCATTTGGTTTTACTGTCTTAGTACAAGTATCATTTCTGTGACTGTATGCAAGATTATCTTATTCCTTGCTACTATATTTTCTCGAGTCAAGGGACCATTTGTTTATCGAGCTGAATGTAAAGTGACACTTTTCAACTTAAGCTCAAAATTATCTGACAGTCTTCGTATTTTATGTTTCTTTTAACGGTGTTAACAGCTTAGAAGAAAGCAACTTGTGCTGGAATGAAGTTCTTATTGTTTATTATAATTACAGTGTTTTATTATAAATCGTTATATTTATATCAACCACTTCATTTATTGTATATAAATTTAATGTAGAGCCACGTTATTATAAAAATCATATTTAAATGAATCAATGAACATTCGGACAAAGAAATGCATGTACCTATAATGTAAGAATACCTTATCGTGATAATTTTGTTAATGACATGGGCACCATAAACTGGGAACACATTGTTTAGATTTATATTATACACCTGTCCCTGTCGGAAATCGAACCCAAGCCCCATTACGCCGCTATACGTTAGGCGTCTGCGCTAACCACTCGACCAACGGAGCGGTTGATAAGATGGAATGACGTAAAAATATTTTTCATCTGTCTATATACCTTTTTCTCCCAAAAAGCTAGGTAGAGAAACATCCGATAGCGTCACGGCAGATTGAATATAAATAAAAACTTTCGTTAAATTATATAGACAAAAATCTGTCTTTTTTTTCGCAAATGCGAGTAAAAGTTAGATATATCTAATCAAATTGAAATTTATATTTTATATACATTATAATTAACCTCGGCGTTTTAAGAGATCTTCAAGGTAATAAAGTTAATACTATAAAAAAGAGGCTCGAAAATTTATACACTTACGTAGCTAGTAAGAAATAGTATAAAAAGCTAGTCGTAAAACATTTTATTTTCTATTGTCGAACATAAAATTGTAGAGAAAAGCGAATGTCTACCAAATTTAAGAAGGTCTTTGTGCTTGATGTGATGGAATTTTAGTTAATTTATTTTCAATGTAGAAATCAAATCAAACAAAAACAGAATACAAGAACAATGTCAAACGTACTAAAAATATATATTATAGTGCTATGTATTTAGTTTTATATAAATAATTATAAGCTATTTTATAGTAGACAAACGTAAAACGTACGTATGGAATAACCAAAATTATTTATTATTTTATTTATTAGTTATGATTTTATATACAGTGAAAAATATACTTCAATTTATAATATTGTTTTTGCGTTATTATTGTAAAATTACGTTAAAAAATCCTTAACTTCAACTCATTCCGGAAACAAAACAGCACTTCTCATCAGAACATGTTTGTGGTAATATAATAATGTCCTTTTAAAAGCTTTGTTGATTTATGACAGATGACAAAGTACAAATAAATCTTGGCACTTAGTGCGGACGTGGAAAATGTTCCTTAAGAATGCAACTATTCAGTTATTACCCAGAGAAACCCTAGATTATTATATTTATTTCAATTTTCTCTTAATGCTTTAATTTTAAAATAAAAAATAATAAAAAATTACTTTTTATTAATAAAATTTTACAGAATTATTTAATAAAATAAAGCAAAAATATAGACAAAAATAAATATTTTTTAATAAATTGTGCAAGAGTGCAAGTGAGCTTTCTGGAGACGTGTAATCTAAAATCTGCAAATTAGAATACCACTGGGACCATTGAAAACAGGGAGAGGGCGGAGGGCTATTTTTTTTTTTTTTTTTTTTTTTTTTTTTTTATATGATCTAGGGCAATGCTTGACTACATTCCACCTGATGGTAAGTGGAATGTAGTCTTAGATGGTAAGTCGCATTGCCCTAGCAACCTATTCACTCTTCTCTTGAAGACACCCACATTATATTTGGCCGGAAATACCGACGCAGGCAAATTGTTCCAGTCCTTTGCTGTACGCACTAAAAATGAGGAAGCAAAGCGCTTCGTTCGGACAGGTGGAATGTCCACAACAAAAGGATGGATACCTGCCGTGCGTCGGGACGTCCGGTGATGGAAGGGGGACGGGGGAATCAACTCGTGTAATTCCTGCGCACACTCACCAAAATGTATCCTATAGAATACTGAGAGGCTAGCAATTTTACGCCTGTGTTCAAGGCTTTGGAGGTCGGCTTCGACCAATTCGGGATCGCCTATAAGCCTCTTTGCTCGCCTCTCAATTGAGTCCAGAACCGCAAGATGAGACTTTGCGGCACCAGCAAATATGTGTCCACAGTACTCTACACACGACCGGATCTGTGCTTTGTATAAAACAAGAAGCTGTCCCGGTGTAAAGTACTGCCGAACCTTCGCAAGAACGGCAAGCTTTGCTGCTGCTGCTCTTGCTCTGGACTCAATGAACCGACCAAAGTTGAGGTTCGAGAAAATCTCTAAGCCTAACAACTGAAGCCGGTCACTGTATTCCAAGGATACATTCTGGAAAGTAGGAGCCAAGGTGAAAGGGCTCCTTTTGGCGGTGAATAGACACGTCTGCGTTTTGGTGGCGTTGAACTTGACAAGATTGGCATTGCTCCATGCGGAGACTGCCTGAAGTTTGTCATTCAAACGTTGCACCATGGCTTCTCTTTCAGACTGTACTTGATCTCGACTAGCCCGAGTACTCGGCAGATATCTTTCTACAACTGTGCTGTCGTCTGCATACCCATAGATACCGGGCTTCAACAGATCATTAATGTGCAGCAGAAACAGCAGAGTTGCAGAAAGAACGGACCCCTGAGGCACTCCGGCATTTATTGTCAAGGGTTCCGAGGAACACCCGTCGAGAACTACTCGGAGAGATCTGTGGCTCAGAAAGTCCGTTACCCAGCCGATCAGACCAGGAGATATACCGTACGCTGAAAGCTTGCATATAAGGCTCGCATGCCAGACCCTGTCAAATGCCCTCGAGACGTCCAGAGAGACGGCGACCGCTTCTCCGTTCTTCTCGATGGCCTCGCCTAAAATGTGAGTAGCATACACTAGGAGGTCCCCAGTAGACCTATTACGGCGAAACCCGTACTGTCGGTCACTGAGGAGATCGTTACCTTCTAGGTATGCTAGTAGGCGCGAGTTCAATACACGCTCCATAATCTTACAGAGTATGAAGGTGATTGAAATCGGTCTGTAATTGACAGGGTCGGCACGGCTGCCTTTTTTGGGCACGGGTTGCACATTAGCAAGCTTCCAGGATTTCGGCACTATTCCAGTCATGAAAGAGAGGCGATACAGACGTGTCAGTATAGGAGACAACTCAGCTGCGCATGTCTTGAGCAGAATGGCTGGTATACCATCAGGACCACTGGCTTTATTCACATCTAAACGACACAATGTTCTCCATACCTCTTTGTTAGTGATGCGGATTTCAGGCATCGAAATACCGCAGTGAGGAAGATGTGCTGGAGAAGCATTGCCAGTGTCTAGATGCGAATTCTCAGCAAACAGAGAAGCAAGTACATTCGCTTTCTCTGTTGCAGTGTGGGCCAGGGATCCATCAGGCTTCAGCAGAGCAGGCAGTGAGGGTTGGCAGAAGTTCGACTCGATCGCTTTGGCAAGAGACCAAAAAGCTCGACTGCCAGTTGGTCTGACAGAGAGCTTTTCGCCATTCTTAACGATCCGATCAAGACGAGCCTTCCGCAATGCCTCCTTGTAGGACTTGGCAGCTTGGTTAAAGGCTCTCTTCTTCAAACTTACATCCGGAGTTTTGCGGGTTCGAGCATCAGCCCAAATGAGATATGCCGAATGTTTTCGGTCTTGAGCATGACCACATTCGGCATTAAACCAAGGGCGAGCTTTGCCACCGATGGGTACGTCAGCAAAAGGAATAAAATACTCCATTGCCTGATGCACCACATCGGTTATAGCATCCGCGCAACTCGACGGATCCAAAGAAGAGAAGCAGACCTGCCGCCAAGGATAAGATGCAAAAAAGTGTCGCATCTCATCCCAATCTGCTGACTTGTATTTCCATACTCTCCTAACACCATGAGGTTCGAAAGCTGGTGGGGAATATGTAAACACAGATTTCACCAGACAGTGATCGGAGGTTCCCAAGGGGGAGGTGACTTCTACACGATACCTGTCCGGATCAGTTGTCAGCAGAAGGTCCAGGCAATTGGCTGTATGGCCTACCACATCTGGTACCCTTGTCGCTTGCTTCACCAGCTGAAAGAGGTCCAAGGACAACGCAAATTTCCGCGCTTCTCTTCCAGCATGGTCGGTATTCTGGTACGGGAACAGCCAGTCCTGATGACAGGCATTAAAGTCCCCCAGAAAGACGAGCTGCGCCGAAGGGTACTGATACAGAGCCATATCTGCAGCCTCACTAAGATACTCAAATAACCGAGTTGTCTCCTGGTCACCGCTGTGCGAACGGTAGACACAGGAATACAGGATTTTTTCGTTTCCTGTGTCCACTAAAACCCATAGCGAAGAAAAAGTGGGGTCTTCAAGGTGACGGAGACGCTGAATACAGAGGTCGTTCCGCGCGTACACGCAGACTCCGGCACGTGAGCGAAAATTGTGCTCTAACGTGTATCCGGGATAATGCAGGTGCGCAGCGCTCAAAGGACATTGTATCTGCGTCTCCGTCAAAAAGAAGAGGTGCGGCTGCTCTGTCTCCAGGTGGTGGTGGACAGCTAAAAGATTTGAGTGCAAACCCCTTATATTAGTCAGGTGCACTTTGTATGAGGAGGAGTGCAACCGCTGTGTCAACTTGTTTCTTTTTTTTACCTTTTTCATAAAATAAAATAAATAAAAGTGAATAGGGATGGGAAATGGCAGTTGAACGAGGCGGCACGTATCAAACCCGACTTCGAAATTGGTGATGTCTTGTCGCTGGGAGGCTAGCCTGGAGACTGCGGGGACGCCCGAACCCCCCCAGGGATCGCCATCGGGCCTCCTCGTCTGGTCGCCAACCAGCACGATGGAGCCACCCTGGGGTTTTTCGCAGCTGGCGGGGCAGCCTTTCGTGGGTGGCTAACCCACTAATTGGGCCCCCAACTATCTGCGGGCGGCCAGCGGAAAGCCGTCGCTTCGGATCCCGCTACCCTCCTCGACTAGACACCCGACAAAACAAACACCAACTCGACGTCAACCGGTTCGCCAACGTACCGCAGCTGTTCAAACCCATTTCCCATAAACGGCTTCATCGAGCAACGTGCCGGAACACGACTATGTCGCTTTGCGGCACGACTTTGCCCGATGGGTGGTAACTTTGCCGGCGACCCGATGTTATGGTCTACCACCAAGAAAAGGATGAGGAGGAACTATGAGGATTTTTTTGGTCTTCATTTAGTCCTCCTATACCCATGTTAGCCAAGTGGAAACATGTAAATAGCTCTTAGAAGTCACATTTTACATTTTTTTTTAATACAGTACAAATTACACAAATTGGTCTAACCCCTAAGTAAGCAAATTATTTGTTTGTGTTAAGGGTGTTAGTACTTATACTATTATGATTATAGAATTATTATAGTATATTTATTTCATTTCTAATTTACTGTTTTCTTTCTGAAATTATAATTTTACACAATCTTAATATATTACTCCTATACACAAGACAGTTTTACATTATATTTTAAATACCTACTGCTCAATTACATTACAATAAAGAAGTATATAAAAATGAATCTGATCATCAGAGTCGAATCACTGTGAGACCTGGTGTGTGGACTACGCTGGTGGGAATCCTTCTAGCTATGGACCACTAAATGACGGAACACCTTGCAGCTACGAGAGACCGTTTGATCTTTGTTATCAGTTAATCATTTTTTATATATCAATATGAGAAGGGATAACGACCCTGCCCATCACCTGATCAAAAGTGATCACTACCGCCCATGGGTTCTTGTAGTACCCGAGGAATCACAATAGCATTGCCGGCCCTTGACCTTTAGTAATCACAAATACTCTTGCAATAATGAAACTGTAATTATGATAACATTAAGTTTCAAGCTTTATATATTAAAAGTTTGCCAAATTAAAATACATGAGTATATTTATTCTTTCACAATTGTTCATTTTTCGATCTCATGTCTGCTTGGAATTCAGAAGAGTAACTTAAATGGGGCTATTTGCATTTAAATCTCATTAACTTCAGCAAACTTTCTGCTTATTTTCGTCAAAGTTATTCATTTGCATCAGACTTGATTATTATTTTAATATAATTGAAACCACTACAATTCTGAATTCATCCTTATAATTCAAATTTATTCCTCCGTTTTGTATGCATTTGTTCGAATAATGAATAGACAACCCTAATTCTATGAAAAGTTGTAATGAATTAAAGTTTTATGGTTTACTAGGGTACATGTGTGAAGGGGCAGTGTAATGCTACGGATCCCGTGTGCAACTGGTGTCCCGACGGTTACTGCAATAACAACACACACATATACACACGACAACTTGGCAAAGGTTTGACTTTTATTATGCTTGACAAAAAAGTTTATATATATTTTTGAAGTGAAACTTCTTTATCGGGGTTGGAAAATATTATGATGTTTTTCTGTTACGCGCCATCTTTATTTCTAAGTCACATTTTTCCGTTACGCGCCGTATTTGAAGTGAAACTTTTTTATCGCAGATGGGAGAAGTTTTATAGCAATGTCAAAAAATTGTAACGTTTTTCTGTTACGCGCCATCTTTATTTTTGTTTAAACTTTATCTAATTTAGCTTAATTACCCATTCCTGTAAAGTTGTAATTAGTGGATCATTTTTCAAAAAATTATGTCATAAAGAAGTTTCACTTCTTACATGTGTACACACACATATTTTTATTTATAATACTTAATGAATTTTAATAACTTCTCAAAATAATTAATTATTTTTTCTTTTATATTAGGTTGGACCCGGTTAACAGTAATACCACACGAAGCAACCCAGCTTTCAGTACACATTGCTACCCCCGTACCACTAAATATTGCGATTCGTGAGCGACGTCGAGACCGACCTATATTGCAACTAAACAAACATTCTAGAACCTTTGAGATAGACCACAGACAAAGCGACATGAATAGACAAGGACAAGACTATCTTAAATACGATATACCACAGAACTTGCAAATAATAGATGTGGATAGCAATGTGATTGATATAAAAGAGAGGTTTGGGTCAGAAGGAGAGGTTGCGGCCGCTGGAAGTTTGTTAAGGTGGAAGCAGACTGAGTCTGATGTGATGATCACATCAAATTCTAGACTACAGACCGATTTAATGATTATGGTATGTTTGAATGATTTATTAGAATTTATATTTATATCACGATTAGCTAAAGAATTTTATGTTATATACCAAATATAAAGCACAAATATTTTATTTTTAAAACAAATCGAGCCTTAATTATACATGTTAATATTTAAAGAACAAAACCTAATCAAACATTTTCTTTTCAAACGCCATTATTCCAAGCCCCGAGCCCTTGGGAAATAACAAAATGAATTCCAAAGAACTAACAAAATACGAATACAAAAGAGACTCAACTATGTGATGTGTAACGAAGCATAACATTCGATGATAAGGATCCGGTGGAAGCTTAATTATTCACAGGCGCTTTCTCCGCTGAAGTTAATTAGGGATCCGCTTCAGCGGCCACATACGTTTCTTTTATGTTGATTTATTTTGAGGTCTCTATTGAACCGTAAAGGCACGTCACATTTGATTCTCATTATATTCGGACACAACCTTTGCTACACCACTGAACTAAATGATTACGTATGCTAGTAATAATAACAAAAGTATATATGATTTTGTTTGATGAAATTAATTTATATTCAGTTACTGTATTATTCTTGTAAACGTACCTCATAATTAATCATCACAAAAAACAACAAATGCCTAAAAGAGACAAAAATTGCATATTGAAATATTAATAAGCTCAGTTGATTTCAAACAGAATTTATATTAGGTGTTAAATTGGACATTTCTGAATTATAATTAGGGTGTAGATCCTTTGTACAATTGATATTCAGGTAATCTTAGAACAGAAGCTTTAATTAAATTAATCTGGTTTCATTTATTTGATTACCGAGGTTTACTTTATTGTAAATGGAGTGATATATAACATTGCTTTATTAAATAATAATAATATCAAAGGACAAATTACACACATTGATCTAACCCCTAAGCAAGCAAATTATTTGCTTGTGTTAAGGGTGTTAGACAACGATACAAATACATAGAAATACACATTATAAATACTAAGAACATATTTAATGAACTAGCAAACCCAGAAATACAAACATCTATGCTCATCAAATACAGGTCTGTCCCTGTCGGGAGTCGAATCTGAGCTTCATTGTGCCGCTTTACATTGTCTGCGCTAACCACTCGACCAACGCGGTTAATAATAAAAAGTATAACATAATCTTAATAAAATCAAATAAAATTATTCTTCTTACGTATATTCGCAGGCGGTTCCGGCAACTGTGAATGAAGATACTATCGTAACGGAAGTATCCGTCAACTACAGCACCCCAGCAGCACGCACCAGGCCAATGGAGTATCGGTAATTAATATCATTATTATTTATCATGACTTTGTTTAAAAAAACAACCTGGTTCCAGAAAGGAGTAGGTCCTGTTTTTTTTATAATATTACCTCAAATGATCTAAATTATATATATAATACTAAATTCATTTGATCTAGTAGCGATACGGTAGGTCAATTGGTTAAGCGTCGGAACGTTATTCCAGAGGTCGCGGGTTCGAACCTAGCCCGTTCGATAAAACTTTAATTCCTTTTTTATTTAAATTATTATGTTTAAAAAAATGGATAAACATGTTTATAGACAATTTCCTAGAAATATGAATAACTATTTAAAATTCCAAGTACATATAATATCGAATAATATTTAAAATGTAAAAAATACCACGTAACTCATTTAATTCCAAGGAATAAAAATTCCCGAGTATTTACTAAGACATTACATAAACTTGTTTATTGTATTCATAGCCTAATCCTTAGAATTCTTATTTAATGCTGGCACGTGTATAAACCATTTTAAAAATGTATGAATCACCTCACCTTACCTCCTTTCTTATTAAACAACGCTTTTAAACTTACTAAAATGTCATTACTCCTTATAATATATTTACCTTATAATCTGCTTCTAACAAAACTATAATAATATATTATAAAACCACTGTTATTTGGTCTGTAGGATTTAGTCAGGGTTCATATAAATTAATTTATTATATCATTGGTTTGTTTCTGAAAGAGAAAAGAGAAAGATGGAGTGAGAAAGAATGAGAAAGCACTTATTTAGAATACTAAATAAAGAATATTTTAGTAATACAAATGTTTCACTTGCAAAGAACTCTTATAAAAGTTACCGACTTTGATTACCGACTTTGGTTACTTAATAAGAGGCTTTGTATTCAATTTGGTCGATATTAAATCAAATAATTATAAATCATTGTTCAACGGAACACTGATATATATATATATATATATATATATATATATATATATATATATATATATATATATATATATAATTAAGAATAGCATTCGTTAAATTATTTGCTACTTATATAAAAATAAATATTCAACTATAATATGTTTTTCCAAGTGAATAATAAGTATTGCCGTTTCTTGGAAAACCCCGAGGATATCTCGTCAGAAAAAATAACGAACACATGACAAGTGAATCTCTCCAGAGGTTTTGTTATAATTCTTATCTAAAATCGCAATATGTTTTGTAGACATCGCTGCTAGACGTGGTAAATTATAATGTCATATTGTACATATATGAAAAGCAACACATTTTTCTTATATACTTCCTCAACATCTCGCAGCCCAGTTTACTGCTAAAGTAAAACAGTTTACAATTACCATATTTATTCTCTTACATTCTCAAACTTTCTACGATAGCTAGTTCGATATTCGCTTATTACTTCTAAAGTATATATACTAGACAAATACATTTATCTTTTATACTTTACCATACCTTATCTGTTTTCTAAAATATGCATAAAAATATATACTGTGGACTCTTATTATTACGTGGATTCGGTTATAACACGGGTAGGATAGATCGTTCACACTCTAGAGTTCTAGAAACCTTGTATATTATTACATTTTTATTACAAACATTCAAATAAAAAAAAATAACTATGACAGAAGTTTTTGTATATTTGCGTTTCTTTATTAAAAAGAAAACATTTTTAGTTCTTCATTAATAAATAAAGACTTTTTAGAGTTGATTTATAGAATTGCTTCTCTTCAATATGTCGCGATATGTCTTACAACGCTATCGTAGTTTATTAATAGATAACTGGGTCGTATCGAGGGGTCAGACTATTACGAAAAGATCAATTAATCACTTACTTTATGGATACGGAATGAATTACAAAAGTTGGGCAATAGTAATTGACTACTGCCCTTTCAGAAGGATAAACTTAGGGAAAGAAACAAATACGCAAATCAAAAACCGGCCAAGTGCAAATTGGTCTTTTACTTGGCATGTCTGTACTATTTATTGTATTATTAAAAATAACAATAAATGCATTTTGACTTATGTAGGTATTTATTGCCATTATTAAGATTAATGAAAAACGTTAATAAAATGCTTTTTCTTTATAATATTTATTATATCAGAAATAATAATACTTACTCGGTAATAAAACATGTCATTATCACTAAACTAGAGGTTATTTCACCGCTTATGACGACGCAACTACCGAACCCTATTAAAAGTTTTAACATAAAAGGAAAATGCTTTAAACATTCCTTTAAACTTTTACTTTTAAATAAAGAGCTCTAGTATAAAGTTGTTCATTATATGTATTATTGGAATCTAATCTACATAAATCTACATAACCACCTGTATGGGATAACGGTATAATCCAATTATATAATACTACCTCTTGCCCGTACTCCGCTTAGGCAAAAAGACGATATACTTACAAAAACAAGTAACATACAATTACATTCTTCACGTTTATCGCTTTCGAGTGGCAACTGCGGTTTTTCCAGAGACAACCTAGATTTTTTCAGGAATAATAATAGAATTTATATTTCTTTGAAGAAGATACACAGAACAAAGAACATATTTCACTTTATTACTATTTATTCGTTAGTCTTTAAGGTATAGAAGATTTTAAAAATTCTTTAAAGAGGAGTGAAGCAAAATCTCTTCTTTTTGGTTCATGAACTCAACTTCTGACATCACATAAAACAGAGAAGTTACACAGTATATTTATGTCTATAATTATATACAGTAGATATATTCTAAACCGATCTCAGACTAATTTGAGTTAGCAACTAGTTAAGGCTTTCTATATCTGACGTCTTCGTCATTTCAGTCTGATAATGTATATTTTGTTAACGTTTTATTCGTATATTACTTATAAATTTCTACATCGTTCTAACATCATAATATAGTATTTAAAATATAATTATTTAACTAGATCCTAAAACATTAAAATTATTATATTTATAACATTTGTAATCAATGTTGTTTCAGAATTTCTATTATATAATATTTTACTATTTGGGATATAAATGAACAGAGAGCTCGCTATGCAAACTATTCAACAGTAAATAAATCTTCCCACGCACAATTAGTGTATTATGAATTAGAACATACCACATATACCAACAACCTGTTTGATTATGCATAGGAATTAGTAGCTTGATCAGAGATGTTCCAGTAATTGGCAGAATAACCGCAGCCAGATCACATTTGAGATGCAAATGCAAGTCTTAGTTAATAGACGACAGATTGCCTTAGATCATTTTAGTTTAATCAAAAATAATTAATCCTATGCCGAAACTGATACTAATGTATAGAAATCTATGAAATTATAGAGACAATATATAGAATGCTCAATTGTTAGAGTTACGGGAGGGTTTCAAATCGGTGGCAGATTCGATTCCCTGTTTAATTTTCATTCTATTTTATTTAAGAAATATCCAAAAGGCAAGGTGTTCAATGCCAATGTTTGTAATTAGTTCAATTTTGGCAACGTGAAATATTTTCGATTTATATAAGCCTACTGTGGATTTTATAGCAGTTGCTGACAACACTTGTTTTGGAAGCCATCCATAATTAAATAATATGTGTAAAGAAAATATATTATCTAAATCACAATTACAGTCAAAACCAAATTTTGTGTTTACCCGTGTTAATGAGAAAAAAAACCCGAAGTAACATCATCCATTTCTTGTTTACTCAGACAATGAGCTTTTACCATACTAAATGTTTGTGAAAATCGTTCAGGAATTTTTACTTAATAAGCAATAAAAAGCGAATACACCTTCCGTATACCTAATAATACATAAAATAATATGTTTAGAAAAATATTGTATATATACCTAGTTTTGACATAAATATTGTAACAGAGAAAAAAAAATATTTTTTTAATTGCAAATAACATTTATTACTTTTACAGTGTATTAGATTCATACACAAATATAAAACAATTAAAAATATAAAAAGCTTATTCGAAGTGGTGTCCATTGGCTGCAATACCTACAGTCCTTTAAACGTTGAGGCCAGTTGTCAATAGAAGCACGCGCATTTTCCATGGGGAAATTCTTCACTGCCAATCGTATAGATTGTTTTAGAGACTTCAAATTATCAGGGCTTTTAGAGCAAGCTGTACTCTCTTAAACTGACCATAAATCATAATGCAGCGGGTTAAGATTGGGACTAGACGACGGCCAGTCTTCAGCTCTGATGAAGTCCGAGACGTTCACTTCCAACCAAGACTGCGTGGACCGAGCTTTATGACCCGGCGCCGGGTCTTGCTGGAAGGACCACACTTGATTATTGAACATGGTGTCATTAAGAGGCTTAACTACCTTCTCAAGAATGGTATCTTGATACACTTGTGCCGATGTTTTAATACCTTTTTCACAAAAATATGGCTCAGCCACTCCTTCCTAGCTAACACGAAACCAAACCATCACTGAAGTCGGATAATGCCTACGTTACACTCTTGTCGACTAATTGAGAAGCTTCCTTAGAGCTTTGAGCGTAAATATGGTCATTTTGTTTGTTAAAATGTTGCTCAATTGTAAACATTTTCTCATCCGAAAATAAATTAATTCTGTGACCTCCCTTTGCGTACCACCTCAGTAGTTGTTTCGATTTTTCCACCCTATTCATCTTTAATTTGTGAATAAAGAAATAACCAGTGCGTCTCTCAAAGGCCGCAAGTCCTAAGTCATCTCTTAAAATACGCGACATGGTTCTTGATGCTATCTTTATTTACCGAGATAAAATCGTTGTTTTCGGACAGGATTTCTTCGAATTCTTAACCTTACTGCTTTGACAAACAGATGAAGTCTCATTGTACCTTTTAATAGCCCGGTACACAAACATTTGACTAATACCAAGTGTATGGAGAGTTTTAAAATTTGTATTTGGCTCCATACCTACTTTGAGTAATGTAATCACAGCGATTCTGTTCTCTTTATCATCCCCTCTCCATTTTAATATCGCAAAATATTGTACAACGTATTGGCGCCAAATTGAGAAAACACAATGAACAGTATTCAGAATAATCGTATAAAAATGACAGATTCCAAATTCAAATGTAATTTTTTTTTAATTTTTGATTGTAACAGTATTTATGACCAGACTAAGTACAGATCAGATAATATAGTAATCTTATATAATATAGGGTAATGTATTATATCTTGAATAAGTATATACGTTTTCAAAAGAAGAAATGTAAATAAAATAATGATAATGAACGAATATCATTATTTAGTGTTAATAAAATATATTTTTTATACAGATGGTCAAGCGAACGAGGCCCATGCTCGGTGTCGTGCGGCGGCGGAATGCGTGTGGTGCGCCCGCGCTGCCCCCGAGATCAGTCTTGCGGGCCAGTGCGCTATGAAAGATGTAACTCACATAGGTAATAAATATTTCGAATCTAACCAGTCCAGTATTTAATTTAGACTATACTAGTGACTATTACGTAATATTCAAGGTTTTATGTAGTTAAATTCTAGCCTCACAATTTCAAGTTTATTACTTTGAAAGTTAAGAAACCTACAAACTTTCACCCCAAATTAAAACCATTACTGGCAATTCGTAAGATCTTAGCTAGCTACACCCTAAATTTACCCTTATACAAACTGCCCAAGATTTTAATCGTTCCCTTTGTAGTGTCTATGACGATAGTATTATATATTGTTTTATTTGACATTACACCACTAAAATGTTTCTAGTAGTAAACAAATATGTCTAGTAGTAATTGATCTTTTTAACCAATAAATTTATTTAGTTATATTATACAAATTAAGCAACTTGGTGAATACTTACGTATTCTTTATTATCCATAAAGATACAAGTCTATAAGTTAATTTTAAATTAATAAAATGCATAAAAAAAACTCTGTATGAGCTCTATAAATAAGTAAAGAGCTCGCATCTGAGTTTGTTTTATTTTAAACCTTGACGCTTCAACTTAAAAAAGCTCTGATAAGCTTACCTTGTGTGAGTGTTTAGAATCTTTGGCTTTTATCGTAGATGATAAATAAAATCTAAAGTAGCTTTTACGGTACTACATATTGCTAGATGCGGGATAGAATAATATTACTAGTACAATACTTGTATCTACAGATATACTAATTTAATTCTGATCTTTTTAAAAACAATTATGAAAAGTATTTTCAATTATCCATAAAATAAATTAATACTATTCTACTATTCTTTACTATTCTCAGTATTTGAACCAAAGTCTCATTGTTTAGATGGCAATAATTGTCAGTTAGGATTCAGAAAAATTGTAGTTGATCAGATTTACATATATACAGTTTAAGAATATGATATTATTTTAATATTACACTACATTACAACGGCACTATACATTTTATTTGAATGATTAAATAAGCCAGTGAAAGCGAAAATAGAACTAATTAATGTTCAACATGGATTCAAAGTTGCGACATCGGCTGGTCCGCGGGCGAGTGGGAGGAGTGCAGTGCGACTTGCGGGGAAAATGGCTACCAGGAACGACAGCTGTTTTGCGTGCCTGCTAATATAAGGTAAGTTACATATTTTGATAATTACAAACAACTCCCATAAGAGAAATAATCTCTGGGTCGCGGGGATTTTACAAACATATAGATAACGGACACAAAGGTCTCCCAGACTCGAAACAATAATCTGTGGATCACACCAACAAAAGTCCTGAGTGGGAATCGAATCCACGTTCTTTAGTTCCAGCAAGCCTAGTGACCACTAGACCCGTAGGTCTATATAAAGAGATTTTGTTATACATTTTGATATAAACCAATATAACTATTTTACAATAATGCAATCATTTGCCATTTATTATTAAAAATATGATATTAATATTTGTATTAGATATGTATATACCAACAGTAACATTTCAGTAACAAATAATATACGTATTATATATTAGAAAACCGCTCACGTACAGCGGTTTTCAGTATTGCTGTCTTCTAAAGTTGCCAGCCACGAATCGATGACATCGCATGTGAATGTGGAACATGCACACAGAAACGGCTTTTGAATCCACATAAGCGAATTTAACCAATCATACGAACAGTAAAGGGGAGATCATGCAATTGATGTGAAATTAATGCAATTGCGAATTCTAAATTAGAACCGATTCGAAATTAATGCAATTACAGATTGGAAATGATTTTCCTTTAGGCGATGCAAAATATTTAATTGATTACAAAATAGCTAACCTGGTTTTAGTTCAATGCTTTTGTGTCGAATAAACTATTACAGATAGGTATTTAGTAATTGTAATTATATGTATTACATTATTAAATGGAGTTTGATGTACTAAAAAGCATGATTAAAGTAGTTAAATATATTTTTAAATAAAGAAAATTATTTTTCCTCACTAAAGAATCACAAATTTTCTGTACTTTTAATATTCCATGTATTTATAATGTTATTACAGCAAACTTATCAAAAAATTACAAATTCGAAAACTATTTTAAAATGATAAATGATAAATATAACTAATATGTGTTCTCCCTTATATTTGACACACGTACATATACCTGTAAGGCTGTACGCGGTTTCCTATAACACGTTTTGAACGAATACCTCATGTTTTACCGTGCAACCTTGTAAGCTCTCGTATATATTAAGCTCTATTTTATTTCGCAATACATTATTAAACTTATGTTATATATATAAATTATAAAGTCATACATACCAATATTTCTAAACAAAAGTGATATTATAAAATAAGTATAAAATGAAAAGGAAATCCAAACTAAATTACTTCGCCTGCATTAAATAGAGTTCATAAATAGACGTAAAGGCTTTCGAAGAATCGATTTCCACTCGCTAGATATTAGAGTTCAACTGAAGGGCATCATTGATTTTTAAACGTTACATTACGTATACGATAAAACTTGATTCAAATTATCATATTCATGTTTGACGATTTCCAAAAGAGTTTCGAATTGATTGAAGGAACATTAGTCAAAATTATTAATTAATATTGTATTAAAAGCAAATATTTAAAAACGCTAATAATCTTTATTGGATAATTAATTATCTTTCGTTAAAATCATAAAGAATGTAAGAAGTCTGTATAAAAATGGTTCAGTTCACTGATCAAAGACAAACCAAATTAAGGTCATCCGACATTTTTTTTGTGAAAATTTTAGCTTCAAAATATTTATTACTTTAAGATCATAATGTGCTTAATTGGATTTAATATTAACATTTTAAGAACAGATAACGTACTCCATATTTTTTTATAAACTTCTATTTCTTAAGGTTTATTAATTCTTCAATTATAAAGATAAAAGATATTGCTATGCTTAATTAAACTTTTATATTTCAAAATATTTCTTATTTCCAGTGTAACAACAAAACGAGAACTAATAAGACGCAGTGTATCTCCAGCTCTTTGTCCAACATCCAAACCAGACAAGACGCAGCCTTGCAATCGTATACCTTGTCCCGTTTATTGGCAAGAAATGCATTGGACACCGGTATGATAAAAAAAGATAAAATATATCTTATTAAAATACAGAGATATTATTAATACTGTATTCCTTCAGTGTTCGACCACGTGTGGACGCGGAATGTCCTACCGTCCCCTCTTCTGCCCCGCTTCCGACGTGAATCTCTGCGGCCCCAAACCCCGGGAGCACCGCCGTCACTGTCGACTCCGCAAGTGCCCCCGCCTGCCCGCCCCATGCCCCGCCACTGATACCACCCAGTACTGTGAGCTGTTCACTAGTGACCAACTTGAAAGAAACTGCGTCGTTCCGCCGTTTAGAAAGTATTGTTGTAACGCATGTCAGTTGGTTAGACAACGAGGAGAATGAAACTCTGTAGTATATTTGGATATAGTGTTTTAATGTTTTAGACAAATGTGTTATTGCTGTAATTTCAAATTGTGATTTTTATTATTGCGATGCGAAAAGAATTCAATTACACTACTTTAATAACCAAAATATCATAACAATAGACGAAAAATCCTAAATTATTTTAAGGTGCCTCAGGATATTAAATACATTAATATTTGGAGCATCTTTTTAGCAAAAAAGTTTTAGTTAACCATACCTTCCCAGGAATTTAATTAATGGCTTCATTCGTCCATTAGACTTCTGGAATATATTGGATATTTTGATACTAAATTCTACCACAGTTACCATATAATATTAATTGACTGGATATTTATGGGTTTTTTTTATAGTTTTAGAATCAATAGAAATTTTATTGTCAATAGATGAAACACAGGCATGTGTGCCGTCAAAAGTAAAGTGATAGAGACACTATGAGATGTCAAATGTCATTTGATGGTTAATGGCAGTTGATGTCAAAAGTCATTTGAATTTAAATGGCAGTTGATGTCAAATGTCTATAGAACGTGAGTTTTTTATTATAAGTATTTCAGCGACCAGTATTCAGTTACTGCTGTACCTATGTATATTTAAGTAATCAAAAAGTATTTCTGTAAGTAATTTTAAGGTTTCTTATTTAGATGGAAACGAAGTGCCATAATGTAATGTTTACACTTCAACATACAATAAATGTTTTACTATATGAATGAAGTTTTGTTATTTTGCATACAACTCAATATCAACATATTCACAATTTATTTTGTGGTATTTTTTTGGCACATCAACTATATATATATGTATTTAGAAATGCTATGTAAACGTAAAACAGCTTGAGCACAATTACTTTATCAAACCGAAACTGAAGTTTTATAATAAAAAATTATCTCCGACGAGATAAGGAAAAATGATGAAAGCTTGTAATATTTCAAATATTTATTTGTAGGATCTTATTCACATAAAGTCGATATTTATAGAAACATATAATTCATATAAAATATAATTGAAATAGAGGTCAAAACTTAGATAATTGGTAACAGTAGAGCCGTAATCCAGAGTTAATAATAGCATGACCCAAAAGCTGATCGATACAACCTTTTATTATCTGATAGACCCTTAATTATCTAAAACAACCCCGAGTATATTTATAAAAATTTGAAATTGTGTTGCTTTATATAAAATATGAACTCGGGGCATGTTCCTAATTTAAAACGATATTCATAATCATTAAAAAGTTTTAATGTGTTTTTTTTTTTTTTTTTTTTATTTTCATAAGCCTTATAGGTATGTCAAGAATTAAAAAGTGTTACTTATTATTTTCATGACATGTTTCACGATACACGATATCTCGGGCTTTTCCCTTCACAATTAATCAAGATAAGGTTCCCATTTGTGTGAAAATATCTGACGGATATAGAAACACGTGTAATATTTTTGAAGTTTAATTTTTGTCTAAAAATATATTGATAATTGAGTTCCTTAAACAAATTAAAATAATTGTAAAATATCGAGAAGGTGTGTTTGATGCGTTCCGTTGATTATTATTAATTTGAGTATTTAATTAAATATTATGACTTTTATTAATTGGTGTAGAGTCTAAATAAATAGATTTTTTTATCAGGTTTCATATAATATAAGTTTTCCTTTGAGCTTTTTTGAGGTTTAATTTTCAAAAAATATTTCATATATTCTTTTATGTATTCTATTCAAGATTCCTATAATTTAGATAGTTAGAGTAGAGTCTAAATTTCTTATATTCTTAATCGGGTTTCAAATATTATAAGTTTTCTTTTGGATTTTCTTTTTTGTGGCTCATTTTAAAAAAATCGTTCATGCGACAGAATGAAGCCGATTTGCAAAAATATTTCATATATTTTGTCATCCGGATTACTTGATTCTTACAAATAAATTATAAATTTGATAACTTTGGTATCTCATGTAAAGGTTATTGTATTTTATTGATAAATTATAGTAGTATTAATTATTTCAAAACCCAATAAATTATACATTGTTTTCAAACGATCTATACGAAATCTGGTCAGATATAGTTTATTATTTAAGAATAGTTAAATAACTTTCGCGTTAAACATAACACTTGCTAAAAATAGTATTTGGAAATAACTTCTCTTATGAAAATATAAATAAACGAAAGCGTACTTGAGTAAATATTTTCCTTTTCAATAAAGCAAAAACTGCATAACGCGTAGCGAATATTAAAGATGGGAACATTCAGGATCAGAATCGTATAACCTCAAGCCTTATTTGGGAGTATTAATGCCGACTGAAGAACCTTCGTGTGATTTGTATGAGATATGAACAAAAAATAGATATAGTCAGGAATTTAACAAGGCTAGATAATACAAACAATATACGATGAATGTCCCATCTTGACCATGATCTTTTAAGGGCTTGAATTGGGTTTTAACTATTAATATTTCTCAGGATCAATATTGGACAAGAGTGGTTCTTTCAATATTTAAATTTATATTGAATTTTTTTCCACAAACTCATAATAAAATATAAAATCAGTTTCCTTATAGAGCAATAACATTAAGAAATAAGATATTATTTGACGCTATCAACGAAATCAATGGATCAATTCATTGAATTACGCTGTGAGTGACCTCTCGTAGCTTCAATCTCATCGATTCCTTTCAACTCTCTTTACATTGTAATTGAAGGACTCTAAGTAGGAAATCAATCTTTAACGATAAAAGCCTCGTCTTCTCCATTTGTTAAGATAACCTTATTATCACTATTGTTTTGAGACTTAATTACATTCTTGAGATTGAAATAAATTTATATTAATTAAACATTTTTATTGATGATTCTTCATTAAATTAAAAGTAGTCTTTCGGATTGGATAGCAGGAATTATCTAAAACTGGATTATATTACTACAATTTAAAAATCTATTAAGCCACGAATTAGCTGATTTCTATCCTGTTAATTTAACTTTGATAATATTTAATCGACTGCGCGAGAATTCAGAATTCAGTCACTGTCGTTGAAAATTTTACTTAAATTACAAAAGCTTCTGTCCTATTTCGCTAGACTTTTATTACAAAAATAAATAATATGTATACTTTATCTATACATAAAATGAAATTGTTACTGATCGCTGTCAGTGCAGTGATTCAAAAATTCATAATTCAATTGTAACGATATATCGGACTAGCATAATGGGTTTCTGGTATATTTGGACATCCAAGTTATTCTGGTCCCAAAACATTATGTACCTACTAGAAGAGATTATGGAAGAAGAGATAGAAGAGATATTGGAAGGTCCAGTCAAGTCCTTATTGGCTTTGGCTAAATATGAAGTTTTTTTTTAATTAAATGATGGATAAAATTAAATTAAACATTGTTATTAATAAACATTTGCTGTCAAAACTATAACTGATTAAAAAAAAAAGAAGTGCATATTATAGTGTTTCAAAAACGACGCATCACTTTTGAGCACCCGGCAAATGTGTGTAGATTTAACCCTCGTATCATAAAAATATTATGGGAAATTATCTAAATAATAACCGGAAAGTAGAAGCTTACTGAAAATCAGTCAGTCGGATCAGCAGCAGCTTAGCCTCAAATAAAGATAAAAGTGAATTTTATGAGCTAATATAACACCGCAGGTAGCAAGTGTAAATCGAGTCATAAATAAGTATTACAATATCTTTTAAGACTCCATAAATACATAAAGACCTACAATATTAATACCAATATAAATTATATTATTTATTTTGTGTGATAAAAGTCTAGCGAAATAGAAGTAAAACATATGTGATGGTCGTAAAATTTCCAACTACATTGACTTTCTTAATTGAATATCCTATTTCTATCACAAAATTATTCTAAATTCTCGCCAACTTGATTAAAATTCATCAAAGTAAAATTAACAGGATAGAAATCAGCTAATTCGTGGCTTAATAGATTTTTAAATTGTAGTAAGTGGTAATCATATTTTAAGGTAATTTCTGCTTTTAATTGGGAAAGACGACTTTAAATTAATATTAAATAATTAAGTAAAATATTCAATCTCAAGAATGTAATTAACTCTCAAAACAATGGTTATAATAACGTTATCTTAACAAATGGAGAAGACGAGGCTTTCATCGTTAAAGATTGATTTCCTACTTAGAGTCCTTCAATTACAATGTAAAGACAGTTGAAAGGAATCGATGAGGTTAAAGCTACGAGAGGTCACTCACAGCGTAATTCAATGAATTTATCCATTGATTTCGTTGATAGCGTCAAATAATATCGGATTGGTTTATATAATTGTTCTAAAAGAACAACAACTTTATTTATTTTTATTTCTCGATAAATATTAAAAAGGTCAATCTTGCATCAATATAGGTTTGATTTTTTTACCTTAAATATAAAGTTTCCGTGAATTTTCATACCTAACACAGAATTTAACCCATTAACGTATTCAGTATGTTATCGGATTGGCCATTAATATATGCCGTTGTATTACAAACTGCGGTTCATTTTTATTTTTTTTTATATTTTTTAAGATTGGAGAGATTCGTGTTTAAGATCAATTCAATGTTCATTGATTCATATATTCATTAATATTAGTTAAAAATGTTGTACATTTAATAGTTATTTTTATTCTAATAAATCAAGGAACCTCCGCATTCCTTGATTTATCCTAACAATAATCATTTTGAGGATCCTCAAGGTAACATTCCAAAGACAAATATAAACAAATATACTTTCAAGAAATAATATAAAGACAGAAGTCAGAGTAATATTGCTTTTGTTTGAGAAAAGAAAATAAACGTCCGGGTCATATTGTTCTTAGAAGAATATATTAATATACATATGCTTTACAATAAACTAGTATATAACTTTGTGTATTTGTTTTGACAATATGCATAAAGCCGTATTAACAAAGTATGTAATTAATATACATACATTCAAATATGAGTATATTTTTCGTCTATGTGTTGCCAGTTATAATAAAAGAGAAAAATATTGATATTATATTTTCACAATTTAATTGACTCATTGTACGTTCAAGATATCCTATTTCCATTGTATAGGGTTTTTAAATGTATCTTTTGATAATAATAAGTTATTGTAACATTCGATGTTATAACATCTATTACACAAATGTAGAATATTTATTTACTGTACACTAATTAGAGTTCTAGTACTTATTAGTGTTGGCTACGATCAGTCATTTAATAGCAAACTACAATTAGGTAACTATTCAATAAACAACTTTGACTACCAGTTGTGTTTATAGTTAATAAAACTTATGTCTATTAACGATCCTCATAGTAAGCGGGGTACGTATATATAATTTTTCAAAGCGAAGTTTGATTTTAAATGAGTTTGGAAGAAGTTAATAGTGATATTTACGTTTTATATTCTCTACGATACAAAATTTATTTTTTATCTCCAGCATAATATTCCCAAGTTTAAAATAAGTTCTATCTTGCATTTTGAGAAGTTAAGAAGGTAAACATGGTTTTAAGTTTAAATTTCGAACAATAGTCCTTAGATATAAAAAAAATAGAGAAGCATTAGCAGACATTGTCAAAACATATGTAATATTATTGTTGATGATAAATATTAAATATAACTATATGAAACGGTTTTCAAATCTCTTATTTTTAAAGATATTTTCCTACGTTCTGAATGCTACGCAGCCATTTTTTCAACAGAAAGATGGTATACATACCAATATTGTTGATCAATATTACCAACCTAATAAATTCTAAATTGTAAGTAAATATCAAATAAATAAATGATTTTGCGATGTTGGTGGATTGAAAGTATTACTTGACAGTACGTACGTATTAGTATGTATTGAAAACTATGACTTATTGAATTGTCATCAGGTTCTTTTTATCAATATCTTATTAGATTAAAAAAATAATTTAAAATGTTTTATTTTTTTTTATATATATTCAATTATCTTCGGTATCTTCTTAAAACCGGTACACTAGACTAAATTTCGAATCCGCAATTCGAAATTTAGACTAGTGTACCGTTTTCTTGCCTTGCCGGGAATCAGGAGTGCCTGTCTGGTATAGTTGCTGCAATAAGCACTGAATTCAATGTGTATCTATTAATTAATTTACGAACCATCAATTAGAATTATAGGTTGAAACTGTAGTTTTCCCAATACTGTAGGTACTCGCTCTAGTTAGTACTAGATACACTACCGGATTAGTGTCCGATGATATATTTGTAGTTCTAAATGGTGGTCAAATATATACGTTGATAAATCTATAATCATAATTTGATAGACATACTTGTTGAAACGCATTGAATCTCTGACACAAATCAGATGGGAAAAATAACAATAATCTGAGAGCTTATACACTAAAACCATTGAAAAACATTTGAAATAACTATAATAATACGTAAAATACTCTTTGATTCCTGTATACATGTAGGAGCCCCAGAAAATATTAAACTTATATTGTAATAAATAATATTGTATGTAATCAATATTAAGGGAATCTAAAAATATATTAAATCAGTAACAAAATCTTTACTTATTGAAATTTGATATGATGTTGTATTATTATTTAAGTTAACATATAAAATAATTTAAATTCCGAAAAAATCACTTATGTTATACGAAAACAACAAAACTGGTTTGTGCTGAAATAAAATTTAAAGGTATGACTTTGTACTGATTTAAGGTGGCTTATATTAAAGCATTTTATAAATTATATAAATATAAATTATATAAATAAAAAGTACAAAATGTGTATTTAGAAATGGAGAAATAGTTACATGGAAACTTGTATATCATCCACGTTTATTTTGCAGCGGTTGTCCGAATCCAATCAATTTGGCCGAAATCGAAATAGACGAGTCTTTAAATAGGTTTTCTTTATCCGGACCTACGTGCGCTAGTACACGTGAAATTTTGGTAAAGCTTTATTGGGTCCAATATAGAAAATATTCAATTTGTTAGAAATGTTTCAACTTCAAATTTTGTATATATTATAAGATGTCATTAACTAGAAAGCGCCTGGAATAACCTCTCTTTATCTCTCTAAGCTAAGATGATATAATAAGATGATCATACCTATTGGTATATTTACTTTGCATAGACGCTGACTGCCGGAAGCTACTTTATAATTATTAAGGAAAGTAAACTACAACTCCTCTACTATATATGTTAGTTATATAATATATTATAGAATACATAACAAAAATTCTAAAGATGTAGTGATTAGGCAAAAGTCTAAAATAGCAAGGTTTAAGGAAGATAGTATAAATGGAAATACAAATGTATTCGCGGAATTTGCATATTTAAAATTCCAATTCGAAATTCGGATTCAGTATTTGTAGTTATACCAATTTGTTCTTTATATGAGATTTTTTTTAAAGAATGAATTGAGTTTCTCATCAGCTTGATTCTTTAATTATCTGATTTAAATAAGACTTGCCAGCTTCAGCTCCATCTATTTTAAGATAGGTAATAGTATATTAGACCACGTCATCCACCCCGGCGAAGTTTTTATTAAATAATACACTTATCAATTATGATAGGTATTGGAAATTTTCTCTCGTTTATAGCGCCGGTTCTACTTGTCCAGCTATACTATTCTGATTCTATTCTTCTAATTTCTATTCTAATACTTCTATTCTTTGTCATTTCACGAATAAGATTGAACATTTGTCGTAATTGGGCATAGTTTTTATCCGAAGAGCAACAGTTTTAGCCAGCTCATTCGTGTTTAATTGCTTACTAACCCCGCGTGAGCTTTGATCTAATGAAAGTCTATTGTTTCCTTTTACGCGTAAAAGATCCATATTGTTCTTAATTTCAACAACTAGAGGGTGGCGTGAAATGTTATTAACAATAGTTTCGAGCGCGCATGTAGAGTCACAGTAAAGCCTACCAATAAAGAATTTGCTACGCAGGGCTACTGCCCTCGCCTCCTTCAGTCCTAATACTTATGTTTATAGCATCTCAACCCCACCAACCCATCGGTTGTAAAGGTTGAGCCGCTATTAAGGCAGGTCTGACCTCCAAAGTCACCCGACAACGGCACTATAAGACTACTTACAGGCACGCTAACTTCCCGTGTGATTTCTCACACTTGCAATTCACTTGCTGAGAACGTCAGAGAATCTAACTATCAGTTTCCAGCTGGCGCCGGAGCTGTAAGGCGCGCTCACTTCCCGACAGGCAGTCAGGCCGCAAGCCTACCCTACGATACAGTCGGGTGACCGGATAATTGCTAGCACATCCATCTAACCTCTAAGCAGGGGGATACCCGAACTGCAGTGACACCCGAAGGGATCTCTGCTCAAGGGCCTTTCCAACCCCCGAAGTGAAAGACCGCAGCAGCCCTTTGCCTTAGGATGATCAATCACATCTAGCTGCGCACAAGATCCAACGGGCTCCCGACAACTGTGGGAACCCAGACGAACAGCGCCAAATTTCTGCAGCTAGACACATTACCACTACGAATCCAACACCAAAACCGGTAACCCGGCAGTTTATACACGCAAGCGCATGCTTCGCTGCCGGAGGGCTTAGGTACCGGGCTCTCGTAGTACCCTGATCTTAGCAGTTGACAGCTTTAGTTTTTTTTCCATTTGCTCTATATAGGTCCATCCAAATTCAATTTAAGTCTGTCCTTCCTGGGTAAAAGAAAGTACGCGTGTAGAAAATTCAAAGATGTTGGTAGACAAATATTTTCATATACACTAAACTTGGATTGTTTAAAAAAAAATGCAACATATTATATATCTTGATTTAAAAAAGGCTTGTTGTATTGGTGAGGGTAACGACTTCCAACAAAAAAAAAGTCGGAGAAAACATGAATTTAAGTAAAGCGTACATTGTACTAACCGAAATTATGTTTAATGTTTGTTACTGGTATTGAAGAAAGGCTAAGTATAAATTATATTTATTTTTTTTAAATTAAATACTCATACAAGATATTTGGTTATCACGAGCTAACAGTTATATTATCTTTTAGTTGTCCTTTATTGCCCCATATAAAAGTCAGACAATAACCTTATCTCATCGAATTCAGTAAGCATTTGGGAAAATAATAAAACCTTTTATGCAAAAGGGATTTATTTCCATTATTTGTTTAGATATAGTTAGGTATGAGGGGGATCGATTTGAGAGTACATTTTTTTATAAAATAAATTTCACTGTCAAAACTATCTCCGACTAGTGAAAGAAAATGTATTTGATAGTGTTTTAAAACGACACTTTTGACCATACATAAAATTAAGGTAAATTTTACCCTCGTACCATAAAAATATTTTGGGTAAATATAAAAACAACTACCGGTGTAGCAGTTTACTAAAAACCAGTCAGTCGGATCAGCAGCAGCTTAGTCTGTAATAAAGATAAAAGGAAATTTTATGCGCAAATGTAACACCGCAGGTAGCAAGTATAAACCGAGTCATAAATAAGTATTACAATATCTTTTAAGACAGCAGAAATACAATAAAGCCCACAGTTTTAATACCAATATTAATGATTTTTTTTGTGTGTAATAAAAGTAATAACTTTATTTTATCCTAATGCAGCAAAATTTATGAGATTGTCGTAAAAAATTTCGACGACATTGACTTAATTGAATTTCTTATTTCTATTGGAAAATTATACTGAATTCCCGCCCATTCGACTAAACTTCGTCAAAGTTAAATTAACAGGATAGAGATCAGCTAAGTCGTTGCTTAATAGTTTTTCAAATTGTAGTGTGCGGTTATCCGTTCTTAGGTAATTACCGCTTTCTTTTACGAAACAAGAATTGAAATTAAATGAAGAATCATAAATATAAAAAAAAAATGTGAGCAATATCAATTGATTACAATCTCATTAATGTAATTAATTCTCAAAACAATGGTTATAATAATGTTATCTTAACCAATGGAGAAGACGAGTCTTTTATCGTTAAAGATTAATATCCAACTTAGAGTCCATCAATAACAATGAAAAGAGCGTTGAAAGGAATCGATGAGATTACTACGAGCTACGACAGGTCACTCACAGCATCCTCCCCCGGACGAGGGTGCTGTGTTACGCAGATGATACCCTCGTCACGGCGCGCGGAGGGAGCTTTGCGGAGGCAGCCCGTCTTGCTACGTTGGTAGCGGACCGCATAGGGCTGTTGGGACTGGAGGTGTCCGTTTCCAAGACGGAGGCCATCCTGTTCCACGGCCCTCGCCGGGGTCCCCCTCGTCGGGCGTACATCTCCGTCCAGGGTGCGCGGGTGGCGGTGAAGGCCCAGATGAAGTATCTGGGCCTCACCCTGGACGGTAGATGGAACTTCGGGGCTCACTTCTCTCTGCTGGCCCCGAAGTTAATCTCCACTGCAGTCGCCTTGAGTAGGCTTCTACCCAACGCCGGAGGGCCGCAGGCTCCTTGCCGCCGGTTATACGCCGGAGTGGTGAGGATTATGGCCCTGTACGGTGCCCCCATATGGTTGGGAGCCCTCACCGCGGATTCCAGGGCCCTTTTGCGGCGCACGCAAAGGGTCCTAGCGTTGAGGGTGATCAGGAGGTACCGTACGGTGTCATACGCTGCGGCCACACTCCTGGCGAGCGATCCGACCTGGGAGCTACAGGCGCGGGTCCTCGCCGGAGTGTATTGGCACCGGGTGGAAGCCAGGGTCGGGCGGGATAGGCTCGAGGCGGATCGGATCAGGGCTCTAGCTCACCGAGCCCTGATCCGACAGTGGAGTAGGGACTTAGAGTCCCCGTCGGCCGGTCTTGCGACGGTGGGGGCTATTTCCCCCCATCTCGATCGTTGGATCGGCCGGCGGCACGGGACTCTAACGTTCCGTCTTGTGCAGGTGCTCACGGGGCATGGGTGCTTCGGTGAGTACCTGTACAAGATCGCGCGCAGAGAGGCGGCCGCCTCCTGCCACCACTGTGACGAGCCCGTGGACACGGCTCGTCACACCTTGGCGGAGTGCGCAGCCTGGGACCGTCAGCGTACTGAGCTGACAGGTTGGCAGCGACCTCTCGTAGCCGAGCGTTGTTTCCGCAATGCTCGACGACGAGAGGTCCTGGGTCGCTATGGCCTCCTTCTGCGAGCAAGTCATTGCCGCGAAGGAGGCCGCGGAGCGGGACAGAGAGGCAGCCTCCTCTGAACCGCTCCGCAGGGGTAGGCTGGGTCGAAGGTGGCGGAACTACGCCCGCAGCCTCCTTCCCCAGCTGTAATGCCTGGACGGGAGAGGGGGGTGACCTCTCCCGCCCGTTATAGGCCTACGAGGTGAGGGTGTCCCTAAGTAGATCGGGGCCCCTCGCAGGGGGTTCCGCCGGGACATCACGGTGAGTGCGAAAGCAATCCCGTGGCGCCCCACTAAGGTGATGAGGTCAACCGTTGGTTTTTTAGTGGGTAGCCTTAAAAATGGCGTCTTCTATGCTGCCGGGTAGTCCCACATACCCCCTCGGTCATCACCTTCCTGGCCGCAGGGATGATGCGTAACGCATTTTTCCAACGATATAAAAAAAAAAAATAATAAATAAAAAATTTACTCACAGCATAATTCAATGAATTGATCCATTGATTTCGTTGACAGCGTCAAGTAATTTCTTTATGTTACTGTTTTATAATGATAACGACTTAATATTACATTGTGAGTTTGTTAATAAATATTAATACGACGAATCTTGCGGCAATATAGGTTAGAGTTTTTTATTTAAAATATAAATCGTCCATGATTATTTTTCATAACTATAAAAGAATTTAATCCATTAACATCTTTAAGCATTTAACTGGGCATAAAAACGAGTTTTTTTTTATTTTTTTGAATTCATAATCGTTTGAATTGTTGGTGTATGACCATTTGTTGGTTGGTGTTGACTTTGACGACCTACTAGGTAATTTAAGATTTCTTGGTCCTAGCACATAAATGAAACACGGATCTTCACATCATCCTTAAACAAAAATCAATCGGTAATATAATAAATTAGGTCAGGGATAGTGATAGTACTTCACTAGTTATTATAAAACTCTGGTTGGTATTAACATATACCTAATTGACAATTTATTGGAAAAGGCATATCAATATATTTTAAGAATGAAGAGACACCTGTTTAAATGATCATAAATTAATTTTGTTTTTTAATAAATTCATTAATATTATTAACAGATTTAGTACATTTTATATTAGTAATTTTTGTTCTAAAACAACAAGGAATGCGGAGGATCCAAAAGGTAACATTCTAAAGACAAATATAAACAAATATACTTTTAATAAATAATATAAGGACGCAAGTTCAGAGTAATGTTGTTTTTATTTAAGAGAAGAAAATAAACGTCCGGGTCATATTGTTTGTACTGGAGTGTATTTATACCTATATCTTTATAGGTATATATACCTAAAAAAAGAAAGAAAAAGAAAGCGGTAATTACCGCTTTCTTTTACGAAACAAGAATTGAAATTAAATGAAGAATCATAAATATAAAAAAAAAATGTGAGCAATATCAATTGATTACAATCTCATTAATGTAATTAATTCTCAAAACAATGGTTATAATAATGTTATCTTAACCAATGGAGAAGACGAGTCTTTTATCGTTAAAGATTAATATCCAACTTAGAGTCCATCAATAACAATGAAAAGAGCGTTGAAAGGAATCGATGAGATTACTACGAGCTACGACAGGTCACTCACAGCATCCTCCCCCGGACGAGGGTGCTGTGTTACGCAGATGATACCCTCGTCACGGCGCGCGGAGGGAGCTTTGCGGAGGCAGCCCGTCTTGCTACGTTGGTAGCGGACCGCATAGGGCTGTTGGGACTGGAGGTGTCCGTTTCCAAGACGGAGGCCATCCTGTTCCACGGCCCTCGCCGGGGTCCCCCTCGTCGGGCGTACATCTCCGTCCAGGGTGCGCGGGTGGCGGTGAAGGCCCAGATGAAGTATCTGGGCCTCACCCTGGACGGTAGATGGAACTTCGGGGCTCACTTCTCTCTGCTGGCCCCGAAGTTAATCTCCACTGCAGTCGCCTTGAGTAGGCTTCTACCCAACGCCGGAGGGCCGCAGGCTCCTTGCCGCCGGTTATACGCCGGAGTGGTGAGGATTATGGCCCTGTACGGTGCCCCCATATGGTTGGGAGCCCTCACCGCGGATTCCAGGGCCCTTTTGCGGCGCACGCAAAGGGTCCTAGCGTTGAGGGTGATCAGGAGGTACCGTACGGTGTCATACGCTGCGGCCACACTCCTGGCGAGCGATCCGACCTGGGAGCTACAGGCGCGGGTCCTCGCCGGAGTGTATTGGCACCGGGTGGAAGCCAGGGTCGGGCGGGATAGGCTCGAGGCGGATCGGATCAGGGCTCTAGCTCACCGAGCCCTGATCCGACAGTGGAGTAGGGACTTAGAGTCCCCGTCGGCCGGTCTTGCGACGGTGGGGGCTATTTCCCCCCATCTCGATCGTTGGATCAGCCGGCGGCACGGGACTCTAACGTTCCGTCTTGTGCAGGTGCTCACGGGGCATGGGTGCTTCGGTGAGTACCTGTACAAGATCGCGCGCAGAGAGGCGGCCGCCTCCTGCCACCACTGTGACGAGCCCGTGGACACGGCTCGTCACACCTTGGCGGAGTGCGCAGCCTGGGACCGTCAGCGTACTGAGCTGACAGGTTGGCAGCGACCTCTCGTAGCCGAGCGTTGTTTCCGCAATGCTCGACGACGAGAGGTCCTGGGTCGCTATGGCCTCCTTCTGCGAGCAAGTCATTGCCGCGAAGGAGGCCGCGGAGCGGGACAGAGAGGCAGCCTCCTCTGAACCGCTCCGCAGGGGTAGGCTGGGTCGAAGGTGGCGGAACTACGCCCGCAGCCTCCTTCCCCAGCTGTAATGCCTGGACGGGAGAGGGGGGTGACCTCTCCCGCCCGTTATAGGCCTACGAGGTGAGGGTGTCCCTAAGTAGATCGGGGCCCCTCGCAGGGGGTTCCGCCGGGACATCACGGTGAGTGCGAAAGCAATCCCGTGGCGCCCCACTAAGGTGATGAGGTCAACCGTTGGTTTTTTAGTGGGTAGCCTTAAAAATGGCGTCTTCTATGCTGCCGGGTAGTCCCACATACCCCCTCGGTCATCACCTTCCTGGCCGCAGGGATGATGCGTAACGCATTTTTCCAACGATATAAAAAAAAAAAATAATAAATAAAAAATTTACTCACAGCATAATTCAATGAATTGATCCATTGATTTCGTTGACAGCGTCAAGTAATTTCTTTATGTTACTGTTTTATAATGATAACGACTTAATATTACATTGTGAGTTTGTTAATAAATATTAATACGACGAATCTTGCGGCAATATAGGTTAGAGTTTTTTATTTAAAATATAAATCGTCCATGATTATTTTTCATAACTATAAAAGAATTTAATCCATTAACATCTTTAAGCATTTAACTGGGCATAAAAACGAGTTTTTTTTTATTTTTTTGAATTCATAATCGTTTGAATTGTTGGTGTATGACCATTTGTTGGTTGGTGTTGACTTTGACGACCTACTAGGTAATTTAAGATTTCTTGGTCCTAGCACATAAATGAAACACGGATCTTCACATCATCCTTAAACAAAAATCAATCGGTAATATAATAAATTAGGTCAGGGATAGTGATAGTACTTCACTAGTTATTATAAAACTCTGGTTGGTATTAACATATACCTAATTGACAATTTATTGGAAAAGGCATATCAATATATTTTAAGAATGAAGAGACACCTGTTTAAATGATCATAAATTAATTTTGTTTTTTAATAAATTCATTAATATTATTAACAGATTTAGTACATTTTATATTAGTAATTTTTGTTCTAAAACAACAAGGAATGCGGAGGATCCAAAAGGTAACATTCTAAAGACAAATATAAACAAATATACTTTTAATAAATAATATAAGGACGCAAGTTCAGAGTAATGTTGTTTTTATTTAAGAGAAGAAAATAAACGTCCGGGTCATATTGTTTGTACTGGAGTGTATTTATACCTATATCTTTATAGGTATATATACCTATATATCGATTTATGTATATAATATAGAAAAAAACCCACAAAGTATCTACAACGTAGGGATATGGGCCAATTACGAATATGTAAACATACTTGTTTTTATATTCCTCTTATATAAGTTGTCGCCTATCTGTTGGCAGTAATAATAACAAAGAAGGATATTTTTATTTAATTCCCACAATACACAGTTAAGAGATTTCTCGTTGTACGTTTAAGATATTGTATTTTCATTGTAAATGGTTTTTAAATGTATTTATTGTTAATAATAAATTATTGTAGGATTCAATGTTGTTCAATTTTATTTTAACTATGCTATACACATATACTGTACACTAATTATAGTTCTAGTACTTGTTAGTTCTGGCTACAATCAGTCATCTAATGGCAAAACTATACTTAGGTAACTAATCTATAAACTACTTTATTACGTTATAGTTACGTTATAGTTAATAAAACTTATGTCTATTAACCATCCCCATAATAAGTATGGTACATATATGTAGGTATGTTTGTTAAAGCGAAGTCTGATTTTAAATTAATTTAGAAGAAGAAATTTATAATAATATAGACGTTTTATATTCTCAACAATACAATATTTTATTTTTATCTCAAGCGCGTCTCTAGTTAAAGATACGTCCTAACATATTTTTTTGGAGATTAGAAGGCTAACATAGTTTCTAGTTTCAATGTAGGACGTATAATTCTTTGATATACAAGAAAAAATAGAGAACCATTAGCAGTCATTGTCAAAACATATATAAATTTATGAGCAGGGCGGACAGCGATACGGTAGCTCAATTGGTAGAGCGACGGGACGGTTTCCCAGAGGTCGCGGGTTTGAATCCGTGCTCTTATCGGTTTATGTTTCATTCTGTATTTATATAAATTTAAATAAGCATGTTTATAAATATTTTAAAAACCCTAAAACATATGTAAATATATTTTTTCCAATATTGTTGTTGATATATAATAAAATAAAACTATATGAAACGGTTTTCAATTCTTTTATTTTTAAATCTATAGTCCTACGTGCGGAATACTACGCTGCCATTTTTACAACAATAGGATGGTATACATACCAATATAGTTGACAAATAGCACTAACCCCGTTATTCTAAATTTAAATCGAGGTGCTTTCTATACAAGTATGCAAGAGTTATATTTAAATATGTAACATGAAAATGTTGTTATAACTTGAAACAAAACTACGTACTTGAAAGACAACACAAAGCGCTTATTTAAAAGAGTCTTTGTTGTAAATGTGTTCTTATTATAGTTCTAAACAGAAACACTAACAAGCAGAGTATTTTTATATAGAGAATTGTAAAAGCAAATTGCAAACTGCAAGTAGATATAAAATAAATAAATGTTTGTCTGATGTAGGAGGATTTAAAGAATTACTCAACGCTATTTCGTATTTTGCATTGAAGACATTTATTTTTTA
Source organism: Napeogenes sylphis (assembly GCA_959347405.1). Taxonomy (NCBI): domain Eukaryota; kingdom Metazoa; phylum Arthropoda; class Insecta; order Lepidoptera; family Nymphalidae; genus Napeogenes; species Napeogenes sylphis. The sequence continues at coordinate 20,422,799 of OY365788.1, read as the reverse complement.
TATTGTTATAACATTCTTTATATCATTCATTCATTCATTTATATAGATGTAATTAGATTGAAGCATCTATTCATTTATTTATTTAGTTTTTATCTATTCATTAGTTTATTCAAAAAAACATCTGTAATCAAAATAGTATTCGAATATTAGAATTGTTTGACGGGTTTTTTGCTACTCCAAAATAGCCTATCGTATAGTTTCATTTATTTTCCACAATCAATTCAATAAATACATATTATTTTACTACCTTCAAATTATAATACCACGTTGAATTTATTGTTTTCATAATATTATAGATGAATTATATTGGAAATACTAGTGAATGGTTTAATTCTCTCTTGCACCTACCCAATACATTGTAATTAAAATTATATAGTTATATTCTTCAGGTATGCTTGTTGGAATATTCATAATCTCTGCAACAAGTCATATTAAAAAATGGTAATTTGATTTTTTTTTATGAGAGAAGCATTATGAAAATTTACTACAACCCCTTTAAAAAGTGCATTTTAAATAACTATAGCAACAATACAGACAGTTTGTACTTTTTGTTTATAGTAGGTATTCCATTAATTAACTGTTGTAAATTGGACATTTAAAATATTAAATACATATTTATATGCAATCAATAATACCGTAATCTATACTTGTAATAAATTAGTAAGAAATCATATATTTAACAAATTTTTGTGTGGTTAAAAACAAATTTTATTTAAGTCCGTTTTGTTTTTGGATGGGCTGTACACTAAAACGTCTTTGCTTATATATATATATTTATTATTATATTTGCTATTATATATATTTGGCTTATAACATTACATCTTATAAATGAAATAAATATAAAGGGATATAAAAATATTTAATATTTTACCGTATTTCGAAAAAGTGAATAATTTACATTAAAACGTTTCTCTTACAACTTTTGAACTTTAGTCCGGATCTAATCGATTTAGCCAAAATGAAACTAGACGAGTCTTTAAATAGATTTTCCTTATTCGTAATTACATGAAATGTGATAAACTTTTTTAGTTTCGCTATCTCTAGTTTGTTATAATTAAATTTCATATTTGAATCACAAAGAAAATATAAAATTGGTTACAAAAGTTACAATTATATTTTATTTTTATTTTGTGATTAAATAAAAAGCAAGATTTTAAAATATTGAATTATATACTGAACCTCTTTAAATCTAAGCTAAGATAATATAACAAGATGAACATTTCTATACGATATATTTACATTACCTCGACGATGACCGGCGGAGGACATTATATAATTACTTAGAAAAGTAAACTACGACTAATATATATATATATAATATAATAATAATGTTTTATGGAAAACACAACCAAAATTCTAAACATAAGTAATGATTTTGCAAGAGTCTATAATGATTCTTACTATAGAGGAAGCTAATATAAATGGAAATATAGATGTATGCCCGGAATTTGCATATCGTATTAAAAATTCAATCCAGGTACGATATTAGTATTAGATGAGTTCCTCGTCAGTCTGATTCTCAGAAATGTATTAACATAAAACCAACAATGGGTCCTCTGTTTCTCAAAAGAATGCACGTAAAATGCTTATAGAAAATTTTCTAAATCAGAAATGAAGAATAAAATGAAGAATAATAATAACAGCGACAGACATACGATAAATACAAGAAATAAAAATAAACTCGTAACGCCTAAATTTCGACTTCAAAAAGTTAACAAATCCTTCATGGGCTTCAGTGTACGCATATATAATAAGGTTCCACAAGATATTTTGGATCTTCCTTTTCATAGTTTTAAATCTAAAATTAAAAGTATATTATTAAATAAATCTTATTATAAAATTCAAGAATTTTTGGATGATCGAAATGTATGGAACTTGGGTCGTTGACTCATTTGCAGGGTTGATGTTATAATGTATAAATCAAACATTGTTTAATTTCATTTAAAAAGAACAACTGTTGAGTTTCTGGCCAGCTCTTCTCAGCAGAACAGCATTCCGAGCTGGTGGTAGTTTACTCACAGACTGACTATACTGACCAATTTAATGTAATTGACGATTCAAAAGTGCGTGTAAATGCCTACTTGAATAAAGATATTTTGAATTTGAATTTGAATTTGAATCTACGTCCAAGAAGAAATTGGTTCCTTTAAATTTTGCTATAAAGTTTTAAAAACTAGAAGATTGAATAGATTTTTTTTAAAGATTTTCTTGTGATCTGGGACCTGGGCCCCTCCTGTACAAGTTGTCTTTACTTTTTCGGATCAGTTTCTTCCTACCAACATTTATACTTTCCACACCTCTCTTCCTTTTATGTTTAAATTCGTAAGTGGTATTTGTTTCAATTGTTGCCGTTATGGACAAAAAGCCACAGCAACCAATCAAAATTGTGATGTCAACAGACACAATTTATTCTATGTAAAGCATTTGCCAATGTCTTTACATGCTTTACATTATTCTTTTGTTGCTGATTCTGATGTTGCTGGAGAACTGTTTCTCTCTGTGTCTTATTTCTAAGGTTTGGAATAATAATTATTAATTCTCAATTATTCTCTCAGTCTTAGTCTTTGAACAAACAGCCGTAGCAGCACTTCTATAGCCTCAATAAGTTTCCATCAGTTGAACTGTAATAAAATTCTACCAAAAAAAATTAACCTAACCCTCTTATTAATTTGCATAATTCTCTTGTCATTGAAGTCATTTAATATAATTATTAGTGCCATGGTTACGTTATCGTGTTCCTGGTTTCTTCTGTTTGAGAAACAACAAAGATAATGGGTATGGTGATTGTACCATTATCATTCGACACTTTTAGAACAACACAACGTTATTGTTTTTGTTAAAGTTTTGACATTTCCATTCTATTTGTCTTTCCCGTACATGTACCATCTCTTTTTGTTGTTACTTTCCCGCTTGATACTTCTTTTTGAAAGTTATAATGCTCACTTTTCACTATGGGGCTTTCATTTATAGGAAGTATTCTTCTAAAACAAATGTTTGATGCTGTAAATATTTACATCTTTACTGATAGATCGCTGACCAGAAGATTATATTAGTTTCAGAATCCATACATAGATGTTGAACTTTCTTTATCTTCGAAATTTTCCTGAAAGCTTCCTCTTATTTTAACAGTGCTCATCTTTCCAAAATCCATTCCTAAAATATTTTACAGCTTTACCTTAAACCCCATTAAAGACCCTTCTAGATATTCTCAACTCTCTTCTCCTCGATGAGATGAAGAATGAACGCCCATAGAAAATTAAAAGATTTTAGTAGAGATATATTTTCATATACATTAATCTTGGGTGATTTTAAGAAAAATACGGATCAATGCAAAATTTAAATACCTTGATTTATAAGAGGCTTGTGGTCTTGATGAAGTTAAGAATATATATAAAAAAAAACTGCAAAGAAAAGAAGAAAGTATGCATTGTACTTATGAAAAAAATAAGAAATAAAGTACTTGGTACCGAATCAAATTTTATTGAATTTTGTTCGATATTTATTACTGTTATTGGCTAATGAGGAAAATATCAATTAACATTTACATTTTTAATTTAAATACTCATAGAAGAGTTTTTTTTGTAACAAGGTAACATTTGACAGTATTCTTGAGTTGTTCTTTATTACCTCATTTTAAAATCAGACAATAAATTTATCTCATCGAATTTAGTAAGTGTTATGGAAAATACTAAAACCTTTTATACAAACGAGATAAATTTCATCTGAACAAAAGATGTAATCAAGTTTAAGGAGCATCGATACGAGAGTAAATTTTGGGATAAATAAATAAATTATTTTAAGATGCTATGTTGAATTTAAAATATTTGTATAAGAATAAGTCAATTTAGTGAAACAATATTTATGATTTTAGTTGGTTATCGAATACTGAAACATTTAATTTTACTAAATAAAATGTAGCTAAATATTCAATTATCTACAGTGTGTATGTGTGTGTAAGATGATCTGTATTTTTTTTAAAACAAAAATATTTTGAAAAAATCTAAATAGGTAAAACTTAAAATTGCAACTTCTGGGATACCAATCCGTTGCCCTGCCATTTTCGCTATAGTGTCGATATACTCGGTGATGAATCTAGTAATCTAGATTTAATCGTCTTTATTAAAACGGAGGTAGCATTTATAAGGCCTGCTTTACCTAAGTGTCAATGAATAGGAACATAACATTGAATAGGTGTCAGATAAAAATCTGAAATTAATATTTTGAATGTCTATAAAAATGTTCAGTGATTTTAAACTTTAGTATTTTTTAATAAGCATAGAATTTAAAATTTATGGAATATGATACTACAGATTTTAATATAATTGAATGTAATAACTTCTTACCCTCGTCAACACATAAGTTGCTTATTACTAAGAAAAACTATCTCCTTTTCACGAGGAAACATAATAACAGCTTTGGGCAACAGCAACTATAATGCGAATAAAACACTGTTTTTCATGCTGTGCCATATTATTAACGGAGTCAACATACAATACTTTTTGCTTCCCAAAACTGGCCCCTTTTTTCCGGAAATCAAAAACAATGCTTGGGGTAAAATAACAACCTAAAAGATATTTATTTTTATAAATTTTATTTGCTAACTGGGTTGAAGGACACAAATTTACCAACAACAGCTATTAAGCTATAAACGTTTTTTTATTATACATAAAATAAAGCTAAAGAGCTTCGAAAGTCTGTACATAGAATATATTCCAAAAAAGATTCTTTGGGAATACTTAAAATTGATAACAGAACACGTTTCAAAAGTTTTTTTTTGTCTGTTTATCTGTTATTTATGCGCGCATCACGCGAAAACGGTTGAACGGATTTTGATGAAAATTTTACCAATCTGTCAAGAAAATTCCCAGCCAGGCTATAATAATTTGACTAGTTAGCACTACTGCGGGTACAGCTAGTAGTGAATAAAACGTGATCCTAACTAAATATATATTTCTTAAAGCAATATTTGGTTTTTAATTAAGAAATAATGGGGAAGTAATAAATACTATTATTTAACGTTTTAAATTCTCTTCAATACATCTTTATCTCATATGTGGAATTCTCTACCTGTTGCATTTCCTTGAAAAAATTAGAAGACTAACATTTTATGTTCTTATTCAGGAATAGTTCTTTCACGTAACAAAAAAAAAAGGAATCATTAGCAGCTATAAAGATAAATTATACATTTTTGTTACAATTGTTTATTGTTGACAAACATAAATAATTGATAAAACTCTTTAAAACAGTTTTAGATTATCTTATTTTTAAAGTTCTAATCCTACGTACAGAAAGCTACGCTACATTTTTTCCCGGATAGTTAGTAGCTGTTAAATGGTATTTATCTCGTTTATCCTAAATTGAACGCGACTTAAAAGTGTTATTAAAATAAAACTACATTCTACTTTCAAATGTTGACAGCATGAAGCGCTTATTTAAAAAAGTGTTTGTTGTATAATTTATATTTTCATTACAGTTCTATAGTGAAACACTATCAAGCAGAGTGTTTTTGATACTCTTTTAATATTTATATATGTATGTATCTTTGTAACGGGCACTTTGAACTTGATATTGAGCAACTCTGAATCGTCGGATTATCGATCAGATTTAACATTGATGTTCGTGACTAGCGGCTGACGAAGGTAACTTGTGTCTATGATAATTAATGGACTATATATGTTATGAAATTGTAACAATTTTAGGTTCCACATTTCTAACATGTTAATTTAATATAATAATGTAATATAAATTAATGTAATGTGGTTAATGTGGTAACTATTTGGAGCGCGTTCATTCCCCGTTTATAAAATAATAATATACTAATTTCAAACAAGGTCAAAATAAGGACAGTCACAGAATTATTAAATTAATATAAGAAAAACCTTTGCGAATTTGTAATAAAATGTTCAACATAAGGGTTCGCAGGCATATTGGGATCTGCAAGTTATTCGCTTCCTAAAACATTATGTACTTGAACAGATAAGAGGAATATCTAGGATTGGAAGATTAAGGATATTGAAAGGTCCATACCAAAAACTTATTGTCTTATCCAAGTTTTGGTTTCGTCTATTTGTTTGTTTTCGGATGTTTTTTTATTTAATGAATAATGAAAACGAAGTAAATGGATTTTTTAAAAAAAAAACACTGTTAAAGCTATCCCTGACTTGAAAAATATAAGTGTATTTGATAGTGTTTTAAAAAGTCTTAACACTTTTGACCATACATAAAATTTATGTAAATTTTACCTTCGCATCATAAAAATATTAAGGGTAATTATGTAAACAATAACCGGTGTAGCAGTTTACTGGAAACCAGTCAGTCGGATCAGCAGCAGCTTAGCCTCAAATAAATATAAAAGTGAATTTTATGCGCGAATATAAAACCGCAGGTAGCAAGTATAAATCGAGTCATAAATAAGTATTACAATGTCTTTTAAGACTCCATAAATACATAAAGACCTACAATATTAATGCCAATATAGATTATATTATTTATTTTGTGTGATAAAAGTCTAGCGAAATAGAAATAAAACATACATATGTTTAAAACGACGGAAATTTCCAACTACATTGACTTTCTTAATTGAATATCCTATTTCTATCACAAAATTATTCTGAATTCTCGCCAACTTGATTAAACTTCATCAAAGTTAAATTAAAAGGATAGAGATCATGAATGAGGTCATGTTTTAATAGATTTTCAAATTGTAGTAATATAATCCAGTTTTAGGTAATTCCTGCTATCCAATGCGAAAGACTACTTTTAATTTAATTTTTTTTTATATAAATGTAGAATGTAAAAAAAAAACCGATACGGGCAGGGATTCGAACCCGCGACTACTGGGAAACCGTCCCGTCGCTCTACCAACTGAGCTACCGTATCGCTGTCCGCCTCGGCGAATTAAGCATTCTATATGTGATCGTCTTTATCGGGACGGTGGTGACATCTATTAGGTTTCTTTTGAAAATCCTAACCAATATTTCTAACTTTGCAGTATAGATAAACATTGAAAAGATGCCACTACCGAAATCAATTTTTGAAAATATCTTTAAACATGTATAGCCATGTTAAGCTTATTTAAATTTATATAAATATAGAATGTAAAAAACCGATACGGGCAGGGATTCGAACCCGCGACTACTGGGAAACCGTCCCGTCGCTCTACCAACTGAGCTACCGTATCGCTGTCCGTCTCGGCGAATTAAGCATTCTATATGTGATCGTCTTTATCGGGACGGTGGTGACATCTATTAGGTTTCTTTCGAAAATCCTAACCAATATTTCTAACTTTGCAGTATAGATAAACATTGAAAAGATGCCACTACCGAAATCAATTTTTGAAAATATCTTTAAACATGTATAGCCATGTTAAGCTTATTTAAATTTATATAAATATAGAATGTAAAAAACCGATACGGGCAGGGATTCGAACCCGCGACTACTGGGAAACCGTCCCGTCGCTCTACCAACTGAGCTACCGTATCGCTGTCCGCCTCGGCGAATTAAGCATTCTATATGTGATCGTCTTTATCGGGACGGTGGTGACATCTATTAGGTTTCTTTCGAAAATCCTAACCAATATTTCTAACTTTGCAGTATAGATAAACATTGAAAAGATGCCACTACCGAAATCAATTTTTGAAAATATCTTTAAACATGTATAGCCATGTTAAGCTTATTTAAATTTATATAAATATAGAATGTAAAAAACCGATACGGGCAGGGATTCGAACCCGCGACTACTGGGAAACCGTCCCGTCGCTCTACCAACTGAGCTACCGTATCGCTGTCCGTCTCGGCGAATTAAGCATTCTATATGTGATCGTCTTTATCGGGACGGTGGTGACATCTATTAGGATTCTTTCGAAAATCCTAACCAATATTTCTAACTTTGCAGTATAGATAAACATTGAAAAGATGCCACTACCGAAATCAATTTTTGAAAATATCTTTAAACATGTATAGCCATGTTAAGCTTATTTAAATTTATATAAATATAGAATGTAAAAAACCGATACGGGCAGGGATTCGAACCCGCGACTACTGGGAAACCGTCCCGTCGCTCTACCAACTGAGCTACCGTATCGCTGTCCGTCTCGGCGAATTAAGCATTCTATATGTGATCGTCTTTATCGGGACGGTGGTGACATCTATTAGGTTTCTTTCGAAAATCCTAACCAATATTTCTAACTTTGCAGTATAGATAAACATTGAAAAGATGCCACTACCGAAATCAATTTTTGAAAATATCTTTAAACATGTATAGCCATGTTAAGCTTATTTAAATTTATATAAATATAGAATGTAAAAAACCGATACGGGCAGGGATTCGAACCCGCGACTACTGGGAAACCGTCCCGTCGCTCTACCAACTGAGCTACCGTATCGCTGTCCGCCTCGGCGAATTAAGCATTCTATATGTGATCGTCTTTATCGGGACGGTGGTGACATCTATTAGGTTTCTTTCGAAAATCCTAACCAATATTTCTAACTTTGCAGTATAGATAAACATTGAAAAGATGCCACTACCGAAATCAATTTTTGAAAATATCTTTAAACATGTATAGCCATGTTAAGCTTATTTAAATTTATATAAATAAAGAATGTAAAAAAAAATTCGCCGAGACGGACAGCGATACGGTAGCTCAGTTGGTAGAGCGACGGGACGGTTTCCCAGTAGTCGCGGGTTCGAATCCCTGCCCGTATCGGTTTTTTACATTCTATATTTATATAAATTTAAATAAGCTTAACATGGCTATACATGTTTAAAGATATTTTCAAAAATTGATTTCGGTAGTGGCATCTTTTCAATGTTTATCTATACTGCAAAGTTAGAAATATTGGTTAGGATTTTCGAAAGAAACCTAATAGATGTCACCACCGTCCCGATAAAGACGATCACATATAGAATGCTTAATTCGCCGAGACGGACAGCGATACGGTAGCTCAGTTGGTAGAGCGACGGGACGGTTTCCCAGTAGTCGCGGGTTCGAATCCCTGCCCGTATCGGTTTTTTACATTCTATATTTATATAAATTTAAATAAGCTTAACATGGCTATACATGTTTAAAGATATTTTCAAAAATTGATTTCGGTAGTGGCATCTTTTCAATGTTTATCTATACTGCAAAGTTAGAAATATTGGTTAGGATTTTCGAAAGAATCCTAATAGATGTCACCACCGTCCCGATAAAGACGATCACATATAGAATGCTTAATTCGCCGAGACGGACAGCGATACGGTAGCTCAGTTGGTAGAGCGACGGGACGGTTTCCCAGTAGTCGCGGGTTCGAATCCCTGCCCGTATCGGTTTTTTACATTCTATATTTATATAAATTTAAATAAGCTTAACATGGCTATACATGTTTAAAGATATTTTCAAAAATTGATTTCGGTAGTGGCATCTTTTCAATGTTTATCTATACTGCAAAGTTAGAAATATTGGTTAGGATTTTCGAAAGAAACCTAATAGATGTCACCACCGTCCCGATAAAGACGATCACATATAGAATGCTTAATTCGCCGAGGCGGACAGCGATACGGTAGCTCAGTTGGTAGAGCGACGGGACGGTTTCCCAGTAGTCGCGGGTTCGAATCCCTGCCCGTATCGGTTTTTTACATTCTATATTTATATAAATTTAAATAAGCTTAACATGGCTATACATGTTTAAAGATATTTTCAAAAATTGATTTCGGTAGTGGCATCTTTTCAATGTTTATCTATACTGCAAAGTTAGAAATATTGGTTAGGATTTTCGAAAGAAACCTAATAGATGTCACCACCGTCCCGATAAAGACGATCACATATAGAATGCTTAATTCGCCGAGACGGACAGCGATACGGTAGCTCAGTTGGTAGAGCGACGGGACGGTTTCCCAGTAGTCGCGGGTTCGAATCCCTGCCCGTATCGGTTTTTTACATTCTATATTTATATAAATTTAAATAAGCTTAACATGGCTATACATGTTTAAAGATATTTTCAAAAATTGATTTCGGTAGTGGCATCTTTTCAATGTTTATCTATACTGCAAAGTTAGAAATATTGGTTAGGATTTTCAAAAGAAACCTAATAGATGTCACCACCGTCCCGATAAAGACGATCACATATAGAATGCTTAATTCGCCGAGGCGGACAGCGATACGGTAGCTCAGTTGGTAGAGCGACGGGACGGTTTCCCAGTAGTCGCGGGTTCGAATCCCTGCCCGTATCGGTTTTTTACATTCTATATTTATATAAATTTAAATAAGCTTAACATGGCTATACATGTTTAAAGATATTTTCAAATACTTTTAATTTAATGAAGAATCATCAATAAAAATATTTAAATAATAAAAAAATATTTCAATCTCAATAATTAATTAATTCTCAACACAATGGTTATAATAACGTTATCTTAACAAATGGAGAAGACGAGGCTTTTATCGTTAAAGATTGATTTCCTACTTAGAGTCCTTCAATTACAATGTAAAGAGAGTTGAAAGGAATCGATGAGATTGAAGCTACGAGAGGTCACTCACAGCGTAATTCAATGAATTGATCCATTGATTTCGTTGATAGCGTCAAATAATATCAGTTTTTTTTTGTAATTGTTCTGTATAGTAAGCATCTCGATTTTAAGTACCTTTATTATTAATAAATATTTATTTTTGATAAATATCTAAACGGCCAATCTTGCTACAATATAAGTTTTGAGGTTTTTTACTTACAATATATATCGTTCATAAGAAATCTTCAGAACGAAAATAGGTTAATTTATTAACATATTTAAGCATTTAACTGAGAATAAACACAAGTTCTTTTCAACAAGTTCCTGTAAAATTTCCAAAATTCTTGTAATTGTTCGTATTTGACCATTTGTTGGTTGGTGCCGACTTTAGCCACCTACTAGCTAACTTATGATGTTTTGGTCCTAGCACATAAATGAAACACGGATCTCTGTACCATCATTTAACCACAATCAATCAGACATATAAGAAATCATCAATATCAAGTCATGGATATAAGATAGTCACTTACTATAAAACTGTAGTTGGTGTTAATAATACAATAAAACATACATACATACCTAATTGACAATTCATTGGAAAAGACATCGCTATAAATTAAATTTGGTTTTCATTGTTTAATAAATCTATAATATTAGTGAAAGATTAAGTACATTTAATGGTAGTAATTTTTATTCTAATAAAGTAAGGAATGCAGAAGATCGTAGAGATAACATTCTAAAGATAAAAATAAAGAAACACACTTTTAAGAAGTAATATAAGGACGAGAGATCAGAGTAATATTGCTTTCGTTTGAGAGAAGAAAATAAACGTCCGGGTCATATTGTTCGTACTGGAATGTTTTTCTATCTATATCTTTATCCGTATAAATATTTGTTTATTTATTATAGGAATAAAGCCACAAAGATATATACAACATACAGATGTGGACAAAGTACGGATTTGTACACATGCTAGGTATTTTATTCCTCTAATATAAGTCATTGTCTGTCTGTTAGGAGTAATAATAACGAAGAATATATTTTTATTTAATTTCCATAATACATTGTTAAGAGACTTTGCAATAATTTCGGAAGCGAAAAAAATAAAAGATTAATTGTACGTTCACGATATTGAATTTAGATTGTATGGAGTTTTTAAACGTATCTTTTGCTAATAATAAGTAATTGTAGCATTTAAAGTTATTTTTCTTAGAACTGTATGATAGTTATTTAGTGGACACTTATTATACTTCTAGTATTAGTTATTGTTGACTACGATCAGTCATTTAATAACAAACTATACTTAGGTAACTAAGTAAGATACATACATATATATATATATATATATATATATATATATATATATATATATATATATATATATATATATATATTGTTTAAGCGAAGTTTGTTTTTAAATTAATTAAGAAGAAGAAGTTAATATTAATACTGATGTTTTATATTATCTCCAATACATTTTCATCCGAAACATGGTATACTCAAGTTAGAGATACGTCCATACCTTTTTCTTTTCCTTGTGAAGATTAAAAGTCTAACATTGTTTTAATTTGAAATTACGGACAATAGTTCGATGATATAGAAGAAAAAACAACATTACAATTTGAAAACATATGTATATATATTGACCTATATTTAATTGTCTATGTACATAAATTTTAAATTAAAACTAGATAAAATATTTTAAAATTCTCTTAGTTTTAAAGATATAATCGTACGTTCGGAATGCTACTCCGCAATTGTTTCAACAGAAAGATGGTTTACATATCTTTAAAAATAATAAAACTGCCACTGATCGATTTGTGTACATTGAAAATATTAAAAAAGAACTATAGGGGGATCCTTTATTTTCTTTATCAAAATTGCATAAGAACCTTTTACCCCCACCAATAAAACTTCAATACCTTGGAGACGACTGTTTCTACACTAACTTTTTAACTATCGCGTTTCATTATATATTGTTACGTGGCGGACAGACAATGTTAATAATAACGAAGATGTGCGGGTTGATGACGAAATTTCTTCCCCTCGGATTCGACGTCGGAGAAAGTGCACTGCTAAGACAGTCACCCTGTGACCATGGCCGGTGCAACCTGGTCGAAACGTCAGGCAAATAAAAGGTATGTGATACCTATTCCGGACGCGTCAATTCCCGATTTTTTAGGTAATAAACAACTGTTTCTATTTTGACCAAACATAGTTTAGAACCTTCTCGATAGATAAGGCTATCGATTAAAAAAAACCGTAACCAAAACCGTCCAGTTAGTTGGCTGCTACATTGCCTCAGACAAACACACAAATACACAGATCGACAGATCGACAGGTCAAACTTATAACACCCCTCTTTTTGACTCAGGGGTTAAAAAATAAAAATAAACTAGAAATACTCCTATACACAAAAACTATTTGACGGAGCTTGATGAAACTTCGAAAGTTTATACTATATATATTGGTAGAGCAAAGGATACCTAAGTTTTATCGAAATAGAAATTTAGGCGTGCGAAGTCGCAGGCACAGTTATTTTTATTATATGCATTAAGGATGCTTTTCACTATTCTTAATAGTTTCACTTTTTAATTTGTATATTTTCGTTGTTAAAAGTATTTTAATTATCAATATCTGTGTGTATGTCAGAAGGTATTCTGAAATGTTTGTGAAGGAAGCACATGAACAAATAGATCACGTACTCAATTTAGTCGACGTGACTGAAATAGTCAAAATCATATTGACTTTGTACGTGAAATATAATATTTGTTTAATATATTTTTATGTTTAAATTTTCAACGATATTGACTTTCTAAATCTAATTTCCTAATTCTATCGAAAAATTGTATTGAATGATGTCCCAGTCGATAAAACTTAATCAAATTTAAACTAACAGGACACAGATTAACTAACTTGTAGCTTAATTGATTTTTAAATTATGGTAGGCGGTAATTCATTTTAGGTATTCCCGTCTCATTTGTGAAAGATAATCAATATTAATTATAGAGTATAAATTAATTTTAATCTCCTAAATGTAATTCTCAAAACAATGGTTATTATCTTATTGTTGTTATGGTTGGTTAATGGTTGTTATCTTAACAAATGGAGAAGACGAGGCTTTTATCGTTAAAGATTGATTTCCTACTTAAAGTCATTCAATTACAATGTAAAGAGCTTTGAAAGAAATCGATGAGATTGCACTCGCAGCATAATTCAATGGATTGATCCATTGATTTAGTTGAAAGTGTGAAATATTATAGGATTTTTTCTTGAAATTGTTCTATAATCTATAAGGAAACGGATTTTATATTTCAATATTATTTTATTGATAAAAATTAAAACCATCAATCTCGTTACAATATAGGTTTTAAGTTTTTTACTTCAAAGTTAATCGTCTGTGAGAAAAGTTTATAGTTAAAACAGAATTCATGCTATTAACATATTTAGGCATTTAACTGATCATAAACACGAGTTCTTTTTTAACAGTTTCCTATAAAATCTTAAAAATTCCTTAAACTGTTCTTTTTGTTCAATACGAACCTCCGAGAGATAACATCAAAATGGATACAATCAACATTAGAACTGTGATAAAGTTCCTCTCTTTTAAAAAAAATGTCTAATAAAGACTTACACAAAGACTTGATGGAAACATTGGAATACTCTGCTCCAAATTCCACAGTTGCACGCTGGGCCAAGGAGTTAAAAAAAATATCACGAGGGACGGCCATCCACGTCTCTCACCGAAGAAAACGGGAAAAAGTCGATATAGTTTTGGAAGATCGAAAAGTGACTCTTAGGCATATAGTTGTGATCACAGGGATCTCATTTCCATCAATTAAGTGGATGCAGCTAGAGCTGGCAATTTTAGTTACAAAAAAGAATTGGTAAATGCTAACAAGGCAAGAATTCTGCGTAAGTAGACCAGTAGTCCCTTATATTTTAAAAGCGAACTTTAAAATAATAGTAAGCTTACATTTCAAAAGTAACTTGGAATAAAATTTGTGATAACTTGTCCTGATTAGTCAGTCTTATTAAGATTTTTTCTAGAAAAATGGTCACTAGACCTTTTTTCTAAAGATTACCTGAGGGAAGAGTAAAATTACTAAGATTAAGAAAACTCAATAGCTTTATTTGGGTACTAAAAGGTTACAGTCTTCTGGTCAGCGATCCATTATTAAAAATGAAAATATCTATACCATCAAAGACTTCTACTAGAAAATACCAAGTTCTTTCCATAAATGAGAGAATTATAATCTTCCAAGATAAGTATCGGACTCGGAAGAAAAGAAACAAAAAAAGAAGCTGCTTGTTAAGGGAAGGGACGGATATTACAAACATATAATATTACAAGATAGAATAAAGATGACAAAACCTTATATCAACAACAACTTTAATATCTGCATTTAATATTTTCAGGGATATCCTTAAAGAGATTTACTGGTGCTATACAGGAAACAATATTTTATGCATGGTTGCTATAGTTACTTCGAATGAAATCTTTTAATGATATAGAGTATAAGCTATCAGATTATTATTATTTTTCCCATTTGACTTGTGTCAGAGATTCAGTGTATTGTAACAAGCACATCTATAAATTATGACTATAGATTTTCAATCCTAATTCATTGGACAATAGAAAGTACGTAAATATTTCACCACTCATTAAAACTACAAATATAACTTTGGATACTAATCCAGTAGTCTATCTAGTGCTAATTAGATAGAATACCTACAATATTGAGAGAACAATAGTTTCAACCTATAATTGTAATTTATGGTTCGTAAATTAATTAATACGTATATATTGAATTTAGTGCTTATGCAACTATACCTGACAGGCACTCCTGGAATAGCAAGGAACTGGTATGCCATCTTAAATTTCGAATTCCCATTCTGAATATCGATAATTTTTTGAACTTATAAATAAATAAATTTAAAAACATTAAATGATTCTTCAGTCTAATGAGATCTGGATAAAAAGAGCGTTATGACAATTCAATAAATCTTAGTTTTCAATACAAAATCTTAAAACTTCACAGAAGCATTTATTTATTTTATATCTACTCGTAGTTTGCAATTTTCTTTTACAATTCTCTATAAAAATAGTCTGTTTGTTAGTGTTTCTGTTTAAAACTATAATAAGAACACATTTTACTACAAAGACTCTTTTAAATAAGCTCTTTGTGTTTTCAAGTTTTCAAAGTAGTACGTAGTTTCAAGTTAATTTAAAAATAACATTTTTATTGAATCCATCTCGATTTAATTTTAAAATAACAAGATTGATGCTATTTATTAACTATATTGGTATATATATCATATTTCTGTTGAAGCAATTGCAGCGTAGCGTTCTGAGCGTAGGACTAAATCCTTAAAAATAAGAGAATTAAAACCGTTTCATATAGTTTTGTTTATTATTTATGTACATCAACAAACAATATTTGTAACAAAAATTATACATATATTTAGACTAGGTCTGCTAACATTTCTTTATTTTTAATTTATAGTATATAAAAGAAATAATGTCCGAAATTTAAACATAAAACAATGTTAGTCTTCTAATCTTCTCAAGGAAAAGCTACAGGGTTTGGACGTATCCCTAACTTGAGAAACAATGTATCGGGGAAATTATAAAACGTTAATAACAGTATTGATTTCTTCTTTTAAAATTATTTAAAATCAAACTTTGATTTAACAAAAATATATTTTTTTATATGTACCCTACTTACAATATAAATAGTTAATAGACCTAAGTTTAATCAACTTTAAACTCAATTTGTAGTCTAAGTTGTTTATTGATTACTTACCTAAGTTTTCAATAAACAACTTTGACTAAGTCATTAAAAGACTGATCGTAGCCAGCACTAACAAGAACTATAATTAATGTACAGTAAGTAAGTATTGTACAGTTCTAAAAAAATATGATAAACAATACTTACACTATCCGAACGTACGTACAGATTGTAAATATATATTCGTACTGCATATCTTTCTGGGTTTATTAAAAAAAAAATACTCAAAGATATATACACAGATAAAAATATAGTAGATATAGAGGCAATTCAGTAAAAACAATAGGCAAAGGATGTGTACTTTCTTCTCTCAAACAAAAGCAATATTACTCTAACCTCGCATCCTTATATTATTTCTTGAAAGTATATTATTTATATTTGTCTTCAGAATATTACCTCGAGGATCCTCTGCATTCCTTCATTTAATAGAATAAAAATGACTACTGTTAAATGTACTAAATCTTTCACTAATATTAATTCATATATTAAACGATAAAAACTGAATTTAATTTAAACACGAATATCAATGTCGTTTCCTTAACACGTAATATGACTATACTATCAATGACCTGATTTATTATGGGTATGATAGTCAGGTTCGATATTTATCAAGACGAGGCTTTTATCGTTAAAGATTGATTTCCTACTTAGAGTCCTTCAATTAAAATAAAAAGAGCGTTGAAAAGAATCGATAAGATTGAAGCTGCGAGAGGTAACTCGTAGCATAATTCAATGGATTGATCTACTGATTTCGTTGACAGCGACAAATAATATCGCATTATTTATGTAATTGTTCTATAAGGATACTGACTTAATAGTTATTTATTAGGTTATTTATTAGGTTATTTATTAGGTTATTTATTAGGTTATTTATTAGGTTATTTATTAGGTTATACCTAATAAATAACTATTAAGTCAGTATCCTTATAGAACAATTACATAAATAATGCGATATTATTTGTCGCTGTCAACGAAATCAGTAGATCAATCCATTGAATTATGCTACGAGTTACCTCTCGCAGCTTCAATCTTATCGATTCTTTTCAACGCTCTTTTTATTTTAATTGAAGGACTCTAAGTAGGAAATCAATCTTTAACGATAAAAGCCTCGTCTTCTCCATTTGTTAAGATAACGCTATTATAGTCATTGTTTTGAGAATTAATTACATTTATGAGATTGAAATAGATTTATATTATTTAAATATGTAGTATTGATTTTTCACAAAAATTTAAAGTGGACTTTTGCAATTGAAAGCAGAAATTACCTACAAATGGATTACTGCTTACTACCATTTGAAAATCTGTTAAGTCATGACGACTTAGTTGATCTCTATCCTGTTAATTTAACTTTGATAAAGCTTAATCGCACTCGATTAAATTCGATTCTCGAGACTTCGAGACTCGATTCTCTCCCACTGGAGAAAATCTAGAATAATTTTCCGATAGAAATAAGAAATTCAATTAACAAAGTCAATGTCGTTGGAAATTTTACGACAATCACATTAGTTAATACTTATGTAGGTAGAGTGGGTAATCCTACTCCTATTTCGCAGCGTTATGAAAAATAAATGAATACTTTTATTACACAAAAAATAAATTATGTGATTAATTTTGGTATTAATTTTGGAAATATTACTGTGTTTCTGCTGTCTTATAAAATATTGTAATACTAATTTATGAATTGATTTTTATTTAATACCTGCGGCGTAATAAAAAGAACAAAAAAACAAATGTATTATTTCTTATTTGAAGCTAAGCTGCTGCTTATCCTACTGACTGGTTTCCAGTAAACTGCTACACCGGTTATTGTTTACATAATTACTTATAATATTTTGATAGTACGAAGCTAAATTTTACATAAATATGACGAATGCTTAAAAATGTCATTTAAAACACTATCAAATACACTTTTTTTTTCAAGTCGGTGATAATCTTGACAATATTTTTTTATAAAAACCGTTCACTTTGATTTTATTTATCATTAAATAAAAAAAAACATCAGACGGAACCAAAAATTGGATAACACAAAATTTTTGTTTGGACCTTTCAATATGCCTAATCCTCAAATCCTAGAGATTCCTCTTATCTGTTCAAGAACGTAATGTTTTAGGACACGAATAACTTTGATGACCAATATGCCTGAAATATGTTGAAAGAGGGTTTATATGCCTGAGACCCACTTCTGATAGAAATTTCATTACCGTAAAATGCACAAAGGTTTTTTTTATACCATTTAATAATTCTGTGACTGACCATACCTTATTGTTAGAAATTAGTGTATTATTATTTTATAAATAAGAATGAACGCGCTCCGAAATAAGTATCACATTAACCAATGTGATACTTATTTCTGATATACATAACATCAACTTATATTCTATTAAAAAAACACGTTATTAATGTTGTACCTAAAATTGTTACAACTTTATAACATACTAGCGAACCCAGCCCGCTTCGCTGGGCTAACCCTTACTTTACCTGGTGGCGAGTTACATCAATGGGCATAGCATATTCGTTTTCTTCGAGGAAAAATACGTGGTCATACCAATTTTTATGACAATCGGTTGAACGGGGCGGAAGTCAATATTTGACAGCGCCGCCTGGTGGCGAGCTACATCAATGGACATAGCATATTCATTTTCTTCGAGGAAACATACATGGTCATACCAACTTTTATGACAATCGGTTGAACGGGGCGGAAGTCTATATTTGACAGCGCCGCCTGGTGGCGAGTTACATCAATGGGCATACCATATAAACCTTCTCCGTGGAAAAATACATATACATACCAATTTTCATAATCATCGGTCCAATAGTTTCTGAGTTCATCGATTTCATATATACAAACATCCTTCTATATATATATATATATATATATATATATATATATATATATATATATATAATCCATTAGGTTTCATAGACACAAGTTACTTTCTGAAACTAAAACTGATCAATAAAACAGTTACATTCATACAATATCTCTCATCTTTAGACATACCGATGTGTTTCAAATTATTTATTACATAATAGTATTAAAATTATGAATACTGCCTAAATTAATATATGTCTATTTATATGTTTTCTTGTACATTAAAAATAAATTTAAAACAAATCGTACGTTTTTTCTGTAATAATAAGGATAAAGTTGTACATTAGCATTACACCAGTAATTAAACAAATAGTTTTAGTGTTTGAAAATATCTTTAAACATGTATAGCCATGTTAAGCTTATTTAAAATTATATAAATATAGCCGCGGTAGCTCAGTTCGTAGAGCGACGGGACGGTATCCCAGTAGTCGCGGGTTCGAATCCCTGCCCGTATCGGTTTATTTTTCATTCTATATTTATATAAATTTAAATAGTTTTAATATTATTACATATATATATATATAACTGTAAACTTTTTATTAGTATTTTTAAATTCCCGTAATACTTCTGTATTTTTATTTATAATATTTTCTTAACCCTTGCACTTATACTCTTGCAAAAAAATAACTCATTTAGATTGTTTGTTATGTTCTCTATAAAACATTAATTATTACTCTACTACTTAACCACTATATTAGTGTGGATAAGAAGTTTACTTATCTAATTAATTATAAAGTAGCTTCCGAAGGTCAGCGTCGAGGTAGCATAAATATACCGTTCTTTCTTTCATCTTATTTTATAATCTTAGATAAAAAGAGGTTCACCTTATTTTTTTTATTTTTCATGCCACACGTTTTCTATTTAATAACATCCTATAATATATACAATATATCAAGTTGTAACTTTTCTAACCGATTGAATCTTCTTTTTGTGATTTTATCCAAATATGAAATTGTATTACAAAGACTAGAGATATTGAAACCAATAAAGCTTTACCCACATTTCACGTTTACCAGCGCATGTAAGTGCGGATAAAGAAAACCTATTTAAAGACTCGTCTAGTTTTACTCGCCCAAATAAATTGATTGGATTCGGACAACCGTTGTAAAAGATACGTGAATGGTATACAAGTCTCCATGTAACTTTTGCTATTTCTAAAGCTGGTGACACATTGTGTACTTTTAACACTTTATATTTAGTTAGTTTATAAAATAATTTATTATAAGCTACCTATCATCACAAAATACAAGCCTTTTGTTTTAGTGTTATTACAAACGAAACCAGTTTTTTTATTTTCTATGACATGAGTGAAGTTCCGGAATCACAACATCTTGTATGACCAAAATTTCACTACGTACAGATATTTTTACTGTTTTATTATATTTTTAGATAATTTTTATATTGATTACAAAAATATCAATTTAATACTTGCAGTGACTTCTTTTGGGCGATTTACGACTGGTATACAGGAAACCAAGAGTATTTCCAAATGGTTTCATGAATGTATTAATGTATGAATTAAAAATATTTAAATGATTCTTCAGTCTAATAACATCCATATTTAAAGCACTTCATAACAATTTAAAGAATCGTAGTTTTGAGTAATACTTTCAATCTGCCAATATCACACAATCATTTGTTTATATCTACTTGCAGTTTGCAATTTGCTTTTACAATTCTCTATATAAGGTATTATGTTTGTTAGTATTTCTGTTTAGAACTATGATAAGAACGCATTTTACAACTAAGACTCTTTTATATAAGCGTTCTGTTTTGTCAAGTTTTCAAAATAATATGTAGTTTTGTTTCAAGTTATAATGACATTTTCATATACATATTTAAAAAAAATACTTTTATCGAATCCGAGGTTGGTGGTATTTATTAACTACTAGCTGTGCCTGCGACTTCGTACACGTAAATGTCTATTACGATAAAACCTAGGTATCCTTTCATACCATAACCATACCTACCTACCAATATACAAAGTATAAACTTTCGAAGTTTCATCAAGCTCCGTCAAATAGTTTTTGTGTGTAGGAGTATTTTCAGTTTATTTTTATTTTTTAACCCCTGACTCAAAAAGAGGGGTGTTATAAGTTTGACCTGTCGATTTGTCCATGTGTGTATGTGTGTGTCTGTCTGTGGCAATGTAGCAGCCAACCGCGTGGACAGATTTGATTGCGGTTTTTTTTAATCAAAAGCCTGATTCATCGAGATAGTTTTTAGCTATGATTGGTCAAAATAGAAACAGTCGTCTTCAAAATATTCAGGTTTAATTGGTGCGCTTTAATGTTCTTATGCAATATTGATAGAGATACTTTAACAAGTGAAAATTCGTGTGTCCGTACGTTAATTTACTGTAATAATTAAACAAGTTACAGAACTTTAAAAAGCAGAAAACCCCCAAAACAAAAGGACCTCTAAAAAGAATAAAAATAATATTATTATATACTTATTGAATTTTTGAAAATATTTTACATGTACAGACATCGACCAGTTACAGTTTTATTATATGTATATAAATACATTTCTTGAGAACATTCAATACATTTATTTTTTTAGAGTGTACCTACAAGTGAAAAACTAAATGTTATTCAGAGTAACACTCAATTTTTATATATAAAAGTTATTTACATAGGATATATATTTTTTTCTTGTTGCGTATATAACTAAAAAAGAAAGAGATAATTTAAACATGTATCTCTCTGTTCTTAAAATATATCGATGTATTTTCCAATGAATTGTCAATTAGGTATGTATTATTGTATTATTAACACCAACTACAGTTTTATAGTAAGTGACTATCTTATATCCATGACTTAATATTGATGATTTCTTATATGTCTGATTGATTGTGGTTAAATGACGGTACAGAGATCCGTGTTTCATTTATGTGCTAGGACCAAAACATCATAAGTTAGCTGGTCGGTGGCTAAAGTCGGTACCAACCAACAAATATCAAATACGAACAATTTCAAGAATTTTGGAAATTTTACAGGAACTTGTTGAAAAGGACTTGTGTTTATTCTCAGTTAAATGCTTATAATTGTAATAAATTAACCTGTTTTGTTTATGAAGATTTCTTATGGACGATATATATTGTAGGTAAAAAACTTCAAAACCTTTATTGTAGCAAGATTGGCCGTTTAGATATTTATCACAAATAAATATTTATTAATAATAAAGGTAATGAAAATCGACATCCTTACTATATAGAACAATTACAAAAAAAAACTGATATTATTTGTCGCTGTCAACGAAATCAATGGATCAATTCATTGAATTACGCTACGAATGACCTCTCGTAGCTTGAATCTCATCGATTCCTACGTTTACGTTGTAATTGAAGGACTCTAAGTAGGAAATCAATCTTTAACGATAAAAGCCTTGTCTTCTCCATTTGTTAAGATAACGTTATTATAACCATTGTTTTGAGAATTAATTACATTCTTGAGATTTAAATTAACTTTTATTATTTAAATGTTTTTCTTGATAAAATTCATTAAATTTAAAGTCGTCTTTCGCAATTGAAAGCAGGAATTACCTAAAACTTGATTATATTACTATAATTTGAAAATCTATTAAAACATGACCTCATTCATGATCTCTATCCTGTTAATTTAACTTTGATGAAGTTTAATCAAGTTAGCGAGAATTCAGAATAATTTTGTGATAGAAATAGGATATTCAATTAAGAAAGTCAATGTAGTTGGAAATTTTACGACAATCACATATGTTTTATTTCTATTTCGCTAGACTTTTATCACACAAAATAAATAATATAATTTATATTGGTATTAATATTGTAGGTCATTATGTATTTATGGAGTCTTAAAAGACCTTGTAATACTTATTTATGACTCGATTTATACTTGCTACCTGCGGTTTTATATTCGCGCATAAAATTCACTTTTATCTTTATTTGAGGCTAAGCTGCTGCTGATCCGACTGACTGGTTTCCAGTAAACTGCTACACCGGTTATTATTTACATAATTACCCATAATATTTTTATGATATGAAGGTAAAATTTACATAAATTTTATAAATGGTCAAAAGTGTTAAGTCGTCTTAAAACACTCTCAAATACTTTTCTTATTTTCAAGTCGGTGATAGCTTTAACAGTGTTTTTTTTTTTTTAAAAATCCATTTACTACGTTTTCATTATTCATTAAATTAAAAAAACATCTGAAAACAAACAAATAGACGAAACCAAAACTTGGATAAGACAACAAGTTTTTGGTATGGACCTTTCAATATCCTTAATCTTCCAATCCTAGATATTCCTCTTATCTGTGCAAGTACATAATGTTTTAGGACACGAATAACTTGCAGATCCCAAAATGCCTGAGAACCCTTATGTTGAACATTTTATTACGAATTCGCAAAGGTTTTTCTTATATTAATTTAATAATTCTGTGAGTGACCTTATTTTGACCTTGTTTGAAATTAGTATATTATTATTTTATAAACGGGGAATGAACGCGCTCCAAAATAGTTACCACATTAACCACATAACATTAATTTATATTACATTATTATATTAAATTAACATGTTAGAAATGTGGTACCTAAAATTGTTACAATTTCATAACATATATAGTCCATTAATTATCATAGACACAAGTTACCTTCGTCAGTCGCTAGTCACGAACATCAGTATAAATCTGATCGATAAGACTGTTACATGCATAAATACCTCTAACCTTTAGACATATCGATGTGTTTCATATTATTTATAACACAATATTATTCAAATTATGAATACCGCCTATATCAATACATTTCTATATATATATTTTATAAATTCAAAATAATATTAAAACAAATTGAATATTTTTTTCTGTTAAAATAAGGAAAGCTATATTAAAGAAATAGCTAAATAGTAATATATGTAATGTTTCGAATAGGAAGTTAATACAATTTTGACGATCAATCTAAGGCCAAAGCCGTTATTTACATTCCCCGAAAAAAGGTTACCTACACTTTTTGTAAATAATAAAAATCCTACCTATAACCTATCTGTCTAGACAAACTTTAATAATGATTAGTGTAATAGGAAATGATACTCGTATCATTGTCATACACGAACCATTGTTGATAACTTTTAATTGCTCTATGTTTATTAAAATTTAAATAATAATTCATTTTTATAGACAAATTCCATACATTAATTTGAGATTTGACATCTATTCAATGTTATAAACACCTAGATGACATAGCCTAAGAAATCTTTTCAATGTTATAAACACCTATATGAGACAGCCTAACAGATCTAATGATATAAGCACCTATATGTCACTGCCTTATAAATGCAACCCCTGTTTCGATAAAGACGATCAAATATAGATTGCTAGATTTAACTCGAAAGGTTGTATCACGACCTAATGGCGAGCAACGATGCGGTATCAAAAAAAAAGTAAGAAAACATGTTGTACTTAATAAACTTTGGTGTGGTGTTATAATTATACTTGAGGCTTCGCTTAATTTAAGTTTTGGTTGTATTTACATTTAAATGTTTATAATACTATATCTTATAAATAAAATAAATATAGAATCATTATTCTATTTAAAATATGTAATATATCACAGCTTTACGAAATAGAGAAAAGGTAACACTGAAACGTTTGTTTCTCTTACAACAGTTGTCCGAATCAAATCAATTTCGCCGAAATCAAACTAGACGACTCCTTAATAAGCTTTCATTATCCGTACTTTATTTTTTTATTGGTTTATAAGCTTTATTGGTTTCACTATCTCTAGACTGCTGTAATTCAATTTCGTATTTAGATAAAAAAACAATGGAAATGTCCAATTTGTTAGAAAAGTTACACCATTATGTTTTTTATTTATTATAAGAAGTAATTAAATAGAAAACATAAGTTATATAAAATAATGCTATACAAATTCTATCTTTATCTCAACTAGGATGATATAATAAGATGAAAGCTCCTATACGGTATATTTACGTTGCAACGAAGCTGACCGCTGGAGGCTACTTTATAATTACTTAGGAAAGTAAACTACGACTCCACTGTTATATGAGTTAGTCATGTACGTTATTTAGAAAACATGGAGAAAAATTAAAACATAAGTAATGATTTTATATATATACTTTATAAAGAAAAGTTAATATAAAAGCCAATAATAATCATAATAATAATTAAAAGCTAATATAAATAGAAATACAAAAATGTATTCACGAATGGCAATGTAGCAACCAACCACGTGGACGGATTTGATTGCGGTTTTTTTAATCTAAAGCCTGGTTCATCGAGATGGTTCTTAGCTATGTTTGATAAAAATAGAAACAGTCGTCTCTAAGATATTGAGGTTCAATTGGTGCGGGTGGAAGGTTCTTTTGCAATATTGATAGAGATACTTAAACAAGTGAAAATTCATGTGTCCGTAGGTTCGTTCAATACAATAATAAAACCAGTAACATAACTTTAGGAATCAGAAAAAAAGTACACAGTAAATTTTAATTAAATTTAAAAAAACCACCGATAGAAGAAGACCTCTAATCTAAAAAGAATAAAAGTAATATTATTATGTACTTATTGAAGGCCTAACTTAGTAAAATAGACACCATCGTCAACGTACGTACCACGGTCTTTTTATTAGGTAACTTCGTTATTTTTAACCGATTGAAATAAAAAAAAACACTAAATGTAGTGTGAAGCCCATGAAATATTCCCGAAAATTGCATCCAAACATGTTTATCCATTTCTGAGATTAGCATACACAAACACACAGACATAGATATTTTATTTATTTATTTATTTTAAAGGGAAACAAACAATTACATAAAACTTATAAATGTAACAAATACGTAACACAGAAATCAGTAAATTTTCCACTAAATATAAAACATGTATAGTCATACTGACATACAGACGAAACAACATAATGAAAAACCCTTGTTTTGTGTTTTCTAGCTTATACTTATATTTTACTTTTTCTTATACAAATATTTTAAACTCAAGAAATAAATTAAGTTTAACATAAGATCGTAAAAATAATTTATTTATTTAGCATATAATATATTCTCGAATCTATTCCCTATCTATTCTCGCAAATTTGATTACATCTTTTGTTCAGTTTAAATTAATCCCTTTTGTATAAAAGGGTTTATTATTTTCCAAAACACTTACTGAATTCGATGAGATAAAATTATTGTCTGACTTCAAAATGAGGTAATAAAGGACAAATAAAGGATAATATCAGATGCTTGTAATAATAAAGTACTTTACTGTAAGTATTTAATTTTAAAATACTCATAGTAAAGTATATAAAAAGATTTCTCTACTAACTTGATATTTTACAAGTACATTCTGCAATCCACCCAACCCACTACATACGTTTGGTGGTAACAAACCACCACAAATAGGATCACTTTTGTTACAAAAAAGAAGTAAATCTAACAAACGACGAATTCAGCGTACGCAGACCAGTACTTTCTCTCCTTCGAAATATTAGCCGGGGTACAACTTATATTTCGAAGGCGTAGTTGGAGTAAAACTTGAGATGAATCACTTTTCTAAAAAAGGGGTTTTAGGAAAATGATCACTGCTAAAATAAGAGGAAAGCCATCAAGAAAATTACGAAGATAAAAAAGATCAACAGCTATATTAGGGTTCGAAAACAAATACTTTCTTCTGGTTATCATTCCATCATTGAAGATGAAAATATCTACATCATCAAATATTTCCATTTGATGAATACCAAGTCCTTCCCATAATGAAAAATGAGCACTAATACCTCCTAAGAGAAGTATCGAATGGAGAGTTGAAAAGTCAAAACTGAAATAAAGCTATAAAAAGTGGAAATTTTAGAAAATAAAAAGAATAAAAATGGCACTAATACATAAAATAAAATTTGTTTTATCAATTAAGTTCAGAGAATCACTGATGAGAATGGCTGATGAGAAACTCAGTTTTTTTAATTTCATAAAAAGAAAAAAAATTGAATACGAATAGTGATTTGCCATTTGGAATTTTAATATTAGGTACATTAGAAATTACAATTCCGTGAATACATTTTTGTATTTCTATTTATATTAGTTTATAATTATTGTTATGATTGTTATTAGCTTTTATATAAACTTATCTCATATCTATTATACAACCTTTCAAAATAATTACTTTATTTGGTATTTTTCGTCATGTTTTCTAAAAAACATACATGACTAACTCATACATTTTTCTTGGTGGTAGACCATAACATCGGGTCGCCGGCAAAGTTACCACCCATCGGGCAAAGTCGTGCCGCAAAGCGACCTAGTCGTGTTCCGGCACGTTGCTCGATGAAGCCGTTTATGGGAAATGGGAGTTGCGGTGCGTTGGCGAACCGGTCTGACGTCGGGTTGGTGTTTGTTTTGTCGGGTATCTAGTCGAGGAGGGTAGCGGGATCCGAAGCGACGGCTTTCCGCTGGCCGCCCGCAGATAGTTGGGGGCCCAATTAGTGGGATAGCCAACCACGAAAGGCTGCCCCGCCAGCTGTGAAAAATCCCAGGGTGGCTCCATCGTGCTGGTTGGCGACCAGACGAGGAGGCCCGATGGCGATCCCTGGGGGGGTTCGGGCGTCCCCGCAGTCTCCAGACTAGCCTCCTAGTGGCAAGACATCACCAATTTCGACGTCGGGTTCGATACGTACCGTCTCGTTCAACTGCCATTTCCCATCCCTATTCACTTTTATATTTATTTATTTTTATGAAAAAGTTAAGAAAAAGGAACAAGGTTACACAGCGGTTGCACTCCTCCTCATATAAAGTGCACCTCACTAATATCAGGGGTTTGCACTCAAATCTTTTAGCTGTCCACCACCACCTGGAGACAGAGCAGCCGCACTTGCTCTTTTTGACGGAGACGCAGACCCAATGTCCTTTGAGCGCTGCATACTTGGGTTATCCCGGTTACTCGTTAGAGCACAACTTTCGCTCACGGGCCGGAGTCAGTGTGTACGCGCGGAACGACCTCTGTGTTCAGCGTCTCCGTCACCTTGAAGACCCCACTTTTTCTTCCCTATGGGTTTTAGTGGACACAGGAAACGAAAAAATCCTGTATTCCTGTGTCTACCGTTCGCACAGCGGTGACCAGGAGACAACTCGTTTATTTGAGTATCTCAGTGAGGCTGCAGATATGGCTCTGTATCAGTACCCTTCGGCGCAGCTGGTCTTTCTGGGGGACTTTAATGCCTGTCATCAGGATTGGCTGTTCCCGTACCAGAAGACCGACCATGCTGGAAGAGAGGCGCGGAATTTTGCGTTGTCCTTGGACCTTTTTCAGCTGGTGAAGCAAGCGACAAGGGTACCAGATGTGGTAGGCCATACAGCCAATTACCTGGACCTTCTGCTGACAACTGATCCGGACAAGTATCGTGTAGAAGTCACATCCCCCTTGGGAACCTTCGATCACTGTCTGGTGAAATCTGTATTTACATATTCCCCACCAGCTTTCGAACCTCATGGCGTTAGGCGAGTATGGAAATACAAGTCAGCAGATTGGGATGAGATGCGACACTTTTTTGCGTCGTATCCTTGGCAGCAGGTCTGCTTCTCTTCTTTGGATCCGTCGAGTTGCGCGGATGCTATAACCGATGTGGTGCATCAGGCAATGGAGTACTTTATTCCTTTTGCTGACGTGCCCATCGGTGGCAAAGCTCGCCCATGGTTTAATGCCGAATGTCGTCATACACATGACCGAAAACATTCGGCATACCTCATTTGGGCTGACGCTCAAAGCCGCAAAACTCCGGATGTAAGTACAAAGAAGAGAGCCTTTAACCAAGCTGCCAAGTCCTACAAAAAGGCATTGCGGAAGGCTCGTCTCGATCAAATCGCTAAGAATGGCGAAAAGCTCTCTGTCAGAACAACTTTCAGTCGAGCTTTCTGGTCTCTTGCGAAAGCGATCGAGTCGAATTTCTGCCAACCCTCACTGCCTGCTCTGCTGAAGCCGGATGGATCCCTGGCCCACACAGCAACAGAGAAAGCAAATGTATTTGCTTCTCTGTTTGCTGATAATTCGCATCTAGACACTGGCAATGCTTCTCCAGCACATCTTCCTCACTGCAGTATTTCGATGCCTGAAATCCGCATCACTAACAAAGAGGTATGGAGAACATTGTGTCGTTTAGATGTGAATAAAGCCAGTGGTCCTGATGGTATACCAGCCATTCTGCTCAAGACATGCGCAGCTGAGTTGTCTCCTGTACTGACACGTCTGTATCATGAACTCGCGCCTGCTAGCATACCTAGAAGGTAACGATCTCCTCAGTGACCGACAATACGGGTTTCGCCGTAATAGGTCTACTGGGGACCTCCTAGTGTATGATACACACATTTTAGGCGAGGCCATCGAGAAGAACGGAGAAGCGGTCGCCGTCTCTCTGGACGTCTCGAGGGCATTTAACAAGGTCTGGCATGCGAGCCTTATAAGCATGCTTTCAGCGTACGGTATATCTCCTGGTCTGATCGGCTGGGTAACGGACTTTTTGAGCCAGAGATCCCTCCGAGTAGTTGTTGACGGATGTTCCTCGGAACCCTTGAAAATAAATGCCGGAGTGCCTCAGGGGTCCGTTCTTT
Organism: Napeogenes sylphis; assembly: GCA_959347405.1. Classification (NCBI taxonomy): domain Eukaryota; kingdom Metazoa; phylum Arthropoda; class Insecta; order Lepidoptera; family Nymphalidae; genus Napeogenes; species Napeogenes sylphis. Next base: position 20,393,069 of record OY365788.1, on the reverse strand, counting down.
CTGCAACTCTTTTTTTGCTGCACATTAATGATCTGTTGAAGCCCAGTATCTATGGGTATGCAGACGACAGCACAGTTGTAGAAAGATATCTGCCGAGTACTCGGGCTAGTCGAGACCAAGTACAGTCTGAAAGAGAAGCCATGGTGCAACGTTTGAATGACAAACTTCAGGCAGTCTCCGCATGGAGCAATGCCAATCTTGTCAAGTTCAACACCACCGAAACGCAGACGTGTCTATTCACCGCCAAAAAGAGCCCTTTCACCTTGGCTCCTACTTTCCAGAATGTATCCTTGGAATACAGTGACCGGCTTCAGTTGTTAGGTTTAGAGATTTCCTCTAACCTCAACTTTGGTCGGTTCATTGAGTCCGGAGCAAGAGCAGCAGCAGCAAAGCTTGCCGTTCTTGCGAAGGTTCGGCAGTACTTTACACAGGGACAGCTTCTTGTTCTATACAAAGCACAGATCCGGTCGTGTGTAGAGTACTGTGGACACATATTTGCTGGTGCTGCAAAGTCTCATCTTGCGGTTCTGGACTCAATTGAGAGGCGAGCAAAGAGACTTATCGGCGATCCCGAATCGGTCGAAGCCGACCTCCAAAGCCTTGAACACAGGCGTAAAATTGCTAGCCTCTCAGTATTCTATAGGATACATTTTGGTGAGTGTGCGCAGGAACTACACGACTTAGTTCCCCCGTCCCTCTTCCATCACCGGACGTCCCGACGCACGGCAGGTATCCATCCTTTTGTTGTGGAGATTCCACCTGTCCGAACGAAGCGCTTTGCTTCCTCATTTTTAGTACGTACAGCGAAGGACTGGAACAATTTGCCTGCGTCGGTATTTCCGGTCAAATATAATGTGGGTGTCTTCAAGAGAAGAGTGAATAGGCTGCTAGGGCAATGCGCCTTACCATCTAAGACTACATTCCACTTACCATCAGGTGGAATGTAGTCAAGCATTGCCCTAGATCATATAAAAAAAAATATAACAGTGGAGTTAACTTTTCTAAGTAATTATAAAGTAGGCTTTCATCTTATTATATCATCCTGGTTGAGATAAAGATAGATTCTGTATACCATTATTTTAAATAACGTATGTTTTCTATTTAATCACATCTAATAATAAATAAAAATATAATGGTGTAACTTTTCTAACCAATTGAACCTCCTTTTGTCATTTTATTGAAATACGAAATTGAATTACAATAGTATAGAGATAGTGACGCCAATAAAGCTTTACCCACATTTCACGGTTACCAGCGCATATAAGTACGGATCAAGAAAGCTTATTTAAAAGAAGTCGTCTAGTTTGATTTCGGCGAAATTGATTGGATTCGGACAACTGTTGTAAGAGAAACAAACGTTTCAGTGTTATTTTTTCTCTATTTCGAAATACTGTGATATATTTACATATTTTACATCTATATATATAAAGAAGGATGTTTGTATATATGAAATCGATGAACTCAGAAACTATTGGACCGATGATTATGAAAATTGGTATGTATATGTATTTTTCCACGGAGAAGGTTTATATGGTATGCCCATTGATGTAACTCGCCACCAGGCGGCGCTGTCAAATATAGACTTCCGCCCCGTTCAACCGATTGTCATAAAAGTTGGTATGACCATGTATGTTTCCTCGAAGAAAACGAATATGCTATGTCCATTGATGTAACTCGCTACCAGGCGGCGCTGTCCAATATAGACTACCGCCCCGTTCAACCGATTGTCATAAAAGTTGGTATGACCATGTATGTTTCCTCGAAGAAAACGAATATGCTATGTCCATTGATGTAACTCGCCACCAGGCGGCGCTGTCAAATATCGACTTCCGCCCCGTTCAATCGATTGTCATAAAAATTGGTATGACCATGTATTTTTCCTCGAAGAAAACGAATATGCTATGCCCATTGATGTAACTCGCCACCAGGTAAAGTAAGGGTTAGCCCAGCGAAGCGGGCTGGGTTCGCTAGTTATTATATATTTGTTTTATTTATAAGATTAATATTATAAACTTTTAAATGTAAATACAAAAACTTAAATAAAACAAAGCCTCAAATAAAATTATTACACCACACCAAAGTTTGTTAAGTACAATATGATTTCTTACAAATTTATTATAGGTATAGATTGCGGTATTATTGATTACATATAAAATATATCATTAATATAAATATTGAACATTTTCAGTGTCCAATTTACAGCAGTTTGTTGATGGAATACTATTAACAAAAAGTACCTACTGCTTGCATTGTTGCTATAATTATTTAAAATGCACTTTTTCAAAATGGTTGCAGTAAATTTCGGTAATGCCTCGCTCATTAAATATTTCTTCTAATTAAGTTTTTTGTTGATATTACTTGTTAGAGAGATTATGAGTTTTTTAACAAGCATATCTAAAGACAATTCTATATAACTATAGAATTTTAATTCCAATGTATGGGGTACTAGAGAAAACATGACCATCCATTAGTACTTCGAATAAATCATCTAAGTAATGAACCTACAACATTTGGAAATTCACATATTCAACCTGGTATTACATTTTGTAGATAGTAATTTTAATTTTAATTTAGTGCTTATTGATTGTGTAACTTAAATTAAAATGTAGTTCTGGAATAAAAAATAACGGTATATCAGTCTAAAATTTGAATCTCATTTTGATTGTTAACGATTTTTTGAATATATTAATGAATGATGATTCTTCAGTCCAATAACATCCAGATATAAAGAATGTTATTACAATATAATAAATAAAAGTCTTCAATGAAAATATGCGTTGAGTAATTCTTTAAATCCTCCAACATCAGAGAAGCATTTATTTATTTTATATCTACTTGTAGTTTGCAATTTTCTTTTTCAATTCTCTATATAAAAATACTCTGCTTCTTAGTATTTTTGTGTAAAACTATAATAAGACAAATAAAATATCAATAAAAAATTAAACATATTATTTGGACAAAGTCTGCTAATTTTATGTGTGCTATTTTTATGTTTGATACAATATGAGTTTATATTAATATCAAGTATTTAATATGTATTAAAGTTTTTATTATTCATTTATTTTCTGATTAAAGCCTCCTTACTAAAACTCTATTGTATGTATTGTCCCGCTATGCCGCACCGGAAGCTCATGGCGGTCTACGTCGGATGGGCATACCACACACAAGTGTCCGAGCTCCAAACTATTGTACTACTGTATTGTATAACTTAGCAGCGCAGGGACCACTCCTCCAATAGCTCACTGCTTGAACTCCACCCATCCAGTAGAGGCGCTTCTATTCAATTCCTGCAAAGCTGTAGTTTATTAAAACACCCATTGAATATATAAGAGACCGTCTTAACTGCTCCAGTACATCAGCATCGACAGACCGGTGGTATCCCTGTTGAGATCGCGGCTTTAACCACAGAAGACATAAATTCAGATATCAGTGCATTCCAGTAAGAACAATATGACCCAGCGTTTATTTTCTTTTCTTAAACAAAAGCTATTGCTTTTACTCTGACTTCGCATCCTTATATTATTTGTTGAAAGTATATTTGTTTATATTTGTCTGTCTTGAATATATTAAACAATTACATAAAACAATCCGATATTATTTAAGCCTGTCAACGAATTCAATGGATCAACCCTTAAATTATGCTGTGAGTTACTTCTCGTAGCTTCAATCTCATCGATTCCTTTCAACGCTCTTTACATTGTAATTGAAGAACTCTAAGTAGGAAATCAATCTTTAACGATAAAAGCCTCGTCATCTCCATTTGTTAAGATAACGTTGTTATAACCATTGTTTTGAGAGTTAATTACATTCCTGAGTTATTTATTATTAAAATATTTACATTGATGATTCTTCATTAAATTTAAAGTCGTATTTCACAATTAAAAGCAGGAATTACCTAAAAATGGATTATATTACTATAATTCGAAAACCTATTAAAACATGACCTCATTCATAATCTCTATCCTGTTAAATTAACTTTGATGACGTTTAATCAAGTTGGCGAGAATTCACAATAATTTTCCGATAGAAATAGGAAATACAATTAAGAAAGTCAATGTAGTTGGAAATTTTACGACAGTCACCTAAGCATTACTCTCATTTCGCAGGGTTAGGGGAAAAGGGTGTATTTTTATTAGACAAATAATACGTTATATAAAGAATATTATTAACAATATTGTGGCTCTTATTGCATTTATTTCTTAAAACATATTATAATACTTATTTATGACTTGTTTTTTTTTTTAAAGCGGTGTAATATAAGAGCAAAAAAAAATAATATATAATTTCTTATTTGAAGCTAAGCTGCTGCTGATCCCACTGACTAGTTTCCAGTAAGCTCCTAAACTGGTTATTGTGTACATAATTACCCATAATATTTTTATGTTAGGTATAATCTCAAAAGTGTTACGTCGTTTTTAAGGCACTATTTAAATACACAATCGGTTCATAATATAACAGTTTTATTGAATTCCACTTCGATTTTATTGATTTAGAATAACTCTAAAAATATAAATGGGCAAACCAGCCTGCGTGTCACCCGACGTCAAGAGCGTTGCCGGACTTTGAGGAGGGAGTAGGCGCTCTTTTGAAAATGTATCCCATTCAGAAACTTTCTCTAAGGAAGTCTCAACCAAAGACATAAGTTTTTTTTCGCCACTCTTAGACATTTTTCCGAAAGAGTCCTGCATGACCGAGATATACAGCATCCTCATCGTTGCTGTCGTCTGCAAAGTAATAAATGTTGGGTGTAAACAACATATCATTGATATATAGAAGGAACAGTGTTAGGGATAGCACGCAGCCCTGGGGAACTCCAGCATTCACGAATTTTGCTCTAGCCAATTAGAAAACTGGTGATCCGCTTATAAAAGCTCTTGGAAAGCCCATAGGAAGGAAGGTTCGAAAGGAGCATCGTTTGCCCTACACGTTTGAGGGCTTCCGACATATCCAGACTAACTACCAGGCCCACTCCTTTACTTTCGATGGCTGCCGCCCAACGCGACCGTATGTTAGATACACCAGAAGATCACCTGCTGATCGAAAATAACGAAAGTCATATTGGCAGTCATTGATTAAACTGGCTATCTAAATCATAAATAGAGTATATTTAAGATGCCCCGACGTTGAGCGCCGAAAACTATTTTATAATTACTAAGAAAAGTAAACTACCACTCCACTTATATATAACATGATGTTTTATAGATAACATGATGAAAAATTGCAAATATAAGTAATGATTTTGTGAGATTTTATAATAGAAAGAAGATTTTTTTAAAGACGCTAAAATAAATAGAAATACATAAGTGTTTGCAGTCTTGTCATTTTAATATCATATTAATATTCCAAATGGCCGAGCACAGTATAATGAATATCTAACCAGTCTGATTCTCAGAACTTCATCAACTTCAGCTGCTTCCATTTTTAAGAAATTGAAATCCTTTACTTTCTACCTAAAATATATCATCTGATTAGAACTGAAGTACCTACAATGTTAAAAAACGACAATTTCAATGTAACGTTTTAATTTGTAAATTGTATATACAGGGTTATTTTTAATTAGTTGAGCACCTTTTGCAGGCAGCCTCTCTACATCAATCCCAACAACATTTGTTCTACGACTTTTAAAAAATCTTGATAAATAACTCAGAATAAAGGAACAAAAAAAATTTTTGCTCCCTCGATTATTTATTACTCTGTATTTTGTAAGCAGTCTAAAGTATAGGCCGCGGCAGGCTAGCGAAAGTCAGAAACTGTTAAATGCGCGCGCCACCTTTTTTCGTATAGCTTCATCTCTTTTACACCATGTTGCTATGGAAATACTAAATAAACAAAATGACAAGTATGTGGATTACAAAACACAATTTACATTAACCAAAAATAAAATTATCGGATAAGAGTTTTATAATTAAATAATGAATTATTATTAGTAATTACATACTGGACAATACGATTTTATGGACTTGCTATTAAAACTAATAAATAAATTCAAGATTATAACATGAAGAAGAAATTATGAAATGTAATTTATAATATTTTTAAAATACATTGATTGTCTGAAATAGAAGAAATAAGAATGAAAAGAAATACCGAGTTTTGGCTGAGAAATGGAGCATTGGGGTCCTGATCTTTACAAGGTCTGTTTTGCTATACCTAGAATGAACAATAACTAGAAACAGCAGAAACCATATGAAGAATAATTTTATTTGTGATATAGTGACAATCCAACATGTTAAGAAGCCTAAAGTTATTGTTTTTAAAGTGGATTTGTTTGTTTTTATGGTACTTATGTGTTTTCTTCTATGAGAATATTATACGTCAGAAACAGTCGATTCACTTCTTACGTTTTAATTAAATAATATTAATGAAAATTATGACGTTTTTCTGTTACGCGCCATCTTCAAGAAATTCGTAAGTAACTTATTGTTTTATTGTCATGATATAAATATTAACAAACGAGATAATATGATATGTATAAAGTAAGTTGAAGAGAAGTTATTGTTTTGTAAAAATAATATTAATTTGGTATCGTTACAGTGCCCTTATTTCATAAACCAAATAAAAATATTGAGACATTCAACTTGTGGACAACTTCTATTGGAGATTTTGTTTTTTCATTAGATTCTTAAACAGTTAGACAATATGTGTTTCGACTATTGTAGAAAATATTTTAATAAATAAAAGTGGAAAACGATGCTATTTTTTATTACACCTTAGAAAATGATCAAGTTCTAACATAGCATAGCATAGCCGCCGCTGCGTCACCCCGCCGCCCCGCGCCCCGATGCACGTGGCCTTGGCACATATTTTGACAAGTTGCGTGGCCTCTCTTTGCTCAAGTTTAATGCACGTTTAGAGGCAATAAATAAATTTTGTATGGGAAAAAATAAAATTTTAAAACTATTAATTTTAAAAAGTCGTAGAACAAATGTTGTTAGGATTGATGTAGAGGGGCTGCCTGCAAAAGGTGCTCAACTAATTACAAATAACCCTGTATAGAATAGTTAAAAAAATAATAAAATAAAATCAAAATAAATAAATAAAATAAAATTAGAAATAAGAATACTTGGTACATTTATAGCAAGTATTCTCTTCAAGAAAAAGATTTTAGTATTTTTTTTTTCTATTATTTGTTTTATAGTAATTTGTTAGTTTTTTATTAAGTGTGTTTTTTATTTTCTTTGAACTATATTTTTTTTTCATATTGTCTTGACATTGGTCCTTGATAGGTTTGCAAAAAATCAAATTAATCGACAATTGAGAGTTGTTAAAAATCAAGTTCAATGTTCCTTTTATAAAGATAAATACATATATAGATAATAAAAGAGTATCAAAAACACTCTGCTTCATAGTGTTTCACTATAGAACTGTAATGAAAAAATAAATTATACAACAAACACTTTTTTAAATAAGCGCTTCATGCTGTCAACATTTTAAAGTAGAATGTAGTTAGTTTTATTTTTAATAACACTTTTACGTCGTATTCAATTTAGAACCGGGAAAAAATGTAGCATAGCTTTCTGTACGTAGGATTAGAACTTTAAAAATAAGAGAATCTAAAACTGTTCACGACGAATCGCTAGTTACCGACGCAATCCTTATTCGTTACTACTCGTATTTATGCTTGTTTGATTATTAGTACTCTTAGAAAGTTAATTCAGTGATTATTTTGTGAATCAAGAATTGCTAAGTGCAATTAAATAACATACAATCGTTTTAAGACTTTTTGTTAAATTACCCACATAAAATGATAAAGACAAAAGAGTTATTGCAATATGGAGAATTCTGATAAGGGCTATCCTGATCCTATAAATATATAATATGTCTTGACATTGCTAATGATTCCCTATTTTATTTTTGGTACGTGAAAGAACTATTTCTGAATAAAAACATAAAATGTTAGTCTTCTAATTTTTTTCAAAGAAATGCAACAGGTTTGGTTTAGAAAACACCACTTATGAGATAAAAATGTATCGAAGAGAATTTAAAATATTAAATAGAAGTATTTATTACTACCCTATTATTATTTAATTAAAAACCAAATATTGCTATAACAAATATATATTTATAGTTAGGTTCAGATTTTATTCACTATAAACACAACTTGTAGTCAAAGTTGTATATTGATTAGTTACCTAAGTATAGTTTGCCATTAAATGACTGATCGTAGCCAAGACTAACAATTATTACAATTATATTAGGTCCTTACAAATGAAATTGGTGTTTTTTATGAGAGGAATTAAAAGTAAATTATGTTTTAATATAATGTATTTAATTAATCAAAGTATGAAACATTGTTTTCTGTGCATTTTTGCCATCTTTTAGGTAGTTCATTGATCCCTTTACTAAAAAAGGCTTGAAGGCGATTTGGATTGCCCCATCGGAATTGATTTTTTTTCCTTGCATGAAGCTATCAATATTTCAAAAAGAATGGTAATCTGTTGGAGCCAGGTCCGGGGAGTACGATAGATGCCTTAGACATTCTAATTGAAACTCTTCTAATTTGGATCCCGATTGTTGTGCAGTGTGTGGTCTAGCGTTGTCGTGAAGCAGCAGTTGCACACCAGCAATTGACCAACCTAGTTGGTTTAGCAGGTAGCTTCTCCATTAAAGTTTGCAATTGCTGATAATAGATATCTGCCGTAATATTTTGGGCAGATTTGAGAAAACTGTAATGAACAATACGGGCAATAGTCAACCAAAGGCTTACAAGTATTTTTTTTTTGGGTCAATTTTCGCTTGGGGCACGATTTGGCTGGCTGACCAGGATCCAACCACTGCGATGAGCGCTTCCAATTTTCGTAGTAAATCCATTTTTCATCACAGGTAATGATTCAATTTAAAATCCCTTAATTTTTCTGGCGATTCAATAATGTAACGTAGCAGTCGACGCGCGTTTGCCGGTTTGCTTCTGTCAATTTATGACTCCGTTGCTCCGGCGTTCTGCCGTGGGAGGACGCTAGTTTCCAAATTTCCTTAGCTTTCTTCCTGACTAAAGACGCCCCGAGCCGAGGTCCGTGTCTCAATCTAAGACGCCCTCGCGACGTCGTTCCCCATGGGGGTCCATCTGGCCCCCCCCTTTCGAGGGCGGGTCTTCTGTCCCACCCACTCCCCCGGTGACTCTGTAATAGCCAACAGTAACTAACAGTATAGACAGACAAAAAAAAAACTATTTATGAGGTACCAACCTTTCAGGCTTTTAGTCTTCAATATTTGCTTCGAGGTGATTAAAATAGTTTTATCACTAGCACCGCAGCTTGTAGTTAACTCGGATGTAGTTCTCGATGGATCCGCTTCCACAATTTCCTTCAATTCTTCATTATCAACTTGGGTCTCCGGCCGTCCACGGGGCTTGGTCTGCAGGTCGAAATTTCCAGAAACAAAACGTTGGAACCAAAAACGAACAATGTTTCCTTTTGCAACACGACCATACACATCATTAACCCTTAGATTCGTTTCCGCTGCTCTGGTGCGATATTTTAAGTTTTCCATTTAGTAAACTGAATAACGCAGACAAAAATAACAGAAGAAAAAAAACAAATAAATGACGGTCAACGAAATAAAAATACTACATGTATATATAAATAGCTGTAAAAAAAAATATTTGGAATTCCTTACCAAAGCAGAGAAATTTTTGAACAATGTGGCCAGTACGGAAAAACGTCAATTTCATATGTAGCATCTAATTATAATTAATGTACAGTAAATGAGTATCGTACTATTCTAAGAGAATTAAACAACATTGAATTTTATTCAACATATTAATAACAAAAGACATATTTGAAAACCCTTCACAATGAAAATACGATATCTTGAACGTACAATGAGACTATTATTTTATTCGCTCCCAAAATTATTTCAAAATATCTGTGTTTTATGAAAATTAAAAATAAATATTTTTTTAGTTATTATTACTGGCAATTGAAAGACGAAGAATATATTCATATGAAATGAATACACTTACAATATATATATTAACTACATACTTTGTCTATGTCAGTACGTTCTACATGGCTTTGTGTATGTTCCAAAAATAAATACACAAATATACTTTTACAGATAGAGATATGGATATAAAAGCATTCCAGTAAGAACAATATGATCCGGACATTTATTTTCTTCTCTCAAACAAAAGCAATATTACTCTGACTTCTGTCCTTATATCATTTCCTGGAAGTATATTTGTTTATATTTGTCTTTGGAATGTTACACTGAGGATTCTCGAAATGATTATTGTTAAGATCCTCCGCATTCCCTAATTTATTAGAATAAAAATAACTAGTATTAAATGTACTAATTTTTTTACTAATATTAATAAAAATGTTAAACAATGAAAACTGAATTGATCTTAAACCTGAATCTCTCCATTCTTAAAAAAATATCGATATGTCTTTTCCCATAAATTGTCTTTTGTCTATGTTAAAACTACTAAGCCTCGTTTTATAGTAAGTGACTGTGCTATGACTATCCAGGACTTGATTTGAATTTTTTTTTTAATAATTTGTGATTAACGGATGAATGTGCCGTGTTTTATATATGTGCCGGGAGCAAAAATTCACAAATTTGGTAGTAAAGTGGTTAAATTCTTTTATGGATGAAAACAATTTAAAGAATTTTGAAAAATTTACAATAATCTATATTACCTATTAAAAAATCTTGTGTTTATATACTCAGGTAACTGCGTGAAGATGTAATGTAAGAACATTTATTAAATAACTTAGAAGCGTTGATAGGGTAATGAATAGGTAGTAAAAGACAATAGAACTACGCCCTTTGGGACTAAACACCCATACTCAAAGTTTGGATACCTTACCAATGATCCTATGATACGATATAAGTTAATATAGATACATAGTATATCGTTACTAAAAACATTTACATGAATTATAATGTTTATAACTACTATTAAGTAATATTTATACTGAACTCATATTTATTAATTCAATATAAATAAATTTAAATTTATACTTTTTTTAAACCTAAATAACGAAACCAAGAGAAAAACAAATTAATGTAGCATTCTACTACGAGTGCATGCAACAGGTCGTCTCGTAGCGATCTCGTAGCTTCTTCGAGCCTCTAGTGTCGAAATAATACATATAAAACTCTGTCGGCTTTTCATTGATAATTTTGTTTCAATGCTTGAAGAAATTGGTGTGATTTTCAAACACATATTTAATTACAAAAATTTTATATGAAAATACTGTAGAATTGGCGAATAACATTAAATTCCAGATTTACAAACTTCTTATTAGCTTTCAGAATAAATATCAGATTGTAACACAAAGTGGTATTATCTCTGAAATATTTCATTGATAAAATAAAATTGTATTGTAGCGTTTTTAAAAGTTGTTTGTGAATAAGGTTGTGTCGTTCAATAATGGAATAGAACCTGCGCAGCTGTGGATCGGGTATCATCTACCTCCTAATGGTGAAGGTTGACATAATTCAGTCTGCGTGTGAAAGCTTCTATAATTTGATGTCGTGAACGTGACTTAACGAAATTTGGTCATTTTTACCTTTTTGATACTCTCATTACTAAAATTGACACTTCATAATGAAGTTTTTTATTTGGGCTATTAACATTTTTATTACAAAAACAAAAACATATAAATGTACATAGCAATATTTCAAAATTATTTAAATATTTTTGTAAAACTACTGATATTTATTGGTGTGAGATTTTACTAACGTACATATTTTTTTTGATAAATACATCGAAATTGACATTCTATCTTATAATATATTTATATATAATACATATAATATAGCTTTATAATAATATAAAGCTATATATGTATATATTATAATTTACCAACAAGAATTATACACTTTAACATGATTTAATTTAAATCTGGCAGTCAATACTCAATTTATGCAATCATATTCCAAGTCCCTCAAACAGATAATCAGATGTATGTAGCAATTAATTATTGAAATATATTTCGAGTTGTGCGAAACAATGTGATAAATTGTGATTATAAACATTTTCTTTTAATTTAATGTGCAAATATAATGCAGACTTTGGTAACATAAATCAATTTACAAGCATTAATTATAATTAACTTTGAATGAATGAGTTTCTACTTCAAAGCAGAATCTATATTTATTCCAATAATACCAATACAGTTTCCTATTGTTCAAAACAAATACTGTAACAGTCAAATTAAAGTCGAAACTCTCTCAGAAAAGCTGAAAGCTCTCAAAAGTTACTGGTTTTCAATGAGAATAATATGTGGTGTTCCCGGAAAATATATTTAATTGTATATTGTGGTATCATTATTAACTAGAAATAGACTAATTAATTTATTGACAGGTTTATAAGGATCATTTTACTGATACCTAACGTTGTTTAACCGACAAATTAAATAATGTAAATTAATTTAGTACTCTTCATTCAACAACTACTTATTATCTTTATAATATTAAAAAATATATATAAACTCAATTTATTTATTAGTGTAATGATGAAAAATTGTATTAATTGAATTATAAATATGTATACATATGTAATGTTGAATAATTTATTTTATATTGTATAATAATGAATATTTATGTAGTATTGTATATTGTCTGAATAAAGGCTATTATTATTGTTATTACTTATTATCTGATTAAAATAAACATACTTAAAGATAAACAACAATAGATATATTTGTAAAGAATATTAAATATTTATTATCCTAATGAATTATCAAAAGCTTGCTGACTTAACAGACTCGTAACTCGATAATATATATTCAGGAAAATCTTTTGTTAGATGGCTTACCCTCAAAGGAGCTTCAAGGAATTGGGAGCCATTTATTGATATACATTTCTTTCCTCAAATTCATTTCTTCCGATCGTTATGTTTTTCAAGTCACGTTTTTATTTTTCTTCGTATTGTTTTTAAAAATCATTTAGTGTTTATATGTTATTGTTTATTTATATAACCTCATCGACTCTATTTTCTTCCTGACAGAAAAATAAAACATTTTTTATGCTTTTAGCCCACAGTATTTTTTTTGTGTATTCCCGTGATTTGGTATTTTACAAAAGAAAGCCAGATATGTTGACTTTACGCTAAACCCACGCTTCATATTTTTAAAAGCTGTTTTTGTGTGGTAAATATGTAGGCATAAATTAATTTTTGAATTTTGAAAAAACAGATAAACTTGTAAACAGACTAATTTTATAAATTATACTTTTGAGATTTTTATTTAGAACATGATATAAAAATTCATTTAGCAATCTTTTTTGAAAGAAAATTATAAATACATATTGTGTCATATATGTTTAAAAAAATTTAAATGTATGTATAATGTGTGTTACCACGTTGTTATTTTAGTATACGTATGGGAATTGTCTTAATAAAGGTAGTTTCGGTGATGTATGTAAAAATGTATGATTTATATGTAAAAGTATATTTTCTAAATATAATTTGACTTCTTGAATAAATACGAACCGTGAATAATGTATTATATTAAAAACATCTATCCATATTAATATAAAATATAAGTATAGCTTTATTTAAAATAGTAACAATACTCCTAACATTTTTATGACTTATTCCAGTAGCAAAAAATTGTAAAACATTTTTTCGAGAAGCGTCACAATAGAAGCAGCATAATTAAAAATAAGAAACGACAGCATCAAAAGTTTAAGCATTTGTGATATTAAATGCCAGAATAGCAGTACATGGTTGAAGTACGTCATCCCGACGTGACGTTATCCTGGATGCAGCGAGAAGTTAACTTTGTGTAAGGTTAGAAGGGCGGGCGGCTGGGAGAGGGCGCGAGGCTCTGTCCCGCGCAGTACATCTCCGGCCGTCGTTTCGAGTGCACGCCGCGCCGCGCACGCACACGCACCCGTCGGTACGCGACAAGCTTACACGCACGTAAATCTACCCCCACCTATCACCCCCTCTCCCCCCAGTGGATACTAATTGCGCGGAGCACAAATCTTCTCGTTTTGTGAATAATTGACAAGCGCAATTATTATTCGCGGCATATTGAATGTCTGCATGCGCTTTTACCGCCTTCCATTGTTTCAGTGTATGTTATAGTTTGTATACCTTTAAGGATTAACTTATTTTTAAATTAAAAATAAAATAAAAAATAAATAAGATTTAATTTAGTGTCCGTATTTTGTAATATTATTAAAAATCTTTTTTTTTTAATTTCGACATTTTATAACTCATTTTATTAAACGATTAAAATAAAATGTTATTTAAAAAAATGTCAGTACGGAAAAGTGGAAAAGATAAAAACATATTTTAAATTCAAATTTAATTAAACATTTATAGCTTTTTTATTTACAAATTCTACATTTGCTATCCATACTTAAATTTTTAACTTCATTTATAATATATTATTAAGTGATTATTTTACTTTTTTATTTTTGCCTAAGCTTTATTGTGCGATTTTTATGAAGTACCTACGTGCTATTGTTGATAATTAAAAAACAAATTACAATACGTCAAAAGCTGATTCTTATGTCAGTCACTGTATTTATGAAGCAATTGATCTGGAACAGCTATGAAACGTTCAATTGGGCTGATGCAATACCACATATAAGACTATATACCGTTAGCAGGGTTGTCTATATCAAGAGGATTAATAGAATGTTCGTTATTTTGTTTTCAATCATAATTAGAATATATATTAAAAATACCCAATACAAATTGAATTCATGCTTAATTACTAATTACTATAATTACATTATTCTTAATTTATTTTCATAACATTTTCTCATTTTTTTAATGTATACCCAGCGACTGAAAGAAAATAGCTGACTTTGAATTTTTTACATTGTGATAGTAAATTAAAAAGATAGTTTTTGGGACTTTTGATTTTATCAGGTGACATTATCATAAAACGTCCTCACAATTTGATTACCGATCTATGATAAATCATCCTTAGTAACCAAATCTATCAATCAACAAACTTTTATATTACAATAACGAATTCTTAATAACTGTAAATGTAACTTTGATAAATGGATTCCACGAATAAAGTAAAGCCGGGATTAGGGATTGAAAATTATTGTATCTCAGTTAGGATTTATTTAAGAAGTTATTGAAAACATCCGATTATAGTTTTATTAATGTTGCTAATGTTACAAATTTCATTTTATTACGCTTTCAATCCATCATTTTGGATTACATTTTCCGACGACAATTCTAACATTGATAGTTCGAAAATAAAACAAAATATTAAAAAAGGTTTCCAATCTATGTATAAAACCTGAATTATATTTTAAATATTAATATGCACGTTTGTTTGCGCATAACGTATACGACTTTATGGATTCTAATGGATATTTTTGTATTACTAAATACAAATTATTTCTTGTGGTTTGAGTTATTACATTCTTCAAATAACATTATTGATCACAATTAGTATAATACTATAAAGTTTAGAAGATTTTAATTATATATTATAACTTTAATTTTAATATAATTCCACGCAGGGTCACTTATAATGGATTTAGCCGGAGCAAGTCTACATTTATGGCAGAATTTTATTCTAATCTTGAAAGATAATTAGATTTCTTTGCCCTCATAATTGTTAGCTTTTATCTTAACAACCGCAGACGTGGATAAAAGTCAAGAAAATAAGGAGATGAAATACTTTCACGAATAGTTGTTAATTTATTCTTGTATTGATGCTTGACTGTTTGACACAATCCTATAATAAAAGCCTAGTGTTTGACATGTCATATGTCACTTTTTTTTTTAAGTAATCGTATTTTCAAGGAAAAAAACAACTCTCCAGTGATTTGCTAATCATCTTGTGAAGAATAATCTAGTTATTACTCCACTGATTTATAATATTCTGTGTCTATAAATAAAATAACAAAACTGTTATTCCGATTAAGGTGTGGCTATGTGTCTCTGATCAAATTCATAGTCCAGGGTCTTTTTGATTCTACAAAGAACAAATTCAATTTTAACGTTTTCATAACTCTATTTAATTAGTGGTGTGACTAAATTATTTATAATTATTTTAATTAATATCCACAGCAGCGTGGTCAAAGCACTATACCCAATCTAGACCGTATCTACGTAAGATTTAAATCATTTTGTGTATATTTTGTCCACAAAAGCTTTTCAACTCAATGATTGCTTTGTTTTTTGTTGTTTCGTGACAAAAGCGTTAAAAAAGGTATATTCACACAAACCGTTTATTTGTTTTGATGTAAAAATAGCCTCCAGGTCATGGTCGATCGGTTTTCAATATTCAATATTGAATACATTTATAAAGATAAACATATAAAATGCATATACATATAGTAAGATCATAATGGTTAATCATTGGGATTATTATAATTATTATATAATATAATTTTGTATATATATACATATATATTATAAGATAGAGTGTACGTATTAATTTTCAAAATGAATTTGTTAAACTTAATTTTTTCCCCAAAACAATGTCTCATTCTTTGCGTTCATTTCAAAGTAAACAGAAAAAATAATCTTAGTACCCTTTAAGATAAAGGAAACCTTCTTTTTTTGCTCAGGCTTTTGGTCATAATAAGCCGTCTAGGTATTTCTTTATATTAGTTATCCAAAAATCTTCTAAATACATATTTAACATGATTTGATCTCAAAAATTTTATTATGGATGTAAAATTAAATTTATAACTGGCTATTGCCATATATTTCAATTTTATACAAATAACATATTTTTTTTAATAGTTATTATATCGAAAACCAGTCTTCGTGTTTATCAGTAATAATATTGCTCTTATTTTCATGGAAAACATAAAAAAATATTTTTAAATATAAAATAGTATTCTGTGTTTACCCATAGTCATACTCAATTTGTTTACAATCCGTCTTGTAAGTTTTCATTCGAGAACAAACAAACAGATAAACAGACAAAAATTGTAACAAATACCTTTTTAAAGTCTTTATTGTATATTGAATTCCTTTATTAAACATCCTTTGATTTATATTAATGTTCATTTTGTCTCGCAACTCTTTAATTATATCAGTAGATATTATTTACTTAAAACCATTAACAAAATATACAGTTTCTAATATGAAAGGTATTTAATTAATTTAGCTTCTGATTCTTCGCTTCCAAAATACATTCCATAAATAGATTAAGTATATAGATAAGAGACAATCTAGAATAGTCTAGTCATATAATGAAACAGCGTACCTTAGAGGAGAGTGCTTAAGCTTTCAGGGAACGTATAACATAATTCCTTAAGTACCCACTTACTTACCATAAGTTCCTAAGTTACCTCCTCCACTTGTGTACTGAGGGCTCCAAGAGCTGTTATGTATATTGTATACAGTCATAATACGGTAGAATGTATTGTATGATAAGGTTTTTATAATGAAAATAGAATATCATACAAGGTTTTAACGAGATCATAATCCTTACTTTATTTTCAAACGTAGTTGACATAATAATCTACAATATACATTATTCAATCTTTGACATCCACTTAATAACGAAAACATAAAACAAACGGCTGTGAAAACCCAGAACGTTAATAAAACATAAAAATTCACATAAAGCACTGAAGGGGAAAAATCGCACCCCATTTTGCATTTATGAGCGTTATATTGGCTTTTATTATTTATTATAGATCATTTACTATCTTGATATAGACCATATATATATAAATTCTAACATCTTATTAAAAAAATATACTAACCGATTAAAAGAAAAAGATGGCTGACGAAATAAAATGCATGTCTGGATTATTACTGACTTTCTGAACAAATACATGTTTATATACGGTATTTAATAAAAAAGTTGTGCATATTTTTTTCGACACATATTTATAACTCAATCAGGCCAGCGTAGTGTTCCAACAACGCTTTACCTAAACATAGCTAAACTACTTACCAAAAGCCGCTTTGATGTAAGTACCGAAATAACTGTTAACATGTCTATAAATCTCTCTCCAATCAACAACAGGAAAGTGAAATGCAGACCAATCACATTAGGGTTTGGTGCAATATATCTACCAACTAGCATGAACTATTTTAGCTTCATAATGAGTACCGAAATAGGAAACATAATTTAGGATTGAAATTTTATTTTTGTCATGGTTAGACCCAAGAGTTATTATTGGATATGTAATTTATCTGTCCGTCTCTTTTTTTTTATTTAAACATGGTTAGGTAAAGATATATTTTGTTATTATAGTATTTATAGACTACTTATGTTAATTAGGCGTAGTTATTTTTTTAAAGGAGTTTTATTTCCTATAATAATCATCATCAATTATCAATTAATCTGACATATATTGTACATGAATACTTCCATGGAGAAGATTAACGTTTTTCTTTATTTATTACTAGTATGTGTATGATTTTTCCATGTACTGTGAAACCTAAAAATATATATTTTGAATAAATTATTAGCTCCAATTTAAATAATTCAACATATATTTAAATAACTCAAATACTAAGTCTCTCTAAATATTTAAAGCTGAAAAGGATTTTACAGACAGGTAAAGCTTTTGGATGTCAGAGATATCATACGTGTGTAGTCACGTAGATAACGTAGCACTGCCCTTTTGTCAGAATACTAGGAAATGTTTTTAGTAAGCAATAATATATTTCAATATACTTAAGAATATTGATTTGAACCTTTCTTTTTTGGTTATTAAGTTTTGGATACCAATTTCCTAAATAATGACAGTGAATATCAACAAATTAAAATAAAAAATATCAATTGCTTTTGACTGTTTCGTAGTAATAATAATTGCCTATCAAAAACTTAATAAAACGTCTTTACAACTTTGTTTGACAATCAATAAAATTGTTGAATGCATTTTGACAGGATTAATACATTAATTAAAGTGGTCACGCCGTGGTATAATGGTAATAGACTGGTGGAGATGTAGTCATTTATCTGGGCTCGTATAACGGTTCGCGGTTTGTGTGTGTATATATGGTTGTGCATATGTGTTTGAGTGTGTATGTGTGTATGCATACATGTGTATGCATACATGTGTATGCATACATGTGTATGTAAATGTATGTGTGTGTGTTACACTAACATTTCTCCTTTATAGCTTCACTAGCTTAACAAAAAAAATTAATAGATCATAATAGGTAATTAATTAAATCACTAATAGAAATAACAAATAGTCGTATTTATGTTCATAAAACCAAAAAAAATGATCTATTCACGGGATTTAAATTAACTAAAGCTACTTGTGCCATTAAATGAAAGAACTAAATAAATAATTAATTGATAATCCAACCCAGGTCATCCAACCATTATCTTAACAAAACCAATGTTTGCCTTTAAACGGGTGAGGGGTTTAAATCCCAACGAGATTTATATTTGGTTTATATTCTTTGAAAATACATTTATTTTGTTTCAAATAATAATTTCTACAAATAATTGATAGTCACTACAAAGTTTATTAGTTGAATGGTTTTATCAAGCCATTTTATTTATATAAATTAATAAGTAAAGAGATAACAAACAAAATAGCTGCTAATGAATAAACTTCTTCTTGGATAATACGATTAGCACATGTGTTATTTGTGTAGATGGTCTACCTTTGATTTGAGTGCAGGATAACTATTTGAATACAATTTGTATAGGGTCTGACTCGGCCAGATGCGTGCGACCTTCTCATAAAAGCTCGGTTTAATCTTATTATCTTAGCTGCGTTTCGAAGAGTGAAAGATATAGCTGGATGCCAAAACCTTCTGTAGAAGGTTAGGTTGTGTAAACCTTTGCACACTTGTAGATTGTCACCCATTACTAACACATTAACAATTTAATCATATACCAATATAAAGTAATAAACAAAACTCGGAAAAAAAATAATACATATTTATGGTAAAGAAATTTACCACATGGCGGATAGAAAATTTATTCAAATTTCCAAGGCGTGAGAATATACGAAAACGAAGAATTTGCAATATATTATCCGATCTTATTGTAATACTGAAGTATAAAAATAAAAGAATTGACAAGGGTTCTACAAATGTGAATACGATACTCAAATAAACTCAAACTAAAGCAAAAAGGAGAGTCATGGTTTATTTAATTTCGCAACTGTAAAGAAAGAGATACATATTGAATAAAGGGTTTGTAAAAGGCATTAAAACTTCTAAATCAGGGATACTAAAAAAAAAATATATTAAAACCAGTAGTCAATGAAATTATACAACAATATTTGTAATTCAACCGGTTTATTCGAAATATTTATTAATAAATTAAAAGTGAAATAAAATAAATCATATATTTTTTAAAAGCATTTTGATTTACAATGCAAAAGTAGTGACTTATTAAAAAGCAGCAACAAGTAGAAGTCTATTAATTGTCAGTAAAAAATAATAAAACATTCTGAATACAATATTGAAAGTAGAGCAAAGTACTTAAAAAAGATAAAAAATGCGTTGGATTTATATTTGTTTCTTCTGCTTCATTGATCAGATTTATAAATCAGTGATTGTAAATATCGATAAAAACTTGGACTCGTGTAATAATGAAAAGTAGTTTCAATGTTACTATTGTATTTTCTTTCATAAAGTACTTGAAATGAACAAACATATATAACTAAGTTGTTCTCATAAATCTTTCGTATTTCGTATTTCGTATGATAAAGATTTATTCATTATTTTGTTATATTCTTATATCATTATATGTTATTGTTATATAAAATGTATACATATAGCACAGCACATGCTACTAATAAAGCTTGAATCATAAATGTACAGAGTTACTCCCCATTAGAACATATACAGTTGTATAAACACTTGATATTCAAACGATTCGTTTATTTTTAATTTACAATATAAGATTTAGTAACGCTTTCAGAAGTATAATAACACCCCTCAAGCCAATGAAAAGCAACGTAGGGGGGTTGTGAAACCCCTTTATTACGAAAACGTCAGATAAGATTGAGTCATTTCAAATATTAATCTGACTCTATCTTCAAATGAATCCTTATATTTTAATTTACTGTAGAATCAACTGTCTGAATCTGTACTGTACAAAGTATATAAACTTGGGGATATTAAATTCAAGTAATCTTTTTCATTTGGAATATAAAGAGTGAATGTATATTTATCTAGAATTATTTTTAAAAAATCAATACCGCTTAGTAATTCTGGCCGAGATCCCAAGAACTCTTAATACCTTGTAAATCGTTTTCAGTAGTAGCATAAGCCGTCTGAAGCCGTCTCTATCAAACTGTTCACCTTGCTCACAAGGTTCAAGTAACAACCTATATATTTGTTATATTGATTTTTTTCATCTCAAATAATAATTTTAATATTATTTGTTGAAAATCATTTGATGGAACCGGAAAATTCAATGAAAATAAACATTTACATAAAACAAGCAAACAATATTTTTCTAACCGTACAAAAAGATTTTCTCTTGATTTTTCGATACGCTGTTATTTATTATACTCGATTGGGGCATTAGCTGATGAGATTTTTTTCATCCTTTTAATTCTTTCAAGTTAATCCTTTGTATCGGTAAATTTAAATGCTTTCACTCTTTGTTTGTTTTTGAATGTTTTGCTTATTTTAATTATGAATTTATATTTATATTAATTGCAACTAATTGAGAGATTTTTTTTAAAAAAGCCTATCATAATACTTATAAATATATACCCATTTATTTATTGTATTTTTAGTCTCTATATCAAATATTCGCAAAGATACTTATTATTACCATTTTGGTATTTTTAAATGTTGGGAACAGAAAAAGTTAAGTTATACTGAAACTTTATAAAATAACTACTGATATAGCGCTTCAAAGCTAATCTTTTCAACTGTAACAAATTCAGAAAATAGAACGCTTATAAAATCGAACCCGTATTGGTATTTTTATAATCTTGATCCATTTTATTTTTTATCTACATTCTGTACCCGATGCGACGCTATACGTGGGGCATCGATATTGTTTTAGTAGGTGGATTCCTATCGACTTTGCCTTTGGTGTCGAATATATTTGACATGGGACAAAGGATAGTTTTATTTTTATTAATTTTTACTTTTCTCCCAAAATAGATTAGAGGAATATTAGGATTTATAACAAATAAAATTTTCCTAAACAAATAGTATTCAAACTTATTACCAAGGCTAAAAATATCATTACATGAGCTATTTAAAAATATCATTACATGAGTTTATTAACTGATAATAATAGTCTGCAAACAAGGTAATTTAAAACTATATTTACGTCTAAAATATCCTCTTAAAGTAGTTGGGATGCTTTGAAATGCCAGAACTCTACAATTTCACTGTGTGTCGTGTTAAATTTATTTCGCATATGCAAATTTTCTCATAACGTTCACAAAGTCAGCCGACTAAAGACTATTACGTAAAGTAGTCTACACACGCCATGAATAAAGATCGTTCTAAATATACTGGTATTGTCTAAAACTTCATATAAATGTAAATAGGAAAAAATATCTTTAATGAAAAAATTTATTTGTCACATACGCTTTCAAAATTTATAAGTAATACTTCTATGACCTGTAAAACGCACACGTTGATAATAAACCCGTTTAAACGTGGGGTATTTGAAAGCGATATTAAAAGCTCACAAAAGCGTAATTAAAAACGAAAACGCTTTTCGAGAAGTGCGATGCTTCTCGAGTAATATTCGAGTCCCCCGACACAATTCATCGCTTATTACGAACCTCTCAACTTCACCACGTTTTATTGCACTCATTTTTTATCTCACTCCAACCCCTACTTGAGAATCCTTTTAAGTAAAGTCGAAACCTTTTTGGATTTTACGTTTAACTTCCTTCTTAGTAGTTCAAACATTTGTTTGATATTTGATACTTAAAAGTACCTGGCTTGGTCTTGGCATAAATTGATGATATCTGGTTTAAAATTAATGTAACCTTAAATAATTCCTGATAAAGTTAATTGAGTACATTAATTTAATACATTTAATATAGCAATATATGTAAAATTACGTGAAAGTATATGTAATAAAATGTCAATATTTTCAAATCCTTTCCTCCTGTATGACCTCTACCAGCTCCTTAAAGATATTAGAAGGAGTTAATTCCTAACCTACTTAAAATCTACTTACCTATCTTAATTAGTAGCAGCATAATGCAGAAAACAGTCGTAGGCGTTTAATGTCTACCTTTTATTTTCTCAAGGGAATTTGCACTTTATATAAGAAATTAACCTTTATGTGAATGTACCATACAAGTTATTTGAAGCAGGTTTATTTGTATCGCAATATGTATGTGTATATCAAAATGTACGCAAATATAAATGTACCGTGTCAATTTTTTTTTTAATATATTTAAACAAAAATATTTTAATAAACAGTACACACATAAGATGAAGGAGGTGTCATACAAACTTAAATCCATTTTATAATGCTTTAAGAATGATTGAAATCCAAAACCTGGAATCTAACTCAAGACAAATTTAAGACGGCACTTGTAGTCTGAGATTCCATTATTAGTCTGAGATTAGTCTGGTACTTCGCTTTATATTTATTATATCCGAACAAAATTAAATAGTATCTGATTTACCAATTTACTGAATGTATATTGAGTTACATGGAGAAAAGGTATCAATTTGTGAAATCGTGATGTATCGCTGTTAAATGGACTTCAGTCTCTTGAGACAAAACTTTTCACTTTGTTACGACCACAATATATAAACGCAAAATTTTGGCGTAAAATTTCATTTGACTAGAAAGAGAATTTATGGAGGTTAGGAAAACTTAAGTATAATTTTATGAAACACTAAACACTAAACACACACACTTTAATAATTCTCTAAAATGTATTTTAGTTACAACATTATGAACCCATTATTGGACATAGCTTAATAACTGACTAAACCGATAACTAAGTACACAAACTTATCATTTATTACCTTAAACGGTTTGCGGAAGAGACTATATATAAGTTTAATTCGGAACAAAACTTTTCTGAACAGCGGAAGTAGAAATTTAATTTCAGTTTTGAAGTGATTCACAAAAGGACTGAAAGTGTATTTAGTTTTTAATGACGCCTTTAGCGAGAGTTAAATATTGCTGTCAAATTTAACATAAAATACAAATATGTTTTTTATTTTCCTAGTCATTTATTAACTGCAAATTTTTCTTCTCTATTTAAATACTGTTTCTTTTAAGCGTTGTTTTTGTTTTATTTGAGTATTTGTAAAAGACTAACCTAATTTCAGAACTAACATTTTAAGTATTCTACCGTCATTCTTTTATACCCACTAAGGCGATTACTTTAGTTTCTATTTTACCGATAATAACATAATTACCTAACACCCATAACATCCTTTAAAAATGTGATTTTCGTCTGTAATATCTAGTTTCTCAAAGACTGATTTATTAAAAAAAATTGTTTGATGTCATGTTTCATTTTAATCTTTCTGATTGATGATGTTATAGACAGCCATAGCTCTTGACGGCATCATCATCATCAGTCATTTTTTCTAGGAACCGTATTCATTAAGCACTACTTTGATAACTAACCAGAAACATTAATAGACAAAACCGATTGTGAACAACTATTTTCTTTTGTTTCAACACCGTTGTTTGACAGCATGAACATACACTGCTCCATTATTTTCTTGCTTACATTATAGACGATATTCAAAACTGATTTAACTATTTCACTTCAAAACGTTTTTAATATCAATATTTACGTGTATCAATTGATACGTCAATCTATGAATATATTTTCAGTTGCAATAATCAATAAGTTATAATACATGTAATAGAATAATCAATAGAACAACTGAACCTAATTACGGTATAATTAAATGATTGCTAGAATTATGTCAATGTACATAGCTATAAATTGGTAATTGATTTACTATTTAATTAATTGATGTATAATATTTATAGCTGAAGGTTTATCCTTCCATCACGCTTTAAGGATTTGGAATTCTATTAAAATTTGGTAAATGAGTGAATTGTATTGTGGAATAGGTGAAAAGCTTTTAGATTTTTTTTGGTAAATTTATGATTATAATTGTGATTATTCTCGTATAAAATTGTTACGAAAGTATTTCTTTCTCTCAGTGATGCGGGCTTACTGTTGATGATTGTTATATAAATACGCAGCTGAATTCATATTTTCTGAACTTATTTATCTTCTTTGGAGATAAAGGGGGGTAGAAGGTTGTTAGGTGATTTTCATTGTTTTTTTTTTACATTGATATTGTTAGCTATTTGAACAGAAACATGCTTCTACGGCAAAATAGTATACATTTTTTTGTGTAAAACCGGATTTCACGCTAGCAAAGCCAAAGAGCTGGTGTTTTAAAAAATACTAAAATTTGTAAATTCTTATAAATTCCATTAAATTAATCTGATTCTAATTAACAATTAGGCTCAAATTTTAACGACTATTAAAATATATAATATGAACAATTTGTTAGCTAAGAGTTTTGTCTGTTATAAGTATTAGACATAATAGAGATTAAGTTACTGAATATCATGTTGGGTTTTGTTTTTTTTTATCCAATTTTAAATTTCATTTTGTTTTTAATATTATATTAGTCACTAATCATTAAGGCTTCCCAACAAATAAATTGTGACCATTGTAGTTATTAGTAATTTTGACGTTTTCATAATAAAGTAATAACCGACTGATTTTGTTCGGTTATTCTTCTAAGACTAAGGAGCTTTCATTTTAAGTTTTGGACAGTCTTTATAGAAGGGCTTCCTTCGATAAACATTTGGTCTACGCAAGTGATCACGGTTCAAAGTAAAAAAATATATAGATAAATAAATTATTAAGCGAATAAGTTTTGAAGTTAAATGCGGTGGAAAACAAACATAAACGACGCACGATACTTATTGCTTCCTCTTCATTTCTATGTGCATTCTTAACAAGGACTTTATATTTTATTGGATGTCTCCTTTTATGATTTCTTCGAGGCATTCTTAAGTAGATTCTCATGTAGGAGCGTAATTTGTTTCCGATAGACTCATAATCCGTACTTTACGGATGAACGGTTTTTATTACGGAATAATAGAAAAGGTATAAAGTGATAGAAAAGAGCTACTAGTAGGCTTTATTTAAACTGACATAAAGACATACATGACCTTAATTAAATATACTAACTTCTTAATATAATTTCAATTATGCTTAAATATGCATGTGTATTTGTATATATCCAGGAGTAGCTATGCACAATGAAAAGTTTTTTCTGGTTTATCATCATCGTTTGTAATAATTGAATATACATTTAACATCATGAAACATGAAAATGGACACTTTTGAAACACAATACATCAAATACATCGTTTAGTCACAATGACATAATAACAAACAGTCTTGTCAGGTCATCTCATAATAACTGTGTG
Organism: Napeogenes sylphis; assembly: GCA_959347405.1. Lineage (NCBI taxonomy): Eukaryota > Metazoa > Arthropoda > Insecta > Lepidoptera > Nymphalidae > Napeogenes > Napeogenes sylphis. The sequence continues at coordinate 20,366,775 of OY365788.1, read as the reverse complement.
CTTCCATGAGTTACACGACTAAACTATCGAGGTTTGCGGTAGTTGTTATATCATTTTTACTTTATACAGTATTAGTACTTGTAGTAACTACAGTAAAGTATTACTATAATAAAAAATGAGAACTTACTTATTTCAGATATTTTATTAAAAATATTTTTTTTTTTTCGTAAAAAATATGTTCATTCTAACTACAGGTAATTCATCAATTAAAGACTATTTCGACTAATCTCGCAATTTTGATATATTTATTTTTTCAAGTCAACTTACACTGCATTTCATATATTCTTTTATTCTTAAAAAAATAGAAAAAAAAAACGGTTATTATTCCACATTTCTCCTTTCATATGAAGGAACCATTTCTTACAAATTGAATCAAAATCAAATAAGCTTTCATGTATGCAACAATATTATTTGACATAATATAGACTACAAATGAAGTAACCCAATGTCAATTCCACAATTAAATTACACAAAATTAAATATTTACTTACAAATTCGTTGTGTATATTTATTTAGACCTGTTTCTTATATAAAAGTTTATGTTTTGTAATAATGATAATCATAGTTACAAATTTAAATGAAACATTGAGAATAGCTCCTAGATATTATTTCGGATGAATGATTTAATTTATATTCCTTTCGGTGTTAAAAACGATTATCATAATAATATGATCATCGTTTTTAATTTTGGCAATAGACTTAAATAATTTGAAACCATATATTGTATAGCTAAACATATTTTAATAAATAATGCTACGAATCTTAAAACTTTTGTTTCGTTCATAAAATCTATTAATATTATCAATAGGTCCAATTTATAAGACCCTGTCATATAAATCATGGAATTATACACATGACATTACGTTATACGATTACGTAAAAAAAAAGAACTCCTCATTAAAAGGTAGAAAAATCAACACACATTCATTAAAAAATAAGTAACTACAATACTTATTTCGATGTTTATTATATCTAACATATTTTTACTAACATTTTTTCCTGTCCATTACTGAAATTTTATTGCGGCCTTGAGTACAAGCCATAGCTGAGGCCACAAGTAATAATTTTAACAACGTTTTTATATAAGATACTTCGTTTTTGTTCGCATAGTTTTCTTAATATCAAATTCTCCAACGATAAAGTCTGAAACTGAGTTAATTATAGACAATGTAGCGGCATAAACAAATATTTTAGTTACAAAAATTGCTTCATAAATTTCGGTAAGGATTACATTTACTCTAAATATAAAAAAATATATTATTACTATTAATTACGATTAAGAACACAATTTTTTCTTGTACAAAGTTTCACTAAATATTTAAATATAGTGGAACTTTGTACAAGAAAAAAATGTGTTCTTAATCGTAATTAAAAATGCAGTTCCATCAAGAATTAACAACACATACTATAAATTAATTATTATTATTATTATAAAAAAAATGTATACAAGTGTTAAATATACATAATAGATAACATCGAAAAGCCGCCAGATCAAAAGTTTTATTTTATGCCGACTTGTCAATGTAACAGACATAGCCATTTCCTAGCTGTGGAGGGTTTGTGTAGGTCACCTAACTAGGTCAGGGATAGGGTTGGCACAAAATTGAAATTACGAATGTTCCGTGTACATAAAGTATCATAAATAATTTAAATGTTACAATTCTTTAACGTAGTCTATAGAAGATACTTCAGAAGCCTAACTTAATGATAACATAATCACATAATTGATTCACCCTTGCGCAACCCTAGTCCAAACCGGAGCGGACCTGTTGATATATTGATTGAGATTTCATGTGATTACTCGGCATTGTTCCACGCCACTGTGTGCTGTGAAACGAACAACACATTTCAATTTACGACGACTTATAGATTTCAGGAATAAAATATTACTGTGGAATTTAAGTCTTTCAGTGTCAATTCTTTTGTTATTTTGGTGATCAATATTAAGTCTGTTCCACATATATTTTACTGAAACAATACGATACATCACTATTTATATTAAATAATTATATTATGATTAGAATTAGATTATATTACCACTGTTACGTAATAAAGACATTAGTCCTCTTGTATGATCATTTACTTTTCTCAGTTTATGCCTCAAGCAATTTTAATGTATCCTCTTTATATCTTTAGCTACTTGGTAAATTGGGTGAACATTAATATACATTGTGACATTATTATTATACATTATGACATTATTATTGTACATGTATACTATTGACATATTAAATGTCCTCTTTTATTATAATAATTATATTTATTAATAAATAAATCAATAAATACTATTATTATATTAATAACTGTCTGCGACTTCGTACGCGTAGATTTCGATTTTGATAAAACGTACTCTTTGTACTTCCCAATGTATGTAAAAACTATAAACCTTCAAAATTTCATCAAACTTAATCAAGTAGTTTTTGCGTGTAGGAGTATTTTTAGTTTATTTAAGAATAAATATTTTTTCTTTAATCACTGGTAAGCAGCAATCTTATGAAAATGAGTGAATCCCATGACAATATATTCCCGAAATCAGCATCCAAATCGATTAATTCGTTTCTGAGAGTAGCGTGCGCAAATAGACAGACATATACAGACAAACAGACGAACAGACAAAATTAAAAAAAAAAAAACATTGTTTTGGGTTCCCTTGTTTATATAAAGGTCTCCCATCATGTACATTTTCGTGTACAGTTTTCAATCAGTGGCAATTTTATTATATGTATAGATTAATAATTATTATTAAAAGAAAATAATATTAAATAAACTTATAGATTTAATGATAATATAATACCCATACAACAAAATTTACATAGAGTACCTACCTACCTACATAAGTAGATACTAACAAAATAGAAAACGTTAATAAAATATCACTTTATACAGATTAATTCACCCGATTTAATATAAATACGGATTCTTGGCAATGAAAACACGATATCTCTCCTCAGTAAAGCTCGGGTATACAAGGAGTTAGGAAATAACGTGATAGAAGAGCAGTTGAAATAGTCTTTATTATTAAATTTAAATCATTACTACCGTTAAGACTGGAAATGCACTAAAAGCGTTTAATAGCAATTACTACATTTATGAAAAATATATTTACCGTAGCGTAAGTATATAAGCTAAAGTAGTATAAAAAGTAACTTAATAATTATAATAATTAGAAAAAGCTTTTCTCATGTTCTTATAAAGGATGTTATTTTTGGGCGATTAATAAATAATTATAAATAAAATCATATTAACTTTTGGTCTTCGTAACATTAATCTGATAAGATATAAAAAGTTTACAAGTTATTATTTACAAATATGTCTTATAGGTTATAGTGCATATAGATATAGATAGTTACATCGTTTAGTGCATATAAATAATTATATTTTTCACTAAACGATTAGAGGCAATCAACAACTCGAAGTAGTTTAAATGTTAATTCTTTCGTAATGTATGATACTGTTTCAAATTAAATGGTTTGTCTTTTTTTTACTTTTCAAATGTAAATCTAAGATAATGTACCCAATGAGAAGCTATACATACATACATGAATAATTTAAAATGATAAAAAAACAAAACAAATATTTGGCTACTTAACTGTTACTTACATTAAATATTTTACAAGTCATACTGACCTATATCTATTGTTTACTAACTGTCAAAAGTAACGAAAAAGGTTAAAAAAAAAAAAATTTTTGAATAATAAAAAAAAATATAATTTATTTTGATGAACAGCCATGATGCGGCGTGGTTCTATGGCGATCCCCGGCGGGGGCGAGCCACTAATAGTGGTGGAAGAAAGTGGAGCTGAAGAGGAAGCCTCGTACCGAGCTCCCGCCGCTTTTCGTGGCTTTTCTGAGGATCAAGAGTCTCCTCCTGACCCATACCACTTATCCCCTTGGCGCGACAACCGTAAACACTCACTTCCCACACCAGCGTGCACTTCTGGACCGACTGCTAGTCAGGTATACAATACAAATCAATAATCTTGTATCGTTTGAACCAAATACTTTATAATATTTAATTTAAGGTGCGCCGTCTATCAGAACGAGGAGAAGGTGCAGCTCGCGAAGCAAGAGAAGCTGCTTTCTTAGCCACTTTAAGCCAGGCATCACCACAACCCGGCGGTCGAAGGTTTTTTTAAAATGTTAATTGATTTGCTTTTCTGACGATATGTTTTTTATCTTCTTACGTTATTAAATTTCCTTTCAGACATTCCGTAGTAACAATATCAAGAGTGCCTCAGGCGCTCTTTGGGCGAGGCCGACGGGAATCAATTGCGGCTTTCCCCGCCCTAGGCCATCGCCGGGATTCTGGAGCCAGTATCAAGAAATGTAAATAACGTTTCTCTTGGTAGCGAAAATAATTTTTTCATATTATATATGGTGCTAGAATTAAAATGATGGCCTTTTACAGGTCCTCCAGCTACCGACACACTGGGCAGTACTCATAACCTCCAATTGGACATAATGGATGATATTGTACAGGCTCGTAAAGTTCGTATGCGTTTATGGAACACATCAAATGAAAAGGTGTGTGAAGTGCAGCCATTAGACGAGCGATCTCCGATTAGTGGATCAGTGAGGTACACAAATCGCGGACGCAGACACTCTGATTTTGTAGGATCTCCATTACCACCTATCCCGGCACGTCGACGCGCTTCTGAAATGCCTCCACCTCCACCTATACCTCCCCGCAGTGGTGTAGGAGTAGTGTGTACTGACACTGACCTTAAACTTATGTTGAATGCTCTTACCTCTTCCGCTACAGAGATTGATAGATGCGGAAAACCTGATCGTGTAAGGCGTCTGGCCGATATGCGGTCTAGTAGTTTCGATGCTTCTACACTACGTGAAAAACTCTCTGAATCCGGAACTGCATGGTTCGCACGTAGGCATCAAACCTTGGCAACCAAAAAGAAAGAAAACGAAGTAAAAAAACCTAAGGTTACATTTGCCCCGGATTCTAAGCAAGCTCCAGGTGATGCAGCTGCTGTAGTGTGGGACAAACCAACGGGATCTGTAGTGGATGCTAGTGCACTTGGTAGTGCCATAGAGGTATTTCTAAGGACTGGCAATACTGTAACTCCGACCCCTTTGATCTCTGGCACATCAATACCTAAAGATCCTCCTACTAAGCCTGACATTGAAACTCGACCAACTCCTAGTACAAGTCGTACTTCAGGACGTGAAAATGAACGTTGGTACTTGAACAGACCAGAAGAAGAAGAAACTGGAGAAGGTTGCGATGCGTCACTCTGCTCCTCTCTTAAGGACCTCTTCGTGTAGACACCGACAGTCTATTGAAAATCTTCTATATATACATATATTTATATAATATTATAGTATAGGTGAAGGTATAAGTGAAGAGTGAGAGTAGCGTGAATGTCTCACCTCATGTCTTGTACGCTCGGTGTACCTTACTTTATAAATCTTTCAATGTGATAGACTGCGCGACAGAGTCCGGCGCCGGTCCGGTCGTCCTGAGTCGACTCACGACCGACGCCTGATCTGCGCAAAATTATTTTTAGAGTAAATTCTATTTTCATTGTAAAATTTTTAATAATAGCAATCAAGTTAATAGACGTATCGTTAGTTAGAAAATTGTAAGTATTTGTAATGGACGGGTGAGTGCTTTCCACGCCGCACTATGTCGGTCTCCCTCGCACCCGTTCCACCCTCGCCCCGTCTCGTTCGACAATCTTTGTCTTGTAATCAAATGTTAACCATTAAACAATTTAACTTTGTCATTGTATAGCAGATAATTAAATGGAGACGTAGCGTTGGGAGAAACGTACGCTTAATAGACGAATGCGACTTACGCCGCTATTTATCAATAAAATTTTTATCGATGTTGTTTGTGGTTTTATTAAATCCTTTTATATTTATTACCCACACATATACATTTATATATACATATACATATAATTAGTATTTTTTATGTGTGTCATAATATGATAATGGACCTAAGAGAATAGTTTTTTCACAGAGAACGATTGAATTAAAGAACATAATTATCTAACAATATTTTCCAATTTTCTAAATGCCTTATCCACTATTAAGAGGTAAGAATTATAGAAAAATTAGATGTGTGCTGGCGAGATTAATTCCTATGATATGCATTTAATTATATATAGTAGATACAAACTTTCACATAACAGACAGTGTTATTGTACTCCTGACAGAAAACGTCCAATTCGTGTAAAGATGTTGGATCTCCGTTCCATACAGTTTCATTCTGCTTTTGATGATTTTACAATTTCAGTTAGCAGCAATGTATATATATATTTTACTTCAAATTAAAACTTAAGTAATTCTTTTAGTACAGATATCATTTTATTTAAAATCTACTATTTTTGTTCATTGAAATTATAAATAGTGAAAGTTTGGTTTTATAAATAAAATGTGATAATTTATGAAAGTCGAAACAACCTTTTTTTATTTAATGTTGAGTACACTTGTAATAAGTTTTCCTCGTAATTGGTTTGTAGACAATTTTTTTCAATCAATACAATTGTTAAATCAGGCATTTTTTTTTCTTTTTTTTTATCGTTGAAAAAATGAGTCACGCATCGTCCCATCGACCAGAAAGGTGATGGCCGAGGGAGTATGTGGGATTACCCGGCAGCATGGAAGACGCTGCTATTTTTAAGACTACCCGCTAAAAAATCAACGGTTGATCGTCTCAGTGGGACGCCACGGGATCGCTTTCGCACTCACCGTGACGCCCCGGCCGTTAAAATAGACCTACGAATACACAGACAAAATACTAAAAGGAGTATTTCTTAGTAACACTAGATCGGACGCCTAATATAAGTTTACATATAAATATTTGACGCTCATTGTTTACTTTGAAGCGACTATTTTATCTTGTAAAGTACAATAATGAACTGTCGATTGTCATCTCTTATATTCTCATAATATTTTCACTCCACAGAGGTAAATGAATGTAAATATTTTCTTAGAGAGAGCTTCTTTTATTTAAAATGTTTATCTACACACTTAAACTTATATACAATAAAGAGCTTTTTAAGAAACATGTCCGCAAATACCTTCTTGATATGGTATAATTTCAGTTATTTCTAATTTCACTTTGTTAGATATATATGTGTATATGTACGAATATGTGTATGTATGTATGTACGTGTAATAAGTCAGCCATTTGTAAGTTTTTTTTCCAAAACATAAAACATTAAAAATAGCTTAAGCGTAAGTTTTTTTCCTAATTTAATTTAATTCAATTCAATTCAATTCAATTCAATTCAATTCAATTCAATTCAATTCAATTCAATTCAATTCAATTCAATTCAATTCAATTCAATTCAATTCAATTCAATTCAATTCAATTCAATTCAATTCAATTCAATTCAATTCAATTCAATTCAATTCAATTCAATTCAATTCAATTCAATTCAATTCAATTCAATTCAATTCAATTCAATTCAATTCAATTCAATTCAATTCAATTCAATTCAATTCAATTCAATTCAATTCAATTCAATTCAATTCAATTCAATTCAATTCAATTCAATTCAATTCAATTCAATTCAATTCAATTCAATTCAATTCAATTCAATTCAATTCAATTCAATTCAATTCAATTCAATTCAATTCAATTCAATTCAATTCAATTCAATTCAATTCAATTCAATTCAATTCAATTCAATTCAATTCAATTCAATTCAATTCAATTCAATTCAATTCAATTCAATTCAATTCAATTCAATTCAATTCAATTCAATTCAATTCAATTCAATTCAATTCAATTCAATTCAATTCAATTCAATTCAATTCAATTCAATTCAATTCAATTCAATTCAATTCAATTCAATTCAATTCAATTCAATTCAATTCAATTCAATTCAATTCAATTCAATTCAATTCAATTCAATTCAATTCAATTCAATTCAATTCAATTCAATTCAATTCAATTCAATTCAATTCAATTCAATTCAATTCAATTCAATTCAATTCAATTCAATTCAATTCAATTCAATTCAATTCAATTCAATTCAATTCAATTCAATTCAATTCAATTCAATTCAATTCAATTCAATTCAATTCAATTCAATTCAATTCAATTCAATTCAATTCAATTCAATTCAATTCAATTCAATTCAATTCAATTCAATTCAATTCAATTCAATTCAATTCAATTCAATTCAATTCAATTCAATTCAATTCAATTCAATTCAATTCAATTCAATTCAATTCAATTCAATTCAATTCAATTCAATTCAATTCAATTCAATTCAATTCAATTCAATTCAATTCAATTCAATTCAATTCAATTCAATTCAATTCAATTCAATTCAATTCAATTCAATTCAATTCAATTCAATTCAATTCAATTCAATTCAATTCAATTCAATTCAATTCAATTCAATTCAATTCCATTCCATTCCATTCCATTCCATTCCATTCCATTCCATTCCATTCCATTCCATTCCATTCCATTCCATTCCATTCCATTCCATTCCATTCAATTCAATTCAATTCAATTCAATTCAATTCAATTCAATTCAATTCAATTCAATTCAATTCAATTCAATTCAATTCAATTCAATTCAATTCAATTCAATTCAATTCAATTTAATTTAATTTAAAGTTTGGTTTGGTCGGGTTTGGTTTGGTTTGGTTTGGTTTGGTTTAGTTTAGTTGAATTTAATTTAATTTAAGGTTACAATATCTAATTGAGCAATTTCGTATTTAAGGATAAGCCTTTAAAATAACTTAACAAGAGACGAAAGCAATTAGCAGCGGTTTTATGATACGAAGTTTTGCACTTAGTTGGAGTTTGCACGTGTCAGCGATGTAGGTAAAGATCAGATGGTTATTATTAATTCTACTAGACCTGAGGGAAAATCAATAACTATAAAAACGAGCTCAAAAGAGGTTTACGTCACAGAGGTTACGGTCTAAAATATTTTTACCTATTAATAACATTCTGTAATGATATTATTGCTTTATTAATATTAGCAAGTTATTGATTGGTTTTTCTTAATCAATGGAAATAACTGTAAATGTTAAACTAATCAATCATTAAATTTTCTATAAATTGATTAAAATTCATTTATTTATCTACTTCTTTTTGTCACTAATATTTTATTTAATGTAAATGAAAAATAATCTTAGAAATTTACTTTCAAAAAGTTATGGATTATAGAAAGTCTTTGAACACATTACGTTGTTACGAAGAACTCATAGATTTAAAAAAAGCTAATAGCAAAAAAAAAAGTGATATTCACATCTCATCCATTCTCAATTCGAAACCAAAAAGAAACTTAAGAAAGCCTTTGTTAATTAAATAATTGTTCTCGTTGGTTTCCTAAATCTACATTATTATTATATTTAATCGAAAATTACAAACAATATTGAAATCACTACAGTACTGATTTATTTTTACCTATATTTTGAAACAGGTTCAATATCGATGATAATTAAATATTTGTACCAAAATCATCAAATATTCTATGATTTAAGGTATGTTACTTAATATGATATTAATTTTGCGACTTGTTGATCCGGGTCGACATATAACTGTGACATATAACATATTGTCTGATGCTTGATAAGTTAACAAGTCAGTACTGTTCCTCAACGATTCAACTTCTCTGTTCTACAACTATAGATTTAGTTATCTTTTACTATTGTATTTATATAATATTCATTAGTTAATGTAAATAGTAAAAGTTAACTGAAGCTTTTTATAAATAAATATAGCATATAAAAAGGGGCATGTATAATATTAACAGGTGATTACCTGTTAATATTAATAATAAATGTTTACACGTTATCGATAAAAAAAAAAGAGTTCGGCCTCTGACATTTTTAATTTTCGGGTGTATGGTTAAAATAGCCCAGACATGACATATCACGAAATACATATTTTATATAGGATATTCTCTATTTCGAGTAATAATATATTGACACGAATAATAAAAGTAATTTCAGTACAGCTACAAAATTATTTAATATAATAACAGCGTTTGATGATAATTATATATAGATTTCTTATTTATAAAACAAACATGATATTCAAATGTCAATAACCATTTGTCTTCTATTGTCATTTGTTCGATGTCAAATATTTTATTTGTCATTCATCTGTTCGATGTCAAATATTTTATTTGTCATTCATCTGTTCGATGTCAAATATTTTATTTGTCATTCTTTTCGATGAATGCAAGTGAATCTTAAAACCGAGGCATGGGAGTGTAATATATTAATTAGTTCATCGCAGGTGAGCGAGTATGTAATCGAGTTATCTCGAGTCCAGAACTGTGACGTTCAGATACCTGAGGGCTTCACTGACTGAACTTTGTTATATCATTTATATATGTCTTATACACGATTATATAAGAAGCATATATAAATATATATATAGAGACAATAAAATGTAATAATAATAATAACACAGGACAAATTACATTGATCTAACGCCTAAGTAAGCAAATTATTTGTTTGTTTTAAGACAACGATACTGATACATCGAAATAACCATTATAAATACTGAGAATATATTTAATAAACGACCAAACCCTGAAATGCATTCATCTCTGCTCATCATATACATGCCTGTCCCTGTCAAGAATCGAACCCGAGCCTCATTTAGTCGCTATACGTTAGGCGTCTGCGCTAACCATTCGACCAACGAGGCTATTTTTTATGTTTTATGTTTAATTTTTCGGTTCATGATTTTAATATGTACAATATTGTTTGTTAACAATAAACGTAATGATAGTTTATATTCATCCAAACATAGTAATCATGTACTGTAAGCTAAAAAGTTTCCTTTTTGTTTGGGTACCTTTTGGTCAATTATAAAAAAATATATAAATACAAATACAAAATTCGATTATCGTAAATATCTTTTAATTACTCAATAATGTAATCTATAACATTCCATTAACATAAATAATTGGCTGTCAAAAATGTTATAAGAGTAAACAAACTGTTATTTTAAATATCATATGCTTCTAAAATCAACAATATGACCTTCTTATAAAAACAAATAATTCAATTATATTCAGCGCTTTAAAACAATCCTTAATAAATATCCTAAATCGTTTCACTTTTGTTACTTTTAGTTCATTAATTAATATTCAAGAAAATGACCGAACATAATATATTTCATTAAATATTTCTTTTAGTATTCAACTGACTTAGGTAAGATATTTAAAAAATCACCGAGTGATTTACATAATAACTTGATTACGTAAAAAATATAACCCAAGTATTTGAAGAGTTAAAATCAACACATTTTATTCATAAAAAGTATTGAAGAAGGTTATCATTTATTTCGGTGATTAAAAAATAAATTCTCAATTTTTTTCTAATTTAGTTGCGGCCATGAAAAAGTAATAATTTTTGTAATGTTTCTAACAACGTTCATATTTTAGATACTTCGCTAAGGTTCGCATAGTTTTCTTAATATCAAATTCTTCAACGATAAAGTCAAAAGTCAAGTTATTGGTAGATAATAAAGCATTATTAAAAACATTTTTAATAGTTGAAATTTCGTAGCCATAAATAAAGTTACAGATTATTTTAAAGTTGTCTCTAAATATAGATTTAAAAAAAAAAAGTATATACAAAATATACATAGATAACACCGAAAAGGCGCCAGATGAAAAGCTCCATTTTATGCCGACTTGTCATTGTAACAGTCATAGCTATTTCCTAGCTGTGGAGGGTTTGTGTAGGTCACCTTACTAGGTCAGGGATAGGGTTGGCACAAAGTTGTCATCTGTAATGTTCTGTGTACATTTAATGTTATAAATCATAAAAATGTTTGCTATTCTTTAACTTTCGTATACTTCAGAAGTGTAACAAAATTTCACTATAATAATATTAGAGATTCACCCTTGCGCGACTCTTGTAAAAACCTTAACGGACCTGTTGATATATTTATTGGAATTCCATGCGATTACGCGGCGTTATTCCACATCGTTTGTGAAACGAAAAAACACTTTCAATAGACGATGGTTTATACACTTGAGGAATAAAACCATACTGTGAAATATAAACTAGGTACAAAATAATTAAAAACTTACAATTACACACAAAAAAATAGATAACATCAAAAAGGCGCCAAATCAAAAGCTCCATTTTATGCCGACTTGTCATTGTAACAGACATAGCCATTTCCTAGCTGTGGAGGGTTTGTGTAGGTCACCTAACTAGGTCAGGGATAGGGTTGCCACAAAATTGTCATCTGTAATGTTATAAATCATAAAAATGTTTGTTATTCTTTAACTCTCGCATAGTTCAGAAATGTAAAGAAATTTCAATATAATAATATTATAGATTCGTCCTTGCAACTCTTTTCAAAACCCTAACGGACCTGTTGATATATTTATTGTGATTCCATAATATGATTATGCGGTATTATACCTCGTTGCTATGTGCTGTAAAATGGATAATACACTTAAATTTACCATAACTTATAGATTTGAGAAATAAAATAATACTATGAAATATTACTTTCTACTTTATATTCAATTCTATTGTTAACTTAAGTTGAGACCTTACACATATGTTTGATGGTGATGATGACGATGACATCTTACGATGATGAATATGGAAATACATATTCAACGTTGTTTACTGTACTTCTCTTTACGGCAATTTAATAAGAATTATCATGAATTCGATTTTTTGCTTTTATTTTGTTGAAAGTAAACCTTGATGAAAGTGAAATCTATAAAATAAAACCTTTTCAGTTTAAAGCTTTTTAGCGTTATTTCCGTTTTGAATCCTCACAGTACTGTCGCTGTTATTTGTAATATTGTATTTTTAACACTTAGATAAAGCAGTTCTTCAGCTTAGGGGTACTATATAAATTACAAAAATAAAAATCATTATTAATACCAAAATTGGTGTTGGATGTCAAGGGTGTTATCAGCAATAAATAAGATTTGGTTAATTATTATAATTATACACCAGAGAGATAATAATTTCCGTTGTGATAGACCATTATTCGTAATTAAAAAATGTACTAATAAATAAAAAATATTTGCATATGTATAAAAATAAACTTATAAATACATTAATAAACAACAGTTAACATCAAAGCCTGAAAAATAGTATTTGCAGGGTAGATCTATCTAGATAAAACAAATTAAAATAATAAAATGGCTCCAATAATTGTGAAAGAAATATCTTTTAACCTTAATATCAGTATTCCTTATCAAGTATACCAATATTAAGGTATTAAAGTGAACTTACATGAACTTGCTTTGAACCATTTCTCTTATACCGTATTGTGAGCCATATTTCTGAAGACATGTCATGAATTTAAACTAGCAGCCATTACTTTAACAAACAACATGTAAAAATAATTTAATTAAATATAAATATTGCTTTGACGATTAATGTGATAATATTATTTAAAAAACCTGAGCCGTTGTTTAAAAATATGTGTTATGTGGTAATGTTATAACATATATCATCGTATATAAGGCACGTGTAAATAATATAAGTGTGAGCGTCACATATACAGACACTCGAGACAACTTGATTACATACTCACTCACCTGCGATGAACTAATTAATATTTTATACTACCCTACCACGGCTTTAGAATTCGGTTCAGACTGAAGTTAAATATTTACTATTTTATTGCAATTTTTGTTTTACAAATAAGGAATTTATGGTGTTCTGTATTATTAAATTAAGTAATTCTAAAGGAATAGAGAAATTCCTTTTATGTACCTATCTACTATTTGTGTTAAATTATTTTCTCGAGAAGGTTAAGTTTTCTTTTATATAAACGAGTGTCAGGCCTGAGATATATTTACCATTTTGAAACCATACCATTTGAATTCCATTTTTTTTTTATTGATGGCGTGTAAATATGCATTATTTCCAGAAAAGGTCTCGATGTGTTACGTATTAAAATGCAACTTTTTTATCTACTTTATTTACCTACTTATTAACGTATTAAGGTTATACTTAAAGCGGTTATGGTAACTTTTAATATATTATCTGTTATTATTATTTTTTATATATAAACTGTAGGTATAACCATGCAGTCTATCCTTGATCAATAATGCTGATTGGTTGACTTTTTAAACATTTATAAATTTGCCGTGATTTCTATGATATCTGACTCTTTTATGTGTCAACCCGGATAAGCAAATCGCCAAACTAATTATTATTAACTTTCTCTTTTGTTTACTTAAGACTAAATCTGGGCTACAAATTAAGTTTATGACCAACTCAACAAAAAAGTTAATATAAAATCAAATTTTAAATTCCACAGTAATATTTTATTCCTGAAATCTATAAGTCGTCGTAAATTGAAAAGTGTTTTTCGTTTCACAGCACACAGTGGCGTGGAACAATGCCGAGTAATCACATGAAATCTCAATCAATATATCAACAGGTCCGCTCCGGTTGGGACTAGGGTTGCGCAAGGGTGAATCAATTATGTGATTGTTATAATAGTAAACATTTTAATATTATATGATGTTAAATGTACACAGACTATTAGATATCATAATTTGGTGACAGCCCTATGTAACAGACACAGCTAGGAAATAACTATGTTTGTTACTTTGCTAACTGGGCATAAAATGTTTTTGCTTTGGGGCTTTTTCGAAGTTATATATTATGTTTATTTTGTATATTTTTTTTGTAGGGTGATTGGTATTTTTTTTTTATATAATGATTAAAAATATATTACAATAATAACAATGTTTATTTTGTATTCTATACTTTTAGACTACCCTAATTAGCTTTACTGAAAATGATGGTTAAGAAATTTGAGTTATAATAATATTATCGATTGACACCACTATATTATCGATTAATAACTCTGCTTCAAACTTTATCTAGTACTTTATCACACGTGAAGTTGATATTAAGAAAACTATGCCAATAAAAAAAGAAATATTTATCACATAGACATTCTTAGCAGCATTTAATTTTAAAAAATGTACAAAAAGGTACTTAAGAATTTAGTTTATATATTAAACAACAAAATAGAAACTGTGGTTTATATTTAAAAAAAAATATGAATAAAATATGTAGATTTTAGTACCTTTAAACTATATTTTTTGTACATAATCGACGTGTCATGGTAACGACTCCGTGATTTATTAGACAGGTTGAATAGAATGAGTTTGAACTCAACAAAAAATATTAACGAAAATATATCACGTTCGGTATATTTTTTTATAATTTTGATGATCAAATAATAACAAATGTGAAGATTTGTAGTAGCATTTTTTAACTATTTACAATGCTTTCACTGTTAGGACAAAATATACACTTATTATATTTTTTCATACATATTAATATAACCAGTTGGTAGTAGAAGGAGGATATGTGAAATTTCTTATATTTTGACTTGTATAATTTGAAGAGATGTCAAAATACCCATCCATTGATGTATAAACTATACATGAACAAATTTATATAATTATTTGTCAACGTTTATGCACGACGTATTGCATAAAATTAATAAAATAATTATTTTTTTTTTTGTTTTTTAATCTCTACTGCCAATAGTTGCTTCGATTATATAGACGTGTGAATCATGTAAGCTGACTATTATTAAGCTGAGCTGAAACTGTTTGTTATTATGTCATCGTCACTAAACATGTATTTGATGTATTGTGTCAAAGTGTGATAGTCTGTCTATCACGTTTCATGAAACATTTGAACAAATACTTATTTTAGCAAATACGCAAATAAGTTTTAAATCAAAGTCAAAAA
Source organism: Napeogenes sylphis (assembly GCA_959347405.1). Taxonomy (NCBI): domain Eukaryota; kingdom Metazoa; phylum Arthropoda; class Insecta; order Lepidoptera; family Nymphalidae; genus Napeogenes; species Napeogenes sylphis. The sequence goes on along the minus strand of OY365788.1, from coordinate 20,351,061 downwards.
TTCTTTATTTCATGAAAATGTTTCACATTTATTTGGACACGTCAAAAAACAAATGTTGCAAAAAAAATAGCAATATAATAATCAAATAAAAAAAAAGGAAATTTTTTATAATATATTAACTTAACATTTTTACTTGTAAAAAAAAAGCCCGTTCAATTAGTAGAGCTCATGAGAAGAGTAGTTATTATGAGAAGTAAGTATGTATACTGATCAACATCTTATGTCCGTTTAAATAAAGCCTTCTCGCAGCTTCGTCGTATCACTTGATACCTTTTCTATTACTCCGTAATAAAATCCTTTCATCCGTAAGATTATGGATTATGAGTCTATCGGAAACAAATTACGTTTCTACATGAGAATCTACTTAAGAATAATAAAAGGACTCATGTGGTATAATATAAGGAACACGTTGAGAATACACAAGGTAATAAAAAAGAAGAAATTACTGACCCCTTTGAGCGTGTCTTTTTTTTGTGTTCGTATTTAATTTATTTGTCAAACTTATATTTATAAGCGACCTAACCGAAATGGAAATTTTATTTAATTTATTGATGGGTTAAATGTCAGTAATAGAAATATGTAATTCAATGAAAATTTCCATTGAATTATTTCTATTACTGACAATTATTTCTTTTAAATAGTTTGTAACAAAAAATGCTACAAATTAAAATTCATTACTCTTATTACAAGAAGTGTAATTAGGATTATAAATCTTCATCTCGTCTTACCGTGAACACGATTGCTGCAAAGCATTCGAAACGTCGGGTTAGATTTAAAATGTAAATTTAAAATTTATTCATTATACGCGAGTCAAACCTGTAAAAATAGTTTTATTTAAATAACTAAGAAGTTTATATAATACCTTTTTAATATACCTTAATATACCTTTCTGGCCGCGGCTTTGCCTGAATACATTCCAGTTTTAACAAAAATAATATTTATTTTTTCTTGCTACAATTCATATGCTTTCGACTTGCCAAATATCTCCATATGAAGAAAACTTTTAAATAATCACTATATTGATGAAACGATCAAATAATTATACAAACTGCAACCAAGTTCAACTGCAACAAAGTTCAGAACATATGATCCACACTTCTTATTATTTGTATTGTAAAGTATTTTTAAAAGGTTTGAAGTGATCCATTGACAAAAGCTTTATACAAATTATTATCTGTATTTAAGTCTTAGGGAAAGACTTTTCCAAACTTCAATCTAAAGTCTTACGTCATATAAGAAACTTTTATGCAAAATTTGAAGCATCAATGCCCAGCGGTTTCTACTTCACCTCGATTTAACAGTTGATCAACTCTGTCTTTAATGTTCAGATACCAGCGATCACTAGCTAGTGTCGTTGGAAAAAATGTTAGTTTCTTAACAAATCTGTGAAAGACTAAACACAATCATTGGCGTAAAATAATAATAAATAATATAACGAAATGTTTAGCCAACCCTTTGGTAGCAAAATTTTTTAGCTTCCGTACTCTTTCCAAATTTGAGATACAGATTCTCAAAAAAAACTCACTAGTTCTGTTACTCAGCTATGTTGGATGGAAGATCCAAATTTTATGTACTTCTTAAAAAGGTAGAGAGTTCAAATTAATTGGCAATCACTATTGCCAATTAATTTGAACTCTCTACCAATCCTACAGGAGCACCAAAAATCCTTAGATTTAAATATTATTATTGAAGTGAAACTTCTTTATAAGGGTTGGAAAAAAAATTAGTGTAAAATTTTTCCGTTACGCGTCACATTTTTCCGTTGCGCGCCATCTTTTTGAAGTGAAACTTCTTTATCGACAGATGGGATAAAATTTTATAGCAATGTCAAAAAATTATGACGTTTTTCTGTTACGCGCCATATTTGTAGTGAAACTTTTTCATCGACGGATGGGAAAAATTTTATAGCAATGTCCAAAAATTGTAACGTTTTTCTGTTACGCGCCATCTTTATTTTTGCCTAAACTTTATCTAATTTAGCTTAATTAGCCATTCCTGTAAAGTTGTAATTAGTGAACCATTTTTCAAAAAATTATGCCATAAAGAAGTTTCACTTCTTACATGTGTACACTAATACACACACATCTTTTTTTTGTGTGGCTATACAGAAGTTGAATTATTGTGTTATTAGATTTGTCTCTACATTCCCGAAACTTTTCGTTACAATATTTTGATGAAAAGATTGTTAGGTATCTTGCAAACTTATAAAAAGCTTAAAATAAATCTTGTCTTGTATTTCATTAACCCAAGCCTAGGTATATATATATATATATATATATATATATATATATATATATATATATATATATATATATATATATATATATATATATATATATATATATATATATATATATATATATATATATATATATATATATATATATATATATATATATATATATATATATATATATATATATATACGAGTAGGTACTAAACAATAATCATACCTACATAAAAACTTCAAGTGTAAAAAAAGACAACGATTGTAGGCCTACTTTCGGTGGAAGGGTTACACCCTACCCTCCATAACCGTTATTTAAAATATATCTCTCATGTATTAAAAACAACACGTGTATAATCGTATATAAAATGTATAAACGATATCATAATGTTCGGTCAATAAAGCCCTCAGGCGTCTGAGCGTCACAGCTCTGGACTCGAGGTAACTAAATAAATACTCACTCACCTGCGATGAACTAATTAATATATTCCCTGCCTAGGATTGAATTATATTTTATTTACCGATTAATTATACATCGAAACTAGTTCGATAATTATGTAGAGACGAATGCTTAAGTATACTAAACAGATGTATAACTATGTTTAAACTGTATCATCAGATTTAATAGTTTAATAGTAATAGTGATATCACTAATTATATACTTTTTGGGTAAGTGTATTTTCTCCAAAAAGAAAAAGCCCTAGCTTCTGTATGAAATACCTAATGGCTGAGTGTCAGACATAAGTTATATTTTCAATTTACCCGAAGATTGAAAATGTCAAGGCCATAATCGAGTTTTTAAAACGATGGCTAGAAATATCCATCATCTCCAGCGAAATGTCTCTGTATTAGATGTTAACAGATAGTTACTTTTTATCTACTTAGTTTATTTACGTGAAGGTTATTATTAAAGAGGATCCATTACTTCTTCAATTTATATTTATTCTTAAAATTAATGTAGAACTTTTATTTCATAGATAAACAATGTTTATTTTTTTACTTCACGAGCATAATAGCTCCTGAGATTTTGATGACATTTGACACAGTTTATATCAACCCAAAACAACATGTTACAGAACTAATATCGTATTTCTTTGGTTGTTACCAATGTTCTGTCGCATGTTGATGTGCCAACCGGATAGGCCGTGACATAACTTTGGATAAGACAGGGGGTTCAATGCTTGACTTCTCATTTCCAATGTTTGGAGGGCAGCACTTGGCTTTAGTCTTTTTGCTTAGATTTCAACTGGCATTGTTGATGGAGTTCCGTCACTCGGTACAAACGGTTACTATCTCGCCGAATCGTGATCGGTTTTGACGTCGTGGGTATCCGTGGCTCGTGATTTACCATCGTGTAGAATGCTTTAAAGTGAATTCAATATTTTAAAATGTCTAATTCACGGCACCAGTATCTATCGGTCACTGGTGTTCTACAACTAGTAGCTATGATGTGACGAGCACAACCTGCTGTTGGACGTCCTCTTGAAATGACTGTAATATAAACAGTTAAGATTCTACTAAACTACTGCCACAAACAAACCAAAGTATTGATTTTTAATATAAAAATGATAGTATTTTTTTGTTTTCTTTTTATATTAAACATTTCTCGTCCGCAGTGAAATTCTTGGGTGGAACTGTACACACACACACACAAACATTTCACTCCTCCCTTTACCTTATTTTGTATTATTATTTAAAAAAAAATTAAATAAAATACTCTTAATGGTAATTTGTGTCATGGTAATTATGTATAAATATATAAATAGTTATTTGCTAATTTATTATTTCTTTAATTTAGTATGCAACAATAATATCTTCTTGCTACGGAGATCTCCAGAAAACAATAAAATACAATTATCTTCAAATAAGACAAAATTAATTAAGTAGATACACATTAACAATATATTCTGTTTGATTTTTATCCACTCGATTATGTACAAAAAATGTAAAAACTTCGTATACGTAATAAAATCAAAATTAGATAGATTTTATAGATTTTTACTTTACAATTTTGAAATTTCATTGAGGAAATAAACAAGTAATAACATATTTTTGACACTTTTAACATCGGAAATTAACGCATCCGGAATGTCCGTACCATGTCAACAGATGACCACAGCCGGTGCAACCTGATCGAAACATCAGGCAAATAAAAAGGTATTTGATATTTCGAAAGCGCTAATTCCCGATTTTTAAATAACTATATATAATGTGACGCGATAGCTTAAAAATTAGTACTTCTAACATCGTCTATATTTGAGGTGCTTTATTTTGGTTCGCATAGTTCTCATAATATCAAATTCTCCAGCGATGAAGTAAACCTATTGATAGACAATATAGAGGTATTAATAAATACTTATTACTTGAAATTTTATAAATTATTTTTAACCGAAATTTTGGCTAAGGATTACATTAGGATAGCCTACAAATATATATTATAAAATAAGTATTTTTTAAAATCAACATATACTTTAAACGCAACTAATTGTTAAACTAGTTTAACATATACAAAAAAACTGCAAAAAATATGACATAGTAATAGATGACATCGTAAAGACACTGGAGCTAAAGCTCTATATTTTGTAGAGCTGAAAAGGTAACATGGCCATTTTGTAGCCGTAGAAGGGTTTGTCTAGGTCACCTAACAAGGTCAGGGGTAGAGCTAACATAAAATTGTGATCTCTAATGATCTTTGTACATTAAACATTCTAAGCTATTAAAGTGTTTACTATTCTTTAATGTATACCTCGGAAGTGTAATTTATTATAACATTATATTGATTGAGATTTCATGTGATCACATGGCATTGTTACGACTGTGTGCTGTGAAATGGAATACACCTTAGAATGTATGAATGTTTTATAAAATATTTCTTTGAAACTTAAAACTTGTTTTTAGATTAACTTTGGCAATGACATTACGTTACAGACGTTAAAAGATAAAAATAAAGACATAACAGTGCTACTTCCATTTGTATTCAAATAAATATACATTTTCTGATGAATGTCATTCTCCATTAGTTATACCATAACATGATTTATTGTAAATTTATATCTTGAGTCAGTTTTCAGAATGGTTTCGAAATACTTGGAATATATATTGACCGAGTGAAAATATGGGATTGTCTTGTTAAATATCACCTTGACTGGGTATTGGTGACGCTTTAGAAAGAAAGAGATTTTTAACATTACATGGAATGTTGGAAAGATTAGTTTCGAGGTGAAAGTATTTTTTAAAGATAGTACAAAATAAAGTAAAAGGAGGAGTGAAATTTGTGTGTGTATATAGATACAGTACCGCCGAAGAATCAAACTTGAAAACTTTAAATACCTATATACCTAAAATACATTAGCATAACCATTTCATTTTCTGTTGGCTGCGTGGTGCCAAATCCCCTCGCCCATCCATTGTGATATAAAGGATGGACAAAGTTCTTATCACTACATATCGCGACAGTTTAAAAAGTACTATTTGTGAAGGAACACTGTTGTTTTAAAACCTGTTTCGTTATTCTTTTAACGTTTGGTTGAATACATTATTGTGCAAATTTACCTGAATGAACAGGCCTCGATGTGAAAGACCAAAAGGTAACCAAACAAAGGAAGTGCAATTTACTACACATGGCCCAGAATACTATCAAGGGCTATGATGGGATGAATTTTCAACTAGCAGACACTACGTTTGTTTAACACTGTCCTTATATATATTTAGAATACTCAGAGTGATTGTTTTAATACTTCTTGAGTAATGTTTGAAAACTTCTTGAGTACTGAAGGAAATACGAATATGATCGTATAAGGGCATGTGTAAATCATATAACAATTTTCGGTCAGTATAGTCTTCGGGCGTCTAACAACACAGTTGAGGAATCGAGGCAATTCGATTACATACATACTCACATATATACATACATACTCACATATATACATACATACTCACATATATACATACATACTCACCTGTGATGAACTAATTATATTTTACTGCCTCAGCTTTAGCGTTCACAAGCGTTATATTTTCGGATAATTTTGACATCGAACTCGTGGACACGAATGATTATGTATATACTAATGTATATTTAAGAATAAGAAATCTATACATACATATAATCAAATTGTTTTATTTATTTATTTATTTGGTACACCAACGATTGTTACAATATTACTTATATCTAAGGTAAAAAATAAAAATGATACTTAGTTTTATTCGAGTTAATTGCACAATCAAATTACAGGTATACACCACATGCTTGTTCATTTTATGCATATAGATATAACAAAATTTCTTACTAATTTATGTGCTAAATATCAAGAGTAATAAAAATAAATTAAAATCAATTAATATATCTTATGGGCTATTGCTTATAAGGGCCACGTCCAATTGTATTGTTTCACAGATTTTACTATTCATACTTCACTTTTATATCCTTATATTTAATCCTTCCTTGGTACTATACAGCAGCGTCTGTCAGCGAATATCGTCCTAACCGCAGTTTATATACCCTTCTTTATTAACTCCCTCTTCACATAAACAATAATCATAGTCAAATCATCTACTTCTCGTCTTAATGGTTCTCACTTTTCTAGCTTATTCAAGTATTTACTAATCAAGCAAATGTCCCTCCTCACATAAATAATAATCTTAGTCAAATAGACTACTTTAAGCATACGAAAATAACCATTACTTGACATAACTATTCTAGATATTACCATTTAAGTTAATTTAACGATTTAAATAATTACACCTTATTGGTTCTTCTTATTACCGTTAAATTAGTAATTCATTAATTTATATGGATCAATATAGGGACCATCAAAATATTGAAACGAATCAAAACATTACGAATTATTATAAAATAGTCGTTTAACAATAATGTAACCTAACATGCTATTTTAAATCTAAATAGAGACATGCTGTGTACATTAAACAATCCACTAAACTTATTGCACAACTCACAAATTCGTGATATTGGCGAGTTTGCACCCAAGACTGTTCTTCGAAAAGAACGAGAGAGTGGCTCAACTGGTTTGCGAGGCATGCGACGCGGGACTCTAAACATGTGTTTTTCCAAAAACTCAGAGCAATTTATATGATTTCTCATAATTTTATAAAATAAACAGAGTTCTTGTAAGTCTCGCCTGCTGTTTAAACTCTGCATTTTGAGTAACTCTAAAGCAATATCATAAGAGAGTGAGTTCTTACCTTTGTAGTGGTGGAAAACTAAATGTCGAACCAGCCGCTTCTGAATACGTTCTATTCGTAAAATATGACAAGCATAATGTGGCCGCCATACCACGCTACCATATTCGAGAACTGATCTAACCAGACAGTTATAGAGAGCTATTTTAGTTGATGAGCGCTTAAACGGCTTGATGTTTCTGATGACAAAACCTAATAGTTTGAAAGCTCTTCCTACTAGGTCATCAATGTGAAGTAAAAAGGTCATTTTATCATCCATAGTTACACCTAAGTCCTTTATTACCTTAATTTCCTTTAGTCTCATATCAATTATAAAATAGACTGACGGAATAGGAAATAATTCTGGTGAATTTAATGGTGAAATTAATTCTGGTGAAATTAATCTGGTGAATGAGTGATGTGAGCTCCATACCATTTCTTCCGCACCACTGCACAATAACATCGAAATCTCTTTGTAGAAGAGAAACATCTTCGTCTGTGTCAATAACCTTCCACAACTTAAGGTCATCAGTGTACAAGAAATCGACGGAATGCTAAATGAAGTAAAGAAGATCATTAACAAAGATGTTAAAAAGAATGGGGCCGAGATGAGATCCTTGTGGCACTCCGGAATTTATAATACGTTGTGTGGAGCTAAAACCAACCACTACGCAGAAATTTCTTTTTGATAGGTATGATTCTAACCATGATAACATGGGATCCACAATACCGTACGCCGACAACTTTTTTAAGATAATTTGATGTGAAACTCTATCGAAAGCTTTACTAAAGTCAGTGTACAGAGCGTCGACCTGTCCATTGTTATCAACATGTTTCGTAATCTCTTCTATGTATAAAACCATGTTTGTAATAGTCGATCTACCCTTGACAAAACCATGCTGATTTTCATTTAAATATTTATTAAATTAGCTTTGAAGTACAGGACAGACCAAAGTTACAAAAACTTTACCTAGAGTAGACAAGATAGAGATATGTCTGTAGTTACTTATAAGCTCAGGTTTTCCAGATTTAAATATAGAAACAACCTGCTCTACTTTCCAGATAGAAGGAAATATGCTTAATGTAATAGAGCAATTAAAGATAATAGTTCAACCAAGTTTTTGGCGCAACGGGTAACGAATAATGGTGGGATCCGATCATGACCGGTACCCTTAGATATATTTAGATTAAGCAATTTTTTAAGTATCTGTTTGCGGGATATATTAAGTGTCGACAAGCAATCACTAGAGGAAGCTAATGTACCTATCCAGCAAGCGTTCTCGTTGTGACATGACAGCAGGATAAGATCCAGTACCACCTCGCTTTGCTTTGATGTACGACCAAAATGATTTAGAATTCTTTGAAATTCCATCCTCTATTTTCTCCACATATGATTTATAGTTGGCTGAAGCTAATGTATTGCAACTTTTACCCAATAATTTAAATGATAATAGATCAAGAGGATTTTATATTTTTTATATTTTTGTCTGATCTTGTTTTTTTTCTTTAAGACGGTTTATTAGGTTTTTGCTGAACCACTGCGGATATTTATTCGTCTTAACTTTACACGAAGGAACAAAGTCATGAATAGCCTTATTTACTACCAGCAGGAACATTTCGAGTAACTTGTTAATATCTTTGCAACCATTAAACCAATACATCCAATAAACTTCGGCTAAATAACTATTAAGTCATAATTAGCTTTATAGAAGTTTGGCTTGTTGGAAGCGTTGTACTTCAATTTTGGCGGATCAAAATCAACTGATGAGATATCTACAAATAGAGGAGGGTGTAGTGGATCGATAGGACACAAAACATCAATAGCCTCTAACACTACACAATACAGTTCTTGTCAAAACTAAATCAAGAAATCTGCCCATATAATTGGTAATGCTATTAAATTGTTTCAAGTCGTTTAAGTTAAGCTATTAAATTGTTTCAAGTCGTTTAAGTTAACAAAGTCTACAAAATATTGTAAAATCGGTGACACGTGATATGATAAATCGCCTACAGAAACCCAATTCAAAGTTGATAAGTCGAAATCACCAAAGATACTTATATGCGAGTGGCATAGGTCAGAGATTCGATTGAATTTATCTGCAAAGCATTTTAATAACGACGAATTTGCTGGTGGGGGAAGATATACCGCACATAGTGCCAAAGGTGTTGAACCATCTATTAATACCCATAAATCCTCACATTGACTTTCCCAATCTTGTATCTTCTAGAACCGATGCGATTATTTACAGCCATCAATACTCCTCCCCCCTCCTCATATCTACTGAAGCCAGCAGATTTCCGTTCTCTTCTGTAGACGACGTATCTCCTATCAAACAACTCACAATTCAATAGGCTATTATTAAGCCAAGTTTCAGTTAATACAACAATATCATAATTAGACAAAAGTAATCTTTGCATAAACATATTAGTTTTGGTACGCAAACCTCGAACATTCTGATAATATACTGATAAGCTATTGAATTCTAAAATTAAATGCCCAGATACGTGCGATACAGTACCAGTGATATATTCAAGTTCCACCTTTATTTTATATTTTATATGAAATTAAATATTATATTTCAAAATTATAACGTAAACCATCTTACACCAAACTCATACCACACACACACACATTCATACACCCACACACGCACTTACACTCACACATACATGCACTCACACGCATATACACTCTCACACGCATATACACTCTCCCACGCAAACACACGCAACTAGAAATAAGGAATGCTATACTTAAGCCCGTTTTTGTTTTTATGTAAAATTGTGCATTCATTTTGTAATTATTGTTTTGGAAGAGCGGGTGTCTTCTGGTACAGGTAATTTTTTACTTAAAAGAAGGCCCCAGCCCTAACTAACACATGCATTATTAGAAACTGAAATAAAGATGATTATTATTATTATTAAATAATTCTATATCAATAAAGAAAATACTTTTTATGCGCTTATTTTGTCAATGTTTTCTCGAGATAGTGAATATCCTACATTAAAATGCTTAATGGGTTGAGTGTCAGACCTGAGCTATATTTAGCATTTACCCAAAGATTGAAAATGTCAAGGCTGAACTCCAGGTTTTTTAATCGATGGCGTGTAAACATTATTTCCAGTTAAAGGTCTCTGTATTAGATATTAACAGGTTATACGTGCGGCTTTTTTATATACTTTATTTATTTATAAAAAAGTTATTCAATTTTAAATTTATATTTAATATTATTACATAATATATATTAAATGTACAACGGGAATGTTAAATCATTGATCTCTTAACGCATTGATAGTTGCCAAGATTTTCATGACATCTGACAAAGTTACATGTCGACCCGGATCAGCAAGTTGTAGAACTAATATTAAGTATCATATTAAGTGGCATAAATTCAACGATAGTGTTTACTTCACAAAATTGTAGTCGAGATTACAATTGTTTCGAAATATATAATAAAAATAAATAAGTTCTTTAGTGATTTGATTAAAATCCGTTTTTGATTGTGATTATTGTTCCACGGTCTTAGAAAACGAAATTTAGAAGACAGTACAAAATAGTAAATAAATTAAAAATATTTTCTAAGGTTTTCTTGGGCTTCGAATTGAGACTTCAACTTGATTGACCTTATAGCTTTGTAAAATCTAAGACATATTCATAACAACTTAACAAGTTCTAAAAATATTTATCTAGTCTAGTAATTCACAGTTGGTCAACATTTCTTATCAGATTAGAAATAATTATCTATTTAAATTTAAATATATTAAATATATTTTAATGAAAAAAAAAAAATTTTTACTAAAATAAATCAAAACTAAAAATGACTAAGTAATTTTAATTCTATTAGTAATTTTAACTAAAAGTATGATATAAATACAGAATATTATTAATACGTAAGCCTCATTTCGGTTACTTTTTATAGTTATTGATTTTCCCTCAGGTCTAGTAGAATTAATAATAACCATCTGATCTTTACCTATATCGCAGACACGTGCAAACTCCAACTAAGTGCAAAACTTCGTATCATAAAACCGCTTCTAATTGCTTTCGTCTCTTGTTAAGTTATTTTAAAGGCTTATCCTTAAATACGTTTTTGTTGAATTAGATATTTAAGTGCTATGTATGTGGTACTTAAGTATTACATGTTCGTAATTTTGCTTGTTTCTTACGTTTTAGAAGAAAGAAATATAAATAATTTTTTGCAAGCAAAGATATCGGAGCCATAAATTTAGAGTAGAGATATGCGAGTAGGATCTACTACTACGGAATACTATGCTTATTCCTTTAAATAATATTTGGAGAGGGCTGAATTAGGGTATGAAGATTGCATACAAAATAATAATTTCGCATGATAAGGATATGAATAAAATATATATTTAAATTTTTAGTAAGAATTAAAAAAATCATTTTTTCCAGGTTTCTCCCAAACTTATAAAAAATTAAGGAAGGTTTAAATCCTTTGTAATATTTAATAACTATTATTATGAATCAAAACTATTAACTTTAAGAAAATATATACAAAAAATATGTTCACACGATCCGAAGCCCGTATTCTACAGATGTAGTACCTACTACATACCTATGTACTAAAATGGAAATTTGGAGATTTGGTCAATAAAAGTTGTTCAAAAAGATATTAAAACTTATAACACTTCAAGCTACAATTTGAAAGAGATTATGAAATATGGGTTTGACCGGTAATACCGACCGATAACCGCCCCGTTGGTCGACTGGTTAGCGTAGACTCCTAACGTGTCACGGCGTAATGGGGCTCGGGTTCGATTCCCGGCAAAGACCGGTATGGTTCCGTATAAGGAGTGTAACGTAAGTTGATGTTTAACTTTTTAGAGTTTGAAAATAGCATATTCAACCTTACTCCTTAGCAGATCCCGTTGGTGGTGTTTTTATAGTCTTCAGGGTCAACTTCTTATCATATCAACATATATAGAAGAGGAGTAACTTATTCTGACAAGAACTAATTTAATAATATTTTAGAGTAATTATTACGCAACAGTACAAGTAGTTTCTAATGATTTAAAGAAGTTAAAAAAAAGCCGCTCAGACAGCGACGGCATCCCACGCCTCTCCCGAAGGAGAGGTGAACGATCATCGAGGACTGACGACCGAGGATCATCGTCCGCCTCACGCTCAGGACGCCGCGCCACGCCTCATCAACGCGACTGGTACGATCTCACGTAGTGTGTAGATCTCGAGAAGAGCTTACTATAGAAATGATCCTATGAAGTAAGGTCTTACCGTTGGAATGAACTCTCGGTGAGGTCGTGTTTTGTGAAAAAAATCTCGACACCGCGATGTATATTTGACGTGGATTTTTGCCACGACATCTACCGGTGAACAGTATGCATCTACGCTGCGCAGGCGCAACAAACGGTTTGTATTGCTACTATAATATAAGGGCATTCCTCTTTAAGTTCTTCTTTTCTTACCTAAATGACGCTTTTATAAAAAAAAAATAGGTTTCTCCAATATTAGCATTTTTTGCTTCAATTACTTTTTTACTTTATTTTAGCTACAAAACTTAGCTCTGACGCGTACGATGTTAAAAAAATAAGATCTCTTATTGATTATTTTTTGAATTATTTGCTAAATATTCTATGCTGTTCGAAATATCGCAGCGCCGGCAAATAAAGAACAGGAGGTCAAGTTCTATCAAAATTCATGCAAATATTATTGTTTAAAGATATTATTATTATTACCTATCAAACAAAAAATAAAAAATAAAAAATAAATAAATAATAATTATAACTTATTTAATTAAGTAATAAGACTGAGGATAAGCAAATTAAATATATTAACATATATGATAAAGGTTGCCATGTCAAAGGTATTTTAGATTTATGAAAATGTTGTCTGTTTATTTGTTTATTCGTGCATCACGCAAACATGTTTATTGTACACAAAATATAAAAAGGCACATATTTTTATTAATGCTTCGTAGTAAGACACAAGCACATGAAGATTGTACCTGTTTTTAATCTACTCAATCTTATTTAAATGTAACATCCCTTGACGTATAACTAACCTCAACATATTTTTGAATTACAGATCGAAGATAGTATTTTATATGAAATAACAATTAAATTATGTATTTTTTTTTAAAACCACATCCTTGCTTGAGCAGTCTGTTCGACTAATCAACAGCCAATAGATGAACTGTTGGCAGTTCTACTGTCACTAGGGTTGCCAACCATATTTTATAATAAAGTATTATACTTTGTTTTTGGTAATAATACATTATACTTGCATACAAATAAATTATAGAAAATTACTTTTTTTCCAAGCTTTACTGCGATTCATAGAACAAAACACTTAATAGGAGATTTATGGGTAACTATTTAACATATAAGTTAGAACAGATGATGGAAACAATTTATAATTACTGAACTAAAGGTATCTAACATTTAATTCAGTCAGTGAGATAAATATTTAACAAAGTTATCAGTATTTTTCACTTTTTATTGATAGGAGCTTGAGTTATATGACAAAAAGGTTTAATTTTAGAGCACATAACTGGCTTTTCATACATTCCTATAATTCATTGAATGATTACGATGATGTATTAAAATATAATTATATTTGAACATTTTGAAATGGTACCAAATTTAATTAGAAACAAATTGTTTATCTATTGAAATTTCAATGTATGTTGATTGTCAAACAAGCTTTAAAACATTAAAAATATTTTTAAAAATGTTAGCTTGTGCTAAAAGCACACAAAATAAGTTTTTACGGCATTATAAGTATAAAATTTAAAAAATAATTTTTTTTCTTACCAATACTATATTTTTTGCTTCATTTTTTTTTCTGAAACAAATTTATACGTTTTTTTCGTCAACAAAAATTGGCAACCCTAACTGTATATTTGTTTAAAATTTCACGATTTGTATTCATATTTTTATACTGTAAGCGGGACCTTATCGCGTACTGTTTTAATCGAAGTATTTACCTCAACTGTCGACGTTTCGGCCGTAATGCAACGGCCGTGGTTACGAGTATACTATACTACTACGAGTATACTATACTACTACTACTATATAGTATACTGATGCTCCATGGTGTCAACCATGGAGCATCAGTATACCGTCTCGTAGCCGCGCGAATTTTTCGAACTACCCGCGGTTGATCTTCATCATTTTTGTTCAAAACACTCAGGTCGCGACACTTAACGCTCACAACAACCGACGTCTTATCCGAAGATTCATAACGACGTCGACATTTCCCGATAACCGGATTCCACGAAGCCGACATATATCCGTCCTCCCGGTTAAATTTATTGTATTTCCTGATTTCAACCGCTTCACGTAGCATCCTATTATAGTAATGACGTTCAGTGGAGAGGATTTTCGAGTTGTGAAGTTCGATCCAGTGGTTCGGTCCCGATCGATATTTGGCGATTCTTAACTGCTGCTATGTGCTTCTTCACAGCTATCGTACGCTCATTTTGACCGATATAGGAACTACCGCAACTGCAGTCAACCTTATAAACACCAAGTGTTTGAATCGGTATCACATCGTTAGCCGTTCTAACAAATCCCGCGTTCTTAGACGGTGGCATGAAATAGGTCTTGATGGAAAGCCGGTCCTGCACTGCACCAAGCTTAACTGTTATTCTTCTTACGTATGGTAAGAACACGGGTTGTCTTGAGACGTCTGGACACTTTTCTCTCACTCTTCGCCGTGGTTGGTTGGTAGAAGGGTTCCTACACGATATCCATTCCGCCGCAGTACCTCCTGAACATGTGATAATTCTTCATCCACGAGCTCAGGGTCACACAAGTCCCGTGCTCTGTTGACCAGTGAAGTCACAACGGATTGCAAATGTCCGAATGAAACGTCCAGAGTCAGGGTAAATACTTCGATTAAAATAGTACGCGAATAAGTTCCGCTTATAGTATAAAAACAACCCTAACTGTCACATAGTATGCTAAGCTCATTTTTTTTAACTCGTTAGTTATACAATATTTATTTTTATTAGATACTTCTCAACTGCCCCTGATTTTGGAAGGCTCGAGCAAGAAGTTTGTAATAAAATAAATAACAAGTCTTGGATTATTAAAGTACCAAAAAAGCTAACAAATTATTTGAAAATATTTTTTAAATTCTTTTATATAAATTTTTACCTATTATCATATAAAAGCATTATGCTAAGCTAAACTAAGTACGGTAAGCTTATGCATATAGAATTAACATGTCTTATATTTTCTGATTCATTAGACACCGGACTCGTGGAGAAAAATGATTATGTATATATTATGTACTTTTACTATTTTTTTCTTTCATAAATAAGAAATCTATAAAAATACTTATAATAAAATTATTTCATGAAATAAAATAATTCTATATCAATAAAGAAAATATTTTTTATGCGCTTATTATGTCTTTATATTTTCTCGAGAAATTGAATATCCTACAAAAAATAACCAATGGGTTGAGTGTCAGACCAGAGCTATATTTACCATTTACCCAAAAATTGAAAATGTCAAGGCTGAACTTCAGGTTTTTTTAATCGATGGTGTGTAAACATTATTTCCAGTAAAAGGTCTCTATATAAGATATTAACAGGTTATATCATTTTAAATTTATATTTAATATTATTACATAATATGTATTAAATGTACAACGGGAAAGTTAAATCACTGATCGCTTAACGTATTGATAGCTGCTCAGATTTTCATGACATCTGACAAAGTTACATGTCGACCCGGATCAGCAAGTTGCAGAACTAATATTAAGTATCATTTTAAGTGACATAAATTGAACGATACAGTGTTTATTTCACAAAATTGTAGTCGAGATTACAATTGTTTCGAAATATATAATAAAAATAAATAAGTTCCTCAGTGATTTAATTAAAATCCGTCTTGATGATGATGATGATGATTGTGATTATTGTTCCGAAAACGAAATTTAGAAGACAGTACAAAGTAGTCAATAAATTAAAAAAAAAAATTATAAAGTTTTCTTGAGTTTCGAATTGAGAATAGATGAGACTTCAACTTTTGACCTCATAGCTTTGTAAAATCTAAGAAATAACAACTTAACAAGTTCTAAAAATATTTATCTAGTAATTCCCAGTTAGTCAACATTTCTTATCACATTATAAATAATTATTTGTTTAAATATAGAAATAATTATTTGTTTAAATATAGAAATAATTATTTGTTTAATATAGAAATAATTATTTGTTTAAATAGAGAAATAATTAGTGTTTTCTAAGGTTTCCACGAGTACTACACATTGAAATAAAACTATTTTTACGGATTTAACTTGCGTATATTGAATTAAATTTTAAATTTACATTTTAAATCTAACCCGACGTTTCGAATGCTTTGCAGCAATCGTGTTCACGGTAAGACGAGATGGAGGTGTCTGTCAGTAAGTTAGTTAATTAGTCATCTACCTCCAACGGTTTCTAAGCTTCCGGGCGTACAGTTCAGGATTCACACAAAACGAACTAACAGTATCTTGAGGTCTTACAGTGCGGTCACAGACATGGGATTTTATATTTTTCAAAAGTGGGTCCCAGGTGTTAGATAATCCCCAACCATCTTCTCTATTAAAATTAGTATGTTTTTTAATTTCAATAGCCTAACGAACGAATGTAAATTTAAAATTTAATTCAATATACACGAGTTAAATCCGTAAAAATAGTTTTATTTCAAATAATTATTTGTTTAAATATATTAAATATATTTATGACAAAAAAAATATATATTTTTACCAAACTAAACAAAGACAGTGATTCAAGTGAAGGTTATCATAAAAAATTGTGTTAATTTTTATAAACCAAATCTAACAATGACTAAGTTAATTTTAATTGTATTAGTAATTTTAACTAAAAGTATGATATAAGTACTGAATATTATTAATACGTAAGCCTCATTTCAGTTACTTTTTAACCACCGACTAAAAAGAGGGGTGTTATAAGTTTGACCTCTCGTTGAATGCGGTTTTTTTTAATCGAAAGCTATGCTCGTCGAGATGGTTCTTAGTGATGTTTGATTGAAATATAAATTGTCGTCTCCAAGATATTGGCGTTTTATTCGTGCAGGGGAGAGGTTCTTATGCAATAATTAGCTGTTTGCGGCCAAACGCGTGGACAGATTTGAATGCGGTTTTATTTAATCGAAAGCTATGCACGTCGAAATGTTTCTTGTTCATGTTTGATTGAAATAGAAATAGTCGTCTCCAAGATATTGGCGTTTTATTCGTGCGGGGGAGAGGTTTTATGGAAAAATTTGCTGTTTGCGGCCAGATGCGTGGACGGATTTGAATGCGGTTTTTTTTAATTAAAAGCTATGCTTGTCGAGATGGTACTTATTCATGTTTGATTGAAATAGAAATTGTCGTCACCAAGATATTGGTGTTTTATGCGTGCGGGGGAGAGGATCTTATGCAATAATTAACTGTTTGAGGCCAAATGCGTGGACGGATTTGAATGCGGTTTTTTTTAATCAAAAGCTATGCTCGTCGAGATGGTTCTTATTCATGTTTGATTGAAATAGAAATAGTCATCTCTAAGATATTGAAGTTTTATTCGTGCGAGGGAGAGGTTCTCATGCAATAATTAGCTGTTCCCAGCGACGTCGCCAAAAGGACGAAGGCCAAAAGGTTTTTACACTTACTTACTGAGGTAAAGTACTTTATTAGGGATAACGGTTGCCCGTGACTCCGTCCACGGAGACTGTAAAAATATATTATGATCGTAGTCATAAAGAATCACGGGCAACAGCTAGTGATAATAAAAATCCCTTCATCATAGTGTTATTAGTGATTGTAAATCATTTTAACTCTTAATGTTTATATTTATTAATATTCGTATATATGAAACCTACCTACCCATATGAAAAAGTCTTGAATCATGTTACTTAATACATTTATAATTTATTACATTGTCGAAACTTTCACGTGGATCCTTATTTTATTAAATATAATATATATTTCTCGTATTAAATATAACCTTTGTACATCCTAATATAGGATTCTAATGCTAAAAGATTTTTTAAAAATTGGTCCCGTAGTTTCGGAGCCTATTCAATTCAAACAAACAAACAAATCTTTCCTGCTTAAACAATTAAAAGTTTTGTGTGTCTGTAGGTTCATTTAGTACAATTCAGAAACTAGTAACATAACTTTAAAAAGCAGAAAAAAAAAATAATTTAAAAAACCCCCGATAAAAAAAGCCTCTAAAAAGAGTAAAAATAATATTATTATGTACTTATTAAATTCGTTGCGTCGGGGGACCGTTTAATAAAGGTAGAAATTTAAATGCAAGTAAGTTAACAAGGCAAATAAAGAAATTACGATATAGAATCGTATAGTCTAAGTCCTCAATGATTAACTTCGTAATATATACACTATCAACATACGTACAACGGTCCCCCGATGCAACGACTTCAATAAGTACATAATATTATTTTTACTCTTTTTAGAGGTTTTTTGTATCGGGGATTTTTTAATTTTTAATGAAACTTTTTTATAGTTATTGATTTTCCCTCAGGTCTAGTAGAATTAATAATAACCATCTGATCTTTACCTACATCGCTGACACGTGCAAACTCCAACTAAGTGCAAAACTTCGTAGGGGGGCCGTCGCCGAGAACCTCCTCGTGTGCCCGTCTGTTTCCCTTGTTGCTCGGATTCGTCCGGTGGCATCGGAAGCGGTACGGGCCGGTGCTCCCTGGGCAACAACGGTTAATGTGATCCTTCGGGTTTGCATTAGCCGTTGGCTAATACTCGGCTCGGTCGGCCATGGGGGTTTGTGCCCGGTTCATGGCTGGCTGGCGGGCAGGCTGCCTTTCGGGGTGGTCTGTCTGCGAGGTGGGCTCGGGCCTTTTGGCCTGGGCACTAAGGGTGGGAAGGCGCAGGCCCTCTCTACCGGGGACAACAGCGGGTTCGCCCCGGGTACTTCTCTGTGCGCAGAGTGGACTGTGGGGCGGTCCCGTGGTTGTGTGGGGGGTACGTGGCGGTCTCTTTCTTGCTGAAAGGGAGGCCGTTGCGCTGATAGGGTGATGGCCCGGAATAGTCATCGTCAGGTACAATAGCGCTTGACGATGATTAGTCCGGGCGAGGTGGCGGCGGAGCTCTTCCTAGGGAGGGCTTCGTTGGCTGGACCACGTCCGTTTTCAGACGGGGTCCGGCCCCGGGAGGTTGAGTCGGATCGGGACACCTTCTTCGTTGAGGGAGTCCTGATTTGGCTCGGCCGGCTTGGGTGGAGGGCAGGGGAGCCCTTCGCCATTCAACAAGCCCCGGAGTGGGACGCGCTCAAGTAAACCGGGCGCGTCACTCCATGGAGGTGGTGGCTGCTCACGCGGCCTTCCGTCGAAGCAATGCGGTTGTGTGCGCAAGCGTTCCCGTGGCGCTCCATTACGACGGAGAGGTGTTGACCGTCTGGTTTAGTGAGTAAGAGTCTCACATAACCACTTCCATCTTCCCCAGGATGGAGGTGTGTATCCATGAGGATTCCAGACGTAAAAAAAAAAAAAAAAAGTGCAAAACTTCGTATCATAAAACCGCTGCTAATTGCTTTCGTCTCTTGTTAAGTTATTTTAAAAGCTTGTCCGTAAATACAGATTGTTCGATTTGATATTGTAAGTGCTATGTATGTGGTACTTAAGTATTACATGTTCGTAATTTTGCTTGTTTCTTACGTTTTAGAAGAAAGAAATTTAAATAAATATCTAAATAAATAAATTTAATTTAAATAGATATCCGAGCCATAAATTTAGAGAAGAGAGATGCGAGTAGGATCTACTACTACGGAATACTATGCTTATTCCTTTAAATAATATTTGGAGAGTGCTGAATTAGGGCATGAAGATTGCATACAAAATAATAATTTCGCATGATAAGGATATGAATAAAATATATATTTAAATTTTTAGTAAGAATTAAAGAATTCAATTTTTCCAGGTTTCTCCCAAACTTATTAAAAATTAAGGGAGGTTTAAATCCTTTGTAACATTTAATAACTATTATTATGAATCAAAACTATTAACTTTCAGAAAATATATACATAAAAAAAAGGTTCACACGATCCGAAGCCCGTATTCTACACATGTAGTACCTATTACATACCTATGTACTAAAATTGGAGATTTGGTCAATAAAAGTTGTTCAAAAAGATATTAAAACTTATAACACTTCAAGCTACAATTTGAAAGAGATGATGAAATATGGGTTTGACCGGTAATACCGACCGATAACCGTCCCGTTGGTCGAGTGGTTAGCGTAGACGCCTAACGTGTCACGGCGTAATGGGGCTCGGGTTCGATTCCCGGCAGAGACAGACATTTATGTGATGTCTGTATTTCTGGGTTTGGTCGTTTATTAAATATATTCTCAGTATTTATATGTGTATTTATATGTATTTCTATCGTTGTCTAACACCCTTAACACAAACAAATAATTTGCTTACTTAGGGGTTAGATCAATGTGTGTAATTTGTCCTGATATTATTATTATTATTATTATTGTCATTTATTTCATATTAATCTTATTATTTACATTTATACATATAACATTAAAAAAAAACAACATTATAAATATAAATATAAAAAACAGTATCCCGCCGACGTGGGCCTTACGACCAGTCCGTCGGTGGTTAGGACGACAGCGAAAGAAACTTCCTCACAATGCGTGCCGTACCCAAAACTGCTGCTCTTTGCATGTGCATTCCACACTCAGTATGAAGGAAATATTCTCTAAGATTGCATACCTCACGGTTGTGTAAGTTTTTGGCATTAAGGAAGCCGCGACCCCCACACTTCCGTGGAATATACAATCTCATCATTGATGAGCGCGGATGATGCATGCGATACATTGTCAATAGTTTTCGGGCCTTTCGATCCAGGGCATCTAATTCGGTCTGAGTCCACCTTAATATGCCGAAAGTATACATCAGCAGGGGCATTACCCAACTGTTGAATGCACGCACTTTGTTACCTCCTGACAAAAGACTTTTTAGGACTTTTGTCAAGCGGTTAAAGAAGCGTTCCTTCACTAGCTGTTTAATGTCCCCACTTAGTATGCCTAAGCATTCCGACATACTAAGGTATTTGTAGGATTCGGTTTCAGAGAGGGATCTGAGGGACATTGTCTCCGAGAGTTGTAAATATTCGCTATTTACAACTCGGCCATTCTGCACATGTGCAACCGCGCATTTATCTACACCAAACTCCATCCTAATGTCATTACTAAACGTTTGCGTAACGCTTAGTAATGATACCAGATCTGCTTTATTTGGTGCAAATAATTTGAGATCGTCCATGTACAAAAGATGTGAAATGATCTCACTCCCTCTGCGAAAGCGAAATCCCAGTTTTGAATCCCTAAGCAACGTGCTTAAGGGGTTCAAAGCCAGGCAAAACTATCACCCTGGAAAATACCTCGCTCAATCCTTACAGGTTCGGAAGTAAGAAGACTTCCTCCGCCCCCTGGAAGACAAAGGACCGTTGTCCATTGCCTCATACATGAATCAAGAAAAGCGCATAGATCTGTGTCAATCTTATACACTTCTAGTACTTTTCTCAACCACGTATGAGGCACCGAATCATAGGCCTTTTTATAATCAATCCAGGCGGCGGAGAGACCCTTCTTACCTCGGCGAACCTTTTCATTAATGGCCATGTCAATAAGGAGGAGCTCCTTAGTACCACGAGACCCAATCTTACATCCATTTTGAGCGGGATCTAAAATGCTGTTTGCATACAAATGTGTGTTTAATTTTGAAGTCAAAATGGATGTAAGAAGCTTATAAATTGTTGGTAAGCACGTGATAGGTCGAAAGTTCTTTGGATCCGTGATACTACCAGACTTGTGGAGCAGAAAGGTCATTCCTGTTGACATAAAAGATGGTAGGGATCCGGACACGATGGCTTCCTGGAATTGCCCAGCCAAACGTTCGTGTGAAGACCGCAGCCATTTGAGCCAAAAGTTATGTAATCCGTCCGGCCCAGGACTTTTCCAGTTATGGGTCGAACGGATCGCATCCCTGATATTGTCTGGGCTTATAAATATAGCCTCCATTGGCTGCAGGTGTTCACACGCGCGCTCAACAACACGCATCCAGCCACCATCGTTGTGATTAATAGGCACCGACCAAATATTTTTCCAAAATGTGAACATTTCTTCCATATTTGGTAACTGCCCATCAATCACATTCGTAGCAGATTCCTCCCAGCTTCTATAAACCTTTCTTTGGTCACTTTGGAATATGCGATTCTGCTTATACCTATTTACACGTTGTTTATAACGACGGATACGATTTGCCCACGCACAAACTTTCTGCTTCAGGTAGTCTATACGTTCTGTTACATAGGCCATGTAATCCTGAGGTCTAATGCCAGTACCGGCAAAGGCCTGTGTAACATAACGCATGACTCTCGGCCGGATGTTTCCCGATCTGAAGCAGATTAACTTGCCAATAATGACCCTAGCTGCGCTGATACGCCGTTCAATCCTCACCTGCCATGCGGGTGTGTCCTCAGTGGACCGCACCACCCTATCAGGCTCAGGAAATCTGACACGGGCGGAGCGGCACGCTGCAACAGCTGCACAATAAAGAATTGAATGGGTATCAGTGAGACTATTGCTAGAACGAAGATAAGAGTCTAGCATGCAGTCTAGAGCCATTACAAGCGACATATTACGTCTATGCGTGGGAAAACGGGGCAACCGTGGTCTGTCGCGGGCTGGTATATCTTTAAATTCCAAAATCGCATCCTCCAAAGTCCTCCTTAATTGCTCATTATCTTGGGTACTTACGGTTGTAATCTCTACGCCCCCCACATCAGCATCTCCAACCACTAACCCTGCCACCGAAGGAGCGGACGATAACTGGGCTCGCGAATGGATGCTTTCGGTGGTGGATGCAGAGACTGTCACCTCGGAGCGAAGCCGGTCAAGTGCGGAGTCATCCAACGCACGATTACGTTGAATAAACCGCACCTGATCCGATAGTCGTTGGGCCGAAACGGTCAACTCTGGTTCAAGGACCTGAAACAAAGACAGCAAACGGGTTCGCCACGCAGTGAGGTTAGTGCCACCCTCTGTCGCCCTATAGTACGCTCGCATGACATTTTCGTTCATATTTTGCGTCCATTTCATGCGGCGCACTGCACCACCGACGGCGGGGGCCGAACGCGGGGCGGATGCCCCAGTAGGCCCCAAGCGCGGCAGCGGTGGCCTCCCACGACGCGGCGCTGGTGCTCGGCGCGGCGCTGGAGGCGGCAGCTCGTCGTCACTGCTCGACACGATTACCTCAGGAGGAGTTGCGTACTCCTCCTCTGATGACGTGGAGCTGTTGGGTGCGACGGGCTGCGGTGGTGGGCTTGCGTTTATGTTTCTACTCCTTGTGATCATTATTATAGTATCTATTTTCACATTGTCAACAGTTCACTTTTTTCAGGTACTTTTTGTAAGTTGTTCACAGTTGTGTACATAGTATTCTTTTTTTTTTTTCGTTTATTTTGCATTTTGTAAACGGAATTAAATGATTTAAATATGCTTAAAACTGGATTTTGAAAATAAATATTTTAAACAAAAATTGACATTTAAAAATGTGACCATTCCGTGTCACTTACCAAGGAGTATTTATTATTTTTATTATTATTATATTAGTACGTAGATTTAAGCAAAGAGCTCTCTCTTAGGAAACATAAATATTTATTTATCTTTGTAGAGTAACAATATCTATACTAATATTATAAAGCTGAAGAGTTTGTTTGTTTGAACGCACTAATCTCTGGAACTACTGGCCCGAATTGAAAAATTATTTTTGTGTTGAATAGTCCGTTTATTGAGGAAGGCTATAGGATATATAGCATCTCGCTGTGACTTAAAGAAGTCAAGCAGCAATGAAAAATGCTGCAAAAACGGAAAAAGATTTCTTTTTTGAGAGCTTTCCTCGCGTGCGCTGAGGAAACACTAAAAACAATTATTTTTTAATACAGTTAATCTACAGTTCACTTTTGTACCTATAAAATGAATCTGTTGCCAGCTTCAAAGTTCATAATGAGCACAAAATATTTATATCTAAAATTATATATACTTAAATTATATAAAAGGCAGTCTGGCATCAGATCTATTGTTATTAAGAAGAACGTCTTTTAGAATTTCTGTATTCATATATTAACAACTGTATTGATAGAAGAGGGTTTTCCACAAACTTTAACCACATAATATTGTGGTTAAAAGCAATGTACGAGATATAGACGAGGTAGATTCAATGTCTGCAAATGAATTGTGATATTTCCTTTCATGAGTACATAGACTTCGTCTGTAATATAAATGTATATATCTACTGTATATTAAATTCATAGTATGGCAGTTAATCTCTCCAAACACGTGGCTGGCTTAGACTTTTATCTCTATTATCTAACAGTACCAGATAAGAAAAATATAAAATATTGTTACAAAAGATATTATTCTTTAATCTAGCCACATTATTTTTACTAAAAAAATGCTTTTTGAAAGTTTTTCATGGCTGCCGATTACTAGTATAATCTGTTTACGAAATTAAGGACATGCAATAGATGTAAAGACGAGTGAGGAAATAATGTGCTCGCTACAGGGTATGGTTCCGTATAAGGAGTGTAACGTAAGTTGATGTTGATGTTGATGTTGTTTAACTTTTTAGAGTTTGAAAATAGCATATTCAACCTTACTCCTTAGCAGATCCCGTTGGTGGTATTTTTAGAGTCTTCAGGGTCAACTTCTTATCATATCAACATATATAGAAGAGGAGTAACTTATTCTGACAAGAACTAATTTAATAATATTTAAGAGTCATTATTACGCAGCAGTACAAGTAGTCTAATGATTTAAAGAGGTTTAAAAAAGCCGCTCAGACAGCGACGGCGTCCCACGCCTCTCCCGAAGGAGAGGTGAACGATCATCGAGGACTGAAGACCGAGGGTCATCGTCCGCCTCACGCTCAGGACGCCGCGCCACGCCTCATCAACGCGACTGGTACGATCTCACGTAGTGTGTAGATCTCGTGAAGAGCTTACTATAGAAATGATCCTATGAAGTAAGGTCTTACCGTTGCAATCAACTCTCGGTGAGGTCGTGTTTTGTGAAAAAAATCTCGACACCGCGATGTATATTTGACGTGGATTTTTGCCACGACATCTATCGGTGAACAGTATGCATCTACGCTGCGCAGGCGCAACATACGGTTTGTATTGCTACTATAGTATAAGGGCATTCCTCTTTAAGTTCTTCTTTTCTTACCTAGATGACGCTTTTATAAAAAAAAAATAGGTTTCTCCAATATTAGCATTTTTTGCTTTAATTACTTTTATACTTTATTTTAGCTACAAAATTTTGCTCTGACGCGTACGATGTTAAAAAAATAAGATCTCTTACTGATTATTTTTTTAATTATCTGCTAAATATTCTATGCTGTTCGAAATATCGCAGCGCCGGCAAATAAAGAACAGGAGGTCAAGTTTTATCAAAATTCATGCAAATATTATTGTTTAAAGATATTATTATTATTACCTATCGGAATATATATAGGGTCATTTCGCCTGTTTGCGTCCATCGCCAGTTTGCGTCCATTCGACGGCTATCCTTTCATAAAATACTCGAAAATAAGTTCATGAACTTTCTAACAAAACCAAATGTAATTTCTGCCAATACCTCAATATATAGGAGATACACAGTCATAAACAAAATTTCCTTAAGCGCAATCCTTCCCTTTAAAAATCTTTATCTGAGCCACGGGACAAAAGACTGCGAATGTCTTAAATGTTAGTAAAAAAATAGTGAGTAGCAACACCACTCACGGTTAGTTTTACATTGTTTTATGTGAAGTTAAGGATACATACTTAGATGTTTCTAGGCCTTAATAATAAAGAAAGGAAAAACATAATTATGAATTTACTTAAGTTTTTTAATTGTTGACAGTTAAAATAAGGTGGACGCAAACTAGTACATACAAATTTTAAAAATTCCACTTTGCGTCCGCAGTGGACGCGAATTTTATGACCTATTATTTAGGACAGACCAGATTGCGTCCACCTTTGTTTTCTTGTTATCTATTTATAAAAGTAATTAAAAATGTATAGCTTATTTAAATTTAATAAAATTGTATATACCTACGATCAATAATATCTTAATGTAATTATAATAAAAAAAATTAACGTAATTTATTAACGGCACCTGATTGAACAAATTAGAAATTGTGAAATCACAGTGTATCAAGGTGCAACTCTGTAACTCATGACATGAATAAAAATGATTTTGCCTATACACCTTTTTGACAGTTACCTGTAGCTTAGTTCAATAGTGTTTTCAGATGAAGTTCTTATTTTACCACTAGAAAATATGGCAACTCATACTACACCAAGTCCTTAGAAAACTAAGCGACAAATATCAAAACCCCCTCCGACTGCTTTTATTCATTTAGCATCAACTGTATCACTATCTATTTCACCTATAGAAAAGCCTCCTAGTTTACAATCATCTTCATTATTTATTCAAGGCATTTCACATTCAGAAACCTTTGATCCATTTAAAACCCACCTGATGTTGGCTGAAATTTTTAGCATAGCAAGAAAATTTAATCAAAGAACTCCAGCGGCCATATCTTCGTCTGCATTGAGAAAGTATTATGAACATAAAGAGCAGATGGAGAAAAAAAACAAAGCAGTAAGAAAAAGAAATTAAGAACGAATAGAAAAAAAAACTTCAAGGAACTGCTCCAAAACGTAGGAAAAAGACACTTCCTGTTAAAGTCACAGTAGATACTGATACTCTGAAAAGAAAATTTACCAGCCGTGGATAGTACAAAGTGCGCTGAATGTAATGACATACTTATATCAGATGTAGATAAAGACGGCGAAGAAAACATTGGCTGTGACAAATATATAAGATGATATATTTGTTATTAAAAATATTTTAAAATTTAATTAGTTAAATATTTAGACATAAAACAATAAATTGTTAAAATCTAATCTTTCAGAATAATAATTAATAAAAATCTCCCCTACATTCTATATATAAGTTGGTGGACGCAAACTGGACATGAGTGGACGCAATTTAGATTTTATGGACGCAAACTGGGTAAATCGCCCAAATCTGATATTTATCACTTTTATATTTAAATCGTTATATCTTTCCACCAAAACTTTAAATGAATATAAAAAAGACTATATTATTAACACTGTACATAAGTTTTTATTCAAAACTAGTGCTAAATCATTTTTATTTTCTCTTTCAAAGTCAGCAACTCCACTAAATGGACGCAAACAGGCGAAATGACCCTATATATATAATTATTATAATTTCTTTAATTAAGTAATAAGACTGAGGATAAGCAAATTAAATATATTAACATATATGATAAAGGTTGCCATGTCCAAGGTATTTTAGATTTATGACAATGTTGTCTGTTTATTTGTTTATTCGTGCATCACGCAAACATGTTTATTGCACACAAAATATAAAAAGGCACATATTTTTATTAATGCTTCGTAGTAAGACACAAGCACATGAAGATTGTACATGTTTTCAATCTACTCAATCTTATTTAAATGTAACATCCCTTGACGTATAACTAACCTCAACCTATTTTTGAATTACAGATGGAAGATAGTATTTTATATGAAATAACAATTAAATTATGTATTTTTTTTTAAACCCACATCCTTGACTTGAGCAGTCTGTTCGACTAATCAACAGCCAATAGATGAACTGTTGGCAGTTCTACTGTCACTAGGGTTGCCAACCATATTTTATAATAAAGTATTATACTTTGTCTTTGGTAATAATACATTATACTTGCATACAAATAAATTATAGAAAATTACTTTTTTTCCAAGCTTTACTGCGATTCATAGAACAAAACACTTAATAGGAGTTTTATGGGTAACTATTTGACATATAAGTTAGAACAGATGATGAAAACAATTTATAATTATTGAACTAAAGGTATCTAACATTTAATTCAGTCAGTGAGATAAATATTTAACAAGGTTATCAGTATTTTTCACTTTTTATTGATAGGAGCTTGAGTTATATGACAAAAAGGTTTGATTTTAGAGCACATAACTGGCTTTTCATACATTCCTATAATTCATTGAATGATTATGATGATGTATTAAAATATAATTATATTTGAACATTTTGAAATGGTACCAAATTTAATTAGAAACAAATTGTTTATCTATTGAAATTTCAATGTTGACTGTCAAACAAGCTTTAAAACATTAAAAATATTTAAAAAAATGTTAGCTTGTGCTAAAAGCACACAAAATAAGTTTTTACGGCATTATAAGTATAAAATTTTAAAAATACTTTTTTTTTTCTTACCAATACTATATTTTTTGCTACATTTTTTTTTTCTTAAACAAATTTATACGTTTTTTTCGTCAACAAAAATTGGCAACCCTAACTGTATATTTGTTTAAAGTTTCACGATTTGTATTCATGTTTTTATATTGTAAGCGGGACCTTATCGCGTACTGTTTTAATCGAAGTATTTACCTCAACTGTCGACGTTTCGGCCCTAATGCAACGGCCGTGGTCACGAGTATACTGATGCTCCATGGTGTCAACGTCTCGTAGCCGCGCGAATTTTTCGAACTACCCGCGGTTGATCTTCATCATTTTTGTTCAAAACACTAAGGTCGCGACACTTAACGCTCACAACAACCGACGATTTATCCGAAGATTCATAACGACGTCGACATTTCCCGATAACCGGATTCCACGAAGCCGACATATATCCGTCCTCCCGATTAAATTTATTGTATTTCCTGATTTCAACCGCTTCACGTACCATCCTATTATAGTAATGACGTTCAGTGGAAGGATTTTCGAGTTGTGAAGTTCGATTCAGTGGTTCGGTCCCGATCGATATTTGGCGATTCTTAACTGCTGCTATGTGCTTCTTCACAGCTATCGTACGCTCATTTTGACCGATATAGGAACTACCGCAACTGCAGTCAACCTTATAAACACCAAGTGTTTGAAACGGTATCACATCGTTAGCCGTTCTAGCAAATCCCGCGTTCTTAGACGGTGGCATGAAATAGGTCTTGATGGAAAGCCGGTCCTGCACTGCACCAACCTTAACTGTTATTCTTCTTATGTATGGTAAGAACACGGGTTGTCTTGAGACGTCTGGACACTTTTCTCTCACTCTTCGCCGTGGTTGGTTGGTAGAAGGGTTCCTACACGATATCCATTCCGCCGCAGTACCTCCTGAACATATGATAACTCTTCATCCACGAGCTCAGGGTCACACAAGTCCCGTGTTCTGTTGACCAGTGAAGTCACGACGGATTGCAAATGTCCGAACGAAACGTCCAGAGTCAAGGTAAATACTTCGATTAAAATAGTACGCGAATAAGTTCCGCTTATAGTATAAAAACAACCCTAACTGTCACATAGTATGCTAAGCTCATTTTTTTTTAACTCGTTAGTTATACAATATTTATTTTTATTAGATACTTCTCAACTGCCCCTGATTTTGATTTTGGAAGGCTCGAGCAAGAAGTTTGTAATAAAATAAATAACAAGTCTTGGATTATTAAAGTACCAAAAAAGCTAACAAATTATTTGAAAATATTTTTTATATTCTTTTATATAAATTTTTACCTATTATCGTATAAAAGCATTATGCTAAGCTAAACTAAGTACGGTAAGCTTATGCATATAGAATTAACATGTCTTATATTTTCTGATTTATTAGGTGTCTAATGAATCAGAAAATATACTCGTGGAAAAAAAATATTATGTATATATGTTCTTTTATTATATTTTTCTTTCATAAATAATAAATCTATAAAAATATTTATAATCAAATTATTTCATGATATTAAATAATTATATATCAATAAAGAAAATATTTTTTATGCGCTTATTATGTCTTTATATTTTCTCGAGAAATTGAATATCCTACAAAAAATAACCAATGGGTTGAGTGTCAGACCAGAGCTATATTTACCATTTACCCAAAAATTGAAAATGTCAAGGCTGAACTTCAGGTTTTTTTAATCGATGCATATGGTGTGTAAACATTATTTCCAGTAAAAGGTCTCTATATAAGATATTAACAGGTTACATTATTTTAAATTTATATTTAACATTATTACATAATATGTATTAAATGTACAACGGGAAAGTTAAATCACTGATCGCTTAACGTATTGATAGTTGCTCAGATTTTCATGACATCTGACAAAGTTACATGTCGACCCGGATCAGCAAGTTACAGAACTAATATTAAGTATCATATTAAGTGACATAAATTGAACGATACAGTGTTTACTTCACAAAATTGTAGTCGGGATTACAATTGTTTCGAAATATATAATAAAAATAAATAAGTTCCTTAGTGATTTAATTAAAATCCGTCTTGATGATGATGATGATGATTGTGATTATTGTTCCGAAAACGAAATTTAGAAGACAGTACATAGTAGTAAATAAATTTAAAAATATTTTCTAAAGTTTTCTTGAGTTTCGAATTGAGAATAGAAGAGACTTCAACTTTTGACCTCATAGCTTTTGTAAAATCTAAGACATAACAACTTAACAAGTTCTAAAAATATTTATCTAGTAATTCCCAGTTAGTCAACATTTCTTATCAGATTAGAAATAATTATTTGTTTAAATAGAGAAATAATTAGTGTTTTCTAAGGTTTTCACGAGTACTACACATTGAAATAAAACTATTTTTACGGATTTAACTCGCGTATATTGAATTAAATTTTAAATTTACATTTTAAATCTAACCCGACGTTTCGAATGCTTTGCAGCAATCGTGTTCACGGTAAGACGAGATGGAGGTGTCTGTCAGTAAGTTAGTTAATTAGTCATCTACCTCCAACGGTTTCTAAGCTTCCGGGCGTACAGTTCAGGATTCACACAAAACGAACTAACAGTATCTTGAGGTCTTACAGTGCGGTCACAGACATGGGATTTTATATTTTTCAAAAGTGGGTCCCAGGTGTTAGATAATCCCCAACCATCTTCTCTATTAAAATTAGTATGTTTTTTAATGTCAATAGCCTAACGAACGAATGTAAATTTAAAATTTAATTCAATATACACGAGTTAAATCCGTAAAAATAGTTTTATTTCAAATAATTATTTTTTTAAATATATTAAATATATTTATGACAAAAAAAATATATATTTTTACCAAACTAAACAAAGACAGTGATTCAAGTGAAGGTTATCATAAAAAATTGTGTTAATTTTTATAAACCAAATCTAACAATGACTAAGTTAATTTTAATTGTATTAGTAATTTTAACTAAAAGTATGATATAAGTACTGAATATTATTAATACGTAAGCCTCATTTCAGTTACTTTTTAACCACCGACTAAAAAGAGGGGTGTTATAAGTTTGACCTCTCGTTGAATGCGGTTTTTTTTAATCGAAAGCTATGCTCGTCGAGATGGTTCTTAGTGATGTTTGATTGAAATATAAATTGTCGTCTCCAAGATATTGGCGTTTTATTCGTGCAGGGGAGAGGTTCTTATGCAATAATTAGCTGTTTGCGGCCAAACGCGTGGACAGATTTGAATGCGGTTTTATTTAATCGAAAGCTATGCACGTCGAAATGTTTCTTGTTCATGTTTGATTGAAATAGAAATAGTCGTCTCCAAGATATTGGCGTTTTATTCGTGCGGGGGAGAGGTTTTATGGAAAAATTTGCTGTTTGCGGCCAGATGCGTGGACGGATTTGAATGCGGTTTTTTTTAATTAAAAGCTATGCTTGTCGAGATGGTACTTATTCATGTTTGATTGAAATAGAAATTGTCGTCACCAAGATATTGGTGTTTTATGCGTGCGGGGGAGAGGATCTTATGCAATAATTAACTGTTTGAGGCCAAATGCGTGGACGGATTTGAATGCGGTTTTTTTTAATCAAAAGCTATGCTCGTCGAGATGGTTCTTATTCATGTTTGATTGAAATAGAAATAGTCATCTCTAAGATATTGAAGTTTTATTCGTGCGAGGGAGAGGTTCTCATGCAATAATTAGCTGTTCCCAGCGACGTCGCCAAAAGGACGAAGGCCAAAAGGTTTTTACACTTACTTACTGAGGTAAAGTACTTTATTAGGGATAACGGTTGCCCGTGACTCCGTCCACGGAGACTGTAAAAATATATTATGATCGTAGTCATAAAGAATCACGGGCAACAGCTAGTGATAATAAAAATCCCTTCATCATAGTG
Source organism: Napeogenes sylphis (assembly GCA_959347405.1). Lineage (NCBI taxonomy): Eukaryota > Metazoa > Arthropoda > Insecta > Lepidoptera > Nymphalidae > Napeogenes > Napeogenes sylphis. The sequence goes on along the minus strand of OY365788.1, from coordinate 20,318,437 downwards.
TTATTAGTGATTGTAAATCATTTTAACTCTTAATGTTTATATTTATTAATATTCGTATATATGAAACCTACCTACCCATATGAAAAAGTCTTGAATCATGTTACTTAATACATTTATAATTTATTACATTGTCGAAACTTTCACGTGGATCCTTATTTTATTAAATATAATATATATTTCTCGTATTAAATATAACCTTTGTACATCCTAATATAGGATTCTAATGCTAAAAGATTTTTTAAAAATTGGTCCCGTAGTTTCGGAGCCTATTCAATTCAAACAAACAAACAAATCTTTCCTGCTTAAACAATTAAAAGTTTTGTGTGTCTGTAGGTTCATTTAGTACAATTCAGAAACTAGTAACATAACTTTAAAAAGCAGAAAAAAAAAATAATTTAAAAAACCCCCGATAAAAAAAGCCTCTAAAAAGAGTAAAAATAATATTATTATGTACTTATTAAATTCGTTGCGTCGGGGGACCGTTTAATAAAGGTAGAAATTTAAATGCAAGTAAGTTAACAAGGCAAATAAAGAAATTACGATATAGAATCGTATAGTCTAAGTCCTCAATGATTAACTTCGTAATATATACACTATCAACATACGTACAACGGTCCCCCGATGCAACGACTTCAATAAGTACATAATATTATTTTTACTCTTTTTAGAGGTTTTTTGTATCGGGGATTTTTTAATTTTTCATTAAACTTTTTTATAGTCATTGATTTTCCCTCAGGTCTAGTAGAATTAATAATAACCATCTGATCTTTACCTACATCGCAGACACGTGCAAACTCCAACTAAGTGCAAAACTTCGTATCATAAAACCGCTGCTAATTGCTTTCGTCTCTTGTTAAGTTATTTTAAAGGCTTATCCTTAAATACGTTTTTGTTGAATTAGATTTTAAGTGCTATGTATGTGGTACTTAAGTATTACATGTTCGTAACTTTGCTTGTTTCTTACGTTTTATAAGAAAATTTTGCAAGCAAAGATATCGGAGCCATAAATTTAGAGAAGAGAGATGCGAGTAGGATCTACTACTACGGAATACTATGCTTATTCCTTTAAATAATATTTGGAGAGGGCTGAATTAGGGCATGAAGATTGCATACAAAATAATAATTTCGCATCATAAGGATATGAATAAAATATATATTTAGGTTTTTAGTAAGAATTAAAGAATATATTTTTTCCTGGTAATTTATTTATTTTTTAAACTTATTTAAAATTAAGAAAGGTTTAAATCCTTTGTAATACAATTATTAAATATGTAAAAAATATTAAATAACTACTTTAAGAAAATATATGCAAAAACCAGTGTTCACACGATCTGGAACTCATATTGTACAAAAGTAGTAGTACATACTTATGTAAGTACTTAAAAGAATATTTTGGGATTTCGTCAATAAAAGTTGTTCAAAAAGATATTAAATCATCAATCAATGTCAATCATCATCATCAATCGTCAATCAATGTTTTATTTAATTTTTTTTACTTTTTTTTTTATTATATATTTTCTGTGTTTTGGTGTGCAATAAAGATTATTTATTATTATTATTATTATTATAACACTTCAACCTACAATTTGAAAGAGATTATGAAATATGGATTTTGGACGGTAATATTACGAAGATTTAAGCAAAGAGCTCTCTTAGGAAACATAAATATGTATTTATCTTTGTAGAGTGACAATATTATTTATAAGATGTTAATCAACAGTTCACTATTGTAGCTATAAGATGAATCTGTTGCCAGCTTCAAAGTTCATAATGAGCACAAAATATTTATATCTAAAATTATATATACTTAAATTATATAAAAGGCAGTCTGGAATCAGATCTATTGTTATTAAGAAGAACGTCTTTTACAATTTCTGTATGCATATATTAACAATTGTATTGATCGCTCTTCGCCACAAACTTTAGCCACATAGTATTGTGGTTAAAAGCAATGTACCAGGTATGGACGAGGTAGATTCAATGTCTGCGAATGAATTGTGATATTTCTTTCCAAGAGTACAAAAACTTCGTCTATTTATATTAAATGTATGTATCTACTGGATATTAAATTCATAGTACGGCTGTTAATCTCTCCACATGTGGCTGGCTTAGACTTTTATCTCTATTATCTTTCAATATCAGATAAGGCATTAAGAAAAGTGTAAAATATTGTTAGAAAAGGTATTGTGTCTTATTCTTGCCACATTTTTTTTTTCAAAAATGTGGTTTTTAAACATTTTTCATGGCTGCCGATTAATAGTATAATCTGTTTATGAAATTAAGGTCATACAATAGATTCAAAGACGAGGAAGTAACGTGCTCTCTACAGGGTATAAGTTCCTTATAAGGAGTGGAACGTAAGTAAGTTGACGATTAACTTTAAAGAGTTTAAAAATAGCATATTCAACCTTTCTCCTTAGCAGATCCCGTTGGTGGTGTTTCTATATTCTTCAGGATCAACTTAGCATATCAACATATAAAGAGACGAGGAGTAGCTTATTCTGACAAGAGCCAATTAATAATGTGTTGAAATCTACTTCATTTAATACTACATATAGTTTCTAATGATTTAAAGAGGTTTAAAAAAGCCGCTCAGACAGCGACGGCGTCCCACGCCTCTCCCGAAGAAGAGGTGAACGATCATCGAGGACTGACGACCGAGGGTCATCGTCCGCCTCACGCTCAGGACGCCGCGCCACGCCTCATCAACGCGACTGGTACGATCTCACGTAGTGTGTAGATCTCGTGAAGAGCTTACTATAGAAATGATCCTATGAAGTAAGGTCTTACCGTTGGAATCAACTCTCGGTGAGGTCTTGTTTTGTGGAAAAATCTCGACACCGCGATGTAGATTTGACGTGGATTTTTGCCGCGACATCTACCGGTGAACAGTATGCATCAACGCTGCGCAGGCGCAACATACAGTTTGGGTTGCTACTATAGGATAATTTTAGTCTATGTTGCCAACCACTTTTATTTCTTCCCAGCTTACCTAGATGGCGCTTTTATAAAAATATTTAGGTTTATCCAACATTATCATATTTTGTTTATTTTTTTTTTAATTTGGCTATTAAACTTAACTCTGAAGCATGCGATGTTAAAAAATAAGATCCCTCAATTATTATCAGAGGTTGTTAAATGCTATAATGTTCGTCATGCCGCAGCGTCGGCAATTAAAGTAAATCAGTGATAAATATTATCTTTTTTGTAATTTTACAATAGATAAATATTATCTTTTTTGTAATTTTACAAAAAAGATAATATTTATTACTCAAAGAAATTTTAAATGATAAATTAAGTATTTTATTAATTAGGTGTTATATTATTAATAAATTTCCCAAGAAATCTGAGAATTGATCTCAATAATATTTTGTAAATTTTAACTCTAATAATAATCTGTTACCTCATTTAACTGTTACTATTATTAGCATTTTATAATTTTAAAAAAGGCACAAATTGAGTAAAAAAACGGAACAATGTCGAGAACAAGAACCTAACTGTTTGATTACATACAACCCCAATGTAAGACAGTAGTTTATTACTATAATACAAGAATGCATTAAACTTAATACAACTGTAAAACTAAGAAAATATACAAATGAATTGAAACTCCATGAGACAAAACCTTTCGCAATTAAAACTAATTTTAATGTTCTCCTTGATTAGATTGCTTTCTAATTTACAAATACATTATAAAATAACAGCTTCCATAATTATTATTTTTTACAAAAAGCAAAGAAAATAACCTTGACCGCAAACTCGATGTTTTTTTTTTAAGCTTTATTAAATAAGTTTAATAGTTTTTCTTTCAGATCATTGCTAGACGTAACTAAATCTTATATATATAAAAATAAAAGTGTTCTTACTTTAATTGAACCAAGTTATTTTAAAAATATTGCTAAATAAAAAGTAGGGTAGGTTGGGGCTAAAATAAATAGAGATATGTTTTAATTAGCAATTTTCTCTAAACCTAAATTTTTGGTGTACCATGTAATAAAGATTGCTTTGAAGTTTAATATGACAACTAGACTTGATCACATGACTAGAGAGTACCGAGTATAAACTGGCCAGATACACATAACGCGCTATAAGAGTGAGCTTCGTAGGTATTGACCGATATTTTCAGACAGAACAGAACATTTTCAAATTATTTTTTTTATTTATGCTTCAGAAATATAATACAAAATAGGTATTATGGTTTTTTCTAGTGGTAAGTTTTATATTTACTAACTCTAATAGTAACTTTCAATCAATATTTTTTATAACTTTTTAACTATAAAGGTACCCTTACAATTATTATAATTAATAAATCTATGGGGTCAGTTTAACGTACCATTATCTGACTCTTATATAGAATGTAAACATATTATAATATATATAACAGAGCTTTCTTTGCATATTTATTTTAGCTTGGTTGGTTTTTATTAAATAAAAGATTAAATAATGTATTATAAACCCATACGCTTAACCCAACATTCTTAAAAGCGTAAAGCGTACATTTAAATTAAATTTTCGGCAGTGTAGATGCTAAAAAGATAATACTTTTCATCTCTTTGTATTTTGACCGCTAATTAAACCAATCAAGATTGTTGCTTACAATCGGTAGGCCTTGTGACATCGATCGATTCGTAGCGACTGATTAGCTAGAAGTTACATCAACAGCTATCAAAAATACCATACCCTACAAGTGTGTTTTAGCTATATCGCTTCACATATTTGACTTATATGCTAGAGATAGATCACCAGAGATCATGGGTTGGAAAGTAATCGTAGTAGATTGAAGACATGTTAACTTTATATACTTGGAACAAATCACGAAGCATTACGAAATTTAAGTTCCAATTCACAAGTCACTAAATTTCAATATAATAAATTGGGACTAAACAAAATTTAAAAAAACTCTTACAAGCTAAAAGGTTCGAAGCATGTTGAACTCAATAAGAAAGAGTTTTATTTTTTAGTAAAAACAAGGACCGACCTGAAGGAGGAACTAGATTTACTTTTCTAAGAAGATTTAATGAATATCGTTAAATGAATTTGAACGTTCTTGTTATAAGTTATAACTTCATAATGAAATTTGTTGCTCAAACTTTATTGGCAATTACGTGTCTAACGTATTGTAGCTGGTAATCTTTTGTAGATTTACAATGTTATGAAGTTACAACCGATATAAATTATTAAACCAAACTCAACTTCGCCTCACAATAATTATATTACTGTTAATAAGTTAAGCATACGTGAACTTCGAATTAACATTTTTGTATGTAACTTGTAATTGTACCAAATAATCTAACAAATACTTTAGTGCTCACCGCTGTAGTCCATAATGGTCTCTTTAGATTAAGACTTGAACCTAAAAGAGACTTAAATATAATTCTTACAGAATATTAGATAAGGGACCGTTACTGGAAATGGTTAATTTACTAACGTGAACGGACAGAACCGAGGTATTAAAGGATTAATCTAATCTTACCTCATCTAAACATCAAGTAAGAGGAGGTAACTACGACTGATACATATTAATGTTCTGTTTTGTATCTTAATTACCTTTTTTAATAGCAATATATTATTATTACCTGCTAATTCAAAATTTTACTTACAATTTGTGGTTAAAAAATTGGTGGAGCAAGAAATTAGAATACAATGATATTTTGAAATGTTAATAGTACCTCCTATTTATTTAATAGGTTTTAGGGGACTTTTGAGGGGCTAAAGAATAATGGGTATTATTTTACATAATTATCACAATACAAACAATATTGTAAAAGATAAAATCCTATTAATTAAATATTCGAACGCAAATATTTATAATTTCGTAGCTGTATTAAAATAAAACAACTCGGCAGAGGTTTTGTATTTCCGACATTAAAATGACATCATAACTAATCTTAATTAATTACAAACTTAAATTTAGGTAATCCAACAAATACCTAATATATTTTAATACTCTCGCCAATTAGAGAGGATATCCAAAGGTTTTTAATTATTTATGAAAACCGATTTGTGTCGGCGCTGTAGTGAAATTTTATTGTGACGGCCCATTAAAGTAATAGTATTATAAATTTGAATGTTGTAACTGAATCACACTAAAAGTGATTAACAAATTTGCATGGAATTTGGCGACTAAATTGTTTTCCCCTAAAAATATCACTTTGAGTTGAGATTTAACTAGTTTATTTTCCTCTAATGTCATTTATAAATAAAGTCAATTATAAATAAATATAGCTTAAACTCCTTGTGCAAATGTAGTCAAATTTAAAAAAAAGTATTCTGAGTAATGTCAAATATATTTTTTTCTATATACAATTTTATTATAGTATATTTCGATATTTTCCGGTTTCGATATTTTAAAAAACGGGAAATATTTCATTGCTTACTAAAAACTTAATTATAATTTTCATATATTTATAAATCATTACATCCTATCGGTATTTATAACAGTATCAGATTCACATTAGACATCACTCACATGTCAAATCTCAGCATCTAATAATACGATATAAAATATATATATCTTTAAACATGACTTGTTAAAGAATAAATAAAATAGATAAAAAACCACAAGTATGAGTACCCGGTCATACCTATCACATCGAGACCTTTCGCTTAAAATAAAAGACATTTTCCCGCCATCGATAAAAAAAATGGAGTTCAGCCTTGACATTTACAATCTTTGGGAAAATGGTAAATATAGCTCAGGGCTGACACTCAACTCATTAGGTATTTTATATAGGCAGATAGGGCTATCCCTACTCAATAAAGTATATTAACGCAATAAATAATTTCACTATTGCAATAGAATATGTAATTTAATGTCGAAATTTGATTCTATGCACACATATTTATATAAGCCATATTTTAAATATACAGGGTTATTTGTAATTAATTGGAAACCTCTTACAGGCAGCCTCTCTACATCAATCCCAACAACATTTGTTCTACGACTTTAAAAAAAAAAAGTTTTTAAAATTTTAAGTTTTCTCATACATAAATTTATTTGTTGCCTCTGAACTGGCATTAACTCCGAGGTTAGGTATGGCGCCCGGGGGTTGACCTTTTAAGTACTTCTTATAAAATACAGATTAATACGTGAAAGAGGGAGCAATGTTTTTTTGTTTCGTTTTTTGTGTTGTTTATCAAGATTTGTAGAAATTCGTAGATCAAATGTTGTTGGGATTGATGTAGAGAAGCTGCCTGCGAGAGGTGGCCAATTATTTACAAATAACCCTGTATATACGTAATCATCTCTACATAATAACTATGCATAAATAAAAGTGAATCCTGAAGCCCGGGCAGGTAAGTATATAATATTAATTAGTTCATCACAGATGAGTGAGTATAATAGAGTTGTCCAAGTCCAGAGCTGTGACTCTGAGACGCCCGAGGGCTACACTGACCGAACATTGTTATATAATTTACACATGTCGTATATACGATTATATAGGTGTTGCATTTACTACATAAGAAGTATATTCTATCTCTCTTTAAAAGATTTTTTTTTAATATTTAACAAAATAGTTAAAACTAAAAAGTTTTAACTATTTTGTTAAATATAAAAAAAAGAAATCTAGTCAGTGAAATAGTTTTTAATATATAGTTTTTTATCTATGAACGTAATGCTCTTAGTTAAAATTTCACGGGAAGGTTAAATGAAAATGGTTCAAGGTTATTCATGGTACCTACGTCATACGGGAAATAGGTCAAGACTTTAAGATCACTAAAATACATTTTCGGTATTCCTAACCACTTCACAATTATATTAAACTTTCAAATGTTTTCATTCATCAATCTACAATCTACAATTTTTTTGAATAAATTTTGTAGGCTCTGTTATTTAATAAATGTTATTCATATTATGTCTATAGATATATCTCCATTTTTTCAACATATAAATTATGTTCTTTATGGATTATTTTTCTTATATATACAATTTTCAATAGAATGGTTTTAACATGCTTTTATTAGTTTCCCCAGTATTTTTACTTGTTTGTTTGCTTGTAACCGACTTGTCTCATTAACCACGGACCGATTTTGTTCAAACTTTGTACACACACCGATAGTAAATTAATAATTCGATGAGATTATCTCATTGTCCTGATTAGGATCTCCAGGATTTATAATTAATTATCTTGCAGATCTTTTTTGAATTAGAGTGAGAAAATATACATTTCCGACAAACAATTGGTAATTAAAAATCTGCTTTTTTAATTATTTAATCATTTGATATTTATTATATTTTGACATCATTTTTTTTTAGCTCTATTATACAATTAAAAAATATATATCTCTAGTTTCTTTTTGGAACTAGAATTTGACTTACTTTAGGTGGTCAGATCCTATTGGAACATTCAAAAATTGTAAAAGCCAATTGGCAGTACAATAACTAGGTACCGGAATTAATAATTTTTAACAGATTCTTTGAGTGAGGCACGTCTAAGAAAGCATACCGTATCGGTTATTGTACGTAAATCATGAAGATTAATACTTCGACTTATAATTCAAAATAATAACTATATTAATTTCTAAAAATAGTGAATTTTATTTAAAAAAATCATTTTGGAAAATATTCAATTACTACAATGACTTTAAAAATACTACAAAAGTAATAGCACAAAACGGCCCACGCTTTTTATCTACAATAATTTTATTATATTTTGCCCATTATTCATTCTGATATTACGAATTATTTTTTATTTTTTAGTTCGATACATCTTTAAAGCGGCTTTTTTATTTTTTTTATATTATGCTTATTTAATGTAAATCACAATATTATAATTATATTGTGAATTCAAATAAATATAAAATTATAGAATGTTTTGACCAATGGCATAATACAAAGTACCAGTGTGTACTTAACTAAGTCTAACATATTATCTGGCTATGGCGGCGGTAATAATAGTACTTATAAAGTATTTAGTACAGAAAAGCCGAATTATGAAAAACTACTACTAATAATTTATGACAAATCCAATGATTACATTATAGCTTGATTTCTTTTACTGTTTTATATAAAAGGTAATAAATAACCTTTAAATAAAAATGTTAGCTTAGCTAATTTTACATATTATATTATAATGTTTTGAGCTTTAGATTATCTAAGTTTAGTTTCAGTTTAATTTATTTTCACAATTTTATACATACGTTATATCGGTTTCTTATCCACACTATAACAATTGAAAACAATATTAAAATACAAATCTCTGTTACAAGTTAAATAAACGATTACAAATTTCAAATTGATTTATTGAACAAAAAGTTTCAAAGCTCTGTGGACTTCAAAATTATTCACATAACTATCATCAATACAAAACGTGAGTCCTTCAGTATCCACCTAAATAAAAATAGCTTGCTGCATGTGTAGGTGAAAGGCGAAAGGTCATCACATCACATTTTTGTTGTGTTCGTTATTTTAACATAAACATGTTACGAATAGATATACAATAATATTATATAATTATAAAGTGCCAACTATATTTAAATAGAACACTAGTACTCAATAAAGAAGATTTTTCTATGGTTATAATTATTATAACATAATGAAAGCACAACATTTAATTTTCTTCCAAGGCCATATAAATATCGTTAAAGAATTCGAACATTCTTGTTATGAGTTATAACGTAATGAAATTTGTTACCCAAACTTTATTGGCAATTACGTGACTTATTGCAGCTAGTAATCCATGTGGCTGTACAATGTTTAATAGAATGAACACAAATACAATGAAATTATTAAAACCAACCTCTTCCATAGTTCATATTAGGTACATTTAAGTTAATTTAAACATACCTGAACTTCAACTTAGAATTTTTTATTCTTATATGAAATGGTAAGACAGAAGATGGGTTCATAACAAAGTTGTTGTTGTAACAACACAACGACGTTTTGTACTTTGCAAATACCTTGTATCTGTACCAAATAAACTAACAAATACTCTAGTGCTCTTCACTGTAGCCCAGATATCTTCAGAATTAAGAATTGAACATAAAAAAGACTAAAATAAAATTTTTATAGAATATCAAATAAGCGACCTTTACTAGAAATGGTTAATCTTCTAACGTAAAGGACAGCGAGGTATTAAAGGACTAATCTAATCTTACCTCATCTAAACATCAAGTAAGAGATGGTAGTTACGACTGGTAGATATTAATGTTCTGTTTTGTATCTTTTTTTTTTTTTTATTCTACTTTCTAATATGCTTTTAATTATATTGTGTTTTAGGCTTAATTATAATTAGAACATGACATTTTGAAATGTTTATATAACCTTATATTCATTTCGTAGGTTGTAGAAGACTTCTTATGGGCAGACAATTACCATTATTTGTTACAAAATCACAAATTCCTAATAATATGTTTGGTAATAATACCTACTTAGTATATAAGAGCCTTATATCCCTTAATTAACTATACAATTAATAAACGCAATAATTGTAACTTCGTTATCTCCTAGATATGAAACATCACTGGACACCATTTTATAAGTCCGACAATAGAATGAAGTAAATTAATGTTATTATTATTTAAAACATTATTAGGATCATTTATAAATATTATGAATCATACGTTAAATAATACAACAAATAATCAGTCTAGTTATTCTTATGTATAAGAGAAAATATTCAAAGATTTAACAGTTGATAAAAAGTTGACTAGCGTTGATGTTGTAGCATTCATATTCATAATTTATTATTCTAATAGTATTACAAATTTGAATGTTGTAACTTAATCACGGTGAAAGTGGTTAACAAATTTGCATCGAATTTGGTGACTAAATAAATTTGTACTTATAAATGAATGTGTGAAGTAATGTCCATTTTTGCATGCAAATAAACAGATTTAAATTCTAACACATAAAGGAATATTGAAAATGACAAAAGTATCAAAGTATTGATAGAATCGCTTAGGTTCGAGGAATTTTGTGACTAAATAAATTTGTACTTATAAATGAATGTGTGAAGTAAGTAATGTCCATTTTTGCATGCAAATAAACAGATTTAAATTCTAACACATAAAGGAGAGATTTTGGATTGAATATGATAAAAGTATCAAAGTATTGATAGAATCGCTTAGGTTCAAGAATAACATTTCACGACCTAATTGAAGAGTCACAAGAACGGTCACTAGTTGTAAAACCGGATACAAAATAGTTAAATTTATATTTTATTTAAGTATTTAACATTGAATTTGAAACATCCAATTGAAAAAATGTTTTGAAAATAGTGCCTCAGTTCTAAACTGCCAACATAAATACGTTAGGTTATTTCAACTCAACTGAACTAAACTGACTATTGCCTAACTGAATATACACCAGGTATATATTTACATAAATAACTGAATATACATTTCATGTTAAAATATACTCTACTTGTTAAAATAAATAGCTGAATATGCAAGTCATATTTAAATATACACTGCATGTTTAAATAAATGTGGTCATATAAATATAAATATGTATATTTCTGTGTAAAAACAAGATAATATTAACATTTAAACTATCGCTCTTCATAATATATAATTATTTAAAAATCGGTAATTAATGCGTACGAAATAAGTATCATAGGGTTTTTTTTGCAAATAAAAGCCTGTGAATTGTGATACCTATTTCGTAAGCGTTAATTAGCGATTTTTAAATATTTATGTAAGGTTATAATAAAACAAAGCAAATACTAAACTTTCCATTCAATTAACCACACGCTTCAAGTCCGTTCAAATGCAAAATTGTGCCAGTTCATAAATCACACACAAACAATAAAACGCAAAGAGTTCATCAAAGCGAAGAAGTGGATATATCATAAAGAAACAATGCAATCAATTGAACCCCGCAGCGAGTGTAATAGCGCGATTGTGAGGGGCCGAATCAAACCATGTAGGTATTTTTGCTTAGCTCCCGGCCTACACAAACCTGGATATTTAATTAAATGATCATTTTGCTATACAAATACCTCGGCCTGCGGTTTCCTTTACCACAAAATATATATACTATGCGAGATTTTGACCTTATTTTCATGATACCCAAAGCAATAATTCGACAGGAAAGCCAACATGGAAAAAATAAATTCCTTTTTTCTTTATTCAATATCGAAGATAATTATAACAGAATATTTAACGATAGGTATTAAAATATGCTCTTTAATTTTTAAGTTTTTAAAATAGCAGATAAAAAATATTTTGGTGGACTGAACAAGATTTAAGTATTATAATATATGAATTTGTATTCGATGCATCGAATTTATAATAACTTATCGTAACAATAATAAATCTGTACTTTTATCAATAATGTAGCATAATATTGGCATATAAGAATACAAAAAATAAAGAAATTGGTAGTAACTTATAGCAATCACGTTTTTCCAAACAGTTGCTATTAGTTCGTGGGCAGGAGCCACGACCCAATATAACGTAATTTGGTCCCAAATTAGTCAACGAAATTTGGTCCCAAACTAGTCCCAATTACATTGGAAGTGTTAGTAAAATTTAATAGAAATAACAGTATGCCACAAAATTAAAGACACAATTTTAAAATCAGCCAAATATTTTAATAATTTTATTCTGCAGTAATAAATATTTAAACTTTATTAAAAAATCATGAGCTGCGAGAGTGAGCCTGGCTTATATTTTTACACACGTATAAAATTAAAAAAAACGGTTCGTCTTCTGATTACATTATTATTGAAGTAAGTGGGAAAATTATTACGATCAGAAATGATTTCTATGAGAAATGTTCTAAGATCAGGCTTCATCTGACAGCGACACATTTAAAATGATTTAGGTTTATACCTACCTAACATAAACATAAAGGTTCTAGTGCCTTATTATCCCTTGTGTAATAAAATATCTATGGCTACAACTTTAAAGTGGGTAGGCATCCTTAGAAAACTGTTTTATTATTATAGCTTAACAATGGAACTTGTAATAACTACCTCGTATCTTCGTTTATGCCTATAGTTCATGCCAAACTATTTCATTCGAAAACGATTTTGTTAACGTTTAAAGATTATAAACAGTCGATATACATTTAAAATAAAGAAAAACTACATTTTTAGTTATCTTAAAAAAATATAAGCTTTTCTAAACAGTACAAAAACAATCTTCTCATTTTCATAACTATTTAAAAAAAATCAAATGAAGTGATGAAAACTGACGCGATTAAAAAAAAACATTTACGTCACATACTTTCCTTCAGCGAACGGAAACTGTCAATATCCTCATTTATTAAGGACCGCCTGTTGACATAAGCCGGGTATATAAGTATTTGATTCCTTATTAGAGCTTTCTTATTAAGCTTAGTCTAGAGTATATAGGCACATACAACTAATCCGTTAAGCCTAATGCGAAATTTCTTACGATAATTATTTTGAAATTATATAAATACTCTTTTTGTTCTTTGTACTATTTGTGTGCTTGATAAATTAATATATTTAAATCGCTAATTACTATGTCAGAATGTTCCCGACTCGATTTTAACCCTTTCGGAGACCTTAATCATAAGCTCGGAGCATGGCGGTCCCAACGCGTCTAACTAACGTTAGTACAACCAGGTATATATATATATAATAGTACCTACCCACCTAGGTAGTAATCATAGCCCACGACAGATAAATATATATATATTTTTATTCAAACAATCACTTGTTAAAATCTTTGTATAAGTATGATCTGTTTCTGTTCACATACAATACAATACACGTAATAACACTTGAAGCATTATACCTGGTATGTTCTTGTTAAAACTACGTTTTAAATTAAATGGGTTTTGCAATCAAGCCTCTCAAAATAAAGACTCATCATACTATGTCTAGACATGTTATCTATCTCATTTAGCAAGCTCTGTTTAAAATTAATTTTGCTCTTACCTCTAGGTAGACTTTCACTCACTGACTAAAATAATTCATAAACAAGAATAATTGTTGTTGGTTGACATGGAGTTGTTTAATTTTGAACGAACTAAATTGCCTTATTTCAATGCAAACAAATGATTTAGTAAAGGATAACAAAACGAAAAGCGGTAAACATTAGCGTCCCAGCTTTTGGCCCAGAGGGACACTAATCAGTAATTCAATTTAAAAAAATCATTTACTAGTTATTACTTATAGTAAAAAAATCTATTTTGAAACAAGAACTGTTATATAGACGTTTATGAATAATAGAGTATAAACTATAGAGTATATGTCACATGGTCTATATAGACTATAAACAATTTTTCATATTTGTACTTTATGTACTAGAGCGCACCTATTACATATTTATAGATTGAACGACCTTTCATGTACTTGCCTTCTATAATAACAGATTTCTTTTATATTTCAGAGTTCAGATTCTTTGAAGTGCTGTTTATCTATATACAAAGGAAAAGTTCTAACTGACATTAGATTTCCTCTCGACCATTGCTCGAAAATGATTATTTATTATTTTTATAAGAAGATTAATCATGACAACTCTTAATCCCCATAAATCTTTTTTTATACCCTTTTCTACACAATAAAATAGAGTAAGGCGCCTCGCTGTCCATTTTGTCTGATAAAAGATATTCTAGTTACTTTTTAATAATTTTTAACATAAAGAATATTAAAAAAAGATAAATGTAGATATAGACTAAATATATGTGTATTTATATTTCGTGTTAATAACTAAATATAAATAAGTTATCGTTTCAAATTATATTATCTCGAAACTAAGATTCCTTTATTAGGTTTTGTAAATGTAATTTTTTATAAGAATGTCATCTGGATTAAACTTAGGTACCTAATACGTCGGAAAATTACTTTTCTTTGAAACAGCTGGCCAATTCATTCTATTTTTACTTAGTTACTTGTGATTTAAATGTTCTTTATCCTCGCTTAGAACATAAGTAATCACATATTAGGTATGTTTCTTAAAATATTACAGTGAGTATAGATGGTTTTTCCGATTCCAAGATCGCAATCTTAGATATAAATTAAGGTTAAAAGTAGTAAGGGTAAGTAATTATATATTTTTTGTTTCAATACAAGTTCCCCTCATTCTTTAAAAATATTTTTATGAACATTTAATGATTTACGAAAATAGATGTGTATGGGTTGAAAAATATATCTCTGATAGGGAAATCGATTTATTAACTTTCTGACCTAGATTGCCAAATTGTATCTAGTTTTCGTAAAAGCAATGAACACGATAACATGCAGTGCAATTTTCGTTAGGAATATGTAACTAGTTTTAGATTAGATATAAATCTTTGGATTATGTTCGTTTAGGTTTAAAACAAAATAATAACGACGAAGTCTAGACTCTGATTTATTTATCGTTTTAATAATTTATTATGCCTATGTATGTTCTTAAGGAGACGACGTTACGTAATAAACATCGAATAAACTATATTTTTTTAATATATGAGATAAAACTTATTTAACATATTTTTATTTAAAGTAGATACCGTTATTATCTTCCATATTAAAAATGTAAATCTCGCCTAAAAATGAGTTTCATTGTTATTAAATAAAACGCAGTTTAAGGCATGTACAGCAACGACAAGGTGAAAAGTTTTAATTTTGTTAAGAATTCGGAAAGTTGAGATTGTTTTCCCCGGTCAAAGTGGCTCGAGACCTTGTAGGGTGAAGGGGGTGGGCGGAGCGGCCGGGAGCAACAGGTCAGATGAATCAATACGGAGGCTGGAGCAGCGATCATGCGCTTTACGCCTCACAATCACCATGCGCCTTGCGATTGTCCTCACGCTGTCATTTCTAACACCAGGTATGTCAAAATAAACTTTGATTATGCATGTTCATAAATAAATTGTTTTTCATTAGCATCTAAGTGACGTCATCTACACGTGTTAATTATAATAATCCTTCCATTCTAGAAATTTCTACTCCAATCATGTCGGTTGACATTCTCTTTTGAAACGTCAAATATTTGTCTATGATTATAATATTCCTGTAAATAAATGCTTTGGTCTCATGCAATATTAAATTGCATGACCGAATAAAATATTTAGTATTGACATTGTAGGTAGTAAATTATTTCAATATGATTTCAATAAACACGACAGTTCTTATTGATTATTTTAATTTTTTAATATGTACCTTAAAATGTATTTAATCCATGAACTTGTCCATTACTTTTCATATACCTAATAATTCATACATTTTTTATCGTTTATTGTGATTGAATCGTTTCCATAATTCATCCATTTAGTCGGTTTACTTTAATTCAATAATGCTAATTAATACGTACAATGATTGCAGGTGATTCTGACCTGCTGCGTGACAGTGTCCATGTGACGTCAGCGGCAGCGAGGCCTAACAATGAGCTCTGGTGTTATAAGTGCCTCGCAGAAGACCCGGAAGGATCCTGCGCCGACCTCCGACACAACAACTCGGCCTTCATACACAAATGCAACAACGAGAGACGGATGTGCATGGTGATTTTATTAACATAACATAAACATGTTGAGAACTTACGTCAGGAGAGTACACCCTGGCAAAAGTTTTGTTTCATAAATAATTCCTTTTGTTGTCGTAATTATCTCTGCTAATCAAAGCATTTCAAAACATATAATTGGAGTATTGCTAAATGTTTCATATTCAAGTGTTTATTTTCTTACCAAAAAATGTTTATTAGGTTAAAAGGTTCTCGTATACAACCTCCACTGAAAATTCAACTACTGCACTGAAAATGTGGGCGTTGGAACGAAACTGTACCAAACACTGTGAGGCCGGATGCATCGTCATCGGTGAAAGAACCAAGCTGTACGCCTGCACATCCTGCTGCACTACGTCACTATGCAATTATGGATCTGGCACTCAACAACTAACTGTCAATCTTATATTTATTCTCGTTATTGCTGCTGTTCTATTCTTATTTAAGTTATAGATAGTTAAATATTCATGTTCTCTTCTTGAAAAAATAAATAAATCGCGGTTAATGAAGACATTTTGTTCAACGAAGGCTACATATCTTTTTTTAAGGTGCTTAGTAGTGAGATACCTACATTAGGTATCCATTAGGTTTTATCTCAATAAATTGTAAAACCATATATTGTTTTATTAGAACCAATACGTTTATATAATTATGTAAACGTATTAAACACCATAACATTTTTTTCAACGCCTTCTCTAGTTTAAATACTTAAAATTAGCTTTTACAACTAAGTTCTAGAAATCGTGCCTAAATTTTTATTGAAGCACAAATTTAAACCAACAGTTTACTTCAGGACAAAATTAACTTCTTTTTCATATTTAAAATCTTTTAACGTTCATGCGGACTTCGTAGGGGTTTCAAACTAGGTAATTTTAACAATAATTAAAATTTTAAAATATGTAATCGTCGATATTCGTACTGCAATCACGCATTATTACTAAATGGTTTTGCAAGTGGCCCTCTACATATTTTCAATAAACCGTGGTCGCGGGTATAAGCTTTATAATTGATAACAAAAACGGCTATTTCTGAGTAAGTGACTAAGACACTTATACCGAGTCATTTAGTTACTTATCATGACGCGGAACATCCAGTATGCACGTAATAGCGATAAAGTATAAACAATATTATTCAATCACTGACACAGAGTAATGTAATGACAATCTACTCGTTATTCATTAGTCATTACTCACCGGTCGTGTTCATCAGTCAGATCTATTGCACGAGTTGATGCTCAAGACTAGCCGTTGTCCGCAGTAATAAGACGCTATTGACATTAAGACTATAGCCACTGAATGTTAAGAAATGATTAAATGTAATGAGCTCGATTCATGGAATTATATCAGTGATATCAAAGGCTCTCTTGAAATTTTACCTTGCGCAAAATGGCGGTCATAGTTTATCGTCTTCGTGTAATATTTTCGTTGACAAATTGTTTGCAAATAACTTAATTATGATAACTTGACAAAAACCTAAATACTAGGATTGATATTCTTTCATTAAATACTTCGAAATAACGACTTTCCCACACCTACTTGCTATCATATGTAATAATGATAAACATGCGGTCTGACAACTACCACTGACATTGTACTGACCTTGACAACTTCCTTTTCTCAGACGAGCAACGTTGGTAGGTATTAAAATCAATTTCATATTTAATATAACTTCATAACCAATGTGAAAGGCGTTAGTAAATAATAAACAAAAGAAATCATTATATAAGTTAATTTATTATGAATAAACAATGCACAGAAGTAAATGCATCTTGTAGTTTGCAACACAGAGTTTAGTTATAAATTTTATAACATAATTGGAATGACCCATAGTAAACTTCAAATATATGGTATTTTTTTTGACTGGGAAGGTATTACTTGGGAGGACATTACATTTAACTTAAAATATTGCATTTAATTTCTATATCATTACAGTATTGTTTTAAGAAAGCTGACCAGACTCAGTGATGACAACTTTACGGGATGGCTTGCCAGATTGGGAGCCCATGGATTCAACTTTCTTAACAACATCCATGCCTTCAACCACATTTCCGAAGACCACATGTCGGCCATCTAACCAAGAAGTCTTGAGGGTGGTGATAAAGAATTGAGAGCCATTGGTGTTGGGACCAGCATTGGCCATGGACAGCACACCTGGGCCGGTGTGCTTCAGGACGAAGTTTTCATCAGCGAACTTCTCGCCGTAGATGGACTTTCCACCGGTACCATTGTGGTTTGTGAAGTCACCCCCTTGCAACATGAAGTTGGGGATGACACGGTGGAAGGTGGAGCCCTTGTAGCCGAAGCCCTTTTCTCCAGTACAGAGAGCTCTGAAGTTTTCACATGTTTTAGGAGTGACGTCGGCTTTTAACTGTAAAAAAACAACAATCTCTAAAATATAGTTTTTACCAGTACACATATAATATTACGTGAAGATTACAATTATAAGTTTCAACAAAAGCTGGATCATACCTTTATGGAAATAGAATGTATAAATTTAATTATGATTCATCTTCAGAGTGAATATTTGCTCGGCCATTACTATCAAAATTAATTAAGGCGCACACATTAAAGTTAATTATAAATATGCTTACAAATAGCCTTGTATTCTATTACTGTTATAACTTAAGTTAATTATGGCCTTTTATAGCATACAACGAAATTGACCTTTAGCTAAGTAATCTTAGCCGGGTAATATTACTTTTTTTTATATTAACGAAGTTTGTTACTAGATTACTGTGACTATTAAAAATGTATTAATTATATTAGGTAACATAGGCAATTGCAAATTATATTAGGAAGAAAAAATTATTATAGCGTGGTCAGTTAGACACGCCGGCCGGGGTGACAACTCTCAAATATAAAAGAAATTTACCTCAACAACAATTCTTCCCAATGGTGTGCCATCGGCAGCTACGTCAAAGAAAACCCGCGGCAGAGCCATTGCGATAACTGGTAATATTTCACCAATCTATCTATCTAGAATCACGGCAGAATGACGAAGCGTCTCTCAACGATGCCGACCGGAAATTAAAAGAGTCATAGACAAAACTCAAGAATGAATTTCCTTTAAACGTTTAAAAACAGTCAAAGATAAATAGAACATTCGAGATGTATTAAATCTCCATATTTTGGAGTAAATCAAATAATATTTGTTATTTGATTTTATTTGATTTGAGATAGCACTACTTTGTTAAGACCTACATTTTATTGCAAAAAAACCCCATAAGAGACAAATTTTTTGATTCTATAATATATTTATATACTTGGGTTTATACATTTTCGTTGTTTTGTCATAAAATTAGTTTGATACTCTTTTACAACATCGAAAGAAGACCAAAACCGTTATTAAAACACGTTAGCAATGTTATTTCCATTTCCAAACAGCAGTTCCACCATTGAACTATTATTTTTGTTTTATTATATCTGTATCACCGTTTACAATCTATAGAAAGTTTTTAGATACTTACATAAAATAATAATGTTTTAGAAAAATTAAAAAACACCAAACAAACAAAGAATGTTATATAACATATTTGTTATTCGTAAGCTCGTTTCCATTTGAACTATCCGCCCTTTTGGTCGATTGGTTAGCGCAGACGCCTAACGTATAGCGACGCAATGTAATTCGGGTTCAATCCCCGGCAGGGACAAGCATGTATGTGTTGTTTTTATTTCTGAGTTCGTTTATTAAATGTATTCTCAGTAAATTATAATGTGTATTTCGATGTATTTGTATCGTTGTTTAACAGTCCTAACACAAGCAAATAATTTGCTTACTTAGGGGTTAGATCAATTTGTGTAATTTGTCGTGATATTATTATTATTATAGTGAGTTACTACAGTTTAATAAGATTTTGTCCCTAGGTCAGTAGCCCAAAATTATCATCGCGTGCTTGGCCTTACCTAAATTTATTCAGTTGACTTTTTACAAGTTACGACGCTTTGGATTATAAAAAAAATAAAATGGGTAGGTGATGTAAAAATAAAACAGATGTTAAATATTAAGAAGTAACTTTTGTCGTTTCAAACTTGATTAACATAAAAAAAATGCTTACAGTGTGTCCCGAACTATATTTTTTTTAAACCTGCAGTTTTGGTGTTGAAAGTACAGAGAAAATGACAATGACAATCTTTGACAGTTGACATTGATTACTGACAAGAAATTTAGATATTATTTCAATTTTCGATTTAGTTGCGCTAGGTGTAGACTATTCACTATAGTACTTCAGTAAGTTCATATTTCATAATTATAAGCAATGAAAAAATAATATTTGTTTTAAATCTCTCTAGAGTTACCTGCTATTACTTTTTATCAAGTAAGTTTGAAATTGAATGATAGTTCAAGCTAGAATCTTATATCTGTATGGCTAAGAGAGTTTACAAAAAATAAAGAGCTAAAATGGTGTGAAAATATATATGTTACATTTTTAGGAAACTTTTTTAGAAAAGAAAATGAGTTTAGAATCAATTAGATATGAACGAGGTAAATTAGAAATTTTGGATCAGCTTTTATTGCCCCTACAAACTCGATATGTAAAAGTGCAAGGAGTTGAAGATGGCTGGAAAGTAATCAATAAAATGCAAGTAAGTATTTTACGTGTTATAATTTTTACTTATCATATTTTCTTTAAGGACCTTCCTATCCATAAGTACCAAAATGTTCTGTGTTTTTTTACTGTGTACAATTGATTATATTTAAACACAATAAAATTAAAGGCTTCAATTGTTTGATAATGAAAAATTAAAAAAATAAATAAATGTTAATACTTTTATATTTTACTTGAATTTAAACTTCTGTGTACACAAAATTCTATTTCTAACAGATTGTTACTTCAATAAAATATGCTCATAGCAATCGAATATTTTTTTAAGGTAAGGGGGGCTCCTGCAATAGCAATAGTTGGCTGCTTATCACTGGCTATAGAGCTTGTGAAGGAAGACTGCTCTGACAAAAAAATCATGCGGCAAGAGGTCAGTGTGATAACTTCTGACAATAATATTCTAATCTTTATATTTGTATGTCTGACAGTATCTATACAATATTTAGAATGTTTTGCTATTTCTTGTTTATTTTGTTTAAAAGAAATTTATTTTGAAGCTGAATAAGTTTCATTTAAATATTTGTAAATATTAAATAGTATAATAAAGTACATTAAAAATAAAATTGTAAATAATCACGAATTAAAAATTATTATTACATTAAATAAGACAGAAGACCATATCGCTATTGTACATATTATCATCTAGATATTAACTGCCGGTTGATAATTTCATAATTTATATGCAAAGAGATTATTTTGAGCTCTAGTTAATATTCCTATGATAAGAGCCATAGAGTGCACAGTTAATGAAGTACATAATAATTTAGTATTTTACGATTATACTATTGAAGTTGGCAAATTATATTAAGATATAATTTATTTAAAGTACATAGGTGTGGGGAGATTAGGTGCAAGGGGTTTCATATGCAGAGGGTGCATATGAAACCCCTTGTTTTGGTGTTAGTTAAAAAAAACAATGAAATATATAACGTAATATATAACCAATGTTTATAATTCAATAACAATTAAAGATATTGTTACATAAATTTGAACAAGTTCTTAGGAATGGATATCGCATTACATGCATATTTAACTATAAAAGTATGTTTTCAATCTATTATTCATCAATTAATATTGATGACTAAATGCCTATCAGAGGAAAATGATAATTATTGGAGAATTGAATAATGACAAGATACCTGAACATAAGTTCTCTTTAACTTTATATTATATTTTAAAATTTTTTTGTTAAAATTTTAAATCCCTACAATTACTTACATATAAAAAAAAATATTCAATAAAAAGTAAAAACCTTAATAATATTTATAGTTAAGCTTTTCTTTATAGATTTAAGAAATTAAACAACAAGGAATGTTTTAAGGTGTTGATGGGAGGATAGAGAACAATGTGTATAAAATTAATTTTAAAATTATTTAAAGATAAAGAACACTCTTTGTTAAACGTTAAAAAAAAAAAGTATGAGATTTTTTATATTTTGATCCAAAATTACAAGTTAAAACCTATCCAGCACCTATTATCGGTCTCAGCACCAAATTCTCGAACAAAATCAAATGTTTGATTTCAGATACAAACAATTTTTGCTTTTTACTGGAGGAAAAAGACGAGGATCCCATGTTATTAACAGACTAACTTTACTCATTAATACATTTTTGAATGTTCCTCGGCTCTTTATGTTCTTTTCATTTTTTATGTGCAATTGCTAGTATAATGAACATATTTAACTTATATTCTCTAGCAATATACTTATAAATTAGGATGATTTTATCTATGGCTTTTTTTAAATATTGTTGAATTTGTATTAACATATTTAAATAGGTTGATAAGTAAATATATTATCAGTCTTCTTTTAAAATACTTATTTAGGAGTATCGCAAATGGCAGAATAAAATAGTATATTATACAAAGTTACCAAGAGTAGTATATGAAATCACTAAAATAGAATTTTGTTCATCTTAGATTGAAGGCAAATTAAACTATCTGGTGTCGGCGCGTCCAACAGCTGTGAACATAAAATTAGCAGCTGATGAGCTTATTCATTTCGCAAACAGTTTGAGTGCTGACGAAAATGTATCTGCTAATGATTTCAAAGACCGGTAAGCAAGGTTATATATATTATATATTCTCTTATATACTATATATCCTCTGGCAATGTATTATATTACTTTTACTTAAGTCTTAAATGTTTTCATAAATCATACCTATAAAAGTTTATTTGCTAAATAAGTTTAAAAGAGTTTTTATTGTTAACAAAGTAAATATAAGGCACTGATAATTGAATTAAATTATAAATGAATAAAAATAATTAATTTCTGTTCATCAATTGAATTACTGATTTTTTTGGAAATATTTTATAGGTTTATTAAAAGCATAGAAAATATGTTAATAAAAGATATTGAAGATAACAAAGCTATTGGAAGGTTTGGTTGTGCAGCTATACTTAAAAATATAGAGGGCGATGGCCATGTTAGAATTCTTACCCATTGCAACACTGGATCCCTGGCTACTGCTGGATATGGAACTGCTTTAGGAGTTATTAGGTCTTTGAATGCTGCAAAAAGATTGGGTAAGAATTACTTCTCATTGAACTTCTTAATACCATCTTTTTTATAGGATTTTTTAAATATTCATATTCACTTACAAATAGAATATATCATATTAATGTAGCTAAAATCTGATTTTGTTTTGGATGTCATTAAGATCTAGTAAATGTCTTAAATTTGAACTGAAATCCTATTTTGATAAATATATTATTATATATACAATTTTATTTTGATAAATATATTTAAAAAATGAATAAGGTTTTATACAAACTTTAATATAATACTTTAGAAACCTTATTATTATTGTGTGTACCAAGTTTCTAACTCATTGTCTATGCTGTGAGCTCAGCCATTCAAACACGAAAATCTTTTCCAGAACATGTCTACTGCACTGAAACCCGTCCATACAACCAAGGAGCCCGGCTGACTGCTTATGAGCTAGTTCATGAGAAGATACCAGCCACGCTGGTTGTGGACAGCATGGTGGCAGCACTCATGCATGCTAGGCACATCAGTGCTGTAGTTGTTGGAGCTGATAGGGTAATGTTTTATGTAACACTTATATTTATGTATTTTTTTTATTTTCATAGCTTATGTCAATATTAGATTTTTTTTTATTTATTTAATAATTTTTTACCAGATATGTATATACAGGATTATTAGTAATTAATGGACCACCTCTTGCAGACAGCATCTCTACGTCAATCCGAACAACATTTGTTCTACGACTTTTTAAAATTAATAGTTTTAAACATTAAAGTTTATTATATAATATATAGTTTAGTCTATTATAGCTTATTTATTGTATTAGTATTTAATTTATTTACAAATCTACATATTAGTGTTTAGTTTTTTATAAGCTTGTTTATTTTTTTGTACCTACGCCACCTACCCATATTAATGACTGTTTTATATACTATAAAGCTGGTTGCCTGGAAGAAATCGCCGTTAGGCGATAAGGCCGCCTGTTGTACTTCCTTTGTGTTACTTGTTTGTGTTTTACTTTTTTTTTAATATTTTGTGGTGTACAATAAAGAGTATATGATGATATGATGAAAGTTTTCCAATACAAAATTTATTTGCTGCCTCTGAACTGAGCGTAGGTATGGCTTATTGGTTTCGTTTTTTGAGTTGTTTATCAAGATTTGTAAAAAGTCATAGAACAAATGTTCTTGGGATTGATGTAGAGAGGCTGCCTGCAAGAGGTAGCCAACTAATTACAAATAACCCTGTATATTTTCATAATATAAGTATAAAATACTTTAATTTAAGAAATCTTTCTTGTAGGTAGCGGCTAATGGTGATACAGCAAACAAAATAGGAACATATCAAATAGCAATAGTAGCAAAACACCACAATGTGCCTTTTTATGTGGCCGCACCACTTACTTCAATTGATATGGCCTTGAAATCTGGTGACAGGATCAAGATAGAGGAGCGTCCGGACAGGGAAATGACGCATATTGGAGAACATAGGATTGCTGCCCCCGGTTGGTTCTCCCTACTCTATCTCGACTCTTTTTGGGTCTCATGTCATCTTTCACATTTACCAATATTTCTATCCATCTATTTTTTAGTCTTCCAATAGTCACATATCCATCCACATTCAATTCAATGACTTGTCTAGTCACATTAGCCAAGTATTGTTTTAAATATAAAATAAATGTTTTGGTAACAAATCTTAATACACATATATTTTCAGGTATAAATTGTTGGAATCCATCATTTGATGTTACACCGTCTTGTCTTATAACCGGCATTATTACTGAAAAAGGGGTGTTTGAACCAAATAAATTGAATGAAGCAGTCCTCTAACAAATAATAATCAAGAGTCAGCAGTTTAAGTTCCTACACTATTTGTATATTATAAAGATAATGCCATTTTATATCAATCATGTTATTACAAGATTTATATAAGTAACTTCCTCCAATAATCCTATGTACTTATACATACAAGGAAATAATTACAATGTTATAAACTGTTTGAGTAATTCTAAGCATATATGGTGGAATTTATATCAATTATACCATTTTGTGAATCTCTAAAGAGCCAACCCTATCAAGAATCTTTAAAACGCATAATTTTGCCTAATGAAATCTTAAACATCTTTTTTAAAAATCAATTCCCAATTATGGCTCCTTCCACTCATTGTTTTTGGTTTAATTGAAAAGTGTTTTTTGTTATGTTTCAAATATTTAAAAAGGTTTCTTTAGACATAAATAGTAATAATAGCCAGCTCTACTGTTTCTTCAAACATACCATCAAGTTATAACACTGCTTTAAAAAAGGAAGTAGGATGTACATGTGTTATATATTTGAATTAAAATATATTTGAGGCGTAGTATTAGTCCGTATTGTACAGCGAAATATATTATATATAAGTAATTTGATAGTTTTATACAAAAATATGTTAGTTGATAAACGTGCTCATTGTTAAATTAATTTATAAAGCTTTTGGTTAATAACATTTGTTACAGTCATTGAATAAAATTGATTATCAAAAAATATGAATAATTTTAACAACCCGCTAATAGCCTAGGTAGTTTCTAAATTCAATTATAAGCACTTTAGCTTTCAAAAACATCTTATTACTCATCTTGCTCCTAACTGAATGTTCAGTATATTATTATTTTAATAGGATCTTTGGTTAATTATCATGAGAAACAAGAACCCGCTTAATAAAGTGGTTGGCAGGCGAGAAACAAAACCCATTTTATATGGCTTTATAAATAAGCTTAAAAAGACTGCATTGAAAAGTCAATAAGTTTATAAATATATTAAAAAAAAAAGAAACGGTTAAACCATTTGGTAACAAACGCATGTTGTGTATATTGGTAATAGTTATATATTTTAAAAGGTATAATATTCTGTTACGTTTTATGCATAAGGTACAACAACCCAGATAAGCGGACAGTCGTCAGCGTTATAACAAGGAATGAGGATGTATTTGAGGTTGCTGTTGAAGTAATGCTATGAAATATAAATTCTACTCTTTAATGAAAGAAACAATAAGAAATAGATATAAAAGTTACTCTAATTTATAGATTTTTGTTCCTAAAATTATTCGATTCATTCGAACGGATACGAACATTATAATTATTTTTTAGATTAACAATGCATTACTGGTACAAAAGAAAGTTGTTTAGTAACCTATATCACGAAATTCCATGTAAACTAAAAGTACAATAAATAATATATAATTTTTGTGTAACCAAAGACAATTTTCCTAATTTTAGAGGCTAAGGTTTCAAAGTTGTAAATTGAAGATTTGAGTTGTGATTCTTATTGTGTCAGTTAAGATAGAAATAAAAATATTATTTGGTCTAGGCAATAGTCTCGGAAGTATGATATTTATTTAAACCGCTAAAAAATATATTATTTAAACAAACACTTTATCTGTATCTCAAATTTACGTCTATGAAAGGGCAAGACAGAGTTGTCATTCATTCTATAAGGTCTGTTTCATAGCGTACTAGGTTAAAAATATTAACACTTTACCATTTATTCTGGAATTTCAATTGCTTTAAGGGATAATTTTTATTAATAGTTAATATAATAACAGTAAATATATTTGAAAACACATATTCAGAGATATATGTTCTCCAAAATAACTTTTTGAGAGTAAAAAACTTGCGGTTGTGGCGCCCTCAATTCTTAGTATTACTATAAAGTAAAATATGACTTAGCCTCAATTTGATTGCACTAGCAACACGGAATCAAGTTCCATATGTATAATAAATATTGTATATAACGTATTCTGTGATGTCAGTCAACCACTTTAAATCCAGAAATTGCTTTTACGGTAATTTCTGTATTGGCTTAATTTAAGTTAAGTGTTCATAAGTAAAAATGAGACTTTAAAGCAAAAGTGGAATTGTTTTAGTTTCTATTGTTTTGTATCCCTCATTAAGTTATGTTCTCTTAGATGATCCCAGAGAAAGGATTAATTTGTTGTTATTTATTGTTTTAAGTAATCTGAACATAGACTCGAACCAAAGCAGACATGGTCGTGTTATTAAACATGTTATTTTAGTAATCGTTTATTAGAATAAATATTTGTTGTAATGTAAATAAAAAATCTTGTTTGGACGCGCATGCGTTTGTGTGGAAAACAGACAAAGGTTTTGTGTAGTTCGAAAATCAGCTGTGTGTGCAATGACTTAGTGATACGAAAAGTGTGTGTTTGTTAGCGACAATGTTTAGTGAAATTGGATACATAATTTTTCTACTTCTCGCCTTTCCTTATATTGAAAGTGGTAAGTTGAAACTTTCATTAATAACATTGTAGGTCATTGTAACATTACGAATTAATATTTTTTACTGAACACGATAACTTAATAGTCATGCACAAATCATGACTAATTTCGTTTGAAGCTTATATTAGTGTTGGATTCATGTAAGATCATATGTTTACACATAAAATATACTAAATTGAGATTTTGACTTTTTATTTACTTGGTATAATTATAAAGTCTATCTTATAATTTATTTTTAGACCATATAATATCAACAATTTAATTCAATATCAATCTATAATTTTTTAAACATAACATATGATATTATAATACAAACAGCAATTCTATTTTGATCTAAAGTAAATATTACTAAGAAAAGAAATAACAATCTATTAAAGTATTATTTTGTAATTATGCTGTTTACATTACAATCATAATTTAAAATAATTTCGATTATGATCGGAACAGCTTTAACATTAATGAAAATTAATGTTACCCATAGTTTCATTTGCATGGACTACAGACCTACTGATTGACCCTAGATAAGAAACACCATTGTTCACATTACCCGCTCCCCCGGTGACTCTGTAATAGCCAACAGGGCTAACCATAGACAGACAAAAAAAAATGTTTACATAGTCCTAGCTTTTGTGTAAGATATTTTACTAAAACAAACTTTCTAGTAGTAGTGATATGGGCTACAGTGTGATGTTACATTTTGTGTAATCAAAAGCAATAAATGTGATATCAAATTCAAAATGCAACAAGCTTTTTAATCCAATCGGTACTTCCAGATATTAGCGTGTACCAAATATCATACTTCAGCTGTATTGTTTTATATTAGTGTGGATTGCTAAACCCAAAAGAAATATTTTCTGTTCTGACATAAATATCAAATCAAATACTTTATTTTTGTATAATCTATACCAAAATGATAATATTGTAAGTATTATTGTAATATTTATGTATTGTAAAAAAAAAGAGTTATCTTATGTTAAGTAATTTTGATTAGCTTTACAGGTAGTTAATTGAGGGATTTCTTTCAAGTATCTAAAATTTTGTTAACTCTCAACGTCATAAAATCATTACCATATATTATTCAAATACTAAATATCCCTAGAACTAGTACAAAGACTTGGTACGGACACATATTACTTTGTACCACTTTCATCCTTACCACTTACCACAGCTCTGACAATGAAATATTATATCTCTTTGTGAGAAACCAGTCTATTTCATTCTTTGTTATATAACATCAATTTGTTTTAAATCTCATTGTTTTTCATAGCTTTTACTTAGTTTTTCCTGTATTTTACCAAATATATTATATTCTGTCTGCTAATCAAGTGTTTGGAATATTATAGTTATGTAAATAAATTATTTTTGAACTACAATTATTAAGTTATGTTTCTAACTTCAATAAATAGCAACATTCAGTATAAACACTATAGAGACAAAAGGAAATATCCACTTGGAACATCTATTTGCATCCTTGTGATTCTGCTGCCATCAATGAGGGGATTATTATTTGATTGCAGACTGTATGGCAACATCATAAATACCTATTCAAAACAGGCAATTTTTCTCAGTCACATTCAGTATTGAAAAACCATATAGAAAAGTTTCAATGCAAATAAAATATAATAAATCGAATACAAAACAATTATGTATACCTACAAAAGAAATTAAAAACGCAAACCACAGTACTTCAGAGCCCATTGTGTTTCCTACTCTGTTGATTGTAGAAGGAAAAATACGATTAATTAAAATAATTTTTAAGTGGAAAAGCTTTGTTTAATCTAGTGGTTATTGGTAAGCGAGAGGTAGTTCCGTATACATAGCCGCAGAATGGCGGGAGTCTACTCACTTGACAGAATAAATCCTTCTTGGAAACCCGTTCGACCGTGACTGATTTCGCTACAAGGTAATGCTTTGTCATTTGTGATTGTTCAATATTCCTTTTTTAGGCCACCTTACTTTTCATTCGTATAATGTAATAAAAAACGATCTTCATATATAGGTAGATGCTAAATACTCTTAACTTAAAGTTATTGAAATAACCGGTTTTCTATTTATAACATAGACATAGAATATAAAATATTTATAAAAATATAAAGATCTAAGTTTTAAATTATCGTTTTTTTCTATGTAGATACATTTTTTTTTAAATTTTAAATATGGCCATGTTTATTATATTATTAATAATAAAAAAAATGTCGATGCAAACCGCAGAGATTAAATCTTATACTTATGTCCTTACGTATTTCGTATTTTTGATACGAAAACCACAAAAACTAAAATGGACGCTTTTCCAAAAGAAATAACTGTAATAAATGACAAATTGTTACGTTGATCTCTTTATAATAGCGCCTCACAGAGTGGCCCGAGTCATTACTTAAAAACCCCCAAATTCGGCTTCACTGAACAAATTTTTGTATAATCGCTTACAATGTTTTTTGATGACAAGTTTTATTTTTTACATTAAAATATTCCGCTTAATTACATGCTCCTGATAATTATCAGTGAAGATATTAATACATACTCGATATTTTAAAATATAAAGTATTCTAAGATGAATATTCAGTCAGCTCTGTATTTATTGATTTAAAAAAAAAAAACCTCTCAAAAACCCAGGAGCAGGTTTGTCAATATCTTGACATTTAACAATGCACGTTCGTTCTGGGTCTTCTCTCCTAATTATATGTGGGTTTTTAGTACTTTACTCATAATGCTAGATCACTTGTCAAACTGAATTCAGTAGCCTGAAATAAGACTTTATAATGAAATTAAAAAATGTGATGTTTCAATTCAAAATAATTCGTATTTTTTTTTGGAAGTTTGTTGACCCGAGATAGGAGTATATGGAGATTTAGTAGATGGAGATTTAGACGTGTACATAATCTCTCAAAGGTATAATAATATTTGCTTTAGATATATTTGCAGTCGGAAATCATATAAATAGTTCTCGAGGCCGTATGAAATTCTTAACTTAATTTATATTAAACGTCTGTCTGGTATATTTTAAATTAAAATAATCTTAATCATTTATAGTTATGAGTCTTACCTAGGGCTTCCAATCCCGCAGCCTGCATCCAATCTCGGTATTTGCGGGACTACAATTTTTCAATCCCGCGGGATCTCGGTATTTACGGGATCCCGCATATTAAAAATATTTATACTTATGTAAGGCATTTAAAAAAATATATTAATCAACTAACTCCATATTTAATTAGGTATTAGGTACTATTAGTATGAAATCAATAAAAATCAATAATAAATACTGGAAAAACAAAAAAATCTATCTTTTTCACAAAAAACAGAAAAATATTTAAAAAATCAAACAAAACCCATTTTTAACTCAAGACCATGATAATTATTTAGTTCGGTCATTTGGTCAGCTTTCAATTGAAAATAGTTGGAAAGAAAACACAACATATCTAAAGTGTTTTCTGCCATACTACTGCATATTTTGGAGACAATATAGCCGGCACCAGAAAGGGCCCTTTCGGTTTCTTCGGGCTTTTCAGTCCCGCAAATCCCGCGCGGATCCCGCGCCCGTAATCCCGCATCATGCGGGATTGAAAAATTACGCGGGATCCCGCAATACCGAGATCTCGGTATTCCGGGATTGGAAGCCCTAGTCTTACCACAGGATATAGGTACATGAACAGTGCCTGAGTACTGGATAAAAGTGTATCTTAAACCCAAAAAAAATGGAAAAACACTTACTTAGTTTATGACCATGCCAAGAATATCAGGAACGATATTTTGAATTGTATACAAAGAAAAATAATTATTTTAAAATATAATTAATTTAAAATAAAATTAATTTAAAACAATTCTCATTATACCTTTACATCATGTTTGTTCCATCGAAATGCTTTTCAAATATTATTAACAGACAGAACATATATTAACATGTCTGTCGGCACTTTGTCAAAACATAAATACATTTGTCATCGTGATTTTAAATACCAGATATTCCTATAGACAGACACATACATTTTATTTCTATGTTATACATTCGTAACAGACGACTCGAAAAACAACATTCAAAATATTTCATACATTAAAATTAAAACGAAATTTCTTTCAGAAAATATCTACTACTATAAAATTTTATACATAAGGATAATGTTCTATATTCATGATATCATAAAATTCGTAAGTTTTATATAGCAAAAGAATTTTAACTAATTTTTTGATTGCTTTTTAGGCATACTACAGTTGAATCTTGTTTGTAGTTTTATTTTTCTTACTTTATATCTTCATGATAAATATAAATAATTATTTCGGTACTTACGGATATGTATTTTTTTTTACTTTATTAGGTACTTTTACTAGGTAGGTAGTAGATACTTTTTTATTTCGAGTTAATATTACAAACCTTATTCTTGAACTATTCCTACGTTATATCTTTAAGAAACTGCAACTGAATTTCTAAAAATGCTATATTTTAAATTCATAATATTTTCAATGGCTATAAAATAGATAACATCACATCATTGCATAGAAAATGCACTAAAAGCCAATCCCGTATAAAATTTTATAAGACATTCAGTACCTCAACGAGTCTTTTATCTTGAATCACAATAAAATGTTAAGTTATATCAGCAATACCTTAATTTTACGTTAAAATTATTGGAACAACTAAAACCCATTAGTAATATATTATAAAATATTTTACTGCGAAAGGTTTTACAAAAATCCTTTCATTGTCGGGTTCGGGATTTAAAATATAAATCCTTTGAGTCTCCGCTGAAGTAATTTATGTAACAATACGGTAGCCAACATTTATATTGGGTGAGATATCGATATAATTCATGTTATAAATAACCTGTAAATAGCTTGAATAGATATTTATTCTTATATATTGTTTTCTTTGTATGATTTGTGTTATTATAACTCGGAAAATTTATTCATTTCCAATGATAAGTATTGAATAAAGTAAATATATTATTAAGTTAAAATAATATTTTCTACAATATACTTATTCTATGAATTTGTTTTGTGTATATTCAAACAATAAAATTACGTTTAATTACTACTTCGATAAGTATATAAAGGTAAAGAATTAACAATCAACTCAATATTCATATTTATTTTTATATCTTCAACAATAGTTCTGTTTAAAAAAAACTATTAATATAGATAATTGATAGTGACGTCCATACTATAAATATAGAATTACGAATACAAAAAAAAAAGAATAATATTTGTAGGTACATATTTATTTTTAATTAAGGCCATAATTTTGTATTAAATATATATTTACTCAACTCTAATAATTTATCGGAATTTGCCTCGATTGGTTTCGTACGTATTCAGGGTTACTATTCATGAGATGGAAGCATAGCGGACTGTATAAACTGTCATTTTAGTGCTTAAAAAATAATTTTGTAAAAAAAAAAAATCAGTCAACCAATACTAACTTGCATGTTCAAAGCTATTACAAACAAGTGAATGTTAGACGCCATTCGCATTTCGTCGCTAACATAAATTATATATAAAATGTTGAGTGATTTATCTTAAATCTTAAAAGATTTTAAAAACTTGCTAACAATAACCATTTTGTTTAACTTTTGTGTGTGGACTTTAAGTGAAGTATTTATTTGTATAAAAAATATATTCATAATATATATGTTATATAAAATAACGTTACAATTTTGTATGTATCTAAGCTTTACATTTTAACTTTTACCAAGATTAATAATTTTAGTTTTAGACAAGATGTAGTAGAAAACTTTATCGTAGTTTTTCCCGTTATGTTACTTTGGCTATATTGAGGGTTACAGCGCAATAAACTTTTTATGATTCTGTTTTAAACATATCGTTAGTTAATTACAGTTTTCCAACTCTCGAAATAACATGTAGTTCTATAATCATTATTTCATTCGTCTATGCCTATTTTATTAATAGCCTCACGTTCAAATCAATAGCATGTTTTTCTAACATAGTTTATTCTAATAATAATTTACAATGTAGATTAGATACAGTATTAACATACATTAACAGTAATGACATTAATTACATAATGATAAATATTCAGTATCGATAAAATATAACTATGCATCAAACGCAATATCTCGTCCCGTGTAAGCTACAGTCAGCAAAAAAAAAATCGCATCAGTGTCAAACAAGTAACAGTAACAGAATAGTAAAAGGTCGTAATAGCAACAGAGTAAAACAAGGCTATTAGATATTGGTACGGTCTGCCAGAACTCGAGGCACCACCACGTCACACGGTCATGACCTCGTGGGTTCAACGAACAGTCCCGTCAGTGAGCGTGCGATGCGTCAACCGTGTCTTTTGCAAACTCACGTGTGATTCAACTTTATATTATAATGTAAACCTAATGTATTATCGACAAACAAACGACTATTCATTGTCCCGTATTGACAATATGTGAATGTAAATACAACAAACCCAATAGATTTTGATACCCGTTTGAACAAAACAGGTTATACAAAGTTTATATTATAATTTATCCGTTGGTAAAACTTGTTTGACGGGGGGTAAAATTAGAAGGGTGACGAGAGTAACAGTAATTATTTGTGTATAACAACGTTTTATCATATAGACTGCATCAGTATTAGCTCAGACCTATCTAAGGCTACAGATCACATACGAAACCTGTTTTAATAAAAAAAAAATATACAATTTTTATTTCAGTTTCATATGTTATATTTTCAAAAGCAATACTGTAGAAGTGTCAAATGAATACAGAATAAAAAGTATTTATTGTTTTTGATGTACACTTCAATTTTAGTTACTAAGTAAGAAGCAGGTTTGTTTCAAAAACATCAGTTAACACACACAACTAAGACGGACACAATCTGATCACTTATTGCCATCAGATTCAAATTCAATGTGATTGTTATACATTGATATCCTCTATAACCAAACATGTTATCAAATGGCGTATCCATCAATAAATTACAAACTCCCATCAACCGATTACAAACATATATACATTGTGCGGTAAATTGATTGCTACCTGTCAACTTTACCGAATAAACATAATATTGTTAAGTAATCGACATACAATATTATTTAATTTATTAATACAAGCTACAATACAAACATTATTTTATGGGGTACCGAGGAAATGAGATAATTTTTAAATTAATTAAATTTATATGTTCATGAACATATTTATAACCAAATTAAGTCCAAGTTGTAATATTGTATCTTTTTTATCTTATTAATGATTTATCAAGCCTTTGTTTTCTAGCTCATATTTATGGGACATTTGTTTGTAAGAGCCTTAGTTGGTTACGTTACATACAATACTTATTACATCTTATGAAGTTTAATTTTTAATTTTTTAAAGCTTTGCAGTTTGTTATAATAATAAAATTTATAAAACCTCCTTTAAAAAGAATTATATAAAAACTTTTTTATACTCGATCTCGTTTAAGATGATATATTTTTCTATTCCTATAATAAACTTTAAAATTAATTAGTAATTGCTTTATTATATTCATTGCGTGTAAGCCATTATCTGTAATTATGTAACATTGTTATACTTAGCCTATATACAATGTGTTTCAGATTTGCACTCTCATACAATACAATATGATAATAAAAACCAGTCTAGTGTGAATCACAAACACACGCAAGAATATTATACTAACATAATTAATGTAATTATATTATATCAATTTAGTGATTTCACTTTTCTCCCAATTACAGTTCTCATCTTACGTAAGACGCATTGTCATCTGAAGCTTATTTAAATAGTCATAACATAGAAATTCAATTACCAACATAACAGTATCATGAAAATAAATAGTTTTATTTACATTGAAATAGCTGAGCGTAACGTTATCATCCTCATCCCTGTTCTCGATAGTGTTCCAGCTAAGTGGGGTGAGTTCCGTAATGGCTTTTGCGGAAGCGAAGCGCCCCACTAAACTACATGCAGGTAATCCCTGAATGCGATATCAGGTTGAGAAGGAACAATGACATTCGACACGAGTGTTCTCCCTCTTAAGTTTCGTCTACATACATACTAGCGAGTTTTTTTTTTCACATAAAATTTAAATGGCCAGATTATTAGGGATCGTTAAGTTAATGGGTGTAACAATTTGTTTTAAAAAGCATTTTTAATTGTAGTTATATTTTTTAAAGGATATTATTCTGGCTTAAATAATTGTTATATGAGACAGTCTGCAAAAAATCTTATATCGAATATAATATCGTAGTCTTTATGATATAAGAAATGTAGGTGTATTATTTTCGTAATATTTTATTAAGTAAGAAAACAGGGAAAGAACAAGTTGTAATCAAATCTCTTTGTTCAAACAGAGGAACTGTTTGATACTTGATAGTTTTGATACCCTTAAAAGTTAATACGATGTTATCTATATCAGACTCAAACGAAGTGAAACTAACGAAGAAATAAACACGAGTCCCAAAATAAAACCGTTATATGGGTCTAATGGATTTCAAGAAGAATAGTATATTTTAGATTGTTATATAATCTCATAGAAAATATATATTATTCAGATGCCTAATAGTTGCATTCGAAATAACCAATAACTTTTTGGATGCTTAAAATTACGAATAGAGATAGAAACAGTACTAACTTTTAGAGTGGCCAATCCCAGCTTAAGGCCAAGCAGGGTGATGTAGGTCAGAAGGACTGGAAATATATGGTCTATTATAATAATTTATAAGTTATCACTATCACGGGGAAGACCACAACTCCGAAGGATCTTCTTTTTTTAGTTTATGAGAGTAAAACCGAGCATTCTATACAAAGCTTTTGAATCGATAAATAGATGAAGTCTTTTGTGTGTGCGTGTGTGTACGTATGTACGTACGTACCTAGTGTGAAGTTAATATTACGAAATGTATTAAAATAAAGACATGTTTAATATTAAAATAAAAACATGCTTTTTATACTTTACTCTTTTTAAAATATAAATTAGAACGCATTTTTCACGATAGATTTGTTTCCGTATTTTTTTTTCAGCAAGACATTTGAGCAATTTATCAAAACAACTGTCATAATCATATCATTAAGTCAACACTTATTCAGTAAATATTATATAATAATATACCTATACAGTTAAGAGTAAACACTTTAAATTACGTAAGTGTATTACTTATTTAGCTATTTTAGTTTTGACAAACAAAGCATTTTCTCCGTCCATACAATGTTGGGTCTCTATTGCGAATGTGGAATATTCTGGAAATGGGCACAAAGCGGTAGCCTTGTTATGGCACGTCACTTATGTGCAGGCATTGACCCTGTTTCATACCAAATAAAGTGCCCACCCCGCGGTAAAAGCAACTTTTTGACAAGTGTGTGTGAGAGCCATGCGCTCTCTGGAAATCCTTCAACATCACGCCGGTTAGGTTTACTAGTCTATTTTAAAATTGCACAGAAATAAGTATTCTAAAAAATAGGTCGTTACTAACTTAAGCACTTAAAGAACATGTTTCAAATGTATGACAAGCTAAGTTTCCTTCAACTTGTGTTCAACTTGCAGTATTTACAAATGGGTCGGAAGAAAGTTTAGCGGTTGTAAAAAATCTAAATGTAAGTAGCCATTTTATTATCCAATTTACTGAGCGCTAGGTCAAGTAGAGCACTATTTCTTTGTGAAAAGACTGTTAGTGTGCTAGTCATCTGATTGGTTTTAAATTTTACTCGCTATTTTTTAGGGTCAAGTAGTGTGCTGTAAATTGGATAATGAAATGGGCGCATTAGGGCATAGTCCAGGCAAGCTAAATCGCGTTACAGCCTTGCGAGGACATGCTCGGCCGAGCATGACTCACCGCACGCAGTACCAATACTTAAATTTAATCTTTGTTCCTAATCGTTTATTAGTAATTAAAAATGTTAAGAATAATAATAACAAATATTATTACTTCCAAGACTAATTCGTGCCAAGGTTAGATTTCAAATTAAATTTATTATATAAATTTATCTCAAGTATTTTCACAAGGACACAGCTAAGAGGAAATTTAAATTCATTATTTTAAACAATACAACTAAACCACATCCTACTACAGAGAGATAATGTTAATCATAAAATTATTATTCATTTATGACATTGAAACTTCCGGTCTGTTAATGTTTTACAAAACGTTAGTAATTCATAACGTTAGTAATTCAAAACGTTAGTAATTCTAAACGTCAGTTATCACGTACGGATTTAGACGCTGGTTGTTACTTTGACTAAATGTACTGAATGGAGGTATTCTATGACAATACCAATGATTCATTCCTTACAGACCACTGGTGTAATTAATTCTCTACTCTGTCAAGAGGTCACATAAAATTTACGTGACTACATACTGTCTCTTGATGTTTTATTGAATGAGTTTATTGTACGTACGGTTGTCTGTCTTTAAAGGTTGCATTAGAGCAAAGTTTTGATGACACTAAAAAAAAATATAAAAAAAATTACGAAGTTGAAGAATGCTTTTAATAAATAAATTAAATTTTTAAGTAGATACAGTTAAGAAAATAGGAACGGAATCGTTAGGTAATATTTTCTTCAGCTTTGGTTTTCCCCTATCACATATAAAAACACATTATTTTTTAGGTTTTAACATCGAAGATTAATAGTTTGCTGTTTTTAATTGCTTTCGTTCTGTTGATTACAATATATATTATTTAATAGTCTTAATGTGTTTACAATATATATTTTTTAATAGTCTTAATGTGTATTTTAATTTTTCGTTTTAAATAATTGAATGCTGGATATACGAACGCCGGTTTTATTCTTTTGTTTTGAAATCTTTTACATTTTTCCTATAAATTATCAGTCTTTTATTTGTATTACTTACATAAAGTAATTTCAATCCCAGTATTTTTATAATTTACTAACATACATTTATAAACTAGAGTTCTATATAAAAGATGTACAAAAAAGATAAACAGTATAAAAATCTGCAATTCGGTTTGTGTAACAAAGACCTTTTCAACGTCCTTATCATTCATAAAGCAAGGAACCTGCTTAAAGATAAAACATAAAAGATAAAATTTGACGTCAACAAAGCATCTCATCTACATATCCTGGCCCTTTTAGTTGGAAAACTTAAATGTAACGATTACATAATTAATTAACCCCTCTGCGGTGAAGATGGTATAATTTATGTACAGTATTAAGATTTAATCATTCAGTATGAAAGGCTTCCATCCCGTTAATAATATAAAAAATAAGGTATAGTAAACCTATCCTGTACCTATCAAGAATAGATTAATATTAAAATGAAATGAAAATGAAATGAAATTGGTAAGCATACCTGAATTATGAAACAAAACATTTAATCTAGGAGAAACCATGTATCAGAAATCCAGATGGGTAGAGCGGTCATTGACCTGTGACTCAGGGTGGGCAGCCACCCCGTAAATATATATCTACCATGACACATACGTTTGGGAGAAACCAATAAATATGATTCATCTCATTATCAAATTAATATTTAAACACCTGTATCTTAATAATATGTAATAAAAAAAGTCATTCCCAATTTCTAGAATACTTTTGTACGTGAAAATTATTACAAGCGATGTTAATTTTTCATATTCAGAGTTTTAAGCCCAAAGGGAGCAAACCACATCAAAATATTATTTTGCCATCGCTTTAACTCTAGATTTTATAAATTGTATACACAATATACATATCAACGTACAAACAATAAAAATAACACATATTTACAATAAAATATATAAATATTATTAAGTTGACTATGGTAATGGCTTATTATTTTACATTATACGTGTTACATTGCTAATGACCTAATAATGACTCAATAATGACCTAATAGTGACTCAATATTGACCTAAAAATATAGTAGGTAATATAAAATTATTTTCTTATCGCTTATCAGCAATTACTTTAGACTTTGTAACAACAAATTCATAATAAATCTTGTGTCCAGGCTTTATATTCAGATTTAATTGCTCTCAAATAACTATAATTGCGTTGAGTTTACCGCCAACTAGATTGCGGGTATCGAGTATCGATTGATCTTCGTATTTCGTATGTATATGACGAGACATGCACCAATGAGAATCAATCCTCTATGATGGTAAATAAATTTCTATTCGAATATCTAGCTTCCAATTTTATTTGAAATAATATTTTAAAATATTCGTTTAGAAAAAATATTTATTTTTATAATATCTGTAATTTTATGTATGTCTATGTAAATATTTTGAATGAATTTGTTTTACATAAACAAAACCAAACCTTGGTGTTATTTATTTTTATTTAAAAAAAAATATACATGTATATATCAAGATGGAAAAAATCACTCGTTTTTTAAATTTATGGTATGCAAAATTATAAATATAAAAGTTCTACGTCTAAATAATATATGGTAACTTTTAATATGAATATATAATTGGGTCAGTAGAACTGAATACGCAGTCTTTTCTCACTGCAGGTAACTGGCATGGGCTTCATACTACACACATAAACATTCTCCACAAGTACCAATTACCAAGCGTATATAGTCTTTTTTTACAACTACTACATTATTACTACTTGTAGTAGGTATACAACAAAACTTGCAGTATAAAAAGTAAAGTTTAATTTAGAAATGAGTTTAAAATATAAAAAATACCACTAAATAAAATGAAGGCAATTTAATAAGTTTCTATAATTGATATATTCTGTAATCAATGAGTGATACAAACTAATACTTTCTCTATTAATAAGTTTTAAATTATAAAAATATCATAAAGGAAATTTAATAAGTTTCTATAATCAAGATATTCTATGGTCAATAAGTGATAACAATTTAGTGCAAGAACAATGTTTTGATGTCGTAAGCACTCAGTACTAAGCCAATCAGTGGCATATCAACACCAGCCAATGAACACTACAGTCCTGCCCTCCCCCCTCCCCCCTCCCTTAACAGTCTTATATTTTTAACACGTTTTTTCAAAGCGTTCCTGGAGCGAACAGAATTTAAGATACCGATTTATTGTTTGCGCTAGTTTTATTTTAAGTTTCTACGCTACAAGCTTTGGAAATTTCATCTGTTCATGTTTCTTCTGTTTCATGAAAATATATAAGTGTTGATACCGAATTGGAAATTAATATTCAAATATAATATATTATTTTATTATATTTTGAATATTATTTATTTATACACTGGGGTTTTATAAATTAATAAATAAATAATTTGACTGCATTTTTATGTTTGATTATTTCCCTATATGTTGTGTTAAAAATTTAGTTTTTTTCGATGTACATAAAAAAACCTTCCAATATATAAACACTGAATGGGGAATTCATTATTAATAAACTATAATACATTATTTTATTTCATTCATTATAATACGATATTTTTATTCGACTGAGATTTTACAATAATAAATATAAATAAATTTATAGTTGAGTCGTTAATTCCGCTATATGTGTGTGTGTCTATACTCTATTGTGTCTGCTTGTATTCGAGTACCTACTGGAGATGAAACATTGTTTTGTCTCAGTTTAATTGGTACACCAGTGGTTCCGATTCGCAATGTTCTGTACACAATTTGTCAATTAGGTCCTATCTGCGGTTAGTTCCCATCAGTATTTATATTGCTCGATTGTTGTGCAATCCCACTCAGTTGACGAAGCCGATTGTGCAACAATGACTTGCTTTTAGATGGGAGTATCAGTCAATATCTGTTTGAAAGCCGATTTTATAACATAATTAGATAGTGATTGGATGAAATTGTAAATATTTTGATAAGGTATACCTATGTACTCATAAAGGCTGCGTCTTTAATGTGTTCATTGTTTTAAGTTGAGGTATAATTTTAATTGTTTTATATATACAATATAAATTGTTAATAAGAACACAAATTACCTCGTAAGTTATACACCTAAAGTTATTTGAATAGAAACTTCAGATGTTTATCTTCACTTTGTTTATTTTAATTGTATATTTTTTTATTTAATTATTCAATAAATATGGCATGAAAATTAAACCGTTACGCACGTATTCGAACCCGCGATTTCTGGGAAATCCTTCCGTCAGTCTGCCTATTGAGCTACCGCATCGTTAAATTCATCAAAAATAAAACGTTTTATTTAAAATGTATTTCATCTTTAACTAAAAGTTTAGTACTAAATAATAATAATGTTTGTGGAAAATGCTGTTTATGCAGATTTCCGGGAATGTTTTTATAGCATAGTTATTCCGATTATTAATTCATTATTTTTAAAACTGAATATAAAATTAAAATACGTACTAAATGCATACCTAAAATGTATTTTTTTTAGATGGTTTGTGGTTATTTTTAGATGTGAACCACAATCTCATAAGCTCAAGCATGGTTATTGTTAGGCCATCAATTGAACATAATGAAGTTATGATCAAATAATATTTTCTAGCTGTAGGTATTGAGTATTTATATTATACATTGTTGAATTTAAAATAATATTAAATATTTGATAATATATAAAATTTCTTAGAGGTATTGAATTTAAGTTCTTGGTGGGATAAATAATATTTCTATTAATTAATAAGTTATTTATACAGAACATAGATTGTATTAGAGATCTTGGGATCGCGGGTTAAATTTATATGAGCCAAATTTCACTGATTTATATAATAAATACTATATACGGTTATAAAAATAGTACCATTGATGAAATATCAATCAATAGTATTAATTAAGTTTACATTATTAACAGAATATAAAGATATGTACACATGAGATAATTTTATATGGTATTCAAAAATCTTAATATTTAAATAACAAAAGATGTAATCTCCTGTTTCTACTGAAGTTGGGAACTCAAGGGACAATCAGTTAATCCATAATCCTTAAGGGTTCCCTTTTAAAAGGG
This sequence comes from Napeogenes sylphis, assembly GCA_959347405.1. Lineage (NCBI taxonomy): Eukaryota > Metazoa > Arthropoda > Insecta > Lepidoptera > Nymphalidae > Napeogenes > Napeogenes sylphis. The sequence goes on along the minus strand of OY365788.1, from coordinate 20,275,889 downwards.
AAAGGGAATGTCATTTTAGAACGCAAGGTAAGCGAATAATTTTGGTCTAATGTTGTAAGTTTAACAGAGGTATTATTTAATGACATTACTTTTGAATTAATTAATCATTAATTAAAACAGAATTACCGAAGCTAAATAAATTATTAAAGTTAAATACAGATTTATCGAAGCAAAAGATATTATTGATTAAGTTAAATACAGATTTAACGAAGCAAAAGATTTTATAAGTTTAGAATTATAATATTTGAGGAATTGTAAAAGTTAGGTATTTTTTGTTCATTCATTAAATGACTTATTAACTACTCAGTGGGTACAAATATAATAAATCATAGAACAAATATGTTACGTAAATAAGAAGTAAGAAATTGTTTGTAAATTGTAGAAATTCTCTTGTTAGTTACAATTATCACAAACAATATCGACTTGGGTCTTACAAGAATTACCTAAGTCTTTTATGGCAGAACTTTCTAAGCGTTACTACCACCTTATAAACTGGATAATTCATTGTGACATCCTAGGAGCTTTATTACTGACTTCATTTTTCTTTTTCTCAACTTTCTAACAGGTATTATTATAGGTATAGGTAGGTATTATCTTAAGAAAATTCTTATCCTACCCACGCATATTATTTTTATAATGGAATCTTAAAATTTTCAGATTGCTATTACAATCTATACTTGGAAACTTATTAAAATAAACAAACTATTTCACCGGTATAGATTATTGAGTTTTGTTATGAATAATAAATCTGGACTCTGAATAATTTAATAATCGAGTTTAATCAGTATTATAATTTATATGTCAATAAAATTAAATTAGGGTGCTATACTATAGGAAATGTTGGGTAAATGAAGGCTTAAAATATCCAACGTTTCCTACATGTTCAGATATCAAAGATAGTTACAGCTTAATTAAAAATTCTAACAGTCAAATAACTTTTATAGTACATAGTTCTTGTATGCTTTACTGCGCATAATTGGACCCTGGTTTCCTGTAGGTGCAGCGCAAATGTAGTTACAAAAAATATAAGACCGAGTACTGTATTGTTTTCTGAAAATATGAGGTAGTATTGTCTGTAAAAAAGTAATATTTTCATATAAAATTGCGACTCCATCTTGACGACGTGGCTTTGATGGTATTGTTTTAAATTCTAAAAGGTTTAAATTTATATAAATATAAAATGAAAAATAAACCGATACGGGCAGGGATATGAACCCGCGACTACTGGGAAACCGTCCAGTCGCTCTGGCTGGACGGTTGACTGACTGACTGGACGGTTTCCCAGTAGTCGCGGGTTCGAATCCATGCCCGTATCGGTTTATTTTTCATTCTATATTTATATAAATTTAAATAAGCTTAACATGGCTATACATGTGTAAAGATATTTTCAAACATTCTAAAAGGTTTGATTTAAATGTATATTATTTTGTTTCTGATGAAAACAAGAATATTGTTTTTATCAATACGATTGATCCGAGTACTAATTACCCAGTATCAGCATGGCGTATTGAATCACCATTGTTCTACCGTAACCTTTCAAGGCAACTATAGTGTTCACATAAACCTCGATATGACTATACCTACTCGATTGTAAAAACATTCGATAAAATCGAGTGTAAAATGCATCGATTATTTACTTATATAACATATAAATCAACGAGTAGCTCAAAATTGCTAAACGGACGAATGGACTGACACGGTTAGCGATTTTGTTTTTATAAATTGCCTATATCTATCTTCTATCTATCGGATGAAAAAATATAACTGACATATTAGTATCCAAGCTTATTAAACTAAGGTTTAAGTTGATGTTAGGAAGGCCGGACAATAGTTCTCTTATTACTTTACGTACCGAATGTTTTAATGTTTTTCATTAATTTATTTTTTTGTTAATAACAATTATGCACAAGTTTCTCTATTAGAATTCTTAGTCCAAAAAATAAGGCATATAATTACTTTTTATATTATATGACTGTTAAATATGTATTCATTTAATTTAATTAGAATTTGTCTAACTAGTTTCAAACCCATTTTGGGTTCCTATTCATGAGCTAGAAGCATAGCGGACTCGCGTGAATTTATCTTGAATGTTTAAATTTAGTGCTAAAGAATGCTTCAAATCCTCGTAAATGTGAGAACTTCATAGAAGAAGTGTAGGCGTTTTTTATTTATTTATTTATTTCTGTTTATTACATTCAAACATTACATTATTATATACTCATAAACACAAATCTTATCAAAAGATTGTCGCTATTAAGGGGTTCACACGCTTCGTAACTAAATAATTAGATGTAACATTACCTTGTTCTTAAAACAATCTTATATCTGTTATACTTATATAAAACAAAAAAAAAATCTTAAACTAACAAAAGTAAGAAAGAATAAAAATAAAAGAGACAAAGTTCATATAATAATGTTACATTTGTGAATGTAAGTTCTTATTATTAATATAAAAGTCCATCAAATACAATATATAATATCAAATCGTTAGTACGTAGGTACATCAAAAACAGACTAAATTTAGTTAGTAAACCTTGAAATGCTTTACTAAAATTGTAATTTGTTCTGATATGTCAATCATAGTGTTATAATAAAAACTATATAAATAAATAAGCTAAAAGTGTATCCATGTAGTTTCTAGTCGGTTGTTCCCTATGGACCTTGGCGTGGGAGCTATGCAACTAAAGTCTGACGTTTCACAACTGCAATGGGGATCCATTGAAAAAGAAAAAAACTTTGATTTGTATCTATATAATTATAGTATATAATTTATTTATAGAAAATAAGTTGGTTTAAAGAGTATTCCACAAAATTTCATTTAACGTTATTGTAACATATATGAGTAGGTTACAATTAAATCCCGTTTTTGTAGATATATAAAATTCCGTATTTTATGTTTTCTTTGGGCCTTAAATTTAAGATAATAATTAACTTTATACTCACATTACACATAAACTATTTTAAATAAAATGTTAGAATACCTCTTAAAAAAATAATAAAAAAGTATAACATTTACATCTATTTCAATTTAGAAGTCTTAAGATTTGTTATACACCAACTAGTATAAATTGAGAGTCACAAAATTACTAAGTATTTACCATATTATATAGTATACAAACATATATATGTAAAGCTTAATTATGAAAACCGACCACGGACTTAATAATAGTCGCAGCGCAAACAAAAGCAGACACAATGAGTCATAATGAAACCAAAGTCACGTACAATACACAATCTTTAACATACAATACTCGTATATACTCGTATATACTATATAAGGACCTCCGACACACTGAATGACTGCTATCACTGCTTACGTGCTTAGAAATATCAATTGAAGATCCATTGACGGCCATTGATCAATATATCAATTTTTATATCATAAAATAGTTTATTGTTTTTAATTACTTTGCTAAAAGAAGTAAGTAATCGTTTAGCTTTGTTTTTGAGATAGGCTTTTATTAGATAGTCTTCATTAGATGTCTGGAAGAGATTCCTGCATAGTGATAAGATCGCTTTATTGTATAACACATAACATATATTTTTACATGTTAACTCTCTTACTGCAAAGTATCACCAATGACAGTCATTCTATTCTTTTAAACACTTTATGACACTGTTTACAGACACTAAACTGTTTACTATTTAAACTCTTTACTATCACTGTTATACTTTGTTGTGTTACACTACTTAGTTTTTCAATCACACACTACCTTCTCTTAGCTGGGAAACGATTTATATATACACTACTTTTAATCAAATCAGTATCCAACATTACAATTATTTATTTAAATTAATTAAATTATTAATTAATAATTAAACTTCTATACAAACATTACATGTTTTAGTCATATCATCAACTGATATATTTATTTTTTTAATCAAAACCTATTCTCTAATTATAGGAAAGCTAATATGTATGGGTGAAATAAGGTATATTATTTTATAGAGCATTCTTTATGGCCCATGGTATGTTTGTCGGAAAATTAAAAATATATTTGCCATTTATGACTATCAAAACAAATAAATAAATAATAAATAAATATGTTATTCTATAATTGATTAAACCTAAATATCAGTCATAATTAAATAATTTTAAATTATGTGCAAAAGATATAAACCATCAATTGATATAAACATTGAGCGTGAATCTCGTAAACATTGAGATTGACTGTCTGAAGGTACCTTTATACATTATCTACACGATACGCTACTGAGGTCATTGATTGTTATGCTTACCGGATGCACCTTATGGTCTTATCTTATACACCTCTGACAATTAAAATATATGGTTGCAGTTAGTACTTGAACTATATGTTATATACTTGCATCATTATTTATATATACTACTGTTATGTTACATCGTACACGTTTATTACTTAAATTCGCTTTGTTTAAAGGACATGTTACCTATAAACTTATTTTACTTCACAACCCTCCAAATTTTTGCAAAAAAATATGTTCATCCGTGCTCCATTTACCACTTGAAAGAACCAAAATATATACTTAAATATGTTTTGTTCGGAAGACATGTTACCCATGAGTTTATTTTACTTCCCAACCCTTAAAACTGTTGCAGGAAAATATGTTCATCCGTGCTCCATTTGCCATTTGAAAGAACCAAAATATATACCTAAATGTGTTTTGTTCGGAGGACATGTTACCCATAAGCTTATTTTACTTTCCAACCCTCCAAATTTTTGCAAAAAAATATGTTCATCCGTGCTCCATTTACCACTTGAAAGAACCAAAATATATACTTAAATGTGTTTTGTTCGGAGGACATGTTACCTATAAGCTTATTTTACTTCCCAACCCTCAAAATTTTTGCAAAAAAATGTGTTCATCCGTGCTCCATTTGCTACTTGAAAGAACTAATAACCAACCCTATGATATACTCGGATTTTGATACTATGAACCTAATTTAATAAAACTTATATTGAACTAACAAAAGATTATGTACTAAACGTAATGAGCCTTATCTTTTATTGGTAATAATAAATATATCTTACATCGATCTCGGATCTCGGATGCGTACCGCTTGTCATCCAGCTTACTGAAGATCTTTACAGATTGAGCTAAATTGGAGACATAATCTAGCTTAGGTTGGCTTGTACCCTGTGCGTCCTACTGACCCACTGACACCAAATCGTGAACCTTTGAATATCGGGCTGAAAGAAATAAAAAATAAATGAAATTAATTATTCTTCATTATATTTAGATGATATTTTACCTCTACCATTTCGTTTTGATGTTATATTGTAAGTGAATTTATTTAAATTTAGTTAAACACAATAAAAAATCCCACATGTGAAAATTAAATAGTTAATTTTAACAATTTATTAATAACATAAAATGATCACGCAACAAATGGAAGAACAACCAAATCATGATCATACAAATAATAGCTACTTAAAATATTCGCTGTGTCTAACAAATGCAAAGAGTTTGCCTTTATGAAGCAGCAGTGAATAATAGCGGTATCACTCTAAACCCTCACTAAAAGAGGACTTAACATACAGAATGGATTCTTATATAGAGTTTCTTTTGTGGATTATTTTATCTAAAAATATTATGATAGCATCTACATTTGCGAACTTGAGGACACTCCAGCACTACTTACTGTTTGTGAAGATGATAATACCTGAAACGACCCTTAACTTTTATGCATGAAAAATCAGTCTGTCTACTCTTGCTTTATCTGTATTATAGTAACATAGCTTCCATATAGGTTTTAAAAGCGTATGTTGATGGTTCTCAACTTCTTTGTATCATTACTAAGAAGTAAATGTTTTACATTACAATCACGCCGTTGGTCGAGGGGTAACCGCAAACGTCTGTGTATAGCGGCGTAATGGGGCTTGGGTTCGATTCCTAATAGGGATAAGCATGTATGTGATGAACCTAGATGTCTGTATTTCTGAGTTTGGTCGTTCATTAAATATATTCGCAGTATTTATAATGTATATTTCTATGTATTTGTATCGTTATGTTAGTGCACACAAGTAAATGATTTGATTACTTAGGGGTTAGATCATTATGTAATTTGTCCTCTGATAATGATGATGATATTTTTGTCTATAACAATGTCCTCTTGCGTTACCCGTTCCTGTTTATAAAATGATCACTTTAAAGTTTAATAAATTAATCTGATCTTTCTTTTTTTTCCCATCTTACTTTAGGATAAAAGGTCTACCCTCGGCGACTTTCTCCACAACAAAACATTTCTAGAGTAGTGTATAGTTGGCTATAGTTTATGTGAACGGAGAGGTCGAGAATGTATGGGCTATTTATTTCTTCGAGCTGAAGGTACGTGCCGGAGTGCTGTCCGGTTAACTGCCCCATATTATTTCTGAACGGGTATACTTGTTCCAAATCTGCTAGATTTATACAGTAAATAACCTTAACTAAAACAAATCGCCGGTTTCCTAATTTCGTTTAATATTCTTTAATATATTTAATTATGACATTGATGTTTAAATATAAAGTTCATAATTAATAACACTTGCAGAAATCAAACCTTCGAGTTGTGGGATGCTTTCCCGTCCCTCTTCACATTTCCGCTATGACACGAACCCGTGATATTTATTTATTTTTTTACTTAAATAAGCCTAAAATATCTAAACATTTTTCGAAGTTAGAGTAAACCATTTCTAAAAACATGCATTAATTAATATTAATAATATATACACAAATATGTATTACTTATTTACCTTTCACAACAGAACAACTCTAAATAGTTGCAGAAAATCTGCTTATGTATTCAATATTGTATTTATTCATGTAGATCGAGATTTATAGACACAAATAACAACACAAATAATTCAATGGTTTCCACTCCCATATCCAATAGAAATTCAAACTTGCACAGATCAAATACGAAGCTACGGTTACTCCGACCTAGTTCATCTCATATATTGATCTAAATATTTTATTATTTCATCATTACAACTAGGAAAATATGCTAAACATCTACATTCATATTTATCACTTATAATTACCAATAATCTTTAACATTTGGTGTGGTCTGATAACACATGCCATGCATATGCTATGCATGTGTCTGTAATATTGTTTTAAACCTATGCATGAAGATAATATTATTACCGAATTGGAATATTACTACTTACGTAATTCTTATTCCATCTTATTCAATTTGTTGTTTTATTGACTTGTTTTATTATTATTATTTATTTTTATTTAAAGAAATAAATCACTTCCTAATAGCAATAAATTAAGTAAAACATTAAGCAGATCACAAATACCTTCAAAGATGTCATTAAAATGTTCTTACTAGGTGTTAGAATTAAGTCTTTAATTCGGTACCCGTGAATCTGTGTTCCAACTTCCTTCCATTGTCCTCAACTTGAAACTCTTGCAAAAGTTTATAATTAATGTCACAGAAAAATTTGACCCGACAAAATCAAATCTTTAGTCATGTCGTTTAATCAAACTCTGGAGTTAATGATGAACTCGAGCTCTTTGTTCTTGACAAATCTTTTGCGGTTAATATGTCCCAACTATCGCAATGAAGCATCCTCTTTTATTAAAGTTGGTTACCGTTCATTTTATAGACATTATTTATTTTGTTTGTTATATCCAAGGAGTTTTATAATGGAATAGGTATACTTATACAGGGCTATTTTTAATTATTTGACCACTTTTGGCAGATTTACTCTTAATTATTACTCTGTATTTTTGGAAGAAGTGCTTTAAAGGTCAACGCCCAGGCGCCATACCTACGCTCAAGAGTTAATGTCAGTTCAGAAGCAACAAATAAATTTTGTATAGGAAAACTCAAAATATTAAAAGGTTAAAAAGTAGAACAAATGTTGTGGGATTTATGCAGAGAGGCTGCCTGCAAGAGGTGGTCAACTAATTACAAATAATCCTGTATATGTGATCCCAAAGTTTTTGAGATTCTGTAATTAAAAAGGTGAGCTGACTGCAGGCAGGTTCGATAAGATACATATCACGTACTAAACAATAAGATATCATACCAAAAATGTTAATACTGTAAGCAGTAACCCGGCGATAAATATAGACCTTCATAAATTTTAAATAAGTACTCAAAAGACAGACAGCAGTTGAATGAACATTAAAAGTTTCCTTGAATTGATTCTGTCCAATTTAAACTTGAAATGTTTTACTCCTACGCTGTTTTAACAAAACGAATGCTATACAAAATATATATTATATTAGGAAAGGATTTTATATTTTATAACCTTTTTGTAATGTTTCGAAGTCAATAAGTATAAACATAATGATTATTATATACTTGAAAATGTATATTATTAATTTTGTTCCAGCATCACGACGGCTAAGCGAATACGTTGAGTACTACGAGCCGCTGGAGTACGACTCCGCGTCTGTTCACGCGCAACACGTGCGCACGCGCCGCTCCACTGATGCGCCACACTTGCGTATTAGCTTTCAGTCGCACGGGAGACACTTCCACTTGCGTCTTCGACGAGATTTATCCGCTTTTAGTAAAGATTTTAAAGTAAGTTATACCAAGGTTTTAAAGTAAGTTTTACCAGCTATGATGACTCTCATATTTTTGATTACCCCGGCTATGTTCACATCAATTTTATTATAATATTACCCGACTAGTTTTGAACTCATTCAGGGTTCTTACTCATGAACTCGACACTCAATTGGTAGCGTGAACTGTAGATAAAATTCTGATATAATTGACAAGTAGAGTCGGATTAAACTCGAATTTCATTTTGGATTCAAATATACCATACCAAATACATTTGTGAAATGCATAAAATAAAATCAATGCCTTCCATTTCAAAATAAATTCAAAGCTAAAATATGAGGTTCATTTCGTTTTTACCTTAAAAATGTTGTAATTGAACTGTTCTCTGCTAATGGTACAAGTAAATTGCCCACTTATAATACGAAATTCACGCTTCGTGACGTCCTATAGCACGGCCGGAATGAAACTGCAGTTGGATAGCGAATAGCAGGAGTACTTTTGTTGGTAGCTATGCAGCTATGTAGCTATGAGCTTTAAAGCTATCCGATTTTGGAGTAAATAAGTAATACATGATAACAAACAAAAACAAAACATGAAAAATAGGGATACAATACAGTTATCATAGAAAACATTTCTTTATAGGTCGAAGGATCTCAAGGTCAACTCCATGATGTCGACACATCGCACATATACCAGGGCGAGTTGGTTGGTAAGTAGAACAGTTATTTACAACAATATTTAATTTTATATATAAATAAGCCTATTATACACCATAATTTGGTCGGTCGAAATATAAGACGAGAGTATTAGAGAAGTAATGAACAAGTTGAAGATAAAGTTTCGTGGTTACCTAATACTACTTTAATTGTAAACTCGAAACTAAGCTCTAACTTTACCTAAAATGAAGATAAATCACCCTAGTATACTCGTCCCCGAAAATTAAATTCTATTTCGTTACGTTCAATCCCTTAGTGAAAGTGTTTAATCAATAAATAAACGAAGATGTCGTCTCGTCTGTCTGTTGCTACAGTTAAAGAATCCGTACCCTTCATTAATAATTCCAGAGAAGCGTGAAACATATTTCTTTTTGCAATTACGATCTCGACGGTGTCAAAGTCCTGGCTAATTGGGAGCATTCGGTGGCCACTTGACTCTTAATGTCGGGACGTACTCCGAATACTGACGGAAGAAATCCGACGAATTTTATTTGTATAGATATTTATCTCAAATAACTATACGAGACATTTCGAAATTGTCATTAAATATGTTTAGTCAGGTTAACTTTAATTAAGATTTTAAATACCATTCTTCAACACAAACAGGAATCGAAAATGCGACCTGTGTTTGAGTCGGTTGATCACTTTCATTCTACGTTTCAAATTTCCAATAAAATATTTTAATAAAAAGAATAATACCAACGAATCGTTGCTAGGTCAAGGTTAGGTTAGTTTAGTTAGGTTAGGCAATTCAGTTTGGGAAACATCAAATGAATTTCTAACTTTCGATAAGTGGATCAGTTGCGCGTTCCTGGAGCTAGCGGTGAGGCAATGCGTAAATATACATAAAGTCCTCGTGTAATAATTGTGAAAGTTTGGTACAGTGTAAATGGATAAAGTTGCGAGGGCGGAGCGGAATCGATCGCAGTTCGTCGCCCTACTTACCGCTGTTCCGATGCACTTAGCCACAGAGCTGGTAGCGTTGAAGGTATTTAAATCGACCAATACTGTTTTAAAGACGTCCTCGCAGCAGCTTACCAATGTTATCATGAATATTTTTCTGGTACTTTTAAAATATAAAATTCTTTACATTTCTTGGTAATATCGTATATCTTAAATGTAATTAATGTCCACTTCAGTACGTTGCATTCGTAATGTTTTCAAGGAATATTTTTCTGCTACATTTAATATCAATTTGTTATTAATTTCATTTTCTTTTTATACTTAAATATAATTAAAATCCGTTACATCTTGCTAGACTAAAAAATTAACGAGAGTGATGAAAATAAAACAAGTAGCAACAAGCCCTTGTGACTTATGAAAATGAGCGAGAATTTTCCGACGGGCTCTTTAAATTTTACTAAAGACATTTTTGGAGCCCTGCGGTTTGTACAGAACATCACATCTCTCGTATTTACGGTCCTTAACCTGTGTAATTTCTAAATGTCGGTCTGGCTTAAATTTTTTACTACAAAATTCTTATGACTTTACAATTGTATAATCCATTCAAATTCAAAATATCTTTATTCAAGTAGGCATTTACACGCACTTATGAATCGTCAATTACATTAAATTGGTCAGAATAGTTAGCTCGTGGGTAAGCTACCACCAGCTCAGAATGCTGTTCTGCTGAGAAGACCTGGCCATAAACTCAACAGTTGCTCTTTATAAATATATGATGTATTATAAGATATTACTAATAAAGTTATTAATATTTTATTTATAGTTTCATTGTTATCTGCTGAAAATGCAACTCACGTACCAATTTATATTCTTTTATTTTATGGTATATTTTATGGGATTCTTTATTATATTTTATCATTATATAGAAACGGATGAGCTTACGAGCATAAAATACGTTCTTAGTGTATGTGATAATTTATTACATTTTTCCTCGACTACAGATAAAATGCTTTCAGTGATATTCACGATCTTGAAAATTCATATTATCTAAGTGTTATGTATTATACTTTATATTTTCATGACATAGAAATAAATTTAGCCTCGCAAAGATGCTCTTCAACGTAGCTTGATCAAGGTAATAACATGTCGATATAAACTAATCTGTTTTTAGTTGACAAAGTATATACCTAAAATATATTTTTTTCAGTAACACAGCATAAACTTTAATCATTTGTTCCTTGTTTAAATACCGAAGTGATAATAATTGTAACTTATATCGTGAACAATTATGTGAGTTTGTTTGTTACGCTTTTAACTTCGTACACACATTGATAATGAGATAAAAAAAGACAGAGTACATTTACAATACAGTACATCCCCAAAAAAGTACTGTAACCGCGAGCGAAGCCGCTGACAAAGCTAGTGATAAAATTACAAGTACAATTTTCATCATAAACCTTTCACCATAATCCGAAAACTTTTAAATGCAAATAGAAGAAGTTACTAGAAATTGCAGAATTTTCTTCCTTAACTAAAATAATAGCGGCTAGTACAAACTCTTCCACTTTCATCTACGCTAAAACCTCTTACTTAGATGCATCTGAGACGCTACTTAATAAGAAGCTTGATCGATTACAAACTGTTGTGCATTTATTTTATCTTCCTAAGAGCCACTACCAAGGACAACATGTCGCTTATGTGTCGTTTGAAAATTGCTTCTTCGTTATTAGATATTCTATATGCTAAAATCTGATGTTTCGTGATATCCCTTACGAAGCATTTTTTTATGAAAATCCTTACTTTGGCTCTTATAGAATTAAGTAACTCCTTTCTTTGGTAATGTCACTACTTTTGATAAATACATACATATACATGTATTTGTTTAAGTGTAAATAAGTGTAATTTTACGTCCAAATAAAAAAAAAATATGTTTAAAATTTAAAAATATATAATTTTTGTGTTTCTTGGTTTGTATAAATGACTTCATAGACCAAAATTTTACTACGATACTCCCATACTGAAGGGTACTTGGAAAAGATCTCTTAGAGAGATAAGTGATACTTTAGTTTTCTGTATTTTTGTGTTGTTTCTTGTTAATTTTACCCTTGGATAACTTCATCCGGTCCTTCGTGGTCTCGGAAGTCGTAATGTAGGTTGTATATAAAAGTACTTTCAGTTTATACACAGCTTCTCCATCAAAATCATTTTATCTGATGATACTAAAATCGGTACCTGAAAAAAATTTTCGGTGCAACTTACCGATCAATATTACACTACCATAACCGATTGGAATAATGCATTCACTCGTGCGGCTTCATCAGACGTATATATGTTATAGATTTTAAATATGGTCTTAATAATACTTAATTTATTGACATGAGCGGGATTCGAACTTGTCACCACTACTAAACCGTTTTTGCTAGATGAGATAACGTATCGCTCTCTTGACTTAAGTATTCCATATATGATCGTCTTTATTTTAATATTATATAATTATCTATTTTATTTTAATAAAAAAAAATAATGAGTTTCTTAAGACTTAATACGTTTTTAAATAAAATAAAACATTAATGTATGATTAGTCAATTACACACAAAGATTTATATACATATAAAGGATACCTTATATACAGTCTTCTTTTATTTTTTTTATAAATATATTTATTTTTTTTATAAATTCATATTTTTCGTATAGCAATATATCATCTATACATACATATAATAAAATTGTCACTGATCAATATCTTTACATGGAAAATATTTAAAAAAAACATCATAGGGGGCCTTTATAAGAGCAAGAGAACCCAAAACAATGTTTTTCAGTTTGTCTGTAACTTTGTGCACGCTAATCTCAGAAACGGATCAATCTATTTGGATGCATTTTTCGGGAATATATTGTCATGGTATTTACATGTTGTTTTTTTTTTCAACAATCGGTTAACAAATAAAGAAGTTAATAATCTTTGATTGTCGTACCATTGCTGCCTACCAGTTTGAAGGTTTATAGTTTTTACTTACATTGCTAAGTACAAAGGGTACGTTTTATCAAAATCGAAATCTACGCGTACGTAGTCGCAGGCACAGCTAGTATTTAATGTCTTAAAACGTTATACATAATTATATTTTCGTGGCGTTGTAATTTTCTGAACCCATTGATGTTAAGTTCTCTCCGAGCACTATTTGATGAGTGTATTTAAAATAATTATGAGGTGCTTAATGACTTTAATTATGGCCTTGTTTATAAGTCTTATGTGGAATAAGAGTATTTATATATGTATATATATACAACTATGATACATAACAATTTATATGTAAGTGACAAAACTGTGTGTATATAAGGACAATAAATGTATTTTTTTTCTTATGTTCCCAAATGTTATTTGAAACTTTGGTTAGGAATTTGTGTGAAATATTTTAACTTAATAGTAAATCTATTAAAAGTAAAAGTAAAAAGTAAAAGTAAGTAAACACAAGTATAGAATTAATATTATTTTCATATTGTATTGCGAGGAAATATACTATAGTATTGAGTAGTACTTAGTTTTTATGAAGCTGTTACTGTGGTGACGATTGTTTAACTATTAAAAATTACGAATCATATAATTTTTCATTCAAGCATTTAATTGTAGTTACTGGAAATTTCTGTACATTACCTGCTTGAATGAAGCTCTATATAAAAATTACATACAAAGATATCAAAATTAATTCGAATTTTAAAATTAAAAAAAAAAATATGTGCTCATTAGTGCCATCGGCCGTCGGCTATGACTTATATATATAATATTTCAATATAAAACCTTCCGTGACAATATAAATAAATAATAATGGTATATAATTATCAAACGTCACCTACAATAAGTGTTGAGTGTTCATTTCCTATAATAAATAGTTATATCTCGTTCCTGTCACCTGCTGCAAATAAAATGACTCACAAATATCCGATGTAATCTATTTCACCCTAATCATATTTGGACACGGAAGGCTCCACTGACGAACAAATGTTTGTTATTTTACTAGCTTTTGCCGGCGGTCTTGCGTCAGTATTGAACTAGAACTGTTTGGTTACTGGAGAAATACGGAAATAATTATTTAATGTTGTTTTTTTTATATACTTAAGGTTTATCAATGTTAGGCTATAATTTTTGCAATCATATGTTCTTACTGTTTACTGATATTTTATCAAAATCGGTCTCAAGTTGTTTTTGATTTGTAGGGTAGATACAAAAAAGTGTCAGGAGTCATGAACTTATATTTTCTCGTCTCATAAGATATTTCAATCGTTTTGTTTTGCTTATCAAAGTAACACAACCGAGTACAGATATATGTATCTACCAATAGAACTCAAAGGCTTATATAGGATCATATATTAGTGCCATAAACACACAATAACACACACACACACACAATACACAATGCACACACAGTACACACACACACAATACACAATGCACACACAGTACACACACACACACACACACACAATACACAATGCACACACAGTACACACACACACACACACACATACAGATACACATTATTAATACAGATACATTAATAAGTAAAAATAAGTTTAGTAAAATATATCTTTCGATTTGTTTGTTTTTAAAATGACTTAGATTAACAATTGCTATGGAAGAGCTGAACCCTCTAATACAAGCATGAAATATGTTTAGAAAAGGGTTCAAAATGTGTTTTTTTATAATAGAAATTAGAAATAAAGATTATTATTATTATTATATACGAGATGTTTTGACTTACTGAGTTATCGACAAGTAGCTAAGACATCATTGGACATTTCCTAGACTAAAACTAAATTTGTTTAGAGTTTTTTTAATAATGTAAACTTCTAAGAACCGATTTAGAGAGTTAAATCGATTTTAAATTGGATTTTAAAATTTAAATTAAAAAGCAGTTCTAGTTAAAAATAAATAAACACATTTTTAAATAATTGGAAAATCTAACTATGGGGAGGTGACAAAAAAAATATTATTATGTTTCGATTTTTTACAAGGCTACTTACGGGAGTGGGCTGATACTCATGATAGGTATGGCACAAGAAAATACCGATTTAAATTTAATAAAAAAGAAAAAAGTTAACAATCGTTTTATTTAAAACATTTATATCATATTAGTTTTATATATAAGTTTACATGTAAAATTTGTCAAAAAACCATACGCTGGTATTATAATATCAACATGTAGGAATTACATAGCGTAGATCTTTTTTTAAAATATACCTATTACATTTTAATGACCGGTACTTTTCAAACCGGACTTGTCGTTAGCAGATCGGTATACTCGGTATCATTGTCTAAATGTTTTGAATATTCCACATCAAAATTTAAAAACAGTATTCTATTTGACAGATGAAATACTAAATATTGAATATTTATATCATTTTTTTTTAACATATACTTATATGTTAGAACGAATATGCAATGAAGAATTTTTTGAAGTAATTGCAATATTAAAACATAACATTTAAATATTTATTCGTCGGTTGAGTAAAAACTTGAAATATAAGCATATTTTGAATATAACTTCAAAAGAGTTGTACCTATCTTTCATCTTACATATTTAAAAAAAATATAATTATGTATGTATGTTGATTTATGTATTAGATTATCTCAAATTACATATTTTCAAATGTATGATTCATCTGATATCATACACTATAGACGTAAATACAAATTATAATTTCCATTAACTTACCCTAAATATACCTGGGGCGGATAGGGGTAAACTATTTTGATTACGAACAGCGGGAAACCCAAATCATTCAAATAATAATTTATTTGATTGTTCCACAAGCTGTACTAATAATAATTAGTTTACTTAACTAACGATTTCGGTAAATTGTTTGTAATGAAAATCTTATTTCAGGAAATGGTTTCTGAATTGACGGTACTTAGTTACTAATAGGATGGTACCACCAATTATGTCATATTAATTGAATCTGTGTATTTCACGTAAAATAATAAATACAGTTCTACTAACAGTATATTTTATTTATACAATTAAAAGAAGATATAAACTATTAAACTGGTACCTTCAGTTAATTATATTTTTTTATGTAACAAACATTCTATATTTATATAAATTTTAATAAGCTTAACATGGCTATACATATTTTTAAACAAATATTGTTATGTTTAAGTTATAAGGCAAAGAGAAAATATTTTAAAATCCTGCTCATTAGTGAAATGCCATGAATTATAGATGTGCTAAATTATAAAGAGATAAAATAAATTTCCATTTTCATATAATGTAAAAGCACAAAGCTGTTGAATAAAATATTTTCAAAATTACAATTTTATTCTATCTAGCTATTTGTAAAACCGCCGTATCATTTCATGCCTATGTTACGTAACTCGATGTAAAGTTAATCATATTATACAGCTACTGATAATTATTTTATTAATAAATTACATATTTTTAATTTTTTATTAATATCTAAATTGAAACTTAAAAAGTTACTAACTTTTGTGATTGCAATATTACAATCAATGATTTATAAACTGGCATTTAATTAAAAAAATCGAACAAAAACAGTAAAAGTATAATGTTTTTTGTTTTTGCAAATTCTTTGATTATAAACGGGTGACGGAAGCATCACTAATATGAAATTTATGATGCATTGGAGAAATTGCAATATCTACGACAATATTTTAAAATAACATTCGTAACTTTAAACGCACCAGTGGTTTGTTTTATTCAATATAATATTGATAGAAGGAATGGAATAGAATTTTGCTCTGGAAATAATGCCTCTTATATGCCCCAGCGGTGTTCAACTCCGGGCCGCGTAACGAGCTACTTTAATGTATGGTCAGACACTTGACCGCTTTTTGCGTTGTTTTAACAATTCATACACAATATATTTGATGAATGGGGTCAATGCCCTTGATACAAATGATGGATGATTCCCTCAGTTGCATATTAACAATAGTTGAAATTATTCTCATGGCCACTAATAGTTAACTAAAATTCATTATCATTAGTCGACTATTGTCACATTTTGGAGTACAATTTTGTTATATATCGTTATCTCGTTCTACACTCCTATTATGTATTTTTTATAATAAAAACGGGAAAAATTGTATACTATTGAAATTATGGAATTGACGGAATTGAAATGAAAAGACAAACATATAAACATTTTAAAAATGCTGAAAATAGATTCTGTTAGTTATAACTTCACATTCTGATATATTTTTTAAAATATTTTTAATGTACAAAGACTACTCCTCTACTGATTTATTACATGTATAGAATAAGATTTGCATGCTACCTAATACGTAATTGACATAAATTGACATAACTTTTTTATTTCTTAACCGATTTCGATGAAATAAACACTAAATGTTAAGTGAAGACTGATAGTATTTTCTGAAAACCGCATTCAAATTGGTTAAGTCGTTTCTGATATTAGCGTGCACAAACATACAGACATACAGACGCACAGACAAACTGAAAAAAACATTGTTTTGGGTTCTCTTGCTCTTATAAAGGCCTCCCCATGATTTTTTTTATATTTTCCATGTACAGATATGGATCATTGACAATTTTATTATATGTATAAATAAACTGTTGGTTTTATCTTTAGGTATATGTACCTAATTAGTCTTAAATATATTTACGTGAGTACTTCAACCTTTTTTTCTAATAAGTGGCAATTAAGAATTATTTTCAATATGTGTAATTACAATCCCAAGAATATATTTAAAAGTTATAAATTATGGTGTACATTATAAATAAATATATTAAATAAACAGACATTATTATAATTCGCTGCTTGATGTATATTCATAAGATATTTCCTTCATTATAAAGTGACCACTTACAACTAATACTTTAAAGAACAAAGTATTTCTAGTACATTTAAGACAATTATTAACAATGTTGTTTTTTCTCAGATGACCCCCAATCATCGGTGTTCGGTTCGGTGACGGACGGTGTGTTCGAGGGTAAGATAGTACTGAACGACGGGGCCTACTACGTGGAACACGCCCGAAGGTACTTCCCTCCGAACAACACACGAACCCGTGTGCACTCGGTCATCTACCACGAGGGAGATGTGGTAGATCCTTACGCGCATCGACGACATGGTAAGATATATTTATATATTTTTTTTTATTTTTTTTAGACGATTCTTCGTACGTGGCTTCAGGCTTCAGGCTTATATTTGCATGTCTGGATTGGATTTAGGCATTTGTTGAATATTCGTGTTAGGTTAAGAAAAATTATACATCTTGTAATGCTAAAATTTATAAAATACTAAATAGATGTGGTTTTAAATTTGATTATACAAAATTAATATATTAGTGATATTCGATTAAATTCAATATAAATAATTTTGTATTTATTTAAATATTGGTGTTTTTATATGACAATAAAATGTAGTGTAAAAGAAATGTAATAAAATTTATACATAATTAAATCTTCCGTAGTCAGCGTGTAACACAAATACAGCAATTAGCTAAGTTATTAAACCGCATTAGCACAGGTAACGAAGTGGCTTAGAGATGTGCTGCGGAACAAGATTAACTGTTGGAATTGGAAACTGGGTACCCAGAAACAACTTTGTGCAAGTTTCGCCACAGTGTTGTGCACCAAATGAATTGTAAGGTCGTTTAACAAAGTTTAATCCCATTTACTGTGAGCTGTCACCAGCTGATTGCTACACCATCATGCATCGGGAAATTCGTGATAATTTATTGCCAGACATTTGAACGCTTTATTGGTCTCTATTCGGGTCATAAATTAATTAGGATGGACATGCCTTTAGTTTGGTGAGACGCTTCAATCAATGGTGTGTTTGATCTCAAGATTCTGTATGTCATCTTAAAGTCCAGGATTATTGTCAATAGCAATGTGCAATATTTCTCACTTTTGTGTCAGCTTCGCTATAAAATTGCTGGCACAATAACTGCAATGTGGAGATAAAATATTGTTCTTTGTCTCGAAATCGATCTCGAAGTATTTTCTAGGATTACCTTAACGTAAGTATTTCGAATACTTTTCTAAACTTAAAAGGACCAATTTAAATTCAACATGCTCCAATGGATTCCTTTAGTTGGAATGTTAAAATGTTTTTCTATTCAGTTAAATTATCATCGAAGCGTTCGCAATGTTACATAATACATATTCATCAGCAGGCTCGTAGGCTGTGCTGAAATGGTAATTTCGAGTCGACAACACTGCTCCACGTCTGGACAGTAACGCTTTGCATTTTTGTCAACTCGGTAGGCACAATTTTGCGGCTTTAAAAGAAATGTCCGCCATAAAATTTAGAAGCCTTTTTTGTTTACAATCTTTTTTGTTTGTTACGACGCTGACACTTTGTCTTTTAAAGCGTTTTATATCCGTGATAAATTAGTTTTAGTATTACCATGTTGTTACCTCGCCAGCAAAATGAGGAAGCGACTTTCGTGTAATCACTCAACAAAGACAAACAAGAATACTTTGATAACACAGTTCTAATATAAAAGACTATATAACGTTTATTTTTTTACGTCAATAAAATAAGTAAGTCGACACAGTCTATCGTAAATAGAAGGCTATCGAGTAAACAGGAAGGGTCGTGTTTAGCTGCATTTGTTTTCATTACGACCTATCGGATATTTCTGTAGGGGTGGTCCCTTTTTATATATTTTTTATTGTTACCATTTAAATACGAAACACTATCTGAATAGAACGTTTCAAACGTTGATAACCCTACACTTTCGAAGCTGTGCATAATGTTATCGTACAAATGAATCATAAGACCTTTATGGCGTATAAATCAATTTTCCGATGATGTAATAACGAATATATGTATCGTATACATATACGCGCGCGTGTGTGTTTGTGTGTGTGTGTGTGTAGGTGGCTGTGTGTATGTGTATGTAAATTATATATACTATATGTCTTAATGACATCGATGCCGCTGACTCATAGAATGCATCTATATTGAGAGTTATCTAGGAAGATAAATCCTTCCAATTCAAACGTAGGGTACGCGTGTAGTAATATATATAGAAAAATATCTATATCATTTGATGGTATATTAACACTTCAACGAGATCCTTTGTGTGTGTAAAATAAACCGACATAAATCTAGTTTCAGTGTATTTCAAATACTAGGTACAATTTTATTGACTCGATTTGTTTGTTATATGGGTTCTAATAAAAATTGTCATTTTACGTTTAGCTCTGAAATTGAAATTAAAACTGTCCGTTTCGTTTCGTGATGTTATTTTGCAATTTAATGAATAGAATTTCGTTTTAAATTACCGTTTCTTCTAAATTTAAATAATTTTGGTAATTGTTCGTTACCAGAGACGTCGAGGCCGTTTTTTTTAACACGCTTCTGTTAGTTTCACGTGGGTTTGCTTGTTTGTTTGTAACCTACTTTTTTGAATGCAATTTTGTCTCATTTTTCATAGACCGATTTTGTTGAAACTTTGTACACATATCAAGGACCGATAGTAAATTAATAATTCGATTATCATTATCCTGATTAGGATCTCCAGGATTAATAATTATGTTAAGCTAATTTGCGTTTTTTAGTTTTTTTTAAACTATATTTATTTACAGGTGAGTTATGATCTTATAAGGGAACGTACCCAAACTACGTGACCTATATTTTTCAATTTTTCGACACCCTCCCCCCCCCCCCCGGTGACCATCCGTAGTATGTGATAAGACCCCCCCCCTCGTCCCAAATGTTACGTAGTATAGCAAAGGTAAATTTTTATCATCCCAAACGCAGAAAATGAAACAAATAAAAATAATGTTTAATTTTTGTTACTATTGGGACGGCATTTATTGCACAAAAATGTATCACACGACTTCAAAGAACCCTGAAAAGCAGACTTTATTAAATGTTAGTAGCTTAAATTGCCTTCTCTAGAATTCGACTACGTGACAATAATCTAAAACCCCCCCCTCGCTTCTGTGACACAGCGTAATATTTTAAGGACCTCCCCCCCCCCAAAAATAGGCCACGTAGTTTGGGTACGTTCCCTAACATTAGAATCACTCAGGTCTAGTTGGCGCATAACCTATCGAGTTAAAAAATATATACCTTTGATTCCGCATTGCTGTTGTGCATTTGAGATTAGGATAGTTAGTTTTTTTTTTTTTTAAACAAAAAAAAAATTTCTTCACTTGCCACCGTTGCTCCAATTTCAGAGCTCACAAACTAAGCTAACTCAACATCACAAGAGCAATGAATGATCAATGAGAGAATGAATGAAGCAATGATCAAAGATTCATTTTTTTGGCAAACAATGCGCCATCATAATAACACTAGTTATGATGTTTACAAGAGCATAACTTACCAAAAATAAAATAGCCTCGAAATCGCTTGTGGCGCAATAAAGACCAATTACCATTCTTTTTTTACACATTACGGAGACCGCAGATTGATTATAATAGAAAAACCTCCCAAAATTCGATATATTTTCTTTAAATATTTAAATGATCTTGATGCTAGTTAAAATCTTGAAATTTTTACAACAAAATTATGTTTTTTTTTTTTTTAAATCTTTAGTATTTACATATAAATATATTTTGTGAATGCTGACGTTAATGAAGTTTTAAGTTATCCTAGCCTCATCTACACCTTGAGATTGTTTCTACCAAAATACACAATAGCTAATAGAAATTTTGTATATATATATACATTGATACTTTTACAAAATTAGATAAATAGTTGATAAATAAATATATAGATACGGGCAGGGATTCGAACCCGCAACATCTGGGAAACTGTTTATTTTCACATATATTTTTAACATGCCTATGCAGTTAAGTATTAAAATTTTGTCTTATATTTGACATGTTTGCATCATTCGAAACAGTTTTATTGTTTCTTTTTATAGATACTAGGTATATCAAATCTTTAGTGAAGATCTATAAACATTTATGAACATTACTACTACTATACATTGTTTTTAGATATTTTCAAACAATAAAAGTACATACAAATATCAAGTATAGTCAAATTACAAAATGGTAGCTCATTATTATTACTTAATATGCAATATTAATGAATATCACTCAAATTCCCAATAACCATATTTCATATATGTATGAAATGTATGACATTTTGAACGTATTGTTTAAAAACACTGTAGCCTAGTAATATTATAATATCTGGCAATATTATATTTCTGTAGTGTAAAGATGTAGTGAAACACTTGAGTTCTTTTAATTAATCTTACAATACAAGCACTATTATATATTAATAAATTAAATAAATAATATTATCTCCATATTTTTTTAAACAAGAATCTCACATTAGAGATTCTATTATCACTTCACAACTTCAGACTTCACAAATAGGTATATAAATAACGGATACAAAGTACACCTAGATTCGAAACAACAATCTGTAGATCACACAAAGAATTGTCCCATGTGAAAATCGAACCCACAACCTAACCACACGAACATCATTTTACATATATTGAAGTCATATAAACCATAGTAATTTGTTCCTAACATATTCTGAATGAAATACCTAGCAAGTATAACTCTTAACAAGTCGCATGTATATGCAATTATTATACATTCAAATGATTTGTTTACGTCTGTGTCAGGGTGCAAGATAAGTTATATGAGAGTTTTGTGTCATAGACGAGTCACTTGTTTACACAACTTTATGTAATTAAAAATGTTTACATTTGGGATGAATCAGTGTAGTATTAGTTTTACTTTCAATCTATATTCATCTAATAAGCTGAGGTATTTGTTTTTGTTTCAATGAACTAACATAAGGCAAATTAGATTTAATATATTTACCATTTTGAAAACAAAGTTTGACGCTAAATCCTTCATGATATATTGCAAATTATGTCACAAAAATATTTTCAATTTTTATATATTATAATAAAAGCCTTCTATAAAAAGGCTTCCATCAATTATTCGATGACATGTTTTGAACTAATGTTCTGATTAAACTCGGCCCGCTGGAAAGAGTTTATTTTGTATTATTTAATAATAATACAGGACAAGTTACACACATTGATCTAACCCCTAAGTAAGCAAATTATTTGCTTGTGTTAAGGGTGTTAGACAACGATACAAATACATAGAAATACACATTATAAATGCTGAGAATATATATAATAAACGACCAAACCCAGAAATACAGACATCTATGATCATCACATACATGCCTGTCCCTGTCGAGAATGGAACCCGAGCCCCATTACGTCGCTATACATTAGGCATCTGCGCGAACCACTCGACCAATGGGGCGGTTATTTGTATATTTATTCTTTAATTTTATTATTTTTACATAAATGTTATTAAATAAAAAATAATAATGATATAAAAAGCAACATTATAATAACAATTCTGTTTAACAAGGAGTTAGAGATCTTTGCATATGTATTTCAGAATAACAAGTCTCAAGAGTCAACCCGATGCTTTTGAAAAATGGTGCATTCGTAAGATCCAGCCATCTCAAAGTAAAATAACATTAAATTGTTTGTGAAATATATGAAAAACAACATTATTACAAAAACAAAATTGTTTATTTAGTAAAATAATATTTCTGCTAAGGAAAATGATATTAAATTATTTGTCCCAATTTACAAATTATCGTACCTAGCATAGTTTATATATAATAATAGTATTAAACATATTGAATATATTGTTTTTCCTTGTAACGAAACAACACATGTTCGAGTCGACGTAGACATAAATTCCAATAATTAAGCTAATTCAAGCACTTTATCAATTATTAGTTATCTCGGTGCAAAGCTGCACAGCTGCTGGATATTCATAATTGCAAGTATAAATATAGAATTATTAATTATCTGTTTGAAAATATCTATATACATGTATAGTTAGGTTAAGCTTATTAAAACTTTTGATATATATACATAATGAAATAAAGTTACGCGCAGAGATTCGAACCTGCGACCTCTGGTAGACTGTCCCGTTGTAGAAAACAGCCTAATAGGTGTCACCATCGTCCCAATAAAGACGATCAGATATAGAATACTTAAATCAACGAGACGGGTAGCGATACGGTAGCTCATTTGGTAGAACGACGGGACAGTTTCCCAGAGGCCGCGGGTTCGAATTCATGGCCGTGTCGGTTTAGTTCATTCTATATATATATACAAATTATATTTTTTTATTATACTCACTCTGTCATATTGAATAAAAATATAATTACATATAATTTTATCCAACTATAAATATATTACTTTAATTGCATTTTATTCAGATATTTCATTACATACATTTAGAATTTAATTTGTTTGCTGGTTTATTATGGTTAAAGGTTATCAATAAATTATTCGAGAAAGTAAATTTTCATAGCAATAAATTATTCAAGAAAGCAAATTTTCAGAGCCTCGTTTAAGTAACTTTATTTTTATGCTTTAACAGGTTTAAGCTCCCGGTATTTACCTTTGACCAAAGTTTTTACCACGTTTAATAAAACGATTTTTATAAAATAATTGAAGCCTGGTTACCTGTACGGAAAAAAAAAATAACGAATAATGTTAAATAATAATAATTTAATAATAAAAAATAAAGGTAATATTTATATGAACAATAACGCCTTGTTTAGTAAAAGTTTTTTAAATAACAAAGAAAATGCAAGGAAGATATAAAATTAAAAACTTCTAAAGCATATTTTTAAGTCTCGTCTCGCCTCGCATCCGGTTCGCTGCCTAACGAAGCTATACGACCAGATAACGGAAATTACTGGCTGCGGGTACATCCATTAATACCTAGCCTCGACCATTCAAATACCATACTTACTATATGAGTGCGTCATTAGTGATTTTTAATTTACAATAGCGCGCTTTTCCTCTGAGTCGTTTTGCTTCTTTTTTTTTTTTTTTTTTTCATTCTGACGTTTCGTTTTCAGCCGGTTTTAATCTTTGTGTTTGGTTAGAGGTTAGATATAATTACTTTTTTTATATTTTTATAAATGGTTTTGATTAATAAACTCAAATATTTTTAGTTTTTTATACATCAAAATGAGTAATGAACACCTAATGAATTTGAATCTGTTACGTTCCCAACAATGGCAAATTCGGTCAAAAAGTTGCTTAAATTTTGGGAACGTGGTAAAACTAGCAGTTGTTAAATTCCCTTATTTGCAGTTGTCCATAGCAGACGGCTTTAGCCTTTATGTGTTTATTTGATCTATTTAAATTCTTTCAGTATCCATAAGTGTATTGCTGAACTAATATTTCAATATTCAACAAAGTCAAATAAAACACAAAGTTATCACCAAAATTATATTAGCACAGTTAAAATAAAATATCGTCATGAAAAATGTTATCTTCATATTTAACTTTGAATACTATACGGGAGGTTTTTATTACGAGCGCTCATTAACCCGAACCCAGCTTTAGGTACCGAATTCGAGATTATATTTATCTCCCCTTTTCATACCTATCTGGCGTTCAAAGCGACCTCTGATGTAATGTAATTAAGGCTTCACTATCTCAAAACCTTTATATCTGGTGTACCTTTACCCAAGCTTATAATACAATGGATTGATAGACATTCTATAAGCAAACTTCCGTCTCCGCTAAGCGCGTTCCTTATTAGGTCGGTCGTTAATCACTGACGGAAAGCTAAGATAAATATAGATTGTGCCCTTGTTGAGAGTGCAGCTGTTTCTCTAAATTTGAAATGTAAATGATTTTAGTGTAAAGTATCAAAATTTAATCAAGTCTTGATACTTGGTACCTACACTACTTGTAGCTAGTAATATTAAAGATTTTTGGATAAACTTGTACCTATGCTTCTGTTTTAACAATCATAATTAAAACTGTAAAATATTTAATTAAAATCAAATATCAAAATTAATCTGAAGTCTTGATACTTGTAGCATTAATTCAATCAAGCTATCATTAAAGATTTTTCGGTAAACTAAATCGTATAGTTTTGTTTGAACAATAACTTAAAATATATATAAAGTAATATATAATTGTCAATGGAACTACATATTTCATGGGTTATAATAATACGACGAACTAGTTTTCTAGATCGCAAAAAGCAATTGTAGTAATAGTATGATAAATACGAGATCGAAACTGAAACAATGGAAAGTTTATATAACTTGGCTGGTAGTATATGAAAATGATTGAAATGGGTCTGCTATAGTTTAGTATAGTACATTGATGTTGTCGCATCGGCGGCTTCGGTCTCATTTTATTTTTCTTTTCCATCCGCTCTAACTTGAGCCGCAAACTTGGATTTACTCATGAATAATTTAAAACATTCCCTTGCATAATGTAAATATGACAATCTGCGATCCCGATAGCTCAGAACACGGGAGTGTTATTGATTTTTCTCTGTTTAGGTTTTTAACGCCTAATGTATAGCGATGCTATGGGGCTCGGGTTCGATTCCCGACAGGGACATGCATGTATGTGATGAGCATAGATGTCTGTATTTCTGGGTTTGGTCGTTTATTAAATATATTCTCAGTATTTATAATGTGTATTCTATGTATTCGTATCGTTGTCTAACACCCTTAACACAAGCAAATAATTTGCTCAGTTAGGGGTTAGATCAGATTGTGTACTTTGTCCTGTGATATTATTATATTATTATTTATAAAGAAAAACTCAGCAAACTAAAATTTAACATTTCATATTATCATTATAAAGCTAGGTGATTCTATCATCATATTTTATCGTCCTATTAAATCTATTTCATATTCTAAGCTGCATTTTGGGTCGACATACGCAAATTATAACCGGTAGGTCCACATTGTTACTAGTTTAAATAGATAATATTGAATATTATATTCTATATTTACTTTAATATAGAAATCCATTGAGTAGGAAGTAGGAATGTGAAATGAAACTTAACTTTAACGATAAATTTTTCGGCGTCGCTTCAAAATATATTTTCCAGCAGACTATTAAATATTTGTTAAGATAACTTATGCTGTCTAGACCGAATAATAGCACTAGAGGTCATTGTCGGATAATATTGGCACATGGAGTCTGGAGCCTAATGTTTATTGTATCGCTAAAGATAAATGTCTGCAACATAGGAATAATTTAAATACTTAGTATAACTATCGTATAGATAAAATTCGACTTTATCAGTATAATTGAAAAGTTCCAAACAAGCTAAGTTCTGGAATAAAATATATCATAATAAATGCCATTAATTTTCCAGGTCATGTAGGTGGATGTGGAGTGACAGATGAAGTGGTGCAATGGATGGAACGCATTCAGAACTCAGGAGTAGATGACGAGCCTACCACAACACCCACGCACTCGCCCGCACCCAGCCAGCCACATCCTAACAGCTTGAGAGATGATACTACCAGGTATGATAACATTCCCCTTTTCCCTCCATTAGAGAGGAATGGATATATCGTTTCCTTGCATTTAAAATACAGATACATATCTGCCTCCCTTATATTTGTAAATCCTTTGTTGTCTGTCTGCTCATACTGTCCTTAAAATATATATGAAATAGAGTTCGAAATTCCTTACTAACGTAACTATAGAAATTTCTTCACGCTTAACTTTAAGACTATGAAACTGCCCTGTGAAACTAACATATATACGTATGTCACCCAACACTCTACAACTAGAATAAACTGCAAGTCTGCTTTCCTATTTACTCGAACTTGGATTCTTCGGAGTGTTTACGTTTGTACATGTAATATACTATTTACAATTGTAACTTCTATCTATGTTGCTCAATGGTAAACTCTGTAAACTCTTCTGTAAACAAGAATACCAACAAATAAGAACTCCTTTTTTAAATAGTAGGTTAAGATGATTAACCAAAAAGGTTCGTTTAGGAACATATTAAGAAACCTTGTAATAAAAGTATTGATTTTTTCACAAATATTCGTTAATCAATAAGTATAGATATTGTTATTGAATCTAGCATGATTGGAAAACGGACAGCGTATTTGATAAAAGGAGAGAAAGTCGTTCAGTTAGGGTGTTTTTTTTAATATGAATTCCTGAAACTGATTCTCAAAGATTGTATAAAAAAAGCCATATTGTGTAATGGAAAATTCCAGTTTCAAATAAAAATATTTTAACCTTATATTAACTCTAATACTAGTACTTACATAGTAAATTTTGGTAATCTCTTAAGATTATGGGTTTTTTATACATTACACTTTATATTATTGGTCTGATATAAGCAGCGATATAATGTATGTATTTTCTTGATGTACAATCAACAACATTAATGATAAAATTATTTTTTCTTATACTTAAGAAAATCTCTTAACTTATTAATTATATACTTACCCGGCTATGTTCACTTATAAATTAATCGGCATTTTTGCCCAAATAGTTTCGAACCCATTCGGGGTTCCTATTCGTACTCATGAATAGGAACCCCGAATGGTTCATGAATAGGAACCCCGAGTGGATTAAAAACTAGTCCAAAATTCCGATTAATTTACGTGAATTATTCAATTAGCCGGGTAAATATTTTTTTAATAATCATCATGATTCACGAAAGTTTTATTACAAAAATAGTGTAACTTCTACACCAAACTAATTATAACAGTGAAATTACAAATATTCGAAAATTAATTTCAACTTAACCACAAAAAAATAACTCCAACTCTCATCGTAGACACTGGGACTTCAACCATCACAGCAAATACTCTCGATCGGCGAACACGAACGAACACACGCGATCACGGCGAGCCACTGATGGGATATCGAAGAATTCTAAGAACTCTTGTTCGCTGTACATACAGACCGATCCTCTTATATGGAAACATGTAAGGGGAGGATTTCCTGACGTGAGTTAAAGTTTCGATTATATTGTTTAACTTAGATTTTATTTCAGGGAGTATTTTCTTTTCCATTACAAGTTTTCTTTTTTTTTTCTCAATTACATATTGTACACGATGCCTTCTAATATTCTATCACAACATCATATTTTTTGGGTTGGCTGAAAGAAATCTCTGCGCCTAGAGATAAGCTAACCTTTTGTGCGTTTTTATCTGTTTCTTTGACGTGTTTTTTTTTCTTTTTTAATGTGTGAAATAAAGTATTAAATAAATAAATAATAGGCCATCTGACAAAACTTAACATTATTACAATCTTGTTAAATTTTTAAAACTATAATTTAATCCAGTTTTTGTGTTACGAATGAGAATATACTTGAGGAAAAAGTATCAAAATTGAAGACTGGATACATAATGTGTTCGAACAACAAGTTGTTTTTAAAACCCGTCTATCAAAACGAAGTAGTGTGGTGCGCGAACAAACAAATAGATACAATAAAAAAAAATACAATTGGTTAGGTGCTTTTGATATAAAGATTTGACCTCGTGATTTTTTTATATGTATAATTATAAAGAATTATTGAATCAAAATATATGTGTATATTTTTATGTGATTTTTTTTTCAGCATCTGGATATACATAAAAAAAATGAAGTGGATATGAAAACTCGGGAAGAGATACTGTCTCTGATATCGCATCACGTGACCGCAGTCAACTATATCTACCGACACACGAAGTTCGACGGACGAAAAGAACACAGGAATATACAGTTTGAGGTCCAAAGAATCAAGGTATGATGCCTATTTGTTTATTGAGATTTTTTCTTTTTAAGTTTCTCGCACTGTTATAAATAATCTCGGTTTCTTTTCAGATTGACGACGACTCGTCATGCAATACGAATCCTTTCGCTAGCGAGACTAATCAGTTCTGCTTAGAAAATATTGACGTTTCCAATTTCCTAAACTTGCATTCACTCGGCAACCATGAAGACTTCTGTCTTGCATACGTTTTCACTTACAGAGACTTTAACGGTGGCACTTTAGGTAAACATAATTTAAATATCTCTTAAAAACTGCTATGCTATTCTGTAAGAACAGAACACGAATTCGAATCTCCCCTGAGTGATCAAAATTCGAAAGCGAATGCTCCAGCTTACATTTTGGCATTTCTAATCAAGAGATTCGATAATATCGATATACTTTGTCCAAGCCTTATTAACAAAATAAGCCATTAATTTCTATAAATCTTACATTTCGTTTTAGATTCCGCTTTCGAGATTATAAAATGTTCTTACAGAATAGCCCTACTGGTATCTAAGGAATCTAATTATCAATAATACTAATATTGTCTATTAGGGCTGGCCTGGGTGGCGAGTGCTAGCGGGGCGTCTGGAGGGATCTGCGAAAAGTACAAGACGTACACGGAGACCACCGGCGGCATGTACCAAAGCACCAAGCGCTCCCTTAACACCGGCATCATCACCTTCGTCAACTACAACAGCAGAGTGCCGCCTAAAGTCAGCCAGCTCACTCTTGCCCACGAAATAGGACACAATTTCGGATCACCGGTGAGAGATCCAAGAATTTCCGATTGAAATATTTTCCCCCCCAATGTTCGAAAAAAAATCCACATAAGTGAATAATTGTCTTTTGTGGGAATCGAACTCACAACTTTTTACTCCGCAAAGGGGGGACTAGACCAAAAGACCTTCTGTCCCGGCGATGCTTTCAAATACATTCTGGTCTTCTAAAAGTGTAGATATTAATATGTTCTATTTATAGCACGATTACCCGTCGGAGTGTCGTCCGGGCGGCCAGCAGGGCAACTACATAATGTTCGCGTCGGCCACGTCCGGGGACCGACCCAACAACAGCCGCTTCTCGGCCTGCTCCGTCGGGAACATCAGTGCCGTACTGGACGCCGTGAGGGACGGACGCAAGAGAGACTGCCTCAAGGAGAGCGAGGGCGCCTTCTGCGGAAACAAGATCGTGGAAGTCGGAGAGGAGTGCGACTGCGGTGAGACTTATTGGATCACGTAGAAGTCATTCGACCCCTCACTTTACTTTATTACAACTCATTATATGTGATGGTATTGCAGGATACGATGAAAACGAATGTAAGGACCTCTGCTGTTATCCACGCGTCGTGAGCTCCTACGATAACGAAAGAAACATCAGCGCGAAGGGATGTCAGAGACGTGCCAATACACAATGCAGGTAAAGAACTTCGAAGTCTATAGTATTTGCCAAATGGATTTATAGTAAAAATCAATATAATTTCACCTTAGCGTCATAAATAAGAAGCCGTTTTTTGGCACATTTTGGATATATAAAATGATCGTTGAGTTCGGTACTGACCTCCCCCCTCCTTCCCCCCAGTCCGTCACAGGGTCCTTGCTGCACGCCGTCGTGTCGCTTCACCCCGGCGCCTCGCAACGTGACGTGTCGCTCCGCCAGTGAGTGCAGCCTGGCCGCCTACTGCTCCGGGCGCTCCGCCGAGTGTCCCGCGCCACAGGCCATGAACGACGGAACCGTCTGCAACAACGGTGAGACACGCTACCATGTTGTGGTACTGCCATTAGGAACACCACTTTTAGTACCTACTTCATATGAAGGCTATATAGCCTAATTTGGTTCTATAAATGGTCAGTTAGATGAGCTGATTGAACTTGATCTTTAGCGTTTCCGATTTTGAATGTGGTATCTGAGGATGACAAATTGTTTCGATATAAACTTACATAATATATATTGAAACGACTTGAACATGTTCGGATTCTTCCAGGCACTCAACTGTGCATCAAAGGCGAGTGCAGCGGCTCGATCTGCCTCGCCTGGAACATGACGGAGTGCTTCCTGTCGTCGGCGCCCACGAGAGTCAGCGATGGCGTGACAGCGGTCGTGGACAGACGCCTGCTGTGCCAGCTGGCGTGTCAGACCGGACCGGGCCCGGACAGCTGCAGGAGTACGGCGAAGTTCGCGGAGTCGGTCGGCCTGCCGCCCGGCGGGATCAGCTTGCGGCCCGGGTCACCGTGTGACAACTTCCAGGTCGGTCATAACACTTCGTGCTCCCTGATGCTATAATACAAGTTAATATTTTCGAAATTGTGTCTTCAAAAGAAGAAGCCATGGATTATTTAAAAAAATAAAAACAAAGAAATCCCAGAGTCTAATCAAACCTCATATCGGTCAAACCCAGGGCTACTGCGACGTGTTTCTGAAGTGCCGCGCCGTGGACGCGGAGGGTCCGCTGGTGAAGCTGATGAACCTGCTGCTGAACCGCGCCACGCTGCAGTCGCTGCAGGCGTGGGTGACGGAGCAGTGGTGGGCCGTGCTGCTGGGTGGCGTGGCGCTGGTGGTGTGTATGGGCGCCTTCGTCAAGTGCTGCGCCGTACACACGCCCTCCTCCAACCCCAAGCGACCGCCCGCCAGGTGAGGAGCTATGTATTACTTATAATATACAGGGTTATTTGTAATTAGTTGACATTTTTCTTCAACATTTTTTCTACGACTTTTTAAAAATAATAATTTTTAAAATTTTAGTTTTCTTATACAAAATTTATTTGTTGCCTCTGAACTTTGAGCGTGGGTATGGCGCCCGAGCGTTGACCTTTTAAGTACTTCTTACAAAATACAGAGTAATAGGTAAAAGAGGGAGCAATCATTTTTTTGTTTAATTTTTTTGCGTTATCAAGACTTGTAAAAAGTTGTAGAACAAATGTTGTTTGGATTGATGTAGAGAAGCTGCTTGCAAGAGGTAGTCAACTAATTAAAAATAATCCTGTATATGTGAATAAAACATTCATCATTAAGGGGTGCTAGAGCGATGCTGATTTCTGTCACAAATTATTAGTTTTTATATATATGTATAAGACGTTATTTTTCTTCGCTGAGCAAAGCTTATTTTATTAAGTAAACATATTTAGCTATTTTGTAAATGTATTTTTACTGCCGATATCTTTATTGCTACTACGATAAATGACACTGAGGTAGAATCTAAAAATCTTTCCTCGTTTATACCATAAAGAGTATATATGAAGTTCCAATAAAAACTAGCTTTCCTAGTATAAAGTCTCCGTTTTAAAATTCCATAGTCAACATAAGTGACTTAGGGAGTCGTTTTATTTATATATAAGACACAACATAAGTTTAGAACATAATATGAATCTTTCTTACAAATAAATCTGTGCTCACATTGGACATTAGACTAGACTCTATTGTTTATACATGTATAAAAAAATTCTAGACGTCTATCTGAAACACTCCGTCGTCCGATGAACACGCTGCGGCGCATGCGCGGGCAGCCCGGCGTGGCGCAGGGCGCGGGCGGGGGAGGTGCGCGGCGCGGGGGAGCGCGGGGCTCGCGGCAGGCGCGCAGGGGACGACCGCACAAGGGATACGCACCACCGCTGGCGTATGCGGCGAGAGATATGGGTGAGTACAGGACGAAGTAGATGACTAATGTTTAAAACCTGAATGACGAACATCTAAATTGAAATAATTCTAGGACTAATGAATGTGTCTTCTTCGTCGATTTCAGCCTCGGCACCGGCGGGTCCCAGCGGACGGCGCTCGGAGCCTTACGCGAACGCATACCCGCAGTCTTACGAGATGCGTCCGCCGCAGAAGGTCTGACAGTACGAGCAGTGCGCGCAGCTCGAGCTGGTGGCGCTGGCGCCGGGCGTGCCGCTGCTGCTGGGCTACGTGTGCCGCCCCCCGCCGCCCGCGCCGGCCCCGCAGACCGCACCGCCCGCCCAGTCCACCGCCCCGCCCGCCCCTCCCGCGCCTCCGCCCGACCGCTCCACCGTGGCCTCGCAGACCACCATCACGCTGCACTCTCCCGACACACTCGCCGTCACGCACGCCGCCGAGCCCAAGGACTAGCTCGTGTCGCGACCCGACCACTCCCTCCCCCTCCCTCCTCCCCTCCAGTACGGTACTGCCCAGTACGGTCCGTTTTAAAGCGTTGTTCATTCCATTTTTAAGTTTTTGCTTATGTGGAAAGTGTGAATAATTTTAACATGTTCAATAGTAACAAATGTTAGCGGCAGTTATTGCCCATTATTATATCCGTTACGACACAGTTCCAACCTCAATTCGTCTGAAAAGGAATATTGATATTAAATAAAATTATTAATTGAAGTAATTGTGAAATCGAGGTAATGAATCTCTGCTTATCTTCGACCGTACAATATGAAAGCAATGAGTGCGAGTTGCTCGAGAGAGTACTATCCGACCGCAAGGTGTTCTATCAAATTAGCCATTATTTTTATACGAGATTGATAAAATAGGAAGCGTCCTTCTACCAGTGACGCTCGAAGACGCTCCGACCGGACATTTATGTATATTTTTGTATATAAATGACGACTACGTAGAGGCTACGATGTAAAAATATCATACAAATACATACATACTATAATCGTACAGAAAATAGAAGTAAGGCAAACGTAATTTTTATATAATGTTGTTTTTAAATGTAATATTATATACTAAGCGGAATGTTAAGGTGCCATTATATCAATTTGTATTCCAATTTTGTTACACCTTTCTAGCGAATTGTAGTTTTTTGTGAGATTTGTGATTATGGAGATTTATTATATCTTATTATATCTGTTGGCTCAAATTGATATTTAGAAGTAACGTATAAAATTTCACAAATATAATTTTTAAATTTCATTGTAAATTATAGAAATTGTTACAATTATATGATGTTTTTCGTCGGTTCGTAACAATAATATAAAAGACAATGTATACGTAAGTTTCCTAAAATCTGCTTATATTAATTAGTCTTCCTATTGCATCCTGTATGTTTGTTTATTCGTAGATGTGATATGGGATTTGAAACAACACTTGCCAAATGATCAATTGTTCTAGACTGAAAATTTTCTCAACCTTTGATGTGATGAACATTGCATTTGTCTATATTTTAATTCGGCTCAAACGTATTATTATTATAAGTGTATTTTGTTCTGATGTGTCACATATCAGATATTACTTTTATTATTCCGTCTTATATCTTGTATAGTTCACTTTATTTGATCTTTATTATTATTTCATTTTGTTTGTAGTAACATTCGTCGTGCAAGCCAAAGAGCATGATGTATTTTTAGGTTTTCTATACATTAATATTAAGAGTCAATCTTTATAAGTATTCCATATAAACGCCATTTTATTAGACAATGTTAATGATTAAACAAGTTCTTGTAATATAAATATTGTATATTTGTATGTAAACCCAAGTAATGTTTCCGAAGTAGCGTGACTCGACCAATCGTGTAATTGATGGCTAGTTCTCCATCGTGTAGTTATCAACGGCATTATGTCTTCTAAGGATAAGCTAGTTTACCTACAATAGAATATTTAAATGACAATGTGAATATTTTTAATTATCAAGATGAATGTTACAACATGTGATTTCAAAATAACAAAAAAATACAATAAATTTTACATAAATAATTTCTTTTATTTGTGCCTGTAAATCAAAAATGTTGTACATAGTACATTTATATTTTATCTTGTGGTTATAAAACAATCTTATGTTAGTCATATGTATGTGTGAATGTAAACTTACTGGTAAATCACAGCTTCAGAAAACCTAATATTCCGACTAATAATCCGTGCTGCGCGCATTTCTGGAATATGCAATAACAGTTCTTAAATGCATACCAAGCTATATGTGGCAGATTTTTAAAAGTGAAAAAAAAAGGTAAAAGAAGCAAAATCAAGCAAACATCAAACTTTTCCCATACTCTAGAAAGTCAAAAGAATCCTAATTTTTTTTAATGCTTTTACTAACCTTTTTACTATTTATTTCTAATTTACAAGGTAGCACTTTTTTCGTTCTACCCGACGCGTCGTATGCGCTGCACGTAACCGTCAAAAAAAAAATACAGGTGACATTTGCAATGCTCAAACTATTATCGTTTCGTTTAACGACAAAATTCCGGCTCAAATGCAAGTTAGTTTTTTAAAATGAGATATCTCATTGGCCTATAAAAAATCATAAACTTCTGCGTCCAAATATGGTTTCGTATGCGGTAAGGGGTTAATAGTATTAATCAAAATGTTACAAGTTTTTGATTTATTTATAGTTTAATTAAACTTTAGCAGTTGAAGCTTATAGAGTACTTTATATACTTTGAAAAGTTTTTAGTAAATATGTATAACATATAACTGTATTTTAGGTGCAATATAAATGCTGAACATATGTACCCCTTAAAATTCAATAAATATAGACGGGCAAACCGAAATATAATTACACAGCAAACAATAAGTACCTCCATAAATTATTTGCATTACTTTGGATTTAATCCACAAATACGATAAGATGTAGCAAAGCTTAAGCTTACAATGTAGTAAGATTATCTTTTAATCCGATCTGATCATAATAGATAAAAAATTAAGACTATAATCGTTATTCAAGTCCAATCCAATAAAGCGCACTATTTAACAGCGGATTAAAGTTTCCACCAATAAGATGGCACCACTGACTCACTAACTGCCTTTTCACAATGCAATATTAGAACACTAGTTGACCTAACTCTAGTAAATTGGATAATGAAATGGCGTCTACTTTTGAAGGTTTCAAATAAAACACTAATTATATTGGTGTCGAATGTATTATTACAATATACACATTACAAAGCTGTGACAAGAACATGCTGCTAATAATACATTTTATTGCTAATGCAAAACTAATTGAATATAAAATTAGAAAAGTGAAAGATATTGTCATTGTCTATAGTGGCGTGCCTAAAATCGCAGATTGAAGTCAATTGGCAAGTTGTACTTAATAGATTAAGAACGTTATATAATCGCAAAACTAGGCATGAAAAAAATACATTCATAAATACATATAACCAATACAAGTAGTTTTTCCATAATGTATTATTTTAACATTTATTTTTGTTAAGTGTACATAATATAGAAGTAACAAATAAAAATCATATAACTAGAAGGAATAAATGTCGAAAATCAATGTATAGTTTTGGTTTTACACTCAAAACAAATTATAAGATTTTAAAATATACATGTAAATATACAACTAAAAAGTAATATCATAAATACAAAACTTATCGTAACATAATAATAAATTCAAAATATGTAGAAATGGCATAAAATGGAAGTCAAAAATAGTTTACCTAAAATAAAGTAATCTTAACACAAAAAGGTTATTGTTAAATTTATTCATGATGTAAACTGATATCTGATCTATATTAGTAAATAATCTAAAATGGGAGACGGCAGATGCAAGAACATTTGTCGATAAAATACTCAGTTCAACCAAAATAATATTCAAATTATTGCAATACTTAAACTATTAGATACGATACAAAAGTTTTTAGGTATGAAATATACAAAAAAATAAATTAGTTAAATGTTTGTATGAAATTGTGAATAGGATAGCTACATTTTAATAATTGATAGTCCTATTCTAGCGCAGGTATAAAATTATTGTTAAGACTAATTCCTACATACATTTAATTTTTTACTAATTTTATAATATATTCTAGAATAATAATAATAATAAGGAAAAGTAATCATTACAAACGAAATATAATTATTATAGTTGAACATATGTCTTAGCCTTAATCTGTTAATCGAATCATTTATTCGTTTTTGTCTGTACCTATTTCCATTATGGAATAAGCTTTTAATTAGGTCTGTATATTTTATTAGTATAATTGATATACTTAAAAATTACTGTTTTTGAAATGCAGTTGAAGTAAAACACGTTTTGCAAAACGAAATACTTGACCAGTCTTATTAAAGCGTCCAAAAAATCTTGATAATTATTCTATTAATTATTTTTTAAAAAGCATTCGAATGGTAATAATTTTGCTTATTTTGTCTTTTATTTATATGGGAGTATAAATAGTTACGAATGCAATAGCATTTGTTCCTGCTTGTATACTTCATGATAAGCGTTTCTTATCAATACATAAGGGAAGCATGATTCTAACAAATCCATAGTAAGGAATGGGGACTCCTGAACTATGAGATCAAGCAGTAAATAAACGGATTCACGGTTTCTGATTGCCTCTTTCTCTGTTTCTTGACCAAGTCGTAATAACGAAGAAGATGCTAAAGCTAGAAACTCCTTCATTCTGTCTTCAATATCACTCTGACCGCATATTGTAAACAAAGCACCAAATATGTGATTAATTGCTGGTGCCATACAATGGATATTGTTAGCGTGACCTTCTAAAGAGGGTCGATAGAATGACCCTTCACTGCGAGCGAGTCGTGGAAGAGAAACAGCTACAAATACCATCAACAAACAGACAACAAGATGTTCCTCATCCTCCAGCTCGGCTTTGTGTTGCCGCAACGCGGATGCCAACGTAGGGTCCACTTTGCAGGACAATCCGGCAGCTGAACACATCTCCGATATCACACGCGACGGATCCCCTGAGGGCAACTGCTGCTGGAAGTCTTTAATAGAACTTATTAAAAACGGAATACGACGTTCCAAAACATCGAGCAGAGATTCTTGAGCTATTTGTCGGAAACTCAAAATAACTCCAATAATAGTCATTCTTTGCAGTACATTGTCGACTTGTTGCAGCCTTTTGAATTGTTCTCTCATAATATCAGGTTTGTCAAAATTAGTTCGGAGCATTTGCAAAACTTCCTTATTTTGTACGACAAGTTTCTTAAGTTCTTGTACCTGGCTGGCTATATGCCACATAAGTGTTTCACTGAGCAGTTTCATTCCGTAGGGACCGATTAATTCTGCTAGTGCTCTTAATTCATTGATATCAGAATATTCTTCTGCATTAAAAGGAATTGCACCTTCAGCAGACAAACTGACAAACGCTTTTTGACTCATTGAGAAACAAATATTACCAGCGCTCACTCTCCTCAGAAGTATCTCGGAATACCAAGTCGTATATAAGGATGCAATTGTTTTCTCACCATGACTGTCCATGTTTTGTGTTTGTTGGAGCAGACAGTTGTTAAACACTCTTGTGATGTCAATGTGTACATAGTTTTCAACAGTTTGTAGTACATTCATGTATGCTCTCACACTGACTAATAATTCTGATGGCTTAGCAATTTCACTAGTGTCCTGATTAAACATTACCATTCCTACTAGTGCTTTAGAGAATCTAGTTTCCAAGTGCTGATGCAAATATTCACGAGGTGCAAATGTGTATTCCCAAACATTTACAGTAGAACAATAGTTGATAGCAAAGCACAACTCAGTTAGTGCCATATGAAGTTTGTCCATTGTAGTCAATTCTTCCCTAGTCTTTCTATAACTTTCAGCTCCAGGCTTTATAATTTCTATGGGATTCTTCTTGCTTTTGTCTTTTTTCTTCCTATTTGCTAAATGTGCTATAGTTTGAGCACAGTGCTTTGGCAACAATTTGTCACTCATTGTACATTGCTCGTCACATATAGTTGTTATTATATTCTTAGCCTCTTTTGCCATTTCGTCTAAGAAAATATTAACTACAGAAAGACTCCTTTCTCTGATATGGTGTCTTTCTTCTGGACATAATTCATGAGTGCAGTTTTGGAAGTGACTGCAAATAAGTGGGAATGCAATAATATAACGATTTTGGGCTGGAAACTCCAAGCACATGTGAAATTGGCTTTCAAATATTTTGTTATAAAAACAAAATAGTGAGAGATCAGAAGCTTCAACCATTATTTCATCAAGATTGTCTACCATTTTGGTATGAAAAACCATTTTATCAATAAACTGTGCTAGCTCCCTTTGGTCAACAAGATTCAATTGACTTTTAGCTACAGAAGTATAGGCTTGTAATCTGAACCAATCCAATCGGAAAGCACGAAAATCAAATAGTTCATTGCTCTCAACTTGTTTCACACTCAGATTGCCAGCGGTATTGCAAAGAGAAGACAGTATAACACTTTCGTCTTCAGGACAAACTTTTAAATTCTGAATCATTAGATTTAATGCTACTGCATCATAACCTGATAGATACTGAACATAGTATCTTTGCATAACTTGACTGTATTTTCTTACAAGTGCTCTAAGTTCCTCCATGTGAAACAAAAGTTCAGGTAACTGACGATCAACTAAATCTTCAGTGGATTTGCCTTTAACCTTCTGTGGAGGATTGTCATTGTGGCGTAATAGCCAAAACACTTCATCTCTTGCATAGCAGAGACCTATAAATATTAACAATGCTTTAGGTCCCAACAAACCAGGTTGGTCTGTCAATATGAGACCCAATTCTT
The DNA here is from genome assembly GCA_959347405.1 of Napeogenes sylphis. NCBI lineage: Eukaryota > Metazoa > Arthropoda > Insecta > Lepidoptera > Nymphalidae > Napeogenes > Napeogenes sylphis. The sequence continues at coordinate 20,235,825 of OY365788.1, read as the reverse complement.
TTAAAGCAGTTCTTAAGAACTTTCTTCTTTCCCTGTGTTTGTATCCAGCTTTCTGAACAGAGTGATGATAACAATCCTTAACTTCAGATATTCTTTTGCTATATCCTTTAATGCCATCAAAAAAACTCTGTATATATGTATGAATATATATAACTTCATCCCGAAACAATGCAACTACCCATCCTGACTCTAAGGCACTAACCCACATTTTATTCGCATGGTCTTGCTGAAGCATTTGATGGCATAATGCAAAACCAAATATTACCCATCTCTCTAGTGATTCCAAAGAAACATATTCACAAGACATAGTATTGGTCTCTGAAGGTTTTAGAAGCTGGGTAGGGTTGCTGACCAAACTAAGTTTCTGTTCCGACCTCCAATGTTCAGCTGTAAGATTCCTTGCTGGGTAAACATGCCATAATGAATTTAAAGCACTGGATAAAACTTTATGGTGTGGAGCAAATTCTTCTGAAAGCTTTTTGAATGGGGCATCATAATCAACAATCAATTGTCCCAGACGTGGAAAACTAGAATCAATTTGATTATGAACCATTTCATGAGCTGCATTAAACAAACCAAGCACGGCTTTCCTATCTTCGACCCGGGACAATAATATCATAAGGGCAACATATGTTGTTACAAGGTCCAAATAATTTTTTGTCAGTTCAAAATTAAGAGTCAAATCTAAAGTTACCTGACATGTATCAACCATGTTAAGTAGTTCACATACATTGTCCTTGAAGTCCAAGAGATCCACAAATGTGTAGTAGTATAACGAGAGTGACTTAATGATTTCATTTCTAATAGCAGTAATTGCTTGTAGTCCCTTAACATCAATATTAGGAAATCTTCTGACAATATGCTTTATAGAGGATTCCAAAGTTTTGTCAGACAAAAATGCAGGTTTTGATTTAGCATCACCACACGCTTTTTTGATGTTATAAATACGAGTAAGCATTCCAATGCCTCGATCGTTGAGGATGATGAGTTTTTCAGCCAGCTTTTGCTGACTGATATGAACGGATCTCGACAAAGTAGACATTCTGCAACAATTACAGTTAATTTAAATATAAATTCATATAATATCATATAAATATAAATTGCTAGAAAAGTATCAATAACCGGAAATTAATCATTGCTACATGAACCGGAACGATAAGGGTACATACTTGTTATAGTAACTAATATACGTTTATCGAATTTGCACAACGTAAATATATAATTTCTAGATATTTGAATTAATATATGTAACAAAGGTAATATAGAATTAATAACGAATTGTTGTTATGATATTTACCTTCCTGCGAGTGTAAGTAAAGTCTCTTTAACACAATTTACAAAAGTTGTAAAAGTACAAATCGATTCATATTTTGTCTGATATATCCATTATTACAATAACTTCATAATTTTTTGTGTTTTACAAATTACAAAAGAAAAGGGAGTGCCCTTCCTATTTAGAAACGCGTACAGGGATCCATTGATATTTAGTTTATTAAAAATGACAGCCGACAGTCAGAATCACCAACATTACGAAAATTTATTATGTATAGCACAGAACAAAAAAACAAGCAAATCTACACTATACAATATCAACTTTCTACGCAACTTACATAAAAAATTATAACAAATGATCGAGGAATATACGTAATACAATTCCATAAATAATAAAAATCCAACTCTCATTTACGGACTTTAGTAATATTTATGAAACATAAATTTTTAGTTAATTAGAACTATTTTTATGGTATTGACTTGATTCACAGTCACAACTATTTAATTATAATATATTGTGATAATAAATGAGAATCCAAGTAAAGGTTGGTCCTAAAAAATGATTATATTGAAATTTATAATGACAAATAAAGAGAAATAGTCCCATTGTAGTGGCATATTGAATTCTTATATAGTGATTTATGATTGCCACTGTTTTCGTTTATTTATATGAGTAAATTCTAAACGTTAATTCTTCTTTCCACAGATTAAATAAATGTCTTTCATTCACATATTTCTTTTCAATTGTCAAACCACTGGGTTGTCATCTGAGTTTGGTACCAAATACCATTACATTTTGTAGTTGGTTAAATAAGAAATTAGGTATTATTCATATTTAATAATTAGGATTTTATAATCCTAGTACTCAAAACTGTCACATCCGTTTACTTTTATTAGTAAACTATAAATAAAGTGACCAATTGACGGTGAAATATATAAATTTTCACGATGCCGCGTATCATGATAAAGGGTGGCGTTTGGCGAAACACTGAGGTTTGTTATTTAAATTAACTAGTATGTATTAATCGTTATAGTCTTATTTGAAAAATACTATACCTTACATCGATATTTACAGGATGAGATTCTCAAAGCAGCTGTTATGAAATATGGGAAAAATCAATGGTCACGTATTGCTTCGTTGCTCCATCGAAAATCGGCTAAACAGTGTAAAGCTCGATGGTACGAATGGTTGGATCCCAGCATTAAAAAGACGGAATGGTCGCGAGAGGAAGACGAGAAGCTTTTGCATCTCGCCAAGTTGATGCCCACTCAATGGAGAACTATTGCTCCAATCATTGGTCGCACTGCAGCACAATGTTTAGAGCGATACGAATATCTTCTGTAAGAGTTTAAAGCTTAATAATTCTTTTAGTAAAACATAACTTACAAAATAACCACCAAATGGTTAAAACAAGTATGCATATTATTAGGTACACAATTGCTTGAACATCCTTGGGTACTTACTTTTGTTTAATTATTGTTATAGAGATCAAGCTCAAAAGAAAGAAGAAGGTGAGGATATTGGAGATGATCCACGCAAACTCAAGCCAGGTGAAATTGACCCCAACCCTGAGACTAAACCAGCCAGACCCGACCCTAAGGATATGGATGAAGATGGTAAAGATTATGTATAATAATGATTTGTAATTTAATTCTAATTTTTAATACAAAGAATCACTATTATTTATATATATTATATGCTCTTGATATCCTGATATGTACTTTTTGTGACTATATTCTAAAACATATAAAAACTGATTTTAAGAAGATGTTTTGATATTTTTGATTAATTTTTATTCTATTTAAACTAAAACATTTTTTTATAGAACTCGAAATGCTATCTGAAGCTAGGGCTCGATTGGCAAATACTCAGGGTAAGAAAGCTAAGAGGAAGGCTCGAGAGAAGCAGTTAGAGGAAGCTCGACGTCTAGCTGCTCTACAAAAGAGAAGAGAACTTAGTGCTGCTGGCATTTCTGTGCCAATTCGGTTTGTATTTTACTAAATTGTATTGTATTTTGTTATGTTGTCCTATTTAGTAGAAACTTCTAAAAACAGTAAATTTTAATAGTATATTACACACATAGGGAGGAAAATGAGAAATGTCTCAGATCTGAGGCTTTCTTATTTTACTACCCGAGGTGTGTATGCTATTTTTCTGTCCAACGAAGGCGGAAAGCGGCAACTTCGTTTTCCGCAGCAGGACGAAAGTTGTCCGTCCGGAGGGCAGAAAAACTCTTTAAACATTTCGATAAAATATTATATTATTTACTATGAATTTAATACATTATATACTGTAGGCGTAAAAAGAAGCGTGGTGTGAACTACAACTCGGAGATACCATTTGAAAAGCGACCAGCTGCAGGGTTTTATGATACATCTACTGAAATTGTTGACCCCATGGCTCCAGACTTCTCTAGACTACGACAGCAACATCTTGATGGAGAATTACTTTCTGAGAAAGAGGAGGTAAATTTTATTATAAAACTACTTGACCTTTAGTTGAAGAAACTATAATTTATTGGTTTTTAAAATTAGTTGACAATATTAAGTTACAAGATTTTTTTTATAGAGAGATCGCCGTAAGGACAAACAGAAGCTGAAACAGCGTAAAGAGAACGACGTGCCACAAGCTATGTTGCAGGGCGACCAGCCGGCAAGGAAGCGCAGCAAGCTTGTATTGCCTGAGCCACAAGTTACCGATCAGGTTGGTTTAGTAATTATAATAATAATAGACAAACAATTTAAATCTTTTTTGTGGTTTATTAAGTTTGTTATCTATTGCCCTAAATTTCTAGTCATTAATATTTTTTGTAGCATTGTTACAATATCTGTGTGGTAAATGGTAATTACTACCTTTACTGTAGTTATAGTTCAAATCAATTGTGTGTGTTCTGCTCTAGAAACGAAATCGGGTTTATCCCATCTATCTATCATCATCTCACTATTGAGTCTCACCACATTATCCTCCCACGCTTATACAATATTATGCATTAGCCTTACAAAATTTCAACAAAATTTGTCTATCTGTATTTTTGAATTATCATAACTAGTGTTATTATGATTGCGCATGACCTTTTTTTGTTTAAAAAAAATTATAAACATTTTTATCACTCCTTTATTGCTCTTGTGAAATTGTATTAGGTTAGATTAGTTACTTCGCCGGGGCGCCACGGTGAGTGCGAAAGCGATCCCGTGGCGTCCCATTGTAGCGATGAGGGCAGCCGTTGGTTTTTTAGTGGGGTGCCTTAAAAATGGCAATCGCCGGGTGCCGCACATACCGCCCAGGTTAGATTAGTTACTTAGTTGTTTAAGGCAAAGGAGCCTTCGTCGCAAGTGACGGTGTATTTCATCATTTTTTTATCTTAAAACCATTAACTAACTAACCTAAGCTAACTCAATTTCACAAAAGCAATATGAGGTGACCATAGATTTAATATTTTTTTACGCTCAAAACAGGTCATGCGCCAACGTCATGATTGTTTCTAATGTTGCAAGATCATAAATCAACTCTAAAAAAAAAATTGCCTCAAAATCGCTGGTTTCACGATAACGAACAATTACCTAGCCAAATATTAAATATTCTAATTAGGCTTAGTTATTATACAAATACATATTTATATATATATACCAACATGCTTAGACAGTTCCAGCAAAACTAAATGTAAACCCCACCCCCAGGAGCTGCAGCAGGTGGTGAAGCTGGGCCGCGCGTCGGAGGAGGCCCGCGGCAGTGCGGGCGAGGCAGGCGGCGCCACGGACGCGTTGCTCGCCTCCTACGCGCTCACGCCCGCGCCCGCCACCGCACTGCGCACGCCCGCGCCGCACCAGGACAGGTAAGATATTGAACATTAAAAAAAAATACTTGCATAACAGTAATCTGCCAATAAAAGATTATAAGCACGAAAAAGTATATTCTTATATGTAATTTGTTAGGTTTTTTTCTTTTTTCTAATTTGTGTTGGTATTTCCCCTGCATGCTATGAGAGTTCTTTAAATATAGCTTCGTAATTTAATATGTTCTTTAAAATTTGTAATGGTATGAGTAGTTAATAATTTATTGCCTTAGAGTTCATATTAAGACTTTATTTAAGGTAGGGATAACATGGTCATCTATTGTTGTGTCATGTGCCATGATTCTTAATCTTTAGATTGCATTTAAATAACAATATTAATAACATAATAATAACAAATTATAGCATATTTGTGTAGATTAAGGGTTGTCAAAAAAGAAATATCTTTGAATACTGATACATTGAGATTAATATTAAGTACTTAAACAGTTTTCTGTATTTACAATATTTTACAGGATTCTAATGGAAGCCCAAAATGTAATGGCGCTCACACACGTAGACACGCCACTGAAGGGTGGTCTCAACACTCCGCTCCATCAATCTGATTTCTCTGGAGCTATGCCACAAACACAAGTGGTTGCCACTCCTAATGCAGTACTCTCTACACCATTCCGGTACTACTTTTATTGATTCTTAACAGGAATTATATATGTTCATATGTTATTATTCTAATTCTAATATTTAATTTGATGTAACAATAATTTTGTAACTTTGTAGGTCTACTCGCACAGATGTCTCGACTCCCAGTAGTTTTGCTACACCTGGACATGGGGGTCAAGCCGCGTTGATGGTAAGTTAATAGATATGAAGTTCTATAATACTATAGAATGTACAATAATTGAGTTTTTAGAATATCTAAATCTATTGTTAATTGTTTAAATGTTTCAGACTCCTGGCTTACGTGACAAGTTAAGCATTAACCCAGAAGATAGGCTGAGCACGGGGGACACTCCTCAACAGAATAACCAAGTACAAAAACAGGTAATCATTATCAAAGGTTATTATAATATTAAAGTCAAAAAGTATTCACGAATATATGAAAATCACATCTAACAAATAGATCAATATTGTTTGTGTTCAAGTTAAAGGCGTCAGTGCGTAACGCGCTGCAGTCCCTCCCGACTCCACGTAACGACTACGAGATCGTCGTACCGGAAGCGGCGCGAGACGACGACGACTCGGAGCGGGGCGGTGACCTCGTAGACGACCAGGCGGATGTGGACGACAGGATGCTACAGGAACAAGAGGAGAAGCGTACGACTTATTACTTTTAATATTATTATTTCTGCTTGGTATATTGATTACTGGCTAGTTTGATAATAAATTTATAACTCACTTTAAATTAATTTTTGCCTATGTTGACAGTAGAGAGGCCTCGCAATAATTTTTGTGCAAGTTGTTATTTCGTAACTGTTGTGGTCTACTAGCATTCTTAATTCAAATACAAGAGATTATATTATAATTTTGATTATTTTAAAAGTAAAAAATGTAAAAAAAACTGGCGCTTTAGATGCTTATTGAATAATTTGTGAACACAATATCTTACATTTTATCAAAGTCGGCCCTATGTCACCACTCTATTCATATTCTACGATGATATAAACAATTAAATTTCTGAAATATTTAGATCCTTTATTGCACAGGCACAAAAGCGAAAAAGACATAACATCCGCAAGGCAGACCGTCGTTGTAAACTTTATAATAAAATAGTTTTACTTCACAGATTGAAGTATTTTATGTTGGATATATATTGGATAGTTAGAATTGTATGCTATGTCACCCCGCTGCAGGTCTGGCGGCGCTGGCGCTGCGGTCAAGCGCGGTGCGTCTGGGCGCGGCGCGGCCGGCAGAGGTCTCCGGCGCCTCCTCGCGCCCCGGCGGCGCTAGTACAGCGCTGCAGCGCGCTGAGGAGCTGCTTAAAGCGGAAATGCTCGCCATGTTGCACTACGACGCGCTGCACGACCCGCCGCCCGGTACATGCTGACATACTACTAACGATATTGATGCGCACGTTCCATGAAAGGACTTGGAAATTAAATGCACCTAGGATTATTCCTATATAATATATAATCCCTCATAAGCTTTAACATCATAGAATCAAATCAAAATATTAGTATTAAGTGATAGAATAAAGGAATGCGGATGTCGTTTGGTTTAAAATAAGGCCGTTTCCGATTTGATGATCCGCTTATTTTAAAACATAAATAATTGTTTTTTTTTAATATAAAAGTTATATGGATGAATAAAAGCATTAATAACTAACGAGCTCACAGAAGAACTTAATATTATCTATAAGGCGTAAATAAAACATGTGGTATGCAGGCGTAGATAAGAAGCGAGCGGTGCAGCTGCAGGCCTCGCACCTCGCCTACCTCGAGCAGCATCCCTATGAGCAGTTCACGCGCGAGGAGTTGCAGGCGGCGGAGCAGGAATTGAAGCGCGAGGTCGAGACCGTCAGGAGCGGCATGGGACACGGCGACCTCGGCCTCGACGCCTACACCACCGTGTGGGAGGAGTGCCTCGCACAGGTCACTACACACCGACAACACACTACACACCGACAACACACTACACACCGACAACACACTACACACCGACAACACACTACACACCGACACCACACTACACACCGACAACACACTACACACCGACAACACACTACACACCGACACCACACTACACACCGACAACACACTACACACCGGCAGCACACTACACACCGACAACACACTACACACCGGCAGCACACTACACACCGACAGCACACTACACACCGACAGCACACTACACACCGACAACACACTACACACCGACAACACACTACACACCGACACCACACTACACACCGACAACACACTACACACCGGCAGCACACTACACACCGACAGCACACTACACACCGACAGCACACTACACACCGACAACACACTACACACCGACAACACACTACACACCGACACCACACTACACACCGACAACACACTACACACCGGCAGCACACTACACACCGACAGCACACTACACACCGACAGCACACTACACACCGACAACACACTACACACCGACAACACACTACACACGTTTGTGTTCGTTAGGAGGACAAACGAAACTATCATTAATATTTTATGAGTTTTATTTTGTATAACGACGCTCTTTTTAGATGATTTTTGTTTAAATATATTTCTAAAAATTCATTCATGTAGTACAATTTGTAGGTGCTGTTTCTTCCGGGTCAAAATAGATACACACGTGCAAATTTAGCAAGCAAGAAAGATAGATTAGAGTCTGCGGAAAAGAGATTAGAGCAAAACCGGAACCACATGGCGAAAGAAGCAAAGAAATGTTCCAAAATGGAAAAGAAATTACGAGTTCTAACTGGTTTGTATTCACAATAAAAAATATTAATATATAATAAATTGAGCTTGGTATAACTGTCTGTTATTAAAATATCCAATTATTTATTAAGGTGGTTACCAGAGCCGGACTGCGTCATTAATAAAGCAGTTTCAAGAATTGCAAGATCAGATCGAGCAATCCAATTTAGAATTATCTACATTCAAATTTTTAGCTGAACAGGAAAAGGCTGCTATTCCTAGAAGAATTGAGGTTAGTATACAAAAGTTCGGTTTTAATGATATAAATTTAAACTATTCACTATTAATATTCTTGTAATATTTTTTCAGTCACTAACAGAAGATGTAAATAGACAAACAGAACGAGAGAAACAATTGCAGAAGCGATATTCTGAACTGCAGGGAGAGTTAGAAGACATTCATAAAGGAAGGCAGAAGAAAGAAGTACAGCCAAAACAACCAATTGAAACTTGATTACTGATTTAATAATTATAATTCCAATTTCACTATGTAGCTTGTAATATTACTAAGTTTTAATTTTATGGAACACGGAATAGAAAAAACAGAGGAAATGTGAGGCCCGTTTAAGAAAACCACTTCCAACATTATGAGAATACATCACTTTGTTTGATATTAGATTCTAAACTTATATCAACAAGAAATTAACTAACTAGATACTGGTCGGGCCAAATTACAATTAATTTACATGAATATAAACGGGTAAATATACATTTAATAATCAACATGGTTCACAAAAGTTTAATTAGAAAAATATTTGATCTTTTTATTTATGCTATATTTTTTTCCAATTTAGAGTACAGCCATTTTGTACTCTAAAATGGAAAATAATAATAATAAAAATATTAAATAACTTCACAACATAAAATTAGCAGTATTTTTAACTTTCGTTATTTTTATTATTTTTTATTGACTAACACAAACATAATTAAAAAACGAACTATCCCTTTTCTGATCTGATGAGTAACAAGAAGACTACCGCTGCCACAATGATTTGCACTTATCATTTATTGGAAGGCATATCAAAATAACAGTTTTCTTTATACAGGTTAAACACCATTGTAGGAAGTTGTGCTGATTTTCATAATCCAATAGTCATTACTTAATCAATATAAGGGTATATTGATTAAGTAATGACCATTACTTAAAGCTAGTTAGATTATTGCTATTTATCAAAAACTCTAAAAAGCACTAATCTAACTATCAAAATTCTGCCATTACAATATAACTCGCCATTTTACATTAAGCCCTGAGCGAAATTTGGAGAAGATAATTGCGCATCTGTACTGTCGTGCACACAATACTGTTGTAACAAATGTTTTTTTTTTTTATTTTAAATAGTAGGTAATATAATAATTAAATGAAAGTCGTATTGTGTTAATTTAAAATTTATATTGTAATTCTTTCTTGATAATTATTGCTTACCTAAGATATGTTTTATAAAACTTAATTCTACTATACTATACACTATTCTAATTGATTATTGTTTAAAGTCGCAAACAAACTTAACAAATATAATAAAAACGTAACAATAAAAAATTAATAGTCATAACAATTGAGTACTGGAGTTCACACTGGAAGTGAGAGGGTTATCGTATTGGTGGGGGGACGTACCACGACTGAAGAGCCAATCAGCCCTGCGTACGCCCGCTCTTCATCCCTCTCAGTCCCCTCAGACACCTTAATTTAGACTTCTGCACAGTCTAGTCCTTCAAGGATGACTCGTGCCGATAGTTATAATTGAGTTACAAATATGTTGTAGAGCCAACTTTGTTTGATATTTAGGTGTAATTGGTTTTCAATTTTATTATTTTTTAAACCTTCCACTTGTTTTTTCTATTTCGTGACTATAAATGACATAATAGTTGTAGTATATGGTCTGCAAATAAATAAAGATATATGTTTTATAGTTTTATTTAACATTCCAAGATGATCGTCGTACAAGTAAATGAAGTTTTAAAAAACTGGTAAATATTTTTTGTGGGAAAAAAACTATGTAAACAAACAACACTGATGTTGGATTTTTTTCAATAATTGCCTATAAGTGTTTGGATTGTTATTTTAAGGGGTATCACAGGATAAAAATAATGTTATTAGAGTAATGTAATAATTTAACAATATATAATCCAAAGACCATAAAACAGTTGTACAAGATTTGTTTTACAATGACCCATGACAAGTAAAGGTAATATAATCGTCATAATACTTTTCAACTCTAATTAATGAATTAAACACTTAATATATAAAATTTATTGTGCAAAGATATACAAATGGCTGCTGAAAGACGTACAGTAACCCAATAGCATTGATAAAAAAATAGGGGTACAATATAAAACAAGAAGTAAGTCATAAGACTAAGGACTCTAAAAGGTCGTAGATCCTTAGTCTTATTAGAAAACAAATAAAAGACAATTACATATGTATTATATTTATTTGATAAGTATTTGGTCATAATATTATGAAATAGCTAAGGAAATTTCTATACGTAATGACAAGCCAATTATTTTAATATAAAAAAATAAAATTGTTTTGTAAAATGTCTTACCGCAATGGTACCAAAATAAGAGATAATTAACTTTATTTGTTAACCGATTTAAATTTTTAAATAAAAAAAAAACAAAATATAAAGTGCATCCCATGACAATATATTCAGAAAAACTGCACCCAAATCGATTAATCCGTTTCTGAGATTAGCGAGTACAAACATACAGACGAACCGACATAATGAACAAAACATTCTTGGTTATATAAAGGTACCTCTGTATGAATTTAAGAAAAAAAATATTTTTCGTGTTGTGTGCAGTGTGCACTACTAAAATACTACACTACTAAATTAAAGAAACCATCGGAGCTCTACAAACATCTAAGAGTTACCAAAAGACATATCATCGGAAAATCTAAAGATGATACTGTAACTTCTCTCCCAAAAGACAAAGTTGCCTCAGAGCTCGAGTCACGACTTCAATTCCATAAAAAATTTATGGTAGGTGCTCAAACGAATAAAGTAGGACTAGGATCAAGTAGGAAAGTTCAAGACATAGACATAACAAAATCTTTTATTCGACAAGACGAAAACGATAATTACCGACTCCACGCGATGAGCCTAGAAATTCAAAACGAATGGGTGACCATAGGAGATTTTTGTATTCCACTAGCTTTGAAGTGGCGCACCTTTATTTATGATTGGTCCCCAGCATTATTAAAATTCTATCTTAATGCATTCCAAATGACTCTCCCAGATCAAAGTAATTTAGTAAGATGGGGCAAAGCCACCGAAAAGTCTTGCAACATCTGTGGGGATGTAATAGGAACCGCGAAACACCTATTAGTAGGGTGCAGGGTACCTACTTCTAGATAAAGGTCAATACTCGCGTCGCCACGACAAGGTATTAGAAATTATACGGGAAGCGGTTAGTCTTTCCGTAGCAAGGGCGCGGAAGGGTATAAGAACTACCAAACGATCTGCAGAATTCGTTAAAAAAGGCTCCTCCAAAAAATCAAAAGCGAAACCTTATTCAATATTAGACGCGGCTCCTGATTGGAGTACATATCGATAGTAGGTATTGATGGTACATATTGATAGTACATATTGATAGTAAATATTTTTCATTAGTTGACAACCTCTTGCAGGCAGCCTCTCTGCATCAATCCCAACAACATTTGTTTTTCGACTTTTTAAAAATCTTGATAAACTGCAATACACAAAACAGGAAACAAAAAAAAGTTAAAGTAAAAACACAAAGTAAAAGAGGGAGCCAACATTTTTTTTTTGTTTCGTTTTTTTTGTTTTGTTTTTCAAGATTTGTTAAAAGTTGTAGAACAAATGTTGTTGGGATGAATGTAGAGAGGCTGCCTGCAAGAGGTGGTCAACTAATTAAAAATAATTCTGTATATTTTAGATGTATAGCTTCATAATAATAAGTAGGATATTAATTTGAAATGTTTTTTATTTAATATACAGGTTAATTACATACAGATATTGATAGTACATATGGATAGTACATATTGATAATCCTCCCGTCAGGGAATAATAATATACTTTCCAATAAAAAATATAGGTCATTGGACTACCTTCTAAGTAATATTTGTCATTAAAAATAAAAAAATATATAAAAATAAACTAGAAATACATACAAAAACTACTTGCCGGAGTTTTATCGACATCGGAATCTATGCGTAAGAAGTCACAGGCACAACTAGTATTGTTTATAAATACTCAAGTTTTTAAAACGTAGGCTATTTAAAAAAAAAACTTAAATATTGTTCGGAATAACACAAATATGTACATAGTTTGTGGACAAATAATAATACAAGACAATTCGTTAATATAAACATATTTTTCTGAATCTAAGCTCTGAATTACTTGTTTCTGATTTTAAAAATCTTAAGTTGTCAGTGGTAAAAAAATATTTTGGTAATATGGATCACTCAGATCACACTGATATAGATATTTTGAAAATAAAAAAGTCCCGGGTGCCTCATTTACGGGATAATAAAATCAATGACTTATAATTACTTCTCCTTAACGTTGATAGTCCGGTCAAATTAGACCAAAAAATTAGGGTGAGATTACATAAATTCGCAACAAGCTGAATTTTGGTACAATTGTTCAAAACACGATTATAAACAATAGCTGAAAGTTCCCCATCATTCCCGTGTGTGCAAAATTTTTTATTCAAGGTCAAATGTCAAAAAAATGAGTTTTTCGCGATTTTCAGCAAAACGGTAAGTTTTATCAGAAAAATACCTCCGACTAAAATTGTAGACCATTAAATTCTCTATAAAAAATATATCAATACTTTTTTTCTCACGAGACACCGTTTCGGAGATATCGCAGTGTAAAAAGTTGTAACATTTGCAATTGTCATAAAATGCACATGTTTCCACGCCACCTATGAGGTAGTGTACTTAGCGCGTTTTTTTTTTCAGGATCACTACAGATTACTAGGAGCTACTTGGCAGTTTCTACTATTCGTGTAAGTATTATAAGTTCGTGTATTAAGATTTCTTCACTGTTTTATTGCATGGTTGCTTCAACACTAATTCCGTGAACTAATAATTGATTACATTTCCTTGTCAGTGCTTATTTATGATACAAACAGATATAATATTATGAAACGAACTTGTATAAAATACACTCTTTGATAATTTGCTTTCTTATTTAAACTTGTAAAATATGTATAAAGACTATTACTTAAAAAATTAAAAAAAATATATAATATTATAATTTAAACAACAATTACATTATTTAAGAATGGACCATTTCATTAAACTCTGTATCCATTACAATTCATCCATTACATCATCAGTATAAAGGTTTTGAAAAACATCGGATATACTATTTAAGTGAAAATATTTTAATACGTCGTTATTGTATTCATTATTCTCGTCAATGGTTGATTCGTCTTGTATAATCTGGGTTGAAGCACTTTCGATATCAATAACTTCATTTTCTATCGGAGTTGTTGACCTTGACTCAATGTTATCTGCTATTTCTTGAGGTGATGTTAAATAATTTTCGTATTTTTTTTTCTCAAGTTCGCTTTTAGATTCATTTTGGAAAATACAGCCATTTTCGGATATTTTTGGCTGTGTAATATTCGTTACACTTACATCGTTATTATTTAGAATAAAATTAGACAACTTAAATTTATTTTTGTGTAATGATGATTTAATTGATGATTTATCAAACTGATCATTTAATTGAATGTCTGGGAATGCAACTTGCGCTTTAGAAAGTAACGCAACTTTTTTATCATTTGTTAGTTTTAAACAATTCTTTAATCTATTAGAAAGTAATTTTGAGCATTTACATACATTATTACAAGTGTAACATTTTTTAATGTTAGTTATTTTCTTTAGCAAATCATCAGTATCGATAGTATCTGTAGTATTTAAGTTATTATCTATTGTAGTGTTCTTATTGGTAAAATCTATTTTAGAAACCTTGTTATTTAGATTCAATAGTTCCGTAAACAATTCAGTATCCGACGAGTTACCGATGATAAATGTCTGCTGTAGATTTTTTTGAAAATTTAATTTCGAAGAGAGATCTAAAAGCGCTGTTTTCTTCCAGTTCAAGCAGGCCTCTAAAATGATGAAAACAACAATTACATTACAATAATTGACGCATCAGGCTAAACAGATGTAAGACATGGCATTCCATAAACTTTAGTGATTACAGCTTATAGAGTCAACATGTATAATGCTTTACACAAAGGTAAATAATTTTCGCACAAAACGTGTTTAATTATATAGAATGAAATGTTGGTATAGTGATAGCTTATCTATCACATGAGTGATTGTAAGCCCCGGGCTCGGCAAGTTATATTAATTAATTGGTGTTTACCAGTAAAGGCCTCTAAAATTAAATTTGTTGAATTCTTGTATGTCACCGTGTGTTGTTCACTTAAATTTTGTTGTGTTATTCACTTAAATTTTGTTGTGTTATTCACTTAAATTTTGTTGTTTTATTCACTTAAATTTTGTTGTGTTATTCACTTAAATTTTGTTGTGTTATTCACTTAAATTTTGTTGTGTTATTCACTTAAATTTTGTTGTGTTATTCACTTAAATTTTGTTGTGTTATTCACTTAAATTTTGTTGTGTGTTTAGGTAGTTGTTATGCATCTACGAGTGTACATACTACTATAAAGATATAGGTAAATGACAAAATCTTACCTTTGCTCATAGACCAAAATTCAACGGGTGATGAAAAGAAATTGCATTCACGGTAACCTTTTGGGTACACTTCTTTAAATTTTTCTTTAGTAATCCATTTTTTATTAGAAGCATCAATTTTAAAACCTTTTGAGGTAGTAGATAGCATTATTAAAATTGCTAGAATAAAAAACTTTCAATTATGTCAAAATTATTAAAAACATTATTTGTATTTCAACGTTACCCTACGCGGCCCCCGAGTTGTTACTTCGTACTTCCTTAACCGTTGAAGCTCAAAGTTTATTTTTATCATATGTTGTTAATTTCAATCCAATGCGTCATAAGTCAAATGATAGTTTGACTTATTTTTATATTATGGTTAATAAAAACATTGTGTATTTTATATGTGTTTAATTTTTTTCGGTTTTTTGGGAAGTAAGAGGTAATGTGGTGAAACTTTATTGTGTTCTTTGCACTTTATGTAGTCAATGTTAAACAATATTACGTATGTTAATTTATGTTCTTTCCCTTTCAAGTTCCATGAATGGAATCGTAATTCCTAATGGCAAATGGCAATGGACTTTGGACAGAGATTAGGTTGCCCCTCCCTGCCGCCTGTTTATCTTACGCTAACAAAACGCATATCTGTATAAGTATTACATATATCTACTTCTTCATTGTACTCTGTGGACTGTGAGAAACCTAGCATAGACAATAAAAAAAGTCAATCTTTCAAACTTTTTGTAATTGGTTTTGTTAAAAGATCAGAGTTTATCTTTCTAGAATTATACATCTAGGTACTAAAACGATAAATAAAATTCGTTCTTGACTTTTTCTTTATATTTTCATGCAAGTGTTACATAAATATACTGTTAAATATATTTTAGACAACGGGTCTTAGTTCGTTAGCAAAGCTATATACCTACTTAACGAGTATTAATTTGATGAAACAATAGTTAATAAAAAACAGTACTTTTCAAATCCAAAATGTTTATACATATTGCATTTTGTAATAACTTTACTGTAGATATTTATTATTATTTTAAAAACATTTATAGTAATAAAATATAGTAAAAATAATTTATTTTAAAATAAAAATTGAAGTTAATAATAGATTATGTAATTACATCTTTCTTTCGAGATTCAAGTGAAATGTCTCTGCAACTCTGGTTTCTTGGTTTTTCTTACTCTTGCTGAAGCAACAACAAATATTTGCATTCTGAAAGTATTAGGTATTTGATGAAGTGTACTTTATTATTGTTAATAGGATGGATGAGAAATTCGTTATAAGAAAACTAGATTAAACAGACTAGACGCAACAAAATTTATAACTTATACTTTTTTTCACACAAGGCAGTTTGAAGGAAATGATATTCAGGTTTTTAGGTACAATAAGAAGGAAATAATTTTATTATTTAATATCACCTAAATTTTAATAAATATAGTAAATTCATATAAAATAAGAAGAATTTAATAAATAATAAGAATATATATATCAAAATATCATAATTTTATTTACATTGACAATGCATGATTAACATATTATTTACATTTAAATACCCTTCAAACTAAATTTATTCACTAACTTTAAACTAAATTATCATAGTAAAATCAGTCGGCAAGTTCGTGATAACATCTTATTTTTTAATTTGACAAAAACAGATATAAAAAAAATAGTGAAAAAAAATACATTTGGGCGCCAATTTTCAAGTTTTGTGGATTTTATAAGTAATCATTTACAGTTTTTTCAATTTTATTATATTCTCAAGCAGTAATAAAGTTACGATTCAAGAGTTTTCTAACACTCTTTATGATTATTTTGTTTTATGTTTCATCGAATATATTACTGTGATTAATATACCTATATTTATTTATTGTACTTCTTCATTTGATCCTGTTTATTGTCGGTTGGCTGGTAGAGTGGTTTCGCATTTAAGCTCTCATTTCACTATTCAATCTACAGTACTATTTGATGCCAACAAAATAGCGAATAAGAGATCCACGAATCAGATGGCCGCATTAGTTCAGTAACAACCTTTTTACAACGCAATATTAATACATTAGTGCCCTAGCGTTCAACAAATTGCATAATGACATAGCTCCTTTAATTTGTCGACTATACAATTTCTTTGTGCAATAAACATTTTAAAAATAAATAAATTAAATACATCCAATTCCCGATTCTAAAAACGTTCAATGTCACTCGCGTATCACATATATATCACATATTTAAATTCACGTTTCATCAACTACTGTCTTCTGAATCACTGTTTATTTGTCTTTTGATATTTTTATAATTCTTTCTAATTATTGGACTATCTTTATCTTCTAGTGTGTTAGATCGGTTTTTACTCCTTTTTTCTTTTCTTCTTTCCTTGAGTATCATTTCTGCTATTTCTAATTCTGACATTTCAGTAGTTTCATTTAATGTCATATGAGAATCTACACAGAAACTATCCTGAAAAGAAAATTCATAGACCTTTATCGATATTTATTTTTAACATAAATCAGGTTCGACTGTTGGATGTAATACAATAATTGCATTTGTTAATACAACTTCTAACTTCAAATTCATAAAATAATCAAAACATATACCATTTCATAAGTATCCGGTTCCACATACTGCGAAAGAACTTTATCCCTGTTTAAGGGCGGTAGTTGTGGCATTTTGAAAACTCCTTTTACAGGACTCCTACAACAAAAAATATTAAAAAATATATATACATATTCATATTTTTCTCTAAGATTTTCACGACTTCACATTGAAATAAAACAGTTTGTTTATTTTAGTATTAAATTTAAATCGACGTTTCGAATGCTGTCGAGTTCGTCGAATGGTATCTGTCAGTAAGTCAGTTATTTAGTCATCTACTTCCAACGATTCCTAAGTTTCCGAGCGTTCGGAAATTTAGGAACCTCCATCTCGTCTTACCGTGAGCACGATTGCTGCAAAGCATTCGACACGTCGGGTTAAATTTAAAATATTATACGTACTTGACGGATTGGAGATAGATGTCGTGAATATCTTCGTCGGGTGCTTCATCGCATATGAAGTGTACCAAGCTGCCCTCACTGTCATCGGAGCGCTCGTCGTCGCTGGCGGCGCCGTCCTCAGACAGCTCGGCCTCCATATCCAGGAATTGGTTCACTTTCTTAGAATTGGTTACACGTTCGTTCTTTAACTTTAAAACCCTATTTCTCTTCGGCACTTCCGCTTCGAAATCATCGTCGTCGATGTAAGTAATTTTTCTTGGTACGTTCGATGATCTTTCCCTTGATTTACTTTTTGTTCTATGTTTAAATATTTCTAACATATCGATTTTAGACTTCGGATATTCCTTGTCTATTTTTTGACTCAGGGGATCTCTATTTTCTTTTTTTATTTTCAATGTGGGTGATGTAACAGTCATACAATTTATTTGGATGTTATTATGAAAAGAGCTCTCAGTGTTTTGAAGAGATTTTAGAGCTGCCATAATTTTTTCTTTTACTGTAGAAGGTTTACTAGAATTTTCGTTTAATTTTAGTTTTTTACGAAAATACGGTGATTCGCATCTTTGGTCAAGTTCTTCTTGAAATTTCCTTTTTGCTGTAGTTTGTGTTTCTTTTTTCGGTGTACATTCTTTAGAGTCATCATCAAAAATCTCGTCATCGCTATCCAGTACAATAATCTCATCAGTATCCTGATGAAGACTTTTCATTGTTTTTCTATGATCAGGTTCCGTAAGAGGTGACGTGGATGTTTTTTCTTGAACATTAATTGGGCGCTTGTTGTCGGATGGTGACAATTTATTTAATTCTTTTTTTGGTTTGTTTAAACTTAAATTTAGTTTACGCTTTTGGCTAACTAGAATGGGCGAAATGGACCTATTTGACAATAGAGAAGGACTTAAAGGACATTCTTCTTTAATCACAGTTTGTTCACTTTTTTGGTTATTATCATTACATTTGTCCTTATATTTTAATCCCGTTTGAGGCATTAGTGACAATCTTTGTCCTTTTATAGTGTCCACATTTTCTTCTATACCTTCGACATCTGAATCTTGAAATATATCCGAAATACTACTTAAATGGAAATATTTTAGAACACTAACAGTGTATTTATCATTGTCTTTTTCTATTAATTGTGTTGTAGATTCTGGAGTTTTTTTGACGACATAAAGATCATTTTCCAATTGAAATTTTGATTTTGTGGAAGTTACATTATCTCTTATCTTAACTTCTTCAAATAAATCTTCATCTTCAAATATGTCATCGTCGTCAACAATTTTATTATTATTGTCATTTAACGTTTTTATGCCTTCAAACAAATCATTTTCTTCGATGTCACTATTATTACATATTTCCGGACTATCAATAATAATTGTCTTATTATCTAGTTCAGTGTTACCATCTTTAATCTTACAATCTTTTACAGATAATTCATCGATATTTCTAAAAGTTTGAACATCATCTGATGGGTTCATTTGTGGTTTGTATGCAGGTGTTATTTTAGCTGGCACATCAATATCTTCTAAAAGTTCATTGTCCTCAAATATTTTGTCATTCTCATATATTTCCTGACTATCAATAATAATTGTGTCATTATCTAGTTCATTGTTAGAGTTGTTATTGCTATTTTCAGGCATAGTATCTTTAATAATTGATTTATCGATTCTGGGTGGGGATGGGTTAGTTTGTGGTTTGTATGCAGATGTTAGTTTAAATGGCATGTCAATATCTTCAAAACAATCATTGTCCTCAAATATATTGTCATTATCACTTGTATCACTTTCAATAATAACTGTGTTTTTCTGCAGTTTGATATTAGGATTATTAATCTCATTTCCAGTGTTTAAACCTGGTTTAGTTGAATTATCGAATCTTTTGACGGTAAGGGTACCTAATTGCGTTCTAGATTTAATTGGGGTTAGATCAATGTACATATCAACATTATCAATAACGTCATTCTCCTCAAATAGACAATCTTCAGAAACATTATGATTTCCTGTTTTATTAGATTCTAGTGAGGGTCTTGATTTTGAAATACTGTTATTATTATTTTTATTACTATCCATTTCATTATTCACGTTATTTTTAGCTAATATCAGTAATTCTGCATTAAAATTATCAATTAGATTGATATCTGGCAAAACAGGCTGTGATCGTGAACATAAACTTACTGGAGGGTTTGATTTGTTTGACGACTTATTAAATTTTGAGCATTTACACACATTAAGACATATATAGCAAGGCTTCACCATACCTGTGTTTTCGAGGCTTAAATCCACTAAAAGATTCAAAACCTCAGTGGATATTTTCAAATTATTATTTATACCTAATTCCTTCATAGATTTTGTGTAATCTTTAATCGATTTGGTGGTTTTACTAAACAGAACTCGAATATCTCCATCTTTCTTGACTGGTGACTTATTTATTGGAACCTCATGCTTTTGTGTCAACAGTTCCGTGAGCAATAAAGTATCCGAGGAATGTCCGACGCAATAAGTATCTTGTACCTCTCTTTGTAATTCCAAAGATGAAGATAATTTTATAAGTGGTTCTGCTTTGTTCTCTCTCATTAAGGCCTCTAAAAAAATTAAAGGATTTACATACATGTACATGTATATATGTTATGGTATATAATTTACTCATTTATATATAACTCTCTCTCTCTACTGCCATAGTGGGAACTATGTGGGGTTGGCACAACATTTTCTTCCAATCAGCTCTATCATTCGTCATCTCAGTATTCACTCCTTTTCTCAGCATATCATTTTTCACACAGTCCATCCACACTTTCTTCGGCCTTCCTCTCTTCTTTCTTCTTTCCATCCACATTCATCTTTAACATTCTCCTCGTCACATGACATTCGTCCCTTAGCATAACACGCTCGTACCACGCTAATCTGTTGCTTGAAAGCTTTTCGGTTACGGGGGCTATTTTCATACTCCTTTTTTTTACATACATTTACATACTCATTTTAAATTTTGTCCATTCCATTTATATTAAACTAATAACATTATAAAAACTAATTAAAAATTGTTTATTTTTTTCAATTAAATATGTATTGATAACAGTTTATCACATCACTTAAATTGTAATCAGTAAAGTAATTTTGGATAATAAAGAAATATAGACACACCCATACATGTAAACCATGTCATACATATGCATAGTTATAATTTTCCTTGTAGTTTTTTTGCAAACTATTTCATTATTATTATAAATAATGATACAATGTTTGAAATTGTACCGTAATGTGGACATATTATATTAATGTAGTTATCCAGTAAAATCTTACCTTTACTCATAGTCCAATATTCAACAGGTTGAGAAAAGAAATTGCATTCCCGGTATCCCTTAGGGAACACTTTCTTGAATTCCTCTTCAGTAATCCAATCATTGTTTTTTGTATCGGTTTTAGGAATTTTTGAACTTGATGCTTTCTTCTGGAACATGCTTATTAAATCTTGCTGACCCTACAATTATTAATTTGTTTTATTTAATCATAATTTTCCTGGCTTTAAGGAGTATGAGTGGTTGGTGGCTAAGAAGGGTGTGTGAGTGGGTGGGTGTATGAGTGGGTGGGTGTATGAGTGGGTGGGTGTATTAGTGGGTGGGTGTATGAGTGGGTGGGTGTATGAGTGGGTGGGTGTATGGGTGGGTGGGTGTATGGGTGGGTGGGTGTATTTGTATGGGTGGGTGGGTGTATGGGTGGGTGGGTGTATGGGTGGGTGGGTGTATGGGTGGGTGGGTGTATGGGTGGGTGGGTGAGTGGGTGGGTGTATGAGTGGGTGGGTGTATGAGTGGGTGGGTGTATGAGTGGGTGGGTGTATGAGTGGGTGGGTGTATGAGTGGGTGGGTGTATGAGTGGGTGGGTGTATGAGTGGGTGGGTGTATGAGTGGGTGGGTGTGTGAGTGGGTGGGTGTGTGAGTGGGTGGGTGTATGAGTGGCTGAGTGAGTGGATGTGTATTTACCTAAAATGTTTATAAATTAATAATTTTGTTTTATATAGTTACGGACCAAACCATTTTATGCACTCTACGTAGATCTTTGTTTCCCATTTTTTTACCATCATTATAACAACTACTACTTACAACTATCGTGTGCCATAAATCTGCATCATTAAAAAATCATTTCATGACTTTAAACGATTTTATATGCAATTTGACAACTGATAATCGATTTTAATTAGTCATTTTGAACAAGGAGCTTTCTAAAGCAACTGAGTACAAAGGGAACTGTATTTCCCTATATAGTTTAGGGTGATTGCTTTAATTTGAAGAATTAGGAAAGACGTGAGCGTCCTTTTATGATTACGGAATTACTCCTGCTTTTACGGAAGAAAAAGGAAAAAAGAATTTTCAATAAAACTGGAGAATTAATTTAAGAAGAAATTCACCACAATCTTCATCTGGTAGTAGTAGATTTTTCGTGCTATATCCCAAACACTAAATTAAATTATGTTAGCTTCTGCTAACAACAGAAGAAGAACAAACAAACAAAACTTTTTTCTAATCTTTTCACCATCTGTGGCATATATTGAAAAGCAATTAGTTTTTAAATATTAAATGCACAGATAGAGTTTTGTAAATATATATTTACCTTTTGAAGCTTTCCTTTAGATTTATCTTTGGATTTGTCTTTAGTTTTTTTATTCTTTTCACTTGACTCTTTGGTAACTGTTATATACATTTGCTGACATTCTGGCATGAAGTCCTGAGGCAGCATTCTAGGGTTGTACTTGTACAAATTCTTCTTCACCTCCTCTGACTGAAGTATGCGATTGTTCAATCCATCGCTTTGACGCATGCAATCTAATAAAGTCTAGAATAAAATGATATTGAGATTGCGGAAATATCATAGATTTAATTATATTTATTAGTTTAATAGACTAAAATAAAACGTACGGTGTGTTCCCTGCCTTCCGTGACCAGAATGTAGACTTGACCGCTCCGCTCGCGCCCAGTGCGGCCACACCTTACAACACATACATATTAACTAATTACTTTAGTAATTAAAGAGCTTAGTATAATATACTAGTACGTAGTACGAGAAAGATATTACACGTTTTTATATAAGTTATATTGAAATGTCGTTGTAAGTAGGTACACTTATTTTTATTTAATCAATTAGAAAACGTATAATAATTTAGTCAAATTAAGAATACAGTTAATCTTAATAGAGATGTACCTTGACAGTTTCCACAAATGTTTAATTACGTTTAAACAAAGATATCGATTCATTAGTTGATACACAAAGTAATATTCTCTGTGTGGTTACATAAGCCATATCTTAAGTAAACTAACTAAAGTAAATTCTCATAATAGCACATGATTTATACACATTGTTTTTTTTAAGCAAATATCGAAACACAGTTCTTAAATTTTGTGCCTCGACGCTAGTGCAGCACACGTAGGTACAGAATAGAACAACTGGATGCTGATAAGCAATAGTGTATCAAGCCACAAACACTTAGTTTTGAGCAAAATGTGTCTAAAGATTTTACAAGAATACATTGTTTGAAAAATATCCAGCAAGTTCTTTATTATTATTTTGTAAGTTTGTTTCTTGCCACTCATTGAACCACTAAATGATATTTTGAAATAAAATGTAAGGTATCATAAAATGATAATAGATGGTACTAATTTTATGGACAAATGTGTTAAAAAATTTAATGTAATTTGTGATAAAAAATACATTTTTTTGGTACCTTTTGGACTTAAATGACTTAAAGTGGTTTTGTTTAATGTAGAATATTTGACCCACTATAAGAATATAAAATATCTACAAATATCACATTTTGTGGCTTGACACATTATTGCTTATCTGCATCCAACTCATAGGAGATACTAGCAGCTGTTATGTTCTATCTCTACATGTTCCGAGTCCTTCATATGCTATGGTATTAGTACAAAAGCTATACACTTCCAGGCTTAATAGATATTAACAATTATCAATATTAAAATAATATTATTTTGATTAATATTATTACTTAAAGTACGAAGTGTACTAAAATGTTTCGTAAAATTTTCTTTCGTTAAATAACCGTTAAAAACTTCCGACAGAATAATAATAATTGATGTTTCTTCTGCATTTCTTTAATGAAAGTAGGAAAGATTATTAAAACAGATGATGATTCACAATGAGTCACTTGTAATATAAAATAGCATTTATAGAAGTTATCATTTCGAAAACCTTTTTTATACTATAAATATCTTCCACTAAGAAATATTTTTATGAAGACCCTACACGAATAAAATTTCAGTGTATAATATCATGATTTCAAAGGATCTCAAACTTTGACTAAATATATTAATATAAATATCCAAAAACAGAATTGAATAAGTCGAGCTACGAAGCAACATTCGATTCACACACACTACTACCAAATGTCAACTTCCATCTACCCAAATTAGCGTGACGCGAGATTTTAGTTTTACCCTCAAGCCAAAAGTGCCTAAGGGGCCAATAAAAGTTATCATTTCAAAAATGACACAGCAAATAATTTACAGCGTTACGTAATAAAATTAAACAATATTGCTTTATAAAGCAGTTGGTTCGATTATATTAGTATTGTACTGTAATATTCGAAATTACTGTTATATGCATACAAAATGTTCTTTCATTATACGATGAATGACATGTTGTCTCATTATGTCATACTTAATTAAAAATATAAAGAAAAACATGTGTCTTGAACATAAAAGAAACTTTAAAATACGTCTGCTCTGATAACAATACTAACGGGTGAATATTATAAACATACGTCGGGTATAGACTCTTGGTATTTTTTTAAATTTCTCAATGAGAGTTAGAGCTTTATACGACTTAGTTACAGAACGTGTCTAGGCTTCACCGCCCACATAAAAATAGGTCGTAGTCGGGTATAGGAACCATACGTCAGGGTCTGCTACCATACCCCCCTCACCCACCGTAGGCCTACGTCGGGTCGTGAAGGTGCTCTAAGTTGCTCAGGGTACCTTCATTTGGAGGTTACCGCCGGGGCGTCGGGGTGAATGCGCAAGCGATCCCGTGGCGTCCCATTAAGGCGATGAGGGCAACCGTTGGTTTTTTAGTAGGTAGCCTTAAAAATGGCAGCGTCCTCTATGCTGCCGGGTAGTCCTACATAACCTCCTCACCTTTTTGGTCGGTGGGTATCCGTAGCGGAATTTTCCAAAGCGAATAAAAAAAAAACGAGGCTCAGCAATCTAAAGTTGTTGCAGGGTGCTCACCTCTGCACGAGTCTGACGGGCGAGCGCGTGGACACGTCGAAGCACAGGATGAGGTCGACGGCGCCTACGTCCAGCCCCTCCTCCGCCACGCACGTGCACACCAGCGTGTTGCAAGACCCTGACCTGAAGTTACGCATCACGCGCAACTGCTGCTTCTGAGACACCGCCGTTTTGCCATCCTTACCTGATTGCCAAGTAACACAATTTGTTTCTTTATTACTCTTACTAAAGTATTTGAAGTCTCTAAATATAGATAATTTTAACTGTCGATGTTTGTTTAACTCTTAATTCTGGAGTGTCACAGGGCCGTGTTCTTGGACCTACTCTAGTTGTTCTTCATATCAATGAATCCTATTGATAATCGTTACCTAACTGAAAAATCGAGAAACTAGCTAAGGAGCTAGTTTTTCCCCAGTTAAATCTATATATATAAAGAAGGATGTTTGTATATATGAAATCGATGAACTCAGAAACTATTGGACCGATGATTATGAAAATTGGTATGTATATGTATTTTTCCACGGAGAAGGTTTATATGGTATGCCCATTGGTGTAACTCGTCATCAGGCGGCGCTGTCAAATATCGACTTCCGCCCCGTTCAACCGATTGTCATAAAAGTTGGTATGACCATGTATGTTTCCTCGAAGAAAACAAATATGCTATGTCCATTGATGTAACTCGCCACCAGGCGGCGCTGTCAAATATCGACTTCCGCCCCGTTCAACCGATTGTCATAAAAATTGGTATGACCATGTATTTTCCTCGAAGAAAACGAATATGCTATGCCCATTGATGGAACTCGCCACCAGGTAAAGTAAGGGTTAGCCCAGCGAAGCGGGCTGGGTTCGCTAGTAATATATAAAAAAAGAGTTGTCAACAAATAAAATCGTTGATGGAAACCAAAAATAAAAAACAACCAATACTTGACATTTATGGTACGTTAATTTTTTCAAAGTAGTATTCAATACAAAAATTCTTAAATATTAATTATATTCTTTTATCCTTTAATATAAAGTTAAAGTAAATTCAACTTACCGGAGCCGTGACCCACAAACATTTCTGGTATGATAGTAGGTCGACATTGCAAAAGTAAACAGTGAACTAAATTGACACTCTCTCGGTATTCACAGAACACTAAAAATGAATTAATTATTAAAAAATATATGTAAGCAAATAATATGAAGATGTTTTTATAATAAACAAGTCAAAAACAATTACATGTTATTAATTAGTTTGTCGCGAGGGGTTTGACAAACTTATATAAAACGGATACAAAGTACACATAAACACAATCACACAAAGAATTATCCCGTGTGGGAATCGAACCCACGATCAGCATATGGTTCAGCAGCCAGGATGACTAAGTAGTACAACAAGAGCCCAACTCAATTGTAACCACTACACCGAGCGGTAGCCAAAATCAAAACAGTGTTTTTAAATATCATAATATAGGAAAGTCGTAAACTGAGTCGTGTATGAATTTTGGAGGTTCCATACCCTTCTAAGGTAAAACAAAAAAAAAAAAAATATTGAATTTCTTACCTATAGCTTTAGTGACTTGGCCTTTCTGTTTAGCAATGTTAAAATGTTCCAACATTATTTCTTTTAATTTATCAAATTTAGGGTGACCAAAATTTAGGTTGCTTGGTATCTGAAAATTTTGTTTTATAATAACCATATAGATTTTCAATACATATGAGAATATTATTCTGAGTCTCTAAACCTCTTGTATAGTTCCATCTGGTAAAATACTTCTGTCAAACGATAGTGGATCTGTTCCAAGTTGATCTCTTAATCTGTCAAAGAAAGAAGTGAGATCTTTATCGAATTGGACCCATGTTTTCTCTGGATGTTCGTCAAAAAAGTTCAGAAACACCCTGGCACCATGTTTGATTAGCAGTTCAAGGCCGTGGTACAAAGTTATGAGCAATGTGAATGTTCTCATTATGTAATTGTGCTGTGGATGTCTGAAAATAATATAATTATTTATTGTAAGATTAATTTTAAAATCTTCATTCATTCATTTAACAGCATTTTTATTATAAATAAAAATAATCGATAAGGATTATTTTAAGGATAAGGATAGGATTCGAACATGCGATCTTTAGAAAACCGTAGTATTTGTAGTATCGTAGTAATAATACATTGGGTGGGCTATTATTTAATATTTTGTTTTTTTTTTTAATAAAAAAACTAACTCTAAGAAGAATAAAAGTACCTCATATCATTTATTTGAAAAAGCTATTTATAATTTCATTAATTTGTATGAAGATAGTGAAATTGTAACAGAATATAAAAAAATTAAAGATAATCATCTATATTAAGACAAATAAATAGCATTTTATTTTACATCAAAAACATAAAATGTAAAGCAATTTAGTATTTTGTTTAATTTTTAAGAGTACATATTATAAAACAATTTTGAAAAAAAATTTACTCGCGTTAACAGGAATCATGCTCACGGGAATATGTTAAGGTGAGATAATTTCTTTAATTAGATAATAATGTGTATTGTGTACCTTGCTCCACGATCTCTGTTCTGAAACTCCTTATACAACATGACAACCCGACCTTTGGATAGGTTGCCTAAGTTTTGCACAACATTAAAATTCTTCAACTTTCTGTTATATCCTTCTAGGATCTGGAAGATTTTTAATACAATGGTTTTTAGTTCCAATTTAAATTGATTCATTTATAATATTTAAATATATATTATGGTAAAACAATATTTTTATATTTTCATTCAATATTGATATGGTTAATGAACTGGTTAAAGTAAAAATACATAAACATGTCTACTTTCAGACATTGGTTTACAAGTTATATAAATTCATCTAAGTTTCTTATTTTTATAAAAACAATTAGTCTAGTAAAACTAAACAAAACTAGTACGACAAATACCGATACAATTAACGTGAGAGTAAATCCACGTAAATATATATAATACTCTTCATAGTTCTGGTAATTTATAAATAAAAAAACTATTAGAGTTCACATTTGACCATTCTTATTTGTATTGGCTATTAAGAATGTCATTCTTGGATTTGAATGACTCTATTTATTAGTGGGTTCTGCAATTTATAAAACGAAGGAAAAAAATATGGCTTATACAAAGTTCAGATAAATACACACATCAACATATTGCTGCCGGAGACGTGATAATTCGTTCCCAAGTTCTATAACTACTGTATTGATCTTCCGAATGTGGCTGTACATTTTAACATCTAGGCAGTTCTCTGTTCTTAATTCCAAATGAGATATGTGAAGACGTTTTACTACCTGAAAAATACAGGCTGTGTTTTAATCTAAGACTTTTATATGAGGCATAATGTCTATTATATGATTATATACTTACATGAATGACATCTTCAATCTTATTTCCTGGCGTTGCAGATAAAGCAAGCACCCTGTATACTTTATGTCCCATATCTGACAGAGTAGATATAATATTGCCATATGCATAATTTCCTCTTGCTTTATGTGCCTCGTCAAAAACCAGACATTTTATTTTGTCTCCAGGACACATTCCTGACTTGATATCATTATAAATAACTTGAGGGGTTGCAAAAAATACTCTTTTTGATTGCCAATGGACTTTTCTAGTGTTGACTGGCATTTGACCTATAATTATTAATATGTTAAATTAAACAAAATCAATAAATATTTTGTCAATATATTTGGTTCATGCTTATACCCGTCATTTCAATTGTATCCTTCGGAGGCATGGCCACAATGTTGTAGCAGGCTTCAATCTGCTGAGCCACAAGTGGCCTTGTTGGTGCAGTGAATATTATCTTT
Source organism: Napeogenes sylphis (assembly GCA_959347405.1). Classification (NCBI taxonomy): domain Eukaryota; kingdom Metazoa; phylum Arthropoda; class Insecta; order Lepidoptera; family Nymphalidae; genus Napeogenes; species Napeogenes sylphis. Next base: position 20,206,653 of record OY365788.1, on the reverse strand, counting down.
CCAAGTGGATACCAGCGATAGAAATTGTACATAAGCACTGCTGCTATAAATGTCTTTCCTAAACCAGTCGGCAGACTTACCTGTAAAATACATAATATACTTGTAAAGCCTAATTAAAAGTCATTTAATAATTATTTAACCATTTACAAGTTTTAGTAGTATCATATAATATTGCCAGTGTGATCACTTTTTGTCATCACCACTGACATTATTGATATATGACATATTGTAACATAAACTATATATATTGTTATAACTGTAATAATTGTAGTAATTGTACCTATTTCTAAACAGTTGGTAGGGATCAATTTCTATAAATTGGTACCCAAGTGTTAAGTTTATGACTTATTGTGTCATAATCACTTGAGCGTAGAAGAACAATAATCACTATTATTATCAATGTTATCTTTGAGTAAATACCTAAATAAGGAAGGAATTAAAATGCAAGTAATTTACCAAGGCAAATAACACAAAAACAATGTCCAATCTAAGTCTAAGTCCTCATTAATTAGCTTGGAAAATTTCGTAAAATAAACATCATTGTCAACATACTAACGGTCCCCCCACGCAACGACTTCAATAAGTACATAACAATATTATTTTTGAACTTTTAAGAGGTATTTTTGTATTGGGATTTTTTTATTTTTTCTGTGTTAGATTTGTCATTTTGTGTCATAGTTTCATTACTAAATTATTTTAACATTGTAATCTTAAAATTGGATTTTGTGTTATTAAATTATGTGAAATATGTAAATGTTGTATTAACTTTGAATTCTTATTATTTTTTTATTAACTTTGTACATGAATACGTTTTAAAGATATATATCATCTAAATATATTATATTATATAAAAGTTTAACTAAAAAAACTACATAATTAAGAATACTTACTAAACAGTTTTTTAACATCGCAGCTTTGATGATATTGAACTGGTAGTCCCACACGGGATAGTTGGTAGGGTAGATCCATGTCTGTCCAGTCAGTTTGTCATATCCATTTAGTTCCTCATCACAACAAAGTGCACTGTAATATCATAAAGGTAAATATGAAATTATTATTATAACCAAAGAAATTTCTTTGTCTCGGTTAATTATCCGATATCATTGGTTAATGATCAAATCAAATAATTTAAGATAAGAATAGATTTATGCTTCTGATTGCATTTGTTCCAATAAATGTTATTGTTTATAAATCGGTATAAAACAGAATAACCATTTTAAAACCTACCTAATATTTAAGTCAGTTTTTGCATCCTCTTTTTTAATATTTGGAGTGTCCTTACTATCAAAACTTTCCAAATTTTCCAGAAATATTGAATCATCAAATATGTCGTCATCGAAGTTATCACATTGTCTGGACTTGTTTGGTATCTGGTTTGAACGCTCATCCATGGTGTAATAAGATTGATTGCTTTCTTAAGTATTATAATGGTTATTACTCATGTTTCTAGAAAAAATTAAGTTAACATATATTTTTTATTCCCCATGTTAAGGCAATTTAATAACGAGCATTCTAAATAATAAATAAGATTCTATAAGAAACGATGGGTAACCGCTTTATTAGTCCTTTTTACCTGTTATCAAAGATAAAATAACAAGTAAAAACAATGTTCAAGATTCTGAGTGTTTTATTAGTTAGATTTTGAAGTATAAACTTCAAATTTAATTTTGAAGTTTGTTCCAGATTTTGAAGTATATGTATCACAGAGTCATAAAACAATTCTATTAGATATGTATACCATAGAGGTAGCAATCAAAAACATAGAGATATTATTGATAGAATAGGGAAGTAGCCTAAAATGTTACCATCAAACTCGAGATAGGTGGATCGAAAAACTGTATATAATATCTCTATTTTTATGAAATCTCGTCCTTCGTCGCGTCGTCTCGCGGGCGTAATTCGAAGCAATTGTCATTTTTACTATTATTCTGGAAGCTAAGTTATAATTTTCAGATTGTGAGATCAAATTTGAGTAAAAGTTATACAAAATTATATACTATAATTATAATCTATAGTTTTTTTATTGTGTCTATAAAATGACAAATGCATTATGTATAAAAAAGAAACTATTCCTTTCCACTAGTCGCAGTTTTCAATAGTAGGTAGTTTTATTTTAAATAGTAGGTAATGTCCTAAAAGTAGTATTATGTTAATTAAAAATTTACATTATAAGAAATCATTGCCTAAATATGGTTTATATTTTATCTAAGATATGATTTATTAAAGTTTATGAGAGGATCACTTATAGTAATAAAAACGTCGCCCGTCGTCGTACGCCCGTCCTTCATCCCTCGTAGTCCCCTCAGAATTTAAATACCTTAATTTAGACTTCTGCGCAGTTTTGTCAATGTACGTTGTTTCATGCCGATAATTATTCTTGCCAACTATTACTTATAATCGGTTTACCTCCTAAATCGCTTATTATAAGTACTGACTGATTGAAATTGGACGGTTGTGGTTTTTTAATTTTTAGACAGCTTCATAAAACTTAAAAAAACATGTTTTCACACAATAAATGGAAATAAAATAAAAAATCATTTCGTAGTTCATATTTATTAATATTTGTTCGACTAAAGGATAGGAAAGGAAGTTCGTAGATAATTACGTTGACAGTTGTTGTCGACAAATTTTGTTTTAAAGTATGTATTTATTACTTTATTTATTACTATAAACATAAAAATTATAAAAGATATCGATTTCCATCCTAAATCGATTCTTTTAGGTACTCAGTACTCACTGAATACTGTTCACGTAGTACGTTCAATAATACACATTGACAGTTTTTTTTGACAGTTGTCAAAACAAAGTAAACCTTTATGAAAACAGAAAAATATTTGAATGAACCCATAACAAAAAAAAAAACAACTGTATTTTGACAATCGTATCGCAGTTTGTAATCTTAATTACCAATAATTGATGAAATCGATCGTAGATAAATATTGACAGTTGAATTTAAATTTGCGATAATTTTATTAAAAAGAGAAATAAAATTTAATATAAAGTCCTTATGGCTATGGAATTGGAAGATGGCTTTGATGACCTTTTAGCAGACATTGATGTTCCATCAGCGCCAAAGAAACATAAACCTGATGAGGAATATATAAAAGAAGCAGGTGAATAATACACCTAACTACTATCAAACATTTAAATTAATATACTTTCGGATATAGAAGTGATCTAAAGTTTGTTTCATTTTTAGGAACTTCTAATTTACCAGCATCTAAGTCTAAAGCATCTAAAACACATTGTGTTCTAGTTAGTCAAAAGCAGGTATATTCAATTGTGTCTGAATTCTCAATTTTTACAAGAACATAACTTTTATTTCTATACAATTAATATCATTATTTTAGAGAGGAAATCCTTTACTTAAATTCATCACTACTGTCCCTTGGGAATATGATGACATAGTTCCTGATTATGAAATAGGCAAGACAATAGGTATTCTGTTTCTTTCAGTGCGCTATCATAATTATAATCCTGATTATGTAAACAACAGGTTAAAGGAATTGGGTAAGAAGTATGATCTTCGAGTCTTATTGGTTCAGGTAATTATTTATAAAAGGTACATAATAGTAAATAAAACTGTGGGTAATTAATTCTTTTTTATTTTTTCAGGTAGATCTAAAAGATCCACATGTTGCATTAAAAAATTTGACTAGAATATGTCTACTAACAGATATGACTTTAATGTTATCATGGTGCCCAGAGGAGTCTGCAAAAATTATAGAAAATTATAAAATATATGAGAATAAGCCTCCTGATATAATAATGGAGAAAATCGAAAATGATCCCCACCAAAAAGTAATAAAATCCTACATTAAATTATATTTATTTATACCTTACATCTATCTGACATAGTGGTGTAGATTGACTATGTATTGTCCGTAATTGTTTATTCTAGTCGAACTGGTAATAAACAACTAGTATTTTAATGACACAATTTACAAGAATCTATATAGGTGACACTTAAAATAAAAAAGAAATCCAACAATATAAAAAATCAAAATGATTTATTTTGAGAACAGTTAGTCCTAATAATGATATTTATATATATTTATGCATATTTTACAACGTCTACATATATTATTACATTTATATTTACAGATAATAAATGCATTGTCCTCTATAAAACCAGTAAATAAAACAGATGCAATGACCCTGATCACAAAATTTGGAACACTGGAAAATATTATTAAGGCATCTGAGCGGAAGCTTGCCGATTGTCCTGGATTTGGTGTTACTAAGGCCAAAAAACTATATAAAGCTCTTCATGAACCCTTCCTGAAACATGGACAAGTAAGCAATACAGCTAAAAGCGTTGATGAGTTCTCAGAAGACATCTGTTTAGAAGAGATTGAGAAAGTTGAAAATGAACTAACAAATAATTGATCTTTTATTTTTAGTTTTTTAATTTATTATTTAGTAAGTTCTATATGTAATTAAGTGTTGAATATTTTATAACTTTATGAGTTGTTAATCTGTTTTAAGGCAGTTTTCTAAATGTGAATGAAATAAATCTCATAGCATTATTTTTTTAAGTTTTTTGGTTGCTACTTTAACTTGTTTCAGATTAAGTATGTAAGTACAATATAAACTAATAATAAAGCAGATAATGAGTGATTTATTAATTAATCAACAAACAGGAGGCGTAAAAAAGTAGGTTTGTAACAAATTTTTGCGAGAAATTATATTCATTGAGCTAGTGATGAGCGAAGCTCTCTGCAGTTAGGTTCAATGCATTTGTAACGCTTCTTCGAAATTACTGAATCGATTGAGAATCGGTTTGTTTTGTTTTGTTGTTTTTGTTCGATGAATGTCAGCGTGTAGATGATTATAGGCTAATATTTCGTGTTTATTTGAATCCTTGAGAAATAATAAACAAAAATGTAAATATTTGATTTCCATTCATGTCAATTGGAATATTTAGTCGGGCAGGTAAAGCCCGTCGAGCTAAGAAACTGATAAAATTTTTCGTTTTTTCAAAAATGTGAATCTCATTAGGTCAATAATTAATTAAACGATAACATGGCGATTATCTAGTAAATATATTATATAAGCGAAATATCAATAAAGACAATTGAAAAATTATGAGTTTTTTTTTTTTTTATACGATCTAGGGCAATGCTTGACTACATTCCACCTGATGGTAAGTGGAATGTAGTCTTAGATGGTAAGGCGCATTGCCCTAGCAACCTATTCACTCTTCTCTTGAAGACACCCACATTATATTTGGCCGGAAATACCGACGCAGGCAAATTGTTCCAGTCCTTCGCTGTACGCACTAAGAATGAGGAAGCAAAGCGCTTCGTTCGGACAGGTGGAATGTCCACAACAAAAGGATGGATACCTGCCGTGCGTCGGGACGTCCGGTGATGGAAGGGGGACGGGGGAACTAAGTCGTGTAGTTCCTGCGCACACTCACCAAAATGTATCCTATAGAATACTGAGAGGCTAGCAATTTTACGCCTGTGTTCAAGGCTTTGGAGGTCGGCTTCGACCAATTCGGGATCGCCTATAAGCCTCTTTGCTCGCCTCTCAATTGAGTCCAGAACCGCAAGATGAGACTTTGCGGCACCAGCAAATATGTGTCCACAGTACTCTACACACGACCGGATCTGTGCTTTGTATAAAACAAGAAGCTGTCCCGGTGTAAAGTACTGCCGAACCTTCGCAAAAACGGCAAGCTTTGCTGCTGCTGCTCTTGCTCTGGACTCAATGAACCGACCAAAGTTGAGGTTCGAGGAAATCTCTAAGCCTAACAACTGAAGCAGGTCACTGTATTCCAAGGATACATTCTGGAAAGTAAGAGCCAAGGTGAAAGGGCTCCTTTTGGCGGTGAATAGACACGTCTGCGTTTTGGTGGCGTTGAACTTGACAAGATTGGCATTGCTCCATGCGGACACTGCCTGAAGTTTGTCATTCAAACGTTGCACCATGGCTTCTCTTTCAGACTGTACTTGATCTCGACTAGCCCGAGTACTCGGCAGATATCTTTCTACAACTGTGCTGTCGTCTGCATACCCATAGATACCGGGCTTCAACAGATCATTAATGTGCAGCAGAAACAGAGTTGCAGAAAGAACGGACCCCTGAGGCACTCCGGCATTTATTGTCAAGGGTTCCGAGGAACACCCGTCGACAACTACTCGGAGAGATCTGTGGCTCAGAAAGTCCGTTACCCAGCCGATCAGACCAGGAGATATACCAGACGCTGAAAGCTTGCATATAAGGCTCGCATGCCAGACCCTGTCAAATGCCCTCGAGACGGACGGAGAAGCGGTCGCCGTCTCTCTGGAGACGGCGACCGCTTCTCCGTTCTTCTCGATGGCCTCGCCTAAAATGTGTCATGAGTTCCTTACAATATTGAATTAAATTTTAAATTTACATTTTAAATCTAACCCGACGTTTCGAATGCTTTGCATCAATCATGTTCACGGTAAGACAACTAATGTGTGAATCCTGAACTGTACGCCCGGAAGCTTAAAAACCGTTGGAGGTAGATGACTAATTATCTGACTTACTTAATACTTACAGACACCTCCATCTCATCATACCGTGAACACGATTGTTGCAAAGCAATCGAAACGTCGTGTTAGATTTAAAATTTAATTCAATATACGCGAGTTATATCCGTAAAAATAGTTTTATTTCAATGTGTAGTACTCGTAAAAACCTTAGTTTCTTACAATATACTTAGTCTGGCCATAAATACTGTTACAATTAAAAATAAAAAATATTACATTTAAATTTGGAATCTGTCATTTCTATACGATTGCTCATTGTGTGGCGTTCGACAGGGTCTGGCACAATAGACTGGTGTACTAGCTATACCAGTGCAAGGTGACGGACAGACTCATACCCATCATACGGGACTACCTGTCGAATCGCTCCTTTCGCTACAGAGTGGAAGGCGTTTTGTCAACCCCCCGCTCCATCGGGCGGGTGTCCCCCAGGGTTCAGTTCTCTCGCCCATCCTCTACTCCATCTACGCTAGCGATATTCCTAGGCCGCGACCTAAAGTGCACCTTGCCATGTTCGCGGACGATACCGCGCTTTACACGTCCTCTAAGGGTCACTGGGAAGTATACCAACGTCTCCAATCCGCAGTCGACTCCCTCGAAAGTTGGCTGTGGAAATGGCAGATCGAGGTAAACCCTGAGAAGAGCGTTTCGGTGCTCTTCGAACGGGGCCCCCCAAGGATCCTCCCGCGAATCAAACTCTTTGATAAACCGATACCTTGGAAAGACAAGGCAAAATACCTAGGAGTAACTTTAGATAGAAAGTTAGTTTTCACTGCGCATATTACGACCGTTCGTAGCAGAGCGGCCTATATTTTAGGTCGTTTATATCCGCTGTTAGGCAAGCGGAGTAAAATGTCCCTTCATAATAAGGTGACACTCTACAAAGCTTGCATACGTTCCGTCATGTCCTATGCGAGTCCCGCTTTTGCGCACGGTAATCTGAAACCCCTTCAGGTGATTTAGAACAGGTTTACACGGATTGCAACCGGGGCGCCGTGGTTCGTACGCAACATCGATCTCCATAGAGACTTAGACCTTCCGACCATCACTCAGTTCTTCAAGGGGCTTTCCCAAAAGTACTTTGAACGTGCTGAGCGACACCCGAACCCACTGGTGGCTGACGCCACAGAGTATAGACCACGTAAGACTACTTTAGTCAAAAAAAGAAGAGCCAAGTCGGTACTCGTTGTTTCCTAACGACGCGATCACAGTAGGTAATAACGTGTACGCGTAGGCATAAGTGACACCACACAACATACAGACACACACCGTCTATACCGGTATAGACGAGGTCCCAACTAAGTAAGTGCTCCGTTGCTCCGGCGTTCTGCCGTCGGAGGACGCTAGTGTCCAAATTTCCTTAGCTTCCCTCCTGACTAACGACGCCCCGAGCCGAGGTCCGTGTCTCAATCTGAGACACCCTCGGAACGTCGTTCCCCATGGGGGCCCATCTGGCCTCCCCTTTTTAAGGGTGGGTCTCCTGACCCACCCGCTCCCCCCAGTGACGCTGTAATAGCCAACAGGGCTAACAGTATAGACAAACAAAAAAAAACACGGGCAACAGCTAGTTTATCATAATTTAAATTTTATTTCATGAAATCGCTAACTCCCTTCATTGTGATAGTTTCCGGGATGGAATTTAAACAACATTTTTAGACCTTACAATATGGCGTCCATAATCTACCATTTTCCTATTTTTAAATATATCCAGTGTCACTTGCCCCATTTAGATTCAAGACGTATCTACCGATACCTCATATTTCAAAATCCTTTAAGCCATTTAGGCTGTAGCAGGATAATACAAACAGCATAACTGACTATATTTCTATTTAAATACATATATTTGAATAACATAACAATCCTTCTAAAGACGTCGGGTGATACGAAGGATTTTCATAAATACTTATATAAAATTCAGTGAACTATTCGATTAAAAACAGGATCTCCCATGGCAATTACGTAACCGCGATACAACATATGTTATATCACAGACAAAACCACGTGCAAAAGTTAATATTTCTATAGCCTATGTGTTATTCTGATACATAAGCTACAATATTGCCAAGTTTTATAAAAATCCGTTCAGAAGTTTTGGTGTGATTGAGTAACAAACATCCATCCATCCAAACATTCGTATTTATATATTAGTAAGATAAGATTACTCTATTGACTAATTATTTTTAGCGTGATCTAAAGGTACAATTTTTGGTGGCTGTCAATTTATCTCTCGAACCAAATAAGCTGTTTCAGCCGAGATTAGGCCGGTTGTGTTAGTTATAATGAGATATACCTACCTTCGAATTTGATATTGCTACCTATAGGTATACCTAATACTGAATTCGGTAGCTGCTACTGGATCTTCTAGACAAATAGAGCTGAAGGTGCCGAGCTTAGCCCTGTTTTGTTAATTTTGATGAGATCTTATCGTCAGATTTGACGGAAGGATCTGAAGCAGCTACTATTACAATGAGCTTGATAAGAGTACTACCAGCCCTAGTATTGTAGATGTAATAAGGTGTGTCTACATAGGAGTGGTAGGTAGTGAATTGTAGATAATTGTAGTTTCCACAGATTACGCGAAAAGCGATCTACACGCTGGCGGAGCCGCGGGCAACAACTAGTATTATATAATACATACACAGAGCAACAGTGTGGTTGTTAGGTTTCGTAGTTCTTGGATCTGTTATTTCGAGCTTGAGTTTATCATTTAAAAATCTAAATATTGTGATATTTATTACCTAAATATTCCTTATTTGCATCATCTACACTTTTTTCAGTTACTTATTATCAGCAAAGAATAAAGTTATATAATGTAATATTATTTACAACACTATATAATTCAATAATGTTACTTAATACTAAAAATCTGATATTCAAGACTTCATAAAATGGCCATAAGCTAGTCACGACTTTTTACATCATAAGTACCTATAACAAAAAAAAAATAAAAGGGTGGCAGATATAGTCAGTGTACAGTAAGGTTCTAAAGTTGTTTTTATCTTAATAGTTAATACAAATTAAGACTATGGTGTATGTACGGTACATGGTGTTTACATATTGTATACATATACGTTTGTCTACCTAATCTGCCATAAATATGGTAACAAAGACAAATTTTTTTTTTTAATTTCAAATAACATTTATTACTTTTACAGTGTGTTAGTTTAATACAGAAATATCGAAAAATTAAAAATATAAAAAGCTTATTCGAAGTTGTGTCCATTAGCTGCAATACAGTCCTTCAATCGTTGAGACTAGTTATCAATAGAAGCACGCGCTCTTTCCATGTGGAAATTTTTCACAGCCAATCGTATGGATTGTTTTAGGGACTCCAAATTATCATGGCATCTTGCTGGAAGGACCACACTTGATTATTGAACATGGCGTCATTAAGGGGCTCAACTGCCTTCTTAAGAATGGTATCTTGATACACTTGTGACGATGTTTTGATACCTTTTTCACAAAAATATGGCTCAGCCACCCCTTCATAGCTAACACCCTGCCAAACCATCTCTAAAATCGGATAATGCCCACGTTGCACTCTTGTCGACTAATTGGGAAGCTTCCTTAGAACTTTGAGCATAAATACGATCATTTTGTTTGTTAAAATGTTCAATTATACAAAAATGCTCATCTTTAAACAAAATTTTGTGTGACCTTTGCGTATCGCTTCAGTAGTTGTTTCGATTGTACCATCTTATTAATCTTAAATTACTCAGTTAAAAATGACCAGTGCGCTCTTATAGGCTGCAGGTCCTAAGTCATCTCTTAAAATACGCGACATGGTTCTAGGTGCTATCTTCGTTTCCCGAGATAAAATCTTTTGATTTCGGACAGGATTTCTTCGAATTCTTTCCCTTACTGCTTTGACCACCTTTTTCGTAGGAACACTACGTGATCTATCTCTGTCACAAACAGAGGAAGTCTGATTGTACCTACTAATAGCCCGGTACACAAACATTTGACTAATACCAAGACTATGGAGAGTTTTAAAAATTGCATTTGGCTCCATACAGTGGCGTAACTATACCGTTCGAGGCCCCTGGCAAAATTCATCGGATGGGCCTCCTTCCCCCAATATACAAAAGCTGAACCAACAATAATAATTTTTTATTTTATAATACTTATTTATACACTTTTACTTCTAAAAGTACAATAATAAATCACTATGTTAAGTAGATACCTACATTTAAGCTTTATAATTATACTTAGGTACTTACTGGACTGTCTAATTTAAAGTACAGTCAGCATCTAATAGATATTGGCACATAGAGTAGTCAAAATGATATGGAAAACAAAAAAGCCATGTGATATATATATATAAAGTCCTAATAATCATATTGTTTTAAGCACACAAGGTGTTCAAAATATAAAATGTTAATTATTAAAATTCCTTCCCCCGGACTTTCCGTTCAGCAAAAGTGGTAATAACATCATCGAAGTTCAAATATCGGGCCATAGAATTTTCGATGGATAGAATAGCCAAGTTGCTTAACCCATTGAATTTCTTAAACTCTCGTCCCATTGAATTTCTTTTATAAATTTTTATCAAATCCAGTTTTGAAACCGATCGCTCGCCATTAGCCGTAGTCGCAGGAATGGTGAGAAATAATAGAAATGCAGTGCACCTTCAGGAAAGCTTGAAGATATAAAATGATTTTTTATTATTAATAGTCAGCAAGTTCTCTCATAGAAGATGATGTTGCTTCCATTTTTCAATTTTCAAATTCATGACGATACTTTTCAAGTTGTTCTAGACAGACTTGCAAACGCTTTGAAGCATTTGAAAGATCGATGGCTTTAGAAGCCGCGTCTATAGTTTGTAAGACTTTGCATTGGAAAACCAACAACATAATAAAATTGTAGTTTTCTATCTTCTTCTTCAGCAAGATAGCTTCATTTCTCTCGTCTGTTTTGGAATTTAATAAAATAGTTTTTGTAAGTGCTTTTGAATATCACCAAACCGAACTTTTAAAGTAGACATGGCATCAAAGCGTCCTGCCCATCTAGTTGGATTCATTGTTTTTATGTTACTGAATTTGATGGTACTCCGGTTTCTAATTTACTGTCAGAAAACTAGATAATATATTCCATCGTTTAATACTACGGCCAAAAAATATATAAAAAATTGTTGCACAGTTTCGAATAATCTTTGTATTTCTGTGACCTTTGTTACTGCATCATTTACCACAAATTCTTTGAATTTCTAATACATTTTTAACTTGTTTATTATGCAACTGAGTAGGTAATAGAAATAAATCAAAGAGATAACTTTTTTTTACTAAACATGTATGATAAATAATAAATGTTGGGAGTTGGGTTTCTCCTCTGATCGGGGGCCCCTTCCGACTGGGGGCCCGTGGCATTTTGCCGGCTTGCCACCCTGTAGTTACGCCACTGGCTCCATACCTACTCTATGTAATGCAATCACAGCGATTCTGGTCTCTTTATCACCCAACTCCATTTTAATATCGCAAAATATTGTACAAAGTATTGGCGCCAAAATGAGAAAACACAATGAACAATCATATAGAAATGACAGATTCCAAATTTAAATGTAATGTTTTTTATTTTTAATTGGAACCGTATTTATGACCAGACTAAGTAGAACCATGTACATCGTACTTATACACCACAGGGAAACCTTTAAAATATACTTATTTTCTCTAAGCTAAGCTAAGCTCTCTTTCGTAGGGTTAACCGAAAATATACAGAAACACAAAAAACTCTACATTACCTACTTATGTTTACTTTCTAACGTCAAATTTTTCTAAGAAGACTTTTAATTTTAGAATTCAGCAGAGAATTGGTTTTACAAACTCGAAATCGACTTCGAATATGGCAAACAAAACAGGATTAAATTCACACCTTTTAGTATACGTAGACTTAACAATCATTGTTGTTTAAGTTTCATTTAGCGAAACCGAATCAATTGATCTTTGGTCGGCTCCTAAGTACCTACTTAATCTCAGCTTCAAATTATGACGACCAATCACAATAATTAACTATTTTCAAGATTGCATTTATGAAACGTCAGACTAGTATCACCGTCCCAAGGGTAGGAACCATGGAGAAGAATTAGCATGAAACTACTGGGTTAAACTTTATGAGCTTGTCTATATTTAAAATAAAAATAGAATAAAAGGACCCCTAGGAAACTGTCCTATCGATCTACAAGTTGATATTCAACCAAGTTATTATAACTTAGGTGCCTATTCAAGGATATTCTTTAACTTATTTCAGACATCTAATAGCATGGTGAAGTACCAACGTGAGTCATATTATATCTTCATTATTGAAAGTCACTTTTCATAAGATAGGAGGTGTTAGGTTTGAGTATTTTTTTTAGTAAATTATTAAATACAAATATAATAAATTATATATATTTTTAATAGAGTTATCCCTCTACTATTATATGAGGAACGATATCATTGATTTGTTGTTGACATTAATGGGACTTATGGCACTAAAAAAAATTATCCCATGAGCAAGTAGGACGAAATAGTGCTAGTTGTCCCGTTATAAGAATAGTGATATAAACCCGATTATGAATCCAATCATTGATTTTTTTTCTTATTGTTGTTTTTATTTTTTTTGTAATAGTTTTACAAATCCTTTTCGTATTGTACTAAGTGCTCTACAAATGATCGAGCCATTGTTGCAAGTCGATAGTCGACCTTTTTTAAACTGACAGCGCTAAAACCCAACGACGATAATGACATTGACTTTTAGGGTCTTAACTTTGATTAATTAGGTAGCTAATTATCTTCTCGGCGATCACTATTATTTTGTGAAGTAGTAATAACCACTCTCGAGCACGTTGGTTTTATTTGCAGTTTGGAGTGTGTCTACAATTTGTATTTAAAAGTGGTTTTAATTGTTTTCTTATATTTATATGTATGTACGTCAGGTGTTATACAAAGTAAATAAATTAATCAACATTTCGACTATTTTATAAAACTTCAAAAAATATATCGCTACTTCTTTGCTAAAACTTAGTCCGTTACACACGATATCATTAAGTAGCGAAAGAGGAAACATTAATTAAAAGTTTCGTCACTACAGACAGACAGACAGACAGACATCCGCCACATTATTATAATGTAACTCTGGCTACGCTTTCAATACTTACACTCTTGATCACTGTAAACAGGTAAAGAACGTTTGCATATAAAAATATAATAATAAATGTAATTTTTTTAAGCGGACCAACATTTAACCCATTTAAGCGTTAAAAAAGAAAAAAAGTCGCGGGTACAAGCTAGCAGCATAATATTATCTGATCTTGTAAACTTTCAAGCTATAAATCCCTTACAAAATCTCATTATTAATATGTTCATACTTGATGAGACTTTCTTTTAACATTTTTTATCACACTGAAGCATTGAGGTTCATTCGTTCGTTCGCTGCGTGCGCGGGGTTCAAAATAAAACATATCAACAGCGTTAAACCGGCTTCACTGGCGGTTGGACGTAGTGATGTCTTTGAATAACGCTAACGAAATATTTAGGCGGGAAAGTGTTTTTAAATTTAAGTCTGTTTAAATATCTGTTCGTATTTCTTTATAAATAAATATTTTTTTATAAAAAATTTTAGTTAAATGCTTTGTTATTACAAAAGTTTTTTTAAGTGTTTCGTTTCAAACAATAAGTGTGAAGACTATAGGTGTGAACTGTGAACTGTTGGGAATTAGAACTGTTTTTCAGAGTCGCGTATTTTATTTTTTTATTTTGTGGGAATTCTAAGAAGAGGAATTTCTTTTTCTTGTGAGTATATAATAATATATATATTCTTTGTTAAAAAAATAATAATTTTGATGAACCAAACAATAGTTTTTTTTCTGTCATATACTTAAACAATTAAAAATAAATATTTGTACTTTAGTTATAACTAAGAGAGTCACTCTACAATCTACATATTACAAATACCTAGTAAGAAGAAGAAATGTTTCATAAATATTCATTTATTGTGTGGTTTGAAGTTAATAAACGTATAATGAAATGCATTATTTACGATAAGGCTTTACTAACTTGTTTGTGTATATAGTATATATATATATATATATATATATATATGTCGATAGCATGGTGTTAACTAATTAATTATTGTGTTATATTTCTTATAATTCAAATTAGAGATCCATTGTATTACGGTATTGTATTCTAGCTCTTTTTAATAGTTAAACCCAATTGATTCAAAGTCTATTTAATGAAAAATTGTAAAATAATTAAATGTGCGAAATTAAATACATACAAACAAACATATATGCGAATCAAATCTGTTTTTATATAAGCTCTAATGTCTTTAACATTATATTACGTAATAAGTACTTCTACTAAAAAAAGACTGTCATTTGACTGCAGATTCATGCTTATTTAACAAAATGGTTATATACCATAATAAGCGTTCAATTTTAACGCGTTACAGCGTGTCTAGTTTTGAAAAATGTTAATTCTATAACATTAAAATAAACGAGTCTGTGTAATAAGATGGTGCATTCTAAGTATAAATAATACTATGTTTTTAAAACAGTTGTCTGTATGCATGTTATAAAAAGTCGAATAAACAGGTGAAGAGTACACGTGCCAACGCCAGGTGAAATAAACATATTTCCCCATAACGTAGTAGTCACCCATTAAAATATACTATTATTAGTATGTTTTGTTAATTCAATTTATAGAACTATTTTTTTTTTTATAGTTCGGTACTAATTGTTAAATTTAATTTAATTGCTTGTTTAACATTCAAGGTTTTATTAAAATCTGTTTAACAATTAATCCTTGAGTGACATTTTTTTTTTTTAATTTACATTATAAAAAAAAACATGATTTTAAGACAAATCAGATGTGGAAATGACATGACATTCGTTGGCTTTTTTCTTACCACTTCTGTGAACTCACAATCTTTTTCTAAGTTTTTGTTCTCTGCAGTTTCACAAGGTGCACTTTCTCCTCTTAGTTATTGTTAGAGAATCATTTAAATTCTTTATTACAATTGTTACTTGATATTTTACGAACAAAATCCTAATTAAATAATGTACGTGTATAAAATCACGTACGTAATTACCATTATTTCAAATATTTATATTTTATAAACCGCGATAGTTTAAAAGTTACAATTTTCAACTTTTTAAACGCAAAGAGCGAATGATAGTTCGATAAAGAGGCAAATACAGTTGTCACATTCATTTTGTGAACATTATTGCTGTATGTATGTTTAAATCTATTAAATACAGTTACTCTACTACTCATATAATCATCGCGTCCGTCCGTCCGTCAGACGAGACATATCACGGATCATGGAATATCGATGGTATGTAACCCATGTAAGTAGATATGTGCAAGTAGAGTTCGACGTTATATAAATGCAATGTAAGCATTTTGAAATAAAAAATGACTTTGACTTTGACAGGTAAGTAGTTGTTAAAAAATATCATGTTCTGAAATACGCAGTTTAAATTTATAATAGTAAGTTGAAGCTATGTAATAAAAGTACAATTTTTATGCAATTAATTTGAAATTGATACAGAAGTTGTGTATGACTCTTAGGTTATTTGAAAGTGAATTATAGATTGTGATTCAGTCTGACTTTCATGAGATATACTTGTGATAACAATGATCGGGCTTAATGTAGATTATTATCAAATTTATATTAAGTGAAACTTTGATACACAATTATTTATTAATTGATTATGGTAGTTATAAAAAAGATAAAAGGCAGAAAGACAAAGAGTGAGTTAGAGTAAGTTTGAGAGAGAGAGATAGAAAGTTTCTGCTTAAAAATAATCAAGCTCGTGAGTCTATATTTTATAAAAAATATCTCTTAATAAGTTAAATAGGGAATGTTAATGTTTATAGCAATTGAAAATATTTAAGTAAATTAAAATTTATATTAAAGGGCTGGAAATTTAATCCAAGAAATAAATTTGTTTTGACACGAGCAAAGGAGAAGACAATGTAGATATACATACTATAAAATTTTTGTGTTATTAATTTGGTAAGCCCTTCGTTCCATAATTCCTTACACGAGTACCTCAGCTGTATTCAAATTCTTTACGTCGACTTAGTCATGGTTTAAGTTAAAGAAAGTTTCTAATACTCTTGAGTAATAAGTTCGATACAAATTTAATCTTTGGTGGTCTCAACTCAAAACTTAATATTAGCCAGCGATTTTAAAAAGAGGAATGACGTAATCTCGCTAGAAATATATTTAAAATCCGTGTTATAGGTATGTAAGATGCAGATTTTTTGAACGCTATGTTAGGGTAGATTATGAACACTAGGTTTTAAATTCTATATCCTAATATTTTCTAATAACTCCAGAATCTAGATTCTAGTAAAATGCGACTGTCAGTATAGTATAGTATAAATACCATATGACTTAGTATAAATACCTAAATGACGATTCTCAGTACTTTTAAGGTATTTAAAATAGATGTGTTTGTTTTGTTTTATTAATTATTTTAACAAATGTGTTTTTAGTTGGATTTTATAATAAATTTATTCATGTAAAAGACGATACTGATATTCGATGAAGGTAATAAAATCAGAACTAGTTTAAAACAAGTTATAATAATAATAGTAACGAATATGAAACAAGGCGCGGCGATTTGACTCGTGCCGTCTCGCGGGTCGGCGCACGCGCAGCCTCCGGTTTTGCTCCTTTTGTGTCACGTATTCATCTTAGGATTTCATTGTGTGCGTGTATTTGTTAGTGTGTATGACGTGCGTTGAAAGAAATCCTTGCCCTGCTTTGATATATTGCTTTAGATTGTAAAATATGACTGTTAAAGTTTTGTAGCAACTACAAAGTCATCAGATGATACTTTTTTAAATAACACTTACTTTTTCTATATCACTTGTGTAAAATTATTTAATATTTAGTGTTGAAGTTATTTTCTATTTCTCATTGTTTGTTTAAAGATAGTTCCTTTGTAATACAAAGAATTCTTAGAAATGAACATGCAAGTTTTGAAAGTGATACAAACTAACTCGAACACGTTTGCAAAAAACAAGTTACGTGACTTTACAAACTATGGTAGTAGAAATTAAACACAATCTTGAAAACCATATTGTTTGAATATATAATAAATATATAATATTTACATTTACATATATAATAAGTACATATCATACTTGCCACAGGATCAATAATCAAAAAATGGATATGGCAATAAAATTTGATGTTCGTGGTTAGGGTTTGAACCACATCATCTTGAACTTTAAGAGTCCACTTGAAGTTATAAGAAAGCTTTTAAGGTTATCGCTTAAAATTATTTATTACTAATGGAACACTTGAGCTTTAAAATGTCAGATATAATATTTTTTACTTCGTTTTTAAAAATGTGGAACCTCTTTAGATTTTTCTTCTAAGTTTTAAATAATTTCACACAATTACAAGTGAGTAGTGAGAATTTAGTTTGAGATAAAAAATAATTGTTAACTGCTCTAGATCACAGGTTATTAAAGAGAGTTGTAGTTATGGATATTTTGTCATGAATATAACATGACAAAAATCTTTATAATTTCGTCTAAAGAATCTATAGACCATATTATCTCAATTTAAATTCAAATTCAAAATATCTTTATTCAAGTAGGCATTCACACGCACTTTTGAATTGCCAATCACATTAAATTGGTCAGTATAGTCAGTCTGTGAGTAAGCTACCACCAGCTCGGAATGCTGTTCTGCTGAGAAGGTCTGGCCAGAAACTCAACAGTTGCTCTTTTTAAATGTAATTTAACCATGTTTGACTTATACATTATAACATCATAATAACATAATAAAATTAATAATCAAAATCTTTAGTAAAAGAAGGTTTATATCAAACATTTTTTCATTGCCAAAGTTACTATCAATTCTGAAAGTTATTTGCCATGCCGTGAGCTGAACTGACGACATAACTCAGTGGGCTTGATTTGTGTAACTTTTTTAGGGCATACTTAATAAAGTACATTTATAATCTTCACTTCGAGCCCTACAGCGTTCACTTCATATAGTGGATCATGCTCTAAATATTTTAAAATACTGTAATACATCAAACATTCCATAGTTACTTTATTTAAACTATTAAATAGGTATTCTTATACGTTTGCTTGTCGAAAAAGTGTACATTGCTCTTACATAGAAAAGTTACTTTTAGAACTCTAGTAGCAGGTAACTCGAGCATCTGTTTGTTTTTCATATTAATATTTTGTATATCACTATATTTAATACAATTTGCAATATATTTATACATTTCAAGTGTATAAAATTTTCAAGAACATACTGAGCAGCGAATCTTATTTTTTTTAAACTTGTTTCATAAAAAAGCTCTAGAGCCCAGACATTGAATGGTATCTTGTACTCTATCAGTAGCGCTACTACAGAGTAAGATGCTTTTAAATGAAATGCTATGAAAATAACTATAATGAACTAACTTGGCAGTTCATATATTAAATACATTACTAGGTACAAACATCTTGGAATAATAACAACTTTAATGTAATCTTTTAAATGAGGTATCATTTTCAAAGATATATAATAATTGTTATTGTATTTTATAATATTATATAACTTAATCAGCCATCAAAATGACGAAGAAAGTGAAATTTAGGGCGTATCAAGTTTGGAATGCGGCTTGCAGTCGCTTAATAGTAAAATGATTACCCGGACAAAGATGGACAGTGACTGAGAATTTACTAAAATAATAATTATAGCTATGTATATCTGTTTATGATTTGGATTTGATGATATCAGAAAATAGCACTTGAGATTAACAAACTGATGTTTGATAATAATGATTTTATTTGGATATTGAATAAAAATTAATCCAAAGTAAACTAATTTTTATGTTCATTATTTATTTGCGTATGATACATATGACGTTTCTTACTATTTATATTATATATTATATTTAGGTATATCGGGGTGTCCTGTAATTCTATTAATACTAAATGACTATTTATATATTAGTGCTAAAGCTACGTTACAAAATGCTAGTGTACTTTGATTTCTGATATAATAAAACTGAGGCGAAGAAAATGCTCTGTCATTAAAATGCTCTGTTTACATCACTGATATTGAGAAATTCATAACAGACTTCCGTAGGAATCTGATTACTAAAATAAATACTGAAGCAGTAGGCTTACGTAAATGATATCGAGTTAACCTCTTTTTTGTCAGATTATCGATGTCGATAGATCGGAAGTGATTTCAGATTCGTAAATAGACCAGCTTGCTGATGTATTTAGGAGCAGTTAATGTAAACATACAATGGTAAAAGCGAAATGTTTGATTACTGTTTATCAAATCCAAGACAATTTAAGAAATATTTAAGATTTTACTAAAATGTAATCAAAAACAAAGTCTTATTAGACCTGTATGATAATTTGGACCACACGTTTGGCTAAATTGCTAAGTTGAAGGTCAACTAGTTTAACTTAAGAACATGCTGTTTCTATGGATTTTAAATATATTAACTATTATAGAAAAATAAAAAAAAAATAGCTTATATTATTTAATTTTAAAGTAACCCGAATTATAACATTTATCATAAACATGTTGTTGTAAAATATCAAGATTCAGATCAGCTGCAGAGATGATAAATAACAAATAAGATTTATGCATTTACTATAAATTTAGTTTGTACAGTTCTGGATGTTCGAAGACGTCTGGAACATGTGCTGATTTTGATTGAATTTTGAACACGTGTTAGTTATGATTTTCAGATTTATTGTTATCAAATATTACTACATTGTTTCAATATACTAAGCAAGGCTTTTAAACCAAAAATGTAATAACAGATAATATGAAAAATTGTTATAATAATAATATCACAGAAGCAATTACACATATTGAACTAACCTCAAGTAAGTAAATTATTTGCTTGTGTTAAGGGTGTTAGACAACGATACAAATACATAGAATACACATTATAAATACTGAGAATATATTTAATAAACGACCAAATCTAGAAATACAAACATCTACGCTCATCACATATATGCCTGTCTATGTCAGGATCGAACCCGATCCCCAATGCGCCGCTATACTTTAGGCGTCTGCGCTAACCACTCGACCAACGGGGCGGCAAACGTTGTTATAAACATTTTTTTATGTGACCTAATTAAATTCAGATTTTTTGTTCTTGTAATAATGATTACATGTTTTCTCTGTTAGCATTATTTAATATGATGTCATTTAAAAAGTCACAGTTATGTAGCAATGTAGGCATGTTTTTATAAATATTGAGAAATCACATTGTTAGAGCATTGTAATATGTGATGTTGTAACTTACAATATACCTATGGTATAGGTAATAATCATAGCTTCACCCGGAGTTGATTATTAATTAAAAACTATTAGATTACATATTATTTTTACTTTTAGGTATGACATAATATATTAACTTTATATGATGATCAGTAAATAAATTTATATTCTTTATTCTACATACAATAAATGATAAAATATTCATAAATAAAATAGGATATTACAGCATGTTGAACAAAAAAAATTCTCTACACAAATTAGAAATAAAAATGGCTTATTATGGTTAGTATAAGTGTAATGTATGTTAACTAGACTGACAAAAAACTATCTCTATTCTCCATTCTCATATCTTCAGTGAAATACAGTGTCTAGATTCACGAAATGTCAGACAAATTTAATTTAATGAATGTACGCAAATACCATTACATAAAATAATTGTACTAATTAGTAGTTTGAAATATTGAGACGAAATAAAGCTGAGGTTATACAGCATTAGAACAGCTACCAGGAATGCGGCTAGACGATCATCGGTCATTAGGTGGCGTCGTCAAGGGACACTTGAGATGTTGGACCTAATGAGTCTGTACCTTCCGTGTGCATTCTCCTTTAATAACGGTCATTGTGATTCTTTGAATTGTTTCTGATTCATGCCTTGATTATCACAAATAAATAAACATGGCTACTGTAAGCAATATCTTTATTATACACCTATATAAAATGGCCTCTAATTGAGCTTAAATTAAGTTTTAATGTTATGAAAAAGTCGTTGTTAATCGCGACTTTGCAAGAATATTTGACTGAAGCAAGAAATGTTGCAAGACAAGCAACAAAGTCAAAACATTGTAGTCCATTTAGTATTCCAGAGCCGTAGAACAAGAGTAATTGGATAATCAATATTGATTTAAACAGAAAGGTAGCAGAGAATATTGTGAAATTATATTGTGTTATTTATTTTAAAAAGACTTACGTAAGCGATGTTTCTAGACGTTCATTAGAAATTTAAATAAATACGTGCATAGTTTCAGTTTTAACTAAACAATTGATGGTTTTTCCTTTGTTCAAGTAACAGGAGACGTCTTATTGTTTAATTTATATGAAATGATTATTCTTTAGTCACATAAGTTACAGCCAAATGTAATATGAGTTCAAATCCTTTGTTATTTTCCACTCATTGGCTAATTTCAGTTGAAACACTTGTGTATTGTTATATAAAATCGTACTATCGTATTGACTTGTATTATTATATTTATTCTGGCTTGCTTAATAATATCATAATAATTAAAATTTTAGTATATTTCCCTCCATCAGATATGACACTTATGTGCAATAAAAATATTAATAATATGTATTCCCAGAGGTTGTAAATTCGGGTCCTGCTGTGTCAATGATTTTTTACATTTATTTAAAATTTTAAAAATATTGGCTATATATTTCAAAGAGATATTTTACTATTATTTCAGGTATCTTTTACATTAAGATCATTTTAAGTCTCTGACACCTATAGCATAACGTTCTATCATATATTATTAATAGCAAAAAAAATATTTAAAGTAATTTTTTTCAGATACGTCAAAATGTCAATCATGCAGCGCCCATTCAGTATCGGCACGTGTTGATTGTAATGGCCGCGATGGCTCCAACAGCGCATGACCTCTACCTACACAGCAATGAGCTGCGTCCCCAGCACTCCCGGGACAACTCCAGGGACTCCGGCATCTTTCACACCACCAAGGGCCTCTGGAATGCCCCGGGACTAAACAATTGCTTCTTGAACAGTGCTGTGCAGGTATGTAATTAACTTAGGTAACTTTATTTGCTTAAGAATTAATAATCAGAATAAAGAGAAAGATAAGATAAGAAAAAGATGTAATGTCTAAAACTACTTGACCGATCATTATTATGATGATATTGTAGCAAATATAAAGAAACTCTCCGATCTTAGGTTATTTGAATCTTATCTTAGATCTTATCTTAAATATTAGGTGTTCTGGCGAATAGTGACTACCTACTAATGCAACAAAAGGTGCTAATTAATAGATTATTTTTCACTTTTTGAAAAGCTAATATATGAGCAAGCAAGTGTGTGTATATTTTGGTGTATCCTATTGGCACACACACATTCACATCAAGTAAACATCTACTTAGTAATGAGAGAATTCTCAGAATCTTTAATGGACTGTACACACATACTTAGTGAATATTTGCGCGAATGTTTGACCGAGGCCGTATTTAATGTTTGATAATATAAATATAACATCTTTCTTAATACTTGTACACTATCTTTTATAAAAGATAATAATGTATAGAACTTAATTTTTAATGTTTTATCTAAATTGATAAGTGTATAAGTATATTTTTTTTCATACTGACGCTTATTTTTAATATTTAGAAAATAACAATAATACCCTTATTAAATAACAGTTACATGTAGGGTTGCCAATTTTTTTTCATTAAAAATTGTATAAAATGATTTTAGTAGAAAAAAAAGTATCTGAAGGAAAAAACATATTTTTTTAAATTGTATGCTTTTAGTACCTTAAAAACATATTTTTGTGTGCTTTTATCAAATATTGACTAACTAAATAGAATGTTAGTTACATTTCGTTCAGTAATTATAAATCGTTTCCATCATCTGTTCTAACTCCCATAAATCCCATAATGAGTGTTTTGATGTATGCATCGAAGTAAAGGTTGGAAATAAAGTATATTCACATAGTTGATATGGAAAAGTATAAAATATAATTAGCAAAAATAAAATATAATACTTTATTATAAAGTATGGTTGGCAACCCTAGTTACATGTGCAAACCTCTATTAACCAGGTAAAAGCTGTAATCATGGTACAACTGAATACTAACGTAAACTTAGAGAAAAGTTGGTCATTACTGAAATTGTTTATTTATTTATAGAGATTTTATTTAAAAATACGTCCTTTAAAAATAAAATATTTTTTTATATAACATATTTTTTTCTATTACTAATAATTCAAAAGCTTTTAAAAGCTTACAGCCATAGGTCACGAGACAGTACAATATGATTGGCGACAGTCGTATCTTCATAACTCGGGTTCTTTATATATTTATATGATTGCTACTATATTGACTTCTATTGTATACACATTAGAGTCTATTTTTGATTGCTTAGTAAAGGAAATAAGTTTGAGGGTCGGCTGATGACGTGACTCCATCAATAAATAAAACTCGTTTGGAGCAGCTTCTTGTTTAACCTTTAACTGATGAGGCTTATTTATATGAATAACAGTACTGTCCTATATCTTTGTATTAAAATTAAACAATATACATATATATTTTTTACATTATTCAGCTTTATGGTTACTTTTCAATATTTATATACAAAATTCAGTCTTGTGGTATAATTACATTACCACTTATATTTTTTTGTACCTTCATGTTAGTAGTAGTTATAAAAAAGGGTATCTCTTTAGTTTTTCTTTTCCTGTAAAATTAAACGGTTGTAACAAAAAAGCTAAAGCGCGTAAAATGCGTCTATTGAAATAGTAGGGACCTTTTATGTATGTGTCTATCGAAAAAAAAGAGAAATCAAATGAGGGTAGATCTGTTTCTCTCTCTTATATGTGTGATTAGATAAAGGTAAGTATAGTACCCTCATCTTCCTTCTCTTACTGTTGGACACTCTCACTCACAGGTCTCCCTATTCTATGTATAATAAATCTATGCACAAAAGTTGATATCTAAGTTTAAAATTGTTCTAATATAAACTAGTAGGCCTTCACTTTGCAGAATACCTGACTTTTACTTTCTCACGATAGAGTATTTTTATTATGACATGAGTTTTACAAAATGCATTTTATCGTCTTATAAAAGATTATTTTATAACTTTTAATATAATGTTCATTGCACCTAACTAAATACATACAACTTCACAACATATCACTTGAAAAGTACGGAGTATAAATTTTTTTAATTCGAATTCGCAACCTCTGGAAAACCCTTCCGTCACTCTACTAATTAAGCTATCGTGACGTTATCCATTTTAATTAACATTCTATATATAATAGTCTTAAAATCCCTCGCCATATCGGTTTATTATTTATTATATTATTAATTTAAATAAGCTTAACATAGCTATACATGTATATATATATTTTTACATAAATTTTAAATTCATGATTAAAATTCCAATAGCCACTGATGAATTGATACGATTTATATATATGTAATTACAGCGAGTTGGTACATAAAAAACATTCACGGCTCGTCCGCGCTGCAGCATCCAATATCCATTAAAATGCCTCTCTTAAAAAAAGATAGAACCATTGTTTAGGGTTTTAATTTTTTTAAATCTTTTATAAGCTGTTATCGTTATGTAAGTACTTCTATTTTAATCTTAATTTGATCAAATTTAATTAATTTAGTTTTTTTTGTCAATCAATTAATTTTTATGTAGGTTAAGGTTTTATATCTTTTTACTGAAAACAGATATGAAAATATACATAAACGACTTTAATATTTTTTCAAACTTTCTTTTTTGCTTTCGTACAAAAACCTTTTTGCACAAGAATAAAAAAAAGAGAAATACAACAATGCTAATGGAGTCGTTAGTTAGATAGTCGTTAGACAGATGCAAAATTCCGAATTAGAAACGGCTTTAAGGTCCTGGATAGGCGTTTAAACAAATTGTTTTCTGTACGCCCCTTATCGCATGAAATTCTGGAGCGTGCTGTGGGCTTAAGGAAAAAGCGGGAATTGTTGGCACGAGCGAGGAATGCAGAAAAACAAGTCCTACAATATGTGCCAGAGCTCAGCTAAAAGAAAATAAGAAAATGATACGATTCGTATTTATAGCAATAAAAATCAGGAATGTAGAGTTCTTTATAAATATTGAGTTCTGTTAACTGTTTGAGGATATCTATAAACATGTATGTTTATGTTTAGCTTTAGCTTATTTAGCGATACGGTAGCTCAGTTGGTAGAGCGACGGGATGGTTTCCCAGTAATCGCGGGTTCGAATCCCTGCCCGTATCGGTTTATTTTTAATTATGTTAACTGTTCCGTTCTGTAATATGTACCCCTAGTACGCGTTTTGACGTTACGAAAACTATGACAGTTTACCAAATCGTAAAATCAAAACAGAATTATACACTCTATGTATCAAAACTTATTGAAATATTAATTATAGAGTAGAGTATAATATCTTTAGTTATTTAGGATCAGAACTCGTACTAGGGGTAATAATGTATATGAGTTTGAAATGCCTTTGTAGAGTTATTGTGTTCATGATTATTAAGTTCTTTAATTTAAACTTCTTGGTAAGTATTTCTTCTTTATTGGTTGATTGCAATCTTAGACGATGTAAAAGAATTAGAGTTCGTAATACCTTAGTAGAGTTATTGTGGTCATGAATATTAAGTTTTGCTATTAAAACTTCTTAGTATATCTTTTTTTTTTTAATTGATTGATAGCAATCTTAGATGATGTAAATGAACATGAGTTTGAAATACCTTAAAAGATTACCCAGCAATAAGCGATTCTCCATGCCCATCAAAACATAACTGCAATTACTAAACTATACCTAAGTTCATTTTAGTGAATGGTTTAGAAATAAACTATTTTTTTTATTTCTGATTTATGACTTCGAAACTAATTTAACCTACTAACATAGAATCTTGATTTAATGTAATAATACTTATTGTAATATTGTTATTATTTTTATTATCGAGTCAAAATAAAAGTCGATTATTAAAATCAATACATATCCTAAGAATGATGGAAGATTCTCATTACCATTTTAAATAATTATTTATGTGACATTTTTAATTTATTTATTTTTATTAAGAAAAAAATTTTATCAGTAAAGATTTGAAAGCATCAGTAGGTACTTTTCACACTGATGAGATAAAGAAGTTATCTTTATCCTTAACATTGTAAACTAAATATTTATTATCACTAGGATAAGAATTACCGTTTATCCCACCCTTAGATACGTTACTGGAATTGAATACAAAATTATAAATAACAGATGAAAATAGTATCTAACCCCAATAAATCGTTAAATCCAACATCTAAAGCTCGATACACATTATGCGTACGCGTAAATCTAAAGCTCGATACACATTATACGTACGTGTAAATGCTATCAAAAGAAAGTTTATAAACGGTTCTATTTCTAAACGTAATTCGGCTAACTGGTACGGTCGTATAATCTATAAATACAGACTATATGTTCTCGATACTTCACACAGATTTGTAGATAACGTCTATTAATTTATAAAAAAGAATCTAACTTTAATATATCCTTGTAATTTAACGAAGCTCTTCTAGCTTCAATGTTTGGATGCTTCTCCTGATTCGCTGAACCGATTGTCACTGGGTTTTCATCGGTTATATACTTGAGGAATAATCACAGAAAAATAAAACGTAAAATTTTCGAATGATTTTATTGCATCTACGCTCAACTGACAGTTAGAATGGGCAACCTAATACTGTTTCAAATTTAAATGTTCTGCAAAAGCATTATAATTCTCAATTCATGCCTCGTTTCTGAACAAAGCTCTTCGAACAGGTGCACGTGTGTATACATAAGTTATTGTACAAAGTATCAGGCAGCCAGTCCCCTCACGTACCCTCGCTGTTTACTTTGGCGCCATCGTCCCGGAAGGTTGGTAACACTGTAACATCTCGTAACGATAATTGTTTTGAAAGCGGTCATCAGTTTTTATAAGTTACATAAAACCTATTAACCATATCGTATCTTTATTGACTTAATAAAAATTCAACACCGATATGGTTGCTTTTAACAGCTTAACCACATTTACTCAAAACATTGTTTCTAAAGTATTAAACACTAAATTTTCATTATCATTGCTAATTGACCGCAGCGTTACTTATCTTACAGATTGTATAGTTTTATAACAAATTAATCCATTTTTGTATACTTATTTATTAAACTTTTTGGACTCAATGATAATATACCTAGTATTTTATAAGGAAAGGAGTTTTGAATCTTTTTGGTTAATTCAATAATGTCTTCCCATAGACAAAAAATATAACTTTCGAGTGTAATTTTCATATTACTTATTTTGAACACGTAGGTACGTAACATTCAGAAACACATTGCCTATAAAATTTTGTGACACGGATTCTTTGTAGCTGAGAATATTAAAAGATTCTCTCAGTATTTATAATGTAAGGTATCACATAACTTGATGGTTAATGTGATGACGAGAAACAAGAACAAGAAGAAGGTATACATATCTCTATTATTCTTTTGAAATTTATAAAATCATCATTAGAAATAACATGCTAAAGTTACGTTTATGAATTCATATTTGTATGTTTATAAAAATAAAGATGTAGGTACTAAATAATATAAGTATAAAATGGAAAATAAGATATTAAAAAATAATCCACTTAAAGTAAACAATAATCTGTAAAAAGTTTGGATAGAAGACATCCTTATAATTGTTTCTATCTTTTTAATATTCAGCACCTTGTATGTAAATAAATTACTTTTGCAATATTATATTTATTGACTCCATAATAATGAAGTCGCCATTTTTTTTAATTCTTTTTATGTGTCGCGTCAACTTGTCGGATCTCAAAAGAATATTTAATTATTTTATCTGATTTATTTAAGTAATGTTTAAAGGAATTTTACACCATTGACAACAAATATGCTTCATTTTAGTTGTCAATATACTTTCAGCTCTATATTATCATACGACTTTGCCTTAACCGTTGTGAATTAAAAAAAAAATAAGTTAATAAATAACAACAAAGACAAAAAAAATCCTAATCTGAAGTTTTTATCCACCATATTTAACTGTAAACAAAATAAAATTTAAAACTCGTTTAGCAAATATCTTCCTGTTACATTAAAAAAAACACAATACCAACATTATATTTATAAAGACATAAACATACTTGCGGTATCGTCAGACCTGGATAAGACCAGACCAGTAAAGTGTGTGAAGTCTGGAGGTGCTCTTATTATCAATGTGGTCTGAACGAATAGACGGTTTTTTCTTCAGCACCTGTCCGGGCGACATTCTATCGTGTGCCTGGTGTTTCAGTTATTTCCGACAGAGATATCTTTTTTTATATGTCCACCAATAATAAATATTTATGACAAAGTTACCGGTGCACTGGAATACATTTTTTTTTGCTCTGGATTCTTTATTTACTTAGGAAATATTTTCTGTTTTATTTTCAATAATTAGGTTTTTATGTGCATCAGAGTATTAATTTTTCAATAGTTTTGACTTACTATTTAGTCTTTTAAAAGTAAAAAAAGTATCAAGAAAAAAAAAGAATATATATTGTAGTAAGGATTAGACCAAGGTAGAGTTAGTAGAGACCTAACATGGGTACTATGTTAATATTTTATTATAAATATTGAGTTTTGAACCAAATGACCGTTCCCTATATATACATATTATCGTTCCATCTTTTATAATTCCTTCAAGTATACCAAGACGTCTGTCACGGTTCGCGGCGTCCGGAAGGAACCGCGTGGGAAACAGACACGCTAGTCGTCATTCACTTGCGATCCATGTTATAATTACTAGCGGTATTTGTTATATCAAACTAGAACGCAAGTAATTAAGAAGGTATAGCGAAAGGGGCGTCGTAATCACAGAACTGGTCAGTCAATGTGTTCGTTTGTTTTAGGTGGATATTTATTGTTAATATATTTTATAAATTGACTGCCATTGTATTTTATAACTCTTATCCCATGGAGTTAGTTCTGGTGTATAAATATGAACGTTATCTATTTAATTATATTTTTTTAATAAGTTATTTTGTTTTTGCAAGTAGTAAGTAAATAAAAGTAAAACCTTTTTAGCTATACAGGGCGAGAGATATGAATATATATTAATCAATGAAGGTTAATACTTTCATTATACATTATATTTTATAAGTTCACAGAACACAATTTATGTAGTAGGTCAAACCGTAAACGTTATCGTTATCGTAAACTACCGACTTCTTTTAGACAACAAAAAAAACGAGATATCGTGTAGTATATAGGAGGCGTAAGGTACTAATTACACAATGATACACACCTATATTAATACATAAATAAAACTGTAAACATAACATACAACTAGTAACTAAAAAGTAAATCTTAAAATGTTAAAAATATCTTCATCATTACTAATTCCTATTTTGTACTATTTGGAATTAAATAAAAATTAGTACCCATTTTTTTAAACATTTTATTTAAAGTTCAATAAATTACAAATATTATAAAAATAGAAAACGACTTATGATTTGTATCAAAACGTTTTGTTAAGATGTAACAGTTTAAATCATTGATAATGAAATCATTACTAACAATGTGCCTTATAAACCCTAACCAAAGGTCAAAGGTCTATTTACGACCTGTCAACTCTCACGGTGTGTTAATGTAGGATGCAATTTTATGGGGTCTTTTACTGGCTCTATCTGACCCTCGGTCATGGTCTTTGATTAGTTCTAAATGTTTGAATTGTTCCTTACAGGACAAAGTTATTGTATTATTATTGTGTTGGCAACACAAACATGAAACACACATAGCACTATTATTACGTTGGTAACACAGGAAAACTTTTTTAAATTAAAAAAAAAAGGACAAAGTTATTGTATTATTATTGTGTTGGCAACACAAACACAGATAGCACAATTATTACGTTGGTAATACAGGAAAACTTTTTTAAATTTTTAAAAAAAGTATTTTTAATTTAGTATACTTAAAATTGTCAACAGAGTCATTTTAGACCACCTACAACTACGGAAATACATCATCATACAAGTAACATTCGTCTTCATACAATTATATCTGATAAAATGAGAACAAATCTAATGTAGAAATAATTGTAGTATACATTTGTCCCTTCATTGGTAACTATGAATGAATTATGAGATACGTTAGTGTGTGTATCTAGTATTGTAGAACTTGGGAACGTGAGAATTATTATTGTATGGATCTTATGCTATCACTATAGGCTATTAAGTAATAAATATGTATTGATGACTGCAAGAAGCTTTGATGTTCTGGTAAAGTAAGGCGTAGTATTTTTTACGTCCAAAGAGGTTAATTACACAGAGGTTATAATATACATAACAATTAAATTTCCTATCTGTGAATTAAGCCACTGTATACAATACTATCTGTAAACGAACAAAAATAAAAGATAGAAAAGTTTATACAACATAAACTTTCTTATATTGCTCGATATATTACTATATATATTTAAATACTTAGTAAACAAAAGTTTCTATAAAAGCATTTTTAGGATAAACTTCTATATGTTATACGTTAATGTCTATGTCTCAGACATTACAAAATCTACTTGGTCATTATAATGCAATTAGTAGATAACACTAAAAGGTGTTTTTTGACCCCAAACTCGACCCTACTCTAAACATATTACGCGCTCCATCGACTCATTAGTCACACAGACAGACAGACACTATCTATAGACCATGGCGTACGACACCATGCTTCAGTGCTGATGGTTTTTATTAGTTCGTCGGTCCATAATACTAATTAGAGGAAATGAGTATGAAGAACTGATGAGTTTAGGAATTAAACCAGATCAAACCAAGTTTCATATATCATTATTATTTTTAAATAGACATATCTGGATTTATTGACGTATATGCTATAATTCTATTTAAAACAATGCAATTTATAACTTACATTCAGTAAGCAAACTAAGTTAATTATAATATTAAAATTATGTATAAGTTGTCGAACTGACACGCTATTACGAGCAAGGCATTAAACTGCTGAACCATGGACGACCTGTGTTCTGACTCATCCACAGACCACGAAAACGGTCTGTGACTAAACGTGGAAAAAACTCTATTGTTAAAATAAACTTCCTACCACCGCACTTCATTTATTACAGAGTATATATACTGTTTTTATGTTAGGAATACAGTCCATCTTTGTATCCATCTTGAGGTTTGGGACAATACGTCTTCTGTGATGAATTACGAGAAATAAATATTTTTAAAATATTGCTTGCAATTTTTTTTGACCCTGTACACCGTTTTAACTATTTTCAAGCGTGGTGTATATGAAATATTACCAAAATGATGATATACAATTTATTTGAAAGTCATAATAATTTGTTTTCGCTATTAATTTGACGTAACAGGAAAGATTAATCTTGTAATCTAAGTCTTAAGACTGTGTGGGAAACTCACCCAAGCAAGACTCTGGGTAACGTTCTAATTATAAATACAAGCGGTCAAGGGGTACTTGAACACAATACTTTTATAATGAACTGAATTTATTTGCGCAAAATACTTGATTAATGAAATAAAATTTAATGTAATTATTTTAAAATAAATAATATTTATGTACAATAATTTCCAACACATTATATCTCCATTTCTGTCACGAGAAAACAGGAGTCCTTTATGAATTATTCTATTAGTTTGACTTAACTATACTTAAGCTATTTATTCTTATTACGTAATTATTTAGAATAAATACGTTTATTAAAATTAATGGACATAAATTATTTAGAATATAATTATTAGACTATTGTAACGACATAGTTAAGTTGTTGAAGGATGTGGTTAGCAAGGATGGGAACAATTTTATTGTTCTTCCTAGTTGGCTTTTATTAAATTTTCATACAAAATAGTTATTATTTTAAATTATCAATAAAATCCAAATGAATGCTAAAAAAATAAAATAACTGCAAATCGTTAAGATTGAAAGTAACCATTATGTGTCTTTTTTGTTTTGTCAATCAAGTCAATAAATGACCGATTTACGAAGTTAAAGAAATACAAACAAACGTACGTTACCCTTATATTATTATTATTGAGAAAATCTATGGGATTGCGGTTGAGTCTTGCTTCCCGATAGTGTTTTTATCTACTAACTTGCGGTTACATGTGTTAAAATATAATTTAATTCAATATAATCTAATTTAATATAGATAGAGGCTACTAGACCGTGAAATATACCAAAATATCTTTATATTCATATTTACAAGGTACCTGTCTTCGTTTTAATGTCTTTTGTACGAATGAATTTACTATTTATACATAGTTTTAGTTAGGCCCGATAGTGGTACTATTGTCGTGATCCAGCCAACTTTATCATTTTCTGATCTAATTCAATTGCAGATCTATCTGTTGCCGTACTCGCGGATTAAAAAAACCACATACACTCTCGAGTATGCTGAAAGAACTTAAGAAACAAAAATTGAAAGCTGTTACCATCCGTTATTCCAGGTAGTCGGTAACCCACAATACAAGCCTAACGTCAAAATTCCCTAGGAGACCCCGTCAGGCGGTCTCTCCCAAAAAAACATCTTCAAATCTTTAACAATATAGTGGAATAATTGAGATAAGGACAGATGGATGATGACATAACGAGACGTTTACTTCCATATTGTTTTCTAAAAACCGAGCACTTTTCTATGTTTATACAACCATAAGAATGAATCCATTTAAAATATCGGGGAACGGAAGAATATAAACATCAAGTGACTATAACGAACCCTTTAATTTAATACAACCCTGCACAATATAAAATAAATTTAAATATTTCTGCATGGATATCCCTCAATAATTTGATAGCTAGGAAGTATAACCGTCTCCCACGGGCCCTTGCGCGCGCGCAGCCAAGACCAGCGATCATCGTGAGAAATATAGGTCGGTTTCGCTCCACAGATCAACATGAGATAATATTAGTATTACATAAGACATGAGGTGGTATTACCACAAGCTAAACAGTTAACACTTTGGACAGATTAGTGGTATAAAAAAAAATATTTTAGTTGCATTGATTTCATTTGTTATAATTGTTATAATTTTATTTAACATATATCAAGAATTTGCGTATTACTATAAAATATATAAATATATATATTTTATTTCATACTTCGCAGTAAAACGTTTTTTGTGGTATTTT
The DNA here is from genome assembly GCA_959347405.1 of Napeogenes sylphis. Classification (NCBI taxonomy): domain Eukaryota; kingdom Metazoa; phylum Arthropoda; class Insecta; order Lepidoptera; family Nymphalidae; genus Napeogenes; species Napeogenes sylphis. The sequence continues at coordinate 20,172,976 of OY365788.1, read as the reverse complement.
TTTTTAATTAGACTGTAGAATCATAATGCTTAAACCAACTCTCTTTCATATTCTGTTCGAGTCAGCTTTCATCCTCCTTTCTAGAAATTGCCAAATCATTTGTAAATTTCCATATTTGCAAACATCCTTAGGCGACGGCACCACTTATCTAATGAACCGTTGAATCATTTCCATAAAATGAAACAACTCCATTTTGCTGTAAGGAGTATCTTTATTTAGTAGCTATAATACCTAAAAATGATATAAAATACAGATTATTTGCAAGTAAAGTAAGATAATTATCGATTTATAAGCAGTTAAGTAGGTACATGAGATCTTCACACACTTATTATTATCGGTTATTCACATAGATAAAATATATACATATATGACTATACGAGTAAGATCCATTTTACTATAAATAACTTCTTTAATAGTCATTATTTGAAGAAATCTTCAATTAGCATGTGGGTTATACTGATATTATAATAACGGAACAGTTATTTGTTAAAAGGATTTCATTGTATTCTTAGTTAAATAAACGACTTAACTCCGTTCTGGGATAAGAATATAAAACATTTTTTTTTACTTTCATAAATATTATTCATTCATGGATCATGAATGCATAATATGAACAAAAAAAAATGCAGTTTTTGATAGTGAAGTATAGAAAGAATAATTAACTCTATATCTCCGATTTTACGTAAACTTACTAAAGTTGAACATGTCCTTTCTTTTAATACAAGTTTATACACTATACACACACTATACACTAAACACTATACACACACAAAATTATACACAGTACACCTTATAAATATACAAGTCTATGCTTACCTTCTTCTCGATCCTGTTAGAATTTCAATCATTCTTAACAGCACTCAGTGGTTGTTAACTACTGTATACTTGCCAAGTTTCAAGTTTCAATAACCACATTGACTCTTTGTCTCTGTCTTTAGATCTAATCAGAATATGTTCTACTTGGCAAACAAACACTATTAAGTAGCAAGTTTATTTAAATATCTAATAAAAGGAAATTCAAAAGAAAAATATTTATCTACCTACGTACATTTTTATAAAAGTATTTTTAAATAATTTTATATATAACATAAAATATAAACCATTTGATCTGTCTATAGTTTTTATTGTTAATTTCTGCTAGAAATATTTTCTAAGACAATATTAAATATAGTTTATTTAATATATAATTTATTTAATAATAATATTGTAAACAAAAATCAACTTTTCTTCAAAGCTGAAGTACTAAACATATATATTTATTTAGCATACATTAGTTATTACACAACTATTTTATATATTTTTAAAACAGACAATTTGTTACCTAATTTTAGCTCCAAAAAGCTAGTTTCTAGATGTAATAAAGATTTCATAATAGTCTGCGTGTTGGCACGAATTCTTTTGTAATATTGCGAGACTTTTCATTTCTATAATTAATGAAAGAGTAAACTTGTTTGTGTAAAATATAATTAACAATCATAATTTTATAATTCGTAAATCTGTTTGTTCTTGTCTGTCTGTTTATTCGTTTTTGCATGTACAATTTCTTGTATCTATCTTTTTATAGTCGTCAGTTATAGAAAGCTTATATGACATACTTAAATCATCATATATTTTAAACTTGCCTTCGTAATTTTAATGACATTAATTAATTGTGATTTTTTTTTAACTTGTTTGCTAAAGTTACGAAGAAATTCCACCGTGAGAATGAATGTTTGTTTGGTAATGTGTCATATCGAGTGTCGTCAGTTTAATAATCAAGGAAACGATTAACGAAGAACAATGAGTATTACACGCTGGTTTATATTTATTGGAAAGTCATGTTGTAACAGGAAGTTGTATACTATTAAACTAATTAATTATTAATTAGTGTCGTAACTTAGCGAAAGCGCAGTTCTGACTAGTTTTGAGGATTTAGTTAGGAATATTTTTAAGTATTGTAGGTCGAAATAGTTTAAAATTGTATGTAAATATATCTTAAGAAGATATGGTTAAAGAAATCTTCAGCTAAGTTTTGCTGGCTTAAATATTGATGAATTGTAAATACTAATTATATTAACAATTTTTTGTTTAATAATATATTATAATGTTAATATCGTATCCTAAAGAAAGAGTTCCGCAAAAGACTGAGATTGGATATTGAAACATTGCTGTTTATATTTTCGCAGGCGCAGTATATAATATTATGATTTATAATAAATTTAGTAAGTAATACTGATGAACCTCTGTAATATTTTATGAAATGTAAACTATTAATAAAATACATGTATTCACCTGTTTATTTCATTAAAAGTTTTTAAGGGTCACTTTAATAGTGTTTCTTGAATATTTTAAATACACGTGAAGGACATTGTAAAGATAAAAATAAAATACTACTGGTATTTTTTGTCTTATTGTTTAGGTAGAGTTGATATTTTAGTTAACTCTATTCGATTTGATATTTATGGACATACTTATTTAATTCATTTTACTAATGTATTCTATTTATATAAGTACCTATACATCGTACGAATGTGATAGTCTTAGTTATATGTGATATTGATTATATGTAATGACAGATTTATCTAATATGTAATAGTACAAATACTAAGGCTAGATTATTCTATTTCAATATATATTACAGTAAAAGTAATTGTTAAATAAACACCCATGACATATTGTTGTCTATACATATTTAGTTTTCGTAACGGTAAATGATTTTTGTTAAGAGGTTAGTTCTACTGCTTAGCACAAAACTCGTTTCGTTTTACTACGACTTACTATAAACTTAAACAAGAGTGCCGTGCAAAGGATTTTATGTTTTATATAATTCGAAATAGAGTTTAAAGTTGCACTTTGACTTAAAAAGGCTTTACAGCTGCAATTAGAGTAAGCGAGATAGATAGATGTGGAAGAGAAAGAGGGTAAAACCAGTTCATTGTTTTGATTTTGTCGAGGTACCACTCCGATTTTAAATTTCACCCGCTCCTTTGTAGATTTGAAAATTTTGTAACGGTTTTATTTCAAACTGTTAACATATTTTGTTTAAAGATTTAAAAAAATTCTTTGTAATTATAAATAAACTAAATAATTGAGTTCTTGAAATCATTTAATAATTAATAATAGATGTACATAAATGTTTTATCACTGTATATGTATGTATTAATTATATTACATTCCTTTTCATATTACTGTAACTCGTTCAACAATAAAACGATTTAATTTTATTTTGTTCATCCAAAAGAATAAATTCAATTAATCCATAAAGGTCAAATTGTAATTTAAAACAGATTGTTGAAGCTAACATAATGAAAAATTTTAATTAAATTTGAGTCTGAAATCGAATCTTTTTTCTACACCTCAAAGCCAACTATAATTATTAGTTAGAGATGAGCAAGTTAAAATAACATGTTTCATTAAGTCGTCTTTACGTTACTTGTTAAATAACTTTTCTCGATAAATGGGCTTTCAAAAATATATTATACATACCTATGTATGTATGTCCAAATTAGGTTTTCGGATTCTTACGTTAGGATCTCATACACTACTATAATAGTAAGGAAACGAAATCTGTACGTAAAATATATATATTATTTTAAAAAGTCAAAACATATTTGGGCTACAATATCAATGCAAAACAGCTTCTAGACATTTCGACATACTAAGGTTAAATTTAGTGTGATCGATTACAGTGCGAGTATAGTGAAAAATTAATATACTTTTACACCCAAAGATATAGTTCTCGAATAATTATAATAAACTAATAATGTATAAATTTTGTAATGACGACAGATAGCTTTGATTTAAATCCAGAGAAGGGGAGACTGACCAGAGGGAACCGCGGACAGCAGATAATTACGAATAGTAAATTCAAACAGTCAATATTTTACAGTTGTATAAGTAATGGTATAAAAGCTATGTATGTAACAACATACTGATATATAATAACTTTACATGACGTTACTATCTCTATATAAAACAGAGAGAAACGAGACACATTATATGTATGACTCATTCCAATCAGAATTCATAATTAAGAAGTATAATTGTAATAAGCTTTTAATAGCTGTTAATTAATTCTTGTCTAATTATCTGCTTTGATGCTTGTGTGCTTTTTTATTGTCAGCTTTTTTTATTGTTTTTTGCTTTCCTTGCTGCAAGGAATTTGTTTTTATCGATAAATGGCTTCTTACAGCATACTGTCTCTAGAGATGATTTGTAAATGTTGTTAAAAAAATTATTAAGTTACCTAAAGTTTTCTGAAGGTTCTTATAATTTATGATACAATATAGAATGGAATCCTTTGTTAAGGAATTACAAAGGTTAGAATTAAATTATAGGTTTAAAGGATGTTAGAGTTTGAAGTTATGATCCGGTTTTTGTTTCGGAACAGAATTATATGTTGGTTTTAAGATAATACCAATTCCTGTAAATATTTTAGAAAATTATTTATTATTAACTTTAGATAGATAAGATTATACTAGTTATAAGCTGTTATGTTTTTAGAAATAGATACAACACGTGCGCTTTAACAAAGGGAATACGAAACCTTTGTTTGAATAGGTTCTGCTGAATCACAATTGTTATATGTTTTGAATACTATATTTACTTTCAAAGGGATTTACGTTACATTGTTTTAAGTCGTTAAATTATATTATTTAAAAAGTTTCTGTTACAAAAGCTTTTCTAATAAAATCTTTCCAAAATATACTTTTATTAACGCAGCAGCTTTGTAGTTGTATTCTTAAAATTAAATAAGTCACCTACAATTATAATACTACAAACATAACAAAATTTTAGTAAAAATAAAAACTTAAAACTCAACCGATTTTTATCTAAATCGCAAGGTGTTTTTACATCGCCAAATACAATCCCGATATCTTTTTTATCGGCCATCATCCTGTCTGATCCCCTTGCGGGTATTGACGAACCTTTTCTCGGGTTCACCTGCCTCCAACACTAAAGACTTCGAGCACGTAATACGGCTTTATATTATTATTGCTACCTGTACGTGATATGTATGTTGTAGTATTATTTAGTTTTTAATCTATAAACCTTTGGTATATAAATACATATTTAACCAATAGTTTATATTCAATATATATATTTTATTTTACTTTGATAAGTCATAATAAACGTGTACTTTGATATCATCTAGTAAAGAAAAAAATAATTATAAGTACGGCTTACTATCAAAATTACTCAGTTTAATCCAATTAATACATTTTTAATACTAGCATCTAATAATACATTTTTAATAGTAGCATCTAACAGAACTAATACATTTTTAATACTAGCATCAGCATCCTCTTTCCCGCGATCCTTGAAGTCATATAAAACAAAATGGACGCCGCGCCAAAGCCTCAAATCGTAGGGCAGTATTCGTATTCCGAGATAGTTCCTTACTACGCCACCGCACGGAGTGGCGCTGCTGTATCAAGAGTACAGCGTACGCGCCTCACTACACTCCCACGTTTGGTGCCGTTGTAAACACTCCGCGTTGCAAGTTCAAATATTAAGATGAATCTTGTGTTGTGATAGAACTGTGATGATCTGATCGGATTACTGTGCATCATGACCAAGGCGAAAATGACACGGAGCAGCGCTCTCTACCATAGCGCAAAAGTGAGTTGCATTTTCAATTTAGAAAGACTTTCCCTTAACCATATGTCTATATATAGAGTGTAATGATATTAAGTAAATAAAGAATATAATTTAACCAATATACTGCAATGACAAAAAATATGACCTTTGTTTTAAGAACAAAAACAATTGTAATTAAAATTTTACTTTCAAATATCAGCGCTCGTAAATTAAAATGTTTATTCTTGGTAAAGTGAAAGAGGATAAAATGAATGTGATGATATCTTATAACGCGTGTCGAGTAACTTAAGCCGGGCCGGTCTCCTCCGCAACCTTCGTATCTTGATCACTTTATCCCAGCATTTGCTTTGTTCGAATTATTTCCAATCCATAACATAAATATCGGACCATAAAACAACATATATAGGATAGACATTAAAACTCCTTAAATATCATAACAATATCCATAAGAGTACTAGGTATTTCGAATTTCCTATAATCTAGACCTAAAGAATATCTTATTATACAATCTGAATTCCCAGAACCAAAACGGACACAATTCAAAAAATGAACAAAATGTCATTAAATTCTCTTCCATAATAGGAAGACTGTTCTGGTCCGATGTCCTGCTCTTCTAAAAAAGGCCAGTAAAAGACATCAACGAGTACCAAAGAGCGAGAGAGCATGCGAAATTTGTGTGTACGCAAGCGAGACGGATGTCTCTATAGTAATTTGCTTATATTTGTTTGTATGTAATTATGTACCAGGATTTCATATACAGGTACACTTATAGGCAGGTAGTCCACGGTTGGCCGGTCCCCCCATTTTTAAAAGGGATGCGCTTTATGGGGCATTTTGGGCGCGTAAAATGCTTTTAAACTTTGGGGTCTGAATTCGCTTCGGATGGTGGCTGCAAATCATGCATGAATTTATTGTAAAGACATTAATTCAAGATTTTGAAATGTTATAAAGACATTTAAAAAAGTTTATGTATACCTAAGTATTATCTGTTATTAGAAAGGTTGTGAAATTATTATTAATACTAATTAAAAGCAACCTTTTACACTAATTTTCTATTCTAATTACGGTATCATTCTAAGTAGTACCTAATTACCAAAATTGTATTGATCATCAGATAGGTATAGAAAATACTAGAGACGTGATAAAAAGTTAATTGAGTTGATCTTCGAAATGTGGCCCACTCTGACCGGTTCTCAGCGGACGTTCGCCTTTAGGATATATTATAATTTCACCCAAGGTTTAAACGTTTCTTTAAGTATTTGAGGCTTAATATCTCTTATTTTTAAACGACTTTATTATTGACTTAAATAAAATATATATTTCCAGAATATAATTATGCAAATAATATGTTACAAATGTGAGACATAATTGAGGAAATATAAGTTTTACACAAGTCGATAATATTTAGCATAAACTATGTTAACTTTAATCACAACTTATTGGATACAAAACTTGTCAAGCTAGTTATATAGCTTACATCCAAGAGTGTAATTTATGTTATAAGATATTCAAGATCTTTGTACATTCCTGAATTCATATTTTAAAACAATACCGAAGAACTTCGCATAAATCGAGTAATGATCTAACTATCTGTCATTTTAGTGTCATTTTTATGACATTTGTACTAAACTTGCACAAATTCAGTGCCAATCTATCTAGGTATCTGTCATTATAATGTCATTTTTAGGACGTTTGTACTAAAGTTGACCTCTTTTAACATATTTTGTGCTGATTGTACATACATGTGCATAAAATAACAGAAATAATACTCAATTTTATATTCTACTTTGTAAGAGATATGTATCCTCGTACAATTTATTATGACTACATAGCGTGACTCCCTTAAAATACGTGACAATCACAAACGAACTGTGCATATACATTACTTATACCTAAGGTTTGTTATAAAATTTAACAATGATTCTAGTTATGGAAAAAGGTAATAAATTATTACATAAATACAGGCTTTAATCGTCTATAAGTAGTATGTATATGATATCCCATTTACTTATTAAGGTCAAAATAAGATAATCAAAATGGTTGATCATTTCAATGTCACAATAGCGTCACAGGTAAGTAAATTGACGTCAACAAATATGTTATCATATAAAGGGTGTGAAATGAAACACATTTTCATTTCCAAAACATCTAGTAGTGTTTGTAACATTAGCTTTTCATTTTCTAAACATCATGTAAATATAATCACCATATTTAAATAACTATAACAAATCAAACTAATGTATGTATATTTAATACATCATCGTACACCATCTAGGTGTGTCGTTTCCGTGGGGGAAGTATATTTTATTCAAATTTACTTTCGATGGTTACTTTCATGTTAAATAAAAATTATGTCATACTATAGGTCATTGATATAACTATGCAGACATATATGTATGCAAAAGATAGCTTATAATGTATAATACGGTAGAAATAAATTAACTATCTCTACATAGTAGAGTATAGCGTACAGACTTGCAGACCACTTTGAATCAAAAGTTCAGATGCATTAGTCAGTCCACCACATAATCTATGAAGTGTAATACTATACAAGAAATAAATAACGCATTGTTTTTTTTAATATTTAAATCACGCTGTGGAACATATCAACAAATTCTATTCAGATCGGAACTGAATCGCGATATTTATTTCCCACGTTGATCGAGAAGCGTCAAATCGTGGTAAGTTTATTATAAATTCAATATGTTAGATGCACTGATGCACACAGACAAAAACGTGTGTAAACGATGCTTCCTTTCATTCGTACATTTCTTTTATAAATCGAAGAAATCTAAGTATGGCTAGAAGTGGAAACCTCGATAGTAAAAAACGCAAGATATTGTGTACTCATAACAAGCCATAAGTTATTTTAATCTCAATTCCTTTCACGCTTGTTGATTATGAATAAATTAGTTATGTAGTCTTAAGTCGTGAGAGTTTTTTTAATTTAGATAAATCTTAGAATATTATTCAGTTATACAAAAGAGGTGTCAGATAATTAGTTTTCCTCTTCAATAACAAGCGAACTAATAAAAAATATGAAGAGGTAATAGGACATATATAATATCATACATATTGTTTAATGGATAAATTAATCCGTCAATATAAGCTAGATTATTCAATCTTTTCTTAGAAGAGGCAAAAACTATAAAATCATAGTAGTTACATCCAATGAGCTAGTAGGTTTGTCCCGTTATGAGCGGCGCCGGCGCAACTCGTTACTACAGAGTGTAAACTTGATAGAATTGTTTTATAGTTGGTTACATACATTTTATTAACTAGCTGTTGCCAGTGACTTTGTCTGGTTCCAATTTTCACTCAAATAACAAGATATAATCTCTTCAAAAAATATTTTTCATTTTTTTCATTTCATTTTTAATCTTATGCACAAAACATTTCTTGTGTTATCCAGCGAAAAAGGAAGATTTGTTCGGGATGAAAACTATCCTAAATGTTGACTAAGATTATAAACAACAGCAATTTTTATTTTAATTTGTTATTAAGTTATTCATCATAAAAATCTGATACGAAACAAACCCATACATGCAAATAACATAGATACAAACAACCAACAGATTTTTGTCACTATAATATGTATATGTTAGCAGACGGCTTAGAATTTAATAAAATATTGTTATTACTTTGTGCGAATAAACAAGAATTTTATTTGAACTATACTTTTTTAAAAGACAACTTCAATGTTTCTCATTCCTATTTCTTTATCCTATTTATAAAATCTTATTAACAAAACCGTTATCCGTAAGCTCACAGAGTAAGACGAATTGTTATTTTATTAGCATATAATTCTATTATTGAAGCCTCATTTCCATTATTTGAGCATGTCTTGGCAAGAGTTAAAATCAATTTAAATCTAGAAAACAGTAGAAGGGATAGATACATCGCAATTTCAAATAATTTTATATAAGGGCAGGATGATAACATATGTCTACGGAAGGATATGTTGGCGTCCTTTGTCATTATTATCCAGAAATCTTATCAAAGGTATTATGTTGTAAATCTTATTTTGTTTATTCCTCAAAGTTTCCTCATACTGATGTTTCTTGAAGGCTTATCTTATCACCGTTGTTGACAAGAGCCTCTATGTTAAAAGTTGTTTCGAAATCATTATACCTCTCCGAGTCCATTAGCAAGATACAAGCTTATCTTTTTGTCATGTTTCCATCATAACAATTCCATCCATCCAACAGTAAAAAGGTTTAATATTTATATATGAAACAATCAAACCTCCTTTCGGTCTGCTTTAAGTAAGCTACATACTGTTTGTACGTTCTCTTATTGAAATATACTATTGGGTCACCGATGTTTCCAGAAATTTGTTCTCCAAACAACCCATTTAGCGTTCCTTTGTAGCTTGTGTGCGTGTTTATTAGATAGGTACATCTGTATTGGTTAAAATGTAGATATCTATAATAATAGTAATAGTTGTTATAAAATTATCAGCCCTATGTCAGTGCAGTTTGCATATTGCATAAAAATCAGAAAGATTTTCTAGCTTTTGCCACTTTTTCCTAGCTTTTTCACTTGCGCTGTAAAGGTACAATAACAATAAACTAATCTGGTAATATCTAATAAACGTCTTAAATTTATTATTAATATTTTTTGTATGAAATGTATGTTTTTTTGGGAGGAAATGTAACAAACAAACAATCATATATTCGCATATATAACATTGAGATGTTAGAAAGTCTACATTGTCTTCTTTTGTTATTCATCTTGAATAAACATCACCGTGAAGTAGCATTCTAACAGTATCCTTGTTACGTGACTTAGAAAAATCGGCATTTATGTTCAGTTACAAGCTGCTACGAACTTAAATAGGCTACCTGTTGCGCTTGCGCATCTGCGGGTTACTTGCGAACTTGAATTAAACGTATTGTTATTTTTGTATTTTTTATTAATGGGTCATATTTATAAAATATTTAATCTTAAAAGAGATCTGTTCGATCTAGCCTTCATACGAAAGAAATCGAATTAAAATAACATACAGTTGAGATAGTTTATATTTTAAATGACTTTTCACAAAAACGAGACGGTATGTAAATATTAAAATATATTAATATTAACATACTTAAATATACATAATAAATAATTACAACTAACTATACACGATTTTATATATCTACAAATAAAAACTTGTATAAAATTTTAATGTAATGTAATCTAAATATTAATTAAAACAGCAAATTAATTTGCCGATCACATTTAGTTACATATGTGTATACAATTACTTGTCTGCAAGTGTATAATTAATTTTAAATAAAACTAATATAAAACGAGAAGACACATCTGCTAAAACCGGCCATACACCTGCTCGTGATCTTCGAAAACAATCGCCAACTGCAGCTGACGAGAACCATAATTGATAAGTGGTCTTCCAATTAATACTCGATAGATGTAGGTTAATATAAATATTGCCATCTTCAAGGACATTTTACACCCTTTTCTATATATGGACAATATTTTCTAAATATAAATCAATACTAAGAATAATACAAAAATGATTTTATTTACAATCATACGAAGAAATAATTATCTATTATTTGACATTACTGCAGAATAAAAATGTATAATCTTTGTGGAAAAAGTGCATTCAATAGGTTTAGGGTAATGAATATAAACTGACGTTTATAGAATTATAGACATAAATAAATGATTGCCAGGTTAGAAAAAGACATAAGTGGGTATTAAAATAATTTATTTGAAGTGTTAGTAATACATTTTAGAAAAGCGAACCTTGGTATAATAATGGCGTTTGACTTCCTTTTTCGTCACTCCATGGTTTTTTGCGGCGTCATCTGCTCGTACACCTGACGCGAAACGTGCCTCGTGTCATATTAATCTTATTTTTAAACTTATCACTTATGGATAAACGGAAAGTTTATGCTAATAAGTCATTATTTTATATATCACTTATTTCTTGCACTTCTTTTGATACTATATTCAGAAATCCTGTATATTAGAATAATATATACTCTCTTCGTTTATTAGTAAAATGTAATTTTCTTATCCTTAAAAGAAATATTTTATCGTTATATTATAAGTATTAGTATAAAAAACTAAAATAATTATACAAAAATATAACAATTTGCAAGTCAAACCTTAAGCTTATAAATATGAATAAAACTTAATCATTTGTATATTATAATTTGTAATATATAGAAAAAACAATAATCAATCATATTCATAATATAAAATATCACAGACTGTAACATCTCTTTTGTCTTAGGTACTTTGGCATCTGGATATCTTCCGGCGAAGCTTCCGGGAGCTGACCGGTCACGCTTGTCTTGGACCTTCCTGCATCTTCTGCGCTCTAAAGGTAAGCTATATATATTTTTTTAATTTTACAGACAATGCAACAATCTATGACCGTTTGTTTCAAAAATGCTCCATTTAGTCTCGCACGGCTCGACGCGAGTGGCCAATCAAACGTGACCTTTCGTGAACAATGCACAGTTCACTGTTTTATTTGACCTCCAATCTTAAGTTTCAACTTTCGACACGTCTCGAACTAAAATGACGTGGCGTCTTTTCACAATAAAAGGATTCACTATTCATCGTGCTAGCGAGTCACGAATATATTAAAAATCAATTTCCTTTTAAATCTTGAAAATACCCCTGATATTTGTATCTAATCGGTTCTCCGAAAAATATAATATATAGTAAACATTTGGTACAATAAAAAAAAGAAATAAAAACTGTTTATAATACAATTTTCTTATAAAAAGTGCGACATATGCCAAAGATTATAACACTATAGGAACTTGCTTGGATATTTTCGTGATATAGTAATTCACTTGAACCTAGTTAGACCTTAGCCTTGTAGTTAGTTTATGAGTCTTTGTCTAGATCTTAGATCTAGGTTGTATACTTCGAATAAATATTAATTTTGATAGTGTAGTTTTCTTAATGGAATAAACACATTCAATTTAAAGCTGTTATTAAAATAGTTTGCTGTATATAGTATATATATACAGAGTTATTTGTAATTAGTTGAGCACCTCTTGCAGGCAGCCTCTCTGCATAAATCCCAAAAACACATGTTCTACGACTTTTTAAAAATATTGATAAACCACACAAAAAACACGAACCACAAAAAAAAATTGCTTCCTCTTTTGCTTATTACTCTGTATTTTGTAAAAAGTGCTCAAAAGGTCAATGCCCGGGCGCCATACCAACAGCAACAACAAATAAATTTTGTATGGGAAAACTTACATTTAAAAAATTATTAAATTTAAAAAGTCGTAGAACAAATGTTGTTGGGTTTGATGTAGAGAGGCCGCCTGCAAGAGGTGGTCAACTAATTACAAATAACCCTGTATATACCTATAACTAATTTAAAAAAAAAACCTTTTCATGGCCCTTTATATATCTAAACTTGTTCAAATTATCACCGAGATTTAAGAGACAAAGAAATCTCTATGTTGTTAACATCTATCTTCATTACGTCATAATCAAGCGTAATTATCATTTTGTTTTTTGTATATTTTTCATGAGTTCGTTTAACTCGAACCTCTAATTATTTTTATATTTGCAAATAGAAATACGAATTGTCTGCAAACTTGCTTTATCACTTAAATATATTGGCCTCGTATTTATTATTGATTACTCACAAATTATTCTAAGAATAAACTTTATTATATATCTCTAGAATATAAGATATTATAAAATATGGATTTATGTGTTATTTACTATTTGTTACATTCTAATAAAAATAAAATTATTAAACAATGCGGAAAACTGCAACTTGTCTTAGTAATTTAGCTTTATCATTAACATTGTAAATGAATGGCATATGCAACTAATGAATGAATGATTATTTTAAATGAATGAATGATCATTTTAAAGAATGATAAACCACAGGATTGGAAATATTAATATTGAATGAAACTACACACATTGGTACAATAACCTCACATTTATTATACTAATGTATATTAAAATAATTATGATATAAACTGTTAAATTACGTTGTAATACTAATGTGTAGAAATAGTCTATGATTTAAGCACGTTCTTGCAATCGTGTCTGTACGTGCTGAAAACCGCATACAATCTGGGCCAGCCGTTTACGGCATTACTACACCACGTCCACTATTTAATGAAATATTTCAACGGAAGGATATTAATTATCTTATTTCTAGAACATAATTTCACTTTATAAATAACATTTTCGTATTACAATAAACAAACAATGATACGAACACAAGTAAATGTATACTTAAAAGTTAAGTTTAGTGTACGTATATACTAAAAGTATATTACAAACTTGTATAATATATTTTAACACTATATTACATTTATTTGAAAGGTGATACATATAAGTTTTCCAATACTAATTAGAGGTCATTGAGTGTTTAATAATTATCATATGTATTAGATTTACAATGACACAGAGGAAAGTTATAAATATAATGTAAATATAAGGATTTATAGTAATATTGATAAACACAGAGGGATAAATACGTATGTGTGCGGTATGATATTTTGAAATTGTATGTATATGTCGATGTGAATGTGTGGATATGTGTATGTATCGATTTGTATATGTATCGATGTGTACATTTATCTTTGTGTATATGTGTATGTGTGTCTGTAAATGCATGTGTGCATAGGGGACTGAATAATTTTATTTACAACTAAACATAAGACTAAATAATTTTATTTAAGACTGGATGTAAAACCAAATGATTTTATTTAAGTTCAATACCTTCGAATTTTATTTGATGGATACTCTCGATTTATGAGAAATCAACACGCGATATTGCTTGAGATAAAATTAAATATACGCCAAGTTATAAATTATTGTTATATAGATCTATAAAAGTATATCGTAGAATACAAATTTATCCATATGTATGTAAATCCACAATTGACACATTTTAAAAAATCAATGGTAAGATGAAAAGTTTTGAATACCCTTGACCGATGCAACCACACAGATACACCAACACGAGTGGCCACTATACAGTGCGCACGCGCAGCTGCAGGACCGGTTTACTTCTCGTTTACTTCGCGATGTCACGATCTATACTTACATGTTATGTTTATAAATTGAATAATAATTGAATTTATGATGATCTATTATTAATTCGTTAATATTTATTATTTATTCGCATTATAACATCATAAAAGTACCCTATTAGCGAAATTAAAAATAACGATAATTTAATGTCAATCATAAATCCACATATTGCATTAAAGAAAACACATCGAGTAAATTACAATGTCGTTACATTTTACTTGTTATTTACTACTTAATTACGTAATTGTTTTTTAACGATAAACAATTACTCCTAATATGTAATAATGTATTTTATGTTGTTTCAAATTAGGGGAACAATGAGGTTTTTTTGCAAATACAGTTTTAGATGTAGGTGGACTTTTATTATTAAAACCATTAGGATGATACCAAATGTGGCTCCACTTGAATCTATGAGTTTCAATAAAAAAACCTTAAATTTTTCTAAAGTACTTTTAATATAATTGTGTATTGCGCTGGTTATATTATAAGATATGATTATAAAAATAATAAAGTGCTCTACTTGTCAATTCTAGCCCACACTAATCCCACAGTGTCATTTGGCATCAAGGTTTCCTCCCACTTAATTCACCATAAATTAACAGAGCGATACTATCTATTCTTAACATAGAAGAGCATACAAAGTACTTTTAAATAATTATAAAGTTCTCAATTTAAAAAAACATATTTTTTAAATTTCAAAGCTATTATAAAAAAGTTACTGGTGCAACAGCTTGCTTAAGATTATTATATGTTTATGGTGACCATAGACTAATCCCTGACCGATTATGTATACTGGTCTGTGGCGCCGTCTCGCCTCCACACGCTATACCATCCAAAATTTAGTTAACATAAATTATACTTTACATAATATAATTTTCACTTGCTTATATGAATTTTAATCAGTATTCTACGTAGGTAGATGATAACTCATCTTAATTTACTGTGGAAAAAAGACAGGAACCTTCTTCAGTAATCACGTAATTACCAACCACATATATATGTCAGTGTCTTCTTTAATGATCAATAATTTACGTGAGCTCTTAGAATTTACAAATTATGGTTCTAAGGAAAAACTAAACTTTATACATATAATATTACGTATCTATCTTGTAATACACTTTGATTAATCATAACCATACAAACATGTATTTTTTTTGCAACAAATAACAAATCATAACAGTGTTTTTAAATCCTTTACAAGAAAAAAACCATACAATACATTATTTATAAAGATAAAAGGCAATATGGTACCTCCATGTGGTTTAAGCACATGTCAAACCTTATCGCTGTCATTGTCATCAGTCAAAATGGCGGGAGACAAACTGTGGTTACATTGTACGCAAAATACGCACATTTATTAATTCTGTATTAAATAGTGGTTTTGTATGTCAAGACGAGTTTTCGTTTGAGGTATAAAAAGATAAGTCAGTATCGGCTTACAAGAAGCTTGGCTTACGACAACTTAATTAAGCTTTATTTACGAGAATCAAATCACGTCTGATAATAACCTATGTATTAAGTAATTATATACTCATTATATAAACACTAATGGTGAGAATTCTTGAGATTATATAATATATTTTATACACTTTATAAGCTATAACTAAACCTAACTTCAATGAAGTCATGTAAGATATGTTTTTAATTACAAGATAGATAAATACAGCCACAGCCTTCAATATAGCGATTGGTCAGGTACTGGTTGCTTGGAATGCAGATTGTTTTAAACATTATCTGTTGTTATCTATTTAGTAATTACAGTCTTGTTGATTTCATAATACACCTTGTACTGAACCCTTCTAACATAACTCACTGTTGTCAATATAATATATGATAATTACGCTGACGCATTGTTTGTTGGTATGAACGCGGTAATCTTGAAAACTATCTGTCGGCTTTTCAATTTTTATTTTCATTTCATTTTGGTAGGTAGTTTCCATTCTTTGGGTAGGCTTATATTTTCACAAAACGATCTTAAAAGGTACATTTAACAAAAAGTATCGCAAAAAAATTTAACAAGTAAGTCAGTAAATAAACATATGTCAATGCTGTTTCTATCGGTTTTAAATAAGATGTTTTATACCTCAATATTCCACACAGAATCACTATCAAAAGCTAGATTGGTGCAAATGTCATAATCACTACTGGATAAAACATTATATTTTCAATATGATAAGACTGTCGATGTAATCTAATGTATTTATTAACTATTTTATTGGTTTCATTAATATTCATAAATAGTTATTACTGTCGTTTTACTTATGTTCACTAGTTTAGTATTACAAAATAAACAATAAAAAATATAGCTTTCGTCAATAATTTTTATATATGAAATAAAAATATGTATATAGAATGTATTTTTTCTATAATTAAAAAATGAACAATAACGTGACAATAAATACAGCCTGTAACCAAAAATAAAAAGAAATCTTATGAATATAATTATATTTGCCAAATCCGAGGTCATTATAATTTAGGAGAAAAGTTGAGGGACAAGTGTATGAAAAGTGGAACAACGACACACATTGCTACGAGTTTTGAGATGACTGAGATTGGTCACTTTTTAAATTATACCTACACCTATATTACTATTATATGTATAATATACTGATTTCTTGGCAAAGGCTTTCTTTTCTTATAAATTTAATAACGAGATATTTGGTTGCGTTCCAATATTTAATGTGTTCATCAAATCGCCTGTTCATTCAAAGTTTATTCTCTTCTTCTCATCGAGTCCTTTACTTATGTATAAAAATATAAATATTATTATATATTACAGGTCAACCAATACTTAATATACGTTAAGTTTTTTGTGTAAATATGTCGCAGTCAGGTAATTGACAGCGGCCATTTTCCTTTAATATAACCTCATTTATCATCTCTATCTGGGTTCATTCAATCGTAAATACGTATTTCTATAAAATGCACTCATAGAATACTCATTAGACCAAGCTTTGTATTCTTTGTGTTTATTCAAAAGCTTTACGAAAGCTTATGTTGCAGGATTTATTTTACTTATTATTACTTTAATTCCTTATTATGACATTATTTTCTTATATGTTAAATAAGATGCTGAACAAAATGAGTAATCTCTTTAAAATATAAGAACATTAACAAGTTACAAAACTTATCAGAAACATTTGGCATTTAACAAATTCGTTGCGCGAATCACCGTTCGTTCTAGATAGTCTATTGTAACTTTAATTACACCAATAATTATTAGTTCACTACTGAAGCTTAATCGTCTTATAATAGATAATATCAAGATATATCTTGTCTGACATGGTCACTCAAAGTACAGAATAATTCATTTACCATGTATCGTGTTCTGCTAGCGCCTTGATCACGAAGTAAACTAATTTATCATACTAAACCACGATTATGGAATGACACAATGCTGAAATATATTAAACCAAATTATAAATTAAATTAACATTTAAATATTTTTGATATAACATCGGTTTTAATTAATATTAATACAGAATATTTATTCATAATGGTAAAGGAATATAAAAAGTGAAAGATAAATCTTTTAAAGGTAAAAGTATATCGTAACGAGATATTGATATTACTTAGGCTGTTAACGTGTACCAACATTTTGATAACGTCGTGTTACAAGTACGTTATCATTATTATGTACTCTAGTGTTCGTGGAAACGGATTGCACAAACCGGTCGGCTGACCCTAGCTACTAGCTGCAGCTTAATGCTGTAATCTTGTCTATTTTCTTTAGATTGCCTTTCGCTTTGAGTACTCGATAATAATTAAATATACGTCTGAACTTGTTTGTTTGTTCGTTATTTTAAAATATATATATGTGTAAATAATATACATATTTATTATATATATAGTATACATATTTGTAATATTGTTTCGTTTTTAAGTTCTAAGTATTTTTTTTTATATCTATTACATATCTATACTTATATTTAATTTGTTACAATACATAGATGCTTACAAAGTATCGGTGAAGTATTTCAACAAAAAATTACTTAAGATTAATAAGATTTAATGTTACAAAAAACTACTTAATAAAACAGGTTTAAAAAAATAAAACGAGTACTTTTAGTGGTGTTTGTAAATTTCGCAAATACCGAAACGTGTAAACTCTACTCTATAGATGTTAATTAAAAAGCACATAAAGCTTCTAGCCACAAAAACTTCATCTTGGCTATATCGAGACGAGATACGTAACTGGACTCCCGCTTAACTCGCTCGTCTGTCTCGCTCGCACACATTATATAGCGTACGAGGCGCCAGAGCCTGCGAAGCCTGTCCTTGTCGCACACGTGCGCCTACGCAGCCTGTCACTGTGTTCGCGTACACGCTGCTTCTCTACCACGGCGAACAGACGCGTGTGTATCGTGATATTAACTTTATCCTATGAATTAACTGTACATATTATTATCTTTTAATATGTTCTGATCCGCGTAGGTGTTTTGCAATGTGTGCCAGTGTATACGTGTCTGAGTGTCAAAGGTCATTATCGTTATTTGTGTTATAATGAAGTGAATGGTGTAACATATTGGAAGTGAGTTCTAGTGAACATTCACGAGGTGATCACCCGTTAGCCTTGCGATCGAGCCGAATATGTTTTATTTAATTTATTTAAATGTGTCTGCGACAACTTCTATAAGATAAATATATCTAACGAAGACAAATGGATAATTTGCGATGCATACTTGAAAAAACGTTATCATTAGTTAATAGCTACTAGGTATTTGTCTTGTAATTGTTTGATATTCCGTACTTCATTAAAAGAATCACCCGTATATTAATCGATGGGAAATGTAACACGACTCTAATTACAGACGATTTGAACCCATTGTCTGTCACACTACGATATGTTTGTACACTTGTTATCATGTACATGTTATTTGGTAAACAATACGCCCACTAATGGAATTATAAATATATAATGCAATTATAATATATTTGTATTAATATAATGCAATTAATGTATTTGCATTATAAATATCATAACCATATGCTTGAGTCATTATAAAAGAAGTACACATTCGCCACTACTCACTGCTTAATTACAAAATCTCGTAAAGATTATATACTTTTAAATATATAAAGGAACTTTATGTAGTATATTGTATCCAGGAATGATAAGGCGTTCGTGTAACAACCATACAATCAGACTCAGTTTATCGTAAGCTTACACAATAGGATATTTCTCCGGTACAATTGAATCAGATGTTGCACGTAGAACAAATCGATTTATGTATGTATAATCCACCGTAAAGCTAATCGAAGCGAATGGGTAACGATTCCACTATATGTACCTTCCACTTATGTATATTAGTAACAATATATCCAATACATTACATATATTACACGTTATAAAATCGTCAGAAAAAGAATAATTAATATAAAATGTTATCTTTTACATACAATTAAATGAAAGGCAAATCGATGCACATTAAATGTAAAAGATAAGGAAAGTTTGTTGCAATATAGGATTGTTCTTATTCAGCCGTGCGTACTTTAGTTGAGATAAATGATCTTAATAAGATATAATGTTATACTAAACATATACTTACATAGTATTAGATTTGGTCTTAACATTACTTAATCGGATGTGAGGCAGAATTTTAAATAAAACCAGTATGGCAATGGTATTCGGAAATAACTGATTAACGCCGCCCAAATCCGCCTTTGAATGAGGCTGTTTTCGCAGAACTGATGACGACATGCACAAAGTAACTTGCAGAAAGCTTTGCCCTCGGTTCATATAAGATTTTTTTCCTTAAGACTTCAGCGTTTGAAATATTTTTTATATTCAATGTTATAATAATGTTGTTAAGTACGCATGTTAACAATTAACTTGTTTACAATAGTACTCTTTGTAAAGTGAAATCTGTGTAAGGAAGGCTCTGATTGTATGGAGGAATATAATTGATTTATATTTCTCACAGAATATGTAGCGTAACTGGATCGACACACCACATGAGAACACTCCCACGGTTACTTCGTTATTGGTTATAAATGTCAGATAACTTTTACATAATTTCTAATATTAAATATCAGCAAATATCTACTTGCTTATATAACGTTTAAATGACTTATCTTTTGTTATCTTATCCATAGAGTCGTGTTACATTGTTAAGTTTACCTTAAATGGCGATACAAACTTTTTTTAAAATTTTGAAATAGATTCGTCATCTAGTAGTTAAATGAAAAGGTGAAGAAACTGATTCATTAATTTGAATACCATTACGATAACCAGATCCATTTAAAATCAACAGGCACATAACTTAAGTGTTTCCGTTCCGCTTATCTCCTAAAAACAGTTCCTATGTTATTTACGTAAGTGCCAACTAACAAAGCTTTCTTTAAGTAAATATCTTGCAAAATATGTTATGCAATTTGGTTAGCTAATATACTAGAATATTTAAAACCTAGTATACCTATCGGTATTTGTAAATAAATTTATTAAATTTAATTTTTCAGTGGTAATATATATTAATAATTCTTATAATATCGACGAAGATATAAGTACTATTATTAAAAGCTTTATCGATTTTTATTAAATTGTAATTCTTTTTATTTGAAGCGTGGTTGTAAAAACCTTGAAAGGCGAAAGAGCTTTTAGAGACCCGCACTTTAAAAATTAATAGCTCGGTCGCTAGGAAACTGACCACAGTCTTTACAACTCCGACATACTTGTACTCTGACTCATAGGAAGAAAGTTCGTTTTGATGAATTTGTGACCTTAGTGACGGGTGCTACATATGTTTTAATGTTGACCCTTGTTGACCCACATCAATACTCCTGTTGAATTTGACATGTTGTTTATTTGTGTTTGGAGTTTTTGAAAATGAGTCATCAGTGTACCCTTACTTTATTATAAAGGGTTTAGTACCTTTCATTTCTATAATTATTTAAAGCAGGTTATCAAGACTAATCAAGCTTACTTGATAAATATAATAATACAAATTCAAAGAATTTTAGTATGTTATAGAAGCTCATAATCACAAACGTATGTTTAAAGATATTATTTCATTTATTTTGCTACGGTAAATAGTTGTAAATTTAATCTCAAATATTTAAAGAACATATTCTTAACTCTATCTATTCAGTTTTAGGAATTGGTATAGAAATTCAAACAAAGAGCTCTCAAAGTCATAAACAGCAGAGTTGCTCTTAATATTTATTAGCATAAGTTAGAAAGAGACAGTGATAAACCCACGTGAGGTACGTCAACAATAGATAACAAAAAGCGTAACCTACCTGGAAGGTACGCTCGGGTTTCCCGCCCCCGCGCCGCTGACAGCCTCAAGACAAGTCAGTCTGCTCGAAAGCCTACACGCATACACATGATACCCTTTTATAGTTTTATTTATTTAAACAATTAAGTTACTTCATTAGTCGTGTACTGTGCCGGTGCAAGTGATTCCTAATTTGGATGGTGACGTCATCCGACAGTTGCTGAGTAGCTTCGAACCTTTTACCACCTGTCGCTCTATTACCTGTCTACAGACGATTCCCGCCCAAATATTATTCTTTTATATTCACTTAATAAAACGCAAGTAATAAAACTCGACGACATAGCTCAGCGTAACTTAGAAGCGAAGTGGAATTGTAATGTGAAGTTTCTTAATAGTGCGTGTTTAGCTTACTTATTGCCTTATACGAAGTTGTTAGCGGACACAGCGATTGATAGGTATATGTATATTTAGCGAGCGGCTATTGTCTTCGATCACGACTTGTATGGAGATTGAATCTCAATGAGAGATCGAGTTTAATTAATTCGCCAGGCTAACAATAAAGTGTGTGCATAGTGCGAGCGATGCGGACTTATCAATAAAATGATTAAGTTTCGATATAAACGTAAGGAGGCAACCGATGCCGGGAAAGGAGGGACTGCGATACAGAAGCAAAAGATCGAAGGTCTGAAGGACAGGGAATTGCTGCCTCCTAAGGATTTGATAGGAGGATCCCTTGCCGGAGTGCGCCATAATACGCTGCCGCGATCCCGCCCGCCTTCCGCTGCGAAACGAGACCCGCCCGAAACACTTTTGAGTCAAACTACTATTTCCTTATTCAGAGTAAGTTTTACTATCTAACATTGAGTTAAAATATGAATTATTATCACGTGCATCTAATAAGACTGTTAGAATATTAATATGGTAATATATAATATACATGTATGGTGGGCTTTTATCCTATTATGTATATACATAGGATAAAAGCTAACACATAATAAGTATATATACATAATATGTGTTAGCCCTTTTCTATGTAACTAAATTCTGATGGCAGCCTGAATACACATGATTTAGAATGATAATTAATCATTATTTATGTAGGCAATCGTGCTTATTTTATTATGCACCGACGATCATTAATTAATTATAATTCCGGTCTAATGTCTTAAGTACTAGGTAAACGGTTAACCATATATTACGATACTTTTGTACCTAAACAAGTAGGTAATTATACAGGTAATTTACAAATAGTGAGAAGAAACTGCGTTTTTATTCAATAAAAATTAATAAAAAATTACAATGCTATAATAACTACTTAAGAAAGGTCTGATGTTTTTTTTTAAAAAGGGATTAAATTACATAAAAGTAATTCCATATAATTTTGTTAAAAAACACAAAGTAAAAGTTAAAAAAAAAAGTATTGAAAAATCGGATCTTAGAAAAGTATTATTGTTAAGGTTATTATTTTGCATATTGTTAAGAACAGAGGGGTATAGGAAAAAACAGTTACATATAACCAAGCCAAATTGTGATGCATTTGTCGTTTGACCCCTAAAAGGCTTTTGTGTCGAAGCCTCAAACGGACGATTTATTTGTAAAATATTTAAAACAAGCCTCGTATTCATGCGCAGACGCAACTGATAGGATGTGCGACGAATTAACTATAATACGTAGGGAAATATTCAAAGGCGGGTATATTTTTATGATTGTTCAACGAACGTGCTTGCATGATGTTAAACTATTACAAATTAGCTTTTTTAAGTAGCTATTTATAATATTAGCTCGTAATGGTTATCTATTCTTTTTGTAGAAAGGATTAAAATGGACAGAAAAAACAAGTCCCTCCTACTACAATCTTAAATATATAAGTGGATATCTGTATGGCATCTGTAATTTTATATATATAGAGCTGGGAAGCAATCAAGTGGTAGGGTCTGGGAGCGTTGGTGTGTTCTCACGGAACAATGGCAGCAGTAGCCGACTTCTCACCTCTCTTTAACCACAAATGGTTTGATTCAAACATTAGTTCCGTATGGCCTTTCCCTCATGTAAACGATCAAAATCAAGATGTTTAACTCAATAAATTATATTAAGAGTATAACACACATGTTTGATATATTAACTTTGAATGTTATAATATTTAGTATTATAGCTGATGTTTATTAAATATCACGACTAATGCATCGGTGTGCAACGGAAGGCACGATGCGTTGCGTCCGTTGGACTTGACCGGATAACATCAACACCCATTTAAAAAAAGTTTAAAAATATATGTTGTTTTATTTGGAAGTATTCAAGTTTTTATATTTAAACGATTTTTTTTAAAGTAACGACAATAACATTTACTAATTCAAATAAAATGGCTTCCTAATTTAGCTATATCTTATTTGTTGATCACAGTATAGTTGAAATAGTAAATTATGACGAAGCACAAACAAGAACATTACGAAAGACAAAAATAAATCGTAGTATATTTTTACGTCGCCGCTCACGGCGGGTCACGGCGCGCGTGCCTCTGACCTATCATAGTCGTGTCATACTGGTTTTGAAACTACCTCTTTATCTGCTCAAGCGATTTTAAAATGTAACGTTATAGAAATATGGTTGATGTTACTTTTATTCATTTTCTCATCTGACGAACTCCTTATGAATCTGTTATTGTATGTGTGTATTTATTTTAGAACTTTTATTTACAGGAACTGTTTGCACAGCTACAATGGTCTGCAGAGCGAGCCCCGGCCGCAGACGGACTTCGCAGAGCACTGGGAGGTGGTGGGGCTCGGTTTCAACTTGGCTGCATGGCAGATGCCAGCGAATGCTTCGAACATCTCCTTTTGAGGGTCCATGCTCACGTAGCAGCTGGTACTGGCGACAAAAGAGACGACGACGCGTGTAGAGCCCCACACTGCGTCCCTCATAGGAAGTTCGCAATGATGCTCGTTGAACAGTCTGTTTGTGGTGCCTGCCAAGCAACTTCGGAACCCCTGCCTTTCACGCAGGTAAGAAACAAGCCAATTTCAATACAAGTATATTGGGTTATTTGTAATTAATTGGCCACCTCTTGCAGGTAATCTCTCTACATCAATCCTAACAACATTTGTTCTACGAGTTTTTAAAATTAATAGTTTTTAAAAATTTAAGTTTTCTCATATCAAATAATATTATATAACCCTGTATTTTTAGTTATTGTTAAAAACAAATCATAACTTATTTGTTTTGTTCAGATGGTTCACTACGTATCTGCCACTGCTCTTACTGCTCAAGCTGCTCTCGGAGAACATGGCGATAGCTTTGGGTTACTACTGAAAAAAGCCGGAGGAATGGGGGACGTACGTGACTGCCCCGTAAGTTACAGAGCCATCATTTAATTTACAATAACTAATTCTAAATAGATTGTGTATATTACTTTGTTATTCGAAATATTATTTCATAGATAAAATTATTTCAGAATGCATGCGGAGCCAAAATCCAAATCTGCAGGACACTAATGAACCGCCCAGAAGTTGTATCGATTGGCATGGTGTGGGACTCCGACCGCCCATCTGCCGAGCACGTGTCAGCCGTATACGCGGCACTCGGCACCGAACTGCGGCCGACGGACGCCTTCCACGCCTGCGTTGACCGCGCCTGGGCCGCCCGCGCCACGCACCGGCTCGTCGGACTCGTCACTTACTATGGCAAACATTACTCCACCTTCTTCTTCCATAGTAAACTACGACTCTGGATATATTTCGATGACGCCGATGTTAAGGAAATCGGCCCGGAATGGTCTCAAGTTGTCGAAAAGTGCAGACGAGGCCGATTTCAACCGCTCTTACTTCTGTATGCCGCCGTAGATGGAACGCCATGTGATACTCGTCATGCCCCTAAGGATGTCGTGCCATTTCCAGCTCCCGAACCTCGGAGGGCGGTCACACCCGCCCCGGAGAGACCTGCGACTGCATATGCCAGGAGAGCTGTCACTCCAGGCCCGGATAATGATAGTGACTATGTAAGCAGAAAAGCTGTTGAGAATATGCTGGAAGTTCAAGCTACTCGACGGGCACAGTTGGCCAGAAGTTTAAGTGCAAGTTCCGCTTCGGATACCCAGGAGAGACCTCGATCTCGAAGAGACTCCGGAAACTGGAGTGGAGATAGAAACAGTGCCTCATCAGCTTCATCCACTAATGAGAGTCCTTACATGTACACACGAGGAAGAGGGGCAGGTAGCATACCAAGTAGTCCTACTCGAAAAGGGGAATTATCAAGCGGGGGTTCGTGTGACGCCGGCTACGATTCATATTCTCTTTCTTCCACCGACAGCCTCTCCTTGCAGCAAGGCTTGCGGCATAATCTGCAACTAGCACAAATACCAGAACTGACAACACGGGGTGATTGTGAAGCTCTTTGTTTAGAAGCTGATAGATTGCTAGAAAAATCTCGTCACGCTGAAGACGCCGCAGATTATGAAACGGCACTTGTATTATGCGATGCAGCAGCTTCCAAAGCGCGAGCAGCAATGGATGCACCATACAACAATCCACATACAATGACATTTGCCCGAATGAAACACAATACTTGTGTTATGAGAGCTCGTAGTCTACAGCGACGTATGGCAGGAATGAACAGAGTAACAGAGATACCACAATTAGCGCCAGTGAGAAATACGAAAGGTGGATTGGAAAATTCTCCAACAACTATTGAAATTTATGCAACTTTGCCTAAAAAGAAGGGATCTAAAAAGTCACCTAAAACTCCTATAGACGACGACATAGATCATATTCCAAGAGAAAGGCCCCCTCGATATAAAACTCGCGAAGAAGAAAAAGGACGAGAAAAACGCTCAAGAAGTGAAGAGCGAAGTCGTGCTCGAAAAGAAATAACCGTAGCTCCTGAGAAAAAAGAAGAACCTGTTGAAGATAAAAAAGCCAATAAGAAACAACATAAAATAAGACGCAAGTTGCTTATGGGTGGTTTAATCAGAAGGAAAAATCGGTCCATGCCAGATTTAACAGAGGGAGGTGATGGTAATAATGATGCAAAAACTAAGGAACCGCGGGTCTTATCAATAGATGATGCAGATGTGGGTAGAAAAAAGAGTGAAGACAAAACAAATTTAAGCGGCTACTTGTCTGAAGGACATCTAGAATATTCGGCAGCAAGTGGTACCAACCCTAATTTGGAGAGAAGTAAACTTATGAGAAAGAGTTTTCATGGTAGCGCTGGAAAAATGCTGACCGCAGCAAAAGTGCCCCCACCACCGCCGCTGCGAACGACTTCTCAGCTTAGCGGGACTAAGTTTGAGCTAGAAGTATTGGAGCACGGCAATTATGCGAGAACGAATCAAATTTTGCCACCCGCTAAAGACGAGTATTCATATACACATGAAAATGAGGAAGATGGTGGATTTTCAGAACAATTTGGTGATCAACCACAATCCTTACCATTTTTACCATCTTATGATGGCAACCCAATGAATAATTATAACAACAATAGGCTAGATGACTCTCCTAACACTTCGCAAAACTTTCACACCGTAGTCACAAAAGCTATGATTCATCATGAACAAAGTCCAGTCAAAAAAGATAATATTTTGAATATATTACCATCCCAAAATACTATTCAAAACTTTACAAACCTATTCGATAGTGGTGTAGATGTTGTTGACTGTGTGATGCCCATGCGAAGATCACCGCAAATGTTTGATCTACCACCTTACCCAAGTCCATTGAATTCTGTTAATCATTCAAGGCAGCAAAGTGAAGAGTTTCCTCCACCACCTCCACCCATTGACTTGACACCTTTGCAAGAAGAACTTCATAAATTAGAGTATCAAAAAATTAACAATGATATTAATTATTTGAATGGAATGAACAAAGTCATGGAGATTCCAAAAGGCTCAATGTTAGCAGAATTGCAAGAAAAACGAAGTCAAATTCTCAGAAATGACGACTCGAACTTAAAACTTAATCCATTAGAAAACATTGGAACTTCCGGTGACAATTGGTTAAGAGAATTACAAGCTAAACAAGCCGCTCTTAAGCTTAAAAGAGCAGGTTCAGTAGAAGGTCAACTATCTAATAATCAAGAAATATTCTCACAAAACGTAGATAATGTCAAAACCGTTAAGAATATGGCTTCAAGGTTTGAGAACAATGTTCAAAATGTATCAAATGAAATTGAACGTAGTCATAATGGCTACATGGGCGTAGTGGGCAGTCGTGATGTCATAAATTGTGCAAATCAGATAAATAACAGAATATTCAACCGACGAACGTCATCGTCTTCTATCGACCCAAAGCAAATGGAGGAAGAATACAGCGATCAAAAGTCTAAACCCAAGAAAAAATCTGTATCATTTTGCGATCAAGTGATATTAGTCGCAACGGCAGAAGATCAAGAAGACGATAGTTACATTCCCAATCCTATTTTAGAAAGGGTATTAAAATCTGCGATGAACAAGCCAGAGCTTACAACGATACCGTTGCAAAACGAAAAGCACTCTCTACAACGAACCGATTCCTTTGACAGTCAGTCTTCTCGATCTACAATATCATCTTTATCGCAAACATCATACGTGCCTAGCGATCCGGGACACGTTGATTATTATAGAGTTCAAAATACGTATCCAACTTATCAAGTGGCCCAAACTAGGCCTCAACAACAATATAATTCGCAGAAAAGTGTTTCAGTACAGGGTTCAAATTCTCCAGTTCTTACAAATCATAATTCGAGTATACAAAACAACGGTCAAATATATCAAGCTTTACCAAGCAATAGTCCACAAAACGGCAGCAATCCGATACCATATACGCACCCACCTGCTGCATATTCAAATCAAAACAACTCTATCTCTCCAAATTACAGTCAAAATCCTGCAAATAGAATGACCCCAACTCCGCACAACACTCCGTATGCGCCCAAACAACTGCAAAATGTGCAAAGATCGTCCAATACCTACCAGCAGCAGCCGCCGAATACTTTACATTCAAGCAACCCGGCACAAAACAATAGCTATTATCATAGAGTACCACAGCATCCCACGACTAACACACTTCAAGGAAACTACCCAAATCGCCAGTTCACACAAAACGTTCAAAACAATAACAATACACCATACCAAAGTGTGCCCACCAATTCTCCAGCTTATCAGAGCTACCACAACCCACCGACAAGTTACGCTAACTCTGATTATTCTAGTCGATACCCCCAAGGGACTAACACAAATCAATACAATAATTCTCCGTACCAGAGGGTTCCGCCACCACACGGAGAGATGCCAGTCGATAATTACACCAATAGCAATTACCAGAAAGTGCCAAGCAATTATTACCTTGACAACAACGCTAATACCCGTGTATCAGATGTAAGACATTATACTAACCCTCAGCAAAGGCCATATAATGATACCGGCTTGGACAACGGTAATAACGACCAATATCAATATCAAAACGGATATAATCCCTATCAGCATTTGCCACCTGGGAAACATATACAAAAGAAATCGGTGTCCTTTGAACCCGGAACGAAAGGAGGAACGGAATCTCCAATACCGCCTCAAATGAATGGTAATTATGCAAGTGAAAGTCAAGCTAACTTGTTAATGTCTAGCCTCAAAACTCCATGCAACTTATGTCGCAAGAAAAACGTAAACCCTCCAGCTATTTACTGTCCAGATTGTGACTTTTACATGTCAAGGTTCAAACCGCGCTCGTAGCATTGCAGTGACGCAAACAATCTTACAAATATTGCAAAGTTTATTTGCATTGAGACGAATTTAATGAGATTCCATTAGATTAAGTAACTATATAAATAGGTATCCGATAAGTTTAAGATACGACTGATCTCATATGAGAATATCAAATCATGTACGTTAAATTATTAAGTGTGCCCTAATTATAAATAAAAAACTTCTAAATATAAGAACTAAATACATCATCGAATTAAATACTTGTATTTTTGATTACCTAAACCAATCTCCTTAACTTAAGTTATTATATAGAAGTATACTATAAACTGAAGAGTTTATTTGCGGTTATATCCACTTCTCGTATAAATTCAAATTCTCGTATAAAGTCAAACTTATTTTATTTTAATGTCAATTAGTTAATTTGAAAAAATTCAATAAAATTTTGAGATACCAATACACATTTTACATAACAGAACAACAATAGCCCTGTTTTTCTTTTCGTTGGAAGTAGGTAAGCTTCAATGAACTGCTATTCATAAGCATATAATTGATGTTAACTATTTAACCCATTTCCAAATTTATTATTCAATTTACCAAAGCAACAGCAAAGCAATTTATCTTACTGAAAAAATTGTAGTACAGAGTACTAAATGGTTTCACAAGAAAATATTAACGTATTAATTTGTCATCCACTACTTTTGAGAATAAAGATAACAGCGCTATCTCTAAAAAAAAATCTGAAGTATGAATTTGACAGTATCGTGTCATGTCTGATGACATGGACATACAAAAGATGGCGTTAACAACGTGGAATCAAATCCGTAATGTGGTAAATATCTTCTTTTTCAAAGCTTTAAATTATTTTACTAAACTATATTAGTAACTTGATAAAAATAGCAATAATTTCTTGAAATAGTAAAAAATTCCATCAAAATATTGTACAACATTTATGATTTATAAAGAGATAAGCTGTACCCAGCCTGTGATCTAGTTTGCTTACAAAACTAAATTGATGTCGCTACTTTTTCATCAAAGCTTTATAATTCATATAGATTTTATGCATTTCAATAATTTTAGGTTTTTTTATATTGCTTTTGAACTAATTACAACTTAAGATTTAAAACTATTATGTTTTAACTTTACTTATCATTTCCTCTGTGTACAATTTATTTTTATTTATTATTATTTTGTAATTAATGTTTTTTTTTTCCTCATACTAATAGGTATTCTTCTATAACAGAAATCGTGGACAGCAATACAATTTTACCGTGTACAGAAAATGGTATTCTGTCTACGTCTCTTACCTTACTATGGTTTTTAGTTGCCATATAATAATGTAACAAAGTGACTTTCGAGAGTGACATGACAGTATTAAAATATTTTTTTCGCGTGGAACAACCATAAAATGATTATACAACTTTATGGAAAAGATTTATCAATGTGTAATTATGCATTTACACATTGATTATGTAATGTAATAAGATTATTAATTTCTTTTGAAGTTATATTTGGCAAACGAAGTGTACTCTATTGTCAAATATAAAACAAAAAAATATATACTTAAAATAATATATACTAATAATAATAAGACACTTATTTGTATGTGTACATTTGAAGTTTTAAATATATTTTACACATAACACATTAAACGATAACAAAAAAATCCAGTTCATTGTTAATGGAAGTAATCCATTCTTTACTAATATATATTTGTATTACAAAATATATGTAAACTTAATATATATATGTAAACTTAAATACATCATAATAGAGTGAGACACCAATTTGTAAAACAAATAGCTTGTTGTAATTTTGAACAGTGCAACATTGATAATTACGCATGTCTGACGTCTCTACAGCTACTGGCTTTTGGCAATTTAGTTCTTTCATGGCGACCACAGATGACGGGTCGTCTGCTCATAATTGACACTAGTAGTTTTTATTTAGGACATTAGTCGAAACCGTGTTTACGTAAATATGACGGGAATTTTACCTAATTACCAACGATTTGTAAATGGAGTACCGGTGCCGTCCATATCTCGACGTTCGTTTCGCCTTCGTGAAAAATATTTGATTATTTCTGTACTTTTGACATTTGGAATTGTGTGGCTAGGAGCACTGTTTTATTTGCCTGAGTTTAAAACTTCTTCGAGTGTAAACGATAGTGTTTATAATGTATACAAACGCATTCAAAAGGCAGGTCCCGAACTTCTTATGCCACCGCCTTTGGCTCAAAATGAAGTTGGCGATTTTCCTATTGTTGGTATTGTTAGGCACGGAGAAGAGGGAGATGATCCCCACATAGTTGAAGATAGAAATCGGCTGCGTGCTAAGATAGATGAAGATATGGGCATGAAGGTACTAGAAAGACCACAATTCGATGTAGCACCTTCCGTTTCGTCTTCAAAAGGCCCAAGTAAGCCTCCTGTAGATGCTATCGAAGAGCCAGCCGTTGGCAATAATGCAGGAAGCAAAGATGTGTCTCCTGAAAATCCCCGGGAAGATAACTCAGTTAAGAAGTATGTGGTGCCTCCGTTAGACCCAAACACAGACCCAGATGTTCGTCAAAAACGAGAAACAGTAAAAGAGGTCAGTCATTTTCTAAGAATTAATAAATTTTATTGCATTGTTTAGCAAAATTGTAGAAACAGTCCTTTTGTACCTTAACATCTGTGACAAATTTAAAATTTTAATTTAAACTCTTAAATCATTTAAAATGATACAATATTATCAGTCATAGCATATATGTTCTTAGTCTACTATTTTAAATTCTACAAAGAAATCATTTGTGTCAACATTCAGTGTGTTTTACTTACATTAAGTTGCTATATTTCAGACCCGTAACATTAGAGTTATTAATTTATCAGCAACATAAGTATCAAATACATTTTTTTTGTTAGTATAGTATTTTTTTTAAACAATACTATATACAACAAAAACATTCCTACATACAACAAAAGCTTTCCTAACCCGACATTGAATTACAATAGGTTTAATGCTTTTTAAATCAATAAAGTACGTTCTTTGGAATTAATCATTGATTGAATAGTTTTATTTATTATATTAAAACAATTTTTTTACTGATTAAGCTTGCATGTAATAAAATGTACAAAAAATATACTTTCATTCAACCTGAAGTTTTAAATATTTTGCAGTATTCATACGAGAAGAACTTAATTAGTTAAAAATAGGTTTAATATCAATGTCTAGTGCCTGTGTTAATTAAAGAAATTACTACTTTTGTTTAATTTACCAAACATAACCACATTTTAGACAAGTGATATAAAATAATAAATATATTTTTCCTTATATCCTTGACTACCTGTCTTGGGATATATTTTATAATCACTATTGCTTTTCTTTTTCTGAAATTCCATTTCATTATATTTAATTATCTTTCATATCAATCAATGTTTTGATCTTAGTTATTTTTTTTTTGTTTTTTAATATTTTAAGAAAGAGTCCTCTTTCTTAATATTTCAACCGTTTCTTAACGTTAGTATTATTTTCATTTAATTTTAAATACCAGCACATTATAAATATCTAGTCAGTTATATTGCTAGGACTTATAAATATTTTAAGTAATATTTGATAAGAGGAAAATGTTTGCGTAATAATTCTAAACAGAAGATTTAGACTTGATGTTGAACAATACAAGGTAAAATATTTAATCAAATGTGCATGTAATTATATATATTACCTCTAATTAATACACATTAAACTCCAACAAATCATTTAGATCTGTTAAAGTATCATCCTTTAATTCCTTTCTTAAAGTCATAAAAAGTAGTTATTTAAACAATAAAAAAAAACTAGCATATTACGTTAATTTAAATAATTGTTAGCTAATTATAAAAAAAAATGTTTCACAGTATTTAGATGTTTTTTGTTATAATTCATGTTAGTTTTATTCTAATCTATACAATTGATTATTTATCGGATATGCCACATATGAGCTCAATAAATGAGGGTAAATTAGCATATTACGTAATTATTTTAAGATGTAATACAATAGCTATACAGTAGCTCAATTGGTAGAGCGACGTGACGGTTTGCCAGAGGTCAAGGTTTCGAATCCCTGCCCGTATCAGTGAATTTCATTTTATATTTATTAAAAATTTAAATCATCTTTACATGTCTAAACATGTTTACAGATATTTTCGAACATATAAGTAAATACTTTGTAATATATGGCAACAAGTAATGGCTGTATAGAACTTTCTCTGTAAACTTTCCTTAGCCGATATTGTGTTGGTCAGTGAACTGTGGCGCCAGTGACATCAAAACTCGCTTGGCCAGTTAGGTATACATAGCTTTTTAAACCATTCAATTGATTTTATCCTGTATTTAGCATAAAGCGGAAAGTAGCTCATGATAATGCTTAATTTGTAATTATACGAATTTAATTAAATTAATAATGAAGTTCACTTTATAATTTTATTTATCTTTTATATTAATTAATTTGATCAAATAAATGTCGTTCGTGTTAGAAGAAACTAAACATCAGTCCTTGACCGTGGAATGAAACGGGATTATCAGATTACAATCAGATAATAATTAATTATTCTTGGATATATCTTTTTATAATCTCCCATAAATCGATGTATAGTTTGTTATTTTTTTCTCTTCTACACCTGTTTTTCCCTACTAATGTATATGAAGCAATCCGTCACGATAAAACCCAAAATCCGGGCGTTGAACTCGCAAGTAGGTACACGAGTATGATTGTGTAAATTTATGATGAAAGTGATAATACTTTTTACATATTAAAACTATTTCTAGAGATCCGCGGAATAGTGGTTTCACCGAATAACCGAATACTTATTTACCGAACGGAATTTTCGGCCGAATTATTCGGTTTACCATTTTATTGTTTGGTTTATTTTATTTAATGTTACATGTGGCTTCCGGCTAGATTAATGTGTTGATTTCTGGTTAGATATATTTTTTGAGGTTTAAAAATAAATGCCGATCTAACATTCAAAATAAATGTTAACTATACTAAATACCAATTGTAGGTTAGGAATGATAAAATAAATATGTTGACTTAATAATTTTCGAAATAAATGTCGATTTAAAGCTTAATTGCTTTTTATTATTAAGCATTTTTATTATTATTAAGCATTTTAATTATTAAGCATGACGTATAACATAAATCTTAGTTTTGTCTTTTAGTTCTTTACCGTGTAGCCAAGAAAATATAAATACTCGAACCGAATATATTCGGCACCAAAACCGAATAATTCGGCCGAATACAAATAGTGAAAAATATGTCGAATATGCCGATACATACATCGACATATGCGTGAATTTCAAGATAACGTTATAGCTCTTATCTTCTGTTGAAAATAATTATATCTATGTACATATGTATAAGTAAATACTGAGTAAATATTGTAAACAGATGTTCATTATACTTTTATAACGAATATTCAAATTCATTCTATTTGTCTTTCACTCGTAAATAAACATCAAATCAGTCGGTTATTATTTCAGAACGCAAAATTCTATGCTAAATATTTGAACAGTCGCAAAAGCCAACGAGTATTTAATTTGTCAAACAGCGCAGTTAATACAATATTGAATAGTGTCTGGGCAATGTTTATTGTTATCAGGATAGGAATAATACAAACACATTTCTCACTTGCTATATATATATATATATATATATAATTGTTTTTAGGGTTCCGTACTCAAATTGTAAAAAAGAAACTCTTATAACTTCGCCGTTTGTCTGTCTACAGGGTATATCTCATAAACCGTGATACAAAGTTTTCACAGATGATGTACTTTTGTTGCCGCAATAACAGCAAATACTATAATCAAAATAAAATAAATTTTTAAGGGGCTTCCATACAAAAAATGTAGATCTTTTGCTTGGTTTTAATAACGGCAACAGGTAGGCGCTTGAAATGTTCACAGAATATTTAGAATATTATTATATTTAAATATTAAGAAGGCTGCAATATTTTTTTTATTTTTAAATTATGGTACGGAACCCTACATGCGCGAGTCCTATTCGCACTTGTTATTCATCACACTTTTATATCATCAGTGAACTATTTGTAATCATTTAAATAAATTTATAACTACATTCAGTAAACAAAATACCTTCAATATTTTATTTGCCAGTGAAATTTATTTCTACCGGTTTAAGAAATATGTTCTAATAGGTCATCCTAATACCAAATTGGTTCATTGTGTTATTTATAGTGGTGTCGAAAATAAAGCAAATAATTGATTTTATACGTTTTTTCTTTTTTACTACTATTTTATTAAGATATTTAATAAAGTTAAACTATCTTTTATTGTACTGTTATTTGTTGGTTTTAAAATAATGATGAATATGAAATTGTGTATTTAAAAAAATATTCATAAAAAGATTTTCGTTTTACGTTTTTTTTGTAGTCGTAGTACTAATAGATATGTTACGTATACATAAATGTACTCTATTTACTAATTATGTATTTATAGAATCTACAAAATATTTGCATTCGCATTCAAAAGGAATGTCAAGAAGAAGAATCAAGAATACAAAAATGTATTCTTGATTTCAAAGAATACCATCACATCTGTTACCGTTCGGTGAGATCGGATACGCTAAGAAACAACAGTACTTTGCTACCGGTGACACACATACTAAAACTGACCTAGCGTCAATAACCGCGCCTGTACCGGTGTACCAGTACAACAACAATACACTATGGTTCATTGGTTATTTACAAAACAGTACAATACCAGCCTCAAAATACTCCATAGGAAAGGCTTGCTTTTCTATTATGTAACCCTTTTTGTAGCAAATATTGGGTACCTATTACCAAATTATATACAAGGTAGCTTTGGAAGTTAAGCTTATTGTATATATATATTATTATTATACTCCATATACTTATACTATAAAATAGTATGCAAAATGATTTTTATTTATTTATTTATATCGAGAAATCATAACAGTGAAATACTGTAAGAGGTAAGAGAATAACATTGTTCCAAGTCCTTATAAAATCTAGTTTATAAATTTATTATATCAAAATGTATAAATAATAAAAACCCTAATAATGATTTCAATATATAGTAATGATGCTAAAAATAAACCACAATCCAGATATTTTGACTGCGGTCATATCTACACATAATGGTGTTTTGCAGTGTCCGTCCTGTCTTTAATGTCTCATCAATTAGGGTTGCCTTCCATGTAAATACATAAAAGGACACCGCTTGAGCAATTAGTTTAAGGGTTGTCAATAATACAGTTTTTTTAGTGATATTATTTAATAATTATATTGATATATAAACATATTTTTGTTGTAAGACTTTCACGTCATATTATCGTGATGTCATATCTCTAATGTCCCTCTTCTAAGTAGTTATTATTTTATGAACACTTATTATACATTTCTAGTTATATTGTATTTGTAAATCATCATGTGAATTCGTAATGAGAGCTTGTTTTACGAAAATAATATAAATTAATTACCTTTCTTTATTATAATATCTGCCAAATAAATGTAGTTTTAATAACTGTTTCGTAATTTTCATTTGTAAGCGTGAATGCAGTGATATCGAAATTCAGGAGGCTGTATTTTTAGAGCTTCTATAAGGTCTAGAAAATAAATTAAAATGGGTACAATATTAAAATAATTTGGTTATAATTATATTGATTAATGGCCGGTAAAGTTTCAAGGTTAAAGTTTAATTAGCGGTGATTTTTAAATAATTAAATTACTTATTGAAGAAATCGATCAGGGAAGCCGATTACAAGGTTACGGAGAATCGCCCATATAATAAAAAAATAAGTAGTCAACTAAGATCCTCATAGGACGCATTAAATAAAAACAATACTAGAATACTATTATTTCATTTTATAAAAGCCTTAGTTTGTCTAATTTGTAAATAGTAATAATAAATATATAGGTTATTTGTAATAACTATTTATAATCACCGAGCTGTCATCCCTGTTAATAATTAGCAAAACAGGATGTTCCGGAAATCGTTTAATGTCAAAACCGCGGTCAAGCTATCTTCAATTGTCTCATAAAATGTTGTGTCAGTGGTATCCCCACTTAACCCGTCAGTGCCTGTCTTTTATGAACTTTAATTGTCCTAAATGCAATTCGAAGTAACGTACGTAACGTATGCAGTACGATGTAACATACGTAAGTGTGCAATACGCAGTATGTAGTATAAATTGAGGATTAATGTGTACCTACCCGACTAATACTAACCTACCTTACCTAGCTTTAGTAATAATTGTTTGATATAATAGTATGTAGTACCTATTCATGTATAGATTATTTGTATGTTCTGTTTATAATAAGTTTGTTGTTTAATATTGTTCGTTTAATAAGTAAAAAAAATACTCTTTGAAATCATTTTTCTTTTTTTTTTTTTTTATATGTTAATAAAAAAGTATAATGAACCAATTGGGTAAACATACGGTACCTTAATTGGTATGTAGGGGTCGTGAGTTCGAATCTCAATATTTAAAATTTTATAAGCTTAACATGTTTATAGATATTTTTAAACATAATAACTTTTATTTAAGATGTAGATATTATAAATACGACCTAATTGTTATACAATATTAAATTGTTTTCCTTTAGATCGTGACACAAACAGGTACTAGAGCTATGTTATAAAGAATCCGATCACATTTATAAAATGTAAAGTCGTGCTAAATATTATGCCCAGGGTCATGATAACTTGTATGTATGTTTCGTCTATTCAATAAAATGAAACAATATACTCTTTTTTTTTCAAATCGTCTTTATTGGAACTGAGTTATTTATACGTTATTTTTTATACTTTTTTTTTTTTTTTTTTTTTTTTATATACAAAACTAGGTTAATGCTTGACTACATTCCACCTGATGGTAAGTGAAATGTAGTCTTAGGTGGTAAAGCGCATTAACCTAGCAGCCTATTCACTCTCCTCTTGAAGACACCCACATTATATTTTGCCGGAAATACCGACGCAGGCAGATTGTTCCAGTCCTTCGCTGTACGCACTAAAAAAGATGAAGCATAGCGCTTCGTTCGGACAGGTGGAGTGTCCACAACGTAGGGATGGATACCCGCCGTGCGTCGGGACGTCCGGCAAAGGAACGGGGATGGGGGAATTAGGTCGTGCAATTCCTGCGCACACTCACCAAAATGTATCCTATAGAATACTGAGAGGCTAGCAATTCTACGCCTGTGTTCAAGGCTGTGGAGTTTGGCGTCAACCAATTTAGGGTCGCCAATAAGCCTCTTTGCTCGCCTCTCAATTGAGTCCAGAACCGCAAGATGAGTCTTTGCGGCACCAGCAAATATGTGGCCACAGTACTCTGCACACGACCGGATCTGTGCTTTGTATAATACAAGAAGCTGTCCCGGTGTAAAGTACTGTCGCACCTTCGCAAGTACGGCAAGCTTTCCTGCAGCTGCTCTTGCTCTGGACTCAATGTACCGACCAAAGTTGAGGTTCGAAGAGATCTCTAAGCCTAACAACTGAAGCCAGTCACTGTATTCCAAGGATACATTCTGGAAGGTAGGAGCCAAGGTGAAGGGGCTCCTTTTGGCGGTGAACAAACACGTCTGCGTTTTGGTGGCGTTGAATTTGACAAGATTGGCATTGCCCCATGCGGAGACTGCCTGAAGTTTGTCATTCAAACGTTGCACCATGGCTTCTCTTTCAGACTGTACTTCATCTCTACTAGCCCGAGAACTTGGCAGATATCTTTCTACAACTGTGCTGTCGTCTGCATACCCATAGATACCGGGCTTCAGCAGATCGTTAATGTGCAGCAGAAAAAGAGTTGC
This sequence comes from Napeogenes sylphis, assembly GCA_959347405.1. Lineage (NCBI taxonomy): Eukaryota > Metazoa > Arthropoda > Insecta > Lepidoptera > Nymphalidae > Napeogenes > Napeogenes sylphis. The sequence continues at coordinate 20,133,665 of OY365788.1, read as the reverse complement.
AGAAAGAACGGACCCCTGAGGTACTCCGGCATTTATTGTCAAGGGTTCCGAAGAACACCCGTCGACAACAACACGGAGAGATCTCTGGCTCAAAAAGTCCGTTATCCAGCCAATCAGACCAGGAGATATACCATACGCTGAAAGCTTGCTTAAAAGGCTCACATGCCAGACCCTGTCAAAAGCCTTCGAGACGTCCAGAGAGACGGCGACCGCTTCTCCGTTCCTCTCGATGGCTTCGCCTAAAATGTGTGTTGCGTACGCTAGAAGGTCCCCAGTGGACCTATTTCGGCGAAATCCGTACTGTCGGTCACTGAGGAGATCGTTACCTTCTACGTACGCTAGAAGCCGCGAGTTCAATACACGCTCCATAATCTTGCAGAGTATGGAGGTGATTGAAATGGGCCTATAATTGGCAGGATCGGCACGGCTGCCTTTTTTGGGCACGGGTTGCACGTTGGCAAGCTTCCAGGATTCCGGCACTTTTCCAGTCTTGAAAGAGAGGCGATACAGACGTGTCAATACAGGAGACAACTCAGCTGCGCATGTCTTGAGCAGAATGGCTGGTATACCATCAGGACCACTGGCTTTATTCACATCTAAACGACACAATGTTCTCCATACCTCTTTGTTCGTGATGCGGATTTCAGGCATCGAAATACCGCAGTGAGGAAGATGTTCTGGAGAAGCATTGCCAGTGTCTAGATGCGAATTCTCAGCAAACAGAGAAGCAAATACATTCGCTTTCTCTGTTGCAGTGTGGGCCAGGGATCCATCAGGCTTCAGCAGAGCAGGCAGTGAGGGTTGGCAGAAGTTCGACTCGATCGCTTTGGCAAGAGACCAGAAAGCTCGACTGCCAGTTGGTGTGACAGAGAGCTTTTCGCCATTCTTAACGATCCGATCAAGACGAGCCTTCCGCAATGCCTTTTTATAGGACTTGGCAGCTTGGTTAAAGGCTCTCTTCTTTGTACTTACATCCGGAGTTTTGCGGCTTCGAGCATCAGCCCAAATGAGGTATGCCGAATGTTTTCGGTCATGTGCATGACGACATTCGGCATTAAACCATGGGCGAGCTTTGCCACCGATGGGTACGTCAGCAAAAGGAATAAAATACTCCATTGCCTGATGCACCACATCGGTTATAGCATCCGCGCAACTCGACGGATCCAAAGAAGAGAAGCAGACCTGCCGCCAAGGATAAGACGCAAAAAAGTGCCGCATCTCATTCCAATCTGCTGACTTGTATTTCCATACTCGCCTAACACCATGTGGTTCGAAAGCTGGTGGGGAATATGTAAATACAGATTTCACCAGACAGTGATCGGAGGTTCCCAAGGGGGACGTGACCTCTACACGATACCTGTCCGGATTAGTTGTCAGCAGAAGGTCCAGGCAATTGGCTGTATGGCCTACCACATCTGGTACCCTTGTCGCTTGCCTCACCAGCTGAAAGAGGTCCAAGGACAACGCAAAGTTCCGCGCTTCTCTTCCAGCATGGTCGGTCTTCTGGTACGGGAACAGCCAGTCCTGATGACAGGCATTAAAGTCCCCCAGAAAGACGAGCTGCGCCGAAGGGTACTGATACAGAGCCATATCTGCAGCCTCACTGAGATACTCAAATAAACGAGTTGTCTCCTGGTCACCGCTGTGCGAACGGTAGACACAGGAATACAGGATTTTTTCGTTTCCTGTGTCCACTAAAACCCATAGGGAAGAAAAAGTGGGGTCTTCAAGGTGACGGAGACGCTGAATACAGAGGTCGTTCCGCGCATACACACTGACTCCGGCCCGTGAGCGAAAGTTGTGCTCTAACGAGTAACCGGGATAATCCAAGTATGCAGCGCTCAAAGGACATTGTATCTGCGTCTCCGTCAAAAAGAGCAAGTGCGGCTGCTCTGTCTCCAGGTGGTGGTGGACAGCTAAAAGATTTGAGTGCAAACCCCTGATATTAGTGAGGTGCACTTTATATGAGGAGGAGTGCAACCGCTGTGTAACCTTGTTCCTTTTTCTTAACTTTTTCATAAAAAAAAATAAATATAAAAGTGAATAGGGATGGGAAATGGCCGTTGAACGAGACGGTACGTATCGAACCCGACGTCGAAATTGGTGATGTCTTGCCACTGGGAGGCTAGTCTGGAGACTGCGGGGACGCCCGAACCCCCCCAGGGATCGCCATCGGGCCTCCTCGTCTGGTCGCCAACTAGCACGATGGAGCCACCCTGGGATTTTTCACAGCTGGCGGGGCAGCCTTTCGTGGGTGGCTATCCCACTAATTGGGCCCCCAACTATCTGCGGGCGGCCAGCGGAAAGCCGTCGCTTCGGATCCCGCTACCCTTCTCGACTAGACACCCGACAAAACAAACACCAACCCGACGTCAGACCGGTTCGCCAACGCACCGCAACTGTTCAGACCCATTTCCCATAAACGGCTTCATCGAGCAACGTGCCGGAACACGACTAGGTCCCTTTGCGGCACGACTCTGCCCGATGGGTGGTAACTTTGCCGGCGACCGGATGTTATGGTCTACCACCAAGTATGGTCTACCACCAAGCATATATACACTGATAATAAAATCCTTTAGTTATGATATAATATATTTTTTTAAGATTAAAAATGTACAAGTGTGAGCCTTAGTTAAGGATGTCTAATTATTTTTTTAGGCAGAAGAAACATTGATCAAGCAAAATTATATATTACGAACATTTGACCATAAATTTGATATAAAAACAAGGAAAGGAAATTAATTATTATAATCAATTTATTGTAAGAGGACAAAGTTGTTTTGAAAATGGATAATATTATTCATAATAATACTAGCTCTCTTTTCCCGCCTTTGTCCGGGGTGGACTACAAATGGTTACTGGACGATAATACGTACATAACTACAGATTGATTTTATTCATTTTTTGAACTCTTAAACACTAGTTCAGGTTTTCTTAAAACATAAATAATAAGAAAAAGTATAAAATATTAACAAACAAGTTTTTTTTTATTTAAATAAATCTGCTATTAATGATTAATGTGCAAACAAAATATGAATCAGAGTATTTTTTTTCTTCTTTCCTCAATATATGTACATTTTTTATAAAATTATACTTCATATTTCCTTATTAAAATAAACCTTTATAACTTGTATAGAATAATTATTAATACTTTCGTTATAAAAGTATATGTTCTATATTATTTTATTTTAATAATATAGAACATATTATTAGTTTTTTTTAAATATAAAAATATAGTCTATCACTTCAGAGCTGACATACAATCAAAGTCGAAATAAATAATAATCTGTCGAATATGTACTTACTAACTACATCTCAAGTTAATTTTAACCATGTTTTGTTTTTTTAATTCACTCTTTAACACTCATCGCCAATCGTAAAATTATTTACGTGTTTTCATTACCAGCATATCTATCATCTATTTCATCGCCTGTGTATTTAATACATACTAGCTGTGCCTGCGACTTCGTACGCATAGATTTCGATTTTGATAAAACGTATCCTTTGTACTTACCAATGTATGTATAAACTATAAACATTTAAACTGGTAAGCTGCAATGGTACGATAATAAGAGATTATTAACTTCTTTATTTGTTAACCGATTATTGAAAAAAAAAAACAAAATGTAAAGTGAATCCCATGACAATATATTCCCGAAAACTGCATCCAAATCGATTAACCCGTTTCTGAGATTAGCGTGCACAAACATACAGACATACAGATTAAATGATAAAACATTGTTTTGGGTTCTCTTGCTCTTATAAAGGCTCCCTATGACGTTTTTTTTTTAATATATTCCATGTACAGAAATAGATCAGTGATAATTTTATTATATGTATAGATTTCAGTACCTACGTCAGAAATTAAAGATGATGTCAGTACTAGGCTAAAAATCTTAGTAGGTATCTGAGATTTTTTTGACGATTTTTTTTACATTGTATACAATGTGCAAATTACCAAACTAACTTAAAAATTAGACCTTACTTATTAACAAAATATTTAGTTCAGTATTTAATACGAAATACATACATTATACTGAAACCTTCCAAAATCAATATGCAATCTGAGATTACAATCAATCGTAATCTTCCTAGAATCCATAAGTTCTGTTTTGTAATTTTAATCTTTAGTTGCTTAGGTATGACGAAAATAAATTATTAAAAAATATATTTCATTTTACATTTCTTCATGTCATTTTTGACAGGTAAGAAACGTTTAAATACGTTTTAAAATGTTGTTTCACATTAGTTATTGAAACTCGATATCTCAGTAGTTTTAAATTTTAATCTTAGTTGTCGAGGTAAATGGCTCTTTAACTACCAATAAAATAAAACGATAGTTTACGTTATACGAAACACCCTTCTCTAGTGTTTTAAAACTTCTGTTGAAATGTAGATAACAGCTGGGAAGCCTAAAATGTCACGAAACGCTTCTGGATTAATGACATGAAGCCAGACCTAAGTATTCAAACACCCAAAAATATCAGACACACAAGCTTAGTCTCGCGTTCCATTACGTAGACACTAAATTATAAAAAAAAAACAATAGTTTAAAAAACTAAAAAAAACACGCTTTTATTGCTAACCGAACTAAAAACTAGAAAATAATTTTTAATGACAAAGAGTATAAAATTACAGTAGTAGAAGATCGAACAATTAAGCATAGTGAATCGCCTTAATATAAAATTTTAATAAAATTTAAGTTATTAACAGAATAATTCAATTCTGAGTAAAAATCGTAGGGTGCATTTTACTGTGATTCATAACTATCCTCTCATAGATAGTTGCTAATAGAATGATTGTAATACCTTAAATATCGAGCACCCCACGCTTTTTACTCAGAATTGAATTATTCTGTTAATAACTTAAATTTTATTATAATTTTATATTAAGGCGATTCACTATGATTAATTGGTCGATCTTCTACTACTGTAATTTTATACTCTTTGTCATTAAAAATTATTTTCTAGTTTTTAGTTCGGTTAGCAATAAAAGCGTGTTTTTTTAGTTTTTTAAACTATTGTTTATTTTTTATTTTTTAGTCTGTGAGAAACTCATAAATTGGGAAATCATTTCATTACTTAGAGCGCGCGCAGATCGCGAACTAGCTCTATCTCTCTTACTCTCCCACAGAGGATCTATGAAAGAATTTATTAATCCTGGTGGTCCTAATAAGGATAATGGGAAACTTTTATCAAATTATTGCATTGTCATCGGTCCTTGATACGTGTGCAAAGTTTCAATTTAATCGGATCGCTGGAACCTGGTGAAAATTAAGCTCGAAGATTCCGTTACATTCATACATACATACATACAACCCAAGCTAATAAAAGCGTGTTAAAAAAAAAATCTTCATCGAAAAGTATATACTTTCCTAGTAATAAATTTATAAATCTCAAGAGTGTTTTGTTTTTGTGAAAGTGCTAATCTCTGGACAATTCGGATATAAAAAAAAAATAAATGAAAATTAAAAATTAAAAAAAAATGAAAGAAAGATGTTGTTTTATTAGAAGAAGAGTATTATTATTAGAAAGGACGTATACTTTAAAACTTTCAAGATTTTAAGTTTAGACCTTGAAGTTCGCCTAACCTTTAATCTACTGAAGCACCTGGATGAGGATTATTTAAGATTTTGAAGATTTTAAGTTTAATTTCCAACTTCATAATCTATTATATACATAAGTACTTATATTAGGTTCTTATTAAAGTTAAGCCTGTCTGATAAGTAAATACTCATTACTTACACAAGACCAGCTCCAAATAAAGTACATATATTTCTTATCTATTTGGTTATAGTACCGTTCACAAAAACATTTAGTAAACATATAATAAATTAATTATCTTCAATGTATAGCTACTATAAAATGTTATATGCTAGTTGGTAGGTATCTCAAACACCGTAGGTATCTCAAACTTTTAATCCACGTGTAAATGCCACTCAACAAAGTTTGCTGACCTTCCAAAATTGTCTTTTGTTCTGTTGGCAATTGGAAATTGAAAGTACGAAAATCGATCGGTATATCAGGGTTCGTGTGGTATATGATAGTGTGTATATACATATATATCATATAAAGTTATATGTATGGAAAAGTACTATATGTTACATATCCTATTTTGACGCTTCATAATAATTCCCAAAAGAAATCTAGACTGGTACTATTTTTTTATTACTAGAGCACACAAGTTTGAAATAACAATTTAACTACTTTAAGAATAAACAATTTCGTTAAAATGTAATATCCGAGAAATAATATCAGAATGTGCTTATAATTTCTCACATACACATTATTATTTCAAATAATTATTCATAATATTATTACTTTGTTATTTTAAAATTATAATTTTAATAGTTATCCAGATATATGAACGAAACATACTTTTACAGGTCATTTGTTTTCAGGCAATAAATAATAACTCGGCAATTGAGATAGGTTTTGTACGGAATATCACTAATGATAATAATGATATCACTCCACTATCGATTTTCTTATTATAAGTGAACTCTATAATTTGTATACATTTCGAAGAAGCTTCAAGGAGACTTGATCCAATTTCCTTTATTTGTATAATACATTTATTAGATTAGTCTATAACAATATTAATAAACAAAAATGTATATATATACGAGTTTTAACGTTAAAGATAAATATATTACTTAACAGATTTTTTAAAAATATATCTATAGATCTAGATTTCTTGTGTATAATAATTCTATGTTTTGATTATACGATTTGGTATACTACATAAAAGCTCTTAGTAAGAGTACCTACTGTTAAATTAAAAATTAATGCCAAATTAGAATAAAAAAAAAAAAAAACACAAATAACCGTTTCCCCGATATAACACATGATCTTGTTATAGAACGATGGTTCTAAGTCATCGTAATATCTTATCTATTTTCCGAGATGTTCAACCTCAGCACTGACAGATAATGTTACCGCTATTGGATTATTAAGTCTAAATTTTCATCTAACGTCATATTGGATTTTGAAATGGTTTCTTAAGAGCCGGTTAAGCTTTGGATATATAGATGAAGCCTGTTCAAAGATCGTTGAGAAAACTCTACTAAATCTTAACAGATATGATCCTATAAAAGCAAGTAATAATAATAATATCACAGGACAAATTACACACATTGATCTAACCCCTAACTATGCAAATTATTTGCTTGTGTTAAAGATGTTCTATAACGATACAAATACATAGAAATAAACGACCAAATCCAGATATACAGAAATCTATGCTCATCACATACGGGCCGCAGAATCGAACCTGAGACCCTTTGCGCCGATATACGAACGTTAACCACTCGACCAACGGGGCAATTAATATTATTATCATTGTGCATATAACGCAATAATAATAAATTAAATGTTAATTCTAGAGAGTCGTATTTTAAATGATCTAAATAATGAAGTGAAGAAGCGTTCGGGATTAACTGAGAACTTTATTTATAGTCAAAGTCCAAGGAAGTTGTTATCTTGTAGTCATAAATAAGATTTAAACGTTATTTACTTCATTAGTACGATTAAAAGTTATACGTTTGAGCGCCGCCGGACGGCCTATAATGGTTTCTGCACTTGCAGACACAAGACAGATGGGAAACGAATTATCTTAAATTATGTGTAGCATCCTTTTAGAAATTAACAGATATGATTTTAATAAAATTCTTATTTAAATATAAAAATAAATAATAAATTGACACGGGTAGGAAAACGAACTCGCGACCTCTGAGAATCCTTCCCGTCACTCTACCAATTGAGCTACCGTATCTCAATTGTCAATCGGATTCAATACGCTAATCGTATCGATTTCTTTTTTGTTCTATGTTTATTTAAAATTTAAATGATCTTAACATTATACATGGCTATACATGTTTATAAATATTTTTAAAATTAATCCAATATTACATATTTATGTCTAAAAATTTAGACGTTACTGACTTCAAATAATTGAAATAAAACGTTGATAAAAACAATATTCCTTAATAGTCAGTTCGAAAATAGAATAAATTTATCTCATCTGAAAATACTTTTATAATTGCATTATTTTTTATTTACCTAACACATTATATATCTGCTACTATGATTTTAAAGTATGCCTCGACACTTTTATATATATTTCATAAAGTATATATAATATTTAATGAATGTTATATGCCTGTATGTAGTTACATCTGTCGCTATATTTATATATATATACAAACAGACCGTAATGATGGTCTGTCACGGATGTAGTTGTTATTATAGGCCTAATTGTTTCTCTATGAAATGAATTTTCATTCGTTATTCACGTGATACCCGCATTGTTAAATGTAAATTGCGTATGTCATTTTCTGTTATTAGTTTGTTTTGTACAATAGATAATGAAAAACTTTCGTTATTTTAAATGAAGCAATTTAGAAATGTATATATTCAATTCTGTGGCATTTTTAATTTAGTTCATATCTTTTTTTATTCATATGTTTTTAATATACTAATGTATTATATAATGTTATGTAATGTATAAATGTATTATAAGTTTTAAATACGGTATAGATAATTATCTGTAAGTTAGTTCTTCGTTTACAGTTCGAAATTTTACCTCTTCTAGACTTCATTATTTTAATCGCTTCGTCCGTCAAGTGGTTAGCGCAGATGCCTAACGGATAGCTAAGCAATGGGGATAGGGTTCGATTCCCAACAGGGCATAGATGGTCTGTATTTCTAGGTTTGGTTGTTTATTAAATATATTTTCAGTATTTATAATGTGTATTTCTATATATTTGTATCGTTGTCTAACATCCTTAACATAAGCAAATAATTTGCTTATTTTAGGGATTAGATTAATTTGTGTATTTTGTCCTATATTACTATTAGTATTATGATAATAATAATATACTTTTTTCAAATAATAGGCATAAATTATTTTAAAATTATTTATTTTTAACTAATTAATGTTTTTTTTTTAATTTCAGGTAAGAAACTGAATGATGCTTGAGGTAAAGCTGAAATCTAAAGTCTATATATAACATTAATCCGACACGTGTCGAATTACTCAAAGAGTTATCTCACTTTACTCTTTTCAAAGTTATTTTGGCACTTTGTTCCTCCGTTCCATTTTACGAGTGATAAAAAAATTCTGTAAAAATGTTTGTATTCTAGTTATACACCAAAAATATGCGGAAAAACTTTAACTTTAGCATCCTTGAGATATGAATTGTCGAGTTACCTAATTCCTACTTCCATTTTCCGAATGGAAAAATTCACTCAGCTTACTCCATTTTACGTGGCTCGGTTGAGACGAGAAGGGGCGGTGTCGGCCACATAAATAATCGAGGGCTCAAGAATTTAGTCGGAGCCCGGTATCAAAGGGAAGTTAACAGAATTGATCGCGAAGGGCAACCCGTGGCTTCGCGGTATTTGTATCGCCTTTGTAACACTGATGGCGAAAACTGATAACATTTTCATCTTATTTTTTTTAATTTGTGGCTTAATTTTTTTTTTATATCGTTAGCATATGCAAACATTTTAAATTTAAGTGTTCCAAATATTTTAATGATATCGAATTGTTAATAATTTTCGTGGCTGACTGTTATGCAATCATTTGAAATCAAAGAATTTAAACATTATTTGGCTTTGAGAAAGCTAAGACCTAAAGTCATAAATCCTGATTCAGGATCTAAGCATAAATTTCCAATTGTGCTGTCAATGAGTGGGCGCCATCACTGCGTTGAGTATTGTTTATCGTTGCTTCATATTACCTTTTTAAAGTCTTCATTGAAAATAACTTGTGAATATATAATTGTAATTTCAGACATTTTGTTTTGTCTTATCTAATAAAACTTGGTGCATTGGTCAAAACTTTTGTAACGAAAGTTTTATAAATACAGATGCATAAAATCCAATGACGAAAATATTTGCATTTATGTGTATTTAGATATTTAAACCCATAAAAAAACGGGGTAAAATCAGAAACATTTAAATAGCACATCCTGGTCATGAGAGACTGGGCTGCCTGTGTACAAAATTTGACTCTTAAGCCTTTAGGAGTGAGTTATGGAGGGTACGGACAGACGGGACAGACATCCCTGACGATTCCATAAAGTAGCTTTTACTACTTAATAAATGTCACTTTTTTATCTTTTAATAATATTATCTAATATCTTTTATCAATTGTTTCTATGGAATTGACGATCTCTCCATCCGTCAATTGTCTGTCTGGTTGTAAGTTTTAGATATAGATAGCAGCCCTAACTCTTGATGTCACCAAAACGTTCAGCTTAGCGCGATAAGAGATGAATCTAGTTCTACTCGAGTCCTAATATTTATGGTCCTGATATTCTCTGAGTCCTGTCTGGGTCGATAGTTGACTGAACTTTAAACGCTGCATTTGAGGTGCAATCAGTGTGTTCAAAGTTATAATATTATTGCCATTAAATTCTAAATCTAATAGAAATTCCGCAGGATATTAGATAAGTTCTAGATCATTCTCAGTGACTTAAAGTCTAGATATAATATTAAAACGTTAATGTCTGGCAATTTGGTATTTACACATTGGCAATAAAAATGAACTGTAACAAATGTCTGAGTCATTTTATAAAATGTCTTGTATGTGTCACGCTTAGGTTGCCTAGGTTATATAATAATAATACAGGACCAATTACACACATTGAACTGACCTTAAGTAAGTAAATTATTTGCTTGTGTTAAGGGTGTTAGACAACAATACAAATACATAGAAATACTCATTATAAATACCAAGAATATATTTCATAAACGACCAAACCCAGAAATACAGACATCTATGTTCACCGCATACATGTCTATCCTGTCAGGAATCGAACATCTTACTATAGGTATTTATATAATAATATAAAAACAGTATAGTACGAAAATAATATATTTTGACTGCTAATTCATCTATTGCGCTTTTTTGTATAGACTGTAACTGGAATACTCCCGCAGTGCAGCATAAAAATAATTAAGTATTAATTTATTGGGTCAATTGCTATATTTATTATTGAGAAGATTTGATAAAAGAAATAGTCTTAGAAAAATGAATGTGAAAAATAATGTGCGTTTCCTATCCAGAATTTCCCTAAAATTATGTTTAAAAAAAATAGTATATGTCTGCTAAAAAAGGTGGTCCCTAGTCAAACAAGAACTGTTACATAATATTGAACTTGTTTTTCACGTAAATATTCTTTAATCTTCTTAATTTAGTCGTGATTTAAACTTAAATTACTGTTTTATCATTTATTTTATAATTAATGAAAAAATAATTCAATTTGAAAAATCAAAGCCAGATACTAATTATAATGAAGACGATTGGCCCTAATTTTATGTATTTTACATTTTATAGCATCCTGTTTCTATTACGTAGTTATAATGTTTAAACTCCTAAGGTAACGATATTTTTCTTTCTTATCTTAAACAACAAATGTTTATGATAGAAACAAACACCTCACGAAAATCTTAAAAAATATACTTAAAATACAAGTAAAGAATATTGAATTCATGTCAACATTTGATAAAATTGATAAAAAGTAATTTATTGTGGACTTTAACCAAAAAAATTTCTAATATTCTCTCTCTTTTTGAATATTCAAATAGACTGAGCTTGATAACAATAAAACTTCAAAGACAGGAAAAAGTCCGTCAGTCAATATTGTCACATACATTTTTCTATAACTCAATTCGGATTTATCTACGGCCATACCATCTATCTATATCATCTAATATATATTATGAACTATATTTAATTCTAAATTTACCATCCAAGGCTATTTCAGTTTTCTTTTTTATCTTACAGCTTCTGAAACGTAATTAATGACCTCTATATCCGTTATCTTATTACAGTATTTTCCTTTGTGCTTTTTGTCCTTGGACCTTTACAAATTAGGATGGGTGTTATAAAAGAAAAATCACGATAAGACTATCCCATACATGTCGGCCAGCATTCAACGAACCAAGGTAACTTTCCTCGAATACTGATCTCATTACGATAGTTCTCATAATTCGACACCCTCAGGGTGAAACGTAGGACAGATAAGGCTTTGCGACTCCGTGCAATGAATTGATTCGTCCGAGGCCATAATGGAACTAGATTCGAAGATATTATACATCACCCGAAATATTCTTATTTCGGTTGGTTTATATCGATACATGCTAATTTGCCAGAATTTCTGATCCTCGATAAGTTGTACGGTTTTCAATACGTTTCGCTGAGATATAGATAAGGATGATTTAATGTACAGTAGGTGGAGAAATGCGAGGCAGGGACCATACAGCATCGCTCGTGACAAGGAATGAGATTCTGTGTTGGGTTTGAGATAGGTGCGCCATGGAAGCTATTACGGGTGACAAATTACGTAGCTGGTGCGTGGAACCACATGTTATTTTCACAGGATATATACGTATTTTAAACTTATTATTTGTTTCATACAAATATGTAGATTAAATATACTTGACGGGTGACAAATTACGAAGCTGATGCGAAGATACATTCGAAAAAAAAATCTGAATATAATTTTAAAGCTCCAAAAGAAATAAGGTTGTTAAAATGATGGTTGTAGTAAAAGTTAAGATCGTACATACATTTCTTAAATCGGTTAGTCAATTAGAGTATATGTATTGCTTGAACAAGACCCGATAATGCGGTTGAAGCCCCGCCTTCGAAGCTAATCGAACGATTTCAGACTAAGGATGTCAAAATAAAAATATTTGCTTAACAAAACTTTGATGTGAATAAAAGTAATAACTACGTATATAATAATAAGAATGAATAAAGCAGTACGTAAGAGTATCTATTGTGTATCTATTGAACACTTTTCTGATGATTCGAAATATTTAATCTCAAAATTACTAGAAAAAAATAATGTAAAAATAAAATAATAAATTAAAATTAAAAAATTGAGGTCAATCTTATATCATAATGAATAAACAAGTTATCTTGTAATACACTTTTTGGTATATATACATACATCTGTAATGTCGTATATATTTATATATACACAATTTCTCTTTTCATTATTTCCAACTAGTTTCCTAAACCGAACGTTAGTTAAGACTAAGAGATTAATGTTACACTTATCTTCTGAATCTTTGGTAGCATTGTTAGTAGCATATAGTTAGTAGTATATAGTAAGTAGTATCCCAGGATTTCCTCTACTCGTTACTGTCAGTAATTCGTGATACTTGGGTAAACGCTCTGTAATGTCTACTATTAAGCTAACGATTTTGTATATGACTGGAAAAGTACTTTATCTTATCCTGGTCATTATGATAATATAATACAAAAAAGATATATTAATAAACGTACCAGTTTTTGTATGTCTGTGCGTGGGATCAGATTTATTAATATGTATGTACATAAACTGTTACTATGAAATAGAGAAATAATGATTTTGTAATTCTGTTTGGTTCAATCGATTACAAAATTGGTATTTATGATGTATTGTTTGTATTAATATTAAGATTATTTCTTTCATGCCATTTTCAAATATTGAACTATTAAATTAAATTCTCTAACAAAAGGTTATAAAAGTTATTTGTGTATTATTAGTGATGGAAACAAGATTATTTATTCGAGCCTCTTGACGTAATAAAATTAAAATAATGACATGTTATTAAAGAAAATTGTACATCCCTATAATTAAACCTAAATACAATGTATATCCTTATAAGTAAACAAAACAAAACACTCTTATATTTCCTATACTTAGCCACGCTAGTTAGTGTTGCTAATAAGCTATAAAACAATACACATTAAATAAATCTTGATAAATATTTCATGGTATTTTATATACAAGTTGCTTAACTTTTTTTCTTAAAATAAATTACTCGTCAAGATAAATCTCCCGGCTCAATACTTCCATGATAAGAACCTCTTAATGAAATACGCTTTACATCGCTACAGATTTACATTACCCCCCGAAGTGATGTGTCGTGGTTCGTTTATCAGATTAACTTTATCGAGTGTTCCTACATTTCTAATGTTTTTACTTATATTTCATTATTTTGAACGCTATATCATTCGAGTTGCGTTAAAAATGAGGTATGAAATTTAATTTGTTACGGCTTTTATGGTATGTATGTGTGTGTATGTATGTATGTGTGGTAGCTATATTAATCATACTTGTGGACATTAATCATGTATTGTTGCGTGAGGCTGGGAGACTCGCTGGTCCTGTTTGTCGCATTTTCGACGAAAGGAGACGAGGGACGTGCCTGACAGTTTTTGGTAAACATTACTCAAGCATTAGATTTGAATTTGATCTGACATGACATTTATATTTCTGCTTTTTGACGGATTCAATTTGTTGTCATATCTATGTTATATAACGTTCCTTAAATATAAATCCGAAATCGATTCAAAAGTTAAAGGTTTAAAATTTTGTTGTTTTGTTTTTATTATATTTTATACGATTATAATTATTGATTTGTTCAAATACTATACAGTACAGTATTAAAAAACTTATTAAAGAAACGTAGTGTTCTGAAATTTGATTGATTATTATGTAAACTTGGGTACATTCGCCTCGGTGGGATCGTAAAGTTAGCTCGTTTCGATGCGCTGTGGATTTCGGAAATTGCTTCTACTTTGTCTCACCCAACACTTTTTGGGGACGAGACATTTATTTTATGAGAATGTTGCCATCAGAATACGTATGACCGGAATACGTTTTATGGTAACAGGAATCAAGAAAATCCCACCAAAGATACTAAAGTTAAACTGTGAGAAAACATATATTTTCCAAACCGTAAACGCTTAATGTTACTGTATACAATATATATTTTATATTATCCTTTAAGTGTAAGGTTTTATTAAGCATTCACGGACAGACATTTCTTATTGAAGACATTAAATTCTTGGCATGGAAATCCTATTCAGTCTCTAAAATCGTTTCCACTGAACTTCTTTAATTACTTTTACCTTTGGCCGTTGAAAAAGAATTTTACAGCAATCCAATTATGACGGACTAAGGTTTTATTAATTTTTTTAAGCCGATATATCTTTATGAAATTTTATTCACATATATTCATGTTCATATAATTTCATTTGTTTTATTAATTTTATAGTTTTAGTATGCTATGTAAGAACGAATTTTCTTTTTATGGTTCTATTTTAGGCTTAGGATATATATTATATTTACTTACAATCTGAATAGTTATATATACTATACAGTATCCCTTGTAAGAGTTTTGACGTTACGAAAACTATGAAAGTTTACCAAATAGTAAAATCAAAACATGTAATTATTATACTCTATATGAATCAAATTATATTAATAAATTTAAAAAATCAAAAATCAATCAATCATTATTAGATAAATAATGTAATTATTATTAATTATTATTAGATAAATAATATAATTTTAACTACGTAACGTCAAAACTGGTACTAGGAGTACAGAATACAGTAGGTATAATACTTACATGTCCAGTGCAGAACAGAGTGCTTTAGTCTGTGCAAAGATTGTATAGAATTGATTGCGTTCAAACAGTCCACGTAGTTATGAAGACGGACGACTAAAAGAATTTAACTCGATAAAGTTCTGTTTTTACTCGTTCATCACACAAGTAAAGTTTATTGACCACTGCCTTGCCTCGCTCCACTTTGAACAACTTAAACTTGCTAAAAGCTATGGCACCCGAGACTCTTTTTCCCGTTTTATTGCTAAAGTTCTTTCATACGTGTCTTGGAAAGTTTAAAATAAGATTAAAAATATTTGAAGCGGCCCTTTTCATAGAACGTGTGTTAAATTGTAAAAGTTTTTTTTTTTAACCTTAATAAAGATAAGCTAAAGCGTTTCTAGTTTTAAACTTATATCTTTTTGGTTTGAAGTTATATTTAAGGGAAATTACTTAATGATTAAAGTATTAGTTATGATATTGTCAATTGTTATATGGCGTTATTTTTTTTAGTAGTGAATTGTACATCGTCCTTCAAACAACCTCTTATATGTATCATAATAATTAAATGCGAATGGTAGCAGTCGTGCAAAAAAACAACTTGCAACATCTGCGGCCCTGGTAGTTAAAATAAAATACATACTCTTTTATTATGTAACTATACCTCTGATATATGCAATAATCCACTATATATAAATTATATATAAGGTATATGTGTATATAAATAAAATTTAACTTCTTAATTTAATTATTGTTACTTAAATACTAATATATTTTTAAAGTTAATTAGTCCATCTTTAAAGAATAATTCGAATTATCAAAAACAAAAGTAAATATAATATATATATAATAGTAAATTATCAAGCCCTCTAAATCGCTGAAATACCAGAATGCAACAAATCTCAGAGCCATTTGAAAATATTTCTAGAACAGCTGCAGTCTAGCTTCACGTTTATTTAAGTTAAGGCATCTTAAGTGCCGGTTTCCTTGGTTGGGCACATTGCCAGTGCCGTGATAGTGCCAGGGCCGGTTGTTGCTGCCACTGCTCTTAACCTCGCCTGACATCGTCCTAACCTTTCATTTCATTTCATGTTTCTGTATAGCCTTTACCCGTCGCGTATTTTGCTTGAATTTTTATTTTTATTAAAAGTTGTAGTTTTTTTAATGTTTTAGTGATTTGTTTTAGTTTTATTTATTTTATTATATTTCAGATATTATTATGTTGTTTAAAATTTTAATATAATATTTTTTTCAAGAGATTTAGAAAAGAAAACCGGTCTGAATTTATGAAAAATACAGTATATAGTAAAGTAAGGTAATTATTATATAAAATAAAATCAGAAAACAAAGAAAGTATTGATTTTAACATTATTCTGATTCTCGTGTATGGAACCCAGACTTCCTTTATAGATTTGAATTAAAAAAAGTAGTCTGAGAAGAATAACCACTGTGTATCTATGAGGTTATTGAATGGTTACGTTCATCAATCGTCAACCCGGTTATTGCCCGGGTTGTCAACTATTTTAAATAGTTTCTTAACATGTAAGTTCGTATTCTACACATCACCCCTTAACACTTTCACGTAACCAAAAAATTACTTTTCATAATATATAGTGATTCGCCGTTATTTTAATATCCAAATGTTTTATCCTTTTCAATTTACATAATGGATACATATTAAACAATCACGCTTAATAATTAATCTACATTTGTATGCTATTAATAATAATTTTTAAGTGATTATAATTTACATACATACACACAACAATCTGTTTAACTAATATACATTAAAAACAACTTTATAATTAATTTTAAATTTCACTAGTGCACTGCGAAAGCAAATTGAAGTCGTCTTTACAAGGTTTTCCTTCAGATTTAAGAATTTCTTAAAGAGTTAACACAGTTTCAATGAGTTGCCAAGTTGCAGTTAGTGGGAGAGCCAGCCTGCATAATGCAACTTCCAAGACTCGTCTCCAGTCTCCACTTCTTTACACCACTCGGTTTAGTCTGCCGCATGAAACTTTCAGCTACATAAGTTTCATATATGTCATTTGCTTTTGAATTGTAAATGTGACGCGATAAAAGACTTTAAATTTTTCATAAAAATATTTTGGAATGAATTTTTAAGCATGCGTCTTCATTTTTTTTTTATTGTAAATGTCAACGTGAAAAAAGGTTTTAATCAAAAAATAATAATAATCAGGCAGTCTATATATTTTATGTATAATTTATATGTTTGAACATCTAGTTTATATTTTAAATATTAATTTGATATAGGAATGAATTAGACATAATCGCCTGGCAATGGCCGAAAAGCATGTAGGTACTGGCACTTCAAAGTGTCTCTGAAGCCAGTCATCAGCCAGTCTAGTCTCATTAGAACCGCATTCGTCTGTCTGTGAACTTAATTGCTCGTTCTATACCTGTCTGTCTGTCTGTCTGCGATATTGTATGAAGGCTTTGAAATATTGCACATGGGGCGTGTTTTGAACAGCTAGTGATTAGATGGGTACTTACCGTCCATCAAAACATTACCGTGATGGTACATACAAACATACTTATGGATGTAATTATATATTTATGTATAAATGTTGAAGAAACTCGGACTTGATAGCTTACATGAAGTTACAGACGCGATGGCGGACAATTATTAGTTTTAATTACTTACATTTTTAAAAATACCTAAATATTTTTGAAATAGTGTATGAATATTAATTTAAAATTCTTTAAAATTGATTCATGATTCGGTGATTCATACGAAATTGATATTGGTTACTGAAAGCTAATGTCATCCAAAGCAAGGGCTCAATATTTCAATTGGCAGAGCGATTCCCAGAGGTCCCAGGATCGAGCCCTGCTCATATAAATCAAATATTAATTTAATTAACAATGTAATTAGACTATATAATACCGACTATATATAAGTATGTGTGTTTTTAAAACACACATTAAATATATATTGAGAAGCGGATCCTTCGATTATATATCCTAAGTGTAAGTATTTATGTTGAGAAATGGATACGGAACCCTATAAATGCTATTAAGGATATCTATAATGTCTTCTTTATCTTTGAATGTCGTAGATTTGTCTACATCGAACATACATAACATGATGTTAGCGTGATGTAACATTAATGTTCCGAGATAAAGTTCTGTCACAGACGAATTGATTATAAATCGATTTTCTGTGGCTTAAATTTGATATTTAAATTACTATAAAAGTATTTCATCCCTTTATTTATTAAATGTATAAACCACTTTTTTTTATCACTTTATTTAAATGGTTTTTAAACGTTCAGATTTATAATAATTTTGTGTTATATATGTTTTTTACTTTATCATATATTCTTATCGTAGTTTTTATAACCTGATATAAATTTTAAGTTTGAAAAAATATCACGTTAACAATTTTTGAGGAAGAGGTATTTTATTATGTATTGTAGGTTTTACAACATTTTAGAAATATGTAGGACAAATCTTTAACCCAGCTTTTTCAATTTGAATTCAGCTTATATATGGATAATATAACACAAGGCTCGCACAGAATGTCAGCTGGAAAAACAGTTCAATTAAAAATTTTCGACATAGGAATATTGTGTTATACGTTATAAATTTTTACATAACTTTAGAAATAGGACAAATCATCAACCCAGCTGTTTTATTTGACACGAGGGTCTCATGGAATATCCGCAGAAATAGGTTTTTCCACGTTAAGAGTCTAACCTAACTAACTAACCTAACCCTCGTTCTTCCCATTTCACCATTCCTGCACTCAAGGTTGGCAACGCATTTGTAAATTATGTGGTAGGTTCCCACTGGCAATGGTGACCCCACACTGACTGGTTACTGGCTCTATCGAGTGAACAAAATATATACCAGTATAATAGGGCGGCCTTCAATGACAAATTAATAACTATAAGAAGGTTAATACATAATACACATAGTAAGGGAGTTGTTCAGTTATATACAAAGGCTCCCAGGCGTATCGGAGTTAGTTATAATGTATGTCACGAGTGTGGCGCAGCCAAGTTGGTCGGTCGCCGATAGCCCCCGGGGTGGGTACTATATTCAATTGTTATTAATTTATATCATACTATAGATTTGTATGGGAATTTCAATGTATATAGATCATGATTTTTACTCTATCGCCCCGTTGGTCGAGTGGTTAGCGCAGACGCCTAACGTGTCACGGCGCAATGGGGCTCGGGTTCGATTCCCGGCAGAAACATTTATGTGATGAGCATAGATGTCTGTGTTTCTGGGTTTGGTCGTTTATTAAATATATTCTCAGTAATTATATATGTTTTTCATTGTTTTTGTATCATTGTCTAACACCCTTAACACAAGCAAATAATTTGCTTACTTAGGGGTTAGATCAATGTGTGTAATTTGTCCTGATATATTTAAAAAAAATATATATAATTTTGTGATATAATGTATTAATGTTTATGAAAGTTTTACTAACACCTTTTTGCATATTTATTTTTGTTTTTTTATTATATTACGTCAAGTGACTATGAACTCTGTGCCACTATTTGACAACAGACAAATATGCATTGAACATGTCAACGTTCACGACGAAGTAGTGTGTGGAATGTTTCGCATCGTAGTGTGTGTAATATTTTTATCACAAATTTAAAATATTAAAAGTGCGTTATTATTAAAAAATATTAGCGTTCTGCACTTCTACACATATACCTACTATTAGTGTGCCAAATTTAATACTCCTTAAAGGGGTGCAAAGGGCTTCACGTATTGATTCCATTAGCAGATTTATTGTTTTCAATTTTAGAATTATTTCTACTAATAATTTATATTAATAATTTCAATAGCACTGCGGAAGTTGAAATATATCTAATGCCTGGGGGAGGTATTACGTGCTCGCTCGCGGCTGGTCTTTTGCCGTTTAATTTGCGGTCCTCCCTAGAGTATTGCTTGCTTATGATTCTTGCCACAACACTACTGTCTTTTGTATATGTATAACTGTCTCGTATTCTCAGTGTTCCACTCGTCTGTCTGTCTAGACTTGTATTAAAACAATATCAAAAGTGATATTAAATTGGTCTCCACAATTGATATATTACTGATATTATGTAAGAATATGTTGTCTCATTGAAATTACACAGATTACATGACACTTTTTATTCGCAGTCTTTTTTTAATTTATACTTACTGTTATTAGCATTATATTACCTCTAAAAAATTTAATAACGTGTCAAATTCACTGACAGCCGACTTGCGGCTTCTTCTGCCCTTTAAGGCTCGACCATCGAAATACCTTAATTTACATGTAAATTAGATATTTCTGAACAATATGACCGTTATATCCTTTCAAGAAAAAAATCTCGAAAAAACGGGAGTAATTATTAAATTTGCATCGCTGAAATCGCTGAGAGGTGAAAAAATACGGAGATGACTCCGAAGTACATCATCGGATCGCTGACAGCGACACGTTCTAATAGAAAATTTTCATATTCATAAGGACGTGTCAGATTTGCATATAAAACGAGCAACTTGCCTCCCGCTACGGCTAGTTGGAGTACCCTGTTTTCTATCTCCTTGTACGGGTGAATTCGACCAAATCCGATATGGCATAACTAATCTCGGAATACCTGTTGTAGTAAGATTTACTTTCGTCGAAGTTTTCGAAACTTTCGGCGAACTTTTCGATACAGCATTGGATGTTCTTTATACATCTAAAACATTTTTTAATAGGTAATATATCCAACGTTCAGATAAATAGTTGTAAACTATCAACTGATTATTGTAGATGGAATAACGTGATGATGACTGCATTTTAGTAAACAAATACTTCAAGCATTCCAATTTTATTTAACGGCTTGAAGAGCATATTTTTTAACGTTAATCCATTCCAGTCCATTAAAAATACCATAGTTTAAAATAACTTTTAATGGCATGTGATGAAACAGATAGTATCTATATTAATGACTCTAAATATATCACAATCTACTAGATATGACGTCATAAGTATTAAGCCGAAGGATTGAGCGGATTAATTTAATCTTTTATTTTAGTTTAATCTGTAATTATTATATTATTTGAAATCGGACAAAAAGAGATCACATTAACTACCATTTCGTCCACATATACTTATCTCAACCATACCAATATTTTTAAAAGACCTTGTTTCAAAATTATTTTTTTCATACTTAATATAATCTCTAAGGAACAAAATGGTTTCCAATAAGGAAAGTAAACGAGTCTGTTATTGTTTTCTCTAGCAAATCAAATGGTCTAATTGATACATCAAAAAATCCTGTAAACCCTTTCTTTCTTGATAAAAGTAAGGCTTTTGACAACGTCCGCCACAAAAACTTAAACAAGTTTTTAAACTCTAACTATGGTATACGAGGTCAAGCAAGTCATGGGTTCAAAATTCCCTTCTCAACCTTAAAAAAAACCCTTCTCAACCTTTACAGTGAGAAGGAGATGTCTCATAGATATTAACATAAACTAAAAGCGAAGAGCGTGCAACAGGGCAGCGTATTTGGATCCACTATTATTTATTATTTATATTAAGAAAATTGTTAACATTTCTACAGATACTTATAGACTTTTGCTGATGACATATCTGTTGTAGGAATAATAACAAATCAAAAGAAAAAATACTATAAAAGAAATCATTCAATTGCTTCGTTCTTATTTTACAGTTATCTAGAAAGAGAATAATTAAGCAATTTCAAGAAATTATATATTATTTATTACGACAAAATTATGAAAGATACACAATCCTGGAGAACAATAAACTATACACTATTCAGGGAGTTATAAGTAGATAGAGTGAGCAAAAGAATAAATCTTTATGTTTATCTCTTTAGGCGCCTTACAGACACGGTAAGCGAAAAAAGCGCTTTAATGGCATACCATGCGTTTGTTGTCTCGTCCCTGTGGTATGGAATTGTCATTTGGGGGTAATTCATTCACTTTAAGTATCTGTTGATTGGACAGAAAAAATATATGAGAGCTATATTTGGAGTTGCCGCTGTAGAGTCATATGAGCCCCTGATCAAAAAAAAATTAAGTTCTTGTAATGTCATTCTTAAATATATCATATATATTCGCCGTCCGTCCAAATATAAAAATCTACCTTTCAATAACTTTAAAACCTTGAAGGACTCTGTCTTTGTGTTTTATTCACTAGTCATATTTTGATTTGATATAGGAGATTTGGAATCTTTTTAGGTAATTTTTATTGACAAATTGACGTCACATACACTAAATTAAAGTTTTATTTTTATTATACTATCTTCTAACAAATTACCAGATCAAATATATTCATTCTTTAAAATACAGCTGGTATGACACCTATTAATTAACTTACTTATCTTAATAACTAAGCTAATTACAGCTATATGTAATTGAGTACTAATAGTAAAAAATAAGTAAATTTCTAATTCAAATAGTTATAAAAAACGTCATAATGCATGCGGCCGCCATAAAAATTCTCACGGATATATTAAGCGATTGTAATAAGAAATTTAATTGCCTTCAAGTGTATATGATTGTTGATTTTAATTAAATAATAACATATATACTGAATTATTTTAATTTCATGAATATAGTTTCATAAAATCAATAGATAACTATCACGTATTAATTTGTGATAACAGGATTTGACATTAAGACTAACTGTTACGAAAATACTATGACACTTTTAAATCGTCGAATTAAAATCTATTAACGTATTTACAAAAATCTGGTAAAAAATATATTATTTTTTTTATTATTTATGTATAAATTATTCTAAATAACTTAAACTACGAGTAAATGTAATTTTAAATATATTTTTTCAAGTATATCAATTCATTTTGATTGGACTATTTCGAAAACTGTCATAGTTTCCGAAACGTCAAAAGTCGTAGTAGGATACAGATGTAAAATAGAAACTGTTAACAGAAATTGAAAAAAAAAAACAAAACAAGCAATTACAGTACATAAATTTTCTCAACAATTGCTTTGGACGCTTTGTTTGCGATTTTACATTCGTTTTTATATTTTCACGGAACAATGGAAATAAATTGTTTGTCGTTTTTATATTCAGGAAATATATATAAAGATAATAAAATCGATAAATATATTAATGGTAATATTATTATTTATGATAAGTAATAAATAGTAATATACTATATAATATTAAATATGATATCAAAAACTCTGTAATTGAGTGTGTTGGCAAAGTTTCCTAGTTTACCTTTGAAGATTCCGTTAATATTTTCCTTTGATTCATATCAAACGAAAATTACCTTATTTCGTATTTGAGTTTCATTTATATAATTTATTTTATATCCAATTTATTTTTTAAATAAACCGAATGATTTATATAAGAACTGTGTATTTTTGTATATAACGAAGTTTATGTACATTTTTAATACATATGTAAATAACGTATTTCTCAAGGAGAGTAATTTCTTTATTTAAATAAAATCAAGAAAAACCATGACAATGTGGTTGCGGTGAATGCATCTGGCATTCAGGATTGAATTTGAAATGAATGGTATAAACCTTGTATTCCTTGAGTGAGATGTCTTCCAGGTCGGCGAGTTTGGTTATATGTTTGTTTTTGTACCCGTAACGTCAAAACAGTATTTATTATTTCGAACTGTTTATAGTTTGATGTAGATATTTTATATTATATAATATTTGTAATTGAGAATATAAAGCATTCTTATTTAACAATGTTTTGGATTAAAGGTAATTATATCATATGATTATTTTTATTAATTATTGTGCCTGCTTGTTTTAGGGTTCCGTACCCATAGGGTAAAAACGGAAAACTTTTACAAGACTTCGTTGTACATCTGTCCATCTGTTGCCAGACTCTCATAAGTCGTTATAGCTAGACACTGACAGTTGAAATTTTCACAGATGATATATTTCGGTTGCCACTATAATAATATTTATATTAAAAACAATATAAAATAAATATTTGAGGGGGACTCTTTTAAAACTAACGTGATTGTCGTATTTTATAAAATACGGCATAATTAAATTTATGGTGGTAGAGAGAAACCTTCATGCAAGAAAATAGTTATTAATAATTTAATCTATAAAATAGTGAATGATTTTTATTACATTTAATAATTATAATAAAAAGAATCTACATATCAATTCTCACACATTCATTCATTTATATTCATTTTAAAAACCTTAAATCATATCTGTATCAAATGTTCCGGAACAAGAGGATATTTTTGTGGCATTTAAAAATTTGATACCTAAATACATAAAAGGGCGAAGGGATGAGATTGATGACGGTAAACAAAACCGCCCGCCTCGTGTTACCACCGCCTTCCCTTCCTGTAGGTAATGTTCATATCACAAAACAAACACCAAAAATGAATGTATATGTGTTTTTAGGAATCCTGCAGAAATTTAATTTAAAAAATAATAAAATTCAAAGTATTTACACATTTCATATTTCATATAATTAAATTATAACAAATCGAACTTTTATAAAGCTCAAAGATCACTCAATCACTATTCACACCTTCCAGACACACACACCCACAAGACACACACACCCACAAGACACACACACCCACAAGACACACACACCCACAAGACACACACACCCACAAGACAAACACACCCACAAGACAAACACACCCACAAGACAAACACACCCACATGACACACACACCCACAAGACACACACACCCACAAGACACACACACCCACAAGACACACACACCCACAAGACACACACACCCACAAGACACACACACCCACAAGACACACACACCCACAAGACACACACACCCACAAGACACACACACCCACAAGACACACACACCCACAAGACACACACACAAACAAGACACTCCAGTTTTTTTCTTAAGTCAGTATCACACCGTTATTCATAAAGTTGAGAATCATTTACCAATTTATAGCAATAGATTCCCACCAATTGCTTAGAAATACCATCAATGCCTAAAATGTACTGTTACATTACTGATCAGATATTCAATATTACATTGCAACAAATTGTAATATTTGCTATTTATAACAATGCGGGTATAGTTTCTTTCTAAATAAATTTAGCGGTGAATAAAAGCATTATATCGGAGTAATCACAACTCATGACTCTTGTACACTATCAGATGGAATCACTGAAATATGTATTTTATGATATTAGTCGCTGCACGCGCCAGGTCGTGTGAAAAATCTTATTTTCTACCACAATACCCCTCGTGACTCTAGATACGATTTTGTCTAAAGATTAATACTCTGACATAAATCCAATGATATTTATACGATACGGAAACGGTTAAATTAAACTACTAGAAATCTGACATTAATGTTTCGGTTTCTATTTCACATAACCAATGTTAAATTTAATAATTTCAATAATGTATTGAATAGAAAATGTATTCAAATAAGGTTTAATTCTTCATAAACTTTTTGCTGTCAAGTGTTTCAAATGAGTTTACAGATACAATTAAATTAGTAAGTTTAAAGCTTGAAATTAAGTAAACAAAGTATTGGTTGTATAATCTGTGCAGTGCTGTGGGTGAAGCTGCGCGGGATGCTTCAGCCTCGCTGATAATACGTGCCAAATGCTAACATGGCCAATTGTTACTACCAGCGCTCTTATTTCTCTTGGCTTACCAAAAGTTACAAACTTTGTCTCGGCTTTTATAAATAGAATTGTTTGTATTGGACTGTTTAGTTCAAAACGATAAATAAATATTTATTTATTGAAGATCTCTTTATAATAATAAATAAAGTTAATAAGCGGTTTTATATAAATATTTTTGGAATACAGTGATATTATAAAAGTAGGTAGTTGAAAATATTATGGAATCTCACTTTTCTGAGTATTATTTTTTTATATGATTTTGTGATATTTATGATATATATACACATGATATAAGATAATAATGTGTTTGTGTGTTTAAGACATTTAATTAATTAAAATATTATAATTACAAAAAAATAGGGGATAAATAAAGATGTACATAAATACAGCCAACAAAAGATTTATCTCCTGTTACTCTTAAAAATTTCGGTGAACGCAGAGATAGTCAGCTATCTGATACTATAATGACTTACTTATCTTGTATGTCCAAACAATGACTTTATCTTTCATTAGGGAGTGTCATTGTTGAGAATAATAAATTATACCTACCAGTGAGTTTTTGGCGTTATATGTGACGTTTTAGGTTACAATTATTATTAATTGATATGTTTTATATATTAAGTATTTTTTTTATTACCGATTAAAAATATATTACGGAAGTGTACAAACCACTCTTTTGAAATCCGTAGACGCGTATCGTAAAAGTTATTTTAAAATATGCCGTTCTAGAACATGCAGTTATTTTGTTTCACGCCTGAAACCGAATCTGGGATCTATCATATCAACATTTATGTAGTAAACATTGTTTATGTTATTATGTGCATAATAATAATATATATAAGGACAAAATATGAAATTTATGTATGGGAATTTATATTAAATATATTTCCTCAATATCGATAAAAATAAGTAGGAAATAATAAATATTTAATAAGCATCCAATAAGTAGATAATAATAAGTATCTTGAGACTTTTTGCCGGAGTAACTTTTATCTGTTTGTGATGTTTCAGACTAAAGTAAAGTTTCAGACTACGTTTCTACTAAAGCTATTGAATCTGCAGTTCTTTTATTTTGTGAAGACTTTGTTACAGACAGACAAAAATAAATAGGTACTTACTATTATTATGGCTCCTATAAAAAAACTCCATTATAAGTACTTTGGCAACATTCTATTTATTAATAGCATGTTTATAGAACATTTAAATTTGTTCGTTTATATGTCTGTTTCAAAATATACTAATATAATAAAAACAATTAACTTTGTCAAAACAAAACAGAATAATAAAAGCTCTATAGTTTATTTTATAAAAGTAATATTCTAAAAGAGTATGTAACTAACCGTCAGTGAAATTAAATTTTCGTTGTTCGTGTTTGTGAATTTGTTTGTCATATTTATGTCAAAGCAAAGTCATTGTATGTTGTCTGTCAACAGCTAGTTGAGTTTAATCTGCCCTCATCCGTTAGTTTTTCTTTGTGTGGAATGAGGGAGAAACAAATATTTGAGTAACCTTATAAAATATAATGTTTGTTGAATACTAATACTACACTTTACAAGGTATTTTTTTCTAATATTGTACGTTTTTTTAGATTTTATCTTATATCGAGAATTGAGATTATAGATGATTTAAATAATATAGTGGTATAATATTATGTTAGATAAATAATTAATATTCACATATATTTTGCTGGGAATATTACAATTAAAATAATTGTAAACTAAATTCAATTTGATAAATTGAATGTGTGTGTGTTAAATAAAATAAATAAAATTTGCTTTTTACTATTTCGTAACTTAATTCGCCAATTGATAAATCTGAAACGTTTTGAAAATTGTCTATTTTGTATTCGGAAGAGAAGTCTTTTGGGATAGTCAATACCGAACACGACAGCGGTGGCTTCCCAGAGCTGATATTACTGAAAGAATATTACGCTAAAATACATACATTTATGTAATATGTATGCATGTATGTATGCATGTATCTTTGTGTGTCGCCTTCCACGCAGCATCCTGCAGATCTCGTTAAAACTTCTTCAAGCGATCCCACGACTGACATTTCTTTATTTGTAAAATACAAATAATAACGTGTGCATTTCCCTTGTATATTGTTTATTTTTTTTTTTAACTTTAACTTTTTTTTTTTAAATGAAATTAATATAATACTTTCTTACAATGAACGCATGAATTTTTCAGATTAAATATAATTGTATCCATCACCAACTATAACATATTTTAAAACAAAATAATGTATATAAAATTCAACAGCATTCATAATTATAGATTTAAATTACCGATTTAAGTTTCAAGAACTTCACTATTTAAGGTTATCACGTCAGAGAAAGTTAAAAGCTAATTGCAATACGAACTTATAATTAATGATTTGTTAATTTCAGTAAATCCACACCGACTTTACACAGTTACAATGAAAACATTTAACCAGAGTTTAAAACTGGGTTTAAAATAATTTAACAATGGCTTTTATTAATGAGAAAGCCAGATGAGGATGAGGTAGCAGATCAGGCTTATACAAAAGTGAATATTATTATTGGAAGCTCTAGTGATCCTTGGGGTCCTCAGCCCGCCTCTTCCATGTACGTTCACTTCACAGTCATTGTCACAGACTAAAATCTCCCTTGATAAATGTATTCAAGATATCCTGATTGTCTTAGCGTTTGTTTTTACTATGGCAATCGACAGATTCGTAGGATTCTCATTTAAAAGCTCGTCTTTTATTGTAGCTTTTGCAGATTTTGTCCATTTCATTTGGTTTTAAATACGTATAGCGAGTGAGCCATTGAGATCTGAACAAAAGATTTTTTTTTAATCTTCATGTCAACATTAGAATAGTGACAGCTTTTTAGGGAATAAGTTGATACCAACAAAACATATAAGATATAATCTATTTATTAGACTGCCCCGTTGATTGTGTGGTTAGCGCAGACGCCTAACCTATAGCGACTCGGGTTCGATTCTCGACAGAGACGACATGTATGTGGTGATCATAGATGTCTGTATTTCTGGGTTTGGTCGTTTATTAAATATATTCACAGTATTTATAATGTGTATGAATTTGTATCGTTTTCTAACACCCTTAAACCAAACAAATAATTTGCTTACTTTACTCGACAATTTGTGTAATTTGTCCAGATATTATTGTTATTATATTATTATAATATAAATGTTCTTTTAGTGTTATTAACTTAACGGTAATAAAATATATATAAGTTGATATAAAATGGAGTATCTTCATAGTTGTGAAGTGGAGTCCATGTCCGTTTTCACCGCCTTTTCCATGTTGGTATCTGAACCAACATCGTTAGTGCTCAGCTTGTCTTAGAAAATAAACCTTTTAGATTTAATATTTTTTATATTACTTTCTTTATATGCTGTGGTTTCGACAGCACATTTTGCTGTAAATTTTCAATATAAAATTAATTAAATTGTTTATCAAGCGTAGATAACATGCAAGGCTTCATAAATAAAACATAATTATCGCAATTCTAAAATATATATTAGTATTTTATAGGAGTATGCGAGTCCTTCATTTTCCGGATTTAGAATTTATATCTATAGCATATATCCAAGTAGTTTTTATAATAATAAAAAAAATAAAAAGCCTTATATATATAATAAATATATAAATACATATTAATGTGAATAATATGTAAATTCCTTTTGAACTGAAATTGTAAAAGTGTAATTCAGTGAGGTAATTTTTTTATCTTAATTATTCACTTTGGTCTTTAAAAAAGTAACTGCTTTTTAAATTATATACATTTATATTTAAAATACTTTAAAATATTTTGAAATGTCTGTAAAAGATCTTGGGTTAGGTAGTTTAGATGCACCACGCTTCCTAGGTCGTATATTTTCGACATTGAAAGACCTAAATCCTAAAGCTTAGCTGGGAATTAAAGTTTACACAAGAGATGAAATACTATTCTATGTATAAGGTAGAGTACTTCTGTACCGTCTAGACCAGGGCTCGGCAACCTGCAGCTCTTAAGTTACATATGTAATATTGACGAATATGATAATGTTTTTCAAAACCAACTAAGGAAAAATGTTGTTGCTCCTACTTGCATTTCTAGAACATTTTGATGACCTTCTGGTGTGGTGGTTAATATCCCTGGTTACTGACTATAAGGTTCTGGGTTCGATTCTCACTCTTGACAATTCTTTGTTCGATACACAGATTGTTATTTCATGTCAGATGTTTGTAAAGCACCTCGCTACACAGGGATAATAATCTATAATGCGGAGGTTGACTTATTATTATTTTTTTTTTTTGCCAAAACTCAGTTTACTATACTATGTAGCCACGTTTATAACATTGTTAATAAGATGCAGAACTATTCTAAGAATACGAATCTTTGTAAAGTGACATTAACACAATGGCTACTTTCCCTAAAATATCAGGAACTAGAGTGGCCTTTGTTTTTTGTGTTGATTTTACATACGCACATAAATGCTCACACGCACATACAAATACACACCACAATCTCTTTCACACATACTGAACATAAATACACATATATCAACACACACATATAGATAATAAAAGAAGACTTCAACCTTTTTGTGTGTATGATGATTAGAACTTTAAATAAATAATTATAATAATAAATAAAAGTATTTAAAAATCGTTTCGAATTAACGTGGTTTTTGAAAATTAAAATTTTGTAATTTGTAATTGTTAAGTCTTCCGACTGAAAAGGTTGCTGATCCCTGCTCTTGCCAAATAGTAAAGTTAATATTAAATTTGTACACCACCCATATGTATGGATTTACTGGATTGTCTAACTTTACGTTGGAAAAAATATTATAAGGTACAAATTATTGTGATAGTAAATATTTGACTTTTAAATAAACTTAACATAAAATTAAATGATTATGTATTAAAAATATTCACTGTTTGTTATCTACAGATAAATTCTATCTCCATATTCAGAATACATATGCAAATAGGGACATAACTGAAATATACGGGTTATAACCATTGTCAGAGCGTTTAAATTGTTCGTGAATGCGAGGCGCGGTTTATAGAAAATCAATTGATGTACAGTAACCAATACAACTAGATACAGCTAGATACAGCTAGATACAACTAGATATAGCTCGTGTACGGAAACTGGTAGGTAGTTTGCGTTGTAAGCCTACACGTACTTCCGTTCCGTTAACAAATACTCCACCGCTAAAGCTTCAATGGTCTGTGCTTGCAACCGCTTATAAATTTAAATGAGTGTTCCGTACGCGTTATCTGTAAAACAAACATACAATACCTGTTGTAGGATTATATGGAGAATATAATGTCTTTAGGTAATATTGTATATTCAATGTATAGGACGGTCTGTTAGTCTAATGGTTTTAGCGCTAAATTTAAGGTCGTCGGTTCGATTCCAATTCTGGACAGTTCTTTGTGTGGTCCACTGTTAGTTGTTTCAAGTCTTTTTTTTTTTTTTTTTTTTTTTTTTTTTTTTTTTTTAACGTCTGGAATCCTCATGGATACACACCTCCATCCTGGGGAAGATGGAAGTGGTTATGTGAGACTCTTACTCACTAAACCAGACGGTCAACACCTCTCCGTCGTAATGGAGCGCCACGGGAACGCTTGCGCACACATCCGCGTTGCTCCGACGGAAGGCCGCGTGAGCAGCCACCACCTCCATGGAGTGACGCGCCCGGTTGACTTGAGCGCGTCCCACTCCGGGGCTTGTTGAATGGCGAAGGGCTCCCCTGCCCTCCACCCAAGCCGGCCGAGCCAAATCAGGACTCCCTCAACAAAGAAGGTGTCCCGATCCGACTCAACTTCCCGGGGCCAGACCCCGTCCGAAAACGGACGTGGTCCAGCCAACGAAGCCCTCCCTAGGAAGAGCTCCGCCGCCACCTCGCCCGGACTAATCATCGTCAAGCGCTATTGTACCTGACGATGACTATTCCGGGCCATTACCCTATCAGCGCAACGGCCTCCCCCTCAGCAAGAAAGAGACCGCCACGTACCCCCCACACAACCACGGGACCGCCCCACAGTCCACTCTGCGCACAGAGAAGTACCAGGGGCGACCCCGCTGCTGTCCCCGGTAGAGAGGGCCTGCGCCCTCCCACCCTTAGTGCCCAGGAAAAAGGCCCGAGCCCACCTCGCAGACAGACCACCCCGAAAGGCAGCCTGCCCGCCAGCCAGCCATGAACCGGGCACAAACCCCCATGGCCGACCGCGCCGAGTATTAGCCAACGGCTAATGCAAACCCAAAGGATCACATTAACCGTTGTTGCCCAGGGAGCACCGACCCGTACCGCTTCCGATGCCACCGGACTAATCCGAGCAACAAGGGAAACAGACGGGCACACGAGGAGGTTCCCGGCGACGGCCCCCAGTTGTTTCAAGTCTGGGTATTTGGTATAAAACCTCGGGCACAGAGAATATTTCTCTGATGCAAGAGTTGTTCTTTGTTTAAAAAATAAAAAAAATAAAAAAATAAAATAAAAACACGATTTTTTTTCTCCTTACTATTATATCTTATAATGTAGTAACGAGATGAAATCTGTACGTGAATTATATATTTTTAAAATAATGTCGACGTTTTAAGTACGTGACAGAGACCGCTGATTTGTATTACTTGTATGTTTGTTTGTTCCGCACAAAAAAACTGGTGAATTTTATGTGATGATAACTTATTAATGTAAAGAAACCGCTGACAAGAGTCAATGGTCAATTAACATGTTTTGTAAAAATGATGAAACCGATCTATGGTTATTATATATTGTAATATTTAATATTAATTGTAATATGTCTATTTTCTCATACGTGTAAATGACAGTTTTATAAAATATTTTATATATCACGTATTTGTTATATTTTATGTTCGCTCGTATATAATTTTAACGTTATTAAAAATATTTTTCAGCAGCTACAACCTCTTTCCAAGTATTCCTTATATTTCTGACAATGTTTCTTTATCTTTTTTTTTCATAATAGATACATAAGTAATTGGATTATATTATTAGATTAATCAAATGGTTTTTTTTTTTTCATTTTGAATAAGATTTTTTAAGTACATACATAGAAAATAAGTAATGAATTTAATTTATTGAAATGTTAATTAATTTTCATATATCAGACATTTAATATAAAAATCAGTAGGTTCTATTGTAATTGATTAATTTATAATTTTCGATAATTTTTATTTTATTTGACTAACCAATATTTCAATAGCAAAATAATCGAAACCGTATATTTTCGTAAATTCTATTTATATAGGACGTTACTGACAGTTAAATGAATGCCAGGTTTCGTCAACCTGATAAAGATAAATGACCCAGTTTGGTGTTTCATCAAAATATTTATTTGTATACCCGCGGGTTCCGAACCACAAATTGGATTTGCATTGTCCGTATCATAATACCTGAATATCACGGATGTCTGTCTGTTATCATAACATTGTCTGTGGATTTCTCTGTAGCTTCAAAGGAAGATTTGCTGTTTATATATATATATTAATAATTGTAAGGAGCTTCAGGATATTCTAAATCAGATTTTTTATTACCTTATATAAATTAGTATTATTACAAAATTATATAATTTCATCTCTGATAAATTACAATCAGTAAACTACAATAGATATGAAACAGGTCTCCCAAGGGTAAGTCGATATTGGATACTGTCTACAATAGCTCGATATTTGTTCGGATACTGATCTAACGTTATATCCTTTAGAAAAGGAGTCAACTTACAAAGCTTTCAGAGTACACTATAAAAGATAGAAGTGTCTATCTTAAGTGTAGCAGTCCATTAAAGTACAGGGCGGTTCGAGGGCTAACGTTTTCTGAACAAATCGAATCAGCAAGGGAGCGTCCCATTATGCAGATTTTCCATTAGTGAAAAAAACTCGACTAGCGCTGTCTTATCAGAACAAAACGTCGTAGACTAAGAGACTTCGATAAATTGATTCTTTTATTTTTTTTATTTTTTTTTCTATTATTAATTGTATATAAATCTTGAATATATATATATAATGTAATTCTTCATGAGTTTACTTATATGTAATTACCTATAGTTCTGTAATATGTGGAACTTGGGTTGTTTAAAAGCAAACAATCCAAGTTGCTCTTTTTTAAAATTTCATTTAAAAAGAGCAACTGTTGAATTTCTGGACGGTTTTTTTCAGCAGAACAGCATTCCCTGCTGGTGGTAGCTTACTTACTGACTATACGAACTTTTTCAATATAATAATTGACGATACAAAAATGCCTACTTGACTAAAGATATTTGAATAATAAATAACCTACCTCAATTTTGAGCTTATATACATAATCAGAATAACAAGAGTTACATTATTACGTAACTATTTATTATGTTTGATATTGTCTCGTCTAAACCAGAGGCTCTTCGTCTATTTGACAATCGATCATTGCTACGTAGATTTGACACGTTATCCGGCCTTGCGGTCGACACGCTAAACGATCGTCGTACCAGAACCATATTTCGCCAGATATCGGCTGATGACACGAGGAACAAAATGGAGGATTATAGACGACACAATGGTTTTGACAATATAAAGCCGAATATTCTATGATGTATGGACTCGTATGTATCTATAGAATAACTCATAAACTATTTGATAATTTAATTTCGATATTAATAAGATACATTTTAAATTAATCAATACGGCCAGAATTCAAACCTGCTACCTCTAAGATACCGCTCCGTCGCTTTATCTATTGAGCTACTGTGTCCTATCCTTAAAGAATCTAACATTCTATACCTATATAATCTTTTTATATCGGGATGAAGGTGACATATATTAGAGTCTCTTTAGAAAAACCTAGGGTTTCTAATTTTATTGTATAAAATAAAATTGAAAAGGTTCCAAGATAAATAAATGTTTAAAAATGTCTTTTAAATACATGTTTGGTCATGTTAAACTTATTTAAATTTTATTTATTGTAGCATAAAGCTACAAAAATGTAATTTAAATATATTTAAATAAAATTAACATGGCTAAACATGGTTAGAGAATTTCAAACATAATTAAGATAAGAATTGCAGTCATAGCTTTAAAAGAAATTCGAATTAAATGAAGTATTCAAGCTATATAAATAAATAATGTTATTAATAAATATATTCATGTTATATATATAGTTGTATTCATGGCCAGCTGACCGCAGCAGCGTCGAGTACTAAGAGGTGTCTTACTCATTGACTATTACATGACTTAATCCGATCACCGATATCTTTACCTTTGGATACTGTTTCATTATATACTTTGTTATTGAGCATTAGAATATAAAGTATTTTATTAGATAATGAATTATTAATATGTTTTTATAAAAGTTTTGTTGATATACACTTCATAATGTGGTTTTAGTCTTACTAGTTATTATTGTAACGGAAATACTAAGTAGATTTTGGAAACGGACATTTTTATATAATACATTTGTTAGAAATACATTAAATTAAAAATATAATATTACACGCACTACAATGCGATACATTACACACTACTTCATTGTGTACGTTGACATTATCAATGTCAAATAGTTTTGTCACCAGTGACGTAACAGAATAAAAATAAAAAATATATATGCATAGAGGCGTTATGCCTCATGAACATTAAAACTTAAAACAGTCAAATTTCTAGTCATTAGTTTTTATAAGTACATATTCTTTAAATATTTTTAAACTTTATAATAAACCCCGCTGTTCTTTTCATAGAATATTATTGAACACTTCGAGATGAGATAATCTGAACGTTCGCTGTTCTTTATATAATCCGTTTAGGTTCTGTTGCTTCACTGCAGCCTTTACCTGAACCATGTATAAAAGATAGAAATACTATCTGTATTTAAATATTTATGACTTCCATCGAAGCCTAGTCATACTTTTAAATTTTACATTATCTTCCCATAATATTAACCGCTCTGTTGGTTGTTTGGTTGGACTAACGTATCGCGGCGCAAAGGGTCTCGGGTTCGATTCCTGAAAGGGACAGGCATATATGTGATGAGTATAGATGTCTGTATTTCAGCGTTTGGTCGTTTATTAAATATATTCGAAGCATTTATAATGTGTATTTTTATGTATTTGTATCGTTGTCTAACACCCTTAACACAAGCAAATAATTTGATTACTTAGGTTAGATAAATTTGCGTAATTTGTCCAGATATTATATTCCTACGTATATAGATGTTAAACATAAAAAATAATAAAATAGATACTTAAATACTTTTGAGGGGATACTGGTGGAGCTATAACAGTAAATCTGGTGAAGTCTCAGATTTACGGAGGTCCAAAGTGCACTCCCCCACTCCTCCCACCCCTCTCACACTTAATTACCGACCGAGATTACTTCTCGACACATATTGCCAGCCTCATCTAATGCTTTAGTATCCGTTATCTTCAGATTTTCATTATGGTACATGAAAACTAACTAGAATAGAAAATCAATTTCAATTTACTTGACTTCTAAAGCGCCATCTCCCGGACGCCGGACATGTTAAAGGTTTTATTATATCAAACAGTACTTTTTTTGGGCATGTACCTTATGTGTGTGTGTGTGTGTGTGTGTGCAAAGTTTCATGATGATCGGTTGGGTAGGACTTAGAAACAAACTCACATTATTCATTATGTTATAGTTAGGTTTAACAAATATTTCTGACCTTATTTTTTAGTATTGATCAAGTAATGAAAGTAGTACCCATAAAATATTTCCAATATTACATATGTCAGCTTTTCTTTCGGATAATAAATATCATGTAGGTATCATGTGAATAACCATGCCTTTTATGACGTTTAGGTTAGAAATTTCATAATTAATATTAAATGTTATCTAATAAAAATGTTAAGAATCAATAACAAACTAACCATCAGAAGTATTCATTAGAAACTCCTTTCAAAAAATTTAACTTACAAATGATTTATTCTTTGAAAACAAATATTCAAATTTGTGATAAGAGTAAATCTTTAAAATGTTAGAAATACAATTGGTATTGTTTTATTCACTAAAGAAGTGATTCGTTAAATAGCTATCCATTGTGTCTTTGTTAGATGTTTGAGAGCTGTGAGGAATGCTTCGATTAATCACAAGTTTTGAGATCAATGATTAAATTCAACCATTATTTACTTGATACCTAAATAAATATATATATATATTTGGGTATATGAGATTTTGGCGGTAGGTACCTCGTTTATTATGTATTTTTTTAATTACGTTACGTTTAATTGGTGGTAATTACAACTTAACTTACAGTTAATACTTAAGTATAAAATTACGTTGATCTTAATGTATACATATTTCTGTGTGTGTGTGTTTGTCGTTTTTATCCATGCTTAATTGATTTTTCTTGTACTAATGACATTTGAATAGTTATTAGTTTTAATTACTTCTAAGTAATAGTTAAGATCTTCGTTTTTTTGTCTTTTCGCAATTTTCAATATTTCTTTATTCAATAGATTTTATTAATACCTAACCGTTACATAAATCACCGATTGGATCATAAGAAAAATAAATTTAAATTAATTACAGGAAAATAATCGTAAATCTTGAAGTAGAAATAGTTCGTCTACGCATTACTAGATGTCGCTGAGATATTGTTTATATTTTTATCTCGAACTAATTTCACATATAATTATAATTATATAACCTACTAGACATTTTTATTAAAACGTTGGTTTGTTGGTTTTATGTTAGCTTATTATGTACATACCGATGCCAGTCACTGCGGAAAAGTCTTTGTTTTCTGGGAAAAACATAAATAATGACTTTAATTACAATAAAACAAAAATGAGAATTTAAATACATAATTACGATGATTAATTATTTGACTCTATTTGCGGATAGACGAAATCACATTATATAGTATTATTTAATCGATTCCCGAGATATTATTAACAATAATTAGAATCGTTTTTACTGTCGATTACTCGCTCGTTACTCGCTAGTTGTTGATTCAACGTCTCGCACTGTCCATATCTTTCAGATAAGTTACAATCTCGACCGCGTTAAGTCGCGCTCAAAAGGCGATAAATATTTATTGTAATAAATAAAAATATATTAATCGTATATATAAAGTAAATTCCACGTGGCACATTTATAATATTGATTACGTGATTGATATTTGATATAATTAAGTCTTGTGGTGAATATTAACGAGTGTATTTTATTTTTTGTTAAATATTATAGAAATAAATTTATAAGTACGTGTTCTTATCAGTTGCGATAAAATGCGAAAAATAGTTCGGTGGTCGACCGGTGCTTTATTTTTCCTGGTGACAATGACTCTTCTAGTTAAAGTATCTCAGCTGGATAGGGAGACAAATCCAGGAGAGGAGAGAATGGCACGTTCAGCTCGTTTTGCGTATCCTAAAGGACCAGAAACCCTCGCCGTCTCCACTAACGTTACTTATCAACAAGAACAAGTAGTCAAGGTATGATGATGCCAAGATGTAAATGCCATATCCAAAAAAAAAAAAATGTTTATTAATAATAAACAAGTTATGCATACTGTTATGTAAATTTTATTTTCATAACAGATAACTTATACGTTATCGATGTACTCACGTCATCTAGATTGAGTTGTTAAGATTATTATTAAAATATACTGGAAAAAATACACGTTTCTTGTCCATACTATTTAATTATAGTATTTTCCTTAACTCAAAGGTTATCTTAATGAGATAATAAAACTTAAATAATTTTAAGATGTAAAGCAAAGTTTTTAAACTGGAAAGTTAATAAATGTGAATTTTCCCTGTTCTATTTAACTGTTAATTGGTTGAGTGGTTGAGGCTTCAGTTTTTCCAAGTCATTGGCGACACTCGGCGAAGTTGTCGGAACCTAATAATAATTAATGGTTTCTGAGCAAAGTCCGATATCCTTTCATTAGTGTTCGGTCTCAGCGGAGGAGATTAAAACTTAAGCCTGGGCTTTCCAGGCTTTATAAAAAGACGTCTCAACAGTTCTTTGAGACGAGACGTGGATGCCGCAGAATAATGTTTGTTCGTAAAAACTTTTATGTAGCGAAATACGAAAACCTAAAAATACAAGTATTTCTTGAAGTACAGCTATTTTATTTTATATCATGTTCGGGTTTTATTCTTGCTTATTATTTCAAGTATATTTAGAATTGTTCTTTTTCTTTATTATTTTACTGAAATAATTTACATTTTTTGTCCTGATTTATGTTCACTAAATGAAATTATGAAAATGTCTTACATATTGAATTCCATATAACATAATTTTATTATCAAAAAGATAACAAAATTACCGAACTATGTTATCTGTGAGTCATCCCGGATAAAAAAATAAAAAAATACAAAATATATATATATATTGTATTTTTTTTTGTGATTCACTGTACACACATCCAAAACTTATATAATTAAAAGACTCTTCTGCTGCCAAAAGTGTAAAAAAAATAACCAATACTTTTTTTTCCCCAGATGATGCGTCACGCGTGGAACAACTACAAGTTATACGCGTGGGGCAAGAACGAGCTGAAGCCGATGACAAAACGCGCTCATCTCACCAGCGTGTTTGGTGGTGGGGACTTTGGGGCCACCATCGTTGATGGGATGGACACACTCTACGTGATGGGTCTCATGGATGAGTTCAGGGAAGGTCGAGACTGGATAGCTGAGCATTTCCATATTAATGAAATTGTAAGTGCAATAATTATCATTAATGATCTATACATATAATAAAATTGTGATCTATTTCTGTACATGGAAAATATTAAAAAAAAATAACTTAATGAGTGGCCATTATATTAGCAAGAGAGGCTGCAACAATGTTATTCATTTTGTCTGTTCGTCTGTATGTTAGTATGTCTGTATATATTTATGTCTGTATGTTTGTGCACGCTAATCTCAGAAACGGATTAACTGGTTTGGATGAATGGATGTTTTTGGTAATATATTTATTGACTTCACTTTACGTTTAGTGATTTTTATTATTTAAATCGGTTAACAAATAAAGAAGTTAATAATCTTTTATTTCCATACCATTGCGGTAAGACATATTCACAAAATTAAAATATTGGTCCTCCCCTCAGGGAATCAAAATATCCTTTCTATAAAAAATCTAATAAATAGGAAATCCGACTACCTCCTATGTAAAATAAAACTGTAATTAAAAAAAATGTATAGCTATAAATAACACACGCAAAAACTACTTGCCGGAGTTTGATAAAACTTTGAACGGGTTTGAACCTACGTTTTATCGAAATCGAAATCTATGCGTACGAAATCGCAGGCAAACCTAATGTATTATTAAAATCAGCATCATGTAATTTAAGGTCCGAACTTTCTTGAATAAATATATAATGAAAAATAAACCGATCTGCGAGGTCATATAACCACCCCGTTGGTCGAGTGGTTAGCGCAGACGCCTAACGTGTCACGGCGCAATGGGGCTCGGGTTCGATTCCCGGCGGGAGACAGGCATTTATGTGATGAGCATAGATGTCTGTGTTTCTGGGTTTGGTCGTTTATTAAATATATTCTCAGTATTTATATATGTATTTCTATGTATTTGTATCGTTGTCTAACACCCTTAACACAAGCAAATAATTTGCTTACTTAGGGGTTAGATCAATGTGTGTAATTTGTCCTGATATTATTATTATTATTATATTCGAATCCGCGACTTCTAAGATAGCTTTCCGTCGCTCTACCAATTGAGCTACAGTAACGCTACAGGCTTCGGTAATTTGAGCATATATGATATCTATTATTTCGAATTCTATTTATTACATGTGGCTATACATGTTTATAAATATTTTCACACATTAAAGTCTGGCTTGTAATTATTTTGGATGGGAATCACTGTGACGATAATGAAATAATTATACAAAATCGAATTTAATTAAATACATTAACAGCTTAATTGAAACAAATTAACAAAATAAATAGTTTTCAATATTAAAATTACTTATCAATGATTATTTAACATCCCTTATTATATACATTACATTTAACAGAATACCATTATAGAAGGAATTTAGAGCGACATTGGAAATTAAATTAACCGCAGACGAGTTATAAACTAAATTGAGGAAAGTGGGTTAGGTTAGACTATTATTTTGTAGACTGGAATAATGGCAAGTGTGTGTATGTGTGTGTGTATTAAAATAAACTTCTATTCTCTAATACATATAAATTATGTTGAACTATAGGTGAAACTTATTTACAAAACTGTGGCCATATAAATACACTTATTGGATTGATAAGGAAAAATCCGTGTATAATCCGAGATCGAAAATAAACGTTAGATGTTATCCTTAATCTTAAACCACCGATCGATTATTGGCACTTGTTACGAAACGATTTTAGTTTCATTCTTTAGAAGCTATAACGTGAATGAAAATTATTTGGGCCTTAAAATAACCATTGTTTAATAATTTTATTGTTTTCTCCCAGTCCCAACACTTATTGCTATTAATTATTTTATAATGTTAATGCCTCTCATGGTTTTTTCAAGTTAATACTTAAAGAACATACTATTAAATATAATTATTAAAATTAATTTATAAAAATTTTTGATTAGTTACGTATATTATACAAATGACATTCAAATTTATCTTCAGGACTCAGATCTATCCGTCTTCGAGACCACAATACGATTCGTCGGAGGGCTGCTGTCCTGCTTCGCCCTGACCGGAGACACCATGTTCCGTGACAAAGCAGCAGAAGTCGCAGACGCCCTGCTGCCAGCCTTTGAGACCCCGACCGGTCTCCCCTACGCACTTATTAATCCTTCTAACAAGGTATGTCTATTATATAATATATATATTTGTATGTTATACTTTACCAGGTAAGCATTGACTTCGTAGAGAAAAGAGGAAATGTATCTTTCGTTATATATATATATATATATATATATATATATATATATATATATATATATATATATATATATATATATGCCTGATGTCATTTTCGTTTATATTTTTTTCAACATGTAACAAGTATTTATGTAAATGAAAATATAATGTCGAAAAACCAATTCAATATACATACATACATAAATAGGTGTTTATATATTAGTTACTCGAAGTTCCTGAGATTATACGATATATGTAAAGTCTGAACTACTTTTTATTGTATGGTAAAGAGTCGTTTAGACTATACATAGGAAATACACACTCAGTGCAACGATTAGCATAAGAGCATTCTGCTCTAGAAATCTCATTCATAGCTCGTATTATTATTTACCATGTGTATAGCAACCTTTATAACAAAACAGAGGCCTTATAATGAAAATACTGAGGTTTTAATTACATATAATTATTTTACCATATTATTTTATTATATAAATAAATGTAAAAGCTTATTTAATTTAATGATTTAAAACGTTTTCAAAAGGCTTAAAGCTATCGGTTCATTTAACAGAGGCAATTCGAAATCGAATGTTCGCTGAAGCTTTTCTCTAAATGGATGGAAAGAATTACAAAAATACACATTACTGAGTCTGGAGATTTAAGTTTCAGTCGCTGTTCTTAATTAAAAGTTCTAATTATTTAGAATTGAATGAGAATTTATAGAAAATTCTTGTTCGAGAATTAAGTGAATTTACGGAATATTATTTTTAAATGAGTTCCAAATTAAGAGGAATCTTTCTGTTACAAAAATTCTATGAACATAGGTAGTGTTAATAAAAATCGTGGAGTTGTGTCATTTTGTATATATAACATTTTAGGTATAACAATTATGTTGAACTCGGAATTGTGTTATGTAATTGACCAATCTAATACAATTGGTACCTTACTAAAAATATCTTTGGATATAACTATAAATTAATACATATTACTAAAAAAGATATATGTATTTACAGTAGTGATGCGACTCTAGTAGTAATTTGTGACTCGAACCACACGAGTTTATTTAATGTCATTCGAGATTCGATACTAGAGTTTTCGAGTCACTCGAATTTACTAATTACACAAATTACGTTGGAAAAATAGGAATAAATGAATGAAATGACATCTAACGCCTAATGTCCAGTGCGTCCGAGTTGACTCGAAAAGTCGAATGCAAACAGACTCGATTTAACTTTTTTCACTCGAGTACGAGTTTAACAAATTCACTCGAGTCACTCGAGGAGAAATAGAACTTGAATCGCATCTCTAATTTACAGTAAGGGTAAGAAGAATAAATTGAATAATAGCGAGCTTATCCATAATTGGATTAACGATTTTTCTGTTGCTACACTTACGGGTACTTTTAGTTTTTGATATATATTAAACAAGTTAAGTATCGGTCCAGGTTATTATCATTGACATGTGACAAATCGATTTTATTGAGTAGATATTACTAACCTTGCTAGCACGTCCTTAATGGTTTTTGGATGTCAGGAGACAAGTAAAAAAAACTGAAGACCATTATTAAATTAAATATAC
This sequence comes from Napeogenes sylphis, assembly GCA_959347405.1. NCBI lineage: Eukaryota > Metazoa > Arthropoda > Insecta > Lepidoptera > Nymphalidae > Napeogenes > Napeogenes sylphis. The sequence goes on along the minus strand of OY365788.1, from coordinate 20,090,277 downwards.
GCAGTATAAAATTAAAAGTAATAGTTCGTAATAAATGAAAAGAATGTTCGAGAAATAAAAATCATTCTAAATAATGTCTGGAAATGATTGCGAGATCAGTTTTTGTAATGAAGTTCCAATCGTTTGAAATGGAATTATTAAATTCTAGATTTTTTGTTATAAAAATTCTTATATATAATGAAAAGGTTATTTATTACCTTTTCATTATTAATTCTCAATTTGAAGTTTATTTGAGAATACTTTCTAAATTCAAAATTTTCATAGTAAATGATTCGTATGTTTTATTATCATTGTTAAAACAGTTGTAATAAAATCGTCTGTTTGTTAGTGTGCTAACCGTAACTCTGAGCTCGTTATCACTTCAAAGTGGCCCGATGTCGCAAGTTTTCTCTTTATCAATTCTATTGACGGGTCTCATTAACCCGTCCCTTCATACATATTATCAAAGGATGGCCAAATTAATTCATCGTATGAGCTGGGTATATTTATCAGTTTCCGATATACACTCACTGGTCTTCACTGGATAATGGTCTCCAATTAAAACTTCAAGCTAAATAAGATGGTGAAATTAATGCTAAATTATTTAGAAGTAGTTGTTTCCAGCAACTTCGCCCGCGCTATACATTTTGTATGTATATAAAAAGCATATATATGCAAAAAGATAACATATACCTATCGTATAAAAGTACTATATGTATAATCCAGAGTTATTAACTGTATACCAAAATTCACTACAATCGCTTAAGTGACTTAGATTTTTCATAAAAAATGTTCATGCCCTATTTTGATCTTTAGAGGATAGTATTATAAAAAATAGGTACCCTAAGTTCGACCTTGCGTTATTAACTCTCATTTCTGAGAAAAAATGCTTGCGAATAAAAATGTCAACTGTTTTAGATTTTTCATACAAACTCTCATACCCTCGAGGGGTATAAAAAAAAGTTGCCTATGTTTGAGCCTGGGTCTATAAGTTTTTCCATTCCGAATTCCATCCACATCGGACCCGGGGTTTAGACTCGAAAGTGTAACAGACAGACTTTCGTCTTTATAATATTATAGAGGTATATATATTTGTTATTGATTGGTTTCATATTAAAAAAATAATATTTTTTATCGTATACCTCGTTAACTTTGACATTTAGTTCTTATCATAAATGTGTTAGTTTTGCCTAATATATGCCTGACCTTATTTTGAGGTTCAAACCCAAATATTCTACTGATAAGTGAGAAAGAAATATTATTTAGCTAATAATACTCTTTTTTATAACATATTAGTTACAGATAGATATCCATGTTTTACCGAAAAATCTGAAAATATTTAAATAAATATTTTCAGATAAATTTAAAAAAGAAACTTAAATAAATGGATAACCTTTTGTTAAATAAATGTTTGTATTTATTACACAATTAAAACCAATTTAGTAACAAATAAATAACTTAACAACTAAGTACGTTTAATAAAAAACACATAAAATATCTATTACTTTATTTATTACTATTTAATATGTAGAATTAAAATGACAAACATTGCAAGTGTCTAAAATTGAAAGAAAAATTTCTTGATAAATATTAATATTTATACTGAAAATTCTTACTATAAGTAGCTCCTAAGGTATATTGTTTCAAATTATATTCATTATAATATTATGGAAATTATTTCGTAAAGTTCAAGTACTTTTACGTATTCTTAACAACCGAACTGAAGATGTTGATCTTCCCCAATTATTTTAAAGAACCGATTGAAGAGCGAATCAATACATGTCGAAAATTATATTTAATCAATTTTTTAACAAACTTTTGCTAGCGGCTTTGTCTACGCTTATTTTTTTTATACACCCATATAGATATATTTTTTTGATCGTAAAATTTTACTCTGATTGAATAATTATCCAAAAAATCATAAACAGCATAAATTCAGAACTGACAGTTTTATATATTATAGATAAGACACATAACCAATATATAATAATCCGTCAATTACCTTAAACCTCTTTGATGGGATCATGATTAAGCAAGTTTAATGTATGAAGTGTCTCCTGAGACGAAACTTAAAAGTGGATTTACGACAGTTCAATTTAAACTGGGTGGAATTAAAAACATTACATCGTACCTGTCATGCTATTTCATTTAAAATTCATACATTTCAGTGTATGGATATAAATTTTAGTAAAAAAAAACCTTTTTAGTAAGCTTGCTTATTAAAGTTTCGTTCATAAAACTTTGATGCAATAAAATATCATAAAATTATGGGATATCAATTAGTAGTATGTATATACGGTTATCAATTAGTTATTTAAGAAACGTTTGGTTAGAATATTGCTACTATAAATATCTATTTTTACGAGTTTTGACGTTACGAAAACTATCACAGTCTACCAAATCGTAGGTTCAAAACAGAATTATTATACACTCTATGAATCAAAATATATTGACATATTAAAAAAAAGTAGAATGATTTATTTATGATCCTAAATAACTAAAGATAAATATAAAGGGGGTAATGAAGATATGTTAGCAACTCTACGGTCATAGGATTATCAAATTAATTGTTTAACAATAGATAACAAGGTATCACTACTCTTACTCATTCATTTTCGTGTTTTATTATGTCTTTATATTTGTATTGGATAGTGCAAATTTAATTATAATATGTACATTATAATTTTAATTGTATTTTTTAATATATTTTGATATTATTATCAATTACAGTAGCGGTACGCTAAGATGGCCGGTTTGATATTTAACGGCTCGTGAAGTATTATTTAATAATTACGAAAAAAAACTGCCTGTCATGGCGTGTCGCTACCATAGGTCATATTATTTAAAGTGATTCTTCTGATTCTTCACATATTTTAAAATAACTTAATTAAAACTATACCCTAAATAATAAATCCCCAAGCTTACAGGATAGTCTATGATTTAAAAAAATGGATATAGAATGAATTATAAACCCGCTTTACCAATTACGATACGACGACACGATAGTTCAATTGTTAGAGCGACGGTACGGTTTTCCAGATGTCGCGAATCCCTGCTCGCATTGGTTTATTTTTCATTCTATATACATAACATTTAAAATTTCAATTACCGAACATTGCTTAAAAAACACAGTCATTTTTAAACCTTCGTTTATGAAAATAAAACAATATTTCGATTCAATGATAAGACCAAGGTCGTATAATTTTGTCGCAACGAAATCGATTCCAAAGTTTGGAGGACAACAGAAGACAAGTTTTGACATGATCAGAAACAAATGTTTTATATATATGAATAACTTTACAGGCCAACCGTCAGTACCACTGGGCGGGAGCGAACAGCATCCTCTCAGAAGTGGGAACACTTCATCTTGAGTTCACGTACCTCAGCGATGTCACCGGCAAAGATAGTAAGTGCATGTTGTATTCCTACTGGTACTCTACATGTTGTATTTTTTATTCTGTGTGTGCGATAAAGCGCTTATCTATCTATCTACTTTGAACATTATTATATTAAATATTTTACCGTATAAACCTACTTTAATACACTAAATATTTCTATCACGTGTGTGAATAAAAAGCATGTTTTGTTAGGTGTTTTTTTTTATTAAAAACACTTACACGGTACAACCCAAGGGAATTGTAAACCTTATTTCGTGAGGTTGAACAATAATCGCGTTTGCATATTTAATCTATATGACCTAGTTTATCAAAACATTCTCGCTTTATATCTAAAAATGCTTACATAATTTATAACTGTTTTAGTTTCATTGGTCAGCTTACCTCAATAACATAACTCTCATTTTTATAAATATATTAACTAGCGGATAATGCAGACTTTGTCCTGCTATGCTTGAAATCCGGTTCAGCACCATGTACTCTACTACTGCATCTACTTCTACCAGGTCAAACCTGGAAACCACTGAAACACACACATAAAGAACATCAAAATCGGTCCTACATACACGCAAGCACGCGAGCAGCGCGCGCGCGCTCACACACCCACGCACGCACGCGCGCACACACACGCACGCACGCACGCACGCACGCGCGCACACACACGCACGCACGCACGCGGGCACACACACACACTCCCACAGAGAGAGAGACAACAAAATATATTTTTTAAAGATATATGTCAAAACTAATAACAGCCTCTATCCCCAGTATATAGACAGAAGGTAGACCGCATCAGGGACGTACTCCACAACATCCAGAAGCCAGACGGTCTCTATCCCAACTACATCAATCCCAGGAACGGACAGTGGGGACAGAGTGAGTATAACTCACTGATCTAACTGACTTAACTTTGTAGCCGCTAGTATTAACTAGTTTAGTAACTTGGCCTCACTTTAGGTTGAGTTTTAATTGTTATTTGGCATTCCCGTTTGGAGTTTACGGAATTTCGGCTTTAGTGGTTTTTGTTTTTAATAGTTTTCTTTTTGTTGGTTTTTTGTTGATATTTATTTTATTGTTTTTGTTTTTGAGTATATTCAAGATAATATGGTCACATACATTTGAATAAATATTATTATTAACTGAAAATATGACTTCTAAAATTTAAGTTCTAATAGGTTTAGACATTTAAACAACCTAGAAAGATAACTTAAACATTTAGTAATCTGATCTTACCAGCTTCAAGACCATTTATTATTACTAAGATTATTATAATATACTTAAAGTATTAATATAATAAACCAGTAGTTACATAAAACTGAAGCCACTGATAAGAAAACGGGTTTTGCAACAAATAACATAATGACGCAGAACTGATTAGAAGAACAGTAACTTGTGACTCATGAGGCAGGTTAGATGTACTATTTACTAAGCACTAGGTCAACTAGTGCACTAATACTTACTAGTACTAATAATTAGTGCACTATACTAATAGTGAAAAGATTTAGTGAGCTAGTTTCCTCTTCTGATTTGTAGACATTTACTCGATATTTTTTTGGGTCAAATAGTGCGCTGTAGATTTGATAATGAAATGAATACATTACTGTAAAATTATTATTATTATCAATCCATATATTATCCAGTTTATACACATCTATATTGATACCATGTTAAACGTTTAATATTTGCAATTTTAATGAGGATTTAGTTATTCGTATTGTTGGCTACATACTTTGTAATTAAAATAAAATTAGTATTCCATTCTACATTGAGTGTACTTGATAAAAATTCCCAAGCGTTGTTCAAGTATTGAGACTTAACCTAAGTAGTCGAAGAGCTATTGCAAATAAAAGAGCATTTTATTTTTAAAGAGTGTGATGTGTAAATCTTCTCAGACCTAAAGCTTTGACATTCAGTTGGAAAATGTCTTTACAGGCATATTACTATAAATCTGGTATCAAAATTCTCCTGACAATTCCATTTGACGTACACAAGTGATCACTAATATTAATTCAGAGTGGAAAATATATAAATAAATTATTATCTTTTAATATTACTCTATTTCTTTGTTTTTCCAGAGCACACATCCTTGGGCGCGTTAGGCGACTCGTTCTATGAGTATCTTCTCAAAGCCTGGCTGTTATCTGATAACGAGGATAATCAGGCGCGAGTGATGTTCGATGAGGCGATGCAGGCAGCTCTTGAAAAGATGTTACGGACCTCTCAGTCCGGTCTCTCGTACCTCGCTGAAGTCAAGTACGGAAGAATATTTGAGGAGAAGATGGATCACTTGTCTTGTTTTGCAGGTAATATTAGAAAGACCCAGTAATATAAGTTTTTTCGAAACCGTGACTTTTGCTAAAAAATAAATAAAAAACAGTTATACAAAAAACAGTACAAAGTTTGAGTTTAAAAAAATAATATAAAAAAATAACATTTTGTCGTTTTTAATATTTATTTTAAATTTACTACTTTCATAAAAAGAAACGTTGAAGTCAACCAGCTGGATAATTTCTTACGTCATTGACCAGTTGGTGAAAGTGTAATATTTATAATAATGAGTTGTTATTTTGACTATTTTACTGGTATCTTCCAGGCGGTATGTTCGCTCTGGCCTCAACCAGCCTCAGCAACTCTCAGTCAGACCGCTACATGGACGTGGCTCGTAAACTGACACACACCTGCCACGAGAGCTACGACCGCTCTGACACCAAGCTGGGCCCTGAAGCCTTCAGGTGAGAGAACCCAACATACTCATGTCGATGAATCCAGGCCTCTTTGGTCAGCAAACTTTGCAAACTTGAGTCATATACATACTTGGAAATAAAAATAATCATTGTTTCCTAATATCTATAAACTCAATTTCGCAATTAATGTCAAACTTAGAACAAATAGTATTGACACCAACGATGTAAGTTTTTGTTATTTTTTTTAAATACCCTCAATGTATGTTGTCATATAAAAAATCAAGTTATTTGATTTATATAATTTGTGAAGAATGTGCGTGTGAGTGTGTGTGTGTAATATAGGATCAGTCTGGACTATATATTATGTTTAAAAAAAATGTGCATATTCAAGGTTTTTATTTCTCTTCCAGGTTCTCAGGCGCAGTAGAAGCCCGGGCAATGAAGAGCAACGAGAAGATGTATCTACTGCGGCCGGAGACCTTCGAAAGCTACTTCATCATGTGGCGTCTCACCAAAGAACAGAAGTACCGTGACTGGGGCTGGGAAGCTGTTCAGGTATGAAATTACGTACTTAACCAACTATGTATTGCTGTCTTCTTCTTTTTCTTTTAGGGATTTCTTTCTTAACCAACTTTGTATTGCTGTCTTCTTCTTTTTCTTCTAGGGATTTCTTTCTTAACCAACTTTGTATTACCACGAGTTATAATATTAACACCACGTGTATTACTCCCAGGCTCTCGAGAAGCACTGTCGTGTAGAGGGCGGCTACACGGGGCTCCTCAACGTGTACCACGCCACGCCGCAGGGAGATGACGTACAGCAGAGCTACTTCCTGGCAGAGACACTCAAGGTACACACACTAGTACATACACAACTAACATATGAGAGCACACACACGCAACTACCTACGTACACGTGCACGCTCACATACACACGCAAGTACGCAACGCATTTTCATAAACCAGCACACATGTGTCAGTGTACAAGTACGTGTTTATATGGTTATATTGCAAAACAAATTATTTAAAGAATTTCCTCGACTTTTCGAAACCTCATTGTTTTATAAGTCCGGTGACGCTGTCATAGCCAATAGGACTATCAGTTATAAACATAATAAAAATATATTAATAACTGTAACACGTTCCTATTTTATTTCATCTCTTGGTCTGTATTTATTGCTGTCTATATGTGGATAATTAGCAGAGATAACCAATCAGGACTCAAGCATGTCGATGGAATTGGTTCAATTATTTTAAAGAACCGTCGTACCCCGTTGGTCGAGTAGTTAGTACAGACGCCTAACGTATAGCGACGCTATGGGGCTCGGGTTCGATTCCCGGCAGAGACAGGCATTTATGTGATGAGTATAGATGTCTGTATTTCTGGGTTTGGTCGTTTATTAAATATATTCTCAGTATTTTTAATGTGTATTTCTATGTATTCCTATCGTTGTCTAACACCCTTAACACAAGCAAATAATTTACTTAATTAGGTGTTAGATCAATGTGTGTAATTTATCCTATGATATTATTATTATTATTATTAAAGAATTGGGCAAATAGCCATTATTTAATTAAGTATATATAACATATATGTAAAATAATAACATTTATTTGTTTTGTTTCCAGTATCTCTACCTGCTATTCTCCGATGATAACTTATTATCGCTTGATGAATGGGTTTACAACACCGAAGCTCATCCCCTTCCCATTAAAAACAAGAACCCTCTGTATAGAGAAGCCGAAAAGGACTCCAACCATGCCAACGAAAACAACCAGGTTTAAAATATTATTAAATTTACGAAACGTCAAACGCCATCTTGTTTTGGCGCCATTTCTTTTGTCATTTTGTTAAATGTAAACCAAATTAGTGACAAGTGAAGTGAAACATCGAATCGGTGTTAAAGTAGATTAATTTTTTGAGATTAAATTAATTTATGTTCAAAGGAATTGTTAATTCAAACTTTTTTCTAATACGAGATTCTAGATAGTTAAACAATCTCTCTATATCTTGAACATAAACCTAGAATTAATAATTTAACTTATATAAATCCAGGTTAAAATATTTTAAACCTTTTTTATAACAGAGACCATTAAACTTACGCAAGTAAGAAAAATATAAATATAATTTTAACACTGTTTTAGTTGTCTATTCGTCTAGTAATTTTTGTAAATACTTTTTCATCACTAATATAGGAACTATTACTTATATGTATTGATTTTAATTATTACTTATGTACGTATATTAAATTGGGCTGCAGATATATAAGAACGTCGGGTCAAAGACCATTTGATAGTCAAAATAAAATTTGAAATTTCAATCATTTAAAAAGAACTGCCAACTTATTATGTAATTAATATTTATATTATATTCAATATTATATTTATTGTTTGTGCTAAAGCTACTTAATAAACAACAATGTGGTTGAAATTTCAAATTTTTATTAACGAAGCGAGCTTGCAGCCAGAAGCATATCTCAAATTATAAGGTTTTTATAGTCCCCTCGTAAATTTAGTCTGAAATGTTTAGCAGTAGCGGTCAATGACCCTACTTACGAAACCGATAAATAATCACTAAATATAAGAATATAAGCCGTGTGTTAATGTTAATAATACTATTTAGTAAAACTGTTAATTTCTTTTGGATGTTATAATATAATTATTTAGCAAATGTAAGGACTATTTTTTTTGAGCTTTGATGTTCAAGTCAATTATTTCTCAAATAGGGAAATTAAATACATTCAAATTTACACATTTTTATTCCTTTTTGCTTTGTTAAATAAAAAAAATATTTCAAGATGACTTTATAGATCATACTCTAGGATGTGGATCTCATTTAATATTTAATAACACAAGTGTATTTTATTATTATTTTTCCTTATGTATATTTTATTTTAATATAATAATATTTCTTTACATTATAATAATAATCGAAATATATGCTCTGACTATTATAAATTAACCGGCCTATTTAGTGTAAGCCTGAACTCATAATTGATTTATAAGAATTTATTGTTTTTTTTCAGCCTGTAATTAATTTTCATAATAATAATGGAAATTATGTTTGAAGCACCTGTTAAAATAGCAGTTTTATTTAAGATATTTTTTAAACAGCAATATAATAACAATAGAAACTGAAATTTAGAAAATTGTAGCTAAAATTATGTACATGGTGTAAATAGTCATAGATAGACACTAGTATAGATTGTGTAGTTACGTTTACGTTAATGTGTGTATGTGTGTGTTGGTGTTTGGTTGTATTTGTGTAAAATCCATTTTCTTGATTATCTGTTGTATAAAATATTTCAAGATTTTATTGATTTCAAATTAAATTCTAATTAAATGTTTTCATTGGTTATATAAATGATATTCGTATGTCATAATATTCTTAATTTTATTTAAACGTCAATGTACAATACTTAATGTTTACTTTATTTAGAATCATAACTTACATACTTGCATATATTTTTTTTATAATAATATTTTTATGTTCCCAGCGATGGTTGGATGGTTAATGATAAAATTGTATTGATAGCTTAATAAATGTGAATAATATTTAATTGTTTCGGTAATTTGAGCAGTTTTAACTTTTTGGTCTTTCTGTGGTTATAGATATCTTACTACTATAAGTAACCTTGAGATACTTTTTTCGGTATCTTTATAACGAAATTAATGGAAATACCTTAGAATAATATTTTTATCAATTTCTAATTATTATTTAGTTGCTCTTTTTTCTAATACATATGATCTTTCTCACATATTTTTTATAACTGCTCAAGTAAGGGGTGTTATTCTATATGGACCGGGTAATATTATAAAAATACGTATTTTTAATTTTCAATTATCAAATTCCTAACATATGTGCGTAATTTTCTAATATTGTCCTAAGCTTGTTATGATGTGTATGGAGTAGTCGTATTTAATAAACCAATGTAAATTTCAGTTATTAATAAAAATGTTTACATATTTTGTTTTTATTATTTTTTTTTCCACATGAAAAAGCAAACTTATAAGCAAGAGAATATAATTTAAATATTATTTTCATATAATATAATAAAATAACGAATCAAGTTCTATAAATTAAATAAAAAAAAAAATCAATGACAAAAGTCTCAAAGCAATAGTCTTAAAATGGTTTTCTGTTTGTTAGAACATCAAATAGAGAGTTTTTATGTTATAATTAGACGTGAGGATATTTTTGTCAAAATCTTATATTTTCATGTAAAAACAGCAACTGCAAATTATGTCTATAATTACACTATAGAGAGACGAAGCTTCTTAGCATTCCATGGATTCACCGTGCGGGTGCCGGGCCCATCGCGTTGCAAGGAGAAGAGTGCCAGCAGTGCCTGGGACTTGCGACCCAGGAGTAGGTTTAAGGGGCCCCTTTATTATGCGCAAAAACGCTCACCTTCACCCTCCACACTCCTCTCCCTACCTAACCAAATTTGGAAAAAACCTACTAATGCCGCCTTTGAAATACGTTCTAGAAATGAACCGATGCTTGTTCTAGAAAGGCCAAGGTCTTTAAGTAGGCTATAGAGAGATTTTGCTGTTATACCTCTCGCTCCCACTTCTACCGCGTACAAACTACCTATAAATTTATTCCTGATCAGTTCGTTGGTCAGTTCGTAATACTTATTGAGCTTGAATGTGTGATCCCTTGGGATGTTTGTTTCCCAAGGAACAGTAAGCTCCACAAGTATCACGCGCCTCAGATGTTTCGAATACAGGTATAAGTCAGGTCTGGATGACGAAACACCAACATCCCCAGGGATTTTGTAATGCTTTTCATACGTGTCCATCATGAGAATCCAATCAGGACCCGCGCCTTATATTGAATAAGGCTTCGCTTTTGATTTTTTGGAGGAGCCTTCTTTTACGAATTCTACAGATCGTTTGGTGATAATTCTACAGAACTATTTGACGGATATTTAAGAAATATGTTGTGGTAACAAGCTTACTATCTAAATTATCAACAAAAAGATTTTCAAAATCTCGACAGACGTTGATTCTGTATTTTTTTTTTCTATTTTAGAAAAAACTTAAAAGAAATGTTTTCAATTTCAGTTCATCGTTGTGTAAAACTAAGTGTCCTGTGATTCACCTGCTATGAATTAACAATATTGCTATTTTTTTCAGTACAGTGAGTAAAGTGCAGTCTGCTGCTTATACGGGGCTATTTTAATTAGTTGACCACCTCTTGCAGGCAGCCTCTCTACATCAATCCCAACAACAGTTGTTCTACAATTTTTTACAAATCTTGATAAACAACACAAAAAAAATGAAACAAAAAAAATTTGCTCCCTATTTTACTTATTACTCTGTATTTTGTAAGAAGTACTTAAAAGGTCAACGCTCGGGCGCCATACCGACGCTCAGAGTTAATGCCAGTTCAGAGATAACAGCTAAATTTTGTATAGGAAAATTAAACAAATATTGTTGGGATTGATGTATAGGCCGCCTGCAAAAGGTGGTCAACTAATTACAAATAACCCTGCATACTTATAAGGTAGGCAGGTAATGTTGTATGTATATGTAATGACAAAGTTAATTTTATACATTTATTTCTTCCTGTACTCAAAAGGAACGTTTCCTAAAGTCCGTCGGATGCTTAGGGTTTTTAAGCGACCAATTATTAGCGTTAAGCCACTGTATAACATCTGAGAGAAAATCGTTTACATCGTCCATTACTGATTGATGTCTATAAATTTTAGAAATAAGATAGGTATTATTTGAATAGTGAGGACATAACATCTCTAAAGGTATTTTGTAGGATAACGATAGACTGAAGATCAACGTTTATTAAGACTTGCTAAAGACTGACCAAAAATTTTCCTTAAATTTTTGAGGCTTGCAGTTTTCCCTTGAAAATGAGATCAATTAAAGACAATAAATGATTTTTATAAAAAACCAGTACCACCCCAATACTTTCAGTACTTGACTTATTTTAGTTCCTTGTATTTTTGTGAAATTTTTAGAATTTTCTGGGTGAAAAGAAACTTACGTAATAAACCAACACCGCACATTTTTATAAAATCATCCATTCGTTTTTTTCGACAGTAATTAAATCACGTAAAAAAATATATATTTTTTTAATATTAAGCTAAATTAATAACTATAGTAAAATTCGTCTTTTACTTTTCCGTTATGAGATAACAAACAAATAGAGAAAAACCATTTTTAAAACTGATTTTAAGTGGCTATTTGCTGAACACGCAAATAACACTAAAAATGTTTACCTATATTTTGCCTCATTACTATTTACTATTTTTTTTATTACAAATTTATAAGTGATCCTTACTTTCTCCTAACTTTAGTATTTCTCTCTTTATTTTTAAATCCATGCAAAAAATGCAAACCTAGAAACTAACCAATTTTTGTTCCAAAATGTCTATTTTAATTCTAGTCCGAATAATATAGAATGATTGTGTCTAATAAAATAAATGTCTGGGTTGAATCTGAGACTCATTAGAGTAGTTTTCCGGCGAGCGGCGACACTAACATAAATGTCACTACACGATGTCCCGGCCTAACATTTGCCTCGTCCCTTCACAACGTCCAATTAGGCGAATCGCTTTGTTTGTTAAGGTTATCGCTTGTTTATCGGTTCTAAAATTGGGTTTATGAGAAACGTGATTTAGATTAAATTCTAACTAGGTCTTAACAAGTATACAGATACTTGCAAATTTCATCATTCGATACAAATTTTAGAAATATCTATATAAAACTTTTGTGCTTTTCTGGTAATGTATATAATAAACTTTACAATAATGACGTCATATATACACAGATGAGATTTTTCGACTATTTTTCTAAATATATACCTATAATATAATATTTATTTAAAGCACTTATGCTTACTTAGATATATCTACTGGTGATTTTTAGTTGAATTATATTGACTCTAACATAATGTATTACTTTCTGTTAATTTTACTTATAAAATAAAAATAGTAAAACACACACAATGTGTCTACTTTTTATTACTTTTACTATGTAAATACACTGGTTCACGTTACATTATACTAAATTGTTTTAACACATACCTAGAAAGTGTCGTAGTTAAAATAAATTAAAAAAAACCAAAAACAGTGATATTATGTCAACTACACGCTATTTTTAATTGAACCATTCACTCAAAAACATTCCTAACCTACTTTTAAAACGTAAATCACGTAATCCGACACAACGTTAATTTTCCCTCGGAAATCAAATATTGTTTCAATTAGCGAAGTCAAGACAATTTTCTTTATGGGGCTAGGCTGCTCCCTGACAGGGCTGTCCCCATTCTCACCACCAAAGGGTGGTGGGGTTGCGTTGCGCTGAAAGCCGAGGTTTAACTTCAGACCCACTGAATAGTTCGGCGTCTAACAAAGTGGTGAGCGCATTACAGTCGACTGTCTGTTTTCGCTAACTCATCCGCATATAAAGAAGTTATATTTACTATAATAACACTTTCAAAACGTTTAACAGTCAGCGCTTAGAATCTGATATTTACATTATTACTTAGTAGTGTTTAAAAGTATTTGAATTCATTTTAAATAACTCATATATTAAAATTTTAGTGCTTATCTTAAAGAATAAGAATACTTAATGATTACGCCGCGATAACTTTAAACGTCAAAATCATTAAAAACTTCTTTCTGAACCGGTGAATATGAATTTGCTGGTGTTTGCTGTTATATCCACACTTTTAACAGGTAAGTGCGATTAAACTAAATAAGCTTATCATTAAAATTTGTGACACAGTTTGAACTTAGTTCAAGTTCGTTAGAAGTAGGGCTGCCAACTTTTTTGACGAAAAAAGTATAACATGGTTTGGATAAGGAAAAAGGTATTTGAAGGAAAAAAAAGGATTTTTAAAATTTCATGGTCTTGCTGCCTTAAAAACGTATTTTTGTGTGGTTTTAGCAGTAAATATCATTTTTTACTCTCTTTAAAGGTTTCAAAGTTTATTTGACAATTGACATTTAAATTTAAATAAATAAGGAATTCGTTTCTAATTATATTTATTACCATTTCAAAATGTTCAAATTAAACCTCAATTTTCAAAGACATGTTAGAAAGTTTGGAAAGCCAGTTAGTTATCTTCGCTAAAATAAAACCATTTTGTCATATAATTTAAGCTCCTATCAATTAATAGTGAAAAATTACTGATAACTTTATGAAATATTTTGGGTAACACATTAACATCTGACTAATAGAATGTTAGTTACATTTCGTTCAGTAATTATAAATTGTTTCCATCATCTGTTCTAACTTATATGTTAAATAGTTAACCCATAAAACTCATAATGAGTGTTTTGTTATATGCATCGGAGGAAAGGGTGGAAATAAAGTATATTCACATACTTTATTTGTATGCAAAAGTATTAAATATAATCACCAAAAATTAAGTATAATACTTTATTATAAAGTATGGTTGGCAACCCTAGTTAGAAATATCGTGATACTGTCTGATAGTAATTTTGTATTAAAAATGGTGTAAATGAAGTATGAATATAATATAATTTATAAAACAACGACTTGGTAAATTCTAAATACAAAACTATATATAGTAATAGATTTTATTTAACATCAAAGCAATATAAAATCTCAATTTCAATGTTTAAAACATATTATTCAGCTATATGACAAATAAAATTTAAATTATTTATTAGATTGTGTATATGAACTTTTTTATGATAAAAGGACAAAAATATTACTTTAAAAAAATAAAATTTATAAGCATTTCGTAAGCTACTTATTCTTATCAATAATCCACGATAATGGCTAATTATATATTTGTTATTTTTGTAAGTAATGTAATGTAACCCATTTTGATGTAAGTTTCATCAAAATCCGTGCAGTAGTTTTGGCGTGATTGAGTAACAACCATCCGTCCATACAAACATCCAAACTTTCACACACATAATATAATTATAGATTTTAGCATTATAATTTATCTTTAGGACGTTGTTACGGCAACTAAAGAATAATCAATTACAATTACATATTAGGTTCCTACATCTACCACAGCGATACCTTTGACAGATCCTACCAGAACTATATAATCCTTTTACAACATTAACTTTAACATCTTAAGAAGATGTAGGTACATCTGTACCACCTAATTCTTCACCAAAACTAAGTTCAAGTATATTTCCAAATTCGGCTTCTGTCTTTTTATCGGAATCCCTAAATAATGAAATACTTACATAAAAAAGACTCCCTGGACAGCAGGAGAGTAGAGAAGAACTGTCATAGGATAGTTCCTATCCTTTATACTACCGTCTTACATCCATAATTTCATTCACACGATATAAACTTATCTGCGGTTATATACTATCTTCTATATATATATAGAAGGATGTTTGTATATATGAAATCGATGAACTCAGAAACTATTGGACCGATGATTATGAAAATTGGTATTAGTCCATTGAAAAGTTACATTTGGGGTTGCGTTTTTTAGAGGACGCAATTTTATTTTTTTAATGTGTAGGGGGGGTCAGTAGAAGCTTAAGTTCAAGTTTGTGGGGTCGCCACCCTTGTCCCACGGCCGCCATCTTGGAAAAACGGGTGCAAAGGGTTTTCGCTCTGTATCTCGTAAACTAGTTACTCTACAGAAAATTTAATCAAACATAAAATGTAGAAAATTAAATTTCCTACAATTTTATTTATGTTATTTTTTATCGTCAAGTGACCAACAAAAAAGTTATAAACAAAAATAAGTAAAAATTTTGTAACAAATTTCCTTTTGGAGGTTATAACTTTTTTTCAGTTCATTTTACAATAAAATGACATCACGGCAATTTTGTAGAGGGTTTTTCAACGAACAATTTCCTCTTTATACTTGTTTCATTTTAATTTATTTATCTAGGTTTTACAGCGCTCCAAACTTGAACGGATTCTCGAATGCTCATAGGGATGCAATAAAAACTAAAAATTAGACTTACTTATCTATCTATATTTTTTTTATTCATACAATTTATTATGATCTTAACAATCCTATGCTATTATTAAAACTATGTTTGACCCTTTTCCCGATTACAAAGCTGATTTTACTGTCGACCAGGCTGAATCGGATGCAGATGCGGTCATCGTCCGTTGTGCGCTTGCTGCATCACAGTCATATGATTCGGTGACAATCATAGCAGAAGACATCGACATCCTTGTATTGCTGACGGCATTAGGAAGGAATCAAACTAATGTATTTTTTTAAAAACCTTCAAAAGGAAATTTGTTACAAAATTTTTACTTATTTTTGTTTATAACTTTTTTGTTGGTCACTTGACGATAAAAAGTAATAGAAATAAAATTGTAGGAAATTTAATTTTCTACATTTTATGTTTAATTAAATTTTCTGTAGAGTAACTAGTTTACGAGATACAGAGCGAAAACCCTTTGCACCCGTTTTTCCAAGATGGCGGCCGTGGGACAAGGGTGGCGACCCCACAAACTTGAACTTAAGCTTCTACTGACCCCCCCTACACATTAAAAAAATAAAATTGCGTCCTCTAAAAAACGCAAGGTAAGGCCTAAAAAATGTAACATTTCAATGGACTATATGTATATTTATTTTTCCACGGAGAAGGTTTTTATGGTATGCCCATTGATGTAACTCGCCACCAGGCGGCGCTGTCAAATATCGACTTCCGCCCCGTTCAACCGATTGTCATAAAAATTGGTATGACCATGTATTTTTCCTCGAAGAAAACGAATATACTATGCCCATTGATGTAACTCGCCACCAGGTAAAGTAAGGGTTAGCCCAGCGAAGCGGGCTGGGTTCGCTAGTATTATATCTTTTAACAGTTTATCGTGACACTTCTAATAAAATATTTTTCATTTCCTCCATTGTATAATTCACCAACTCATATTTTGTTTTGGATTTCAATTTACAAAATAAATAGTTAGCTATTGAAACAACTACAACCTTTTTATTAAAGTAACGAAAACTAAAATTGGTATAAAGAGATTTATGAGAATAAATCCTCATACGCTCCACTTTAAGGAACTAATTAACATATTAAGAGGATGTACATCTATACCAACGAATTCTTCACCAAAACTAAGTTCAAGTATATTTCCAAATTCGGCTTCTGTCTTGTTATCGGAATTCTTAAATAATGAAATACCTATATAAAAAAGACTCCCTGGACAGCAGGAGAGTAGAGAATAACTGTCACTTTTAGTCTCAGCTTAGAACAATCATAAAATGGCATTGCTAACTATTCCGATCAGATCAGATCAGATCTTTATGCTAGATATTCGGGTCTGACAAAATTACTATTATTCTACTTCGTAACAGTTAAGGGGACAAATCACTCACATCTCCTTAACTCTATCTGTTATGTATATTGCATCTCAACCCCATTAATTTTCAGATTATAAAGGTTGAGCCATTGTTCCGTATTTAAGTTGCCTAAGGCACGGAGAGCCTAGTAAAACTATTTATACCTTTAAAATCTTGTTAAGTAGGCAGTACGTATTGGCAGTAGTCTTTCCTGTATTTCGATATATTAATTATATTGTTACTAATAAAAAAAGTGGGTTTGTGGTTTAAATTAAATTTTATTGGTTTACCTATATTACAAAAAAACATGAACATTAATATTGATAGTTATACAAAATAATGCCAAAACAATGTTAAAGTAATGCCAGCTAGACTCAGCGGTGGGTTACTTGAAATAACACCTTAATTTTAAATTTTATATAGAAATTTACTAAAACAGAAATCCTAGGCGCCACTGACAAATAATAAGCGAAGACATATGCATGATCCTCCTGCTTGTCAGTACTGGAGAATCAGTCAAACACTTGTTACTTATAAAACTTTTAAAAATGGAAGAGTTGATTAATGGTATAAATTAATTTTGTACATCACCATAATATCGGGATTACAATATAGACGAGCTTCTTATACTCAGCTAGTCAGGAAGCAGGATACAGGTCAAACAGGACGACGCTCCGCAGATTCACGTCTGCCCCCGCGAACCAATTATAAATATACCCATATTTTCTAGGGTACAAACAAAAAACCTCCTTATAGAGGAAAAAGGCCTCGAAGCAATAATATTAGCCTATGTCGACTCCGAGGGTCGAATCAGGACAAATAGAAATATTGTTCCAACAAACTTTGAAACTGCCCGGGAAGTGCCGACAATAGGAATTATAATTAATCCATATTAATAAATTTGCCCTGCAATTAAACACACTAATGAATTTAAGAAACAACGCTTCAAATGCGTTAATAAGATCACAAATAACTAAAACACTCACCGAAGGCTAATAAGATATTGAATTCGAAAGTGCTTCCGAAAGAAAAGACTCTAAAGGTCACGGCATTGAATTTTATAGTCAAAATATGCATAATAAGCAAACAATGTGGTTATGCACACGCTGCGTTACACGAAATGTGGGTAAAATTGATATTAATAGTAAGAAGACCAACAGATAAATAATTTACCTTGTCTACGATTTTGACAGATAATAAGAAATCGATAATATTAAAATTATAAATATTGAAATATCTACAGAAATGAAATTTCTATGTAACAATATTTTATGCCAAATTTTTGTCAATAACTTATCAACATCAACTAATTAGTATTATAGTAACTATAAATGCTAGAACTATAGTCTTAAGCTTGTCAAGAGTCAAAAAGTTATCTTGACTGAATCCCAACTGAATTAACCTACGTGTAACCAGGTCCTGAACTGCCTCCTCTCTTCAACAATCAGCAACCAGGCAGTCTCTCACCCTTATTCATGCAATAAGCTGCCTTTGAAGCTACGTACTAAGAACTTCTCGATCATTTCTTTCAGTGATCAGCTCTTTCTTACCTGTCTTTATAAACAGTACTCAATGGCTATTATTGAGACCAAAGACTGTGCCCACTGGGATTCTCCAAGGTTCCGTGTCATCCCCGAGGTTGGTTTCTTTAGTTGTTCCCTGGATGTGCCCTGGAAGCTATAGTCGTGTCGAGTTTTTGACACACCTATTATGTTTTAGAAGGGGTGAATTTTAATCGATTACGATCCTAAAACGAACACACTGTTCATAAAATCAAATAATGTTACCTATTTTATACGTCATTTGAGATTAATCATTATTAAAGATACCTAACATCATTATTGGTTTGATTATTCTTTATTTGACATTTCTCGCAAAATCAAAACTATAAAACTGTAAATCTCAGTTTTTAAAGAACAAAATGTTCCACACATCATCGTTAAAAAGGAATAGGTATCATTAATCTAAAACAATATAAGAACTGGATTAAGTTCAATAAATAGTAACTCATTTATATTATTCGCTAGCTGGCATATAACTATCTCATAACTATATTTAATATCTTAAAAATAATTTATAATGAAACTATTGATAAACTTTTATCATGGTTAGGTTATCTTCTGTTTTGGCGTAATGTTACTTACATAATGCATCGATAAACATTTCAAATTTATATAAAATTTTAAAAAACTATAAAGAAATTTAGTTATTTATATATTTATTTATTCTTTCTTTAAAAGAAAAATGAATAACTTAATGATAACAGACATACTAACAGTCTAAGAAGGTAAAAGATAGAATGTTTGTGCCAAAGCTATACATACAATATTTATAACAATAACAAAAGCTATAACATACATAATTTTAATATTCTATTTTATCTACTAGCTACTTCTATTAGCATCTGACAGTATGAATGTCTGTCTTATGGTAAAATTCTGTGTAACCGGAGACGTGGTGGATTTCCCTCCGTGAGCTTTTCATAACTTATAAAGCTCTAGATTATTGCGTTTTATTTATATTCCCTGGGAATTACCTTTGGATATAACTTTGTAAAACATGCATATAATGTCTTCTTTAAAGACAATGAACTTCAATCTTTATCTTTTAAATGAACAAAAAAAAATTAAAATGTTAATCTTTCAAAAGATAACTACAAGTGGCATATTTCAATCACTTAAATTATTTATTATTAAAATGTGTTGCTTTATTTGTAACAACGACAACAAAATATAATATTAAATATTATATTTGATCAATATTAATAATACTTATATTTCCATTTGAGACTGCAGCAAGCTCTAACTAGAGGAAGTTACGTTGTGTGTATGTACTGTATGTAGTATATTTCTCCAATATAAATGATACGCTAAATTGAATGGGAAAATGAAAAAAAAAATTACGTTACCATTAAAAATATACTTTTTTTACAATTTCAATAATATCTCTGGCTTATAAAATATAGAGTCAGTAACACTGACGAGAAAATAAATATTAATTAAATGATATATATATATTCAAATATAGATTACAGTCTTTAGTACACAGTACAGATAGGATAAAATATAGAGTCAGTAACACTGACGAGAAAATAAATATTAATTAAAAATATATATATATTCAAATATAGGGTACAGTCTTTAGTACACAGTACAGATGGGACAAAATATAGAGTCAGTAACACTGACGAGAAAATAAATATTAATTGTAAAAAAGTATTCAAATATAGAGTACAGTTTTTAGTACAAAGTATAGATAGTATAAAATATAGAGTCAGTAACACTGACGAGAAAATAAATATTAATAAAAAAACATAAAAATTAATTATACATAAATATTAATTACATTGAGTAAAAATTATTTAATACCATCTTTCCATTATATTATTTATGATATGATATCATTTTAACTTGGTATTTAATTGCCGCCACTCTCACACAAGTTCTCAGCGAACTTGCAAAAAACAGCATACGACTGTTAAGGTTCTCACCATACAGCCTTTAAGTGCGAGTGGTGTGTCCCAGGGAATAGAAGGAGATAGAACAAGATCCTGAGGGCTCAATGGGTGCGAGCGTGAGAAATATGGGGCGCTGATATTCCCTTTTCACCAGGATAGCATGAACTACTAGGATGCTTTGCCTTGCTTTACTATGGAGAAACTTTTATATGTCAATGTGTAAGATGTGCACACATGAGCGTTTTGAATGTATCAATCAAACATTTAATACAATGGAGTCTAACTTTTTCATAGAGTTGACGTTTTGTTGCAATTGTACGTATATAACTGTTTTTTTTGTACAAATTATTGCTACATATTATTCTTAAGGTAAGAAACCTTATAGAAGATTATTTTATTAACAGGGCAAGTAGTTTTATTATTGATAAATACTTTTGAGTGCTTATCTTTTACTAGGAAAATATAAAATCAGATTAACTATCCGAAAAATCATTACAATTCGTAGACGAAAGTAGGTTTTTGACGTGTACAATAAACATAACTATTAATTAGCAACGCAATATTATATATCACTGAACATCACTGCCGTTTTCATGGTCATTGCCCAGCCCTTTCACTATTAGAAAGACTATTTTATGGCTGGATGGGGACCGTAAAGCTGAAAGTCATAACGCCATAAGGCGTCTCCCCGGCACTCCCCTGACATTTATCCGTAGCCCATAAAAATAAATATCTACTAGGAAAGCATAGCAGGTGAGGGCTCAATTTGTAAAGGCCTCGCCGCACCCTACCGTCCCGGCGTACTGACGTCCCACTAACCCGTTTACGCTATAACATTTATAGCATGTATTATTTTATGTAGCGATATCCTCATTTTATAGTTTTGTGTTGTAGTTATTTATTGTGTCCTTTTTTATCATATTTTTAATTGTTCGTAAGATACATATTTATTTTATTTTATTGGAACAAATAACACACTTTTTAAAATCTTATTACAGACTTAGTTTTGCTGGCAACATATTTTTATTGATTTTATAAATCACAATTAACCAAGGCGATATCAAAAGATAATAATAAAAAGATAAAGATATTAAAGTAGTAATAGATAGTATAGTTCAATACTATTGCTACTAACAATAAATTAGTTGAAATAATCTAAAAGTGCGATAGATACTAGACGTAAAGAGGTCACGTCAGAGACGCTGTTGCGTGCGCCGTGACAAATGAGTTGTGATCATTGGCCATCAGAACACTCGCTGGCTATTGCTATATAAAACATATATATTAAAGAATTCAGTAATGTATATATATCGAAATAATAATATTATTTATATTTTGTTTATTATATTAATAGTAGTTACATTTCATACTCTTTCAACATATTCGTATGTACCTAATGTTATATTAATTTTCCAGTTATAATTTCTCACGGTTATCGTCATTGAACTATGTTTTAATTAATAATTATCAACTACTTTGTGTAAAAAAAAATATAAAACTTTTTTTAAGTTTCTATATACCTGGGATAACATATCTCTAAAAACAGATATAAGTAACGTAAGCAAATTATGAAATATTATTAATTTGTTTAGCCTTCACTATATTTCCAACGGGTATACAATATTTTCCTATAATTACTCCTTTATTTATAGTTTTGATTTAAATAATGATAATTTTTATAAAAATTTCGGAATCAGAAATTTTTCATTAGATCTTAAAATTACATACAATAATTATTTGTAAAACCTTTGTTTTAAGATATCATAAACCTACATATTATTTACGATTTGTTTATGTAAGCAGCAGTTTTAGTGAATATAAAAAGTAAAAACACATTCTTATTCTCTAATATAAAATTCCATTTTATAGTTAATGAAAACGTAACTAAACTAATATACATATTATATTTATTTTCAAAATTGAATGTATACTTGAAGAATAATATTAACAAAAAACTTTTAAGTTTTGTTGTCCGTGAATTGTACACATTGTTGAAAATTTCACTGAAAATTGGTGCAAACTTTTTTTCAAACTCTACAACAATTTGATGCTAGTCATAAAAGAAATAACGAGACTGATCATATTAGTTTTAAGAATAACTTTGTAAGAAGTGGCTATTTCTCTATAATTTTAAATAGTAGCCA
This sequence comes from Napeogenes sylphis, assembly GCA_959347405.1. NCBI lineage: Eukaryota > Metazoa > Arthropoda > Insecta > Lepidoptera > Nymphalidae > Napeogenes > Napeogenes sylphis. The sequence goes on along the minus strand of OY365788.1, from coordinate 20,067,338 downwards.
ACAAAAACTTTCTAAACAATTATGAAAGTAAAATAATTTAAATAGTTCCATTTCTTAAATTTTATAATATAGTTATGAACTGATAATATTGCAAAATCAATAAAATCGTCAACAACACTTGAGTTAAACAAATGATTTATATACTGACACGACTAACTTCAGCGCTAATCAGTGTCTGAGTACTGCTCACTACTGGGTGCACTGACCTGAATGCGACAATGCACGACTGTATGCAGCGCCACCGCCTGCTGTGTCTGTGCGCCTGGTGCTGTGGCCGCGTACGTTGGCCCGCCGCGCCGGCCACTTGGCAACCAGACAGACGGACAGACAACCCTGGCATACTTAATGGTCAGCTGGTATTTTCAATTATAACTGATGATTTTCTTATATCTTTCATTAGGTTCTTTATAAATGAATACATATTATAAAATAATTTAAAGTTATTATTTTGATCTTAATTATAAATCAAAACTTGTTTACAGCATTAAGAAGATTAGTCTATTATTACCAAATTAGAAAAATATCGCATAAGTTAGTAATATTTTATTATCAGTAAACAAAATATATCCGTACAATAATAACATAGCGAGTCCTTTTTCTGTATGAAGAAAAAGAATGTGTAGAGCAGATTCCCAACATACTGCTCGAATGCTATGCTCTCCTAGTCGTTTGAATTCAACAAAGTTTAACCCTTTCCTCTGGAACCAGATATGCAAATTTTAACATTCTGTAGATTCTTTTAAAATATTGAAGGAGTTTTAATATAAACAATTTTTTTATATTGTATGCGCAAGTTATTTGAACTAAAGTGATTGGTCCATCTTAATTTCCATTTACCATCCCCCCTCGACTACACAACTGTTTGATTCGTTGACGCACTTCTCGGGACCATCTTCTATTTTATGCAGTCCTGATCAGGGCAGATTGTAAGCTTTCAGGAAGGGAAATGTGCGCAAGCTATGGGCGCATACTTGCCGTCTCAGCTACCAAAGGAGCAAGTAATAATTTTATTACTCAGTCAGTCCCTTTCGCTTTTGCCCTTACCAACTTACACTTCAAGACTATGCTATCCTAATACTTCGTCGATCTAATTACGCATATCATTATTCCTCCATTTTAGGCGTGTTTGAAGAAGGCAGGCCAGTTTGGCGAATAAACTATTGTTAACAAACATGTTTTTTTTATATTTAACTAATTCTATTTTTTTCTTATGTTATTTGAGGATTATTGGATTTCATTTAGTTCTAAAATTTCAGGTAAAACTAATTTATTAAATCTGATATATGAACAATCAATTTATGTTGTGAATTGAGCACCTGTACTTGTTTAAAGCACTTTGCCCTGCGCAGATTCTATGTAGGGTAACGCCCTAAAGCGCATTGAGTCTCTTTTCATTCACCTGCTTTGAACCAATATATCGTGCCCTATAGCTTTGGACACGTATTACGGAGTATTGATTTCTGTTCAGTAACCTTCTCTTCACCTATGAAGCCTTAGTATTTTCCGACTGATTCGACATTATCAGCGATCGCCGATACATTTCCAATAACCAAATAGGGATGGCTGTCGATGGTAATAATGTTCTACAAAATAGAACCTTATTGAATATAAAAACAAAACAAATTTTCGCTTGAAGATTAGTATGGCTTAGCATAAATTTAACATACATAACCCATTAATAATTTTATTTGTGTTTTAACTTAAATAATGAATTTGTTTGTAAGTAAAAGTAAATTGAAGGTTTCAAATTTTAATACAATGTTGGAAACATTTACGAAGTACTTAAACAGATCTTGCTTTTCACGATGCGATATCGGCTAATATATATTATGTTTTAGGGGCATATTATATATTATTTGATGGCAGATATTAAATAAATACGAATATAATAAAAATTAAGGATATGTTTGATTGAGTTGTTTTTCTCTCCTCACAAATGAGGCGGATCCGCAACAACTGTATCGACGTTGGTACCAGGATAGCAGAAGCCGGAGGAAGTGGCTCATGCGTAGGTACGAAACGTGCTAGCCCTTTAATTTGTAGAGATACTTTGATGTAAACAATGGAATATATATTATATAATAAACAGTCATAAAATAGTAACGAGACCAATTCAATAATTAAAATATTTTGACAAAAAGTGCTATTAATCCGCCATTATCATTTTAAAAAATCCCAATTTATATATATTTAAGATGAATAATATAAAATAAGTATAATTATAATATATACTATACTTGTATTTATACAGGGTCATTTTTAATTAGTTGACCACCTCTTGCAGGTAGCCTCTCTACATTAATCCCCACAACATTTGTCCTACAACTTTTTACAAATAAACAACAACGATACAAAAAAAAATTGTTCCCTCTTTTACTTATTACTCTATATTTTGTAAGAAGTACTTAAAAGGTCAACGCTCGAGCGCCATACCGACGCTCAGAGCTAATGCCAGTTCAGAGACAACAAATAAATTTTGTATGGGAAAATTTAAATTTTAAAAACTATTAATTTAAAAAAGTCGTAGACCAAGCTAGTTGGGATTGATGCATAGAGGCTGCCTGCAAGAGGTGGTCAACTAATTACAAATAACCCTGTATACCTACAATACTTGGATCTATCTGAACCTATTGCTTGAGATTTTGGCGATATACAAAATTGTTCTGGGAAATTAGATAACTAGTTTTAAATACTTTTAAACGTCATTTTGTGTTCATCTGGTACAAAATAGGTAAGAATTGTGTACTTTTTCTGGTTTTTTCATTTCTTATAGGTCAATATTCGACGTATGCCATGGCTGGGGTTGGGTGAATAAACTTTTCGGTCTACATTTTTTTTTAATTTACAATAAAAACTACATTGATACTTGTAACATTTATCCATAATTTATAATACATTGTTAATTCGGTTGGTAGCATTCAATTATTAATTAGAAGGTTGAAAAGCAACCGAGATTGCATCCTTGTCAAACTCTACCAATATTTCATTTTGTATAAAAAATGATTTTTTTATGTACAATCAAAGTTAATGTTAATTAATAAACATTCCACCAGATGGAAAGTGGAAATGTAGTCATAGGTGGTATGGCGCATTAACTTAGTAATATATTCACTTTTCTCTTGAAGACATCCACATTGTACTCGGACAGAAATACCGATGCAAACAAATTGTTCCAGTCCGCTGTACAATGGATGGATACTTTCCGTAGTTCGGAAAGTCCAGCGATGGAAGGAGTACTGGGGAGTTCCCCTAAATTTATTTCCCCCATATTTGACAGCACAAAATTTTGTTGTGTAATTCCTGCGCACACTCACCCATGATCCCATATCCCATCCCAAATGTATCCCGTAGAATACTGAGAGGCTAGCAATCCTACGCCTGTTTTCAAGGCTGTGAAGGTTGGCTTCAACCAGTTCAGGGTCACTTATATGCCTCTTTGCTCACCTCTCAACACAACTGAGCCCAGAACCACCAGATGAGACTTTGCGGCACCAGCAAATGTATGAATATGAAATATATACTAGAGGTTGGAGTAAATCTCCAAGCCTAACAACTGAAGACGCTTTCTGTACTCCAAGGATACATTCTTGAAAGTAGGAGCCAAGATCCAAAAGTAAAAAAAACTTAAATGCTAAGAAGACATTGTCCTTAGGGCCTTAAGGGCGCTGTAGTTGTGTAAATGAAAAAAGAAATAATATTTTATAAACATATTTCTTAGAGTTTTTACCTAAAGGGTAAAAACGGAACCCTACTACTAAGACTTTGCTGTCCGTCTGTTTGTCTCCAGGCTGTACTCATGAACCATTAGGTATAGCTAGACAGTTGAAATTCACAGAAGATGTATTTCTGCTGTTGTAATTTTCTTTGCTCGACATTAATACCTAACGAAAACTCGTAGACTCTTGAGATTTTTACAAAATATTTAGTTATATGTTTATCCACTTCAAAAAAAAATTAAATGAATATTTAAGGGCTTCCCATACAAACAAAAAACTGTTTTTTTTGTCGTTTTTATGTCATTGTACGAAACTTTTAAGTAACATTTAGTATTTACTGGAATATGATATAAAAGAGTAATTGGAAAACTTATCGCTTACAAAAATATATGAATAGTCGTAAATATTATATTTTACACTTCAAATATTATTATTAATAAAACTTAATGTTCATTTAATTTTTGTTGTTTTTTCGAGTGATATTTTTTAATGTAGTAAATATATTTTAGTCGTAGATAAAATATACTATATAATTTTAAATTTTAATGCTTATAATTAGCAGAATTTCGTGTTAAAAAAATACTATTTAATTTTGATAGAAACTAACAATAAAACGAAACTTTTTATTACATTAAAAATATTATTCTAAAATGTTAATAAAACAATTAATTTCTTAATAAAATAAATTATGATAATATATGATATTTTCCGTTTCATTCATTTCGCTCGTGTCGCTGCTCTACCGAGATACACACACAACTGTACATTCAGAAGGGCATGGGCCTTGGTGCGTATCTTGCGTAAGGCGCTGTCTTGTGATTGGCTGAAGAAACCACGCCCCGTGCGTACCAAACCTTGAAGTTCCACTGGCCCTTACTTGGCCCTTTCGATCTCTTCGTATTCTTTGCGCTCCTGGTAAACTGTGTTTTATTATAAATAATTTAAAAGGGCTCTGTCAATAAAATAATAATTTATTGTAATTTTCAGTAGTTAATAAAGCACAAATTGCAATCACATCCTGTTTTTGTAGCACTCCCTTCTTAGGTTTTTATATTCCAGTTATAATAAAAACAAAATAACTAGCCAATTAACAATATAGTAATTAAATCAATGATTCATATTGAAAGGGTCTTGTCTGATGGTAGAGGTGTAAATGAATTTGAAGGGATTCCTTAAACAAGAAATAATGGGCATGTCACTCCCAATGACTTTGTATACCAGGAGAACATAACGAACGTGGTAGTGTATTAAGAAAGGGATTTTGTTTTTGCTGGTGTCTGGCTGGGTGGGTTGCTTCAGCAGATGTTTGTTTGTTTCAAGAAAACTTTTTTCTATAATGTGACAGCTAGCTGGCCCTTTTGTGAAGGTTGAGCAATATTGATTTTAGTTTTCTTCAAAATAAAAGCAAAAGTGGTTACAAAAAGAAAAAGTGGGACTGTACAAAATGGCCTGCCTCAGCCTGCTGTTACTAGGAGCACATAATAAAGAAGGAATGAACCGAAAGCATGGAAAAACATTGAATGTTTGGCTATGTGGGTAGCGGCTTAGAAGGCTTACTTAAAGCAATAAAATATGAAAAAGAAATAAACATTAGATCGATTTCTTATTTAGATGGTAGGAAGGCATGGAAGGAATAGAATATAAGTCTCAGTTGTACTTAATATATTGGTTTCAAGATATTTAGATATTATTACGTATTATAATTCAAAATTCATTAAGCGTTTTAACACTTTCAGGGCCTCATGAGTTTGATCTACTGGTATAGAATAATTGTTATTTGTGGCTTTCAATATTATTTGAGTAATGATTAATTATCAATGCCTAGAGTACTAAACAATAGCTTCCAAAGTGGAGGTATATTCTCTACCTATTATAATAAAATTTTAGATTCTAAAATATGGTAAGCAATCTGTGTTGTAAATGACATTAACAAAAAAACAAAGTGTGTACAAAAAACACATAGGGTCATTTCGCCTGTTTGCGTCCATTTAGTGGAGTTGCTGACTTTGAAAGAGAAAATAAAAATGATTTAGCACTAGTTTTGATTAAAAACTTATGTACAGTGTTAATAATATAGTCTTTTTTATATTCATTTAAAGTTTTGGTGGAAAGATATAACGATTTAAATATAAAAGTGATAAATATCAGATTTAGGCGATTTACCCAGTTTGCGTCCATAAAATCTAAATTGCGTCCACTCATGTCCAGTTTGCGTCCACCAACTTATATATAGAATGTAGGGGAGATTTTTATTAATTATTATTCAGAAAGATTAGATTTATTGTTTTATGTCTAAATATTTAACTAATTAAATTTTAAAATATTTTTAATAACAAATATATCATCTTATATATTTGTCACAGCCAATGTTTTCTTCGCCGTCTTCATCTACATCTGATATAAGTATGTCATTACATTCAGCGCACTTTGTACTATCCACGACTGGTAAATTTTCTTTTCAGAGTATAAGTATCTACTGTAACTTTAACAGGAAGTGTCTTTTTCCTACGTTTTGGAGCAGTTCCTTGAAGTTTTTTTTCTCTATTAATTTCTTTTTCTTACTGCTTTGTTTTTTTTCTCCATCTGCTCTTTATGTTCATAATGCTTTCTCGATGCAGACGAAGATATGGCCGCTGGAGTTCTTTGATTAAATTTTCTTGCTATGCTAAAAATTTCAGCCAACATCAGGTGGGTTTTAAATGGATCAAAGGTTTCTGAATGTGAAATGCCTTGAATAAATAATGAAGATGATTGTAAACTAGGAGGCTTTTCTATAGGTGAAATAGATGGTGATACAGTTGATGCTAAATGAATAAAAGCAGTCGGAGGGGGTTTTAATATTTGTTGCTTAGTTTTCTCAAGACTTGGTGTATTATGAGTTGCCATATCTTCTAGTGGTAAAATAAGAACTTCATCTGAAGACACTATTGAACTAAGCTACAGGTAACTGCCAAAAAGGTGTATAGGCAAAATCATTTTTATTCATGTCATGAGTTTCAGAGTTGCACCTTGATACACTGTGATTTCACAATTTCTAATTTGTTCAATCAGGAGTCGTTAATAAATTACGTTATTTTTTTTATTATAATTACATTAAGATATTATTGATCGTAGGTATATACAATTTTATTAAATTTAAATAAACTATACATTTTTAATTACTTTTATAAATAGATAACAAGAAAACAAAGGTGGACGCAATCTGGTCTGTCCTAAATAATAGGTCATAAAATTCGCGTCCACTGCGGACGCAAAGTGGAATTTTTAAAATTTGTATGTACTAGTTTGCGTCCACCTTATTTTAACTGTCAACAATTAAAAAACTTAAGTAAATTCATAATTATGTTTTTCTTTTCTTTATTATTAAGGCCTAGAAACATCTATGTATCCTCAACTTCACATAAAACAATGTAAAACTAACCGTGAGTGGTGTTGCTGCTCACTATTTTTTTACTAACATTTAAGACATTCGCAGTCTTTTGTCCCGTAGCTCAGATAAATTATTTTTTTTTAAGGGGAAGAATTGCGCTCAAGGAAATTTTGTTTATGACTGTGTATCTCCTATATATTGAGGTATTGGCAGAAATTACATTTGGTTTTGTTAGAAAGTTCATGAACTTATTTTCGAGTATTTTATGAAAGGATAGCCGTCGAATGGACGCAAACTGGCGATGGACGCAAACAGGCGAAATGACCCTATGTATTATGTAAACTGTAGATGTTTGACTGAAAGTGTAACACAGACAAAAGCACCCCCACAAGTGTGGGGAGTACATGGGCGCGGCATGTGTGACATTCGACTTCCAAAGTCCCCATGTTACCCTGGTACATGTAGCCCACATGTTCAACCCTTTCTGACATGTGGCCACACAGACGTAGTTTTTGTGTTGTTTAAAATAATCGACTGAATGTTATGTTGACTGTGACTATAATAAGGCAGATTGATTGATTTGTCAAAAAAATCACGAAACGTATTCTGTGCTCTAAATGAAAATTTATGAATGACACAGCTTAATTATTTTATATACCTACTTATAAATTATATTTTAAAGCTCAAATTCTTCTTAAAACTCAAACTCAATTTGGATATATATGTTTTTAAAAATAAAGCATTTCTTTTTTTAAGAAGTCTTTGGTGTTGCAAATAAAAATAGTTTATTACCAAGTAAAATGACTGGGTAAATTGTGTAAGTAGGTCAATGAAAATATTAAGTCTGGCTGGCGTTTACTTTTTACACGCCCATAACGCAGTGACATGCGTCAAAGCTGACTGTGGTACCAAGACCTCAGCGGTTCCAAGAGATGCAAGGCCTCACACCACTCCTCATTAAACACAAATCATTCAAGATCTTCGATGGAAGAATGCAACTGCTTCCGTCTATCTCATTTCCACTTGCACAATGCATTCAACAATGATATTTTTGTCTCACCACGCCTGCAGCATTTGTGTGTTATAGCGGGTCAACATTATCTGGTTATCAATTACTATAGGGAATGTATGTGATATTAGTACGCAAGTTATACAAAATAAGGCCCTTATCAATGGAATTACCGTATAGTAAAGAAAAAAATCCAGATCTGTATTCATCTAACAATTTAAAAGAAGTCATTCTGGAGTAAGGCTACACAAAGTAATTTTGCCCAGTTTAGAAAGAATCTGAAAAATTCAAAAACTGTCTAAGGGTCAGAAATTATAATCGGTCAAGCGTAAGTTGCACATGAAAATAAACTAATAGTTTATTTTATTTGTATAAAATAGAAATAAAACCCATTTGTACATTCGTTTTTGTAGGAAGTTATCATACATTTTTAAAATGTTATAATCAGCTGGTGGTTGCAATATGCTTATGCTATAAAAAAAAATAATTTTATCGCATTCTCATTTACTCATACAAGGCAGTTAACATTTATAATTGGTCATTACAAATGAGCGGTTGTTGTAACATTACCTCGCGTGTGCACTTGTTACAAGGCAGTTTAACAAATTTATAATACTTATAAAAATACTTTCTTCTTAATAAACAAAATTCAGTAATTTACATTTACTCATGAATTATAAAATTTTAATCACATGTAACAAAAAATATGTTATCTCTAGATTATGCTCGGAAACAATTAAAAATAGTATATTCATATGCAAATTAGAAATTATTAAATATAAATTGTGTATAATATGTATTATTATGTTTTATATAAAAAATGCATTATTAATATCCTAATTATTTATTTTGTTTTTGTCATTCAAGTACAATTAATTGCTTATAAAATTATTTAATGAAAAAAAGATAAGCCCATGTTAAATGTATCTTTAGGCAAGTTAGAATAAGTAGCGGGACTAGGATACCATAAAGAGAAGAAGTTGTTTTAATGTTTCATACACATTTGGTTAGTACACCTTCTCACATGCAATAGGAACCTATTACTTAACGTTCTAGTCGGATACATTGCACAGATTTAGTTTGCCCTGGTAACTCTCAAATATTTATTTGATCTCTATAAAATATGTCCTTTATTTATTTATTTATTTATTTTTGCATCATTAAATATTAATAATAACATAGTATAGACAATTCTCACAAAGGATGACTTATCTCTTACAAGAGAACTCTAGCAGAAACCCTACGTTAATTGACATATTATATACTAGCTGTGCCTGCGACTTCGTACGCGTAGATTTCGATTTTGATAAAACGTACCCTTTTTACTTACCAATGTTTGTAACAACTCTAAACCTTCAAACTGGTAAGTAGCAATGGTACGACAATAAGAGATTATCAACTTCTTTATTTGTCAACCGATTGTTAAAAAAAACAAAGTATTAAGTGAATCCCATGACAGTATATTTCTGAGATTAGCATGCACAAACGTTCAGACTTACATACAAAATGAAAAAATATTGTTTTAGGTTCTCTTGCTTATATAAAGGTTTACATATTTCGAAAGCATTTGCAAGCGTCCATAGATGTAAACTAGGATAATAACTCCAAATTGAACTATAGGGAATCAACATTTGTTTGTTTTGTCAGTTTTTTTTTTAATTTTATTTTTTTTACTTTTGTTAATAATTTTATGAATAAGTTTTGTTAGTATTGCATGTGGTGTTTACCTATAAGAAATTGTATACTAGTTTTTATTGCCCTTAGTCTGTAGTTATATAATGTATTGGTATAATAATTGTTGGTAAGCCAATAAACAAAAAAACAAATAAAAAACAAAAACAAAACAAAACCTCTGTATAAATTTTTGAATAGGTTTATATTTTTTTCGTGTTCTGTGCACAACTAAAAGATAAACATACAAAGATTTTAAAAATGCTGAAAATGGATTTGGTTAGTTATCACTTCACATCTTGGTATATATTTTTTTTATATTTTCAATGTACAAAGACTTCTCCTACAGATTTATTACATGTATAGAATAAGATGTGCATGGTACCTATTACGTGATTGACATAAATTGACATAACTTTTTTATTTCTTAATCAATTTAGATGAAATAAACATTAAATGTTAAGTGAAACCTAAAAACCGCATCTAAATTGGTCAAGCCGTTTCTGAGATTAGCGTGCACAAACATACAGATATACAGACATACAGACAAACAGACAAACTGAAAAACCATTGTTGGGGTTCTCTTGCTCTTATAAAGCCCCCCTATGATGTTTTTTTTTTTAATTCCATGTACATGAATGGATCAGTGACAATTTTATTAAATGTATAGATAGATTAAGATGGGTATGGTACACAGTACAAAGTATTAACAAACTTAACTAAAAATAAAAATAAAAATAATAATATACACATGCATATAAATTATACATAAATACGCAAAAATATTATCATAAATATATATAAATTAATTTAGGTAGGTACCTACCGACTATTAAAAAAACACTAGCTACTGGCTATAAAGAAATATATCTCTGAAGTAGTAAACTTCATTCAAATGTATATAGGTATATTTAATTAGTATTAAAAATACTCGGTAGAGTACTAGTGACATATCCAAAACAATATTTCTTTTCTTTGTTTTTGCAATATTATAATAATAAATATTATCGAAACGAACACAACAATAATAATATTTGTCAAAACAACCTCAGCTTCTCGTTCTATTTCTCATATTATCTTCTCTCCTGTTCATTTATGAAAGCCTGGTGAAAAATGACGTCATGCGACCCAATCTCCATCCCTTTTGCCGGGTGTTTCTTAAAGACATAAATAAAATTTATTATTAATAATTATGGATAACTAAAACCAAGTAAGAAAACACTATCTATGTCTTTCTCTTTCTATATATTTTTCAACAGAGTTAAATGACCTCTATCATTGCGGTTCGAGCCCTGCACACATCCCCAGGCGTTGTAATATTATGATGTCCATTATGTCCTGCACGGAAGCTTTAACTCTTGTCGACCTATATCTCCCTGGTATAAAAAGGGGGCAAACTATTGTTTTCACGCACACGCATTATTTTATTGTTAATGTTGTTACTTTTACTTTACATACAATTAAGTCAGTGCGTAACAATTTTTTTTTCGTCATAAGCACTCAGACTCAGCAGTATTTTATTATTACAAATTAGTAAAGTGCAAGCAAAGTGAATGGCCGCTCGCTGCATTATGCTTTGCGGTCGTTGGCTTGTTATCCTTGAACGCTTATCCTTACGCAGGACAAGGCGTCACAAACAACCTCTTATTATAATTTGCTCCCCTAGTATATCGCAGGATACTTTGTCCCTTTGGGAGATGTTCTTTTATCATCCTCCTCAAAGATGTTTTTTTTTATTATATTTTAATAAACGAAACTCGAACTGCCCTTTTTCTTTGTTGCAGACTGTTTAAGAATATTTATTTTAAGATTTTCAGAATAAATATTTATCTTTCAGAGTCCTTTGTTTTAAAATTAATTAAGGTTTATTTTTCACCTTTTTTAAAATTCGTTCTAATTAATTAATATCTAGACAAAATTATTAATATTGATTAAATAAATATATATATACATACTCTTAAATTCTTTTTTCTTAAATATTTTAAATTTATAATAAAAATATATATTTGACAAAAAATAAATAAATATTATCTGAGATGATAGGGCCTAGAGACTATAAACATTTTAGAAGGTAGAGCAGGCATACGGACAAAGTGTAGCAACCTCTTTGAAACCTCTGAGATCCTGTTCATTGTTGACGTCATTCCAATAGAATACATCCCTTGGGTACCTCCCAAATCCATCCCCTCAAACCGGCCTACTTTTGTAAAAAGACAAATTTCCTTGTAAGGTGTTGTTTGATTGTTTTGTTGTAAGATATATTTATTATATTTAAGTTTTTCTAACAGATCCAATTCATCAAGAAACACCTCGATTCTCCAGGCCTTGACTGAACTTCAAGCAATCTAATTACAGAATATAAATGAATACTAGAATGTTAGAATTTTTAGTACAAGTTTATTAATAGTTGTCTGGATGCCAGAATGGCCGTCACTTTCACTTTGTTCGTTCGTATCGCATATTTTTTTTGTAGCTTTCTCCTTTCCACACTCATAAAGCGCCGCCCCTAAACGGGAGTACCCCGAAGAAAGGAACAAGGGAGACGCGTTAGAGCGAGAGGACACGCATGCGCCCTTCGGTTATCTACGCTCGATAGCGAGCTTTCGGAAAGCTTTCAACCTTTTTGAACTCCCTTTTACTTCTGTTTGCCTGGTACATTCCCGCGCCAGTACTGCCGCTGTCGCTAGCCGCTTTCTCCTTCTGGTTAACCCTTTTGGACAAAGAAACTTGGTATAACTAACTTTTTAACGATACCATCACCTTTTGCTATTATGAAATATGTAATCTAAAACTCTTATTTAGTTTACTGTGACATTTATTGTTATAGGTATACATAATTAATATCATCTAACATTTTAACATTATAATTAATAATTTCTAATGAAGTAATAAAAATGACAAAAACTTATAAAAAACTATAACAAAAGCGAAGCGAAGATTATAATATAAGAAAACAAAATAGCGTAAGAAGCGTGCGTGTCTCGCGATAATAAAACAGGACGATGACGAGGACGGCTTGAGTGTTTACTTCGATCCCCGAAGGTCCGCTAAAAAGCTTCAACTCACTCAAACATGGTTAATTGTACGTACCTATTTGTTACAGAATGTTTAGGCTTGCGCATTACTTCAACTACAACAACTCAACCTCCGCTCACATCACTGACGCCAGCCACGTTACTGATCAGTCAGGAACTGCCCACAGTGCCACAGCCATCACAGACCTGTGAAGAGGCGACGAGCCCCAATACCCCACTAGGCAGACTCCGCATCGCAATGAAAAATATTACCCAATTAAATGCCTTTTATGATGCGTTTCTTATATTCTTCAGTGACGAACATTTGGTACGTAAGTTGGTCTTTAGAGAATAGGTTTGTGAAAATATTTTTAATATAACGAAATAGCACTTGTTTTTCTGTGATTCTGTTCTTCTGTCGTTCTTGCTATTGTTTACTTGAAATTCGAAGCGTTCTCCAAAGTTTAAGTAAAGCGAAGTCCATATTTTACTGTTCATTATATTATAAAGAACTTAATAATATTTTTATACATCTCTACTGTTAGATTTTTAAAATAAACTAGTTATTGAAAGCTAGATTTCGTTTTTCACATAGACATAAAACTTCGCTTCGTTAAAATTGTATTCAATTTATAAAAAAGTTACTATTATCAGCTCCAGGTTACCATTACTACATTTTACCAATACTAGATACTAAATTTGTGATTCTTAAACAGTGTTTAGTTGAAAAGTTAGGGTAGATTTATTTTTATCTTAGACTGCTTTCGAAAAACCGGCTGTATAGTTATTCCAGTAAATAAAACGGCCAAAGTATTTATTCCATATATTTTTTTTTCTATACTTGCAATAGGTAAACGGGATACCGTTTATATAACATATTTACAAAACAGAAAATATGATAATTGAAAAACTAAAAATATTAGCTTTGTATTTTTTAGTATAAAAAGTGCAAAAGTAATAAATATGATTGGTTTTAACTACATTAAAACATAATAGAGTGAAGAACCGGCCCCTGAGGAGAGACGTTTAGAATATATCAGCGGCTGGGAGGGGTCTGGAACAGCGGCAGTGGTGGCGGACGGCGGGGCTGCTATCTGGGTGGCACAAGGAGAGGTGATGCGAGCGCGAGCAACGCTGTCCTGTGCCTGGCTGGTGCTGGATGAGAGTGACCCAAGCCAGCCTTCCATAGCTGAGTGGATTAGCGTACGTTCACTGTTACTTATACATACTTTTAATCATATTTGACATTACAAAATAAGATTATAATAAGAATGAAAGGCAAAACCATACAGTTTCACTTAAAGCAGGAGCATCCAGGGCGCAACGGCCGTGTAGGTGGTGACGCCAGGCTCATCTCAGCGGCTGAATGGCAGCTACTTACTAGTAGCCTCCAGCAAGAAGGACTACAGATGGTGCATGTGCCTACACTCGTGGATCAGCTCTGGGACACTGAGATCGATCCGGCTAAGAGACGACCAGAGTTCTCGAGAATTGTTGCCAATCTGCACAATGTGGACTATACGGGTGGGGTCTTATAATAATACTATTATCCTACCCACATAATATGCTGTTTCATTTGTTAAAAAGTGATAATTAAATTAAACATATTGACTCCCAGGTGTTTCATGGCGTGACAAAGTTGCAGCAGTTCGTAACGAGCTACGAGCTTTAGGCGCTGACGCAATGGTAGTAACTGCTTTGGATGAGGTGGCGTGGCTCCTCAATATACGCGGCAAGGATCTCCCATACGCTCCGCTATTGAAGGCTTTTGTGATTATCAGCTCTAAAGACGTCAGGGTTTATGCACCGGCCGGCAAATTATCTTTGCCGGTCCGGGAAGCTCTAGGTGTTTATAATTGCTACGCTAATTCTAATAACTGCACAAGGTATACTGGTATTATTACATAGAAAAATATTGCGTGTACTAATGTCATGTAATTTCTCCTAGTTAAAGTGCATGTTTATTTTCAGGGTAAATGAATACAAAACTATATATACAGATCTAAAAAGAGCACCTGAATTCAAAATTCTCGTACCAACTGGAGGTACTTTTCAACGTGGTGCCTCCGCTGCCATTATGCAAAGTGTTCCGCAAACAAAACGAGTGACCCAGTCATCTCCGTTAGTATATCTAAAGGCACAGAAAAATCAGGCCGAGATCAAGGGGATGCGCAGGGCACATCTACGTGATGCTGTGGCAATGAGCACGGTGCTAAGTTACATGGAGAGTATGGTATGATATTTATGCATTCAGATATAATTATCATATATAGTAAGATTTCACAAATTACACATTTCTTTCAGGGTAAATCAAGCTTAAACGAGAAGTCGGTATCTATGAAAGTAGATCTCACACGCGCAACCCAAGCCGGCTACGTGGGTCTGTCCATGCAGACCCGAGTGTCCTTTGGACCAAATGGGGCTGAATCTGAATATAAAGTTACTAACGTTTCTAATCGTAGGGTGTTCCCGAACTCCACTCTGATTGTGCAGTCTGGTGGACAGTATGATGGTACGTTGATCTTTAGACCCAAATTATAATCAATAAAATTATTTCAAGTGTGTATAGAAATGCTTGGCCTATATTCCAGAGGGCACAACTGTAGTGACCCGTACCCTACACTACGGTACTCCCACTCGCGAGGAGCGCAAGGCCTACACCACCGTACTACGCTCCCTGGCAGCGCTGGCTACACTTCAGGCTCCTGCGACCCTGCCAGCCGCACACGCCGACCCGCTCGCACGAGCTCCGTTGTGGAGCTTCAAACAGGACTACACGCTGCCCACGGGCCATGGTGTGGGCGCTGCTTTGAATAGACGAGAAGGTAATCTGACGAGGGCTTGTTGTGTTGCTAATAAAAATTACAAATAAAGTTCAAATACAAATTGTAAATTTGGTAATCCAGACCCAGTTGTCCTCGACTACCGGCAAGACACAAATCTACATACGTTCAGAGAAGGTTACTTCATCACCAGTGGTATGCACACCATCTGTTTTCTTTTCCATTACCTTATTAAGCCTAAATACTTAGAAAAAATACTTCCAGAGCCCGCGTGGTATGAACCCGGAAAGTTCGGCGTAAAGTTGGGGAATATTCTGGAAGTAGTTCCTAGACCCGGGGGCTACCTAGGCTTTCGCGAAGCGACACTGTTGCCGTTTGAGCCTAAGCTTATTGATAAAAGTTTACTCACTGAATACGAGGTAAGGCTGTAGAAGTAAGGCAACTTAATATTGCAAGAAACTATCTCTATCTCATAATATTTACCTAATAATACATTATTTTGTTTTTTATTAAGGTTTTATAAATAAAGCCCCATGTCAATATAGCAAAAAATAACAATTTTAGGATTTAGGTTCTCATTTCGATTAATAAATTTATATTTTTGTTACTTTATCTATTTTATATTATGGATCAATAAATAGATATATTTTTTTCAACTAACAATACAATGTCTTTAGATAAACTGGTTGAACACCTACAACGAAAGAATAAGGAAAACTGTGGGTCCCGAGCTAATGGACCAGGGTCTCACCGATGTGTTCTACTGGATGATGAATAAGACTGTCAAGACAGAATCACCTAAAGCTAAAAAACTTTCTAACTCATCAACATCTTTACAAGGGAAATTTTACTTAGTTTTTATTATATTAATTTTATTTTTGACAAATTATTAAAATATGTTATTAGACGGAACGCATTAAAATGTTTATTTGTTAAAATTCAATTTAATTTTTTTGTTACACTGTTTAGTTTTAAGTTAATATAATAGTATGTAGTTATAAAAAAATATTGTCACCAGTCTTGTCAAAAATATTCCAGACTAAACGTAGACAGAGAATGACTACGAGATTCAATAATATTTTTATTTGTTTATACATGTGTATATAGATATAAATACATAAATATATATATGTTAATTACATATAGAGCAACGTTTACTACTTTATATAGATAATATTAGCTAAAATTCTAATAATATAGTATCGACTTTATGTATTGTACTAATTTTAATGACTTAAATTTCTAAATTTAATTCCATGTTTATATTATTTTTGGACCCTTAAAAAAACGGACCTGCACATTGTTTATTAAACAGATAAATCAGTGTTCAATTTATTAAGCGCTAGGTCAACCAGTGAGCTAATATCAACTTGACAGTTGACATTTTGCAAAGGCTGTTATTGTCAAATGTCATTGAGGCTTGAGCTAGGACTTACATCCTGATTGGAATTTTGGAGTACATCTTTGCGAAAGTCAAAACAGTGCGCTGTAGATTGTATAATGATATTGCCGCATCAGGTAATAAGTAGTTCGAATAACTTATCAAATATCAATTAACAATTTCAACTAATTTTGCCAAAAGGCCTTTATTATTAAGAAATACGCACCAAAGACTACATGGTACAAACGTGTTCTATTCAATAGTGCCTTGCTTTTATAAATGTAAGTAGATATCGAAGTGAATATTATAATTATTTTCATTTTATATGTATTAGGCTAAAGCACCGAGTGCCTTAAAATGTAGTGCGTATATTGCTTTTAGAATATGTTCTAATATAATATTTTAATTTAATAATATAATAACTTAATAACTGTCTTTAATTCAAGTATTACCAAAGGTAGCAATATTAGTAATCATATGTCTATTTGATTATTATTAGATATAGCTTTAGGAAATCAAAGTAAATTATACTTTATAATAAATATATCTTAGAATAATATAGATAATCTACTGAATAGCCTAGAAACTACATTTTATACTAGCTAGTCATTTGTTCATAATAAAGTCAATAAAACTTTAGTTCTAAATCCACTTATAAGATACCACTTGATAACTATTATATCTCAGAAACAAACAATTTATTTTACTATTTTAAACTAATTATAATTTAGTAAAGGTATATAATAATACATAATTATAAATAATAATAGGATGTATGTCTAATCAATTTATGTAGATGCTTGTGACCCGCATCACTGCCATACATATCATAGTACATGCAATAAATAAAATACATTAATTTATAAGACTTTTATTTAATTGGTCCATACATGTAAGGAGTATCCATTCTAAATAATAGATTCAAGTATTATTTATAAAATGATAACTGATGACTTTATTAATTTGTGCGGAATGTTGTTATTTGTTATATAATATGAATTCTCCGTTAAAATAAGAATTATTATTAAATAAAGAGAGAGAAATATGTTAAGACAACACAATAAGATATTACTTTTATAATTTATTGCACACAGATTATTAACAAATAATAATATATCAGTTGTGAACTTATTGTTAAATGAAAATATTATGCTGGGTGTTATTTTGATACAAACTTATTTCTAAATATTGCATGGTGTTATGACACATGATAATACTGACATTATTTAAATATTTGAAGCGAAGCGTGAAGCTTAAACTAAGTGTGTATTCAATACAAAGTGCAACAAACCACTCTAATAAGAATTATTGAACACAAATAACTTTGATAGTAGTTGCTTAATCTTTATACAATTTCATTGTTATAATACTCAGTCTTGCATAACTTGTAGATTTTGCATAAAAAGACCTATTATATCACAGTCGCATAAAGCAGTGAAAGAAAACTCGAACATAGAGACATGTCTAAAAACAGATATCTCTTAAATAGTTTATTTGGGATATAAAATATTATTTATAAATAAAATTTATAATAAACAAAAACAATCGAGTCTTAAATAAACTGTGGTTAACTGGCAGCTGTGACATCACTTGATAATGAAATTGATAACAAGCTCTGTAAGCGTAGCTATCCTGTGAGTTTATCTTCGTAGATCTACCATCTCCACTGGTGTTGATTCGTCCAAACGCGTGTGGGTTACACTCTGTAACCAAATATAACTTAATTAAATAAGAAAACCTTATTGCACTCAAGTTTTCTATATATTTATTTTTATAATTTGGTTGCTAAAGAGTAATTTTATATAAAAGGGTACAAAAGCTGGAATAAAAAACCTACACTTGTCTCATTTGTTAATATTAAAGTAGGTTTGCACTCAGGTGTTCAATCATAGGTTGATGAGTTGCATATCATATAATATCAATTACATGAATAATGCGGGTTTTGTCACGGGATTCTTCAAGAACTAGGTCCAGTTAAATATAAGTTGTAATTGGGATCGAACCCCCATATCCCATCAAATGTATGCAGGCATTGATAACTATACCAGATGGTTTTTGAACCAAACTGTATACAAATATTATAAATGTATAGTGTAATTGTTACATAGAAGAGCGGCGGGTCGGTGGGATGTGGGTGGAAGCCTCCTTGACGACACCTCGCGATGAACTGCATGCCATACTCGGGAGTCAACGCAAAGTAACCAGTCCTGACAGACAATTTAACAAAGTCATCATTTGTAAAATATAAAACTTTTTGTACTATTAAAAAATAATTGTTGTAGTTATATAATTTAGTAAACATTGAAATACTTAAATACAAATATATAGTAGTGGTACTCACTCGTTGTACTTGGGCGCGCACACGATGGCGATGGCTTCAGGCATCATGAGCTGGTAGGAGCACTGCGTGTGAAGATCCACCGACGAGAGGAATGCTGTCTGCGTTGGATGTGTCTACAATATTTTATTGTTTACTTCACTTAATAGGTTCATCACTTTCAATTAAGACCTGGGTGACTAATTAATTGGGTTCGAACCCAGAAATCATGTTGCACATTTAACTAATAATCAAATGATGGTATTTAGTTAATACAAAAATGATTTACTGTATAGTAAATATGTATGTTACTTAGTATCGCATTATTAAAATGTACTAAACATACATAAACAAATAAAAATAAATTGTTTTAATTTATTAATATTACCAATAATAAAAATACAATACATACATGCACATTGCTACTTAATACAATTTATATAGTTTAAATTATATAATTTACACGAACTTACATGAATCCACCCCAGGGTGATGAGGTTGTGTTGGTCCTGGTATGCAAAGATGTCCTCCTCATTGTTGGTGACGCACGAGTCCGCTGTGCCCGTCTGCTGCGGTACTATCACATGAGTTATTTTTAGCTGGTTTTGTTCCTGTCATCAGAAATTATAATGTTAGTTTAAGAAGTCACCACCATACTGGTAAAGACAATTATATTTAGATGATACATAATGCTAAAATCATCAAAGCAGGTAGTAATATGGTAGCTCAATTGTTAGAACAGCTGGTTTCCCAGACGAAGTGTTCGAAACCCTCTCCATATCGACTTATTTTTAATTCTTTGTTTTCATAAAAGACGAGTACTGCCATAATAATCGTCAAGGAGCACGCACGCCATCTACCATGATGGCCGTCCCAATGTCCTCACCAGTCTGCCAGCCAGTATCCCGCAGGTCTCCTTGTTAGCCGCGGTGTTCGCGGCTGCCAGCGCCAGGAAGCGCGGCAGTAGCGCGACCGGCACCAACACCGTGCGCAGCCGCCGCGCGTCCAGCAGCTCCGCCCGCACATCGTGGACGCTGGAATCGCTGGAATATACACGACACAACAATTATATACAGGCCGACTAGCTGTTCTGAATAAAAAATGGTGTCTGATCTAGTCGGGAACCCACTTAAACACAAGCAAATTATCCAGCTATTCAACGTTTGATACAGTGTGTAATAATTATGCATATTGTAATAAAATTAATTGACCCCAGTTAGGGCAAATTAATTTTGTTTGGTTGTTTAATCGCTATTATCCTAATTAATTATCAGAATGAAAATTGTTATTTAATATAAAAAAGAATGGCATTAAATGTTTGCTGGGAAGGCTATTTAAAAATCAAGGTTTTTTCTAATTTTAGTTGTCATCCAATATGAACTTAATCTATACCATATACATAAAAAAATCAATAACTTAGATTCTATTGTAAACTATGATAAAACTGTTTGTAAACTCTTAATTACAATTATATGAAATGAATGATGTTAAGAAGATACTATGTTATTTGATATAACTCAGCTCTGTTTGAATATATGATTTATGAAAAGAAGTGAATAATCAATTTACAAATTAAAATTAAATCAACCTTTCTTCAAATTTAATCCTGTTATTATAATATTGTGTAAAATTCATTAATTAAATTATATCGTAAATTTACACATTTTTTGGCTGAAAAACCTTCTAGAGAAAATGATTTTACATGTCATACATACATAGGTCTGGAGGGGGGTATGATGACGGGTGGGGTGGCGGGAGGGGCGCCGGGCACGGTCCGCGGGGGGTCCGCGAAGTCGTCCGGGTACAGCACGCCATCCACTGGAGGAGCTGACGGGGTCACAGCCCACTGGTCCTAATGAGAGTTTTAGGTTTTATAAGTGTCATGAACTACAAAATAGCTCAAAATGTTTGGCACATATGGTACAAGATGATCAAACTCACAAAATGTTTTGTCATCACATTTTTTTGTAATATTATCTAGTTTTTATGATTATTATATTAAGTATGTGTATAAAAATAAATAATATATATTTTTTTCCATCTTGACAATATAAGTTAAGGAAAGTTAAAGATTATATTAAACTATAATGTATTTGAAATTAATACAAATTTATTTTTTGTTCTAGAGGTTAATAAAATATTTAAAAAAATCAACATTCAAAAATTGATACAAATTAATTAATTTTTACAAAACTATACAATGCAATCATGTATCTTATCTATTTTCAAGACAGTTTTTTTGTATATCTGTTCTACAAGAGTGGCAGATAACTCATTATTTAAGTATTAAACTATACTAATGTTAACAAATTATTTTTTTATTTCAATTACAATTACTTACAGCATGTAATAAGTGAGGTGTAGTGGTTTGTCCGTCTTGTCTGTTCTCATCGGCTTGCAATCTTTGAGCAAGCTTTGCATCTTCTTGTTCTTGTTTTTTTCTTGCTTCCTCTACTATTTTTCTCTTTGCCTAAAAAATACACATGAAGATATTATCATAAAAGATAACTAAAAAAATATAAAAGTATACATATATGTATTGCAAACTAAAAATATTACTAAATATTAGATCTAAATTTTATGTTATTTACAATCCAGATACATACGGTCTAATATTTATATGAAACTTGTATATTTAAGATCTTATAAAAAAAATAAGTTATGTTCTTGAAGTGAATAATACTTATTATATTCATAAATACCTCATTTTCAATATAAAGTGCATGTTCCTTTGCATACACATCTAACAATTTCTGTTTTAATTTTTCTGCCTTTGGCATCACTTCTTTAAGTTTACTCTGATTAACAGTTTTTACTTCTGATGGTACTGAGTTATACTCCGGATGTTTTCGAATCTTCTCTACAAATAGTGTCATAAACTTCATATACAATATGTATGCATTTTCTAAACTGCCCTCAGCGAGATATACATTCGCCATCCTCACCATTTCTAGGCCTGATCGGTAGTATCTAGAAACATATACCCAACCATTGATTTTCATAAGATTGAGATATTAAGACATTAAGAATCCTTTGAATTCAAGCTATATATTAAGTTCATAGTAGTATCTGTATAGACAACCTTCTGCCATTTATTTTGGGTGGTACTTCCACGATGAGTCAGGTCGTGAATCGCATTTATCAACTTTCATAACATTAACTTACCTCCTCGGAGGAACGTTAGGGTCAACATCTACCATAGCACCATAGTTTGCCAACTGCTTGACCCTTGCTGCCGGCTCCAAGGATGCAAGGTCTACAGGTTTGTTACGTTTTTCAATAGACTGCATTTTGATATCCCAATACTCACTTTTTTAGACTAGTCTACATTTGGTACGACACATACCATAAATATTGAAATAAATTGCACATTGCGGTTTATTAAGATAAGACATAAACGGTCAAAACCTAAACTTGTATCAACTATCAAGTTAATAAGAAGTATACTCATTACTCTCCTAAATACTCATTATAACAGTTAATAGTGATCTGTGACAAATGACAATACTATCGTCAGACGTCAGTGTCATCACAGAGTACAGACTGCGTGTTCCGAAATACAAAACAGTATACTGGCCAGTGCTGATGACGTCAAAAATCGACGCCATGCTGGTGAATCGTTCCGAAATATGATAGCCAGCACTGAATACTTTGACAGCATAAATTGACACTACTGACAGAGTATTACAAATTTTAATCTGTGACTACATATTTATTTTTAATGTGTCTATTTTAGATAGTTATACATTTTATTACATAAAATAATAAAGTTCCAAGAGAATGGAGTTACAAAGCAATTACAATAAAAAGTGTTGTTAATCAGATATTTAATTCTAAACAAGTACAAAAATTATTTAGTAAGACTATGATTATAATTAATTAACAGTAAATGGTGTTACGAAAGAAATAAAATATCTTTAAACCTAATAAGAACGAAAATGAATAAAGAATCATCGATTTATCTTAAATTAAATTTACTGCATAGATATTGTGCATTTATGTTATTCTAACTGTGATAATAATTTATAAAACTTACTAATATAAAGTATATATATTTATCAAATATTAGAATGACGAAAATTAAGTTGTCCTTTATCTCTAATGTATTTTTTAAAAGTGGCAGCTCTAATTACTGTTTGAATATTATTCTGCATTTGCCAATATTGCCACAGATTACTATAAAGTTACCTCACCAGTACAATATGGCCGACGCCAGTGCAATATGGCGTCGGTGTTATGACGTCATTAGCCCTGGCCAGTATGCTGGTTTGTATTTCGGAACACGGCCACAGTGACAAGTGACAACGAATAACGATGCGCCGATCGTACCAAGGAGCGTAAAATTATCGTACCTGTCAACAAATTATCGTACATTTTCGAACAACGTATAACAGTATTAGTTATTAATAAAACACACATTGTCACGAACTTATATTGTGCTCGACCACCTGTCACATCCTCATTTTATGATTTCACATGATTACACCGCATAGAAAATGGCGCAAAAATTTGGGTGATTCAAAAATTTTACAAAAAATAAGAAACTTTTAAGTTGATAAGCCAATCATTACATTTATTAAAAGAAATGATGTAATAATAAGGTCTGTCAGGATTGACAGGGTCTCTCTAATAGTTTGTGCCATTGTTTCTGCTACTCAAACTTCGATCTGCATTTTTTTTTTAGAAAAAAATGTATAATCGAAAATTATCGTACAGTTGTATATGATAATGAATCAATCGTACATCGTACGTTAGGCCCAAATTATCGTACATGTACGATAATTTGGGCCTAATATAAAATATTATATATTGGGATAATAATAAATATTAATGTTTAACTTATTTTGTTATATATTTTTCCTTTTATTTTTTTTATCAAACATCCATTCATCAGCAAGAATGTGAGGTTTTGATGGAAGCAAAAACTAAACATATATTAATCCATCTGGATAAATAGTTAGATATTTTTTGAGATTTTTGAGATTATAATACTCGTCAGGTGATATTTATGTAGGTTTTATCAGATCATTTTTAGTTTGAAATGATTTTTTGTTTTTTAAATCCTTTAGCGTTTGAATAGCAAATATATTTTCTTGTCAAATATTTATTTGAATATGTGCAGGAGCGTGGGTGTAATGATTATAAAAAAAAAGCGATCGAACAAACAAGAACTCATCAAAATTGATTTAAAAAAAAATACAGACAATTAAATATTAAGAGCCAGGTTCAAATAAAATTTTGAATAATTATTTAAAAAAAAGTCCTTATCGAACAATCGCTAAATTTAATCGAATAATCAAGAACAAACGATGAACAATAAAATTAGCAAAAAAAATTGCAAAAAATTTACTTTTAATAAAAATTTTACTTTTCCACGCTAACTTAAGAGAGCTTCAATCAATACTCTCCAACTCTAAATTCTAGTCTTGACAATTGAATGACAATGACAATTTTTTTTTTTTAATAATTCATCCCTCTTGAGCGGGATAGGCAAAGGGATAACACATACAGCCAAGACAATGGTCAATGACAGACAATATAGTATTGTTTTTTTTGCTAATCAAAACAAATAGGCTTTGTACCATAGTGCCTGATAACAAAACCAAACCAAAAAAGTTATACTTAGAAAGGGGATCCACGTAATCGAAATTCTAAAAAAATACTAGATATAACAGATATTAAATATTAAAATTACCGGTATTAACAAAGGATATTTAGTTTACAACGGTAAAATGTCAATGTTAAATAGAAGTTGGGATTCTTTGGTATATCATTCATATTTAAATGATATCAAAATGTAGTCATGTGCTCACAGGGTAATCGTAAAAATTATTAGAGCGGTATTAACAAAGGATATTTAGTTTACAACGGTAAGATGTCAATGTTAAATAGAAGTTGGGATTCTTTGGTATATCATTCATATTTAAATGATATCAAAATGTAGTCATGTGCTCACAGGGTAATCGTAAAAATTATTAGAGCTATTCGTGATAAAATTTTTGAAATAATGAAAAATGCAGAAAAACCTCAACGGTTGCTACTTAGCTAATAAATGAATTTAATTCAAAGTTTTTAAACCTTCTTATCTTTTATTCAAGTTGAAAGATAAACCTATAAGTTACACAACCAACTTCAACACTTAGTGCAACGGCAAAAAAGTGCAAAACAAACATAGCAAAAACAAAGAATTGGAACCCAAATACATGAAGAAATAATAAATAATAAACCAATGACCACGTTTTTATAAAATCTGTAAAATATGAGAAAATATGGATAAAAAGAAGGACAGCGTTTATAAATCCAAAAACAGGGTCTTCTTCTTAAAGTGTGAATGTACATATCTTTACAACAATTATATTTCCAAACTTCACATTCAACATCACGAACTACTTCATTTACATTTTTGCGAACAGACTTACACAAACACCGGATATTATTTTTTTGTGGTAACTTTTTTTCCTTGGTACGGTATTTGTGATATGACAGTTTTGGCTTAATATTGGGGCGAGAAGCTGTTCCGCCTTTTTTAGTATTTGTGTATTTTGAACGAATGAAATTTTGTTGAGATGGTATCGGTCTTTTAGAATATATACGACTTGAAATTTTCTTTATTTGTTGGCACGTACATGGAGTCCTTCCTCTTATATTTTTTTGAAACGGTTCACTCGGAACATATTCCTTATGTAAAGTATTTGGGTAAAAAGGACTATAATGCTTTAGCCGTGGTGACATTATTTGAGGATTTTGAGGACCGCTCAAATCCAGGTGTTTTCCTTCAAAGGATACATTTTTTCGAGGTTTTATTTGCCAGATTTTGTCAGACTCACAGGATTGATGACAACTCTTGTTTAAAATTAAGTTAGATGAAGGCATGGTACTAGCATCTGTACAGCAAATTTTAGGAGGCAGGGCGACATTATTATTTGACATTGGTGAGGTTTTTGGGGATACAACTTTAGATGCTTTAAGATGATCTTTTTGTGACGTTTGTCTAGAAATCGATTTAATAGTTTTGGATATAATATTGTCCTTTAACTTTCCGGGAAAGCACTCACAATATTGGTCACACATAACCTTTTTCTCACTCTTTTCTTTGGAACTAGGAAACTCTTCAATATTACATTCACATCGCTTATTTAACGACGGACGCCGACGTTTTTTAAAAGGTTTTATTATCCACCCTCTGTGACGAGTATAGTAAAGGGTATATTTATTTTTGGGATTTGGGCACAAGTTTTGCTTAGTTTTTATGATACAATTTTTATTCGAAGAAGATCTTACCATGCATGTTTTTAAGGATTGACTTTCTTGGCTTTTTTGATTCTTTAAAAGCCCATATATCGTATTATACGAAGAAGTCACTTTATCAGAAAATATAGTAAATGAGTTTAAAATACGTTCACAACAATTACGCCCACAACCATCGTAACATCCAATCATGTTGTCCGTAGATAAATTCATTTTTTCTACAATGGTAAGTGGACGTGATGGATATGTTACTACCCAATAAATGCACATCAATAGGATGCAAGGAGCCCATACGACTATTGCTATCACAATGAGGAAATATTTTAAGGCAAGCTTTGCTAAGGATTCTGGGCTATTAGTGAAAGTCGGTTCACATGATGGTAAGATTTTTTGGTCTTTAGACAAACATTGCTTGCAAGGTTCTTTTTCTTGTATTTTTTTAATGTTTGTATTTTTTGTACGACCAGAGTTACTAATTTTAGGATTGTCTGAATCTCCAGAGCACTTCCTCCAGACATCTTGACAGGGCGGTGTTACCCATACTTGTTTATTTAAATATGGGGAAGTATCAATAGTTGATATTTTATGAATACATTCACTGTATGGGGATTTTCTTTTACATGTCGGGCAAGAAAAATCCACAAGATTATAACGCATATGCATGGTGTTACCACAAGGTTTCAAATTTAAATGATTGTTATAATCAGTTATTCTTACTGGATCTGTGATAATCATCTTACTCTGTTTTAATTTACACACATTTTGATTATTGTAATTAAAATATTTGAAAAGTCTATAATTTTTATGCCACTGAATTTTTTTATTACTATTATCTTGGTTGGACTTATAATTAAAGAAATCAGATGATTTAGAATTGTTTATCCAATCTAACTTTCTTTTATCATCGGAAATGTTGGATTTTATACGTCTTCGGTCAACTTTTCGTGTTTCTGACATAAATAGTACCTGAACATCTGTTTTATTGTAATGGTTATATTTATCTTGTTTTCTTTTCAACGATTTTTCAGTAATAGTTTTTAAAGATCTTCTAATTGGATTTGTGAACGAAATACTGGTTGAAGATAAGTTTTGCTTTAGATCATATAGACTTACTGATCGCTTAGTTATTGGTCTCTTAGATTGATCTAAAATAAATTTAACAAAATAATTATTAAAGTTTAAAGGGTGATATGAAAGGAGAAAAAAATCCAACTCACTAGACTGTCTTTTAAAAATGTAGCTGATTCGATTATTTCTTGACGATCCTTCTTTAAAGGATGTTTCAGATGAACTTTTAGTTTTCATCCATTTTGAACATTTGCCAATGAATCCATTAGTGGAACAATTGAAATTTCTTTTAAAATTCTGAGTACAATAGTGGCCACGTTTACAAGTTTCTCCTTTGCATACTACATTTTCTTTTGTGTCTCCAGAATCAAAAGTTAAAACACGTAATTTGTGAAGGTCTCCAAATTTTTTGATCATAATTTAATTCTTTTGGGTATTAAAATAAAACGAAAAACTAATAAATCTTGTAAAAAAAGCAAGCTCTTCTCATAACTAATATAAATTAGAAATAAAATAAATCTTAGAAAGTAAAAATATATAAACGCCATCAAAATATTATAAATCATTTCAGTTTTTGACAGAGATATTACTTCAAACAGTAGTTTATCTTTCTCTCGAGTCGAGCTATGTGTAATCTATGTTATCAATTACAACTCCAAACTTTTTGAAATTGAGAAAAACAGCCGTAGTTTGTTTAAAAATTAGTAATATTTTCATAAGTAATTCAGACTCCAAAAGGTCGAACGTTTAATTAATTACAGTCCGTTAAGGAATAAAAAAAAGTTAACATACTACGTATTTAAAGACAATTTCAAAACGTACATCGAAATTCAAGAACGCTTTTGAACACTTGGAATAGTAACGTAATATGTAAGTGACTGCCCTTAAATGCAAACCTAAACATTTCAAGGGTAATTATTGGTTAGGTTTAAGACTACCAAGAAGCTTATACCCATATACCTATCTACCTACCCATTGCAGAATCAAAATTAAAATAAACCAAACATCTTAGCATGTTGGATCTTGTTGGTAAATAAAACAAATATGCAATCATCCATGAGTCACGTCACGCAATTCCTTCTCTTTCGCATTCCAGTGGCCCTTACAGTTAGGTTCTTGCAATACAGAGGATGCGAATCTTGCACCCTAGTTTTGAATTTACCAGATTTTAATTTTGAATAAACAAATACCATTAACATAATAGGTACTTTTTATTTATAACATAAAGCTGAATAGTTTGTGTTTTTTATTTACTACAGTATTCAGCTAGAGAAAGATGGATAAAAATATCTAGGCTACTACTCCTATCTTTATAATGCAACCCTTGCGTTAAATCGATTTGAAAATAAAGTATAGCAAAATATTGTACTGATTCCTACCCGATGGTATAAGAAGCACATATTTCGTATATATATACAAAATCACAATATTTTAAGAATATATTTTACTAGTTTCAATCAGCAATCATGACAACAACAACAAAGAAAACATTTGCAAACTTCAATAAAAATAAAAAATGGTATCCAAAATAGAAACCCAAGAAAGAACATACAGAAAAATTTACAGTTTTTGTATTGAGCCCTCAGATCCAAGAACGGGGGATACAAGTGCGGCCAACGATGGTAAATCCACACCTGAGGAGTTTTTTGAAGGGACATTAAATAACAATCACCAGCAGATCCATATGACCGAGATGAATGAGAACTTGTTTGTATTAACATCTTTGTGAAAAGAGAACCAAAAAAGTCCCCTACTTTTATTTTCTGTATCTTTTTTATCTTATCATCCATCTTGAAGTAATTATCAAAAAAATTATGCAACATGCCATCTATTTTCTTATTTTTCTTCTTAGATTTTTCTCGTCTTTTCTTTTTATTTAATTTTTCTTTTCCACAATTCTTTTTACATTTATCTAAATTTTCCTTATTATTAATAGCTCGTGTTAATTTTTTTCGTGCATGCTTCAATTTTTTTGCCGCAATTAAATCTTTCTTTGCCATAAAACTAGTTCGTGCGCTTACTTCTTTTAATCTTTTTTGCAATTGGCGTTCTCTTTCCATAAGCTCCTTCTCCTTGACTTCAACATCATGTTGTTTTTGTAGAAGATCTTTAAACTCAAATTCGTGAACGTAACTTGTTGGAGAAGTATTTTTACAATGACACCAGCGCATTTTATAAAAACCGTTTTGTTAACCGTTTATAAAACAAAAAGCATATTATTATTATAATTTTTATTTATTTAATATATTATTTTTCCATTTTTTTTGTACTTTTATATTTTAACAATTTAAACTAATATATTACACTTTATGGTAAACATACTTATGTGTATCCAATGTCAATCTGTAATATATTGTCATTTATGCAAGTTTAGAAACTTTTAACAATTGAAATCACTTATTGATATTAATTACTTTTTAATAACTCTTTATTACCTTTATACCATAAAATCGCAATACACGTTATATAAACGATTTCTAAACCACTACTGGTTTCTTCACTTATTCAAATTGAACTAAATTAAAACAAAGCATGTAGGTAAGAGTGGGTGCACAAAATGTACCAAGTTTCAGCGATAAGGGCGTAGTTCAAGTAACTTAAGGTCACAGTCATGAAGCTATGAACACGTACAATAATGGTTCTATTTGTTTTTAGATATCTTTTAAAAATATTTTATAAATTACGTAATAACTTTATTCGTTGTTTTTAAAGATCATCGTATTTCGAATCCAGTTTTGAATAATAACTCGTTTTCTATTTATGTATTTTTAAAAAAATACCATTTATAAGACAATTATTTATACTGTGAAATCTATGATTTATTAAATGAAACAAATAAAAATATAGTATAACATTTCAAATGTTAATGTAATTTCCAGAATTAGAGCTACATTTTTAAAAAATATATACATTTCTAAATTATAAAAACTATTTTTTACTGGCAATAGAAAAGCGAATAACTCTGGATTAAAAAAGAAAAACCTTAGCCTCGACCAGAGTTATTTATAAATCAAGACGGGTAAATGTAAACAGTGGGATTACCACATTTAGCTGGGCAAGACATGTGTTATAATGTTGGAAATTGGCAGCTGAGTTAATAATAGATAATCAACAGATCCACAATTGTTTACATTATACTGTTAGGTAAACTTTAAAGAAGCAAAGGTAAATAATGTTTACAATTTATCTAAAGTTGTATTTAGTAATACAATTTATCAAAGCCACAAGTAATAAGAAAAAAAACGAAATGTCAGTAACTAATTACTGACCTGACATACCAAACATTTTTTTTTCTCATTGCGGTCTTACCATCAATAATTGTATATTCATAAATCAATGACTCAGATAACCGGAACTACAATATATTAACGTAAAATCTTCATTGATAGATTACAATGCCGTATCCAATCAAATTTGTGGACTTCCTGCATCAGGGAGGTCAGCGGCACTGGCCTGACGGGTGCGCTTGCGCAGAACTCAGAAGCCAGAACCGTAGAACGCCCCAAGACTGCGACTCACGCGCACATGTTTGATGTAATCGTGTTCATGGTAACCAATCAGTGACAAAGCGTGTATATAAATATATAAAGTGAACGATTGGATATTGGATCTCAATTCATCCAGGTATTTTTAGAACCAGTATTTTTTATTATTTTAATATAAAGTATTTAAGCCGATATATATGTAGATATAGCATATAAATGTTATTATAATTTAATAGCTCTACATTTTACCTTCTTAATTCATAAATAAAGTGATAATAAAATATGAATTAGATATATGTAAAAAAATATCTCTACATTGAAATAAATCTATTTTTACGGATATAACTCGCATATAATGAATTCAATTTTAAATTTACATTTTAAATCTAGCCCGACGTTTCTTAACTTCTAAACCTTAGAAAACACTAAAATATCTCTATTTCCATTGTCTTATATGTAACAATAAAATTGATCAAACATTTATTAATGGAAAAAAATACAATATGTAAATAATTGTAATACAGTATGTAAAAAGAGTGTAAGGCATTGTATATTTTTAACTCGACATGGAAATTAAATATAGTGAAGTTTTTCAAATACTAACCGATAAAAGTAATAATAATAAAATAGTACACAGAAGGATCTGGTAATTCCTATATAACTTATTATATCTAGATTTTGCCGGTCTAAAAAGCCTGTTAGCTCTATCCTTCTAGTTTAAAAAAAAAACAGTTACATTTATTCTCGTGTTCTTTTCTATAGTAATTTGGGTCCTCCTTTTATTGAAGACTTTTCTTGAAAATTCCAAAAATTCCCCATGAATATCTAATCTAATTGTCTGTCGGTGCGTCATAAAAATCTTTTAATACTTATAAGTACCTATTTACTATTTATATTAAATATAAATTCAATTTCATTTAAAGAAAACAATTCATCACTACATATAAAATAGTAACTCTGTACATAAATACAAATTTAATGTAGCGGCTTATGTAAATAAACCGATTCATAAATAAAAATAATTTTTAATCTATTTCTGGTCGTACGCATCACGCGAAAAACTGGATGACATCTCTTATTCCGGAAAAAAAAAAATTTGAATGGAAAAACATAAAATTATTAATAACAATAAACCATAACTGTACGGATGTCAATAATTTATGTGGTATGATAGGATTTATGTGGAAGGCAACACTGCCATATACAAGAAAAAACAAAAGACTAAGTCTTTAAAACTTTAAAAATTTTATATATTATCTTCACAGGATGCAAGTTTTATTCAATACATAATATTTATCTGTTTTATCAATGATGTTTATTAATGTTCTTCATTTCTTATCTGCTATCATTCGCTGACCGCAATGGAGTCAGATAAGATGGAGAAATGCAAATAACACTGTTTAAATATTTAAATTATGTTAAGTACATACAATGTTTGCGTTTGATACACGGAAATTATTACCCATCATGCTATCATATATTAATAAATATTAACGAATTCGTGACCCGGAACGTAAAATAAATTTGTTGAGAAACCTCATCATTGGAATATAAATGTAAATACAACCATAACAAATACAGAGCAAAGTCTATTAATATATAATAAATCAATTAAATTGAATAAATAACTCGAAGGTATCTTAGGAACCTAATATTGGGATAGTCTCAAAAGTAAAACACAATAATTATTTTTTATCAAAAGATATAAAGTACTCATTATCATTGTTTACACCAATATATTTTTTAACTTTTATTAAGAATACACGTATTTGACAAAGATCCAATCTTCAAGACTCTCTGGCCTCTGCTCGACAGCTGAACACCGACTGACTTTTCTAAAATCTAATTCTATAACTGGTCTTTTAAAATATTGTAGTGTTGCCAACTTGAACATATTTATATTTGGCAAAACTGAACTAAACTACATCAGAGAAACGATAGACTTGAAATCACAGTTGTATAAATTTACGCTGTTAACACTATATATAGGAATTTTATTTTAAAATATATACTTGGATATGCCTTCTCTTTAATTATTAAACCAACCTTACCTTATTTTGACAAGATTATACTTATCATATTGATATGACATAAAAGTAATAAATATGCTGATACCAAAATAAATTATACAACTCAATAAAGTTGCATCATGTTTTTAAATGAACTACAATTAACACGTGAATCCAATTAAGCGTTTTTTCTCAAAGACTTTTTATAAGTACCTAATATCTCTATTTTTTTACTTCTGGGGTGACGTTCCATGACGTTACGGTTTTTTATTTATAATTCGCCTAAAACAATAAGTATATTTTTCTAAGAAAATAATTATTATACATAGTTAATGGATATTATAAAAAGAATAATAGCAATGTAATATTTCACACTAATCTTAGCAATTCACACGGCATTAGTACAAAGATTACTTATCGTCCCTATTGTTTTATTTTTTATGGAAATTACTTAAAAAGTAATTATTTTGATGGAGATAGTAATTAAGTATTTTTATGTGATTGCTTTCAGGACCTCGGGACTCGATGGCGCAATACCAGTTTTTGTGTTTGCTCGTCTTGGCGGCATCAGGTATTTTTTTTTTAATAAATCCAACACAGACTGTAGGCCCAACAGACTGATAAAAACATCCAAATTATCAACAGATCTATCGGCCAGATAATACGATATTTATTTAACAAACTTCAAAAAAGGAAACAAAAATAATGCGTTTTTCGAGTTTTTTATCTATTTTACATGTGTGTGGACGAACTTTAACGTTTAGCCTTATTCGTCTAATGAGAATTTAATGCCTATTATTAAATGTGATAAAGTAAATATATTGCTCGTACAAGATTTTTCGTAAACATCAGTTTATAGGAGCCGTTATTTTAGACACTTAAATTTATGTATCATTGCACATATTGCACATTGTGGTGCTAAAATAAATAAAAACAGATGCAAACTAACGCAATCGTAAATCTTGTGTAAGTATGCGGGGCCGCCATTGAACTCTACATACTCTACATACATGATAGGCTTAGTTAAAAAACATTGACGTATTGGGAGCCTAAAAATAAAATTAGGTATCAAATTAATAGACACAAAGCATTATGTAAATAATTTCAAACTATATAAGGTACTATCTTCTGTAAAGGTAATATAATATTGTTTTCATATTATCGGTATATCATATACCTATTATCTATACCTAAGAAATATACACATTTACGTAGAACTCTTAAATAATACTTAAAGACTTAAGACAGATTTTTCTTTTCTTGCAATCTTGTCTCTTAAAGATAAACTATTCATAACTTCTAGAAATATCCAAATCTAAAAATGATATATTAATTTTATTAAAGCTCTACTCATAAACATATGGGTAAATACAGCCTTTGTATGTAAACAACGCCAAAGCCGGTTTCTGGTTCATATTTCGTAGGAATAACAACACCATATAAAATATATCTTTATTTGTATGCCATTTAACATATTTTACACGTACATATAATTTCAAAGTCACAGTGGGTACTAACTTATGATAACCTTATATAAAACATAACACCATAATATATTCTTGATAATCACCAGTTTTTAATCTCGACGTCATCTGCGTACAATTTTTAAATGAATCATATTTGGTCAAATCAAAGTTTTCGCGTAAACCGATTTATTTTTCTAAAATAAAAGTTACTTCTCATAACATGAACTACCCGCCAGTAAAAGTCCTGTTTAAAACGATCCATTCGTTTCAGAGATTAGCTGGAACAAACAGACAAACCGAAAACAAAAAGTAAAAAAATATATTTTTTATGTATCGTTTATACTTTTATATGCATTTAGTAAAAAGCTCTTTATTTGGAATTACAAATAGACACTTCAATTTATTTATATACTTATATAGATATATAGATAACATTATTTTTAGCTTGCTATTACAGTTACCATGATAAAGACTTACAATCACTAACCCACATAATTTTTGAATATATATTATGAAAAGTATGAGGATAACGTGCCATTCAACATTTAATAAACTATTGTCATCTTATAAAAAAAACAGGTCAAGTGCGAGTCGGACTCGCGCACAAAGTGTTCCGTACCTTTAGGCATCTATTAAAAACGGCTAAATCACGTTTCTTGTATGGGAGTCCCTTTTAAATATTTATTTTATTCTATTTTTAGTATTTGTTGTTATAACGGCAATAGGAATACATCTAGGAAAACAATAATTAACTGTCTGTTTGTCTGTCACGGTTCATGTGAAACACAGCCTGTAATCAGGCAGACGGAGCGGGTAATATTTGTAAAAATACTTATTGCACAAAACCCTATAAATATGTTCTATCAATCTTCCTTTACTTACGGAAAGTCATTTTTAAAATTGTTCAGAACATTGTTAACGCTGAAGAATTTCCAAGTTATAAAATACGTCAATGATTTTCAAATTAAATATTCTGAGCACTTATTGTTTTTCCTTATAAATATTCATTACCTAGCACATCATAATAAGCCGCTCGCAGATATTCATTAATCATTGCGGGTCACCACAACATACTAATTGCGATTTAATGATACATGATAATATTCATAGAACCAGGTAGATATGAGTCATATAATTTCGAGAGTAAATATTAAAGAAAACACTTATTTTCCAGTTAAGACTGATGTATTGAATTTGCGTGAGTCATAGCAAATGTGTTCATACAATTTACCTTAGCGTGACCTTTCTAGATGTAGCTACGGATTGTCTTACCTGGAAACGTGACCACGTTCCAAAGACTGACTAAATACTTACAGGTTTCTTTAACTAATACATAGGCGTTGGTCTAGTGATAGTCTAGTGATAGCGACGCAATGGGGCTCGGGTTTGATTCCCAACAGGGACAGTCATGAATGAGATGAGCATAGATGGCTGTATTTCTGGGTTTGGTCGTTTATTATATATATTCGCAATATTTATAATGTGTATTTCTAATATATTGTGTATTCTATTTGTATCGTTGTCTAACACCCTTAACACAAGCAAATAATTTGCTTTCTTAGGGTTTAGATCAATGTATGTAATTTGTCCTGTAATATTATTATTATATTTCGAATATAATATATAGCACCTATTTCACTAAATAACAATTTAGTTTTGTCAACAAACATAATACTTATTTAACATTATCACGCTCTTATTACGTAAGTATACTTTTTTTTTTTAAATATACCTAATAAGATCTATAAAAACATATCAAGTTTAACTTCATATTGATATTTTAATTATTATGAATAAGTATGTTAACACAAACTGAACTTCTGAAACAATAATTTCCATATAAACATACTAAGTTTGTCTGTATATGTATAACACGTCGCATGCCAGAGCTGCCAACTGCCAAGGCTTTGCTGTGCTAAATAAGTACTTATTCGTGACCGAGAGTACTCCGACTTTCAGTATAAGTATCAGAACAGGCTTCTACCATTTAACATTTTAGCTTTCTACTTGTTTAAATAATCTTAGTAATCATAATAGATTCAACTAATATAGCAAAAACATATCAAACGTCTGCATCGTTAAAGCATATTTTAACGAGTACTTTGATGGTATAAAACTGGCTTTGCTATTAAAAACTAATCACTTATTGTGTGCAAAATGCCTTTCTCAACAACTCATACATATAACATTAACTAAAGTAACTGACTGACCCTGGTAACTTGGACGGAAAAAATGGCCGACGAGAAATCTTAGCCACTTTCGATGCTAATACTATACGTATATATAGCATTCTAAAACTGGTTTTAATTCACTTCGCAATCAATAACACTTGCACCAAGTATCTTTACAATACATGCCGCATGTTTATATCGAGGTTTTTCTTGACAGATTTTCATTACTAGTTTATAACAAATAACAATTGTCATAAGAATCGTAAATCGGAATTACTGTGACAGCGATTAAGAAGCTAAAAGGTTATTCGGCAATGTCAATTTGACATAAGTGAGCATTTAACCAATTCCAGAGAACGTAGATTTTAGATTGGAGACTATTTGTTCTATATTTAAGGTAATATGTATAGGTTAACTAAACTTTAAACTTTATTTTATAATGTATTAAATAGAGTGTTTATATATGAATACTAATGAATTAGATATACCTAGATAAAATTGATAAGGTATTATCCATAATAGAGCATGCATTCGCTTATTTCATTAGTTTATGGAATGATATGATTAAAACAGCAACGATCAGATTATAGTCTGATGTTTATCGAGCAATACATGAGATCGGAAACTGCAATGGCCTCTTCCGGCAGCTGTGGCTGTGAACAAACGAGAAAAAGTACATGGTACATAATGCAATACTTCCATTTCAATTCCCGGGAAACAATACTATTAAATAGTTGACATTCGCGATCTTTACATCGGCAATGTAAAAACTATAATTGAATATTGTATGGGTTGAGTAAGATTTATAAATATTTTCTATGTTAGGAAAGGCCAGATTGTAAGAATAATAATAACTAATAATTTATCCTTATATGTTTTTTAGTATTTACGTGAATATCTACGTGTCCGAGACAATGTTATTAATAAATAATAATAGCACGTTTTTTTTATATTATGCAAATTATATGTACGTTTTATCATAGAATGGGTAGATACGGCATAATGACTGATCCTTATACGTATATAATAATTATATACTTACTATACTTTTCTTG
Organism: Napeogenes sylphis; assembly: GCA_959347405.1. Lineage (NCBI taxonomy): Eukaryota > Metazoa > Arthropoda > Insecta > Lepidoptera > Nymphalidae > Napeogenes > Napeogenes sylphis. The sequence goes on along the minus strand of OY365788.1, from coordinate 20,029,575 downwards.
GGTTACCACTTATCAATGCCAATAACCAAACTGAGGATTGACAATGTAAGAATATATTAAACATTAATTTTAATATTCATAGTAAAGACAACTGGTTTTAAAATAATATTATAAGCGAGTATTCCCATAATAAGTAATGACGCATGGAAATATTTTCTGACAGAGTAATGACTTAAAATTGCGGATAAGACAGACAACATGCGTGACCAATTAATAGTTACTGTTTGTGTTCTGAATGACGGCTACAAAATTCAAGCTATATTGATTCATATAAATGCAAATGTAAGTTTGTTTGTTCGTAGCTTTCTCGTCTTAATGACTTAATCGATCATCATACAATTTTACACACATAGAAAAAGAAAGAAAAAAAAAACTGCTTAAAAAAAAAATACTTTCATACCGTCTGACAAAGCTGTTTTTTAGCGGGCAATTTCGTGTCTAAACTTAGTAATATATTATAAAACGAAATTTGCCTATCATAAATAAACGAATCGGACAATTGGTCCAGCTCAGTAACTTTCACTGGGATTTACGAGGTTACTGTATCTCGATGCTTTTGTTGCAGTGAGTCACTTGAATATCTCGTATTAAAATATACTAAGGTTTTCATAAGGCTCACAAGAACCGGGTTTTGAAGCACCGTTAAGTAAGCAAAGGAGTTCTGACCCACTAATTGAAATTTTCGATTGGTATCAACTATATTTACCAACTCGGATAAGTTAAGTAGTTCTCAACGCCTTTGCCACTTAGAGACGGGTTATCTATATAGAATAAATATTAACTTTGTCGTAACGTTAACGGTTTCAAGACAACTTTGTGGGTGTAGAGTTTAGACAACTATTATGTAGTTTACATCACTTATGTTTATTTTACATTATTTCCCAGGAATAGGTCCATGTCTAAGCCAGAGCTCAGTTCAGTCAACAACGCAAGAAATAACACCGCCTAGTTTATTAAGAGAACTAGAAGACAACAGCAGATACAAGACTTTGGAAGCAAATGCTACGCTGCTCAAACTTCTGGTTGATGACAAAGGCGGAGTTAGCAAGTAATATCCAATGTTAAGCCTTGTACTTTCTATTTATTATTTTTAATTACTGTTAAACAGGAAGTCAATAGAAACCAAGAAATGGACCTCAAATATGAGTTAAGTTTCAGTTATTAATTCCATGTAATAATCCTATAGGTCCGAGGTTTTCGACATGTTGCACTCAAAAGACGACAATCAAGATCACGTTGATCTCCCAGTCTTCCCAGAGGACGCGGAAGAGGGCCGCGTTGACGTTCTGGTCGTACCGGATTCCCAAGCTGAGTTCCTTCAAGGTATGTTATGGGATTCAAATAGTGCTTTTCAAATTTTTCGGAAACTTTTGGATTAGAATACCACAAACATATTAATACATACTACCTACTAAGTACAAAATAATAATAGAAATGTACCTGTGGTGTATCTTATCTTGTTCTTTGTTTAACAATCGTCTTCCTAAACAGTCTTAACATGATTTTTGCTTTGAACGTTCATTTATACTTATTTCTAGTTATATTATAGGTAACAAAAAATTCAATTTTTCGGATCAACAACCACATACCTACCTGTGCGATATAATCAAAACATATATCCTTTTGAAAGAAAGCTCCTTGACAACTTTTATTAATTATATTGTATCCTTCCACTCTTGGAACATGTAAATTGTGTGACCTACACTTTCGCGGCTGCACACTCGTTAAATGTTAATGTAAACAGTTTACTGTGAGGAGCATACTAAAACAATTCTATCCTTAATTTTATATTTAGCTAATAGAATGCCACCATATTCTCATTATAACCTGATTATCCATTGACACACCTATTTAACAATATCCAAATAACCTAGCAACTAATTTATAGTTAAACTAGAGGCAAATTGATAAATGATTAATTAATCTATATTAAATACTTAAATATAAAGAATATTCAGGATATTCTTATGTTTTGGAATTGTTAGTGACCTGTCTTAACAAGGTAAAGCCAAGTTGTAGTTTCTGATCTCTTATCGAAGGGCCGAGTAAGTGCCTAGCTGTTATACCAGCATTTTAAACGGTAATTTAGTCATCATGTACCTACTTAAAGAGTGGTCATTTGAAACTACTGACATTTTAAAATATACATTTGCGTCGATGCTGACTTACAATAACATGACTGTTTGCCTCCATACAAAACAAAAAAATCGCAATGTAATAATTGAGAATAATAAACATTTCTATTAAAATAAGAACAGGTACACCTGACAGTTTTCCTCATAGTTAGTCACCACAAAACATTAAAAATACATTATGTGATAAATGTGGATATTAAAGCAATACTAATTAAAAAGAACAATGAATTCCATACACAAACAGCATCCGACTCAGTACGCAAGGACTCACAGAAGCTCCATTACGCAGGCGCGCGCGAACCGGCGGGCGAGGCGGCGGGGATTATGGTTGTCGTGACTTGCGTGATAGTGGCGCTCGCTTACACCGCGCTCGTAGTGTGGAGACGAATATACTTGTAAGTATGAAGTTACAGACGAAAATGTGGATGTGTGTGTATAGTAGTACTAAATGTGTAAGTACCAGAATAGATCCGATATTCTAGAAAAAAATGTAAATTATGCATATAGTATACCGAAATATTTTATTTTTGTTACATTTTAATGGGTTGTTGTGATAGTCGTCCGAAACCGTTTTGAAATAAAAATTACTTTGTTTTTCATTTATTATAAAGTAGCGAAAACGTAGTCAGGGATGTTTTATATAAATGTGTCGGAGGTCTGATTGTCTGTTTGTACGAAACTTTGAATTAATGTTCCTTCTTTCGCAACTTAATGATATCGTTTGTAACGAACTAAGTTAATTATTATTATTTTAATTTACCATAATTAGAACATCTTTTGTTTTTTAATAGAGTAGAAATAAACAAAATTTTACCTTGAATTCACTATGAAAGAATTATTAATTTATAAGCAATGATTTTATGTAAGTAAAAAATAACGGTAACAAGCTATAAATTACCATACTAATAATAAATAAATTCGACACGAGATCATAAACCTGAAAGGTAGTACAAATAAATCACTACAGGGGTTCTCATAAAATAACAATCTATATTCACTGAACCTGAGCATTCGTGTTATAATTTGTTTAGACTTTAGAGGCTTCTCATTGCAACCTGAGACTGCGTAGGAAGCGGTCAAGTCAGACGGAAACGTTCGACGCCTGTGAATAAACGTCCTGCCCTCATAAAAAGAAAATACTTTCTCTCTCATGAATATACTGTTACTAAACCCGTATACAACACACTTTTTACGGGTGTTTTGACTTTGACGGGGTAAAAATCAAAATTCTTTTTTGAAACATTACCTGTCCTAGCTACTAAGGGTAGTTAATTTCCACAGACCTGCAAAGAGCTGACGATAGGAACTCCTAAAATTAGTCTTGAGAATAAGGTATTTTTAATAAGTGCGAGTTTAAAAGCAATGTCAACCCCGACTTTACCATGCACCAAGTTATACATATATAGAGCCCATTATTAAATATTGCGTGTTGACCATAAAAAAATAAAGTATTGTTTATTACTTTTCAGAAAGAGAAATGGACTTAAACATGAACTTTTACGAAATGAGGAGATTGCAGAAACTAGAATAGAGGTGCTTTTTTATTTTAAAATAAAACAAAAAAAAAATAGTGAAAATAATTAATCATATTAATTGTAGAAACCTTTGGCAAAATTAATATATATTTTTTTGCAGAAATATTCGCTTGAAAAATCAATATCTCACAAATGTTAGATCTTTTGATGTTCGGGAAGACATTTCTAATTTTATCTGAATACCCTCCCAGCCGTGCATTAAATAATATTACTAAAATGATATATTTTTTTTACAGTTGTGAAATAATTAAAGTTTTGAACAAGTTCTTCGAAACCCCTTTCGAGTTAGTGGAGCATAAGTGAAGATTGCGATTAAGATCAAGACTGAATTTACTTTTTACTTAGATATCGTGCAGCCACAAATCTTGCGATATCAGTGTCATAGATTAAAAATATTTATAAGCATGTAGTTTTTAATGAATAGGTAAGAAATCATACCTATTTTATGAAGTTATATTCAATGAAATGTTTATTATTCTCACGCATAATTGAATACAGATTTATTGTAATTCTGTATAAAAACTGTAGTTACTTCAACAGTAAGATATTTTATCTTTTTATTGTTTTGACTTCATTATATCTTAATAACCACAGGTAAATTATATTGTATTAGATATAAACCAATATTATTTGCATTTCAATGATTCAAGTTACTTATAATAATAAATAAGTTTGTTTGATAAAATAAAATTATATAAAGTTATTTATTTAAAAGCAAATAGACTTGTGCCATATGAATATTGTTTATTATTAATTAGTCTTTGTGATTATACAAATTTATGTTTCGGCATAGTCATATCTTATAATTAATTTAGAACAATTAAAGTCTGTGATGTTTTAAAAATAATGTGAACTTTCGTAATTTTAAAATAAAATACAATATTAAATCAAGGAAAAATGCAAGATTTATTATGTTTGTTCATTTAACACTGGTAACAATAAAACTTAAGAATAGTTCAATTATATTGATCATTTTCTTTGTACAAATTATATAAAAATCACAATTTCACTTACTATATAAAACTAAGCTTTTATTCTGTAACATTTTTAGAAATTAGGCAATGCACCCATGAATATTTTTTTAACAGAAAACTAAAAGTATATAAAGCTATAAAAGCAATACCTTCAGTAGTAAAATATAATTACAAACTTCAAAAAAAATTACAATATCACAAGTACACATTTATCTATCAATCCATTGTTGTAACAAACATACATATGTACGGTTTACATTTATTTGTTCTCCTTATGTCTGACTACGACAGGACCGGTGTTGTCTCCGGTCTCCCTGTTGTGAGCCCCATGAGCACCGTCACAGTAGGGCCACTGGAAAAATACCAGATTTAATCAGTAATATTAAAAAAATATATTTATTCAGAAATGGGATATTTTTAAACAACTTGTAAGCTTAATGATTAGAGTTATAACAGTAATTAGGCTGACATTAATAATATTAAATTGATCAGAATATTTCACCTGTGTACTAAATAATTTGTTTACATTGCAAATAGATGTTTTATATCAAGAGGTGAGATAAAATTGAGAGATAACACAATTCTATAATCCAAAAGCAAATATAACTTTAGAGACAAGACAACATTAAATACTGACGAAATTTAAAAAGCCGTTGAGATTGAAGTAAAAAATATGATGAACAAATGTACTATCTATGTCGGCCTAGTAATCTACTTCCAATCTGCAAAAGAGAAATTGAATCAAATTGCTCATTTTCTCCCAATAAAAAGTATTTACTCTTTAGCTAAAAGCATTTTGATAAGTTTTGCTTTATTTACATATAAAAGCATGTGTTTAATTAATAGTTAAGTAACTTACATTTTTGCTTTTCCAGCATCTACATAAGGACACTTTTTCAGTAATATCTTCAATATCAATGAAATCAACAACTTTGTTTATGTCTTTACGTATGTTAGGGTTAATCTGGCCATTGCCAGCCTTATTAGCTTTTATAATGGTCTGATAAGAATAGTAAGATATTCCACCGATGGCGAGGGTTGGTGGCAGTAAAGCGAGCCAGTCACGAACTAAAATAAACGATATTGACATTATTTTGTTTGTGATTCATATAATATATTTCATATATATCAAAGTTTAAGGAGCATTTTGTGAAAATTTTAGGTTTGGACTTTAGAAGGATCTCAGGAGGGTTAGTCAGGGACAAGAAAATTAGCTTTTCAGTTGTTATTTTAGCGATATTTGACAAGACAAATCACCAATTTTTGCATTTTCATAGTTACACTATGTTCAGAAAATTAAAAATATATTTCCAAAATTACAAAAATATATTTTAAAACATCTAATTTCCCTCCCCTAGCACAGAATCTGGGAATGCCCATAATCACCATCATGATTATTTTATATTAAATAGACTGAATATGTATTAACTTAAATATTCATCAGTTAAAATATCTTTTTTATAAATTATAATAAATAAAGTGTCTATTACAATATTTTTTATAAGCCCATTTAATTGATGCATAATTGTTTCTCAGTAAATCTGTCATGATCAGTTGAAAGTATGTCAGTAGCCTTGAGGGCTAGTAGTAAATGTCTTTTCACAGTAAAGTTTATTTTAAAAATGTACATTAAATTAATGAATTAGAATTGATATCATAATTTCATAAAATGAACTTTTTACAATATTTATTCACTTTAATAATATGAGGTTAGAACGTACATGTATTATATATTAGTTTTTAAAAGCTGATAGAAACAACACGAGCAAAATTATCTCACCACCAAGTCGAAACCATCCACCAATTGAATCGGGAATTGGCAAACTCGATAAATAGTTAGGAATAGTAACCTTAACCACGTTCGAAACAAAATACATGTTAGTTTTTAGATTTTGTACACAAGTTAAAATAGTTACACAACTAATACAACGTGTGACGTACTAAAAACTGAAAAGTAAAAAGTTAAAAGGGAAACTTCAAGTTTTTTTTTTTTTTTTTCTTTTAGTTCTTTGGCTTCGCACGGTTTGTGCATTTAGCCAATGACAATTGTTGTATTAATTTGTTAAAAGGTAGGGAAACTTGGGGAAAATAATATTATAATTAAGGAAACGGAATTTGGAATAAGGAATATCAGAAGGGTAGAATAAAATTTGTGAGGAAAGATGAGGTGAGCGTTCTTGGATAAATGATTGGATGAGATAGGAAATTTATTTATGTAATGATTATAACTTTATATTGTTGAGTATAATAAAAGATGCAATTGTTTTATAAACGGAAGGATTTAGGAGTAAGGAGATTATGGAAGTTGGAAAAGGAATTTTGAGGGATATCAAGTTTTCATAAAACGAGAAATAATTATATTTTTTACAAGAGAAAAAAATATGATTGAGATCACCGACACTAACCATGTCGCAATCACATAAGTCACTTGTAATAATTTTAAGTCTTGCGAGGTGTTGGGGGGAGCAAACATGACCAAGCCGTAGACGAATAATAGTTGAAATGGATTTCCTACCGAAATCAATGTTTCGGAACCAAGTTTTAAGAGGGATATGTGGTTGGATCTTAACAAAAAATTTAGCTTTCTCACGAGAACTTTTTTCCCAGATATTGCACCAAGTATGACGAAGATCAGTCTTAGGAAGCGACAAAAGGTCATGGCTATAATTTTTATATGGATGCATATCCCCACAAAGCACAGCTTCATTAGCTAACCTGTCTGATATAATATTCCCATCAATGCCACAGTGGCCAGGGATCCACATAAATTGAACATCGTAGCTATTTCTAATACAACTATAGAGTTTTTTTCTGATCTCAAAAATAACAGGAAAATATGTTTTCATTTTCAAGGGAAATTTACAAAGTGTTTGAAGAGCGCTAATTGAATCAGAAAATATAACTGTTTTTTTAAGTTTCATGATAAGAATATAATCAATAGCTTTTAAAAGACCAAAACATTCCCCAGTAAAAACGGATGTTTCTGGTGGGAGTTTAATTTTCTGTACAATATTGTATTGACTATGGTATACGCCTACCCCCACACAGCTAGATAAATCATGTTTAGATGCATCGGTGAATATATGGTTGTGATTATTATATACAGTATCAAGTAAAAATTTAAAATTTAAATTTGCGTTAGAGTCTTTTTTAATGGACTTGAGAATTATATTTGGATACAATATTAACGATTCATAGTTAACCTCAAAAGGAGGAAGTAAACATGAACGATGAGTAGGAGAGGCCAGGCTTATAATTTTTTTGTAACTATTGATTAAACATGGAGTAGATTTATGACGCCAGTACTCAGAGAAATCTATTTCATCTGCTAGAGACTGTAGAAGAGTCAATAAAGGATTATTTGCCAATTGGAGGGATCTAAAAAGAAATCGGTCGGATAAATATTGACGTCTTAAATTTAGAGGGGGATCACAGCATTCCACTTGTAAGGCATTGATTGGGCTCGACTTCATAGCTCCCGTTATTAACCTAAGGGCTTTTGATTGAATCTGATCAAGTTTTTTCAAAACAGTAACATTAATAGGTTCCAATAGAAAAGTACCATAGTCTAAGAGACTACGTATCAAAGAATTGTATATTAATTTAAGGTTGAATGGATGAGCTCCCCACCAGACGCCACATAAACACCTAAGCATATTTAAAACCCTTTCACATTTATTGATAATATAATCACAATGAGCAACACCTGATAGTTTTGAATCTAAAATAATACCTAAATATTTAAAGTTGTTATAAATTGGGATAGCACTGTTATTGTAAATGATATGAAATGGGGCACTGCTACGTTTCCTGGAAAAAACTACAACCGCGCTTTTGGTGACTGAAAGGCTTAATCCATTTTGATCTAACCATATCTTTAGTTTATTTAAAGCAGATGAAACTATATTTGACGCTCTATCTACTGATCGATTTGTAGAGTAAATTAAAAGGTCGTCTGCATACTGAAGAAGTTTGATATCATTTTCAAATATGAATTCTAAATCATGGGTATAAATGTTATATAATAAAGGACTCAACACGGATCCCTGTGGCAAGCCTCTCCAAACAGTTCTAGGGTTATGAGAATCGGGGTCGGTAACTAGAGTGATTGTGCGTTCAAATAATAAATTAATGATAAAATTACAAAACCTAGGTGGAACACTTAATGCCTCAAGTTTTAATTTGAGGGTAGGAAGTAAAACATTATCGTACGCAGATTTTATATCAAGAAAGGCTGCAACCACCGATTCATTGCATGTAAAAGCTAATCGGATGTCAGTTGTAAGTATACTTATATTATCTATTGTACTTTTACTTTTACGAAAACCATATTGGCTTTTAGAAAGCGCCTGCTTATTTTCCACAAACCACTCTAAACGATTTTTTATAAGATGTTCAGTGATTTTAACTAGAACAGAGGATAGAGATATGGGACGATAATTTGAGGCTTCATTGCCAGACTTATTTGGTTTTAACACTGGCAATACTATCTGCGACTTCCATGATAATGGTATGTTACCTGTTGTTACAACACTATTTATGACGTTTAGATAATAAGACAGACTAATATCATTAAGATGGAGGAAAAAACTATAAGTTATTCCGTCTTGACCAGGGCAAGAGTCTCGAACGCTGTTGATTATACTTTTTAATTCATATAGAGTCACCATGAATGTTAAAAATTTTATCAGGTTTAAGCCACGTTTCTGACATTGCAAAAGCAATGGGTTTATATTTGTTAGTCAAATAAATAATATCACTTGTTAGATATGACACTATGAGTGTTCCACTGAATGATTATCTTTGAATTCATTATTTATGATTTGAGGGTTAGTTATATTTTTTATTAATGGTGCTACGTTGGACGGTGAAATTAGATTATACTTAGCTTAGATTAAATAGAGCTGTAATTAGTTCTATATGCGAGTCAGTTTTTTTATCTTGAGCAGTGTGTTGTAAAGCACATCCATTGCTTGGCAATGGGATAGTGAAATCATTAATAATAGCATTGTGTGCTGCTTTATTATACCCAGTACCGGAGTTTGGAATGCTACGAGGTTTCAAAAATGTAGTTTTTTTATAAGAATTTATAACAGGACTATTAAGTTGAGATGAATTAATATGATTTTTATTACTATACATTGCAGATTGTGGAGTGGGTCTAGATGCTAAAACATCTGCAAATGATTTGGACACAGGAGGGTGCAACTTTGCTGACTCAGCATATGATATACAGTTATGGGCCATATGAACTTTAATTTGCTTTTGTCTTGCTAATTCTGGGCAACTTTTGCTGGTTGCAAAATGGTACCCAGAGCACAGAAAACAACAAGCATCATCTTCAACACAATCACAAGAGTCTCCAGAGTGTTCCTTACTACATTTGTAGCAATGAGGTTTTGACCTACATTGTACTTTTGTATGTCCAAAACGACAACAGTTATAACACTGTATTGTCGGATATATATATAAATCTACATTCAAAGCATTATAGCATAGATAGACTCTTTTAGGAAGAATTTGACCATCAAAGGTAATTATAATAGTTTGTGAAGGATTCCATGTAGGTTTGCCATCAATAAAGCTCTTATAATTCAGACGTCTGACTTTTATTATTTCCCCACATCCTATAGGTACAGATACATTTGCCTTCACTTCATCAGGAGACCACTCTGATGGAACTCCTCTTACCAACCCCATTCGTGTGATATTAAATGTTGGAATAAAAGCTTTATAGTTATTAATTTCAAGGGCTTTATGACTAAGAAAACTGTTTGCATCTTTAAAATTAGAAAAAGCTATTGATATTTTATTTCTACCAATTTTCTTGACACTACCATTGACAATGTTATTAAAATTGTTCTTTTTAAGAAAATTACCAAATATAACTGGATGTATGGATGATTTGTCATCGGGAGAAATTATGTTTTTATGAATATGTAAAATAAATGGAGCAATATCAGTTTCACAGTAATTTGTTCTACTAACAGGTGAGAAAGTTATATTTTTGTTGTTTGTTGTATTTGCAGAATTGTTAAGAAAGGTGGACTGGGGAGTAACCTCTGGTGCTGTGTTAACAGGCTGAGAGTCAATAATAGGAGTTTCAGAATGACAATTGCAATCTGAAGATTTTATTTCTGAACCATGATGACTCCTTCTTTTTTTATTGCAATGTTTACAAATATTACGTCTACATCTTTTTAAAGTACGGGTTGTAGAAGACGTATCTGTTTCCATTCCAGATTCGTTTGATTGGATGGTAATATAACTGGCTACCGGGGGGACGAAGCCCCCCGGGTCATCGGGAGGCTCGTTCATGGGGGGGGGGGCAAAAAGATATAAAACACTCACCAATAACAGGAAATTCGAACACTATTTACTAAAAATATACAAATAAGAATGAATATTTATAAAAGATATGAAAATAGTACCCAACTGATAATTAAATTAATTTTTAAAACATTGAACCACAAAAAACAAAACCGCCAAGTTTAAGATTTCCCGCGCTTTTCGAAACTTCAAGTTTGATGTCCAATTTTAAGTTTGGACAGCTAACATCTGCGTGACGGACTGACAGTGACAATTGACAAATGACAAAGTTCAGACTTTTAAGGACCCTAAACATGAAAATGCCGTCAGAATCATTTAAAATATATGGAACAAAGTTCGGTCCCACCAAGTTTTACCAGATTAGGGAAGTTATTATAATACATAAAGATATCTACTTTGGGTTGAAATACAATAATGAAGCTTAAAAAAATATACATGAAGAGATAGAAGTAGCAACTTGAATAGAAATAACGTGGGAATCGTAAAGCACAACAATTTATTCCGCTTGTGTCTTACCAGTTTTTGATGTAGTAAGGGAATCGTAGTCATATTAGTTGAGTATACTAAGAAATAAAATGTTAACAAAACTGAGAATAGTTAATAACTTATTAAAAGTAAAAACTTTGAAAAATTACGGCTAAAATGCTATTATTTGTATCTTATATTTAAATATTTCTAAAATCAGTACTAGGAATTTCTAAGGTAAACGCTTTTTAATATACTTTATTGCACACCACAAAGTTGAAAATACAGTCAGTTAAAAAAACAGGCACAGACATTAAAAAAAATATATATAAAAACAAAAACAGAAACTTATACTTATAGGTATACAATAAGGCGGTCTTGTCTCTAGGTAGCAATCTCTTCCTTTATTATTATATGATTACTACTGACAACAAAAGAATTAAGTTTTCAGTACACTGGTATGAGTTTTGACGTAAAATTGATTACTTTAAGTCATCAAACAAACTATATAACAGTTTTTTTTAATATGTCAATAGATTTTGATTCGACGATTTTGAATACTGTTATAGTTTTCATAACGTCAAAACTCGTACTAGGGGTACTGGGTACAGAACCTATAGAATAAAGGCTTTAAAAATTTAGGCAAAAATAATTAACAATGGTTTTTAAAAAGCGTTTACCTTAGAAATTCCTAGTACTGATTTTAGAAATATTTAAATATAAGATACAAATAATAGCATTTTAGCCGTAATTTTTCAAAGTTTTTACTTTTAATAAGTTATTAACTATTCTCAGTTTTGTTAACATTTTATTTCTTCTTATACTCAACTAATATGACTACGATTCCCTTACTACATCAAAAACTGGTAAGACACAAGCGGAATAAATTGTTGTGCTTTATGCATGGAATTTACACTTCCTAATGTCAAAAGTCAAAATTGTAGTCTACGCCTTAACAATGAAGTGTTAGAACTGACTGACTCAACAATTTTCTTAGGTATAACTTTAGATAAAAAGCTCCAGTGGAACCCCCATCTCTCAACTCTCGCTGGCAAACTCAGCTCTGCCGTCTTTGCAATTATAAAAGTAAGACAATTAACAGATGTTAATACGGCTCGACTCGTTTATTTTAGTTATTTTCATAGTATTTTGTCTCACGGTATTTTATTATGGGGCAGTGCTGCCGAAATGAATTCTATATTTGTTTTACAAAAAAGAGCTATACGGGCTATTTGTAATCTAAGAGTTAGAGACTCCCTAAAAGATGTTTTTAAAGAAATCGGTATACTTACGGTTGCTTCTCAATACATTTTTAATAATATATTATATATACGTCAAAATTTAAATACTTATACTAAAAACAGCAACAGACATACGATAAATACAAGAAATAAAAATAAACTCGTAACGCCTAAATTTCGACTTCAAAAAGTTAACAAATCCTTCATGGGCTTCAGTTTACGCATATATAATAAGGTTCCACAGATATTTTGGATCTTCCTTTACATAGTTTTAAATCTAAAATTAAAAGTATATTATTAAATAAATCTTATTATAAAATTCAAGAATTTTTGGATGATCAAAATGTATGGAACTTGGGTCATTGACTCATTTGCAGGGTTGATGTTATAATGTATAAGTCAAACATTGTTTAATTTCATTTAAAAAGAGCAACTGTTGAGTTTCTGGCCAGCTCTTCTCAGCAGAACAGCATTCCGAGCTGGTGGTAGTTTACTCACAGACTGACTATACTGACCAATTTAATGTAATTGACGATTCAAAAGAGCGTGTAAATGCCTACTTGAATAAAGATATTTTGAATTTGAATTTGAATTATTAATTATTTCCCTAATATAATATGTGTTACTTTAATAATTTTAAATGGCTTTTTATTTTTAACACACCTAGATCCATTTATTAACTACATATACTAAAAAGCCAATGATAATTAAAGAATAGAAGTTTTAGAATATATGGAAAGTCCCAAAACATACAATATAATATCAATGTAATGTAATGTATTGGATGTGAAATGTCCACTGTATATAGTACTATACATTTTGTGTCAAGAGATTTTTTTTTTAATACAAAACTAGATAAGTGCTTGACTACATTCCACCCGATGGAGAGTAGAGATGTAGTCATAGATGGTAGAGCGCGTTAACCTAGCAACCTATTCACTCGTCTCTTGAAGACACCCACATTGTATTTGGCCGGAAAAATCGACGCAGGCAAGCTGTTCGAGTCCTTCGCAGACGAAGCATAGCGCTTTGTTCGAACAGGTGGAGTGTCCACAAAGTAAGGATGGATACCTCCCGTGCGTCGGAACGTGAAAAGGTGAAAGGACTTTTTTGGCGGTGAACAGACACGTCTGCGTTTTGGTGGCGTTGAATTCGACATGATTGGCATTGCTGCCTGAAGTTTGTCACTATAACGTTGCACCATTGCTTCTCTTTCAGACTGTATTTGATCTCTACTAGGCCGAGTACTCGGCAGATATTCTTCTAAAACTGTGCTGTCGTCTGCATACCCATTGATACCAGGCTCCAGCAGATCGTTAATATGCACCAGAAAAAGAGTAGCTGAAAGAACGGACCCCTGAGGTACTCCAGCATTTATTATCAAGGTTTCCGTCATCAACTCCTCCGAGGAACATCCGTCGACAACTACTCCGAGGGATCTCTGGCTCAAAAAGTCCGTTATCCAGGCCATCAGACCAGGAGATATACCGAAAATTGAAAGCTTGCCTAAAAAACTTGCATGCCAGAGTCTGTCAAATGCCTCCGAGGCGTCCAGAGCGACGGCGACCGCTTCTCCGTTTCTCTCGATAGCCTCGCCTAAAATGTCTGTAGCGTACGCTAGAAGGTCCCCAGCGGACCTCTTTCGCCAAAACCCGTACTGTCGGTCACTAAGGAGATCGTTACCCTTCTACGTACGCTAGAAGCCGCGAGTTCAATACACCCTCCATAATCTTGCAGAGTATGGAGGTGATTGAAATGGGCCTATAATTGGCAGGATCGGCACGGCTGCCTTTTTTGGGCACGGGTTGCACGTTGGCAAGCTTCCAGGATTCCGGCACTTTTCCAGTCTTGAAAGAGAGGCGATACAGACGTGTCAATACAGGAGACAACTCACCTGAGCATGTCTTGAGCAGAATGGCTGGTTTACCATCAGGACCCAGTGCTTTATTCACATCTAAACGACACAATGTTCTCCATACCTCTATGTTCGTGATGCGGATTTCAGGCATCGAAATACCGCAGTGAGGAAGATGTTCTGGAGGAGCATTGCCAGTGTCTAGATGCGAATTCTCAGCAAACAGAGAAGCAAATACATTTGCTTTCTCTGTTGCTGTGTGGGCCAGGGATCCATCCGGCTTCAGTAGAGCAGGCAGTGAGGGTTGGCAGAAGTTCGACTCGATCGCTTTGGCAAGAGACCAGAAAGATCGACTGCCAGTTGGTCTGACAGAGAGCTTTTCGCCATTCTTAGCGATTTGATCAAAACGAGTCTTCCGCAATGCCTTGCCTTGTAGGACTTGGAAGCTTGGTTAAAAGCTCTTTTCTTTAAACTTACATCCGGAGTTTTGCGGCTTTGAGCATCAGCCCGAATGGGGTATGCATTAAACCATGGGCGAGCTTTCCCACCGATGGTTACGTCAGCAAAATGAATAAAATACTGCATGCCTGATGCACCACATCCGTTATAGCATTCGCGCAACACGACGGATCCAAAGAAGAGAAGCCGACCTGCCGCCAAGGATATGACGCAAAAAGTACCGCATCTCATCCCAATCTGCTGACTTGTATTTCCATATTCGCCTAACACAATGTGGTTCAAGAGCTGGATCAGTTTTCAGCAGTAGGTCCAGGAAATTGGCTATATGGCCTATTACACATTGTATCTGCGCCTCCGTCAAAAAGAGCAAGTGCGGCTGCTCTGTCTCAAAGTGGTGGTGGATAGGTAAGAGATTAGAGTGCAAGCCCCTGATATTAGCAAGGTGCACATTGAGTGAATAGGAGTGCAACTACTGTATAAACTTGTGTTCTTTTTGTTGTACTTTTTGACCAAAAAATATTTATTCAAGTAAACTGGATGGGAAATGGCAGTTAAACGAGGCGGTACGTATCGAACCCGACGTCTAAGTTGGTTAAGTTATGCCACTGTCAGGCTAGCTTGGAGACTGTGAGGAACACCCCCAGGGATCGCCATCGGGCCTCCTCATCTGTTCTTCAACCAACATGATAAAGCCAGCCTGGGATTTAATACAGCTGGTGGGGCAGCCTTTCGTGGGTGGCTGACCCACTAATTGGGCCCCAACTATCTGCGGGCGGCCAGCAGAAAGCCGTCGCTTCGGATCCAGCTACCCTCCTCGACTAGACACCCGACAGAACAAACACCAACTCGTCGCCAAACCGGTTCGCCAACGCATCGCAGCTGTTCAGACCCATTTCCCATATACTGCTTCATCAAGCAACATGCCCCAACACGACTAAGTCGTTTTGCGGCACGACTTTGCCCGATGGGTGGTAACCTTGCCGGTGACCCGATGTTATGGTCTACCACCGAGAAAAATAAAATAATAAGTTTTTAAACTTAAACTTAAAATATAATAGGTTTTTAAATGTATTGTAACAATACCAATAGTTAATACATTTTAGTGCCGCTACGCTAAACCTTTTCACATATGCATAAACACGGGTGAAGATAGCTTTTATCGCTATTCCTCGTACCCAGTGCCTTTTTCTTGTCTCCATTTTATAGAGTACTTATTCTTTTGAAGGAGTAGTTTTTATTAATGCATTAAATTATTTTCATATTTTGTTACATAATCTACAGTCATTAATATAATTTAAATGTTATGAAATAAAATATAAAAAAAATATTTTTACGCATAATTTAATATCAATGTACAACTCTAAATCATTATAAGTGTTGTCCGGTAGCGATGTATTTTAGTATAATTTTGGAACATTTAATATTGGATTAGTACGTTCAAGTGTTCAAGTCTGTACGCTTAATTTTTAAGTTGTATTCACACCTTTATTCGCAGTGCCATATTTACTCTAGATAATATTTGAAATTTTAATCTGTGCTTGTCCGTTTCAGGTTTCATCGTTTTGCTGGGTGCGTTTGCTATCATACGTTGTAATTATGAATATTTTCATTGGTTTTATTGAGTAATATTCTTCGCGTTCGTCCTTTATGAGAAGTTGTAAAGTGGTAGAAGTGAAATCCTTCGCAGGATATTGACCAATGCTGCTGTGTACTGAATATGGCTGACGAAAGACTAGTGGTCCTGAATCGTTGTGACAACTTAGGATTTGGATTTTCTTTGCTTGGCGAAGCCGGTTTGCCTCATATTATTTACGATATTGAAGAAAACTCTCCTGCAGCTCGCAGTGGTGAGGTAAGCAGTAATCTGTCGAATTAAGGTTAAGCTTAACTTTAAATAAATGTAAAAACTAAAAAAAATAAAAACATCTATATAATATATATTAATTTAAAGAAATACTTTATGATTAGATATTAAGATTTAAATGCTAAATTTTTTTTTCCTAAATGTATTACTTAAAAATTACGAAATTAAACACGAACAAGCTGTAGAAACTTACTAGGACTATGACTTAGGATATTTTTATTCTAGTAAGTGCTGGTCATCAACTATATTTTTATATATTTAATTTACATATTAGATCATATCCGATTATTAATAAAAAAATCTATTTTTATATAAAAACTGTCTAAGGTGCTTAAATTGGCAACAAAAATATCAGACAATGTTCACTAACTTGCACAGGTAGATAGATACTACTCATTCCTAATTTTAAAAATATTTTAATTGTACCTAGGGTAGTATGTTATGTACTAAATATTTTTTTGATACATAATCCATGGTCTATTTATGATGATTCACTGTATCAACCAGATCCATAAAGTTTTATTAGTCAAGGCTGTTAATTGATCCCAAGACCTATCAATTTAAAATCAAGGTTACATATTATGTCTAAAAGTTTTTTGAGGGCATAGCAGGTGTGAAATGAATATAATAAAATAAAAGAAAACTTACTATTTTAAAGTGGAATTTTTGTTTTATACTATAAGAATTTTCTACCAAGGAAAACTAATACTATTTATATGTATAGAAGTAGAAACATAATTATAATATTTAGGACTACAATCAAAGTACAATTATTAAACTACTGTTTTTAACTGTTCATAACAGTTGATAATATTTGTCTCTTATAATATGTTTATTACCCTCATTCAGGCTTTGTGTAAATTATTCCATCAAAACAATACTCTATCCAAGTATAAAAAGGTTTATTAATTACTTAAAATATATGTTTAATTTATTTTTCCATAAAATGAAAAAAACCTTTTAAAAATACTTATTGTTAATAATGTTGTGTTTTTAAATGTATAAAATGTATATATGATAAAAATTCCATAATAAATGCAAATTTAATCATATGTTTTTATTTGGAACATAACTATAACTATATGCATTAACCCCAAATATTTTAAAAACTACCTACATTTTATAATTCAATTAATATTTATGCCAGTTCAGAGGCAACAAATAAATTTTGTATGGGAATTGGGAACACTTATTTTTAAAAACTATTAATTTTATAAAGTTATAGAATATAGAACACATGTTATTTGGATTGATGTAGAGAGACTACCTGCAAGAGGTGGCCAATTAATTATAAATAACCCTGTATATGTATTGTAACCCTGTATTAGGAAACAGTGTTTTTGCTGATTCAAAATACCTATGTAGTTTGCAAAAAAAAACACCTAAATCAAACAGCCCTGAAATCTTTTATATACACATACTTAGTGTGTTGTAAAATGAGAAAAAAATAAAGTCAAATGTAAATTGTGAATTTGATACACTTCATACAATTTCAACAAGTTATTTATTAAAGTTATCATAATTACTATAATTTGTTGTTATGTAGACTACAATATATATTGTAGTCTACATAATACACAGTAGTGTACTTTTGTTTTGTTTAGGCTTTATTTTTTAATAAGCATTAAAACTGCTTTGTAAACAAAAATTATATTTATCTTACAAACTTTTTCATAACATATTACATTGTTTATTTATCTTACAAACTACATACAACTTACATTGTTTCTTTATAAAGAAATAGCCATTACTCCTCTGTAAAGAAATATAGTTTTTTAAAAGATTTACTGAAACAATGTTATGTTGGGTTAAAATTTAAATTGTTTTGTATCAGAAAGTAAAGTAAAAAATACTATCTTGACTAATTCTCTGAATGCCAAACAAGCTATAGGTATATTGTTATGTAAAATAAATCATTTATTTGTTTAACTGACCCAATGGAATTCAATACTAAAAACTTACTCTATTTCAATGAGTTATACTGGACAACCAAAGTGCTTCGACATGGCCATATTGACTATATAGAAGCTTAAATTCTAAACAGTTTTGTCGATAAATGCACCTGGGCACTAATTAAAATTCCAACACCCGAAACTACTCACTAATGTTATATATCACAAGCGGTTGATGCTTTTACAATGAATATTAAATTAGTTATAAATAATACATTGAAGGTTGACCAGTGATCAAACATTACAAATAAGTTTTATTGGAGTAATTTACATAGTACCAACATTAGCTGACATGTTAACTTAATTTAAATGTGCATGGATACTTGGGTATGATGTTAGTATTGAGATTTACGTATTTGGGTAAGCAGTTCACCATGAGAGAACCTTTAAATGTCATATGTTATTTATGTAATGTTATTATAATTGTGAAGATAAATAATAAGTAATTACTTGTACTGTCTATTTATAAGAGATTTATATCTATTTTGAAAGAAATCAAGGCAGGTTATATATCAAATGGATTCATTGGATACTAGTTTTAAGTTGAATGTGATTGATAACATTTCAAGATTGCAGCTTTCACATCTTGATAGTTATTTTACTATTATGTAGTTATATATTATAATGTAACTTAAATAAATATTAAGATTTTTTCATGAAAGTTGTTTTATGAAATTTATAATATTACTATTATTATTACTTTTAAAAACAAATAGAAAGAGAAAGAAGAAATATACTAAATAATAGAGTTTATCTTAGAGCAGATGATCTTTATTGATATTTAGTAAATATATATAATATATTATTAAAATTGTTTGCTTATGGTGTTATAATTGATAGTGATTTCAAAAATGGATAAATAGAAACAATAAAATGTATACACTAAATAGAGTTTATCTCAGCAGATGGTCATAAACTTTGCAATTTCATCTCGCTCCATACACAGATGAAGATGCAATGTCTAAAATCTAAATATATTGACCTAAATATCGGATCGTAAATTAGAGGCTTACAATTGCATTAAATATACATCACTGAAACAGCTCGAAGGACAATATTCATTAAATAATAAATCTTCCATTTGCCAGCTTTTAGCTTTTATTACGATATTACCTTAAAATGCAGTAGTCAACTAATCATTTAAAAAACATTAACCCTTGTAGGAGCTATGACGTTACAAAAACTATGACAGTTAACCAAATCTTATAATTGAAACAGAATTGTTATACTCCATGAATTTAACCTATGTATTTAAAAAAACATTATATTTTTTAAAAAATATATTATTTAGCATGATTTATAGAATGACTAAAGATAAATTTAAAACGATAAATAACTAAAGATAAATTTAATTCTTGACAGATATTTTTTTAAATATTTCAATACATTTTGTTTCATAGAGTGTATTTGTGTGTAAATAATTCTATGTTTTCATTATACGATTTGGTAAACTGTTATAGTTTACGTAACGTCAATACTC
Organism: Napeogenes sylphis; assembly: GCA_959347405.1. Lineage (NCBI taxonomy): Eukaryota > Metazoa > Arthropoda > Insecta > Lepidoptera > Nymphalidae > Napeogenes > Napeogenes sylphis. The sequence goes on along the minus strand of OY365788.1, from coordinate 20,009,285 downwards.
GTACTAAGGGTACAGTTAACAAGTAGTAGCTAAAAAAATAGTAACATTCAATGCTCAAGTGACTAAGTCGGCGAGACGCTTGGATGACGCACGGTCTGTTGAAGTACTATGTTAGGTTAGGTTAGGTTAGGTTAGACGTAAATTACACCGAATTATAAATATACGAATAGTGGGGGTAGAAGTAATGAATAAATAAAATATGCATTTCTATTGCAAAGATTAAAATAATAATTAAAGACGCGGAATAATTAGTGCCTTAGTTTCAAATAGAAAAAGTATTCGAGGACAAAAGCTTTCTTTTGATAAAGAGATATACCCAAAGATTGTAGGTTTTCTTTGTCAGCTGGAAAATACCATCTAATTTCTTGGATGTTTTTCTCGGAGCATGCGATGAATTACAAAGTACGAACAACGATTTAGTCTCCAATTAAACTCAGTGATACTTGTCTGGACTTTACATCACCGCACTACTATTAGGGTTGGCCATTACAAGACAAACTATCGACTTGAGTATTCTGAGACAAAATAAACTGTTTAATACAATTATTTGTCAATTATTCCAAGTATTTACGATAAAAAAGTGATAGAGCAATTCGTCTGCAATTGCGCGTAACATTGTATGCAATTTAATATTACGTATGCAATTTAGTATAACCTGTATGTATTGGCTCTGTTATTAAGGTTCTAGTCATTGTACACAAATGCGATGTTAATATATAGTGGGTAACCTCCTTAACTTTTCCATCGTCGACGAATCGATCTCCTCATACTTGTGAATTTAGAACGAACCACTTATAACAGAATCCAGAAAAGGCTTTCTCTAAAGTTTGTTTTTATGTCAACTTATGTTAAGTAACTTTAAGATTCCATACATTGTGAGAACCTATTGTTATGTTATAATATAAATTATTTGATGTGAACGAGTTTATATAAATATATTATTATATAGAACTATGCGTTACGTACCTACTCATAACAAAAATGTAATGTAGGACATATTAAAGTCCGTACAATTGTATTTGTTAGTTGTACTTAAAGGTTTAAATTTTGAATATATTATTGATATAAAATCAAAACAAACCTTGAAATGAGAAGTGATTTAAAAACAAGATACATTTTTTCTTACAAAGTAAAGCCGATAAAAACATTTATAAAGTTCAATTGTAAACATAAAAAAAAAACAAATTAATATATTATTTTTTTAAAGTATCAAATATAAAACAAAAAAAAATCTATAAATCTAAACACTGTTCGTTGTTTAGAAAAGTATACTACAAGGTAGATACTACTACTAGGTAGGTATCGTAAAAGTAAAACCAATCCCTCTTATTTGTGATACCCGTATCTCCTTATCACGAGAAATGCCGCTTTCGATTTTCCAATAACTCATTAGTGTTGTCTATCAAGCGAGACAGTGTCACGTATTTATATTAACTAAATTATCATACATTTCTGATCAAAAACAATATGAATTAATCATGAAAACAATAAATTAACTGTATTGATATGAATATTTACATATATAGAGAGATTTCTTTTCATAGTAATATTTTGAACATAATATATTTACCCGGTTACCCGGACACGCGAGTCCGCCATGCCTCGAACTCATAAATAGGAAACTAGTCGGGCAAAATGCCGGTTAAATAACGTAAACATAGCCGGGTAAATATATGTTTAATAATCAGCATGGTTCATGAAAGTTTAATATAGATCATTTATTATTAACTTATGTTTATTGTTACCACTTATCCTTTATTATTAAAAATAAATGATTATTCTTTTTTTCCATACTAAATGAAAAAAACAATGTTATTTTGTCGTTAATTTTATCTTGTACTAGCGTAAAATTCTTAACATAGTATAGCAGATATCATGTTTCAAAAGTCCTTGCTTTCATTTAATACGTATTAAACTCACACATGAGCAATTAATCACACATTCATGTTTAAATATTGTTAAATACTATTTGGTAGTTTACCCAAAAATTCTTAAACCACAGTCCATTTCGAATTCTAGAAATACCGTATATAATATGAATCGTTTCTGAAATGGGAAATATCTGACATTACATTTTCGTTATAGATTACATTCCTAATATGTAATATAGGTTTACCGATAACGAAATTTTATTTTTATTTTATTTATTTATTTAAAATAAAAAAGCAATAGCCACAGCAGTAAAGACAATTATCTCAAAAGATGAATTATCTCTTACAAGAGATCGCTGCGAGAAAACCTTGGTTGAAGATATTATTATTATAACATGGGTATGGCACATAGTTCATAAAATAACACACTTAATTATATTATATTATATATATACACACACGCATACATACATATGTAATTACAATAATGGTGTTAAACATGTGTTTGAAGTTCTTAAATATAAGTAATTAATTGCATTTAAATACATCAAAACTACAATATAATCTTGCTAAGATTAAAAAATCCGTATCCTAAGTAAAAAGGTAAAACATTTTTGGTTGACATTTATTTAGAACTTTGTAAAGTTAAAGAATTCAACCCCAACAGCTAAGGGCGTGAAGCCACGGGAAACAGCTAGTTATTTATTGATATACAACTGCATCCGACCTCTTCAATTGTATAGCGGAATATTCAGGTCGATGGCTTCCTTTCCCGGAGTGCCTGAAGGAAATTGAACTAGAAAATTAATATAACAATCAACGGGTGTGAGATTGTCTTTATACGAATATATATTGCAAAATCAAATAAGTATTAGTAGCATTATATATTGTTTATTAGTAAAAAAATAAACCTGCCAAGTGCGAGTCGGACTCGCGCACGAATGGTTTCGTACCATTACATATAAAAAACGCGAAAAAATCACATATGATGTTTTGCTTTTCGTAATTATTTTATAGCGGCAACAAAAATACGTCTGCGAAATTTCAGCTCTAGCTATCACGGTTCATGAGATAGTCTGGAGACAGACAGATGGACAGCAAATTTTCCGTTGTCTTAAAGGTTCCTTTTTCACCCTTTTTTACGAACTCTAAAAATCACCTATAATATTGTAAATTTTGCTTTAAATTATAGAATACTGATAAATTCTATAAAAATATATTTTACGCAGACTAAAAACAATATGCATTTTAGAAGTTACAAATATGTCTAGATATTGTTTCCATTACATAAGTCGCTTATGGCTATATCTTTAAGGCTAGGCCGCAAGTTAGTGACTGCCATGCTGGGAAGTGTCATATGTCACACTAAAGCAGCCATTTCATTATCCAATTTACTAAGTGCTAGGTCAACTAGTGTAGGTACATCACTTTGTAAAAACACTTTTAGTGAACTAGTGTTCCCATCTAATTAGTAGTATTCAAACTCCCTGTTTTTTAGGTGTCAAATAGTGCACTGTAAATTGGATAATGTAATGTACCCTTTATTATATCGAGCTGCGAGTACATACATTCCCTTCATAAGATCGACCTTGTGTCTGACGTCTGATTGTATATACGATAGTGAACCATTGAAATTATGTAAATTTTCGAAGATCTTCATCAGTACTTATAATAACGACCTCTACTTGACCTATATCCTTATATCTTTCGAAGAAGATAAATACTGTTTAATTAATGCCGCCGAAAATATAATACTCCTATTCTTATATGTACTTAGCTTTTGTTTTCTTTTGATATATAATCTAAATATAATTTCAGAATGTACTTGTGATATTAAAAATAGATATATATGTTATGGCAAATGATTGTGCCAACAAATGTACTATGTTATGTTATGTTATAATGGTAAGACGATTTATAATTGTCTTTAAATCAATACATTAATGAATACACTTACTTTTTTAATACACTCTTTGTATTTTTTTTTTAAATATAAGAAAAAATCTAAGAACTAATAATACGTAGGTGCACGACCCACGGAGAAATAGCACTGTAGGCGTTTTTCAGTAATAACAATTTTCTTCCAGCGAGCTTTACTTGAATAGTATAAATATGTACTAAAAGTAATCAACTTGGCCAACCATTAATATGAATAGAATTAATAATTACTACGACTTCAATATACAGAATTACATAATTTAGTTTTGGTCTTTGTGTTAAGTTGTATGGAACTATTTGTGTGTAAAGTAAAGACATTGCTAATCCCTTAAACGTTAATTAGTACGTTATTTTATAATATAATATTAAATTTTTATCACAAAATTAATCATCTCATTTCCCAATGTAATTATCACTTTTAATTATGTCAAACACTTGTGTTAATTAACTATGAGGATACTACGATATGGAATAACATGGAAACTACATTACGTTAAAAAATATATTACACTACTTTCATAATGACGTAATTAACGATAAATCAATTCTTTACAATATCAAAATATAAAAATATTTAAATTACTTTTGTAGACTGGTCTACCTTGCAATAAATACCGAGAACTGACAGGGCACGAATTAAAAACCAATATTAAAATATATATGCATATATTAAATATATATATTACATAAAGAAAATCATTCAGGACTGTTTAAGCTGCATTTATGTATAAGCCCAGTATTCTTAGCTTGACTCCAAAGATTTTCGATCGACATAAGTCTGAACTGCTAGAAAGTACAAACCAAATATAATAGGGCAATATCTTTTATAAAGGACATTATTGAATGAAAGATATTACAGAATAATTTCTACATTATAAAAAAGTATATTTTTCTCACATATTTGATTTGATATTTCAATGTTTCTAAGACCTATTTACTAACCTACCATAATCCCTCGAAAATATGACAGAATTAATGTTTTCCTGTGATGTTGAATTTATCTAACCGTTTATTTTATGTTTGTGTAAAAGTAAGACATAAAGCCTCTTTCATCCATACTTCCTACAAATAACTAAGTTCGACATTCTCTTTCGATAAAACTTACATCTGTAAGGGAGCATTTTCATTATCCAATTTACTAAACGCTAGGTCAATTAGTGTACTAATATCGCATTGTGAAAAGGGTATTAGTAAAGTTAGTGCTGCCATCTGATTGGTGGACACTATTCCCTACTATTTTTGGGATTAAATAGTGCGCTGTAAATTGGATAGTGAAATGAGCGCCTAAGACCTACCATACGTAAAAGTAGAATAATATTTCAAGTAAAAATTTACATCGAATACTCTTGAAGTTTTCTCTGAACGGACAATCAAAGAATCTTTTAAAGATAACGTTATCAGTATTAGAGTAACATTTATTACCTTATTATTAAGTGCTTTTGTTTATAAAGCATTTCAAATTCTCACTTCATTACGAAATATAATTTTATTCTAATAGTTACATTTTGCCCCCCCCTTTTGAAGGGTGGGTCTCCTGACCCTCCCGCTCCCCCGGTGACGCTGTAATAGCCAACAGGGCTAACAGCATAGTAGGACAAAAAAAAAAGTAACATTTTTTTTTCTAAATAATACCAGGAAGTTATAATATCCTTGTAGGTACACCCAAAGTACGTACCTACCGAATAGTATGATTGTGTTATTTTTCTTTTGATTCTCCTGAATAAATTTGTTTTACTTATATTTAATTGTTATTTACGTACAGTATGTAAGTACATCCTTTAGTTATGTATAGTATATAAGACTTGGATAAAAAACGTGATACGTTTGCGGTTTACTTATACAGGGTTATTTGTAATTATTTGGTCACCTCTTGCAGGCAGTCTCTACATCAATCCCAACAATTTTTTTTTCTATGAGTTTTTAAAATTAGTAGTTTTAAAATGTAAGTCTTCCCATACAAAATTTATTTGTTGCCTCTGAACTGGCATTAACTTTGAGCGTAGGTATGGGGTCCGGTCGTTGACCTTTTAGGTACTTCTTATTCTTACAAAATACAGAGTAATAAGTAAAAGAGGGAGCAATATTTTTTTATTGTATTTGTATTGTTTATCTAGTTTTGAAAAAAGTCGTAGAACAAATGTTAGGATTGATGTAAAGAGGCTGCCTGCAAGAGGTGGTCAATAATTACAAATAACCCTATGCTAGTTTTACTCGCAGCTTTCACGCTTATCTAAATCAATCTATATAATATAAGTTTACTTTTATCCTATAGTCATATACTTTTATTGTACAAAAAAAATACATAGAAGTCATTTTATGCAAGTACAAAAAGGTGATTTCGGCCAGACAACCTTATTCGAGTAAAAAAACAAGAAATCGTGAAATGATGGTGATTTTGCGAAGTACATGTTATTGTTAATATGATATATAGTATTATAATATACACACATATTAATGCATAATTTAGAATATTGTACTAATTTTATATATTGTAAAATAAATAAGAAACTGTCAGGAAAACCATACATATTTATTAAGATATGAATATAGATTCTAGATTATCTTTGGGAATCTTCCAAGGACTAAAAGTATTATTTTAGGCATCTGATAAATTTTCTAGTAACCTTTAAAAATATATAAAAACGGCAATTTCTCTTCGATTAAGAAAACAATTTCCAAATCACAGACGGACCATTTATTTATTTTGTATATATGTCGTCTATCTTTGTTATAATAATCGTTTTTCTATAGCTTGTAAATAGTATTATTTTAATAGTTTCTTTGAAGGTTACTTTTCGTAAATTATCATATCTGCTATATAAAATATAGTTTAAAAAACTAAGAAACACGCTTTAAAAATTAACCGAACTAAAAAGGTAAAAATAATTTGTATCATGAGAATGAATAATGGACAAAATATAATAAAATCGTCTTTATCGGGACATATCGATCACATATAGAATGCTTAATTCACCGAGACGAACAGCGATACGGTAGCTCAGTTAGTAGAGCGACGGGACGGTTTCCCAATAGTCGCGGGTTCGAATTCCTGCCCGTATCGGTTTATTTTTCATTCTATATTTATATAAATTTAAATGAGCTTAACATGGCTATACTTGTTTATAGATATTTTCGAACATAAAATCATTGAAATCATTGAAAAAAAGGCGTTTTGTGCAATATCTCTAGTTTCACTTTCGAATTCTATTTTGACTTACTTTAGGTGTTCAAATCCTATTAGAACATTAAAAATTGTAAAAGCCAATTGGCAGTACAATAACTAGGTAAGATTAATTCATTGTCCTCGTTAAGATCACTAGAGATAATATTTTTTTGAACCGATTCTTTGAGTCAAAATAAATCGAATTGGGCACGTTTGCGGTCTAAAAAGTATACTGTATCGGTTAATGTCCGTGAATCGGGAAGACACTATTAATTCGAAATTAATAATTGTATTCATTTCTAAAAATAGAGTAAATCTTTATATAATATATATTTCTTGTGTGCGTGTGTCATTGCACTCATCCTAAACGACTGAGCCGATTTTTATGAAATTCTTTGTGTGTGTTCAAGGGGACTTGAGAATTGTTTAGATTCACTATTTGGTCCAATCGAAAATGGTTGTTTGATTAATTTTTAATGTGTAAGTAGGTGGTGATTTTGAAATGTTTCACATTGGTTCCGACCGACCAGCGTTACCATGGCAATGTCAAATATTAAATAATATTATATTTTAATTATAGTCTGCCCTGGCAGTTGGCGTTGCGATAGAAATAACAAAAATATTCTAGCGGCCCGACACGTGCTTCGCTACGTAAAAAGTGAAATAAAAAAAAAATATTGGAACAAATTCATTTATTCAAACAAAAAAATCTTTATTTACATATTCATACGGAATCGATTGGTCGAATTATGATAAATGTACATGACGTTAGACATTGTGATAACTTTTTAATATATTTTTTTTAAAGTTTGATTTTTTAAATTAAAGACGCGTGTACAACACAACGTCTGTCGGGTCCGCTAGTTTTATTTATAAATTAATTTTTGAAATATTCAATCACTACAATGACTTTAAAAATGAAATAAAACAATAGCACGAAGCGCCCCACGTTATTTTCCACAATAATTTTATTATATTTTGTCCAATGTTCATTCTTATATTACAAATATTTTTTTACTTTTTAGTTCGATTAATTTTTAAAGCGTGTTTTTAAATTTTTTTTTAACTATATTATTTTTTTCTTTTTTAGTTCAATTTGTCATGAAAACATACGTTAAGTATATACATATACGTTAATCTTTTAGTCATGCAAAAAAGATCTGTAAGATAAATATTAATCCTAGAGATCCTAATCAGGATAAGGAGATAATCTCATCGAATTATTCATTTACTATCGGTCCTTGATATGTGTACAAAGTTTGAACAAAATAAGTATGAAATGAATAAGTGTGAAATGAGACAAAATCGAATTCGAAAAAGACAAACAAACAAGCAAACGTGAACATAAACATGAACTAATAAAAGCGTGTTAAAAATACTTCCAAAATGTTAAAGTTGAAATAAAATTTTATCCAATAATATATTGTTGAAAAATTCTTATTGAAGGAGTGGATACTTTAAATTCAGTAAGGAGAAACAACAAATTACATACAAAAATTTAAAAAACCCCCGATAGAAACAGACCTTTAAAAAGGATAAAATTAATATTATTATGAACTTATTGAAGTTGTTGCGTCGGGAGACGGTTGTACGTACATTGACGATGGTGGTGTCTATTTTACAAAATTTTCGTAGCAAATGAAGACTTAGGTTATACGTTTTTTTTTGCCTTTTCAAATCAAAATAACAGTAAGTTACACACACTTGTATTTTGATTTTTTCCTTCATTTATCGGCCCCCGATGCAACGATTTCAATAAATACATAATCATTTTATTTTTATGCTTTTTAATTGTCTATTTGTATCGGGGGTTTCTTAATTTTTTTTATTTTTTTTTGTTTTTCAGAATTATATATTTTTTCTATGTTGTACTAAATGAATCTACGAACACACTAGTTTCACTTGTTTACGTTTTTACCATCAATTTTGTATAACCTTTCACACGCACCACTAAAAGCTCCATATCTTGGAAACGACTGCTTCTATTTCGACCAAACATAGCTAAAAACCATCTCGACAAACCAACATTTTGAGTTAAAAAAACTGCATTCAAATCCACGCGTTTGGGTGCTACGTTGCCACAGACAAACACACAGGTCAAACTTATAACACCCCTCTGTTTGTCGGGTCGGGGATTACAAAATGCATATTTACAAACAAATATATTCTTCCTTAAGTAATAGGATACAAGTAATATATTTTTTTTTTTATAATTTATAAAATTATTTACATTTTATCATCATTTATATTTTTTAACATCTACATCTTTTTACAACGTTTTTAGGAAAATTAAGTTGTAATGTTCAAAATTAAATGTATTATTAAATGTTGCCATCGTCTTCGTCTCCCCTCCTTCCCTCCTGACTCAATTAATATACCATCTATCATAACTTAATATTTATACACATCCATACATTTAAAATTTTATAATAATTTTATCCCAAATATTTTTAGTTTTGCCATGAAAGTTAGATAATTTGGCAAAGTCAAAAGTATCCCATACGTTGTCTCTTATAATAGGTTAACACCACAAATTTTGAGATCGGTTCCGTAGTTTTTGTTAAATATTAATCAACACTGATAGGACTCAAACATGAAACCTCTGGAATACCTTTCAGTCGCTATGTCAATTTAGCTATCGTGTCCCTTCCTGCATTATTTAATCAAGCAATCTATTTATCAAAACGTAGGCTACACAAAATCCTGAAAATCCTGAAATATGTTTCTAACTATGTTGTTTAGAATAATATTGAAAGGATATCACGATCAGATTTATAGTTCGAATTTATCTTTCTTTTTTTTTTTCTTTTTTTTTTGTCTATAAATATGTTTAGCCACTTCCTCTTTTTTTATTTATTTTAAATAAATTATAAAATAAATGAATTTAATATCACGGGCCTGAACCCTCTGAGATACTCTGCCTATTGACTTACCGTGTTTCGATAAATCTAGCATTTTCTTTATAAATTCTAGATATTTTTTTTTTGTAGCATTTTTTATTGTATTGAGCATTAGGGCCTTCGATCACTGGTATTCACTCCCGTAGATCCACCGATTGAGCTACCGTTTCGTTACCTCTCAAATATTTTTTGTTCATTTCCGTGAAAATAAAAAAAACCTAATCAAGAGTAGGTCGACCAGAACAATGATCTATAATAACAAATAATCTTCATCAAAATCAACCCAGCATGTATAAACAAAAAATCAATGCTCTTGTTTTGAATCAGATTTATATTATTTATATATTTTGCCTCGTTACTATGTCAAGGACATATTATTTAGTTTTGCCTTCATAAAATTCCTTCCTTCATAAAATATTGTCCTTTAATAACATTTTAATGAGCATTACAGGTTTTTAAATAAAAAGAAACAGGTGGTGCATCCTTTACCTTTAAAATATCAGTACCTACAAAAAGACAACAAGATAAAAAAATATGTATACATATTTTTTTTTTTTTTGCAAACTACATCCTATAAGATGAATCAGTGCAATACAGATAATACGATAACAAATAGATTAAATCTTAGCATGACAACTTTTAACGCTTCGCAAGCTATTAGCACCCTGCAGTGTTATACATGGTTTATATAGAAGAAAATTATTTGCAAGCTTCCCTTGCTCATTTTATTCCTGACGAGGCCAGGTGGGTCGACAAGTAATTTCAATTTCCTCCGCCCTTATATAGAGGTTTGATTTAATTTATCTCCTAAGCTTGTTCCATTAGCGCTGCGTTTGATAACAGTTGACTGCGAGGAGCGGGGCGTACGCTCGTCTCGTACTGAGCTCCTATTTCTATATTCTTCTCATTGCCACTAATTGCTATACTTTGTTTATGATATAAACATTTCTATATATATCTGAAGCAAGTTTTTAAGCTGTTTTGATGTTTGAAGTGATTTATAACGGAATTTGTGATTGAGGATATTGTGAATTTTATTATTAGTTTTAATGTCATTCGACTAATTTTAACGAACGTTTATGTCGTGGTTCAGGAATGCGTCACGGAATATCTTTACAAACCCGCATAGCAAAAATATAGGGTGAGTTTCGTTATATTTAAAATGTACTTTTTATTTTACTTTTAAAGTGTTGTAGCAGTCCGCTCGCTAACAACTCGGAGTTGTTTAAAACTTCTATTGGGATTTAAAATCTACTTAGATACAACTCGTTAAGTTATTATAATCTCCGTAATAGATACTATAATAAAAAAGAATTACTAGAAACGTAATAATGTTTTAAATGCTATTGTATTTAATATTATATGTACGAGAAAAACAATATTAAAATTTTAATGTCTGTCATAATATATATGAAATAATATATCAACTTAACTATTGGAAATTACTACTTTAAAATTTATAGTTCATTACAAAGTGTAAGTATGTATGTGTGTGTAACTCATTACAAAGAACGTGTATGTGATAATAAAAAAAAAACATATATTTATTTAAATACAAATTATAATTTTATCTACAATGTTATTTGTTTAATAGTGATGTGTTTTTATTCATTCCAACACTTTGTTATGGACTATAAATTAAAGAGTAGTGATGTCCAATAGCATTGTTAAGTAAAAAATATTTACTTGATTCAATATTAAAACCAGTTTTAGTAATAATCTGTTTGCGTTCCGTTAATTTAATGTTTGTTGTTATACGATAAACCTACGCATAAATACTGTTCAAAACATTTCATCATATAATGGTCATCGATATATTTTTATTTCTTATCTTTTGCAAACTATTTAATTATCTGTACAAAGTAGAATATGTTTTAATAATATATACCTTTTATCTTTAAAAACTAGAATATATTTGAATATTGTTTTTATTTCTACAAAGTAAAGATTTAGTTTAATAGTTATTAATATTTTTATCTTTACAAACTAAAATACAATTTTATGTTTATTATTATTTTTATCTGTACAAACTAGAATGTAGTTATATAATTATTACATAGTAGATATATAGTAAATAATGTATGTACAGACCTTGTTAAGATAATTAGTACATATTTATGAAACATTAAAATATATTATTTATTGCATATTATATGCTAGTTGCAGCCAAGGAGCCTTATTCCTCTTGTAAATATTTTATTCTTTTAATTCATACATTTTTACTTTTTTTTTAGTTTTCGTATTTATAGTTCAAGGAGTTGTCATTTGTCATGGAAATAAGCGAATTTTCCGCAGTAAAAAGTTTTCTTTATATTGACTTCATTCATTTACGACTTAAATTTATCAAAAAAAATCTACTGATATGAGAAACAAACTAATATGCAAAATTTTTTAACGATATACATTTATAAAAATTCTTCTTTTGTTTAGAAAAACAAAAACATCATTTATTAGTTATTCTTTTAAGATTATGCGGATATAAAGATGCGGATCTATTACATTATTATTTGTATGTCAATATATGTCAATGATGTTACACTAATTAATAATATTTGTTGAATATTATTAGTTCGTTATATCTCAATATGCTAGCAACAAGCATCGAGAACTAAACAAAATAATATACAAATATTAATTATCTTGTACATAAAAATGACTGCATTTAAAAATAATAGTATTTAAAAGTTATATAGTAAATAAAATTGTTTTTCAATTACAGGTAGAGGTGGGAGACGTGTTGCTCAAGGTCAATGGTACTGACGTTAACCGGTTCAGTACCCGAGAAGGTAAGGTATTTGCGATTTATCATATGTGTGTATGTGACAAGACTCATATCTCCGAAACATGTAGATAATTGATTCCGACGTATTTGTATAGCTATCTTACTACATTTTTAATAATCTCTTTGTTTGATGATTTATTTGCTATACTCTTAGTTTTATATGATTAAATTAATTAATTTTTTATTACGATTTATAGAAATCAACCTAAATAACTACAAACAAATACAATCATTCACAGATTTTTTAATGTCAGATTTTGATTTGACGATTTTGAAACCTGCCATAGTTTTCGTAACGTCAATATTATTAATAATCATAAAGCGTGCAACTGTGTGTTTGTGTGTACTTTTATCATAATAGTTAACATAAGAAATTGTATATATACAATAATCGTTATTAAAGTTTGACCGTTATCTCTGAGGTTATTAATGTTAATTCAATGATCGCGTTATCGCCGTACACTGCCCGTACCCGTCACGCAATTGTGTGATTCAAATGCAACATTTTGATGGTAGTTACACCTTTGAAAATTTTACAAATTACTTTATGCTATATAAAAAAGGTTCAGTACCTCATAAGAATAATATTAAGAAGGTTCCATGTATGTAATAAAACAAAACTGAAAACTTTGTTTTAGCATGAAAAAGGTTTACAATTTGTGAATCTGTTAAACGATTTTTTTTTTTTTTTTTTTTAATAGATGAAATCTTTTTACAGTATTAAAATGCTTGCGACTATCTTCGGATCCCGTTACCTTACGACTCAGAAAGGGTAAGTGGCTAAAATTGTTTTTAAATGTTTACCCAACTTTATTGTTAGTTAGCTGACATTTGATATGCTGTGGTCCGTTGTAATAAATTCGTATATCCCCGTGTGGTTTGAGTTTACGAAATAAACCGTACAAATAAGAGTATGGAATTTATAGAAGAACTGGGGATCTGGGGATTTGACCTGCAATAACCTTCCATTAATATCTAATAACGTATAACGGTCAGTGCCAAAATAAATAAAATATTATACACTATGTAACGTATTATATGTTATTAAAGAAACAAGTTCTTAGGTTATTATTATTAATATCATGATGATGCAGACCCACAGATAAGAGCGAATGTACGTCACTATCTGTCATCCGGCGAGAGGCGGCCTAGCGGACCACGGACAAAACACGATAAGTCAGTATTATATAATATTTATATATCATATATAGAATGCTTAATTCCCAGAGGCGAGTCGCGATACGATAGCTCAATTTGTAGAGCGACGGGAAATTTTCCCAGAGGTTGCGGGTTCAAATCCCTATGTTTTTTTTTCATTCTTCTAATTTAAACTATCTACCAGACGGCAGAGATAAATATTAAAGGTAATAAATAATATCTTTATACCGTTTATTTTAAGAATAACCCCTGAGGTGTTATATTTAGCTTCGTATTTTGGATGTAATAGAATCAACCCTCCTAAGGTTTGACAGCTGATATCCGTATGCGATAAGCGATCACTTGAGCCATATGTGTCACAGACGGTCACCCTAGCCCATAACACTGAGGGTGTGGTCGACTAATGTTTACAATATCTATAAAAAAACATGTTATTTTTGTTAACATTTTTAATGTTAGAAAAAGTAAGAAAAAATATTCCTAATCGCGATTTTTCTTTCATTTACATTTTCTGTGAGAAGTAAATGAAATTTCATTTGTTTCATTTATGAGGTGGTCTCAGATAGCGATTAATGAATCTAGTGACCTCGCTACTACTATAATGAATCTATGGAACGGAACCTCGTGTGCACAATGCTGTATCGTTAAACTTACGACCACAACGAGAACTTATAAAATATTTATCTTTACAGTCCATATGCGCCATATAAAAGATATTGAACAAAATTTCATATTACTTACAGCTATACTTATTAATATATAATATAAAAATATTTACGTACAGACTGATTAAAAACATATTAATTACGTTGCGTTGATGAAGCATTGTGTATTACGTTGCATTGATTAAGTTGAATAATTTATAGACAAACCCATGCTGATTTTATCGTTTAAAATATGAGTACCGGTATTCTATCTGAAGCTTATGTTTCCTTATGTACTTTAATTGATAACTTATACATAACCACATTCCGTGTACGTTTGTCACTTAAAACTAATTAAAACCTAATTAAATCAAAAGAATCATTCCTAAGAATCAAGTTAAATTATGAATCCTGTCATATCCAATGAATCAAAATGAATCAATCAATCCAGATCAGGATCACCGCCGTCAAGCAACTCGAACAGCTCCTCGAACTCGTCCAACGGCTCCGCGCAGTCGGGTGAGAGTTGCGAAGCGTTGCTCGACGACCGGCCGGAGAGGCCGAGAGCAAACCAACCCAAGTTCGAAGCCTACATGATGACGGGAGACCTTATGTTGAATCTCTCCAGGGTTGAACACCCTCATCACAACCATCACGCACCCACACATCGCACGCATTATCATAGGTAAGCTATGCCACAACCCTGAAAAATATTGAGGTTACTGATATTTTATTACTTCCAATTTCGATATTAATGGCTTTCGCATGGGTCTAATGTTCTATTTAACCTAAAACATGATACTTAAATCACTCCCTCTATAATTCGTTAATTGTGAAGTGAAGTATGTGATTGTTTATATTCAGATATAACTCAACGCCGGCTTCGCCAAGCGAAAACCGTTTAGCATCACGAGTGGAATTATCACATAGACACAATTCATCACCGGACACCGGCCTGTCGGATCATACCAGTAAAATGTATGACATGCAATAAATAATATATATTTTCAAAATTTCCACAGATTAATAAGAACAACTTGTAGGTTTAACTCACAGCCGGCGTCACCCGCGGGAGGTGCTGCAGCATCAGCAGAGTCAGCGGCGCGCACCCAGCACGTCGTTCGGACCTCCAGATCGGAAGACCACCTGCAGGTAACTAGAATAATACACTAAACATATTGTGTATATGTAAGGGATGTATATATCATGGTAAGTTTCAGAAGGAGTCATCACTGAGTGCGGTAGCGGTAGACATGGAAGAGGATGTGACGTCATCGCTCAACACGCTGCTAGACGCGCGTCCGGACTCCGCCACGCCCGGGCCGCGCTCCGACTCCGACGAGAGAGACAGGTGAGACGACGCGATATTCCGTTAGACAGGGATAGAAATATGTAACATTTACGCTTTGGCTTCTAGAAAAAATAAATAATCATATTTTTTAGGATCGTATGGACTTACAATGCTCCGGTATCACAGTGCAACGGATCAGCGGCCACTTCAAATTCTACCTCCATCTCCGACGGCATGTCACAACGGTTAGAATCATCCAAATAGATATACCTTGTTTCTTTTTATCAAATATAACAAGGTGATTTAATATTATACTTTGAAAAGGAACGTAAAACCGTTCTGTACAGTAAAAGAGATAAAAGCCAGTATACATGCATGCTGTGTGTGTGTGTGCGCGTATAGTGTTTATTGTGTGTGTACAGTGATTAATGTGTGTGCGTACAGTATTCATTGTATGTGTGTGTGCGTACAGTGGTTTACGTACGTGAGTGCGTACAGTGGTTAATTTATGTGTGTGTGCAGGTCGTCGTCCCCGCTGTCCCCGACGTCTGCGTCATGGTCGGCGCTGTCCCCGCACCGCGCGCCGCCGCCGCCCCGCGGACCACTCAATGGTAATTTTATTTTTATTGTGAGCACCTGACATTTTTTATGCACTTGACTTTATGGACTAATAACATCCAGTAAATGATATTAAAAAAAGTTGTCTGGTCACTAAATAATTTCGTAAAATTAAATTTATTCCAATTTCCTTTAAAGTACTACATGCAACCTCCTCTGTGGGCGGGGCTTCAATGAGCTTTAATATTTAATTTGTTTGAATGCGAAAACGCATGATTGCTTGAAATTAAATAAATAAATACTTAATCGTTTTCAGTGTGTTACTTTTACTACTGTTTTTAAGTCAGGGGAGAAAGGAAATATTAAAGTTTTCTTCACAACAGTCGGCGTATAAATTTCAATTTAACCCAACCGTAATAACATCATGGTCAATATTGGTATTCTTTTTGTACTTGCATGTTCCTGGAAAATTTAATTATTTTCATTTCTAATTTTCTTTGCAGGCGACATGAGTTTATCGGAGGCTGTGTCAAATATTTCTAGCCCTGATTTCCAAGACCAAGACGACATGTTCGAGACGGGTAGAGAGTGTCCCAGAATGGAGCTCTCAGACCCTTCAGACTCCGACTCCACTATATTAGTATCAGAACCTTGTCACAAGCGAGCCAAGTCCAACTCCACATACTCTACCGAACATGGTAGTGACGTCACCCTCAACGGTGGAGATCACAGCAAAGAATATAGGATAGTAATACAAGTAAAGGGACCAGACAAACAGAACAACTCAAATGATAATGTAAATAATAATAACAATACCAATTACGCACAAAACGGTAAAGAGAATGGTCATAATTCGCCAGAAAATCAAGGTTATCAGGTAAATTTGAATTAAGTTTTGTGATAAATATTGTTCTATCATATATTTTATTTCAAAATTCAATATAAATAAGTTTTTGATTTCTTAGAATAATGTTTTTTTAACCGCCCCGTTGGTCGAGTGGTTAGCGCAGACGCCTAACGTGTCACGGCGCAATTGGGCTCGGGTTCGATTCCCGACGGAGACAGGCATTTATGTGATGAGCATTGATGTCTGTGTTTCTGGGTTTGGTCGTTTATTAAATATATTCTCTGTATTTATATGTGTATTTCTATGTATTTGTATCGTTATCTAGCACCCTTAACACAAGCAAATAATTTGCTTACTTAGGGGTTAGATCAATGTGTGTAATTTGTCCTGATATTATTATTATTATTATTATTACATCTTATAGGAATTATGTAGCGGATCTGACGTTGGTTCTGATGATGGCTCCGACGGTGACTCTTTACACTCCTTCCACTACAGTCCGAAGGCTGTGGACATACCGTCGGCGGAGAGACTCGCCAAACGACTCTACCACCTCGACGGATTTAAAAAATCTGACGTTTCTAGACATTTAAGTAAAAAGTTAGTTCTGCCATTTACAGCTTTAAAAAACTGTCACTATTATTAGCATATCCATATAAATAAACAATATTACATTACACCTGCACAGATAACTATAAATTATAATAAACAAAAAAATATCTTTCTAATATTGTTAGCAGGCATAATAGGTATAAACATACCACAATTAAAAACAAATTAATTAAAAATCTAAAACTAACTATATTCTAGCAACGACTTCTCGCGTGCGGTAGCGGAGGAGTATGTGAAGCACTTTGAGTTCGCTCGCACGACGCTGGACGAGGCTCTCCGCGCCTTCCTCGCTCGGTTCGCGCTCAGCGGAGAGACGCAGGAGCGAGAACGAGTGCTCGTGCACTTCTCACGACGGTACCTCGAGTGCAACCCCGGGGCCTTCAACTCGCAAGGTTATTATTATATTTGCAGTAACGATGCTTTATTTAAGGGTATTTAACGTTAAAAATTTTTTAGAACGTAAGGTTTTTTTTATTGGAATTAAACAGATGCGATACCATCTGGTAAGATTTTGTATTTCGAGGCCTAGCTTGACATGTTTATTATGCATGGAGTTTTTAAATATAACAACTAAAACGTTTTATTTATATTTCAGATGCGGTCCATACACTAACCTGCGCAATAATGCTCTTAAATACTGATCTCCACGGCTGCGGTGGCACCTTCCGACGCATGTCGTGTGCGGAGTTCATAGACAACCTCGCCGATCTAAACGATGGAGAGAACTTCCCCAGAGAAACGCTCAAACATTTGTATCATGCGATTCGCAACCAGCCGCTACAGTGGGCACTGTTAGTTTTGGTTTCAAACTTATTTACAACTAATAACAACAAAAAAATATTTGTTAATTAAATTGGATTCAATCACTAGTACACTAATTCAATCAGTGTTTTGTTACTAGTAACAACTGAATTTATTCACTGGGTATGAATAGACATATTATGATCTCATTCTATTATGGTAAATCTCTCCAGTGATACTGAGGCAACCGGTGAGAACCGCAGTGCTCCCCCGGTGGGAAGCAACCCATTCCTGGATCTACCAGACCAGAGCCGCGCAATCGAGTACAAGAAGGGATATGTAATGAGGAAGTGCTGCTACGACGCGAACGGAAAGAAAAGTGTGTATATATTGTTATTATAAATTTTTATTTTATTAAATAACACTTATAAATATTTATTATTACAATTTTTTTTAAATAGTAAGTTTTGCCTCAAAACAGTACATGTAAAATAGGAACAAATTTAATTTTCTATTCATCTTAGCTCCTTTTGGAAGGCGAGGCTGGAAAATGTTCTATTGTACGCTACGTGATCTAGTCCTCTACCTGCACAAAGATGAACATGGTTTTAGACGGAGCCAGATGTCTGATAACTTGCACAATGCTATTAGGTACATTTTGTTTTAATTTAATTATTGTAACGATTTTATATTTGTAAATTATATAATGAATTGTAATTACAGAATACATCACGCACTGGCGACGAAAGCTACAGATTATACGAAAAAGCAACATGTATTTAGATTGCAAACTGCTGATCAAGCCGAGTACCTGTTCCAAACAAGGTAATATATTCTAATATAGCACAGTGGTTACTTAAAATACTCCTTATTAATCGTGAAATAATATACCCTCCAGTGATTCTAAGGAGTTGTGCTCGTGGGTAGAGACTATCAACTTCGTGTGCGCGTCGTATTCTGCGGCACCACTGGCGGGCGCGGTCGGGTCGCAACGCAAGTTTCAAAGACCCTTGCTGCCCTGCACGCATACTAAGCTTTCAATGGTGCGTTTTTATTTTTATAGATCTATATTATCTGGTTTTATGATCTCTCGTATAATGTTATGGGATTTATGTGGCGATGAAAATGTGAGTGCCACTCGGTCGGTTTCAGGAATCTAAACCTTGATTAATTATCAGATTTTTTCACTTATGGTTATATCTTATAACATTTTAAACCAGTATGGTAAAAATATTAATGTTTTTATAATATGTCCAGCGTGAGCAGCTGGCTGAACACGAGGAACGCGTGGCGCGACTGGAGGAAGAGCTGGCGGCACTGCGTCTGGCGCGAGACCCGCACACACGGGACAAGGACCATTACCTCGTACACGAGGTGTGTTCACCATACCTACTAAATTTAGACTTTTCTAAATATTGAAGTATATCCAAAGACAAATATGTGGTTTAAGAGTTAAATAAAGTACGGGATTTTTTTAAAAACATATACTGATACCACTGTTCAATACAAGGTTCTTCTCTAATAGAACCAAAAAAACACAAATTATATATGATAGTAATTAGAACGAATTGTTTCAGATAAAGAGGTACCGCACATATGCGTATGTGATGCGAACGCGCGGCGGTGGCGTGGGTGCGGAGGACAATGCGCCCGCGCTCCCGGAACGTACCACCTCCCACAATCCCCACCACCCGCCGCCCTGACGCGCCATGGGGCTGTTCGCGGCCTGCGTGCTCTGATGCTACCCTCACGCACCACGATACCTTTAGTCATACCGCCTCATAGATGGTGTATCCCCGTTACCCCTATAGTTGTGATAGAACAATAGTGGCAATAAATCGAGATACATCGAGATACAGCGATCCATAAACGGGCTAATTTAAATAAATAAAAGGTGAAATTAAACCATTATACCAGAGGTGGTGTGGGTGTGGTGCGTGAAAAATAATTAAAGTGCGGACAAATTACGAGTCTATCTGCCTTATACAACTTACCTGTGCCCTGCTTTACTTGCTGGAAAGTGTGTTGCCCATGGGTTTTGTATTTGAATGTGAAACCAAAGTGAAGGCATGACCCACCTTATTTGCAAGTGTTTTGATAAGAAATGTTTCGGTTTAGCATCACATAATTGTAAACTTTATTCTCAAGTAATCTCAGTTCAAACTAAGTCAACTTTGATAATTATACTACCTGTAATGTTAATATAAACTAGATTATCGGAAATTCATTGGTAGTATGTTAAAATTGTAACCTAAAGTATTAATAGCAATCAATGTAAATAATTTGACACAAAGTGATTTTAAAATCTTTAAAATATTGAACTTGTATATCTAGTCTATTTAGCATATCTTTAGTGGAAAAGTTTTGATACACACATGCATAACCTCCAAATAATTGAAATGAAAAGGCAAGACACTATTAAAATAAAATGAAAGAGACAAGGCTAGTTGTCTTAAAATAGAAGAAAGACATGGCTGCAGGAAAAACAAATTTGTGTAAAACTGTTGATATTTTTCATTGAGTTTATAAAATTAATGAAAATAAAATCAGTATGTATTTAAAAACAAGTATCATTACTATTCCACTGTAGATGTAAGCTTTTATTACTCTAGATAGTGATAAATAAGTCAAAAGAAAGTATTGGCGGGCTTGAGAACTAGAAAAATAAAACTAATCTAGACAAAAAAAATAAGATAATACTAAATAATTACCTAGATAATGTGTTAGTGTTGAAACATGTCTAATAATTACTCACAACTTTGGTGTGGCAACTATTTGTCTATCTGTGTTGACCATAAGACTGAATGATACTTATCCAACATTCCACTGCTGTATATGCTTAGGCAAATTCTCATAACAGCTATGCCTAACTTTGATTAAAATCATAAATTATTTGCTATGATGTAAGGAAAAACGGAAAAAGATAGTTAATTTTTAAAAACTTGGTGATTTGGACAAGAATTGTGTGCACTGTACTTGACTCTACTTTAAAATTGATCTGCTCTTGTATCTACAAAATTAAAGAAGTAATATAAAAAGTTATATAAATCATGCATAAGATACTGTAAGTTTGCACACCATAGTCTGTAGTTTGTGGGTAGGTTCAGATATAAATTCATTCATCTAGTCTTGTCTTCCTTAAATGTAGATGCTTCTAAGGTATATTTTCCCATTTTGCACTCATTTGAGATTAGGTTAAGGCTTATCGTTCAATAACCTTTTAATGATGAAGAAGTGAATAACTAAAGATATTTGTCAAAAGCAAGAATAATAACTTAATTGTTGGGTAAGTAAAAGTAATTTGCCCCACTTTATTGATATTCTAAAATGTAATTCTCTATAAATTGATAACTTTAAGTAAATATTAGAAATAAAAAATTGTTTTCAACATATTGATATTTGTGACGTAAATGCTAATGGATGCTGTAACATTATCTAGATTTTAAAAATAAATTTCTTAACTTGAATGACTGAGAGTTATTATCGAAGAGTACAGTGTGCGTGATTAATCCGAAGGTATTTTATGCTTTAATTATTCTCTCTTATTAAAATATTTTTTGTTGCAGTCTACCAAAATTATTGATCATTCCAAGTAATATTACTATGTATAACCCAGAACAAAGTTGTAATGAGGTATTTATTTAGTTTTTGTGCTTTATGCTTGTTAGATGGTTTGTTATTAACTAAATGTGGCGGAATTTATAAACAATATATATAGATTTTAAAGTGTTGAGACTGATAAATGAAGTAATTTATTTCTTATATAAATCAACCAGTGTCAAATCTTGGGCTCATAAGACTTAAGCACCTGGTATCTCAGATGTGCAACATGAGTGTATGGTAAACTAGTATTAAAAGCTGTTTTAATAACTTTTAAATACACTATAAGTATTTAATATATAATGTGGAACCTTTGTATATTTAATTCTTGAGCCAAGCATTACTTATTTTTTGTATTTCACTTAAATTATAAATTTGATTTACCTACTTATGCAAGGTACAATATTGTTTAAATATTAAGATTCTGTTGCATTTACATATTAGGTTATTGAAAAATGTTATCCTCCTTTTTTAAAAAAATCAATTGGGAATTCAACAGAATATTAAACAATGATGACAAGGAATACATGGTTTAAATCCATTATTTGACTATTAAATAGTCCTATGATCTTTATAAAGGTTTTTCCATGAAATGTAGTAATTATGTGTAACAAAAAAAAAATAGTGAACTAAATTGACAAGGTGGGGTCAAATTTGTTAAACACATTTATCATTCTGGATAAATCACCAGACTGTGTATGGACATTATTTCCTGAGAAACCTCTATAAGTACATTATTTATATTATCAACACATTTTTTATAAGTAAAATAGAAATTTTGGGTATCTTGTATACTAAAATCGAAATATTTTGATTTATATCAATCTTTAAAAATTGAACTGAATTAATGTTCACAAAACAAGAGTTAAATCATGTAAATAGTTTTTTTAGGCTTTATTTACAAGTAACTTTTATTTCTTTTATTATTTACTGAAATGTATAGTTGGATTACTTTTATTTTGTTTTAAATAAAATGTTTGCCTTGAGCTTGAGGAAATGTGCTTTTTTTCCTAATTTGATATGGTCAGTATTGAGGATAATTACTTTTTTATATGGATCTTAAATTAAAAAAAACATGTCCTTGGAAACATTGATATAGGTCTTCACTTGTTTATTTATTAACTTAACAAATAAATTCGATTATAGTTTAGTATTTCCCTATTACATTTATCAAAATTCATCCAGCAGTCAAAGTTAAAGATTTATCTACAATATTAATAAAAATATAAATATCAATATAGACACACAAAACTGGTATTTTAACCGCAACCGAGAATTTAAAATGTGATCTTCATTCAAAATGCAAAAAGGCTGTAGATTCATTTTGTAAGAATACAATGTATCTAAATTTTTGTATCTATCATAACCCCCAGTAATGAGATAGAATAAACATTTTGAGGCTAAATTTTAATTATTTTTTACTTGTCTCCTTTATTTTATTTGAAAGCAACCCAAAAATTCTAGAATGTATTTTATTATAATTTGATAAAGAATAAACTTTGTTTTGATGATCCAAACAAATCATGGTTAAAATTGGTATTTAGGAATTTTACAATTATAAAAAAAATACAAATTATGATATATGTAACTTATAATTATTTATAGAATATTACATACATTAAATTGTGATCAAGATTGTGTTTACAAAGCTTAATAAATATTATTACAATATATAAGACTGTCGAGAACCGAAAGCATAATCAGTGTTTTTTTGCAGAGGTCTTTGAAGAGGATGAGCTAACAATTTAGCAATGCAATCATGAATTTTAGTAGCATTTTTGGAAACTTCAAATACAAAGGAATAACCATTATCTAATTCCTGTAAAGCATCATAGATTTCCTCACACCTGTAGGGGGCACAATCATCCTCATGTGCATATAAAATATCAAAACAAAAGTACAGCTGCTTCTTCAAATAATTAAAATAAGGATCATCATTCTGAATCACAGGAATGCAATTAGAGCGGTTGTATAGTACTATCATGCGAACTACATAGGGCGGAGGTAGTATACATTCTGATTGTTTGTATTCAGGTATTTCTATTTCTTGCTTTAAGATCTGAAAGACTTTTTGAAAGTCAAAAGTTTCTGATGTACACTCCTCTGGGTGAACATAATCAATGGCATTAATAATATCTTTTACATTGTTAGTAAAATTTTGAATATAACGGACTTCTGTTTCTTTTAACACAAATAGAGCAAACTCTGTCTTCTTGTTGATAGCATGCTTTGAGTGTATAAAGAAATCTAGAACTCTTTTCAACATGTTAATTGGAGTGTAAGTAGTTCCATCTACAAGCCTGAACAATGAATTTAATGCATCATAACATAAATCCAAACATATAATAATTCTTTCAGGCACATTTATGTTTGGCAAATTAGGTTTCTGAAAATTTGCCATAACTTCTTCATGTAACTGCTCATAATCTTCATCTAACAATTGGGAATTATTAGTAATCCTGCAATCAAATAAGAATAATTATTTACCATCAACGTTATATACCTCCATAACAACAATTCTTATTTTACCTATGTGTTTCTTGAGATACAATATGAGTCAATTCATCCGGGGATTCCATTACATTGGATAGAGAATAACAATTTATAACAACATATGTTTGTGGATTTGTTATTAAAAATTGGTCACTAACTGTGTAATTTTTTCTTTTTTATCGTTAGTAACTAAGTGAATGTTCCAGCATTAGATACATCGCTATAAAACATTTAATATTATTCAATAAAATATAAACGATACAATACACTTGATATGTCAAATCCGATAAATTTTAATTGTCAAATGTCATCTCAATTGTCATCACTCATCAGGCGGCCGCCGCGGCCCTCGCACAGAGAACTAATATTACTCACCGCCGGAAGTATCATTTGACAATATGGGTAGTTTTCCAATTACAGCACTAGAGCGCATTATGCGGCATAATGCTTAACGTTGAATGTTTCAACGACAGCAACTCTTCGCACAATCGAGCACTCTTAAAAGTAATGTTTTCGCGTGATACGTGCAATCGATGCCAACTCAAGAATGCTCGATTGTGCGAAGCGTTGCTGTCGTTGAAACATTCAACGTTAAGCATTATGCCGCATAATGCGCTCTAGTGCCTGTAATTGGAAAACTACCATGAAGAGTAAAGGATGTTGTATTATGAATATCGAGAAGAAAACTATGATGTGTAATTCACAGTTCTTTCTTTCTACATAAACAACAACGTTTTGAGTGCAAACGTTATCACAGACCAATTAATTATTTAATCATCTGAAATTTTGCAATTTTAGTAAGTACAGATAGAAGCGTATCCAGAAAACACAATTTCAAATAATCACATTTTGTTACATGTAGACTTACCTTTATACAAAATATTCGAAATTGAAAAACTCTGATTTAACGAATACACAGGCAGAGTCGTATAACGAAATCGAGTAGAGTCAGTAGACGGCTATGACAGTTGACACTTGACAGCTTCAGATGTTTCGTATTTACTAGAAACTAACCTCAATATCAACGACTAAAAAAATATTATAATTGTGGGTTTTTCGTATGATACAATAACCAACTATTAGTCTCAGAAGCAGTTTTATTACAGTATAGTTAATATATATATCTAATTATGGATTATCATTACGAACAGACTAGTGAAGTGGAAGCTTTAGACTCCATATACTACGGAGATATGCAAAGTAACTCAAAATATGATTTATAATATACAATAACATAACATGATAAGTAAAGTGTATCACTTAGAAGGTTTTTATTAGTTTTGCAGACAGAGCCTATGCACAAGTTCAGTATACCTATCAAATCGGAAGAATATGATGATGGAGAGGGTTTAGCGTGTGAGTTAGTCTTCACATACACATCAAAATACCCCGATGATTTACCCTTGTTAGAAATCAATACTGATGAAAGTTTTGATGAAATAGTGGATAAAAATGATCTCTATAAACATCTTATGGAACAAGTAAGATTTTTTTTCATGTTCATATATCTAAAATATATATTTCCATTCTGAAATTGTGTGTGTTTTTCTGTTGTTCATAGTAAGTCTTCTATTGTATTAAGTTGTTGAAAATGATGTATAAGGCCTTTAAAACTAATGTCACTTACTTAATTAAATGTAAATTCACTGACAATAATTATAGGGTAATGAAAACTTGGGAATGGTTATGATATTCACACTAGTGTCGGCTGGACAAGAATGGCTGAATGAAAAATGGGATAGCATTAAGAAAGAAAGGGAAGAAAAAGTCCTTCAAAAGAAGAAGGCAGAAGAGGAGGCAGAAATGGTAAGAACTTCAGAAGTCTATTAACTATTATGACTGTACTTAGCACATGCTAATTTTGGCTCATTTTAATTAAAAAAAAAATGGTCTTAGCTTTTGTTATTATTGCTTTTGGGTGTGAAAAGATATTTCACATATCTACAATCATTTCATTGAATAATAATGTTTACAGAAAAGGTTTGAAGGTACCAGAGTAACAGTAGAATCATTCCTTGCATGGAGAAAGCAGTTTGAAATAGAAATGGGAATTCCTGCAAAGAGAGAAAAAGAGAACAAAGACAAAAATAAGTTAACTGGCAAAGAGTTATTCCTTATTGACACAACTCTTAATGAATCTGACCTTAAATTCCTTGATGATGGTGGGTTGTATATTATTATTATTATCTTATTGGTACAAATTAATATCTGATTATTTCTTTTATTTATAATTTGTTATTTAAATACTGGATTGTTTTCATAAGGTCTAAATAATACAAAAAAATGTATGTTATATCACAGGTGATGCAGTGAAAGTAGATGAGTCACTCTTCCAAGATTTGGATGATCTTGAGATATCCGATGAAGATGATGAAGACTATGTTCCAGGACAGAGCAGTGATAGTGAATAACAGACAGCTCACTCGGTACTCTTGAATACTCTTTGCCTTACATCCTTCATTGTAGCTACAGTTTAAGGTCTGTTGCCCTGTTCTCTTTATAATATTATTTATTTTATTACAAATTCACTCATTAAAAACTGTATTAAATTTATATTTAAAATGCTGTTTCACTGTTACAAAAATTAAAATGTTCAGTATGTACATGATTATTGAGCCTTAAATAAATCTGTATTACAATGTGGGATGGGACTGACCATTTAAATAATGTTATTGTTTTATATTTATATCTATCTTTATCTGATCACTTATTAATGGTCTAAAAGATAGAAGAAGTAAATGAGGACAAATCAGTATCAGAACTTAAAGTAAAATGTTAAACTAATTAAGTTTGGTTTTACATTTAAATTAAACCATTTTTATTATTTCTAGGATGTCTGAAACTTAAATTTGCATCAGGTATTTCACATTTGTATTAATGTAGGTAGATATAAAAATAGTTTTATGTAAAGTGCATAATTTTGTTAATATTTGTGCCTTGTAATAATGTACAGGTAGATTTTTATGTAACAAATAATATGATGTTATTATTGTAGTCATGACATTTTTTGTATACAGCAAAATAGTAATAACAGATAACTTATGTAGAATATAAGTATTGAATTTAAGATATTTACATTGATATATATTTTATAACATTGGTAATTGAATAATAATAATTGTCAATAATAATGTATGAATTGTAACTCTCTGCTTATGATGTGTCCTCTTTTACTTTTGTTTTGTTTTGAAATAAAACAAATGTTTTTATTCAGAGAATAGTTATTTTATTTACACTTTCTCTATATACAACTGACATATAAAAAAAAGCATTCAGTAAAATACTTCAACATCCAAGTAACTTAAAAAGCAACAGAACCAAGAAACTAGCTTTTATTACTTATACAATTAAGTTTAACTTTAAAGTTAACAATAATTGGCCAAATGAATACCAAATTAGTATATTTACATTTAGTGCAGTCTTGAAATTAATGGTGAAAATCAAGTTTTATCTTGAACATTATTAACTTTTAAAATAATTAACCACAGATATGTATCTATAAATATTAAATATATCTCTAAAAAAAGATTTTGTTAAAAGTGCATCTGTATATTATAGATGAATTTTAAATCATTAAGGAATATTAAAAGCAATAGTCTAATTGATGTTAACTTATTCTGTTTACAACCAAATATATGTACTTGTTGATTTGATGTTAAGGCATATTTAACTGAGCAATATTAAGTAATTTTAAGATGTAATGTATAGGTTATAAAAAAAAACAACCTTAAAAAATATTAAATCCGTTTAGAAATGGTATACGGCTTACGACATAATATATGGCTGGGTAAAATATATAAATTGAATGTTCATGTCAGCTAAAGCCTAATGTATTGTAAATCATTACTAACATTGATATTTTAAAAGTATCAATACAAGTGACACAAGTTAATAATATTAAAAATTACTTACAACAACAATGATTCTAAATATTGCGAAATAAACACTATTGCAATTTCCCAAACAAGAACTTGTTACAAATTGGATAATGTCAAAAATTAACACCATTTTTACTAACAAAACGTCAATGACCTTGCGAACCGAATCTGTTCAAAAATAACAATAAATACATATAAACAATGAACACGGTGTATATAAGTTATTTATTTGGTGCACAACACTTATAAAAAACATTATATGAACAGGTACCAATCAAGTCAATTATAAATTACTTCTTACTTACAACAATCTGTGGCCGCTATTCATATTAGAACATGTCTACCTACCCTTACCTAACAGTTAGAAAAGGCCACAAGAAATTAATAACAACATATAAATCGCCCAGTAACTATACTAAATGGGGTACCTTTGAGAATCTGCTATGTGAAATAGGTCGGGAATCTACGACTATTGGTGTATTCTATAAAAATAATGCCAACTATAACTTGATGGTCCCAACGGCGCCAAACTATTATTTGTCTTATCCGCAATGGGATGTCAATACTAGGTGATAAGTCTTCTATATTTACTGGTGTAAAAATATTCTAGAACGCTGAAGTATGTTCTCGTTCACTCATGTAAGAAATAATCCTTATAATTATTATCAATCAATCCCTCGAACTACATTTAGTAGTCGAATTAGCGGATTACTGTAATCTATTGTTCTTTTAATCTTACTTATCGTGAAATAATCTTAAACATTCAATTACATAATAGGAGACGGCAAACATCGACAGAAGGTAGAATTGAATATGAAAAATGAAATGTTCACACAATATTGTTCCGTCCACGGCTACAGCGGCTTACGCTCCGCAGCGGTTGTAGAAGCCGTACGAGCGCAGGCGCTTGCTGTACGTGACGGACAGAGCTCATTTGAGTCGCTGCGTTACGTTCGCTAAGGCGACGGCGAAGGCCTGCAGGGACGAGAACGGGTACTGGAAGTCTAACGTGTACGCGTTGCCGTCGATCCGACCGAATTGCATGACCTGTATAAAAAATATGAAATTATGATAAAAAATGTCATTAGACATACATTTTTAATATTATATTTATCTAAAATGTATAAAATCCTAGCAATTTTTTGGAGACCATAAAAAATGTCCAATCTAAATCAATTATAAACGCATATCTCATTTCAAAGTGTACCTGTTTTCCGTGGTACTCGATCTGGAAGTTCTTGGCGGACTCCTGTGTGACTCGCCCGCCGAAGTCCAGCTGGTAGACCTGGCTGTTCTCGTTCCACATGGGTGCCTTGTTGTGCATAAGCAGCTGTCTCCGCTCGCGCCCCTCTCCCGCGCCTCCCGCCCCGCCCGCACCACCCACGCCCATGCTGCCGCCCGCTCGCTTCAGCTGTAATACATTTACATGAAGTCGTACTTATTGATGTTAATTGTAACACTTAGACTAATGCAACACTGTAATATTCTTGAAATATTCTGTTAGAAGATTGTTATTTCAAAGGCCTCAAAAGTAATAAGTACCTTATTCCTAAGTTGAGCCTTCTGGAAACTTTCAAGATCTCTATAGTTCTTGCTGTTGACCTCGTTGTAGCCATTCGAGCACTCGTCGTCCGAACTCTCGGATAGCTTCTTGTTCCTTCTTCTATTTAATAGAGGTGAGTTGAGCAATTGTCTGTGTAATATGTAATTGAATTTAGTAAATGTACATTTATATGGCCATTGAGATAGACCCATAGATCCATCTCCAGGTCCGTTCAGCATTTGAACGCTGTAATGCTATTCATTATAGACATACATAGACAGATCGGGCTATCCCCGATGCTAAAGATTTTATATTCCACGGTCTTTATATTTGTTTAAACTTAGCTATCAAACCTCAACTTGCTTCTAATTGAGAAATTGATTTCGAGAATTTATTTTTCATTTGTTACATAAATGAGCGAATGTATTTTTCTTTATTTTTGTGTAGATAAGATAAAAAGGAAATAGTTTTTTTTATTTGCATTAGTTTTTCAACAGTCCGTCGTCACCGTCTACAATATCTTGCGACAACGTCTTTGATCGTGTCTTATTAAATTCGAACTACCTATATCGAAGGAAGTTTTTTACTGCTTGGGATTTGTAGTAAAATGTTTTTTAAAAACATTACAGTGTAAGAACGCTACATATCCAGATGGTCGGGAACCATCCCGACTAACCATAGGTATAGGTACCAACAATAGGTTTTATGTTTCGGAAACATTAGTTTTCATCTTTGTTTCTTTCCTCTTACTATTTTTTTGTTTAAAGCTCGGAAAATCAAATGATCTATATCAAAATGATATACATTATATATATTTTTATATTTCATTACTATATATATTAAATAAAAAAACTTTTCATTCGATCTTCCACTTCTAAAATCTTTAATGGAATTATAATAACAGTAGCGGACCCGACAGACGTTATCTGTCGGGTTGTCTTGTACACGCTTCTTTAATTTAAAAAATTCTAACTTAAAAAAATATATTAAAAAGTTATCATTGTAATCTAACGTCATTACATGTACATTTATCATAATTCGACCAATCGATACCGTATGATTATATAAATAAAGATTTTTTGTTTGAATAAATGAATTTAATGTTCCCATATATTTTTTTTATTTCACTTTTTATGCAGCGAAGCACGTATCGGGCCGCTAGTACTAAAATAATTTTCTCATTTCTATCGCAACGGCAACTGTCAAGGCAGATTATAATTAAAATATAATATTATTTAATATTTGCCATGGTAACGCAGTCCGTCGGAACCAATGTGAAACATTCCAAAATCACCACCTACTTACACATTAAAAATTAATCAAAAAACCATTTTCCAGTGGACCAAATTGTGAATCTAAACAATTCTCAAGTCCCCATGAACACACACAAAGAATTTCATATAAATCGGTCCAGTCGGTTAAGAGGAGTTCAATGTCATACACAAGAAATATACATATATATAAAGATATCCAACGGGTCAGTTTTATATATCTTTTGGTATAGTTTTATGAACTTTAATAGTACTGGCACCAGTAACAGTTTGGCACCTGGCAATTACGTTGGGCAATTCCGTTGTGTAAAAAAATACAATATTCAATTAAATATAATATCAAAACCGGTAATATCAGTGGAGGCCTAGTGCAGTCGGAGAAGAGGGGCTGTTATATGATGATGTTATGTTGACAGTGCGATAACAAAATGTGTATTAAGGTAGTACCTAATAGGCGAGGCGGACGAGTAGCGCTGACGTCGCGTGCGGGGCGCGGGGGAGGCAGGGGCGGGTGAGGCGGAACGCGCCGGCCGCGGTGACGCCGGCGCAGAACTGCTCTCGCGGGACAACGCCCCAGCGCCCGTGCCTCCGCCTACACCCCCGCCCGCGCCTTCCTCGCCCCCTCGTTTCGAAGAGCGTGACGCCAGCAGTCTCAGCGCCAGCTGCTCCAGCGAACCTGGCCAGCGTTCGGTGTTATATTATCCATCGGTGGTTATTGGAAAATGTCGTATGATTACTAAATTGTAATTTAAACTTTGTACTCGTATGTCAATTGATACTATTAAGTGAGGTGAAGCACTTGTTGAAAGCGTGGTTTTGTGCCTCTATTTGGCGTGTTCGGGGTATCGAATGTTATCAGTGAATTGTGGGACGATCGGTCGGGATTGTTTTCCTATTCTTGTTGAACTACTTAGCGGTTGCTATATTTAGGTGGATCAAGAGGCTAGCTCGCATAGTTTTAAGCCGCATGCGTTTGAGCGAAGCGCGGTGCTCATTTCTAATTCGTTATCGCATCGGTCTCACCTGTGAAGTATTCGGGTGGCGGGTGAGAAAAAGCATCTACTACTAACTATAATACTTGCTGTAGTCGGAATCACTGTCGGTGAGGAGGGGCACGGGGGGCCGCGGGCGCGGTGCGGGGCCGGGACCGGGCCGGCGCCCCCGTGCGCGTCCCTCCTCCGTACTAGTGCCGCTGCCGTCCTCTCCTGTGCTGTTGCACCGGCTGCTGGAGTTTGCGGATGCGTTATCCTGCTTCACTGTCGTCTCCGGTTTCGACGTCCGTTTACTTTTTTCAGCGGTGATCGTCAACTCCCCCGAGTCCAAGCTCCGCGACTTCCCACATTTCTTTAGACTTGGAGTTTTAATACAGTCCATATGTTTCATATCGTGGGTTTTCAGGTATCTTCTCGGTCTTCGTTGGCGTTTGGTGTTGACTAGTACAAGGCGTCGTGGCGGTTCCCCACGCAGGGCCGTCAGACTGACCTGTGCGTGGAGCACCTGCGGATCCACAAGGTCCAGGTAGCCCACGCTGCAGCTGCGCGTCATGGTATCGTAGACTGGAATGCTTGCGCACACGGGACTGATCGGCACAACGGTGGTCGTCCTCTGAACCCTACCTTCCCGAACTTTATCCGTTAAATTATTTATGTTGGTATCGACTGGAGTCTCCTCGTCGATAAACTTGAGATCTTCGCCCTTTTGTAAGTTTTTAAGGGTTTCCGCTCGTTTGGTTATGGCGTCGGGGTGCACTTCGTGTTCATAATTCTTGTTACATAGCGATTTTAATATTCTATTTGTATTTATTTCGTAAGAAGATTCGCCTCTACTACAGATATTTTTTCTTAATTTTGATAAGCAGTTATCTGTGACACTAGTCTCGCACTTCTTGATAATGACTTGTCTACTCGGTTCTAAGCTAAGATTCAAACTAAAAGACTGCTGCTCAACGTTGGGTATGTTTCCTTTAATCTGCACGTTGTCCCTGACGCCGTACTCGGTACGTCCTCCGCAGAAGTCCCCCCTCCCGCCGCACGCGACCGTCTGCGGCGAGGGCCGCTCGAAAATAATGTCCGTGGGCGCGACGGCGTTCTTGGGCGACTGCAGCGCGGGCACGGAGCCCTCGCACCGCAGCGGGGAGATGGCGTGTCTGCTGGCTGCGGGCGGAGGCGCACGGCGCTCGCTCTGCGCGTGTCGCTCACTAGGCACGTGTCGTTCACCCGCCGTGTGTCGCACGCTAGCCGTGTATGAACCGTCGGGGACGCCATTCGCGGTGTCGTTTGTGTCTATAAAAGGAAACTCATCGTAGGATTCAGCTCTCGCTAGCGCCGGATTTGAGTTATTGTTCGGTGAGTATATTTCGGATTGATTGATTATGTTGTTTGTTGCTGTCGTCCTGTCGGCCATGATTATTGGATTAAACTTTTTTCTTATATTATTATTCGTGTGCGACGGAGAATTCGTTTCGCTCGGCTGAAATGCTTCCTCTTCGTCCTCGGAGAATATGTTTGGATTAAAATTTGGGTCCGGTCCTACGGGATAGTCGTCTCTGAGTTCTGTAATTGTCAACGTCATTTGCCTAGGCTGGAGATGGAGTAACGAGGTTTTGTAGGTCACTTGTCCAAGGTTGGCCGGTACGTTCTTGGCTAGCCCGTGCATCTTAAACTTCGTTCCCCATATATTTGAAGTCACTTCCACCAAACGTACGTCCTGCAATCATAGATTGAATAATTTTTTGCTTGTCCATCTTTTATAAAAGAGTTAAAATTTATTTTAAAACCTCATACTTCTGGTAAGGAATCTATATAGGCTAATTCGTCAGGAGTATCATCTTTTTCACTAGCATTGCGAGCTTTTCTTCTTTCACGAGCACGGCGACGCCTTTGCAAGCGAGGGGAGCCGGAACAACCTAAAACAATTTTTCCTATTACATATATTAATAAATAATCTTAACCGTTACGGCGTTTTGTCAAGTATTTCTAAAATTTTTTTTCTTTCATTCAAAGTCAATTAACAGAAATCGAGAATTCAATTATAGTCCTATTTTTGGATTGCCTCTCCAAAATAATGAAACCTTTGAAAAATAAAATCTTAAATTATTAAGGGAACAGAAATCTTATTGCCCAAAACCAATATCGATTTAGATAGTAGATCTAAAGCTGTTACTGGAATACAACTTCGTTGCTCAGTATTTTGACAGGAGAAGCTTGGGTATCCGTTTAGATCTCGCAAAGGTATTTGACACAGTCTCTGATTCTTTTTCTATTGAGGGACCGCACCGTCCGCTGCAATAGCCAACAGGGCTAACAGTATAGACATACAAAAAAAAAAAAAAAAAAAGGGACCGCACCAATCCATTACTTACGGTTATTTCGTTTGAACCGTGAAGGTACACAACTCGTAGTGTATAGGTACAATGAATGTGACGTGTCAACAATATTTTGAAAAATAATTATCTATTTGAATGATCTTTGAAAAAAAATACTGGACGGTTTTTAATAAAATTTGACTTTTAATAAATTTTATTATTGTACACCTCGGAAGTCGGAATATACTTATTTTCACAAAACGTAAAACGTATCGGGTACAATTACAATACAACGAAATTGCTGGATGGATTTTTATAAGAGTCTAGAAAAGTGTTGTTGGCTTATTTTCTAAGTTTACTTATAGGATGTTTTTCTCTTGCGAATATTCTTCCATTTTCAGGAAGAGCCAAAATATTGGTTGGGAATTTAATTAATCAAAATTATTTAAAAAAATAAATATGGGTTATATATATTATAAGGTTGTAAGTGTGTTTGTATATAAGTGTTTAAAGAGGGGATAAGTTCCATATGTTAATTAGAAAAGAAATAAATGTAGCTGTTTCAAATATATATATATATATATATGAGAATTTAGGTCTTGGACAACTCACCTTCCTCTCGTTCGGTATCGGACGAGCAGGAATCGTGTTGCGTGGCGGGGCGCGGGCGGGGAGCGCGAGGACGCGGGGAAGCGGGGGGCCGGGGAGAGCCGCGAGCGCCACCGCTGCTGCTGGATGCACTCGTGCTGCTGCTGCTGCTGGACTCGCGAGGGGCGGGGGCGACGCCTCCTGGAGTGAACGGTTGACACAGTTACTAAGTGAAAATTAAAAGAATATGATTAATAGTTATAATATATAAGTGAAACGATGCAAATGCACACGAATAACAATAAAAAAAAGAAGTTTAATCAGATAATCATGAGCTACAAAAAAGCTGAAAAGTTTACCTTCTCCTTGCGGATCAAATATCACAAATTCGGGTCTAATTTTGCTAGTCCTCCGTCCTTTCAGCAGCGGCACGAGTCCCCCTAGGTGTTCCAGGTACAGTGTGTATGCACCCGCCTCCTCGTCGTCGTGTCGCAACATTGTACAGTGCAGGCGTCCACCGGCCGCCGGCGGGCGAGACACAAAACGACGCAATTCATTCGCTTCGGGGACGTTACACTGGGATACAATGAAATAAAAAAAAAAAGATATATCAGATAAAGAAACCAAAGCCATCACAAAATCTTGAAATGACAATTCCAGCAGAACTCACCCGTATAGTATGAGCGAAAAGACTGGCCAGTGCGGGCTGCAGGCGCGGTGGCAGCGGCAACCTGGACGCCAGGCGCGGATGCCGGAGTGCGGCTGCGGCCCGCACCCGAGCCAGCAACTGCAGCGGGGCCACCACTCGCCACACCCGCGCCGTACACACCGCGCCTCCCACACCCACGAACAGACGCCGCGCCGCGTGGCCCCACGTCAATGCCGTCACACGAGCCTGGCGGCGAGTAACAGTGATAACTTAGTCTCTGATTGTACGTATATTAGAACTTCATGCTATTGAGTTTATTGTTGGCAGGTAGACGTGGTATAGATATACAGATAATACGAGAATATTTTATGATACATTAGAGGTGGAGGCCGTGGAGGTTCCTATTAGGTAAGTTGCAACACATTTGTTTTATTTATTGTTAGATGTATTTTAAGTATTGTACGTTGTGTGTGGTGTGATTTATATTAAGCGGTTTTTGAAAATTTTACACGTAGAATATATTATTAAACTAATTAATCAGTGAAAGTGCTTGAACGGAATATGCTGATTACAAGAGCTACTAAAGAATGCTACAACGACGTACAAGTAGTCTCATAAGTTTCTGAAATTATACAGAAGCAGCGAAGAATGTATTTTATTATTTTTAATTATTAAATTAAGAAATATAGGATATTAAAAAACCTCTTTTTTTAACTTTTTGTCTTATTTGAATTGATTATTATAACTTATATAGAATTGAATCATTATTTATTTCGTCCCAACTATTGGTCTACACATACGTAACTCCTAAACTTACTTGAGTATACGGAACCGGAACGGTGTATATAAGTGCTCCGGTGTCCGCATAAAATTTAACAATATTCTTGTAAGGCGGTTCATCTTCTGGTTCGTTTGGTTCTATATAAAATAAACAATTAGTTAAAAAAACTTTTTCAACATATCTACAAAATGACGACTATATCAAAATGTTACTACATTTTTCATAATGTTTGAAAAACTAAGAATTCTGTTTCAATGAGGGTTCGTTAGTAATTATAACTTAAGTTCTTTCCTAAGCAAAAAGTTTTCCTCGTCGTTTTTCTTCACCAGATCCGATCAGTAAATTATAATAAAAGACACACTTACCCGCAACTAAAGTACCAGCAACAGCCAACAGTTCCCTCGAATTAGCCCACTCCATGGCTAAAGTGGTTCCTCTCACTCCAGTGTGTATCCTGACCGGGCTAATGTCATCATGACCTCGTAACAGCACAATCTCCCCATTACCGAGCGCCACAGCGAGCACGTGGCCACCATTATTTTCCCCAATCTCCTCTCCTTCCTCCATATTGAACTTTTCGCAGGACCATGACATAGATATTATTCCACCTTCAGCTACTAACTGTACCTATAATTAAATAATAATAAATTAAGAATACAGGTTATAAATTAGGGCAGGGAGGATAAGGATCTGAAAACCCATGTTTTTTTTTGTCATGTCAGCAAGTTTTAATTTTTTTTTATGTTTGACTGTGAGCAAGATGGACTATCCATATTTTTAAATATTTATTATTTATGTAGTTATAAATAACTCGACATTTCTTTTTAATGAATAGCTTTTTAATTTAAATATTTGGTGTAAATGTACGCGTATGTAATTAATTGTGTATTCACAGAAAACCAACCACTATAGGTACTGAGTTTAGGCACTCACCCAAAAAATATTGTCGAGTGCTTGTAATTCACCGGGATGTTGGCAATGGTTCAAAAGTTACACTCCAGAGAGTGAATAAGTTAGTTTTAATTTACGATTAAATTTAAGGATTAACACGTTCACTGCGTTACGAGGTCTATAAGATGTCTTGCGGGACTTTCGTATTGTGCGGGGACTGAAATGCTGTTGTTTCACTCCTTGCGGGGGGCTCTAACTTGCAAAGTTCTTTATGTATGAGCAAGACAAATATACACATTTGTATCCTACTTGAAGGTGAGTTTATAGACATAATAAAAAAAATTAGGGATGGATTAGGTCCCTAACGCACAGTACTATAATTTTTTCATTACTTGCGTTAGGGGATATTTTAATACTCGTGAAATTATAGGCCTCGCAGACGCAAAAGCGGGTGGGGGGCGGCGCGGGCGCTGCGTGTCTCATTTTAGTGTTGTTCAAGTATCGATGTGAGGGGACGCGTGCACGCTTTGAAAATAACTTCGCGTAAATAAATCAACGTGTTTCTAATTGTTTTGTTTTGATAAACAATGAGTTACCTTAAAACGAAAAAGTGTAAAAAGTCAATCGATTTTTATGATCAAATTTTTATTGTGCACAAATCATTACGATTTGCGCACAATGTAAAAATTCAATGTGCTTACCATGTTTTAATGATAAACATTTTTTATAGTTTACAATAAATAATTAATTCGTAAAAAAACTTTTTCTACCGACAAATGACATTTTATTTAATTCCCATCACTAGTCACTTCACATATTGCACTATCTCTGGTTGCGGTACGAGATACAACCGATGTCTAATTTTTGATTTGGATTTGTGGCTTATTCTTATGTCATAACTGCGTGCGAACCTAGCAAAATATAGAACAGTAGACTATCTTTGACCTATGAAATTTTTAAGTATATGTCCTTGTTTTTGTTGAAGATATAAATTATTTTCAGAATTGTACTTTTAGGGGACTGATTAGGTCCCCAACGCACCCGGGGATAAACTAGTTTCGAGATCTTTTAGATCCCTAACGCACCAGCTGAAAGTTTTTTAATAATGATGTCGCAGTGAACGTGTTAACGTGGAATAACCTCATTTTAATGTTGATATAAAACATTTTATTAACAAACTTGTATTACAAAACAAAGTGGTTTCCGATAGTGTAGAGTTTGAAAACCCTTTTTCTGTAAACCGCACTCGTGTCACAACACTAGTCCCTTGGAAAGACGCCTAACCCTCTCGAAGACCTTTAAGCACTTAAACACGTCCGAGAATAGTGATTTTAAGTTACAGCGCTATCATGCGAATAGAAAACAGCTTTGTTGTTTTTCGTTTTGGTGTCAACTGTCATTTAAATCGCATAAAATTACATTTAATAATCTGTTAAGTGTCAACGCCATCCCGAATAAAAACGATCATATATACAATACTAAATTCATCGAAGCGGATAGCGATACGATGGCTTAATTGGTAGAGCGATGGTACGATTTTCCAAAGGTCACAGTTTGGGATCCTTATCTGCATGAATTAATTTTCCACCTATTTAATATTATTTTCATTCTGTTGCAACAAAGTTGTAATATAAATTTTGCAATCTGAAAATTACAATAAATCTCTTGCTGGGATGGAATAGAAACCTATAAATATTAATCCCTCGATGTCCACTCGTGCGTCTGTACTCAAGTCACAAGACCTTGAGGAAACTATTATTCAACTATAATAATGACGTAACACATAAATCAATATTGAATTATTAATAACGTCAAATTTGCAATATGTATGAATCAATTTTAGACTACCCTGCTTTGCTTGGTGATAAAAAACATTAAAATTGCCTAACATACTATTTTAATAATTAAATTTATTTCATCTCTTCAACTAGTTTAACTTTTATTATGACCTTAAAAGGATACGTTTGATTACAACAAAAGCTAATCAGGCTTATAATGGTGGCAGTAGGTAAAAAAATAAAAAGAATAAAAAAGTATACTGAAGTGTCCAATGAAGCGAAAATAAAAAAATATGTATTTTTAATATCTGCTCTAGCTAAAGTAAAATAAATATTATGCTATCCTGTTAAATGTAAAGATAAATCTAATAAAAAACCTATATCGCAAATTATTCGGATATTTTATATATTTATAGAATTAGTTATAAAACAAGAGAAGGTAATTAATTGAATCACAATTTATTAATAAGAAATTAGACGTTTCGAAATTTTTGATAAATCCGTTTTTAAAAAATTGTCCACTTGGTAGGTAACACTATCAGTAAGGAATGAATGAATGAATAAGAATGGGCGAAGGAGTGAACAATATATATAACAGATTCTTGCACTACAAAAAAATTATAACTTACCTGCGATACCATGGCACCATGTACGTCCATGACGACGAGCTGCGCAGACGCAGTGCCGAGGTACACCTGGCTGTCATCCGGAGTCCAACACCCGCAGGTGATTTTAGCGTCCAGTGACAGCATCGAGGACCAGTACCTCTGTCCGGCCACTGACCCCACCAGTACGAAACCATCCTGAAATAAACACCACATTACTCTCACAACTTTAGATTTGATAATTTACTCAAATTGTTATTTTGTTTCATTTTAATTTTATAAGTTTTTAAAGCTTAACCTTTAAAAAGATTTTGATATAAATATGTTTATGGTTAGATTTGTAAAATAAATGTTTAAGCGCTGAAATGTTTTAAAAAACTAAAAGCTTAGACCGCGCAATGTCTCCGGTTAGTCTAATAAAGTCTTTACTAATGTGATGCCCCATACTGTTCTATTAGCGGATGAGTTAGCCTGTACAGTTTTGATAGTTCAATCTGAGACACGGGCACAATGAGACGTCTCTTTGATTATTTTAATAAAATAAATTGTTTTAAGTTATATTCCTGGAACAAGCTTTTGTCCTGCGGCTTTGTGTGTGTCCAAACAAACACCCCGTATATCGCCTAGTAACACTGAAGTATTTATTTCCATTAGAAATACTGATATTCATACTATTCTATTAAAAGGGATTTCATAAAAAATAATTCATTAAATGTACATCAGACATTATTATGTTCTGTTCACAACAAAAAAGATAACTTCAAATTTCAGCTTTATGGTTCAATGATTCGGGATCAGGACTTCGTTGTTATATGTCAGATTCAATACCTCCCCTTTTATAGATATACCTACCAGTTGTTCGAACTACTACATCATCGTGGACTACAAAAGGGCGGTACGCTTTCAGAACATTAGTTAGAAGTGACTACCGGAAAGTCACTTCTAACTAATGTTCTGAAAGTCTTTGAAAGAAATCGTTTTATATTGAGGAATGTAATATTTCCTGTTCCTTTTTAAAAGGTAAGTTAAACCAAAAAACTAAACCTAAACCAAAAACCAAAAAAAAAGTTAACCTACGTTAAACAAAAAAAAACTTTAGCTTCTTTAACATTTTGAAAGTTATGTCGTAAGTTCAGCAACTTTTACCATTAAGTACCTACTATTATTGATACTAAAATGCTAAGATACATAAAGCAATCCGTAAGCTTAAAACATACTAT
This sequence comes from Napeogenes sylphis, assembly GCA_959347405.1. Lineage (NCBI taxonomy): Eukaryota > Metazoa > Arthropoda > Insecta > Lepidoptera > Nymphalidae > Napeogenes > Napeogenes sylphis. Next base: position 19,968,179 of record OY365788.1, on the reverse strand, counting down.
CTTTAAACAGTTTCCTGTTTAGTTACCTTGAAGTTTTGACTTCACTGACGTAGGTTACGTGATCTCGCCTAGCGTGCCTTCAGTTTGCAGTTTTCAAGGTTCGAACATTTGTCTTTACTACATACCGTGAATAGTAATTTCATTCCTTTAGGTACTTTAGAATTTCTGTGAAGGTTATTTTATAAATATGTACTGATTTTTTTATTTACAATAAATAGTTCAGTCTTTCCTGTTATAATATTCATACTTGTAATTAAATTATATCCTTTCGAAAGTGGTGCAAATTATTAGCCTTCAATTAATTATCTTAGTGTTAGTAGTTCTTAGTTTAAATATTATATATATTATATATTAACAAAATATTAATTTTATTATGGGTGAGACAAACAAATCCGAATATAGATTTTTTTTTTTGTTCAAGTGTGATTTAATCTTAACATTTTATTTATTAATCCTTAGCTCTACATTTTAAAAGTTACATCAATATAAAACCAGAATATTTAATCTTTGATTAGCTTCAAGATAAAAATAAAAAACACATGAAATTCTAAAATGTTTTTCACTGCCTACTGCCTGCCTACTAGCACAGGAACTTTTGTACAGTTACCCAATGCATAAAAAGAAGGTGTCAGCCGTAAATCTCCACGAAACGCTCTACTTATCTGACTTACACTCTTTAATATACACCCTACTTACCTGACTTACACTTGTTAATATACACCCTACTTACCTGACTTACACTTGTTAATATACACCCTACTTACCTGACTTACACTTGTTAATACAGCCCACTTGCATAATTTAAGCGAAATATGTTTATGAGATGTGACAAATTCCTTTACTCGGCTGACTTCATAGGGAAAGCTTTTAAGCAAATTGGAGTGACATATTTCTAGTATAAAGGGAACATCACATTAGCAACATGATGTACAAACAACAAAAACAACTTCATAAATCTATTAACTTTGAATTGTGAAAGTGTTTAATTTGTTTTTAATTTATATATAAGCGTGTTATGTTTTTATATTAACTTTGATCGGTGCCGCGATGTCTAAGAAGTTACAGGTTTTAACCCTTATAGAGGTAATTTTTACAATTCCTTGTAAGTAACTTAAATTAAGGAAAATGTTGGTGTCTTACGAACTTTTACTAAACTAACTACTTACCTATAGAATCGCACGCGTAGGTAAATAGATTGACAGAAACAAACATGTTTTTATATGTGCATACAGAATTACGTTACACCCCTAATGTTTAATTATCAATTTATTTGTTCTATATTTCTACAGTATGTAAAAATAGAATCTAAAATTTTATTAAGCCCAATTACTTGTATTGATACTAATTGGAATAAATTAATACTGCCTACTATTTCTATATTCCTTATGAAGCCAACCTAAAGACCCGATAATTAAGTATTATATAAATATTATATTATATACGTAGTACGCTAGTTAAATTATACCCTAATAAAGAACTATAACAACACATTGGAGTTATGAAAGAAAAGTATAAGAAATTTACACTTTGTGTTGAAATTTCTTGATGGAACTTCATAAAAATTTCTTGATGGAACTTCATAACTAAATGTTTTTAAATAAAATATATATGCTTGTACTGGAGTATGCCTGACGATGATGTTCGAAACCGGTCGCATAGCATAAATATAAAATCATTAAATAGTGGAACTTAGCACAAGCATATATATTTCATTTAAAACCATTTTAAAAGTATAAGAATTAAAACAACTAAATGCGAACCATCAAACCATGAAGTAATAACCATGAAGTTATGTAACCATGTAAATAATGTAACCTAGTACCTAACCATGAATCTGCTGACTTAGATTTAAGTAATATTAAAATTAACTTATTTCAGGGAAGATATTACAGTCTCCTTATTTATGTAACAGTAAATTACAGCAAATTTAACAATAATCATCGTTACAGTTTGGGATTACTCCATTAATTCCCAGATAATCTATTTAGAGGTATTTTTTTTCTACTTGATGGGAAATTACCAAATTAATATGGGTACATTACCTTTGTATGTCAAAGTTACCTAAACATAAGATCTACTTATCATTACATCCATAAAAGAACCAATTACTAGGTTCTCCGCTTTCATTAACTTTATAAAACATTTATTTAAATTTACCTAAAGAAACAAGATAAATGTGATGAAGTTCCTCCCATATTTTAATAAATGTAAGTTAATTAATTGAATTCTAAGAACATGTATTTATTTCTTAGAAACAAACTGTTTTTTTTACCTGCTTTTGCATACATATATAATAATATAATATCACAGGATAAATTACACTAATTGATCTCATCCTTAAGTAAGCAAATTATTTTCTCGTGTTTAGGGTGTTAGGCACAAATACATACAAATACACATTATAAATACAGTGAATATATTTAATAAACGACCAAACCCAGAAATATAAAGATTTATACTTATCACATTCATGTCTGTCCATATCGGGTATCGAACCGAGTCCCTTTGCGCCGCTATACATTAGGCGTCCGCGCTAACCACTCGACCAATTGCAACGGGGCGGTTAAAATATATATTCATAATATTTAATAATTCAAATTATAATTCGTCTTTGGGTGTGATATAATTATTGTTAAACGCCTGATAAAAATATGTATATAAAAAAGAGTACCTGATAACATATGAGGGCCATCCGTCCATCGTGAGACCAGGAGAAGTGGGTGACGGGGGTGCTGCGGTCATTGATCAGCTCAATGCTCCACCGACCTTCGTACTTGATCCACACGAAGATCACCCCAGAGCTATCACAAGATGCCAGCTTCTGGTACGGCTCGTTCCATTTTACTAGGATCACCTGAGAGATGATAGTTTGTGAATACTTGTGCGAGTTTTTTTTTTTTTTTTACTAGTTCCATTAAATGAACTAACGAACGAACGAACAAAGCTACGTCACCTTATTTGTCCTGGTGGCCAAATCGAAGTTTTTTTTGAAAATATCTATAAACATGTGTAACCATGTTAAGCTTATTTAAATTTATATAAATATAGAATGAAAAATAAACCGACACGGGCAGGTATTCGAACCCGCGACTACTGGGAAACCGTCCTGTCACTCTATCAACTGAGCTACCTTATCGCTGTGTGATAAAGACGATCACATATAGAATGCTTAATTCACCAAGACGGATAGCAATACGGTTGCTCAGTTGATAGAACGACGGGACGGTTTACCAGTAGTCGCGGGTTCGAATACCTGCCCGTGTCGGTTTATTTTTCATTTAATAAAACAATTCGCACTAGGTAGACATGTTAAAATATGTAAATTTTGTTCTATTTCTATTTTGTGATATTTTTATTTGAATGTCATTATGAATCAACAACACTTAGTTCCCGTACACTAACATGCCGTCAGTGTTTATGTATCATCAATGTAATTTGTTTTATTATGCTACATTATTATTTGATTAATAATATTTTAATCAATCAAAAAATATTTAATGTCGTATAAGCTAAACAATATTTAACAATGTTTTTATATTCATAGCCAACAAACCCTTATAAGTGTTTTTATTACCTCCTTAACTAATACATAATAAATATTTGCATAATTTAAATTACTTGATAAAATTATTGTAGTCAGTCCGTGAGTAAGCTACCTACCATCAGCTCGGAATGCTGCTCCGCTGAGAAGAGCTGGCCAGAAACTCAACAGTTTCTCTATTTCAATGAATTTTAAGAATATTTGGCTTATATATTGATATAAACCCTGGAAATAAGTCAACAACCCAAATTTCAAAATTTGACACATTTTGATAAACAAAACACCTTGAATATTATGATATGATTTATAAAATATTTATTTGTAATGTACTTTTAATTTTAGTTTCCAACTAAGAAAAGGAAGATCTAAGGTATCTTTGGGGAGCTTTATTGTAGGTATAGACGGCCACTCAAGGCCATGAAAGATTTGTTAACTTATTCAAGACGAAATTTAGGCTTTACGAGTATATTTTTATTTCTTGTAGTTATGTATGTCTGTCACTGTTTTGTATATAAGTATTTAAACTGCGGGGTATAAATAATATGACATTAAATATTTATGAGAAGGAACCGTAAGAATAACGATTTCTTTAAAAATATCTCTTACGGAACCTCAAGATTTTAAGTTTTAAATGCTTAGTTCTTTTTTATAAAAAGATATCCAATTAATTTCAGCAGCACTGGCCCAATGTGAAATACCGTAAAACAAAATAACTAAAATAAACGAGACGAGTCGTATTAACGTCTATTAATTATCTTACTTTTTAATAGCAAAGACATCCGAGCTAATTTGCCTACGAGTCTTGAGAGATGGGGTTTCCACTGGAGCTTTTTATCTAAGTTATACCTAGGAAAATTGTTGAGACACTCAATTCAAATACTTCATTGTTAAGGAGCAAAGTATATTGTTCCAATTTGTAGCGATATTAAAATGTTTATAACAAATACATTAAGTTATTTACAAACTTTGTCATAAATGTCTCTCGTCAGCTTGTTAAAATATATCGTGAAAGTGCTTCATACAATAAGTATGCTGTCGTAAGTTCTGACGTAACTCGACCGATGAGAGGTTATTTTTACCATATTTTACTTTTAAAGTTTATGTACTATAAATATATTATTTACTTATTAAAAAACATAAAATATTTAAAATAAATACGGTCATATAATAGTATTGTAGTTTTTTGCTGCGATATTATTTACGTATAAGATGATTATGCATCTTTGTTTGCTGTACCACTTTAAGCAAGCTTGATGTTAACACATAAAATGGTTTTAATAACATTCTATAGTTTGCCGTCTGTATAAAAAAACTCTTAAAATTCTCGTAACGTTAATAAGTTCCGCTGGGAGCGAACAAGAACAAGGTAGACTCATTAAGAATAACATAATTTTACCGCTAATGCAAAAACCACCTTATTTTAATTAAGCCGAAGGGAAAAATTTAACTCTCCTATCCAACTCGCATTTTTACTGTTTTTTCCACATAAATTTTATTACTTCCCCCTCGGTTGGCCAATGATTTACATTGCTAGATGAAAATACAATAAAAATATACTTTTATTACAATTTTCTATAAACATATTTGGTCATATTAAGTTTATTGAAATTATAATTATATTAGAATATAATGAATGTCATGTCTTGACAGTGTACTATTTTTTTTAATATATAATCTATTATTTTAGTCGCTTTTAATTGAAATATAGTGCCATTTTATAACAAGGGTGAAGTGAAAAGTTTTTAATCTAAATTGAAATTAACTTAACCCTTTGAGATAGTTCTTAATATAATCTGATTTAACAATGTTGTTATTGTTATTATGAGTTAACTTAACGACTTAACCGTTGACGATTAATTCGAATAGCTTCGAAAATTACAACGACCTTCATGATTTAATAATTAATTATTATATAATGATGTAGGTTCTTGATTGTTATATATATAAATAAATTTAGACGGCCTGTTGATGTAGTGGTGAGTGACGATGACCATGGAACCAAAACGTTGTGGATTCGATTCCCATATGGGACAATTCAATCACAGATTGTTGTTCCGAGTTAGGGTGTACTTTGTGTTATATGTTTGTGACGTCATAAGCAAGAATATGTTGACACAGGCATATTATAATCCCAATGAGTCTTTTGACATTTATAAAAACGGAATTTGGCCTTCCAAAACTCCTTTTATATTCAAACGATAAATAGATATTAAAATAGATAAAGATTTTCATTATATCAAGTTCATAAAAGGGAGTCACGAGACAGTTTCTGTAACAAGTCTTAGAGATATTATTGATCCATGAATTATTACTATCGCAATAGACTTTTTATGAGACGTCTCGAATAAAACTACGTATGGAATATCAAAATGGTAAAAAAATGTTTTTATACCATTCATTCGTATTATTATTATAACAAATTCGACTTCCATACAAAACCCTATCAAAACAACTTTTATAATATTATCTCTTAAACATTTCTATTCAAAATAAAATACTTCAACAACATCCTTTTTTCTTATTTTATGTAAAAAAATATAATATATATTGTTATATATCTAGACTATTTGTGTTTTCGTTTCATGAAGTAAAATTACTTTGTATAAAGCATTTGGATACAAATAAATGTAATGAATAAATCTTTTCGTAATGATAAACATTCGCATATAATAAATAATGTATCTATGTATTATTAAATATATCTTTGTACATTAGTGTATTATACATCCATGTTCATGAGAGCGCTTTTTTTTGTCATACATATAGAATGAAAAATAAACCAAAACCGTATTATATCACGTACACCAAAATAGTATTATATCGTATTCTGATTAATTAAGCAATTATAAGCATTCAAACTTTATAACACTTTTAATTTTAAATTTAATTAAATAAGTTATGAGAAGCTGAATTCCATTCCAGATATAATTAGCACGCTTAATTATAAAGTAAATTAAATTTAAATTAAAAGCTTGATATAACGCGATGTTAACTTATGTTAATTAGATACAAAAGAGACCATGATTTATACTTTTTAAATAATTTATATTCAGTAGTTCCACTTTAAAAGATTAAAGAGTGTTATCATTACTGGAATATGAATAGAATTCTCCATTAAATGAAGTTGACTTATGAAGTAAAGTTATACGTGCTCAAATTATTTTAAACCACCTAGTTATATAACCTAGTCATATATATTTTTTAGTTGCACAACATTTTTTCTCATATAGACGTTTTCGTAGATAGCCGTAGCAGGCTACGAGCCGCTACGGCTGTCTACGAAATATTTTTTTAGTCCCTACGATGTAATTTAAAAAATCTTTTAACGAATACGTTGGCTTAGCTTATAATTAAAACTCCTAATGCATTTAATCGATATGAATCTTGAGATATATTTAAATATTGTATGTTAAGCGTTAACGCAATAACTTAATAACTCAGGTTGAATGTGTAAGCAGCCTTAGTTTAAATGTTACTTACATCAGAGCGATGTCCACGTAAGTTGTAATTAGTGCGTAATGGTAGTTCGTGAGGTCGACGAGCGTGGGATGACGTGAAGGTAACACCAACCACTCCACGCACGTTACCCGTCGCCAACCAGCCTTCTTGGTAGTAGTTGTTACGATTTAACTTCCAGCCTTCTTCCTGTTAACAATAAATATTAAATGACTATTTGGTAAGATGCTATCGTAATCGTTTTTTAACAACCAAAAAGGAATTAAGGGTTATTTACATATAAAATAGTTGTTGCCTTAAATATTAAATATACAAACTTGACTATACTATTCTTGACTATACGATTCTTGACTGTATTTTTCTTAACTATACGATTCTTGACTATACTATCATTGACTAATATTATAAATAGAATAAATCACAGAGCTTATTTAAATTATCATCTCAACCTTTATAAAATTAACTACGGGTTGAAAGCGAGGTAGTTGAAAGTCCAGAGCGTAAATTGTAAGAAGTTTGACATTAATTTGGTCTACTTTCACAGGCCTTTTAATCGGGAACAAAGCGTGAGCCCGAGGGTTTATAAGGGGTTATACAGAAGCTTGGCTTAACTAGTTGTTAGTTGTTTTAGTCAAAAAGTATACTTTATTTTATTATTCATGCTTTTTATGCGACCGAGTTGTTAAAAGCCTGTACGAAATATTTTACGTTCGCAAGAAAAATATGATATTGAAAAGATCAAGCTACATCACTTAGAACGATGGAACATTAAGCTTCGTAACCTAAAATCTGACAATAAATCTTACAGATTGCTATTTATTGTGTAGTCTAACTGATTAGTAATACGAGCGGTTTAGAACAATGGTTATCAGTTTCATCTTATAATATATTAGTTAATTTAGTGTAACTGATAAAGTTTAAGTTATACTAATTAGTGTAATTGGAACTTTATTGTTACCTGGGTTGTCAAAAAAGTTTTGGTTCACACATTTCGTAATAACTAATAACCATATCGAAAAAATATATTTTTTTAATAATGTATTACGTAATAGTACAGTAACATTAAAGTAGTAAGATCTTTAAACAAAAGTATGTATACATCTAATATAAACGGTAGTAGATGGAACTCTTTGGAAGAAAGTATGTTGTGACCTAGTATTTTAGAAGCAATAGCTAATCACAAGAACACTGGTTTTTTTTTTCTCAAAAGTAATTTTTAATGCCGCCATGTTGTTTTTAGTTACTATTGTTTAAAAAAATAAAAACTGAACGGATTTTAATGACGCCTTGTTTATTTATTATAATTTAAAAAAATATAGGACGCTACTATCTCCTCGTTCTCATTCTATCTATTTTGATTAAATGACAACCTTTAACACTCAATTTATACAAATATTCTTCCGGTTTTTTAATTTGTTACCCTCATTGTTTTATTTTTTCTGTTTGCCATTTTGGTTGACTAGTAGAGAATGCTTTAGCATTAAGTCCGCCAATTGTACATTATCTTGTGCAGTGAATTATTAAATAAATAAATAAATAAATAAAAAAATAAATAAATATCCTGCTCTTTATATTTGTATAGAACTCTTTCATGAACAATATTTCATCTCATGAACAATATTTGAATGAAATTAAATTGCTGTCATGATTCAACGGTTAGGACCCCTAATGGCATAAATTGAGGATGTACGGATGTGATCTGAATGCTTTAATAGGAATCAACGTTCGACTGCAATAACATATCCTGACCCAGGCACACCGGAGATGAAAGAGAGATTGATTATTAGCATTCGGCCTTTGGGACTGGAAGGACTATTAAGGCGTATTCAGTCCATGGGTAACGACTCTGATAATATCCATCCAATTTCTGTGAATTTTTCCACGCTTCTAATATATGTCTACAAAATATTGTATGTAAATGGATTATGCTACAATGTTAAAAAGTATATATTAAGTATTTTTTGTTGTTGATATATTGGTACACATTTCCAAATAATTGCATATACCAAACAAAATTGTTAAAATGTAAATTGGACACCCCTAAACTTGGATCAGAAGAAATTGCGCAAATAAAACCAATTTTGTCCCCCGTTACCGAGCGTGAAACAGATTCCATCAGGCCCACAGCCGACTCCTTTACCCTGTTTCATCAGATTCAAGATGATTGTCGCATCCGTTTCTAGCAATAAAATCTATAAACAATAAGCTGAAATGAGTTCGTTTTATTTTGATGTTTTGTTTATGGTTTGCTCTTTCATTTGACAGGATCTTTGTAAGTTAAATATTTCAGAGAAGACGAATTGTTTTATTAAAATATATAACAATTTAGTGTTTAACAGATATGATGCCCTTAATTATATTTATTAAATATATATATTTGTGTCTTATATAGCACTTAGTTTTAAATTATTTCAGCTTAAAACAGAAGTAGCCTGTTGGAATCTTGCTCGCAAGTAACCATTTTTAGTTTTGAAATTGTTTAAAATAAGTATCTATGTACGTATACCTAGTCTTGCCGTAAATATCGTAACAAAGAATTTTTTTTTCAATTGCAAATAACATTTATTACTTTTACAGTGTGTTAGTTAAATTAAAACACTTATTAAAACGTTATCAATAGAAGCACGCGCTCTTTCCATTTGAAAATTCTTCACTGCCAATCGAATGGATTGTTTTAGAGACTCCAAATTATCATGCCGTTTAGCTATACTCTCTAAAACTAACCATAAATCATTATCCAGCAGATTAAAATCGGGACTAGACGACGTCCAGTCTTCAGCTCTGATGAAGTCCGAGACGTTCGCTTCCAACCAAGACTGCGTGGACCGAGCTTAATGATCCGGCGCCGAGTCTTACTTGGTTATTGAACATGGTGTTATTAAGGAGCTTAACTACCTTCTCAAGAATGATATCTTGATACACTCGTGCCGATGGTTTGATACCTTTTTCACAAAAATAAATAAATTTCAATCTCTTCTTCATAGCTAACACCTCACCAAACCATCACTGAAGTCGGATAATGTCCACGTTGCACTCGGTCGACAAATTGGGAAGCTTCCTCAGAGCTCTGAGCATAAATACGGTCATTTTGTTTGTTAAAATGTTGCTCAATTATAAAAATGATCTCATCCGTAAACAAAATTTTTCTGTGACCTTTCTTTGCGTACCGCTTCAGTAGTTGTTTAGATTTTACCACCCTATTCATCTTTAATTTATCAGTTAAAAAATGACCAGTGAGACTCTTATAGGCTGCAAGTCCTAAGTCATCTTTTAAAATACGCGTCATGGTTCCAGGTGCTATCTTCATTTCCCGAGATAAAATCTTTTGCTTTCGGACAGGATTTCTTCAAATTCTTTCCCTTACTGCTTTGACCACCTTTTTCGTACGAACACTACGTGGACGGCCAGATCTTTCTCTGTCACAAACAGAGGAAGTCTCATTGTACCTATTAATAGCCCGGTAGACAAACATTTGACAAATACCAAGTATATGGAGAGTTTTAAAAATTACATTAGGCTCCATACCTACTTTGTGTGATGCAATCACAGCGATTCTGTTCTCTTTATCACTCCACTCCATTTTAATGTCGCAAAATATTGTACAATGTATTGGCGCCAAAATGAGAAAACACAATTAACAATCGTATAAAAATGACAGATTCCAAATTGAAATGTAATATTTTTTTTATTTTTAATGGTAACAGTATTTATGGCCAGGAGTATATTGTGACATAAAACAATTATTCCTACAAAATTTCCTTCTATTTTGCAATTAGCTGTTGTCAGCGAATAGCAGACTATTTGTTGTAAGATAATCGGCTATAATCACACAAATTCACATCAAAATCTATCACATATTTTTTTTAAATAAAATACCCATGCTTCTCTACTATTTTATTGTTACTTATTGTAATTAATTTCGACTTTAATTAAATTTATAACCCAATTTTAAATTATTACAATACTATGATATATTACAACATTTTAAGATTATATAGATTAACCCAATTAGCTCATATAGTCTTACAAACTCTCTATATACGATAGAAATTAGATATAAATCAAGTTGTGAGCAGCTACTGTCATAATAAATAAATATTCAAAATGGCGGCTGTTAGAAGTTTAATAAAAACGATGTGTGAGAACCCCTCATCATTATCTATTAAAGTTTCAGCAATTTCATTCAATATTAACATCAAATAACAAACTTATCTTCCAAAAATAGATATTTTTGATAGACGGACACAAATGACTGTAGCTGGTGAAAATGTAACAATACATTTATTAAAATGGGATATCAATGGGGAGAATATATATAACAGGGCTAAGCCTTCCAAACGAGGGTCGTTGCTCGGAGTGAATGTTCAATAAGCCTTTTAAACTGGCTTCATGTCAGCTCTTCACAAGCATTCAGGCTATTATACAAGCTTAACAATGTTATTACAGTTATCTGACGACCAGTTATTATTATTAATTTAATCATTCTTCAGTCTCTGCCCTGAGCGCATTTTCGGAGATGGCTATATTTGTAACTTTTTTTTATTATGTATTTAAAAAGTAAATAGTACCTATTATATTGATATTATATGTAATATTTAAAACAAATGAATATGCCTAAAATATGCCTGAACAGCTATAAAAATGTTATACTGTGTCTCGCTTCAGAGAATTATGGACCGCAAGAGGCTGCTTCTGTCGGATCATTTTCAGTTAATTTGTCATTTGTCCCTCTAATTTATTATGAAAGTACCTAAGGTACTAAGGTTTTTTAAGTAATGACAATTTTACAAGCAGAAAAATTAATGATATTTTTAATGATCTTCATCGTAATGACGAGTCTGAGTTCGATTTCGTTACTTTTATATTTAACAAAGTTATATTTTTCATAATATACATTTTTCTTTAGTGTAATTTTACTTTTAAAAGCTTTAAATGTAAATTATAAAAAACTATTTTAATATCATTATCACGACAACTTGTTAATTGGTTTGTAACATGGACGGACAAGTAATCAATTCATTTTTTTTACTTGATTTCTGAGTGTAAAAAGTTATTTAATAATATTTTTTGCTATGACATATTTATCTGATGATTATTCTTACAGTGGGCAACTTATTTAATTGATTATATGTTTTTGATTAGAATTGTGATAGTGTACCAAGTTACCAGGTGTACATTTTTCTAAAAAATTATAAATATTACATTAACTAAACTGTTTTGAACTGTAGGGTAGGGTGGGGATAGTTGAGCAATTTTTCACATAATCAGTTATAATTCCTCAACGATAATTCGTAATGGCTTATGATGCATACTGATGGACGAGTAATTTATCCCTTAGCATAGTGTCCATAATAATTTATTTCTAATAAGTCGAATTTGGAAGCTACATGTATTTAATGCAGAAAGTCAAGTATGCTCAACGTACCCCATATATGAGGTAAGTTGAGCAAGGGTATGGGTCTAGTTGAGCACTTAGAAAGTTTACCCAAATCATAGCTCCTGTGTTAGGTAGATTTACAATAAAATTGCATTTTGATAATTAACTTAAAATGTATAATCTTGTAGTGACAAAACATCAAATCTAAAAGTAGATTTCTTGGAACAATAAGGTAAGAACAGAATCTTACAAAACAGCAACGTTCCTAGTTTAGCTTAATTATTAGATTCAGACTTTAATATTTGTGTTATTATTTTCAACATAGCTTATACATAAAGTAAAATAAAATATTTCAGAAATCATGGAGTCACGTAAGCCGTTTTCACAGTCCAAAAGGGTGGAACTTTATAGCCAAATTTAACAGCACTCTCAAAGGCGACGAACGTCTTTTGGAGATTATCCATAGAAGATTGATACCGTTTGAAACAAATATTTTTTAAAGAGTCTTCTTGCGTGGCAGAAAATATTTGCCTCGGTGTTGCATAACCCATGGACGTATCACCGCCTTCATTTAATTTCTTTAAAAACCTTGATAATGTCATCCGTTTGATTCCAAATTATTTAGCAGCGGCATAGCCACTTTTTTCCCTTTTCATTCACAGCTTTTGCAGCCTCATTTAAGTCTTGAGTAGTATGGGAACCAGTAGTCTTTTTTTATAAGTCCTCATGGTAAAAAAAAACAAAATTTTTTTTTATCGTGGGGATAGTTGACCAACTGTAGCTCAACTAACCCCAACCCGAAATTTTAAAGCAAAAGTGAATTACTAAAAAACCGGTTACAATTAAATCCAGATTATCTATAAATATCAAAACAGCAATAAATTTACCGAAGATTAACACTTGCCTTATTGAAAACGGATAAAATTTGAGTATCACAGACGGAATATCCCGGCTTAAGATGATTTTACTTTTTAATAACATAATAAACAATGCGCGTGGGTACTTTTCTCGATCGCCCAGTTGGTACTTTTTGAAGTTACCTATATACTTACATATTTGGAATCATAAAAACACTGTTTCTAACTATGTATATGACTCAATATTGCAAAAAATATTAGACTAAATGCTCAGCCCTGGAACCCCGGAATGAAATAACACTTTTAAGATCAGAGTAATTCTTTTCTATTTAATATTTAGGTTTATGCAAGGAACCAGGATCCGAACCTAATTTTATATTTGATTGGTTTTTTTTTAAAGAAAACTATATTTAGATTCCAAGTAGAGTCTAGAAATTGTCTGATTTTGGACAATTTTATTGAATAGCTGATTACATCGAAAAGATGAATGATTCTTAAATATCTTAAATTAGTATGTACTATGTACCTTTGTTTTTATTTATACTATCCCTACAAGAAGATATGTTTTTACTCCGTAGAAACCTATCGATCTTATATATCGATAAGATATAGTTATAGGTAACTATATCTTATCGATATATCATCTGTTCTTCTGTTCCCGCTTTCCAGCAGCAGGAACTTGGATTGAGAGAGCTTTAAAGAACTATAGTCTCCACTATCAGACCTATACCACTGTTAAAGGCAAAATCTATCTATTAACTAATCAAAACATATATAGCATAAATAATTAAATAGGAAACATTTTTGTTTTTATTTCACTTATAGGTACACATTTCAGTTTAAAAATATGACCAAGCTAAAATTGTTTGAATAATTAAGCTAGGAGAAGTTTGACCTCAAATTTTTATCATGTATGTAAATTTATGTCAAATCTGCATGGGATAGAAACATAAATTTTGTAACAACAAAATAAAATAAGACTAACACAAACAAAAACCGAGGTACAGTTAATTAAAAGCTTCTAACAAAAACACTGGGTTTTAATAAGAAATAAAAGATACACAATATGTATTTTACAATACAAAAATACATTTAAAAATACAAACAGCTGTAATTTGAATTCCACAATGTTAATAACGCTGACGCAACAATATATACGGCTTACCTCCAACTACTTAGAAACCCTTTTAAGCGTAGGTACATCAACGACAGCGTTGTTTTATAGATTCTGTAGAATTTATGTACAGACAGAAAAGAAATGTAGCTATAGTTCTAACGTTTATTAAAAAGTGAAATGCTTCGAAGACTAGGCAATTTCGTTTCAAATAAAAATAGAATGCACAAAGCGCAAATTAAATTTGAAACAACCTGTGGATATGGGGCTTTCTTTTTGTTTTCGTATAAAAAAATAATATCTTCTTAAAATAAAGTCTCCATGGTGGGAAATGGAGTTACAATAACTTTTAATTTTATATATTATTCAACAAAGAGGTTTTTGTCAATTTACTAGCCAGAATTATCATAGAATGATTATACACAGAAAAAGGGAGCCATAAACAGTATGAGTGACAGTGTCTGACAAATAATAAAATAGCAAGATGAGAAACCGATACTTATCTTTGTGTAATCACACATGCAAAATAGAGAGACAAATAGGTAGCCTCATTTGCTCTCTCCTTTTTTCGTAAAACACATTTTAGACTGGCTTCTCTACTCTATGTATATTAATTCTATGAGAATTATATTGTACTCATTCACGAGGCATATCGTGTTACGCTTTGCTAATACGTCTCCATGAGTAAGGCTAGGACGAGTTTAGAACTCTTTAGCTTTCAACTTCAAAAACAGATAATATTCAAATGTACCTTTGCAAACAGAAAACCAAAGCTGTTTGGCACAGGATAGAAGGGTAACTACCCTTCAGAGCCAAATCCGATGTTTATATATTATAATGACACATAAAGTATAAGTTGAATAAAATTTTCGGTCGAACGAAGATTTCGTGGAATAATAAAATAGACTAACATTACTACTTCTACAAAAGGATTTACTTTGAATGTTGTTTGTTTGAATCAAACTGACTCCACTATAAGAATAAATGAATAGAGTAAGTATAATGTAAGTGTTGTCTATCAAAATGAACACCTATGCTCGCAAATCTGGTTCATTAACATAATTCAAATTCAAATTCAAATTTTCAATTCAATCAATTTTCAAACAGCTTTTCAATTACCTTTATAGAATTCTATATTAGATGTGATAGAAATAGATCCTGGTAACTTATTACTTTGTTATTCAAATATTTTACTATATAAAAATTTGATTTATATAATTGAGGAATGCAATAAAGTGAATCCTATTTATGTGGTAGTTAATCGGTGAGATTTATATAGGAGACATTATATCTAGGTAATTTACTAAAAATTTTATATAATTTTAATTTTATTAATAAACTATCTGTTGTCAGCGATTTTGTCTGCTTCTCCCCTTCTGGTTAAATTTTATATAACTATGCTTCTTTCATTTATATTATTTTTATAACCCAAGGAAACTTTTGTTTTTTCTCGTCAAAGCGAGAGATTTTTCTAATGTGCTAAAAATATATGTTGATACAGAATAAGCTACAACTACCCCAAAATTCATAAAAATCGCTGGATAGTTTTAGTTCATTGTACCTAATTGTAGATATTTTTTTATGTTTTTTAGAATTTGAAAAGATAATTTTCCGGGCTTAATATCGACATTAAGGTAGCATTACAGCAAATGTCCTAAAAATCGTCCAGTAGTTTTGTTTTATTGTAAATATATCTTACATCACTTTCTGTATTTTTCCTAAAAACGACAGTTCCGGAGTATGAAGGATCCTATATGTCGACTCGAGCCTGCAACCACATTAAGTTTCATCCGAAACAGACCAGTAATTTGTGCGTGGTGCACAAACAAACAAACGGATATTTTATAGAACTATTGTTTTGAGTTGTCATGAATAACAAAGCAATTATTGTTTTTAAAAATGTTTAAGTCTTGGCCTCCCTAAATTATTTATAGTTATAAATAAAAATTAGGTACATTTTTTTTAATAATTGTAATATTAGTATGTATCATTCAAAGCCTAATTAAACTCAAGTGTACTTGTTTCTAATCGCTTATATCATTGTCCTTTTATCAAAAGAATTAGACTTGACTGAGCAGCCATGGTAATTTAAAGATAATGGAAATTTAATGAATTCTATTAATACAAATTACCGTAAACCGAAGTTGACTGCGTGTTTTAAATGACTACGAATTAGTTTTAAATTTTTTTTCAATCTATTATCTAAATGTTAGATATTTATATTCGGCAATCTCTAATTAAATGAGGTTATTAATAAATATGTTTAAATTAAGATCCTGTTTGTTTTATATATCGCTTTATAGAATATAACTGGAGAATTCGAAAACATTTTGTATTTTCTATTTTCATATCAAATTCAATGTAAGAATTTGAAAAGCTACATTAAAAAAAATATTTCAATAATAGTCTCACCTCTGGCAGCTCGTCGGGAACTTTTCCCATCCATGACAGCGATAGTATCGTACAGTCGCACTTCGCGTTTACATTCCTCTCAAAATGGAGATGCATTTTTACTCACAAACTTCTGTATAACTTTTTTATCACACGAAAAATCAACGAGCCTACTTCACATCAGTCAGGAAAGGCTTAAATTCTATCATTTTAGATAATTCATTTTGTAATCTCACAAGGGATGGGTCTGCGAGCCGTGACAGAGGGTGACAAGTGAGTATTCCGAGGGCTCGAAGTCCGCGCAGGTATTGATTGCGCGGGCGGGCGACTGCGGCCGGTGGCGTGAAACTTGGAAAATACGAAAATTCCCCCGTACTAGTGAAGATGGCGCGAAGATTAGATTTCTACTCTGATTGCCTTTTATTAAGCCTTTTATTTCGAGAGGGCTGTAGTTAAATTTGTGTGATTTTGTTTGATGTGTTATGTGCATTACCTTTTATTTCATGTATGGGGTAATTTTATTAAATTTGAAACAAAATTGTGGTTTTCGCGTGATAATTGTTTTGATGTTAGCAAATATTAGTTTTACGAGATATTTCATAAATAAAATAAATATGAATGAAATGTGTATATAAATATGAATACAAATAAATAAATATTAATAAAAATAAATGCAATAAATATTAATAATTTTAAAAAAATGCTCAATTTAAGTATTTTACAACATTTATGAATGGAATGGAAATAAAAAACACATTTAGCAATTCCATTTTAATAAAACTACACAAAATATCACAGACTTATCTAACATAATTTCATGATTATTTAAATAAATTCTATTTTATGTCTTCCATTGTGCCCCAAGTGTAACCATTTTTTATTTTAACCGGTAAAGGTACATCTAATCGAACTGTATCTTCCATTAATTCTTTTAATTTATTTATAAAACCTTTTTTCATATTATTTGGCACTTCATATATTAATTCATCGTGCATTTGTAATATTAATCGTGGTTTAAATATGCTATTTTTATTATCTATAGCACACATGGCGGCCTTCGCGATGTCTGCTGCGGAACCTTGTATGGTAGTGTTCACTGCTTGCCTCTCAGCAGTACCTTGAAAGAAGTTAAACGAAACACGTAACAAGTTATTATAATTAATTATATTAAACATATAAATACTTTTTATTCGTTATTTTATTTTGTGTACTCTGTAGAATTGTTGATTCTGTCGATTTTTTATATGGAAGTTTCAATTGTTTTCAATGGACATTATTTTAAAGATAGCTGCTAGTTTTTTTTCTTATTAGTTAATAATTTTATTCATATAAATTTAATATTGAATTTGCTCCACTCGTTCAAATATTAGAACCATTACATGATTTCAACTTAAATAAGAGGGCAAGTAACAAAATACACAAAATCAAAATAATTCATATAAATATATGAAAAATATAAAGATTTTGAAAATTTTTATTTTATATTAATATTTATTTCATTGTAATCAGATAAAGTATTCTTGCCTTAAAATAGTAAATTAATAAACATATGTTTATAAGAACAAAATGCTTACTACGTTTAGACGGTATATGGCTGTTTATATCAGGTAGATATCTCCTTCGTTTCATGAGAGTTTCAACGTAACCCTTCCTTCTGCATTCTTCAACTACACTCGCACTAAAAACCCTAATAGCCGGGAAGGTTTTATAGAATGAGTCCATAAAGTGACCCGCCTCGAGTTCAGTGACATTTAAATGTTGGGCCAAAGTCCTATTCCCCATCCCATATAATATTCCATAACAAAGTTGCTTCGCCTTTTGACGTAAATCATCGTCCACCTACAACGCAAAGAAAGTTTACGTAAATGGTATTAAAATTGTGATTTATTTGTTATTATATTACTGAACGTATAATTTGAATTTACTAAACCTTGAACCTTAAAATTCTACTGGGCTGAACATATTATTAAAAACATGACTTAAATACAACCAAATGGATAAAAGAATAAAATTGTTGTTCATAAAAAAATGTTTAGAAAAAGGTGAAAATAATATTGATTAAAAAAAATACTTTTTTATCAAATTGACATCGAATAAAAACAAATTGTGTACCATTTAAACTAAAATTTGTTTTTTTCATGACATCGTTAGAATATCATTACCTCATCTTCCTCCAAACCGCTCCAAGACGCAGCGATGGACTTAAAAACATCAACATCCGACCTCATAATCCTAGTCAATACAGAGTCTTTGGAGAAGTGAGTTAGGATCCTCATTTCCAACTGACAGTAATCAGCTGACACAAAAATGAAACCAGATGCCGCTTTGAATATTTTTCTACAATTGAACTCTATTACGTCTGAACACGGTTCATTATCGTCTGACAGATATGTAATGGGTATTGAGAAGGTTCGTGGTATGTTTTGGAGGTTAGGTTCGTGCATGCTGATTCGTCCTGTGCATGTATACATAGTGTAGGAGGGAGATATCCTAAAATAGAAGATCACTTACTCATAAGTCTTGATAATTAGTAGCCATTAGAATATTAAAGTATACAGACATATTTGAAAATTTCATAAATTTTGCATTTTTTTTTCAATTATATAACGTTTTTGTTATGATAATTAGGAAGTTAACTGGAGGAGATTTCTTCTCTATTTTTGCCTTTGTATATATTTTTTTATTGTACACTTTTTTTTATTTTATATTTAATCGTAATTATCGTAATATTGTACACAACAAAAAGTTAAACATACAAAAAATCTTTTTGTATGAGGTCAGTTAATGAAACTCAATTGTATATCATTATAAGGTCACACAATACCTGTTAGCCTCACTATACACACAGGCCTGTTCAGTGAGGGGGTAGAGGGATTTAGTGAGAATTGAATTGAGTTTCCGCCAGTATATTATAATACTGGACATAGGACTGTTATGCGCTGATAAAATACTCTTCTTTGTACTAATTTTACGCCCTTTGTACATTCCTAAAACCTAGAATAAAAACGAACAAATAATCTTCATTTAATAGTTTTATATATTTTTTTAATCACCCGACCCAAAAACAAAGGAAGAAATCAAAATGCAAGTAAGTTACCAAGGAAAATAACGAAATAACAATATCAAATCGTATAGTCCAAGTCCTCATACATTAGCTTAAAAACTTCGTAAAATAGACACCATCGTCAAAGTACGTACAACGGTCCCCCGACGCAATGACTTCAAGAACTACATAATAGTATTATTTTTATTCTTTTAGAGGTCTTTTTGTATCCGGGGTTTTTAAAAAAATATTATTTTTTTTTTGTTACATACCTTGGCTACGTCCTTGGAGGAATTAAAGTTAAAATGATATCCGCATATTTTATATGCTTTTCTTTGTAAGACTTCTTGGGAATTTTTGACATCAATAAGTAATCGAGACGCGAGATCTTTGTCAACAGTGACGCCGTAGTATTCGCAATCGCCTAAGATCTTACAAATTTGGATTTCTGTATCTGAAATATATTTATTTAATTATTTTCACACTTACACAAGGTTATTTTTAATTAGTTGAACACCTCTTGCAGGCAACCCCTCTACATCAATCCTAACAACATTTGTTCTACGACTTTTAAAATTTATAGTTTTTAAAATAAGAGTTTTCTCATACAAAATTTATTTGTTGACATTAACTCTGAGAGTAGGTAAGGCGCCCGGGCGTTGACCTTTTAAGCACTTCCAACAAAATACAGAGTAATGAGTAAAAGAGGGAGCAACAATTTTTTTGTTTCGTGTTTATTGTGTTGTTTATCAAGATTTTTAAAACGTCGTAGAATAAATAAATAAATAAATGTTGTTGGGATTAATGCAGAGAGGCTACCTGCAAGAGGTTGTCAACTAATTTCAAATAACCCTGTATATCCATTTCATAAAAAAAATGTTTTTCTATTTACGTAAGGTTTTCTCCATAAAGAGAGTTTTGTCTGCTATTATTTTTTCTTGCTGTACCGATATATTCCATAAGCACCAAGCTTTAAGACAGGATAATTCATGCATGTTTAAGCTTTTGTAGCTTTTTTTTTGATTATCGATGTGCAATACTAAGTTTGAAAGATCCATGTTACAATACTTTTGAGTCTAAAACGAAAAAAAAAAACATATTTTACTGACACCTAAATATTTTCTTTCCGTGAACACGATTGCTGCAAAGCATTCAAAACGTCGCGTCGGGTTAAATTTAATGTTCATAATCTAAAATACAAATTCGAATTATAAATTAAATGCGAATTAGATTCTTAAAAGAATGTTTTATATAAATGTGTATTAAAGAAAAACATTTGGAAAATATTATGGCATAATATTTTATAAATATAAAACAGTACGATAAATTTTACGTACCAGATCAGTAATTGTTGATATTTTTTCCTCACTATCTAGAAGCCATTCCGACAATGAAACATCATTGCAATTCGATAAATTCACTCCTAAATATTTTTTAATGTGTACGTAATAAGATTTAATTGATAACACCTCTAACGATTTCTTTGAAACAATCTCACTCAATTTATTTTTAAATGTATGTTCGTACTTTCCTATATTAATTAAATCTAGATAAAAACACTCATTTCCTATACAAAAGGCTATACCTTTAAAGGACAGCTGTTCATTTTTGTTAACTTCTAAATAATTATTTTTAGTTTTGAACATATCGCTGCCAATAATACTGATAGTGTTGGAAATGGGCTTAATATCAATAATAATAGAAACTCGTTTCTCATTTACAATATTAATAAAGTTGTTAATAATATCTTCCTCTCGTAAAACTTTGCAAATTATTTTATTTGTCTTTATTTTTATAGCGTATTGCAAAGGTAATATTTTTTCTCTTGAGCGCGAACTTTCCTGTATAGGACAAAATTTATCCTGTTTTGTCTGTAACTTTGTTCTCTTTGCCAAAAAAGATTTTTCTGTTTTCGCATGACGTTTGAACGGACTTATAAAATGAGGTTTTATAAAAGTATCATTTAACTCTTGAGTATTTATAACTTCATTCTGTGACACGTATAAGTCAATGTCGTCACAAACATTTTTCTCATCTTCATATACTAATTTGATATCTTCATCCTCGTCTACATCAAACACGGATTTAAAAGCATTTAGCATCGATTGAGAATTAATAGAATAATCTTTTGCTTTTATAAGAACTTCTTTATTATTATTATCAATTAAATTATCCAGTACAGTATTTGGTAAATCTGAAGGAAAGCTTTCCTCAAAAAGACTAGAATTATCACCATCCGAAGAAAAAAGACTTACATCTTTAGCAGAAACAGTTTTATAAAGGTCAATATCATTTGTTTTAGAGTTATCAAAAATTGTAGAATGGGAGACTGATGTGTTTGGTGACAAATCTGAAGTAGGGAGTTTCGAAATATCATCAGTAAGGTTCAAGGAATCCCATTCAAGGTCCTCTTTTATCGAAACACTTGCACAAATATTTAAATTATTTATAGTATTTGTTGGGACCTCATTAATTTCCATATTATATATATTGTTATTAGCATTTAAACCATTCGTTTTATTATGTATATCACGGTCAGCCAATTGATCAGAATTTTCTACTTCAAGTGTTTTAATTTCATCAATTTTCGTTACATGTTCATGAGTAACGAACGTTTCTTTAATACTTATGTTTATTTTATTAGTATTTTCATCATCATCATTTGATCTTTGTATATCCACGCTATTTTTAACTAATGTCTCCTGTTCCGTTAAATTTTTCCATTTGATTTCTGTCACACCAATTTCTTTTGATAAATAATTTCTGGCTTCAATGATTAAATTTTCCGCCGCATCTTTAGCAGTCATAGCACAATGTCCTGTTATCCATATATTCTTTATTTTATTTCGTTTCTTGATATCATTCAAATCATCCTCTTCTCTTTGCTTTTCACTTTGAAATGGGACTGATTTGTAAAGTGTATTTTCAATGGTATTTACATCAGCTGAAGCGATACTAGCGATGGTTTCAAATCCAGCATCAAACAATGTTCTAGCTCGCACACCATTCAAGGAAGTCAATTTCATGAGCTCTAATAATTCTAAATGAATTCCAAAATGCAGACGATCCTGAAATTGCGATATAAGCATTTCCATATTTTTCCAACCCAATTGATGACAAAATGCTGTGACCATTCCTGTAAATAATAAATAAAACAATAGTATATGATCTTAAAAGAAAAGACCTATATTATTAATATTTTTACCAGCAAAGGTAGCTGATGCTTGTTGTAAGCCTTGTAAGAAACCTCTAGCACACTGAAATTTTCCAGCAACATCAGACAAGGGTACTTCATTTACTAAATCTTGCAAAGCTAATGCTGTATAGAATCTGAAATAAATTAGTTTCATACATTTTATTCCTATCCGAAATTATCTGATATGGCACTAATATTTGCTAAAAGAAACTTTATTTAAAAAATTATCCAAATGTTAATAAATATGTTTCTTTTCTCTGACCTTTTATGTATGTTTAATTTATTTTGGTTATTATTATTCTTATTGGCTCCTCTTAAACAACGAATTATAAAACTTTCTTGAACTCCAACTAACTCTCCTACTTTCTTCATAGCTGATGTTAGATTTTCCCAAAGAGTCAGCAAGTGTAACCAGTCAATATTACTCCATTGGTTACTGACACTATAAGGTGTTACTAAATAAATAAGGTGCAGGTCTGTCTCTAAAACTAAACACTGACGAGCCTTTTGCAATTCACAAAATAATGACAATCCATCATTTGGAGCCATTGACGATGACAAACAGGCCTTGCCCAATGATGTTGCTACATACCAGACTACATTATTATCTTTCTGTATTCTAACCAGCTCATAATTAATAAGTTCTTTAAGAGTATCTTTTAATAAAAAGTTTTGTGATGGAGTGTCTTGTTGCTGGCAAAATAAAAGAGTACACTTAGCATATAAATCCAACTCTTCTTCTGTGCAAACATCTTGGCTAGCAATCATTTCAAGCAGAGCTCTCATAAATTTATCTTCACTTTCTATGCAACTTTTAACAGGATCCAGATCTCCCATCATTAAGTCAAATCCTATTTTTTGTTCACTTTGTGTACATATCAGAATACTTTCCCCTTTTGTGTCTTTTCCCATTCGACCCGCTCTGCCAATCATTTGTTTGTATGTTAAAATGTTTATTGGGTGCTTTTGAAATACAGGTGACCTAATGATGACTTTTCTTGCTGGTAAATTCACGCCTGAACTTAGGGTAGATGTGGCAACAAGAACTCTTATAGCACCAGATTTGAAAGCTCCTTCAATTATGTCTCTCTCATCAAATGTAAGTCCAGCATGGTGATATGCAACTCCAAATGATACTATATTTTTTAAAATTGGATCCAAACCTACAGGACAATTTGTTAATTGTTCTAAAACCTCTAAAATACCCTGTGTCTTTAGCTGTTCTCTTAGAACCAACCCATATTCATTATTCATGCATCCTAATTTAAAAAATGAGGAAGCAATACTTTGTGCTAAATTTTCACATCTATTCTTAGTCATGCAAAATATAAGTATTGAACATCCATCTTGAATGGTTTCTAAACAGAGCAAGAGTACTTTATCTCCTTCAATTTCTTTCAATTTTGACTCTGTCAGCATTCCTATATCCTTACCATTTTTGTCATAATATTTATCTCCAACCAAACAACACTCACTGAGAGGTATAGGACGAAATTCTGTTACAAATAAATGTGCCACCAACCAATTAGACAATATTTCTAGATTTGGTAGAGTAGCAGACATACCAATTATCTGTATTGACATATTATATAACTTAGAGGATATATATTTAATTTTGGTTAATAGGAGCTCTAAAATATACCCTCTATGTGGATCTCCCAGTAAATGTAATTCATCGACAACAACTGCTCCCAATTCTGATATATTACCTTCATCTAGAAGTTTATTAATTAAACTATTTGCTTTTTCAATTGTGCATATAGCTATATGGACAGCCTGCAGACCACCAGGTGGAGATTGTGACCCCATAAACCCCTCCACTCTTATACCTGAACTAGATAAAATATCTTGCAAATAAAACATTTTCTCCCTCACTATTGATACAAAGGGTAATATAATTATAACCTTTTTCTTACGCTCTAAAACAGTCTTAATGGTCAAAATTTCAGCCACAAGAGTCTTTCCTGCAGATGTTGGTGCTGAATATAGAAGATTTCTATTTTCTAATAATACTTCTGGGTTACTAAGACAGTCTACTTGCCAATCGAACATTTCAGTTATCCCCTTGTCTTCATATTTTTTTGATATTTCAGGAGGTAAGCCCCAGTTTTTTAATTTTCTCTTAAAAGATTTATTATTGCTGAAAATCTGCGATAATACGTCTCCTTTAGATAGATTTGAATTAACCTTATTTTCCGGTGATTGAGAATAGATCTTACTTATTTGAGACGCAAACCTTTTTTTAGCTGTAGATGATTTTTCCACTATATTCGCGGTATATTCTTTTATATAATTTAAAGAGCTTTGCAATGAAAAAGAATTATCAAAGCAGTCCGTTAAAAAAGACACATTTTCTGTAAGTTTCAGTAAATCTAATTCTTCAGTACTGCACTTCATCATTACACAAATCAAAAAAGAAATCAACTTTATAATTATGTACAACTAATTAATAATAATTTTAAAATATAATCAACATGATTCCATTTGAAAATAAACAAAATATTAATACATAAATATATGACAGTGACAGCCAGCTACTGTTTTCGTTATTTTTTTGTTGTCAAAAGAGAATTGAAAGTTGACAGTCAGCTGCTTTTTGATAATAAGTAGATAACGTCTCTATTAACGGATGGAAACAATTATTATCAATACCCTAATTCCTAAACCATGCTAGTTAAATATAAACAGGTATGAGAATAAAAAATATAGTAAGAGAAACAAAAATTTGTATAAAACCTGTATAACTATCGTGTAAGTTTTACCCCTTACCTAAATTATGAACAATATAAACTTTAAGTTTCTACTCTCTACTACTCTAATACATTTGTAATTTAGATAACTATATCTAGAATTTAAATAGAAAAGATGTTATCGAAAAATAAACTGTACTCTATTTTATTCTGCAGAATTTTCATACAAATTCAAAGTAAATAAGACTATTTTTTTTTCTTAAGTTGGAGAAGTTTTTTTATTGTTATAGTACCTCCCATTTCTTAATCTTAAAAATGGAGACAGATATCCTAATAGTTTGCCACCGCTTACACTTTGGCTGCTGCCCATTATACGAGCATAATATACTTTGATATTCTCAATCTGCGACTTTATATATAATATATAATTATAATAATCAATGCACGCCAGTAAAGGTATAATCATAATTAGTGAAAGGACCAGTACCTAATACAGTTTTTATTATGATTTTTATTATGATAACCGCCCCGTTGGTCGAGTGGTTAGCGCAGACACCTAACGTGTCATGGCGCAACGGGGCTCGGGTTCGATTCCCGGCAGAGACAAGCATTTATGTGATGAGCATAGATGTCTGTGTTTCTGGGTTTGATCGTTTATTAAATATATTCTCAGTATTTATATATGTATTTCTATGTATTTGTATCGTTATCTAACACCCTTAACACAAGCAAATAATTTGCTTACTTAGGGGTTAGGTCAATGTGTGTAATTTGTCCTGATATTATTATTATTATTTCAAACACCAGTTATTAACATATTATATTATAATATGTTATATCCTTATTTTAGAAAAAAAATCAGTCAAAGTCAAAATATTAAATAAATAAAATGACAAAAAACTTTTTTATTATCCTAAACATGTAAAAAACTACATAAACACATTAATCAACGCAGACTGGTTCGAACCTGTGACCTCTAGGACTTTCTCAGTCACAATCTCAGTCTGGAAGATGACAATTTTTACGTTCTATATTTATTTAAAATATTAAACAATCGAAACATGGCTAATATGTTTCGGGACAATTTCAAAACATTTTATTATACGCTTTTAGCATTTTTATAAAAATATTTTAAACAATGTTGTTAAATTAGTTTTACTACGAACGGGATTTTGTGGAAAAGTCATAAAAATCATAGTTGTGTATTCTGCACTGGAGTTACGACAAAAATGATCGAGTGAGAGTCGAACTCGTGCACGAATGGTTCCGTATCATTATATGCTTCAAGTCAAATTTCAAGATTTTAGGTCGATGAAAAGTATGCTTTAGGTTTTGATTGCTTTGCGAGTAGATGTGAGTTTGAAATTATGGGGCCTAAATTGCTGTTTCTTTTGATTGTGTTAACATAGAAGTAATTGATTTGGTTACACCGTCAAGGTACTAAAGACAGTGAGTATTACATATGAATTTCAATTTAATACCTCTAAGCGTTCATAAGGACAACAAAGGGGTAACAAATTTGTAATTATTTTAAAATATCATTATTAGGTAAGTATATGATGTAACAAAAAATGTACAATTTTAGAAAAATTGCGGTAAATTGCAGCATATACGGCTGTATTTCTTTATTGCGTTGGCTTAGAAGCTTGATGCCTTCACGTGTTCTTGAGTAAAAGGGACTTGACAAACGAACGGACGGGCAACAAAGTGATCCCATTAGGCTTTCGTTTTTTTTTATTAGGTACGGAGCCCTAAAATGCATAATGCATGTTATATATTATAATCACAACTGTAGCATACAGACTGCACTTGCGATGCAGAACAAATATCGCGTCGAACAAAACGCAAATGTCGTTGGGCCGCAGTTTACGTATTACCGCATCGCTATAATAATTGTTAATCGATTTTTTACCTTTTTTATAATAAGAATAAAAATATATATATATTATGATAGCAATCGATTCAATAATTAATCTCAAACTTATTTTTTTCTGTCAAAAATCATATTTTGGATCATCTTTAAAAAAATGGCTAACTGTCACTGACTGCTGACCAGTAATATTGGTGGTTTCTAAGAGGATGAGAGTACCTATGTACTTAATGCTTTTTAACCAGCCTTAAAATTATTCTATAATTAAAATGTATCACTGGGTAATATGAAATCAAAATATGTTTTAACATTTTATTAACACCATAAATTATATCTTCTATCTTGATACTTTGTTGTAGATATATATATACATATAAGACCACATTTCACTTTATCACAGCAAAAGCACAAATATTATTCATCACTTACAGGCAAAATCATTTATAAATGTTCATGCCTTTACCAAACAACAATATCATAAAGTAATTTTTGTAGCTGTTGCTTCCTTTCCTTCAGTTAAAGCTCGAGACTCGAGAATATATGTTGCATAGGTAACACCCTAAAAGAAAGATATAATATTGTAATTTGTAAGCTATTTATCTATCACAATAAAGTTTGTATATATTCTTTAAAATGTACCTGTTGTGCAGCTGCTCTTACAAAACCTTCATTAGCTGAAACAGTAAGAGCTTTCACCCTATGCCCAAAATTAAAAATAATTTTGGATCTTAACCTTACATGGCCTCTCACTTTTAAATTTTGTCTTGGGTAATCATCTTGTCCTAAAATAAAATAACTATATTATATAAAAATTACACATAATAAATATTCAGTATTTTTATTCTATCTAACCTCCATAATTATCTTCATATACTCTGATCATTTCCTTTAACTCTGTGGTACGCTGCTTCTCATTTGGACCACCTAATGTATTTACAATCTTCTCAAAATCATTCCATGCAGTTTCACAGCAAATAAGGGTTTTACCTAACAATATAAGTATACTATCAAATGTCTTTATGCATTAAAGTTTAAACCATACTATATATTGAAAAAAAAGATTGGTATTTTTTTATTCTTGTTATACCTTGAAAAAGTTTTTCTAATATGGGTTTAACAGGTCTTTCAGCTTCCCAAGCAGCCTGTTGAGTCAGAACTCCTTGTTGGAACACATAGTTGCAAGAGCCATTAGTCATGTTACTCACAAACGCCATCATAGCAGTCACATCTAGGTTCAGTGTGTTTAGGTCTTTATGCTCCTCTATGCATTGTGATACATCTTGTAATGTTGTTAGAGAACTGTAAAAATAGAAACATATATTTTTAAACAACTTATGTTTGTGATCATATACATTATACAAATGTGCAATTAGAAGTAGACAAAAAATAAATGTTGCTAGAAATAAAAGTTTAACATAGAATGATGTAAAATCTGTATTAAATTCGTAAATGCCTATAAAAATCTAAAAATATGTTTAACAATGTAAAAACAAAGTTATCAAAACTTGTTCTTACCAGAACATACCTATTTTCCATTTGCTCATCCTCACTAGATTCAAAGGGATCATCATAGTCCTCTTCTTGTTTAGAATCAGGCAACACTTCTCCTTTAACAACAACTCCTTTTGACTTTAATTTATTGGCCAGTGATTCTTCTATCCCACTAACAAACTCAAAAACAATCTGTAACATAATATAAATATGACATACTCTTAGTGATATTATTGAAGTTTCAGCAGAAAATAATTACAATAATTAATACATATATATACATTGTATATACAGATTTTTATTAAAATAGACTTACCTTGGGCGTTTGATACATACATGGGTATAATTTGGAACATTCCACATAGTCATCAGCTTGATCCACTATTGAGCGAGACCCATATGATGAATTCCCAGAACTTAATGCTGAAAGAGATCTTGGATTTCTTGCTATAACTAAAAATGTATTTACATTAGGTAATATATGTAGGTATAATATACAAATATAGTACGTTAAAAACTGTCAGCTTACATAGTTAGGTAATACATAAATTTTAATGTATAGCTTTGTTTAGGTGTTGGATTTAAAATCAATCTGATTTATAAATTTAACAAATACAAAATTACCCTTAGTCCATGTTTTTCCATCGTCACTTATAACATCAACTAGTAATTTGCTTTCATTATTAATATGAAATATTTTACACACAGACAAAACACCCTGTCTTGTAGCACAGTCCACCATTGCTTCTAAATGGCGCAAATTTGAACATGACAACTGCTCCTTTTTAACTTTTTTGGCCCTTTGAAGCTATAAAATGTATATATGTATAATAGTCATTCTATTTAAAAGCAATAATATTATGACATCTATTTATTAATAAGCAATGGTATTAATACATATTAGAAACTTTTCATTTTAATAGTATGGTTACCAGATACATAATCACTTTGAAATATAAATATCAATACAAGTTTATAATACCGTAAAAAAAAAGGACAAACTCTTTTAAGGAAGTCTATTTCCTGGCGAATCTTTCTTTGAAGCTTTGGCACTCCGTCAATTTCCTGCATGTTTTCTAGCACCTGGACTAAGTTTTTTCCATGTTTAATTTTTTCATCTACCATATACAGAAGTTCTTCCGTAGTATAACTCATTTCCTTAATGCTTCAGACACAGCATATGAAAGTAAAACCTTATAAAGTGACGAAATGTTGAGTAAAAATTCTTGTAAATTAAAAAAAATTACAAAATGATTTAAAATTTATAATCTCGTTCGTCTTCTGCCTAGTTATACAATATATATTGAAATAAAACTACAAAAATATGTATTAGAGAAATAATTCGTTGATCGATTACTTTTTGCTTTTGTCATGAGCCGTCTGATAAGTTTGAAAGTTTTGACAATTGACATTCGTCTGAAAATGAATTATAAGTAAATTAAAATAGATACTTTAAGTGGTGTCGAAACTATAAGCAACTTGAATGAAGTAAATACCTAGGAATTTACATTTCCTATATGGTGGGCGTTGTTTAATAAGATTATTGATAATAAACACTTTTTTAAATTAGTTCTTATTAAACCAATTGTTGTCCTATTTTTATAGCTGTAATAGTCAAAATAAAATTGAAAAATGGAACAGAGGCGTCACAAATTTAGAGCTTATTGAATAATAATAATATAT
The DNA here is from genome assembly GCA_959347405.1 of Napeogenes sylphis. Lineage (NCBI taxonomy): Eukaryota > Metazoa > Arthropoda > Insecta > Lepidoptera > Nymphalidae > Napeogenes > Napeogenes sylphis. The sequence goes on along the minus strand of OY365788.1, from coordinate 19,937,470 downwards.
CATTCCATCCTTGACTGCATATATGTAATATGTTAAGGTTTACACTTCTTAATAAAATAATGTTATTAAGATTTTCCGGGCTGAGACTTAATGTTACGGGGCTGACGGGGCTTAATGTTATTGTAACTTAGATAAAAAATTGGGTAACAATAAAATCCTTTTTAAAAATTATAATAAATCATTACTCATTAAATCATAAAGGTAGTTTTCCAATTACAGCACTAGAGCGCATTATGCGGCATAATGCTTAACGTTGAATGTTTCAACGACAGCAACGCTTCGCACAATCGAGCACTCTTGAGTTGGCATCGATTGCACGTATCACGCGAAAACATTACTTTTAAGAGTGCTCGATTGTGCGAAGCGTTGTTGTCATTGAAACATTCAATGTTAAGCATTATGCCGCATAATGCGCTCTAGTGCTGTAATTGGAAAACTACCGTTGAAACATTCAACGTTAAGCATTATGCCGCATAATGCGCTCTAGTGCTGTAATTGGAAAACTACCAAAAAATATCCTGTATAAAAATGTATATTTATGTGTATTGTAATAAAAGTATTTATAAATATTTATTTTTATGTATATTGTTATGATCTGTTTAGTCTTATACCATTTTTAAATTTTAGAATTTTAAAATATTTTTTTTATAACATAATTCCTTATATTATTAAGTAAGTATTAAGTAAGTAAGTAGGCTTAATATTATAATATTGTTTCCACTTCTGTCTCCGAAATATTCATGCGTGCCTAGCCTAAATTACCCGCCATTTTTGAGCCATACGTCATGGTCACGTGACTGACAACTAAACAGCCAACCAACAGCCTTATTCTTGTCTAACCAAACTACAGCTTTGAGAAATGGCTGACGATAAAGAAGTGGAAAAAACGGTCGCAGAAGACTTGGTTGTAACCAAGTACAAATTAGCTGGACAAATTGTAAATCGTAAGTGCTACAACAACGTTTTTATAAACTTTTACCCAGTTACAAATTTAGACTTAATCCCTATTGCGCTTTGTGACTATTGCACGCGTGTCATCGCCATGCGGACAATGTGGTGCCGCTTTTATGCAGTATCCAGTAATTTCTAGAATTTGTTCAATTTCTATAACCCTTAGTAACATAAAGTATAATATCCACTTCCAGGTGTTTTAGAACAAGTGATAGCTAAATGTGTGCCAGACGCGTCTGCGCGAGAGATATGTGAATTTGGTGACAAGTTATTGCTTGACGAAACTTCAAAAGTCTTTAAAAAAGAGAAGGATTCGAAAAAAGGCATCGCATTTTCAACATGCGTATCTGTAAACAATTGTATATGTCATTTTTCACCTATACCTAGTGAAACGGACTACACCCTGAAGCAGGGTGATTTGGCTAAGATGTAAGTTTTTTATAATATTAAATCGGTTATATATTGCTATTACACAAAACAACTCGGTAATGAGATTTGCATTGACTACTATCATTGAGGTGGCTAAGTATTTTAAAAAGCTAACCAATTCTAAATTTCACAAAGGGCAGGTCTCTTTTGCTTAGGCTAGCTCTAGACTATAATTACATCTTGCTTGAATGTCACTATATTTTATATTTATTTTCTGACCTATCATCTGAATGGCTCACTCGTCTGTAAGAGACCAAAATAAACCTTAGAACTGAGCACTAGAGTAGTCATAAATTTTTATAATACCTACCTCTTTTGGTTTGTATTACCTTTATTTATCTTACCTAGTAGATTTCAAGAAATCATTTATTTTTCTATTCATATAACCATAAGTTAGGATTTGGTGTTTGTGTGAATTATAATTTTTATGTATAAAATATGAACCGTTTTTATAGAATATTAAGGTTTAATTATGATGATATTTATGTTACTGGGGTTATTTGTTTCAGTGACTTGGGAGCGCATATAGATGGATTTATAGCGGTAGTTGCTCATACAGTGGCAGTAGGAGGGGGAGAAGTTTCAGGAAGAGCTGCGGATGTGCTTTTAGCCGCTCACTTAGCTAGTGAGGCAGCTTTAAGACTACTTAGACCTGGCAATGAGGTAATTATGTGTATTAATTAAGTATTAGCACAATGGAGCTTGGTTTAGATTTCCTACAGGGACAGGCATTTATGTGATGAACATAGATGTCTGTATTTCTGGGTTTGGTTGTTAATTAAATATTTTTTCCCAGTATTTATAATGTGTATTTCTATGTATTCGTATTATTATCTAACACTCTTAACACAAGCAAATAATTTGTTTACTTAGGGGTTAGATCAATGTTTATGTTATCCTGTGTATTGTTATTATATATTAACAAGTTTATTTTGTGTTATTAATGCCATAAATGTTTTTAAAATCAATCAGACTAATCATATCACATTTGGTTTTTCAAAGAAATTCCATCTATTTTCCAGAACTATGCCGTTACTGATGTTGTTGGAAAAATAAGTGCTGAATATGGTTGCAAACCTATTGAGGGCATGTTGTCCCATCAGCTCAAACAATTCCGAATTGATGGAGAAAAAAGTATTATTCAAAATCCATCAGAAGCACAAAGGAAGGAGCATGAAAAGGCAACTTTTGAAACCTATGAAGTATATGCCATGGATGTACTTATCTCTACCGGAGAAGGTGTTGTAAGTAGACAATTTGACAAATCAGTTACTATAAAATTTCTTATATACTAACTGACCCTGAATTCTTTCCATGTTAATACAATATTGATTAGTTTGGCAGTACTCAGGGAAAAGTACAGTAGTAGAAACTCTTGAGTTGATGTGTATTTATGCATATTGATTTTTAATTTTTACTGACAAATCTTTTTCTAAACACTTTTTGAATAGTTGTTGTATGTTCTCATGGTGCATATATTGAATGTTATTCATTTTTAGGGACGTGAAATGGACACTAGGTGTACAATATACAAGAAAACTGATGAAGTTTACCAGCTCAAGTTAAAAGCATCTAGGATGTTCTACAGTGAGGTAAAATCTATTTTTATAATATTTTTTATCCCTAATACTGTTTTTCAATATCACTGTTGATATTGTTATTATATTTTAGGGAAGATTATAGTAATGAGTTTGAGCCAACATATTATGTGATATGTTGGTATATATCATTACAACAGATTTTTAAAACTTAATTGTGCTTTATCAACAAGTTATGCAGTAAAAAATATCAAATATTTTAGTTCTACTAGTGTACTAGTAAAATTGTGTAGGTGGTGTATTGTTACAAATCTATTGACTTGAAAAACTTCTCTATTATGACTTCATTATTTTATTGCTCTAATTTAATACTTTTTTTTATGACTGGTTCAGTCATAATTTTTATTTTCTATTGCAATAAATAACTGTGTTTGGTCTATTTAGGTAAAAAATTTGCCATACGTGAAATGAGTATGTAATCCAAAAATATCATGGCTTAACTTTCTAGGTCCGCAACAAGCATGGTTCAATGCCTTTTAATTTAAGAACCTTTGACAAAGAAACAAGTGCAAGGCTGGGAGTAGTTGAGTGTGTCAATCACAAACTTATTGAGCCATTCCAGGTATTACTTTTATTCATTCTAATTATTAGCAATGAATAAGATTAATAAATAATTCGATATATTTCTAAATTTTTATTTTCAACTCAAAATTGACATAATTTTCTTAGAATTATATTCATAGTAGTAACCTGGCATATTATAAGTTTTCAACTAATCCTATTTGTAGGTGCTATATGAAAGACCTGGTGAATTGGTAGCTCAGTTCAAGTTCACAGTGTTGTTATTACCTAGTGGCACCCACCGTATCACTGGCCTACCATTTGACAAGGCCCTGTGCAAGACTGAACGCACTATTAAGGACCCTGAACTGAATGTGAGTATCGGTAGACAATAAGTCACAGTAGAAGTGTAATTTTATAAACATAATACATTATTTATAATAAATCTTAATTGAAACTTATTCAAAAAAGGAGTTTAAAACTCCCTGTTATCTTTCAAAACAAAGGTCATCAGTGGTTTGTTTTGAACAAGCACAGGGTATAGTAAAAGATATTTTTTTGAGCTGATTTGTGTTATATTCACACTTTAGTTTGAACAATTTCGACATAGTTCTTTTACTAAAAATATTATTTTACCATTTTATGAATGAAAATAACAAAAAACTTATTTATGCACAGGCTCTCCTTAATTCATCCGCAAAGTCAAATAAAAAGAAGAAAAAGAAAACCGGTGCTGAAGAAGCCATGGAAGTTGAAACAGCTGCTTAGTATTTGAATTTAATAATGCCCAAGGACTCTAAACAAATCAGCTTTCCCGACCTACCATGGACAATATTACTGGTCACAACATACAGTGATTGAAATAAGCAATAAAATAGCTTATCCTTTTTATATGGCTTATGAGTGTTTTAACTCCCAAGTGTTCACTTCAAGCTATAATTATCGAAATTGTTGTTAATGTTTAGATGTTTATTTACAAAATTTTCAAGCATTAGTAACAGATTAAGATTCAATTTTAATACATCTGTATGATTGATGTGTGATGTTTCAAATCCAGAAAAGTTTATAAGTATATACTTGCATTGTTAAAAAGGATAATGTTTATAACATCATATTTTTCTGTTGATTGTCATTTTTTTTATTTACGTATGAAACAGCATAATTTATAATAATAAAAACTAGACCATTCCCTAGAGACTTGTTGGTTTTGTTAAATACAATTTGAATGTGCACAAAAATTATTAATGCATATACTTTAACACAGTGCAATTTAGTATATGTATTTTGGTAATTACTATTATTTTGATGTTTTCAATAGTTCATTATATATCTGAATGCTGTAATTTCGATTACAAACATTTCGATTTAGGATAATAAATTTTTAAATGTTTGTAAGCACTATGTGAACACTTCAAAATGATAGTATGTCTAGTGTTAGTTCCATAATCAGAATTCTTAAGTGTTTCTAAGTATAAATAATGTGTATTTGGTACATAAAAATCTTTTAAGTGCTTGTGAATCTTGAGATTTGGAACTAATTTTACATGGAATTATCAATGTGTATGTGACAATGTAAGAACGGAATAAATCGAACTACCACAAACCTTTGTGGCTTGTTTTGTAATTGATATTTTTATTTATTATCCCTCTAAATAAAATAATAATAATAGTGACAACCAATGAGTAAAAGCAATTTAACATAACATCTAATTTTGCTTAATTTAAATACTACAAATACAATTGTCAAGCAAGCTGCATAAAAGCATGACTAGCTAGCAAAGTGGATTGGAGGTGTGGACCTGGATGACATGACAAAATTTAAATCATGTAATTATAAATGATCCATTTTAATTAAACATTGAAGTGCATCATTGAAAAGTAAAATTTTCAAACTCAATAAAAAAACTTCTCCATAAGGGTAGGCTATGTACATTCTTTCGTAAAATAAATATACTACAATAAATTTACCTATACATACAATATAAGGAGAATTATAGTATATCTGTGATTTTATAATCTTATAATTTTGTATATAGTTATTATCGTAATACCAAGATGTAAAATATTTATTGCCCAACTAATATGGTTCTTTAGGGTAATCTATGCAACGGCATGAGTATCTTTAATTCTGAAAATAAATAAAGTTTAGAATGTCTGAAATAAGCCACTGGCAAAAGCTAAATAACCAACATTTTGTGGCTGAGCCTAGCTCACTCTCAAAAACTGTTTTATGGAAACTTATGGCTATGTTTTTTAAAGAGGATGACAGTCAAAATCCCAAGCTCTCCTTGATGTTATACCCATATCCTATCTTCCGATACACATCCTCAAGAGTGGTAAGACTAAAAGTTTGGAAAAACAAACATTAATTATTGATAACAGGGTGACTGGTAAACCATCAGGTCTACCTGCCATAACATATGTATAATTTGAAATTGATGTTCTATATTATACATTCAAAGTAATGAATATTGTCTCCTTACTTTAATCATTCATTATTATAAAATAGTATTCCATTCTTATTTCCTTAACTTAACAAAAAAAGATAATTGCAAAAAACAACAAAAATATTTTAACTATCTCTTAACTCTTGGCTAATGGAAATACATTAGAAAAATTAAAATTGTAAATACAATCAAAACAATCAAAACACATTATAAACATTAATATTTATTTAATAATTTAACATAATGTTTCCTACAAGACAAATCACTTCTCTGTTACTTGACTAGAACTTGGTTCTACTGGTTCTATTGCAGCACTTATGAAATCATAGGTCTTGGTTGCAGCATCTGTGGCATGTGTAGGTAGTTCTATGAGAAACTTAAATGTAGCTTTTACTCCACTGTTCCAATAGTACTTGAATAAGTATGTCACTCTATCATTAGAGGGCATTGGAGGAAGCTGAAAGTTTAAGCTGATTAGGTGGGAGATGATTATTTGTTACAAATAAACATGTGCTTTGCAAAGTATTAGAGCCTATCATAAAAACCAAAGCCTTTGTACTAAGAGATCTAATGAGAACAGAGGTATAATGTCTATTTCAATTAATATACAAATAATGAGAATATTATTGGTCCAAGTCTGGTTGATGAAAGGTAAACATTTAAAAGAAATCTTCATATAATAATATTTGTAATATTATCTTAATATTTGTAAATAACAATTGATAGGATAGTAAGAAAAAAATAAGACTCAATGGATTATTTCCAATAATGGAAAGTAGATCTTCATGCCATGACACAAACGTGCGGTTGGTACTTTATTTTGATTTAAAAAATTAAAACTGTGATTACCTCATATGGTACCTGCTTTTTTAATTCGCCTACATAAGGAGAGACACCATGTTCTAGTTCCTCATACAATTTAGCTGTAGTCGAACTATCTTTCCATACTCCTTTATCAATAGTATAATATACAGCGGAGCCAAGAATAGCGGATTTAAAACCAAACCTAAAACCAAATAGTATATCAATTGAAGATATAATGGATTAGAAAACTAGAAGTATAGATACAGCAATAACAAATAACCCAAGGACATACTTCAACATTTTGGCTATATTTTCTTAATCGTTTTACAAGAATTATATAATTTCAAGTCGATAAAAACATATCTAAATACTCAACGATTCACGAGTATTGTGACAATTGGTAAATGCCATAAGTAATTAACACAGCCAACTGAAACTTATAGTACTCTGTGACTGAAACTACTTAGTAAGAAAAGTAGAGAAAGGGACTATGAACTAAGTGTTCGTAAAAAGCAACATATTCATGCCGTCACTGGCATGTGACGCTATAAAAAATGCATACATAAAAATGTTTTATATAATTATTTTAGACTTTACTTGGCGAATTAAATAACACCGAGGTCTACTTTTGTTTAATAATAAAATGTTAAGTAATAATACTCAACAGGTACATAGGGTAAACAGACAGTCATTGGACAGTTAAGCAAATAATATACTTTGAAGATTTTTTTTCCTTCGACTATTTCACTATCTTAGAAACTGTATAGATATTTTGAAACTAGGTTAAATGAGCTACCATAAAAATCATTTAAAAATCTTAACACTTGTGAATAATTGTAAAATATCAGTAAATTAAAAAATATGAACAAAAAACACAATCATTGGACAAAATTTATAATTATTGGACAGTTGGTAACAATTATTGGACAGTCTTTGAATATAGCGAAATAATAGATAAACATGTAATAAAACATCATAAGAACATTTTGTTTACTATTAATAGTTTACTTTTTTTATTTTTTTTTCTAAATCATAAAATATTCATTACTTAACACCTAAAACTAAATAGTATGCAAATGATTCATCACTAAACTTTAATCAGTCTTAATTATTGGATATCATGAAAATTTAAGGAAATAAAATTTAAGGAAAAAAATATAGTTAAAGTAAAACTTAAGAAACATAACAACTTGAAGTTATTATTTTGAACTTTTTGGTCATCAAAGAAATTAAAGTAAATAGAAAAATAGCTAGAAACACATTAAAATTTTTAGAATTCTCTTTTTTGGTACATATCAAATAGCATCTTAGTCTCTTAGTCGATGGTTTTATTAGCTGGATCGTAAGCACATTCTTCCAAGCTTAAATCATCATCATCATCATTATTGCTCATGCACTGTAACGAAGGTGGCACACGATTTGGCCGCGGATTTTCCTCAATAAATTTGGATAAACTACATTGCAAATTTTCATTTTTTAAGGGAAAGTCCATCATCATTAACTTTTTAATCCAAAGTTTCAAGATATATTCTTCATCTGTTATTAAAACTGGTTGGGGTGTGAAGGAAGTCCTATGATCAGAATTTTTTAATTTAAAATGCAGAATCTTTTTTTCGAATATCATATTTTCTAGCAATTTCTCTTATCTTCGGGTTTTTAGTTTCTCGTATTTATTTGAGTGCTAAATTCATATTGTTTGGGTCATAATTTTTCTTTCTATTTTTGAGACTCAAAATTGTAACCAAACAATTATTGGACACAATAAGTGACAGTTATTGAACGCTGTCCAATAACTGACAAAATAGTCCGTGATATTTGAATTTGAAATTATAATTATAACGAATTTAAGGGCTATAAAAATTAAAGTAAAAAAAACGTAGAAATTCTAATTTTTGAAAAAATATAGTTATTGGACATTGTCCAATAATAGTTTTTTTTTAAATTGTGGTGTACAATCACTGGACGGGTTAAAATACCTTCAAAATATAATATTTATAAGTTAAAAATCATTTTATCATGTAAATTATAACATATCCTACCAATCTCCAAACAGCCAAAACAATAACATTCTCCACTAAGAAAATATCGTAACAAAACACTTGACTCAACCTTATGAAAAAAATAATTTTTCAAGACAATTGTCCGTTTCCGTGATAGCCGCTAGGGAATAATTATTTTGACACTTTGTTATTGCCATCTGCTATAAGAGGTTTGAACTAATACAATGCTAAGTATTCATAGATTTTATCAATAACTATAGATGTCACTCTTTGCTTGTTGTTTTCTTATTTTTTGAAAAACAATAGCGACTGTCCAATAACTATCCAGTGTCCAACGACTGTCTGTTTACCCTATTAAAAACATATTAAATCCAAAAATTGCAACTGGCAAGCTTTTGCAAGTACAGTTGACAGCAAAGTATGCTGAGCTGAGCAAACAGTAAACTGCATAAATCATAAATCATAATACAAAAATATTATATTTATTCCGCAAATAGTATTATAAATTAGTCATTACATAATTATTCCATATTTATATATATAAATAAAATACTTAGTAAGTTAATTGTATTGTAATACCGACCAATATTATTCTTTCTAATAATATAATCAAAAATTCAAATAATCGCAGGAATTCGATAAAGTATATTTTAAAACGATGAAGTATATTTTAAAACTATTGGACAGCATAAACCGCTGTTTAATACCGAAACTAGCAAAAAATTTTGATGAAAGTGAGAACCATCCAGAATTTGATATTCGAAATAATAATTTAGATACAAATTTTAAGTCACTTGAACAATATTTAGGGGACTTGGATCTAGCAAACACTAAAGAAGCTGCTACTATAATATCATGGTTACTTATATTATATAAAGAACTGGATTGTGAATGCCCTTGGAATGGAGATAAATCAAAAGAATATTCTAAAAAGTTAAATATTTACTTTGAACTTCTCTGTGGCTTGAGGCTAGATAATATCTTGCATGAGAACAAAGGTTTCAATGTACAAGAAATATTGGATGTATGTTTAGAAAATTTGCACAGAAAATTGACATATGAAGATTTCAAAAAATATCCTGGACAGGTTGAAGTTTATTGCTCATTATCAAAAGATCTAAGAGTATGTATCCATTAGAGTACCTTACACACTTCTTGCAAAATAACTTACCATGATGTTTCATATATTTCTTATGCTCTGTTTATAGAGATTTCAAGCTGGGGTAAGACCATTAAAGATATTTCCCGCATCATTACTCTTGATTGAAGATTACATAAATACAAATAAAAGCAAAGGTCTAATATGCTGTTTGTCTATTTTGAGGTGTTCGGTTGGTATAGGCATCTTTAATTTATTTTTAAAAACTTAATTACAAAAAAAGAGAGATATAAAGTGTTTATCCTATATCAGTTAGTGCTTTAACAATTTTTTTTTTTCTTATATGTTGAATATTATTTTAGAAACCTATAGATTTTGAGGGTGGTAATTATTATGAAGTCATCTATAGGAGTTTGAATAAAACATTTATTGAGAAGGATGCAGATATTACAAAATTGACTCATGCTTGCCTTTTGGAGCTATGTGAAATTTTTCCTTCCGATTTGAAGGTACTTTACTTAACTTGAACATAATTTATAATAAACACATTAACAGTATATATTTTTAATTCTAGGCTGAAAAGCTTGAGGAAATGTATACTGGGATATTGGATCAATTAATGACTGAAAGTAACTTATATAGAAAAGCAGAATGTTTAAATTTTACAAAATATATTATAGAGATGCATAAAGTAGAATGTGTCAGTGAAAAAAGTTTTAAATCAATAATATGTGATAGTTTAGATGTCTGCACCAATGAGGCAGTGGCTGATATACTTTTAAATAAAACTTTGAAGGTAAAATAATGTCTATACAGTGCTTTAATATGTTATTTATTTATATTCTTTATTGTATACCACATAAAAAAAATACATTTAAACAATTACAAATAAAAACAGGGTAGTGCACATAGATAGGTGGCTAAAAGTTTTAAACATTGTAAACATACATAAAAATAAATACACATTAATACATAAACATAAGAATTAATTATACACATTAGTAATAAACTTAATGATAACATTAAATAATAATAAAAAATATTATATATGTTATAAATAAATATATATGTTGCAGTGTCTTGAGGAGTGGATACAGTATTGTTGGTGTGTATGGAAGTTCTCTTCAGATTATAAGATGATATCTATGCTGTTCAAAGTCTTATATGTGTGCAAAGATAACAACATGGCTTTACACATAGAGAAGCTTATAGTAACTCTTATATCTTTGTGCAAACCTGATGAAAAGAAACAAATTCTAAAAAACTTTGAGAATGCTTATAAAATAAAAAGTGTACATTTTAGAAACCAGATAGAAGCAATAAAACAAGAAATTAAAACTTAGAAATGATATTTATTTCAATTATATTATATGCATTTTTTGTCCTTTATTATAAGTATGTTAACTATTTATTTCATACAAAATATCACAAACTTGGTCAATACTAGGCCTACTTTTTCTGTTTTGAGCCAAACAGTTTTTAGCTAGATAATAAATTTGATTAGCTTTTTCCCAGTTTCCAACAATAGGGTCCAGTAAAGGCACAATGTCATTGTTGGTAGTGTTCTCTTCAACAAAATGTTTTATATTTAAATTTTCACCATTATGTGTTACAATAGGTTTTAAACCTGTAAGTAGTTCTAATAAAACTATTCCAAAGCTGAAAATGTCAATTTTTTGAGTGATAGTTCCATGTAATCCTTCTGGTGCCATATAAGCTGTTGTCCCCATAGGAGCAGTTGTCATAAAAGTTGAGTCATATTGCTTTGCCAGACCAAAGTCGCATAACTATAACAAAATAAAAATATTATTTACAAAAATAAAATACGAATAATACTTATATAGAAAAAAAAACTTAAAGCACCTTAGGTACACAGTCCCTTGTTAGGAGAATGTTAGCAGTTTTGACATCACCATGAACAAAATTCTTTGTAGTATTCTGAGAATCTATTTCACTATTAACTTCTAAAAGTTCACTGCTTTCTTTACTGCATAATTGTTTTTCACTTGTATGTAAATATTTTAAGCCCTCAGCTGTACCAATAATAATATTCATTCTTTGAGTTTCATTCAACACTTTTGCAGCAATATTTTCTTGTAAAGAACCACCATAAATGTATTCACATACTATACAAGGAACTGGACCATCTTTGGCAAATCCAATAATAGGAACAATATTGCAATGTCTGAATTGAGAAAGATATTTAACCTCAGCATTAAAAACTCTCATGGTAATATCTTGTTTTTGATGCATTGCTAGATGACTGTGTGCTTTTTTAATAGCTAGGATGCCATACTTTGGATGATTACCAACAAAAACATCTCCAAAACCACCACTGCCTATTCTCCCTTTTGGTCCGTTAGAATCAAATTTTTCACAAAAGTTGCCTGTTATAGATTGTAGTTCATCGTAATTAAATTGAATCAGTTTTCTATCTTGTAAAATAGCACTGTCAATTCCTGTTATTATATCAATATTTGGAAAAGATATTTGATAATTATTGGGGTATTCAACTGGCTCAAAACTAGTATTGCTAACTCTGCTCACAGTTGAACTTTCTATGTAAGAGGAATCAATTACTGCAGGCAAAGTTGACTCAATACTTATAGTTTCAGATTTTATCATTGCACTCAAGTCTGGTATGTTTGGTTCCGATATTTGGGTTTGTTCATGCAACTTAGAAAATTTAATCAGGTCAGAATCCGATTTTATCTGGGTTGTAGTCTTTTCGTCAATAGAATGTTGTATTGTGTTAAGTGGCAAGTCCTTTAAGTTTAATTTAGAAAACTTTATCATATCACTAGCAGACTTAAGCTGCCTAGTTGTACCATTACACATTTCATGCGCCCTTGTTGAATCGTTGATACTATTTTGCTTGGTACTTTCATCTAACATTTCTGTAACATTCATAGTAATGGGTGCTGCTGGGCCATATAAAGGACGTTCTGGTTTTGAATCTATAATTAAGAGATAAAATATTTGTAAACTATCAATAATGTATTAATAGTTTTTAGAACTACATATATATTACTACTATAAAAAGATTGGGAGATAATGGCATACCAAATCAAAAAATTCTTACCATTCAACATTTCAGCAATAACGTCAGCAGCTCGAAACATTTCAGCTTTGGATAAAATATCTTTAAGAGTGTTAAGAGTTGGTCTGACAATACCTGATGTGCCCCACTCATCTAATAGAATTTCGGTACATTTTTGATTACTAGCCTTTGCCTCTTCTTCAATTAGACTGGTGAGAGTATAAATCCAATAAAATTATATTATTTAAAAGTATACATATTATTTATTCACAATATACTTTAATTCAGTTATGTAAAGAAACCCAGAACCAGTTGGGACACCCAGAATAAGCATCATAAGGAAAACTTACCGTATATGTTCATTGTTGTACTTCGGTTCAAAGTAATTACTATCAAGGTTTTTTGGAATAATAGACATAACTCTCTTCCAATCATTGTCAATTTCTAATATATTGATAATATTACAAAGATCGTCAGCAGGAAGTTTCCGAATCTCTACATGTTTATTTATTTCCATGTTTTACTATTGTAAAATGGTAGCTAAACAAATACGTATATAATAGCTATAAACATTAAAATATAATATTAACTTTTATGGAATTATGACCCTTCACCTGTTTCGATAACAACTTTCATAACAAAACTTATTATTTTTTATGGTATTCCCAATGAAGATTGTCGACTGACTTTAAAAAGTTGAAGTACAATAATAGTAGAGCTGTTACAAACCGTATGTATTCGTTACAAAAGTACTCCGTCTTCGATACTGAGTAACGGGTGCGCCATCTAGTACCGAGTAACGAAACGTTACTCAAGAATTTCGTTACTCGCATCTTTCGTACCATCGGTACTAGGCACTTATCCTGTATCAGTTCATGCGAGTAACGTTGATGCGTATTGCATGTAATCAAAGTTCAAACGTTGCTTGATCGTGCTCCCTGAGGATCCTCCCAGCTGCGTCCTGTGCGGACAGAAGGGCCACCCCGCGAATTATCGCGGTTGCCCCAAAGCGCCGCGCAGGACACAGCCGGCAAGGCATCCTCCTCGATTCGTCCAGCCTCCATGGGCTCCTCTAGTCCCTAGGAGGCCAGCGGCCTTTCAGGCATCCCAGGCCCCTCAGGCACCCGCGAACGCGATAGCGAACGCTTGGGTGAAGCCTCCGAGGATCATCCCACAGCCCGTCCCACAGTCGTTGCCGCCGCCGCCGGTTTGTAATACCACCGACGGAGTTGCGAATTCGCTCGCGTGCGTCACGAGCCTGTAACACCGAATCTATTACACCGAAGAGCTCCTAGTCTTTTCGAACGAAATGAGGGATTTCGCGCGGAACCCTCCCGCGAGGATGGAAGTGCTCCTCAAGCACGCCGTCCTAATCAAATCGATATACGAACACACGATGTCAATATGATGACATCGCGTGGAAGGGTAGAACCTCGCTCTCTGACTGTCATTACATTCAACGCGAACGAGCTACTTAAGCAGATAGATCTAGTGCGAGACTTCGTGGTCACGTACCAGATTCAGTCTTGTTAGTACAAGAGACCTTTCTGAAGCCGTGTAATCTTGATCCGCGCATCGCGAATTTCCGTCTCGTTAGGAACGATAGGGCAACCGCGAAGGGGGGAACCATCAACTACTACAGAGGGTCTCTTCATTGCACTTCGCTCGATCCGCCCCAACTAGTTAACGTAGAAGTGTCATTATGTCTGCCTGGACGGGAGAGGGGGGTGACCTCTCCCGCCCGTTATAGGCCTACGAGGTGAGGGTGTCCCTAAGTTGATCGGGGCCCCTCGCAGGGGGTTCCGCCGGGGCGTCACGGTGAGTGCGAAAGCGATCCCGTGGCGTCCCACTAAGGCGATGAGGTCATCCGTTAGTTTTTTAGTTCGTTTTTTACTGGCCGGTTGCTCGTTTCCGGCCCAGTGGAAAGAGGCCATAGTAATAGGGTTCCATAAGCCGGGCAAACCCCGGCATCTGCCTAGTAGTTACCGTCCCATTAGTCTTCTTAGTTCCTTAGGGAAAGTATATGAGAGAATCATCCTCTGTAGACTTAGATCGGAAGTCGAGAGACTCAAAATCATCCCAAATGAGCAGTTCGGCTTTAGAGCCAACCATTCATGTTCCCATCAGGTGCAACGCCTCACGGAGCACATACTGATAGGGGCCACTGTGAGGGCCAAGAAGCAGAGGACAGGAGCGCTCTTCCTCGATGTAGCTAAGGCGTTCGACAGGGTCTGGCACAATGGACTGGTGTACAAGCTATACCAGTTCAAGGTGTCGGACAGACTCGTACTCATCATACGGGACTACCTGTCGAATCGCTCCTTTCGCTACAGAGTGGAAGGCGTTCTGTCAACTGCCGCCCCATCAGGGCGTGTGTCCCCCAGAGTTCAGTTCTCTCGCCCATCCTCTACTCCATCTACGTTAGCGATATTCCTAGGCCGCGATCTAAAGTGCACCTTGCCATGTACGCGGACGATACCGCGCTTTACACATCCTCTAAGGATCACTGGGAGATATACCAACGTCTCCAATCCGCAGTCGACTCCCTCGAGAGTTGGCTGCGGAAATGGCAGATCGAGGTAAACCCTGAGAAGAGCGTTTCGGTGCTCTTCGAACGGGGCCCCCCAAGGATCCTCCCGCGAATCAAACTCTTTGAAAGACCGATACCTTGGAAAGACGAGGCAAAATACCTAGGAGTAACGTTAGATAGAAAGTTAGTTTTCACTACGCATATTAGGACCGTTCGTAGCAGAGCGGCCTACATATTAGGTCGTTTATATCCGCTGTTAGGCAAGCGGAGTAAAATGTCCCTTCGCAATAAGGTGACACTTTACAAAGCTTGCATACGTTCCGTCATGTCCTATGCGAGTCCCGCTCTTGCGCACGCTAATCTGAAACCCCTTCAGGTGATTCAGAACAGGTTTACACGGATTGCAACCGGGGCGCCGTGGTTCGTACGCAACATCGATCTTCATAGAGACTTAGACCTTCCGACCATCGCTCAGTACTTCAAGGGGCTTTCCCAAAAGTACTTTGAACGTGCTGAGCGAACCCACTGGTGGCTGACGCCGCAGAGTATAGACCACGTAAGACTACTCTAGGCAGAAAAGGAAGACCCAAGTCGGTACTCGTTGACCCCGACGACGCGTTCACAGAAGGTAATAACGTGTACGCGTAGGCATAAGTGACACCACACAACATACAGACACACATTGTCTATACCGGTATAGACGAGGTTCCAACTGAGTAAGTGCTCCGTTGCTACGGCGTTCTGCCGTCGGAGAACGCTAGTGTCCAAATTTCCTTAGCTTCCCTCCTGACTAACGACGCTCCGAGCCGAGGTCTGTGTCTCAATCTGAGACGCCCTCGGGACGTCGATCCCCATAGGGACCCATCTGGCCCCCCGTTTTAAGGGCGGGTCTCCTGACCCACCCGCTCTCCCGGTGACGCTGTAATAGCCAAGAGTGCTAACAGTATAGACAGAAAAAAAATGCCTGATCGTATGTTTTACGAATGCGGGCTTTATGAATTTGGTCAAATAATAAAATGTAATAATTCTAGAATAACTTATACATTATTCTGGTTCATAGTACAAATACAACGTCAAACTACACAAATGCGACAAATCGAGTCGTACGAAGCGATTCGTTAATCTAACATCTGTCATCTAACATACATAGCATGTTATGAGGTATCAGAAGTAACGAGTAACGTAACGTATACAATAGTAACGAGTACTAATAGGAAAAGTAAAGAATACATACGGGTACCCATTTTTTCGTTACTTTACACCTCTAAATAATAGTAAATATAAGAAATAGAACAACTAAATATATTAGGACTGTTGATGCCAAGTCGATTTATTTTAGAAATAAAATTTTAAACTCTGATGATAAGATCAAAGCAACGTGGGATGTTATATCTAGTGTTTCTGGGAAAACTAGGGCTATTCATGGACCTATTAAGCTAAAAATGTATAATATTGAAATAAATACAGATTCAAATGTTGCGGCTACTTTTAAGACCTTTTTTAAAGAAATTCCTGTAACAGTCACGCGGCATTTAAATTCTTCACCATTTGATGCATTCGCCGAATTGACTAATAACGTAAGAGTCAGTGACAAATGTTTTGTTTTTAAACCTGTTTCATCATATGAAAATGTTAAAACGTTTAGAAACCTAAATATGAAAAAACAGGGGATCTCTGGGGTATGTCAGTTAAATTACTTACCACTGTTATAAATGACATTGCTTCCGAATTATCCTTAATTTTTAACAAATGTATTGAAACCGGTACTTTCTAAGATTTAATGAAAAATTATTATTTTTCATTAAATCTGGGAAATTACTTTACTAAGTAGTTCCTTTGTTTAAAAGTGCCGATAGACTTGAACCGGGAATTTATAGACCAACATCTATTTTGCCTACCTTCGAAAAAAATATTCTCAACCAAATGACAGAATTCGTTTACAGCAATAAAATCGTGCATAGTAAACAATTTGGTTTTACCAAAGGCAAATCAACAACTGATGCGGGTGCCACGCTTCTTAAACACATTTACAACGCATAGGAGAAGTCACAGAATGCAATCGGGGTGTTTTGTGATTTATCTAAAGCCTTTGATTGCGTAGACCATCAAACATTACTATGCAAACTTAACCACTACGTTGTGCGTAGTGCAGCGCTTGATCTTATTGCCTCTTACCTAAATCAAAGAGTTCAGACGGTTGATGTAAATAATTGTAAATCGGCTGGTTTTCACCTAAAAATGGGTGTTCCACAAGGATCTATTCTTGGCCCCATTTTATTTTTACTCTATATTAATGATTTGCCCTTTTATGTAAAAGGACTATGTGACATTGTACTTTTTGCTGATGATACCTCGCTCATTTTCAATATTGATGGTAATAAAGCTAATTTTGACAAAGTAAACAGTGCTCTGTCACGTGTTCTTTATTGGTTCGAAATTAATAATTTGGTCTTAAATACTAAAAACACTAAATACATGGAATTTACACTTCCTTATGTCAAAAGTCAAAATTGTAGTTTACTCCTTAACAATGAAGTGTTAGCACTGACTGACTCAACAATTTTCTTAGGTATAACTTTAGATAAAAAGCTCCAGTGGAACCCCAATCTCTCAACACTCGCTGGCAAACTCACCTCTGCCGTCTTTGCAATTAAAAAAGTAAGACAATTAACAGATGTTAATACGGCTCGACTCGTTTATTTTAGTTATTTTCATAGTATTTTGTCTCACGGTATTTTATTATGGGCCAGTGCTGCCGAAATGAATTCTATATTTCTTTTACAAAAAATATCTATACGGGTTATTTGTAATCTAAGAGCTAGAGACTCCCTAAGAGATGTTTTTAAAGAAATCGGTATACTTACGGCCGCTTCTCAATATATTTTTAATAATATATTATATATACGTCAAAATTTAAATACTTATACTAAAAACAGTGACAGACATACGATAAATACAAGAAATAAAAATAAACTCGTAACGCCTAAATTTCGACTTCAAAAAGTTAACAAATCCTTCATGGGCTTCGGTGTACGCATATGTAATAAGGTTCCACAAGATATTTTAAATCTTCCTTTTCTTAGTTTTAAATCTAAAATTAAAAGCATACTATTAAATAAATTTTATTATACAATTCAAGAATTTTTGGATGATCGAAATGTATGAAACTTGGGTCATTGACTCATTTGCAGGGTTTATGTTATAATGTGTTATTCAAACATTGTTAAATTTCATTTAAAAAGAGCAACTGTTGAGTTTTTGGTCAGCTCTTCTCAGCAGAACAGCATTCCGAGCTGGTGGTAGCTTACTCACAGACTGACTATACTGACCAATTTAATGTAATTGACTATTCAAAAGTGCGTGTAAATGCCTACTTGAATAAAGATATTTTGAATTTGAATTTGATATTTTTTAAAATATCGATGTTTCGATATATCGATATTTATAAATATATCAATATCGGGGTTAAATATTAAAAAAAAAATAAATATCGATATTTCGATATATCGGTTTTATTTAAAATAATTATTGTAAGTCAGCAAAAAAAAAAAAAAATATCTATACAATTTATAGTCCTGTATATTTATTAAACAAATTGGTCATATACATGATGGTGATTAATTGTTAAGTGAGTTGCAAAATTTGTTGTATTTTCGCTGCTTTTATATTGTTTCCCGCATAAGTTCTTAAAAACACTTCTTACATCAACTTTTAATTTAATTTAAATACGTCCATATAATAGAAGAATAGGTTGAAGAAGAAATATTTTGAATAAAGTAAATTTTCATAACCTTCTTTTTTATCTTTGCTCAATGTTATAGTGATATCAAATATCAATATATAATTTCAATTTGATACTCTACAAAGACGATATTTTCCACTCCTATATAGTAGGTACTCCATCTAATATTTTTTATACCTTACACTTTAGAGGTATATCCATAAAATATTTTTTTAAGATAAGAAGTAAACTAGGAATAGAGAAAAAACTTAATATAAATTATGTTATAAAATATAGTATACAGAGTTTACAATCGTTGTATAGATTAATTACTGTACATAAATATAATAAAATTAAAATTTGTTTCAAATAAATATCGACCACGATATCTGAATTTCAGTATCGAACTATCGATATATCGTTCCAAAACGTATTAGTAATAAATATCGATATATCCAAGAAAAAATATCGATATTTCGATATATCGATATTTTATCAACAGTCAGAAAATAGATAGATAATACCACAGAGTTCTATAAAGATAATACTCTATTGACATTTGGTCAACTTGTAAGTTGTAAGTTATTTGTGGACTGTGAACCAATAGCTCAAATATTATTGTTATAATTAAATAGACTTCCCATTATTTATATTATGTCTTGTATTTCCTAATATTTTAATTGGAACTTTTTGATTTACCCTTTGAACAACATATTGGTAACAATGTCAATTAAAAAGTGTTGTGTACCCAACTGTAAAACAACTCGTAAGTAACTTATTTTATTTTTAATACCTTGATGTAAATATTAAAAAAAACAGATAAAATGATATGTATAAAGTAAGTTAAAGAGAGCTTAGTTTGTAAAATAAGACGATATAATTAATACCACGCCACTAAAAACTGTATAATATTATATTGTTTTAATAGCATTGTATTATTTGTAACTGAGAAATATTTATTTAGTTTCTTATCGAATTCTCAAAGACTACACTACACTACAAAATACACTTTCTTAGTTACTATTCCAGATTATATTAGGATAAAACCAGTTCTATCATTAAAGTATTAGTAAATTACTATAGTGTTACTACAGTTCACATATACATATATATATATATATAGCCTAATTGTCTAGTATTTGAAATATGTACATTTATTTATTTATTTACATGTACTTATATTACTATGCACATACAAGTATTTATTTAAGAATTACTATAACATTATATAGTATTTAATTTAATTAATATTATTTAAACTATTACTATATTATAGTGTTATATATTTATAGTGTTATTTATATTTGTTTGTATATTTAATTATCTTATTTAAACACTAACAGTATGCATATGTATATGTATATATATATATATATATATATATATATATATATATATATATATATATATATATATACATATATACTATTAAGTGATGATATAAGAATAAATTTATATGTAATCAAGTATTAGAAAACTTCTAAATATAGAAAAGTAGTTCTTATTTCTGGGTGGGGAAATTTTTAATAATAAAGTTAATATTTTGCAGGATTTGAAAATGTTATGCATGTATTTCCTAATCCATATAAAGATGTTGAGAGATTCAAATTGTGGAAAACAGCCATTGGAGGTTCTATTTTGTCTTTAGATACTGAAACAATATATACTAATCGTACAGTGTGTCATCTTCATTTTGAATCAATTTACCACACTCGAAGCAAAAGGTTAAGCCCTAATGCAATTCCTACGATACTTTTATCAGGTAAGACATATTGTAATCTTTAAAAAAAATATAATTATTTATTTTAAATATGCATGCAGCTTGCAATATATATATATATGTCGGTTATGTCATGAGTATAGGACATCAAATGACTTCGAAACGCAAGTGTGAAGTTAGCGCACTTAGGCAGAGTCTATCCTCAGTCGGTTCGATTCCGATATAAGGGGTGAACATCATGATTAGAGCTCTGATAATTTGGACCTCGAGCTGACAACAAGTGCTTAGAACTTCCTCACGTTTCGTTGTCCATATTTAATCAGATAGTTATTCATTTCAATGAACAACATCCAAGATTCAAGTCCCAGAGTACCTCCAACATCAGAAGCAGGATCTGAACAAGAAGAAGAGATGACATCACGTGGCGGAGAAGACTGCGATAATGATAAGAAAAGGACGGCAAGCATGAAGGCGCTAATTAAAACTCTCTCTAAGCCTCAGCATTCCAATCAGCTCATTAGCCTGCCGGAATTTGATCCTGAGAAGACTGAAACAGATGCGCAGTCCTGGTGTGCAACCGCTGATATGTTTTTTGAGGGAAACCCACTAGCAGGTGGTCCATTGGTTGTTTCCATAAGTAAGGCTCTTAAAGGCACTGCGTCTTCGTGGCTAGCCCAAGTGTCGTACCCAGGCATGACTTGGTCCGACTTTAAAGAGTTATTTAAAGCCAAATTTGTCAGCACTGAAACTGCTGCGGGTACTCTCATCAATTTGAGTACTGACAGACCTAGAGATGATGAAACGCTGGCGGCATATGGAATTCGTGTCATGACAAGGATATTTAACAGGTGGAAACGTGCTACCTTTGAACAAATCGTCGTATCAACAACTCTAGCACATATGGCACAATTCGACTCTGGTTTGGAACGACTAGCTTTTACGAAGGATATCACTACGAGTCAACGCCTTCAACAGGAGTTGCAGGCCTATTCATACCGTAAACGTAAACCCTGTGTAACCACGGATGAAAAAGCATTAGAAATCAAACGACTGAAACCTTCACTACACTGTGTAACCACGGATGAAAAAGCATTAGAAATCAAACGACTGAAACCTTCACTACACTGTGTAACCACGGATGAAAAAGCATTAGAAATCAAACGACTGAAACCTTCACTACACTGTGTAACCACGGATGAAAAAGCATTAGAACTCAAACGACTGAAACCTTCACTACACTGTGTAACCACGGATGAAAAAGCATTAGAAATCAAACGACTGAAACCTTCACTACACTGTGTAACCACGGATGAAAAAGCATTAGAAATCAAACGACTGAAACCTTCACTACACTGTGTAACCACGGATGAAAAAGCATTAGAACTCAAACGACTGAAACCTTCACTACACTGTGTAACCACGGATGAAAAAGCATTAGAAATCAAACGACTGAAACCTTCACTACACTGTGTAACCACGAATGAAAAAGCATTAAAAATCAAACGACTGAAACCTTTACTACACTGTGTAACCACGGATGAAAAAGCATTAGAAATCAAACGACTGAAACCTTTACTATACTGTTTTCATTGTGGGAAAATCGGTCATAAAAAGTCTGATTGTTTCCACCGTATGAAAGACGTGAAAGGAAAACCTGCAAAAGTGAGTACTACTACGCTGCGAACCTACTCGCAGCAACAAACAACATCGAGCACCATCCTCTGCATCGAGTGTGGGAAGACTGGACACATCTCATCACGCTGTACCAGTGGGGGCGGCGTAAACGCAGTCCCCCGTGATGAACGACGTGTGGATCTATGCGTCATAGAGCCAGCAACGGGGACATTAAAATATCAAGGTCAGTGTTTCACTTACCATTTTGACTCAGGGGCTGAATGTTCACTGATTAAAGAAAATATTTCATCACTTTTTCACGGTAAACGCAAATGTAACGCTGTAACTTTAAAGGGAATTAGCCAATCAAGTGTTTTTAGCACTGTACAGATTTTATGCGTTATAGAAATTGATAACAACACTATCGACGTTTTATTGTACGTTTTGCCTGACATTTATTTACGTAGTCAAATCTTAGATAGATAGATTGATCTATCTAAGATTTGAATACGTAATTAGGACGTGAGATTTTGCAATTAGGATACAATGTCATTATGTCAGCTACAGAATTTACTATTTCAAAAGTCAACGCGGTAAACAACGTTACACTACCTACTTTAAATTTTACAAATACAAGCGATTGCGATTTATTTGCCATAGATTAGAATAGATAGATAGAACCGACCTTTGTTTAGACAATAAACCAAAGTTGATTAAAGTTTTAAGACAATATTCTAAGTATTTTATAACCGGTATGCCTAGAACTCGTGTTACGACAGGGGAACTTCAAATAAAATTAATTAATTTAATTTGACAGTACAAAGACAACCGTACCGATTTAGTGCCGAGGAGAGAAAAATATTGCGAGATAAAGTTAGTGAGTTATTACAAGCAAATATAATTCGTCCTAGTAATTCAGCTTTCGCTAGTCCTGCACTTTTGGTTACGAAGTGTGATGGTTCACATAGAATGTGTATAGACTATAGGGAATTAAATAATAATACTGTATCGGATCGTTATCCCTTACCTCCTATTACGGACCAAATATCGCGATTGTATAGGGCGCGTTATTTTACAAATATAGACTGTGTCTCCGGATTTCACTTGGTCCCATTATTTCGGAAGATTCTATACGATGTACAGCTTTTATAACGCCTGGCGGTCAGTACGAATATGTAGCCATGTCCTTCGGGCTTAAAAATGCAATATCCGTTTTCCAGCGTTCAATACTAAAGGCTTTAGGTGATTTAGTTAATAGTTACGTCATAATATACGTTGATGACATTTTAATAACATCGTTAACAATAGATGAAGGTCTTGAAAGATTGAATTTAGTATTAGAAAGTTTAACCAAAGCAGGTTTTTCTTTAAATTTAAAGGAATGTGCCTTTTTTTAAAACTAAAGCATATTTTTTGGGTTATGAAGTTTATGCTGGTGAGATTAGGCCGAATCGAAGAAAAGTTGATTCATTGTCTGCTTTACCCTCGTATTTAACTCAATTAAGACAGTTCATAGGCCTAGCAACTTATTTCCGACAGTTTGTTCCGAAATTTTTCCAGTGTCATGGGTCCACTTTATAAATTAACGTCTGAGAAAGTTCCTTTTAACAACAAACAATATCCATCCAAAAATAATTTCCGTTTTAACTAACGAACCCGTACTAATGATATACGATCCTCAATACCCGGTTGAGCTTCATACGGATGTCAGTTCTGATGGCTACGGCGCAATCCTTTTTCAAATATTCAAAAGGCAAAGTAGAGTAGTAGCATATTTTAGTAAAAGGACTACAAATGCGGAGTCACGGTATATTAGTTACAAGCTCGAAACTTTGGCAGTTAATTAATTTAACAGAACTTTCTGGTAACTGGTTTCTAGCCGAACAAAAGCGTTATAGTGATATTTGTAAAATTATGGATAAATTAAGCAGTAACCTATTCAATGATGACGTAGCTAATAGTTATGAATCTCGTGCAGGATTTTTTTTTACCGTAAATTCAGAGAAACGGACGAAAAAAATGTTTACCTGTACTCCCTAGATCTCTTAGACGGGCCGTGGTTAGTAACGTTCATGAATCTCTTGTTCATTTAGTCTATGATAAAACTTTAGGGAAACTCTATGATTTTTATTGGTTTGATAGTATGGCGCGGTATGTAAAGAAGTTGTTGGATAATTGTGTTACGTATAAAGTTTCAAAATGTCATTCGGGCAAAGTTCAAGCACAATTACACCCTATACCTAAAGTTAGTATTCCATGGCATACTGTGCATATAGATGCCACAGGTAAATTAAGCGGTAAACATTTTTGTTTTAAATGATGCGTTCACAAAATATGTTTTCATATTTTGTGAACGCATCAATTAAAACAAAAATATTCTATATCATTCCACAAATATCGACACTCAAAGTAGTATTAGGGCTGTTAAAAATAGTTTCGCTTTATTTGGTGCGCCGACGCGCAAAATCGCGGATCAAGGAAGATGTTTTGCCAGTAAGGAATTTAAGGAATTTTGTAATATTAGTAATATTAACCTTCATTTAATCGCTACGGGGTCTTATTGAGCCAATGGTCAAGTTGAGCGTGTTATGTCTGTTCTAAAATCCATGCTAACTGCAGTAGAAACAAGTGAGAATCGATCATGGCAAGATGCCATAAGTAAAATCCAACTTGCCGTTATTTGTACAATAAATCGCACCATAAAATCTATTCCCTTAGAACTTTTTATAGGCAAAGTTGCACGTCCCTTATATTTAATGACAAGTGATGATATAGATGAAGTTGATATTTCAAATGATAGGGACAACGCTATTCATAACATAGAGTGCGTCATGTGAAAAGCAACGATTTGATCGAACGAAGGCAAAGCTCAATAAATTTTCGATAGGTGATCTTGTATTAATTCAAAACGAAGAGCGTAACCAAACCAAGTTAGACCCCAAGTATAGGGGGCCCTTTCAGGTTATTGCAGTCCAGGAATCGTTATAACTTGAAAGCTTTAAACTCGCAGCTTACTTACAAGTAAGCTCATGATAGACTAAGGCGGGTGCCCGAGAATCATAGTATTACCGATGAAATTGATGAATTAAGTGAGGAATTAGTTGATGAAACTGAAAGTAATAAAAATTAAGTTAACATGATGATTGGACTGACTCGGAGGTTGATTTGTAGCCGTAGCTCGATAGAAATCGGTATCTACTGGAAACAGTAGTCCGTGAGTACGCAGTAGGCAGTCAACTCTGGTTTAAGTTGGGATTTCAAAATAAATCATGGAGTTTTTGGAGAGGACTTGGCAATCCTGTGGGGACATCCCACAGGATGTAACATGACAACTTGCACATGCAAGTAGATTACTGAGTAACCGAAGGTTACTAGATAATCGAGAATCACTTGTAGAACTTGATGTCTGATTTCGTTTACGATTAAAGAATTTATAGTCAGTTTTGCTCTGATTTAAAAAAATATAGTTTTAATAATGTCTATTGTTATCATTTGGCTTTACTTTAGTTTTAAAACTTAATAAAATATTAAAAGTAAAAATACTTTACTTGAGACCTCATACCTGACTTGGTCAAGAAGTGACTGAATTTGGTGATACTTTGCGAGATAGATTTTGTTACAGATTAACACACAGAGACGTGTGTCCTGAAGGACGGTCGTGGCGGTTATGTCATGAGTACAGGACATCAAATGACTTCGAAACGCAAGTGTGAAGTTAGCGCACTTCGGCATAGTATATCCTCAGTCGGTTCGATTCCGATATAAGGGGTGAACATGATCAGAGCTCTCTGATAATTCGGACCTCGAGCTGACAACAAGTGATTAGAAACTGTCTCACGATTCGTTGTACATAGTTAATCAGATAGTTATTCAATTCAATGAACAACGCCCAAGACTCAAGACCAAGAGGATCGGTACCTCCGACGTATAAAATATTATTCATTGCAGAAATCCATGCTCCTACAAGAAAACCTATGCAAGATGTAAGTAAAAGAGTTATAAATGAAGATGAACCAGTTTTTACTCCAGTTTGTCTTGAGCCATCTATACCAGCTCAGCCTCCATTATTAGTCCCAACTTTATTGTCTCCAAGTTCATTGAGTTCATCAAATTTGAAAGGTAAAAAATATGCCTAACTAATATGTCTATATAAACTACATTTTATATAGCCAATATATTCTTAAAAATTAAAACAAAAAAAACTATATCTAAGTAAATAAAACATTGATACTGATATGCAATATAATATGCAAACAAGTACAATGAATCGAAAATTAAAAGGTCCCTTTGTATTGCACAATTATTTATGATAATTATTATTTACATTTCAGATTTTACCATGAATATACCTACATATGTAATAATAAAATTAAGGAAGGAAAACTGCGTTACGCATCATCCCTGCGACCAGGAAGGTTATGACCGAGGGGGTATGTGGGACTACCCGGCAGCATAGAGGACGCTGCCATTTTTAAGGGTACCCACCAAAAAACTAACGGTTGACCTCATCGCCTTAGTGGGACGCCACGGGATCAATTTCGCACTCACCGTGAGTTGAGAAGAGCCTTAAAATTAACAGAAAAATCATCATTTTTAAGGCATGTCCAAACATTTACACCAACAGCATTTATGTTCACAATGTTAGTTTCGGGAAGCAGGAAAAAACAAATTAGGTAGACGATTTAAAGATGACGAAAAATTGATGGCTCTGGCATTTTACAAACAGAGTCTCAAAGCGTATGAATGGCTGAGGAAATTTTTCATACTGCTATTGACAATAAGTAGAAAAATTCAAAATGCATCATCGCAAATAGGAATTAATACAAATGTGTTCAAGCAACTACAAAAAGTTGCAAGTAACATGAGTACACAAGAAAAATTGTGTATATTATTATTTTGTGGAATTGCCATATCACCAAACTTTTCCTATAATACACGAAATAATAAAATCAGTGGATTTGTGGATAATGGTCTAAGAAGGACAAAAAAACATTGTTGACCCTGCATTGGTGTTTATGTTGAGGGGAATATATACAAATTATAAGCAACCTGTGTCATATACATTTTGCTCTGGCACATCACCAAAGATGAAAGACATGTTATACCAAATAAAATACCCAAAATGAATGTTAAATTTGCAACACAAGTCGTTAGCCAAACTGTGGCAGTGAACATGGGATATCTAGCAAATTATGGTTAAGGTATGTTTAAATTTTCTACAATATCACAATTCTATCTCAATAAATCATAAATTAAAATTGTATTGATGTTCTAACTAGTCGTCGCCCGCGACTTCGTCCACGTGGACTTTATTTTTTGCCGCCGAGTTTCAAACAAAATTGCAAACTTTATTTTAAACCCTTATGGGTGAAATTTGAAAATCCTTTCTTAGTACACCACTACGTACAAATACAAATGTACTTTCCAGTTTTACTGTTTCTACGATCTGCGTTTTAGGCTGTGTGCTATAACTAAGTTACTCAGAACAAAGAGTATTAGATTATACAGTGTCTTTAATTGTCTTTTCTTTGTCTTTTATTTTTCGTTCCACTCGCTTGTGGAACGAACTCCCTTCGGTGGTATTTCCAGATCGGTACGACATGGATACCTTCAAAAAAGGCGTCTACTCCTACCTACATGGCCGGCAACACTCTTGTAAATCCTCGGATGTTGCAAGAGTTCATGGGCGGCGGTGATCACAAGTCATCTGTGATCATCTGTGAGCCAGCTCGTTTGCCCTCCTCTTCCATAAAAAAATACAACGTATTTTAAAGTACTTCTGTATATACGATATTTTTTGTTGTATTTTCGTTTGGAGTAGGAGAACGTAGATACTGGTTTTTTCCACAGCAGGAGATCTTAATAACACAACATATAGTTTTCCGTGCGTGAAACAATTTTGCCGTAGATCTGTTCCTACGTACTTTAATGTTTCTTAATGAAAACTTAATGGGAAACTGAAAACTTAATGGGAAATTGAAAACTTAATGGGAAACTGAATTCTTTTAAAATTAAAAGGTAAATCTTTGAGAATCATGGGAATCCGAGGTATGAGCTCCTTTTGACCAACTGCTGGACCAGTTGAAAATATAACTACTATCGCATTATTACATAGAAATTTAACTTGTAGTCTGGTTCCTTCACACAAATTTGTGGTTTAAGGTTTGTGAGCAAAATAATTAGAATACCAGTTATTAATTTTAAGCAATACGGGGGAAGACCACTCGAATTTAGGGAAATAAAAAACATTTGAGGATAATGTACCACATCTTCTTGATCCATAACATTATCCTGGAAGCCTTATTAGAATTATGTTATTAAATTTGTCAATACTTCCATTTCTTGCTGCCAATATTGCTCTTTGACACATTCATTGATAATCTTTTTGTTCTATTTGCACTACTTTGTAAGGTTTTTACCTAAATCATAATCAATGTAAATTTTGGTTCCACAATGAGGTACTTTGACGTCTCTTATTAAAGCAAAAATTTCAGTGACGGCCACCCATGATTTTGTTAAAGCTCATTAAGAGATATAGAGATTTAAAGAACGTATCAACTTAATATATAAGAAAACAAGACAAATGTTAAAGGAATAATAAAACAATAGCCAAATAAAATAATAACTATAATAAGAACTTAATTTGCTTTATTCTTATAAAATAATGACTATTCAAGTTGCCATTTATTTGTCTTGTTATAGATTAGGTGGTGAAGCATTTTGTTTGCACCTTTGTTCTTTTGGTTATACAGTACTTTTATTTTCAGGTCATGAAATACTCCCCAAGGAGTGTCAAAAAATAGCAGACATTCTTATGCTTTTTGATAAACTTTTTGACTTCCTAAATGGAAGCTACACGAAATCAAAGAAAAAAGGAGGCAAACCACTTTTAGGAGCTGTGACTCGAAATTCTATTCACAAAAAGTTCTGGAGTGAGTCAAAACCAGTGCTAAAATCGATGAAATTTATAAAGCAAGAAAAATCTGTCATTGCACCATCTGTAAGTAATTGGCTCCAGACATTAGAAAATGTAGAAAACTTAATTAACAGACTATCTGAGAAGTACAATTGAACGCCTTTTTTGGATGAGACATTTTAATCAGGACCCTTTGGACAATTTTTTTGGCTGTGTCAGGAGCCACGGGTACAGATATACTTCGCTGTCGTGTTCCGGTTTTGAAGCTGTCTGTGCATCTTTATTGGTTAATAATTTAAGTACTAGTCATTCTCCAGGATTAAATTGTGAAGAAGATTCTCGTAGGGTTTTTAAGTTTTTTGAAAAAATTGAAAATGCTAACAGTGGTCTTGAAGTAGACCTTGATTACATTAACATAAGGTTCATAGTTATAAAGGAGAAAAATTGTAATGTAAAAATAAGAGCTCGGTTAGAATTTGTCACCGGTTATGTTTTGCGGCAATTAAAAAAATATTTAAAAAGAGTAGTCTAATGAGTACAAATAAAGAAAGTTTTTACCTTAATTATAGAGAAAATTAAAAAAAAATGCTGCTTGATATACCCCAGCGTAAACTTAATCAAATGTTTTTCACAAATACAAGACATTGTAATTAATATTATAAGAAAATATTGTTGGCATCAAAGTCAAGACTCTACTCTCTGTAGTTATAAATTATATTTTTATTGATTGTAAACAACATAAAATAGAGTTGATTAAACAGTTGGAAAATATTTAAATCAATTTATTTATATTTAATTGGTGTAAAGATAGTAATAAAATAATAAAAGGTAGTAGGACTGATTTTGATAAAAATGATAATGTACAAAAAATTTGTTAAAGTTATTGTAATAAATATTTAAAAGAATAAAGTTTTAGTTATGACTGACAGTTTTTTATTTGTGTATTGATATTGTGATGTGTCAACTGTAAAACTTAGTGTCGTATCGTTGCCACTTACATAATTGTCTGGGGGTCTTCACTTTTTTTAAGTGTTAAATCATTTAGCACGATCTTTTTCTCAGTACAGGTAAAGTGTGGCAGTGGTGCAGTGTGGCAGTGGTGCAGTGTTGCAGTGGTGCAGTGTGGCAGTGGTGCAGTGTGGCAGTGGTGCAGTGTGGCAGTGGTGCAGTGTGGCAGTGGTGCAGTGTGGCAGTGGTGCAGTGTGGCAGTGGTGCAGTGTGGCAGTGGTGCAGTGTGGCAGTGGTGCAGTGTGGCAGTGGTGCAGTGTGGCAGTGGTGCAGTGTGGCAGTGGTGCAGTGTGGCAGTGGTGCAGTGTGGCAGTGGTGCAGTGTGGCAGTGGTGCAGTGTGGCAGTGGTGCAGTGTGGCAGTGGTGCAGTGTGGCAGTGGTGCAGTGTGGCAGTGGTGCAGTGTGGCAGTGGTGCAGTGTGGCAGTGGTGCAGTGTGGCAGTGGTGCAGTGTGGCAGTGGTGCAGTGTGGCAGTGGTGCAGTGTGGCAGTGGTGCAGTGTGGCAGTGTGGCAGTGGTGCAGTGTGGCAGTGGTGCAGTGTGGCAGTGGTGCAGTGTGGCAGTGGTGCAGTGTGGCAGTGGTGCAGTGTGGCAGTGGTACATTGTGGCACTGGTACAGTGTGGTGGTACTGCCACAGTTGTAGCAACGTAGTGTAGTAGTCTTAAAGTAATGAAAGTGCAATATATCAAGCTTTATATTATAAATGAAATGAAATCTAAACAAAATAGAAATTTTTGTTGATTGTAAAAGCGCTATACAGCACGTGACCCGATGCGTCTCTGGTTTAAGAGATGCCTTGATAGCCTACAACATCATAAGATTATTCAATTTTCTTAATAGCTATGGTTCTGAACTTGTTTTTCAATGGTTTCCAGACCATATAGGCTTACTGGGAAAAGAAAGAGGCTCACCGTCTTGCATAATTAGCAGTTACAGTAGGGAGAGCAATTTCGTATGTGCCCGTCTATTGTGAGTATTTATCAAAACTCAAGACATGTTTTAAATTTATATAAGTATATAATGAAATGTAAACTGATACGGTCAGGGATTCGAACCCGCCTCTGGAAAAACATCCCTTCGCTCTACCAATTAAGCTACCGTATCATGTCCGTCTCATTGAATTAAGCATTCTATGTCATCGTCTTTATCCGGACGGTGGTATTTTCAAACATCTTTTAATAATTGAAAAGATTACTTTGATATATTATCCAATAAAAAAGATCCTTGGTACAAGACAATACTGGGTGAGCCTACTCGTTTTCCTTTGTTTGATAGTGTAAGACTTGGTAAAAATAATAATAAAACTAATGCTAAGTTTCCGATCTGCGTCACTTTCGATCAGGAAAGTTTACATTAATAATATGAAAAGTTCCTTTGACAAACAGTGATGTAACAAAATGTGAGGAAATATAACATTTACTAATGGAATGTGTGAAGAAAGAGGAAGGGAGTTGTTGATAGCAGTTTAACTTAAATTTATTTATTTCATTTGTATTATCAAATCTTACTTCAGAGTAAGAGCCAAAAGTTTTGTTCTGAAGTGTCAATAATCTATCAATAATTTTCAATCTTTAAGTTTTAGTAATATGTGTAATATGGTTCTTAAATAGTATAAATATTGAAACTTAATTAATATACCTTTATTTTTTGTTACAAGAGACGATGGAACCTACTTGACACATTAATGAAATAATCAAGGCAATAAAAACAACATTTTATAACTAAAATATAAAAATGATTTATTTCATGATAACAACGTTTAATCTAAAAATCAAAGGCCTGATCTGTGTATATAGGTGGTAAATTTGTGGTAATCTCTCTTATTTGCTGTAACTTTTGCTGAGCTGCCGCTCGCCGCCATAGCAGAGGACATTCCGTGTTCTCACACTCGGAGTACACACGATGTCCGCAGCACGATTTACAGATCTGTCAGAAAACATATATAATAGTTGAGACATGTCGGATTTATATCAATAACTATTATTTGAATAAACAATTAATTCTGTATAAAAAGTCTTCATAGTTAGTTAACCTGATCACAGTAGTTTTGGTATGTCTGCGCACGAGCTAATCTAAAAGTAATTAATGCAGTGGACTCTCTCGTCCTCGTCGCACACGTCCCGCACAGCGCTCGCTGTCCCTTTCCCCCGCAAACTACACAACGCCCTCGCGACATGTATCGCGCGATACCGCCGCGAGCATCTGAGCGTTCGAGTTGCGATTCACGATTCCAGCCGATTTCTTGCCACCTGATGGATCAATACCATTTTATTTGAGTACAAGTAATGAACATGATAAACACTAATCGCCATAATCTAAGAATAATTTTGAATAACTCACCACTTAAACACATCGACCCCCAGTAGCGAAAGACACCTATGAAGCGGAGGCAGCAGCACCCGCGTGGCGTAGTACGCCACGTGCGGCGTCAGCGCGGGGTCACGTGTCAGTTCGTGCGGGGAATGGGACAGACGCACGAGTGGTGTGTGCGGAGGCCCACAGCAGACTAACCACGACATACGGGTGCCCTTGCGAGGAACGCTGCGGCGGTCGCGGGACGAGAGCCGTCTGGGGAGGGAGGGGCGGGGTTAATCAGTCAATTTTGAAGTGACACTAAAGCACTATATAAAGAACTACTCTGATTTTATACAAATCATAATTTTGTAAATTATTTTATGAATTGTTTTGCTTATTTATTATGAAATATAAATAAATATCAAATGTACACTAACTTAGCGATCTCATTGGGTGGAGCGGCGGTCCCTGGTCGGTATCCGCCCGCCCCGTGGTATTCTCTTGTAAAGAATAATTCCTGAGGTGGCAGAGCGCCGTCCGCCATCTTGGAGAGCAAGGCGCACACGAGACGCTTGACACGAGACATGTCTCCGGAGTCGAATAACTCGCAAAGAGATCTTTGAAGGAGCTAAAACGAGTTTATAGGGTTACTAAAAAAATCAATGAGGTTGAAATATTCTTTATTTATTGGTTACCTTAACCCCTGCGGGACAACCATCTCGCCTCACGGTTTCAATGCCCTTAGCTTCGTACACCGGCTTCTCTTGGTCAGCACTTTCATACATATAACCCACATAGCGTTTCTTGGTCTGTAATATGCACGGTTGGTAGACCTGTCAAATAAGTTTAAATAGTATAAATGGATTTTAATCTGAAGGCACAGGTTGAAATGGAATGATAGCTCCGTAACGTGCTACTCAGGAAACATGGGTAACCGGTGCGTGTTAGTAGGTAGTTTAAAAACAGCAGCGACAACTATACCATTTAAATAAATAAATAAATATTGCCATCCCGGTCATCACTTATAGTAGTGTTGTAACCAAAGAGAATTTGTCAACGCGAAAAAAAGGATGATAATTTCGGGTTTGTTAAGTCTTTATTATGAGTTAGATGAAATCATAGTATCACCTTCTCCAGTTTGAGTACAACAGGTGAAGGGTTGTCGTTGGTGACTGCGTCTGCGATCTGTTGTCCGGTGAGGAAGGCCTCCTCGCGTGTACCGCCCGCCACCTGCACGAACATAGAGTCCGTGTCGCCGTATATTACCTGTGAATATCAACAACATTATATTAAGAATTGAGAATAGTATGCTAGGCGAGTAATGACACGATAGTTCAGTTGACAGAACGACGTGGGCGAGTCCATATGGTGCAGGTTCGATTCCCGCTCATGTTCCCAATTTTCTAGTCTATATTTGTTTAAAATTATAATAAGTATGTCAAAATTCCGGTAGTACCTTGGCATTCCACCCCCCATTCCTAACGAGTCTGATAGCTCGTTCCAGGGTCTCCCTGGCTTTGGACAGCACGCTGTCTCCTACCTCCACGCACGGCATGCGACCGCTGAAGTTAGCGGCCGTGTAACCGTAGGTTACGTTTGCAATTAGCTTTAAACCTGGAATATAGAATCTTTTAATTTGTCTGTTCTCTGACACAAGATTAAAATGCTTTTAATGCTTACAATATGATTCCGAAATCTTTTTTATTATTCTGGTCTTAAATAGACCGAGAGCAAATAATAATTCAGAATTATTTTCTCAAGCCTTTGAATTATTTTGTCACTAAAAAAGAAATATTTTTGTCACTAAATGTGTCTAAGTTTATTGCTTTTTAGACAAAACTATACATATATTTAGGGATCAAGACGACCAGATACAGAATGCTAAATTCAATAAAGCGGTTAGCGATACAATAGCTCAATTGGTAGAGCGACGATACGGTTTCCCAGAGTTAAATTTATAACTATACCTGTTACCTGTATAGTAAAATATTAATAACCAACCTAACTGCCTGGAATGCATGGACTTCCTGACCGCCTCATCAGTCTGCAGCTTCATGCCCTTTTTGACGGCCTGTCTCGCCGCCAGTATCCGCCTCAATAAGGCGGGTAACACTCCTCTCCGTACTGATTGCTTCACGAACCCCACTCCCACTGGTGACCAGTTCACGAGGTTGTTGCTTGAGAGCGTCTCTAGTGTAGACTTTGGTACCTTGAGACGCCAGGCTCCGAATTCATAGGGTTCCTCACTGTTGGACATGTGATGAATATTAAATTTGCAACATTTTATAAATATTATTTTTTTGGATTTTTTATAATAATTATTAAAAAAA
This sequence comes from Napeogenes sylphis, assembly GCA_959347405.1. Classification (NCBI taxonomy): domain Eukaryota; kingdom Metazoa; phylum Arthropoda; class Insecta; order Lepidoptera; family Nymphalidae; genus Napeogenes; species Napeogenes sylphis. The sequence continues at coordinate 19,902,468 of OY365788.1, read as the reverse complement.
AAATATTGTTGAAAATTTAAACTTAGATTACTAGGATCATAGATTATTTTAACCATATATGGCTAGAGGTTTAAACTCACCCATTAATATTTTGTACTCGTCCTAAACACGTGGAGAAACAATAGTTGTAGGCGATCATCATTGAAGGATACAGACTTTGGAAATCGAGGACTATCACTGGGTCGGTATAAAAGCGGGATTCTGTAACAATGATTTGTATTTTTAAGTTATGTTACTATTAAAAATAAATATATATTACAGTATGTTGTGCAAAATTCAACTTATATTATAAATATGAAAGTTTGTATGTATGTCCATAGTTTCAAAGGATCAGGAGTTTCCAAACAGGGGCAACGCCTCCCACGGGCATAGAGAGATGTCAAGGAGGCCGGGAAGCGTTTGCATTTCAGAAAGAAAAACTTACTTTAATTGATACAAAATGGCAACGAAAAAGTAAGCGTTTTTCAAAGATTTATTGGAAAATTAAAGGGGGAACAGGAAAATATAATTTATAGCAAGGGGAGCTACAACAAAAAAAGGTTAAGAAACCCTGTACTAAATAGATATATATTGAATTTTGCATAAAGACAAACCAAGATCTCTTAAAAGATACGAAAAATACAAAATTTTTGATAAAAAATCGTCGTCATTAGTCATTTGAAATAGCAATGGTGCTTCCATTGTCAGTTTAGTTGTTCGATTTTAAAAAAAGCTTTCTTCGACAAGAGCTCAACTTTAGATGGAAGCTAGTCATAAACGATTAAATTAGTTAATATTACCTGGTTCAAATATCAGCGGTAGACACTCCGGCGCACGCATCGCAGCTCTCTGTCTCACAGAGGGTGATAATGCGACCAAATTAAGAGGTCTCGCAGCTCGAAGCATGAGAGATTCTACACGGAACTGTGAACCACGTGACAACACCTCCCACCACTGGAGACCGAACAGACGCGCTAGCTCGGAAGTACGATCTAAAGAAAATTATATTCTATAAAACATTTTAAAGATTTAATCAAAATTACATTTTCAAATCCATCACACAGAATTTCTAAAGAGGATGGATTATATGTAGATTTTTATAAGCGAGCATTACTCCTTTTCTCTACAGTACACTACTAGAAAAAAGGAGCCAAATTTAATTACTCACTTATCATGTCAAGTTTATCCAACATCCTAACGGTTCCAGATAGTCTTGTCAAGTAGTATTCAACTGTTATCCACCTCAAAAGCCTTGATTCTTGATTCCACCATTCGGATAATTGCTTATAACTGTACTTCGGCACTCGTTCATTTAATATCGCGTACATACAATTCTCGAAACTGTAACTCGACAGCGCCAGTTCGTGTCGAAAGAGCCTCCATACATTGAACGTTATTCTACCAATTACTCTGCCCTCTAATTCAGTTTCATCTTGTCTGTAACGTTTTTGACGATGCTTTTCCGTTATTCTGGAAAGTTCTTTGACAATTTCTATGCCCAGTATTATGGACCTTTCTAGAATATATCCCCAGGAATTCGACTCTATTTCGTACCCGCACATGATATCAGGATCGTGTTTCCTGACTATGTCTATGACTTTTTGTAGCAGTTCGTTTTCATCAGTAACATAATTGATTTTATATTTAAAAACGCATCTATCTAATAATTTTGGTTCCTTTGTATCAACAATAAAAATTTCAGTGATATTTCTTTCCAAGAAATGATTCGACGGACAATTATTGATGACGGTTACAAATACAGCCCTTATATCGTCAAGGGCCGGATCTGGGAACAAATCTCCTCTTATTGATGTATGTACCTCTAACAACATCACTGTAAGAAAATCTGTCTGAAAGAATAATGTTATTTCAATATGATGAATATAAAACTAAATTAAATAGTACATGAATTTGTACCTCCACTGTGGGTGTATTTAAAATATCCATTTTAGATTCACTATTTCCAAAACAGAGAAATGACCCATCAGGTTGCATTGTGTATTGAAGAGAAGTGCTCAGTTCGGTTTGTTCCTGTTAAATAATACACAATTAAAAAATCAAGAAGCAAACCATTTTATAATAAAAAATATTTAGACTTACTTTGTTGGAAGTTTCCAAACTAATACTACTGTTTATTTCATTTAACCCTAGAGCTTGGGAACTTTCTAAATCGTCAATATTTAGAATTTCAGTTTCTATTTTATTTGTTCCCTCAACTATTAAATTATTTTCGTTATTTGCCAGCCATTGTTCAACATCACTACGTAAGGGCGCAAATTTTACAGGTTGCAACACACAGTGTCGATTACCAGCTAATAATAATTTCAATTTTTCTGGTTTTGAAGATTCTTGCGACATTTCGTGTGTTTGTAAGAATATCAACTGTCTCCATTCTTCTATACTCGTTGTATTCAAGACTTGCTCAAATGGTTTTTGGTCGCGAGCCAACTTGCTTTGTAATTTAAGTATAATCTGACCAATTTCCACTTTTTCACCAACATCTTTATAATTGGAGAAGTAAGGTTCGGGATGTTTAATTTTTGGTATCGAATATTTATCGAGCGTTGACATTATGTGTTCTTTTGAGGGTGGTCTGAATTTAGGAGTTAAAATTTTGACATCTGTATTATTAGTTGTATTTATTGATTCTGATTCAATTTTTGGGACTATTTCATCGAATGTGTCAATACATTCTTTTGTACAATCATTAAAATCTCTAAGGATGCTTACAGATTCTTGAGACTCTGGTATGTTTTCCGTGGAAAGATCAAAAAATATAGATTTGTCATAGAAACTCTGTATTCCCGTTTTACTTTCATCAGGCGATGACTCCAAGTCACTATGAGATTCGTATACCACGTCTTTATTAAAGCTGCAATTTATGTTAGATGGACCGGCCACTGGTTCAAATTCTTTCTTAATATCATAAGTAAAAGATTTTTTAGGATGAGTTTCCTTTGTGCCAAGTTTTTCAACTAAATTAACAATTGATTGCTCATTATTAGAACTATCAATATTATCGTCACTTGACTTGCAGCTTCTTTTGAGATGCAAATTTGATATGTTTTCAATTGCGTCTATTGAAACATTAATTTCATCTGATTCATTAGCATCTACTATTTTATTTTCATTATTAACATTTGGTTGTACTTTCTTTTTGCTTTTAGGTTTCGATAAGCCTACTTTTAACGGTCTCATTTTTCTTTTTCTTACTTTCTTTACATCTGGACAATTAAAATATATATATTTATTTGATTTAACAAATACAATATGGGTGTCTCCAAGAAAAGAGTGAATAGGTTACTAAGTTAATGCGCCCTACCTATAACTACATTATCACTTTCCATCAGGTGGAATGTAGTCAAGCATTAACTTAGATTGTATAATTCAAATAATATAAACTTACGCTCATCATCACAAGTTCCATCCAACTGTGGAATATTGACATCTTCCCAAAAAGAGTCATTCCAAGATAGACCTTCTTCCTTATCTTTGTTGCTGTAATGATTTAACTGAAATATATTATGGTTACTATAAAATCCTATACAAATGCACGTACATTTACATACACTATATATACCTTTTGCATGGTTCTATCAAAATGGTTTCATCGTTGAATGTCTGAGAATAGTCCTCACCGTCAGAGTCTGTTTCATTGTCTCTGTTGTCTTCAGCTGGTGTTCCCATTACACTATCTTCATCTACTGGCTTTTCTTCTAGATCTTGTAACATGTCTACTAATTCTAAATCTTCATTATCCACTGTAAAAGAAAATATAGAAATATATCATATTATTTTCCAATATTTTGTTTTATACATTTGTTTGTTCTAAACTGTCTTTGGATAACTAAAACTTAAATGTTGAAAAATGATATACATATAGTTTTTTAACATAGACAGTCACTATAAAAGGATTAATTAGCTGATTTAATAAGAGATCTAAGTTAGTGTGAAACTCAAAATTTTAAAGTAAATTCCTGAATGTATTTAAGCCCTCCAATTGCAATTTAAGCCCTGAAATTGCATTCCACAGAAAAAGTGCGGTCCCTATGAGAAATTTAAAAGATACACTTTAAAATGGCCCCATTCATTTTGTGAAATTCTTCGACTTGTAAGTCACCTTTATTACAGTATTGAGTTATTTCAATCATATGAAAGACATAATTAGATAAAAGGGTACTCACACATAATTTGGCTATAATGAAGAGATAAACTACTGTTCAGTGCAACGTCTTCATTTACTAAAGTATCATCAAAACATTCATATATAGATTCTTCTCCTATTTTTCTCAAAGTATTATTCAGACTTTCATTAATTGTGTCATTTTGGATGTGATGGCTTATATCTGTAGCATTTAGAAATTGAGACCCTTGTATAGTTTCAGCTGGATAATGTACTAATTCAGTAGATACAGGCTTGTCAACATAAGCTGGGTTATTAATTAAATTTGTGAGTTTAACTGAAATCATGTTTTCATATTTTTTGTGTGTGTCCGTTTCTTCGTTAAATCGAGCTTGAGATAATGTTTTGGAAGCTATGGATACATTCAGTTGCTTTCGTCTTTCAAGCTCTTGATTCCAGACTTCTTCGAGTCCTGGATTTTCAATGCCATCGCCTCTTCCCACATAACGACGATTCAAAATGTGAGACGCTACACAATCTGCTTCATAATAACAAATACTTTCGGCTTTTAACCCAAAATTTTCGTCACTTTTTACAGGTTCATCGCTCTGTTGAGACAAAACTGTTTTTCTGAACTTCACAGATTGCAGATCAATATTGCTCATTCCAAATAAATTAAAATCAATAAAGAATTGTAAAGTAAAATTGAGATGAGCCTCATGTGGTTGAAATGCTTGGCCCAATATAGCGCCATTGCTGCACAATTCAACGGCTTGTTTGATGAGACCAGGACTGTATAAAAATACTTTCAAGAATAGATGTTCTTTATCATGGAAACCGTAAAATGGTCTGAAATAAAGAATATAATATTATTAATAAAATATGAAAATATTTAGAAGGTAGGTCTATTGGTAGAGCAACGAAACGGTTTACCAGAGATCTTGGGTTTGAATCCCTGACCATATTGGTATATTTTTCACTGTCATAAACTTTATCAAATATGTGGTAATAACTATACTATACTTTACTAATAACTATACTATACCATTTGACAATAACTTACAATCCTTTAACTAATGTTATTTTATAAACATGTTGATTAGCTGATGAAGCCTGTTTAAGAGCAATGTTTAAAGCTTTATCAAGACTTGCTGCAATCTAAAACAAAATAAATAAATATAACATTTTTATAATATATAATCACACATCCAATCTGCTCATAGTCAATGACTAATTGCATGATATTTAAATTATAAAAAAATATATATATATCCTACTGGCTGTATTCATTTATAAGCAAATCTAATAAAATATATAAAAATATTTTTGAAAGAGAGAAAGAACAATTCCACAAATAATATTATCATTTATAAAATTCTTTGTGAATCAAATATTTTGTAATGAGTTGTTGTTTTTCTATCATTGTTATTTTTCTGTATAACCTACTTGTGTGTTCTTTGCATCATAATTAGAATGTACTAGTACTTAGAACCAGCTTTCTTAGTAAAAGTATTGATATAAAATATTACCTGATATAAAAACTGGGGTTCTGGGTTTGCATCAGGGCATGGAATATAGAAGTAAGGAAAAACTCCATGTATGTGCAGGCATGCCTTCTGACCTCCTGGTGTAGGCCCAAATATTCTTAGAACTGGCACCTGGAATTTAAGTTTAACACTTTTAGTTTTGTAATGAAGAAAAAGATGAAAATCATGTAAATAGACAACTAATGAAGTGGATGGATATATTGCTATAAATGCCAAAAAGAGATAGATAGATTGTAAGCAGGATGACATGGTGATGAAAAGCATATAATGTCAAAATCACTTACAGTGAGATAAGATAGAATAAACAGAGGGTGAAGACTGAATATTGTATGAAAATTTGTATTTCTTTGATATATCTATCATGCAAAGATAAAAGGATGAATTTATATAAAATTTTACATAAAAATAATTCAGGGATTAGTTTGGGATAAAAACTACTTTGATTCCTTAAAAGTATATGGTACCTGTGGAGATTATCGATATATGCATATTTCATGTAGAAAAAAAATGTTTCTGACATCAGTTACTTTGTTATGTTTTGATATTTTGACTATTTACTTAAAATTATTGTTTTTTATTATAACCCTATTTTGGCTTTCATCTGTAAATTTGAGGTAGATAACTTTAATACATCTCATTTATTAAATATCTGATAATGGCTATTACCAACATAGATTTGATAATGCTTAAAAACTTCTTTGATATTCCTTTTTTAATGGGTTAAAGTTCTTATTCATTAAATTTACCTGTTTAATGTCAGAGCCCCGAAATTCAGAGTATATGACATCTATCCCAGGTATAGGTTTAGTTAAATAGTGATCACAAACAACTATCCGTACAGAGAACTCCGGCTTTATAATTGAAGAATCTGTAACAACATCACAAAGTTAATAACAATAATTAGTTATATTTATAATACATAAAAAATAACTGTAAGATTCCATAACTAAATATAATAAGTAAGGTACATAGTATTTGACTTGTTGTAATTTTGAATTAGAATTGTATCAATAGAATCTCAAGACATAATTATAATAAAAAAAGTTTTAATTATTTAACTAAGCATTACATATACCTGTGTCAGAGTCTTTTTCATTGTGGCTTGTATTGTGCTGGATATGATGTCTTGACATTATTATTTCTCTTATCCGTCTCCAACATTGGTTACTTTAATTCTTAAATGTAGTTAATTATTATTGTAGACCAAAATAATATCATAAAAACTATTAATTAAAGATGACCTTATACAAAATTTGACAAATAATATTCATTGCTATGCATGCCGTATTATATGTGAATAATTGTTATGAAGAAAACAACCTAATATTCAGAGTTTTCTTTGACCATTTTCTTCGCACTTTTCCGTTTTCAAACTACATAACACTTGAACAGACTTGTTAAAACTTAAATGTCAAATTAAATTGTCAACAGGGTCAAGTGTCAACTGTCAACATTCAGCATTCAGCATTCAACGGCTAGGTATCATAAAATATAAAGTAATTAATTGGCACAACTGAAAGCCATCACATAAAAATAAAAATAATAAAAAAGTAATTAAACCAATCATCTATCAATAAAAATATAAATCATTATCATTAAACGGGTATATTTAAGGGAGATTGCGTAGAAGATTGCTGTAATTAAAAACAATTTAAGTAAAAAAATGAATACGTTAATCATTGTAAAAGTAATTATGTTTTTTTGAAATATAATAATAATAAACTTTGGAATTACACACAACAAGGTGACATATAATAATAATAACAAAATACAATTATTAATATTGTATTATTTCCTTAATTATGAATTATTACAACATACTATGTCATTATATTCACAGATTCCTAGCCAATGTTTTCTGTATGTTAGGTATATAATATTGAATGCTATTTTGGATGTCGTTTGATTTACTCTGTGATTTATAGGTAGTCTGTTATGATTATTGTTGTCCTGTTCTTGTTTCTCTGTGTCTTCAGCTGATCCCAAAAAATTAGTCGTGTTTTCAGATCTTTCGTCTAAGTGTTGTAATTTTTTATTATTTTCAAAATACAAAACTAAATAATCTGATAGTGCGCCTGAAATGAGGCAAAGCAAATTAATTTAAAGAACGTTAAATAAACAAAGAAAACTTTTTGTGTTTTGTGGCATTGTGTATAATGAATATGAGAGTTTAATTTAAAAAATGAAGTGCAATTTGAATGATATAATTAAAAAGGGAATAATTATACAAAGATAATAAATCGTAAGGGAGGCGATGGATGATGAGGAGGCGGACTTGCGCGAGCAGATATTCCATAATAACGTTAGAGAGCAAATCGTAAGTTTGTCTACATTTTTTTATTTATTTGGCCCTAAATGTTGAACATTTGGGTTAATTGATTGTATGTTTCAGATTTTTCTTCTCCTCTTCATATTATTATACCTCTTCTCGTTTATGCTAATCGAGAAGTTTCGTCGTCGCGATAGTGAGGACTACTTCACCGCAGATGAAGATGAAGTAAAGGTTTACAGGATTAGCTTGTGGCTGTGCACATTCGCATTGGCCGTATCCCTAGGCTCAGCACTCCTGCTGCCCGTGTCAATAGTCAGCAATGAAGTGCTTATATTGTACCCTAACAGCTATTATGTTAAGTGGCTGAATAGCTCTTTAATTCAAGGTATTTATTTTATCATTTGTAGATTGTGGAGCATATGTTTTGTATCAATTTTAAATTCAATACTTATATTTGGAATAGATAGTCATGATAAGGATAATATTTTTTGTTTTAGGACTATGGAACCATGTTTTTCTATTCTCAAATTTATCACTGTTTGTGTTCCTGCCATTTGCATATCTATTTTCGGAGTCTACTGGGTTTCCTGGTTGCAGAGGTCTTAAAGGTCGAGTGTATGAGACCTTTATTGTACTAGCTCTCTTAGGGGTGGCTATGTTGGGTCTGGCTTATGTTATCTCAGCTTGGTTGGAAGGTGATAGATCCAGTTTAGATGCTCTGTTGAGTAAGTATTGTAAATATTTATTATTTATTTTTTTCTGAGAAATATGAACAGAATATGTTATTTACATTATAATACTCGTTGTTATATTTGTAGTGTAGACAACCTCACTGTTTATTTACTTGTGTTAATTTCATATTTATTCAACGACTATTTTTCTTGTCCATGTATTGTTTTTCAGTTTTATTTAGCATATTTTTTTAAGACATATCTATGACTGAAACCTGAAGATCTTTTAATTATTTCATAATAACATGATTGTTATTAATTTATGTATAATAAGTATTTATTTTTAGATTACTAGTATTCATTTATTACAAGCACTAAGCATACAACTTCTGCAACAGTCTTTAAACTAGTATCGGTTTTATTAGTTACATTATTTATAAAATACATAAAAAGATGTTAAAAACCTAAAGTTTATGTAATGCATTAAACATTTTTTGAAAAATAGTTTCAGAAATAAGTAATCTTTTGAATTGCTAGTTTTTCTTTATGTTATATTATTCTGTTGCCATGTATTTCTGTAATTCTAAATATGTTATTATTCATTGTTTTAAACAATTGTTTCATTATCATTGAAAAGTTTGCATAACTCATTGTATACTACATTTAAAATTCATTATCTAATGTTTATTTTGAATAACACTGCTAATTTAGTGAAATACTAATTTGTGAGTAAATGATGTGTTAAATTAAATGTAATTGATAATATAAGTAATTTGACTTTCTCAGGTAACTGTTTTATTAATATAGATATATAGAATAGAAAGTTTAATGAACTGGTAGTCTTTTTGTATAAAATTAGTCTAGTAGTTAATTTTGTGCAAAAACATTTTATGCATTTAAATCAGACTTGAAACATGAAAATAGGAACACAATAAGCTCAAAACAGTGAATTATAAAAAAATATATATAATAGTATAATAGTGTAATTCAGAATAATGCCTCAGTAATGTGAACTAACAGATGATTGTTATTATTTGTGCTTAATTGACTGTGTCGGATTGTTTTGATTGTTTTGTTCCTGCACCCAGTATTGTCTTACCATTCATATATTTCCCCCTAACAAAGGCTTCTAAAGAACTTGCCTTCTGAATAAAAACTACAAATTGGTTTCGATTGGTTTACGTTTTTTTTTGTATATTTGTCAGTTACATATTTTTTTTTTTTTTTTTTATATACAACATGTGTTTTAACAGTTTTTTAACGCATTAAAATAAAACTAATACACAAATTTATCTTGAAAATTATAGGTTAGGATAGTATCAGATATGTAAATAACGTAGACATATCAAAGGAAATACGATTGAAATAATTTTGTTGTTAAATAGTATTTAGTACCGAAGTATGCTGAGTAATCCAACTATGAAAACGTTTTATAATCGGTTTGGCATTCGGATTTCGGATGTTATTTTTTTTATCACCACAATAGTGATGCAAAATGAATACTAAATAACGATTTATATTAAAAACATACAATTTTAAGAATTAATAAAATAGATTGTAATTATTGGTACATGTTAAATTTAGTTATGATTCACTAAGTAAGTATCATCACGACACTAAATACTACGCAAATGAATAAAAACAATGGGTCTATGCGAAGTCATTTTTTGCACTGAAGATTGAAAGATAACTTGTTTCCAAACAAAAACTATAATAAACTGTAGACGACATGATAAAAAGTTTTAATGAACTAAAATGGCTGGCGGCTACAGAATCTTGTTATTAGAAATAGCAAATAATCAATTGCAATATATTAAAAAAATACGTTGAATTTATAAAAATAAAAACGCTGTTTATATAGCTTGTTTATATATTATATATAGTACATGAGAATAAGTATATATTTATCATAATTATTTAAACTTCCACTTCCTGCATAATTATATACATATATACAATTAAAAGTGTAAAACATAAACATTATTTAATCTTTATTTTCATTTTTCACAGATCTATGGACATATCTTCCCTTTCTATATTCTTGCGTGTCATTCGTCGGTGTTCTTATGTTGCTAGGTGAGTCTACTTTCGTTAAAACTTTTAATATAATTAAGATAAGACATGCCGAATAATAATTATTATAAGAAAATGCTATATCCAAGTTTTTTATCTCTTATTTATACCATTAAGAATCACCCCTGAAAATGCGTGTTACCAAACCAAAACATTGGAAACTGCAAGTTCAAGGTTATTCTATTCTAAATACAGACTGTAACTGACCGGACTATATTCTGATTATTATCTGGCAATACCATTTGATTGGTAATCCAATCCAATAATGATAATTCATTATCATTGAAAGTAAATAATGCAGATTATAAATGTGTTATCAAATGAATCATTAACATTAAAAGAATATTTATTAAAAGAAAAAAACATAAGTGAACACTAAAGTAATTCAAACAATATTATTTATTTTGAATTAATTGTCCTCTTCCTCAAAGATATCTTTCTTATCTAGAAAGTATTTAACAAGATCGCCATGTTGTGGAAACTTTTCCTCCAGCTCTTTCTTGCATTCTTCAAACTTGTCAATTTCCTCTAATTCTTGAAAAGCTTTCGCTTTGTACAGACGGGCTTTGAAACTGTTTTCATTTATACGCAGAGCCCAGTCGCAGTCGCTAAAAACCTGAAATATATGATAATTATTATTCGATAGTACATTCACCTGTATCGTATTTAATGTCCTATATCTTATCAATTGTTCTTGACACGCTTTAAAATGTGACGTCAAGAAAAATAAATGATAACTTACTCAGTTTAATATTCATTGATGTTTTTTAAATTAGGTATATAATATTAGTACCAGCGGTTTCCGAAATATATAGCACATTAAAAACATTAGTTAGGTATATTATCTCTCGGTAACAGTACTTTGTGTAAAGGTACCTTATGCAAAATTTTATGACCGGTTGAGTAGATCGTGAAACCGTAACAAACAAACTCACATTATTTATTTAGTTGAGTGGATGTTTATTTCTTCCTAGCACTTTGGGCTATCTATAGCATAGTTAAAATAAATTGATTAGTTTTTTTACTACAGTAGCAGTATGAAGTAGCGAAGACTTGGAAGTGTATCAATTAATTCGAATACACAAAACATTTAACATATATCGAATTTGGCTCATAGTAGTTCATCAATTCAATTGGTATTCTATACATTTATTATATGTAATATGTATAGATATCATTTTCTTATTATTAAAGCAATTTTGTTGAGTAAAAATTTATACGATTTTAAATTTAATTTCTCTTACAACTACACAAGTAGTTATGTGCTACTTATACGTCATTTGTTGTTTATCGTTCTAAACCTGTCTTAAACCATACGAATATAATAATATCGATGCGAGGTAACAGCACTGTTCTTGAGGCGTTGACCCCAACATAATTGTTAGTACTATTCAAAATTGAGCGTATGTTCGTCCAAGTGTGAGTCGGATTCACGAAAAGTTCCTAGTCCTATCAAGTTTCAAGTCCTAGCAAAAATAATATTTTTATTGTGTATGCAAATTATAAATCACGTCAAAAATAAATTCTTGCTTCGAGATTTATTTCTGATTTAAAAAAGTAGTAAATCAATACGTGCTGTTATATTTTTTTATATTGCTAGCAAAATACCTGCTAAGGCTTTACCTTTTGATGCTTATACCTATCTTAGAAATTATTAAAATGTCAAAAGAGATGGCTAAAAACTTTGTTTTATTATAACTAAACTAAAAACTTTGGTTTATACACTGTACATTATACTATACTACTGAATTTAAGACAATTTTATACAAAAGATGTTTATTTACGGTATACGGGATACAGACAGACACACAGTAAGTCCTGTTTTTGGTATAAATCATTTAAATTTTTATATAGTTTGAAATTTAAATACGAACTGGTACGATATGGAACAAATATTTGTCACAGATATTTAGTAAATATGTAAACAATTATGTATTTACCTTTTGATAATTCCCAAGTCTGATATTTGTTAAGGCGCGGTCACAGTACAACATGGCGTTGTCCTTCACTTGTTCTATAGCTTTATTGTAACAGGATAAAGCTCTGTCATAATCTTCTCGTCGGAATGCCTTTATGGCCTGAGTCTTGAGGGTATCAGCCTTCTCTTGACGGATCTTTCTATCCAATGCTCGGCGTTCAGCATCCTTGCTGACCTCTGCCATCCATGCGTCTTTATCTACTTCTCCCTAAAATTATTAATTAATAATCATTTAACGTCTATTTTTGGTTGTCTTTTGTCGGGAGGTTGGGGGAAAGGGTGTTTAACCAGTCTACAACTAAGAATCAATTAATTTAATGGAGTTTTGTAGTAAAGACTATAATTATAGTAGCCATGTATGTGTGTGTTTCCATGTCTATGTATATTTAAAATACGATAGTAATTTCGATTAAACTTAATGCAAAATCAATTCAAATAAGTACAGCGGTCGCATAGCAAGAGGCACCTAAATACTTGTGACTAAGCTACTGGTTGTTGATTGGTTGAATCTTGATTAGTCGGTTTAGATTAACATACCTAGGTTAACCAAATACTCTGGAAGACTCTGTTAGACTTGGATCCAATGCAGTACAAAAATATCTTACCGGTTGTTATATTTTTGTAACACTTAATCCAATAGTCAATATTAGTAGCAGTCGATGAGTTTATTGCTTTAAAAATAATATCGGAGGGGAATGAACTATTCCATCATTTCCATACATTAAACGTATACATATTTGAAATAAAGATACTCTTCAAAATTGTCAAACAATAAAAAAATTAGAGTAAATAGTTTCAAGTCCAAAACTAGACAAGAGAGTACACATGTTGGATATTAATAGAGACGCACTAGCCAAGTAGCTCTCACTCTTGGAAGACAGTTATTCTAAAGCTATTTGTGTCAAACGTATGAGATGGTGTTAATAACAAAACGTATTTACTTTAAATATGGGCTCGTTATCTCATGAATACAGCATAATGTGAATGAACTAGATACATCTAGAGACCTACATACAATGATAGGCCTCGCTACGTTTAACTACGTCTAAATATAAGCAGTACCTACAATATAGATTTATATTTAATTAGATTTTTTGAATGTGTCGATCTTTGTTCTTTTTTTATCGTTCATTGTATTATCTATTATTATTTTTTAATCTATATTTTAACAGAAATATTTAATCTATATTATAAGACACGATTTTGACCAACTATACTTACTGTATCTTTGTGATCAAGTGCTTTAAAAGCTTTATCATTGATCACGGTCCGATCATCTTTGACAACCATTTTAACATCATCAAGAATAACTTTGCCTTCGAGATATTGATCGGCTAATGTCTTAGCTGCATCTGCCTTCGCCTTATCACCACTCGCCATATCTTTCACTAGACCTGATACTTCACTGATTCTCATCATGAAGTTATTCCATTCCTCGTTCAGCTCAATAGATTTATGGTCTTTGAGAACCGCCAACATTGCCTTATTGCTCATTATGTATAGCGTTGTTTCTTTATTTATTGATGTTTGTGTAAACAACTCCGTTGCCTAGCATTGTTTCATTGACGTAAGTATTTACAAGGCGTCTGTTGATAGAATATTTGAAAGTTATTTGATATTGTTAGTATGGATACAGGTTTTATCACCTGATGAATTCCAAACCGCTTTGCTCAATTCCCATTCTTCAAGCGACACTAGCAATATATTTCGTGTCTGTAGGCGCAACCAAAAGCCATCTCAAAATAAAGAATAAGAAGAAGGTTTTATAATCAATAACTATATCATGGATTTATATAAATATAAAATGAAAAATAAACCGATACGAGCAGAAATTCGAACCCGCGACCTCTGAGAAACCGTCCCGTCGCGTCGCTCAAGTCGTCCTCGTCGTCGTTGTCCCGGGGAGCGAGGGGACGGTTTCCCAGAGGTCGCGGGTTTGAATCCCTGCTCGTATCGGTTTAGTTTTAATTCTATATTTATATAAATTCAAATAAGCTATACATGTTTATATATATTTTCAAATATGTCATGGATACTAATCCAATTAATATATTTCTAACTCAAGTGTCACTATTCACCACAATGACAAGTTGTGGTAATTTGTTATCTTAACCAGTCCTTAACTAATCGTTACTAATATTACAAATGTGAAAGTCCCTTAGCTTGGCTTTTACGTTTATACGTAAAATCAATGAACTGATTTTGATGAGATTTTGATATAGGGATTGTTAGAATTCTAATAAAAAGATACAAAGATAGGATTTTTAAATATCCTTTTTTATGTATGGAATATATTTGATATTTTCGGTTTCCACCTAGTAATATATTTTTGTAATTCTCTAATATAGTTTTAATAAAGCTGTCAAAATCATTCTTTAAATTTACCAAATATGTACTTTCTAAATATGTATATTAAAAATTGTAAAATCAGAAAAATAAAAAGCTGAATAAACATTGAATGTTTAAAGTACACGTATAAGTTTAGACTTCGATGTAAATAAATAGTTAAAATATCTATAAAATGACGTCTCTGTATGATGCAATGTTCAAAAATCCTTTCATAATTACATATGTTGATACATATTAACAAGTTGTATTTACTCTGTATATATGCTTGCTCTTTGGTCGACATCATTTATACAGATGTCAATATTTAATTACTATATTGTGGTTAAAATGAATATGTTGTATCATAAAGGGCCCCTTAAACCTAGCCCTGGGTCGCAAGTCCCAGGCATTGTTTGCACTTCTTGCAACGCGATGGGTCCGGAACCCGCACGAATCCAAGGAATGCTAAGAAGCTTCGTCTCTAGATATAAATATGTCATACTAAGATATATATTAAGTCATATTATATTATTGTATATTTTATTAATCCTGATTGTTTTTTTAAATTGTAAGGAAATTACATAAATATAGAATAAAAATTAATCGATGCGACCAACATTCAAACCCGCGATCTCTAGAAAATCGTTCCGTCGCTCTATCAATTGGGCTACCGCATTGCTAGAAGCGAGCGATTTTTCATTCTAATATAGAATTTTATTTTAATATTAAAAAAAATAACATGACAACAAACCTTAACATGGATATACATGATTTAAACTATTTCAAACATTGTTATGTGTAAGTTTTAACATGTCTTTTATTAATGATAAAAAATATATATATTAATCTATGTTTTAATTGTTTTCTTTGTGTGTATGCAGTGTTCACTCCGTTGGGTTTCGTGCGTCTATTCGGCGTGGTGGGAGGAGTGCTGGTGAAGCCTCAGTTCCTGAGAGATCTTAATGAAGAGTATTATGTCTATTCTTTTGAGGAAGACACCATCCGCCGGAGAATCAACAATTCCATATCGACAGGTACGTGTGTATGTGTGTGTATCTACAAAAAACCTAAGGAAACTTATGACAGTAAAAACTTTTTTGTTGAAAAAATTAACTATTACATATATGACAAATAGCTTTTATTTACGATATTAATCTGTTTTAATATATAATGAAGAATGTATATTATGTATAGAGCTCTAATGTATTAGTTTTACAATAAATCAATAGATTGATATCAGACACAAAGTATTATTATATTGTATTAATAGTAAAATATATGAGACCTTTGACCAAAGCAGTACTCTAACACGGAAAACAGTACTAGTCATTCATTATAATTTATCGTATTCTCGATATCTTAACCAATTAACTTGAAATTAGCATTTAGTATACAATATGTTGATTTGTTTCGAAAATATTATAATATAACATACTGTATATAAATACATAGAATAGATCATGTACTGATTTAAGTCTAATAATGAAAAGAAATCGTAACAGTAGGCTCTTTGTGAGGTATTTTTACTAGTATTTTATACAGCGTGTCTATTTCCATGGTAATGTGACCTCCATACTGACACGACCTTCATTGAACTCTTTGTGGCTACGTGATGGATATTCTTAATATATTATATTTAAATTGAGAAGGCCTACAATATTTAGATTGTAACTTAGGTGTTATATAGTTTTTTTTTATATATTTTAAAACTATTTTCTTGTATTAAAGTTCATTATATATTTTAAAGTATATTATCTAGTATTGTAAAGGTGATTTTTAAAACAATTTTGTAAAACCGATCTGACAACCTTTACAAAAATGAAGGGCCCCAACTCGTATAAATTATTTGTATGTCGTATCTCAATTTGTCGTAGCTCCCTGAGTGGGGAGCTTCCCTGTTCTATTACATGCGCCTGCGCATTGCGACAAGTTGGTCAATGTCATAATGATTAACTGAAAGATAAACACCAAAGAGTTATTTTATATAGTATCATTTCAGCAATTATAATAATCAAAGATCTATGATCTAGTCGTCCAAAGCGGATTTAAATAAATTAGTTTTTTATGTAATCTTACTTTATGATGACTGTAAATATCGCATCATAAACGGTTCAGTATTTTCACTTTGGACACTTCAATACTGCTTAGTTTGTCTAAGTGAAAGCTTTTGTGACCCTTGTTTTGTTTTTTGAAGGAGAGAAGAGAAAGTATTCAATTGTTTTAAATGTTATTGTTTTTAACCAAATTGTTGACATAATGTGGTAAGAGACTAATGACGTCATACATCTCCCTCTCCATATCTTCATCTTTCTTTATTGTTTTCGATAATATAATTATTACCTTAGTTGTTATAACCTTGTAACGCTTATGAATGGTAAAGATGGTATTAATGATTAGGAACGTTTTTTTAGTAATTAAACTTTCGTGAACTAAGTTAACTGTTAAATATATATTTTCCCAGTTATGTTCAAGAATTATAATCAGAATTTTGCCCGATTAGTTCACGACATCAGTCCGCTATGATTCGAGCTCATGAATAAGAACCCCGAATGGGTTCGAAACTAGTGGGGCAAAAATCCGATGAAGTTACATGAACATAGCCGGGTAAATATATATTTAAAAATAGACGTTGCTTTTAAAGAAATAAAATATTCGTCTATGCGTTCTGACTCGATAGCCTAAAAATATATATTTAGTGATGTGCAAAGTAATTTATTACTGAAATCAATTAATCTTGATTTTTTTAAAGGTTATTTTATCAATTATCATTAATTACTTTGAAGGATAAATATTAAATATAGTTTCAAGATATCCTTGGTGCAGTTTATTGTCCGATAGTGATTTCGAAGGCAATTAATTGTCTTTTGATTTCAATCTTTACAAAATACAACAACAGCTCTGGTTATAAATCACATGAACCTTGAAATTAAGAACTAACTATATATAATATGTATACAGTGGTTAGCGCAGACGCCTAACATGTAGCGGCGCAATGTGACTCGGGTTCGATTCCGGACAGGGACAGACATTTATGTGATGAGCATAGATGTCTGTATTTCGGGTTTAGTTTTTTATTAAATATATTAAATGTATATTTCTATGTATTTGTATCGATACAAATACATAGAAAATAGAAATAAACATTATAAATACTGCGTTTTAAGTCTGACACCCTATAGGTATATAAGATGGATACAGATAATGGATGAACTCCTTTGCACATGTTTTTTTTTGTATACTTTTATATTTTGTAAGTTTTGATGGTATATAAATAATTAAATGAATAAAAAATATAGGTTTACTTAAGTGTTAGATCAATACGATACTATATAAACGGTACAATTTTAATCCTCAGACAAGTATACTACGCAACAACTTTTTATATTTTGACAGATAAAAGCTTAATACGATTTAATAAGTATTTGTTATTCGTAACAGGTGTAGGTTATATATCACCAGAGCCGATGTATCCCGACCGGGGGGACATATCAGCGCCTGTTAACCCAGACGTGTCCAAGAAGCAGTCCAGCTCAGTCAAGAGCAAGGAGACACCCCTACTGAGGCTCAGTAATGGAGCCCTACAAGCCGGTCTCAATGAGAGGCTTCAACAAGTAGTTACTATGAGAAAGGTGAGTCTCAGATTATATGCAAAAAAACTAAGCAGTTCTGTACACTGTAGGTAGGTTATATAGAAGTTTTTTCCTCTCGACCTGTCTAAACATTTGGTTGACATCATGAATAACTTTAGTTAACTTATTAATCAATATATTTTTTGCTATTAATAATTACAGTCACTATTTTTGAGCAACCCATTATATATTTTTTCCTTTGTTTCTATTAAATATAAGTTTAAATATTAAAGTTCGCTTAAAAAGATGTAGAAAAAGTTTAGATTTTTTTTTATTTATTAAAATCCGTTTAAATTTTTTTACTTGAATATCATCTGTCCGTATAATATTAAATTGAAACGGACATTGATCAGATAAAAAAAACAATATTTTTTGTTAGTACGGTTTTTGTGCATCCAGTACTAAATAAATTTATAAAAAAATATATTTATCTTTAATGATTTATGATCATTTTATAAATCATCCTAAATATATTTTTTTAACAGATTATTTAAATATTTGAATAGGTTTTGATTCATAGAATGTATAATAATTAAATGTTTTGATTTTACGATTTGATAACCTATCATAGTTTTTGTAACTTCAAAACACGTAGGTACTAGGGTCACTGAACTATACGCCAGGAAACTTAGGAACCGTTGGAGGTAGATGACTAACCGACTTACAGACAGACACCTACATCTCTTTACCGAGAACATAATTGATGCAAAACATTCGAAACTAACTAAATTTAAAATTAATTTATACGCGTGTTCAATCCGTAAAAATATTTATATTTCACAATTATTTCGTTGCCTAAAAGATAAGTAGGTAATCTCGTTTAGTAACAAACGATATAAATATATATGGATATATATGGATAGTTATACTATTTAAGTTATGCAATGTTGATAAAGTTTCTCTAACTTTAATATTTGCATTGTATCGAGTCACAGAAAATCGATTATTACGATAAGGTATTATTATAATCACCTTGAAAGGAAAGTGTGTTATCTATACATTATAAAATATAATTGATATTAACTAATGTGAACTTTGTATGGTTCGTAATTTGTTTTACAATTTTGTATACATTATTCTTATTGCTAATTTTTCAAACATAAGGATAAATAAATTTTTAGTCTCTGACGTTCTTGATTCTAAAATATTTTAGATTTTTTGCTTAGGCTATGTTAATATTAATGTAAACATTTCCAATTATAATACATATTTGTGTTGAATTAAAGGTTAGGTTTTTTCAAATAGATTCAATAATGTAGATAGCGTTTGAGGTCTTCGGTGAACAAAATCAAAAGCATAAACATTCTGATATTTTATTTATAGGAGGTGGAGAGCCAGCGCAAGAAGTCGTCCTTCCAGCGCAACGTGGTGTATCCGCTGGCCATGCTGCTGCTGCTGGCGCTCACCACCATCACAGTGCTCATGGTGCTGCAGAACACCTTGGAACTGCTCATAGGGATCAAGGCTGTTCCGCTCAGCACGCGGGTGAGACGACATCTACGATACGCTCGTCGCTAAACTAGGCGCGAAGTCGTCATCAAAGATAGCTAAGAGAATGAAAGAGATGGAAGGTCACCCTCTATCTAATTTGATTCATCTACGCTCATTTCGCCTTTATCTCTATTTGGTACCCAAAAGTGGCAACTCAACTGCAAAATCCATCATCTTCCAGATACATATCTAACATGCGAGTCAATCGGGTCATCTTGCAAATATCTAACATAACAGTAACCGTCGGCTCGTTACCTTATCTTATTATGAAAAAACACTTCGAGATGTAATCGAAACTCCCAATTCCAGCAATTCACGTTGGGCATCGCGTCGCTGTCGAAGCTGGGCTGGGCGGGCGCGTCGCTGGAGGCGGGTCTGATCCTGTACCTGCACGCGGCGTCGCTAACGGGTCTGGGCACGCCGCTGCGCGCACTGCGCGTGCTGCCCCGCGCGCGACGCACGCCTCTCGCACGCATCATCGCGCTCAGCGCAGTGCTGCTGGCGCACTCCACCGCGCAGCCACTTCTCGTCAAGATACTGGGTGAGTGAGTGTGCTGGGAGTTGATACTGATACATCGTCTCTAGTTCTGGATTTTTATTAAATAATACATTTTTCCTATTTTTATTCTATTTTTTAGACTGAATTACTGTATACAAATAAAATTAAATGAGTTCACTGTAATTCTTGTCTAGTTTATTTCTGACATTTAAATTTCTTTTTTATTGATGTAGTGTTGCCATTACCTTTAAATATGATATAATAACCAGTTCAATTTGATCTCCGCAGGTATAACAAACTTCGACCTGCTGGGTGAGTTCGGTCGCATCGAGTGGCTGGGTAACTTCAAGCTGGTGTTGTTGTACAACGCCATCTTCGCGGCCACGGTGACGCTGTGCCTCGTCAGCAAGTTCACAGCCAGCGTAAGGAGAGAACTGTACAACAGGTTGGTGGAGAACGTTAACATGCTGGCTCACTGTGTGTCATTCCTCAACAACTAGGGTTGCGGTTCCTTGATATACACCATGGGTTTTGGTTACATGTCACCACTATCATGTCAGAAGACCAGCCCGGTATATGGTATCCTAGTTCAAAAGTTATCATGAGACCATATTCAGTATTCGATGGATTATCAGTTGTCTTATTATTGTGATCTCTATGATATTAAATATGAATTTATCATTGTAAATAATATAAAAATTGAAAATAATATAATCTATTGAATTTAAAAATTATATAAATACTTTTGTAATGTAATCTTATATAATAAATAAATGATAATTGTATATTTCATGGCCTCGATATTGATAGTTAAATTAATATATCATCAGACTGCAACCTGACAACGTCTAGGAATAACTAATGTATAGTATTTAATGTGGCATATAGTATATAGGTAGTGTTATGCCGAGTTGGTTGTTTGAAATTTTATTCACGGACCAACTGAACTTACAGTTTGTAAGCATTCCTCGATATTTAATGACATTCAATATTACTAATGAATTAATTAATAAATTTAATTAGCATTTGATTAAAATTTGCATTTATTTAGTATATTGACGATATGTTCTCGAGGGATGGAGCAGATCTAATAAATGATTGTTTTTTTTTTACCAATGAGACTGAATTTGTTAACTATTTGAATTTATGTTCGAGTGATTATTTATTGTATGTAACATTTGTATATTTGTTTTGTGAAATATCTGCTACACAGTAATTTTGTAATAATTTAAAAATCCAAAATATTGGAAAGCAAAAAGACATATAAAGACTGTTTTAAGTTAAGATAATTTTGTTACAAGGAGGTTACACTTTACAAAAAAAATATAGAAACATGGAATGGGATTTAGTTTAATGAGTTTTAGTAAAAGTGCAACCTCTTTTATATTTTTTTTGCTCAATTGTCACTAATAATAACTAACTTAGAGAATAGTGCTCCATTAAAATGTTAGAAGGCTAATTACATTGTGCTGTTCTGAGTGCTATACATATTTGGTCTAAAACTATCATCGCTGTTATCTTTGTATTAATATAATAACTAATTAATATTTGTATTCAACAATCTGCAATAGCAATGGATAGAAATTATATAAAAATTGAGGCTTGATTAAAATTTTCTAGTCGTTAAGGATCTCTGAAGCTATTGCAGCTTGAAGTAACTGCCATCATACTAACGCACACAACTACAACATTATTAATGTATTACATAACAAATAATATTAATAATAGTTATTTTCAATACAAAGTAAAAATTTAGAATAACAACTATGATTTTAATCCTCTTATTATGATAATTCTGATTAAATAAATGACCTAGGTTTCTTGTTGAATTGCTCCATAGTATTGGTGTCTAAAGCTGGTACACACATCTATAAGTGGTTCTTGTGTGATATGTCACACTGCAAGGTATTATAATAATATTATCTATCTCTTTCGAATGTTTAGTTGCGTGACAGAGACAGCAATTGTTGTCTATATTGCTTATTGTTTTTCAAATGAGATATGATTTTGGAATTGAAATAAAATAATGTTCTGTCTATATTATCTATCTCTTTCGAATGTTTAGTTGCGTGACAGAGACAGCAATTGTTGTCTATATTGCTTATTGTTTTTCAAATGAGATATGATTTTGGAATTGAAATAAAATAATGTTCTGTCTATATTATCTATCTCTTTCGAATGTTTAGTTGCGTGACAGAGACAGCAATTGTTGTCTATATTGCTTATTGTTTTTAAAATGTGATATGATTTTGAAATTAAAATAAAATAATGGTCTGTCTTAACATACATTCTATGTCTAAATTTCTTTTTCAATACGACAAAAAAAGGTTTTTTTTTCTGGACATTTGAATGTAGCAAAATATTTGAAAGTCATTTAATTATCTATTTTAAAGTATTGTCTTTTGCGTTTTTTTAACATTTTATGTTCACAAAATGCATCTGTGTGAGTGCAGTGAAGGTGCCAGTTTTAGTTCACCAAGTTATATCCGTAATGTTGAATATAGAAGTTGAATTTTGTCTAAACTTTAAGACTTTAATAGATTAATGAATATTCCTTATAGATAATGTTTTAGATTTATGATGATATCATAGATATAAAGTTGCGTTTTAATATTAGTGGTGCTAAAATTAAAGTTTGATGAATGCCACAAGATAGGTACTTAGTGTGTTGTAATGCTTAAATAAGTCTTGTGTGTGAATAATCTTTGATTTAATTATTATATTATACTAGTACGAGTTTTATACATTTTGTATTATCTGTACCAAACGTTGAGATTGCATTTGAAAATATATATAAAACAAATAATTTTCTTTTTATTTCATCCCATTTTACTAATCAGTTGAATATTTTGAATTTTGAACTTAAAATAACTAAACATAAAATCATTATTTAAAGATTAACAGATTTTAACATTCATTAGCTTATTTCGAATAACTTTGCCTGCAGAGATTTTTTTTAAATTTTAATATCCAAACAGTATTCGACAAAGAAGGTAAGACTATGAAATAAATATTAGATAAATATATGCCATTATTTTGGAATTTTAAATTAATAAAAATAATTAAGTCACACAAGTCTTATATAATTGTTCAATGTGTAGCAGTTCAGTCAATTCAGTCTCAACCTGTAAATTTATTGTAATATTAAAGTTTTTTTCATATTCAGATTTAAATGGGTGGCCGATGTGTTTGCTGTACCAGATGAAACACCGAGACAAATTGTTACAAACACATTACAAAAAGAACACTCAGCCTCACCTGACCGCAAGAAAATTTTTGAGAAGACTGAATCTTCAGAACATTTGAAAGATGAATAGAACTTCATTAAATATATATTTTAAATGGTAACTGGCGGTTTCTTTATAGTTTTTGGAATGTTTATATAAATTTAAACAATATTGCACAGATAAACATATATTAATATACAGGGATAATAAATGTTATATATAATAGTTCGAAGTTTAAATAAGTATATATGTATACTTAAATAGAAAACATTATGTTATTTTCTTACAACTTGGTTAAATGGTTTGTTTAAAGTATACATTATATATATTTATAGCATTTCTTTAGACTGCTAGTAAATATTTTATAATTTTGTTAACTATTTATGTTTTAGTTTAAATACAATTACGGAGTGTTCATTTTATCTAAAAATGAGTGTTATTAGATTGCTATTGTAATTAAAATCTACTTTTTTATATTGTGATATCTGATATTTTCTTACTGGAACTTAAATGTTGAATTGATTTCAAGGATATATTTCTTTAACTGCCTTTTATTGGTAATTTAAAATATTTATATTCCTATGAATAATGTTCTAGAACTCTTTTGAACTTCCGATAACTAAATTGTTTAAAAATATTCGTACTCCTATTAAAAATCGCTAGAGTAATTGGTTTGTACCTATAAAATGTACATAATATGCTTATTGTTAATAATATACTCTTGTGTTCTTTATATTTGTAAGAATGTGTTAGTATTTTTGGTTAAAACAAATATTTTCTTTACTATTTATATATATTTAAAATCCCTACAGAAAATATTTAAATATTTTTTAAATTTAAACAGAGCAATTTTTCGTTGGTTATTTTTATATTATAAAAATAAGTAATGGAAAATTACTTTAATTAGTTATTTTTACAATATTATAAAAGTAAGTAACGAATAGTTACTCTCTTAACTTTTTATTAGTTATTTTTATAATTATTAGGAGACAATATTTTTTATTTTTTGGTCAAAATTCTAAATGTAATAAAAATTTATATATTTTAACTTTTATTATATAAAGCTGTGATCTGTGCTCTTTTAATTATTTTATAATATGTTGTATAAGATAATAAATTTGTGTTAGAAACTGTTAGTTATCACAGTAATGATCTGATCTGTGCTTGATTTAATTAAATCACATGTATATGTAACTTTTATTTTTAAATATGTAAAAAAATAAAACAAAGTTATCATTCTTCAGGAACTTTATTCTCATCGAGTTCTATTGGAAACACTTCCATATAATGTTTACCACATCTTCGTCCTTGAGCTTTGAGAATAAGCTTCCAAGCATTATTCCTTATAACTTGCAGGCTCTCATTACTATTTAATCCTAGAATAAAACCAATATTGATAACGTCATGAACATCTCGAACATGCATAAAATTTGATGCTCCACTTGAAACAACAATATTTCGTGATCTCCCAACGGCATGGTAATTATGAGCTGTAGTTATAATATTTTTTCGTGACGTCGAGTCCCTGATGGCGGGAGAATACATCAACTCGAAAAATATGCCTCTCTCAGCAGCCTGTCTGTATAATTTTCGTGTAACTTTAAAGGGTAACCTCGACTGTGGCTGAAATGTTATCAAGTCAATATCAAAAGTGCTACAGGCATATTGAAACGCTTGCGCAGTTTTAGGTAAAACAGATATAAGATCATATTTTTTAATATTTTCTGACTGAGTTATTTTATGTGCTACAGCTGTTTCAGAAAATTCTATTGTAACTCTTTGTAAAATATTTAATTTACAATTTCTTTGAATGTCAGCCGGAATTTCAAGAGGTGCTGGTATATAATCTTTTTTTTCTTTAGGATCATTCTTTTTCTTTTTCTTTTTGGGCTCATCATCTGGTTCTTCCACAAGTGTGTTCAGAGCAATTGTGTTAAAGTTAAGCTTTTTAACATAACTAAGCGTAGTTAAATCAAAGTCTCTATCTATCGAAAGATCACAAAATCCCCAATTTTGTCTTTCAATACTTTCCATTTTATGAAATAAAAAACGGAAATGTGAGGTTAGTATTAGACTTACAGAAGTAAAAAATATAAAAGAACTGAATTAGTTTAGAAATCAAATATTGAATGGTAGGTTATGCAATACGATACAATCTATAAATGACAATAAAAACTCTTATATGTACAGCCATAACACAATGGTTTAAAAATAATTGCAAATTGCAATTAAAAACTCAAAAAGTTCCTTACAACTGTCAAGTTAAATGTCATTTAATTGACAAGCGCACATGCGTTTAAAAACAACTGCTAAGAACGATAAATAGTTTAAAACAGGTTTAGTTATCTTTAAATCGACTTATTATGCCTTGTCAGACTAATCAAGATAGGTAAGACAAATCTTTAACATACATTTTTGATGTAAGATGTATAGTATATTTTCAAAGTAAACATATTTCACATATGAAGTATCCGACAAAGGTGCATAATACTTATTAATGTATAATAATATATTATTTTTATCCAATTTAAAGTTAGTTGTATCCAAAGTAAAGTTGAATAATTACTAAACCAGTCATAAAGAGAAAGAAACCCAAATAAAGTTTATTATAATTTAGTTATAAAAAATCTAAGTCTTATTTTTTTGGAATTTATTACGATTCTGAAACATTTGTAAGAATATGAAAACTTTTTGTAGAACGTTGTTTGACATTATTCAAATTAATAGTGATCTCAATTTTTCGCTATAAAGACAAATCAACTAGCATTTTTATTTTACTGTACTTGTAAATATTGTTTACTGTGAAAAATATAAAAACTTAAATAGGACTACTGAAATGGTTTTTCGCATTGTTATAGCAGGGGAATCACAATGTAATATATTTGCAGAAGTATGTCTAGTAGCTGATCATATTTCGCAAAATTTACCAAATTTTTGTTATGAACGCATTGAGAAACCCGTTGCTGAATGGAAGGTTGTTATAATAATCATAATAACAATATTATTATACTCTTATTTTCTAAAAATTAATTAAGACACTTTTGTTTTAAGGCTTGGCTGTTCAAAATTAATCAAAAAAATAAGTGGCATCATATTAAATCGCCAATTATATGGAAAGAACTTTTGATGATGGGCAGTAAACCATTTTACATAGGAGGCGCATACGAGTTCTTGGAATATTGTCATTCATATTATCAATTTGATGCATATATGGCACCTAAAAGATTTGAAAATTTAGTTGAAAATGTTGGTCAATTCCAAAAGAAAATTAGAGAAGAAAAACGTTTTGCCTTAGCATTGGAAGATCTTGTGACTTCAAAAAAAGTAAAATCTGATTATACAATTTGTATATCTGGGGCAGGAAATCCGTTGACTATGTTTATAATATCCGGATTATTTGATTTAACATCGGGAAATAAAATTATTTCAAAGATTTATATTTTCGATAAACATTGCTCCCCAGGTTTGATGGAATCTATAGAATGTGAATGTAATTTTATTGGTGGTGATCTTTCAGGGAAGATTGTAAAAAACATTGACAAACTTGGAGTTGCTCTGACTGGCTCAGATTTATTAATTATTTTAAACTATGTGGCCTTCAGGTGTGTTCAATAATGTATATCTATATAATCTATGTATAAATGAGCGAATAAGAGAACATTTTATGATAAGATCCCCTAAGTTTGGAATGTAAAAATATATAGTTTTCTTTTCTAAGCTTGTATAATAATGAAGAATATTATTATTATCGAATGTAGGAGTTTACCGTTAACCATGGTTTTATTTCACAGACCGACTTATTCTATTGGAGAATGGTTGCACAAAAATAAAAAACTCATGGAAAAAATTGCTATAAGAATCAATGCTTCAGCGTCACAATCAATGTTCGTTGTTTTTCCTAATTTGGGACCAGCATGTTATAATGCAACTGTTTTGGCTAATGCTGTAACAAGTATAAATAAAAACAATATTGTGGTCGTAACATCAGATATTGGATTAGACATAGCACCAGTAGCTGCCGAAATAGCGGTTGTACCGCTTAAGAACATGTTTTGTCCACCAGTTTGGGGATTCGTTGGAATAAACCATCTTACAGACATTCGAAACACAATTCATAAGTACGAATCATTCCATCCTTATGAAAGATACACCAAGGTTGGGCGCTCTACACTTTGTATTGGCACTATAACACCAGAATTTCGGACCATGGAGTACCTTATGTATTTTGATGAAACTTTATGTAAAAAAGTTGCTGAACGAAGAGTAAGCTAAAGAAATCGATTAATTTGAATAAAATATTTAACACCGAAGTTACTGTTTATAAGTTATGTATTTTTGTAGGTACTAAAGAAGTCGGCTGACCGGCAAATTTGTATAAATAAAGCGGTTGCAGTTATAAATCTAGTGAAATTATGGCTCCTTAATCCTGATCCTAACAACATTATTAGTTTAGGTATTAAATGCAATGGTAAGACTTACCTAAGTAACCATTGTTTTATAATTTATGTCCCGACGTTTCTTATATTGTCTTACAATTAAACAAAGCTAAACAATTTAACGTATATTTTTTAAAATGTAAATATATTGGATTTTTACAGGATCCTTTGGGTTAACATTTGAGGGATATTTTTCACAACCTGCAAAGCTAATTAATGGCGAATGGAAACCAGCTAGTGATTATTCCTTGCCAAGTGATCCCAATATGAGAATTTCTTATTTAGAAGAGATAGCTAAAACAATCATGAAACTATCCAAGCATGATTTACCACAATTGGTTCCTTATTATCCATGTATATGTAAACCCAAAAAATCTAAAAAGCAACCAATCTGGATTTAATTGTTGTGGTTCCTGGATTGGATATATTGATTTAATAGTAATATTATACTATATTTATGTAATTTAATACTAAATTCTATTTATATAAATTAATATTTATATTTTCTTTTTATATTTACCACTAACCATCGATTTTAATAAAATCTAAACGTTTCCGAACGTACAAAATGAACGTCATTGAAGCATATATGACTATGACAGTGAGATGTAAACTAGCAAGGTTCGAGTCGTCGTTGTCGGTTGTAGATAGTGAATGTACCGAGTACTCTGAAGTTAAGCGGTGAAATGTTATGACGTGCAGCTGTCTTTGTTTCAACATTATTCGAACAATTCTTCAGAACCTTATTTATTATAATGTAATAGTGTCGATTAAATAATTAATTGTATTACAATGATTTCTAAAGTATGATCGTGCCACAAGGAATAAGCATAGTTAGGTGTTCACATTGGATAAGTTCTGTGTATGTTGTGCCAATAATGAGATAGTGGAGTGTTGTGATGCGGCTGTGGGACATGTGGGGGGTTCTGTGGACCGTCGAGGCGCTGGTACAGCTCCTGGGGGTACTCGCGACGCCTTTGGATCCTTCGCCACCGACTTTGCTAGGTGAGAGAAGAACCTTGCCTCCTACGCGCTCTTTTTTTTTGCTATTGACACTGCATGCGCTTTTTTATATTACGTTATTGGTACGAGATTATTTAGTTTGTTGTTTTATGATATGAAATAAATAATTTAAAACTTTATTATTTTATTTTTTGTTATTATTTCTTATTGTACATTAATTAAACTTCGCTAAGTGCAAACTGTTGCAAACAATTATTTTGTATTGAAATTAATATATATTTTCATTAAACAACAAAATTATAATATTCCATACCACTAACCAAATTAAAAAGTTTGTTTAGTTTCATACATGATCAATAATAAAATAAAGGATTCTTTACTTTAATTTAAAAGTAAACTGTGCAAAACTATTTTGCATGCAACATACAATCTTAAGAAATTTTACAAGTCACTATAATACATTACTAATACTTAATACACTATATACATTACATAATACACTATATAGCTATAAAAAAAGAAAGGAAACAATATAAGATAAGAAATATATACTTTTAAATCTTTGTAGTTTTTTTTTATGTGTGCTTTATACCTTATTGTTACCTTCAAAATTAATAATTTTATTTAATTTATGACACTATAAATTAAAAACAAATTATATCTCCTATTTTGATGTACAGAAAGTATTTTTTTAAACTAAAGTTTATTTTAATAGTAATTTAATTACAGTATTTAACAGTAATTTTGTTCGGCTTTTGGTGGAAAACCTTGCATTATTGTAGCCAACATTATCTATGCATGTTTACGTTGAATTGTCTCATGACACCAATCTTCTTTTAAAGTGAAATAGTTGACCGACCTCTCTTGGGATTATTAGGAAGTTTAGAGAATTGATTTTCTTTGAAAACGGAATAATCCGACATCCGACATTTTAAAAATACATATGTAATTTTGATCCTGAAGTTGTCACTTTGAAAAAGTATGAATGTAATAAAAAAATATGTATGTTTTTATATTGTTCCACGTTATATATTTGTTCTTGGTTATTGTTTCTGGTCTTGTATTTATTAGATATTGTGATAGTACATTTTATGAGTATAATAACTTGCTTTTGATGGCAACTTCATGTTTGCCTCCTCTCATCTCAAGTAATAAATCATATATAAATGTATATTATATATATATATTTTTTACATTACGTTATTGTTATGTTAAAATATTTTTTTTCATAATTCTCAGGAAATGTGTGAAAGATATCCTTTCATTTATATCCGTCCACTACTGTTACTTAGAGTGACCAAAAAAACAAAAAATATATAAAACACAAAAAACTATTATTTGGCGTCCATGTATTAAACCCGTAGCAATAAATTTTTCAAAACAAACAAACATTCGTGAAGTTTTGTTTTACACAATATGTAATGATTGTACCACATTGTAAGGGCAGTAGGACAGTTGACGCTTTGTTCTAATAGACCTCATTCGCATGTCAGATAATAGCGTTACGTTGACACTAGACGTAAGTGTTTTCACAAATATTTTCATAATGATATCGCTTCTATCTCGTCGTTGGACGTGTAAACATAGCTTTATTATACATAGAATAGGAAAGCTATAGGCAGGCCTATGAGTGACAGTGTCTGACAAATAAGAAGAGTGGCAAGATGAGAGAACGGTACTAATCTTTGTATAATTACATATGAAAGAAAGAGAGACAGATAATATGTAGCCTCGTTTGTTTCCCTTTTTTTTCGATGGACACATTTTAGGCTGGCTTTCTTATTCTATGTATAATAAATCTATACGTGTAATACATAGCTATTAAAAGTGAGTTCTGCAACGTTGGCAGCAGTTGCTTGTGTAGCGAGAAACGACCAAAAAATCTAAAAGCATTTTGTGATATCCAGGGACAGTTTGTGACACTGTACGAGGATTTAAGACTGCACTCTATACTTTTTAACTTCGTGCTTTTGAGAAATGAAAAAACTTTATATGAAACTATTTGTTAAAATTAAGCAGCCACCAATCGTCAACATTCTTATAAAAATATACGATATATATCTTATCTACAAAATATTTGCTGTTTTTAAAATTAAAGAGGAGTTTTTTTGCAAATAAAATGATGACTTGACCAGGGCAATGTGATGTCTGATTCAAATATAGTGTTATATAAAAATTAAACGCAGACGAAGTCGCGATTGCAGCTAGTATTCAATCAACCAGTACATTAACTGTCCGTACTAATTGTAAATTTTATGGTTTCATTATCGGTCTAACGATAGTCAATCAGGTATTTAATACTTGAAACGTGCAAAGGTCAACCACAAATCTCCTCAAATCGCTTCGAGGAACGATAATCTGAGTAACGCAGGGCTCGGTCAGGGGAAGCCTCCAAGCATTAGCTCGCCCTACGTTCAGGAATGTTCTCATTTTCTTTTAATGGAATGACAATGAATATTTACGGATTTCAATACATTTAGTGTTTTGAGAGCATTCATATATATAGTATGAAAATTACTGTAAATAAGTTTATATTTAAATATTTTAAGTTAAAACGCTATTTATATAGAAGCGGAAACGACAAGGTAAAGTGTCGTTTTAAATACGTAATTCCATCTGAGACGGAGTGTATCTAGAGTTCGGACAAGACGTTCTCATCCCGTTTTCTAATGAATGTTATATGGCAGGTAGCGTATCCGACAAACCTAGATAGAAATGTGAGCAGGATCATCTGGTTGAGTTAAGCCGGTTAATTTTAACTTAAGGTGTGGCTGCATATTATCGTGACACGATTAGCTCCTCACAATTACTTTTATGAAAGTATTATCAAATCAATTTATTTATCTGATCAGGATTTTATAAAGCTTTTGTATGATTAAAGATATGACACATAACTTAATAACACGAAATACGTAAACTTATTACATTTTAAATATTATTAAGAACTCAAATTATTAACCTACTCTAATCGATTACAATATAAAAATGATATAAAATATAGCTTGAAGAAATAAACCTAAAGAATGAAACTTTTTGTTAGGTTTTATCAATATAATAAAAGTATTTATGTTTGGCTTTTGAGCAATAGAAATGTTTTCCTCGACATGTTTGCCTTCACCTACTAAACCTAAACAAATAATCACGTGTCACTAGCATGGAATCCAGGACATTAGGTTTGATCAAATCATAACATAATGTTTATTTATTTTGACCATCAAAATATAATCTCTCTGCCGCGGTATCCATTACAAACATTATTATTAAAAAAATAAGATGTCAAAACAAATAAGATAATTAAAAAGGTTCTACGTGTATTTAATGTAGCATTATTGCATTCTAAATTTCTAATGAAATGTATTATATAATGAATTAAACTTTTATTCAATCTTAATATATACACACACACATATAAGAAAATATATATAATATATGATGTAACTTGTTGTTATCTATTTAGATGACGTGTTTAATGTATTAGGCATTCTTGTAATAGATATGTACATAAATAAATATATGAATACTTTTTAGAAATAGAAAAGTGAAAGGGAGTAAACAATCTTGTAAGTGTATATAATATATTCCTTCCAAATGCATGATAAGAACACATAGACCACTGATATTCATAAATAATTCTTAGCACGCTAGTTGTGAATCCTTGTAAGAAATAAAAAATAACTAAATTATCCGTCCCGCGTAACTAATTCTACATTATCTCCTCGGCTATACCAGTAAATTGCTTGCTGTGAACGGAATTTATTCTGTTAATATTTTATAAACAAGAAGCCTATTATCTATACCTGTATTTATAATGATTACGGGATAATATGCTTAACCAAACTTTTTGTATTTGCATGTTTGATTAATGAAAAGATACAGATAAAAAAAATATAAAGATAATTTTGTTCTTCTGTTGGCAAAAGGCCGGACACGTCTGTCCTCCTTATGCCTTATTTGCTTATGTCAGTAAAGCGAGGTATTCAATATACAGCATCTAATTGTGGAGTGGATTGTGTACGGCATTGCGATGATCACAGGACACGTCAGTTGCATAACAAGCGAGTGGCGTCCAAGTAACGGGACTGTGGAGCGCCCGTCAGCCTCCGTATCACTGGCATCGCCAATACAGCTACATTGACCGGTCATTTGCATTCGCCTAATTTTCCTCAACCAAGCCAGACTCACGAAACATTCCCGTTTCGTCATTTCTGATCACGAAATATTGTTTAATAAGATCGGTCGGTTCGTTCGTGCGATCGAGAGCGCGTTCGTGACGGATTGGTCCAATGCCCTTATCGAATGCAGATAGCTCACCTTTTAATAAATGGTTGTACTGCATGTCGGATGTGCTATTCGCCCCTCGATGGCGTTACGCATTTCAATGTAATTGAATCATAATAATAACAAGGGGAAGAATCGAACCGCAAGTCCTGTTTGTAGCTCCGGTATTCGAACTGGTTTATAAGGTTGCGGATGCCTACATTTGCAAAATGATTATGTTACTGGTAGACATCATTACCACGTTGAAACGAGTATTATGTAACATCTAAAAACATGAGCTAAAAATATTGTCTATTCTATGGACAGTCTCGCATAATTAGGTCCTCTGAGCGAGGTGTATGTTAATGAAAATATAATCTTCAGTTATAATGAATAAAATTTCAAACGCTAGCCAGCTCTCAACCCGTATATAAAAAGCAACGATCACGGTGTATTAAAAATATTTTAAAATAGTTAATAAAAATGTTAATATTTTTTGTATATAAAATTACAAATTGGAATTTGCGTAAGCTGGAATAATCAATCAATTTAATTTTGATATATAATCTGTAATACTATATTACTAAAGGTATTTTTTATCTTTTTTATTTTGTAAAAACAAGTCTCGACGAAGAACTATAACAATTTTTACCAAAATTCCAGTTTAAATAAAGTTGTTTTTACAATCATACACTCCCCAGACTTTTGCCTCATTTATACTCATAATTATAACCCGAAATATATTAATCCTTTTCTACTCTGAGTAGGTCATAAAATCAATCCGTCTGTCTGGCTTCAGTATTTCAGAGTCTACGTTACCGATTTAATGGTTTCAGTATCATACTCTCAAGATAAAATCTTATTAGTACTATATTCAATAAAAATTTACTTAAAACAAAGAAGATAAAAATCGATTTGTTCATTACAAAACACTGTCAATGTGAATCCTAAGTAGATTCCAGAGCTTAACTCCATGGCCGTGAAATCCGGTTGAAAGCCTTTTGCTTTTTCCGAGTAGTCCAGGTCAATTTACTGCAGGGTCTGTAAGCGCATTATCCAGCTGACATTATCAACAATTCCTCCAGCTATCTAAAGGCTTGACTGCACACTCATTTTTTTTTTTTTGCTATACTTAGACTTTTTAGTCTATATTTTATTACCTTCAGTCTTATACCTTTATTAAATAATAATTTATTCAAAGGAGTTCTACTAATTGATTAAATTAATTTTTCAATTGTTATAATTTTCAAAGGATGAAAGTTATAATTTGTTTCTTCCAAAAAATAAAGTCAAAATTTCGCATCCAATAATGATATAATAATTATAAATTACTTTACGTATATACCTTCGCTTTATTTCAAGTTGTTATTAATTTGACACAAGAGCAAGTATTTTCATCATTAGAAACTCAAAAACTTGAGGACATTTTCAATCAGTATAAATGTTATCGCAGTATGAAGAAAAAGACCCTAACTTATTTGATGTCCTTTGTACTCTGTAACGAGCTGAGAGTTCCGCGCTCACTAAACCGACTGTAAAAGGCCTCTGAAGCCATTTCGTGTCTCAAATTGGGATTTGACTGAGGTAATTGTGAACTACAAAGTGTTTAGCTTTTATATTTAATGTTACCTTACCTTACCTTACCTTACCTTACCTGTATATGTTTCTTTAACTACAAAGTGTAGCTTTTATATTTAACGATTCACCTGTGTATATTTTAGCAAACGAAATTGATTCCTTCAATTTCATTATCCAATTTACCGTACTAGGTCAACTAGTGTAGTAGTATCGTATTGTGAAAAGACTTAGTGAGCTAGTGCTCCCATCTGATTGGTGGAAATTTTTTCTCTCGTTATTTTTTGGGGTCAAGTAGTTAGCTGATTGGATAATGAAATGCGCATGACTCTTTAAAATCACAATCAGAAAGTTGGTTAACGCTAACAATACTTCCTAACAATACTCTGGTGTTAGTAATCAGATGTAATCATAGCGGAGGTCAGACTCATCCGACTTAACACACTTGTTGCCGCATTAATGAATATATGGGCTACTAATAAAATTCCTTTATTATCTTAAATCCTAAATTGTTGGCAAATTAAAATATTTTAAAATAAATATCAAAATCGACGTTTTCAAACAGATTTTAAATATAGGAATTTCCAAGGTCACCTAAAACCTGCTGGTTCTATGACTTCACATATTATGTGATTTAATTAAAAACAATATACACAAGAAAATCTTGATAAGCGTGTGGGTAACAAGAATAATAACGTTACAACACCTTCACAATTATGGGAAAATTACGACAGGTAGGGGCGCGATTGTATCTGACCTTTTTTATTTATTCTCTAATTATATGTACAGAATCTTATAAAGATAAATAAAAGATAATAAATATTTCGTAAAAAGTTCTTAATCCTAAGATTATAAGAAATCAAATTCGCATTAGTATTGAGACCAAAACCCCCGGGAAATTGGCTCTTGTAATAGTTCCCTCATCCTTTATCAGAGGAAGTTGGGGAGTATTGTACAACTAGTTGAAGTTTCACAAAACCTATTAAGTTCTTTTTATTCGGTTATATATATTGTAAAATGAATTTTAAAACGTGTAGAGAGGTCGTAAATCATTCAAATGACTAATGTAAGTTTACATTTATTATTTAGAATGCTACACAATGGCTCGTTACTAGTTTGTACTTTGCGGTCTGTCAGCTGTTAGTATTCTATTATTCCAATATGTGCGGGTTCCGTCTATTATAATAACGCTCATATAATATTGGATATTAACAACCTTATTCAATCCATTCAGACCTCCCCTAGGTTCAAGACGATATAATTTTTTAATGACATTTGAATATAGAGTTTCATGTCATGTTCATGTTTCTTCAAATAGACTTTTAACAGAAATAAAACTATTTTAAATGGATTAAACTCCGTTATAATTAAATTTATATTAGCAGTAATCGTGTTAATTAGTTAATTTTAGCAATACAGAAGATTTTCTAAATCACCAAGAGGGTCGATATAAAAGCAGTTCCATTAAGTATAAATCTAACGCGAATCATCAACTTAAGACGCAGAGAGTAACTTATCATCAAAGAAAAGACACCTTACAGTTACACTATTAATAGAGAGGACCCGTTTTCATATCATGTTATAGTAGAAACCAATTAACCGGACTAATTGATGTCGTAAGGTGATTCGGTTAATCGAAAAGCCGGATAATCGAATGTATGAAAAAGAAAGCAGGTTTTGTCCATATGTAGTGCATAATGTTATGTTTATACACACACTAGAAAATAGTAATAGTAATAAAAGGGCGAGAATGTTTAATTATCCTCGCTCTGAAATTATTCGTTCAGTTCCGGATAATCGCGAATCTGGATAACTGAATGCCGGATAATCGAGAAGCTATTACAGACCAATTATACATGCAGTTAAACTGTTCTGTTTACATCTATCTCTTGCACCGGTTGCGGTTTTAATTATAGAAATAAAAAATTGGGCAAGTGCGAGACGGACTTGCGCACGAAGGGTTACGTACCATTATTTATGAAAATCGGTAAAAACATCACGTTTGTTATGTATGTACCCTTAAATTTTTAATTTAATTACTTAATTTCAAAATTGATTATGGCGACAACAGATATTTACATTCTGAGAAAATTTTAACTGTCTAGTTATCATAATTCCTGAGATACACCCTGGAACAGACAGACCGAAAGCGAAGTCTTAAGTAAAATGTCTTCGAAGTAAAATGGTTCCGTTTTTAACATTTGGGTACGAAACTCTAAAATCAAAACACAATAGTATCGTTCTATTTCGTTTATATCTTAAACTTATTGTTATTCCGTTATAAAAAAGTTTCTTTTTTTGAATTTGAAAATTGTTCATCCAACAAAAGTCAATGATCGTTCTAACTAGATGTTGAAAAAACATCAATTTTGATTCCATCACAATAGAATGGAGTAGTTTTTTAATTCACTTACCAGTTACCTAATCTTGGCGTTATTATCTCCGCCATCATCATCGCTTTCATAAGAAGTTAATGTCATAATCCTGACTGTGATAGATTCTTTGTTGGCGTGAGAGCTGTTAACGTTTACAAATTGAATTCTATTGAAACTAGAAACGGCTATTTTTGTAATGATTTTTAAAAATAGAGAATTGTAATTGTAATAATCCTCACACGCACATGTATACTCACGCACACACGCATGCTTCTGTCATGATATATAATTACAATTTCTCGGTGGCTTTCATTAAATTTACCGTCGTGTTTTGATTGGTTTTAAACTATTTACGTATAATATTATATATTAATCTTATAATATAACGTTATAAATATTATACGTTATACAGATATTATATTATTACTGTATGTAAGTTAATTATTATAGAGGATCGCAAAATGAAATACCCAAAGAAAATTTGACCTTGATGTATACTAATATTATAAAGAGTTTTTGTTTGTTTGTAATCTCTGAAACTATTTACTAATCTACTGATAATAATAGTCAAAACAAAATAAAATGTTTGAAGCCTCGGGGAAGACTACTTTACAGAATGATAATTTGAATATTAGGAGGCTCCTAAAAAAATAACAAATACATTATATACGTGAATGTTATTTCTTGTCAGAGTTTGGTACCTAACCAAAACCTAAATGTTCTTCTTTGCCAAAAATAGGAGCTAGTTGTTGTTTTGTCGAGTTGCTTTTTCATTCTATGAGCTGATTTACATATAGACAATTGTGCATACACACACACACACGTCACGTGTGTGTGTGTGTGTATATACGTCACAAAATCTGCTTTTTGAATGAGTAATATTTTACTAATGCTTATTTAATTTAATTTATTCAACTATATTTAAGACTTCTATTGTAATTTTCTTCATGATTCTTTAATAAGAATATTAGCTTAGCTTTATTACCATCAAGTTAAAGTTGTGGGCGTCTTCTAGTATTTAATATGTTGGCTTATAATATTCTCTGTGGAAAATAATTTATTCAACGATAATGAAAACCATGCCTTCTAAATACAAATAACAGTCATTGGGGAATGATCTCTCATATAAGTTTAACTCTGGTTACCGTAAGTGTGAGAGAGACAACAGATTTGTAAATTAGCATCCTGTTTCACCAAATATTAGTCACTTATTCGTAGAAAATCTTTTCATAAAAAAAAGTTTATAAGAAAGCACGAATATTGAATATAGAGGCGTTCAAAGATTATTTTCCAATTATCTTAAATTTTTTTACTAAAGTCTGGTAATAGAAAACATTATTACAAAAATAGATACATAAAACGGTGTAAACATATAAAACTTGTAGAGCGTAAAATCATTCAAAGCTCTCTAGAATGAAAATAGTAGGTATATTAAAAACTATATATTTTTTTTTTGTGATGACATTATACTCGTAATTTTTCTAGAATTTTACGAGAGAATTCACACTATTATTTCTTTATATCATTTTAATTATATATATTTCAGAATAAAAGTAGAAAATATTGTAAAAAAGCTGCTGATGACAACCCTATTTTTACACCGTGGATACAATTTGCCGGAAGTACGTCATGAGTTTGGCAAGGGGTTAAAACTTTATTCAAACTGAACTTCGCCAATACCAGAAGTTCGTCAACGAGCTTCTTATTCCGATACCGGCGTGTTTCGAAATATTTACTTAAAAATAATTTTGTTCTCGAATGTTCTTTTATTTCCAAAGCTAGTGTCTAATTTCTGAAGGTGTTGTTTCAAAAGTTATGCTAAGAAAATATATGATACAGATTACACATAATGAGATCATGTTTAATTTTTTTAAAATGAGATATAATTATTAGATTCTTATACTTAATGAAAGATAACCGTTGTTTTACTTCAGAATATAATATTGTAGATAAATATAATTAATTAGTTAAACAGCCCAATTAGGGTTTCGACATTTTGGAAGGAAGGAAGGTAGAAGCAAGGTCGTCATGTCCCTCCACATAGTAATTACCACACAAATTACCTAATTATTATATCATGTTACTTGATACAAAAATATGTTCACTATTATTAATAATTATTATACCCACAAGTTAAAATCATTCAATTCATAGAGTAAAAGAGCCAGCCTAAAATGTGTATTTCGATAAAAAAGAGAAAGCAAATAAGGCTACCTATTTACCTATTTGTCTCTCTTTCTTGTATGTGTGATTAGAAAAAGATAAGTATCTCATCTTCCATCTTTTATAACATGTATAGCTCTCCTATTTTATGTTTATTAATTATATGGCTAAAATACATAAGATAATAATGTTCTAAGTAATTTTCTTAGTGTTTTCAATAGATTTTTGATTTGCATTTGTTGATTCATTGCCAATTGTAATGCATCCTCATCACTAAGGAAGTCACGTTGAATAGTATAGCTCGTGAGTTCTAACAGGACGTATATTTAAATAGGTAATAATTATTGCATATAATACTTCTTAGAATATCACGCATGATAACACGTTCTTACTCTATGTAGAGCAAAGAGATCTGTGAAAAAATACATAGACTATTCTGTGTCTATGTGTGAATCTGTAAAAAAATACATAGACCATTCTGTGTATGTGTGAATCTGTAAAAATATGTATTCCATTCTGTATCTTTGTGTGAATCTGTAAAAATATATAAACCGTCCTGTGTCGGTGAATCTGTGAAAAATGCATATACCAATCTGTATCTGTGTGTGTGAATCTGTCAAATATATATATACTATTCTGTGTCTGTGTGTCTGAATCAGTAAAAAAATACATATACCCTTCAGTGTCTCTATGTGTGAATTTGCAAAAAATACCTACATGGGTATAACATTATCAGATATAAAATAACGATTCAGTACATAGGTACAGCTTATATAATGGAATATAAATTAAGACGATTTAAACATTTGGTTTTTATTTTCAATACAAGGAACATATTTATATATTAGTCTCTTTTATTGGATTGTTCGAAACTCGTTTATAATGACGTCATCGCGTAACTTACCGATGATGTCACGATTCTAGAAGCGGTCCATGTCTGCACTAAATGCCAAATATAATATAACGGATTCAAGCAGCCATTTCATTATCGTATACTAAGTGCTAAATCAACTAGTGTACTAATATGACATTGTGAAAAGACTTAGTAAGCTAATGCTACCATCTGATTGGTGGAAATTTTTACTCGCTGTTTTTAGGGTCAAATAGTGCGCTGTAGATTGGATAACGAAATGGGGGCAGCCTCCATAGACGACCCACAGACAAGATATAGCTAATAATATCTATTTTTATATTTTAATATAATACACGTGTATATAATATTTACAATCTTCCCATAACATTGATAATTGGATGTACACTTCTGTGGATTCTGTATGTTCCAAACAAATTGCGCAGTTTTTATATCGTAAGGCTTTGTTTTGCCTACCACAAATAGACCGTCCTTGAATAACGACATAGATTGAATTATATGATTTATATAACAGAATAACGATCAATTTTGCAGTTTACGTTATTAATTTAAAAATATTAAGTTTAAACTGAGAACTAAAAGCGTTATAAAACTGTCTGTATATAATTATATATCAATGTATTTTTTATGTGGAATACAATGAAGCATACATAAAACTGCTTTTGCAATTAATATATATTATTATTACTAAGAGTATATGAAAATAATAAAACTTAGTATAATAATTATAATGAAGTGTTATGACGTGACATAA
Organism: Napeogenes sylphis; assembly: GCA_959347405.1. Taxonomy (NCBI): domain Eukaryota; kingdom Metazoa; phylum Arthropoda; class Insecta; order Lepidoptera; family Nymphalidae; genus Napeogenes; species Napeogenes sylphis. Next base: position 19,861,257 of record OY365788.1, on the reverse strand, counting down.
ATAAAACTGAGAGCTGAATGCATTATAAAACTCCTTTTGCAATAAATACGAATTATTATAACTAAAAGTATATGACAATAATAAAACTTAGTACACTCATTATAATTAAATATTATTCCGTTCTAGTAAATATTATTCCGTGATTTTTTTAAATCTAAGTCTAGGTAATCTAACCTATTTAAATATCACCTCATTCCTATCGTAAGTATGAGAACTTAAAATTGGGATATCATGTGAGGAGAGTTTATTGGATTCCTCCTCATTCTGGACGCTTAATGCAGTTTGCCAATTTTCAAAGGTCACAAGGCTCTCAAGTTGAAAAGGTTAGTTGTATGACCTCAACACTCAATGAATGTCTAGCCATAAATCATTCGAGCATCCACCTGTGGTGATGTACTCAATAGAAAATATAAATATTTTGTAACAAAGCATTTAACTGTTAAATGATTTTAACAAAATATGTGCATTTTGCAAGAATTCATTTAACACCTAAATAATTTATTGCAAATATTTTGTTGCAAATTTGGTACATGTTTCTTGCCAATATATAGTATATATATATAGTTATACCTAATTATCGGTAATGATTTCATTTTCACCTTGTTATGTCTCAAGTGGATGCTTACGTAAGTTTTGTTCTCAGAACATCGTTACTACAAAGGTTACTTTTGTAACCATTTCTTTGTATTAAGTAGTCATACAAATGTTGTCTATAAGTGAACTTTGAACACATACAATTAAATTGTCTATGTATCTATATATATTATATATATAATTTTTTTTTCTTTAAAATTTTTTATAGGCGTTCCTAAACCAGATTTAGGCTATTTATTTATAATTTTTAAAGGCATATTTATCTTAAACGTCAAATATATACGGATAAACAGATAGACAAAAACCATTATATATATATGTTACACCTTATTTACATCTTATTTAATCCATCAACGATCTAATTTAAGTTTATTTTAATGAAGGAACTTCTTATGTGAGAGTAGTTCAAAACTTGTGGTACACCGCAATTACCCAATCAATTTTACCAGTTCACCGAGTTTGTTTCCAGTTTAGATATTTGGTAACTCCTTAAACTGCTATTCGTTTTCTACTAGCTTGCCTTGTTATAAAGTTCTAGTTTTCACGACCTGTTGGTGCAGTGGTTAGCGACATGAATGATGAAACAAAGGTTGAGGGTTCGATTCCCACACGGGACAACTATTTGTTTGCTTTGTATCCGTTATTTATATGTTTGTAAATCATTCCGCGACACGGATAATAACATTTCTAAAAGTTATCTTTTTTTTTAAAACAAAGAAAAAAGGTTTTTTCTTTTACGATGTTTGTTAATTAGATACAAAAAAGATGATATCGTAAAAAAAATGTAAGCTGACTATAAGTACTATAGCGGTACTATGTAATGGAATCTACTGATCCAGGGTTCAATTCCCGACCGAGTTAGACGAAGGTAGTAAATATCGTGATGATATATTCTATGATGCTAGGTTGATCTGACAAGAATAGGGTCTTTCTAATAAGAAATCATAGAACTTGTATATTTATATACTACCAAGTGTGTACGTTCTTATGCTATCTTCAATTAAAAGTCGACTATTATGTATTTAACCTTATATTTATACTAATTATAATAAATTGCCGTTGTCAATCATATTACGATACATATATACGTAAAGAAACTTGAGTTCTCAGCTCTACTTTTGTATATTTTTATATATTTAACAATCAGTAATGTAAATAACAGCTGTTCTCACATAACTGTTGTGTAACTTTTCGTAACATTCATTAATTAAAATAATTAAATCGTTTCTCATAATAATAGCTATACAATACAAGTATGCAAATATTTTATAAAGCCCGGCCATTGTTGTTGCATTATGCCCTTTTTACGCTAGAGATAATATTTATTCAATGGCTTTACAATAAATAATAAATTATTCATATTTACATTATTCAACTAAGTTTTCTTTTATCTCCTGTTCATGTTTTAGATAAAAAGTTTTTAAGTTAGGATGTAAGAGGTAATCTTCTAAAGCCATTTGATCAAAAATTCCATCACCAATATTTAGTATGGACTTTCAAGGATAATAATCTAGATTTTATCCCCTTAAAATATGAAAACTTTTCTAGCAAACGTTGGAGAAAAAATGAAATTAAGTTCCTTACGAACGCCCTCTACAGTGCAGAAAAAGTCTGTCACAGTTGCTAGTATATTTTGTTAAATGTAAGGTGTATTTAAGTTTATCTTGTAATAAATTCAATGCTTCTCAATTGTGGGAAACTAAATAAACATTTGCACCTGTGTACGATAAAATTTAATTAGAAGTTAGCACTAATGAATACTATAAGAAATATGGTGTAAAGGTTATGTGAATGAAGAATCTACTTCATTTTCTGACATTATTTTTTTTTAATATTACTTTGTTTTTATCTGTCAGAACTTAAGATAGACTTATTAAACATAGAGTAGGGGTAGGTAGTAGCTATATGTCTAATAAATATTAAAGAGAGAAAACGAGAGACCTACACTATTTTTTGTCTAATCCTAGAAAAAAAGGGATGATAGGTAGCCTCATTCGCTTTCTCTTTTTTTCAATAGACACATTTTAATCTACCTTACTCTATGTATAATATAACTCTATCGGTTCTTAAACGAACTTCATTAGTATGACAGTGACAGTTTAAAATTAGAACAAAATGTCAAATGTAATTATGAAAACGTACGAGGACAACAAAGTAATTGTTTAAACACACTTCAATTATATACAAAAAAACAGCTTTTAAATACAAAATGAAAGACATGCAACGCCTACTCGGATACAGTAATTAATGCTTGTGGTAACCCTTTGGAGGAAATTTGGCAATTAATTGTAACCCTAAAGTCCTTTATGTTTTGTCTGATTTTAATGTTTTATCCGTCGCATGTAATAACAGTCTTTTGTGTCTGTTAGTACTAAAATATGTTGTTCTAAATTTAAAATTAAATAGGAATGAGAAATGTAAATTATTTTTGAAAAGTAATTCCAAGTTTAGAAATAAATATTGTACTTAAAACGTAAAGAATCGCTAATTTGAAATTAAGTCCGATAATTAAGAAAATGGCTCTCATACAGCACAAAAGATTTCACGGCAACAGTTAACGTGTTACTTTGAATCGGCGATCGTTAAGCCATTTCCGCCTACGTCCAATTGTCGAGAATACTAAATAGTATTATTATGAATAGGCTCTGTTCACAATATATATATTTTTTTATATTCAAACACTGCTACACGGTAATGTTTAGTGGATGGTTCCATTGTGACCGAGCCTTATATCTGTTGGTATAAATGTTGGAAGAGCGTCACTGACCTCTGCTATTGAAGTGTCAGTAAAGTCGTGACACAATACGGAGTGAATGGCTCTGCTTGTTATAAAAACTATCATGTGACAGTTCAATTCTATTCTACTAGTTTAAAAATGGAAGTTTAAAATAAAAAGGTTTTATATATTTATTTCTTAAAATTAAAATATATAACAAATATAAAACCTTTTCAATTGTATTATACGCAAGCGCGCGAAACAGAATCTTAGTGACATTTTATTTCCAAGCGTTGCTTATTTTCTCTCTATTGCTATAATATTTATATCTTATCTTATCTTCTATTTATAGATTACCTTAGTGAAGTTAGTGCACTCTGACCTTATAACATTAACTCATATGTTAATTACTTGTTATGTAATAGAAAGCCAAGGAAAAAGCGCCATCAAAGAAAGCACATTCATTAATTTAACATTAAATTTGAGTTACAAAATATAAATTAGTTAAACGACAATTTGGCATATAATTTACAGACAAATTATAGCATATATATAAAAACATTTAAGCAAAGTCAGTATAAAATCGAATTGTTTTTTTTTGTTTTTTGATACAAATAATATATAAAAGCTTTCCTTCTTAATGTATATATCGTGTTTTTCTATGTCAGAGTTAATTGAGTATTTGATACTTATATTTAAAAATCTGGGTATTGGTATGAGTTATGACTCGGGTTGAAAATATAAACATTTCTTCATCGCCTATCCAGATACCACGGAATCAAGCGATATTAAAATGACTACATCATGAAAGTCTATATTATAAGTTTTCTAAATTAATGTTATTTTTTTTTTTTAGAAAAAACTTAGAGATAGCTGTAGAACTTCTTGTTCTAATAGACAAATTGCTTTTGTTCCAATCTTTATTGCTCTCCTCGGCTATGCAGATGTATGCTACTTAGATGCTACCGAGGGCTACTAGACAAATCGTCTTTAGAGTGTATGTATTCCTATCATATACCTACGTACTGCGTAAATTCGATCACATTTTCAACTTCCGATATCAACTAAACTCCCTATTAGCATTCGACAGAATAGTCATGTCCTAACATTTTTTTTTACTTATTGGTTAAATCTTCTTTCTATGTACGACAATTTCCAACTCACCTTACTCAATACATATATATGTACTTTTTCGTTTGTGTGTTATTTTTAAACTCCTAAACTAGCTATAATGCCGCATTTTTTGCTAAATCTTTCGCAATATTCGTATGCTTGTGGAATTCATTTCCCCTGAAGTATATAATTGGCCCACCGTTATTTCTTTTGTCCTATATTAATTTGTTTTATTATTTTTTCAATTATAATATTATATCTACCAAGGGTTTATTTTTAAAGACAGTGCTTTTCTTGTCATATAATCAATTGGAACCTCTTTGTAGTGATAAATTATCCAGTGTACTTTTTAACCCCCGACTAAAAAGAGGGGTATTATAAGTTTGACCTGTCGATCTGTGTATCTGTCTGTGGCAAATTTGCGGCAAAACGCGTGGACGGATTTGAATGCGGTTCTTTTTAATCGAAAGCTATGCTCGTCGTTATTAGTGATTGTAAATCATTTTAACTCTAAATGTTTATATTTATTAATATTCGTATATATGAAACCTACCTATCTACCTACCCATATGAAAAAGTCTTGAATCATGTTACTTAATACATTTATAATTTATTACATTGTCGAAACTTTCACTCGGATCCTTATTTTATTAAATATTTCTCGTATTAAATATAGCCTTTGTACATCAGAGGGATCATGTAGGATTCTAAAGGTAAAATATTTTATTAAATCGGTTCAGTAGTTTCGGAGTTTATTCAATTCAAACAAACAAACAAATTTTCCTCTTTTTATGATAGATTAATAGAAATACTAAAACAATTGAAAATTTGTCTTTAGGTTCATTTAGTACACTTCAGAAACCAGTAACATAACTTTAAAAAGCAGGAAAAAAATCAAATAAAAAAAACCGATACAAAAAGACCTCTAAAAAGTATACAAATAATATTATTATGTACTGATTAAATGTAATAACATCGGGGGACCGTTTAATAAAGGAAGAAATTAAAATGCAAGTAAGTTAACAAGGCAAATAAATAAATTACGATATCGAATCGTATAGTCTAAGTCCGCAATGATAAACTTCGTAAAATAGACGCCATCTTCAACCTACGTACAAGGGTCCCCCCAAGCAAAGAATTCAATAAGTACATAATAATATTCTTTTTTATCTTTATTGTGTTAAATTAAAAAGTGGTATAAAAGTTAATAAATACATTCAATTATTATCAGAATAATTCATTCCTCAATAATATCTGTAATTGGAGATCCTTTGTACGAACATTGTCAAGCTTGATAACGATTTGTATATAATTTATTAAATAAATATTATTCAAATTTTCGAGTAATCTGACCTAGAATACTGAGAGGGGTCCCTGATTCAAGTAACTTGATTTTACTAATATATACTTTTCATAATATTAACAATATTCGTAACTCCAACCTGTATATGGCAAGGTTTCCATGGTTGACAGCCTGTAGACATAAAAAAAATACAGGACCATGTTGAACATATTGACGGTTCGAGGGGTATTCGGTCTAGATGACAAGTTTTAACGAAATGGAATTATATAAATATTTTAAATCAGAAAAATATGTGTATAACTTGCTTTTCGCCAAAAATTGTGGTCTGTACCAAATAACCCTGAATCCATCTATATAAATATGATCTATCCCACCCCCGCGTCCTGTGTTTACACATGCGAATATATTGTCCAATGTGCATACTACTTAGCATATTAATTATCATGGCAATAAATACAGGGGGCGGGGTTTTGACAATGAGGGTGTTCAAGTTTTAATTAAATTTTAATTAACTTTTAAATATTTAATATTATATTATCAAAGTATAAATAACATTATTAGTCTATACTTATGGATATTATTAATACAGAAATTTATTTTATCAAAACATTCCGGCTATTTATTTATTTTATGTCAACAAATGTAAACAGATTTACCGCCATAAAAGATAATTACCGGACCTTAGATTTGAAAGAAAGAATGAACCAGGTCAAAAGAAACAAATTTGAAACATTAGTTTGGCATTCAAGGGTTACCAACCAATTTTACGAAATAAGCTACATGTTCAAATTGGTTTTTAGGAAAATGTCTCTTATATATAAGCCTGAAGGGTTAAATTGGTGCGATGTTAAAATAAATAACAAAATACAAGACTGACATTAAAAAGGTCGTAATTTTAAATCTTTTTAAATTAATACTGACCCTGTTACCCACAAAATCTCGTTTACTTTCGGTTTTATTAAAGTTTCAGTGGTTTACGTTTACTGAAACACACACACACATACAGACACGCACACTAAATCACATGTCACCGATATTAAAAAATATATCACATACCTACATATACAATATTATTCGCAAAATTGTATTTAACGGATGGTTTTTTTTTAAACCTAATTAATAAATATACTCCAAAAATAAACATTTATCCCTGAATTAGAATGTTCATAAACAATTAAATTGAGAAATAGAGCAATATAAATACCAGATTTATTTTTAATATAAAAGGAGCTTTTAAGTTCTGAAAATCTAAGCCATCCATAAATAAAAAGGTTTAACACACTTTTCATACACTTTTCATAACTTCCAGATACATTATTTCATATATATAAAAAATCAGGCTATTTATATGTATAACGTACATTAGTAATAAATAAATAAAAACATGTTAAATCTGATATTGTTAAAAGGAAGTATAATAAAATTTTGTTACTGAAATAACAGTCTCAAAGCTGTAACTGAGGATTAAAATATCAAATTGCTAATGTCAAATTGATAACTAAAATGCGTTTCGCTGATTGGACAATAAACATTGTATAACCAATGACGTTTATAGATAGACAATGGCGGGAATAAACATTTTGTTAAATTTCTTTAAGTAGATTATGATTAAAATGATCCAACACGCCAACAGATATATAATCATTTACTTAATTGAATGAAGCAAATAAGTTTAAATTATAAAATATATATGTACTATTCATCTTATTGGATTTTTTGCTCGTAAAAAAAAAAATTCTAGAGATGGCCAATGGTGCGAACAATACGAACTCAAGCACAATTTTTTCTTTTGTAAATTTTGTTTTGTTTTTTTTCTTTGTGTTGCCAGTGCGATTGAAATATGACAAGTATGCGTTCTCCCCGAGACGATGACGTCACAGAGCAATTCCTCGACTTTCATTAAGTGCGCTTAAATTCGACAAAGCTTTGTGGAACTCTTAAATACCGGTTGTAAGTAAACGGAGGTTATGAACTAAGCCGCCTTTAACAGAGTTGAAAGGAAAATTAATCCGACTTGCAATATGAAATATCTAATAAATAAATATACTTATAATAAATCAAAAGGTATAACAGGTTTTTAAAACGAATCATATGTATGTAGTTTAAGTTTAATTTATTTCACAAGATTATTTTCGTTGTAATATTGATAGTACGTGTCAATCAAAAAAATATTTTATTTATCCTTTTCCAATTGTTACTTCTTTATTATTTATTCTTTTAATTATTCATTTGTCAAAAAAAATGTATATAAATAAAAGAATATAATGCCTTTGTCAGACGCTTCGTTTTTATTGGAAATATTTTATAGTGAAAATAATGCTGATACTATCTGATTTTAAAATAACACGATGTTATGTAACAAATAATCTGATGAGATCCTTTTGTTTCTAAATAATGTACAAAAATTATAAACGCAAGTGTTTTTATAAGTCTTAATAAATAATAAATTGTAAAATATAACAAAATAACAAAAAATGCAATCATTACGTTACAAATATTTTTTGCATGGCTGCACCAATCAGTATTCTGAATACACAGCATTCAAGATATATCTATAAAAATCCGTTATAATACAACGATATTATTTAAAAGCAATGGAATCGTTAAAATGAAACCATGACCATCCATTATATTGTCAAGTACAACTGATAATTGTCATAAAAAATCACGGAACTAGTCAGTCTCGTGGGAACCTATAGCAACGTAATAACGTAACAGTAGCCTGTGACGGGTATGTGTCGTTTGTGGAGCGTGCGATACAGTTCATAGCCGATTAACATAACGGAAACTAATCGACGTAAATATTGGATGAAATAAAGCTAAATAGTTTTCAATTGGCTGTTTTGCATTTATGTTATGTATATTATTTGATATTCCAATTTTCGAATTTGGAATCGGTAGGTGTTTTAAATGTGTGTGTTGTTGGCACGGTAGCTCAGTTTGCAGAGCAACAAGGAAAATATTTCAAAAGGTCACAAGTTCAAGTACCGTTTGATTAATTTTTAATTAAATGATGATTTTTTTATTTCTAATTAAAATACAAAGTTAACATGGATAATATATTAAGAGATAATTTCAAACACCTATAAATATATTCGATTTTGTTTAAGTGATTATTTAATCCGTAAAAAGGTTATTTTTATAAGGATTGAATTTCTAGATGGTTTTCTAAGAATCAATTCTATCTAGAATAGTTGTCATAAAGTTCATAATTCCAAAACTTTTCCTGTAGCAATATCTAAATTAAATGTCACTAAAATAAATTTGATTACTCCAATGACCTCGATAAAGTTATAAAGAAGAATATGCAAATGCGAAGTTATTTTTTTTTAAGTAGATGCTCATTTTCACGGATGCCACATCACGAGATAATGTCAAGGCTGTCAGTTTGGCAATTTGGAGATATGGACTTGTCTCGACATTGAAACATGTTAGGATGCCCTTCCCTCGAGCATGTCACTTAATAACATTCAGAAGTGACTCACTACACTAAACTACAATGTAAAAATATTGCGATAACTAAACTGTTGTTCTAGATTCTTATCTTCACTGTATATATGTATATATATATTCGTTTCACTATATAATAATATATACATATATATATATATATATATATATATATATATATACATATACATATACATATGTATATGTGTGTATATCTATATACTATGTAGGCAAGAAATAGGCTAAAATTATCTATATGTATTGAACTTCATAAAATAAAAATAGAATAAAATGCCACTATATTCATATTAAGGGTATTTTTGCTAATATAAGTTTATGTTTAACTATTTATAGAAATTACTTAAAGTAGTTTACTAGGGTATCATAAAATCCATGGTTACTGTACTGAAAATATTCAACAATATAAAGATTTTTAATCTCAGAACATAGGAAAACGAATTCTAGTCTTTATTAATAATAATAATTACAAACTTAGTTTCATATCAAGAATAAATAATTACATTATAGTTTTTTCATTATAAATTTTTAATCTAGCAATTACAGTATATTAGTTCTCACTGTATTTCAGCGTTTTTTGTATCACATCTTGGTTGCAAATTCAACTACACAAAGCCAAATCGTTCTCCCATACAGTTGTATTAAAACACAAACTACCCAGTCAGTACTCTGACTGTTCCATACTAAATACCACATTGTATGTCAGGGCTGTCAAAACGAAAACTTCTAAATTATTTTTATGTAAAAAAACAATTCATTTGAATCGAAACTCTTCCATCCTATTTCAACTTATTAGTGTCATAACGTATTACATTATAATGTGTTATTTTAATAATATTTCGAGACTACAGAAACTGATAGTCTTGTGTCTGAAGAGAAAATATGTTGCAAAGGTAAAAAAAAATGATAGTTTTAAATAATGAAAGTGACAATCCTGTCGGTTTTGTCAGACAATGTTACCACCCCACTAGTGCCACCTGCCAACTACACAGTACACTTCCGAAACCAAAGTTTGAACTAAAATTCGCTTCCACCATTTTGTTTATTGTTCGTCCATTCAGATTCAGTTTTGATCGAACAATTCAAACTTCGAAATATTCTTTCATGAAGTGTATGATTTTGAAATATCTTCCGTATAATTATTTTAAGAGAATTGACCCATAAAATAAATTTCCTTTAGGATATTTTTTTCCTTCTTTCCCTTTTTTATGTTTAAATTAATTGTAAACATGAATGACTCTGGGGAGTGTAGAATTTAAACAAAAGCGATTAAATCTTAAAAAAGTTTCGACAATATTATTTCTCCATCTTGGGCCTAATATTGTATTATTTAAAGTAAGTTATTGTTTGATATTGCTGTGTTTTTTTACAATTTTATTAGGGTTGATGGGAAATTTGTTCTCCGAGATAAAAAGTTGCCAATCTGAACTGAGAGCAAACTGATACACTTATAACGAATACACTTATATATATAATAATCACACATACACGCACACAGAGAAACACACATACACACATACAGACGTCATTTTTTATATGGATTAATGAGGACTTGAATCTCTATAAGCGTGCAGTCAACTCCAATTATATTATCTTTAAAATTAAAATGTTCCATTGTTAAAATGTAAATATCGACAATTAATAACGTATGAGTACATATTTTCAATAATGAGGTAGAAATTAATGCAAATGTCATATTTCGTTTTTCAGAGCCAGCGGTTTTCTGATAGGTTATTTATTATTTAAAATATTTTAACGTTCTGAAGTTTTCATTTAATTTTCACGTAATTTGTTCTTTAATTCTTTGAAACAATGATATCATAATATAATTCTTATTACACATTACACACCAAAGAGAAAGAAAAAAATACTAGGACTATTTACTTTTTAAGTATTTTAATTTCTATACAGTAATAAAATTAGCAGCATGAGTTGTAAATAATATTCTTTCAGGATGTTGAAAGAAAATTTTAATAAACATAATGATTTTCTTTGTATCGTTCAGTAACGCCCAACATTCTTTGTATCTCTGAAATTACTAAACGAATCCACGACAAAACACCTGTTGTATAAAAAATATCTCGAAAAAAAATATTTATAGAGATATTGAAGGAGTAAACGCATTTTTGAAACGAGATAAATTGGTTTAGATGAATCCAACGATATTGTATTACAATAAAGAAATCTGTCCTTAGATCTCAAGAAATAAAACCCTAAATTAAAGCGGTTATCTCATTGCGAATCAACAGAGATACATCTTTCAATCAGTATTCCTGAAGCGTTCAGACTCAGCCGTTAATCAGTCTTGAATGCTAGAGGATTTAATGAGATTTCTTTAGGGAATCTGTTGGGAATTTTGCTTTAAGATACCTCCAAGTTTTACGGTTCAATCAATTCTTTTTTGAAACCTGTCTATAAGATGTATATTGCCTTTTGTTATAAAAAAAGTTTTCTTTTAATTCGATTCTAGTTTCGCAGCTTTAATATGGTTCATTTATTTTATTTGATGATGTTAATTTTATTACTTTTTTTATTTGTTTTTATAGGTTTGTATTCATTATCGCCGGCCAGTAAATTGTTAGATATCAGTATTTAGAATATTTTTTAAATAATATTATTTACAACATGAAATGAGAATGTTTTTAATGTTCATACTGTATTTACAGTAATATGTTAATGTTTCACGGAATTGAGTTTATTCAAAACAAATAGTTAGTATTTGTGGCAATTAGTTAATTACAGGTATTTTTAACAATTCCATAGAGATAGATTAAATAGATAAAACTTCAACCAATATATTGTTTTGTTGAAATTGCTTTTCTATTTTGAAAATTTATCGTAAAATTAGAAGATTCCATTAAAATCAGCTTTAACTTGTATGATTTTATCTGAAAATTTAATAGTCCTCGGAGACAATTAATAAAATTAAAAATTTTGGCAATTTTAAACGAAAAATCATTTTTTTCGGCTGTTGTAAATGTTCTTTTATTATAAGTTCATTATTTTTTGTTAAACGTGAAATTAAAATAAAATATTAAAAAAAAAAACAAAAACATTTTGAACATGGTAGTCTGATTAGTTTGAAAATTTGTTTTAAATAACTATTCCTATTACATACATATATATTTATATTTCTTATCACTTAAACACATAATTAAGACAGCACAGAGGCTGTTATTTACTACGTCACATAGGACATTGTGTAATTTGGCCTTTCCTTGAAGTACCCGGAGCGTGGTGACGGCCGTGTGGACCATGTTTTATGAAACTATAAACATGTCTGTTTAGAACACAATTATACTGTACAAACATTATTTTGAAGGAATTGTAAATATACGATACAAATACAATCTTAATAAGAGATATTGGTAATACAACAAGGCGGTCTTATCGCTAAGACGCGATCTCTTCCAGACAACTAACCAACCAACCAACTAACCAACCAACCAACCAACCAACCAACCAACCAACCAACCAACCTACAACCTACCAACAACAAACAAATGGTGGGATGGAAGATAAAGGTACAGAGTGGTGCATAAAATGTATATCAAATTTAAATACACGTAATTTTAATAACATCGGAAAATATCTAAAAATCCAACTAAAAAGCAGTATTTATTATTGCAAGACATTGAAAACATTAAACTTACAGAATGGTGTACAATGAACTGAAACTGAAACTGAAATATTACTTATAATCGTATTATTGTAATAATAACTTGTCTGATGTTGCGAAGCTGTGCGGCGCCTCTTGATTTATTAACTTTTGCGCCCTATTTGGGGTTCTTTTACTGTTGAACCGTAAGTTGTGATTTAAAGATTTTAAAATAGATACATAATACATTAATGTTTTATTTTAAATATTCCTTTATATAAAACTTTATATATGGTTGTTAAAATAATTGTAACTGAATTGGTTTTACGTTTCAACTTGAATTGTTTTTTTTTTGCTTTAGCCAAATAATACGTCTTAGAAATAGAAATTGTGAATCGACGTTTTTTGATGTGGAACAAAGCTTCTAACGTCAGAGAAGTTGCTTGGTACAGGCATTGTTAGGGGCACGTCAGAAATGTTCCATTAATAAGGGTCTTGACGTTCGACGTCTGACTGGGGGGCTATGGACACAGACACCCCCCTCGGAACAATTGAGAAAGGTCAAACGAATAATTTCACTTTATTTCATAGAAATTACAAAAAACATTTTATAAAAGTACCCTGTTACTGTAGTATTAATAAAACATGTATTCAAACTTAGGGCAATTTGGGACAGAACAGAATGTACGAATATTTGGAGTCAACATTTATTTAGAAAACATTTCGTTATGTGTACTTTTGACTAAGGATAGCTCGTTTCCGAGGTACAATGGCCGAAAGACCCAGTCTTTCGTGCCAACTCGTTAGCGACTTCTTCCATCTCGATGCACTCAGCTCCTGTGTTTGTCCAACGACTTCGTATTGTCATTCCCATGTGTTGATGTTTGTGACTTCACAAACAAGTGCCTGAGTTAATATTAAATAAATACATATAAAAAACTTCATTTTTCATATTTTCCATTCATAATATTTCTTAATTGTTTCGCTTTAAATCAAGTAAAGAAAGTAGTAGAGTCAATTAGAATAGACTACATCCTTATCAATTAAATTTACTAATCGTAAACTTAATGACGTGAATTTAATAAAGCGTTATAGATGTTATAGTTATCACCTGCTATAACAATTACCATAACGTATTATAACAGTAGAGTGTGTTATAGGTAACGCAGCTTTAGCAATATATCGATTTAACTAATTGTAAAGGCTTGTTACCTAAAACAAACCCTGTATCATATTTTATTGTTAAATGAGAAATTATTGTAATTGTAAATAGGTCAAAGACGCGACGGTCAAAGTCGAAAACGTTACAAATAGGAAGGTTTGCGATCCAAGGTCGAATATAAATGAAGGTTTTTAAAAATTTGAATGTTTATTAGGAATATAGTTCTCTTTAAATTTATTGAGCTATTTTGGTGTAGAGAATACTAAATTTGTCAAAATTGTAAAATATCTGGATGTAATAAGATTTTTTTTTATATATTTAAGCCATGAAGATTATTAAATATATATTTCGTAAACCATGATGATTTTTAAATATATATTTACTCAGCTACATTAATTACTTAATCGATTTTTTTCCCGATTACGCCATAAGTCCGCCATGCCTTGAGCTTATGAATCGGAACATCGAATGGGTTCGAAACAATTCGGGAAAAAATCCGAATAATTTACATGTATATGGCTCAAAATCACCAAGGTGCAGAATTGGCTTTGTTAGCAATTTAATGTCTCAAATTTTTACTTTATTAAGAAAATATAATAAAGAGATACTACAACAAACCTGTTTTATATGTACCGTATGTAACCGGGTGAACATATATTTCATATTGAACAGATAATTTGAAATCACTTTAAATTATCTATCTCGCTGACTCTCGCTATATTTAGAATAAAGCATATAATATAATACAAGAAGAATATATCATGCTTAAACATGTATTTTAACATATATTTTTTATTTCAGGTAAAACAATGCATCTATTAAGCCATCTTTATTTGAATGGGAAAATTTATTTTTCAAACAAAATAAATGTTAAGGTATTTATTCGAACTTTGTATAAACAAGTATTGTATGTATCAGTGGCGTAGCGTAGTGGGGGCGGCGGGGGCGGCCCGCCCCGGGCGGCACTTTATAGGGGGCGGCAAAATTTAACAATAAATAAAAAATATATATTTTTATCGTAACTACAAATTTGGACCGATTGAAAGGAGCACGGAATTTTTCATTACTTATTTTGTGACGAATTCGGGGAATTCCTTTTCTTTGAATGATATTTTGTAGCGACTGGCAACAACGTCTATACTGACTTGTGGGAATTCCCCGTTTATGACTAACAATCAGCGAGAATGACTTCTATTACATATATATTAAGTTCAATATAGTTTATCACTCGTACGAGAAGGTACCCTTTAAGGTACGGGGAATTACGTGCTTTGACAAAGTTTGACAATTCAAAGAAAGTTTTATTGATGAATCGTCAGTTGTCCAATTCACATTGTCTCGTACTTTAATTATGTTACGCTTTCCAAATTGTGATTTTTGTGCAAATAAGTGCGTGTAGTGGTTGTGAAATTATTGAACAACTTTCAACTGAGTGAGTATTAAATATTATATTTATCTAATTGTATGTTGGACTATCTGATATGTTGTTCAAACTTCAAACTTTAATTTATTAAAATAAAAAAGAAACGCCGAAGTGCATAAAAGTATTTTCACATTTCAAAGGGATCTTGATCGGAAACTGTGATATAAATTTCAATTTAATATGTGTAAGTAAGTACTCGTTCCTATGAAAAAAGGTCTTGACAGACAGACGGTCAATGAAATGATTTAATAAAAGTAAAGATAGATAAAGGCTCAATTTTTTTCCTTTTGGGTACAAAACCCTAAAAACGGAAAATTTCAGTAAAGCAAGGTTTTTTTTAATATCCTAGGTACTTCTTTTGAAATGTTCGATAATTTTGTTTACAACACTAACTTGTACTTTTCTCATTTAATATTTTTTTGATTTTAGCATCAAAAATGAAAAGAGTAAAAGAAAGTGGGGCTTCTTACCGTAATAAGAGAAGAGCTAAGTTGGAAAATATTAGAGCAAATGAAGGAGCTTTACTTAAATATGTGAAAAGTGTTGTTCCTGACACGTCAGATTCCTCGTTAGGCTTAAATTCATCACAGACAACTGGGCCTTTAAACCCAGAACAAGCTGAAAAAATACAAGAACTTGACATTGTTCCTAAAGATCAAATTCCAACAACATCCACTGCATTAGTGTCTCCATCTGTATGTTCAGACATGGGCATGCATAGTTCCGAAACAGAGATTGATACAACATCATCATTGTCTGCTATTCAGTACCAAAGACAAAAGGAAAATTTCGACGATATTGGAAAATGGCCTGAACACATAGACGACAATATTCGATTGCATCTCATTCAGCAAGGACAGGAAATTGTTCAGCATATTGATACTAATTTCGCTGAAATGTCAACAGTAACATGCTCAGATTCGTGCTCTTTAAAATCAAAAGGAGAGACAAGAAGGCTTACTAAGGATTGGTTTTATCGTACATTGACTAACGGCGAAAAAGTTTTACGTACTTGGAAGGCTTATTCTCCAGCTAAAGCATCATTATTTTGCTTTTGTTGTCGTTTATTTGAGAACGTAAGTACACCGAATGGATCTAAATTTTGCTCATCTGATGGATTTAATACTTGGTGGAAATTAAATCCTAAGGTTTCAAGTCACGAATCAAGTGCACTACACATCCAAAATTATTGCAAATGGAAGGAGTTGGAGAGCAGACTTCAAAAATTACAGACTATTGACAAAAAAGAGCAAGACATAGTGGCAAAAGAAATAAAGAAATGGCAGGAAATTCTTATCAGAATGTTTGATATTATAAGATTCCTTGCCAAACAAAATTTGGCTTTACGTGGACATATAGAAAACGACACCGGTACCAATAGAGGAAACTTTTTAGAATTGGTTAATTTAATTGCAAAATACGATCCTGTACTTCGTGAACATCTTGTAAGGTCTAAAATATCTGGCAAAATTTCAATCACTTACATGTCACCACAAATACAAAACGAATTTATTGCCATTTTGGGAAATAAAGTTCGCCAACATATCATCGGACAAATAAAAAAGGCTAAGTATTATTCAATTATATTCGACAGCACTCCAGATCTTTCTAATAAAGATCAAACAAGTCAGGTATTAAGATACGTAGTAATTGAAAATCAGGAAGTAAAAGTAATGGAATCTTTTATAGATTTCATTGAAACTAAAGACAAAACTGCTGAAGGAATTTCAAAGATGATTTTGGACAAAATTCAAGCTGATGGCCTAGATATAAGCAACTGTAGAGGCCAAGCATATGATAATGCTGCTGTTATGGCTGGAAAGTATTCAGGAGTTCAGCAAAGAATTCGAGAAATAAACCCTAAAGCTGAATTCGTACCTTGCTCAAATCATTCGTTAAACCTAGTTTGTTTACACGCTGCCTCAGTTGAGGTGGATTCACTAACTTTTTTCGGCACTTTAGAACGTTGCTATTCTTTTTTTTCCTCATCGACACATCGTTGGGAAGTTCTGATAACAGCTACAGGCAAAAGCTTAAAAAGGGTTCAAGACACGCGGTGGAGTGCAAGAGGCGATGCCGTAAATGTGACATGGCATCATTACAAAGATATTCTCGTCACTTTGGAAGAACTGACGGAGGCAGGTGAAAGCTTAAACACTAGGACAGATGCAGGTACTTTACTAGTTTCGATGCAGTCATTTTCCTTTCTTTGTTTTTTGGGCCTGTGGCAAACGGTGCTACATGAAGTGAATGATGCACAAAAATATTTACAAACAAGGGGACTTGACATAAGATTGTGCGCTCAGAAAGTAAATGCTTTGCAGATGATATTGACAGAGAAAAGAGAGGAATGGGCAAATGGCGCTGTAGGTTATGCAAAAAATATGTGTGAAGAACTTGGAATTTCCATAAAACCTCGGAGGCGTATTACAAGAAAGCATATTTTTGATGATGGAACTAGAGATGCTAACTTGTCTTGTGAAAATGAGTTGAGACGAAAGCTGTTTTCTTCGTTAGATAGAGTTATTGCAGAAATTCGTGAGCGTTTTCAACAGCTACAGAATTTAACGGATAAGTTTGCTTATCTAACACCGGCTATATTATTAGATCCAGACAACACTGAATGTAATCTAGACTACGCATCTGACGAAATTGACGAGCACGATTTCAAGCTGAAAAGACTTCGACTGCGGACTTTCGTTGTTGCTACAGGCAACGAAAATGAATTGATTAATGCAGACTCACTTGAGTTATTTAAATTTATTGTTAAATCCAAGCTGGAAGATACTCTGCCCAATATTTTAATAATGTTCCGAATATTTTTCACAGTTGCTATAAGCAATGCCAGCTGTGAGAGAAGTTTTTCAAAATTGAAATTGATTAAAAATTATTTAAGATCGACAATGAGTACTCTAAGACTAACTAATTTGGCTATTTTGTCTATTGAGCAAGAGGTGTGTGATGCGATAGACATTGACGGTGCAATAAAAGACTTTGCTCTTAAAAAAAGTAGACGTATAAATTTTTAATTAAAGACGGAAGTTTTGTTTTGTTTTTTTAAGAAATACTCATATTACTTTTCAATAAAAATAAAAATGTTATATAATAGTATCGTTCTAGTTCTAAATAAAAATTGATTTTATTTAATCTTGTCGATCCTCAAGGTGTAACTAATCTTAAGTGATAGGTACCTAAGTTAAATCAATGTATCTAATTGGTTAAAGTAAAAGAATTTTTGTATTAATAAACGTGATTGTAAAACTTAGATAAACTGTTTTTTATTTAAAATCTAGCCTGTATAATACAAAATAATGATGACTGTTCTCTCCGAAAAGTTCTCTATAATTAATGTATGTAATGCATAGTATACATTAAAATAAAATACCTAAATAAGAGGGCGGCAAAATTGTCTTCCGCCCCGGGCAGCCGACACTCACGCTACGCCACTGGTATGTATGCTTTACATTTTCAACAATCCCAGAGGACTAAAGTGGTTGTTGCTTAAATTATATTCGGTGAAACTGACCTCCAACTCTATGAGAGTATCGTAAACCTAACATTAATATTCTGTATTGGAATATTAATCTTATAATAAAAATATACATTTTAAGTTTAGAACACATGATTTACGTATATCTACATAAATGTATATCTATTCTATACTATTATATAAGTGCGAATGTATGGATGTTCGAATGGATGGATATTTGTTACTCAATAAAAACTATATAACGTTTGACGGATTTGATTGCGGTTTTTTTTAATCGAAAGCCTGTTTCGTCGAGATGATTTTTAGCTATTTTTTATAGAAATAGATACAGTCGTCTCCAAGATATTGAGGTTTTTCTGGTGCGGGTGAAAGGTTCTTATGAAATATTGATAGAAATACTTAAACAAGTGAAAAATTGTGTGTCCGTAAGTTCATTTAGTACAATAATGAAACCAGTAATATAACTGTAAAAAGCAGAAAAATAATCTAATTAAAAATTAAAACCCCCATACAAAAAGACCTCTAGAAAGGATAAAAATAATATTATTATGTACTTATTGAAGTCGTTTCGTCGGGAGATCTCTTAATAAAGAAATTAATTCCTTTAAAATTTGCTTTTACCATGACGGTCAACAAATGTCAGGTCCAAATTTTAAAAGTGACAGGCATTAATTTTCCCATACCTTTCACATGGACAATTATAAATATGTTGGTTGTTCACGTGTTTTTAGTTTCCTAAATCTGCATTTATTTGCAGAAAACAAAAAACTTTGTTTATAGTAGAAACTAGGAAAAATAATCACCATTCTCCCCAAACCCTTTAAAATTATAATACTATACATACTACATGATTCCCTAATGTGCCCGTTATTTTTCGTGACCTCTCCGCCGCCATATAATTCTGATTCGGACTTTTGCCACATTTAATAGTTCATTACATAGTCAGCATTAGCTACATCTGTCCGTAGTTTTTATTTATACACTTAAAAACACCTTAATGACTGGCCACAGGTATATAAGCAATTTCAATATCATTTTTACAGTCCACGTGGACGGAGTCACGGACAACAGCTAGTATATCATATATTATTTCTATTTGTTGTTTTATAAAAACTTTTGTTATTCGTGTTTAAAATTCAAGTCTAGTTAATAAAGCGTTAAGAGATTTTAAATGTTTTTGTTTTAATTCACAGCCGAGACGTTAATTAGTATCGTGTCTGTTTCAAGATCAGACGCTGGTTTGAGAGTGTTTTTAAGTTATAATAAATTACGTATCTAAGTCTTAATTTCTGCTTAATAAATAATCTTATATAAAGTGTGTGTATGTGTGTGCGTGCCTGTGTAAAGTTTGTGTATGTGTGTGTGTGTGTGTAAAGTTTCAGTATGTGTGTGTGTATTAACTTTAGTATTTGATTTGTGTGTGTGTGTGTGTGTGTGTGTGTGTGCGTGCGTGCGTGCGTGCGTGCGTGCGTGCGTGCGTGCGTGCGTGCGTGCGTGCGTGCGTGTAAGCTTTGAGCATGTGTGTGGGTGTGTTAAGTTACACACATACTAATATGTGTGTGTGTATTAACTTTAGTATTTAATTTATTTATTAGAATAGCCAAGAGCAGTCTGAAAACATTTTAAACCTAGTTCCAAACTAAATGATAAATATGACCATAAATTAACAATAAACAGTATGCGTGCAGAAAATTAAATAATTCGATTCCTTGATGTGCTCTCAGTTACGTGACAGTACGTAAGATGAGAAAGTTCTAACAATCACTAAACTTTCTTGATCTCAATGGGACGTGGTGAGGCGATGCCAGATCATTCTATTGTTTTCTGTCCTGTTCCTATGTGGACGGAATGACTATGTATAGTTCGGTCCTACTTTTAATAAAGAATATGATTATCAATTTATAGTTGAGTCTTACTTTTAATAATATGGTTATTATACATTGATAGTAAAGTACATATAATTAATACATATTTTAGACGGTGAAAAACAGCGAATAGTTATAGAGGAAATCTATTATTAAGATTGTTATTTTGAAAAGTATTCAACTGAGTCAGTAATGTTACATATAATTCAACATGTTATTTAGGCAAAAAGACTGCTATAACTTGAGCTGTTACATAAATTTTATTAATTGATAATTTAACCGCCCCGTTGGTCGAGTGGTTAGCGCAGACGTCTAACGTATTTAACGGCTTAATGGGGCTCGGGTTCAGTTCCCGGCAGGCAACAGACAGTCATGTATGGGATGAGCATAGATGTGCATATTTCTGGGTTTGGTTGTTTATTAAATATATTCTCAGTATTTATAATGTGTATTTCTATGTATTTGTATCGTTGTCTAACACCCTTAACACAAGCAAACAATTTGCTTACTTAGGGGTTAGATAAATGTGTGTAATTTGTCCTGATATATTATTATAATTGTCTAATATATTCCGGGATAGAAAACGAAATCTATTTGGGTGTACATTATTTCATCTCTATGACTTTCTCTCTTCACGGTGCACGGACACAAGATCTTAGCAACTAATGTACTATGTTAATGTCTTTATAAAAACATCTCTATATAAATTAATAATTAATGCACTTTGTGAGAATGTGCATCGATGCGTTGCTATAATAACGATAATGAGGTTGATGTGATTTTATTCCATTTAGAATATTATGAATATAAAAATTAATTATGAACAAAATAAAACAGATGTATATAACGAAACATTAATCGACATGGACAAGACTCGAACCTGCGACTTCTAAGCGTCCACTTCCGTCGGTTTTCCAATTGTTGCTACCATGTGTTATTCATCCTGATGAATTTAGTACTTTATATATACTTTTTTTATCACTATGGTGACATCTTTTGAGACTTCTTACGTAAAATTCTTACCCATCACTAACTCTGCGATAAAAAGTAACGTATAAAGTTACGTATTATCTACCACTCCCTTAGTAAGTATAAATAGATAAAAACACCCCTTCTACACTAAACTAGAAGCTTGGAAGTTAGTTACCATTTTATAAGAATCTCAATAACTTGAAGAATATTTAAGTATTTTTAATGATGATAAACTAATTTGAAACACGTTTTAATAAATGTTTTAGTAATTAAAAGTTAACGGTTCTCATTATTTATTTACGTACTTGATAAATAATTTAATGTCAATACGTTTACCCATTAAGGGTGTTCTCATGAGGATATTATAAATTTTAATTACCGGCTTATCTTAACATAACATATTAATCGAGATATTCAACACGTATGACCTCTTTCCAAGATGTCCCTCGGATAATTTAGGGCAATACTAAGAGGTCAAGTTGTATCTTATTTTAGCTCTACATGAGTCCCTTAGGAAATCCTTATTTCGAGGTCGTCGAGCATCAGGGCTAGGAAGTGGACCGTGATTTACTAGAAAAATACTGTTTGTATGTTAAGAGAAAAGGATAGCTTTGGGATAATCGAGGGATGAATTATTATACGTAATAAAAGACCAACTTTGGTCGTTATAGTTATATTGAATCAATTATTTTTATACGTTCGTTTTTATAATGCGATTTTTTCCACCGCCGCGCGCTCCATTGGTCGAGAGGTTAGCGCAAACGCATAACATATAGCGGCGCAAAGGCTCGGGTTCGATTCCCGACAGGGACAGACATGTATATGATAAGCAAAAATGGTCGTTTATTAAATATATTCGCAGTTTTTATAATGTGTAATACTATGTATTTGTATCTTTGTCTAACACAAGCAAATAATTTGCCTACTTAGGCGTTAGATATAATAATAATATCAGGACAAATTACACACATTGATCTAACCCCTAAGTAAGCTAATTATTTGCTCGTGTTAAGGGTGTTAGACAACCATACAAATACTTAGAAATACACATTATAAATACTGAGAATATATTTAATAAACTACCAAACCCAGACAAAAATACAGACATCTATGCTCATCACATACATGCCTGTCCCTGTCAGGAATCGAATCCGAGCCCAATTATTTTGTCCTGTGATATTATTAACTAAGTTATTCAACTACATGCTATATTATGTTGATTGTAGGTGTCATTACTCGGGTTATTTCAGCTAAGACTCTGATGTGTGCGAAGCTCGTGAATATTATAAAAGTCACTTCACACGTCTTGGCAGCAGTAAAACCTTATATCCTTGGAGTTTATAGCTGTCTTTTTTAGTTTTACAGTCTAAGAAGTGGAAGGTATATGAAATGACCTGGTTTTGATCGTTACCCCTTTGCGTTTCGCAAATAAAAAAAAAAAAAACTAAAGTTTATTTCATGACATATCTGTTAGGAGAATTATTCTTTATACCTTTATTTGTTTATACCTAGGTTTAAATTATAAAAATGAGATTATTATTATTAAACAGTTATACCATTAAAATAATGTATTCCTTGTAATATTGTATTATCATTAATTTTAAAATCTTAAATCTAAGTATTACAATAACTCACAAATGTTGAAAAATTTTAAACGCGTATTAAGAGCGTTTAAAAATATTCAGCAGAATTATATTGAAGTTAAAAATAAAGCGAGATTATCTGATATGGAAATATTATACAGCATTTTATTATGAACTAGCTATTGCATCCTGTAGCGGTTTTTACTCTATAATTATCTTTTCAACAATAATCGCAATATTGAAAACATTTAGATGATGTTCCCTGATAGACTAGTTTAGAATGTTAATAACTTATTATCTATATTTTCTTTCTCAAACTCATTAATACAAAATTAATTCTTGGATGAATTTTAAATTATTATCGATTTATCTCGTAATTTGGTTTATTTTTGATCTCATAGCTTTTTTTTAATTTAAGAAATAAATGTTATTGCATTGTACTGTTATTCTGTTGCTAGCCCTTTAGAAGATTTTATTGTAACAGAATCTTTTACTTTTTCTTGTATTCGTTAAAGAGCTTAAATAGACAAGGGTCAGGCAATAATAAGGGTCTTTCTTGATTAGTTATATTGTATTCCTGTAGGCAGAAGGGCTACTAGTATTATTAGTGAAGTAGTCTTTACGAGACGTGTTAACTATGATAATCATTAAGCTTCCAAAATAACATTTATGAAAGTCCTTGTTTTTATTTATACAAATACCCTACTTTTATTTTAATTTTACGATTGCAGTACACATGTTGAGCAAGTTTAAGGTTATATTTATCCAGTGTCCACTATAACATAAACTAAACATTTGAAACAGATATTTCTTCATCTTAGTAATTGATCTATTAAATAAAGTTAATCAACAAAGCCCAAGCAATAAAGTTAATTGAATAAGCGTGTCATACAAACAAGGTGAAGTACCTAAAACCATTTCAAAGAAGATTTTTGCACTTTACCGGTACTTATGCGTTGAGAAGGTAAAGTGTCCTCACGTCGTTTTAGACGGATAAAGTACAAACACTAGCTTTGCTAAGAGATAGGAAACTTTACGCTTACAAGAAAATGCTATTAAATACCAAGTGAGAAATATGTATTATCAGAGCACAATTTCATTTAAAAGAGAAGTGTACAACAGGCTTAATAACTGTCATTCTCACAACCTAACAAGAAAGAACGTTTGTAGGAGGCTTAATTTACTTTAGTTTGTTTGTAGGTTTGCAAAAACAAAAATGTTTTCAATAATTCAGTACACGATAATAATAATTTAATATATAATAAGTTAAATATAAAATAGTTTTGCAGTGTATACTTATAAAATTTAATTCAGCTGATGTAATGCTCTCGTAACTTTAATAGCAAGTGTACCAACGTTGCCCTAATTCAATCTCGGCACTAAGCTAGATTCTTACGTCGACGTGACGTTTAAAGCAAACCTCTTAAAACAACAAACCGCAGAGTTCTAGGAAAAATAACTTACGTAGTAAGTTATAATACAATATTTAATTTATTTTAATTAATGAATTGAAGTTATTAAAACTTTTTAGATAAAAATTATGAGTGTATTTGTACCATGATTCTTATTTTGTATCAGTTTCAAAATATAAGATAGGACCGGTTTTTTTTTAATTTCATGATATTTTAAAGCTTCAAAAATTATTTCATTTAAAAAATATACCTTAGGGGAGAATGATATCGCGACTGTAAGTAAAAGAGACAATCAATGTATATGACATGTTTTATCAAAAAAAAAAAACATCACAAAATCATAGCGCAATAATTTTCTCTTTCAATTCTTTAAGTTCTTTCGCGTGTATCCATTTGATGCCTGTGGCAGAAGCAGCACTGGGAGGTCTTGAGATGCATCTTTAGGAAAAAAAAACATGAAAATTCTTGTATAGATTTTAACATATGATTTTGTTATTAGCTATCAGCTATTCTGACTGTTAGTAGAGCGCCGATTTAATAACTTAATTCATACATTTTATTTTTTGTTTTTTTTTTTTTTTTTATTAAATTATAGAAACCCCATGACAATCGGTTCAGTAATTCAGGAGAAGCATCAAAGAGATCTCATTGAAGCCAAGTACATAAGCTTCGCTCGCCGATTTAATCAATTTATTTATATAATTATATTATTGTAAATATTTAGATACTCACTCAATTTTCTTCCCAATAAGATTTTCAAGTCGGTGTCGAACAAAATGCCAGGGTCCTTGATTCTTGTGTTCCTCTTGACAATACGCCACTTTGGCTTTATCATATTTACAAGACTCTTTCAGCACTAGGTCGTAGGGGAAGGGAAACAATTGTTCGATGCGACACAAGGCGATCTTGTCTTCCAACTTCTTCTCCTTCCGCAGCTCACTAATTGTTATGGCAACTTTACCGGAGCAAAAAATCAATTTCTTAACGTCCTGTGGTTTCTTACTGGCTGGCCCGCTTTCGCTTATTACCCTTCCGAATTCGATGAGTAATTTAATATTACACAAAAAAAAAATTAAGATAATTTTGAACATACCTCTGGAAGGAAGTCCCAGTAACAAAATCTTTAAACGGCGATGTATAATAAGGATGTTTGAGGCCAACTTTCGGTGTCATAACTATCAGAGGCTTGCGGAAAGGCATCGCAATTTGTCGCCGTATCATATGGAAATAGTTGGCTGGTGATGTCACGTTGCAGATTAGCCAGTTTGCCGCACGAAGTTGTTTTACTGCCAATGTGTATATACTTGTAGCAATCATTTACTTCCCACCACACAGTCTGGGATTAAGTTAATGTTTATATAAGATTAAGATACCAATTTAAAAGGTTTTATAAATCTAAATAGACCCAAATAATATATTGCTATACTAGCGGACCCGACAGACGTTGTCTTGTACACGCGTCTTTAATTTAAAAAAATCAAACTTTAAAAAAAAGAATACATTAAAAAGTTATCATAATATCTAACGTCATTACATGTACATGTATCATAATTCGACCAATCGATACCGTATGAATATGTAAATAAAGATTTTTTGTTTGAATAAATGAATTTGATGTGCCAATATATTTTTTTAAATTTCACTTTTTATGTAGCGAAACACGTATCGGGCCGCTAGTACTAAAATATTTTTCTCATTTCTATCGCAACCCCAACTGTCAGGGCAGACTATAATTAAAATATAATATTATTTAATATTTGACATTGCCATGGAAACACAGTCAGAAACATTCCAAAATCACCACCTACTTAAAAAAAAAATCAAAAAACCATTTTCCAGTGGACCAGAAATTAGATTCACAAGAATCTAAATAATTCTCAAGTCCCCATGAACACACACAAAGAATTTCATAAAAATCGGTCCAGTCGTTTGGGAGTTCAGTGACAAACACACGCACACAAGAAATATATATATAAAGATATATAAATAAGGATACTTACAAACCATATCTTTGTCATCGAGGTCTGGTATGATGTCCTCGTCATCATCCGCCTGCTGCAGGTAGCGTTCCACTCGACCTGAAGAATGCTCAGGACCCTATAACAAAACCAACTATTTGAATGACAATACAACAGAACGAATACCGTCAATACAATTTTTTATTGTTTGTAATCCACATTTTTTATGATTTCTGCTACCAAATTGTATTGTGTTTTTACAAAGCTCGGTCAGGTTTTATTTAAAATACGTTTATATACATACATATATTTTAGATTGATAAATTTATATAATTTCATAAAATATTTATATATCTATCATACGTTGCTCTACCAATTGAGATACCGTATCGCTTTCCTAGAGGTCGTTACCCCTTTGCGTTTCGCAAATAAAAAAAAAAAAAACTAAAGTTTATTTCATGACATATCTGTTAGGAGAATTATTCTTTATACCTTTATTTGTTTATACCTAGGTTTAAATTATAAAAATGAGATTATTATTATTAAACAGTTATACCATTAAAATAATGTATTCCTTGTAATATTGTATTATCATTAATTTTAAAATCTTAAATCTAAGTATTACAATAACTCACAAATGTTGAAAAATTTTAAACGCGTATTAAGAGCGTTTAAAAATATTCAGCAGAATTATATTGAAGTTAAAAATAAAGCGAGATTATCTGATATGGAAATATTATACAGCATTTTATTATGAACTAGCTATTGCATCCTGTAGCGGTTTTTACTCTATAATTATCTTTTCAACAATAATCGCAATATTGAAAACATTTAGATGATGTTCCCTGATAGACTAGTTTAGAATGTTAATAACTTATTATCTATATTTTCTTTCTCAAACTCATTAATACAAAATTAATTCTTGGATGAATTTTAAATTATTATCGATTTATCTCGTAATTTGGTTTATTTTTGATCTCATAGCTTTTTTTTAATTTAAGAAATAAATGTTATTGCATTGTACTGTTATTCTGTTGCTAGCCCTTTAGAAGATTTTATTGTAACAGAATCTTTTACTTTTTCTTGTATTCGTTAAAGAGCTTAAATAGACAAGGGTCAGGCAATAATAAGGGTCTTTCTTGATTAGTTATATTGTATTCCTGTAGGCAGAAGGGCTACTAGTATTATTAGTGAAGTAGTCTTTACGAGACGTGTTAACTATGATAATCATTAAGCTTCCAAAATAACATTTATGAAAGTCCTTGTTTTTATTTATACAAATACCCTACTTTTATTTTAATTTTACGATTGCAGTACACATGTTGAGCAAGTTTAAGGTTATATTTATCCAGTGTCCACTATAACATAAACTAAACATTTGAAACAGATATTTCTTCATCTTAGTAATTGATCTATTAAATAAAGTTAATCAACAAAGCCCAAGCAATAAAGTTAATTGAATAAGCGTGTCATACAAACAAGGTGAAGTACCTAAAACCATTTCAAAGAAGATTTTTGCACTTTACCGGTACTTATGCGTTGAGAAGGTAAAGTGTCCTCACGTCGTTTTAGACGGATAAAGTACAAACACTAGCTTTGCTAAGAGATAGGAAACTTTACGCTTACAAGAAAATGCTATTAAATACCAAGTAAGATATATATATTATCAGAGCACAATTTCATTTAAAAGAGAAGTGTACAACAGGCTTAATAACTGACATTCTCACAACCTAACCAGAAAGAATGTTTGTAGGAGGTTTAATTTAGTTTAGTGTTTGTTTGTAGGTTTGCAAAAACAACAAATGTCTTACACGATATATAATAATTTAATTTAATATATAATAAGTTAAATATAAATTAGTTTTGCAGTGTATACATATAAAATTTAATTCAGCTGATGTAATGCTCTCGTAACTTTAATAGCAAGTGTACCAACGTTGCCCTAATTCAATCTCGGCACTAAGCTAGATTCTTACGTCGACGTGACGTTTAAGCAAACCTCTTAAAACAACAAACCGCAGAATTCTAGGAAAAATAACTACGAAGTTATTAAAACTTTTTTAGTTATAATATTATGAATGTATTTGTACCATGATTCTTATTTTGTATGTAATCAGTTTCAAAATATAATATAGGACCGGTTTTTTTTTTAATTTAATGAAAACGTATTTTTAAAGCTTGAAAAGTTTTTTAATTTAAAAAATATACCTTAGGGGAGAATGATATTGCGACTGTAAGTAAAAGAGACAATCAATGTATATGACATGTTTTATCAAAAAAAAAAAAACTACACAAAATCACAGCGCAATAATTTTCTCTTTCAATTCTTTAAGTTCTTTCGCGTGTATCCATTTGATGCCTGTGGCAGAAGCAGCACTGGGAGGTCTTGAGATGCATCTTTAGGAAAAAAAAACATAAAAATTCTTGCATAGATTTTAACAAAATCATATAAAGAGCTTACAGCCATTCTGACTGTTAGTAGAGCGCCGATTGAATGACTTTATTCATACATTTTTTGTTTGTTTTTTTTTTTTATTAAATAATAGAAACCCGATGACAATCGGTTCAGTAATTCAGGAGAAGAAGCATCAGAGAGATCTCTTTCAAGCCAAGTACATAAGCTTCGCTCACCGATTTAATCAATTATTTACATTATTATATTATTGTAAATATTTAGATACTCACTCAATTTTCTTCCCAATAAGATTTTCAAGTCGATGTCGAACAAAATGCCAAGGTCCTTGATTCTTGTGCTCCTCTTGACAAAACGCCACTTTGGCCTTATCATATTTACAAGACTCTTTTAGCACTAGGTCGTAGGGGAAAGGGAACAATTGTTCGATGCGACACAAGGCGATCTTGTCTTCCAACTTCTTCTCTTTCCTCAGCTCGCTAATTGTTATGGCAACTTTACCGGAGCAAAATATCAATTTCTTGACGTCCTCCGGTTTCTTACTGGATGGCCCGCTTTCGCTTATTACCCTTCCGAATTCGATGATTAATTAAAAATTACACAAAAAAAAAAAAATTAATACTACACAAAAAAAAAGAAAAAAAATAAAGATAATTTTGAACATACCTCTGGAAGGAAGTCCCAGTAACAAAATCTTTAAACGGCGATGTATAATAAGGATGCTTGAGGCCAACTTTCGGTGTCATAACTATCAGAGGCTTGCGGAAAGGCATCGCAATTTGTCTCCGTATCATATGGAAATAGTTGGCTGGTGATGTCACGTTGCAGATTAGCCAGTTTGCCGCACGAAGTTGTTTTACTGCCAATGTGTATTTTTTTTTTTTTTTTTTTTTTTTTTTTTTTATACAAAACTAGGTTAATGCTTGACTACATTACACCTGATGGAAAGTGAAATGTAGTCTTAGGTGGTAAAGCGCATTAACCTAGCAGCCTATTCACTCTCCTCTTGAAGACACCCACATTATATTTTGCCGGAAATACCGACGCAGGCAGATTGTTCCAGTCCTTCGCTGTACGCACTAAAAAAGATGAAGCATAGCGCTTCGTTCGGACAGGTGGAGTGTCCACAACGTAGGGATGGATACCCGCCGTGCGTCGGGACGTCCGGCAAAGGAACGGGGATGGGGGAATTAGGTCGTGCAATTCCTGCGCACACTCACCAAAATGTATCCTATAGAATACTGAGAGGCTAGCAATTCTACGCCTGTGTTCAAGGCTGTGGAGTTTGGCGTCAACCAATTTAGGGTCGCCAATAAGCCTCTTTGCTCGCCTCTCAATTGAGTCCAGAACCGCAAGATGAGTCTTTGCGGCACCAGCAAATATATGGCCACAGTACTCTACACACGACCGGATCTGTGCTTTGTATAATACAAGAAGCTGTCCCGGTGTAAAGTACTGTCGAACCTTCGCAAGTACGGCAAGCTTTCCTGCAGCTGCTCTTGCTCTGGACTCAATGTACCGACCAAAGTTGAGGTTCGAGGAGATCTCTAAGCCTAACAACTGAAGCCAGTCACTGTATTCCAAGGATACATTCTGGAAAGTAGGAGCCAAGGTGAAGGGGCTCCTTTTGGCGGTGAACAAACACGTCTGCGTTTTGGTGGCGTTGAATTTGACAAGATTGGCATTGCCCCATGCGGAGACTGCCTGAAGTTTGTCATTCAAACGTTGCACCATGGCTTCTCTTTCAGAATGTACTTCATCTCTACTAGCCCGAGAACTTGGCAGATATCTTTCTACAACTGTGCTGTCGTCTGCATACCCATAGATACCGGGCTTCAGCAGATCGTTAATGTGCAGCAGAAAAAGAGTTGCAGAAAGAACGGACCCCTGAGGTACTCCGGCATTTATTGTCAAGGGTTCCGAAGAACACCCGTCGACAACAACACGCAGAGATCTCTGGCTCAAAAAGTCCGTTATCCAGCCAATCAGACCAGGAGATATACCGTACGCTGAAAGCTTGCTTAAAAGGCTCACATGCCAGACCCTGTCAAAAGCCTTCGAGACGTCCAGAGAGACGGCGACCGCTTCTCCGTTCCTCTCGATGGCTTCGCCTAAAATGTGTGTTGCGTACGCTAGAAGGTCCCCAGTGGACCTATTTCGGCGAAATCCGTACTGTCGGTCACTGAGGAGATCGTTACCTTCTACGTACGCTAGAAGCCGCGAGTTCAATACACGCTCCATAATCTTGCAGAGTATGGAGGTGATTGAAATGGGCCTATAATTGGCAGGATCGGCACGGCTGCCTTTTTTGGGCACGGGTTGCACGTTGGCAAGCTTCCAGGATTCCGGCACTTTTCCAGTCTTGAAAGAGAGGCGATACAGACGTGTCAATACAGGAGACAACTCACCTGCACATGTCTTGAGCAGAATGGCTGGTATACCATCAGGACCACTGGCTTTATTCACATCTAAACGACACAATGTTCTCCATACCTCTTTGTTTGTGATGCGGATTTCAGGCATCGAAATACCGCAGTGAGGAAGATGTTCTGGAGAAGCATTGCCAGTGTCTAGATGCGAATTCTCAGCAAACAGAGAAGCAAATACATTCGCTTTCTCTGTTGCTGTGTGGGCCAGGGATCCATCAGGCTTCAGCAGAGCAGGCAGTGAGGGTTGGCAGAAGTTCGACTCGATCGCTTTGGCAAGAGACCAGAAAGCTCGACTGCCAGTTGGTCTGACAGAGAGCTTTTCGCCATTCTTAACGATCCGATCAAGACGAGCCTTCCGCAATGCCTTTTTATAGGACTTGGCAGCTTGGTTAAAGACTCTCTTCTTTGTACTTACATCCGGAGTTTTGCGGCTTCGAGCATCAGCCCAAATGAGGTATGCCGAATGTTTACGGTCATGTGCATGACGACATTCGGCATTAAACCATGGGCGAGCTTTGCCACCGATGGGTACGTCAGCAAAAGGAATAAAATACTCCATTGCCTGATGCACCACATCGGTTATAGCATCCGCGCAACTCGACGGATCCAAAGAAGAGAAGCAGACCTGCCGCCAAGGATAAGACGCAAAAAAGTGCCGCATCTCATCCCAATCTGCTGACTTGTATTTCCATACTCGCCTAACACCATGTGGTTCGAAAGCTGGTGGGGAATATGTAAATACAGATTTCACCAGACAGTGATCGGAGGTTCCCAAGGGGGACGTGACCTCCCCTATATACCTATATACCCTATATACCCCCTATATACTTGTAGCAATCATTTACTTCCCACTACTCAGTCTGGTATTAAGTTAATGTTTATATAAGATTAAGATACCAATTTAAAAGGTTTTATAAATCTAAATAGACCCAAATAATATATTGCTATACTAGCGGACCCGACAGACGTTGTCTTGTACACGCGTCTTTAATTTAAAAAATTCAAACTTTAAAAAAAAGAATACATTAAAAAGTTATCATAATATCTAACGTCATTACATGTACATTTATCATAATTCGACCAATCGATACCGTATGAATATGTAAATAAAGATTTTTTGTTTGAATAAATGAATTGGATGTGCCAATATATTTTTTTAAATTTCACTTTTTATGTAGCGAAGCACGTATCGGGCCGCTAGTACTAAAATATTTTTCTCATTTCTATCGCAACGCCAACTGTCAGGGCAGACTATAATTAAAATATAATATTATTTAATATTTGACATTGCTATGGTAACGCAGTCCGTCGGAACCAATGTGAAACATTCCAAAATCACCACCTACTTACACATTAAAAATAATCAAAAAACCATTTTCCAGTGGACCAAATTGTGAATCTAAACAATTCTCAAGTCCCCATGTGACACACAAAGAATTTCATAAAAATCGGTCCAGTCGCTTGGGAGGAGTTCAGTGACAAACACACGCACACAAGAAATATATATATATATGAAGATATATAAAAAAGGATACTTACAAACCATATCTTTGTCATCAAGGTCTGGTATAACGTCCTCGTCATCATCCGCCTGCTGCAGGTAGCGTTCCACTCGTCCTGAAGAATGCTCAGGACCCTATAACAAAACCAACTATTTGAATGACAATACAACAGAACGAATACCGTCAATACAATTTTTTATTGTTTGTAATCCACATTTTTTTATGATTTCTGCTACAAAATTGTATTGTGTTTTTACAAAGCTCGGTCAGGTTTTATTTAAAATACGTTTATATACATACATATATTTTAGATTGATAAATTTATATAATTTCATAAAATATTTATGTATCTATCATCCGTTGCTCTACCAATTGAGATACCGTATCGCTTTCCTAGAGGTCATGGGTTCGAATCTTTGCCCGTATCGGTTCATTTTTCATTCTATATTTATATAAATTTAAATAAGCTTAACATGGCTATACATGTTTATAGATATTTTCAAACATTAATAACGAGTGAAATTTAGCTTACAAGATTCGATAACAAACAAACACCGGGAAACTAAATAAATAATAAAAGCTTTTAAAAAGAGAACGTACGGCTCCATCGATACCATGTGGTAGTTGTACCACGATGCCGGATTGGCTCACCCACTTGCTTTCTCCATTAACTATGAATGTGTCGAAGACTGGTTGAGCTTCGTCAGCAAAGTCACCATATTGTGCCTCCCAAATTGTGAGCAGGGCTGGACTCGAGTACGAATACCCCACTTCAAAACCCAGGATACCTTATGGATTTTTAAGATTTTTATTATTTTTCCGCTAATAGATTATTAAAAACATCGCGTTCTTAATAAAGTCTTTTGGAAGCTTTATAATTATAAAATATTACTTAAGTCTAAAACTCATCTTAAGCTATAAATTTGTACTTTCTTTTTAAAAGTTTTTAACACAAAGGGTTGATCATTAAATTGGGTTAAAATGATTTTACTGAAATGTATTTAAGAAGCAATTAAGTGTTTTTAATTGTAAATTAAAGTCTGATCTTCGATACTTACATTAAATATACCTTAATAAGTATGCAACCGATATATAACGTTCAGCAACACGAGTAGGCGGCTAATGGTATCTTGATAAATAAATACTCCGTAGGCAAAACAAACACGGAATCCTAACATGTAATGTGCTTCTATCACTGAATTTAATTAAACTACCTGAATGTAAATGTAAGCTTTATCAAGAAAATTACGTAAAAATAATGTTCTCACCTAAGACTACATTCCACTTACCATCAGGTGGAATGTAGTCAAGCATTGCCCTAGATCATATAAAAAAATAAATAATAAGTTACCAAATTCACTCAAGGAGCTATTGTGAAGGCTGTATAATGATTGATCAGGATACAACGTGTCGAAAACTCGGTGGGTGGCGCCATCTACTCCCTGATGATGGTATACATGGTGTCTGTTAACAAATTTGTTGATGAGTGACGACATACATGATTGATTCTAATGTATTTTGTATTTGAATGTTTTTTTTTAAACGGTTTCATTCATATCACAAGGAATATCTATATTTTTGAAATAAATTTTCGAAAGATATTTTCGTAGATTCACTAATATTGTATTCGACTGTATGGAGCCAGCTAAATCAAAGCACAAAAGAAAGGTAAAATAAAAGCGAAACAATTGTCCTACAGCGGAAATTGAAGCCTTTTCGGTAAAACCTAGAACAGTTAAGCTATTGTGGTTTAAATTGTGAATGAGGGTTAGTCGTCCGATACACGGGAAGTCGGTCCCCGGTCGATTAGTCCGGACTGCGGTGAAATGATCAATTTAGCGAGAAGAATAAAATGCGCCACTTTGTTGCAGATCTTTGTTGGACTTTTGTTCCCTTTTTGAAATTCCTTTGCTCGGGGTCTCCAACCTTCGTTATAAAACTGCTTTCAGCAGCTCTAATGGCCTTATTGATCGTTTCAAAAGCTATTTCTTTTTTACACAACGCTCCAATTGCTTTCGTTTAACGTGGTTCTGTTTTAGCAATAGACAAATATAACGAATAGTGTTGGAGGATTCGTTATTATTCTTTATTTAAAATATTATTGCCTTTCATTTAATATATATGAATAGAAAGAGACAAAAATCAATAAAACGTTTACTAAGTTACCTATGAGCCATTGTCCCTCTCTCGACGTCTTCACCCGTTAATCGTATGTGTATATTATCTCTTAATAATGAACCATACGCGAGTGCTTCTCCCATCGCCCAATCAGCAATGCCGTCATTTACCTAAAAGATAAATAATGTATATTCTATTAGGATAAAAAAAATATCTTTCCTTGCCAAAATATATCCTTTGTGTAACAGTTGGTGCTATCTCGGACTATCGTAGATCGATTTCGAGACAATTTATACATTTGCTTCAATGGGACGAGTGACTATTGTATTTCATCTATACGTCTAAGCTTATCTCTATGCTAGTAACAATCCCGTGACTTTGCCCGTGTTTTATTATAACAAAGTGTCTGACCGTACTAGTTGCCTGATTTTTTTTTATATGAAACATTATTATATAATATGAAATTATTATATAAAACAGCAGGTATACTAACAACAACCTCCTAAACCTACAACTCGGCATCAAATATAAGATTTTATTCGGATACAGCATAGACAATATTATTTTTCTTTTCTATTCCAAAGAACTTGCGAACTAAAATGTATATACTTTACAGAGATACAAGACTTAATATTGTTGCAATCGACACGAATCTATAACATATATAGATATTTTTTTTAATTAATAAAATATATCATAGTTTGTACCATTTTAGTTCTTTTTTCCAAAATCCTAATGATCCCTTTATGTACTTCGAAAGCCCAGGGTTCTGGTGGCTTACAAAAATGCTGGGAGATAGTTGCAATCGAAGCTTCACTAATACCAGTTTCGGCAATCTAGTATCAAAATATATATTAAATAAATAAATAACATTCAAACAAGCTGAAACTATTTTTATTGTGAATATCAACACAAAAACCTTTTTCGGGTCAGTGGATTCGAAGAATCCTGTCCAGGGCGTATCAATCCAATCCATTATACTAAGTTTGGTAATCTTCTTCGCTAGTACGAAATGTTTGTTCAAAGTGTCCATATATTCTTTCTCCCACCCTTTAATATCTGCGTCTGTAACGGATCCCTCCGCTAGTAATTTTTCAGAGTATATTTTGTCAACTGAATAAAAAAAAAATATTTATTTTTTTAAACCCTTTGTTCCAGGAGACTTCACAGACATATAAATAACGGATACAAATTACACATACACTCGGAACAACTATGGAACACAAAAAATTGTTCCGTATGAGAAGCGAACTCACTAACTCTTGTTCGGAAGTTAGTTCACTAACCACTATACCAACAAGTCGTTATAATTATGTAACACTTCGATTTATATATATTTTTTTATTATAATAATAATATTTAGTGAGTGTACACACTCATAAGTCGCAAGCGCCCCTGTACTAGGTTGGTGCCCCACTCTTCCATGTAGACATCTTCAAAGACTTTTACATTGGTTATAAAATATACTACAAACATTTCTTATTATTAAGAATTATAAATTAAACAAATATTTTTTGAGTGAGTGTTCGAAAAAGTGTTTGTATGTGTGTTTATTATATATTTTTTATTATTATCTAAATTTAAAAATACAGATTAAAATTTACAGATATCGTATTATGCATTAATAAGTTATAAAACGAACGAACGAAGTCCTAACCGGTCTGCATGCTTCGTATCTTCTTATACATAAACGGTTGCGTGAACATGGGTTCGTCCTCCTCACTGTGTCCGAAACGACGGTAGCACACGAGGTCCAGAACAACGTCCTTCTTGAACTTGCATCGAAACTCAATGGCTACCCTCGCCACGTGGGCTACGGCTTCCGCGTCATCACCGTTCACGTGCAACACAGGTGCGTCCACGCATTTGGCTACATCTGAATAAAATAAACAAATATATAGATAAAATAAAAGGAAAGTATTTATGTATGTTCCGGATGAACTCCGAAACGGTTTAACCGATTAATGAAGGACACAAGTTTTACGTAATGATAATTGTTTTTAAATTTATCTTTTGTATAAATAGAGAAAACAGAGTTGAGTATTCTTACCGGAACAATATGGAGAGCTTCTAGCAAACCTAGGGTCTGTGGTGTACCCGATCTGGTTGTTACATATGATGTGTATCGACCCGTGGGTGTTAAAGTTGGGCAGGTTGCTGAGCTGCATGGTCTCGTACACCACACCCTGGGCGGAGAAGGCGCCGTCACCGTGCATGATAATCGCCATTACCTGTACAATGTTATTGATATAGTATAGCTTTCTTAACTTCGGTTATATTATAGGGTATTTTAAGGGGGTTACTTGTACAATTAAAATTAAAAAAGTATGTAAGTATCGTAGGTAATATCTATCCGTCTGTAAAAGTTTTGTAGAAATCGGTTCAAACGGTTTGATGATAAGTTGGGGATAGTAAATTGGTTTAATCGTATTTAGACTTTGTCGACCGATGAATGATTTTGTGGACTTAAAAAGTTGATCAAATTTAATACATCATTTTATTGAAGCATAATATTAAAATATTACATCAAATTTATCATAAATAATTCAATTCTGCGGAAGTGAACTATAAGTATTATAATTATTATAAATTCAACATTTACTCGTTAAGTTTTTTTCTGCTATTGAATAATTTAATCTAATCGATATTTTATATAAATAATATGTAGATCAATTTGTATCTATTTTTGAAAAATAGTAAACAAACAAAAATGATCTTTATGTACCTAAGAACATACCAACGATCCCACATAAGGAAAGGAATCTATCTATACATATAATAAAATTGTCACTGAGCCATTCCTGTACATGGAATCAAAAAAAAAAAAACATCATAGGGGGCTTTATAAGAGCAAGAGAACCCAAAACAATGGTTTTTCAGTTTGTCTGTTTGTCTGTATGTTTGTGCACGCTAATCTCAGAAACGGCTTAACCAATTTGAATGCGGTTTTCGGGAATATATTATTACAGTCTTCACTTAACATTTAGTGTTTATTTCATCTAAATCGGTTAAGAAATAAAAAAGTTATGACTATTTATGTCAATGACGTAATAGGCACCATGAAAATCTTATTCTATACATGTAATAAATCTGTAGAGGAGTAGTCTTTGTACATTAAAAATATTTAAAAATAATATACCAGGATGTAAAGTAATAACTAACAGAATCCATTTTCAGCATTTTTAAAATCTTTGTCTGTTTATCTGTTTGTCTTTATGTTTGCACTTACAATACAAACGCTGGTTGAACTCCACTAGATAGATCAAAATAATGTACTAAGTATTGTATACCTTAAAAAGTTCTACAAGAAAATCTGCGATGGTATATGTTTATCTCTTAGGGATAACCCACAATAGCAAATTTTTATCATTTACTTTTTACGAAAAATAATAGGTAATTTACGAAGCTATTTTAAGAAATACAGCTTTAATCCGTATCTAATTAAGTAACTTAAATACATTTTACATTTCATATGGAACAATATAGCCCCTTACAGTATATAAATTTAATGAATATTTTCGAAGATATTACAGATTTAAAATATAGGGTCTTCGCGTTTGCGGCCGTACGGTCTACCGGCGCACTCTGGTATGGTGTGCAGACCGTCTCAAAAATGGCTTTTGTGAATGTTCAGTATTGAAAATTTTGTTAATGCATATAGCTAACTGAATGTTTATCATTTAAAATAGATTTTTTTTTAATAATAAAACTAGACCTGCAAGTTTATTATGAAAATAACGTCGATTGTGTAGCTCAGAATTCTTCAAGTTTACATGGTAATATTTTGATTATGTTCAATGAAAATCTGTAAGTGTGATATATGGTTATAATGGTTATTAAGTACTCTGTTTAAGAAGTATTTAAATGGACGTTTAAGTAAAAACAAGAGAGGTATAAAAATAATTACAGTACCTAATATTGTATCCTTATTAAAAACTTTAAATATACTTTTGACAGTGAGCGATGTCTGCCGAGGTCATAATGATCGTATCACTTAAAATAAGTCATATAGAAGCCAATACAAAAAAAGGGAAGTAGGAATTGTTTTACTACGAATTTAAGGCGTGCGAAGCCGCGGGCAAAAGCTAGTATCTACATAAAATTTCCATAAATAACCTTGTCTCCATTATTGTCCCCTCTCCAGTGTTGTTCAGCTCGGGCCTTCCCGACCACAACGGGCGATACCACCTCCAAGTGAGACGGGTTACAACTCATAGATACCTTAATGTACTTGTTAGTTCTCCGAATGAACCGGTGGATAAATGTACCCAGATGGTATTTTATGTCCCCTGACCCCTACGAAATGTTCACTTTCAAAACGTTGATATATTCTTGTTTGGTAAAATAATATATATACACAATTTAAATGTTTATTATTTTAAAGACGTAAAACGGTGTTTATATATATTTTTTAATAAATATTTTGTGGTAATAATTTCCAATTTTTAATTAAAATTATGTCATAAATATTTTTTTACCGGTTCTTTTGGTTCCATTGGTTTGAACTGAGCAAAAATATCTGTCAACTGTTTCCGACAGACATTCACTAACATATTAAGGCGACCTAAAAAAAGTTAATTATATTTTAATAGAAAAAAATGTATTTTATAAAATATGTCCTAGAATATAGACAAAGCTTTCCATTTGCAAATTGAAAAAAATATAAATATTTTATTATTTTGCAAATTAGAAAAAAATAAAAATGTTTCAAGGATCGTTGACACAATGAGGTTACGTCAAAACTAGGGCACAAAAATATAAATAATTAAGTTATTAAACCTCGATGCTGCATAGCCATCACTATAGACTCCACTCCCAGCTGAGTGCTGCTGTCAACAATCTCCTCCAACATCACTATCATACTCTCTCCACCTTCCAGACCAAATCTCTTCTCTGCCGGCCATTTTGTTGCAAAGTACTTTTCTAAGCTGCAATATTGTTTTCTTTAGGTATTATAGAATGAATAAATAATATATGGATAACGTTATTGCATATGTATAACTTTTAAATTAACGAATACTGTCATGACAACAAACGATGTTTTAAATCGAAAAAAAAAACCTAAAGTTAAGAAATGTTTTTTTATCTGAAAGTATCAAATCTAAATATTGGTTATTTTTCGGAGTCACTTGATTTGAATTAATCTGTGGGTAATCGCTATTTATAATTTTAATCTCAAATACTATAATCTAATAAATAGTGTTTTAAATTTGTATAAATAAATTCAATAATGTATACTAACTAAACCGCTTTAGTCAGGCGTCGCATGATAAGTTTCTTCTCATCAATCGTCTTATCAAAACTGCCTGGTGTCTCCATACGCTCTCGAATGAACTGGAGGCAGTCCAGGTCCCAGACGTGCATGTACTCTATTCCAATAGAACCGCAGTAGACTTTCTCTAAGCGGCTTATGATTTCCCTAAAAATTTAATCGAATTAATTAGGAAAAGACTAACGAATAATAATATCACTGGACACAAATTGATCAAACCCCTAAACCAATTATTTGATAATGATAAATGATATTAGACAAAAATACAAATAAATAGAAATACACATTATAAATACTGAGAATATATTTAATAAACGACCAAAGAAGTACGAAGTACGAAGACGAAGTACGAAGACTTCTATGATCATCATATACATGTATGTCCCTGCCGGGAATCGAAACCGAGCCCCTTTTGCGCCGCTATACGGTGTCAGCGCTAAGCACTCTACCAACTGGGCAGTTAAAAAAATCTAATTATGTAATAATATTCATAATTCTAGTTATTTCGAATACCTGAGGCTGAGAGCAGTCTCTTTACCACCGATGCTAGTTCTTTCTGGTAGTTCAAAAACCATGTCCATATGTTCTTCACCTGTATTCAGAAATTATATAGATAAGTTATAAGGGGGGGCGGAAGAACTGTCCACCGGTTGACAATTACGGCGAAAACGGCGCGATAACGGAACTGAAATGCCCTACGTGCGGGAAAAATTACAAAAGACGAGCCTGGTTTATTAAACATCTTAAAACACACAATGGTGCTGAAGTGCGGCAACCGTCGGTAAGATCTTCAGTTTTCACTGCGGATAGAGTTTACCCTCATATATCTCATGGTGAGCCATTGAATGAAAACTACCAGGAGTCCATGACCATCCGGACGCGTCTTAGCATTCC
Source organism: Napeogenes sylphis (assembly GCA_959347405.1). NCBI lineage: Eukaryota > Metazoa > Arthropoda > Insecta > Lepidoptera > Nymphalidae > Napeogenes > Napeogenes sylphis. The sequence goes on along the minus strand of OY365788.1, from coordinate 19,819,972 downwards.
AAATACTAAACAATCGACCTGGAAAGTACATGACCAAAATATAGCGGCCCTGTTAGAGCACCCGGGCTCAAATCAGGTACTCGATGCGCAAGTAGAGACTTTCCAAAATACTATTTACGACTACTTTAATGAGCACTATCCACCTACGAATCGTTATGCTCACAAAAATAAAGAAAACGGTTTTAAATTGAAAATGAGGAGGAAAAAAAGAGATCTTATAAAGAAACTTCGTATAGCCAAAGCCTTAGGCGATAATCAACTTAGTCACCAACTGTCTAGGGCATTGCGATCAATTCTTAAACTTATCCAAGGTATAACAAATCAAATAACGAAAAATCGTGATAGCTTTGATCGGGCAAAACATGAAGTAGACTTTGATAAAAATCCTTTCAAATACTCAAAAAACATTTTCAAAGATCAAAAAGGTAAGCTTCTTTTGACCAACGAGCAAATTTTCGACCATTATAAAAGCACATACGAAGTGCCAGAAAACCAAAGACTATATGGGGATCCAAACGAACACAAACCTGAGACTCCTACTGAAGATTTTCAAGCCAACCCACCAACTTTGGAGGAAATCAATAAAATAATTAAAATGAAACCATCTAAGTCAGCACCAGGTCCGGATGGTATCCCTTATATAGTTTACAAAAAATGTCCGTCGCTCCATAAACATCTTTTAAATATATTCGGTAAAATCTGGTCAAGAAAGCAAATACCGGTATCGTTCGGAAAAGCCCTTTTTGTCCTCATTCCGAAAAACGACAATGTCAATAATCCCAAGGATACTAGACCGATAGCCCTAACAAATACAATTTCCAAAATATTTTTCTCTTTTTTACAAACTAAAATGACGCAATTCATGATTAACAATAGATATTTCAGGCCTAATCACCGGAAAGGGTTTTTGCCCGGAATTTCTGGATGCCTGGAACATAATACGTTAATATCGGAAAGCCTTAAAGATGCTAGAACTAGCGAGAGACAAATTACGGTTTGTTGGATAGACTTAGAAAACGCCTTTGGGTCGGTACGACATGAACTAATGATGTTCGCGCTTAAATGGTATAACTTTCCTATGGTAGTTCGCGACATTATTGCATCATATTATTCAAAATTAAAATTCTCAATAATTTTTAATGAAAACCACTCAAAACCACTTAATTATAACGTTGGTTTATTTCAGGGCTGTTGTATTTCTCCTATTATATTTAATATAGTTATTAATATTTTAATAGACAAATTAATTAGAAATGAAAAAAAGTGGGGCTATCGGTTTAAGTTCAACAACAAATACACAGAATCCATACTAGCTTTTGCAGATGATCTCGCGATACTGACACGTAATCCGAAACAATGTCAGGTACTTTTAAATGTAGTTGAGGATTTCTGTACGTGGACGGGCGGATTGAGGACAAAACCAAGTAAATATTTTAGTCTGTGTCTGGGTAGACGGAATACCAAATATACCTCTTACGATCCGGGTCTTATAATAGGCGGTCAGTGCGTTAGTACGGTTACGGAAGCAGCTCCGTTTAAATTTTTAGGTAAAAAAATCGATTACCAAGGCCGTACTCCATCGTTGGATGTAATAGTCGATAGCTTTTTAAACGATCTCAAAAAGGTAGACAACCAACCAATAAGTAACGTCAAAAAAGCTTGGATTTACGATAATTATTTAACATCACGTCTAAATTGGCCTTTCCTCGTGTATGATATAAATAAAACCCTTTTGTCAAAGTTAGATGCAAGCGTCATAAAGACATTGAAGTTATGGCTCGGGTTAGCGCACTCAGCGGACTCTTCAACCTTATTTAGAGACCGTAACAACTTTGGATTAAAATTAAAGAAACCATCGGAGCTCTACAAACATCTAAGAGTTACCAAAAGACATATCATCGGAAAATCTAAAGATGATACTGTAACTTCTCTCCCAAAAGACAAAGTTGCCTCAGAGCTCGAGTCACGACTTCAATTCCATAAAAAGTTTATGATAGGTGCTCAAACAAATAAAGTAGGGCTAGGATCAAGTAGGAAAGTTCAAGACATAGACATAACAAAATCTTTTATTCGACAAGACGAAAACGATAATTACCGACTCCACGCGATGAGCCTAGAAATTCAAAACGAATGGGTGACCATAGGAGATTTTTGTATTCCACTAGCTTTGAAGTGGCGCACCTTAATTTATGATTGGTCCCCAGCATTATTAAAATTCTATCTTAATGCATTCCAAATGACTCTCCCAGATCAAAGTAATTTAGTAAGATGGGGCAAAGCCACCGAAAAGTCTTGCAACATCTGTGGGGAGGCAATAGGAACCGCGAAACACCTATTAGTAGGGTGTAGGGTACTTCTAGATAGGGGTCAATACTCGCGTCGCCACGACAAGGTATTAGAAATTATACGGGAAGCGGTTAGTCTTTCAGTAGCAAGAGCGCGGAAGGGTATAACAACCACCGAACGATCTATAGAATTCGTAAAAGAAGGCTCCTCCAAAAAATCAAAAGCGAAGCCTTATTCAATATTAGGCGCGGCTCCTGATTGGATTCTCATGATGGACACGTATGAAAAGCATTACAAAATCCCTGGGGATGTTGGTGTTTCGTCATCCAGACCGGACTTATTCCTGTATTCGAAACATCTGAGGCGCGTGATACTTGTGGAGCTTACTGTTCCTTGGGAAACAAACATCCCAAGGGATCACACATTCAAGCTCAATAAATATTACGAACTAACCAACGAACTGATCAGGAATAAATTTATAGTTAGTTTGTACGCGGTAGAAGTGGGAGCGAGAGGTATAACAGCAAAATCTCTCTATAGCCTACTTAAAGATCTTGGCCTTTCTAGAACAAGCATCGGTTCATTTCTAGAACGTACTTCAAAGGCGGCATTAGTAGGTTCTTTCCAAATTTGGTTAGGTAGGGAGAGGAGTGTGGAGGGTGAAGGTGAGCGTTTTTGCGCATAATAAAGGGGCCCCTTAAACCTACTCCTGGGTCGCAAGTCCCAGGCACTGCTTGCACTCCTCTCCTTGCAACGCGATGGGCCCGGCACCCGCACGGTGAATCCATGGATTGCTAAGAAGCTTCGTCTTAATATCAACCTCCTCTTTATCTTATTCATTTACAGTGCATTATTTAATTTTGTAAAAAGATAAAAAGCAACTCCCGCATTAGTGATTATATTATCCCTGAGTCGCGGAGGCTTTACAAACATAAATAAAGCACACAAACTACACCCAGACTCGGAACAAGAACAAAAATCGCACAAAGAACTTTCCCGTATGGGGATTGAACCCACTAGCTTTGGTTCAGCAGTCAGGATTACCAACCACTACACCAAATCATCTATAACATTTCGGATTCCATGCATGTCGTTTTCAGTAGCTGTTGTCTCTTTTAACCATCTACACTCACACTTAGACTCTTCTCGATACATGCTTTTACCAAACATAATAATTTACCAATTATTGTATTCTAATAACTTGAGAGATGAGATGTTTCCATTGAAAGTTCATAATACCTATTCATAACCTTCTGTCCTGTCTTTAGCAACAAATACTTACTGCATATCGACGTTAATGTGTGTCATATTATTAATGTGTGTGTAATGTCATATTATTAATCTGTGTGTATTCCTCTTAAATAATTAGAAAGTTCTTATTACATCACAAAAGCTCCAATAAAAATCCAGTATTCACTAAAGTTGTATCATGTATATGTATATACAAGTAACACATACGCAAAGCAGTACCAAGTTCTCTGGATACCACACGACATTCAACTCCCTTCATATCCATGGGTGCCTGCTGTGCTTTGAGCAGCCAACGAGCACCTATCGTCAGCATCAGAGGGTCTGTTTTAGCCAGGAGATGACCGCGCGACTGTGTTCAATGAGATCAGATAAATAGATGTATTGTAATATTAGGATTTTATTGAGGGTAAATACTTTTTTATTGTTTTTATATAATTTTGTATTATATTTTTAGGGTTTCGTTAAAATATATAATGTAGGAATATAAATAATTGAGCTAAATTAGAGAGTCTGTACTTGATACTACATGCTATGTAGTGTCATAAAATAGCTTGAATTTTGACATTTGATTTATTTGAAATAGGAATACTAAGTTTTTAAACTAAAATAGAAATCCATTAATACCTGATAACTTCGAATAAGATTCTGTACAGCCAGATGAAGCATAATACGTTCCTTGGCTTCTTTGTCGATTCCTTTCGATGTTGATTTACTTTCTAAAAATGTGGAAGATATTATTTTAAATCTTTGGTTTTAAAGCAGCGAAATATACAACGGTAACATCGAGAAGTAAGTGAGATCTTTGAACTATTCCTGTACTCGAGTCTCTCTAATCTCACGACTCTATTCATATAAACTTACTGACAGTGGTAGGACTGAATTCATCCTGGAATTCTTCTATTTGTAAAGTGGGGCTGCTGACGCTCTCGTAAAACCGATCCCATGACTGGAAAATACTTTGTATAAAATTTTATATTTAAAATACTAGATCTTTCTAATAACTCTAACAGATTTAGATTTATTTAGGTAAAAAAAAACCGTGTTGTCTCTGTAGGCATTTAAAATTTTTTATTGTAATATGTACTCGGGAACCGTACTTTTTTTTCCTGGTATGTATTCTGCCCATTTTATTATCCCATTTACAGCGCACTACATGGCCTCAAAACTTAGCGACTAAAAGTGTCCACCAATGGGATGGGTACCAGATGGGCACTCGCTCACTAACTGCATTTTGACAATGTGATATTATTATCTTAGTTGGACTAAGGCTCGATAAATTGGATAATGAATTGGTTGCTCGCATTTTCTGTAAAATTTGTGCAAAGTTTCATAATGATCAGTTGAGTAGGTATGACGTGGAGCCGTAACAAACAAACTCACATTCCCCTTTATATTAATAGTTAGGTTTTACTTACAGGATCGATCGCTCCCTTAGTTTTGGACCAATCTAAATACTGCGCCTCTAAGTAGTTCGCATTCGTTCCGCTTAAAAAAGCCTCCGCTTTGGATGAAACTAATTTTTCAGAGAGCATTAAATTCTGGAAAGTAATATTTTGTGAAGATAAACAGAAGAGTAACAAACAAACGAAAATGTATATTTTTTTAATGTAGTTTTTCGTTCATAACTTACCGCTGCTGTATGAGATATATGTAATGGTGGAAACTTTAATTTTTGAATAGTACGAATTAAAGCCATGACTAAAAAAATAGCACAGAGTAATTAAAAAAAATATAAAATATAAAAAATATATTAATAAAAAAATTTATAGAGTTATTTTCAATGTTATCATAATTCGTCTAAATATTTAATTTGTAGTGACATTCGCAATGTATGTCACCGAAGTGCTGTAGGTTTTTAATAAGGTCAGAATATAAAGTGCCAGGAATTAAACTGTGTATTTATAGTATAGAGGTTTTATGAACTGCACCATTACAGATAAGGGATAAGAATGTAATGGCTAATTTATATCAGTTGTAGTACTTTATCTAAGTCAAAGTTGTTTACCATTGCGTGATACAGTTGACCAGATTGTTATCATCAATCTACTCAATTAACATTCTAAATTAACTGAAAGGTAAACTTTTTTAACAGTAAAAACATTAAAAAACTGAAAGAGAATTTTTATCAAAGTAGGCCGTACACAAGATACGACATCAAAATGAGGGGAAGATTTCAGGCGCCATAGGGGAAGATGGCGCCACTTAACGGAAAACTTCTGACAGCTGTGACGTATGTGGGGTATTCAGTTTAATTTACTTACGTGATAAGCTACGGCCTAAGCTTGCATGTTCATGTTTACCTCAAAGTTTTATATTTTAGGGGAGATAGGGGAGTAATGAGCCTTTTATACGAGTTAATAAATCGTGATATAATCTATTTTATTTGATGTAACTTTTAACTATTGTGTAGCTTTTGTATAGCTTGAAAAGTCATTAAAATTTAATCTTATATACTCTGTATTATATAACGAAGGGTCAGCTTCGTTAGGGCTCGTCAATCGTCGTCCGGCTGATAACCACGGACGTGATTAAGCCTCGAATAATCCCTAATCTGTCATTACTACTAATTAATGTGGTGCAAGTAATCTGAAACTAATTTAGAATGTTACTATGCACTTCAAATTACTTTTATACATTTAAAATATTAAATCGTAATTTAAAACCCATATTGTCAATCTTGTTTTTTCTATGCACTTAGATAATCTGTTTTAAACAAAAAAATATATAATTTGAGACCCATATTGTCAATCTAGTTTTTTCATACTATGCACTTAGATAATCTGTTTTAAACAAAAAAAAAATTTGAAATCCATATTGTCAATCTTTTTTTTCATACTATGCACTTTGATAATGAGTTTTATACATTTAAATTATTGAAGTAATTTAAAACCGATATTGCAATCAATCAATCCTAATACATTTTTTTAGAGATAAAACCATTGAAACATTAGCTGAAGGCTAATGCTTCTATTTTGCGTTCACCCCTACGCTGTGCAAATAAACCGATGGACGGAAAAGTCAAGCAACGCCCGAGGGTTGATTGTCTCTAGTATGTAATGAGACCCCTCTGCGACCTACGACCTGTGTACCTTTAACAGCCCTATTGGATAAAATTATTGACTTCTGTTCACTGCGAATGTTTATTACATTAATTTGTTTTAAATTTGAATCTTAATATTTAATATTATTTTTTGGTGAATAAAATCAAATATTTTTTGTTGTTGCTGTGTTGATAATTTAGTATAATAAAATGAACTTTATTAACAATTTTATTTGCATTATATAATATATTCTATATTTTTTCTATATCTCAATATCTTTAAACATTTTATTATACAGACAATTATACATATGTGTCAGTGAATTTACGTCAAAAGTCATCAAACTCCAACGTGTAAAGTAATATGTCGTTAATTACTGAAAACCTTAATTACATTATCCATATCAGACATGCAACAGGCAATCAACAGAAACACATTTATTTCAAATATTTCTTGACAGATTAAATAAGACGTGGAAATGTTATTATTAGAATGAACATAGAATGAAAATTAAACAGATATGGGCCGGGATTCGAACCCGTGACCTGTGAGAATATCGTCATAGGCCTGACCATTCACCATTCTGCAAGAAACATTGGTTTGGATTTCTGAAAGTAGCCTAATATATATCACCACCATTCCGATAAAAACGATCCTATACAGAATGTCAAAATTATCTAAGCAATAAGTAGCTCAATTGGTAGAGCGACAGAATGGTTTCCCAGAGGTTGCAGGTCCGTATGCCTGTCCGTATTGGTTTATATTTCATGCTATATTCAAAATAAACAAACATGTTTGTACATGTTTATAGATTCTAAACATAAGTTTCCTTATATATATACAAAACTTTTATCAAAGTTTCGTCTATAAAAAAGCTCATAAAGTTTTTATCGCAGTTAATAAATTGCTTAGATATTTTCTCGTGGCCATGTCTAATTTAAAGAGCTCAGTGCGCAAGTCTCCTGTGAGATGCGAAAATTATACGGGTTGCGGTCGACATAAACATTTGCTCCACTTCTATGTGATATACATAACAAGTCTGATAACTGACGATATGTCATCCTACTTATATTATAAATAAATGTAAGTTTGTTTGTTACGCTTTCACGCGAAAACTACTCAATCGATCATTATAAAACTTTGTACACATATTTTTTGAGGTATAAGAAATAACATAAGATACATTTTTATTAAAAAAAAAAATATTGCGGAAAGTTGAAAAAAAATTAGAAAGATAAAAAAAAAAATTGTTTGTAAATAAACACGAGGAGTAGCAAGCAACAGCTAGTGTCAAATAATTTATAAATTCATGACGACAAGTATTATACAATTTCTGACTAATAATAAGAGAAAAAATTATAATTTATATTAATGTGACAGAAATAATGATTTCTAATATGTATATAGGGGTCTTCTTAAAATTATATATTTTCTTTATATAAAAAAGATAGAAAAAACCACGCAGGAAATAAAAAACGATTTCCAATTGTCTGTTTCGTGGAAACTTTGATTGACAATTTGACAAGGTTTAAAAAGCATGAAGTTGATATTTTATTCAAGGTATTTAAAATTTTAATAGGTATGTGTTTTGGAAAAAAAGCAACATGAAACTAGTTGTAGCGTGGTTATTCATAAATCTTTTTTAAGTACCTACAATGCTTTTTGTCAATTATAAGTTTTATAAGTACCATTAACGCAAGTTAGAGATGAATACTTAATAAAAGTTTATATACAGGGTTATTTGTAATTAATTGGCCACCTCTTGCAGGCAGCCTCTACATCAATCCCAATAACATTTGTTCTACGATTTTTTACAAATATTGATAAACAACATAAGAAACACGAAGCAAAAAAATGTTTGCTCCCTCTTTTACGTATTACTCTGTATTTTGTAAGTAGTGCTTAAAATGTCAACGTCCGGGCGCCATACCTACGCTCAGGGTTAATGCCAGTTCAGAGGCAACAAATGAATTTTGTATGGGAAAATTTATTTTTTTTAATTATTAATTTATAAAAGTCGTCCAACAAATGTTGTTGGGATTGGTGTACAGAAACTTCCTGCAAGAGGTGGCCAATTAATAACAAATAACCGTGTATATATTATTAGAAATTATAATATCCTCTTTCCATGAAAAACTTTGGAACCGTGAAAGTCTGTCGTTTCATAAACAATGTAGTATCTTTGACTTTGTATTAACTTTATAGCTTATATAGTAGTAAAACCACATTATTTGTTATTAATATGATTTTTATAACATTTTACATCATAATTTGTTTCCTTCAAGGTGTTATAACTTTTACAAATTCTATTTATGTTTAAAGTTTCTTGAGGTAAGGCAATCCGCAACATGTGTTGCCAAAGTTTTGACGTGTATTCGTAGTTAATAAAACTTACATCTTGTTTTAGTTATGAAAACTGAATTCAGCGAAATAAACAACTCATCTTAGTAACGGTATAATAAGCTGTTATTTGAATTTAAAACATAATAATATGTAATAATCAATCATCAATATAATTTCTTCCGAACAAAAAATACAAAAATTATAATATCATTAAATCTCTTTATAATTTATTCCTAACAAATGATAAGATAAAACAAAATTCAAACAAATCGTTTATGACTCATTATTCATAAAACAAAAAGTTATTTACTTTTATGTCATCCATTTTATTTTGTCAATTAATTTGCTAATACTTAGCTAAATAAAAATACTTAACATTAAAATATTAAAGTTGTATAATATGTATTATTAAATGTACTACATAAAATATTATTGCAGGAACCAAGAAATATAAGAGAATAAAAATGAAACTAGCGTGGCATTTTATTTAATTTAAAATTATAATGAAACGTGACAACAAACTCGTGTTAAAACACTATGGTGGGATTATAAAGGATTCTTGGTTATTCGCTGAAAACTGAAGAGACACTTGACGTCAGTCTGAAGAGAGCTTAAGTGAAAAATGTGTGTCACGATGTAATTGAAAATATTATTTCAGGTTTTTGGTCTCAAAACATTGATTTATTAAATGTTATCAAAAATGTAATCGAAAATATTTTTTTCAGTTTTTTGGATATTGGTCCCAAAACATTTATTTGTTTAATGTTCTCAAAAATGTAATTGACAATATTTTTCAGTTTTTGGATATTGGTCCCAAAATATTGATTTATTGAATGGTATCAAAAATGTGAACAAAAATATTATTTCACTTTTTGTTCCCAAAACATTTGTTGATTTATTAAATATTAAAAAAAAAAATGTAATCGAAAATATTTTTTCAGTTTTTTGGATATTGGTCCCAAAATATTGATTTATTGAATATTCTCAAATATATAATTGAAATATAAGTATTTCAATTATAAGTTAAATTAATTGAAGACCCTCTTGTTCTTTGTACTATACTACTTTATGTGAAAACAAACAGAAACCCCGCACTGTGTTCTCTCCTTGATGCTCTTAAGTTTTATATTTACTAAAATATTCCTTTGAGAATATTTATTGTTGTACCTTTGAACCTCTTTCGAGATTTCTCGCTTTTATTTACACAGTCTGCTTCGATAATGTATTTTTCAATTTTAAATTTAGCTAAAAATATATAATAATTTCTTGAGAGTTTGTAAGGTTATTCACTTAAGACCTACTTGCATTAGCTAAAAGATATTATGAAGTCATGAACACACGATCTGATTAAAATCTAACTACGTAAACTAAATTTAAAAAAATCATGTCCCAAATTAGGTAACAGAAAAATTTTTGACTGAAAGATGACTATAATAAATACTACATAAATTATATAAAACCACGTGCACCTCAAAAATAGATGTAGTAAAATAGATAAAAATAATTTTTGACTAAAAAGTATTTATTACTGTAACAAATTGCACAGAAAATATATAAACACCACGTGCATGTCAAAATTATCAAACACATCGCCTACAGTCAGTAATAATAAATCTAATCCGGCTCACAAGAGGTGGCTAATGCATTATGCTACAACTTCTGTCACCTGACATACAGAGAAAATTGCATTCTCTCATGTCTCCTTTGTTTTAACTTAAGATTTTTTTTTTTTTTTTTTTTGTTATGGCTTTAACTTAAGATATTGCTTCTATAATAAGAAGTATTGACGTCTCCCAGGAGTTGTAAACAGTTTCTTTGACGTTTGACAGTTTTAGTATTTCCGTGTTAAGGGCGCTTTAACTTTATCATTTTATTGGAGGCTTTGTAAAACGTCCAAAGCAGGCTTAAATATAAAAGCCTATTTTATATTAAAATTTATTACGTGCCCCGAAATAAAGGAAAACATCCCTCGCAAACTTAATCACATTTACAATCTTTTAACTTTTCGATTTTCTTTTTTAAGATTAGGTTTCTTTGCTATTGTTATTTAAAATCACAAATAATCTTGGTAAAAATCTCTAAGGAGTTTTGTTAGTGTGTGTAAGTGTGTAAAATTTTATTTGTCTGTGTGTATTTTAATTTTATCTACTTCAGACAACAAACAAATATATAAGACATATATAAGAATAAATAAGAAAAATATTCATTTATTACTTATTGAATAATTTTATTTAAAAGAAATAAACACAACGAGATAAAAATTATATGATTTGTATTTCCTATATATTTCTTTATGTTAATAACAGTGCTATAATGTGTACTTGTTTTAAGTTTGTATTGTTATGTTAATTAAAAAAAAACTATATTTATTTTATTAATTTTATTCTATCTTTTCTTTTTTATTTTTATACATAATTGCAGAAATGAAACTCTACCTATAAATTTCATCTAATAAACTGTGATAGTATAATAATAGTAAGTTTTTTTAGAGGGAAATAAAACATTTTTTTGGGTAAACATGAAATTGTTAGACATTCGAAAGGCATTTTGTTCAAGGTTTGTGTAAAAAGAGTTTTATAAAGCTTCAGTTTTGCTCATTATTTGACATTCTCCTTACCTTGAATTACATTTAGTTCAGACAAACATTCACTCGATCTAGATATTTGGGAATCGTACCAAAATTATATACCAAATATATGGTCAAAGAAAGTTAAAGAATCGATTCTTATTGGTTAATTTATTCAATAATCTTACAATGTCATCATATTTCCGATGTTCTTTTTACACTTATTACTATTACTAGTTTACTTACAAAAATAAATATTACAAAAAATAGGGGATTCAAAATATACATACAAAATATAATGTGTGATATTTCAAGACACCAATCATATGATTCTAGTAAATGAATTATTCAATCAAAACAAAATCAGTGATTATAAGTTAGCGAGTGGTTTTATGAATACACATTTTTTCCATGCTATGATTAAATAAGAAAGTAGTATCGCTTTTTAATATATTTATTAGTATCTATAAAAACAACATATTTTAGAATAGTTTATCTTGATGAAATCAAACACAATGTTTCCAACACAACCATACATACGATTATAAAAAGTTTTACTTTTATATATAACAATTAGTGTCTAAAATTTAAAAACAAAATATTATATAATATTTTATCTCGGTGTTAACAAACACAATTTTTACATTGCCTTATGATTATATAAAAAAGTAGTTTACATTTCAAACATAATAATTAGTGTCTAAAAGTTAAAACCATATTATATAAGTGTCTAAAAGTAAAAAATAATATATTATATAATAGTTTATCTCGGTGTAAACAAGCGTTGTGTGAGCGCGTCCCTCTGGCGCTGTTGACTACCAGCGTCGAACGGACACCGATCAATATCTAACTTGCTATTATATACAATATTAATGAACAGAACCACTCGTCACGTCAATTAACACATCACTATAAAATAATATATTATTTAGATTCTTTATCTGAAATTTGTTCTCTAACAATAACAAAAAAAATACACTTTTTTAATAAGCATGATATTAATATCTTAATTCAGAATGAATAAATATAACTTAAGGACTAATTCATAACAATAAGCTAGTTTTTATGTTATTTAATTGAGTATATTTTTTTCACTTTGAATCAATATCAATCACTTGTTTACGTCAAATGGAAATAAAAGGTAGAGTAATGACTCTACCTTTTAACCATTTAACAATGGTTAAACTATACTTATAGGACGCTCTTATAACACTTTAACTTAAACATACATACATAAAGTTTGGATTATATCCTGAAAATATATACAGTAATTGAAATGTTTATGACAAATTATATTTTCGTCAACTCTTCAAAGTGTTATCATGAAAGCAACTTTAAAAGCAGAGTGCATAATTTGAAGTAAATAAATTCTGAGCCAGACGAGAAACTGCTCTAAAATAATTTCGTAGAGTTGAAAAAGTTCAAGAATGTGCTCTCACAAAGCGGACGAGCTTACGTAAGTAGAAAAAATTATACGCCGGAATTCTTATCTTTCTTTGCAACTTCTCATTTTATTCGTGAATTTAAGGTAAAGAAATTTATGAGGGTTTTCAAAGATGTAATAATGTAATAAAATTCTTTACTATAATTTTTTGAAAAATTCAAATTAGATAATTTTACTCTTCTATGCATACACTTATAATTATTTTTTTAGTAAATTCTATTTCTTTACAACATATTCCTAGCTTTATTTCAAAAATTGATTCATTCTTGTTAAACATTTATCATATTTACAATAAGTACTAATTAAGCAAGAATCTATATGGCAGGTGTATAAAATAATAAGCGATGGTTGAAAATATAAAGATGGCTTACCATCTGTACCTCGAGATATAATATGAAAAACGACCCCTTATATTTTGTTGTGATGATGAAAAATCACGTTTATTTAATTGTAAAAGAGATAAATGATAGACATATAACAAGATTAATTGAAGTGAAACTTCTTTATCGGGGTTGGAAAAAAAATTAGTGTAACATTTTTTCGTTTCGTGTGACATTTTTCCGTTACGCGCCAGCTTTTTTCGTATAGCTTCATCTCTTTTACACCATGTTGCTATGGAAATACTAAATAATTATAAATTAATAATCTTTTTCTTAATTTTTGTTTCTCTCCTTTTCAATCTTTGACTTTTTAATTACTTGTAGACAGCTGTCGGATGTTGAAGGCGTTAGAGAAGGGTATCAGTGTAGCAAAATAACAAGATTTTAAGCCTCTTGAGTATATACCAGTTATTTCAGGCTTTTTAATAATTAAAATGTATTGTATATACTTTTGACAGGTACAGAATTTTCAATTGTAATTTATTTTAAAAACTAAGACAGATTAAAAAGCTATATCAAAATAAAAAAGAAGAAGGTTTTAGAAGAGGTTTGAAGATGTTCTTCTGTGTATGTGAACTACACTTTATAATGTATAAATGATTATTATTTAGTAATTATGAATTAAAAATACTAAATGTTGCTGAGAAGCTGCAAATCTTTAATAATGTTAATTATAAAAAAGTCTTCTGAAAATCAATAAGTTTTTTTATAGAACACAGTCATTAGGCTACACAGTCATTAGGCCAACGTGTCAGTCCCAACAAATCAATCACCAAAATCGGTGAAGCTGTATAGAATAAGATTATCGAAAGAGCTAATTTCACTGAAACCTTCATTCAAAACAAACATACATTCAGATACAAATAGAGGATGAAAATAACGCAAGATATATTATTTTTGTAAACATTTTGTATGTATGTGTACTTTGGGTGTGTATCGGTAGGTGAAACACCTAAACATGATTCCAATTAGCAGCTCTGTTGGAAAACATTGGTGTTTCATTCTTAAAATAACGATATGTATGTGAAAGTTCATATTTTTTAAATACCAACAAACAAAAAATAGTGAAAGTAATATGATACCAATTTACAAATAATTCAATGGTACCAACCGCGAAAATGTTTGAAAAATATATTCAACCCTAGAATAATAATAAAAATACAGCACAAAATAATGCTGAAGCTTTTTCAATTAATAGTTTTTCCTACTACCCAAAACATAAATATGTGGAAAATTCATTTCAATTACAATTACGAATATATATGTATGTACTAATTGATACATAAAACTTACTAGCTTTTTCCAGCGGTTTCGCCGGCACACAATATAGATAAAACTATATGCTATTGTTTATAATAAAAGGAAAATAATATCCTTTCCTGTATCCTAACAAAATGTCTTGATGATCGGTTGAGTAGTTAGGGCTTGAAACCGTAAAAAATAAACTAATTAGAACTAGTTAGAATTAGTTAGAACACCAATGTAGAACACCATGTAATTAATACGGCATACACCTTCGAGCAATGATAAGAAAAGATTTTCCGGCTAAAGCCAAAAAAATAACAATTTTAACATACAATGCAAAATAAACAAATAGGGGCAAGGATTCGAACCCGCGAACTCTGGGAAACTGCACCGTCACTCCATGAATTGAGCTACCGTATCGTTACCGGAATCAGTGAACTTTTAAACATGATCACCTTAATGAATAGGTCGCGGGTTCATATGTCGACCATGTCGGTTTTTCTTTATCGTTCGTTCGTATTTAAAATATAACGTTGATAGCTACGTTATACATATAGATTTATATAGATGTGTTCATAGATATTTTCAACGTAAAATTTGTTTCTTCCGTCAGCCATATTGCTAACAACATAGCAATGATCAGTTAAATAACGAAAAGACGTTTATTTTTCGTGACATCGTTCCTTCTTTGAATCCGCTTTATTGACTTCCTAAATAAATTGAATATATTGAACGAATAGTCACTGTAACTCGTTTCTTTTTATTGAAGATCAAAGAATATATTTTTTATCCAATTGTTGTAAAAAATCTCTTTATTCTAATAAAACAGTTCGAGGTTTTATTAGACTAGTTTTGAGATTCGTTATCTGCTTTTTCGAAATTCAAAATAATATATAGATTATAAATATAGAATGGTAAATTATTTGATACGGACAGGATTCAAAATTGTGGCCTTTAGGAAAATTGTCGCTACCGTCGCGCTACCTAATTTTACATTTTATATTTCTTTAACATTTGAATAAGCTTACTATGCAAAACATTTTTTAAATTTTAATCCCGTTTAACAGAGTTCCCAGAATCTCTGTATCGGTTTTTTAGTACATTATCATTTTATATTAATATTTTTAATTCTAAATTTAAATAACCTTAACATGGCCATACAAGTTTATAGACAATTTGAATATAGCATAGGTTCAATAGATTCATCTGCGACGCAGTCATTTATCAACACAACAATCACTCGCTTGGGAACAAATTCTTTTAGCCGTTACCAAAGCGTAATATCACTAAGAGCGGTTCGGGTAAACCCTTTTTTTGTGGAAAATTCCCTTTTTCAGTAGAACGACAACGAATGGAACGTAATTTGTATAACTCAACCATTCACTCAGTTCCTTTCGTGCTGCGTCCACTCTGCCACACAAATATTTCTTCCATATTGACGCTCGTAAAGAGTCTTCATGCGTGAAATTGTACTCAACTGCAATGTTACATTTAATTTAGGAACCACGATGAAATATTCTCTATTTAGAATTTGAAATATTTTACCCGTCTACAATATACTCCAAACAAATTCTACATATTTTTGTTGTAACATTTAATAAATTTAAATGAAGTTTATTTAAATTTAGATGCAAGATGGCGTCTACATATTTTTGTTGTAACATTTAAAAATCGAACGTGGTGAAGTCTACATAAAACATTTATTAAATATGTAATGATTGAAGACGTGACGTGTTGACGTTCGACAAATTGCGCCCGATCATTTATTAAGACGGATATAGATGACTTGATTCCGTTTCAGACAAGATACATCTTCGACACACACATGTATACATTATATGTACACTACGTAAATTAATCCTAAACAAATTAATGATAAAAGATATGTCTGAACCCATCTTTGACATAATCATAACAGCTTGATTGGATATTTTGCATAGAATTATTATACATAGAATATAGGGCTATGTGAACTTGGCACCCGACTTTGGAAAAAAAATACTTTTTCGGGCTTAAATGATAGATTTAAATAAGTAGTGGTTAGTAGTAAAACTAATTTCGTTTGTAGTAAAACTGAAAAAAAATAAAAAAAAAAATAAAAAAAATCATCACCCCAATCTAAAAAAAAATTTTTTTTCGTGTCGATTTTTGTACAAAAACGTTAGTAGTTGATTGTAGTAAAAGTGTTTTTTTTTTTTAGTAAACTAATTATACTGGGCAAACATCTCGAGTTTTTTCCAAATGAATATTTAATAAATAATTATATTTCGAAAGCACACGAATACTACAAACGCTTAAAATGACTAAGAAACCTTCCTTGAGGTTTTTAGTGAAATAATATTTGATTGTAGTAGATCAGAAGTTGGTAAAAATCGATCACTTTGACCGAAACTTATATTTCACTAAGTTGATCTGAATTACTTCTGATCGAAGGTTAATATGATTACTACAAACGCTTAAAATGACTAAAAAACCTTCCTAGAGGTTTGTAGTGAAATAATATTTGATTGTAGTAGATAAGAAGTCGGTAAAAATCGATCACTTTGACCGAAACTTATATTTCACTAAGTTGATCTGAATTACTTTTGATCGAAGGTTAATATGATTACTACAAACGCTTAAAATGACTAAAAAACCTTCCTAGAGGTTTGTAGTGAAATAATATTTGATTGTAGTAGATAAGAAGTCGGTAAAAATCGATCACTTTGACCGAAACTTATATTTCACTAAGATGATCTGAATTACTTCTGATCGAAGGTTAATATGATTACTACAAACGCTTAAAATGACTAAGAAACCTTCCTAGAGGTTTGTAGTGAAAGAATATTTGATTGTAGTAGATCAGAAGTTGGTAAAAATCGATCACTTTGACCGAAACTTATATTTCACTAAGTTGATCTGAATTACTTCGATCGAAAGTTAATATGATTACTACAAACGCTTAAAATGACTAAAAAACCTTCCTAGAGGTTTGTAGTGAAATAATATTTGATTGTAGTAGATAAGAAGTCGGTAAAAATCGATCACTTTCACCGAAACTTATTCTTCACTAAGTACAAGAAAGGACAAGGCAATTTCATGTGTGTCCATATAATATCATAAAGAGCATCTGCCCAACCTATAACAAGAACCTCGTATTTACGATTCTTATATTCTATAACATGGGACTTGAGAGCAGCCCATTCATTTCTCGATATCTCTGTCTTTTGTCTCAAAGCAGGCAATAAGCACTTTGTTTCACCTATAGACCAATTCGGATCATGACGTAAATTGTCATCTGTCTCGTTAACATTACTGTCGTTTTTGAACGGCTCTAACATTTCAACCCCATGAATTTTATGTAAGACATCATTCCTGTTTTGGGATAAATAAAGATAAAGGTAGTCCTTCGACATTTTGCCCTTCATTGCAACAGTCGCTGTTTGCCAAACGTCATTACTCCACGGCAAAAGACTGCCTTTATCATCGATGAACCGTAAACCTTTAAAAGACTCAAATATAACATGTGGCGAATTCCCTGCCGTTCGAGGCATTTTAAACAGTTTCTAATATAGCTTTTTTCCTGAACTAATTTACTATCACTATATATACAACAAAAAAATACAAAAAAAATGATATTCAAGTGTGTTAGTATAAGCCTTGAAGCAAACAGAAAGAAAATAAAAAATATATATAATTAAAAGAAAATAGAAAAGTTTTTCATACAACGATCTATATTTAGAGTATTAAAAAATATTAAAACTTATTTTTTTCAATATTTTCCGCTTTCCTAGCGAAAGAATAATGATATTTATACCTAATTATTAATAACCACTATGATATTTGAACGAAAAAGTAGTGAAAACTGGAGATTTCGATTTTTATCCCATACAAATGAAAACGAAAATGTAGGAAATAATAAAATGAAGTATTTGTCTAAAAAACTATTTTTTTTACTATGTAACTATGTATTGATTTGTATTAAAAAGAGCTAAGACGTATGAAATGCAATATAAAAACACGTATGTTATACTTTCCAGCAATAACAGACTTGTATTTGAATCGAGATTACTTTTGATGCTCGACCTTAGGTAGACTTTAATGTAATATGAAATGATTATAAAGGTAAATTACTGATTATGAATCTATTTTGATGAGATAAAAAGTATACAAATATAATTATTTGACGTTATGTGATAAATTAAATTTAAAAACATGTGATTTAAAAAAAAATAGAAAAGTTTTTCATACAACGATCTATATTTAGAGTATTAAAAAATATTAAAACTATTTTTTTTCAAGATTTTCCGCTTTCCTAGCGAAAGAATAATGATATTTATGCCTAATTAATAATAACCACTAGGAAATTTAATATATTAATAATTAAGATCAACTTAGTGAAATATAAGTTTCGGTCAAAGTGATCGATTTTTACCAACTTCTGATCTACTACAATCAAATATTATTTCATTACAAACCTCTAGGAAGGTTTCTTAGTCATTTTAAGCGTTTGTAGTAATCATATTAACCTTCGATCAGAAGTAATTCAGATCATCTTAGTGAAATATAAGTTTCGGTCAAAGTGATTGATTCTTACCAACTTCTGATCTACTACAATCAAATATTATTTCACTACAAACCTCTAGGAAGGTTTCTTAGTCATTTTAAGCGTTTGTAGTAATCATATTAACCTTCGATAAGAAGTAATTCAGATCATCTTAGTGAAATATAAGTTTCGGTCAAAGTGATCGATTTTTACCGACTTCTTATCTACTACAATCAAATATTATTTCACTACAAACCTCTAGGAAGGTTTCTTAGTCATTTTAAGCGTTTGTAGTAATCATATTAACCTTCGATCAGAAGTAATTCAGATCATCTTAGTGAAATATAAGTTTCGGTCAAAGTGATTGATTCTTACCAACTTCTGATCTACTACAATCAAATATTATTTCACTACAAACCTCTAGGAAGGTTTCTTAGTCATTTTAAGCGTTTGTAGTAATCATATTAACCTTCGATAAGAAGTAATTCAGATCATCTTAGTGAAATATAAGTTTCGGTCAAAGTGATTGATTCTTACCAACTTCTGATCTACTACAATCAAATATTATTTCACTACAAACCTCTAGGAAGGTTTCTTAGTCATTTTAAGCGTTTGTAGTAATCATATTAACCTTCGATAAGAAGTAATTCAGATCATCTTAGTGAAATATAAGTTTCGGTCAAAGTGATTGATTCTTACCAACTTCTGATCTACTACAATTAAATATTATTTCACTACAAACCTCTAGCAAGGTTTCTTAGTCATTTTAAGCGTTTGTAGTAATCATATTAACCTTCGATCAGAAGTAATTCAGATCAACTTAGTGAAATATAAGTTTCGGTCAAAGTGATCGATTTTTACCGACTTCTTATCTACTACAATCAAATATTATTTCACTACAAACCTCTAGGAAGGTTTTTTAGTCATTTTAAGCGTTTGTAGTAATCATATTAACCTTCGATCGGAAGTAATTCAGATCAACTTAGTGAAATATAAGTTTCGGTCAAAGTGATCGATTTTTACCGACTTCTTATCTACTACAATCAAATATTATTTCACTACAAACCTCTAGGAAGGTTTTTTAGTCATTTTAAGCGTTTGTAGTAATCATATTAACCTTCGATCAGAAGTAATTCAGATCAACTTAGTGAAATATAAGTTTCGGTCAAAGTGATCGATTTTTACCGACTTCTTATCTACTACAATCAAATATTATTTCACTACAAACCTCTAGGAAGGTTTTTTAGTCATTTTAAGCGTTTGTAGTAATCATATTAACCTTCGATCGGAAGTAATACAGATCAACTTAGTGAAATATAAGTTTCGGTCAAAGTGATCGATTTTTACCGACTTCTGATCTACTACAATCAAATATTATTTCACTACAAACCTCTAGGAAGGTTTTTTAGTCATTTTAAGCGTTTGTAGTAATCATATTAACCTTCGATCGGAAGTAATTCAGATCAACTTAGTGAAATATAAGTTTCGGTCAAAGTGATCGATTTTTACCGACTTCTTATCTACTACAATCAAATATTATTTCACTACAAACCTCTAGGAAGGTTTTTTAGTCATTTTAAGCGTTTGTAGTAATCATATTAACCTTCGATCGGAAGTAATACAGATCAACTTAGTGAAATATAAGTTTCGGTCAAAGTGATCGATTTTTACCGACTTCTGATCTACTACAATCAAATATTATTTCACTACAAACCTCTAGGAACGTTTCTTAGTCATTTTAAGCGTTTGTAGTAATCATATTAACCTTCGATCAGAAGTAATTCAGATCAACTTAGTGAAATATAAGTTTCGGTCAAAGTGATCGATTTTTACCGACTTCTTATCTACTACAATCAAATATTATTTCACTACAAACCTCTAGGAAGGTTTTTTAGTCATTTTAAGCGTTTGTAGTAATCATATTAACCTTCGATCGGAAGTAATTCAGATCAACTTAGTGAAATATAAGTTTCGGTCAAAGTGATCGATTTTTACCGACTTCTTATCTACTACAATCAAATATTATTTCACTACAAACCTCTAGGAAGGTTTCTTAGTCATTTTAAGCGTTTGTAGTAATCATATTAACCTTCGATCAGAAGTAATTCAGATCATCTTAGTGAAATATAAGTTTCGGTCAAAGTGATCGATTTTTACCGACTTCTTATCTACTACAATCAAATATTATTTCACTACAAACCTCTAGGAAGGTTTCTTAGTCATTTTAAGCGTTTGTAGTAATCATATTAACCTTCGATAAGAAGTAATTCAGATCATCTTAGTGAAATATAAGTTTCGGTCAAAGTGATTGATTCTTACCAACTTCTGATCTACTACAATTAAATATTATTTCACTACAAACCTCTAGGAAGGTTTCTTAGTCATTTTAAGCGTTTGTAGTAATCATATTAACCTTCGATCAGAAGTAATTCAGATCAACTTAGTGAAATATAAGTTTCGGTCAAAGTGATCGATTTTTACCGACTTCTTATCTACTACAATCAAATATTATTTCACTACAAACCTCTAGGAAGGTTTTTTAGTCATTTTAAGCGTTTGTAGTAATCATATTAACCTTCGATCGGAAGTAATTCAGATCAACTTAGTGAAATATAAGTTTCGGTCAAAGTGATCGATTTTTACCGACTTCTTATCTACTACAATCAAATATTATTTCACTACAAACCTCTAGGAAGGTTTTTTAGTCATTTTAAGCGTTTGTAGTAATCATATTAACCTTCGATCAGAAGTAATTCAGATCAACTTAGTGAAATATAAGTTTCGGTCAAAGTGATCGATTTTTACCGACTTCTTATCTACTACAATCAAATATTATTTCACTACAAACCTCTAGGAAGGTTTTTTAGTCATTTTAAGCGTTTGTAGTAATCATATTAACCTTCGATCGGAAGTAATTCAGATCAACTTAGTGAAATATAAGTTTCGGTCAAAGTGATCGATTTTTACCGACTTCTTATCTACTACAATCAAATATTATTTCACTACAAACCTCTAGGAAGGTTTTTTAGTCATTTTAAGCGTTTGTAGTAATCATATTAACCTTCGATCGGAAGTAATACAGATCAACTTAGTGAAATATAAGTTTCGGTCAAAGTGATCGATTTTTACCAACTTCTGATCTACTACAATCAAATATTATTTCACTACAAACCTCTAGGAAGGTTTCTTAGTCATTTTAAGCGTTTGTAGTAATCATATTAACCTTCGATCAAAAGTAATTCAGATCAACTTAGTGAAATATAAGTTTCGGTCAAAGTGATCGATTTTTACCAACTTCTGATCTACTACAATCAAATATTATTTCATTACAAACCTCTAGCAAGGTTTTTTAGTCATTTTAAGCGTTTGTAGTATTCGTGTGCTTTCGAAATACAATTATTTATTAAATATTCATTTGGAAAAAACTCGAGATGTTTGCCCAGTATAATTAGTTTACTAAAAAAAAAACACTTTTACTACAATCAACTACTAACGTTTTTGTACAAGAATCGGCACGAAAAAAAATTTTTTTTTAGATCGGGGTGATGATTTTTTTTTATTTATTTTTTCATTTTTTTCAGTTTTACTACAAACGAAATTAGTTTTACTACTAACCACTACTTATCTAAATCTATCATTTAAGCCCATAAAAGTATTTTTTTTCCAAAGTCGGGTGCCAAGTTCACATAGCCAGAATATAGGAGCCATAGACAGACCTATGAGTATTATTGTCTGACAAATAATGAAAGAGGCAAGTTAAGAGACCGATACCTTTCTTTGTCTAATACATGCAAGAAAGAAATAGATAGGTAACCTCATGTTCTTTCTCTTTTTATTCGATAGACACATTTTGGTCGGGCTACTCTTTGATATTATATGCTTAAAGTGAGCCAGTTAATCGTAGTTACATAGTAACCCCGACATTGTGTCAGCGTTCCCAACTGATCGAATCTATCCCACATGCGACACGCCACAACAAACTAACCTAACAATCGGGGATTGGACAAATTACAAACAAATTATAACAAGACATCATTTTATAATATTGATATCTTCAAAAAGTTTTAACCTACAATATATAGAATAAGTTTTATTGTAATACTTTCGTAAATATTATTGATACTGTATGTACGGATAAAATATGTTCAATAATATTGAATATCCTGACGCTGATACATTCAGACAAGGAAATAAGGAGAAACGCAAATTGCTGAATCTCGTTGTATGGCACCGGCGGCGACACTGATAACACAAGGTACTAGGAATATAATAACAAAATGATCTGAGATTGGAAATTTAGGTACGGGGATCTAAGATTGGAAAATAGGTTAGTACTCATAAAAATATATTATTATTGATATTAAATTTGATTACATTTCATTATCATTAAATTTGTTTCTATTTGTAATATTGACTTAAAATTAGGCCACTTTAACTGCTCTTTTATATGTATTTGTAGAAAAAGTTATAACTAAGTGGCCACTTACATGCAGTAAGTTTTCCTTGTATGTCTAGTCAAATATGTATTCCAACTAAAATTGGCTGGGAAGGCTCGTAAAGGCTACGTTTTTCATACCCTGAATATTTTAATATTAGGGCAATGTATCATTGAGGTTTATCTTTGAATGAACTAATATTACTGAAAGATGTATATCTATAAATCTACTTGTAGATCACACTATATAAACAAATATATATAAAAATATATAAAGAGCATTGATTAGGAAAGAAAGATGCCGGATATATGTCACCACTACCGATAAAGATCATCATATACAGATTGCTTAATTCACTGAGACGGGTAGCAATACGGTAGCTTAATTGTTAGAGCGACGGTACAGTTTCTCAAAGGTCGAGGGTTCGAATCCATGCCAACGGGGCGGTACAGTTCGGCCAATGGTTGTATACATATTTTTCATTCTATTTTTATTTACTATTTCAAAAGCTTAACACGGCTATTACATGTTTGTTAATATTTCCAAACATATAAAGAGCCTAACATGCTTTTGACATATTTTTTTTTTTTTTTTGATTAGAATCGTAGTAATAAATGGGTTTAGCACATCCTCTTGAATAGAATCTATATTAGATTAAAAAATAATATATGTATATATTATGACCTTTTTATCTATTATATACACACACACACACAAACATATATATATAAAAGAAAAAATAATTAAGAAGTCTGTTGTTTAGTTCAGACTGATGGGATCACAAACAAACTAATTAACAAGCCTGGTGGCACAAACTTTGATTAGATCATTGGAGCCAATCAAGGACAAGCTTGACATATTTATACACCTTTATCTATAGGTTTTTTTTTATTTTTTTTATTAAGCTTCTGATTCTTATAATAATACTACTTTCTTATATTAAATATATCATCATTATTGCTGTTTATTATTAATGTTATTAAAATATTGGATTTCATTTGAAAGAAGGGATTTTTTTTCAAGATAAAATCGCTAAGCTAGCGTTAATTCATAACATTAAACGAAGTCTAGATATTGATGCTGAGTTGTATTATATCTTGTCTACAATATCTTTTGAGTTTCTTTTTGCTTGAACTCAATAATCCTCTTAAATCATTTTTAATTGGGTATCTTTTTGCTTAAACATTATTTAAGATTTAAAAACGTTTATCTACCTTTTATAAGAATCTACTTTAGCGTGATAATCTGAGGTATTGTAAAAACATGCAATACTTAAATGATCAAATAAAATACATATTTAAATATTAAAGATTTAACTATTCCTGACAGAAAGCTAGCTATACAGATTTCGGTTTGTAACATAAGTATTCCTTTACTCAATACTATATTTTAATCAGTTTAGCAAAGTGAACTTTTAGATGATAACATATAATACCAAAACTAATAAATCAATACTGGTAGTGGCTTTTAAAATTCTTCCCAGTGAGTCCCTAACCTTACCATATTTTGTCTCACATGTATACTTTGCGAAAAATCCCTAGTATAATGTGTTAACATAAAATGGTGGATAGCTCCCGGCGGCCCCGAGATAGTTCACTCTGTTGAAACTTCACACTCTCATATACCTTCACATATATTTGGAAACAAATTGCTGTGGTTTATATTCTATGATCTGTTATTATATTAAAGTTGTTGACAAAAGAAACGTTATTATTTATTGCTTTAGAATTTTGATTTTTCCGTCAATTGTTGATATTTCATATATATTTATTTTTTTTATACAATAATAAAATGTATTAGACATTTTATCTTTTTTATCCGGATATTACCAGAATTAACTAGATATACTTGCATTTTATCAATAATCATAGAAGGCTCTAATAATATGATAACAATAATAATAATATAGGGTCATTTCGCCTGTTTGCGTCCATTTAGTGGAGTTGCTGATTTTGAAAGAGAAAATAAAAATGATTTAGCACTAGTTTTGAATAAAAACTTATGTACAGTGTTAATAATATAGTCTTTTTTATATTCATTTAAAGTTTTGGTGGAAAGATATAACGATTTAAATATAAAAGTAATACCCAGTTTGCGTCCATAAAATCTAAATTGCGTCCACTCATAGATCAGTTTGCGTCCACCAACTTATATATAGAATGTTGGGGAGATTTTTAATAATTATTATTCAGAAAGATTAGATTTTAACAATTTATTGTTTTATGTCTAACTTATTAAATTTTACGTTAACTAATTAAATTTTTAAAATATGTTCCTCTTATTACATTAATAATAATAGTAATAATAATAATAACAATAGTAATAATAAAAAATATTTAAATAATTATCTTAAAAAGAACGCTTTTAGTTTTAAATTATAAAATTATTACTTTTATAAATCTTTTAATAAAATAGTGTTATCTTGTTTTATAACCTTTAATAATTATTCACAACTAAGAGACTAACAATAAGGAATTAATTGCAAATTTTAATATGGTATTTTTATTTAAACTTTATTTTAATAAAGTATATTTATTAAAAAAACATCTTAAAACTTGTAACTACCAATACTATACATTTACTAATACTATACATTATTTTACTTTAAGAAATGTTAACTCAATGAAAAACAAAAAAAAGTTAATTAAAAAATATATGGATTATAAAACACCACGTTAATCATAGTATTTTTTGCTTATCTTCATAGTAAGTAAACTCTAGAATATTAAAATCATCGAATGTATACTTCTTTATTGTTATTCAAATTTTTGTAACTATAATAAATATACACTCTGGTAAATGAATCAAACCAATAAAAAAATATGACACTTTAAAAAAAAACGTCACGTCATACAGCAGCCCCTGACCTCCCTCCCCCCCCCCCTCCAAATAATTATTTAAAAACATCAAAACATGAACAATTATTGTTACCATAGTTGCTAAGGTAACTAATAAATATGGCTCATAGAAAAGACAATCAAAACCGTTTAATCCAATTTAAAGCATTAATGGATTCATGGAATCAGATTTAAAGTATTCATCAGATTAAAAAAAAGGATTTAATGTAATCTCTAAGGAGTATTTATTATTCTCTATGGCATACTTTGACTCACTTTGTGTTATATTTAATGAATAAATCAAAATAATTTAGGTGTAACTTCAATAGTGACTGGTTTAATGATTCTATTTATTAAAAATACTGAGGTCAACTGCCTTTGTAAAGGTAAACTCGTGAACGAATGACTTAAAAGGAATGAACGGCGTGGGTTAAGAGTGAACGAACTCAAACGTATGCATTGTCCTCCCACGAGACAATATTCAAATTGATGACATCAAATATAAAAAAAGTTTATATCTATAAAATAGTATTGTTAGTCTGTGGTTTGATAAAATTTCAATTTGCTCTAAAATTCTAATTTATTTTAGTGGCTAAGTATTCTAACTTGAGTTTTTTAAAACAAAAGTTTGCCAGACCCTCATCACAATTTCTGATTGGTTAATAAAATATTTATTTACTAAGTCTATTTTAATAATTATAATCTGTTAATGTTTTGATATATATTCTCTTTGTTCAACCTCCGAAACTATTTAATTATATTAAAACTGTGTACAATAACTTGTATATATTTCGAAATACAAACAACTAGACTCTAGGAGCGCTTGATGATACAAAAGATTCCGCTAAAGTCAAAGTAACAAACTTTACGAGATTTGAGTTCTGAATAACCTTCCAAGTTTGTCATTCTTGATTCTTTAGTATAGCTAATTAATTATTTACCGAGAAACCATAACGATTTCAAAAATCGTAAAGAAATGACATTTCTAACGATAAACAGCTTTCGTGGAATCTATTTTTAAAAAGCTCAATTTTACTTAACTTTACCATAAAGTAAGCAAAAAAGATTATAAAGCAATCCATCCATTCCATATCTTTTTACTTTGGAATCAATTGTAAGATATTAAAAGAAACGTTAATCTTATCTTAATAACGGTGAGGTTTATATCTTTTGTTCTTTACTTAAACGTTTAATAACATAACCTATGTATTTGTTGGTATTTAGTTATAATTAGATTTCAGGGATACGGGAAGAGGTCGCTTAAATAAGGTTAAACTGGTCATGTTACGGAACTTTAATTAAGCTGAGTAGGAACGTTCTGAATTAAACTTTAATTACAGCTGAATTTAAAAAATAACTTTAAATTGGGACATTCGATAACATATTTAATTATATTTTATTCTAAATTTTCTCTTACCGATATTCCAAAAAAGTCTTGATTGATAAATGTTAATGCTATCAATATTATATACATATAACTTGTATGCTTGTCTGTAAGTCAAAAAGTACTGAATGTATTCACATAGACAGAGATATAGACATAGTTTTAATATCAAAAAAATATAGTTTCAATGCGAAATTAATCTTTTTTTTTGTTCAGTTCCAGGTAATATTCTTATATGGAGTTCATCGCAGTTTTACGTATGTATGTAAGAAAAAAGTATATATCTATTATTTATTCTAGACGTATATTAAATATATTATTTTTTATTCATACTTAATTAGATATTTCAGTCATTATAATAAGAGCATTAAGTTCGTCGTAATATTAATATTAAATAATTATTCATTTCTTTTCTTTAAGAGCATCAAAGGAAAAACATAATTTCAAAAATTTTCAACATAACGATTCAAGTATTGAGTATTGATCATTATAATATTAATATTATAAACATAATTTAATTAAATATTAATATTATAACTATAATTTAATATATCGTATAACGTGGTGAATATAACTTGAAAATAAGGTAATGTGAAGCAACATTTAAGTATGCGTTCACTGTAACGTGATTTTATGGTCATTGCCGTAATATGGGTATTTATCCTGAACCAGTTTACGTCTCAGCAGTTTTTTCCTTTCAAAATTAACTCCAATATAATAAGGTATATTCTTGTTATTTAAAATTACACCAACAATCTTTAAATGAATACAGCATTAAAACATAATCGTTACGAGCAGGATTTGAACATGCGACATATAGAAAACCTTTCCGTCGCTCTACCAACTGAGCTATTGTATCTAAAGTCACTTCGATGAATGTACCATACTTTAACTATATATTATAGGTTATTTAATTGAGACAGAGCTGACTCCGTTTTAAGGACGAGTCCTATTCTTATCGATTATTGAATAATTTATATTGAAAAGTTAAGTAAACCTAACATGGCTATACATGTATACAGACAATTTCAAACATTACATTTCTTTATTTATATCTTTTCCACTTGGAATCCATACCAGAGGTCACCTGTGTCAAAGGATTAGCAAGGTTAAATAAATATCATAATTATTAATAATATATTAAGAAGTTAAAACGTAAATCTCGTATTACTAACACGGTGTACTCTAGAATTGACAAGTAATTAAACAGATTTACAGCATCTTTCGTCGTTTTATGTCTGAAGTGATAGTTAGATTTGCGCTATGGAATTAGAAGCTCAATCTACCAATCAAAAATCGTAATGTATATTTTATATTCTTCAAAGTTTTGTATATGATAGACGTCACTTCAAAATAACTACAAAATCTTGTAGACCCATACTGCAATATAAATGATTATAACCCTAAAAAAATGGAAGACAGAGAAAGAAGATCACTGCTCCCGTTTTCAACGATATGTTATAGACTTAGCAAACTAATTTGCGGCTACATTAAAAAATATATAATATATTCATAAGATATTGATGAGCCAATAGATTCAATATTTATAAAAGAGAGAGAGAAGATCTCTTCTCTCTTCTTACAACCATTTGAAAACAACGCAAACAAAATGGCGATATTTATTTTATCTATATATTCATAAAATATTGACATACCAAGACAACTGACAAGTGATACTGTAAATAATATGAAAGTGTCAACAGTGCTTGTATTTTAATACTTGAGGTCAGGGTCGTTGTACCTCTGTGGAACAATAATTAATTTTAGTATAACTTTTATCGAACTTGTGTTTATATTATATCATTATTGCATAAAGGTCTTTTAATTTTTTTATTTCTCAAATATATTAATTACAGTTATAATAAAAAGAATAATCTTTTTTTAAAAATATACATGTAAAGCCATGTTAAGGTTATTTAAATTTTAATAAATATATAATTCAAAAATAAACCGATGCAGACGATCAGCTATACAATGTTTAATTCACCGAGACGGACAGCGATACAGTAGCTCAATACATAGAACGACGGAACGGTTTCGCAGAGGTCGCGGGTTCAAATCCCTGCCTGTATCGGTTTAATTTTCATTGTATATTTATTAAAATTCGTAATCTTAAAAATGCGATGTGTCAGGTACTTCATATATAATATTTAAATATATTAAAAGTAAGCTTGATTTGATATTTTAAATTCATTGCTTAGATTATCAGACAATTAAAAAAACACGTAAACAATACTTAGACAAACTTATAAGAATTGAAAGTGAATTATTATTTATGATAATTCATTCGTTTTTTAAACTACCGCGTTTAAAACTATTAAATAATATATATTTAGAAAAAAATAAGCGTTCGAAATAGGTATCACATACTTTTTATTTGCCTGTCTTTTCGACCAGTGTCCCTAGTGCGATTTTTTTACCAGTTGGATCGCTGTAGAGTAAACTTTGGTTTTTATCAAACAAAAGAAACCAAACCATATTTCATATATATCAAATTTTGTACTAAATCAATCGAATTGGTAAAAGTACTTGCACTAAGCACACAACGTCACAGTCCGTTTTTACATTACTTTAATTCCGGTTTTTTTGATAATTATATAATTATAAAGTATCCTAAACCTAATTAACTGAACCAAATAAAGATAATACCTATATGTTTATTTTGTAGAGATTATTCCGTAATGTGATTGTTTAGGACCGTGTTATATTTAAGGTTGGAACCAGATGATAATTAACAAAGGGATGATCCCAAATATAATGATTTTATAAAATTATTAATTACTTTATAAAATATGTCATAATTTTATATTTTAATTAAAATATTTTGAGGGAATATTATGATGTATAATTTTGATTTTGGATGCAGTTAAAATAATGTTACATAGTATTGAAGCTAAAATTAAATTAATAGGGGATTAGCGCGTAATATTAGGTATATAGAACCAAATCCCTTAAATCTCTAAAACCCTTATAAAGTTTTAGAGTTCAGACTTACATTTTAGTTGTGAGTTATGTTAAATTTACAAGAGTGCCTGAACTTAAAGGTCCAAATTTATGTATAGTAAAGATTAATATACACAATATTAAACGATATTACTTAAATTAAATTTTCATTGTTTATTATAATATCGAAATATCATAAAATATACTGTAGAATACTGTCTAGAAAGTATTTTTAAGTAACTTACACTTAAGTTTGAGGTAACTTAAGACTAGCTTGTTGTAGCGACTGCGGTTAGCTCAGGTTACGTCTTATACTGAACTAACACTTGATATTGTACTTCCATAATAAATACTTTTTTTTTTATTTTATATATTTTTTATTTTTTTTTCTTTACCATGGACACAAGTCCTTCTGACGAAATACACAATTTTGAAAAAAACTAAAGTAACTTAAGAATTAAATATAAACTAAGCTTAAAAAATATTATTCAACTATTTTTTTCTAAACTATAATAAACTTGAATATAATAAAATAATTTATTTATTTAAATAAGTCTTGTACGCGGCAGAGTATATAGTATTTTTACATTCGTACTTCATTGTTTCACTTATTACCAATATTCTAAATATTGTGACAGAGTTATGAAATTTCGTTTTAGTGTTAATTGATGGTTGGAATTTTAAACTTTTGTTTTAAGTGTTCTTAAAATATTTTTTGGGTCTAACTTATGTAGGCATTTAATTAACATAATTTGCGTTATTCATGCCAATGCCAGTATTTTGAATATTTTTAAAGATTTATATCTCCATACATATATGTGAATGCCATAACACAAAAAAAAATATATGTCATTTATTTTTTAAGTAAGGTACTTAATGGTTGTAATTTTTAAGTTTTTAAGTGTTTTTAAATGTTTTGCTGCTAAAACAGTACCTACCCAATTTCGTGATAACAGATGACAAAGGCCGTTCCTACGAATCCATGCTATTGTATTAAAAATTCGCTTATTTGTAGGATGATCCAAATTAGAAATTTTATCTTTATTTCATGCAAAAAATATTTACAATTACAATAACAACTACAATTCAATTTGAAGTTTTTTCAAGAATATTTAATATTTAGGATAATTTTCCCTAATATGAAATTATAAACAATCGTTATACATACATTATACATATACTTAAAAATTGTTCTAAGTAAGATTTAATTTACATAATACATAAATAACAACTTCATTTAATTAAGGAGACTGTCAAAGTAATGTCAAAAATAAAAATTATTATCTGACAGTTTCACACAGCGCTTTGATCCGCCTTATTCCGTTGGTATGGATAAACTTTAACCACACAATAAAAGTTTTACAGTGTGTTAGTTTAATACACAAATATAAAACAATTAAAAATGTAAAAAGCTTATTCGAAGTGGTGTCCATTGGCAACACAGTCCTTTAAACGTTGAGGCCCGTTATCAATAGAAGCACGCGCTCTTTCTATGGGAAAATTCTTCACTGTCAATCGTATGGATTGTTTTAGGGACTCCAAATTATCATGGCGTTTAGAGCAAGCTGTACTGTCTAAAATTGACCATAAATCATAATGCAGCGGATTAAGATCGAGACTAGACGACGGCCAGTCTTCAGCTCTGATGAAGTCCGAGACGTTCGCTTCCAACAAAGACTGCGTGGACCGAGCTTTATGATCCGGCGCCAAGTCTTACTTGGTTATTGAACATGGCGTTATTAACGGGCTTAAAAAGGGGCTTATAAAGGGGCTTACCTTCTCAAGAATTATATCTTGATACACTTGTGCCGATGTTTTGATACCTTTTTCCCAAAATGAAATTAATTTCAGTCTCTTCTTCATAGCTAACACCCCACCAAACCATCACTGAAGTCGGATAATGCCCACGTTGCACTCGGTCGACTAATTGGAAAGCTTCCTCAGAGCTTTTAGCATAAATACGATCATTTTGTTTGTGAAAATGTTGCTCAATTTTTACATCCGTAAAAAAAAAACCTGTGACCTCCCTTTGCGTTCCGCTTCCGTATTTGTTTCGATTTTACCACCCTATTCATCTTTAATTTATCAATTAAGAAATTACCAGTGCGTTTCTTATAGGCTGCAAGTACTAAGTCATCTTTTAAAATACGCGACATGGTTCCAGGTTCTATCTTCATTTCCCGAGATAAAATCTTTTGCTTTCGGACAGGATTTCTTCGAATTCTTTCTCTTACTACTTTGAACACCTTTTTCGTACGAACACTACACGGACGGCCACATCTTTCTCTGTCACAAACATAGGAAGTCTCATTGTACCTATTAACAGCCCGGTACACAAATATTTGACTAACACCAAGAGTTTTAAAAACTGCATTTGACTCCATACCTACTGTGCGTAATGCAATCACAGCGATTCTGTTCTCTTTATCACCCCACTACATTTTAATAAAATCGCAAAATATTGTACAAAGTATTGGCGCCAAAAGGAGAAAACACAATGAACAATCGTATAAAAATGACAGATTCCAAATTCAAATCCAATATTTTTTTAATTTTTAACTGTAATAGTATTTATGGCCGGACTAAGTAAGACTTATCTTTTGTAGAGATACAAAAGTGGCTGATATAATAATTTTACTAAAAAAAATTATTTTTTTAATATTCTTTGTACATAAATAACTTTAATAAAAAACTATGAAAGATAAACGAGTACAAGGACAATTATTAAAATTGCATGATAGAGAAAAATAAAACTGCATGTTAACGGAAATTCAAAACAGGATCGTGTAGTTATTCAGTTCATAGCACGATTCTTAGAAATATTCATATAAATAATACTTTTATAATATATCATATCGCTTTTAAATTACATACATATAACTTTACCTGTGATTTAATACTAGCTTTCCCTGTGACTATATATAGAAATTCGTCGTGTGAAACCTGGTCAATATAAATTATCTGGAAATGTTGATATTTTTTGATTACATCCTTTTTAAGATTCTAAGTATTGTGATCTTATGTTAGTAGCAAAAGCAATAAAAATATAACTTATAATTAGGTTAGATTAACGTTTTTAAATTATAGGAAATATCTGGGAGGTCGATATTTTATCAGGAGATAGATGTATGTATCAGACCGGCTGTACTGATACTGATACTTTTTTTAAGGTAATTATGTATCAAAAGCAATAAAACTAGTTGTTTCAAAGACGCCTTTAAAAATAAAACAAATTAAAAACAGCTGTGAATTATTAGTATAGTATATCCGGGAGGTCTGTATGTTATCAGGAGATGTATGTATCAGACCGGGTACATCCCTACATCCCTCAAGACCTCTGGACACCCGCGGGATAATGGAATACTGGGCCATTAGATAGACGACTCAGAATATATCTTTAATCTTTTCCTGTCTTTTACTTTTATCTTTTTTATATTATTTCCAAGTACACCATATAGCTTAACTTAATATCTTATCTTTAATAAATACTATAGCAAATGATCATTGCATAAGTAAAAAAAAATACTTTCTTCCTACTCCTTTAATATATATAAGTCAAAGCTGAATAAAATTCAACCATCGTTTTCGCAAATAAAACTGTACAATTGTAAGTATTTATTAAACCGACGTAAATTGAGGATCGTAAACCAATAATCCGGATTTTCTTTATTTGTACAGTCCTTTTCTTTCCATATCTTTTACCCTTATTTCGGGAATTTTAGTGGCCCCATATAAGTTTATTTAGGACTGCCAGGCCTTCCAGCGTATTGGGATCGTGATTGGACACGAGGCGGCCTGTTTATTGTACAAATAAATCTATAAGAAGATAAACAGTAACTTAAGCTGATATATTTTCAAACGTGCCTAGACTTAATATTTTTAGTCACTAAAAAACTGGGCCATTTTAAAAATATATAATCTTCAAAGAATTTCTTATTTGTCGCAAACGATCCCACGGATAATTTGATTTAACTTTTATAATTTATAAAATGAAATCAACAGAATCAAAATGAAAGACTTCTGAATTGTTCACTGAAACATTATGAGCTGGAATTTGTTTGGAAGTTTCTTGTTGTGGTTTTGTCTTGCTATAAATTAATTAGCAATCACCTCAGTCTACGAAGTTGAAGAGAAACATTGAAATACATAAAGCGAATGATGTTGTGGACTATCTTTTATTTATTTGAGCAAAATTAACTCAAACGCATGTATATGGTACTACAATACTAACAATAGATGGCGCTACTTTTCCACAAAAGTTATTTGAGAAATCAAGTTGCGTCTTATTGGTTGATGAGAATTAGTGTTTAATATATAATGTGATTTTACACTACATTATCATTGCATATAAATCACATAATATAGATGTTTTTTTTATATATTTCTAATACGAATAGAATATATATTTTTCATGAGTGTCGTTAACAGTTAGCATTCCTAAGAACATTTTTATAGAATATGAAATCCTAAATCCGAGTTTTATTCCTAATCTGATTTCAACATATTGTTGTATCAGGTGTCTCGAGGGAAATAACCGGCTGAAAGTGTGAATTCATTCCCATGCCCGATAGATATCTAACCTTCTGGCTACATTACTCCAAAAATATCCCCAAAATTATTTACCTCTACCCTTTCACGGGCCAGTGCAGAACATATGAATTGTTTTGTTTTTATATTAAAATATAAAACAGAATTTATTTTTATTGGCCGTTATATATAATAATGTAGTGATTCTCAACTATGTATATTTTAATTTTATAAGAAAACCAATGTCTAGCTTCTAGATATATTAATTTATATTCGTTTAAATATTTACGTCTCACTTGAACAAAATTAAAATATCCAAGTAATAACTTCAGCCACTTCAACTTGTTATAGCTGAAACTTTTACGCTGAAACTTAAAACCGTTTTTGCTAAAGATATAACTTATTGAAATTGAATGTCCCTCGGATCTGAAATTTCACTATTTAATTCAGCACTTTATATTAATCAGAATAAAAGTTAATATCTTCGTATTACTCCGGTGTTGCAAAAAAAATGGCGGGAGAGTTTACTTAAAAAAGAAAGAAGGTAAACACAAAAAGTTTTATTATATTCGTAATTTCTGGATCTTAACCTGCATGCCTTGTTCAAAAAAAAAATACCTAAAAAAAATAACCATGAGACAAATGTTCTATAAAGTGTGTTGACCTCTTTTTGATGAGGGCAATTTACAGCAATTTGCAAGTAACGTACATTGGTACATATATTTACGATGTAAGTGTGTAATTTCACGGCTGCTTGATCAAAGCTATTGACAGGAGTGCGTGAAAATTAAAAAAAAACATTTCAGTTTATATTCAGCTGAAAGAAAATAAGGTTTATATTTATTAAATGTAGCAGTATTTTTAGCTGAGCCCGCTTAGTTAGGAAATGAAAGAAATGTTTGTAAGAAGTAAGAAATAACATTGAAGTGGCTCTGAAATTCAGCTGAAATAAAAGAACATTTAAATACATGATATTTGCTATTTGTATTTTAAAAGGGATTGAGTCAGATGAGCTCGAGTTTTATTTAAAAGAAATTATTTTTTGTTTTTTATGCCAAAATCTATCTTGTTTTTTCGTCCCGGTAAGTATTTTATTGTAATTAAAAACAAACTAAACCTACATAAAGTGAAAATATCTTATAAATCATGATGACTAAAGTTTTAGGTTTTGTATTTCAGCACATATATTGAAAATATTATCCTTTTGCTCCGTCCGGCTGTCCGTCATTTTCTTATCCCCAAACTGAACACGAGCAACAATGCTGGGTTTCAAAAATGTTCTTTTATACAAATATCGAGGAATTAAGAATATAATAAAAATAACATCAAAATTTGTCAAACCATTTATAAATACATGTTTATTTTAATGTTGTTTTTATTAAAGAATAAATTTTAAAAGCTCATGAGATTTATAAACTAGAAGAGATTTGCCTCAAAACCTAATACTATAGAAATACCATACCTATACTATTAGAACTGAATCTACGTTAAGTCAGTGAAGAAGGGGAGATAAGCCATGTGACTGGAAGAGACTACGAATAAGCCTCCAAGTGTCTATTCGTGTATACTGCCTTACCTTCTTTATCAAATACAAACAATCTGTAACAAATAATGTAAATTTATATACAATAAAATAAACTATTTTACAGATTTATCTCGCGTATAATTAAATTTTAAACTTAAAGCGACGTTTAACTAAAATTATTTCGCTATAATTATACGCGAGTTAAACTGTAAAAAATAGTTTTATTTCGTGCAAATCATAGAACATACTTTATATATATTTATGTGCTATAGAATTTAACATATTATTTCATATTAATCTTTAAGCTTTATTTCTAAACTTAACAGTACGTCTAAGTACCGTACTTAAATTTGCATACACATACGACCTACAAGGACGGTTGAAAATACATAATCGATTTTTTATAATTTATACATAACATAAATCAAGGCCAAATGTATATATTACTAAATACTTATATGTCAGCTATAAGTCATTATGTAAGTTATACAATCACTTATTTTTGAGCGTTTTTTCATTTGATTATCATTATCTCAAAAATAACTGTCAAAGTGTATTGTGTACATATATAATGTCTGGGCTAATATGGAATACTTTTTATTCTAAGATAATATCTCATTTCTATGAGAAAATACAAGACTAGTTTGAGGTATAAAGTAATTACAAAAAAGTAGAACATCAAGGATTTTGTAACAGTTTGGTGTGGTCATATTAACAAGCATTCTATTCTGCTCACAGATAAAGTCATTGGCCAGGGCTTGTATAGCATAAGTAATAGTAATAAATATATCTAAGTATAATACCTTAATTAGTGTTTATATAAATATAGAATGAACAATAAACCGATACGACCAAGGATTCGAACCCGCGGCCTTTGAGGGTTTCCCGTCTCTCTACCAATTGAGCTAACATATCATATAGTATCAGTTTATTTTTCATTCTATATTTATTAAAATTTTACTTATTGTTTATTTTTCATTTTATTAAAGAAACTATATAATTTAATACCTTTATACCGCTGAGTGCTTACAATATTCGTCCATTGCAGATATTTCGCAATATCAAGATCATAAATATTACGAGCTATAAAGATAAACTCTGGTATTCCGAACAAAGAAAAATCCAAATTTTAAGAGTAATATGTAGATCGTTTATGAGGCCGCGTATCTAGTGCTAAAACCATCCGAGTATGAAGGTATGTGTTTACTGCTAGACGTAAAGGTTTTATAACCCTACAAAATGTCTTCAAAATGCTTTCAGGCCAGTCCACTC
Organism: Napeogenes sylphis; assembly: GCA_959347405.1. NCBI lineage: Eukaryota > Metazoa > Arthropoda > Insecta > Lepidoptera > Nymphalidae > Napeogenes > Napeogenes sylphis. The sequence goes on along the minus strand of OY365788.1, from coordinate 19,781,967 downwards.
AAGGGATCTCGTAAAAACCGCCACAAGTGCCTCCATACCACTAATTAATCCATTTGAACTACTTCTTTATTAGGACTTTTTCTTGTTTTATTGTTATTGCCTTGGTAATATATATACAAGGTTATTTGTAATCAGTTGACCACCTCTTGCAGCCTCTTTACATCAATCCCATCAATATTTGTTCTACAACTTGTTAAAATTAATAGTTTTCGAAATTTAAATTTTCCCATACAAAATTGATTTGTTGTCTCTGAACTGACATTAACTCTGAGCGTCGGTATGGAGCCCGAGCGTTGACCTTTTAAGTACTTCTTACAAAAAACAGAGTAATAAGTAAGAGAAGGCAGCAAAAAATTTTTGTTTCGTTTTTTTTTGTGTTGTTTATCAAGATTTGTAAATTTGTATGTATATATAGTCAAGTGAATGGAAGCAAAAACATTAATTAATGTTGGAATTTTGTTACGTACTTTGTAACATCCATTAATTTTGGAATAAATTTTGATCGTTTGAAGTATGTTTAAGTTGCATTTGTGGGAGTGAGGTGTCGATTGGACCCTTTGGTCCTGGAACCGTGAAAACCTTTTGAGGGTTTAAATCCTTTAAATGTAAAGGAATTCAATAAATGTAAAATTGTTTCAAGATAAATTTATGTTTTATAAGAGAAATAATTTAAATTTTGCTTAAATTCTTATATAACCTTTCTGTACTAAAATTTCTGAAATGTATTAATATATTAATTAAATTATGTAATCGGAAGTCGTAGTCAACTTATGGATAATTAAGAAGTGAAAAAATGACAAATCTTATTATAAATTATTTTTGCAAATAAAATACGACAAATATCATTACATAGTATAAAGCAAAGTCGCTTTCCGCGTCTGTCTGCAAGTTGATGCAAACTAGACCTGCAAGTGTATGGTCAAAATAACGTCGATTGTCTAGTTCAGAATTCCTCATATTTTGATTATTTTCAATGTAAATCTGTAATTGAGATGATATGTGGTTAGAATGGTTATTAAGTACTCTGTTTAAAAAGTATTTAAATGGACCGTTAAGTAAGAGAGGTATAAAGAAATTACAGTATCTAATATTTTATCCTTATTAAAAACTTTAAATGGATTTTTGACAGTGAGCGATGTCTGATAATTTTTATTGTATCACTTAAAACAACCAATACAAAAAAAGGGAAAAGGGGAATCATTTTAATTTGAATTTAAGGCGTGCAAAGCCGCGGGCAAAAGCTCGTTATATGTAAAATAAAAGTATAATAAAAATAGACGTCAATACAATATAATTGCCAAATAAAGAAAAAAAGTGTAGGTAATAAATATAAAAATCGTATCGTATTATTTAAGTGAAGAAAAAATTTAAGCATTTTGTTCAAACATATTTATTTTACGAGAAAACTTACGTGAAAAGAAGATTAATTACCGACACCAGTTTAGAATTCGCAGGAACATTAATGTATAGTAAAAAAGGAACGGAAAAGTCTAGCTTTTCTGATAGAGATGTTCTGGCTTTTATTATTCCGAGTTCGAGAATATAATTCCAGAATTCGGAATTAAATATCTAAGCTATTTTCAACATTTCGGAAAAAATATAACATGAAATATCTACTAGCTTTATTTGTAATGTCAAAATGAACATATTTTCAGTTGGAATCCGTTGCGAGTTAGCGTGCTGACAAATATTAAATATAAGCCACGAAGTCGTTTATTGTTTTAGTTATTAAAAATCTTGTTTTTATTGAATGTAATTAAATTGATTGTAATTTGTCCTGTAATGTCACAGGACAAATTACACAAATTGATGTAACAATTAAGTAAGCAAAATATTTGCTTGTTTAGATGATATAAACACATAGAAATACACATTATAAATACTGAGAATATATTTAATAAACAACCAAACCCAGAAATACAGACATCGGGAATCGAATCAGAACATCTTTGAGACGTGATAAATTAGTCATCTGCGCCAACCACTCGGCCAGTGCTGGCTTAAATATATATATCTATGGTATTTCATTAAACCTGGTGTCAATTTATTATTAGAATTTCCTCGCGGTATGAAGCAGAGCGTGGAAGAATGCTGTTGTCTTTGAGTAGAGTTATTTCATTTATGAGGGAATGCTGACTAGATTTTGTACCTGTCAATTTTATAGCTCAGGGAATTTAGGGAAAAATCCTTTCTTTGCAAGGTATTTTGAATATGAAATATAAAATTAAAAATAAACCGATAAGAGAGATCGCGGTTTCGAACCCCTGCCCGTATCGGTTTATTTTTCATTCTATATTTATATAAATTTTAATAAGCTTAACATGGCTACACATGTTTATAGATATTTTCAAACATTATCTATCATTACTATTCATAACTAGAATTTTCTAGAATTTCTTAAAACAAACAAGAATGTATGAAATGTAGTACAATTTAATAAGCGTGTGTGAAAAAGGATGGGTGCTATTTACCGAAAAAAGGAAAACTATTGAAGGTTTAAAGGGTAAAGGACAAATACGAGATCCGATATTTAATAGTCTGTACGCTATACAAAAATTGTAGATATTTTTATTTTAAATTAAAATCAAAAAGCTATTATTTTATTAAAAAAAAAAAAGTTCTAAAATAATAACTATCAAATATCTTCTTTTAAATATATACAATTACTTATATTTTGATATATAACTATGAATTAAATCACATATACTCTTTATGTTACTTGTATGTATGTACATAACCTAAAAAACATATTAAAGTTGTATTTTATCTGTACGTATTGTTCTTTTCCTGTCATATAATTGCCGCAGGTGGGGAACGAGTCGTTAAGGTGTTGTCATTCCAATTTCCTTACACCCCAGTCTCCCGGCTTTATTGGATTTTTATAATATTCCTTATAGCTGATAAAGGAGATGTGCTGTGACTTGAGAGTCAAAGACAAGGAATGCCGCGATAGATAAGGATGCTGTGTGGGTTTTTATTTATATATCGTTTATTTATTTGTTTTTACAATTGTTTTATAAAATTAAAAATTTGTAACTACGGTTAATTCATTATGTAAACCATTATGATCACAACCAATTTATTAGATAGTTCAATATTGTACGGTAAAAAATAATATAAAATAAATTAATAATAATGTTGATAATAAACATACATACAAACAAACTCAAAACCTTTTTCTTTTATTTGAAGATGGTTAAAAGCCTCTGAAACTTCTTTAGTTACTATTTGAAAATACACATATACGTGTTACATTTCAAAGAAAATTCCATATAAAATAATTTTAACTAAACAAACAAACAGTAATGTATTTTTTAATGATATTATTTGTATGTCGTTACTTATTTATTGCTATTCTACTTGAGATTTCAAAGCCTTAATCAAAATAAAACGTATTCTCTGGATTGTCATTCAAATTAAGTGTCTCGTAAATCTTAATCACAGACATTTGTATATTTAGACAAACGTGCCCTGAATATTTTACATTTACAGACACTTACTTAATATTACCCTTCTGACATAAATAATTTTATCCATACGTTTAAAATTCAATCTCTTAATCCTCCTAATCTATCTCTTGAAGATCGGGGGGGTGACTTCCCCCCTCCCCTAGACCCTCCCCCCCTCCTTCCCCCCTCACTTTGTTTTGACCAATGATTATATTCGAATCTCAGATATTATGTATGTAAGTTTCATAAAATTGAAGTTTTATTTTAGAAAACATATTTTTAGAAGCAAAAAAAATCTGGAAAATATTTATGTCAACGTAAAAAAGAGGTACTTTTAAGCCAAACTTGCCTTCCCTAGAGAAAATCCCGTATCTAGGCTGGTTAAAGATATTTATGTTTTTAGAAATATCATACATTACTTAACTTATTAACTATATATCTATATATTACGTATTTCTCATTAACTGTGATCATACAATTTAAAATTATACCAAAAATTACGATTTCAACATACATTTAAAATGATATTATTCTGTATATGTGTACTATATATTCATTGTTAAGAATCGTCAGTTGTCAATTCGAAATGCTTTTGACGGTAATGGCGTACCTGAATGATGCGATATTAAAAATGAAATATCACGGATAAAAAGGAATGCTCTCTCTGTAAAAATAATTTATTTTTGTTTAATGTTCTTTTTATACTACTGATAATAGTTCTAGTACATTTTCATCGAGGAATGAAAACATAATAAAATCTTAACATAGCTTGATTAGTCAAGGCGGGTAGTGGTACTGTAGCTCAATAAGTATTGTGACGGAACGATTTTGAAAAGGTCGCAGATTCGAATCGAAAAAATTATGGGTTTTGCCTGTAAACTCTATCTGAATTCACGAAAAACTTATTTCGTTTGTAAGATAATTTAATAAAAACTATCTTTAATACTAACTAATTTAATAGTTATACTTAATCAAAATCTGTTTAGCCATTGAAGTCTTAATTTATTATTTCACTATTCTAATTTACATCAGCTTTAAAATTAGGTTGTCAGTGGGTTTAGGAGATCATTTACATTTGACAGTATTACTTACTACTTTGTCAGAGACCTCGCCAGCTCCCTGGATTATTTAAAATAAGGCTTTATTTAAATGTAATTCTTCAGAATTTTCCATTTAAAAATGTTATTTAATAAAAAGTATTCATTCAAGAAATACTATTTAAAACATTTATTATAATAAGTTAGACTGAATGAAATAAATAAATATAAGCCTCAAGGAATTTCCGTTTTCCGTAACGTAATTTCACTCAAAGGATATAAGAAAATAGAAAAAAACATTATTGGATCAGAAGGCAGGGATGTATTCAAATGTTATTAGAGTGACATGTATCATCTCCCTCATTTACATGTACATTTGATTACAAGTCCTAACTGCTGACTCAGTGCGTCCCTGGCTTTAATGGATAATGGACTTAAAACGTGAATAACGAGCTTTATGAATTCATTTTGAATATCAAACTCTTATAGTTGTAAACTTTTGTTTTGTGTTTTAACTTGCTTTTGCCAGTGGGTATGCTCGCGCTGTTTACCTAAAATATATATATTTATATATAATATAGGACGTCTGTCTAATAGGTATATATTTTGATTTTTTTTTATTTTATTATACTATTTCTTGATTTATAGTAGGTACTATAACCCTGACATGTGGAAATTTTTGACCGCTAGAATGGTCAAGGCGTGAAAGCGTAACAAACAAACAAACTATCATTTTCATTTAATATTACTTAGGAAGTTCACTATTTCTTCGTGTTTATTTCATTTCCTTGTATTTAATCATAAAAGATTATTAAAAGGCACTTGACCTAAAAAGCTTTGTAACTATTTAAACTAGACCTTTCTATTTTCTTCTATTTGAAATATAACTAGCGTGATTTAAATACGTAAAGTTCAATTTATATTGGTTATGTTAATAGTGGTCTCCGTATTATGCGCCCTCATACACCAATAAACCAAAGGGTTATTTGTAGAATTTATACAAGTTGAATAATTTAACTATGAATAATTTATAATAGTATATTTGATTCAACATTGTTATATAAAGTTTCGTGTGCATTTATTTTGCAACGTTTGATACAATTCAATCCTGGTGTGAAAAAGTTATCCGCCATTATCCCATAAGTGCAGCGCTCTATCCGATTATGTGGGAACGTGTATATTGTATCCATTAATTTTACACTAGTATTTAAAAATATTTACTTATATATTTCCTATTAATAAAAATAAGTGCAATTAATATGAATATAACATAACGGAGAGATATAACAATATAACAAGCTTTTAGATTAATAACAAAATAATTTATTGTTTTTACAAAAAATATGACAACAGTTTTCAACACTTTACGACAAAATTACAAAATAGTCTATTTATAAAATAATAACATTCTCTTGAATCAATTTAAAAAATATATGATGAATAACGGTTCAACGAAAATTTCGTTCAGCCGTTAATTGATTATATCGGGATATGCATATTCCGTTACATTTCATCCAATATAGTGAACATTAGAAGCTTATCAAGGCCGAGCCTTTATGTAATAAAAGGGTTGGATTTAATTTATATCCACCAATAAAAAATGTCTGATAAAGCTTAATTTAAGGGATACACCAAAAGCATTTACATGTAATGTAGCAGCTATCCGCATTACACCATATACACCTACCATTAGTGGGATAGGTGCTTGTAGTACAAGATGCTTTGTGGTACTGAACTAGATTCTAATTGATAGACTGTAGATTAGTTACCGCTTGATAAAACAATTGAATTAATATACAAATAAATATTATCAATATGTATAAAACAATTACTTAGTGAATATTCTAACACATTTTATTGTACAAAGAATGAATGTTTAAAAAATCCACCATACGAATTATTAATTATTCCTAGCAAGAATTATAACATGTATCAACTAACACAACATTATTAAAGTAATGTATGTTTAAAAAATTCAAGTATCAAAATTGTTAATTATTCCTAGCAAGAATTGGAGCAAGTATCAAGATTATAGATGACATCTGCTAGAGGTATGATAGCCCCTTTACGTGCCCCACTGAAAGGGCTTTTGGCGTCGGCATTAACGCCGAATCCCACTTCGGTTGCTGAAAAGCTTTTCATAAATAAAATGCGTCTTAGATTGGGGTTCCGTTTCGATGTTCTTTATCAAGAAATACATTATAAAGTCTGGTGATTTTGATTGCTTTCAACCCTGGTTTATATTTTTGTATTATTATTGGCAGAGAATTGGAATGTTCTAAGCTGTCGCAATAAACCAATATATCTTTGAAGACGTTATATCAAAACAAACAAAAAAAATCAAACATCAGAATTTTGAATTAAGATGATATTGCAATACATTTATTTTGTTACATTTAACATTATTTCATTGAAACTTTCATTTCCTTACTTATAATTTTACGTGTTCTTTTTAATAATAGACCGAATATCAAAGCTTCGCTATCAGGATTTATTCGATTTATTCGATTATTCGCTTTTACTCTTAACTAGGTTCATTTATAAATAATATAAAACTACCAGATTATTTTTACATTTTTTTTTTATTGGAAGCTCAAACTTTACACTTTAGATAAATAGTTGATGAAGGATGAATAAAGTGGTCTACTTTGAAATGATTCATTTTCACATTCTACTAAATTTTTTTTAATATAAGTTAATGCTCAAAAGACGAGCGTCTCTTATTATACATGACTTCTGTACCTAGTAGGAATTTTGACTTTACGAAAACTATGACAGTTTACCAAATCGTAAAATCAAAAAACCCAAATGAATAATTTATTGAGATATTAAATCTATTGAGATATTATTATTTAGGACCATTCTATAAATCTTCCTAAATATATATATTTTTTAAATATCTCAACAATCAATAGATTTTGACTCCTAGAGTCTATAATGAATGATTCTATGTTTTGATTTTACGATTTGTTAAACTATCATAGTTTTCGTAACGTGAAAACTCTTACTAGAGGTACTGTATACCAGCTCTATTAGCAGTTCGTCGCATAAGCGTTGCTGCTCAAAAGATCAGTAAATATAAGCTTATTTAATCAACGAAGCCAAAACAAGTTCTTGGCAATACAACCACTGAAAACGATCTCCTGAAGGTGAAATCGTAACCTTGGATTTAAAAAATATAAGATTTGCTGCCAAACGACCGCTTTCTGCAGCAAATTTATTTATTGTAGCAGTTTTGGCAAGATTTTCAAGGACTCAAATAAAAGTTTAGAATTTTAAATTATTGTGCCATTGCCAGACATTTATGTCTGAAATAAATTACTTTTAAACAAAATTAACTTTAGCTTACAAGTATCTTTTTCTTTCCTATCTGAGATATATCAAATATAAGTGCAAATAATATATATACCACATGGGTAATAAAGTACATAAGTAATTATGATCCCTTTAAGTAGATATCTTTTTATTACCTAAAGACTCTCGTCTCGGCTAGTAAAGGCTAGCACAAGGCCAAGACTTGGAAGTGAGCCAGCTATAGGTACTATAAGATTTGGCCTTATTGGGATGTATCAGGAACTGGGCTAATGAAGTTATATAATACAGTATTCTCAATAATATTAAGTATAAATAGTAACCGGAAATATAATATTTTATTCATAGGAAAATAGTATGTTAAGAATATTTTGTCTGATTTTTTATAATATATGCGCTGATTCTTTGACAATTTGGACATATTCGTCATTAGTTAAACAAAAGCGAAAGTGATTTTGCGGAAGCGGAAGTATTGCTCTGATTCTCGTCTATTTATATTTTTCTTCTTCGAGATCAGAGGACAGCACAAATATATTAAACTAGTAACGTAAATAAAAACAAATCAATATTATTTTATTTCTATAATTAATATAATCAAAATATATCACAAATTTAAACAAGAATAAAATTAATGAAGTGGTATTTAGATCACTTTCTACATGTTTACAAAATGGCTGTTATGTCAGTCAACCTTATTACCCACTAACAGATTATTTGGTGCGTGAACTGTGAATGTTACTCACAAACATACGGTGACAACAGATTTATTTTAAAGCGCTAAAGATTAATTTCCCGCGCTTTCAAGTTATAACCTTTTTTATACTAAACCTCCGTAATTGCGTTGGTTAGTACGTTTCAAAATGTGCGTTGCTTTCAAAAAAATCGTGTAGGTTTAACACATTTAAAATTAAACATTAAAAAGAATTGTATGTATCGAAAATACACGCCGTATCCTATAAAATCTGCCGGATACATAAATGTTTTCATTTTATACGAAAAATACGGATGTAAAATACAATTACAATGAAATTGAAATACGAAATCCACATAAATGGACAAAAAAGGCTCGGCGGGCGCGTCCAACGCAAATGTTTTGTCTATAGTAAAAGTGGAGTGCGAACTGGTAGATATAACTCGTATTCGATATTGCATTCGGAATTCGTATTCTGAAATTTATGGACTAACTTATAGAATACGTAATCGCCAAAGCGTTTTGATAAACTCGTTGCAAGTGCAAGTTTAAGCGGTGGCCTGAATTCGGATTCTAGCCTAATTTGCATACATTCCGATGTAAGGGAATATTGAGAGATTCACTGGATTGTAGCATAGGTATTGATCCGATCTGTAAATGAAGTCTCAGTTCAATCTGATTCTAGGATTCTCATTATAGTGACTGTTACAAGTCAGTCAGGTAGCTAGTGTACGTATATATACCTACGTATTTCCTGATATTTATATTACTTATAAATATTCAACCAAACATACATATTCAGTTTTGAACTTCCGTATTTCCCAATAATTATTCTACAGGAAATAGGTTGTGTCTACGCTAATAGTTAATAAATCTATAATTAAAGTTGATGTATTATTTATTATTGTTGAATACTGATAATATAAACTAAATTAAGTGTAAAATAAAAAAAAATATGGAAACAAATTTAACAACAATTTGATTAACAATAAAATAGGTCAGTGAAAATGAAATTAAATTGCACCAAAAATAAATTCCTTCCAAAAATTACTTTTATATTTTAACACAGAATCGCTGGCCTATATTTTATAAGCAGAATTTTATTTTATTCAATTAACCTGAAACAGCTACAGTTAGCTTACAAACTTTTTGGTTGAGGTTTTGTTTTGTGGAGTTCTAACGAAACAAAACGATCGCTATAATCATTTTATATGCTACTGCACTCTGTTTGTTTTTAGTTATTTTTATAAACATAATAATATTAGTCACGCTGTGAACCGGATACTAAGCGAGCAGGGAGTGCATATAATTGGCACGCGACTCACAGATCTAATTCAAAACGTCTTGGATAAAATATATACTTAAAATTAAAAACAACAAAAAACGTGTAATAAGGTTAGGTTTGAGTTTCGTTAGATTTTGCTCGTCAAAATCGCAAAAACAATTATAGAACACGAATCTAAAGTTTCATCAAAATTGGTTGAGGAATGCGATCTCTACGCATGTATGTACATACATATAGCTATCTACATATACAATTTACAAAAGCATTTTCGCCTATTTCGAAACAATTGCATTTGTTGACTTCGTTCATTCAATCAAATTTATCATCCATAAAACTTTAGTATTTGGTACAATTTATCAAGTCATTATATTAATTTATCCAAACATATATATATTAAAATCCAGACCAATTACGTACACCAAAACATTTGAACTGAGGTAGTATTGAAATTGGTAGGAAGTTTCTAGTGGGATCAGCTTAAAGTTGTTCAGTAATTAGCAGACCCGTCCGGTCTGAACTCGAACCTCTAGGAAGCCTAAAGTTTGCAGACAGGTACTTAAACCGAGCGCATGACCACTTCACGATCTGGCTTTTCAAGATTTATTTAATAACTTTCTAGCTTATAATATATGATATATATAAATTCAAGTTTATATTATGTAAATAGCAAATTATACATTAGAGATATCTTGAACTATTCCTATTTGATTTACCTTTGAAAGGAATCAGGTTATTTAGCTACCTGTTAAGGGTGAATTTGGATTCACAAACATGGATATAAGCAAGGGATTCTCAATATCTAGCGGACACGATGAATAAACAACACATGTTACCATCACTTTCTTTGAGGATGCGGCTCGGAGCTTCCTAAATATTCAGACGCAGGTATCTAGTATATTTACATATTATATTTAGTTCCTCTTTGATATTTTGATCGCATATTTTATTTATGTTAACCTGGCATAATCGTAGCAATAAAGTTATGCATATTTCTTTGATATTGTTTAGAATGAAAAAAAATATTAGCGCACAAGAATCGAATCTGTGAATCTAGAGGACTTATCGATCGAGAATCGTCTTATCGATCTGAGAATTGAGATAGTGTGTCTACAAAAAAATATATATAGAATTCCAAAAAAGCTTATTAAAAAGTTAATGTATATGAATAAACCAATTAAATAAAACCAACTTTTATAAAATCAATTATTTGATTACTATTAAAAGGAATGACAATCAAAAGATGTACCTGAAAAAAGTAAATCCAAATCAAAAGATGTACCTGAAAAAAGTAAATCCAAATCAAAAGATGTACCTGAAAAAAGTAAATCCAAATGAAAAGATGTACCTGAAAAAAGTAAATCCAAATGAAAAGATGTACCTGAAAAAAGTAAATCCAAATCAAAAGATGTACCTGAAAAAACAACTACAAACTGTCGAATTGGGATGCACTCCTTTGTTTAGAAAGAGTACATCAGCTAAACAATAGACCCCATAATCCTGTCGTAGTGCAGACAGGAACCAGTACTGTAATTACACAGTACAAGCCCAACTCAGCCGTAATTGGATTAAGGCATATAAAAGCGAGGGAGCGTAATAAAAAACACACAACTGTTTTTCAACATTGAACGTTAAGAGTTCTTTAGTACACGCTGTAGTCGTTATTTAGGGGCGTATCGGGGCGAATAATGAATTAATTGTTGGACCTTAATGTTAAAGGACCTTCATAGCCTGAGAACTGAATAAGGAATACTCATCTATTGCGACAATATATTTTGTGTTATTTATAAATATTTTGATTACACAACATATGTGTTTTTAGATTTAGTTATCATTGCTACAAGTTTATATAATATATTGAGTTAATTATTAGTAGAAATTGTTATTACACAACATGTGTGTTTTTGGTTCGAAGATGTTATAGTTCTAACCTTGATATGATGAAGCGTAAACTAGAACACAGTTCTGGTTTAATGTTTACTATTCGGTAATACTGAATTTAGAGCAATTATAACTACGAAACAAGATAGCACCGACGCCATACAAACACGATAAATAGTATATGGTTTCTGAGAAATATAATTATACTACTTCAAATTAATAATAACTAAGACTATATTATTATATATTATATAGGAGATATATAAGGGAACCGGCTATCAAAATGTGTCAATGTTTGTTTAGAAATACCCAACCACGTAAGAATTTCAAGTTAAGATAAAATGTCATACCTCCGGAGAATTACACTCTCCAGGGTATGAGTGGTTAAAATCACCACAACATTGAACAAGCAGTCTGAGAGTGTATCGTAGCCACTAGCCGGCTCATGCTCAGTTCAATATGGCTTTAGTGGCTTTTAAGAACCATTAGTGGCTTATTAGCCAGTAACCAAGCTTGGCAAGCTTGGAAAGCTTTTTAGTTATGTTATTTCATGTTTTAGTTATCTTCCGTTATTGTTATATATAATGGTTATTTTTATGTTTGTGGTTTTAATAATGTTATATATAAAACGATAATATGGTAATTGAAAACAGTTTTGATTCATGTATTGTAAAAAATAGAACATATTAACTGCTATATCAAAAGTTTAGGATATATCTATATGTCTATATAGATATATAACGACCCTCATGTATGGACAGTGGCCAAGTTAATCCTATTATAAAATCGTATCTTTAAAACAATGAGTACTTATATTATAAAAAAATATAATAAAGTAATAATATTTCCAACAAAAAGTTTATTATTACATTATATACACTATTGTTAAATGATTATTACTCACAATTGTTCATTTACAAGAATTATGTTTGAAGTATTTTTGTATGTTTAAAGTTGTTGATTTGACTATGTTTATTATTTATGTGAAGAGAAGTAAAGAACGGTATATAAACTGCGTTTAGGACGATATTCGAGAGGGAAGCTGCTGTATAGTACCAACGAAGAGTTAAATACAAGTAATTAAAATTGAAGTGTGCTAATAAAAAAATACGTGAAACAATTAAATCCGACGTTGCTATTTTAATTGACACACAATTATAAAAAAAAAGATAAATCTTAAGAAAAGAAAATATTATATACATCTATATCTAGAAATTTATACTTTTCTAAGATAAGATAAATATTATATTACGATCATGTAATATGAATAGTTGAAACTTCTTTAAATCAAAGACCTCATTTATTTAAGGTTATAAAAATCAAGAATATACCGCGACCTCAATGTTATCAGATTTCATTCAGAATCCTGACGAGCGACGTCTAATGGGAAAACCATTTGTACGGAGTGGAACTCTGTGCTTTTCTTTAATAAGATTTCTTCATCCTTTTACTCTTAACGTCATACACTTATTGATACTACATTTGATATCGTTAAATAGTTTTAACATTTAGACATTGGGTTCTTGCAATATTGATTCTTATTACGTATTTATATTTAACCGCCCCGTTGGTCGAGTGGTTAGCGCGGACGCCTAACGTGACGCTATGGGGCTCGGGGTCGATTCCCGGCGGAGACAGACATTTATGTGATGAGCATAGATGTCTGTGCTTCTAGGTTTGGTCGTTTATTAAATATGTTTTCAGTATTTATATGTATATTTCTATGTATTTGTATCGTTGTCTAACACCCTTAACACAAGCAAATAATTTGCTTACTTAGGGGTTAGATCAATGTGTGTAATTTGTCCTGATATTATTATTATTATTAGCTATAAGTGGTAATAAAAATTAATGACTTGATAGTCTAGACAACGAAAACCAACCAGCGTTAATTATGCCTAATCTTGTGAATATCTCATTAAGTTGACAGCTCCGTCCCCCACCTACTAATTCTTTTACTCTTAGTCAGCGGATAATAAGCAAGCGGCCTTCATTAAGATGGAGAGTTATTGATTTTTAACCAGGAATATTCCAGAATATATTTCAATTACTGGAACATCACTAGTGTTTGTCGGTATCCCAATTAATATTAGGCTTCAAATTCTTTGAAACCGAATCAGCCTCAATTCACATATTCCATTTGTTGAAACGAATTGAAAAATATGGTTCATATAAAGCAGAGCGTTTCAACATTCGTTATATAAATTTCAAGAGCCGGTTTCTGGCTGCGTTCAAATTCAATTCGCTCGGTTGGGTGGAGAGGTATTTATTTAGCAATAAATAGGGTAAGCTTTGCTACAGTACAGCGGTGAGTATTTCATTGAACCCGCTATACCCCATTGCCTTCCAGAACATTCGGGAAAACTCTAGTGCTTTAGAAAAATGAGATTTCTTTATCCAATTTGCAATCCGCCCTTCTGCAAATTCGTTTGAAACAGACTTCCAAGACTTCCAACTTACTGGACCGTGCTTCTTGATTCCCATTCAGTATACTCGATTCCAACTTCAGACAGTTAAATAAGATTTCACTCTACAATGTTTATTATTTACAGGCTGGTAAATATAATTGATGAGGACACAACAGATTGGAATACAGCGAACCAACAATCTATATTATATTTAATTACGAAAAGACAATTATAAAAGTTTTTTTTTTTGGAAAAGTAATATAAATTGGATGTTAGTTCAACTTTTAATTGGTTCAGATATTCCTACATTGAAAGCTTTTGTTAATATCGCAACATTTAAGTACTTAAAATAGTAATTACTTTTCTTTATCAATCTCTAAATGAATAAAATAAGTAATCCCAACCAGGCACCGACTTATCTTTTTAAATTAAATTGCAAAAATTGATAGAAAGTGGAAATTTAAGATAAAATTCCGAATTAAATTCATAGTAAGTGATATTAACGAAGTATTGATATAAATATAGGTATTTGAATAATGTAATCCCCGAGATTTATCCTATCTTAGATTTGGTCGAAATATTACACATTTTTTAATCGTCTTTTAGACCTAAACTCATTTTCATTATATAAAATTGTCTGATCATGACATATCGTAAAAGCAATAAATTTCGTTATTATAAATTTGTTTTGGGTAATAACCCTATCATTTTTTCTATTTTTACCAAAATAAACCTTAACCAAATTTAATATGGGTGAAAATTGTGGAAGCTTGAGTAATTTTAGGCCAAGATATTCGAAGCGCAAAATCACGTCTACACACGCTGACGCCGCGCACGTCCGACAAATGGCGCGAAAAATTACACACTTTGATTCACTTTGGTCCTGTAGTACCACGAATTTTATTACAGAGAATTTTTCATCTTATATCTCATATTCTTAAATACCACTTTCAATTCCTATTTCCTAAGCAAACATAAAACTCAATTCGAAGTATAGGTTTTGCATTTTATCTAATATGTTTAACATTGACATTTGACGTCATATTTTTTGACATATACTTTTTTTCCTGTCTCTAAATACAATTTGGTAGGTTAATCTGTGTTCGAATTTTCCCGCTTAATTTGTTCAACAATGACATAATGTCAACCATTTTGACATATATGTATCTTTATTTTTTTTATTTGCATGCCAGTGCATTCAAGCACTCCTTTAGTACCTTATATTCCAACAAAAGCAATCGATATTTCACTGAATATAACGTTCTTGAAAGCTACAAAGGTGAGGTATGCTAATCTAAATTACCTTCTATATAAATCCTAGGACACTCCAGAGACCATGAAAATATATGGCTCTCGATTTACCAATTAGGTTAAGTTAAAGCTCATATTACGATGGTCGGATTATGTCCCAACCCCGGAGACTTCAGGAAACGACTGTTATATGTGGATATTAGTTTTTTAAGTATGTAATTTTGATAATTGGAACGTTAACTGTTTATTTATAAGTAGTAACTTGTTGTTAAAACACATTTTCTAATTATTTTATATAATTTGTTGTATATTTTAAATAAATACATGTACAACACATGCATGTAAAAATAAATAGAGAATATATATGTTTGGTTATATTCAAAACTAGCTTCTGCCTGGGACTTTATTCGCTTAGCAACTTTGCTAAACTGATCTTCACGAAAAGCCCGTTGGCTTTATTTCGATATAATACATTTATACTTAATACATCTACTCTAAAAGTAGATTATAAATTATTAAAGGATTTATAATCAAATTGTTATAATAGTATTAATATAAATAAAATAGATACTATATTTTGTCTCCAATACACTGAAAAACTGAAAAAGTTCAAACTAAATTACGTGTAAATTTTTATATATATTGTGGATTTGTTATGCACCTTGATGTATTTGAGGACTTGCTGGAAGAGAATGCTTGTGGCATTATACTTGCCTTTGCAGGATACGTGCAGAATTTTTTAAATAAATAAATAAATAAATTACATGTCACTAATAAATCAATCTGACAGTTAATAAAACAATACCAATATAATTGAAACCGGAAATTTTGATTAAAAGGCGAAGATTGAAATTAACGGTCACTCAAATTAACTTTCAAAAGAACCGAACCCGTAATGAACCCGTAATGAATACCGTGCTTAGGACATCAAGATACTCTCTATTACACAAATTTTAATAAGTAAAGCTATTTGTTTTTGAGGTATCAGCCATATGTGCTATGTTATGAAGGGTCCTGGGATAGAATTTATTCTGTGACGTTATGTTAGGTTATAAATATCAGATATTTATGCTTTAAGGAAATTAAACGCGGCAAAATGGTGATAATATAGATATATAGTACAGATAATACAAAATATATACGATAATCAGTTATTAAATTAAATTTGGAATGCATTTTTAGTATTCTTATTAATATAAACGGAATATATATATATATAGAAATTATTTATGCGTCGTAATTAATATTATGTATTTTATAATATCGATATTAAAATCGAATCACCATATTTCTTTTAAGTTACTGCAGAATGTCTATGTTTCTGTCTGATATTAGCAGTAATTAGTACGCATTAATACCAAGAGGATTAGAGTGTTAGATCAACAGTAATTATTAATAAAATGGTACCACAAAACAGTGTCAATAAATCTACATAATGTGCGGATATAATTAATACCATCAATTAATTAAATCGGAACTGTAATCGCCTGAACCGGGGATTAAATTAAACCTGTCATTATTAATTAACTCTAGTTTAGATTTTATTTTGTCTATAATCTTTCTGTATTTATACTTATGTAAAAATAATGAATATGTATTAAAATATAAAATAAGAATATACATATATAAACTTATATAAATATAGAATGAAAAATAAACCGATACTGCAGGGATTTGAACCCGCGACTACTGGGAGACCGTCCCGTCGCTCTACCAACTGAGCTACCGTATCGCTCTCTGCCTCTATGAATTACGCATTCTATATGTGATCGTCTTTATCGGGACGGTGGTATATATAAACCAACATAACTGACTTTATTTTTTTTTACTATAATACATTCTATCTTGATAAGTCTTAGACGTTGACATAGACAATTACAATGTATTCTTTTGACAAGGATTCCATTGATAATAATCTAACTTCACATACACAAATGATTTATTTGAAAACTCTTTTTAAATATTCTTATTCACCGTTATTTTTATAAGGACACTAAACTAGAACAATACAATGAATGTAGTGAAAACCAAAAGTGTTTTTCCCTTGTGAAAAGAGTTTGTAAAATACCCTCAAACTTTTTAGTTACCAGGCGTTGTAGCAGGTACATAAAAGTTTCTTTTGTTTGATAAAACGCTTTGCAGAGCCACTGAATTTGTCATTATTATTGTGGTAGTTTTTATTTCAGGAAAACTACCTATAACATGTATGTATTTAAAAAAAATGGCAATTCTATCACCATATTTTAAAGTTTATCACAATATTACATTTGTATACACAAATGAAAATACACAAAAACATAGGTTTTAAAAGTATCAAAACTAAATTTTACTAACTGAAAATCACAATTCATTCTCGGATTAATGTTTTTTCGTGAAACGTATAAAAAACAATTACGCTGAAATGTAAAAGTATTGTTACCTCAACATTTTTAGCAATTTTAAGGTAACGTATTTATTATTGGGATACAATATACATCCATATATAGAATCTATATTTATAAGATTTTTTTATTATTATAGCATATGTATTGTTAAACCATATTGACGACATCCAAAATCCAATTAACATCTAAAATTAACGCTTTTGAACCGCAATTTTAACTATAAGAAAATTTTCAGGGTAACACTGGTCTGAAACTTAATTCAGGACCCCTTGCATCTAATTGGTATTGAAAAGTAAATGAATAAACACATTATTTGTAACAATATAATAATGTAAGAAAAGTTATTTAATAATCTACTACTTGTCCCCAGAGCTATCCCCATTCGTGCGTCACTGGCAGGCCGCGCGCTACGAGCCGGCGCGGCGGCGCACGCGCAGGCACGCCTCGCCGCCGCGCCCGCCGCCCTCCACCATACAGTTCTACTTTACAGCACACAACAGGTGTGTATTTTTAATGTATATCATATTGAAGGTTCCAGTGCTATCAGTGTATTTTGGTTTCAAATACGTATAAATTTCATTTAAATCATTAAAAAAATAGCTTAGACCACATAGCTTTGGAATCGTCGATATTTCAAAATATAATATATACTCTAATAAGATATACGCCTGAAGAATATATAGTTCTAAAGGTATGTTCTGGAATTGGTACATACTTCCTGTTCCCGATTCAATTCAATTGAAAAAGGAAGTTTATTTTAGATGTGTTTTATCCTAAACCCAATTATTATAATATATCGAATCATCAACTTAAAATTAAATATAACATATTCGCAAACGTTACGTAATACATATAAACGCAATAACGTTAGTAATTATTACGTAAATAAATGAACTTTAATTATTAGATCCAGTAGTATAAAGATCACATCAATGATAATTGTTCAGTCTAAAGCTTGATAAAAAAACATTGGTGGTAAAACCAATTTATTTAGGCAAGAACCACCAATTCCATTTGCCGGCCAATAATTATTTACTAGATAGATAGTCGCGTGACTAATCCACATATAATAATCTATGTATCTTATCTGCTTTGTGACTGTATTCATTACTTTATAACATAGTTTTATAACAATATTATTAAAATAACTACTATATAAAAGTCGAATATTTATTATATCTTTTAAAAAATTTAATAGACTTTTTAAATAATAATGTGTAAGTCAATTTAAAAACCAAACTATTAAAATCTATTTCTGTTTTAAATCAATAAAGATGCAGTTTAACAAAACAAAAAACAAACAAAATATAAAAAATCATTTACCCTTATAAAACCTATAAACCTCCCACGCTTATTTATTTTAAATACAGAACAGGGTAAATATACTTAAAAATAAAAATGTTTTTCCGAGCGAAATTACTCAAGAGAAATGAAGGATCATATCCAATTATGCGAACATCAACTATCAGAGCCTTACGTGACTATGAATTATTACAAAGTATTATAATTATTCAACAAGAAATATTGAGCTTATTATCTATGTTATTTTAAGATTGTATTGTATGAATCTAGAATTTTCGATAAACAGTACTTTGATTTTGATGATAATACATCGATTATTATAATGGTAATAATTGAATTATTAATTTAATTTAAACATCTAATTGAGGTTATAAAATCATCAACATGGCAAGACTCGAACCTGCGAGCTCTAGGATATCGTCCCGTCGCTGTGCCATTTGAGCTACCGTGTCGCTCCTCAACTTAATGAATGTAGCATTCTTTATATAATCGTCTGTATCAAACGGAAGCGACATCTATTAGGTTCCTCTTAAAATCCTAACCAATATTGAAAGCTAAAGTTAATATTCAAATATTTACTTATTCCTTTAATATAAGTAAAAGATTGATTAAGCCAATTAATTTATCAAATGGACTTGCAAAAAAATACAACTTGTATAAGCTTTAGCTAAAAGTAGACGAGTGTAAAGTTTAAATAAAAAAAGTTGCAGACGTGGTAAAAAAAGGTTTCCTAAGCAAAGTTAAGCCCGAGCAAATCGAAGATACGCCAGACTAATCCATTTGTAAGTCGCATCAACCGCGAACCTCAACCGTCCATTCCGTTAATTAAAACATTTCTAATCGAATGTGTTGGCCCTTACTGAATAGATCGTTTGGACTAGCCTCTATCTCTCTATTTTATTTCCGATTTCCTCTTGCCTATTTCCCCGTTTGCTATTATTATGTAATAATTATTATTTTTTCTTTATTTGAATTAATAGTCAGCGTTGTATAAAATAAAACAACTGGGCGCCGGGATTGAACCCTGAATATTTTAGTAACAATGGACGCTAAGTATTTTGTCTTTATTCATTAGAATATGTAATATATTTACGTATATATACTTATATAAGAAAGATACAATTTTCTTTGCAAAATCTTATACATTCCTAATCTTTTCGCTATAATAACATAAACTACATATCGTATATACTTGTATCCATTGTTTCCATCAAATAATTTATATTCTTGATATGACATTGAATACTATGAATAAATTATTCGATTGGGTACAATTAATTAAAACTTATAAAAATATGCTTCCGATCCATCCGTTTTTGACAATATTTGCACCGCGTATTCTATCAATCACTCCAACTGTTAAACGACTGACAGTTATGACAAAAGAGGAAAGGTTACATTAGAAAAGTTATTATGTTCGTAAAGTTTTCTTACATTTTCTTCAACACAAGTTTCTTATGTTTTTCTTTCATGGCAATCTTTTTCTGTCAATACCGATAATTAAAAAAAAAAAGAAAAATTTTGAAAAAATTCGAAATGGGAATTTATTTTTATATCTACAGACAAGATAACTTTACAAATACTAACAGTGTAAATCCGAATTTTACAACAAAGTAACTCGCTTATTAAGTTATTTACATTTGAACCTGGGATAGGTACTCGAACCTCAAAGAATATTTCAGTGTATTTACTGTGATGGGTACAAAGTTCACACAGCTTTCGTTCTATATGTAAATTGCAGGTAAACTTAAAAAGCAGATCCATGTTATTCATGTATCTAAAAAGTTTTGTCTAGAAAGAAAGCTCACACGAACGTATATTTGAACTTATTTTTTATAAGATAGTATTTTTAAATATGTTTAGAAAAAGATATTTCTATGTACTTGCTATTCTATCCTGACGTTAAAATTTCAGTGGTATTTCCAAGTTTCCATGGAATTAATGTGATATGAAATGTAACAAACCAATGATAAACGAGTAAGAAAGAGAGTAATTGGCTCGTAAGTCATTATAGTAGGGGCTATGAGACAAATAAATGTACCTATATTAACAATCTTTTATGCAAGATGTCATCTAACTCTATAACACGACTGACACAAAAACTACCGATTCATTAAGGTAAATAGTTATTAAAATCAATACAGATTATCAATAGTATTGAACACTCGTCAATTACAATACTCCAACTATGAGTATTATCGTGTATTGATTGAAATACGTATTTAAAAACTATATTGTTTTCATATAGGTAAAATGTATTAACATCACTATAAAACAGTAAATCCATTAAGTAAAAGTTAAAGCTATTAGTTCACCAAAACTATGTTGCATTAGCTGCGAGTTACCACGGCGTGGACTAACCATTCTTCCAGCCATTTTGATAGAGTGCTACATTTTAAGTCCTTTATGTATATTGCTGCAACCATAGTTATTATGAAATGAAACATTTCCATGGTTATTATGAAATCATCTTCTATCTATAGTATAACTAAAAGTTAAAATGTATGTTTGGGATGAATTAATTCTCTATTTGTGGACAGATTTATGCAAACGTGAGCTAAGTTTAATTGTGTTGTCGCTCCGAGTGGATGACAGACCTCAAAACTCTTAACAACATCAGTGTTGGATTTTTTATACCGAAGGTTAATCTCGGATATCCAAACCGAACTTTTTTGTGACAAAATGTAAAAATATTGCCCAAGGATAACGGATTTTGCGAAAGCGAAAATGGCAAAAAGTTTTCCGAATACTCGTGTCGGTTACATAATCAATGAACAATGTCTGTCCCCTACCATGTGCAATGTTCACTGTAAATGTTTTTATTGGTCGCAAATAATTAATTTTGTTCGGAATTTTACATTTTACGTGTTGTGGTTAACCTCAAACCGCAATGCTGAGTAAAATTTGGTATGACTGCACTTATGAGTTTTATAAAATTCTTTTATAAATATATTTTTTATTCTATAATATAATTTAAAACGGATTTCCTGAATGAGTAATTTTTTTTTTAAATTTTCTTTCAACAATTAATCCTTAGCCATTTAAATTATAAATAAATATAGAATAAAAAATAATCAAACAATAATCATAATAGATTCGAACGCGCTTAGTCTAAATATTTTTTAAAGTCTTAAAAATCCATACATAAATACACAATCTATACATTTTTCATTATATTTACTAAAAAATTAGAGTAAAATTCTATGTTAGTAAATAAATACGTAACTTTAAACAATTAAACTTATATAGCGCTTTATTCCACCAGCTTCTGCTTTAAATGTAGGATATGACAAGTCTTTTATGAGATGGCTTTAATATTGCCTCAAAAGTCGGGATGTAACGTCCCGGGACGAACTAAAAGCCCGACTTGTTACGAGAAATGAGTAATGGCTTCGAGAAATTGCGTTCCCTAATAACTTCTTTTAGAGTTTTCAGAGCTGAGCCACACAAATAAAGACCGTTGTTGAAGAATGTTAGCCTTAATAAAAGTTGATAATTCATTCTGTCAGTTTTTCTTTGATTTAGAAACCCGTATTAATCATTGTCTATCTTAAAGCTATTACATATTTGCTTTCGCCCTAAATCCCCTCAGTAATATAAGAAAAAATACGATATATTTGAATGAATTCTCGAATATCTAAAATTTAATAATGCTCGTGTATTTATTATTAAATCTTTGCGGTTCAAAGACATACTTAATTTCCTTTTTTATATGTGTTGTATTATATATATGAAGGATACAATTTTATTTTCCAGCAAAAGTCAAGACCAAGTCCTATAGATTTAATCTTCACTGATTAAACAAGTAAATATTAATTATGAATAACATGTATATCTTTAAAAGTCAACTGCAAAATTAACTGGTTTCCTTCCTCGCTAAAATAATAAAATACTTAAAGGAAGTCTTGAAAAATATTACCATTCCTAGTCCCAGAGGCATAGTATAGTAAACTGTGCTTTATGAAAAGTTTTTCATTATACACTTGCCTTATTGGATTCTAACCTACTCTTTTACTTGGTATTCATTTTACTAAACAATCACTTTTTTAATATTAAATATTAAAAAAGAAAACCCAACAATGTTTAGATTAAAATGTTCAGACGTATCTATCCAAATATGTATTTAGATTAAACACAATCCTTGTAAAATTTTTGTATAGTATATATTTTTTAAAGACTCGCGTAAGAGAATATATAAAGGTTTTTACAAACATATAAATAACGCATCCAAAGGACACCTAGACTGGAAACAACAATATGTAGATCACACAACGAAATGTCCTGTGTGGGAACCGAACCCAAAAATGTTTTTTTAGAAGCCAGGGTGTCTAACCACTACACCAACAGTTCATCGTCTATATTTAAGACGTAATCTCAGAAATAAATAGCAAATGGTTTTACCAATTGATGAGGTGAGTATTAATTTAGTGGATTCATTCCATCATCAAGTTAATAAGGAAATAAATCCAAAACATTAATCTCATATCTTGTTTCAAGCGGTCAAATAACTTCCCAAATAAACTTATCTTAATATAATAATATTTATTCAGAGATAGTTTAAGGGTGTTCCCGAACCCGAGACTTCGATGATCAGGTAATTAATAAGAAAATTAAGTTTGAATTAATTTGATCGGTAATGCAAGTAGACTGCACATTCGGATAGGCTAATTAGTTTTGGAAACACGGTGAGGTTTGCTTAGACGTCAATCAATATGTATCTTAGTGTGTAGTTAATTTCTTTCTTTACTAAATTGTTTTTTTTTTAGGTGATTATGGACATATAATGTTGAATATAACAATATTATTGCTTTGTATTTTTTTTTATATACAATTTTTATTTAGTTATAAAGTTTTAGGGGCTTATATGAATTATTACTTCTACTGTTTCTTCGGGGTTGATTGACAAAGGATGCATATGATTCTAGCATAAAGTCCGCCTCTACCCTAGTTTTGTGCAATAAAAATTTAGTGAAAAAGTAGTATTAGTATTATCCAGGTAATAAAAAAATCATTTTTCTGTCGCAAAATATTTTACGCGACACATTTTAAATCGAACACACTCTAAAAACTCCCATCGGATTGCTCTAATACATTTTACATGAACTGTAGCACACATGGGTGAACTCTTCATCAATACACACACACACGCACACTATCTTATGAGCTGTTTCATATCTTATAGGCAACTATTTCTTAATACTTTTATCTTTATAAGATTGAAAAACGAATATTCGTAGAATCAAACATTCTCTGTTTCATTTTTTTATGCATTTTTTTTTTTGCAATTGTCAAATATAGAAAAAATATTTGTTATGAAGAGTTGTATCACTGCAGCTGAAACAATTTAACCAAAGCTGTCCTACTTTTACGTATCATTGCGATTTTTTCTTTATATCTTCTGTAATAATCCCAATTGATTGAGCAACAAGGACAGCGATTCAGGTCGGCCTTGGCTTAGAGAAGTAATAGAACGAGCAGTATATTTACCTGTTACGTATTTTACTGAAATATTGGTTCTTAATATTAGTTCTTTTATTTTAATTTATCTCTCAATATTTCTATTTTATTTAACATATATAAAGAAAAAGTACAACAAGGTATTTACAACATAATAAGCACAGCAAGCAATATAAATAATATTATTTCCATTTATATAATTATTTTAAATAAATAAACTATTAATTCCCAAAAGTATTATAATTATAATTCCAAACGGTTCCAAAGAACAATATGGCTTCGGAGACAAATAATAAGTCACGTCACTAGTTTCAATAACAAAGTTAGGACAAACAGTTGTGAGTTAGTAACGTCATTATATATTGCTCGTTACGTCGCTTCCGATCCGACCAATCAGGATGAGTTCCAGACATTTTATTGTATTACAATTGTTAAATTGCCAATGCAGTACCTCTTTCTCTTCAAATGTATTATCAGATATTGAGAGTTATTAAATAAATAAAAGGATTCATATAACGTTAATTTTCTTATGACTATAATAAAAAATCTTACGGCATACACACAGAATCGATGTCAATCAATGTTATCTTTATTATATTAGGAACTAAATGTTATCCTTATAAAAATAATAATAATTACCGTCAAAAAAGTCTAATTTACCCATTTCCTTATTCACTTTACTGAGTACTTGCTCAACTAGTGTACTAATATCGCATTGTGGAAAGGCTGTTAATGAACTAGTGCTTCCATCCGATTATGTCTTACTAATTAGCATTAATTTCGGTAGTGGCATCTTTTCAATGTTTATCTATACTGCAAAGTTAGAAACATTGGTTAGGATTTTCAAAAGAAGTCTAATAGATGTCACCACCGTCCCGATAAAGACGATCACATATAGAATTAATTCACCGAGACGGACAGCGATAGCGGCGTATATCGGTTTATTTTTCATTCTATATATATATTTTATGGGTCAAATAGTGCGCTATATATTGTATAATGAAATGGGCACCTAAGAATTATCGTGTAGACGCCGTATATAATCAATAAATCAGAGGGTGTCGTAAAGACTGATTTAGAACGAACACGTGAGAACTTCTTGATACGGCAACGGTATTTTGAACTTTTGCAAAGTCAAAGTTTGCTGACCACCGATACTATGAATAAAGTATAGTGTACAAACAAACATAACTGCGATCAGATCTATATAAAGTCATAATTAAAAAATACCAACAAAGATTATTTTCGTACTTTTACATATAAAACTCAATTAGAAGTATTAATTGGTAGAAATTGAGAAAGCTACTCAATTACATTCAGTTATTATCAAGCTATTTATATAATATACGACTTCTAAAACTATTTTCCAACATCTTAACAAAATGTTACATTACCGATATATTAAACTAAAAGGTGATAAAATATTGGGCAGCGCTGTGAGGACAATAAATCAAGTTCTTATATAACAGTGATATAGCACTTGTCGTGGGTACTTATGGTATTCTAATTTAAGAGTTTACAGACGGTAGATGTGATACAGGTTCTTGTTTTTTCGAGACATAAAAAAAAATCGTATTTAACGTTGAAAACATATCTATTTTAAAATAATGTAATTTGAAAATAATGTCTCCCTTGTATTATATTGTATAAACAATGTTCGTTATAGTATGTACAATTGTATTAATAAGTTACGATTAACCATTTATTTGTTTATGTATGTAGAGAGTTTCCTCTGAAATTCTTTCTTGCTCGAACCTCAAAGAATATTTCAGTGTATTTACAGTGATGGGTACAAAGTTCAAACAGCTTTCGATCTATATGTAAATTGCAGGTAAACTTAAAAAGCAGATCCATATTATTCATATATCTAAAAAGTTTTATCTTTTAAAGATATTTCATAATATTTGTTTATTAAAAAAAACTTCAAATATACTTTTGTGTGAGCTTTCTATCCTGATGTTAAAAATTCTGAGGTGTTTGAGAGTATCTAAGGAAAGGAATGTAACTTATTAATGAAAAATGAATAAAGTAAGCAATTGATTTGTGATTGTCTTTCCTACCAGTCAAGTTTTAAAATTACCTTTAATATCAATCGTCATACATCTTTATAACACGATTGACAGATAAATTACTGACCAGTTACACTCATAACTTACCATCATTATTTCTATAATGTATATTACTGAGAATTCAAATATATATAAAGACTATGTTGTCTTCATATAGTATACGAGCATAGCTGAAAAAATACTGAATCCATTAAACTTAAGTTAAAGCTATTAGGCCACCAAAACTATGTTGCATTAGCGGTGGCGGTGGTGGCGGTGGGTCCATACCGTGGTATGGACTAACCATTCTTCTACCCATTTGCCCAGAGTGGTACGTTTTAAGTCCTTTGCGTATTTTGTTGCAACCACGGTATTTACAAACAATTCCATAGTTATTATCAAGACATTAAAAATCAATCATGTTTTATTTCTTATTCTATCTATAGTATAAGTAAAAATAATAAGGTTATTTGATATATATATTAATTCTCTATTTGTGGACAGATTTATGCAAACGTGAGCTAAGTTTAATTGTGTTGTCGCTCCGAGTGGATGACAGACCTCATCAAAACTCTTAACAAAATCAGTGTTGGAATTTTTATACCGAAGGTTTATCTCGGATATCTAAGGCGAACTTTTTTGTGACAAATTGCAAAAATATTGCCCGAGGATAACGGACTTTACGGAAGCGAAAATGGCAAAAAGTTTTCAGAATACTCGTGTTACGTACATTTGTACAATGGTTATCCCCTACCATGTGCAATGTTCACTGTAAATATTTTTATTGGTCGCAAATAATTGATTTTGTTTTAAATTTTACATTTTACGTGTTGCAATTAACCTCAAACCTTGACGGCGAGTACAATTTGGTACGACAGCACTTGTGAATTTTATAAAAGTCTTTTATAAACATAATTTTAGTTTTTCATATAATTTAAGACTGATTTGCTGAATAAGTAAATTTATTTTTTGAATGGATAGATGACTAAAGATGACTCTTTAGTCATTTAGATGTAAATAGATATAAAATAAAAATAATTTATACGAACAGGATTCGAATGTGCGTAGGCTAAATTTCTTTGTTAATAAATTATTATGTAGATTAAAAAAATATAATCTTATATAGCGCTTTATTCCATCAGCTTCTTCTAGCTTTAAATGTAGGATATGACAAGTCTTTTATGAGATGGCTTTAATATTGCCTCAAAAGTCGGGATGTAACGTCCCGGGACGAACTAAAAGCCCGGCTTGTTTCGAGAAATGAGTTATGGCTTCAGGAAATTGCGTTCCCTAATAACTTCTTTTAGAGTTTTAGAGCTGAGCCACACAAATAAAGACCGCTGTTGCAGAATATTAGCCGAGCTCTTAATAAAAGTTGATAATTCATTCTGTCAGTTTTTCTTTGATTTAGAAACCCGTATTAATCATTGTCTACCTTAAAGATGTTACATAACAGCTTTCGCCCTAAGTCCCCTCAGTAATGTAAGAAAATATACGATATATTTGATTGCATTCTCGAAGATCTAAAATTTAATAATACTCGTGTATTTATTCTTAATTTTCCTTCTTTATAAGTGTTGTGTAATTGTAACATATGTATATATATATATTGTTACAATTTAATTTTATAGCTAAGTCAAGACCCAGTCCTATATATTTAATCTTTACTGATTAAAAAGGTAAATATTAAATATGAACAACACGTATATTTTTTACGTGATTTCCTTTATCGCTATAATAATAAAATACTTAAAGAAAGTCTTGAAAAATATTACCGTCCTAGTCACAAAGGCAAAGCACAGTCAACTGTACTTTATGAAATCTTTTTCATCTGTACTAATGCGTACACGTACAAGTGCGAATGTTTGGATGGATGGATGTTTGTTACTCAATCACGCCAAAACTAATAAACGGATTTTGTTTAAACTTTTCAATGTTGTAGGTTATATATCAGAATAACACATAGGCTATAGAAATACTAACTTTTCACATGGTTTTGTCTGTGACAAAATAGGTTCTAGCGCGGTTACGTAATTGCAAAGAGAATTCCTGTTCTTAATCTTTTGATCACTGAATTTTACATAAGTGTTTGTTAAAATCCTTTAAGCGTTATGGTTATGTAGATAGAAATATAGCCAATTATGCTATTTCTATGTTTCCTGCTACAGAATAAATGGCTTAAAGAATTTTGATGTTTGAAGTATCGGTAGATTCGTCTCGATGGCGCAAATGACACTGGATACATTACAAAACAGAAATTATCTAAAAATTATGTTTATACCCATCAAGAAGCGTATCAAAATAACGAGCATAAAATCGCGATTTTATAAAATATAATTTAAATTTTATCAACATTTAAACACAGGTGCTTAAAGCAGATACATTATTAAGAATTCAGAAATATATACCTTCTTTTTAGACGGACATTTATTTACGTGAAGTCTAAAAAAATATGTTTGGGAGCATTCATATTTTTTATATTATATTATATAATAATATAAATAAATATAATAGACAAATGTGAGTATATACCTATCTGAAGTGGAATTAAAGTAAAAGTCAATCAAGCAACTTACAGTGCAAGCTGCAGCATACAGCAAGACTGCAATTTCCCTTAAAATTCGCTTTTACCATGACAGTCAACATATCACAGGTAAAAATTGTAAAAGCGGCAGGCTTTAAATTAGGCGCTCTATACCTTTCACATGATCAATTATAAATACTTTGGTTGTTCACGTGTTTTCAGTTTCCTAAATGTGCATGTATTTGCAGATAACTTTGTTTAAAAATTTTGCACGTTCTCCCAAGACCTTAAATTACTATACATACTACATGGCGCCATAATGTGACTATTTTTTCGTCTCCTCACACCATATTTCATAGACCATTTCATAGCCTACTTCACCCACATTTTGATTTGTCCGCAGTTTTTATTCATACACTTAAAAATATATATAATAGCATATAGATATATAGCAATATAAATACCACTTTTACAGTCCACGTGGATGGAGCCACGAGCAACAAATACTCTATTGGATTCTAACCTGATCTTGTTTTAGTTGTTATCGTTTTTAGCAAGTAATCACTTTTTTAATATCAAAAGGCAACAAACATTTTTAGACTAAAAATGTTAAAACCACCCACAATTAGTACAACAATATTTGTATAACACGAAGAATTCTTCCGTATGGAAATCGATCCCACAAACTTTAGTTTACCAAGAAGGCATCGTCGCAGAAATAGATAGCGGTTAGTTTCACTAATTGACAAGGTGAGTATTAATTTATTGTATTTGTTCCATCATCAAGTTAATAAGAAAGTAAATCCGGAACATTAATCTCATTTCTTGTCTCTACGGTCAAATAACTTCTCAACTAAAGTTACCTTAATAATATTTATTCAGAGATAGCTTAAGGGTGTTCCCGAATTCAGGAGTTCGATGCTCAGGTAATTAATACGAAAATTGAGTTTGAAATTTGATCGGTAATGCAATTAGACTGCACATTCAGATAGGGTAATTAATTTTGGTAACACGATGCTAGATTTGCTGAGGCATCATTATATAACTAAGTATGTAGGAATATTGTTGTTATTACTTTCTTTATTTATTTGTATTTTTTACATATAATTATAAACGTATCACATTCAATACCACAACAATGTTTTATTTTATTTTTCAGCTCCTTATAATAATATTTTTTTTTTTACTGATTTTTTTTCAGAGAATATTTTTAGCATAAAGCCCGTCTCTACCCTATTTTTGGGCAATAAAGATAAAATAAATAAATAATCATCCTATAGATAATAATAAATAAAAACATTTTTCTATCGGAAAATATTTTACGCGACACATTTTAAATCGAACGCACTCTAAAAACTCCCATCGGATTGCTCTAATACATTTTACATGAACTGTAGCACACATGACTGAACTCTGCATCAATACACACACACACACACACACACATAACATATAATATTGAGAAACGAATAATAGTACAATCAATCGTTCTCTCTTTAGTTTGGTTATAATTTAGATCTCTATAAATGTAATTAATTTACCTGCAATGGTTAAATATAGAAAAAATATTTGTTATGTAGAGTTGTATCACTGCAACTAAAACCATTTCAGCAAAGCTGTCCTACTTTTACGTATCATTACGATTTTTCTTTATATCTTTTGTAATAATCCCAATTGATTGAGAATACAACAAGGACAGTGATTCAAGTCGGCCTTGGCTTAGAGAAGTAATAGAACGAGTAGTATATTTACCTGCTACGTGTTTTACTGATATAGGAAATATTAGTTTTATTAAATTAATTTATCTTGCAATTTTTTATTTTCAATACTGAAAACAAAAGTACTATGTGGTATTTACAACTAAAACATTTAAGTAACCAAAATATATTATTAAATATTTTACAAATAATGTAATTATTTCAAAAGTATTATAATTTTAAGTCCAAACCATCCCAAAGAACAATACGACCTCGGAGACAAATAATAAGTCACGTCACTAGTTTCAATAATAAAGTTAGGACAAACAGTTGTAAGTTAGTAACGTCATTATATATTGCTCGTTACGTCGCTTCCGATCCGACCAATCAGGATGAGTTGCGGACATTTTATTGTATTAGATTTATTACAATCGCCGATACAATGCTACTTTCTCTTCAAATATAGTATCAGATCTTTGATTGAAGCTATACCAAATAAATAGATTAAAGATATTACATGGATTATCTCAAGAGCATTGTAAAAAGTGCAAAGAAAAAACTACGAAATTGATATCAGTCTTTAAATATGTGTCTGTATATTAGAAACTAAATGCTTATCATATAAAAAAAAATTAAAACAATAAAGTGTAGCTAGGTCAATTAGTGTACTAATATCGTATTGTGAAAAGACTGTTTGTATCCTAGTTCTCCCATTCGATTTAGTGGACGATCTCACATTTTTTTGGGTCAAATAGTGCGCTGTAGATTGTATAATGAAATGGGCACTCCTAAGAATTATCGTGTAGACGCCGTATATTATCAATAAATCAGAGGGTGTCGTAAAGACTGATTTAGAACGAACACGTGAGAACATATGGCAACAGTATTTCGAACTTTTGCAAAGTCAAAGTTTGCTGACCACCGATACTATGAATAATGTATAGTGTATCAAACATAACTGCGATGATATGTCTAAATAAAATAATAACTAAAAAATACTTTTTATTTTGTTACTTCTATTTTTTAACCTCAATTAGAAGTATTAATTAGTAAATTAAGAAAGTAACTAAATTTCTTGAGTCAACATCAAGCTTTTTATGTAACATACGACTTCTAAAACTATTTTCCAACATCTTAACAAAATGTTACATTACCGATATATTAAACTAAAAGGTGATAAAATATTGGGCAGCGCTGTGAGGACAATAAATCAAGTTCTTATATAACAGTGATATAGCACTTGTACGTGGGTTCTTATGGTATTCTAATTTAAGAGTTTACAGACGGTAGATGTGATACAGGTTCTTGTAATTTTTGGAGACTTCTAAATTCCTATTAAATGTTGAAGATGTACCTATCTACTTACGATTAATATCAGTTTAATGTCTTCTTTATTTATACTTAACAATGTAAGTAATAGTTTGTATAATTGTATGAATATGTTAAGTTTAATCATTTATTTGTTTGTTGCAGAGAGTTTCGTCTGGTACTGCAGCCTGACCCTAGCTCTGTGTTTGCGGAGGGTGTTCAGTTTCACTCTTCAGCAGGACCAATCGACTACAACACCGCAAATGTTTACTCAGGCAAATTAGAAGGTAATATGACTCTTTCTCACATATTATTCAGTAAATCTTATAAATTTATATAAATATAGCATGAAAATAAACCGATACGGACAGGGATTCGAACCCGCGACTACTGTGATACCGTCCCGTCGCTCTACCAACTGAGCTACCGTATCGCTGTCCGCATCGGTAAATTAAGCATTCTATATGTGGTCTTTATCGGGACGGTGGTTTTCATTCTATATTTATATAAATTTAAATAAGTTTAATATGGCTATACATGCTTAAAGATATTTTCAAGCATATCTTATAAATCTTTTTTGGGAAGAACTCTCCAATCAAGGAATTTAGAACTCTATCGCAACTCCTTGGTCTGCTTGCATCATTTTATAAATTGCTTAAGACATTTCCTATTTCTTATATTCATAATATTAACTTTGTTTGTATATCGCAATAGAATACAATAATTATAAACAAAATTGTATATAATTGACAAATTTGTTGGATGATCCTCGCTTTACATAGTGGGCGAAATTATTTACCAAATATGCATTGTTCAAATAGATTGATTGACATACAGACAAATTACAACTATGATAGCACGAATTAGTGATATATATATGAGATTCGGTGGTGATAGAATTGTCATGTATTAGTTATTCATGCCTGTGATGCGACATATTAAGTCAATTTACAATTTAATTAGAGCGTATGTTTGTGTTGATTACTTCATTAGTAGATTAGGTGATATTCAAGAATCTGAGATAATTAAACATTTGTTGGAAAATAGCAAGGAGATGTTTTGAATTAAAGGGGGCTTTTAAATAGATTCGTATATTTTTTTAGATGAGATTTATGTGTGGGATGCAAAGAATAGCTAAGATACAGAATAATTATATTAGAGGAAGTAGGCGTCAGATAAATTTTGGAGTCGAAGGTTAACTCAGTATGGATATTATTAATTCAGTATGTAACAAGAAGAATGCTAAATATTGACGTAGAAGAATATGTGGGACAAGATAGACCAAAAACAGATCGATGGATTGCTTGAAAGAGAAGATGAGTAAAAGAGTGGTGACTGTTGAGATGACGACAAAGTTGGATAAGGGCAGGAATGATGACGGTTTATACAAAGATAACCGCAGGCACTGTATATATTTTAATCAATTATGTATATATTTTATAAACCGTTAGAATGAAAAGCTTAACGTGGTTGTCTGTTAAGGGGATACGAAATTTTTTCACCCATCTAAAATGTTTCTCCATTTCGCACATAGCAACATCCTAAAGCACTGCCAAAATTATAGGCTGTCTGTCTTAAAGATAGTCACAGAGTTCACTAATTTCTCTCTCGATCTCTCATCCAAAGTTTAAACTTTGATTACAGGAATAGATAATGCGAACATATTAAAAGATTGGTTTTGTTTAATCATTTGATAGAATGTTATAATGCTTTAGTGATGAGGAAAGAGCTGGTGGTTTTTGGGCAGCACAAACAAATATTAAATCTGACTGTAATAACCACCTCAATTCGGATTACCAAATTTCTCTCATAAATATAGTATCTCTTATCTCTTTTTCGACTCTTATTATAAGTTGACGTAATTATCTTTAAACTCCTACATAAATCTAACCCTTCTTGAGTTGTCACTATAATAAATTAAACAGAAGAATAAACTTCAATATTGCGTTACAAACTTAATAAAATTTAATTACAAGGTGCGACCCATCTGGTACGTTCGAGACAAAGTGAATTTTGATGAAATTAGTTCAGAAGTTTAATGGAGTATGCTTCTTGAAAGTTTGACTTTCACTGTCTTCCGCGGCGCAACACACAAACTCATTTAAATAATAAATACCTGTATAATTATTCGTTTATTCGCTATGGTATGATGGGAAGCGTATTTCATAATTGGGTAGTATACCTTTGCATTGAGTGGGCTTATTTGATTTTTGTTTTTATTAACAGAATATATAATGTTTGTTTAATTATTGGATTATATGGAGGTTATGATAATATTATTTTTTAATTTTTCTTATGTGTAATATATTAATATATTATAATTTGCTAATAATAATAAATTAATTAGCTCTTAACTTGCTTTCACCCACAAAAAATAAAACATAAAATGGACACACGTCAAATAAATCACTATTAAATAAAAAACTGAATGTTTTACAGTTATTTTGTTTCCGCATTGCTGGTTTATCAATAAAATAAATGTAAAGAAGCTCGCGAGAGCTGTAATTATGGTTATTTATGGGCGGTTTCCAACCCTCCCACTTCCACTGCAAGTTGTGATTTTAATTCATTGAGTCCGGGGGCTCTTTGTACCTCAAATTTGTTTGTATAAAATATAGAAACCCATTAATTTTAACAACTACTACTTGGCTGTGATTTTAAGATCTATTTATTTAATTTGATTTCATGAATACTTTAACTATCTACAATAAATTTATCCATTCAATAAATGTAATTAAAGAATTTAGTTCAACACAATTCTCATATTTTTGTTCCAGGTGATGATTCCTCTCACGTATATGGTGTCATTACTAGTGATGGTCTTTTTGACGGGACGATATGGACACAAAATGAGGAATATTACGTAGAGCCTCTGTCCCGGTATAATGTAGACCATCCCTCCATGCACAGCGTCATATACAGAAGATCAGACGTCGAGCATCCTTACTTAAACAATGAAACTTCACACTGTGCTTCGCATTTACTTCACATGAAAAGCAAACACGGGTACGACGGAGAGCTGTTTAACTTTACTGATAGAGTTTCTCTTAAAAAATTACCATCCAGCAACACAACAGATGATTTGAAAACCGAAATAAATAGACGAAAGAAGCGTTGGCTTCCTGAAGACGAAATGCAAGACGACGAGCCAAAGAAGAATCCCGAATTACCTTTAGATTTAGACGTCCCATACACGAGTAATAGTGATCCATTTGATAAGTTTAGTACGAGAAAGCCAAAAACTAAAATTGATAAAAGTAACCTCATAACTAAAGTGCGACTCGATTCAGAAGAATCTAGACCGAAGCCAAAGACGCATGTAGAAGTGATAAAAACAAAAGCAGGTGTAGTGACAGTAAGTAAAGATGTAGTTAAAAAAGAACCAGTAGGGTACACTATACTCTCCGCAAACGCCAGCGACGACAACAGACATGTTAACAAACGAGCCACAGTGGACCCAAGAAAGACCACATGTTTAGTTTACTTGCAAGCTGATCACATGTTCTACCAAAGATATGGATCTGAAGAAGCATGTATCGAGGTTATGACGAGACATGTCCAAAAAGTGAACGCAATATATAAAGTGACAGGTATATATATTAAAAATAAATTATTTTTATAGCCAACATTCAGGTCATTCTAGAAATTAAATTACTTTTATGTTATTTTAGATTTTAATCAAGATGGAAAACCGGATAACATCACGTTCATGATTAAAAGGATTAAGGTCCACACGCTAGACGCCCTAAAAGATCCAGCTTACAGATTTCCTAATAATTATGGCGTGGAAAAATATTTGGAACTTTTTTCAGGTGAATAAATAATACCATTTTTTTCAAGTGCTAATTCGTGAAGTGGCATGTTATAAATTTATATTTTTGTATTTTTTCAGAGGAAGATTACGACGCGTTTTGTTTGGCTTACATGTTTACTTATCGGGACTTCGAAATGGGCACTCTCGGTCTAGCGTGGACAGGAGATCTTAAGAATGCTGGTGGAGTCTGTGAAAAGAATGGAGTAAGCCAAAGTTTCTTACCGAAATTCTTTTTATATAGCATATTTTTTTTTATTACATGTATATATATGTATTTTGTTTATATTAAAAAATAATCGAATCAAATATCTTATGCAATTCATATCTCGTATCTGTTTGAGAAAAAAAAAGTACCAAAATCTTTAAAAAAATCACTTCATTACCTATAAGTATGTAAAAAATCATAAAATTCTCGTGTAAAGTCTGTGTTATAACAAAATTATCTAGGATAATCTAATGGACCATTGACATAACCTTGCAGCACTACCGCGGCAGCATGAAGTCCCTGAACACGGGCATCGTGACGCTCTTGAACTACGGCAAGCACGTGCCGCCCGCTGTGTCACACGTCACCCTGGCACACGAGATAGGACACAACTTTGGATCACCGGTAGGTTATATTATATAAATCTCTAACATTTTGACTTCAGAAGTAGAGAAAAGGAATTTGGATGCAACTTTTGGTTGCGGGTAGAATGATTTTATTTTATATAAATCTTTTACATTTTGACTTAAGAGGTAGAAAAAAAGGAATTTGCACAATTGCTTAAGTTAAATGGGATATAGGTCATAGATTACGTTCTGGATTATCGATCAAACAAATTCGCCTTTCTAAAACAAACTGAATAATTGTAGTTTGAGAGCTGATGGTCAGCGTTATTAGTAGAATGTAACAAATATAGTTTACAGAAACTCTTTGCAGTTGCAAATTATTCTGTGTGTCTACTTTGTCATTTTAGTTATGTATTGCATTCCAATGTAGACACACAGGTATTAACTATACACAGGGTTATTTGTAATTAATTGGCCAGCTATTGCGGGCTGTCTCCCTACACCAATCCCAACAACATTTGTTCAACGACTTTATACAAATCATGATAAACAACAGAAAACAAACCAAACAAAAATAGTTTTACTCCCTCTGTGACTTATTACTCTGTATTTTGTAAGAAGTACCTAAAAGGTCAACGCCCGGGCGACATACCTATACTCGAGAGTTAATACCAGTTCAGACGCAATAAATTTTGTACGGGAAAATTAAAATTTTTAAAACCATTAATTGTAAAAATGTTCGTTATTACAGCACGATCCAGAAATGTGCACTCCGTTTGGTGAGGACGGCAACTACATAATGTTTGCTCGCGCGACCAGCGGGGACAGGAAGAACAACAATAAGTTCTCACCCTGCTCGCTGCGGGCCATCGACCCCGTCCTCAACAATAAGGCGCGCTCACCGAAGGGCTGCTTTACAGGTACCCAGCAGTTACTATTGCCAAAAACCAGGTTATCTTTACTTACTTCAGATCTGTCATGCTAATTACAGATTTATTTAAATATAGAATGAAAAATAAACGGATACGGGCAGAGATTCAAACCCGTGACTACTGGGAAACCTTCCCGACGCACTACCAACTGAGCTACCTTATTTCATACCCAGTAGTAGCGGGTTCGAATCCCTGCCCGTATCGGTTTATTTTTCTTTTATTTATATAAATCTGAGTAAGCTTAACATGGCTATGCATGTTTAGAAATATTATTAAACATTAATTACAGATTATAAAAAAATATATATTTTAGTCATTGTACATTCCATTCACACATGTAACATGTTCGTCTGCTTCCAGAGCCCCAGCCCGCAATCTGCGGCAACGGCGTGGTAGAGGAAGGCGAGGAGTGTGACTGCGGCTGGGCGGCGGAGTGCACGGACGTCTGCTGCCGCCCGCAGGCCGCCCGCCCGCACTACAAGCCCTGCACGCTCACTGAGCACAGCGTGTGCAGTCCAAGCCAGGTCAGACTTTATATAGGCACTTAAATGTTGCAGATCCCTTAACCAACATATCAGTATTCACTGTTACGTTGTAACTCGGTAACCTTTCTTTTTAATTCTTAATCGTAGGTTTCTCCTCAATAATGACAATACCTTCAAATATATTTTGAAGGCTATTTGAGAAAAATGATCGTTTAATTACC
Organism: Napeogenes sylphis; assembly: GCA_959347405.1. Classification (NCBI taxonomy): domain Eukaryota; kingdom Metazoa; phylum Arthropoda; class Insecta; order Lepidoptera; family Nymphalidae; genus Napeogenes; species Napeogenes sylphis. Next base: position 19,743,932 of record OY365788.1, on the reverse strand, counting down.
AGAGAATGATGATGTGATGATTGTTGATTGATTGTTAACCGCCCCCTTGGTCGAGTAGTTAGCGCAGATTACGTATTTACGTATCGCGACGTAAAGGGGCTCGGGTTCGATTCCCGGGAACACGCATATATATGTGATGAGCATGGATGTCTGTATTTCTGGGTTTGGTCGCTTATTAAATATATTCTCAGTATTTATATGTGTATTTCTATGTATTTGTATCTGTCTTACACCCTTAACACAAGCAAATTTTGCTTACTTAGGGGTTAGACCAATGTGTGTAATTTGTCCTGTAATATATTATGATTGTTTCCAGGGTCCATGCTGTACCGCCTCCTGTACGCTGAAGTTCGGTGACAAGTGTCGTTCAGACAACGGGTGTCGTGACGCCGCCCACTGCGACGGACGACGCGCCGCCTGTCCCAGCAGCAGACACAAACCAAACAGGACACGATGTGATAAGGAACTAGTGTGCTTCATGGGGGTACATCACTATTATATTTCTTACAAATATTATTAGGTTTTTATTATTATCATTTCAGATATAACATGTTTTTAAATTTAGTAGTGTGTTAGACTAAAGTACTGGATATTTGTTTGAATTTTAAAAATATATTAGCAATCTTTTTTTTTGTTTATAATGCATGAACAAAATCACCTGAACATTATACAAATAAATCTGCACTACCAACACTAATACAAATAATATAAAATGTACACAGAATATATATTTCCTATTCATTCCAGGAGTGCACGGGCTCCATCTGCCTGGCGTATGGTCTGGAGTCCTGTCAGTGCGCGTCCCGCAAGGAGGACCCTCGCTCGGCCTGCGAGCTGTGTTGCCGCAAGCCGGGCGGGCCCTGCGTGTCGTCCTTCCACTGGAACACGGCGCCCTACGACGTACCAGACATGTACGCCAAGCCAGGCACGCCCTGCAATGATTATAACGGGTACGTAAATAATATTAATATATATAATAATGATACCATTTACAATAATTCAATCAGAAAAAAAATATTAAAAAGTGTCATAAATGTTTATGAAACTTATTATGTAACATTTATTCTCAAATAAGGATATTGCTAATCCAACATCCACAGACAATTTACGTAAATTAACCTTAGTAAGAAATTAAATTATTTGATAAAGTATTTAATTAAATAATTGTACCCGTACCAAGGACAATTGTCGTAAATTTAAAATAAAAATAATAAATATATACAATTAAATATTGTGTCCTTGTTGTCCGTAGGTACTGCGACGTGTTCCAGCGGTGTCGCGAGGTGGACCCGTCAGGTCCGCTGGCGACGCTCCGTCGTCTGCTGTTGTCGGACGAGTCGCTGGCCGGCTTCAGGCGCTGGGTGCTGCGTCACTGGTACGCCGTGCTGCTCATACTGCTGGCCGTCATCGCGCTACTGGTGAGACCACTGTTAACAGTCATTGTTAATATTATTATAAACCATGAGCGTCTAATTTTCCGTTTTACAAAATTTTTTGTCTATGGTAATAATTTTACAAAAAAAAATAATTAGATAATCGCGAGTGTCAATAATTTTAATATAATTTGTTTTAAATTAATTAATTAAATAATTCCTCCCTTCAGCGCTGCCGCAGAGCTCTCGAGGTTCTCGACACGGCAATAGAACAGGCCGATAAAAACTAAATACTTGTTTACTTTCTATACATTTCACTCTTCATTTAATTGTAGTTAAGAGGTATTTTTGTATTACCACGAGTGGGCTAAAAAGGATACATATTGTAAAACGCTAATATTAAAAAACATGGTTTTTTATAGTGCTAGATCAATAAATTATACATTATAAATTATAATGCTATCCGTGTATATGTGCTAGTTTATCTACCATTCTTTTATCTAATAAGGTTATAATGTATACATTCTATCATATAATATGTTCTGTAGGTTGCTAGCACCCGCTTCTTCGGTCGTAACGCGAAGAAGATCAAGTCTGTCACCATCATCCACTCCTCCACCACTGAGACAGTCCGTCTCCCTGATGCCACTGACCAGGGACTCATCGTACATACTGCTGTTAGGTGAGATAATATTGACATTTCCAATGTTTGAAAATCGCCATAAAAATAATTAGCAATTTATTTAAGCCGTAATTTATATATTATATATATTTTACAATTAATGTTTCCCTTTGTCATTGTACCATCAAAATATTCTGAAACTATGTATATTTTATATTATAATCGTATATACATAATAAAAAAATATTTTTATTATTTTCAGGTCCAAGCTTCCTCTTAAAAAGAAAGTAGCTCTCAGAACTCGCGGCTACAGAGGGAAAAAGGAAATTCAGAAACAAGGAGATAAAGCATCTCCGTCACATAACATCAAGAAGAGAGTGAGTCATATTATTAAAAGAAACATAGTTACATAAGAATTAAAAAAAAATGTTTTTAATGTTAAAAATTTTAAATAATGTGACCATAAGTTTACATATTTTCAGAAGCCTAGCAGTTCACCAAAGATTGATGAATCACATAAAGAAACCACAGCCGTTGTAACAAACGCCGAGGGAAAGTCACCTAAACATGTAATTTTATCAAAACATAAAAACAAAGTCAAAAAACGCAAAGTAAAAGTTAAAAAAGAAACCATAGACTACAGTTCCATGCAGAAACATTCCTCCACCACTCCTCCCAAAGACACTGAGGCATTAACTAAAGTCCAAAAATGGCTTTTGAGTTCACCGCAACCTACTGCCATACCTAAATCTAAGTCAATTCCCGTAAGTCTTACTGAAAGAACCCATAGACAAGTACCGAAAGGTAGAAAAACACGACCGTCCAAAAGTGCAACTAATCTACTCTCGGGAGAAAAAGCGAGGCTACAAGTAGTTTTTAAACCTCCATTTAGGTTCAGTGTCAAAATATGTAAGAGTGATAAAACTAAAGTTGTGCTCGATAAATCATCTAAGTCTGAAGTAGATCGGAAGCGCCAAGACACTCTGCCGCAACCAACTTGCCCCGCCGACCCCGCCAAGTCGAACCCAAAGGTTCTGAAACCATCTACAAAGAATACAGACAATACTAGTATTTCGAAAACTGAGAAGAGTCAAGAAAAAGATTCTCACGGTTATGAAAATTTACTGCCGCGAAGTGCCAGTGACTGTAAAGTGGCAAAGAAGGTGCCGGATTTAAAAGTCCGGTCGGGACATAAAAAAAGTAATTCCGTGGGTCAAAAACGAGAAACTACTGAGAGTCGGCAGAATCTCATTACACAAGAAGACTGTGATAATGCACACGTTTATGAGAACGTGCTGTTGACCGAGGACGCCTTCGTCCCCAAGAGTTGTAACATGCCGCGACGTCAGACCTCCGCCGGCATATCGCGACAGAGTAGCTACGGACATCTACCTCGAGCTCAAATCCGCCCACATAGACATAGTACTAACAACGTAAGCCGCTCCAGGAACAACAGCACCAACGAACAGGAGCCCTTTTATAATATTATAGAGACGCTAAGAAGAGACAACGCGACCGGAGCCAAAGCGAACGCGTCCGGCACTAACACTAGCAGCTCGTCGGGAAGCAGTCGCGAGGGAGTGACGAGAGGAGTCGGCCGATCGTCGCGGCAGAACAGTCTAGTCGAGAAGCCATCTCGCTCTAGCGTAGGAGACGCGCCGAAGAAACTGTCACGGCAAGCGAGCGAGGTGGAGCTCGGAAAGCAGTCCGGTGATAAGAATTTCCGCGGCTTCCAGTTGGTGGTGGGGAAGGATAAGCTGAAGCGACAGCTGAGTGATAACGAACTGAGACGGTCGCGGCTGCAGCTGGCGATGCCGATGTCGGCCGGCGCGGAGCCGCGACGAGCCTTCTGCTGGAGCAAGAGAGCCAGCCTCGACTGCGAGGCTTCACTGCCATCACAGAGACACAACAAACGAACCACGTACACCTTCGGAGAACTCAAGAACACCGTCCCCAACTCCACCGAAGGTCCAGCCGTGGAGGGCATTCACATCTCACCGGAAGATTTCCTCAAAATAATTGACAATTAATCGTCCGGGAGTTAGTTTTGAACAAGTTATGCTAATCGTGTATATTGTCCTATACCTGCAGTGTATCTATTGGCTGATGTAAATATTGTATGCTTCTTAGTAATAACACGCGCCACTGAAACAGGCCATTGCTCAGTTCATTACTAACCAATGTGTTGGGATGACGTCATCTTATATTCATTATCTTATTAACTTGTACTGATTAAATAATATTATATGCAAATTACGATAACATTATTATTTTTTAAAAAGGTACGTAGCGTGATTTAGAATGAAAATGTTTAAGCTTCCAAATAAAATATTTTTGTAGTATAACATAGTTCTTAAGATATATTTATTAATTAAACATATGTAGGATAATAATAGTAATTCCAATAAAATCAATACACATCTTTAATATCTACAAATACCTCAAAGAATAATATTAAATGCAGCTAAAATTTAATATAATATTTAAATGTTCAAAATTCAATATTTAATGAAATATACATATATAATTATACTAATTATGAATTAGTTTATATATTTATGAGATATTATTTAAAGACTGGCAATGGTTTAGTTTCACTGTATCTCTAAAATCGAGTCTCTATTTTTTCTACATACTATGTACCTATTGTACAAATTTACTCTTATGTAAAGTGTTGATAAATAATAATTTGAATATGTTATATGTTCATATATATAATAAAATGGTTTGTCCGTGTAATCATTAAAGACAAGCTTTCTTGTTTCCATTGCGTAAGTGCTTAGTACAATAAAATTAAATATGTAGCGACGGTGACGTCATGACGGTGACGTCATGACGGTGACGTCATGACGGTGACGTCATGACGGTGACGTCATGACGGTGACGTCATTTTTATTTAAAAGTTTGCTGTCAATTAAAATGTCAATCTGTTGAAAAAACTAAACATGTATATAAATTACTTTGCACTAACATTCCTTCAAATAAATAATAATATTTCTATGAATACAGGATTCTATACATTAGTTAGTTATTGGGTTTTGCATATTATTTGTAAACGGTTGTGAAATGTAATGGCATTTTAGTTTGTAAATGTTTAGAATCCTTTATTTACTGAATTAAAATCGCAGTTATATAAAACATAATTTTACATAAGGATATTTTTCTATTAATTGGAATAACTAACTAAAACTATATCTCCAATGTGTTAACAAACTAAACGTCTGTTTTATGTTCTGCAGTATCTGGGATGGAATAATATTATTGATGTATTAGAATGACAATATTTATGATACATAACTGTAATTAAATATTAAATATAATTCATTGTAATTGTAAATATGCTATATAAGTACAAGATCAACTTATATTATTTAAGATAAACATTATTTTGGCATTTCTGTTGTAATTTAGAATATATCTTGTCATTAGTGCCAACTTTTAGTCTACGATTGGCGATGGTTATTATTTCGATATGATTTATATAATTAACTAAAGTACAATATTAGCTTAAAATAACAGATTTAATTAAGAAATGAGATTTAGTTTTCTATCTCAGATAGCAGAATGTATTCATTTATTTGGATGTTTGGGAATGCTTCGCCACAGCGTCTATGAGCTTCGTTCTAGGGAAGTAAGGGTAACCATAACGCTAGATATGTATTGTATAGAAATTTATTTCTAAGACGATACTAAGAGTATTGGAAGTGTTACAAATTTGTATTTTCTTTTTGTTTCTTATATATACAGGGTTATTTGTAATTATACCAACAACATTTGTTCAACAACTTTTAAAAATTAATAGTTTTTAATTTTTTTGTTTTCAAATAATAAATATGTTTGTTGCCTCTGAAATGGCATTAACTTTGAGCGTAAGCATGGCGCCCGGCACCTTTTAAGTACTTCCTACAAAATACAGAATAATAAGTAAAAGAGAGAGCTAAACATTTTTGTTTCGTATTTTATGTGTTGTTTATCAAGATTTGCACTAAGTCGTAGAACAAATATTGTTGAGATTGATGTAGATAGGCTACCTGCAAGAGGTGGCCCATTAATTACAAATAATCCTGTATAAGTAATAATCTTAATAAAGATAGTCGCTAATGTATTCGCCTCGGTGTGTAGCTCCGTGTCTTATGATAGAATATGAACAATTTGTATTTGTTTATTATTATTTTTACTGTCTATATCTAACTTTATTTCAGTATTTGGTATCACTGTCTATAGCTTACTTTGTTTCAGTTTTCAGTAACAAACATATTGTTGAAATAAAACTAATTTTACGGATTTAACTCGCGTATATTGAATTCAATTTTAAATTTACATTTTAAATCTAACCCATTTAAAATGTTTATTTAAAATTTAATTCAATATACGCGAGTTAAATCCGTAAAAATAGTTTTATTTCAATGTGTAGTACTCGTGAAAACCTTAGAAAACATATTGTTGTAATAAAGTTTAATTAAATTGCAAAAAAGGAAAAGTAAACCATTAAAAACTTTTTAATTGGTAATCAAATTTATCTTCATAAGATATATTGCTTAGTATTAAATCATTATCAAAGAAAAGATGTATATTTCTGTTTTATAAGAATTTCAGTAAATTCATTATTGATGTAAACATTTTTTAGTCCATAGGCGCATTAATCTATTTGAAATAGATTTTTCGTATGTTATACGTTGGTGTTTGTTTTGGAAACAAATAATAAATTATACAATCTAGTGGCAGTAACTATGCCTGCCCAAGATCTCAGTATTTGTTCCAAGTGCCTTATGAACAAATCGATTAATTCCTACATGCATTCCATTAATTTCTTTTTTATGTTAATTTTTTGCAAGCTATGAATTTTTCATTGTAATCTATAAGTATTAAAATACGTATTAGACATTTATGTTTCAGTACTTAATAATTAATCTGTGATAGGATAACGTCAACTTTTATTTTTTTATTTTTTTTTACAATTCGTGAAAATTAAATTGATGTTATGTAAAATAAATGCAAATTTGTAATAAATTCATTTTCTAACATTTACTATTTTTTCTGTATTTTTTAAAAATAAAAGAATCCAACACAATTGATTGTACATTTTTTTCAATACAAAGGTATTTTTCTTACAAAAACTCCAACACTTTGAAATAATCGCAAAAAAAATACACGAACTACACCCACATTCGAAAACACGACTCGTGAATCATACCCAAATTTAACACAAAATAACACTAGACAAGTCAAATCTCTCTCAGCAGTCGGCAGTTAGTACTTAGTCGTAACAAGGGCACGGCAAGAAGCCATTTACATATTTAAATGCATTAACCTAATAAATTCAGGAAAACTATTTGATTTTATACATATTAATATAAAAACTTTTTCATATCTATAATTCTCATTTCTAGATATATGCTGGCTGTATACATTAATTATAATAAATTCTTAAAAAGTTTGATTTTTAAAAACCTCTTTTGTTTTAACCTATAATGCTTGTAAATAACTTTGACACTTACAATTACATTAAAATTGCACGCATGGTTGGTTTATTGCGTTATATTTCCAAGGGATGGCACCTATACGTTACAGCTTACACTATGAAGATTATTCCGAACACTTAATGTCTAGATTCGGAAAACTTTTGCAAATGCAGTCGTTGGTGGACATGACGCTTATGTGTAGTTCTCACACTTTGCGCGTACATAAAGCTGTATTGGCTGCTAGTAGTGCTTATTTTCAAGTGAGTGTACAATTTATATATTAAAGACATGATATGGACTAGTTTTAAGCTACACCTACAATTGCTTAACATATTTATAAATACGTAATAGATATTCAAATCAAAATTATTACGATTTTTGTCACAACTTCGCAACACTATTATTATTTATATCGCCTTATTTATTTTTATTTACCTCGATCCTAAAGGAAGTCCTACAAAAACAAACTGGAGAACCACTAATTATTTTAAAAATGAGATTCAGTGTACTGAAATGTCTGGTAGAGTTCATGTACTGTGGTAAGACTCAATGTCTAGAAGAGAACCTGGACGAATTGGTATCCGCCGCACAATTCCTGAAAATAAAAGGTTTGTCCAAAGTTACCAAAGAAGGCCTCGGAATTACAAATCATAGTAAGTTTTTATAATCTCATAACGGTTTTAAAGCAATTATATTTATTTGTATTTTCATTTAACATCAGGCAATAATAAACTGCGAAGATAAAATATTTAAAAGTTAGGTATAAGACTTAGGTATAAGAAAAGAAAAAGAGGTTCATAGGATAAAGTAGTAATCATTAAAAACATAATTAACTAGAATATTAATAATATATTTGGTTGTAAGGTGAGTTACCAGTGTTTACTCCCCCGGTTGTTATAAACCGCCCGCCCCAGTCACTTATCGACTTACATACACAGGTATTTATTAACAATTTATCATTTCCTAGGTACATTCTGTAGTAATAAACGTATGTAGGACGTTATAGTAGAAATAGTTCAAAGTGAAACAGCATCAAATGCATGTAAAATTTAAATTTAAGGAGAATGTGGACCCGAAGCCTCAGCCAACATTGTCTTCAACTCCCAATCAGCCCGTGGACAACATGAACAGAACTAATAAGGTCCTTTTAATATTTAAATAAATTAAATACATTCAAGACCTATTGATATAAGGGTTAGGAAACAGATAGTGGTTGTGGGTTCGATTATTTTCCGGGAGCATTTTTTATGTGATTTCCGGATTTTTATTCCGAATCTGAATGTACCTACTTTGTATCCTTTCCTGTGACACAGGGATTTAGAACCTTAATCTTTAAAGAGGTAGTTTTTATTTCTGAAATTCCTGTTTTTGACATTCTACTTATTGGAATGTATATACATGTAGGTACAATGAAAATAGTATATTTAAGTTTTAAATGGATTACATATTAAACATAAAAACCAAAACGTAACTTCGCCCTAGGACATGGTAGTGCGCATTCCCTTCGACATTGAGGGCGGCGCGGGCGCAGACTACAGCGACCCGCGCGCCCGACCGCGCAGAGGGAGACCTAGCTTCAAAGTAACCTTATAAATAATTTAATATTTGATACTTATATAATACTTTTTAGGTATTTCAAACATAATCATCTCTAGCATAATTTCAATTCATCCACAATAACGAGTCCTCCATCCTAAATTATCTTTTAGATATTCAACATTTAGTAATTTGTATGAAGTACTCAATTGTTCCAACAACTTATTTTATATGTAGCGTCCTCTGTCGTGGGAGGGCGCGGGCGGGGCGGGGGGCGCGGGGCTGGGGCGCGCAGCCGAGCGGGCGCTTCTGCGACGGGAACAGGACTCGCGCAAGGCCATACACCACCTCAAACATCTACAGACTAGGCACATGCAGGTGGGAGAATACATGGTAATGTTCAAATAGAGGGTACAAAATAACGTTTATGACCCTTTCAATCACGTATTTTTCTTTTAGGATTATATGGACCGGGTGACACTATCGCAGGCCGTCAACAGTATTTGTAACGATGGCTCGTCTAGTTACCTCAACATGGACAGTGACCTTTTGTACATGGATCAAACGGTTTCTTCAAATTCGCTCGATCCTACGATCCCCTACTCTAAAGATCATTCACTAGGAAACGAAACAATAACGTCGAACTATTCCACTGCTGTGACTGCTACTGCCAATAACACGACGAACAGTGGAATTAACACAGCTATGTCTCAATACGTGAATGCCTTGAAGAATGCCGGTCTACCTACAGACCTACCAATACTTTTTGAATCTGGAGACGGTTCGTATATTAACGTCAATGAACAAGTCCTTCTCGACATGGTTCAGAGCAGTGAAATACAGTACGAAGTTATAGAACAACCGAATATAATTGAGAAAGTCGCAGACCCGAGTGAAATCAAGAGCATAGATGACCTATCAAAGTCTATAGAGCGTGGGGAAATGTTAATGGGGTCCAAAAACTACCCCACCTGCAGTGATTTTGACAAGGAAAGCGGCGTACATGAAGATACCATCAATAGTTTGAATGCTATTTTACCTGACAATCTGGAATCATTTGGAGATCAACAGAATTATGTCGTGTTAGATAAATCTCTTCAAGACAGTCGAAACACGATTGATCATGACAGTGCCAATGATTTTTCGTGTATAGATAACGACATGCAGTTTTTTACCAAATCGATGAGCGATGACGTTAAAAAATACTATGAGGAACAGCAACTAAATGATGCGACCACCTCATTAGATACAAGTTTTAATATGTCGCTTCTAGACCCAAAACCGTCTCATTTAAGTGACAATATGAATCAATCATATAATTCAATAAATGGTGATGATATGAAAAGGAATGTTGATTGTTACGATTTTAGCTTACAACTACCACACGCGGCTGATTTTAAAGAAGATGCTCTTGACTGCTTAATGTCAACACCGAGACGAACTGACAATCAAGACAATTATATTGACGATACATTAGATAAAAGAGTACAAGAGAGAGATGAAATTATTAAGGATTTGATGAATATTGAAAGCAAAATTGCAAGCGAACATGTTGATAATAGCATCAAAAATAATGAAAATAAGGAGACACCGAGCACTGATTTTGATATAAGTAATTCCATTAAAGAGAATAATGACTTTTCAGAAGTTGAGGGTAATGATCTACATTGGAACTTAAGAAACGAGACCAATAATGACAAAAATACTGAATTTATATCCACAGATTTTATGGAAAATCCGCCACAAGCTTCAGAATCAGTGGAGGATATAGATGAGCCACTTGATGCGGTTAAATGGAAAGAGACAGATGAAGAAGCCACAGAGAAAAATAATATAGATAATAATGACATGCCACCAACTCTTAACTCTGTCGAAGATGATATACCATTTGCAGTTGGACTACTGCCACTGAAGCAAGTACAAGCAACAGAAGACGATAGTACATTAAAAAGAAAAAACGTTCAAGATATGGATGTTTTAGACAATGATGCTAACTGTTTAAAACGTAAATTAAAATATAAGAAACATAGATATTAATCTTTGAATGTAATGAGATGGAATATACTATAACTATATTATTGTTTTTCTTTTTAAGCAAAATTAAATTAATATTGACCAAGAAATAACTCTAAGCGTGTATATTTCATAAATTGCAGATAGACAAAACCATTTTTTTTTCCAAAATAAAAATATAATAATCTTTAATTGTTTTATTAAACAATAGTTCTTTACAAAAACTAACTTCTATGGAGTTGTTTGCTAATTTTCATGTACCCTCAGGCATACAAATACATGTACCATACAAATACAATTATCTGTAATCTGATAATATTATAATGAGTATATCCCACCATTTTCATATACAATTTGGAAATTGTGAGTTAAGCGTGTTTTACTAATTATATTCCATTTGTTGCCAAAAAAAACAATGGAACTCGTGGAAATGCTTTGCACTCCTTAAATATGCTTATTTCAAAGTTTTCACTTTAGGTGTGACACCTGTGAGAGCAACTAGCTTCATCTAAAACTCATCATACAAATTGTATCTGGTTGACATTTATTCACATATTGTTAAACAATTTAAACATTCACAAGAAATTATTTATATATTCAGCAAAATCAGAAATATCTTATCTCTATAAATGGCTCGGATTGATAGCTTGTCAAAAACAATTACAAATATAAAAATCAATTTCATTCTTATATCTACACAAATTCTTATATGAGAAATATACATATTATTTAATTATTTAAGTCAAAATCAGAGATTCATTTGTCTTGTTATGGACTTAAATTACACTTATTGTCAATATTTTTACCTGAAATATAATTGAATAACTTTATATAAAATTAAATGCAATGTTTTAGAACAACACAATAAATAAACAATAATGGCCGGATGAATATCACAAAATAATGCAATAAAATATAAATCATAAGAATATAAAGATAAATTGTAAACTTCAAGACATATAAAAATACTTTAGTAAATGGCTCATTAAAATAAGGAGTATCACTTACTTCTATTTCTTAGTTAAAAAATAAACTGTAAATAAAAATAGATAAAATCAGATATTTCTTTGAGATTTGTTGTGATGTTGTTAAAGCTGCACTTCTAACATAATATCCATACGCATCACTATGATAGTCTCCCATTTGGAAAGTGATGGGGGGAGAAGACATCCTACCATCTCCACCATTGGAATATGCCAAAACTCTCAAGTTATATGACTTTCCTGGTGTTAAATTATTGACATATGCTTCAAGTTTATGTTCCACGGGTATTAAAGTGTCATTAGCTGTGCTCATATCCTGATCGATTTCCCACACTCTGACCTAAAATCACAAAAACATAAAAACATATTAGTATTATAATAAATTGGAAATTTGAATCTCTTCAATGTTGCCATTAAATACCTTGTAACCAATAAGCGGTTCTTCTTCTTCGGTAGGTTGCACGTATCTCCACACGACGCGTACAGTACTAGGGTTGACGGCCCACACATTGACAGATGCAGGGGGCTTCTGAGGTGCCTTCCGATATGTACGCTCTAAATGCCGCTCACTCTCTGGACCTTCGCCCGCTGAATTAAATGCCATTACCTAAAAGAACAAATATAGTTATTAAATCTTAGAATCATGTTGACAACATTACTCTTATGTGAATCATATGAAACCTTCTCCTGAGATAAATAATCCTTACCTTTACGTAATAATATGTGTCTGGTTGTAATCCAACAATAAGGGCCCAGTTGCGTGTTGTTCTTGATAAATAATATATACACTCCTCTTCTTTGTTAACTTCTTTCCAATATTTAAGCCGGTGGCCTATTAATTTACCACGCAATCTCTCACGCGACTGGTCAATAGGATTCCAGGTTGCATTAAGAGCGGTAGAGTTGAATGACCGTGAGAACATTTGCTGGGGAGCGACATGAGGCATATCTTCTGCGGAATAAATTGTAACTACCTCACTCTCTGGACCAGCACCAATATCATTGAAAGCTTGCACTTTTACATTATATGGAGTAAAAAAGTACTCTATGGGAATGTGAACCACGTGCATTCCGACATTTCCATATTCCTTAAGGGATAATGATTGAAATTCAACTTCTGTATTGTTACGACGCCAAAATATCTTGTAATAAACTCCTGGACCGTTTTGCAAAGACCGTGGCAAGGGACTCCATTTGATGGTAAGATCGCCAATTTTTCCACCACCACCTCCGATGTTGAATGGAGCTTGGTAAGGCTTATCAGGTTGAGTGGAAAATTGCGGACTAGGTGAAGAAGGTTCTCCTATTCCTAGACTGTTAACTGCTTGTACTCTAAACTCATACACAGACCACGGCATAAGGGTGGTGGCTACAGAGGCACGTTTGCGGCCATTGTATCTGTCGATTTCAAATACATTTGTAACACTTTCGCTCAATAAAAACCAAGATGAATTCCATTGAGTGCGTCCTGTGACAACATAATTTGTTATGGGACGGCCATTTGGATTGCTATCAGTCCATTCCAGTGTGACAGAGGATTGCTGAATATTGGAAACTTGTACACCTCCTGGAGATCCAGGCGGTCCTTCTACACGTAACTGGGTACGAGTGGAAATGCGACCTATTGCCGATTTTACAACACATTCGTACTCCCCTACATCCGAAAGACTTACGTCAAATATCGTTAATTCGCCTCCATCTATTTTTATTCGTTTATCTGCGTAAAAGTCGGCAGCTTCTTTCATTCTTATTCCATTATGATTCCACAAATAAGCCGTGTCTAGTAACGAGTCAATTTCTGCATTACAATGTAGAAAAATAACTTGACCAACCTGTGCCGTCATCCGTTGTGGTAATCGTTCAATAAACCGAGGTGATCTTAAAATTATTAACCGACCCCGACTTTCATCAGTACCATATTGATTCTTTGCAACACAAGTGTAGACACCCTCATCATCTCTAGAAATTTGTCTTATGATAAGATTTCCATTCTCTGTTATAAACCTCTTACCTCCAGCTCCTATGACAATATTATCTTTTTTCCAAGTAAATGTTGGCTTGGGAGCAGCTTCAGGATTACACCTAAGAGTTACATTTCCACCTTCCGATCCATATGTTTCAGATTCCAGAGGATTTTTTTTAAATGACGGTTTGAGGGATAGTACCCTTAGCTGACCAGATGAATACTTTGCTTTCAACTGGTTCTTTGCTTCACATTGGTACATCCCTGGATCTCTAGTTGGATCTAAATATTTTATAATCAAAACATTATCTTGTATCACATACCTGTCTCTATCTTCATTTTGCAGTGTATCCATAGACAGTTTCTGACTATTCTTCCACCAAGTATAATTAACATCAGGAATTCCAAATGCTTCACAATTCCAATGTAGATTGCCTTTGTTATCCATATGTTTATCGGTTAAAGGAATAGTGAAATTGGGCTCAGCTTGCACTTTAAGGAAGACATTATTTGAAATATGAGCCCTGTCATTACGAACATCACAAATATACTCGCCTTCATCTTCTACAGCAACATTGGCTATAGTCAAGACACGGTTAAAATTGCTCAAATATGCTTTCTTGGGAATACCACCATTTTTTCTTGTCCAATTGTAAGAAGGAACAGGGTATCCAAATGAAACACATTCTAGTCTTACTTCCTGCCCAACTACTGGCGCTTCAGGAAAAACCTTTGGAAAATTGTTTGGGAATTTGAGTTGTTGGTAATCTGAATGTGGGTAAACCTTGAGAGTAAAGAAAGGACCGTTCCTGCCTGCATCAGATACTTTACTCATGGCATTACAACTATAGTTTCCCCTATCAATAGTCTCCAAGGCAGAAAAATATAGACCACCATCATAGGACACAAAAACTCGTTTATCTTCTTCTACAAGGTTAGGAAAATAGTTACGCGCCCACAAAAGGTTTACTGAGGGGTAATAAGACGGAGGGTCGCAGTACATTACCATACCCCAATATTGTTTACCACTCTCAGTGGACCGTTGTTGATTAAATTCTCTTATAAATCCAAAAGATAATCTTACAGATTCTGACCTAATTGTACCAAATTTGTTTGTAGCTGAGCAATGGTACTTGGAATTATCCTTATCTGCATCTGGGTTGTATATCATAAGAGATCCTCCGCTTAATATAAATCTCTCATCTACAAGTGGATCAATTTCTGTGAATACTGGACTGTCTACTTGATAATCCTCTCTGAACCATTTATATGTAGGAGCGGGGTAGCCTCCTGCTATGCATGTTAACTGGACATAATGATTTCTTAATGGATCATAAATAGTGTCAATTGGTTCCTTTATGAAAAACGGACCTCTGGGTATTCTTTCAGGATCAAATGTATCCAATCCATATGTAAAGGACCTTTGTTCTTCTATTAAATAATGCAATCTTTGAGTTTGTCCTTCACAAATAAAATGAAAGTATTGTGTTCCTTCAACAGCTGCTAGACCCCAGCGACCATCATCATGAGAATATCTATACACTAAGTAGTCACGGGGTAATATATTATAACTGGTATAAGTTAGTTTTCTATCATCAAAGAAAGCATTTTCTAATCCTGTCAGTTGAGAACCATCAGCGTCATTAGACCAATAACCTGGAGATTGCTGATGAGCTCCTATATACCAGGACCCTTTCTGTGGGTCCAACACCATCAAATGTGTTACTATAAAACCATGCTCTTCTGGACTGTTTACAGATGCTAGATCTGCTTCATAAGCTTGACAAATTTTGCGAGCTTCATTTCGGGGACGGTCTGGTGATTTAGTAAAACGATAACACGATTCTCTATAACGTATCCAATTAGGAGGACACCGGTAGCGTTCCTCGTAGTCTAAACCTGCGTAATAAGTGGCCGTATTCTGCGGATCCACCTCGTCTTTTCCACCGTAAACATCAGAACTTAAATTGTCTTGATAAAATGAGCTTTGAACTGTTTGCTGTCTGTTAGCATAATCGTTTCCATTGACTGGAAAACTGCCATAGGGAACTTGAGAATTTGGGAGATACGAAGTTCCATTCTGGTTGCTATCTGTTTGATACGATTGCTGGTAATTAGGATTAAAAGCAACTGATTGCTCCAAACGTTGGCCAAAAACACAACTGAATATAACTAAAACAAAAAGTGAAAATTCCTTCATGTTTTGTTTACACAATCACACTTATTTTATCTTTAATATGCATATAAGACTTTAAAAACCATTTGCGTTTTGTCTTAAGTATATTATTTTTAAAAAGTTATTCAAAAAATACAAAATAAATACACATATTCGTTTGAATACTATACGTTAATTCTGTACAGTTAAAGATCCGCCTCGCCCAAATATTGTCATTTAGAATCATATATATTACTTAATCTGTGGTGACTGGTGTAGTACAATAATATATTGTGTATAATGTGCTCTGTGGCCACATCATAGTCTGTAATCCACATTGTATCCTATAAAAATAATATAATCATATTCGAAAGATCGTATTAATTAATACCATACAGCATCTTACAGCACTACTCGTGGTTTTATATTATGACACTTTAATTATTAATTATAAATATGGCCCAAAATAGCTAGTCAGCGTTGTCCTCGTGTAAGAGATTTCGTACATCTAATTATTATATAAAAAATATACATATATTATTTTAATAATTAGAAAATGTCACTTTTAATGTTGATCATTATCAATAACGGTACTGTACTGTAGTTGTGATAAATAACATGTAGAGTACATGCAACTGTACATAAGATTCAATCTTATATCTATTCTAGTACCAAATAACCTAGTTTAAATGACGTTAATTTTAATTAAATACTGGTATATTCCAAATTATTAATTTTATTTACAAAATAATTTTATTTTTTATCACCATCTAACTAAATGCAGTCTACTGCGGAACGTAGCTTTTTATATGCCTGAATTAGTGTATGTTGTTCCCAGTGCTTCGGGGTGGTGAGTATTACAACCCGGCCTGTTCTTTAAACGAGCTATTGAGTAAGATAGTCCTCGCAAGAATAGGATATATAATGTATAAATCGGGCATCTACGTTTAGCACTGAGCGAAATTTGAAGGGGATATTATCACTCACTCAATACTATTATAACTTAAATATTATTTTTTAATTTCGGATAGTATTGTAATAATCTCTCAATCTTCGTAATGTGTATTACAATTTTAAAGTTATGTAGTAAAATTTTGCTAACAATTATTACCTACTTAAGGTTTATATTTAGTTCAAAGATTCAATTCTACCAAAGTCCAAAAAATATAAAAAAACAAAATCAAACGTAATAAACAATCAACAATATTAACAAAACAATTATGTATTCGAATATACACTGGAAGTACGCGGGGAGACGTATCGGTGCGGAGAAGGGAATGCAACCGGAGAACCAATGGGTCTCTCAAATACCTTAATTTGTAAATGTACCTACTTTAAAAATGCAATTATCCATTCACAAAGTAGCATGTTTTGATTGATTTCGTTCTTGGGGCGAGGATGAGCACTTGTATAACTTTCGAGGAACACCTCACGGCTGTTTAAAGAACAATGCTTTTGATGCCACATCAAACAAGATGCAACTGAATCACTTACAAACCAGAAAACTGACTCCGTACCGCGAACAACGGTGCGTCCAGCCATGGAGTCCTTCCTATATACTGAGTTTCTAAAACCAGGCGAAGTATTACTTCATAAAGCTTAATATATCTGTACCCACTTACTATTTGGAAACTTGCTTTTGGGTCGTAGAGATCAATTATTTAAATGTCGTGTATTGCCATACGTTAAAAATTTTTGAGGTCTAGTCACACTAGCCGTCTTCCTAGGCATATTGTTAGTTGGCCAGTACATGGAAGATAATAATGTGGTACCTAGTCACCAAGTGAATTGGTGTTTCATTGTCCCATTATAACAACAGAAATAAAGAAAATCCTCACGGTGTCCAACAATAAACAGATACACCGTGAGCTTGAAGCTATTCAAGTTTTACTTTTCAGTTTGACCAACACTTCTGATAACTATCTAAAAGTCTTACCTTGTCCAAATAATGATTAAATATAAACTCATTATATTTGCAAATTCACTAAATATCTTACTATAAATATGTACCAGCCTTTGAGATAATAGGCTGTCTAGCTTTCCTTCAAAATAGATCTAAGTATAAGAATTCATCTAGTTTCGACTGCCCTTAATATTGCGAGAATAAGTACTCCAGATTATTATTATAACTTTGTCGGATTTTACAGACATGTTCGTATCTCCCTATAAGTAGGTTTAATAAATGAATAAAAACTAAATTCATTGATCACTTTCTTTATTTACCAGTTCATTAACAAGAAATAGTGTGTCAATATTAATAATACTTACACTGAAAGTTACACTTATAACGGACAGTTTATTACACAGTTGAATTTTGAAAGCTACAGTTTTTTATATAACCTCTTTATACCCATTAAAAAATTCTGACCAACATCCGCAGACAAAATTATTCTTCTAATATTATTTCATCACAGATCGATCATGTACTTCTTCGTTTAAATCTCGATAAAGAAATGAGATAGGGCGGAATATATTTTAATAATGGAATAAAAAACTGCTTCACACATCTCGAAATGCTATTTTTTATACTGACTGAACCTTAATGTGATTCAATTATTATTCAGATTCGAAATAAGTTAAAAAAACATTTGTTTACATTTTATTATATTTATGTACAGAAATTATTTGATGATATTTATAAAAACTACAATTCAATAAAATTTTCTAATACCATAAGGGACTGTATAAATAACAACATAACTTTTTTAAAATAAAAGAATAAATTGTACAATAAAATATTTCAGGCAGACAAATATTGGCAAACATAACAATAAACAAAAAATATTTTTAGTTCCTAAGATACAATTCAGGAGAAATGATCTAACTTAGCTTTAGCATAGCATAATCTCAGATGGAAAAACAAAACTTATTTAGAAAACGACAGCACTGAACAAGATTGTATGAAAATATATGCAATTTCATTTGTTTATATACTCAGTGGCGTTACAATAGGAGATTTATTTTATTTGCCGTCTATAATAAATAATTTTATTAAATTTTGGGACGCATTTTAAATCAACTAAACTACAAATTAGGGACACTTCGTTTTCAACAAAATGTTTAGTCGACTGCAGCGCGCCGGACGTATACTATTGCACACTAATAATAAGATTATGCTTTAATATCTTAAATTACGTGGTAACTATAACTTCTTATTTTATATCATTATACTATAATTGCCGCAGTATATTTAAATATGTCTAACTTATTTCATAAACACCGTACACCAATGTTAAATAGCACCCTTGAAAATATAATTATAATACATTAAAAGCAAAACATTTTTTACATTTGCAATACATAACCTATTTACAATATTTACAGGTAACACGACGACATCCACTCGCTTCAAGCATTTGCGTGACAAATAAATTGAATGCGAAACATGGCTGCCTTATATTACACAAATATATTATTTTGTTCCTAATTGAGATACATCTTTCTTTTTTACAATAAATCAGTCGAAGTAGATTTAAAGATCGCTTCGTTAATCTTATACCACAAAATCTTAAAATAATATTATATATTTTACGTAATTTCTACTCTTCAGTCCGAGATCAAAAAATGTGACTTATAAATCAATTCCTCTTATCGGGATGGACTGGATAAAAAGGTGATCTCAGGGTAATCTCCAGTACATTGTGATGTAAAATGTTTTCCAAACCGTTTAATTCATTAATCAGATCCCACGAGTGTGGGACTAATGTCAGCTGACGAGAACGGTTTCTATCTTGAGTAGTTGTCGCAACTTGTCAGTGACTCGTATGAGCGCGACCTTGGAGGCGCGTACGTTGACCTTCTCCCCCACGCACAGCAGCTGGTGGCACTGAGCACGCTCCAGGAACTCCTGGGTTCGGATCTCGCGCAGCAACTCACGCGGCGACCCAGACCCACAGTGGATTTGTTTTAGTAAGCTGTCTTTTGATTTTATCTGTAATAAAGAAATACGTGTTATAATAGAGTAATTAATAATAATAATAATATAAGAGAAGTTACAGACATTGATCTAACCCCTAAGTATGCAAATTATTTGCTTGTGTCAAAGATGTTACACAACGATACAAATACATAGAAATACACATTATAAATACTGAAAATATATTTAATAAACGACCAAAGCCAGAAATACAGATCTATCACTACATACATGCCTGTCCCTGTCGGGGATCGAACCCGAGCCCCATAGCGTCGCTATACGTTAGTTAATTATATTAAAAATAAATCTGATTATGTATACTGTTATATTACAGCAAAGTTCGTAATAAATACCTGTAGAATGTTAGTAATGTCCTGTAGCAGGCACCATAGTCCGTCGGCCGGCTGTCCGGTTGCGGTTCGTAGGCTGTAGAAAGGTGGTAGGGGTGTCTCCGTGCATTGGATCTCGATAGTGGAGTCCGGGGGCGGCGGCGGGGACGCGGGGGGCGGAGACGACAGCGGGTCGCAACCTAACTCCTCATGATCTATTAACAAAAAAAATATATTATTTTGGGTTCATTACAATTTATTGGCAAATTTTAAGTTCGTGCCTTACCGATAATCTCAGCGGGTGTTGGAAACTTCCAAGGTTCAATGGCACGTCCTTGAATATCAGCTATATATAGATGCAACAACATCGCAGACTGTCCTTCCGCTAACTCTTCCGGTGTTTGTCCGGCATATGTTCCTAAAAGTGGATCAGCCCCATATGCCAGTAGCAATCTTATAACTTCTACGTGGCAATTCTCACAAGCTTCGTGAAGTGGTCTGTAATAATTATTTTTATTAAATACAAAAAAATAACAAATCAAACAAAAATATTTCATTTTTTTTTAAATTAGGTACCTTATTCCTCCTTGTGCTGCAGCCGAAACATTGGCTCCATATTGCAAAAGAAGTCTAGCTATAAGTACGTGTCCCCTAGCTGAAGCCACGTGTAAAGGAGTAAATCCGGCATTGTCCTTAGCTGACGGATTTGCTTCCATTTTCTCTAAACAGTAAGCTACACAATCCTGAAAATAAAAATAATCATATATATATTGAAAATAATGAGTATCATTAAATTTTATGTATACAATAACGGAAAAACCATACTCACGGTAAAACCAAGTCTCGCAGCTCGATGTAAATGACTTTCCCCAATGCTTTTATTAATAATCCAACTCTTGATTTCTTTTTGAATGTCATGAACAGACTCTGGGCTTGGTTTTGGTGCAGTTCGACGTATTTTAGGAGCATTATTTTCTCTTCTTATAATCTTTTTTTTCTTTCGTATATAATCAAAACCAGAACTAAATTTTCTTCTGCCAAAAAGTCGCTTTAAGCGCCTTTTAGTATTAACCTCTGTTGTACCCGGTGTGTTGGTGTCTTCCTTACTGTTGTCCTTCCCATCAGTTGAGGTAGTGACATCTTTTTTTAATTTGTTATTAGATAAGTCTTTTCTTCTTTTATGAGCAAAGGATTTCATTAAACTATTTCTTTTCTTCAAGCGCATGAGTCTTCCTTTAGCATCATTTGTTTTCAAAGATTTAGTACTTCTAAGTCCATCTCTTATAGAGCTAGATCTTCGCTTTATCTTATCTTTCATAACTTTCTTGGACTTTAAGTTGTTCTTGGATTCTGGCTCTTGTTTAATTGAAATGCTTTGTTCTTCCTCTTTGTCAATTATCATTTCATCTCTACAAGATGTTGGGGGAGCGGACGCTGGTCTGTCATCACCAAAAATTTCTTTAATAGTAGCTCGTTGCTTTAATACTCTACTTTCAGTACGCGTCCTAGACTTTAATACCACAGGAGCAAATTCCTCAGTAGCACCTATTAGACCATCTGTGTCTTTAATAAATGCCGTTCTAAACATAGTAACGGTTTCTTTTCTAAAAGCACCCAAATAAAAAATCTCCTCCATAAATTTTTCTTTTTTTGCACTAAGACTACTTTTATTTCCATTTTTTAGTAGGCCTAAGCTTGGAGTAGGTAGTAGTTCAGCAACATTTGATGTTTTTGGTATCATTTTTGGTGTTTTGTCATGGTTGTCCTTATTTTTTTTTTTGGACTCTTCCCTTTTCCCACATTTTTGTATGAGAACATCAACAATAGAGTTCCTTTTTTTATTGGACTTAGTTGCAGAAAAAACTGTGGATGTAGAAGCTTCAGAATCGTAATGCAGTTTATTGAAAGCTGAACAGCTGGAGTTAGAATCAAGATCACTATCATGTTTATCAGGTCTCCTGTATAAGTCATCTGTAGCAGCCGAAGGCGCTGATGATGGAGCAGGTGAAAGGGGAACGGGATCCAAATCAGGCAGCGAAGTAGACCCACGTTGCAATTGTGTCACGGATCCCTTAACAAAGGGGCCACCGGAACGACCTCTTGGAATTGCAATAAGTCTAGTAGGCATTCTAAGAGATCTCTTATATCTGTATAACTCTTCTTCCCAACCCGGATGAAAATCGGATCCATCACCAAATGGTTTACGCATTGGTGAACTATGTCTACTGCAATTATCTTGTTTTTTTGTACCCGTTGATTTAACAGATAATTTTTGTACAAGAGAGTTTTTACTGTCTTCACTTTTTAAACTTTTTCGTACTCGAAGTCTGTTTGCTACACTTAAAGCGTCGTCGCTATCAGAGCTAGAATCATCATTTATTTTAGATTTTTTTAAATTGTCAGTTGACAAAGACTTTCCCTTAGATCTTGATGTTTGACGTGTTGCCTTAGGTTTACTTGTTCTTTCTTCCTTCGGAGATGAATCTAATGAATTTTGAGTACTAGTCATTTGTTCATCACAACACTCTAGCTTAACGTAAGCAGACTTTTCAGATAAATCTTTTAATAATTGATATTTCATGCGATCATTCTGCTCTAGTTGTTTTTGTTTAAATAGTTTACTCTTAATCAGAGGTTCATCATCATCAGTGGACTCTAATTCTTCCTTTATAATCGTTTTCATCGGCACTTCCTCTTCTGTCTCTCTTTTTATAGATATGGTATCTGTAGATGAGCCTTCATTATGCAAAGATTTATTTTTTGTTCTTTGATTAGTTTTTTGTTTATTTGGCTTTTCACTGTCCTTGGCAGTCCTTTTTTCATTTTTACTTCTTTCATTTTTATTCTTTTGTTTTATATTAATAGAGGAATCTTGTTTGCCTAACAATTCATACTCCAACTTATTTTCTTCTTCTTCGTCTACTGGTTCTGTTTTAATGTGAATAATAGGTGTTTCCTGTAAAGGCAATTCTGTTACAGGAATATTTAAAGATGAAAGTGTAGTGTCATCTGCTTGAAGTGGTTCTGATTTACTTTCATTACCAGATTCTAAGGTGTTGGTTCGTTTTCTAACAATTTTTTTCTTATGGCAGCCTACTTTCAATTGTTCCATAAAATTATCACAAGCATTGGCCCAATCCATGTCCATTTCATCGACACTAATGCCTGCTCCTATTGATAATGAATCTATTACCGGTTCGTTTTCTGATTTAATTTGCAGCACAGCATCTTTTTCGATTTCATCAATATTCATAGGTTCTGATTTTAGTTCAGGAGGGTCTGCTGCAAGCGGCTTCTCATTTTTAATTACAGATTCTAAACGTAGATTTTCTTCACGTATTTGATTGAAAAGATGTTGTTTCTGTGATTTTGGCAACGGTTTCACTTTGTCATTCTCTGAAAGCATAAAGTCTTCCTTCATGTTTATTTTTGAGGAGCCGTCATGAGATGGTGGCATTACTTTAAGTTCAGCTTTAGTTCTTATTCTAGAAGCAACATCGTTCTCAGGTGATCTCGTTTTTGAATCTGGGCTATCAAATTGTTGGTATTCTGAATCTTTCGGTATCGAATCCACAGCTTTAGGCATTTTTATATGATATCCTAAACTGGCAGCCGACTGACACGAATTATTTATATTATTTGAATTAATTGAGGGATCTGCATCAGTCTCCCTAGTCAAATCCGTAACTTCTATTACGGAATCATCAACATCGTCTATTACAATAAGATCAGGTACACTTTTTGATGATTTACTTGTGCTTAGCAGTCCAGTATGTTTTGTTTCTAAACTATCTCTTAATATACTTAAGACCTTCTTTTTATCTGGATGCTGTACATTATTATGGGAGTCTATATTGTGTGCATGAAAATCTCTATGAGTTTGGCTCGGAATTTTTTGTATGATATGACGATTACCTGGTATCCTTTCATGATAATGTGCATGGTAATCACTGGTCTCCCTGTTACTAGATTCAGGAAACGGGTTACCAGGATATCTTTGGTGTGGTTGATGTTCACGATACACACTAGATGTCATGGATCTCTTTTGATCATTTTGATAAGCTTCAAATCTTTTATGACTAGCATAACTATAGACTGGTCGACTCATGAGCTCGTGTTGTTCTCGTGCTGATTGACTCATCCTTTCTATGCGATCTGTCTGCGGCCAACCCTCATATCGGATCATTTTTTCGGGAATGTTACTGACAATAGGCCCAGATGTTCGCTTTCTTTCTTCTATTATTAAATGTCTATCATCACGTATTCTACTCTCAGGATACCGATCTGCACTGTTGGGTCTAGTGAGATCTATTCGAGGTACATAGTCCGGTCTTCCAACTGAGCCGTTGAATTTAATTCTCTCATATACTTGATGACGAGGCTCCATAGAATACAAATCGGGCGTCGGTTGTGGTGAATCATTCGCACCGTTGTAACGCATTTGAGAAGGAACATTCTGTAGAGGCGGATTATATCCTTGACTTGAGGAGGTTCTTTCCCTATATTGAGCGAAATCAGGTGAGAAATCTACTTTGTGAGATGCTGTGTAACCAGCAGAACTATTTCGAGTACTGGATGGTCTTGCTTGCAATGTTAAATTATCATTTTTTAAAGATACAGAATCAATGACGTCATCTTGAGTGGTCGAGGAATCGGCTGAGTGTTTCACAGTTTTTACCGACAAATCTAGAGGCGATTCTCGTTTTTGTTTAGTTTGGTTCATTTGATTTACTAAAGATGTAACTGACACCGTCATTCTTGCCTGTTGACTAGGGTAACCGGGCTTAGCAGTAGAACGAGATGGGGAGATTTGTACGTGGTTAGATGTACCATAATCATAATTTGTCTTCGGAGCTACAGCTGTACGATACGAAGATCTAGATTGCAATGTACAGTTATTTGGAATTGTTGGAGTATTTCCATTTTGTGCATATCTTACTGAAGATGTGGAAGGTGATGCTGAAGTGTAGTAGTAGTTTTTTCTTTCCGCAGTTCTATTTTTGCTAACGTAATCCACCCTTGGTGGAGGTCTAGCAATTTCATGACTTTGAGTTTGTGACGTTCCCTGAACACGATCATGAGGGCGATTTACATAATGCGAATTAACCACGTCCACAGTTGCATTTTTATATACTTGATGTGTTTCAATTCTATGATTGGGAATATGCTGACCCCCTGAAGATGTTGGTCGATATCCCGAATATACTTGTTGGGAGTCATATTTACGCTGTGGAAGCACCGCTTGTCTTTCATACTGTGAAGTCGGTCGCACACAAGAGGAAGCTTCTCGGCGTTGAGGTAACGAAGGATACCCTTGTGCGCCTCGGCTTTCCAATGCAGTAAGCCGTTTATTTTGCGGCAAATGTGGATGATGGATTGGTGGCACCCTGTCGTTGTGTGGAGTGGTAGCTTGTGCTGGTACAGTATAACGCTGCGTTTGTAAATGATGCGTGGAAGATTCACTGAAACGACTTACTGCATGCTGTGGCAATTTATTCGAGATCCTGGCATAAGTCTGAGGACTTTGACGAGGGCCAGATGGCTGTGGGATTGCAATTGGTGTTCCATGAGAAGTTCTCCCAGATTCCACTAAACTTGACTCATATTGATAACGTGAGTAAGATTCTGGAGGAATGGGCATGGAGTGGTGATCTGGAGGACGATTATTAGCAAAATGTTCGGTAGTCCTAGCTGTTGGAGTTTGTACCCGGTGATTAGTAGATCGATATTGAGAGTTTGGATCTATTTGTTCAGAGGCCGTGGTGGCAAGGTGAGAAACGACAGAAGGTGGACGAACAGGGGACGGACTTGGCACTGCAGAAGCTGGTGCTGGTGATGTCAAACTATGGTTGGATGGTTTTCGTATAATATGCGATGGTGGTGACAATCCTCCAACATTTTCTTCCTCGTCTTCTATTTCGTTTCGCTCACGGCGTTTTTCTGCAGCTTCGCGCATTACTGTGGCTTTATGAATAATATGCGGCTCGGGTTCAAGAGGCTCCGAGGGTGGTCGTGGCGGTACAGCAATGATTGTCGGCGCAGGCGTTAATGGCGGAGCTGCAGCTGCAGAAGGTGGTCTTGAGCTGGGTGCTGGAGCCCCCGAAAGAGCAGGAGTTCCCTCCTCAGTTGAGGCTCCTGAAGGCCACATTTGTTGACCGGTACCTTCTTGTACCGGCTTTGGTAATCCCATGAAGTACTGGCGCACAGTCCCTTCCAGCACATTGTTGAAACTGACATCCATACTATGCACCCCCGGTCCAGAAAACACCACCTAAAAGAAATAAATTATTTGAAATAAATAATATTGTAACCAATTTACAACTTAATGACAATTTTTTAAAATGATAATAAACAAGCTAATGGCAATGGCGTCGAACGTACTGTACTACAACTATATAGGTACAAAAAAAATCTTGTTGTGTATCTAAAATGTTTTCTATACCTAGGAAGTAATACTTTTTCGGGATGAAGGGATACGGTATGTCTTTTTATGTACCTCTGATAACGTTGTAGAGACGTGTACACAATTTCCTGTTAATCAGTTGAGTAAGGACGTGAGAGCGTAACAAATAAACAAAAAACTCGCATCTATAATAGCTATCAGAATTATATTATTTGAAACAAAACAAACTGAAAGTTATAACATTCTATTAATCATTTAATAAACGGATAGAGAGATAAAATTGCAAACACCTGATCTTGACCACTGTAGATAGGTACTTATGCAATAACGAAATAAATCTAAATAAACCAACTCTTTCATATAACAAAACAACTTTATGGCAAGCTTCGTATCTGCTACAATATACACGTCAAATGAGAATTAATACGAATAATAATGGAACATTAATTAAAAATTACAATAGAACATTAATTGAATTTCCCTGCATTTATAACAAACTCCTTATAATACATATTGATGTTTTTAATATAAATAATAATCAATTTTACAGAACATATATTTTAAGGTAAGTGATGTGATGGGGTCGTTACCCGTGGGTTGCCCTTGAGCGGTCCTCGCCCCCGCACACAGACAAACATTTACGCATGCTATACACACAGATAAAGACTTCCGCAAGACCAAAATTTATACACGTATTATACCTACAAATTAAAATTACAATAGGCTGTCTGTGTTCTTATCCATATAATAAACTTCTCAATTATGGTTTTCAATCATTGTTTATATTATTTAAAGTATTTCTCTCCAATGAAACTCGATGTCTGTTTAATATTTAGTTCGCTAGGCGGCGTTACTGAAAAGTTTACTGACCTTATTTAGCATGTCAATAATAAAATAATTGAGTAAATAGAACTTGAAAACATAACCAGTGATTACTATTTTTAATATAATATCAACCAATATACCTAAAATGAAATGGACATTTTATACATCTATAGATTTATAGAATATTCATTACTTAATTAAATTCAACTTCTTATTTCAGTAAAAGTATTTATTGAGAAAGTTATAGTTAATTAGGTTTACGATGACTCAAGCTACTCGTACGTCGATACTTATTGTAAAAGGTATTTTTTGCCAAAACTTAGAGGCATTTTCTGTAATGACATTTTATAGTATAATTAACGTACTTTGCGGTCTGTTGTATACTAGTACAATAGGTATCCGCCTTGTTTCTAACATGTATTATTATGTAATACTTATAGACAATATTTTTTATTTCAAAAACCAAATAATATACTCGAATGACACTCGTCTCAGCAGCAACAGTCGTCAAATAAAGGTGAGCTAGACTAGTGATTCTCAGATGAAAGTACCTACATGAAGCGCGGTCTCCCTGACTACCATCATCGATTCGTTCTCTATAGCAGGATGTGTTTGAATACATTATATCAAAAGGGTTCATCCGTAAAATGGAACGTGAAAATTGTTTGTTTTAAATGATATTAAAATTGTGTTATAATTAGAAACAATACAATAAAACTTTGATATAAACTTTTTATCGGGAGTATTTTGTTTTGATTGCTGTAAGTTTGTAGTGTATTTATACATTGGATACTAGGTAATAAAACAGAATATTGAGTTTAACGATTTATAAACAGTTGGCGAATGACGTAATAGATAGCCTATTTAGTGTTTACAAGAGATTTAACGCAATTTAGTAGGAAATAATTAGTTTGTGTTAATAAGGTATTTTTTTATACTTCAACTGAGGGCAAACGAGCAGATGGTAGTATTTTTTGCCGCTAGAGCATCCATATTTGCTTATATGGGTAATTACAGATACTTAGCCAGCCTAGAGGAACATGGAAGAATGTCTCTCACTAGTGCGCCCATTTCACTATCCAATACACAGAGCACTACTTGGGCCCAAAAATATAGCGTTAGGATATCCACTAATCAGGTGGAAGCACTAGCTCACTAAGACTTTTTACAATGCGATATTAGTCCACTAGTTGAGCTAGCGCTTTTTTAAATTGGATAATCTAATGGTTGCTTAATTGTACAAAACACACCCATAATTGTTTATTTTTTGTGAGAGTTTGGTACTACATCGGTCGGCCAAGCCCATTGAATCTGAGAATTTTTTTAGTATTTTATTTGGCTTAAATATTGTTTATTTAGTTTCATATTTCCTTCGTATTTAAAGTGCATCCATATAACGCTGAAAGTAAATAGGTTGTTTGAATACGCAGTTGTAGGGTTTTTGCTAGGCGACCTAAGATTACTTTAAGCGCTGTCAGCGCTGTAGACTTTTTAATAAGCTAGAATGTTTGCTAAGTATAAGGCCTACAAGAATTTTAGTATTCTATCTATCTATCTTTTGTCTTGCTTTAAGAATTTATCCAAAACTTGTAATGTATTACGAACCTAAGACTTTTCACGTCAAGAATTTTTTGTGTAATAAAGAAAAGAAATAAATAATAAGAATACAATATAACATCAATTTCATTAATTCCGTTTTAAAAACATTGCCGTTAATATATAATAATTATGTATTATAGTTGTTTACATAATTAGTATGAACAATTCACATGAAATTCTTCTAAAGTTATGGTTAGATTTATTGTATACGGTTCTAACACGTGTAGCTTATGATTTCTAGTTTTATTATTGTTAGCATAGTTGGCTTTAATAACTTTTTATTAACAATAACATGATATAAACATAAAAAAACAAGAATGTCTGTATTTTCTGTATTTAATTATGATCAAAAATAAGTTTAAGCGGTAATTCTAATCCGTTAATAATTTCTTTTCAGTTTTTGTTTCTTTTTCTCTTTGAACAGCATTTCTGGTATTTCCGAATAGCCGTTTTATTGAGGAAGATAATAGAATAACTTACTATATTTATATTTTACAAAATTATTTAACTTGTTAAATACTTTAGATAATAACAATCAATTATAGTTTAATTTCTTTGTGTTAAAAAAAAAATCAATTTTATAAAACATTTTTTTTAAACTAGTACCAACCCCCTTCTCTTTTTAAAGTTGAGGTTTAAGGATAATTATCATCACACTACACACACACTTCAACAATCAATACAAAAGAATTTACAAAAAAATAAAATCATCTATTAGAAAATTTAGTAGACACTACATGGAACATATCTTAGTTCTACTATAGTCATTGTACCTATATGCAGGGGGGGACCGGCATAGTTCTACCCCCACACGAAATGTATAAAGTGACTATAGTATATACTGTCAGAGGGCCGGAAGTTAAAACCCTTTCCTTCCTCTCCATGTACGAGGGTGACAACGCATTTCCAATTTTCCATATGAAATGTCAATTCATGACAGCTCCACTGACCATCAGATCTTATTTGACAACCAATTTCATACAAAAATATCATACAATGGCGCTTCTTACGGTTCGATCAGTAGTTCATAAATATTTAAACAAATAACTTTTTCTTTAGTACAGGTCGAAGAGGAACTATAGTTTATAATATGTAAAAACATACAGTGTATAATACATAAATAAATATAGTATATAATATGTAAATATTATATACAGTGCATATTATATACATATATAAATATGGTGTATAATAGGTGTTAGGTGTGTGTCCATGAGGATTCCTGACGTTAAAAAAAAAAAAAAAAAGTTTTAAGTGTTTAATTTATAATCAATACCTTTGACAGCTACCCTGCTTGAAGTGAATGACACTGCCTGCCCGCGTTCATCTCTCCTGCTTTCTAGCTTGCGTTATCTGAAACGAAAAACAAAGTTAAACTTAAGAGGATCAATAAAATATATTAATATCTGAAACAATAATATCTGAAATTGTACAACAATTACGAGCTCTTTATTTATATGTTTTTTTATGGAAAAACCCTTAGCCTTGTCTAGACGATAGTATATTCTATTTTTATATTAACTTAGCGCCCTTGAGACTTAATACACCGATATCACCTTTGACGAAAAGCCAAGGTTATATTTAAGAATTGTATAAAGATATAATATAAGGACACGGATAATCGTATAATTGTAAATCTATGAACCTTTTTAAATATCTTGTCATTGACCTGAATGTGTAGAGATATCTTAGATATTTGATATGCTAGTGTTACACCAATTTCGTTTGCTAATGGGTGAATATCATTATACAATATACAGCGCACTATTTGACCCCAAAAAAGAGAAAAAAGTTTCCACCAATGAAAAGGGAACAATAGCTCACTATTAAACTTTTCACAGTGCGATGTTAGTACACTAGTTGACCTAGCGCTTAGTAAGTAGTATAATAAAATCTCTTTAACTTACAACTAATTGTATACTTTGATGACAATGAAAATTATTTATAGGTAATAATATATCATAATTTAATTAGATCAATGCCAAAACTATTTAAATTAATGGTATTCAATAAATAGTACACTATTAATTAAATAATCTGTCACGATTGATAGACATTTCAGGAATATTTGAAGTATAACGGATGCACACAAACAAATAGTTTAGTTGTGTGCGTGCACTATTTATACACGCTACAGCTGTGCCAGGTCATTCCCCCGCGAAACAAGGTGAACCATAAGATCGTTTTTGTCTTGTTACTGAAATGTGACTCCGCATACAATGTGCTTTTAAAATATACGTTATCATTATTATGTATATCTATAAAGGAATAATATATACTAGTAATTTCGAATGATCATCATCGAAATCGATATATATACATATCGATTTTTATAATCTTTATCTCTTTAAATTTTTTGAAATTTCTAAACGTTACGAAAAGTATGACAGTTTACCAAATCCTAAAATCAAAATAGAATTATTATACACTATGCATCAAAATATATTAACGTATTAAAAAACATCTTAAGGTATTTAGGATCATTTTATAAATCATTCTAAATATTATATTTTTTACAGATTATTTTAAATATGTTCATAGATTCATGGAGTGTATAATAATTTTGATTTTACGATTTGGTATACTGTAATCGTTTTCGTAACGTCAAAAACCGGTCTAGGGGAGGTGAATTTCAGTGTCGAGACGGTTAATAAAATTATCCACCTGAACCCTCGATACGAAATTGCATACATACGATAGAAATACCGAATTTCGCAGTACATCCCTCGAGATATTTGGTTTCAATCTAAATAGACTTAATACGTATTTTAAACATTTAATTATAAATAATATTTAAGTATTGTACCAACAATTTAGACATGCAGTGCAGTTAAGTATTATATAAGACAATGAATATAGTTGAATTTACTATTGGCATCAAGATAAATAGAACCAACCACAATCTAATTTATTATCAATATTTATCTCATAATATCATATAACTTATGATTTATCACCGATATCACTATAATGGATATAAATATTTATTTATTGAATATCATTGAGAGAATAATCATAAATATTATTAATATAATTAACTTGTGAATTAATTATAGAATAAAAATATATACATTTGCAGTGATTCGAAGGCACTCCCTCTGGGAATTCGTACCGTCTCTCTACCAATTGAGATATCGCATCGCTACTTTTCAAATTAAATAACCTTAACATACATGTTTGTAGACATTTTCAAACAATATAAATAGTATTCAAACGTATATATTATACAGCGTAAATGAGTATTTATGACAATATCAAATAGCTTGCGAAACTTAATTTTAAGGTACATTTATCTTAGCACCCCTTTAGAAACATTCTACCTCACTAATATATACACACACACATAGCTATGTAAATTGGGGGCTGTAGCGAAAATAACGTAATTTTCAAGGTCCGAGCCCTGATAGTAACAAGGTAAAGTATGGGGTGCATAATGTATTTAAGCAAAATAAAATTATACGTTGAAAGCTAGCTCTTAAATGGGGCTGCCTAATAGGTATACAATATTATTATGGTAATTAATTGGTAGGGAGAGGCTTTGAGTTCGCTTTAAGTACATTATTATTATTAATTATAGGACTACTGGTCATAATTTCTTATCAAACCTACAAATCTATGTTACAGATGTTTTTTTTATATTATGTATATTTATTTACCCGCCTATATTCACGCTAATCTACCATTCTTCGAGTTCATGAATAAGAACTCCGAATGGGTTCGAAACTAATAGGACAAATTCCGATAGACTAATTTGACAATATGATACAATAATGTGAATATAGGCAGGTATATATATATATATAAGTTATGTGATCTTGAAATATATAAAAAAAATAGAACTAAATAACAATAATTTTAAAATGTTACTTACCAGTAATTAAAGCAATCATTGTAATTATAATTGTACAGTTATAAGGCCATTACAAAAATAGAATTAATTTCAAGGAAACAGCTCTTGTAGCGGAAGAAATTTCTTAGATAGTGATGCAAATTTTAATTAGCCTTGTATTTAAAAGGAAATGGTACACAAATAGTTTTTAAGCTATTGTCTGTCATTGTGATAACTTATTACTGGAGTAAACACACGCACACACAAACGTATGTATACATATACGTATATGTGTGTGTATGTGCCAGGGCTATTTAGAATCAGCATTTTTCTGAATCCAAATATGTCTATAACTCCATATGCTAAAAATGTCGCTTAGATTATAGATTTATCTCGTTGATTTTTATACCGCGTTTAACGATTCCGTCTTTATTCGTAAATAATATATAATATATATATATATTTTTAATAGTTAGTAATAGGCCGGGTCTGCTAGTATATATAAAAGCTTTTATAAAGGAATGTGTTGATTGCAGTCTCCTAGTGATGCGCGGGCGCGGCTGTGGCCCACATCGCGATCTATTTTTTGAGCAGCTATCGTCCTCTATAATTAGATCCGCATTGTTTATGGCCGACTTACAGAAACTTTTACTTCCTGTAATCAAATCATTTATTGTTTGTTTTCTTTATGGTTAATCTTACCTACATAGCTTGGATTGCTTTTATTTACGTGACATATTAATCAACTAGTACAAACATGTACATCACTAGAGTGGAATGTTTTTTTAATTATGTAAATAAAATAAAAATCAAATAAAATAAAAAAAGTGTATCGATAACAAATTTAATAATTATTAATAATATAATTTTCGACAATCTACGAATACAAACTTTTTTAATATTATCGATAATAATTTAAAAAATCAGTCAATTGTTTAAAAAAAAATCGGCGAAAATAATATTCTAACAGTCGATAAATTTTCATTAAGATCAGTTTTAAGGACTCGACATCTGTTTGAACGCAAATAGGTCGAGATAAAATACCTGATTCTATTTTAGGACACAACTAGCGTTATACGTTTGGAATTCGTCCAATACATATATAACTATTAGTATTTGTGTTTACATTGTAAGTAATATTACTAGTATTATTATATACGCGACCTTACTTAAATATAAGGTTATTTTTTGAATATTGAAATAAAAAAATAACGATAGAGTAATTTAAATTCAAAGTTTAAAATGTAAATCTAATTATACGACTTTAATTTATTAAAAAAAGTTTTATTTTGTTTTAACTATTTAATTTGACTATTTTATTTAATAGTTTAAATAAATAAAATAATGAATTAGTATTTTTGTAACTAAGTGAAATCTTTAACCCGTTGTTTGTTGCCTAACATTTCAACAACAAAACCGTAATAATTTGAATTACAGGCTCCGAAGGCCCAGCTTCCTCTTCCTCCAGTATCATTCAGTGTCGTGTCGAGTCCAGTTAACCGTGATCTGTCTTGTGACACGCAACCAAGTCGTTTTCCTTCTACAGTTTGTGTGTCAGTAGGTCAATAGCTGGTTACTTTGGAATAATTTTGAGCAATACAGAAACCGGTTGGAGTATTACGTTTAGCCTAACTCAAGTAGTAATGGAAAGCGAATTTTTTTTCAAGGTTTTAAAAATATTTTTTGATTATTCTTGACCTCTGAAGGTTATAAGGTTCTTAAAATTTTAATTATTTCAAGAATGTTTAAAAATATTTATAAACTGTATATGTTATGTAACTGTATATGGCCATTTTAATAAATATAGAACAAAATAAACTATTATTGCCAGGGATTCGAAGCCGCGATCTCTTGGAAACCATTCCGTCGATTTACCATCCCGATAAAGACGAGAAAATATAAATTACTAAATTGATAAAAACAGGTAGAGCTTAGAATTGGAAGAGAGTAGAATTGGTAGAGCGACGGGACGGTTTAAAAGAGGTCGGGGCTTCGATTTCATACCAGTATCTATTTATAATTCATTCTAAATATTTCAGAATTAGTTCAAAAATGTTACTATTTCTTTAGTTCAATCATCACATTAGCTATTATGGTAATATTCAAATGTACGTTGGGGGATCAGTTCATATTTATGTCATATGAATAAAACATGGCTGCTAGTGCTGTGGCCGCTTGTGGCGATTACGTAAATCGATATGAAAATCGCTATACCAGCTAGCAACGAGATTAACATCTTAGTTGTGCAAACTAGGCGAAATAGTAGTGGGTCAGCGGGCCAATGTCACCGCTCTCCGAGAAACGCTCGCTAAATCGATTGACTATATTATCGATTCACGTATCGATATAGCATTTCGTAATTAAATACGATACAATTAAGCTGATTGTTTCTGTCAAATTTATTTATTTTAGAAAATTCAGAATTACCCTTATATTGGTAAATAGGGCAAATTCTCTTATGAATTCATTGTAGCTGTTTTTAGTATATATTGATGTTTAGCTAAAGTTTCGATCAGAATTAATATATTTTTGTAGAGCTTATATATTTATCTAGTATTATATATTTAAACTATTTTTAAAT
Source organism: Napeogenes sylphis (assembly GCA_959347405.1). NCBI lineage: Eukaryota > Metazoa > Arthropoda > Insecta > Lepidoptera > Nymphalidae > Napeogenes > Napeogenes sylphis. Next base: position 19,708,343 of record OY365788.1, on the reverse strand, counting down.
ATATCCAAATAAAATAATCTAAACTTTATATTATATATTATGTAGTGTTTTATTCGAAAAGTAATTAAAATTATAATATCATAAATTATATAATTACTATGTAGAAGATACAAATACAACTGCGTATAAAAGTTAATAATCTTGCAAATAATATTTCAAAACATTGCACGAAAATGTGGTGCAACTGGTAACACTACGCGGAAGTGGCGGTGAAAGTGCGCGGTGAAAGCGCATTTACCTAATAGCAACACCGTTACATCAGCTAGTCGTGAAAGTCAATGTTAGTGATACGACCATTTTAACATACATTTTGTATATTGTTATTATGAAATCGATGAATTCATTATGGGATCTTCTTTTATTTATCACAGTTTAGAAGTATATATTTTTTTATCTTTTTGGAAACGAATGTTTACAATTTATCATTCAATGTAAATTGTCAACTGTCAAAGTCTATTACAGGACATTAATAATTTACCATAGATATATTACACAAATCTATGTAATTTACACATCTATATTGACTAACAAATATAATTTAGTAATCTAGGTTAACATGACATGGACATGGACATTCCAAAAGATACATATTGTTCTATTAAAAATATGCATTGTCACTTTAGAGCACATCAAAAAAAATATTACATTATAACCTAAAAGTATATCTTTAATAATTCTATCAGCGAAAGGAGGAATCCAGAGGAATGGTGATGTACCTATATTAACGTAATAGATTATAAGTATTCCTTACCTACAGCGCTATCATGTATTATTCAATATACACGACCTATAAATATAGATAAATAATTATAAGTTACGTAACGGAACGTACCTCACACCTATATTTACCGATTATTCGTAACAATAATATTCTAAAGAAATCTTACGTTACATCGTAAATTTTTCCATAAAAAATACAATGTATTTAAATATTTAGAATTTTATCAACCTTTGTAATAACCGTAAAACTATTCAGTGTTATAAAGTGAATTAATACGTATCAGACGTAGAAAAACCTATTCCACCACGTGCGTATCAATACGGGCCCCCTCTATTGGAGAGTCCCTGAACATGTAAAAGTATTTTTTTTTTAAATCTGTTTTTGCCCAACAATCAATTTTTACTATTCATCCAAGGCCACATCACTACTTCTAATTCCATATTTAATAGTATTTTGCCCTTGAGTAACGATTAAGCCATGTTTCTAACCAATTGATAAGCGGTTTGTACCGATTAGAGATTTCAAGTACTATCTCACCGCACGTGATCAAACCTCGATTAGGTACAAAAGATTACTCAGCAAAATTACATTTAATTATTAAAACATGTTTTATACATTATTACCTTATCGACAATTTTGTAATAAATTCCATTATTTGTAAATATTAATAATATATCGATAAAAAAATTACCTAAAAAAATACAAATGAACAATTTAAATGTCGTAAATAAATAAACATCAATAAAAGGTATAAGAGAAAGGGGGGAGACGGGTGATATGTGATTGATAGCGTGATAGCGTATCTAAGTAGGTCACTAAACACATACATTACACTGTTCTAACTAGATCACTTTGTATTGCAATTAGCAATCTAAGTAGTGTTCCGGTCGAGATAAATACTATGTAATAAATACATATGATAAAAATTATCTGCGGATCCTTGACCTAAAATTAGAATCTTGTGACACGTCTTATTCGTCGTTTATATGTTAATTATATATATTATATTTGCACTTTTATTTTTTTATATATATTTTATAAATAATTTATTTTTTTAATGTATTCTAATTAACTTTTAGTGTATTGTATACTTGCTGCGAATTATTCCGATTTATTTTAAATTAACAAAATTAAATAAATAAAAAATAGGTTTTTATATTTATAGGTTAGGACAAAAAAAAACAAGAGAAACCGAGTACCAGAGGCAATCATTTTAGCATCATAGATTATATTATTATGTCATAGATATGATATTCAAACAATTATCAACCAAAGAGGTAAAATCTGTTTATTATTTAAATTACACACGGTTACGTGTCTGTCATTTTCTGAGAAATTCAACAATATGCAAGATAAGTATGTTTATGAATTAGTCGAATACCCATGTACATTTCTAAATAAAACATGACTCATCTCATTGAGAAAATGTTACTTCTAATCTCTTGTGTTATTATTAATATTTTGGGATTTTTGATTCCCTTTTTCCATAACTGGATATGATATTGATATTATTATCTATATAATATATTATGTTTGATATTTCAACCTAATAGTACGAAATATGCAATAAATAGTTCGCATTTTTACCAATTTTAACTTTTAAAGCATATGTACGGTATATCTTCGCTATTAAGAGTTCGAAATAAAAATAGTCTAATATAAATAGTAAAAGAATATACAAATCTATCAAAAATTATAACAAAAATACATAACTAACCAAGAAAACGCTAAGACAAATGAAATTTCTAAATTCAAGATGTGTTGTACACACCATTGATTTACAGACTTCATTGTTTAAATGTTTATTTAGACCCTCAATACCTAAGTAGTTTTAACGAGTGGTTTCCTCGTCGGTGGCGAGTAGGAAACAGAGCTGCCGTGCCTTGACCCACTTCATCATTGGTGGTACCTCTCTACATATCGCAACCACTAGATCAGACGCAATCATACTATCTTACTTTATCGTGAAGTGGTAGGGTTCTATTGTACAATTATTATTGATACTTTAAAGATATCAAAATTAGTTTGTAGTCAACAATAAAATTCAAATTTTTATTCAATTATAAATCGAATATAATTATATTCTTTTGGTACTCGCGACAAATATTATTATTATTTGTATAATTAAGTATAGCCCCATGAATGCGAAGAAAACATGGACTTTTTTTTATCAATATCTATAATAAATATTCGATACATAGCCAACTATCATTTAACATTAACTTAACTAATGCAAATTTTACTATTTTCATGAATCTTTACGCAGTGTATGTCTTTCTATAAAACAAAACCTAAATAAGATATCCACACAAATTCAACCGCGTTCTAAATTTAGTAATCAGCACGCGAGGTCAAATTACTCTTCAATGTCCTGACTTCCTGAAGATGGCGCCCGTATGTTGAAGATATTAGCCTCGATAAGCTATTCATATGAGATAGAGGAAGGTCGTAACTATGTTTATTCGCGTCGAGCAAACGTCGTGAGAACTCATAGCCCGGGATCTCTACGACTGCACCTGCGCAGACGCTTTGAAAAAACTAATATTTATTACACCGTCGCTAGATTTTTAACGCTACCTGAACTTTTTACGAAGATATATCATAATTTGCTTAATCATACTTTGCTTTAAACTGATTGTATTCGTGAAATATATATCGTGTTGTATACATTTTAAAATATTTCATTACTATTTTGAATCGATGAAAACAACAAAATTACGAGCTTTCTTTATAGGCGAAAGTAAAGCTTTGGTATTATTATTTCCACTCACTTAGTTTTATAAGGATTTTCGTAGTTTAAAATTTATTTTATCATAAATATATTACACTGTAACAATTAATATGAATTTAATTAATATTTTAAACACGTTTTAATACGCCTAACCATAATGATTAACACTATAATGAGTTGGACTGATAACCTCATTTAGAAGAACACTCCAATGTATGATAAAATTTAAAACGAACTCTAGTAACTCAAATATGTATTACTTACAATTGCCATTGAGCTGCTTGGAATCCAAATGATTAACAATCCATTAACTAAAGACACAAATCACTTATTTGCGACACAATAGATTAGAGTATGATATTCACTTCACTTGTGTACAAATATCACTTAAATATCACTGTAATATAAATAGAATAGGTACTTATTTAGTTCACTGGCACCGTAGTTTTTAAACGTTAACTACCGTTTAATCAGAGTTTAAAATATGGTTATATAAAACTACACACACCAACACCGTATCTGGGCTCACACCCAGCTCCGACTAGGTACCTGTAACAAGACAAAGCCGTGAATTTACAATGCTACAACATTGTAGTAAGTAAAATAAAACTCTCCTACATATAGAATTTTACAATGCTTGGAAACTCACTTTAATAAAAAAAGACTAAAAAGGAACACTAAATTAACTAGGACGTAAAGAAATTCGTTTTAACAAAAATGTGGCGCGTGTTATAAGAACGCTGACCAAACGCTGACTGGCTGGCAAAAGGGGAAATCGGAGGGAGGGGAGTACAGACGGAGGACAGAGATCGAGGGAGGGAGACTGTCTGGTCGACTGGTTGGTCGACCTATTGCCACGACACACACACTAATATGCTGTCAGTAGAGTTTGTAGGCTGATTTGTTTGACGCCTACAGCTGCGTCTCTACTAACAAACTAAGATTATAATACAAGAAACATTACGGTAATACACGCTGACTTTTAGCATTTTCATTTGAATAACCCTAGAAATTTAAATCGTCAGATTTAATCCCGGAATCTCCGCATTGTTATCAGACGAGTATCGGCAACCTTCAGGAGTTCTCATGGCCACGCGCTCGAGCGTAAAGGTCGTCTTACACTGTTGCTAGCAAATAACAATGCCAGTCGATTTACACTTTAGATTCTTCTAAGAGAAATACACAACACCCACATAGATAACATAACATTAACAAACGATGTCGTTAATAAGTACAATAATTATCCAAAGGCAAATTAAGGAAACTGTACAGATAAACAATTGATAAGCTGAATACGCAAGTAAACTTAAACATGAAGGTCACAGAGAAATAATCAATTTATAAACAATATATGTATACTTTTTTAACACACGCTATTTGATTGTTACCTTCCTGTTTAACTGTGTGCCAAAAAAAACGTGAGGATTGTGCACTTTAAAAATAAAACTGAAACGCCGATAAGTAAATCTAGATAGGTAAAGACCTAGATAAAGACCGTGTCACAATATAAGAATATTTTCAATAGTTTATAGCTACGATAATGTATAGTTAATCGTAATTTCCTAATTCAATGGCATTATACTTTATGTTTTTTTACTTCTACTATTCGTTCCTAGCATTTTTGAATCGTTTTATCCTATTACGATTTAGACTGAGTAGGTATGTAAGATTATTGGGTATTTAGAGAGAGAAATCCTAACGAATAATGTGACACTAAAGTAACTATATTTTAGCTACTGAGCTATTCTAAGGATAAAAAATTAACAAGTTTTTTTCTGAAATACTTAGTAGAATTCAAAGTTAGTAAAAAAAAAAGAGTAAATCATAAATGTCATTTGGATACTGTAAGTCACATTTGAACCGCTATCCGTAGAGATAAATAAAAATAAATAAGCGGGTAATCTTCGTGGGGGTAATGTACTTGTTGGGTTCTTTGCGTCTCTCCCTCTCGCACTCAACTGTTCAGGTTTTTTTGCTCATGAACGAGTCATCGTCTTAGCAATTCTTTATTTTTAATGGCTGCTGGCAAATGCGAACCTTTCACTGACAAGTGTCAAGTTTCATCAAATTCTTCATTTAAATAAATGTAACATGATACAACTGCCAAATAAATAAATAATAATTTATCTCGTTACCTTACTTATCGGTATTCCGTAGAATCCTACACAGCTGAATACGCCGACGGCATTGCAAAACCTTAATTTACAAGGTTATAAGAGCAATGACGATAAAGATAGCGTCAATGGCACGCTTGAGGAATATTTTTTTATAAATTTTGCTTTTGCTTTGGCATTGAATTACAATATTTGATATAACGCACGTTCTGCCGCGGCCGCTCGTCGCAGAGACTAAGACCTGTTTAAGAGAAAGTGACCAAGCGATTACTTTCGAGTCGTCCAGTTTAGTTAGTGGTCTCCTTACTCCGGAGGCTACCGTTATCCCCTTTTTAACGAGGTCGTGCGTAAACTTCACAAGTTGGACACCTAGCAACTGATTTGTAACTTCTGATTATGCAAAAGAATACTTTTAAATCTTATGAATTGTAATAATGAACCTTCAACTAAATGATTGCATAATCACATTGCCGTAATCTCCATTAACAATACTCTAAATGCTTATTGCAGGGAAATTAATTACTTCGCAGGCTAGACACTGAGATACTTAATTGAAACTTCATAAGACATTATAATGATAATAAATAATAATTGTCGTATTATATTATACCCCACTTATATACTTAATAACTGTTATATAATTACAATAAATGTATGAGTCAATAAACATATCGGCGCTAGCGTAGAGATCTCACATTCAATGCTAAAAGTGAATCCAGTAATTATTTGTTTATAACCAATTCAATAAACATGTACAGCGAATATACAGTTCGAAAATTAAATATTTATAACACCGAATCCAAGAAATCCTATAAATCAAACAAGACGCTTATTTTCGCACGAAACTCAATAAAATACAGCGATAATGACAAGTCAACGTCCTATTCAAGGAGGGGATAAAGGGAATGCCCTCTAAACAGATCGGCGGCAAATATAGCCTTTTATTTAATCCACTTTAGTTTATATAAAAATATTATTAAGGATAACGATTATTGAAATGTTGCAAACCTTTTTTAGTACTTTATTATAATATATCATTCATTCATTCATTTTATTAATCTGACAGTTTTTAAAACCCATAAACAGGTATCAATTTTACTGTTATTAAAATCATTTTAATAAAAAAAATATCGATTATTATGGCTTTGTGTAAATGTCTTATTTATTATAATATAATAAATTGTTAAGTTAATCCTTAGAGCATCAAACTAAATTGTTACTTAATTAATTGTAAATAAATTCTTTATAATAGTCATCATTGTTTCACATATTCACCATATTGTTACTCGGTAACAGTCGAAAAACTGTTATAAATTAATGTATTCAGGGTTTGGTATTTGCCGTTATATCAGTGAATAATTCTCCCATTAGGCACACTTTCGATGGACGAATACGAATACCGTATTGTTTACTATATCGATCGCTGCTGTTTTATTTTACGTTTATTCAACTTAGATTTAAAAAATTACATTTAATAAGTAAAATTTTAAATATCTGTCAAACTGTCATATTAAGTTTTGCCGCCATTTTGTTCTAATATGCACTTTTCTATTTTAACAGATTAGTAACACTTTTCTTTATTGAGTATAGATGCTTAAAATATTACAAAATTCAATCTGGTAAATACAAATGGTGCCTGCACCGGCCTGACCTTGTCTCTCACGGACATAACAATTGGGTCAGTCGGTCAACAATTTCGCACTTTTTTTTGCTGACAATCGTAATGCTTTTGCATGGTAAAAAGAATAATACAATAATGAAACTTGAGTTCATATCTAATATGATATTTTTAGTCTTCATGTGCATTTATCCATTTTCAAATAATCCATTCAATAAAAAAAGCCATCGACGGTACATCACATGGTACATTAATAAGAAATAGCTATATATTTATTTTAAAATCCTTTTATAAATGACTGCAGTTTATTCTTTGTAATGAAAAACATTTTATAAGAATTGGCAAAGTAACGAAGTAAGTATGCAGTCAAAATAATATGAGCAACAATATCAATTATAATATTTATTGGATATGCGATCAATATTTGCGACTTCTAGTATTTTCGTTGCCTCGCTAAATATATATTAGTACAGAATCATATTCGGTAAAGTCAATATTATTTAAAACGAAAAAGCAATAAAAATGTCATTTTGAATCGACATTTTTTGTGTTTCCACGTGTTCATGTGAATCGTTAGTTTTACTAACACCATCCTCAATAAATAAAAATCAACCATAGACAAGAATGAAGAAAAAACCTGTCCCATGTCCTTTCTCTGCTAGTTATCCATCGCAGGTAGGTGGGATACAAATAGGGATACGATACAACTTTTTTCATAAAATATTTGTCCTTTGTCAATAGCACAATTGTGATAACGAAATTACACAATGCCAATGGTTCACAGTTCATACCGGATGCATCTTTCACTTTTAACTTTTATTGCCTGTATTGATAAAACTAGTTTATGACATCTTCAACATTTCAAAAGAGTTTTTAATCTATATATTTTAACAGCGTAAGTAAATATAATATCTATAAAAAATAACGATAAAACCGATTTTATTTTAAAAATATCTGCGTTTTAAACTACTTATTCTAATAAAAAAAACAGTGTTTAGTAAATTCACATGACAATAATGAACATCGGTGACAGGATTGCCACAGATGTTGCGCAAGCGTGAAGCGGACAATGTCTTCGTAATGAAGTGCCGCGTATATCCATTGTATCTTATTATTATTTTAATCTGTGACATTAACGTAACGTGGTATATAATAACAGATTTACGATAAAAGGAAGAGTTATTATTAGTAAGTTATAGAGCAGTCTTAATTTTGCGAGTATGCGCTGACAAAAAACTTTATATATAATAATAATGTTTACTAATAATTTGTTTCTCTCTCGCTCTCGCTAATGTTATTTTTATCACAATATAATTCAATTGTATTGAATAAGTTTTTTTAAAGATTTTTTGCAATAAACCAACATAAAGATATTTCGAAAGATCGGGTAATAATACAAGGTAATCATTTGAATTCTATTCATCGTGTCGTGAGTCTAACAAATAATAATAACTCGTAGCGATTACTAACGAGTCATCGACCTTCGAAAAATCTGACCTGCGCCGCGCTCCGCAAGGTTGCGCGCGCGCACGACACCGCCTGTTAAACGAATATTTAATATTCAATTATTTCCTTATGTTAAAATAAATAATCCACTGTTAATTGTTACAATTTGTGGTACAAACCTACGTTGGTGTATTTCACTTACTATATTATAACTACAAATCGAAGGGATAAAGTACATAAATAATTATTACTCAAATACAAATTATTTATAATTTTGCAAACATGCTTGGGAATTATTTAATAATTCCAAGCATGTTTCAAATACGACTTGTATTTGTATTTTGTAATACAGATCATTACACAAATATAACTATGATGAAATAATACGTTGAATGAATATTAGGATGTAAATACAATATTAAATAATAATATTGGCCAGTGTTATTATTACATAATCCCCGAAAAGGTTTATAAACAAAGGAAATAAATGTGGACAAAAAAGATATAGAGAAGAAATAAAAACCAATTTTCTTAGAGTCCATTATTAATATATATTAGTAGTATTTTTTTGATAACCTAGAAATAAACCTAATATTATAAAATGCTTTTACAAAAAGCGTCTAAGCAACAGACCTGTAAATAATCATGACATGAACATGTTATTGCAAAATCCTTATCGTCCATTCACTGATAATTATATCTGATTTGATTACAGGTCGTTTGTGTATTTTAGAGTTTATTTAATCCCCTTGACCTTTTAAAATGGCGACTTCAAGGCGTGTTTTTACAAAAACTCGTCTTTCTTGAAAATAAATGTGCCGATATAACGAAGGTCGTAAGAACACATTAAGACAATCTCGCACGTCTAGAAGATTCCTAAGTAAAAAAGAAAACGCAAATAGTTATTGTTCAATTGGAATAATAAATATAATAAAGTATTTTTTTATTATCTGTACTTAATTAAGCACCGCTGTGGTATTTGTTCTGTGAAACTTTTGCGGAATAAAGAAATACATGTAAAAATATGTTCGTTAAGTAGACTATATTGATCGTAAGTTCAATTTAGTCTGTAAAACATTACCTACATTTTCCTTTTGTTTTACACTAGTCAAATAAATTGTTATAAACGTACCAGTACCTAAGTATCATCAATATATTAGCACAATGACATACGGATAGAATTTTTCCAGTGCCTGGAAACGAAAGTATGTTATAAGGTAAGATATTTGAATTATGCTTGCTTTTACAATAACACAGAAGATCGAATTAACAATGTCTAAATAATAGGTATTAAAAGTTTATATTTATAAGTCTATATAAAAACAATAAAAAAGTTATAACTAGTTTATCGATTCACGGTACGAGGAATAAGACTTATTTAAACTTATGGTAATTTGTAGGTTGTTTTATGTTTATTAACAGTACAGGTCATTGACTCGCTAAATTATGGCCGTATCTACATTTACGAGTAAACAGTAGGTATTGTGAACTTCAAGGCCATGATATTAAATTATATTGATTATGTACATATATTTACAGACCATTTACGACGGGTACTGTAGTGACATTTTAATGTTTATTAATTTTTTTTAAAGTAAAAAACTTTGAATAACATCCTGCATATAAAACTAATTAATCTAATTATTATTATTAATTGTAAACAATATATGTGAAAACTAAATCATTTTTGGCGCGATTTGTAGATAAAATTTAAACAGAGAATATAAATTAATGTTTGATTGTTTATCCATAGATAAAATATAAAAGTTATTTCGTGGATAAATCTATCTAAAGAAATAAAAAAAATGCAAAAATTTCTTGCTTAAATATTTTTATTACTTTTACATTGGTAAACTTTAAAAATAAATTAGGCTTGTTAAATTAGGAGCCAATTTTTCAGAACTAACTACATAATAGGAATTTTATTAAGAATATATTTAATAATACTTTTGTATTTATAAGAGTGATAAAAACGTAGACATTTTACTCTATTTTAATCAGATAAAAGATTGTTTAATTGATTATTAATATCAATATGAACTATAAACAGATAGATAATATTTAGATTAGACCTAGACTGGTTTAATTTTTTTTTTTAAACACTGGTTTTTTTAAGTTTTGGATCTGCCAGTGACTATGAAATTTAGTAAACCTGTAAATTTTATTTTGCAATAAAACAATATAATAAAATTAATTTACGTTTATGCAACTAATAATTAATTGATACATTTTTAAAGCATTAAAATCGTATTGGATGGGGTGATATTTGTCGTTATATCGCAAAAGGTTGATGGAGGTGAACACCCTATCAAGGAGAACCGTTGACCCCCGATCATATCCGTGTAGGCTTGAGGCTTTCTGGGTATGAAAAATGACAATTACGCTTGAAACATTCATTATACCACCACCGTCCCGATAAAGACGATCACATATAGAATGCTTAATTTATTTATTTTATTTATTTATTTATTTATTTCATGTACCAGAAACTTCATAAACAACAAAAAAAAATTACCGAAGCGGACAGCGATACGGTAGCTCAGTTGGTAGAGCGACGGGACGGTTTCCCAGTAGTCGCGGTTTCGAATCCCTGCCCGTTTCGGTTTATTTTTCATTCTATATTTATATAAACATTATAATTATTATTTGTTTTATATGTATAATTATAATAAATGCAAATATTATGTAATGTTTTGTAGTCACATGGCGTGTCAGTGCCCTGGGCCGTGGTGCGTTACGTCATTAGTGCAGTCAGCGATTGAGATACACAGGTTACCGTTATTACCCGTTAGGGGACGCCTATAAACGAGTTATCTTTCCGGGTTCATAATATGCTTTTTAAATAAAACGTGACTTGCAAATTTTTTGCACGCTTCCAACATGTTTTTGCAATATTGTGCATTTCCTAGTAACCTTCCGTAATTAGTGGTGCTGAAATATTATTTAAAAAATTATCGGAAAGAACGAGACTCATAAAGAAGCAAGACTTAAAGTTACCGCAGTATATAAATTGCATTCTTCATTAGTGATGTTCTACTCCTAACCTAGATTCTGTCAGTAATAATTGAGAATGACCACTAAGATGCACTCATTCAAAGTCAAAGTCAACAATATTTAACGCAAATCGGTATTCATGTACAAAAAATTTGATTCTAGTTCCAAGGACGAAATCCATGGAGAAGAACCAGAAAGAAACTTCATGCATCCTTTTTTACTCTATCTCAATAATAATTCAAGAAAAAGCTCCAAAAGAAGACTGGAATCAATAACCACGCTATAACAAGTTATATTCTATTTAACTCTAGATGTTGCCATATGTACAAAAGTTAAAGGAATCTTTAAGCATTCAAATTAATAGTTATTACATAATGCCTTATTGTCTTTTGTCGCTATGTTCCAGAATGTGAGATAAATCTTTCTCAACACAATTAACTCAATATCTACTACTTCAATCTTTACTATTAAAGAAATCATTTATAAAGAATTACTCATCTACATTTTTATTATCTGTCAATTTTATTTTATTATAACAAATCAATTTTACAAGGTTACATTTTAAACTTTGTATTCTTTTCATCAACCAAAAAATTTGGAAATTTATTTAAAAAAATCTTACAAAGGCCTCTTTAATAACGAGTTTTATATCTTGCATGATATTTTATTTATATTATCTATAATTCTGGAATATAATAACTTTTCTAAAAACAGATCATATATAGTATTTTTTATAGTAATATTTTTTCCAATAGTTAATCTTCCTTTAAAGATTAAATCAATTCAAATATAAGTTTGGTAAGTTCGATAAATCGTAGTGGGCGTTCACGATTAACTCAACATCATTGTATCCTACTTTCTTTTAATTAAATAGGTATACAAATTGTGATTCACTGAAGAGATGGATCTATTAGATTATTAAGATTTATTGTTGGCTTACTTTATAATAAATCAGATATGAAGAGAAAGAAATATAATAATGTAATTTTACGCTGGCTTCTTCTCATAAGTACCTATGTGTACGTCTGACATTTAATATAAAAGTTAACGCACAAAAGTTTTGAAGTTGACCGCAATGGCAAATAAAATATAAGAATAAACTTTCGACTATTTTCGGTTCAATAGCATTACGAAACAACTTGCGAAAGCAACTGTTGCGCCACGAGTGCGTCCACTTTTTGACAACAACGGAACTGCCTCCCGTTAATCTAACTCAACAGATTATCACGATATCGGCATCGTGAGAGTTCTTAAGATATCGGGCTACATTTGAAAAGGAACGCATGTGGGAATGTAGGAGCGAAATTTTATAGCACAATGTAAGCAAGAATGTTTGGCAGGTAGGCGAGTACAGTATCTCGGTGTAAACTAGATAGAGATGGTGGTAAGCTATATGAGTCGGTTGGGAACTGGTTCAGCGCGGAGGGGAGGGGGTACGGGCCCCAGACGGAGGGACGTCATTGACCTGCGCCCCCGCCCCCGCCCCGCGAGCCCCCTGCCCACACCCGCGCTAACCGTAACTTCATTGTATTGCTGCACTGCGAATCAAATTTGGTGTAGCGGAGACGTTTTTGCCAACATCGCTCGTCGAGTGAACTCAATTAAGCTTTTAGGTAAATGTGATGAGGAAACTCCACTATGGAGGCATACAATGTACTCGGTAATAATTAATACGATGTATGTACCTATTAGAGACCGGATGTTTTTGTAAATATACAAAAAGACTTCCATGACACACACACACTTATTCACAGATACACACAGATCGATTAAAAAGGGAATGCTAATAACTGTAGTTTTGGATAGGATAATGTTAAGATAAGGATAGTATAAAAGCAAAATCAGGACAAGAGAATCAATTTTCCAGCCTGTGTTCTACTGGACTAGGTCAAGTTCATTAGCACTGTTTCTTCTAAAACATTCCTGATTCGTTAACAAAAATCTAAATCTACATTCTATGGTTTTTGGTTCGTATTGGTAATGAAGAAACATTGATCATATTATATAATAATCAATATTTTAAGAGCAAAGCGTGATATCTTAACTATCCCAGCATATGTTTCATACCACTCAACACTCAAGTAGGTTGAGAGTACCCCATCCCGCGAAGTCTCGATGACAACTTGACTACACATGTTCGTAAGGGATAAAAAACGGTAATAATAAACGAAATTTATTACTGCAGTCCGCATAGTTTTTTATTTGGGATTTTTTTTTAATTTTTACTAGGTATTTATTTTGTAGCTATTTAGTCTGTATGTTTGAAAATAGACATGTATAGTCATGTTAAGCTTATTTAAATTTGAAATAAATATAGAATAAAAATAAACAGATACGGCAAGGGATTCGAACCCGCGACCTGGGATTGGTAATGAGAATCGGCGGTTTTTCAGATCGCGAGTTCAGATAAACGGATTATTTTTTTTTTCATTATATATTTATTTTAAGATTTGAATTTTGTTGCTAATTTAATCAGTTGTTTTATAGTTAATTACTTAACATTTAAATGTGTTATGAATTCGTCACTTTAAAAAAATATATATGTTGGAAATAGGAATCCTTCATAACATTTCTCGGATAAGAAGGACTTTGATTACCCCTTGCGATCCTCAATTTTGCTGACAAAACATCTGCAAGTTCAATCGATTCGATCACTTACTTTAACTTCTAGTACTTACAAACGAAAGTTTAAAAATACAGGTAAAAATACAGAAGTGCATAACAGTAAGCAAAAGATGTTTAAAATGTACTTATTTGAAAATTACAGTCATTTGTCTGTGTCATAAATGTATTATTTATATTTGTTGATAGTGTAGGCATAGCAAAACTTACACTTTCTAGTATCACCAGAGGACGAATTGTCTGTTGCCTTCTGCTCGAATAAACTGTAAATAAATGAATAAAACCCAATTAGATATTATGTTCAATATATTAAGTATAACGCAAACACGTATAATATAACAGAAAAATAAATAACAAAAAATTATCATACGAATGATAAGAAAATCGTTTTTAGGTTAAGCAAACAGTAAACGATGTCACTAGCACACGAGTGGCAAATCGCACGTTGCGCCCGCGCACCTGTGGGTACTGCACTGATACAGATTATTTGTAGTCATCGAGGTTGTAGTATTTATAGCAAATGTTTATTATATATTTATTATCTAAATCTTTAATGAAATAGACTAATATTACTCGCATTGAATAAATATATAGATAAAAATTAAATAATCAACAGAAATCTTTCGTTCCACCCAGCACTGTACCTCCTAATACTTTGTATTTCAATATTAGTAAAATAATACATTTCATTTTTTTTTGTTGCCATCATGAATATTATTTAAACTCGTGCTTGACGTCATGTGAGTACAAAGTAACAATAATCGTGCCAATTCCTCAATGAGGTGCGCGCGCATGACACGGCCGTCGACAAGATGGCGGCTGGTGAAAGTGGTTGTGAACGATTTCCGAACGCGAAGTTACCGCCGATGCCAGATGCTATGTCTAAACTATAAACTATTTGAATCAATAACAAATACTTGCATACAGTTTAACTTAATTTACTCTACAATTGCACAGATTATGCGATATTTATTATAACGATGTTCGTTTATTTTTTGGCGCGTAATAATGGCGTGAAAACTATTTATATTTTAAGAATTGTCGAAAGATATGTCGAATATGTAAATACTAAATACACAAGAATTTAATACAAGAAACTCTTTAACATGTGTAAATACTTCTTATGGCGACTATTCAGAAGTGTTCAAATAAGAATTCTATAAGATTTTAATAATTTGCGGGACTGTAGTTTTACTGTTGAAAAAAACTTCTTGTAGCATTTCAACTGTGGAGATGATAAAAAACATTACAAAAATGTTGTTTGTTCTACTCTTTAACTCAGGAATGAATATAATTGACTACACGGTGTATTCGTTAAAAAAGGTGAACTACTTTTTATTAAACTTTATGAGTGATTAGTTACTCCATATGTATTTGTCTTTTTTTTTGTATATTTGTGTTTGTAATGTATATTATTTTTTATTAAAGAAATAGTTGCCAGTGAACTTGCGTGACCAATAGTAGGTACTAGTTTGTTAAAAGGATATACTTATATGTATATATATGTATACCTTCTGGTAATGCAAGAATAAAACATGTAGGTATATAGTAATTAAATATGACTGATTGACTTATAAATACATATAATAAAAGTCTTTCTTACCAGTTTTAAATTTACAAAATATGCTAAATGTATTACACGTAGGCTAATTATTTTACCTATATAGGAATTTAAACTGTATCCTATATAAGACCAGGATCGGTAGTAAGTACCAATTACGAAACAGATACCGATGCGTGAATATTTACGTAACTGCAAAACATTGAAAGGCATATAACTTATAATTTGTTTATACCATCTCTATAATTCTAATATCTATTATATCATTATCTTCCGTATTTAGTACTAATATTTTCAATAAAACTTTACTATGATAACACCTCATAACTCACACAATAATATGTGAAAGTAATAAATAAATTCTTGATTAATAAATATAAATAAAAAAAACAATGTAAGGTATACATATAAATAACACACATATTTGGATGAAATCTATTTAATAAACTTCATACAATTATTATTTAAAATACCATTAAAAGTCAGTACTTTCTCTTTCTGCCTTCTCTTTGAAACACGTAACCTAATTTCCGTATCATTAAAATGCACATTAGAGGCGGAAGAAAATAATGCTCGGCTTCACCGGGTTCGAGACTAGCTTTGAAAACTGAAAGGTCCTTTGTAACAGGGTTTTAGAGAACAATGTTCTCTAGATGTTATATAATGTACAATAACCGGTAGAAAGCTCCGATAATGTTGATAAAAAGTTATTAAAATTAACTGATTGCTCTATTTTGGCGTCTCTACATCACTTATTTCGTCTTCATGTTTAAAACTAGCAAATATTATATACTCTGTGGGAGAATTAAAAAATATTATATTTTTCTTTCTTATTGATTATTTAAAACAAATTTTAAACATGTACCCGTAAATTATAGGAATGTATAATTTTTTACAAGTCTTGTTACGAAAAACATAATAATTACATGATCTTTAAATTATAAGGTATTTATAGATGTTAAAGATTAGTGTTCTCGATAAATGATCGTAAATCGGTCGGGTGTCAGGCATTGAATCATGATTCATAATGGCAAGGAGTAATCTTGGTCAATTACCTGCCGCCCAAGTATAACCTTGAGGCAAATTTACAATGACGTCACGCGGTAAAACAACCACAGTTCAGAAACGAGTGTTTATTAGACACAGGATGAGAGAAATTTTTAACAATTGTTTTTTTTTAATTTGGTACCAGATATAGCTTTCAAACAATTTATAACAGATATATACACGATATAAAAGCGAAATGCTAATCATTAAATAACGAAGAAATCTCAAATAATCGCTGAAGGCAATTTTGGGAGGTATTAGGTAGGATAAGGAGACTCCTAAGAGATTTAAATAAAGAGAGATAATTTGTCTTACATTCTCTTCATTTACGATGTAGGTATGAAATATAGAATAAGAACACCGTAAAGAAAAGAACTTTATATGAAAGGACGATGCACTAACAGACATATAGTATTATTTATATAAACATACCTAACTACGGCGTCATTTACATGTCAAATCATTATTGTTATTTACGAAAGTATGTATAATAAAGATCGATCCTTATATACATACATTTAGAAACCAATCTATAATCAATACAAATATTTGTGCTTTTTTATGTTTAACATGATATTTAATATTTATCTGTTTGAAAATGTCTATAAACATGTATAGCCTTGTTAAGCTTATTTAGATTTATATAAATATAGAATGATATAAAATATGAAAATATCTATACACGTTGATATTTCAAACATTAATTTCGGTAGGAAAACGGCAAAGTTAGGATTTTCGAAAGAAACCCAATAGATGTCACCACCGTCCCGATAAAGACGATTATATATGTAATAATTATAATTAATTTACCGAGACGAACAGAGATACGGTAGCTCAGTTGGTAGAGGGACGGGACGGTTTCTCAGAGGTCGCGGGTTCGAATCCCTGCCCGTATCGGTTTATTTATCATTCTATATTTATATAAATTTAATGATATTTATTTAATTAAACTTTTGTAAACCATGGTGATTATTAAGTATATGTTTACGCAGCTATGTTCACGTAAATAAATCAGAATTTTACCTAATACCTAAATAAGTTCTCGCTGCGAGTCCGCAATGCCGCGAGCTCATAAATAAGAACCCCGCATCGGTTCGAAACAAGTCGGTAAAATTCCGATTAATTTACATAGCACATAGCCGGATAAATAAATATTTAATAGCATGTTATTTACATTGAGAAAAAATAACAAGAAAAGAAAATCCAAATTTTTTATAAATTAGATTTAAATAAGTAGTTCCAAAATCATTTTAATCACTAGACACGCGTTCTCAAGAACTTTGTTTTCGTGACTTCCAAGCGTATTCTCAATTCTCAAAACAAAAAGATCGAAAGACAAACATAATATTGTATGTAAGATTCAAATACCTACTTGAATATCAAAACTAATATTTAAATAACCTTGACTGATTTAAATATGCTGACGTTTAATTTCAGATAATTATCTTAATAACGCACATTTTTTTGCTTTCATTGCATTTTAATTCAAATAAAGCAATTATTATCATTAAAGATAACATTGTTTTGTTTAAACTTTATAAACATTTATTAATCAATTCATTTAATGTTATGTAATAATTATTTTACCTGAATACCAAGGTATGACCTAAACAAAAATCTTGCCTACATATAAGTAAATAGAATTTAAACTAGCGCCCTAGTTTACAACTGGCATGTTTTTAATCACAGTCACGAATCGGATTTATAATTGTTCCGATAACCCCGCGACCCTATGCGGTTACGTACGAAATGTACGATAAGTGCGCGGACATCGAGACAAAGTCGAGGCCATTAACCTCAGCTATCAGCTGACGACATCGCTCAACTACGGGGAAAATTATCTTTAATACGATATTTCGGTTGTTCACTACCGCCCTTTCTTTAGGGACTGTCTATTGTGAGACAATTATAGACTACTGTCTATAGTCTGCAACGAATATATTCTACAGTTCAAAACAATACACAGTAAATTAAACCTGTATTGTCTACAAGATGTAGAATATGTTCTTTTACCCAATAATGGTTTATGAAAAGGCAATTAAGACAGAAGTATTTACGTCTACTTACTGTATTATAGTCATTGATATCTGTAACTCATTTCGATTTTGCATTGCTTATAATAAGTAAAAATAAAAATATGAAAAACAAAGAAAACTACTTTTTTTAAGACTTATTAATCAGAAAGTGTCAATACGCTACAAAAACACAAAATTATTTCGTAAAAAATATAGATAACTGTCATATATTTGGAATTAATAAGTAAAGATAATTTTTAGTGCTAATAAATGACGTTTTTGTCCTTCATTCGTCAGTAAAGAAGCTCAGTCGCAGCAGGTACAATCGCGCGTCGCGGCCGAGTGCGCGTCGCGACCTACTTGCTACAACGGCGCCCGCGCACTTCGCACTGCTAAATATAGTCGAAATGTTGAGAAAGCTGTCTACGCTAATTGATACTCTATAATCTGTTGTTATTGACCACTTTTACTTTGTTATAGACCTGCTTATCTATAAGTAAGTTTCACTCATTACAATATTATATCTAGTTTTATATTTACTATAAATAGAATTACTTTAAAAGCATATTTACAATGTGTTTCATTCTATTCATTAATGCAAAGTTATTATATGTAAAGATTGTATTCATAATGTATCCATTTCTAAAATGTATGAACGAAAAAGTGACAAATGGTTAATAAAAAAACATCGTAGCGTTCAATAGTGTTGCGACATCGATGTACATGTAGAGGTACAATGGAAACCAAATAGGAAATAACAAATAAGATATAATATAAAACATATAGACGAGAACATAACTATTTGTCAATATGGATCCGGTTTTGTGTTTTTTTAATTATATCAATTGAATTATTAGTAAAGTCCCTAGCTTATGTTGGCTTGCGATGTTGTAATCTGTCAAATACTAGCTTGTGGTGGAAGATTTAAAAAGTCGTCCCCGTAGACCTTGGAAATACTTGGACTTTTGCCACGCCCGTCAACACTGGAAAACAGTTTACCAAATCACAATCTTAATAGAATCCCTATTTTGATAGGTATATCTTTACGTATACAGGCCAATCAAATTATTACAACGATTGTCTGACAACTTCATGTGGCTAAATGATAATTTGATAAAGCAGATATCAACGAAAACAAGCCCGTTCAACAAATTGTTGCTGGGAAGCACAATAAAGTCTACTTCCGCATACGTCACTCTCCATAGATAGAGTGACATTGAAATATATTAACTGCTTATTTCCTTAATCAATTATCAAAATTTACTAAACTGCTGCTCAAACAAGGTGACAATGCAAAGATTAAGTTATATATATACTTTCGACAAGAACACGTCATATAACGGTAAAAAATATATCAGCACGTAACGGGGAGAGTCCTCACCAATTTTCTTGAAAGTTATTAAGAAATATTTATTCACTTTACAAGTTTTAGTTTCGTAACCAACTCCTACCAAGATCGCGAACTCACGAACAAGTAGAAGTTTCTGTATTTACCTCCAGACCTAGGATCCACGACGTCTTGTTCAGTACGACAACGTCGCGTAGGCAGTCACAAGCACTCTCACAAACAACACAACACCTGCACAGCACCAACCAAGTTGGCAATAAAGCGTATAATCCAGTTTTTGCTCCAAAGTCCAAAATTTCTCAGAATAGTCACAAAGAGCGTGCGAATTAAAAGTCTAGTAAATTCAATTTTAACAAGCGCGACAAGCATTCACGCATATGACTCGCTGAAAACTGAAGTCTGCCTACCGTCCTGTAGAGACGATAGAGCGATAGAGACCGACCGACGGACGATTGGCCCTGGCGGGGTGGGGGGGCGTCGAGGTCTCGTTCACTCTCGCAAGGTTCACGTAATCATGTCCGAAGTAGGGGTAACGAGCCGAAAGGCTCCGATGTACGCCGACAAGCGAGCGGCGAACTAATCCAGCTATCGTAGTCGCTACTCGCTCGGTGCACGTCGGTCTGTGTTACAGAAGCTTGAAACACGAACAACAGTGTGTTACATATGGATATCACATTATCTATGAATATACTCACTTTTCCATAATAAAATATAGTTTCAATATATAAACATATAGATATCTTTTAGATTGACATTACCATTCCTAAAGCTCTTGGATCGTTGACACGAAGGCTCATGAAATAATTGGACATGAAACTCTACAGAAAGTAATTGTTTTGTAAACAAGTTTGTAAACATTTAATAAGGAAACTTGATTTAAAAACTAATTAAGATTTTAAATTCGTTTATAGGTATTTTAAAACTATGATATGGAATTATCAAAAAATTGCGGAATTTTATTTTGCAAGACTAACCTGTTTCGCAAATGCATTAAAAAATGCCTGTTAAAAATGCATTAAAGGGTTTCAAGTTACATTTTATAACTTAAAATCCTTAACATATTAATAAAAAACGTTACTTTCATCAATAGATATGACTCCGTTATAAACGATTTGCATGCTAAAGAACTGTTCGAGGAAATTTCTCCACGGGAATTCTTTCGTGCGTTTCACGCTCGAATCATGCTTGACGCGAATCTACGTGGTAAAGAGGGAGAGATCAGAGAAAACTATGCAGCTATCTCGCTCTCTCTGCATCGCTTGAATGGTTCACTTGGATGCGTTTGGAGTCGCTCGACTTTTCTCTGCAACATGTTCGCACAACTTTCCGAGGCATTGTTTAAACACGTGGGAAGTCTGTTTTTGTTTTGTTTCCTAGATTTTCTACAAAACATGCTCGACACCGGGTTCATACACAATGAGGAAATAAATTATTTTAATTCCGTTAGGGATTTGATTTTCACTGTTCTTAATTTAAATTTATTAAATCGAAAGTTATCAATGTAGGGACAGAGCAGGAAAATAAATGATAAAGTCATAAAAATGATTAAATAAACAACTCTTAAACTCTTAAACATAGACATAACAAAAAAAATATAATATATTATGATCCACTATAATCGTATTGAATAGTAAAAAAATCGACCAAGTGCGAGTCGTATGATAGGTTCCGTACCATTATTTATAAAAAACGGCTCCATTTAAATATTTAGTTTTAAAGTGAATTTATAGCTAGATATTCTCCAGCGCAAATCTGGTGCCGTTATTAAAATCGAACAAAATAACAACATTTTATGTTTGGGAGCCCCCTTAAATATTTAATTTATTTTGTGTTTAGTAAGTCATCATTGGTGAAAAGGTCAACTGTGAGAAAACTTCAACTGTGCGAGTGAGACAGGCAAATGACAGCAAAATATTAGTAAAAGAGCTCCGTTTCTACATTTTGGGTACAGAACCCTAAAAACAACAGAACTGTAACTCATAACTGAAAACATTAGTCACAGACGAAAATACTAAGCGTCAGTATTTTTTACTGAACACTGAGGAAAACGTTCATAGTGTTTCCTACTCCGCTCTATATAGTCTATTATAGACTTTTTTTTTTTTATTATTTTGGAACCGCCATTATAGGTGTCACTTAATATTAAGGTTAAATTCAAAATACGATTTATATACAACGATCAAAACAGTATCTTATGTTCAGTCTTATGTAATTTACTTTTTTTTACTGTCCCGGTAGAGTTTCTCCAGTAGTATTGTTGCGAAAAAACTTACGAAGACGATAGATCAGATCAGACACGATGCTTTACGTTAAATAGTTTTAAAATCTTTGTTTGTTTGTCTATTGAGTTTATTTATTTATTTGTAAATTCCTAATGAGTTTTAATTAAATATAGTTCGCTTATTTATTGTCTGCACTCAGAGCTTAGCGGATACTTTTAATTCCTAGGAAAGTACTTTAGTTACAATGTTATTATTAGAAGTCACTGGTTGACATTGTATAAAGAATATGTGAATTTAGATTAGGAAAAAAAAACAAAAAGTATATTATGATAGGATAAGTATATGATATGATAAATATAACCATACATATGTACCTACATTTAAAGGTCGAAGTTGAAGTAAAATAAGAATTTAAACGATAAAAATTGTATCTATCCAGGAAATATGTTTTGACAATATTAGCATCTGTTATAAATGAAAACGTTATTGTGAAACAAGTTTTTAATAAAATACGTATTCTGTCACAAATAACACATTAATGTTATTCTATATAAAACTAGTCTGGTTTAAATGTTGTTGACTAGTGACAGCCGCTTCGCTAGTGGTGACCGATGTTTCTCATGCCATTTTCACGTATGACATTAAAACCGATAATAATTAGGTCGGTATAAATAAACATCACATTAAGCGTAATTTATTTAAACTACTCTCGTTTCAATCGTAATATTAATTTGTATTTGGTAAATTTACGTGGTTTGGTAATTTATTGTTATAATATATTAATGTCATACAGATGTATTTCCGATTTACATTATTTGAGCTTAAGCTGAGACTTTAATTCTACTCCATTTATGTGCCAGAAACACGCGTGCATTGAATATGATGGATCAATTGAACTAGCAATTCTTGCCGTTCCAAAAATATTGTCAGCACGTGCTGCGGTCAATGTCTGTGGTATAGTATAGTGTATGCATAGCTTTATAACTGACAGCTTGGCAAGCGTTCCCTCGTTTGACTCTGTAATGACGACTTATCTTGACCTAGAAAACGAGTCTCGGAAAGCGATACATATTAAACATAGCGCTCGCGTTTTCACGAAATTGCAATTGTAGTTGTACCTGCTTGTACAAAATAAATTTAAACGAAACAATAGACTTCCTACCTGGGTGGGTTATATTTTTAGTACAAATAGTTTCATATTGTCACTTACACATTGAATTAAGAATGTAATCGTCATTTTATGTTCGTAAAAATATGAATGAGGAATGCTATTAAAACAGAAAAGGTTTATACAAATACAATATGAATAAAAGTAATGTTATTAAACAAACATTTAGTTCTGTAATAATGTTAGCAATAGTAAACTTTGTGTGAGTATACTAAATGAAAAGGTTCACATCTTCAAGACCTCAAAATTAATGGGCGTAAACACACCTTATTAAGAGGAAGTTTTATTACGTAATATTATAAGTAAGATCTCGGTGACGCAACTGTGAAAGCTGATAGCGCCAGGAATTGGGTTAGCGTGAGGCGTACGAGCACACTCTGACCATTTATTTTTATTCAACTCGGTTTAAGTAACAGTTACTTTACGGTTATCTACTTCATTGTCTTAACATTTAAAGGCTTTATAAGTTTTATTTAACAAAATATACTATTATGATTCAACTACAATATTCTAATTAGTTGACTTCCTTAGTAAGTAATTAATTAATTATCGGCCGATAATTATTCTATCCGGATAACTAGATACTTTGTATTGTTTTAATATTCAGAAAACAGCTCTTTATATAAAACAGGATGTAACGTGTGAAAATAAACTAAACTTTAATTTATTTTCATAAGGTTTTCATCTCAATTACATTATTAATAGTTATTAATTATTGTTATTGTTTCTTTGTCTCTTTCCACGTTTCATCCAACTTAAGATCGAATCAAGATGTCTTTATACGAAGACGGTTAAAAATCGGAAACTGACTTTTTTAATAAACTTCACCCTATCCTAGTAAAATTGAAGCCAGAATTATCTGGGACATACTACGTAAGGATAACTCAAAGACAGATCTTCTGACGTTATATTACCTAAGTTACCAAACATTACTGCTCCAGCTGTGACATGGCTTTGACCCGAGCGTATTTAGGTCAAGAGGAATCGATTTATTGTATTTACGTTTGTCTAGTTTTTGCTCCTTTGCGAACTTGGTCGAATCAGAGACGGGAGTGTTTGTCTGCTATTGTTCGTTTACTTCTCTGGATTATTTATCAATTGGGTGATGTTGTTTTCGTTGATGGTTCAAAATTTTGGGTTAATAATTCGAAATTCATAATTTATAAACTTTTATAACAAATTATTGAGTTTGTCTATAAACAGGATTATTGATAAGCTTATATACATTTTAAAATAAATATACAATGACAATTTCACAAATACTGACAATACCTCTGGAAAACCGTCCCGTCTCTATGGAGCCTAGGTCCCGTTAGATAAGGAATGCTGGATTCATGAACTCTTTTAGCGACTCGGTAGCTCAATGTTCAGAGCGATGGAATAATTTTCCTGGGGTCACAGTTTCGTATCCTGTCCATGTTTATAAATTTTTCATTTTATACTTACAAAATAAGAATAAAATTCCAATTAATATTGGGGTATATAACATACTAAAACTGTTTAGATATTACTTTTTAATATACATTATAACTACATTTATACGTAAAAGAGTAAGACAAAGAGATATTATAGGAAATAAACCAGAACCTTATTTATAAGAGGTCGTCATATTAAATGTATTAATAAGGATCTAACAGCAGGCGGCGAGCTTATTATGGACTTACCTTTGACATTTCTAGTATCTCTATATATTTTATTCAGTACCGCTTGTGTTATAAGGTTATAGGCTTTTAGGCTTTAATGTCTTTACTTTGGTATACATATGAATCTTATGGATAATACTTCATTATATTGTTATTTACAATTTATATTTACTCATATTTAGAGTTATATAATATTTTACAATCTAAAGGATTATATGATATTGGGGGGCCGTCGCCGGGAACCTCCTCGTGTGCCCGTCTGTTTCGCTTGTTGCTCGGATTAGTCCGGTGGCATCGGAATCGGTACGGGTCGGTGCTCCCTGGGCAACAACGGTTAATGTGATCCTTCGGGTTTGCATTAGCCGTTGGCTAATACTCGGCGCGGTCGGCCATGGGGGTTTGTGCCCGGTTCATGGCTGGCTGGCGAGCAGGCTGCCTTTCGGGGTGGTCTGTCTGCGAGGTGGGCTCGGGCCTTTTGGCCTGGGCACTAAGGGTGGGAGGGCGCAGGCCCTCTCTACCGGGGACAGCAGCGGGGTCGCCCCTGGTACTTCTCTGTGCGCAGAGTGGACTGTGGGGCGGTCCCGTGGTTGTGTGGGGGGTACGTGGCGGTCTCTTTCTTGCTGAGGGGGAGGCCGTTGCGCTGATAGGGTGATGGCCCGGAATAGTCATCGTCAGGTACAATAGCGCTTGACGATGATTAGTCCGGGCGAAGTGGCGGCGGAGCTCTTCCTAGGGAGGGCTTCGTTGGCTGGACCACGTCCGTTTTCGGACGGGGTCCGGCCCCGGGAGGTTGAGTCGGATCGGGACACCTTCTTCGTTGAGGGAGTCCTGATTTGGCTCGGCCGGCTTGGGTGGAGGGCAGGGGAGCCCTTCGCCATTCAACAAGCCCCGGAGTGGGACGCGCTCAAGTCAACCGGGCGCGTCACTCCATGGAGGTGGTGGCTGCTCACGCGGCCTTCCGTCGGAGCAACGCGGTTGTGTGCGCAAGCGTTCCCGTGGCGCTCCATTACGACGGAGAGGTGTTGACCGTCTGGTTTAGTGAGTAAGAGTCTCACATAACCACTTCCATCTTCCCCAGGATGGAGGTGTGTATCCATGAGGATTCCAGACGTTAAAAAAAAAAAAAAAAAAAAAAAAAAAAAAAAAAAAAAAAAAAAAAAAAAAGGATTATATGATATTTGAAACAGTTTAAGTTATTTTCTCTTTAAATCCTTGTGTCACTCTATCTGTCTTCTTCTTACACATTAAGTTTTATATGTGTAGGAGGAAGCCAATTATAAGTACACTGTATATCTATTTGAAATAAAAAATGTGGACATGACTTTGACTTTATTCAATTCAAGAGAAAGTTACTTTCTTATATTTTGTGAAAAGTTATTCTGATTCTTCACATAAAATTTATCTGAGCATAATGATGAAACCAGACATGTTATAATAAATAAAATTAACAAAATACATATATATTATATATCAAAATATTTATTTATAATATCTCAACAAATGAATCATAAAATGCCTAACTCATTCGTATTAGCCGAAAAGTATTTTTAATAACAAATAATTAGTATATTACCATATTAAAATCTCATTAAGTAATCGAGATCACCGCTAATGACAGAAGGTAATATAGGTAATAATCATATTAGAAACCGCTGCTAGAGTGGTTAGCGCAGACGTATCGCGGCGCAAAGAGGCTCGGTTTCGATTCCCGACAGGCACAGACATGTATGTGATGAACATAGATATCTGTAATTGTGGGTTTGGTCGATTAATAAATATAATCAACATATATATGTGTATTTCTATGTATTTATATCGTTGTCTAACACCATCCCACCAATCAACATCCCACACACAATAATTTGCTTACTTGGGGATTAAACCAATTTATGTAATTTGTCCAGTGGTATTATAAACATAGTGTGGTTTTTGCAACGTAGACGTCAGTGGTATTAAAGATGAGGCAACCTGTTGTCCCCATTCCGCCAGCGGCCAGTCCTACCAGTGCGCCAGTGGTGGTTGCACAAGTCATTGGAGGTCGCTTGCCGCGCTCTCATTCTTTCAATCTAATGCCAGGATCAAGGCCAATTGTGCTTTGTTCCGTGTTTGTTAGCATTTTGTAAGTTTACGATAGATATTTTTAATGTCATAACGTATGTTTAAATTTAGGTACTTGGAAGATATTGATCGGAATGAACTTTGGAGCTCCTTGATAGAGCTCTTAATAATTTTTTTTTTTTTCGTAAAATAAGTATTTAAAAGTTGCATACCTAAAAACGTACCTTATTTTTTTACAGAACTTACACTTATTAAAAACAAATAAATAAAAGTAGATACACTTATTGTATGTATTGTATTAGATTGTTGTTATATTAGAAAATAAATTCATTTATTTAAATTATCTCGATAATTCTTTACAATTTGGCGAATATTAAGTGACAGCACTTCTCAATTGTTTTTTTAATTTTGGTTGCTTAATACCTACAGTTTTTTTTTATTTCAGGAATTTGAAAGTGGAATAAAATGATTCACATACGCACGTTGTTCCGAATATTGAAATAATTCGACAAGCAGCCTTTTTTACTTCAGGATACTTCAATTCTGGTATAAATTTTTAAAAGTCGGTAATCGACATCAACGTCTACGAATAAAAAAGGTTCTAGGTATAGGACCTTTTTTATTCGTAGAGCCCGATCTTCTTACATCTTTATTAAGTCAAATTCTCAAGATGCATTTCAGGTCATAATTATGTTGGAAAAAGAAAACTCGTCGAATTAAGTTTACAGCTTTGATTATTCATGTGACCCTTTATTTAGTTATTGTTGATTGAAGTTCATTTCATTCTTAACTTGGTCGAAAATTAAATTTGTTACAACGTTGGTCACTTGGCCTTCGTTGGTCACACAGTTGGTCTTCGTTTATATGAGTAATTTAAAAGAAATTTTGTAACACATGCGGAACGATATATATATATATATTTTATATAAAACAGCTAGCTACAAATAATTCTTCTAAGATCTGCACGTGGTTCGCTAGTAGTTCGCCCCCCCGTGTTATATAAATAATTACATTTAGGGAAGGTTCTTATAAAATGAGAAATAAGAGGTTCTGACTTCCAACCACATTTCCGCTATGTTATTAATATATTTATATATATTACTGTCAATGAAGTTTCTCTTTAAAAAAATTAATGCTTTCATGCCTTCACGTATGACATCAAGGGACAAACTCATAAAAACCGTTAAGATTAACATCGCTGGAGCACTATAAAAATTCTTATAAGATCTTAATATGAATGACATATAGGTACATTTAATGGCTTGTAGCTTTGCTACAGTTTTAATTCAGATAAAACAGTTAGAACTGCCACAGATCATGTAATGACATATTTAGTAATTATTATATGTTGGCTGTATTCAGGTTACGCATAATAAGTATGTAAGTTACGCATCTATACCCGTTTGGGATATTTATTCACGAGCTTGAAGGATGGGAAACTCGAGTCAATACATCCGGGAAAATAAATATATATTATATAATAACCATTATAGTTCACGAAAGTTTAAATGCAGAAATTGCTTAGTAATTAATAAATTTTAAATAAAAAATATAAAAGACAACATGTACATTGCTTTTGTAACCTTTTTTATTATAATAAAAAAACATCTTTAGTATATAATTAAATTTATAGTACATCAAATTCAATTTCACCACATAAGACTAGAAATTCCATTTTTAATGTTTAAAGTAAACTTTAAATACAACCTACATCACACATCCAAACACAGTAAATAAAAAAAAACAAAATCATATTTATGAATAGCATATTCCATTAATTAATAAATATGCATATACTTGAGTTTGGTTTTATTACAACACTAAACATTAATTTCAAATAATTGTAGGTAACATAAAAAAAGATGTTAAGTTTTGCTGGTAAAATATTACAACATATTACTTTATGGCAACACTCTATAAGTGTTATGACAACACTCGTTTTTTTGACAAAATATAGCTGACAACACCAAATCAAATAATGTATTAAATATTACCCAAATCTATTTGTGCAGTCCTTATAACTATAATATTTATGAATCCATCTTGTGTTTCATATAAATTACCCAAAAAACCTGACAAAATCGTTCAAACAAACAATTTCATTCCGAAACAGATGCAACGATTTTATACCCATTTATACAATTTGAATGATTGTAACCCATATTGTTGATAAACGTTAAACCATTGTATGAGAAAAGGCTTTACCTACGAGTACACAGACGCAGACGAGGCAACGAAAAAACTAATATAGCATTAGTTTTAATTACCTGCCGTTTGTCTCGATTAGTCATAATTTAAAGTACCAAAAAAAACTTATACAGATCACGACAATTTTTCTAGATAAAGTTACATAAAAATTAGTTTTTTTATTTATGTAGCAAAACTCTGTTTTAACGACTTTCTGAAAACATAAGTTTCTTTTAATTATTTTAAAAATAAAATGTAATTATTACTCAATTAATAAAAAAGAAATATATATAAATTCATACTGCAAAGCGAGAAAGAGAAAAATGAACATACTTTTATTTTTAATCTTTGGCACATAGACTTTTCATCCCGTGAGCATCTGCCATTAATATAACAAACAACATAAACAATTGACATATATTAAATAATACCTAATAATTATAAAACTAATCTTTTCACAACGCATTTGGTTTAAACACACGACAATTCAAAGGTTTATGAAGTTTATAAAATTTATTTATATTTCAATCATCCTCAAACCATAAGTTCTTATTTAACTTGCCTTTTTTATATTACAAGATCTATATTGTGATACATTTGTTTCATTGAAGTAACTCTTTAATTTATATATGTAGTTCTATGTTTTATAAATTTAGTTCAAAGAGATATCTATATTCGAGATTATTTAATGAATTAAGGTTCGTCTACATTACATTTAAATGAGAGATTTTCTACAAAGCAAACAAAAAAATATTTTAAATATTGCACAATACCGTTAAAGTTAAATGAAGACATATAATCTTATGTTAAATGACTCGAGCCACCTTGTATGAAGTTAAAACTGTATGCGGTAATGGTGTGTTCTTTTATTATTATCCTTGGCTGATTCAGCGGAGCGACGTCTAGCCGCCGCGTAAACCGCCAGCTTCGAGGGTGAAGGCAGGCTGGAGTCACGCGGTCTGACGAGGGACTCGCGCGACTCGGCCGCCGGAAGCGACGCAGAGGTGGGCACTGACGGTAACTTACGCACGGTGTCGTACGGCGATGGCGAACTGCGAGATGCTGTGGATGCTATCGAACCTGAGCCGTCCGAGTCCTAGTAACATTTTTTTTACACGAATTAAGATACTCATACAACGAATAGTATTTTTTTATGTTTATTTTTCTTCTTTTTTTTTTTATTTAACTGGAAAACATACAGTGTAAGATAACATTATATACATCTATATAAAAAGATAAACGTTTTTGCATTCTGATAGCTAGGGTTTACATATAAAAAAAATACTAAATTAAATTAAACAAGTAACAATCGCAAAAATGAACTTAAAGCAACCATTCATCTATCAGTCGTTAGTACAACCATTAAAAAATAGTTGCGATTTCAAATTCCTGACTGACAGATTCTTGAGTTAAAGATTGAATATTTTTAAACATAATACGAATAATTTGCATATTTAATTTAAGTTTCAATCATCAACATTGACCAGTTTAATTCCTAAACTCTTGCGCTTAGAGTTATGAAACATTTAAGAAAAAAGTTGAAAGGACTTTCAATTACATATTATAATGAGAAGCTTGATATACTTCTCATCAAAACAATTGAAACGTTTTCTTCACAATTTAAAATTGTCTTCTTTATATCTGCGCCATTTTAATCTTGGACACGACTTATTTTTCAAACTTAGGTACCTTCAGAATATTTTGTATATACGTAAGTAGGTATATTTGAATAATATAAGATAAAGTTTAATCTAGCATTGTTTTAAATACAATGAACTCATATACGTCATAAAAATATATCTCATCATCATTTAGTGGTATAGATAACTGACACACAACGTCTGAACGCTTACTTTCCGCGCATCCCTGTGTTCCATCCTCTCATATCTTGTGTTCCTGGCGGAGGGTTTGCGGGGCGGGCGAGGCAGGGCGGAGGGCGGCGGCGGCAGGCTGGAGGAGCGCGTCTGCTGCGAGGCGCGACCCTGACGCTCCAGCAGTAGCGCCTCTTCGCCTCGCCCGCGCGCTCCTGCCGCTGACAAACCCGGGAAGCAGCACAGACCGCGCTGGAGGATTACGTTGATAACGTTATCGTTATGTACGTGTGGTACGCAACAACCTATCTCATAGTGAATAACTCACCAATTTATTTGATAAAGTACAATAATATTGTAAATAAAAAAAATACTCAACTTTAAACTGTATCGGTTTATCTTTTATCTGTGTCAGTTTATTTTTCATTCTTTATTTATATAAATTTACTGTAATTAAAAAAAAATTAAGGACTTCTATTATTTATTTACATAAAAGTAGAAAAGTTCAAGAAAGTGTTGAGCAATGCTCACTTTGTTATTGAGTTAATGAACGGGCACAATAGAACAATAAAAACAAACTGTAAAGTCTTACCTTCCCGGGTTGCGAAACCGTCTCACAGCACCATCACTTATTACGATCACAAAACGTAAATGAAAATTATCGAATCTTTTGCTAAAACTTAAAACTATTGAATTTACTCTGTCCCAGAAATCTATCTTAGGGATATCTTTCTAAAATAAAACAAATGTTTATTGCCTTGAGAGGTTTTACAAACATAAATTGTGGGAAAAAGAACCTACATAACAATCTATTGATCACGGAAAGAATTTTCACGAGTGAGATCCAGTCGGAATAAACCCAAGATGGGTTTATTCCACTATATTAGAAATAAGGCAATTAGACCAATGGCAATTTAGATGTAGGTACAAATACACACATTTTGCAGAGACTTTAAAATGTTAAACCGTCCATCATTGCGAGCTCGATTTTCATCGGAGCTGTAGTTTTTGTGAAATTCGTGAACTTACATATTAAATATATAACTACATATACATACTTAATCATATATTCGCGACCGCGACAGACAAGTTAAATATATATTCGTGATCTACAGGTTTTTTGCAGTGTAGATACAGCTATATTTTAAAATAGAAATATATTCTTCAATATATAAGACAAATAAAAAAGTATTTTGAAACTAAGACGCATTCATGACCTCCATTTTAGGAAAAGACTGGAGCCAAAGGCTTGTCTCTAAAAAACAAACATGAGAATACACTACCAGTAAAAAAGAGCCAAAGAGGTGAACTGTGATATTTCGTACCAAAATATTCGTAGTCCACAGACAAGCTTGAAGTAGCCCAAACTATACATTGACCCAAATCACTTCCATTTAACATTAATTATCTATGTTGTTTATTCTGTCACTTGTATATTCTCCGATTTTCAACTATTCAAGATTACTGGAAAGTTTGAACTTCAGACACGAATTTCATTCAGTGCTCTTTCACTTATGAATTGTAGCAAGGTCATTGTAAAAAGCCTAGCCTGTACTGTCTGTAAATCGAGATTTGTTGATTATCAACATTTGACATGCAGAATGAACCGTGGGTACAAACGCCTTGGGTTACACTAACCTTGAGATAGCGATCAAAAATCATGATTTATAAGAAGTATGGACCATGGACTTTGCCCAAAAAGGTATAATGGTGGATTGAAAAGTTCACGGCCTATTCATGGAAGCTAAATAAAATACATTAAAAATATTTAACGCAATCATCATCAACTCAATCATCGTTAACTGAATCATCACCAACCGAATCATCACCAACTGAATCATCACCAACTGAATCATCACCAACTGAATCATCACCAACTGAATCATCACCAACTTTACCATCACCAATTCAATCATCATTAGCCGTTTTTGATAGTTCATCGGATTTATTATTGTATGTCCCCAATCTGAACTAAACCCTGGCTACATGTTTTTAGCAACAAGAGTATATACATGATGCAAAAAAACAGCATATTTAAATATTTATTTTTCGCTTACGATAAGTTTGTAGCTATAAAAATGAATCCCCACTATTTCGACTAAATTCTACAAGAATATAAAAAAAAACCGACAACAATAATATTTCCAATGATACTTTTATGTTTAAGAAGTCCAAGGCAAAGTTGTACTTACGTATATGGTAGACCTCAATCTTCTGGAAGACCTTTATTTTTAAGTTCAACAAACTCAAGACTAGCACTTTACACTCAAAGTTAAGTAGTGTTATTGAAGCTAAAACCATATCCATATTGTTGGAATCCCGAAATAAACAGACTTTTACAGAAATTAGATTAATATTATAATAATAATAACCTACACATTGGGTTTTCGTTTATTTTAATTTCGTGATTCCAAGTACACATTGCATAGATGTTAATTTTTCAACTCCAAAGCATCTAATATTAGGAACAATTAAAACCACAACAAACAAAACATGTTTTTATTATGGACATGCCAGTTATATATATCGAGTACAAAAATCGCTTACAAAAATATTGTGTACAATTCCACATTAAGATCTAAAGCCTCGTTATGTCAGCTTTTATCCAAAGTTTATTAAAACAAAAAAAAATAAACATTACTAATATATCGACTGTATATCATTTTTATCTTTAATTAAAAAGTTAAAAAGATATAAATCAATGTACTTAGTTTAGATACATATCCTTGTACTAAAATTAAAATAAATATAAAAATAACACAAATAATCTTTACCAAAAATATATTACAGTTAGAATATTTCGAGACTAACATTTATACTAGCTTTGGCGTACATTTGTGACCAACTCAATTACCATTCCATAAAACCTCCTCAGCTGCCAACTACCCAATAGCTTTTGAACATTTAAATACATCAAAATCTAATTCGCCGCTAATACAATAAGATCATTTCAATAGCGAATTATTATGTCTAGTGGAGAATTCCTTTTTCATTCAGAGATTCTTAAATATATATTGGCACCGACATTGTATATGTATATCTAATGTAACAATTTTAAGGCAATTATATAAGACAAACCGTTTAATATATTATTATTATAATGCATAACAGTCTATGTTGGAAAAACACCAAACTGTTAGGAAGCTTACTGTTAAGCAGCCATTTCATTATCCATTTTACTAAGCGCTAGACTAGATCAAGTGTACTAATTGTTAGTGAGCTAGTGCTCTTACTCGTTATTTTTGGAGTCAAATAGTGCGCTGTAGATTGGATAACGAAATGATCGCAATAGGTTAAATCACTGTAAGGTCTAAAACAAACAAACACAAAGCTATACAAACTATAAAACTGTTTTAATATCGGTTCAAGGAATGTTACTTCGCCACCGCATACTATGGGAATGTGTTGCTATGGTTTTAGGAAAATTAACGTCATACAAAAAATCTAAATATTACTTGGTTTGATTTAATATTTTTTGTTTGAATTAAAACACTTGTAATCAATAGTTATAATAACATTAATAGGACTCATCGTATATGTAACTATATTTATTAACAACATTTATTTCATTTTAGCAAAATATTTATCGATTGTGTAATTAAGTATTACTTTTCGGTATTGTTTATTTTAAAATTCGTTTTCAAAAAAATGGTATCAGAATGGTAATATTCAGTAGTAGCCGGCGTGTGGTCGAGGATGCGGCGAGTGGGAGGAGTGTGAGGAGTGCGAGGAGTGCGGGGAGTGCGGCGCGTCGGAGAGGTAACTCACGGCGGGCACGGGCGGGCGCTCCAGGCGGGATTCCAACGCCGCCAGCTGCTCCTCCAATCGCAGGGAGGAACTGTCGAACCCGCAACCTGGAATAATTGTGGGTTAAATTATCTTTCAATCTCCGTATATTTGTGTCCATAAATGAACTTTATAAAAGGTTTTCAGTGAGTTATGTAGTAATTTTAAATGTTTATGTATTCTTCGACCGTCTATTGTGAGAAGTCCTTTCCATAGATCTATAAAAATACCGCTAGCGTTATCATTATGCGGTGAGTAGTTGCGCCTGGCGAGGTGTCTGTATCTGTTGGCGACACCGCTGCTGCCCACGCCGCCCACACCCTCCGCGCTGGAGAACGACGCGCCGGACGAGAGACCCACTGGAAACAGTCAAAGGATTTGTTTTCATACTGAATTCAAAAAGTGGAGCGGTACAAGGATATAAGTTTATATTTTTAATTTGATTATTAATATTATATGTAAAATGTTTGAAGTACCCACCGAGTTCCTCACGACTAGAGTTATTCCTTAGTGAAGCAGCGCTCGTGTGTTTTTGTAGCACCTTGATCATGGCATCACGCTCCGCTACCTTGGATTCGAGTTCTTTCACCCTAAACAATATAAAGTTAAGTATAGCATATTTATGTTAATTAACTTTCCCATTTATTGTCATTTTCTCACTCTTACCTGCTCTCGAGATCGGCGACCTTCTTCTGCGCGGAGTGTAGCTCATCCATATGACGAATCTTCTCACTGCGAGCTTCCGCCATCAGACGCTCAGAATCGGCGGACGTCTTTTCAAGTGCTGCGATCTTAGCATCCCTGGAAAATGACGCACCATAACCACACGGTTCAAAAGATTTCATAGTGTCGTCGTTAACAAAAATATGTAGAAAACCTACACATAATTAATAATAATTGCGATACTCACTTTGGTATGGAGGCGGCGGACACGGCGGCCTGTCGCAGCGCGGCCTCCTCCAGGTAGCGCTGCTCCCACTTGGCGCACTCCCCCTCCAGCGCAAGTAGACGCTCATCCCGCGAGCGCAGCGCACGCCGCAGCTCCGCCTCCCCCCCTCCACCACCTTCTCCTCCCCCACCCGCGCCACCGCCGCCACCGCAAGCGCCCTCCACGCCGCCGCACACGCACTCACGCTTTCTGTGGACGGGAAGCGTCATATAAAACGTAAGGCATTCGTGACCCTTCATTTTACAAGAAATATAAATTATAAAACGGTTCGACCTGAGCGCCTGCAGCTCCGTCTCTAGCTGCGCGCGCAGCTTGCGCTCGGTGTGCTCGCGACGGTCGGAGGCCTGCTGCAGGGACGCCAGGGCGCGCTGCAGCCCCAGCACGCGCTCGACGTACCCGCTCGCGTGACGGCACTACGGTTTTATTTAAAATTAATTTTATATATCAAAATACACACTAATATTTAATTTTGGTTCACTGGAACGCCAATGTTTATGTAATATGCTGTGAACGTCCATCGTACCTCGTCTTCCAGCCTCACGACGTTGGACTGCGCGTTGGTCAGAGCGGTGTCCAGGATGTCTATGTGCGTCCGTTGTTCCTGCAGCGTGGCGCACTGTGCTGACATCTCTATCTCTTGACGTTCTTTAGCGCACGCTAGCTCCTTGTCTAAAGATCACAAAAGCCGACATTTATATGTAGAATACGGTTTCGCACAATGTCATTGTAAATTATAATAAACAACATGATAGTGAAAAAGTTGAAAAATAATAAGACTTTCGTAGACTAGTGGCAAAAACAAATACATCCTAATATATCCCAAGAATAAGACCTCAATCGGTTTAGTCGTAAGGTTAACGATTCGGGACATATGAACTTCCTATTGGTTTAGAAAAAATGACAAGACATCCCTTTGCAATAGGACCATATAATGGAGACCAGGGGCGAAAGGCGAAGGTATTTTCTTTCGTTTCGTTTGGGTTTTAACATATAAGGTCAGTATCGGCACCCACTCTGCGTGATGAGCTGCGCGATGAGCATCTCCCGTCCTTGTAACTCCTTACGAAGAGCATCCGCCCCCGCACTCGCCGACAACACCTCCGTCTGGGGGAAAAATATTACATCATATTTATAATTTAATTATATATTAAATATAATAAAAAAATCATCAAGACTAGGACTCGAACCTGCAACAGCAAAAAGGCCGTCCCTAACGCTCTTGTAAATGATATGTCTTTTTGTGGTTAGTCTTGATTAATTAAGCTTACTATATAATAATTATTGGTATGCATTTATAGCTTAACTAACATAGCACCTATTTATTTAATTTTAACAAGTGTATTTGTGATGTATTTATCACAAAAATTTACTGCTGAAATAAATTAGTTTAGTAATGATAACCTGGTGTTTGAGTGCCCTGTTCAGTTCATGCAGGCGCCTGCAGTCAGCCTGCAGCCTGACCCGCGCGGCTCGTTCCAGGCGCTCCCGTCGCTCGCAAGACCCCACCAGCTCCTCGTGCGCCGTGCGGACCTTCTCCACCTCCTCCTCCAGCTGGACAGGACACACCATTTATTATTATTACTATTATTTTATTAATTTCACTCAGTATTATTGAGGTAGATCTTATGTTCATAATCAATTGCTTTGTGGTCGATAATAAATTATTTATGGAAGCAATTTTATTAAAGATAAGGACGCGGCATGGGAGATCTTGATTTACTACGTTTTTTATACTATAACAGTAGATGAGAAGCAAAATATATGAATAAAGAATTTCAAAACATTTTTTTTTTCATTACATGAATGTATGAAAAGTCTGAATCGTAATCTGAATCATAATGAAAAATAGAACATGTAGTGCAATGTACTTTGAGGAGATTTTCATTCAATCGCGTGAATGACGTCACTCGCGCGTAAAAATAAACTTTACTCACGTTCGCGTTTACATATACGAGGAATAAAAATTATGCTCACGATATCGTCTCACGCGTCCTAATCGTGTTCGTATTCTGGGTAAAAAAAATATGGAAATATATTTATAATAATATTTTAAAATATCCGTCCCCGTTCCAAAATCGGACGTCTCGACGCACGGCAGGTATCCATCCTTACGTTGTGGACACTCCAGCTGTCCGAACGAAGCGCTATGCTTCCTCTTTTTTAGTGCGTATAGCGAAGGACTGGAAGATTTGCCTGCGTCGGTAATACCGGCCAAATACAAAGTTGGTGTCTTCACGAGAAGAGTGAAGAGGTTGCCAGGTTAATGCTCCTTACCACCTATGACTACATCTCCACTCTCCATCAGGTGGAATGTAGTCAAGCATTAACCTAGTTAACATGTATCAAATATTCTCAGTGTACCATCATTTAGTGGATGGCTTATATGAAATGAACTAACTGCAACTCGTATTTGGATCAACCATATCGGGATATTGATGCCCTCTGACCTATCAAAAGAGCGCGAAAGCTGTATTTTATCCTCCGAAATTGAAAGAAAGCTAAGGCAGTTCTATAATGTAGATCGGGTCAAAACAACTTCCCCAGTTGGAACAGTATAACAATGGGTTTATAGGGAATTATAAGTGTCTATGAATTGACATGTGCACATCACAATGGATGGAATTAAATCAGAATTACTTTATTTTACAGTTTTTAACATTTCACGTTCTAGGGTTGTCCCAATCTTTGTTGTTTTTGTGACAACACATTTACCAAACAAATGTAAAATCCCTCCACCTTATCCGTCTTGGCGACTCTCTCGCAGGCGTCTGCCAGCTGTCTCTTGAGGGCGTGGTTCTCAGCGGCGAGTGCGTCCAGTACGGCGGCGAAGGCGTCGTCGGCCTCCTCCAGCGAACCCTCCCCGCCGCTGCACCAGCCGCTGGACTCCGAGCCGCCCGGCACCGCTCGCACGCCCACGCTGCACGAACACATCAAATAATACTATAAATATATAATTTTATTAACAATTCAAAATTATGTAAGCAAAACAACCTCGTTACCTCGTTAAATCGGGCTGAGATCTTGACAAGTTCAGTTTCTCTTTACTTAATTTGGCTTTAGACCCCTTGCCTTTTCTTTCTTCTCTGGGCTTAGAAGGTGCCCGGGTGGAGTGCGGCGAGTGGGGGGAGGCGGGGGGGGTGAGCCCGCGGGGTGTCGGTGATTGCGTTACTTCTTTCGCGAGATGTTTCAGAACCGATGATTGGTTCAAAAAGTCATCTGGTATCTCAGTGATTTCCTGCATATTATATAATATGTGATTATACAAAATATTTTTTTTGACAGCAATAATTAGCTTAAAATTATTATTTATGTAAGTCATATAATGTTATTGTACCTGAACTCCATGATCTGGTGGGCTAGTATATATCCTCTGGCCTCCAATATCTATGTAATTGGCAGTTGCGGTGACCGTCTGTTCTTTGTGCATTTTAGGTAAGGGTATGCCACTAGGTTTTTTCACTGCCTCACTTTTCTTCAGTGTGTGGTAAGGTGATGATTGTGTGTTTGAATGTTTAACTTCACTGTTTGTCCTTTCATGTTCCCTATCAAAGAATTTTTTTTTTAAAGAACCGCTAATACAGCTACTAAAATTCACTGTTAAATTGTTTAAAAAACCATCAAATCTATTGTCTTTTTTATTATAAACAATTGGTACCTAATTGGTGTGGGTCTTGAGGACCAAGAGTCATCCTGATTGTGAATAATAAGAGTGTTGTATGAAGATGATGATACATCCAGAGAACTACGATTACTATTCCCACCGCCAACTGAATCTTTCAATGAGTTACGATTGCTTCCTGGTACATTATCCTGTAGATTATTTGTTATGATACTTTGTATTCATGTAAAATAAATCTCAACACAATATAAGACAATTAGAAAGTAGTACAATTTTTTCTATAAACTTATGTAATAGCAAAGAGAATTATAAATATTCTTGCCTTATGAGGGTTTCTATTATTATTATTATTGGACTGGCTCTGATTCTCCTGCCCTTGAGGTTCTACTCGAGCTGTGTGCCGGACCACATACCTCTCCTCTCTAGATAAATTCTCATTTGAAGTGGACACATCTGTCTCACTACCTGATAGACTTTGAGGAAATCCACTTGGCACTGGTAAAAAAGGTCAATATTACTTAATAATTTTAACAGAATATGTAACATATACACAAGCTATATCTATATTTAACATACTGTCACCTATAGTAATGACTATGATGGATATTACAAAAGCACTCTTTATAATGTAGATTTTCTATGCAAAGTACATTCCACCAGTAATTGTGGAGTTAATATTTAAGATTTTATTCTACACTAACATGAATTACTGAGTCTATCTATAAATTGTCCATATTATTGGTTTTTATTTATTAAAACAATTGGTGAAGCAGTCTTCACATAACACAAAATAATTATTCAAGACACATTGTTTCATTGTAAAAATATATAATTTCTTGCCACATACCAGATTGCTTCTGTGTTCTCTGAATATTATTAGCAAATGAAAGGAAACGTCCTGTCGGTCGCATGGACCCCATTTTTTCAGTGACCTTAAAATTTTAACTACAAATCATTTCACAACACATAAGGCACATATATGCTTCAAACTATGTTATGTTATTCCATCTGAAATAAATTTAATGTCTCTTGTTTATTAACATCATACATATTAATAGAAATAGACTGCAATAAGAAAAACGAGAAGAAAACTATTTCGTGAATACATCCATGTAACGTGAGAAAATATAAGTTAGTTGTCACACTCAAAATCAAGTTGAAAATGTTAAAACTTACAACTTATTAACAACGTATAAAACTAATCCAATAATATTTTAAGTCATATATAAATCTCATAAAGTTCAACAATAGTTGATGGATAGGGTCAGCCAGCTGTCAAGATCTATGTTTATAAATTTTGTCTATAATAAAAAACCATAGCTTTACATTAGTCACTTTATCAGACGGCCATACACATGGACCTTATGTGTAAGTAAATGATTACTTACTCGGTGTCTTAATTCGTAAGTAGTACATATTTACTTTATTATAATACTTGTTGTTAAAAATGTATCTATTAATGTGTTGTGAAAATAAAAAAATAATCCATACAGATATACAGGGTTATTGGTATTATTTGACCAACTCTTGCAGGCAGCCCCTTTACATCAATCTAGACAACATTTGTTCTACGACTTTTTAAAATTAATAGTTTTTAAACTTCTAAATTTATCCATACAAAATATATTTGTTGTCTCTGAACTGGCATTAACTCTGAGCGTCGGTATGGCGTTTTTACCTTTTAAGTACTTCCTACAAAATAAAGAGTAATAAGTAAAAGAGCTCCCGGTGACTCTGTAATAACCAACAGGGCTAACAGTATCGACAAAAAAAAAGTAAAAGAGTAAGCAACAATTTTTTGTTTAATTTTTTTGTGTTGTTTAGCAAGATTTGAAAAAAGTTGTAGAACAAATGCTGTTGGGATTGATGTAGAGAGGCTGCATGCTAGAGATGGTCAACTAATTAAAAATAACCCTGTATACTTATTTATTAAAAAATAACAAGTCTATTTTTATACCTAACCACTATATTTTATATGTACATTAACCAATTCATAGAGTTTGTGATATGAATTTAGCCATGGCTATATTTTCCTTTATATAGAGTTTCATAAATAACTTATTGTGGTTATATTCAAACTATTTATAGTTGCAAGTTTTATACAGTGTATTCGAACATTTTGTAATAACATATGAACTCAGGAAACCCACTAACTACATCGTACTTTTTCATACGCCAGCGCTGTAGTGGAAGATTCTTTAAACTTTGTTTTTAGCATAGAATCAGTGTCTGGACTCTGGACACATTTTTAACTTTCAGGATCCAGCCCATGCGGGATCGGCCTCACTTCTCCAGTTCTCCGTGCCTCTAAGTATGATATCATTATCCAAACACAAAATGTACTTGATATCAGTTTTGATTTTTATAAAAGGTGTGAGTCTAAACTACACTGGCAAGTGGCAACACATTTCGTAAAAGAGTCAATGACGAAAAAACGTTAATCACTATCACTAATCACTATACATTTTGAATGTTTTTCTTGTTAGTGATTACCGATAACG
Organism: Napeogenes sylphis; assembly: GCA_959347405.1. Classification (NCBI taxonomy): domain Eukaryota; kingdom Metazoa; phylum Arthropoda; class Insecta; order Lepidoptera; family Nymphalidae; genus Napeogenes; species Napeogenes sylphis. The sequence goes on along the minus strand of OY365788.1, from coordinate 19,666,182 downwards.
AAGTGAATAGGTAGGTATTTTTGATTAAGTACTCTTTGTTTTGCTGACAATTGACATCAAGTATCAAGATAACATTTTTTATGTCTGTTGATTCGTTTAGATAATGTATTTGATGAACAAAAGTAAACTTAATTTTTTTAATTCTCTTTTATCCTAAATTAGTGAAAATTGCGTATTACATCAACATCGTTGGTATAAAAACTAAGCCGGTCACCGGTTTAATTCTTCACAAACCATCATAAATATGACAGCTAGAATATTGAGCAGATATCTTTATGGGTCTGCGTTGCGAATTGCTCGAGTTACAGCATTAAAGCCCTCCTACTTAAGAACATCTCTTAAAAATATTACTTATACATGTAAGTAGACTTATGTTGTTTTAGTTTTGTGTTCATATAAACACACAAATGCAAGACTTCATCTGCATGTGGTTACATAAAAGGGATTTGATATTAGATTATAGCATATAATCTACTAGATAATATATAAGTATTCATACTCAGTCTTTTAGATAAGTGCTTAATATTTTAGTCATGCCTTTTGTTATTTTTTGTAGATGATCATTCAGACAGAAATCAGAAATAATATGTTTGTTTTAGAGTGTATTGCCTATTTCAAATACAATCCAGATTCAATACATAAAGTAACAATAAATTAAAGATATAACAAGTATAGTTTAGTATTTTTTTTCTTAGGATTTTAAATGCACTAAATCATGCAATATTTTGATGGTTCTGTTTCCAATATTCTATAACAATATTGAACCTTTATGTTCATATTCAGATGCAAAACCTCAGTTGCCGGCTGCTCATCGATTTTTTTCACAAAAAACTGAAGAGATGATTGTTGATTATGATCATGTTAAAAAAGCAACTTCCAATGGTGACATTTATATAGTTGATGTCAGAGAGCCAGAAGAAATTAAGGAGCATGGAAAAATACCAAACAGTGTTAATATTCCATGTAAGTAGAATAAATAATAATATCTGTTTTATGTAATCATTAGTATTAGATATAAAATACAAAATGTTTTTAAATTAAAGTGGGTATTGTATCTACTGTCTTGGGTCCTATGGCAGAGGGTGACTTTGAGAAAACTTACAAAAGATCAAAACCTGCAGAGGACGATGAAATTATATTTTACTGTATGATTGGAAAGAGATCTGGGATGGCGCAACAAAATGCTCTTAACCTTGGTTATAAAAAGTGAGTATCTTACTAAAATATATAAATCTCTACTGTATATAAATATTATTACTTTTTTAATTTTTATTGAAGGAGCCATTTATTCCAATAGACCTATCTGTTAAACTAAATGGCTCCATGAAATAAATAGACTTAATTAATTAATTACAATAGAAAGCATAACAGCAAAAGAAAATAATAGGTAACTAATATGATTATTTTTTATTAGACTAACTATTTATTGTTATAAATATTTATTTTTTTCAGTGTAAAAAACTATGTAGGCAGTTGGACTGATTGGGCAAATAAGATGTAATAATATTCACATGAATATATAATTCTTAATTGTTAAATAACCCTAGTCATAAAATGTTGTTACGGTATTCTATTCCAACTAGAATTCTGTTAATATGTTTTGTTTGTTATAAATAGATGAAATATATTTAATCCATGTATTTATAAAATAAAAAAAATAGATATATATACAACTAGTTTTAATGCCATCATTCAAAATATTTATCATTTAAACACGGGCAGATTAAACTTTATCACTTCTGTCTGCTGGACCAGTCATTCCAGCTCCCCAGGTAAGTTTTGGATCTAAAAAATATATATAATATGCTTAATGAAAACATAAAGCAGTATAATGTACTATAAATTGCTCTTTGTAACTATTTTTGGAATCAACTAGATTATAAAAACTATCATAAAGGCTTAAATGGTACATAAATTACTTTGTGTATCCAAGTTTAAGTGCTCTATCAAGTGCCTCAGATGAACGTCGCCCTGACTGACAATAGAAAATAAGCTCATCTGAAGAAGACGGTTTAGGTCTCTGAAATTGCTTCTTAAATTCTTCTTCTGACATGGTTGCTAGTGCATCTTGAACATTACTTACTGTAATAATTTTAAGTAGTTGGTTTACCATTATATATGCCACAAATTATTTTACATTAAAAAATAACCAAAAAGAAATTATTGAAGATCTTTCAAGATGCCAATTATATATTATCAATATACATAAACATTAGACAATTTGATAATAGTGGTAAAGATTCTATAAACCATACTATAGGTATATACTCACAAGGTATGTTAATGCTTGAGGGTATCTTGCCTGTTGTTTTAACTTCATCTGGGTTTCGAACATCAATTATTACCTTTTCAGGTTGTTGAATTACTTTTAGCATATCCTCATAACTTACTACTCTTTGAGGATCAACCATAATAGAAAATGGAAATCTTGTACCAATAACAGTGTTACTCCTAGTTATTTTGTTATCTAAAACAATAGTGTATCTCTCAAAAACAGATATGATAACACATACTGATCTTATGTTTAAAGTATAATAATAGTCTCTGAAATATAATTTGTCTTTTATAAATGGAATATTAAATTTTATTATGTTTTGCCATTTCTTTCCCCATCTTTTCCCCAAAGACAGAATGATATGCTAGTGCAATAAAATCTAAATACCAATAAGGGCATTTTTGCCACAAAAAAAGTATAATAAAACCGTGGATTGTAAAATATACAGTATATATATTATAAACACAATAATACAATTAATTTCAGAACTTAAATTTCTAAATATTTATAACCGGCTTAAAAAGATAAAATAATATCAGACTTGCAAAATATTTCCAAAACATTTCAATACTTAAAATCGCTTACTGTGTGAAACCTCACTAGTGTTCTACACCTCGAAGCTTACGTGATATTACTTTTTAAACTATACCTATATGTAAATGAATTTCAAGGTTATTTAACCTTGTTCTAAAATCAACTAAATAAATTTAAAATTATATTGTTAAATTTATTTCCATTGGCATTGCAAATTTATAGTACTCTGTGATTGCAAACATCTGACATTAATCAAAATAATTATGAGCGGTATAGAGTTCTAACTCCATCTATTAATGTTTCTGTTATAAAGCATTAAATTGATGGCGCTATTGTTGGTAAAGAGGTACATATTATTACTATTAAAAGTTAAACTAGCTGTATTAATAAAGTAAACGGTTTAGATTTTATATGCATATTTAATTTTTCTCTCCGACCAATGGAATATTAATAATTAATCCCTTTGCTGAAAATTGCTAAAAAGTTTCAAATCATATACGAAGATTTTTAGAGATCGCGGGTTAGAAACCTATAAATAAATTAGCTTAACATGGCTATACGTTCTTTTAGACATTTTTAAACATTAATTTGGTAGTGGAATCTTTTCAATGTTCATTTTTACAGTCTATACTAGGGATGATCGATGTTAGAAAAACATCGATGTTGATATCGATGTCATTATCGGAAGCCCAACTCCGATGTTCGATATTTATCGGAAACTGAACATCGATGTTGGACATCATCGATGATTTTTGCATTATTATTTGACAAAGAAATAAAATACAGTGAAATAGTAACATACCATTATCATGGAAGTCGCAGATAGTATTGCCAGTGTTAAAACCAAATAAGTCTGGCAATGAGGCCTCAAATTATCGTCCTATATCTCTATCCTCTGTTCTAGGTAAAATCACTGAACATCTTATAAAAAATCGTTTAGAGTGGTTTGTTGATAATAAGCAGGCGCTTTCTAAACATAGAATTAATATACATAGAATAGGTGAGCCACAGGTATTCGTATGAGCGTCAGTGACAGACAGTTAAAAAAAGATGCAAGATGTCATACTGTTTCTCTTTGCCTTATTACGCATGCGCAAAGAAATATTCATGACGCGTTTTAAAAATTTTCGAAACATTTGTGTAAAACATTTTTGACACTACTCAATAAAAATGACAGTTGCTACGAATTACACTCGAGACGACGACGAAGAAGCACGAGATCTCATAAAAAGTTGAGATAGATAGGGTTTTTCGATCTACCTATCTCTTTTAAGTTCGATGGTCACAATTTAGGCTGGCTTCCCTACTCTATGTATAATATCTCTATGTTTCTAAAAGCCAATATGGTTTCCGTAACAGTACAATAGATAATATAAGTATTTTTACAACTGACATCCGATTGGCTTTTACGTGCAATGAATCGGTTGTTGCAGCTTTTCTTGATATAAAATCTGCGTACGATAATGTTTTACTTCCTACCCTTAAATTAAAACTTGAGGCATTAAGTGTTCCATCTAGGTTTTGTAATTTTATCATTAATTTATTATTTGAACGCACAATTACTCTAGTTACTGACCCCGATTCTCATAACCCTAGAACTGTTTGGAGAGGCTTGCCGCAGGGATCCGTATTGAGTCCTTTATTATAACATTTATACCCATGATTTAGAATTCATATTTGAAAATAATATCAAACTTCTTCAGTATGCAGACGATCTTTTAATTTACTCTACAAATCGATCAGTAGATAGAGCGTCAAATATAGTTTCATCTGCTTTAAATAAACTAAACTAAATTAATTAATATTAATTAATATGGTTAGATCAAAATGGACTAAACCTTTCAGTCACCAAAAGCGCGGTTGTAGTTTTTTCCAGGAAACGTAGCAGTGCCCTATTTCATATCATTTACAATAACAGTGCCATTCCAATTTATAACAAGTTTAAATATTTAGGTATTATTTTAGATTCAAAACTATCAGGTGTTGCGCACTGTGATTATATTATCAATAAATGTGAAAGGGTTTTAAATATTCTTAGGTGTTTATGTGGCGTCTGGTCGGGAGCTCATCCATTCAACCTTAGATTAATATACAATTCTTTGATACGTAGTCTCTTAGACTATGGTACTTTTCTATTGGAACCTATTAATGTTACTGTTTTGAAAAAACTTGATCAGATTCAATCAAAAGCACTAAGGTTAATAACGGGAGCTACGAAGTCGAGCCCAATCAATGCCTTACAAGTGGAATGCTGTGGTCCCCCTTTAATTTTAAGACGCCAATATTTATTCGACCGATTTCTTTTTAGATCCCTCCAATTGGCAAAAAATCTTTTATTGACTCTTCTACAGTCTCTAGCAGAAGAAATAGATTTCTCTGAGTACTGGCGTCTTAAATCTACTCCATGTTTAATCAGTAGTTACAAAAAAATTATAAGCCTGCCCTCTCCTACTCATCGTTCATGTTTACTTCCTCCTTTTGAGGTTAACTATGAATCCTTAATATTGTGTCCAAATATAATTCTCAATTCTATTAAAAAAGACTCTAACGCAAATTTAAATTTTTACTTGATGCTTTATTTAATAATCATAACCATATATTCACTGATGCGTCTAAACATAATTTATCTAGCTGTGTGGGGGTAGGCGTATACCATAGTCAATACAATATTGTACAGAAAATTAAACTTACAATATTGTACAGAAAATTAGAAAATTAAACACCAGAAACATCCGTTTTTACTGGAGAATGTTTTGGTCTTTTAAAAGCTATTGATTATATTCTTATCATGAAACTTAAAAAAAGTTATATTTTCTGATTCAATTAGCGCTCTTCAAACACTTTGTAAATTTCCCTTGAAAATGAAAACATATTTTAATAATATAAAACATATTTTCCTGTTATTTTTGAGATCAGAAAAAAACTTAATATTTGTATTAGAAATAGCTACGATGTTCAATTTATGTGGATCCCTGGCCACTGTGGCATTGATGGGAATATTATATCAGACAGGTTAGCTAATGAAGCTGTGCTTTGTGGGGATATGCATCCATATAAAAATTATAGCCATGACCTTTTATCGCTTCCTAAGACTGATCTTCGTCATACTTGGTGCAATATCTGGGAAAAAAGTTCTCGTGAGAAAGCTAATTTTTTTGTTAAGATCCAACCACGTATCCCTCTTAAAACTTGGTTCCGAAACATTGACTTCGGTAGGAAATCCATTTTAACTATTATTCGTCTACGGCTTGGTCATGTTTGCTCTCCCCAACACCTCGCAAGACTTAAAATTATTACAAGTGACTTATGTGATTGCGACATGGTTAGTGTTGGTGATCTCAATCACATTTTTTTATCTTGTAAAAAATATAATTATTCCTCGTTTTATGAAAACTTGATATCCCTCAAAATTCCTTTTCCAACTTCGATAATCTCCTTACTCCTAAATCCTTCCGTTTATAGAACAATTGCATCTTTGATTATTCTCAACAATATAAAGTTATAATCAATACACAAATAAATTTCAATCCATCCAATTACTTATCCAAGAACGCTCACCTCATCTTTCCTCCCTAATTTTATTCTACCCTTCTGATATACTTTATTCCAAATTCCGTTTCGTTAATCATATATTATATTATTTTCCCTACCTTTTAACAAATGAATACAACAATTGTCATTGGCTAAATGCACAAACCGTGCGAAGCCAAAGAACTAAAAGAAAAAAAAAAGTAGAAACATTCGGTAGGAACTATAAAGATGATTACATATCTATATTATATAATGCTAAATTTAGTATTATATAATATAGATATGTAAGTATTTAGTAGTAGTAGAATATAGATAGTAACTCAATTGTTAGAACGACGGAAGTGTTTCTTAGAGGTTGCGTTTTTCAAACCCCCGTAACGATTAAGGTTTCAGTTTTCACTCTACTATTATTTAAAATTAATCTATAATAGTAGCCAACTAACAACTTTATAATCTGTTAGGACATTAGCGCCCTTATGTGAGTTTTTTAAGTACCTACATGTTTAGTATATATTCATTGTAGGTTAAAAAATAGTTCCCCCATTATTTGAATATCAATAAATATTGTGTTAAATTAGTTGGTGTTTTTGCTAAATTATTTATGTCAATTGTAATTTATTTCAAGGAATTATTGAATAATATAATATTCTTTTTGATTTTGTTAAATTGATTTATTGCCCAAGCACTCAAAAGCTAACTTTAAAATTGATTAGTAATATGCTGATACAAACAGAACTCTGTGCAATGGCATCTTAGGTTCTAAATTAGAAGTTTTAACTTTAATCACGTTTAATCAGTTGGTAAGGTTGTACAATGTATTAAATACATTAATTATTATATTTGTACAAAATATTAAATATTATTCACTGATGAAAGAAAAGAATAACAAAATACATTTATTAAAATTAATATAAACATGTTTTAAAAAAATACAAAAATGCAATATTATACATCAGTCTCAGTATAATTATAAAAGTAATAAAAAATGTTAATGTCGGCAAGTTAAACTGTTATCCTTATTTTATAAATATCTGAATTCTGAATAGAAATATTTCAATATTGATAAAATACTAAATAAAAATTTTGAATACATTTTAATAATTTACGATGTGCTATATTTTATCATTTAAAATAGTTACCAAAAATGTTATCAATCTATTAATAATTGTTATCAAAACCTTGGAACCTTTAATCCTTTGTAAGTAATAATCATTTAAAATTAAAAATTTTGTAATGTAATAATTGGTATTTTGTATTTTAGCTATTCATTAATATTATAACTCAGCCATTTTTTCAAAATATTTCTTTTTTTCAGCAGGGTTAGGTATAATCTGTCAAAGAAATAATAATATTAAAAAAAATACTGAAATGCAATCAATGAACTCAAAAAACATATTTTTAAAATAGTCAAATAAACTTACAGTGTCTTGGCCTGGTTTCCATCCAGCAGGGCAGACTTCACCATGCTTGTCAGTATACTGGAATGCTTGCAACAATCTTAAAGTTTCATCCACTGATCGACCAACTGGCAAATCATTCATTGTGATTTGGCGTAAGATTCCTTTGCCATCAATTATGAATAAGCCTCTTAATGTATGACCTAAATCTTCTAAGTAGACTCCATAGTCTTTAGCAATAGAATGTGTAAGGTCACTTAATAATGGTATATTAATTTTTCCTAAACCCCCCTCTTTGCGCGGAGTGTTGATCCAGGCAAGGTGAGTAAAGTGTGAGTCTACTGAACATGCTACCACCTCTGCATTGAGCTTCTTAAACTCTTCAATTCTCTCAGAAAATGCCAAAATTTCAGTTGGACATACAAAGGTGCTAGAATAAAAATAATTATTTAGAATATTGAGAGTAAAACTGTCATTTAAAAGAATGAGAATATATGAAATGAGAATTTATGAGAGGATATATAAAATTATTTCACTTACAAATCTAGGGGGTAAAAAAAGAATACTAGATATTTTTCCCTAAAACTCGATAACGAAAGTTGTGTTATCTCTCCATTCACAACAGCGGTCGCCTCCCACTCAGGAGCAGGTTTTGAGACTAAAAAAAACAAGTTCTGTATTAAATATTGAAAATCAAATTTAGATTTATAATTTTAATTATTGCTGGACTCACTCATTGCCTTGGTAAATTGTAATTTATGGTCAATTTTTCTTGCACCGCCGGGAAAAACATTACCGCTCCCAAAAGAATAACACGAATCACTCTCAAATAATGTTCCGCTACATTGTGATATCAAACCTAGTAGAAGAATATACTTAGTCGTTAACAGCATTGTAAAATTAATGTAAATAAAAATAAAATGCTAAATAAAATTATACTAAGAAAGACGAATACGTAGTTTAAAAAGTTCATTAACAGTTATGTGAACTGAACTGTGAGTTGTGACTTGCCGACAATTAAACGTCAACGGTTCCCATCATTTTTGACATTTGACACTTGAGAGTTGACACTGCATTGATAAATGATCATAGAGATATTATACATAGAGTAGGGAAGCCAGCCTAAATTGTGACCATCGAACTTAAAAGAGATAGGTAGATCGAAAAATCCTATCTATCTCAACTTTTTATGAGATCTCGTGCTTCTTCGTCGTCGTCTCGAGTGTAATTCGTAGCAACTGTCATTTTTATTGAGTAGTGTCAAAAATGTTTTACACAAATGTTTCGAAAATTTTTAAAACGCGTCATGAATATTTTTTTGCGCATGCGTAATAAGGCAAAGAGAAACAACATGACGTCTTGCATCTTTTTTTAACTATCTGTCACTGACGCTCATACGAATACCTATGGCTCACCTATTCTATGTATATTAATTCTATGTAAATGATACGGTGATTTATTCATATAATTATTATACTTAGAATAGGGGAGTCATAGGAAGACCTACGAGTATCCGTATCTGATAAATAATAAAGGAGGCAAGATGAGAGACCTATACTTATCTTTGTCTAATTACACATGCAAAAAATAGAGGCATATCAGGAGACATCATTTGCTTTCTCTTTTTTTTTCGATGGACACAATTTTCCCTTCTCTATGAATAATAACTGAATTTGAATTTATTAAGATAACTCATAACATAGACTAATAACAAATACAAAAATATATTTTTGATTAATAAAGAAAGTAGGTATAATTATATCAAAGGGTCTAGCCCTTTCATATAAGGTATTATCCCTTTCATATAACCCTTCCATATTTCATATCAAATAGTTATATTATTATAGTCGTTTTATAGATTAATACTTTAGTTCAGATATAGTTAAGCTGTAATATTTATAAACATATTTTAACCAGATTGAGACAGAGACGAAGCTTCTTAGCAATCCATGGATTCACCGTGCGGGTGCCGGGCCCATCGCGTTGCAAGGAGAGGAGTGCAAGCAGTGCCTGGGAATTGCGACCCAGGAGTAGGTTTAAGGGGCCCCTTTATTACCTGTAACTGTTATACAATACACACGTAAATTATACCGAAATATGAGCTACTAATTAAGACTCTTTCGGAGTTCCTTACTCATGAGCTCAAAAGCATGGCAGAGGCGCTACGTGAACTGCAGCTCTTTGGTATAATGGAGATTGTATGTAATGTCATCCTCAGATTCTCATGCAGATCTTCGTCACTCGTCTTTGTGGGAAATTAAAAAAATCACTCCATCATTATTGAAATTTTCTAAGTAGTTGTTATTTTATATTATCAACGATCAGTTTCTAAGCCAATGAAAGCATCCAAACATAATTCATGTGAAAGGTCTGTAGATCATTGATTTCAATAGTTTTACGTACATTACGGGTTACTAGTTTGCAAAAGTAGTTGTACAATATTTACACAGACAATGAGTGCGAAACAGTCAAAAACAGGCTCAGTGATCCTGAGGCAAGTAAGAGATACCTGGCGATTAATCCCCCAAGTAGCGGTGGACTGGACTTTTAAAGTTTGTCCGTTTTGCGATATCCTGGAGAGCAAGGCATGTTGACTTCAAAGAAACTAGAAATCGTCAATAGACTGAGGCAATAATTCACGCAAAACCAAGGGATGGCTGTGTATAAAACCAAGATCTGGCCACACATGGAGTACTAGTCTCATCTAAGTTTTGGATTGCAGTATCAGCTTCTAAAACTTGACCGCGTACAACTACCATCTGAATAAGTTGTCAAAGATTCAGTGCTCTATGAAAGGCTCTTGGCCCTTTAGCGTTGCGGAGTGTAGCCGGATTATTATGGATCTATTCCAAACTCTATTTTCGGTGGCATATTTTCTATACTGAAAAGTTAGAAACGTTAGAAGGGATTTATAATATTGTATTCAGATTGCTAACATTCATCGAAACCGATACGGTAGCTCAAATGGTTTAATGGCGGTGCAGGTTCCCAAAGGTCCCGGGTTCGAACCCAGACAAGGTTTCAATTATGATTTTTCATTCTATATTATAACAAAGTTAAACAATAAAAAATGTATAATTTCTAATAGCAATTAGGTACATATCATTTGAGGTTTTCTTTTTAAAATATACTTGTCAGACCGAATCGAATTTTTATTTGCACAACAAAATAAATTGTTATGATATTTTTAAATTAAATAATATAAAATATAGCTTAGTACTACATGCATTTACTATTCCAAAACAGTAAATGTCTGTCACGATGTCTGGATTTTATTCAAATATTAATATAATATTTTTTATATTGGCGGATTCGACCATGCTTTTCTGACACAACTGAAAGCCATTAAATCAATCTATCTATCTATAATATTTTTTTTCTAAAATATAGAAGTGGTGGTTTTCGATTTTTTTATTCAAGTGAAGACCCGACAACCTGCCATGCATATGCTTACATGCTTATATATCTAATATTATTGTTAATTAAACGAAGTTAGTAATTTTGAATTTTGTACAGTTCTATGACTTTTGTTATATTCAATGTACTGTACCATTGGTTCTTTTTTTGCTCTCTGTTTACTTTACTGTACAGTAAAGAAATTGGAAATCATGATTAGGTATTTTATTCTATAATATATATTTTTTTTATTTAATGTCTATATTTCTAAAAACGAACTTTGCTGACAAATTGAATAAAACTTAAAATTAATTTATCAATGACCGCTGTCGTTTTGAATTTTTTGTTATTATCTGTTGTGCACCGTTCGTTCGCAATCGCAGCGAATGCTGTATTTCTTCTTTAGTAATTTATTTGTATTTGCATGAAATAAATCAAAAATGTGTTTATTTACGTATTTTGAATCATTGTCATAAGTTTGTATATATTCAAGTCCATCGCAAAGTCTTGCGGTAAGTTTTTAAGCTTATTTTACTAGTATCCACTTGTCGTTCATTATGGCGGTCTGATTATTATAATAAGTTTTATGAATTATGTTTGGTCTACTGTCTGTAGTATCGTAAAATTATAAAAGAGTGGTTTGTAACTGTTGGTAGAATTGAATAGTAATATTGTAAATTACGTGTATTATATAGATGGACGTACAAGACGAGGGGGTCCTAGATGTGGATTTATTAGCTGACGATGGATCAGATGAAGAATGCGAAGTCCCGCCGTCGTCAGGTACAGACAATGCTTCATATATAGAATGTATTATCATATAGTTGTATTATAATAGTCACATCTGCATTTTAAATTTATATCAAAACATACAATGTAATTATTATTTTACAAATTCTATATGTTATTTTCCCAGATTTCTATGCAGGACCCGCATCCACACCGACGTCATGTGCGTCATCACCTCGGGGCGAGGAACCTGCCTCTCCTCTTGCAGTTGTGTCACAACCAGCTTTTTTTCACCACCAAACATACACCCGTCCATTTTTTACATCAGGGCGGCGCGGTCCTGGTAGACCGCGGAAGGAAGGAGCTAAACTGGCTCGAGAAGGAAAAATTGTTAGACGGTAAATGCTCTTGAAATTATATATTACCATAGGTGGTAACAACAACTAAATTATGTGTTGCAATTCTTTACAGATATAGAGGTAATGCAGGATCAGTTAGAGGAGCTAAAAGGCATCGCACTAGCCGAGATGAAGCTCTTGATGACATGATGGATGAAGATGACTTCACAATGCCTGCTCCAGAAGAACCACCTTATACACCAGAGAAATGGTAAATATCATTGTTTATAATAGGGAAATGTATTTATATTATTTTATTTCAATCCTTTAAACATCTTCAAAATTTCAGGCCAGGAAAAGTGTGTGCCTTATGCAACTTAAGTGAACGAAGCCAACTTGGCCAAGGTGAGATGAGGCAGATAGCTTGCAATATTGAAGGGGAAGGCAATACAACCCCAAGTGTCACAAATTCAGGAGGAGCTACACCCACCAGCATAACCACCCCTAATACTCCCACATTTCCTTTACCACCTGGACTTACCTCACCCTCACCAGAATTGTTAGATTCAACCCAACAACAAGCTTTACCCTTGAGTAGACGTCAAAAAGCATTCAATAAGTGCAAGTAAGTATAAGCTTATTATATTGTCAATTTTTATTGCCATGATCATTAACTAGTTTTTTTTTTTTAGAACCCCACTTTATAACATGGAACATACAGATGAGTTGTCTATAATTGGTTGGACTGAATCCATTGAGCTTCCTGTCGTAGTATCATCAGGGATGTTTTATGTCCACCGTTGCTGTCTTGAGTTCAGTCCGCCATTCCAAGATCAAGTGGCTGCTGCATGTAATAATGATGAAGAAAAAGAACAGTTGGAGGAAGCAAGGACTAGAGGGATTGTGAATGCTGCATTTGGACGGAAATGTGCCTTCTGTCAAAGATATGGTGCCAGTATTCCCTGCAAGGTAATATATAATAATTTACATAATATATATTTTATAGATTTATATAATATATATTTTATAGATAGATACTTTTTTATAAATTTAATAGATAGATATTGTTTTTATAAATTTAATAGATACTGTAATAAGATATTTATTTACAGATGAGTTGCAGTAAATATTTTCATCTACCCTGTATTCTTGCTTCTGGTGGTTTTATGGACTTTCAAACTAAATCATCCTTTTGCAAGGACCATTTATATCAAGCTCCTCTAATATGTAAGTACATAAGATCAATTTAATTATATAATTTTGCATAATATGTTGTAAATAATGACAACTTCTATGATAATTGTCTGAAATAGGTACAGCAGATATTGACTGTCGGACGTGCCGCACAATTGGTGACATGGCTAATCTGATGACGTGCGTCACTTGTGGCGCGCATTACCACGGGACGTGCGTCGGTCTCGCTCAACTTCCTGGTTAATATATACTTTCGTATGAGTTCTTGCCACTTGCAAGTTACCGGTGTTAAGAGCGATCATAATATTCGATGCTTTCGTGATCAGGAGTGCGCGCGGGCTGGTCGTGCCGTTCGTGCCGCGTATGTCAGGTGTGCCGCGGCGAGGCGGGCGGCGGCGGGGCGACCGGTGAGGCGCGTGCCGTGGCTTGCGAACACTGCGACAAGCTGTACCACGCTGCGTGCCTGCGCCCCATTATGGCCACCGTGCCAAAATACGGCTGGAAATGCAAGTGCTGCCGCGTGTGCTCGGACTGCGGCGCTCGATCGCCGGGCGCCGGTCCGTCATCGCGGTGGCACGCGCACTACACCGTGTGCGATTCGTGCTACCAGCAGCGTAACAAAGGCTCGTGCTGCCCGTTGTGCCGCCGCGCCTACCGCGCCGCTGCCTACCGGGACATGATACGCTGCTCCGCCTGTCGGAGGTATCATCTTTTTGATGTTTTCTTTTTTATTGGTTAAATTATTATTTTGCTAATTTGTTATTATTGTTTTAGGTATGTGCATGGAATGTGTGATCCTGAGGCAGAACCCCAACAGTATAGGCTAAAGAAAGAACAAAATTCGTCCTATGAGTATACATGTCCTATATGTAAAACCAATCAGCAGATGGCTGGGTCCAAATCTGGTTGTAAGTTTTTTATGGATATAATAATGTTGTAATTAACACTTCTACATATAAATTTTATATAAAATTTCAAAAGTAGGTAAACAAAATATCCTCACACTACCTGGGTCAATTACAGTAGAACCTCTATTAACCGGACTAATGGTTATTGTAAGGCATTCGGATAATTGACATAATCCAATGAATTAAAAAAAAAAGTTTATATGTATGTCAAAGTAGAAGGCAAAGATTCATTATTACATGAAAATGTTTAACATTTATTTGGACATGTCAAGATGAAACAAAATGAATTGGATTTTTTTTTTTTTTAATGTTTTTGTGAACATTCATAAAATTAACAAATATATATTGACCATAGGTAAAGTTATAATTAAAATTTTTTAAAATGTTTCTCTTAAGGAGTGCCTACTAGACAGGTTGTAGATTGCCCAAATCGCCTTTTCTGCATGCAATATATATTGAAAATAGTTTGAAAATCAGCTGCATACCAAGTAAACCATTTAATAAAAAAAAAATACTTATTAACGAAACTTGACTTGTAGGTATTTAATATAAAACTGAGGATATGCAAAAACATGCTAGCCAATAGTACGACCTAACAATGGCTAGGTTTTTTTATTATCCTCGCCCTTTAATATAATCGTTCAATGGTCCGGATAATCGCGAATCCGGATAATCGAGGTTCTACTGTATTAGATCACATTTGACATCTTTTAATCTAAGTTTCTTAATCAAGCAACTTGGCTAAAAACATCTCTTATCTAATAATTTTGGAGAAAAAATATTAAGTACTTTATATTTTATTAAGTTCTATCAAGAAACATCAGTTACCTTTATAATTACTATTTTCCACATCTATCTCACACATATCACCTATCTCTTTTCTTAAAGAACTATTGTGCTATTGCTTCATAAGACGAATTGGCTAAGTTCTATTTAATTGTTCGTATATCATTTGTAAATTTAGCAATATTTTGATGCTTGCAGCATTTGATGAAGACACCATGGCGTCAACTTCGCAGGATTCTTCATTTGGTGATGACAATGCACAAGAGCAGGATCCTCTTGCCATAGAGTCTAAGGTAAAATAAATTATAATTCTAATAATGCCAATATTAAAGAACTGTAAATCATTATTATGTTGTTGTCTTAGCCTGATGTAGGGCTTGGAAAAGGAAAACCCTACACAGTGTCTTCTAAAGTAGCCAAGAAGAAAATTGGTGGTTACAAGCTAAAGGGAGGTTTCCCTCCTGCGGGCAAGATTGGTTTCCAAAAACGTCAGAGATCAGTTTTAGACTTTGGAAGAAAAAGAGGGGCTAAACCAAAGATGAGAGGTGTGTTCGGTGTTCCTGGTCTGGGCTTACAAAGACCTCAAGCTCCTGATACTAAAACGTCAGAAGATGACCCAGGTATTTTTATGAAAAATACATATTTTATGTGATAGAGTTGTAAGTGAAATTGGACCTGTTATACAAGAAATATTATTATTTTTTGTTTTTAGGAGTAGAAAACAAATTAGTGTTGTGTTCGAGCAAAGATAAATTTGTGCTGACCCAGGATCTCTGTGTAATGTGTGGAGCCGTTGGTACCGATTCAGAAGGCTGCCTCATAGCTTGCTCGCAGTGTGGGCAGACCTATCATCCATATTGTGTCAATATTAAGGTAAGGTATTTTATTTAATGTTATTTAAAATGTGTAAAGTTGTATCAATCTCACACACTTTTTTTAAATAAAGAAATTCCTTTTTAATTCTCCAAAAATGTATATTTAAACATTTCATACCTCACGGTATTCAAAAATACGTTTATTATGTTAGTGAGAAATATATTATTTTATGCGCTACATCAACGGTACATACCTGTGATCAAAATTAGAGGTTATGTAGTAAACGTAGTAAACGAGTACCCCCTCTCTTGTGGCAGGTGTCGCAAGTGATAGTGAGCTTAGGCTGGCGCTGCCTGGACTGCACGGTGTGCGAGGGCTGCGGGTCACGCGGGGACGAGCCGCTGCTGGTGCTCTGTGACGACTGCGACACGGCCTGGCACACGTATTGCGCGCGGCCCGCGTTGCCCGAAGTGCCGCGCGGCGCCTGGCGCTGTAGCCGCTGCCGCCGCTGCCTCGTGTGCGGCACGAGGGACACGCCGCTGTGGTGCGACAACTACACCGGTAATGGACCAGAGTTGAACATACAAAACTAGCTCAAGAAGAATACTTTCCCTACAAATATTTATTATGGCAATATATAAGAATACTCGTGTCTTCTGAATATTTTTTTTAGGATATCTATAAAAAATTATAGTTCTAAATTGTTGGGATTTAATCGACCACCAATATTTCTATTTAATTTGTTTTTTTTTTGCAGAATGTGCGCCGTGCGCCTCGTTAGTAATGTGCTGTGTCTGTTCGGAGCCGTACAGCCACGGCGAGCTGATCATACAATGTACGGCATGCTCGCGTTGGCTGCACGGCGCCTGCGACTCCATACGCTCCGAATCCGACGCGGAGACGTGCTGTCGCGCAGGGTACTTAATACGTTTTTAATTCGATTAGATAAACTTTCATCCGAGTGTCTTTTTAATTTTTAATTAAGACGTTACAGATAATTCCTTGCGCAAAAGAAACGTTCTTAAGAATCGATTCTCCATATATCCAATTGAGTATTAATAATAACTCAACATCTCTTATGACATTCGTCCCGTATTCCCCAGTTACAAGTGCACGTGGTGCCGTGGGCGCGAGGTGCCGCCGCCGCACGCCGTGGCGGGCGCGCGGGCTGCCAGTCCGCGGCCGCGCCTTACGCCGCACGCGCTGGGTCTGGCGGGAGAGTACTACGTGGACGATGTGTGTCTGTCGCAGCGCGGCGCACACCATATGAAGCAGCTGGAGGCCGACATGGGCGTCACGCACACGCGCCGCAAGAGACGCTTCAAGAACGAAAACACAGAGAAGGACGCCGGTGAGACGGGCTTTGATTTTTCCGCGTTCGTTTTATATAATTGATTGATCTTGTTCGACTTAAAGAACTGAGCTATGACGCTTAAATTGATACATGAATTCGAGACTTTTATTATTTACATTATTAGAGAGTTATGTTCAAAAGAATATAAAAAGATAATTTCATGTATCTAACATGATTTTTTGTATGTTGAACGCTGGCATATTGGAATAGAAATAATGGCATCTATTGAAACAGTGGTTCAGAACGTAGAAGGAGAGATGGGAGACGACACCAAGCCTGACAGCACTGCCGAAATTAAAGAAGAACCCGGTATGTAGCTTTACTTTTCATCCACTTGTAATCTAACAATTACATTCTGAAGTGTCCATATGTAATATGTATATATATTGTATGGCAATTTTTACGACAGGCTTATCCTCTACTAGCCTTAAAGAAGGCATTCTCTGGAATGTGGCCAATGATGGACCTGTGCCGGAAGGATTTACTATCTATACAACCGATCTTGGACTTACGGTTCTTCGGCGAAAACGACAAAGAAACCTTAATAAGCTCGGCATTGGGGGTTTTGTCGTGCGTCAGAGACAGACGACCAAGACTCAAGCCGATGATGAAAAAGATGGAGATGGAACACAAGGATCTGGAGGTGAGATTACCTAGATAACTTATGTATGATACCACATTAATTAAAATATTATTCATTATTAATGAAGTCGGTCGTATCTTTTAATAGACCTTAGTAGTTTATTTTTATTACTGTTCAGAGTCACCCGGTAACAAACGTAAGCCTCGTCGGAAGCCCCGTTCCAAGCTGATGGAGCAGTTTCCATCCTACATGCAAGAAGCATTTTTCGGAAAAGATCTGCTCGAGCCCATCAAGCCTGCTATAAATTCCTCTGGTAATATTTGAAATATATTTCAACTGTGACATTGTCGTTAAAATACAAAAAATATTGTAAAAGAAGAAATTTCAATAAATGTATAGCTGTCTTCAAATATTTTGTTTTTGCGTAGAGCTGTGAGCAATGGTTATAAAATAATGTTAATATATTTTTTAAGGGATTTACTACTGCAGCACACAACTATATTCCACAACAAATGTTGTATACAGTTTTGTAGTACAATAAAATTATTGGCATCATTGTCATAATATTATGAGATGAGTTTTGATCAGTCACGTATAATCTTAATACGTGTGTGTGCAGGCGAGGGCGAGGCGCCACTGGGAGAGCGCGACAACTCCGACAGCGAGCCTGAAGACTTGCTGGCCTTCAACGAACACGACTCCACCGTCTACATCACACTCAACACCGTATGTACAGGCTCACCAAGTAGTACTAATATAATAATTATAATATGGATTTCTTCCTCAAATTCCCATCCAAGCTTGAGAAATGAAATGTCATATACAGATTATAAAAGGGTATAGGTACAGGGGTATTCCAGAGGTCGAACGTCGAGTCCCGAGTTTTTTAGTACAGAATGATATTTTCTAAGGCCATGTCTGTAGATTCTGTGATTCTTCTAGTTCTACTTACATAACTTTTATAATTATTGTATATGCAGGAGGAAAATGAGATCCTCCAGTCTTTAAAACCCAAAGAGGAAAAAGACGACCCGTCCACGCTGAACCTGGATCACATGAAAATAAAAACCGAGAGCGAGGAGGGCTCCTTGAAGCACACGGAGGACTCCACGGCGCTCAAGAATGCCATTCTCGGACCTCAGCCCAGCCCCGACCACCAGGCGGAGCACCCGCCGCATGTCGCCAAGAACGAACCTACTGCCAACGGTACCTTTACTTTAAGTAATGCAACCGCTTCTATAATTCGTAGTTGGTTAATTTTTTGTGAACCTTGGACGATTATGCAGAACAGTTTTAGGCACTTATTTTAATGATCGTGTTGTGGGTCTCGTAATATGATTATGTTCCATAGAGAGCGCCCCACAATCAGCGGCGATGTCCGCGAAGGAGGAGCTGTCGTTGCTGGGCGTGTCGCTGGACGCGCTGCCGGATATGGACAGTAACGATGTGGACGAGATATTTAAGGGAGTGCTCACCGACGACTCGCAGGTAATTTTTTATATAAGTTAATTTAACTAATGTCTCTCTTTAGTCGGTAAATAACATTCTCTTTGCTCTCCAGGAATCCCAGGAATCGTCAGTTTCATACGTAAACTCGATGGCTGGCACGCCGTACTCGCAACAGCGACAACGGCTGCAGAGCCCGATGGACTACGCATCTCCCTATCACAACGAGTTCGGCAGTAGGTGAGGGAGACACATCATTAATTATCGTCATCCATTATTCGATCACCGTGTCGTCATGTTTCAACTGGTGCGTCTATTGCAGCAGTTCGCTGAGTCCGCTCTACGAGTGCGGATCGGGCGCCGGCTCGTGGGCCGAGCAGCCCGCGCCGCCGCCCTCCTACAACCAGCGCAGCGCCGACAAGATGCGCGCCGACGAGAGTACGTACTCCTCCGCCCCCGCCTTCGCACGCTACACGCGCCACCTTCACAACATTGTACGTTACCTTCGTACAGGTCTGGGGTCCGCGGCTACCATATCGGCCGTCCTGTACGCGAACACCAACCACCCGGAATGGAAGACGGAGTTCCCGAACTGGGTGGATCGTTGCAAGCAGATTTTGAAGAAGTGGCGGGCGTTGCCCTCCGAGCAGAAGGCTCCGTATCTACAGCGCGCCAGGGATAATCGCAGCGCGATCCGTATGAAGAAGGCGCAGCAGGTACGTGTCTGTCCGTCCGCCCGTGTGTGCTAACCGCTACTCACTCACTGTGTTGACTCGTACTCACCCGTGTGCCCACCGCTGACCGTTGCCGTCGATGAGGTTCCTACGGTGTCTATTAAATGTCTTGAGGTCTTAGAGCTGACAGATATTTATCGGCAGGTGTATTCGGTGCGAAACTTATGGGAAATGACGTATGTGACGTATTATTGCGACGTCGTTGCGATAATGTGTTACGTACGTCAATATAAAAAGTTTTCACAAAAATATATATGCCGTGAAATAATGACGAGTTCTCCGCACGCTTTTTCGTCACCCAATATTGTGCTGTAGATTCTATCGCTTGTTTAGAGCTAGCACGGCTGTACATAAAGACGTTGCATTATTGTGTTACATTCGGTTATCGATGAATACAAATCAATCAATATAATTCGAGTCGGTCTCCTTGAGATCCTTGCACCGCGAATCCAATTTGACACATTTCATACGTGGGACGTTTAATAAGTACTTCATAACATTACATTTCATCCTCATTTTAATTTAAGAAAATCTGGTGTAAAGTTTATAGTGTTGGGAATTTTCATAAATTATTTAGCTGGAACATTTTTAAATATATTTATGGGGAATTATTGATAATTCGTCACACGGCAATATTAAGCGATATATATATATATATTTCTTTGTCATTTGTCACTCATTATCATAATTAATTAAAAAACCAAAGACATCGTTCAATTATTCAATGTAAAAAGAGTTTATTCAAATATTAGAAATTAGAATCCAAATATATATTTCCAATTATGTATAACAAAATAGTCAAAAGCATTTTAATTTGTTCGGGTTGCCTACAGTGAAAACTTACACTAGTTTATATTAAATATATACTTTATTTGTTATTATATTTTTTATATGTACTTTATTTTGAAATGTGTCAAAAAGGACATTTTTTAAACTACCAAAAATATTTTTTGGTTAAACATAAGACTTCATTGTTGTGTATACCATAAATATCATATTCATGTAATATTGCAATAACAGCGAAGGGATCTGCAGCAAGCTATATTGGTAAAATGTTATTCATTAATACATATACTTTATGGTTTTACTTATCCTATTATTATTTGAAAATAAGGTTATAACACAAAAGATATGTTTTAGCACTATAATATATATTTATTTAAATAAGTAAGTACAAGTGTTATTGACTGAATACTAAAATATCTTGTTGAAAATTTATTGGTATATTTATCACAGAATACTGTAATGACGTGGTGTTTAAATGGGATCTGTAATTTATTAATTATATAAAAACTGTATGCCATTCTGCTGTACGTGGATGAAGAGATGATCGTTACTGCTTAGGGTAATTTTACGTATAATGAAAACTATGTTTAAACGGTCACTGTCAATTGTCACCGTCCAAGTTCGAAGTCGAAGCTCTCGCTACCGATTTTGCGATCGGCCGATTCATACCGGGGGTCGACTACGAGAGCGTACTAACGCCGTCCGTAACGAAATCGACCATCGGCCGCTCGGAAAATCGACCGAGGCGCACGAGTCTAAGCGTGAGTTGGCGCGGCAGAGCTCGAGCGGCGCAGCCGGCGACGACGGCGGGCGCTCCCCCGCCGCGCCGCCGCCCAGCGCATCGCCCGCGCCCTCGCCGGCCCCGCCGCCCCCGCCCGCGCCCCCTCCCCCGCCGCCCGCGCCCGCGCCGCCCGGCATCGCTCCCGGCGCCCCGGTTCGCGCACCCAACGTGACGGTGACGGCGGGCGGGCTCCTGGAGGCGGACGCGCACATCCGCGTGCTCACCCCCTCAGAGATCATGCGCACGCTGCCGCGCCTCGCGCCCCCCCCCGCGCCCCCCACACACCACGCCGCCGACACGGTACTCGCCCGCGCTGCCCTCGCACACGCACACGCACACATCACACCACATCATACTCGATGTCGTTCGCGTACTCATGTTCTCGGTACATTTAAAATACTGGCCCATGTTTTATTAAAATTACAAAAATGCCGTACTTGACTATTTATCGGCTGAAGTTAATGGTCGATCCAACTCCAATTTTGCAAATAAGCTGTGGATTGAGTTTGTACATAACCTCCAGATAAAACCCACTTCAATCTGAATACAATTCGATTGATCAATGATTAATCATACAGATATATTTAAATGCAAAAAAAAGAATATGAATTAAAATATTAAAACACATTCAAATATGCATCTAATCTCAGTTCAGTTTGTAAATAATTTTCATTCAAAATGGTAACGACAGATGTACATTGCCACAACATATATACATACAAAACAATATCCGTGTGTATGCGAGTTGCTTCGTATATTGTTGGGTGATCGCGCGCTGTTGCACTCGCGTCCTTTGCACTTTAATCTTAAATGTAACTGTCGATATCAAAATTTGTCATCACCCAACAAACTTTGGCTGTTTAATGGCGTTGTAAGCTGTGTGATTATTTTTTATTTTCTTTTAGCTTTATGTATATCGAGGACTTAACTCTGAAACGCCTCCCGGACTCGCGTCCTCTGTATCCGTAACGTTGTTTAATTTCATTTTCGCTTTGTCTTGGTAGAATTGGCTTTAACATTGGACTTTGGTGGCTGGTATTGGTGTGCTAACAATTCTAACACTAGATTATATTTTAATTAAAAATTTATTTGCAATTTTATGCTCTTGAAGTCTTGTATAGATGTAAGTTTACAGGATTTAGTGTAACAAATATAAGTATAAAAAATAATAATCATTGAATTAAAAGGTTTTTGGAAATTTAAAGCACTGTAAATAAAATGCCTTGTATTCGATTTATATATTGTATGTTCACTAAATATCTATTGTTATGTTATTTTTATTTAAGTCGTTTATTTTTCTGACACATCAATTTGAATAATTTATTAATTATTTTAACTAACTAAACAGACACTTTTACAATTAGCTAATTTCAAATTAAAATTAATAAAGAAAAATAATCTGGCATGTTAAATATATTTTATGTGTTTACATACATATATAACCATTTTACGTATGTTTTTAATACCACAAGGTTTAAGGCCACTCTATTAAAATAAATTTAGCTAATCAAAGCAAGGATAAGGATATTTGTTAAATATGCCAATGTCAGTAATAAGTTTTTTAAGGAAATCGTTCATCCTATTATCTTATTATAATTTGTTCAAAATATTACTTTTATATTATACAAACAAAGCTGTTTTCATTTTTAGGCCTTTCAGGCCCAATAAAATAGTAATTTATTTAAATCTTTGCATGTTAATTTTTATAGTTTGTTGTATAAATTATTGTAAATATGATTTAAAAATGTATAGCCAAAGAAGATTATCTATTTCATTCCGAAATAGGCACCCCGTCACGTAACTTAGATCTTAGAAATTAATAATATAGTTTGCACAAATTGCTGATAATGAAATTATTAATTATGACACCCCTTCATTCGAGTAAATAACTCAAGTATCCATTTCGTCTGCTATCACGCAGTAATGAATGCCGTATATACAGGAGCAGGAACGCGCTTGCGGACAGCAGAGGAGCGCGCGCGAGGCGGAGCAAGAGCGCCAGTGGAAACAGCTGCAGCAGCTGCGGCAGCAGCAGACGCAGCAGCAGCAGCAGATCATACACGACCAGCGCATACAAGGTACCACATGTACATGTAAGGACGAATTCATTTTGATAGCTTTCATTGTAGTTAGAATAAATTTAAAATATATATATAAAAAAAAATTAACATGAAATCAACTCATGATCTGATCAAGTATTGCTCCTGTGACATTATAATTACGCAACGTTGTAGTAATGGCATATAAGAACTCGTTATTTATCGTCGTAGCGGCGATGCAGCGTCTCCGCACGGAGGGCAGCCCCCCGGGCGCCGTCCCCTCCCCCGCGCCCCCCGCGCCGCCCGCCCCGCACCCGCCCTCACACACAACGCACCGCTTCCCGCTGTACACTACCAACGAGGATATCAACCGGCAGCTGAGGGATCTCCTGCAGCGACATCCGGAGAAGATGTGGCCGGGACGTTAGTATCGATAAACTATTCGATATATTAGTCGTAGTCTTTTATTTTTTAAATAACGTGTCCCGTTCCGACAGAGGCGGCCGGCGAGGAGTCCCCGGGCGGCCCCGGCGAGGGCGGCGCGGCGTCGTTCCGACCGCCGCTGCCCGTCGCCATGAGGCCGCGCGCGCCGCTGCACCACCTGCAACACCGACCAGAACACAGTAACTTACCTCTATATACACTTTCACTCTACTACTCGTGGACAATAACACAAATAATC
Organism: Napeogenes sylphis; assembly: GCA_959347405.1. Taxonomy (NCBI): domain Eukaryota; kingdom Metazoa; phylum Arthropoda; class Insecta; order Lepidoptera; family Nymphalidae; genus Napeogenes; species Napeogenes sylphis. The sequence goes on along the minus strand of OY365788.1, from coordinate 19,641,873 downwards.
GCCTAAATATGTGATAGCCAAATGTTAATGTACATTTTGGTTTTTATGAAAAAGTAATTAAATAATTTCTTTATGGAATTGTAATGATTAAATTTCTTTGACGTGTCACTAGAAAATACATGGTCTATGGAAACTATTATTGTTACTTATTAGTATCGATATACACGTTGTTCCTTTTTTACAGTGATTATTCAGCAACGGTTCGTATCTGCGGATAATGTACAGATGCAACAGAATCTTACCAATGCTGCGGTTCAACATATGGTTGAACAGAAACAACTCCCGTCCCAGGGCAATGGTATGCTTCATCTTAGTACATTTTCAATTCATATATTCTAACATACCTCCAACTCCGTTCTTCAAGCTGACCCAAGATATAATTAGCTTGATTTTAGGTTGGAGAATAGTAACTGGTATTTGTCAATGCAGATTTGTTTTTCCAATACAATACTATTGTGTGTTAATGGCATACAACAGATGCATATACCACACAAATATATAATATAATGGATTAGTAATGGAAATAAGTGTAAATGTAATATACTAATGTAAAAATACTTTACAGTATCCAACAATGATAAACAAGATACTGGACCAGATCAAGGGAATGATGACATGGATATTGGGGATATGGACAAACTAGAACAAGATACCGGCAACATCGGCGAGGTACTAGTGTTATTTTATATTAAGATTCATGATTGCTTGTCTTTTTAAGAAATCTTTATGCACTCATTTTATTTTAAAAATTAAGAAAAAACGGATGTATTTGTTTGTACTCGTCAAAATATCAACACATGCTGATAGCTATCGCGTATCTATGTTTATGGATACGTACGTACGATAGGTTCTAATAATGTTGTTATTATCAAGCACTTAAATATATCTACCCGCTCGTAGGTCGACATACTGACGGGTCTGGGCGCGGAGGACGACGAGGAGTTGCTGGAGTCGCTAACGGCGGAGATAGGGGAGCAGTTCAACATACTGGAGTACGCTGACCCGGAGCTGGCCGCGCTCAACGACGAGACACTGCTGGACGGACTAGACCTGCCCGATGACGTGCACCACCACAAGCGCACGCAGCCGTATGTAGCCACGCACACTTGTACATTTTAGATAACACACAAAAAAAATTGTAAGTAACATTTCATATTTTTCCACACAGTGACGACTCGGATCACAAGGGAGACAATAAAATGGACAGTGACCTACAGACGGCTGTCAAAAATTTAGAACCGAAATCGGAAATGAAAAGTGAACCTGAGGTTAAAACTGAATTGCAAGATACGAAGCCCGAAGTACCGGTGTCGTCTGCTATGGGCCAAATGTTCCCAGACGGCGTGCCGAGGGTGATCACGCAGACCCAGCAGATTGCTTTACATGTAAGTCGATTGTACTTATTGCTTAAGATTTTGTTGTATGAAGCTTACGTTTAAAGTTATTGAAAATAGATACTTAAATAATTTGAAAATAGATAATTAAATAATTTGTTAACAAATGTTTACATCACGTAGTCGGCAATGCAAGCCATGCACGCGATGCAGGCGGTGAAGAACGAAGTGAAGGCGGAAGGCGAGGACAAGACCGACAGCGACTGGCCGCGACCCGTTTTCTCCCACATGTACGGGCTGCAGCTGCCCACCGGGCCACAGGTACAGTCATCTAAGAGTATTTAGTAATAAAATGCGGTAATATGCATGATGTTGAATACCTGTAGACAAATACGTAACGCTCGTTTCCGCAGCAGGTACAGAACGTGCGGGCAGGTCCGCCGAGCGCCCCGCAACGACCACAAGGACAGTTCATCAACCAGCACGTACAGTTCTCGCAAGTAATAAACATCAATATATATTTAATAATACTGTACATAACATTAACGTTACTGAAACGAAGAACATTATCACCAGGAAGTTAGTCCACAATCCTTGGGACTCCTTAAAAATGTACACGTTAATAGGATCGAACGAATATCTCAGGGCGCAGTGAACGTGTCGGCGAGTGCGAGCACGCAGAGCATCGTGAGTGCGATGACGGCGCAGGTGCAGGCGGCGCTGGCGGCGGGCCGGGCCATCGCGCCGGGCACCAGGCTGCTGGGTGCCGACGGGGCTGTGGGCGTCGTGCGACACGATCGCTCAGTGGCGCTGGCAGTGCTGCCTCACTCCGGTGAGCGTCGACACATTCTTAGATATTACGATCACCAAACATATAATATAGTCTGCTCTTAATGCCTTAGAAATATTCTCATGATTTGGTTACGCCACAGATCTTAATTATTAAAGCTTCTATGTGGCTTTGAGTTTCTCAAAGTTCTCTGGTGATATTATTGGTAGTAAATAAATAAATAACTTAATCAAACCTTACTAACTAACACGATAGACTTAATAGAATTTCGTTCCACAGCCGCCCGCGGCATGGCGAATGCGGCGCGACCGCACGCGCCGCCGCCACTGCGACAGGACGCACCGCTTGCAGGTGCATACTATGTATATAATAATAATCATTAACAGAGTAAGAATTTTATAGGATACTACGAACGAACGATATCGGCACTATAAATATAAAGAAACCTGCAGAAACAATATAAGTTTAGTATGTTCCAATGGTAGTGTCGTATAGTAAAACGGTGTGTGTTACAGGCGCGGCGGGTGCGGGCCGCAGTGCTCCGCCGCCCTACCCCGGCCTGCGCGCGCCGCCGCCGCCGCCGCCCTACCCGCAGCTGCAGGTGCGTACACACACACGCATGCACCCGCCGGCCTCACCCACACACGGGCGACGGACCGGCCGTAGCGATACTTACGATATGACGATAGTTCAATGAGGCAAACTCGAAACATAGACGAGGGTGTCCTTCGAAAATTTATAAATACTAATACTGCATATACATCAGAATATGATTATTTATTAAACTCTGTCTTGGTAAATTTTATTTCAATGTTGTGCATGTCGTAATATTTTATCATCTAAATGTTTTGGTGTAATTTCGCTTCGCCTCGAAGATGGGGAAAGCGATTTTCGAGCTTTAAATGTATGCTACGATGCGACGGTTCATATCTAGAGTCCTGAGTGTTAAATAGATGTGATCCGGTAATATTTGATCGTAAGCGCTTAAAATGTGACCGCATCGCAATATAATAATATCCGTACCGGCGTAACGTATCCAGAGCAATATTACATCATCGATCGGTGAAGGAGTATCATAAACACGAACTAAAATGCTCGTCTTCTCATATCGAGCTTCAGAAACTAATATTGCATGGGTATATTCGACCCGAGCCCCCCCTTCACTGGCTTAGTTTGAATAAAACATAACAAAAGTCGTAAAATAAGTATTTGCTAAGTGAAAGGGGTGGTCGGTGGCGCGGAGGATGGTAGGCGATACAGGCGTGTTGTTGCATGTCGGTGATCGGTTGTCCGGCAGGCGCCCTTTGACGCGGAGGCGTGGGGCGACTGGCTGCACCGCCGCCCGCTGCTGCTGCAGGTACACTCACGGACCCTAATCCTGCATCGAGCTCGTCTCGACGTACCGTCTCCCGGAGCACTCTCTCGTTTGATCCCCTCCTCGACTAGAACGCCGATCGGAGTTCCCGATGCTTCCCGATAACCGCACGAGAGCTCCTGCACCTAGAACACTGCCTTCGCTGAATTTCTAAGGAGATGATTCTATTCAAAATTAGAATTCTCCAATTTATTAAATAATAGATTAGATGAAACGGGGTTTGCATGAATGAATTCCTCGACTCGATCGTTTCGTGATCTGTGAGCTCCTATTGCTTCCCCTCTGCCTTTAAACGAAATAATCGTTTGAGGTTCTTGTATCCTTTCCGTTCCCGGTATACCCGCGCAATCCGGTACGGTCGGTGTCCTGTGATTACACACCGGGGTGCCCGATTTGAATGTTCCACTTAGAGGGCCTTGTCACTACTGATCACCTCGTAGTTAGCGCTTATTCTTTGCTTGCTGTAGCACGCATGCGTACTGACTAACCTTGGTTCCTTTTCAGCATCTTTTCTAACATAACACTAATATATATATTATAAGAATTTAACATTTACTTATCAATATGACTTTTAAAATGTATAATTTCAAAACGGGATAGAATTTGTTATATTTGCTTTCCGTTGAACTGCTCGGTGATGGAAATTCATCGGTTTTCGGGCTATTGTGATCGTCATTCATTGGAATGTTTAGTTTTACATTAAGTTTTATGATTTTTTTCTTTTAATTTTTACTTTTCAGAGTATTTCTTAATAAAATAGGTTTGTGATCTTCTAAATCAATAAAATATCTAGTTTATAGTGAATTGACTATACTTACCAACACAAATGTCACAGGCTTAAGTTTATTATTATTTTGCCTTAGATACTTTTTATATGCAAGTCTTGTCACTTAAAAGTAGTATTAGATTTATAAGGTAACAACACTGCACTTTCCTCTCTCTTACAAAGTATTAACATCGATGCGGTTCCTTGTTTATTTTTTCTATTTTAGATAATGAGTACCCGTAGTAGTTATTATTGTATTCGTTAGTTAATAAAAAATACAATCTTAAATTCATAAACGTATACAAATGTGGATATATAGTAGAGAAGATAATAAAACGCATCGCTCACTCAACGAATTCGAAAACGGGAAATAGTAACCGAGCCGCGGAACGGATCGCGACCGACGACGAGACGGTCGGCGGTGCGCGAGCGTCGAGGAGCGATGTGAAAACAGACATTTAACCGTCAGAACGTAAACCAGGAGCAACCGTTGCTTCTGGAGGAGCTGTTGGAGCAGGAGAAGCGCGAGCAGGAGCGCGAGGGCGGGGAGTGGGGCGGCGGCGCGGCGGCCGGGCCCGCGCCCCCCGCTCCCGCACCCGCCCCCTCCGTGCCGCTTTTTGCGGGCGCCGCCCCGCCCGCTCCCCCCGCGCCTCCCGACCGAGCGCTCTCCGATGCCGATCACCACGCGCGCCTGCTGTACGAGCAGTGGCTCAAGCAGTACAACACGTTCGCGGCGGACCAGCTGCGCTACTATGAGCAGGAGGTGCAGAAGCTGCGCAAGATCCGCAAGGTGAGTGTCCAGTAGAGAGCTTCTGTGTTCGTGCGCTTTCGTAGTCGCGTGTTTGCGTCCTCCGGTCCGCGGTCACTCTTCTCTTCCAGGTATCCGTCGGGGGTGTCGGCAGTCGTGTTAACCGAATGTTGATGTGTACTAACCGGGGCTCCAGTGACACTTTCCCTCTATTACTCCCTACACTGTTGACGTTCTTTTTTCAGTCGCTGAATAGCAAACAGCGTCAGTTGAGGAAATCCGGAAACGAGTTAATGCCCAACGATGCCGCTGAACTTCAGCGAGTATCGACAGAGCAACAAGCGTTGCAAAAACACTTAGAAGCTGCTAGAAAACAGGCTAGACAGCACAGTATGCTTATACAGGTAATTTTCAATACTCTTTTGTTTTAAAATATATTTATAAAATATAATTCAATTCACTAATCGGTTTCCAGGAGTACGAGACGAAACAACGCCAACAGAATCCTCAATTAGGTCAACAGACAATAATAAACCAACAACAAATCGGTAATCAAACCGTTTTTGCACAAAATCAAAATATTACACAAAATCAACAAATGCAACAGCAGGGCACAATCAATCGAACGATGCAGATCGGCCTCCAGGGCTCTCAGATACAACAGCAGACCTTGATTCGAACGCAACAGACGGTCCTCGGATCCGACGGTCAACCTATGTCGCAGCAGAGAATCGGCTTGGTGACGTCGCCGATGAACACCCAAGGGAGGATACTTCAGGGCGGTCGCACCCTGGTGATCGAGCAGGCGGGTGCGCCACAGCAGCAACTGGTCCGTCAACTGTCGGGAGTGCAGGAACGACCGCAGTCAGTGGGGGGCATCGTGCAGTTCAGCCAGCAGCAGCTGTGCGGCGTGCGCGGCGCTATGCCGGCGGGTGGTCCGTCACCGCGCCCGCCCGCGCGCCCCTCCATATCACCGCTGCACGTGCAGTCGCCGCACTCGCTCGCGCCGCAGTCGCCGTTGCACCCCATGCAGTCGCCGATGCAGTCCCCGCTGCACTCGCAGCAGTCGCCGCTGCACCACACCGCTCAGTCCCCGCTGCATCCGTCGACACAGTCGCCGCTCCATTCGCAGCAGTCGCCGATGCATGTGCAACAGAATTCCAATATGCAGCAACAGAGTCCGATGCATCCTCAACAGAGTCCGATGCATCCGCAACAGAGCCCGATGCATCCGCAACAGAGCCCGATGCATCCGCAGCAGTCACCCATTCATCAGCAATCGCCCATGCATTCGCAGAATCAAATGTCCACGCAACATTCACCCATGCATCCGCAGCAGAGTCCTATGCATCCGCAGCAAAGTCCGATGCATCCGCAACAGAGTCCGATGCATCCTCAACAGAGTCCGATGCATCCGCAACAAAGTCCGATGCATCCACAGCAGAGTCCGATGCATTCGCAGCAATCACCGATGCATATGCAACAGTCACCCATGCACACCCAACAATCTCCGATGCAATCTTCGATGTCTCCACAACATTTCTTACAGCAACTGCAAGCTCAAAGAACGAGTCCTCAACTGCCTACGCCCAGTCGTAGTCCGCAGGTATGTCCTATTTTAATTTGATGTTTATTTATGTATACCTTGAGTGTGTAGTGAGACTGAGTTAACGATTTTGATTTTAGATATATCAGCAATCCCAAATTCAAAGTCCCGTGGCATCGCATTCTCCGCAAATGCAAAATGTAAGTTACGATTATCATAAGTATTATCGTTTCTCCTTCACCTTCTTTATGTAATATTTATATAAATTTTATTCCACAGAATGATTACACATCAGGAAGATTTCCTCGACCAACCTCAGGTTGTTCTCCATTACCAACACGTTTTCCCAGACCGCCGCATCATCAACAAGGTATTAATAACAGCAGTTTGATAGGTTTCCTTATATCAACAATTATGTAATTTAATTGTTATATTTAAAGGAATGAGAGTCGGCGTTCCATTTGTCAATCGCCAGCAGACCTCTCCGCTGGGAAGTCCACAACCGCTTCCCTCACCGGGAAATAACAGCAACGAAATGACAGTATGTATCACATAAATTTACTCTTAAACTGTTAAGAGCGTTTAGTGCGATTTATGCGTTTTTAGTTAAAACTGTACTTTTTCAATCACTGCTCCATCTACATTTATTACCATTATATTTGTACAGAGATTTTTGCTGACTAATTATTGCAGGAAAACGTCACATTATTTAAAATATTAATAATCTAAAAGTAAAACTGTAAAATATTTAAAAAAATAATACAATATTATTTTAAAATAGTATGCAATTAAAATAAAGGTTAAACATGAATAAACCATGTGGAATACAATATTCATGCAACCTACTAAATATACTTGTACATACTGTATTGTATATTATATGAATAATGAAACAAACAATTAACTGATTGACTTTGGATTAAATTAATTATTATAATAATAATAACATACTTATATATATATGAAAATAAAATAAAATAGAAATTAAAACTACTTACAGGTATACAATAAGGGCTAGGTAGCGACAGACAACCTTATTCTGGTAGGATCATGATCATGAGAGATATTGAAGGGTGGTGCATAATATAATAATACTAATATATAATATAATAGTATGGTATTATTGTATGTATAAATAATCTCAAAAATATCAAAGTCCGTTTGTTTGATTATTGCAAGAGAGACCGCGATTCTGAAATATTCACACGTGATCTATGTAAATGAATTTTACACCGAAATACCTAAAATTCAAGCTCCGCAAACGCAATAAACGATCTAAATGTTCTGTTCCATTGAATGCTAGATATGTTTATTGCGATGTACGTAACGGTGACACTCATTCCAGCGTCAACAGCTCATGCAGCGGCAGCAGTACAGTCCCATGGGCGGGGCACCGTCGTCGCCGTCTCTGTCCCGGTCCCCGCACGTGGCGCGCACGCCCACGCCGTCCGCCTCACCCGCCGCCTCGCCCGCTCCGCACCACGAGCACGGCGGCGGACACCACCACCACGTGGTGCCCATCCCGCCCGGGTACAGATACTTCAAGCCTGGTCTCTTCGGCGGAGCGCCCGTCTGGCCCAACAAGGACGACGACAGACGTCGGGCCACACACATCAACAAGGTCTCCATACTCAAGCGACGGACGCCCCCGCGGCCAAGGTTCTCCGGAAAGACGGCTCCCTGCGCCGACCGCTCCGACGACGCGGGCGACTCTGCCGACACCAGGAAGTACGTTCTGTATTCGTCTGACAGCGTCGACTACGCCAGCGCCTCGGACGACTCCGCGCGCATGAGCTTCTCCAAGGATGACGACGACGATGATGATATACAGGAGTTCGTTGAACATTTAGATGATGATGATATCGTTGTGGTGGAGCCGGGTGCCATCTCGCCGGAGGAGAGGATAGCCACGGAAGAGGACTTCGAAGAACTGATCGACAGCGAGAAGCCGGAGGACGAGGTGGAGGAAGAGATTATTCAGGAGAAACCGATTACGCGGACGGAAACTACGACTAAAACCGTCGCAGTAATTAGTTTGACTGCAGCGAAGCAGCCGTCGTCTAATATGCAACAATATAAATTAGTAAACCCGGCTCAAAGCTCGGCACTATCCCGTTTGCCCATCTTGAGCGCTACAGTGATCTCGCCACATCCAAACACAAAGATACTGAACGAAGTTTCACAAGCTACCGTAGCGTCCGTTTCTATTGCTAATCATACTATATCGGTTCCGGTACTCAAAAGTCTTTCGGTTCCTATCGCAAATGTCACCGGACACGCCAGTGGTATGGCAAAATCACAAATGAAGAAAGTGCCACTGAACATGAGCAACTCTCCAATGTCGGTTAATATGTCTTCCTGTCTCTCCAAACCGATAAGCTCAGTCATAAGCGTCATATCTTCCAACGTAGCCAAGACCGCATCTATGAACCCAGTTATTACATTGGCTACTCCAAACACGCCCGGGGCATCTAGAGTTCCAGTGTCATTACTAACACAGCATCAAGTAAAACAGAAGATAGTAAAAACAATAGAAAAGCCTATGGCTCTATCACTTACTAACACTAAGCTTTCTAGTCTGTCTGTAACACACGACGCAACATTACCTGCAAAGATTTTTCAAGACGACGTTGCTTCACCCGACAGTACTGTTGCATCAGAAAGTAATATAGATTTACAAAACCCTTCGTCAACTCGACACCTTTTGTCGATGACATCACAAGATCATTCACAGAAGGAGCACAAGTCGTCCATTATAAAGGAGACGAACAAAGACATTGACATTGAATCAGAAATCAGTCAACAAACTGAACTGCCACATACAATCTGTCTATCAGATCGAACTCCGCTTTTACTCGGCAAAGCTGATATTAAGAGCCCTGATCCTATTCCTGAGAAAATTCCCGATAACATAATGGAAGGTGATGACGATGATAAACCCGAAGATGATATTCCAAGCCACTTGTTAATATCATATAATAAGACGAACCAAGAACAACCTATTCCAAATCCGCCGTCTATAGACAAAAAGACTGAAGAAAATGTTGTAAAAACAATCAAAGCCATCGCTAATCAGACTAAAGAAATGGTGATAGATTCAAATATGCAAATAACATCAGATTTAACTCAAGACTCGGTACAGATATCGATACCTTCGCCAACACCATCACAGGAACGCTATTTGAACGACATGACGATGCGTGAGCATTCTGAAACCGTCGAAGGTAATCAAAAACACGTAGAATCGTTCGAAGACATGCTATGTATGCTTGAGAATATAACAGATGACGCCAAAACATTTGGTATGAAGCAATCCAATCCTAAAACAAACCAGCCACCCATTCAGAATAATCCCGTTATTAGTAAGAATCGTAATCTTCCAACAAAACAAGAAATCAAGGAACCAGAGCAGCACACCTTTCCGCCTAGAGAAGTTGAAAGACTGAATCTGCAGTCAGCCACAGTGCCTCAATTATCTCCGTTATCTCAACCAGCGGAGTTGACATCCAACATGGCTAATGTATCGCAACAGCTAAGGTCGATAATGTCATCACTAAACACAAACACATCTAAAATGGAATCGCAAACAGTTATGAGAAAAAATAGTGAACCGACTACACCCACACAAGTAAATTTTGAAAATTTACTTCCATCTTCTAAGGTTGAAATAGCTGCTTCCAGACCATCAGCGGTTCAAAGGATAGAAAAGCCTCAAACTTCGACTCCATGCTCTGAACCAGTTCCAATGAGTGCGGCGCAAGTGATTGGTTCACGAGTGAATGCACTATCCTCTGTTGGACAGTTACGAAAATCACCAACAGTATCCCCTATTATATCGCCAGTTGGTATTGCAAATCAAAACCTCATGAAATCTCCAGCCCAATCGTCCTTAATAAATAACCAATCATATAATTTAAGTGATGAACCCCAAAATACATCCTTATCAGCTCAAATATTACAAATGCCAGCATTATCAAAAATACACAGTAATTCTTCAGTTCCTGCTTCTATTATGCACGGAAATAATATTATAACGACCAGCGTGAGTAATTTTCAAAAAGCGCAGACCTTACCCACAAGTATTTTAGGTCACACTTTATTACAGCCCACAAGACAAATCAGTACAAGTAATTTACAGTTTAACCCACAAAGTATAAGTTCGAGTCAGCCACCTGCCTTAGTCATGACTTCGAGGACAATAATAGGTAACAAGGAACCACCCCCGAATGTTACCGTTCGTACACACAGCATAGTGAGTACTGGTATGAGCCAAATGCAGTCGAAGCCTCCGCAAGGCTCCATTAATTTTATAACATCTTCGAAGCTCTTACACACGCAATTGACGTCTCCATTAAAAAGATCAAAATCAACAGACGAACCAAAGAGTGAAGTTATTGTAGGTCACATTCAACCTACCAAACGACATAGTGTAGAATCTGTGACTGTTAAATCGGAACCGATGGAAACTGACGAATCTAATAATACATCGGTAGTCCAAGCGGAAAATTCTGTAAATAAAATAGTGCAACAAAACATCGTTAATCAAAGAAACGACGAGTCCCAGAATGTCTTATTGAAACAATTACTACAGACAACTACCACTTCATCAAGTGTAGTTCCTCAAAGAACCATGTCAATGCAAAGGACGGCACCAGCGTTAGGAACCATTCCCTCATTAGAAGCTCAACTTGCCAGGCCTTCGATACCTCCTCCCACGTTGGCTTTATCGCAAGAAGTAGATATACCCAAAAACTCTCCTCGACATATAACTTCTGTAAGCTCACACTTTGCAAATCGTCCCATGCAGCCAACTATACCAACATCTTCTATGTCTCCTCTCATACACACTTCAACACAATCTTTAATGGACGTTAGAAAACCACCTATGAAGCTTTTAAATAAGGATGAGACTATTCCAATGCCTGAGTGTTCTCCGACAATTAAAACCTTGCCAATGTATCCTATGAGCATTGATAACCAGCAATTACATCAACCTATAAAGAAAGAAGTGGCTCCACCACAACAAAGTCCCGTGCACCGTCCGTTTACGCCATTAGATGTTAAAAAGGAACTACTCGATGAAAGTTCTCAACAATCTGCAACATCTGGAGTCTCCACCGCTTCAGATCAAGGAAAATTAGAACAACCTATGAAAGAAGAATATCCTGAAAGTGTCCATATGGAACACTCGTCAGACATAAATCCTTCAGAAACGCCATCCGAAGCTAAGAAACGCAAACGCAGAGAGTACCAACAAAAGAAACGTAAACAAATGCAATTGAACATGAAGGCTGCTGCTGAAAATAATATGAGTGCTGTTAATGCTAAAAAGAGACCTCGTAAGGGATCAAGATATGAAGAAGATTATGATACATTTATAGACAATTTAATGGCACAATTAAGATTGTTGCCGCCTATGCAGATTCAAGAGCCATCCCTCACTACTAACTTCGCTGTGTGTCCATTATTTGGTTCCGGAGATTTGACTAAACTTAAAAATAAAGACTGCGATATTCTAAAGGGTGATTTATTAGGAGAATTTGGTAACGCTAAAATCCCAAACGTAGCTGATTATTATAATACTAAACCGTTTGGTGACGAAGAACCCTTACCCGAGAAACCAGCGGCTTCTACTCAAAGAGGTTTTTACGACCAGGAGTTTCAGCCTATCATATTTGATGAAGATCCAGAAGATAAGAAGCTTGATTTTATTTGCAAAGAACGAGATACAGACACTCCAGATACTATTGTTAGTTGTTCCAGCCCCGAGGGCTACGAAATAGAGTTGGACGATAGTTTTCCTTATCTTAAACCTATTGACGATGATGACGACGAGGAAGATGAAGAATCACCAATGTCGGGTCGGGTTTCGCCAATTATTCCACTCATAACACCGATTCCGATAAGAGTTAAGCCATGTTCTGTGTATCAACTTAAAGATGAAGAAGATAATCAAAAGTCACTTAAATGTACAGACAGCGATGCTCCCCTCAAAACTAAAATGGAGGACTCACCTAGTAGTACAGAAAGCAACGAAAACGTGACAGTGACTCTCACTCTCACCTCTGGCGCTGCAGAAGATATATTGGGAGTGTTAAAAGAGCTCGCGGGAATATTACATATTCCTCCGCCTACATCTTATCAAATAATCGAACGTACAGCTACACCTCCATCCCATAAACTAGGACTTTATAGGTCTAAAGGCAAAGACGGCAAAGAAGGAACACCTATTGATATTCAAAGTATACTAAATGGCGCAGCTAAGTTTTGTCGCCACTGTGATGTTGTTATTTTAGATTCAGTCGTGAGAGCGAAAGCATCGGAATTCCCTCTCCTAGCAGCAAATAAAGGAAATGCGGAGGAAATTCTATGTGATAGTGATTCAGAATTATATTTCTGCAGTACACAGTGTTATGAAAGGTTTGCTTGGCGTCCAACTAACATTATCCTGGACGGTAAAACAAAAGCAGGTATAAAAGAAGATAGTAAATCAGATATTGAAACAAATCTTTCCAAAGATCGAGACGATTTTGACACCGCATCTACAGAAAGTATGGAAACTGACGATCTAGATATAAAACCGGACATCAAAGACGAAAAAATGGATTTGTCTTTCATAGATTCTTTGGATAACGATGAATTAATGAAAGAGGTCGGAGACGACGTGAGCGCTCTGGACGAGGACCTAAAGAGTATAGAACAAGACGAAAAAAGTTTAATCGAAAAGGAGAAATTCAAAGGTATTCGTTATAAAACCTGGTCGCCCGGTTGCATAGGACCTCCAATAAAATACAAACGTCCTACCGATCGAGAGCTCACCGAACTGGTTTTTAGAACGGGTGTCGCAATCATGCCGGTCACCAACGAAGACTCGCGGAAGTGTGAGCTGTGTGGCATACAAGGAGACGGGGTGGCCGATGGCGTATCTCGTTTGCTCAATTGTGACGTAGATAGATGGGTGCATCTGAACTGCGCTCTGTGGTCGGAGGGTGTTTATGAGACAGTGAGTGGAGCCCTAATGAACGTAGACACGGCGCTGGTGGCCGGCACTAGCGCCACGTGCGCCGTGTGTCGGAGACTGGGAGCTACCGTCCGGTGCTTCAAGGTGCGCTGCGGCAGCGTCTACCATCTCGGGTGCGCCGTTAAGGACAACTGTGTGTTTTACAAGAACAAAACTGCCTTCTGCGCTTCCCATGCACCTAAGGTAAATTAACAGTATATGTTATTTCTTTTACCAATCAGCTGTTTATATCAATCCCGTTTTCGACTGAACCTTGAACTTTATATATAAATATAAGTCCAGCAGCTTATGTTAAGTTTAGTTTAAGGGGGTGTAACAATTAGTTCAAATAAAACCTTAATAGAACGAGAAAGACAACGAGCTGACAACCCTGAGCGTCGGTCGCCGCGTCTACGTATGCCGCGACGAACAGCGTCAGGTGGCGTCCGTGATGCTGCACTCCGACACCAACCACCTCATACGAGTGGGCGGCCTTATCTTCTTGAGCCCCGGACACCTTCTGTCGCACCAGTTAGCCGCTTTCCACACGCCCAACTACATCTATCCCATCGGTTACAAGATTGTAAGTCCCTCTTTTTCTTTTAACAGCTATCGTAATATTTCTATCGTCTCATCTTATCCTAAATTCATCGATATAGGTTCGTTTCTACTGGTCCATGCGCCGCGCGAACAGCCGCTGTCGCTACGTCTGCTGGATCTCTGAAGACGACGGTCGGCCGCGCTTCCACGTGCGCGTGCAGGACGACACCAGGCACGAGATGAGCGCGCCCACACCGCGCGCAGCCTGGGCCGCCGTCAGTACACACTCATTACACACCACACTGTTGTACACTCCTCACATCTGATGAGAATAATAGCGTTATAGTTTTGAACATTATACATTTATAGTTATTAAAAAAGACCTGGCTATATATCACTTTACACTTCTATGTATATATATATTTTATACTTCATTAACTGCAAAGTTAAAAACATTTGTTGGAATTTGCGAAAGAAGCCTAATAGATATAGAAATAGTGTAGTTCAAATGGCAAAACGACGGGTTTCACGGAGGTCGGGTGGTTGAGTTCCTGCCCGGTTTGATTTATTTCTTATTGTATATTTTTATTAAATTGATAACAACAAAAATATAAGATAATGAAACTAAATGCTAAGTGAATTTGATCAATTTAAATAAATTAATTCTATATTTATTTCAATTTAAATAAGCTTAATATAATTATTTATAAAAATGTTCCATCATGAATTTGAAGAAGTTAAATCTGTTCTGTAGGTTCTGGATGCCGTCGCGGCCTTAAGGGAGGGTCGAGGAGAGGAGGGCGTGCTAAAGCTGTGGCCGAACTACGTGACGGGCGAGGATCTCTTCGGACTCACCGAACCCGCAATCGTCAGAGTTCTAGAAAGCTTACCGGGTACTTAAAACACTTTCGTTTCGTTCCGAACAATCGCATCCATAAGGTATACGGTATCGTAGTAGCCGAGTGTCCGCTCCGCAGGTATCGAGACACTGACGGACTACCGCTTCAAGTTCGGTCGCTCGGCGCTGCTGGAGGGCGGGCTGGCCGTGAACCCGTCGGGCTGCGCGCGCGGCGAGCCCCGCTGCGCCCGCTCGTGGCGGCGGCCGGCGCGCTCGCTGCTGCCCGCGCCGCCCGCACCCGCCGCCTCGCCCGCACCCCCCGCGCCGCACGACCCCGCGCACCCCGCCTGCCCATACTCCAAGCAGTTCGTGCACACCAAGAGCAGCCAGTACAAGAAGATGAAGCTCGAGTGGCGCAACAACGTGTACCTCGCCAGGTGAGTGTCGCGGGCCTCCGTGGTCCATCGCTCCGCCCACCGGTCGCTTACGTCACCCTCCGGTTGCAGGTCCAAGATCCAGGGTCTGGGACTGTACGCCGCTCGCGATCTGGAGAAGCACACGATGGTGATAGAGTACATAGGCGAGATCATCCGCTCGGAGCTCTCCGAGATCCGCGAGAAGCAGTATGAAGCTAAGGTGAGCGAGAGATTAATTAAAAAGATGATATTTGAATGTCTCAATATTGTATGACGTTGTCCCGCGCCTCCAGAACCGCGGCATCTACATGTTCCGGCTGGACGAGCGGCGCGTGGTGGACGCCACGCTGTGCGGCGGCCTGGCGCGCTACATCAACCACTCCTGCCAACCCAACTGCGTGGCCGAGACCGTGGAGGTGGACCGACATCTGCGCATCATCATCTTCGCCAAGAGACGCATCGCGCGAGGGGAGGAGGTCGGAGGGCTTAGGCGTTTTGCCTCTCTATAATAGTTATCATTTTATAAAACTTTGATGATAATGTATGGAAAATAGATATCTTTTGTCACTACTAGTAAACACGGTTAGCCATGTAACACGTGTGACAAACTCTAACGAAACGATATCTATTTTATTGATCGTTATCACTCGGACCAATTCGGAGCAATTTGTTGTACATTTCGTTGGGTAGTTGGGAAAGATCGCTCAACATAGACTAATAAAATAGTTTTTTATTATCGAGTATTTCGAGTTATTGATTGCCATGGCAATTGTAAACATTGCTAGAAACGAAGCGTTTTAACTAAGCGAACTAAAATTGTTTTGCTAACACGATAACAGTTATGGAAATTGCTTAATTTCCTAATGTATGTAAAATGGCTAGACACGCTGATGTTACACATTATCCGGGCGATGTCGGGGATCATGACGATTATCGCCCGGGTCTTTTCGTCTGATGCCATGAGGCTCGTCTTATATAGATCCCATTGAAGAATTCTTATACCTATATAATTTATTACAGCTGGCCTACGACTACAAATTCGACATCGAGGATGACGCTCACAAGATCATGTGTATGTGCGGCGCGCCCAACTGCCGCAAGTGGATGAACTAACAACCACTACTACTGATAGATTATGAAATAGTTATGTACCGAAGTGATTTTACAACTTTAACTATTTCCGAATGGTTATTTATATTAGGTAATGGATTTAACTTTAAGCTGAAGTGTGATTTAACTTCTAATAAGACAATATCGACAGAATTTTACAGATGACATTCTTTTTACAGTAATTTTGTAATACCGCTATTAAATTTTAAGAGAAATACGAACTCCCTGTACATAGTATATTGATTGATAAATCATTGTTGTTATTAAATTTTGATGTTTTAGATATGAATGTTTTGGATGTATACGTAGGTTTAGAATTAATTTAATTCGTAGCGTATTCTATTATAAATGTTTTGTCATTGATTTATTTCTTTGGACATTACTATTATCTCTTACTTTGTTATTTACGAAAGTTTATTTTCTGTTGGTATCGATTTTTCTAATTTTTTCATAAACGATTACGTAAACGTATGTTTCTATTAGTGCATATTATTACAATTTTTATTTATTGCTTGATGTTTAAGTCAAATTAATAAATATATTTTAAAATTGATAAATTCATAAACTTTAAAAGCTAGGTTAAGTTACCTATAGACGAGTCTGCATTTAGTAAGCACGTGTTACTAGCTGTATAGTATAACGAATGCCGCATCGTGCCTCCGGTTTTGTACGACACTCCCAATTATCATTTGTAAAAAATGTATTTCCGCGTTAAAATTAAATTAAATATTTTCATCATAGGCTAGAACGGTGTTCAAACTGAATCTCGAAATCAACATTTCACATCTTTTGAGTTTTTTAATTTTAAAGCGATTTTCAGTGTCCGTAGATCTGTTAAATATGTGCGCGATACCTAGTGTGAATTGTTTTATCACAAAAATATGTAAAAGTGAGCATTATTGCCATCGTTTAGGTGTATAGTATAAGCACTTAAAATAGTAGGTTGAGTGAAAGAATTAGTAAAGATAATACGAACAACTTATAGTCTTGAAGGAAATAGATTGAATATGTATATTAAGGAAAACATATTTTAATAATTTTCGACATTTTTCTTGTGATATATCCATGTAATATACAATGATTACCACAGTTTATACGACATTTTTGTTACTAAAATATATTAGAAAGCATATGGCATTGATGTGAAACTAATTAAGGATTAGTTATTAAGTTGAAAACGTTGCCATCAGAACTTTGAGCGATGTAGTTATTTATAAGTTTAATGTGCAATATAAACAGTACAGTACTGATTGTAAATAATATCCACTTTTGCAATTCGGTGAATCATTGGTAAATCATGTATTTATGTTGAATGCATTGAAACTACTTTTCCATCAACTTATTTATTAAAAGCATTCCCTATTATTTATCCTTTATGAAAACTGGCTGTTGTTTTACTAGACAGATTTTTCGAGAATAGTGAAAATATATCTTTTAGAAATATTCTATAATTATTATTTTTATCACATTTTTTTCCTTTCATTAAAAGTTTTAAGTAATATAAGGTTTTTATTTCACGTTTGAATTTACCCAGGTTTGTTTTGTATTTGTTTTTATTATTTACTCGTTAACTCGTCGTGTACATAATAATAATTAGAGTTGCGCCGAATATTCGGTAAGTATTTTGCATTCGGCATCTTTTTCGCTATTCGCATTCGTCCAAACTATTTGGTTTTAGTGCCGAATATATTTGATTCAAGTATTGCATTTTTTTTGGCTACACGACACGGTAAAGCTAAAACTAAGATGTATGTCATATTAGAAGTCAAAGAAATCTTATAAATAATGTGTTGAATAAAGCTTAATAATATAAAGCAATTTAGCTTCAAAATCAACATTTATTTCGAAACATATGAAGTCAATTTTTTTTTTTTATTTTTGCTAACCTACAATTAGTATTTAGTAGGTATAATTAACATTTATGAAATTAAAATCAGAATAAATTTTTAAGTTTCAAAGTTTAATATTTTTAAACCACAAATCAACATATTTATTTATCTGCCCAGCAGCCACACCTAATTTACATGTTAGAACCTGTTTATGGCAAACAAACAATGAAATGGTAAACCCAATAGTTCGGCCGAATATTCGCTTCGGTAAAGGTTAAACCGAATAGTATTCGGTGAAACCACTATTCGGCGCATCTCTAATAATAATTAATATAAACTGCATAACATGTTAAAGGTTAAAACATTACTAACAGTTATTCTATACCTTCCATACATAAATACTGATTTTTACTCTTATCAGATATTAAATTTATTTATAAGTTTCCTACCAAGTCTAAATATAAAATTTCACGATTCTGCGAAAATGACTGAATTCCTATATAAAGTTTCATCCCCTCGGAGAACAGATCAAACACTGTTTTCGCTAACAACTTCTGGTGTCAGGAATATACGATGTTAATCAGTTCTTTCCTTGTTACGTATGTATTTTTAACAAATCATGAATCTACCTAACTCAAGAACACTCCACCCTCCAGGCTCTGATTTCGAGACAAAACATAGATTTTGTCTTTTCGCATAATGGTATCTTTTAAGTTCCTTGACTTCATCGAGATCTATTGAAAAGTTACGTCGTTAAAAGGTGAAGATTACTTTTCATTTTAATATTAAGAATAGATTGTTTAAAAAACCATAGCTTTATCTGAATTTTAAAAGATTAGGGCAGCAAAAAGCAAAAAATGTAGAAAACTGAAGCGGATCAAAAATAAAAACCAATAATTTCTTCCATATAAATTTTATTACAAACTGTTTTTGGACTTAACGCAGTGTTCCGGAAACGGCTTGTCTTAGTAACAAATGTTTGGTTAAATTTTTCATTTGATATTTCACACGTCATTAAATATTGTATGAGAAAAATAAATATATAATGAATTAAAGGAACGTATTGTGCAATCAATATAATAAATTCTTGGTTTTAAATAAATACTTCGATATAATAAAACTAGTGTCTTACTAGATGAGCCGTTTCAAAGTATACCAGTATTTGAACCAAATACACACCAAAGTAATTGACAGAAATATATTACAAAAATATAATAAACATGTCGCGTTTACAAATATACAACACAATGAGCCCTATAAAGTTAAATATTACTTACAGAGTTGGAATGAAAAAAAATAATAAATAAATGTAAAAAAATTAAATTATAATTTTATTATACTGAAGAATGGAATAAAGAACTAAGGTAAATAATTAAGTATTTAAAGAAAATAAGAATATATAGACAAATGTGAATAGGGAGTTACCACGATAGAATGATCCGGAAGGCAAACATTTTAACATGTTGCTCATACACTTGCACCGTTACCTACTTACAATTATTGAACATAGACTGATGAAGGTTTTACAAACCAAAGACTTGAATGATGAATGAAATTAACGATTACAATAATTAATATAATAATATTAAAAGAACATATTTCTAGTAGTATATATATTTAAGTGTAATATCAACAAATCTAAGCTGAAAACAGCTGTGCTGTAATTTAATTGTCAATTTTGTTTCATGAAAGGATATGACGATACTAAAATAAGCTTCAAATAAATCCTATCAGCACATGACAAGGGTGGGTTCTAACCGGCTTTATTTTATTTTACACATATAGGGAAAAACCCTGAGAAGCTCTAAAGAATAATACATACAATGAAAGCGATTTGAGGCAAAGTTATTTTAAAAACCGCTTTAAAACGTATCTCGCTAACTAGTAATGTCTGGCTCACAACCAAATTACAATAAATTTATTTTTGTACACTGATGTGGCTGGTAAGTACATAATAGATATTTGACAAAATAAAAAATAGTTGTAATTAATTTACATCTTTTGTTGGAACCGATAGTATTTTATTTTATAAAAAAAATATTAAGCATATCCTTATGAATGAGGCCAAACTTTGCATTACTAGCAAACGAGAATTAGGCTAGATATTAACGAATGCAACCCCATGCACACAAAAACAAATCCGTTTATTAACTACTGACACATGATAGTTTTTAGAGGATGGTTAACTTATTTAATTTTAGACTATCAATATTGAAATAAACTTATTAAATATAACTAAAATAAAACATTGAAAAAATATGAACATTTGTATTAAATTAAAATAATAAAATGTGATGTAAGTACTGTCAGTACATAATAAACGGGGTATAGAGAAGACTTGATCACATTGTTGGCCCCTTTAAGTGGAGGTACAATTTGAGCCATGAGGGAGGTATACTGAGGGAACGCGGGGTTACAATTGGGCCGGGGAAGGGGGAAGGAGGGGAGGGCTGGGGGGGCGCGGCGTGGTTCAGTCGATGTACTGCGCGAGCCAACGGAAGCCCTCTCCGTAACCTTGACGCTTCAGCACCGAGCACATGAACAGCTCCAGCGGCCTCCCGGGCAATTCCGACCGAGACACCTTGCCCTGGACGTACACACATCATATCAAATAAATTCACATATGTTCAGGAATTTAGAATTAAACAATTCATTATAATATCATACCTTGCCCGTGGTTTGCTGGTAGAGGTTAAAGAACTGACGAAGCTCATCCTCACTGGCCGCACCAGGTTTATCAATCTTGTTCCCGAGTATGAGAACGGGGCAGTTACTGAGGGTCTCGTCGGTGAGGAGTGAATCCAGCTCTTTCTTGGACTCGACGAGGCGCGCGCGGTCGCAGGCGTCTACCAGGAACACGATGGCGTCCACTGCAGGGAAGTAGTCGCGCCACACGCGCCGCGCCTGCTCGTGCCCGCCCAGGTCGAAGGTCGTGAACCGCATGCTGCCTATTGATAGCTCCTCCGATGCTGGACACGGTTATTTCGTTATTATTTATTCATAGAAAGTTTCATACGAAAACAGAACGAAACCGGAAACGAATTGTAACAGTGTTCAGTGTGGCATGAATCATGTGACCCCAATTAAAATGCCATGATTAAAGAAACTTCACAGCTACGAAATTCTTTCTGTTCTGTTTTTTTGAAATTGTCTATAAATATGTATAGCCATGAAAGGCTTATTTAAATTTTAAATAAATATTTATAAAAATCTGTTGTAAGAAATGCTTAAAGGTAATGTTTGGTAACATGTTAACATATGACACACACAACAAAATACTGTTAACAATATTTCGTTTTTTAATAAACTAAAAAATGGAAGTTCATAAATTGTAACTAATGTGTTACCACATCATTATAATTGCTTAATTGTGACTAAGTTTTATTAAATTTTGAATATATAATGATCTACTTAACAGTGATGAAATATGTTAAATAGATTATTATATAGATAGATATTTAACATAAGACACTGATTCATAAAAATATTCAACATAAATAAAAATATTCTTTATTCATAAAAAAATTTAATAAGTTTAAAATGATATATAAGAAATATTTGAGATTATTATTATTTTAATTAATTTGCATATTCTTGAACATAATAAACTTATTTTATACACTTTAGCTAAAACAAAGACGCAAAAATGTTTTAACAACCAAAAAGATTTACAAATTTCGGAATATTTAGTTAAGTAAATAAAAAGAAAACTTACTAGGATGCAATGTGGGCACATGCTGAGCTAGTCTGTCATCCTTCAACATATGAAGCAATGTAGTCTTGCCGGCATTGTCAAGTCCCAAGAACAGAAGCTTTCCTGACTTCTTGTACAATCCTGTTATTAAAATATTATTACAGTAGAATCTCACTAATTCAGCACTATTAAAAACCAGAAGGTGCATGATTATTAGGATTTGGATTACAGGATTGTAAGGAAAAATTCTTCATTAGTGTTGCTAAAACTCAAAAACGGCTTGGCTAATTTAAATGATTTGGGTTTATAATATGTATACTTCATTAGTCTCGCTAAAACTGAAAAAGGCTTTGCTAATTTAAGTGATTTTGGTTAATAATATCTATAGTAAAAAAATGGTGCAGCCGGTGTCAGTCTATTGATGTGCAGAAAAAGTAAGATTCTACTGATCTAGTTCATAGTAAAATATATAAAGTTTTGTTAAGAACACTATCACAACTATAACTGCATTTAATGATGACACATTTTTAATGCTGAATAAAAAGTATAAGTTTTGATTTCTCTACAAATGTAATTGTTTACATACAAATTTATTGTATGTATGCTTCAAACATCTAGTAAAATGTTCCGTAATTAAATTATTGTGGTTACATTGTTAACTATAAGAGAAAATAGTGTATAGTAATTAATTAGATTCATATCATAACACAGAAAAAGATATGTATGTAACATAAACATAGTTATTAATACTGATAATAGAAATCAAGCAAAAGATATATAGAACATAGAAATATATAGACAGAAATAATTATAAGTAAATACTTTGTTTGTTGTTCTAAATTCAATTATAATAATCACAATAGACATAACAATTACTGATATCTCAGCCCCAGTAAAAATAATCTCATACAATATATTTATTGTATCATAAATATTAATTTACTTCTTGTTGTAAATTATTTAAATAGAACACCAAATTGGTAACAAAAAAAACCTTTATATCTTCATGAAAACATCTATATGTTATTGTACATTGTTTAATTTTGTAATAAATGTAAAAATTTAAATGTAAGTTGTAACAAAGAATAATTTATTTATACCTTCATATACTTATTCATTATACATAGATAATGATGATAAATTTAGTTGTTTATTTTTTATTGCATTTCATGAAAAAATCACGCCAGTTTACAACATGAAAATATATATGTAATATGAAATTCGTTATAATTATGGATTGCGATTTTTAGGGAAGGATTATAGTACATAAGGTAGTATTTATAAATGCAAAAACATTTCAATAAACCAAGGTATTCCTGGATCGGGTCAGAATGGTTAGTTATTCGAATATGTCACTAAAACTTACCTAGGAATCCTAAGACACCAGTGAACCAGTCCCAGATAAACATTTCGAATCTGTAAAGTTTGTTATAACTATAAACTTATTATACCCCAGTTCTTTATAGAAATATTTCTCAATAGCGATGACTCGCTTATTATTAGATTATTGGTATTAACTGTTCGAACTCCTTCTGACTGAGTTTTTAAAACCTGTGCTTTGTAAGTCTTATGAGGCCCATTGCCAATCTTGTCTCGATAATGAATTGAGTAATATCAATGACAAGACGTCATTTGCGTAGTTAAAAACTTCATACCAAAATTCCATAAATATAAAAATGAAATACTCACTTATTATAATTGTACTAAATTATCTAACACTAAAGGTAGTTTATCACAATGTTTCGCACTTATTAGCAATATGTTTCGTCTATAAAATCGACGATATTCCTAATGTTCACATACGCTGAAATATCAATCTGTTGGCAATGAATGACGTGCACTGACTTATGTCTTCTGTACTTCCGGAATTGAAGATTTGTCATTCTGCCCGATCAATGTTTTAATGATTCTAAAAGTTGTTTTATTTATCATGAACATTAAAATAGTTCATTTTTATATAATTCTTATAAAGATACTTTACGGAAAGAATTTAAACTTTTAATTTGTCAATATAATTTAAAATAATCTTCTAATAATAATAATAGTTAGTTCTTTAAAAATATATATAAAATTATTTTTTTAATACATATAATACTCATTTTTATTTTAATAATTACAATACATTGTTACAATACAAATGTACTGTTTTTTTCCATTTTGTGTATTACTTAGTTACTCTTAAAGGATAATTTAGTTTCAGATTCATGTATTTTATATTGTATTACTATGAGATTTTTAAAATTTATATATTTTTTAATAACGTAGACAAAACATACAATATATACACGTAAAAATAATCAGAAAATGTGATATGAAGTTAAATTATAAAGAAGACGAAATGATTATAAGCTAGTAACACCATCGACCATCCGGAAATGTTTCTGTCTTTTTAGTGTTTGACAGCTTTCAAAGCTAAAGGTATAAAAATGTTTTATGCTTAAAAGTTTGTGAAATATGTGAATATAAAAGGAATATAAAGTATAACGTCTAGATTAAACATTAATTCGTATTAGTGCATATTTTTTTTCTTATATAGTTTACGGATTGCTGTGATTTTTTAAGGTTATTACAGTGCTCAGAAGTGTTGTTATTTTCAGGCTAACCATGGCACCCAGGAAAAACAAAGTTGCCAAAGAGGAGGTGCAAGTAACTCTTGGACCTCAACATTTGGTAGGAGAGACCGTGTTTGGAGTAGCTCATATCTTTGCTTCTTTCAATGACACATTTGTACATGTTACCGACTTGTCTGGCCGGGAAACTATTGCCAGGGTAACTGGAGGCATGAAGGTGAAGGCTGATCGTGATGAAGCTTCTCCTTACGCTGCTATGTTGGCTGCACAGGTAGTTTTCTAAATTTATCAGTAATAAACTATGAATATTTTGACTTTTACTACAAAACATAACCCTACTTTTTAATATTTGTATTTTCACTAATACAAACAGATTTTATTTATTACTTTTCAAAATCAATAATATTGAATATTTCTTTTTGAAATGAATAAGCGTATGAATACTTTGTCTCTGAATTTTAGTAAATTTAATAAATGATTTAGATAATTCAATTTCATTATTTTCTACATGATCTTAAGCTACACTGTTGTTATTAACTCTTAAAGTATCTCAAAATCTTATTTATTTCTAGGATGTCGCTGAGAAGTGCAAGACTCTTGGCATCACAGCTCTGCACATCAAGCTCCGTGCCACTGGTGGAAACAAGACTAAGACCCCTGGCCCTGGAGCACAATCCGCTCTCCGAGCCCTGGCACGTTCAAACATGAAGATTGGCCGCATTGAGGATGTTACCCCAGTGCCTTCTGACTCTACTCGCAGGAAGGGAGGTAGACGAGGACGCAGGCTGTAATATCTTAGTTTAAGGGAACTGTGGATTCAATATAATGGTTTACAGTTTATTTGTTTTTTATTTAAATTGTACCCAGTTGCTATAACTACTTACATTTATTTACATTTTAGAGTTCTAAACTAAAAATTTAAGATATTTTTAAAAACTATAACCATGAATTGCTGTATTCAGCATATAATATAACCAATAAATTCTAATTATCTTCAAACATATTGAAAACTTAATTACATCTTTGTAAATATAAGTTATTTAAATATTTTAAACAATTTAAGTCAACATCTGACAAACATAAGATAAGAATATTTTTACACACCTTATATCTTTTAAACTTTATTATTCTTCTGTAACTAATATGCAGTCAAAACACTTCTTTCATATTTCATATAAAACTTTAAAATATTGAATATACCTCATTCAGAATGAGAAGTTGATTAACTAAATTTATAGTTCAATAAGTACAAGCTGGAATACCCAGGACAGGAATTTCCCATCGAAAGAGGTGTACGCCAGGGTGACCCTATTTCGCCCAAGCTTTTTTCAGCAGTTTTGGAAAGTATATTCAGAAGGCTAGAATGGACTCAGTTTGGATTAAATATAAATGGGGAAACCCTCAGCCACTTACCTTTTGCTGACGACTTGATCCTATTCTCTGACTCCCCAAAAATTCTACAATTAATGTTGCAACAATTGGCTTACGAAAGTGCCAGGGCAGGTCTTACAATAAAACCAAGATCCTAACTAACTCCTTGCAAACGTATACTGTAACAGTAAATAACGAACGAGTGGAATACGTTCAAGAGTACATTTATCTAGGACAACTGATATCCACGGAATTTTCCATGCACAAAGAAATTACAAGAAGAATAAATAACACTTGGAAAAGATTCTGGTCTCTTAGTGAAATAATGAAAAACAAAGATATGCCTATGAAAGAAAAAAGGAAGGTTTTTAATGTGTGTATCCTTCCGTGCTTATTATATGGCTGCCAGACTTGAACACTAACAGCCCAGCTTGCAAACACAATAAAGGTCTGCCAGAATAGTATAGAAAGAAGTGTAATGGGAGTGAAAAGAAGAGATAGGGTAAAACTTGATGAAATAAAAAGCAAAACAAAATTTAAAGATGTAGTCTCAGAGTATAAACAATTAAAATGGCGTTGGACAGGACACATGATGAGAGAAAGAAAAGAGAAATGGACCAAGCAAATAACAGAATGGTATCCACGAGATGGGTAGAGAAAACGTGGCAGACAAAACAAGCGACGGGACGACGAAATAAAAAATGTAGCCGGCCCGCTGTGGACTCGGACTGCGAAAGATAGAACCTTATGGAAATCACTGATGGAGGCCTTTGTCAGAGGACAAGCTGTGACAAAATAATAACATTAAATAACCGTTTACCGATTTAACTATAAATATATTGTTTATAAATAAATTTCTTAAGGTATGTACTGCAAATAATTATTAATAAGAATTTAAGTTAAAATGTATAGTATTAGGTTTCTTAATTGTACTTATATGTTAACAGCAATAAAGGCTTATTTTATTTTTATTTTAAGTACAAGTTGCTGCTAACACCACTGTCACACAAGTTGCTGCTAACACTTACTTAAAGATACTTGGGAAAGCTGTTGCTGCATGTTTTTGTGACTTCAAAAGTCACAGTAAATGTTAATAGAGTGCAGTCTTATATCTTCTCAATCCTTTAAATTGTCAAAACAATACTTAGTTTCAAATTATCCATAAAACTAGATCTAAGAATTGGTGCAGTATTTTAATCAGGTAAACAAATTGGTTATTATTATATCTGATCTGCACAGACCATAGCACAAAGTCTGTCTGTCTGTCTATTTAACTTCGTAACAGTTTTGCCAGTATTTTTTGTATATATTTTTTTATTGGTCAATTCATTTGAAATTTGACTTGAGGGTAAGTTTACAGTTACACTGAAAATAATTGTTTTCGGTATATCATGCTAATCAAACTTGATGTAAGCCAGTAATTGCAACAGATAAAATAATTCTTTATATTTAATTAATGGCTAGTATAATATACCAAGTTTTTATTATAATAAAAACGATGATGGCGATTTTAAGTCTTTAAGTCTTACTTCTCCATAAATGTTTTAGATATCTTCCGTTTTAGTACATTTTCAACCATGGACTTTTAAATTAAAAAATACTTAGGGTTAGAAAAAACCTAATAAATGAAAAAATATAATACCTTGCATAAAATAAATTATTTCTATTCACGCATCTGTAGTTAGTTACACATGAATCTTCATATGTTTTAAGATTTATTTTATTTGTTCAATAAGGATTATTTTATCTGCATTTTTAGTTGATTTTCTAATACAAATATTTTAAAATTCAATTCGGTGTGAGGCTGTGGTTATGATCATTGTATCGCTATTAGGCAAAAGTTTCTGTACAATTACAAAAAAAAAAATAAAACCAGACTTGATACTTTATATTTGCTTTACACTGTCACAAAAAAAATACAAAGTAATTTAGTAAGAAATCAAAGTAATTTAGTAAGATGGGGCAAAGCCACCGAAAAGTCTTGCAACATCTGTGGGGAGGCAATAGGAACCGCGAAACACCTATTAGTAGGGTGTAGGGTACTTCTAGATAAAGGTCAATACTCGCGTCGCCACGACAAGGTATTAGAAATTATACGGGAAGCGGTTAGTCTTTCAGTAGCAAGAGCGCGGAAGGGTATAACAACCACCAAACGATCTATAGAATTCGTAAAAGAAGGCTCCTCCAAAAAATCAAAAGCGAAGCCTTATTCAATATTAGGCGCGGCTCCTGATTGGATTCTCATGATGGACACGTATGGACACGTACACGTACGTACGTACGTATGGACACGTATACGTACGTACGTATGTATGGACACGTACACAAAATCCCTGGGGATGTTGGTGTTTCGTCATCCAGACCGGACTTATTCCTGTATTCGAAACATCTGAGGCGCGTGATACTTGTGAAGCTTACTGTTCCTTGGGAAACAAACATCCCAAGGGATCACACATTCAAGCTCAATAAGTATTACGAACTAACCAACGAACTGATCAGGAATAAATTTATAGTTAGTTTGTACGCGGTAGAAGTGGGAGCGAGAGGTATAACAGCGAAATCTCTTTATAGCTTACTTAACCTAAAGACCTTGGCCTTTCTAGAACAAGCATCAGTTCATTTCTAGAACGTATTTCAAAGGCGGCATTAGTAGGTTCTTTCCAAATTTGGTTAGGTAAGGAGAGGAGTGTGGAGGGTGAAGGTGAGCGTTTTTGCGCACAATAAAGGGGCCCCTTAAACCTACTCCTGGGTCGCAAGTCCCAGGCACTGCTTGCACTCCTCTCCTTGCAACGCGATGGGCCCGGCACCCACACGGTGAATCCATGGATTGCTAAGAAGCTTCGTCTCTCTGTAACGATTATAGCTTTGCGGTGCAGTGATTATTATTTAAACTATCTGTGGCTGTGACTTTGTATGCGTAGATTTTGATAAAACTATCCTTATACTTATAATACTCTATGGATAAAACGTACCTTTTGTACATAGCAATGTATAAACTATCAAAGTGTCATCAAACTCCGTCAAGTAGTTTTTGCGTGTAGGAGTATTTCTAGTTTCTTTTTATATTTTTTAAAATGTTTAATGACAGATATTTTTTTACAGAGTAGTCGACTTCGTATTTCTTTTTTATTGGAAAGGGTATTATTCCCCTGAGGGGAGGACAACTGTTTAAATTTTGAAAAAGTGTCTTACCGCAACGGTACGAAAATAAGAAATTATTTACTTCTTTCTTTATTAACCGATTTTAATAAAAACAAGCACTCAATGTAAAATCAAACCAATAACAATATATTCGAGAAACTGCATTCAAACCGGTTAATCCGTTTTTAAGATAAGCCTGCACAAACATACAGACATAGATATACTACGTGTGGTGTACTCCGACTTCTACATGGCTAATAAGCCAAGATTTTGATTCGGTGATTTCTAATACTGTCATAGGTTTCGTAAATTCGAAACTCGTACTAAGGGTAGGTACTGTTCTGTTATCTTAAACTTGGTTGGACACGCTAGTGTTAAATCTTGTAGGATATTCAATATATTGTGCTGACTAAGAACGGGGTCACAGATTCCACTGCAAATGTATAATGAAATGTATTTAAATTACATAAATATAATAAATAAAAGTCAATGAATTAGTTGTAAAATTATAAAGATAATAGGTATGTGCTGTGAAATTAAAGAGAAACTTGAAAAACGTTATTTCATTTGCATAACACAGGTTTATTGGTTATAAATACGGAACAGTTGCTTATTACTAATCTCTAAGATATAATAAGATAATTTCTATAGTTAAATTTTCTCTTGACTTTAATCTTTACTTGTAGACATCTCGCTTAGATATAAAATCTTATACTAATTGTTTAACTAGCACCTCCTTCAAACGCAATAACTAAGGGTTTACCATGCTGATCATCGTATCTGTCATTGGAGTGACAGTTGTACAATGACACAACACCGTAAGTAAGGATACCGAGAATGAAAAAGGTGACCATCAAGCCGGCGAGGATATGGGCGTTGAAATAAGGCCCGCAGTCAATAGCAGGGCCGAAGCAACGGCTGTTGTTTGTATTATTAGTGTTTGTAGAGTTAATGTCTGTATCGTTCCCGTTTGACCTTTCCTGTTTGTTTGAGGACATTGTATCTTGCAAATTGATATCTTCGAACGGTTGAACCTGATTTTTTCTAAATTATTAGTATTATAGGTAGGTATATCTTTGTTCTTGAAAGTATAATCTAGTAGTATATAGAGTATTGACTTAAGACGGACTTTTAACTTAAGTAAATCCACTTTAATTTCATTTATATCAAATAGCAAGAACATTTTGGATTTAAAAAAAAGGCTAATTTTATTAATAATTTATAATTTAGTGATGTCATGTTATGGATATTCAAAGTACCTGGTAGTGCGAGATGGTCACGGAGCTACCATCCCTTAGATTGACGAGGACGAGTGGATCGCTGCAAGTATATGACCAGGACCACGGAGCACCCGCGCGGAGCTCCGTGCGACCTACTTCCTCACCGCGTTCAAGAAGCATCACACTCTCTAACGATTGGTTATTTTAATTACGACTCAAAGATTCGCCAGCTTTATAGTGAAAAGTATACCTATCTCTTTTCTGCAGGGCTATAAAGACTAGTGGCTAAACAACCATTAACAGAATGCTAATTGGTTTTTGGTGGTTAAGAATAAACAGTATGATTAATAATTATTTACCAATAATCCACCGTTCTTTCTTAATATCAAAATTGAATTCCAGTTCAAAGTCTGTATACGCCATCCGGATGATGAGATGATTTTCATCCCAAGTCTCCTCCGCAACTAACGGGATCTGACTGAACATTGAACGACGACTTCCTATCGTCGCGTATACACCTTGAAGTACCAAGGAATTAGAAAAAACAAACAAACAGCCGGCTGTACTATGTTGTGACATGGTAAGGAGAAGCAAAACGGCAAGCGGTATCTAGACATGGTTGTAATCCAAGACCCGGTTATAAGTAAGCTACCTATACTAGGGACATCATGCAATTTAAGGAATATAAAATTTTAATTATTAATTTTAATTCGCACTTACCGATGAATTTAAACAGAGCCCCAGTACTAGCTATTGTGACACCAAGATTTGGTTGAACATGATAAGTCTTTACAGGTCTAAAATTTACATTTTCTACTACTATAGGATTATTCTTGCCAGTATAAAACGCTACAATTGGACTCTTGGCGATCTGACGAACTACCAAATAAATTTCCCTCATAGAAAGATCGTGACGTCTTAAGGCACCTGCTCTAGTTTCATTAACACGATCTTTAAAATATACATAAAAATGCCTTAATTTTTTATCGTATATCTTAAGTTTCGCGTTGGAGTCATCTATGTAGAATATGTTGAAATCCAGGTGGTGGAGTTTTTCTTTCAAGGTCCCAAATGGTTGAAATACTGATGGGAGAAACTTTGCCTGGTTTTCCTTCAGGCTTTGACGTAAGTGGTAAAATGGAGTGCCGTACTTATCTTTGAGGCTTATATCCTCAAAACAGAAAGATTCTTCGACAAATACGATTACAACTGCACTCAGTTTTATCGCACTGTCAACAATTTTTCCGAAATCGGCAATCTTCATTTCGGTAAACGGATTTGGTTCTACATTAATGTGAGCCAATACTTTTTCAAAGTCGAATATAAATACTGGAGCAGTGTCTCTTCCGGCCGCAACTGCACCAAATAAATATAATAAAATAGCGAGCGTCGACATTTTTATTTTTTACTATTTATTAATGAAAAATTCTGCAGATAGATCACTGACAAATAAAATTATTTTTATTTTTTCATCCAATTGTTTATTTTAAATAAAAATAAATAAAACCTTTTCAAAAACCTCCATAAAGGATTTACGAATTTATTAAATTGGAATACTTGATGTGGTATTTTACACTCATATTATAAAATAACAAAAACTTTAAGACAGATGATATTTTAAAATTATTTTTAGGGAAACAATAAAGATTAAATAGATAAAATTGTTTTTCCTCCAACTTTAGCTACCTCTTTAAAAATAAAATATTATAAGCACCTACCCAATTGCATTTGTAAGAATATTCAACGTTGTATAATGCATAAAACAGATCTAAATTTTCTTACATTTTCTAAATATAAAAAGTTTTTAATTGGAGTCTTTCTATTTGGAGACATAGAAAGACAAAAACTTCTCCATCGTTCAAATTTCTTTCAAAGAAGTAAATTCCTCAAAGTTGTCAACCGTTGTTAAAAAAAATATATTATAATTTATAGAACAGCTTTCTTCATGCTTCGGAATCACTAATAAAGGAAGCATTGGGATAAATAATGTCTTGTCCTTCTAACTTAAATAAAGAATTTAAAAAGAGTATCATATCACGATGATCTGCAAAACGGAAAGAATCTAAAGGTCTGTTGTACTCGAGTTTTAAAATTATTCCAGTCAGCACTATTATATTTCAAAGGAGAGCTATAATTTTATTAAAAGGAAAATGAACAGATCAGGATAGGGTAGTCATCACTACTGTACAATACATAGCGACACTTGTAGCTATCGTTGGCCAAAATAAAGAACAAGCTAAAGAAGAAGAGAAGACTGATTAGATGAGTGTTCTTAGGTACTGACTGTTACTGCTACAAAAGTCAATACCAGTAAAATATATACGATACTTTCTCGAACGATAGTACGCATTATATTCATTATATGTTGTATTATATTTATTACATGTTGTATTATATTTATATACGCATTATATATCAAAAAGTATGTCAGGACAGTTTCTAATAAATGATAATGCGTTTGCAATTTTACTGCAAAATGTGTATTGTACGCCATTGTCAAGATAAAGATTAAATCATAGAAGCAGCCTTGGAGGGTAGTTATAAGATGTATCTTTATATAGATTGACGGAAAATATTAATTTCAGTAATTGATTATGATTCTACACTAAATATCTAAGACACTCTCATTAGAGATGAGCAATAAAGGAATAAAAAAACTTTATCGAGTATTCTTTAGTATATATTGTTTAATGAGAATACCGGTTATAACCTATAGATTTTTTAGGAATGTTATTATGTTTCATGAAAAGTGTATATTTGTACGAAGTACTAAATTGAATTTGCCCGAAAAACACACGCTATTTAGAAATAAGAACATCAGAATATGAATTTGTTACGAGAGGGTAGAGCTTTCTGCATATAAAATACTATTTGTAGTGACCCTGATATCTTTTTACCCTTTTGAACTTGGACAAGATTTAAAAATAAAAACAAGAAAAACAAATCTTATCTAATGTATAGACTATAGGAATGCCCAAGTACGACTTCACTCACACTTAATATTTTTTTTTTAACATGCTTTTATTAGTTTCACGTGTATGTTTGCTTGTTTGTTTGTAACCGACTTTTTCAAATGCTATTTTATCTCATTTAGTGAACAAAAAAATTCTATCGCCAAATTGTAAGAAGTATAGTTAATAAAATACATGACGTTATATACCTATTCATTAAATACATTTTTTATCTTGCTGAGATATGTTGACAGTTGACTCTATCAACTGTCTCTCTCTCTTCAGTCTCTTGTCTCTCTCTCTTCAGTCTCTTGTCTCTCTCTCTACAGTATCTTGTCTCTCTCTCTTCAGTCTCTTGTCTCTCTCTCTCTTCAGTCTCTTGTCTCTCTCTCTTCAGTCTCTTGTCTCTCTCTCTTCAGTCTCTTGTCTCTCTCTCTTCAGTCTCTTGTCTCTCTCTCTTCAGTCTCTTGTCTCTCTCTCTTCAGTCTCTTGTCTCCGAATACCTTGGAGAGACTGTTTTCTCTACGAATTCCATCCCTTTTTCTGTTATCCATAGCATATCTTTGTATATTTAAATGTCTATATCTCCGTTCTCAATTCTTTTCACTTACCTAATATGTCTATATTTCTATTTCCATGTTTCGTATTCTTAAGAAAAACCTAATATCTAGTATCCGTTACCTCTTTATTTTAACTAAAAGTGACTGACACTGGCAACAATCATATAATAAAAACAAGCATTGTCGTTTAAGGCAGTAATCAGAATTAAAACAATATTGTTTTATAGAGCTGACACGAATCAAAGTATCAGAATATTGCAACAATTCTTAAAATTATCTATATATATATAGAAGGATGTTTGTATATATGAAATCGATGAACTCAGAAACTATTGGACCGATGATTATGAAAATTGGTATGTGTATGTATTTTTCCACGGAGAAGGTTTATATGGTATGCCCATTGATGTAACTCGCCACCAGGCGGCGCTGTCAAATATAGACTTCCGCCCCGTTCAACCGATTGTCATAAAAGTTGGTATGACCATGTATGTTTCCTCGAAGAAAACGAATATGCTATGTCCATTGATGTAACTCGCCACCAGGCGGCGCTGTCAAATATCGACTTCCGCCCCGTTCAACCGATTGTCATAAAAATTGGTATGACCATGTATTTTTCCTCGAAGAAAACGAATATGCTATGCCCGTTGATGTAACTCGCCACCAGGTAAAGTAAGGGTTAGCCCAGCGAAGAGGGCTGGGTTCGCTAGTATATTCTAAAAGATCTTGGCCTACAGGATGAGTCACATTATGACACCTATATACTAGTAGGATTTACTTACTTTTAGAATACTTTGTTTATGGTGTATTGTTATTTAAATAACCTAGAGGAATTTACGGAAAAGAATTGAAATTAAAAAAAAATGTATATCGAATGTTGTTATTTTTTAATATATTATTATTTCAGATAAATAAATAGTTACTATTAATAATATACAGACTATGATTTCCATGTTTAAACATTTTAATTTATACACAACGTTAATTTTAAAAAGATACATATAGATATATATTTTTAATTATAATAACCTGTGTGAGAGAATTCTAAATAATCTTTAATAACTATTCCAACAATATTGCACTTTTTGTTAAGTATTTAAATTCTAAGTTGAATACTTAATTACCACGCACCAAAGCTGTACTGTTTTTAACATAAAAAAAAAAATAAAAAACTTTATTGACGTTTGCCGATTTTTTTTACATAACATTTCTTGTTAGGTTTTCGTAAAATTTGGCAAATTGTTGAAAATAATGCAATGAGATCATTCAGTGTATTATATAAGTGGCTCCTCGAACCAATTAAGGAATCTATTTCAATATATTTTACAATTTTATTAGAAACAAGATTTTGACATCCCGCATTCGAACCTTAATTCAATTACAATATTTATATATCTATCAATTATCTAATTCTCATTTATAGAGTTAAAGGGCAATTATTCTACCGACCTAGTTTTATAAAAAAACGATGCACCGTGCCTCGAATAGATTAGTAAATATAAAGGTAGAAAAAAAATCGTTAAAATGCATTACATTCGAGAATAGGGCACAGGAGCCAATGGAAAATATTATATAGATGTACTTTCATTTTAAAAGTATACGCCATTAACTTTAATAATGAATCCTATTCGCTAGTATTATTATGGTGACAGATTAAAAAATCTCAACGATACTAATGATACTAGTCATCGGGCTGCCAAAAATTACAAAAGATATTTCTAATCATACTACATACTATAAGAAAAAATGGTGTATAAATTCGAATGAACAGTTTATTCACGGACTGTAAAATTTAATGGAGGTCCGGCATGAAGAGTCAGCGGGACTCGGGACCGACCGACCGTCGCGAGTTTCGTATGTCACGTGACCGGCCGCGAGGGAGCCCGGCGGTCGCTACGAGCCGCTCTTGAGGCGGATCTTCTTGAGGTGGGCGGGCGCGGGGTTGGGGAAGGGGCGTCGCTTGGCGGCCAGCGAGGCATCCCACGAGCTCGAGCCGCCCGAGCCCCCCGCTCCCGCCGCCGCGGTCTCCTCCGACGACGAGGACGCGGCCGGCCGGCGCGCCCGCAGCGAGCGCGCGAAGCCACGCTTGCCCGTCTTTGCCGAGGACGCCGAGCGCGGATTCTCCGCGTCGTCGGCGGCGCGCCTGCTCGTCTTGGCCTTCACTATGCCGCCCAGCTGCGTCTTGGCGGCGTTGGGCTTGCGGATGGCGAGAATGTTCCGCCGCTTGGTGGAGAGGGTCTTCGGCTTGGGTTCGCCGTCGGCGAGGTAGCGCGTGCGCGAGGACGACTTGGCGGGCTCGTTCTTCTTGGCGAACTTGGCGTTGAGGTTGGCGAGGTCGAGGCCGGAGCGCGGCGCCAGTGCGGGCGGGCTGCGACGTCGCTCGGTGTCGCTCTTGGCGGCCGCGTACGCGTTCTCCTTGCGTTCTTCTGTCGCCTTGGACTTGGAGCGTACGTACAGAGGCGCCCGCGTCGGAGACGAGGTCTTGGGTCTCAGTCGGGACATGGTGAACTGAAATATTCAATGATACGTATAATTGCCGGTGCGGGTCGGGACGACGAGCGATACTATTTAGCGTCAGTTTGAGTGAACGGTAAGCGTAACGTTATAGTTCAAGAGTCCATGCACCGGCACTCTGATTAGTTCCTTACCCAATATATTTAGTATTAGGCTGGTGATTGATTTTTATCTAGAAGTTTGGGGGTGTTTAAGCACTGAAAATTAAAGACATTTGTTAAGAACAAAAATTAATAAAGAAAGTTTAAAAACATATGATTCGATACGTTAAAACGAAAATTCGTAATATTAAGAGCGTTTATAGCGTTTGTTGCGTCTGAATTTTAGAAACTTCGCTGCAATGTTCAGTCACACAGACGCGTATATAGATGTATGCTGAAGTAACGCAGCCTCTCTTATTATAAACAAACAATCACTGATACGGTGGCTCTGTTGGTAGAGCGACGGGACGGTTTCCCAGTAGTCGCGGGTTCGAATTCCTGCCCGTTTATTTGTCATTATATTTATTTATATTTTATATATATATATATATATATATATATATATATATATATAAATTTAAATAACCTTATTTGTTATGCTTAACTTATATGTTAAGCTTAACATGGCTATACATGTTTAAAGATATTAAAAAAAAAAAACAAATACTCATTGATACCTTGGAGATGTGACTGATCTACACATATATTAATATCATACTCATTAAATGAGCACGTTTGGATGTTTTTTGTTCTTCCCTTAAAATTGTTTAGTTCGAATTTTAGTTATGTAACAATACAAAAATACACATTTAATTAATATATTTACTTTTTATAATTAAAAAAATAATGGCCATTTAATAATCAATATTGGTATATAATATTTAAATTAACAATATAAGTAATTTTAGGATATAAAAAAAGCCTTACAACTTTTATTACTATTTTTACATGTACTTTAGAAAATGTTTTTCTATATGTACCCTATATGTTCTATATAAACCACTTTTTCCTGATTTCAAATAAGTTATGATTACAGTCTTTCCAACCAATTATTTTACTTTTGACAACTAAAGTAGTGATGTCCAAATTGCATTTCTGAATCGATTTCTAATAAACAATTGATTTTATTTACATAGAAGTTTTAATCGATTTATTCTATAATATTGATATTTTTATTCCTTTTTACTTAATGTTTTGCATCGTTTTATATAAATGAATAGGCGTTCAAATGAGTATATTTATGGATTTATTTTTTTAACAAAAAGTATTTATTATTTATCAATAATGCCTTCATAAGGCACAGACAATTCCGTCGTCTCAATTTTGGTTATAATTGAAAGTAAATATCGGTGATCATTAGTAGTTCACGTCCATGTTTAAAAATAGTCCATAAAGCATTTGTATTTGTTTACTGTGGTTTTAAACGTAACAATTTCTGAACTTCATACCTATGTCAAAAAGTAAAATAAAGGATATAATCAAACTAAAAAAAAAACATACAGGAAATATTTTTTAGCGGTATTGATCATTACCTACTACTTTTTTAAACTGTAACAAATCTATAGAAATTTGAGAGATTTGAGATGAAATTTAAAATTTAAATTGACGCTAGTAGTGAAATTACGCTAGAAACGCTCTTAATAATGTTAACTGAAATATTAAAAAGACAAAAAGTAAATTTTATTCAATAAAAAAACTTCATAATTGCAGTCGCAATTAAGAAAATATAAGAAACACATGTTATACAGAGAACAATCAACCAAAGTTTCGTTATATTTTAAGTGCAGGGGCGTCTCTATGTAGAGCGTTCTTATTTCGATTGGACCAGCAGAGGTGCAATAGTAGGAATTTTAATTAGAGGTTTAAGTGAGTGCACAGTTTAACGTTATATTTAAGACAAAGTTAGGTGTATGTGTGTGCGTAAGTGCAAACATGAAGTGAGCTTGTGTACATAGTGAGGAGGTGCAGCGTGTTTGTGGGCGTAAGTGGGGACGAGAAGTGTGCTTGCGTGTGCAAGGGCGGACGTAAAGTGTGCATGTGTGCGTAAGTGCGGACGCGAAGTGTGCTTGTGTTTGTTTGTGTGTGTACCTGTGGTCGCGCTGTGCGTGAGTGCGTGCGCAGCCAATCGCGTACAGCCGCTAGAGTGCGGTGCTCGGAGCACGGGATGCGCGAGTTGGGATGATGCGCCGTCAGATCCAAGATGGACGCACCCAGAGACCGACCCACCTGTGGAGTGGCGACTGAAGTTATTCTGCATACACTATTAATTGTTGGGAAGACTATGTTGGTGCAAGGTTGCTTTTGGTGTTGGCAAAATGTTACAGACATAAAATTAAGTTATTTCGCCGGTGTATTTACATTTTTGTTACACGTCCGTGCACAAGATACTGGCGTTGTGAATTTTTCTTCCTTTTTTTATCGTATTTGATTTTCTAAAATATATCTTTGAATAAAGCGTAATAAGCTTTAATATATTTGGTCTAGGTGGCATGAAAAGGTTTGTATTATATTATATAGCAAAACTATTGTTCGAAACACGATCTACACACATTCATGATGGAAAACCGGGAGGGATGCCAGAATGTACGTTGAAACAATTTATATTATCTTTTTCGGGATATATTTATCATTTATAAATAAGTAAAATAAAACTCATTTTAAATTAGATTAGTGGTCATTATTATATTCATTGTTACGATAAAATACAAATTGTTTTAAATAAAGTTTTACGATATAAAAAAACGAATTACTTTCACTAAATTTATAAGTACGAGTATCTTAAAGAGGTACAATGAAGGATGTTTATCGAAAGAGACAGTGAATTTAAAATCTTAAAAAATAGTCAGGAATATCCTTATAAATTGAAAAATTGTGTATTATTACAATATTTTCCCGATAGAAAAAAATATTCAACATCTATTTTATAAAGCAATTAAAGTAAAAACGAAATTTAAAGATTTTGACACAAAACTTATTCTCTAAAATGTGCATTTTTTAATATTAATTTTATTTATCCTTCATCAAAACCAATAAAAAATTGTCAATCTCGATTTATAAGGTCGGCTTATCTCGGAGGTGACTTGCCGATTTTCGGAATAAACTTTCAAGTACTCCATCCTACTGTTCGAAGTTAGTATTTGTAGAAAACCTAAAAGTGACAAGTGATACCGAAATAAATATTCCAGGTCTGCTGTAGTAAATTAATTTGAAAGTAACAATATATATAGGCATTTCTCCCGGTTTTATTATACCTACAGAGGGCACGAACCTCAAGGGGATTCATTTCTTCGAAATAAGGCACATTCCTAGGGCGACAGTGTCTTACCTGAAATGGTCGCAGTTCCTTAGATTCGATTCAATGACTTCATATAAACTACTTCAACGTATTATAATAGTCTCTAATTAAATGAGAATCTTCAATTTCAAACTTTATCTGCGTAAAACTGTTTCTGCGATAAATCTAAATTTACTTCTAAAACAAATAACAAGTGACTTTAGACTAACAATATAATTATATCGATAAAAATATCGTACTATCAACACATCACTATTACACCACGACCTACGTCAATAAATACTCTACATCTACCCAGAGCTACCGCAGCATGCATCCACAAACCTGGAAGGGGTTTACCTCCTCAAAGATGTGCGGCGTGTACTTGGGCGGCAGCGGGGTGAGGGCGGCGGAGGGGGCGCCGGGGGGGTGGCCGGCGAGGGGCCCGGGGGGGAACTCGCGGCAGGGGGGGGGCAGCGCGTTCACCAGACGACCAGTGTTGTAGTTGCACTCCAGCGTGTAGGAGCGCACCAGACCAGTGGCCTTCAGCACGGCCACGCGCCCCGAGCCCTCGCGAGACATGCCGTCGCGACGGTCCCTGGGAGGACATGTACGTGGCTCAGAAATACATTCTCAATATTTTTCTGAACGTTTTATATTTATTCTGATGGATCTTTCGATCGGTCTCGATGATAACATTTAAACAATATTTTACATTTATTAAAAAATTCAGCACTATCGGTCGCGGAGGATTTCAGTCATATTAAATTGGACACAAGGTACGGACTCAAAACAATAATCTCACCCAGATAGATCTTTCAATAAGGACTCAAAACAATAATCTCAATCAGATAGATCACACGAACGACTTCCCGTATAAAAATCTGATGACTCTCAAATCTGACTGATGTTTCCAAAGAAATTATATATATAAGACCTACTTGAGGTACATGTTCCTCTCGGTGAAGTTGCACGAGGAGAAATGGAAGTGTAGGTTGTTGAGTGACATGATGCGTGGCAGCAACATGCACTCCACGGAGCTCTCCAGGTCCTCGAAGTGGTTGCCGTACATGAAGATACCTGGAGGAAGAGGAACTTGTACTGCGAAAGCGGTATCTTCTCTCTATCATATTTCTTTAGCTCGACCATATCAGGTCTAGATTATTCGATTTTTTAGCAAGTATGGTGTAGTGTTTTTGATTTATATCTGATATATTTAGGTAAATATATAAATTGTTACATAGAAATTTCATTTCTGTAGATAATTAAATATTTATAATTTTAATATTATCGGTTTATTATTATCTGTCAAATTCGTAGACAAGTTAAATTATTTATCTGTTGACAGCTAATTACAATTTCTTAATTAGTCTGTGACATTTCTTTTTGTTTAAAATATTGAATGTTGCCAGCTTAAGCTAACTTTATAGTCCCCGAAATGTTATTGAAAATATAAACATTTTATTTATAATTAATATTCTAAATTTCATTTATGAATCATTATTAAGGATAGCATATCGCTAGATATTGATTTAAAAGTAGCTGTCATATTGTTTCAGAAGTATAGTTGCAGCCAACGTTGTTTTATTGTTTTATTTATAAGTATAACAATTTGTTATCAATTTATTACATTCGTTTCTTCCTTTAGATAATTAGTGCAATGTTATAAAATTATTTAAATATTGGTCTCCTTCCGATTAATATCAATTTTTACCCACATTTCGTGTAACGCAGCTGCGCATAGCCACATTGTTTGCTTATTATGCATATTTTGACTATAAAATTCAATGTCGTGACCTTTAGAGTCTTTTCTTTCGGAAGCACTTCCGAATTGAATATCTTATTAGCCTTCGGTGAGTGTTTTAGTTATTTGTGATCTTATTAACGCATGTGAAGCGTTGTTTCTTAAATTCATTAGCGTGTTTAATTGCAGGGCTAATATATTAATATGGAATAGTTATAATTCCTATTGCCGGCACTTCCCGGGCAGTTTCAAAGTTTGTTGGAACAATATTTCGTAAGTACTTTGAATCTTTACTCTGAATTAGGCGATGTTTTATAGGTTTTGAGACTTTATTTAATGTAATATTTCAGTATTTGTCCTGATTCGACCCTGTGAGTCGACATAGGCTAATATTAGTGCTTGCGAAGCCTTTTTCCTCCATAAGGTATTATGAATTATTAATATTTAAATAGATCAATGTGAGATTAGTATTATTATGTAGTTTAACCTGTAATTTAATCATTACAGGAGGTTTTTTTTGTATACCCTAGAAGATACGGGTAAATTTATAATTGGTTCGCGGGGGTAGACGTGAATCTTCGGAGCGTCGTCCTGTTTGACCTGTATCCTGCTTCCTGACTAGCTGAGTTTAAGAAGCTCGTCTTTATTGTAATCCCGATATTATGGTGATGTACAAAATTTATTTAGATCAGTAATCAACACTTCCACTTTTGAAAATTTTATAAAGAACAAGGGTTTGACTGTGGTTCTCCAGTACTGACAAGCAGGAGGATCATATATATGTCTTCGCTTGTTAATTGTCAGTGGCGCCTAGGATATTACTATTTTAGTAATGAATATATATATAATTTAAAATAAAGTATTATCTCAAGTAACCCACCGCTGAGTCTAGCTGGCATTCTTTTTTGGCATTATTGTCATTATTAAACAAATTCTCCTATTTGTTGTTTAACATTATAAATTTTAAGGTTTAATGTATTTTGTGTATACATAACCAATAAATTAATTTAAACCCAAACCCACTTTTATTTTTTTTGTAACAGTGGCGCACAACAGTCGGGGCATTACTTGAGATAGTTGATATATCTTATTGCTATATCAATAATTACACTTTTTATATTATATATTTTTTTATAAATACGGTAGTGTTGATATAATTTGAACTGTTTTATATGGTATTAATATTTGTTTTTTCACTAGGTTATTTAGTGTACTTAATGTAACTTATATTGTTATATTATGGTGAGCAATATGTTTGCTTATGTGTAATATTTTCATTTTGTGTTTCTGTTAATATTATGTTATATTTAAGTTAATTTTATTCTTACCTTACTGTGAAGCCAGCTCGACTTATTAGTTTTTATAAACTTTAAATATTTAACTTTTGGTAGTAGAAGTGAATATTTAAATATTATTTTTTTAAGGATCTTGAATATTTATTTTTCATAAATATTTTATACTACTATTGAACTAGTTTATTGTTTGTTTAATAGTTTGTTATTCAAGTTTCTTTAAGTTTTCATTAAACTTTTACTTTGATCTTTTTTAATAGTAACTTCAAATTTTATTTTTGTTTGAAGTTTTTGAATCTTTTGCTTTGCCGGGAGATATTTTGGAA
Source organism: Napeogenes sylphis (assembly GCA_959347405.1). Lineage (NCBI taxonomy): Eukaryota > Metazoa > Arthropoda > Insecta > Lepidoptera > Nymphalidae > Napeogenes > Napeogenes sylphis. The sequence continues at coordinate 19,598,943 of OY365788.1, read as the reverse complement.
TTCAAGTTAGAACTTAATTCTAATTAGAAATAGTTTAGTTCTGTTAATTTATTTTCTTTTATTAGTCAACATGGAGCGTCCAATTGCATATGGTTTTCTTTGTGAGGATGAATTCATATATGAAGTTGTTAGGGATGCTAGGCTGAGGGATGCTGATGAGGAGTCGAGAGTCCGGATTGTGGACTCTGCTTCATCTGTTACTTTAAATGGAATTTTGGAGGTAAGTTTTGTGTTGGCTTCTGAAATCAGGATTGTTGATTCCAGAGCTGAAGTTTTAAATACTTCATTGACTCCTCCACCTTTTAAAGGTTTTGACTGCTTTAGGGCAGTGGCTCATCTCTTTTAATCCCTTTCAAGTTTATAATTCGTCCGGACAGCTGAGTTGTATGGTATGTAACATCGGTCCTGACAGTTGGTTAAAATATGGTTTGTATTGTCTGTAGGTTCTGCTTGTTTTCTTTAATATCTTAATTTTCAGTATCACTTTAAATGTAAGGGATATCTGTTGTTAAGTATTTTTTATTTTTTAGTATATATTTTTTTAGTAAGGATTTTATTGCTGATCTTTAGTTACCTTATATTCCAGTATCAATACATGTTTTATTTGATATCTGTTATTAAGTGTTACCTTTGGTTAGTTAATGTTTAGTTTATAATTCGTCCGGACAGCTGAGTAGTATTGTATGTAACATCGGTCCTGACAGTTGGGTAAAACATGGTTTGTATTGTCATTAGGTCATTCTGGAACTAAAATTGAATACATTAAATTCCAGTATCACTTTAATTATATTTGATATCTGTTATTAAGTGTTATTTGTTCTTAGTTTTCTTATATATTTGTTTATGTTTGGGTTAAGATTTTGTGTTAGCAACCTTAATTTCCAGCTATCTATTTAAGAATAATAGGTATCTGTTGTTAAGTGTTGTTGTTTTTTATGAAACTTTATTAAGTTAAATATTATGTTCCCAGCTATCTATTAGATAATTATAGATATCTGACATAGTATTTTGTTAGGTCTTTTAATATTAAGGGTAAGAATTATTTGTTGTATCTTATGTATGTGCAGCAATGTGTTTTCAGTAGGGAGTTACTGTTGAACATTTATTATATGTACTTGGACATATTTGTTCTTGTATAATGTGGTTACTGGGATAGCTATTATCCTTTTATGGAATCAATTTGTACCTGAGACAAGGTAGTACCTTGTTTCGGTTTATCAATTTCATATTATGTTATTGATGATTAGGTTGTGTTATGGGTGTGTATGATCTGCATTTGATAGCAGCACACATAGGTTGAGTTGTGGGTTCGGTGTTACTCTAATTGAGAGTTTTTGGTTTTGCAGCACTTATTATTATTCATGATAAGTTTTTGCATTTTTATTATTTTTGCAAAATTGTTTATGTTATGTCTACTGTTTAGTAGTAGATACCTACTTAATTATTTTTATTAATTAAGTTTTATACCTTTCTTATGTTTAGGTTGCTATTAATATGTTTTTCACAATTAGGTATGAGAGCTTATGAGCTGGAGGGCCAGCTCGAATTTTCCTCTTATATCGCGTAAAATTCTTCCGGGAAGGGAGGTACTGTTACATAGAAATTTCATTTCTGTAGATAATTAAATATTTATAATTTTAATATTATCGGTTTATTATTATCTGTCAAATTCGTAGACAAGTTAAATTATTTATCTGTTGACAGCTAATTACAATTTCTTAATTAGTCTGTGACATTTCTTTTTGTTTAAAATATTGAATGTTGCCAGCTTAAGCTAACTTTATAGTCCCCGAAATGTCATTGAAAATATAAACATTTTATTTATAATTAATATTCTAAATTTCATTTATGAATCATTATTAAGGATAGCATATCGCTAGATATTGATTTAAAAGTAGCTGTCATATTGTTTCAGAAGTATAGTTGCAGCCAACGTTGTTTTATTGTTTTATTTATAAGTATAACAATTTGTTATCAATTTATTACATTCGTTTCTTCCTTTAGATAATTAGTGCAATGTTATAAAATTATTTAAATATTGGTCTCCTTCCGATTAATATCAATTTTACCCACATTTCGTGTAACGCAGCTGCGCATAGCCACATTGTTTGCTTATTATGCATATTTTGACTATAAAATTCAATGTCGTGACCTTTAGAGTCTTTTCTTTCGGAAGCACTTCCGAATTGAATATCTTATTAGCCTTCGGTGAGTGTTTTAGTTATTTGTGATCTTATTAACGCATGTGAAGCGTTGTTTCTTAAATTCATTAGCGTGTTTAATTGCAGGGCTAATATATTAATATGGAATAGTTATAATTCCTATTGCCGGCACTTCCCGGGCAGTTTCAAAGTTTGTTGGAACAATATTTCGTAAGTACTTTGAATCTTTACTCTGAATTAGGCGATGTTTTATAGGTTTTGAGACTTTATTTAATGTAATATTTCAGTATTTGTCCTGATTCGACCCTGTGAGTCGACATAGGCTAATATTAGTGCTTGCGAAGCCTTTTTCCTCCATAAGGTATTATGAATTATTAATATTTAAATAGATCAATGTGAGATTAGTATTATTATGTAGTTTAACCTGTAATTTAATCATTACAGGAGGTTTTTTTTGTATACCCTAGAAGATACGGGTAAATTTATAATTGGTTCGCGGGGGTAGACGTGAATCTTCGGAGCGTCGTCCTGTTTGACCTGTATCCTGCTTCCTGACTAGCTGAGTTTAAGAAGCTCGTCTTTATTGTAATCCCGATATTATGGTGATGTACAAAATTTATTTAGATCAGTAATCAACACTTCCACTTTTGAAAATTTTATAAAGAACAAGGGTTTGACTGTGGTTCTCCAGTACTGACAAGCAGGAGGATCATATATATGTCTTCGCTTGTTAATTGTCAGTGGCGCCTAGGATATTACTATTTTAGTAATGAATATATATATAATTTAAAATAAAGTATTATCTCAAGTAACCCACCGCTGAGTCTAGCTGGCATTCTTTTTTGGCATTATTGTCATTATTAAACAAATTCTCCTATTTGTTGTTTAACATTATAAATTTTAAGGTTTAATGTATTTTGTGTATACATAACCAATAAATTAATTTAAACCCAAACCCACTTTTATTTTTTTTGTAACAAAATATTTATCTAAGAAAGGTTCAGTTTCTCTAAATAAATCTTTCAGTCTTTATTTACTCTTTAAGATTTATTTTGCCACCAAAAGTTACCTGTCCTTTGGGGAAAGACATAGGTAGTAAGAGTGACTTTTGCATAATATCAGTAATATGATAATTCTTTAATCATCATTGCCCTTCACCACCTGCTCTTCAGGGTCGGAGGTCCTTACTCTCTACTATCATACGTCAACTCCTCATTCATAAAAGACTCTTCTGGTTATATCCCTTTAAACCCACTCCCCTTCCCTTTCCCTTTCCTTTAACCCCCTGATCATACAACTCCTTGGTGTCGCTAATAATACCTTTCTTGGAGGCATGTCCGTGTAGATCTATGTACAGGTACAATCCGGAGTCCGGGTCCTTGTGCGGTCGCGGCGGCGGCGGCGGCGGCGGCGAGGCGGCGACGGGGGGAGGCGCGGGGGAGGGGGCCCCGCCCGAGGGGGACTTCTTCTTAAAGGGCTTGCCGGCTGACTTCGGCTTTTCAATTTTGACGGTTACAATGGGCTGGTGAGAGAGGTTATTACTTTGTTAACGATCACAAATGAGGCGTGATTTAATATTCAGCTTAGTAGTGATTAGACTCGGTACCGACCGGTAGCGAGTCCCCCGTGCTGCCTGCGGAGCAGCGCGGCGGGGAGGGTGCCGCAGCAAGGGGCTCGGGGAGAGGGGAGGGGCGCGCGGGGGCCTCCGCGGCGTCACCTGATGACGTGGCGGGGATCTGGGGGGAAAGAGGAGAAGTTTTAGCAAATATCACTTATTTGTATATCGTATAAGCTCATTATAACACTTACGAGTTCTTCATTGTAGTCTGTTATGATGTATCGTTTAAAGCAGTTTGTACAAAAGTAAACATTATCACCGCCCTCCGCAGACTCCACGTCGTTGGGCTGAGAATTGAACGATATATTTAAGTGGAGAAAACTTAGATAAAATTCCTAAGGAAAGGTGTTAAATTGTTGAATTTACTTTCTGTTCCTGGTCGTCTATCTGTTGTCTCTGGTGTTCCCCGTACTCTTCTATATTTCTGTAGGCCGGTGAGTCGGACTGTAACTGATAAACAAATACGTACAAATTTTGATGTTCCTAAATCATAATGATATCTACTAAGCGAAGGCTAAAAACTATGATGACATTATCACATGTTACATCTTCTATAATAATAATAATAATAAATAATCTTTATTGCACACCAAAACACAGAAAATATAAAAAAAAATGATAAGAAAATAAAAAAAGAATAAAAAAAAGTAAAAAATAAATAAATAAAAATAAAACATGGTGACACAAAAAGTGGCCATTATCGCTGAAAAGATTTCTGCCAGGCAACCTTAATATTGTGTTTCATATTTATGAATAAATAATTTGAGTGTGTTGACACAATCGCTTAGGTGTATGTGTGTTAAAAAGTATAGTTAGATTAGGTTAGGTCTAACCGGAGTGTTCACGTACTTAACATAAATAAATTCTTCAAGTGTGTGTATGTGGTATGTGTATGTACATGTGCGTGGAAACTTTGCATATATGTGCGTCGTGTGTGTGCGTTGGTTCTGTTGTGTTGTGTGTGTTGGGTGTGTATAAGTTTGTTCATACCAGCGCGTCGCGATCGAGGCGGCAGGAGCGACACCATCCCATTCTCACCACGGGAGGTTCCATCGCTATACTCTCGCTGTGATTAGATAAATTATACATATTTAATTACAAAATCTAGTTATTTTTGACACGCTTTTTTAAGGATACAGATTTTAAATATACATATAGTGAATCTTCGGATTATAAGATTGGCAAATTTAGCATACCCCAAAGCCGACGAATTAGACTCCATCAGCAGACTGATGCTGTTCTTCAAAGTTTCTCTCAGCGGCTTCAGCGGGTTGAGGCCGTGTATGTTCAACTCCTCGCTGGTGCTGAGGTGCACGTTAGAACCCAGACACGACCGTAGTACATTGTCGTTGAGAAGAGACGAGCTATCATCTAAGTTTGCGTTTGATGGACTTAAGTCTGTGAGTCTTACTTCACTGGTCTGTGAGGGCATTTCTTGGAGTTTCATGTCGAATACCTGTTGAAGTATTCAATTTTAAAGTTGTAGTGTTTTATTTGGAAACAATAATAACTTCATGTTTGAAAATATATTTTAAACATGTATAGCCATGTTAAGCTTATTTATATTTATATAAATATAAAATGAAAAATAAACGGATACGGGGAGGGATTCGAAGCCACGGGACGGTTTCCCAGAGGTCGCGGGTTCGAATCCCTGCCCGTATCAGGTTATTTTTCATTCAGGTTATATTTATATAAATTTAAATAATAACTTCAATTTACAATTTATAAAATACTACTTTTAAAATATTTATTTACGTACACATGCCAAGAAATGACACAATTTGTGTTATCTATTATTAAATAAGACAATGGTAATTTTGTTAAAATTATCACAAGATTTAATTGTATATATTTTTTTAAATATATAATAGTAATGAAGCCCGAGAAAGAGAACCCAAGCGACGGTGATAAATTGAAATTCTACCGAGAAGGTAGGTGGCGTCAGTGAGATTATGTAAAAAAAATTGTCTTTTTGTTTCATTGCCTTTTTCCAGTGATAATGATATTGAAAAGTTAACAAATTTATATTGCACTCTTTAAAATGTATATATTTTCTAAATTCAATTTTAATATTTATAATAATATGGGTTCCAAATTTTTGAAGCGTATTTTAAGATTGGTTGATTGGTTTCTTGTCTAATAACAAAACGGTTCATTTGCTAAATATCTTTCGTAATTTTATACATACTTTTATCAAAACTAATCTGACTATACCTGGATAGTCAACTTATTAATTGTGTTGTACATATTATCCAATCTATTCAATTCTTTACAATAGTTTAGATACATATTTACATACCGGAATTGTATTAAGTATGCTCTTTTTGAATTCTTGAACCAAAAGTATTTGGATTTATATAAATATAGAATGTAAAAAACCGATACGGGCAGAGATTCGAACCCGCGACTACTGGGAAACCGTCCCGTCGCTCTACCAACTGAGCTATCGTATCGCTGTCCGTCTCGGTGAATTAAGCATTCTATATATGATCGTCTTTTATCGGGACGGTGGTGACATCTATTAGGTTTCTTTCGAAAATCCTAACCAATGTTTCTAACTTTGCAGTATAGATAAACATTGAAAAGATGCCACTACCGAAATAAATTTTTGAAAATATCTTACATACATGTTTAGCCATTGTTTAGCCATGTTAAGCTTATTTAAATTTATATAAATATAGAATGTAAAAAACCGATACGGGCAGGGATTCGAACCCGCGACTACTGGGAAACCGACTTATATTATAAGTATTTGGAGTTTAAAAGGATATTATTTTCAGGCCTATTAACAAAATGTGTATTTATAATTTTTTTTTCTTGAAACGCTCATACACAAGAATTATTATTTATTTTCCATTTTACAAAATATCTCAAACTTTAATTAAAAATCCATATGCTAACAAGAACGATTGTTTATAATTATAGGGTCTATATGGGCCGGTTAGACCAACATTTTTATATATAAAAAAAATAGGCTTGTACTATATCAATGTCAAATATGTAGTATCGACCGCTGCAAGTTTAGATAAAGCGTCACACTTCAATAAGCAATCCATGATGTAGAATCACTTCACTGGAAATATGTTGAGTGGAAAATAGATAAAAAACTAAATTACTAAAGGTGACACATCCAGTTGATGAATATCTATGTCCCAATCTTGACTAAAGCTTAACTGAAATTACTTAATTCGAAAAACATTCTTGTTGCTATAGTGGAATTATTTGATATGTTTGGTAGCATAAAAAGTCCTGAAATTTTAGAAAAGTAGCTTGAACAACATTCGTACCCATCTTTAGTAGCATCAAAATATTATGAAATTTTGGAAACGTAGCTTGAACAACATTCGTACCCATCTTTAGTAGCATCAAAATATTATAAAATTTTGGAAACGTAGCTTGAACAACATTCGTACCCATCTTTAGTAGCATCAAAATATTATGAAATTTTGGAAACGTAGCTTGAACAACATTCGTACCCATCTTTAGTAGCATCAAAATATTATGAAATTTTGGAAACGTAGCTTGAACAACATTCGTACACATCTTTAGTAGCATCAAAATATTATGAAATTTTGGAAACGTAGCTTGAACAACATTCGTACCCATCTTTAGTAGCACAAAAATATTATGAAATTTTGGAAACGTAGCTTGAACAACATTCGTACCCGTCTTTAGTAGCATCAAAATATTATAAAATTTTGGAAACGTAGCTTGAACAACATTCGTACCCATCTTTAGTAGCATCAAAATATTATGAAATTTTGGAAACGTAGCTTGAACAACATTCGTACCCATCTTTAGTAGCATCAAAATATTATGAAATTTTGGAAACGTAGCTTGAACAACATTCGTACACATCTTTAGTAGCATCAAAATATTATGAAATTTTGGAAACGTAGCTTGAACAACATTCGTACCCATCTTTAGTAGCATCAAAATATTATAAAATTTTGGAAACGTAGCTTGAACAACATTCGTACCCATCTTTAGTAGCATCAAAATATTATGAAATTTTGGAAACGTAGCTTGAACAACATTCGTACCCATCTTTAGTAGCATCAAAATATTATGAAATTTTGGAAACGTAGCTTGAACAACATTCGTACACATCTTTAGTAGCATAAAAATATTATGAAATTTTGGAAACGTAGCTTGAACAACATTCGTACCCATCTTTAGTAGCAACAAAATATTATGAAATTTTGGAAACGTAGCTTGAACAACATTCGTACCCATCTTAAGTAGCATTAAAGTATCAAGTAATTTTAGAAATGTAGTTTTTACTTTTTCTACAGCTCCGCTTTATTTCTGTCAGAAGTCTGTTTGTCTGTTCCCGTTTTATACCTGTTCCGCGAGGTGTGTCGCATCCCCGACCAGTCGTTCCTCGGAGGCGGGTTTGAACACCGACGTCTTCACTTTGGACTTGTTCCGCTTTAAAGAATCCTTTTGTGTTGGGGAGTCAGGAATTTTCTTCTTCTTTATTTCAGTCAGCTGTGGAATGAAAATGCTTATAAGAAAAGGAGGCAATGAAATCAATTAATATTTTTTATATGTTTTGTATATATATGTATATACGTTGTCTTAAAAAATATGTTTTTCTAAGTAAATTTATGTATATCAACGGGAACAATTATGTATCATCCATCCATGTTTAATTTTTACTTTATTTGCATTTGAACATTCAAAATATTTTAATGAATGTTTGTAAAATGTTAATAAACAAATTTAGTAATGTTAAACTTATTTAAATTGTATCTAAATATAGAACTAAAAATTAATCATAACGGGCAGGATTCCAACCCAAGACGCTGAATTTAGCATTCTATATACAATCGTGCTCATTTGGCATTTTTTCAATATTATTCTATACTGCAAAGTTACAAACATTAATTCAAATTTTGGGAAAAAGTCTAATAAATGTCGTAATAAACACAGTTATATTTAAAATGATAGATATACAAGGCAGGTAGCGACATGGTAGCTCAATAGGCAGAGCGTCGGGACGATTTCCTAAAAGGTTGCGGGATCAAATCCTGCCCATATAGATATATTTAATCAGTGATTTAAATATCATCATCATTAAATCATTGACTTATAAACTTAAAATTATAATAGTATAAGTAATTTATAATAATTATACAAAAAAAATCAGTACCTCTGAACTTTCACTGATGTTCTGTATACTACGAGATGCGAAACTTTTGCTTTCCTCGCAAATATCTTCTTCCTTTTCAAATCCAAAGTGATGGTATCTTATTAGAGACCTCGACGCGTACACAGTTGGGTGATTGGTCAATGAGGGATTCAAGTAGACCCTATTCAAATTGACCCCCCTCGTGTCTGTCCTGTAGTGACCTCGAGCCACACCATCCGGGTTTAAAAATGGAACCATTTTGAACACATACAGCTTTCTTAGCTGTATCGCTATCGGATCGTTTCTAGTCAGTAGTAAATTAAGGAAGCCATTGAAAACAAAGCTTGATGGGGTTTCTCCGGGATGCACTCGTGCAGATATAAAAATGACCTAGAATAGACAATTATATAAATATTTGTTTTTTTATTATTATTCTTCTTATATTTTTTGCATTACCTTCTTATTTTGAAATTTGAAAGGTCTCTCTTGATTTTCTGGAAACAAGTTTTTTAATCTGTCTTCTCTCTCTGAGGTTATACCGTGGTGTGATGATATTGTTAATAAATCAACACGTCTTCCTAAAATTTGAAATTAATTACACAATTAATATTAATATTGAAGTTAATGTAAATTCATACAAAACTAATTATCAATTAGGAGTTAATTACCTTCCAAAGAATATATTAAACATTCTCTGCAATAATATATGTCGTCAGGTGACTGTGGAGGTGGCAGTGGCAACATTTTAAGATCAATAGAGTTCAGAGCTATCTGTAGTTCAGCAAATGAGAATGGATACGTAAATGCAAAGAAGGTAGTTGCTTTTGGATTCTCTGCTGTACGATATCGGAACGACAGTGTGAATGTGTTGTCATCTGTCTGAAGAATATATTATTGTTAAATATATAGTAATTTGTACAATATTTTTTAGCATATTTACATTTATATTGTCAATATATAGCTTATGAAAACATCCTAGATACTAATATTAACAAATGCTTATTAATAGGTTATCATCAAATTCTTACTGAATGAACTGGACGATCTCTGATTCTCTCCCACTGTGGTTTTCCTGGCAGAGTACGAGTGACGGGAGCCATACCCTGGTTATACATCTTGCCTTGTTTGTTTAGGTTTATCAAGTTAAGCCGCACCTAGTTAATAATAAGTAGGAAATAAATTATTTATTTTATAAGGTCTTTTATTGTTTAAAGCTATTTATTTTAAATAGTTTCATTTAGTTAGACTACAACTACATAAAATGAAAAACAACATATAAAAAAAAAAATCTTGCCTAAGAGGTTTAAAGACTAAAAGGAGAAATAAAATAGTGAGTGAAAATGGCAATTATAAATGATTGTAAAATCTTAATATTTGGTTTACTTTAAGTCAAGTTAAACTTATGACTTTAAAAAAGGTAAATAAACATTACCATACCTGTATATTAGACTCGCTGGCTTGTACACCAAAATAAAACCAGGTACGATTCCCATTTTCGAACTCTGTGCCTGCACAGTCCGGTCGTGTCCATAAATTAAACTCATAGTCTGGAGTCTCTGAAGTATTTGTCTTAGGATTTAGTGTTGATGCTGCAAAATAATATAGCAAAACTATATACTCTGGGCGACACAATAATTAGTAACAATCTATTATATTCAACTTTATTTTTCTTAGATTTTTCAATATCTAATAAAACGAGACAGCAATCACTATATGAATTATCAAAGAGAATATTATTTGATAAGCATACTCACCCATAAACTCTGTGGGCACACGTTCAACATGCCCTAAGTTTCCAGAATCAAAATTATGAATAAAATAAAAACCACCGCATTCTATTATACTGTTGCGATCCATAACTAGTTTTGTTTGACTACATTCTAAGAAAAATCACAAAAAATACACCAATGGAATTCACTTTTTGTACACATTTACTTTAATAATTTTAATGTTGAAGCGTTACATTCATATTCATGATTGAAATTTTCAAAATGACGCTAAAAAAATAATAACTACACTGTTTTTCCAAACAAAATTATGTAATTTTGTTGACATCGATTGACGGATAACAGCTGATTTACTTTATTGGTGATCTTTTTATAATAAAAAAGTAATAAAATAAAATATTTTAAAATTGTTAGCACTTCAAAAATGTTTACTAAAATTTAGAAAGCGTTATTTAGCTTTTAAAATTAATTATATGCAATTATTGTTTATTTGAAACACCACTTTTTCCCATTATCAAATTTTATCTAAGATGGCTGACATGCTATTCTACACAAAGGATGTGTGAGCTGCCAGTTTTAAAAATCTAAAGGTCTGTACACACATTATAATAAAAGTAAGGCTATGATATTATTATTATTATTATAAAAAAAAATAAGTCGTCAGTTAAATTGTTATTGTTTTATACACAGATAAGAAACTTGATTTTACAGTTTATCATTGCTTTTAATTTTCGCACACACTAGGATTAAAACTCGTATTTTATTTGGGTAGGGTAAACCATAGGTGAATTTCTTAACAAATGTTTTGATCATTAGTTTAGTCGTTTTCTGTCACGCCCATTCGATCCACATTAAATACAAAAACTCCAGTGTCCCTAACGCACCGAATGCGTTAACTATGCCCCACCCTAACATAGCAAAAAGATAATTCTTGTATGTAGGAGGTATTCTATATAAACTATAAACTAAAGCGCTTTTACCTATAACTATATAACCTAAATAACGTTTTATGTGTTTCTTACGAACGCTGTTGTCACTAATTTAAGCGAATAAAATCGCGGACAAAATGTAGTTAAATATAAAAGACCTAAATTCTTGTGTTCTTTCTGTGATCTTAATAAGTAGGTATTACTCGGAATATCCTCTAAGCTACTATTATAGCTAATCGTTCTATAAGTAAATACTAAAATTATTGTAAGTATACTTTAATAATTACAACATTTAATGGAATTATATATATGTATATCAATATCTATACAAATAATAAATTTGTCACTGGTCGATTTCTGTACATGGAAAATATATAAAAAAATCATAATATGTCTTGATAAGAGCAAGAGAACCTAAAACCATGGTTTTTCATTTTGTCTGTATGTCTGATTAGGATGTATTTCAGAAACGGCTTAACCAATTTGAATGCAGTTTTCGGGAATATATGGTAATAATCTATCTAAATCGGTTAAGAAATAAAAAAGTTATATCAATTTATGTCAATCACGTAATAGGTACCATATATATATTATTCCATGCATGTAATAAATATGTAGAGGAGTAGTTTTTGTACATTGAAAATTTTTATAATAGTATACCAGGATATAAAGTGTAATTTTTAAAACTTTTGACTATTTTTCTGTTTGTCTTTTAGTTGTGCAAAGAACACGAAAAAATAATATAACTAATGTAAACTTTAATACATAGAAATTGAGCTTCACTCTGAGTAACATTTAGTTTATAATTTTTATTACACACTTCACTCTATCAAAAAATGTGTGTTCATAAAGTGCTCCAGAAGTTTATTTTTACTACACAGTATAAAGCAGTCGCTTCCCACGTCTATCCCTATATCTGTATGTATGTATGCTTAGATCTTTAAAACTACACAACGGATTTTGATACAGTTTTTTTAATAGATAGAGTGATTTACTTCAGGTGATTCAGAACAGGTTTACACGGATTGCAACCGGGGCGCCGTGGTTCGTACGCAACATCGATCTCCATAGAGACTTGAACCTTCCGACCATCGCTCAGTACTTCAAGGGGCTTTCCCAAAAGTACTTTGAACGTGCTGAGCGACACCCGAACCCACTGGTGGCTGACGCCGCAGAGTATAGACCACGTAAGACTACTTTAGTCAGAAAAAGAAGACCCAAGTCGGTACTCGTTGACCCCGACGACGCGTTCACAGTAGGTAATAACGTGTACGCGTAGGCATAATTGACACCACACAACATACAGACACACACCGTCTGTACCGGTATAGACGAGGTCCCAACTGAGTAAGTGCTCCGTTGCTCCGGCGTTCTGCCGTCGGAGGACGCTAGTGTCCAAATTTCCTTAGCTTCCCTCCTGACTAAAAACGCCCCGAGCCGAGGTCCGTGTCTCAATCTGAGACGCCCTCGGGACGTCGTTCCCCATGGGGGCCCATCTGGCCCCCCCTTTTTAAGGGTGGGTCTCCTGACCCACCCATTCCCCCGGTGACGCTGTAATAGCCAACAGGGCTAACAGCATAGACAGACCAAAAAAAAAAAAAAAAAAAAAATAGAGTGATTTAAGAGGAAGGTTTACATGTATAATATCATGCTTGATATATTAGAAAACCACTGATAATTTCAAGATTTCTAATGCAAAGTCATAAACAAACACATTTTTTGCGCTTACATTGCAAATGCTGACTGAACTCTACAAGATAGATCAAAATAATGTACTAAGTATTGTATATCATAAATAGGTCTAGAAGAAAGTCAGTGATGGTATATGTTTATTTCTTAGGCATAATCCACAATAATATTTTTTTATCCTTTACTTTTTACGAGAATTAATGGCTTATTTACGAAGCGATTTTAAGCAATACAGTGTTAATTTTTATCTAATTAAGTACCTTAAATACATTTTACGTTTAATATGAAACAATATAGCCCTTTACAGCATGTAATTTAAATGAATATTGGAAGATATTACAAATTTAAACCGTCTTAAAAATGGCTTTTGTGAAAGTTCAGTATAGAAAATTTTGTAAATGCACAAAGCTAACTAAACGTCTAATACAAATTAGCATTTAAAATATAACATATATATATATATATATATATATACAGATATATATATACTTATACATATATGTGTATATATATATATATATATATACAGATATATATATACTTATACATATATGTGTGTATATATATATATATATATCTCTCTCCTTTTAAATAAAACCAGACCTACAAGTTAATGGTCAAAATAACGTCGATTGTGTAGCTCAGATTTCCTCAAGTTTACATGGTCATATTTTGATTATTTTCAATGTCAATTTATAGGTGTGATATGGTTAGAATGGTTATTAAGTACTCTGTTTAAAATTTATTTAAATGGACGTTTAAGTTAAAACGAGACAGGTATACAAAAAATTAGATTACCTAATATTGTATCTTTATTAAAACTTTAAATTAACTTTTGACAGTGAGCGATATCTGCCGATGTCGTAATTTTTATTGTATCACTTAAACAAGTCATATAGTTGCCAATACAAAAAAAAGGAAAAGGGGAATTGTTTTATTACGAATTTAACGGGCGCGAAGCCGCGGGCAAAAGCTAGTATATATAGTATAATTTACAAGTATAAATGTAGATTTGTACATATATACATTCTGTAACAATTTTGTAATATTTATATCTTCAGCTATTTTAATGTAAGTGGTTTTTGGACTCCAAGAAGCTTTTACCACAATCTCACAGATCTCGAAAGTTGCTATTAAAATATAGCTGTAGAATGTAACCGTCTTGTAACGGTTAACCATCTCCTAAATTAAATTATTATTATGATGTTTAACTCCTTGATATTTGATAACCAACTTAAGTTCTCTTTCTGTATTCCTATCAAAAAAAAAAATTGGTTGAGAAGGCCTGTAGGTTCTATAAACATCTTAGTTCAACCTACCTCATGAACATGTTATATGAACAGACTATAGCGAGGATGCTGGTAAAGAGCACTGGTTATTTTTGCTTGCTTGAAAGCAAACATCATTTTTTATCGTGTACATATTTCCTTTTAACTTTAAGGAGCGATAATTCAATATATTCGACAACTACATGGCATTGAAAAAATATATTTATATATATTTATTCATTCATGATTCATCTCCCTGTCCTTATCCCAATTTTGTTCTTTACTTGTCAGCGTAGTATATTCTTTACTTTCATTCTTCCTTGTCACTCGTCAACTCTGCACACACAGCTTTCTTCTCCATATCGTTTATCACGCAATCCATCTCTTTTCCAGCTGGTCTCTTGATTTAATGATATCCTCATAATATACCCATACAAAGATAGACGAACTCATTTTTTTTTGGTTACTGACGCTATTACTAATCCCCCTTACACTAATTTCTTATACGATGCTTTTATCCATCTTATCACAGTATATACTATCAAGTTATATTTAATAATAAATATTGAAAACTGTTATATATATTTTCTTTAAGATTTTTTTCGTACTCAATAATTCAGATTAGTTTTAAGATAGACAAAGGTTTATTATTTTAACTTGTATAGTATATTATTGTCACAAATATATTTTTAATTATTCTTAAAATAAGACTTCAACTTTTTTGTTTTAAATCTTAAAAAAATAATTATTATAAGGGATAATATAATGTATTTTTTTACGTTTTCTCAATAATATTAAAAATAAAACAATCTATTTTATTTAATAATTTAATCTGCATCACATATCTTTGTTATCTAAAGAGTTTTGCATAAATAAATATAATATTATTATATTCTAATATTAAGTGTATAATTTTGAGAATCATTTACAGCTGATAAATCTATATCACTGAGAGTGTTTGAATAATTATACAATCTCTATACTTGATCACTCTTGCGCTAATACTTTTAAATATATCCTCTCTTCTCTGGGTTCATTCCACCTGACTGAAAATTAAAAACAGTTACAAAATACAATCAGCAAAGAAATATATAATTCCCCTAATATGTAAAATAAATAACATTAATTACTTGTTTTTGGGCATAGAGTAGGGAAAAATGTATCCATCGAAAAAGCAAATCAGGCTACCTATCAAATCTCTTTCTTGCATGTGTGATTAGACAAAGATAAGTATTGGTCTCATATCTTGCCCTTTTATTATTTAGCAGACACACTTACAGGTCTGCCTATGACTACTCTATGTATAATAATTCTATGATTTTGAGATCAAGCAAATTTCCGATGGTTTATTATAAAGAATTTAAAAGTGCAATAAACGTGGACCCCACTCACATGACTCGCATGGTGTTGGTGAAGCCGGAGCCCTGCCTCCAGCCTGTCACTACGACCACGTTGTCGTCGGTGTGCAGGAAGCCGCGTGCGCGACCAAACTTGAGTCCATACTGCACGCGGTTGTCCACGTCCTTTAACCAGTCGCTCGCAACGCTCTCTGGACCACAAGTTATAGTTTTGTATAATTAAAATATTATACTCACTAGTCAAGTCTCTTCCCTTATAAGACATAGATGACATCGACGCTTTTAAGATAAAAGATCACCAAAAGTACACTGAAAGATTTGGGATAAATTCAAATTTGGTATGATTTTACTCACCCTTGTACACAATAGGCAGGACTCCCCTGAACAAGTGCGCCTGCCGGGCCGTCTGCGGCTGCCTGGTGACGGCTATGATGGGGCACCGCGGGCGGTACTTGCTGAGTAAGTGCGCTGAGCGGCCGCTGGTGGTGATCACCACGATGGCGGACGCCATGCACTTCGTTGCCGCCTCCACGGCCGCTATGGCCACCGAGTGGGCGGGGTCGATTTGCGGCTTGACCTTTAGTTTTCGTTACGTTACAAATGATACACAGCAAGACTACTAAAAAAAACTCTATATAGTTTCGGAAACACTTAACCTTTAGTATTGAGATAAGACAATAAGCCTGATAATTAATTACCTGTTGCACCAGATCATTGAAAAGCTGCTTATGCCAAATGGCCGCCTCGGCCTCCTTGCAGATGTTAGCCATAGTGAGCACGCACTCCAGAGGGTAATCACCCTTGGCGGTCTCTCCCGACAACATGACGCAATCAGCGCCATCTAGTATAGCATTGGCGACGTCAGAAGTTTCAGCGCGAGTCGGACGCGGCTTCTTCACCATGGATTCTAACATTTGAGTGGCGCAGATGACTGGCTTACCGACCTGAATAGATATAAAATTACAAAATGACACTTAATGTGTAAATTTTAATATAATTATTACATTATTTATATTTACCTGGTTACAGCGAGCAATCATTGTCTTCTGTGCTAAGAACACTTTTTCTGGTGGGATCTCAATACCCAAATCACCGCGAGCCACCATAATACCGTCGGATTCCTACAAAAAAAAATATAAAGAAAGTTATATTTAAAATTTCCTTTTATGTATTATAAATATATGTATGAGCTCATAATTCATTAAATATACCCACAGTAACACTAAAGACCCCAATCTCAGAAAATTCCTGTCATACTTCAATGCAATATAAGATATTTGTTCATTGAGCAAATTGCTGCATCCGTTATGAGTACTTACCAAACAAATAAACGCAAACTAGTTGCAACTAGATACAATAGAGATACAAACCTTGGACTAATTCAGTTTTATTAGAATACCCCGGACTACATGGAGGTCATCTAGTTTAAACTATTATTCAAATGAGATATAATGAAAATCTTTTTTCCAGTTGTTAGTAAAAATCAAAACCAAATTCAGTTAAGATCAGTTTAGTTAATTAAAGTTTTAATCAGTTAATAATTAATAAAAAGGTTAATCTACTTACAAATTGATAATATTGTCATTTAAATGTTTGTAAACTCATTCTCACATAAGAAACACAATCCCTATTGCCATCTACTATTACATAGAATGCAAGTATTTGGTGAACAGATCCTAACCATGATCAGTCAAGTCAATAGGGCTAGTATGTATATACACACAAAAAATATAGTGCAAGTAATGTATGAAAAAAGTTAGCCTTAGAGTATATAAGTGGGGATTGAAAGTATATAAAAAGTAGTCACCGCAATGATCTCATCGAGGTTGACCATCCCCTGGTGGTTCTCTATCTTGGAGATGATCTGTATGTTTCGTCCCTTATCCCCCAGAATGCCGCGGATCTCCTTCAGCGCCGCGCCGTTGCGGATGAACGACGCGAAGATCATGTCCACCTGGAATTATATTATAAGAATATATAACATTCAATAGAGCACTTAAAGTGCAAATAAATTTAGTTATATCTTTATTTATTAATTAAAATAAATCTATCCCAGGATACACCCACACATATACAGCTTTATTTAATATTTATGTACACACATAATACATATCAGATAGACTTATTCAAACAAACAATCGTACAGCTTTATATTACAATACAAATAAATCTTAGTGGACCACCCTTTTTTTCTAGTGACAGGAATGACCAATTTATCTTATAGTATACATATGATTTGATCAACAAAGAAACAATAAAATATAATGAAAAATAAATAAAAAGTCATGTAAGAGCATATTTGCAAATAAATATCTTTTAAACACATAAATAAAGATAGAATTTAATTAATATTGTACTTTCATGTAAATAATCAATAACAAAAATTACATTTAACGATTAAATAAATGTCTATTTAATTACATGAAGTAAGATAATGTATAAAAAATATAATAATAATATTAAATGTATTGATGTTGACACAATAATTGTTTATAATAATAATAAAATGTTGCTCAATTTTTTTTATCAAATATTTGATAAGAACAGCCTATAATGCTCTGGATCACGATAAGCCCTGATAAATGTATCAGCGGATGCTGATTGCTCAAATATGGATATATTTGAGCTATGAAGCATCATTCTTAACTTAACTCATTAATGAGAATGAGTTTTGTAATGAGAATCATGTAATAGTTTTTAATACTGTATAATAGATTAGTTACTTTGATTGTTCTTATGTGTTATAATTTTATTATATAAGGATTAGATTTTATTAGGTGGTAGAGTCCTAAGTGTTATTAGATTGAGTGCTTATACAGTTTGGACAAAGGATTGTTGAGGCCTTCTCAGAAGATTAAACATGGCTACACATTTGAATCTTAAGATTTGCTACTATTCATGGGCGACAGCATCACTTACCATGATATGGATGTTTGTTTGCTGACCAGTTCTGTAGATAACAACAATATATATAAAGTACATACCCCCTGTTCCACTCCAAACAGCAAGTCAGACTTGTCTTTCTCTGAGACAGCAGGAAGGTCGACAGGCAAACCCGGAAGGTTCACTCCCTTACGAGACCCCAACATGCCTGGTAACATGTGGTAGATCATTAAAGATTGTGTAAGGTAATATACCAAAGCGGAAAAGAGGCAGACAGCTCAAAAGATGGGCTGACGACCTAAAAAAGGCTGCTGGAACACTATGGATGAGGACAGTTAGGGACAGAGAGAAAATTAGGATGTTAGAGGAGGCCTATGTGTCAACAGGACACACTGATAATCCGGTCTGAAGTGCAATAAAGTGATAATATTAAGTTCCAAAAATTCTAATGTTATCAGTAATAAAGGCTTTTGTATTTTTATTTGTATAAGGTAATATACACTACAAGGTGAAATAAGGTACAATATATATTGTTAGAAATACTCAAATACAATATCCACAGAACTTATGGGCATTTTTTTTTATTTTTGATAGAATTGTTTAAATTTTTGTTGAAAATTGAAAACAAAAGAACTATAATGATCCTAAGATAAGATAAAATAAGGATTGCAGCCATATGGCTTTCTATGATACATCACCTTTCTTTCTATGATTCTTCCTATCTAGTATTATGAACAAAATCTAATCAAAGACTGAATCACAAATTTCCTACCTCCATTCTCAATAGTGCACACCAAGGTATCACTTGTGGAAGACTGGCAGATAACTGAGATGAGTCCATCATCAATAAAGATCCGGTTGCCAGACTTAACCACGTTGGTGATATTCTTGTAGTCCACATACACTACGCTGGCGGAACCCTTCTCTTGGTAGGACGGGTCCGTAGTAAGCTTAATGCTCTCGCCCTTCTTTAGCTCCACTTCAGCTGAGCCGCCCTAGAGACATACAACAATTATAAATATACATAATTAACAATTATTAACCTTAGCCGGCAACAACTTGTTTTTCTAAAAAAAAATTTTAACATTGCATTATAGAATAAAATGGTAAAAAAGTAATAATAGCATAGAAAACAAAAATTGTCATAGCTAGATAGGCACCATAGATTCGACAACAACAGTTATCTTAGAGATTTGAACAGAGTCCTACTGGTGTGAACTGAATAAATGTACAATTATTCAAAATTAGTTTAACAGTATCAAAATTTTAATAAATTATATAATTTTAATAAATTCATAGCAATCAATACAAAAACATACTCCTTCCAAAAGTCCAGTTCTGATCTCGGGTCCCTTAGTATCCAAGGCGATGGCCAGTGAGAAGGGCACTCCGAGCCTCTTGCTGTAGTTCTCCTCTGCAATGCGGCAGTTCTTGATAGTCTCTGCGTGATACTCGTGGGAACCATGAGAGAAGTTCATACGAGCCACGTTCATGCCTGTCTCCATCATCTTTTCTAGCATATCTACATCGCGGGAGGCCGGTCCTGGTAAATATTTTGGATATATCAGGTTTAAACAAAATATATATATAATAGACAGTTTGGGTTTCACCTTTAGAAATAGGATAGAGTTACCCGTATCCTATTTCTAAACCTTACAATTCTTGTTATTCATATAGTCATATTTTTCAATAGTTTTATTATCATTCTTGTTATTCATATAGTTATGTTTTTCAGTAGTTTTGTTACCGTAAACATTTAAAGGTCACATTTCAGCATTGTGTATTTAATGGCTTCTTTTCATGGTTTACCTTGTCGTATATTGTTTCTAATAACTCGGTAGTATTACCAATTGTAAACATAATCGTTATAAAATGGCCACTGTTGTTAAAACCGCTACATATCATAGTCAAGTATGGAAAATCCATTTAATGACTTGACCTCTTTTCAGTAAGAGGGCAACCACCTCATAGAGCGATACAAACATGAATTTTCGATTGTTCGAGGGAAAACTTAGCAATGTGTGTTCTCAATTCTTAATTGTCTCAAAAAACAATGTGAAATGTATAAAATAAAAATTAATATATGTATAATTTAGATTGTTTCGTGTATAAAGAACATGTCAAAACATTGTCCATTACATTTTGTACTTTATGGCTGAATAGGTTAGGGCACATATATTTCTTTCATATATTTACCAATAGTACAGATGATGCCAGATAAACGGACGTATGAGGCCTTGGAATCGATGTCGAGGGTACACATGTGCTGCAAGTGCGACCCTGCATCCGCGGCAACCAGCTGCATGGCTGGCTTGTCTGCTGATCCAGTCTGCGTAAAACAGATTATTCTATATAGCAATTAAAATAAAACTATTACAACTGATTTGACTTTAAACGTCGCTATAGATATTACGCTACCATCTCTAACTCCAAAATATCTGTAAAAAATATTTACGAATAACATACACGATCTATATATCGAAACTACATCACAGAAAATATATGTATGTACTAATTTAATATTAGATTATATGTACTTATACATATATATGTGTATATACACATATATCTTTTGTATGTTAGTTAATAGTTAACTAAACTAAATTAATCATTATTGATGTAAATAACAGGTGATAATAAACTTGGCAATGAAATATTATTGAAAATAGATGTAGTGCTTATGTAAATGGAATTGATACAATAGATTTTACAAGGATATACCTATTATAATAGGCATGGCATCCATTTAAAATACAATTCTTGAATTTGTTTGACTATCAAAATTAAGTACCGAGAGGTAGTACCTAGTTATTCAAAAAAGGGAGAGTGAGCGAATAAAAAAAATGTATTTTCAAATGTTTAAATATTAATTGACTAAAATTTATATTTATTAAAAATCCGCAGAGTTAAAGAACCTTTTCTACTGTTCAAAATAAGAAAGACTGTCAATATATGTTGATACTTAGGTATATTATTTAGACGTTCTACATAATTTTATCACTGGTAGGTACCTATTGTACCTATGTATTTTAGCACTACACTGCAACAAATATTACTTTCAGGTTTTGAATATATGTAATAAGCATATCATACAAATTTTACATGTTGAATAATATTAATTTAGTAATATTGTACTTGTCAGATTGAATACTTAGAATCGAGTGTTATGTAGATAAATGCAGTACCAACCATAAATAATTGTAACAACTAATGCAGTATTATCTTTCATAAATATTTAGTATAGAACATAATATTATTGTGCTTATTTATGCAAATGCTAATTCTAAGCTTTATAACTGATAACTAAGGTAGGAAATAGAATATTTTATAGTTTAAACTGAATGATGCTAAGCAAAATAAAATGTAAATCGTCATGGTATGCATTATTTATCAATTATGACATCATATTTTACAGAATACTAAGTTTCAGACTTCAATAAGTTATTTTTTTTTAGGAAACTTAATTTGCACTGTAACAAATTACATATTTTATGAAAAAAATTAAGAATCTTTAGATGCCGAAAAATAAGCAAATGAAAATATGTTTGTTGTCTATATTAAATGTAAAAATTACGTAAGTGTAAAGAAATCGAGATACAGATGTTAAGCTACACAACAATAATAATTATGTTAAAAAATAGTGAACCAAAATAACGTGAACCTCTATGCGTAGCACGAAAATAGAAATCGTTTACCTCAGTTTTCCCATCGTAGACTGTTGACCAAACCATATTAACACTAGTACAACTAAAAGATTTTTTAGATATATTATCAAGTAAAACCGGCGGAGCTAGTGATCTTGAACTGCCCTTCAGTGTGGAAAACTTCTCTCGGCTGCAACGAAATGCGGACTTGCGTATTGGACATCGAATCACAAACGTCGGCGCGCGCATCGACGTCGCGCGGGGTGAGTATTGTTAGAAAAAACTAGGGTGAATACTTCAAGACATTATTCTTTTGACAAGAACCAGTTGCAGCAACGACCCTATATTTTATTCTCAATTGTAGATAGTGCTTTTATGTGAAGGTAAAAAGATTATTAAGGTCTTGGGCAGACAGCTATCTCTATATTTAAACATTTGAATATGGGCCAATCTATTTGCCAAGGAGTCTGAACTACATATTAAATACAATAATTTTTAATTTACCAATGTCACGTTAATGTATATTTACAATATATCGGTATTATTTAGTAGTTTGTGCCCTATATAGGTATATATATAGGTATATATCTCTTTTAGGTATGTATTTTTAATACCTTTAATTTTCAGTATTTCGCTTCTTCATGTGTATGAGCGTAAAAGTACTTTATGGTCCTCAGTATTTATTTTTTACTATTCTCGATTTGTTCCGCATTCAATATTTTTATAAATATTTTTTCAATTATAAATTTTGAACATGTAGGTAAATTGAAAACTTTTCAATTTGATTTTCATATTTAAATATTTAAAAAAATTTTTTTTGAATGGTTATAATAGTAAAAACTTCAACTCTATGTGGTTGTGCAATTATTATATTTTAAAATGTGTAATTACATCAATAGCAAATGTTAATTAATCAACATTTGTTATTGATGTATTATTGTTGAGGATTTGTATATTTTTTGGATTATAATGCACTAAAAAACCATATATTCTTTGATGATGTAATTTTTTTTCTTTTTATCTAATTATATTTATTTATCCATCCATTTGCATGTGTTATGTTTGAGAAACACATCACACATTAGAAGTTATTACCTATTTATCCGTAGACAGAGATGTCTATGTTATCATTATAGTAATCAATCTAAATTATATATATATATATAGATATATTTCATACTATGATGCACATGGATCAATTTTAATCTATAAAAGTAAAGGTACATGGTGCTGTTCAAAATATGAGTAATTCATACACATTCATCATATACACATGTATAAATATAATTTAATACTAAAGTATTAAATTATATTTATAATTATATTTATAAATATAAATATTAAATAACTAAATTATTATTCAACTATTTCGAAATTTAAAGAGCTGTTAATGTTGTAATGGCAGTCTTGAAATGCTCTGGTTATTAGCACTTTTTTAAGACCATGAGATAAGAAGAACTATACTGTAGACTAAACATATATAACTTAGTAAACTGTATTACTTTGAATAATTTATTAGTATAATAGAAATAGTTCTACATATTCAGAATATTCTACGCCGGTTTGTATAATTTAGATCTCAAATAATTATTCAATTATGTACCTATTCGTAAACTTCCAACTAAATTAACTTGTTTTTAAACTTAAACTTATTGTAATTACTTCCTTAATTATAATTATAAGCTTTTATTTACTTACATACGCCATTTGAGATTAAAACACACTAATGTATAACCAAAACTAAAAGTTGAATGGCATTGAAACTTGTAGGTTTGACAGCGAGACAAGGACTTGAGGTCATTGCAATGTCACAGGTTTAATTTTTACTATAGCCACATTGATATAGATAGGGATTTCAATATTATCACATAAACTATAACTAAAATTCATTTATATATTTTTGTATTATTATGGATGGAATACATTTTCAGAGAAATTAATACATAAATTTAGTTTATAAAAAGGTTTCTAACAAAAACGTTAAAAGCAAAGAAAACAAAATAATACTTCCTAATCAAATTAAATATTATAGCTAAGAAATATAAGCGTTTACTTACTTTTGACAAAAAATTCCTTCGCTCCACGGCTTTCATTTCAAATGTTTTAACACGTCCGAACAAAACACTGTAAAATATTTTCTGTTCGTCTTACGGGACCGGTCGGTATTGATAATATAATAAAATCGGTTCCCGTTATCTTTATCCGTTGTCAATAAACTTTACCCTTAGCTGATTAGTCAATACTAATAGGGATCGTTATAGCATAATCGGCTATATACGGATTATATTATTCAAAGTAATTTATGACTGGGTTCTCACGTATCTTTTATAAGGCTAAAAAAATATAAAAAAGACAAATTATTCAAATTATATTTATTCCAATCCAATTTACAATGAAAAATAACCATAACATGTGTCATAATAAAATTAGTTCTTTAGGTATATCTACTGACAAGAATATTACCTTTTTCAAAGGTTTTTGGAATGGCTTCCACAACAAATATACAGCTTATAAATACAGAAGCAATTATTTTATGATGAAAAAAATACTCAAAACTGGTCACAGGCATGAGGTATTTTAACAGACTTATTAGACACTGGGTATAATTCACATACTATATACGAGTGCACAATAAACATGGAACACTCAGTAACACAAATGATACAGTATTTTAAAATAATTTCATTGATAGGCAATCAAGATTGTATACATACATCTTTAAAATATATACTCTTTTTGCATTTACACTCAAACATATTGTGGTCACACTAAGTATTAAATACTCACAGCAACTGAATATATATAAAATGTGATGTTAAAATTTCATATTTTTATATTAAAAATTAACCCATGTTTTTTTTTGTTATTTTCATAAAATGTTTAATAAGTAGTCAAGTGTACATGACTTATATTTAATGAGTTTGTCTTCTTAAATTAGATCTTCAAGTGATTAAATAGCTATCGAAAGAAGTATATACATGTAGAAAAATAATCTGTGGGAAGGCGAGTCTTACACATAGCAAATTTGTATATTTTGTTTTGTATAAAGAAAACAATCATAGGCAAGCAATTAATGTATCGTTGTAGTCCCATTGTTATTCTATAGAAAAAGTAAAGAATCTATTTTTGAAAATTTTAAATTACATTATAAGTGAATTTTATTATTGAACTAACAAGGTGAAAATTGAACATATTTGGTGTTCAAAACAGTGCTACCACGAAGACAAGTGGAAGGGGTTTATACATTCTGGATACTAAGTTTCATATATTCTCTTATTTTAAAATTATCTAATAGGACAAAGTGCACTTATAACATTCGTGGTAATACTGCATGCATATTATTTTTCCTTTAATATTAAATACTTTAATTTTGAACTATTATATCAGTAAAAAATATGGCCAAATAATATTCAACCTAAACACTTGACTTATTAATCAATAATATTTCTTTTTTATATTCTATTTAACATTTAATATTGAGTTACATGTTTATAATTTGTAATTATATTTAGGCCTATATTGTCATTTGTATTTGAGTAGCATAAAATTGTACATTTGTAATATTTGTTCAACTTTGTTTAATATGATTTTATATTTTCCTAAACCATTAATTAATACAATGAACGGTATAAATCTTAGAAAATTATATAGTCCTTTAAATTTTAGATAATATTGTCCAATTGTAACAATGTAATAAGAGTGAAATTGCTCTATATCTATACTTTACAATATATATGCTGATATTGTTATACCCTAGTTTCAATACATTTCGCTACACTCATAATATCACGCGGGAAGACACTCATTTTGTATCCACCCTAATTGTCTTTTTAAGCATACAAATCAATAGAACATTTCAATAATGTCATAATAATAGTTAAACAAATCGGAACGGACAAGCTACTGAACATACTAAACACATCTGACTAAAGCCTATTGGTAATATACCAATACCCAGCTACACAACTATTTGTTCGGAGCCGCCACTCGGTTGTCGAGCTGTAGTGTCACCTAGCCGACTTCGCTCTTCACGTAAAAGAGTAAATAAGGAGTGGCTGCGGACCGCATCTTCGGCTCAGCGGAGAGCAGGTCCTCAAATTCTTCGTTGGAGATGGGTTTGACGAGATCGTCGTCGCAGGCCAGCCAGCAGGCGTCGAGACGGGATCGAGGAACGCAGCATTCGTTGGCAGCGCAACCAACTGGAGGTGCTCGTGGGCGATTGAAAAGAGTACGCATAAAGCTGGAGCCACTGTTGTTGGCGGCAGCATCACCACCACCCGCGCGCTCGCACTTGCCACCGCCAGTACTTGCGGCCTCGCCGCCTTCGCCTTGGCAACGGTCGCGCGCGTACGCCACGTAGTGACCTCCAGTCAGTGTCTGTCCTAGATGCATTATCACTGCCCATAGAATGTATCTGCAATATTGTTGATAGTTTTATTAACATTATTTTTCATTTAAACATAATCAAATTTAATAATAGATACTTTATTTTAGAGGTCAAACTTTCTATCATCTCAATAATGCTAAAAATATAATACAATGCTAAAAATGTAAGTTCATCTTCAATGTTATTTAAACATACTACTGTTAAATGAATATGTTTATTTTTTTTTTTTATGTAAATTTATTGTTTTTAAATTATTTGTAAATAGTCACCTATGCGTAGGTGGGTGTTCAGGAGGTCGCTTAGCACAGGGTTCACAAAAGCAAGGCATTAGCAACGGGGTGTGTGCATGACGCGTGATTTTCTCCATGCCGCCGCTGAAGCGTTTTAATTGAAGGACCAGTAGCCGCGGCAGCCGCGAGTAGGCCACGCTTCGCCGTGCCTCGTTGTAGCGCAGGCAGCGTTCGCACCAATACTATTAGATTTAAATGTTATAAAGCTTGATATAAAATCTCAATAAATGTATTTATACAATAAAATGATGGTATTCAATGTAATTTACCTTGTTCTGATCACGTAAATATTCACTGGATAGACAGGCAGCGCGAAAGGGTTCATCGGGCGTGTCGTCATCACCCACGGGCACGCACAGCTCGCACACGGCCTGTGCCTTCTCTGTGACCGCCTCACATTCCAGACACATTGTACGAACTACCATGGTACCTGAAACATAGGTGTAATACTTGTCTAAATGGAAGATGTATATATAAGGATTTTTGTAAATTTATTTGAAAGCTCTGTCTGTACTGTCATTTTAATATCACTTTAATAAAACGTACCTTCAAAATCATCCGCAACAAAGTCCCAGCCGGGTCTCGAGCGTTCATCTTTTTCTGGATCCGGTGAAGGCGGTCGTTCTTCCGAGGGTGAACTTCGCTTATCAGTAGTTTTCACTTCCTTGCGTTTCTTCCACGACTTGCGTAAATGTCCGAGGGTCTTACTACCATCGCCATCTAGGCTAGGCTGGCGACCGAGTCCGTTGCTAAAAAATTATATTTTTTTTTATCTAAATAGTCTTATAGTTTAAAACGTATTATATAATATATGTTATGAATATAAACATTAATGACATTTGATCTGTTATTCTATACAAGGTATCTTACCCAAACTCAACATTGCTAAGTCTGGTAACAATTGAATCTTAATACATATTTTATTATTATATAAGATATAATCAAATATGTAATACCTGTCTCCATTCTCTTGGAGCTGCAGGCGGGAGGCACGCGCGCTGAGCGCTCGACACGTCTCCCGAATGCTATCCAGGATACATACTAGCAGTTCGTGTGCATCTTGTTGCCGGTTGCCTATGAAATAAACATTTTTAAACTGTATTAATGAGGAGACATGTACTAATAATTTCTTGTAACTCACATTAAATGAAATAACTTCATCCTTCATGAAAGTTAGAAATAACTACAGACTAACATACTACATTGTGACAAGGATGTGAATTGATAATGAACCTGAATCATTTTCTAATGATTCATAGTGATTTGAAAAAAAGGCAAATTTATGAAAAATACTTATTTTGTAAATTACGGGATAAGACAGGAATTCAATTTATGAGATACAATCCTTGCAAGATACAGTCAAGTAGAGAATGAGCAACATATAATTGAAAAGAAACCTTCAAAAGTAGAGTTGACTTCTCTCAATGCTGCAAGAAATGCATCAGCTGCATAGGGCTCAGGGCTGGCATCGGCAGCGCCACTGTTTATGCACTTGCTTTCCGCTGCTCTTAGGCTCAGGTAGGTCTCATGAAGCTTTTCTGTAGCTATCTATAAAAATATATTTATATATACACATGAAATGGTATGCATTATAATAAAGGTAGACCTGGGATATGCAAATGAGTTCACAACTGGATAAATATAAAAATTGACCAGTATGTTTAAATTTTTAAGGTTAATCTTGAGAATATTAAAATTTTTTAGAAATGCATTATACTAAAACATACATATTTTTTTTCAATTTATAAACTAATTGTCTTTTGATGTTTTTTGTAACTTCAATTTTTAACTAAATAATTGTTAACTAAGTATTAATTAAAATTTACACTGTGTTATGGATGAAGAAAAGTTTAACGGGACATATTTAATTGACACACTAAAATTATTTACAAAATTTATCTAATAATAATGTAAAAAAAATCTGTGATATGTTTTCTTGTTTAATGTTAAAGTAATAGCAAAGAAATAAGAAAGCTGAGATAGCTAATAATAAGTTAAACCTACTTCCAATATTGATTATATGAGATAGTCATTACTCATCAGTATTTATCTAAAAATACATGTAGTTATAACACATTTCATATATAGATTGTTATCAAAAAAATCAATGAAATATTATTCTTAGATGTACATATTGAAATAATATATTTTTTAATAAGTATGTCTGGTTTGCATAAATATTTTTATCAAAATACTTGCAATATTTGCTTTTATTGGCTTAATTATCTTAGAGAAAAAATAAAATATTGTTGATTTTAAAGCTATAATAAATGTTTGATATGATTTCATTAGCCTTTTTATCTTCTCATGTTATCTTGAAATAAATTTTAATATTCTTCTGGTTTAAGTTTTCTGAATGGCACTAGATTTTAAATCAAATATTCAAAATATATATTTATTTTTAATATTATAAATACATATAACTTATGTATATATGTATATATATACACACATTTTTGAACTATTATTTATTGTTTGAAAATATCTATAAACATGTACATTTATTTTTCATTCTATATTTATATAAATTTATTATATATATTATAATTATTTTCTGTGATACTAGATAGTTTAACATTATTGATGCAAAAAAGATATTTCATGTGAATTATTCTATTAGAGTATAAAATGTTGTCAAAACATTTACTATCTGTAGATTGTATTGACACTATCTTAAAGTTATTTAAAATTATTTGCATTTTCATCACAGGTGTAATTTATCAATCTTTTTTTCAAAACAATCAGATAAGTTAAGTTTTATACTAAATAAAATGTGTATTTGAAACAAATAGAACACACCAAGTCTCAGACAGATTATATAAGAAATAATTAATTCAATTCCTAAGAGTAAGAACGCCTTGGCCTTGATAATTATGTTAATCTAATTGCTTCTTATAACCTATTTATGTAAGACTAAGAGAATAGTTGTGCATT
Source organism: Napeogenes sylphis (assembly GCA_959347405.1). Taxonomy (NCBI): domain Eukaryota; kingdom Metazoa; phylum Arthropoda; class Insecta; order Lepidoptera; family Nymphalidae; genus Napeogenes; species Napeogenes sylphis. Next base: position 19,568,917 of record OY365788.1, on the reverse strand, counting down.
ATATTTTGCTAAACAATTTTATGTAATATAACTTAAATACCTGTATTTTGCTTTTCCCTGCATTACTGTCTGATTGTCCCAATGATAACAGGTCTTTACTGCTCCAGGATCTAGTGCCAGAGGATGCAAGTCCAGCAGCACTTCGTCCCAAGGATGAACTCTTTAATCGGATACTACCTAGCTTCTGTTCCACTCTACTAAGATCGGACACTAAGTGGTGCAGATTGTGAACAAATTGTGGAGCATATCTACAATTGTTAAAACAAATTAATACTCAAATTATTTAGTAATGAATTATGTTTATGTAGTAATTAATTATAATTTTGAGTGTAGTGTTTTAATGTTGTTAAATGAAAGTTATGTAGATCTAATTATCTTGTCTTAAAAAGTAATCATAACTTTCTTATATGCAACAATAGCATGAGACTGGACAATAAAATAAGTAAATACTATTTTATATTTGGATAATGTGGTATAAAATGAAGGTAACACTTACCGTAAAGTGTAAAGTACACTGTTGAGGAAACAAGTGTTACCAAGGTTGGAGAGAGTGGCAATAGGAGCTTTCCATTGTGTACTCCCCCCATACTGGTTGTCCGAAGGATGGTGGCCATTCAACATTTCAATGTTACTTATAGATGGTTCAACTACAATCAGCTGTGTTTCACTTTCCAGATCTAAAAAAAAGTGTAAGATGTACTATTTTAACACATTTAAGTCTTCTGGCAGGCAGATATTTTAATAATCTATAGAGTTAGCAATAACGCACCTTTAGGTTTAGAGGCTTCTGTCAAAGGCTTTAACTTCTTAGCAGCATTCAATGTATTATGATATGTGCTTTTTAAAGGTCTCTTTACCGGTTTATTCTCTTTATTGTCATTAGATCCTTGATAAGAACTGTCCTTTAAATCTGCAGCTTTCTTATTTTCGTTGGCTGAATTTGTTGCATTATTTCTATTGAGTGATAGGGATAATTTTGTTCTCGCAACACTTTTTGTCGTTTTAGATAGACAATTAACTGGCATCTTCAGTATACCTGCAATCGTCACTTAAATATAAAAGAAGAAAATATAGATATTTCGACACTATAAAGTTCGGTCAAGGATGGAAGAGAAAATAATTATAAAGTTCAATATATACAGTATACTTACGGAAATATTGTATATCATACACATTGACTTACATTATTTGTTATAAGGCAATGTATTTTCGTAAGAAAAGCAGCTACAATACACAGAAATTAAGAAATAATAGCCGCAAAGAATTCCATTCGTAGTAGACAGCCATGTTGAATTTATTGTGTAATGTTATGGTCGTGTGCGTGGATCACAGATAAATTATACAATTAGTGATTGCAAAGATACTGTAAGGCCAAACGTATGTCGTATACTATGTAAAATTTATTTGTCACATAAATTTTTAATAAGTTTTATTTTTATATTCAAAATTGTTATGGGTTAATCTTTCTTTAATAAATTTTAAAAAGTATCTATAAACGTGTTTAGCCATGTTAAGCTTATTTAAATATATATACAATAATTAATTATTTACATGTATAAGACTTTAACTTAACATCTTTTAATTATTTTAATTGTCCCTCTGTAGTTGGATCAACAATTTGGAAAAATTGAAACTTCTGCATAGAACTCTTATTTTCTGCTTATATAATTTCAAAAATGTATGTGAAAATGACAAGAAAACTCCAGACAAAATTTAATTTTAAGTTCCTTGTCTAGCAGTCAGATCAAGTTTATTTATAGTTTAGTTAAATGAATACTTACATAACAAATTTTCGGGTATTTGTTGGCAAGAGTCATTTGAATTTCTTCTCTCTCACTCACTCGGGGGAGAGGGAAACGGCATCAGGGATAGTCCCTCTTTCCGTTGTTGCTTCCGACAACGACGATTAATACGGTCGTGAGTTTTAGGGGGTCCTGGCCCTATGTACAGTTTTCTCCCTTTTGGGTAAGGGGGAATTGGAACTGCCTCTTGTGCGGCCAGGGCGGTAAGCCCACCCAGGTAAGAGAAGACTCCGCTTGGTTTTATATACCAGAAGCTAGATCTGAAAGTTTCCTGATTCAAATTAACTGACCACCAAATATATGGTTCATGATTGAGATCGATTCAAGATGTTTTAAAGAAAATGTAAATCTCGTTAACATTTGAAACTTGTATTTCTTGATCGCTATAATCACTATTATCCTTTGATACTTCATTAAAACTGTCCTAAAAAGTGTGATTTGTTTAGCGTCTATATTATTCAACTTATCGCGACTGTAAATGTTATTTTTTTTTTATCTTTAAAGGTTTTCAATTTTCACATTTTTTTCTTAGATTTTTACGGGATAGCTTGTTTTTTGGTATATTTCGATATTTTAAGGGGTTTCGTATCCAGAAGATAAAAATGGAACCCTATAACTAAGAATTCACAGTCCGTCTGTCCGTCTCCAGGCGATGTATTTCACGATGGGGCGTCGCGGTGAATGCGAAAGCGATCTCGTGGCGTCCTATTATGGTGATCAGGCTAACCGTTGAGTTTCAGTGGGTATCCTGAAGTACAGCCAGTCCCACATAGCGGACCTCCGAATATATATAAATATATATATATATATATATATATATATATATATATATATATATATATAAAATTAATAATTCAATTGAAATATATATTCAAAGTAGGCTTTCATGTAGAAATGAATTTTTATAATGGAATGTTACGAGACCCTTTCTACTCGTACTCAGCAGGTTTTTAGGTTTCTACACATTAAATCCTTGTTACATTCGTTACATTAAATCGATTCTTGAAGAGTGCAGGATGAAACTATATTAAACTGTTTGTACAATGGTATGCCAATTGATTTAGTGAACTAATAAAAAGTATTATTACGAAAATACTGAAAAAAAGCGTCAATTTTTTGCCCGATTGCAGCAACTAGATCGTTAAGCTCAAAAAAAAATAGTGTTGGAAAACTGACTACAACAAACTAGTATTTTTTTAACTATAGTTAAGAAAATACTAGCTCAGTAGAAAGAAAATTATGACAGCTCTAATGATAATTACACAATTTACTATTAGAATGCGGTAAAATTACATAGGTACTTCAATATGTAGAAAAAAACAGGTATTTTTGATTTAAGGTGAAGTAATTAGAACCAGAGCGTAATTTATCATGGAATTAAAATGTGATACGGTTATCTGTGATAGGGTTTGGTAGCAATCAACTTTTAATATAATTCACGGATTAATTTTATCTTTTATTAACCGTATCCTTATTGCTTATAATCGTTGACGGAAATCTAACAAGTTAGCAATACAAATGTATAGAAAGATTATAGGGGAATTTTCTCATAGAGATATTATACATTAATTCCATGAATTTTCTACAAATTTTGGATCTTGATGAGCAAATGTTTGAGATTTGTTGGGAACTCCCACATATTTTGTTCCTTCCCATAACTCTGATTTTGCGCAAGTTCTTTCACAGTTTACGCAATAAAACTCTGGAACGGCTTACCAGAAAATATTAGATAGTTTTCAAGCAAAATAGTTTTTAAGAAATACATCCACCAATATTTTTGGGCGAGTATTAGGGATTAGCATTATATGTATGGCATATAATATGATCACCAATACATAAATCTAAGTTTTATGTATTGCTGGTTTGGAAGCAAAATGATTAACGTTCATGATATTGATATTGTGATACGATGTTGGATGTCTGTTTCTCAAACACTCCAAATATCACGTCGTATTTCATCCGCCTTATATCGTATATCAAGACTCTGATACTATATAACGACATGGCGAATTTACTTGCTTATTAATATGACGCTTAACAGCCTCAAAAAGGATTGTCATACTTATATGCTATAAATATGCATTCCATTTTGAGACGGTATTCCTCAATGTTAAAGGTCAACATTAAGCATATTTTAAATTTGAATCGGCCGTTAAATAAGCTTGTTGGATGCTTACCCACTTCATTTTAGGTCAAAATTTGGATTTTTATATCTCGCCATTTCTGTTTTTATAAACTTGGATTCACACGCTACTGCGTGTCTTGTTATTTTTCTCTGGATAAAATTAACAATCACTTTCTTTTTACATGAGTATACATGTGTGAGTTTTTAGGTACGGTTGTTAATAAGTATAATGGATGTGATGTGTCAGATGAATCTTATATGGTTCTGAAAAAGTGTCAAGAAAATCTAAGTACATTAAGTAGCTACCTAATGTGACTTGTGAAGTAATTTCGATGGACAAGTCAACAGAAATATTTTATATATATATATCTATATAATAAAGTTTATTATTATATAGATATTATTACTATAATAATTAATATGAACAGATATACATAAGATCTAATAAATATTAGAAGATAAGAAGCTTTTCTATATTTATTATATAACTGCCCTCTAGTTGAATGCAAGTTTGTCAAGCCATGCGATTTACCATTTTATTTACAGTTTTAGTGAGTCCCAGAATACCCGTATGTTAGAACACGTAACTGTTTTATTTAACCAAGGTTCTTTTATCGCAGCGATTTGTTTAGTCTCAAGGGTCAAGAATGTTTATATTAGTTTACGGTCTGAAGAGTGAAATAGGGTGGTAATTATATACAATTATATATACAATAGTTATAGCTGTGGTTATACAAAATAGATTTTGAACGTTTGTTATATCTTAACTATATCTTAACTATAAAATTGCATCTAAATCTTAACGCGATATATCTTAACTTGCTTTCCGATATTAAAGTATTATGTTCCAGGCATCCAGAAATTCCGGGCAAAAACCCTTTCTGGTGATTAGGCCTGAAATATCTATTGTTAATCATGAATTGCGTCATTTTTGTTTGTAAAAAAGAGAAAAATATTTTGGAAATTGCATTTGTTAGGGCTATCGGTCTAGTATCCTTGGAATTATTGACATTGTCGTTTTTCGGAATGAGGACAAAAAAGGGCTTTTCAGAACGATACCGGTATTTACTTTCTTGACCAGATTTTACCGAATATATTTAAAAGATGTTTATGGAGCGACGGACATTTTTTGTAAACTATATAAGGGATACCATCCGGACCTGGTGCTGACTTAGATGGTTTCATTTTAATTATTTTATTGATTTCCTCCAAAGTTGGTGGGTTGGCTTGAAAATCTTCAGTAGGAGTCTCAGGTTCGTTTGGATCCCCATATAGTCTTTGGTTTTCTGGCACTTCGTATGTGCTTTTATAATGGTCGAAAATTTGCTCGTTGGTCAAGAGAAGCTTACCTTTTTGATCTTTGAAAATGTTTTTTGAGTATTTAAAAGGATATTTATCAAAGTCTACTTCATGTTTTGCCCGATCAAAGCTATCGCGATTTTTTGTTATTTGATTTGTTATACCTTGGATAAGTTTAAGAATTGATCGATATATAGGTATATCTAAAAGCAAGAACAATAATTTACAAAATAATTATAATTATTTCAACCTTAGTTGCGACCCAAAATATATTAGAGGTTAGAATATAGGTTTTCTCTTATTTATGAATTAAATAATTAAATGTTGAAGATTCTGTTCGCTCAGACTGTAAATCTGTAGGAATTTAATTAATATTTTTTTTTTTAATTATGCTTCAAAGATATAATAACGTTGTATTAGTCATATAATATAGGCGTTTTTAAACTTTTTCCTTACGATTATAAATTGAATTATGTTAAGTTTCGTCTTGAAATTAAATCTTAAAATTAGTTACGTCGTTTATTTAGACATCTTGGAAAAAATCATTAAGTCTTCATAGTGCCTAAATAACGTCTTTAAGTTTTTATTATGTGTATAATAAGGGACATGTAACTTAATAAAATGTTAATTCAACAATTTTTCATCTAGGAACTTTAAATATTTTCGAACATTTTGCTACAAAAATCTAAATAATATGGTGTATTAGCTAGAGTTTATCCAAACCGAAACACTTTGAAGGTTGACCAAGTTCTCATGGTTATATTACGAAGTTCTTATATGCTTTTATATAAAGCGTGGACCAAGTTCTTGTCACATACAAAGGTTATGATTTTGGATTATTCCAAGATCCAAGTATAACCGCGGAACTTTTTGCCTGGTTGCATTGTTCTCTACTAACCAGCGACTGGTTTGTACATATAGTGGGGTACTTTAAAAAAATGTCTGAGAAAAGAGATTGATAAGCAAGTTTAATAAAAAAAAAAAAAGGAACCCGGTTCTTTACTCTTTTTATGTTTGATTAGGTATATGGTTTTGAAATGTAATTTATAAATATACATTGTAATAAAAATGAATACGAAAACAAACAAAACATTATGAAACTTTTTACGGCCTTACTGATTTTAATATCAGTAAGGCCGGCAAAAACCTTATTGCTGCTAATACTAATAATTGTTGTTTTCTTAAGGGAACTTGAATATTACTTTAAAATATGCAAACAATTTACGTTGCTTTTAAGAAATCCAATCTTGGGTTATGACATTAAAATGAGATAAAACCGAATGGGCTTTAAATTATAAACTTGATTGTTTTGAAAATGAGTTCAAGTAGGGTTTAACTCTAAATATAGTAAAATTAACGAATATTGCGCATGTTTTAAATTACAAATAATACATTTCTGTTAGAGTACCATATGCGTATATTGTTTTTAGTATCAAAATGTTTTGAAAATCTTATATATTCTTAGGAAACGCTTGCACTATTTTATGAGAATTTCTTTAAAACAAAGAAACATTCACATGCATTTAGTTTGACGGGTATGTAACATTCGCATTTTTATTATACTTTATACATTACATCAAGCCTGAAAGCATAGAAATACTTGCTGCGCTTGATCTTGATGCATCTTCTGATGATACCATCTAAATAAGTATAACGTCAATTAAAAGGATTATTTGCCCCCCACATTATAAAAAAAACACGAACGAATACGGTGTTTTTATTAAAAACTCTAACTCTATAGGTACTAACAGTGGATCCAACAAGATTGTAGTGCAGTGCCTATTGTATATCGAAGTTTTAACCATCGCATTTGCGCTCTACCAGTGGTCTGCCAGTCTTCGCAGAAAGAAAATCTAGGAGAACTCCAAGTTAGTCCACCCTTACCTTCCATTTTCGTGACGTCGCTTTCTTATTATCTCTACTGGTTTATGATATTCCAACTAGGAAAGGAAAGGAAGAAAAAAAATGTTTTTTTTAATTGCAAATAACATTTATTACTTCATAAGATTAGCGGATTAAGATCGGGACTAGACTACGGCCAGTCTTCAGCTCTGATGAAGTCTGAGACGATCGCTTCCAACCAAGACTGCGTGGACCGAGTTTTATGACCCGGTGCCGAGTCTTGCTGGAAGGACCATACATGGTTATTGAACATGGTATTATTAAGGGCCTTAACTACCATCTCAAGAATGGTATCTTGGTACACTTGTGCCGATGTTTTGCTACCTTTTTCACAAAAATATGATTCAGTCACAACTTGATAGCTAATCATCCACCCCTCCAAACCATCACTTATTTATTTATTTATTTATTTATATCTTTTCCACTTAGAATCATAATCAGTGATCACTTGTGTACGTCAACATGGAAATGTCAGGAGGGCCTATTACGATACTAGATTTATCGTAATAAGCCCTTCCGAAAAAGCACTTTCCATCTTAATGTTAAAGCTATGAGGGTTCCAAACGCGTCCTGGTCTGAGAAGAACCACACAACAAACTCAGCCGGATATATTTTTTGTTATTGTGATCACTGTTTCACAAACGTCAAACTTAAATGCAATTTTGGAACAACTAGAACCGTCGCAATCAATCGGAAAAGAAGCCTAATGATTTCAGGCAACGAAAATTAAATAATAATAACAGAAAAAATAAATATATATAAATCTTCGGCCTGCCACACAACCAGTCACCGCAATCAGCACCCGTTCACGAGCATAACACAAGAGCCAGCCATCACCCCCTTCGCACATATTTGAGGGAGGGAGGCAACCCGACTCCCGATGCTACCGCAAGTAGTGACTTCTAAGGAATCGGTGTGATGCAGAAGGTCGATAAAGCAAAATTAATTTACAACAAAAAACAAATTGCGGAGATTACTAGCTATTCGCAATACAATACAGATTCATTCCCAGGCCATACCGTCGTCGATGTAATCCTTTACACTATAGTAGGAAATTTTTATTAAATTATTTTTAACATATAATTTAAATTTATTTAATGAGAGGCTTAAGGTTTCATTTGGGAGCTTATTATAAAAACGTATACAATTACCCTTAAAGGATTTACCTATTTTATGGAGCCTAGTGCCGGGCATAGCGAGTTTATTTTTATTTCTTGTATTAATTTTATGTAAATCACACTTTTTCTTGAACTTTGAAATATTTTTATGAACGTAAATTAAGTTTTCATAAATATATTGATTATGAACAGTCATAATTTTAAATTCTTTAAATTTGTTTCTTAAAGAGTCTCTTGGTCTCATATTATATATTGCGCGAACAGCTCTCTTCTGCAATGTAAATATGGTATCAATGTCAGCCGCATTGCCCCATAAGAGTATACCGTATGATATTAAACTATGAAAATAACTAAAGTAAACTAATCGAGCAGTTTCCATATTTGTTATTAGACGTATTTTTTTAACCGCGTATGCAGCAGAACTTAGTCTGCTTGACAAATCAAATATATGAGGACCCTTTTGATGAGTCTTTTTTTTATTGAGCAACAAATTATTGGCGTTAAACCATTGTACAACATCTGAGAGAGCATTGTTTACATCGTCAATAACAGATTGCCGTCTATTAACTTTAAAAGTAAGAGAAGTATCATCAGCAAACAATACTATCCCATGTTTTTCCCTCACTAGTTGAGGTAAGTCATTTATGTAAATGAGGAACAAGAAAGGCCCTAAGATAGAGCCCTGTGGCACACCTATTTTTACCAAAGAACCAGAGGAACGTTTCCCATTTACATCAACTTTTTGGATTCTATCATTAAGGTATGAACTAATTAAATCTAGGGACTTATTTTTAACTCCATAATGTTCTAACTTTTTTATAAGGATTTCATGTTGAACGCAGTCAAACGCCTTAGATAGATCACAGAAAATGCCAAGTGCATCCTGTGATCCTTCCCAGGCTTCAAATATGTTTAGTAATAGCTCAACACCAGCATCTGTTGTAGAGCGACCGGCAGTGAAACCAAACTGGTTTTTGTGTAAGAGATTGTTTTTACTGAAATATGCCACAAGTTGATTAAGAATTATTTTCTCAAAAATCTTACTAAAAGTGGGTAAGACTGAAATAGGTCTATAGTTACTAGGATCTAATGAACAGCCGGATTTGAATAATGGAGTTATTTTACTTTGTTTCATTAGATCAGGAAATATACCATATTCTAAACAATTATTAAATACTAGCGAACCCAGCCCGCTTCCCTGGGCTAACCCTTACTTTACCTGGTGGCGAGTTACATCAATGGGCATAGCATATTCGTTTTCTTCGAAGAAAAATACATGGTCATAGCAATTTTTATGACAATCGGTTGAACGGGGCGGAGGTCGATATTTGACAGCGCCGCCTGGTGGCGAGTTACATCAATGGGCATAGCATATTCGTTTTCTTCGAGGAAACATACATGGTTATACCAAATTTTATGACAATCGGTTGAACGGGGCGGAAGTCTATATTTGACAGCGCCGCCTGGTGGCGAGTTACATCAATGGGCATACCATATAAACCTTCTCCGTGGAAAAATACATATCCATACCAATTTTCATAATCATCGGTCCAATAGTTTCTGAGTTCATCGATTTCCTATATACAAACATCCTTCTATATATATATATATATAAGATAATGCTAAGTCTGGCGCTACAATGTCAATTATGGACTTAAGAATGTCAACAGAAAACCCCCAAAGATCACTAGTCTTTTTAACGCTAATTGATCTAAATACTTTCATTACTTCTTGAGCATTAACTTTTTCAAACTTAAAACTGCTAACACATTGATCTACATTCTCTCTAAGTAAACCCATAGCTGCAGCGGTAGAAGAATTTAAAGATAACGTTGCAGTCACTGGAATATTAGTAAAAAAGGTTTCAAAAGCAGTAGCAACCTCGAGGTCAGACGTAACATATTTATTATCTATATTTAATTTAAAGTCGATCCTCTGGGATTTAGCTCTTCCAGTTTCCTCATTAATTATTTTCCAAGTTGTTTTTATTTTATTATTGCTATTTCCTATTTTATTTTTAATATGTTGATTTTTAGCTATTTTACATTGTTTTTTAAAAGATTTGAAAAATAATTTTACCTCATCCCTAAACTCATTACTAGTATTAAACATCAATTCCGCATACATATTATATAATTTTTCTCTATTTTTGTGTAACTCAGCAGATGCCCAATCACTAAACACTAATTTATCATTAACAACCACTGTTTTTGGAGTAAATATAAAGTTAAATAATTTAGTGAATGTACTAAAAAAGTCATTATACATAATATTGGGGTTTGAATTTTTCATCAAGGGCAAATAGCGTACTAAGCCATTTTTAATTTGTTCGATACGTTCTACAGTCACTGGTATAAAATTTATTTTCTGTTTTGATTTTTCTCTCTTGCTACAACTGAATTTAATAAATTGGCCATAGCGGTCAGAATCTAATGTATTTAATAAACATTTAAAATTTGGAATAACACTTGTAAAAATGTTATCAATACAAGTGGCACTAGTGGTTGTGACTCTAGTAGGCTCCATAAACATGTGTAAAAGATTATAAGATTTGAACAAATTTAAAAACTTTATACTTATTGAATTTTGTTCAAGAATATTAATATTGAAGTCTCCACAAATGATTACCTTTTTACTAGAATGTGATAGTTTATACAATACCTCATCCATAATCTTTTCAAAATGTTCAAAGTTAGATGACGGTGGCCTATAAACATTTACAATTATGAACTCTTCTAATTCAACTGAAGCAAGTTCAGTTGTCCGCTCAACAGAGTGGCTCACTATGTCCTTGCGTTCTTTGAATTTTATCTGTTTATTTAAAATAATTAAAGAGCCACCATGTATGGAATTAACTCTGTTGAACGAACTACCAACCTGGTGGTTATTGAAATTAAATATTAATTCATCATTCTTAAGCCAATGCTCAGTGACACAAAAAATATTAATATTAAAAGTATTTAAAAACAATTCAATTTCTAATTCCTTATTTCTAATACACTGAATGTTCTGATGCACCAGGTTGATACAGTTTATGTTATGAAATAACATAAACTGAAGTCATAACTAACATTACCTTAAGTCGAATAATGCCCATTTGCACACTGTTGACTAATTCGGAAGCTTCGTTAGAGTTTTGATCATAAATACTGTCTTTTGGTTGTTAAAATGTTGCTTAATTGTAAGAAAATTCTCATCCGCAAACAAATTTTTTCTTGGACCTCCCTTTGCGTACCATTAATAAAATACGCAACATGGTTTTAGGTGCTATTTACATTTCTCGAGATGAAATCAAAATACTTTCCCTTACTGCTTTGACCACCTTTTTCGTACGAACACTACGTGGACGGCCAGTTCTTTCTCTGTCACAAACAGAGGAAGTCTCATTGTACCTATTCATAGCCCAGTACACAAACATTTGCCTAGTACCAAGTGTATGGAGAGTTTTAAAAATTGCATTTGGCTCCATACCTACTTTAATATAATAATGTAATAATTTTTTATTTTTATTTGTAACAGTATTTATAGGCAGACTAAGTACATTAATAATTGAGAAATGATGTATCAATGTTCTTACTTTTTTTTTTCAATTTGTTATTAGGAAATAATCTTACCATCTAAAGTATATTGTATTGTTATTGTTATTGTTATTATTCCACCACTGCCAAGGAAAAGAACTTTAAAAGACTCCATTAGCTCTGTCATTATTATCTCTCTCAATGCTTTGTTGAATTATTTTTAGTACACTGGTAATTAGAGTTGCGTGATTATTTTGTAAATTGACATAATGAGACATAAGGCTATTTCATATCTTTATATTTAAATGATTTTCTACTATCTTTATTAACATTCTGTTCATGAATGTCCTTCGTTTGTAATTGGACATTTCTATACCAACCAATTTTTTACCATGTTCCTCTCTCGTTTAAATACAAATATTCCGAATGTTCCGAATGTAATTCCAAATGTTTTACTTCTGTTTCATTTTGTATCTTAAAGTTTTTTTCCCGCCAAAGAACTAACAATTTTTAAACTGTAATCCATTTTATGTACAAATTTTAGAAAAAGTAAATTACATAACCTGGTCACTCCTGTCAATATAAAAATAAGTGTTTCAACCTCTTTATATACCTAAGCTAGTAAGACATGGACATGGAAGAAAATACGTTTATTCAGAGTAAACAAAATAATAAACTACTGGATCGATATTTTGGTAAAATAAATCTGTATTTACGAATTGACACACTTATATCATATCTCTTTCCCATGAAAGTCGTATGTATGTAATGAAATGTAGCTTTCGTCCTACAACCTAGGGGCTTGAATTTATGTCAATAGTATTTTAAACCTAAATACACCTAAAAATACCTAAACCTTAAATACTTCTGTTAGTAAGATCACTGCATTCTAAAAGTTCACTTAGTATCATAGTTTAAGTTCCATATATATTTTCTATTCTTATTTTGTTATTTAACGTAAGTAAGGCGGTTTAATATTCCATTTAGATCTATCTTCATTACTTATATTTGTCTAGTGATAGTTTATTTCAAAGCTATTTTTATTACGAAAATTAAGTTATTTTAACACACGAAACCTTCGTAACAATACATTGACTTTTTATTTTTTTTATAGTACTAGCAGATATAATGTTGATGTCTTTTTATTAGAAGCTACGCTAAAAAAGACAATTTACATAATGTAATAGAAAAATATTTACATATTGTAAAAGAATGAAGAATAAAACAAATTATATTAATGGATGGAATGGATTAATCTATACATATAATAAAATCGTCACTGATCCATTCCTGTACATGGAATTAAAAAAAAAAAGGGGGGCTTTATAAGAGCAAGAGAATCCAAAACAATGGTTTTTCAGTTTGTCTGTTTGTCTGTATGTCTGTATGTCTGTATGTCTGTATGTCTGTATGTCTGTATGTCTGTATGTTTGTGCACACTAATCTCAAAAACGGCTTAACCAATTTGAATGCGGTTTTCAGGAATATATTATCACAGTCTTCACTTAACATTTAGTGTTTATTTCATCTAAATCGGTTAAGAAATAAAAAAGTTATGTCAATTTATGTCAATCACGTAATAGGTACCATGCAAATCTTATTCTATACATGTAATAAATCTATAGAGGAGTAGTCTATGTACATTGAAAATATTTTAAAAAATATACCATGATGTGAAGTAAAAACTAACGCAATTCATTTTCAGCATTTTTCAAATCTTAGTCTGTTTATCTTTTTGTCTTTTAGTTGTGCACACAAAAAGAAAAAAAAAATTCAAAAATTCATACAGTATATAACCTTTATATAAGCAAGAAAAATTCCGCGATGGTATATGTTTATCTCTTAGGGATAACCCACAATAGCAAATTTTTATCCTTTACTTTTTACGTAAAATAATAGGTTATTTACGAATTGCGATTTTAAGAAATACAGCTTTAATCCTTATCTAATTAAGTAACTTAAATACATTTTACATTTAATATGGAACAATATAGCCCTTTACAGCATGTAATTTAAATAAATATTTTCGAAGATATTACAGATTTAAAATATACGGTCTTCGCGTTTGCGCCGGTACGGTCTACCGGCGCACTCTGGTATGGAACCGTGCAAACCGTCTCAAAAATGGCTTTTGTGAATGTTCAGTATTAAATATTTTATTAATGCATATAGCTAACTGAACGCTTATCATTTAAAATAAATATATTTTAAAATAAAACTAGACCTGCAAGTTGATGGTGAAAATAACGTCGATTGTGTAGCTCAGAATTCCTCAAGTTTAGGTACATGGTAATATTTTTATTATGTTCAATGAAAATCTGTAAGTGTGATATATGGTTAGAATGGTTATTAAGTACTCTGTTTAAGAAGTATTTAAATGGACGTTTAAGTGAAAACAAGAGAGGTATAAAAATAATGACAGTACTTAATATTGTATCCTTATTAAAAACTTTTAATATACTTTTGACAGTGAGCGATGTCTGCCGATGTCGTAATTTTCATTGTATCACTTAAAATAAGTCAATACGAGAAAAGGGAAGTGAGAATTGTTTTACTACGAACTTAAGGCGTGCGAAGCCGCGGGCAAAAGCTAGTACACTTAATATGTTCATTGTTTTTTACCCATATTTTCTGAAAAGGAGATACGAAAGAATATAGTTTATTGTATGTGTAATGAAATTAACGATATTTTAGTAGTACAATTGAAAAATAATTTTAAATTGTATTTGTTTAGTCTTTTCATATGTAATTTCTTTTTTGTATTTCATTCCTAAATACATATTGTTCATAATAAATTTTGAGACAGTCTTCGTAAAATAAAGGCGTATGCCTCATTCTCACGACATTTGGTGATTAAATTAATTTCAGCACGCCATTAATAAACTCGACATTTTCATAACAACTTCTGTTTATGTTGGAATGTGGGTGTCATCTTTATTGATTTCCGAATTTATTTAAAGAGAGAGAGAGATTACTCTATTTTTGGAATTTAAAGATCAGAAAAAGTTAACTAATTTATATTAAATTTCCTGTAAACTTATTTTTTTGTTAGTTTTCATCTTTGACTTTGGAAGGTACAAAAGCCTTCTGAAATAATAAATAGTCAATTGCTTTATAATATGAATTTGATATATTGAATAAATATATTGTAGGTTTGGCATTTTTTTTTATAAAGCTGAAAGTGCGAGCTTCTATTACGCTCTAATCAAAGGCACCAATTTTAAGAAGATAAGTTCGGTTTCTCTCAAGTGTATTATAAATTTACCACGATAGCACCGTTGTATTACTTTCAGTATCACCGATCCAATTCCTATTCAATGCTTCCAAATAAGTAGCTGTAGGTTTTTTGTCCAAAATCATAGGTGTAATAAAAATCTCACCGAATTGGATTTTATTTTATACCTGGTTTATAACGAAGACATCAAGTACTTTTATTGCCACTTTATTGGATCGTGTACAACATTTTGTTGTTTATTTTCATTATATACACGTAAACGTACGTGACAAATGCGGGTAGTTCTGAATTGTTGTTCCGGGTGTGTTGTACCTATCAGTGGTATGGAGGTGCGGACAGGTTAAATAAAATAATTTACTGGTACCTCATCGATGAAGTAAATATTTTTATAAATATTACTGATTAAGTATATAAAGTATATAAATACTATTACTAATAAATTACTTAAACACTGTAAAACCGTTCTTTTGTACCAAGCAGTATATCATTTACTGATTTATGATCCTGTGTATGTTATTAATATTTATTCGTTTATAAGTTTTCGGAGTAAAGGGACTGGATTAAACAAAATAAAATAAAAATCATCACAGGTGTAAAGTTCATAATTTAATAAGTGTAACTACAATACTTAAGGACTTACCAAGGGACATCTTTCGGGAAAGGGACAAGTTTCGAACTTTGAACCAACAGATTACGTTATTATAAATAATAGTTATTAAGTTGGTATCACTATCAGCTATTATTTATTTACTAGCTGGTCCTGGGACTTCGTACGCATAGATTTCGATTTTGATAAAACGTACCCTTTGTATTTACTAACGTATGTAAAAACTATAAACCTTCAAACTGGTAAGCAGCAATGGTACGACAATAAGAAATTATTAAGTTCTTTATTTGTTAACCGATTTAAAAAAAAAACATTAAATGTTAAGTGAAGACTGTGATAATATATTCCTGAAAACCGCATTCCAAATTGGTTAAGCCACTTCTGATATAAGCTTTCACAAACATACAGACGTACAGACAAACAGACAAACTGAAAAACCATTGTTTTGGGTTCTCTTGCTCTTAAGAAGCCCCCTGTGATTTTTTTTTTTAATATTTTCCATGTACAGAAATGGATCAGTGACAATTGTATTATATCTATCTAGATTAAAGTTACATTTTTGGGAGATTTTCTGGATGAAGACAATTTTTTTTATTATTATTTTTAATATACGACCACATATAGTATTATTTTTTCTGAACTCCTCAACCCAGGCCGTATTCTTAAATGCTGGAGTTGTATGTTATTAAAAAAACTTTTTAATAAACGTATCCTGAGAAACAATTTTATCACTCATTGGACATTATAGTATCATAAAAAATACTTTTTCTTCAAGTCATAAAGTATATAAAGTCTTCCAATAATTTACACGTATGTGTATTAATCCACATGTTACTAATGAACATTGACTAAATTTCACTGTTTGCAAACCGTTTCACGTACCATATCTGATACGTAATGATATATATACTTGTACAGGGATAATACAATTTTCCTAGTAGAATATTGCGAATAATTCTAATTTAACATAGTTATTTAATTGATGATAGATTTAAGTAGTTTAAGGGGAATAGCAATTTTAAGTAATAATACAGGCATTCTTTTTTGTACAAGAAAATTATCTAACAATTGGGATGTATTTTTTCGCAGCATATAAAGTAGTGTTTTCTTTATGACTTGATATTATCTATTCCTTTCCCATTTAAAAGCCTTTAAAAAAATTTTGATACATTGTGATCCACTCTTCAATGAATTAATAATAAACAATAGCAAATACAATTTATAAAAGCGAGATTTTCAACTGCGGATAGATAATTAAAAATGAGGTCATTTAATTACTATTATATATTAATTAATATGTTGTTTGCGATTTATATATATGACTTACAAACACATAGCATCTAGGTGGACATATGATTTTTTATATTTATTATAAAAGAAAATAAAGACAAATTGATTGAAACTAAAAGTACTTTACCAATTTCATAATATCTGTTGACGATGGAAAATAATTTGGGGCAGTTTTTCCATTCGTTAGTCTTAATCAATAAAATATAAAACAATACTCACAAGACATTCCTATTATATTATTACCCGATAAAAAAAAAAAACTTACGAGACATTTATCTAGGAAATTCAATATTTGGTAAGTCAGTAAGTATGATAAATTGAAATATAAAACAAATAATACACTTCGTCAAATAATGTTAGGTTTTATTTATTTATATACATTAGATATTTTGAAAGAAATGTCTAATAGACATTATGTTATAGGTCTAGTTATATCACTATGTGTAAACAACAGTAGGTACATATAAAACCTACCCAAGTGATATAATAATAAGTATTTTTAATTCTGGCTAAAAAGTTTGTTTGAATTTATCGTGTAGTAATAGTATTGAATTAGTAGTGTTGGTAATTTTTTTCATAATAAATAAATAAAAAATGAGAATTTTGTCCGAAGGTACTGAGATGCGATAATTCTGGAGAATTCAATTCTAACTCTTATCTCAATCTGAACCACGTTATCTACTGATACGGAGAACTATTTTAACTTCTACGATGAAGCTACGAGCGCTACGAGAATAACACGAATAATAATATTGCACAGGTAGGTAAAGTTACTGAAATAATAACTTCATAATCTTAAAAGATTACAGCTTACGAATAAAAATTGGCTTTAATCATCTATTGGTCAATAGTACTAGTGGCCACAGTGGGTAACATGTGAATAGTCCTCGCTAATAAACGAATAAGAAATTTATTATTTATTTATTTATTTTTTTTATTTTATAATGGTACTTTTATGATATAAACTTTATTATTTAATGATAACTATAAATAACTTTATTAACTATAAATAACTTTATTAACTATAAATAACTTTATTATTTAATGTCTTCAAAGACGATCGATCGATAGATTTCTAAGAGCCTCATAAATTTACCAACCTTCTCTTGTTAATTGGTGAAAAGCGTTCGAGTTAATTTCAATTTCGCAAACCAATGGTAATAGAAGTGAATATTAAATAAACATTATTTTTATTGATAGACTAGACATTGTGTGTCTTTTATTAATGACAAACTCGCAATGTTTTCAGTATTCTTTTGTAATAACTATGCTCATTAACTACAATTCTGTACCACTGATTAAACTTTTAGATGTGACACAAAAAGTTAATTGGAGTTTGTGTGAAGTAAAAGATATGTATGTACATATATATTTAACTGAAGAACATAAGACACTACCTACTAGGGATGTGAGATTTTTATCTTAATGGACTCCTTTACACAAGTGTAAATATAGGGATGTTGATGATGAATAAGACACAAGGAATACGTTACATAGAACTAGTTGAAAAATATATATTGTTATTATTGTGTAGTTCACGCAAATAAAATAAAGATTATATATATTCGGAACAAGCTGTTACCACCGCACCAGGGTCGGACGTATTTAGATGTCCTCTGGGAGTATTATTTATTGGATGTAATATCAATTATATGTTTAGAAAAACCTGTATTGGTATAAAATTTTAACTTGATTTATTTATTTAGGATTAGGAAATTCGTTCCGCCCTCTTTTCCACATTTATAATACCGGAAATTCGTGATTGTCTATTGATAATCACGGAATCCCTAAATAGACCCTGTATAGTAGGCAGGTAATACAAAATTATGTACTGTATCAAACACTGCGTTTTAATTATGTTTTTCTCAATATACAAATATAAATAAACTTTCATAAATTTCGGCATGATTACCCATTAATAAGAAAATAATTAATATTTATAACATATCTGACATACATTATTTATTTTTTTGTTTTTGTAAGACAATACGCGACATATTTTCGAATATGGTTTTCTTCTTTTAATCAAAATGTGTTTAATAATAATAATAACATGTTTTAAAAAAAAGAAAAACTTTTACTAAGTTCTAATTTTAAGATTTGTCAAAAAAAATCTTTTATAAAATTCTAGTATAAATTTATCTTTCAAAGTGTTAAAGATATCTTTCTATCTAACTTTCTTTAGAATGTGTTAATAATCCTGAAGTTTATTGGACTTGAATGCGGCCGGGATTCCAAGAGATACAGAGATCTTTTATAACATTTTAGTTTTGGTATATTTTTCCACTTTATAATATTTTTATAAATAAGAGATGAATTTAGATTCAGGATATTTTAAAACTCGACCTTTCATTTTGTGCATCGGCTTTAGGTTCAAATTGAATATTAAGTTGTTTTTTAAACACCAGCTCGTGAAATTGAAAAACTTTTAACCCGGCAGTCGAGTCTATGATGAAAAAAAAAAGGTTTTATTACATGGGAGTATGAATGAAATGTATAATACTGCATTATTTTTATTTGAATAAGTTATATAGTCTTTGTGACATACTTAATGTTCGACATATATAATATTATAAATAGAAAATTTAATACCACGCCCATAATCGGATAGATAAAACTCATAAAGATATTTATTTCTAGCACCTAAATATTAATTACCTAGCAAAATTCTTAGGAGTTTTGGTTTGTTTCTCTCTAATGTAATACTCTTCAGCAATACTCAAATATTTCAAATAGTTAAGGCACTATACTCTATAGTATGAAACATTACATGAGAGTCTTATATTTGATAGCACTTTAGATTATTTATTGGACAAGTTTAATAAAAGTTCGCCTCATCACTTCAGAACTATTATAAGTTTAAATTTAAAGAACAAAGTTTTGAGGCTTTTCGTGATATAATCTAGAAGACATTAACAGTCTTAACACTGAATTAAATAGTTCATATATCTATTGTTCTTTACAGGTAAGTATTAGGAGAGCCGTTAGGAGGGGAAACATCACTCCCCGAACAATCAGTGTTGATGCTATGGTATTGGTGTATGAGAGGGCTGAAGTATCACAAAGGATTGGTATTTTAAAAGCTTCCATACACCACGAGATAGTGGTATATGAAGACCGAGGGGAAAACCTTGAATACCTCAGGCCACATCATGTTTTGGGACCAACCAACCCCCGGGCATCGGAGGAGATACAGAACCAGCATCAAAGAGTGGTTCGGAACGACTACAGGAGAAGGCAAAAGCACAACAACAAGCAGAAGCCTCCACGTCAAAACCTAGCTTCACATCAAAACCCCTCATGAAGGCAATCACAACCGCCGTAGGGTCCCCATACCATTAAAAGCATCAAGAACCTCACCAGATAAGAAAGTGGTGTACGATGACCAGGAGGAAAATCTTCAACACCCTAGTTCACGTCGTACACTAAAGCCCACCAGCTCCATGGCAGCGCGGCGGCGGTAATGAACCTCATAAAGATGAAAAATGAAACCAGCTCTGAATCTATAAAACCTCAAAAAAAAAATCTTGATTTGGTTTTTTTTATTGACTTCCTTCTCATTATATTTTACAATTATAATTATTATGGTTAGAAACTATTAATAAAGTGTGCATTTCAACTTCTTTTATAAATATAGTGAACCGAAAATCAAAATAAAGAAAACAATTTTAATTATACAACAAAGTAAGAGGCAGTTTTTTTTCAAACAAACCTGTCATTCATGTCAATGTCAATCTCACAGCTCTTAACAGACTCTTATTGAAGCTGTCTATTGTCCACAGTACAATATATAAAGCTGAGAAGCTCTCAGGAGAAGATAATGACAATCATTGCTCGGTGGCTTTTCTTTGAAGTGGAAATTTTTCCACCTTATCCTAATTATGATCCTGACAAAGAATAACGATTTTATTAGTACTTTTCTTCTCCGTTCCACCTTTGTCATCTTGTCTGCTTACCCCCTTACAGTTAATTACCTTATAATTTAATAGTACTTCATAATTATGAAAGTAGTTTTTTTATTAATGTTAACAATCTATACTCTTGAATTGTTATTTTGAACACGAACAAAGTGTTAGTTTTAAATATAAATAATCAAAACGAGATATCATGCAAATAAAATTAATCAAATATAAGCAACAAAGTAATACGAAAAGACTAACAAAGTTAAAATACTATAGATTCATGTATTTTCTAAATTTATTTTTTTCCACTTTATTTATTTTTTCGCTTATTAACTTTACTAATGCATCTTTGGTTTGTGATAGATAAATTAGTTTTATAGTTTAAAACTGTATTATTAATTGCGTCCTCGGAATTAATTTTGCAATTTAATAATGAGTTCTAAATAATTATCGTAACCTCAGAGGAGAATAAAAACTAAATTCTTCTGTTAACTATAATCTTTTAAATCCTGATATACTGACAGTGCACTAAATCAAGATATATTTCATTACACTGTAGTATGTAAAGTTAATCCAACACATTTCAATGGAGACCGTTATTAGCAATGCAATTTAAGACGGCTGGATGTTGACATAACCAGATAGAACTCGGTCAACATTTACGCTGAAACACGAGGGTCAACCGTGACAACTAATGATTCGCATCGAAACTTCTCCTTACTTCATAGTTTAGTTTTAACTTAACGAGTCGGTACACATTGCAGACATTGGCAACACTAAATTAAAAAATAAACAAAAGAATTTATTAAGTTTTTCAGCACCATCTTCCCTATTACTCTATTGAATAAAAAATATATTATACCTAGTCAAGTTCCCTACGCAGCGAATGGCTTTTTAAAAAAAGATTTTATTTTAATTAAGATGGTATTTAATTAACAAGTTACCACTTAGACTACCTTAAACAGACTAAACTTAATATTAATTTTATAAGCTAATACGGGTGGGAGCAGACCACCCAGTAGAGTTATTCGCATTGTCCAGTTACTTAGAATATTGGCTTCCCATGGGTGGTAGACGCTAACTCAGCGGAGCCACCTGGCTGGCGACTAATGGAATGTGTCAGCTCAGCGCTTTGGGGCGACGTAACTCCTCCCTCCTTAAGATCGAAGTTATCCGGTAAAACAGGAGAACTTCGGAGACACACTTTTAATATAAATTTACGTTTTTTGAAAATTAGAATACACATAATCACTGAAACTATAATATACAGTCCAATTGTCCATACACTGATATTTTTCACTATTCGGTTATTTTCAGCACTTTCACTTATTTCAGGTTTCTTCAAAGTGTAGGCCAGAAGTTTCAGGTCCGTAAGGTCAATACCTTTTATATTTATTGCTTTCAAACTTGAAGTTTCAGGAACGTATATTGAAGGCAAATTAACTATTGGTAGCATAGAATAAGTTTCGTTTTCTAAAATGGTCTGATGCTTTTTCAGGGTTATAGATCCAATCTTAACCTGGCAGGGGTCATCTAGGGTGACTATGTAAGTTCCTTTAATCTTCTGTCGGTAAATTTCATCAAAACATATTCTAGTAAGTATTTCTTCTTTTCTTGCAAATAGGGTCCATGTATTAGATTGCAGCGGTTGCAGCACGATGTCCTCCGTGATTACAGGAACAGGGTTGCAAATTGATGTATTTTCAGCATAGCTCATTAATTCAGTAATACAGGGATCAGTATTGAATTGAATAACTTCACTCTCGTAGCACAGGAAACTCGCCTTTTCAATCTCCTTGCAGGGTTTATCTAAAGACCTAGTTTTCAACCCTTTTGCTATTAGGTAAGGATATTTAGGAACAATAATGAAAGTGGAGTCATGGGACAACACAGGTAAAGGAAGTAATTTATAATAGATATAAGTGTCATTTTCAATTATTGGTATTTCTAAAAGGTAGTTAATGTAGTTTCCTTTGAGGTATGCTTTTATTGAAATAGTTTGTTCCATTTTCATTAAATTATTCAATACAGGACTATATGCTAGCTTTTCTAACTTACTTATATTTTCTAATGTATTTAAAAGCATGTTAGAGTTAATAATTGATTGGTGTAATACTCCTAATCTACTTAATGCAAAACTGGTTTCTATTTCATTTAATTTTATATAAATAGTTTGAAAATTATGTATTAACAAATTGTATGTACTAATAATTTGGGTTTCTATATGATTAAGGGCATCTTTCTTAATTATTTCTGATAAATTATGTCTTAATTCTTGAATTTCTAAATTAATTGATATAATATTGTCATTTAACTGGAATGTAGAATTCGTAATTGTCTGTATCATTTCAGTGATCAACGTCATTTTATTTTTATATTTACTTTGTTCTAATTTAATTTCATTAATTAGTTTTTCATATTTAATAGCGTCATTATTATCTAGATTTCCTGTAATTATTTTAATAATAGATCCTAAGGGGTTAATAAGTCCACGTTTAACTCTAACAGTTGGATAAATCTGTTCTAATTTCATCATGGTTAAATTTTTAACATAGGTAGCTTGTATCTTAACATCTATAAAATTTTCAATAAAATCATTTTCAAAATTATTAACTAACTTATCTAACTGGGTACATTTATAAAAATTGTCTTTTAAATCATCTATAATAGGTTTTAAATCTAACGTTTTGACAATAGTCCATTTATCGTTACTTACTATAGCTAGGCCATTTTTTAATGGCAGCACTCCAGGGTTTTTATTTAACTCCTGAAGTTGAAGGGCCTGGGACCACGTCACCAGCATCATGACCAGCAGGTGGTACCTGTGGAGGTCGTTTAACATTCCTTATTGGAATTTTGGTACTGTGATCGTTATTTCTTAAAACAGGGACTGTGCTCCTATATATTTCATTAGTTACTTGAGCTTTTACATAGCGAGGTTTATCTTTACTTTTTCTTTTATTAGTGCTTTTTACAAATATTGTATCTCCTGGTTTTATTCTAAATTCCGTTTCACCACCTCTCTTTTCAATATATTTTTCTTTAGATTTAATAGTTTTATCAATTATATATTTATACAAGAATTTAGTTCGTTTAACATTTTCTTTAACAAGTTGTTAAAAATACTGTTTTTCAATATCTATATCAAATGTATTTCTAGCTTCCGTGTGTCCAAATAAGACTTCAAAGGGGGTAAAACCAGTAGTTGAATGTATTGAATGATTATAGGCCATTATAGCGTACGTCATTACGGAAGCGGCATCAGTATATTTATGTTCATATTTAGCTATCCTATATATTTCTAAAATGGTTGAATAGAACCTTTCTATGAGTCCCATGGAATTAGGATTATTAGCCGTTCCTATGTGAATTTCAATTTTATACATTGCTAAAAGCTCTTTAAATAAAGCGTTATTAAATTCAGTACCTGGATCAGCACTAATTTTGAGAGGTACACCGTAAAAAGAGAAATATTTTATTAAGGCTCTTACTATTTCCGGTGTTGTTCTATTTGGGATCTCAAATGCTTGTCCAATTTTACTAAAGGAGTCAATAATTGTTAGATAATACTTAGCTTCAATAGAAAATACGTCTATAAAGAGTTCTTGTAATGGTTTAGTTTGTGTTTGGGTTAATTGTAATTTGGGTTTAATTGGGTTTCTATCGTACTTCATTTTTTTACATATTTCACAAGAGTTAATAACACTTGATACAGTTTCTTCCATATTATGCCAAAAATAATTTCTTTTAATATGTCCTAATGTTTCTCTAATGCCTCGGTGGCAAGTTTTTCCTTCGTGATATTTTTGAACTATTTCTAGTTGATCAGCTTCGTCTTCCATCAAACTTACGCGTTTTGTACATTCCCTAAATTGAACATGTGTTCAAAAAGAATGTTCTTTTTTAAATAAAGATATTACTATTTCTGTAAATTGCTTGCGATGTATATCATCCTCAAAGTATATAAAATATTTAGATTTATTCTTAATATATTCCTTTAAAAATTGCTTAACTAAATCTGGTCTATTTTTAGGTAAATGAATTTCTAAAATACGCTGTTTTGGTTTAGATATATCCTTTACTGTAAGTCTATCTATGAACCATGTATATACTAAAATTTGATTGGGTTTCGTATCTATCGCTTCCTGTAATATAGGAATACCTTCTGATTCTGTGTCACGTGCAGAATGAATCCTGTCACTTTCAGAAGCCGTTAAAGTAGAACTGGAAGGACATGGTATAGAATAAGGTGAACCATTCCTAGATCTAACTGAAAGGGTTGTTTCTGAATCTGTATCTTGGATATTTATGGATTTTTCCTTTTCAGTTTCAAATATATTAGATGGTCGGGATTCGGGAAAAGTAGCTTTTTTTGACTTTTCTAAATCTTTCAATTGTTCAGTAACTATTCTAATTTCTTCAAGGGGATCTACATTTACCATGGTTGAAACATTATCGTCCTCATCTATAGCGTTCAAACGGATTCGTGATAGTGCATCAGCGTTACAATTGCTCTTACCACTTTTGTGTATGATTTCGAAATCATATTCAGAAAGTCTCAAACGCCAACGTGTTAATCGACTATTAGTATCTTTTAGAGAGTTTAACCATGCAAGGGGCTTATGATCGGTAATAATTTTTAATTTTCTACCATATAGATAGGGGCGGAAATATTTTACAGCCCATACTATGGCTAGAAGTTCTTTTTCAGTGGTACTGTAACGTGTTTCAGCATTGATTAATGTGCGACTCGCATAAGCAATAGGCTTATCGCTTCCAACCGGTCCTTGTGATAATATAGCGCCAACAGCAAAGTCTGAGGCGTCTGTAGTAAGAATATATGGTTTACTAGGGTCGGGGTATTGAAGGATTGGAGCATTAACAAGGAGTTCTTTACATTTTTGAAAGGATTCTATATATTTTTTATCAGTAACGGGCATAGTTTGTTTTTTTCTAAGTCGTGCTGTCATCGGTTCCGTTATTTTGGCGAAGTCTTTTATGAAACGTCGGTAGTAACCTATAAGTCCTAGAAAGCTTTTAATTTCTGTCGTTGTCTGGGGTAAGGGGTAGTTTAAGATGGCTTTAATTTTGTCATTATTTGGTTTAAGTCCGTCACTTGTTATTGTATGTCCTAGGTAAAGCACTTCTTTACGTAGAAACTCTGATTTGTCTAGTTGTACCTTTAAGTTTGTCTGTCTTAGTCTGTCAAATACAGTTCTTAATTTCTCTACGTGTTCTTGTAAGCTAACTGAATAGACGATTATGTCATCTAGATAAACTAAGCAGTGGATGCCTTGTAAACCTCTAAGTACGTTATCTATTGCTCTTTGAAAAGTTGCAGGTGCAGTTTTAAGTCCAAAAGGCATACGTGTAAATTCAAAATGTCCTGCATTGGTACTAAATGCTGTCTTCTGTCTATCTTCTGTTTTAACTTCAATTTGGTGATATCCACTTGCTAAATCAAGGGTAGTAATATAAGAGCTTCTTCCTAATTTATCAAATAAGTCAGTTATGTTAGGTAATGGGTATTTGTCGTCAACAGTTATTTCATTTAATTTTCTATAGTCAATTACTAAACGGTATTTTTTTTCATTACTAGCGTCAAGTTTTTTTGGAACTAGGTGGACAGGGGCACTCCAAGGAGAGTGGGAAGGAACAATTATATTATTTTCTATCATTTTCTCTACTTGTTTATTAATTTCGTTATTAATAACATGGGGTTGTCTGTAAGGTCGTACATAAATGGGATCTTCGTTGTGAGTTCTGATTTGATGTTTAACTTCGTTAGTAAAGGTTAAGGGTAGTTTATCGCAATGAAAAATATCTTTATATTCTATACAGAGTTGTCGTATAGATTTCTTTTCTTCTGAGTTCATGTGTTGTAACCTTAGTTTTGTCAAGTTTTCAGTGAGTATTTGGTCTATTTCTAAGTCATTAGTGTCATCTAATTTATTAATATGGCATTTACTTGGGTTATATTTTGTCACTATAAAGGGACTAGTGATAGTCAAAGTCAGTTCTGTCTCAAGGGTATTTTGAATAATTGTAGTAGCATATCCATTTATACAGTTTACTAAAGCAGTAGGCATTCTAACACCATCACAAAATTGTTTGAAATTTAAAATAGCATTGCCATTTCTTAAGCTTGTTGGTAACTTTACTCTCTGTTCACAACGTCGGTCTAAATGAATAACATTAGTGGGGTTGTAAATGATAGGTATTGATGTGGTATTAGTATAAAGGATTTCATTTTTCATGTCTATTGTAGCATCTAATTGTTTTAAAAGGTCACTTCCTATTAATCCGTCGTATCGTCCGTCTACGTCATATATATAAAATTTATGAGTTTCAGGATTGTGAAAGGTATGAAATAAGGGGATGATGATAACTTCATCATGTCTACTAGAAGCATGGGTGCTAATTACTTCAAATGGTTCCTGGTATTTAAATTCATTAAAATATTCTTTTACTTTATTTGGACTGATAAATGATCTTGAACTTCCTGTATCTATCATGAAGTTAGCATTAATTTCAGGGATGTAAATATAGGGCAATTTTAAAGAGTTACAGTTTAAATGTATTATCTCGGGACATGGTAAGGGGTATCTATGTGAAAATTTTCAAGTTGTTCTACGGTCTCGTCATGATTTGTCATCTTATGCGTATTTTCAATAGTCGGGTCACTATGGTCGTCGTAATAGTCGCTACTGTTATAACTTTCAATTTCAGGTTCGATTTGCTGAACTAAGTGTTCGTTCAGGCGGAAACCTTGTGGTTTCATAGGTGGAGCTGTTCTCATGCTCACATCCGTATTATGTGTTGGTCGTTGGTTACCAAAAGGGTGTTGGCCTTGATTTTGATTAAATGTAGGTCTACTATATCCATTTTGATTAAATTGGGGTTTATATCCAATTTGATTTTGAGTAAATTGGGGCCTATATCCATTTTGATTTTGAGTAAAATGGTTTTGTAAGGGTAGCTTAGTTTGGTTACTAGGGGTGATACCAAATTTAAATTTAGATGATTGCTGTGGTATAGTTCTTTGGAATGGAAGAGGTTTAAATGGGGGTTGTTGCTGATTTTTAAAATGTGAAGGATAATTATTTGATTTCATAGTATTGAAAAATGGTTTCATCATATTCCTTTCTAGATAAGGGTTAGATGATATTGCAGAATTAGATTGGGGGTGCTTCATCATTTTATTTCTTGAGTTATATTGGTGCATGAAATTAACTTCCTCTAATACTATACTTAACGCTTTTTCTAGTGAGTTGCATGATTTTAAGCGTACTATCCTTAATAAATCTTCAGGTAAATTATATAAAAATACATTCATAGCTAAATTATCGTATATCGTGATTTTACTTTCTCGTAAGCTTATATTTGTTAATAAATTTACTTTAGCAATTAATGTGCTTTTGGTATGCTGAATTCTATTACAAAAATCTAGATAAGATTCGCTATTTTTAATTTTCAAAGTTTCTAATTCTATAGCTATACATTCTTCTGAACGCGGATCACCGAAATGTTGTTCTAATGCTGATTTAAGACTGTTCCACGTAATTAAATCTTGTCGTTCGCTTATTAAACTAGCCGCTCTACCTATTAATTTAGAAGTTATTATGTGAAAAAGATATAAATCTTGTGCTGGATTATTTTCAACTACACAAGTTTGGATTACGTATTCACATTTACGAATAAAAAGGGATAATAATTTTTCATCTCCATCAAACTTAGGGATAATGTTGCTGATTTCTACGGGAATTTTCACTATATTTTCCATTGTCACTAACTATAGTACACACAATTTAATATAATAAAATATTTTAATATAATTAATATATTTTTACGAATTGTACTATTCGAATTAATTTTTTTTTATATATTCAATTATAATTATTAATTAAATTATAATATTGATTCAAATATGAATTATAACTTTATTTCACTTCGATATTATTTCATTACTTTATAAAAACACTTAAAACAAACGTCAAAGAAATATCTAAGAACCTTTTTAATTTTTAAAAGGAATCTACAATTAAGTTGACACATATATCTAGGGTTGATTAGGAAATGAATAGATAGGAATAGCTTTAGGGTCTACTCACCAAATCATTTCCCTCGTGAGCCTGAAGGTAGCAGTGTCTTCAACAGCCAGACGCTCGTTCACGTAATATGACAAATTTATTTATCTGGTTCGGATTCCGGGAATTACGCTTGAAAACGTACGTCGCGGTAATTTTCTTTTATTTTCCGGACGCGGAATCCTACCGGCTGCGCCAGTCAAGTTCCCTACGCAGCGAATGGCTTTTTAAAAAAAGATTTTATTTTAATTAAGATGGTATTTAATTAACAAGTTACCACTTAGACTACCTTAAACAGACTAAACTTAATATTAATTTTATAAGCTAATACGGGTGGGAGCAGACCACCCAGTAGAGTTATTCGCATTGTCCAGTTACTTAGAATATTGGCTTCCCATGGGTGGTAGACGCTAACTCAGCGGAGCCACCTGGCTGGCGACTAATGGAATGTGTCAGCTCAGCGCTTTGGGGCGACGTAACTACCTACATGTAAAAAAATAATAACAATAGTAATAATAAACTATTACTACCCTACTATTCTATTACTTCGAGTAAAAGGAAGTCAAATATTCAACTTACTTTTTTCACAATTTGTTAGGAAAGCGTTCTAAACGGCTATATATTTAATCCTCTATTGCCAATAGAAAGTGATTTTACCTTTTTAAACACACGTGTAGTTAAAATTACTTAAATAGACCCATAACTATTTTATTTCTTAATTTGAACTTCTTCTCTACTATATATTTTTTATCATTCCGGTCATAAATCTGTTTTCTGTGTTCGTTATTCGATACTTCTATCCCTACCATATTTTTTATCCGGTTGAGTGCACTTTTGCCGTTCGTTTTACGTAACAAATAATCCGAATTGTTCATTTTGTGTATCAAAGTTTTACTCTAGCTAAAAAATTAGAATTTCAAAATTGTAATTCATATGATGAACATGTCTAAAGTACATAATCTAATAACATGGGTCTTTACAGATATAAGGTTGATAAATTATGAATACCTACTTGTTAATACCTAATAGTAATAATGAGTGGTAGACAGAAATTTAATAGATTTTCCTTACAAAGTATACAACATATAATATTTGATCATTGTAAATAAAAAACTGGTATAAAATGTTTTAAATACATAACTTAACTAAAAACACATTAAAACAATTATGGTGATGCATGACTTACATTTATTTTCTTCTTTTATATGTATACACACACACATATATATATGCACGTATATACAAGCATTTATGTAACCATAATGTCAATGTGAAAAAATAATTGAATCAATGCTCATTATCGTATTTAGACATCAAAGATTTGTCATATTTTTATTTGTATCTGATACTAGCTGAACCGGCGAACTTTGTACCGCCTTAGCGTTGCAATGATGCACTACTTTATTTTGTATAACTGACCTATCTTAGGTATGAGTACCTATTCAATTTGAACTGAATCCTCCATATAAAAATGAATCCATAATTCCCTGGTCTCGCTGTTCCTGAAAATGACTTTACTAATTTTTAATTAAATAAAAAACAAAATATATATTTTCATAATAGTGTTTATTTCTTAGGATTCCATAATTTCACTAATATTTTTACAAATCGCTATTGAACAACTTTGCATTTTTATTTAAACACTAAGCTCAATACGATGCTCTTTCATCAATATAATCTATGGCTGTGAATGACATTGACATTTGTTACTCGCGTTTTTTAAAATATGCAAAATTAAATGTACATTTTTCAATATTTCTGAGAGATTTTCTTAATATTTTTTTCCGTAAGAACCTTCTCCTAATAATAACAAATACAACAAAAAAAGAATTAGTGAAATCGGTCCAGCCATTCACGGGTGATGCCGTGACCAAGGAAAACGGTTTTCATTTTTATTTATATAGATAATAACCTTTTTTTTTTATTATTATTTTGTATCTATAACGATCTCTGGAAGACTACTTCAGCGTTAGATTTGATATAATAAGCAGATTTAAAATTAGTTTTAAGAAATATTTATATAGTCCGGGGTGAGAATTGATCTAAGTGTTTAACAGACCGAAACTTATACCGATAAGCCAATTTTATTTAATAACAATACGGCTTACTGATTTCATTGAGCAGTTGAGTAGAAAATTGCAAAGAATAAGACTGATTTTTACAATATAATATTTAATGAACTGTGTAGTATTTTGTTGGCTATTGAATGATAAGAAATTGTTAAATTTTATTGAAGAAAATAATATTTTACAATGAATGAATAAATCGAGCATAAATTATCTATATTTATCAAATTAGCTTTATTGACAATTCGAAACTTTATTTGAAACTTTATTATAATAAATACCCTCAGAGAGAAAATTGTGTTATCCCTATACAAGCATATATTATTACGTAAAAGATATGGAAGTAAAACTGTTTGGTAATCATAAAATAAGATCGTGTTTATTTTGCAAGATGTAAATGAATTATTAAAAGGAATTATTTATTCTATTATGAGAACTTTGACGAAAATATGTTGGTGTAATATTTTTTTCTACTAGTAGGGTTTTATCTGCAATACTTAGATATGTATATGTTTTATTAGTCGTTTTTACTATAAGTAAAGTATCCTTAAAGGGAGATTAAGTTAATTATTAAATATATGTTATCAAACTATTTAAAAATAAAATTAAATAAGATTAATAAATATCACCATATCCGTTCATATCCGTTATTATCATAAAAGAGGTTTTCAGTCAGTCATTATTGTTTAAAATTAAAGTTATTTAGTTATAGGCTAAATAATACAAAGTGCTCGGTAGATTTAATAGGTATTTATGTTTGTCTGATCATCAATATTTTGCGTTCTGTATGTTAATTTAAAAAGTCGAGAAGTCTTATCTTCAAATGAATTCGAGAATCAATAAGGAAGAACATTCCAATATAAACTGAAAGTATTATGCAAATAGCGAATTTATTAATGGAGTGCAAAAATTCATTTTATCACCAAATATCGTGAGAAGAAGGAAAATGTATATCTTTGTTTTAAGAAGTACTATTATGACTTCAAATAACTGTAAGATTGATAACTATAACATGAGCCTTACAATATTGACTAAAATCAATTCATATAATTTTATATTAAAAAAAATGGATCATTAAAAACAAAAGATATTTAGAAAATAACATGTTTCATAAATCTAAGACTTTATTGCACTACTGTTACCTGACAAATTCACTAAGAAACCTTTTAGAATGCAGTGACCTCACTAACTGAGAAGTAGGTAAGGGCTTTCACTACGAATATTGACATTAATTCCAGCCCTTAGGTTGTAAGTCGTCCGTTAGAGATTGTGAAAGAGGTCAGTATAATTTAGGTGTGCAAATTTTTATATACTTTTACGTACATTACACACTTTCGTACCAGTTGCTTATTAAACATCTTCAAACTTATAATTATTGAATTAATACATAATAAACTTTGCTATGTTGTATATTTTGTTAGAAATCTATACTTTTAAAATTCTGGTTAGTTCAATTAATCGGAGAATGTTCTGTGCAATACTTTGTTTGTAATGACTGATGTTATTAGATTAGTCTTATTATTTTTTTTATCAAATATAATTTATTAATTATTATACGATTGTTTATCGAATAAATTACTATCTAATAACTGAGAAATTCACAAAATGAAGAAGCATATTAAAAAAGTGGCTAAAAAAGTAAAAAAACGAAAATGCTAAAATAGTTAAATCTTTATAAAACTGAGTAATATTTTTTTACACTTTTATGATACCGGAAATTCGGGATTATCTATTGCTAATCACGGAAACCCTAAATAGATCCGGTATAGTAGGCAGGTAATACAAAATTATGTACTATATCAAACACTGCGTTTTAATTCTGTTTTTCTCAATAAACAAATATAAATAAACTTTCATAAATTTCGGCATGATTACTCATTAATAATAAAATAATTCATATTTATAACATATCTGACATACTTTATTTATTTTTTTGTTTTTGTAAGATATTCATATTTTTGAATATGGTTTTCTTCTTTTAATCAAAATGTGTTTAATAATAATCATAACATGTATTAAATAAAAGAAAAACTTTTACTAAGTAATTGAAGATTTGTCATAAAAAAATCTTATTTAAAATTTCAGTATAAATTTATCTTTCAAATTGTTAGAATTATTTAAAGATATCTTTCTATCTAGCTATCTAACTTTCTTTCTATCTAACTTTCTTTAAAATGTGTTAATAATCCTGAGGTTTACTGGACTTGAATACGGCCGGGATTCCAAGAGATACAGAGATCTTTTATAACATTTTAGTTTTGGTATATTTTTCCACTTTATAATATTTTTATAAGTAAGAGATGAATTTAGATTCAGGATATTTTAAATTTGACCTTTCATTTTGTGCATCGGCTTTAGGTTCAAATTGAATATTAAGTTGTTTTTTAAACACCAGCTCGTGAAATTGAAAAACTTTTAACGCGGCAGTCGAGTCTATGATGAAAAAAAAAGGTTTTATCTCACGGGAATATGAATGAAATATACAATACTGCATTATTTTTATTTGTATAAGTCTATTGTAGTCTTTGTGACATACTTAATGTTCGAAATATATAAGAGTATAAATAGAAAATTTAATACTACACCCAGAATCGCAATCATAAAACTCATAAAGATATTTATTTCTAGCACCTAAATATTAATTAACTAGCAAAATTATTAGAAGTTTTGGTTTGTTTCTCTCTAATGTGAGACTCTTCAGCAATACTTAAACATTTCAAATAGTTAAGGCACTATAGTATGACATGAGAGTCTTATATTTGATAGCACTTTAGATTATTTATTGGACAAGTTCGATAAAAGTTCGCCTCATTGCTTTAGAACTATTATAAGTTTAAATTTAAAGAACAAAGTTTTGATTTCACCTCAAGGTCAAAGGCTTTCCGTGATATAATCTAGAAGACATTAACAGTCTTAACACTGAATTAAATAGTTCATATATCTGTTCTTTACAGGTAAGTATTTAATCTACAAAATAATGTGTTTTGTATTAAACTATAACATGATATCTGACACGCAGAGAGTGCTTTTTATTTACGGAATTGATATTTAAGATGTTCGGAACATTCTCTAGGTATAAATCTTGATTTGTTTTTTTGATTCAATTCCTTTTTATTGTTTATTAATATTATTATTATAATGGTTAGGAACCATTAAAAACGTGTGCATTTCAACTTCTTTTATAAATAAAGTGAACCGAAAATCAAAATAAAGACAACAATTTTAATTATATAACAAAGTAAGAGGCAGTTTTTTTTCAAACAAACCTGTCATTCATTGACATCTCACAGCTCTTAACAGAACCTTATTGAAGCTGTCTATTGTCCACAGTACATAATATATAAAGCTCAGGAGCTCTCAGGAGAAGATAATGACAATCATTGCTCGGTCGCTCCTCTTTGAAGTGGAAATTTTTCCACCTTACTCTAATTATGATCCTGACAAAGAATAACGATTTTATTAGTACTTTTCTTCTCCGTTCCACCTTTGTCATCTTGTTTGCTTACCCACTTACAGGTTCCTTATAATTTATTAGTACCTTAGAATTATGGACGTAGTTATTTTATTAAAATTAATAATATATAGTCTTGAATTGTTATTCTGAACACTAACAAACTGTTAGCTTTAAATATAAATATTCAAAACGAGATATCATGCAAATAAAATTAATCAAATATAAGAAACAAAGTAATACTAAAAGTCAAACAAAGTTAGAATACAATAGATTTATGTATTTTCTAAATAATTTTTTAAATTTAACTTACTTTTATTTATTAACTTTACTAATGCATCTTTGGTTTGTGATAGATAAATTAGTTTTATAGTTTAAAATTGTATTATTAATTGCGTCTTCCGAATTTATTTTACGATTAATGAGTTCCAGATAATTATTGTAACCTCAGAGAAGAATAAAAACTAAATTCTTCTCTTAACTATAATCTTTTAAATCCTGATATCCTGATAGTGCACTAAAACAAGATATATTTCATTACTCTGTAGTATGTAAAGTCAATCCAACACATTTCAATGAAGACCGTTATTAGCAATGCAATTTAAGACGGCTGGATGTTGACATAACCAGATAGAACTCGGTCAACATTTACGCTGAAACACGAGGGTCAACCGTGACAACTAATGATTCGCATCTAAACTTCTCCTTACTTAATAGTTTAGTTTTAACTTAACGAGACGGTACACATTACAGACATTGGCAAAACTAAATGAAGAATTTTTAAGTTTTTCAGCACCATCTTCCCTATTACTCCATTAAAGAAAATATATTATACCTACATGTAAAAAATAATAAACAGTTTTAGAAATAGTACGTATAACGTTTTAAAACTATTACTAACCTACTATCCTATTGCTTTCAGTAAAGGGAAGTCAAATATTCAACTTACTTTTTTCTCAATTTGTTAGGAAAACGTTCTAAACGGCTATATATTTAATCCTCCATTGCCAAGGGAAAGTGATTTAAACTTTTTTAAACACACGTGTAATTAAAATTACGTGATTATTATAACAGATTAACTTAATTTAACTATTTCTTAATTTTAACTTATTGTCTACTATTTTTTTTATCATTCCGGCCATAAATCTGTTTTCTGTGTTCGTTATTCGAAACTTCTATCCCTATCATATTTTTTATTTGGTTGAATGCACTTTTGCCGTTCGTTTTACGTAACAAATAATCCGAAATGTTCATTTTGTGTATCAAAGTTTTACTCTAATTAAAAAATTACAATTTCAAAATTGTAATTCATATGATGAACATGTCTAAAGTACATAATCTAATAACATGGGTCTTTACAGATATAAGGTTGATAAATTATGAATACCTACTTGTTAATACCTAATAGTAATAATGAGTGGTAGACAGAAATTTAATAGATTTTCCTTACAAAGTACAACATATACTATTTGATCATTGTAAATAAACAGCTGGTATAAAATGTTTTAAATATATTACTTGACCAAAAATACATTAAAACAATTATGGTGATGCATGGCTTACATTTATTTTCTTCTTATATATGTATACACACACACACACACATTTATGCAGGTATAAACATGCATGTATGTAACCATGATGTTAATGTTAAAAAAATAATTGAATCAATGCTCGTATCGTATTTAGACATCAAAAAGGAACAGATTTATCATATTTTTATTTATATCTGATATGATAACCTTGATCTCTGCAAGACTACTTTAACGTTAGATTTAATATAATAAGCAAGTTTAAAATTAGTTTTAAAAAATATTTATATAGTCCGGGGTGAGAATTGATCTAAGTGTTTAACAGACCGAAACTTATACCGATAAGCCAATTTTATTTAAAAACAATACGTCTTACTGATTTTATTGAACAGTTGAGTAAAAAATTGCAAAGAATAAGACTGATTTTTACAATATAATATTTAATGAACTGTGTATTATTTTGTTGGCTATTGAATGATAAGAAAATGTTCAATTTTATTAAAGAAAATAATATTTTACAACAAATGAATAAATCGTGCATAAATTATCTATATTTATCAAATTACCTTTATTGACAATTTGAAACTTTGTTATAATGCCATACCCTCAGAGAGAAAATTGTGTTATCCCTATACAAGCATATAATTCTTTTTGGTAATTATAAAATAAAATCGTTGTTTATTTTTACAAGATGTAAATGAATTATTAAAAGGAATTATTTACTCTATTATGAGAACTTTGACGAGAATATCTTAGTGTCTATTCGAAAACTAAATATGATTGTCACTTAAAATGATTCGTTTAAGAATTTATATATTTTTTTCTATTAGTAGTTAATTATTAAATATATGTAATCAAACTATTTAAAAATAAAATTAATTAAGATTAATAAATATCACCATATCCGTTCATATCCGTTATTATCATAAAAGAGGTTTTCAGTCAGTCATTATTGTTTAAAATTAAAGTTATTTAGTTATTGGCTAAATAATACAAAGTACCTACTCGGTAGATTTAATAAGTATTTATGTTTGTCTGATCATCAATATTTTTACGTTCTGTATGTTAATTTTAATAAGTCGAGAAGTCTTCTCTTGAAATGAATTCGAGAATCAATAAGGAAGAACATTCCAATATAAACTGAAAGTATTATGCAAATAGCGAATTTATTAATGGAGTGCTGAAATTCATTTAATCACCAAATGTCTTGAGAATGAGGAAATCGTCTTTGTTTTAAGAAGTACTATCCTAAAAAATATTATGACTTCAAATAACTGTAAGATTGATAACTATAACATGAGCCTTACAATATTGACTAAAATCAATTCATATAATTTTATATTAAAAAAAATGGATCATTAAAAATAAAAGATTTTAAAAAATTACATGTTCCATAAATCTAAGACTTTATTGCACTACTGTTACTTGACAAATACACTAAGAAACCTTTTAGAATGCAGTGACCTATCTAACTGAGAAGTAGGTAAGGGCTTTCACTACGAGTATTGACATAAATTCCAGCCCTTAGGTTGTAAGTCGTCCGTTAGAGATCGTGAAAGAGGTCAGTATAATTTAGGTGTGCAAATTTTTATTCATTTTTACGTACATTACACACTTTCGTATCAGTTGCTTATTAAATATCTTCAACCTTATAATTATGGAATTTAACCCATAATAAACTTTGGTATGTTGTATATTTTGTTTGAAATCTATACTTCTAAAATTCTGGTTAGTTCAATTAATCGGAGAATATTCTTTGAAATACTTTGTTAAAATTGACTCTGTAATGACTGATGTTATTAGGTTAGTCATATTATTTTTCTATCAAATATAATTTTAATTCATTTATTGATTATTAAACGATTGTTTATCGAAGAAATTACTATCTAATAACTGTCTAATAATCACAAAATGAAAAAGCATATTAAAAAAAGTGGCTAAAAAAGTAAAAAAACGAAAATGCTAAAATAGTTAAATCTTTATAAAACTGAGTAATAGAAAGTTATCTTTCCATGTAAAATACTATTTATTTTAGAATACTTTATATTTATTTATTACTAGCTTTTGCCCGCGGCTTTGCACGCCTTAAATTCGTAGTTAAACAATTCCCACTTCCTTTTTTTTTGTATTGATTTCTATATGACTTATTTTTAGTGATAGGATCAAAATTACGACATCGGCAGAAATCGGTCACTGTCAAAAGTAGGTATATTTAAAGTTTTTAGTAAGGATACAATATTAGGTGCAGTAATTATTTTTATACCTCTCTTGTTTTTACTTAAACGTCCATTTAAATACTTCTTAAACAGAGTACTTAATAACCATTTTAACCATATATCACTTAAACATAATCAAAATATTACCATGTAAACTTGAGGAATTCTGAGCTACATAATCGATGTTATTTTCACCATCAACTTGCAGGTCTAGTTTTATAAAAAAAAATCTATTTTAAATGATAAACATTGAATTAGCTATAAGAATATCTCGCGGAGTTCAACCAGCGTTTGCATTGTAAGCGCAAACAAAAGTGTTTGTTTACGACTTCGCATTAGAAATGTTTAAATTATCAGTGGTTCTCTAATATATTAAGCATGTTATTACACATATAAAACTTCCTCTTGCGTCATTCTATCTATTAAAAAAAACTGCCTCATAATCCGTTGTGTAGTTTTAAAGATACATACATACAGACATAGGGACAAACGCGTAAAGCGATTTTGCTTTATAATATGTAACTTGCTGTGCGTGCGACTTCGTACGCGTAGTTTTTGATTTTGATAAAAAGTACCCTTTGTACTTACTAATGTATGGAAAAACTATAAACCTTCAAACCGGTAAGAAGCAATGGTACGACAATAAGAGATTATTAACTTCTTTATTTGTTAACCAATTGTTAAAAAAAAAACAAAATATGTATAATGAATAATGTTGAATCCCGTGACTATATATTCCCGAAAACTGCGTCTAAATCGACTAATCTGTTTCTGAGATTAGCGTGCACAAACATACTGAATGTCGATTCAGACGAACAGACAATATGAAAAAAACATTGTTTTGGGTTCTCTTGCTTATATAAAGGTTGAAAAATTTTTTTTTCGTGTTATATGAACAACTAAAAGATAAACCGATAAGCAGACAAAGATTTTAAAAATGTTGAAAATGGATTCTGTTAGTTATTACTTTAAATCCTGTTATATTTTTTAAATATTTTTTTGTACAAAGACTACTCCTCTATAGATTTATTACATGTATAGAATAAGATTTTCATAGTACTTATTACGTGATTGACATAAATAGTCATAACTTTTTTATTTCTTAACCGATTTAGATGAAATAAACACTAAATGTTAAGTGAAGACTGTGATAATAAATTTCTGAAAACCGCATTCAAATTGGTTAAGCCGTTTCTGAGATTAGAGTGCACAAACATACAGACATACAGACATACAGACCTACAGACATACAGACATACAGACAAACAGACAAACTGAAAAACCATTGTTTTGGGTTCTCCTGCTTTTATAAAGCCCTCCTATGATGTTTTTTTTTTTGATTCCATGTACAGGAATGGCTCAGTGACGATTTTATTATATGTATAGATTACTACTATATATTTTAAGTTCGTATGTTAATATGGTTTTAGATAAGAAAGTTGGCATGGGTGTGCACTAAAAATGGTAGTAATTTATTACATTTTTTTCACAGGTCTACTAGAAAGATCTCATATTTAAATAAGCAATGCCTGCTTAAAAACTCTTTTAAAATAATTATACCTTACATATATTCTGTGTGAACTTAAATGTCCCACAAATAAACAAAATACTCATGACTTCATTTAAGTCACTTTTCTAAAATATTGACGTAATCTTTACAAATCTATTCAGAGAGATAAGATGCGAATACTGATGGATTCTTATAAAACACTTTTCATACATAAAAACATATTAAAATAGTAGTAAGTTTCAAGTTAAATATCACTTTTATATTTTTTTTAAAACTCATTATTTTTTATTAGGACGATCATTTCATATATTATTGAGCTGTAAGCTTGATGTTCGGTATCATCACTTATTCGTGACTAACTCTGCTTTTAGTGTTGGTAATGTCAGCAATGTATAGCATCTCGTTATGTTAGAAGTAAAATATTCAGGAAAGAGAAGTTT
Source organism: Napeogenes sylphis (assembly GCA_959347405.1). Classification (NCBI taxonomy): domain Eukaryota; kingdom Metazoa; phylum Arthropoda; class Insecta; order Lepidoptera; family Nymphalidae; genus Napeogenes; species Napeogenes sylphis. The sequence goes on along the minus strand of OY365788.1, from coordinate 19,528,817 downwards.
GGCTGAGAATCATTAGTTACCATGGTAACCGTGGTTGTCATTAATTACCATGGTAACCACGGTCAACCATGGTTGACCGTCGTGTTTTAGCGCTAATGTTGACTGAGTTCCACTATTTGGTTATGGCAACATCCGACAGTTTTAGTTCTTAATTGCATTGCTAATTACGGTCTCGATTTAAGTGTGTTGGTTTGTTTGATTGATGTATTGGATGTATGATGTTTTACATATAATAGACTTTTTTTATGAACCTCACGGTTTATAATAAACATAGTTACGTCAACATAAATTAATGATATTAATTTCGGTGTAATTCCTGATCCCTGGAAATATTTAAATTTATTGAATTTACAGGAATTATTTTTATATTTTATACTATATGGAATATAATCCTGTATGGAATTTGAGAAACAATCACTGCCAATATGGTTCCTTTTGTTTAGTTACTGTAATATTGGGATTAAGAAATTCAGTACATTATACTGGTACTATAATTTTCGGTGAAGCTAACATCTCATCTACCCAGGCTTCACCGAAAATTATGCTATTAGATACAAATAAAACCACATTCGAATAGTATTTCTCGATATGGACATATTTAAATAAAGAAATAAATCTACAGCTTTATAAATTATTATAGATGAATAATGTTATTCCTGTTTGTTAGTTCCTAAAACATTTGTAAGCTCAAAACGCTAATGTTAGTTATTGACATAAGAACAAATGCAAAAGATCATAAGCTATTCTATTGCAAAAGGTAAATAAATAAAGTAAATATTAAATATAAATAAAATGTTAAAATAAATATATTAATACATTGAAATAAATTTAAAGATCGACTTGAGGTGCCAATGACAAGGAAGAAAAAGTTTTCTCAAGAGTACAAAAAGATTTCAAGAAATTTGAAATATTTTAAAGTAAATAACAGCTATCTTCTACTTCCAAATGTAACTGTACGTACATAAAGGTAAATATATTATGTTATTACAAAAGGCGGTGCAAAATCGCTAACGTTAAGTTTGCTGCAGATAGTTAATTATTTACAAAAACTTACAACTAGAATGAGGTTTACACTTTGTAAAAATATCTCTATTTGTAATAGTAATTGCTATTTTATTTATTTTTTAATATGAAAACAATTTACAATTCTTTCGTGAAATTCTATTTTATATAGTGGTATACATTCAGACAGTGATATATAGTGGTATACATTCAGACATGACTGAAAAATTGTTTCAAGTAGGTTTTAGTTTTAATAATTGTGAACGTTGGGAACAATTCGCATATTTTAATGAAACATAATTCCTTTCTGTTTGAGAGGTACCTATAAGATTTGAATCGTTGCAACTAATAAGGTTGAATTCCTCAAAGTTAGTTAGTTTAGTTGTCGCTTGAGAGAGAATCGAGTTTACACTGTTAAATATACTTCGTAGATTACTTGAATAGTTGGATACAGTATCAAAGTTTAGTACTATTATGCAGTTTGGAATTAGAAAACAAGCTCAATTAACTTACTTAAAGACTAACTTACTTAGCCATAGCCTGAAGTGCTATAAGCAAGCAAATAAAAAAATGAACTTAAGAAGATTAGTAATCATATTATTTCTTATATTACATACCTACAAACATATACTATAGTGAAGTATTGCCAAAAATTTAAAAATAGTTTTCTTCTTAATAGTAAGTACACACATCGCTACCAAATATATAATGTTCGCATATTTACAGGCTTTAAGAAGCCGTTATAACATATTTTTTTTCTTTTTTTTCAGCCAAGAATGCTAAAAAACCTTTTCAAGTACAGGTCATTAGAATGAAACAACTTGTGCAGGATCTTTAAGAGTCTTGAAAATTATACAAGACAATACATTCTTGATACACTTCAGTTACCACAATGCTATTTTATAAATTCCATTCCAATAAAAATATAGATGAAATGGTAATAAATTGATTTTTCTAATATTAAACTGCGTTCTTAATGAAATCGCTAAAAAACTTTAATATTTATGGCCATAGAAGTTATTATTCATATTGTTAGTTATAATTAATGGTTTTTGAAATTGGAAGCTTTTGAACAATTAACGAGAAAAAGCAATTAAATTTGGTACCTTATTTATGAGAGGCTCTATACTTATAAATGTCTGTCGATCGGTTGTCTTTTGTTCCTGAGCGAAAAGAAAACCTATGTATTTCGTTATATAACTAAAATGAATATTATTCACCATGTATACATTTTTTTGTAATGATTTTCTTATAACGGTTCATTAATTACCGGACCGCTTAAAACAAGGAGCTTTTGATAATAAATTTAGTCATTAAAATGGCGACCAAACTTTTTAAAGTCGGTATTTATTATTTCATATATCTCGTTCCAATCTACGAAGTAGTTTATAACATTTTTTCTTAGTTATTTGAATATATAATAAAAAAAACTGCATTAAAAGACATACATTACTTAAGATGATTTACTATCAACGAATAAAATAAAATAAAAACAAATGTTAAGTGGATTTTTCTATTGAATTTATAATTTTTGTAAGAATATGTACTCGACACATTCTTATCAAAATTACATACTTTTAATTTATGATCATTAAAACGTTTAGAAAAGATTTGTTTTAGATTTATTTACTTTGTTATTATGTAATATTGTGTGGGAGCTGTTAACATATCGCTTACCATAATATCAGCTGAAAGCTGAAGATACAGATCGAATATTTTACTATAAAGTGAAATATTTAGTTCATATTCAATAACAAAATACGCTGAATTTCCACGAAGATGCACTTCGTAAGGTTTGCTCTTTTATTGTATATTTAATATAGGAAGGATAAAAGAGTAATGTTTTACTACTGAAATATAGCGAATAGGATAACTGTTTTTAATTAATATCACCACCTAAATATGTTTTCTTTCAAATTGGTAAAATATTTCGTCGTTGGTTCTGTTGTAACGTTAATAGTAAAATGTACATCTAAATACTATGTTCGATATTTTAGATTTGCGTAGTTTTATTGATAAAATAAAACTACCAGGGGACTTTTAGGGGACTGAATCAATGAATTAATGAATGATCAATAGCCGTTCTGTAAAAGACAATTAATTGTATCTTACTGTTAACGCTATATACTATTCTGTTTAACTATCGACCAGGGTTGTAACATTAAAATTTAATAACAAAAAAGAAATACGTAAATGGCATGTATTAATTATGTTTCGTGTATAGTTAGACTTAAATTATAAATCAAGATTTATATCTAAAGAAATGGAACAGCTATAACTACTCTAAATTTATACTTTATAAGCTTATTTAAATAAATCTTATGTGTACATCTGCTTCCGAAACCATTGTTTTTGTCAGTACAAGACACTTGATTAATTCTTTGTTAAAAATGTTAAAATATTTTTAGAAAAAAAAAATAACGTAGATGGCGATGTCATAATAACAATATAAGTTTCTAATAAATTAAGTTTTTGTTAGATTCATTAATCCTATTGGTCATCACATCAACGCAGGCCCGAAAAAATCTTCAATGTAATAAATAATAAGGAAGTTTATGATATAAAAAATATATTATCGAGATAAGAATCAGGGTCTCGAATTTCAGACAAAAAATTCTATTGAATGGGAAATTCCTAGGAAAACAATAATTTAGGAGATGGTATTTCATGACATTCAAATTCTCATGTGAAATAATAGCATTAAGTATGGAATAGAGAAATGAAAATAAAAACCTCGTAATGTTAGGTTTTATTAACTACTCATATTATTATTATACACGTACAAGTGTGTTGTACATGTACATGTGTGCTGTACATGTGTCTTGTACATGAGTGCTGTAGGAAAATGGTTTGTTTTCTCGAACATAATAAACATGTAAGGATTTCGAGCTCATCAGCTAGTTCTAAATTAAAGAAAATTTAAATTTATACTACTTTCAGAGATTATATCCTGCAATATTTAAAATGTAGCATATCTCGAAAATCTCATAGAAAATACCTATTTAAATAATAATAAACCTGACAAACACTAATGTATATTCTTTAACTGTCTGTTTTAATAGAATACTTTTTATCTAAAAGTATTGAAGAAATACATTAGGGTCAGTATACATACACAAGAGATCAAAAGAGAGCATTTAAAAATAAATTACAATAACTAAAGAACAAATAACAAGTCATCTCCGAGTATAAATTTGATTCAATCTTTCGTAAAACTTAAATGTTAACTTAAACGTTTTTTGTCCAAAATCTCAGGTGTAATAAAAATCTCACCGAATTGGATTTTATTTTACACCTGGTTTATTACGAAGACATCAAGTACTTTTATTGCCACTTTATCGGATCGTGTACAACATTTTGTTGTTTATTTTGATTATTTACACGTAAACGTAACGTAACTTAAACGTGAAAAATGCGGGTAGTTCTGAATTGTTGTTCTGGATGTGTTGTACCTATCAGTGATATGGAGGTGCGGACAGGTTAAATAAAATAATAGTTCTGGTATCTCATCGATTAAGAAAATATTTTATAAATATTACTGATTAAGTATATAAAGTATATAAATACTATTACTAATAAATTATTTAAAGACTGTAAAACAGTTCTTTTGTACCAAGCAGTATATCATTTACTGATTTATGATCCTGTGTATGTTATTAATATTTATTCGTTTATAAGTTTTTCGGAGTAAAAGGACTGGATTAAACAAATTAAAATAAAAATCATCACAGGTGTAAAGTTCATAATTTAATAAGTGTAACTACAATACTTAAGGATTTACAGTGACATAGTTTCGAACTTTGTAGCAACAGGTTACGTTATTATAAATAATAGTAATTAACTTCATATCAATATCAGATATTATTTATTTACTAGCTGTGCCTGCGACTTCGTACGCGTAGATTTCGATTTTGATAAAACGTACCCTTTGTATTTACCAATGTATGTAAAAACTATAAACCTTCAAACTGGTAAGCAGCAATGGTACGACAATAAGAAATTATTAACTTCTTTATTTGTTAACGGATTAAAAAAAAAAAACAAAATATAAAGTAAATCCCATGACAATATATTCCCCAAAATTGCATCTAAACCGTTTCTGAGATTAGCATGCACAAATATACAGCCATACAAATGGAAAAAGCATGGTTTTGGGTTCTCTTACTTATATAAAGGTTCCCCTGTATGAATTTTTGAAAAATTTTTTTTTTCGTGTTATGTGCACAACTAAAATACGAACAGATAAACAGATAAAGATTTTAAAAATTCTGAAAATGAATTCTGTTAGTTATCACTTCCCATCCTGGTATATTTTTTAAAATATTTCCAACGTACCAAGACTCCTCCTTTACAGATTTATTACATGTATAGAATGGTACGTGATTGGCATAAATTGACATAACTTTTTGATTTCTTAACCGATTTAGATAAAATAAACACTAAATGTTAAGGAACACTGTGATAATATATTCCTGAAAACCGCATTCCAAATTGGTTATGCCCTTTCTGATATAAACGTGCACAAACATACAGACGTATAGCGTACAGACAATCAGACAAACTGAAAAACCATTGTTTTGGGTTCTCTTGCTCTTATAAAGGCCCCCTATAATGTCTTTTTTTAATATTTTCCATGTACAGAAATGGATCAGTGACAATTGTATTATATGTATTGATTAAAGTATAATTTTTTGGAGATTTTCTTGATGAAGACAATTTTTTTTATATTTTTGTTTTTAATTTACGACCACATATAGTATTATTTTTTCTTAACTCCTCAACCTAGGCCTTATTCTTAAATGCTGGAGTTGTATGTTATTAAAAAAAACTTTTTAATAAACGTATCCTGAGAAACAATTTTATCACTCATTGGACATTATAGTATCATAAAAAATACTTTTTCTTCAAGTCATAGAATATATAAAGTCTTTCAATAATTTACACGTATGTGTATTAATCCACATGTTACACGAATGAACATTGACTAAATTTCACTGTTTGCAAACCGTTTCACGTACCATATCTGATACGTAATGATATATTTACTTGTATAGGGATAATACAATTTTCCTAGTAGAATATTGCGAATAATTCTAATTTAACATAGTTATTTAATTGATGATAGATTTAAGTAATTTAAGGGGAATAGCAATTTTAAGTAATAATACAGGCATCCTTTTTTGTACAAGATAATTATCTAACTGCTGGGATGTAATTTTTCGGAGCAGAAGTGTTTTCTTCAATAACTTGATGTTATTAATTCCTTTCCCATTTAAAAGCCTTTCAAAATGTTTATATATTATGGTCTACTCTTCAATTTATTAATAATAAACTTTAGCAAATACAATTTATAAAAGCCAGATTTCCAACTGCTCATAGATAATTAAAAATGTTTAAATTTATATAAATATAGAATGTAAAAAACCGATACGGGCAGGGATTCGAACCCGCGACTACTGGGAAACCGTCCCGTCGCTCTACCAACTGAGCCACCGTATCGCTGTCCATCTCGGTGAATTAAGCATTCTATATGTGATCGTCTTTATCGGGACGGTGGTGACATCTATTAGGCTTCTTTCGAAAATCCTAACCAATGTTTCTAACTTTGCAGTATAGATAAACACTGAAAAGATGCCACTACCGAAATCAATTTTTGAAAATATCTTTTAAACATGTATAGCCATGTTAAGCTTATTTAAATTTATATAAATATAGAATGTAAAAAACCGATACGGGCAGGGATTCGAACCCGCGACTACTGGGAAACCGTCCCGTCGCTCTACCAACTGAGCCACCGTATCGCTGTCCATCTCGGTGAATTAAGCATTCTATATGTGATCGTCTTTATCGGGACGGTGGTGACATCTATTAGGCTTCTTTCGAAAATCCTAACCAATGTTTCTAACTTTGCAGTATAGATAAACACTGAAAGATGCCACTACCGAAATCAATTTTTGAAAACATCTTTTAAACATGTATAGCCATGTTAAGCTTATTTAAATTTATATAAATATAGAATGTAAAAAACCGATACGGGCAGGGATTCGAACCCGCGACTACTGGGAAACCGTCCCGTCGCTCTACCAACTGAGCCACCGTATCGCTGTCCATCTCGGTGAATTAAGCATTCTATATGTATTATTTGTGTTATATTTTTTAACCGCCCCGTTGGTCGAGTGGTTAGCGCAGACGCCTAACGTGTCACGGCGCAATGGGGCTCGGGTTCGATTCCCGGCGGAGACAGGCATTTATGTGATGAGCATAGATGTCTGTGTTTCTGGGTTTGGTCGTTTATTAAATATATTCTCAGTATTTATATGTGTATTTCTATGTATTTGTATCGTTGTCTAACACCCTTAACACAAGCAAACAATTTGCTTACTTAGGGGTTAGATCAATGTGTGTAATTTGTCCTGATATTATTATTATTATTATTATATTATTATATATATACCACCGTCCCGATAAAGACATTTAATTACTACTACATTTGTCATTAAATTACTATTATATATTAATTAATATGTTGTTTGCGATTTATATATATGACTTACAAAAACATAGCATCTAGGTGGACCTATGATTTTCTATATTTATTGTTAAAAGAAGATAAAGACAAATTGATTGAAACTAAAAGTACTTTACCTATGTCATAATATCTTATGACGAAAAGAATTTGGGGCAGTTTTTTTATTCTTTAGTCTTAACAAATAAAATATAAAACGATACTCACAAGACATTCCTATTATATTATTACCTGATAAAAAAAAACTCACGAGACATTTATTTAGGAAATTCAATATTTGGTAAGTCAGTAAGTATGATAAATTGAAATATAAAACAAATAATACACTTCGTCAAATAATGTTAGGTTTTTTATATACATTAGATTATTTGAAAGAAATTCCCAATAGGCATTATGTTATAGGTAACAACAGTAGGTACATATAAAACCTAACCAAGTGAAATAATAATAAGTATTTCAATTCTGGCTAAAAAGTTTGTTTGAATTTAGTGTAGTATTAGTATTGAATAAGTAGTGTTGGTAGATTTTTTTATAATAAATAAATAAAAAATAAGAATTTCGTCCGCAGGTACTGAGATGCAATAATGCTGGAGAATTCAATTCCAACTCTTATCTCAATCTGAACCACGATATCTACTGATACGGAGAACTATTTTAACTTCTACGATGAAGCTACGAGCGCTACGAGAATAACACGAATAATAATATTGCACAGGTAGGTAAAGTTACTGAAATAATAACTTCATAATCTTAAAAGGTTAGAGCTTACGCATTAAAATAGGCTTTAACTATTTATTCGTTAATAGTAGTAGTGGCCACAATAGGTAACATGTGGATATTCCTCGCTAAACAAATGAGAAATGTCAGAAAAATACTATATGTACTTTATTATTTAATGAAGCGGTCTTCAAAGACGATCCATCTATAGATTTCTAATAGCCTCGTTAATTTACCGACCTTCTCTTGTTAATTTGTGAAAAGCGTTCGAGTTAATTTCAATTTCGCAAACCAATGGTAATAGAAGTGAAATTTAAATAAACATTATTTTAATTGATAGACTAGACACACAATGTGTCTTTTATTAATGACAAACTCGCAATTAATACCAATTATATGTTTAGAAAAACCTGTATTGGTATAAAGTTTTAGCTTTATTTATTTATTTAGGATCAGGGAATTCGTTCCGGGCCCTTTTCCACTTTTCTAATACCGGAAATTCGGGATTGATAACTACGGGGTCCCTAAATAGACCCGGTATAGTAGGCAGGTAATAAAAAAATATGTACTATATCATACACTGCGTTTTAATAATGTTTTTCTCAATAAATAAATATAAATAAACTTTCATTTCTTTCAGCATTATTACCCATTAATAAGAAAATAATTCATATTCATAACATACCTGATATAATTTATTTATTTTTTTGTTTTTGTAAGACAACACGCAACATGTTTTTGAACATGGTTTTCTTCTTTTAATCAAAATGTGTTTAATAATAATCATAACATGTTTTAAAAAAAAGAAAAACTTTAAATTTTAATTTTAAGATTTGTCAAAAAAAAATCTTTTATAAAATTGCAGTATAAATTTATCTTTCAAATTGTTAGAATTATTTAAAGATATCTTTCTATCTAACTATCTAACTTTCTTTAAAATGTGTTAATAATCCTGAGGTTTACTGGACTTGAATACGGCCGGGATTCCAAGAGATACAGAGATTTTGTTTAACATTTTAGTTTTGGTATATTTTTCCACTTTATAATATTTTTATAAATAAGAGATGAATTTAGATTCAGGATATTTTAAAACTCGACCTTTCATTTTGTGCATCGGCTTTAGTTTCAAATTGAATATTAAGTTGTTTTTTAAACACCAACTCGTGAAATTGAAAAACTTCTAACCCGGCAGTCGAGTCTATGATGAAAAAAAGGTTTTATCACATAGGAGTATGAATGAAATTTATAATACTGTATTATTTTTATTTGTGTAACTCTATTGTAGTCTTTATGACATACTTAATGTTCGACATATATAAGATTAAAAATAGAAAATTTAATTCTACACCCAGAATCGCAATCATAAAACTCATAAAGATATTTTTTCTAGCACCTAAATATTAATTACCTAGCAAAATTATTAGAAGTTTTGGTTTGTTTCTCTCTAATGTAAAACTTTTTAGCAATACTCATTTCAAATAGTTAAGGCACTATATTTATTTTATTTATTTATTTATATCTTTTCCATATAGTATGAAACATTACACGAGAGTCTTATATTTGATAGCACTTTAGATTATTTATTGGACAAGTTCGATAAAAGTTCGCCTCATTGCTTTAGAACTATTATAAGTTTAAATTTAAAGAACAAAGTTTTAATTTTACCTCAAGGTCTAAGGCTTTCCGTGACATAATCTAGAAGACATTAACAGTCTTAACAATGAATTAAATAGTTCATATATCTATTGTTCTTTACAGGCAAGTATTTAATCTACAAAATAATGTGTTTTGTATTAAAATATAACATGATATCTGACGCGCAGAGAGTGCTTTTTATTTACGGAATTGATATTAAAGATGTTCGGAACATTCTCTATGTATAAATCTTGATTTGTTTTTTGATTGACTTCTTTCTCATTATATTATTATTATGGTTAGAAACGTGTGCGATTCAACTTCTTTTATAAAATACCGAAAATCGAAATAAAGAAAACAATTAATTATACAACAAAGTAAGAGGCAGTTTTTTTTTCAAACAAACCTGTCATTCATTGACATCTCACAGCTTTTAACAGAACCTTATTGAAGGTGTCTATTGTCCACAGTACAATATATAAAGCTCTGAAGCTCTCAGGAGAAGATAATGACAATCATTGCTCGGTCGCTCCTCTTTGAAGTGGATTTTTTTCCACTTTACTCTAATTATGATCCTGACAAAGAATCACGATTTTATTAGTACTTTTCTTCTCCGTTCCACCTTTGTCATCTTGTTTGCTTACCCACTTACAGGTTATAATTACCTTATAATTTATTAGTACTTAAGAATTATGGACGTAGTTTTGTTATTAAAATTAATAATAAATAGTCTTGACTTGTTATTTTGAACACGAACAAAGTGTTAGCTTCAAATATAAGTGTTAGATGCAAATAAAAACTTTTACTAAGTTTTAATTTTAAGATTTGTCAAAAAAAAATCTTTTATAAAATTGCAGTATAAATTTATCTTTCAAATTGTTAGAATTATTTAAAGATATCTTTCTATCTAACTATCTAACTTTCTTTAAAATGTGTTAATAATCCTGAGGTTTACTGGACTTGAATACGGCCGGGATTCCAAGAGATACAGAGATTTTGTATAACATTTTAGTTTTGGTATATTTTTCCACTTTATAATATTTTTATAAATAAGAGATGAATTTAGATTCAGGATATTTTAAAACTCGACCTTTCATTTTGTGCATCGGCTTTAGTTTCAAATTGAATATTAAGTTGTTTTTTAAACACCAGCTCGTGAAATTGAAAAACTTCTAACCCGGCTGTCGAGTCTATGATGAAAAAAAGGTTTTATCACATAGGAGTATGAATGAAATTTATAATACTGTATTATTTTTATTTGTGTAACTCTATTGTAGTCTTTATGACATACTTAATGTTCGACATATATAAGATTATAAATAGAAAATTTAATTCTACACCCAGAATCGCAATCATAAAACTCATAAAGATATTTTTTTCTAGTACCTAAATATTAATTACCTAGCAAAATTATTAGAAGTTTTGGTTTGTTTCTCTCTAATGTAAAACTTTTTAGCAATACTCATTTCAAATAGTTAAGGCACTATATTTATTTTATTTATTTATTTATATCTTTTCCATATAGTATGAAACATTACACGAGAGTCTTATATTTGATAGCACTTTAGATTATTTATTGGACAAGTTCGATAAAAGTTCGCCTCATTGCTTTAGAACTATTATAAGTTTAAATTTAAAGAACAAAGTTTTAATTTTACCTCAAGGTCTAAGGCTTTCCGTGACATAATCTAGAAGACATTAACAGTCTTAACAATGAATTAAATAGTTCATATATCTATTGTTCTTTACAGGCAAGTATTTAATCTACAAAATAATGTGTTTTGTATTAAAATATAACATGATATCTGACGCGCAGAGAGTGCTTTTTATTTACGGAATTGATATTAAAGATGTTCGGAACATTCTCTATGTATAAATCTTGATATGTTTTTTGATTGACTTCTTTCTCATTATATTATTATTATGGTTAGAAACGTGTGCGATTCAACTTCTTTTATAAAATACCGAAAATCGAAATAAAGAAAACAATTAATTATACAACAAAGTAAGAGGCAGTTTTTTTTTCAAACAAACCTGTCATTCATTGACATCTCACAGCTTTTAACAGAACCTTATTGAAGGTGTCTATTGTCCACAGTACAATATATAAAGCTCTGAAGCTCTCAGGAGAAGATAATGACAATCATTGCTCGGTCGCTCCTCTTTGAAGTGGATTTTTTTCCACTTTACTCTAATTATGATCCTGACAAAGAATCACGATTTTATTAGTACTTTTCTTCTCCGTTCCACCTTTGTCATCTTGTTTGCTTACCCACTTACAGGTTATAATTACCTTATAATTTATTAGTACTTAAGAATTATGGACGTAGTTTTGTTATTAAAATTAATAATAAATAGTCTTGACTTGTTATTTTGAACACGAACAAAGTGTTAGCTTCAAATATAAGTGTTAGATGCAAATAAAATTAATCAAATATAAGCAACAAAGGAATATTACCTAAAAAGGAACGAAAAGTCTATCAAAGTTAGAATACAATAGATTTATGTATTTTCTAAATTTAATTTTTCCACTTTATTTATTTTTTCGATTATTAACCTTACCAATACATCTTGGTTTGTAATAGATAAATTAGTTTTATAGTTAAAAATTGTATTATTAATTGCATTCTCGGAATTAATTTTGAAATTTTTATTAATGAGTTCTAAATAATTATCGTAACCTCAGAGGAGAATAAAAACTAAATTCTTCTCTTAACTATAATCTTTTAAATCCTGATATCCTAATAGTGCACTAAAATAAGATATAATTCATTACTCTGTAGTATGTAAAGTCAATCCTACACATTTCAATGGAGACCGTTATTAGCAATGCAATTTAAGACGGCTGGATGTTGACATAACCAGATAGAACTCGGTCAACATTTACGCTGAAACACGAGGGTCAACCGTGACAACTAATGATTTGCTTCTAAACTTCTCCTTACTTAATAGTTTAGTTTTAACTTAACGAGACGGTACACATTGCAGACATTGGCAACACTAAATGAAGAATTTATTAAGTTTTTCAGCACCATCTTCCCTATTACTCTATTAAATAGAAAATATATTATACCTAAATGTAAAAAAATAGTAAACTGTTTTCGAAATAGTATGTATAGCGTTTTGAAACTATTACTAACCTTCTATCCTAATACTTTCAGTAAAAGCAAGTCAAATATTGAACTTACTTTTTTCACAATTTGTTAGGAAAACGTTCTAAACGGCTATATATTTAATCCTCCATTGCCAAGGGAAAGTGATTTAAACTTTTTTAAACACACGTGTCATTAAAATTACGTGATTAATATAGCAGATGAACTTAATTTAACTATTTCTTAATTTTAACTTCTTCTCTACTATATATTTTTTATCATTCCGGTCATAAATCTGTTTTCTTTGATTGTTTTTCGAAACTTCTATCCCTACCATATTTTTTATCCCGTTGAGTGCATTTTTGCCATTCGTTTTACGTAACAAATAATCTGAAATGTTCATTTTGTGTAGAAAAGTTTTACTGTAGCTAAAAAAATACAATTTAAAAATTGTAATTCATATGATGAACATCTCTAAAATACATATTCTGATAACATGGGTCGTTACAGATATAAGTTTCACAAATTATTAATACCTACTTGTTAATACCTAATAGTAACAATGAGTTTCAATGAGTGGTGTACAGTGATGAAATAGATTTTCCTTAAAAAAAAAAACATAATATATACTATTTGATCATTGTAAATAAACAACTGTTATAAAATGTTTTCAATACATAACTAAAAACACATTAAAACAATTATGGTGATGCATGGCTTACATTTATTTTCTTCTTATATATGTATACACACACATATATATATGCACGTATATACAAGCATTTGTGTAACCATGATGTCAATGTGAAAAAATAATTGAATCAATGCTCATTATCGTATTTAGACATCAAAGAGGAATAGATTTATTTGTATTTTATATGAAAGCCTTGATCTCTGCAAGACTGTTTCAGAGCTAAATTTAATATAATAAGCAGGTTTAATATAGTTTTAATAAATATTTATATAGTCCGGGATGAGAATTGATCTAAGTGTTTAACAAACCGAAACTTATGCCGATAAGCCAATTTTATTTAATAACAATATGTCTTACTGATTTTATTGAGCAGTTGAGTAGAAAATTGCAAAGAATAAGACTGATTTTTACAATATAATATTTAATGAACTGTGTATTTTTTTGTTGGCTATTGAATGATAAGAAATTGTTCAATTTTATTAAAGAAAATAATATTTTACAATAAATGAATAAATCGAGCATAAGTTATCTATATTTATCAAATTACCTTTATTGACAATTTGAAACTTTGTTATAATGGCATACCCTCAGAGAGAAAATTGTGTTATTCCTATACAAGCATATATTAATACGTAACAGATATGGTAAGTAAAACTGTTTGGTCATCATAAAATAAGATCGGTGTTTATTTTTGCAAGATGTAAATGAATTATTAAAAGGAATTATTTTTACTCTATTATGAGAACTTTGACGAAAATACGTAAGTGTCTATTCGAATACTAAATATAATTGCCACTTAAAATGATTCGTTTAAGAATTGATTATGAAATTTTTCCTAGTAGTAGGGTTTTATCTGCAATACGTAGGTATATATATTTTTTATTAGTAGTTTTTACTATAAGTAAAGTATCCTTAAAAAGATATTAAGTTAATTATTAAATATATGTAACCAAATTATTTAGAAGTCAAATTAATTAAGATTAATAAATATTACCGGCTAACAAACACTTTTAAGTAATTTGTAATACTAATATCAGTATTTAACAAAATTAGAAGAAGATATAATTGTATCAATAATTTAAAGACGGGAAATGATGAAAAATTAAAGCGATTTTATAATTAAAAGTCATCATCAGATTACGTAGTCTGACAAGAAGGACAATTTAATAAATAAAATTATCTTTATCTGTTTCTTTGTTATGAGATAAATACGAAAAATCTTTTAAGATAAATGTTATTGGTAATAACTTTATCCTATGATTTCTATCGGTACAGAGTTTAATAATATATTATTTTACAAGTCTTTAGCAATATAGTTTCTATAATTAGTTTATAAACGTATTAACACGATTCTGGACTGAAAAATTCACAAAACTTTCCTGGATTAGTCACATGCTATCTTAATAATATATAGACGTATTAATGTTCAGTGATCATATATATCGTTTCACACAACAACTGTTTCACAATAAGTATACACTATATAGTATTATTTACAATTTTTTTTCACTTTGTCGATGAGATACCACAATTTATCCTGTTTTATACGTGTAACGTCCATACGTTACACGTTTGGAACTTTGGTTCAAAACTAGCCACTTTATATTTAATTTTTCATAACAACATATATAATAAAAATACTATTTAATTAATTACAAAAAAATACAAAAAAGAAAACGTTAAAGTGTTCCTAATAAACTTGATACGTTTTTGTTACAGGTTTGATTTTGGATAAAAAGCCTATAGCTATGTATTTGAAAGTATTGCATAAGAATTGGAGCGGTGATAGTGATGTGACACTACAGTGCTATTGGGGGAAATGTATTGCACATGTGTATTACACATGAGAGCAACCAAGCTTGATTTCATGCAATTGGTGCCTTTATTGATGTCAATTTAAGAGAAGCTCACACATACATTTTTCGAAAAAGTTAACAATAAAATTACCAACGTAACACAACTATTAATGTTTAACTTTGTAACGGGTCCATTATTGTAAAATTAAAATATTAATTTTAAACATTAATAGATACATTTTATAGATCTATGAAATAATTATGAACATTTTGTTTTGCAGTAATTCCGTTACTTCATAAATCTATACTTTCATATCCTTTATTATCGTAAAGGGCGTTTTCAGTCACTCATTATAGTTAAAATTAAAGTTATTTAGTTATAGCCTAAATAATACAAAGTACTCGGTAGACTTAATAAGTATTTATGTTTGTCTGGTCATCAATATTTTTGCGTTCTGTTTGTTAATTTAAGAAGTCATGAAGTCATCTCTTCAAATGAATTCGAGAATCAATAAGGAAGAACATTCCAATATAAACTGAAAGTATTATGCAAATAGCGAATTCATTGATGGAGTGCTAAAATTCATTTAATCACCAAATGTCGTAAGAATGAGGAAAATGTATGTCTTTGTTTTAAGAAATATTATGACTTCAAATAACAGTAAGATTGGTAACTATAACATGAGCAGTGCAATATTAGCTGAAATCGAGTCATGTAATCTTATATAAAAAAAAATGGATCATTAAAAACAAAAGATATTTAAAAAATAACATGTTTCATAAATCTAAGACTTTATTGCACTACTGTTACTTGACAAATACACTAAGAAACCTTTTAGAATGCAGTGACCTCACTAACTGAGAAGTAGGTAAGGGCTTTCACTACGAGTATTGACATAAATTCCAGCCCTTAGGTTGTAAGTCGTCCGTTAGAGATTGTGAAAGAGGTCAGTATAATTTAGATGTGCAAATTTTTATACACTTTTACGTACATTACACAATTTCGTACCAGTTGCTTATTAAACATCTTCAAACCTATAATTAATGAATTTAACCGATAATAAACTTTGGTATGTTGTATATTTTGTTAGAAATCTATACTTCTAACATTCTTGTCAGTTCAATTAACCCGAGAATCTTCTGTGAAATACTTTGTTAGAATTGACTCTGTAATGACTGATGTTATTAGGTTAGTCCTATTATTTATATATCAAATATAATTTCGATTCATTTATTGATGATTATTAAACGATTATTTATCGAATAAAATACTCTCTAATAACTGTGAAATTCACAAAATGAAAAAGCATATTAAAAAAAGTGGATAAAAAGTGAAAAAACGAAAATATTAAAATAATTAAATCTTTATAAAACTGAGTAATAGAATATTATCTTTCCATGTAGATTAATATACAAAGTTTGTATATTAATATCATTTTAATTAAGAATGTTGGCATGAGTGCGCATAAAAATGGTACTAATTTATTAGACTTTTTCACAGGTCTACTAGAGGAGATTTCATATTTTAATAAGCAATTCCTATTGAAAAATTATTATAAAATAAGTTTATCTGAGATATATTCTGTGTGAACGTAAATGTCCCACAAATAAACAAAATACTCGTGAGTCTATTTGAGTCACTTTTCTAAAATAATTATGTAATTGTAACGAAGCTATTCAGAGAAATAAGATGCCGATACTAACGGATTCTTTTAAAACACTTTTCATACATAAAGTCCTGGTGAAATAGTAATAAGTTTCAAGATAAATATAACTTTTATATTCTTTCTAAAATTCATTATTTTTTATTAGGGTAATTCGTTTCACATATAACTGAGCTGTAAGCTTGATATTCGGCATCATCACTTATTCGTGACTAACTCTGCTTTTAGTGTTGCTAATAACAGAAATGTATAGCATCTCGTTATGTTAGAAGTAAAATATTCAGGAAAGAGAAGTTTGGCTGTGAATCATTAGTTACCATGGTAACCGTGGTTGTCATTAGTTGCCATGGTAACCACGGTCAACCAAGGTTGATCATCGTGTCTTAGCGCTAATGTTTACTGAGTTCCATTATTTGGTTATGGCAACATCCGACAGTTTTAGTTCTTAATTGCATTGCTAATTACGGTCTCGATGTAAATGTGTTGGTTTGATTTATTTATGTATTGGATGTATGATGTTGTACGCATAAAACACTTTATTTATTTATGAACCTCACGCTTTGTAATAAACATAGTTAAGTCAACATAAATTAATAATACTAATTTCGGTGTAATTCCTGATCCCAGGAAATATTTAAATTTATTGAATTTACAGGAATATATAAAAATAATATATGATACTATATGGAATATAACCCGGTATGGAATTTGAGAAACAATAATCACTGCCAATATTGTTTCTTTTGTTTAGTTACTGTAATACTGGGATTAAGAAATACAATATAATATAAGAAGTACATTATACTGTTACTATAATTTTAGAAAAAATGTTGTCTACAGAGGCTTCATCGAAAATTATGCTATTAAATACAAATAAAACCACATTCGTATAGTATTTTTAGATATGGACATATTTAAATAAAGAAATAAATCTACAGCTTTATAAATTATTATAGATGAATAATGTTATTTCTGTTTGTTAGTTCCTAAAACATTTGTAAGTTCAAAACGCTAATGTTAGTTATTGACATAAGAACAAATGCAAAAGAGCAATAAGCTATTCTATTGCAAAAGGTAAATAAATAAAGTAAATAATAAATATAAATAAAATGTTAAAATAAATATATTAATACATTTAAATAAATTTAAAGATCGACTTGAGGTGCCAATTATAAGGAAGAAAAAGTTTTCTCAAGAATACAAAAAGATTCCCAGAAATTTTAAATATTTTAAAGTAGAAGCAAATAACAACTATCTTCTACTTCCAAATACAACTGTACGTACATACAGTTTAATATATTATGTAATTACAAAAGGCGGTGCAAAATCGCTAACGTAAGTTTGATGCAGATAGTAAATTATTTACAAAATATATAACTAGAATGAGGTTTACGCTTTGTAAAAATATCTCTATTTGTAATAGTAATTGCTATTTTATTTATTTTTAATATGGAAACAATTTACAATGCTTTTGTGTAATTCTATTTTAAGTTATGAGATTAAAATAAGTTAACAGATAATGGTCGAGATATAAAGTGGTATATATTCAGAAATGATTTGAAAATTGTTTCAAGTAGGGTTTAATTTTAATTTTTGTGAACGTTGCGAACAACTCGCATATTTTAATTAAACATAATTTCTTGGTTAAGTTGTTTCTGATATAAGCGTGCATAAACATACAGACGTACAGACAAACAGACAAACTGAAAAACCATTGTTTTGGGTTCTCTTGCTCTTATAAAGGCCCCCTATGATGTTTTTTTTAAATATTTTCCATGTACAGAAATGGATCAGTGACAATTGTATTATATGTATAGATTAAAGTATAATTTTTTGGAGATTTTCTTGATGAAGACAATTTTTTTTTATTATTATTTTTAATTTACGACCACATATAGTATTATTTTTTTTCAACCTAGGCCTTATTCTTAAATGCTGGAGTTGAATGTTATTATTTTTAATAAACGTATCCTGAGAAACAATTTCATCACTCATTGGACATTATAGTATCATAAAAAATACTTTTTCTTCAAGTCATAGAGTATATAAAGTCTTTCAATAATTTACACGTATGTGTATTAATCCACATGTTACACGAATAAACAATGACTAATTTTCACTGTTTGCAAACCGTTTCACGTACCATATATGATACGTAATGATATATATACTTGTATAGGGGTAATACAATTTTCCTAGTAGAATATTGCGAATAATTCTTATTTAACATATTTATTTAATTGATGATAGATTTAAGTAATTTAAGGGGAATAGCAATTTTAAGTAATAATACAGGCATCCTTTTTTGTACAAGAAAATTATCGAACTGTTGGTTTGTAATTTTTCGGAGCATCAGAAGTAGTGTTTTCTTCATGACTTGATATTATTTATTCCTTTCCTTTCAAAATATTTATACATTGTGGTCCACTCTTCAATGAATTAATAATATACAATAGCAAATACAATTTATAAAAGTCAGATTTCCAACCGCGGATAGATAATTATAAATGTGGTCATTTAATTACTATTATATATTAATTAATATGTTGTTTTACATATATGACTTACAAACATCTAGCATCTAGTAGAACATGTGATTTATTATTAAAAGAAGATAAAGACAAATTGATTGAAACTAAAAGTGCTTTACCAATTTTATAATATCTTTTGAC
This sequence comes from Napeogenes sylphis, assembly GCA_959347405.1. Lineage (NCBI taxonomy): Eukaryota > Metazoa > Arthropoda > Insecta > Lepidoptera > Nymphalidae > Napeogenes > Napeogenes sylphis. The sequence continues at coordinate 19,509,019 of OY365788.1, read as the reverse complement.
GAAAAGAATTTGGGGCAGTTTTTCTATTCGTTCTTAACAAATAAAATATAAAACAATACTCACAAGACATTCCTATTATATTATTACTCCATAAAAAATGAACCCCACGAGACATTTATTTAGGAAATTCAATATTTGGTAAATCAGTAAGTATGATAAATTGAAATATAAAACAAATAATACACTTCGTCAAATAATGTTAGGTTTTTTATATACATTAGATATTTTGAAAGAAATGCCTAATAGGCATTATGTTAGAGGTCTAGTTATATCACTATTTATAAACAACAGTAGGTACATATAAAACCTAACCAAGTGAAATAATAATAAGTATTTTAATTCTAAAAAGTTTGTTTGAATTTATCGTGTAGTATTAGTATTGAATTAGTAGTGTTGGTAATTTTTTTCATAATAAATAAATAAAAAATGAGAATTTTGTCCGCAGGTACTGAGATGCAATAATGCTGGAGAAATTAATTCTAACTCTTATCTCAATCTGAACCACGTTATCTACTGATACGGAGAACTATTTTAACTTCTACGATGAAGCTACGAGCGCTACGAGAATAACACGAATAATAATATTACGCAGGTAGGTAAAGTTACTGAAATAATAACTTCATAATCTTAAAAGATTAGAGCTTACGAATTAAAATAGGCTTTAACCATCTATTTGTCAATAGTAGTAGTGGTCACAGTGGGTAACATGTGGTTAGTCCTCGCTAATAAACGAATGAGAAATGTCACAAAGATTTTTTTAATGGTACTTATTTAATTTTTTTTTTAAATTTTTAATGGTACTTTTCTGATATAAACATTATTATTTAATGAAGCGGTCTTCAAAGACGATCGATCGATAGATTTCTAATAGCCTCGTTAATTTATCGACCTTCTCTTGTTAATTGGTGAAAAGCGTTCGAGTTAATTTCAATTTCGCAAACCAATGATAATAAAAGTAAATATTAGATAAACATTATTTTAACTTATAGACTAGACATTGTGTGTCTTTTATTAATGACAAACTCGCAATGTTTTCAGTCTTCTTGTGTAATAACACTAAAACTGCTCATTAACTAAAATTCTGTACCATTGATTAAACTTTTCGATGTGACACAAAAAGTTAATTGGAATCTGTGTGAAGTAAAAGATATGTATGTAAATATATATTTAACTTAAGAACATAAGACTCTAACCTACTAGGATAGTGTGATTTTTGTCTTAATGTACTTCTTTACACAAGTGTAAATATAGGGATGTTGATGATGAATAAGACACAAGGAATACATTACATAGAGCTTTGGTAGATGAAAAATATATATTGTTATTATTGTGTAGTTCACGCAAATAATATAAAGATTGTATGTATTCGGAACAAGCTGTTACCGCCGCACCAGGTTTGGACGTATTTAGATGTCCTCTGGGAGTATGATTTATTGGATGTTATATCAATTATATGTTTATAAAAACCTGTATTGGTATAAAGTTTTAGCTTGATTTATTTATTTAGGATTAGGGAATTCGTTTCGGACCATTTTCCACTTTTCTAAGACCTGAAATTCGGGATTGATAACTACGGGATCCCTAAATAGACCCGGTATAGTACGCAGGTAATACAAAATTATGTACTATATCAAACACTGCGTTTTAATTATGTTTTTCTCAATAAACAAATATAAATAAACTTGCATAAATTTCGGCATGATTACCCATTAATAAGAAAATAATTCATACTTATAACATACCTAAGATAATTTATTAATTTTTTTGTTTTTGTAAGACAATACGCGACATAATTTTGAATATGGTTTTATTCTTTTAATCAAAATGTGTTTAATAACAATCATAACATATTTTAAATAAAAGAAAAACTTTTACTAACTTTTAATTTATAAAATTGTCATAAAAAATCTTTTATAAAAATGCAGTATAAATTTATCTTTGAAATTGTTAGAATTATTTAAAGATATCTTTCTATCTAACTATCTAACTTTCTTTAGAATGTGTTAATAATCCTGAAGTTTACTGGACTTGAATACGGCCGGGATTCCAAGAGATACAGAGATCGTTTATAACATTTTAGTTTTGGTATATTTTCCACTTTATAATTTTATAAATAAGAGATGAATTTAGATTCACCATATTTTAAAACTTGACCTTTCATTTTGTGCATCGGCTTTAGGTTCAAATTGAATATTAAGTTGTTTTTTAAACACCAGCTCGCGAAATTGAAAAACTTTTAACCCGGCAGTCGAGTCTATGATGTAAAAAAGGTTTTATTACATGGGAGTATGAATGAAATATATAATACTGCATTATTTTTATTTGAATAAGTTATTAGTCTTTGTGACATACTTAATGTTCGATATATATAAGATTATAAATAGAAAATTTATTACTACCCCCATAATAGCAATCATAAAACTCATAAAAATATTTATTTCTAGCACCTAAATATTAATTACCTAGCAAAATTCTTAGGAGTTTTGGTTTGTTTCTCTCTAATGTGCGACGCTTCAGCAATACTCAAACATTTCAAATAGTTAAGGCACTATACTCTATAGTCTGAAACATTACATGAGAGTCTTATATTTGATAGCACTTTAGATTATTTATTGGATAAGTTCGACAAAAGTTCGCCTCTTTGCTTTAGAACTATTATAAGTTTAAATTTAAAGAACAAAGTTTTAATTTTACCTCAAGGCTTTCCGTGATATAATCTAGAAGACATTAACAGTTTTAACACTGAATTAAATACTTCATATATCTATTGTTCATTACAGGTTAGTATATAATGTACAAAATAATATGTTTTGTATTAAAATATAACACGATATCTGACACGCAGAGAGTGCTTTTTATTTACGGAATTGATATTGAAGATGTTCGGAACATTCTCTATATATAAATCTTGATTTGTTTTTTATATTGACTGCCTTCTCATTATATTTTACAATTATTATTATTATGGTTAAAAACTATTAATAACATGTAATTTTCATTTTTTTTTTATATAAAGTCAACCGAAAATCAAAATAAAGAAAACAATTTTAATTATATAACAAAGTAAGAAGCAGTTTTATTTCAAACAAACCTGTTATTCTTTGACATCTCACAGCTCTTAACAGAACCTTATTGAAGCTGTCTATTGTCCACAGTACAATACATAAAACTGAGAAGCTCTCAGGAGAAGATAATGACAATCATTGCTCGGTCGCTCCTCTTTGAAGTGGAAATTTTTCCACCTTACTCTAATTATGATCCTGACAAAGAATAACGATTTTATTAGTACTTTTCTTCTCCGTTCCACCTTTGTCATCTTGTTTGCTTACCCACTTTCAGGTATATACCTTACCTTACTTTACCTTACCTTTTAATCTATTAGTACCTTAGAATTATGGACGTAGTTTTGTTATTAAAATTAATAATAAATAGTATTGAACTGTTATTTTGAACACAAACAAACTGTTAGCTTTAAATATAAATATTCAAAACGATATATATGATGCAAATAATATTAATCAAATATAAGCAACAAGGGAATATTTCCTAAAAAGGAACGAAAAGTCTAACTAAGTTAGAATACAATAGATTTATGTATTTTCAAAATGTTTTTCTAAATTTAACTTATGTTTATTTATTAACTTTACTAAGGCATCTTTGGTTTGTGATAGATAAATTAGTTTTATAGTTTAAAATTGCATTATTAATTGCGTCCTCGGAATTAATTTTGCAATTTATTAATGAGTTCTAAATAACTATTGTAACCTCAGAGGAGAATAAAAACTAAATTCTTCTCTTAACTATATTCTTTTAAATCCTGATATCCTGATAGTGCACTGAAACAAGATATATTTCATTACTCTGCAGTATGTAAAGTTAATCCAACACATTTCAATGGAGACCGTAATTAGCAATGAATGCAATATAAGACGGTTAGATGTTGACATAACCAGATAGAACTCGGTCAACATTTACGCTGAAACACGAGGGTCAACCGTGACAACTAATGATTCGCACCTAAACTTCTCCTTACTTCATAGTTTAGACGGTACACATTGCAGACATTGGCAACACTAAAAGAAGAATTTATTAAGTTTTTCAGAACCATCTTCCCTATTACTATATTAAATAGAAAATATATTATACGTACATGTAAAAAATAAAAAACAGTGTTAGAAATAGAATGTATAGCGTTTTAAAACTATTACTAACCTACTATCCTATTACTTTGAGTAAAAGGAAGTCAAATATTCAACTTACTTTTTTCTCAATTTGTTAGGAAAACGTTCTAAACGGCTATATATTTAATCCTCCATTGCCAAGGAAAAGTGATTTAAACTTTTTTAAACACACGTGTAATTAAAATTACTTGAATAGACCCATAACTATTTTATTTCTTAATTCTAACTTCTTCTCTACTATATATTTTTTATCATTCCGGTCATAAATCTGTTTTCTGTGTTCGTTATTCGAAACTTCTATCCCTACCATATTTTTTATCCGGTTGAATGCATTTTTGCCGTTCGTTTTACGTAACAAATAATCCGAAATGTTCATTTTGTGTATCAAAGTTTTACTCTAGCTAAAAAAATTACAATTTCAAAATTGTAATTCATATGATTAACATCTCTAAACATAATCTGATAACATGGGTCGTTACAGATATAAGTAGGTATAAATTATTAATACCTACTTGTTAATACCTAATATTATAAATGAGTTTTAGACAGAAATGAAATAGATTTTCCTTACAAAGTATACAACATATTAGTATATGTTATATACTTTGTTATGTATATTTGTATGTTATGTATGTTATGTATATTTGATCATTGTAAATAAACAACTGTTATAAAATGTTTAAATATATAACTTAACTAAAAACACATTAAAACAATTATGGTGATGCATGAGTTATGTATTGGCAGACAACGAATAATTGAAAAAATATTTATTTATTAAAAATACAAGTTTACTGGATTAAATCAGTAAATTTTTAATAGTAAATCAGTCTTGTAGTAACAAAACTGATTTACTTATTATAATTAAATCTAATTACAAACAATGATAAATGCCGACTCAGGAGACTGATGCAATCGACGTAAGCGGGAATCACTGCTTATGCTGTGATAACTCATGGCTTACATTTATTTTCTTCTTATATATGTATATACACACATATATATATATATGCACGTATATACAAGCATTTGCGTAACCATGATGTCAATGTGAAAAAATAATTTAATCAATGGTCATTATCGTATTTAGACATCAAAGAGGAACATATTTATCATATGTTTTATTTGTATTTGATATCAAAACCTTGATCTATGCAAGACTGCTTCAGAGCTAAATTTAATATAATAAGCAGGTTTAAATTAGTTTTAATAAATATTTATATAGTCCGGGGTGAGAATTGATCTAAGTATTTAACAGACCGAAACTCATACCTATAAGCCAATTTTATTTAATAACAATACGTCTTACTGATTTTATTGAGCAGTTGAGTAGAAAATTGCAAAGAATAAGACTGATTTTTACAATATAATATTTAATGAACTGTGTAGTATTTTGTTGGCTATTGAATGATAAGAAATTGTTCAATTTTATTAAAGAAAATAATATTTTACAATGAATGAATAAATCGAGCATAAATTACCTATATTTATCAAATTAGCTTTATTGACAATTTGAAACTTTATTATATTGGCATACCCTCAGAGAGAAAATTGTGTTATCCCTATACAAGCATATATTATTACGTATCAGATATGGTAAGTGAAACTGTTTGGTAATCATAAAATAAGATCGGTGTTTATTTTTGCAAGATGTAAAAGAATTATTAAAAGTAATTATTTACTCTATTATGAGAATTTTGACGAAAATATGTTAGTGTCTATTCGAATACTAAATATGATAGTCACTTAAAATGATTCGTTTAAGAATAAGTAGGGTTTTTTTATCTGCAATACTTAGGTATGTATATTTTTTATTAGTCGTTTTTACTATAAGTAAGGTATAAGGGATATTAAGTTAATTATTAAATATATGTAACCAAACTTAAAAATTAATTAAGATTAATAAATATCACCGGCTTACAAACACTTTTGAGTAATTTGTAATATTAATATCAGTATTTAACAAAATTAAAAGAAGATATAATTTTATAAATAATTTAAAGACGAGAAATTATGAAAAGTTAAAACGATTTTATAATTAAAAGCCAAAAAGAAGGACAAAGGCCATTTAATAAATAAAATTATCTTTATCTGTTTCTTTGATATGAGATAAATATGAAAAATCTTTTAAGATAAATGTTATTTGTAATAACTTTATCTTATGATTTCACTCGGTATAGAGTTCAACAATATGTTATTTTATAAGTCTTTAGCAATATAGTTTCTCTAATTAGGTTATAAACTTATTAACAAGAGTCTGGACTAAAAAAATCCACAAAACTTTCGTGGATTAGTCACATACTATTTTAATAATGTATAGACGTATTATTGTCCGTTCAGGGATTATATATATCGTTTCACAGAACAACTGTTTCACAATATGTATACACTGCATAATATTATTTACAAGTTTGTTTCACTTTGTCGATGAGATACCAGAATCTATCCTGTTTTATACGTGTAACGCCCATACGTTACACGTTCGAAACTTTAGTTCAAAACTACCCACTATGAATATTTTTTTTTTCATAACAACATATATGACAATAAAAATACTATTTAATTAATTAAAAAAAAATACCAAAAAAAAAACTTTAGTGTTCCTAATAAACTTTGGATACATTTAAATACATTTAGATACGTTTTTGTTACAGGTTTGATTTTGCATGAAAAGTCTATAGCTATGTATTTGAAAGTATTGAATAAGAATTGGAGCGGTGATAGTGATGTGACACTAACTGTAGTGTTGGGGAAAATTTATAATTTTCATGCAATTGGTGCCTTTATTGATGTCAATATAAGAGAAGTTCACACATACATATTTCGAAAAAGTTAACAAAAACTTTGTAACGGGCACATTATTGTAGAATTAAAATATTAATTTTAAACATTAATAGATACATTTTATAGTTCTATGGAATAATTATGAATATTTTGTTCTGTAGTAATTCCGTTATTTTATTAATCTATAGTTTTATATCCGTTATTATCGTAAAAGGTGTCTTCAGTCACTCATTATTGATTAAAATTAAAGTTATTTAGTTATTGGCTAAATAATACAAAGTACCTACTCGGTAGATTTAATAAGTATTTATGTTTGTCTGATCATCAATATTTTTACGTTCTGTATGTTAATTTTAAAAAGTCGAGAAGTCTTCTCTTGAAATGAATTCGAGAATCAATAAGGAAGAACATTCCAATATAAACTGAAAGTATTATGCAAATAAAGAATTTATTAATGGCGTGCTGAAATTTATTTAATTTTTTTTTTATTTTTTTTTATACGATCTAGGGCAATGCTTGACTACATTCCACCTGATGGTAAGTGGAATGTAGTCTTAGATGGTAAGGCGCATTGCCCTAGCAACCTATTCACTCTTCTCTTGAAGACACCCACATTATATTTGGTCGGAAATACCGACGCAGGCAAATTGTTCCAGTCCTTCGCTGTACGCACTAAAAATGAGGAAGCAAAGCGCTTCGTTCGGACAGGTGGAATGTCCACAACAAAAGGATGGATACCTGCCGTGCGTCGGGACGTCCGGTGATGGAAGGGGGACGGGGGAACTAAGTCGTGTAGTTCCTGCGCACACTCACCAAAATGTATCCTATAGAATACTGAGAGGCTAGCAATTTTACGCCTGTGTTCAAGGCTTTGGAGGTCGGCTTCGACCAATTCGGGATCGCCGATAAGCCTCTTTGCTCGCCTCTCAATTGAGTCCAGAACCGCAAGATGAGACTTTGCGGCACCAGCAAATATGTGACAACAGTACTCTACACACGACCGGATCTGTGCTTTGTATAGAACAAGAAGCTGTCCCGGTGTAAAGTACTGCCGAACCTTCGCAAGAACGGCAAGCTTTGCTGCTGCTGCTCTTGCTCTGGACTCAATGAACCGACCAAAGTTGAGGTTCGAGGAAATCTCTAAACCTAACAACTGAAGCCGGTCACTGTATTCCAAGGATACATTCTGGAAAGTAGGAGCCAAGGTGAAAGGGCTCTTTTTGGCGGTGAACAGACACGTCTGCGTTTTAGTGGCGTTGAACTTGACAAGATTGGCATTGCTCCATGCGGAGACTGCCTGAAGTTTGTCATTCAAACGTTGCACCATGGCTTCTCTTTCAGACTGTACTTGATCTCGACTAGCCCGAGTACTCGGCAGATATCTTTCTACAACTGTGCTGTCGTCTGCATACCCATAGATACCGGGCTTCAACAGATCATCAATGTGCAGCAAAAAAAGAGTTGCAGAAAGAACGGACCCCTGAGGCACTCCGGCATTTATTTTCAAGGGTTCCGAGGAACACCCGTCAACAACTACTCGGAGAGATCTCTGGCTCAAAAAGTCCGTTACCCAGCCGATCAGACCAGGAGATATACCGTACGCTGAAAGCTTGCTTATAAGGCTCGCATGCCAGACCCTGTCAAATGCCCTCGAGACGTCCAGAGAGACGGCGACCGCTTCTCCGTTCTTCTCGATGGCCTCGCCTAAAATGTGTGTAGCATACACTAGGAGGTCCCCGTAGACCTATTACGGCGAAACCCGTATTGTCGGTCACTGAGGAGATCGTTACCTTCTAGGTATGCTAGTAGGCGCGAGTTCAATACACGCTCCATAATCTTGCAGAGTATGGAGGTGATTGAAATCGGTCTGTAATTGACAGGGTCGGCACGGCTGCCTTTTTTGGGCACGGGTTGCACATTAGCAAGCTTCCAGGATTTCGGCACTATTCCAGTCATGAAAGAGAGACGATACAAACGTGTCAGTACAGGAGATAACTCAACTGCGCATGTTTTGAGCAGAATGGCTGGTATACCATCAGGACCACTGGCTTTATTCACATCTAAACGACACAATGTTCTCCATACCTCTTTGTTAGTGATGCGGATTTCAGGCATTGAAATACCGCAGTGAGGAAGATGTGCTGGAGAAGCATTGCCAGTGTCTAGATGCGAATTATCAGCAAACAGAGAAGCAAATACATTTGCTTTCTCTGTTGCTGTGTGGGCCAGGGAACCATCCGGCTTCAGTAGAGCAGGCAGTGAGGGTTGGCAGAAATTCGACTCGATCGCTTTCGCAAGAGACCAGAAAGCTCGACTGCCAGTTGGTCTGGCAGAGAGCTTTTCGCCATTCTTAGCGATTCGATCGAGACGAGCCTTCCGCAATGCCTTTTTGTAGGACTTGGCAGCTTGGTTAAAGGCTCTCTTCTTTATACTTACATCCGGAGTTTTGCGGCTTCGAGCATCAGCCCAAATAAGGTATGCCGAATGTTTTCGGTCATGTGCATGACGACATTCGGCATTAAACCATGGGCGAGCTTTGCCACCGATGGGTACGTCAGCAAAAGGAATAAAATACTCCATTGCCTGATGCACCACATCAGTTATAGCTTCCGCGCAACTCGACGGATCCAAAGAAGAGAAGCAGACCTGCCGCCAAGGATAAGACGCAAAAAAGTGCCGCATCTCATCCCAATCTGCTGACTTGTATTTCCATACTCGCCTAACACCATGTGGTTCGCAAGCTGGTGGGGAATATGTAAATACAGATTTCACCAGACAGTGATCGGAGGTTCCCAAGGGGGACGTGACCTCTACACGATACCTGTCCGGATTAGTTGTCAGCAGAAGGTCCAGGCAATTGGCTGTATGGCCTACCACATCTGGTACCCTTGTCGCTTGCCTCACCAGCTGAAAGAGGTCCAAGGACAACGCAAAGTTCCGCGCTTCTCTTCCAGCATGGTCGGTCTTCTGGTACGGGAACAGCCAATCCTGATGACAGGCATTAAAGTCCCCCAGAAAGACGAGCTGCGCCGAAGGGTACTGATACAGAGCCATATCTGCAGCCTCACTGAGATACTCAAATAAACGAGTTGTCTCCTGGTCACCGCTGTGCGAACGGTAGACACAGGAATACAGGATTTTTTCGTTTCCTGTGTCCACTAAAACCCATAGGGAAGAAAAAGTGGGGTCTTCAAGGTGACGGAGACGCTGAATACAGAGGTCGTTCCGCGCATACACACTGACTCCGGCCCGTGAGCGAAAGTTGTGCTCTAACGAGTAACCGGAATAATCCAAGTATGCAGCGCTCAAAGGACATTGTATCTGCGTCTCCGTCAAAAAGAGCAAGTGCGGCTGCTCTGTCTCCAGGTGGTGGTGGACAGCTAAAAGATTTGAGTGCAAACCTCTTATATTAGTGAGGTGCACTTTATATGAGGAGGAGTGCAACCGCTGCTTTAACTTGTTCTCTTTTTTTAACTTTTTCATAAAAAAATAAATATAAAAGTGAATAGGGATGGGAAATGGCAGTTGAACGAGGCGGTACATATCGAACCCGACGTCGAAATTGGTGATGTCTTGCCACTGGGAGACTAGTCTGGAGACTGCGGGGACGCCCGAACCCCCCCAGGGATCGCCATCGGGCCTCCTCGCCTGGTCGCCAACCAGCACGATGGAGCCACCCTGGGATTTTTCGCAGCTGGCGGGGCAGCCTTTCGTGGGTGGCTAACCCACTAATTGGGCCCCCAACTATCTGCGGGCGGCCAGCGGAAAGCCGTCGCTTCGGATCCCGCTACCCTCCTCGACTAGACACCCGACAAAACAAACACCAACCCGACGTCAAACCGGTTCGCCAACGCACCGCAACTGTTCAGACCCATTTCCCATAAACGGCTTCATCGAGCAACGTGCCGGAACACGACTAGGTCGCTTTGCGGCACGACTCTGCCCGATGGGTGGTAACTTTGCCGGCGACCGGATGTTATGGTCTACCACCAAGAAAACCAAATGTCGTGAGGCAATTGTCTTTGTTTTAAGAAGTACTACCCCAAAAAATATTATGACTTCAAATAACTTTCAAATTGATAACTATAACATGAGCAGTGCAATATTAGCTGACATCAAGTTATGTAATTTTATATTAAAAAAAATGGATCATTAAAAACAAAAGATATTTAGAAAATAACATGTTTAATAAATCTAAGACTTCATTGCACTACTGTTACCTGACAAATAAACTAAGAAACCTTTTAGAATGCAGTGACCTCACTAACTGAGAAGTAGGTAAGGGCTTTCACTACGAGTATTGACATAAATTCCAGCCCTTAGGTTGTAAGTCGTCCGTTAGAGTTTGTGAAAGAGGTCAGTATAATTTAGATGTGCAAATTTTTATACACTTTTACGTACATTACACACTTTCGTACCAGCTCCTTATTAAACACCTTCAAACTTATAATTATTGAATTTAACCCATAATAAACTTTGGTATGTTGTGTAATTCGTTAGAAATCTATACTTCTAAAATTCTGGTTAGTTCAATTAATCCGAGAATCTTCTGTGAAATACTTTGTTTGTAATGACTGATGTTATTAGGTTAGTCATATAATTTTTTTTATCACAGATAAACAAAACACTCGTGAGACCATTTGACTTTCCTAAAACAATAACTTAATTGTTACGAAACTATTCAGAGAAATAAGATGCCAATACTAATGGTTTTTTAAAACACCTTTTCATACATAAAGTCCTGTTGAAATAGTAATAAGTTTCAATTTAAATATCACTTTTATATTCTTTCTAAAATTCATTATTTTTATTAGGATAATTCGTTTCACATATAACTGAGCTGTAAGCTTGATTTCGGCATCATCACTTATTCGTGACTAACTCTGCTTTAGTGTTGCTAATAACAGCAATGTATAGCATCTCGTTATGTTAGAAGTAAAATATTCAGGAAAGAGAAGTTTGGCTGCGAATCATTAGTTACCATGGTAACCGTGGTTGTCATTAGTTACCATGGTAACCACGGTCAACCAAGGTTGATCGTCATGTTTTAGCGCTAATGTTGACCGAGTTCCACTATTTGGTTATGGCAACATCCGACAGTTTTAGTTCTTAATTGCATTGCTAATTACGGTCTCGATTTAAGTGTGTTGGTTTGTTTGATTGATGTATTGGATGTATGATGTTTTACACATAATAGACTTTTTTATGAACCTCACGGTTTATAATAAACATAGTTACGTGAACATAAATTTATAATATTAATTTCGTTGTAATTCCTGATCCCTGGAAATATTTAAATTTATTAAATTTACAGGAATTATTTTTATATATTATACTATATGGAATATAATCCTATCCAGTATGGAATCTGAGAAACAATAAGCACTGCCAACATTGTTTCTTTTGTTTTGTTACTGTAATATTGCGATTAAGAAATTCAGTACATTACACTGGTACTATAATTTTAGATAAAATGTTGTCTACAGAGCCTTCACCGAAAATTATGCTATTAGATACAAATAAAACCACATTCGTATAGTATTTTTAGATATGGAAATATTTAAACAAAGAAATAAATCTACAGCTTTATAAATTTTATTATTATAGATGAATAATGTTATTTCTGTTTGTTAGTTCCTAAAACATTTGTAAGCTCAAAACGCTAATGTTAGTTATTGACATAAGAACAAATGCGAAAGAGCATAAGCTGTTCTATTGCAAAAGGTAAATAAATAAAGTAAATATTCAATATAAATAAAAAGTTTAAATAAATATATTAATACATTTAAATAAATTTAAAGATCGACTTGAGGTGCCAATGATAAAGAAGTAAAATTTTCTCAAGAGTACAAAAAGATTCTCAGAAATTTTTAATATTTTAAAGTAGAAGCAAATAACAGCTATCTTCTACTTCCAAATGCAACTGTACGTACATACAGTTTAATATATTATGTAATTACAAAAGGCTGTGCAAAATCTTTAACGTTAAGTTTGATGCAGTTAGTAAATTATTTACAAAAACATACAACTAGAATAAGGTTTACACTTTGTAAAAATATTTCTGTTCGTAATAGTAATTGTTATTTTATTTATTTTTTAATATGAAAACAATTTACAATTCTTTTGTGAAATTCTATTTTAAGTTATGACATTGAAGTAAGTTAAAAGACAATGGTCGAGATATATAGTGGTATACATTCAGCCATGATTGGAAAATTGTTTCAAGTAGGATTTAGTTTTAATTATTGTGAAAATTACGAACAATTCGCATATTTTAATGAAACATAATTCCTTTCTGTTTGAGAGGTACCTATAAGATTTGAATCGTTTCAACTAATAAGGTTGAATTCCTCAAAGTTAGTTAGTTTAGTTGTCGCTTGAGAGAGAATCGAGTTTACGCTGTTAAATATACTTCGTAGATTACTTGAATAGTTGGATACAGTATCAAAGTTTAGTACTATTATGCAGTTTGGAATTAGAAAACAAACTCAAATAACTTACTTAGAGACTAACTTACTTAGCCATGACCTGAAGTGCTAAGCAAGCAAATAAATAAATTAACTTAAGAAGATTAGTAATCGTATTATTACTTATATTACATACCTACAAACATATATATATAGTGAAGTCTAGCCAAAAAAATAAAAATAGTTTTCTTCTTAATAGTAAGTACACACATCGCTACCAAATAAATAATGTTCGCATATTTACAGGCTTTAAGAAATACTGTTAGAACATATTTTTTTTCAATCAAGAATGCTAAAAAACCTTTCCAAATACAGGTCATTAGAATGAAACAACTTGTGCAGGATCTTTAAGAGTCTTGAAAATCCAAGACACTATACATTCTTGATACACTTCAGATACTACAATGCTATTTTTTTTAATTCCATTCCAATAAAAATAAAGATGAAATGGTAATAAATAGATTTTTTAAATATTAAAATGCGTTCATATTGAAATCGCTAAAAAAACTTTAATATTTATGGTTATAGAAGTTATTATTCATGTTATTAGTTATAATTAATGGGTTTTGAAATTGGAAGCTTTTGAACAATTAACGAGAAAAAGCAATTAAATTTGGTACCTTATTTATGAGAGGCTCTATACTTTTAAATGTCTGTCGATCGGTTGTCTTTTGTTCCTGAGCGATAAGAAAACTATGGATTTCGTAATATTCATTTTAGTTACATAACTAAAATGAATATTATTCACCATTTATATTTTTTTTATAATGATTTTCTTATAACGATTCATTAGTTACCCGACCGCTTAAAACAAGGAGCTTTTGGTAATAAATTTAGTCATTAAAATGGCGACCAAACTTTTTAAAGTCGGTATTTATTATTTAATGTTTCTAGTTCCAAATTATGTAGTCTCTAACATTTTTTCTTAGCATTTTGGATTTTCTTTGACAAAATTAATTTTATTATTATAATGAAAAAAAAACTGCATTAAAAGACGTACATAATTTAAGCTGATTTATTATCAACGATTAAAGTAAAATAAAAACAAATGTCAATTGGACTTTAGTATTGAATTTATAATTTTTGTAAGAACATGTACTCGACACATTCGTATCAAAATTATATACTATTCATTTAAGACGTTTAGAAAAGGTTTGTTTTAGATTAAATTAGTTTGTTATTGTGTAATATTGTGTGGGAGCTGTACATATCACTTAGCATAATATCAGCTGAAAGCTGAAGATACAGATCGAATATTTTACTATAAAGTGAAATATATGGTTCATATTCAATAACAAAATACGCTGAATTTCTTGAATGATGCGCTTCGTAAGGTTTGTTCTTTTATTGTATATTTAATATGGGATGGACAAAAGAGTAATGTTTTACTACAGAAATATAGCGAATAGGATAACTGTCTTTAATTAATATCAAGACCTAAATATTTTCTTTCAAATTAGTGAAATATTTCGTCGTTGGTTCTGTTGTAACGTTAATAGTAAAATGTACATCTAAATACTATGTTCGATATTTTAGATTTTGGTAGTTTTATTGATAACATTGCTTTTAAGGGACTGACTGACTCAATTAATGAATGATTTAAACTCGTCCTGTGAAAGACAATTAATTGTATTTTACTGTTAACGCTATATACTATTCTGTTTAACTATCGACCAGGGTTGAACATTAAAATTTAATAACAAAAAATAAATAAGTAAATGCCATGTATTAATTATGTTTCGTGTATAGTTAGACTTAAATTATAAAGCAAGATTTAAATCTAAAGAAATGCCAGAGTTATAATTACTCTAAATTTATACTTTTTAAGCTTATTTAAATAAATCTTATGTGTTCATCTGCTTCCGAAACCAATGTCATTGTTTTTGTTAGTACAAGACACTTTTGATTAATTCTTTGTTAAAAATGTTAATCTATTTTTAGAAAAAATTATAACTTAGATGGCGTTGTCGAAATAACAATATAAGTTTCTAATATATTAAGTTTTTGTTAGATTCATTAATCCTATTGGTCATCACATCAACGCAGGCCCGAAAAAACCTTCAATGAAGTAAGTAATAAGGAAGTTTATGATATAAAATATATTATCGAGATAGGAATCATGCTCTCGAATTTCAGACAAAAAATTCTATGGGAAATTCCTAGGAAAACAATAATTTAGGAGATGGTATTTCATGACATTCAAATTCTCATGTGAAATAATAGCATTAAGTATGGAATAGGGAAATGAAAATAAAAACCTCGTAATGTTAGGTTTTATTAACTACTCATATTATTCTTATACACGTACAAGTGTGTTGCACATGTACATGTGTGCTGTAGGAAAAAAAGTGGTTTGTTTTCTCTAACATAATAAACATGTAAGGGTTTCGAGCTCATCAGCTATTTCTAAATTAAAGAAAAATTCAATACATTACTGCTTTCAGAGATTATATCCTGCAATATTTAAAATGTAGCATATCTCGAAAATCTCATAGAAAATACCTATTCCAAAAAAACCTGACAAACACTAATGTATATTCTTTAACTGTTTGTTTTAATAGAATACTTTTTATCTAAAAGTATTGAAGAAATACATTAAGGTCAGTATGCATTCCATAAATAAAGAGAGCGAAAAATACATTTCAGAAGAGATCAAAAGAGAGCATTTAAAAATAAAAATAAATTACAATAACTAAAGAACAAATAACAAGTCATCTCCGAGTATAAATTTGATTCAATCTTTCGTAAAACTTAAATGATTTTTCATTTAAGAAAACAGGATATTCTAGTACTGAATTTGTTGTACTTCCTTCTAATTTAATAATATTTTAAACTAATAAACGCATTATTTGTAGTACATGTTAGTGTATTAGCATAAGTGATCGGTTCTAGTGCGGGGTTCATGGGAGTGTCAAACGAATGCTAATAGTAGTCGGAGCCAATAGCGGCAAAGTTAATATTAGTTAGGAAATGAACCTCACCTTCACAATATCTAATTACCAATAGATACCTATCGATTCGTGTTCAGTTCAATTATTTTGAAGAATTTGTAGAAAAACACATATTACCTTAATCAGTTTGTTTTAAAATAACTTTGCCAAACTTTGACTACATATTCAATACCAAATTATATATTAAGAAGTTGTATTATTGAAATTCGCGATTTTAGATATTATGTAGGTTTTTAGTTTTACTTAACATGGATCTGTTTAATACAATCATTCTTACGATGAAAATAACAACTAAATGACCTGGTAGTTACTAGCTAATCCAGAGATTGCTGGCGCTATATTTTATTGGTTAGAACAGAAGAAATATATATTAGTATGAATAACTGTCATAATATTATAAGGTCTTTTGATCATAAGTGAAAAAAATCCAGTTCAGATTGCCTGTGTGTAATTTTAATGATACTATTTATGTTATACAACACTACAGACAATGCTATAAGATAATTTAGAGAAATGCGTGTATGTTTGTCTGTAATCGATAATCTTCGAAAACAAGAAACTTTTTGACTTTGTGGTTAGATTCTTATATTCAAAACTAAGATGTTTAAATTAAAATTGCTTGTAATAATTGGCGCGTTTTTTTAAGCTTTTGTCACATAAATTGTTTAGCAATACATCCATTATTTACTTAGTGGCCTTCTTCTGTATAGATATTACTTTAACAAATTTTTAAATCATAAGTTTATGATTTGGTTTATTAAACTAGACTGCTAGGATTTTTTCTTCAACTAATATTCTATCAACAATCTATCTATAACTACTACCTTCTCATTAATCTTTAAAAATATTTTTTTCACAATGCCAAATGCTATATAATAATTCTGTTTGGATTGTAATACTAATTATATCTAACTATTAAATAAATAACTTACAAAAGATTACACGTACACGGAAATTTGTTGCTGATTTTATATAAATATTTATAGAATTATCAATATTAACAAAAGTGTATACTGAATCCCATTGAAATAAATTTATTAATTATCTCACATGTAACAATATTGAACAATAATCAGGTTAACCTCATGTATATTAATTTTGCAACGGCGTTTAATAAGACTGCATTATTATTAAACTGCTTTCTGGTTAAAATTAGTATACATCGCAATCTACTAGCACTACTAGGATACTACTAGTTAAGGGCTTGAGGGATTTGTTAACGGTTTATAACTCAAGGGTACCTCAGGGTTCTTGTATCGGTTCTTTTCTTTTTGATTTATTCATCAACGATGTAAATGTTTCCTGATTGTTCACATTTTCTCTTTAATGATTTCTATACTTTTTAAAAAAACGAATGATTTATGATCTTCTGTCAATTTTATTGATATAGTAATGAATGTAATAAATACTGCATATTAAAAAAAAATATCTCAACAACATAAAATAGATTTCTTAGTAAACTGCTCGATTGAAAATAATAAGCAAAGATTTTCTCAATTTTGTATATTTTGCTCATGTTTGGTCTAGTTTTTAAAATATTGCTAAAAGAATCAATACGAATGAATGTATGAATAGTAATTGTAAGTTAATGAACTTAATTATGAAACCAGCGTTTCAACTAACATTTAAACATTGTTAGATTAATTGCGTATAAAATTAAATACATTGAGCAGAATAAAGGCAGTAAATATAAAGAAGTAGGTTTTCTTAACTTAAAAGATAAACAACTTAAAGTTAAATTTTAAGTAAGGTTCAACAATTGGACATTTCCACAAATGATGATGGGCTGAACAAAGAACAGAGTGTCAAGATAACGCAATTACTTTTTAATGGAATAAAAAAGAGTTTTGATTATAACAACAAAGTGATAATAAGAAGTTTACTTACTTACTCTTTAAGAAGTAATTAATGTTTTTCCAATATCTTACCAACATTAGCGATTTGTTGCAACTTTTGATTCACAGAATTTCCTAAGAACTTTAAGTGCTATTTCGAAAAGTTTGAGTTAAATGTTCCAAAGGTAGTTAAGTGTCGGTTTAGTGTAATTTAGCGAGAGAGTCATTAGCGACGCAACCTTGCAGTTGTCTTAAAAATGTATTTAAATTTTAAAATTTGTAGGTGTTATTTTTTATCCATATATTGAATTAGATAATAAGCTATTGTCATAACATTTTTACAAAAAGTGACGGATACTGATAATACCAAAATAAAAGCTACACGACTGTAAAATTGAGGTTAAGAATGTATAAACTTTACTATGCCGGTATTCTCCTTGATGCATTAAGCTTTCTGTATGTGAATGACATCTGTCAGTAGGCAAATGACATCTGCTAGGTTTCCTTGAAAATCCTTACAAATGCTACTAACTAATTCATTTTCGTAGTGAGATCCTAACAGGATTATTTTGTATTGCGATGTTAGAAGTATTGATTTGGATTTAAATAAATATAAAAGATTGTGATCCCGATTCAATTGCACGGATTCCTATAATATATTGCAAAAATAATTATCTCGTTATAAATAAATATATATAAATAAAAAATTTTGGGATTAAGAATATACGCTTCATATAAATTACGATAAGTTAAGTGTACTTTGATTTGTAAATAAATGGTCAATTGTTATATTCTTAATATAACGTCAAGAGCAATCTAAAATCCGAGGGAAGTTAAGAGAGTATTTTGCTTGATTAAGTCTGCATTTAACCATTTAACTGTACGAACTTTTTATCATTATTGGAAATGAAAGTGATTTAAAAATATATTATTATCCTTCATTTGCTTTTAAATTATTCAACTATAACTGCGTACACTCTTGTAAAGAATGAGTTAGTAGGTACATTGCAGTTCTTACTCTCACATCGGTGAACTTCATATACATAATGAGATCTATATATCTTAAAGAGTGCATTTGAATTTGCTATTATTTATGTAAAGTATTTTATAATTATATTTCTTTTAAATATTTTTCCGTAATAAATAAACTATTTACAAAAATTTTATAATCTCTCCCTTGTAATAGTGGTAATTAAAAATAATTAAGTTTAATTAAAAGTTTGAAATATAGGCTTATAATTATTTCTTAAAAATTTAGATGCTGAAGAATTGTTATAAAATCTATGTCCCAAACGTGGCATCCGGCATAACGACCACGTCATTGGTAAGGCATATAACCAGCTTTTTGCTGCTGATGAGGGGATTGTTCATTCCAATAGCTGTCGCGATTTCCGGCGTAGCACACTCGCCAAGTCTACAGCGTAGCAGTCTTATAAAAGCTACGTATCTACAGATATGCAGAATGCAGTTACTAATATTATGCCTCATATTTATTTATGTTAGTTTAGTTTTGTAACCTTACTTTGTGTTAGACGTATTGAACATAACAAACATGTTAAAATATTACTTCGCTATTATAAATGAAAACCTTAGTAACAAAAATATCTTAATATTTGTTACGGCTTCAACCTCGACCTCGAACCTCGATCTTTAATAATATACTTTTTACGTTTTCATTTCATTAAAAGTGTTTTTTAATTTTTATAATATATATCAACATAATCCGCTATATAATCGTAAATCCAACCTTTCATCATTTGTACAACATCAAACTTTAGAAGTCTTTTTGCTTGAAGAAACTGACTAATTTGGGAGCAAGAACTAGAGTATAATGTTATCCAAACAGCAACACTCTATACAAATTTTTACCAATCTTTCCATATCAAAACATGTTGTGATATCAAGGATGGGACCAAGTGCATTTTTTGGTTACTATACAGCTGACCAGCAGCTGGTTCTTACTTACCGTAGTACAGCTTAACTAAGCTAGGAAGACTAAAGAGTACTTCGAAGGTTCGTTACTTTTTTTAAGTGTCGGGTTAGGTACATTATTTTGCAATTATAAAAATCATGATAAAGATTATTAAAAATAATGTACATAACCCAATCATCAACCTCGTTGAACAGACTTTGTAGGCATCAACAATAGACCATAAGGTACCCAAACAAATTGGTTGGAGTTTACTGCAAAAGGCTCCGCGTAACCGGTACCATGTTCAAAAATCTAGCCTTCTTTTAACGATAAGTTAATCTGCAGCTTTAGATTACTATTTATGTATATTTTAATAAATAAATTAAGAATTTATATTTGTTGTTTTTTCAAATATTTGGAAACCTTTAATCTAAGAAATTATTGTAAAAACAAATATGACAGAGAAAGAGATATTTTATCATGGAAGTTATTTACCTTCGAATACTTTTAAATACTAATAACTGATTTTATCTTAAAGAGACTTGAATTTTCTTAAATATGCAAACAATTTACGCAATTTACTCTTCTAAGGGATCCAATTTTAAGTTATGACATTGAAATAATAAAACAGAGTGAGCTATAAAATATAAACTCTGAAATGTTTTGACAATGGGTTCAAGTAGGGTTTAGCTCTAAATATTGAGAACATTACGAATATTACGCATGTTTTTAATTAAACATAATGACACTTTTATGCTCGAGTTGTACGTGGAGCGATTGAAATCATTAAAAACAGGACTTTCAATCGGGAAGATGGATTTAAGTTATCGGCATATTGGAACCCAGCGATAAACACCATAATATCTCGCTTTTTTGTGCATTTGGTTAAACACCTGGATAGGGATACTGTGAGTGTAGTTTGTGACGGTACGTGGCGGACAGACAATATTAATAATAATGAAGACGTGCGGGTAGATGAAGAAATTTCTTCCCCACGGATTCGACAACGTCGAGCCTGCACCGCTAAGACAGTCAGCCACGGCCGGTGCAACCTGGTCGAAACGTCAGGCGTCATAAAAGGTGTGTGGTACCTATTCTTACGCGTTAATTCCCGATAGGATCTGAAGGTAGTTAGTTGTGTAGAATGATATGGTGCTACGAGGTTTCACAATAGGATCTGAAGGTAGTTAGTTGTGTAGAATGATATGGTGCTACGAGGTTTCACAATAGGATCTGAAGGTAGTTAGATGTGTAGAATAATATGGTGCTACGAGGTTTCACAATAGGATCTGAAGGTACTTAGTTGTGTAGAATGATATGGTGCTACGAGGTTTAACAAAAGGATCTGAAGTTAGTTAGTTGTGTAGAATAATATGGTGCTTCGAGGTTTCACAATAGGATCTGAAGTTAGTTAGTTGTGTAAAATGATATGGTGCTACGAGGCTTCACAATAGGATCTGAAGTTAGTTAGTTGTGTAGAATGATATGGTGCTACGAGGTTTCACAATAGGATCTGAAGTTAGTTAGTTGTGTAGAATGATATGGTGCTACGAGGTTTCACAATAGGATCTGAAGTTAGTTAGTTGTGTAGAATGATATGGTGCTACGAGGTTTCACAATAGGATCTGAAGTCAGTTAGTTGTGTAGAATGATATGGTGCTACGAGGTTTCAGAATAGGATCTGAAGTTAGTTAGTTATGTAGAATGATATGGTGCTACGAGGTTTCACAATAGGATCTGAAGTGGAGTTTTAATCTCTTTTAACATTTTTCGTCTTCACGAATTTTGAACAAAAATAAGCTTTGACAAGATATTTTTGGGAGAAAAAAAAACTCTGCATTGATGATTAGGTTACACCTTTGCTTGTGCATCTTCTTTTGAGCTGTGTATAAACTTTGTCCTTCAAAATAATTGGTCGTGGTCAGCAAATATTATTTAAGCGAAAATCTTGAATTAAATGCTCGTTTTAAACAAGGATTGCCAAACCAAAAAAAAGTTTGTGATTTTTGCATACTATCTTTTTGACGACAATTAGTCGTCAAAGAGGAATAATGCAAAGAATCGTCCAATACCTTCTCTACTACTCTAATCTAATACAACCCACATTAATTTATTAATGTGGTATATAAACAGAAAAAAAGACATACAAACCATCGATTTATTTTCTATTAACGATTTAACTTAAAAAAACAGGGCTTAACTTTTGGATTTATCAATTTATTAAGAGAATATATTGGACAATGATTTATGAAGCAATTTTAAAATTTAAAAGAAATTGTCTACAATTGTTGGAAACAGTATTTTAAAAATTATTTTAGGTCCGTTTTGTAATACTGTATGTATGTTGTAACCATATCGTTTATTCTCATTGCAGTTGAAAGCTGAAGATACAAACCGAATATTCTAGTACAGAGTGAAATATTCGTTTCATATTAAATAACGAAATACGTTGAATTGCGTGAATGATGCGCCTCGTGACGTTTGATCTTTTATTGGATAACAAAAAAAGAGTAATGTTCTATGCTTATTGTTTTATGGTTGGTATTTTATAACCAACCAACAAGAATCTTAAGTACTTTTCCATATATTAATAATAATAATAATACAAGACAAATTATACAGATTGATCTAACACCTAATTAAGCAAATTATTTGCTTGTGTTAAGGGTGTTAGACAACGATACAAATACATAGAAATACATGTTATAAATATTGAGAATATATTTAATAAACGACCAAACCCAGAAATACAGACATCTATGCTCATCACATACATGCCTATCCCTGCCAGGAATCGATCCCGTGCCCCATTGCGTCTCTATACGTTAGGCGTCTGCGCTAACCACTCGACATGCGAGGCGGTTATTATGTTTTAAATTGGTAAAGTTCTTCTTTAGCCGTCAAAAATGTTCATTATTTTAGACTAGGATAGGTCAAATGACAAATGGTTACCTGTAATGCATTAATTCTCAGTTCAGTATTCTTTTGTTAAGAGACTATTTTAGGGTTGACACCCATATAAGGGTAGGGTTCAATTAACAGGGTTGCTTAACAATATATTTATTTATATGACTTACAAACACGTTATTTAGTTTTAAGTTATAAATCAAGAGTCTTACCGAGAAGACTTGTCTCTACAATTATAATTAATCTTATTTTATACTAATATTATTACAGAAAAAATATCTATTAACTATTATCTATATATATTTCTTCCATATTTTGCTCCTTATCTGTCATCTATATATAAATAAAATCATGTATGTATGAAACATTATCACTTGACAAAGACTCAACCGATTTTGTTGTATTGTTAGGATAAGTTTTGGACTAATGTTTATTTTAAAGAATGCTTTATAAAGATTTTTTTTGGAATTTGATATAAAAATCTAAGTAAATAATAAAGCGGCTAGTTCCAAAGAGCGGATCGAAAAATAGAAAAGAGCAAAAGAGGAAGAAATATGTTTAAATATAAATCCTCAATATTTTTTATTGCGTTCTTAATTAATTCATTAATAAATCGTACACAGACGAAGTCGGGACGGTATGATACACAAACAAATACAAAGTTAGCTAATAGTTTATTGACGTTAAAAGCAAACAAGCAATAATACAGTTAGGATTTTAACTAAATTGGTAGATGTGTTGGATATAAAACACAAATAGCTCGCTGAAACCTTCAACTAGTATTGGCAATCAAAATACATATACAGGTTCAATATAGAAGGCAGTTTGATGGAATCAGTAAGGAATAAGGATTGGTTTTCAATATATAAATATGTTGAAAATAGTAATACATCTGTTAAATATCATCCTTAGTAAATAGAATCCATTGAAACACACAAAATGAAGAAAAAATATCTTGTAACAAAATAAAGGAGGCAGATAAATAACATAATAATTTATTTTTTCAAAACAAGGGTTGTCATTGAGTAATTGACATCTCAAAAGCTTTCAAAAGAATAGTGATGGAGCCGGCTATTGAATAAAACACAATCAATGACTTCATTCGATGAATTGAATCTATACAGTAGATATATATTTCACGTTTTCAAAGAGCAGGGTGAGTTACTGCAATCAAATTTTCGTTTGTCCATAATGACTACAGTTTACTAATTTATAATTAGGTTATATTATTATTTATTTATTTAAATAGCTTATTTTATATTTTATAATCACAGACAAACATCTCATTTTATTATGTACCTAAGTAGTAAAACAAAAATAGTTTTATGAAATTATTAACGCCAAGATTATGGTTTATAGTAATAAAAAAAAATACAGATAAAGGAACATACACTCATCGTCAATAATCCATCCAACTCTAGTTTTCATTACTATTATTCATTTTAAAAATGAGTGTTTGTTTGTGATAAGCGTATTACTTTTATGACTTTGATATTTTAATATTTTCTTAAAATATCACCTATTAGTACATTCATACAAGCAAAAATCTACATTTTTCTTTAACTATATTAATTCACATCTATCTAGAGCACTAAAACCAAAACAGTTTTCATTATACCTACTGAGTTAGTATAACACCGCAGAATGTGATGTCTAACCAACACATTTCAATGGAGACCGTAATTAGCAATGCAATTTAAGACGGCTGGATGTTGACATAACCAGATAGAACTCGGTCAACATTTACGCTGAAACACGAGGGTGAACCGTGATTTTCTATTTTTTTTATCACTCTCTTCATAAATCGATGGTTTTTTGTTATTAGATTTTTCTTAACCTACTAATTTCTTAACAAGTTTGACATACAATTAATATACTTTGTGCCGATGTTTTGCTACCTTTTTCACAATTTTCACAAAAATATGGCTCAGTCAAAACCCCACCAAACCGTCACTGAAGTCGAATAATGCCCACTTGCACACTGTCGACTAATTGGCAAGCTTCCTTAGAGCTTTGATCATAGATACGGTCTTTTGTTTGCTAAAATGTTACTCAATTGTAAGAAAATTCTCATCCGTAAACAAAATTTTTCTTGGACCTCCCTTTGCGTACCGCTTCAGTAGTGCTTTCGATTTTACCACCCTATTTATCTTTAATTTATCAGTTAAAAAATTACCAGCAGATTTTTATAGGCTGCAAGTGCTAAGTCATCTCTTAAAATAAGCGACATGGTTTTAGGTGCTAACTACATTTCTCGAAATAAAATCAAAATTCTTTCCTTTACTGCTTTGACCACCTTTTTCGTACGAACAGTACGTGGACGGCCAGTTCCTTCTCTGTCACAAACAGAGGAAGTCTCATTGTACCTATTAATAGCCGAGTACACAAACATTTGCCTAGTACCAAGTGTATGGAGAGTTTTAAAAATTGCATTTGGCTCCATACCTACTTTGCTTAATGCAATCACAGCGATTCTATTCTCTTTATCGCAAAATATTGTACAATGTATTGTGGCGCCAAAATGAGAAAACACAATGAAAAATCGTAAAAAAATGACAGATTCCAAATTCAAATGTAATATTTTTTTATTTTTATTTGTAACAGTATTTATGGCCAGACTAACTATATTAATAATTGAGAAATGATGTATTAATGTTCTTACTTATTTTTTTAATTTGTTGTTAGAAAATAATCTTACCATCTAAAGGATATTGTATTGTTATTGTTATTTTTCCACCACTGCCAAGGAAAAGTACTTTAAAAGACTCCATTAGCACTGTCATTATTATCTCTCTCAATGCTTTGTTGAATTATTTTTAGTACACTAGTAATTAGAGTTGCGTGATTATTTTGTAAATTGACATAAAGAGACATAAGGCTATTTTATATCTTTATATTTAAATGATTATTTACTATCTTTATTAACATTCTGTTCATAAACGTTCTTAGTTTGTAATTGGACATTTCTATACCAACCAATTATTTACGATGTTCTTCTCTCGTTTAAATACAAATATTCCGAATGAAATTCCAAATGTTTTACTTCTGTTTCATTTTGTGTCTTAAAGTTTTACTCCCGCCAAAGAACTAACAATTTTTAAACTGTAATCCATTTTATGAACAAATTTTGGAATAAGTAAATTACATAACCTGGTTACTCCCGTCAATGTAAAGACAAGTGTGTCAACCTTTTTATATACCTACGCTATTAGGACATGGACATGGAAGAATACATTTATTCGGAGTAAACAAAATAGTAAAAAACTGGATCGATATTTTTGTAAAATAAATCTGTATTTACGAGTTTACACACTTAAATCATATCTCTTTCCTATGAAAGTCGCAATCCATTAGAGACTATGTATGTATGTAATGGAATGTAACTTTCGTCCTACAACCTAGGGGCTTGAATTTATGTCAATAGTATCTTAAACCTAAATACCTTATACCTAAAAATACCTAAACCTTAAATACTTCTGTTAGTAAGATCACTGCATTCTAAAAGTTCACTTAGTATCATAGTTTTAGTTACATATAGGTATATTTTAATTTTTATGTTGTTATTTAACATAAGTAAGGCGGTTTAATATTCCATTTAGATCTTATATCTTCATTACTTCTATTTGTCTAGTGATCATTTATTTCAGAGCTATTTTGATTACCAAAATTAAGTTATTTTAACACACGAAACCTTCGTTACAATACATTGACTTTATTTTTTTTATAGTAATAGCAGATATAATGTATTAGAACTATCTTACTGCAAAGAACCACCAACGACAATCGTTCTATTCTTTAATGCACTTTATGACACTGTTCACAAATACACTAAAATGTTTACCATTTAAACTCTTAACTATCACTATTACACAACTTAGTCTCTCGATCACACACTCGGCGGTTTATTATAACTGTTACACTTTTATCACAATAGCACCACCACACAATTTGTACTCCCAATTTCACAATGCCTTCTCTTAACCGAGCTGCGATTTATATACTTCTTATTCTTAGTCAAATCAGTATCCAATATTACATTTATTTTATCAATTAAACTTCTATACAGAGATTGAATTGTTTTAGTCAAAACCAAACTACCACGTGTATAAAAAAGCCAACAAATGTTGATGACTTTTTAGTAGAAGTTACGGTGAAAAAGACAATTTACATAATGTAATAGAAAAATATTTACATATTGTAAAAGAATGAAGAATAAAACAAATTATATTAATGGATGGAATGGATTAATATACTTAATATGTTTTTTTTTTACCCATATTTTTGTTGTTTGTTTATTGTATGTGTTATGAAATTAACGATATTTTAGTAGTACAATTGAAAAATAATTTAAAGTTGTATTTGTATAATCTTTTCATATGTAGTTTCTTTCTTGCATTTCATTCCTATAATTAAGATCACTTTTTTATTTTTTAACCGATTTAGATGAAATAAACACAGAGAAGACTGTGATAATATATTCCTGGAAACTGCATTCCAAATTGGTTAAGCCGTTTCTGATGTAAGCGTGCACAACCATACAGACGTACAGACAAACAGAGAAACTGAAAAACCATTGTTTTGGGTTCTCTTGCTCTTATAAAGGCTCCCTATGATATCTTAAATATTCTCCATGTACAGAAATGGATCAGTCACAATTGTATTATATGTATAGATTAAAGTATAATTTTTTGGAGATTTTCTTGATGGAGACAACTTTTTTTTATTATTATTTTTAATTTACGACCACATATAGTATTATTTTTTCTTAACTCCTCAACCTTGGCCTTATTCTTAAATGCTAGAGTTGTTTATTATTAAAAAAGCTTTTTAATAAACGTATCCTGAGAAACAATTTTATCACTCATTGGACATTATAGTATCATAAAAAAATACTTTTTCTTCAAGTCATAGAGTATATAAAGTCTTCCAATAATATACACGCATGTGTATTAATCCACATGTTACAAGAATGAATGTTCACTGTTTGTTCACTGGTTCCTCTTAGAATATTGCGAATAATTCTAATTTAACATAGTTATTTAATTGATGATAGAGTTAAGTAATTTAAGGGGAATAACAATTTTAAATAATAATACAGCCATCGTTTTTCGTAGAAGAAAATTATCTAACAATTGGGATGTAATTTTTCGGAGCATCAGAAGTAGTGTTTTCTTCAATAACTTGATGTTATTAATTCTTTTCCCATTTAAAAGCCTTTCAAAATATTTATACATTATGGTCTACTCTTCAATTTATTAATAATAAACTTTAGCAAATACAATTTATAAAAGCCAGATTACCAACTGCGGATAGATAATTAAAAATGTTGTCATTAAATTACTATTATATATTAATTAATATGCTGTACTTACAAACACATAGCATCTAGGTGGACCTATGATTTTCTATATTTATTGTTAAAAGAAGATAAAGACAAATTGATTGAAACTAAAAGTACTTTACCTATGTCATAATATCTTATGACGAAAAGAATTTGGGGCAGTTTTTTTTATTCTTTAGTCTTAACAAATAAAATATAAAACGATACTCACAAGACATTCCTATTATATTATTACCTGATAAAAAAAAACTCACGAGACATTTATTTAGGAAATTCAATATTTGGTAAGTCAGTAAGTATGATAAATTGAAATATAAAACAAATAATACACTTCGTCAAATAATGTTAGTTTTTAAAGTAAAACTTTTATTACATCGTCTCAAACTTTTTCGTCTGTGTGTTGCATGTCGCGTGACGGTCGGCCGCGGAGTAGGATAAAGTGAAAGGCGCTCGTATCGATGCGGTTTTTACTAGATACATTGAAAAAATCGAATGTAAGTCACTGTTCACGTATTTTAGTTACCATAAAATATTGGTTACATTTATAAACTGTGAAATTCATGATGAAGATGGAATTGATAATAGAATGATTGAAAATAATTGATAAACGGATCAAAATGACTCACCGATTATAAAATATTGTTTTCAGTGTTTTAATATGTGTATATCATCTAAATAATTGTTAAGTATTATGTATGTCGTACTCTAAGACACAGAGTTCAATAAAAATATTAGTTGGAGACCTAGTCTACTTTTATCATTTCCCATTATCATTCCCATTTTCTAAGTATAAAATTAAGATTGATGAAGCAATTTTTATACCCTTAATGGAATATTATTCCGAAAATTTTTAGTTAAATGTCTATAATGTGAAAAAAAGTTTCACTTTTACGGTGGTTTCATAAAACCACACAAGTTTTTTTTTTATATACATTAGATAATTTGAAAGAAATTCCCAATAGGCATTATGTTATAGGTAACAACAGTAGGTACATATAAAACCTAACCAAGTGAAATAATAATAAGTATTTCAATTCTGGCTAAAAAGTTTGTTTGAATTTATCGTGTAGTATTAGTATTCAATTAGTAGTGTTGGTAATTTTTTTCATAATAAATAAATAAAAAATGAGAATTTTGTCCACAGGTACTGAGATGCGATAATGCTGGAGAATTCAATTCCAACTCTTATGTCAATCTGAACCACATTATCTACTGATACGTAGA
This sequence comes from Napeogenes sylphis, assembly GCA_959347405.1. Taxonomy (NCBI): domain Eukaryota; kingdom Metazoa; phylum Arthropoda; class Insecta; order Lepidoptera; family Nymphalidae; genus Napeogenes; species Napeogenes sylphis. The sequence continues at coordinate 19,479,417 of OY365788.1, read as the reverse complement.
ACTATTTTAACTTCTACGGTGAAGCTACGAGCGCTACGAGAATAACACGAATAATAATAATACACAGGTAGGTAAAGTTACTGAAATAATAACTTCATAATCTTAAAAGGTTAGAGCTTACGAATTAAAATAGGCTTTAACCATTTATATGTCAGTAGTAGTAGTGGCCACAGTGGGTAACATGTGGATAGTCCTCGTTAATAAACGAATGAGAAATGTCACAAAAAATTACCATATTTATAATTTTTAATGGTACTTTTATGATATAAACTTTATTATTATTTATGAAGCGGTCTTCAAAGGCGATCGATCGATAGATTTCTAATAGCCTCGTTAATTTACCGACCTTCTCTTGTTAATTGGTGAAAAGCGTTCGAGTTAATTTCAATTTTGCAAACCAATGGTAATAGAAGTGAATATTAAATAAACATTATTTTAATTGATAGACTAGACATTGTGTGTCTGTTATTATTGACACACTCGCAATGTTTTCAGTCTTCTTTTGTAATAACACTATGCTCATTAACTAAAATTCTGCACCATTGATTAAACTTTCCGATGTGACACAAAAAGTTAATTGGAATTTGTGTGAAGTAAAAGATATGTATGTAAATATATATTTAACTCAAGAACATAAGACACTACTTACTATGTACTACTATAGGGATGTGTACTACTATAGGGATGTGTGATTTTTGTCTAAATGTACTTCTTTATACAAGTGTAAATATAGGGATGTTGATGATGAAGACACAAGGAATACATTACATAGAACTTTGGTAGATGAAAAATATATATTGTTATTATTGTGTAGTTCACGCAAATAAAATAAAGATTGTATATATGCGGATCAAGCTGTTACCGCCGCACCAGGGTTGGACGTATTTAGATGTCCTCTGGGAGTATGATTTATTGGATGTAATATCAATTATATGTTTAGAAAAACCTGTATTGGTATAAAATTTTAACTTGATTTATTTATTTAGGATTAGGAAATTGGTCCCCCCCTATTTTCCACTTTTATAATACCGGAAATTCGGGATTGTCTATTGATAATCACGGAAACCCTATATAGATCCGGAATAGTAGGCAGGTAATACAAAAATATGTACTATATCAAACACTGCGTTTTAATTATGTTTTTCTCAATAAACAAATATAAATAAACTTTCATTTCTGTCAGCATGATTACCCATTAATAAGAAAATAATTCATATTTATAACATACCTGATATACTTTATTTATTTTTTTGTTTTTGTAAGACAATACGCGACATATTTTTGAATATGGTTTTCTTCTTTTAATCAAAATGTGTTTAATTATAATCATAACATGTATTAAATAAAAGAAAAACTTTTATTAAGTTTTAAATCAATAAAAGATTTGCCATAAAAAAATCTTTTATAAAATTCCAGTATAAATTTATCTTTGAAATTGTTAAAATTATTTAAAGATGGGTATCTTTCTATCTAACTTTCTTTAAAATGTGTTAATAATCTTGAGGTTTACTGGACTTGAATACGGCCGGGATTCCAAGAGATACAGAGATCTTTTATAACATTTTAGTTTTAGTATATTTTTCCACTTTATAATATTTTTATAAATAAGAGATGAATTTAGATTCAGTATATTTTAAAACTCGACCGGCGATATTTTTTGTGCATCGGCTTTAAGTTCAAATTGAATATTAAGTTGTTTTTTAAACACCAGCTCGTGAAATTGAAAAACTTTTAACCCGGCAGTCGAGTCTATGATGTAAAAAAGGTTTTATCACATGGGAGTATGAATGAAATATATAAAACTGCATTATTTTTATTTGAATAAGTTATATAGTCTTTGTGACATACTTAATGTTTGACATATATAAGATTGTAAATAGAAAATTTAATACTACACCCATAATTGGATTGATAAATCTCATAAAAGATAATTATTTCTTAAAAAATAAATATTTATTAACTAGCAAAATTATTAGAAGTTTTGGTTTGTTTCTCTCTAATGTGAGACTCTTCAGCAATACTCAAACATTTCAAATAGTTAAGGCACTATAGTCTAAAACATTACATGACAGTCTTATATTTGATAGCACTTTAGATTATTTATTGGACAAGTTCGACAAAAGTTCACCTCATTGCTTTAGAACTATTATAAGTTTAAATTTAAAGAACAAAGTTTTAATTTCACCTCAAGGTCAAAGGCTTTCCGTGATATAATCTAGAAGACATTAACAGTCTTCACACTGAATTAAATAGTTCATATACCTATTGTTCTTTACAGGTTAGTATTTAATCTACAAAATAATGTGTTTTGTATTAAAATATAACATGATATCTGAAACGCAGAGAGTGCTTTTTATTTACGGAATTGATATTTAAGATGTTCGGAACATTTTCTATGTATAAATCTTGATTTGTCTTTTTGATTGACTACCTTCTCATTATGTTTTACAATTATTATTATTATGGTTAGAAACTATTAATAACATGTAATTTTTTTTTTTTACATAAAGTCAACCGAAAATCAAAATAAAGAAAACAATTTTAATTATATAACAAAGTAAGACGCAGTTTTTTTTCAAACAAACCTGTCATTCATTGACATCTTACAGCTCTTAACAGAACCTTATTGAAGCTGTCTATTGTCCACAGTACAATATATAAAGCTGAGAAGCTCTCAGGAGAAGATAATGACAATCATTGCTCGGTCGCTCCTCTTTGAAGTGGAAATTTTTCCACCTTACTCTAATTATGATCCTGACAAGGATCACGATTTTATTAGTACTTTTCTTCTCCGTTCCACCTTTGTCATCTTGTTTACTTACCCACTTACAGTTAATTACCTTATAATTTAATAGTACTTCAGAATTATGGACTTAGTTTTTTTATTAAAATTAATAATAAATAGTCTTGAATTGATATTTAGATCACGAACAAAGTGTTAGTTTTAAATATAAATATTCAAAACGAGATATCATGCAAATAAAATTAATCAAATATAAGCAACATAGGAATAAGGAACGAAAAGTCTAACAAAGTTAGAATACAATAGATTTATGTATTTTCTATTTTTATTTTTTCCACTTTATTTATTTTTTCGTTTATTAACTTTACTAATGCATCTTTGGTTTGTGATAGACAAATTAGTTTTATAGTTTAAAATTGTATTATTAATTGCGTCTTCCGAATTTATTTTGCAATTTATTAATGAGTTCTAGATAATTATTGTAACCTCGGAGGAATATAAAAACGAAATTCTTCTTTTAACTATTTTCTTTTAAATCCTGATATCCTAACAGTGCACTAAAACAATATATATTTCATTATACTGTAGTATGTAAAGTCAATCCAACACATTTCAATGAAGACCGTAATTAGCAATGCAATTTAAGACGGCTGGATGTTGACATAACCAGATAGAACTCGGTCAACATTTACGCTGAAACACGAGGGTCAACCGTGACAACTAATGATTCGCACCTAAACTTCTCCTTACTTCATAGTTTAGTTTTAACTTAACGAGTCGGTACACATGGCAGACATTGGTAACACTAAATTAAAAAATAATTAAAAGAATTTATTAAGTTTTTCAGCACTATCTTCCCTATTACTCCATTAAATAGAAAATATATTATAGCCACATGTAAAAAATAATAAACAGTGTTAGAAATAGTATATATAACGTTTTAAAACTATTACTAACCTACTATCCTATTACTTTGAGTAAAAGCAAGCCAAATATTCAACTTACTTTTTTCACAATTTGTTCGGAAAACGTTCTAAACGGCTATATATTTAATCCTCCATTGCTAAGGAAAAGTGATTAAAACTTTTTTAAACACACATGTAATTAAAATTACTTAAATAGACCCATAACTATTTTATTTCTTAATTTTAACTTATTGTCTTCTATTTTTTTTATCATTCCGGCCATAAATCTGTTTTCTGTGTTCGTTATTCGAAACTTCTATTCCTACCATATTTTTTTATCCGGTTGAATGCATTTTTGCCGTTCGTTCTACATAACAAATAATCTGAAATGTTCATTTTGTGTATAAAAGTTTTACTCTAGCTAAAAAATTACAACTTCAAAATTGTAATTCATATGATGAACATCTCTAAAATACATAATCTGATAACATGGGTCGTTACAGATATAAGTTTGATAAATTATTAATACCTACTTGTTAATACCTAATAGTAATAAAGAGTGGTAGACAGAAATTTAATAGATTTTCCTTACAAAGTATACAACATAAACTATTTGATCATTGTAAATAAAAAACTGTTATAAAATGTTTTAAATACATAACTAAAAATACATTAAAACAGTTATGGTTATGCATGGCTTACATTTATTTTCTTCTTATATATGTATACACACACATATATATATATGCACATATATATATATATGCACGTATATACAAGCATTTATGTAACCATGATGTCAATGTGAAAAAATAATTGAATCAATGCTCATAATCGTATTTAGACATCAAAAAGGAACAGATTAATCACATTTATTATTTGTATCTGATATCAAAACCTTGATCTATGCAAGACTGGTTCAGAGCTAAATTTAATATAATAAGCAGGTTTAAATTAGTTTTAATAAATATTTATATAGTCCGGGGTGAGAATTGATCTAAGTGTTTAACAGACCGAAACTTATACCGATAAGCCAATTTTATTTAATAACAATACAGCTTACTGATTTTATTGAGCAGTTGAGTAGAAAATTGCAAAGAATAAGACTGATTTTTACAATATAATATTTAATGAACTGTGTATTATTTTGTTGGCTATTGAATGATAAGAAATTGTTCAATTTTATTAAAGAAAATAATATTTTACAATAAATGAATAAATCGAGCATAAATTATCTATATTTATCAAATTAGCTTTATTGACAATTTGAAACTTTGTTATAATGGCATATCCTCAGAGAGAAAATTGTGTTATCCCTATACAAGCATATATTATTACGTATCAGATATGGTAAGTGAAACTCTTTGGTCATCATAAAATAAGATCGGTGTTTATTTTTGCAAGATGTAAATGAATTATTAAAAGGAATTATTTACTCTACTATGAGAACTTTGACGTCTTTGAAAATATGTTAGTGTCTATTCGAATACTAAATATGATTGTTACTTTAAATTATTCGTTTAAGAATTTATAATGAATTTTTTCCTAGTAGTAGGGTTTTATCTGCAATACTTATGCAATACTGTATTTTTTTTATTAGTCGTTTTTACTATAAGTAAAGTATCCTTAAAGGGATATTAAGTTAATTATTGAATATATGTCATCAAACTATTAAAAAATAAAATTAATCAAGATTTATAAATATCACCGGCCTACACATTTAAGTAATTTGTAATATCAGTATTTAACAAAATTAAAAAAGATATCATTGTATAAATAATTTAAAGACGAGAAATGATGCAAAATTAAAACAATTTTATAATTAAAAGCCATCATTAGATTACGTAATCTGACAAGAAGGACAAAGGCCATTTAATAAATAAAATTATCTTTATATATTTCTTTTATATGAGATAAATACGAAAAATCTTTTAAGATAAATGTTATTTGTAATAACTTTATCTTATGATTTCCATCGGTACAGAGTTTAACAATATATTACTTATTTATTTATTTATTTATTTGGGAAACAAACAATATTCACACACTTAAAAATAAAATTAATAATTAATACATAATATCAATAAAGTTTCCACTGTTACAATAATAAACTTAACATGAACTTAAAAAGTAAAAATAAAAATAATATTAACAAATCATCAATAAAAGTATAAGTTGCAAGAAAAACAAAATAACATGTATAACAAAAAAAATAAAAAATAATAAAAATAATAAAAACCCAGAAATTAGAACACACTCACATTGCAAAAATAATAAATAAAAACGGTAATATTTAACGAAAATTTCTTTTAAAAATACTAATCTTGTCATTAAAAATGTCGATGTTATGACAAGTGTTATTAAAGTTATGACAAGCTCGGGATATAAATACATTATTTGTGGCTTTACATTTGTTAAAAGGTATAAAAAATAACTTATTGTTTCTGGAACTCAATCTAGGACATTTGAATTTCACTTCACCGAGAAGGTAATTGCAATCAACAATACTATTAATAATTTTATACAAAAATAAGAGGTCCCTCAGTTGCCTTCGAGAAAATAGTGTTTGAAATTCCGGAATGATACTCTCTGAATTGTAACCAGAAAATCCACCCTTATAAGATAGATATTTTTTAAATTTATTTTGTAATTTCTCTACTGTATCAATGTGAACTTTAAATTGTGGATTCCAAACCGTAGAGGCATATTCAAGTACTGACCTCACGAAAGTATTAAATAAAAGTATAAAAGTCGAGGCTCTTTTAAAATCCTTACCCACCCTTAAAATAAAACCTAACATTCTATAAGCCTTCGACGATATGTAATTAACATGTGAGATAAAAGTTAGCTTACTGTCTAAAATTACACCTAAATCTTTAACTAAGTGTTAAAAAATAAATAAGCAAATGCCATGTATTAATTATGTTTCGTGTATAGTTAGACTTAAATTATAAAGCAAGACTTAAATCTAAAGAAATGCCAGAGCTACAATTACTATAAATTTATACTTTTTCAGATTATTTAAATAAATCTTATGTGTACATCTGCTTCCGAAACCAATGTCATTGTTTTTGTTACTACGAGACACTTTTGATTAATTCTCTGTTAAAAATATTTTTAAAATTAATTATAACTTATATGGCGATGTCAAAATAACAATATAAGTTTCTAATAAATTAAGTTTTTGTTAGATTCATTAATCCTATTGGTCATCACATCAAGGCAGGCCCGAAAAAATCTTCAATGTAGTAAGTAATAAGGAAGTTTATGATATAAAATATATTATCGAGATAAGAATCAGGCTCTCGAATTTCAGACAAAAAATTTTATGGAATGGGAAATTCCTAGGCAAACAATAATTTAGGAGATGGTATTTCATGACATTCAAAATCTCATGTGAAATAATAGCATTAAGTATGGAATAGGAAAATAAAAATAAAAACCTCGTAATGTTAGGTTTTATTAACTACTCATATTATTCTTATACACGTACAAGTGTGTTGCACATGTACATGTGTGCTGTACATGTGTCTTGTACATGTGTACTGTAGGAAAAAAAGTGGTTTGTTTTCTCTAACATAATAAACATGTAAGGGTTTCGAGCTCATCAGCTATTTCAAAATTAAAGAAAAATTCAATACATTACTGCTTTCAGATATTATATCCTGCAATATTTAAAATGTAGCATATCTCGAAAATCTCATAGAAAATAACTATTCCAAAAAAACCTGACAAACACTAATGTATATTCTTTAAGTGTTTGTTTTAATAGAATACTTTTTAACTAAAAGTATTGAAGAAATACATTAAGGTCAGCATTCCATAAATAAAGAGAGCGAAAAATACATTTCAGAAGAGATCAAAAGAGAGCATTTAAAAATAAATTACAATAACTAAAGAACAAATAACAAGTCATCTCCGAGTATAAATTTGATTCAATCTTTCGTAAAACTTAAATGATTTTTCATTTAAGAAAACAGGATATTCTAGTACTGAATTTGTTGTACTTCCTTCTAATTTAATTATATTTTAAACTAATAAACGCATTATTTGTAGTACATGGTATTAGCATAAGTGATCGGTTCGAGTGCGGGGTTCATGGGAGTGTCAAACGAATGCTAATAGTACTCGGAGCCAATTGCGACAGAGTTAATATTGGTTAGGAAATGAACCTCACCTTCACAATATCTAATTACCAATAGATACCTATCGATTCGTGTTCAGTTCAATTATTTTGAAGAGTATGTAGAAAAACACCTATTACCTTAATCAGTTTATCTTAAAACACCATTGCCAAACTTTGACTACATTTCCAATACCAGATTATAAATTAAGAAGTTGTATTATTCAAATTCATGATTTTAGATATTATGTAGGTTTTTAGTTTTACTTAACATGGATCTGTTTAATACAATCATTGTTACGATGAAAATAACAACTAAATGACCTGGTAGTTACTAGCTAATCCAGATATTGCTGGCGCTATATTTTATTGGTTAGAACAGAAGAAATATATATTAGTATGAATAACTGTCACAAATATTACAAGGTCTTTTAATCACAATCACAAAGTGAAAAAAATCTGTGTTACTAATCCAGTTCAGATTGCCTGTGTGTAATTTTAATGATACTCTTTATGTTACACAACACTGTCTGTAGTGTTGTATAACAATGCTATAAGATAATTTAGAGAAATGCGTGTATGTTTGTCTGTAATCGATAATCTTCGAAAACAGGAAACTTTTTGACTTTGTGGTTAGATTCTTAAATTCAAAACTAAGATGTTTGAATTAAAATTGCTTGTAATAATTAGTGTTGGCGGGTTTTTTTAGGCTTTTGTCACATAAATTGTTTAGCAATACATCCCTTATTTACTTTGTTGCCTTCTTCTTTATACATATTTCTTTAACTAAACTGCAAGGATTTTTTCTTCAAACTATTAATCTATCAACAATATATCTATGACTACCACCTTCCCATTGATCTTTAAAAAGCATTTTTTCAGAATGCCAGATGCTATATTTAATTCTGTTTGAATTGAAATGCTAATTATATCTAACTTTAAAATAAATAACTTACAAAAGATTACACTTACACAGAAATTTGTTGCTTTAATGATTTAATAACATTATTTATAGAATAATCAATATTAAAAGGTGTATACTGAATACACAAAGTGTATACTGAATCCAATTTAAATAAATTTATTAATTATCTCACATGTAACAATAATGAAGCTTATCAGGTTAACCTCATGTATATTAATTTTACAAAGTCGTTTAATAAGACTGCATTATTATTAAACTGCTTTCTGGCTAAAATTAGTATACATCGCAATTAACTAGCACTACTAGTATACTTTAAGGCTTGTTAAGGGCTTGAAGGATTTGTTAACGGTTTATAACTCAAGGGTACCTCAGGGTTCTTGTATCGGTTCTTTTCTATTTGATTTATTCATCAATGACGTAAATGTTTCCTGATTATTCACATTTTCTTTTTAATGATTTCTATACTTTAAAAAAACGAATGATATTTATGATCTTATGTCAATTTTATCGATAAAGTAATGAAAGTTATAAATGCATATTTAAAAAAAATCTCAACAACATAAAATAGATTTTTTAGTATACTGCTCAATTTTCATTTTCAAAAAAAAACTGCTCATGTTTGATCTAGTTTTTAAAATGTTGCTAAAAGAAGCAATACGAATGAATGTATGAATAGTAATTGTAAGTTAATGAACTTAATTATGAAACCAGCGTTTCATCAAACATTTAAACATTGTTAGATTAATTGCGTATAAAATAAAAAAAACCATTGAGCAGAATAAGAGCAGTAAATATAAAGAAATAAGTTTTCTTAACTTAAAAGATAAACAACTTAAAGTTAAATTTTAAGTAAAGTTAGTTTATCAAACTTGTCAGTTTAATAATCTATACATATATCATTAAGGTAACGAAAATGGTAAGTTGCAGTACGGATAAATATTTTGGGATATATTCGCTGACCCGTTCTGATAGTAATTTACGGAACAAGCTGTTGCCGCCGCACTAGGGTCGGACGTATTTAGATGTCCCTCGGGTGTATGATTTATTGGATATAACACAATTTCTAAATTCGGTATGAGACCTGTATTGTTATGAAAAATAATCTTGATTCATTGATTTATTGTATAACAAGTGAGGATAAACTGTTTTTTATAAGCAATCTCATATATATAAGAGACTGAATGATAATAATCATCAAGTAATAACGAAAAAAATACGTTACTTCAAATGTATTTTATAGTAAAACATAAAAATATTAGTAAACATTTTAAGTAAACTTAGTGTAGCTAAAAGTAATTGTTTTATAATTTGGTTCAACAATTGGACATTTCCACAAATGATGATGGGCTGAACAAAGAACAGAGTGTCAAGATAACACAATTTCTTTTTAATGGAATAAAAAAGAGTTTTGATTGTAACAACAAAATGATAATAAGAATTTTACTTACTTACTCTTTAAGAAGTAATTAATGTTTTTCCAATATCTTACCAACCTTAGCGGTTTGTTGCAACTTTTGATTCACAGAATTTCCTAAGAACTTTAAGTGCTATTTCGAAAAGTTGAGTTAAATGTTCCAAAGGTAGTTAAGTGTCGGTTCAGTGTAATTTAGCGAGAGTCATTAGTGACGCAAGCTTGCAGTTGTCTTAAAAATGTAATTAAATATTAAAATTTGTAGCTGTGATTTTTTATTTATATATTAAATGAGATAATATTGTTATATTATTTTTACAAAAAGCGACGGTTACTGATAATATCAAAATAAAGGCCACAAGACTGTAAATTTGAGGTTAAGAATGTATAAAATTAACTATGCCGGTATTCTCCTTGATGCATTAAGCTTTATGTATGTGAATGACATCTGTCAGTAGGTAAATGACATCTGCTAGGTTTCCTTCGAAAATCCTTACAAATGCTACTAAATAATTCATTTTGGTAGTGAGATCCTAAGAGCATTATTTTTTACTGCATTGTTAGAAGTATTGATTTGGATTTAAATAAATATAAAAGATTGTGATCCCGATTCAATAGCACGGGTCCCCGATCCCGATTCAATATATTGCAAAAATAATTATCTCGTTATAAGTAAATATATGTAATTTAAAATTTTTCGGGTTAAGAATATAAGCTTCATATAAATTTCGATAAGATAAGTGTACTTTGATTTGCCAAAATAAATGTTCAATTACGATATTCGTAATATAACGTCAAGAGCCATCTTAAATCCGAGGAAACTTAAGAAAGTCTTTTGTTTGATTAAGTCTTAACCAGCTTTTTGCTGCTGATGAGGGGATTGTTCAGTCCAATAGCTATCGCGATTTCTGGCGTAGTACATTCGCCAAGTCTACAGCGTAGCAGTCTTTTAAAAGCTACGCATCTACAGACATGCAGAATGCAGTTACTAATATTATGCCTTATATATTTATGTTAGTTTAGTTTTGTAACCTTACTTTTTGTTAGACGTGTTGAACATAACAAACATGTTACTAAAAATATTACTTCAAACATATTACTAAAATATTACTTCACGATTATAAATGAAAACCTTAGTAACAAAAATATCTTAATATTTGTTACGGCTTCAACCTCGACCTATAACCTCGATCTTTAATAATATACTTTTTACGTTTTCATTTCATAAAAAGTGTCCTTTAATTTTTATAATATATATCAACATAATCCGCTATATAATCGTAAATTCCTCTAATCATTTCCCTTTTACCATTTGTAAAACATCGAACTTTAGCAGTTCTTTTTGCTTGAAAAAAAAAACTGACTAATTTGGAGCAAGAGCTAGAGTATAATTTTATCCAAACAGAAATACTCTATGCAAATTTTTACAATCTTTTTCAGGTCAAAACATGTTGTGATATCAAGGATGGACCAAGTTCCTGTTGTGGTTACTTTCCAGCTGACCAGCAGCTGGTTCTTATAGACCGTAATACAGCTTAACTAAGCTAGAATGCGGTAAGACTAAAGAGTACTTTGGTTCGTTACTCTTTTTAAATATCTGGTTAGGTACATTATTTTGCAATTATAAAAATCATGATAAAGATTATTGCAAAATAATGTACATAACCTAATCATCAACCTCGAAGAACAGACCTCGTGGGCATTAACAATAGACCATAAGTTACCCAAACAAATTGGTTGGAGTTTACTGCAAAAGGCTTCGCGTAACCGGTACCATGTTCTAAAATCTAGCCTTCTTTTAACGATAAGTTAATCTGCAGCTTTAGATTACTATTTATGTATATTTTAATAAATAAATAAAGTATTTATATTTCTTGTTTTTTCAAATATTTGGAAACCTTTAATCTAAGAAATTATTGTGGAAACAAATACGACAGAGAAAGAGATATTTTATCATGGAAGTTATTTACCTTCGAATACTTTTAAATACTAATAACTGATTTTATCTTAAGGAGACTTGAATTTTCTTAAATATGCAAACAATTTACGCAATTTACTCTTCTAAGGGATCCAATTTTAAGTTATGACATTGAAATAATAAAACAGAATGAGCTATAAATTATAAACTCTGAAATGTTTTGACAATGGGTTCAAGTAGGGTTTAGCTCTAAATATTGCGAACATTACGAATATTACGCATGTTTTTAATTAAACATAATGACACTTTTATGCTCGAGTTGTACGTGAAGCGATTGAAATAAAAACAGGACTTTCAATCGGGAAGATGGATTTAAGTTATCGGCATCGTGGAACCCAGTGATAAACACCATAACACCTCGCTTTTTTGCGCATTCGGTTAAACATCTGGATAGGAATACTGTGAGTGTAGTTTGTGACGGTACATGGCGGACAGACAATATTAATAATAATGAAGATGTGCGGGTAGATGAAGAAATTTCTTCCCCACGGATTCGACAACGGAGAGCCTGCACCGCTAAGACAGTCAGCCTGTGACCACGGCCGGTGCAACTTGGTCGAAACGTCAGGCACATAAAAGGTGTGTGGTATCTATTCTTACGCGTTAATTCCCGATAGTATAAAATGAAACGAACGATAGTTTAAAAGTTAGTATATACATACATAGATAACATAATATTAAATAATAATACATATGCACTAAAATATATCATATAACATATATTATGCATACATTATAAATATATATTCATACATAATATATACGTAATATAATAAATACACGAAAATAATACTGCTATTGAAAAAAAAAGTTTATGTTAATGACAACTAGTAAAGAAACATTGGCAAAAGAAAAGAGAATCAGTCTTGAGTCCCAAGTCAAACCAGCTCGTGTCTTATGACTAGGTCAAGTGCAGGTAGTTAGTTGTGTAGAATGATATGGTGCTACGAGGTTTCACAATAGGATCTGAATATAGTTAGTTGTGTAGAATGATATGGTGCTACGAGGTTTCGCAATAGGATCTGAAGATAGTTAGTTGTGTAGAATGATATGGTGCTACGAGGTTTCACAATAGGATCTGAAGGTAGTTAGTTGTGTAGAATGATATGGTGCTACGAGGTTTCACAATAGGATCTGAAGATAGTTATTTGTGTAGAATGATATGGTGCTACGAGGTTTCACAATAGGATCTGAAGGTAGTTAGTTGTGTAGAATTATATGGTGCTACGAGGTTTCACAATAGGATCTGAAGGTAGTTAGTTCTGTAGAATGATATGGTGCCACGAGGTTTCACAATAGGATCTGAAAGTAGTTAGTTGTGTAGAATGATATGGTGCTACGAGGTTTCACAATGGGATCTGAAGATAGTTAGTTGTGTAGAATGATATGGTGCTACGAGGTTTCACAATAGGATCTGAAGATAGTTAGTTGTGTAGAATGATATGGTGCTACGAGGTTTCACAATAGGATCTGAAGGTAGTTAGTTGTGTAGAATGATATGGTGCTCCGAGGTTTCACAATAGGATCTGAAGGTAGTTTATTGTGTAGAATGATATGGTGCTACGAGGTTTCACAATAGGATCTGAAGGTAGTTAGTTGTGTAGAATGATATGGTGCTCCGAGGTTTCACAATAGGATCTGAAGGTAGTTAGTTGTGTAGAATGATATGGTGCTACGAGGTTTCACAATAGGATCTGAAGGTAGTTAGTTCTTTTAAGCTGTGTGTAAACTTTGTAATTGTACAGACTGTCCTTCAAAATAAGTGGTCATAGTGAGCAAATTTTATTTAAGCGAAAATCTTGAATTAAATGCTCATTTTAAACAAGGATTTTTTTGTTATAATTGGTTTATTGTAGTCACTAAAAACTACAGCTAACTTATTTTTTTTAATTAATAGTTTATTCATATATTATGCATATTGATTTGCAAAATCAAAAAAAGTTTGTGATTTTTTGCATACTTTTTGCCGACAAATAGGTGAACTGGGGCCATTTTGCCTATTAGTCATCAAAAAAGAATAATGCAAAGAATCGTCCAATACCTTCTCTACTACTCTAATCTGATACAACCCACATTAATTTATTAATGTGGTATAAAAACAGAAAAGAAAGACATATAATCCATCGATTTATTTTCTATTAAGGATTTATATTAAAATAAAACCGGGCTTAACTTTTTGGATTTATCAATTTATTAAGAGAATATATTGGACAAAGATTTATGAAGCTATTTTAAAATTTACAAGAAATTGACTACAATTGTTGGAAACAGTAAATTATAAATTATTTTAGGTCCGTTTTGTAATACTGTATGTATGTTGTAACAATATCATTTATTGTCATAGTAGTTGAAAGCTGAAGATACAAATCGAATATTCTAGTACAAAGTGAAATATTCGTTTAAGACGAACTGACGAAGCTTCTTAGCAATCCATGGATTCACCGTGCGGGTGCCGGGCCCATCGCGTTGCAAGGAGAGGAGTGCAAGCAGTGCCTGGGACTTGCGACCCAGGAGTAGGTTTAAGGGGCCCCTTTATTATGCGCAAAAACGCTCACCTTCACCCTAAACACTCCTCTCCCTACCTAACCAAATTTGGAAAGAACCTACTAATGCCGCCTTTGAAGTACGTTCTAGAAATGAACCGATGCTTGTTCTAGAAAGGCCAAGATCTTTAAGTAGGCTATAGAGAGATTTTGCTGTTATACCTCTCGCTCCCACTTCTACCGCGTACAGACTAACTATAAATTTATTCCTGATCAGTTCGTTGGTTAGTTCGTAATACTTATTGAGCTTGAATGTGTGATCCCTAGGGATGTTTGTTTCCCAAGGAACAGTAAGCTCCACAAGTATCACGCGCCTCAGATGTTTCGAATACAGGAATAAGTCCGGTCTGGATGACGAAACACCAACATCCCCAGGGATTTTGTAATGCTTTTCATACGTGTCCATCATGAGAATCCAATCAGGAGCCGCGCCTAATATTGAATAAGGCTTCGCTTTTGATTTTTTGGAGGAGCCTTCTTTAACGAATTCTATAGATCGTTCGGTGGTTGTTATACCCTTCCGCGCTCTTGCTACTGAAAGACTAACCGCTTCCCGTATGATTTCTAATACCTTGTCGTGGCGACGCGAGTATTGACCTTTATCTAGAAGTACCCTACACCCTACTAATAGGTGTTTCGCGGTTCCTATTGCCTCCCCACAGATGTTGCAAGACTTTTCGGTGGCTTTGCCCCATCTTACTAAATTACTTTGATCTGGGAGAGTCATTTGAAATGCATTAAGATAGAATTTTAATAATGCTGGGGACCAATCATAAATTAAGGTGCGCCACTTCAAAGCTAGTGGAATACAAAAATCTCCTATGGTCACCCATTCGTTTTGAATTTCTAGGCTCATCGCGTGGAGTCGGTAATTATCGTTTTCGTCTTGTCGAATAAAAGATTTTGTTTTGCGTACCGCTTCAGTAGTGCTTTCGATTTTACCACCCTATTTATCTTTAATTTATCAGTTAAAAAATTACCAGCAGATTTTTATAGGCTGCAAGTGCTAAGTCATCTCTTAAAATAAGCGACATGGTTTTAGGTGCTAACTACATTTCTCGAAATAAAATCAAAATTCTTTCCTTTACTGCTTTGACCACCTTTTTCGTACGAACAGTACGTGGACGGCCAGTTCCTTCTCTGTCACAAACAGAGGAAGTCTCATTGTACCTATTAATAGCCGAGTACACAAACATTTGCCTAGTACCAAGTGTATGGAGAGTTTTAAAAATTGCATTTGGCTCCATACCTACTTTGCTTAATGCAATCACAGCGATTCTATTCTCTTTATCGCAAAATATTGTACAATGTATTGTGGCGCCAAAATGAGAAAACACAATGAAAAATCGTAAAAAAATGACAGATTCCAAATTCAAATGTAATATTTTTTTATTTTTATTTGTAACAGTATTTATGGCCAGACTAACTATATTAATAATTGAGAAATGATGTATTAATGTTCTTACTTATTTTTTTAATTTGTTGTTAGAAAATAATCTTACCATCTAAAGGATATTGTATTGTTATTGTTATTTTTCCACCACTGCCAAGGAAAAGTACTTTAAAAGACTCCATTAGCACTGTCATTATTATCTCTCTCAATGCTTTGTTGAATTATTTTTAGTACACTAGTAATTAGAGTTGCGTGATTATTTTGTAAATTGACATAAAGAGACATAAGGCTATTTTATATCTTTATATTTAAATGATTATTTACTATCTTTATTAACATTCTGTTCATAAACGTTCTTAGTTTGTAATTGGACATTTCTATACCAACCAATTATTTACGATGTTCTTCTCTCGTTTAAATACAAATATTCCGAATGAAATTCCAAATGTTTTACTTCTGTTTCATTTTGTGTCTTAAAGTTTTACTCCCGCCAAAGAACTAACAATTTTTAAACTGTAATCCATTTTATGAACAAATTTTGGAATAAGTAAATTACATAACCTGGTTACTCCCGTCAATGTAAAGACAAGTGTGTCAACCTTTTTATATACCTACGCTATTAGGACATGGACATGGAAGAATACATTTATTCGGAGTAAACAAAATAGTAAAAAACTGGATCGATATTTTTGTAAAATAAATCTGTATTTACGAGTTTACACACTTAAATCATATCTCTTTCCTATGAAAGTCGCAATCCATTAGAGACTATGTATGTATGTAATGGAATGTAACTTTCGTCCTACAACCTAGGGGCTTGAATTTATGTCAATAGTATCTTAAACCTAAATACCTTATACCTAAAAATACCTAAACCTTAAATACTTCTGTTAGTAAGATCACTGCATTCTAAAAGTTCACTTAGTATCATAGTTTTAGTTACATATAGGTATATTTTAATTTTTATGTTGTTATTTAACATAAGTAAGGCGGTTTAATATTCCATTTAGATCTTATATCTTCATTACTTCTATTTGTCTAGTGATCATTTATTTCAGAGCTATTTTGATTACCAAAATTAAGTTATTTTAACACACGAAACCTTCGTTACAATACATTGACTTTATTTTTTTTATAGTAATAGCAGATATAATGTATTAGAACTATCTTACTGCAAAGAACCACCAACGACAATCGTTCTATTCTTTAATGCACTTTATGACACTGTTCACAAATACACTAAAATGTTTACCATTTAAACTCTTAACTATCACTATTACACAACTTAGTCTCTCGATCACACACTCGGCGGTTTATTATAACTGTTACACTTTTATCACAATAGCACCACCACACAATTTGTACTCCCAATTTCACAATGCCTTCTCTTAACCGAGCTGCGATTTATATACTTCTTATTCTTAGTCAAATCAGTATCCAATATTACATTTATTTTATCAATTAAACTTCTATACAGAGATTGAATTGTTTTAGTCAAAACCAAACTACCACGTGTATAAAAAAGCCAACAAATGTTGATGACTTTTTAGTAGAAGTTACGGTGAAAAAGACAATTTACATAATGTAATAGAAAAATATTTACATATTGTAAAAGAATGAAGAATAAAACAAATTATATTAATGGATGGAATGGATTAATATACTTAATATGTTTTTTTTTTACCCATATTTTTGTTGTTTGTTTATTGTATGTGTTATGAAATTAACGATATTTTAGTAGTACAATTGAAAAATAATTTAAAGTTGTATTTGTATAATCTTTTCATATGTAGTTTCTTTCTTGCATTTCATTCCTATAATTAAGATCACTTTTTTATTTTTTAACCGATTTAGATGAAATAAACACAGAGAAGACTGTGATAATATATTCCTGGAAACTGCATTCCAAATTGGTTAAGCCGTTTCTGATGTAAGCGTGCACAACCATACAGACGTACAGACAAACAGAGAAACTGAAAAACCATTGTTTTGGGTTCTCTTGCTCTTATAAAGGCTCCCTATGATATCTTAAATATTCTCCATGTACAGAAATGGATCAGTCACAATTGTATTATATGTATAGATTAAAGTATAATTTTTTGGAGATTTTCTTGATGGAGACAACTTTTTTTTATTATTATTTTTAATTTACGACCACATATAGTATTATTTTTTCTTAACTCCTCAACCTTGGCCTTATTCTTAAATGCTAGAGTTGTTTATTATTAAAAAAGCTTTTTAATAAACGTATCCTGAGAAACAATTTTATCACTCATTGGACATTATAGTATCATAAAAAAATACTTTTTCTTCAAGTCATAGAGTATATAAAGTCTTCCAATAATATACACGCATGTGTATTAATCCACATGTTACAAGAATGAATGTTCACTGTTTGTTCACTGGTTCCTCTTAGAATATTGCGAATAATTCTAATTTAACATAGTTATTTAATTGATGATAGAGTTAAGTAATTTAAGGGGAATAACAATTTTAAATAATAATACAGCCATCGTTTTTCGTAGAAGAAAATTATCTAACAATTGGGATGTAATTTTTCGGAGCATCAGAAGTAGTGTTTTCTTCAATAACTTGATGTTATTAATTCTTTTCCCATTTAAAAGCCTTTCAAAATATTTATACATTATGGTCTACTCTTCAATTTATTAATAATAAACTTTAGCAAATACAATTTATAAAAGCCAGATTACCAACTGCGGATAGATAATTAAAAATGTTGTCATTAAATTACTATTATATATTAATTAATATGCTGTACTTACAAACACATAGCATCTAGGTGGACCTATGATTTTCTATATTTATTGTTAAAAGAAGATAAAGACAAATTGATTGAAACTAAAAGTACTTTACCTATGTCATAATATCTTATGACGAAAAGAATTTGGGGCAGTTTTTTTTATTCTTTAGTCTTAACAAATAAAATATAAAACGATACTCACAAGACATTCCTATTATATTATTACCTGATAAAAAAAAACTCACGAGACATTTATTTAGGAAATTCAATATTTGGTAAGTCAGTAAGTATGATAAATTGAAATATAAAACAAATAATACACTTCGTCAAATAATGTTAGTTTTTAAAGTAAAACTTTTATTACATCGTCTCAAACTTTTTCGTCTGTGTGTTGCATGTCGCGTGACGGTCGGCCGCGGAGTAGGATAAAGTGAAAGGCGCTCGTATCGATGCGGTTTTTACTAGATACATTGAAAAAATCGAATGTAAGTCACTGTTCACGTATTTTAGTTACCATAAAATATTGGTTACATTTATAAACTGTGAAATTCATGATGAAGATGGAATTGATAATAGAATGATTGAAAATAATTGATAAACGGATCAAAATGACTCACCGATTATAAAATATTGTTTTCAGTGTTTTAATATGTGTATATCATCTAAATAATTGTTAAGTATTATGTATGTCGTACTCTAAGACACAGAGTTCAATAAAAATATTAGTTGGAGACCTAGTCTACTTTTATCATTTCCCATTATCATTCCCATTTTCTAAGTATAAAATTAAGATTGATGAAGCAATTTTTATACCCTTAATGGAATATTATTCCGAAAATTTTTAGTTAAATGTCTATAATGTGAAAAAAAGTTTCACTTTTACGGTGGTTTCATAAAACCACACAAGTTTTTTTTTTATATACATTAGATAATTTGAAAGAAATTCCCAATAGGCATTATGTTATAGGTAACAACAGTAGGTACATATAAAACCTAACCAAGTGAAATAATAATAAGTATTTCAATTCTGGCTAAAAAGTTTGTTTGAATTTATCGTGTAGTATTAGTATTCAATTAGTAGTGTTGGTAATTTTTTTCATAATAAATAAATAAAAAATGAGAATTTTGTCCACAGGTACTGAGATGCGATAATGCTGGAGAATTCAATTCCAACTCTTATGTCAATCTGAACCACATTATCTACTGATACGTAGAACTATTTTAACTTCTACGGTGAAGCTACGAGCGCTACGAGAATAACACGAATAATAATAATACACAGGTAGGTAAAGTTACTGAAATAATAACTTCATAATCTTAAAAGGTTAGAGCTTACGAATTAAAATAGGCTTTAACCATTTATATGTCAGTAGTAGTAGTGGCCACAGTGGGTAACATGTGGATAGTCCTCGTTAATAAACGAATGAGAAATGTCACAAAAAATTACCATATTTATAATTTTTAATGGTACTTTTATGATATAAACTTTATTATTATTTATGAAGCGGTCTTCAAAGGCGATCGATCGATAGATTTCTAATAGCCTCGTTAATTTACCGACCTTCTCTTGTTAATTGGTGAAAAGCGTTCGAGTTAATTTCAATTTTGCAAACCAATGGTAATAGAAGTGAATATTAAATAAACATTATTTTAATTGATAGACTAGACATTGTGTGTCTGTTATTATTGACACACTCGCAATGTTTTCAGTCTTCTTTTGTAATAACACTATGCTCATTAACTAAAATTCTGCACCATTGATTAAACTTTCCGATGTGACACAAAAAGTTAATTGGAATTTGTGTGAAGTAAAAGATATGTATGTAAATATATATTTAACTCAAGAACATAAGACACTACTTACTATGTACTACTATAGGGATGTGTACTACTATAGGGATGTGTGATTTTTGTCTAAATGTACTTCTTTATACAAGTGTAAATATAGGGATGTTGATGATGAAGACACAAGGAATACATTACATAGAACTTTGGTAGATGAAAAATATATATTGTTATTATTGTGTAGTTCACGCAAATAAAATAAAGATTGTATATATGCGGATCAAGCTGTTACCGCCGCACCAGGGTTGGACGTATTTAGATGTCCTCTGGGAGTATGATTTATTGGATGTAATATCAATTATATGTTTAGAAAAACCTGTATTGGTATAAAATTTTAACTTGATTTATTTATTTAGGATTAGGAAATTGGTCCCCCCCTATTTTCCACTTTTATAATACCGGAAATTCGGGATTGTCTATTGATAATCACGGAAACCCTATATAGATCCGGAATAGTAGGCAGGTAATACAAAAATATGTACTATATCAAACACTGCGTTTTAATTATGTTTTTCTCAATAAACAAATATAAATAAACTTTCATTTCTGTCAGCATGATTACCCATTAATAAGAAAATAATTCATATTTATAACATACCTGATATACTTTATTTATTTTTTTGTTTTTGTAAGACAATACGCGACATATTTTTGAATATGGTTTTCTTCTTTTAATCAAAATGTGTTTAATTATAATCATAACATGTATTAAATAAAAGAAAAACTTTTATTAAGTTTTAAATCAATAAAAGATTTGCCATAAAAAAATCTTTTATAAAATTCCAGTATAAATTTATCTTTGAAATTGTTAAAATTATTTAAAGATGGGTATCTTTCTATCTAACTTTCTTTAAAATGTGTTAATAATCTTGAGGTTTACTGGACTTGAATACGGCCGGGATTCCAAGAGATACAGAGATCTTTTATAACATTTTAGTTTTAGTATATTTTTCCACTTTATAATATTTTTATAAATAAGAGATGAATTTAGATTCAGTATATTTTAAAACTCGACCGGCGATATTTTTTGTGCATCGGCTTTAAGTTCAAATTGAATATTAAGTTGTTTTTTAAACACCAGCTCGTGAAATTGAAAAACTTTTAACCCGGCAGTCGAGTCTATGATGTAAAAAAGGTTTTATCACATGGGAGTATGAATGAAATATATAAAACTGCATTATTTTTATTTGAATAAGTTATATAGTCTTTGTGACATACTTAATGTTTGACATATATAAGATTGTAAATAGAAAATTTAATACTACACCCATAATTGGATTGATAAATCTCATAAAAGATAATTATTTCTTAAAAAATAAATATTTATTAACTAGCAAAATTATTAGAAGTTTTGGTTTGTTTCTCTCTAATGTGAGACTCTTCAGCAATACTCAAACATTTCAAATAGTTAAGGCACTATAGTCTAAAACATTACATGACAGTCTTATATTTGATAGCACTTTAGATTATTTATTGGACAAGTTCGACAAAAGTTCACCTCATTGCTTTAGAACTATTATAAGTTTAAATTTAAAGAACAAAGTTTTAATTTCACCTCAAGGTCAAAGGCTTTCCGTGATATAATCTAGAAGACATTAACAGTCTTCACACTGAATTAAATAGTTCATATACCTATTGTTCTTTACAGGTTAGTATTTAATCTACAAAATAATGTGTTTTGTATTAAAATATAACATGATATCTGAAACGCAGAGAGTGCTTTTTATTTACGGAATTGATATTTAAGATGTTCGGAACATTTTCTATGTATAAATCTTGATTTGTCTTTTTGATTGACTACCTTCTCATTATGTTTTACAATTATTATTATTATGGTTAGAAACTATTAATAACATGTAATTTTTTTTTTTTACATAAAGTCAACCGAAAATCAAAATAAAGAAAACAATTTTAATTATATAACAAAGTAAGACGCAGTTTTTTTTCAAACAAACCTGTCATTCATTGACATCTTACAGCTCTTAACAGAACCTTATTGAAGCTGTCTATTGTCCACAGTACAATATATAAAGCTGAGAAGCTCTCAGGAGAAGATAATGACAATCATTGCTCGGTCGCTCCTCTTTGAAGTGGAAATTTTTCCACCTTACTCTAATTATGATCCTGACAAGGATCACGATTTTATTAGTACTTTTCTTCTCCGTTCCACCTTTGTCATCTTGTTTACTTACCCACTTACAGTTAATTACCTTATAATTTAATAGTACTTCAGAATTATGGACTTAGTTTTTTTATTAAAATTAATAATAAATAGTCTTGAATTGATATTTAGATCACGAACAAAGTGTTAGTTTTAAATATAAATATTCAAAACGAGATATCATGCAAATAAAATTAATCAAATATAAGCAACATAGGAATAAGGAACGAAAAGTCTAACAAAGTTAGAATACAATAGATTTATGTATTTTCTATTTTTATTTTTTCCACTTTATTTATTTTTTCGTTTATTAACTTTACTAATGCATCTTTGGTTTGTGATAGACAAATTAGTTTTATAGTTTAAAATTGTATTATTAATTGCGTCTTCCGAATTTATTTTGCAATTTATTAATGAGTTCTAGATAATTATTGTAACCTCGGAGGAATATAAAAACGAAATTCTTCTTTTAACTATTTTCTTTTAAATCCTGATATCCTAACAGTGCACTAAAACAATATATATTTCATTATACTGTAGTATGTAAAGTCAATCCAACACATTTCAATGAAGACCGTAATTAGCAATGCAATTTAAGACGGCTGGATGTTGACATAACCAGATAGAACTCGGTCAACATTTACGCTGAAACACGAGGGTCAACCGTGACAACTAATGATTCGCACCTAAACTTCTCCTTACTTCATAGTTTAGTTTTAACTTAACGAGTCGGTACACATGGCAGACATTGGTAACACTAAATTAAAAAATAATTAAAAGAATTTATTAAGTTTTTCAGCACTATCTTCCCTATTACTCCATTAAATAGAAAATATATTATAGCCACATGTAAAAAATAATAAACAGTGTTAGAAATAGTATATATAACGTTTTAAAACTATTACTAACCTACTATCCTATTACTTTGAGTAAAAGCAAGCCAAATATTCAACTTACTTTTTTCACAATTTGTTCGGAAAACGTTCTAAACGGCTATATATTTAATCCTCCATTGCTAAGGAAAAGTGATTAAAACTTTTTTAAACACACGTGTAATTAAAATTACTTAAATAGACCCATAACTATTTTATTTCTTAATTTTAACTTATTGTCTTCTATTTTTTTTATCATTCCGGCCATAAATCTGTTTTCTGTGTTCGTTATTCGAAACTTCTATTCCTACCATATTTTTTTATCCGGTTGAATGCATTTTTGCCGTTCGTTCTACATAACAAATAATCTGAAATGTTCATTTTGTGTATAAAAGTTTTACTCTAGCTAAAAAATTACAACTTCAAAATTGTAATTCATATGATGAACATCTCTAAAATACATAATCTGATAACATGGGTCGTTACAGATATAAGTTTGATAAATTATTAATACCTACTTGTTAATACCTAATAGTAATAAAGAGTGGTAGACAGAAATTTAATAGATTTTCCTTACAAAGTATACAACATAAACTATTTGATCATTGTAAATAAAAAACTGTTATAAAATGTTTTAAATACATAACTAAAAATACATTAAAACAGTTATGGTTATGCATGGCTTACATTTATTTTCTTCTTATATATGTATACACACACATATATATATATGCACATATATATATATATGCACGTATATACAAGCATTTATGTAACCATGATGTCAATGTGAAAAAATAATTGAATCAATGCTCATAATCGTATTTAGACATCAAAAAGGAACAGATTAATCACATTTATTATTTGTATCTGATATCAAAACCTTGATCTATGCAAGACTGGTTCAGAGCTAAATTTAATATAATAAGCAGGTTTAAATTAGTTTTAATAAATATTTATATAGTCCGGGATGAGAATTGATCTAAGTGTTTAACAGACCGAAACTTATACCGATAAGCCAATTTTATTTAATAACAATACAGCTTACTGATTTTATTGAGCAGTTGAGTAGAAAATTGCAAAGAATAAGACTGATTTTTACAATATAATATTTAATGAACTGTGTATTATTTTGTTGGCTATTGAATGATAAGAAATTGTTCAATTTTATTAAAGAAAATAATATTTTACAATAAATGAATAAATCGAGCATAAATTATCTATATTTATCAAATTAGCTTTATTGACAATTTGAAACTTTGTTATAATGGCATATCCTCAGAGAGAAAATTGTGTTATCCCTATACAAGCATATATTATTACGTATCAGATATGGTAAGTGAAACTCTTTGGTCATCATAAAATAAGATCGGTGTTTATTTTTGCAAGATGTAAATGAATTATTAAAAGGAATTATTTACTCTACTATGAGAACTTTGACGTCTTTGAAAATATGTTAGTGTCTATTCGAATACTAAATATGATTGTTACTTTAAATTATTCGTTTAAGAATTTATAATGAATTTTTTCCTAGTAGTAGGGTTTTATCTGCAATACTTATGCAATACTGTATTTTTTTTATTAGTCGTTTTTACTATAAGTAAAGTATCCTTAAAGGGATATTAAGTTAATTATTGAATATATGTCATCAAACTATTAAAAAATAAAATTAATCAAGATTTATAAATATCACCGGCCTACACATTTAAGTAATTTGTAATATCAGTATTTAACAAAATTAAAAAAGATATCATTGTATAAATAATTTAAAGACGAGAAATGATGCAAAATTAAAACAATTTTATAATTAAAAGCCATCATTAGATTACGTAATCTGACAAGAAGGACAAAGGCCATTTAATAAATAAAATTATCTTTATATATTTCTTTTATATGAGATAAATACGAAAAATCTTTTAAGATAAATGTTATTTGTAATAACTTTATCTTATGATTTCCATCGGTACAGAGTTTAACAATATATTACTTATTTATTTATTTATTTATTTGGGAAACAAACAATATTCACACACTTAAAAATAAAATTAATAATTAATACATAATATCAATAAAGTTTCCACTGTTACAATAATAAACTTAACATGAACTTAAAAAGTAAAAATAAAAATAATATTAACAAATCATCAATAAAAGTATAAGTTGCAAGAAAAACAAAATAACATGTATAACAAAAAAAATAAAAAATAATAAAAATAATAAAAACCCAGAAATTAGAACACACTCACATTGCAAAAATAATAAATAAAAACGGTAATATTTAACGAAAATTTCTTTTAAAAATACTAATCTTGTCATTAAAAATGTCGATGTTATGACAAGTGTTATTAAAGTTATGACAAGCTCGGGATATAAATACATTATTTGTGGCTTTACATTTGTTAAAAGGTATAAAAAATAACTTATTGTTTCTGGAACTCAATCTAGGACATTTGAATTTCACTTCACCGAGAAGGTAATTGCAATCAACAATACTATTAATAATTTTATACAAAAATAAGAGGTCCCTCAGTTGCCTTCGAGAAAATAGTGTTTGAAATTCCGGAATGATACTCTCTGAATTGTAACCAGAAAATCCACCCTTATAAGATAGATATTTTTTAAATTTATTTTGTAATTTCTCTACTATATCAATGTGAACTTTATATTGTGGATTCCAAACCGTAGAGGCATATTCGAGTACTGACCTCACGAAAGTATTAAATAAAAGTATAAAAGTATAAAAGTCGAGGCTCTTTTAAAATCCTTACCCACCCTTAAAATAAAACCTAACATTCTATAAGCCTTCGACGATATGTAATTAACATGTGAGATAAAAGTTAGCTTACTGTCTAAAATTACACCTAAATCTTTAACTAAGTGTTAAAAAATAAATAAGCAAATGCCATGTATTAATTATGTTTCGTGTATAGTTAGACTTAAATTATAAAGCAAGACTTAAATCTAAAGAAATGCCAGAGCTACAATTACTATAAATTTATACTTTTTCAGATTATTTAAATAAATCTTATGTGTACATCTGCTTCCGAAACCAATGTCATTGTTTTTGTTACTACGAGACACTTTTGATTAATTCTCTGTTAAAAATATTTTTAAAATTAATTATAACTTATATGGCGATGTCAAAATAACAATATAAGTTTCTAATAAATTAAGTTTTTGTTAGATTCATTAATCCTATTGGTCATCACATCAAGGCAGGCCCGAAAAAATCTTCAATGTAGTAAGTAATAAGGAAGTTTATGATATAAAATATATTATCGAGATAAGAATCAGGCTCTCGAATTTCAGACAAAAAATTTTATGGAATGGGAAATTCCTAGGCAAACAATAATTTAGGAGATGGTATTTCATGACATTCAAAATCTCATGTGAAATAATAGCATTAAGTATGGAATAGGAAAATAAAAATAAAAACCTCGTAATGTTAGGTTTTATTAACTACTCATATTATTCTTATACACGTACAAGTGTGTTGCACATGTACATGTGTGCTGTACATGTGTCTTGTACATGTGTACTGTAGGAAAAAAAGTGGTTTGTTTTCTCTAACATAATAAACATGTAAGGGTTTCGAGCTCATCAGCTATTTCAAAATTAAAGAAAAATTCAATACATTACTGCTTTCAGATATTATATCCTGCAATATTTAAAATGTAGCATATCTCGAAAATCTCATAGAAAATAACTATTCCAAAAAAACCTGACAAACACTAATGTATATTCTTTAAGTGTTTGTTTTAATAGAATACTTTTTAACTAAAAGTATTGAAGAAATACATTAAGGTCAGCATTCCATAAATAAAGAGAGCGAAAAATACATTTCAGAAGAGATCAAAAGAGAGCATTTAAAAATAAATTACAATAACTAAAGAACAAATAACAAGTCATCTCCGAGTATAAATTTGATTCAATCTTTCGTAAAACTTAAATGATTTTTCATTTAAGAAAACAGGATATTCTAGTACTGAATTTGTTGTATTTCCTTCTAATTTAATTATATTTTAAACTAATAAACGCACTATTTGTAGTACATGTTAGTGTATTAGCATAAGTGATCGGTTCGAGTGCGGGGTTCATGGGAGTGTCAAACGAATGCTAATAGTACTCGGAGCCAATAGCGGCAGAGTTAAAATTAGTTAGGAAATGAACCTCACCTTCACAATATCTAATTACCAATAGATACCTATCGATTCGTGTTCAGTTCAATTATTTTGAAGAGTATGTAGGAAAACACCTATTACCTTAATCAGTTTGTTTTAAAACACCTTTGCCAAACTTTGACTACATATTCAATACCAAATTATAAATTAAGAAGTTGTATTATTCAAATTCGTGATTTTAGATATTATGTAGGTTTTTAGTTTTACTTAACATGGACCTGTTTAATTCATTCTTACGATGAAAATAACAACTAAATGACCTGGTAGTTACTAGCTAATCCAGAGATTGCTGGCGCTATATATTTATTGGTTAGAACAGAAGAAATATATATTAGTATGAATAACTGTCATAAATATTACAAGGTCTTTTAATTACAAGTGAAAAAAATCCAGTTCAGATTGCCGGTGTGTAATTTTAATGATACTATTTGTATTATACAACACTACAGACAATGCTATAAGATAATTTAGAATAATGCGTGTATGTTTGTCTGTAATCGATAATCTTCGAAAACAGGAAACTTTTTGACTTTGTGGTTAGGTTCTTAAATTCAAAACTAAGATGTTTAAATTAAAATTTCTTGTAATAATTAGTGTTGGCGGGTTTTTTTTAGCTTTTGTCACATAAATTGTTTAGCAATACATACATTATTTACTTAGTGGCCTTCTTCTGTATAGATATTACTTTAACAATTTTTTAAATCATAAGTTTATGATTTGGTTTATTAAACTAGACTGCTAGGATTTTTTCTTCAACTAATATTCTATCAACAATCTATCTGTAACTACTACCTTCTCATTGATCTTTAAAAAGATTTTTTTCACAATGCCAGATGCTTTATAATAATTCTGTTTGGATTGTAATACTAATTATATCTAACTATTAAATAAATAGATTTTACAAAAGATTACACGTACACGGAAGTTTGTTGCTGATTTTATAACAATATTTATAGAATTATCGATATTGACAAAAGTGTATACTGAATCCAATTGAAATAAATTGGTTAATTACCTCACATGTAACAATAATGAACAATAATCATGTTAACCTCATGTATATTAATTTTGCAAAGGCCTTTAATAAGACTGCATTATTATTAAACTGCTTTCTGGTTAAAATTACTATACATCGCAATTTACTAGCACTACCAGGATACAACTAGATAACAGTTTAAGGGCTTGAGGGATTTGTTAACGGTTTATAACTCAAGGGTACCTCAGGGTTCTTGTATCGGTTCCTTTCATTTTGATTTATTCATCAACGATGTAAATGTTTCCTGATTATTCACATTTTCTTTTTTTATGATTTCTATACTTAAAAAAAACAAATGATTTATGATCTTATGTCAATTTTATTGATATAGTAATGAAAGTAATAAATGCATATTAAAAAAAATCACAACATAAAATAGGTTACTTAATATACTGCTCGATTGATAATAATAGGCAAAGATTTTCTCAATTTTGTATATTTTGCTCATGTTTGGTCTAGTTTTTAAAATATTGCTAAAAGAAACAATACGAATGAATGTATGAATAGTAATTGTAAGTTAATGAACTTAATTCGAAACGTTTCGTCGAACATTTAAACATTGTTAGATTAATTGCGTATAAAATTAAAAAACATCGAGATGAATAAAAGCAGTAAATATAAAGAAGTAGGTTTTCTTAACTTAAAAGATAAACAACTTAAAGTTAAATTTTAAGTAAAGTTAGTTTATCAAACTTGTCAGTTTAATAATCTATACATATATCATTAAGGTAACGAAAATGGTAAGTTGCAGTACGGATAAATATTTTGGGATATATTCTCTGACCCGTTCTGATAGTAATTTATGCGGAACAAGCTGTTGCCGCCGCACCAGGGTCGGACGTATTTAGATGTCCCTCGGGTGTATGATTTATTGGATTTAACACAATTTCTAAATTCAGTATGAGACCTGTGTTATTATGAAAAATAATTTTGATTCATTGATTTATTATATAATAAGTGAGGATAAACTGTTTTTTGTTAAGCCGATATGGTTATTTATATAATAATAGAGATGGTTTCAGGTATGTATTGCAAGGGTTAACTTTGATTAATATACATCAATTTTAACAAACCCACTACACAAACAGATGTCAGTTAAAATTATAATATGATAAACCTTAATACAAAACTTTCTATTTGCAAAATAAATTTGAAGACTAGGCCATTGTATCCATTTCAGTTGATAATTAATGACTTAATAATTAAAAATTTAAAATCGATTTTCATGGTTGAGATTACTTTAATAAATATTCTGATATATAAGAGACTGAATGGTAATAATCATCAAGTAATAACGAAAAAAATATGTTACTTCAAATGTATTTTATACTAAAACATAAAACATTTTAACTAAACTTAGTATAGCTAAAAGTAATTGTTTTCCAATTTGGTTCAACAATTGGACATTTCCACAAATGATTATGGGCTGAACAAAGAATAGAGTGTCATGATAACATAATTACTTTTTAATGGAATAAAAAATTAGTTTTGATTATAACAACAAAGTAATACTAAGAAGTTTACTTACTTACTCTTTAAGAAGTAATTAATATTTTTCCAATATCTTACCAACCTTAGCGGTTTGTTGCAACTTTTGATTCACACAATTTCCTAAGAACTTTAAGTGCTATTTCGAAAAGTTTGAGTTAAATGTTCCTGAGGTAGTTAAGTGTCGGTTCAGTGTAATTTAGCGAGAGAGTCATTAGTGACGCAAGCTTATAGTTGTCTTAAGAATGTATTTAAATTTTAAAATTTGTAGCTGTGATTTTTTATCTTTATATTGAATTAGATAATAAGCTATTGTCATAACATTTTTTCAAAAAAGCGACGGATACTGATAATACCAAAATAAAAGCTACACGACTGTAAAATTGAGGTTAAGAATGTATAAACTTTACTATGCCGGTATTCTCCTTGATGCATTAAGCTTTCGGTATGTGAATGACATCTGTCAGTAGGTAAATGACATCTGCTAGGTTTCCTTCGAAAATCCTTACAAATGCTACTAAATAATTCATTTTGGTAGTGAGATCCTAAGAGCATTATTTTTTACTGCATTGTTAGAAGTATTGATTTGGATTTAAATAAATATAAAAGATTGTGATCGTGATTCAATTGTACGGACTCTTTTATATATATTGCAAAAATAATTATCTCGTTAGAAATAAATATATATAAATTAAAAAATTTGGGGTTAAGAAAATATGCTTCATATAAATTAGATAAGATAAGTGTACCTTGATTTATTATAAATGTACAAAATAAATGTTCAATTACGATATTCGTAATATAACGTCTAGAGTCATCTTAAAACCGAAGCAAGTTGAGAAAGTTTTTTGCTTGATTAAGTCTTTGCATCTAACTGGACGAGCGTTTTGTCATTATTGGAAATAAAAGTGATTTAAATATATATTATTATCCTTCATTTGCTTTTAAATTATTCAACTATAACTGCGTACACTCTTGTAAAGAATTATTTATTTATTTATTTTATTTATTTATTTATGTACCATCAAAACTTAAAAATATGAACATATACAAAGAAAAAAAAAAACATGTACAAAGGATCAACTTATCTCTTTAAGAGATCTCTCCCAGTTATCCTCCAAAGTGGGATAAAAACATTATAAATATGCGGTCGGGCACGTAGATAGACAAAAATAATTTTAATGATATTTTTAATACATAAATCATACATACTACATAAAATATATACGTTATGTATATATAATAATAATAATAATAATAATAATAATAATAATAATAATAATAATAATAATAATAATAATAATAATTGTAAATATATTAATGTTACATATTTACATACAAATATACCTACATACATAGATACATACATACTTCATCATATATTAATAAGAATTTAAGTTATTGAAGAAAGATAGTGCTCTTTAACTCTAGTTTTAAAGGTGCTAACAGATGGATTTCCTTCAAAAATATGTTTTGGAAGAGAGTTCCAAAGGCGAGCTGCAACAATAGTAAAGGAGTTCGAATAGAAAGTGGTATTGTAAGAAGGTACTACCAGAGAATTTAATGAGACACACGAACGAAGAGGTCTCGTTCGTGGAATTGGAAGTTGAAAACGTTCACGTAAGTAGGAAGGAGAAGAAGTTCTAAAGATTTTAAAGATCAGGGATAGAATATTTACATTCCGGCGAAGACGAATAGGGAGCCACTTTAATTTTTTTCGGTATTCGGACACATGGTCGTATTTGCGCAATCCGTAGATAAAACGAATGCACAAATTTTGAAGTCGATCAAGCTTATTAAGTAACTCCTCAGAGACATCTAAGTAGCAAACGTCGGCGTAATCAAGAATAGGAAGTAAAAGAGTTTGTGTTAACATTATTTTTGTGCTTAGAGGAAGGAAATTCTGCAACCGCCTAAGTGAATGAAGAGAGTAGTGCAGCTTTCTGTTAACATCATTAACTTCCTCTGACCAAGAAAGATTACAATCGAGAATGATGCCAAGGTTTTTCGATTTGTCTGTAAATGGTATGGGAATAGTATCATACCTATTAGTTTTAATTAGTTAGTACGTAGCAGTTCTTACTCTCACATCGGTGAACGTCATATACATAACAAGATCTATATATCTTGAAGAGTGCATTGAATTTGCTTTTATTTATGTATTTTGTAATTAGACGAGAGACGAAGCTTCTTAGCAATCCATGGATTCACCGTGCGGGTGCCGGGCCCATCGCGTTGCAAGGAGAGGAGTGCAAGCAGTGCCTGGGACTTGCGACCCAGGAGTAGGTTTAAGGGGCCCCTTTATTATGCGCAAAAACGCTCACCTTCACCCTCCACACTCCTCTCCCTACCTAACCAAATTTGGAAAGAACCTACTAATGCCGCCTTTGAAGTACGTTCTAGAAATGAACCGATGCTTGTTCTAGAAAGGCCAAGATCTTTAAGTAGGCTATAGAGAGATTTTGCTGTTATACCTCTCGCTCCCACTTCTACCGCGTACAGACTAACTATAAATTTATTCCTGATCAGTTCGTTGGTTAGTTCGTAATACTTATTGAGCTTGAATGTGTGATCCCTTGGGATGTTTGTTTCCCAAGGAACAGTAAGCTCCACAAGTATCACGCGCCTCAGATGTTTCGAATACAGGAATAAGTCCGGTCTGGATGACGAAACACCAACATCCCCAGGGATTTTGTAATGCCTTTCATACGTGTCCATCATGAGAATCCAATCAGGAGCCGCGCCTAATATTGAATAAGGCTTCGCTTTTGATTTTTTGGAGGAGCCTTCTTTTACGAATTCTATAGATCGTTCGGTGGTTGTTATACCCTTCCGCGCTCTTGCTACTGAAAGACTAACCGCTTCCCGTATAATTTCTAATACCTTGTCGTGGCGACGCGAGTATTGACCTTTATCTAGAAGTACCCTACACCCTACCAATAGGTGTTTCGCGGTTCCTATTGCCTCCCCACAGATGTTGCAAGACTTTTCGGTGGCTTTGCCCCATCTTACTAAATTACTTTGATCTGGGAGAGTCATTTGGAATGCATTAAGATAGAATTTTAATAATGCTGGGGACCAATCATAAATCAAGGTGCGCCACTTCAAAGCTAGTGGAATACAAAAATCTCCTATGGTCACCCATTCGTTTTGAATTTCTAGGCTCATCGCGTGGAGTCGGTAATTATCGTTTTCGTCTTGTCGAATAAAAGATTTTGTTATGTCTATGTCTTGAACTTTCCTACTTGATCCTAGCCCTACTTTATTTGTTTGAGCACCTATCATAAACTTTTTATGGAATTGAAGTCGTGACTCGAGCTCTGAGGCAACTTTGTCTTTTGGGAGAGAAGTTACAGTATCATCTTTAGATTTTCCGATGATATGTCTTTTGGTAACTCTTAGATGTTTGTAGAGCTCCGATGGTTTCTTTAATTTTAATCCAAAGTTGTTACGGTCTCTAAATAAGGTTGAAGAGTCCGCTGAGTGCGCTAACCCGAGCCATAACTTCAATGTCTTTATGACGCTTGCATCTAACTTTGACAAAAGGGTTTTATTTATATCATACACGAGGAAAGGCCAATTTAGACGTGATGTTAAATAATTATCGTAAATCCAAGCTTTTTTGACGTTACTTATTGGTTGGTTGTCTACCTTTTTGAGATCGTTTAAAAAGCTATCGACTATTACATCCAACGATGGAGTACGGCCTTGGTAATCGATTTTTTTACCTAAAAATTTAAACGGAGCTGCTTCCGTAACCGTACTAACGCACTGACCGCCTATTATAAGACCCGGATCGTAAGAGGTATATTTGGTATTCCGTCTACCCAGACACAGACTAAAACATTTACTTGGTTTTGTCCTCAATCCGCCCGTCCACGTACAGAAATCCTCAACTACATTTAAAAGTACCTGACATTGTTTCGGATTACGTGTCAGTATCGCGAGATCATCCGCAAAAGCTAGTATGGATTCTGTGTATTTGTTGTTGAACTTAAACCGATAGCCCCACTTTTTTCATTTCTAATTAATTTGTCTATTAAAATATTAATAACTATATTAAATATAATAGGAGAAATACAACAGCCCTGAAATAAACCAACGTTATAATTAAGTGATTTTGAATGGTTTTCATTAAAAATTATTGAGAATTTTAATTTTGAATAATATGATGCAATAATGTCGCGAACTACCATAGGAAAGTTATACCATTTAAGCGCGAACATCATTAGTTCATGTCGTACCGACCCAAAGGCGTTTTCTAAGTCTATCCAACAAACCGTAATTTGTCTCTCGCTAGTTCTAGCATCTTTAAGGCTTTCCGATATTAACGTATTATGTTCCAGGCACCCAGAAATTCCGGGCAAAAACCCTTTCTGGTGATTAGGCCTGAAATATCTATTGTTAATCATGAATTGCGTCATTTTAGTTTGTAAAAAGAGAAAAATATTTTGGAAATTGTATTTGTTAGGGCTATCGGTCTAGTATCCTTGGGATTATTGACATTGTCGTTTTTCGGAATGAGGACTAAAAGGGCTTTTCCGAACGATACCGGTATTTGCTTTCTTGACCAGATTTTACCGAATATATTTAAAAGATGTTTATGGAGCGACGGACATTTTTTGTAAACTATATAAGGGATACCATCCGGACCTGGTGCTGACTTAGATGGTTTCATTTTAATTATTTTATTGATTTCCTCCAAAGTTGGGTTGGCTTGAAAATCTTCAGTAGGAGTCTCAGGTTTGTGTTCGTTTGGATCCCCATATAGTCTTTGGTTTTCTGGCACTTCGTATGTGCTTTTATAATGGTCGAAAATTTGCTCGTTGGTCAAGAGAAGCTTACCTTTTTGATCTTTGAAAATGTTTTTTGAGTATTTAAAAGGATTTTTATCAAAGTCTACTTCATGTTTTGCCCGATCAAAGCTATCACGATTTTTCGTTATTTGATTTGTTATACCTTGGATAAGTTTAAGAATTGATCGCAATGCCCTAGACAGTTGGTGACTAAGTTGATTATCGCCTAAGCCTTTGGTTATACGAAGTTTCTTTATAAGATCTCTTTTTTTCCTCCTCATTTTCAATTTAAAACCGTTTTCTTTATTTTTGTGAGCATAACGATTCGTAGGTGGATAGTGCTCATTAAAGTAGTCGTAAATAGTATTTTGGAAAGTCTCTACTTGGGCATCGAGTACCTGATTTGAGCCCGGGTGCTCTAACAGGGCCGCTATATTTTGGTCATGTACTTTCCAGGTCGATTGTTTAGTATTTGGAATGCTAAGACGCGTCCGGATGGTCATGGACTCCTGGTAGTTTTCATTCAATGGCTCACCATGAGATATATGAGGGTAAACTCTATCCGCAGTGAAAACTGAAGATCTTACCGACGGTTGCCGCACTTCAGCACCATTGTGTGTTTTAAGATGTTTAATAAACCAGGCTCGTCTTTTGTAATTTTTCCCGCACGTAGGGCATTTCAATTCCGTTATCGCGCCGTTTTCGCCGTAATTGTCAACCGGTGGACAGTTCTTCCGCCCCCCCTCTCGGACTGTCCTAGGGGTATTTTTCTTATTTGGACTTTTAGCGTTTATCGACGTTCCCGAGCTTGGCTTGCTAGGCCATCGCCCTCGGCTGTCTTTCCAGCAGTCTGCTGTCTTCCCAGCTGCCAGCTGTCTTTCCAGCGTCAACTGTCTTTCCAGCGTCATCCCGTCTCTCCGGGCTGTCAATTTAGATAAGACGAAGCTTCTTAGCAATCCATGGATTCACTGTGCGGGTGCCGGGCCCATCGCGTTGCAAGGAGAGGAGTGCAAGCAGTGCCTGGGACTTGCGACCCAGGAGTAAGTTTAAGGGGCCCCTTTATTATGCGCAAAAACGCTCACCTTCACCCTCCACACTCCTCTCCCTACCTAACCAAATTTGGAAAGAACCTACTAATGCCGCCTTTGAAGTACGTTCTAGAAATGAACCGATGCTTGTTCTAGAAAGGCCAAGATCTTTAAGTAGGCTATAGAGAGATTTTGCTGTTATACCTCTCGCTCCCACTTCTACCGCGTACAGACTAACTATAAATTTATTCCTGATCAGTTCGTTGGTTAGTTCGTAATACTTATTGAGCTTGAATGTGTGATCCCTTGGGATGTTTGTTTCCCAAGGAACAGTAAGCTCCACAAGTATCACGCGCCTCAGATGTTTCGAATACAGGAATAAGTCCGGTCTGGATGACGAAACACCAACATCCCCAGGGATTTTGTAATGCCTTTCATACGTGTCCATCATGAGAATCCAATCAGGAGCCGCGCCTAATATTGAATAAGGCTTCGCTTTTGATTTTTTGGAGGAGCCTTCTTTTACGAATTCTATAGATCGTTCGGTGGTTGTTATACCCTTCCGCGCTCTTGCTACTGAAAGACTAACCGCTTCCCGTATAATTTCTAATACCTTGTCGTGGCGACGCGAGTATTGACCTTTATCTAGAAGTACCCTACACCCTACCAATAGGTGTTTCGCGGTTCCTATTGCCTCCCCACAGATGTTGCAAGACTTTTCGGTGGCTTTGCCCCATCTTACTAAATTACTTTGATCTGGGAGAGTCATTTGGAATGCATTAAGATAGAATTTTAATAATGCTGGGGACCAATCATAAATTAAGGTGCGCCACTTCAAAGCTAGTGGAATACAAAAATCTCCTATGGTCACCCATTCGTTTTGAATTTCTAGGCTCATCGCGTGGAGTCGGTAATTATCGTTTTCGTCTTGTCGAATAAAAGATTTTGTTATGTCTTTATTTTAAGTAATTTTTGCGTAATAAAACAATTATTTACTTTTTTTTAAGAGGGAGGTATCCCCTGTTATAGTGGTAATAAAAATTAAGTTAAATTAAAAGTTTGAAAAATAGATTTATAATTATTTATAAAATATTTAGATGCTGAAGAATTTGTGATAAGATCTATATCCTAAACTAGTAGTGGCATCTGGCATAACTACCACGTCAGAGGTAAAGTATATGACCAGCTGTATGCTGCTGATGAGAGGATCATTCAGTCCAATAGCCGTCCAATTGCCGTAGTCCGTAGCAGACTCGCCAAGTCTACAGCGTAGCAGTCTTATAAAAGCTACGTATCTACAGATAATATGCAGAATGCAGTTACTAATATTATGCCTCATATATATTTATGTTGGTTACGTTATGTAAACTTACCTTGTGTCAGACGTATTGCACATAGCCAACGTGTTTAAATGTTACTTCAAGATTATAAATGAAAAAATTAATAAAAAAAATATCTTAATATGTATTCGTTACGGCTTTAATCTCGAGATCTTTAATAATACATTTTGTACGTTTGCATTGTACATAAAAAGTGTCTTTTAATTTTTATTATATATATAAACATACTCCACTATATAGTCGTAAATCCTACCTTTAATCATTTGTAAAACATCAAACTTTAGCAGTTCTTTTTGCTTGAAAAAAATTGACTAATTTGGACGCAAGAACTAGAGTATAATTTTATCCAAACAGAAATACTCTATGGAAATTATTAAAATTTTTTCCAGGTCAAAACATGTTGTGATATCAAGGATGGACCAAGTTTCGGTTGTGGTTACTTTCCAGCTGACCAGCAGCTGGTTCTTACAGACCGTAATACAGCTTAACTAAGCTAGAATGCGGTAAGACTAAAGAGTACTTCGGTTCGTTACTCTTTTTAAGTATCTGGTTAAGTACATTATTTTGCAATTATAAAAATCATGATAAAGGTTATTGCAAAATAATGTACATAACCTAATCATCAACCGCCATAAACAGACCTCGTAGGCATTAACAATAGACCATAAGGTACCCAAACAAATTGTTTGGAGTTTACTGCAAAAGTCTCCGCATAACCGATACTAAGTTCTAAAATCTAGCCTTCTTTTAACGATAAGTTAATCTGCAGCTTTATAATACTATTTATGTATATTTTAATTAATAAATAAGGTATTTATATTTGTTGTTTTTTCAAATATTGGGAAATTTAATCTAAGAAATTATTGTAAAAACAAAGACGACAGAGAAAGAGATATTTTATCATGGAAGTTTCGAATACTTTTAAATACTAATAACTGCTTTTATCTTAAGGGGACTTGAATATTTTTCCTAAATATGTTTCAAATTATTTTGTTATAAATTATTTTAGGTCCGTTTTGTAATACTGTATGTATGTTGTAACCATATCGTTTATTATCCTAGCAGTTGAAAGCTGAAGATACAAATTGATTATTCTAGTACAAAGTGAAATATTCGTTTCATATTGAATAACGAAATACGTTGAATTGCGTGAATAATGCGCCTCGTGACGTCTGCTCTTTTATTGGATAACAAAAAAAGAGTAATGTTCTGTGTTTATTGTTTTATGTTTGGTATTTTATAACCAACCAACAAGAATCTTAAGTACTTTTCCATATATTAATAATAATGATAATACGGGACAAATTATACATATTGATCTAACCCCTAATTAAGCAAATTATTTGCTTGTGTTAAGAATATTAGACAATACATAGAAATACATATTATAAATACTGAGAATATATTTAATAAACGACCAAACCCAAATATACAGACATCTATGCGCATCACATACATTCCTGTCCCTGTCGAGAATCGAACCCGCGCTCCATTGCGTCTCAAAGCGTTAGGCGTCTGCGCTAACCACTTGACAAACGAGGCGGCTATTATGTTTTAAATTGGTAAAGTTTTTCTTCGGCGGTGAAAAATGTTCATTATTTTAAACTAGGATAGGTCAAATGACAAATGGTTACCTGTAATGCATTAATTCTCAGTTCAGTATTCTTTTGTTAAGAGACTATTTTAGGGTTGACACCCATATAAGAGTAAGGTTCAATTAACAGGGTTGCTTAACAATAAATTTATGCATTTATATGATGTACAAATATAATATGTAAAACCTTTCCATATTAAGTTAGATTTGAGTTATAAATCAAGATTTTTACCTAAAAGACTTGTTTCTACAAGTTTAATTAATCTTATTTTATACTACTATTATTACAACAAAAAAATATCTTTTAACTATTATTTATATTTATTTCTTCCATATTGTGCTCCTTGTCATCTTTCTATATATAAATAAAATCAACTGCTCTATGTATGAAACATTATCACTTGACAAAGACTCAACCGATTTTGTTGTATTCTTAGGATAAGTTTTGGCCTAATGTTTATTTTAAAGAATGCTTTATAAATATTTTTTTTTGAATTTTATATAAAAATCTAAGTAAATAATAAAGCTGTTATTCCAGAAAGCAGATCAAAAGGTAGAAGAGAGCACTGAAGGAAGAAATAAGTTTAAATATAAACCTTCAATATTTTTTTATTGCGTTATTAATTAATTAATTAATAAATCGTACACACACAAAGCCGATACGGTGTGATACATAAATAAACACAAAGTTAGCTAATAGTTTATTGACGTTAAAAGCAATACATAGCATACAAGCAATAATACAGTTAGGATTTTAACTAAATTGGTAGATCTATTGAATATAAAACACAAATAGCTCGCTGAAACCTTCAACTAGTATTGGCAATCAAAATACATAGACAGGTTCAATATAGGAGGCAGTTTGATGGAATCAGTAAGGAATAAGGATTGGTTTCCACTATATAAATATTAAAAAAAAAATGTTAATACATATGTTAAATATCATCCTTAGTAAATAGAATTCACTGAAACACAAAAAATGAAGAAAAAAATCTCTTGTAACAAAATAAAAGAGGCAGATCAATAAAATAATAATTATTTTTTTCAAAACAAGAGTTGTCATTGATTAATTGACATCTCAAAATCTTGATGGAGCCGGCTATTGAATAAATCACAATCAATGATTTGAATTGAATGAATGATGAATTGAATCAATACAGTAGATATATATTTCACGTTTGCAAAAGAGCAGGACGAGTTACTGCAATCAAATTTTCGTTTTTCCAAAATGAATACCGTTTACTAATTTATAATGAGGTTATATTATATTTTATTTATTTAAATAGCTTATTTAATATTTTATAATCACAGACAACATCTCATTTTATTATGTACCTAAGTAGTAAAACGAAAATAGTTTTATGAAATGATTAACGCCAAGATTATGGTTTCTAGTAATAAAAAAAAATACAGATAAAGGAACATACACTCATCGTCAATAATCCAATAGAGAGAAGTTGTAAGTTATCCACATTCTTTGATGCATATATTATGCTCTAGTTTTCATTACTATTATTCATTTTAAAAATGTGTGTTTGTTTGTGATAAGCGTATTACTTTTAAGATTTTGATATTGTATTATTTTCATAAAATATCACCTATTAGTACACTCATACAAGCAAAAATCTACTTTTCTTTAACTATATTAATTCACATCTATCTAGAGCACTAAAACCAAAAAAGCTTTCATTATACCTACTGAGTTAGTATAACACCGCAGAATGTGATGTGTAACCAACACATTTCAATGGAGACCGTAATTAGCAATGCAATTTAAGACGGCTGGATGTTGACATAACCAGATAGAACTCGGTCAACATTTACGCTGAAACACGAGGGTCAACCGAGATTTTCTATCTTTTTTATTATTCTCTTCATAAATCGATTGTTTTTTGTTATTAGATTTTTCTTTACCTACTAATTTCTTAACAAGTTTAACATACAATTAATAAACTTAGATATTATATTTTTTTGTGTTAAAGGATTTTAAAAATGTTTGTTGGTAAACAAGTGTCGTACGTCAGCTCTGAAATATATTTTTACAAATTGACACACCTAATTTACCTCTTTCATAGTCTAATGGAATGCTACTTACGTTCTAAAACCTAGAATTGAATTTATGTCAATAATAAAAGACTTCACATACTTCTTACTTAGTGAGGTAATTCTAAAATTATTCTTAGCGTATTTCATACGTCAGCTCACCGTTCTGCAAAATATTCTTGGATAGTAGGTATATCTATTAGTACAAATGGAAATATTTACTACTTAAATTATTATTTATTTTTGGAATGTTTATTTCCATTGAAATAAAATTATTTTTACGGATTTTACTCGCGTATAATGAATTAAATTTTAAATTTACATTTTAAATCTAACCCGACGTTTCGTATGCTTTGCAGCAATCGTGTTCACGGTAAGACGAGATGGAGGTGTCTGTCAGTAAGTCAGTTAATTAGTCATCTACCTCCAACAGTTTCTAAGCTTCCGGGCGTACAGTTCAGGATTCACACAAAACGCTACAGTATATACCATATGACTTCTATTTTTCTATAGTATACCTATGTATTTCCAAACAAGCAACATTTTATTATTAACTGAAATAAATTATTTAAAAACTAAAAATATGTATTTAACTTACAATTAAAAAAAAAAACTAACATCATCATATAATTTGGTACCTATTATGTATATTAAACAGAGGCATTCTTATAACAAAAAACATATGCCGCCTACTCACGCCATCTGGTGATAAAATGAATTTTAACACGCCATTAATGAACTTGCTATTTACATAATAAGTTCAGAATATATTGTCTTCATTGATTGCCAAAATTATTTAAAGAGAGGATTGCTCGACTTTATTTAAATAAGGACCGTAAAAGTCTTGATCAGAAAAAGTTTATTAATGTATATTCCTGTGAACTATTTTTTGTTAATTTTTAGCTGTGAAGTTACAACAAAATAACAGAATTGCTGTGTGTACAAAACCTACTTCATTATTCCAAGCAATTGTAATAATGAAGAAATTAAGAAATAATTGTAACATATATTTTTCGGTCATTTTATGATAAGTCGATTGAAGACTATAAATTGTATTTTACAATACTGTACCAGTTATAAAGTTCAATATTTATTACTTTGTCGCTTTCAATATCATCATTTCAACAAAGCCCTATAGCTACGTATTGATTGTATTCAATCGGAATTGGCTGTTACACGTGAGATTTTTTTTTAAATACCATTCTAAACTCGATTTCATCATCTTCTATCCCGGGCTTATTACGAAAACTTTCACGTTTTCTTCGTGGAAATTTATGAGACCGTTTACAATAATTCATCATTTTATTACTCTATAATATATTGTTAATAAAATATAAGTGATTATAAATATGATATCATCATATAAAATATGATTGATGAGTTATTGTATAATATTTAAATAGTGTCGCATCTGAGTCTTGATAGTTTATTACGGTATGTGTATCAATTGGCATACAATTTTAAAGACGATGTCTTTTTTTTTATTACGCATTGTCAAATACATAAACAAACATTAATTCTTTTAAGTAATATTACTATATGATATTGTCTTTAAACTATTTTTTCTTGTTACCAATAAAAGTTACACTATTATAAAATGACATATATACTTATATATGTATATCTACCCTAAGATCCTTACAACCAGAAATAGTATGTGACTCTTAAAATATACTATTTGAAAATATTGGAAGTACTTTGTACAGAAACGTAGCAAAAGCTGATAGGTCTGAACTAATGCTCCAAACGTGTGTGGATATCGAGCAGACTACGAACAAGAGCTAATAGTTTTTATTTTGTAATTTTTACTATTTTGTTCATTTTTTTGTGTAAACTTTTATACGACTCTCGTATTTTTTAGTTGCTTAGTTGTGTTGTTATTTTTTTATGCCACATGCCATACTTAAACATATACTATGCTATATGTTAAAGTAAACGTAGTCTATATTCATAAAGATACAAATATATGAAGGCATAATTTGTGGAACTAATTTACGGGATGACCAATTTTAGGTAATAAAATAGCCATCGTGTCTTATGAGAAACTTACCTAAAGGATGGGTTGTAATAAATTCTCAGGGTGTAATTAAGTTGTGTTTTTTTTCATTTGCTGCATTCGATTTAAGGTTTTTTTCCTTAATTTTAAATATTTTAATATTCTTATTACGAAGACGTAATATAAATTATTTTATGCGTAATATATATTATTTATTTAATGCTTTATTCTTTATACGAAAATAATAATGATTTATAAAATAACAAGAAATAACATAATCCAAAACACATTTTCAACAAAGAGATTTCGAACTGCAGGTAATGAAAAAAAAATTAATTAAAAATTAAAAAAAACCGTTGATACAAAAAAGACCTCTTAAAAGTATAAAAATAATCCTATTATGTACTTATTGAAGTTGTTACGTCGGAGGACCGTTGTACGTACGTTGACGATGGTGTCTATTTTACGAAGATAATCATTGAGGACTTAGACTATACGATTCGATATCGTAATTTCTTTATTTGGTAACTTACTTGCATTTTAATTTCTTCCTTTATTAAACGGTTCCACGACGCAATGACTTCAATAAGTACATAATAGTATTATTTTTATCCTTTTTAGGGGTCTTTTTGGTTTCGGGGGTATTTAATTTTTTTTCTGCTTTTTAAAGTTATATTACTGGTTTCTTAATTGTACTAAATGAAACTACAGACAAATTTTCAGTTGTTAAAGTATTTCTATTAATCTTTCCTAGTACTATTAAGAGGAAAGATTTGTTTGTTTGTTTGAAATGAATAGGCTCTTGAAACTACTAGACCGATTTAATTATATAATATTTTACCTTTAGAATCCTAAATTATTTCTCTGATGAACATAGGTATATTTAATACGAGAAAAAATAAGGAACTGCGTGAAAATTTCGACAATATAATAAATTATAAATGTTTTAAGTAATATGATTCAAGACTTTTTCATATAGGTATATAATACGAATATTAATAAATATAAACATTTCTAGTTAAAAATATTTACAATCACTAATAAATCGCTGGGAACAGCTAATTATTGCATAAGAACCTTTCACCAATAAAACGTTAATATTTTGGAGACAACTGTTTCTATTTCGATCAAACATAGTTAAGAACCATCTCGACAAACTTTGCTTTCGATTAAAAAAATCAGCATTCAAATCCGTTGACGCGTTTGGCCGCTACATTGCCACAGACAGATATACAGATATACAGATACATAGATCGACAGGTCAAACTAATAACACCTCTCTTTTTAGCCGGGGGTTAAAAAAAGGCGCTTCTGGTAATTTTGAGTTCTACAAATAATATATTGTAAGAATTTGAAATATATGAATTAAATTAATATAGAATTTAGTAAAATGTATAACACAACACAACAACAATAATAACAGAAATTATGATAACTAAAAACTATCCCGACATAGTCATTTTATTGACGATGGAAATGAATTTTGAGGAGTTTTCCCAAATTGGGTTTAACGAACAAAATATAGAACATAAATCAATAAGAACAACATACCTGTTCTATTATCAGATAATAGAACAAACCTCACGAGGGATATATTCAGGAAATTCAATATCTCACTATTTAGTACGAAGAAAAATATGAAAGAA
Organism: Napeogenes sylphis; assembly: GCA_959347405.1. Lineage (NCBI taxonomy): Eukaryota > Metazoa > Arthropoda > Insecta > Lepidoptera > Nymphalidae > Napeogenes > Napeogenes sylphis. The sequence continues at coordinate 19,434,609 of OY365788.1, read as the reverse complement.
ATATTTCACTTTGTCAAATAATTTTAGGTTTTATTTATACATACTTTTATAACACCTTGTTTAAATTATTTTTAAAACATTACCCAGCAAAATAATAACAATATAAAGTAATTTATGTAATTATTTATGATATATAATGAAATAACAAAACTTTACGGTCGTCCACAGATACTAAGATGCAATAAGTGTAAAAAAATTAGTTACTGCGTTGGAACCTACCTGGAACTGTACCACGTTGCGAATTGAGACGCAGAAGTACTTTAACTTCTACGATGAAGATAACAAGCTATCAAAATGGGAATAACAGCACAAAATAAACGCAGGTTGGTAAAATATTTTAGATAATATTTACTTAAACATAGAACACTCGAGCCTTAACTATTTTCCAGCAAAAAAAATAAGCTGCCTGAAAAGCAGACTAGCCGAATATAATGTTTTATTGTTGACTGTAAGTATAACATCTCTAGAAGTGGTAGTGTATATGAAATTATTATAGGGATAAACAATGTCTTGTTTAATTGTGATAATGGAACTGACAAGTTACACACACAATTTTAATTATACATATTTACAAAAGGTAAACGATGATTGAGAACTACGCAAACAATTCAACATCAAATGGACAAATAAATAGTTTACGATAGCTATTTATCGACACGTTCAGAATTGTCATCATATTTATATTTTTCTCTCAGGTATACCAACTCTTCCTCATGCCAGCAAATGCTTTGGACTGTTCTTCCAGGCATGGTTATATCGGTGAAAATGTAAAACCCGGTTATCGTGTTTGTAATATGATCCATTAATCTTCTATCTTCTATACCTATAAAAGAGAAAGTATGTTCCGGATAAACTATCGGAGTTTATCCGATGAAAAAAAATCGATGAATCGTTTGACCGATGAAAAAAAAACAGACTGATTCAGAGGATATTTAGATTGACCCAGCGGGTAATCCTGTAAAGTTTGGTAACGATCGGAGCATTTTTTATTAAACTGTCAGTGACAGTTTTTTTAGTACCGATACTGTTTTACACATCAAACTATTTAAGGTCAGTTATAACATCATGACTCTATCTATGTATAAGCTAGAGAAAAGAGTAGAACAAAATAAAATTCAGGTTGAATCATAATTATTATCGCGGTGGTTAATTCTAAATAAGTTAATTCTCATATTTAATATTTTTTTAATACTGTATTTTGAGTTAATATATCTTTAGAGTAAGCCCGGTAAAGCCGGCTGGATATGCTAGTATATTTATAATTCTTAATAGAATCTATATCACACAAAAACAATGTTAACTAATGGTCTCCTTCTATAATTGATAATAGAAAGCCTTATATATAACATCAAATTTACCGAGATCCTCTTATTAATTACTGGACTACGTTCCATTAAATGTCTTCAATGTTGCCAACCATTAATGATAATAGAATTGGAAGTATAAGTTTTCGTTTATATGTTTTCTAGATTTGTTTTCTGTATTCAAATTGCAGTAGGAATATTATAATAGGAATTTGAGAAAATTCACCAACTATTCAAATAACTTCAATGTTATTAAACACCATAAAATCGATTTTAACTAAGTAACAACTAAACTTATTTGCTATCAGCTACTTGTAATACTTTTTACTTCTCTCGACTTTCTCCTAATTGAAAACGAAATTATTTTAATTAAATTATTCCTTTTTTAACATTCAGCACTTTAAAAGGCTCTTACAGCAATTACCAAAACATAATTTATTCTATTAAGTATAGTACTAAGAAAATATTAGTCAAATTCTAATCTCTGAAATATGTAACATATTTTTTCATTCCTTTTTATTTTTATTATATTATTTTGCATAGAAATATTTTATTTTATTACATTAATGTTTAGTTTTGCTCATTAAAAACAGTAATAAAAGTCAATCAAAAATCGCCCTTATAGGGAAACAAAATATAAAATGCATAATATCATACAAATACAAATTCTACTTTTTTAAATAAATGATAGGATATAATTATTGTCAGACCTAAATATTGTTTTTTTTGCTTATTAAAAACTCATAATTATATATTTTGGGAAGTCGTTTAGTGTATTGATTTTATTTATACAATTTTCAATTTTAACGCTAGCTATTGTAAATAAATTATAAATACAAGTTTAAGGATTTTAAGCATGTATGATATATAGCATATATAATTAACAAACTTGAAAGCAAAAAGTAAAAATAATTTATTGCATTTCAAATAGGAAATTTGTTACCGGAATCCTAGTCCCACCATTTATTTAAAAAAATGTGTTAACTATCTAAATTCTAAGATTTTTTTGTGTTTCTTTCTATCCCATAAATAATGTAAAGTATTTTGATAGTTTAGATTATTTATGGGGCCAGTTAAACTAAAGCATGTTAACCCTACTTTTTTAGCTCTTAAATAAGTTTTAATATAAAGACGAAGTTTTGAAATAACTTCGAGGCCCAGAAGTTTCTGTGATAAAATTTGCTTGTTGTTAACATCGCATTAATCCATTATACATCTCAAACAGACAAGTATTATGTTGCATTTAAAACATACGTTTACCTTTAGTGTTTGTTCTATTTTAAGAGAAAAACCCTGCTTTATAACTAAAATGTCATAATTTAAAATTGCATTTTTTTATAAGGTTTTAATGTCAAGTTTAAGGCTTAATGACAGTAAGGTTCTTAAAAGGTTCATAATATCTTGATTTCTTTATTATATTTACTTGTTATATCATTTTTAAATGTTTATTAATATAACCTAATTAATTTTCTCGGCAGACTATAACATCGGGTCGCCGGCACCCATCGGGCAAAGTCGTTCCGCAAAGTGACCAAGTCGTGAAGCGCGGCATTTTGCGTTGTCCTTGAACGTCTTTCAGCTGGTGAGGCAAGCGACGAGGGTACCAGATGTCGTAGGCCATACAGCCAATTGCCTGGACCTTCTGCTGACAACTGATCTGGACAGGTATCGTGTAGAAGTCACCTCCCCCTTGGGAACCTCCGATCACTGTCTGCTGGAACCTCCGATCCCTGTCTGGTGAAATCTGTATTTACATATTTCACCAGACAGGGACACCCATCAGCTTTCAAACCACATGGTGTTAGGCGAGTATGGAAATACAAATCAGCAGCATGGGATGAGATGCGGCACTTTTTTGCGTCTTTTCCTTGACAGCAGGTCTGCATTTCTTCTTTGGATCCGTCGAGTTGCGTGGATGTGGTGTGGTGCATCAGGCAATGGAGTATTTTATTCCTTTCGCTGACGTACTCATCGGTGGCAAAGCTCGCCCATGGTTAAATGCCGAATATGGTCGTGCTGAAGACCGAAAACATTCGGCTTATCTCATTTGTAGTAGAGATCAAGTACAGTCTGAAAGAGAAGCCAAGTTCAACACCACCAAAATGCAGACGTGCCTGTTCACCGCTAAAAGGAGCTCTTTCACCTTGGCTTCTACTTTCCAGAATGTATCCTTGGAATACAGCGGCCGGCTTCTGTTGTTAGGCTTAGAGATTTCCTCGAACCTCAACTTTGGTCGATACATTGAGTCCAAAGTAAGAGCATCTGCAGGAAATTTTGCCGTTCTTGCGAAGGTCCGGTATTACTTTACACCGGGACAGCTTCTTGTTTTATACAAAGCACAGATCCGGTCGTGTGTAAAGTAGTGTGTTCACATATTTGCTGGTGTCGCAAAGTCTCATCTTGCGGTTCTGGACTCAATAGAGGAGCGAGCAAAGAGGCTTATAGGCGTTCCCGAATTGGTCGACACCGACTTCCACAGCCTTGAACACAGGCGTAGAGTTGTTAGCCTCTCAGTCTTCTAAAGGATACATTTTGGTGAGTGTGCGCAGGAATTATATGATTTAATTCCCCCGTCCATCACCACCGGACCATCACCGGACGTTTCGACGCACGGCAGGTATCCATCCTTACGTCGTGGACACTTCACCTGTCCGAACGTAGCGCTAAGCCTCGTCTTTTTAGTGCGTACAGTGAAGGATTGGAACAGCTTGCCTGCGTCGGTATTTCCGGCCGAATACAATGTGGGTGTCTTCAAGAGAAGAGTGAATAGGTTGCTAGGGTAATGCGTCTTACCACCTATGACTACATTCCACTTACCATCAGGTGGAATGTAGTCGAGCATTGACCTAGACCATGAAAAAAAAAAGTTTTTTATTGTAAGACAATATCAAATTTTTACATGTATTATATAAATTCTACTTCAGTATGTTTTATTATTACAGTGCATTAATTGCATGCCCATTTTATCAATATCTGTATCATTAAAAATAACTAAAGGTGTCTTAAACAGCCCTGAACTTCTTGAAAAAGTTTGTATTAATATTCCTTCACGACCTCTTAGATCTGCCCCTATTCTATATATTCCGTTTCGTTACTCTGTAGATTATTTGTTGTTTTTATGTTTTTACTTCCAATATGTATTATGTTTATTTTGTGTTTGCGTCTTATTACTTATTGAAGAGAAACTTCTTTATCGGGGTTGGAAAAAAATTTAGTGTAACATTTTTTCGTTACGCGTCACATTATTCCGTTACGCGCCAGCTTTTTTCGTATAGCTTCATCTCTTTCACACCATGTTGCTATGGAAATACTAAATAATCAAAATGACAAGTATGTGGATTACAAAACACAATTTACACTATCCAAAAATAAAATTATCGGATTAGAGTTTTACAATTAAATAATGAATTGTAATTACATACTGGACAATACGATTTTATGGACTTGCTATTGAAACTAATAAATAAATTCAAGATTATAACATGAAGAAGAAGTTATGAAATATAATTTATAATATTTTTAAAATACATTGATTGTCTGAAATAGAAGTAGTAAGTATGAAAGAAATACAAGTTTTGGCTGAGAAATGGAGCATTGGGGTCCTGATCTTTACAAAGTCTGTTTTGCTATACCTAGAACGAATAACAACTCGAAAAAGCAGAAACAATGATGAAGAATAATTTTATTTGTGATATAGTGACGATCCAACATGTTAAGAAGCCTAAAGTTATTATTTTTAAAATGGATTGTGTACATTTGTCTGTTTTTATGGTACTTATGTGTTTCTTCTATGAGAATATTATACGTCAGAAACAGTCGATTCACTTCTTACGGTTTAATTAATTAATATTAACCTTAGCATCCGACGGGCGTTAGGAAACGCCCGTTTTGAAAAAGCGTAAACATCCGCGATATCGTTTGGGCGTTACGAAACGCCCTAAAAATAACTCCTTGGGAATTAATAAATTTACGAATTAAATGTTTATAATCTTTTATTTCTAACATTACTAATGCATTGCCAAATAACCAGAAGCCCGTAAGAATTTTTTTACTAACTCGGCTTAGTAGAAAATAATTACGAAATCGTCTTTCAATTCAGCGCCTTTGTTCAGTACGGGCGTAAAACTGCAAGACGATCAATTGTTACGAATATCTTTAAATTTATGAATTAAAAGCGGAAAGTAATGTTTCATTTCTGTAGTCGATAGTGTTTTCAACCTATATAAATTACAATAACAGTAAGTTTTGTGTTTTTATTGATAAAAATATAACAAATATGTAACCTTGAAATGAATAGACTACAACAGTCCCGATTTCTAAAAGCAAATTTATTATTCTATTTTTTTTTTTTTTTTTTTATTTTAACTCGTGTAGAACCTATTTTTATCAGTAGGTATTGATGAGAGTCTATATTATACTTCAGCCTGAAGCCGTAAACAAATAAAACTAAAACTTTGTCAACGTTTTCAGAAAAGTTTTTATATGATAAGTATATTAGTGTTATACGACATTGAGTTCAAAATTTTATCCTCTGATTAAGAAATTATTTAGTTTACCTCAAAATCACGTTAAAATTACTCAAATTTGTTTGAAACCAAACCTTAATAATTCATACGGACGTTTGAGATGTTTAGCTATTTATGAAAAATCTATTGCTTTTTGTTGCTACATAAAAGCACTGTAATAATCTTGAATAATGAATTATTATTACATTAGCAAGAAATATAAGTAATACGTTAACAATTATTTATTAAAAATGAGGGTACACCGAGCGCGAAATTACTGAATCGACGATTTTTTTCCCTACGTTTGCGATTAAACAGTCTAGTTATTATTATTGCTTGGATACATATTTTGATTTGTTCTAAAAGAACTATTTATAAAGAAGGTAGAAAAAAAAACTTTTTGACAAAATACAAACGTTTTCGTTCATCTTTATTTCTAAGTTACATTTTTTCGTTACGCGCCATATTTGAAGTGAAACTTTTTTATCGACGGATGGGAGAAATTTTATAGCAATGTCAAAAAATTGTAACGGTTTTCTATTACGCGCCATCTTTATTTTTGCTTAAACTTTATCTAATTTAGCTTAATTAGCCATTCCTGTAAAGTCGTAATTAGTGAATCATTTTTCAAAAAATTATGTCATAAAGAAGTTTCACTTCTTACATGTGTACACTAATACACACACACACATATATATATATTTTTTATGTTCTACACGTGAAAACCTTTTTTTGGCCTTCTGCTTCTATCTATGTAACTATTATATTATTTTGTGCTGTTGGTTCTATTTAAATAAATAAAAATTAAATTAGGTATTTTTTTACTTCTTTATTTATGTACGACGATGTAACAACTAGTCTAGTATGTAGAACTTAATATTGTAGTACGTATATGTTTAAAATAACAAAAAATATATAAATTACGATATTTAACTTCATGAAAATATTTGTTTCAGGACAATTTATTATTAAACTAATAAAAAAATATTTGGAAGATTTTTTTCTAAACTTTGTGCAATGAATTAACTAGTACAAAAATAATAAGTAATCGACACATAAAAATAAAACTTGAAAATGTTTAAGCACTTGTTACGCAAGCATAGCCACGAAATATTCATATAGCAAGAACCAACTTGGTTTCACACGATTAATGCTGACACGACGCCTCGTGTATCCTGAAGACGACACCACACGGCCTGCGTTCTCACCATTGCATCGTGATGCATCGATGGGAATCGAGGACAAAAAACATTCATTCTTGGGTCAATCGCTGACTAACAAGCACATTACCTTATTTTGTATTAGTTTTAATTTCGTTTTAAATATATTTTATTAAGTAAATTGATTTTCTTTGCACCCTTCGCTGCCACCAAACTTAATTGGCGCAGTCGGTAGGATACTCGATAAATATTCGGTGCGTGTCGCGTCAAGATTTCCCCTAATATCGGACCAAAGTCCCGCGTGGCTAACCGATTTCGAGTATCCGAATCTACATACATCCTGGCGGTCAGCAGAGGTGAATCCAGGCATCGATTCAGCAAGAAAATCATGTTTATGTAAGTACTCTTAATCTTTCAAGTCCTTACCTATCCTAATTTTAACATTATTTTTTTATCCTATCCAATTAACTTTCATTTATAATAAACTTTTACTTTAAGTAGATTTTTCAAGTAATTTAGTATATAAATACATATATATGTAATTAAATTAAATTAGTGTGTTAGATTAGTGTCCAAAATTTTTCATCCGAGAGAAACCAGTAGCCGTAGGTTGTGTAAGGGTAGATCTAGCCGTCTCGATACTATAGACGAATTTAGGCAATTAAAAAATATTGTTTTACCTCATATTAAAATGTCTCAAGATAAAATGGGTGAGATATACAAGTCACTTAGAGTTTTGCCTGATTTTGACGGTAACCCCCATGTGCTAACAAGATTTATAAATTTATGTGATCAATTAGTACTTGCATATTTTAAAACAGAACCGGGTTATGAGTTAACCAATTTGGCCCTTATTAATGGTATATTAAATAAGATCACAGGCTCTGCAGCTCGATTGATAAATTCCAACGGCATTCCTGAAAATTGGTTCGGTATTCGTAGTGCACTTATTAATAATTTTGCTGACCATCGAGATGAGACCGCTTTATTTAACGATTTATCATTACAAACTCAGGGGTCTTCTACTCCACAAGAATTTTACGAACGTGTTCAAAACTTATTCAGCACCATCATGACATATATTACGTTGCATGAAACCGTGGCTACTACAGTTGAAGCTAAACGTAATCTTTATAAGAAATTAACTCTACAGTGCTACTTGCGTGGTCTTAAGGATCCCTTAGGCTCTAGGATACGTTGCATGCGTCCCGAAACGATAGAAAAGGCCTTAGAATTCGTACAAGAAGAGCTAAATAAACTATATATGCAGCAGCGTGCCGAGGGCATACCTAATAAAAAGGATAATTTTAATAATCAACAGTCTCTAAAATCTCATTTTAAATTGCCTTTAAACAATTTTATGCAATATACAGGTAATGCATTCAATGGTAGCTCTTTTAAACAACCATATAATATGTCAGGTCCCTCGCGTCCTCATCAGTTTAACCATCAACAGAATCAAGGTTGGCGACCTCATATACCTCCAACACAACAATTTCGTGGTCCCACAAGGACTCAACAAATATTCCGTGCTCCACCTCCAAATTATAATGCCAGCAGTAACGTTTTTAGGATTCCAAATAGACCATTAATGCAACCGAATAATAATTCTAATAATGGACCTCGTCCTATGAGTGGTGTTAGTCACTTCGTGCCTAAACCCTTGCCATTGTCTGGGCATGACTGGCGTAGAAGCGGCAACCCACCCCCAAATAATTACTTTAAAACTCGAGAAATTAACAATTATGAATGTGACTATAAACCCTGTTATGACTATGACTATACTGACTACTACCAAAACTGTGATTCTTACCAGGAAAATGGAGATTACTTTCCAAATTATGAGCAATGTGAATCTCCAGTAGTAGAGGAGCTTAACTCAAATACTGATGAGATAAAAGATGAACATTTTTTCGAAGTAACGAAATCAGAAAAACAAAAATAGATGTAAATTTCAACATTCAAAGACAACTCGGATATATACAAATTCAAAACCCACCTTTAAAATTTCTTATAGACACGGGAGCCAATCAGTCGTTTATATCTCCTGAAGTAGTTGAAAAATACTTTTCTCATTTACCTCTTAATTATACTCCATTTGAAGTCACGAATAATCATAATGTCTATAGACAAGACTGTTCTATTACCTTACCTAGTTTCTCGGAATTTAAAGAAGACGGTGACGTAACCTATTTTATTCTCAATTTTCATAATTATTTTGATGGCATTATTGGTTTTGATTTACTAGATTCGTGGGACAGTAACATTGATTTTAGACGAAAGAAATTAATAACTAAAAATACCGAATTGCCTATTATTATGTATGACGCACGAAACACAAATCTTTATGAGGAAATAATACCAGCTCAGTCATCCAAATTAGTCAAATTGCCAATAAACTCCAAGGACGGAGATGTATTTGTTCCTGATCAGATAATAAGTAATTGTTTAATTTCTGATTGCTTTACTAATGTGAAAAACAGTCGAGGTTTAGTACAAATTTCAAATAATTCAAAAAATGATGTAATCTTTTCAATGGATCGGCCTATTACAGCTGAGGTCTTCAATGTTGAAACTAAGCACTTAAAACAGTTGTCCAATCGTACAAAAGAAGTTCTATCGCGTCTCCGTACAGATCATTTGAACCCAGAGGAAATAGCTAATTTAAAAACCTTATGCGCGCGCTATTCGGATGTATTTTATCTTGACGGAGAACCCTTAACATTTACGAACAGAATTAAGCATAAAATTAAAACAAATGATGAGATCCCAGTTCATGTTAAAAGCTATAGGTACCCGTATGTCCATAAACAAGAGGTTAGAAGTCAAATCGATAAAATGCTTGAACAAAATATAGTTAGACCTTCAGATTCCGCGTGGAACTCTCCTATTTGGGTGGTCCCTAAAAAGGCAGATGCTTCGGGTAAAACCAAATGGTGTTTAGTAATAGATTTCCGAAAAGTAAATGAGAAAACAATTAGTGATAAGTATCCAATACCCAATATTTCGGACATATTAGACAAATTAGGGAAATGCCAGTACTTCACCACTCTTGACCTTGCTAGCGGATTTTATCAAGTAGAATTAGACCCTACTGACATACACAAAACTGCTTTTAATGTGGAAAACGGCCATTATGAATTTTTAAGAATGCCTATGGGCTTAAAAAACTCTCCCGCAACATTTCAAAGGGTAATGGACAACATCCTTAAAGACTTACAGGATATCTGTCTAGTTTATTTAGATGATGTCATCATTTTAGTACGTCGTTACAGGAACACATGGTTAATTTTGAAAGAGTTCTAAAACGTTTGCGCGAATCTAATTTCAAGATCCAGATGGATAAATCTGAGTTCTTAAAGTTAGAGACGGAATTTTTAGGTCATGTCGTGTGTAGGGATGGAGTTAAGCCCAATCCTATCAAAATAAGTATTATACAGAGTTATCCGCTACCTAAAACAACTACAGAAATTAAACGGTTTCTTGGTCTTTTAGGATATTATCGAAAATTCATCCCAGACTTTGCACGGATAACAAAACCTTTAACCCAGTGTTTAAAAAAAGGATCTAAGATAGTTTGTGATCAGAATTATATTAGGTGCTTTGAACATTGTAAGACTTTACTGACAAATTACCCTATTTTACAGTACCCTGATTTTAATAAAGAATTTTTACTGACAACTGATGCATCGAACGTTGCAATAGGCGCCGTATTATCCCAAGGTTGTATTGGTTCAGACAAACCTATTGCATACGCTTCTAGGACCCTAAATTCAAGTGAACTTAATTATAGCACTATTGAAAAAGAACTTTTAGCAATTGTGTGGGCCTGTAAATATTTCAGACCATACTTATTTGGCAGAAAATTTAAAATTATAACCGACCACAAACCATTACAATGGGTCATGAGCCTAAAAGAACCAAATTCGAGACTTACAAGATGGCGATTAAAATTATCCGAATATGATTTCTCAGTCATTTATAAGCCAGGTAAATATAATAAAAATGCTGATGCCTTATCCCGTTTAGTAATTAATAACGAAGAACTAAGTTCAATAGTAGTAAATGCATCTGAAAATGGGTCTAGCACTATTACAGCTTCAGAAGCTGATAGAGATAATTCTAATACCCTAACAGTTCATACCGACAATGAAAATCCTATTTTGGAAATCCCGATTTCAGACGAACCCTTAAACAAATTCACCAAGCAGCTAGTTTTAACAATTGTAAGCAATATTAAAGGAAGACCAATAGTTACAAAACCCTTTGAAACACACTCACGTACCACCGTTCAATTGTCAGAAAATAATCTTGAAGAAGATATTATTAATGTTATTAAAGAATATGTTCATCCCAGAATTAAAACAGGCTTACTTTTAAATCCCCAATTAGCAATGTACACGGTTATTCCCATAATACAAAAAGCTTTTAAAAGTTCAGCTATGAATTTAATACTAGTAAAAAAGGAACTGGAAAATATAAAAGAATACTTAAAGCAACAAGAAATAATAAGCAAATATCACGTAGGTAAAACCAATCATAGGGGTGTTAATGAATGTCATCTAGCTTTATCTCATAGATATTATTGGCCAAAAATGCGAGAACATATAACCAAGTTCATTAACGAATGTATAATTTGTGGTCAAGCGAAATATGATCGCAACCCTATTAGACAACAATTTCGTATTGTCCCTCCACCGTGTAAGCCTTTTGAAGTTGTTCACCTAGATTTATTATCTATACAGAATGAAAAGTTTTTGACTATCATAGATGCGTTTTCAAAGTATGCGCAAGCGTATTCTTTAAGGGATGGAACAGCAGTAAGTGTCGTGCAGGCGTTATTAAAATTTAGTACTCATCATGGTATACCTATACTTTAGTTACAGATAATGGTCCTGAGTTCACTAGTCAATTATTTGCCGAATTTGTAAGAGTGCATAAAATTCAACACCATAGAATAGCACCCCATACTCCCAATGAGAATGGAATTGTGGAAAGATTCCACTCAACAATTTTAGAACATTTACGCATATTAAAAATTGAGCTTAAGATTGAAACTGTTATTAATTTAATAAATTATGCCCTATTAGCATATAATAGTTCGATACACAGTTTTACAAAATGCCGACCAATTGACATTATTACTGGACATTTTGATCCGCGAGACTCATTAGACATAGACTTAACCACCCATTTACTCCAACAATATATGTTAGAACATAAAAATAAAATGATCAAAGCTTTTAATTTAATTTATGAGTCTAGTTCAAAGTACAGAAATGAATTAACAAATACTCGTAATAAGCCTAGAGAGCCCGAAAAGCAATACTCTCCCGATCAACAAATATTTATTAGAAACCCTTTTGCTTCTCGTCAAAAGATATCGCCGCGTTACACGCATGACACAGTTATAGTTGATCTCCCGATACATATATACACTCGCAAAAACCGCGGGCCAATTGCTAAGTCTAGGTTAAAAAGAGTTCCTAAAAGTGTCCAATTGTTGCAGGACTCTCCTATTACTCCAACTGCTTCTGCATCCGGTTCTACTGCAAGAAATAAAACTTGAAAATCTAGACGATGGTCCCGGCATTTTACCTTTTAAACTAGGCCCTTGTCACATAGTGTCTCATTATCACTCATTTTTAAAGTATATCGATATCCACGAATTGCAAGACAAAGTAAATACAGTTCATACCCAATTAAGCAGTATAATCTCTAATCTAAATAATAAAACTTTTTCTTTGTTTGAGCTCCATACTAACTATCTGAAAGAAAAGCTTCAAGTCGTTCTAAATCAATTACAGTCGTTTGAAATTAGCCGCTCTAAAAGAGGTCTCGTTAATGGTCTCGGGTCCGTGATAAAAAGTATTACCGGTAATCTTGATTATACAGATGCGTTACAGTTTAATAACGCAATAAGATTACTACAAGAAGACGATAATAAATTAGTTACGGAATTTAACAATCATGTAAGCCTGACCAAAGATTGGGTAACTCAGCACTCTAAGATAATAGATAAAATAGTAGATAATCAGAACAAATTAGCTGCACTAGTAAAAAACATTAGTCGAAGTTTTGAAAAAGGTATCTATGAATCTAATCAATATGCTCATTTAGGACAAACTATTCTCATAGTCGATGATAATGTTGATAAGTTGTCACAAGAGATAACTAAGTTACAGAATGTTCTAGCATTTATAAGGACATCCACGGCTCATCACGATGTCATTAGTTTAAGTTCTATTAGAAATATAACTAGAAGGCTACGTAGTATGTATGGTAGTAATAAAGTATTAGATATAGAGGACCGAGAGTATTATGACGTAATACAATTAGGTTCATATTATGTAGGAAATGAAATAGTTATAGTATATAAATTCCCAATTATCGAATCCCAAATATATAATTTATATAAGATATCCATTATCCCTAATAAAAATCATGAGATTCTTGTTCCTCAATACCAATTCCTTGCAACCCATTTGAAAGATTTCAAGTACATAGAGGCTTGCATGCCCGAAGTTCACTAAAGGATATCTATGTGGAAAAATACACCATATACATAGCCATACATCGCTTGATTGTGTAACAGCCCTCGTTACTACGCAGCAAAAACTTCCGGAATGTAAATCAGTCACTGTATCCCTACTTACGTCAGCCTACGAGAAACTTGACGATCGCCACTACACCATCAGCTTTCCAATTGTAACTAAAGTACGTTTGTCCTGCGATCAAGATATCTACAAGATGTTGCAAGGAAGTTATCTCGCTATAATTCCATATGATTGCTTCATTCAAACAGAAGAGTTCATCATATCAAACCTCAATGATCGAATAAAAGGTCAAGCATTGAAGATAATAGATGTCCCTAAAGAAAATACACTCAGTTCAGCAGCACATCTGATATTCAAACTAAACTCCATTAATTTTACTAATCTCCACGATACCAATAGAGAAGTTATTCTACAGTCACCAGTAAACTTAAGCAAGAACAACGATAGTAGCGTCTACCATACAACAATACCTTTATATACGTTACTATTCGGTGCATGTGCACTAATTAGCGGCCTTGCATACCGAAAATACCGACTTAAACATACGAAACACATCATCCAAAAACCTCAAAGGGATGAATCAGAACTTCCAGCGCAATTTACGACCAAGGTCTTCAATAGTCACTGTTCTACGGGGGGAGGTGTTACGCAAGCATAGCCACGAAATATTCATATAGCAAGAACCAACTTGGTTTCACACGATTAATGCTGACACGACGCCTCGTGTATCCTGAAGACGACACCACACGGCCTGCGTTCTCACCATCGTGATGCATCGATGGGAATCGAGGACAAAAAACATTCATTCTTGGGTCAATCGCTGACTAACAAGCACATTACCTTATTTTGTATTAGTTTTAATTTCATTTTAAATATATTTTATTAAGTAAATTGATTTTCTTTGCACCCTTCGCTGCCACCAAACTTAATTCACTTAATAGAACTTTGATGTTATGATTAACAAAATAATGTTATTTATATATATTTTTTTAATATTTTTCCACTTCATTCGTTGTTAAAAATTGTGTTCAGATCAATAGAAATCGCACTCTTTTATGTTTCTTTGTCCTATGTAGATATCCTAACCATTGCTTCGTAAGAAACTTCTAACGTAAGAAACTTCTAACGTAAAGAATTAATTAATTACATTAATTGTAATTAATTAATAGCATCTGTCAGGATTTTAGAGGAAACCTAATAGTATAATATAATTATATATAATATAATTTTCCTTTTAACAGACGAAACCGAACCCATATAGAATGTTAGTCCCACATACAATAATTTTAAATATTTGATCATAGTAGTATGGTAATAAATATTTGTCAATATATAAGAAATAAAGCACTGTTATAAATGTTTGAAAATATCTTTATACATGTATAGCCATGTTAAGCTTATTTAAATTTATATAAATATAGAATGAAAAATAAACCGATACGGGAAGGGATTCGAACCGGCGAACTCTGGGAAACCGTCCCGTCGCTCTACCAATTGGGCTACTGTATCGCTATCCGTCTCGGTGAATTAAGCATTCTATATGTGACCGTCTTAATCGGTAAGGTGGTGACATCTATTAGGCTTCTTTCGAAAATTCTAACCAATGTTTCTAACTTTGCAGTATATCTTTATACATGTATAGCCATGTTAAGCTTATTTAAATTTATATACATATAGAATGAACCGTCACTACCACACAATCACCACGAACAAGCTTTTTTTTTAACAATTGAATAGTATATAAAGTATTCTACCTAATATAATAAAAATAAGTCAATTCATTTGAAAATAGGAAAGCTAAATTATGTACTTTAATAAAAACGGTATTATAGAAAGAACATGCAGTGATCCTTCATTTAAGATATAACATTATTCAACTATGGAACTTTATTACGCTTAACAATTTAATAAATTATTAATTCAACTGAAACGGATGCAATGGCCTTGTCTTAAAATTTGATACGCAATTCGAAAGTTTTTAATTAAAGTTTAAATAAAGAAAGTCTTTCACATTTTGTAATTATAACAGATACTCTTACGTATAACGAACTTCTGTTACTGTAATGTTTTACAATTATAGTTACAATTTATAACGGTTGATCTTTGTAAAATATATACCTAAAACCACCCTCATTATGTATATAAATAATATTTACAGCTTAACGAAAAACAATTATCTTCACTTGTTTTGATTATATTTTATACCAATACAGGCCTCATACCGAATTTAGACATTGAGTTATTTTTAATAAATCATATACCCAAGGGACACCTAAATACGTCCAACCCTGGTGCGGTAGCCACAGCTTGTTCCGCATAAATTACTATCAGGTCGGTTCAGAGAATATATTCCAAATTATTTCAACATTAACCATACTGCATAAGTTGCAGTATGGTTTATATTTTGTAACTTTAATATAAATATTAAATAAAATATATAAATTATTAAAATAACAATGTAGCTAACGTAAATTAACCATAATATTTTATTCGATGCCTTGTTTCAATTAGTAAATATTCTGACAAATAAATAAAAAGTTTTAATATTACAAATTGTTTAGAAGTAGGCCTCCACCTATCATTTCGTCTCTGCTTATACTACACGAAAATCACATTAGGTCTGGGTCATCTAACAAAGTTCGATGAAACGTGACTTACTTTACAAGCAGGTTCGTTAACTGACATCTAGTATTCACTGTATCATTCATTCATTCATCAACATTCATTCATCAACATTCATTCATCAACATTCATTCAAAGACCCGAGCGTATTGATTCCTTCCGATAATTTTAAAAATTTGGTCGAACATAAGCCACGTGAAAATCTTCTCCATTCGCGGAGGCTAAATCTTTAATTTGCAGCTCTTTTTTTAAAATACAATATTAAGTTGCTTATTAAATATCAATGCATTAGAATGGAAAAGTTTTACTCAGTAGTTAAGTCTAATAAATAATTTTATATTTATAAAACATAGGGCATGAGACTCGAGAAGATTGTCAAAATAAAATATATAATGAAGAAAGCTACTGGGCATTCCCGTTGTGCCTGTCACCGAGACCGGTCGTTACGTGCGCGCGCTAGTGAATTATTTTTCCACGAGTGCATTTTTCTATTTCTACCCTCATTGTGTAAAGTGTTTAATGATGGAATCTGACTTTTTGTTTTCTCAATAAGTGAAAACTATCGCAACTTTCCAATTGTTTCTGACTACAGGAACAAAATGAACTCCCAAACGTTTGTCAATAATCCCAGTTACGCTACTGTGACACAAAACACCATGTTCCCTAAAAAGGACCAAGCAATTATCATCGATGCTTTAGAAAACGTACAAATTAAAGATTATGCTCAAGCTCTAGGAAGAATAACCGACCCATCTCAAATCCGTTTTCTGTCAAGAATATCAAACAATAGAATTTGCATCTACGTTTCATCAAAAGTAATCGCTGATGATTTCATTGACAAAATAAAATATGTAACAATTCAAAATCAAAAACTTCCCATCCGTCCGCTGATCAGCAGAAACAAACGTATCATCATATCTAATGTGTGTCCCATTATACCGCACATTGAAATTGAAAAGAAACTACTAGAATTGAATATCACGCCACAGTCGCCCATATCTTTCCTGCGTGCTGGTTTCAATGAATCGGGCTATAACCACATTCTAAGTTTTCGAAGACAAGTTTACGTAACTCCTGAAGATTTCATTCGACTTCCAGATAAAATATCTATGGATTTTGAAGAAACGAATTACTGGATCTATTTCTCCTCAGACACAATGACTTGTTTTATTTGCAAAAAAGACGGTCATATAGCCTCTAAATGTCCGGAAAATATCCACGATACGAATGTTCTTAACCAAAAAACATTGGAAACTACGGAGATACCAATCTTCAAGCGTCCACACCCACCCACTGAATCTTCAACTACAACCGATTTCATGGAGTCCGAAACAACAAAAGAAATCAGCAACGAAAACAGTGACGAGGACTCTGATAATAAGTCATCCCAGTCCAGCTTAGACGAAGCTTACAAACCCAAGAGTGGAAAGAAACTCAAAAGAACACGTAACGATCTGGCATCAATCGACTGGGAGCACGTGGAAAACTTTACAACTAACTCCGGTAAAACGTACCCACTATCTGGAAAACAAGTTAAAGAGTATTTAACACACACATATGGAGTCAAGGACATATCAGATATCACTTACAATTACACAGAAGAAATTGGTGCCTTAATTGAAATGTTTAATGACTTAATACCGATCATATCATATCGCAGTGTTAAAAACAGACTCTCGCGTATCGTAGGTAAACTAAAGCTTTTATCTCGTAAGAAAACTTGCAATATAAATTAATAAGTTACTTTTAGGTAAGTTAGTTAAGTAATTACTCTATTTCTTGTTTGATATAATGGAAATTAATATTATTCAATGGAACTGCCAAAGTTTGATACCCAAATTAAGTGAATTGGATATATATCTACATAATGAAAAAGTACATATATGCGTTCTTTCTGAAACTTGGCTGCACGGCGAACACCAAATTAATTTTACCGGTTATTCTGTTTTTAGAAAAGATCGAGCAGATGGATATGCAGGCTTAGCTATTCTGGTTCACCAATCTTTAAATTGTCGTTTTAAAACTCTTTCAAGTAATTACAATAATATTGACTTTTTGTGCCTTGAAGTCCTTAATAGTAAAAAACTTAAATATATTATAGGAGTCTATTCTCCCACAAATATCACAGTGAGCGTAGGGGACTATCAGGAGCTTTTCAGCTACTTTTCTGAGAAAACTCTAATAGTGGGCGATTTCAATGCTCATCACACCGCTTGGTCCTATACAACTGACACACGGGGTAGACTTTTATCGCACGCTAGCATAAATCATAATTACGTATTCCTTAACAATGGAGACTTTACCCGTTGTGCTAAGCTAAATGATAGTATAATATGCACATCCCCTGATATATCTTTTTGTAGTGCCGATCTCTCACTCGACTTTGTTTGGAATGTCACTAACGAAACTCTTGGCAGTGATCACCTCATTATTTCTATTAAAACGTTAGACAGTACTCAAAATAGCCCCGAATTAAAAAGGAACATCAAAAAGGCCAACTGGGTAGAATACACACAACACATAGAATCTGCATGCGAGGGAGTAAATTACGGATATGATGTACAAAGTAACTACGATAAACTCATAGAGATAATTGAGGAAAGTGCTAACAAAAACATCCCTTATGTTAAAACCGGTTTTAACCCAAACAAATTCAAACCAAAGCCTTGGTGGAATGCTGATTTATCGAAGGCCGTAGCCGAGAGACGATTATCTCTTAAGAACTTTAGAAAACTACGCACTGTCGAAAACTATTTAATTTATAGAGAAAAAATAGTTAATGCTCGAAAATTGATAAAACTTGCTAAAAGGAACTCCTGGCAAAAGTTTTGTGACAGCATAGACTGCAACATGCCCAGTGGTGAAGTTTGGAGAAAACTCAGATGGCTTAAAGGTTACCGAAACCCTAAACATTACTTACCAGAAAACACCGCAGTCTCCTTTGTTACAGAACTCACTCCTGACAGTGTTTCCTTGCAACCTCTAGATTACAATATTGATGGTACCAACCCTTTATTTTTCACATTTTCCGAACTTATTTTGACTTTAAAAAGACTAGATACTTCGGCTGGTTTAGATACTATTACTTATTCTATGATTAGTCATTTACCAAATAACGCAAAAAGATATCTCCTGCACATATTTAACACAATTTATAAAAAAGGCGAGATTCCATATCAGTGGCGTAGGATCAAACTTATCGCCATACCTAAAAGAGACACTGATAAATATCGTCCTATCTCACTCATCAACTGCCTTTGTAAAACTTTTAATTTAATGATTACTCGTCGTCTTGAACATCATTTCGAAAGCAACAAATTATTTAATGGTAGCACGTTGGGTTTCCGCCGTGGATTTTCTTGTCAAGATAATCTTGGGAGGTTTATTGTAGACACAGAAACTGCTTTTATACACAGGAAATACGTTTTATGCACGTATGTAGACATAAGTAACGCTTATAATGATTTGGCAATAGAACCTCTTATTATCTCTTTATTTGAATTTGATGTTGATCCGCTCATATGTAGATACATTAGGGAATTTTTAAAAGAAAGAATTCTGATATAATATAGGCTACGGGATGGTACAGAAATAACAAGAATAAGTAGACAAGGTTTAGCTCAAGGTGATCCAATGTCACCCATTTTATTCAATATATCCACAATTAAATTATGCAACACACTTGCTAAGACAGTCAAGATCTCACAATATGCCGATGACTTCGCTTTTTACTGTATTCATCAAAGTATTGATTTTTGTGCTAGTGTCATTCAATCAAGTCTGAACATCTTTATAAAAATTTTACAGGAAATAGGATTGGAAATATCTCTCTCTAAGACTAAAGTATGCATTTTAACTAGAAAATACAAAGTACCTTCTATTAATATACGAGTAAATAATACCGAAATTAAGGTTACTAATTGTACAAAGTTTTTGGGCGTATGGGTGGACAGTCGTCTAAACTGGACCCGGCATGTTTTAGAAACTGCTCAAAAATGTATTGCATTCGTCAATATTCTTAGTTCCATAAGTAGTTCAAAGTGGGGTGTCCATCCAACTCAATTAAGAAGACTTTATTTAACACTGGTGCGATCTCGACTCGATTATGGAGGTATTATTTACGGTAACGCCAACACAAGGCTCCTACAGAGGTTGGACGTTATTCAAAATCAATGTCTTCGGCTTTGTGGTAGCTTTATTCGGGACACCCCAATTTTTGCAATGGAAAGCGAATTATGTATTCCACCCTTAAGTCTTAGAAGAATATATCTAAGTGACAAATACTTTCTGAAACTTTCTCCCAGAACATCTGACTATTTGAAAAGGCAACTAGAAGCTTTAGACAATACTTTAAATTCGGGTGCAAGATATTGGCGCAAAAACCAAATTCCACTTCTGCTCGAGAGTTTCAGAAGGGTTTCAAAATTACCCATGTCAAAATTTGAGATTTTGCCCCAATTTTTGCTTTCCTTTGATATTAAAACATTCCCCTGGGATAATATTATCGTACATAAAATAAAAAATATTAATAAATCTAAAGTTCAACTACCCATTCACGATCTTAAGCAACATACCGAAGATATGATAGACAGACTACATTAAAATTTACACCGATGGGTCCAAAACAAAAGACGGTTCTAGTTGCGCGTTTTACGATGTAGCTGCAGATTTTGGGGCCAAATTTCTTATTGAAAATTCATGTATTCCCATCATGGGAGTTGAACTGACAGCAATTAATGAAGCAATACATTACATAGAGTCGACACCATACCATAAAATTGTAATATTTTCAGACTCGAAAAGTAGTCTACAACATTTGTTGATAAGTGCTAAGGCCGGCTGTGTCGGTAGAAATGAAGCTTACCTCATTATTAAATGTATCTATAGATTGATAGGTAACGGGGTTGAAGTTCGTCTACAATGGATTCCTTCACATGTGGGTGTCACGGGTAACGAGGTAGCAGACTCACTGGCATCCAAAGCTTTACAGAACGGCATACCTCTTGACATCGTACCTCACTACACTGACCATCTTCCAAAAATAAAAACAGACAATTATATAAAATTCTAATCTTATTTTAATGAGCGTTCTAAAAACAAGGGCCTCTGGTATAGAACCATTGTAGACGAACCACCACGTGAACCTTGGTTTGCCTCAAGAAACCTCAATAGAAACTATCTAACTATTTGCTTCCGAACCCGTACTTACCACATCCCACTTAACAAGTTCAACTTCACCATAAAAAAAAGAGACGATCCATACTGTAAACGGTGCGAGAGAGAGGAGGACCTCCTCCACTTAGTTCTTGAGTGTAAAATCAACGAACAATCTAGGTTGGATTTCTTAAATGAAACTCGATGCTCTAAGGGTGAGTTTTTCTTCTTTCTCCATCAAATCTTAAGTTCAGGTTTCACTGCCGAACATAGCGGTAGATTTGTAAGTTTCATGATAGACTCATTGAATCTTAGATCTGACTATTATAAAAATACTCATTAAGTAGTAATCCCTAATGTTAACGTACATCTAGAGTATAAGCAGTCTTGTTATTAATTTTAAGTCGACTTAATCACTTGATGTATGACTTATAAAATAAATAAGAATTAAAAAATAAAAAAAAAAAAAAAGCTACTGGGCTTATAAAGTAGTTGAAATCAATTTATATTATTTATGTCAAATTAAGAGAAAGTTTGCTAACACTTTTTCTTTAGCACTTACAAGCGGTTTAAATTTGAACATCTAAGTTTTAAGTTCACCACCGAGACAAGAAGTTTTCTGAAAAGTTTTCAAAGACTATCGAATATAAACAGAGAAACACTTTCCTGTTAATAATCTTTTAGCATTGCATTGTAGTGTTACTTTACAGAAATAGTATCACCAAATTAGAGACCGGTTAGGTTAATTGGATTAATAATAAGGGCACACTTTTACTTGCGATAATTATTTTGTAATATTTATGACAGTTATTTATACCTATGTATGTTTGTTTGTGTTCTTGCAAATAAGACTTGGCTCAACTTAAGACTTATTAATGGGTACCAACTAATTTACTTATTAATTATATCGTAAGGTTGATTGTAAAAATAATGTAATTAATTACGTAGCATATAAACGAAACTAGTAAAACCTTCCTAAGTTTAATGTTTTAAAACATGTTTTTGAATGATAGAACATTTTATTTTAAAACCGTTGTAGAATATTCTTTAGTCATAGGCTAGCAATGGTGTATAATAAAGCTAATGGATTCGTGCTATCCATGCTTTTCTACATATGTTTAAAAATAACTAAACTAAACATGAATCGATTGGTAATTAAATATATTGAAGGTAGGGTTCATTTCCTAACCAATATTGGTTGCGAGTACTATTAGCATTCGTTTGACACTTCACTCAGCCCCGTACTCGAATCAACCACTTATGGTAATACAATATATAATATATGGTAATGTATATATGATATAGGTTTATAAATTATGGTTAAATTACATAATAAACAGGATTATCACACTGAAGATTGAAATCAAATATTTAACTTAAAATAATAACGTAACTTTTCATAAACCATTCCTTGTCATTCGTAATTTAGTCATTGCTATTATTTTTAAGATACAGTCTTTTAATCTCTTCTTGCAATTATTTAGCACGATCCTTGTTTACGGAAGAGAAAATATTTACAGCGGTTATATTTATACAGATGCTTTCACTCAAAAGTCTTCAACTAATCTTGCTAGAATTGTCATGTGTCATGTGCTAGTGTTGACATGGAATTGAAAATCCTATTGTGACATGAAATCTAAAAAAAAATAGTTTTAACCTCGATTTATAACATTAACTAACTTTTTGTTTCTTTATATTATATATTATTTTGTATACCTTAAAATAAATGTAGATATCAATACAGTACTCTGTACATACCATTTTTGAAACTACCTGTTTTCTAAGAGACTTTCTAGATTGTTTTGTATAATTGTAGGATATAAATCTAATTCAAATTGTTTTCTTCAGAAATGTCCGAGGAACTGAGTAGCAACCCAAGTTTATTATGATACATTATGGTATCATAAGTATGGCTATAAAATTCTGGTTTTAAAAAATAAAACCTTTTGTCATAACGCTTTCATAACATTCCGAAAATATATTTATTTCTCTACAACTCACACATATATGAATAATATAAATGGTTCAGAAAAAAATCCATTAGTGTCAGTTTTTTTTTCATTTCCTTATTCCAATATTCCTAATGTTTACTATTTCCCATGAGGTTTGAATTCCATTAAATCTCATCATCTAAATTCAGTTTCACTGGCAAATAAGAAATTGTTGTCTGAAATTCGTGACCGTTTCTTATCTTAATATTATATTTTTTATCACAAATTTTCTTATTACTACACTGTAGATTTTTTCATTTGTTTAATGTTACTTTATAAGAAACTTATATTCTTATGACATCTTTGATAGCACCATCTAATTTAATTTTAAAAGAAAAACATTTTTTTTTAACCAAAAACTGTTTTGTAATAACAGAAACAATAAAAATATACCAAATACTATAATAATAATTTAGCAAAAATAGTGACGTCAACAACATAGGCGTTTATTAGTTTAGTGCGAAATAATTTTGAAGATCTTTAATAAGTTTATGAGACCGGACTTTTTATATCTTTCTTTAAACATATTTTAAGGTTAAAAAAATATCCAATGCAAAAACACAATCATCTAAGCACATTTCAGTGACAAATATTTCCGGCCAAATACAATGTGGGTGTCTTCAAGAGAAGAGTGAATAGGTTGTTAGGCTAATGCGCCTTACCACCTATGATTACATCCCCACTCTCCATTAGGTGGAATGTAATCAAGCATCAATCTAGTTTTGTTAACAAAAAACATATAAGGAGATTGGCATATTAAGGTTTTCATTCAGGGAAAGCTTGAGGTATGTGTTTT
Organism: Napeogenes sylphis; assembly: GCA_959347405.1. Lineage (NCBI taxonomy): Eukaryota > Metazoa > Arthropoda > Insecta > Lepidoptera > Nymphalidae > Napeogenes > Napeogenes sylphis. Next base: position 19,410,520 of record OY365788.1, on the reverse strand, counting down.
TCTTACGTATTCCGGTTACAATATAAAACGATTCATAAAAGTAATGTTTTAACTTTTGCAAAGGTAAGATGATAAGTAATATCCTGTTATAGATGAGCACAGAGGGAGAATAAAAATATAAATAAAATTATCATTTTTTCTTTCATAATATCTATCGATATATCATATACCATAAACAGTTAGACATTTCCCATTTATATTAAGCCGATAAAAGAACAAGCCTCATGAGGCACACCATTCACGCATTTCAACGTATTTCGGTAGGTACTTAATGACCCCACCCATTAATAAACCCATTCGGGGTTCTTAATCATGAGCCTAAAGCGGACCGCGAACCACGCAAACCCCTTACACAGGTGAAATATGAAAGTTATTACCAAAATAATATTGTTTCAAAATAAATTAAGATTATCAATTTGAAATAACTGACTCCCAAATGAGTTTTGGGAGTCAGTTAATTAAGTGGATGATTTTTATTTTAATTAAATAATAAAAAAGATAATTCTTTCTTTTTGTCTAGGACCAAAAAAAAACCGACCGACAGAAATTGGAATATTAAGGAATCGATATTTACTAGGATTCGCCACAATGCGCTGCGGGAGTTAAGCTGAGCGCCCTTACCCTTTTTTATGCTACTAAAGTCAGCTCAATTAATTCGAAACAGTTATATATTATAAACTGTAAATATTGATATTAAAATGGCGTCAGATGATTTTTATATCGATTTCAGAACTGTGCTAAATATTTGGAAGACATTTTATAACAAGCCAATTTACTATGATAACAACATTTTTGTGTGTGATACCGCGATTAAGAAATACGATGGACATGCACAGCGACCTCTGTTGATATCTAGAAACTGTTAGCTTAAGTCTGTGGGAGATTCAGTTTTTTGACCATATCTTTAAAACGAAACAATATTTTTTTATTCTGTTTTTTGGAGAACAAGCTCAGTTACTTCCTTGACATGCGTGCCAATTTTGGTTAAAATTGATCAAGTGGTTTTCCTGTGATGTTGCCTCAAAAAATTGATTTCCAAACGGTTAAGAGCTTCGCTTACGCTCTGCTCGAATATTCTTTCGCTGGGTCAAAATTCAAAATATTTTGCTAATCTTTAAGATATTTATTTGATAATTTAAATAGAGAATGTTTAAAATTATATTGTCTCAGCATTTTTTATTGTCATTTACATTCAGAACGCTTTTTAATATTGGAAACTTCGATAAATTTCCATCATTTTAAATATTTTACCACGATTATTATGAAACTACAATAAAAACAGGAAAAGAAAACAAACATTCAGTGAATGGTTACCTGCAGAGTGAGAATGTAAAAGTCGTACATTAAAACTTCAAACCCTTCATATCCTTCAAAACACTTTACTCATTGCTTCATTGTAACCAATTCTTAGGTGTTTTATATTGGCATTCGTAATTGATAAATATCACATTACTATTATTTAGTATGTTAAAGGTCTGAATCCTTTAAACCGTTGTAAATATGAGCAGTAGTAATAATAGCATAAACTATTAGGGCCTGGTATGTTATTCTAGACATCTTTTGGCGGTGGCTAATTTTTCTATTGAAAATGTATAAACTCCGAAACATTAAAAACCTGTATCGAAGCCAAACAAGGTAAAATTAAAACTTGCTTTATTTTATTATAAGTCAGAATATTTCATATATATTAAGATTTCATAGCTACATAAATAAATAAAGGCATATTCATTCGTAACAATGTTTATGGCGGGTCTAAATAGACTGGTCTGTAAGTTTGCTATCATAGCATTGTTTGCTTAATAATAGTACTTAACTTTGATACTGTATCCAACTATCGAAGTAATCTACGAAGTATATTTAACAGTGTAAACTCGATCGTCTCTCAAGCGACAACTAAACTAACTAACTTACTGGAATTAAATTGTATTAGTTGCCGCAAAATAAATTATTATTTTGTACGTATTACTTTAGGTTTTTTTAAGCAATATTATTGTTTAGGCATACATTTATTTTCTAACTTGCAAAATTTTCAAAAAGGAACTATGGTTAGGATTTCTAAATGGGGTTTATTGGTCATAACATAAAATATATTTACTAGACATATAGGTTATATCAATAATTTAATACTCTTGTAGCATATTTTAGCTAAGAATTTACAGCAGCGAGTAATGATCATCATACTGTAATGATATATTTGTATATTATTACTAATGTAAATAAATATCCTTTTGTTTAAAATTGAGTGATTCATCTGTATGATATCCTGTAGGATTTGCTTTCCTCTTACTCTGATAAAGTTTATATAAAAATTATCGCGTATTTTAATTATAGTCGAATTGTGTACATTTTAAAAATCTAAATACCTATATATCGATTTGAATTAAAGTAAAAATATATGAAACTTACGCCCGTTAATATTATAGCACATTTTTATACCTAGTATAAGTGCACTTAATCATAAATCTGACCCGATTTCACCTAAAATTAAATCTTGTTCAAGAAGAGCCGTTTAGTCTAGTAGTTGTATTTTTACCACTACTAGACTAAACGGCTAAACCTTAATATGCCAATCTTTCTTCTTTCTTTGATAACATCATCTAAGTTCATTTTAAAAAAAAGAACATTTTTTTTAAGCAAAAACTGTTTTGTAATTACAGAAACAATAAAAATACACCAAATAATATAAAATTAATTTACCAAAAATAGTGAAGCGTATTTTAGTTCGAAATAATTTTGAAGGTCTTTAATAAGTTCATGAAACTGGACTTTTTATATCTTTCTTTAAACGTATATATTTTAAGGTTAAAAAAATATCCAATGCAAAAACACAATAATCTGAGCACATTTCAGTGACAAATATTTCCGGCCAAATACAATGTGGGTGTCTTCAAGAGAAGAGTGAATAGGTTGTTAGGTTAATGCGCCTTACCACCTATGATTACATCTCCACTCTCCATTAGGTGGAATGTAGTCAAGCATTAATCTAGTTTTGTTAACAAAAAACATATAAGGAGATTGGCATATTAAGGTTTTCATTCAGGGAAAGCCATTGAGGTATGTGTTTTTCTTACGTTATCCGGTTACAATATAAAACGATTCATAAAAGTAATGTTTTAACTTTTGCAAGGGTATGATGATAAGTAATATCCTGTTATAGATGAGCACAGAGGGAGAATAAAAAAACAAATAAAATTATCATTATTTCTTTCATAATATCTATCGATATATCATAAACAGTTAGACATTACCCATTTATATTAAGCCGATAAAAGAACAAGCCTCATGGGGCACATCATTCACGCATTTCAACGTATTTCGGTACTTAATGACCCCACCCATTAATAAACCCATTCGGGGTTCTTAATCATGAGCCTAAAGCGGACCGCGAACCACGCAAACCCCTTACACAGGTGAAATATGCCAGTTATTACCAAAATAATATTGTTTCAAAATAAATTAGGATTATCAATTTGAAATAACTGACTCCTAAAACTCATTAATTAAGTGAATGATTTTTATTTTAATTAAATATTAAAAAAGATAATTCTTTCTTTTGGTCTAGGACCAAAAAAAAAAACCGACCGACAGAAACTGGAATTTTAAGGAATCGATATTTACTAGGATCTGCCACAATGCGCTGCGGGAGTTAAGCTGAGCGCCCTTACCCTTTTTTATGCTACTAAAGTCGGTCTTTACCGCGCCCAAGGACTTCCAATAAAGTTGCTGGCACCGGAAAGGTTAAGAGTAACAATTGGCGAGCGCGCGCAGGTTAAGTTAAGCTTGGTTCAATGGCAGATTCAGTTTTTTGACAATATCTTTAAAATGAAATAATATTTTTTTATTCTGTTTTTTGGAGTAGAAGACTAGTCACGTCCTTGATATGCGTGCCAATTTTGTTTAAAATTGGTCAAGTGGTTTTCCTGTGATGTTGCCTCAAAAAATTGATTCTCAAGCTTACGCTTAGCTCAATGAATTCGAAACAGTTATATATTATAAACTGTAAATATTGATATTAAAATAGCGTCAGATGACTTTTAAATCGATTTCAGGGCAGAGCTGTGCTAAATATTTAGAAGATGTTTTATAACAAGCCAATTTACTATGATAACAACATTTTTGTATGTGATATCGCGATTCAGAAATATGATGGACATGCACAGAGACCTCTGTTGAGATCTAAAAACTGTTAGCTTAAGTCTATGGTAGATTCAGTTTTTTGACCATATCTTTAAAACAAAACAATATTTTTTTATTCTGTTATTTGGAGTAGAAGTCCAGTCACGTCCTTGATATGAGTGCCAATTTTGGTTAAAATTGACCTAGTGGTTTTCCTGTGATGTATCCTCAAAAAATTTATTTCCAAACGGTTAAGAACTTCGCTTACGCTCAGCTCAAATATTCTTTTGCTTGGTCAAAATTCAAAATATTTTGTCAATATTTAAGACTCTTATTTGATAATTTAAATAGAGAATGTTTAAAATTATATTGTCTCAGCATTTTTTTATTGTCATTTACATTCAGAACGCTTTTTAATATTGGAAACTTCGATGAATTTCCATCATTTTAAATATTTTACCACGATTATTATGAAACTACAATAAAAACAGGAAAAGAAAACAAACATTCAATGAATGGTTACCTGCAGAGTGAGAATGTAAAAGTCGTACATTATACCTTCAAACCCTTCATATCCTTCAAAACCCTTTACTCATTGCTTCATTGTAACCAATTTTTAGGTGGTTTATATTGGCATTCGTAATTGATAAACATCACATTAGTATTATGTGTTCTATTATTTAGTATGTTAAAGGTCTGAATCCTTTAAACCGTTGTAAATATGAGCAGTAGTAATAATAGCATAAACTATTAGGGCCTGGTATGTTATTCTAGACATCTTTTGGCGGTGGCAATTTTTTTTTTTGAAAATGTATAAACTCCGAAACATCAAAAACTTGTATCGAAGCCAAACAAGGTAAAATTAAAACTTGCTTTATTTTATTATAAGTCAGAATATTTCATATATATTAAGATTTCATAGCTACATAAATAAATAAAGGCATATTCATTCGTAACAATGTTTATGGCGGGTCTAAATAGACTGGTCTGTAAGTTTGCTATCATAGCATTGTTTGCTTAATAATAGTACTTAACTTTGATACTGTATCCAACTATCGAAGTAATCTACGAAGTATATTTAACAGTGTAAACTCGATCGTCTCTCAAGCGACAACTAAACTAACTAACTTACTGGAATTAAATTGTATTAGTTGCCGCAAAAGAAATTATTATTTTGTACGTATTACTTTAGGTTTTTTTAAGCAATGTTATTGTTTAGGCATAAATTTATTTTCTAACTTGCAAAATTTTCAAAAAGGAACTTGGGTTAGGATTTCTGAATGGGGTTTCTTGGTCATAACATAAAATATATTTACTAGTCATATAGGTTTTATCAATAATTTAATACTCTTGTAGCATATTTTAGCTAAGAACTTACAGCAGCGGGTAATGATCATCATACTGTAAATATATATTTGTATATTATTACTGATGTAGATAAATATCCTTTTGTTTAAAATTGAATGATCCATCTGTATGATATCTCTGGGATAGGGTAGGATTTGCTTTCCTCTTACTCTGATAAAGTTTATATAAAAATTATGCGTAATTTAACTATTGTGTACATTTTAATAATCTAAATACTTATATATCGATTTGAATTAAAGTAAAAAAATATATATGAAACTTACGCCCGTAAATATTATAGCGCTTTTTTATATCTAGTCTCAAGCACTCAATCATAAATATGACCCGATTTCAGCTAAAATTAAAAATCTTGTTCAAGAAGAGCCGTTTAGTCTAGTAGTTGTATTTTTTTATGACAATAGAGTAAATACTAACTTTTAAACTATCGCGTTTCATTACATATTATTATTTGAGAAAATATTACCTGACAGTGGTCACAGGCTGACCACGGCCGGTGCGACCTGGTCGAAACGTCAGGCAAATAAAAGGTATGTGATACCTATTCTTACGCGTTAATTCCCGATTTCTTAAATAATAATAGAGTAAATACTATATAATGTTGAAGACTGAAATAACAAAACCTAGTTTAAACAAGATTATTTGATACTGTGCATTCGATTTGAATTTAAAATTTGTAAAGGAAATTTTTGGTGGAAAACTGATAGCCTAACTAGGGGACATTTCCATGGCCTTCCTGAAATCCAGTTTTCGCGGCTTTTTTTTTTTTCACTGATGATGACCGGGATGTCTGGTATTCTAGAAGCAATTTTCAAATTATATTCGTGAGGTTTTGTAATTGTTGTTCTATTATTTGTTAAATCTAACTTAAACACCCATCGTGTATAACATTACAAAAATATAACCAGGATTACGAATTTCAAACATTTAATTTTTTATTAAAAAAAAAAACACAGATGAAGTGATATCTTAGAATTCAGAACCTGAAAAGAAGTTGTAACATTCTTATGAAGTAGATACCAAACAAGTGCTTAATTAAAGTATACTGTGTTAGTCAGATATTTACTTATTAATCTGTTGATTTGTTAAGAATTCTTACGATTATTAAAATTGTCTTACAGAAAGTATTTGATTTTTAGGTGAATTCTAAACTTTTCCTTATATTTAAACTTATAATAGTTCTAAAGCAATGAGGCGAACTCTTGTCGAACTTATCCAATAAATAATGTAAAGTGCTATCAAATATAAGACTCTCATGTACTGTTTCATACTATAGAGTATAGTGCCTTAACTATTTGAAATGTTTGAGTATTGCTGAAGAGTTTTATATTAGAGAGAAACAAACCAAAATTTATTTGAATTTTGTTAGTTAAAATATTTAGTTGCTTAAAAAATATATACAAAGCTTATGTAACCTTTTTCTTGCTTACGAATATTTGCGTATAAAATTTTTAACATTCAATCTTATATATGTCAAGCATTAAACTTAATATTTGACATTCTTACTCCCTAAAGATAATATCTTTTTTTAAATTTATATAAATATAGAATGTAAAAAACCGATACGGGCAGGGATTCGAACCCGCGACTACTGGGAAACCGTCCCGTCGCTCTACCAACTGAGCTACCGTATCGCTGTCCGTTTCGGTGAATTAAGCATTCTATATGTGATCGTCTTTATCGGGACGGTGGTGACATCTATTAGGTTTCTTTCGAAAATCCTAACCAATGTTTCTAACTTTGCAGTATAGATAAACATTGAAAAGATGCCACTACCGAAATCAATGTTTGAAGATATCTTAAAACATGTATAGCCATGTTAAGCTTATTTTAAATTTATATAAATACTAGCGAACCCAGCCCGCTTCGCTGGGCTAACCCTTACTTTACCTGGTGGCGAGTTACATCAATGGACATAGCATATTCGTTTTCTTCGAGGAAACATACATGGTCATACCAACTTTTATGACAATCGGTTGAACGGTGCGGAAGTCTATATTTGACAGCGCCGCCTGGTGGCGAGTTACATCAATGGGCATACCATATAAACCTTCTCCGTGGAAAAATACATATACATACCAATTTTCATAATCATCGGTCCAATAGTTTCTGAGTTCATCGATTTCATATATACAAACATCCTTCTTTATATATATATAGATAGAATGTAAAAAACCGATACGGGCAGGGATTCGAACCCGCGACTACTGGGAAACCGTCCCGTTGCTCTACCAACTGAGCTACCGTATCACTGTCCGTTTCGGTGAATTAAGCATTCTATATGTGAATATATCATTCTATTTCTATTCTATTCCATTCTTCATTCTATATATATGCTATATATATGCTATTTCGAGGAATTTGAGTTAACCGTTTAGATCAATCGGTTCAGTGTAATTTAGCAAGCTAGTCGTCAGTTATTAGTGACGCTTTCGTAAAAATGAATTTCAATTAGAGCATTTTGTTTCCTATACATTGAGTTAGTCAATAAGCTATTACCACAATAATTTTACTAAAGACCAACGATCATTGGAAGTCCTAACAGCGAAGTCACAAAAAAGTCAAGAATGGTTTATAGTTAGTTTAGTTTTAGGAGTTGTTATCGTAAGGGCTGCGACAGATTTCTCTAGAATGTCGTCCCCAAATTAAATTAAACTGTGTCCGTGTTCTTGATGAATTCAGCATTTTAAATGCATTTAATAAATAATTTTTATTAATGTTGGTACTGAGATTTTGATAGTTTTTTTTAGAAGTCAAAAGTCAGAATTTTGGTTAGTCTTTCAAAGAAATATAAAAATGTGTGATCGTTTTTCATCTGCACAAACTTTTATAATTAATTATAGGAAATCTTGGTACGAAAATATGTACATTATTTTGTAACTTTAATATCTTTTAATGCTAGTACTATACTGGTTTTTTTATATGTGAACCTTTGTATCTACTACTTAAACGACCCTGATGTTTTTTTTTAAGTTTTAAAAATTATTCTATTACTTTATTTATCCATAGCCATAAAACAATTTTATGAATTCTGAAAGCTATAACAATAAAAATGTGTTTTATGATATAACTTGAAAATTTTAAGCTTAAGTAAGTATAGATTATAATTTAAAGGAACAAAGATTCTCATTAATTAATATTTATCTACAATAGCGACAACTGCAATTTGTCAATTGCAATTTGCAATTAGCGATGATTTACACAAAAATATCTGAAATAACAGTATTTTCATTTGCCAAGTAAACCTGTAATTACGATATTCTTAAAGAAACTTACAGATTGATGTAAAGATCCATGGGGAGCTAAGAAGTTCTTCTGTTTAATTAAGTCATCATCTCACTGGACGTAATTGACTGACATGACATATTAAAATATATATTATTATTATTACGTGACTCACGTGACATATTAAAGAATATTTTATTACGTGAGTGATTGACGTGACGTATTAAAAAAAATATTATTGCTCTTCGTTTGCTTTTAAATTATTCAACTGCAACTTCGTACGCTCTTCTATAGATTAGGGTTTCTGGGTTTCTGTTCTTACTTCTACATAGACATTACAGATAATAAATATGGTATGAATTCTTTTTGATAAATTTCTACGTAACATACATTTTAAGATGTCTTTCATACGAGAGAATAAGTTTTATATCCAAATAATAAAATAAAGACACAATGATCTGTCAAGTGACATAAGTAGTTTATTATAACGTATTAAGTTAAACATGCTTTGACATGTAATGAACGTCAAGTATTGAAAATATACATAATGGGGTAGGTTTTATGTAATATATATGTACTTTCTTGCCTTACAAAAAGTCAGTTAAGAATTTTTACATACCCAAAAATATTTATTATTTACTTCGGACCTTTTGGGACCCAAACTATATTACTTCAAGAATGTTTGAAAATATCTATAAACAAGTATAGCCATCTTAAGTTTATAAAATAAAAACAACATAAAAAATAAACCGATACGGGCATGAATTCGAACCCGAGGCCCTTAGGAAACCGACCCATCGCTCTACTAATTGAGCTACCGTTTCGTAAAAACAAAAAAAAAAAAAATTGTCAAGAAAAAAGTTTGTATTTAAGACATTACTCTATTTACATTAAATATCATTGTATAGATTTTGTTATTATATCAGAAATGAAATACTGAAATTAAACAATGTTCATTAGTGTGTACTTATATAAGCATGTAATTCTATCTTTGACAGTTGTTAAATATTATATTAATATTTGAACCGTTAAATAGCAGAATTACATAAAATATATAGGTATATATAAAAGCAAGAACAATAATTTACAAAATAATTACCTATAATTATTTCAACCATAATTGCGACCCAAAATATATTAGAGGTTAGACGACGAAGCTTCTTAGCAATCCATGGATTCACCGTGCGGGTGCCGGGCCCATCGCGTTGCAAGGAGAGAAGTGCAAGCAGTGCCTGGGACTTGCGACCCAGGAGTAGGTTTAAGGGGCCTCTTTATTATGCGCAAAAACGCTCACCTTCACCCTCCACACTCCTCTCCCTACCTAACCAAATTTGGAAAGAACCTACTAATGCCGCCTTTGAAGTACGTTCTAGAAATGAACCGATGCTTGTTCTAGAAAGGCCAAGATCTTTAAGTAGGCTATAGAGAGATTTTGCTGTTATACCTCTCGCTCCCACTTCTACCGCGTACAAACTAACTGTAAATTCATTCCTGATCAGTTCGTTGGTTAGTTCGTAATACTTATTAAGCTTGAATGTGTGATCCCTTGGGATGTTTGTTTCCCAAGGAACAGTAAGCTCCACAAGTATCACGCGCCTCAGATGTTTAGAATACAGGAATATGTCCGATCTGGATGATGAAACACCAACATCCCCAGGGATTTTGTAATGCTTTTCATACGTGTCCATCATAAGAGTCCAATCAGGAGCCGCGCCTAAAATTTAATAAGGCTTCGCTTTTGATTTTTTGGAGGAACCTTCTTTTACAAATTCTACAGATCGTTGGGTGGTTGTTATACCCTTCCGCGCTCTTGCTTCTGAAAGACTAACCGCTTCCCGCACGATTTCTAATACCTTGTCGTGGCGACGCGAGTATAGACCTTTATCTAGAAGTAATTCTATTTGCAAATTAAATTTGAAGACCAGGCCAGTGTATCCATTTCAAGTGATAATTAATGACTTAATAAAATGTAAAATCGATTTTCGTGGTTGAGATTTTTTTTATAATCAATCTCATATATAAGAGACTGAATGATATTAATCATCAAGTAATAACGAAAAAAATATGTTACTTCAAATGTATTTTATAGTAAAACATAAAAATATTAGTAAACATTTTAAGTAAACTTAGTGTAGCTAAAAGTAATTGTTTTATAATTTGGTTCAACAATTGGACATTTCCACAAATGATGATGGGCTGCACAAAGAACAACGCAATTACTTTTTAATGGAATAAAAAAAGAGTTTCGATTATAACAACAAAGTGATAATAAGAAGTTTACTTACTTACTCTTTAAGAAGTAATTAATGTTTTTCCGATATCTTACCAACCTTAGCGGTTTGTTGCAACTTTTGATTCACAGAATTTCCTAAGAACTTTAAGTGCTATTTCGAAAAGTTTGAGTTAAACGTTCCGAAGATAGTTAAGTGTCGGTTCAGTGTAATTTAGCGAGAGTCATTAGTGACGCAAGATAGCAGTTGTCTTAAAAAGGTATTTAAATTTTAAAATTTGCAGCTGTGATTTTTTATCCATATATTGAATTAGATATTAAGCCATTGTCATAACATTTCTATAAAAACCGACGATTACTGATAATACCAAGATAAAGCCACAAGACTATAAAATTGGGGCTAAGAATGTACTTCACTATGCCGGTATTCTCTTTGATGCATTAAGCTTTCTGTACGTGAATGACGTCTGTCAGTAGGCAAATGACCTCTGCTAGGTTTCCTTGAAAATCCTTACAAATGCTACTAAATAATTCATTTTCGTAGTGAGATCCTAAGAGGATTATTTGGTATTGCGATGTTAGAAGTATTGATTTGGATTTAAATAAATATAAAAGGTTGTGATCCCGATTCAATTGCACGGACTCTTATAATTTATTGCAAAAATAATTATCTTGTTATAAATAAAAATATATAAATAAAAAATTTTGGGATTAAGAATATACGCTTCATATAAATTACAATAAGTTAAGTGTACTTTGATTTGTAAATAAATGTTCAATTGTTATATTCTTAATAAATATAACGTCAAGAGCAATCTAAAATCCGAGGGAAGTTAAGAAAGTCTTTTGCTTAAGTCTGCATTTAACTGTACGAACGTTTTATCATTATTGGAAATGAAAGTGATTTAAAAATATATTATTATCCTTCATTTGCTTTTAAATTATTCAACTATAACTGCGTACACTCTTGTAAAGAATTAGTTAGTAGGTACATTGCAGTTCTTACTCTCACATCGGTGAACTTCATATACATAACAAGATCTATATATCTTAAAGAGTGCATTTGAATTTGCTATTATTTATGTAAAGTATTTTATAATTATATTTCTTTTAAATATTTTTCCGTAATAAAACAACTATTTACAATTTTTTTTAATCTCTCCCTTGTAATAGTGGTAATTAAAAATAATTAAGTTTAATTAAAAGTTTGAAATATAGGCTTATAATTATTTCCTAAATATTTAGATGCTGAAGAATTGTTATAAAATCTATGTCCTGAACGTGGCATCCGGCATAACGACCACGTCAGTGGTAAGGCATATAACCAGCTTTTTGCTGCTGATGAGGGGATTGTTCATTCCAATAGTTGTCGCGATTTCCGGCGTAGCACACTCGCCAAGTCTACAGCGTAGCAGTCTTATAAAAGCTACGTATCTACAGATATGCAGAATACAGTTACTTATATTATGCCTCATATTTATTTATGTTAGTTTAGTAACCTTACTTTGTGTTAGACGTATTGAACATAACAAACATGTTAAAATATTACTTCACTATTATAAATGAAAACCTTAGTAACAAAAATATCTTAATATTTGTTACGGCTTCAACCTCGACCTCGAACCTCGATCTTTAATAATATACTTTTTACGTTTTCATTTCATAAAAAGTGTCTTTTAATTTTTATAATATATATCAACATAATCCGCTATATAATCGTAAATCCAACCTATCATCATTTGTAAAACATCAAACTTTAGAAGTCTTTTTGATTGAAGAAACTGACTAATTTGGGAGCAAGAACTAGAGTATAATTTTATCCAAACAGCAACACTCTATGCAAATTTTTACCAATCTTTCCAGGTCAAAACATGTTGTGATATCAAGGATGGGACCAAGTGCATGTTTTGGTTACTATCCAGCTGACCAGCAGCTGGTTCTTACATACCGTAGTACAGCTTAACTAAGCTAGGAAGACTAAAGAGTACTTCGAAGGTTTGTTACTCTTTTTAAGTGTCGGGTTAGGTACATTATTTTGCAATTATAAAAATCATGATAAAGATTATTGAAAAATAATGTACATAACCCAATCATCAATCTCGTTGAACAGACCTTGTAGGCATTAACAATAGACCATAAGGTCCCGGTACCATGTTCTAAAATCTAGCCTTCTTTTAACGATAAGTTAATCTGCAGCTTTAGATTACTATTTATGTATATTTTAATAAATAAATAAAGTATTTATATTTTCAAATATTTGGAAACCTTTAATCTAAGAAATTATTGTAAAAACAAATATGACAGAGAAAGAGATATTTTATCATGGAAGTTATTTACCTTCGAATGCTTTTAAATACTAATAACTGATTTTATCTTAAGGAGACTTGAATTTTCTTAAATATGCAAACAATTTACGCAATTTACTCTTCTAAGGAATCCAATTTTAAGTTATGACATTGAAATAATAAAACAGAATGAGCTATAAATTATAAACTCTGAAATGTTTTGATAATGGGTTCAAGTAGGGTTTAGCTCTAAATATTGCGAACATTACGAATATTACGCTTGTTTTTAATTAAGCATAATGACACTTTTATGCTCAAGTTGTACGTGAAGCGATTGAAATCATTAAAAACAGGACTTTCAATCGGGAAGATGGATTTAAGTTATCGGCATCGTGGAACCCAGTGATAAACACCATAACACCTCGCTTTTTTGCGCCTTCGGTTAAATACCTGGATAGGGATACTGTGAGTGTAGTTTGTGACGGTACGTGGCGGATAGACAATATTAATAATAATGAAGATGTGCGGGTATATGAAGAAATTTCTTCCCCACGGTTTCGACAACGGAGAGCCTGCACCGCTAAGACAGTCAGCCTGTGACCACGGTCGGTGCAACCTGGTCGAAACGTCAGGCACATAAAAGGTATGTGGTACCTATTTTTACGCGTTAATTCCCGATTTCTTAAATAATAATATATAATGAAACGCGATAGTTTAAAAGTTAGTATACACATAAATAGATAACATAATACTAAATAATAATACATATGCACTAAAATATACCATATAATATATATTATACATACATATATTCATACATAATATATACGTAATATAATAAATACACGAAAATAATATTTGTGAATGACGACTAGGAAAGAAACATTGGCAAAAGAAAATTGAATCAGTCTTGAGTGTCAAGTCGAATCAGCTAGTGTCTTATGACTAGGTCAAGTGCAGGTAGTTAGTTGTGTGTAATGATATGGTGCTAGGAGGTTTCACAATAGGATCTGAAGTTAGTTGTGTAGAATAATATGGTACTACGAGGTTTCACAATAGGATCTGAAATTAGTTAGCTGTGTAGAATGATATGGTGCTAGGAGGTTTCACAATAGGATCTGAAGTTAGTTAGTTGTGTAGAATGATATGGTGCTACGAGGTTTCACATTGGGATCTGAAGTTAGTTAGTTGTTTAAAATGATATGGTGCTACGAGGTTTCACAATAGGATCTTAAGGTAGTTGGTTGTGTATAGTGATATGGAGCTATGAGGTTTCACAATAGGATCTGAAGGTACTTAGTTGTGTAGAATGATATGGTGCTACGAGGTTTAACAAAAGGATCTGAAGTTAGTTAGTTGTGTAGAATGATATGGTGCTACGAGGTTTCACAATAGGATCTGAAGTTATTTAGTTGTGTAAAATGATATGGTGCTACGAGGTTTCACAATAGGATCTGAAGGTAGTTGGTTGTGTATATATAGAGCTATGAGGTTTCACAATAGGATCTGAAGGTACTTAGTTGTGTAGAATGATATGGTGCTACGAGGTTTAACAAAAGGATCTGAAGTTAGTTAGTTTTGTAGAATGATATGGTGCTACGAGGTTTCACAATAGGATCTGAAGTTAGTTAGTTGTGTAAAATGATATGGTACTACGAGGTTTCACAATAGGATCTGAAGTTAGTTAGTTGTGTAGAATGATATGGTGCTACGAGGTTTCACAATAGGATCTGAAGTTAGTTAGTTGTGTATAGTGATATGGAGCTATGAGGTTTCACAATAGGATCTGAAGGTACTTAGTTGTGTAGAATGATATGGTGCTACGAGGTTTAACAAAAGGATCTGAAGTTAGTTAGTTGTGTAGAATGATATGGTGCTACGAGGTTTCACAATAGGATCTGAAGTTAGTTAGTTGTGTAAAATGATATGGTGCTAGGAGGTTTAACAAAAGGATCTGAAGTTAGTTAGTTGTGTAGAATGATATGGTGCTACGAGGTTTCACAATAGGATCTGAAGTTAGTTAGTTGTGTAGAATGATATGGTGCTACGAGGTTTCACTATAGGATCTGAAGTTAGTTAGTTGTGTAGAATGATATGGTGCTACGAGGTTTCACAATAGGATCTGAAGTTAGTTAGTTGTGTAGAATGATATGGTGCTACGAGGTTTCACAATAGGATCTGAAGTTAGTTAGTTGTGTAGAATGATATGGTGCTACGAGGTTTCAGAATAGGATCTGAAGTTAGTTAGTTGTGTAGAATGATATGGTGCTACGAGGTTTCACAATAGGATCTGAAGTGGAATTTTAATCTGTTTTAACATTTTTCGTCTTCACGAATTTTGAACAAAAATAAGCTTTGACAAGATATTTTTGGGAGAAAAAAAAACTTTGCATTGATGATTAGGTTACACCTTTGCTTGTGCATCTTCTTTTGAGCTGTGTTTAAACTTTGTCCTTCAAAATAATTGGTCGTGGTCAGCAAATATTATTTAAGCGAAAATCTTGAATTAAATGCTCGTTTTAAACAAGGATTGCCAAACCAAAAAAAAGTTTGTGATTTTTGCATACTATCTTTTTGACGACAATTAGTCGTCAAAGAGGAATAATGCAAAGAATCGTCCAATACCTTCTCTACTACTCTAATCTAATACAACCCACATTAATTTATTAATGTGGTATATAAACAGAAAAAAAGACATACAAACCATCGATTTATTTTCTATTAACGATTTAACTTAAAAAAACAGGGCTTAACTTTTGGATTTATCAATTTACTAAGAGAATATATTGGACAATGATTTATGAAGCAACTTTAAAATTTAAAAGAAATTGTCTACAATTGTTGGAAACAGTAAATTATAAATTATTTTAGGTCCGTTTTGTAATACTGTATGTATGTTGTAACCATATCGTTTATTCTCATTGCAGTTGAAAGCTGAAGGTACAAATCGAATATTCTAGTTAGTACAAAGTGAAATATTCGTTTCATATTAAATAACGAAATACGTTGAATTGCGTGAATGATGCGCCTCGTGACGTTTGATCTTTTATTGGATAACAAAAAAAGAGTGTTCTATGCTTATTGTTTTATGTTTGGTATTTTATAACCAACCAACAAGAATCTTATGTACATTTCCATATATTAATAATAATAACACAAGACAAAGTATACATATTGATCTAACCCCTAATAAGCAAATTATTTGCTTGTGTTAAGGGTGTTAGACAACGATACAAATACATAGAAATACATATTATGAATACTGAGAATATATTTAATAAACGACCAAACCCAGAAATACAGACATCTATGCTCATCACATACATGCCTATCCCTGCCAGGAATCGAACCCTTGCCCCATTGCGTCCCTATACGTTAGGCGTCTGCGCTAACCAGTCGACAAACGAGGCGGTTATTATGTTTTAAATTGGTAAAGTTCTTCTTTGGCGGTTAAAAATGTTCATTATTTTAGACTAGAATAGGTCAAATGACAAATGGTTGCCTGTAATGCATTAATTCTCAGTTCAGTATTCTCATGTTAAGAGACTATTTTAAGGTTGACACCCATATAATGGTAGGGTTCAATTAACAGGGTTGCTTAACAATACATTTATGCATTTATATGATGTACAAATACAATATGTAAAACCTTTCCACATTAAGTTAGATTTGAGTTATAAATCAAGATTTTTACCTAAAAGACTTGTTTCTACAAGTATAATTAATTTTATTTTATACTACTATTATTACAACTAAAAATATCTTTTAACTATTATTTATATATATTTCTTCCATATTGTGCTCCTTGTCATCTATATATAAATAAAATCAACTGTTGTATGTATGAAACATTATCACTTGACAAAGACTCAACCGGTTTTGTTGTATTGTTAGGATAAGTTTTGGGCTAATGTTTATTTTAAAAATGTTTTATAAATATTTTTTTTTTTAATTGTATATAAAAATTTAAGTAAATAATAAAGCAGATGATTTCAAAGAGCAGATCGAAAGATAGAAAATAGCAAAAGAGGTAGAAATATGATGAAATATAAATTCTCATTTTTTTTTGCGTTCTTATTTCTTTTTTTAGTAAATCGTACACCGACGAAGCCAGGACGGTGTGATAAACAGACAAACACAAAGTTATCTAAAAGTTTATTGACGTTAAAAGCAATACATAGCATACAAGCAATAATACAGTTAGGATTTTAACTAAATTGGTAGATGTATTGGATAAAACACAAATAGCTCGCTGAAACCTTCAACTAGTATTGGCAATCAAAATACATATACAGGTTCAACATAGAAGGCAGTTTGATGGAATCAGTAAGGAATAAGGATTGGTTTTCAATATATAAATATGTTGAAAATAGTTAATACATCTGTTAAATATCATCCTTAGTAAATAGAATCCATTGAAACACACAAAATGAAGAAAAAAATATTTTGTAACAAAATAAAGGAGGCAGATTAATAACATAATAATTTATTTTTTCAAAACAAGGGTTGTCATTGATTAATAGACATCTCAAAATCTTGATGGAGCCGGCTATTGAATAAATCACAATCAATGACTTGAATTGAATGAATAATGAATTGAATCAATACATAAGATATATATTTTACGTTTGCAAAAGAGCAGGATGAGTTATTGCAATAAAAAATTCTTTTTCCATAATGAATACCGTTTACTAATTTAGAATGAGGTTATATTATTATTTATTTATTTGAATAGCTTATTTAATATTTTATAATATTTAGTACACTTATACAAGCGAAAATCTATATTTTTCTTTAACTATATTAATTCACATCTATCTAGAGCACTAAAACCAAAAAAAGTTTTCATTATACCTACTGAGTTAGTATAACACAGCAGAATGTGATGTCTAACCAACACATTTCAATGGAGACCGTAATTAGCAATGCAATTTAAGACGGCTGGATGTTGACATAACCAGATAGAACTCGGTCAACATTTACGTTGAAACACGAGGGTGAACCGAGATTTTCTATCTTTTTTATTATTCTCTTCATAAATCGATTGTTTTTTGTTATAAAATTTTTCTTTACCTACTAATTTCTTAACAAGTTTGACATACAATTAATAAACTTAGATATTATATTTTTTTGTGTTAAAGCATTAAAAAAAAAGGTTTGTAATTAAACAACTGTCGTACGACAGCTCTAAAATATATTTTAACAAGTTGACACACCTAATTTACCCCTTTCATAGTCTAATGGAATGCTACTTACGTTCTAAAACCTACAATTGAATTTATGTCAATAATAAAAGACTTCACATACTTCTTACTTAGTGAGGTAATTCTAAAATTATTCTTAGCGTATTTCATACGTCAGCTCACCGTTCTGCAAAATATTCTTGGATAGTATATCTATTAGTACAAATGGAAATATTTACTACTTAAATTATTATTTATTTTTGGAATGTTTATTTCCATTGAAATAAAATTATTTTTACGGATTTTACTCGCGTATAATGAATTAAATTTTAAATTTACATTTTAAATCTAACCCGACGTTTCGAATGCTTTGCGAGATGCGAGATGCGAGATGGAGGTGTCTGTCAGTAAGTCAGTTAATTAGTCATCTACCTCCAACAGTTTCTAAGCTTCCGGGCGTACAGTTCAGGATTCACACAAAACGCTACAGTATATACCATATGACTTCTATTTTTCTATAGTATACCTATGTATTTCCAAACCAGCCACATTTTATTATTAAAAGAAATAAATTATTTGAAAACATAAAATGTGTACCTAGCTATCTTAAAAATCTTAAAAAAAAAACCGACGTCACTATATAATTTGGTACCTACCATGTATATTAAACAGAGGCATTCTTATAACAAAAAAAACATATGCCGCCTTCTCACGCCATCTGGTGATAAAATGAATTTTAGCAAGCCATTAATGAACTTGCTATTTACATAATAAGTTTGTTTATATATAGTTCAGTATATATTGTCTTCATTGATGGCCAACATTATTTAAAGAGAGGTTTGCTCGGCTTAATTTAAATAAGGACCGTAAAAATCTTGCTCAGAAAAAGTTTTCCTGTGAACTATTTTTTGGTAATTTTTAGCTGTGAAGTTACAACAAAATAACAGAATTACTCTGTGTACAAAACCTACTTCATTATTCCAAGCAATTGTAATAATGAAGAAATAAAAAAATAATTGTAACATACATTTTTCGGTCATTTTATGATAAATCGATTGAAGACTGTAAATTGTATTTTACAATACTGTTCCAGTTATAAAGTTTAATATTTATTACTATGTTGCTTTCAATATCATCATTTCAACAAAGCCCCATAGTTACGTATTTGATTGTATTCAATCGGAATTGGCTGTTACACGTGAGATTTTTTTTTAAATACCATTTTAAACTCGATTTAATCATCTTCTATCCCGGGCTTATTACGAAAACTTTCACGTTTTCTTCGTGGAAATTTATCAAACCGTTTACAATAATTCATCATTTTATTACTCTATAATCTATTGTTAATAAAATATAAGTGATTATAATTATGATATCATCATATAAAATATGATTGATGAGTTATTGTATAATATTTAAATAGTGTCGCATCCGAGTCTAGATAGTTTAGTAGTACTTTTAAGTAATATTACTATATGATATTGTTTTTAAACTATTTTTTCTTGTTACCAATAAAAGTTACACTATTATAAAATGACATACATACTTATATATGTATATATACCCTAAGATCCTTACAACCAGAAATATTATATGACTTAAAATATATTATTTGAAAATATTGGAAGTACTTTCTACAGAAACGTAGCAAAAGCTGATAAGTCTGAACTAATGCTCCAAACGTGTGTGGATATCGAGCAGACTACGAACAAGAGCTAATAGTTTTTATTTTGTAATTTTTAATTGTTTTATCATTTATTTTACTATTTTGTTTTTTTTTTTTTGTGTAAACTTTTGTACGACTCTCGGATTTTTTACTTGCTTAGTTATGTTGTTATTTTTTTATGCCAAATGCCATACTTAAACATATGCTATGCTATGATATGTTAAAATAAATGTAGTCTATATTTATAAAGATACAAATATATGAAGGCATAATTTGCGTTAATAATTTAAGGGATGACCAATTTTAGGTAATAAAATAGCCATCGTGTCTTATGAGAAACTTACCTAAAGGATGGGTTGTAATAAATTCTCAGGGTGTAATTAAGTTCTGTTTTTTTTCATAAATTTGCTGCATTCGATTTAAGTTATTTTTCTTAATTTTAATATTCTTATTACGAAGACGTAATATAAATTATTTTCCTTAATGCTTTATTCTTTACACTAAAATAATATTTATTTATAAAATACCAAGAAATAACATAAACCAAAAACATTTTCAATAAAGAGATTCCAAACTGCAGGTAATGAAAAAAAAATTAAATTAAAAATTTGAATAACCGCCGATACAAAAAAGACCTCTACAAAGTATAAAAATAATACTATTATGTACTTATTGAAGTCGTTACGTCGGAGGACCGTTGTACGTACGTTGACGATGGTGTCTATTTTACGAAGATAATCATTAAGGACTTAGACTATACGATTCGATATTGTAATTTCTTTATTTCGTAACTTACTTGCATTTTAATTTCTTCCTTTATTAAACGGTTCCCCGACGCAATGACTTCAATAAATACATAATAGTATTATTTTGATCCTTTTTGGTTTCGGGGGTATTTCATTTTTTTTTTCTGCTTTTTAAAGTTATCTTACTGGTTTCTTGATTGTACTAAATGAAACTACAGACTTACAAATTTTCAGTATTTCTATTAATCTTTCCTAGTACTATAAAGAGCAAAGATTTGTTTGTTTGTTTGAAATGAATAGGCTCTTGAAACTACTAGACCAATTTAATTATATAATATTTTACCTTTAGAATCCTAAATTATTTCACTGATAAACATAGGCTATATTTAATACGAGAAAAAATAAGGAACTGCGTGAAAATTTCGACAATATAATAAATTATAAATGTTTTAAGTAACATGATTCAAGACTTTTTCATATAGGTATATAATACGAATATTAATAAATATAAACATTACTAGTTAAAAATATTTACAATCACTAATAAATCGTTGGGAACAGCTAATTATTGCATAAGAACCTTTCACCAATAAAACGTCAATATCTTGGAGACGACTGTTTCTATTTCGATCAAACATAGTTATGAACCATCTCGACGAACATAGCTTTCGATTTTAAAAGCGGCATTCAAATCCGTCCACGCGTTTGGCCACTACATTGACACAGACAGACACACGGACATAAAGATACACAGATCGACAGGTCAAATTTATAACACCCCTCTTTTTAGTCGGGGGTTAAAAAAAGGCGCTTCTGGTAATTTTGATTTCTTTAAATGAATAAATTGTAAGAATTTGAAATATATGAATTAAATGAATATAGAATTTAGTAAAATGTATAACACAACACAACAACAATAATAACAGAAATAATCATAACTAAAAAACTATCCCAATATAGTAATTTTATTGACGATGGAAATGAATTTTGAGGCGTTTTCCCAAATTGGGTTTAACGAACAAAATATAGAACATAAATCAATAAGAACAACATACCTGTCCTATTATCAGATAATAGAACAAACTTCATTAAGTACGAAGAAAAATATGAAAGAAATATTTCACTTTGTCAAATAATTTTAGGTTTTATTTATACATACTCTTATAACATCTTGTATGAATTATTTTTAAAACATTACCAAGCAAAATAGACGAGACAAGACGAAGCTTCTTAGCATTCCATGGATTCACCGTGCGGGTGCCGGGCCCATCGCGTTGCAAGGAAAGGAGTGCAAGCAGTGCCTGGGACTTGCGACCCGGGAGTAGGTTTAAGGGGCCCCTTTATTATGCGCAAAAACGCTCACCTTCACCCTCCACACTCCTCGCCCTACCTAACAAAATTTGGAGAGAACCTACTAATGCCGCCTTTGAAATACGTTCTAGAAATGAACCGATGCTTGTTCTAGAAAGGCCAAGGTCTTTAAATAGGCTATAGAAAGATTATGCTGTTATACTTCTTGCTCCCACTTCTACCGCGTACAAACTAACTATAAATTTATTCCTGATCAGTTCGTCGGTCAGTTCGTTGGTCAGTTCGTAATACTTATTGAGCTTGAATGTGTGATCCCTTGGGATTTTTGTTTCCCAAGGAACAGTAAGCTCCAAAAGTATCTCGCGCCTCAGATGTTTCGAATACAGGAATAAGTCCAGTCTGGATGACGAAACACCAACATCCCCAGGGATTTTGTAATGCTTTTCATACGTGTCCATCATGAGAATCCAATCAGGAGCCGCGCCTAATATTGAATAAGGCTTCGCTTTTGATTTTTTGGAGGAGCCTTATTTTACGAATTCTACAGATCGTTTGGTGGTTGTTATACCCTTCCGCGCTCTTGCTACTGAAAGACTAACCGCTTCGCGTATAATTTCTAATACCTTGTCGTGGCGACGCGAGTGTTGACCTTTATCTATAAGTACCCAACACCCTACTAATAGGTGTTTTGCGGTTCCTATTGCCTCCCCACAGATGTTGCAAGACTTTTCGGTGGCTTTGCCCCATCTTACTAAATTACTTTGATCTGGGAGAGTCATTTGGAATGCATTAAAATAGAATTTTAACAATGCTGGGGACCAATCATAAATTGAGGTTTGCCACTTCAAAGCTAGTGGAATACAAAAATCTCCTATGGTCACCCATTCATTTTGAATTTCTAGGCTCCTCGCGTGGAGTCGGTAATTTTTGTCTTGTCGAATAAAATATTTTGTTATGTCTATGTCTATGTCTAACAATATAAAATAATTTATGTAATTATTTTTGATATATATAATAAAATAACAAATGTTTACGGTCGTCTACAGATACTAAGCTGCAATAAGGGTAAAAAAATTAGTTACTGCGTTGGAACCTACCTGGAACTGTACCACGTTACAAACTGAGACGCTGAAGTACTTTAACTTCTACGATGAAGATAACAAGCTATCAATATGGGAATAACAGCTATAATAAACACAGGTTGGTAAAATAATTTAGATAATATTTACTTAAACATAGAACACTCGAGCCTTAACAATTTTCCAACAAAAAAAAAGCTGCCTGAAAAGTAGACGATCCGAATATAATGTTTTATTGTGGACTGTAATTATAACATCTCTAGTGTGGTAGTGTATATGAAGTTGTTATGGGGATAAACAGTGTCTTGTTTAATTGTGATACTGGAACTGACAAATTACATACACAATTTTAATTATAAATATTTACAAAAGCATGATTGAGAATTACACAAGTCAACATCAAATGTAAAAATAAATAGTTTAATATATCTATTTATCAACTTATTATATTTTATATTTCTCTCTCAGGTATACCAACCTCATACCAGTAAATGCTTTGGACTGTTCTTTATCCAGGCATGGTTATGGTGGCGAAGATGGGTAACCTGGTTATAGTGTTTATAAGTTATCCTCGTTAATAAGCGAATGAGACGTGTAACATACTTCGTCTGGGTAATATGACCTATTAATCTTCTATCTTCTATACCTATAAAAGAGAAAGTATGTTCCGGATAAACTTCGAAACGTTTGATCGATTAAAAAAAAATCAGACCGATTCAGAGGATATTTAGATTGATCCAGCGGGTAATCCTGTAAAGTTTGGTAACGATCGGAGCATTTTTTATTAAACTGACAGTGACAGTTTTTTACTACTGATACTGTTTTACACATCAAACTATTTAAGGTCAGTTACAACATCATGACTATATATCTATATATATCTATGTATAAGCTAGAGATACGAGTAGCACTAAATAAAAGTCAGGTTGAATCATAATTATTATCGCGGTGGTTAATTCTAAATAAGTTAATTCTCATATTTAATATTTTTTTAATACTGTATTTTGAGTTAATTAATCTTTAGATTAAGCCCGGTGAAGCCGGCTGGATATGCTAGTATATTTATAATTCTTAATAGAATCTATATCATACAAAAACAATGTTAACTAATGGTCTCCTTCTATTATAATTAATAATAGAAAGCCTTATATATAACATCAAATTTACCGAGATCCTCTTATTAATTACTGGACTATGTTCTATTAAATGTCCTCAATGTTATAACCATACACCATTAATGATAATAGAACTGGAAGTATAAGTTTTCGTTTATATGTTTTCTAGATTTGTTTTCTGTATTCAAATTGCAGTAGGAATATTATAATAGGAATTTGAGAAAATTCACCAACTATTCAAATAATTTCAATGTTTCAATGTGTTTCAATGATTTTAACTAAGTAACAACTAAACTTATTTACTGTCAGCTACTTGTAATACTTTTCACTTCTTTCGACTTTCTCCTAATTGAAAACGAAATCATTTTAATTAAATTATTCCTTTTTTAACATTCAGCACTTTAAAAGGCTCTTACAGCAATTACCGAAACATAATTTATTCTATTAAGTATAGTACTAAGAAAATATTAGTCAAATTCTAATCTCTGAAATATGTAACATATTTTTTCTTTCCTTTTTATTTTTTATTATATTATTTTGCATGGAAATATTCTATTTTATTTCATAAATGTTTAGTTTTGCTCATTAAAAACAGTAATAAAAGTCGTGAAATTTAAAAAAATATATTGGAACAAAAAAAAAATTCATTTATTCAAACAAAAAATCTTTATTTACATATTCATACGGTATCGATTGGTCGAATTATGATAAATGTACATGTAATGACGTTAGACCTTGTGATAACTTTTTTTTTTTAAAGTTTGATTTTTTAAATTAAAGACGCGTGTACAAGACAACGTCTGTCGGGTCCGCTAGTCTTTATATATATATTTCTTGTGTGCGTGTGTATGTCACTGAACTCCTCCTAAACGACTGGACCGATTTTTATGAAATTTTTTGTGTGTGTTCAAGGGGACTTGAGAATTGTTTAGATTCACAATTTGGTTCATTGGAAAATGGTTTTTTGATTAATTTTTAACGTGTAAGTAGGTGGTGATTTTGGAATGTTTCACATTGGTTCCGACGGACTGCGTTACCATGGCAATGTCAAATATTAAATAATATTATATTTTAATTATAGTCTGCCCTGACAGTTGGCGTTGCGATACAATTGAGAAAAATATTTTATTATTGTGTTATGTTCATCCACGTGCTCAATTAAATATTAAATCAATAGGTAGGTACTGAGAACTGAGTTTGTAAAGAGCTTTGAAGTGTGCATAAACAACTATAACAACTATACATTTTGCTAATTGATTACGGATCGAAGTAAGTATATTTCATTTAATTTTTTTATCATTATTTGTTGTTTTTTGTCTACGATCTGCGTTGTTAATTTCGCTTCGCAAAAAGTTAAATTTAATAAAATATATTAGAACATCAAATTCATTTATTCAAACAAAAATTCTTTATTTACATATTCATACGGTATCGATTGGTCGAATTATGATAAATGTACATGTAATGACGTTAGATATTGTGATAACTTTTTAATAATAATAATAATAATAATAATAATAATATTAATAGGGTGGCACTAACCTCACTGCGTGGCGAACCCGTTTGCTGTCTTTGTTTCAGGTCCTTGAACCAGAGTTGACCGTTTCGGCCCAACGACTATCGGATCAGGTGCGGTTTATTCAACGTAATCGTGCGTTGGATGACTCCGCACTTGACCGGCTTCGCTCCGAGGTGACAGTCTCTGCATCCACCACCGAAAGCATCCATTCGCGAACCCAGTTATCGTCCGCTCCTTCGGTGACAGGGTTAGTGGTTGGAGATGCTGATGTGGGGGGCGTTGAGATTACAACCGTAAGTACCCAAGATAATGAGCAATTAAGGAGGACTTTGGAGGATGCGATTTTGGAATTTAAAGACATACCAGCCCGCGACAGGCCTCGGTTGCCCCGTTTTCCCACGCATAGACGTAATATGTCGCTTGTAATGGCTCTAGACTGCATGCTAGACTCTTATCTTCGTTCTAGCAATAGTCTCACTGATACCCATTCAATTCTTTATTGTGCAGCTGTTGCAGCGTGCCGCTCCGCCCGTGTCAGATTTCCTGAGCCTGATAGGGTGGTGCGGTCCACTGAGGACACACCCGCATGGCAGATGAGGATTGAACGGCGTATCAGCGCAGCTAGGGTCATTATTGGCAAGTTAATCTGCTTCAGATCGGGAAACATCCGGCCGAGAGTCATGCGTTATGTTACACAGGCCTATGCCGGTACTGGCATTAGACCTCAGGATTACATGGCCTATGTAACAGAACGTATAGACTACCTGAAGCAGAAAGTTTGTGCGTGGGCAAATCGTATCCGTCGTTATAAACAACGTGTTAATAGGTATAAACAGAATCGCATATTCCAAAGTGACCAAAGAAAGGTTTATAGAAGCTGGGAGGAATCTGCTACGAATGTGATTGATGGGCAGTTACCAAATATGGAAGAAATGTTCACATTTTGGAAAAATATTTGGTCGGTGCCTATTAATCACAACGATGGTGGCTGGATGCGTGTTGTTGAGCGCGCGTGTGAACACCTTCAGCCAATGGAGGCTATATTTATAAGCCCAGACAATGTCAGGGATGCGATCCTTTCGACCCATAACTGGAAAAGTCCTGGGCCGGACGGATTACATAACTTTTGGCTCAAATGGCTGCGGTCTTCACACGAACGTTTGGCTGGGCAATTCCAGGAAGCCATCGTGTCCGGATCCCTACCATCTTTTATGACAACAGGAATAACCTTTCTGCTCCACAAGTCTGGTAGTATCACGGATCCAAAGAACTTTCGACCTATCACGTGCTTACCAACAACTTATAAGCTTCTTACATCCATTTTGACTTCAAAATTAAACACACATTTGTATGCAAATAGCATTTTAGATCCCGCTCAAAATGGATGTAAGATTGGGTCTCGTGGTACTAAGGAGCTCCTCCTTATTGACATGGCCATTAATGAAAAGGTTCGCCGAGGTAGGAAGGGTCTCTCCGCCGCCTGGATTGATTATAAAAAGGCCTATGATTCGGTGCCTCATACATGGTTAAGACGAGTACTAGAAGTGTATAAGATTGACACAGATCTATGCGCTTTTCTTAATTCATGTATGAGGCAATGGACAACGGTCCTTTGTCTTCCAGGGGGCGGAGGAAGTCTTCTTACTTTCGAACCTGTAAGGATTGAGCGAGGTATTTTCCAGGGTGATAGCTTGAGTCCTTTGTGGTTTTGCCTGGCTTTGAACCCCTTAAGCACGTTGCTTAGGGATTCAAAACTGGGATTTCGCTTTCGCAGAGGGGGTGAGATCATTTCACATCTTTTGTACATGGACGATCTCAAGTTATTTGCACCAAATAAAGCAGATCTGGTATCATTACTAAGCGTTACGCAAACGTTTAGTAATGACATTAGGATGGAGTTTGGTGTAGATAAATGTGCGGTTGCACATGTGCAGAATGGCCGAGTTGTAAATAGCGAATATTTACAACTCTCGGAGACAATGTCCCTCAGATCTCTCTCTGAAACCGAATCCTACAAATACCTTGGTATGTCGGAATGCTTAGGCATACTAAGTGGGGACATTAAACAGCTAGTGAAGGAACGCTTCTTTAACCGCTTGACAAAAGTCCTAAAAAGTCTTTTGTCAGGAGGTAACAAAGTGCGTGCATTCAACAGTTGGGTAATGCCCCTGCTGATGTATACTTTCGGCATATTAAGGTGGACTCAGACCGAATTAGATGCCCTGGACCGAAAGGCCAGAAAACTATTGACAATGTATCGCATGCATCATCCGCGCTCATCAGTGATGAGATTGTATATTCCACGGAAGTGTGGGGGTCGCGGCTTCCTTAATGCCAAAAACTTACACAACCGTGAGGTATGCAATCTTAGGGAATATTTTCTTCATGCTGAGTGTGGAATGCATCGGGACATTGTTGCAGTAGATAATGGTCTTACACCGCTCTCCTTAGCCAAAGATAACTGGCATAAACCGGTAGTACTTAGCACTGACGACCGTATAAGTATATGGAAGAGTAAGGAGCTTCATGGACGGTTCCACCAGGCACTCTATGGGCCTGATGTAGACCTTCTGGCGTCCGTGGCTTGGCTACGTTTCGGTGATCTCTTTGGTGAAACCGAAGGTTTTGCTTGTGCAATTGCTGACGAAGTTGTCAAGACGAACAACTATCGGAAATACATAATAAAGGATGGCACTGTTGACATATGTCGTGCGTGCCACCAACCAGGAGAATCCATCAGACATGTTATTTCCGGTTGTTGTCGTCTTGCCAATGGAGAGTATTTGCACAGGCACAACCAAGTAGCCAAGATTATCCACCAAGAACTTGCTCTTCGATACGGTCTTGTACCTTTTGAAGTGCCATTTTATAAGTACTCACCGGAGCCAGTTTTGGAAAATGGTCATGCTAAGCTCTATTGGGACCGATCTATCATAACGGACAGGACTATTGTAGCCAATAAGCCTGATATCGTGCTGGTAGATCGGTTAGAGCGCCGGGCATTTCTTGTTGATATCAGTGTCCCGTGTGACGCTAATCTTGTGAAAGCTGAGAAGGACAAACTGTCAAAATACTTGGACTTAGCTCACGAGATTACCGACATGTGGGATGTTGACACAACAATAATTGTCCCGATGGTAGTTTCCGTCAATGGTCTTATAGCGAAGAGTCTCGATCATCATCTCAAGAGGCTCTCACTAAAAAACTGGATCAAGGGTCGGATGCAAAGAGCAGCAGTTTTGGGTACGGCACGCATTGTGAGGAGGTTTCTTTCGCTGTCGCCCTAACCACCGACGGACTGGTCGTAAGGCCCACGTCGGCGGGATACTGTTTTTTATATTTATATTTATAATGTTGTTCTTTTTTTTAATGTTATATGTATAAATGTAAATAATAAGTTTAAAATGAAATAAATGATAATAATAATAATAAGCATTTATTTCAGATAATCCATCTATATAAAAGTGTGTTAGTAACAATATACTTAATTTCGAAACAGGGTTAGTGACATTTAAATTATTTCAAATAAAAATCAAAAACAAAATCGTTGTTAAAATTAACATTAAAATTATTTTATTAAAATTAAATTAATAATATATAATTTTATTAAAATTAAATTAATAATATATACCTATATTTTTATTAAGTTTGAATTTTTTTAATTAAAGACGCGTGTACAAGACAACGTTTGTCCGGTCCGCTAGTAATTATATATTTTGGGAAGTCGTTTAGAGTATTGATTTTATTTATACAATTTAAATTTTTAACGCTTGCTATTGTAAATAAATTATGAATACAAGTTTAAGGATTTTAAGCATGTATGATATATAGCATATATAATTAACAAACTTGAAAGCAAAAAGTAAAAATAATTTATTGCATTTCAAATAGGAAATTTGTTACCGGAATCCTAGTCCCACCATTTATTTAAAAAAATGTGTTAACTATCTCAATTCTAAGTTTTTTTTTTGTTTCTCTCTGTCCCGTAAATAATGTAAAGTATTTTGATAGTTTAGATTATTTATGGGGCAAGTTAAACTAAATCATGTTAACCCTACTTTTTTAGCTCTTAAATAAGTTTTAATATAAAGAGGAAGTTTTGAAATAACTTCGAGGCTCAGAAGTTTCTGTGATAAAATCTGCTTTTTGTTAAAATCGCATTCATCCATTATACATCTCAAACAGACAAGTATTATGTTCCATTCAAAACATACGTTTACTTTTAGTGTTTGTTCTATTTTAAGAGAAAAACCCTGCTTCATAACTAAAATGTCATAATTTTAAATTGCATTTTTTTTATAAGGTTTTAATGTTAAGTCTAAGGCTTAATGACAGTAAGGCTCTTAAAAGGTTCATAATATCTTGTTTTCTTTATTATATTTACTTGTTATATAATTTTTAAATGTTTATTAATATAACCTAATTAATTTTCTCGGTAAACCATAACATCGGGTTGCCGGCAAGGTTACCCATCGGGCAAAGTCGTTCCGCAAAGTGACCAAGTCGTGTTCCGGCACGTTGCTCGATGAAGCCGTATATGGGAAATGGGTCTGAACAGCTGATTTGCGTTGGCGAAACGGTTGACGTCGAGTTGGTGTTTGTTCTGTCGGGTGTCTAATATAGGAGGGTAGCGGGATCCTAAGTGGTGGCTTTCCGCCGGCCGCTCGCAGATAGTTGGGGGCCCAATTAGTTGGGCAGCCACCCACGAAAGGCTGCCCCGCCAGTTGTGTTAAATCCCAGGGTGGCCTTATCGTGCTGGTTGGTAACCAGATGAAGAGGCCCGATGGCGATCCCTGGGTGGATTAGGCGTCTCCGCAGTCTCCAGACTAGCCTCCCAGTGGCATGACCACCCCAATTTCGACGTTGGGTTCGTTACGTACTGCCTCATTCAACTGCCATTTCCCATCCTATTCACTTATATATTTTTTTAATGAAAAAGAACAAGTACGTACAGCGGTTGCACTCCTCCTTATTCAAAGTGCACCTCTCTAATACCAGGGGGTTGCACTCCAATATCCACTCCAATATCCTACCTGTCCACCACCACCTTGAGACACTGGGACAGCTTCTTGTTTTATACAAAGCACAGATCCAGTCGTGTGTAGAGTAGTGTGGTCACATATTTGCTGGTGTCGCAAAGTCTCATCTTGCGGTTCTGGACTCAATAGAGGGGCGAGCAAAGAGGCTTATAGGCGATCCCGAATTGGTCAACACCGACCTCCACAGCCTTGAGCACAGGCGTAGAATTGCTAGCCTCTTAGTATTCTAAAAGATACATTTTTGTGAGTGTGCGCAGGAATTACACGGTTTAATTCCCCCGTCCCCGTTCCATCACCTGACGTTTCGACGCACGGCAGGTATACATCCTTACGTCGTGGACACTCCACCTGTCCGAACGTAGCGCCTCGTCTTTTTTAGTGCGTACAGCGAAGGATTGGAACAGCTGGCCTGCGTCGGTATTTCCGGCCGAATACAATGTGGGTGTCTTCAAGAGAAGAGTGAATAGGTTGCTAGGGTAATGCGTCTTACCACCTATGACTACATTCCACTTACCATCAGGTGGAATTTAGTCGAGCATTGCCCTAGACCATAAAAAAAGAAGTTTTTTATTGTAAGACAATATCAAATTTTTACATGTATTATATAAATTATACTTCAATATGTGTTATTATTATAGTGCATTAATTGCATGCCCATTTTATCTATACCTGTATCATTAAAAATAACTAAAGGTGTCATAAACAGCCCTGAACTTCTTGAAAAAGTTTGTATTAATATTCCTTCACGAACTCTTAGATCTGCCCCTATTTTATATATTCCACTGGTAAGCACAAATTACCGTCAGAATTCTTTTATTTTGCGAGCTGGTAAAAAGTTTAATGAAGCGGTGAATGAACTGAAACTAGATTTTTTTTGCTCAAGTGTTTAATCCGTAAGGCGGCAGCTTAGTGATGCATTTTTTTCTGTATAATGTATGTATGTGTGTGTATGTATACACATACATATATATTGTAAAGCTTAACAATATTGTGTTTTATTAGCTGATTTTTTTAAAGTATGTGTTTGTTTTTCCTAACATGTTTTTTTTTATAACTTTTTATGTAGATTATTTGTTGTCTTTATGTATTTACTTCCAATATGTATTATGTTTATTTTGTGTTTGCGTCTTATTACTTATTTTTCTTATGTTTCTACACGTCAAAAACCTTTTTTTGGCCTTTTGCTTCTATCTATGTAACTATCATATTATTTTGTGCTGTTGGTTTTCCATTTAAATAAATAAAAAATAAATTAGGTATTTTTTTAATTTTTTATTTATGTACGACGATGTAACAACTAGTCTAGTATGTAGAACTTAATATTGTAGTACGTATATGTTTAAAATAACAAAAAATATATAAATTACGATATTTAACTTCATGAAAATATTTGTTTCAGGACTATTTATTATTAAACTAATAAAAAAATATTTGGAAGATTTTTTTCTAAACTTTGTGCAATGAATTAACTAGTACAAAAATAATAAGTAATCGACATGTTTGAAAATATCTTAAAACATGTATAGCCATGTTAAGCTTATTTAAATTTATATAAATATAGAATGTAAAAAAACCGATACGGGCAGGGATTCGAACCCGCGACTACTGGGAAACCGTCCCGTAAACGTGGGAAAAGGGACGGTTTCCCAGTAGTCGCGGGTTCGAATCCCCGCCCGTATCGGTTTTTTACATTCTATATTTATATAAATTAAAAAAAAAAAAGTAATCGACACATAAAAATAAAAACTTGAAAATGTTTAAGCACTTAATAGAACTTTGATGCAAAATAATGTTATTTATATATATTTTTTAATATTTTTCCACTTCATTCATTGTTAAAAATTGTGTTCAGATGAATGGAAATCGCGCTCTTTTATGTTTCTTTGTCCTATGTAGATATCCTAACAATGCTTCTAACGTAAGAAACTTCTAACGTAAAGAATAAATTACATTAATTGTAATTCATTAATAGCATTTGTCAGGATTTTAGAGGAAACCTAATAGATATAATTTTCCTTTTAACAGACGAACCCGAATCCATATAGAATGTTAGTCCCACATACATTAATTTGAAATATTTGATCATAGTAGTATGGTAATAAATATTTGTCAATATATAAGAAATAAAGCACTGTTATAAATATTTGAAAATATCTTTATACATGTATAGCCATGTTAAGCTTATTTAAATTTATATAAATATAGAATGAAAAATAAACCGATGCGGGCAGGGATTCGAACCCGCGACCTCTGGGAAACCGTCCCGTCGCTCTACCAATTGCGCTACTGTATCGCTATCCGTCTCGGTGTATTAAGCATTCTATATGTGACCGTCTTAATCGGGACGGTGGTGACATCTATTATGCTTCTTTCGAAAATTCTAACCAATGTTTTTAACTTTGCAGTAGGTATAGATGAACATTAAAAAGATATCACTACCGAAATTAATGTTTGAAAATATCTTTATACATGTATAGCCATGTTAAGCTTTTTTAAATTTATATAAATATAGAATGAACCGTCACTACCACACAATCAACACGAACAAGCTTTTTTTTAACAATTGAATAGTATATAAAGTATTCTACCTAATATAATAAAAATAAGTCAATTCATTTGAAAATAGGAAAACTAAATTATATACTTTAATTAAAACGGTCTTAAGTTGCGAAACTTTTAGAAAGAACATGCAGTGTTCCTTAATTTAAGATAAAACATTATTCAACTATAGAACTTTATTAACGCTTAACAATTTAATAAATTATTCATTCAACTGAAACGGATGCAATGGCCTTGTCTTAAAATTTGATACGCAATTACAAAGTTTTTAATTAAAGTTTAAATAAAGAAAGTCCTTCACATTTTATAATTATAACAGATAATCTTACGTATAACGAACTTCGGTTCCTGTGGTGTTTTACAATTATAGCTACAATTTATAACGGTTGATCTTTGTAAAATATATACCTAAAACCACCCTCATTATGTATATAAATAATATTTACAGCTTAACGAAAAACCATTATCTTCACTTGTTTTGATTATATTTTATACCAATACAGACTTCATACCGAATTTAGACATTGAGTTATTTTTAATAAATCATATACCCAAGGGACACCTAAATACGTCCAACCCTGGTGCGGTAGCCACAGCTTGTTCCGCATAAATTACTATCAGGTCGGTTCAGAGAATATATTCCAAATTATTTCAACATTAACCATACTGCATAAGTTGCAGTATGGTTTATATTTTGTAACTTTAATATAAATATTAAATAAAATATATAAATTATTAAAATAACAATCTAGCTAACGTAAATTAACCATAATTTACCTATAATATTTTGCTCGATGCCTTGCTTCACTTAGTAAATATTCTGACAGATAAATAAAGTTTTAATATTACAAATTGTTTAGAAGTAGGCCTCCACCTATCATTTCGTCTCTGCTTATACTACACGAAAATCACATTAGGTCTGGGTCATCTAACAAAGTTCGATGAAACGTGACTTACTTTACAAGCAGGTTCGTTAACTGACATCTAGTATTCACTGTATCATTCATTCATTCATCAACATTCATTCAAACACCGAGCGTATCCTTCCTTCCGATTAATTTAAAGATTGGTCCGAATATACGCAACGTTGAAATCTTTTCCTATTGTTGGCACACACTTACAAAAAAATAATGTTAATGTTGTGACTTTTATAAAATATAAAGTAAGTGAAAATGAAACCAATATTTCATTTTGTCATGGCATGTAAGGCCCCTTTATTTTATTTATTTTTTTAAAGTACACTTACAATATACATATTTAACTTAACTATTTAAGCAAAGGAGATAAACACACTCACTGATATGTATATCAATTGCAAGTGCACAGAATATGTAAAACTGGGCATTAATTATTATAAAAGACTTATCCAAGCAGACTAATAAGTAACTTATTTAATTATGGTTGAATTTATAATAGTAATTATAATTAAGAGTAAATAATAAATAAGGTAAAAATATTAATGTAATTGTATTTAGATGCCATAATGTTTGTAAGATTCTGTTCTAATACTTGCTTATCATATTGAACATTACATACATGAAGTTTTTATAATCTGTATGGCACAAGCATTAAAAACCTTCCTTGCGAAGCACCCTTAACCTCAATGGCCATCTTTGTTTTAAACTTGCGTCCGTACCTAGTAAAGAGGTATCCTAACGTACAATATTTGTCTTTACAAGCAAAATATTAACTTCCGGGTAGTAGTTTTGAAAGATACTATTCTTATTAATTAAGGTACACGTATTATTATTATTAATATTCTTATTATTATGTTTTTATATATTATTGGTTTAACGATTCTCAAAGAATATACCAATTCAATATCAATAAAAAAATATTTATATGACTCCATCTAGGCAAGATCCAAAGAACGTCACATGTGGGATTTGATTCGTTCAAATTCATCAAACTCATTCGTATTTTTTTTTACAATGCTTTATCACAAGCACCATTTAAAATACATTGTTATCAAAGGAAAGGATAGTCACTGCTAAGTTTATTTAATTAATGACTCCTTTGTTATGTTTTCAGGCTATTTATTAATATCCTATGCTCGTTAGGTACGTTTCTGTTCTATTGATTAAAGTTTCTGACATGTCACAAAAAGTTAATTGGAAGTTTTTGAATCTTAGGCCTCATGCTTGCTTACGATAATTATAGTAATAACGCTCATTATTGTTAAGTCGTTTAAAATCTATACATATACGTAAATAACTTTATTTTTTTTTATCTTTGTTAAAAAGTTTTTAAAGATTTCGGTCTCTACCTATGTGTTAATGATAACAATTGTTATTTTTAAATTATTTAGCATCGTATTTATAATTTTTAGTTTGCTTTTTAAAACATTAACTACTCTATCAGATAGTAAAGGAAGAGATACTAGTGACTATCCATCCCTGTATCATTTTACAGGGTTATTTTTCATTAGTTGACCACTTCTTGCAGGCAGCCTCTCTACATCAATCCTAAAAACATTTGTTCTACGACTTTTACACTTATAAAACACAGACCTTAAGAGCTTAACGAAAAACGATTTATCTTCACTTGTTATATAACTAATCAATAAATCAAGATTAAATTACATACCAATACAGCTCTCATACCGAACTTACACATTGTGTTATATCTAATAAATCATACACCCGAGGGACATCTAAATACGTCCGACCCTGGTGCGGCGGCAACAGCTTGTTCCGCATAAATTACTATCAGAACGGGTCAGAGAATATATCCCATACAATACATATTACATATATAGATTATTCACATAACAAGCTTGACAAGAAGCTAACTAATGTATGAAAATATCTATAAACATGTATAGCCATGTTAAGCTTATTTTAATATATATAAATATAGAATGAAAAACAAAACGATACGGGCAGGGATTCTAACCCGCGACTACTGGGAAACCGTCCCGTCGCTCTACCAACTGAGCTACCGTATCGCTGTCCGTCTCGGTGAATTAAGTATTCTATATGTGATCGTCTTTATCGGGACGGTGGTGACATTTATTAGGTTTCGTTCGAAAATCCTAACCAATGTTTCTAACTTTGCAGTATAGATAAAATACTAATGTAATTACCAGCAGAACTTGTCTTTTTAATTGTTACTTTATTATAAGTGCCTTACTTACTTACAGTTACTTCACTTAGTAAATATTCTAAGGAATAAATAAAAAGTTTGACATCACAAATTATTTATAAGGTTAACAAATTATTACGTAGAAGGGTTGGTGGCTTTCACCTATCATTTCGGCCTTGCGTATACAGCACGAAAATTAGATTAGATCTGGGTCATCTAACAAAGTTCGATGAAACGTGACTTACTTTATAAGCAGGTTTGTTTACTAACAACCAGTATTCATTCATTCATCCATTAATCAATATTCATTCATACATTCGTGCGTATGGATCCCTTCCTCAACATTTTAAAGACTTGACCGAATATAAGAAATAAATAATTGCCAAAATCTTTGCCTATTCTTACCACACAAACTAGAATACGAAAAATCAATGTTAAGTTATTGTAACTTTAAATAGAAAATTCACATCAATTAAAATATTTTTTTTATCAACACTGTTTTTTGATCCAGCATAAAAAGTTTTAATTTAAAAATATATGAATAAGTAAAGAGAAATTATGAATCATAAAAAATATGTATATTATGGATGAATTAAGTAAAATGAATATAGGAGCTCTGAGACAACTTTCAGGTATAAACGCTTAACAAAGCCCTTAAGCGTTTAACTGTTACCTCGTAGTAGCTCACCGTCTAAATAACATTTGAACCAATTAGAAAGCAGGTTTTTAATATTAATGCAGTCTTATCAAAATTATTTTAAAATCTAATCTTTCTTTATTTATGATGTGGTGATAAACTTTATTAATGTTACATAATGAAATATGAAACGATTAATTAATTTGTATTCCGTGTATAAATATTATTAATATTGCTA
Source organism: Napeogenes sylphis (assembly GCA_959347405.1). Lineage (NCBI taxonomy): Eukaryota > Metazoa > Arthropoda > Insecta > Lepidoptera > Nymphalidae > Napeogenes > Napeogenes sylphis. Next base: position 19,373,123 of record OY365788.1, on the reverse strand, counting down.
ATCTTATAAACAATATTATAAAGTCGTGAACAGGAAATCGTGTGTAGATATATTTATTTATTTCAATTGTCTGTTAATTTATACACAATATTATTTTCTTCATGTATACATAAGTAATTAAATAAGTAAGTAATTAAATAAGTTTTTAAATATATATATATATATGTTTAAAAACTGCTAACACAGTGTTCTAATATATGCTTCTAATATATTTTTTAATTTATATCATACCGTTTAATTACCATGAACCATTATCTTTGTTTAGTAATATACCTAGTATTACAAATAAAATACAAACCAAATAACATGTAACATATGACACTCTGACATAAAAAAATTAAATTCTCGCTTGGCTACTGACAGACTTATCCATTACATTTGTCACGGTTCAGGCTGAATCTTTAATTTGCAGCTCGCTTTTTTATAATGCAATATTAAGTTGCATATTAAATATCAATGCATTAGAATGGAAAAGTCTAATAAATAATTTTATATTTATAAGACATAGGGCATGAGACTTGAGAAGATTGTCAAAATAAAATATATCATGAAGAAAGCTACTGGGCTTATGAAGTAGTTGAAATCAATTGATATTATTTATGTCAAATTAAGAGAAAGTTTGCTAACACTTTTTCTTTAGCACTTACAAGCGGTTTAAATTTGAACATCTTTTTAAGTTCACCACCGAGACAAGAAGTTTTCTAAAAAGTTTTCAAAGAGTATCGAATATAAACAGAGAAACACTTTCCTGCTAATAATCTTTTAGCATTGCATTGTAGTGTTACCTTACACAAATAGTTTCACCAAATTAGAGACAGGTAAGCTTAATTGGATTAATAATACGGGCACACTTTTACTTGCGATAATTATTTTGTAATATTTATGACAGTTATTTATACCTATGTATATTTGTGTTCTTGCAAATAAGACTTGGCTCAACTTAAGACTAATTGATGGGTACCAAATAATTTACTTATTAATTATATAGTAAGGTTGATTGTAAAAATAATGTAAATTATAAATTACGTAGCATATAAATGAAACTAAAAAAACCTTCCTAACTTTAATATTTTAAAACATGTATTTGAATGATACAACATTTTATTTTAAAATCTTTAGTCTTATATTCTTTAGTCATAGGCTAGCAATGGTGTATAATAAAACTATGTATGTATAATAACATGGATTCGTGTTATAGATGCCTTTCTACATATGTTTAAAAATAACTGAACTAAACATGAATCGATTGGTAATTAAATATATTGAAGGTAGGGTTCATTTCCTAACCAATATTGGTTGCGAGTACTATTAGCATTCGTTTGACACTTCACTCAGCCCCGTACTCTAACCGACCACTTATGGTAATACAATATATAATATATGGTAATGTATATATGATATAGGTTTATAAATTATGGTTAAATTACATAATAAACAGGATTATCACACTGAAGATTGAAATCAAATACGTAACTTAAAATAATAACGTAACTTTTCATAAACCATTCCTTGTCATTCGTTCTTTAGTCATTGCTATTATTTTTAATATACAGTCTTTTAATCTCTTCTTGCAATTATTTTGCACGATCCTTGTTTACGGAAGAGAAAATATTTACAGCGGTTATATTTATACAGATGCTTCCACTCTAAAGTCTTCAACTAATCTTGCTAGAATTGTCATTCGTGGACATGGAATTGAAAATCCTATTGTGGCATGAAACTAAAAAAAAATTGTTTTAACCTCGATTTATAACATTATTATTTGACTATTTTACGAATACAATTTTTTTCTTAATGTTTTATATATTATTTGTATACTTTAAAATAGATGTAGATATCAATACACTACTCGGTATATACTATTTTTGAAACTACCTGTTTTCTAAGAGACTTTCTAGATTGTTTTGTATAATTGTAGGATATAAATCTAATCCAAGTTGTTTTCTTTACAAATGTCCGAGGAAATGAGTAGCAACCCAAGTTTATTATGATACATTATGGTATCATAAGTATGGCTATAGAATTCAATTATTAAAAAATAAAACATTTTTTATAACATTCCGAAAATATTTCTTTTCTCTACAACTCACACATATATGAATAATATAAATGGTACAGAAAAAAAACCATTAGTGTCAGTTTTTTTTTCATTTCCTTATTCCAATATTCCTAATGTTTACTATTTCCCATGAGGTTTGAATTCCATTAAATCACAAATCTAAATTCAGTTTCTCTGGCAAATAAGAATTTTGCTGTCTGAAATTCCTGACCGTTTCTTATCTTAATATTATTTTTTTTATCACAATATTTCTTATTACTAAACTGTAGATTTTTTCGGGTCTGTGATGTTACTTAATTTAAAAGAAACTTATATTTTTATGACATCTTTGATAGCACCATCTAAGTTCATTTTAAAAATCGAATTTTTTAACCAAAGCTATTTGTAATAACAGAAACAATATAATTATACGTCAAATAATATAATAATAATTTAGCAAAAATGGTGACATAATTTTGAAGGTCCTTAATAAATCCATGAAACCGAACTTTTTATATTTTTCTTTAAACCTATATATATTAAGGTTAAAAAAATACCCAATGCAAAAACACAATCATCTCAGCACATTTCAGTGACTATTATAGATGAGCACAGAGGGAGAGTAAAAAAAAAAAATATCATTATTTCTTTCATAATATATATCGATATATCATAAACAGTTAGACATTTCCCATTTATATTAAGCCGATAAAAGAACAAGCCTCATGAGGCACATCATTCACGCATTTCAACGTATTTCGGTACTTAATGACCCCACCCATTAATAAACCCATTCGGGGTTCTTAATCATGAGGCTAAAGCGGACCGCGAACCACGCAAACCCCTTACACAGGTGAAATATGAAAGTTATAACTAAAATAATATTGTTTAAAAATAAATTATGATTTTCAATTTGAAATAACTGACTCCTAAAACTCATTAATTAAGTGAATGATTTTTATTTTAATTAAATAATAAAAAAGATAATTCTTTCTTTTTGTCTAGGACCATATGACAACCGACCAACAGAAATTGGAATTTTGGGGACTCGAAATTTAATATTCTTTTCTTGGTCAAAATTCATAATATTTTTCCAACCTTTAATGACAGATTTGAACATTTAAATAGAGAATGTTTAAAATTATATTGTCTGAGCATTTTTTATTGTTATTTACATTGAGAACACTTTTTAATATTGGAAACTTTAATATTTTTTATCATTTTAAATATTTCACCACGACCATTATGAAACTACAATAAAAACAGAAAAAAAACAAACATTCAGTGAATGGTTACCTACATAGTGAGAAAATAAAAGTCATACATTATATCCTTCAAAGTTCAAACCCTTCATGTCCTTTAAGACCCTTTACTCATTGCTTCATTGTAACCACTTCTTAGGTGTTTTATATTGGCATTCGTAATTGACAAACATCACATTAGTATTATGTGTTCTATTATTTACAGGGTTAAAGGTCTGAATCCTTTAAACCGTTGTAAATATGAGAACAGCATAAAACTATTAGGGCCTGATATGTTATTCTAGACATCTTTTGGCACTACAGTTTAAATTGTTATTTGTTCTCATACGTAAATGTTAACGTGCTGAATATTTAAAAGTCATTACTTTTCAAACATGTCTTCAATGAATTCTTTCGTTTGAAACAACAACAAATACAACTGGATAAGTTTATAAGTAAATGTGGTGTGTCTATTTGATTAAAAACTTTCATTTTGAAAAAGATTTTGACTTGAAATCAAAGTTTGGACGTCTGTATAGTATCAACAGCTATAATTATTTCCTCTGTAAAAGATATAAAAGATCTAGGCGAACGTCTGTTTACATTAATACTCAAGACAGGTACTGAAATATCCTTTTTATCGATGAAATATTTTCACGATTCAACATAATTATAGGAAAGCAAAATAACTACTTTAAGCGCACGGTGGCTAACTTTTTTATTGAAACAATTTATAAATTCCGAAATATTAAAAACCTGTATCGAAGCCAAAAAAGGTAAAATTAAAACTTGCTTTATTTTATATAAGTCAGAATATTTTATTTATATTAAGATTTCAAGGCATTTTCATTCGTAACAATGTTTATGGCCGGTCTAAATAGACTGGTCTGTAAGTTTGCTATCATAGCATTGTTTGCTTAATAATAGTACTTAACTTTGATACTGTATCCAACTATCGAAGTAATCTACGAAGTATATTTAACAGTGTAGGTAAACTCAAGCGACAACTAAACTGACTAACTTAGAGGAATTAAATTGTATTAGTTGCCGCAAAAGTAATTATTATATTGTACGTACATTAGGTTTTTTAGCCAATATTATTGTTTAGGCATATAAGGAATAGGAATATAAAGGAATTAGGATTAGGATTTTTGAAAGGGGTTTCTTGGTCATAACATAAAATATATTTAGCAGTCATATAGGTTATATCAATAATTTAGAACTCTTGTAGCATATTTTAGCTAAGAACTTACAGCAGCGGGTAATGATCATCATACTGTAAATATATATTTGTATGTTATTACTGATGTAGATAAATATCCTTTTGTTTAAAATTGAATGATCCATCTGTATATCTCTGGAATAGGGTAGGATTTGCTTTCCTCTTATTCTGAAAAAGTTTATATAAAAATTATCGCGTATTTTAACTATAGTAGAATTGTGTACATTTAAAAAATCTAAATACCTTTATATCGATTTGAATTAAAGTAAAAATATATATATGAAACTTACGCCCTTACGTAAATATTATAGCGCATTTTTATATCTAGTATAAGTGCACTCAATCATAAATCTGACCCGATTTCATCTAAAATGAAATCTTGTTGAAAAAGAGCCGTTTAGTCTAGTTGTAGTATTTTTTTATGACAATAGAGTAAATACTAACTTTTAAACTATCGCGTTTCATTATATGTGATACCTATTCTTACGCCTTAATTCCCTATTTCTCAAATAATAATAGAGTAAATACTATATAATGTTGAAGACTAAAATAACAAAATCTAGTTTAAACCAGATTATTTGATCCTGTGCATTCGATTTGAATTTAGAATTTGTAAAGGAATTGTTTGGTGGAAAACTGATACCCTAACTAGGGGACATTTCCATGGCCTTCCTGAAATCCAGTTTTCACAGCTTCTTTTTTTTTTCACTGATGATGACCGAGATGTCTGGTATTCTAGAAGCAATTTTCAAATTATATTCGTGATGTTTTGTAATTGTTATTCTATTATTTGTTAAATCTAACTTAAACACCCATCGTGTATAACATTAAAAATATAACCAGGATTACGAATTTCAAACTTTTTTATTTTTTATTAAAAAAAAAATAAACACAGATGAAGTGATATCTAAGAATTCTGAACTTGATAAGAAGTTGTAACATTCTTATGAAGTAGATACCATACATGTGCTCAATTAAAGTAAACTGTCTTAGTCTTTACTTATTAATCTGTTGATTTTTTTTACTTTTACGATTATTAAGATTGTATCACAGAAAGTATTTGATCTTTAGGTGAACTCTAAACTTTTCTTTATATTTAAACTTTTTATAGTTCTATAGAAGTGAGGAAAACTTTTTTCGAACTTTTTTTATTTTATTTTATTTTTTTATTTTTCTTTATTAAAAAAACCAACAGCGTTACAGTTTAGAACTTATGAAGTAATCAGTATAGTAAGGCTAATAATAGGTTTCCCTGGATTATTTATAAGTATTACATGCGACATAACTTCTAAACTAACAAATACATAAGAAAAAAAATTAAAAGAAAAACAGTTATAAGTAATTACATACGTGTGCAAGTTAACTTAAAAGGTCTAATTTATTTGTTGTTGTTTATTTGTGATTAAATTAATTACACGTGCTTTGAAGGTGGTTTTAGAGCAATCAAAGACATCAATTTCAGAAAAGGTGGTATTATAAGTGTGAGAAATTCGAGTGAGAACATTATTTTTGGCATAATTAGTGGCATGGGGCGGAACATGTAGCATTGGGGTATGTCTAGTGCGACCTAACGGGGCATTAAATGTAATCTGTGCCAGTAGTTCTGGACAATCTAGACGACCATTAACAATGTCATAGAATAAACACATATCTAGAACTTTGCGCCTGTCTTCCAACGTCAAAAGACTAAATGCGCGACAACTATCTCTGTAGGTTGTTGGAGGCTTACGAAGGCGATAATTGAGGTGGTTGACAAATCTTTTTTGGATGTATTCCAGTTGATTTATGTAAATAAGGTAATGTGGAGACCATATTGGGCAAGCGTATTCCAAAACACTACGAACGTAGGCATAGTAAACTGATTTTAGGGCGGCAATATTTTTGAAGACTTTACAGGAGCGGAGTACGAATCCCAAATTTCTCAAAGCTTTAGTAAAAATAATATCTACATGATCAGAGAATGACAGTTTATAGTCAAACACTACACCCAGATCTCTAACAGTTTGGACTTTGTTTATCGGTACGTCATTAAAGTTATATGTATAAGTAACGGGATTTTTTCTTCTTGAATAACTTACATATTGGCATTTTTTAACGTTAACTGTTATGTTATTTTTAATGTAATAATTATGTAAATTATTAAGGTCCTAAGAGTGCATTTCCAGCTTTTTGATAATATCATCTTGATTGTCACTCTGAAACTGAACCGCATTCTTAAGTATTGCAATATCTATCTGAGTATCCTTTTGCTTGGAGTCTAAGTCCTGGACAGCTTTTTTAATATCGGAGTATTCTTCTCTGATACTATTAATTTCTGTTTTTAGGTCTTGTGAAGATTCGTTAAGTTTCTTAAGGTTATCGTTAATTTGAGATGTCTCCCGACCAAACTCAACTTTCCAATCCTGTAATGTACCCATAATCTTCCTCGAAAAGTCTTCAAAAGCTTCCTTAAACTCATCGCTGTGACCGCGCTTCCGTCGTGAAATGTTCCTTATTTCCGCTACCTGACTATTAACATCCACAGATAGATCCGGCAATGAGCTCGTACCTTTGCTTGGAGATAATGGCATGATGACTGTGTATTGATTCCTAAGTCTGTGGTTGACACGATAACAAAGGAATGTACTCACGAGACTCAACAGCCCGTCTTAATATTGAAGGTACACAGAAGTTTCGACCGACACTGTTATTAAACAGAGTTCAATTTAGCACAACGTCAATTAACTTTATTTTATTAAATTAAACTAACTAGTTTGCACGTCCGTTCGCAGTAAGACGTTGACGTGTTGTGACGTGTTGTGACGTGCCTTATCCAGTAAATAATATAAAGCGCTATCAAATATAAGACTCTCATGTAATGTTTTAGACTATAGTGCCTTAACTATTTGAAATGTTTGAGTATTACTAAAGAGTGAAACAAACCAAAATATATTATTATTTTGTTAATTAAAATATTTGGGTATGAATAGCGAAACTTTGCTATCGTGATAAAAAAAAATCTTTATTTAACAACAGAAATAAAACTGTTCAAAAGGGGGACTTCTATAGCCTACAGCCTAGAGTCCTACTTATGTTGAAATATCTAATCTATATAAATAAAGCCTAACATTGTTTGACAAAGTGAAATATTTGCTTCATATTTTTGTCTCACTTATTGAATAACGGAATATTAAATTTCCTGAAAATATCCCTTGTGAGGTTTATTCTTTTATCCGGTAATAATAGAATGTTTTTTGTTTAAAGTTTTATGTCTTGTTCGCTAAAGCTAACGAATAGAAAAACTGCATCAAATTCGTTACCATTTTCAATAAATTTTGTCAAATTGTTAAATTATTGGAAAAACGCAATGGACATTTTTGTACCAAAAGCTGGCAGGAAGGAATACAGTACAGCGAAAGCCTTTCAACCACTTAGTCTTACTTCATTCTTTCTCAAAACACTGGAAAAAATACTCGATTTACACATCAGAGAAAGTATCCTAAGGACAAAACCTATCCACCCCTCATAACACGCCTATCGCAAGGGCAGGTCTACCGAAAATGTCCTTCTCAACTTGGTCGACAAATCGTAAAGGCGCTTGAGGACCGTAAAATTGCCTTAAGAGTTTTCCTAGACGTGGAGGGAGCATTTGACAACACGCCTGTTAGATCAATGGTAAAGGGCCTTATGTGTAAACAAACAGACCCGACCACTGTGAAATGGGTAGAATCAATGCTCTCAAACAGGGGGGCAACTGTTGCCCTCAATGATGTGACTGGAGTTTGCGTCCACCGGAGGGTACCCTCAGCAGGGGCATTTTATCACCGCTGTTGTGGACGCTGGTGGTGGATGAGTTGCTGCACAGTATGGCTTAACTCCGATATGATATGCAGGGGTGCTCAGATGACCTTGCCAAGTGACTATCTCTGACATCATGTAGCGAGCTCTGAGCCTGGTTGCAAGCTGGTGTGTAGAGAATGAGCTATCCATCAATGCGGATAAAATGATGATTGTTCTATTTACAAATAAGAGGCGTCTGGACGGTATGAGATGCTTAGTCTTCAATGGGAAAGTGATCCCATTCTCCCGTGAGGTCAAATATTCGAGGGCGTAGCCTTAGACCAAAGACTGAAATGGAACACTCACATTGATAACACTATAATCAAGGCTAAGATGGCCTTGGGAGAGTGTGGGAGGATGGCGTGTGGTAGGGGGGCCTTTAGCCCAAGAATACTTTCACGTCGATCTACCATCTCTCGACTTACATGTCAACAGGGTGGCTAGGGGTAGTATTCTCAGAGTATAGTAGAGTAGATGTCGAGCAGGTTGAGGACCTTTAATAGGACCATTTATATCAACTCGGATAGTCAGGCGGCACTAAAGGCCCTAAACTCGAATACTATCACGTCGAGACTGGTAATTGACTGCCTGACGAAACTGAAACACACTGGAATGCAAAAACAGAGGGGTTCCAAGATGGTCCCGGGCCACGAGGGCCATATCGGCAACGAGATTGCTGACGAGCTGACTCGGGCAGGAGCTGAGAGCAAAACATACGGTCCAGAACCAATATGTGGGGTTCCAAACAGCCTAGCGCGTATGACCCTGAATAACCTCACTAGGTGTGAGGCTATAAGGCGTTGGGAGGAGATCCCTGGCCTCAAGCATTCCAAAGCCCTCATCAAATCTTTTAATGCGAAAGCAGCTAAGGAGGGCATTGGGCTGAGCAGGAATAATCTACGCATCATAACTAGAACGCTTACAGGTTGTCTGAATAAGCACGTAGCGGCCCCTCAAATTAGAGGATGGACAAGTGTGCAGGTGTTGCCACGAGGCGAAACGATGAAACCGCTATCCATCTTCTATGCGAGTGCGCTACCTCAGAGTGGCAGACCTATGACAGTGAACTGTAGGAGGTGGCGATCACAATAGATCTTTTAGGTCGCAGTGATACTTGGCTCTCTTAGCCCTGCACAGTCGCGTATAGAAAAGCATAATAGAAAAGCTCACACTTTCAGCTTTATACAAATATGCTAAACGTACTGATCAGTTACATAACCATGAAATAAAACCAAATGAACAAACAAATCAAAGTATATAGTTACCTACGATATATATATATATATATATATATATATATATATATATATATATATATATATATATATATATATATATATATATATAATATACACACATACATAGATATTTAGATATGCACACATACACACGCATATACATATGTATACATTTTAGTATAATGTATAAATAATATTAAGAAATACATATCTCTCGCCGCGATGAACATTTATTGTAAAATCAAGTTGATTAAACTGCATGCCGCCAAAATGAACATATATCGAAATTTATAAGTGTAAATTGTTAATTTAAATAAAACGTAAGATCATCTATTTTAATTAAATATTTGCCAATGTGTTATTAACGACTTATGATCTAATAAGTTAATATTTTGACTTTAATTAATTATTTATTTGATTAAATTATTATTGTTTATTATTAAGCAATTCTATAAATAATTATTTTATTTAAAACATTATTTTATTATTTGTAATATCTTAAGTCATCCATACCACCTTTTTTAAGATAGTAAATAGGCGTGTAATAATAACAATTGTAATTGTTTAGCAACGATTTACCCCTAGAGGGTAGCAGTTTTGTATATAAAAGTGTTCAGAGCATAGAGCTCTGATAGTCACTGTAAGTACAATCTATGTTATTTTGAAATGGATTTATTTAAACATTGCTGATGTAAATAATTAACCTATTTTATTTACTAGAACTGTCTTCCCTATAATAGGAAACATGCAAAAAATTTAAAATGGTCTCAAATATTTTTTTTTCGATTACTTATTATCATCTTATTATAATAAAAACATTTGTTTCTTTTTTACTAACCATTTAAGGCCATAAAATAATTTATGAAAAGTGTAAATTAAGGGAGCGAAATTCAAAATTCCAAAACGCGCCACCATTGGTCGAAAGGAAATGTGACGTCATTTGACACGCCATTCAAATTATCAGCGTCAAAGTTCATACTGTGGTATCAGTGTTACTCAGAAAAATAAATAATTTAAATCTATATTTTCGTGCTTAAAGGTTTTATTAAATGATACAATTGTTTAGGTAATCCTAAAAATATTGTTTCAATATTCAAACAACTCTAACAAAACAAATACCTACAAACTCTTTTTCAATAGCATTTAGCATGCTACTACACATTACATTTTTAAAATGTCTCTTCCTCTGAATCATTTTCCACTTCACTTGACTGAGATAAATGACTTGGTTGATAATCAGCAGATATAGAAGATATAAGATGCTATAGAAGTATTAAGATAATATATGAGGCGCAACTCTTTTCTTCAAACTTAGATTACATTTTTCTCCTTGTAGTTTCGTTATACATATTATATTCAATACAATTGGCTGTATCTTCCTTAACCTGAAATAAATCGACAAACATAAAAATTTCGTAAAACCAAAAAAAGAATACGGTTTTTATAGAAAGTTATACTGAACTTTTGTAACCTAGGTTAGGTTAATTTTAAACTCAAATTTTCTAATGTTCAATACGTGAGAATAAATTTAAACTATTAGATTAAACTTGTTATAAATAAGGTATACTTACGTTAATTTGATCTTCACAACAATATAAACACGATTTAGGACATATATTATCCCTTTTAATTACCATACACCATTGTTTTTGTATTTTCGCATCTCTTGGAACACAAAAAACACTTTGTCGGGTGTTTTTCTAATACTACTTTTGCACTCCGGTACCATACAATATTTGTAAGATGATTTTTATCTTCTTCCATGACTTGTAAAGTAATTAAAACTTAAAATATGTATGAAATAACTAAAAAGTTCATAGTAAACATTCACTGGACGTATCATTTGACGTCACGCAAAGCGCGCGCAAAATGACGGTGTTTGAACGGTTCAAATTTACTACATGTTTAAATTTTTAATTTGAAAAAAAACTAGAATCTTTTCAAACCTATTTATATTTTTTTCTACGATATAGAGAGGTAAATGATTAATTTACGTCAAAAAAAATTACATGAATGAATAAATGTAGTTGAGGATTTCTGTACGTGGACGGGCGGATTGAGGACAAAACCAAGTAAATGTTTTAGTCTGTGTCTGGGTAGACGGAATACCAAATATACCTCTTACGATCCGGGTCTTAAAATAGGCGGTCAGTGCGTTAGTACGGTTACGGAAGCAGCTCCGTTTAAATTTTTAGGTAAAAAAATCGATTACCAAGGCCGTACTCCATCGTTGGATGTAATAGTCGATAGCTTTTTAAACGATCTCAAAAAGGTAGACAACCAACCAATAAGTAACGTCAAAAAAGCTTGGATTTACGATAATTATTTAACATCACGTCTAAATTGGCCTTTCCTCGTGTATGATATAAATAAAACTCTTTTGTCAAAGTTAGATGCAAGCGTCATAAAGACATTGAAGTTATGGCTCGGGTTAGCGCACTCAGCGGACTCTTCAACCTTATTTAGAGACCGTAACAACTTTGGATTAAAATTAAAGAAACCATCGGAGCTCTACAAACATCTAAGAGTTACCAAAAGACATATCATCGGAAAATCTAAAGATGATACTGTAACTTCTCTCCCAAAAGACAAAGTTGCCTCAGAGCTCGAGTCACGACTTCAATTCCATAAAAAGTTTATGATAGGTGCTCAAACAAATAAAGTAGGGCTAGGATCAAGTAGGAAAGTTCAAGACATAGACATAACAAAATCTTTTATTCGACAAGACGAAAACGATAATTACCGACTCCACGCGATGAGCCTAGAAATTCAAAACGAATGGGTGACCATAGGAGATTTTTGTATTCCACTAGCTTTGAAGTGGCGCACCTTAATTTATGATTGGTCCCCAGCATTATTAAAATTCTATCTTAATGCATTCCAAATGACTCTCCCAGATCAAAGTAATTTAGTAAGATGGGGCAAAGCCACCGAAAAGTCTTGCAACATCTGTGGGGAGGCAATAGGAACCGCGAAACACCTATTAGTAGGGTGTAGGGTACTTCTAGATAAAGGTCAATACTCGCGTCGCCACGACAAGGTATTAGAAATTATACGGGAAGCGGTTAGTCTTTCAGTAGCAAGAGCGCGGAAGGGTATAACAACCACCGAACGATCTATAGAATTCGTAAAAGAAGGCTCCTCCAAAAAATCAAAAGCGAAGCCTTATTCAATATTAGGCGCGGCTCCTGATTGGATTCTCATGATGGACACGTATGAAAAGCATTACAAAATCCCTGGGGATGTTGGTGTTTCGTCATCCAGACCGGACTTATTCCTGTATTCGAAACATCTGAGGCGCGTGATACTTGTGGAGCTTACTGTTCCTTGGGAAACAAACATCCCAAGGGATCACACATTCAAGCTCAATAAGTATTACGAACTAACCAACGAACTGATCAGGAATAAATTTATAGTTAGTTTGTACGCGGTAGAAGTGGGAGCGAGAGGTATAACAGCAAAATCTCTCTATAGCCTACTTAAAGATCTTGGCCTTTCTAGAACAAGCATCGGTTCATTTCTAGAACGTACTTCAAAGGCGGCATTAGTAGGTTCTTTCCAAATTTGGTTAGGTAGGGAGAGGAGTGTGGAGGGTGAAGGTGAGCGTTTTTGCGCATAATAAAGGGGCCCCTTAAACCTACTCCTGGGTCGCAAGTCCCAGGCACTGCTTGCACTCCTCTCCTTGCAACGCGATGGGCCCGGCACCCGCACGGTGAATCCATGGATTGCTAAGAAGCTTCGTCTTATCTAAATTGACAGCCCGGAGAGACGGGATGACGCTGGAAAGACAGTTGACGCTGGAAAGACAGCTGGCAGCTGGGAAGACAGCAGACTGCTGGAAAGACAGCCGAGGGCGATGGCCTAGCAAGCCAAGCCCGGGAACGTCGATAAACGCTAAAAGTCCAAATAAGAAAAATACCCCTAGGACAGTCCGAGAGGGGGGGCGGAAGAACTGTCCACCGGTTGACAATTACGGCGAAAACGGCGCGATAACGGAACTGAAATGCCCTACGTGCGGGAAAAATTACAAAAGACGAGCCTGGTTTATTAAACATCTTAAAACACACAATGGTGCTGAAGTGCGGCAACCGTCGGTAAGATCTTCAGTTTTCACTGCGGATAGAGTTTACCCTCATATATCTCATGGTGAGCCATTGAATGAAAACTATCAGGAGTCCATGACCATCCGGACGCGTCTTAGCATTCCAAATACTAAACAATCGACCTGGAAAGTACATGACCAAAATATAGCGGCCCTGTTAGAGCACCCGGGCTCAAATCAGGTACTCGATGCGCAAGTAGAGACTTTCCAAAATACTATTTACGACTACTTTAATGAGCACTATCCACCTACGAATCGTTATGCTCACAAAAATAAAGAAAACGGTTTTAAATTGAAAATGAGGAGGAAAAAAAGAGATCTTATAAAGAAACTTCGTATAGCCAAAGCCTTAGGCGATAATCAACTTAGTCACCAACTGTCTAGGGCATTGCGATCAATTCTTAAACTTATCCAAGGTATAACAAATCAAATAACGAAAAATCGTGATAGCTTTGATCGGGCAAAACATGAAGTAGACTTTGATAAAAATCCTTTTAAATACTCAAAAAACATTTTCAAAGATCAAAAAGGTAAGCTTCTCTTGACCAACGAGCAAATTTTCGACCATTATAAAAGCACATACGAAGTGCCAGAAAACCAAAGACTATATGGGGATCCAAACGAACACAAACCTGAGACTCCTACTGAAGATTTTCAAGCCAACCCACCAACTTTGGAGGAAATCAATAAAATAATTAAAATGAAACCATCTAAGTCAGCACCAGGTCCGGATGGTATCCCTTATATAGTTTACAAAAAAATGTCCGTCGCTCCATAAACATCTTTTAAATATATTCGGTAAAATCTGGTCAAGAAAGCAAATACCGGTATCGTTCGGAAAAGCCCTTTTTGTCCTCATTCCGAAAAACGACAATGTCAATAATCCCAAGGATACTAGACCGATAGCCCTAACAAATACAATTTCCAAAATATTTTTCTCTTTTTTACAAACTAAAATGACGCAATTCATGATTAACAATAGATATTTCAGGCCTAATCACCAGAAAGGGTTTTTGCCCGGAATTTCTGGATGCCTGGAACATAATACGTTAATATCGGAAAGCCTTAAAGATGCTAGAACTAGCGAGAGACAAATTACGGTTTGTTGGATAGACTTAGAAAACGCCTTTGGGTCGGTACGACATGAACTAATGATGTTCGCGCTTAAATGGTATAACTTTCCTATGGTAGTTCGCGACATTATTGCATCATATTATTCAAAATTAAAATTCTCAATAATTTTTAATGAAAACCATTCAAAACCACTTAATTATAACGTTGGTTTATTTCAGGGCTGTTGTATTTCTCCTATTATATTTAATATAGTTATTAATATTTTAATAGACAAATTAATTAGAAATGAAAAAAAGTGGGGCTATCGGTTTAAGTTCAACAACAAATACACAGAATCCATACTAGCTTTTGCAGATGATCTCGCGATACTGACACGTAATCCGAAACAATGTCAGGTACTTTTAAATGTAGTTGAGGATTTCTGTACGTGGACGGGCGGATTGAGGACAAAACCAAGTAAATGTTTTAGTCTGTGTCTGGGTAGACGGAATACCAAATATACCTCTTACGATCCGGGTCTTATAATAGGCGGTCAGTGCGTTAGTACGGTTACGGAAGCAGCTCCGTTTAAATTTTTAGGTAAAAAAATCGATTACCAAGGCCGTACTCCATCGTTGGATGTAATAGTCGATAGCTTTTTAAACGATCTCAAAAAGGTAGACAACCAACCAATAAGTAACGTCAAAAAAGCTTGGATTTACGATAATTATTTAACATCACGTCTAAATTGGCCTTTCCTCGTGTATGATATAAATAAAACTCTTTTGTCAAAGTTAGATGCAAGCGTCATAAAGACATTGAAGTTATGGCTCGGGTTAGCGCACTCAGCGGACTCTTCAACCTTATTTAGAGACCGTAACAACTTTGGATTAAAATTAAAGAAACCATCGGAGCTCTACAAACATCTAAGAGTTACCAAAAGACATATCATCGGAAAATCTAAAGATGATACTGTAACTTCTCTCCCAAAAGACAAAGTTGCCTCAGAGCTCGAGTCACGACTTCAATTCCATAAAAAGTTTATGATAGGTGCTCAAACAAATAAAGTAGGGCTAGGATCAAGTAGGAAAGTTCAAGACATAGACATAACAAAATCTTTTATTCGACAAGACGAAAACGATAATTACCGACTCCACGCGATGAGCCTAGAAATTCAAAACGAATGGGTGACCATAGGAGATTTTTGTATTCCACTAGCTTTGAAGTGGCGCACCTTAATTTATGATTGGTCCCCAGCATTATTAAAATTCTATCTTAATGCATTCCAAATGACTCTCCCAGATCAAAGTAATTTAGTAAGATGGGGCAAAGCCACCGAAAAGTCTTGCAACATCTGTGGGGAGGCAATAGGAACCGCGAAACACCTATTAGTAGGGTGTAGGGTACTTCTAGATAAAGGTCAATACTCGCGTCGCCACGACAAGGTATTAGAAATTATACGGGAAGCGGTTAGTCTTTCAGTAGCAAGAGCGCGGAAGGGTATAACAACCACCGAACGATCTATAGAATTCGTAAAAGAAGGCTCCTCCAAAAAATCAAAAGCGAAGCCTTATTCAATATTAGGCGCGGCTCCTGATTGGATTCTCATGATGGACACGTATGAAAAGCATTACAAAATCCCTGGGGATGTTGGTGTTTCGTCATCCAGACCGGACTTATTCCTGTATTCGAAACATCTGAGGCGCGTGATACTTGTGGAGCTTACTGTTCCTTGGGAAACAAACATCCCAAGGGATCACACATTCAAGCTCAATAAGTATTACGAACTAACCAACGAACTGATCAGGAATAAATTTATAGTTAGTTTGTACGCGGTAGAAGTGGGAGCGAGAGGTATAACAGCAAAATCTCTCTATAGCCTACTTAAAGATCTTGGCCTTTCTAGAACAAGCATCGGTTCATTTCTAGAACGTACTTCAAAGGCGGCATTAGTAGGTTCTTTCCAAATTTGGTTAGGTAGGGAGAGGAGTGTGGAGGGTGAAGGTGAGCGTTTTTGCGCATAATAAAGGGGCCCCTTAAACCTACTCCTGGGTCGCAAGTCCCAGGCACTGCTTGCACTCCTCTCCTTGCAACGCGATGGGCCCGGCACCCGCACGGTGAATCCATGGATTGCTAAGAAGCTTCGTCTCCTATTGTCTCACTATATTAGTAGACATTCAAAGTTGTTAATAAGTCATAAAAGTATATGTTGACATAATTATAGTTATTGTTTTAAATGTGACAGAACCGATGACCACTAGACGGTAAGATCTTCAAGAAGAAAATAAATCTTCTTCTTTAAATAATTCTTAAATTTAATTTATTCAAAATAAAATTTTAATACCTAAAAAAAAATTACACATTCTATTATTGTAAAATTTCGTATTTAGTTTTTATTCATTGAACATTACCAAATACATTTTATAAAGCAATTATTATATTATATTGTTACAAATCTTGTAGAAATTTAATAAAATAAAACTATTAATTAAAATAAAACTATAAACTAAATAACAAAGTCATTACAACATCTACATATTTCACATAATTTAATAACACGAAATCTAATCCTAAGGTTACAATGTTAAAACTAATTTAGTAACAAAACTAAGACACAAAGCGACCACTTAAGCACAATAATAAAAGACTAGATAAGGTACTCAAAGCAGATACTCAAAGATCACATCGACAATCACTATTCACACCTACAGAGCTTCCGCTCTCAAATGAGTACGACACAAGAAGTCATAAGCCTAACACTTGTTTACTAATTTATAGGAGATGATGCCTACTAATTATTTAGAAATACCCTCGACTCTTAACAATTTATTATTATTTATATATAGAACAATAATAAAAGTTTTGTGTGTGTCATTACAAGTAATTCCGTTATTTTATTGAAGATGGGTTTTGTACCTCCAAATTCGAGGCTTAAAATTATTAAGAGACAAAGTTCATAGAAGATTGAATATAAGCTTACACTATGAATATACACTTCTTCTGATTGTCAAGACTTTTATGATTCTCTTAGTTATTCAAAAGAGACAAGCTTTTTTCTCAATTCCTTTACCCACATATCAATATAGACTGAAATTATTATGAAAATAACGAGCTCACTAATGGCGTGCTAAAATTCATTTAATCACCAAATGTCGTGAGAATGAGAATTTTATGCCTTTGTTTGTTTGTTGTCCCAACATTTATTATGTGAATTTTCCTATTTTAGAATTACATAATTTAAACAAACTTAATTTATTTTGTACATTAAAAATAATACACATAATATATGTCGGAATTGTATTATTTTTAACCATTTTAAAAAGATCAGAACCATCGAAACCATTAGGGCTACTGGCTCTAATATCTGAAATATTGCCTTTAACTAGCCTAAAATTAAAGAACCGACACAATAAAATGAAAGTAGGGAACATCCAACAAAGAATCAACTTAATTATTTATCATAAAAATGATTGTCGAATTTAAAAAAAAATCAATGGCAATATAAATAACAAATTAAAATACAAGTAGAAATAATTATAAGAACAATTATTATTAGTGAAATAATGTGTAAGTGCTTACGAACTTTCTGAGCGACTGCTTTTAAAAATCTGAGCATTCCAATAACCCTAAAAGTCGGCAACGCTCATCGCGTTAATAACTTTTTAACAACGTATTCGAAAATAAATAATTTATTTTCTATTACAATTGACATTTATGACGATGTATGACAATTTTAGACTAATTAATTAATAACTAAATAATTGTAATAAGATAAGGTTGGTAAACTAACTAACCTCGAATCAAATTGTAATCTAATTACATTTATCCTTATGTTATTTACACATAATAACATGTAATACTAAGCGAAGGTCTTATTTACAGAACATTATTAATTTAGACAATAGTAAAATCACACAACGTTAATTATTTAACTTCATCCGTAAACAAACATATCGAAATACAACAACAAAGCCATGTTGATATTTAATTATCATAATTTAAATTAATATCGTTATCAAAATACGAATAAAGTGATTACAATTATTATTAAATGATTAATTTAAATCCCAGATTAGGCTAGGTTAGTTCCTTCATTTATTCCAATAAATCAATTTTCAAGTTTTAATGTGTTTTATTGGAAGTTCAAAATATTGAACTTCCAAAAACACACTAAAACTTTAAGTGCTCTTCTACATTGTTATTAAAGTTTTAAAAGTCCTTGAATTTTTATGAGGATTTTATTTTTAAATAATGTGTTTGTTAATAATAAATCAGTCCTAACTTGGAAATTAATTATCTACGGCAGATGGAGGTACTGTGAGATAAGAATGGAATATTAGGCCGCCTTGCTTACGATAAATAACGACATCAAAATAGTAAAATAATATGTAAGTAAAACTATGACACTAAGAAAACTTTCTAACTGTGAAATATGTAAGATCTTCCACTATTGCATAAATTCAAGCCTCTAAACTGTAGGACGTAATTCGCAGTCTATTAGGGACTATGACAGAGATATGATTTAAGTGTGTCAATTTGTAAACACTAAGATATACTTTACAAAATATCGATTTCGTAAATACCAAGATATACTTTACAAAAATATCGTTTCAGTTTTTTATAAGTCCATTTTATTAAATTAACTTAAAAGATGCTTAATAATAAGTCTTGTATATTAAAAAAAACTGTGGTTCATGTAAAAAAATCTGTAAGAAGTATATATTACTAAATTTCATTTTTATCCACTGTCGTCTGAATCAGTTATTAGGTACATTAATAATATGTCAAACTTGTCTCTTAGATAATGACTCGTGTCAAAAGGTAACGTATTTGCTCGTTTTATATATTGTTTATTAAAAGGTGTTTGACGAGAGTGAAACTTTAAGACAAAATAAAATAGAAGTAAAACATTTGAAATAAATATTACGAAATGTGCTGTATAATGACAGACCAAAATGAACTCAATTGGATAAAAATGTTGGTAGATACAGGAATGTCAAATAACAAACAAGAGAGATTTATGAAGGATAAAAAAGATAGTGGAGAAAGAGAAAGGGTTCAAATAGTTTCGAATCCATTTAAGTCTATTTGAAAAAAAATATCACATAATTCCATTGCAAAGAAGGTTGTTATGAGTACATACATACCTACTTTATATGTATATATTTATTCCATAGAATTGAATTTAAAAAAATCAGAGAAACATAAATGCCAGTGCTAATAGGGTCTTTTAAAGTACTTTTCCTATATTGATGGAATGAACACCATCGCATTTAAATCTTAAGTAGTTTTTATAACAAATGGAAAAAAAATATAGTAGGACAATTAAAACATTTTTTTATTATCAGAATAATTCATTTACTTTTTTTATTATCAGAATAATTCATTTACTTTTACTGAACCTAATAAGATAGAAGAGTAAAAATAATAACAGTTATAAAACGCTATACAGTATACATATATGTATATATGCATTTATACATATATGTATATATGCATATATGCCTTAATTAACACTGTTAATTATTTTTTACTTGAATATATATTAGAGCTCTCTTACCGCAAAGAATCGCCAACTACAGTCGTTCTATTCTTTAAAGCACTTTATGACACTGTTCACAAATACACTAAACTGTTTACCATTTAAACTCTCAACTATCACTGTTACACAACTTAGTATCTCGATCACACACTCAGCGGTTTATTATAACTGTTACACTTTTATCACAATAGCACCACCACACAATTTGTACTCCCAATTTCACAATGCCTTCTCTTAATAGAGCTGCGATTTATATACTTCTTATTCTTAGTCAATTCAGTATCCAATATTACATTTATTTTATTAATTAAACTTCTATACAGAGATTGAATTGTTTTAGTCAAAACCAAACTACCATATGTATATAAAAGCCAACAAATGTTGATGTCTTTTTAGTAGAAGTTACGATAAAAAAGACAATTTACATAATGTAATAGAAAAATATTTACATATTGAAAAAGAATGAAGAATAAAACAAATTATACTAATGAATAAAATGTATTTATTCACTTAATATGTTCATTGTTTTTTACCATATTTTCTGGAGATGGAAATAGGAAAGAATATAGTTTATTGTATGTGTTATGAAATAAACGATATTTTAGTACTACAATTGAAAAATAATTTAAAGTTGTATTTGTATAATCTTTTCACATGTAATTTCTTTTTTGTAATATGTATTTAGGAATGCCTAAATACATATTGTTCATAATAAATTTTGAGACAGTCTTGGTAAAATAAAGGCATGCCTCATTCTCACGACATTTGGTGATTAAATTAATTTCAGCACGCAATTAATAAACTGGATATTTTCATAACGACTTCAGTTTATGTTGGAATGTGGGTGTCATCTTTATTGATTGCCGAATTCATTTAAAGAGAGAGAGAGAGATTACTCTATTTTTGGCATTTAAAGATCAGAAAAAGTTCACCAATTTATATTAAATTGCCTGTGAACTAATTTTTTTCGTTAGTTTTCATCTTTGAATTTGGAAGGTACAAAAGCCTTTTGAAATAATAAATAGTCAATTGCTTTATAATATGAATATGATATATTGAATAAATATATTGTAGGTTTCGCCTTTTTTTTTTATAAAACTGAAAGTGCGAGCTTCTATTACGCTCTAATCAAAGGCACCAATTTTAAGAAAATTCGGTTTCTCTCAAGTGTATTATAAATTTACCACGATAGCACTGTTGTATTACTTTCAGTATCACCGATCCAATTCCTATTCAATGCTTCCAAATACGTAGCTGTAGGTTTTTTGTCCAAAATCTCAGGTGTAATAAAAATCTCACCGAATTGGATTTTATTTTATACCTGGTTTACTACGAAGACATCAAGTATTTTTATTGCCACTTTATCGGATCGAGTACAACATTTTGTTGTTTATTTTGATTATATACACGTAAACGTACGTGACAAATGCGGGTAGTTCTGAATTGTTGTTCCGGATGTGTTGTACCTATAAGTGGGATACAGGTGCGGAGAGGTTAAATAAAATAATGGTTCTGGTATCTCATCGATGAAGTAAATATTTTTAAAAATATTACTGATTAAGTATATAAAGTATATAAATACTATTACTAATAAATTATTTAAAGACTGTAAAACAGGTATTTTGTACCAAGCAGTATAACATTTACTGATTTATGATCCTGTGTATGTTATTAATATTTATTCGTTTATAAGTTTTTCGCAGTAAAAGGACTGGATTAAACAAAATAAAATAAAAATCATCACAGGTGTTAAGTTCATAATTTAATAAGTGTAACTATAATACTTAAGGACTTACAAAGTGACATAGTTTCGAACTTTGTAACAACAGATTACGTTATTATAAATAATAGTTATTAACTTGGTATCACTATCAGATATTATTTATTTACTAGCTGTGTCTGCGACTTCGTACGCATAGATTTCGATTTTGATAAAACGTATCCTTTGTACTTACCGATGTATGTAAAAACTATTAACCTTCAAACTGGATATTATTAACTTCTTTATTTGTTAACCAATTGTTAAAAAAAAAACAAAATATAAAGTAAATCCCATGACAATATATTCCCCAAAAATAAATCCAAATCGATTTATCCGTTTCTGAGATTAGCGTGCACAAATATACAGACATACAGACGAACATACATAATGAAAAAACATTGTTTTGGGTTCTCTTGCTTATATAAAAGTCCCCCTGTATGAATTTTTGACAACTTTTTTTTTCGTGTTATGTGCACAACTATAATACGAACAGATAAACAGATAAAGATTTTAAAAATTCTGAAAATGGATTCTGTTAGTTATCACTTCGCATCCTGGTATATTTTTTTTAAATATTTTCAACGTACAAAGATTCCTCTGCAGATTTATTACATGTATTGCATAAGATTTGCATGGGTACCACGTGGATATTAAGTGATTGGCATAAATTAAGATCACATTTTATTTTTTAACCGATTCAGATGAAATAAACACAGTGAAGACTGTGAAAATATATTCCTGGAAACTGCATTCCAAATTGGTTAAGCCGTTTCTGATATAAGCATGCACAAACATACAGACGTACAGACAAACAGGAAAACTGAAAAACCATTGTTTTGGGTTCTCTTGCTCTTGTAAAGGCCCCCTATGATATCTTTTTTAAATATTTCCATGTACAGAAATGGATCAGTGACAATTGTATTATATGTTTAGATTAAAGTATAATTTTTTGGAGATTTTCTGGATGAATATAACTTTTTTTATTATTATTTTTAATATAAGACCATATAGTATTATTTTTTCTGAACTCCTCAACCCAGGCCGTATAATAAACGTATCCTGAGAAACAATTTTATCACTCATTGGACAGTATCATAAAAAATATTTTTTCTTCAAGTCATAGAGTATATAAAGTCTTTCAATAATTTACACGTATGAGTATTAATCCACATGTTACACGAATGAACATTGACTAAATTTCACTGTTTTCAAACCGTTTCACGTACCATATCTGATACGTAATGATATATTTACTTGTATAGGGGTAATACAATTTTCCTCTTAGAATATTGCGAATAATTCTAATTTAACATAGTTATTTAATTGATGATAGAGTTAAGTAATTTAAGGGGAATAGCAATTTTAAGTAATAATAAAGGTATCGTTTTTCGTACAAGAAAATTATCTAACAATTGGGATGTATTTTTTCGGAGCATATGAAGTAATGTTTTCTTCATGACTTGATATTATTTATTCTTTTCCCATTTAAAAGCCTTTCAAAATATTTATACATTGTGATCCTCTCTTCAATGGATTAATAATAAACAATAGCAAATACAATTTATAAAAGCGAGATTTCCAACTGCGGATAGATAATTATAAATGTGGTCACTTAATTACTATTATATATTAATTAATATGTAGTTTTACATAAATGACTTACAAACACATAGCATTTAGGTGGACATATGATTTTCTATATGTATTGTTAAAAGAAGATAAAGACAAATTGATTGAAACTAAAAGTACTTTACCAATTTCATAATATCTTTTGACGATGGAAAATAATTTGGAGCAGTTTTTCCATTTGTTAGTCTTAACAAACAAAATATAAAACAATACTTACAAGACATTCCTATTATAATATTACCCGATAAAAAATAAACTTCACGAAACATTTATTTAGGAAATTCAATATTTGGTAAGTTATTAAGTATGATAAATTGAAATATAAAACAAATAATACACTTCGTCAAATAATGTTAGGTTTTATTTATATACATTAGATATTTTGAAAGAAATGCCCAATAGGCATTATGTTATAGTTATATCACTAAGTATAAACAATAGTAGGTACATATAAAACCTAACCAAGTGAAATAATAATAAGTATTTTAATTCTGGCTAAAAAGTTTGTTTGAATTTATGGTGTAGTATTAGGATTGAATTAGTAGTGTTGGTAATTTTTTTTAAATTTAAAAAACCAAAAACTCTTGAATGTTATAGTAAGATTTATTTAGTAATATACCTTTAATTTTAGATTTGAAACCAAGAAAAGGAAGATCTAAGATATCTTGTGGAACCTTATTATATATGCGTATACTCAAGCCCATGAAGGATTTCTTAAATTTTTCTGGCGCTGTTTTTTTTATAGTCATTTAAATTTTGGCGTATATATAGTTAGTTATTAAAAATGTATTGAGAAGCGACCGTAAGAATACCGATTTCTTTAAAAACTTCTCTTAGGGCCTAGCTTTTAAGTTACAAATAGCCCGTATAGCTCGTTTTTGTAAAATAAATATAGAATTAATTTCGGCAGCGCTGCCCCATAGTAAGATACCGTAAGACAATAAACTGTGCAAATAACTAAAATAAACGAGTCGAGCCGTATTAACGTCTGTTAATTGTCTTACTTTTTTAATTGCAAAGACGGCTGAGCTAAGTTTGCTTGCGAGTGTCGAGAGCTGGGGGTTCCACTGGAGCTTTTTATCTAAAGTTATACCTAAGAAAGTTGTCGAGTCAGTCAGTTCTAACACTTCATTGTTAAGGAATAAACTACAATCTTGACTTTTTACATTAGGAAGTGCAAATTCCATGCATTTAGTTTTTTTAGTATTTAAGACCAAATTATTAATTTCGAACCAATGAAGAATACGTGACAGAGCACTGTTTACTTCGTCATAATTAGCTTTATTACGATCAACATTGAAAATAAGCGAGGTATCATCAGCAAAAAGTACAATGTCACATAGTCCTTTTACATAAAAGGGCAAATCATTAATATATAGTAAAAATAAAAAGGGGCCAAGAATAGATCCTTGTGGAACACCCATCTTTAGATGAGAACCAGCCGATTTACAATTATTTACATCAACCGTCTGAACTCTTTGATTTAGGTAAGAGGCAATAAGATCAAGCGCAGCACTACGCACACCATAGTGGTTAAGTTTGCATAGTAATGTTTGATGGTCTACGCAATCAAAGGCTTTAGATAAATCACAAAATACCCCGATTGCATTCTGTGACTTCTCCCATGCGTCGTAAATGTGCTTAAGAAGCGTGGCACCCGCATCAGTTGTTGACTTGCCTTTGGTGAAACCAAATTGTTTACTATGCATGATTTTATTGCTGTAAACGAATTCTGTCATTTGGTTGAGAATAATTTTTTCGAAGATTTTACTTAAGGTAGGCAAAATAGATATTGGCCTATAATTTCCCGGTTCAAGTCTATCGCCGCTTTTAAACAAAGGAACTATTTTACTATTTTTCATTAAATCTGGGAATGTACCGGTTTCAATACATTTGTTAAAAATTAAGGATAATTGGGGAGCAATGTCATTTATAACAGTGGTAAGTAATTTAACTGACATACCCCAGAGATCCCCTGTTTTTTTCATATTTAGGTTTCTAAACGTTTTAACAATTTCATTTGATGAAACAGGTTTAAAAACAAAACATTTGTCACTGACTCTTACGTTATTCGTCAGTTCCGCAATTGCATCAAATGGTGAAGAATTTAGATTCCGCGTGACTGTTACAGGAATTTCTTTAAAAAAAGTCTCAAAAGTAGCCGCAACATTTGAATCTGTATTTATTTCAATATTATCATTTTTTAGCTTAATAGGTCCATGAACAGCCCTAGTTTTCCCAGAAACACTAGATAAAACATCCCAAGTTGCCTTTATTTTATTTTCTGAGTTTAAGATTTTATTTCTTATGTAAATCGACTTAGCTTGTAAGCAAACGGTCTTAAATATTTTAGAAAAAATCCTAACTTTATTCAAGAATACCGGATCTTGATTCCATTGCCTCTCACTATATAAATTATATAACTTATCTCTACTTTTATATATTCCCACGGTAGCCCAATCACTACATTTAAGTTTTAGGTATTTAGTCATAGTTTTTGGCTTAAAAACATTATTAAATTCTTGTAACAAAAAACCGAAAATGTTATTATATAATTTATTTGGATTATCATCGCTCATGTCTACTTTACCCACTTTTTGCTGAACAGTATTCTTAAATGTTAGGACCCGGTTTTTTGTAATTGGTCTACAAGTAAACTTTTGGGGCTTTTCACTTTCGTGATTAATTAATAGAAAAAATTTTAGACCACAGTGGTCTGAACTTTAATTCGTCATTACTGTTTCTTCATAAATGTTACAGCGACAGAACACATTATCAATACAAGTCGCGGAAATACTAGTAATACGAGTAGGTTCAAAAAAGACGTTCAGTAAGTTAAAAGATTTAAACAAATTTAATAAACGTACACTAGACGAAGTTTCTTGTAGTATATCTACATTGAAATCACCGCAAACAATCACGGACTTGTTTTTATGACAAAGCTTAGTTAAAATATCCTCCATTTTCAAATTCATCAATGTCACTAGGGGGGGGGGGGTCGGTACACGCACAAAATAATATGTTCATTGAGCTCAATGCAGGATAGTTCAATAATTCGCTCGACAGAGAGCGCCACTATATCTGATCGAGACTTTAACACTACATCGTTACGAGCTAAGATAAGTGAGCCACCGCGAATAGCTTTCTCTCTACAGAACGAACTTGACAATTTATAATGCTGCAGGAGAATTCAATTCCAACTCTTATGTCAACCTGAACCACGTTATCTACTGATACGGAGAACTATTTTAACTTCTACGATGAAGCTACGAGCGCTACGGGAATAACACGAATAATAATATTACACAGGTAGGTAAAGTTACTGAAATAATAACTTCATAATCTTAGAAGATTAGAGCTTACGAATTAAAATAGGCTTTAGCTATCTATTTGTTAACAGTAGTAGTGGCCACAGTGGGTAACATGTGAATAGTCCTCGCTAATAAACGAATGAGAAATGTCATAAAGAATTACTATATATATAATTTTTTATGGTACTTTTATGATATAAACTTTTATTTAATGAAGCGATCTTCAAAGACGATCCATCGATAGATTTTTAATAGCCTCATAAATTTACCGACCTTCTCTTGGTGATTGGTGAAAAGCGTTCGAGTTAATTTCAATTTCGCAAACCAATGGTAATAGAAGTGAATATTAAATAAACATTATTTTTATTGATCGAATAGACATTGTGTGTCTTTTATTAATGACACACTCGCAATGTTTTCAGTTTTCTTTTGTAATAACACTATGCTCATTAACTACAATTATGTACCATTGATTAAACTTTGTTGTTCGATGTGACACAAAAAGTTAATTGGAATTTGTATGAAGTAAAAGATATGTATGTAAATATATATTTAACTGAAGAACATAAGACACTACCTACTAGGGATGTGTGATTTTTATCTTAATGGACTTCTTTACACAAGTGTAAATATAGGGATATTGATGATGAATAAGACACAAGGAATACGTTACATAGAACTAGTTGAAAAATATATATTGTTATAATTGTGTAGTTCACGCAAATAAAATAAAGATTGTATATATGCGGAACAAGCTGTTACCGCTGCTCCAGGGTCGGACGTATTTAGATGTCCTCGGGGAGTATGATTTATTGGATGTTATACCAATTATATGTTTAGAAAAACTTGTATTGGTATAAAATTTTAACTTGATTTATTTATTTAGGATTAGGAAATTCGTTCCTCTTTTCCACATTTATAATACCGGAAATTCGGGATAGTCTATTGATAATCACGGAATCCCTAAATAGACCCGGTATAGTAGGCAGGTAATACAAAATGATGTACTGTATCAAACACTGCGTTTTAATTATGTTTTTCTCAATAAACAAATATGAATAAACTTTCATAAATTTCGGCATGATTGCCCATTAATAAGAAAATAATTCTTATTTATAACATATCTGACATACTTTATTTATTTTTTTGTTTTGGTAAGATAATACGCGACATATTTTTGAATATGGTTTTCTTCTTTTAATCAAAATGTGTGTAATAATAATCATAACATGTATTAAATAAAAGAAAAACTTTTACTTAGTTATAATTTAAAGATTTGTCATAAAAAAATCTTTTATAAAATTTCAGTATAAATTTATCTTTGAAATTGTTAGAATTATTTAAAGATGGGTATCTTTCTTTCTAACTTCCTTTTAAATGTGTTAATAATCTTGAGGTTTACTGGACTTGAATACGGCCGGGATTCCAAAAGATACAGAGATCTTTTACAACATTTTACTTTTGGTATATTTTTCACTTTATAAAAATATTTTATAAATAAGAGATGAATTTAGATTCAGGATATTTTAAAACTTGACCTTTCATTTTGTGCATCGGCTTTAGGTTCAAATTGAATATTAAGTTGTTTTTTAAACACCAGCTCGTGAAATTGAAAAACTTTTAACCCGGCAGTCGAGTCTATGATGAAAAAAAGGTTTTATCTCATGGGAGTATGAATGAAATTGATAATACTGTACTATTTTTATTTGTGTAAGTCTATTATAGTCTTTGTGACATACTTAATGTTCGACATATATAAGATTATAAATAGAAAATTGAATATTACGCCCATAATCGGATAGATAAAACTCATAAAAGATAATTATTTCTTGCAAAATAAATATTTATTATCTAACAAAATTATTAGAAGTATTGGTATACTTAAACATTTCAAATACTCAAACATTTCAAATAGTTAATGAACTAGAGTATGAAACATTACATGAGAGTCTTATATTTGATAGCACTTTAGATTATTTATTGGACAAGTTCGATAAAAGTTCGCCTCATTGCTTTAGAACTATTATAAGTTTAAATTTAAAGAACAAAGTTTTGATTTCACCTCAAGGTCAAAGGCTTTCCGTGATATAATCTAGAAGACATTAACAGTCTTAACACTGAATTAAATAGTTCATATATCTGTTCTTTACAGGTAAGTATTTAATCTACAAAATAATGTGTTTTGTATTAAAATATAACACGATATCTGACGCGCAGAGAGTGCTTTTTATTTAAGGAATTGATATTTAAGATGTTCGGAACATTCTCTATGTATAAATCTTGATTTGTTTTTTGATTGACTTCCTTTTTATTGTTTATTAAAATTATTATTACAATGATTAGACACCATTAATAACGTGTGCATTTCAACTTCTTTTATAAATAAAGTGAACCAAAAATCAAAATGAAGAAAACAATTTTAATTATATAACAAAGTAAGAGGCAGATTTTTTTTCAAACAAACCTGTCATTCATTGGCATCTCACAGCTCTTAACAGACTCCTATTGAAGCTGTCTATTGTCCACAGTACAATATATAAAGCTCAGAAGCTCTCAGGAGAAGATAATGACAATCATTGCTCGGTCGCTCCTCTTTGAAGTGGAAATTTTTCCACCTTACTCTAATTATGATCCTGACAAAGAATCACGATTTTATTAGTACCTTTCTTCTCCGTTCCACCTTTGTCATCTTGTTTGCTTACCCTCTTATAGTTAATTACCTTATAATTTAATAGTACTTAAGAATTATGGATGTAGTTTTGTTATTAAAATTAATAATAAATAGTCTTGACTTGTTATTTTGAACACGAACAAACTGTTAGCTTTAAATATAAATATCCAAAACGAGATATCATGTAAATAAAATTAATCAAATATGAACAACAAGGGAATATTTCCTAAAAAGGAACGAAAAGTCAAACAAAGTTAGAATACAATAGATTTATGTATTTACTAAATGTTTTTCTAAATTTAACTTACTTTTATTTATTAACTTTACTATTGCATCTTTGGTTTGTGATAGATAAATTAGTTTTATAGTTTAAAATTGTATTATTAATTGCGTCTTCCGAATTTATTTTGAAATTTATTAATGAGTTCTAGATAATTATTGTAACCTCAGAGGAATATAAAAACGAAATTCTTCTTTTAACTATTATCTTTTAAATCCTGATATCCTGATAGTGTACTAAAACAAGATATATTTCATTACTCTGTAGTATGTAAAGTTAATCCAACACATTTCAATGGAGACCGTAATTAGCAATGCAATTTAAGACGGCTCGATGTTGACATAACCAGATAGAACTCGGTCAACATTTACGCTGAAACACGAGGGTCAACCGTGACAACTAATGATTCGCATCTAAACTTCTCCTTACTAATAGTTTAGTTTTAACTTAACGAGACGGTACACATTGCAGACATTGGCAACACTAAAAGAAGAATTTATTAAGTTTTCAGCACTATCTTCCCTATTACTCTATTAAATAGAAAATATATTACAACTACATGTAAAAAATAATAAACAGTGTTAGAAATAGAATGTAAAGCGTTTTAAAACTATTACTACCCTAATATCCTATTACTTTCAGTAAAAGGAAGTCAAATATTCAACTTACTTTTTTCTCCATTTGTTAGGAAAACGTTCTAAACGGCTATATATTTAATCCTCCATTGCCAAGAAAAAGTGATTTAAACTTTTTTTAAACACACGTGTAATTAAAATTACTTAAATAGAACCATAACTATTTTATTTCTTAATTTTAACTTCTTCTCTACTATTTGTTTTTATAATTCCGGTCATAAATCCGTTTTCTGTGTTTGTTATTCGATACTTCTATCCCTACCATATTTTTTATCCGGTTGAGTGCATTTTTGCCGTTCGTTTTACGTAACAAATAATCCGAAATTTTCATTTTGTATATAAAAGTTTTACTCTAGCTAAAAAATTACAATTTCAAAATTGTAATTCATATGATGAACATCTCTAAAATACATAATCTAATAACATGAGTCGTTACAGATATATGTTTGATAAATTATTAATACCTACTTGTTAATACCTAATAGTAATAATGAGTGGTAGACAGAAATAAAATAGATTTTCCTTACAAAGTATACAACATATACTATTTGATCATTGTAAATAACCAACTGGTATAAAATGTTTTAAATACATCACTTAACTAAAAATACATTAAAACAATTATGGTGATGCATGGCTTACATTTATTTTCTTCTTATATATGTATACACACACATATATATATATGCACGTATATACAAGCATTTATGTAGCTATGTTGTCAATGTGAAAAAATAATTGAATCAATGCTCAATATCGTATTAAGACATCAAAGAGGAACATATTTATCATATTTTTATTTATATCTGATATCAAAACCTTGATCTCTGCAAGACTACTTTAACGTTAGATTTAATATAATAAGCAAGTTTAAAATTAGTTCTAAGAAATATTTATATAGTCCGGGGTGAGAATTGATCTAAGTGTTTAACAGACCGAAACTTATACCGATAAGCCAATTTTATTTAATAACAATACGGCTTACTGATTTTATTGAGCAGTTGAGTAGAAAATTGCAAAGAATAAGACTGATTTTTACAATATAATATTTAATGAACTGTGTAATATTTTGTTGGCTATTGAATGATAAGAAATTGTTCAATTTTATTAAAGAAAATAATATTTTACAATAAATGAATAAATCGTGCATAAATGATCTATATTTATCAAATTACCTTTATTGACAATTTGAAACTTTGTTATAATGGCATACCCTCAGAGAGAAAATTGTGTTATCCCTATACAAGTATATATTATTACGTAACAGATATGGTAAGTGAAACTGTTTGGTAATCATAAAATAAGATCGGTGTTTATTTTTACAAGATGTAAAAGAATTATTAAAAGGAATTATTTACTCTATTATGAGAACTTTGACGAAAATATGTTAGTGTCTATTCGAATACTAAATATGGTTGTCATTTAAAATGATTCGTTTAAGAATTTATAAAGAAATTTTTCCTTTTAGTAGGGTTTTATCTGCAATACTTAGGTATGTATATTTTTGATTAGTCCTTTTTACTATAAGTAAAGTATCCTTAAAGGGATATAAAGTTAATTATTAAATATATGTAACCAAACTATTTATGTGTAAAATTAATTAAGGTTAGTGTTTTCTAAGGCTTTCACAAGTACTACACATTGAAATAAAACTATTTTTACGGATTTTTAGTCGCGTATATTGCATTAAATGTTAAATTTACATTCGCATAGGCGTACATCGAAGTCTGCAGTGTGTGAACATACCATAGACAAGCCCAATCATTATATAAGATTTGATAACCCTAAAATCCTCGCTAATGAACAACGTTACATTCCAAGAATGGTCATAAGGCTATTGAAATTAAAAAACATCTTAATTTTATTAGAGAAGATGGTTGGAGATTATCTAACACCTGGGACCCACTTTTTAAAAATATAAAATCCCATTTCTGTGACCGCACTGTAAGCCCTCAAGATACTGTTAGTGCGTTTTGTGTGACTCCTGAACTGTACGCCCGGAGGCTTTGAAACCGTTGGAGGTATATATGTTGATATTATATTATTATTATTATCTTTATCTGTTTCTTTGATATGAGATAAATACAAAAAATCTTTTAAGATAAATGTTATTTGTAATAACTTTATCGTATGATTTCCATCGGCACAGAGTTCAACAATATGTTACTTTATAAGTCTTTAGCAATATAGTTTCTCTAATTAGTTTATAAACTTATTAACACGAGTGTGGACTGAAAATTCACACAAAACTTTCCTGAATTAGTCACATGCTATCTTAATAATGTATAGACGTATTATGGTCCGTTCAGTAACCATATATATCGTTTCACAGAAGATTTATTTCATAATAAGTATACATTAAAAAAAATATTTACGAGTTTGTTTCACTTTGTCGATAAGATACCAGAATTTATCCTGTTTTATACGTGTAACGCCCATACGTTACACTTTCGGAACTTTAGTTCAAAACTACCCACTTTGAATTTTTTTTTTTTTAAAAACATATGACAAAAAGAAATATTTATTTAATTACAAAAAATACCAAAAAGAAAACGTTAAAGTGTTCCTTATAAGTCTGGGATAGATTTAAATACATTTTGATACGTTTTTGTTACAGGTTTGATTTTGCATAAAAAGCCGATAGCAAAACCGTGTTTGAAAGTATTGAATAAGAATTGGAGCGGTGATAGTGATGTGACACTACAGTGCTATTGGGGGAAATTTATAATACACAAGAGAGCAACCGAGCTTGGTTTCATGCAATTGGTGCCTTTATTGATGTCTATTTAAGAGAAGTTCACACATACATTTTTCGAAAAAGTTAACAAAAAAATTATCAACGTAACATAAGTATTAATGTTTAACTTTGTAAAGGGTCCATTATTGTAGAATTAAAATATTAATTTTAAACATTAATAGATACATTTTATAGATCTATGAAATAATTATGAATATTTTGTTTTGCAGTAATTCCGTTACTTCATAAATCTATACTTTCATATCCGTTATTATCGTAAAGGGCGTTTTCAGTCACTCATTATAGTTAAAATTAAAGTTATTTAGTTATTGGCTAAATAATACAAAGTACCTACTCGGTAGATTTAATAAGTGTTTATGTTTATCTGGTCATCAATATTTTTGCGTTCTGTATGTTAATTTAAAAAGTTAAAAGTCCTGTCTTTAAATGAATTCGAGGATCAATAAGGAAGAACATTCCAATATAAACTCAAAGTATTATGCAAATAGCGCATTTATTAATGGCGTGCTGAAATTTATTTAATCACCAAATGTCGTGAGAAAGAGGAGAATGTATGTCTTTGTTTTAAGAAGTACTATCCCACAAAAATATTATGACTTCAAATAATTGTAAGATTGGTAACTATAACATGAGCAGTGCAATATTAGCTGAAATCAAGTCATGTAATTTTATATTAAAAAAATGGGATCATTAAAAATAAAAGATATTTATAAAATAACAAGTTTCATAAATCTAAGACTTTATTGCACTACTGTTACCTGACAAATACACTAAGAAACCTTTTAGAATGCAGTGACCTCACTAACTGAGAAGTAGGTAAGGGCTTTCACTACGAGTATTGACATAAATTCCAGCCCTTAGGTTGTAAGTCGTCCGTTAGAGATTGTGAAAGAGGTCAGTATAATTTAGGTGCGCAAATTTTTATACACTTTCACGTAGATAACACACTTTCGTACCAGTTACTTATTAAACATCTTTAAACTTATAATTATTGATTTTAAACTTTGGTATGTTGTATATTTTGTTAGAAATCAATACTTCTAAAATTCTGGTCAGGTCATACGTCTAAAATTCAAAACTTTGTTAAAATTCACTCTGTAATGACTGATGTTATTAGGTTAGGCATATTATTATTTTTACATATTATATATACTATTAAACCTAATTCCAACAACCCATTATGGAATCTGAGAAACAGCACTTCCAATATTGTTTCTTTTTTTTAAATTACTGTAATATTGGGTATAAAATATTCAGTATAATGTTACCTACAGAGGCTTCATAGATTTAGAAATTATGTTAATAGATACAAATAAAACTACATTCGTATAGTATTTTTAGATATGGACATATTTAAACAAAGAAATAAATCTACAGCTTTATAAATTTTATTATTATAGATGAATAATGCGCTTTCTGATAAATAGTTCCTAAAACATATGTAATCTCTAAAAGCTAATGTCAGTTATTGACATAAGAACAAATACGAAAGAGCATAAGCTATTTTATCGTAAAAGGTAAATAAATAAAAAGTTAAAATAAATGTATTACATAATTCTATTTAACCGCCTAATTTAACCGCCCCGTTGGTCGAGTGGTTAGCGCAGACGCCTAACGTGTCACGGCGCAATGGGGCTCGGGTTCGATTCCCGGCGGGAGACAGGCATTTATGTGATGAGCATAGATGTCTGTGTTTCTGGGTTTGGTCGTTTATTAAATATATTCTCAGTATTTATATGTGTATTTCTATGTATTTGTATCGTTGTCTAACACCCTTAACACAAGCAAATAATTTGCTTACTTAGGGGTTAGATCAATGTGTGTAATTTGTCCTGATATTATTATTATTATTATTATTATTCTTTTTAATACATTTAAATAAATTAAAAGATCGACTTGAGGTAAAGATCGGCCAATGATAAAGAAGAAAAGTTTTCTCAAGAGTCCAAAAAGATTCCAAGAAATTTTAAATATTTTAAACTAAATAACAGCTATCTTCTACTTCCAAATGCAACTGTACGTACATAAAGTTTAATATATTATGTAATTACAAAAGGCGGTGCAAAATCTTTAACGTTAAGTTTACCGCAGATAGTTAATTATTTACAAAAACTTACAACTAGAATAAGGTTTACACATTGTAAAAATATCTCTGATCGTAATAGTAATTGCTATTTTATTTATTTTTTAAAATGAAAACAATTTACAAGCTTTAATGAAATCCAATTTTAAGTTATGATATTGAAATAAGTTAAAAGACAATGGTCGAGATATAGAGTGGTATACATTCAGAAATGATTTGAAATTTGTTTCAAGTAGGGTTTAATTTTAATAATTTTGAACGTTGCGAACAATTCGCATATTTTAGTTAAACATAATGTCTTTCTGTTTGAGAGGTATAATGTTTTTTGAGCGAGAGTAATCTTAATAGTTTTGACAAACTTATCTGGGTAAGGGAACGTAAGTTTTAAGATAATTGACACAGAAAGGGACTTTCGTTTTCTTTAAACAAATGTGCAGTTATTTTTTTCTGTATTTATTTACTCTGTAGAGTTTATATATTATATAGGTTTAAGATCTTGTTACATATTAGTGTTTATTTCATGATGCTGTAAACTCTTATACAATTGTCGGTATATTATATGTATAAAATATATAGGTTTCTTAAATTATGGCTATGAAACATTTTGTGAAGATTTGCAAATTAGTTAAAAAATATGTGCCAAAAATAAATGTTTTTGAAAAAAAAAAGTTAACTAATCATAGGTAGAAGATAAAGATTTGAATCGCTGCAACTAATAAGGTTGAATTCCTCAAAGTTAGTTAGTTTAGTTGTCGCTTGAGAGAGAATCGAGTTTACGCTGTTAAATATACTTCGTAGATTACTTGAATAGTTGGATACAGTATCAAAGTTTAGTACTATTATGCAGTTTGGAATTAGAAAACAAGCTCAAATAACTTACTTAGAGACTAACTTACTTAGCCATGACCTGAAGTACTATAAGCAAGCAAAGAAATAAATTAACTTAAGAAGATTAGTAAGCGTATTATTACTTATATTATAGAAAAGTCTAGCCAAAATTTAAAAATAGTTTTCTTCTTAATAGTAAGTACACACGTCACTACCAAATATATAATGTTCGCGTATTTACAGGCTTTAAGAAATACTATTATAACATATTTTTTTTCAGCCAAGAATGCTAAAAAACCTTTCCAAGTACACAGGTCATTAGAATGAAACAATTTGTGCAGGATCTTTAAGTCTTGAAAATTATCCAAGACACAATACATTATTGATACACTTTAGTTACTACAATCCTATTTTTTGAAATTCAATTCCAATAAAAATATAGATGAAATGGTAATAAATTGTTTTTTCTAATATAAAAGTGCGTTCTTAATCAGATCGCTAAAAAAACTTTAATATTTATGGCCATAGAAGTTATTATTCATGTTATTAGTTATAATTAATGGGATTTGAAATTGGACGCTTTTGAACAATTAACGAGAAAAAGCAATTAAATTTGGTACCTCATTTATGAGAGGCTCTATATTTATAAATGTCTGTCGATCGGTTATCTTTTGGTCTTTTGTTCCTGAGCGAAAAGAAAACCTAAGTATTTCATTATATAACTAAAATGAATATTATTCACCATTTATACATTTTTTTATAATGATTTTCTTACAATCATTCATTAATTACCGGACCGCTTAAAACTAGAAGCTTTTGGTAATAAATTTATTCAGTGAAATGGCGACCAAACTTTTTAAAGTCGGTATTTATTATTTCATGTTTCTAGTTCCAAATTATTAAGTCTCCACCATTTTTTCTTATCATTTTGGATTTTCTTTGACAAAATAACTTTATTTTATTATTAAAATCTATTAATTTGATATAAACAGCATTAAAAAAATACATGTAATTCATGTTACGTCTGCTGTCTTACGATTAAACTAAAATAAAAACGATCAATGATTAAACTAAAATAAAAACAAATGTTAACTGGACTTGTCTATTGAATTTATAATTTTTGTAAGAACATGCACTCGACACATTCGTATCAAAATTAAAACGTTTAGAAAAGATTTGTTTTAGATTTATTTACTTTGTTATTGTGTAATATTGTGTGGGAGCTGTTAACATATCGCTCACTATGATATCAGCTGAAATCTGAAGATACAGATCGAATATTTTACTATAAAGTGAAATATTTGGTTCATATTCAATAATAAAATACGCTGAATTTCGTGAATGATGCGCTTCATAAGGTTTGTTCTTTAATTGTGTATTTAATATGGGATGGACAAAAGAGTAATGTTTTACTACTGAAATATAGCGAATAGGATAACTGTCTTAAATTAATATCACCACCTAAATATTTTCTTTCAAATTGGTAAAATATTTCGTCGTTGGTTCTGTTGTAACGTTAATAGTAAAATGTACATCTAAATACTATGTTCGATATTTTAGATTTTGGTAGTTTTATTGATAACATTGCTTTTAAGGGACTGAATCACTGACTGACTGAGTGAATTAATGAATGATTAAAACTCGTCCTGTGAAAGACAGTTAATTGTATTTTACTGTTAACGCTACATACTATTCTGTTTTACCAACCAGGGTTGTAACATTAAAATTTAATAACAAAAAATTATGAAAAAATGGCATGAATTAATTCGTTATTCGTTTTGTGTATAGTTAGACTTAAATTAAAAAGCAAGATTTAAATCTAAAGAAATGCCAGAGCTATAATTACTTTTTTTTTTTTTTTTTTTATCGTCATTAATCCTCATGGATACACACCTCCATCCAGGGGATGATGGAAGTGGTTATGTGAGACTCCTACTCACTACACTGACGGTTGCCGCCGCCGTCATAATGGGACACCACGGGATCGCTTTCGCACTCACCGCGATGCCCCGACGTGATTCACGGAGAGGGCACACCGCAACGAGGAGCACCCATCCCTTTTTCGCAGACTTGATAGATTGTGGAGGGATCCCCTTCCCCCCACCCAGGCCTGCTGCCTCTGAAGGGGGCCGAGACCCCCTTCTGGCCGGACTCGGTCTCAGGGAATCTGGTGCAAAACCCACCCGACTCGACCATCATCGAACGTGCCCAGCCCCATCGCGGTAGTCTCCCCGAGAGGAGATCACCGGTCAGGCCCTCTAGGAGAGCAGACTCTCGATACGACCCAGCGGGCTCAGCGGTACTGGTCAAGCCGCGAGCCACGCGTCGGGCCGCACTAAAGGCAGAGGACCCAACGTCGAACCCGACAAGTCGGGAACCCACCACGCCCAGATCAACCATCGCCAAGCGCAACCGTGGCATCGCACTCAGCAACGATCAACCTAGGCAACGTCTCGGACCGTCTCCCCACCAAGCAATGTTCTGTCAATGCTTGGTAAGAAGAGGTCCAGACCCCTAAACGACGCAGACAGCCTCCTCCTCAGCAAGAAAGAGACCGCCGCGCATCCCTCCCTATACAGCTACGGGACCCCTCCACAGTCCACTCTGCTAATCAGAGAAGTACCAGGAGCGATCCCGCGGCTAGCCCCGGCAAAGAGGGCCTGCGCCCTCTCACCCTCGACACCCAGGCCAACTTTCCACCAAAGAAGGCCGATGGAAAGAGGCCCGAGCCCTCCCCCCCGATGGCAGGCCACCCCAAAAGGT
This sequence comes from Napeogenes sylphis, assembly GCA_959347405.1. Taxonomy (NCBI): domain Eukaryota; kingdom Metazoa; phylum Arthropoda; class Insecta; order Lepidoptera; family Nymphalidae; genus Napeogenes; species Napeogenes sylphis. Next base: position 19,334,148 of record OY365788.1, on the reverse strand, counting down.
AACTCGCCCTGGCCAGCCATGTACCGGGCACAAACCCCCATGACCGACCCCCACCGCGCCGGGTACTAGCCAACGGGAGAACCCGAAGGTTCTCAGTAACCGTTGTTGCCCAGGGAGCACCAGTTCGCCCCCCAGAGCTATAATTACTATAAATTTATACTTTTTAAGCTTATTTAAATAAATTTTATGTGTTTTTCTGCTTCCGAAACCAATGTTATTGTTTTTGTTACTACAAGACACTTTTGATTAATTCTCTGTTAAAAATGTTAATCTATTTTTAAAATTAATTATAACTTAGATGGCGATATCATAAGAACAATATAAGTTTCTAATAAATTAAGTTTTTGTTAGATTCATTAATCCTATTGGTCATCACAACAACGCAGGCCCGAAAAAATCTTTAATGTAGTAAGTAATAAAGAAGTTTATGATATAAAATATATTATCGAGATAAGAATCGGGCTCTCGAGTTTCAGACAAAAAATTCTATGGGAAATTCCTAGGAAAATAATAATTTAGGAGATGGAATTTCATGACATTCAAAATCTCATGTGAAATAATAGCATTAGGTATGGAATAGAGAAATGAAAATAAAAACCTCGTAATGTTAGGTTTTATTAACTACTCATATTATTCTTATACACGTACAAGTGTGTTGTACATGTACATGTGTGCTGTACATGTGTGCTATACATGTGTCTTGTTCATGAGTGCTGTAGGAAAATGGTTTGTTTTCTCGAACATAATAAACATGTAAGGGTTTCGAGCTCATCGGCTATTTCTAAATTAAAGAAAATTTCAATACATTACTGCTTTCAGATATTATATCCTGCAATATTTAAAATGTAGCATATCTGGAAAATCTCATAGACAATACCTATTTCAAAAAAACCTGACAAACACTAATGTATATTCTTTAACTGTTTGTTTTAATAGAATACTTTTTATCTAAAAGTATTGAAGAAATACATTAAGGTCAGTATACATTCCATAAATAAAGAGAGCGAAAAATATATTTCAGAAGAGATAAAAAGAGAGTATTTAAAAATAAATTACAATAACTAAAGAAAAAGAACAAATAACAAGTCATCTCCGAGTATAAATTTGATTCAATCTTTCGTAAGACTTAAATGATTTTTCATTTAGGTACCTACTTATTTTTCTCTCATGTTTAATTTAAGAAAACAGGATATTCTAGTATTGAATTTTTACTTCCTTCTAATTTAATTATATTTTAAACTAATAAACGCATTATTTGTAGTACATGTTAGTGTATTAGCATAAGTGATCGGTTCGAGTGCGGGGTTCACGGGAGTGTCAAACGAATGCTAATAGTACTCGGAGCCAATTGCGACAGAGTTAATATTGGTTAGGAAATGAACCTCACCTTCACAATATCTAATTACCAATAGATACCTATCGATTCGTGTTCAGTTCAATTATTTTGAAGAATTTGTAGAAAAACACCTATGACCTTAATCAGTTTATTTTAAAACACCGTTGCCAAACTTTGACTACATATTCAATACCAGATTATAAACTAAGAAGTTGTATTATTCAAATTCGTGATTTTAGATATTATGTAGGTTTTTAGTTTTTCTTAACATGGACCTGTTTAATTCATTCTTACGATGAAAATACAAACTAAATGTCCTGGTAGTTACTAGCTAATCCAGAGATTGCTGGCGCTATATTTTACTGGTTAGAACAGAAGAAATATATATTAGTATGAATAACTGTCACAAATATTACAAGGTCTTTTAATCACAAGTGAAAAAAATCTGTGTTACTAATCCAGTTCAGATTGCCTGTGTGTAATTTTAATGATACTATTTGTATTATACAACACTACAGACAATGCTATAAGATAATTTAGAGAAATGCGTGTATGTTTGTCTGTAATCGATAATCTTCGAAAACAGGAAACTTTGTGACTTTGTGGTTAGATTCTTAAACTCAAAACTAAGATATTTAAATTAAAAATGCATGTAATAATTAGTGTTGGCGGGTTTTTTTAAGCTTTTGTCACATAAATTGTTTAGCAATACATACATTATTTACTTAGTGGCCTTCTTCTTTATAGATATTACGATTTGGTTTATTAAACTAAACTGCTAGGATTTTTTCTTCAAACTATTATTCTATCAACAATCTATCTATAACTACTACCTTCTCATTAATCTTTAAAAATATTTTTTTTACAATGCCAGATGCTATATAATAATTCTCTTTGGATTGTAATACTAATTATATCTAACTATTAAATAAATAACTTACAAAAGATTACACGTACACAGAAATTTGTTGCTTTAATGATTTTATAACAATATTTATAAAATTATCAATATTAACAAAAGTATATACTGAATCCAATTTAAATAAATTTATTAATCATCTCACATGTAACAATAATGAAGCATATCAGGTTAACCACATGTATATTAATTTTGCAAAGGCGTTTAATAAGACTACATTATTATTAAACTGCTTTCTGGTTAAAATTAGTATACATCGCAATCTACTAGCACTACTAGGATACTACTAGTTAGGGGCTTGAGGGATTTGTTAACGATTTATAACTCAAGGGTACCTCAGGGTTCTTGTATCGGTGCTTTTCTTTTTGATTTATTCATCAACGATGTAAATGTTTCCTGATTATTCACTTTTTCTCTTTAATGATTTCTATACTTTAAAAAAAACGAATGATTTATGATCTTATGTCAATTTTATCGATATAGTAATGAACTTAATAAATGCATATTAAAAAAAAAATCTCAACAACATAAAATAGATTTCTTAGTATACTGCTCGATTGATAATAATAGAAAAAAAAAATTCAATTTTGTATATTTTGCTCATGTTTGACCTAGTTTTTAAAATATTGCTAAAAGAATCAATACTGTACTGATTGTAAGTTAATGAACTTAATTATGAAACAAGCGTTTCATCGAACATTTAAACATTGTTAGATTAATTTCGTTTAAAATTTAAAAAAAAAACATCGAGCAGAATAAAAGCAGTAAATATAAAGAATTTTAAATTTTAAGTAAAGTTAGTTTATCAAACTTGTCAGTTTAATAATCTATACATATATCATTAAGGTAACGAAAATGGTAAGTCTGCTACTTACGGATAAATATTTTGGGATATATTCTCTGACCCGTTCTGATAGTAATTTATGCGGAACAAGCTGTTGCCGCCGCACCAGGGTCGGACGTATTTAGATGTCCCTCGGGTGTATGATTTATTGGATATAACACAATTTCTAAATTCAGTATGAGACCTGTATTGTTATGAAAAATAATCTTGATTCATTGATTTATTATATAACAAGTGAGGATAAACTGTTTTTCGTTAAGCCGATAATTTTATTTATATAATAATGGGAGATGGTTTCAGGTATGTATTGCTAGGGTTAACTTTTTTTTTTTTTTTTTTTTTTTATATAATCAAGGGCAATGCTTGACTACATTCCACCTGATGGTAAGTGGAATGCAGTCTAAGGTGGTAAGGCGCATTACCCTAGCAGCCTATTCACTCTTCTCTTGAATTTATCCACATTGTATTCTTTCGGAAATACCGACGCAGGCAAGCTATTCCAATCCTTTGCTGTACGCAGTAAAAAAGACGAAGCAAAGCGCTTCGTTCGGACAGGTGGAATGTCCACAACAAAAGGATGGATTCCTGCCGTGCGTCGGAAAGTCCGATGATGGAAGGGGGCCGGGGGAATTAGATCGTGTAATTCCTGCGCACACTCACCAAAATATATCCTATAGAATACTGAGAGGCTAGCAATTCTACGCCTGTGTTCAAGGCTTTGGAGGTCGGCTTCAACCAACTCAGGATCTCCTATGAGCCTCATTGCTCGCCTCTCAATTGAGTCCAGAACCGCAAGATGAGACTTTGCGGCACCAGCAAATATGTGGCCACAGTACTCTACACACGACCGGATCTGTGCTTTGTATAAAACAAGAAGCTGTCCCGGTGTAAAGTACTGCCGAACCTTCGCAAGAACGGCAAGCTTTGCTGCTGCTGCTCTAGCTCTGGACTCAATGAACCGACCAAAGTTGAGGTTCGAGGAAATCTCTAAGCCTAACAACTGAAGCCGGTCACTGTATTCCAAGGATACATTCCGGAAAGTAGGAGCCAAGGTGAAAGGGCTCCTTTTGGCGGTGAACAGACACGTCTGCGTTTTGGTGGCGTTGAATTTGACAAGATTGGCATTGCTCCATGCGGAGACTGCCTGAAGTTTGTCATTCAAACGCTGCACCATGGCTTCTCTTTCAGACTGTACTTGATCTCGACTAGCCCGAGTACTCGGCAGATATCTTTCTACAACTGTGCTGTCGTCTGCGTACCCATAGATACCGGGCTTCAACAGATCGTTAATGTGCAGCAGAAAAAGAGTTGCAGAAAGAACGGACCCCTGAGGCACTCCGGCATTTATTGTCAAGGATTCCGAGGAACATCCATCGACAACTACTCGGAGAGATCTCTGGCTCAGAAAGTCCGTTACCCAGCCGATCAGACCAGGAGATATACCGTACGCTGAAAGCTTGCTTATAAGGCTCGCATGCCAGACCCTGTCAAATGCCCTCGAGACGTCCAGAGAGACGGCGACCGCTTCTCCGTTCTTCTCGATGGCCTCGCCTAAAATGTGTGTAGCATACACTAGGAGGTCCCCAGTAGACCTATTACGGCGAAACCCGTATTGTCGGTCACTGAGGAGATCGTTACCTTCTAGGTATGCTAGTAGGCGCGAGTTCAATACACGCTCCATAATCTTGCAGAGTATGGAGGTGATTGAAATCGGTCTGTAATTGACAGGGTCGGCACGGCTGCCTTTTTTGGGCACGGGTTGCACATTAGCAAGCTTCCAGGATTTCGGCACTATTCCAGTCATGAAAGAGAGACGATACAGACGTGTCAGTACAGGAGACAACTCAGCTGCGCATGTCTTGAGCAGAATGGCTGGTATACCATCAGGACCACTGGCTTTATTCACATCTAAACGACACAATAATCTCCATACCTCTTTGTTAGTGATGCGGATTTCAGGCATCGAAATACCGCAGTGAGGAAGATGTGCTGGAGAAGCATTGCCAGTGTCTAGATGCGAATTATCAGCAAACAGAGAAGCAAATACATTCGCTTTCTCTGTTGCTGTGTGGGCCAGGGATCCATCCGGCTTCAGCAGAGCAGGCAGTGAGGGTTGGCAGAAATTCGACTCGATCGCTTTCGCAAGAGACCAGAAAGCTCGACTGCCAGTTGGTCTGGCAGAGAGCTTTTCGCCATTCTTAGCGATTCGATCGAGACGAGCCTTCCGCAATGCCTTTTTGTAGGACTTGGCAGCTAGGTTAAAGGCTCTCTTCTTTGTACTTACATCCGGAGTTTTGCGGCTTCGAGCATCAGCCCAAATGAGGTATGCCGAATGTTTTCGGTCTTGAGCATGACCACATTCGGCATTAAACCATGGGCGAGCTTTGCCACCGACGGGAACCTCAGCAGAAGGAATAAAATACTCCATTGCCTGATGCACCACATCGGTTATAGCATCCGCGCAACTCGACGGATCCAAAGAAGAGAAGCAGACCTGCCGCCAAGGATAAGATGCAAAGAAGTGCCGCATCTCATCCCAATCTGCTGACTTGTATTTCCATACTCGCCTAACACCATGTGGTTCGAGAGCTGGTGGGGAATATGTAAACACAGATTTCACCAGACAGTGATCGGAGGTTCCCAAGGGGGAGGTGACCTCAACACGATACCTGTCCGGATCAGTTGTCAGCAGAAGGTCCAGGCAATTGGCTGTATGGCCTACCACATCTGGTACCCTTGTCGCTTGCCTCACCAGCTGAAAGAGGTCCAAGGACAACGCAAAGTTCCGCGCTTCTCTTCCAGCATGGTCGGTTTGATTTGATTGATTAACTTTGATTAATATATATCAATTTTAACAAACCTACTACACAAACAGGTGTCTTATTATAATAAGAAAAACCTTAATTCAAAACTTTCTATTTGCAAAATAAATTTAAATACTAGGCCATTGTATCCATTTCCAATGTATCCATTTTAAAACATTAAAATAAACATTTTAACTAAAGTTAGTGTAGCTAAAAGTAATTGTTTTATAATTTGGTTCAACAATTGGCCATTTTCACAAATGATGATGGGCTGAACAAAGAACAGAGTGTCAAGATAACACAGTTATTTTTTAATGGAATAAAAATGAGTTGTGATTATAACAACAGAGTGATCATAAGAAGTTTACTTACTTACTCTTTAAGAAGTAATTAATGTTTTTCCAATATCTTACCAACCTTAGCGGTTTGTTGCAACTTTTGATTCACAGAATTTCCTAAGAACTTTAAGTGCTATTTCGAAAAGTTTGAGTTAAATGTTCCAAAGGTAGTTAAGTGTCGGTTCAGTGTAATTTAGCGAGAGAGTCATTAGTGACGCAAGCTTATAGTTGTCTTAAGAATGTATTTAAATTTTAAAATTTGTAGCTGTGTTTTTTATCTATATATTGAATTAGCAAATAAGCTATTGTCATAACATTTTTACAAAAAGTGACGGATACTGATAATACCAAAATAAAAGCTACACGACTGTAAAATTGAGGTTAAGAATGTATAAACTTTACTACGCCGGTATTCTTCTTGATGCATTAAGCTTTCTGTATGTGAATGACATCTGTCAGTAGGTAAATGACATCTGCTAGGTTTCCTTGAAAATCTTTACAAATGCTACTAAATAATTCATTTTGGTAGTGAGATCCTAAGAGCATTATTTTGTACTGCATTGTTAGAAGTATTGATTTGGATTTAAATAAATATAAAAGATTGTGATCGTGATTCAATTGTACGGACTCTTTTATATATATTGCAAAAATAATTATCTCGTTATAAATAAATATATATAAATTAAAAATTTTGGGGTTAAGAATATACGCTTCATATAAATTAGATAAGATAAGTGTACCTTGATTTATTATAAATGTACAAAATAAATTTTCAATTACGATATTCGTAATATAACGTCTAGAGCCATCTTAAAACCGAAGCAAGTTGAGAAAGTTTTTTGCTTGATTAAGTCTTTGCATCTAACTGGACGAGCGTTTTGTCATTATTGAAAATAAAAGTGATTTAAATATATATTATTATCCTTCATTTGCTTTTAAATTATTCAACTATAACTGCGTACACTCTTGTAAAGAATTAGTTAGTACATAGCAGTTCTTCACAAGATCTATATATCTTGAAGAGTGCATTGAATTTGCTATAATTTATGCATTTTATAATTATATTTATTTTAAATAATTTTTGGGTAATAAAACAATTATTTACATTTTTTTAAGAGGGAGGTATCCCCTGTTATAGTGGTAATAAAAATTAAGTTAAATTAAAAGTTTGAAAAATAGGCTTATAATTATTTATAAAATATTTAGATGCTGAAGAATTTGTGATAAGATCTATATCCTAAACTAGTAGTGGCATCTGGCATAACTACCACGTCAGTGGTAAAGTATATGACCAGCTGTATGCTGCTGATGAGAGGATCATTCAGTCGAATAGCCATCCAATTGCCGTAGTCCGTAGCAGACTCGCCAAGTCTACAGCGTAGCAGTCTTATAAAAGCTACGTATCTACAAATATGCAGAATGCAGTTACTAATATTATGCCTCATATATATTTATGTTGGTTACGTTATGTAAACTTACCTTGTGTCAGACGTATTGCACATAGCCAACGTGTTTAAATGTTACTTCAAGATTATAAATGAAAAAAATAATAAAAAAATATCTTAATATGGATTCGTTACGGCTTTAATCTCGAGATCTTTAATAATACATTTTGTACGTTTGCATTGTACATAAAAAGTGTGTTTTAATTTTTATTATATGTATAAACATACTCCACTATATAGTCGTAAATCCTACCTTTAATCATTTGTAAAACATCAAACTTTAGCAGTTCTTTTTGCTTGAAAACAATTTACTAATTTGGACGCAAGAACTAGAGTATAATTTTATCCAAACAGAAATACTCTATGGAAATTATTAAAATTTTTTCCAGGTCAAAACATGTTGTGATATCAAGGATGGACCAAGTTTCTGTTGTGGTTACTTTCCAGCTGACCAGCAGCTGGTTCTTACAGACCGTAATACAGCTTAACTAAGCTAGAATGCGGTAAGACTAAAGAGTACTTCGGTTCGTTACTCTTTTTAAGTATCTGGTTAAGTACATTATTTTGCAATTATAAAAATCATGATAAAGGTTATTGCAAAATAATGTACACAACCTAATCATCAACCGCCATAAACAGACCTCGTAGGCATTAACAATAGACCATAAGTTACCCAAACAAATTGTTTGGAGTTTACTGCAAAAGTCTCCGCATAACCGATACTAAGTTCTAAAATCTAGCCTTCTTTTAACGATAAGTTAATCTGCAGCTTTATAATACTATTTATGTATATTTTAATTAATAAATAAGGTATTTATATTTGTTGTTTTTTCAAATATTTGGAAATTTAATCTAAGAAATTATTGTAAAAACAAAGACGACAGAGAAAGAGATATTTTATCATGGAAGTTTCGAATACTTTTAAATACTAATAACTGCTTTTATCTTAAGGGGACTTGAATATTTTTCCTAAATATGTTTCAAATTATTTTGTTATAAATTATTTTAGGTCCGTTTTGTAATACTGTATGTATGTTGTAACCATATCGTTTATTATCATAGCAGTTGAAAGCTGAAGATACAAATCGATTATTCTAGTACAAAGTGAAATATTCGTTTCATATTGAATAACGAAATACGTTGAATTGCGTGAATAATGCGCCTCGTGACGTCTGCTCTTTTATTGGATAACAAAAAAAGAGTAATGTTCTGTGTTTATTGTTTTATGTTTTGTATTTTATAACCAACCAACAAGAAACAAGTACTTTTCCATATATTAATAATAATGATAATACGGGACAAATTATACATATTGATCTAACCCCTAATTAAGCAAATTATTTGCTTGTGTTAAGAATATTAGACAATACATAGAAATACATATTATAAATACTGAGAATATATTTAATAAACGACCAAACCCAAATATACAGACATCTATGCGCATCACATACATTCCTGTCCCTGTCGAGAATCGAACCCGCGCTCCATTGCGTCTCAAAGCGTTAGGCGTCTGCGCTAACCACTTGACAAACGAGGCGGCTTTTATGTTTTAAATTGGTAAAGTTTTTCTTCGGCGGTGAAAAATGTTCATTATTTTAAACTAGGATAGGTCAAATGACAAATGGTTACCTGTAATGCATTAATTCTCAGTTCAGTATTCTTTTGTTAAGAGACTATTTTAAGGTTGACACCCATATAAGAGTAAGGTTCAATTAACAGGGTTGCTTAACAATAAATTTATGCATTTATATGATGTACAAATACAATATGTAAAACCTTTCCATATTAAGTTAGATTTGAGTTATAAATCAAGATTTTTACCTAAAAGACTTGTTTCTACAAGTTTAATTAATCTTATTTTATACTACTATTATTACAACAAAAAAATATCTTTTAACTATTATTTATATTTATTTCTTCCATATTGTGCTCCTTGTCATCTTTCTATATATAAATAAAATCAACTGCTCTATGTATGAAACATTATCACTTGACAAAGACTCAACCGATTTTGTTGTATTCTTAGGATAAGTTTTGGCCTAATGTTTATTTTAAAGAATGCTTTATAAATATTTTTTTTTTAATTTTATATAAAAATCTAAGTAAATAATAAAGCTGTTATTCCAGAAAGCAGATCAAAAGGTAGAAGAGAGCACTGAAGGAAGAAATAAGTTTAAATATAAACCCTATATATTTTTTTATTGCGTTATTAATTAATTCATTAATAAATCGTACACACACAAAGCCGATACGGTGTGATACATAAATAAACACAAAGTTAGCTAATAGTTTATTGACGTTAAAAGCAATACATAGCATACAAGCAATAATACAGTTAGGATTTTAACTAAATTGGTAGATGTATTGAATATAAAACACAAATAGCTCGCTGAAACCTTCAACTAGTATTGGCAATCAAAATACATAGACAGGTTCAATATAGGAGGCAGTTTGATGGAATCAGTAAGGAATAAGGATTGGTTTCCACTATATAAATATTAAAAAAAAAAATTGTTAATACATATGTTAAATATCATCCTTAGTAAATAGAATTCACTGAAACACAAAAAGTGAAGAAAAAATCTCTTGTAACAAAATAAAAGAGGCAGATCAATAAAATAATAATTATTTTTTTCAAAACAAGAGTTGTCATTGATTAATTGACATCTCAAAATCTTGATGGAGCCGGCTATTGAATAAATCACAATCAATGATTTGAATTGAATGAATGATGAATTGAATCAATACAGTAGATATATATTTCACGTTTGCAAAAGAGCAGGACGAGTTACTGCAATCAAATTTTCGTTTTTCCATAATGAATACCGTTTACAAATTTATAATGAGGTTATATTAATATTTATTTATTTAAATAGCTTATTTTATATTTTATAATCACAGACAAACATCTCATTTTATTATGTACCTAAGTAGTAAAACAAAAATAGTTTTATGAAATTATTAACGCCAAGATTATGGTTTCTAGTAATAAAAAAAAATACAGATAAAGGAACATACACTCATCGTCAATAATCCAATAGAGAAAAGTTGTAACATATCCACATTCTTTGATGCATAAAATATGCTCTAGTTTTCATTACTATTATTCACTTTAAAAATGAGTGTTTGTTTGTGATAAGCTTATTACTTTTATGACTTTGATATTGTATTATTTTCATAAAATATCACCTATTAGTACACTCATACAAGCAAAAATCTACATTTCTTTAACTATATTAATTCACATCTATCTAGAGCACTCAAACCAAAAAAAGTTTTCATTATACCTACTGAGTTTGTATAACACCGCAGAATGTGATGTCTAACCAACACATTTCAATGGAGACCGTAATTAGCAATGCAATTTAAGATGGCTGGATGTTGACATAACCAGATAGAACTCGGTCAACATTTACGCTGAAACGCCAGGGTCTACCGTGATTTCCTATATTTTTTATTATTCTCTTCATAAATCGATTGTTTTTTGTTATTAGATTTTTCTTTACCTACTAATTTCTTAACAAGTTTAACATACAATTAATAAACTTAGATATTATATTTTTTTGTGTTAAAGGATTTTAAAAAATGTTTGTTGGTAAACAAGTGTCGTACGACAGCTCTGAAATGTATTTTTACAAATTGACACACCTAATTTACCTCTTTCATAGTCTAATGGAATGCTACTTAGGTTCTACAACCTAGGATTGAATAAATGACATAAATGTCAATAATAAAAGTCTTCACATACTTCTTACTTAGTGAGGTAATTCTAAAATTTTTCTTAGCGTATTGCATACGTCACCGTTCTGCAAAATATTCTTGGATAGTATATCTATTAGTACAAATGAAAATACTTACTACTTAAATTATTATTTATTTTTGGAATGTTTATTTCCATTGAAATAAAAATATTTTTACGGATTTAACTCGCGTATAATGAATTAAATTTTAAATTTACATTTTAAATCTAACCCGACGTTTCGAATGCTTTGCAGCAATCGTGTTCACGGTAAGACGAGATGGAGGTGTCTGTCAGTAAGTCAGTTAATTAGTCATCTACCTCCAACGGTTTCTAAACTTCCGGGTGTACAGTTCAGGGTTCACACAAAACGCTACAGTATATACCATGTGACTTCTATTTTTCTATAGTATACCTATGTATTTCCAAACAAGCAACATTTTATTATTAACTGAAATAAATTATTTGAAAACTAAAAATATGTATCTATTTTACAATTAAAAAAAATAAATAATTCATATAATTTGGTACCTACTATGTATATTAAACAGAGGCATTCTTATAACAAAAAACATATGCCGCCTTCTCACGCCATCTGGTGATAAAATAATTTTAGCAAGCCATTAATGAACTTGCTATTTACATAATAAGTTTGTTTATATATAGTTCAGTATATATTGTCTTCATTGATGGCCAACATTATTTAAAGAGAGGTTTGCTCGGCTTAATTTAAATAAGGACCGTAAAAATCTTGCTCAGAAAAAGTTTTCGTGTGAACTATTTTTTGGTAATTTTTAGCTGTGAAGTACAAAAAAATAACAGAATTACTCTGTGTACAAAACCTTCTTCATTATTCCAAGCAATTGTATTAATGAAGAAATGAACAAATAATTGTAACATACATTTTTCGGTCATTTTATGATAAATCGATTGAAGGCTGTAAATTGTATTTTACAATACTGTTCCAGTTATAAAGTTTAATATTTATTACTTTGTTACTTTCAATATCATCATTTCAACAAAGCCCTATAGTTACGTATTTGATTGTATTCAATCGGAATTGACTGTTACACTTGGGATTTTTTTTTAAAATACCATTCTAAACTCAATTTCATCATCTTCTATCCCGAGCTTATTACGAAAACTTTCACGTTTTCTTCGTGGAAATTTATCAACCGTATACAATAATTCATCATCTTATTACTCTATAATCTATTGTTAATAAAATATAAGTGATTATAATTATGATATCATCATATAAAATATGATTGATGAGTTATTGTATAATATTTAAATAGTGTCGCATCCGAGTCTAGATAGTTTAGTACGGTATGTGTGTTACGTATCAATGGGCATACAATTTTAAAGCCGATGTTTTTTTTTAATTACACATTGTCAAATACATAAACAAACTATATGATATATATATTACTATATGATATTGTCTTTAAACTATTTTTTCTTGTTACCAATAAAAGTTACACTATTATAAAATGACATACATACTTATATATGTATATATACCCTAAGATCCTTACAACCAGAAATATTATGTGACTTAAAATATACTATTTGAAAATATTGGAAGTACTTTCTACAGAAACGTAGCAAAAGCTGATAGGTCTGAACTAATGCTCCAAACATGTGCGGATATCGAGCAGACTAGCAACAAGAGCTAATAGTTTTTATTTTGTAATTTTTAATTGTTTTAGCATTTATTTTACTATTTTGTTTATTTACTTTTTTTGTGTAAGCTTTTATACGACCCTCGGATTTTTTAGTTGCTTAGTTATGTTGTTATTTTTTTATGCCACATGCCATACTTAAACATATGCTATGCTATGATATGTTAAATTAAATGTAGTCTATATTTATAAAGGTACAAATATATGAAGGCATAATTTGTGGAACGAATTTACGGGATGACCAATTTTAGGTAATAAAATAGCCATCGTGTCTTATGAGAAACTTACCTAAAGGATGGGTTGTAATGAATTCTCAGGGTGTAATTAAGTTGTGTTTTTTTCATTTTCTGCATTTGATTTAAGTTTATTTTCCTTAATTTTAAATATTTTAATATTCTTATTACGAAGACGTAATATAAATTATTTTATTTAATGCTTTACTCTTTATACTAAAATAATATTTATTTATAAAATACCAAGAAATAACATAAGCCAAAAACATTTTCAACAAAGAGATTTCGAACTGCAGGTAATGAAAAAAAATTTAATTATAAATTTAAAAAACCGTTGATACAAAAAAGACCTCTAAAAAGTATAAAAATAATCCTATTATGTACTTATTGAAGTCGTTACGTCGGAGGACCGTTGTAAGTACGTTGACGATGGTGTCTATTTTTAACCCCCCACTAAAAAGAGCGGTGTTATAAGTTTGACCTGTCGATATGTGTATCTGTGTATCTGTGTATCTGTCTGTGGCAAATTTCCGGCCAAACGCGTGGACGGATTTGAATGCGGTTTTGTTTAATCGAAAGCTATACTCGTCGAAATGTTTTTTATCTATGTTTGATTGAAATAGAAATAGTCGTCTTCAAGATATTGGCGTTTTATTCGTGCGGGGAAGAGGTTCTTATGCTATAATTAGCTGTTCCTAGCGGTGTCGCCAAAAGGATGAAGGCCAAAAGGTTTTAACACTGACGTACTGAGGTAAAGTACTTTATTAGGGATAGCTGTTGCACGTGACTGCGTCCACGGAGACTGTAAAAATATATTTATATGGCTTATGATCATAGTCATAAAGAATCACGGGCAACAGCTAGTGATAATAAAAATCCCTTCATCATAGTGTTACTAGTGATTGAAAATCATTTTAATTCTAAATGTTAATATTTATTAATATTCATATATATGAAACCTACCTACCTACCCATATGAAAAAGTCTTGAATCATGTTACTTAATAGATTTATAATTTATTACATTGTCGAAACTTTCCCGTGGATCCTTATTTTATTAAATATAATATATATTTCTCTTAATAAATATAATCTTTATACATCATAATATAGATTCTAATGCTAAAAGATTTTTTTAAAAATCGGTCCCGTAGTATCGGAGCCTATTCAATTCAAAGAAACAAACAAATCTTTCCTACTTAAACAATTGAATTTTTTTATTTTTTAATTTTTTTAGGTTCATTTAGTACAATTCAGAAATTAGTAACATAAGTTTAAAAAGCAGAAAAAAAAATTAAATTAAAAATTTAAAAAACCCCCGATACAAAAAGACCTCTAAAAAGAGTAAAAATAATATTTTTATGTACTTATTGAACTCGTTGCGTCGGGGGACCGTTTAATAAAGGAAGAAATTAAAATGCAAGTTAGTTAACAAGTCAAATAAAGAAATTACGATATCGAATCGTATGGTCTAAGTCCTCAATGATTAACTTCGTAATATATACACTATCAACGTACGTACAACGGTCTCCCGACGCAACGAGTTCAATAAGAACATAAAAATATTATTTTTACTCTTTTTAGAGGCCTTTTTGTAACTTACTTGCTTTTTAATTTCTTTCTTTATTAAACGGTTCGTTGATGCAATGACTTCAATAAGTACATAATAGTATTATTTTCATTCTTTATGAAGGTCTTTTTTTTGTTTCAGGAGTATTTAAAATTTTTAATGTATTTTTTTTCTGCTTTTTAAAGTTATGTTACTGGTTTCTTAATTGTACTAAATGCACCTACATACACACAAATTTTCAGTTGTTTAAGTATTTCTATTAATCTATCCTAATAATATAAAGAGGAAGATTTGTTTGTTTGTTTGTTTGAAATGAATAGACTCCGAATCTACTAGACCGATTTAATTATATAATATTTTACCTTTAGAATCCTTAATTATTCCTCCGATGAACATAGGCTCTTTTTAATACGAGATAAATATATATTATTTTTAATAAAATAAGGAGCCGCGTGAAAATTTAGAAAATGTAATAAATTATAAATGTTTTAAGTAAAATGATTCAAGACTTTTTCATGTAGGTATATAATACGAATATTAATAAATATAAACATTTATAGTTAAAATTATTTACAATTACTAATAACACTATGATGAAAAGGGATTTATATTAATTATCACTAGCTGTTGCCCGTGATTCTTTATGACTAAGATCACAAGCCACATGAATATATTTTTAAAGTGTACGTGGACGCAGTCACGGGCAACAGCTATCCGTAATAAAGTACTTTAACTGAGTAAGTAAGTGTAAAAACGTTTTGGTCTTCATAACAAAGCTTTTGTTCGCATATAGCGCGGGCGAAGCCGCTGGGAATAGTTAATTATTGCATAAGAACCTCTCCCCGGCACGAATAAAACATCAATATCTTGGAGACGATTGTTTCTATTTCAGTCAAACAAGGATAAGGAAACATTTCGATAAGCATAGCTTTCGATTAAAAGAAACCTCATTCAAATCCGTCCACGCGTTTGGCCGCAAAATTTGCCACAGACAGATACACAGATCGACAGGTCAAACTTATAACAGCCCTCTTTTTAGTCGGGGGTTAAAATATATTATTGAGTGATTGACGTGACGTATTAAAAAAATATTATTGCTCTTCGTTTGTTTTTAAATTATTCAACTGCAACTTCGTTCACTCTTCTATAGATTAGGGTTTCTGTTCTTACTTCTATAAGATATTACAGATAATAAATATCATCACGTTGTGGAATACACTGGATTTGGTATAAAATCTTTTGTGGTTTTCATATTGTTGGTTTTTTTACGTTACATACATTTTAAGATGTCTTTCATACGAGAGACTAAGTTTTATATCGAAATAATGAAATAAAGACACAATGGTCTGACATAGGTAGTTTACTATAACGTATTAAGTTAAGTATGCTTTAGCGTGTAATTAGTCAAGTATTGAAAATATATATAATGAGGTAGGTTTTATATAATATTATATGTACTTTTTTGTCTTACAAAAAGTCAGTTAAGAACTTTTACATACCCAAAAATATTGATTATTTACTTCGGACCTTTTGGGACCCAAACTGTATTACTTCAAGATTTTTTGAAAATATCTATAAACAAGTATAGCCATCTTAAGTTTATAAAATAAACGAAAACAACATAAAAAATCAACCGATACGGGCATGGATTCGAACCCGCGGCCCTTGGAAATCCGTCCCATCGCTCTACTAATTGAGCTACTGTTTCGAAAAAAAAATGACAATAAAAACGTTTGTATTTAAGACATTACCCTATTTTCATTAAATATCATTGTATAGATTTTGTTAATATATCAGAAATGAAATACTGAAATTAAATAATGTTCATTAGTGTGAACTTATATAAGCATGTTATCCTATCTTTGACAGTTGTTAAATATTATACTAATATTTGAAACGTTAAATAGCAGAATTACAAAAAATATATAGGTATATCTAAAAGCAAGAACAATAATTTACAAAATAATTATAATTATTTCAACCTTAATTGCGACCCAAAATATATTAGAGGTTAGAATATAGGTTTTGTCTTATTTATGAATTAAATAATTAAATGTTGAAGATTCTGTTCGCTCAGACTGTAAATCTGTAGGAATTTAATTAATAGTATTATACTTCAAAGATATAATAATGTTGTATTAGTCATATAATATAGGCGTTTTTAAACTTTTACCTTACGATTATAAATTAAATTATGTTAAGTTTCGTCTTGAAATTTAATCTTATAATTATTTACGTCGTTTATTTAGACATCTTGGAAAAATTCATTAAGTCTTCATAGTGCCTAAATAACGTCTTTAAGTTTTTATTATGTGTATAATAAAGGACATAACTCAATAAACTTCAACAATTTTTCATCTAGGGACTTTAAATATTTTCAGAACATTTTGCTACAAAAAACCAAATAATATTGTGTAATAGCTAGAGTTTTTCCAAACCGAAACCATCTAAAGATGTATAGCGTCAATTAAAAGCATTACTTACCCCCCAGCCCCGAAATAAAAATTATAAAAACCACGAACGAATACGATATCTTTATTAAGAATCCCAACTCTATAGTCACTAACAGTGGATCCAACAAGATTGTAGTGCAGTGTCTATTGTATATCGAAGTTTTGACCAGCGCATTCGTGGTCTACCAGTGGTCTACCAGTCATCACAGGAAGAAGAGAAGCTAAGAGAACTCCAAGTAAGTCCACCCTTACCTTCCATTTTCGTGACGTCGCTTTCTTATTATCTCTACTGGTTTATGATATTCCAACTAGGAAAGAAAAGAAAGAAAAAAAACATTTTTTATATTGCAAATAACATTTATTACTTTAACAGTGTGCTAGTTTAATAAATAAATATAAAAAAATAAAAATATAAAAAGTTTATTCGAAGTGGTGTCCATTGGATGCAAGACAGTCCTTTAAACGTTGAGGTCAGTTATCAATAGAAGCACGCGCTCTTTCCATGGGGAAATTGTTCACTACCAATCGTATGGATTGTTTTAGGGACTCCAAATTATCAGTGCGTTAAGAACAAGTTGTACTTTCTAAAACTGACCATAAATCATAATACAGTGGATTAAGATTAAGATCGGAACTAGACTACGGCCAGTCTTCAGCTCTGATGGAGTCTGAGACGTTCGCTTCCAACCAAGACTGCGTGGACCGAGCTTTATGACCCGGTGCCGAGTCTTGCTGGAAGAACCATACTTGGTTATTGAACATGGTGTTATTAAGGGTCTTAACTACTATATCAAGAATGGTATCTTGGTACACTTGTGTCGATGTTTTGCTACCTTTTTCGCAAAAATATGGTTCAGTCACTCCTTGATAGCTTACACCCCAACAAACCATCACTGAAGTCGAATAATGCCCACTTGCACACTGTTGACTAATTGGGAAGCTTCCTAAGAGCTTTGATCATAAATACGGCCTTTTGGTTGCTAAAATGTTGCTCAATTGTAAGAAAATTCTCCCTTTGCGTACCGCTGCAGTAGTGCTTTCGATTTTACCACCCTATTTATCTTTAATTTATCAGTTAAAAAATTATAATTGTACAATGCATTGGCGCCAAAATGAGAAAACACAATGAAAAATCGTATAAAAATGACAGATTCTAAATTCAAATGTAATAATTTTTTATTTTTATTTGTAACAGTATTTATGGCCAGACTAAGTACATTAATAATTGAGAAATGATGTATTAATGTTCTTACTTATTTTTTTTCAATTTGTTATTAGGAAATAATCTTACCATCTAAAGGATATTGTATTGTTATTGTTATTATTCCACCACTGCCAAGGAAAAATACTTTAAAAGACTCCATTAGGACTGTCATTATTATCTCTCTCAATGCTTTGTTGAATTATTTTTAGAACACTGGTAATTAGAGTTGCGTGATTATTTTGTAAATTGACATAAAGAGACATAAGGCTATTTTATATCTTTATATTTAAATGATTATTTACTATCTTTATTAACATTCTGTTCATAAATGTCCTTAATTTGTAATTGGACATTTCTATACCAACCAATTATTTACGATGTTCTTCTCTCGTTTAAATACAAATATTCCGAATGTTTATGAACACATTTTGGAATAAGTAATTACAAAACCTGGTTACTTGCGTCAATATAAATACAAGTGTGTCAACCTTTTTATGTACCTAAGCTATTAGGACATGGACATGGAAGAATTTAGTAATTTTTATTCAGAGTAAACAAAAAAATAAACGACTGGATCGATATTTTTATAAAATAAATCTGCATTTATGATTTTTTCACACTTAAATCATATCTCTTTCCTATAAAAGTCGCAATCCATTAGAGACTATGTATGTATGTAATGGAATGTAACTTTCGTCCTACAACCTAGGGGCTTGAATTTACGTCAATAGTATTTTAAACCTAAATACACCTATACCTAAAAATACCTAAACCTTAAATACTTCTGTTAGTAAGATCACTGCATTATAAAAGTTCACTTAGTATCATAGGTTTAGTTACATATATATTTTAATTCTTATGTTGTTATTTAACGTAAGTAAGGCCGTTTAATATTCCATTTAGATCTTCTATCTTAATCACTTCTATTTGTCTAGTGATCATTTATTTCAAAGCTATTTTGATTACCAAAATTGAGTTATTTTAACACACGAAACCTTCGTTACAATACATTGACTTTTATTTTTTTTGTAGTAATAGCAGATATAATGTATTAGAACTATCTTACTGCAAAGAACCACCAACGACAGTCGTTCTATTCCTTAAAGCACTTTATGACACTGGTCGCAAATACACTAAACTGATAATACACTAATCCATTTAAACTCTCAACTATCACTGTTACACAACTTAGTATCTCGATCACACACTCGGCGGTTTATCACAATAGCACCACCACACAACTTGTACTCCCAATTTTATAATGCCTTCTCTTAACCGAGCTGCGATTTATATACTTCTTATTCTTAGTCAATTCAGTATTATATTCAATATTACATTTATTTTATATTAAACTTCTATACAGAGATTGATTTGTTTTAGTCAAAACCAAACTACCACATGTATAAAAAAGCCAACAAATGTTGATGTATTTTTAGTAGAAGCTACGGTAAAAAAGACAATTTACATAATGTAATAGAAAAATATTTACATATTGAAAAAGAATAAAGAATAAAACCAATTATACTAATGGATGAAATGGATTAATACACTTAATATGTTCATTGTTTTTTACTCATATTTTCTGGAGATGGAGATACGAAAGAATATAGTTTATTATATGTGTTATGAAATTAACAATATTTTAGTAATACAATTGAAAAATAATTTAAAATTATATTTCTATAATCTTTTCATATGTAATTTCTTTCTTGTATTTCATTCCTAAATATATATTGTTCATAATAAATTTTGAGACAGTCTTCGTAAAACAAAGGCATATGCCTCATTCTCACGACATTTGGTGATTAAATTAATTTCAGCACGCCATTAATAAACACGATATTTTCATAACAATTTCAGTTTATGTTGGAATGTGGGTGTCATCTTTATTGATTTCCGAATTAATTTAAAGAGAGAGTCAGATTGCTCTATTTTTGGAATTTAAAGATCAGAAAAAGTTAACTAATTTATATTAAATTTCCTGTGAACTTATTTTTTTGTTACTTTTCATCTTTGAATTTGGAAGGTACAAAAACCTATTGAAATAATAAATAGTCAATTGCTTAATAATATGAATTTGATATATTGAATAAATATATTGCAGGTTTGGCATTTTTTTTTTATAAAGTGCGAGCTTCTATTACGCTCTAATCAAAGGCACCAATTTTAAGATAAGTTCGGTTTCTCTCAAGTGTATTATAAATTTACCACGATAGCACCGTTGTATTACTTTCAGTATCACCGATCCAATTCCTATTCAATGCTTTCAAATACGTAATTTCAAAAACGTAGCTTTAGGTTTTTTGACCAAAATCTCAGGTGTAATAAAAATCACACAGAATTGGATTTTATTTTATACCTGGTTTATTACGAAGACATCAAGTACTTTTATTGTCACTTTATCGGATCGTGTACAACATTTTGTTGTTTATTTTGATTATATACACGTAAACGTAACGTAACTTAAACGTGAAAAATGCGGGTAGTTCTGAATTGTTGTTCCGGATGTGTTGATCCTATCAGTGGGATGGAGGTGCGGACAGGTTAAATAAAATAATTGTTCTGGTATCTTATCGATGAAGTAAATATTTTTATAAATATTACTGATTAAGTATATCAATAAGTATATAAATACTACTACTACTAAATTATTTAAAGACTGTTAAATAGTTCTTTTGTACCATCAGTATATCATTTACTGATTTATGATACTGTGTATGTTATTAATATTTATTCGTTTATAAGTTTTTCGGAGTAAAAGGACTGGATTAAACAAAATAAAATAAAAATCATCACAGGTGTAAAGTTCATAATTTAATAAGTGTAACTACAATACTTAAGGATTTACAAAGTGACAAAGTTTCGAACTTTGTAACAACAGATTATGTTATTATAAATAATAGTTATTAACTTGGTATCACTATCAGCTATTATTTATTTACTAGCTGTACCTGCGACTTCGTACGCGTAGATTTCGATTTTGATAAAACGTACCCTTTGTACTTACCAATGTATGTAAAAACTATAAACCTTCAAACTGGTAAGAAGCAATGGTACGTCAATAAGATATTATTAACTTCCTTATTTGTTAACCGATTGTTTAAAAAAAACAAAATATAAAGTAAATCCCATGACAATATATTCCTTAAAAATGAATCCAAATCGATTTATCCGTTTCTGAGATTAGCGTTCACAAATATACAGACATACAGACGAACATACAAAATGAAAAAACATTGTTTTGGGTTCTCTTGCTTATATAAAGGTCCCCCTGTATGAATTTTTGAAAACTTTTTTTTCGTGTTATGTGCACAACTAAAATACGAACAGATAAACAGATAAAGATTTTAAAAATTCTGAAAATAGATTCTGTTAGTTATCACTTCCCATCCTGGTATATTTTTTTAAATATTTAAAACGTACAAAGACTCCTCCTCCACAGATTTATTACATATATAGAATTTTGCATGGTACCTATAACGTGATTGGCATAAATTGACATAACTTTTTTATTTATTAACCGATTTAGATGAAATAAACACTAAATGTTAAGTGAATACTGTGATAATATATTCCTGAAATCCGCACTCCAAATTGGTTATGCCGTTTCTGATATAAACGTGCACAAACATACAGACGTACAGACAAACAGACAAACTGAAAAACCATAGTTTTGGGTTCTTGCTCTTATGAAGGCCCTCTATGATGTTTTTTTTTAAATATTTTCCATTTACAGAAATGGATCAGTGACAAAAAAATGAGAATTTCGTCCGCAGGTACTGAGATGCGATAATGCTGGAGAATTCAATTCCAACTCATATCTCAATCTGAAGAACACAGATACGGAGAACTATTTTAACTTCTACGATGAGGCTACGAGCGCTACGAGAATAACACGAATAATAATATTACACAGGTAGTAAAGTTACTGAAATAATAACTTCAAAATCTTAAAAAATTAGAGCTTACGAATTAAAATAGGCTTTAACTATCTATTTATTAATAGTAGTAGTGGCCACAGTGGCTAGTCCTCGCTAATAAACGAATGAGAAATGTCACAAAAAATACTATATGTACTTTATTATTTAATGAAGCGGTCTTTAAAGACGATCGATCGATAGATTTCTAATGGCTTCGTAAATTTACCAAACTTCTCTTGTTAATTGGTGAAAAGCGTTCGGGTTAATGTCAATTTCGCAAACCATTTCTGGTAATTAAAGTGAATATTAAATAAACATTATTTTAATTGATAGATAGACATTGTATGTCTTTTATTAATGACACACTCTCAATGTTTTCAGTCTTCTTTTGTAATAACACTATGCTCATTAAGTACAATTCTGTACCATTGATTAAACTTTCCGATGTGACACAAAAAGTTAATTGGAATTTGTGTGAAGTAAAAGATATGTATGTAAATATATATTAAATACAAGAACATTAGACTCTAACCTAGTATGTATTCGGAACAAGCTGTTACCGCCGCACCAGGGTCGGACGTATTTAGATGTCCTCGGGGAGTATGATTTATTGGATGTTATACCAATTATATGTTTAGAAAAACCTGTATTGGTATAAAGTTTTAGCTTGATTAATTTATTTAGGATTAGGAAATTGTTCCCCCCTATTTTCCACTTTTATAATACCGGAAATTCGGGATTGTCTATTGATAATCACGGAAACCCTAAATAGATCCGGAATAGTAGGAAGGTAATACAAAAATATGTACTATATCAAACACTGCGTCTTAATTATTTTTTTCTCAATAAACAAATATAAATAAACTTTCATTTCTTTCAGCATGATTACCCATTAATAAGAAAATAATTCATATTTATAACATACCTGATATACTTTATTTATTTTTTTGTTTTTGTAAGACAATACGCGACATATTTTTGAATATAGTTTTCTTCTTTTAATCAAAATGTGTTTAATAATAATCATAACATGTATTAAATAAAAGAAAAACTTTTACTTAGTTTTAATTTAAAGATTTGTCATAAAAAAAATCTTTTATAAAATTCCAGTATAAATTTATCTTTGAAATGGTTAGAATTATTTAAAGATGGGTATCCTTCTATCTAACTTTCTTGAAAATGTGTTAATAATCTTGAGGTTTACTGGACTTGAATACGGCCGGGATTCCAAGAGGTACAGAGATCTTTTATAACATTTTAGTTTTGGTATATTTTTCCACTTTATAATATTTTTATAAATAAGAGATGAATTTAGATTCAGGATATTTTAAAACTTGACCTTTCATTTTGTGCAACGGCTTTAGGTACAAATTGAATATTAAGTTGTTTTTTAAACACCAGCTCGTGAAATTGAAAAACTTTTAATCCGGCAGTCGAGTCTATGATGAAAAAAAGGTTTTATCACATAGGAGTATGAATAAAATTTATAATACTGTATTATTTTTATTTGTGTAAGTCTATTGTAGTCTTTATGGCATACTTAATGTTCGACATATATAAGATTATAAATAGAAAATTTAATACTACGCCCATAATCGGATAGATAAAACTCATAAAAGATAATTATTTCTTGCAAAATAAATATTTATTAACTAACAAAATTATTAGAAGTTTTGGTATACTTAAACATTTCAAATAGTTAAGGCACTATAGTCTGAAACATTACATGAGAGTCTTATATTTGATAGCACTTTAGATTATTTATTGGACAGGTTCGACAAAAGTTCGCCTCATTGCTTTAGAACTATTATAAGTTTAAATTTAAAGAACAAAGTTTTGATTTCACCTCAAGGTCAAAGGCTTTCCGTGATATAAGACATTAACAGTCTTAATACTTAATTAAATAGTTCATATATCTATTGTTCTTTACAGTTAAGTATTTAATCTACAAAATAATGTGATTTGTATTAAAATATAACACGATATCTGACACGTAGAGAGTGCTTTTTATTTACGGAATTGATATTCAAGATGTTTGAAACATTCTCTAGGTATAAATCTTGATTTGTTTTTTTGATTGACTACCTTCTCATTATGTTTTACAATTATTATTTTTATAGTTAGAACTTTTAATAAAGTGTGCATTTCAACTTCTTTTATAAATAAAGTCAACCGAAAATCAAAATAAAGAAAACAATATTAATTATATAACAAAGTAAGAGGCAGATTTTTTTTCAAACAAACCTGTCATTCATTGGCATCTCACAGCTCCTAACAGAACCTTATTGAAGCTGTCTATTGTCCACAGTACAATATATAAAGCTCAGAAGCTCGCAGGAGAAGATAATGACAATCATTGCTCGGTCGCTCTTCCTTGAAGTGGAAATTTTTCCACATTACTCTAATTATGATCCTGACAAAGAATAAAGATTTTATTAGTACTTTTCTTTTCCGTTCCACCTTTGTCATCTTGTTTGCTTACCCACTTACAGGTACCTTATAATTTATTAGTACCTTAGAATTATGGATGTAGTTATTTTATTAAAATTAATACTAAATAGTCTCGACTTGTTATTTTGAACACGAACAAAGTGTTAGCTTTACATATAAATATTCAAAACGATATATATGATGCAAATAAAATTAATCAAATATAAGCAACAAGGGAATATTTCCTAAAAAGGAACGAAAAGTCAAACAAAGTTAGAATACAATAGATTTATGTATTTACTAAATGTTTTTCTAAATTTTACTTACTTTTATTTATTAACTTTACTATTGCATCTTTGGTTTGTGATAGATAAATTAGTTTTATAGTTTAAAATTGTATTATTAATTGCGTCTTCCGAATTTATTTTGAAATTTATTAATGAGTTCTAGATAATTATTGTAACCTCAGAGGAATATAAAAACGAAATTCTTCTTTTAACTATTATCTTTTAAGTAATTTACACTTTGTGTTGATATTTCTTGATGGAACTTCATAGCTAAAAGTTTTAAATGAAAAATATATGGTTTCGAACATCATCGTCAGGCATACTGACGATGATGTTCGAAACCGGTCGCATAGCATAAATATAAAATCATTAAATAGTGGAACTTAGTACAAGCATATATTTTTCATTTAAAACATTTATTATCTTTTAAATCCTGATATCCTGATAGTGTACTAAAACAAGATATATTTCATTACTCTGTAGTATGTAAAGTTAATCCAACACATTTCAATGGAGACCGTAATTAGCAATGCAATTTAAGACGGCTGGATGTTGACATAACCAGATAAAACTCGGTCAACATTTACGCTGAAACACGAGGGTCAACCGTGACAACTAATGATTTGCATCTAAACTTCTCCTTACTAATAGTTTAGTTTTAACTTAACGAGACAGTACACATTGCAGACATTGGCAACACTAAAAGAAGAATTTATTAAGTTTTCAGCACTATCTTCCCTATTACTCTATTAAATAGAAAATATATTACAACTACATGTAAAAAATAATAAACAGTGTTAGAAATAGTATGTATAACGTTTTAAAACTATTACTAACCTACTATCCTATTACTTTCAGTAAAAGGAAGTCAAATATTCAACTTACTTTTTTCTCAATTTGTTAGGAAAACGTTCTAAACGGCTATATATTTAATCCTCCATTGCCAAGGAAAAGTGATTTAAACTTTTTTTAAACACACGTGTAATTAAAATTACTTAAATAGACTCATAACTATTTTATTCCTAATTTTAACTTCTTCTCTACTGTATATTTTTTATCATTCCAGTCATAAATCTGTTTTCTGTGGTCGTTATTCGAAACTTCTTTCCCTACCATATTTTTTATCCGGTTGAATGCATTTTTGCCGTTCGTTTTACGTAACAAATAATCCGAAATGTTCATTTTGTGTATCAAAGTTTTACTCTACCTAAAAAATGTCAATTTCAAAATTGTAATTCATATGATGAACATCTCTAAAATGATAACATGGGTCGTTACAGATATAAGTAGGTATAAATTATTAATACCTACTTGTTAATACCTAATAGTAATAATGAGTGGTAGACAGAAATGAAATAGATTTTCCTTAAAAAGTATACAACATATAATATTTAATAATTGTAAATAAAAAACTGGTATAAAATGTTTTAAATACATAACTTAACTAAAAATACATTAAAACAATTATGGTCATGCATGATTTATATTTATTTTCTTATATATGTGTACACACACATATATCTATGCACGTATATACAAGCATTTATGTAACCATGACATCAATGTAAAAAAATAATTGAATCAATGCTCATAATAGTATTTAGACATCAAAGAGGAACAGAGTTATCATATTTTTTATTTGTATCTGATATCAAAACCTTGATATCTGCAAGACTACTTTAACGTTAGATTTAATATAATAAGCAAGTTATAATACTAAATTATACTAATAATACTAAATTAGTTTTATGAACTTACATTTATATAGTACGGGGTGAGAATTGATCTAAGTGTTTAACAGACCGAAACTTATACCGATAAGCCAATTTTATTTAATAAAAATACGGGTTACTGATTTTATTGAGCAGTTGAGTAGAAAATTGCAAAGAATAAGACTGATTTTTACAATATAATATTTAATGAACTGTGTATTATTTTGTTGGCTATTGAATAATAAGAAATTGTTCAATTTTATTAAAGAAAATAATATTTTACAATAAATGAATAAATCGAGCATAAATTATCTATATTTATCAAATTAGCTTTATTGACAATTTGAAACTTTGTTATAATGGCATACCCTCAGAGAGAAAATTGTGTTATCCCTATACAAGCATATATTATTACGTATCAGATATGGTGAGTGAAACTGTTTGGTAATCATAAAATAAGATCGGTGTTTATTTTTACAAGATGTAAAAGAATTATTAAAAGGAATTATTTACTCTATTATGAGAACTTTGACGAAAATATGTTAGTGTCTATTCAAATACAAAATATGGTTGTCACTTAAAATGATTCGTTTAAGAATTTATATATATTTTTTTTCTATTAGTAGTTAATTATTAAATATATGTAATCAAAATATTTAAAAAAAAAATTAATTAAGATTAATAAATATCACCATATCCGTTCATATTCAAAAGTCGTGAAGTCATCTCTTCAAATGAATTCGAGAATCAATAAGGAAGAACATTCCAATATAAACTAAAAGTATTATGCAAATAGCGAACTTGTTAATGGATTGCTGAAATTCATTGTCATTCATTCATAAAATGTCGTGAGAATGAGGAAAATGTATGTCTTTGTTTTTAGAAGTACTATCCCAAAAAAATATTATGACTTCAAATAACTGTAAGATTGATAACTATAACATGAGCATATTAGCTGAAATCAAATCATGTAATTTTATTAAAAAAATGGATCATTAAAAATAAAAGATATTTAGAAAATACCATGTTTCATAAATCTAAGACTTTATTGCACTACTCTTACTTGACAAATAAACTAAGAAACCTTTTAGAATGCAGTGACCTCACTAACTGAGAAGTAGGTAAGGGCTTTCACTACGAGTATTGACATAAATTCCTGCCCTTAGGTTGTAAGTCGTCCGTTAGAGATTGTGAAAGAGGTCAGTATAATTTAGATTTGCAAATTTTTATACACTTTTACGTACATTACACACTTTCATACCAGTTGCTTATTAAACATCTTCAAACTTATAATTATTGAATTTAATACATAATAAACTTGGGTAGGTTGTATATTTTGACAGAAAATGTAACTTCTAACATTCTTGTCAGCTGACAATGTACTTTGTTAAAATGGACTGTGTAATGACTGATGTTATTAAGTTAGTCAAATTATTTTTTTATCAAATATAGTTTTGGTTCATCGATTGATGATTAAATGATTCTTCATCAAATAAATTGCAATCTAATAACTGTGAAAGTCACAAAATGAAAAACGTATTAAAAAAGTGGAACATTGAAATGATAAAAAAGAAAGTAGAGATAAGATAAGTGAAAAAACGAAAAAGTTTAAAATAATTAAATCTTATAAAACTGAGTAATAGATCATCAACAAAAGATGGAAAGATGTTTTCCATGTAGATTAATATTCAAAGTTTGTATGTTAATATTATTTTAATTAAGAAAGTTTGCATGGGTGCGCACTAAAAATGGTACTAATTTATTACACTTTTTTCACAGGTCTGCTAGAAGAGATTTCATATTTAAATAAGCAATTCCTGTTGAAAATTTATTATAAGTTTATCTGACATACATTCTGTGTGAACTTAAATGTCCCACAAATAAATAAAATACTCGTGAGTCTATAAGTAACTTTTCTAAAACAATTATAATATAATTTTAACGAAGCTATTCAGAGAGATACGATGCCAATACTAATGTATTCTTTTAAAACACTTTTCATACATAAAGTCCTGTTGAAACAGTAATAAGTTTCTAGTTAAATATAACTTTTATATTCTTTCTAAAACTCATTATTTTTTTTAGGATAATTCATTTCACATATAAATGAGCTGTAAGCTTGATGTTCGGCATCATCACTTATTCGTTACTAACTTTGCTTTAGTGTTGCTAATAACAGCAATGTATAGCATCTAGTTATGTTAGAAGTAAAATATTCAGGAAAGAGAAGTTTGGTTGCGAATGATTAGTTACCATGGTAACTGTGGTTGTCTTTATTTACCATGGTAGTCAATGATGTCGTGTTTTAGCGCTAATGTTGACTGAGTTCCATTATTTGGTTATGGCAACATCCGACAGTTTTAGTTCTTAATTCCATTGCTAATTACGGTCTCGATTTAAGTGTGTTGGTTTGTTTGATTGATGTATGATGTTTTACACATAATAGACTATTTTCATAAAGCTTACGGTTTATAATAAACATAGTTACACCAATATAAATTAATTATATTAATTTCGATGTAATTTCGGATCACTGGAACATTTATTTAAATTTATTAAATTAACATGTCTAGCGTCCTTATATTTTTATTATATTTATATATTATACTTTTAAAATTTATTCCAAAAATCCTGTATTGAATCTGAAAAAAAATAAGCACTGCCAATATTGCTTATTTTTTTAAATTGTAATGTTATCTACAGAGCTTTCACCGAAAATTATGCTATTAGATACAAATAAAACCACATTCGTATAGTATTTTTAATTATGGAAATATTTAAACAAAGAAATAAATTTACAGATTTATAAATTTTATTATTATAGATGAATAATGTTATTTCTGTTTGATGGTTCAAAGGTTTAAGGAAAAACATTCTCAAGAGTAGAATCCCAGATTAAAAGCATAACCGGTAGAAATTTTAAATATTTTAAAGTACAAGGAAATAACAGCTATCTTCTACTTCCAAATGCAGCTGTACGTGCATAAGGTTTAATATATAATGTAATTACAAAAGGCGGTGCAAAACTTACAATGTTTAGTGTTTGGAAATAGTGTTAATATAGTGTTTATATAAATTTATAATGTTTAGTTTGCTGCGGATAGTCAATTATTTACAAAAACATACAACTAGAATGAGGTTTACACATTGTAAAAACATCTCTGTTTGTAATATTTAAGTGCTATTTTATTTATTTTTTAATATGAAAACAATTTACAATTCTTTTGTGAAATTCTATTTTAAGTTATGACATTCAAATAAGTTAAAAGACAATGGTCGAGATATATAGTGGTATACATTCAGACATGATTGGAAAATTGTTTCAAGTAGGATTTAGTTTCAATTATTTTGAACGTTGCGAACAATTCGCATATTTTAATTAAACATAATTCCTTTCTGTTTGAGAGGTATCTATAATGTTTTTTGAACGAGAGTAATCTTAATAGTTTTGACAAAATTATCTGGGCGAGGGAAGGTAAGTTTTAAGATACATAGAAAGGGACTTTCGTTTTGTTTGAACAAATGTGCATTTTTTTTCTGTAATTATTTACTCTGTAGAGGTTATACATTATATAGGTTTAAGATCTTGTTACTTATTAGTGTTTTTTTCATGATGCTGTAAACTCTTATCTTACATCTCTTATACAATTATCGTTTTATTATATGTATTAAATATATAGGTTTTTTGTGAAGATTTGCAAATTAGTTAAAAAATATGTGCCAAAAATAAATGTTTTTGAAAAAGAAGAGTTAACTAATCATAGGTAGAAGATAAAGATTTGAATTTAATTTAAATCGCTGCAACTAATAAGGTTGAATTCCTCAAAGTTAGTTAGTTTAGTTGTCGCTTGAGAGAGAATCGAGTTTACGCTGTTAAATATACTTCGTAGATTACTTGAATAGTTGGATACAGTATCAAAGTTAACTTACTTAGCCATGGTCTGAAGTACTATTAGTATTATAAGCAAGCAAATAAATAAATTAACTTAAGATTAGTAATCGTATTATTACTTATATTACATACCTACAAACATATAGTAAAGTCTAGCCAAAAAATTTAAAATAGTTTTCTTCTTAATAATAAGTACACACGTCGCTTCCAAATATATAATGTTCGCATATTTACAGGCTTCAAGAAATACTGTATAACATATATTTTTTCAGCTAAGAATGGTAAAAAACCTTTCCAAGTACAGGTCATTAGATTGAAACAATTTGTGCAGGATCTTTAAGATTCTTGAAAATTATCCAAGACAATACATACTTGATTCACTTCAGATACTAGAACCCTATTTTTTGAAATTCCATTCCAATAAAAATAAAGATGAAATGGTAATAAATAGATTTTTTTATATTAAAATGCGTTCTTAATGAAATCGCTAAAAAAACTTTAATATTTATGGTTATAGAAGTTATTATTCATGTTGTTAGTTATAATTAATGGTTTTTGAAATTGGACGCTTTTGAACAATTAACGAGAAAAAACAATTAAATATGGTACCTTATTTATGTCTTTTGTTCCTGAGCGATAAGAAAACCTATGTATTTCGTTATATATCTAAAATGAATATTACTTACCATTTATAAATTTTTTTACAATGATTTTCTTATAACGATTCATTAATTACCGGACCGCTTAAAACAAGGAGCTTTTGGTAATAAATTTAGTCATTAAAATGGCGACTAAACTATTTATGTATTTATTATTTTATGTTTCTCGTTCCAATCTACGAAGTAGTTTGTAACATTTTTTCTAAGTGCTTTGGATATTCTTTGACAAAATTATTTTTATTATTATAATGAAAAAAACTGCATTAAAAGACAAACATAGCTTAAGATGATTTACTATCAACGATTAAACTAAAATAAAAACAAATGTGAATTGTACTTTTCTATTGAATTTATAATTTTTGTAAGAACATGTACTCGACACATTCATATCAAAATTATATACTATTAATTTAAGATACTTAAAACGTTTAGAAAAGGTTTATTTTAGATTTACTTAGTTTGTTATTGTGTAATATTGTGTGGGAGCTGTTAACATACCGCTTACCATAATATCAGCTGAAAGCTGAAGATACAGATCGAATATTTTACTATAAAGTGAAATATTTGGTTCATATTCAATAATAAAATACGCTAATTTCTTGAATGATGCGCTTCGTAAGGTTTGTTCTTTTATTGTATATTTAATATGGGAAGGATAAAAGAGTAATGTTTTACTACTGAAATACAGCGAATAGGATAACTGCTTTAAATTAATATCACTACCTAAATATTTTCTTTCAAATTGGTAAAATATTTCGTCGTTGGTTCTGTTGTAACATTAATAGTAAAATGTACATCTAAATACTATGTTCGATATTTTAGATTTTGGTAGTTTTATTGATAAAATTGCTTTTAAGGGACTGAATCACTGACTGACTGAATCAATAATAATAATAATAATAATATATCGGGACAAATTACGCACATTGATCTAACCCCTAAGTAAGCAAATTATTTGCTTGTGTTAAGGGTGTTAGACAATGATACAAATACATAGAAATACACATATAAATACTGAGAATATATTTCATAAACGACCAAACCCAGAAACAGAGACATCTATGGTCATCACATAAATGCCTGTCTCCGCCGGGAATCGAACCCGTTCTCCATTGTGCCGTGACACGTTAAGCGTCTGCGCTAACCATTCGACCAACGGGGATCAAGGAATCAATGAATCAATGAATGATCAATAGCCGTCCTGTGAAAGACAATTAATTGTATTTAACTGTTAACGCTATATACAGGGTTGTAACATTAAAATTAAATAACAAAAAATAAATAAGTAAATGCCATGTATTAATTATGTTTCGTGTATAGTTAGACTTAAATTATAAATCAAGATTTATATCTCAAGAAATGGCAGAGCTATAATTATTATAAATTTATACTTTTTAAGCTTATTTAAATAAATCTTATGTGTACATCTACTTTCGAAATCAATGTCATTGTTTTTGTTAGTACAAGACACTTTTGATTAATTCTTTGTTAAAAATGTTAAAATATTTTTAGAAAAAATTATAACTTAGATGGCGATATCATAATAATAATATAAGTTTCTAATAAATTAAGATTTTGTTAGATTCATTAATCCTATTGGTCATCACATCAACGCAGGCCCGAAAAAATCTTCAATGTAATAAATAATAAGGAAGTTTATGATATAAAATATATTATCGAGATAAGAATCAGGGTCTCGAATTTCAGACAAAAAAATCTATTGAATGGGAAATTCCTAGGAAAACAATAATTTAGGAGATGGTATTTCATGACATTCAAATTCTCATGTGAAATAATAGCATTAGGTATGGAATAGGGAAATGAAAATAAAAACCTCGTAATGTTAGGTTTTATTAACTACTCATATTATTCTTATACACGTACAAGTGTTTTGTACATGTGTGCTGTACATGTGTGCTGTACATGTGTCTTGTACATGAGTGCTGTAGGAAAATGGTTTGTTTTCTCGAACATAATAAATATGTAAGGATTTCGAGCTCATCAGCTATTTCTAAATTAAAGAAAATTTCAATTTATACTGCTTTCAGAGATTATATCCTGCAATATTTAAAATATTTCGAAAATCTCATAGAAAATACCTATTTCAAAAAAACCTGACAAACACTAATGTATATTCTTTAACTGTTTGTTTTAATAGAATACTTCTTATCTAAAAGTTTTAAAGAAATACATTAAGGTCAGCATACATACACAAGAGATCAAAAGAGAGCATTTAAAAATGAATTACAATAACTAAAGAACCAATAACAAGTCATCTCCGAGTATAAATTTGATTCAATCTTTCGTAAGACTTAAATGATTTTACATTTAGGTACTTATTTTTCTCTCTAGTTTAATTTAAGAAAACAGGATATTCCAGTATTGAATTTTTACTTCCCTCTAATGTTATTATATTTTAAACTAATAAACGCATTATTTGTAGTACATGTTAGTGTATTAGCATAAGTGATCAGTTCGAGTGCGGGGTTAACATGAGTGTCAAACGAATGCTAATAGTACTCGGAGCCAATAGCGGCAAAGTTAATATTAGTTAGGAAATGAACCTCACCTTCACAATATCTTATTACCAATAGATAACAATCGATTCGTGTTCAGTTCAATTATTTTGAAGAGTATGTAGGAAAACACCTATTACCTTAATCAGTTTGTTTTAAAACACCTTTGCCAAACTTTGACTACATATTCAATACCAGATTATGTATTAAGAAGAGGTATTATTCAAATTCATTATTTTAGATATTATGTAGGTTTTTAGTTTTACTTAACATGGACCTGTTTAATACAATCATTCTTACGATGAAAATAAAAACTAAATGACCTGGTAGTTACTAGCTAATCCAGAGATTGCTGGCGCTATATTTTATTGGTTAGAACAGAAGAAATATATATTAGTATGAATAACTGTCATAAATATTACGAGATCTTTTAATCACGAGTGAAAAAAATCCGTGTTACTAATCCAGTTCAGACTGTTTCTGTGTAATCTTAGTGATACTATTTATGTTATACAACACTACAGACAATGCTATAAGATAATTTAGAGAAATGCGTGTATGTTTGTCTGTAATCGATAATATTCGAAAACAGGAAACTTCTTGACTTTGTGATTAGATTCTTAAACTCAAAAATAAGATGTTTAAATTAAAATTGCTTGTAATAATTAGTATTGGCATTTTTAAAGCTTGTGTCACATATATTGTTTAGCAATACATACATTATTTACTTAGTGGCCTTCTTCCTTATAGATATTACCTTAACAAGTTTTTAAATCATAAGTTTATGATTTGGTTTATTAAACTAAACTGCTAGGATTTTTTCTTCAAACTATTAATCTATCAACAATCTGTCTATAACTACTATCTTCCCATTGATCTTTAAAAAGCATTTTTTCAGAATGCCAGATGCTATATTTAATTCTGTTCGGATTAAAATACTAATTATATCTAACTATCAAATAAATAACTTACAAAAGATTACACGTAATAGAAAGTTGTTGCTTTAATAATTTTATAACATTATTTATAGAATTATCAATATAAACAAAAATGTATACTGAATTAAATTTAAATAAATTTATTAATCATCTCACATGTAACAATAATGAAGCATATCAGGTTAACCTCATGTATATTAATTTTGCAAAGGCGTTTAATAAGACTGCATTATTATTAAACTGCTTTCTGGTTAAAATTAGTATACATCGCAATTTACTAGCACTACCAGGATACTACTAGTTAAGGGCTTGAGGGATTTGTTAACGGTTTATAACTCAAGGGTACCTCAGGGTTCTTGTATCGGTTCTTTTCTTTTTGATTTATTCATCAACGATATAAATGATTTTCCGATTATTCACATTTTCTCTTAAATTTTCTCTATTTAAAAAAAACGAGTGATTTATGATCTTATGTTGATTTAGTCGATATAGTAATGAATGTAATAAATACATATTAAAAAAAAATATCTCAACAACATAAAATAGATTTCTTAGTAAACTGCTCGATTGAAACTAATAGGCAAAGATTTTCTCAATTTTGTATGTTTTGCTCATGTTTGGTCTAGTTTTTAAAATATTGCTAAAAGAATCAATACGAATGAATGTATGAATAGTAATTGTAAGTTAATGAACTTAATTATGAAACAAGCGTTTCATCGAACATTTAAACATTGTTAGATTAATTGCGTATAAAATTAAAAAACATTGAGCAGAATAAAAGCAGTAAATATAAAGTAGTAGGTTTTCTTAACTTAAAATATAAACAACTTAAAGTTAAATTTTAAGTAAAGTTAGTTTATCAAATTTGTCAGTTTAATAACCTATACATATAACATTAAGGTAACGAAAATGGTAAGTTGCAGTACGGATAAATATTTTGGGATATATTCTCTGACCCGTCCTGATAGTAATTTATGCGGAACAAGCTGCTGCCGCCGCACCAGGGTCGGACGTATTTAGATGTCCCTCGGGTGTATGATTTATTGGATATAACACAATTTCTAAATTCAGTATGAGACCTGTGTTGTTATGAAAAATAATCTTGATTCATTGATTTATTATATGATAAGTGAGGATAAACTGTTTTTTGTTAAGCCGGTATGGTTATTTATATAATAATAGAGATGGTTTCAGGTATGTATTGCTAGGGTTAAATTTGATGAATATCAGATGTCTGTTATAATTATAATAAGATAAACCTTAGTTCAAAACTTTCTATTTGCAAATTAAATTTAAACACCAGGCCGTCTTATCCATTTCAGTTGATAATTAATGACTTATTAAAATGTAAAATCAATCAAATTTTCATGGTTGAGATTTTTTTTAAACAACCTCATATATAAGGGACTGAATAATATTTTAAAAATTATCTTAAAATATGTGATAATATTTTGAAACATATTAATTTATACTTATTGTAATCATCAAGTAATAACGAAAAAAATATGTTTCTTCAAATGTACTTTATACTAAAACATAAAAATATTAGTAAACATTTTAAGTAAAGTTAGTGTAGATAAAAGTAATTGTTTTATAATTTGGTTCACTAATCGGACATTTCCACAAGTGTTGATGGGCTGAACAAAGAACAGACTGTCAAGATATTACAATTACTTTTAAATGGAATAAAAAATTAGTTTTGATTATAACAACAAAGTGATAATAAGAAGTTTACTTACTTACTCTTTAAAAAGTAATTAATGGTTTTCCAATATCTTACCAACCTTAGCGGTTTGTTGCAACTTTTGATTCACAGAATTTCCTAAGAACTTTAAATGCTATGTCGAAAAGTTTAAGTTAAACGTTCCGAAGGTAGTTCGGTTCAATTCGGTTCGGTTCAGTCAATTTAGCGAGAGAGTCATTAGTGACGCAAGCTTGCAGTTGTCTTAAAAAATTATTTAAATTTTAAAATTTGCAGCTGTGTTTTTTTATCTATATATTGAATTAGATAATAAGCTATTGTCTTAACATTTTAACAAAAAGTGACGGTTACTGATAATACCTAAATAAAAGCCACACGACTGTAAAATTGAGGTTAAGTATGTATAAACTTAACTGTGCCGGTATTTTCCTTGATGCATTAAGCTTCCTGTATGTGAATGACATCTCTCAGTAGGTAAATGACATCGGCTAGGTTTCCTTGAAAATCCTTACAAATGCTAGTAAATAATCCATTTTGGTAGTGAGATCCTAAGAGCAATATTTTGTATTGCATTGTTAGAAGTATCCAAATCAAGATTAAAATAAATATAAAATATTGTGATCGTGATTCAATTACACGGACTCTTTTAATATATTGCAAAAATAATTATCTCGTTATAAATAAATATATATATAAATAAAAATAATTGGAGTTAAGAATATACGCTTCATATAAATTACAATAATTAAAATAAATGTTCAATTATGATATTCGTAATAAAACGTCAAGAGCAATCTTAAATCCTAGGGAAGTTAAGAAAGTTTTTTGCTTGATTAAGTCTGCATCTAACTGGGCGAGTGTTTTATTCTTATTGAAAATAAAAGCGATTTAAGTATATATTATTATCCTTCATTTGCTTTTAAATTATTCAACTATAAGTGCGTACTCTTGTAAAGAATTAGTTAGTACATAGCAGTTCTTATTCTCATAAAGGTGTATGTCATATACATAACAAGATCTATATATCTTGAAGAGTGCATTGCATTCGCTATTATTTATGTAAATTATTTTATAATTATATTTCTCTTAAAAAAAATCGTAATAAAACAATTATTTACATATTTTTTAAGATACCTCCCTAGTAAAAAGGGTAATAAAAATAAATTAAGTTTAATTAAAAGTTTGAAAAATCGGTTTATAATTATTTATAAAATATTTAGATGCTGAAGAATTTGTGATGAAATCTTAATCTAAACTAGTAGTGGCATCTGGCATAACTACCACGTCAGTGGTAAAGTATATGACCAGCTTTATGCTGCTGATGAGAAGATCGTTCAGTCCAATAGCAGTCGCGATTTCCGGCGTAGCACACTCGCCAAGTCTACACCGTAGCAGTCTTATAAAAGCTACGTATCTACAGATATGCAGAATGCAGTTACTAATATTATGCCTCATATATATTTATGTTGGTTATGTTATGTAAACTTACCTTGTGTCAGACGTATTGCACATAGCGAAACGTGTTTAAATGTTACTCCACGATTATAAATAAGAACCTTAATAAAAAAATATCATAATATTGGTTACAGCTTTAATCTCGAGATCTTTAATAATACATTTTCTACGTTTTCCTTACACATAAAAAGTGTCTTTTAATTTTTATTATATATATAAACATAATCTGCTACATAATCGTAAATCCCACCTTCCACCAAAACCAATCATTTGTAAAACATCAAACTTTAGCAGTTCTTTTTGCTTGAAAAAACTGACTAATTGGGGCGCAAGAACTAGAGTATAATTTTATCCAAACACAAACAAATGCAAATTTTTACCAATTTTTCCACTGCAAAATATGTTGTAATATCGAGGATGGACCAAGTGCCTGTTTTGGTTACTTTCCAGCTGACCAGCAGTTGGTTCTTACATACCGTATTACAGCTTAACTAATCTAGAAAAATTAAACAGTATTTTAAAGGTTCGTTACTCTTTTTAAGTGTCTGGTTTGGTACATTATTTTGCAATGATAAAAATCATGATAAATATTATTGAAAAATAATGTACATAACCCAATCATCAACCTCGAAGAACAGACCTCGTGGGCATTAACAAAAGACACCTTATGGTCTATCTATCTATGACCCAAACAAATTGCTTGGAGTTTACTGCAAAAGGCTCCGCGTAACCGGTACCATGTTCTAAAATCTAGCTTTCTTTCAACGATAAGTAGTTCATCATATCCATAAAAATATCATATAAAAATTAATCTGCAGCTTTATATTACTATTTATATATATTTTAATTAATAAATAAATTATTTACATTTGGTGTTTTTTCAAATAATTGGCAAACTTTAATTTTATTGTAAAAACAAATACGACAGAGAAAGAGATATTTTATCATGGAAGGTCGAATACTTTTAAATACTAATAACTGATTTTATCTTAAGGGGACTTAAATATTCTTAAAAATGCAAACAATTTACGCAATTTACTCTTCAATTTTCTTGGTGGTAGACCATAACATCGGGTCGCCGGCAAAGTTACCACCGGGCATCGGGCAAAGTCGTGCCGCAAAGCGACCTAGTCGTGTTCCGGCACGTTGCTCGATGAAGCCGTATATGGGAAATGGGTCTGAACAGCTGCGGTACGTTGGCGAACCGGTTGACGTCGAGTTGGTGTTTGTTTTGTCGGGTGTCTAGTCGAGGAGGGTAGCGGGATCCGAAGCGACGGCTTTCCGCTGGCCGCCCGCAGATAGTTGGGGGCCCAATTAGTGGGTTAGCCACCCACGAAAGGCTGCCCCGCCAGCTGCGAAAAATCCCAGGGTGGCTCCATCGTGTTGGTTGGCGACCAGGCGAGGAGGCCCGATGGCGATCCCTGGGGGGGTTCGGGCGTCCCCGCAGTCTCCAGGCTAGCCTCCCAGCGGCAAGACATCACCAATTTCGAAGTCGGGTTTGATACGTACCGCCTCGTTCAACTGCCATTTCCCATCCCTATTCACTTTTATTTATTTTTACCATGAAGAAAAACCAAAAAAGAAAAAAGTTTGTACAGCGGTTGCACTCCTCCTCATTTAAAGTGCACCTCAGTAATATTAGGGGTTTGCACTCTAATATCTTACCTGTCCATCACCACCTGGAGACAGAACAACCGCACCTGTTCTTTTTGACGGAGACGCAGATACAATGTCCCTTAAGCGCTGCGCACCTGGATTATCCCGGATACACGTTAGAGCACAACTTTCGCTCACGTGCCGGAGTCTGCGTGTATGCGCGGAACGACCTCTGTATCCAGCGTCTCCGTCACCTTGAAGACCCCACTTTTTCTTCTTTATGGGTTTTAGTAGACACAGGAAACGAAAAAATCCTGTATTCTTGTGTTTACCGTTCGCACGGCGGTGACCAGGAGACAACTAGATTATTCGAGTATCTCGGTGAGGCTGCTGATATGGCTCTGCATCAGTT
This sequence comes from Napeogenes sylphis, assembly GCA_959347405.1. Classification (NCBI taxonomy): domain Eukaryota; kingdom Metazoa; phylum Arthropoda; class Insecta; order Lepidoptera; family Nymphalidae; genus Napeogenes; species Napeogenes sylphis. The sequence goes on along the minus strand of OY365788.1, from coordinate 19,294,057 downwards.
CCCTTCGGCGCAGCTCGTCTTTCTGGGGGATTTTAATGCCTGTCATCAGGACTGGCTGTTCCCGTACCAGAAAACCGACCATGCTGGAAGAGAAGCGCGGAACTTTGCGTTGTCCTTGGACCTCTTTCAGCTGGTGAAGCAAGCGACAAGGGTACCAGATGTGGTAGGCCATACAGCCAATTGCCTGGACCTTCTGCTGACAACTGATCCGGACAGGTATCGGGTAGAGGTTACCTCTCCCTTGGGAACCTCCGATCACTGTCTGGTGAAATCTGTGTTTACATATTCCCCACCAGCTTTCGAACCTCATGGTGTTAGGCGAGTATGGAAATACAAGTCAGCAGATTGGGATGAGATGCGGCACTTTTTTGCGTCTTATCCTTGGCGGCAGGTCTGCTTCTCTTCTTTGGATCCGTCGAGTTGCGCGGATGCTATAACCGATGTGGTGCATCAGGCAATGGAGTATTTTATTCCTTTTGCTGACGTACCCATCGGTGGCAAAGCTCGCCCATGGTTTAATGCCGAATGTGGTCATGCTCAAGACCGAAAACATTCGGCATATCTCATTTGGGCTGATGCTCGAAGCCGCAAAACTCCGGATGTAAGTTCGAAGAAGAGAGCCTTTAACCAAGCTGCCAAGTCCTACAAAAAGGCATTGCGGAAGGCTCGTCTCGATCGAATCGCTAAGAATGGCGAAAAGCTCTCTGCCAGACCAACTGGCAGTCGAGCTTTCTGGTCTCTTGCGAAAGCGATCGAGTCGAATTTCTGCCAACCCTCACTGCCTGCTCTGCTGAAGCCGGATGGATCCCTGGCCCACACTGCAACAGAGAAAGCGAATGTATTTGCTTCTCTGTTTGCTGAGAATTCGCATCTAGACACTGGCAATGCTTCTCCAGCACATCTTCCTCACTGCGGTATTTCGATGCCTGAAATCCGCATCACTAACAAAGAGGTATGGAGAACATTGTGTCGTTTAGATGTGAATAAAGCCAGTGGTCCTGATGGTATACCAGCCATTCTGCTCAAGACATGCGCAGCTGAGTTGTCTCCTATACTGACACGTCTGTATCGCCTCTCTTTCATGACTGGAATAGTGCCGAAATCCTGGAAGCTTGCTAATGTGCAACCTGTGCCTAAAAAAAAAAAAAGGCAGCCGTGCCGACTCTGTCAATTACAGACCGATTTCAATCACCTCCATACTCTGTAAGATTATGGAGCGTGTATTGAACTCGCGCCTACTAGCATACCTAGAAGGTAACGATCTCCTCAGTGACCGACAGTACGGGTTTCGCCGTAATAGGTCTACTGGGGACCTCCTAGTGTATGCTACTCACATTTTAGGCGAGGCCATCGAGAAGAACGGAGAAGCGGTCGCCGTCTCTCTGGACGTCTCGAGGGCATTTGACAGGGTCTGGCATGCGAGCCTTATAAGCAAGCTTTCAGCGTACGGTATATCTCCTGTACTGATCGGCTGGGTAACGGACTTTCTGAGCCACAGATCTCTCCGAGTAGTTGTCGACGGGTGTTCCTCGGAACCCTTGACAATAAATGCCGGAGTGCCTCAGGGGTCCATTCTTTCTGCAACTCTGTTTCTGCTGCACATTAATGATCTGTTGAAGCCCGGTAACTATGGGTATGCAGACGACAGCACAGTTGTAGAAAGATATCTGCCGAGTACTCGGGCTAGTCGAGATCAAGTACAGTCTGAAAGAGAAGCCATGGTGCAACGTTTGAATGACAAACTTCAGGCAGTCTCCGCATGGAGCAATGCCAATCTTGTCAAGTTCAACGCCACCAAAACGCAGACGTGTCTATTCACCGCCAAAAGGAGCCCTTTCACCTTGGCTCCTACTTTCCAGAATGTATCCTAGGAATACAGTGACCGGCTTCAGTTGTTAGGCTTAGAGATTTCCTCGAACCTCAACTTTGGTCGGTTCATTGAGTCCAGAGCAAGAGCAGCAGCAGCAAAGCTTGCCGTTCTGGCGAAGGTTCGGCAGTACTTTACACCGGGACAGCTTCTTGTTTTATACAAAGCGCAGATCCGGTCGTGTGTAGAGTACTGTGGACACATATTTGCTGGTGCCGCAAAGTCTCATCTTGCGGTTCTGGACTCAATTGAGAGGCGAGCAAAGAGGCTTATAGGCGATCCCGAATTGGTCGGAGCCAAACTCCAAAGCCTTGAACACAGGCGTAAAATTGCTAGCCTCTCAGTATTCTATAGGATACATTTTGGTGAGTGTGCGCAGGAATTACACAATTTAATTCCCCCGTCCCCCTTCCATCACCGGACGTCCCGACGCACGGCAGGTTTTCATCCTTTTGTTGTGGACATTCCACCTGTCCGAACGAAGCGCTTTGCTTCCTCATTTTTACTGCGTACAGCAAAGGATTGGAACAGCTTGCCTGCGTCGCCGAATACAATGTGGGTGTCTTCAAGCGAAGAGTGAATAGGTTGCTAGGGTAATGCGCCTTACCACCTAAGACTACATTCCACTTACCATCAGGTGGAATGTAGTCAAGCATTGCCCTAGAGAATATAAAAAAAAAAAAAAAAAAAAAATAAATACTCTGCTTTTAAGGAATCCAATTTTAAGTTATGACATTGAAATAATTGACAATGGTTTCAAGTAGGGTTTAGCTCTAAATATTGCGAACATTAAGAATATTACGCAAATTTTTATTTAAACATAATACGTTTGAGAAATATCATGTTTTAAATTGATTATGTATATTGTTTTTTTACGAGGATCGGCTTTTAATAGATTTAGAACTTTATCTTGATAACAGAAATGTAAATACCTTTCTCTATGAATCGTTTAATTTTAAAAATGTTATGTATTTATTACACTTATCATTGACGATTAGGGTTTATTTAGCCACGGCTTCCACCGTGCACTTTTTCGGAGACTCGATCGTCAGCGTGTCGTTTAGAGGAAGCTAATTCTTCCCAAGCTGTCCATAATTATTTTTAAAATTATATGAATATATGATATTCTTTATTGTAAAAATACATGAAAAAAGATAAACACAAATAAAAAGAAAAAGCAAAAGTACAATAGGCGGCCTTATTCAGTGGCGTAGCGTGAGTGTCGGCTGCCCGGGGCGGAAGACAATTTTGCCGCCCTCTTATTTAGGTATTTTATTTTAATGTATACTATGCATTACATACATTAATTATAGAGAACTTTTCGGAGAGAACAGTCATCATTATTTTGTATTATACAGGCTAGATTTTAAATAAAAAACAGTTTATCTAAGTTTTACAATCACGTTTATTAATACAAAAATTCTTTTACTTTAACCAATTAGATACATTGATTTAACTTAGGTACCTATCACTTAAGATTAGGTACACCTTGAGGATCGACAAGATTAAATAAAATCAATTTTTATTTAGAACTAGAACGATACTATTATATAACATTTTTATTTTTATTGAAAAGTAATATGAGTATTTCTTAAAAAAACAAAACAAAACTTCCGTCTTTAATTAAAAATTTATACGTCTACTTTTTTTAAGAGCAAAGTCTTTTATTGTACCGTCAATGTCTATCGCATCACACACCTCTTGCTCAATAGACAAAATAGCCAAATTAGTTAGTCTTAGAGTACTCATTGTCGATCTTAAATATTTTTTAATCAATTTCAATTTTGAAAAACTTCTCTCACAGCTGGCATTGCTTATAGCAACTGTGAAAAATATTCGGAACATTATTAAAATATTGGGCAGAGTATCTTCCAGCTTGGATTTAACAATAAATTTAAATAACTCAAGTGAGTCTGCATTAATCAATTCATTTTCGTTGCCTGTAGCAACAACGAAAGTCCGCAGTCGAAGTCTTTCCAGCTTGAAATCCTGCTCATCAATTTCGTCAGATGCGTAGTCTAGATTACATTCAGTGTTGTCTGGATCTAATAATATAGCCGGTGTTAGATAAGCAAACTTATCCGTTAAATTCTGTAGCTGTTGAAAACGCTCACGAATTTCTGCAATAACTCTATCTAACGAAGAAAACAGCTTTCGTCTCAACTCATTTTCACAAGACAAGTTAGCATCTCTAGTTCCGTCATCAAAAATATGCTTTCTTGTTATGCGCCTCCGAGGTTTTATGGAAATTCCAAGTTCTTCACACATATTTTTTGCATAACCTACAGCGCCATTTGCCCATTCCTCTCTTTTCTCTGTCAATATCATCTGCAAAGCATTTACTTTCTGAGCGCACAATCTTATGTCAAGTCTCCTTGTTTGTAAATATTTTTGTGCATCATTCACTTCATGTAGCACCGGTTGCCACAGGCCCAAAAAACAAAGAAAGGAAAATGACTGCATCGAAACTAGTAAAGTACCTGCATCTGTCCTAGTGTTTAAGCTTTCACCTGCCTCCGTCAGTTCTTCCAAAGTGACGAGAATATCTTTGTAATGATGCCATGTCACATTTACGGCATCGCCTCTTGCACTCCACCGCGTGTCTTGAACCCTTTTTAAGCTTTTGCCTGTAGCTGTTATCAGAACTTCCCAACGATGTGCCGATGAGGAAAAAAAAGAATAGCAACGTTCTAAAGTGCCGAAAAAAGTTAGTGAATCCACCTCAACTGAGGCAGCGTGTAAACAAACTAGGTTTAACGAATGATTTGAGCAAGGTACGAATTCAGCTTTAGGGTTTATTTCTCGAATTCTTTGCTGAACTCCTGAATACTTTCCAGCCATAACAGCAGCATTATCATATGCTTGGCCTCTACAGTTGCTTATATCTAGGTCATCAGCTTGAATTTTGTCCAAAATCATCTTTGAAATTCCTTCAGCAGTTTTGTCTTTAGTTTCAATGAAATCTATAAAAGATTCCATTACTTTTACTTCCTGATTTTCAATTACTACGTATCTTAATACCTGACTTGTTTGATCTTTATGAGAAAGATCTGGAGTGCTGTCGAATATAATTGAATAATACTTAGCCTTTTTTATTTGTCCGATGATATGTTGGCGAACTTTATTTCCCAAAATGGCAATAAATTCGTTTTGTATTTGTGGTGACATGTAAGTGATTGAAATTTTGCCAGATATTTTAGACCTTACAAGATGTTCACGAAGTACAGGATCGTATTTTGCAATTAAATTAACCAATTCTAAAAAGTTTCCTCTATTGGTACCGGTGTCGTTTTCTATATGTCCACGTAAAGCCAAATTTTGTTTGGCAAGGAATCTTATAATATCAAACATTCTGATAAGAATTTCCTGCCATTTCTTTATTTCTTTTGCCACTATGTCTTGCTCTTTTTTGTCAATAGTCTGTAATTTTTGAAGTCTGCTCTCCAACTCCTTCCATTTGCAATAATTTTGGATGTGTAGTGCACTTGATTCGTGACTTGAAACCTTAGGATTTAATTTCCACCAAGTATTAAATCCATCAGATGAGCAAAATTTAGATCCATTCGGTGTACTTACGTTCTCAAATAAACGACAACAAAAGCAAAATAATGATGCTTTAGCTGGAGAATAAGCCATCCAAGTACGTAAAACTTTTTCGCCGTTAGTCAATGTACGATAAAACCAATCCTTAGTAAGCCTTCTTGTCTCTCCTTTTGATTTTAAAGAGCACGAATCTGAGCGTGTTACTGTTGACATTTCAGCGAAATTAGTATCAATATGCTGAACAATTTCCTGTCCTTGCTGAATGAGATGCAATCGAATATTGTCGTCTATGTGTTCAGCCCATTTTCCAATATCGTCGAAATTTTCCTTTCGTCTTTGGTACTGAATAGCAGACAATGATGATGTTGTATCAATCTCTGTTTCGGAACTATGCATGTCCATGTCTGAACATACAGATGGAGACACTAATGCAGTGGATGTTGTTGGAATTTGATCTTTAGGAACAATGTCAAGTTCTTGTATTTTTTCAGCTTGTTCTGGGTTTAAAGGCCCAGTTGTCTGTGATGAATTTAAGCCTAACGAGGAATCTGACGTGTCAGGAACAACTCTTTTCACATATTTAAGTAAAGCTCCTTCATTTGCTCTAATATTTTCCAACTTAGCTCTTCTCTTATTACGGTAAGAAGCCCCACTTTCTTTTACTCTTTTCATTTTTGATGCTAAAATCAAAAAAATATTAAATGAGAAAAGTACAAATTAGTGTTGTAAACAAAATTATCGAACATTTCAAAAGAAGTACCTAGGATATTAAAAAAAAACCTTGCTTTACTGAAATTTTCCGTTTTTAGGGTTTTGTACCCAAAAGGAAAAAAATTGAGCCTTTATCTATCTTTACTTTTATTAAATCATTTCATTGACCGTCTGTCTGTCAAGACCTTTTTTCATAGGAACGAGTACTTACTTACACATATTAAATTGAAATTTATATCACAGTTTCCGATCAAGATCCCTTTGAAATGTGAAAATACTTTTATGCACTTCGGCGTTTCTTTTTTATTTTAATAAATTAAAGTTTGAAGTTTGAACAACATATCAGATAGTCCAACATACAATTAGATAAATATAATATTTAATACTCACTCAGTTGAAAGTTGTTCAATAATTTCACAACCACTACACGCACTTATTTGCACAAAAATCACAATTTGGAAAGCGTAACATAATTAAAATACGAGACAATGTGAATTGGACAACTGACGATCCATCAATAAAACTTTCTTTGAATTGTCAAACTTTGTCAAAGCACGTAATTCCCCGTACCTTAAAGGGGCTTTCTCGTACGTGTGATAAACTATATTGAACTTAATATATATGTAATAGAAGTAATTCTCGCTGATTGTTAGTCATAAACGGGGAATTCCCACAAGTCAGTATAGACGTTGTTGCCAGTCGCTACAAAATATCATTCAAAGAAAAGGAATTCCCCGAATTCGTCACAAAATAAGTAATGAAAAATTCCGTGCTCCTTTCAATCGGTCCAAATTTGTAGTTACGATAAAAATATATATTTTTTATTTATTGTTAAATTTTGCCGCCCCCTATAAAGTGCCGCCCGGGGCGGGCCGCCCCCGCCGCCCCCACTACGCTACGCCACTGGCCTTATTGCTAAAGAGCAATCTCTTCCAGGCAACCTTTGGGTACAGGACAAGTAGTATTAACGTGGAATAAGTTTTTTTTTTTTAAAGAAATAATGAATGTACATACATAGATAACATAATACTGATTAATAATATATATACACTAAAATATACCATATAATATATATTATACAAACATATGTTCATGTATAATATATAAATTATATAATAAATACACTGGTCGCGCCTAATAAGAAATTTTTAAATGGAGTGGACTGTATATAAAATTAGGTATAATGCGTGATATTAAAAGAGAGGAGTGAATGAAGCATGCAGCGCTTACCCAAACAGCCTGGAGGCGAATCCGCTCCGGGAATCGAGGATAGAAACCGATCAGCACTTCACCCACGTTTTCCACCACTTTGGCACGACCTTCTTAACCGAAACTTACAACGGGGTAATTCCCAAACACGTTAAAGTGCATTTATTAGAGTCCTGTTAATTCATTCACAAGAGCTCGAGTTCGTGGCACGGCCATATCATTTGAACTGCTATATCTGTTCTTCTTCGCCAGAGGGCGACAATCGTCGCAAAAGGCGCTGCTTGTAAAGGAATTGGGAAGGTGGGAATTCGGAACTATACCACGCATGAAATATTTGATTAATATATATTAACTGGCGTCAACATTTCCACCCGCCCTTAAAGGGTCACCTTTAAAGAGCATCCATAGGGACAAACAAGAAAACTATGGAAAATGGATATACCAATATGGAGAGTCACATAGCCATAGTGAAAAATTAATATTTATTTATAACTGAGATAAGAATCTTAAACTTTGCGATACGATACATATTTATTTTACAACCTACTTAAATTTATAGTATAGACATATTTATCTTAAATTACATTAATAAACTAGATTATTGCATCGGAAGGGGGCATAAACGGACGACCGGACGGAGGTAAGTTCCCTTGGCGGTTCTGACAGTTACCACGCGTACTATGCCATCCTTGGAGGGATGAACCTTCTCTACGACAGCTAATGGCCAGGCTAAAGGCGGCGCATTATCTTTTATCACGATCACTATAGTACCAGATGTGATAGGAGTTGAAGACGTATTCCATTTTTGCCTAACTTGCAAGCTATAGAGATATTCCATCCTCCAACGAGCCCAAAACGATTGGGCCAAATTATCCAATAGTGAATGCCTCTGTGCTAAACTGGCCGAGTCCGAAACAACTGCTGGTGCAGGTAGCGACATTAAAGGTGCTGTATTTAAAAAATGAATCGGCGTGAGCGGCGAAGGCTCCGCGGGGTCAGAACTGAGGATCGTCAGCGGTCGAGAGTTTAGTAGGCATTCAATTTGAGTGATTACAGTAATAAGCTCTTCGTAAGAAAGAAGCTGCTGTCCAATAACTCGGAACAGATGCGATTTAACGACCTTAATCATGCTCTCCCAGGACCCTCCGTGGTGTGGAGAGCTGGGACAAATAAATTTCCACGTAATACGACTCTCAGCACACTCCTGCTCTAGATTTTTATTATACTCATTATTGATAAATTTATAAAGATCGCGCAAATATGAATTGGCACCCTTAAAGTTTGTTCCGTTATCGGAATACATAAACTGTACAGGACCACGGCGAGAAAGAAAACGCTTAAAAGCGGCTTAAAACTTCAACGTGCACAGCACGAGTTGTAAGGCAAGTAAAGAGACACAGATAGGCTTTCTCACTGCGGATACCACGGCGTCGCACAGGAGTATAAGCTATGGGACAACAAGCTTTACAACCTGACATGTGCGACTTTCAGGTAAGTCAGCCATTAATGGGTAAGTAGAACGTGGTCTTAATCGGAAACATGTATTGCACATGTGGACGCGTTGTCGTACAATACGACGTGCTGACAGGATCCCGAATTTTTGTCTAAGTAGTGACATGAGAAGTTCTGGTCCTGCGTGTAAATACTTTACATGATAATAATCAATGATCATGTTCACTACATGATCTTTGCGAGGTAATATGACTGGATGCGTCTGAGCGTAGTCCAGCGCGGCGTTACTGAGACGACCGCCTAAGCGAATCAGCTTATTATCGTCTATAAAAGGGCGCAAGCGCATGAGCGTAGGCGAACAATTTTTATTATTTTTAATATTATTAAAGTCCTCTGCAAAATGCTGGCTTTGCAGGGCGCGGAGCATCTTATTTTCTGCACAATCAAGATCCGCAGCAGTCATAGTAACACTGCTATGGCAAGGTAATAACTTAACAAATCTACATACTTATTTATTTATTTATTTATTTATATCTTTTCCACTTAGAATCATAATCAGTGATCACTTGTGTACGTCAACATGTGTCATGTGTGAAGTGTCAGGAGGGCCTATTACGATACTAGATTTATCGTAATAAGCCCTTCTGAAAAAGCACTTTCCATCTTAATGTTAAAGCTATGAGGGTTCCAAACGCGTCCTGGTCTGAGAAGAACCACACAACAAACTCAGCCGGATATATTTTTTGTTATTGTGATCACTGTTTCACAAACGTCAAACTTAAATGCAAATTTAGAACAAACTAGAACCGTCGCAATCAATCGGAAAAGAAGCCTAATGATTTCAGGCAACGAAAATTAAATAATAATAACAGAAAAAATATATATATATAAATCTTCGGCCTGCCACAATACGTACACAATTATACGTAGGAGCTTACTCCAGGAGGAAATACGAGAAGAGAGATCCTGTAACATACAATGTGTTATAGGTGTAGACACAGTGTGTGTCAGTACCTTTTGTTCAGGTACGTCTGCAATAGACTGATCGTCCAGGGTTTTAAGAGGCCACTGAGACGGATCTAAGCAAGCCACAAAGGGTGAGAAATTAATTTTTGTGGTGTAATGCCACGTGAAAGAATATCAGCAGGGTTCTCTATACCCGCGACATGGAAAAAATTGTCAGCTGAAATATTTTCTGTCACTTGAACAACGCGATTTGCGACGAAAGTTTGAAACCTGTGTGGTGAACTTTTTTAACCAATATAAAGCGACTTTAGAGTCGGTAAAAGCGAAAGTTTTAATTGGGAGACGATGAGAGTAGGTATCAAAAACTCTACGAAGCAATTTCGATAGTAGGACGATCCCACATAGTTCGAGCCTAGCTATAGATAGCGGTTTGGTCGGAGCAACCTTGGTCTTTGAACATACAAGTTCTACAGTATTACCTGCGGAAGTGCCAACGTGCAGGTACACTACAGCACCGTAAGCGTTCTCACTGGCGTCAGAAAATCCTAAGAGAGTGACCACACAATCTTCAAATATGCCCACGTGGCGTGGTATGTGTAGATCATTGCGTATTGCGTGGCGTACACGACGGTGGGAGCAACGAATCCCATTATGTCCCACAGACGGGCGACAGTAGACAAGATGGAGCGCTTAGTGCATGTCTCATCAACAGGTGAAGTTATTTTAAAGTAAAACATATCATCATGAGTAGACCAATGTAAGCCTAATATTTTATGTTGCGTAGCTTCATCAAATTCCACTTCGGAGGAAACTTTATGCGAATCGGGGAGATTAGTTAACACATGTTTATTATTACTGTTCCATTTTACAAGTTCCCATTGTGCATCCTTGAACATATCTATCAGCTGTTTAGACGCGGAGACTGCATCAGCTTCGCTAGGAAGTGAAAACGCGAGATCATCCATGTACAACGAGGAGGAAGCAACACTACTTGCTAACGGGTACATGGTACCAACGTCGATGATAAGCTGCTTCACTCTGCGCAACGCATGATAAGGACTTGACGACAAACCAAAACACACACGGTTGAAACGGTATAACACGAGGGGATCCTGTGGATTAAAACGATAAAGAAAACATTGATAACGACGGTCAGATTCGCGCACAACTATTTGCAAAAACTGCTGTCGACAGTCTGCAGTCATAGCCACAGCGTTTAGACGAAAATTTAAAATGATATTAAATAAGTCACCCTGCAGGTTTGGCCCAGAATGCAAGATGTCATTCAGGGACCGACCTGAACTGGTGTTGCTACTGGCGTCCAGAACGATGCGTAGACGAGTTGATGTCTTTTCCTCGCGTATGACTCCGTGATGCGGTATTACGTATACAGGAGCGAGGTCATCAGACTCGTACTGAGGTGCGGGAGAACCATAATCTTTATAAATATAGTCTTTTAATGACGTTATCATACGCCAACCTTAACTCAGGTGAAGCTTCTAGCTTTCTTTCGAGGCACATGAAACGTTTGCGAGCAATATCATACGAATTTCCTAAGGAAAACACATCCTCGTTGAATGGCAGGCCAACGACGTATCTGCCACTAACGGGATCGCGAGTCGTAGTAGACTTATAAAACTCCTCGCATTTAACATCCGCGGGATGCTGAGCGCGGGGGGTGAAGGGAGGCTCCTCAAGCTCCCAGAATCGCCTGACTAAAGAGTCAATAGCAAAAGGTTCCTGAGCGAGACAACATGTCAGGACCTGATAACTTTGGAAAGCTGATATAATGGGTGCAGTATCCATCACTACATATCCCAATACCGTGTTTAAGACGGCTGGCGCCGACGAGTCACTCGGTGTAACTACATCGGGGAGTAGAAGGTGAGGAAAGAGCGAGGCGCCTATCAAAATGTCAACCTTATTTGGCACTCCAAAACTCTGGTCCGCGAGCGGCAACCCTGAGAGGTATGGTAGGCAAGATTGATCTACCACACCGGTAGGTAGCAAATCGGTAACCCGGTCAACAACTAGAGGCGAAATACTGAATCCAATATTTATATTAAAACGTGAATTGAATTGGTTTTAATTATTTTTTCCGAGCCACCGAACCCCTTGACATACGTTGGTTCGGCTTCCTGAATTGGAATCCCTAACAGATTGCAGCACTCCTTTGTAATGAAATGGCTCTGCGATGCACAATCTAAAAGTGCTCTAATAATATGACAACGGCCGCTAACGTCATAAACGGCGACTTGAGCCGTCGATAATAAAACGGTAGTTTGTTTATGATGTGCGGGCTCAGGGCGAGTAGGTATAACAAACGAGTTATTAAACGGGATGGGCGTACTATAAGTAGCTGCAGTAGCACACAATGTCACGTCGGATCGAGTTGACGCGTCAGGATGAGAAGGCATGTATGGTACAGGAACCGCGGACTCTGGCGGCGGACGTGCAGCTAACAGTGACACGGGACCTGACGGAGCACAGGCCGTTAGCCTGGCAATACCTATATTTTCGCGCTTGAAGTGAAGCGTAGTGTGATGTTTCATCTTACATATACGGCAATCCGTTTTAGAAGAACAATTTGAAACTTTATGATTTAGGCTTAAACAATTTACACACGCATTGTTTTCCTTTACACATTTAAAGCGTTGCTGAGGCGTCATTTTATTAAAGTCGGGGCATTTAATTAAATAAACTGTGATGCGAAACATTAGTGCACAAGCATTTAGAATTAATGGTGTTATCGACAGTTGTACTTATGTATGCCTGATACTTAGGCGATGAAACAGTGGGTACGTTATTAGAACGTCGCGAATTAGTAATAGTATTACTTTGACGGCTATACAGTAAACCGGAGTGAGGTTGAGTTCGTTCCAAAACCTTAGCGCGAGTCCTAATAAACTCGACTAGGTCATTAAAGGTAGGTAATTTCGAAGAATGAGTTAACTCGAAAGCCCTAACTGTTTCAGAGTCTAACTTTTTTAACGCAATATGAAGTATGATGAAATCTGTTAAAATTATTTAATTTTAAGTTTTTTATTGCACGTACGGCACTTGTGAAGTTATCAGTAAATAAATCAAAATTAGCTGCCGAAGCTGACTTTAAAGATTTAAACTCGAACATTTGATTTAAATAAGCAGACGCTAACATTCTTTTATCATCATATTTATCAATTAAAGCGCGCAATATCAATTGATAGTTCTCGGCACAAGGAGATATACCGGCGCATGCAATCTGCGCTTTACCTGTTAATTTACCTAACGGGTAATATAGTTTCTCGGCAGCGGTGAGGGATGGATTATCATCCACAGTGGATTTAAAACTGGCGTAAAATAACGTCACCTCTTGTTGCCTGCGTACATTATCAAAAAATCTATCTATTATTTCGTCATCATCATTATCATCAAAATTTACAGCTAAAGACTCTGCACTATTATGCAAAACTTTAATTCTAGATAATGTGTCTGCGTTTGTGTTTTGGCTTCCCTTTTTGTATATTATTTCATAATCGTACTCAGCTAATTTTAAACGCCATCTTGTTAATTTTGAGTTTGGATCTTTTAAAGACATTAACCATGTTAATGGGCGATGGTCAGTGTATATAGTAAACCTTCTACCGTATAAGTATGGTCTAAAATATTTAACTGCCCAAACTATTGCTAACAATTCTTTTTCTATTGTTGAATATCTTATTTCAGTTTCTGATAGTGTTCGAGATGCATATGCTACCGGTTTATCTGAACCAATACGACCTTGTGATAGTACAGCTCCAAGGGCGACATCATACGCATCCGTCGTTAAAATAAATGGTTCATCAAAATTGGGGTATTGTAATAGGGGTGCATTTGTTAAAATTTCTTTACACTTATTAAATGCATCTATGAATTCAGTTGAATGAATTACTTTATGGTTTTTCTTAAGACATATTGTCATTGGTTTTGTTAGCTTTGCGAAGTCCTTTATAAACTTCCTGTAATAACCTACCAATCCTAGAAATGATTTAATTTCTTTTTGAGTTTTCGGGAGTGGAAAATGTAATACAGCTTTAATTTTATCTTTATTAGGTTTTAAACCTTGGTCAGTAAGTTCATGACCTAAGAATTTAACTTGTTTTTGAAGAAATTCTGATTTATCTAATTGTATTTTAAGATTATGTAATTTAAAGCGTTGAAAAACTTGCTGTATTTTTTCTATATGTTCCTGTAATGACGTAGATGCTACAATTACGTCATCAAAATAAGTAAATACAGTAGTTATACCGCCTAATATTTGATCCATGAGACGCTGAAAAGTACTGGGTGCGTTTTTAAGACCAAAAGGCATCCTAAGAAATTCATAGTGCCCTCGTTCAGTAGTGAACGCTGTGTTTTCTACATCATCTGAATGCATTTCAATTTGGTGGTAGCCGCTAGCCAAATCTATTGTAGTAAAATATTGTGCTCTACCTAAACGGTCTAATATATCGTGGATATTTGGAAGTGAATATTTATCTTCTATTATTCGATTGTTAAGTCTCCTGTAGTCTATAACGAGTCTCCATTTTACTTTTCCTGAAGCATCTGGTTTTTTTTGGAACTATGTGAACAGGGCATGACCACGGGGAAATGCTTTCACGGATTATTCCTTGTTTCAGAAGATTATCTACTTGCTCTCGAATTTGTTTACGTTGTTCTATTGATTGTCAGTAACTTCTAACAAATATAGGAGTATTGTCTGTCAGTCTAAGTTGATGTTTTACTGAATTTGTAAATGATAAGGGAATATTTTCCGAATAGAAAAGCTCTCTATACTGATAACACATACGCATTATTTCTCTCTTTTCTTCTTAATCCATATGGTCTGTTCTAATTTTACCTAAGTTCTTTATCAAAATCTGTTCTAGTTGTCATTGAGTTTAATAGAGACTGCGTTTTCTCAGTTTTCAATTTATTAGAATAACGGTCTAGCTCGAATGGTGCCGGAATAGTTGCATATTTTTTATTAGTATTAAAATTTAAAATAGATGTATAAAAGTAACCATTTCTAACGCTTATAATAGCAGCGGGGGAAATTACATCTTTATTCCAAGAGTAATCATCATGTGAATATTCGCCATCCAAATAGTGTGTTTTTATTTTAATTATCTTTTCACATCTTGGTTCAATACAAATCTTTATATTAGGATAATCAAAACAAATAGGTATTTTAGCATTTGTTGTACATAGTAATTTATTTTTTATATCAATGTTACTTGATAATACTTTCAATAGGTCTAACCCTATAAGACCTCTGTATTTAGGATCAAAATCAAATAATAAAAATGTATGATATATTTCGTTATTAAAAATTGGTGGCAATGGTAAATGAGCTACTAAATCATGATGTGTGCAACCATGGGCTGTTTTTACCTCGAATGGTTCATGTTCTATGCAATCTTCAAAAATAGTACCTATAATAGAATCGGAAGAAATCATAGAGTGGGATGCTCCTGTATCTATAAGAAACTTACCTTTATATTCGGGTGCTTCAATATAAGGTAAATGATCTTTGTAATGATAATTAAGTTTTACTATATTTTTGGGCTTTGCAACGTGAAGATTCTGCTCCTTGTTTTCATTAATTAATTGATTTTCACATGTATTACCAATGTGGTCAGAGGGTTGTTGTTCCTCGAAATATTGTTCTTCGCTATTTTTATAAGGGTAACTTACCTGATAATAATCCTCTGGGGTGTAAAAAAGCTCTTCAGAGACAAAAATGTGGTTTTTCTGGTTTATTAACAGATCTCATACTTACGTCTGAAACTTTCTGGGGTTGATTTATTTGTTGTTGGGGTACATTGGGTTGTCTAAAATTACTACTATTATTACCTGAAGATCTGAAGTTTTCTTAAGTAGTATTTTTCCAGGGCAACATGTTATTCATCCATTCCTGTCGTTGTTGTGGTGTCCAATTATTAAGTTGGGGCACAAAATTAGGGTTTATAAATCGTGAGAGATTTTTATTAAATGAACGTGACAAATTAATAGGTTAAAAAGACCTAGGTTGTTCAAATTTAGGTTTTATTTGTGAAGTAGATACAGTATTTGCACTTGGATTTGCTTGTTTATAGTATATAAGTTTAGCCTCCTCTTGTCTAGCTGATACAATAGCTAACTCTAGGGTTGCTGGTTTCATAATTCGAACACCTACTCCTACATTAAAGTCTAATTGACTTATATAATGTTCAATGATCATAGAATCGTAATAAGTTTTATCGGAATGTTTACCTACTGTGTATAACGTATCTAATATATCTCTAAGTCGCTTGCCAAAAGATTCAGCATCCTCCGATTTTAGGCGACGCATCCTTGTAAGCTCTTGCATAACCTGAATCTCATTCCTAGTTTCACCTATCCGTCTTAATAAAGCCTGCTTAACCTCGTTCCACGTATCAAGCGAATTTTCGTAAGCGATAGCTTCTATAGCCGCGCCACTAAGCTTGCTTTTTATTAAACTTATTAATAGGGGATGATTTTGCCAATTAACATCGATTAAATTAATAACATTCTCTACCTCCTTTATATAGTAATTTAATATTTTCGGATTACCGTTATATCTCGGAATTAAGTCTCCAATAGATTTAATAACATTATCGCAATCTTTAAGCGACATGTTAACGCTTTAAGTGTACTAATACTTTATAATAAGAATGGATAACAATAGAGTAATACGATACCCTATTGTAATTCTAATGAAACACGTTATTCGCAACAGACTAAATTCCTTTATAATATAAAAGATCATAGACCACAGTGTCTAGTTGTCTATATACTAACAGAGATGGCGCCACTATTAACAAACTAATCGATTTTGATATACCATAATGACACCCCCACTTATCAAAATAAACAACAATTTTATTTAAGTACAATGCCCAATTTACACATAAATTTATAATGTTTTACAGGACATAGTCCTTTGGTAAGTAAATCGGCAGGCATTTCCTCACTACACAGATACATAACTTTAATATATTTATTTTTTACAACATCTCTTATATAATGGAATCTTACATCTATATGTTTTGATCTGTTGTGACTTTGGTTACTGAATGATAACTTTAAAGCACTTTGATTGTCACAATAGATCTGTATTACAGAAAAGTTACCAGTTATTTCATGTAACAGGTTTCTCAAATACACAGCTTCACGAGCTGCTTCAGACAATGCAGTATATTCGGCTTCTGTACTAGAAAGCGATACTGACTTCTGTTTCTTGCTTTGCCATGAAATGGCAGATCCTGACAGAGTAAAACAAAAGCCCGTATAAGACTTCCTATCTATAGCATCACTGGCCCAATCGCTATCTACAAAACCCTCTAGTCTGCTATAATCCTTACAAAATTTTAAACAGTAAGTTTTTGTACATTGCAAATATTTAAGAATACGTTTAGCGTAATGCCAATGTGAATGATCATAGCAACTGTTAAATTGGCTCAAATAGCTAACAGAATAGGAAATGTCAGGCCTAGTTAAAACTGCCAAGTACATTAGTGATCCTATTAACTGCTGATATGGAACATCAGATACACATTTATCAGCTTTCTCTATATTTAATTTACACTCTATTGGGGTTTTATGCATTTTAGAATCCAACATATTGAACCTAGTTATTAACTGATCAATATACTGCTGCTGATCTATAGTTATTACATTTTTATTGACATTTATTCTCATGCCCAAATATTTCCTCACAGACCCCAAATCTTTCAGCTTAAATTCTGATCCTAAAATATCTTTTAAATTTTTACTTTCAACAGGACAATTGGAAAAAATTAAAAAATCATCTACATATAAGGCCACAATAATTTTAACTTCACCCTTAGTTTTTGTGAACAAACAAGGCTCATACTGACTGTTTTTAAAATCTGATTTGTACAGCAAATCTTTAACTCTGTCATACCACGCAAGGGAGGACTGTTTTAATCCATATATTGCTCGTTTCAATTTTAAAACCTTTCCCCCACTTTCGTTCACAAAACCTTGAGGTAATGACATATAAATGGTTTCTTTTAAAAAACCATTTAAAAAAGCTGTAGTAACATCTAAATGATGAATACTCATACCCATCTTAACACTGAGAGCAAACAATAATCTAAGCGTTGAATGTTTAACTACAGGAGAGAAAGTGTCTGTATAGTCAATTCCAGGTTTCTGCGAGAAACCTTTGGCCACCAATCTAGCCCGAAACCGCACTTTATTGTCCACATCTAATTTTTTGTTAAGCACCCACCTGCACTTCACAACTGTCACATCACCTGGGTTGTCAACGAGCTCCCATGCATCATTTTTCTCAAAAGACTCCAACTCGTCGGCCATGGCATGCTTCCACTGTTCACTCTCAGGCCCTGCGAGAGCCTCTGAGAACACGATTTCCTCGAATGCTGAAACAGTACTGGAAAGATTTGCAAAACCATACCGATCAGGTACTTTTCTGAGGCGCTTGTCAGGTACTTCTGGTTTCTGTCCTGGAGTTGACGTTGTCTGGACTCCTGGATCAAATATGTCTGTGATTGGAGATGAAGGTTCATTTAGTGTTTCGTTACCATCTTCATACACTGAAGAATCTGAAAGGCAGTGTTCAGTCTCTAAAGCATGAGGCGACATTTCCCCCACTGAAACTGTGCTCTCTTTTTCTATGTTATCTGAAAGTGTCTCTTCCCTAGGAATCCAGATAGCTGACTCATAGCCTGTTTCTACGAGCTCTGATTCATTTTCCATCACAACGACATCTCTACTTATAACAAGACTCTTCTTTGCAGGATTATACAGCCGGTAACCCTTAACATCTTCACTATATCCAACTAAAATGTGTTCTATAGCTTTTTTATCCCATTTTAAACGACGTTCCTTAGGAATATGTGCCATGACTTTACTTCCAAATAAACGGATGTGACTGAGATTTGGTCTTTTCCCATACCACAATTCAAATGGAGTTGTCTGAAGTCAAGTCAAGTCAAGTTGTCTGAGTCCTGAAGCAATGGATCTATTTTTCAAATAAACAGCAGTGTTAGCTGCTTCTGCCCAATATCGTTTATCCAGCTTTGCATCATACAATAGACATCTAGCCTTCTCCACAACTGTACGGTTGGCTCGCTCACATAAACCATTCTGCTCAGGCGTATAATTATTTGATCTTTGATGAATTATACCATTTTGTTTCAAATAATGATCAAACTCCTTATTGCAGAATTCTAGTCCATTATCTGAACGTAACACCTTTATTTTCTTATTCAACTGATTCTCAACAACTGTCTTGAACTCTTTAAATTTACTGAATGCCTCATTTTTATTCTTAATAAAATATATAAAAGTCATCCGACTAAGGTCATCTATAAACAATATGAAATATCGAGCACCATTCAATGATTTTGTTTCCATTGGTCCACAGAGATCTGTGTGAACTCTTTGCAATAATTCTGTGCTTCTTTCACCAACATGTGAAAAGGGTAATCTGGCCTGCTTTCCCTTGCAACAAGTTGTACACTGGGATTTGGTTATGTCAAAATTGTGTTCATATGACAAACCATCCACAATATCTCTCATCTTGTTCATATCTTGACTATTTATGTGTGCTAATCTTCTGTGCCATAGCTTCCCACTTACTGCTGGTGCAATCAACATACAAGACTCTGTTTGTAACCTTAACTTATAAACACCATCTGACAGGTCAGCGGTAGCAACCAAAACACCATTCTTGTCTCGAATGTAGCAGTGTTCTTCATCAAATTTAACACTATTTCCGTTTTTAATAAGTTCACTCACAGATAATAAGTTTGTAGTCAAACTGGGAACGCATAGCACATCCTTCACAGTAATTTCATATTTCAATTTAGAAATAATGTCGACATCCCCGGAACAAACAACAGGCACTTTAGATTCATTTGCGACCACGATTTCAGGTAAATACGGCGTCAAGTTTATGTTTTTTATCCAAGATTTATTCGCCGTCATATGAGCGCTGGCGCCGGAATCCACGTACCATTCAGTTTTATTGAACTTTCCATTCAGGAAAACGACATTAAATACACATTTACTACTATTTTTCTTTAATAAAGGGCACTGATTTCGATAATGACCATCTTCTTTACACTTGTAACACGTTATTGTTTTCGATAATTCTGTCATAATCTTTTTGTTTGACGTTGATGTTGAGGGGCCGCCATTTTTTCTTAACTTATTAAATAAATGTTTATTTCGCGCGGTAAATGCAGCATGCGTGGCGTCATTGTCTATAGTAACTTCCATATCTAGCAATTTTGACTTTATAACATCTCCAGTTATCACAATGCCCGAATGTTCTATTGCCATTATCATTGGAGAATAACGATCCGACAAACCTGCTAATAATAATGAACCCATCCATTCATCTGTAATTGTAAAGCCCGTACCATTTAACCGTTGAGCTGTCTCGATCATTTGAGTCACATATGTAGCCATTGAGTCACAATTATCTAAGCGAATAGATATCAAATGTCGCAGCAAGGTTATTTTACGTGAGAAACCGGAGTCATCAAACATGGTCTTCAAAGTAGTCCATAATTCTGCTGCACTCTTGGTATTCTTAATATGTACATATAATGATGGCTCCACAGTCAATATTAACTTTGCCTTCGTTTTCGCATCGTCTACTGGCTTAATCTCAAAATCTGCCGTTGGCTTGATATACTTGTCCATTCCTTCAAGAACTAACAAATTTTCAGCCGCGAAGCTCCATTCATCGTAATTTTCCCTCCCCTTGAGTTTAGGAACACTGGCAATATAGTTCGTAGTCATGTTTCCGCGATATAACTTTCACTAATTATCTATTTTTACTAAAATAACTGATAATTTGCGCAGAGTTTTTTTTTTTTTTTCTTTTAGTTCTTTGGCTTCGCACGGTTTGTGCATTTAGCCAATGACAATTGTTGTATTAATTTGTTAAAAGGTAGGGAAACTTGGGAAAAATAATATTATAATTAAGGAAACGGAATTTGGAATAAGGAATATCAGAAGGGTAGAATAAAATAAGAGAGGAAAGATGAGGTGAGCGTTCTTGGATAAGTAATTGGATGAGATAGGAAATTTATTTGTATATTGATTATAACTTTATATTGTTGAGAATAATAAAAGATGCAATTGTTCTATAAGCGGAAGGATTTAGGAGTAAGGAGATTATCGAAGTTGGAAAAGGAATTTTGAGGGATATCAAGTTTTCATAAAAAGTGGAATAATTATATTTTTTACACGAGAAAAAAATGTGATTGAGATCACCAACACTAACCATGTCGCAATCACATAAATCACTTGTTATAATTTTAAGTCTTGCAAGGTGTTGGGGAGAGCAAACATGACCAAGCCGTAGGCGGATAATAGTTGAAATGGATTTCCTACCTAAGTCAATGTTTCGGAACCAAGTTTTAAGAGGGATATGTGGTTGGATCTTAACAAAAAATTTAGCTTTCTCACGAGAACTTTTTTCTCAGATATTGCACCAAGTATGACGAAGGTCAGTCTTAGGAAGTGATAAAAGGTCATGGCTATAATTTTTATATGGATGCATATCCCCACAAAGCACAGCTTCATTAGCTAACCTGTCTGATATAATATTACCATCAATGTCACAGTGGCCAGGGATCCACATAAATTGAACATCGTAGCTATTTCTAATACAAATATTTAGTTTTTTTCTGATCTCAAAAATAACCGGAAAATATGTTTTCATTTTCAAGGGAAATTTACAAAGTGTTTGAAGAGCGCTAATTGAATCAGAAAATATAACTGTTTTTTTAAGTTTCATGATAAGAATATAATCAATAGCTTTTAAAAGACCAAAACATTCTCCGGTAAAAACGGATGTTTCTGGTGGGAGTTTAATTTTCTGGACAATATTGTATTGACTATGATATACACCTACCCCCACACAGCCAAATAAATCATGTTTGGACGCATCGGTGTATATATGGTTATGATTATTAAATAAAGTATCAAGTAAAAATTTAAAATTTAAATTTGCGTTAGAATCTTTTTTAATGGACTTGAGAATTATATTTGGACACAATATTAAGGATTCATAGTTAACCTCAAAAGAAGGAAGTAAACATGAACGATGCGTAGGAGAGGGCAGGCTTATAATTTTTTTGTAACTACTGATTAAACATGGAGTAGATTTGTGACGCCAGTAATCAGAGAAATCTATTTTTTCTGCTAGAGGTTGTAGAA
The DNA here is from genome assembly GCA_959347405.1 of Napeogenes sylphis. Lineage (NCBI taxonomy): Eukaryota > Metazoa > Arthropoda > Insecta > Lepidoptera > Nymphalidae > Napeogenes > Napeogenes sylphis. The sequence goes on along the minus strand of OY365788.1, from coordinate 19,272,081 downwards.
GAGTCAATAAAGGGTTTTTTGCCAATTGGAGGGATCTAAAAAGGAATCGATCGGATAAATATTGGCGTCTTAAAATTAAAGGGGGATCACAGCATTCCACTTGTAAGGCATTAATTGGGCTCGACTTCATAGCTCCCGTTATTAACCTTAGGGCTTTTGATTGAATCTGATCAAGTTTTTTCAAAACAGTAACATTAATAGGTTCCAATAGAAAAGTACCATAGTCTAAGAGACTACGTATCAAAGAATTGTATATTAATTTAAGGTTGAATGGATGAGCTCCCCACCAGACGCCACATAAACACCTAATAATATTTAAAACCCTTTCACATTTATTGATAATATAATCACAGTGAGCAACACCTGATAGTTTTGAATCTAGAATAATACCTAAATATTTAAAGTTGTTATAAATTGGAATGGCGCTGTTATTGTAAATGATATGAAATGGGGCACTGCTACGTTTTCTGGAAAAAACTACTACCGCGCTTTTGGTGACTGAAAGGCTTAATCCATTTTGATCTAACCATATGTTAAGTTTATTTAAAGCAGATGAAACTATATTTGATGCTCTATCTACTGATCGATTTGTAGAGTAAATTAAAAGGTCGTCTGCATACTGAAGAAGTTTGATATCATTTTCAAATATGAATTCTAAATCATGGGTATAAATGTTATATAATAAAGGACTCAACACGGATCCCTGCGGCAAGCCTCTCCAAACAGTTCTAGGGTTATGAGAATCGGGGTCAGTAACTAGAGTGATTGTGCGTTCACATAATAAATTAATGATAAAATTACAAAACCTAGGTGGAACACTTAATGCCTCGAGTTTTAATTTGAGGGTAGGAAGCAAAACATTATCGTACGCAGATTTTATATCTAGAAAGGCTGCAACCACCGATTCATTGCACGTAAAAGCTAATCGGATGTCAGTTGTAAGTATACTTATATTATCTATTGTACTTTTACTTTTACGAAAACCATATTGGCTTTTGGAAAGCGCCTGTTTATTTTCCACAAACCACTCTAAACGATTTTTTATAAGATGTTCAGTGATTTTAACTAGAACAGAGGATAGAGATATGGGACGATAATTTGAGGCTTCATTGCCAGACTTATTTGGTTTTAACACTGGCAATACTATCTGTGACTTCCATGATAAAGGTATGTTACCTGTTGTTACAACACTATTTATGACGTTTAAATAATAAGACAGACTAATATCATTAAGATGGAGGAAAAAACTATAAGTTATGCCGTCTTGACCAGGGCAAGAGTCTCGAACGCTGTTGATTATACTTTTTAATTCATATAGAGTAAAAGGACTTTCTAAAGAGTTAGAACTATCTGTGAGGGGTATGGGTGACAATTGCAAATTTATAGGGTTTTCAGGAACCCAAGGGGGAGCTAATATATCGAGAAACTCATTAGTGAGTGATGACGGAAGTATAGGAAATGAATATTTCTTAAAAGCCGATCTAAATCGTTTAATATTGTTCCATACTATTGACAGATTTGTGTTTGGAGAAATAGTGGCACAGAATTTTCTCCACCCTTCAAATTTCTTTTTTTTAAATAATTTTTTAGTTTTCAATCGTATTTCACTAAGAATTCCGAAATTCTTAGGAGTCATGTCTGTACAATATTTTTTTTCTGCACTCTTACGATTTTGAATGGCTTGAGTGCATTCTTGATCCCACCATGGTGGGGATGGAATATATTCTGAAGTGTTTTTAGTAGGAAAGGTTTCATGAGCAGCTTCAATTAAGATTTGAGTAAAAGCCTCTGCACATTCTATGTCATTTTCTTTATTTATATGATGGAGAGAAGTCACTTTAGTTTCAACATTGTGTTTTCCCAGGTGGTGTGTTCTTTATGAGGTAGCTTAAATTTTCTTAAAGTAATATTTCGGATGTGCTTTAAATGATTGTTTGATAATTTAATAAGTATAGGGTAATGATCACTGCCATGGGTAAATGGATGTGTATCCCAAGACAAGGAAGAAGCAAAATTTGGAGTGCAAATAGATAAGTCTACTACACTTTTATTTTGGTTGGGATCAGTGCAACGTGTTGGTTTACCAGTGTTAAGAATACATAATTTATGGGTGTCAATAATGTCAACTAATTTTCGGCCTAAATAATTACAGTGAGAACTTCCCCAAACATTATGGTGACAATTAAAATCTCCAAGAATTAGAAATGGTCTGGGAATTTTAGAAAGTATGCTATCTAATTCATTTAAAATAGATGAAGAAGGTTCAGGTATGTAAATGGATACTAAACAGATATTGTTTACACTTACAGCCACAATAGAGATGTCTGAGATGTGTGGAGGAAGAGGAATTGGAGAAAATGGATATGTCTTTTTTATAAGTATTGCTGCCCCACCACCCTGTCTGTCTATCCGATCATCCCTTATTAAGGAGTAACCATGAATGTTAAAAATTTTATCAGGTTTTAGCCACGTTTCTGACATTGCAAAAGCAATGGGTTTATATTTGTTAGTCAAATAAATAATATCACTTTTGTTAGATATGACACTACGAGTGTTCCACTGAATGATTATCTGTGAATTCATTATTTATGATTTGAGGGTTAGTTATATTTTTTATTAATGGTGCTACGTTGGACGGTGAGATTAGATTATACTTAGCTAAGAGATTAAATAGAGCTGTAATTAGTTCTATATGCGAGTCAGTTTTTTTATCTTGAGCAGTGTGTTGTAAAGCACATCCATTGCTTGGCAATGGGATAGTGAAATCATTAATAATAGCATTGTGTGCTGCTTTATTATACCTCGTACCGGAGTTTGGAATGCTACGAGGTTTCAAAAATGTAGTTTTTTTATAAGAATTTATAACAGGACTATTAAGTTGAGATGAATTAATATGATTTTTATTATTATACATTGCAGATTGTGGAGTGGGTCTAGATGCTAAAACATCTGCAAATGATTTGGACACAGGAGGGTGCAACTTTGCTGACTCAGCATATGATATACAGTTATGGGCCATATGAACTTTAATTTGCTTTTGTCTTGCTAATTCTGGGCAACTTTTGCTGGTTGCAAAATGGTACCCAGAGCACAGAAAACAACAAGCATCATCTTCAACACAATCACAAGAGTCTCCAGAGTGTTCCTTACTACATTTGTAGCAATGAGGTTTTGACCTACATTGTACTTTTGTATGTCCAAAACGACAACAGTTATAACATTGTATTGTCGGATATATATATAAATCTACATTCAAAGCATTATAGCATAGATAGACTCTTTTAGGAAGAATTTGACCATCAAAGGTAATTATAATAGTTTGTGAAGGATTCCATGTAGGTTTGCCATCAATAAAGCTCTTATAATTCAGACGTCTGACTTTTATTATTTCCCCACATCCTATAGGTACAGATACATTTGCCTTCACTTCATCAGGAGACCACTCTGATGGAACTCCTCTTACCAACCCCATTCGTGTGATATTAAATGTTGGAATAAAAGCTTTATAGTTATTAATTTCAAGGGATTTATGACTAAGAAAACTGTTTGCATCTTTAAAATTAGAAAAAGCTATTGATATTTTATTTCTACCAATTTTCTTGACACTACCATTGACAATGTTATTAAAATTGTTCTTTTTAAGAAAATTACCAAATATAACTGGATGTATGGATGATTTGTCATCGGGAGAAATTATGTTTTTTTGAATATGTAAAATAAATGGAGCAATATCAGTTTCACAGTAATTTGTTCTACTAACAGGTGAGAAAGTTATATTTTTGTTGTTTGTTGTATTTGCAGAATTGTTAAGAAAGGTGGACTGGGGAGTAACCTCTGGTGCTGTGTTAACAGGCTGAGAGTCAATAATAGGAGTTTCAGAATGACAATTGCAATCTGAAGATTTTATTTCTGAACCATGATGACTCCTTCTTTCTTTATTGCAATGTTTACAAATATTACGTCTACATCTTTTTAAAGTACGGGTTGTAGAAGACGTATCTGTTTCCATTCCAGATTCGTTTGATTGGATGGTAATATAACTGGCTACCGGGGGGACGAAGCCCCCCGGGTCATCGGGAGGCTCGTTCATGGGGGGGGGCAAAAAGATATAAAACACTCACCAATAACAGGAAATTCGAACAATATTAACTAAAAATATACAAATAAGAATGAATATTTATAAAAGATATGAAAATAGTACCCAACTGATAATTAAATTAATTTTTAAAACATTGAACCACAAAAAACAAAACCGCCAAGTTTAAGATTTCCCGCGCTTTTCTTGCGCAGAGTTAGCCCATAACCTCTAATGAAACACGTTATTCGCAACAGACTAAATTCCTTTATTATATAAAAGATCATAGACCACAGTGTCTAGTTGTCTATATACTAACAGAGATGGCGCCACTATTAACAAACTAATCGATTTTGATATACCATAATGACAGTAATCATACAATTACGGTGTGAATGCTGTGGCGATTTTAGCCTAACTACAAAGCACACAATATAAATATTCAAATTGATTTTAAATTGGAATATTATATTTGTAATATTTAAATATAATTAATATTATATAAATAACGACAGGAAATAGAGCAGAGGAACTTGGGAGTAAAAGAGTACTTACCACAAGCTCTGCATCTCTTGCCGGACCTTGACTCAGCACAGGATCTCCTTATTTCCGGAATTTCCCGTAGATTATTAAAAAAAATATTTATTTAATTAAAATTACAATTATAATAAAACGTCTTTTCTTAACTAAAGCTGAGACAAAAGTGACAAATTAAATAATCAATTAATTAATTATGAAATAACTAAATAAGCAAAATGGATTCCGCGACTCGGCGTGGGATCTGCAATTCAGCAACTTTACGGCGATGGGGTCCTGGTAACGCTCGTTAACATTTGAAACTTGTATTTCTTGATCGCTATAATCACTATTATCCTTTGATACTTCATTAAAACGGTCCTAAAAAGTGTGATTCGTTTAGCGTTTATATTATTCAACTTATCGCGACTGTAAATGTTATTTTTTTTATTTTTAAAGGTTTTCAATTTTCACATTTTTTTCTTAGATTTTTACGGGAAAGCTTGTTTTTTGGAATATTTCGATATTTTAAGGGGTTTCGTATCCAAAAGATAAAAATGGAACCCTATTACTAAGAATTCACAGTCCGTCTGTCTGTCTCCAGGGTGTATTTCACGATGGGGCGTCGCGGTGAGTGCGAAAGCGATCTCGTGGCGTCCTATTATGGTGATCAGGCTAACCGTTGAGTTTTAATGGGTATCCTGAAGTACAGCCAGTCCCACATAGCGGACCTCCGAATATATATATATATATTTAAAAGGGGAACCCATATAACAATGGTTATTTGTTTGCTATACTTTAATCATGGAAATAGGAAGACAAGTCATGTATACGGTTTTATAATTAATAATTTTATTGAAATATATATTCAAAGTAGGCTTTCATGTAGAAATGAATTTTTATAATGGAATGTTACGAGACCCTTCTACTCGTACTCAGCAGGTTTTTAGGTTTCTATACATTAAGTCCTTGTTACATTCGTTACATTAAATCGATTCTTGAAGAGTGCAGGATGAAACTATATTAAACTGTTTGTACAATGGTATGCCAATTGATTTAGTGAACTAATAAAAAGAATTATTATGAAAATACTAAAAAAAGGCGTCCATTTTTTGCCCGATTGTAGCAACTAGATCGTTAAGCTCAAAAACAAACAGTGTTGGAAAACTAACTACAACAAACTAGTATTTTTTTTAACTATAGTTAAGAAAATACTAGCTCAGTAGAAAGAAAATTATGACAGCTCTAATGAATAATTACACAATTTACTATTAGAATGCGATAAAATTATAGAAATATGTAGAAAGATAATATGTAGAAAAAAAACAGGTATTTTTGATTTAAGGTGAAGTAATTAGAACCAGAGCGTAATTTATCATGGAATTAAAATGTGATACGGTTATCTGTGATAGGGTTTGGTAGCAATCAACTTTTAATATAATTCACGGATTAATTTTATCTTTTATTAACCGTATCCTTATTGCTTATAATCGTTGACGGCAAATCTGACAAGTTGGCAATACAAATTTATAGAAAGATTATAGGGAATTTTCTCATAGAGATATTATACATTAATTCTATGAATTTTCTACAAATTTCGAGCTTGATGAGTAAATTTTTGAGATTTGTTTGGAACTCCCACATATTTTGTTCCTTCCCATAACTTTGATTTTCGCGCAAGTTCTTTCACAGTTTACGCAATTATACTCTGGAACGGCTTACCAGAAAATATTAGATAGTTTTCAAGCAAAATAGTTTTTAAAAAATACATTCACCAATATTTTTAGGGATTAGCATTATATGTATGGCAAGTAATATGATCACCAATACATAAAACTTAGATATGTTTTATGTATTGCTCGTTTGGAAGCAAAATGATTAACGTTCATGATATTGATATTGTGATACGATGTTGGATGTCTTTTTCTCAAACACTCCAAATATCACGACGTATTTTATCCGCTTTATATCGTATATCAAGACTCTGATACTATATAACGACACGGCGAAATTACTTGCTTATTAATATGATGCTTAACAGTCTCAAAAAGGAATGTCATACTTAGGTAGGTATATGCTATAAATATGCATTCCATTTTGAGACGGTATTCCTCAATGTTAAAGGTCAACATTGAGCATATTTTAAATTTGAATCGGCCGTTAAATAAGCTTGTTGGATGCTTACCCACTTTATTTTAGGTCAAAATTTGGATTTTTATATCTAGCCATTTCTGTTTTTCTAAACTTGGATTCACACGCTACCGCGTGTCTTGTTATTTTTCTCTGGATAAAATTAACAATAACTTTCTTTTTACATGAGTATACATGTGTGAGTTTTTAGGTACGGTTGTTAATAAGTATAATGGATGTGATGTGTCAGATGAATCTTATATGGTTCTGAAAAAGTGTCAAGAAAATCTAAGTAAATACATTAAGTAGCTACCTAATGTGACTTGTGAAGTAATTTCGATGGACAAGTCAACTAAAATATTTTTTTATAATGCTTATAGCAAGTTTATTATTATATAGATATTATTACTATATTAATTAATATGAAAAGATATCCATAAGATCTAATAAATATTAGAAGATAAGAAGCTTTTCTATATTTATTATATAACTGCCCTCTAGTTCAACGCAAGTTTGTCAAGCCATGCGATTTACCATTTTATTTACAGTTTTAGGGAGTCCCAGAATACCCGTATGTTAGAACACATAACTGTTTTATTTAACCAAGGTTCTTTTATCGCAGCGATTTGGTTAGTCCCAAGGGTCAAGAATGTTTCTATTAGTTTACGGTCTGAAGAGTGAAATAGGGTGATCATTACATACAATTATATACAATTATATATAATTATATATACAATAGTTATAACTGTGGTTAGACAAAATATTTTTTTTGAACGTCTGTATTTTTTTTATTATTTACTGGGTAAAGGAATACCAAAGTGTGGAATCAATCAAGGGATTTTATATACAAATAAAGTATGTCCTGGCCGATTATTAAATGGACTAAAAAAATATATATGTAGGTAAATGCAATATTTTATACGAATAATAAAAAGATTTATGACTGGTATATGTTCACAAGCCCTATGAGCAGAAACATTTGTAATTCAACATTGAACATAACTCGTCTTGGAAATATATTACTTAAAAATATATATATTAACTTCTTATTTTATTTTATGGTACCAATATTGAAAACATTTGTAGATATTTTTATTTGATTTCGCTGCATAACCGAATCCTCTAGCTCAGGGGTGTCCAATCGGTCGATCGCGGCCGCTAGTAGAGTCGATTCCGACAAGGCAACAACTATTCCCTAACGATATCTCAAGAAGTATGTAATTCTTAAAAATAATTAAGTCAGATCTAACAGCGATTTTCGGCAAAAAGTCGATCTTAGTTCTGATTAAGTTGGCCACTCCTGCTCTAGCTCATTTTTTTATTACAATCTTAATGACCGAGAGATCTACAGCCATCTCTGCATGAAGCAACATTTCGATTCGTTAGTTACAAATATAGATAATTTAACATACCTGGAAAGTCTCGTATAAAATAGCTAGTTTCGATAATGCCGATTCGATTCGATAATGATGATAGCCCTGACAAAAAGCATGTACATTTTTTACATCGGTAAAGTATAGAATTAATGTTATCTTAAAGTATTAGAAAATACATAAAACATAAAGGTACAATTATATTCGTATAATTGTAAAATGATAAATTTACATCGCTGTAAATCGGGACAAAAACAAAACATTTTTCATTTTCGTTTACAGTTGGATTTTCAATTCCATGTCCACGAATGACAATTATAGCAGGATCAGGTTTTAGTGAGGACATATAGGTGTATGTAACTGCTATAACTGAGAATGATTTTGTATTCCGTAAACAACGCGCAAAATAATTTCAGAAGGGATCAAAAGAGATAATATAAAAATGAATAACATGCCATCTCCGAGACTAAATTTGATTCAATCCTAAATATTAAATAGAAAAATATGTGGACGCTTGGTTATCAATTTTGAACTAATAAACGCATTATTTGTAGTAGGTACATGTTAGTGTATTAGCATAAGTGATCAGTTCGAGTGCGGGGTTAACAGGAGTGTCAAACGAATGCTAATAGTACTCGCAGCCAATAGCGGCTAAGTTAATATTAGTTAGGAAATGAACCTTACCTTAACGATATCTAATTACCAATAGATATCTATCGATTCGTGTTTATTAGTTCAATTATTTTGAATTCTACGTATATGAACATCTACAATCCTAATCGATTTGTTTTACGCGATTGTTAAAATAATTTAATACAAATCAAGTTACAACACAAAATTTGATATTATTCAAATTTGTAATGAAAAATATATATAAGAATTACATAGGTAGGTGGTACGTAGGTTTCACTTATTCACTCTTATAAAATAAATAATTACTGAAGGATTTCGTCAACTGGTAGCCAATCCAGAGACGAGACGAATTGATGGCGCCAAATCAAATTTTAGCATGCCCGTCTTTAATTTGCTGAAACTATTAGTGTAACGTAAGACTATAGTCAATAACATAAGATTATAAAGAGGAAAAACGTGTCTGTTTATTTTTGGTCAATAAACTTTGAAAATAAAGTAAATAAATACTATATTTTTTCAGAGGTTTCGCCTACGCTGTATTTGTATAAAAAACGGCCCTGTCATGTCGGGCGATCGACTAAAAGTATTTATTGTATCCCTCAGAAATAGTGCCATTTTTCGGAATGAAACATATTTTGTGTCAACCCTCCGTAAACTACGAATTTTAAAAGCTTGTGATATCGGTCGTTGGGCAAAACCATATTTACATCTTTCTTCGGTGTTTTCTAACATTTCCTTTCAAAAATTTATTACAAAACAGTACCGTTTATTCGTATCTGTAAATATATCTAAATTTTTTAATTTAAATATTCTTTCTGCAGTATGTGTGCGAATGCAAGCTTCATTGCTATATTAACAATAATATAGTAATATAGGAATCTCTTAGGTTAAGAAACGTGTCCATAAACGTATATTTTAAATCTTTTCACATGTAAAAATATAAAAGATTAACATCCTATACATTTATCTCACAAAAAGCTTCTGATAATCCTACTAATTGCGAATGTGGGTGAACATTAATAACTATATATAATATATATATATTAGTCAAAATATTTGATCAGTGTAACTACGCTACTTAGCAAAATCGAGGTGGTGACTTTTTGATAGAAAAACTGCCTGCCTATTCTAAAGAAAAGTTATGTTAAGTCTTAAGTTAAATAAGTTTATCATTTTAATAATCATATATAATATAATAGTAGACTAACGAAAATGGTGATGCTATATGGTTTAAGTTTAGACAGTTTGGGATATGATCTTTGAACCGACCTGATAGTAATTTATGCGGTACAAGCTGTTCCCTCCGCTCCAGGGTCAGACTTATTTAGGTGTCCTTCGGGTATATGATTTATTGGATGAAACATAATGTCTAAGTTCGATATGGGACCTATATTGGTATGAAATATAATCTTGATTCATTAATATATTTTATAACAAGCGAAGACAAATTGATTTTCGTTAAACTGGAAAGATTATTTATATATATATAGTAGATGTGGTTTCAGAAATGTATTTTATGCTTCGGTTAACTATTATAAGTTATTATTAAAAAATTTCAAAACCCCCGATACAAAAAGACCTCTAAAAAGAATAAAAATAATATTATTATATACTTATTGAAATTGTTGCGTCGGGGGACCCTTGCACGTACGTTGACGATGGTGTCTATTTTACGAAGTTAATCATTGAGGACTTAGACTATACGATTCGATATCGTATTTTCTCTATTTGCCTTGTTAACTTACTTGCATTTTACTTTTTTCTTTATTAAACCTCTCCCCCGTACGAATAAAACGACAATATCTTGGAGACGACTATTTCTATTTCGACCAAACATGGATAAGAATCATCTCGACGAACATAGCTTTCGTTTAAAAAAAGCCGCATTCAAATACGTCCACGCGTTTGGTCGCAAATTTGCCACAGACAGACACACAGATACACAGATCGACAGGTCAAATTTATAACACCCTTCTTTTTAGTCGAGGGTTAAAAATAGATTGTAATAAAAACATGACACAACAGAAGTCAGTATAATTATTATTAGTTCTAATAACTAAACGTGAAAGACGATCTTTATTGAAATAAACCTTATATAAAAACTTTATATTTGCAAATACAATTTTAAGACCCGGCCATTTTATTCGTTTCAGTGATAATAAATGATTTAATAAAATGTAAAAACCTTAATAAAGTTTCACGGTTGAGAAAACTTTTGTAAACAATATTATAATTGTCTTAAATTAAGGAAGGTTGAATGACCTTTCTAAGTTTTATAATTTAAGACCTTTTATAATAATATAGGAATAAGTTTTCTTACTTTGAATTTACGTATATATTTTTTAGATTATGAAAAATGTTATTTTTCTATGATTGTTTTATAATGTGGTTGGATTTTTTCTTATGATCTGAACAAACAACACAAGCTAGCCAGGTAAATAAAAAAAATGGTCTTCGTTTTTACCACAAAATCGTAAGAAATTTATATATCTACTGTAGCGTTATTATAGCATTTCTGAAGTATTAAAAGAAGTTAAAGTTGTACAAATGTTTAAGATTAATGGTTTTAAGCTCTTTTGATTCTCTCAATTTAATGTAAACTTTCGATGAATTCGAATTACGAACTATAAATGCTATTTCGAAGAATTTGAGTTAATCGTTCAGATCAATCGGTTCTGAGTAATTTAGCAAGCTAGTCGTCAGTTATTAGTGACGCTGTCGTAAAAATGTATTTCAATTGGAGCATTTTGTTTCCTATACATTGAGTTAGACAATAAGCTATTACCACAATAATTTTAATAAAGACCGACGATCATTGGAAGTCCTAACAGCCAAGTCACAAAAAAGTCAGGAATGGTTCATAGTTAGTTTAGTTTTAGGAGTTGTTATCGTAAGGGTTGCGACAGATTTCTCTTGTTAGGCTAATTTGTCTTGTTAGGCATCGAGTCTCCGCCCTCGACCTCGCGCGCCGCGATCGTGACCGAGAGCACCTCCGATATGGAGGTCGAGGCCGCCACTCCTACGGAGCAGACGGCCTCGGATTCCGAGTCGGGGAGTTCGTCCCCTTCCTCGGACGCTGACGAGGACGACGGTTTCACGACCGTGCAGACCAAATCGGCCAAGAGGAAGGCGACGAAAGCGCTCTCCTCGAACGTCCCGCGAAAACGGGCCTCAAAACCCGCTAGTAGCGAACCCGCGTCGCCCGACCGTTCTTCGGGCCCGGGCCCGACTCGCGAACGCGCGCCGATCGCGCCCGAAGCGCCCGCGTCCGCGTCGCCGTCGTCCGCGCCTTCAGCGCCCGCGGAGGCACCTTCAGCGCCTGCGCCTTCAGCGCCACGGAAGTCCCCCGCGCCGCCGCCGCTTTACATAAGGGACAAGTCTAAGTGGGACACTCTGTCCGCACTTATGACGGAGCACAAGCTCCATTTCACGTCCGCCCGAAATACCGCCGACGGTATCCGCGTTCAAACCGCGTCTTCGTCGGACCACCGTGGTCTGACTCGTCTCCTCCGCGAACGTGGTTACGGATACCACACCTACGCGCTAGAGGATGAACGCCGCTTAACGGTGGTCATCCGAGGGCTCCCCGTGGAGCTCACTACTGAGCGGATTTTCGAGGACCTTAAGTCCCAATCGTTCCCCGTCATCTCGGTGCACCGCATGTACCGAGCGACCACTAGGGTCCCGTTCGATCTTGTTCTCGTCCATCTCGAGCTTTCCCCGGAAGGAAAGCAAATTTTTAACGTTAAGGCAGTCTGCCAACTCTCCGGCCTTAGGGTCGAACCTCCACGTGGTCGCGGTTTTCCTGGTCAGTGTCATCGCTGCCAGCTCTATGGGCATTCCCAACGTTTTTGTCACGCGCGTCCAAGGTGCGTCAAGTGCCTGGACGACCACGCGACAGCCGACTGCTCGCGGAAGGGACCGGTCCCTGAGGATCCTCCCAGCTGCGTCCTGTGCGGACAGAAGGGCCATCCTGCGAATTATCGCGGGTGCCCCAAAGCGCCGCGCAGGACACAGCCGGCAAGGCATCCTCCTCGGTTCGCACAGCCTCCATGGGCTCCTCTAGCCCCTGGGAGGCCCGCGGCCCCTCAGGCATCCCAGGCCCCTCAGGCACCCGCGAACGCGATCGCGAACGCTTGGGTGAAGCCTCCGAGGATTATCCCACAGCCCGTCCCCCAGTCGTTGCCGCCGCCGCCGGTTCGAAACTCCACCGACGGAGTTGCGAGTTCGCTCGCGTGCGTCACGAGCCCTAGCCCCTAGCTCCTAGTCTTTTCAAATGAAATGAGGGATTCCGCGCGGAACCCTCCCGCGAGGATGGAAGTGCTCCTCAAGCACGCCGTCCTAATCAAATCGATATACGAACACACGATGTCAACATGATGACATCGCGTGGAAGGGTAAAACCTCGCTCTCTGACTGTCGCTACATTCAACGCGAACGGGCTACTTAAGCAGATAGATCTAGTGCGCGACTTCGTGGTCACGCACCAGATAGACGTCCTGATAGTACAAGAGACCTTTCTGAAGCCGTGTAATCGTGATCCGCGCATCGCAAATTACCGTCTCGTTAGGAACGATAGGGCAACCGCGAAGGGGGGAACCATCATCTATTACAGAAGGTCTCTTCATTGCACTCCGCTCGATCCGCCCCAACTAGTCAACGTAGAAGCGTCATTATGTCAGGTGGGTATGACCGGCCATCAGTCGATCGTACTAGCATCCGTCTATCTTTCTCCCAATAAAGCCTTAGTTGAGAGGGACCTTAAGTCCTTACTCCAATTAGGTAACGCAACCATTCTGGCCGGCGACCTAAATTGCAAACATCCCCGCTGGAACTCCACTGTCGCAAACAGTAGAGGAAATCTCCTTGATAGGCTAAGTTACAAGGCTGGTCTCGACTTCGAGATCACCGCGCCTTTGAGTCCCACGCGATACTGCGACACAGACTTCCGACATGACAGACCCGATGTGCTCGACATAGTACTCTTGAAGGGCGTGACACTCCAGTTACGTTCTATCGAGACGCTATCCGAGCTAGACTCTGACCATCGACCGGTCCTATTTCAGCTAGGACTTCCTCCCCTTAGGGAACCCGCGACCAAAACAATTATTAACTGGACGAAGCTTCGAGAGCAACTCCATTCCCCCGTACCAGCGCACCTCGACAAAATTCCTGACCAGCTTACATCGGTCGAGGACGCTGTCTCAGCCGCGACTAACTTCACAGAACATTTGGTAAACAGCATAGGAAAGTCCTCGAGGGAGGTCCGAGTGAACTTCGAGGGTTACCGAGCACTCCCTCCGGACATTAGACTCCTCATCACCCGTAAAAACGCCGCGATTAGAGCCCATGACCGATACCCGACAGATGACAACCGACGGAGGCTGCGCCGTCTTCAGAGGGAGTCGAGACAAGCTCTCGACGACTTCAGAGATAGCGGCTGGGATAGGACGCTTGCGACGCTCTCTCCAACACACCAGGCATTCTGGCGGTTGCAGAGAGCGTTGAAGGCGGACACTGTCTCAGATATGCCTCCCTTGGTTGGACCTAACTCCGCCATCGCGTTTGACGACTCTGACAAAGCTGAGTGCTTAGCCGACAGTCTAGAGAGCCAGTGCCGTCTGTCTGCTCAATCCGTTGATCGCGATCATGTCGAAATAGTCGACAAATCGGTCAATATAATGTGTTCTCAGCCACCGGCCGGTCCGCCAATCGAGGAAACGAACCTAGACGAGGTGACGTCCATAGTTAGGGCGCTTCACGTCAAGAAATCGCCAGGTCCCGATAGGATCACTAACAAAGTGATAAAGCTTCTTCCGCCTCCTTTAATTTACCTATTAATTACCATTTTTAACGCTCTACTGGCCGGTTGCTCGTTTCCGGCCCAGTGGAAAGAGGCCATAGTGATAGGGTTCCATAAGCCGGGCAAACCCCGGCATCTGCCTAGTAGTTACCGTCCCATTAGTCTTCTTAGTTCCTTAGGGAAAGTATATGAGAGAATCATCCTCTGTAGACTTAGATCGGAAGTCGAGAGACTCAAAATCATCCCAAATGAGCAGTTCGGCTTTAGAGCCAACCATTCATGTTCCCATCAGGTGCAACGCCTCACGGAGCACATACTGATAGGGGCCACTGTGAGGGCCAAGAAGCATAGGACAGGAGCGCTCTTCCTCGATGTAGCTAAGGCGTTCGACAGGGTCTGGCACAATGGACTGGTGTACAAGTTATACCAGTTCAAGGTGTCGGACAGACTCGTACTCATCATACAGGACTACCTGACGAATCGCTCCTTTCGCTACAGAGTGGAAGGCGTCTTGTCAACCCCCCGCCCCATCAGGGCGGGTGTTCCCCAGGGTTCAGTTCTCTCGCCCATCCTCTATTCCATCTACGCTAGCGATATTCCTAGACCGCGATCTAAAGTGCACCTTGCCATGTACGCGGACGATACCGCGCTTTACACGTCCTCTAAGGATCACTGGGAGATATACCAACGTCTCCAATCCGCAGTCGACTCCCTTGAGAGTTGGCTGCGGAAATGGCGGATCGAGGTAAACCCTGAAAAGAGCGTTTCGGTGCTCTTCGAACGGGGCCCCCCAAGGATCCTCCCGCGAATCAAACTCTTTGATAAACCGATACCTTGGAAAGACGAGGCAAAATACCTAGGAGTAACGTTAGATAGAAAGTTAGTTTTCACTGCGCATATTAGGACCGTTCGTAGCAGAGCGGCCTACATATTAGGTCGTTTATATCCGCTGTTAGGCAAGCGGAGTAAAATGTCCCTTCGCAATAAGGTGACACTTTACAAAGCTTGCATACGTTCCGTCATGTCCTATGCGAGTCCCGCTCTTGCGCACACTAATCTGAAACCCCTTCAGGTGATTCAGAACAGGTTTACACGGATTGCAACCGGGGCGCCGTGGTTCGTACGCAACATCGATCTCCATAGAGACTTGAACCTTCCGACCATCGCTCAGTACTTCAAGGGGCTTTCCCAAAAGTACTTTGAACGTGCTGAGCGACACCCGAACCCACTGGTGGCTGACGCCGCAGAGTATAGACCACGTAAGACTACTTTAGTCAGAAAAAGAAGACCCAAGTCGGTACCCGTTGACCCCGACGACGCGTTCACAGTAGGTAATAACGTGTACGCGTAGGCATAATTGACACCACACAACATACAGACACACACCGTCTGTACCGGTATAGACGAGGTCCCAACTGAGTAAGTGCTCCGTTGCTCCGGCGTTCTGCCGTCGGAGGACGCTAGTGTCCAAATTTCCTTAGCTTCCCTCCTGACTAACGACGCCCCGAGCCGAGGTCCGTGTCTCAATCTGAGACGCCCTCGGGACGTCGTTCCCCATGGGGGCCCATCTGGCCCCCCCTTTTTAAGGGTGGGTCTCCTGACCCACCCATTCCCCCGGTGACGCTGTAATAGCCAACAGGGCTAACAGCATAGACAGACAAAAAATAACATGCTTTAGAGTGTAATTAGTCAAGTATTGAAAATATACAAAAGTGGGTAGGTTTTATATAATATTATATGAATTTTTTTGACTTACAAAAAGTCAGTTAAGAATGTTTACATACCCAAAAATATTTATTATTTACTTCAGACCTTTTGAGATCTAAGAATTTTTTTAAATATCTATAAACAAGTATAGCCATCTTAAGTTTATTAAATTTTAAATAAATAAAGAATAAAAAATAAACCGATACAGGCATGGATTCGAACCCGCGGCCTTTGGGTAACCGTCCAATAGCTCTACTAATTGAGCTACCGTTTCGTAAAAACAAAAAAAAAAATAAAAAATTGTCAAGAAAAAAGTTTGTTTTTAAGACATTACTCTATTTACATTAAATATCATTGTATAGATTTTGTTATTATATCAGAAATGAAATACTGAAATTAAACAATGTTCATTAGCGTGAACTTATATAAGCATGTAATTTTATCTTTGACAGTTGTTAAATATTATATTAATATTTGAACCGTTAAATAGCAGAATTACATAAAATATATAGGTATATCTAAAAGCAAGAGCAATAATTTACAAAATAATTATAATTATTTCAGCCTTAATTGCGACCCAAAATATATTAGAGGTTAGAATATAGGTTTTCTCTTATTTATGAATTAAATAATTAAATGCTGTAGATTCTGTTGGCCAAGACTGTAGGAATTTAATTAATAGTATTATGGTTGAAAGATTTGTATAATAACGTTGTATTAAATACACGTTGTATTAGGCATATAATATAAGCGTTTTTAAACTTTTACCTTAAGATTATAAATTAAAATATGTTAACTTTCGTCTTGAAATTAAATCTTAATATTAGTTACGTCGTTTATTTAGACATCTTGGAAAATATAATTAAGTCTTCATAGTGCCTAAATAACGTCTTTAAGTTTTTATTATGTGTATAATAAGGGACATGTAACTCAATAAAATGTTAATTCAACAATTTTTCATCTAGGAACTTTAAATATTTTCGAACATTTTGCTACAAAAATCTAAATAATATGGTGTATTAGCTAGAGTTTATCCAAAACGAAACACTCTGAAGGTTGACCAAGTTCTCATAGTTATATTACGAAGTCCTTATATGCTTTTATATAAAGCGTGGACCAAGTTCTTGTCACATACAAAGGTTATGATTTCGGATTATTCCAAGATCCAAGTATAACCGCGGAACTTTTTGCCTGGTTGCATTGTCCTCTACTGACCAGCAACTGGTTTGTACATATAGTGGGGTACTTTAAAAAAATGTCTGCCAAAAAAGATTGAGAAGCAAGTTTAATTAAAAAAAAAAAGGAACCCGGTTCTTTACTCTTTTTATGTTTGATTAGATAAATGGTTTTGAAATGTAATTTATAAATATACATTGTAATAAAAAATAAATACGAAAACAAACAAAACATTATGGAGCTTTTTATGGCCTTACTGATTTTAATATCAGTAAGGCCGTAAAAACCTTATTGCTGCTAATACTAATAATTGTTGTTTTCTTAAGGGAACTTGAATATTACTTTAAAATATGCAAACAATTTATGTTGCTTTTAAGAAATCCAATTTTGGGTTATGACATTAAAATGAGATAAAACCGAATGGGCTATAAATTATAAACTTGATTGTTTTGAAAATGAGTTCAAGTAGGGTTTAACTTTAAATATAGTAAAATTAACGAATATTGCGCATGTTTTGAATTACAAATAATACATTTCTGATAGAGACGCATATTGCTTTTAGTATCTAAATGTTTTGAAAATCTTGCATATTCTTAAGAAACGCTTAAACTATTTTATGATATTTTCTTAACTAGTTTCTTTCTTTTAACTAGTTTGACGGGAATGTAACGTTCGCATTTTTATTATCCTTTATACATTACATCAAGCCTGAAAGCATAGAAATACTTGCGGCGCTTGATCTTAATGCATCTTCTGATGATACCATCTAAGGAAGTATAACGTCAATTAAAAAGATTATTTGCCCCCCGCCCCCGAAATAAAAATTATAAAAAAAAACACGAACGAATACGGTGTTTTTATTAAAAACTCTAACTCTATAGGTACTAACAGTGGATCCAACAAGATTGTAGTGCAGTGCCTATTGTATATCGAGGTTTAGACCAGCGCATTCGTGGTCTACCAGTGGTCTGCCAGTCATCACAGGAAGAAGAGAAGCTAAGAGAACTCCAAGTAAGCCCACCCTTACCTTCCATTTTCGTGACGTCGCTTTCTTATTATCTCTACTGGTTTATGATATTCCAACTAGGAAAAGAAAGGAAGAAAAAAAAAATTTTTTTAATTGCAAATAACATTTATTACTTTAACAGTGTGCTAGTTTAATAAACAAATATAAAAAAATAAAAATATAAAAAGTTTATTCGAAGTGGTGTTTATTGGATGCAAGACAGTTCTTTAAACGTTAAGGCCAGCTATCAATAGAAGCACGCGCACTTTCCATGGGGAAATTCTTCACTGCCAATCGTATGGATTATTTTAGGGACTCCAAATTATCAGTGCGTTAAGAACAAGCTGTACTCTCTAAAACTGACTATAAGTCATAATACAGCGGATTAAAATCGGGACTAGACTACGGCCAGTCTTCAGCTCTAATGAAGTCTGAGACGATCGCTTCCAACCAAGACTGCGTGGACCGAGCTTTATGACCCGGTGCCGAGTCTTACTGGAAGGACCATACTTGGTTATTGAACATGGTATTATTAAGGGCCTTAACTACCATCTCAAGAATGGTATCTTGGTACACTTGTGCCGATGTTTTGCTACCTTTTTCACAAAAATATGGTTCAGGCACTCCTTGATAGCTAACACCCCACCAAACCATCACTGAAGTCGAATAATGCCCACTTGCACACTGTCGACTAATTGGGAAGCTTCCTTAGAGCTTTGATCATAAATACGGTCTTTTGGTTGCTAAAATGTTGCTCAATTGTAAAAAAATTCCTAAGCCTTAAACAAATTTTTTCTTGGACCTCCCTTTGCGTACCGCTTCAGTAGTGCTTTCGATTTTACCACCCTATTTATCTTTAATTTATCAGTTAAAAAATGACCAGCAGATTTTTAAAGGTTGCAAGTGCTAAGTCATCTCTATATGACAATAATAAGCGACATGGTTTTAGGTGCTATCTACATTTCTCGAGATAAAATCAAAATTCTTTCCCTTACTGCTTTGACCACTTTTTTCGTACGAACGTACGAACGATCGTACGAACACTACGTGAACGGCCAGTTCTTTCTCTGTCACAAAAAGAGAAAGTCTCATTGTACCTATTAATAGCCCGGTACACAAACATTTGCCTATTACCAAGTGTATGGAGAGTTTTAAAAATTGCATTTGGATCCATACCTACTTTGTGTAATGCAATCACAGCGATTCTATTCTCTTTATCGCAAAATATTGTACAATGTATTGGCGCCAAAATGAGAAAACATAATGAAAAATCGTATAAAAATGACAGATTCTAAATTCAAATGTAATATTTTTTATTTTTATTTGTAACAGTATTTATGGCCAGACTAAGTATATTAATAATTGAGAAATGATTTATTAATGTTCTTACTTATTTTTTTTCAATTTGTTGTTAGGAAATAATCTTACCAACTAAAGGATATTGTATTGTTATTGTTATTATTCCACCACTGCCAAGGAAAAATACTTTAAAAGACTCCATTAGGACTGTCATTATTATCTCTCTCAATGCTTTGTTGAATTATTTTTAGAACACTGGTAATTAGAGTTGCGTAATTATTTTGTAAATTGACATAAAGAGACATAAGGCTATTTTATATCTTTATATTTAAATGATTATTTACTATCTTTATTAACATTCTGTTCATAAATGTCCTTAATTTGTAATTGGACATTTCTATACCAACCAATTATTTACGATGTTCTTCTCTCGTTTAAATACAAATATTCCGAATGTTCCGAATGTAATTCCAACTGTTTAACTTTTGTTTCATTTTGTGTCTTAAAGTTTACTCTTGCCAAAGAACTAACAATTTTTAAACTGTAATCCATTTTATGAACACATTTTGGAATAAGTAATTACAAAACCTGGTTACTTGCGTCAATATAAATACAAGTGTGTCAACCTTTTTATGTACCTAAGCTATTAGGACATGGACATGGAAGAATACATTTATTCAGAGTAAACAAAAAACTTAACGACTGGATCGATATTTTTATAAAATAAATTTGTATTTACGATTTTTTCACACTTAAATCATATCTCTTTCCTATGAAAGTCGCAATCCATTAGAGACTATGTATGTATGTAATGGAATGTAACTTTCGTCTTACAACCTAGGGGCTTGAATCTAGGTCAATAGTACCTTAAACCTAAATACACCTATATCTAAAAATACCTAAACCTTAAATACTTCTATTAGTAAGATCACTGCATTCCAAAAGTTCACTTAGTATCATAGTTTTAGTTACATATATATTTTAATTCTTATGTTGTTATTTAAGGCGGTTTAATATTCCATTTAGATCTTCTATCTTCATCACTTCTATTTGTCTAGTGATCATTTATTTCAAAGCTATTTTGATTACCAAAATTAAGTTATTTTAACACACGAAACCTTCGTTACAATACATTGACTTTTATTTTTTTTATAGTAATAGCAGATATAATGTATTAGAACTATCTTACTGCAAAGAACCACCAACGACAGTCGTTCTATTCTTAAAAGCACTTTATGACACTGTTCACAAAAACACTAAACTGTTTACCATTTAAACTCTTTACTATCACTGTTACACAACTTAGTCTCTCGATCACACACTCGGCGGTTTATCACAATAGCACCACCACACAACTTGTACTCCCAATTTCATAATGCCTTCTCTTAACCGAGCTGCGATTTATATACTTCTTATTCTTAGTCAATTCAGTATTATATTCAATATTACATTTATTTTATATTAAACTTCTATACAGAGATTGATTTGTTTTAGTCAAAACCAAACTACCACATGTATAAAAAAGCCAACAAATGTTGATGTATTTTTAGTAGAAGCTACGGTAAAAAAGACAATTTACATAATGTAATAGAAAAATATTTACATATTGAAAAAGAATAAAGAATAAAACCAATTATACTAATGGATGAAATGGATTAATACACTTAATATGTTCATTGTTTTTTACCCATATTTTCTGGAGATGGAAATACGAAAGATTATAGTTTATTGTATGTGTTATGAAATTAACGATATTTTAGTACTACAATTGAAAAATAATTAAAAGTTGTATTGGTATAATCTTTTCACATGTAATTTCTTTTTTGTATTTCGTTCCTAAATATATATTGTTCATAATAAATTTTGAGACAGTCTTCGTAAAACAAAGGCATATGTCTCATTCTCACGACATTTGGTGATTAAATTAATTTCAGCACGCCATTAATAAACTCGACATTTTCATAACAACTTCTGTTTATGTTGGAATGTGGGTGTCATCTTTATTGATTGCCGAATTCATTTAAAGAGAGAGAGAGATTACTCTATTTTTGGCATTTAAAGATCAGAAAAAGTTCACCAATTTATATTAAATTGCCTGTGAACTTATTTTTTTTGTTAGTTTTCATTTTTGAATTTGGAAGGTACAAAAGCCTTTTGAAATAATAAATAATCAATTGCTTTATAATATGAATATGATATATTGAATAAATATATTGTAGGTTTGGCATTTTTTTTATAAAGCTGAAAGTGCGAGCTTCTATTACGCTCTAATCAAAGGCACCAATTTTAAGAAGATAAGTTCGGTTTCTCTCAAGTGTATTATAAATTTACCACGATAGCACTGTTGTGTCGTTTTCAGTATCACTGCTCCAATTCCTATTCAATGCTTCCAAATACGTAGCTGTAGGTTTTTTGTCCAAAATCTCAGGTGTAATAAAATCTCACCGAATTGGATTTTATTTTATACCTGGTTTATAACGAAGACATCAAGTATTTTTATTGCCACTTTATCGGATCGTGTACAACATTTTGATTATATACACGTTGTTTATTTTGATTATATACACGTAAACGTAACGTAACGTAAACATGGCAAATGCGGGTAGATCTGAATTGTTGTTCCGGATGTGTTGTACCTATCAGTGGTATGGAGGTGCGGACAGGTTAAATAAAATAATTGTTTTGGTACCTCATCGATGAAGTAAATATTTTTATAAATATTACTGATTTAGTATATAAAGTATATAAATACTATTACTAATAAATTATTTAAAGACTGTAAAACAGTTATTTTGTACCAATGATATACTTATCATTTACTGATTTATGATCCTGTGTATGTTATTAATATTTATTCGTTTATAAGTTTTTCGCAGTAAAATGACTGGATTAAACAAAATAAAATAAAAATCACCACAGGTGTAAAGTTCATAATTTAATAAGTGTAACTACAATACTTAAGGACTTACAAAGTGACATAGTTTCGATCTTTGTAACAACAGATTACGTTATTATAAATAATAGTTATTAGCTTGGTATCTATCAGCTATCATTTATTTACTAGCTGTGCCTGCGACTTCGTACGCGTAGATTTCGATTTTGATAAAACGTACCCTTTGTATTTACCAATGTATGTAAAAACTATAAACCTTCAAACTGGTAAGAAGCAATGGTACGACAATAAGATATTATTAACTTCTTTATTTGTTAACCGATTAAAAAAAAAAACAAAATATAAAGTAAATCCCATGACAATACATTCCCCAAAAATGAATCCAAATCGATTTATCCGCTGTATGAATTTTTGAAAACTTTTTTTTTCGTGTTATGTGCACAACTAAATTACGAACAGATAAACGGATAAAGATTTTTAAAATTCTGAAAATGTATTCTGTTAGTTATCACTTCCCATCCTGGTATATTTTTTTAAATATTTTAAACGTACAAAGACTCCTCCTCTACAGATTTATTACATATATAGAATAAGATTTGCATGGTACCTATTACGTGATTGACATAAATTGACATAACTTTTTTATTTCTTAAGCGATTTAGATGTAATAAATATAAAATCTTAAGTGAAGACTGTGATAATATATTACTGAAAACCGCATTCCAAATTGGTTAAGCAGTTTCTGATATAAGCGTGCACAAACATACAGACGTACAGACAAACAGACAAACTGAAAAACCATTGTTGTGGGTTCTCTTGCTCTTAAGAAGGCCCCCTATGATGTTTTTCTTTAAATATTTTTCATGTACAGAAATGGATCAGTCACACTTGTATTATATGTATAGATTAAAGTATAATTTTTTGGAGATTTTCTTGATGAAGACAAATATTTTTATTATTATTTTTAATATACTACCACATACAGTATTATTTTGTCTTAACTCCTCAATCCAGGCCGTATTCTTAAATGCTGGAGTTGTATGTTATTAAAAAAACTTTTTAATAAACGTATCTATTTTTTTATTAATTATCTAACTGTTGGGATGTAATTTTTCGGATTTTTCTTCAAAACCTTGATATTATTTATTCCTTTCCCATTTAAAAGCCTTTCAAAATATTTATACATTGTGGTCTACTCTTCAATGAATTAATATTATACAATAGCAAATACAATTTATAAAAGCCAGATTTCCAACTGCGGATACATAATTAAAAATGTGGTCATTTAATTACTTGTTAATTGTTGTAATGTTAATTAATAAGTTGTTTGCGATTTATATATATGATTTCCAAACACATAGCATCTAGGTGGACATATGATTTTCTATATTTATTGTTAAAAGAAGACAAAGACAAATTTATTGAAACTAAAAGTACCTACTTTACCAATTTCATAATATCTTTTGACAAAAAGAATTTGGGGCAGTTTTTTTATTCGTTAATCTTAACAAATAAAATATAAAACGATACTCACAAGACATTCCTATTATATTATTACCCCATACAAAATAAACCCCACGAGACATTTATTTGGTAAATCAGTAAGTATGATAAATTGAAATATAAAACAAATAATACACTTCGTCAAATAATGTTAGGTTTTTTATATACATTAGATATTTTGAAAGAAATGCCTAATAGGCATTATGTTAGAGGTCTAGTTATATCACTATGTATAAACAACAGTAGGTACATATAAAACCTAACCAAGTGAAATAATAATAAGTATTTTAATTCTAAAAAGTTTGTTTGAATTTATCGTGTAGTTAGTGTTGGTATTTTTTTCATAATAAATAAATAAAAAATGAGAATTTTGTCCGCAGGTACTGAGATGCGATAATTCTAGAGAATTCAATTCTAACTCTTATCTCAATCTGAACCACGTTATCTACTGATACGGAGTTAACTATTTTAACTTCTACGATGAAGCTACGAGCGCTACGAGAATAACACGAATAATAATATTACACAGGTAGGTAAAGTTACTGAAATAATAACTTCATAATCTTAAAAGATTAGAGCTTACGAATTAAAATAGGCTTTAGACATCTATTTGCCAATAGTACTAGTGGCCTCAGTGGGTAACATGTGGATAGTCCCCGCTAATAAACGAATGAGAAATGTCACAAAGAATTACTATATTTATAATTTATAATGGTACTTTTATGATATAAACTTTATTATTTAATGAAGCGGTCTTCAAAGACGATCGATCGATATATTTCTAATAGCCTCATAAATTTACCAACCTTCTCTTGGTAATGGGTGAAAAGCGTTCGAGTTAATTTCAATTTCGCAAACCAATGGTAATAGAAGTGAAATTTAAATAAACATTATTTTAATTGATAGACTAGACATTGTGTGTCTTTTATTAATGACAAACTCGCAATGTTTTCAGTTTTCTTTTGTAATAACACTATGCTCACTAACTAAAATTCTGTACCATTGATTAAACTTTCCGATGTGACACAAAAAGTTAATTGGAATTTGTGTGAAGTAAAAGATATGTATGTAATTATATATTTAACTCAAGAACATAAGTCACTACCTACTAGGGATGTGTGATTTTTATCTTAATGTACTTCTTAACACAAGTGTAAATATAGGGATGTTGATGAGGAATAAGACACAAGGAATAAGTAAAATACACAAGGAATACATTACATAGAACTTTGGTAGATGAAAAATATATTGTTATTATTGTGTAGTTCACGCAAATAAAATAAAGATTGTATATATTCGGAACAAGCTGTTACCGCCGCACCAGGGTTGGACGTATTTAGATGTCCTCTGGGAGTATGATTTATTGGATGTAATACCAATTATATGTTTAGAAAAACCTGTATTGGTATAAAGTTTTAGCTTTATATATTTATTTAGGATTTGGGAATTCGTTCCGGGCCCTTTTTCACTTTTCTAATACCGGAAATTCGGGATTGATAACTACGGGATCCCTAAATAGACCCGATACAGTAGGCAGGTAATACAAAATTATGTATTATATCAAACACTGCGTTTTAATTATGGTTTTCTCAATAAACAAATATAAATAAACTTGCATAAATTTCGGCATGATTACTCATTAATAAGAAAATAATTCATATTTATAACATATCTGATATACTTTATTTATTTTTTGTTTTTGTAAGATAATACGTGACACATTTTTGAATATGGTTTTCTTCTTTTAAGCAAAATGTGTTTAATTATAATCATAACATATATTAAATAAAATAAAAACTTTGACTAAGTTTTAATTTAAAGATTTGTCATAAAAAAATCTTTTATAAAATTCCAGTATAAATTTATCTTTCAAATTGTTAGAATTATTTAAAGATATCTTTCTATCTATCTAACTTTCTTTAAAATGTGTTAATAATCCTGAAGTTTACTGGACTTGAATACGGCCGGGATTCCAAGAGATACAGAGATCTTTTCTAACATTTTAGTTTTGGTATATTTTTCCACTTTATAATATTTTTATAAATAAGAGATGAATTTTGATTCAGGATATTTTAAAACTCGACCTTTCATTTTGTGCAACGGCTTTAGGTTCAAATTGAATATTAAGTTGTTTTTTAAACACCAGCTCGTGAATTTGAAAAACTTTTAACCCGGCAGTCGAACCTATGATGTAAAAAAAAGGTTTTATCTCATGGGAGTATGAATGAAATATATAATACTGCATTATTTTTATTTGTAGAAGTCTATTGTAGTCTTTGTGACATAGTTAATGTTCGACATATATAAGATTATAAATAGAAAAATTGATACTACGCCCATAACCGGATAGACAAAACTCATAAAAGATAATTATTTCTCGCAAAATAAATATTTATGAACTAGCAAAATTCTTAGGAGTTTTGGTTTGTTTCTCTCTAGTGTGAGACTCTTCAGCAGTACTTAAACATTTCAAATAGTTAAGGCACTATATTTATTTTTTTTATTTATTTATATCTTTTCCATATAGTATGAAACATGACATGAGAGTCTTATATTTGATAGCACTTTAGATTATTTATTGGATAAGTTCGATAAAAGTTCGCCTCATTGCTTTAGAACTATTATAAGTTTAAATTTAAAGAACAAAGTTTTAATTTCACCTCAAGCTCAAAGGCTTTCCGTGATATAATCTAGAAGACATTAACAGTCTTAACACTGAATTAAATAGTTCATATATCTATTGTTCATTACAGGTTAGTATTTAATCTACAAAATAATGTGTTTTGTATTAAAATATAACATGATATCTGACGCGCAGAGAGTGCTTTAAATTTACGGAATTGATATTGAAGATGTTCGGAACATTCTCTATGTATAAATCTTGATTTGTTTTTTTGATTCCTTCTCATTATATTTTACAATTATTATTATTATGGTTAGAAACTATTAATAACATGTAAATTTTTTTTTTTTTACATAAAGTCAATCGAAAATGAAAATAAAGAAAACAATTTTAATTATACAACAAAGTAAGAGGCAGTTTTTTTTTTCAAACAAACCTGTCATTCATTGACACCTCACAGTTCTTAACAGAACCTTATTGCAGCTGTCCATTGTCCACAGCACAATATATAAAGCTCAGAAGCTCTCAGGAGAAGATAATGACAATCATTGCTCGGTCGCTCCTCTTTGAAGTGGAAATTTTTCCACCTTACTCTAATTATGATCCTGACAAAGAATAACGATTTTATTAGTACTTTTCTTCTCCGTTCCACCTTTGTCATCTTGTTTACTTACCCTCTTATAGTTAATTACCTTATAATTTAATAGTACTTAAGAATTATGGATGTAGTTTTGTTATTAAAATTAATAATAAATAGTCTTGACTTGTTATTTTGAACACGAACAAACTGTTTGCTTTAAATATAAATATCCAAAACGAGATATCATGCAAATAAAATTAATCAAATATGAACAACAAGGGAATATTTCCTAAAAAGGAACGAAAAGTCAAACAAAGTTAGAATACAATAGATTTATGTATTTACTAAATGTTTTTCTAAATTTAACTTACTTTTATTTATTAACTTTACTATTGCATCTTTGGTTTGTGATAGATAAATTAGTTTTATAGTTTAAAATTGTATTATTAATTGCGTCTTCCGAATTTATTTTGAAATTTATTAATGAGTTCTAGATAATTATTGTAACCTCAGAGGAATATAAAAACGAAATTCTTCTTTTAACTATTATATTTTAAATCCTGATATCCTGATAGTGTACTAAAACAAGATATATTTCATTACTCTGTAGTATGTAAAGTTAATCCAACACATTTCAATGGAGACCGTAATTAGCAATGCAATTTAAGACGGCTCGATGTTGACATAACCAGATAGAACTCGGTCAACATTTACGCTGAAACACGAGGGTCAACCGTGACAACTAATGATTTGCATCTAAACTTCTCCTTACTAATAGTTTAGTTTTAACTTAACGAGACGGTACACATTGCAGACATTGGCAACACTAAATGAAGAATTTATTAAGTTTTTCAGCACCATCTTCCCTATTACTCTATTAAATAGAAAATATATTATACCTACATGTAAAAAATAGTAAACTGTTTTAGAAATAGTATGTACAGCTTTTTAAAACCATTAATAACCTACTATCCTATTACTTCGAGTAAATGCAAGTCAAATATTCAACTTACTTTTTTCACAATTTGTTAGGAAAACGTTCTAAACGGCTATATATTTAATCCTCCATTGCCAAGGAAAAGTGATTTTAACTTTTCTAGACACACGTGTAATTAAAATTACTTAAATATACCCATAACTATTTTATTTCTTAATTTTAACTTCTTCTTTACTATATCTTTTCATTCCGGTCATAAATCTGTTTTCTGTGTTTGTTATTCGAAACTTCTATCCCTACCATATTTTTTATCCGGTTGAGTGCATTTTTGCCGTTCGTTTTACGTAACAAATACGAAGGTTCGGCAGTACTTTACACCGGGACAGCTTCTTGTTTTATACAAAGCACAGATCCGGCCGTGTGTAGAGTACTGTGGTCACATATTTGCTGGTGCCGCAAAGTCTCATCTTGCGGTTCTGGACTCAATTGAGAGGCGAGCAAAGAGGCTTATAGGCGATCCCGAATTGGTCGGAGCCGACCTCCAAAGCCTTGAGCAAAGGCGTAGAATTGCTAGCCTCTCAGTATTCTATAGGATACATTATGGTGAGTGTGCGCAGGAATTTCACAATTTAATTCCCCCGTCCCCCTTCCATCACCGGACGTCCCGACTTACGGCAGGTTTTCATCCCTTTGTTGTGGACATTCCACCTGTCCGAACGAAGCGCTTTGCTTCCTCATTTTTACTGCGTACAGCAAAGGATTGGAACAGCTTGCCTGCGTCGGTATTTCCGACCGAATACAATGTGGGTGTCTTCAAGCGAAGAGTGAATAGGTTGCTAGGGTAATGCGCCTTACCACCTAAGACTACATTCCACTTACCATCAGGTGGAATGTAGTCAAGCATTGCCCTAGATCATATAAAAAAATAAATAAATAAATAATCCGAAATGTTCATTTTGTGTAGAAAAGTTTTACTCTAGCTAAAAAATTATAATTTCAAAATTGTAATTCATATTAGAGATGTTCATCTCTAAAACACATAATCTAATAACATGGGTCGTTACATATATAAGTTTCACAAATTATTAATAACTACTTGTTAGTACCTAATAGTAACAATGAGTTTCAATGAATGGTACACAGTGATGAAATAGATTTTCCTTACAAAGTATACAACATATAATATTTGATCATTGTAAATAAACAACTGGTATAAAATGTTTAAATACATAACTTAACCAAAAATACATTCAAACAATTATGGTGATGCATGACTTACATTTATTTTCTTCTTAAATATGTATACACACACATATATATATGCACGTATATACAAGCATTTATGTAACCATGATGTCAATGTGAAAAAATAATTGAATCAATGCTCATAATCGTATTTAGACATCAAAGAGGAATAGATTTCTTTGTATTTTATATAAAAGCCTTGATCTCTGCAAGACTGCTTCAGAGCTAAATTTAATATAATAAGCAGGTTTAAATTAGTTTTAATAAATATTTATATAGTCCGGGGTGAGAATTGATCTAAGTGTTTAACAGACCGAAACTTATACCGATAAGCCAATTTTATTTAATAACAATACAGCTTACTGAGTTTATTGAGCAGTTGAGTAGAAAATTGCAAAGAATAAGATTGATTTTTACAATATAACATTTAATGAACTGTCTATTATTTTGTTGGCTATTGAATGATAAGAAATTGTTAAATTTTATTAAAGAAAATAATATTTTACAATAAGTAAATAAATCGAGCATAAATTATCTATATTTATCAAATTAGCTTTATTGACAATTTGAAACTTTGTTATAATGGCATACCCTCAGAGAGAAAATTGTGTTATTCCTATACAAGCATATATTATTACGTAACAGATATGGTAAGTGGAACTGTTTGGTAATCATAAAATAAGATCGGTGTTTATTTTTGCAAGATGTAAATGAATTATTAAAAGGAATTATTTTTACTCTATTATGAGAACTTTGACGAAAATACGTAAGTGTCTATTCGAATACTAAATATAATTGCCACTTAAAATGATTCGTTTAAGAATTGATTATGAAATTTTTCCTAGTAGTAGGGTTTTATCTGCAATACGTAGGTATATATATTTTTTATTAGTAGTTTTTACTATAAGTAAAGTATCCTTAAAAAGGTATTAAGTTAATTATTAAATATATGTAACCAAACTATTTAGAAGTAAAATTAATTAAGATTAATAAATATCACCGGCTAACAAACACTTTTAAGTAATTTGTAATACTAATATCAGTATTTAACAAAATTAGAAGAAGATATAATTGTATCAATAATTTAAAGACGGGAAATGATGAAAAATTAAAGCGATTTTATAATTAAAAGTCATCATCAGATTACGTAATCTGACAAGAAGGACAATTTAATAAATAAAATTATCTTTATCTATTTCTTTGATATGAGATAAATACGAAAAATCGTTTAAGATAAATATTATTGGTAATAACTTTATCCTATGATTTCTATCGGTACAGAGTTTAATAATATATTATTTTACAAGTCTTTAGCAATATAGTTACTCTAATTAGTTTATAAACGTATTAACACGATTCTGGACTGAAAAATTCACAAAACTTTCCTGGATTAGTCACACGCTATCTTAATAATGTATAGACGTATTAT
The DNA here is from genome assembly GCA_959347405.1 of Napeogenes sylphis. Classification (NCBI taxonomy): domain Eukaryota; kingdom Metazoa; phylum Arthropoda; class Insecta; order Lepidoptera; family Nymphalidae; genus Napeogenes; species Napeogenes sylphis. The sequence goes on along the minus strand of OY365788.1, from coordinate 19,241,153 downwards.
TGTCCGTTCAGTTATCATATATATCGTTTCACAGAAGATCTATTTCACAATAAGTATATACTAAATAGTATTATTTACTTGTTTGTTTCACTTTGTCAATTCAATTCCGTTATTTTATTAATCTATACTTTCATATTCGTTATTATCGTTAAAGTCGTTTTCATTCACTCATTATTGTTTAATATTAAAGTTATTTAGTTATAAGCTAAATAATACAAAGTACTCGGTAGATTTAATAAGTGTTTAGGTTTGTCTGATCATCAATGTTTTTGCATTCTATATGTTAATTTAAAAAGTCGAGAAGTCCTATCTTGAAATGAATTCGAGGATCAATAAGGAAGAACATTCCAATATAAACTGAAAGTATTATGCAAATAGCGCATTTATTAATGGAGTGCTAAAATTCATTTAATCACCAAATGTCGTAAGAATGAGGAAAATGTATGACTTTGTTTTAAGAAGTACTGCCCCAAAAAATATTATGATTTCAAATAACTATAATATTATTAACTATAACATGAGCCGTGCAATATTGACTGAAATCAAGTCATATAATTTTATATAAAAAAATGGATCATTAAAAACAAAAGATATTTAAAAAATTACATGTTTCATAAATATAAGACTTTATTGCACTACTGTTACCTGACAAATACACTAAGAAACCTTTTAGAATGCAGTGACCTCACTAACTGAGAAGTAGGTAAGGGCTTTCACTACGAGTATTGACATAAATTCCAGCCCTTAGGTTGTAAGTCGTCCGTTAGAGATTGTGAAAGAGGTCAGTATAATTTAGTTGCGCAAATTTTTATTCACTTTTACGTACATTACACACTTTCGTACCAGTTGCTTATTAAACACCTTCAAACTTATAATTATTGAATTTAATACATAATAAACTTTGGTATGTTGTGTAATTTGTTAGAAATCTATACTTCTAACATTCTTGTCAGTTCAATTAATTCGAGAATCTTCTGTGAAATACTTTGTTAAAATTGACTCTGTAATGACTTGACTCTGTAGGAGTTATTATTAGGTTAGTCCTATTATTTATTTATCAAATATAATTTCAATTCATTTATTGATGATTATTAAACGATGATTTATGGAATAAAATACTACATAATGGCTGTGAAATTAAAAAAAGCATATTAAAAAAGTGGATAAAAAAGTGAAAAAACGAAAATGATAAAATAGTTAAATCTATAAAACTGAATAATAGAACATGATCTTTCCATATAGATTAATAATCAAAGTTTGTTTGTTAATATCGTTTTAATTAAGAAAGTAGAAAGGGGTGTGCACTAAAAATCGTACTCATTAATTACACTTTTTTCACAGGTCTACTACAAAGATTTCATATTTAAATAAGCAATGCCTGCTTAAAAACGCTTTTAAAATAATTATAACTTAAATACATATATTCTGTGTGAACATAAAAGTTCCACAAATAAACAAAATACTCGTGAGTCCATTTGAGTCACTTTTCTAAAACAATTACATAATTGTAACGAAGCTATTCACAGAGATAAGATGCCAATACTAATGGATTCTTTTAAAACACTTTTCATACATAAAGTCCTGTTGAAACAGTAATAAGTTTCTAGTTAAATATAACTTTTATATCCTTTCTAAAACTCATTATTTTTTATTAGGATAATTCATTTCAGATATAACTGAGCTGTAAGCTTGATGTTCGCCATCATCACTTATTCGTGACTAACTCTGCTTTAGTGTTGCTAATAACAGAAATGTATAGCATCTCGTTATGTTAGAAGTAAAATATTCAGGAAAGAGAAGTTTGGCTGTGAATCATTAGTTACTATGGTAACCGTGGTTGTCATTAGTTACCATGGTAACCACGTTCAACCATGGTTGACGGTCGTGTTTTAGCGCTAATGTTGACTGAGTTCCACTATTTGGTTATGGCAACATCCGACAGTTTTAGTTCTTAATTGCATTGCTAATTACGGTCTCGATTTAAGTGTGTTGGTTTGTTTGATTGATGTATTGGATGTATGATGTTTTACACATAATAGACTTTTTTTATGAACCTCACGGTTTATAATAAACATAGTTACGTCAACATAAATTAATAATATTAATTTCGGTGTAATTCCTGATCCCTGGAAATATTTAAATTTATTAAATTTACAGGAATTATTTTTATATATTATACTGTATGTAATATAATCCTGTATGGAATTTGAGAAACAATAAGCACTGCCAACATTGTTTTTTTTTTAATTACTGTAATATTGGGTATAAGAAATTCAGTACATTACACTGGTACTATAATTTTAGATAAAATGTCGTCTACAGAGGTTTCACCGAAAATTATGCTATTAGATACAAATAAAACCACATTCGTATAGTATTTTTAGATATGGACATATTTAAACAAATGAATAAATTTACAGCTCTATAAATTTTATTATTATAGATGAATAATGTTATTTCTGTTTGATGGTTCAAAGGTTTAAGGAAAAACATTCTCAAGAGTAGAAAAAGATTCCCATATTAAAAGCATAATACGGTGGAAATTTTAAATATTTTAAAGTACAAGGAAATAACAGCTTTCTTCTACTTCCAAATGCAGCTGTACGTGCATAAAGTTTAATATATAATGTAATTACAAAAGGCGTTTGAAAACTTATAATGTTTAGTGTTTGAAAACAGTGTTAATATAGTGTTTATATAAATTTATAATGTTTAGTTTGCTGCAGATAGTCAATTATTTACAAAAACATACAACTAGAATAAGGTTTACACATTGTAAAAATATCTCTGTTTGTAATACTTAAGTGCTATTTTACTTATTTTTAACCCCCGACTAAAAAGAGGGGTGTTATAAGTTTGAACTGTCGATCTGTGTATCTGTGTATCTGTGTATCTGTGTATCTGTCTGTGGCAAATTTCCGGGCAAACGCGTTGACGGATTTGAATGCGATTTTTTTTTATCGAAAGCTATACTCGTCGAGATGGTTTTTATCCATGTTTGATTTAAATAATAATAGTTGTCTCCAAGATATTGACGTTTTATTCGTGCGGGGGAGAGGTTCTTATGCAATAATTAGCTGTTTGCGGCCAAACGCATGGACGGATTTGAATGCGGTTTTGTTTAATCGAAAGCTATGGTCGTCGAGATGTTTTTTATTTATGTTTGATTGAAATAAAAATAGTCGTCTTCAAGATATTGACGTTTTTTTCGTGCGGGGAAGAGGTTCTTATGCAATAATTAGCTGTTCCTAGCGGTGTCGCCAAAAGGATGAAGGCCAAAAGGTTTTTACACTTACGTACTGAGGTAAAGTACTTTATTAGGGATAGCTGTTGCCCGTGACTGCGTCCACGGAGACTGTAAAAATATATTTATATGGCTTGTCATAAAGAATCACGGGCAACAGCTAGTGATAATAAAAATCCCTTCATCATAGTGTTATTAGTGATTGTAAATCTTTTTAATTATAAATGTTTATATTTATTAATATTCGTATATATGAAACCTACATACCTACCCATATGAAAAAGTCTTGAATTATGTTACTTAATACATTTATAATTTATTACATTATCGAAACTTTTACGAGGATCCTTATTTTATTATATTAAATATAATATATATTTCTCTTAATAAATATAGCCTATATACCTACACCATAATATAGGATTCTAATGCTAAAAGATTTTTTTTTAAATCGGTCCCGTACTTTCAATTTAAAGAAACAAACAAATCTTTCCTACTTAAACAATTGAATTTTTTTTTTCAGGTTCCTAAAGGAACAATTCAGAAATTAGTAACATAAGTTCAAAAAGCAGAAAAAAAAATTAAATTAAAAATTTAAAAAACCCCCGATACAAAAAGACCTCTAAAAAGAGTAAAAATAATATTCTTATGTACTTATTGAACTCGTTGCGTCGGGGGACCGTTTAATAAAGGAAGAAATTAAAATGCAAGTAAGTTAACAAGGCAAATAAAGAAATTACATTATCGAATCGTATGGTCTAAGTCCTCAATTATTAACTTCGTAATATATAATACACTATCAAAGTACCTACAACGATTTTTACTCTTTTTAGAGGTCTTTTTGTATCGGGGGTTTTTTAAATTTTTAATTTATTTAATATGAAAACAATTTACAATGCTTTTGTGAAATCCAATTTTAAGTTATGAAATAAGTGCATTGAAATAAGTTAACAGACAATGGTCGAGATATAAAGTATATGGTCCGCCGGGGTAAGTTGGCGAATGCTAACGCGACCCCATCTTGCTCCACCATGGCGGACGACTTCTCACACGTGGGGTTTTTAGCCGGTAACAGTCCGGCATAACCACTCTGGTACCCCCGTACTGGAGTGGTATCCATGAGGATTTTCCCCACGACAAAAAAAAAAAAAAAAAAAAGATATAAAGTAGGGGAACATGGGGGAATGGGAGCTAGCGGGTAATGAGAGCTATTAAAATTTAAAGAGACAGGAACGTACAAGTAGCGCGAAACTGAAAGGAATGGCTTCATAAACATTTGGTTACATCACGTGATCGCCGCCGACCAGCTCAGTAGCACGCGCATAGCGGTAAGAAGAGGAAATATATTTGAATTGACCACGTTATAAAATAGTACAAAATCTCTCAAACAAAGTGAGTACCTAAACTTTTATTATTCCGTCGTATTTTGTTTCTATTGTATGCACTATTTAATCAATTTTAAGATAAAATTGAAAACTAAATAAATTTAGCGAAGTTTTTTAGGTTGGTGTCGTTATTTTTTAAATAGTTAGTTTACGGGTAATGGGAGCTACTCACGCTCCCATTACCCCGCCATGGCTCTTATTACCCCTTACGAGTTGAAAAATTTAAATAGTTAAAAAAAACATTCTTAAAATGGCTTGAGCATTTCATAAAATTTAGAAGTCCTACTCAGGAACAACAGATTTTGCTTATTATCGACAATCATAATAGTCATGCTACATTGGATGGAGGAGAAGAAGGAGAAAAAAGATATAAGAGAGAAGAAAGGGATAAAACCAAAGAAAATCCAAATAAATAAATGTAAAAATATGATACAGATTAAGAATAAATTATGTTAAAAAAACATAAATGGAGTAACTAGAAATTTGTTTCAAGAGATCACTACTGACGAATCATCTATTGATGAAAATAATATTTGTGATTATGGTTCTGAATATTCTGATGGATGAATAAAGCATCAACTTCATGAATCCTTTTTAGCCGTTTTGTAACGGTCAAAACTATAGTTCGCACACATACTTCTACAACTACACTAAGTAATCCTTATCTGATAGTAATCATATCTCTAGCAGGCCGTTAAAATATTGGTGTTCCTGGTCCGAAATCTAAAAAGGGGGTAGTTTTCTGATTATAATACATTTTTAACATATATTATATACATTGAAAATGTAAAAAATATGTTTACATTTACATAAATAGTTAAGAGTTAAATTAAAATTGAATTAAGAACTACATAATTAATATACAGAACATTGTAGTTATTCATTATGGTATAAAACACCTACTGCTACAAAACCCATATTTGCAACCACCGCGGCAATTACAAAGCTATAAATAAAAAATATTAAAAAAGATATTATCAATAATATGCATAATATATAAGATAGTATAAAAAATAATAGATACGTCGAGCAAACAGCCAGAAGATGTCATATTTGTCCAAGAGCCAGAGACAGAAAAACAAAGACTGTCTGCACTTAATATCATGAAAAAGTTTACAATGACTAAATGATTGTTTTCTGCAGAAATTGCGACACCCAAAAACTTATATTTGGTATATGGTTATTACAAATTTTAAAAAATCCGCTTCGTTTAATTGAAAAGCATTAAGCATTACACACACTACAATGCGATACGTAACTCACTCTTCTTCATTGTTTATGTTAACACTGTCAATGTCAAAAATGTTTCATGTAGGCAACAACGAGTTTATTAAAATTTGTATTGAAATATAAATTTTTATTATTTTCGCTTATTCAATATTTAAATTTTACTTTATAGCTACTGCTTGAAGCTTTATGTTTGATGATTTATCCCAAATAGTTAATGATTCATGCTTAATGCTACATGCTTAGTGCTTATCCATTAATGCTTGAAGATTAATGATTGATGATTGACGCTTAATGATTGATGATTGACGCTTAACGATTGATGATTAATGATTGACGCTTAATGATTGACGCTTATTAATTGACGCTTATTCATTGGCGCTTATTATTTGACGCTTAAAAATTGACGCTTATTAATTGACGCTTATTAATTGACGCTTAATGATTGATGCTTAATGATTGACGCTTAATGATTGACGCTTAATGATTGACGCTTTATGATTGACGCTTTATAATTGACGCTTAATGATTGACGCTTTATGATTGACGCTTATTAATTGACGCTTTATAATTGACGCTTAATGATTGATGCTTAATGATTGACGCTTTATAATTGACGCTTATTATTTGACGCTTAATGATTGATGCTTAATGATTGACGCTTAATGATTGATGCTTTATGATTGACGCTTATTGATTGATGAAAATCTATGCATGATATGTTGGTAAAAATGGAGAATTATGGTATCGTTGCAGAACTTGTGGCAAATGGGCCCATTCTGAGTGTTCAGGTTGCGATCATCCTAAAGATGATATTTGCAATTTTTGTTTAAATCCCTAAATTACCTTTTGTTTTTATTTTATTTTTTGTTAAAAATGATATATTTTATGGTTTGTTGATTACGTTAAAGTTTTGAATTGTTTAAATTTCTGTTAAATAGGTGAAAATAGATTTTATTTTGTTTATTTTTATTTCATGGCTCTCATTTCACATGTTAAAGCTTCTTGGCTCTCATTACTTGATGCGAGGGGTAATGGGGGCGAAAGTAGGATTTTAAAAAAAGGTGATTTTACTTATCTAATGATATATTTTATAAATGGTACTCCTCAATTATTGAAAGCCAGATAACTAAAAGACTGATTAGTATCTATAAAAGTCTATGATTGTAACCGAAACTGTTTTTTTTTTCACTTTTCCTTACATAGCTCCAGTTCCCCCACTCTCCCCTATATATTCAGAAAAGATTTGAAAATTGTTTCAAGTAGGGTTTAGTTTCAATTATTCTGAACGTTGCAAACAATTCGCATATTTTAATTAAAAATAATTTCTTTTGTTTTGGTTTGAGAGGTGCCTATAATGTTTTTTGAGCGTGGGTAATCTTAATAATTTCGACAAAATTATCTGGGCGAGGGAAGGGAAGTTTTAAGATAATTTACATAGAAATTGACTTTCGTTTTCTTTAAACAAATATGCATTTATTTTTTTCTGTAATTATTTACTCTGTAGAGCTTATACAATATAGGTTTAAGATCTTGTTACATATTAGTGTTTATTTCATGATGCTGTAAACTCTTATCTTATATCTCTTATACAATTATCGGTATATTATATTATATGTATAAAATATTTAGGTTTCTTAAATTATGGCTATAAAGCATTTTGTGAAGATTTGCAAGTTAGTTAAAAAATATGTGCCAAAAATAAATGTATTTGAAAAAGAAAAGTTAACTAATCATAGGTAGAAGATAAAGATTTGAATCGCTGCAACTAATAAGATTGAATTCCTCAAAGTTAGTTAGTTTAGTTGTCGCTGGAGAGAGAATCGAGTTTACACTGTTAAATATACTTCGTAGATTACTTGAATAGTTGGATACAGTATCAAAGTTTAGTACTATTATGCAGTTTGGAATTAGAAAACAAGCTCAAATAACTTACTTAGAGACTAACTTACTTAGCCATGGTTTGATAACTTATAAGCAAGCATATAAATAAATTAATTTAAGAAGAATGATGAACCTACAAACATATAGTATAGTGAAGTCTAGCCAAAAAAATAAAAATAGTTTTCTTCTTAATAGTAAGTACACACATCGCTACCAAATAAATAATGTTCGCATATTTACAGGCTTTAAGAATAAAATACTATTATAACATATTGTTTTCAACCAAGAATGCTAAAAAACCTTTCCAAGTGCAGGTCGTTAGATTGAAACAACTTGTGCAGGATGTTTAAGATTATTGAAAATTATCCAAGACAATACATACTTGATTCACTTCAGTTACTACATTTCTATTTTTTAAAATTACATTCCAATAAATATAAAGATGAAATGGTAATAAATAGATTTTTTTAAATATTAAAGTGCGTTCTTAATGAAATCGCTAAAAAAACTTTAATATTTATGGCCATAGAAGTTATTATTGATGTTGTTAGTTATAATTAATGGGTTTTGAAATTGGAAGCTTTTGAACAATTAACGAGAAAAAGCAATTAAATTTGGTACCTTATTTATGAGAGGCTCTATACTTATAAATGTCTGTCGATCGGTTGTCTTTTGTTCCTGAGCGAAAAGAAAACCTATGTATTTCGATATATAACTAAAATGAATATTACTCACCATTTATACATTTTTTATAATGATTTTCTTATAACAATTCATTACTTACCGGACCCCTTAATACAAGGAGCTTTTGGTAATAAATTTAGTCATTAAAATGGCGACCAAACTTTTTAAAGTCGGTATTTATTATTTCATGATTATAGTTCCAAATTATGTAGTCTCTAACATTTTTTCTTAGCCTTTTGGATTTTCTTTAACGAAATAGTCATTTTTTTATAACTAAAATTTATCAATTTTATATAAACTGCATTAAAAAAATACATAACTGAAGCTGTTTTACGATTAAACAAAAATAAAAACGATCTCCGATTAAACTAAAATAAAAACAGATGTTAATTGGACTTTTCTATTGAATTTATAATTTTTGTAAGAACATGTACCCGACACATTCGTATCAAAATGATAATGATAATGATAAAATGAATAGTATTTTAGACGATTAAAACGTTTAGAAAAGGTTTATTTTAGATTAACTTAGTTTGTTATTGTGTAATATTGTGTGGGAGCTGTTAACATACCGCTTACCATAATATCAGCTGAAAGCTGAAGATACAGATCGAATATTTTACTATAAAGTGAAATATTTGGTTCATATTCAATAACAATATACGCTGAATTTCGTGAATGATGCGCTTCGTGAGGTTTGTTCTTTTATTGTATATTTAATATGGGATGGATAAAAGAGTTTTACTACTGAAATATAGCGAATAGGATAACTGTCTTTAATTAACATCACCACCTAAATATTTTCTTTCAAATTAGTAAAATATTTCGTCCTTGGTTCTGTTGTAACGTTAATAGTAAAATGTACATCTAAATGCTATGTTCGATATTTTATATTTTGGTAGTTTTATTGATAAAATTGCTTTTAAGGGACTGAATCACTGAATTAATGAATGATTAAAAGTCGTCCTGTGAAAGATTTTAAATTAATTGTATCTTACTGTTAATGCTATATACTAGTCTGTTTTACCATCGACCAGGGTCAATAACAAAAAATAAATAAGTAAATGCCATGTATTAATTATGTTTCGTGTATAGTTAGACTTAAATTATAAAGCAAGATTTAAATCTAAAGAAATGTCAGAGCTATAATTACTATAAATTTATACTATTTTAAGCTTATTTAAATAAATCTTATGTGTTCATCTGCTTCCGAAACCATTGTCATTGTTTTTGTTACTACAAGATACTTTTGATTAATTCTCTGTTAAAAATGTTAATCTATTTTCAGAATTAATTATAACTTAGATGGCGATGTCATAATAACAATATAAGTTTCTAATAAATTAAGTTTTTGTTAGATTCATTAATCCTATTGGTCATCAAATCGACGCAGGCCCGAAAAAATCTTCAATATAGTAAGTAATAAGGAAGTTTATGATATAAAATATATTATCGAGATAAGAATCAGGGTCTCGAATTTCAGACAAAAAAATCTTTTTGCTAGGAAAACAATGATTTAGGTGATGGTATTTCATGGAATTTATCATTTAATCAAATCAATCAAAATCTTATGTGAAATAATAACATTAGGAATGGAAAAGGGAAATTAAAATAAAAACCTCGTAATGTTAGGTTTTATTAATAACTTATATTATTCTTATATATGTACATGTGTATTGTGCATGTACATGTGTCTTGTACCTACATGTGTGGTGTAGGGTAAAACGGTTAGTTTTCTCGAACATAATAAACATGTAAGGGTTTCGAGCTCATCAGCTATTTCTAAATTAAAGAAAATTTAATCCATTACTGGTTTCAGAGATTATGTTAAAATTAAAATTAATTAAAATCTTGAAAATCTCATAGAAAATACCTATTCCAAAAAAACCTGACAAACACATTAGTGTTATATACATTAGTATATTCTTCAACTGTTTGTTTTAATAGAATACTATTTATCTAAAATTTTGAAGAAATACATTAAGGTCAATATACATTCCATAAATAAAGAGAGCGAAAAATCCATTTCAGGAGAGATCAAAAGAGAGCATTTAAAAATTAATTACAATAACTAAAAACAAGTCATCTCTAAATATAAATTTGATGTAAGCTTTCGTAAGACTTAAATGATTTTTTATTTAGGTACCTACTTATTTTTCTCTCATGTTTAATTTAAGAAAACAGGATATTCTAGTATTGAGTTTTTACTTCATTCTAATCTAACTAATAAACGCATTATTTGTAGTACATGTTAGTGTACTACAAATAATGCGTTTTTTATTCATCATATTTCAAACTAATAAACGCATTATTTGTAGTACATGTTAGTGTATTAGCATAAGTGATCGGTTCTAGTGCGGGGTTCATGGGAGTGTCAAACGAATGCTAATAGTACTCGGAGCCAATAGCGACAGAGTTAATATTGGTTAGGAAATGAACCTCACCTTCACAATATCTAATTACCAATAGATACCTATCGATTCGTGATCAGTTCAATTATTTTGAAGAATTTGTAGAAAAGCACCTATAACCTTAATCAGTTTATTTTAAAACACCGTTGCCAAAGTTTGACCACATATCTAATACCAGATTATAAACTAAGAAGTTGTATTATTCAAATTCGTGATTTTAGATATTATGTAGATTTTTAGTTCTCCCGTTGGCTAATACCCGGCGAGGTGGGGGTCGGTCATGGGGGTTTGTGCCCGGTCCATGGCTCACAGGGGCGGGTAACCTTTCGGGGTGGCCTATTTGCAGGACTTGCTTGGACTTGCAGGCTTGGACTTCTTTCCGCCGAGCAGTTATGACGCTGCTCGACGGTGAGATGGTCTAGGCAACTTGCGGTGCCTGGGATTTCGGTTGCCGAGTGCGGTGCTGGGGCGCATTCGGTGTCGGGGGTTTCAGGGGCAGTCACGGGTGCTTCCTCAAGTATCCAGCATCGCCGGGAGGTATCCCGTGGCTGTCTGATGGGGGCGTATGCGGTAGAGTGGGCCGGACTTCTTGCTCCGGGTGCGGTGCTGGGGCGCACTTGGTTGGGGGGGTTCGGGAACAGTTATGGATCCTCAGGTATCCTGCATCGCAAGGAGGAATTCCGTGGTTGTCAGGCGGCGAGGAGTGCGTGGGAGCACGTGTGGTGTTAGAGGGGTTCAGGCCTCTTTCCATCGTGTGTTGGAAAGTTGGCATAGGCCCTCGACGCCGACGTCGGAGGGCGCAGGCTCTCTTTGCCGGGGTCGGCCGCGGGATCGCTTCTGGTACTTCTCTGATAGCAGAGTTGACTGTGGAATGGTCCCGTCGTTGTATGGGAGGGTGAGTATTCAACGGGGGAGGTTGGGAAGAAGAAGGGATCAGCCCATTCCTTCCCAGCCATAGGCCTAGGTGAGAGGGGAGGGCGACCTCTCTCGTCATTGCACAAGTCTATGACGTAGGGGTATTCCGGTTGCCGCGGGTATCCTTATCAGGGGGTACCACCGAGGCGTCGCGGTGAATGCTTACGCGATCCCGTGGCATCTCATTGTAGCGATGAGGGCAACCGTTGGTTTTTTTAGTGGGGTGCCTTAAAAATGGCAGTTGCCGGGTGCCGCACATACCACCCGGCCATCGCTTTCCTGGGTGGCGTGACGATGCGGAAACGCAATTTTTTCCAACAGGAAAAAAAAAGAAAAGGTTTTTAGTTTTACTTAACATGGACCTGTTTAATACAATCATTCTTACGATGAAAATAAAAGCTAAACGTGCTGGTAGTTTCTAGCTAATCCAGAAATTGCTGGTGCTATATTTTATTGGTTAGAACAGAAGAAATATTTATTAGTATGAATAACTGTCATAAATATTACGAGGTCTTTTAATCACAAGTGAAAAAAGTCCGTGTTACTAATCCAGTTCAGATTGCCTGTGTGTAATTTTAGTGATACTATTTGTGTTATACAACACTATAGATAATGCTATAAGATTAATTAGAGAAATGCGTGTATGTTTGTCTGTAATCGATAATCTTGGAAAACAGGAAACTTCTTGTCATTGTGATTAGATTCTTAAACTCAAAAATAAGATATTTAAATTAAAATTGCTTGTAATAATTAGTGTTGGCATTTTTTTAAGCTTGTGTCACATATATTGTTTAGCAATACATACATTATTTACTTAGTGGCCTTCTTCTTTATAGATATTACTTTAACAAGTTTTTAAATCATAAGTTTATGATTTGGTTTAACTAAACTGCTAGAGTTTTTTCTTCAAACTTTTAATCTCAATCTATTTATAACTACTACCTTCCCATTGATCTTGAAAAAACATTTTTTCAGAATGGTAGATGCTATATTTAATTCTGTTTGGATTGAAATATTAATTATATCTAACTATCAAATAAATAACTTACAAAAGATTGCACGTACACAGAAATCGGTTGCTTTAAAAATTTTATTATATTTTTTAGAGAATTATGAATATTAACAAAAGTATATACGGAATCCAATTTAAATAAATTTATTAATTATCTCACATGTAACAATAATGAAGCTTATCAGATTAACCTCATGTATATTTATTTTACAAAGGCTTTTAAAAAGACTGTATTAATATTAAACTGTTTTCTGGTTAAAATTAGTATACATCGCAATCTACTAGCACTACTAGGATACTACTAGATAACAGTTAAAGGCTTGAGGGATTTGTTAACGGTTTATAATTCAAGGGTACCTCAGGGTTCTTGTATCGGTTCTTTTCTTTTTGTTTTATTCATCAACGATATAAATGATTTCTTGATTATTCACATTTTCTCTTTAATGAATTCTATACTTTAAAAAAAAATAATGATTTATGATCTTATGTCAATTTTGTCGATATAGTAATGAATGTAATAAATACATATTACAAAAAATACCTCAACAACATAAAATAGGTTTCTTAGTAAAATGCTCGATTGAAAATAATAGACAAAGATTTTCTCAATTTTGTATATTTTGCGCATGTTTGGTCTAGTTTTTAAAATATTGCTAAAAGAATCAATACGAATGAATGTATGAATAAAAATTGTAAGTTAATGAACTTAATTATGAAACAAGCGTTTCATCGAACATTTAAACATTGTTAGATTAATTACGTATAAAATTAAAAAAACATCGAGCAGAATAAAAGCAGTTAATATAAAGAAGTAGGTTTTCCTAACTTAAAAGATAAACAACTTAAAGTTAAATTTTAAGTAAAGTTAGTTTATCAAACTTGTCAGTTTAATAATCTATACATATATCATTAAGGTAACGAAAATGGTAAGTGGCAGTGAGGATAAATATTTTGGGATATATTCTCTGACTCGTCCTGATAGTAATTTATGCGGAACAAGCTGTTGCCGCCGCACCAGGGTCGGACGTATTTAGATGTCCCTCGGGTGTATGATTTATTGGATATAACACAATTTCTAAATTCAGTATGAGACCTGTATTGTTATGAAAAATAATCTTGATTCATTGATTTATTATATGATAAGTGAGGATAAATTGTTTTTTGTTAAGCCGGTATGGTTATTTATATAATAATAGAGATGGTTTCAGGTATGTATTGCTAGGGTTAAGTTTGATGAATATACATATATTTTAACAAACCCACTACACAAACAGATGTCAGTTATAATTTCAATAAGATAAACCTTAATTCAAAACTTTCTATTTGCAAATTAAATTTAAACACCAGGCCGTCTTATCCATTTCAGTTGATAATTAATGACTTAATAAAATGTAAAATCAATCAAATTTTCATGGTTGAGATTTTTTTTTAAACAACCTCATATATAACAGACTGAATAATATTTTAAAAATTATCTTAAAATATGTGATAATATTTTGAAACTTATTAAATTATACTTATTGTAATCATCAAGTAATAACTAAAAAAATATGTTACTTCAAATGTATTTTATACTAAAACATAAAAATATTAGTAAACATTTTAAGTAAAGTTAGTGTAGATAAAAGTAAATGTTTTATAATTTGGTTCAACAATTATCCATTTTCACAAATGATGATGAGCTGAACAAACAACAGAGTGTCAAGATAACACAATTACTTTTTAATGGAATAAAAAATGATTATAACAACAAAGTGATAATAAGAAGTTTACTTACTTACTCTTTAAGAAGTAATTAATGTTTTTCCAATATCTTACCAACCTTAGCGGTTTGTTGCAACTTTTGATTCACAGAATTTCCTAAGAACTTTAAGTGCTATTTCGAAAAGTTTGAGTTAAACGTTCCGAAGGTAGTTAAGTGTCGGTTCAGTGTAATTTAGCGAGAGTCATTAGTGACGCAAGATTGCAGTTGTCTTAAAAATGTATTTAAATTTTAAAATTTGCAGCTATGATTTTTTATCCATATATTGAATTAGATATTAAGCTATTGTCATAACATTTCTACAAAAACCGACGATTACTGATAATACCAAGATAAAGCCACAAGACTATAAAATTGGGGCTAAGAATGTATAAACTTAACTATGCCGGTATTCTCCTTGATGCATTAAGCTTCCTGTATGTGAATGACATTTGTCAGTAGGTAAATGACATCGGCTAGGTTTCCTTGATAATCCTTACAAATGCTTCTAAATAATTCATTTTGGTAGTGAGATCCTAAGAGCAATATTTTGTATTGCATTGTTAGAAGTATTGATCGTGATTCAATTACACGGACTCTTTTAACATATTGCAAAAATAATTATCTCGTTATAAATAAATATATATATAAATAAAAAATATTTTTTTTTTCATATAAAATACAATAATTAAAATAAATGTTCAATTATGATATTCGTAATAAAACGTCAAGAGCAATCTTAAATCCTAGGGAAGTTAAGAAAGTTTTTTGCTTGATTAAGTCTGCATCTAACTGGGCGAGTGTTTTATTCTTATTGAAAATGAAAGCGATTTAAGTATTAATATTATCCTTTATTTGCTTTTAAATTATTCAACTATAAATACGTACTCTTGTAAAGAATTAGTTAGTACATAGCAGTTCTTATTCTCATAAAGGTGTATGTCATATACATAACAAGATCTATATATCTTGAAGAGTGCATTTGAATTTGCTATTATTTATGTAAAGTATGTTATAATTATATTTCTTTAAAAAAAAAATTCGTAATAAAACAATTATTTTCATTTTTTTTAAGATACCTCCCTAGTAAAAAGGGTAATAAAAAGTAATTAAGTTTAATTAAAAGTTTGAAAAATCGGTTTATAATTATTTATAAAATATTTAGATGCTGAAGAATTTGTGATAAAATCTTTATCCTAAACTAGTAGCGGCATCTGGCATAACTACTACGTCAGTGGTTAAGTATATGGCCAGCTTTATGCTGCTGATGAGAGGATCGTTCAGTCTAATAGCTGTCGCGATTTCCGGCTTAGCACACTCGCCAAGTCTACAGCGTAGCAGTTACTAACATTATGCCTCATATATACTTATGTTGGTTACTTATGTAAACTTACCTTGTGTCAGACGTATTGCATTTAGCGAAACGTGTTTAAATGTTACTCCACGATAATAAATGAAAACCTTAATAAAAAAATATCATAATATTGGTTACAGCTTTAATCTCAAGATCTTTAATAATACATTTTCTACGTTTTCCTTACACATAAAAAGTGTCTTTTAATTTTTATTATACAGGGTTATTTGTAATTAGTTGAGCACCTTTTGCAGGTAGCCCCTCTACATCAATCCTAACAACATTTGTTCTACGACTTTTTAAAATTAATAGTTTTAAAAATTTAGTTTTTCCCATACAAAATTTATTTATTGCCTCTGAACGTGCATTAAACTTGAGCAAAGAGAGGCCACGCAACTTGTCAAAATATGTGTCAAGGCCACGTGCATCGGGGCGCGGGGTGGCGGGGTGACGGAGCGGCGGCTATGCACGTTAGAACTTGATCATTTTCTAAGGTGTAATAAAAAATAGCATCGTTTTCCACTTTTATTTATTAAAATATTTTCTACAATAGTCGAAACACATATTGTCTAACTGTTTAAGAATCTAATGAAAAAACAAAATCTCCAATAAAAGTTGAATGTCTCAATATTTTTATTTGGTTTATGAAATAAGGGCACTGTAACGAAACCAAATAAATATTATTTTTACAAAACAATAACTTCTCTTTAACTTACTTTATACATATCATATTATCTCGTTTGTAAATATTTATATCATTACAATAAAACAATAAGTTACTTACGAATTTCTTTACGAAGTTCCTAGAAATTGCAGTCAGTCACAAATAGAAGCGTCGGAATACAGAAACAATCCAGGTAGTTAATATAAAATATCATTAATACTACACACTTTCATCACCATAAATCTCAAGAGACAAATGAAATATCAATTATTAAATAACAAAGATAATAATATTAAATTACAAATTACTTGACATTTGGTTGGTAATGACACCAACTGTTGGTGTTACCATTAATTAAAAACATCACCGTAAAATAGTAACAGTATTTAAAATGTACTTCATTCAGATATCCGACAAAATAAAATATTAAGAAACACCAGGAGGAATAATAGGAAGTTTATTTAAATTACATCTAAATTGGCCTTTCCTCGTTTATGATATTAATAAAACTGAAAAAACGAAAACTTTAGTCTTTATTAAATATGTGTGTGTGTGTATTAGTGTACACATGTAAGAAGTGAAACTTCTTTATGACATGTAAATATAATTCTCATTTTCTTTTAAATGTGACTTAGAAATAAAGATGGCGCGTAACAGAAAAACGTCATAATTTTCATTAATATTAATTAATTAAAACGTAAAAAGTGAATCGACTGTTTCTGACGTATAATATTCTCATAGAAGAAACACATAAGTACCATAAAACAGACAAATGTACACAATCCACTTTAAAAATAATAACTTTAGGCTTCTTAACATGTTGGATCGTCACTATATCACAAATAAAATTATTCTTCATCATGGTTTCTGCTGTTTCGAGTTGTTGTTCGTTCTAGGTATAGCAAAACAGAGCTTGTAAAGATCAGGACCCCAATGCTCCATTTCTCAGCCAAAACTCGTATTTCTTTTCATTCTTACTTCTTCTGTTTCAGACAATCAATGTATTTTAAAAATATTATAAATTACATTTCATAATTTCTTCTTCATGTTATAATCTTGAATTTATTTATTAGTTTCAATAGGAAGTCCATAAAATCGTATTGTCCAGTATGTAATTACAATTCATTATTTAATTATAAAACTCTAATCCGATAATTTTATTTTTGGTTAATGTAAATTGGGTTTTGTAGTCCACATACTTGTCATTTTGATTATTTAGTATTTCCATAGCAACATGGTGTAAAAGAGATGAAGCTATATGAAAAAAGTTGGCGCGCGCGTTTAACAGTTTCTGACTTTCGCTAGACTGCCGCGACCTATACTTTAGACTGCTTACAAAATACAGAGTAATAAATAATCGAGGGAGCAAAAATTTTTTGGTTTCGTTTATTCTGAGTTATTTATCAAGATTTTTTAAAAGTCGTAGAACAAATGTTGTTGGGATTGATGTAGAGAGGCTGCCTGCAAAAGGTGCTCAACTAATTAAAAATAACCCTGTATATATAAACATAATCCGCTACATAATCGTCCATAAATCCCACCTTCCACTAAAACCAATCATTTGTAAAACATCAAACTTTAGCAGTTCTTTTTGCTTGAAAAAACTGACTAATTGGGGCGCAAGAACTAGAGTATAATTTTATCCAAACACAAACAAATGCAAACTTTTACCAATTTTTCCACCTCAAAATATGTTGTAATATCAAGGATGGACCAAGTGCCTGTTTTGGTTACTTGCCAGCTGACCAGCAGTTGGTTCTTACATACCGTATTACAGCTTAACTAATCTAGAAAAATTAAACAGTATTTTAAAGGTTCGTTACTCTTTTTAAGTAAACCCGACGGTTTGGTACATTATTTTGCAATTATAAAAATCATGATAAATATTATTGAAAAATAATGTACATAACCCAATCATCAACCTCGAAGAACAGACCTCGTGGGCATTAACAATAGACACCTTATGGTCTATCTATCTATAACCCAAACAAATTGCTTGGAGTTTAATGCAAAAGGCTCCGCGTAACCGGTACCATGTTCTAAAATCTAGCTTTCTTTTAACGATGAGTAGTTCATCATATTAATAAAAATATCACATAAAAATTAATCTGCAGTTTACATTACTATTTATGTATATTTTAATTAATACATAATTTATTTGTATTTGTGGTTTTATTTATTATTTATATTTGGAAACCTATAAAATTATTATAAAAACAAATACGACAGAGAAAGAGACATTTTATCATGGAAGTTATTTACCTTCGAATACTTTTAAATACTAATAACTGATTTTATCTTAAGGGGACTTGAATTTTCTTAAATATGCAAACAATTTACGCAAATTAACTCTTCTAAGGAATCCAATTTTAGGTTATGACATTGAAATAATAAAATAGAATGAGCTATAAATTATAAACTCTAAAATGTTTTGACAATGGGTTCAAGTAGGGTTTAGCTCTAAATATTGCGAACATTACGAATGTGTTTTTAATTAAACATAATACGTTTGAGAAATATCATGTTTTAAATTGATTATGTATATTGTTTGTTTTCGAGGGTAGGCTTATAATAGATTTAGAACTTTATCTTGATAACAGAAAGGTATAGGAAATACGTTTCTCTATGAATCGTTTAATTTTTAAAAGTGTTATTTATTCCTTATATTTATCATTTACACGATTAGGGTTAGCCACGGCTTCCTCCGTGCACTTTTTCGGAGACTCGATCGTCAGCGTGTCGTTTAGAGGAAGCTAATTCTTCCCAATCTGTCCATAATTATTCTACAAATATCGGCCCGATGAGGATATATGAATATATGATATTCTTTATTATACAAATACATAAAAAAAAGATAAACACAAATAATTACAAAAAGAAAAAGCACAACAGGCGGTCTTATTGCTAAATAGCGATCCCTTCCAAGCACACTTTGGGTACAGGACAAGTCGTATTAACGTGGAATAAGTTTTTTTTTAATAAATAATGAATATAAATATATAGATAACATTATAATAAATAATAATATATATGCATTAAAATATACCATATAATACATATTATACATACATATGTTCATACATAATATGTACGTAATATAATAAATACACGAAAATAATATTACTATTTAAAAAAAAAAATTGTTAATGACGACTAGGAAACTTGGCAAAAGAAAATAGAATCAGTCTTGAGTCTCAAGTCAAATCAGCTAGTGTCTTATGACTAGGTCAAGTGCAGGTAGTTAGTTATGTAGAATAATATGGTGCTACGAGGTTTCACAATAAGATCTGAAATTAGTTAGTTGTGTAGAATGATATGGTGCTACGAGGTTTCACAATAGGATCTGAAGGTAGTTAGTTGTGTAGAATGATATGGTGCTACGAGGTTTCGCAATAGGATCTGAAGGTAGTTAGTTGTGTAGAATGATATGGTGCTACGAGGTTTCACAATAGGATCTGAAGTAGTTAGTTGTGTAGAATGATATGGTGCTACGAGGTTTCGCAATAGGATCTGAAGGTAGTTAGTTGTGTAGAATGATATGGTGCTACGAGGTTTCACAATAGGATCTGAAGGTAGTTATTTGTGTAGAATGATATGGTGCTACGAGGTTTCACAATAGGATCTTAAGGTAGTTAATTGTGTAGAATGATATGGTGCTACGAGGTTTCACAATAGGATCTGAAGGTAGTTAGTTGTGTAGAATGATATGGTGCTACGAGGTTTCACAATAGGATCTGAAGGTAGTTAGTTGTGTAGAATGATATGGTGCTACGAGGTTTCGCAATAGGATCTGAAGGTAGTTAGTTGTGTAGAATGATATGGTGCTACGAGGTTTCGCAATAGGATCTGAAGGTAGTTAGTTGTGTAGAATGATATGGTGCTAGGAGGTTTCACAATAGGATCTGAACTTAGTTAGTTGTGTACAATGATATGGTGCTAGGAGGTTTCACAATAGGATCTGAACTTAGTTAGTTGTGTAGAATGATATGGTGCTATGAGGTTTCACAATAGGATCTGAAGGTAGTTAGTTGTATAGAATGATATGGTGCTACGAGGTTTCGCAATAGGATCTGAAGGTAGTTAGTTGTGTAGAATGATATGGTGCTAGGAGATTTCACAATAGGATCTGAACTTTGTTAGTTGTGTACAATGATATGGTGCTACGAGGATTCACAATAGGATCTGAAGGTAGTTAGTTGTGTAGAATGATATGGTGCTACGGGGTTTCACAATAGGATCTGAAGGTAGTTAATTGTGTAGAATGATATGGTGCTACGAGGTTTCACAATAGGATCTGAAGGTAGTTAGTTGTGTAGAATGAAATGGTGCTACGAGGTTTCACAATAGGATCTGAAGGTAGTTATTTGTGTAGAATGATATGGTGCTACGAGGTTTCACAATAGGATCTTAAGGTAGTTAATTGTGTAGAATGATATGGTGCTACGAGGTTTCACAATAGGATCTGAAGGTAGTTAGTTGTGTAGAATGATATGGTGCTACGAGGTTTCACAATAGGATCTGAAGGTAGTTAGTTGTGTAGAATGATATGGTGCTACGAGGTTTCGCAATAGGATCTGAAGGTAGTTAGTTGTGTAGAATGATATGGTGCTACGAGGTTTCGCAATAGGATCTGAAGGTAGTTAGTTGTGTAGAATGATATGGTGCTAGGAGGTTTCACAATAGGATCTGAACTTAGTTAGTTGTGTACAATGATATGGTGCTAGGAGGTTTCACAATAGGGTCTGAACTTAGTTAGTTGTGTAGAATGATATGGTGCTATGAGGTTTCACAATAGGATCTGAAGGTAGTTGTATAGAATGATATGGTGCTACGAGGTTTCGCAATAGGATCTGAAGGTAGTTAGTTGTGTAGAATGATATGGTGCTAGGAGATTTCACAATAGGATCTGAACTTTGTTAGTTGTGTACAATGATATGGTGCTACGAGGATTCACAATAGGATCTGAAGGTAGTTAGTTGTGTAGAATGATATGGTGCTACGGGGTTTCACAATAGGATCTGAAGGTAGTTAGTTGTGTAGAATGATATGGTGCTACGAGGTTTCACAATAGGATCTGAAGGTAGTTAGTTGTGTAGAATGAAATGGTGCTACGAGGTTTCACAATAGGATCTGAAGGTAGTTATTTGTGTAGAATGATATGGTGCTACGAGGTTTCACAATAGGATCTTAAGGTAGTTAATTGTGTAGAATGATATGGTGCTACGAGGTTTCACAATAGGATCTGAAGGTAGTTAGTTGTGTAGAATGATATGGTGCTACGAGGTTTCACAATAGGATCTGAAGGTAGTTAGTTGTGTAGAATGATATGGTGCTACGAGGTTTCGCAATAGGATCTGAAGGTAGTTAGTTGTGTAGAATGATATGGTGCTACGAGGTTTCGCAATAGGATCTGAAGGTAGTTAGTTGTGTAGAATGATATGGTGCTAGGAGGTTTCACAATAGGATCTGAACTTAGTTAGTTGTGTACAATGATATGGTGCTAGGAGGTTTCACAATAGGGTCTGAACTTAGTTAGTTGTGTAGAATGATATGGTGCTATGAGGTTTCACAATAGGATCTGAAGGTAGTTGTATAGAATGATATGGTGCTACGAGGTTTCGCAATAGGATCTGAAGGTAGTTAGTTGTGTAGAATGATATGGTGCTAGGAGATTTCACAATAGGATCTGAACTTTGTTAGTTGTGTACAATGATATGGTGCTACGAGGATTCACAATAGGATCTGAAGGTAGTTAGTTGTGTAGAATGATATGGTGCTACGAGGTTTCACAATAGGATCTGAAGGTAGTTAGTTGTGTAGAATGATATGGTGCTTCGGGGTTTCACAATAGGATCTGAAGGTAGTTAATTGTGTAGAATGATATGGTGCTACGAGGTTTCGCAATAGGATCTGAAGGTAGTTAATTGTGTAGAATGATACGGTGCTACGAGGTTTCACAATAGGATCTGAAGGTAGTTAATTGTGTAGAATGATATGGTGCTACGAGGTTTCGCAATAGGATCTGAAGGTAGTTAGTTGTGTAGAATGATATGGTGCTACGAGGTTTCGCAATAGGATCTGAAGGTAGTTAGTTGTGTAGAATGATATGGTGCTACGAGGTTTCAAAATAGGATCTGAAGGTAGTTAGTTGTGTATAATGATATGGTGCTACGAGGTTTCGCAATAGGATCTGAAGGTAGTTAGTTGTGTAGAATGATATGGTGCTACGAGGTTTCGCAATAGGATCTGAAGGTAGTTAGTTGTGTAGAATGATATGGGGCTACGAGTTTTCACAAAAGGATCTGAAGTGGAGTTTAATCTGTTATAACATTTTTCGTCTTCACAACTTATGCACAGAAATAAAGCTTTGACAAAATACTTTTGTGGACAAAAAAAACCCTTAAATGATGATCAGGTTACACCTTTGCTTGTGCATCTTCTTTTGAGCTGTGTGTTAACTTTGTAATTTTACAGACTGTCCTTCAAAATTATTGGTCGTGGAGCAAATTTTTATTTAAGTGAAAATCTAGAATTGAAAGCTCGTTTCAAACCAGGATTATTTGTATATTGTAGTCACAAAAAAAACTATACCAAACTTTATTTTTAAAATAAATAATCATTCATATATTATGCATATTGATTTGCCAAACCAAAAAAAAGGTTTGTGATTTTTTGTATAGTCTCTTTTTGCTGCAAATATATAAATAGGTGAACTGCGGTAATTTCGCCTATTAGTCGTCAAAGAAGAAGAATGCAAAGAATCGTTCAATACTTTCTCTATTACTCTAATCTGATACAACCCACATTAATTTATAAATGTGGTATAAAACCAGAAAAAAAGACCTACAAACCATCGATTTATTTTCTATTAAAGATTTAACTTAAAAAAAAACCGGGCTTAAATTTTTAGATTTATCAATTTTTTAAGAGAATATATTGGACATTATATATGAAGCTATTATAAAATTTAAAAGAAATTGTCTACAATTGTTGGAAACAGTAAAATTATAAATTAATTTAAGGTCCGTTTTGTAGTACTGTATGTGTGTTGTAACCATATCGTTTATTGTCATAGCAATTGAAAGCTGAAGATACAAATCGAATATTCTAGTACAAAGTGAAATATTCGTTTCATATTAAATAACGAAATACGTTGAATTGCGTGAATGATGCGCCTCGTGACGTTTGATCTTTTATTGGATAACAAAAAAAGAGTAATGTTCTATGCTTATTGTTTTATGTTTGGTATTTTATAACCAACCAACAAGAATCTTAAGTACTTTTCCATATATTATGTTTTAAATTGGTAAAGATCTTCTTCGGTAGTCAAATATGTTCTTAATTTTAGATTAGGATAGGTCAAATGACAAATGGTCGCCTTTAATGCATTAATTCTTAGTTCAATATTCGTCTGTGAAGAGACCATTTTACGGTTGACGCCGACATAAGGGTAGGGTTTAACTAACAGGGTTGTCTAACAATACATTTATGCATTTATATGATTTACAAACACGTTATTTAGTCTTGAGTTATAAATCAAGAGTCTTACCGAGAAGACTTGTCTCTACAAGTATAAATCATCTTATTTTATACTAAACTAAGTGGAACTCTTTGTTCAAAAATATGACATAAGTTTATTGTGCATTACAGAGCACTGGTTATCAAAGAATAACAATATTATAAATGTAGAAAATTATAAATTGTCAAGTTCGTTCTGTAGAGAGAAAGCTATTCGCGGTGGCTCACTTATCTTAGCTCGTAATGATGTAGTGTTAAAGTCTCGATCAGACATAGTGGCGCTCTCTGTCGAGCGAATTATTGAACTATCCTGCATTGAGCTCAGTGAACATATTATTTTGTGCGTGTACCGACCCCCCTCTAGTGACTTTGATGAATTTGAAAACAAAATGGAGGATATTTTAACTAAGCTTTGTCATAAAAACAAGTCCGTGATTGTTTGCGGTGATTTCAATGTAGATATATTACAAGAAACTTCGTCTAGTGTACGTTTATTAAATTTGTTTAAATCTTTTAACTTACTGAACGTCTTTTTTGAACCTACTCGTATTACTAGTATTTCCGCGACTTGTATTGATAATGTGTTCTGTCGCTGTAACATTTATGAAGAAACAGTAATGACGAATTTAAGTTCAGACCACTGTGGTCTAAAATTTTCTCTATTAATTAATCACGAAAGTGAAAAGCCCCAAAAGTTTACTTGTAGACCAATTACAAAAAACCGGGTCCTAACATTTAAGAATACTGTTCGGCAAAAAGTGGGTAAAGTAGACATGAGCGATGATAATCCAAATAATTTATATAATAACATTTTCGGTTTTTTGTTACAAGAATTTAATAATGTTTTTAAGCCAAAACCTATGACTAAATACCTAAAACTTAAATTTAGTGATTGGGCTACCGTGGCAATATATAAAAGTAGAGATAAGTTATATGATTTATATAGTGAGAGGCAATGGAATCAAGATCCGGTATTCTTGAATAAAGTTAGGATTTTTTCTAAAATATTCAAGACCGTTTGCATACAAGCTAAGTCTATTTACATAAGAAATAAAATCTTAAACTCAGAAAATAAAATAAAGGCAACTTGGGATGTTTTATCTAGTGTTTCTGGGAAAAATAGGGCTGCTAATGGACCTATTAAGTTAAAAATTGATAATATTGAAATAAATTCAAATTCAACTGTAGCGGCTATTTTTGAGACATTTTTTAACGAAATTCCTTTAACAATCACGCGTAATTTAAATTCTTCACCATGTGATGCAATCGTCGAATTGACGAATAACGTAAGAGTCAGTAATAAATGTTTTGTTTTTAAACCTGTTACATCATATGAAATTGTTAAAACTTTTAGAAATCTAAATATGAAAAAAACCGGTGATCTTTGGGGTATGTCAGTAAAATTACTAATAAGTATTATAAATGATATAGCTCCACAATTATCCTTAATTTTTAACAAATGTATTGAAACCGGTACTTTCCCAGATTTAATGAAAAATAGTAAAGTAGTTCCTTTGTTCAAAAGTGGCGATAGACTAGAACCCGGAAATTATAGACCTATCTCTATTTTACCTATTTTAAGTAAAATCTTCGAAAAAATTATACTAAACCAAATGTCAGAATTTGTTTGTAGCAATGAAATCATGCATAGTGAACAATATGGTTTCACCAAAGGCAAATCAACAACTGATGCGGGTGCCGCGCTTCTTAAGCACATTTACGACGCATGGGAAAAGTCACAGAATGCAATCGGAGTGTTTTGTGATTTATCTAAAGCCTTTGATTGCGTGGACCATCAAACATTACTTTGCAAACTTAATCACTATGGTGTGCGTAGTGCTGCGCTTGATCTTATTGCCTCTTACTTGAATCAAAGAGTTCAGACGGTTGATGTAAATAATTGTAAATCGGTTGGATCTCACCTAAAAATGGGTGTTCCACAAGGATCTATTCTAGGCCCTTTCTTATTTTTACTTTATATTAATGATTTGCCTTTTTACGTAAAAGGACTATGTGACATTGTACTTTTTGCTGATGATACCTCACTTATTTTTAAAGTTGATCGTAATAATGCTAATTTTGACAAAGTTAACTGTGCTCTGTCACGTGTTCTTCATTGGTTTGAAATTAATAATTTGGTATTAAATACTAAGAAAACTAAATGCATGGAATTTACACTTCCTAATGTAAAAAGTCAAGATTGTAGTTTATTCCTTGACAATGAAGTGTTAGAACTGACTGACTCGACAACTTTCTTAGGATTAACTTTAGATAAAAAGCTCCAGTGGAACCCCCATCTCTCGACACTCGCAAGCAAACTTAGCTCAGCCGTCTTTGCAATTAAAAAAGTAAGACAATTAACAGACGTTAATACGGCTCGACTCGTTTATTTTAGTTATTTTCATAGTATATTGTCTTACGGTATCTTACTATGGGGCAGCGCTGCCGAAATTAATTCTATATTTATTTTACAAAAACGAGCTATACGGGCTATTTGTAACTTAAAAGCTAGAGACTCCCTAAGAGAAGTTTTTAAAGAAATCGGTATTCTTACGGTCGCTTCTCAATACATTTTTAATAACTTACTATATATACGCCAAAATTTAAATAACTATAAAAAAACAGCGACAGACATTCAATCAATACAAGAAATAAAAATAGGCTCGTGACGCCTAAATTTCGACTTCAAAAAGTTAAGAAATCCTTCATGGGCTTGAGTGTACGCATATATAATAAGGTTCCACAAGATATCTTAGATCTTCCTTTTCTTGGTTTCAAATCTAAAATTAAAGGTATATTACTAAATAAATCTTACTATAACATTCAAGAGTTTTTGGTTGATCGAAATGTGTGGAACTTGGATCATTGACTCATTTGCAGGGTTGATGTTATAATTTATAAGTCAAACATTGTTAAATTTTATTTAAAAAGAGCAACTGTTGAGTTTCTGGCCAGCTCTTCTCAGCAGAACAGCATTCCGAGCTGGTGGTAGCTTACTCACAGACTGACTATACTGACCAATTTAATGTAATTGACGATTCAAAAGTGCGTGTAAATGCCTACTTGAATAAAGATATTTTGAATTTGAATTTGAATATTATTACAGAAAAAGTATCTATTAACTATTATCTATATATATTTCTTCCATCTTGTGCTCCTTATCTGTCATCTATATATAAATAAAATCATGTATGTATGAAACATTATCACTTGAGAAAGACTCAACCGATTTTGTTGTATTGTTAGGATAAGTTTTGCACTAATGTTTATTTTAAAGAATGCTTTATAAAGATTTTTTTTTTAATTTGATATAAAAATCTAAGTAAATAATAAAGCGGCTAGTTCCAAAGAGCGGATCGAAAAATAGAAAAGAGCAAACGAGGAAGAAATATGTTTAAATATAAATCCTCAATATTTTTTATAGCGTTCTTAATTAATTCATTAATAAATCAAGAAGCCGAGACGGTGTGATACACAAACAAATACAAAGTTAGCTAATAGTTTATTGACGTTAAAAGCATACAAGCAATAATACAGTTAGGATTTTAACTAAATTGGTAGATGTGATGGATATAAAACACAAATAGCTCGCTGAAACCTTCAACTAGTATTGGCAATCAAAATACATATATAGGTTCAATATAGAAGGCAGTTTGATGGAATCAGTAAGGAATAAGGATTGGTTTTCACTATATAAATATGTTAAAAATCGTTAATACATCTGTTACATATCATCCTTAGTAAATAGAATCCATTGAAACACACAAAATGAAAAAAAAAATATCTTGTAACAAAATAAAGGAGGCAGATTAATAACATAATAATTTATTTTTCAAAACAAAAGTTGTCATTGATTAATTGACATCTCAAAATCTTGATGGAGCCGGCTATTGAATAAATCACAATCAATGACTTGAATTGAATGAATGATGAATTGAATCAATACAGTAGATATATATTTCACGTTTGCAAAAGATCAGGACGAGTTACTGCAATCAAATTTTCGTTTTTCCAAAATGAATATGATTTACTAATTTAGAATGAGTTTTATTTTATTATTTATTTATTTAAATAGCTTATTTAATATTTTATAATATTTAGTACACTCATACAAGCGATCTACATTTTTCTTTAAGTATATTAATTCACATCTATCTAGAGCACTAAAACCAAAAAAAGTTTTAATTATACCTACTGAGTTAGTATAACACCGCTGAATGTGATGTCTAACCAACACATTTCAATACAGATCGTAATTAGCAATGCAATTTAAGACGGCTGGATGTTGACATAACCAGATAGAACTCGGTCAACATTAACGCTGAAACACGAAGGTCAACCGTGATTTTCTATCTTTTTTATCATTCTCTTCATAAATCGATGGTTTTTTGTTATTAGATTTTTCTTTACCTACTAATTTCTTAACAAGTTTAACATACAATTAATAAACTTATATATTATATTTTTTTGTGTTAAAGGATTTTAAAAAATGTTTGTTGGTAAACAAGTGTCGTACGACAGCTCTGAAATATATTTTTACAAATTGACACACCTAATTTACCTCTTTCATAGTCTAATGGAATGCTACTTACGTTCTAAAACCTAGAATTGAATTTATGTCAATAATAAAAGACTTCACATACTTCTTACTTAGTGAGGTAATTCTAAAATTATTCTTAGCGTATTTCATACGTCACCTCACCGTTCTGCAAAATATTCTTGGATAGTATATCTATTAGTACAAATGGAAATATTTACTACTTAAATTATTATTTATTTTTGGAATGTTTATTTCCATTGAAATAAAATTATTTTTACGGATTTTACTCGCGTATAATGAATTAAATTTTAAATTTACATTTTAAATCTAACCCGACGTTTCGAATGCTTTGCAGCAATCGTGTTCACGGTAAGACGAGATGGAGGTGTCTGTCAGTAAGTCAGTTAATTAGTCATCTACCTCCAACAGTTTCTAAGCTTCCGGGCGTACAGTTCAGGGTTCCCACAAAACGCTACAGTATATACCATATGACTTCTATTTTTCTATAGTATCCCTACCTATTCTATAATATTTCCAAACAAGCAACATTCTGTTATTAACCGAAATAAATTATTTGAAAACTAAAAATATGTATCTATCTTACAATTTAAAAAAAAATTAATTCATATAATTTGGTACCTACTGTGTATATTAAACAGAGGCATTTTTTTAACAAAAAACATATGCCGCTTTCTCACGCCATCTGGTGATAAAATGAATTTTAGCACGCCATTAATGAATTTGCTATTTACATAATAAGTTGGGTATATATTATTCAGTATATATTGTCTTTTGATTGCCAAAATTATTTAAAGAGAGGATTGGAGGAGGAGGAAGAGGAAGAGGAGGAAAATTATTTTCGGTCATTTTATGATAAATCGATTGGACTGTAAATTGTATTTTACAATACTGTTCCAGTTATAAAGTTTAATATTTATTACTTTGTCGCTTTCAATATCATCATTTCAACAAAGCCCTATAGTTACGTATTTGATTGTATTCAATCGGAATTGGCTGTTACACTTGGGATTTTCTTTAAAATACCATACTAAACTCGATTTCATCATCTTCTATCCCGGGCTTATTACGAAAACTTTCACGTTATCTTAGTGGAAATTTATCAAACCGTTTACAATAATTCATCATTTTATTACTCTATAATCTATTGTTAATAAAATATAAATGATTATAATTATGATATCATCATATAAAATATGATTGATGAGTTATTGTATAATATTTAAATAGTGTCGCATCTGAGTCTAGATGGTTTAGTGTGGTATGTGTGTTACGTATCAATGGGCATACAATTTTAAAGCCAATGTTTTAAATTACAGATTTTTAAATACAAAACAAACATTAGTTCTTTTAAGTAATATTACTATATGAGATTGTCTTTAAACTATTTTTTCTTGTTACCAATAAAAGTTACACTATTATATATATATATATATATATATATATATATATATATATATATATATATATATATATATATATATATATATATATATATATATATATATATATATATATATATATATACAACCTAAGCTCCTTATAACCATAAATATTATGTGACTCTTAAAATGTGCTATTTGAAAATATTGGAAAATATTTGAAAGTACTTTCTACAGAAACGTAGCAAAAGCTGATAGGTCTGAACTAATTCTCCAAACGTGTGTGGATATCGAGCAGACTACGAACAAGAGCTAATAGTTTTTATTTCGTAATTTTTAATTGTTTTAGCATTTATTTTACTATTTTGTTTATTTACTTTTTTTGTGTAAGCTTTTATACGACCCTCGGATTTTTTAGTTGCTTAGTTATGTTGTTATTTTTTTATGCCACATGCCATACTTAAACATATGCTATGCTATGATATGTTAAATTAAATGTAGTCTATATTTATAAAGGTACAAATATATGAAGGCATAATTTGTGGAACGAATTTACGGGATGACCAATTTTAGGTAATAAAATAGCCATCGTGTCTTATGAGAAACTTACCTAAAGGATGGGTTGTAATGAATTCTCAGGGTGTAATTAAGTTGTGTTTTTTTCATTTTCTGCATTTGATTTAAGTTTATTTTCCTTAATTTTAAATATTTTAATATTCTTATTACGAAGACGTAATATAAATTATTTTATTTAATGCTTTACTCTTTATACTAAAATAATATTTATTTATAAAATACCAAGAAATAACATAAGCCAAAAACATTTTCAACAAAGAGATTTCGAACTGCAGGTAATGAAAAAAAATTTAATTATAAATTTAAAAAACCGTTGATACAAAAAAGACCTCTAAAAAGTATAAAAATAATCCTATTATGTACTTATTAAAGTCGTTACGTCGGAGGACCGTTGTAAGTACGTTGACGATGGTGTCTATTTTTAACCCCCCACTAAAAAGAGCGGTGTTATAAGTTTGACCTGTCGATATGTGTATCTGTGTATCTGTGTATCTGTCTGTGGCAAATTTCCGGCCAAACGCGTGGACGGATTTGAATGCGGTTTTGTTTAATCGAAAGCTATGCTCGTCGAGATGTTTCTGATGTATGTTTGATTAAAATAGAAATAGTCGTCTTCAAGATATTGACGTTTTATTCGTGCGGGGGAGAGGTTCTTATGCAGTAATTAGCAGTTTGCGGCCAAACGCGTGGACGGATTTGAATGCGGTTTTGTTTATTCGAAAGCTATACTCGTCGAAATGTTTTTTATCTATGTTTGATTGAAATAGAAATAGTCGTCTTCAAGATATTGGCGTTTTATTCGTGCGGGGAAGAGGTTCTTATGCTATAATTAGCTGTTCCTAGCGGTGTCGCCAAAAGGATGAAGGCCAAAAGGTTTTAACATTGACGTACTGAGGTAAAGTACTTTATTAGGGATAGCTGTTGCACGTGACTGCGTCCACGGAGACTGTAAAAATATATTTATATGGCTTATGATCATAGTCATAAAGAATCACGGGCAACAGCTAGTGATAATAAAAATCCCTTCATCATAGTGTTACTAGTGATTGAAAATCATTTTAATTCTAAATGTTAATATTTATTAATATTCATATATATGAAACCTACCTACCTACCCATATGAAAAAGTCTTGAATCATGTTACTTAATAGATTTATAATTTATTACATTGTCGAAACTTTCCCGTGGATCCTTATTTTATTAAATATAATATATATTTCTCTTAATAAATATAATCTTTGTACATCATAATATAGGATTCTAATGCTAATAGATTTTTTTAAAAATCGGTCCCGTAGTATCGGAGCCTATTCAATTCAAAGAAACAAACAAATCTTTCCTACTTAAACAATTGAATTTTTTTATTTTTTAATTTTTTTAGGTTCATTTAGTACAATTCAGAAATTAGTAACATAAGTTTAAAAAGCAGAAAAAAAATTAAATTAAAAATTTAAAAAACCCCCGATACAAAAAGACCTCTAAAAAGAGTAAAAATAATATTTTTATGTACTTATTGAACTCGTTGCGTCGGGGGACCGTTTAATAAAGGAAGAAATTAAAATGCAAGTTAGTTAACAAGTCAAATAAAGAAATTACGATATCGAATCGTATGGTCTAAGTCCTCAATGATTAACTTCGTAATATATACACTATCAACGTACGTACAACGGTCTCCCGACGCAACGAGTTCAATAAGAACATAAAAATATTATTTTTACTCTTTTTAGAGGCCTTTTTGTAACTTACTTGCTTTTTAATTTCTTTCTTTATTAAACGGTTCGTTGATGCAATGACTTCAATAAGTACATAATAGTATTATTTTCATTCTTTATGAAGGTCTTTTTTTTGTTTCAGGGGTATTTAAAATTTTTAATGTATTTTTTTTCTGCTTTTTAAAGTTATGTTACTGGTTTCTTAATTGTACTAAATGCACCTACATACACACAAATTTTCAGTTGTTTAAGTATTTCTATTAATCTATCCTAATAATATAAAGAGGAAGATTTGTTTGTTTGTTTGTTTGAAATGAATAGACTCCGAATCTACTAGACCGATTTAATTATATAATATTTTACCTTTAGAATCCTTAATTATTCCTCCGATGAACATAGGCTCTTTTTAATACGAGATAAATATATATTATTTTTAATAAAATAAGGAGCCGCGTGAAAATTTAGAAAATGTAATAAATTATAAATGTTTTAAGTAAAATGATTCAAGACTTTTTCATGTAGGTATATAATACGAATATTAATAAATATAAACATTTATAGTTAAAATTATTTACAATCACTAATAACACTATGATGAAAAGGGATTTATATTAATTATCACTAGCTGTTGCCCGTGATTCTTTATAACTAAGATCACAAGCCACATGAATATATTTTTAAAGTGTACGTGGACGCAGTCACGGGCAACAGCTATCCGTAATAAAGTACTTTAACTGAGTAAGTAAGTGTAAAAACGTTTTGGTCTTCATAACAAAGCTTTTGTTCGCATATAGCGCGGGCGAAGCCGCTGGGAACAGTTAATTATTGCATAAGAACCTCTCCCCGGCACGAATAAAACATCAATATCTTGGAGACGATTGTTTCTATTTCAGTCAAACAAGGATAAGGAAACATTTCGATAAGCATAGCTTTCGATTAAAAGAAACCTCATTCAAATCCGTCCACGCGTTTGGCCGCAAAATTTGCCACAGACAGATACACAGATCGACAGGTCAAACTTATAACAGCCCTCTTTTTAGTCGGGGGTTAAAATATATTATTGAGTGATTGACGTGACGTATTAAAAAAATATTATTGCTCTTCGTTTGTTTTTAAATTATTCAACTGCAACTTCGTTCACTCTTCTATAGATTAGGGTTTCTGTTCTTACTTCTATAAGATATTACAGATAATAAATATCATCACGTTGTGGAATACACTGGATTTGGTATAAAATCTTTTGTGGTTTTCATATTGTTGGTTTTTTTACGTTACATACATTTTAAGATGTCTTTCATACGAGAGACTAAGTTTTATATCGAAATAATGAAATAAAGACACAATGGTCTGACATAGGTAGTTTACTATAACGTATTAAGTTAAGTATGCTTTAGCGTGTAATTAGTCAAGTATTGAAAATATATATAATGAGGCAGGTTTTATATAATATTATATGTACTTTTTTGTCTTACAAAAAGTCAGTTAAGAACTTTTACATACCCAAAAATATTGATTATTTACTTCGGACCTTTTGGGACCCAAACTGTATTACTTCAAGATTTTTTGAAAATATCTATAAACAAGTATAGCCATCTTAAGTTTATAAAATAAACGAAAACAACATAAAAAATCAACCGATACGGGCATGGATTCGAACCCGCGGCCCTTGGAAATCCGTCCCATCGCTCTACTAATTGAGCTACTGTTTCGAAAAAAAAATGACAATAAAAACGTTTGTATTTAAGACATTACCCTATTTTCATTAAATATCATTGTATAGATTTTGTTAATATATCAGAAATGAAATACTGAAATTAAATAATGTTCATTAGTGTGAACTTATATAAGCATGTAATCCTATCTTTGACAGTTGTTAAATATTATACTAATATTTGAAACGTTAAATAGCAGAATTACAAAAAATATATAGGTATATCTAAAAGCAAGAACAATAATTTACAAAATAATTATAATTATTTCAACCTTAATTGCGACCCAAAATATATTAGAGGTTAGAATATAGGTTTTGTCTTATTTATGAATTAAATAATTAAATGTTGAAGATTCTGTTCGCTCAGACTGTAAATCTGTAGGAATTTAATTAATAGTATTATACTTCAAAGATATAATAATGTTGTATTAGTCATATAATATAGGCGTTTTTAAACTTTTACCTTACGATTATAAATTAAATTATGTTAAGTTTCGTCTTGAAATTTAATCTTATAATTATTTACGTCGTTTATTTAGACATCTTGGAAAAATTCATTAAGTCTTCATAGTGCCTAAATAACGTCTTTAAGTTTTTATTATGTGTATAATAAGGGACATAACTCAATAAACTTCAACAATTTTTCATCTAGGGACTTTAAATATTTTCAGAACATTTTGCTACAAAAAACCAAATAATATTGTGTAATAGCTAGAGTTTTTCCAAACCGAAACCATCTAAAGAAGTATAGCGTCAATTAAAAGCATTACTTACCCCCCAGCCCCGAAATAAAAATTATAAAAACCACGAACGAATACGATATCTTTATTAAGAATCCCAACTCTATAGTCACTAACAGTGGATCCAACAAGATTGTAGTGCAGTGTCTATTGTATATCGAAGTTTTGACCAGCGCATTCGTGGTCTACCAGTGGTCTACCAGTCATCACAGGAAGAAGAGAAGCTAAGAGAACTCCAAGTAAGTCCACCCTTACCTTCCATTTTCGTGACGTCGCTTTCTTATTATCTCTACTGGTTTATGATATTCCAACTAGGAAAGAAAAGAAAGAAAAAAAACATTTTTTATATTGCAAATAACATTTATTACTTTAACAGTGTGCTAGTTTAATAAATAAATATAAAAAAATAAAAATATAAAAAGTTTATTCGAAGTGGTGTCCATTGGATGCAAGACAGTCCTTTAAACGTTGAGGTCAGTTATCAATAGAAGCACGCGCTCTTTCCATGGGGAAATTGTTCACTACCAATCGTATGGATTGTTTTAGGGACTCCAAATTATCAGTGCGTTAAGAACAAGTTGTACTTTCTAAAACTGACCATAAATCATAATACAGTGGATTAAGATTAAGATCGGAACTAGACTACGGCCAGTCTTCAGCTCTGATGGAGTCTGAGACGTTCGCTTCCAACCAAGACTGCGTGGACCGAGCTTTATGACCCGGTGCCGAGTCTTGCTGGAAGAACCATACTTGGTTATTGAACATGGTGTTATTAAGGGTCTTAACTACTATATCAAGAATGGTATCTTGGTACACTTGTGTCGATGTTTTGCTACCTTTTTCGCAAAAATATGGTTCAGTCACTCCTTGATAGCTTACACCCCAACAAACCATCACTGAAGTCGAATAATGCCCACTTGCACACTGTTGACTAATTGGGAAGCTTCCTAAGAGCTTTGATCATAAATACGGCCTTTTGGTTGCTAAAATGTTGCTCAATTGTAAGAAAATTCTCCCTTTGCGTACCGCTGCAGTAGTGCTTTCGATTTTACCACCCTATTTATCTTTAATTTATCAGTTAAAAAATTATAATTGTACAATGCATTGGCGCCAAAATGAGAAAACACAATGAAAAATCGTATAAAAATGACAGATTCTAAATTCAATCAAATCAAATAAAATTATATCAATTATATGTTTAGAAAAACCTGTATTGGTATAAAATTTTAGCTTGATTTATTTATTTAGTATTAGGAAATTCATACCGCGCTCTTTTTCATTTTTCTAATACCGGAAATTCGGGATTGTCTATTGATAATCACGGAAATCCTAAATAGATCCGGTATAGTACGCAAGTAATACAAAATTATGTACTGTATTGAAAACTTCGTTTGTATTATGTTTTTTTCAATAAACAAATATAAATAAACTTTCATAAATTTCGGCATGATTACCCATTAATTAGAAAATAATAGTATGTCAGATATGTTATAAATATGAATTATAACATATCTGACATACTTTATTTATTTTTTTGTTTTTGTAAGATAATACGCGACATATTTTTGAATATGGTTTTCTTCTTTTAATCAAAATGTGTTTAATAATAATCATAACATGTATTAAATAAAAGAAAAACTTTTAATTAGTTTTAATTTAAAGTTTTGTCATAAAAAAAATCTTTTATAAAATTCCAGTATAAATTTACCTTTTAAATGGTTAGAATTATTTAAAGATGGTTATCTTTCTATCTAACTTGCTTGAAAATGTGTTAATAATCTTGAGGTTTACTGGACTTGAATACGGCCGGGATTTCAAGAGATACAGAGATCTTTTATAACATTTTAGTTTTGGTATATTTTTCCACTTTATAATATTTTTATAAATAAGAGATGAATTTAGATTCAGGATATTTTAAAACTCGATCTTTCATTTTGTGCATCGGCTTTAGGTTCAAATTGAATATTAAGTTGTTTTTTAAACACCAGCTCGTGAAATTGAAAAACTTTTAACCCGGCAGTCGAGTCTATGATGTAAAAAAGGTTTTATCACATGGGAGTATAAATGAAATATATAATACTGTATTATTTTTATTTGTATAAGTCTATTGTAGTCTTTGTGACATACTTAATGTTTGACATATATAAGATTGTAAATAGAAAATTTAATACTACGCCCATAATCAGATAGATAAAAATCAGATAGATAATTATTTCTTGCAAAATAAACATTTATTAACTAGCAAAATTCTTAGGAGTTTTGGTTTGTTTCTCTCTAGTGTGACTCTTTAGTAATAGTTAAACATTTTACATAGTTAAGGCACTATAGTCTAAAACATAACATGAGAGTCTTATATTTGATAGCACTTTAAATTATTTATTGGACAAGTTCGACAAGAGTTCGCCTCACTACTATAGAACTATTATAAGTTTAAATTTAAAGAACAAAGTTTTAAATTCACCTCAAGGACAAAGGCTTTCCGTCATACAGTCTAGAAGACATTAACAGTCTTAACACTGAATTAAATAGTTCATATATCTGTTCTTTACAGGTAAGTATTTAATTTACAAAATAATGTGTTTTATATTAAAATATAACATGATATCTGACGCGCAGAGAGTGCTTTTTATTTACCGAATTGATATTGAAGATGTTCGGAACATTCTTTATGTATAAATCTAGATTTGTTTTTTTGATTGACTACCTTCTCATTATGTTTTACAATTATTATTATTATGGTTAGAAACTATTAATAACATGTAATTTTTTTTTTTTTTACATAAAGTCAACCGAAAATCAAAATAAAGAAAACACTTTTAATTATATAACAAAGTAAGAGGCAGTTTTTTTCAAACGAACCTGTCATTCATTGACATCTCACAGCTCTTAACAGAACCTTATTGAAGCTGTCTATTGTCCACAGCACAATATATAAAGCTCAGGAGCTCTCAGGAGAAGATAATGACAATCATTGCTCGGTCGCTCCTCTTTGAAGTGGAAATTTTTCCACCTTACTCTAATTATGATCCTGACAAAGATAACGATTTTATTAGTACTTTTCTTCTCCGTTCCACCTTTGTCATCTTGTTTGCTTACCCACTTACAGGTACCTTATAATTTATTAGTACCTTAGAATTATGGACGTAGTTATTTTATTAAAATTAATAATAAATTGTCTTGACTTGTTATTTAACACGAACAAACTGTTAGCTTTAAATTTAAATATTCAAAACGAGATATCATGCAAATAAAACTAATCAAATATAAGCAACAAGGGAATATTTCCTAAAAAGGAACGAAAAGTCTAACAAAGTTAGAATACAATAGATTTATGTATTTTCCAAATTATTTTTTTTCCACTTTATTTATTTTTTCGCTTATTAACCTTACCAATACATCTTTGGTTTGTAATAGATAAATTAGTTTTATAGTTTGAAATTGTATTATTAATTGCGTCCTCGGAATTAATTTTGCAATTTATTAATAAGTTCTAAATAATTATCGTAACAGAATAAAAACTAAATTCTTCTCTTAACTATAATCTTTTAAATCCTGATATCCTGATAGTGCACTAAAATAAGATATATTTCATTACACTGTAGTATGTAAAGTTAATCCAACACATTTCAATGGAGACCGTAATTAGCAATGCAATATAAGACGGTTAGATGTTGACATAACCAGATAGAACTCGGTCAACATTTACGCTGAAACACGAGGGTCAACCGTGACAACTAATGATTCGCATCTAAACTTCTCCTTACTTAGTAGTTTACTTTTAACTTAACGAGACGGTACACATTGCAGACATTTGCAACACTAAAAGAAGAATTTATTAAGTTTTTCAGCACCACCAGTAATAGGGAAGATTACTCTATTAAATAGAAAATATATTATACGTACATGTAAAAAATAATAAACAGTGTTAGAAATAGTTTGTATAACGTTTTAAAACTATTACTACCCTACTATCTTATTACTTTGAGTAAAAGAAAGTCAAATATTCAACTTACTTTTTTCTCAATTTGTTAGGAAAACGTTTTTAAACACACGTGTTATTAAAATTACGTGATTAATATAACAGATTAACTTAATTTAACTATTTCTTAATTTTAACCTATTCTTTATCATTCCGGTCATATATCTCCTTTGTTTGTTATTCGATACTTCTATCCCTGCCATATTTTTTATCCGGTTGAGCGCATTTTTGCTGTCCGTATTACGTAACAAATAATCCGAAATGTTCATTTTGTGTTCATCAATTTCAAAATTGTAATTCATATGATGAACTTCTCTAAAATACATAATCTGATAACATGGGTCGTTACAGATATAAGTAGGTATAAATTATTAATACCTACTTATTAATACCTAATAGTAACAATGAGTTTCAATGAGTGCTACACAGTGATGAAATAGATTTTCCTTACAAAGTATACAACATATACAATTTGATCCTTGTAAATAACCAACTGGTATAAAATGTTTAAATATATAACTTAACTAAAATACATTAAACGAATTATGGTGATGCATGGCTTACATTTATTTTCTTATATATTCATATATATATGTATGTGCATAAATATATATAAAATATATTTATTTTATTTATTTTATTTACCCTTTATTGCATAAATTTACAAAAGGCGAACTTAATGCCTTATGGCATTCTCTCCCAGTTAACCTCTGCGTATGGTGAAAAAATTGTGGTAGGCGTATTTAAAATTAAAAAAAATATTTAAAAAAAAAGAAAAAAAAATAGTAATTATCCAAAATGAAACGGAAAATGTAGACTATAACAATAATAAACATTAAACAAATACACATTATACAAATAATATATATACTTACATATCATATACGAAGGTACACAAATATATTACAATACACATCTACATATATCTATATATCTACATACATACATATATATACATACAAATACATACTTATAATATAATGCTTGTTTAAAAATGACAAATGATAATGACAAATATAATCAGTTAATATCACGTCTTTAGGAAGTGTGCTCTAACTAACTTTTTGAAATTGCTCTTTGAGGGTGCTCTTCTTACTATTTCCGGGAGTTGGTTCCAAAGGAGTGAGGCTTGGATAGTAAAGGATTTATGGAAGAAGTCACTGGAATGAGAATGAATGGTGGTTGTAAGGTTGGAGGATGAACGGAGTATTCTGTCGTGGGTGGCGTGTAGGTATTGAAATTTTTCTTTAAGGTATGTAGGGGAGGATGGATCATTTAATATGGAATAGAGGAGATGGAGAATCCTAGAGCTACGCCTCTGACGAATAGTAAGCCAATTGAGTTTGGAGCGATATTCCGAAACGTGATCAAACTTCCGCAGATTAAAGACGTAACGGATGCAGTTGTTGAGAAGGCGATCAAGTTTAAGAAGAAGCTCGTTACTTGGGTTTGGGTAACAGATATCTGCATAATCAATAATTGGTAAGATGAGAGCGTTCACTAATACAATCTTGGTTTTAGGAGGTAAAAAATTTTTAGTTCGATATAAAGACCGAAGAGTTCCGGTAACTTTACGGGACAACTCTTTTACCTGCTGGTGCCAGCTCATTGTACTATCCATGTATAACCCAAGATTCTTAACAGTCAAGGAAAAAGGAATTATGTTGCCATTGTACTTTATTGATGGCATACTATTAAGATCAGTTCCAGCCAGTAACCTAGAGCTTCCAATGACTATAGCCTGACACTTATCGGGATTCACTGCTACACCAAATCTGTGTGACCATTCACTCAACTTATTCAAATTGCTGTTAACAGTGTAGATGGCATTTGGAAGGTCATCGACCTTGGATTGCACATAGATCTGGAGGTCATCGGCATACAGATGATACGAACAATTGAAATTAGGAACGAGAGTATTTATGAACAAGGAAAACATTATGGGAGAAAGTATTCCGCCTTGGGGCACTCCAGTTACCATATCAGCCCATTCGGAGAAGGCGTTCCCCGAGCGAACTGACTGTTGGCGGCCACGAAGATAGGATGAAAACCATTTGATAGCCGATGGGCTGAATTTAAGAAAGGAAAGGATTGCGATCAGGATTTCATGGTCAACTGTGTTAAAAGCATTTGAAAAATCTACCAGCACCAACACTGTTATATTTTTATTATCCATGCCAAGTCGAATATCATCAGTTACTTTAATGAGAGCAGTGTTGGTGCTGTGGCCAGGGCGGAACCCAGACTGATAAGTACTAAGCAGGTTATATTTTGCAATGTGAGAGGAGATTTGCTTATATACACAGGCTTCTAATATTTTAGAAAGGAATGGCAAAATAGAGATGGGCCTATAGTGATTTGGAAGAGTAGGTTGAGGGATTTTAGGTAAAGGATGTACAAAAGCTTTTTTCCAAATATGGGGGTAATCCCCAGAACTTAGAGAAAAGTTAATGATATGAGTTATTGGACCTAGGAGGTAATCTAAAATATTGGAAATCATAGAACTGCTAATGTCGTCACAGCCCACGGCTTTAGATTTAATTGAGGAAATGGTTTTCTTTACTTCATCCTCTTCGATGGATGTGAAACAAAAAGATGGAATAACTGGACTTTGCATTGATGCAATAAAGGAAAGGGTTTCAGAGAGTATTTTGCGGTCCAACTTAGAAGTAGACACAAAATGACTGTTAATATCATCTATGGCTAGAGAAGAACTACAATCAGAAGGGGGGGTTTTGCATATACCAAAGGAATTAAGAAATTTAAATATGTCAGAAGGAGAAGAATTACTTATATTAAGATGGATATAACGGCGTTTAGCTGTACGTATCATCTGGTTACACCGATTTCTCATAATCTTGTAAGCTACCCAATCCTGAGCAGTTCGTCCATTTTTAAAAGTTCTAAATAAACGATCCCGCCTTGCCATATTAACCCGGATAGCCTCAGTCATCCACGGCGCCGGGGGTCGCTTCAGTTTTACTGTTTTCAACGGGGCATGCAGTTCGTATAACTTGAGAACGTTATTATTTAAAAGAGACACTTTGTCATCGATCGTGCCTACTGAAGACACCATTGAAAAATCAGAATTGAGCGCATCCATTCTTAAACGATCTACGTTGATACGCGAATAACTGCGAATTGTTATAACTGTGGGCTTATATTTTGGTGGCTTTAATTTGTACGACAAGTAAACGAGATCATGCCGTGAGAATCCAGGAGCTTCAAGCTGTCCGTAGGACTTGGCAAAATCAGGAGAACTTACAATTATAAGATCTATCCACGAGTCCTCGCAATCCAAATTGTGATGTGTAGCCTGTAAAGGAAGAATTGAGAGGTGGACCGACTCAAAGATAGATCGAAGCTTTAAGGAGCGCGAAGAAGATTTCAGTAGATTAGTGTTAAAGTCACCCATTATAATGACATGTGTATAACTTGCCGAAAAATTATCAAGAGCCGCTTCCAGATCTGCGAAATAATTAGTCATGGGGGGACAATAAACTACCCCCAATAATACCCTAGAACCATTAAATTCAAGCTCCAGAAACAGATATTCACAGGAGCCAGAAAATCGAGAAGGAGATGCTAAAATTATTTTGTATGAAAAAGAGGCTTTTAAATATATGGCTACACCACCCCCTCTTTTTTCTGTGCGATCGTTTCTAATTAGAACAAACCCAGGTATAGGATAAAGTGCCGAGTGCAGCGATGGCTTTAACCAGCTTTCAGAAATGAGCAACGCATGAATGGTACTTTCTTGACAAAATGTGGCTTCAAGTTCAGAGTAGTGACTAGGAATGCTTTGGGAATTTAAGTGGCAGACGTTGAAACAAGTATTATCTCTTGAAAAGATTTCTTGGAGCTGATCATTTAATGTAGTAAGGATTTCAATAGAGGAGTCATGACAAGTGTCAAAAGTGCCGCTTGTGTCGTGCAGTGAAAGGAACGTGTCATCATCTGATTGAATAATATCACTATTATCATTACAAGACATAACGTGTTATATATAAAATAAAAATAATATAAATTATATAATGAAATAAAATATAAAAGATATATATAATATGTATAAAAAAATAACCAATTAATTTAACTAATTCTGCAAAAATTAAATAAAAAATATATATATATATTCCGTATTTAACACCAACCCAGCAGATTACCGTTTACATGTATCTATATAAAGATGAGTTAAACAGTACAATAAACTTATTATTTATTTTAAGTAACATAAAAAAATAAAATTTAATATACCACAAATGAAGATGTTGTTTACATTATGTTTCACATAAATTCCTGAACTAGTGATCGTTGATAGACACTAGTAACACTGACATTTGACAGATGTCACTGACAACTTATTTTATATAATATAAATAAACATACTTCCTATTGCTTTATTAGTTTAATATAGGAGGTAGTCAAATAGAAAGAATAAAATGAATTTAAAAGATAAAACTAATACGAAAAATATGTTTGCATTGTAGTATGTTAAGTGAGAAAACGGTAACTCTTTCCAATTGAGTTGTAAGAATAGAAGGGAGAGGGGGATAGGGAGAAAAGAGGGGTCGAAGCCCTATCCCCTGACACCATTTTTATTGTGAGAAAATGTTTAGTTTTGGAGATATTTCGATTTGAAGTTTCGTAAAAACTAACCTAAAATGTAAGTAATTAAGACTTCTGTGACGTCTCCGGCGCTTCAGGATGGCCAGCCCCTTCACCCTTGTGTAACACTGAACTGAAACCCAAGCTCGCCTTCGCCACTTCGGCTTGTTGGTCGCCTTCGGCGACCAGCCTCAGTAGCTACGGCTCGATTGGGTTTCAACTCAGTGTAACGGCGGGTGGGGGCTGCCCTCCTTCCACGCCTCCGGATTTACAAAAACACTCTAGGGGTAGGGCAGACAAGACTACGTGGAGTCGGGGTTAACAGAGTCAGTTTTGACAAAAAAAGTAATATAAATATTAATTATTTCAAAAAGCATTTTAAATCACAAACGTCATATGTCAAGTTCCCGCCATTTAACATTAGGGAATCTAAAACAACAAAGTTGTTACGAATTGTGTTTTTCTTGTTAAATTAAAATGAAAAATTGATAATATCATATAAATAATTGATAAACATATTGCATAGATGTGAAGTGTTCTTGTGTTAAACATTGTGTTTTTG
Source organism: Napeogenes sylphis (assembly GCA_959347405.1). Taxonomy (NCBI): domain Eukaryota; kingdom Metazoa; phylum Arthropoda; class Insecta; order Lepidoptera; family Nymphalidae; genus Napeogenes; species Napeogenes sylphis. The sequence goes on along the minus strand of OY365788.1, from coordinate 19,197,289 downwards.
TGCTAATATTGGTGAAAACACGGTAAGTTTATTTCACACAAAAAAACATATAAAAAAGAAACTACGCATTTTCTCAGGCTGGGAATAGTATTAAAAGAAAGGGGAGACCAACCCCTTTCAAATGATACCATTTTCAAACCAAAACTCTTACAACTCAAATGGAAATTCTAGCCGAGAAAACTTATATGCAGGTACATAATATTAAAATTGGAGTACATATCGAAAAGTTGCTTACATATTTAAAGATTTATTTCTTCGAAATCACCCGTCGAGATCTTTTAGGATCTTCACAGAGAATAGCAGTAACTGGTGGCTTACGACGAACGTCCTGATGTCGGCCGCCCTGCTGCAGTAAACTGCTTGAACTTGTAAATGTTTCTGAAGAGCATATAGTTTCGGGGTACTTCGTTATCAACCCTTCAAGATCCTCCTCTGAGACTACTTTTTTATGGCCACCATCAGGTAACTTGATGTGTTACCCCATCAAAGGTCCAGACATTCTTCATACCAAAATGCTTTCTAGATCTCTTGTGAAGGCTCTGGCGGACTTTAGTGAGGAACTCTGAGACTGTGTAACCAGAACCTTTTAGCTTCCCTTTTGATCTCCATTCCTCGACCTTGGTGACATGATGTCTGAAGTGTACCAAAACAGGTCGAATGTGATCACTATTGATGACTCCAATTCGATGACATCGCTTGATGGAATCACTTGAAACTTGTGAGATGCCTAGTTTCTTTTGAATTATGTCTATGACCTCCGGCTCAACATCGGTATCTACATCCTCAGGAATGCCGTGAAATAAAAGGATCTTTTGCCGTTGTCGCATATCCAAGGCATCAATCACTATAGCACAATCACGGGTTTGCTGATGCATTAAATTAAGCATATTGCGTACAATACCCCTAAAAGCCTTGAATTCTTCTGCTAAATGCTGTAGAGTTGGATTCAATGGAGCCGAGGCTGCTTCAAGTCGCTTGTCAAAATCTGCCATGCGTTGGTTCCAGCATATTTCCAGCTCAGTGATGTTCACCATAGTGAGAAATTTATAAAAGTGGATAGATGGAATTTATAAAAGTGTTGTGTTTTTCAAAATAAGTTGCACTGTTAAAATATTGGCTGCTGGGGTGGTGCAGGTAAAGTTTTATCTTTACATGAATAATAAATATCTAGTACCTACTGTAAATAGTTAATTTGTACTGAGAAAACTACTTAAAGACACTTAAACTGATTAATATTAAATAAAATTTTAAGAGCACAAAAGAAATGATGTTGACTTTTTAATCACCTACCGCCAAAAAAAAGTGCATAAATATATATAAATATGTATGTGCATAAATATATATAAATATATATATACACACACATATATTTATGTGCATAAATATATGTGTTTGTACACATATATTTATGCACACAATCAATGCTCATTATCGTATTTAGACAAAGAGAATTATCAAAGAGGAACAGATTTATCACATTTTTTATTTACATCTGATATATATAACCTTGGTTTCTGCAAGACTGCTTTAAGCTAAATTTAATATAATAAGCAGGTTTAAATTAGTTTTAAGAAATATTTATATAGTCCGGGATGAGAATTGATCTAAGTGTTTAACAGACCGAAACTTATACCGATAAGCCAATTTTATTTAATAACAATACAGTTAATGATTTTATTGAGCAGTTGAGTAGAACATTGCAAAGAATAAGATTGATTTTTGTAATATAATATTTAATGAACTGTGTATTATTTTGTTGGCTATTGAATGATAAGAAATTGTTCAATTTTATTAAAGAAAATAATATTTTACAATAAATGAATAAATCAAGCATAAATTATCTATATTTATCAAATTAGCTTTATTGACAATTTGAAACTTTGTTATAATGGTATAGCCTCAGAGAGAAAATTGTGTTATTCCTATACAAGCATATATTAATACGTAACAGATATGGTAAGTAAAACTGTTTGGTCATCATAAAATAAGATCGGTGTTTACTTTTGCAAGATGTAAATGAATTATTAAAAGGAATTATTTATTCTATTATGAGAACTTTGACGAAAATATGTTAGTGTCTATTCGAATACTAATTATGATTGTCACTTAAAATGATTCGTTTTATTGTCCGTTCAGTGATCATATATATCGTTTCACAGAAGTACTGTTTCACAATAAGTATACACTATATAGTATTATTTACGAGTTTGTTTCATTTTGTCAATAAGATACCAGAATTTATCCTGTTTTATACGTGTAACGCCCATACGTTACACGTTCGGAACTTTAGTTCAAAACTACTCACTTTGTATTTAATTTTTCATAACAACATATATAATAAAAATACTATTTAATTAATTACAAAAAAATACCAAAAAGAAAACGTTAAAGTGTTCCTAATATACCAGGGATAGATTTAAATACATTTTAATACGTTTCTGTTACAGGTTTGATTTTGCATAAAAAGTCTATAGCTATCTATGTATTTGAAAGTATTGAATAAGAAATGGAACGGTGATAGTGATGTGACACTACAATGCTATTGGGGGGAAATTTATAATACACAAGCAACTGAGCTTGGTTTCATGCTATTGGTGCCTTTATTGATGTCAATATAAGAGAAGCTCAAACATACATTTTTCGAAAAAGTTCGAAAAAGTAGTAAAATACAATAAAATTACCAACGTAACATCACTATTAATGTTTAACTTTGTAACTGGTCCATTATTGTAGAATTAAAATATTGATTATAAACATGAATAATTATGAATATTTTGTTTTGCAGTAATTCCGTTATTTTATTAATCTATAGTTTCATATCCGTTATTATCGTAAAAGGGGTTTTCAGTCAGTCATTATTGTTTAAAATTAAAGTTATTTAGTTATTGGCTAAATAATACAAAGTACTCGGTAGATTTAATAAGTATTTATGTTTGTCTGATCATATGTCAATATTTTTGCATTCTGTATTTTAATTTAAAAAGTCTAAAGTCTTCTCTTCAAATGAATTCGAGAATCAATAAGGAAGAACATTCCAATATGAACTGAAAGTATTATGCAAATAGCGAATTTATTAATGGAGTGCTAAAATTAATTTCATCACCAAATATGGTGAGAAGGAGGAAAATGTATGACTTTGTTTTAAGAAGTACTACCCTAAAAAATATAATGACTGTAGGTAAGATTGGTAACTATAACATGAGCCGTGCAATATTAGCTGACATCAAGTCATGTAATTATATATTTAAAAAAATGGATCATTAAAAACATAGATATTTAGAAAATAACATTTTTCATAAATCTAAGACTTTATTGCACTACTGTTATTTGACAAATATACTAAAAAACTTTTTAGAATGCAGTGACCTCACTAACTGAGAAGTAGGTAAGGGCTTTAACTACGAGTATTGACATAAATTCCAGCCCTTAGGTTGTAAGTCGTCCGTTAGAGATCGTGAAAGAGGTCAGTATAATTTAGGTGCGCAAATTTTTATACACTTTTACGTACATTACACACTTTCGTACCAGTTGCTTATTAAACACCTTCAACCTTATAATTATTGAATTTAATACATAATAAACTTTGGTATGTTGTGTAATTTGTTAGAAATCTATACTTCTAACATTCTTGTCAGTTCAATTAATTCGAGAATCTTCTGTGAAATACTTTGTTAAAATTGACTCTGTAATGACTTGACTCTGTAGGAGTTATTATTAGGTTAGTCCTATTATTTATTTATCAAATATAATTTCAATTCATTTATTGATGATTATTAAACGATGATTTATGGAATAAAATACTACATAATGGCTGTGAAATTAAAAAAAGCATATTAAAAAAGTGGATAAAAAAGTGAAAAAACGAAAATGATAAAATAGTTAAATCTATAAAACTGAATAATAGAACATGATCTTTCCATATAGATTAATAATCAAAGTTTGTTTGTTAATATCGTTTTAATTAAGAAAGTAGAAAGGGGTGTGCACTAAAAATCGTACTCATTAATTACACTTTTTTCACAGGTCTACTACAAAGATTTCATATTTAAATAAGCAATGCCTGCTTAAAAACGCTTTTAAAATAATTATAACTTAAATACATATATTCTGTGTGAACATAAAAGTTCCACAAATAAACAAAATACTCGTGAGTCCATTTGAGTCACTTTTCTAAAACAATTACATAATTGTAACGAAGCTATTCACAGAGATAAGATGCCAATACTAATGGATTCTTTTAAAACACTTTTCATACATAAAGTCCTGTTGAAACAGTAATAAGTTTCTAGTTAAATATAACTTTTATATCCTTTCTAAAACTCATTATTTTTTATTAGGATAATTCATTTCAGATATAACTGAGCTGTAAGCTTGATGTTCGCCATCATCACTTATTCGTGACTAACTCTGCTTTAGTGTTGCTAATAACAGAAATGTATAGCATCTCGTTATGTTAGAAGTAAAATATTCAGGAAAGAGAAGTTTGGCTGTGAATCATTAGTTACTATGGTAACCGTGGTTGTCATTAGTTACCATGGTAACCACGTTCAACCATGGTTGACGGTCGTGTTTTAGCGCTAATGTTGACTGAGTTCCACTATTTGGTTATGGCAACATCCGACAGTTTTAGTTCTTAATTGCATTGCTAATTACGGTCTCGATTTAAGTGTGTTGGTTTGTTTGATTGATGTATTGGATGTATGATGTTTTACACATAATAGACTTTTTTTATGAACCTCACGGTTTATAATAAACATAGTTACGTCAACATAAATTAATAATATTAATTTCGGTGTAATTCCTGATCCCTGGAAATATTTAAATTTATTAAATTTACAGGAATTATTTTTATATATTATACTGTATGGAATATAATCCTGTATGGAATTTGAGAAACAATAAGCACTGCCAACATTGTTTTTTTTTTTAATTACTGTAATATTGGGTATAAGAAATTCAGTACATTACACTGGTACTATAATTTTAGATAAAATGTCGTCTACAGAGGTTTCACCGAAAATTATGCTATTAGATACAAATAAAACCACATTCGTATAGTATTTTTAGATATGGACATATTTAAACAAATGAATAAATTTACAGCTCTATAAATTTTATAATTATAGATGAATAATGTTATTTCTGGTTGATGGTTCAAAGGTTTAAGGAAAAACATTCTCAAGAGTAGAAAAAGATTCCCATATTAAAAGCATAATACGGTGGAAATTTTAAATATTTTAAAGTACAAGGAAATAACAGCTTTCTTCTACTTCCAAATGCAGCTGTACGTGCATAAAGTTTAATATATAATGTAATTACAAAAGGCGTTTGAAAACTTATAATGTTTAGTGTTTGAAAACAGTGTTAATATAGTGTTTATATAAATTTATAATGTTTAGTTTGCTGCAGATAGTCAATTATTTACAAAAATATACAACTAGAATAAGGTTTACACATTGTAAAAATATCTCTGTTTGTAATACTTAAGTGCTATTTTACTTATTTTTAACCCCCGACTAAAAAGAGGGGTGTTATAAGTTTGACCTGTCGATCTGTGTATCTTTGTATCTGTGTATCTGTGTATCTGTCTGTGGCAAATTTCCGGGCAAACGCGTTGACGGATTTGAATGCGATTTTTTTTTATCGAAAGCTATACTCGTCGAGATGGTTTTTATCCATGTTTGATTTAAATAATAATAGTTGTCTCCAAGATATTGACGTTTTATTCGTGCGGGGGAGAGGTTCTTATGCAATAATTAGCTGTCTGCGGCCAAACGCGTGGACGGATTTGAATGCGGTTTTGTTTAATCGAAAGCTATGGTCGTCGAGATGTTTTTTATTTATGTTTGATTGAAATAAAAATAGTCGTCTTCAAGATATTGACGTTTTATTCGTGCGGGGAAGAGGTTCTTATGCAATAATTAGCTGTTTGCGGCCAAACGCGTGGACGGATTTGAATGCGGTTTTGTTTAATCGAAAGCTATGGTCGTCGAGATGGTTTTTATTCATGTTTGATTGAAATAAAAATAGTCGTCTTCAAGATATTGACGTTTTATTCGTGCGGGGAAGAGGTTCTTATGCAATAATTAGCTGTTCCTAGCGGTGTCGCCAAAAGGATGAAGGCCAAAAGGTTTTTACACTTACGTACTGAGGTAAAGTACTTTATTAGGGATAGCTGTTGCCCATGACTGCGTCCACGGAGACTGTAAAAATATATTTATATGGCTTATGATCGTAGTCATAAAGAATCACGGGCAACAGCTAGTGATAATAAAAATCCCTTCATCATAGTGTTATTAGTGATTGTAAATCTTTTTAATTATAAATGTTTATATTTATTAATATTCGTATATATGAAACCTACCTACCTACCCATATGAAAAAGTCTTGAATTATGTTACTTAATACATTTATAATTTATTACATTATCGAAACTTTTACGAGGATCCTTATTTTATTATATTAAATATAATATATATTTCTCTTAATAAATATAGCCTATATACCTACACCATAATATAGGATTCTAATGCTAAAAGATTTTTTTTTAAATCGGTCCCGTACTTTCAATTTAAAGAAACAAACAAATCTTTCCTACTTAAACAATTGAATTTTTTTTTCAGGTTCCTAAAGGAACAATTCAGAAATTAGTAACATAAGTTCAAAAAGCAGAAAAAAAAATTAAATTAAAAATTTCAAAAACCCCCGATACAAAAAGACCTCTAAAAAGAGTAAAAATAATATTCTTATGTACTTATTGAACTCGTTGCGTCGGGGGACCGTTTAATAAAGGAAGAAATTAAAATGCAAGTAAGTTAACAAGGCAAATAAAGAAATTACATTATCGAATCGTATGGTCTAAGTCCTCAATTATTAACTTCGTAATATATAATACACTATCAACGTACCTACAACGATTTTTACTCTTTTTAGAGGTCTTTTTGTATCGGGGGTTTTTTAAATTTTTAATTTATTTAATATGAAAACAATTTACAATGCTTTTGTGAAATCCAATTTTAAGTTATGAAATAAGTGCATTGAAATAAGTTAACAGACAATGGTCGAGATATAAAGTATATGGTCCGCCGGGGTAAGTTGGCGAATGCTAACGCGACCCCATCTTGCTCCACCATGGCGGACGACTTCTCACACGTGGGGTTTTTAGCCGGTAACAGTCCGGCATAACCACTCTGGTACCCCCGTACTGGAGTGGTATCCATGAGGATTTTCCCCACGACAAAAAAAAAAAAAAAAAAAGATATAAAGTAGGTATATATTCAGAAAAGATTTGAAAATTGTTTCAAGTAGGGTTTAGTTTCAATTATTCTGAACGTTGCAAACAATTCGCATATTTTAATTAAACATAATTTCTTTTGTTTTGGTTTGAGAGGTGCCTATAATGTTTTTTGAGCGTGGGTAATCTTAATAGTTTCGACAAAATTATCTGGGCGAGGGAAGGGAAGTTTTAAGATAATTTACATAGAAATTGACTTTCGTTTTCTTTAAACAAATATGCATTTATTTTTTTCTGTAATTATTTACTCTGTAGAGTTTATACAATATAGGTTTAAGATCTTATTACATATTAGTGTTTATTTCATGATGCTGTAAACTCTTATCTTATATCTCTTATATAATTATCGGTATATTATATTATATGTATAAAATATTTAGGTTTCTTAAATTATGGCTATAAAGCATTTTGTGAAGATTTGCAAGTTAGTTAAAAAATATGTGCCAAAAATAAATGTTTTTGAAAAAGAAAAGTTAACTAATCATAGGTAGAAGATAAAGATTTGAATCGCTGCAACTAATAAGATTGAATTCCTCAAAGTTAGTTAGTTTAGTTGTCGCTGGAGAGAGAATCGAGTTTACACTGTTAAATATACTTCGTAGATTACTTGAATAGTTGGATACAGTATCAAAGTTTAGTACTATTATGCAGTTTGGAATTAGAAAACAAGCTCAAATAACTTACTTAGAGACTAACTTACTTAGCCATGGTTTGATAACTTATAAGCAAGCATATAAATAAATTAATTTAAGAAGAATGATGAACCTACAAACATATAGTATAGTGAAGTCTAGCCAAAAAAATAAAAATAGTTTTCTTCTTAATAGTAAGTACACACATCGCTACCAAATAAATAATGTTCGCATATTTACAGGCTTTAAGAATAAAATACTATTATAACATATTGTTTTCAACCAAGAATGCTAAAAAACCTTTCCAAGTGCAGGTCGTTAGATTGAAACAACTTGTGCAGGATGTTTAAGATTATTGAAAATTATCCAAGACAATACATACTTGATGCACTTCAGTTACTACATTTCTATTTTTTAAAATTACATTCCAATAAAAATAAAGATGAAATGGTAATAAATAGATTTTTTTAAATATTAAAGTGCGTTCTTAATGAAATCGTTAAAAAAACTTTAATATTTATGGCCATAGAAGTTATTATTGATGTTGTTAGTTATAATTAATGGGTTTTGAAATTGGAAGCTTTTGAACAATTAACGAGAAAAAGCAATTAAATTTGGTACCTTATTTTTGAGAGGCTCTATACTTATAAATGTCTGTCGATCGGTTGTCTTTTGTTCCTGAGCGAAAAGAAAACCTATGTATTTCGATATATAACTAAAATGAATATTACTCACCATTTATACATTTTTTATAATGATTTTCTTATAACGATTCATTACTTACCGGACCCCTTAATACAAGGAGCTTTTGGTAATAAATTTAGTCATTAAAATGGCGACCAAACTTTTTAAAGTCGGTATTTATTATTTCATGATTATAGTTCCAAATTATGTAGTCTCTAACATTTTTTCTTAGCCTTTTGGATTTTCTTTAACAAAATAGTCATTTTTTTATAATTAAAATTTATCAATGTTATATAAACTGCATTAAAAAAATACATAACTGAAGCTGTTTTACGATTAAACAAAAATAAAAACGATCTTCGATTAAACTAAAATAAAAACAGATGTTAATTGGACTTTTCTATTGAATTTATAATTTTTGTAAGAACATGTACCCGACACATTCGTATCAAAATGATAATGATAATGATAAAATGAATAGTATTTTAGACGATTAAAACGTTTAGAAAAGGTTTATTTTAGATTAACTTAGTTTGTTATTGTGTAATATTGTGTGGGAGCTGTTAACATACCGCTTACCATAATATCAGCTGAAAGCTGAAGATACAGATCGAATATTTTACTATAAAGTGAAATATTTGGTTCATATTCAATAACAAAATACGCTGAATTTCGTGAATGATGCGCTTCGTGAGGTTTGTTCTTTTATTGTATATTTAATATGGGATGGATAAAAGAGTTTTACTACTGAAATATAGCGAATAGGATAACTGTCTTTAATTAACATCACCACCTAAATATTTTCTTTCAAATTAGTAAAATATTTCGTCCTTGGTTCTGTTGTAACGTTAATAGTAAAATGTACATCTAAATACTATGTTCGATATTTTATATTTTGGTAGTTTTATTGATAAAATTGCTTTTAAGGGACTGAATCACTGAATTAATGAATGATTAAAAGTCGTCCTGTGAAAGATTTTAAATTAATTGTATCTTACTGTTAATGCTATATACTAGTCTGTTTTACCATCGACCAGGGTCAATAACAAAAATAAATAAGTAAATGCCATGTATTAATTATGTTTCGTGTATAGTTAGACTTAAATTATAAAGCAAGATTTAAATCTAAAGAAATGTCAGAGCTATAATTACTATAAATTTATACTATTTTAAGCTTATTTAAATAAATCTTATGTGTTCATCTGCTTCCGAAACCATTGTCATTGTTTTTGTTACTACAAGATACTTTTGATTAATTCTCTGTTAAAAATGTTAATCTATTTTCAGAATTAATTATAACTTAGATGGCGATGTCATAATAACAATATAAGTTTCTAATAAATTAAGTTTTTGTTAGATTCATTAATCCTATTGGTCATCAAATCGACGCAGGCCCGAAAAAATCTTCAATATAGTAAGTAATAAGGAAGTTTATGATATAAAATATATTATCGAGATAAGAATCAGGGTCTCGAATTTCAGACAAAAAAATCTTTTTGCTAGGAAAACAATGATTTAGGTGATGGTATTTCATGGAATTTATCATTTAATCAAATCAATCAAAATCTTATGTGAAATAATAGGATACATTAGGAATGGAAAAGGGAAATTAAAATAAAAACCTCGTAATGTTAGGTTTTATTAATAACTTATAATATTCTTATATATGCACATGTGTATTGTACATGTACATGTGTCTTGTACCTACATGTGTGGTGTAGGGTAAAACGGTTAGTTTTCTCGAACATAATAAACATGTAAGGGTTTCGAGCTCATCAGCTATTTCTAAATTAAAGAAAATTTAATCCATTACTGCTTTCAGAGATTATGTCCTGCAATATTAAAAATCTTGAAAATCTCATAGAAAATACCTATTCCAAAAAAACCTGACAAACACATTAGTGTTATATACATTAGTATATTCTTCAACTGTTTGTTTTAATAGAATACTATTTATCTAAAATTTTGAAGAAATACATTAAGGTCAATATACATTCCATAAATAAAGAGAGCGAAAAATACATTTCAGGAGAGATCAAAAGAGAGCATTTAAAAATTAATTACAATAACTAAAAACAAGTCATCTCTAAATATAAATTTGATGTAAGCTTTCGTAAGACTTAAATGATTTTTCATTTAGGTACTTATTTTTCTCTCATGTTTAATTTAAGAAAACAGGATATTCTAGTATTGAGTTTTTACTTCATTCTAATCTAATTATATTTTAAACTAATAAACGCATTATTTGTAGTACATGTTAGTGTATTAGCATAAGTGATCGGTTCTAGTGCGGGGTTCATGGGAGTGTCAAACGAATGCTAATAGTACTCGGAGCCAATAGCGACAGAGTTAATATTGGTTAGGAAATGAACCTCACCTTCACAATATCTAATTACCAATAGATACCTATCGATTCGTGATCAGTTCAATTATTTTGAAGAATTTGTAGAAAAGCACCTATAACCTTAATCAGTTTATTTTAAAACACCGTTGCCAAAGTTTGACCACATATCTAATACCAGATTATAAACTAAGAAGTTGTATTATTCAAATTCGTGATTTTAGATATTATGTAGATTTTTAGTTCTCCCGTTGGCTAATACCCGGCGCGGTGGGGGTCGGTCATGGGGGTTTGTGCCCGGTCCATGGCTCACAGGAGCGGGTAACCTTTCGGGGTGGCCTATTTGCAGGACTTGCTTGGACTTGCAGGCTTGGACTTCTTTCCGCCGAGCAGTTATGACGCTGCTCGACGGTGAGATGGTCTAGGCAACTTGCGGTGCCTTTGATTTCGGTTGCCGAGTGCGGTGCTGGGGCGCATTCGGTGACGGGGGTTTCAGGGGCAGTCACGGGTGCTTCCTCAAGTATCCAGCATCGCCGGGAGGTATCCCGTGGCTGTCTGATGGGGGCGTATGCGGTAGAGTGGGCCGGACTTCTTGCTCCGGGTGCGGTGCTGGGGCGCACTTGGTTGGGGGGGTTCGGGAACAGTTATGGATCCTCAGGTATCCTGCATCGCAAGGAGGAATTCCGTGGTTGTCAGGCGGCGAGGAGTGCGTGGGAGCACGTGTGGTGTTAGAGGGGTTCAGGCCTCTTTCCATCGTGTGTTGGAAAGTTGGCATAGGCCCTCGACGCCGACGTCGGAGGGCGCAGGCTCTCTTTGCCGGGGTCGGCCGCGGGATCGCTTCTGGTACTTCTCTGATAGCAGAGTTGACTGTGGAATGGTCCCGTCGTTGTATGGGAGGGTGAGTATTCAACGGGGGAGGTTGGGAAGAAGAAGGGATCAGCCCATTCCTTCCCAGCCATAGGCCTAGGTGAGAGGGGAGGGCGACCTCTCTCGTCATTGCACAAGTCTATGACGTAGGGGTATTCCGGTTGCCGCGGGTATCCTTATCAGGGGGTACCACCGAGGCGTCGCGGTGAATGCTTACGCGATCCCGTGGCATCTCATTGTAGCGATGAGGGCAACCGTTGGTTTTTTTAGTGGGGTGCCTTAAAAATGGCAGTTGCCGGGTGCCGCACATACCACCCGGCCATCGCTTTCCTGGGTGGCGTGACGATGCGGAAACGCAATTTTTTCCAACAGGAAAAAAAAAGAAAAGGTTTTTAGTTTTACTTAACATGGACCTGTTTAATACAATCATTCTTACGATGAAAATAAAAGCTAAACGTGCTGGTAGTTTCTAGCTAATCCAGAAATTGCTGGTGCTATATTTTATTGGTTAGAACAGAAGAAATATTTATTAGTATGAATAACTGTCATAAATATTACGAGGTCTTTTAATCACAAGTGAAAAAAGTCCGTGTTACTAATCCAGTTCAGATTGCCTGTGTGTAATTTTAGTGATACTATTTGTGTTATACAACACTATAGATAATGCTATAAGATTAATTAGAGAAATGCGTGTATGTTTGTCTGTAATCGATAATCTTGGAAAACAGGAAACTTCTTGTCATTGTGATTAGATTCTTAAACTCAAAAATAAGATATTTAAATTAAAATTGCTTGTAATAATTAGTGTTGGCATTTTTTTAAGCTTGTGTCACATATATTGTTTAGCAATACATACATTATTTACTTAGTGGCCTTCTTCTTTATAGATATTACTTTAACAAGTTTTTAAATCATAAGTTTATGATTTGGTTTAACTAAACTGCTAGAGTTTTTTCTTCAAACTTTTAATCTCAATCTATTTATAACTACTACCTTCCCATTGATCTTGAAAAAACATTTTTTCAGAATGGTAGATGCTATATTTAATTCTGTTTGGATTGAAATATTAATTATATCTAACTATCAAATAAATAACTTACAAAAGATTGCACGTACACAGAAATCGGTTGCTTTAAAAATTTTATTATATTTTTTAGAGAATTATGAATATTAACAAAAGTATATACGGAATCCAATTTAAATAAATTTATTAATTATCTCACATGTAACAATAATGAAGCTTATCAGATTAACCTCATGTATATTTATTTTACAAAGGCTTTTAAAAAGACTGTATTAATATTAAACTGTTTTCTGGTTAAAATTAGTATACATCGCAATCTACTAGCACTACTAGGATACTACTAGATAACAGTTAAAGGCTTGAGGGATTTGTTAACGGTTTATAATTCAAGGGTACCTCAGGGTTCTTGTATCGGTTCTTTTCTTTTTGTTTTATTCATCAACGATATAAATGATTTCTTGATTATTCACATTTTCTCTTTAATGAATTCTATACTTTAAAAAAAAATAATGATTTATGATCTTATGTCAATTTTGTCGATATAGTAATGAATGTAATAAATACATATTACAAAAAATACCTCAACAACATAAAATAGGTTTCTTAGTAAAATGCTCGATTGAAAATAATAGACAAAGATTTTCTCAATTTTGTATATTTTGCGCATGTTTGGTCTAGTTTTTAAAATATTGCTAAAAGAATCAATACGAATGAATGTATGAATAAACATTGTAAGTTAATGAACTTAATTATGAAACAAGCGTTTCATCGAACATTTAAACATTGTTAGATTAATTACGTATAAAATTAAAAAAACATCGAGCAGAATAAAAGCAGTAAATATAAAGAAGTAGGTTTTCTTAACTTAAAAGATAAACAACTTAAAGTTAAATTTTAAGTAAAGTTAGTTTATCAAACTTGTCAGTTTAATAATCTATACATATATCATTAAGGTAACGAAAATGGTAAGTTGCAGTGAAGATAAATATTTTGGGATATATTCTCTGACTCGTCCTGATAGTAATTTATGCGGAACAAGCTGTTGCCGCCGCACCAGGGTCGGACGTATTTAGATGTCCCTCGGGTGTATGATTTATTGAATATAACACAATTTCTAAATTCAGTATGAGACCTGTATTGTTATGAAAAATAATCTTGATTCATTGATTTATTATTTAACAAGTGAGGATAAACTGTTTTTCGTTAAGTCGATATGGTTATTTATATAATAATAGAGATGGTTTCAGGTATGTATTGCAAGGGCTAACTTTGATGAATATACATAAATTTTTAACGAACCCACTACACAAACAGATGTCAGTTATAATTATAATAAGATAAACCTTAATTAAAAACCTTTCTATTTGCAAAATAAATTTGAAGGCTAGGCCATTGTATCCATTTCAGTGGATAATTAATGACTTAATAAAATGTAAAATCGATTTTCATTATCGAGTTTTTTTTATAAACAATCTCATATATATCAGAGACTGAATGATAATAATAATCAAGTAATAACGAAAAAAAAGGTTACTTCAAATGTATATGGGTCCCCATGGGGAACAACGTCCCGAGGGCGTCTCAGATTGAGACACGGACCTCGGCTCGGGGCGTCGTTAGTTCAGGAGGGAAGCTAAGGAAATTTGGACACTAGCATCCTCCGACGGCAGAACGCCGGAGCAACGGAGCACTTACTCAGTTGGGACCTCGTCTATACCGGTATAGACGGTGAGACTTCAAATGTAACATTTTAAGTAAAGTTAGTGTAGCTAAAAGTAATTGTTTTATAATTTGGTTCAACAATTGGACAACAATTGGATTTCCACAAATGATGATGGGCTGAACAAAGAACAGAGTGTCAAGATAACACAATTACTTTTTAATGGAATAAAAAATGAGTTTTGATTATAACAACAAAGTGATAATAAGAAGTTTAATTACTTACTCTTTAAGAAGTAATTAATGTTTTTCCAATATCTTACCAACCTTAACGGTTTGTTGGAACTTTTGATTCACAGAATTTCCTAAGAACTTTAAGTGCTATTTCGAAAAGTTTGAGTTAAACGTTCCGAAGGTAGTTAAGTGTCGGTTCAGTGTAATTTAGCGAGAGAGTCATTAGTGACGCAAGCTTGCAATTGTCTTAAATATGTATTTAAATTTTAAAATTTGTAGCTGTGATTTTTTATCTTTATATTGAATTAGATAATAAGCTATTGTCATAACATTTTTTCAAAAAGCGACGGTTACTGATAATACCAAAATAAAAGCCACAAGACTGTAAAATTGAGGTTAAGAATGTACAAACTTAACTACGCCGATATTCCCCATGTTGCATTAAGTTTTCTCTATGTGAATGACATCTGTCAGAAGGTAAATGACATCTGCTAGTTTTCCTTGGAAATCCTTACAAATGCTTCTAAATAATTCATTTTGGTAGTGAGATCCTAAGAGCATTATTTTGTATTGCATTGTTAGAAGTATTGATTTGGATTTAAATAAATATAAAAGATTGTGATCCCGATTCAATTGCACGGACTCTTATAATATATTGCAAAAATGATTATCTTGTTATAAAATAAATAGATATAAATTTAAAATATTGGAATTAGGAATATACACTTCATATAAATTAGGATAAGATAAGTGTACCTTGATTTATTACAAATGTTCAAAATAAATATTCAATTACGATAATCGTAATATAACGTCTAGAGCCATCTAAAATCCGAGGGTAATTAAGAAAGTCTTTTGCTTGATTAAGTCTTTGCATCTAACTGGACGAGCGTTTTGTCATTATTGGAAATAAAAGTGATTTAAATATATATTATTATCCTTCATTTTCTTTTAAATTATTCAAATATAACTGCGTACACTCTTGTAAAGAATTAGTTAGTACATAGCAGTTCTTACTCTCACATCGGTGAACGCAAATCCAAATTTTTACCAATTTTTCCAAGTCGAAACATGTTGTGATATCAAGGATGTACCAAGTGCATGTTTTGGTTACTTTCCAGCAGTTGGTTCTTACATACCGTAGTACAGCTTAACTAAGCTAGAATGCGGTAAGACTAAAGAGTACTTCGGTTCGTTACTCTTTTTAAGTATCTGGTTACGTACATTATTTTGCAATTATAAAAATCATGATAAAGATTATTGCAAAATAATGTACATAACCTAATCATCAACCTCGAAGAACAGACCTCGTGTTCATTAACAATAGACCATAAGTTACCCAAACAAATTGGTTGGAGTTTACTGCAAAAGGCTCCGCGTAACCGGTACCATGTTATAAAATCTAGCATTCTTTTAACGATAAGTTAATCTGAAGCTTTATATTACTATTTATGTATATTTTAATTAATACATAATTTATTTATATTTGTGGTTTTATTTATTATTTATATTTGGAAACCTTTAATCTATAAAATTATTATAAAAACAAATACGACAGAGAAAGACATATTTTAGCATAGAAGTTATTTACCTTCGAATACTTTTAAATACTAATAACTTCTTTTATCTTAAGGGGACTTGAATTTTCTTAAATATGCAAACAATTTACGCAATTTACTCTTCTAAGGGATCCAATTTTAAGTTATGACATTGAAATAATAAAACAGAATGAGCTATAAATTATAAACTCTGAAATGTTTTGACAATGGTTTTAAGTAGGGTTTAGCTCTAAATATTGCGAACATTACGAATATTACGCATGTTTTTAATTAAACATAATACTTTTGAGAAATATCATGTTTTAAATTGATTATGTATATTGTTTGTTTACGAGGGTAGGCTTATAATAGATTTAGAACTTTATCTTGATAACAGAAAGGTAGAAATACCTTTCTCTATGAATCGTTTAATTTCAAAAAGTGTTATTTATTCCTTACACTTATCATTTACGATTAGGGTTTATTTAGCCACGGCTTCCTCCGTGCACTTTTTCGGAGATTCGATCGTCAGCGTGTCGTTTAGAGGAAGCTAATTCTTCCTAAGCTGTCCATAATTATTGGTCAAATATCGGCGACGAGGATATATGAATATATGATATTCTTTATTGTACAAATACATAAAAAAAGATAAACGAAAATAAAAACAAAAAGCAAAAGTTCAATAGGCGGCCTTATTGCTAAAGAGCAATCTCTTCCAGGCAACCTGTGGGTACAGGACAAGTAGTATTAACGTGGAATAAGTTTTAAAGAAATAATGAATATACATACATAGATAACATAATACTAGATAATAATATATATGCACTAAAATATACCGTATAATATATATTATTCATACATATGTTCATACATAATATATACGTAATATAATAAATACACGAAAATATATTATAATACTATTTAAAAAAACATAGTTTATGTTAATGACGACTAGTAAAGAAACATTGGCAAAAGAAAAGAGAATCAGTCCCAAGTCCCAAATCAAATCAGCTAGTTTCTTATGACTAGGTCAAGTCAGGTAGTTAGTTGTGTAGATTGACATGGTGCTACGAGGTTTCACAATAGGATATGAAGGTAGTTAGTTGTGTAGAATGATATGGTGCTACGAGATTTCACAATAGGATCTGAAAGTAGTTAGTTGTGTAGAATGATATGGTGCTAGGTGGTTTCACAATAGGATCTGAAGATAGTTAGTTGTGTAGAATGATATGGTGCTACGAGGTTTCACAATAGGATCTGAAGGTAGTTAGTTGTGTAGAATGATATGGTGCTACGAGGTTTCACAATAGGATCTGAAGTTAGTTAGTTATGTAGAATGATATGGTGCTACGAGGTTTCACAATAGGATCTGAAGGTAGATAGTTGTGTAGTATGATATGGTGCTACGAGGTTTCACAATAGGATCTGAAGTTAGTTAGTTGTGTAGAATGATATGGTGCTACGAGGTTTCACAATAGGATCTGAAGGTAGTTAGTTGTGTAGAATGATATGGTGCTACGAGGTTTCACAATAGGATCTGAAGGTAGTTAGTTGTGTAGAATGATATGGTGCTAGGTGGTTTCATAATAGGATCTGAGGTGGAGTTTTAATCTGTTTTAACATTCTTCGTCTTCACTAATTTTGCACAAAAATAAAGCTTTGACAAGATATTTTTGTGAAGAAAAAAAAACTCAATCAATACATGATGATTAGGTTACACCTTTGCTTGTGCATCTTCTTTTGAGCTGTGTGTTAACATTGTAATAGATTGTCCTTCAAAATAATTGGTCGTGGTCAGCAAATTTTATTTAAGCGAAAATCTTGAATTAAATGCTCGTTTTAAACAAGGATTGCCAAACCAAAAAAAAGTTTGTGATATTTTACATACTATATTTTTGACGACAAATAAGTGAACTGCGGCCATTTTGCCTATTAGTCGTCAAAGAATAATAATGAAAAGAATCGTCCAATACCTTCTCTTTTACTCGAATCTGATACAACCCACTTTAATTTATTAATGTGGTATAAAAACAGAAAATAATTAAGGATTTAACTTAAAATAAAACCGGGCTTAACTTTTTGGATTTATCAATTTATTAAGAGAATATATTGGACAGAGATTTATGAAGCTATAATAAAATTTAAAAGAAAAGTCTACAATTGTTGGAAACAGTAAAATTATAAATTAATTTAAGGTCCGTTTTGTAATACTGTATGTATGTTGTAACCATATCGTTTATTGTCATAGCAGTTGAAAGCTGAATATACAAATCGAATATTCTAGTACAAAGTGAAATATTCGTTTCATATTAAATAACGAAATACGTTGAATTGCGTGAATAATGCGCCTCGTGACGTCTGCTCTTTTATTGGATAACAAAAAAAGAGTAATGTTCTGTGTTTATTGTTTTATGTTTGGTATTTTATAACCAACCAACAAGAAACTTAAGTACTTTTCCATATATTAATAATAATAATAATACGGGACTAATTATACAGATTGATCTAACCCCTCAGTAAGCAAATTATTTGCTTGTGTTAAGGGTGTTAGACAACGATACAAATACATAAAAATACATGTTATAAATACTGAGAATATATTTAATAAACGACCAAACCCAGAAATACAAACATCTGTGCTCATCACATACATGCCCATCCCTGTCGAGAATCAAACCCGCGCCCCATTGCGTCTCAAAACGTTAGGCGTCTGCGCTAACTACTCGACAAACGAGGCGGTTATTATGTTTTAAATTGGTAAAGTTCTTCTTCGGCGGTTAAAAATGTTCATTATTTTAGATTAGGATAGGTAAAATAACAAATGGTTGCCTTTAATGCATTAATTCTTAGTTCAATATTCGTCTGTGAAGAGACCATTTTACGGTTGACACTGACATAAGGGTAGGGTTTAACTAACAGGGTTGTCTAACAATACATTTATGCATACATATGATTTACAAATACGTTATTTAGAGAAGACCTGTCTCTACAAGTATAATTAATCTTATTTTATACTAATATTACTACAGAAAAAGTATCTATTAACTATTATCTATATATATTTCTTCCATCTTGTGCTCCTTATCTGTCATCTATATATAAATAAAATCATGTATGTATGAAACATTATCACTTGACAAAGACTCAACCGATTTTGTTGTATTGTTAGGATAAGTTTTGGACTAATGTTTATTTTAAAGAATGCTTTATAAAGATTTTTTTTTGGAATTTGATATAAAAATCTAAGTAAATAATAAAGCGGCTAGTTCCAAAGAGCGGATCGAAAAATAGAAAAGGGCAAAAAAGGAAGAAATATGTTTAAATATAGATCCTCAGTATTTTTTATAGCGTTCTTAATTAATTTATTAATAAATCACGAAGCCGAGTCGGTGTGATACACAAACAAATAGAAAGTTAGCTAATAGTTTATTAACGTTAAAAGCATACAAGCAATAATACAGTTAGGATTTTAACTAAATTGGTAGATGTGTTGGATATAAAACACAAATAGCTCGCTGAAACCTTCAACTAGTATTGGCAATCAAAATACATATATAGGTTCAATATAGAAGGCAGTTTGATGGAATCAGTAAGGAATAAGGATTGGTTTTCAATATATAAATATGTTGAAAATAGTTAATACATCTGTTAAATATCATCCTTAGTAAATAGAATCCATTGAAACACACAAAATGAAGAAAAATTAACTTGTAACAAAATAAGAGAGACAGATCAATAACATAATAATTTATTTTTTCAAAACAAGAGTTGTCATTGATTAATTGACATCTCAAAATCTTGATGGAGCCGGCTATTGAATAAATCACAATCAATGATTTGAATTGAATGAATGATGAATTGAATCAATACAGAAGATATATATTTCACGTTTGCAAAAGAGCAGGACGAGTTACTGCAATCAAATTTTTGTTTTTCCAAAATGAATATGGTTTACTAATTTAGAATGAGTTTTATCTTATTATTTATTTATTTAAATAGCTTATTTAATATTTTATAATCACAGACAAACATCTCATTTTATTATGTACCTAAGTAGTAAAATAAAAATAGTTTTAAGAAATTATTAACGCCAAGATTATGGTTTCTAGTAATAAAAACTAATACAGATAAAGGAACATACACTCATCGTTAATAATCCAATACAGAGAAGTTGTAACATATCTACATTCTTTGATGCATATAATATGCTCTAGTTTTCATTACTATTATTCATTTTAAAAATGAGTGTTTGTTTGTGATAAGCGCATTATGACTTTGATATTGTATTATTTTCATTAAATATCACCTATTAGTACACTTACACAAGCAAAAATCTACATTTTTCTTTAACTATATTAATTCACATCTAGAGCACTAAAACCAAAAAAAGTTTTCATTATACCTACTGAGTTTGTGTAACACCACAGAATGTGATGTCTAACCAACACATTTCAATGGAGACCGTAATTAGCAATGCAATTTAAGACGGCTGACGACGGATGTTGACATAACCAGATAGAACTCGGTCAACATTTACGCTGAAACCATGATTTGAACCATGATTTTTTATTTTTTTTATCACTCTCTTCATAAATCGATGGTTTTTTGTTATTATATTTTTCTTTACCTACTAATTTCTTAACAACTTCGACATACAATTAATAAACTTAAATGTTATATATTTTTATGTTAAAGTATTATAGAAAAGGTTTGATAACAACTGTCGTACGACAGCTCTAAAATATATTTTTACAAATTGACACACCTAATTTACCTCTTTCATAGTCTAATGGAATGCTACTTACGTTCTAAAACCTAGGATTTAATTTATGTCAATAATAAAAGACTTCACATACTTCTTACTTAGTGAGGTAATTCTAAAAATATTCTTAGATAGTATATCTATTAGTACAAATGGAAATATTTACTACTTAAATTATTATTTATTTTTGGAATTTTTATTTCTATTGAAATAAAATGATTTTTACGGATTTTACTCGCGTATAATGAATTAAATTTTAAATTTACATTTTAAATCTAACCCGACGTTTCGAATGCTTTGCAGCAATCGTGTTCACGGCTAGATGAGATGGAGGTGTCTGTCAGTAAGTCAGTTAATTAGTCATCTACCTCCAACGGTTTCTAAGCTTCCGGGCGTACAGTTCAGGATTCACACAAAACGCTACAGTATATAGGGTAGGGCTGGTCTAGTTGAGCAGTTTTTCACTTAATCAGTTATAGTTCCTCAACGATTATTCGTAATGGCTTATAATGCATACTGATGGACGAGTAATTTATCCCTTAGCTTAGTGTCCATAATAATTTATTTCTAACAAGTCGAATTTGGAAGCTACATGTATTTTAATGCAAAAAGTCAAGTATGCTCAACTTACCCCATATGTGAGGTAAGTTGAGCAAGGGTATGGGGCTAGTTGAGCACTTAGAAAGTTTACCCAAATCATAGTTCCTATGTTAGGTAGATTTACAATAAAATTCCATTTTGATAATTAACTTTTATTTATAATCTTATCGTGACCAAACATCAAATCTAAAAGTACATTTCTTGGAACAATGAGGTAAAAACAGAATCTACAAAACAGCAACGTTCCTAACTTAGCTTAAATATTAGAATCAGACTTTAATATTTGTATATTTATTTCAACATAGCTTATACCTAAAGTAAAATAAAATATTTAAGAATTCATGGAGTCACGTAAGCCGTTTATTGCCAAATTTTTCAGTCTTTTAGAGAATATCCATAGAATATTGATACCGTTTGTAACAAGTTTTTTTAAAGAGTCTTCTTGCGTGGCAGAAAATACTTGCCTCGGTGTTGCATAACCCACGGACGTATCACCGCCTTCATTTAATTTCTTTAAAAACCTTGATAATGTCATCCGTTTGATTCCAAATTATTTGGCAGCGGCATAGCCACTTTTTCCCTCTTCACTCACAGCTTCGGCAGCCCCATTTAAGTCTTGACTAATATGGAAACCTCTAGTAGTCTTTTTTTATAAGTCCTCATGATAAAAAAACAACAATCATTTTTTTTCATCGTGGGGATAGTTGGGCTACTGTAGCTCAACTAACCCCAACCCGAAATTTTAAAGCAAAATTGAATTAATAAAAAACTTGTTAGAATTATATCCAGATTCTCTATCAATATCAAAACTGCAATAAATATACCGAAGATTAACACTTACCTGATTGAAAACGGATAAAATTTGAGTATCACAGACGGAATATTAAAGGCTTAAGATGATTTAACTTTTTAATAACAAAATAAACAATGCGCTTGGGTACTTGTCCCGATCGCCCAGTTGCTAGGGATGGGTTCCTTTCCCGGAACCCCTTCTTTTCGCTATATGTTGCGTTCGCGTGCGGTGGATAGTTTTCGAGATATTTTGGTTGCCCAACTTACCCGTACGCTCTACTAGCCCCGCTCTACCCTACCATATGACTTCTATTTTTCTATAGTATACCTATGTATTTCCAAACAAGCAACATTTTATTATTAACCGAAATAAATTATTTGAAAACTAAAAATATGTATCTAACTTACAATTTAAAAAAAAAATCTAACATCATCATATAATTTGGTACCTACTGTGTATATTAAACACAGGCATTATTATAACAAAAAACATATGCCGCCTTCTCACGCCATCTGGTGATAAAATGAATTTTAGCACGCCATTAATGAACTTGCTATTTACATAATAAGTTGAATATATATAGTTCAGTATATATTGTCTTTTGATTGCCAACATTATTTAAAGAGAGGATTGCTCGACTTTATTTAAATAAGGACCGTAAAAGTCTTGATCAGAAAAAGTTTATTAATGTATATTCCTGTGAACTATTATTTGTTAATTTTTAGCTGTGAAGTTACAACAAAATAACAGAATTACTGTGTGTACAAAACCTACTTTATTATTCCAAGCAATTATAATAATGAAGAAATGAGAAAATAATTGTAACATACATTTTTCGGTCATTTTATGATAATTCGATTGAAGACTGTAAATTGTATTTTACAATACTGTTCCAGATATAAAGTTTAATATTTATTACTATGTTGCTTTCAATATCATCATTTCAACAAAGCCCTATAGTTACGTATTTGATTGTATTCAATCGGAATTGGTTACACGTGGGATTTTTTTAAAAATACCATTCTAAACTCGATTTCATCATCTTCCATCCCGGACTTATTACGAAAACTTTCACGTTTTCTTCGTGGAAATTTATCAAACCGTTTACAATAATTCATCATTTTATTACTCTATAATCTATTGTTAAAAAAATATAGGTGATTATAATTATGATATCATCATATTAAATATGATTGATGAGTTATTGTATAATATTTAAATAGTGTCGCATCTGAGTCTTGATAGTTTATTACGGTATGTGTATCAATTGGCATACAATTTTAAAGCCGATTTTTTTAAATTACACATTGTCAGATACATAAACAAACATTAATTCTTTTAAGTAATATTACTATATGATATTGTCTTTAAACTATTTTTTCTTGTTACCAATAAAAGTTACACTATTATAAAATGACATATATACTTATATATGTATATATACCCTAAGATCCTTACAACCAGAAATATTATGTGACTTAAAATATACTATTTGAAAATATTGGAAGTACTTTCTACAGAAACGTAGCAAAAGCTGATAGGTCTGAACTAATTCTCCAAACGTGTGTGGATATCGAGCAGACTACGAACAAGAGCTAATAGTTTTTATTTCGTAATTTTTAATTGTTTTAGCATTTATTTTACTATTTTGTTTATTTACTTTTTTTGTGTAAACTTTTATACGACCCTCGGATTTTTTACTTGCTTAGTTTTGTTGTTATTTTTTTATGCCACATGCCATGCTAAAACATATGCTATGCTATGATATGTTAAAGAAAATGTAGTCTATATTTATAAAGATACAAATATATGAAGGCATTATTTGTGGAACTAATTTACGGGATGACCAATTTTAGGTAATAAAATAGCCATCGTGTCTTATGAGAAACTTACCTAAAGGATGGGTTGTAATAAATTCTCAGGGTGTAATTAAGTTGTGTTTTTTTTTCATTTGCTGCATTCGATTTAAGTTTTTTTATCCTTAATTTTAAATATTTTAATATTCTTATTACGAAGACGTAATATAAAATATTTTATTTAATGCTTTATTCTTTATACTAAAATAATATTAATAATAAAATACCAAGAAATAACATAAGCCAAAAACATTTTCAACAAAGAGATTTCGAACTGCAGGTAATGAAAAAAATTTTAATTAAAAATTTAAAAAACTTATTGAAGTTGTTACGTCGGAGGACCGTTGTACGTAGGTACGTTGATGATGGTGTGTATTTTACGAAGATAATCATTGAGGACTTAGACTATACGATTCGATATAGTAATTTCTTTATTTGGTAACTTACTTGTATTTTCATTTCTTCCTTTATTAAACGGTTCCCCGACGCAATGACTTCAATAAGTACATAATAGTATTATTTTTATCCTTTTTAGGGATATTTTTTGTTTCAGGGGTATTTTTTTTTTTCTGCTTTTTAAAGTTATGTTACTGGTTTCTTAATGGTACTAAATGAAACTACAGACATACAAATTTTCAGTTGTTCAAGTATTTCTATTAATCTTTCCTAGTACTATAAAGAGCAAAGATTTGTTTGTTTGTTTGAAATGAATAGGCTCCGAAACTACTAGACCGATTTAATTATATAATATTTTACCTTTAGAATCCTAAATTATTTCTCTGATGAACATAGGTTATATTTAATACGAGAAAAAATAAGGAACTGCGTGAAAATTTCGACAATATAATAAATTATAAATGTTTTAAGTAACATGATTCAAGACGTTTTCATATAGGTATATAATACGAATATTAATAAATATAAACATTTCTAGTTAAAAATATTTACAATCACTAATAAATCGCTGGGAACAGCTAATTATTGCATAAGAACCTTTCACCAATAAAACGTCAATATCTTGGAGACGACTGTTTCTATTTCGATCAAACATAGTTAAGAACCATCTCGACAAACATAGCTTTCGATTAAAAAAAACAGCTTTCATATCCGTTGACGCGTTTGGCCACTACATTGTCACAGACAGACACACAGATACACAGATACACAGATCGACAGGTCAAACTAATAACGCCCCTCTTTTTAGCCGGGAGTTTAAAAAAGGCGCTTTTGGTAATTTGAGTTCTAAAAATAATATATTGTAAGTATTTGAAATATATGAATTAAATTAATATAGAATTTAGTAAAATGTATAACACAACACAACAACAATAATAACATAAATAAGCATAACTAAAAAAACTTTACTAACATAGTCATTTTATGGACGATGGAAATGAATTTTGAGGCATTTTCCCAAATTGGGTTTAACGAACAAAATATAGAACATAAATCAATAAGAACAACATACCTGTTCTATTATCAGATAATAGTACAAACCTCATGAGAGATATATTCAGGAAATTCAATATCTCACTATTGAGTACGAAGTAAAATATGAAAGAAATATTTCACTTTGTCAAATAATTTTAGGTTTTATTTATACATACTTTTATAACACCTTGTTTAAATTATTTTTAAAACATTACCAAACAAAATAATAACAATATAAAGTAATTTATGTAATTATTTATGATATATAATGAAATAATAAAATTTTACGGTCGTCCACAGATACTAAGATGCAATAACGGTAAAAAAATTTGTTACTGCGTTGGAACCTACCTGGAACTGTACCACGTTACAAACTGAGACGCAGAAGTACTTTAACTTCTACGATGAAGATAACAAGCTATCAATATGGGAATAACAGCAATAATAAACATAGGTTGGTAAAATAATTTAGTTAATATTTACTTAAACATACACATACATACACACTGGAGCCTTAACTATTTTCTAACAAAAAAAAAGCTGCCTGAAAAGTAGACTAGCCGAATATAATGTTTTATTATTGACTGTAATTATAACATCTCTAGAAGTGGTAGTGTATATGAAGTTGTTTTGGGGATAAACAATGTTTAATTGTGATACTGGAACTGACAAGTTACACACACAATTTTAATTATACATATTTACAAAAGGTAAACGATGATTGAGAACTACGCAAAACAATTCAACATCAAATGGCAAATAAATAGTTTACGATAGCTATTTATCGACACGTTCAGAATTGTCATCATATTTATATTTCTCTCTCAGGTATACCAACTCTTCCTCATGCCAGTAAATGCTTTGGACTGTTCTTTATCCAGGCATGGTTATGGCGGTGAAGATGAAAAACCTGGTTATCGTGTTTCTAGGTTATATATCCTCGTTAATAAACGAATGAGACGTGTAACATACTTTTGTCTGGGTAATATGACCTATTAATCTTCTATCTTCTATACCTATACAAGAGAAAGTATGTTCCGGATAAACTTCGAAACGTTTGACCGATTAAAAAAAAAACAGACCGATTCAGAGGATATTTAGATTGACCCAGCGGGTAATCCTGTAAAGTTTGGTAACGATCGGAGCATTTTTTATTAAACTGTCAGTGACAGTTTTTTTACTACTGATACTGTTTTACACATCAAACTATTTAAGGTCAGTTATAACATCATGACTCTATCTATGTATAAGCTAGAGATACGAGTAGAACAAAATAAAATTCATGTTGAATCATAATTATTATCGCGGTGGTTAATTCTTAATAAGTTAATTCTTATATTTAATACATTTTTAATACTGTATTTTGAGTTAATATATCTTTAGATTAAGCCCGGTGAAGCCGGCTGGATATGCTAGTATATTTGTAATTCTTAATAGGATCTATATCATACAAAAACAATGTTAACTAATGGTCTCCTATTATAATTGATAAGAGAAAGCCTTATATATAAAATCAAATTTACCGAGATCCTCTTATTAATTACTGGACAACGTTCCATTAAACGATAATGAATGATAATGGAAATGGAAGTATAAGTTTTCGTTTACATGTTTTCTACATTTGTTTTCTGTATTCAAATTGAAGTAGGAATATTATAATAGAAATTTGATAAAATTCACCAACTATTAAAATAATTTCAATGTTTCAATGTGTTTCAATGATTTTAACTAAGTAACAACTAAACTTATTTACTGTCAGCTACTTTTAATACTTTTCACTTCTTTCGACTTTCTCCTAATTGAAAACGAAATCATTTTAATTAAATTATTCCTTTTTTAACATTCATCACTTTAAAAGGCTCTTACAGCAATTACCAAAACATAATTTATTCTATTAAGTATAGTACTAAGAAAATATTAGTCAAATTCTAATCTCTGAAATATGTAACATATTTTTTCTTTCTTTTTTATTTTTATTATATTATTTTGCATGGAAATGTTTAGTTTTGTTCATTAAAAATAGTAATAAAAGTCAATCGAAAATCGCCCTTATAGGGAAACAAAATATAAAATGGATAATATCATACAAATACAAATTGTACTTCTTTAAATAAATGATAGGAGATAATTATTGTCAGACCTAAATATTGTTTTGTTTGATTATTAAAAACTCATAATTAAATATTTTGGGAAGTCGTTTAGTGTATTGATTTTATTTATACAATTTTCAATTTTAACGCTAGCTATTGTAAATAAATTATAAATACAAGTTTAAGGATTTTAAGCATGTATGACATATAGCAAGTATAATTAACAAACTTGAAAGCAAAAAGTAAAAATAATTTATTGCATTTCAAATAGAAAATTATAACCGGAATCCTAGTCCCACCATTTATTTAAAAAAAAACTATCTAAATTCTAAGATTTTTTTGTGTTTCTCTCTGTCCCATAAATAATGTAAAGTATTTTGATAGTTTAGATTATTTATGGGGCTAGTTAAACTAAAGCATGTTAACCCTACTTTTTTAGCTCTTAAATAAGTTTTAATATAAAGACGAAGTTTTGAAATAACTTCGAGGCCCAGAAGTTTCTGTGATAAAATCTGCTTGTTGTTAACATCGCATTAATCCATTATACATCTCAAACAGACAAGTATTATGTTGCATTCAAAACATACGTTTACTTTTATAACTAAAATGTCATAAGTTTAAATTGCATTTTTTTATAAGGTTTTAATGTCAAGTTTAAGGCTTAATGACAGTAAGACTCTTAAAAAGTTCATAATATATCTTTTTCTTTATTATATTTACTTATTATATAATTTTTAAATGTTTATTAATATGACCTAATTAATTTTCTCGGTAGCCCATAACATCGGGTCGCCGGCAAGGTTACCACCCATCGTGCAAAGTCGTTCCGCAAAGTGACCAAGTCGTGTACCGGCACGTTGTTCGATGAAACCGTATATGGAAAATGCGTCTGAAAAGCTGATTTGCGTTGGCGAAACGGTTGACGTCGAGTTGGTGTTTGTTCTGTCGGGTGTCTAATCGAGGAGGGTAGCGGGATCCTAAGTGGTGGCTTTCCGCTGGCCGCCCGCAGATAGTTGGGGGCCCAATTAGTTGGTCAGCCACCCACGAAAGGCTGCCCAGCCAGCAGTGTTAAATCCCAGGGTGGCCTCATCGTGCTACCGATTGGTGATCAGATGAAGAGGCCCGATGGCGATCCCTGGGGGGTTCGGGCGTCTCCGCAGTCTCCAGACTTGCCTCCCAGTGGCATGACAACCCCAATTTCGACGTTGGGTTCGTTACGTACTGCCTCTTTCAACTGCCATTTCCCATCCTATTCACTTATATATTTTTTTTAATGAAAAAGCATCCACTTGCACTCCTCCTCATTCAAAGTGCACCCATCGGTGGCAAAGCTCGCCCATGGTTAAATGCCGAATATGGTCGTGCTGAAGACCGAAAACATTCAGCTTATCTCATTTGGGTTGATGCTCGAAGCCGCAAAACTCTGGTTGTAAGTTTAAAGAAGAGCCTTTAACCAAGCTGCCAAGTCCTACAAGAAAGCATTGCGGAAGGCTCGTCTCGATCGGATCTCTAAGAATGGCGAAAAGCTTTCTGTCAGACCAACTGGCAGTCGAGCTTTCTGGTCTCTTGCCAAAGCGATCGAGTCGAACTTCTGCCAAACCTCACTACCTGCTCTGCTGAAGCCGGACGGATCCCTGGCCCATAAAGCAACAGAAAAAGCTAATGTACTTGCTTCTCTGTTTGCTGATAATTCGCATCTAGACACTGGCAATGATTCTCCATCACATCTTCCTCACTGCGGTATTTTGATGCCTGAAATCCGCATCACTAACAAAGAGGTATGGAGAACATTGTGTCGTTTAGATATGAATAAAGCCAGTGGTCCTGATGGTATACCAGCCATTCTGCTCATGACATGCGCAGCTGAGTTGTCTCCTATACTGACACGTCTGTATCGCCTCTCTTTCAAGACTGGAATAGTGCCGAAATCCTGGAAGCTTGCCAACGTGCAACCCGTGCCCAAAAAAAGCAGCCGTGCCGATCCTGTCAATTACAGACCGATTTCAATCAGATTATGGAGCGTGTATTGAGCTCGCGCCTTCTAGCAGGTAACTAGAAGGTAACGATCTCCTCAGTGACCAACAGCACGGGTTTCGCTGTAATAGGTCTACTGGGGACCTCCTAGTGTATGCTACATACATTTTAGGCGAGGCCATTGAGAAGAACGGAGAAGTGGTCGCCGTCTTCCTGGACATCTCGAGGGCATTAGACAGGGTCTGGCATGCGAGCCTTATAAGCAATCTTTCAGCGTACGGTTTATCTCCTGGTCTGGCTGGGTAACGGACTTCCTGAGGCAGAGATCTCTTCGACTAATTGTCGACGGGTGTTCCTCGGAAACCTTGATAATAAATTCCGAAGTGTCTTAGGGATCCGTTCTTTCTGCAACTCTTTTTCTGCTGCACATTAACGATCTGCTGGAGCCCGGTATCTATGGGTATGCTAACGACAGCACAGATGTAGAAAGAAATCTGCCGAGTGCTCGGGCTAGTAGAGATCAAGTACACTCTGAAAGAGAAGCCATGGTGCAAACTTCAGGCAGTTTCCGCATGGGGCAATGGCAATCTCGTCAAATTCAACACCACCAAAATGCAGACGTGTCTGTTCACCGCCAAAAGGAGCTCCTTCACCATGGCTACTACTTTCCAGAATGTATCCTTGGAATACAGCGGCCGGCTTCAGTTGTTAGGCTTAGAGATTTCCTCGAACCTCAACTTTGGTCGACATTGAATCCAAAGCAAGAGCAGCTGCAGGAAATCTAGGCGTTCTTGCAAAGGTTCGGCAGTACTTTACACCGGGACAGCTTCTTGTTTTATACAAAGCACAGATCCGGTCGTGTGTAGAGTAGTGTGGTCACATATTTGCTGGTGTCGCAAAGTCTCATCTTGCGGTTCTGGAATCAATAGAGCGGCGAGCAAAGAGGCTTATAGGCGATCCCGAATTGGTCGACACCGACCTCCACAGCCTTAAACACAGGCGTAGAATTGCGAGCCTCTCAGTATTCTAAAGGATACATTTTGGTGAGTGTGCGCAGGAATTACACGATCTAATTCCCCCGGCCCCCTTCCATCACCGGACATTCCGACGCACGGCAGGTATCCATCCTTTTGTTGTGGATATTACACCTGTCCGAACGAAGCGCTTTGCTTCGTCTTTTTTACTTCGTACAGTAAAGGACTGGAACAGCTTGCCTGCGTCTGCGTCTGCGTAGAATGTTTAAGCACTTAATAGAACTTTGCCTGCAAAATAATGTTATTTATATATATTTTTTTTATTTTTTCACTTCATTCATTGAATTGTGTTCAAAAAATTGTGTTCAGATGAATGGAAATCGCACTCTTTTATGTTTCTTTGTCCTATGTAGATATCCTAACCATTGCTTCTAACGTAAGAAACTTCTAACGTAAAGAATTAAATACATTAATTGTAATTAATTAATAGCATTTGTCAGGATTTTAGAGGAAACCTAATAGATATAATTTTCCTTTTGACACCCGAAATATGAAATGTTAGTCCCACATACAATAATTTTTAAATATTTGATCATAGTAGTATGGAAATAAATATTTGTCAATATATAAGAAACAAAGCACTGCTATAAATGTTTGAAAATATCTTTATACATGTATAGCCATGTTAAGCTTATTTAAACTAATATAAATATAGAATGAAAAATAAACCGATATGGGCAGGGATTCGAACCCGCGACCTCTGGGAAAGCGTCCCGTCGCTCTACCAATTGGGCTACTGTATCGCTATCCGTCTCGGTGAATTAAGCATTCTATATGTGACCATCTTAATCGGGACGGTGGTGACATCTATTAGGTCTCTTTCGAAAATTCTAACCAATGTTTCTAACTTTGCAGTATAGATGAACATTGAAAAGATATCACTACCGAAATTAATGTTTGAAAATATCTTTATACATGTATAGCCATGTTAAGCTTATTTAAATTTATATAAATATAGAAAGAAGCTTTTCTTTTTAAAATTTTATAGTATATAAAGTATTCCACCTAATATAATAAAAATAAACCAATTAATTTGAAAATAGGAAAACTAAATTATGTACTTTAATAAAAACGGTCTTAAATTGCGAAACTTTTAGAAAGAACATGCAATGTTCCTTAATTTAAGATATAACATTATTCAACTATGGAACTTTATTACGCTTAACAATTTAATAAATCATTAATTTAACTGAAACGGATGCAATGGCCTTGTCTTAAAATTTGATACGCAATTCGAAAGTTTTTAATTAAAGTTTAAATAAAGAAAGTCTTTCACATTTTATAATTATAACAGATACTCTTACGTATAACGAACTTCTGTTTCTGAAGTGTTTTACAATTATAGTTACAATTTATAACGGTTGACCTCTCACGCATAGAATATATACCTACCTAAAACCACCCTCACTATGTATATAAATAATATTTACAGCTTAACGAAAAACAATTATCTTCACTTGTTTTGATTATATTTTATACCAATATAGACATTGAGTTATTTTTAATAAATGATATACCCAAGGGACACCTAAATACGTCCAACCCTGGTGCGGTAGCCACAGCTTATTCCGCATAAATTACTATCAGGTCGGTCCAGAAAATATATCCCAAATTATTTCAACATAAACCATACTGCAATTTAGTATTTTGTAACTTTAATATAAATATTAAATAAAATATATAAATTATTAAAATAACAATGTAGCTAACGTAAATTAACCATAATTTACCTATAATATTTTGCTCGATGCCTTGCTTCACTTAGTAAATATTCTGACGGATATATAAAAAGTTTTAATATCACAAATTGTTTAGAAGTAGGCCTCCACCTATCATTTCGTCTCTGCTTATATTACACGAAAATCACATTAGGTCTGGGTCATCTAACAAAGTTCCATGAAACGTGACTTACTTTACAAGCAGGTTCGTTAACTGACATCTAGTATTCACTGTATCATTCATTCATTCATCAACATTCATTCAAAGATACGCTCGGGGCGTATTGATTCCTTCTTATAATTTTAAAGATTTGGTCGAACATAAGCCACGTGAAAATCTTTTCCTATTGTTGACACACACAAAAAATAATGTTAATGTTGTGACTTTTATAAAATATAATATAAGTGAAAATGAAACCAATATTTCATTTTGTCATGGAATGTAAGGCCTTAGTTATATAAATAAGTAGGTCCACTAAAATGTAGTGTGTAGTATGTATGCTATAAAACTTTGTATTAATTATTATATAAGACTTATCCAAGCAGAATAATAAGTAACTTATTTAATTATGGTTGAATTTAAAATATAGTTATTATAATTAAAAGTAATAAATAAGGAATAATATTAATGCAATTGTATTTAGATGCAATAATGTTTGTAGGATTCAATTCTAATACTTTCTTATCATATTGACCATTACATACATCTACATGAAGTTTTTATAATGCCTATTACGCAAGCATCAAAAACCTTTCTTGTCAAGGACACTTAACCTCAATGGCTATCTTTGTTTTAAATTTGCGTCAGTACCTAGTAAAGAGTTGTCCTAACGTACAATATTTGTCTTTACAAGCAAAATATTAACTTCCGGGTAGTAGTTTTGAAAGATACTAGTCTTATTAATTAAGGTACACGTATTATTATTATTAATATTCTGATTATTAGGTTTTTATATATTATTTGTGTAAAGATTATCGAAGAATGTAAGAACCAATTCAATATCAATATCCAATGAACGTGACACGTTGGATTTCATTCGTTCAAATTCATCAAATTCATTCGTATTTTTTTTACAATGCTTTATCACAAGCACCATTTAAAATACATTGTTATTAAAGGACAGGACAGTCACTGCTGAGTTTATATAATTAATGAATCGTTTGTTTTGTTTTCAGGCTATTTATTACTATCTTATGCTCGCTAGCTACATTTCTGTTCTATTGATTAAAGTTTCTGACATGTCACAAAAAGTTAATTGGAAGTTGTTTGAATCAAAAGGCCTCAACATGCTTACTATAGTTATAGTAAGAACGTTTATTATTGTTAAGTAGTTTAAAATATATACATATACGTAAATTTATTTTATCTTATCTTTGTTAAGTATTATATTTAATTTATTTTATCTTTGTTAAGTAGGTTTTAAAGAAACCGGTGCTAATTATAACAATTGTTATTTTTAAATTTAAAAACATTAACTACGCTATCGAGTAGTAAAGGAATTTCTCAGATGACTTGATTGAGATACTAGTGATTATCCCTGTCATTATCCCTGTATCATTATCTACATACTTCTCTATAACAATATTATATTAAAGTCTAGTTTGTGGAAGTGATCTCAATTATTTTAAAAATAAATATATATAAGAAACAACTACTATGAAATATCATCAAAAATATTTTCATATAAATAATTATAAATATAATGCATTTGAATAAAAATTGTACTTCTTTATTTTTTTTTTTGATAAAATACTTATACCATTTTTGAACAAAGTAAATGGAAAGAATCCATCGAGTCTATAGACTTAATTAAAAAATCAACAGACGCAAATAAAAACTTTTATTTTTTTATGGGTAAAATGCTGCAATTTTACTAAGTTTTTATTCAACTAACCCAGTCGTAATTGGGCCTGCAAAATAACGTTTTTAATATATTTTTAAATAATTTAACGTTTATATGTTTCTTTGTTCTATATAGAATATAGATATTCAAACCATTGCTTCTATCAGAAGGAAACATATCAGATGTCAGTTACGTTCTGACAGACGGACTCATATAGAATGGTAATCCTATAAAGGCAAGGCAAGGCAAGGCATTTGTCTTAGTTCTCACGACAAAAATTTTATAAATAATTTCTGGCAATCATTCTCAGCCTTAATTTCTTATCTAATATTTATTTTGTGACTACTCTGTTAATACTTCAAATAATTGTAATCTTTTAATGATATTAGTATGTTACATAAATTGGTTAATCGACTTTTACGTTCACATTAGATCACTTAGGTATAACTGACTTTTGTTTGTAGTGTTTTACAATTTTAGTTACAATTTATAAATACTTATAACAATTAAACTTTCACTTATAAAGCACAGACCTTAAGAGCTTAACGAAAAATGAATTATTTTCACTTGTTATATAATAAATCAATGAATCATGATTATATTTCATACCAATACAGGTCTCATACTGAATTTAGAAATTGTGTTATATCCAATAAATCATACACCCAAGGGACATCTAAATACGTCCGACCCTGGTGCGGCGGCAACAGCTTGTTCCGCATAAATTACTATCAGGACGAGTCAGAGAATATATCCCAAAATATTTAAACAAGTTATACTGCCATTTAGAATTTTCGTAAATTTAATACATTTTACATGTATGGATTATTCAAATAACAAGCTTGACACGAAGCTAACTAATGCATAATAACTAATATATGTATATCTATAAACATGTATAGTCATGTTAAGCTTATTTTAAATTTATATAAATATAGAATGAAAAATAGACCGATACGGGCAGGGATTCGAACCCGCGACTACTGGGAAACCGTCCCGTCGCTCTACCAACTGAGCTACCGTATCGCTGTCCGTCTCGGTGAATTAAGCATTCTATATGTGATCGTCTTTATCGGGACGGTTGTGACATCTATTAAGTTTCTTTCGAAAATCTTAACCAATGTTTCTAACTTTGCAGTACAGATTAAATACTAATGTAATAGGGAACATGCAAAAAAATTTAAATGGTCTCAAATATTTTTTTCTCGATTACTTTTTATCATCTTATTATAATAAAATCATTTTTTTTAATTTACTAATCATTTAAGGCCATAAAATAATTTATGAAAAGTGCAAATTTAGGGAGCGAAATTCAAAATTCCAAAACGCGCCACCATTGGTCGAAAGGAAATGTGACGTCATTTGACACACCATTCAATATATCGGCGGTTAAGTTCATACTGTGGTATCAGTGTGACTGAGAAAAATAAATAATTAAAAACCTATATTTTCGTGCTTAAAGTTTTATTAAATGATACAATTATTTAGGTAATCTTAAAAACATTTTCTAAATACTCAAACAACTCGAACAAAACAAATACCTACAAACTCTTTTTGAATAGCAGTTAGCATGCTACTACACAATACATTTTTAAAATGTTTCTGCCTCTGAATCATTTTTCACTTCACTTGACTCAGATAAATAACTTGGTTGATAATCAGCAGATATAGAAGATATAAGATGCTATAGAAGTATTATCAGCTGTATTTTCAGTAAACAATTTTCTTTTTAAAACAGATAGTTTTACTTTTAAAACTGTTGTGTAACAATGTTGTGTGTTAAATGAGGAAATGGTGACAATGCTACATTTTGTTTTTCAGCAGGTATATTTACATTGACACCTTTACTTCGGTTTAATATTAACTTGCACAGCTTAGTCACTTGGTAATTTATCTTTTATATGCGAAAAGCAAGGCTCTGCCTTATGATCATCACATACAATAGGAGAAGTACTGAGTCTTGGCTGATTAATATCACAGACATTTGTATGGGCAGTACTAGGACTTACTACCTATATCACTTCTTCGTAAAGGTCACCAATTTTTTTAAACACTACTTTTGATAGCTAACTCTTAAAAGGCTTCATTAACCGATTTCAATCTTTGCCTTTTGACTATGCACATTCTCATTCTATCAGCTGGTGTTTTTGCCACAAAAATATATAAGGAACAACTCCTTTCTTCAAACTTAGATTACATCTTTCTCCTTGTTGTTTCGTTACACATAATATTATATTCAATACAATTTGCTGTATCTTCCTTAACCTGAAATAAATCGACAGACCATAAAAATTGCGTAAACCAAAAAAAGATTACGGTTTTTATAGAAAGTTATACAGATATTTGTAAGATAGGTTAGGTTAATTTTAAACTCAAATTTTCTAATGTTTAATACTTACTATAAATTTAAACTATTAGATTAAACTTATTATAAATAAAGTATACTTACGTTAAATTGATCTTCACAACCATATAAACACGATTTAGGACATATATTATCCCTTTTAATTAATAATAATAATAATAATAATAATAATATCAGGACAAATTACACACATTGATCTAACCCCTAAGTAAGCAAATTATTTGCTTGTGTTAAGGGTGTTAGACAACGATACAAATACATAGAAATACACATTTAAATACTGAAAATATATTTAATAAACGACCAAACCCAGAAACACAGACATCTATGCTCATCACATAAATGCCTGTCTCGAGCCCCATTGCGCCGTGACACGTTAAGCGTCTGCGCTAACCACTCGACCAACGGGGCGGTCAATTACCATACACCATTGTTTTTGTATTTTCGCATCTCTTGGAATACAAAAAACACTTTGTCGGGTGTTTTTCTAATACTATTTTTGCACTCCGGTACTATACAATACTCGTAAGATGATTTTTATCTTCTTCCATGACTTGTAAAGCAATTAAAACTTAAAATATCTATGAAATAACTAAAAAGTTCATAGTAAACATTCACTGGACGTATCATTTGACGTCACGCAAAACGCGCGCAAAATGGTGGTGTTTAAACGGGTCAAATTTACTCAATGTTTTAATTTTCACTTTAAAAAAAATCTAGAATCTTTTCAAGCCTATTTATATTTTTTCTACGATATTGAGAGGTAAATGATTAATTTACGTCAAAAAAAAAATACGTGAATGTTCCCTATTACCAGCATAACTTGTCTTCTTAATTTTTACTTTATTATAAGTGCCTTACTTGCTTACTTACAGTTACTTCACTTACTAAATATTCTAAGGAATAAATAAAAAGTTTGACATCGCAAATTATTTATAAGGTTAACAAATTATTACGTAGAAGGGTTGGTGGCTTTCACCTATCATTTCGGTCCTGCGTATACAGCACGAAAATTAGATTAGATCTGGGTCATCTAACAAA
Organism: Napeogenes sylphis; assembly: GCA_959347405.1. Classification (NCBI taxonomy): domain Eukaryota; kingdom Metazoa; phylum Arthropoda; class Insecta; order Lepidoptera; family Nymphalidae; genus Napeogenes; species Napeogenes sylphis. Next base: position 19,159,508 of record OY365788.1, on the reverse strand, counting down.
GTTCGATGAAACGTGACTTACTTTATAAGCAGGTTTGTTTACTAACAACCAGTATTCATTCATTCATCTATTCATCAATATTCATTCATACACCCGTGCGAATGGATCCCTTCCTCAACATTTTAAAGACTTGACCGAATATAAGAAATACATAATTGCCAAAATCTTTGCCTATTCGTACCACACACACAAGAATACGAAAAATCAATGTTAAGTTATTGTAACTTTAAATAGAAAATTCACATCAATTAAAATATTTTTTTTTATCAATACTGTTTTTTGATCCAGCATAAAAAGTTTTAATTTAAAAATATATGAATAAGTAAAGAGAAATTATGAATCATAAAAAATATGTATATTATGGATGAATTAAGTAAAATGAATATAGGAGTTCTGAGACAACTTTCAGGTATAAACGCTTAACAAAGCCCTTAAGCGTTTAACTGTCACCTCGTAGTAGCTCACCGTTTAAATAACATTTGAACCAATTAGAAATCAGGTTTTTAATAATAATGCAGTCTTATCAAAATTCTTTTAAAATCTAATCTTTCTTTATTGGTGATAAACTTTATTAATGTTGCATGTAAAACGATGAATTAATTTGTATTCCGTGTATATTCTTCATATTGCTCATCTTATAAACAGTATTATAAAGTCGTGAACAGGATATCGTGTGTTAATATATTTATTTATTTATTTAAATTGTCTGTTAATTTACACACAATGTTATTTTCTTCATGATATATATATATATATATATATATATATATATATATATATTATATTTTCATAAGACCTATATATATATTATTAAAAACTGCTAACACAGTGTTCTTATATATGCTTCAAATATATTTTTTAATTTATATCATACCGTTTAATTACCATTAACCATCATCTTTATTTACTAAGTATTACAAATAAAATACAAACCGAATAAAATGTAACATATGACACTTTGACATAACAATAATAAATTCTCACTTAATTAAATATGAAAATAATATGGCTACTAACAGATTTATCAAGTACATTTGTCACCGTTCAGGCTGAATATTTAATTTGCAGCTCCCTTTTTACAATGCGATATTAAGTTGCTTATTAAATATCTATTCATTAGAATGGAAAAGTTTTACTCAGCAGCTAAGTCTAAAAAATATTTTATTATTTATGAGACAGGCCATAACACTGGAGAAGGTTGTTAAAATAAAATATATAATAAAGAAGGCTACTGGGCTTCTAAAGTATTTGAAATCAATTTATGTTATTTATATCAAATTAAGAGAAAGTTTGATAACACTTTTTCTTTAGCACTTACAAGCGGTTTAAATTTGAACATCTAAGTTTTAAGTTCACCACCGGCACAAGATGTTTTCTAATTTTTTTTTTTTTTTTTTTTTGTGTCTATGCTGTTAGCCCTGTTGGCTATTACAGCGTCACCCGGGGAGGTTTTCTAAAAAGTTTTCAAAGAGTATAGAATACAAACAGAGAAAAACTTTTCTGTTAATGATCTTTTAGCATTGCATTGTAGTGTTACTTTACAGAAATAGTATCTCCAAATTAGAGACAGGTAAGCTTAATTGGATTAATAATACGGGTACACTTTTACCTCTGATTATTCTGATTATTATTTTGTAATATTTATGACAGTTATTTATACCTATGTGTATTTGTTTGTGTTCTTGCAAGTAAGACTCGGCTCAACTTAATAACAATTAGTAGGTACCAAATAATTTACTTATTAATTATATCGTAAGGTTGATTGTAAAAATAATGTAAGTTATTAATTACGTAGCATATAAATGAAACTAAAAAAACCTTCCTAACCTTAATATTTTAAAACATGTATTTGAATGATAGAACATTTTATTTTAAAACCTTTGTATAATATTCTTTAGTCATAGGCTAGCAATGGTGAATAATGAAGCTAATGGATTCGTGTTATAGATGCTTTTCTACATATGTTTAAAAATAGCTGAACTAAACATAAATCGATTGGTAATTAAATATATTGAAGGTAGGGTTCATTTACTAACAATATTGGTAGCGAGTACTATTAGCATTCGTTTGACACTTCACTCACCCCCGTACCCGAACCGACCACTTATGGTGTGGTATATATATACATATATATATATATATATATATATATATATATATATATATATATATATATATATATATATATATATATATATATATATATATATATATATATATATATATATATATACATAATACATATATATATATATATATATAATACAAGTTTATAAATTATACTTAAATTACATAATAAACAAAGATTATCCTTTTTATATTCTTTTTTATTCCACTAAAGATAGAAATCAAATACGCTGAAAAAAATAACTTTTCATAAACCATTCCTTGTTATTCGTTCTTTAGTCATAGCCATTATTTTTTATATACAGTCTTTTAATCTCTTCTTGCAATTATTTTGCACGATCCTTGTTTACGGAATAGAAAATATTTACAGCAGTTATATTTATACAGATGCTTTCACTCTAAAGCCTTCAACTAATCTTGCTAGAGTTGTCATTCGTAGACATGGAATTGAAAATCCTATTGTGACATGAAACTAAAAAAAAATAGTTTTAACCTGGATTTATAACTTTATTATTTGACTATTATACGAATATAACTTTTTTTTCTTAATATTTTATATATTATTTTGTATATCTTAAAATAAATGTAGATATCAATACAGTACTCTGTACATACTATTTTTGATACTACCTGATTTCTAAGAGACTTTCTAGATTGTTTTGTATAATTGTAGGATATAAATCTAATTCAAGTTGTTTTCTTTAGAAATGTCCGAGGAACTGAGTAGCAACCCAAGTTTATTATGATACATTATGGTATCATAAGTATGGCTATAGAATTCTTTTATTAAAAAATAAAACATTTTTTCATAACGTTATCATAACATTCCGAAAATATTTTTTTTTCTCTCTGTAACTCATATATGAATAATATAAATAGTTCAGAAAAAAATCCATTAGTGTCAGTTTTTTTTTCATTTCCTTATTCCAATATTCCTAATGTTTACTATTTCCCATGAGGTTTGAATTCCATTAAATCACTTCATCTAAATTCAGTTTGTCTGTCAAATAAGAATTTTGCTGTCTGAAATTCGTGACCGTTTCTTATCTTAATATTATATTTTTTATCACAATATTTCTTATAACTAAACTGTAGATTTTTTCGGGTCTGTGATGTTACTTAATTTATAAGAAACTTATATTTTTATGACATCTTTGATAGCACCATCTAAGTTCATTTTAAAAATCGAATTTTTTAACCAAAGCTATTTGTAATAACAGAAACAATATAATTATACGCCAAATAATATAATAATAATTTAGCAAAAATGGTGACAAGCCATAATTTTGAAAGTCCTTAATAAGTCCATGAAACCGGACTTTTTATATCTTTCTTTAAACCTATATATATTAAGGTTAAAAAAATACCCAATGCAAAAACACAATCATCTCAGCACATTTCAGTGACTGTTATAGATGAGCACAGAGGGAGAGTAAAAAAAAAAAATTATCATTATTTCTTTCATAATATCTATCGATATATCATAAACAGTTAGACATTTCCCATTTATATTAAGCCGATAAAAGAACAAGCCTCATGAGGCACATCATTCACGCATTTCAACGTATTTCGGTACTTAATGACCCCACCCATTAATAAACCCATTCGGGGTTCTAAATCATGAGCCTAAAGCGGATCGCGAACCACGCAAACCCCTTACACAGGTAAAATATGCCAGTTATTACCAAAATAATATTGTGTCAAAATAAATTAAGATTATCAATTTGAAATAACTGACTCCCAAAACTCATTAATTAAGTTAATGATTTTTATTTTAATTCAACAGTAAAAAAGATAATTCTTTCTTTTGGTCTAGGACCAAAAAAAAACCGACTGACAGAAATTGGAATTTTAAGGAATTTTAAGGAAAGGAAGATATTTACTAGGATCCGCCACAATACACTGCGGAAGTTAAGCTGAGCGCCCTTACCCTTTTTTATTCTACTAAAGTCGGTCCATACCGAACCATAGGACTTCCAATGCAGTTGCTGGCGCCGGAAAGGTTAAGAGTAACGATTGGCGAGCGCGCGCAGGTTAAGTTAAGCTTGAGTCAATGGCACATTCAGTTTTTTGACCATATTTTTAAAACGAAACAATATTTTTTTATTCTGTTTTTTGGAGTAGAAGCCTAGTCACGTCCTTGATATGCGTGCCAATTTTGTTTAAAATTGGTCAAGTGGTTTTCCTGTGATGTTGCCTCAAAAAATTGATTCCCAAGCTTACGCTCAGCTCAATTAATTCGAAACAGTTATATATTATAAACTGTAAATATTGATATTAAAATGGCGTCAGATGATTTTTATATCGATTTCAGGACAGAACTGTGCTAAATATTTGGAAGATATTTTATAACAAGCCAATTTACTATGATATCAACATTTTTGTGTGTGATACCGCGATTCAGAAATACGATGGACATTCACAGCGACCTCTGTTGAGATCTAGAAACTGTTAGCTTAAGTCTGTGGGAGATTCAGTTTTTTGACCATATCTTTAAAACGAAACAATATTTTTTTATTCCGTTTTTTGGAGAACAAGCTCAGTTACTTCCTTGACATGCGTGCCAATTTTGGTTAAAATTGGAAGTGGTTTTCCTGTGATGTTGCCTCAAAAAATTGATTTCCAAACGGTTAAGAGCTTCGCTTATGCTCAGCTCAAATGTTCTTTTGCTTGGTCAAAATTCAAAATATTTTGCCAATCTTTAAGATACTTATTTGATAATTTAAATAGAGAATGTTTAAAATTATATTGTCTCAGCATTTTTTATTGTCATTTACATTCAGAACGCTTTTTAATATTGGAAACTTCGATGAATTTCCATCATTTTAAATATTTTACCACGATTATTATGCAACTACAATATTCAGTGAATGGTTACCTACATAGTAAGAATATAAAACTCGTACATTATAATAACCTTCAAACCCTTCATATCCTTCAAAACCCTTTACTCATTGCTTTATTGTAACCACTTCTTATTTGTTTTATATTGGCATTCGTAATTGACAAACATCACATAAGTATTATGTGTTCTATTATTTAGAATGTTAAAGGTCTGAATCCTTTAAACCGTTGTTAATATGCGAACAGCATAAAAATAGGGCCTGATATGTTATTCTAGACATCTTTTGGCACTACAGTTTGAATATTATAAATTGTCAAGTTCGTTCTGTAGAGAGAAAGCTATTCGCGGTGGCTCACTTATCTTAGCTCGTAACGATGTAGTGTTTAAGTCTCGATCAGACATAGTGGCGCTCTCTGTCGAGCGAATTATTGAACTATCCTGCATTGAGCTCAATGAACATATTATTTTATGCGTGTACCGACCTCCCTCTGGTGATTTTGATGAATTTGAAAACAAAATGGAGGATATTTTAACTAAACTTTGTCATAAAAACAAGTCCGTGATTGTGTGCGGTGACTTTAATGTAGATATATTACAAGTAACTTCGTCTAGTGTACGTTTATTAAATTTGTTTAAATCTTTTAACTTATTGAACGTATTTTTTGAACCTACTCGCATTACTAGTGTTTCCTCGACTTGTATTGATAATGTGTTCTGTCGCTGTAACATTTATGAAGAGACGATAATGACAAATTTAAGTTCAGACCACTGTGGTCAAAAATTTTCTATATTAATCAATCGTGAAAATGAAAAGCCCCAAAAATTTACTTGCAGAACGATAACAAAAAACCGAACTAATGCTTTTAAGAATATTGTTGCGCAAAAACTGCATAAAGTAGACATGAGCGATGGCAATCCCAATAATTTATATAATAAAGTTTTCGATTTTTTGTTACAAGAATTCAATAATATTTTTAAACCAAAAACTATAACTAAATACCTAAAACTTAAATTTAGTGATTGGGCTACCCCGGGAATATACAAAAGTAGAGAAAAATTATATGATTTGTATGGTGAGAGGCAATGGAATCATGATCCCGTGTTCTTTAATAAAGTTAGAAATTTCTCTAAAATATTTAAAAACGTTTGCGTACATGCCAAGTCGATTTATATTAGAAATAAAATTTTAAACTCTGATGATAAGATAAAAACAACGTTGGATGTTATATCTAGTGTTTCTGGGAAAACTAGGGCTGTTCATGGACCTATTAAGCTAAAAATTGATAATATTGAAATAAATACAGATTCAAATGTTGCGGCTACTTTTGAGACTTTTTTTAAAGAAATTCCTGTAACAGTCACGCGGAATTTAAATTCTTCACCATTTGATGCAATCGCGGAATTGACGAATAACGTAAGACTCAGTGACAAATGTTTTGTCTTTAAACCTGTTTCATCAAATGAAATTGTTAAAACGTTTAGAAACCTAAATATGAAAAAAACAGGGGATCTCTGGGGTATGTCAGTTAAATTACTTACCACTGTTATAAATGAGATTGCTCCCCAATTATCCTTAATTTTTAACAAATGTATTGAAACCGGTACATTCCCAGATTTAATGAAAAATAGTAAAGTAGTTCCTTTGTTTAAAAGCGGCGATAGACTTGAACCGGGAAATTATAGGCCAATATCTATTTTGCCTACCTTAAGTAAAATCTTCGAAAAAATTATTCTCAACCAAATGACAGAATTCGTTTACAGCAATAAAATCATGCATAGTAAACAATTTGGTTTCACCAAAGGCAAGTCAACAACTGATGCGGGTGCCACGCTTCTTAAGCACATTTACGACGCATGGGAGAAGTCACAGAATGCAATCGGGGTATTTTGTGATTTATCTAAAGCCTTTGATTGCGTAGACCATCAAACATTACTATGCAAACTTAACCACTATGGTGTGCGTAGTGCTGCGCTTGATCTTATTGCCTCTTACCTAAATCAAAGAGTTCAGACGGTTGATGTAAATAATTGTAAATCGACTGGTTCTCACCTAAAGATGGGTGTTCCACAAGGATCTATTCTTGGCCCCTTTTTATTTTTACTATATATTAATGATTTGCCCTTTTATGTAAAAGGACTATGTGACATTGTACTTTTTGCTGATGATACCTCGCTTATTTTCAATGTTGATCGTAATAAAGCTAATTATGACAAAGTAAACAGTGCTCTGTCACGTATTCTTCATTGGTTCGAAATTAATAATTTGGTCTTAAATACTAAAAAAACTAAATGCATGGAATTTACACTTCCTAATGTCAAAAGTCAAATTTGTAGTTTACGCCTTAACAATGAAGTGTTAGAACTGACTGACTCAACAATTTTCTTAGGTATAACTTTAGATAAAAAGCTCCAGTGGAACCCCCATCTCTCAACTCTCGCTGGCAAACTCAGCTCTGCCGTCTTTGCAATTAAAAAAGTAAGACAATTAACAGATGTTAATACGGCTCGACTCGTTTATTTTAGTTATTTTCATAGTATTTTGTCTTACGGTATTTTATTATGGGGCAGTGCTGCCGAAATGAATTCTATATTTGTTTTACAAAAACGAGCTATACGGGCTATTTGTAATCTAAGAGCTAGAGACTCCCTAAGAGATGTTTTTAAAGAAATCGGTATACTTACGGTTGCTTCTCAATACATTTTTAATAATATATTATATATACGTCAAAATTTAAATACTTATACTAAAAACAGCGACAGACATACGATAAATACAAGAAATAAAAATAAACTCGTAACGCCTAAATTTCGACTTCAAAAAGTTAACAAATCCTTCATGGGCTTCAGTGTACGCATATATAATAAGGTTCCACAAGATATTTTGGATCTTCCTTTTCATAGTTTTAAATCTAAAATTAAAAGTATATTATTAAATAAATCTTATTATAAAATTCAAGAATTTTTGGATGATCGAAATGTATGGAACTTGGGTCGTTGACTCATTTGCAGGGTTGATGTTATAATGTATAAGTCAAACATTGTTTAATTTCATTTAAAAAGAGCAACTGTTGAGTTTCTGGCCAGCTCTTCTCAGCAGAACAGCATTCCGAGCTGGTGGTAGTTTACTCACAGACTGACTATACTGACCAATTTAATGTAATTGACGATTCAAAAGTGCGTGTAAATGCCTACTTGAATAAAGATATCTTGAATTTGAATTTGAATTGAATTTGAATTGTAATTTGTTCTCATACGTAAATGTTTACGTGTTGAATATTTAAAAGTCATTGCTTTTCAAACATGTCTTCAATGAATCCTATCATTTGAAACAACAACAAACACAACTGGATAAGTTTATAAGTAAATGTGGTGTGTCTATTTGAATTTAAAACTTTCATTTTGAAAAAGATTTTGACTTGAAATCAAAGTTTGGACGTCTGTATAGTATCAACAGCTATAAGAACATTTTCTCTGTAAAAGATATAAAAGATCTAGATGAACATCTGTTTACATTAATACTCAAGACAGGTACTGAAATATCCTTTTTATTGATGAAATATTTTCACGATTCAACATAATTATAGGAAAGCAAAATAACTACTTTAAGCGCACGGTGGCTAACTTTTTTATTGAAACAATATATAAATTCCGAAATATTAAAAACCTGTATCGAAGCCAAAAAAGTAAAATTAAAACTTGCTTTATTTTATATAAGTCAGAATATTTGTTTTATATTAAGATTTCAAGGCATTTTCATTCGTAACAATGTTTATGACCGGTCTAAATAGACTGGTCTGTAAGTTTGCTATCATAGCATTGTTTGCTTAATAATAGTACTTAACTTTGATACTGTATCCAACTATCGAAGTAATCTACGAAGTATATTTAACAATGTTAACTCGATCGTCTCTCAAACGACAACTAAACTAACTAACTTAGAGGAATTAAATTGTATTAGTTGCCGCAAAAGTAATTATTATATTGTACGTACATTAGTAAAGTTTTTAGCCAATATTATTGTTTAGGCATACGTTTATTTTCTACCTTGCAAAATTTTCAAAAAGGAACTAAGGTTAGGTCTGAAAGGGGTTTCTTGGTCATAACATAAAATATATTTACTAGTCATAGAGATTATATCATTAATTTAATACTCTTGAAGCATAATTTAGCTAAGAATACAGCGGCTAATTTAATGATCATCATACTGTAAATATATATTTGTATATTATTACTGATTTAAATAAATATACTTTTGTTTAAAATTGAATGATTTATCTGTATGATATCTCTGGGAGAGGGTAGGATTTGCTTTCCTCTTACTCTGATAGTTTATATAAAAATTATCGCGTATTTCAACCATAGTAGAATTGTGTACATTTTAAAAAACGAAATGTATATCGATTTGAATTAAATTAAAAAAAAAGTATATGAAACTTACTCCCGTAAATATTATAGCGCATTTTTATATCTAGTATAAGTGCACTCTTTTTCAACAAAATTAAATCTTGTTGAAAAAGAGCCGTTTAGTCTAGTAGTAGTATTGTTTTATGACAACAGAGTAAATACTATATAATGTTGAAGGCTAAAATAACAAAACCTAGTTAGAACAAAATTATTTGATCCTGTGCATTCGATTTGAATTAAGAATTTGTAAAGGAAACGTTTAGTGGAAAACTGATATCCTAAGTAGGGGATATTCCATGACCTTCCTGAAATCCAGTTTTCACGGCTTCTTTTTTTTTCACTGATGATGACCATGTCTGGTATTCTAGAAGCAATTTTCAAATTATATTCGTGATGTTTTGTAATTTTTATTCTATTATTTGTTAAATCTAACTTAAAAACCCATCGTGTATAACATTAAAAATATAACCAGGATTACGAATTTTAATTTTTTTTAATTTTTTATTTAAAAAAAATAAATAAACATAGATGAAGTGATATCTTAGAATTCTGAACCTGATAAGAAGTTGTAACATTCTTATGAAGTAGATACCAAACAAGTGCTCAATTAAAGTAAACTCTCTTAGTCAGATATTGACTTATTAATCTGTTGATTTGTTAAAAACTCTTACGATTATTAAGATTGTGTCACAGAAAGTATTTGATCTTTAGGTGAACTCTAAACTTTTCTATATATTTAAACATTTTATAGTTCTATAGAAGTGAGGAAAATATATACTATAGTGCCTTAACTATTTGAAATGTTTGAGTATTACTGAAGAGTATTACATTAAAGTGAAACAAACCAAAACATAGTAGAATTTTGTTAGTTAAAATATTTGGGTATGAATCGCGAAACTTTGCTATCGTGATAAAAAAAAATCTTTATTTAACAACAGAAATAAAACTGTTCAAGGGGGACTTCTATAGCCCAAGGGTGAGGCTCGAGACCTACTTATGTGAAATATCTAACCTATATAAATAAAGTCTAACATTGTTTGACAAAGTGAAATATTTGCTTTATATTTTTGTCTCACTTACTGAATAACGAAATATTAAATTTCCTGAAAATATCCCTTGTGAGGTTTGTTCTTTTATCCGGTAATAATATAATGTTTTTTGTTTAAAGTTTTATGTTTTGTTCGGAAAAGCTAACGAATAGAAAAACTGCATCAAATTCGTTACCACTTTCAATAAATTTAGTCAACTTGGCAAATTCTTGGAAAAACGCAAAGGAAATTTTTATACCAAAAGCTGGCAGGAAGGAATACAGTACAGCGAAAGCCTTTCAACCAATTAGTCTTTCGACAAAATCGAAAAGGCGCTTGAGGACCGTGAAATTGCCTTAAGAGTTGCCTTAAGAGTCCCAGATGTGGAGGGAGCTTTTGACAACACGCCTTTTAGATCCCTGGTAAAGGGCCTTATGTGTAAACAAACAGACCCGACCACTGTGAAATCGGTAGAATCAATGCTCTCAAACAGAAGGGCAACTATTGCCCTCAATGATACGACTGTGAGGTTGGAGTTTGCGTCCACCAGAGGGTGCCCTCAGGGGGGCATTCTATCGCCGCTCTTGTGGACGCTGGTGGTGGATGAGTTGCTGCACAGTATGGCTGAACTCCGATATGAATGCAGGGGTGCGCAGACGACCTTGTCATTGTCGTACGTGGGTTCAGCCAAGTGACTGTCTCTGACATCATGTAGCGAGCTCTGAGCCTGGTTGCAAGCTGGTGTGTAGAAAATGAGCTATCCATCAATGCGGATAAAATGATGATTGTTCTATTTACAAATAAGAGGCGTCTGGACGGTACGAGATGCTCAGTCCTCAATGGGAAAGTGATCCCATTCTCCCATGAGGTCAAATATTCGAAGGCGTAACCTCAGACCAAAGACTAAAATGGAATATTCACATTGATAACACTATAATCAAGGCTAAGATGGCCTTGGGAGTGTGTGGTAGGATGGCGTGTGGTAGGGGGGGCCTTTATCCCAAGAATACTTTTACGTCGATCTACCATCTCTCGACTTACATGTCAACAGGGTGGCTAGGGGTAGTATTCTCAGAGTATAGTAGAGTAGATGTCGAGCAGGTTGAGGACCTTTAATAGGACTATTTATATCAACTCGGATAGTCAGGCGGCACTAAAGGCCCTAAACTCGAATACTATCACGTCGAGACTGGTGATTGACTGCCTGACGAAACTGAACACACTGGAATGCAAAAACAGAGTGGTTCCAAGATGGGTCCCGGGCCACGAGGGCCATATCGGCAACGAGATTGCTGTCGAGCTGATTCGGGCAGGAGCGGAGAGCAAAACATACGGTCCAGAACCAATATGTGGGGTTCCAAACAGCATAGCTCGTATGACCCTAAATAACCTCACTAGGTGTGAGGCTATAAGGCGTTGGGAGGAGATCCCTGGCCTCAAGTATTCCAAAGCCCTCATCAAACCTTTTAATGCAAAAGTAGCTAAGGAGGGCATTGTTCTGAGCAGGAATAAGCTACGCATCATATCTAGAACGCTTATAGGGCACTGTTGTCGGAATAAGCACGTAGCGGCCCCTCAAATTAGAGGATGGAAAAGTGTGCAGGTGTTGCCACGAGGCGGATGAAACCGCTATCCATCTTCTATGCGAGTGCGCTACCTCAAAGTGGCAGACCTATGACAGTGAACTGTAGGAGGTGGCGATCACAATAGATCTTTTAGGTCGCAGTGATACTTGGCTCTCTTAGCCCTGCACAGTCGCGTACATAGTATAAATAATAAAATACTTAGTACATAGTTAAAATAATAAAATACTTATTGGATTTAACACAAAAAGCCTTTAGCAACGTATTTGAAAGCATTGATACTGAAAGCGAAACTACAGTGCTATTGGAGCAAAATTATAATAAACATGAGAGAAACCGAGATTAGCTTCGTGATATTGGTGCCTTTGATGAGAGCGTAATAGAAAAGCTCACACTTTCAGCTTTATACAAATATGCTAAACGTACTGATCAGTTACATAACCATGAAATAAAACCAAATAAACAAATAAAACAAAGTATATAGTTACTTACGATATATATATACAAGGTTATTTGTAATTAGTTGAGCACCTTTTGCAGGCAGCCCCTCTACATCAATCCTAACAACATTTGTTCTACGACTTTTTAAAATAAATAGTTTTAAAAATTTAGTTTTTCCCATACAAAATTTATTCATTGCCTCTAAACGTGCATTAAACTTGAGCAAAGAGAGGCCACGCAACTTGTCAAAATATGTGCCAAGGCCACGTGCATCGGGGCGCGGGGTGGCGGGGTGACGCAGCGGCGGCTATGCACGTTAGAACTTGATCATTTTCTAAGGTATAATAAAAAAAAACATCGTTTTCCACTTTTATTTATTAAAATATTTTCTACAATAGTCGAAACACATATTTTTGTATAATATCACTTTTACAAAATATGCATTTATTATCTAATTACAATATTTACACTTATTAAAAAGGAATAAATTAATTGAAATATTGTCTAACTGTTTAAGAATCTAATGAAAAAACAAAATCTCCAATAGACGTTGTCCACAAGTTGAATGTCTCAATATTTTTATTTGGTTTATGAAATAAGGGCACTGTAACTTTTTCTGATCCTGCAAATATTTACGTTATTATTAAAAAGTTTCCCACCTAGTAATAAGAACTACTTTTCTATGTTTAGAAAATTTGTAATACTTACTATCTATCTATACTATCACTAACTATACTATCACTGTAGTAATTTAAGAATACTTTGAATATACAAAGTATTAAAATTAAAATAGTAACAGTATTTAAAATGGCTCCATCTTGTGATCCCAATCATAAACTTCATTCAGATATCCGACAAAATAAATATTAAGAAACACCAGGAGGAATAATAGGAAGTTTATTTAAATTATAAGTTTAATATTTGAGGTTATTTTTTTTAAGTTATAACACCATGCTCTGTCCATGGTGTTAAAACTTTGAATAAAGTTTTTTTTCGAGATCCAAAGATGGAGCTATTTTAAATATTGTTATTTAATATTTTGCAGTGATGTTTTTTAATTAATGGTAACACTAATTCTCCAAAATTATTGTAATTTGACATTATTATTTTTGTTATTTGATAATTACGAATAGTGTGTACCTACGGATAACAGTATTGCAATGCCGTATACTTATACAAGTATCGAGTACACCGAGATGGTACGAGTGTTAGCTAGGTGTGGTGACAATGTGCGCAAAACCTGCTATTGAATATTCCGGTCGTGGTTGGTGAACAGTTAATTTTTAGGTGTGGTCTTTGTGTTGGATGCAAAGGGGACTACTTAGAACGGTATGTGCGTGATGTCCAACGCCATCCGCGAGATTTTAATTTAAGAGGTAATTTGGTAGTAGGTAGGTATCGCGAAGTTCTTTGGTCTTAGCAAACTTACTTCTTTAAATTCATAAATTGAGGTGAAATGTAACAATCTGAATAAATTGTAAGATGTTATTAATTTCCTAGTAAATTTAATTTCAATTTGACCGGCTAAGAAAAAAGCGCGGGGAAGTTATGTAGGTATTGTGCATTCGGGTATAAAATTGTTTAATTGAAAATAATAAAACTATCTTAGACACAATATTCTTACAATATTATTCGAAATAAAACAAAAAAAAAGTTATAATAGTATTAGGTGCGTGGTACGTTACAAATTTCGTGCAGCGCTAGACTGCCGCGACCTATACTTTAGACTGCTTACAAAATACAGAGTAATAAATAATCGAGGGAGCTAAAATTTTTTTGTTTCGTTTATTCTGAGTTATTTCTCAAGATTTTTTAAAAATCGTAGAACAAATGTTGTTGGGATTGATGTAGAGAGGCTGCCTGCAAAAGGTGCTCAACTAATTAAAAATAACCCTGTATATATTTAATATACACACTTACATAAATATTTAGATATGCACACATACACACGCATATACATATGTATACATTTTAGTTTAATGTATAAATAATATTAAGAAATACAAATCAGAGGGTTTTCTTAGGTAGGTATCTGTCCGATACCTATACGGAAAATACGAGTACGCGTCCCCGGCATCTTCGAGCGTCTACAACCACTTCCCACCACCGTCCATGGCTGTAGACTCCAGTACATGTATTTATTTATTAGTATCATGTGTTATCTTATATTTAACTTAAATTTATTCACTTTTGATGGTATGTATATGTATATTTATGACTTATTTAACTTAGCCAGTATTATTAGTATATTTTGGTACGTATTTCATATAAAATTATTACTATCATGAAGTATTATTGTTTATACCTTCCTGGCCTAATGGCCCAATACCTGTCTTTCTATTATTCCCGTTTGCCTTTACCCCCCATTCCCATATCTTTCCCAAGAGTGTTGCAAGAAGCGACTTAGGGATAATCGCTTAGATAGAGACTGTTGCTGTTTGTACACACAGTTAGTCCACCCTAGTATACAACTTCGGCTCGTGCGCTATACCTTGTCTAGGGAAACCTGTGCAATGAGGCTTATACGCGGACACCTCCCGTAATGTGTACAAAGCCTAGTCCGGTGAAGACGGCAACCCAAAGCTGATAAGTAAACGGGATTGGCAGAATCGGCGGGCTAGCAAGGCCTGGTGGACGACTTAGGGCGGCGCTAGAGGGCGACAGTTAGCGTCGGCCAGACACTGCATCCGAACCTTCCTCTGATTGTAACGTTATACTGTTCCATCGGGTAAAGGGGGCAAGGACAAGAGGGTGCTCCTGTGTCTGCGCACACACTTGAGCACCAAAATATCTCCTGCGCAAATGACTGTTTCTGAATTCTGGACTCCGAGTGATACAAAGACCTATGGCGATGGACAGAGGTAGAGAGGTCTGGTTGTGATGCCAACTGGGCTTTGTAGGATGTCTGCACATAGGCGGTTCAGGGAGAGTGGTCGCTTCTGCGCTGCAATGGGCTAACAGCGTGGATTCGGCAGCACCCTGAACGACGAAGCAGCCCTATTTAGGGAGGCACTGCTTCCCCCGCTCAGCCAGGGAGGGGACTAGAAAAGGTGTCCCAAAAAACGCTTAGCCCACACCCATTCAGAAGTAGCAACCGCGGCTGCTTTTGCATCACCCAATACGCGGTCGAAAGAAGCATAATAAACGAAAAACCATAAAATCCAAAACAATGACTTTCGGCGCATGGAACGCACCCTCCTTGATCGCGACAGCAATCAATGCCCAGAACGCAAAACCGCTATAGTAGCCCGAGAACTACACCGCTATGGTGTAGATATCGGTGCTCTGAGTGAGACTCACTTACCCGACGAAGGGGAACTGGTGGAAAATGGCGGCGGGTACACTTTTTATTGGAAAGGCACCCCTGCGGCCGAACCCAGGCGTTCTGGTGTCGGATTTGCGATCAAAACCAGTATAGCTAATAAGCTGGAGGAGTGTCCTGTTCACATCTCGGACCGCGTAACTTCCTTGAGACTGCATTTAGACAATGACAACATCATGAATGTAATCAGCGTATATTCGCCAACAATGGATAGAGATGATGAGGTCAAGGACAAATTTTATGGAGAAGTCGCGCAGTTTCTCTCTAAGATACGTCCTAGAGAAAAGATAATTATACTTGGCGACTTTAACGCTCGCGTCGGGCGTGACTTCGAAGCTTGGCCTAGGGTTCTTGGCAGACATGGTGTTGGTAACATGAATAGTAATGGGCAACTGTTACTGTCCCTTTGTGCTCAATTTGAACTAGCAATTACCAATACTACGTTTAGACTTCCCGCTAAGTATAAAACCACTTGGATGCACCCTCGATCAAAGCACTGGCATTTGCTCGATTATGCCATTGTCAGACAGAGGGACATCTCACAAGTGAAGATTACTCGGACTATGAGAGGTGCTTACTGCTGGAGCGATCACAAGCTCGTATTGACCAAACTCATGATCAATCTCCATCCTCCCCGCAGATCTCGAGGAGACCAACCTAAGCGGTTGGATCTGGACAAGCTCCAACATAAAGAGAGCCAGGAGATATATACACAAATGATCAATGACACGGTTCGGACAATGGATACTAAGAGTGGTGACCCTCTTACTCTCTGGCAAACACTCTCGCTAGGATTACTCGACGCCGCCTCAAGGATGCTGGGTATAAAACGTAGTAGACTTGAAGACTGGTTTGACGAAAGCGATGAGATGCTGACGGAAGCAATCAGAAAGCACCGTAAACTCTTGCATCAGGACCGTGGCGTACAAACTGAAAGAGTCAAGTGCAGTTGCACCGAGTTGCGAAAAGTGGTACGGAAAGCCAAAGCCACCTGGTGGAAAACGAAGGCTGTTCATATTCAGTGGCTCTCTGATTCAAATCAGTTGGGCGAATTTTACTACGCCGTTCGCAAACTTGTTGGTACGACATACCACAACAATGTGCCATTAAAGTCACAAAACGGCACGGAGCTACTTTCAAACAAGTTAGATATTCTAAATCGATGGGGAGAGCATTTTAAGGACTTACTTAATGTCAACCGATCTGTAGACATGCAGTACATTAGTGCTATGACATCTCTCCCCATCGCTTACGAACTAGACGATCAACTGACTTTGAGTGAGGTTTCTGCCGCCATACGGCAACAGAAAAACAAAAAAGCGACCGGCATAGACAATATTCCGGGTGAGCTTCTCAAGTATGGTGGAAGTGAGTTACATGCTACTATATGGAATTTGTTCGTGCGTATGTGGGAGGAAGAACGAGTGCCAACTGAATTTAATTGAAAATCTCTCGAATCTGCTCCCTGTACAAGAACAAAGGCGACCGTTCCGATTGTAACTCGTACAGAGGTATCTCACTTCTGTCCTCACCAGGGAAAGTTTTGCTAGGATTTTACTCAATCGCCTAATGTCCTTGTAAGAAAACATATTGCCGGAAACACAGTTTGGTTTCCGACCAGATAGAGGCACCTGCGAGGCCATTTTTTCCGTCCGTCAGCTACAGGAAAAAAGTAGAGAACAAAGTCAGCCACTGTACCTCTGCTTTGTTGACCTTGAAAAAGCCTTCGACAGCGTGCCTCGCGAAGCCATGTGGATGGTGCTGACGAAACTTGGGTGCACAAATAAGTTTATAAAGCTAGTGCGACTCTTGCATGATCATATGCAATGTTGTGTCAGTGTGAAGGGCGAAGTCTCAGAGTACTTCGGTGTCAGCTGTGGCGTCAAACAAGGATGCGTACTGGCGCCAACTCTGTTTGCTCTTTACTTTGCAGTCGTAGTCCGAGAGTCTCTTCAATATCTGTCCGAAGGCATCCGTATTCGTTTTCGCTCCAGCGGCGGTGTTTTCAAATTGGCTAGACTTAAAGCTTACACCAAAGTGTCTCACGCTACTGTTACTGAGGTGATATACGCAGACGACTTATGCTTTGTGGCGGAATCCTCAGATGGTCTACAGCGGCTTATGACGAATCTTGATGAGACATGTCAACGTTTTGGCCTGAAAATAAATGTGAAAAAGACAGAGGTGATGGCCTGTAACACATCAACCGTACCCGTTGACATAAAGCTTGGTCACGATTCGCTTAGACAGACAGACAAGTTTAAATATTTGAGGAGCACCATTACATCCAAGTGCCACCTTGACGATGAATTAAGCAGCAGAATTGGAGCCGCCGCTGCAGTCTTTGGGAAACTTCGCGTTAAGGTGTTCCGGTCGCACGACATAAAACTCGCTACAAAAGTAGCTGTATACATGGCAATTGTTCTGCCGAATCTCCTTTATTCCTCTGAAACATGGTGTCTGTATCGTAAACATATCCGCACATTAGACAGATTTCATATTAACTGCCTCCGCACCATATTAAACATCTATTGGTCAGACAAGCAGTTTTGTATATAAAAGTGTTCAGAGCATAGAGCTCTGATAGTCACTGTAAGTACAATCTATGTTATTTTGAAATTAATTTAATTAAACATTGCTGTAAAAATAATTAACCTATTTTATTTACTAGAACTGTCTTCCCTATAATTGTCTCATTAAAATAGTAGGCATTTAAACTTGTTAATAAGTCATAAAAGTATACTCTATATGTTAACATAATTATAGTTATTGTTTTAATTATAGCAGAACCGATGTCTACTATACGGTCAGAAATTCTACCCTATTTTTTATTATTATCTTAAATAAATCTTCTTCTTCTTTAAATAAATCTTAAATTTAATTTATTTAAAATAAAATTTTTATACATAAAAAAAAAAATACACATTCTATTATTGTAAGATTTCGTATTTAGTTTTTATTCATTGCAACATTACCAAATACATTTTATAAAGCAATGGTTATATTATATATTATTATTTATATATGGAACATTAATAAAGGTTAGGTGTGTGTCATTACAAGTAATTCCGTTATTTTATTGCAGATGTGTTTTGTACCTCCCAAATTAAAGGCTTAAAATTATTAAGAGACAAAGTTTATAGAAGATTGAATATACGCTTACACTATGAATATAAACTTTTTCTGATTGTCAAGACTTTTATGATTCTATTAGTTATTCAAAAGAGACAAGCTTTTCTCTTCACTCTTCACAATTTCTTCACCCACATACCAATATAGACTGAAATTATTATGAAAATAACGAGCTCACTAATGGCGTGTTGAAATTCATTTAATCACCAAATGTCGTGAAAATGAGGATTTTATGCCTTTGTTTGTTTGTTGTCCCTTCATTTATTAGAATTTTTCTATTTTAGAATTACATAACTTAAACAAACCTAATTTATTTTGTACATTAAAAATAATACACATAATATATTTCGGAATTGTATTATTTTTAACCATTTTAAAAAGATAAGAACCATCAAACCCATTAGTGCTCTGATATCTGAACTATTGCCTATAACTAGCCTAAAATTAAAGAACTGACACAATAAAATGAAAGTAGGGAACATCCAACAAAGAATCAACTTAATTATTTATCATAAAAATGAGTGTCGAATTAAAAAAAAATCAATGGAAATATCAATAACAAATTAAAATATAAGTAGAAATAATTATAAGAACAATTATTATTAGTGAAAATAATGTGTAGGTGCTTACGAACTTTCCGAGCGGTTGCTTTAAAAAATCTGAGCATTCCAAAAACCCTAAACGTCGGCAACGCTCATCGCGTTAACAACTTTTTCGAAACGTATTCGAAAACGTATTCGAAAATAAATAATTTGATTACTATTACAACTGACAGTTATGACGATTTATGAAAATTTTAGACTAATTTATTAATAACTAAAATTGAAATAAGTGTAATAAAATAAGGGGGTTAAACTAACTAATCTTCGAGTCAAAATGTAATCTATTTACATTTTACCTTATGTTATTTACACATAATAAAATGTAATACTAAGCGAAGGTCCTATTTGCAGAACATTATTAATTTAGACAATAGTAAAATCACACTACAGTAATTATTTAACTTCATCCGTAAACAAACATAGCGAAATACAACAACAAAGCCATGTTGATATTTAATTACCCTAATTTAAATTAATATTGTTATCAAAATACGAATAAAGTGATTACAATTATTATTAAATGATTAACGTAAATCCCAGATTAGGCTAGATTCGTTCTTTCATTTATTCCAGAAAATCACCGTAATGACTTATATACGTTTCAATATTTTGAACTTCCAATAAAAACATATTAAAACTTTAAGTGCTCTTTTACATTGTTATTAAAGTTTTAAAAGTCCTTGAATTGAATAATAAATGTGATAATATTTTTTGTTACTAATAAATCAGTCCTAACTTGAAAATTAATTATCTACGGCAGATAGAGGTACTGTGAGATCAAAATGGAATATTATTTGTTTCGTATCAATATCCGGAATCCAGCTTGAGTCAAGCACCCACCTTTCTACCGGAAGTCAGCTTTAATTACCTCTCTATAAGTGGCGCCCTCTATTCTATTATGAAACTTAACTTTGAATGTTCAGCAGATGAGAGTTCTTCATTATAGCGTCATTTTTCACGCCGTGTACAAGTCAGCATTGTAAAATCTAGTGAAAAATATTTAAAGTTTATGTAAAAAGTGTTTTATACCTCCCTGTAAAAAATGGAGAATCAAGATGTAATCGAAGATTCAAGCTCTCGAAAACGCGGTCGTTCTCCATCACCGAATTCAGGCAGCGAAGATAGCGTTTCGTCGGATAGCCGAGATTCAAGCCCATGCAGACGTAAGGCAAGGAAAGATACGCAAACCGTGAGTTACGCACATTTTGAATTTTTATCTCAACAAGTTGCTTTTTTAACAAACCTTATTACAAACAGTAATACAAATATGGTTTCAAATTGTAACAGTGATAAAATAATACCAAACGATCTTAATTTACGGTGCCCGGATAATGAAACAAAAAATCAGCTTAATATTTTATCAGATGTGAGTACTACTGTTAAAGACCCTATTTTTTCAAAAGCTAATTATAAATACCTTCAAAAACTATCGGAATTACAACGTTTTAATTGGGATGATTGGTATGCTATTAGATTTTCGGATGCACAAAAGAAATATTTGTAGTGGGGCTATCGGTTTAAGTTCAACAACAAATACACAGAATCCATACTAGCTTTTGCAGATGATCTCGCGATACTGACACGTAATCCGAAACAATGTCAGGTACTTTTAAATGTAGTTGAGGATTTCTGTACGTGGACGGGCGGATTGAGGACAAAACCAAGTAAATGTTTTAGTCTGTGTCTGGGTAGACGGAATACCAAATATACCTCTTACGATCCGGGTCTTATAATAGGCGGTCAGTGCGTTAGTACGGTTACGGAAGCAGCTCCGTTTAAATTTTTAGGTAAAAAAATCGATTACCAAGGCCGTACTCCATCGTTGGATGTAATAGTCGATAGCTTTTTAAACGATCTCAAAAAGGTAGACAACCAATAAGTAACGTCAAAAAAGCTTGGATTTACGATAATTATTTAACATCACGTCTAAATTGGCCTTTCCTCGTGTATGATATAAATAAAACCCTTTTGTCAAAGTTAGATGCAAGCGTCATAAAGACATTGAAGTTATGGCTCGGGTTAGCGCACTCAGCGGACTCTTCAACCTTATTTAGAGACCGTAACAACTTTGGATTAAAATTAAAGAAACCATCGGAGCTCTATAAACATCTAAGAGTTACCAAAAGACATATCATCGGAAAATCTAAAGATGATACTGTAACTTCTCTCCCAAAAGACAAAGTTGCCTCAGAGCTCGAGTCACGACTTCAATTCCATAAAAAGTTTATGATAGGTGCTCAAACAAATAAAGTAGGGCTAGGATCAAGTAGGAAAGTTCAAGACATAGACATAACAAAATCTTTTATTCGACAAGACGAAAACGATATTTACCGACTTCACGCGATGAGCCTAGAAATTCAAAACGAATGGGTGACCATAGGAGATTTTTGTATTCCACTAGCTTTGAAGTGGCGCACCTTAATTTATGATTGGTCCCCAGCATTATTAAAATTCTATCTTAATGCATTCCAAATGACTCTCCCAGATCAAAGTAATTTAGTAAGATGGGGCAAAGCCACCGAAAAGTCTTGCAACATCTGTGGGGAGGCAATAGGAACCGCGAAACACCTATTAGTAGGGTGTAGGGTACTTCTAGATAAAGGTCAATACTCGCGTCGCCACGACAAGGTATTAGAAATTATACGGGAAGCGGTTAGTCTTTCAGTAGCAAGAGCGCGGAAGGGTATAACAACCACCGAACGATCTATAGAATTCGTAAAAGAAGGCTCCTCCAAAAAATCAAAAGCGAAGCCTTATTCAATATTAGGCGCGGCTCCTGATTGGATTCTCATGATGGACACGTATGAAAAGCATTACAAAATCCCTGGGGATGTTGGTGTTTCGTCATCCAGACCGGACTTATTCCTGTATTCGAAACATCTGAGGCGCGTGATACTTGTGGAGCTTACTGTTCCTTGGGAAACAAACATCCCAAGGGATCACACATTCAAGCTCAATAAATATTACGAACTAACCAACGAACTGATCAGGAATAAATTTATAGTTAGTTTGTACGCGGTAGAAGTGGGAGCGAGAGGTATAACAGCAAAATCTCTCTATAGCCTACTTAAAGATCTTGGCCTTTCTAGAACAAGCATCGGTTCATTTCTAGAACGTACTTCAAAGGCGGCATTAGTAGGTTCTTTCCAAATTTGGTTAGGTAGGGAGAGGAGTGTGGAGGGTGAAGGTGAGCGTTTTTGCGCATAATAAAGGGGCCCCTTAAACCTACTCCTGGGTCGCAAGTCCCAGGCACTGCTTGCACTTCTCTCCTTGCAACGCGATGGGCCCGGCACCCGCACGGTGAATCCATGGATTGCTAAGAAGCTTCGTCTCTCGTCTTACCCCCGGTTTCGTGGAACTTTCTGTTAATGACGAATTTAAGCGGTTTGAGGCAGCAATGTTAAAGGATGACCCTCGTTCTTATTTGTTAGAACGTTCTTTCGCAGGGTTAACGAACACATTGCTTAACCAAAAGGATGAACTGCAAAAAACATTACAATTATTAGTTAACTAGGCAAACGATTTAAAAGAATCTTTGACTCCGAATGCTTTATTTGACAAAATTGAATCATTATTTTCGAAAGATTCCGGCTATAGTAAAGTCACTGATGATTTATTACAAATAGTGTACGGTAGACGTGCGGATTTTATTTATGTGCGGCGAGAGGCCTTATTTAGACAGATACCAGAGGAATATCATCGCGTTGTTTTTTACAAGATACCTCCTAGTTTGGAATTTCTTTTTGATGTGGATTCTATACAAAACTACCTACAAAAGATTGGAGGGATTAATAAATTAACAGAATCATTAAAATTTCATCCTCAAGTAAAGTCTAAAAATATACATAGCATAAATATAAAGCCTTCATCTAGTAAAGGAGATAATATTTTTTTTCGTCAAAACAACTTTCCAATAAGAGGAAAACACGTCCCAAGCTCTTCAAACCAAGCCAGATCAAAATCGCACAATAATCGCGAGAAACCAAAATCAAAAAAATCTCAGTCGTTTAAAAATAAACGTCGCGAATGACTCGAGGACATTTTGAGGCGGCTGTCTAAAGCAATTTCAATGTGTCTGGAGCAATTTTGGTGCACCAGAAAAGATTTGCAAATTACTGAATGGAGTACGAATCCCATTTTTTCTAAAGCCGCCTCTAATTTATCCAAATCAAATGATTATGCAACTTTACAGAACCAAGACTACATCGGAGATGACTTCACAGATCCAAAACATGATAAATTCAGGAGTCCTCGAACATGCAGAATCAAATCCCAGTTAGCTATCAAAGTTCTTCTTAGTACCCAAACCAGACGGAACCTTTCGTCCAATTTTCAACCTCAAGCGACTGAACAGGCTTGTAATGACAAAAGCCTTTCATCTCTTCAGCCATTTTCGGGTGCCAACATTTTTACAAAACGAAGACTGGATGGCCAAATTCGATCTAAGCCAAGCTTATTTTCACCTTCCGGTAGCACAACCACATTGAAAGTTTTTAAGACTAAATTATCATCACGATCCAAGCAAACAACAATTGCTTCAAATGACATGTTTGCCTTTTGGCCTTGCATCAGCACCGAAAACCTTTGCCTCAGTCACCAATTCGGTAGCGGAACTATTACGAAGTCATGCATTCGATGCGTAGTGTACTTGGACGATTTTCTCTTGGCCAACCAATCAAAATCGCAACTAGAAGACGATTTAGCGATGTCGATAAAAATAATTCAAGTGCTAGGTTGGATGATAAATTATTCCAAGTCTGTTTTAGCCCCGACTCAATGCCTCGAGTTTCTCGGCATAACCTGGGACACAAAACGCAACGCAAAGTCCTTGTCGGGTCAGAAGTGCTTAACGCTACGCAAAGCTCTTCTGCTTCAGCTCAAGCAAGCAAAGTGGTCCCTCAAACAATACCAAACGATAATGGAGAGACTCAATTTTGCGACATTTGTAACTCGGAGAGTTCGACTTCACTGTCGGACGCTGCAGTACTACAGCAGACAGTTGCCGAAATCTCTTCCCCACAAACTAGTAACTATTCCGCAGCCAGTTCGATCGGAAATGGAGTGGGGGTTAAAAAATAGGCGGTTCAATGCCAATACACGTAGAAGAAGTTACCTTTTGACAACAGATGCATCGGATATTGGCTGGGGTGCACAGATCGGCGACATAAACATACGGGGTTCCTGGACAAAACAGCAGCTCCCATGGCACGCCAACAAAAAAGAAATGTTCGCCGTGTTTGCAGCTATTCTATTGCAAAATGCTCGGATACTTCTACACACCGACAACCGAACGGTAGTATCGTATATAAACAAAGAAGGGGGGACAAGGTCGATGAAGCTGCTAAAACTAACTCGACAGCTGCTCAAATTGTTGGACGAACTGAACGTTCACTTAATAGCTCAGTACTTTCCGGGCAGATACAACATCGAAGTCGATGCACTATCACGTCGAAGGACTTGTCCCGAATGGCACTTGAAAACGGAAGCTACGTCAAAAATATTCGAAATGTGGGGAGTACCAGAAATAGACCTTTTTGCATCGAAAACCGCTTATGTAGTACCGAATCATGTAACGATAGACAGGCAGGATCAAGAAGCTCATCACTACAACGCATTTTGTCACCAGTGGACTTACAATCTAGGTTGATTGTTTCCGCCACCAAATCTGATTCCCAGGATACTCTGTCATTTAAACCAAGCCAGCGGGTATTGGGTATAAGGTGGAAAAAGTGGTGTGAGAAAAATTCAATTAATTATAAATATCCTAACGCGGATCAAGTAGCTCGATACCTTGCTCATTTACACTGTGATATAGGTCTTGCTTACAGAACTATTTTAGTCCACAAATCTGTTATTTCAACGTTTACTCACTTAAATAATAATAACATCGATTTACCATCTAATTTATTTATAAAACATATTCTAAAAGCGATATCTGTTTCACGGGTGAAACCATTAAAACCACCTATTTGGAATCCAAAAACGCTCCTTGAATATATGAGTGCTCACAGCCCTGACGAAAATAGCCTCTACCAAGTCTCAAGATATGCCGCCACACTTTTATTACTTGCTTCAGGTCGTAGAGTTCACGATCTCACTTTTTTACGAATAGATAATCAAAGCTTAATAGATGAAGGGAATGCGGTGATATTATGGCCAGCGTTCGGTTCTAAAACTGACAACACCAATTACAGATAATCTGGATGGCGGCTTAAACATCATCCAGATAAAAATTTGAATAAAAAGGTTATTAGTTCTGAGTTTAAAACGAAGACAAAATATTAATCATCTGTTTATTACAGCCAGGGGAGCGGTAAAACTAGCATCTAGAACTATGATTGGTGGATGGATTAAAACTCTTTTAAATGAATCTGGAATAAATGCCACTCCAGGTTCGGTACGATCAGCAGTATCTTCAGTTAATTTTGTAGAAAAAAATTCCATAGATCAAATCCTTGCAACTAGTAATTGGAAAATGATTCACACCTTCCAAAATTACTATCAAAGGGAATTAATGGATTATAACCCGCAAGATCAAAATACTTCTGTGTCATTGTCTCATTACTTTGAAGCTATTTAATAGTGTACAATTCAAAATGAATAAAACATATTCAAATATCTAAATGATTGTTACTAAAGTCATTAAAATATAATTGTAAAATAATATTACTTTTATTAATTAATCAAAGACCTAAAAGTTTTCTTTACTTCCTGCTATTCTAACACATTATAGCGTCAGAAACTTCTACAACACCAGGTGATAACAAACACGTCACTCAAGATGGATTCCGGATATTGATACGAAACAAATAATAGAGAGTTTTACCTTAAAATAAAACTTACCTATTATTTTTTCATCAATATCCGGAATCCAGGTAAGGGCTACCTGGTGCATCATGAGCTACAATAATGAAGAACTCTCATCTGCTGAACATTCAAAGTTAAGTTTCATAATAGAATAGAGGGCGCCACTTATAGAGAGGTAATTAAAGCTGACTTCCGGTAGAAAGGTGGGCGCTTGACTCAAGATGGATTCCGGATATTGATGAAAAAATAATAGGTAAGTTTTATTTTAAGGTAAAACTCTCTATTAGGCCGCCTTGCTTACGATAAATAACGACATCAAAATAATAAAATAATATGTAAGTAAAACTATGACACTAAGAAAACTTTCTAACTGTGAAATATGTAAGATCTTCTACTATTGCAATAAATTCAAGCCCCTAGATTGTAGGACGTAATTCGCAGTCTATTAGGGACTATGACAGAGATATGATTTAAGTGTGTCAATTTGTAAGATATACTTTACAAAATATCGATTTCGTAAATACTAACATATACTTTACAAAAATATCGTTTCAGTTATTTATAAGTCAATTTTATTATATTAACTTAAAAGATGCTTAATAATAAGTCTTGTATATTACAAAAACTGTGGTTTATGTAAAAAACTCTGTAAGAAGTTTATATTACTAAATTTCATTTTTATCCACTGTCGTCTGAATCAGCTATTAGGTACATTAATAATATGTCAAACTTGTCTCTTAGATAATGACTCGTATCAAAAGGTAACGTATTTGCTCGTTTTATATATTGTTTATTAAAAGGTTTTGACGAGAGTGAAACTTTAAGACAAAATAAAATAGAAGTAAAACACTTGAAATAAATATTACGAAATGTGCTGTATAATGACAGACCAAAATGAACTCAATAGGATAAAATTGTTGGTAGATATAGAAATGTCAAATAACAAACAAGAGAGATTTATGAAGGATAGAAAAGATAGTGGAGAATAGGTAAAAGAGAAAGGGTTCAAATAGTTTCGAATCAATTTAAGTCTATTTGAAAAAAATATTCCGTAATTCAATTGCAATGAAGGTTATTATGAGTACATACATACCTACTTTATATGTATATATTTATTTCATAGAATTAAATAAAAAAAATCAGAGAAAAATAAATGCCAGTGCTAATAGGGTCTTTTAAAGTACTTTTCCTAGATTGATGGAATAAATACCATCGCATTTAAATCTTAAGTAGTTTTTATAACAAATTGAAAAAAAATATAGGAGGATAATGGAACCATCGTTTTTTTATTATTAGAATAATTCATTTACTTTTACTGAACCTAATAAGATAATACGGTAATAATTTTGACAGTTATAAAACGTTATACAGTATACATATATGTATACAGGGTTATTTGTAATTAGTTGAGCACCTTTTGCAGGCAGCCCCTCTACATCAATCCTAACAACATTTGTTCTACGACTTTTTAAAATTAATAGTTTTAAAAATTTAGTTTTTCTCATACAAAATTTATTTATTGCCTCTAAACGTGCATTAAACTTGCGCAAAGAGAGGCCACGCAACTTGTCAAAATATGTGCCAAGGCCATGTGCCTCGGGGCGCGGGGGGCGGGGTGACGCAGCGGCGGCTATGCACGTTAGAACTTAAATAAAACAATAAGTTACTTACGAATTTCTTTAAGATGGCGCGTAACAGAAAAACGTCATAATTTTCATTAATATTAATTAATTAAAACGTAAGAAGTGAATCGAATGTTTCTGACGTATAATATTCTCATAGAAGAAACACATAAGTACCATAAAAACAGACAAATGTACACAATCCACTTTAAAAATAATAACTTTAGGCTTCTTAACATGTTGGATCGTCACTATATCACAAATAAAATTATTCTTCATCATGGTTTCTGCTGTTTCGAGTTGTTGTTCGTTCTAGGTATAGCAAAACAGACCTTGTAAAGAACAGGACCCCAATGCTCCATTTCTCAGCCAAAACTCGTATTTCTTTTCATTCTTACTTCTTCTATTTCAGACAATCAATGTATTTTAAAAATATTATAAATTATATTTCATAATTTCTTCTTCATGTTATAATCTTGAATTTATTTATTAGTTTTAATAGCAAGTCCATAAAATCGTATTGTCCAGTATGTAATTACAATTCATAATTTAATTATAAAACTAAATGTAAATTGTGTTTTGTAATCCACATACTTGTCATTTTGATTATTTAGTATTTCCATAGCAACATGGTGTAAAAGAGATGAAGCTATACGAAAAAAGCTGGCGCGCGCATTTAATAGTTTCTGACTTTCGCTAGCCTGCCGCGACCTACACTTTAGACTGCTTACAAAGTACAGAGTAATAAATAATCGAGGGAGCAAAAATTTTTTTTGTTCGTTTATTCTGAGTTTTTTATCAAGATTTTTTAAAAGTCGTAGAACAAATGTTGTTGGGATTGATGTAGAGAGGCTGCCTGCAAAAGGTGCTCAACTAATTAAAAATAACCCTGTATATGCCTTAACTAACACTGTTAATTATTTTTTACTTGAATATATATAATGGCATTGTTAGGTGATGGTAGTTATTAAAATATATAGCAAAGAAAAGTTTAGGTTTAATGATTAGTTTTCACCTCGTGTTTCAGCGCAAATGTTGACTGAGATTCATTATCTTCTTATGTCTACATCTAGCCATCTTAAGTTGCATCGTTATTACGGTTTCCAAGTAAATGTTTTGATTTGATATCACATTTTCAGTGTAATGAAGAGCCAATTTTAGCGATCAATCAGGACTTAACAGATTAAATAGAAAAATGTGGTATTTTTACTAATTTGAGTTTTTTTGTGTCTTAAATGGAATTGTACTTGTCAGTGAAACAAGTTTAATGATATTTAAGAACCTTACATATTTATATATATTTAGAGTCGTAAGACTCTTTGCTATAATTACATAATAACGTAAAAAAGATGTTTATGATCGAAAATTTCAATATATCATTAATGATAGAAAGTAAAAAATGAGATAATAATCTTCAAATTATCAAAACGATACGCTAGCCCAATTAGTAGAGCCACAAAAACGTATTTCAGATCGCGGGTTCGAATCCCTGCTCGTATCAATTTATTTTTAGTTCTAAATGTATTTTTAAACATGTATATATATTATAAAATATAAGATGCACATATATTATAAAATATATATATTGCGCAAGCTCTTTAAATAAATAAACGATGTTCAAATTTTTAAGTAATTAAATTATAAGGTAATTTATTTTTTAATGTGTAAGCAGGCTAGATGATGGAAGTACTTAAAAGAAAAAAAATTGTGTTAACACAAATCTTGATTCTTTGTGCGAAATAATTATTAAAATGGTCGTGGAGAAAAAACACTAACGACGACAGAACAACTGATGGTTGTCATTATCTTCTCCAGAGAGCTTCTGAGCTTAATAAATTGTTCTGTAGAAAGAGCTTGCTGCACTTGGATTCTGTTGAAAGCTTTGATATGTCAATGAATCAATGACCAATGTGCTTCGAAAAAATAAATTGTTTTGTTTGGTTTTGTGTTGTTTTAGGTTTACAGGGTAACAATGAAATTCTGACTATTTTGTCTGTTTTCCAGATTGAATTGAGACTGTTATCTCATCCTCACCGAGCAATCTCTTCCGTGTGTTCTCCACCCTATATTCGTGTGACATTCAGATGCGACCGGGCATTACTGGCACAACTGAAAACCATTAAATCAATCACCGTCCATTGTTTTCTTATGAAAATTAAATTATTTAAAGATGTTTAACAGATATGTTAACGATTTAAGACACTATGAAATTTAAGATACAATGAAAATAAAGTTTAATTTTTTTTTCGAGAATTCGGACCAATATTTCGGATTTTAACAAATAATATGTTTTGTATTTACAAAAACGAAACAAAAACTATTATTGTATATAAAACTAACCTCCATTTTTAAGGCCACCAAACAACCAACGGTCGACCTCATCGCCTGAGTGGGACGCCCCGTATATAATACTAACCTAGCATACTGACTTCTTAAAAACTTTTTTACTTACATAAGCTAACTTTGACCCTTAAAAATT
Organism: Napeogenes sylphis; assembly: GCA_959347405.1. Lineage (NCBI taxonomy): Eukaryota > Metazoa > Arthropoda > Insecta > Lepidoptera > Nymphalidae > Napeogenes > Napeogenes sylphis. The sequence goes on along the minus strand of OY365788.1, from coordinate 19,129,116 downwards.
TTTATTCAGATAAGACGAGCAAATTTTTCAGTTCTGATATATGCCTTTGCAACACGAAGGTAAGCAAACCAAAGTTTTAATCAACACTTATTTCAGCATGACATTTTTTGCCATAATCTTATGCAGTTCGAGACTTATAAATATTTGTAGGTAGAAAATTAGATACAAGTGGTGTTTCTAAATAAATATTTTTTTGCCTTATGTATAAAAAATTATTTTAAAAACTCGGTGTTTCAAATAAAAACAGGGGAATTGAAAAAGTTCTCATTTTCTTGAAGCGGTTGAAAATACATAAATTTAATTTAAAATTAATATATAATAAGCATTCATAAAATAGTATCTACGTAGTGATGGTTCTTTTTTCCTATCTGTCAGTTAATATTGACATATTAATATAAAATAATTAAAAAAACATAGACTGGAAAAAAGGAGCAAAGACTGAGTATAGTAATGTAAAATAATTTAAGAAACATTGTTGCAACAACCCAAATAATCGCAATCTTATTCCAGCATTTCCAGGAGAATATATTTTCAAACAAATAAAAGATGAAAGAGAAAACCGGTTTACTAAACGTAGATTAGTTTTTTTATAAATAAAATAGAAGATTTAATTATGGGATAAATACAAAATTGGTAATGGTAATACTGCTAAGATGTATTATTATAATTACAGATAATTTTTTAATCGCAACTATTTACATGTCTATTAAAATAGTTTCAGGACACAATCTGTACATGAACCTAGAGTTGGTACGTTGTAAGTTTGTTCATGACTTTTTCTCATTGCAATAGTTAATAATTTTGTGTTGGTATATATCTGTTTGTATCTTTTTATTTTAAGATAGATTATAATAATTAACAAGTCCTTACAAAATAATTTGATTATTAGGGGATTATTATACAATTTGTGTATTGTGTCTAGTGATATTATTAAGAAAAATTATATCTGTGCAAGTTATGTAGGTAAAAATCTTGATTTATAACTCAGATCTGACAAAATGTGAAAAAGTTTTACATATGCATTGTTAAGCAATCCTGTTAGTAGAACCCAACCCTTATGTCTGCTTCAACCGTGAAATGGTCTCTTAACAGACCAATATTGAACTATGATTAAATGCATTAGAGGCAAGCAATTACTATTTGACATATCCTAATCTAAAATATCGAATATAGTTGACCAGCGACAAAGTTTTGCATAAATTGGAAATAAAATATTTACTATAGGAAAATATTTAAGGTAGTTTTCTTGTTGTTGACTCCAGTAAACAATAAATACAAATTTATATAAATAAAGAATGAAAAATAAACTGACACGGGCAGGCATTCGAACCCGCGATTACTGGGAAACCGTCCCGTCGCTCTACCAACTGAGCTACCGTGTCGCTGTACGTCTCGGTGAATTAAGCATTAGCAAACTTAGACTGCTTAGAGGTTAGATGGATGTGCTAGCATCTATCCGGTTACCGACTATTTTTTAGGTTAGGCTTGCGGCTGGATCGCCTCCTCCTGCCTCCCGATAGGTGGTCGGGCCTCTTTTCCATGGAAATACCTCTTTTCCACGGGAAACAACGTGAATCAGAAGAAACGCCAAGCTACACTCATTTTACCGGATGCGATAACTTTATAGTAGGTGATACTTTGACAATGTTGTAATAAATGGGCAGACACGAGAGGGCAGATTTGCATATGTTTGTTGATTATTTAATTCATCAGAAGTAGTTAAGTTTTATGGTTATGTAGTACTATTGCGTATTCTATTTTATAATAATATTTTATAATAGTATTTTCATAATCTTCACTTTTTTATACCAACTAGGTTAACTACTCCACACACGACCTGATCTATGCTTTGTATAATACAAGTAGCTGTCCCGGTGTAAAGAACTGTCGGACCTTCGCAAGAACGGCTAGCTTTCCTGTATAGTATTGAGGTGATTTAAATCAGCCTATAATTGGCAGGATCGGCTTTTCTTTGGGCTTGGTCTCTTTGTAGGAAGAAATGTATTTACTGTACAAATGTATTTATTAAGCTGTAATTAGTTTTTAGTTTTTTATCTTTAGGTTTATTTCAATAGATTGACTACATTACTTTATCATGTAAGTAATTTAATCTGCACGTGTATAATTTTTTTTTTGGGCTTGGCACTGACTTCTAACTTTTCAGTAGTGGTATTTTATTAAAATTATAATTTTCAGTTATATTATGTGTTTTCGTGTCGTTGTTTTTGTATTTTTTTAAGTCGATTATTTTTTTTATATTTTTTCTTTTGTTTATTTGACCTTTTGTTCATTTTACACAGAAAAAATACAATCACACTTACTATCCCAGTCTTTGATGTAAAGAATAAAACTCCTACCCAAAGAAAAAATTAAACAAATCCAGACCTGGCCGCGGGTAAAAGCAAAAACAAATAAATAACGTTATATCGAAATAATAACAAAAAGAAATAAATAACATTGTGTAACAACTTGAATAATTCAGAAAAAAATAATACCTACCTTCGTCTAGCTCAGATAGAGTCGATAAATTATTAGGTTATCCTTGAAGTAAAAAAACTATACATCTCAAAATATTATATTTTTAATTCAAACAAGAGCAATGTTCGTAGTATTCGCAATATTTAGAGAAACCTTACTTAAACCCATTGGCAAAACATTTCAGAGTTCATAATTTATAGCCTATTCTATTTTATAACATTACAATGTTATAATCCAAAATTTGATTTCTTAAGAGCTCCGTAATTTGTTGGCATTATTCAGAATAATATTCAAGTCCCCTAAGAAAACAGCAATTACTTATTATTATTAGAAGCTATAAAGCTTTAACTTCAGTAAGGCTATAAAAAGTGTATTATCTTTTTCTCTTTCGTATTTATTTTTAGAACAGTTTTGTATCTTAGAAAAATATAGAGTATAGTAATGAAATCATATTCTCATGTATGTTACAATGTGCCCTAAGTGGCTTTATATATAATGTTATATAAAGCCTACATCAATATGTTTATTATCAATACCTTACATTTATTTCATCGTAAAGCATGTTATACTTATTTTTATACAATAGTATTTTTTTCAGAATCTTAGTTTCTTTAGTATATTTATTAGAACATAGTATTATTTCTTTAGTATATTTATTAGAAGTCTTTATTTCTTTAGTTGATTATAAAGCGTTAACTCTCGTTTGTGAAATGAATCTTAAAACTTATGTCCAAAAGTGGTTTATATGCAAAAACAAATAATATGAATTAAATTTCAAATATTTTAAAAGCGTAATATCAAATTCAATTAACTCTTCAACATGATAATATATTTCCTGCTTATTATATCTTTATCGGAGACCTTTATGAAAGTAATAATATAATTCTTATTTTTATAGGAGAGTATATACAGTTGCAGTTGGTTAAGTTTTAAAAGCACACAAGGGGAAGTATTCGTATTTTTTAATCTTTCTCATTTCAAGTAATGATAAGCACGTTCAGTAGAATAGAGATTTAATCGAGGAGAATAAACTAACATTTTTTTAAGTGCTCATGGACCATTACTTCGTTATGTAGATTTTATTAAGAATATCGCAATTACAAGTTTTTCGCCAAATAAAAATACGCTTATCTTATCATAGTTCGATGAAACTTAAACTTAAACAAAAAAAATATATATTGTACATTGATTTTTATAACAACAGAATTTTACCTTTTTTTTCCTAAACAAAATTAATTAGATTTAATTAGCAGCATTAAGGATTTTGCAGGAAACAATATGCAAGTCATTTATGTTTCAAATTATGTTCATCAAAGGATACCAACACAGTTCAGTTTTTAGACAAAATTCCAGAAAAATCTGTCACAGTCTTTAAGATAAAAACTTCCTTAACCATTCCTGAGATATTTTTAAAAACTCAATTCTCGTGTCTTGTCTTTGTGATCTCTGCGTTAATATTTCCTATAATTATGGCATTAGTAAGATTATTATTATAATATCTATATTATAGCTTATAGCGTGTTTATTATTATAATTTTAGCTTGTTGTCTAAGCCAATATATATGAAATAAACCATTAAAAGTTGTGTGCCTCCATATTTCTTACACCCAAAAATTTTTAATTCAAGAATTTTTCCTCTTTTAATATTTTTAAGTTCATACAGTAAATACAGTAAGTATTTTTCTTTATTATTGTTTTATTTTTATTCAATTAAAATGTAATTGCGTTTTCTAACCATTCTGTTGATTGGCAAGATCGTGTCATTTGAAAAAAAATCCAATTATTGAAACATTTTTTTTTGTATGTCTATACTGTTAGCCCTATTGGCTATTACAGCGTCACCAGGGGAGCAATTTTGAACCAAGTCGTATAAAACATTCACAAAAAATATATCTTTACTTTAAACATTTGCTTATTTTTTATAATTGATATTTAAAAATATTTAAAGTAACAGAACTTTTACCTTAATACTCGCTATAAGTATAAATTAGTAAATTTATAAAATAGAAAACTTAAGAATATATTATATTATACATAAAAGGTCTAAAATTAATAAACTTTTTGAAAGATCATTCAGTCTTCCTAATTTAAGAAATGAGACTGTTCACAAAAGTTTTCTCAACCATGAAACTTTATTGAGGATTTTACATTTTATTAAATCATTTATTATCACTGAAACGGATAAAATTACCTAGTCTTTTGAGAATCCAATGTTTTAAATTAAGTTTCTAAGTAGTTTAATATAGATCGTCATTCATGTTCTTAGAACAAATAATAATTATAACTGACATCTATTTCTGTAGTGTTTTTGTTAAAATCTATTTAGGTACATATAAAATTTAATATAATAATGAGAAATGTGTAAATTCAAAACCTTTGTTCACATCTCTTATAATAATATATACAATAATATATAACTGCCCCGTTGGTCGAGTGGTTAGCGCAGACGCCTAACGTGTCACGGCGCAATTGGGCTCGGGTTCGATTCCCGGCGGAGACAGGCATTTATGTGATGAACATAGATGTCTGTGTTTCTGGGTTTGGTCGTTTATTATATATATTCGGTTAGATCAATGTGTGTAATTTGTCCTGATATTATTATTATTATTATACAATACAATAAAACCCCAAGATGACAAACCTGTTTTACACTAGAATTTATAGAAATATAACTCGAAGTCACCTCGACTTATATTTAACTGCTACAGCTCGTAATAATTCCCGAAAGTATGATGTTAGTTTATTCAGGGACATTGTTATTAAGAAAAATGGATGAAATTATCACAGGGTTAATTTATAAATTCATTACGTACCGCTATGAAAGCTACCGATGGCGAAATAACCACACAATACAATTATTTTAAACACTATTAAGAACACAACTATTTTTAAGTTTTAGCTACGACTTCAATATATATGTATGTAAGTATAAGTTGTAATAAGATTACCGCAAGATAACCTTTCTAAAATAAATAAATTTATTTTCTAGTATATATTAGGTACTTATGGCTAATCCCTAAGTCTGTTATTTAAGCTTGTTTTCTAATTCGAAACTGCATAATAGTACTAAAATTTGATACTATATCCAACTATTTAAGCAATCTGCAAAGTATATTTAGCAACGTAAACTCGATTTTCTCTCAAGTGACAACTAAACTAACTAACTAGCCAACTAACTTAGAGGAATGAAATCGTGTTAGTTGAATTGAAAACAAGCAAATTACGGTTAGAAACCTGTTATTACTTCGTTGTTCTTTTTCAAAAATAGATATTTGTAAAAGAAAATCGTTAACTAATTTGCAAATATTTAAAAGATATTTGTTAGCCATAATATAAAATATGTATTTATTTAACACATATTTAAAATAACGAGAATTGTATACCCTTGTATTTCTTTAACATTGGCTCTTCAAGTCAATGTTTTCATTTATTTAAATGTACAAAAAAGAACTATATAATATATATGTCGCAGCGTCAGTATTTAAGAACCATCTTCAGCTTTATACGTTAATCAAATATTTAGAATTAAACAATAAGTCACTCAACAACACATTGGAAATGTCAAGCAGTATGCTTCGGTGTGGTTGATGCAGCGTGGTGACAGGACAATTGATTGACAGCAGTTGATGTCATCTGACAGATTATATGTCACTTGAATTAGTAGCTTCGAATGTCCTCCGCATTTTTTTGGACGGAACGCGAGCGGAAGCCGTTGATTTTCGAACGTAAAAGTCAAGTCACACCGTTGCTTTCAATTCAGCGCATTTCCAATTCTAATATGGATTTGTTCGTGTGATACTTCTGTATTCTGTGCTGTAAAGTGGTTAAACAGACTGATTAAAGAGACTATTATTTCGAGTCTACCTTCACCATCCAGATAATGAGGGGCCAGAGTTACCTTTGTTATATAAATATTTATTGCACTTATTTATACTCCCGTCACCGTATATATTTGTTCTTACATCAATAACTTAGTTCTTTGTCTGCAATCGCTCAGACAGGTTGGGTTAGTGTTATTGCGAAATTATATATAATTAATAAAATAAAATGGAAATTGCTTGATATGTACACACATTTTGATTTAGATTATACATTGACGTAACTATATTATTTATAAATCGTAAGATAATATTAAAAAAGTCTATAATGTTATGCAACGTACGTCCAATACCTCGAATTTAAGATCAACTCAGTTACCATTTGTGAAATACGATGGTAACTAATGAAATACAGATAATAAACACAGAGGTATCACAAATAAATAAAGATGCCAAATACAATTCCATTACAATATATTATATATCTTGGATATGACGATAGTGAAAGTACTTTTAATTTTATAGGTATTTTAATTCTTTAAGTGAACCAATCATACAGCGTATGTCGTCTCATGCTTTATCTGATCGACCCGAAGGGCGGGTTGCCACACTGACAAAAATGTTAAACTATTGTCTACAAATTGAATGATAAAACAAATTATTAAAACCTAGAATTAAATGTTGTTAATATGATTAAAATGAATTGTCCTTGTAAAAACTATGAACGTTGGATAAACTTTATACAGCAATTTTTAAATATTTTCTTTATAACTTTTAGTAGAAAGAAGTGACATTTTCTAATAATATGTAATATTTAAATCTTTTTTTTTTTCTATTTCTTAGAAGAACATCTTACGATTTCAATAGGATTTTATGTATTCCTTAGGTGTCAAGGGAAAATGCTTCAAAAGAATCCATTAGTATTGGCATAATATTTCCCTGAATAGCTTCATTAAATCCCTGAATCATTTATCAATGTAATTAGAATTACGTAATTATTTTTGCAAATTAACTATTTGTTTTTGTACTTACGACTATTTTTTTTTTTTTTGAAACAGAATACATATAGGATATACTTATTTTAATATATATATATTTTATAAAGTTTCTGCTTGTTTAAAAATGAAATCTTTTCCACCAGACCTTGATAGGAGGGGGTGAAAAGCTGTGACACCATGAGAGGCACCCATACAGAGTCTTATTATTAATCTACATGGAAAATTAATGTTCTTGTACTTGGTTTTTTAAAGATACAGATTTAACTATTTGGTATCTATCTTCATATTTTTTTAATATTCTTCTGTCTTGTGTAAGATTTCGTCTAAAAACATCGTTGTGTTATTTGACAGTTGTAATCCCACCATATTTTTATCTAGTTAAGTTTCTTTTTACCGTTACATATATTCAAAATGTAACACTTTCTAATTTTATTAGTGTCTCATTCTTGTTCTCTATTTTTTTTAATTAGTAAATAGAGACCGCAAATTTAATGATCAGAAAAAGTTTATAAATGTTTATTAAATCTTCTATGTACTTTGTTTTTTTTAAGCCGCTACTAATTAACTTTAATTTAAATCTATAACGAGTGCCTGGTAAAAACCTTTTACCATAATATAGTTACTAAAATAACAAAACTACTAATCAAACAAAATATTCACAATTATTTCATAGTACTATAATAAAATAGGCTTATAGTTTTATTTTATAATATTTAAAATTAATATTTGTATTTAACAATAATGAACCAGTTACAAATTCATACGTTTGTTATTTTGTAACTGTTCTGTAAATTTGTTATTTTTTGTAAAAATAACTTCTCTTAAACTGACTTCAATTAAGTCAACAATTGCTTGAAGCTGCGCTCGGTTTCTCATATGCATATTCTAAATTTGCCACAATAGCACTGTGGTTTCGCTTTTAACATCACTGCTCCAATTCCTATTCAATGCTTTCAAAATGTGGCTATAGGGTTTTAGTACAAAATACCACGTGTAATAAAATCATACCAAACCATATTTTATCCCAGATTGCTCACAGAGACTTTCACATTATCATATTGGTACTTTAACCGAACCTTATAGAATTAATAAAATTATAGTTTATTGTTATATATTTCATTTGTGAATTGTTTTTAAAGATTTAAACTGTACCTCAGAAAAACTGTTCAGACTGAAATGAAAAAAAAAAATACATTTGGTAACAATTCTCTATATATACAGATATATATGGTTGTTGCCCTTAACCATTCATCCGAACGAAATAAATTTTAATAAGTTTTTGTTTACCTATTTACCAAAAGTGCCCCGTTGTAACTAGGCAGCACAAAAATCTTAAGTAAGAATGGGTATAGTATTTTAAACAAGCAGTCGTTTAATACAATATAATATTTTATTTACAAATACAATGTTTCGTTCGTATTATGCAATTTTGTGAGTTTATGTGTACTACACGTGTGCAGGGTAATCTTCGGAACTAATACGTTTACATATTTTTGTTACCAAATCTAAAGATACGTTATCACAAATGGACATGGGGTTTATACCATAGCCTTAAATGCTTATAGCCAAAATCTTGATCGTAACGATTAAGGTCTCTATTGGAGTTACAACAATTTTCCTATATCATTAAAATAAAGTTCCTTTTAAGAATATAGTATTGGAAAATGGTGAAAATTCCTTTTAAAGAAAGTGGATAATACGGGTAGTTCAGAAGTTATGTTCCGAACGTGTAAAGCCCATCTGTAGTCCATATGAATGGACGCGCGTATGGGTATTCTATAAAGTATAACAGAATTTATATTTAACTGAATACCCACTCGGCAAAGTGTAACAAAGTTATAAATAATACTATTTAGTATATATTTACTGTGAACCAGTAATTGTGAAAAAATATGTACATGATTTAGTATTATTTACATGATTTAGACCTTTATGCGCGTGTGCATTATTAACATAACAAATGATTAATGTAATATGTTTGTTTATTTGAATTTTTTTTTCGGGGAGAACAGACTCATTTTACCAATAGATATTGAATGTTCAACCCAAGTATAAAGTTCATTAACAAATTAGTGGAGTTATATTGCTAAAGACTCATAAAGTCACATATTCTTGAACTCTCTACCGATGGGAAATCATGATATTGCGTTATTACAACGTTTTCTTAAATGCATTTTGATATTTATCTTATGTCAAAGAAACAGATGAAGATAATTATATTTATAGAAACGACATTTCTTCTAATGACAACTTTTAATTATGAAATCGTTTTAACTTTTCATCGTTTCTCTGCTTAAAATGATTTATTTATCTAATTATATTTTCTTATGATTTTATAGAACACTGATATTACTACTACAGAATACCTAAAATTCTGGGTAAATTATTACAGTTGTAAATTTTAAAATCTTAATTAATTTGACCTTTAAATAATTCGTATATACTATAACATATTTAGTATTACACTTACTATAATATATTTAATAAAATAGCCTAAAAATGTATAATAGAAAGATATAGATAAGTAACAACAAATAGTTTTTTACAGTTTTATTCGTAAAAGACAATCCTTTTTTACATAATGTCTATTAAGTTACGACCACATTTAGTATTCCAATAGATACTAACATTTCTTGCATGTGATAGAAAACAGTTTGGAGACTGTAACCTAAACAATCTTCAAGACCGTCTTCAATGTAATTGAATAAATCAATCTCTGTCGGTTTCGCTTCGACATTTTCACGAGAACCCTTCGTTCTACCACGTTTTGAAACTAGACCAAGCATTAAACCAAGCACAAGTGAAAAATAAATTTTGAGATCAAAAGATAATACTGGTTTATAAAGCGTTATTCTAATTAAATTAATTATAGATTTCCTCGTTTCATAATAATATCAGGAATCCATTTTTTTTTGTATAAATTGATGACATGTTGGTCTAGCGGTTATTGAACTTGACTCCTAAGCTTCAAGTAGTGGGTTCAACATCCATACGGGAGATTTGCTTGTGTGCTTCTCAGAATGTTCGATGAATCTCCGAGGCTGGATATACTTTGAATGCTTTATTTATATGCACGTTTTTATTAAATCAGACAACCTGTATATTTATTTACGTACATATAAATCTATTTACTACTTACATCACATTATAATCATATTAAAAAGTTTTTCCTTAACTTCTCCTTTCTAGAATATAAAGTATTTTAATAAGTTTTAGTATAAAGTATTTTAGTAATTCTCACTTATGTGTTTTATCTCCATGTTGAACGAATGAACAGTGATCGGATTTTTTTGTTTGCAAACAGTTTCACGAAGTACATTTTAATCGTAATGATATAGGACTGACAATTATTTTTTTGAAATGCCAGAAAAATAAAAAAAAATAAAAAATGGGACTAAAGTTAATTTAATGTTTATACATAACTAGCTGACCCGGCAAACGTTGTTTTGCCATATAAATAATTTCTATGTACTTTCTAGTGCCGACAGAAAATAACTAACCTATTTTAAGTGTGTAAGGATGTGGTATATGCACGAAATAGGTGTGTAATGCTGTGAACGATAAGGGAATATAGAAATAACAAACGCCAAGCACTATATTTATTAATAATTCATTATAATTTATTTCTGTAATATATATATACGTATCATTATTCGATAAGAACGGCAACACTATCAAAAAATATCAGTCTCTTAATGCTACAGCGTGAACAATATTTTTTGTTAGCCCATCTTTAGCTAACACAAACAAACTTGATGGTTTACCCACTCGAGAGCATGCCACGTATAATTGTCCGTGTGAAAAACATGGCGTGCTTAAATCTAAGCCACAAACCGACATCGTTTGGCCTTGGGATTTATTGATGGTCATGGCAAATGCCAATCGAATTGGAAACTGAACACGTTTTAATTGAATTGGCACATCCCTAGGTATTATAGGAATCCGTGGTATTAATATGTTTTCACCTCGGAACTTTCCATTTAAAATGCTAGCTTCGATGACGTTCTTCATTAATTTTCGAATGACCAATCGCGTACCGTTGCACAGCCGTGGTGGGTTCAAATTGCGAAGCATGATAATCGGAGATCCAACCTTTAATTGTAAATTATGCGGTGGCACGCCTGGCAAATCCAGTGAGTTCAAAAACTCTGTCGGAAAATTTACAGTTTCGCTCGCATCACAAACTGTGTCAATAGATTTATATGATTCCAAGTTCCCTGGCAATAACTGTTGTATCTTCAGATTCAAATTGTCAACGTCTACATTTTTTGCCGCTAAAATTGCTCTTTCTGCAAGCCACTCATGATTTAAGTACTGTGTGTGTACATCAGGAAATATTTTTTCAATGAGAGTGTCTTGCGAGTCAACGATTGTGCAAAAATCTGTCGGTAATTTTACGCATTCAGTCTCATCTATAGTTACTTTTCCATCACCGATATCTAGGAGTTGTTTTGAGAATGTTTCAGCGGATGGATCTTGAAGCATTTGAACGCGCATATTTACTTTCAGCTGTACTTTTTCAACATTACGCCACAGTGTAGATGATTTTAAGCAAGCATTAATCTCATCAGCGTATGTTGAACGTGGAATGACGGGAAGTGTTTGCCTGAAATCACCTGAAAGGACTAACAGAGTGCTGCCAAATAGTTTGTCGTTGTTTTTGATATCTTTTAAAGTCCTGTTCAACGTCTCAAGTGAATGTTTGTGCGCCATAGTACATTCATCCCAGATGATAATTTTACGTTGTTTCAGCACGGTGGCCATGGACGATTGTTTTTTTATGTTGCACACTCCGTCAGCATTATATTGAATATTTAATGGCAGCTTAAATACTGAATGAGCTGTTCTGCCTCCATCCAATAAAGTTGCAGCAATGCCTGACGATGCAACGGCCAATGCGATGCCATTATTTGATCGTATTTCAGCAAGAATTAGCGAAATAAGGAATGATTTTCCAGTTCCACCTGGTGCATCCAAAAAGAAGAATCCACCTTGTCCTGCTGAAACAGCGAGCATAATGCGGTCGTAAATGATTTTTTGTTCCTCATTCATTAATGGGACAATGCGAGTAACAATCGCCGCCATTTCTACAGTGTTGTACTGCATTTCACGATTCATTTCCGTGTTCATGAAATCAGATACAGCTCGATCTGGCGAATTCATACCGAAATGACTGAGTGATAAATTAGCAATTATAATTCAGAGATCTTCAATAGCAATCAATGCTCGTGTACGATGTTGATGCAATATATCATCAGTCATTGAATCTTTGTGATTATTCCACAATATCTGTGCTCGAGCTGGAAAACATGTAGTTAATACTATAGCGAATAGTAGACGAATTTGTATTGCTGTACAATTCAATGCTGCTTCAGCAAACATACATTCCCACTGGTTGTCGTCTTCCAGCAAGCCGAGTGCAAGGCACGCATCTTTATACGTTGAATACTGTTGCCCATTCACTTTCCGTATATCTTGAAATGACAATGGGCCAGTAACATTAACCAACAACAATCGAAGATAAAAGCATTCAGTTTGCTTTGGATTGACTGTAAATACTCGCCCCAAAGCGTTTGATTTAAACAAATTGGGACATGCATCATCTGGGGAGCCTTGCTTGCGGGGCATCCATTTTTTTGTTTGAGCCCATGTGAAATAGCATGGTACTTGTGAATAGAGTAACGTTCGTGCAAAGGCACCAAAATCATCCGCACGATTACACAATTCGAAAAATTCAGTGAGTGTAGTTTTAGGTGGATTTACAGTACGATCAATTGCTGTCTCGTTCGTGAAAAATACACGCTGGCCGTTTTCGAGATGGACGGCTAACTGAACAACTGCTGGATCCCGTTCATGAATCGGGAAACCAAAGATACGCCAAGCAGCTTCATTGGAGCTGATGTACCGACCAATTTGATAAAGTGTTATTTCATCGTTTTTATTCACTGGTTGAGCATTCACGTTAGTATTTTCCACTCTAAACACAGCCATATCACTGCCTTTATGGACATACTTGCAAATGTATTTGATGCTCTTCATAGAACTGCAGAACTCAACATGAATATGAGCATTGTATGTCTTGCTCAACAGAGGTGAATATGGTACCAACCAACGATTATCAATGTCAATGTCTGTGTTGTTGATGTTTTTAATAAATGATCGTCCGCCATTATCGGGACTTCTTCGACGATATATTGGATATCCGTCGACATTTGTGATCGTATCGTTCGTGAAATCTTTAGGGAAATTTTTAGTGCATTTTCCATCTGCCATGCAAGGCGATGTACGATTAAGAGTACCGCATGGACCATGAATCATGTTCGCTGTAACAATATCAAACAGCAGTTGGTCAGTAGACGGATCTGGAAGTTCTGCAGAAATGATACTATCGATTTCTTCAGGACGGATTTTATCGATTAACCAAACCAAATTGTGAGCATGAGGTAATCCTCGCTTTTGCCACTCAACTGAATACAGCCAGCAACGTGTGCGGCCGAATACATGTAATTTAGTAATGAAACTTATTAAAGACTTCAACTTTTGTTTGAACACACGTGCTCCAACGTCATGACGATGGATTGAATTTTGGCCAGGCAATAGCAAAGATTCAATCTCTGGCCATTTTGGATTACACGTAAACGTGATAAATAAACACGGTCATCCATATTCGCGCACGAAAGTCAGAGCATCCTGTATATATGGACTGCCCACATACGATGATGGTAGAATGACAGAGTTACCAATTTCGGCAGCGTCAGCGTTGTTGTTAATAGCGTCCCGCGAGTGAATGTACTCTTCCGCACGCAGCTTGAGTTGATTATATCGTAAATATCGTAGTCGTTCGCCTTCTATCTTGGCGTACATGTCGACCATGAATTGTTGACAAAGCTCGCGACATCGTAGAATGACGTTGTCCCGGCCGCGTCGAATCATCAATCGGTACGCATAATAATCTTTCGAGCTAACGTTCTTGTTTGTTTCGGCTCCTGTAATAATATATTTTTAAATATTAGATTAAATCAATTACGATAAATAATTTAATTTTTTTTTAAATCAGTAATCAAGTTTAAAATGAATGAAGTACCTGATACGGGATCGCGTTGTTTGATATTTATGCAGTATCCGTCTTGTCCCTTCCAGAACATTAGCGGATATTGGAGAGCATCATATGAACGATGTGTATCAGCAATGAACTGAAGATTATTACTCCTTCTACGAACCACAATTTCTCTTGCGCCTGTACAATCGCCAACCATGATTCCCGCAACGTCGTCAACAACAGGTGCATTAAATCTACGAATATGCTATCCAGCTGGTGTTTTATCAGGATTAATGACAATAGCGTGGTTATCGTTTTGTAATTTATGCATGTGTGATTTGAATATTTTCAACAATTCATTGTGCTCATTCAGTAAAGCGTCCAGTTCGCTCACGATGCGTTTGGCAAAAAATTAATCAAGGTTGTTATAGTCACAACGTGCATTCACACGATTGGCAAGTGCGCTTCCGGAATCCTCGCCGCCCATAAAGTAGATTTGTAAAAATTTATGTGCTTCGTTTGGCATTGGCAGTAATCAGCCTATTTTATGATAAACTCGGCCTCTAATTTTAAATGTAGAATTGTATTGTTGACCAAGTGAATTAGTATTTGGAACTATTTCTGTTGCTCCGAACGATGTCATTTGAAAGCATGAATTGAATGTTCGAATGGACTTCAAGAACACGTTAGAATCTGGATCCGTGCCGATAAGTAAACCGTTCAATGGTTCCGGTGGTGTTTCAATGTCGGGTAGTTGAAATGTTTGAAAATATCTTTATACATGTATAGTCATGTTAAGCTAATTTAAATTTATATAAATATATATATATATATTTTTTTTGTCTGTCCATACTGTTAGCCCTGTTGGCTATTACAGCGTCACCGGGGGAGCGGGTGGGTCAGGAGACCCGCCCTTAAAAGGGGGGACCAGATGGACCCCCATGAGGAACAACGTCCCGAGGGCGTCTCAGATTGAGACACGGACCTCGGCTCGGGGCGTCGTTAGTCAGGAGGGAAGCTAAGGAAATTTGGACACTAACGTCTTCCGACGGCAGAACGCCGGAGCAAATATAAATATAGAATGAAAAATAAACCGATACGGGCAGGGATTCGAACCCGCGACCTCTGGGAAACCGTCCCGTCGCTCTACCAATTGGGCTACTGTATCGCTATTCGTCTCGGTGAATTAAGCATTCTATATGTTTGAACAACAGAAACAACAACAGAAATAAAACTGTTCAAGGGGGACTTCTATAGCCCAAGGATGATTCTCGGGTCCTACTTATGTTGAAATATCTAATCTATATAAATAAAGCCTAACATCGTTTGACAAAGTGAAATATTTGCTTTATATTTTTGTCTCACTTACTGAATAACGAAATATTAAATTTCCTGAAAATATTCCTTGTGAGGTTTGTTCTTTTATCCGCTAATAATAGAATGTTTTTTGTTTAAAGTTTTATGTTTTGTTCGGTAAAGCTAACGAATAGAAAAACTGCATCAAATTCGTTACCATTTTCAATAAATTTTGTCAAATTGGTAAATTATTGGAAAAACGCAAAGGACATTTTTGTACCAAAAGCTGGCAGGAAGGAATACAGTACAACGAAAGCCTTTCAACCAATTAGTCTTACTTCATTCCTTCTCAAAACGCTGAAAAAAATACTCGATTTACACATCAGAGAAAGTATCCTAAGGGCAAAACCTATCCACCCCTCATAACACGTCTATCGCAAGGGCAGGTCTACGGAAATGTCCTTCTCAACTTGGTCGACAAAATCAAAAAGGCGCCTGAGGACCGTTTAATTGCCTTAAGAGTTTTCCTAGATGTGGAGGGAGCATTTGACAACACTCCTGTTAGATCCCTGGTAAAGGGCCTTATGTGTAAACAAACAAACCCGACCACTGTGAAATGGGTAGAATCAATGTTCTTGAATAGGGGGGCAACTATTACCCTCAATGATACGACTGTGGAGTTTGCGTCCACCGGAGGGTGACTTACATGTCAAGAGGGTGGCTAGGGGTAGTATTTTCAGAGTAAGGTAGAGTACATGTAGATGTCAGGTTGAGGACCTTTAATAGGACCATTTATCAACTCGGATAGTCAGGTGGCACTAAAGTCCTAAACTCGAATACTATCACGTCGAGACTGGCGATTGACTGCCTGACGAAATTGAATACACTGGATTGCAAAAACAGAGTGGTTCTAAGATGGGTCCCGGGCCACGAGGGCCATATCGGAAACGAGATTGCTGACGAGCTGACTGAGCAGGAGCTGAGAGCAAAACATACAGTCCAGAACCAATATGTGGGGTTCCAAAGAGCCTAGCTCGTATGACCCTGAATAACCTCACTAGGTGTGAGGCTATAAGGCGTTGGGAGGAGATCCCTGGCCTCAAGCATTCTAAAGCCCTCATCAAACCTTTTAATGCGAAAGCAGCTAAGGAGGGCATTGGGCTGAGCAGGAATAATCTACGCATCATAACAGGTAGAACGCTTACAGGGCACTGTTGTCTGAATAAGCACGTTGCAGTCCCTCAAATTAGAGGATGGAAAAGTGTGGAGGTATTGCCACGAGGCGGATGAAACCTCTATCCATCTTCTATGCGAGTGCGCTACCTCAGAGTGGCAGACCTATGGCAGTGGCGGTCATAATAGATCTTTTAGGTCGCAGTGATACTTGGCTTTCTTAGCCCTGCACAGTCGCGTACACAGTATAAATAATAAAATACTTTGTACATAGTATAAATAATAAAATACTTATTGGATTTAACACAAACAGCCTTTAGCAACGTATTTGAAAGCATTGATAATGAAAGTGAAACTACAGTGCTATTGTGTCAAAATTATAATACACATGAGAGAAACCGAGATTAGCTTCGTGATATTGGTGCCTTTGATGAGATCGTAATAGAAGCTCGCACTTTCAGCTTTATACAAATATGCTTAACGTACTGATCAGTTACATAGCCATGAAATAAAACCAAACGAACAAGCAAAACAAAGTATATAGTTACTTACGATATATATATATATATATATATATATATATATATATATATATATATATATATATATATATATCCTTAACATTTATCCTTATGTTATTTACACATAATAAAATGTAATACTAAGCGAAGGTCTTATTTACAGAACATTATTAATTTAGATAATATTTTTAAAAAACTTCGTTATTTTTTTTTAAAAACGCATTTAATTTAAAAAACTTCGTTATAACAGATATAACGAAAAATAAATGTACTTTAAATAATATATTACTGACAGAACATAAGCGTTCCACTTTAAACTAATGGATAAGACAAAGCCTAAGTTGTTAAATATTGTCCATCAAAATATACAAGGCTTAGGTGGCAAGGAATTGGAAGTGGAACTCTTTGTTCAAAAATATGACATAAGTTTATTGTGCATTACAGAGCACTGGTTATCAAAGAATAACAATATTATAAATGTAGAAAATTATAAATTGTCAAGTTCGTTCTGTAGAGAGAAAGCTATTCGCGGTGGCTCACTTATCTTAGCTCGTAACGATGTAGTGTTAAAGTCTCGATCAGATATAGTGGCGCTCTCGGTCGAGCGAATTATTGAACTATCCTGCATTGAGCTCAATGAACATATTATTTTGTGCGTGTACCGACCCCCCTCTAGTGACTTTGATGAATTTAAAAACAAAATGGAGGATATTTTAACTAAGCTTTGTCATAAAAACAAGTCCGTGATTGTTTGCGGTGATTTCAATGTAGATATATTACAAGAAAATTCGTCTAGTGTACGTTTATTAAATTTGTTTAAATCTTTTAACTTACTGAACGTCTTTTTTGAACCTACTCGTATTACTAGTATTTCCGCGACTTGTATTGATAATGTGTTCTGTCGCTGTAACATTTATGAAGAAACAGTAATGACAAATTTAAGTTCAGACCACTGTGGTCTAAAATTTTCTCTATTAATTAATCACGAAAGTGAAAAGCCCCAAAAGTTTACTTGTAGACCAATTACAAAAAACCGGGTCCTAACATTTAAGAATACTGTTCAGCAAAAAGTAGGTAAAGTAGACATGAGCGATGATAATCCAAATAATTTATATAATAACATTTTCGGTTTTTTGTTACAAGAATTTAATAATGTTTTTAAGCCAAAAACTATGACTAAATACCTAAAACTTAAATTTAGTGATTGGGCTACCGTGGGAATATATAAAAGTAGAGATAAGTTATATGATTTTTTTTTTTTTTTTTTTTTTTTTTTTTTGTCTGTCTATGCTGTTAGCCCTGTTGGCTATTACAGCGTCACCGGGGGAATGGGTGGGTCAGGAGACCCACCCTTAAAAAGGGGGGGCCAGATGGGCCCCCATGGGGAACGACGTCCCGAGGGCGTCTCAGATTGAGACACGGACCTCGGCTCGGGGCGTCGTTAGTCAGGAGGGAAGCTAAGGAAATTTGGACACTAGCGTCCTCCGACGGCAGAACGCCGGAGCAACGGAGCACTTACTCAGTTGGGACCTCGTCTATACCGGTACAGACGGTGTGTGTCTGTATGTTGTGTGGTGTCAATTATGCCTACGCGTACACGTTATTACCTACTGTGAACGCGTCGTCGGGGTCAACGAGTACCGACTTGGGTCTTCTTTTTCTGACTAAAGTAGTTTTACGTGGTCTATACTCTGCGGCGTCAGCCACCAGTGGGTTCGGGTGTCGCTCAGCACGTTCAAAGTACTTTTGGGAAAGCCCCTTGAAGTACTGAGCGATGGTCGGAAGGTTCAAGTCTCTATGGAGATCGATGTTGCGTACGAACCACGGCGCCCCGGTTGCAATCCGTGTAAACCTGTTCTGAATCACCTGAAGGGGTTTCAGATTAGCGTGCGCAAAAGCGGGACTCGCATAGGACATGACGGAACGTATGCAAGCTTTGTAAAGTGTCACCTTATTGCGAAGGGACATTTTACTCCGCTTGCCTAACAGCGGATATAAACGACCTAATATGTAGGCCGCTCTGCTACGAACGGTCCTAATATGCGCAGTGAAAACTAACTTTCTATCTAACGTTACTCCTAGGTATTTTGCCTCGTCTTTCCAAGGTATCGGTTTATCAAAGAGTTTGATTCGCGGGAGGATCCTTGGGGGGCCCCGTTCGAAGAGCACCGAAACGCTCTTCTCAGGGTTTACCTCGATCCGCCATTTCCGCAGCCAACTCTCAAGGGAGTCGACCGCGGATTGGAGACGTTGGTATATCTCCCAGTGATCCTTAGAGGACGTGTAAAGCGCGGTATCGTCCGCGTACATGGCAAGGTGCACTTTAGATCGCGGTCTAGGAATATCGCTAGCGTAGATGGACAGTTATATGATTTATATAGTGAGAGGCAATGGAATCAAGATCCGGTATTCTTGAATAAAGTTAGGATTTTTTCTAAAATATTTAAGACCGTTTGCATACAAGCTAAGTCGATTTACATAAGAAATAAAATCTTAAACTCAGAAAATAAAATAAAGGCAACTTGGGATGTTTTATCTAGTGTTTCTGGGAAAAATAGGGCTGCTAATGGACCTATTAAGTTAAAAATTGATAATATTGAAATAAATTCAAATTCAACTGTGGCGGCTATTTTTGAGACTTTTTTTTTTTTTTTTTTTTTTTTAACGAAATTCCTTTAACAGTCACGGGTAATTTAAATTCTTCACCACGTGATGCAATCGTCGAATTGACGAATAACGTAAGAGTCAGTAATAAATGTTTTGTTTTTTTTAAACCTGTTACATCATATGAAATTGTTAAAACTTTTAGAAATCTAAATATGAAAAAAAAAAAAAAAAAAAAAAAAAAAAAAAAAAAAAAACCGGTGATCTTTGGGGTATGTCAGTAAAATTACTAATAAGTATTATAAATGATATTGCTCCACAATTATCCTTAATTTTTAACAAATGTATTGAAACCGGTACTTTCCCAGACTTAATGAAAAATAGTAAAGTAGTTCCTTTGTTCAAAAGTGGCGATAGACTAATTCCCGGAAATTATAGACCTATCTCTATTTTACCCACTTTAAGTAAAATTTTCGAAAAAATTATACTAAACCAAATGTCAGAATTTGTTTATAGCAATGAAATCATGCATAGTGAACAATATGGTTTCACCAAAGGCAAATCAACAACTGATGCGGGTGCCGCGCTTCTTAAGCACATTTACGACGCCTGGGAAAAGTCACAGAATGCAATCGGAGTGTTTTGTGATTTATCTAAAGCCTTTGATTGCGTGGACCATCAAACATTACTTTGCAAACTTAATCACTATGGCGTGCGTAATGCTGCGCTTGATCTTATTGCCTCTTACTTGAATCAAAGAGTTCAGACGGTTGATGTAAATAATTGTAAATCGGTTGGATCTCACCTAAAAATGGGTGTTCCACAAGGATCTATTCTAGGCCCTTTCTTATTTTTACTCTATATTAATGATTTGCCCTTTTACGTAAAAGGACTATGTGACATTGTACTTTTTGCTGATGATACCTCACTTATTTTTAAAGTTGATCGTAATAAACCAAATTTTGACAAAGTTAACTGTGCTCTGTCACGTGTTCTTCATTGGTTTGAAATTAATAATTTGGTATTAAATACTAAGAAAACTAAATGCATGGAATTTACACTTCCTAATGTAAAAAGTCGGGATTGTAGTTTATTCCTTAACAATGAAGTGTTAGAACTGACTGACTCGACAACTTTCTTAGGTATAACTTTAGATAAAAAGCTCCAGTGGAACCCCCATCTCTCGACACTCGCAAGCAAACTTAGCTCAGCCGTCTTTGCAATTAAAAAAGTAAGACAATTAACAGACGTTAATACGGCTCGACTCGTTTATTTTAGTTATTTTCATAGTATATTGTCTTACGGTATCTTACTATGGGGCAGCGCTGCCGAAATTAATTCTATATTTATTTTACAAAAACGAGCTATACGGGCTATTTGTAACTTAAAAGCTAGAGACTCCCTAAGGGAAGTTTTTAAAGAAATCGGTATTCTTACGGTCGCTTCTCAATACATTTTTAATAACTTACTATATATACGCCAAAATTTAAATGACTATAAAAAAAACAGCGACAGACATACAATCAATACAAGAAATAAAAATAGGCTCGTAACGCCTAAATTTCGACTTCAAAAAGTTAAGAAATCCTTCATGGGCTTGAGTATACGCATATATAATAAGGTTCCACAAGATATCTTAGATCTTCCTTTTCTTGGTTTCAAATCTAAAATTAAAAGTATATTATTAAATAAATCTTACTATAACATTCAAGAGTTTTTGGTTGATCGAAATGTGTGGAACTTGGGTCATTGTATCATAAATCTGTATTGTATTGCGAATAGCTAGTAATCTCCGCAATTTGTTTTTTGTTGTAAATTAATTTTTGATTTATCGACCTTCTGCATCACACCGATTCCTTAGAAGTCACTACTTGCGGTAGCATCGGGAGTCGGGTTGCCTCCCTCCCTCAAATATGTGCGAAGGGGGTGATGGCTGGCTCTTGTGTTATGCTCGTGAACGGGTGCTGCTTGCGGTGACTGGTTGTGTGGCAGGCCGAAGATTTGTGTGTATATATGTATATATATATCTATATATATATATATATATTTACTGTTATTATTATTTAATTTTCGTTGCCTGAAATCATTGGGCTTCTTTTCCGATTGATTGCGACGGTTCTAGTTGTTCCAAAATTGCATTTAAGCTTATAAAATAAATAAAATTGACTCATTTGCAGGGTTGATGTTATAATTTATAAGTCAAACATTGTTAAATTTTATTTAAAAAGAGCAACTGTTGAGTTTCTGGCCAGCTCTTCTCAGCAGAACAGCATTCCGAGCTGGTGGTAGCTTACTCACATTACTCTGACTATACTGACCAATTTAATGTAATTGATGATTCAAAAGTGCGTGTAAATGCCTACTTGAATAAAGATATTTTGAATTTTGTATTTGAATTTGAATAGTAAAATCACACAACAGTAATTATTTAACTTCATCCGTAAACAAACATAGCGAAATACAACAACAAAGCCATGTTGATATTTAATTATCATAATTTAAATTAATATTGTTATCAAAATACGAATAAAGTGATTACAATTATTATTAAATGATTAACTTAAATCCCAGATTAGGCTAGGTTCGTTCCTTCATTTATTCCTAGCGACTTATATACTGTTCAATATTTTGAACTTCCAATAAAAACACATTAAAACTTTAAGTGCTTTTTTACATTGTTATTAAAGTTTTAAAAGTCCTTGAATTGTTATGAGGATTTTATTTTTAAATAATTTGTTTGTTAATAATAAATGTAATAATATTTTTTGTTACTAATAAATCATAACTTGGAAATTAATGATCTACGGCAGATAGAGGTACTGGAAGATCAAAAAAGAATATTAGGCCGCCTTGATAAATAATCACACCAAAATAATTAAATAATATGTAAGTAAAACTATGACGCCAAGAAAACTTTCTAACTATGACACTAAGAGAACTTTTGAAATAGGTAAGATCTCCTACTATTGACATAAATTCAGCCCCTAGATAGTAGGACGTTAGTAGCAGTCTATTAGAGACTATGACAGATGTATGATTTAAGTGTGTCAATTTGTAAATAATTAGCTTTACATTACAAAAATATCGATTTCGTATATACTAAGATATACTTTACAAAAATTTCGTTTCAGTTATTTATAAGTCCATTTTATTATATTAACTTAAAAGATGCTTAATAATAAGTCTTGTGTATTAAAAAAAGCTGTGGTTTATGTAAAAAAACTCTGTAAGAAGATTATATTACTAAATTTTATTTTTATCTACTGTCGTCTGAATAAGCTATTAGGTACATTAATAATATGTCAAACTTGTCTCTTAAATAATGACTCGTATCAAAAGGTAACGTATTTGCTCGTTTTATATATTGTTTATTAAAAGGTTTTTGACGAGAGTGAAACTTTAAGACACAAAATAATACAGAAGTAAAACCCTTAAAATAAATATTACAAAATGTATTGTATAATGACATACCAAAATGAACGCAATTGGATAAAAAATTTGGTAGATATAGAAATGTCAAATAACAAACAAGAGAGATTTATGAGGGATAGAAAAGATAGTGGAGAATAGGTTAAAGAGAAAGGGTTCAAATAGTTTCGAATCCATTTAAGTCTATCTGTAAAAAATATCACATAATTCAATTGCAAAGAAGGTTGTTATGAGTACAAACATACCTTTATATGTATATATTTATTCAAAAGAATTGAATAAAAAAAAATCAGAGACCCATAAATGCCAGTGCTAATAGGGTCTTTTAAAGTACTTTTCCTACATTGATGGAATGAATACCATCGCATTTAAATCTTAAGTAGTCTTTATAACAAATTAAAAAAAAATATAGTAGGATAATTAAAACATCGTTTTTTTATTATCAGAATAATTCATTTACTTTTACTGAACCTAATAAGATAGTAAGGTAATAATAGTAACAGTTATAAAACTGTTTACCATTTAAACTCTTAACTATCACTGTTACACAACTTAGTCTCTCGATCTCACACTCAGGGGTTAATTATAACTGTTACACTTTTATCACAATAGTACCACCACACAACTTGTACTCCCAATTTATATACTTCTTTTTCTTAGTCAAATCAGTATCCAATATTACATTTATTTTATCAAGTAAACTTCTATACAGAGATTGAATTGTTTTAGTCAAAACCAAACTACCACATGTATAAACAGGTTTACTAAACGTAGATTAGTTTTTTTATAAATAAAATAGAAGATTTAATTATGGGATAAATACAAAATTGGTATTTTTAATACTACTAAGATGTATTTTCGGTACATTATAATTACACATAATTTTTTAATCGCAATTATTTACATGTCTATTAAAATAGTTTCAGGACAAAATCTGTACATGAACCTAGAGTTGGTACGTTGTAAGTTTGTTCATGACTTTTTTTCATTGCAATAGTTAATAATTTTGTGTTGGTATATCTGTTTGTATCTTTTTGTTTTAAGATAGATTAATTATATTTATTATAAGAATAATTATACCTGTGCAAGTTTTCTAGGTAAAAATCTTGATTTAAAAGTTTTACATAGTGTATAGGTGAATCATATTAAAACATACATGCATTGTTAAGCAATCCTGTTAGTAGAACCCAACCCTTATGTCTGCTTCAACCGTGAAATGGTATCTTAACAGACCAATATTGAACTATGATTAAATGCATTAGAGGCAAGCAATTACTATTTGACATATCCTAATCTAAAATATCGAACATAGTTGACACGCGACAAAGATTTGCATAAATTTGAAATAAAATATTTACTATAGGAAAATATTTAAGCTAGTGTTATTGTTGTTGACTTTTGAAATCAATAAATACGAAAAAAGTACAAAACAATAAACACAAAATATTACTCTTTTATTATTACGCGATAAAAGAAGCCTTATCAGACTCGTCATTTACACTATTTATCGTATCTCGTTTCTCATATGAAGCTTATTTTTCAGTTAGTATACATATAGTATTTTTAGTTTTTATTTGGTGTAAGCATTTACATCTTTTATGTAATATCTCTCTCGCGATTTTAAATCCAGGTCTAGTTTATTTTCTTAAAAAATTGATATATTCAGGGTCAGCTTGTCGGGAGCTCTTCAGATCTCGCACGCAGTAAGGGGGGGGGGAAATGACCAGTCTAAGTCGAAGGGTTTCTGCGGTCTTCCAGTTCGGGGCTTGTAACATCTTTTGAGTAGAGTTTCCTTCGGGGGCCATTGTTTTCGGCTAGCGCCCTGCTTAGACTGCTTAGAGGTTAGAGGGATGTGCTAGCATTTATCCGGTCACCCGACTGTTTTTAGGTTAAGCTTGCGGCCTCTTTCCTACGGGAATATCTCTTTCCAACGGGAATATCTCTTTCTAACGGGAATCAAAAACAAAGTAAAGCTGCACTGATTATTTCGGATGCGATAACTTTATAGTAAGTTATACTTTGACAATGTTGTAATAACAGACACGTGAGGGCAGATTTGCATTCGTTTCATCAGAAGTAGTCAAGTTTTAGAGCTATGTAGTACCTTTGCGTATTTTATTTTATAATAATACTTTTTCATAGGTATTTTCGTAATCTTCACTTTTTTATACCAACTAGGTAACTATTTAATATAGTTAGTAATATTTTAATACATAGTAACTATTTAATATAGTTAGTATATTTTAATAGACAAATTAATTAGAAATAAAAAAAGTGGGGTTATCGGTTTAAATTCAACAACAAATACACAGAATCCATACTAGCTTTTGCAGATGATCTCGCGATACTGACACGTAATCCGAAACAATGTCAGGTACTTTTAAATGTAGTTGAGGATTTCTATACGTGGACGGGCGGATTGAGGACAAAACCAAGTAAATGTTTTAGTCTGTGTCTGGGTAGACGGAATACCAAATATACCTCTTACGATCCGGGTCTTATAATAGGCGGTCAGTGCGTTAGTACGGTTACGGAGGCAGCTCCGTTTAAATTTTTAGGTAAAAAAATCGATTACCAAGGCTGTACTCCATCGTTGAATATAATAGTCGATAGCTTTTTAAATGATCTCAAAAAGGTGGACAACCAACCAATAAGTAACGTCAAAAAAGCTTGGATTTACGATATTTTTTTAACATCACGTCTAAATTGGCCTTCCTTCGTTTATGATATTAATAAAACCCTTTTGTCAAAGTTAGATGTAAGCGTCATAAAGACATCGAAGTTATGGCTCGGTTTAGCACACTCAGCGGAATCTTCTACCTTATTTAGAGACCGAAACAATTTTGAAAAGTCTTGCAACATCTGTGGGGAGGCAATAGGAACCGCGAAACACTTATTAGTAGGCTGTAGGGTACTTCTAGATAAAGGTCAATACTCGCGTCGCCACGATAAGGTATTAGATATTATACGGGAAGCGGTTAGTCTTTCAGTAGCAAGAGCGTGGAAGGGTATAGCAATCACCAAACGATCTGTAGAATTCGTAAAAGAAGGCTCCTCCAAAAAATCAAAAGCGAAGCCTTATTAAATTTTAGGCGCGGCTCCTGATTGGACTCTCATGATGCACACGTATGAAAAACATTACAAAATTCCTGGGGATGTTAGTGTTTCGTCATCCAGACCAGACTTATTCCTGTATCCGAAACGTCTGAGGCGCGTGATACTTGTGGAGCTTACTGTTCCTTGGGAAACAAACATCCCCAGGGATCACACATTCAAGCTCAATAAGTATAACGAACTGACCAACGAACTGATCAGGAATAAATTTATAGTTAGTTTGTATGCGGTAGAAGTGGGAGCGAGAGGTAAAACAGCAAAATTTCTCTATAGCCTACTTAAAGACCTTGGCCTTTCTAGAACAAGCACCGGTTTATTTCTAGAACGTATTTTAGGTTTTTTCCAAATTAGGTTAGGTAGGGAGAGCAGTGTGGAGGGTGAAGGTGAGCGTTTTTGCGCATAATAAAGGGGCCCCTTAAAACTACTCCTGGGTCGCAAGTCCCAGGCACTGCTTGCACTCCTCTCCTTGCAACGCCATGGGACCGGCACCCGCACGGTGAATCCATGAAATGCTAAAAAGCTTCGTCTTATCTATTACTCAACACACGACCGGATCTATGCTTTGTATAATACAAGTAGCTGTCCCGGTGTAAAGTACTGTCGGACCTTCGCAAAAACGGCTAGCTTTCCTGTATAGTATTGAGGTGATTTAATTCAGCCTATAATTGGCAGGATCGGCTTTTCTTTGGGATTAGTCTCTTTGTAGGAAGAAATGTATTTACTGTACCAATATATTTATTAAGCTGTAATTAGTTTTTAGTTTTTTATCTTTAGGTTTATTTAGGTAGATTGACTACATTACTTCATCATGTAAGTAATTTAATCTGCACGTGTATAATATTTCTGACACTGACTTCTAACTTTTTAGTAGTAGCATTTTATTAAAATTATAATTTTTAGTTATTTTATGTGTTTTAGTGTCGTTGTTTTTGTATTTTTTTAGGTTTATATTTTTTTTTATATTTTTTCTTTTGTTTTTCTTTAACCTTTTGTTCATTTCACACAGAAAAAACACAATCACACTTACTACGCCAGTCTTTGATGTAAAGAATAAAACTGCTACCCAAAAAAATTTAAACAAATCCAGACCTGGCCGCAGGTAAAAGCAAAAACAAATAAATAAAGTTAAATCTAAATAATAACAAAAAGAAATAAATAACATTGTGTAACAACTTGAATAATTTATACAGAAAAAGCTAATACTTACTTTCATCTAGCTCAGATGGAGTCGTTATTATTATTAGGTTATCCTTGCAGTAAAAAAACTATACATGTGAAAATATTATATTTTGAATTCAAACAAGATCTATGTTCGTAGTATTTGCAATATTTAGAGAAACTCTGCTCAAACCCATTGGCAAAACATTTCAGAGTTCATAATTTATTACAGCCTATTCTATTTTATACCATTACAATGTTATAATCCAAAATTTGATTTCTTTAGAGCTCCTTAATTTGTTGGCATTATTCAGAATAATATTCAAGTCCCCTAAGAAAACAGCAATTACTTATTATTATTAGAAGCTATAAAGCTTTAACTTCAGTAAGGCTATAAAAAGTGTATTATCTTTTTCTCTTTCGTATTTATTTTTAGAACAGTTTTGTATCTTAGAAAAATATAGAGTATAGTAATGAAATCATATTCTCATGATGTTACAATGTACCCTAAGTGGCTTTTTGTAAGGCATTATATTATTTTATATGTAATGTTATATAAAGCCTATATCAATATGTTTATTATCAATACCTTTCATTTATTTCATCTTAAGGTATGTTATACTTATCTTTATACAATAGTACACCTTTTTCAGAATCTTAGTTTCTTTACTATATTTATTTGTATATATAGTATTGTTTGAAAATATCTTTAAACAAGTATAGGCCTAATATCTTTAAACCGATACGGGCAGGTATTCGAACCCGCAACTACTGGGAAACCGTTCCGTCGCTCTACCAACTGAGCTACCGTATCGCTATCCGTCTCGGTGAATTAAGCATTCTATATGTGATCGTCTTTTATCGGGACGGTGATAACATCTATTAGTTTTCTTTCGAAAATCCTAACCAACGTTTCTGATTAGATGAAACATTCACAAAAAAAAGATCTTTACTTTAAACATTTGCTTATTTTTTATAATTGATATTTAAACATATTTAAAGTAACAGGATTTTTACTTTAATACTCACGATTACTATAAGTATAAATTTAGTAAGTTTATAAAATAGAAAACTTAAGAATATATTATATTATACATAAAAGGTCTAAAATTAAGAAACTTTTCGAAAGATCATTCAGTCTTCCTAATTTAAGAAATGAGAATGGTCACAAAAGTTTTCTCAACCATGAAACTTTATTGAGGATTTTACATTTTATTAAATCATTTATTATCACTGAAACGGATAAAATTACCTAGTCTTTTGCAAATCTAATGTTTTTAATTAAGTTTTTAAGTAGTTTAATCGTCATTCATGTTCTTAGAACTGTAGTGTTTTTGTTAAAATTTATTTAGGTACAAATAAAATTTAATATAATAATGAAAATAATAATGGAAGATAATAATGAGAAATGTGAATATTCAAAACCTTTGTTCACATCTCTTATAATAATATATACAATATAATAAAACCCCAAGATGACAAACCTGTTTTACACTAGAAGTTACAGAAATATAAGTCGAGGTGACACCTTTAACTGCTACAGCTCGTAATAATTCCCGAAAGTATGATGTTAGTTCATTTAGGGACATTGTTATTAAGAAATAGGGATGAAATTATCACAGGGTTTATTTATAAATTCATTACGTACCGCTATGAAAGCTACAGATGGCGAAATAACCACACAATACAATTATTTTAAACACTATTAAGAACACAACTATTTTTAAGTTTTGGCTACGACTTCAATATATATGTATGTAAGTATAAGTTGTAATAAGATTACCGCAAGATAACCTTTCTAAAATGAAGAAATTTATTTTCTAGTATATATTAGGTACTTATGGCTAATCTCTAAGTCTATTATTTAAGCTTGTTTTCTAATTCCAAACTGTATAATAATTCTAAAATTTGATACTATATCCAACTATTTAAGCAATCTGCAAAGTATATTTAGCAACGTAAACTCGATTCTCTCTCAAGCCACAAATAAACTAACTTACTAACCAAATAACTTAGAGGAATGCCATCGTGTTAGTTGATGCAATTGAAATATATAAATATTTCAATTGCCTCTACCCGTTATTACATCGTTGTTCTTTTTCAAAAATTGATATTTGTAAAAGAAATCGTTAACTAATTTGCAAATCTTTAAAAGATATTTGTTAGCTTTAAAATATGTATTTATTTAACACATATTTAAAATAACGAGAATTGTATACCCTTGTAGCATATTTTTGATGAGAGCTTAAAGCAACATGAAATTAACACTATAATGTAACAAGACATTGAACCTACATAATGTATAACCACTCTCTCTCCTGCCCTTATTCCACTATCTTATCTAATTTATTTCTCAGCATATCACAGTCCATCCACATTTCTTTATCATCTTTCCATCCTCTTTCATCTTTAATCTCTCCTCGTCACACGACATTTATCACTTCGCATAACATGCCCGCATATCATGTATATCAACCTCTACAATGTTAATGATTACAGAAAAATCAATTCAGATTTATTTAAAGTTAAACAATCTCCCTTTTTGTATCTCAATCTCACATTTCTCAACCTTTACCTCGCTCTGATGAATTTGTCCAAACTATTAGGACTAACCTTGTTTAAAAAGCACTACATTTCACAAACGGAAAAGAAATTTGTTTCATTCAAAATATCCGCACTATTACTTAGGTGAAATATTTAGAGGTAAACTGTACTTGCATCCATTTTTAAAATATTAAAAAATATATAATTTCTATCCCATTCTTTTTAATTTCTTTTAAATGTCATAACTTAAATGGATTTTATGGAAGTATCGTAAATTGTTTTCATATTTACACATAAATAAAATAGCAATGACTTTTATAAACAGAGATATTTTTAAAATGTGTTAACCTTATTCCATTTGTATTTTTTTCTAAATATCTGAGTTTCTGCAACAAATTTAACGTTAGCGTTTTGCAAGGACTTTTGTTATTACATAATGCATTAAATCTTATGTAAGTATAATTGTATTTGAAGATATCGGTTCATTGTATCTACTTTAAAAAAATATAATTGCCAACGGCTTATACTTATAAACTAAGAATATTTTAAAACCCTCAAGGAAACCTACTTTTCTTTAATATTGACACTTCAAGGCAATGTTTTCATTTATTTAACTGTACAAAAAATAACTATATAATATATATGTCGCAGCGTCAGTATTTAAGGGCCATCAGCTTTACACGTTAATCAAATATTTAGAATTAAACAATGTCCGTGTTCCGAAATACATACCAGTATACTGGCCAGCGCTAATGACGTCATGACACCGACGCCATATTGCACTGGTGTCGACCATATTGTACTGGTGAGGTAACTTTATAGTAATCTGTGGAAATGCAGAGTAATATGTATTATAACAGTAACTAGAGGTGCCACTTTTAAAAAATACATTAAAAATAAAGGATAACTTAATTTTTACCATTCTAATATTTGAAAAATATATATTCTCTATTTTTGTAAGTTTTATAAATGATTATCACGGTTAAAATAACAGAAATGCACAGTATCTATGCAATAAATTTAAATTAAGGTAAAAAGATGATTCTTTTTTCATTTTTGTTCTTATTAGGTTTAAAGATATTTTATTTATTTCGTCTCAATTAATTATAATCATAATCTTACTAAATAATTTTCGTACTTGTTTAGAATTAAATATCTGATTAACAACACTTTTTGTTGTAATTGCTTTGTAACTCCATTATTTTGGAACTTTATTATTTTATGTAATAAAATGTATAACTATCTAAAATAGACACATTAAAAATAAATATGTAGTTACAGACTAAAAAGTAATTTGTAATACTATTCGTGTTCATGGAGTAGTAGTAGTGTCAATTTATACTGTCAAAATATTCAGCGCTGGCCATCATATTTCGGAACGATTCACCAGCATGGCGTCGATTTATGACATCATCAGCACTGGCCAGTATACTGGTATGTATTTCGGAACACGGCCATTGTCACTCAACAACACTTATTGGAAATGTCAAGCAGTATGCTTGGGTGTAGTCGATGCAACGTTGTGACAGGACAATTGATTGACAGCTGTTGATGTCATCAGACAGATGATATGTCAGTTGAATCAGTAGCTTCGAATGCCCTCCGCATTTTTTTGGACGGAACGCGAGCGCAAGCCGTTGATTTTTGAACGCAAAAGTCAAGTCACGCCGTTGCTTCCAATTCTAATATGGATTTGTTCGTATGATACTTCTGTATTCTGTGCTGTAAAGTGATTAAACAGACTGATTAAAGAGACTTTTATTTCGAGACCATCCAGATAGTGAGGGGCCAGAGTTATCTTCGTTATATAAATATTTATTGCATTTATTTATACTTCCGTCACCAACCTT
Organism: Napeogenes sylphis; assembly: GCA_959347405.1. NCBI lineage: Eukaryota > Metazoa > Arthropoda > Insecta > Lepidoptera > Nymphalidae > Napeogenes > Napeogenes sylphis. The sequence continues at coordinate 19,097,094 of OY365788.1, read as the reverse complement.
GCTTTTTATATTTGCTCTTACATCAATAACTTAGTTCTTTGTCGGCAGTCGCTCAGAGGTCAGGTTAGTGTTATTGCGAAATCGGTATTTATATTCAAACAAATCTATTATTATTTCTATAGTTTATTATCTATTTATTATGCTGTTTCGTTGTGCATCGTACTATATGGTTACACTGCTGTTCTTAAGATGGCTGATAATAGTACTAGTTATGGGAATGTAGATCTCCCTTGCTTTAAAATATTTTAGTACGCCCTGTGAATAAAATGCCGAAGATGTTTGTAGTGAAAGTGACGAATAGTTCACATGAGCGGAAAAAATACAACGCGAGTAGAAGTTGTAAAATAGAAGTTGGCCAGAATATAAAGGAAAAAAAAATATAAAAGTTTTAATTTTTTTTAATTTTTCAAATTTGAGGTTTACATTATATTATATGACATTGATTATCATCCTAACCCACTAAAGCTTGTGGCCTTGTACGAATTTTAAAAGGAAATTATACGATAAATATTTAATTAAATATTAATTAAATATTTAAACCCATTCAAAGTATGTCTTGAATTTGAGAATGAGTCCGACAGCAATAAACTTTTTCAATAAACAGAAAATTTTGAGGTTCCAGGAAGACAAGGAACTCTCTGTCTGCTATGGAATTGTGAAAGATGTTGACCTTGACCTCTCATTATTAAAATTTTAATAATTGTGTTTAGGAGATAAGAATGGCTTGAGACATTATTTTTTCTTAATATAATTGGTTTTTGCAAGGGTAGATCATGTTTAGACATGATCTTAAGCTTTCTAGAAGCTTAAACTTTCTTTTCTGTGTTTCAGGCTAGATTTTCAAATAAATAAAAAAATCAATAAAAAAACTAGGATTTTGAATAATATCTATGTTGTGACAATCATTTGATATTTACTAAACTTTCTTAATGAATGAGTACCTATAATTTAAATAGGTAATAGTTTTATCATCGATATGCAGGTAATAATTAAGCAAATGAATATACACTTCCTCCGTTGTTCTTTAAAATTATTATTTCTGAAATATGTGTCAATTTGCAAAATAATGTTCATATTTGCCAGTATGCAGACGATTTTGTTTTATATGTATTGCACATATATAAATGAGTTCATGAACGACAATCCCAAATCCAGGCTTCTCTTAATTCAATTGACATTAGGTAAAAAAATATATTTAAATTTGTTTGTTTAAAAGATTATTCCATACTACTGGATCAACCAAAAAAAAACTAATTCTGAGTACATGCACAACATTTTAAATAATTTATTCTTTAATTGTAATAATATATAAAAAGCAGTGACAGACAGATGATAAATAATAGTACAATCAAGTGCAGGCATATATAATAAAGTTCCACAATATATCTTAGATATTCATTTTCTTAGTTTTAAATCTAAATTAAAAGTATATTATATTTAAATGTTACATAAATCTTATTCTAACATTCAAGAATTGGTTGATAAAAATGTGGTGAACTTTTGTTGTTGACTTATTTGCGGGGTTGATGTTTGACATATACAATATAACATCAACTTCTCATCTAAAAGGGCAACTGTTGAGTTTCTGGCTAGTTCTTCTCAACAGAGCAGCATCCCGAGCTGACAGAGCATTAGTACGCACTCACGTACTGACTGTACTGACCTTTTTAATGTAACAATTGATGATTCAAAAGTGCTTGTCAACTCCTGCTTGAATAAAGATATTTTGACTTTGAATTTAATTTTGTATTTAATTCTATTGCAATCAATCATAGAGATAAATTAAAAAATAAAATAAAATGTAAAGTAAACAAATAAATCAATTAATTAATAACTTATATTGAATAATAATATATTATTCATCTAAAGTAATAAATAATACATTGCTGATATAAGCAATAGTAAACACAGAGGTTATCACAAAAAATTATGTGTGTGTGTATTAGTGTACACATGTAAGAAGTGAAACTTCTTTATGACATAATTTTTTTAAAATTGATTCACTAATTACAACTTTACAGGAATGGCTAATTAATAACAGAAAAAAGTTTCAATTTTTTGACATTGCTATAAAATATCTCCCATCCGTCGACTCACGACACGACACACCACACGACACGATACGCCACACGACACGATACGCCACACGACACGATACGCCACACGACACGATACGCCACACGACACGATACGCCACACGACACCATAAACGACACGACACACGACACGACACACGACACGATACACGACACGACACGACATTAATTTTGTGTTGTAGAACTTAGAAGTAAACTATTTGGATGTTTGTCTAGTAGTAAGATGTAAGTGCATTATTTTTAAATCTAGCTTATACTTAGTTTCATAGTATCATTTTCATACAAGATAGAGGGCTCTCTATATCCTTTGTATAATTTCGCGCTCGGTGTACCTTCATTTTTAATAAATAATTGTTAACGTATTACTTAGATTTCTTGCTAGATAGTGCTTTTATGTAGCTACAAAAAGCAATAGATTTTTCATAAATAGCTAAACATCTCAAAAGTCCGTATGAATTATTAAGGTTTGGTTTAGAGACGAAGCTTCTCAGCAATCCATGGATTCAATTGCAAGGAGAGGAGTGCAAACAATGCCTGGGACTTGAGATCCAGGAGTAGGTTTAAGGGGCCCCTTTATTATGCGCAAAAACGCTCACCTTCACCCTCCACACTCCTCTCCCTACCTAACCAAATTTGGAAAGAATCTACTAATGCCGCCTTTGAAATACCTATGGTCACCCATTTGTTTTGAATTTCTAGGCTCATCGCGTGGAGTCGGTAATTATCGTTTTCGTCTTGTCGAATAAAAGATTTTGTTATGTCTATGTCTTGAACTTTCCTACTTGATCCTAGCCCTACTTTGTTTGTTTGAGCACCTATCATAAATTTTTTATAGAATTGAAGTCGTGACTCGAGCTCTGAGGCAACTTTGTCTTTTGGGAGAGAAGTTACAGTATCATCTTTAGATTTTCCGATGATATGTCTTTTGGTAACTCTTAGATGTTTGTAGAGCTCCGATGGTTTCTTTAATTTTAATCCAAAGTTGTTTCGGTCTCTAAATAAGGTTGAAGAGTCCGCTGAGTGCGCTAACCCGAGCCATAACTTCAATGTCTTTATGACGCTTGCATCTAACTTTGACAAAAGGGGTTTATTTATATTATACACGAGGAAAGGCCAATTCAGACGTGATGTTAAAAAATTATCGTAAATCCAAGCTTTTTTGACGTTACTTATTGGTTGGTTGTCTACCTTTTTGAGATCATTTAAAAAGCTATCGACTATTACATCCAACGATGGAGTACGGCCTTGGTAATCGATTTTTTTACCTAAAAATTTAAACGGAGCTGCTTCCGTAACCGTACTAACGCGCTGACCGCCTATTATAAGACCCGGATCGTAAGAGGCATATTTGGTATTCCGTCTACCCAGACACAGACTAAAGCATTTACTTGGTTTTGTCCTTAATCCGCCCGTCCACGTACAGAAATCCTCAACTACATTTAAAAGTACCTGACATTGTTTCGGATTACGTGTCAGTATCGCGAGATCATCTGCAAAAGCTAGTATGGATTCTGTGTATTTGTTGTTGAACTTAAACCGATAACCCCACTTTTTTTCATTTCTAATTAATTTGTCTATTAAAATATTAATAACTATATTAAATATAATAGGAGAAATACAACAGCCCTGAAATAAACCAATTGCAACGTTATAATTAAGTGGTTTGGAATGGTTTTCATTAAAAATTATAGAGAATTTTAATTTTGAATCATATGATGCAATAATGTCGCGAACTATCGTAGGAAAGTTATACCAAATCAAATTTGAGTAATATTAACGTAATTTTGAGGTAAACTAATCATCATCATCATTTCTTAATCAGAGGATAAAATTCTGAACTCATTGTCGTATAACACTAATATACTTATCATATAAAAACTTTTCTGAAAATGTTGACAAAGTTTTACTTTATTTGTTTACGGCTTCAGGCAGCAGTAAAATATAGACTCTCATCAATATCTACTGATAAAAATAGGTGCTACACGAGTTAAAATAAAAAAAAAATAATAAAAAAAACAAACTTGTGTGGTTTTATGAAACCACCGTAAAAGTGTGATACGAGCGTGTAAGATATTATAAGATTCTACAATTAAAAACCACTAAAATAATATACTATAAAGTATTTAATCAGGCTCTGCCCACTATATATATGATAATATTATCTGGATAAGTTTTAAAGAAAAGAAAGAACTAAACAAATATATCATTTAATATAACAAAATGACTCCCGGTACATGAATATAATAAATACAGTAATATAGTTATTACTGTGTAATTATTTAGACACAATTATCAATAACTTAATACAGTGAAATACCCACAATAGTTATTACACATATTATAAACAATATAAGTATAAGAATCACTTATCTTGCCAGTTGTCCAATAAAGATTACCTTTAATAGAGGCTAACAGCCATATTTATAACATAATAACATCGACAGAAGCGCCAACAGCAGCTTCTGGAGATTGGTCATATTCACAACTCTAAACATCATTAATTATCTCATAATAACAATGTAATAGTACATAACCATTTTAAATGTCTAGAATATTTATAACAATCTTATACCTAATAAGATAAGTAAATACAATATATTTAATATCTTCAGGCTACTTCCGATAGTTCGTCAAATCAATATCTTTTACTACTTTAATAATGTACTAGTAATAACAATGATATATAGTTCTAAATAAGTCTAAACTCTTAAATCTATTGCTACATCAATATTTCGCATATTTATTGTCAACTTTATTATGTAGTTTCATAAATAATAATATCTTTATTTTACCTACATCTGTATGTAGGTACAATATAATAACAATATTATATGTATCAATATTACATATATCTCTCACGGCCATACTGACATATACTTCGCTCTCGAAGTATATACACCTTCTTATATACATATATATATAATATATATTACATTTTTTTGTTTTGTCAGTTGCCTAGACGTGTCAAATCCCCTTCACCCGCTGCTAGTGAGCTAGATTTGCACCAAGCAAAAGACCGACCAGCGGAAACATTCTTTTTTTTATATATTAATATACTTAAACAACATTCCTTAAAAGTAATACATTATAACATTGTTATTGTCCTACTCCTCACATTAAGAGGACAAAATAACAACGGTCGGATGCTTTGAAACAATATCAACTAGCCTTACACCTGCTGCACATGAGACAGGCTAGAACAAAGCAAAGGACTTCAGCAGTTCAGTTCCAACAAATAATATTCCTCTCCTATCCATATACTGTTATATTTCCATATAACATCGACTAATTAACATCATAGAATCACATCAAACTGATCTTATTCATTTACTGTTATAGTCCCATATAACATAAAAAAATAACATAGAATCATATCAAACTAGTAATATCTTTCTTGTATACATACTGTTATATTTTCTTATAACATCAATGTATCTACTTATTTATTATTATTTCATTACATAATAATCAAGAAAACGTTACAATCATAATAATCATATAAACGTTATAATAATAACATAAATCATAATTATAATACTAATAATTATAAATTAATACATTTGTATATCTATTCAATATACTGCCTAATATATATGTGGAGATATATTTTGTAGTCGCCCGTCTTGAAAGATTAATATTTTATATACTTTATTTATAAAGAATACCTAGACCCAGAAAAAGAAAACCTTTTGAGCATATTATATTTTTGTTTTCGAAACAGTATAGATTATTCTGTTACGTTAAGACAACAATTACTTATTTTTGTTTTAAATTGGCTTACAAGAAGCCTTAAAATAAAAATATGTCTAACAGACCATACATTACCACATTTATAAAGTTCCCAACTTGAGTATCTAAAAGATTTGAAGTTTATTATTCTAAGTCGGTGGACATTTTCAACAATAAGTAAAACCTTTTTAGTAGTACCACCTCATGCCGAAATACAATAATTATTATATTTTATTTTGAATCGACCAGTTCTTCAGACCATAACCTCAATTTATTATAAGTAATAACAATATTCCTTAAATTTCCTAACAACAAAAATATTTTCTTATTTCTTTAAACTTTATTGTACAACAAAAATCTGCAATTGGGGGATTTTAATGTTACAGCATTAAATACTGTCAACACACACAGATAAAAAACTACTAGGGTACAATATAAAAAAAAGGTGAAAAACTATGACTGACATCACTATACTAAAATATATAATATATTTTCTATTTTAAAATATCATAAGGTAAGAATCTTGAACATAAATCTTACATACAATGTACTATATACTAAAATAAATACAAACTACAATTAAAATTTATGAATTAAGATTGTTAAGAAATACTATTTTTTGGTAATATCCATAACCGATTTAAACCTTCTACCAACTGTTCGGCCAATCCGACACGTTATTAAAGTATTTAACAATAAATACGTAGAAACGTAACGTTACACTTGCACATTATATCTCCAAATTTTTTTAATCCAAATGCTTAAGTTTGTTGTCTCATGATTCTTACGATGATAATTTTGGTTTTTATTTATTTACAGCACTAGGTTAACAATGACAAATTCATTAAATATCTAAAACCTTGGTAACCTACGTTCTCGTAAAGTGATAAGAATGATATATAATAAATTATCGACGAATGAATTTGGTTGTACCGTTTATACATTAAAAAACGATTATTTCTAGCATTGTTATCGCTGTTAGGCATAATCTAAAAAGCAAATAAGTACGCCGGGTTTCATATAATTAATACAAAATATTTAGCTACCGGCACAAAGTACTAGTGAATAATACATCCGAGTATTTTTGAAAACATAACACTTTTTGGTACTCCCAAATTTGTCACAGATAAAATATTTTTATCGTTTGACCGACTATCTATTTTAGAACGTTGTAGGTACTTTTTGTTCTTACGATTTTTTTTTTACTTTACAATTTAAATAAAAATAAGGTAAACAAATTGTAGGCCGTTTTAACACTGCTAAAGATGCCATTTTGGTATTAACATCCGATATACTACCACACACTAATTCAAAGAATTGTTATTCACCAAAAGTTAATTTTGTACAACACAATCACTATTTTTTTTCAAGCATACTCACAATAAGAGTCCGCTTAAACGAAAGTATACAGAATTGCTTCTTATGTTGTCTCCGATGTTTTCTTTTTCGTTTCATGAGTTTTCTAATGACCTTCCCCTTGTAATGTCCCAATATTTGAACCACAATGCAGACCCCTTGAAAGGCCTTCGAGGTAACAGTTGCCATTGCAACAATAGCTCCAGTCAATTCTTCAGCCAAGGCATTCCTGGTGCTGCACCAAAATTCAGCGCCCAGATAACTCCTTGAATCGGAGATGGCAGTGTAGCAAATTCTTCAGTTCTATAAAAAAAAATATAGAAATTAATATTATAATTCCTGTGTCCCGGACGTGCTAGTTCCCGATACTCCTCAGACTCGACGAGTTTCAACGTCACAAAACTCGGTAACACGGGATGCAATAAGATCCACAGTCTCGTTGTCCTCCTCTCCTCGGATCTCTTTTGAGAGACTCGAACAACGCCACCTCAATCCTGGAAGCTTCACCAGTTTTTTCCGTGATCCAGTTCAATCAGCTTCAGCTTTATTATCGATTCTTCATCCGATGCATCACAGGCTCGACACTGCACCGGCGAGAGCCATACTGGGTCCGCAGACTCAGCTGGCATGGCTGCCGTAATGCAACCGCTCGGTCTCCATCGCCATGATGACGCCGAATGGTGTAGTTCGTACATAGAATACAAATCGTGAATTAAATTTAATTCGTAAACCACTTCGTAATTAGAAATCACTCCGCCGTTTCCCAAACTACGCCTGGACATCGTAGAGGTGATGGTACTTCGACGTATATAGCGATGGCGGCGTGATTTTCCCTGTGAATTAGGTTTTTAACATATTAGTAAAGTTTAAATCACACAAAATGGAATACAACAGATTAACAAATAAAGCAACAACAATGAGGGTATCTTGATTTTATCGATAAAATATAGTTTCGGCAGTCAAACTGTCGATACCGAGGACCGGGATGATCCCACTTCTGATGTAAGATATTATAAGATTCTACAATTAAAAACCACTAAAATAATATACTATAAAGTATTTAATCAGGCTCTGCCCACTATATATATGATAATATTATCTGGATAAGTTTTAAAGAAAAGAAAGAACTAAACAAATATATCATTTAATATAACAAAATGACTCCCGGTACATGAATATAATAAATACAGTAATATAGTTATTACTGTGTAATTATTTAGACACAATTATCAATAACTTAATACAGTGAAATACCCACAATAGTTATTACACATATTATAAACAATATAAGTATAAGAATCACTTATCTTGCCAGTTGTCCAATAAAGATTACCTTTAATAGAGGCTAACAGCCATATTTATAACATAATAACATCGACAGAAGCGCCAACAGCAGCTTCTGGAGATTGGTCATATTCACAACTCTAAACATCATTAATTATCTCATAATAACAATGTAATAGTACATAACCATTTTAAATGTCTAGAATATTTATAACAATCTTATATCTAATAAGATAAGTAAATACAATATATTTAATATCTTCAGGCTACTTCCGATAGTTCGTCAAATCAATATCTTTTACTACTTTAATAATGTACTAGTATTAACAATGATATATAGTTCTAAATAAGTCTAAACTCTTAAATCTATTGCTACATCAATATTTCGCATATTTATTGTCAACGGTATTATGTAGTTTCATAAATAATAATATCTTTATTTTACCTACATCTGTATGTAGGTACAATATAATAACAATATTATATGTATCAATATTACATATATCTCTCAAGCGCCTTTCACTTTATCCCTACTCCGCGGCCGACCGTCACGCGACATGCAACACACAGACGAAAAAGTTTGAGACGATGTAATAAAAGTTTCACTTTAAAAAAAAAAACAACTACGGTAAAAAAAACCGACTTTAAAACTAAAAAGTAATAAATAATGAAGATTGTAGGTCGGTGCCAAGCCATTTAGTATTAGAAATCGGTTGAATACATTTCCGTAATTATTTATTTTTTTGTTTTTCTTCATATCGATTCAAGCTAGTAATCATATGAAGATTGAGCTGCTTTTCATAATAACGTTTAATTGCTATTTATTATGTTCATTTACGTATCTTAATCATTAAAGTAGGCATTTCGTTGTATTAATTTGCTCGTAGTTATTTAAGCGGTTAAATATAATTATTTGTTTTAAGCTTGGCACCGATTTCAAACCTATTAGTAAATAGGACATATAAATAATAGGTAGTATAGTTAAAGTCGGTTTTTTTTGACGTAGTTATTTTTATTTAATACTTTTTAGTTTATTGCTACATTATCAATTAGCCATGGGTAGACATACAAAAGGTGCTGCGCGCCTTAAAAAATATTGATCTCAAGAAACGGAAACGGATAAAAGTAGGCTTCTCAATTTCACGTTCTTGTGAGACTATTAAAGACTTCACATATACAAAACAACCGATGTCATTAGTCACAGCACGTTTTGATTTCCTTCCGGAGGAGTTAGTTCAAAACTTTTATGGTACCAATTCGAAACTATTCCGCATCAAACAAAAAAAGAATTACGTAAATCGGTTCAGAAACCGCGGAGAAATCGGTGTACATACATAAAAAAAAACCGGCCAAATTGAGAATCTCCTCCCTTTTGAAGAAGTCGGTTAAAAACTTTGAACGTTGAATAAACTTTATACAGCATTTTTTAAATATTTTCCTTATTACTTTCAGTAGAAAGAAGTGAGATTTTCTAATATTATAAATGTAATTTTTATTTTTTTTTATATTTGTTAGAAAAACATCTTACGATTTCAATAGGATTTTATGTATTCCTTAGGTGTCAAGGGAAAATGCTTCAAAAGAATCCATTAGTATTGGCATAATATTTCCATGAATAGCTTCATTAAATCCCTAAATCATTTATCAATGTAATTAGAATTACGTTGACTTAACTATTTGTTGTTGTACTTATATCTATTTTATTAATTATTTTTTTTTGACACAGAATATGTATTCTGTCTCATATGTATAGGATATACTTATTTTAATATATTTTATTATACAGTTTCTGCTTATTTCAAAATGAAAACTTTTCCAGCAGACCTTGATAGGAGAGTGAAAAACTGTGACAATAACTGTTTTTTAAAGATACTGTTTTAACTATTTGGTATCTATCTTCATATTTTTTTAATATTCTTCTGTCTTGTGTATCATTTCGTCTAAAAACTTCGTCGTGTAATTCTTTTTTGTTTGTTACGACCGTATTGAAAACCTTCGCCTTTTTGTAGTCGGTTAAAAAAACAGCCTTGCTATATGTGATCGTCTTTATCAGGACGGTGGTGACATCTATTAGGTTTCTTTCGAAAATCCTAACCAATGTTTCTAACTTTGCAGTATAGATAACTTTAATTTAAACAGTGTGCAACTTTAATTTAAATCTATATCGAGTGCCTGGTAAAAACCTTTTACCATAATATAGTTTACTAAAATAACGAAATTACTACACAAAAAAAATATTCGCAACATCTGTGGGGAGGCAATAGGAACCACGAAACACCCATTAGTAGGGTGTAGGGTACTTCTAGATAAAGGTCAATACTCGCGTCGCCACGACAAGGTATTAGTTAGTCTTTCAGTAGCAAGAGCGCGGAAGGGTATAACAACCACCAAACGATCTATAGAATTCGTAAAAGAAGGCTCCTCCAAAAAATCAAAAGCGAAGCCTTATTCAATATTAGGCGCGGCTCCTGATTGGATTCTCATGATGGACACGTATGAAAAGCATTACAAAATCCCTGGGGATGTTGGTGTTTCGTCATCCAGACCGGACTTATTCCTGTATTCGAAACATCTGAGGCGCGTGATACTTGTGGAGCTTACTGTTCCTTGGGAAACAAATATCCCAAGGGATCACACATTCAAGCTCAATAAGTATTACGAACTAACCAACGAACTGATCAGGAATAAATTTATAGTTAGTTTGTACGCGGCAGAAGTGGGAGCGAGAGGTACAACAGCAAAATCTCTCTATAGCCTACTTAAAGATCTTGGCCTTTCTAGAACAAGCATCGGTTCATTTCTAGAACGTACTTCAAAGGCGGCATTAGTAGGCTCTTTCCAAATTTGGTTAGGTAGATAGAGGAGTGTGGAGGGTGAAGGTAAGCGTTTTTGCGCATAATAAAGGGGCCCCTTAAAACTACTCCTGGATCTCAAGTCCCAGGCATTGTTTGCACTCCTCTCCTTGCAATTGAATCCATGGATTGCTGAGAAGCTTCGTCTCTAAACCAAACCTTAATAATTCATACGGACTTTTGAGATGTTTAGCTATTTATGAAAAATCTATTGCTTTTTGTAGCTACATAAAAGCACTATCTAGCAAGAAATCTAAGTAATACGTTAACAATTATTTATTAAAAATGAAGGTACACCGAGCGCGAAATTATACAAAGGATATAGAGAGCCCTCTATCTTGTATGAAAATGATACTATGAAACTAAGTATAAGCTAGATTTAAAAATAATGCACTTACATCTTACTACTAGACAAACATCCAAATAGTTTACTTCTAAGTTCTACAACACAAAATTAATGTCGTGTCGTGTCGTGTATCGTGTCGTGTGTCGTGTCGTGTGTCGTGTCGTGTGTCGTGTCGTTTATGGTGTCGTGTGGCGTATCGTGTCGTGTGGCGTATCGTGTCGTGTGGCGTATCGTGTCGTGTGGCGTATCGTGTCGTGTGGTGTGTCGTGTCGTGAGTCGACGGATGGGAGATATTTTATAGCAATGTCAAAAAATTGAAACTTTTTTCTGTTATTAATTAGCCATTCCTGTAAAGTTGTAATTAGTGAATCAATTTTAAAAAAATTATGTCATAAAGAAGTTTCACTTCTTACATGTGTACACTAATACACACACACATAATTTTTTGTGATAACCTCTGTGTTTACTATTGCTTATATCAGCAATGTATTATTTATTACTTTAGATGAATAATATATTATTATTCAATATAAGTTATTAATTAATTGATTTATTTGTTTACTTTACATTTTATTTTATTTTTTAATTTATCTCTATGATTGATTGCAATAGAATTAAATACAAAATTAAATTCAAAGTCAAAATATCTTTATTCAAGCAGGAGTTGACAAGCACTTTTGAATCATCAATTGTTACATTAAAAAGGTCAGTACAGTCAGTACGTGAGTGCGTACTAATGCTCTGTCAGCTCGGGATGCTGCTCTGTTGAGAAGAACTAGCCAGAAACTCAACAGTTGCCCTTTTAGATGAGAAGTTGATGTTATATTGTATATGTCAAACATCAACCCCGCAAATAAGTCAACAACAAAAGTTCACCACATTTTTATCAACCAATTCTTGAATGTTAGAATAAGATTTATGTAACATTTAAATATAATATACTTTTAATTTAGATTTAAAACTAAGAAAATGAATATCTAAGATATATTGTGGAACTTTATTATATATGCCTGCACTTGATTGTACTATTATTTATCATCTGTCTGTCACTGCTTTTTATATATTATTACAATTAAAGAATAAATTATTTAAAATGTTGTGCATGTACTCAGAATTAGTTTTTTTTTGGTTGATCCAGTAGTATGGAATAATCTTTTAAACAAACAAATTTAAATATATTTTTTTACCTAATGTCAATTGAATTAAGAGAAGCCTGGATTTGGGATTGTCGTTCATGAACTCATTTATATATGTGCAATACATATAAAACAAAATCGTCTGCATACTGGCAAATATGAACATTATTTTGCAAATTGACACATATTTCAGAAATAATAATTTTAAAGAACAACGGAGGAAGTGTATATTCATTTGCTTAATTATTACCTGCATATCGATGATAAAACTATTACCTATTTAAATTATAGGTACTCATTCATTAAGAAAGTTTAGTAAATATCAAATGATTGTCACAACATAGATATTATTCAAAATCCTAGTTTTTTTATTGATTTTTTTATTTATTTGAAAATCTAGCCTGAAACACAGAAAAGAAAGTTTAAGCTTCTAGAAAGCTTAAGATCATGTCTAAACATGATCTACCCTTGCAAAAACCAATTATATTAAGAAAAAATAATGTCTCAAGCCATTCTTATCTCCTAAACACAATTATTAAAATTTTAATAATGAGAGGTCAAGGTCAACATCTTTCACAATTCCATAGCAGACAGAGAGTTCCTTGTCTTCCTGGAACCTCAAAATTTTCTGTTTATTGAAAAAGTTTATTGCTGTCGGACTCATTCTCAAATTCAAGACATACTTTGAATGGGTTTAAATATTTAATTAATATTTAATTAAATATTTATCGTATAATTTCCTTTTAAAATTCGTACAAGGCCACAAGCTTTAGTGGGTTAGGATGATAATCAATGTCATATAATATAATGTAAACCTCAAATTTGAAAAATTAAAAAAAATTAAAACTTTTATATTTTTTTTTCCTTTATATTCTGGCCAACTTCTATTTTACAACTTCTACTCGCGTTGTATTTTTTCCGCTCATGTGAACTATTCGTCACTTTCACTACAAACATCTTCGGCATTTTATTCACAGGGCGTACTAAAATATTTTAAAGCAAGGGAGATCTACATTCCCATAACTAGTACTATTATCAGCCATCTTAAGAACAGCAGTGTAACCATATAGTACGATGCACAACGAAACAGCATAATAAATAGATAATAAACTATAGAAATAATAATAGATTTGTTTGAATATAAATACCGATTTCGCAATAACACTAACCTGACCTCTGAGCGACTGCCGACAAAGAACTAAGTTATTGATGTAAGAGCAAATATAAAAAGCAAGGTTGGTGACGGAAGTATAAATAAATGCAATAAATATTTATATAACGAAGATAACTCTGGCCCCTCACTATCTGGATGGTCTCGAAATAAAAGTCTCTTTAATCAGTCTGTTTAATCACTTTACAGCACAGAATACAGAAGTATCATACGAACAAATCCATATTAGAATTGGAAGCAACGGCGTGACTTGACTTTTGCGTTCAAAAATCAACGGCTTGCGCTCGCGTTCCGTCCAAAAAAATGCGGAGGGCATTCGAAGCTACTGATTCAACTGACATATCATCTGTCTGATGACATCAACAGCTGTCAATCAATTGTCCTGTCACAACGTTGCATCGACTACACCCAAGCATACTGCTTGACATTTCCAATAAGTGTTGTTGAGTGACAATGGCCGTGTTCCGAAATACATACCAGTATACTGGCCAGTGCTGATGATGTCATAAATCGACGCCATGCTGGTGAATCGTTCCGAAATATGATGGCCAGCGCTGAATATTTTGACAGTATAAATTGACACTACTACTACTCCATGAACACGAATAGTATTACAAATTACTTTTTAGTCTGTAACTACATATTTATTTTTAATGTGTCTATTTTAGATAGTTATACATTTTATTACATAAAATAATAAAGTTCCAAAATAATGGAGTTACAAAGCAATTACAACAAAAAGTGTTGTTAATCAGATATTTAATTCTAAACAAGTACGAAAATTATTTAGTAAGATTATGATTATAATTAATTGAGACGAAATAAATAAAATATCTTTAAACCTAATAAGAACAAAAATGAAAAAAGAATCATCTTTTTACCTTAATTTAAATTTATTGCATAGATACTGTGCATTTCTGTTATTTTAACCGTGATAATCATTTATAAAACTTACAAAAATAGAGAATATATATTTTTCAAATATTAGAATGGTAAAAATTAAGTTATCCTTTATTTTTAATGTATTTTTTAAAAGTGGCACCTCTAGTTACTGTTATAATACATATTACTCTGCATTTCCACAGATTACTATAAAGTTACCTCACCAGTACAATATGGTCGACACCAGTGCAATATGGCGTCGGTGTCATGACGTCATTAGCGCTGGCCAGTATACTGGTATGTATTTCGGAACACGGACATTGTTTAATTCTAAATATTTGATTAACGTGTAAAGCTGATGGCCCTTAAATACTGACGCTGCGACATATATATTATATAGTTATTTTTTGTACAGTTAAATAAATGAAAACATTGCCTTGAAGTGTCAATATTAAAGAAAAGTAGGTTTCCTTGAGGGTTTTAAAATATTCTTAGTTTATAAGTATAAGCCGTTGGCAATTATATTTTTTTAAAGTAGATACAATGAACCGATATCTTCAAATACAATTATACTTACATAAGATTTAATGCATTATGTAATAACAAAAGTCCTTGCAAAACGCTAACGTTAAATTTGTTGCAGAAACTCAGATATTTAGAAAAAAATACAAATGGAATAAGGTTAACACATTTTAAAAATATCTCTGTTTATAAAAGTCATTGCTATTTTATTTATGTGTAAATATGAAAACAATTTACGATGCTTCCATAAAATCCATTTAAGTTATGACATTTAAAAGAAATTAAAAAGAATGGGATAGAAATTATATATTTTTTAATATTTTAAAAATGGATGCAAGTACAGTTTACCTCTAAATATTTCACCTAAGTAATAGTGCGGATATTTTGAATGAAACAAATTTCTTTTCCGTTTGTGAAATGTAGTGCTTTTTAAACAAGGTTAGTCCTAATAGTTTGGACAAATTCATCAGAGCGAGGTAAAGGTTGAGAAATGTGAGATTGAGATACAAAAAGGGAGATTGTTTAACTTTAAATAAATCTGAATTGATTTTTCTGTAATCATTAACATTGTAGAGGTTGATATACATGATATGCGGGCATGTTATGCGAAGTGATAAATGTCGTGTGACGAGGAGAGATTAAAGATGAAAGAGGATGGAAAGATGATAAAGAAATGTGGATGGACTGTGATATGCTGAGAAATAAATTAGATAAGATAGTGGAATAAGGGCAGGAGAGAGAGTGGTTATACATTATGTAGGTTCAATGTCTTGTTACATTATAGTGTTAATTTCATGTTGCTTTAAGCTCTCATCAAAAATATGCTACAAGGGTATACAATTCTCGTTATTTTAAATATGTGTTAAATAAATACATATTTTAAAGCTAACAAATATCTTTTAAAGATTTGCAAATTAGTTAACGATTTCTTTTACAAATATCAATTTTTGAAAAAGAACAACGATGTAATAACGGGTAGAGGCAATTGAAATATTTATATATTTCAATTGCATCAACTAACACGATGGCATTCCTCTAAGTTATTTGGTTAGTAAGTTAGTTTATTTGTGGCTTGAGAGAGAATCGAGTTTACGTTGCTAAATATACTTTGCAGATTGCTTAAATAGTTGGATATAGTATCAAATTTTAGAATTATTATACAGTTTGGAATTAGAAAACAAGCTTAAATAATAGACTTAGAGATTAGCCATAAGTACCTAATATATACTAGAAAATAAATTTCTTCATTTTAGAAAGGTTATCTTGCGGTAATCTTATTACAACTTATACTTACATACATATATATTGAAGTCGTAGCCAAAACTTAAAAATAGTTGTGTTCTTAATAGTGTTTAAAATAATTGTATTGTGTGGTTATTTCGCCATCTGTAGCTTTCATAGCGGTACGTAATGAATTTATAAATAAACCCTGTGATAATTTCATCCCTATTTCTTAATAACAATGTCCCTAAATGAACTAACATCATACTTTCGGGAATTATTACGAGCTGTAGCAGTTAAAGGTGTCACCTCGACTTATATTTCTGTAACTTCTAGTGTAAAACAGGTTTGTCATCTTGGGGTTTTATTATATTGTATATATTATTATAAGAGATGTGAACAAAGGTTTTGAATATTCACATTTCTCATTATTATCTTCCATTATTATTTTCATTATTATATTAAATTTTATTTGTACCTAAATAAATTTTAACAAAAACACTACAGTTCTAAGAACATGAATGACGATTAAACTACTTAAAAACTTAATTAAAAACATTAGATTTGCAAAAGACTAGGTAATTTTATCCGTTTCAGTGATAATAAATGATTTAATAAAATGTAAAATCCTCAATAAAGTTTCATGGTTGAGAAAACTTTTGTGACCATTCTCATTTCTTAAATTAGGAAGACTGAATGATCTTTCGAAAAGTTTCTTAATTTTAGACCTTTTATGTATAATATAATATATTCTTAAGTTTTCTATTTTATAAACTTACTAAATTTATACTTATAGTAATCGTGAGTATTAAAGTAAAAATCCTGTTACTTTAAATATGTTTAAATATCAATTATAAAAAATAAGCAAATGTTTAAAGTAAAGATCTTTTTTTTGTGAATGTTTCATCTAATCAGAAACGTTGGTTAGGATTTTCGAAAGAAAACTAATAGATGTTATCACCGTCCCGATAAAAGACGATCACATATAGAATGCTTAATTCACCGAGACGGATAGCGATACGGTAGCTCAGTTGGTAGAGCGACGGAACGGTTTCCCAGTAGTTGCGGGTTCGAATACCTGCCCGTATCGGTTTAAAGATATTAGGCCTATACTTGTTTAAAGATATTTTCAAACAATACTATATATACAAATAAATATAGTAAAGAAACTAAGATTCTGAAAAAGGTGTACTATTGTATAAAGATAAGTATAACATACCTTAAGATGAAATAAATGAAAGGTATTGATAATAAACATATTGATATAGGCTTTATATAACATTACATATAAAATAATATAATGCCTTACAAAAAGCCACTTAGGGTACATTGTAACATCATGAGAATATGATTTCATTACTATACTCTATATTTTTCTAAGATACAAAACTGTTCTAAAAATAAATACGAAAGAGAAAAAGATAATACACTTTTTATAGCCTTACTGAAGTTAAAGCTTTATAGCTTCTAATAATAATAAGTAATTGCTGTTTTCTTAAGGGACTTGAATATTATTCTGAATAATGCCAACAAATTAAGGAGCTCTAAAGAAATCAAATTTTGGATTATAACATTGTAATGGTATAAAATAGAATAGGCTGTAATAAATTATGAACTCTGAAATGTTTTGCCAATGGGTTTGAGCAGAGTTTCTCTAAATATTGCAAATACTACGAACATAGATCTTGTTTGAATTCAAAATATAATATTTTCACATGTATAGTTTTTTTACTGCAAGGATAACCTAATAATAATAACGACTCCATCTGAGCTAGATGAAAGTAAGTATTAGCTTTTTCTGTATAAATTATTCAAGTTGTTACACAATGTTATTTATTTCTTTTTGTTATTATTTAGATTTAACTTTATTTATTTGTTTTTGCTTTTACCTGCGGCCAGGTCTGGATTTGTTTAAATTTTTTTGGGTAGCAGTTTTATTCTTTACATCAAAGACTGGCGTAGTAAGTGTGATTGTGTTTTTTCTGTGTGAAATGAACAAAAGGTTAAAGAAAAACAAAAGAAAAAATATAAAAAAAAATATAAACCTAAAAAAATACAAAAACAACGACACTAAAACACATAAAATAACTAAAAATTATAATTTTAATAAAATGCTACTACTAAAAAGTTAGAAGTCAGTGCCAAGCCCGAAATATTATACACGTGCAGATTAAATTACTTACATGATGAAGTAATGTAGTCAATCTACCTAAATAAACCTAAAGATAAAAAACTAAAAACTAATTACAGCTTAATAAATATATTGGTACAGTAAATACATTTCTTCCTACAAAGAGACTAATCCCAAAGAAAAGCCGATCCTGCCAATTATAGGCTGAATTAAATCACCTCAATACTATACAGGAAAGCTAGCCGTTTTTGCGAAGGTCCGACAGTACTTTACACCGGGACAGCTACTTGTATTATACAAAGCATAGATCCGGTCGTGTGTTGAGTAATAGATAAGACGAAGCTTTTTAGCATTTCATGGATTCACCGTGCGGGTGCCGGTCCCATGGTGTTGCAAGGAGAGGAGTGCAAGCAGTGCCTGGGACTTGCGACCCAGGAGTAGTTTTAAGGGGCCCCTTTATTATGCGCAAAAACGCTCACCTTCACCCTCCACACTGCTCTCCCTACCTAACCTAATTTGGAAAAAACCTAAAATACGTTCTAGAAATGAACCGGTGCTTGTTCTAGAAAGGCCAAGGTCTTTAAGTAGGCTATAGAGAAATTTTGCTGTTTTACCTCTCGCTCCCACTTCTACCGCATACAAACTAACTATAAATTTATTCCTGATCAGTTCGTTGGTCAGTTCGTTATACTTATTGAGCTTGAATGTGTGATCCCTGGGGATGTTTGTTTCCCAAGGAACAGTAAGCTCCACAAGTATCACGCGCCTCAGACGTTTCGGATACAGGAATAAGTCTGGTCTGGATGACGAAACACTAACATCCCCAGGAATTTTGTAATGTTTTTCATACGTGTGCATCATGAGAGTCCAATCAGGAGCCGCGCCTAAAATTTAATAAGGCTTCGCTTTTGATTTTTTGGAGGAGCCTTCTTTTACGAATTCTACAGATCGTTTGGTGATTGCTATACCCTTCCACGCTCTTGCTACTGAAAGACTAACCGCTTCCCGTATAATATCTAATACCTTATCGTGGCGACGCGAGTATTGACCTTTATCTAGAAGTACCCTACAGCCTACTAATAAGTGTTTCGCGGTTCCTATTGCCTCCCCACAGATGTTGCAAGACTTTTCAAAATTGTTTCGGTCTCTAAATAAGGTAGAAGATTCCGCTGAGTGTGCTAAACCGAGCCATAACTTCGATGTCTTTATGACGCTTACATCTAACTTTGACAAAAGGGTTTTATTAATATCATAAACGAAGGAAGGCCAATTTAGACGTGATGTTAAAAAAATATCGTAAATCCAAGCTTTTTTGACGTTACTTATTGGTTGGTTGTCCACCTTTTTGAGATCATTTAAAAAGCTATCGACTATTATATTCAACGATGGAGTACAGCCTTGGTAATCGATTTTTTTACCTAAAAATTTAAACGGAGCTGCCTCCGTAACCGTACTAACGCACTGACCGCCTATTATAAGACCCGGATCGTAAGAGGTATATTTGGTATTCCGTCTACCCAGACACAGACTAAAACATTTACTTGGTTTTGTCCTCAATCCGCCCGTCCACGTATAGAAATCCTCAACTACATTTAAAAGTACCTGACATTGTTTCGGATTACGTGTCAGTATCGCGAGATCATCTGCAAAAGCTAGTATGGATTCTGTGTATTTGTTGTTGAATTTAAACCGATAACCCCACTTTTTTTATTTCTAATTAATTTGTCTATTAAAATATACTAACTATATTAAATAGTTACTATGTATTAAAATATTACTAACTATATTAAATAGTTACCTAGTTGGTATAAAAAAGTGAAGATTACGAAAATACCTATGAAAAAGTATTATTATAAAATAAAATACGCAAAGGTACTACATAGCTCTAAAACTTGACTACTTCTGATGAAACGAATGCAAATCTGCCCTCACGTGTCTGTTATTACAACATTGTCAAAGTATAACTTACTATAAAGTTATCGCATCCGAAATAATCAGTGCAGCTTTACTTTGTTTTTGATTCCCGTTAGAAAGAGATATTCCCGTTGGAAAGAGATATTCCCGTAGGAAAGAGGCCGCAAGCTTAACCTAAAAACAGTCGGGTGACCGGATAAATGCTAGCACATCCCTCTAACCTCTAAGCAGTCTAAGCAGGGCGCTAGCCGAAAACAATGGCCCCCGAAGGAAACTCTACTCAAAAGATGTTACAAGCCCCGAACTGGAAGACCGCAGAAACCCTTCGACTTAGACTGGTCATTTCCCCCCCCCCTTACTGCGTGCGAGATCTGAAGAGCTCCCGACAAGCTGACCCTGAATATATCAATTTTTTAAGAAAATAAACTAGACCTGGATTTAAAATCGCGAGAGAGATATTACATAAAAGATGTAAATGCTTACACCAAATAAAAACTAAAAATACTATATGTATACTAACTGAAAAATAAGCTTCATATGAGAAACGAGATACGATAAATAGTGTAAATGACGAGTCTGATAAGGCTTCTTTTATCGCGTAATAATAAAAGAGTAATATTTTGTGTTTATTGTTTTGTACTTTTTTCGTATTTATTGATTTCAAAAGTCAACAACAATAACACTACCTTAAATATTTTCCTATAGTAAATATTTTATTTCAAATTTATGCAAATCTTTGTCGCGTGTCAACTATGTTCGATATTTTAGATTAGGATATGTCAAATAGTAATTGCTTGCCTCTAATGCATTTAATCATAGTTCAATATTGGTCTGTTAAGATACCATTTCACGGTTGAAGCAGACATAAGGGTTGGGTTCTACTAACAGGATTGCTTAACAATGCATGTATGTTTTAATATGATTCACCTATACACTATGTAAAACTTTTAAATCAAGATTTTTACCTAGAAAACTTGCACAGGTATAATTATTCTTATAATAAATATAATTAATCTATCTTAAAACAAAAAGATACAAACAGATATACCAACACAAAATTATTAACTATTGCAATGAAAAAAAGTCATGAACAAACTTACAACGTACCAACTCTAGGTTCATGTACAGATTTTGTCCTGAAACTATTTTAATAGACATGTAAATAATTGCGATTAAAAAATTATGTGTAATTATAATGTACCGAAAATACATCTTAGTAGTATTAAAAATACCAATTTTGTATTTATCCCATAATTAAATCTTCTATTTTATTTATAAAAAAACTAATCTACGTTTAGTAAACCTGTTTATACATGTGGTAGTTTGGTTTTGACTAAAACAATTCAATCTCTGTATAGAAGTTTACTTGATAAAATAAATGTAATATTGGATACTGATTTGACTAAGAAAAAGAAGTATATAAATTGGGAGTACAAGTTGTGTGGTGGTACTATTGTGATAAAAGTGTAACAGTTATAATTAACCCCTGAGTGTGAGATCGAGAGACTAAGTTGTGTAACAGTGATAGTTAAGAGTTTAAATGGTAAACAGTTTTATAACTGTTACTATTATTACCTTACTATCTTATTAGGTTCAGTAAAAGTAAATGAATTATTCTGATAATAAAAAAACGATGTTTTAATTATCCTACTATATTTTTTTTTAATTTGTTATAAAGACTACTTAAGATTTAAATGCGATGGTATTCATTCCATCAATGTAGGAAAAGTACTTTAAAAGACCCTATTAGCACTGGCATTTATGGGTCTCTGATTTTTTTTTATTCAATTCTTTTGAATAAATATATACATATAAAGGTATGTTTGTACTCATAACAACCTTCTTTGCAATTGAATTATGTGATATTTTTTACAGATAGACTTAAATGGATTCGAAACTATTTGAACCCTTTCTCTTTAACCTATTCTCCACTATCTTTTCTATCCCTCATAAATCTCTCTTGTTTGTTATTTGACATTTCTATATCTACCAAATTTTTTATCCAATTGCGTTCATTTTGGTATGTCATTATACAATACATTTTGTAATATTTATTTTAAGGGTTTTACTTCTGTATTATTTTGTGTCTTAAAGTTTCACTCTCGTCAAAAACCTTTTAATAAACAATATATAAAACGAGCAAATACGTTACCTTTTGATACGAGTCATTATTTAAGAGACAAGTTTGACATATTATTAATGTACCTAATAGCTTATTCAGACGACAGTAGATAAAAATAAAATTTAGTAATATAATCTTCTTACAGAGTTTTTTTACATAAACCACAGCTTTTTTTAATACACAAGACTTATTATTAAGCATCTTTTAAGTTAATATAATAAAATGGACTTATAAATAACTGAAACGAAATTTTTGTAAAGTATATCTTAGTATATACGAAATCGATATTTTTGTAATGTAAAGCTAATTATTTACAAATTGACACACTTAAATCATACATCTGTCATAGTCTCTAATAGACTGCTACTAACGTCCTACTATCTAGGGGCTGAATTTATGTCAATAGTAGGAGATCTTACCTATTTCAAAAGTTCTCTTAGTGTCATAGTTAGAAAGTTTTCTTGGCGTCATAGTTTTACTTACATATTATTTAATTATTTTGGTGTGATTATTTATCAAGGCGGCCTAATATTCTTTTTTGATCTTCCAGTACCTCTATCTGCCGTAGATCATTAATTTCCAAGTTATGATTTATTAGTAACAAAAAATATTATTACATTTATTATTAACAAACAAATTATTTAAAAATAAAATCCTCATAACAATTCAAGGACTTTTAAAACTTTAATAACAATGTAAAAAAGCACTTAAAGTTTTAATGTGTTTTTATTGGAAGTTCAAAATATTGAACAGTATATAAGTCGCTAGGAATAAATGAAGGAACGAACCTAGCCTAATCTGGGATTTAAGTTAATCATTTAATAATAATTGTAATCACTTTATTCGTATTTTGATAACAATATTAATTTAAATTATGATAATTAAATATCAACATGGCTTTGTTGTTGTATTTCGCTATGTTTGTTTACGGATGAAGTTAAATAATTACTGTTGTGTGATTTTACTATTCAAATTCAAATACAAAATTCAAAATATCTTTATTCAAGTAGGCATTTACACGCACTTTTGAATCATCAATTACATTAAATTGGTCAGTATAGTCAGAGTAATGTGAGTAAGCTACCACCAGCTCGGAATGCTGTTCTGCTGAGAAGAGCTGGCCAGAAACTCAACAGTTGCTCTTTTTAAATAAAATTTAACAATGTTTGACTTATAAATTATAACATCAACCCTGCAAATGAGTCAATTTTATTTATTTTATAAGCTTAAATGCAATTTTGGAACAACTAGAACCGTCGCAATCAATCGGAAAAGAAGCCCAATGATTTCAGGCAACGAAAATTAAATAATAATAACAGTAAATATATATATATATATATAGATATATATATACATATATACACACAAATCTTCGGCCTGCCACACAACCAGTCACCGCAAGCAGCACCCGTTCACGAGCATAACACAAGAGCCAGCCATCACCCCCTTCGCACATATTTGAGGGAGGGAGGCAACCCGACTCCCGATGCTACCGCAAGTAGTGACTTCTAAGGAATCGGTGTGATGCAGAAGGTCGATAAATCAAAAATTAATTTACAACAAAAAACAAATTGCGGAGATTACTAGCTATTCGCAATACAATACAGATTTATGATACAATGACCCAAGTTCCACACATTTCGATCAACCAAAAACTCTTGAATGTTATAGTAAGATTTATTTAATAATATACTTTTAATTTTAGATTTGAAACCAAGAAAAGGAAGATCTAAGATATCTTGTGGAACCTTATTATATATGCGTATACTCAAGCCCATGAAGGATTTCTTAACTTTTTGAAGTCGAAATTTAGGCGTTACGAGCCTATTTTTATTTCTTGTATTGATTGTATGTCTGTCGCTGTTTTTTTTATAGTCATTTAAATTTTGGCGTATATATAGTAAGTTATTAAAAATGTATTGAGAAGCGACCGTAAGAATACCGATTTCTTTAAAAACTTCCCTTAGGGAGTCTCTAGCTTTTAAGTTACAAATAGCCCGTATAGCTCGTTTTTGTAAAATAAATATAGAATTAATTTCGGCAGCGCTGCCCCATAGTAAGATACCGTAAGACAATATACTATGAAAATAACTAAAATAAACGAGTCGAGCCGTATTAACGTCTGTTAATTGTCTTACTTTTTTAATTGCAAAGACGGCTGAGCTAAGTTTGCTTGCGAGTGTCGAGAGATGGGGGTTCCACTGGAGCTTTTTATCTAAAGTTATACCTAAGAAAGTTGTCGAGTCAGTCAGTTCTAACACTTCATTGTTAAGGAATAAACTACAATCCCGACTTTTTACATTAGGAAGTGTAAATTCCATGCATTTAGTTTTCTTAGTATTTAATACCAAATTATTAATTTCAAACCAATGAAGAACACGTGACAGAGCACAGTTAACTTTGTCAAAATTTGGTTTATTACGATCAACTTTAAAAATAAGTGAGGTATCATCAGCAAAAAGTACAATGTCACATAGTCCTTTTACGTAAAAG
The DNA here is from genome assembly GCA_959347405.1 of Napeogenes sylphis. Classification (NCBI taxonomy): domain Eukaryota; kingdom Metazoa; phylum Arthropoda; class Insecta; order Lepidoptera; family Nymphalidae; genus Napeogenes; species Napeogenes sylphis. The sequence continues at coordinate 19,071,839 of OY365788.1, read as the reverse complement.
GGCAAATCATTAATATAGAGTAAAAATAAGAAAGGGCCTAGAATAGATCCTTGTGGAACACCCATTTTTAGGTGAGATCCAACCGATTTACAATTATTTACATCAACCGTCTGAACTCTTTGATTCAAGTAAGAGGCAATAAGATCAAGCGCAGCATTACGCACGCCATAGTGATTAAGTTTGCAAAGTAATGTTTGATGGTCCACGCAATCAAAGGCTTTAGATAAATCACAAAACACTCCGATTGCATTCTGTGACTTTTCCCAGGCGTCGTAAATGTGCTTAAGAAGCGCGGCACCCGCATCAGTTGTTGATTTGCCTTTGGTGAAACCATATTGTTCACTATGCATGATTTCATTGCTATAAACAAATTCTGACATTTGGTTTAGTATAATTTTTTCGAAAATTTTACTTAAAGTGGGTAAAATAGAGATAGGTCTATAATTTCCGGGAATTAGTCTATCGCCACTTTTGAACAAAGGAACTACTTTACTATTTTTCATTAAGTCTGGGAAAGTACCGGTTTCAATACATTTGTTAAAAATTAAGGATAATTGTGGAGCAATATCATTTATAATACTTATTAGTAATTTTACTGACATACCCCAAAGATCACCGGTTTTTTTTTTTTTTTTTTTTTTTTTTTTTTTTTTTTTTTCATATTTAGATTTCTAAAAGTTTTAACAATTTCATATGATGTAACAGGTTTAAAAAAAACAAAACATTTATTACTGACTCTTACGTTATTCGTCAATTCGACGATTGCATCACGTGGTGAAGAATTTAAATTACCCGTGACTGTTAAAGGAATTTCGTTAAAAAAAAAAAAAAAAAAAAAAAAGTCTCAAAAATAGCCGCCACAGTTGAATTTGAATTTATTTCAATATTATCAATTTTTAACTTAATAGGTCCATTAGCAGCCCTATTTTTCCCAGAAACACTAGATAAAACATCCCAAGTTGCCTTTATTTTATTTTCTGAGTTTAAGATTTTATTTCTTATGTAAATCGACTTAGCTTGTATGCAAACGGTCTTAAATATTTTAGAAAAAATCCTAACTTTATTCAAGAATACCGGATCTTGATTCCATTGCCTCTCACTATATAAATCATATAACTGTCCATCTACGCTAGCGATATTCCTAGACCGCGATCTAAAGTGCACCTTGCCATGTACGCGGACGATACCGCGCTTTACACGTCCTCTAAGGATCACTGGGAGATATACCAACGTCTCCAATCCGCGGTCGACTCCCTTGAGAGTTGGCTGCGGAAATGGCGGATCGAGGTAAACCCTGAGAAGAGCGTTTCGGTGCTCTTCGAACGGGGCCCCCCAAGGATCCTCCCGCGAATCAAACTCTTTGATAAACCGATACCTTGGAAAGACGAGGCAAAATACCTAGGAGTAACGTTAGATAGAAAGTTAGTTTTCACTGCGCATATTAGGACCGTTCGTAGCAGAGCGGCCTACATATTAGGTCGTTTATATCCGCTGTTAGGCAAGCGGAGTAAAATGTCCCTTCGCAATAAGGTGACACTTTACAAAGCTTGCATACGTTCCGTCATGTCCTATGCGAGTCCCGCTTTTGCGCACGCTAATCTGAAACCCCTTCAGGTGATTCAGAACAGGTTTACACGGATTGCAACCGGGGCGCCGTGGTTCGTACGCAACATCGATCTCCATAGAGACTTGAACCTTCCGACCATCGCTCAGTACTTCAAGGGGCTTTCCCAAAAGTACTTTGAACGTGCTGAGCGACACCCGAACCCACTGGTGGCTGACGCCGCAGAGTATAGACCACGTAAAACTACTTTAGTCAGAAAAAGAAGACCCAAGTCGGTACTCGTTGACCCCGACGACGCGTTCACAGTAGGTAATAACGTGTACGCGTAGGCATAATTGACACCACACAACATACAGACACACACCGTCTGTACCGGTATAGACGAGGTCCCAACTGAGTAAGTGCTCCGTTGCTCCGGCGTTCTGCCGTCGGAGGACGCTAGTGTCCAAATTTCCTTAGCTTCCCTCCTGACTAACGACGCCCCGAGCCGAGGTCCGTGTCTCAATCTGAGACGCCCTCGGGACGTCGTTCCCCATGGGGGCCCATCTGGCCCCCCCTTTTTAAGGGTGGGTCTCCTGACCCACCCATTCCCCCGGTGACGCTGTAATAGCCAACAGGGCTAACAGCATAGACAGACAAAAAAAAAAAAAAAAAAAAAAAAAAAAAATCATATAACTTATCTCTACTTTTATATATTCCCACGGTAGCCCAATCACTAAATTTAAGTTTTAGGTATTTAGTCATAGTTTTTGGCTTAAAAACATTATTAAATTCTTGTAACAAAAAACCGAAAATGTTATTATATAAATTATTTGGATTATCATCGCTCATGTCTACTTTACCTACTTTTTGCTGAACAGTATTCTTAAATGTTAGGACCCGGTTTTTTGTAATTGGTCTACAAGTAAACTTTTGGGGCTTTTCACTTTCGTGATTAATTAATAGAGAAAATTTTAGACCACAGTGGTCTGAACTTAAATTTGTCATTACTGTTTCTTCATAAATGTTACAGCGACAGAACACATTATCAATACAAGTCGCGGAAATACTAGTAATACGAGTAGGTTCAAAAAAGACGTTCAGTAAGTTAAAAGATTTAAACAAATTTAATAAACGTACACTAGACGAATTTTCTTGTAATATATCTACATTGAAATCACCGCAAACAATCACGGACTTGTTTTTATGACAAAGCTTAGTTAAAATATCCTCCATTTTGTTTTTAAATTCATCAAAGTCACTAGAGGGGGGTCGGTACACGCACAAAATAATATGTTCATTGAGCTCAATGCAGGATAGTTCAATAATTCGCTCGACCGAGAGCGCCACTATATCTGATCGAGACTTTAACACTACATCGTTACGAGCTAAGATAAGTGAGCCACCGCGAATAGCTTTCTCTCTACAGAACGAACTTGACAATTTATAATTTTCTACATTTATAATATTGTTATTCTTTGATAACCAGTGCTCTGTAATGCACAATAAACTTATGTCATATTTTTGAACAAAGAGTTCCACTTCCAATTCCTTGCCACCTAAGCCTTGTATATTTTGATGGACAATATTTAACAACTTAGGCTTTGTCTTATCCATTAGTTTAAAGTGGAACGCTTATGTTCTGTCAGTAATATATTATTTAAAGTACATTTATTTTTCGTTATATCTGTTATAACGAAGTTTTTTAAATTAAATGCGTTTTTAAAAAAAAATAACGAAGTTTTTTAAAAATATTATCTAAATTAATAATGTTCTGTAAATAAGACCTTCGCTTAGTATTACATTTTATTATGTGTAAATAACATAAGGATAAATGTTAAGGATATATATATATATATATATATATATATATATATATATATATATATATATATATATATATATATCGTAAGTAACTATATACTTTGTTTTGCTTGTTCGTTTGGTTTTATTTCATGGCTATGTAACTGATCAGTACGTTAAGCATATTTGTATAAAGCTGAAAGTGCGAGCTTCTATTACGATCTCATCAAAGGCACCAATATCACGAAGCTAATCTCGGTTTCTCTCATGTGTATTATAATTTTGACACAATAGCACTGTAGTTTCACTTTCATTATCAATGCTTTCAAATACGTTGCTAAAGGCTGTTTGTGTTAAATCCAATAAGTATTTTATTATTTATACTATGTACAAAGTATTTTATTATTTATACTGTGTACGCGACTGTGCAGGGCTAAGAAAGCCAAGTATCACTGCGACCTAAAAGATCTATTATGACCGCCACTGCCATAGGTCTGCCACTCTGAGGTAGCGCACTCGCATAGAAGATGGATAGAGGTTTCATCCGCCTCGTGGCAATACCTCCACACTTTTCCATCCTCTAATTTGAGGGACTGCAACGTGCTTATTCAGACAACAGTGCCCTGTAAGCGTTCTACCTGTTATGATGCGTAGATTATTCCTGCTCAGCCCAATGCCCTCCTTAGCTGCTTTCGCATTAAAAGGTTTGATGAGGGCTTTAGAATGCTTGAGGCCAGGGATCTCCTCCCAACGCCTTATAGCCTCACACCTAGTGAGGTTATTCAGGGTCATACGAGCTAGGCTCTTTGGAACCCCACATATTGGTTCTGGACTGTATGTTTTGCTCTCAGCTCCTGCTCAGTCAGCTCGTCAGCAATCTCGTTTCCGATATGGCCCTCGTGGCCCGGGACCCATCTTAGAACCACTCTGTTTTTGCAATCCAGTGTATTCAATTTCGTCAGGCAGTCAATCGCCAGTCTCGACGTGATAGTATTCGAGTTTAGGACTTTAGTGCCACCTGACTATCCGAGTTGATAAATGGTCCTATTAAAGGTCCTCAACCTGACATCTACATGTACTCTACCTTACTCTGAAAATACTACCCCTAGCCACCCTCTTGACATGTAAGTCACCCTCCGGTGGACGCAAACTCCACAGTCGTATCATTGAGGGTAATAGTTGCCCCCCTATTCAAGAACATTGATTCTACCCATTTCACAGTGGTCGGGTTTGTTTGTTTACACATAAGGCCCTTTACCAGGGATCTAACAGGAGTGTTGTCAAATGCTCCCTCCACATCTAGGAAAACTCTTAAGGCAATTAAACGGTCCTCAGGCGCCTTTTTGATTTTGTCGACCAAGTTGAGAAGGACATTTCCGTAGACCTGCCCTTGCGATAGACGTGTTATGAGGGGTGGATAGGTTTTGCCCTTAGGATACTTTCTCTGATGTGTAAATCGAGTATTTTTTTCAGCGTTTTGAGAAGGAATGAAGTAAGACTAATTGGTTGAAAGGCTTTCGTTGTACTGTATTCCTTCCTGCCAGCTTTTGGTACAAAAATGTCCTTTGCGTTTTTCCAATAATTTACCAATTTGACAAAATTTATTGAAAATGGTAACGAATTTGATGCAGTTTTTCTATTCGTTAGCTTTACCGAACAAAACATAAAACTTTAAACAAAAAACATTCTATTATTAGCGGATAAAAGAACAAACCTCACAAGGAATATTTTCAGGAAATTTAATATTTCGTTATTCAGTAAGTGAGACAAAAATATAAAGCAAATATTTCACTTTGTCAAACGATGTTAGGCTTTATTTATATAGATTAGATATTTCAACATAAGTAGGACCCGAGAATCATCCTTGGGCTATAGAAGTCCCCCTTGAACAGTTTTATTTCTGTTGTTGTTTCTGTTGTTCAAACATATAGAATGCTTAATTCACCGAGACGAATAGCGATACAGTAGCCCAATTGGTAGAGCGACGGGACGGTTTCCCAGAGGTCGCGGGTTCGAATCCCTGCCCGTATCGGTTTATTTTTCATTCTATATTTATATTTGCTCCGGCGTTCTGCCGTCGGAAGACGTTAGTGTCCAAATTTCCTTAGCTTCCCTCCTGACTAACGACGCCCCGAGCCGAGGTCCGTGTCTCAATCTGAGACGCCCTCGGGACGTTGTTCCTCATGGGGGTCCATCTGGTCCCCCCTTTTAAGGGCGGGTCTCCTGACCCACCCGCTCCCCCGGTGACGCTGTAATAGCCAACAGGGCTAACAGTATGGACAGACAAAAAATATATATATATATATATTTATATAAATTTAAATTAGCTTAACATGACTATACATGTATAAAGATATTTTCAAACATTTCAACTACCCGACATTGAAACACCACCGGAACCATTGAACGGTTTACTTATCGGCACGGATCCAGATTCTAACGTGTTCTTGAAGTCCATTCGAACATTCAATTCATGCTTTCAAATGACATCGTTCGGAGCAACAGAAATAGTTCCAAATACTAATTCACTTGGTCAACAATACAATTCTACATTTAAAATTAGAGGCCGAGTTTATCATAAAATAGGCTGATTACTGCCAATGCCAAACGAAGCACATAAATTTTTACAAATCTACTTTATGGGCGGCGAGGATTCCGGAAGCGCACTTGCCAATCGTGTGAATGCACGTTGTGACTATAACAACCTTGATTCATTTTTTGCCAAACGCATCGTGAGCGAACTGGACGCTTTACTGAATGAGCACAATGAATTGTTGAAAATATTCAAATCACACATGCATAAATTACAAAACGATAACCACGCTATTGTCATTAATCCTGATAAAACACCAGCTGGATAGCATATTCGTAGATTTAATGCACCTGTTGTTGACGACGTTGCGGGAATCATGGTTGGCGATTGTACAGGCGCAAGAGAAATTGTGGTTCGTAGAAGGAGTAATAATCTTCAGTTCATTGCTGATACACATCGTTCATATGATGCTCTCCAATATCCGCTAATGTTCTGGAAGGGACAAGACGGATACTGCATAAATATCAAACAACGCGATCCCGTATCAGGTACTTCATTCATTTTAAACTTGATTACTGATTTAAAAAAAAATTAAATTATTTATCGTAATTGATTTAATCTAATATTTAAAAATATATTATTACAGGAGCCGAAACAAACAAGAACGTTAGCTCGAAAGATTATTATGCGTACCGATTGATGATTCGACGCGGCCGGGACAACGTCATTCTACGATGTCGCGAGCTTTGTCAACAATTCATGGTCGACATGTACGCCAAGATAGAAGGCGAACGACTACGATATTTACGATATAATCAACTCAAGCTGCGTGCGGAAGAGTACATTCACTCGCGGGACGCTATTAACAACAACGCTGACGCTGCCGAAATTGGTAACTCTGTCATTCTACCATCATCGTATGTGGGCAGTCCATATATACAGGATGCTCTGACTTTCGTGCGCGAATATGGATGACCGTGTTTATTTATCACGTTTACGTGTAATCCAAAATGGCCAGAGATTGAATCTTTGCTATTGCCTGGCCAAAATTCAATCCATCGTCATGACGTTGGAGCACGTGTGTTCAAACAAAAGTTGAAGTCTTTAATAAGTTTCATTACTAAATTACATGTATTCGGCCGCACACGTTGCTGGCTGTATTCAGTTGAGTGGCAAAAGCGAGGATTACCTCATGCTCACAATTTGGTTTGGTTAATCGATAAAATCCGTCCTGAAGAAATCGATAGTATCATTTCTGCAGAACTTCCAGATCCGTCTACTGACCAACTGCTGTTTGATATTGTTACAGCGAACATGATTCATGGTCCATGCGGTACTCTTAATCGTACATCGCCTTGCATGGCAGATGGAAAATGCACTAAAAATTTCCCTAAAGATTTCACGAACGATACGATCACAAATGTCGACGGATATCCAATATATCGTCGAAGAAGTCCCGATAATGGCGGACGATCATTTATTAAAAACATCAACAACACAGACATTGACATTGATAATCGTTGGTTGGTACCATATTCACCTCTGTTGAGCAAGACATACAATGCTCATATTCATGTTGAGTTCTGCAGTTCTATGAAGAGCATCAAATACATTTGCAAGTATGTCCATAAAGGCAGTGATATGGCTGTGTTTAGAGTGGAAAATACTAACGTGAATGCTCAACCAGTGAATAAAAACGATGAAATAACACTTTATCAAATTGGTCGGTACATCAGCTCCAATGAAGCTGCTTGGCGTATCTTTGGTTTCCCGATTCATGAACGGGATCCAGCAGTTGTTCAGTTAGCCGTCCATCTCGAAAACGGCCAGCGTGTATTTTTCACGAACGAGACAGCAATTGATCGTACTGTAAATCCACCTAAAACTACACTCACTGAATTTTTCGAATTGTGTAATCGTGCGGATGATTTTGGTGCCTTTGCACGAACGTTACTCTATTCACAAGTACCATGCTATTTCACATGGGCTCAAACAAAAAAATGGATGCCCCGCAAGCAAGGCTCCCCAGATGATGCATGTCCCAATTTGTTTAAATCAAACGCTTTGGGGCGAGTATTTACAGTCAATCCAAAGCAAACTGAATGCTTTTATCTTCGATTGTTGTTGGTTAATGTTACTGGCCCATTGTCATTTCAAGATATACGGAAAGTGAATGGGCAACAGTATTCAACGTATAAAGATGCGTGCCTTGCACTCGGCTTGCTGGAAGACGACAACCAGTGGGAATGTATGTTTGCTGAAGCAGCATTGAATTGTACAGCAATACAAATTCGTCTACTATTCGCTATAGTATTAACTACATGTTTTCCAGCTCGAGCACAGATATTGTGGAATAATCACAAAGATTCAATGACTGATGATATATTGCATCAACATCGTACACGAGCATTGATTGCTATTGAAGATCTCTGAATTATAATTGCTAATTTATCACTCAGTCATTTCGGTATGAATTCGCCAGATCGAGCTGTATCTGATTTCATGAACACGGAAATGAATCGTGAAATGCAGTACAACACTGTAGAAATGGCGGCGATTGTTACTCGCATTGTCCCATTAATGAATGAGGAACAAAAAATCATTTACGACCGCATTATGCTCGCTGTTTCAGCAGGACAAGGTGGATTCTTCTTTTTGGATGCACCAGGTGGAACTGGAAAATCATTCCTTATTTCGCTAATTCTTGCTGAAATACGATCAAATAATGGCATCGCATTGGCCGTTGCATCGTCAGGCATTGCTGCAACTTTATTGGATGGAGGCAGAACAGCTCATTCAGTATTTAAGCTGCCATTAAATATTCAATATAATGCTGACGGAGTGTGCAACATAAAAAAACAATCGTCCATGGCCACCGTGCTGAAACAACGTAAAATTATCATCTGGGATGAATGTACTATGGCGCACAAACATTCACTTGAGACGTTGAACAGGACTTTAAAAGATATCAAAAACAACGACAAACTATTTGGCAGCACTCTGTTAGTCCTTTCAGGTGATTTCAGGCAAACACTTCCCGTCATTCCACGTTCAACATACGCTGATGAGATTAATGCTTGCTTAAAATCATCTACACTGTGGCGTAATGTTGAAAAAGTACAGCTGAAAGTAAATATGCGCGTTCAAATGCTTCAAGATCCATCCGCTGAAACATTCTCAAAACAACTCCTAGATATCGGTGATGGAAAAGTAACTATAGATGAGACTGAATGCGTAAAATTACCGACAGATTTTTGCACAATCGTTGACTCGCAAGACACTCTCATTGAAAAAATATTTCCTGATGTACACACACAGTACTTAAATCATGAGTGGCTTGCAGAAAGAGCAATTTTAGCGGCAAAAAATGTAGACGTTGACAATTTGAATCTGAAGATACAACAGTTATTGCCAGGGAACTTGGAATCATATAAATCTATTGACACAGTTTGTGATGCGAGCGAAACTGTAAATTTTCCGACAGAGTTTTTGAACTCACTGGATTTGCCAGGCGTGCCACCGCATAATTTACAATTAAAGGTTGGATCTCCGATTATCATGCTTCGCAATTTGAACCCACCACGGCTGTGCAACGGTACGCGATTGGTCATTCGAAAATTAATGAAGAACGTCATCGAAGCTAGCATTTTAAATGGAAAGTTCCGAGGTGAAAACATATTAATACCACGGATTCCTATAATACCTAGGGATGTGCCAATTCAATTAAAACGTGTTCAGTTTCCAATTCGATTGGCATTTGCCATGACCATCAATAAATCCCAAGGCCAAACGATGTCGGTTTGTGGCTTAGATTTAAGCACGCCATGTTTTTCACACGGACAATTATACGTGGCATGCTCTCGAGTGGGTAAACCATCAAGTTTGTTTGTGTTAGCTAAAGATGGGCTAACAAAAAATATTGTTCACGCTGTAGCATTAAGAGACTGATATTTTTTGATAGTGTTGCCGTTCTTATCGAATAATGATACGTGTATATATATTACAGAAATAAATTATAATGAATTATTAATAAATATAGTGCTTGGCGTTTGTTATTTCTATATTCCCTTATCGTTCACAGCATTACACACCTATTTCGTGCATATACCACATCCTTACACACTTAAAATAGGTTAGTTATTTTCTGTCGGCACTAGAAAGTACATAGAAATTATTTATATGGCAAAACAACGTTTGCCGGGTCAGCTAGTTATGTATAAACATTAAATTAACTTTAGTCCCATTTTTTATTTTTTTTTATTTTTCTGGCATTTCAAAAAAATAATTGTCAGTCCTATATCATTACGATTAAAATGTACTTCGTGAAACTGTTTGCAAACAAAAAAATCCGATCACTGTTCATTCGTTCAACATGGAGATAAAACACATAAGTGAGAATTACTAAAATACTTTATACTAAAACTTATTAAAATACTTTATATTCTAGAAAGGAGAAGTTAAGGAAAAACTTTTTAATATGATTATAATGTGATGTAAGTAGTAAATAGATTTATATGTACGTAAATAAATATACAGGTTGTCTGATTTAATAAAAACGTGCATATAAATAAAGCATTCAAAGTATATCCAGCCTCGGAGATTCTTCGAACATTCTGAGAAGCACACAAGCAAATCTCCCGTATGGATGTTGAACCCACTACTTGAAGCTTAGGAGTCAAGTTCAATAACCGCTAGACCAACATGTCATCAATTTATACAAAAAAAAATGGATTTCTGATATTATTATGAAACGAGGAAATCTATAATTAATTTAATTAGAATAACGCTTTATAAACCAGTATTATCTTTTGATCTCAAAATTTATTTTTCACTTGTGCTTGGTTTAATGCTTGGTCTAGTTTCAAAACGTGGTAGAACGAAGGGTTCTCGTGAAAATGTCGAAGCGAAACCGACAGAGATTGATTTATTCAATTACATTGAAGACGGTCTTGAAGATTGTTTAGGTTACAGTCTCCAAACTGTTTTCTATCACATGCAAGAAATGTTAGTATCTATTGGAATACTAAATGTGGTCGTAACTTAATAGACATTATGTAAAAAAGGATTGTCTTTTACGAATAAAACTGTAAAAAACTATTTGTTGTTACTTATCTATATCTTTCTATTATACATTTTTAGGCTATTTTATTAAATATATTATAGTAAGTGTAATACTAAATATGTTATAGTATATACGAATTATTTAAAGGTCAAATTAATTAAGATTTTAAAATTTACAGCTGTAATAATTTACCCAGAATTTTAGGTATTCTGTAGTAGTAATATCAGTGTTCTATAAAATCATAAGAAAATATAATTAGATAAATAAATCATTTTAAGCAGAGAAACGATGAAAAGTTAAAACGATTTCATAATTAAAAGTTGTCATTAGAAGAAATGTCGTTTCTATAAATATAATTATCTTCATCTGTTTCTTTGACATAAGATAAATATCAAAATGCATTTAAGAAAACGTTGTAATAACGCAATATCATGATTTCCCATCGGTAGAGAGTTCAAGAATATGTGACTTTATGAGTCTTTAGCAATATAACTCCACTAATTTGTTAATGAACTTTATACTTGGGTTGAACATTCAATATCTATTGGTAAAATGAGTCTGTTCTCCCCGAAAAAAAAATTCAAATAAACAAACATATTACATTAATCATTTGTTATGTTAATAATGCACACGCGCATAAAGGTCTAAATCATGTAAATAATACTAAATCATGTACATATTTTTTCACAATTACTGGTTCACAGTAAATATATACTAAATAGTATTATTTATAACTTTGTTACACTTTGCCGAGTGGGTATTCAGTTAAATATAAATTCTGTTATACTTTATAGAATACCCATACGCGCGTCCATTCATATGGACTACAGATGGGCTTTACACGTTCGGAACATAACTTCTGAACTACCCGTATTATCCACTTTCTTTAAAAGGAATTTTCACCATTTTCCAATACTATATTCTTAAAAGGAACTTTATTTTAATGATATAGGAAAATTGTTGTAACTCCAATAGAGACCTTAATCGTTACGATCAAGATTTTGGCTATAAGCATTTAAGGCTATGGTATAAACCCCATGTCCATTTGTGATAACGTATCTTTAGATTTGGTAACAAAAATATGTAAACGTATTAGTTCCGAAGATTACCCTGCACACGTGTAGTACACATAAACTCACAAAATTGCATAATACGAACGAAACATTGTATTTGTAAATAAAATATTATATTGTATTAAACGACTGCTTGTTTAAAATACTATACCCATTCTTACTTAAGATTTTTGTGCTGCCTAGTTACAACGGGGCACTTTTGGTAAATAGGTAAACAAAAACTTATTAAAATTTATTTCGTTCGGATGAATGGTTAAGGGCAACAACCATATATATCTGTATATATAGAGAATTGTTACCAAATGTATTTTTTTTTTTCATTTCAGTCTGAACAGTTTTTCTGAGGTACAGTTTAAATCTTTAAAAACAATTCACAAATGAAATATATAACAATAAACTATAATTTTATTAATTCTATAAGGTTCGGTTAAAGTACCAATATGATAATGTGAAAGTCTCTGTGAGCAATCTGGGATAAAATATGGTTTGGTATGATTTTATTACACGTGGTATTTTGTACTAAAACCCTATAGCCACATTTTGAAAGCATTGAATAGGAATTGGAGCAGTGATGTTAAAAGCGAAACCACAGTGCTATTGTGGCAAATTTAGAATATGCATATGAGAAACCGAGCGCAGCTTCAAGCAATTGTTGACTTAATTGAAGTCAGTTTAAGAGAAGTTATTTTTACAAAAAATAACAAATTTACAGAACAGTTACAAAATAACAAACGTATGAATTTGTAACTGGTTCATTATTGTTAAATACAAATATTAATTTTAAATATTATAAAATAAAACTATAAGCCTATTTTATTATAGTACTATGAAATAATTGTGAATATTTTGTTTGATTAGTAGTTTTGTTATTTTAGTAACTATATTATGGTAAAAGGTTTTTACCAGGCACTCGTTATAGATTTAAATTAAAGTTAATTAGTAGCGGCTTAAAAAAAACAAAGTACATAGAAGATTTAATAAACATTTATAAACTTTTTCTGATCATTAAATTTGCGGTCTCTATTTACTAATTAAAAAAAATAGAGAACAAGAATGAGACACTAATAAAATTAGAAAGTGTTACATTTTGAATATATGTAACGGTAAAAAGAAACTTAACTAGATAAAAATATGGTGGGATTACAACTGTCAAATAACACAACGATGTTTTTAGACGAAATCTTACACAAGACAGAAGAATATTAAAAAAATATGAAGATAGATACCAAATAGTTAAATCTGTATCTTTAAAAAACCAAGTACAAGAACATTAATTTTCCATGTAGATTAATAATAAGACTCTGTATGGGTGCCTCTCATGGTGTCACAGCTTTTCACCCCCTCCTATCAAGGTCTGGTGGAAAAGATTTCATTTTTAAACAAGCAGAAACTTTATAAAATATATATATATTAAAATAAGTATATCCTATATGTATTCTGTTTCAAAAAAAAAAAAAATAGTCGTAAGTACAAAAACAAATAGTTAATTTGCAAAAATAATTACGTAATTCTAATTACATTGATAAATGATTCAGGGATTTAATGAAGCTATTCAGGGAAATATTATGCCAATACTAATGGATTCTTTTGAAGCATTTTCCCTTGACACCTAAGGAATACATAAAATCCTATTGAAATCGTAAGATGTTCTTCTAAGAAATAGAAAAAAAAAAAGATTTAAATATTACATATTATTAGAAAATGTCACTTCTTTCTACTAAAAGTTATAAAGAAAATATTTAAAAATTGCTGTATAAAGTTTATCCAACGTTCATAGTTTTTACAAGGACAATTCATTTTAATCATATTAACAACATTTAATTCTAGGTTTTAATAATTTGTTTTATCATTCAATTTGTAGACAATAGTTTAACATTTTTGTCAGTGTGGCAACCCGCCCTTCGGGTCGATCAGATAAAGCATGAGACGACATACGCTGTATGATTGGTTCACTTAAAGAATTAAAATACCTATAAAATTAAAAGTACTTTCACTATCGTCATATCCAAGATATATAATATATTGTAATGGAATTGTATTTGGCATCTTTATTTATTTGTGATACCTCTGTGTTTATTATCTGTATTTCATTAGTTACCATCGTATTTCACAAATGGTAACTGAGTTGATCTTAAATTCGAGGTATTGGACGTACGTTGCATAACATTATAGACTTTTTTAATATTATCTTACGATTTATAAATAATATAGTTACGTCAATGTATAATCTAAATCAAAATGTGTGTACATATCAAGCAATTTCCATTTTATTTTATTAATTATATATAATTTCGCAATAACACTAACCCAACCTGTCTGAGCGATTGCAGACAAAGAACTAAGTTATTGATGTAAGAACAAATATATACGGTGACGGGAGTATAAATAAGTGCAATAAATATTTATATAACAAAGGTAACTCTGGCCCCTCATTATCTGGATGGTGAAGGTAGACTCGAAATAATAGTCTCTTTAATCAGTCTGTTTAACCACTTTACAGCACAGAATACAGAAGTATCACACGAACAAATCCATATTAGAATTGGAAATGCGCTGAATTGAAAGCAACGGTGTGACTTGACTTTTACGTTCGAAAATCAACGGCTTCCGCTCGCGTTCCGTCCAAAAAAATGCGGAGGACATTCGAAGCTACTAATTCAAGTGACATATAATCTGTCAGATGACATCAACTGCTGTCAATCAATTGTCCTGTCACCACGCTGCATCAACCACACCGAAGCATACTGCTTGACATTTCCAATGTGTTGTTGAGTGACTTATTGTTTAATTCTAAATATTTGATTAACGTATAAAGCTGAAGATGGTTCTTAAATACTGACGCTGCGACATATATATTATATAGTTCTTTTTTGTACATTTAAATAAATGAAAACATTGACTTGAAGAGCCAATGTTAAAGAAATACAAGGGTATACAATTCTCGTTATTTTAAATATGTGTTAAATAAATACATATTTTATATTATGGCTAACAAATATCTTTTAAATATTTGCAAATTAGTTAACGATTTTCTTTTACAAATATCTATTTTTGAAAAAGAACAACGAAGTAATAACAGGTTTCTAACCGTAATTTGCTTGTTTTCAATTCAACTAACACGATGGCATTCCTCTAAGTTAGTTGGCTAGTTAGTTAGTTTAGTTGTCACTTGAGAGAAAATCGAGTTTACGTTGCTAAATATACTTTGCAGATTGCTTAAATAGTTGGATATAGTATCAAATTTTAGTACTATTATGCAGTTTCGAATTAGAAAACAAGCTTAAATAACAGACTTAGGGATTAGCCATAAGTACCTAATATATACTAGAAAATAAATTTATTTATTTTAGAAAGGTTATCTTGCGGTAATCTTATTACAACTTATACTTACATACATATATATTGAAGTCGTAGCTAAAACTTAAAAATAGTTGTGTTCTTAATAGTGTTTAAAATAATTGTATTGTGTGGTTATTTCGCCATCGGTAGCTTTCATAGCGGTACGTAATGAATTTATAAATTAACCCTGTGATAATTTCATCCATTTTTCTTAATAACAATGTCCCTGAATAAACTAACATCATACTTTCGGGAATTATTACGAGCTGTAGCAGTTAAATATAAGTCGAGGTGACTTCGAGTTATATTTCTATAAATTCTAGTGTAAAACAGGTTTGTCATCTTGGGGTTTTATTGTATTGTATAATAATAATAATAATATCAGGACAAATTACACACATTGATCTAACCGAATATATATAATAAACGACCAAACCCAGAAACACAGACATCTATGTTCATCACATAAATGCCTGTCTCCGCCGGGAATCGAACCCGAGCCCAATTGCGCCGTGACACGTTAGGCGTCTGCGCTAACCACTCGACCAACGGGGCAGTTATATATTATTGTATATATTATTATAAGAGATGTGAACAAAGGTTTTGAATTTACACATTTCTCATTATTATATTAAATTTTATATGTACCTAAATAGATTTTAACAAAAACACTACAGAAATAGATGTCAGTTATAATTATTATTTGTTCTAAGAACATGAATGACGATCTATATTAAACTACTTAGAAACTTAATTTAAAACATTGGATTCTCAAAAGACTAGGTAATTTTATCCGTTTCAGTGATAATAAATGATTTAATAAAATGTAAAATCCTCAATAAAGTTTCATGGTTGAGAAAACTTTTGTGAACAGTCTCATTTCTTAAATTAGGAAGACTGAATGATCTTTCAAAAAGTTTATTAATTTTAGACCTTTTATGTATAATATAATATATTCTTAAGTTTTCTATTTTATAAATTTACTAATTTATACTTATAGCGAGTATTAAGGTAAAAGTTCTGTTACTTTAAATATTTTTAAATATCAATTATAAAAAATAAGCAAATGTTTAAAGTAAAGATATATTTTTTGTGAATGTTTTATACGACTTGGTTCAAAATTGCTCCCCTGGTGACGCTGTAATAGCCAATAGGGCTAACAGTATAGACATACAAAAAAAAATGTTTCAATAATTGGATTTTTTTTCAAATGACACGATCTTGCCAATCAACAGAATGGTTAGAAAACGCAATTACATTTTAATTGAATAAAAATAAAACAATAATAAAGAAAAATACTTACTGTATTTACTGTATGAACTTAAAAATATTAAAAGAGGAAAAATTCTTGAATTAAAAATTTTTGGGTGTAAGAAATATGGAGGCACACAACTTTTAATGGTTTATTTCATATATATTGGCTTAGACAACAAGCTAAAATTATAATAATAAACACGCTATAAGCTATAATATAGATATTATAATAATAATCTTACTAATGCCATAATTATAGGAAATATTAACGCAGAGATCACAAAGACAAGACACGAGAATTGAGTTTTTAAAAATATCTCAGGAATGGTTAAGGAAGTTTTTATCTTAAAGACTGTGACAGATTTTTCTGGAATTTTGTCTAAAAACTGAACTGTGTTGGTATCCTTTGATGAACATAATTTGAAACATAAATGACTTGCATATTGTTTCCTGCAAAATCCTTAATGCTGCTAATTAAATCTAATTAATTTTGTTTAGGAAAAAAAAGGTAAAATTCTGTTGTTATAAAAATCAATGTACAATATATATTTTTTTTGTTTAAGTTTAAGTTTCATCGAACTATGATAAGATAAGCGTATTTTTATTTGGCGAAAAACTTGTAATTGCGATATTCTTAATAAAATCTACATAACGAAGTAATGGTCCATGAGCACTTAAAAAAATGTTAGTTTATTCTCCTCGATTAAATCTCTATTCTACTGAACGTGCTTATCATTACTTGAAATGAGAAAGATTAAAAAATACGAATACTTCCCCTTGTGTGCTTTTAAAACTTAACCAACTGCAACTGTATATACTCTCCTATAAAAATAAGAATTATATTATTACTTTCATAAAGGTCTCCGATAAAGATATAATAAGCAGGAAATATATTATCATGTTGAAGAGTTAATTGAATTTGATATTACGCTTTTAAAATATTTGAAATTTAATTCATATTATTTGTTTTTGCATATAAACCACTTTTGGACATAAGTTTTAAGATTCATTTCACAAACGAGAGTTAACGCTTTATAATCAACTAAAGAAATAAAGACTTCTAATAAATATACTAAAGAAATAATACTATGTTCTAATAAATATACTAAAGAAACTAAGATTCTGAAAAAAATACTATTGTATAAAAATAAGTATAATATGCTTTACGATGAAATAAATGTAAGGTATTGATAATAAACATATTGATGTAGGCTTTATATAACATTATATATAAAGCCACTTAGGGCACATTGTAACATACATGAGAATATGATTTCATTACTATACTCTATATTTTTCTAAGATACAAAACTGTTCTAAAAATAAATACGAAAGAGAAAAAGATAATACACTTTTTATAGCCTTACTGAAGTTAAAGCTTTATAGCTTCTAATAATAATAAGTAATTGCTGTTTTCTTAAGGGACTTGAATATTATTCTGAATAATGCCAACAAATTACGGAGCTCTTAAGAAATCAAATTTTGGATTATAACATTGTAATGTTATAAAATAGAATAGGCTATAAATTATGAACTCTGAAATGTTTTGCCAATGGGTTTAAGCAGGGTTTTTCTAAATATTGCGAATACTACGAACATAGCTCTTGTTTGAATTTAAAATATAATATTTTCAGATGTATAGTTTTTTTACTGCAAGGATAATAGGTTATCCTAATAATAATAACGACTCCATCTGAGCTAGACGAAAGTAAGTATTACCTTTTTCTGTATAAATTATTCAAGTTGTTACACAATGTTATTTATTTATTTTTGTTATTATTTAGATATAACATTATTTATTTGTTTTTGCTTTTACCCGCGGCCAGGTATGGATTTGTTTATTTTTTTTTTGGGGTAGCAGTTTTATTCTTTACATCAAAGACTGGGAAAGTATGATTGTGTTTTTTTCTGTGTGAAATGAACAAAAGGTCAAATAAACAAAAGAAAAAATATAAAAAAAATAATCGACTTAAAAAATACAAAAACAACGACACGAAAACACATAAAATAACTGAAAATTATAATTTTAATAAAATACTACTACTGAACAGTTAGAAGTCAGTGCCAAGCCCGAAAAAAAATATTATACACGTGCAGATTAAATTACTTAAAAGATAGAGGAATGTAGTCAATCTACCTAAATAGCCTAAAAATAAAAACTAAAAACTAATTACAGATTAATATATTTGTACAGTAAATACATTTCTTCCTACAAAGAGACCAAGCCCAAAGAAAAGCCGATCCTGCCAATTATAGGCTGATTTAAATCACCTCAATACTATACAGGAAAGCTAGCCGTTCTTGCTAAGGTCCGACAGTTCTTTACACCGGGACAGCTACTTGTATTATACAAAGCATAGATCTGGTCGTGTGTGGAGTAGTTAACCTAGTTGGTATAAAAAAGTGAAGATTATGAAAATACCTTATTTATTATCATTTGAGTTCTAAAAAAGTATTATTATAAAATAGAATACGCAAAAGTACTACATAACTCTAAAACTTAACTACTTCTGATGAATTAAATAATCAACTAACAAATGCTAATCTGCCCTCACGAGTCTGCCCATTTATTACAACATTGTCAAAGTATCACCTACTATAAAGTTATCGCATCCGGTAAAATCAGTGCAGCTTGACTTTTCTTCGGATTCACGTTGTTTCCCGTGGGATAGAGGTATTTCTCAAACTCTACTCAAAAGATGTTACAAGCCCCGAACTGGAAGACCGCAGCAACCCTTCGACTTAGACTGGTCAATTCCACCTCTGGCTGAAATCTGAAGAGCTCCCGACAAGCTGACCCGTCAGCTGTAAACTATCCTTTTGGAAATATCAATTTTGAAATAAAATAAACTAGACATCGATTTAAAATCGCCATTACCGCGATTTCTTCTTCTTTTTTCTTTTCATCCAAACATGTTAAAAAAGTTTGTTTATGTATTTTAAAGAACATTGTGTGAGAGATATTACACAAAGATGTAAATAGTTACAGCAATTAAAAACTGAAAATACTATTTGTATATTACTAATTGAAAATTTGCGTCCTTATATGAGCAACAAGATACGATAAATAGTGTGAATGACGAGCCTATTTGTATATTACTAATTGAACATTTGCGTCTTTATATGAGCAACAAGATACGATAAATAGTGTGAATGACGAGCCTATTTGTATATTACTAATTGAAAATTTGCGTCATTATGTGAGCAACAAGATACGATAAATAGTGTAAATGACGAGCCTATTTGTATATTACTAATTGAAAATTTGTGTCATTATATGAGCAACAAGATACGATAAATAGTGTAAAGGACGAGCCTATTTGTATATTACTAATTGAAAATTTGCGTCATTATATGAGCAACAAGATACAATAAATAGTGTGAATGACGAGCCTATTTGTATATTACTAATTGAACATTTGCGTCATTATATGAGCAACAAGATACCATAAATAGTGTAAATGACGAGCCTGATAAGCTTTCTTTCATCGCTAGTATCCTGAATCTACGGACCAGCTGCAGCACCGAGAGACGAATCCAAACTTCGATTCACGGGAAGAAACCAGAAATGAAATTTATGTGAGTACATTTGAACCATTCTCGTGTTGCTCTTTTCCTAGTTATAATTCCTTTCCAAAATTTATTATCCTAGAGTTTATAGTCATCGGGAATCTGCATCGCAGCAGGCCCGTAAGCGTAGTTTAGATATTAATAGGAATTTAGATAATAATTATATATTATCTAATTCAATTAGTAGTAATATATATTTAAATATGGCTCAAGATCCAGATTACATTTATAAAATCCTTAGGATCGTGCCCGAATTTGACGGGAACCCTAACGTACTTACTAGATTTATTAATATTTGTGACCAAATTGTAACGCAATATTTAAATAACTCGCCCGGTAGTGAATTATCTAATTTGTGTTTATTAAACGGCATTTTAAATAAAATAACTGGAACCGCCGCTGCTACCATCAACTCTAACGGTATTCCAGATAGTTGGTTAGGTATTAGAACATCTTTAATAAATAATTTTTCTGATCAACGTGACGAAACAGCCTTATACAACGACCTCTCATTAGCCGTGCAAGGAAATAAGACACCTCAGAAATTTTATAGCCATTGTCAAACGCTATTCAGTACGATAATTACTTATGTTACATTACACGAAACTTTATTAACTACAATTGAGGCTAAGCTTGGTGGTAGACCATAACATCGGGTCGCCTGCAAAGTTACCACCCATCGGGCAAAGTCGTGCTGCAAAGCGACATAGTCGTGTTCCGGCACGTTGCTCGATGAAGCCGTTTATGGGAAATGGGTTTGAACAGCTGCGGTACGTTGGCGAACCGGTTGACGTCGAGTTGGTGTTTGTTTTGTCGGGTGTCTAGTCGAGGAGGGTAGCGGGATCCGAAGCGACGGCTTTCCGCTGGCCGCCCGCAGATAGTTGGGGGCCCAATTAGTGGGTTAGCCACCCACGAAAGGCTGCCCCGCCAGCTGCGAAAAATCCCAGGGTGGCTCCATCGTGCTGGTTGGCGACCAGGCGAGGAGGCCCGATGGCGATCCCTGGGGGGGTTCGGGCGTCCCCGCAGTCTCAAGACTAGCCTCCCAGTGGCAAGACATCACCAATTTCGACGTCGGGTTCGAAACGTACCGCCTCGTTCAACTGCCATTTCCCATCCCTATTCACTTTTATTTATTTTATTTTATGAAAAAGGTAAAAAAAAGAAACAAGTTGACACAGCGGTTGCACTCCTCCTCATACAAAGTGCACCTGACTAATATAAGGGGTTTGCACTCAAATCTTTTAGCTGTCCACCACCACCTGGAGACAGAGCAGCCGCACTTGCTCTTTTTGACGGAGACGCAGATACAATGTCCTTTGAGCGCTACATACTTGGATTATCCCGGTTACTCGTTGGAGCACAACTTTCGCTCACGGGCCGGAGTCAGTATGTACGCGCGGAACGACCTCTGTATTCAGCGTCTCCGTCACCTTGAAGACCCCACTTTTTCTTCCCTATGGGTTTTAGTGGACACAGGAAACGAAAAAATCCTGTATTCCTGTGTCTACCGTTCGCACAGCGGTGACCAGGAGACAACTCGTTTATTTGAGTATCTTAGTGAGGCTGCAGATATGGCTCTGTATCAGTACCCTTCGGCGCAGCTCGTCTTTCTGGGGGACTTTAATGCCTGTCATCGGGACTGGCTGTTCCCGTACCAGAAGACCGACCATGCTGGAAGAGAAGCGCGGAAATTTGCGTTGTCCTTGGACCTCTTTCAGCTGGTGAAGCAAGCGACAAGGGTACCAGATGTGGTAGGCCATACAGCCAATTGCCTGGACCTTCTGCTGACAACTGATCCGGACAGGTATCGTGTAGAAGTCACCTCCCCCTTGGGAACCTCCGATCACTGTCTGGTGAAATCTGTGTTTACATATTCCCCACCAGCTTACGAACCTCATGGTGTTAGGCGAGTATGGAAATACAAGTCAGCAGATTGGGATGAGATGCGACACTTTTTTGCGTCTTATCCTTGGCGGCAGGTCTGCTTCTCTTCTTTGGATCCGTCGAGTTGCGCGGATGCTATAACCGATGTGGTGCATCAGGCAATGGAGTATTTTATTCCTTTTGCTGACGTACCCATCGGTGGCAAAGCTCGCCCATGGTTTAATGCCGAATGTGGTCATGCTCAAGACCGAAAACATTCGGCATATCTCATTTGGGCTGATGCTCGAACCCGCAAAACTCCGGATGTAAGTTTGAAGAAGAGAGCCTTTAACCAAGCTGCCAAGTCCTACAAGAAGGCATTGCGGAAGGCTCGTCTTGATCGGATCGTTAAGAATGGCGAAAAGCTCTCTGTCAGACCAACTGGCAGTCGAGCTTTCTGGTCTCTTGCCAAAGCGATCGAGTCGAATTTCTGCCAACCCTCACTGCCTGCTCTGCTGAAGCCTGATGGATCCCTGGCCCACTCTGCAACAGAGAAAGCGAATGTATTTGCTTCTCTGTTTGCTGAGAATTCGCATCTAGACACTGGCAATGCTTCTCCAGCACATCTTCCTCACTGCGGTATTTCGATGCCTGAAATCCGCATTACTAACAAAGAGGTATGGAGAACATTGTGTCGTTTAGATGTGAATAAAGCCAGTGGTCCTGATGGTATACCAGCCATTCTGCTCAAGACATGCGCAGCTGAGTTGTCTCCTATACTGACACGTCTGTATCGCCTCTCTTTCATGACTGGAATAGTGCCGAAATCCTGGAAGCTTGCTAATGTGCAACCCGTGCCCAAAAAAGGCAGCCGTGCCGACCCTGTCAATTACAGACCGATTTCAATCACCTCCATACTCTGTAAGATTATGGAGCGTGTATTGAACTCGCGCCTACTAGCATACCTAGAAGGTAACGATCTCCTCAGTGACCGACAGTACGGGTTTCGCCGTAGTAGGTCTACTGGGGACCTCCTAGTGTATGCTACTCACATTTTAGGCGAGGCCATCGAGAAGAACGGAGAAGCGGTCGCCGTCTCTCTGGACGTCTCGAGGGCATTTGACAGGGTCTGGCATGCGAGCCTTATATGCAAGCTTTCAGCGTACGGTATATCTCCTGGTCTGATCGGCTGGGTAACGGACTTTCTGAGCCATAGATCTCTCCGAGTAGTTGTCGACGGGTGTTCTTCGGAACCCTTGACAATAAATGCCGGAGTGCCTCAGGGGTCCGTTCTTTCTGCAACTCTGTTTCTGCTGCACATTAATGATCTGTTGAAGCCCGGTATCTATGGGTATGCAGACGACAGCACAGTTGTAGAAAGATATCTGCCGAGTACTCGGGCTAGTCGAGATCAAGTACAGTCTGAAAGAGAAGCCATGGTGCAACGTTTGAATGACAAATTTCAGGCAGTCTCCGCATGGAGCAATGCCAATCTTGTCGAGTTCAACGCCACCAAAACGCAGACGTGTCTATTCACCTCCAAAAGGAGCCCTTTCACCTTGGCTCCTACTTTCCAGAATGTATCCTTGGAATACAGTGACCGGCTTCAGTTGTTAGGCTTAGAGATTTCCTCGAACCTCAACTTTGGTCGGTTCATTGAGTCCAGAGCAAGAGCAGCAGCAGCAAAGCTTGCCGTTCTTGCGAAGGTTCGGCAGTACTTTACACCGGGACAGCTTCTTGTTTTATACAAAGCACAGATCCGGTCGTGTGTAGAGTACTGTGGACACATATTTGCTGGTGCCGCAAAGTCTCATCTTGCGGTTCTGGACTCAATTGAGAGGCGAGCAAAGAGGCTTATAGGCGATCCCGAATTGGTCGAAGCCGACCTCCAAAGCCTTGAACACAGGCGTAAAATTGCTAGCCTCTCAGTATTTTATAGGATACATTTTGGTGAGTGTGCGCAGGAATTACACGAGTTAATTCCCCCGTCCCCCTTCCATCACCGGACGTCCCGACGCACGGCAGGTATCCATCCTTTTGTTGTGGACATTCCACCTGTCCGAACGAAGCGCTTTGCTTCCTCATTTTTAGTGCGTACAGCAAAGGACTGGAACAATTTGCCTGCGTCGGTATTTCCGGCCAAATATAATGTGGGTGTCTTCAAGAGAAGAGTGAATAGGTTGCTAGGGCAATGCGACTTACCATCTAAGACTACATTCCACTTACCATCAGGTGGAATGTAGTCCAGCATTGCCCTAGATCATATAAAAAATAAAAAAAAAATAAATAAATAAAAAAAATAAGCGCGATTTATATAAAAAAGTGACTAAGCAGGCATTTGTACGTGGCTTGAAGGAGCCCTTAGGGTCTCGAATCCGGTGCATGCGCCCGGATACTATTGAAAAAGCCCTTGAATACGTTCAAGAGGAACTAAATGTTACATACTTGCAGCAACGTATAGATGGACTGAAACAATCATCTTCTAACAAGCACATGGTACATCCCCTGACATTTACTAACCCTCGACCTCATAGTTTTCAATCTTCAACCCCTAATTGGCCAGCCCCTGTAGCACAACGGCCAATACAACCATCACAGCCTTTTAAATTTAATTTTAACCATAATCAACCTTATTACAGTACGCCCATGCATTTTAGAACACGACAGATGTTTAGCGCACCCCCACCGAACTATAACCCGCGTAGTAATATTTTCCGCTTACCACCTAGAAATAACTTCAATCAAAATCCTGTACCAAAGCCTATGAGTGGAATTCAAAGTCTTAATCCTAAACCCATGCCTCATACCTTAATGACTGGACATGACTGGCGTAAATCGGGTTATCCGCCATCAACAAATTACTCGAAAGCTCGCGAAATGAACATGAATGAATGTTTATCATATGACAATATGTACTATAGTTACTCAGAATACTATTACGAACCAAACTACAATAATTATACCGAACAAGAGGACTATGACAGTAATTACAATCCGAACTTTTGTAATAATAATACTATTACTTATTATGAAACGGACAATGACCAGTTAAGTAAGGAAAATGAACCTCAATCGGACTCTAGTTATCTAGTTCCAAACCAGGATTTTCGACTGGACCAGAAATCACCCAGACCAAAATAGAGTTAAATTTATAGACACAAAGACAACTCCCATACATTCAAATTAAAAATCCCCCACTTAAACTTTTAATAGATACCGGAGCAAACCAATCCTTTATTAGTCCTATCGCTGTTAAGAAATATTTTTCTAATTTTCAATTAAATTATGACCCTTTCGAAGTAACCAATGTATATACCACCAGTAGAAATGAATATTCTATTACCTTACCTTGCTTTGAGGAATTTACGGACCCAGAAAATATCAAGTTATTTATCTATAAGTTTCATGACTATTTTGACGGATTAATAGGACTAGATCTATTAACGAAATGGGAAGCAAAAATTGACTTAAAAGACTGAAATGACATAATACTATCGTTAAACGAACTGACAAGTGCCGACTTATTTAATATTGAGTACGAGTGCACTCAATATAAGAACCGTGGACAAGACGTTATATTACGATTACGTACCGATCATTTAAATAATGAAGAAAAAGCTAATCTTACACAGCTCTGCTCAAAATACTCAGACGTTTTTTTATATTGAAGGTGAACATTTAACCTTTACTAACAAGATTAAACATCGTATCAAGACCACTGACGAGGTCCCCGTACATGGTAAAAATTATCGTTACCCCTTTATACATCGACAAGAAGTTAGGGACCAAATAACTAAAATGTTAGATCAGGGTATTATACGACCATCCGACTCTGCTTGGAATTCACCCATATGGGTAGTGCCGAAAAAAGGCGACGCTTCAGGTAAGCAAAAATGGCGTTTAGTAGTTGATTATCGTAAATTAAATGAGAAAACTATAGATTATAAGTACCCAATTCCTAATATTAACGATGTACTTGACAAACTAGGGAAGTGTCAATACTTTACAACCCTGGATTTAGCGCGTGGGTTTTACCAGGTGGAAATGGAGCCACAGGACATATGTAAAACCGGCTTTAATGTAGAACATGGTCATTTTGAATTTCTTCGTATGCCCATGGGTTTGAAAAATTCACCATCTACTTTTCAGAGAGTTATGGACAATGTCCTACGAGGCCTTCAGAATGAAATATGTTTAGTTTATTTAGATGATATAATCGTTTTTAGCACATCCCTACAAGAACACATGAACAATTTGGAAAAAGTTTTTCAACGACTTCGCGAGTCCAACTTTAAAATCCAATTAAATAAATCAGAATTTTTAAAACTTGAAACAGGCTATCTTGGACATATTATCAGTAGAGATGGTATAAAGCCAAACCCTGATAAAATTTCAGCTATTAAAGACTATCCTATCCCAAAAACCGCTAAAGAAATAAAACAATTTTTAGGCCTTCTCGGTTACTACCGAAAGTTTATTCCAGACTTTGCCATAGTTTGGGCTACAAAATACTTTAGACCTTACCTTTTCGGAACAAAATTTAAAATACTGACTGACCATAAACCTTTACAGTGGTTGATGAATATGAAGGAACCAAGTTCTCTTCTTACTAGATGGCGACTGGGACTGAGTGAATATGACTATACAGTAATATACAAAAAGGGTAAAATGAACACTAACGCTGACGCCCTCTCTAGAGTTGAGATACATAACGACGAAACTAGGACCCTAATTGAAGAAATTGACGAATTAAATTCTTTACTAGGAAATCCTTCAGAACATGTACAAGCTTTAACAAACTCTTCGACTGACACCGTACATACTGACCAAGAAAACCCTATATTAAACATTCCAATTACCGACGACCCTTTTAACAAATTTTCTAGACAATTAATTTTTACAGTCGTAAATGACGTTAAAAAGAAACCGACAGTTACAAAGCCATTCGACAATCATACACGAACATCCATACAATTGTTAGAATCCAATTTAGAGGAAGACGTGGTCAATGCTATAAAAGAATACGTAAACCCAAAAATTAAAACCGCTATTCTCATAAATCCACCCCTTGCAATGTATTCAATAATCCCTATAATACAAGATAAATTTAAAAGTTCATCAATGAACCTCGTTTTAGCAAAATCTGAAAATGAAAATATAAGGGGATACTTACAACAACAAGAAATTATTTCTCATTACCACAATGGTAAAACAAACCACCGAGGAATAAATGAATGTTATTTAGCTTTATCTCGGAAATATTATTGGCTGAAAATGAAGGAGCGAATTTCAAAATTCATAAGCGAATGTACAATATGCGGACAAGCTAAGTATGATAGAAATCCTATAAGACCCCAATTTAACATTGTACCTCCAGCTAACAAACCCTTTGAAATTATTCATATAGATTTATTAACAATACAAAGTGAGAAATACATAACTTTTATAGACGTTTTTACAAAATATGGCCAAGCCTATTATATATAAGACGGAAGACGGAACAGCTGTTAGCATTATACAAGCAATATTAAAATATTTTACTCACCATGGTGTACACCTTACTATTATAACTGACAACGGAACGGAATTCACAAATCAATTATTTTCCGAATTTACAAGATTACATAAAATTAACCATCATAAAATCCTAGCTCACTCATCTAATGACAATGGAAATATTGAACGATTCCATTCAACAATACTAGAACATTTTCGACTTTTAAAACTACAACGTCCAGACGAACCATTAATTAATCTTATGCCATATGCTCTCATAGCTTATAATAGTTCAATACACAGCTTTACCAAATGTAGACCCTTTGACTTATTAAATGGACATTTTGACCCGAGAGACTGTCATGACCTGGATTTCACCCAACATTTACTACAACAATATATAATTAATCATAAAGATAACATGAAAAAAGTATATATGAAATTATTAATAGTTCTTCACTTGAAAATCGTAGTGCCTTAATAAATAATAGGAATAAAAATCGTGAACCTGAAATGTTATATGCACCTGAACAACAAATTTTTATTAGAAACCCTCTGGCAAGCCGTCAGAAAGTTGCACCCCGTTATACGCAAGATAAAGTTATAGCTGATCTACCAATCCATATATACACCTCCAAAAAACGTGGCCCTGTAGCTAAATCCCGTTTAAAACGAATCCCTAAAGGAGTCAACTTGTTACAGGACAATACTAGTTCTGCTGACCATCCACACGACGAACCCACTAGAAATAAAACTTGAAAGCTTGGGCGACGGACCTGGACTATTACCATACAAACTTGGACTGATCAGACTTACCACTCATCACCATACCTTTCTACAATATATTAAACTATACTGTGTAGAAGATAAAGTAGAACTTTTAATGACTCAATTGAATAGCCTTCAAAAACTTTTTAGTAATGAAACATATCTACTCTTTGAACTTCAAATAAATTATCTCACTGAAAAGCTTGTTAAAGTTTCAAATCAATTAAAAACTTTAGAACCAAATCGTGTAAGAAGAGGTCTTGTAGACGATTTGGGTTCCGTTATCAAAAGTATAACAGGAAACTTAGATTATAGGGATGCATTAAAATATAATCATGCAATAAAAGTGTTAGAAAATAATGAAAATATGATAGCTTCCGAATTTAATAACCATATAAGCTTAACTTAAGAATGGATGTCAAAACAAAGTGAAGTAATTATTCACTTAGTTGAAAACCAAGTTAAAATTGATAATACATTACAGATCATTTTAAACTCATATGCATACAAGGATAATATTTTACTAAAATACGCCAAATTTGCCCAACTTTTAGTGATAGTAGGAGAAAATGTAGAAGATCTAATGGCCGAATTAATTAGGATAGAAAATATTTTAGCATTTATTCATACGTCAAGTACGCATCATTCTATGATAGAGATAAGTGTTTTAACGTTAATGATAGATAAGTTAAGAAAAATATATAATAAGGACCAAATTATAGATTTAGAGTTGAGAGAATACTATGATATAATAAAGCCGGCATGCTACTTACAGAAAATCAAATAGTAATAATTTTTAAGTTTCCAATAGTCTCTGCAGATATCTACGATCTCTATAAGCTCTCTATTGTTCCTAATAAAATCCAAAACGTCCTTATACCCCCATATCCTTTCATAGCAATTAACGAAAAATCGTTCTTGTACATGGAGACAGAATGTCCGAAGCTCAAATACTGGTACCTTTATGAAATGGAAATGAATCAGCGTATTCGTACAGAACCTGACTGCTTACAGCAGCTTATTACTCATCAAGTCTTAAACGAATACTGCAAATACACAAGAGTTACTTTAGCAAAAGAAGCAATGGAAAAACTGGATGATCAACATTATGTCTTTTCCTTTCCTCACATCACTAAAATACAACTAGTTTGTGAAAGGGAAGAATTTACATCACTTCAGGGTAGCTTTTTAATTATCATCCCTGTGAAATGCTACATAAAAACCGCCGAATTCACTATTGTAAACGATAGTGATGAAACGAAGGGGCAGCCGCTGAAATTGATGCAAATACCATTCGGAGCAGCAAACCATACGGAGATTCCTACTCATCTCAATTTAAACTCAATAAATTTACAAGAACTCTACGGTATTCAAGACAAGATAATTAAAGAAAAACCTTTACAACTAGAGAAAATTAATGTAGATACACTTTACCACACTACGATACCTTTCTACGTCTTTATGTTAAGTGCATGTGCACTTATTATTGTGCTTGGATATCATCGTTATAAATTATTGAGCAAAAGAAAAGTTAACAAAACTACTGCTTCACCGATCACTTTATCTACTTCAAGTGATAACATCGATGAAAAACTGGAAGAAGAAGGGACATCAGCACCGCGTAAGAAGATGCCAGCAACATTTTATCTCAATGTTCTAAAATAGTTGCTGATCTGAGGATGGAGGAGTTACGTACACATACTCCAGGAGGATTGCTGATATTCACATTCCCTCCATGTGAATAAAATGTGTATTGTGTCATCGCGACGGAATGCATAGTTGTAATTTAATTATAATATAAGCCTTAATTATTAATATAATTTTGTCAATATTATTTGTATTTTGTAATTAGTAAGTCAGATTATTGTATTAGTTAATAAGTACGTAATTGTAATTCTTTTTAATTAAATTTACTTTAAATCAGTTTTGGTTTTTTTTCAACTCTTCGTCTGTAGCTAACGTAATTATTGTTTTTGTATTTATTGTTTTCTAAAGTCAACAACAAGAAAACTACTACCTTAAATATTTTCCTATAATAAATATCTTATTTCAAATTTATGCAAAACTTTGTCGCTGGTCAACTATGTTCGATATTTTAGATTAGGATATGTCAAACAGTAATTGCTTGCCTCTAATGCATTTAATCATAGTTCAATATTGGTCTGTTAAGAGACCATTTCACGGTTGAAGCAGACATAAGGGTTGGGTTCTACTAACAGGATTGCTTAACAATGTATATATGTTTTAATATGATTCACCAATACATTATGTAACACTTTTTCACATTTTGTCAAATCTGAGTTATAAATCAAGATTTTTACCTATAAAACTTGCACAGATATAATTTTTCTTAATAATATCGCTAGACACAATACACAAATTATATAATAATCCCCTAATAATCAAATTATTTTGTAAGGACTTGTTAATTATTATAATCTATCTTAAAAGAAAAAGATACAAACAGATGTACCAACACAAAATTATTTAATATTGCGTTGAGAAAAAGTCATAAATATACAACTTTAGGTCTTTAGGTTCATGTACAGATTGTGTCCTGAAACTATTTTAATAGACATGTAAATAGTTGCGATTACAAAATTATGTGTAATTATAATGTACCGCAAATACATCTTAGTAATATTAGCTATACCAATTTTGTATTTATCCCATAGTTCAATCTTCTATATAATTTATAAAAAAAAATCTTAGTAAGCCGGTTTTATCCTTTAGGTAATCTTATCTATTATTGGTTTAAACATATATTCTCCTTGAAATGCTGGAATGAGATTGCGATTATTTGGGTTGTTACAAAAAATTTTCTTTGATTATTTTACATTATTTAATAATCTATATATATATAGAAGGATGTTTGTATATATGAAATCGATGAACTCAGAAACTATTGGACCGATGATTATGAAAATTGGTATGTATATGTATTTTTCCACGGAGAAGGTTTATATGGTATGCCCATTGATGTTACTCGCCACCAGGCGGCGCTGTCAAATATAGACTTCCGCCCCGTTCAACCGATTGTCATAAAAGTTGGTATGACCATGTATGTTTCCTCGAAGAAAACGAATATGCTATGTCCATTGATGTAACTCGCCACCAGGCGGCGCTGTCAAATATCGACTTCCGCCCCGTTCAACCGATTGTCATAAAAATTGGTATGACCATGTATTTTTCCTCGAAGAAAACGAATATGCTATGCCCATTGATGTAACTCGCCACCAGGCAAAATAAGGGTTAGCCCAGCGAAGCGGGCTGGGTTCGCTAA
This sequence comes from Napeogenes sylphis, assembly GCA_959347405.1. Classification (NCBI taxonomy): domain Eukaryota; kingdom Metazoa; phylum Arthropoda; class Insecta; order Lepidoptera; family Nymphalidae; genus Napeogenes; species Napeogenes sylphis. The sequence continues at coordinate 19,040,252 of OY365788.1, read as the reverse complement.
TAATTTTATATATTAATTTCAAATTGAATTTGTGTATTTTCAAGTGCTTCAAGAAATTGAGAACTTTCTCAATACCCCTGTTTTTATTTAAAAAACCGAGTTTTTTAAATAAAATTTTATACATAAGGCAAAAAAATATTTATTTAGAAACACTACTTGTATCTAGTTCTCAACCTACAAATATTATTTATAAGTCTCGAACTGCATAAGATTATGGGTCAAAAAATGTCATGATGAAACGAGTTTTGATTAAAACTTTGGTTTTCTTACCTTCATGTTGCAAAGGAATACCTATATCAGAACTGAAAAATTTGCTCGTCTTATCTGAATAAAAATTTTTAAGGGTCAAAGTTAGCTTATGTAAGTAAAAAAGTTTTTAAGAAGTCAGTAGGTATGCTAGGTTTATATCCGTATGGTAGTTTTATATCCGGGGCGTCTCACTCGATGAGGTCGACCGTTAGTTGTTTTAGTGGGTAGCCTTAAAAATGTAGGTTAGTTTTATATAAAATTAAAGTATAATTTTTGTTTCGTTTTTGTAAATACAAAACTTAATAGGTGAATTTGTTAAAATCCGAAATATTGTTTAGAAGTTTCGAAAAAAAAAAATATTTTCATTGTATCTTAAATTCATAGTGTCTAAAATAGTTAACATATCTGTTAAACATATTCAAATAATTTAATTTTCATAACAAAAGAATGGATGAGGATTGATTTAATGGCTTTCAGTTGTGCCAGTAAAGCACGGTCGATTCCGAATGTCACGTAGGGTGGAGAACACACGGAAGAGATTGCTCGGTGAGGATGAGACAACAGTCTCTATTCAATTTAGAAAACAGACGAAATAGTCAGACTTTCATTGTTACATTGTAACCTTTTTTTTCACATTGGAAAAATGAATGCTTTACGCATCATCAGGAAGGTGACCGCCGTGGGACTCCCGGCAGCATAGGAGACACTACCATTTTTAAGGTTACCCACTAAAAAACCAACGGTTGACCTCTGCTCGCCTTTATGGGACGCCACGGGATCGCTTTCGCACTCACCGTGACGCCCCGGATGTTACCCTGTAACCTAAAACAACACAAAACAGCACAAAACAACACAAAACAAAACAAAACAATTTATTTTTTCGAAGCACTTTTGTCATTGATTCATTGACATATCAAAGCTTTCAACAGAATCCAAATGCAGCAAGCTCTTTCTACAGTACAATTTATTAAGCTCAATAGCTCTCTGGTGAAGATAATGACAACCATCAGTTGTTCTGTCGTCGTTAAAATCTTTTTTCTCCGATAATTTTAATTATCATCCCGCACAAAGAATCAGGATTTGTGTTAACACATTTTTTTTCTTCTTTTGAGTACTTCCATCATCTTGCCTGCTTACACATTAAAAAATAGATTACCTTATAATTTAATTACTTTAGAATTCGAACATAGTTTATTTAGTTAAATAGCTTGCGCAATATATATATTTTATAATATATGTACATCTTATATTTTATAATATATATACATGTTTAAAAATACATATAAAACTAAAGATAAATTGATACGAGCAGGAATACGAACCCGCGACCTGAAATACTTTTTTGTGGCTCTACTAATTGAGCTACCGTATCGCTACCAACTTTGATAATTGGAAGATTATTATCTCATTTCTTATTTTCTATAATTTATATATTGAATTTTTTATAATTTATATATTGAAAAAAAAACTCAAATTAGTATAAATACCACATTTTCCTATTTAACCATTTTTCTCTTCATTACACTGAAATTGTGATGTCAAATCAAAACAATTACCTGGAGAACGTAATTACCGATGCAACTTAAGATGGCTGGATGCAGACAAAAGAAGATAGTGAATCTCGTTCAACATTTGCTCTGAAACAGGAGGTAAAAACTAATCATTTTCACCTAAACTTTTCTTTGCTAAATATTTTAACTACCACCACCTAACAATGCCATTATATATATGTTAGCTTTTATACATGTGGTAGTTTGGTTTTGACTAAAAATAAAGATATAAGTTGTTGATTTGACTAAAATAATTGAATCTCTGTATAGAAGTTTAATTGATAAAAAAAATGTAATATTGGATACTGATTTGACTAAGAATAAGAAGTATATAAATCGCAGCTCGGTTAAGAGAAGACATTGTGAAATTGAGAGTACAAGTTGTGAGGTGATGCTATTGCGATAAAAGTGTAACAATTATAATAAACCGCTGAGTGTGAGATCGAGAGACTAAGTTGTGTAACAGTGATAGTTAAGAGTTTAAATGGTAAACAGTTTAGTGTATTTGTGACCAGTGTCATAAAGTGCTTTAAAGAATAGAACAACTGTCGTTGGCGATTCTTTGCGGTAAGAGAGCTCTAATATATATTCAAGTAAAAAATAATTAACAGTGTTAATTAAGGCATATATGCATATATACATATATGTATACTGTATAGCGTTTTATAAATGTTACTATTATTACCCTACTATCTTATTAGGTTCAGTAAAAGTAAATGTATTATTCTGATAATAAAAAAATGATGTTTTAATTATTCTACTTTTTTTTTCAATTTGTTATGAAACCTACTTAGGATTTAAATGCGATGGTATTCATTCCATCAATGTAGGAAAAGTACTTTAAAAGACCCTATTAGCACTGGCATTTATGTTTCTCTGTTTTTTTTTATTCAATTCTATGGAATAAATATATGCAAATAAAGTAGGTATGTATGTACTCATAACAACCTTCTTTGCAATTGAATTACGTGATATTTTTTTTCAAATAGACTTTAATGGATTCGAAACTATTTGAACCCTTTCTCTTTCACGTATTCTCCACTATCTTTATTATCCTTCATAAATCTCCCTTGTTTGTTATTTGACATTCCTGTATCTACCAAAATTTTTATCCAATTGAGTTCATTTTGGTCTGCCATTATACAACACATTTTGTAATATTTATTTCAAATGTTTTACTTCTGTTTTATTTTATGTCTTAAAGTTTTACTCTCGTCAAAAACCTTTTAATAAACAATATATAAAACGAGCAAATACGTTACCTTTTGATACGAGTCATTATCTAAGAGACAAGTTTGACATAAATTTATATAAATATAGAATGTAAAAAACCGATACGGGCAGGGATTCGAACCCGCGACTACTGGGAAACCGTCCCGTCGCTCTACCAACTGAGCCACCGTATCGCTGTCCGTCTCGGTGAATTAAGCATTCTATATGTGATCGTCTTTATCGGGACGGTGGTGACATCTATTAGGTTTCTTTCGAAAATCCTAACCAATGTTTCTAACTTTGCAGTATAGATAAACACTGAAAAGATGCCACTACCGAAATAAATTTTTGAAAATAATTTTAAACATGTATAGCCATGTTAAGCTTATTTAAATTTATATAAATATAGAATTCACCGAGACGGACAGCGATACGGTGGCTCAGTTGGTAGAGCGACGGGACGGTTTCCCAGTAGTCGCGGGTTCGAATCCCTGCCCGTATCGGTTTTTTACATTCTATATTTATATAAATTTAAATAAGCTTAACATGGCTATACATGTTTAAATTTATTTTCAAAAAAAGTTTGACATATTAATGTACCTAATAGCTGATTCATACGACAGTGGATAAAAATTTAACTTAGTAATTTAAACTTCTTACAGAGTTTTTTACATAAACCACATTTTTTTTTAATACACAAGACTTATTATTAAGCATCTTTTAAGTTAATATAATAAAATGGACTTATAAATAACTGAAACGATATTTTTGTAAAGTATATCTTAGTATTTACAAATTGACACACTTAAATCATATCTCTGTCATAGTCCCTAATAGACTGCGAATTACGTCCTACAATCTAAGGGCTTGAATTTATGACAATAGTGGAAGATCTTACATATTTCACAGTTAGAAAGTGTTCTTAGTGTCATAGTTTTACTTAAATATTATTTTACTATTTTGATGTCGTAATTTATCGGAAGCAAGGCGGCCTAATATTCCATTTTTATCTCACAGTAACTCCATCTGCCGTAGATAAATAATTTCCAAGTTAGGACTGATTTATTAATAACAAAAAATATTATTACATTTATTATTCAATTCAAGGACTTTTAAAACTTTAATAACAATGTAAAAGAGCACTTAAAGTTTTAATGTGTTTTTATTGGAAGTTCAAAATATTAAACAGTATATAAGTCGCTACGGTGATTTATTGAAATAAATGAAGGAACGAATCCTAGCCTAATCTGGGATTTAAATTAATCATTTAATAATAATTGTAATCACCTTTATTCGTATTTTGATAACAATATTAATTTAAATTATGATAATTAAATATCAACATGGCTTTGTTGTTGTATTTTGGTATGTTTGTTTACGGATGAAGTTAAATAATTACCGTTGAGTGATTTTACTATTGTCTAAATTAATAATGTTCTGTAAATAAGACCTTTGCTTAGTATTACATTTTATTATGTGTAAATAACATAAGGATAAATGTAAATAGATTACATTTTGACTCGAAGATTAGTTAGTTTACCAACCTTATCTCATTACACTTATTTCAGTTTTAGTCATTAATTTATTAGTCTAAAATTTTCATACATCCTCATAAATGTCAATTGTAATAGAAATCAAATTATTTATTTTCGAATACGTTGTTAAAAAGTTGTTAACGCGATGAGCGATGCCGACCTTTAGGGTTTTTGGAATGCTCAGATTTTTAAAAGCAGCCGCTCGGAAAGTTCGTAAGCACCTACACATTATTTTCACTAATAATAATTGTTCTTATAAATATTTCTACTTTTATTTTAATTTCTTATTGATTATTCCATTGAATATTTTTAATGCTACACTCATTTTTATGATTCGAATAGATAATTAAGTTGATTCTTTGTTGGATGTTCCCTACTTTCATTTTATTGTGTCGGTTCTTTAATTTTAGGCTAGTTAAAGGCAAAAGTTCAGATATTAGAGCCAGTAGCCCTAATGGTTTCGATGGTTCTGATCTTTTTAAAATGGTTAAAAATAATACAATTCCGAAATATATTATGTGTATTATTTTTAATGTACAAAATAAATTAGGTTTGTTTAAATTATGTAATTCTAAAATAGGAAAATTCACATAATAAATGTTGGGACAACAAACAAACAAAGGGCATAAAATTCTCATTTTCACGACATTTGGTGATTAAATGAATTTCAACACGCCATTAGTGAGCTCGTTATTTTCATAATAATTTCAGTCTATATTGGTAAGTGGGTGAAGGATTTGAGAGAAAAGCTTGTCTCTTTTGAATAACTAAGAGAACCATAAAAGTCTTGACAATCAGAAAAAGTTTATATTCATAGTGTAAGCGTATATTCAATCTTCTATGAACTTTGTCTCTTAATAATTTTAAGTTTAATTTTAATCTTCAATAAAATAACGGAATTACTTGTAATGACACACACATAATTATGTTAACATATAGAGTATACTTTTATGACTTATTAACAGGTTTAAATGCCTACTATTTTAATGAGACAATTATAGGGAAGACAGTTCTAGTAAATAAAATAGGTTAATTATTTTTACAGCAATGTTTAATTAAATTAATTTCAAAATAACATAGATTGTACTTACAGTGACTATCAGAGCTCTATGCTCTGAACACTTTTATATACAAAACTGCTACCCTCTAGGGGTAAATCGTTGCTAGACAATTACAATTGTTATTATTACACGCCTTTTTGCCATCTAAAATAAGCTGGTATGGATGGCTTAAGATATTACAAATAATAAAATAATGTTTTAAATAATATAATTATTTATAGAATTGCTTAATAATAAACAATAATTTTTTGATCAAATAAATAATTAATTAAAGTCAAAACATTAGATCACACGTCGTTAATAACACATTAGCAAATATTTAATTAAAATAGAGGATTTTACGTTTTATTTTAATTAACAATTAATACTTTTGAATTTCGATATATGTTCATTTTGGCGGCATTCAGTTTAATCAACTTGATTTTACAATAAATGTTCATCGCGGCGACAGATATGTATTTCTTAATATATATACATTATACTAAAATTGTATACATATGTATATGCGTGTGTATGTGTGCATATCTAAATATCTATGTATGTGTGTATATTATATATATATTTATATATATATATCGTAAGTAACTATATACTTTGTTTTGTTTGTTCATTTGGTTTGTTATTTCATGGTTATGTAACTGATCAGTACGTTTAGCATATTTGTATAAAGCTGAAAGTGCGAGCTTTTCTATTACGCTCTCATCAAAGGCACCAATATCACGAAGCTAATCTCGGTTTCTCTCATGTTTATTATAATTTTGCCCCAATAGCACTGTAGTTTCGCTTTCAGTATCAATGCTTTCAAATACGTTGCTAAAGGCTTTTTGTGTTAAATCCAATAAGTATTTTATTATTTATACTATGTATTAAGTATTTTATTATTTATACTATGTACGCGACTGTGCAGGGCTAAGAGAGCCAAGTATCACTGCGACCTAAAAGATCTATTGTGATCGCCGCTACCTACAGTTCACTGTCATAGGTCTGCCACTCTGAGGTAGCGCACTCGCATAGAAGATGGATAGCGGTTTCATCCGCCTCGTGGCAACACCTGCCCACTTTTCCATCCTCTAATTTGAGGGGCCGCTACTTGCTTATTCAGACAACAGTGCCCTGTAAGCGTTCTAGTTATGATGCGTAGATTATTCCTGCTCAGCCCAATGCCCTCCTTAGCTGCTTTCGCATTAAAAAGTTTGTTGAGGGCTTTGGAATGCTTGAGGCCAGGGATCTCCTCCCAACACCTTATAGCCTCACACCTAGTGAGGATATTCAGGGTCATACGAGCTAGGCTGTTTGGAACCCCACATATTGGTTCTGGACCGTATGTTTTGCTCTCAGCTCCTGCCCGAGTCAGCTCGTCAGCAATCTCGTTGCCGATATGGCCCTCGTGGCCCGGGAGCCATCTTGGAACCACTCTTTTTTTGCATTCCAGTGTGGTCAGTTTCGTCAGGCAGTCAATCACCAGTCTCGACGAGATAGTATTCGAGTTTAGGGCCTTTAGTGCCGCCTGACTATCCGAGTTGATATAAATGGTTCTATTAAAGGTCCTCAACCTGCTCGACATCTACTCTATTATACTCTGAGAATACTACCCCTAGCCACCCTCTTGACATGTAAGTCGAGAGATGGTAGATCGACGTAAAAGTATTCTTGGGCTAAAGCCCCCCCCCTGCCACACGCCATCCTACCACACACTCCCAAGGCCATCTTAGCCTTGATTATAGTGTTATCAATGTGAGTGTTCCATTTCAGTCTTTGGTCTAAGGTTACGCCCTCGAATATTTGACCTCACGGGAGAATGGGATCACTTTTCCATTGAGGACTGAGCATTTCACACCGTCCAGACGCCTCTTATTTGTAAATAGAACAATTATCATTTTATCTGCATTGTTGGATAGCTTGAGGCCTAAACGCTGGACAGACCAATTAAAAGAAAGCCTGGACATGACGGTCAGCGCGGCTCTGCGGGAAGCGCAGGACAGAAGCCGATGGAAAGTGGTCTTGAAAAAGCTTGGTCGAAGGAGTCACGATCCCCAGTAATGAGGAAACGAGTGAAGAGAGAGATGGATAGCTCATTCTCTACCCACCAGCTTGCAACCAGGCTCAGAGCTCGCTGCATGATGTCAGAGATAGTCACTTGGCTGAACCCACGATCGACAATGACAAGGTCGTCTGCATATCATCATATCATATCGGAGTTCAGCCATACTGTGCAGAAATTCATCCACCACTAGCGTCCACAAAAGCGGTGATAAAATGCCCCCCTGAGGGCACCCTCCGGTGGACGCAAACTCCACAGTCGTATCTCATTGAGGGCAATAGTTGCCCCCCTGAATGAGAGCATTGATTCTACCCATTTCACAGTGGTCGGGTCTGTTTGTTTACACATAAGGCCCTTTACCAGGGATCTAACAGGCGTGTTGTCAAAAGCTCCCTCCACATCTAGGAAAACTCTTAAGGCAATTTCAAGGTCCTCATGCGCCTTTTCGATTTTGTCGACCAAGTTGAGAAGGACATTTTCGGTAGACCTGCCTTTGCGATAGGCGTGTTATGAGGGGTTTCCTAACAACAAAAATATTTTCTTATTTCTTTAAACTTTATTGTACAACAAAAATCTGCAATTGGGGGATTTTAATGTTACAGCATTAAATACTGTCAACACACACAGATAAAAAACTACTAGGGTACAATATAAAAAAAAGGTGAAAAACTATGACTGACATCACTATACTAAAATATATAATATATTTTCTATTTTAAAATATCATAAGGTAAGAATCTTGAACATAAATCTTACATACAATGTACTATATACTAAAATAAATACAAACTACAATTAAAATTTATGAATTAAGATTGTTAAGAAATACTATTTTTTGGTAATATCCATAACCGATTTAAACCTTCTACCAACTGTTCGGCCAATCCGACACGTTATTAAAGTATTTAACAATAAATACGTAGAAACGTAACGTTACACTTGCACATTATATCTCCAAATTTTTTTAATCCAAATGCTTAAGTTTGTTGTCTCATGATTCTTACGATGATAATTTTGGTTTTTATTTATTTACAGCACTAGGTTAACAATGACAAATTCATTAAATATCTAAAACCTTGGTAACCTACGTTCTCGTAAAGTGATAAGAATGATATATAATAAATTATCGACGAATGAATTTGGTTGTACCGTTTATACATTAAAAAACGATTATTTCTAGCATTGTTATCGCTGTTAGGCATAATCTAAAAAGCAAATAAGTACGCCGGGTTTCATATAATTAATACAAAATATTTAGCTACCGGCACAAAGTACTAGTGAATAATACATCCGAGTATTTTTGAAAACATAACACTTTTTGGTACTCCCAAATTTGTCACAGATAAAATATTTTTATCGTTTGACCGACTATCTATTTTAGAACGTTGTAGGTACTTTTTGTTCTTACGATTTTTTTTTTACTTTACAATTTAAATAAAAATAAGGTAAACAAATTGTAGGCCGTTTTAACACTGCTAAAGATGCCATTTTGGTATTAACATCCGATATACTACCACACACTAATTCAAAGAATTGTTATTCACCAAAAGTTAATTTTGTACAACACAATCACTATTTTTTTTCAAGCATACTCACAATAAGAGTCCGCTTAAACGAAAGTATACAGAATTGCTTCTTATGTTGTCTCCGATGTTTTCTTTTTCGTTTCATGAGTTTTCTAATGACCTTCCCCTTGTAATGTCCCAATATTTGAATCACAATGCAGACCCCTTGAAAGGCCTTCGAGGTAACAGTTGCCATTGCAACAATAGCTCCAGTCAATTCTTCAGCCAAGGCATTCCTGGTGCTGCACCAAAATTCAGCGCCCAGATAACTCCTTGAATCGGAGATGGCAGTGTAGCAAATTCTTCAGTTCTATAAAAAAAAATATAGAAATTAATATTATAATTCCTGTGTCCCGGACGTGCTAGTTCCCGATACTCCTCAGACTCGACGAGTTTCAACGTCACAAAACTCGGTAACACGGGATGCAATAAGATCCACAGTCTCGTTGTCCTCCTCTCCTCGGATCTCTTTTGAGAGACTCGAACAACGCCACCTCAATCCTGGAAGCTTCACCAGTTTTTTCCGTGATCCAGTTCAATCAGCTTCAGCTTTATTATCGATTCTTCATCCGATGCATCACAGGCTCGACACTGCACCGGCGAGAGCCATACTGGGTCCGCAGACTCAGCTGGCATGGCTGCCGTAATGCAACCGCTCGGTCTCCATCGCCATGATGACGCCGAATGGTGTAGTTCGTACATAGAATACAAATCGTGAATTAAATTTAATTCGTAAACCACTTCGTAATTAGAAATCACTCCGCCGTTTCCCAAACTACGCCTGGACATCGTAGAGGTGATGGTACTTCGACGTATATAGCGATGGCGGCGTGATTTTCCCTGTGAATTAGGTTTTTAACATATTAGTAAAGTTTAAATCACACAAAATGGAATACAACAGATTAACAAATAAAGCAACAACAATGAGGGTATCTTGATTTTATCGATAAAATATAGTTTCGGCAGTCAAACTGTCGATACCGAGGACCGGGATGATCCCACTTCTGATGTAAGATATTATAAGATTCTACAATTAAAAACCACTAAAATAATATACTATAAAGTATTTAATCAGGCTCTGCCCACTATATATATGATAATATTATCTGGATAAGTTTTAAAGAAAAGAAAGAACTAAACAAATATATCATTTAATATAACAAAATGACTCCCGGTACATGAATATAATAAATACAGTAATATAGTTATTACTGTGTAATTATTTAGACACAATTATCAATAACTTAATACAGTGAAATACCCACAATAGTTATTACACATATTATAAACAATATAAGTATAAGAATCACTTATCTTGCCAGTTGTCCAATAAAGATTACCTTTAATAGAGGCTAACAGCCATATTTATAACATAATAACATCGACAGAAGCGCCAACAGCAGCTTCTGGAGATTGGTCATATTCACAACTCTAAACATCATTAATTATCTCATAATAACAATGTAATAGTACATAACCATTTTAAATGTCTAGAATATTTATAACAATCTTATATCTAATAAGATAAGTAAATACAATATATTTAATATCTTCAGGCTACTTCCGATAGTTCGTCAAATCAATATCTTTTACTACTTTAATAATGTACTAGTATTAACAATGATATATAGTTCTAAATAAGTCTAAACTCTTAAATCTATTGCTACATCAATATTTCGCATATTTATTGTCAACGGTATTATGTAGTTTCATAAATAATAATATCTTTATTTTACCTACATCTGTATGTAGGTACAATATAATAACAATATTATATGTATCAATATTACATATATCTCTCAAGCGCCTTTCACTTTATCCCTACTCCGCGGCCGACCGTCACGCGACATGCAACACACAGACGAAAAAGTTTGAGACGATGTAATAAAAGTTTCACTTTAAAAAAAAAAACAACTACGGTAAAAAAAACCGACTTTAAAACTAAAAAGTAATAAATAATGAAGATTTTAGGTCGGTGCCAAGCCATTTAGTATTAGAAATCGGTTGAATACATTTCCGTAATTATTTATTTTTTTGTTTTTCTTCATATCGATTCAAGCTAGTAATCATATGAAGATTGAGCTGCTTTTCATAATAACGTTTAATTGCTATTTATTATGTTCATTTACGTATCTTAATCATTAAAGTAGGCATTTCGTTGTATTAATTTGCTCGTAGTTATTTAAGCGGTTAAATATAATTATTTGTTTTAAGCTTGGCACCGATTTCAAACCTATTAGTAAATAGGACATATAAATAATAGGTAGTATAGTTAAAGTCGGTTTTTTTTGACGTAGTTATTTTTATTTAATACTTTTTAGTTTATTGCTACATTATCAATTAGCCATGGGTAGACATACAAAAGGTGCTGCGCGCCTTAAAAAATATTGATCTCAAGAAACGGAAACGGATAAAAGTAGGCTTCTCAATTTCACGTTCTTGTGAGACTATTAAAGACTTCACATATACAAAACAACCGATGTCATTAGTCACAGCACGTTTTGATTTCCTTCCGGAGGAGTTAGTTCAAAACTTTTATGGTACCAATTCGAAACTATTCCGCATCAAACAAAAAAAGAATTACGTAAATCGGTTCAGAAACCGCGGAGAAATCGGTGTACATACATAAAAAAAAACCGGCCAAATTGAGAATCTCCTCCCTTTTGAAGAAGTCGGTTAAAAACTTTGAACGTTGAATAAACTTTATACAGCATTTTTTAAATATTTTCCTTATTACTTTCAGTAGAAAGAAGTGAGATTTTCTAATATTATAAATGTAATTTTTATTTTTTTTTATATTTGTTAGAAAAACATCTTACGATTTCAATAGGATTTTATGTATTCCTTAGGTGTCAAGGGAAAATGCTTCAAAAGAATCCATTAGTATTGGCATAATATTTCCATGAATAGCTTCATTAAATCCCTAAATCATTTATCAATGTAATTAGAATTACGTAATTATTTTTGCAAATTGACTTAACTATTTGTTGTTGTACTTATATCTATTTTATTAATTATTTTTTTTTGACACAGAATATGTATTCTGTCTCATATGTATAGGATATACTTATTTTAATATATTTTATTATACAGTTTCTGCTTATTTCAAAATGAAAACTTTTCCAGCAGACCTTGATAGGAGAGTGAAAAACTGTGACAATAACTGTTTTTTAAAGATACTGTTTTAACTATTTGGTATCTATCTTCATATTTTTTTAATATTCTTCTGTCTTGTGTATCATTTCGTCTAAAAACTTCGTCGTGTAATTCTTTTTTGTTTGTTACGACCGTATTGAAAACCTTCGCCTTTTTGTAGTCGGTTAAAAAAACAGCCTTGCTATATGTGATCGTCTTTATCAGGACGGTGGTGACATCTATTAGGTTTCTTTCGAAAATCCTAACCAATGTTTCTAACTTTGCAGTATAGATAACTTTAATTTAAACAGTGTGCAACTTTAATTTAAATCTATATCGAGTGCCTGGTAAAAACCTTTTACCATAATATAGTTTACTAAAATAACGAAATTACTACACAAAAAAAATATTCGCAACATCTGTGGGGAGGCAATAGGAACCACGAAACACCTATTAGTAGGGTGTAGGGTACTTCTAGATAAAGGTCAATACTCGCGTCGCCACGACAAGGTATTAGTTAGTCTTTCAGTAGCAAGAGCGCGGAAGGGTATAACAACCACCAAACGATCTATAGAATTCGTAAAAGAAGGCTCCTCCAAAAAATCAAAAGCGAAGCCTTATTCAATATTAGGCGCGGCTCCTGATTGGATTCTCATGATGGACACGTATGAAAAGCATTACAAAATCCCTGGGGATGTTGGTGTTTCGTCATCCAGACCGGACTTATTCCTGTATTCGAAACATCTGAGGCGCGTGATACTTGTGGAGCTTACTGTTCCTTGGGAAACAAATATCCCAAGGGATCACACATTCAAGCTCAATAAGTATTACGAACTAACCAACGAACTGATCAGGAATAAATTTATAGTTAGTTTGTACGCGGCAGAAGTGGGAGCGAGAGGTACAACAGCAAAATCTCTCTATAGCCTACTTAAAGATCTTGGCCTTTCTAGAACAAGCATCGGTTCATTTCTAGAACGTACTTCAAAGGCGGCATTAGTAGGCTCTTTCCAAATTTGGTTAGGTAGATAGAGGAGTGTGGAGGGTGAAGGTAAGCGTTTTTGCGCATAATAAAGGGGCCCCTTAAACCTACTCCTGGGTCGCAAGTCCCAGGCACTGCTTGCACTCCTCTCCTTGCAACGCGATGGGCCCGGCACCCGCACGGTGAATCCATGGATTGCTAAGAAGCTTCGTCTCTATTTTATAGCACTATAGTAAAAAAGGCTTATAGTTTTTGTTGATAATATTTAAAAAATATATTCTAATTTAACAATAACGAACAAGTTACAAATTTATAAGTTTCTTGTTTTGTAACTGTTCTGTAAATTTGGCATTTTTTTGTAAAGCTAAGTGTGTAGACTTCTCTTAAACTGACTTCAATTAAGTCAACAATTGCTTGAAGCTGCGCTCGGTTTCTCATATGCATATTCTAAATTTGCCACAATAGCACTGTGGTTTCGCTTTTAACATCACTGCTCCAATTCCTATTCAATGCTTTCAAAATGTGGCTATAGGGTTTTAGTACAAAATCCCACGTTTAATAAAATCATACCAAACCATACTTTATCCCAGATTGCTTACAAAGACTTTCACATTATCTTATTGGTACTTTAACCGAACCTTATAGAATTAATAAAATTATAGTTTATTGTTATATATTTTATTTGTGAACATTTTTTTTTAAAGATTTAAAATGTACGTCAGAAAAACTGTTCAAACTGAAATGAAAAAAGAAATAGTAATTAATAGCATTTGATAACAATTCTCTACATACATATACAGATATATGTGGTTGTTGTCCTTAACCATTCATCCGAACGAAATAAATTTTAATGAGTTTTTGTTTACCTATTTACCTAACGTGCCCCGTTGTAACTAGGCAGCACAAAAATCTTAAGTAAGAATGTGTATAGTATTTTAAACAAGCAGTCGTTTGATACAATATAATAATTTATTTACAAATACAATGTTTCATTCGTATTATGCAATTTTGTGAGTTTATGTGTACTACACGTGTGCAGGGTAATCTCCGGAACTAATACGTTTACATATTTTTGTTACCAAATCTAAAGATACGTTATCACAAATGGACATGGGGTTTATACCATAGCCTTAAATGCTTATAGCCAAAATCTTGATCGTAACGATTAAGGTCTCTATTGGAGTTACAACAATTTCCCTATATCATTAAAACAAAGTTCCTTTCAAGAATATAGTATTGGAAAATGGTGAAAATGCCTTTTAAAGAAAGTGGATAATGCGGGTAGTTCAGAAGTTATGTTCCGAACGTGTAAAGCCCATCTGTAGTCCATACGAATGGACGCGCGTATGGGTATTCTATAAAGTATAACAGAATTTATATTTAACTGAATACCCACTCGGCAAAGTGAAACAAAGTTATAAATAATACTATTTAGTATATATTTACTGTGAACCAGTTCTTTTGTGAAAATATATGTACATGATTTAGTGAACGGACCTTTATGCGCGTGTGCATTATTAAGATAACAAATGATTAATCTATATTATATCTATATTAGTTTGTTTATTTGAGTATTTTTTTCGGGGAGAACAGACTCATTTTACTTATAGATATTGAAGATTCAACCCAAGTATAAAGTTCATTATCAAAAAAGTTAAGTTATATTGCTAAAGACTAATAAAGTCACATATTCTTGAGCACTCTACCGATGGGAAATCATGATATTGCGTTATTACAACGTTTTGTTAAATGCTTTTTGATATTTATCTTATATCAAAGAAACAGATGAAGATAATTATATTTATAGAAACGGCATTTCTTCTAATGACAGCTTTTAATTATGAAATTGTTTTAACTTTTCATCGTTTCTCTACTTAAAATGATTTATTTATGTAATTATATTTTCTTTTGATTTTATAGAACACTGATATTACTACTACAGAATACCTAAAAGTCTGGGTAAATTATTACAGTTGTAAATTTTAAAATCTTAATTAATTTGACCTAGATAAGTAATTCGTATATACTATAACATATTTAGTATTACACTTATAACTGTAATATATTAAATATAATAAATTTAAAAAAATATAATAAAAGATATAGATAAGTAACAACAAACAATTTTTTACAGTTTTATTCGTAAAAGACAATCCTTTTTTACATAATTTCTATTAAGTTACGACCACATTTAGTATTCCAATAGATACTAACATTTCTTGCATGTGATAGAAAACAGTTTGGAAACTGTAACCCAAACAATCTTCAAGACCGTCTTCAATGTAATTGAATAAATCAATCTCTGTCGGTTTCGCTTCGACATTTTCACGAGAACCCTTCGTTCTACCACGTTTTGAAACTAAACCAAGCACTAAACCAAGAACAAGTGAAAAATAAATTTTGAGATCAAAAGATAATACTGGTTTATAAAGCGTACATTAATATTCTAATTAAATTAATAATAGATTTCCTCGTTTCATAATAATATCAGAAATCCATTTTTTTTTTGTATAAATTGATGACATGTTGGTCTAGCGGTTATTGAATTTGACCGCTAAGCTTACGGAAGAGAGCTTAATAGGGCAACAATAACTTGTTACCTAAATGAATATACTTTAATTAATGGGAATATATGTCTAACATTTAATACAACATATTATTTTGAGGAAAATTGAATATTCAACGAAGATAAAGAATGTTTATATATAACCATTTGTAGATGTATATATAAATATATACCTTTTCTTGCAGGCGTACCGAATTTTTCTCCTGTCCAACCTTATGTTGCCTGGGAGAAAATATCTTTATAGCTTTATAGCAGATATTTGGTACAATGTTGTTCAAAAGTATACCAATTTTTTAACACTTATTGACAATAAAAAAGAATTTAGGTGGATAAGGCAGTATAAAAATATTTTTTTTAATATAAAATAATGTGTAAAACAAAAAGCAAAAAATATTTGTTTTCTGTTATTATCCGATAAAATTAAAAGCCGCACCAGGCATTTATTCACAAAATTTAATATTTTGTGAGTCAGTAAGTACAACAATGTGAAATATGTTGTACAAATTAAAAATATAATTAATTTGATTTGTTTTTTAATGTTAAATACATTAAATCATACTTTTTGGTCATATTTATTTGATACATAAATAATATTATTAAATGAATTGTTATTCCACTTCATCTAGAGGCATATAACAAAGAATTCATAGATTGCTAATGGAAAGCCCTATAAATATCAAATCAAATTTTCGACCTCTTCTTGTAAATTTGTGAAAACACTCGAGTCTTATCTTTTGCCAACCATCAAAAGTAATGGAAAACAACATTTCAATAATCATAATTTTAAATGATACACTATAAGTTTTCCTTTATCACTTGTTTTTTGTAATCAAATATCTTACAATAGGAGTTTGAGTAAATTCACCAAGAGCCACGTCAAGGAATAAAAAACTTTCTTAAAAAAATGAGAAATATAAAATCAATTATTTATTTCTAATATTGTGTTAATTTATTTGATTCTTGGTTGAATTCATATTGAAGATTATGTAGCTGAAAACTAATTGTCACAGGCGACAGGACAGATGATAAAACTCATCATCACATCTGGAATATGAATATGCTTGAAACTTGTATAAAATACAAAATTAAACAGAAGTAGACAATTTCGAATTACTTGTAATGTAAAATTATCGTAAAAATGCTTTAACTTTACATTAAAAAAATATGGTAGGAATGAAAATTTCGAACATCAAACAAAGGAGATTTACGTCCGGAATTATAAAAAACGTAGTAAAAATAAGTAAAAATGCAACATATAACATAGTTATAAGTCCATTTGAATTAATTTGATACGTAAATTACTAACTTTTAATAATTTTATATGCGAATCATTAGTTCACCCTCGTGTTTCAGCGTAAATGTTGACCGAGTTCTATCTGGTTATGTCAACATCCAATCGTCTTATATTGCATTGTTAATTACGGTCTCGAATCAAATGTTTTGGATTGACTGAACATACTACAATATAATGAAAACTCTCTAGTTTTAGTACAATATCAGGACTTTATAGTTTATAGTGATGTATTTTTTGCATTTCTTAAATTGTATGACGTTTTAACTTTATCCCTTTATACAACCTAAAACTATGTCTATACATATTATAAAATTTTCACTGGTCGATTTCTGTACATGGAATATATTAAAAAAAAACATAATGGGGGAGCCTTTATATGAGCAAGAGAACCCAAAGCAATGGTTTTTCAATTTGTCTGTTTGTCTGTATGTCTGTACGTTTGTGCCTGCTAAACTCAGAAACGGCTGAACCAATTTGGGTGCAATTTTCAGAAATATATTGGTACAGTCTTCATAAGTGAAGACTGTACCAATATATTTCTGAAATAAAATTAACACTAAATGTTAAGACATTTAGTGTTAATTTTATTTCAATCGGTTCGAAATAAAAAAGTTATGTCAATTTATATGAATCCCGTAATAGGTACTAAGCAAATCTGCTTATAAATTTGTAATTTCTATACATTGAAAATATAATAAAATAAATAGCCAGGATGTGATCTGTTTGTCTTTTAATTGTGCACGCAACACGTAAAAAATAGATAGCCAAATCAAATAACATTTATACATAAAAATTGAGTCATAACTTTTAGTTTCTCACTTTCATTGCACACTTTTCACTAATATATGTAGTTAAAGTTTTCAAGAAATGTATCTATATATAATACAAAAAACTGTAACTGACCGCTGTCTGTACATAGAAAATATTTTCAAAAATTTATAATGGGGGGAGGACTTTATATAAGCAAAATAACCCCAAGCAACGGTTTTTTTAATTTTGTCTGTTCGTCTGTATGTCTGTATATGTCTGTATGTTTGTGCACGCTAATTTCAAAAACATATTAAACGATTCGGATGCAGTTTTCGGGAATATTTGTAATGGGCTTCACTTAACATATTGTTTTTTTTTAACAATATGGTAACAAATAGAGAAGTTATTAATCTCTTCTTTTCGTACCATTGCTACTTATAAGCGATTAAACAAGAAACACTCATATAGGTATGCAAAAACTACTTAATTGAGTTCGATGAAACTTTGAAGGTTTACAGTTTTTACATACATTGGTACGTACAAAGGGTACGTTTTATCGAAATCTACGTCTACGAAGTCGCAGGCACAGCTGTTAACTTATATATCTATCTCAAAGCAGATATGTATGCGTAGAGCCAATAATGAGTTTGAAAAGTAGAGCATAGTAAATGCTTAGTAAATATAAAATGCACAAGTCTGTTACAACTTTCTTGTATTGTATTTAAAACTTTGTTGGAGTTTTTGTTCCTTTTTCAGTGAATGTTACTTTGTTTCTTAAAAGTTATTTTGTTACTAGACACTATTCTCTAGCTGGTAATAATTATATAATAAATATTTCGTTTTAATAATTGTACACTAAAACTAAAAGTTTTGTTTGTGTTCAGTCTTATGACTTCTTAAAATTCAATAAGTTATGTTAGTATATAAAGTATGGTTATAGTTATTAATTATATGGAAATTATTTCTAAATGTGTAAGCAAACAAGACGATAAAAAATCCCAATTAGTGGAGCGGAAATGTCAGATCTTGATTTTTTATCAGAATAATAATGAGAGTAAGGTGGAAAAATATCCACTTCATCTAGGAGTGGCCGAGCAATGATTGTCATTATTTTTTCCTGAGAGCTTCTGAGCTTTATTATTTTATACTGTGGACAATAGACATCCTCAATAAGATTCTGTTAAAAGCTATGATAAGTCAATGAATGAATGAGAAGTTTGTTTGAAATTAAATAATTATTTTGTTATGAATCTGTATCTTTTACTTTCTTGCAAGATATTTAGTCCGGTCAATTTAGACATAAAAAAGTGGTAAAATAACAAAAATTGCCGGAAAGCCAAATATTGGTGGAGACCTATAGTTTACCATTACGAATCAAGTTTTAAAAGTCCCCATCGATCCTATGTGTGCTTCAAAAGTTATTCGAGGTCAAAGGTCAAAATTTTGAGGTTTTTTGGATTTTGCTTGACAACGGTAAGTTTTATCAAAAAAAACTTTAAACCAAAGTTGTAGATCTTAAAATTATCTACAAAAATGGTATCAATGATTTTTTTCCTAACAGTTACCATTCCTGAGATATCGCGATTCTAAGAGTCTTACTATACATGATATGCACATATAAGCCACGTATATACATATTAGGCACTTAATACAAGTATAAATACTTATTTGTGTCTCTTTTATAGATATTATACTATCCTAAAAACATTTATTCAAATGGTAGCCAGTCCCTAACTGAATTTCCTCTATGCACGGCTTCATTGGCTTCATTGCCACAAAATAAACAACATTTTTTAAAACAAAAATTTGATTCACTTACTCGCGTTCTAGTACGAGGTGGACTTATTTTTGAAGTACTAGCCTGTTTCTCCTCACGTTGTCTTTTCATTGCAGATATTGAAGTTTTTCGAGTGTATGATTTTCTGCAATCCACGTGTATTGTAACGGATTTTTGAGTTCTTAAATATTCAGTAAATTCATCACCTCTCGCGACACTAGCCTCGATTAAACTTAGCATTCCACGATCAACCACAACTATTTTATCTTCAGTTAAAAGTTTATTGCAAATAAAGCAAAACTGAGACATTTTTTTAAGCTATAAAATAACACATATAACCAAAATGGTAGACGCTTGTAATAAGTACGTATATTCACTTGAACTGAACCTTTAGCACTAAAAGAAACAGGTATATGAACGAGACCTACGGACAATAGAATAGCCCGATGTTTTTCAAGCCGTGCATAGAGGAAATTCAGTTAGGGACTGGCTACCATTTGAATAAATGTTTTTAGGATAGTATAATATCTATAAAAGAGACACAAATAAGTATTTATACTTGTATTAAGTGCCTAATATGTATATACGTGGCTTATATGTGCATATCATGTATAGTAAGACTCTTAGAATCGCGATATCTCAGGAATGGTAACTGTTAGGAAAAAAATCATTGATAACATTTTTGTAGATGATTTTAAGATCTACAACTTTGGTTTAAAGTTTTTTTTGATAAAACTTACCGTTGTCAAGCAAAATCCAAAAAACCTCAAATTTTGACCTTTGACCTCGAATAACTTTTGAAGCACACATAGGATCGATGGGGACTTTTAAAACTTGATTCGTAATGGTAAACTATAGGTCTCCACCAATATTTGGCTTTCCGGCAATTTTTGTTATTTCAAATGTCTATATTGACCGGACTAATTCTTTACTTTATTTTAATTTCCAGTTGACTTTATTTATAACAGAAGATATCACGCTCACTTTTTTACGTTTTATAACCATACTAATAATCATTTGAATGAAATGCAATGAAAGGCTATCAAAATCAAAAATCAAACTCTATAATAGCAAATCAATATTTAAACCTAGAGAAGAGATAAGGAAATAATTACTCTTAAATTATTCGCTACTGTTGACTACTGTACATGTATGAGCTTGATACTTTTTTCTATATAGATATAAAAATAAACTGTAGCATATATGAAAGATTATCCCTTAAAAACGACACCACCCGTTGCGTTTTAATTTTTAGCGTTTTTGTATTCCTTTTTTCGCAAAATTTCATAATTTTGTTACGTCGATGACGAATATGTTTATCACTAAAAAGTAGGCTATTTATGTTTTTTTCTTTTTTAAAAAGATAATAGCTTTTTAACTGTGCATGCTTTTTACAAACAAATGTATATCAATTTAAAGAAAAGTAAAAAAAATATTTGAAACTTACGTCCGATAAATATTTACATTACATATATATTTTTTTGACGGATTTCACTCGCCTGTAACTTGATTTATATATCTATCTAAACTAAGCAGTAATAGAGTTCAGGGTAAAATAAGCTGAAGGTATCTGTCAGTTGATTAATCATATACCTCAGACAGTTTCTAAGATTGCAGGCATGGTGTTCAGGCTGCATATAAAACTGCAAATAATCAGCATCTTGAGGTCTCACCATGAGGGCACAGATTTTACATTATTTTACATTATTTTACATTATTTTTTAAAGGAGATTGGAAAGTTATAAAAAATTTAACGAACAGCATTAAAACAACATACAATTTTAAATAATCTTTATTTTACATATACTTTACAATTTCACATATTTACTAAGATTAATATACAAATTACAAAATTATGTACAAAGAGGCGTTCACTCCACGATCATTAACGATTTAATATTACTTTAGTATATTTACATATCATATATAGCTTTTTTTATATAAAAACTAAAAAAGTTAACTTTAATATATAACTAATTATATTTGGACATGTTTTGAATTAGTATCGTAAAATATTTACAAATTTATCGCAAAACAAACAAACGTTGTCTCTGCTATTTAAAGTTGAATAAGTTTATGTTAACTCTGGTTGTTTTCAAAATATTTTTTTATAGTTCAGCTTTTATTATTATTACTTGTTAAGATATTTTATTTCGAGAAAAGTAGATTATGTATTCGGTACAAAATAAAATATGATAGATAGTCTTAACATACATCTTTGGTGTTAACTTATTTATAGGGTCTATTAATAATTATTTCTACCATAATTTAATAAATATTATATCTAGATAAAATAAGAACTGCATTTATTATTTTTTTTTTAGAAATATCACTGCAATAGCACTGTGGTTTCGCTTTTAACATCACCGCTCCAATTCCTATTCAATGCTTTCAAAACGTGGCTATAGGGTTTTAGTACAAAATCCCACGTTTAATAAAATCATACCAAACCATATTTTATCCCAGATTGCTTACAGAGACTTTCACATTATCTTATTGGTACTTTAACCGAACCTTATAGAATTAATAAAATTATAGTTTATTGTTATATATTTCATTTGTGAATTGTTTTTAAAGATTTAAACTGTACCTCAGAAAAACTGTTCAGACTGAAATGAAAAAAAAAAATACATTTGATAACAATTCTCTATATATACAGATATATATGGTTGTTGCCCTTAACCATTCATCCGAACGAAATAAATTTTAATAAGTTTTTGTTTACCTTTTTTTTTTTTTTATACGATCTAGGGCAATGCTTGACTACATTCCACCCGATGGTAAGTGGAATGTAGTCTTAGATGGTAAGGTGCATTGCCCTAGCAACCTATTCACTCTTCTCTTGAAGACACCCACATTATATTTGGCCGGAAATACCGACGCAGGCAAATTGTTCCAGTCCTTCGCTGTACGCACTAAAAATGAGGAAGCAAAGCGCTTCGTTCGGACAGGTGGAATGTCCACAACAAAAGGATGGATACCTGCCGTGCGTCGGGACGTCCGGTGATGGAAGGGGGACGGGGGAACTAAGTCGTGTAGTTCCTGCGCACACTCACCAAAATGTATCCTATAGAATACTGAGAGGCTAGCAATTTTACGCCTGTGTTCAAGGCTTTGGAGGTCGGCTTCGACCAATTCGGGATCGCCTATAAGCCTCTTTGCTCGCCTCTCAATTGAGTCCAGAACCGCAAGATGAGACTTTGCGGCACCAGCAAATATGTGTCCACAGTACTCTACACACGACCGGATCTGTGCTTTGTATAAAACAAGAAGCTGTCCCGGTGTAAAGTACTGCCGAACCTTCGCAAGAACGGCAAGCTTTGCTGCTGCTGCTCTTGCTCTGGACTCAATGAACCGACCAAAGTTGAGGTTCGAGGAAATCTCTAAGCCTAACAACTGAAGCAGGTCACTGTATTCCAAGGATACATTCTGGAAAGTAGGAGCCAAGGTGAAAGGGCTCCTTTTGGCGGTGAATAGACACGTCTGCGTTTTGGTGGCGTTGAACTTGACAAGATTGGCATTGCTCCATGCGGAGACTGCCTGAAGTTTGTCATTCAAACGTTGCACCATGGCTTCTCTTTCAGACTGTACTTGATCTCGACTAGCCCGAGTACTCGGCAGATATCTTTCTACAACTGTGCTGTCGTCTGCATACCCATAGATACCGGGCTTCAACAGGTCATTAATGTGCAGCAGAAACAGAGTTGCAGAAAGAACGGACCCCTGAGGCACTCCGGCATTTATTGTCAAGGGTTCCGAGGAACACCCGTCGACAACTACTCGGAGAGATCTGTGGCTCAGAAAGTCCGTTACCCAGCCGATCAGACCAGGAGATATACCGTACGCTGAAAGCTTGCATATAAGGCTCGCATGCCAGACCCTGTCAAATGCCCTCGAGACGTCCAGAGAGACGGCGATCGCTTCTCCGTTCTTCTCGATGGCCTCGCCTAAAATGTGAGTAGCATACACTAGGAGGTCCCCAGTAGACCTATTACGGCGAAACCCGTACTGTCGGTCACTGAGGAGATCGTTACCTTCTAGGTATGCTAGTAGGCGCGAGTTCAATACACGCTCCATAATCTTGCAGAGTATGGAGGTGATTGAAATCGGTCTGTAATTGACAGGGTCGGCACGGCTGCCTTTTTTGGGCACGGGTTGCACATTAGCAAGCTTCCAGGATTTTGGCACTATTCCAGTCATGAAAGAGAGGCGATACAGACGTGTCAGTACAGGAGATAACTCAGCTGCGCATGTCTTGAGCAGAATGGCTGGTATACCATCAGGATCACTGGCTTTATTCACATCTAAACGACACAATGTTCCTATAAACCTATTTACCAAAAGTGCCCCGTTGTAACTAGGCAGCACAGAAATCTTAAGTAAGAATGGGTATAGTATTTTAAACAAGCAGTCGTTTAATAGAATATAATATTTTATTTACAAATACAATGTTTCGTTCGTATTATACAATTTTGTGAGTTTATGTGTACTAGACGTGTGCAGGGTAATCTCCGGAACTAATACGTTTACATATTTTTGTTACCAAATCTAAAGATACGTTATCACAAATGGACATGGGGTTTATACCATAGCCTTAAATGCTTATAGCCAAAATCTTGATCGTAACGATTAAGGTCTCTATTGGAGTTACAACAATTTTCCTATATCATTAAAACAAAGTTCCTTTCAAGAATATAGTATTGGAAAATGGTGAAAATGCCTTTTAAAGAAAGTGGATAATGCGGGTAGTTCTGAACTTATGTTCCAAATGTTTAATGCCCATCCGTAGTCCACACGAGTGGACGCGCGTATAGGTATTCAATAAAGTATAACAGAATTTATATTTAACTGAATACCCACTCGGCAAAGTGAAACAAAGGTATAAATAATACTATTTAGTATATATTTACTGTGAACCAGTTCTTTTGTCAAAATATATGTATATGATTTAGTGAACGGACCTTTATGCGCGTGTGCATTATTAAGATAACAAATGATTAATCTATATTATATCTATATTAGTTTGTTTATTTGAGTATTTCTTTCGGGGAGAACAGACTCATTTTACTTATAGATATTGAAGATTCAACCCAAGTATAAAGTTCATTATCAAAAATGTTAAGTTATATTCCTGAAGACTAATAAAGTTTTATATTCTTGAAAACTCTACCGATGGGAAATCATGATATTGCGTTATTACAACGTTTTGTTAAATGTTTTTTGAT
Source organism: Napeogenes sylphis (assembly GCA_959347405.1). Classification (NCBI taxonomy): domain Eukaryota; kingdom Metazoa; phylum Arthropoda; class Insecta; order Lepidoptera; family Nymphalidae; genus Napeogenes; species Napeogenes sylphis. The sequence goes on along the minus strand of OY365788.1, from coordinate 19,015,310 downwards.
ATTTATCTTATATCAAAGAAACAGATGAAGATAATTATATTTATAGAAACGGCATTTCTTCTAATGACAGCTTTTAATTATGAAATCGTTTTAACTTTTCATCGTTTCTCTACTTAAAATGATTTATTTATGTAATTATATTTTCTTTTGATTTTATAGAACACTGATATTACTACTACAGAATACCTAAAAGTCTGGGTAAATTATTACAGTTGTAAATTTTAAAATCTTAATTAATTTGACCTAGATAAGTAATTCGTATATACTATAACATATTTAGTATTACACTTATAACTGTAATATATTTAATATAATAAATTTAAAAATATATAAAAAAAGATATAGATAAGTAACAACAAACAATTTTTTACAGTTTTATTGGTAAAAGACAATCCTTTTTTACATAATTTCTATTAAGTTACGACCACATTTAGTATTCCAATAGATACTAACATTTCTTGAATGTGATAGAAAACAGTTTGGAAACTGTAACCCAAACAATCTTCAAGACCGTCTTCAATGTAATTGAATAAATCAATCTCTGTCGGTTTCGCTTCGACATTTTCACGAGAACCCTTCGTTCTACCACGTTTTGAAACTAAACCAAGCACTAAACCAAGAACAAGTGAAAAATAAATTTTGAGATCAAAAGATAATACTGGTTTATAAAGCGTACATTAATATTCTAATTAAATTAATAATAGATTTCCTCGTTTCATAATAATATCAGAAATCCAATTTTTTTTTGTATAAATTGATGACATGTTGGTCTAGCGGTTATTGAATTTGACCGCTAAGCTTACGGTAGTGGGTTCAACACCCACACGGGAGAGTTGTTTGCGCGATTTTCAGAATGCTGTGCCGAGGCTGGATATACTTTGAATGCTTTATTTATATGCACGTTTTTATTAAATCAGACAACCTCTATATTTACGTACATATATATCTATTTACTACTTACATGACATTATAGTTATAATAAAAAGTTTTTCCTTAACATCTCCTTCCTAGAGTATATAAAGTATTTTAGGAATTCTCACTTATGTGTTTTGATCCACATATTGAACGAATGAACAATGACCTGATTCTTCTGTTTGCAAATAGTTTCAAGAAGTACATTTTAATCGTAATGATATAGGACTGACAATTATTTTTTTGAAATGCCAGAAAAATAAAAAAATTAAAAAATGGGACTAAAGTTAATTTTATATTTATACATAATTAATGGTCGACACACAGTAAGTACATTAAATATAATATCGTAAATATCACTCTTAATCTTTTCAATTTTCTACCCAACTGCGCAATAAAACCAGTTTATTACAGACCATATTGTAAATAAATTATAGTAGCAGTGGATTAATATCGGTATAAGTTTTGTTCTTTAAGTCACTGAGTTCCAATTTTACCTCAAAATAAACTATTTATAAAAAAATAGGTAAACACCATCCAAACTTACTGGTGGTGGAAGAAACATGTTCCTTTCTGCCAAAAAGACCAAGTCATAAGTTATTTCTCTCCCTTAAATTCTTCCCACGATATTTTAAACATTCTGATTCACCTTTAAATACTTGAAAGTTACCTATATGGGTTTAATTTTACAACGAGAAGTCTTAACAACAGAGATTAATTTAATATCTTTGTTTGATAACCGAATTAAATAAATCCGATTATGATATTATTGTATGAAGTCGCGGGCAACAGTAAATTTATTCACCAACAGTCAATAAAATTTTCAAAAGCCGGTTTTCGAATTGTAGATTGATAATTAATAATAGGGCAACAATAACTTGTTACCTAAATGAATATACTTTAATGAATGGGAATATATGTCTAACATTTAATACAACATATTATTTTGAGGAAAATTGAATATTCAACGAAGATATAGAATGTTTATATATAACCATTTGTAGATGTATATATAAATATATACCTTTTCTTGCAGGCGTACCGAATTTTTCTCCTGTCCAACCTTATGTTGCCTGGGAGAAAATATATTTATAGCTTTATAGCAGATATTTGGCACAATGTTGTTCAAAAGTATACCAATTTTTTAACACTTACTGACAATACAAAGGAATTTAGGTGGATAAGGCAGTTTTAATATTTTTTGGCTTTAATATAAAATAATGTGTAAAACAAAGAGCAAAAAATATTTGTCTTCTGTTATTATCCGAAAAAATTAAAAGCCGCACCGGGCATTTATTCAGAAAATTTAATATTTTGTGAGTCAGTAAGTACAACAATGTGAAATATGTAGTATAAATTACAAATATAATTAATTTGTTTTTTTTTTATGTATTTAATCATACTTTTTGGTAATATTTATTTGATACAAAAATAATATTATTAAATAAGTTGTTATTCCACTTCATCTAGAGGCATAAAACGAAGTATTCATAGATCGTTAATGGAAAGCCCTATAAATATTAAATCAAATTTTCGACCTCTTCTTGTAAATTGGTGAAAAACACTCGAGTCTTATCTTTTGCCAACCATCAAAAGTAATGGAAGTCAACATTTCAATAATCATAATTTTAAATGATACACTATAAGTTTTCCTTTATCACTTGTTTTTTGTAACCAAATATCTTACAATAGGAGTTTGAGTAAATTCACCAAGAGCTACGGCAAGGAATAAAAAACTTTCTTAAAAAAATGAGAAATATAAAATCAATTATTTATTTCTAATATTGTGTTAATTTATTTAATTGTTGTTTGAATTCATATTGAAGATTATGTAACTAATTGTCACAGGCGACAGGACAGATGATAAAACTCATCATCACATCTGGAATATGAATATGCTTGAAACTTTTTATACAAAATTAAACAGAAGTAGAAAATTTCGAATTACTTGTAATGTGAAACTACCATAAAAATGCTTTAATTGCATTAAAAAAATATGGTAACAATGAAAATTTCGAAGATGAAACAAAGGAGATTCATGTCCGGAATTATAAAAACGTAGTAAAAATAAGTACAAATGCAACATATAACTTAGTTATAAGTCCATTTGAATTACTTTGTTACGTAAATTACTAACTTTTAATAATTTTATATGCGAATCATTAGTTCACCCTCGTGTTTCAGCGTAAATGTTGACCGAGTTCTATCTGGTTATGTCAGCATCCAATCGTCTTATATTGCATTGTTAATTACGGTCTCGAATCAAATGTTTTGGATTGACTGAACATACTACAATATAATGAAAACTCTCTAGTTTTAGTACAATATCAGGACTTTATAGTTTATAGTGATGTATTTTTTGCATTTCTTAAATTGTATGACGTTTTAACTTTATCCCTTTATACAACCTAAAACTATGTCTATACATATTATAAAATTTTCACTGGTCGATTTCTGTACATGGAATATATTAAAAAAAAACATAATGGGGGAGCCTTTATATGAGCAAGAGAACCCAAAGCAATGGTTTTTCAATTTGTCTGTTTGTCTGTATGTCTGTACGTTTGTGCCTGCTAAACTCAGAAACGGCTGAACCAATTTGGGTGCAATTTTCAGAAATATATTGGTACAGTCTTCATAAGTGAAGACTGTACCAATATATTTCTGAAATAAAATTAACACTAAATGTTAAGACATTTAGTGTTAATTTTATTTCAATCGGTTCGAAATAAAAAAGTTATGTCAATTTATATGAATCCCGTAATAGGTACTAAGCAAATCTGCTTATAAATTTGTAATTTCTATACATTGAAAATATAATAAAATAAATAGCCAGGATGTGATCTGTTTGTCTTTTAATTGTGCACGCAACACGTAAAAAATAGATAGCCAAATCAAATAACATTTATACATAAAAATTGAGTCATAACTTTTAGTTTCTCACTTTCATTGCACACTTTTCACTAATATATGTAGTTAAAGTTTTCAAGAAATGTATCTATATATAATACAAAAAACTGTAACTGACCGCTGTCTGTACATAGAAAATATTTTCAAAAATTTATAATGGGGGGAGGACTTTATATAAGCAAAATAACCCCAAGCAACGGTTTTTTTAATTTTGTCTGTTCGTCTGTATGTCTGTATATGTCTGTATGTTTGTGCACGCTAATTTCAAAAACATATTAAACGATTCGGATGCAGTTTTCGGCAATATTTGTAATGGGCTTCACTTAACATATTGTTTTTTTTTAACAATATGGTAACAAATAGAGAAGTTATTAATCTCTTCTTTTCGTACCATTGCTACTTATAAGCGATTAAACAAGAAACACTCATATAGGTATGCAAAAACTACTTAATTGAGTTCGATGAAACTTTGAAGGTTTACAGTTTTTACATACATTGGTACGTACAAAGGGTACGTTTTATCGAAATCTACGTCTACGAAGTCGCAGGCACAGCTGTTAACTTATATATCTATCTCAAAGCAGATATGTATGCGTAGAGCCAATAATGAGTTTGAAAAGTAGAGCATAGTAAATGCTTAGTAAATATAAAATGCACAAGTCTGTTACAACTTTCTTGTATTGTATTTAAAACTTTGTTGGAGTTTTTGTTCCTTTTTCAGTGAATGTTACTTTGTTTCTTAAAAGTTATTTTGTTACTAGACACTATTCTCTAGCTGGTAATAATTATATAATAAATATTTCGTTTTAATAATTGTACACTAAAACTAAAAGTTTTGTTTGTGTTCAGTCTTATGACTTCTTAAAATTCAATAAGTTATGTTAGTATATAAAGTATGGTTATAGTTATTAATTATATGGAAATTATTTCTAAATGTGTAAGCAAACAAGACGATAAAAAATCCCAATTAGTGGAGCGGAAATGTCAGATCTTGATTTTTTATCAGAATAATAATGAGAGTAAGGTGGAAAAATATCCACTTCATCTAGGAGTGGCCGAGCAATGATTGTCATTATTTTTTCCTGAGAGCTTCTGAGCTTTATTATTTTATACTGTGGACAATAGACATCCTCAATAAGATTCTGTTAAAAGCTATGATAAGTCAATGAATGAATGAGAAGTTTGTTTGAAATTAAATAATTATTTTGTTATGAATCTGTATCTTTTACTTTCTTGCAAGATATTTAGTCCGGTCAATTTAGACATAAAAAAGTGGTAAAATAACAAAAATTGCCGGAAAGCCAAATATTGGTGGAGACCTATAGTTTACCATTACGAATCAAGTTTTAAAAGTCCCCATCGATCCTATGTGTGCTTCAAAAGTTATTCGAGGTCAAAGGTCAAAATTTTGAGGTTTTTTGGATTTTGCTTGACAACGGTAAGTTTTATCAAAAAAAACTTTAAACCAAAGTTGTAGATCTTAAAATTATCTACAAAAATGTTATCAATGATTTTTTTCCTAACAGTTACCATTCCTGAGATATCGCGATTCTAAGAGTCTTACTATACATGATATGCACATATAAGCCACGTATATACATATTAGGCACTTAATACAAGTATAAATACTTATTTGTGTCTCTTTTATAGATATTATACTATCCTAAAAACATTTATTCAAATGGTAGCCAGTCCCTAACTGAATTTCCTCTATGCACGGCTTCATTGGCTTCATTGCCACAAAATAAACAACATTTTTTAAAACAAAAATTTGATTCATTTACTCGCGTTCTAGTACGAGGTGGACTTATTTTTGAAGTACTAGCCTGTTTCTCCTCACGTTGTCTTTTCATTGCAGATATTGAAGTTTTTCGAGTGTATGATTTTCTGCAATCCACGTGTATTGTAACGGATTTTTGAGTTCTTAAATATTCAGTAAATTCATCACCTCTCGCGACACTAGCCTCGATTAAACTTAGCATTCCACGATCAACCACAACTATTTTATCTTCAGTTAAAAGTTTATTGCAAATAAAGCAAAACTGAGACATTTTTTTAAGCTATAAAATAACACATATAACCAAAATGGTAGACGCTTGTAATAAGTACGTATATTCACTTGAACTGAACCTTTAGCACTAAAAGAAACAGGTATATGAACGAGACCTACGGACAATAGAATAGCCCGATGTTTTTCAAGCCGTGCATAGAGGAAATTCAGTTAGGGACTGGCTACCATTTGAATAAATGTTTTTAGGATAGTATAATATCTATAAAAGAGACACAAATAAGTATTTATACTTGTATTAAGTGCCTAATATGTATATACGTGGCTTATATGTGCATATCATGTATAGTAAGACTCTTAGAATCGCGATATCTCAGGAATGGTAACTGTTAGGAAAAAAATCATTGATAACATTTTTGTAGATGATTTTAAGATCTACAACTTTGGTTTAAAGTTTTTTTTGATAAAACTTACCGTTGTCAAGCAAAATCCAAAAAACCTCAAATTTTGACCTTTGACCTCGAATAACTTTTGAAGCACACATAGGATCGATGGGGACTTTTAAAACTTGATTCGTAATGGTAAACTATAGGTCTCCACCAATATTTGGCTTTCCGGCAATTTTTGTTATTTCAAATGTCTATATTGACCGGACTAATTCTTTACTTTATTTTAATTTCCAGTTGACTTTATTTATAACAGAAGATATCACGCTCACTTTTTTACGTTTTATAACCATACTAATAATCATTTGAATGAAATGCAATGAAAGGCTATCAAAATCAAAAATCAAACTCTATAATAGCAAATCAATATTTAAACCTAGAGAAGAGATAAGGAAATAATTACTCTTAAATTATTCGCTACTGTTGACTACTGTACATGTATGAGCTTGATACTTTTTTCTATATAGATATAAAAATAAACTGTAGCATATATGAAAGATTATCCCTTAAAAAAAATATTTGAAACTTACGTCCGATAAATATTTACATTACATATATATTTTTTTGACGGATTTCACTCGCCTGTAACTTGATTTATATATCTATCTAAACTAAGCAGTAATAGAGTTCAGGGTAAAATAAGCTGAAGGTATCTGTCAGTTGATTAATCATATACCTCAGACAGTTTCTAAGATTGCAGGCATGGTGTTCAGGCTGCATATAAAACTGCAAATAATCAGCATCTTGAGGTCTCACCATGAGGGCACAGATTTTACATTATTTTACATTATTTTACATTATTTTTTAAAGGAGATTGGAAAGTTATAAAAAATTTAACGAACAGCATTAAAACAACATACAATTTTAAATAATCTTTATTTTACATATACTTTACAATTTCACATATTTACTAAGATTAATATACAAATTACAAAATTATGTACAAAGAGGCGTTCACTCCACGATCATTAACGATTTAATATTACTTTAGTATATTTACATATCATATATAGCTTTTTTTATATAAAAACTAAAAAAGTTAACTTTAATATATAACTAATTATATTTGGACATGTTTTGAATTAGTATCGTAAAATATTTACAAATTTATCGCAAAACAAACAAACGTTGTCTCTGCTATTTAAAGTTGAATAAGTTTATGTTAACTCTGGTTGTTTTCAAAATATTTTTTTATAGTTCAGCTTTTATTATTATTACTTGTTAAGATATTTTATTTCGAGAAAAGTAGATTATGTATTCGGTACAAAATAAAATATGATAGATAGTCTTAACATACATCTTTGGTGTTAACTTATTTATAGGGTCTATTAATAATTATTTCTACCATAATTTAATAAATATTATATCTAGATAAAATAAGAACTGCATTTATTATTTTTTTTTTAGAAATATCACTGCAATAGCACTGTGGTTTCGCTTTTAACATCACCGCTCCAATTCCTATTCAATGCTTTCAAAACGTGGCTATAGGGTTTTAGTACAAAATCCCACGTTTAATAAAATCATACCAAACCATATTTTATCCCAGATTGCTTACAGAGACTTTCACATTATCTTATTGGTACTTTAACCGAACCTTATAGAATTAATAAAATTATAGTTTATTGTTATATATTTCATTTGTGAATTGTTTTTAAAGATTTAAACTGTACCTCAGAAAAACTGTTCAGACTGAAATGAAAAAAAAAAATACATTTGATAACAATTCTCTATATATACAGATATATATGGTTGTTGCCCTTAACCATTCATCCGAACGAAATAAATTTTAATAAGTTTTTGTTTACCTTTTTTTTTTTTTTTATACGATCTAGGGCAATGCTTGACTACATTCCACCCGATGGTAAGTGGAATGTAGTCTTAGATGGTAAGGTGCATTGCCCTAGCAACCTATTCACTCTTCTCTTGAAGACACCCACATTATATTTGGCCGGAAATACCGACGCAGGCAAATTGTTCCAGTCCTTCGCTGTACGCACTAAAAATGAGGAAGCAAAGCGCTTCGTTCGGACAGGTGGAATGTCCACAACAAAAGGATGGATACCTGCCGTGCGTCGGGACGTCCGGTGATGGAAGGGGGACGGGGGAACTAAGTCGTGTAGTTCCTGCGCACACTCACCAAAATGTATCCTATAGAATACTGAGAGGCTAGCAATTTTACGCCTGTGTTCAAGGCTTTGGAGGTCGGCTTCGACCAATTCGGGATCGCCTATAAGCCTCTTTGCTCGCCTCTCAATTGAGTCCAGAACCGCAAGATGAGACTTTGCGGCACCAGCAAATATGTGTCCACAGTACTCTACACACGACCGGATCTGTGCTTTGTATAAAACAAGAAGCTGTCCCGGTGTAAAGTACTGCCGAACCTTCGCAAGAACGGCAAGCTTTGCTGCTGCTGCTCTTGCTCTGGACTCAATGAACCGACCAAAGTTGAGGTTCGAGGAAATCTCTAAGCCTAACAACTGAAGCAGGTCACTGTATTCCAAGGATACATTCTGGAAAGTAGGAGCCAAGGTGAAAGGGCTCCTTTTGGCGGTGAATAGACACGTCTGCGTTTTGGTGGCGTTGAACTTGACAAGATTGGCATTGCTCCATGCGGAGACTGCCTGAAGTTTGTCATTCAAACGTTGCACCATGGCTTCTCTTTCAGACTGTACTTGATCTCGACTAGCCCGAGTACTCGGCAGATATCTTTCTACAACTGTGCTGTCGTCTGCATACCCATAGATACCGGGCTTCAACAGGTCATTAATGTGCAGCAGAAACAGAGTTGCAGAAAGAACGGACCCCTGAGGCACTCCGGCATTTATTGTCAAGGGTTCCGAGGAACACCCGTCGACAACTACTCGGAGAGATCTGTGGCTCAGAAAGTCCGTTACCCAGCCGATCAGACCAGGAGATATACCGTACGCTGAAAGCTTGCATATAAGGCTCGCATGCCAGACCCTGTCAAATGCCCTCGAGACGTCCAGAGAGACGGCGATCGCTTCTCCGTTCTTCTCGATGGCCTCGCCTAAAATGTGAGTAGCATACACTAGGAGGTCCCCAGTAGACCTATTACGGCGAAACCCGTACTGTCGGTCACTGAGGAGATCGTTACCTTCTAGGTATGCTAGTAGGCGCGAGTTCAATACACGCTCCATAATCTTGCAGAGTATGGAGGTGATTGAAATCGGTCTGTAATTGACAGGGTCGGCACGGCTGCCTTTTTTGGGCACGGGTTGCACATTAGCAAGCTTCCAGGATTTTGGCACTATTCCACTCATGAAAGAGAGGCGATACAGACGTGTCAGTACAGGAGATAACTCAGCTGCGCATGTCTTGAGCAGAATGGCTGGTATACCATCAGGACCACTGGCTTTATTCACATCTAAACGACACAATGTTCCTATAAACCTATTTACCAAAAGTGCCCCGTTGTAACTAGGCAGCACAGAAATCTTAAGTAAGAATGGGTATAGTATTTTAAACAAGCAGTCGTTTAATAGAATATAATATTTTATTTACAAATACAATGTTTCGTTCGTATTATACAATTTTGTGAGTTTATGTGTACTAGACGTGTGCAGGGTAATCTCCGGAACTAATACGTTTACATATTTTTGTTACCAAATCTAAAGATACGTTATCACAAATGGACATGGGGTTTATACCATAGCCTTAAATGCTTATAGCCAAAATCTTGATCGTAACGATTAAGGTCTCTATTGGAGTTACAACAATTTTCCTATATCATTAAAACAAAGTTCCTTTCAAGAATATAGTATTGGAAAATGGTGAAAATGCCTTTTAAAGAAAGTGGATAATGCGGGTAGTTCTGAACTTATGTTCCAAATGTTTAATGCCCATCCGTAGTCCACACGAGTGGACGCGCGTATAGGTATTCAATAAAGTATAACAGAATTTATATTTAACTGAATACCCACTCGGCAAAGTGAAACAAAGGTATAAATAATACTATTTAGTATATATTTACTGTGAACCAGTTCTTTTGTCAAAATATATGTATATGATTTAGTGAACGGACCTTTATGCGCGTGTGCATTATTAAGATAACAAATGATTAATCTATATTATATCTATATTAGTTTGTTTATTTGAGTATTTCTTTCGGGGAGAACAGACTCATTTTACTTATAGATATTGAAGATTCAACCCAAGTATAAAGTTCATTATCAAAAATGTTAAGTTATATTCCTGAAGACTAATAAAGTTTTATATTCTTGAAAACTCTACCGATGGGAAATCATGATATTGCGTTATTACAACGTTTTGTTAAATGTTTTTTGATATTTATCTTATATCAAAGAAACAGATGAAGATAATTATATTTATAGAAACGGCATTTCTTCTAATGACAGCTTTTAATTATGAAATCGTTTTAACTTTTCATCGTTTCTCTACTTAAAATGATTTATTTATGTAATTATATTTTCTTTTGATTTTATAGAACACTGATATTACTACTACAGAATACCTAAAAGTCTGGGTAAATTATTACAGTTGTAAATTTTAAAATCTTAATTAATTTGACCTAGATAAGTAATTCGTATATACTATAACATATTTAGTATTACACTTATAACTGTAATATATTTAATATAATAAATTTAAAAATATATAAAAAAAGATATAGATAAGTAACAACAAACAATTTTTTACAGTTTTATTGGTAAAAGACAATCCTTTTTTACATAATTTCTATTAAGTTACGACCACATTTAGTATTCCAATAGATACTAACATTTCTTGAATGTGATAGAAAACAGTTTGGAAACTGTAACCCAAACAATCTTCAAGACCGTCTTCAATGTAATTGAATAAATCAATCTCTGTCGGTTTCGCTTCGACATTTTCACGAGAACCCTTCGTTCTACCACGTTTTGAAACTAAACCAAGCACTAAACCAAGAACAAGTGAAAAATAAATTTTGAGATCAAAAGATAATACTGGTTTATAAAGCGTACATTAATATTCTAAATAAATTAATAATAGATTTCCTCGTTTCATAATAATATCAGAAATCCAATTTTTTTTTGTATAAATTGATGACATGTTGGTCTAGCGGTTATTGAATTTGACCGCTAAGCTTACGGTAGTGGGTTCAACACCCACACGGGAGAGTTGTTTGCGCGATTCTCAGAATGCTGTGCCGAGGCTGGATATACTTTGAATGCTTTATTTATATGCACGTTTTTATTAAATCAGACAACCTCTATATTTACGTACATATAAATCTATTTACTACTTACATGACATTATAGTTATAATAAAAAGTTTTTCCTTAACATCTCCTTCCTAGAGTATATAAAGTATTTTAGAAATTCTCACTTATGTGTTTTGATCCACATATTGAACGAATGAACAATGACCTGATTCTTCTGTTAGCAAATAGTTTCAAGAAGTACATTTTAATCGTAATGATATAGGACTGACAATTATTTTTTTGAAATGCCAGAAAAATAAAAAATTAAAAAAATGGGACTAAAGTTAATTTAATGTTTATACATAATTAATGGTCGACACACAGTACATTAAATATAATATCGTAAATATCACTCTTAATCTTTTCAATTTTCTACCCAACTGGGCAATAAAACCAGTAGACCATATTGTAAATAAATTATAGTAGCAGTTGATTAATATCGGTATAAGTTTTGGTATCTTAGTCACTGAGTTCCAATTCTACCTCAAAATAAACTATTTATAAAAAAAAAGGTAATCACCATCCAAACTTACTGGTGGTGGAAGAAACATGTGGTAGATTATGGTATCAGTTACAAATCTATATATAGTATATATATAGATTTGTAACTGATACATTGCAAAAATAGTTTTATATAATATTAGGGTTTTTATAGTATACGCAAGAGACCTATGTATGTTTGTCTGTGGGTCTGTATATTTGTGCACGCTAATCTTAGTAATGATTTAAGCGATTTCGATGTAGTTGTCAAGAACTTATTATTATGGGTTTTACTTAAAATCGGTTTATTTAATTCGGTTAGCAAACAAAGAAATTAAGTCAATGTATGTCAATGTCTTAATATGTAGGTACCAAGTAAAATAGAGCAACTAAAGAATTGTATGAAGTCGCGGGCAACAGTAAGTTTATTGATCAAGAGTCTATAAAATTCTCAAAAGCCGGATTTTGAATTGTAGATTGATAATTAATAATAGGGCAACAATAACTTGTTACCTAAATGAATACCTATACTTTAATTAATGGGAATATATGTCTAACACTTAATACAACATATTATTTTGAGGAAAATTGAATATTCAACGAAGATAAAGAATGTTTATATATAACCATTTGTAGATGTATATATAAATATATACCTTTTCTTGCAGGCGTACCGAATTTTTCTCCTGTCCAACCTTATGTTGCCTGGGAGAAAATATCTTTATAGCTTTATAGCAGATATTTGATACAATGTTGTTCAAAAGTATACCAATTTTTTAACACTTATTGACAATAAAAAAGAATTTAGGTGGATAAGGCAGTTTAAATATTTTTTGGCTTTAATATAAAATAATGTGTAAAACAAAAAGCAAAAAATATTTGTTTTCTGTTATTATCCGATAAAATTAAAAGCCGCACCGGGCATTTATTCACAAAATTTAATATTTTGTGAGTCAGTAAGTACAACAATGTGAAATATGTTGTACAAATTAAAAATATAATTAATTTGATTTGTTTTTTAATGTTAAATACATTAAATCATACTTTTTGGTCATATTTATTTGATACATAAATAATATTATTAAATGAATTGTTATTCCACTTCATCTAGAGGCATATAACAAAGAATTCATAGATTGCTAATGGAAAGCCCTATAAATATCAAATCAAATTTTCGACCTCTTCTTGTAAATTTGTGAAAACACTCGAGTCTTATCTTTTGCCAACCATCAAAAGTAATGGAAAACAACATTTCAATAATCATAATTTTAAATGATACACTATAAGTTTTCCTTTATCACTTGTTTTTTGTAATCAAATATCTTACAATAGGAGTTTGAGTAAATTCACCAAGAGCTACGGCAAGGAATAAAAAACTTTCTTAAAAAAATGAGAAATATAAAATCAATTATTTATTTCTAATATTGTGTTAATTTATTTGATTCTTGGTTGAATTCATATTGATGATTATGTAGCTGAAAACTAATTGTCACAGGCGACAGGACAGATGATAAAACTCATCATCACATCTGGAATATGAATATGCTTGAAACTTGTATAAAATACAAAATTAAACAGAAGTAGACAATTTCGAATTACTTGTAATGTAAAATTATCGTAAAAACGCTTTAACTTTACATTAAAAAAATATGGTAGGAATGAAAATTTCGAACATCAAACAAAAGAGATTTACGTCCGGAATTATAAAAAACGTAGTAAAAATAAGTAAAAATGCAACATATAACATAGTTATAAGTCCATTTGAATTAATTTGTTACGTAAATTACTAACTTTTAATAATTTTATATGCGAATCATTAGTTCACCCTCGTGTTTCAGCGTAAATGTTGACCGAGTTCTATCTGGTTATGTCAACATCCAATCGTCTTATATTGCATTGTTAATTACGGTCTCGAATCAAATGTTTTGGATTGACTGAACATACTACAATATAATGAAAACTCTCTAGTTTTAGTACACTATCAGGACTTTATAGTTTATAGTGATGTATTTTTTGCATTTCTTAGATTTTATGACGTTTTAACTTTATCCCTTTATACAACTTGAAACGATATCTATACATATTATAAAATTGTCACTGGTCGATTTCTGTATACGGAATATTAAAAAAAAAACATAATGGGGGAGCCTTTATATGAGCAAGAGAACCCAAAACAATGGTTTTTCAATTGTCTGTATTTTTGTACGTCTGTATGTCTGTACGTTTGTGCCCACTAATCTCAGAAACAGCTAAATCAATTTGGGTGCAATTTTCAGGAATATATTGTTACAGTGTTCACTTAACATTTAGTGTTAATTTTATTTAAATCGGTTCAGAAATAAAAAAGTTAAGTCAATTTATATGAATCACGGAATAGGTACCAAGCAAATCTTCTTATATACCTGTAATAAATCTGTTAAGGAGTAGTTTCTATACATTAAAAATATAACAAAATAAATAGCCACGATATGAAGGAATAACTAACGGAATCCATTTCTAACATTAAAAAAAAATCTGTTCATCTGTTTGTCTTTTAATTGTGCACGCACCACGTAAAAAATAAATAGCCAAATTAAATAACATTTATAAATAAAAATTGAGCGTCACTCTGAATAACATTTAGTTTCTCACTTTCATTGCACACTTTTCACTCATATATGTATTTAAAGTGTTCAAGAAATGTATCTATATATAATACATAAAAACTGTAACTGACCGCTGTCTGTACATAGAAAATGTTTTCAAAAATGTATAATGGGGGGGAAGACTTTATATAAGCAAAATAACCCAAAACAATGTTTTTTTCATTTTGTCTGTTCGTATATATGTCTGTATATGTTTGTATGTTTGTGCACGTTAATTTCAAAAACGTATTAAACGATTTGGATGCAGTTTTCGGGAACATGTTGTAATGGGCTTCACTTAACATATTGTTTTTTTTAACAATATGGTAACAAATAAAGAAGTTATTAATCTCTTCTTTTCGTACAATTGCTACTTATAAGCGATTAAACAAGAAACACTCATATAGGTATGCAAAAACTACTTAATTGAGTTCGATGAAACTTTGAAGGTTTACAGTTTTTACATACATTGGTACGTACAAAGGGTACGTTTTATCGAAATCTACGTCTACGAAGTCGCAGGCACAGCTGTTAACTTATATATCTATCTCAAAGCAGATATGTATGCGTAGAGCCAATAATGAGTTTGAAAAGTAGAGCATAGTAAATGCTTAGTAAATATAAAATGCTCAAGTCTGTTACAACTTTCTTGTATTGTATTTAAAACTTTGTTTGAGTGTTTGTTCCTTTTTAGTAAATGTTACTTTGTTTCTTAAATGTCTTTTTGTTACTAAACACTATTCTCTAGCTGGTAATAATTATATAATAAATATCTCGTTTTAATAATTGTACAGTAAAACTAAAAGTTTTGTTTGTGTTCAGTCTTATGACTTCTTAAAATTCAATAAGTTATGTTGGTATATAAAGTATGGTTGTAGTTATTAAATAAGATTAAATTATACGGAAATTATTTCTGAATGGGTAAGCAAACAAGACGATAAAAATTCCCAATTAGTGGAGCGGAAAAATGTCAGATCTTGATTCTTTATCAGAATAATAATTTGAGTAAAGTGGAAAAATATCTACTTTAACGAGGAGCGACCGAGCAATGATTGTCATTATCTTCTCCTCAGAGCTCCTGAGCTTTATATTTTGTATTGTGGACAATAGACATCCTCAATTAGATTCTGTTAAAAGCTATGAGAAGACAATGAAGGAATGTCAGATGTATTGTGAAAAAAATAATGATTTTGTTATGAATCTGTATCTTTTACTTTGTTGCAAGATATTCTTTTCTTTATTTTAATTTTCAGTTGACTTTTTTATAAAAGAAGATATCATGCTCACTTTTTTACGTTTTATAACCATACTAATAATAATTTTAAGATGCAATAAAAGGCTATCAAAATCAAAAATCAAACTCTATTAATAGCAAATCAATTTTTAAACCTAGAGAAGAGATAAGGAAATATTTACTCTTAAATTATTCGCTACTGTTGAATAATGTTCTACATGTATGGCCTGGATACTTTTTTTTAATAAAAATAAAATGTAGCATGTATGAAAGATCATTCCTTAAAAACGACAACACTTGTTGCGTTTTATTTTTTTAGCATTTTTGTATTCCTTTTTTCTACCCTCGCAAAATTTCATAATTTTGTTACGTCGATGACTGTTTATCACTAAAATATAGGCTATTTATGTTTTTGCCTTTATTAAAAAGATGATAGTTTTTTTTTGAACTGTGCATATTTTTTACAAACAAATGTATATTAATTTTAAGAAAAGTAAAAAAAAAGTATTCATTACTTACGCCCGATAAATACATTACATACAATTTTTTTTGACGAATTTCACTCGCCTGTAATTTGATTTATATTTGAAAATATTAAATTGAAATAACGTTTACTAAGCAGTAACCGTATTCAGGGTAAAATAAGCTGCAGGTTGGTATCTGTCAGTTGTTTAATCTTGTACTTCAGCCAGTTTCTAAGATTGTTAAGATGTGGTTGAGACTGCATACAAAACTATCTGTATCTTAAGGTCTCACATCTCTATGAGGTCTCAGATATGGAATTTTACATTATTCTTTAATAGAGATTGGAAGGTTATAGAAAATTAAACGCTTAGCATTAAAACAACATACAATTTTAAATAATTTTTATTTTACATATACTTTACAATTTCACATATTAACTAAGATTAATATACAAATTACAAAATTATATACAAAGAGGCGTTCGCTCCACGATCAATAACGATTCAATATTACTTTAGTATATTTACATATCATATATAGCTTTTAATTTTATATGTATATAAAAACTAAAAAGTTTATTACATAACTAATTATATTTGGACATGTTTTGAATTAGTATCGTAAAATATTTACAAATGTATCGCAAAACAAACAAACGTTGTCTCTGCTTTTTAAAGATATACAAGTTTATGTTAACTCTGGTTGTTTTCAAAATATTTTTTTTTAGTTCAGCTTTTATTATTATTACTTGTTAAGATATTTTATTTCGAGAAAAGTATATTATGTATTCGGTACAAAATAAAATATGATAGATCGTCTTAACATATATCTTTGGTGTTAACTTATTTATAATGCCTATTAATAATTATTTCTACCATAATTTAATAAATATTATATCTAGATAAAATAAGAACTGCATTAATTTTATTTTTTTTTAGAAATAGGGACGTGGTATATGCTTATACATGCCGGCATGTCGAGATCTATGACGCATTTTTTTTTTAATAACTATAACTTACGCATAACTATTACTGACAACGTCTTGGTCCATTAAATATTTTTTAAAAGAAATAGAGGGCATATACATTTTTTTTAAAGTTGCAGCGTATGAGACGCTGTGATTGGACGAGCTTAGGCGTAAAGATCGTGCGCTGTAAGTGCTGGGCGGGCGGGTGTTCGCGGGCGTCATATCCACGTGCGCTGGTCTCCTTGTCCTTCAGTTCCACCACGCTCGTGCTGAGCAACGCACTGGCCTCGTCGCTGTCAGGAGCTGCTCATCAACGGGTTGTTGTACGTGCTGTGTAATGAAATCCGTATTGTGCCTGGGAGGACAGTTAGCTTATTATTTTTTTGCTTGTTATAGGTTTATAAGTCTTGTATATTAGTAATGGCTTTTACGATTAAGAAAAAAATAATTAGGAGTAAAAATATTTGTTCGTCAACTTTTACTCCCATTTTAACACATTTACGAGTCTTTTATCTGCAGTTGGTTATTATTATTAAATAACGATAATAATTGTGGATAACTCGACATTATAAGTCTCGTAAATGTATTAGATTTGAATAAAAAATTTCAGCAAGGCTACTAAAACGAAGAAGCGGATACGAAATGAAGCAAAAAAAAATGTTAATAACCGACGATTACGAGCTACAAAAATCTGAAAGAGCCTAACTACAAAAAATAAATTTTGATACCAATCCGCATCGCAAGAGGCTGATAAACATTTAGTAGTTTCATTGCATTATCTTTACCAACTTGCCGGATTGGACTCCGAGCATCTCCTACGCGTGAATTTTATTTGCGTGAAGCAAATGAGGAGTGCCGGGAAGTTTTTTGGTGAATTTTGTAGTTTTGATTGTTGTCTTGAATAAACCTATACAAAAGAATATCTCATGTCCATCTGTGACTTAAGGATAAATTTTTCTCAATTCAGGAATAAATCAAAATAAAAAAGCGAACATCCTGCATACAGTCACACAAAACTAATGATTATTCTATGTTTTTATTTTTGGAAAAGGAAGGAAAGAAAGGTAAGAATATTTCAAACAGTATTCAATCAGTCATTCATCTTTTTGTTATATTAAAATACTGGTTATAACTTATTTGCAAATTATAACATAGTTAGCATATACAAAGCATCAAAACCAATCAAAGAATCATCACTATCACCTTAATCAAATCAACATTTCATCAACTTTACAAAGATACTCAAGTAGCTAATGCACATGTACATGAAGTGAAGCGATACTAACTAGTGCCGTTCTTCCTGGTGGGTGAAAGCGAGCGCATGGAACGGTCGAAGCGGTGGCGTCTCTCAGCCAGCCCGCAGCACCAGAACAGCTGTTTGAAACCACGACGAAACCTGCAGGTAACGGGACTTGTACTGACTTGACTTGACTGGATTTGACTTGACTTGTTTTGAATCCATATCCATATAAACACTTCGGCATTGATGTTTAATGGATATTTTTTTTTTGTTTTCATTCATAACAATATGGACATTGAAAAACAATTAAGACAAGTTTCATATATATTACCAGAAATAGAAAATGAAAACTTACTTTGAGTTCATCCAACAGTATATAATAGGATTATACATAGAATTACTCATAGCGAGCCAGTAGATGGCAAGGTAGATCTCCTGTATGTATGGGTAGTTGACTACGTCAGGGTAGTATGAGGTCACTACAAAGTACACGTGGAACGGCAACCAGCAGACCGCGAAAATCACCACTACCACGATCATCATTTTTACTACCTACAAAGAATATGGGTTTAGTAAATACTCGGTAGTTATTTATATATTCTATGCTCTTACTGTATAATTTAAAATATAGCAAAAAAAAATAAAAACTTCAATTTCGGTTTTCATAATAAAATCTACAGAGCTATGTAATAATTCATTGGGAATTAAGACGGGCTTAGTTGGGAAGGGCAATTAAGTTTGAAAAGTTTTGTTGGATGATTAATTATCTAAAATTAAAAAAAAACATACCCTTCGTTTGCTTTTTACGTTGTCCAACTGCCGTTGTGTGCACTCTCCTATAGATTTGGACCCCCAAAGTTCTACTCCTACTTTCGCGTAAGTGTACGTCATAGATATTATAGGCAAGAAGTACGTGAGCACCATGAACGTTACATTATATCTGAAAAAAAAAAAGATATTAATTATATAATAAGACTTAATGAAACTATGTTATTTATATTCTACTTACACATATTCCAGCTGGGATTCTGTAGTGCTGCCGTCTGGCCATTCAGGAAAACAAACTCGTCTGTGAAATTTAGTTTGCCGCTTAGCAATTTTTAAATGTAAACTAACTCAAGATCAGAAACAGATATTTTATTATTAAAGTTGGAGACATGTTTATTTCATTTTTATTAGAATACGATACTTGTCAGCTATAAGTAACTAGATAAACAAGATATTTTCTATTCTGTGTCATTGCTCCAATATCTTTAATTGTTAATTAATATTAATTGATTCCTTCACTGAATTGTTATCAAAAGTGGAAAACAAATAGACACAATGTTAATTAGGGTATTTACTTGTTTTTACAGTAAATGAGTAAATACGCGTAATATACTGGATATAATAAAATCGGAAAAGAATTTTCATAATTCTTAATTTGCATCTCAAAAAAGAAATTACGTATTTAGTATTTCAAAATGAGCCAAAAAAAATTACCTTGTAGTGCCATCTGGCAGATTATCCACATCGGTGGTGAAGTATATGATATTAGGGCTGCTGATGACAGAACTGCCCGCCCAGATAGCGGCCGCGATGCCAAGCGTAGCTCGTTTGCCAAGTCGAGGACGTAGCGGACTCATTATAGCTACATATCTGTATTAAATTATTGTTCAATTATTGTTATATTATTTTTAGTAGTGGAATTATTGTTATATTATTTTTAGTAGTGGAATTATTGTTATATTATTTTTAGTAGTATTTCCCTAGAGATATCTACTGATTTAATGTTATTAAAACTTCTATACAAATCTGATTACATATATTCCAATACGACTTTGTTGATGATATTTTGACTCATAGTTCAGTGTTATGTTCATTACTTTTCCTTGTGCATTGTAGAAACCAGGTAAAAACTTATCTATTTTTAAGCTACAACGCAATATAAATTTTAAATTTCAAAAAAACAGTGGCTGTGGACCACAATCTTAATTGGATTTACTGTATTAAATTCCAAACCGCAATAAGGTTTTTACATACCTTGATAGAATAGTAGACTAAAGCCAGAATTTACCCACCTATTAGAAGGGGGGCTCTAAAATTAATAATTGGAAAAGGAATATCCTATCCAACAAGATGAGGTTTTCTTACCGATCTACACTGATAGCCATGAGCGTGAAAACAGACGCAGTGATGCTGAGCACGGCTATGAACTGACAGAACTTGCAGTAAAAGTGTCCAAAAGGCCAGTCCGAGTACAGCATGTAAGTGAAGTTAAAAGTCACGTTCAGAGTTGAAACCATCGCGTCTGCTACTGATAGATTCACTGCAAATAAATATGTCTATCATCTTCTTATAAGAATTATATAGGTTTTTTTTAATATAAATGATAAAAATGTAAGATTTATAGACGTCTAAAAATGAAAACCTAATTAATAATATTAATTACTTAAAACTAAAATTTTAGTTTTTCCTCAGTTCTTGTTTTTAAAGTTTTTATTATTTACTCAATAAAAAACATTTTAATTATGGTGTCATAATGTTTTAAAACCAGATACAACAGTAATTTTCTTCACTAGTTTGTTTTTTATTTAAGTTAGAATCGAGTTTATGATGTTTAATGTAAATTTAGGTGAATTGTTTTATAAATATTTTCATATTCAATATTACCGAGAATGGTTTGCGAAATTGAAGATATTTACTCCAACGCTTTTCTCCAATTAACGATATTTACTTGGCTTTCTATTAGCAATCTATCGATCAATTGTCTTTTGGCTCTCAACGAATTCAACGAAGTGGAAGACCACTTCATTGAATGTACTATATATCATAAAAGTACTACTAACAATTATTAGTACATTAAAAAGTTATTACCAAGGAAGTAGTTTGTGACACTTCTCATTCGTTTATTAGCGAGTACTATCCATACGACCACAAGGTTTCCCACTGTGGCCACCACCACCATGCCTCCAAAAAGAACCGTCCAAAGTACCTGCCGCCACCATGGCAGGATGAAGGACTGATATACCTAAGAGATAAACATCAATATAATTTCTGGCATTTCTAATTGACAAATAGATGACTAAAGGGTTTTTATTTGTGCTCTGCGATATAATTGATGTTTTGATTCGTTTGTTCATTTCTCAATGCTGAAAATTATTAAAAAAATATTTCTTATTAAATCTGTAATAGACCTGGATTGCTTATCTACGTAACGTACCAAATCTAAATAACGACTAATATAGATGAAGAAAACAACAAGAATTTGGAAGTCTGTTTTTTAAGACTGTTTTATTGTATCCTTACTTACTTGTGTCTGTGTATCATTATTATTCGTGTTATTCTCGTAGCGCTTGTCAGCTTCATCGAAGAAGTTAAGGTAGTTCTGCGTATCAGTAGATAGCGTGGTCCAGTTTGAGGTAAGGGTTGGAACTGGATCCTCCAGCATTATTGCATCTCAGTACCTGTACAAATTATAATACTATAATTACAAAAAAGTTTTCATATTTAAATCATAATTATATTCAAATCATAATTAAATTACATATTATAATAATAATAAAAATAATATCACAGGATAAATTACACACATCCATCTACCCCTAGGTAAGCTAATTATTTGCTTGTGTTAAGTGAGTTGGATACGAATACGTAGAAATGCATTTTATAAATACTGAGGATAAATTTAATAAACTATTGTTATTATTTCACTTGATCAGGTTTTATTAAAGTTCATAAAAAGTATTATTAAAGCTATACGTAATACTCGATACCTACAGACCATTCTAATTAAAATATCTTTATAAATAAAACCTAATATTATTTGACAAAGTTTAATATTTGTTTCATATTTCACTTTGTCGTACTTTCTGACTAACCAAATATTGTTTTTCCAGAATATGTGCCTCGTAAGGTTTGTTTCTTTTATCGGATAATAATAGAAGGAGAATGCTTTGTGCTTATTGTTTTATATTTTGTTTGTTAAGGCTAACGAAAAGAAAAACTGCCTCAAATTCTTTTCCATCGTCAATAAATGTTATCAAATTGGTAAAGTACTTTTAGTGTGGATCAATTTGTCTTTATCTTCGTTTAATATATAAAACTTCATCAAAATAATATCTTCCACAAGATGGTTTGTGGTTATTAGTATATTGCAATTTCTTAAATGTAAGTTTTAGTTAAAACGTTAACAAATAATATATAATTAAGAGTAGCGGAATTTTAATGATTTATTCAAAGTTCTAGATCGGGCTTTTAAAATTTGTATGTGCTTTTACTATTTATTTATATTTTATAGGCGAATATTAATTTAATGTCTAGGTGTTTTTCAGTCAGATAAACCTATAAGGAGATAAAAATACAGGGTCTTCCAGTAAACTGAGAATCTTGAAGCTTGGCATCTTGGTAATTTTTTAGTTATATCTCTACATCAATCCCAACAATATTTGTTTTACGACAATTGAAAAAAATATTAAACTCATGATAAACACAACAAAAAATTTTTTGCTCTCTCTTTTACTTATTACTCTGTATTTTAATAAAAATAAATAATAATAATAATATCACATTACAAATTACACACAGTGATCTAACCCAAATAGCAAATTATTGCTTGTGTTAAGGGTGTTAGACAACGATACGAATGCATAGAAATACACCTTAAAAATATTGGAAATATATTTAATAAACGACCAAACCCAGAAATACAGACATCAATGTTCGATACATACATGCCTGTCCCTGTCGGAAATCGAACCCGAGTCCCATTACATTAAGCGTCTGCGCTAATCACTCGACCAACGGGGCGGTAGAAGAAAATTTGCAAGGAGTTAGGGAGAGCTAATTTTACAACATAATATCAACTAAACTGCCTACTATATTTGGTTAGTTATTAAATTATTTAGAATTGTTCATTATGATTTATTAAATAAAATAAATAAATGGAGCATCAATTAAAAATATATATGAAATTAGAATTATTCACAATTCCTCATTTGCTTGTTTTAATGGCATACCCTCAGAGAGAAAATTGTGTCTAGAGGCATTTATCACTGTCATTTAGATATTGTTCGAGAAACTATTTGCAAATGGAAAAATCAGATCGGTGTTCATTAGTGCAATATGTGATCGATGTCTGTACATGTAAAATATTAAAAAAAAAACATAATTTGGCAAGAGAATCCAGAACAATGGTTTTTTATTTTGTCTGTTTGTCTGTATGTTCACGGAATTTAGTTGTAATTCTCGAAAATATACTGTCATGGTCTTCATTTAATATGTAGTATTTTTTTATATAAATCACTTAAGAAATAAAAACGTTATGTCAATTTATGTTAATCGCTTGAAGCAAATCTACTTCTATAAATGTAATAAGTCTGTTGAGGAGAAGTCTTTGTACATCTTTTTTTTCAAACTTTTTGTGTGTGTATATCTTTTTTGTCTTTTCGTTGTACACGAAATACGTAAAAAATATAAAGCCTTTTTTATACATAATTTAAATACCTTTTATACATAAAAATTGTGCGTTACGTTGACTAAAATTTAATTTTACACTTTAATATTTTATTATATATTTAATATTATATATTTTATTTAATATTAAAAGATTTAAGTATTTAAACTGTTCAAGAAATTTATCTATATAAAACTGTAACTGATTGCTGTCTGTACATGAAAAACATCTTCAAAAAATCTTAATGGAGGAACTTTATATAAGGAAGAGAACCCTTAACAATTTTTTGGTTTTTCATTTTACCTGTCGTCTCTATGTATAGATATCTGTATATCTATGTACGTATGTTAGTGCACGCTAATCTCAGAAACGGATTAAAATATTTGGATGAAATTTTTGGTATCGTCATAGGCTTAACATTAAGTGTTATGATTTATTTGAATCGGTTAGCAAATAAAAAAGTTTATAAACTCTTATTTTCGTACTATTGCGGTAATTTTTGAATAGAAATCTTGATCCTAGCCTCAGGGCATAATAAAACGATTTCCATTAAAAAATAACGAAATCGGACTACCTAATCTGTAAAAAAGTATGGGTTTTAAACATAAAAAATATATAACAATAAACTAGAAATACTCTCTCAAGTATGTACGTATGAAGGGCGCGTTTTATCGAAATCGCAGGGTACGAAGTCGCAGGCAAAGCTAGTGAATTATAAAATTATTTCTTAGGATGTTTTATTAAAGCGTAGATAAAAAAAAGTACAACTCCAGACTAAAGAATAAGGCCTGTGTTGAAAAGCTAAGTATAAGCATATAAATAACGGATACAAAATACTCCCAGACTCGGTACAACATTCTATGAAGCATACAAACCAGCAATAAGCTAGGGTGTCGATGTCAATCTTCGGTTCAGAAGTCAGGGAGACTAACAATTTGACCAACAGGTTATCAATTTATACATAAGCTCTTGGTATTTCTTCAATTATTCACAATTGAGGTTAAGTGTTATCTAATTTATACTAACATTGATGTGCTTTGTGAGTCGGTTAGTCGGTCGGAATTGTATTTATTATCTTTGATCTTAGAATTGATTTTACGAGAGGTTGGTTTAGATTGAAAACATAAAGAAAGCGTGGCCTTTTCCTCAAAATACCGAAACGAAAGGCATCGGAGATTGATTTATATAATTACATTGAAAACAGTCTTGAAGATATTTGGTTTCTGGATGGAAATTGTAGTATCTATTCGAATACTCGAAATACGAATAATTTTTAACTTTACATCTAAAATGATTTATATTATATTTTGTTCGAAAGAGTTCTTTTGCTAAATATAAAAAAATATTTACTAGATTTGTTATTTGCTATCTTGAATATGCAAAGCAGAATAACCGTCCTTTCAATAATTCATATACTTCTTGTTACTAAATAATTGTTTTACAGTCTATATGTGTATTAATTAGTAATATTAAAAAAATATGTATGTTATCGAGGAGATACCAGAACAAATATTTTATTTAAAACCAGATCGCACCTCAAGCGTGTGGACTAGAGATGGGCACAACACGTTCCGGATATTAATTCAGAACTAACCGCATTTGCCACGTTTACATAGAAGGCACTTTTAATATTTGCCAATATTACCGGTTGAACCACTAGACCCGAAGATTACCAAAATTCGCAAAATCCGGTCATCAGCGAAGTGAAGAGCAAGCTCTGTATTATTGGGCCAAATGCGATTTATGTCATCGAACTCTTCCGTAATTTCTGAACCGATTTCATTCGTTGTTTTTTATCGATTGCTGTGATTCTAAACGAAACAACAAAAAAACGGTGATACCTATCAACGTAAGAATTCATTAACCAAAAATGATATTCAATAGACAGTGAGTCGGAATGGCTTTCAACCTAGTAAGTATTTATTATTATTATTTACACCAAAATTAAATAAATTAAATAATTCTTGACAAAAAATACACAATAAAAATGTATAACAAAATATTGTGTACGATCCGATCGTGGCAATAAAATTAAATAAAAATCTTCGTAATAAACCAAGAATAAAATAAAATCTACTTTGATATGCTTTCATTACCCTTAGGATTTTTTTGTGCAGAAAATCTATACTACGTATTTCAAAACATTGAATACTAATTGGAGCGGTGATACTGAAACCGACACTACAATATTGTGGCATATTTAAACTGTACGGGACCAAAACCAAGATTAGCTTCGTGAAATTCGTGCCTTTGATAAGAGCATTATAGAAGCTCGCACTTTCAGCTTTATTAAAGTTACCAAACCTTACATAACAATTAATATTTACTTTGTAACTTTCAGAGACATTGAATATACATATATATTTTTTCTAATCATTAAGACTTTTACGATTCCTTTGGTAATTTAAAAAAGTGGAGCAAAGCTATCTTAAAATGAATTCGGGATTCAATAAAGACGATACCCACATACCAAAATAGACTTAAATTATTATGCAAATTGCGAGTTCGTTAATGGCGTGCCAAAATTCATTTAATCACCAAATGTCGTGAGAATGAGGCATATGCCTTTGTTTTAAGAAAATCGTTCCCAAATTTATTATGAACTAAATTAATTTACCAATTACATACTACAAAAATGGCCGTATAAATAGATTATACATGTTCCTACAGTTTCAAATTATTTTTCAATTAAAATTTTTAATATTGTTGTATTTCATGCCACATACAATGAATAATTTTCTTTCGTAACTCATTTTTAGGAAATATAGGTAAAAATTAATAAATAAGTGTAAATGTATATCTGTTAATTTAATTGTATTAATTTATCAATTTTACTTAAAGACCTTGGCCTTTCTAGAACTAGCATCGGTTCATTTCCAGAACGTATTTCAAAGGCGGCACTAGTAAGTTCTCTCCAAATTTGGTTAGGTAGGGAGAGGAGTGTAGACAATGAAGGCGAGCGTGTTTGCGCAATATAAAGGGACCCCTTAAACCTACCCCTGAGTCGCAAGTCCCAGGCATTGTTTGCACTCCTCTCCTTGCAACGCGATGGGCCCGGCACCCGCACGGTGAATCCATGGAATGCTAAGAAGCATCGTCTCGTCTGTCGTCTCTTCAACAATATAATAAAATGTTACAACATGTGATGTCTTTTCATGTGAAAATGTTCCGATTGAGACTTTCACCATATTCAGTCCAATAACTTGAAATATAATTATAAAAATGTAACTTATTTTCTACATGAGACGAAGGTTCTCAGCATTCCACGGATTCACCGAGCAGGTGCCAAGCAAATAATAAGAATAAAAATATGTAATCTTATATATTATTACGAACTGCTAATAAAAACACATAAAAATTGTAAGTTCTTTACATTATTATAAAAAATATCCATGTATAACCTACCCTTCATAAGGGTTTGTGTTTTGATATAAGCTTTAAGCTTGGAAATAAATCATTTGTAGTTAGATAGAAGTGCTGTGAGATCAAAATACAATTTGAAGCTGCCTAACTTATGATAAATAATAGCGTGAAAATTCAAAATATATGTGACTCATACTATGAACTGAAACACTCACTAACTGTGACTTCACAGTACAGTGTTACCATATATATCTTAGATACTTACCTAAGGTATCACTATTGCTTTTAATTAAGCCCCTAGGTTGTAAGATATAATATGCATTTCATTACAAACTAAGAAGACGTAGAATTTAGGTATGTCAACTCATAAATACTAAGATACCCCAAACAAAAATAACGTTTTAGTAATTTTATTGTTATATATATGACTGGACATATTACACAAATTGATCTAACCCAAGTAAGCAAATTAAATAAGTAAGCATACATAGAAATACAAATAATAAATACTATAAAATATAAATATTATACCACCATAATAATAAACCCAGGCTGTATTTCTGTACATCTGTGCTCATCACATACATACATACAGTGTCTGTTTGTAAGATAATATCATCATAACAATTTTGTAAAAATTATTTAGTTACTTAAATATGGTATAGCTTAAAGCTCTTGTAAGAAGTTTGTATTTCTAAATTCCATATTTAGTCTGAATAAATGAATTGTCTTCTGTTCATCAGCTTCTAGGTTAATTAAGTGTTTGTCAAACTTGATTCTATAATTACTCTTACTTAATATAATTAGTTATCTTAAAGTTTGTTCACCAAATGATTACATTAAAATTTTTGAATTAGGTATATGTTCTTTTGTGGGAGCAAAACATTAAGAAACAAATTGAATACAGAATTTGAAGAAATTGTTTATGCGAGAGGACAAAATGCACTCAACTAGATAAATCATTCGTAGGTTTAGAAATCTAAAATTATGGAATTATCAAAAAGAAAGAATAAAAGAAAAAGGCATAGAATAAGTAAAAGAGAAAGATATCAAATAATTGTTAGTCCATTAAAGTCAATTTGCAAGATAAACACGTAATTCTAATTACCCTTGTGTTGAAAAACCATTAACAAAGCTATTCAGAGAGAAAAAATGCCAATGCTAATGTATTACTTCAAGTACTTCTTATAGCAGTAGAGAAATAACTAGAATTTCATTTAAATCGTAAGCAGATTTCCTAATAAATTGAATTGTAAACAAAAGTAGGAAAATTTATATGTTATTTAATTATTATTAATATATATTTCACTTTCTTTTACTGAAAGTTATATACCAGATAGTTATAAAACCTTATTTGCTACATATTTTTTCAAAATATTATTATTTTTTTATTTTAATTAAATATTTTATGTACAGTGGAGCTATAAAAAGGTAATGCCGAATTACGTTACAAAATTTTCACATAGTGTTGACAGTGTCAGCAGTGTCAGCAGTCAGCATCTTGTTACGTTAAGTAAAATATTGATTAAAGCAACGTTTAGATGCGAATCATTAGTTGTCACGGTTGACCCTGGTGTTTCAGCGTAAATGTTGACCGAGTTCTATCTGGTTATGTCAACATCCAGCCGTCTTAAATTGCATCGCTAATAACGGTCTCCATTGAAATGTGTTGGTTTGACATCACATTTTCATTGTAATTAAAAGGCTCTAGATACATGTATTATTATGTATGTATGTAGAAAATAAATGTGATTCTTTATCCCGAAGAGAAAGTTATGCATACAATTTAAGCTATAAAAGCATTATATATGCATCAAAGAAACTAGTTTCTTCAAGTTTGTATTGTACACACTCGTATATATTCAACTTTTTTCTATTGGAATCATAACCTTGTATGAGTTCTTGTTCAATTGTCAGTTTATTCGTATTGAAAATCATGATTATATATAAAAATGAATGTTTGGAAATATCTATAGTCATTTTCAGTTTGTTTTTAACGATTGCTTTAATGGTTTTTAAGGCAGGGAATTAAGCCTGCCAAAATTGAATAAGGGAAAATTCTTCGAAGCGTGTAGCGATGCTGTAGCTCAATTGGTACACTGACGGGATGGTTTCCTAAAGGTCGATGGTTTAAATCCCAGCTGGTATTAGTTTAATTTTCTTTTTTTTATTTTAAAGGTATATATAATGTAACATAAGTCTTTAACAAATAAACAATGTTCATAATTTTCAAGACAATTAAAATTATAAAATAATTAATTCTAAATTTGTAAGCAAGCAACTCGATGAAGATACTCATTCATTGAATCGGAAAAAATGGAATTAGTAGATACAGATATTGATTCTATGTCGAAATTGTAGAAAATATATGCATTTCTAAGACGAGCGACGGAATGATGGTTATCATTATCTCCCGAGAGCTTTTGAGCTTTTTGGCAAGTGACAAATGTATTTCAAAAAACTTCACTGTTTTGTTTCGTTACTAGATATTATTTTTATAGTTTGAATTTTCAGTGAACTCAATTTATTTAAAGAAGGTTGGAGTTCTTAAACCATGCTTATTCTAATTTTATATACAAGGAAAATGAAGTCGAAAATAATTACCAATGTATTAATAACTCGTATTTGAATATTTAAAAATCAGTTTTCTATTTACTAATAACTATAAAAAGAACCATATTACAAAATTTTAAAGCTTAACACTTCCTATATGATTGACTTGTATGACAAATATATTTTCTAATAATAGGTGTAATGCCTTGTTCTAACATGTTACTTCGTCGCCAATTACCGGCCGTTACAGAACTTAACGTAATTGGATTTTTTTCTCTCTCATCGTTTTATGTTTTCCGAAATTATTGCATCAACTAGGTGACAGCCCTATTATATACTCTTCTAAATTGAGCTTAGTAAATATCAAAAATCTTTTATAGTAATTACAGCGTAATATTCAAAATAATTTCCAATATGATACGATGGACAGTTGTTTGTTACTTTCTATCGATTGACAAATAATATATTTATCTATGCCTAAACCATTGTCAAATTGTAATGTATCTAATACGTTACTCTTAAATATTTTCTGATTATGTAATTCACAGCTACAAACAATGAACCACTACAATTGATGAACCGTATTATTAAAATAATAAACTTTTACAATTTTAAGTACACGAAACAGAATACGTAACTAAATAACCTTTGATCATAATTTACTGTGTTTTATTGTTGTTATTTCGACTTTTAATTACTTTGTGGTTTCAATACATTTAATAATAAATTTGTATATTTGTCTGTAAGTATATATTTAAATTAATGTATGAGGCATACATACAATTATTTTTAATTAGGAGAAGAAAAAATCCTAATTATTAATTTGAAACGTAGAGATAGAAATTTGGGACATCTGAAATTATAGATGCGAACTGCGGACTAAAACCAACGAAACTGCATTCATGCAGTATAACGGAAATAAGCGTAACGGGTTATATTTCCATGGTATTTACAGTCCGTTGGTTGAAGCAAATGCGAGTTCATATTTTACGACAAAGACAAAAAATATTTAAAACCGGTTAAAATTTCCGAGAGCGAATCAGTTCATTCTGTAATTCGGTTTTTGACGTCTATGTAAAAGGGTTTTCATTTCATTTTTATACGTGAAGGTGGGTTCAGTTCTTTTATGTTTAAATGTATTAAATGAATATTTATTCTCCTATTACTAGTGAAACAAAAACATTTTTTATGAATATAATAATATTAATTATCTGTCTAATTGAAAAAAATATATAGTATATATTTTTAAAAAATATATACTATATATTTTTTTCAATACCATAAAAACATATATGTAAATCTAACAATGAAAATATATATAAAACTTAATAAAATGTATCTATCATACATATTGAAGCTCTCAAGAGATTTAATATCGTAAAAGTTTACTTATGTATCAAATAGAAACATTGTCTGCGGTTCTAAAAATGTTCGTACTTACTGACTTACCAAATATTGAATTTCCTGAATATGCCTCGTGAGGTTTGTTCTTTTATGAGGTTATAATAGAAGAGCAATGTTTTGTGCTTATTTTTTTAAATTTTGTTCAAAAAAGGCAACGAATAAGAAAACTGCCTCAAACGCAGGAACAGAGAATATAACACATATTTATTAAAAAACAACAATATATATTGTTGTTGTTGTAGTCTTTATCTTAAGATTATGCATTTGTAGAATAATTATATCAAAGATTAATTATATTAAAGATTAATTATAATAAACTTTAATTTTTGAATGTGAATCCAAATGTAAAAAAATATCTCTTAAAGCGTTTTAAAGAGAGTGAGAGAGAGAGAGAGAGAGAGAGAGAGAGAGAGAGAGAGAGAGAGAGAGAGAGAGGAATAACTTATATCAAATAGAACAAAATATTAAAAAAACACTATATTATTATACTCCGAGAAATTATACCCTAAATGTTCGACTGCTATAAGGTAAAATAAGAAAAATGGTGCCTGTGTTATTACTTATCATTTCTCTTCTCCTTAATTGGTTTAGCACAGGGGTGTCCAACCAGTCGATCGCGATCGACCGGTCGATCGCGGCCGCTAGTCGAGTCGATTCCGGCGAGGCAAAAACTATTTAAAATTTTAAAGTTAAATTGAAGATTAACCTGCCCTAAAGGTCCTTTAGAATATCAGGAAGTACGTAATTCTTAAAAATAAATAAAGTACCCCTTCATATTTTTGCATTTTATATATTTTTTGTTAATAATTACTAAAATAAAAGTAATCATAAAAAATAGTGCTGCCAGCATACGATTTTTTCCACTTTTATACATTATCTATTAACTCTGAGCGTCGGTATGGCGACCGAGCGATTACCTTTTAAGTTCTTCTTATAAAATACAGAGCAATAAAAAAAAGAGGAAGCGAAAATTTTTTGTTTTGTTTTTTTTTGTGTTGTTTATCTAAATTTGTAAAAAGTTGTAGAACAAATGTTGCTGCGATTGATGTAGAGAGGCTGCCTGCAAGAGGTGGTCAACTAATTAAAAATAACCCTATATATATTAAATTTGAACTATTCACTATTTTCCTCTGAATGGTTTTAATAGTTTACCCTCAGAGAGAAAATTGATTTACCCCTATAGAACATTACGTATCAGACATGGTACGTGAAACTGTTGGCAAATGGAAAAATCAGGTCGGTGTTCATTCGTGCAACATGTGGATCAAAACACATACGTGTAAAGTAACTTCACACGTATGTGTCTTTAGAAGCAATTTTATTATTTACACTAGTGTGTGAGTTGTAAAATTGTTTGCAATAGTGTTATTAATGCGTATTATTTTACAATGAAACTCCCACATTAAAGAATAAGGAGCCAAAAACAAGCATCTAAATAATACATACTACACACAGACTTGGCACAAAATTCTTTGAAGCACACAAACAAACAAGCTAGGGTATTTACCTAACCACTAGACTAACAGGCGATCTATTTAGGTATATATAAGATCATCGTATCTTTAATCTTCAGTTATTGTTATCAAATTCATAATAAAATTAATTTACGCTTTGTAAGCCGTTATTGTATTTTCTTTGATCTTAAAATTTATTTTATAAGGGTTTAGTTTAATTCGAAAACATTAAGAAAGCAAAGCCATCTCTTGAAAATATCAAAACGAAAAGCGTCGGTGATTCATTTATACATTGTCATTGTAGACGGTCTTGAAAATGTTTGGATTCTGGTTCTTCTCCTCCTTCTTTTATTTTTAAGAAATATGTATATCTATTCGAATACTAAATGTGGTCTACGAATAAATCTCTTAAACGGTTTTATATTCAATACTTATTTTTACTTTGATGAGTGAGTCATAAAATGCTGAACCTGATATCAAGTTAATTAATATTATTTGTAATACAAATCTGGTTTTACAGAGTTCTAAACTATGTTAAATAATAAGTCTTTAGTCTTTTAATTACATAAATTTTATTATGAACTTTACGAATGAGATGATTTCTATTTTCTTTTGTTCAAACTAGTCCTTTTAATTCGAAAACTCATTACATAAAAATATATATTTATTAAATTTTGTAATTTACTATTATATCTAATAAATGAGCATATACGCATTACGGTTCGTTCAGTAAATGATATACTACTTGTTACAAAAAAAATGCTTTACGGTCTACAGATACTAATTAGTAATATTTAATTGTAAAGGGTGGGGAAAAAGTTCCTTCGTTCATTTTATATGACAATAGTGACATAGTCTCGTTGTTGTAGAAATATTGGAACTATAAATTAATAAAACGAGAGAAGTAGTTTTGGCAAACCTCTCTTGATGTTAACCTGACAGAACTTAAAGAATTCTTCAGAAACCGAAACAGGTAGAAATCTGAAGGTCAGAGCTACACGTTGAATCTCCCAGCCAAACTCCCTTAATTTTTACTGAGTGGCTAAAAATGAGTGTGGTCTAGCGTTATCGTAATGAAAGACCACACTTTTGTATTGATCAATTCCGGCCACTATATTTCAAGTAACTGCTATAATCTCATCAGTTGTTGGCATTAAGAATCTAAATCGATGGTTCTGCTTGGCAGAAGAAGCTCATAATGAACAATGCTCTTCACGTCTCTCCATACACACCATCACCTTATTGTGAGTTTATCCGGATTTTTTCACAGTCTGTGACTAACCGACCGTAACCGACGTTTGACCTTTTTAGCACATTCTTATCGTATGTGATCTACTTTCAATCTCTTCAAAAACGGCTCGGTTTCGTTGCGTCTCGGTAAAAAAACCGCAAATGACTGCAAATTTCTTGATAATAAAAATAAATAACAAAATATTATATACGGTCTGATAATGAAAATAAAATTACCTAAAAGTCTTTGATATAAAAGAAGGGTAAAATAAAATAAACTTTGATATGTTTATAGCACAAAAAGTTTATAGCTAAGTATTTTAAAAGCATGGAGTAGGATCGGAGCGGTGATACCTACTGAAAGCGACACTACAGTGCTATAATAAATAATAATAAATAAATAAATAATAATAATAATAAATTTATAATATAGTTACATAAGGAAAACCGACGTTAGCTTTGTGAAATTGGTACCTTTGATTAGAGCGTTATAGAAGCTCAAAATTTTAATATTATAAAAAATAACAAATCAACCGAACATTTACATAACAATTAATACTTAACTTGAAAAAAATTCTATTATTATAAAATTCAATATATAGTTTTTATTCACTTTTATATAACGAAATTTATTTTATTTACTTCCATATTGTTTTATGCATTTTTTACCTCCCATTTTCACAGATTTAAATTAACAAGAATTGACATGACATTGAATATACATAAATATAATATTTTTCTGATCGTCAAGACGGTTCCGTTGCTACTTTAAAAAGTGGAGCATTCTCTTTGAATGAATTCGGGAATCAATAAAGACGATACCGACCGACCAATATAGTCTGAAATTATTATGCAGACAGTTCGTTAATGGCGTGCCGAAATTCATTTAATCAGCAAATTGCGTGAGAATGAGGCATATGCCTTTGTTTTAAGATGACGGCCCCAAAATTGATTATGACCTAAATTCATTTAGAAATTAGATTGTAAAAAATAGTTTATATGAGTACAGATGCAAATTGTTTTTGTACTACTAAAATATAATTATATCTTATAACACATACAATAAACAATTTACAGATGATAAATATAGGTAAAAACAATGAATATATTAAGTGTATAAATTTATGTGTATAAGAAGTCACTGTCTGTGACAGGTATAAAAGCCATAATTTTTCTTTTAAAGTTGTACTTGTACGGAGTCGTGGACAACAGCTATATTAGAGCTATCTTACCGCAAAGAATCGCCAACGACAGTCGTTCTATTTTTTAAAGCACTTTATGACACTGTTCACAAATACACTAAACTGTTTACCATTTAAACTCTTAACTATCACTGTTACACAACTTAGTCTCTGATCACACACTCAGCGGTTTATTATAATTGTTACACTTTTATCACAATAGCACCACCACACAACTTGTACTCCCAATTTCACAATGCCTTCTCCTAACCGAGCTGCGATTTATATACTTCTTATTCTTAGTCAAATCAGTATCCAATATTATATTTATTTTATCAAATAAACTTCTATACAGAGATTAAATTGTTTTAGTTAAATCAACAACTTATATCTTTATTTTTAGTCAAAACCAAACTACCACATGTATAAAAGCTAACAGCTAGTGGAAAATAAAATCTTCTAAATTACGATAAATAACAAGAAACATAAAAACCAATAAATATCTAAAACCATGACACTACAAAAACTTTTACAATGTACTGGCCTCACTTGTTGAAAAATATGTAAAGTGTTTTCTACTATTGACATAAATGGAAGCCCCTAGGTTGAAGAACGTAAGGCGGATTCCATATGAGGCTATGAAGAGGTATAATTTAGTGGTACCGATTTGTAAATACTAAGATTTTATTTAAGATAAAATAGGAAAAAGTCAATGTTGTTTTTTAACTATTATTATATTTTTCCCTTTCTTCTACTGAAAATAAGATTATTTAACAGATTATTCCATACCACTATTAACTATGCCATTTCTATATATTTTTAAATATAAATAATACATGGAGCTACACAAATGGATCTATAAAGAAGGTAGTGTCGAAATACTTTACAAAATTTGCAGTGCCAGTGTTATGTTAAAAGTAAAATATTCAGTAAAGAAAATTTTCGATGCGAATCATTAGTTGTCACGGTTGACCCTCGTGTTTCAGCGTAAATGTTGACCGAGTTCTATCTGGTTATGTCAACATCTAGCCGTCTTAAATTGCATTGCTAATTACGGTCTCCATTGAAATGTGTTGGTTTGACATCACATTTTCAGTGTAATTAAAATGTTCTAGTTTAAGTACGCCACTAGGACTTAATAGATTAAACAAAAATATGTATTATTTTCGCATGTTTAAGATATTTACCTAGTAAATAAGTGTGAATATTTGTCCCGAAGAGTTTTATGTTTATTTTAAATATATACTCCTACATGTATATACTCCTACAATAGAACATAAGTATGTAACAAATAAAATAAGTTCATAATTTTCAACTAGAATTAATTGATTCTAAATTGGTAAGTAAACCCCATGATGAAGATACTCATATTAAAAAACGGAAAAAAATAGAACTGTACTAATACAGATATTGATTCTTTGTAGGAAAAAAACATAGAGTAAGTTGAAAAATGTCCACTTCAAAGACGAGCGATGGAGTGATGGTTGTCATTATGTCCTCGATAATGACAACCATCACTTTATCCCAGAGGATCTGAGCTTTATAGATTGTACTGTGGACAAAAGCGGACTTCAGATTCTGTTGAAAGCTGTGATATGACAATGAAGCAATGACAAGTGTATTTCGAAAAAATGTACTGTTATATTTCGTTAGTAGATATTCTTTTCTATTTTGAATCAAGTGTTGTTCAGTGGACTCAAATTATTTAAAGAAGATATAAAGCACATTTTTTACAAGGTTTCTAAACGATACAAATTTGAATTTTAAGGTACAACGAAAAAGAAGTAGCAAAAATTCACAACAAAGTTTTCTGTTTATTAATGAATGAATTTAAAGTAAAATGTGCAGAATTTTATATTCTATTAACAGCGAAATGAACATATTGACTTTCACATTCATTCGCTTCTTTCGTTGATTTATTTTCGGATAATTCGTCCAAAATCACGAAAATTGCTCAGACTATAATGAAAAATTCCTCTTAAAAAATATTAAAAATACTGTTACTTGTAGTATCGCATAGTGTAAACTAATTATAGTGATAGTGATGAAATAAATAAATAAGTAAATATTACTAAAATAAGGTTATTTTTACCCTCAACGATTTTGATTCTTATAAAATATCCAATTTTACATTTCAAATCGATTTCTCGCACATTTGCAACATGAACTCTTCCCACTTCACATTTAATAACATTTTATTTAATAATTATATAAAATGTATATTAAAATAGTGACAGACATACAAAAAATACAAGAAATATAAATGAACTTGTAACGTCAAGATTTCGTCTACAAGAACTTAAAAAATCCTTCATAGGCTTGAGTGTACGCATATATAATAAAGTTCAACAAGATATCTCAAATCTTTGTTATCTTAGTTTTAAATATAATATTAAAAGTTTATAATTAATTAAATATTAACATTCAAGAGTTTTGGGTTGATCATAATGTGTGGAACTTGAGTTATTGGCTCATTTGCAGGGTTGATGTTACATATTGTTTTGTTATGTTAATGTATAAGTCAAACATTGTTGAATTTCATTTAAATAGAGAAACTGTTGAGTTACTGGCCAGATCTTCTTAGCAGAGCAACACACCAAGCTAAGGGTATTTTACTCACGGACTGACTATACTAACTTTTTTAATGTAATGTATTATTGACGATAAAAAAGTGCGCGTTGAATGCCTTCTTGATTAAAGATATTGTAAATTTAAATTTGGAGGTGAGTTAAACAAAGTTTCTATCAAAATTCGTTTTACCTTGACGAAATTTCTTTCTCAGAGTTTTGCCTCAAATTGTGGATATATAAACTCGATACTCGATACTAAAACATTTGGAAAAATATTCAAATTGTTTGTTGTTTTGTTGCTCTTAAATAATATTTTCGCTTCCTGGTTATAAGTAAAAATATAGATTATAATAGTAGAATTTAAAAACAAAAACAAAAAAGGTTTTTAAAATAGAAACCATTGAAATTTATAAATATTAATTATTATAAAACCTTGCCACTGTTTCAAGTTCTAAAAGAATTATATAAACACAAAAAAGCTCGAAGGCACTATACCCAAGTATTTTAGTTAAAAAAAACCTGCCTTTAAATGGCCTAGTCGCTTGCGGGTCAAGAAATAATTGATTAGGAAATTCTAACTTTCAAAAATCAGCCCCATTGTATATTAAGATTATACAAAATTTATTTAAGTCTTATATTATATGATTGCTTTATAACACAAAAATATTTTCTAATAATAGGTGTACTCTCTTGTTCTAACATGATACTTCGTCGCAAATTACCAGCTATTACACAACTCCACGTAATTGATTCTTCTTTATTACGTGGCGACTGATCATTTTACGTTTTCTGAAATAATTGCATCCACTAGGAGGCAGCCCCATTATATACTCTTCTAAATAGATTTTAGTAAATCAAAAATAATCTGTTAATAGTACCTAATCATAGCGTAATATTTAAAATAATGTCCAATATGATGCAGGAGTTTGTTAGCTTTCTATCGATTTATATATGGCATATTTATTTATGTATAAAATATTGTCAAATTGTCAACGTATCTAATATATTACTCGAGAAAAAATTCTGAACTTGAATTACATAATCAGAATATTGTACCGTAATATTAAAATATCAAACGTTAAAATTTTTAAGTACACGAAACAGAACACATAACTAAATAAACTTCGATTGAAATTTTCTGTGTTTTATTATTGTTTTTCAACAAGATCGACTTTTAATTACTTTTTGTAATACGTTTTAAAATAAAATTGTATGTTTTTCTATAAATATATGTTTAAATTAATGTATCAGGTAATTCAATTATTTTTAATTAGGAAAGCAAAAACATCCTGATAACTAATTTGGAACCTAGAGATAGAAATTCATTACCTCTGAAATTATGGATGCGAAATGCGAACTAAAACCAACGAAACTGCAGTCATGCAGTATAACGGAAATAAGCGTAACGGGTTGTATTTCCATGTTATTTACCGTCCGTTGGTTGAAGTAAAGGCAAATTCATATTTGCGATACAGGCTAATAGATTTTAAAATTATTTTAAACACATTGGAAATTTAAGAAAATGACCCAGTTAATTCTGTAATTCAGTGTTTTTGACGTCTATGTGTAAAAGGGATTTACTCCCACAGCCTCTACTTACTTCGTTCATATATCATTTGCAATGGAGAATAAGGCGTAGTCTGAACTGCGCCAAATAAAATTTAGATTTTAGGATTTTCTCTTTATTTTGTAATTGTTTTACAGTTGGTTAATGTTAAATGTTTAGTAGTTTCTAAACACCATATGAGCATATCTTTAAAATACAAAAATAATATTTTTTTGGAATTATATATTTACATATTTCGTAGTTTTTATGTATGACATAAAATGTAGAATTTTTTATTGTCTTATAAAAATTCTTTGAAAGACCTATTGTTCTGAGAAATTTGAATTTGTTTTTATAAATTGTTCTTGGCTCTTTTAATTTGAATTCTGGTAAAATCAAAATTCAGTTTCTTTCTGTTTAGATATTATTTAATAAATATTTTTATTCTACTATTATTATTAATAAAAGAAAAAATATATTTAAAATATAAAGTACATTATTTTTTCAATCCTATAAAAACATTTATTGTAAATGTAACAATAAAAATATAAATCGAAAAGCCTTTATAAAGTGCAATTGCAAATATAAATAAAATGTATCATACATATTGAAGCTCTCAGGAGATTTAATATCGTAAAAGTTT
Organism: Napeogenes sylphis; assembly: GCA_959347405.1. Lineage (NCBI taxonomy): Eukaryota > Metazoa > Arthropoda > Insecta > Lepidoptera > Nymphalidae > Napeogenes > Napeogenes sylphis. The sequence goes on along the minus strand of OY365788.1, from coordinate 18,975,422 downwards.
ACTTATGTATCAGAAGAATTACTTATGTATGTAACAGAAGTGTCCGGCTTAGAAATAAAAGAATCAGTGACTTGAATTGATTGAAGATAAAAGGAAGTACATGCAAATATTTTTTTGTTTGTTTGTCTACTTGATGTGAGAGTTATCATTGTTTCTCAAGTCACATACTTGGATGGACATAATGGATGTAAAGAAAAATGGAAGGGCCACCCCGTTACAGTCTTCAAACTGATTGTATGAAAGGCAGTTGTAATATTTGCCTTATTTGGCTGTTGTTAAGGTTTGTTCTAACTTTTTTCAGATAGCTCTCATATATGATATTATACGATTAGAACCCTGCCACTAATATTTATATCATAATATTTTTTATCTAAAGCGTGCCACTACTAGTTTTCATATGTGATTTTCTGTTTCTTAGCTTCCTAAATATTAGCATAAAGAAGTTATTGGAAACCAAATCCTGCAATTGTTTAAAATATTGTCTTTAGAAGTGTGCAATAGATTTAAAAAAAAAATAAATATCATTCTAACAAGTATTTTATACATTCTTTTGGAATGTAAAATCTTTTGTAATGTCACATAAATGAATAAATCTCTCTAGAGCTGACATGAAAAATTGCTTTGATTTTCCTAAAAAAGTTTTCTTTGCATGCAAAAGCGCTTTTACAAAAAGCGCTGCATTTTACAAGCTTATGAATAATGATGGACTGTTGCAACTTTAAATTCCTCTTATGTTTGCCCGTCGCTTTATGAGAGCACCTATAATGATGTCAGGTAATCTTTATGTATAGAAAATTTGTATTGAAAAATATAAATACCAAAGCAACTTTATAAATGGCAAAGTACATTACTATACTTTAAATTATATTAAAAAATATTCGGGTACAGTCATAACACAGTATAGCTATTTGATTTATTTTATTTGCTATTATAGAAATATATGTCATAAGTGTTATAAAATTTGTTATAAATTTCATTATTCCTATGTCATTTTAAGAGTTTTGAAAAAATGGGAAACGTATTTAAATATATCATAACTATACAAAGTTATTTCTAATGTATATTTTATTTGTTTCAAAAACGATCAGGCCTTCAATTATTAATTTACCAAAGTATTCATTTTAATTTATTATTATTTTAAAATATTCAAAGTAATATTGTCTGTTAAATATATATTATACTAAATATTTGTTATATGGTATATATTTATTAAACAAATGGGAGTAGCGAGAAACATGAACCAGATCAATACAGTCCTTGTACAAGTTTATGTCCCATTTGATCGGACTTTAAAATCGTATCCAATACCATCGACCGTTTACGACCCAGCGGCAATCAAATCAAAAACCAACGATCAAACAAACTTCGAGATTAAAACCCCTATAGTGTTAGTCTTAAGTTACACTTTAATACTCGGATTAATCTAGACTTATCTTATCTATTCAGTTTATTGACTTAAGTGTATTTGGTCCCAGCCGTAATCCAGGACCCAGACACAATATTTTGAGTGCAGTAAACTGAAACCAGCTTTAGTCTCGGGCGAATACCTTGGATGTAATAAAATAAATTGGCTCATAGCTATCATAGCTTACGTTTTATTATTTGTATTGTTACGTTTTTAATATATTATGAGTTATATCTTACAAATAGATTTGATTGATACATTATTCGCGTGGCAGAAGGACTGTCCTCAGTATTATTTGTTAGATTAAATATTCTTCATATTTTTTTCAATAAATATGGAATAGAAAATTCTATAATATAATAAAAATAAACCTTTGAAAAACAATTCTGTCACTCTGCAATTGAACTATGTGTTCTGATGTTCTATCTCTATCATTATATTCCCATAAATAGAAAATAATGTGAATTTATGCAGGTTATTATTTTTAAATATTGATTAAGCCAATCTTTTAAATTTATAATCTAAATTTTTAATACATATGAGTGTATGAAATAATTTTATAAGTAAGAATGTACTAGCATTTAATTAAAATTATTACGAGTATAAAGGCGAGACTTAAACAATAAAATTTTAACAAAAATACTACTTTTAAATTCATTGCGCTTTCACTGGCGAGAGAAGTTTTGGATTTTGTGTATTCAAATATTTCTGAACATAACAACTTTATATAATTACAAAGACACGATTTCTGAACATAACAATTTTATACAATTACGACGAATTAAAAATACTGTAGATTGTAATAACATTATATTAGACTAAAAATGAACAATGAGTCCGTCATGCTTCGAGCTCTTGAATAGGAACCCCGAATGGGTTCTCAACTAGTAGGACAAATGGCTCTTGAATTAAGTAAACATAGGCAAACTTTTATATTATGTAGATTAATAATTGTTGAATACGACTTTTAGATTAATAGGATTTAAGAAAAAGAAACTAAGGAACTCTAATATATTCAGAGTACTTCACCGATCGCACTAATGGGATTACTAAACCGACCATTAAATCCCATTAAATGGAACTACTTGCCGGAGGTATGGAATGATCATTTAGATTATATTAACCCATTTAACAGATCCGTTATGGTGCTGACCTTTTATTGCGTTACGGTTTCATTTTCAATTCAAATTCTATTTCAAAATATCTGTATTCAAGTAGGCATTTACACGCACTTTTTGAATCGTCAATTACATTAAATTAGTCAGTATAGTCAGTCTGTGAGTGAGCTACCACCAGCTCGGAATGCTGTTCTGCTATGAAGAGCTGGCCAGAATCTCAACATTTGCTCTTTTAAAATGAAATTTAACAATGTTTGACTTATATATTATAACATCAGCCCTGCAAATGAGTCAATGACCCAAGTTCCACACATTTCGATCACCAAAAATTCTTGAATTTTGGCAATAACGATGTACCATTGAAATAAATCTTTTTTTACGGATTTAACTCACGTATATAGAAATAAATTTTAGATTTACATTTTAAATTTAACCCGACGCAATTAAAATGTAAATTTAATTTAAAATTTAATTTAAAATACGCTAGTTAAATCCGTATAAATAGTTTTATTTCAATGTGTAGTACTTGTGAAAACCTTAGAAAACAACGATGTACTAGATACAGTATATTGTAGGATGGGATGCAATGTTACATAAGAATTTTGAAATCATATAAAATCTTTTTTCCGTTTCACAGTCTCACAGTCGCTGTAAAAATAAACTATATATTTTACCAGGAAACATAACGTTTCTTGGTCTGTGAAATAAATTTAAGTACACAGCTGTCAACACAAGAACCACTTAGGATATTTTAGTAGCAATTCAGAACTTACTAAATAGTGTTGAGCTTTTCAAACACCTCATTTTGTTTTCGTTGTGTTTTCAACAGAATTGTTGTGTCCGTTCTGTCACTTATTCGTATTCACTAATGAATATATTTTTCGCTAATGAATTATTTTCTGGTCGTTGTTATTAAAAGTAAAGATAGCAAAAAAATCCTAAGATTCCTTAATAACAATCTTTTATTCGTAATTTGAATATTTTTTCAATCCTTATCGCTTTATGATTATAGATTTATATTATATTATTGTGGCATTATGGGTTATGTTATAATTGAGAGTGAAGTCACTTCGTCCATAGTGTTTTATAAAAACATTAAATCCATAGTTCAAGGTTAAGACTAGTTGCTGCAATCGGTCCCGGTAAAAGTTAATAGCATCGAATGAAGCTGTAAATAACAGTACGATTATCTAACAGTACTAAACAGTACAAAACTATTATAATAACAAAACAATTGTTCTAGAATCAATAACATATTTAAATATCATAGCTTATAGTAGCTGGTGAATTTATATCAACTAATATAAATGTTTTTCTACGTATTTTAATTAATTCATTTGGCAAATTTCCATGATATGTTCAACACTTTGAAGATGTGAGAAGAGACGGTTTATTAAAAGATTTTAATTTCTGAGAGCAATTAGAATTCATAGTAAATATTTAGGCTTCAATGTTTAAACACTGACCGTTTTCCTTTAATTTTAATGCTGTTTAGCTGATTATTTAATAATAATTTGTTATATTATAAATAAATGGTTAAGTATAAGAATTGATTAGTTGTGAAATGAATTTAATTCACTTTACGTTTGTAGTAAGTATATAAAGTATATTTTCAAAAAGAAGTAATGTTCTAAGGACAAAAACACAACTAACCCGTTTTTTCTCTGGTATTAGATTACACATTAAAGTTAAATGATGTCAATTTATAATTTACCCACAACTAGGTTTAAAAACTAAAACTAGACCCACGAAATATTAATTATATTTCGTGAGACTAGTTTTTAAACTTTGATATTTATTTACATCAGAAATATTTTGAAGGACGGGATATTTAACATGAAATTTGAATTTCTGAACCTTGTAAGTGGGTTCTCAATATTTACGAACTATTGAAGGATTCACGGTCAAGAGCATACTCGCGAACATTGTGCTTTAATATTATAAAAATCGTTATTTATTACTGTTTATCGGTTTGTTAAAATTCCGGTAAACTCAATTTAGTTACACAAATATCATAAAGAAATACTATAATAACAATGGAGTCTATAGTTATTTAAATCTTTAATGGTTTTATGTAGTTATTATAAATTGTGTATGTATGTAAAAAAAAATGTATGATATACGATATATCATACATTTTTTTTTTCAAGATTTTCAGGCCTCTGGGTAAACTTTATAGCTAATGACTTAAAAGTATACCGAAAATGTTAATAGTAATTTATAATTGTATTCGTTCCAGGATCCGTTGTGTTTCAATTAAGTGAGTTTCGTAGGTTTTTTCTAATTGCTTAGGTTGTTCAGATTTGATACAGATTTAAAAATCTGCTTAAGATTCTAATCTTTTTAACTGAAAAAAAAAATAATTATAAGAATAAAATAAAGAGCAGATAAATCTAACACTAAAATATAGATTTTTAATATTTCATTGATACCTTTAGAAATATTTAACAATGTTGATAGGATGTCAAGTTATTATTGTATCAAATAAAAAAATAAATATCTACAACGTCATAAAAATTTTCTCCTTGACTTCGTTTTACAACGTTCTGAAACTTCATTAAGGTATTCATTAATGCTGCTCTATGCTGCCTATTTGATAAATATCTAGAAACTACATTACTACATACATTACATTACATATAAACATACTTTACTATAGGTTTAATAGTTTCTCTGAACTTTCATAGCTATTTACGTGCTGCATGTATTTCATGCATGTATTTATTATTGTGAAATAAAACGTCTCCAGAATACTTATGGCTACATAGTATTTATTTTAACATATCTTTCGAATTTTATTTCTAATTATATTTTGATACAAATGATAAGTTTCAATATTTGTTGGTGATTAGATTTTGAAAGGTATATGGACATAACATTGAATACAGTATGGTGAGGTGAATATAGATAATTAAAAGTTTGTTGTATTTTTAAGGTATCCAATAACGAAAGAAAATATCCTGTTTCTCGAGTTCTAACATAATATCAAAGATAAGATATGTAAGTTTCCCCCTTTATCTACATTTTCAGAAACAGAACTTTTTAGGTTCGAGATAGATGAGTAATTAGATTTTAACTTTTCTCTTGTCTAGTTAAGAAGCAACTGCTGAAGAATGTTAGTAAAAATAACTACTACATATCTTATTAATTTAATAATATGTTACATTTCTTTGGGTTTCATTGAAAGAAAAGAATTACCGACTAATTATAAAAAAAAAAAAAAAATTATATAAGTGTGTAAAGTCAAAGATTATATGTTTGTTACATAGGTACATACTTTTCTTTAGGCTTATTAGGTTCTCTATATATTCATTCCTATTTACTGGAAAATAATATACTATTATAAAATAAAACGTCTATAGAAATTTATTTTTGTGATATAGTTTGTTGTTTATTATTTTTTACGCTATCTAAATTATTTAATTTATAATAATAGTGAAGAATGTCTTTTTTTTATTTTAAATTATGTAATATAGTAAATAATTAGTAAAAAATAGTAAAATAATCTTTTGGTATAAATTTCATTGTTCGATTACTATATTTATAATTTCGCGTATAAATTACAGAACGACTAATTAAATATATCTTAATTAAAAGTTTATTGCATTTTTAAGGTATCCAATAAGGAAGGAAAATATTCTGTTCCTCGAGCTCGAACACAATTACCAAGATAATAAATGCAAGTTTCCCCGTATATCTTCAGAAACTAAAACTTTGATTTGAAATAAACGTGTAATTATATTTTAACATTTCTCTAGTCTGGTTAGGACATAAATACGAATAGGTGTTGCCAAAGGATAGCCACCGGATTTTCATCGGACTTTTTTTATTTGGATTTCTACGACTTACATATAATAAACAAAAATATACTTTGATGTTAGTGTCTGGTCAAGCCAAAGATATGTTGTTATTACAAATATTTATAGCTAATATCTGCTACATCTTCGACGGAAGCATTGAATACATTACAACTTTTTATAGCCGAATGTTATTGCATTATATTAAAATTTTATTGTATGTGTTATGGAAACAAATCGGTTGAATGACGAGAGCCATTTCTCATAACTCGTAAACTAAATGTCAATATATTTTCGCAATGCTTGATCCATCGAATCGGGAACTGCTGTTAGGAAGCGGACACACAAACAAGCAAACTTCTGGAAGACAGCCAGCATGTATGAAATCAAATTTGTATATTTCGTTTATAATAAAAAATATATTCCAACTTCAATACATCAATGCCATAAAAATGATCTTAAGAAAAAAAATATTAGCCCTCAGATTAATATTTATGAAAGAAATCAAATTGAAATAAGAGGTTAGAGAAATTATGTCTAGAAAATGTTTTGGCAGTTGGATTTTTTATATATGGTTTATACTTTCCGTAATGAAGTCCTCGCATGAGTGTCATCAGGTTCATCACATCATAGTCATTCATCACATCATAGTCATTCATCACATCATCCTTCATCACATTAATATGAATTAATAAAATGAATGATTGTTGTGGCTACTGAGTTATTAATCATTTTAGAAAGCCATTAATTGGACGAGGGTACAGCGTTTGTCATTAGAGATAATATGTCTTTCATAGATTATCTAAGCTTTTAATAATAATTACTGCAAGCCTTTTTGTGGAGTAGCGTTAAAAGCTTCACGTATAGTTCAGTTAGAATTTATTCAATTAATCAATAATATGTATATTACATTGTTACAGTACCATGTCTGCCAGTGCACCATATTAACCAAACAGAAACCTAAATGTAATCCTAGTTTATCTAGATGATCATAGTTCAAGTTATAATTGTGTATACATATCACGAAAAATTTAAATAATTTGTAACATAATATATAAAGAAATTAAATGATATTTTTATTAAGTAATAAGTATTATGGATTCTTACTAAAAATTTAAATCAATTGTAATATAAATTATATCCAGAGGAAAAATGATCTCCGTATTATTCAAATAACCGATTTTAAAATAATCGGCTGAACATCAATGTAAATTAAGTTACTGTCTTGTCTGATATCTGTTAAAATGCTTTGGTTGACGATAACATAATAAATTATCGACCGCGTTTCAGCGGTGACATCCGCTGAATTTTACAAAATTGTACAAGGCCTTTTATTTTGAATCATGAATTATTTTATAGATTTTAGTTTACATTGTTTATTACTTTTATCTGCTTTTTATCTTATCTAAATAGCTCTAATTCGTCAAATTACGTATCTATATTAATCATTTTTATGAATATATTAAACTTATAAATTACCTAAAAAAAGTTGTTTAATTTTCGTGGCCGACTAGTTTTTTTTTATTTATGGAAAATTCACAGATGCGGAAAACGCATGGCGGTAAATAAAAACTATTTCTAACTAGTTATAACTAAATTTGACACTTATACTAGATACACATAATTTGTTTGTATAATAATCTTAATTGATGTTTATGAAATTTAAGCTTCCGATGATATGTTAAAATTTTCAATTTGTGTTGTTTTTAAAAAGTTCAATTTGTGCCATTTCTTGCCACGCCCTGAAATACTTTTATATATATTATTTAAAAAATTCATACATTATTTATCTTTTCACTTATTTTTGTTCTTGGCCCTTCGTTTTAAAAGCTTTTGGGCCCGGGCTGTTTAGTAGATTATTTCATCTGATTTCCATATTATAATTAAGTAATTAAAGTAAGTACTTTAAATGATTATTAAACAAACACATTTGAGAGGTAATGACCTCTTTTGAACTGTAGGGTTCTGATGTGGAAAAGTGCTTTTATAAAATAGATTTTGGGAAAACCTTTAGTCTAAAAGCTACCAAAATATTCATAACCCAAGGTTACACGGTATTGGACTGACAATTATTGTCATTATGAAGTACATTTTAGAAATTATTTGCGAACTGTTAGAGGCTCATATTTTATGGACTTAATAATATTACAGTTAAAATACTGTATGTTAGTTTCTTCCTTATGAAACTGATAATATTTATCTTGATTTATATTGAAATTTAGATCTTTCAAATTTATAGACAAAACTTTTTTGAAGCTTTCGTCTATTGCGATGATATTTATATTTGATAAATAAATAACACCTTTCTTATCATAAAATTGTTTATCCCATTGTGAATTATTAGTCATGAATTTGTGTATATTTTAAATTATATCAATAAATTACACTATATTTAAGGGAAATATTGATGAGATGAACTGCTACATCAATTATTTTAATCGACCATGTTTAATCTAACATAGTCATATTAAGAATTGATTAAATTAATGGATTCAGAAATTAACTAGTTATATTCGTAAGGTAAATGAAACAGGGCTAAATTACATAAATTTTAAATGTGACTTGCTATACAACGTCATAAGAATTAATCAAGTCACTCAATTCAACGATCCGTAGATCGAGTGATTAGCGCAGACACGTAACGTATAGCGACGCAATGGGGCTCGGGTTCGATTCCTGACAGGCATGTATGTGATGAGCATAAATGTCTGTATTTCTGGGTGTGGTCGTTTATTAAATAAATTCACAGTATTTATAATGTGTATTTCTATGTATCGTATCGTTGTCTAAATCGTTAAGGGTCTTAACACAAGCAAGACATTTGTTTAATTAGGGGTTAGATCAATCCCGGGCGTCACGGTGAGTGCGAAAGCGATCCCGTGGCGTCTCACTAAGGCGATGGTCAACCGTTGGTTTTTTAGTGGGTATCCTTAAAAATGGCAGCGTCATCTATGCTGCCGGGTAGTCCCACATACCCCCTCGGCCATCACCTTCCTGGCCGCAGGGGTGATGCGTAAGGCATTTTTCCAACGATAAAAAAAAGGATTAGATCAATGTGTGTAATTTTGTCCTGTGATATTATTAATATTATTATTATTATTATTATTATTATTATTAAATGCCTTTATTTAGAAATACTTGTTAGGTTTAATGGATCTGAGAAAAACGGACTGGAGATTCAATCCACAAATTCCTTAGTCGACCCATCGTCGGAATTCAGCTAAGGTCAAACAATCGATTAAAGGTCTGAATTCACGCCTTGTGAAGATAGAGGGATTTGTGGAATTGTGAGACTAAGATAAACATCTATAGCTAATGATGGGAGACTCAAAATGATTGAGGACTTACTTTTGCCTAAAGAAAAATATATTAAAAAAAATACAATTAAGGATAACATAAATAAAAATGAAGGAAATTTTGAACTCAGCAAAATTAATTGCAAACAAAATCTGCATACGATGCGACGTTATCCCTACATTTGTAGCATCTGTCATTTTGTCATCATTGATTTATGATTCCCAGTGGTATGAGGCAATCCTTTTATGTAACAATAATTTATCTAATAAGGGACCAAAGTTTTAGCATAAATTTGAGTACCCAAAGCGAAATAATCTGGTGCTTTGACTAGGCTCATGTCAATGGAGGAAATATTTGATATATATTTTCAAAACTGAATTATATAACATCTTGTTGCGTCATTAAAAACAAAAAGATAAGTGTAATGTTGATCCATTAAACCATTGTTATTAAGTTTAAGTGGATTTGAAAAACAGGTACTAAAAAAGGAAAAAAAAAATGTTTATGCTTTCTCACAAAATTGTATGGAGCTTAGCCCATACCTCAATTTTTCTAGAACTTCAGTTCACTTTAGCTGACGTTGAGATAGGATGTAAACCAAAAATTATGAATATAAGTTTTATTGACAAAGTGGAATTGACGTCCATAACGAATAATGTAGAATATGTTTGATTAACGAAAGCGAAAAGCGAAAGAAGTACAAAAAAACTAACTTTATATCTGTTTATGCATTTCATTCTCCAACTTTGCGTATTTGTTAATTTCTCCTCAGAATGATTTACGATTTTACGACACAAGGGTTAACGCTGAGGGTGAAACTTCTATTTATTTATGTATTTATTGGTGTTAAATCACAAAGGAAATGTCTTCGGGTATATTTTTTTCGATGAGTGTTGGCATAATGAGAGTTGTTTTGTCATGTGAAAGTGTCATACTATATAACACATTAAAAATATGTCTGTTTATTACATACTTTTATGTCGCAGACAGTCATTACTACTAATGCGATCACTTTTCTATTTGTTTATTAGTTGCTGGTTTTTTCATATATAGTATAGTAAATAATATTATTCTTAATCATTTTTATATTTATAATTATATTTATTTTATTTATTATTATTTTTTATTTTTTACTTTTCTGTTTAATATATTTTGTTTGTGCTATGATGCCAATTTTTCGTGTTATATATATTTTTTAATTGTATATATATTTCTTTTTGTGTTTTTTGTACTTGTATATCCGTCATTAGCGTTCGAAATGTCACTAAACGGCGGTCACTGAAAATCAGCGTAGGGGACAGTTTCCTCTAGAATAGCTGAGTGGCTCTCCGATTTGGGAATCATATTTATAACTTTCTTGGTTAATGTATTAATATTAATTGTTTTTTTTTTCTCTTTTGTATATTATTTTTTTCGTTTGTTTTATAAATTAGATTTAATATTTTATTTAGTTTTGACTAATATTTGTTGTCCAAATAAAGCGAATGTCATTTGATTTGATTAGTACGAACGCGGCAAGAATAACGGAACATGTCAATTGACTAGTTTAGTGCTACGACAGAGTCTTGATCTTGGAGTGGGACTGAGGATAGACACTTGTCTTGTGGAAGTCGTACTACGAAGATTTCCAAGTTAGAAATTGTAAATCGTTTTGTTAAAGTTCAGTAGTGTATTTAATGATACTTTTATGTTGTAAGATATGGCCTAATAATTGTGATTATAGTGTGTCGCTGTTTTTCTTTTGCTCGAATACCCTACGATATATCTGACGATAGTGCTGGCCAAACCATTATCTCTGAAGTACATGCCATTATACCAGCAAAAGTGGGGTAGGCCCATGAATCACAATTTCGCTACGAAAATGATATCTGAATGGTCAAATCATATATACCGATATTATTATTATTATTTTATTTTGTTATCCTGTTATTATGCTATTTTGTTTGTGATTTAAACTTCGTTAATAAGTAAAAAACACAAATGAGGGAGCAGCTCACGCCGCCATTTACTTTGGTAGTCATTACATTTACTTTGGTAGTCTCCGAAACGGTCACCAAGTTGTTCATCTAAATTAGGAAAAAATTACGGAATCGTTCCTATTAAAATATTAGTTCACTTTGAAATTAATTCCTCGGTTTGTTTACTACGTGTAAGTAAACAGTATTCAATTCTCACGGAGTTACGACAGTTTTGATGAGTTCGTTCCCATCTTTTTAATCTAATATGTTTATACAAATCAGTTTCTAGACTTTATTAAATTTTATATTATTATTTTATTTTGTTGTTTCTGTAGACACCATGATTGTCATCATCGACAGACTAGACTGGGGAAAATGGCAAACAAAGCTGAAGAGTGCTTGTTTAAAATAAAGAGAACTAAGTAGTATATAGATGTGGTAAACAAGAAAGAATAAGATAATAAATGAGTATATTATGGGAAGCTTGGGAGTTGTGTCAGTGTCTAAAAATAGAGTAAGTCGTCTGTCCAGATTCAGACCAGAAAATTTGAGAATTAATTCTAATAACATTCAAAAGAGTAAGAAAATATTTCATTATTATAATAAGCAGTTTGCTACTTTCATTATTTCAAGCAATAATTGTCACGTGCGTGTTCTTCGTTATCTCAAATTGCAGGATCTTCAAGTCGAGTGTCAGAACTTAGGAACACAAAGCTGTAAAGAAAATGAGAGAAATTTTACTACTAATACTTAAAGTGAACAAGAGGGAGGAACGGTTAATAAAACGCAGTTGGTTTTAATACAAAGCGTTTTACTCTGATTCGCTTTACTTAAAGTTTTTCTTAAGATGTTAAGCTGAAATTTGTCTCGGTTGACACTTAAGGGTAAAAGTTAAGGCAAACAATTAATTAATGTATTCTGACCGTCGCTTTATGGTAATAATTATATTTTGTTTTATATGCCCTTAAATAACGAGTTACTTTTATATAGTTATGAATGAAATAAGGCGATTTTTAAAATAAATATAAGTGAGCATTCGTTCTTGTACATAAAAATTTCTTCATTCGTTTTTTTTCTAACCAATAAATTATTTTTGTTAGGGGTTATAAACTTCATCTTTTAGATCCAATCATAAATATTTAAGTGCAAGAGTAAAATGATCGTTTGATGAATAACGTAAAAAGTATATAAACAGGCGGTAGATTATTTATTTTGTTCTTAAAAAAAAACTGCTGTAATTCGTCAGATCCACCTTATATTTATTATATTTTTTTATAATGTAGTATGAACAATATACATATATATCGGGGTTCTATTTATATTATAAATAAATAAAGGCCCTGTAATTAAATTTAGTCGGAAATTGTGTCAGATACTTATACTTCAAACCTGAAATATCACGATCTTCGTAAACACGGAAAAGTCACGTTTACAACTCCTGCTTCAATTACATGTCCGAATCAATACTCAGATTGTTTTGAACATTTTCGTCCATTAGCTGTTCTGAACTTTATAGTCCTTAAGAAATGTAATCAATCTTATAACGAAAAAGTATATCTTACGCTTGCTCTAAACCCTTAATATAAAATGAAACCGCCGAGAATATTCACCTTCGAAATACTTATAGAATATCTATTTTTAAATATTAAAATGTATTCTCGATAACATCTCGCACCGTGACTGCTTAGTAAAATATTATATTGAACACTAAAAACCATCGGTGCTTATTGTTCTCTTATAATATTTGTAATAACTTTATTCAAAAATACTTTTACTTTAATAAATAAAATATATTTCACGAGTCAACTCGGTTTTGCTTTTTTTAAATACGATATAAATTTAATTTAATTAAACTTCAATTATGCAATAAATATTTAACAAAGACGAGCTAGTCCTGGTTGGAAGATAATCTGTACACACTAATGTGTTGTCTTGCATATTTACTTAAATACGAGACCCGTGTATTTCTAGGCGATATCTATAAATAAATATTATGATTACGGAATATGTAATGCACAAATATATAGATAAGCGTAACATCACATAAAACGCGTTTGAACATTCGCACAAACTTGGAGTTAATGGGTTTGTGTAATCAATATTAATATTCCGTGGAAGCAATGTTACATACTACGGAAAATTAAAAGGCAATTGGTTTATGTTTAGGTAATTCAAATGTTGTATACCATTAGATTGATATGTTTAGATTTTATAAGTTCCCGTTTGATTTTATCATTTTATTAGTTTCTATTAATGGCCTTCTTCTAGTACATGTTTATATAATGTAATTTCTGTTAAAAAAGTTATTTTTGACTTATATTTATAAAGATATGTGTTTTAAAGGATTTAAAACTATCAAGCGTATACAATTAAGGTAGATCCTATAAGAGTACATAATTTTAATAATCTTTTATTTTTATTTAAAATAAGAACTTCCACTTATCATCAGGTGGAATATAGTCAAGCATTGCCCTAGATCATATAAAAAAAAAAGAACTTTGTTCTGACATTTCAGCAAAGTATTTCGCGGTAACGTTTAAGATGAGACCAAAACTAATGACTTGAACCTTTAACTTTACTTGTTAATACTTTTGCTACTTCATCATGATTCTCAAAAATATTCTTACTTAGATTGCGGAAAATGAATCAACATTGTTTCAGAGGTACTTTTCAAATTATACAAATTTATGTTATTCATTAATTAAAAGCAAGGTAACGCAAAATAAGATTGTTATAGTGAAAATGACACTATTGGAGCACGTTACACGTTATCAGCGACGTCTGTCACGTAGCGAACAGTTGAACACTGTATCTTATCAAGGTATCATTTTACATAAGTTTAATGAAAATACAAAACCAGAATCTGTATTTAACAGCAGTTAATATTATATGGAAGACGTTGTAGGAGTGAAAAGAAAAGATAAGGTAAAATTAAAAAGTAAAAAGAGCATAACGAAATTCAAAAATGTACTCACGGTATACAAACGCCTTTAATGGAGATGGACAAGTCACATACTAAGAGAAGATAATTTCTCTTGTCTTAGTAGTGGACCAGATTAATAATGGAATTGTACCCGCGTGATAGTAAAAGGAGCAAAGGTAGAGAGACTAAACGTTGAGAAGACGTCATGAAAAGAGAGCTGGTCCAGAATGGAAAATAATTGCAAGGGAGAGGACAAAATGGAAAGCTTTAGAGGAGGCCTTTGTCTAAGGACAAGCTGAACCCAAAAACCAACAATCAACGCAAATTTTAATGGTTAAAAAAAAACAAAAAATAAAATGATTATAATAATGCTACAAACAAACAAAATGCATGAAAAAAATGGTAAATATACTTAAGAGGAAATTGTTATTCATAGTTAAGGTACAGCAATAAAGGCTACTTTATTTATTTTACTTTATTTATTTATTAATTAATATTACTTTACTACTACAAGAGATAAGAACTCTGAAGTCACTAATGGGATCACGACATAACTTAGTGCAACTTTGAAGCCACCTACTATATTACTATCTTGAATCACAGTACTTAGCCAGTTTAATCTTATGATATATACGACACAATTAAGATGGGCTCTACCCATATAATAATATAAATAAAATAATAAACTTTTGAGGCTTAACATGAAAATTATAACTATATTTCATTTAGCATTTAATTATCTAACACGCACTCTTCACGCATACTTCAATGTTTAATTAAAACGTTCATGCAAAGTTATTAATTAAAACGAAGCTTCTGAATTCTATATCATTCGGACATTCTTTAATTTGCTGCCTTTTCAATTTATGGTTTCGCGGATAATCATATAATATTATATAACAAACATTATAATAAGGGTCTGGGTTATTGAGATAAATGACTCCCTAGCTAGAGATATTGGCGAAAGAACATCAATAAAGAAAAAAATAATAATGGACTGTATATTTGTGAAATGGAGATGAATTGACCTTTTAAAATGGAAAGGGAATTCAAATTAGTATTTTATGAACGGTCTATACAATCTCGTTTAAATTAAAAAATAATGCGTAATTTACATAAAATCTGTTTTAGGAACTTTATGGATGAAGTATAAGGAAAGTTATAATTCCGGCGACTGTTTTGGACAGGCCTAAAATATACTAAAACTTGTTGAGCTTTATTGGATCGGTTTAGGGCTCACCTGAGTTTGAAATCAGATTTAGGTAACTGCGATGAAACATACACTATATTTTTTTTCACACGTCATTTAATAATACTTTCCGACAATATTTTCAATACAGTTTTATCTATATAAATAACATGTAATCGATAACTAAGAATAGATTTCTCAAAAAAATACTTTTTAAACAACGCTAAGGAGTTTAAATAAACAAAAACATTTTGGAGCGAATACATGTTACTTTTACGAGTTTATAAAATCGGTAATCGGTTTTCAATTCCATTTTTTAAATTTTAAAGCAAACCAGCTATTTTCAGCGCTTCAGGTCAACATGTGCTCCAAATTGTTAAATTGCCTAATTTGTCTCGGCATGTCCAATGAATTTCAAATGAAGCATTTAAATTTTTCCAAGAATTTTAAGATTGACGATTCAATATTAAATGTAGGTTTAAATAATATTTATAATTCACGCAGGTTAATGAAAAATAATAAAAAAGGTTTTCGAAAATAAATAGTGATTAAAGTTTGTATTACCATAATTATTTCTGTGTACTAAGATCTTAAAGCTGGATTGGATAAGTTATTTAAATTCTAGGTTACAATTAATATATAATAGATAAAATAGTACAGAATTTCAGAGTCCAATATTACTAGCATAAACTATTAAAAACAAATCTTACTTAAGTATTAAAAAGGCTTTAATTTAATATTACTAGTAAGTACTAACATTACATCAAAGCCTTTTTAGTTAATGTCAAAGTAATGGTAGTGTTGATAAAAACTTTAAAAGTTACTCAGAAAGTGTTTATCACTATAGTGTATAAATTAAGTAGACAAACATTATAAAATGTCATTTTTGTTAAATATAAAAACTATGAATATTAACTAACTGTCTAAGTTATGTAAAGAGTTTTCCAACTCTGAAGATAATAAAGACACGGCCATAGACTTAGGTTCGTTTCATGTTGTTTTAAATTATTCTATTTATATATTTATAAATAAATCATTTGCAACTCTATCTTTTATATTAATCTTTAAGATGTAGTTGTTTTAGTCTAAAATTTGTTGCCAACTGTTTTATCCAGGCAGTATGTACCTACTAAATCTTTTACTTGTAGGAAAACATATTAATTCAACACTGATAACTTTAACTAAAAAGTAGATGAAGCCGTTTAGGATATAGAGACAGCGAGACCAGAAAATTAAACAGGCGCCAAAAATCAAATGTATATTCACAGCCTACATACCTATATAGTAGCACAGATATTATATATGAACGGGTAATACTATACTACTAATATAATTTTGATAATCATAAACACTCTTTATTTATAACTATATTTATTGTATTTTATACATTACATAATAATAAACAGATTTCGAATAATAATTGCAACTATTTTGATAAATAAGAAATGTCATAATAATTTCAAATAATTCTTAATATTACCTATAATTTACGTATATTATTTGAATAGTATAGTTTATCTCTTCTAATAGCCAAAATGGTTTTGATAATATTCTCTTTACTAAAATTTTAATAAAATTACGGTTACTTAATTGTACCGCAAAGAAAATAAGAAAATAAATAATATATTAAGATTTATGATAAAGGCTGAAATATAATAAGATGAAAGAAATTACATTATTTCTTAATAATAAAACGTGATGATAACATTATCGTCAAGGGACTAACCGCTCCGTTAGTCGCGTGGTTAGCGCAGACGCCTAACGTATAGCTCGACTCAATGGCTCACGGGTTTGATTCCCGACAGAGATAGGCATGTATGTGATGAACATATATGTCGGTATTTCTGGGTTTGGTCGTTTATTAAATAAATTCACAGTATGTATAATGTGTATTTCTATGTATTTGTATGGTTGTCTTACACCCTTAACACAAGCAAATAATTTGCTTACTTAGGGGATAGATGTAATTTGTCCTGATATTATTATCATTATTTAAATGGAATAGTAAAATATAAAATTCACTGGTATCAAGTTAACGCAAGCATTTTTAACGATCTTGCTTGCTTCTTTATTAGATTACATTTAAATTTCAAAAATAATTTAGTGCCAAGTAAATCCAAATCGAATATTTACAACTCTTTGAGTAGGAGATAAATGCAATCTTCATTCGTCACAGAATTCACTCAAGATGAAGCAATCTCACAGACACTCAAACTGATTTGCATAATAACGTAATTGATGGAAACAGACATTTTTGTGCAAATGTACGCAAATTAAAAGGAAGATACATATTAATTATAGAACAATTAAAAGTTATGGAAAATCAAGGTTGTTGTAAGTTTTTTATATTTAGCAATTTTTAATATTTTGATGTGTAACTTTAAGTTTAAATTTTATCCCAATTACTTGTTCTCAAATAACAATAAAGTCAAAGTGATCTTATATAAAATTATTTATGTTAGTTGTATAAGCAAATATATTCAACTCTTTATATTCACTATTTCGCTTAGATATGACTGTCAGGCATTCAATTCTATCAGTTTCTTTTGACACAATTCAATTTTACCTTACGTAGATGGAAACTGTCTATGGCACTTAAAAGGTACTGCGAGACACAATCATAGAGTTATTATACATAGAATAGGGAAGCCAGTCTAAAATGTGTTCATCGAAAAAAAGAGAAAGCAAATGAGATTACCTATCTGCCTCTCTTTTCAACATGTGTCATCAAACAAAGATAAGTATTGGTCGGTCATCTACCCTCTTTTAATAGTTGTTTGACACGCGCTCTCACAAGTCTGCCTATGTCTTTCCTACTCTATGTATAATAACTCTATGGCCACAATTAGATTATACCTTTAACGTATTGGTTAATTAAACCAACAACATTATTTAATATTTATTTTGATTGGTTAAAAATTGTTATGTTTAAGAGAAGTAAAATAAACACGGCAAGGCAATAATAAAGGTTATTGAGGTTGTGATGGCTGAACCCATAGTGAGAGGTCACTATTAGAACTCATCAATCAATAGGAAAATGTATTTCATTAAGATAGTAGTCAAAGCAATTTGTACAATGCTTTTATTACAGTTATTTGGAATGCAAACGAATATCAACAGGATTAACGTTTGTCCCTTGATAAAATAAAAGGAATATTTTTTTATAAATCGACTTATTTTTTATGTAGACACTCATTTGGTACTAAGTAAATATATATTAAAAAAGCTTAGTAAATAAATGATAACTGTATTTCACAATTTATTTCCTTAAAACGATGAACCCATAGTCTGTCTGAAAATAATGAACTAGAATGCAATCGACATCGTAAACGATATTCTTGATAGGCAATATCTAATGAAAACCGTAACTGAATACGTGACGTCTGGAGGCACCTTTTATTTATCTGGCAACCCCTATTTTCGCTTTTAGAAATATATTTTCATGGAATTATTTTTTTCATTTACACTTTATATATTTACAGTTTTTTTTCCAAAAGCATATAAATAGTTGAACCAGCCGTTTGTACGCAGAGTTTCAATGAAATGCTGTGTTTATATTTTAACATACATTTATGTACTGACCCACTTCTTATGTTACATCGTAACAAGTACTGTAAAAACGTATGTTTTATTTTTTCTTTTAAACATGCTACTTATTTTTGCTTAGCCACAAAACATGCTGCTGTCTAGATGTACAAAGTTTTCTGACTTTTCGCGGTTTTAGAAAATGTAAGGCTTTAATATAAGCGTTACTATTCTCAGGTCTTTAGAAATCTATGGCAGTAAAGATTCTGAAAATTGCTAAAACTCTAATTGCACTCCACGCTAGTAATTGGTTAGGTTTTTTTAGTTTTACGGTTACCACTTGCGTTTAATTGGACTGCAGATTATGTTTTAAATTAATTATATTCAGCGTTTTTTTTATTTTTAAATTTATTAATTGAAAAAATATATATTTACCTCAACTTTGTAAAAATTATAAAAAAATAGTCCAGTTCAATATACAGGTTCAATTTAAAATTATACCATAATATTTATTAAAATCCGTATATTATATGATACATAGATTTTATTATATTTTTCTATATGTCCAAAATTTAAACATGATAATGATACTGTATATACAGGGTTATTTTTAATTAGTTGAGCACCTTTTGCAGGCAGCCTCTCTACATCAATCCCAACAACATTTGTTCTCCAATTTTAAAAAAAATCTTGATAAATAACTCAGAATAAACTAACAAAAAAAATTTTTGCTCCCTCGATTATTTATTACTCTGTATTTTGTAAGCAGTCTAAAGTATAGGTCGCGGCAGGCTAGCGAAAGTCAGAAACTGTTAAATGCGCGCGCCAGCTTTTTTCGTATAGCTTCATCTCTTTTACACCATGTTGCTATGGAAATACTAAATAATCAAAATGACAAGTATGTGGATTACAAAACACAATTTACATTAACCAAAAATAAAATTATCGGATTAGAGTTAATTACATACTGGACAATACGATTTTATGGACTTGCTATTAAAACTAATAAATAAATGGCTGCATCTATTGATCCGTATACCGGATGAATTAGATATTTTTATTCGTCCGGAAATTAATACAAAAACATTACACGTGACCAAAAACTACCTTCTGATTGGTTCACGATTTTATACGGATAAATAATAATATATTATAAATCCGTATATACGGATCAATAGCCACTGCCTTATAAATCCGTATATACGGATCAATAGCCACTTCCTAAATAAATTCAAGATTATAACATGAAGAAGAAATTATGAAATGTAATTTATAATATTTTTAAAATACATTGATTGTCTGAAATAGAAGAAGTAAGAATGAAAAGAAATACGAGTTTTGGCTGAGAAATGGAGCATTGGGGTCCTGATCTTTACAAGGTCTGTTTTGCTATACCTAGAACGAACAACAAGTCGAAACAGCAGAAACCATGATGAAGAATAATTTTATTTGTGATATAGTGACGATGTTAAGAAGACAACATGTTAAGAAGCCTAAAGTTATTATTTTTAAAGTGGATTGTGTACATTAGTCTGTTTTTATGGTACTTACCTATGTGTTTCTTCTAAGAGAATATTATACGTCAGAAACAGTCGATTCACTTCTTACGTTTTAATTAATTAATATTAATGAAAATTATGACGTTTTTCTGTTACGCGCCATCTTAAAAAAATTCGTAAGTAACTTATTGTTTTATTGTCATGATATAAATATTAACAAACGAGATAATATAATATGTATAAAGTAAGTTAAAGAGAAGTTATTGTTTTGTAAAAATAATATTTATTTGGTTTCGTTACAGTGCCCTTATTTCATAAACCAAATAAAAATATTGAGACATTCAACTTGTGGACAACTTCTATTGGAGATTTTGTTTTTTCATTAGATTCTTAAACAGTTAGACAATATGTGTTTCGACTATTGTAGAAAATATTTTAATAAATAAAAGTGGAAAACGATGCTATTTTTTATTACACCTTAGAAAATGATCAAGTTCTAACGTGCATAGCCGCCGCTGCGTCACCCCGCCACCCCGCGCCCCGATGCGCGTGGCCTTGGCACATATTTTGACAAGTTGCGTGGCCTCTCTTTGCTCAAGTTTAAAGCACGTTCAGAGGCAATAAATAAATTTTGTATGGGAAAAACTAAATTTTTAAAACTACTAATTTTAAAAAGTCGTAGAACAAATGTTGTTAGGATTGATGTAGAGGGGCTGCCTGCAAAAGGTGCTCAACTAATTACAAATAACCCTGTATGTACATATATATATATAAATATATATATATATATATATATATATATATATATATATATATATATATATATATATATATATATAACTTTGATGTAATAAGCATTGATACAAATATAAGTCAAGCAAGCACTTTTGTTTTAAATTAATAAATGTTACTCAGCCAACAAAAGCGCATCGCTACTAATATTTTAAATGTGGAAGTTTGATGTTTGTTTGTTCTTTGCTCGAATATAAAAAATGTATTATTTTAGACTTTTGACACCTCAGAAAATGTGGCTTGATATAAGTTTATTCAATTATAATTACGTAATAATATTAAGAAAGTGAGTTGATAAAACATGTAATGATAATATTTGTTACTTGTTTTTTTCTCTTTATTTGGAACTTCACCTCAAAGTTAGAAGAGTATGTTTATTGATACTTATAACAGAATTGTAAATTATTCTATTAATGAAATCATTTTACACGATATATTATTAGCAGGATGGCTGAAAATTTTATAAAATTAGGCCATTTATTTTTGACTCATAACAACTAAACTATAACAAATATATAACTAAAGGAATTTTTGACATTAAATATGAATATGAATTATGTATATTAAAGTTAAATATGTTCTATTTTCAAATATAATTATACAATTATTTTTTGCTATTTAAGCAACTATTTTCAAAAGTTAAGCAATTTTTGATTAAAACTTTATAGAGCTTTTTTTACACTGCAGTTGTTGAGAAAGAAGTATTCAATATCTTTAGAGCAATATTACTTTGTTCTTTCATTATGAGTCGAGGCTTATTCAACAACTTGCTTTGTCTTGCTTAAAACAACTTTGATTTAAATAAATGGCTACAATTGGAAAGTGTTTAGACAAGATTTTGCCAGTGATTTATTATTGTTTCAAAATAGCTTTTGTCTCTGATTTTAGAAAAAAAACAATGGAATAAACATCCTTTTTTTTCTATGTAGAAATTGAAATACACATTTTCTTAGGTTTATTTAAGTTTTATACTATTTTCCTATCAACATATAGTTACTATTAAGGCGTTTAATATATAAAATGGAATTCCTTATCCATAGTGCCTGTAAGAGCGACTCTATATAAAGCTCCATCCATCTATATGTTTGTTGTTGATATTGCTTAAATAATAGTATTTATATTGTCAAAAACATTTCAATCAAATAAGTAAGCTATAGTAAAATTAAAGTTACTAATCCTATAATGTGTTGTGCTAAGCCAAATATTTGATCTCTATTCGGTCATATTGGATTAGTCGATGGTGTCACCAGGTATCGTATTTCCTTGCCAATAAATTCTCCTTCAACAATCCTATTACATATTTTGGTTTTGTTATATCAGCCCTTTAGTTATTTAATAAAATTATTTTATTATAACATTTAGTTATAATTTTTCAGTAAATATATTTTTCTTGAAATATTTGTTTATCATAACTTGGTTTATATTCAACGTTTTAAAATTAATATTAGTAGCATGAAAATCAACAACAATATAGAATATTATTCCAAAAGCCGCAAAAGTCCGTTAATGACGTCATTTTAATCCATAACATAAGTTAAGTTATATTTATATAAATTCAAATAAGCTTCACATGGCTACATGTTTAAAGATATTTTCAAATATAAGTTAAGTTTATATCGTAAAAAACCTTTATTACCTAAGATATAGGTAATCCAGAATATTGTATTCTTAATATATTTTCTTTCAGTACCGGGCATTATAAAGATGTTTCATCAACAAAACTGATCTTTATTTATAGGTACCAGGTCGTAACCGTGTATAAAAGCTATCAGTCTCGTATGCCACGCTAAGGCTTTTGCGACCCATTGTAAATTATTTTAATGTGGGACCAATATCTCTGCTTAGTCATAAAGTTGGTAGATTTTTCAAAAGAATATCTATTATATGATATAACGTTTTTTTTTCTACTCAAATGATGAATAAAGTTGTAATATTGTACGTTACTCTTTTTATAATAAAAATATTTTGACTAATGAATTAAACATATATTTTGACTAATGAATTTTGACCGACTATCTTCGTACCCATTTGGGGTTCACAACGTGAATTGTTCACGTGAATAATTTACGTAAACATTATTTGAACATTGCCGGGTAAATATATATTTAGTAATCATGATAAAATACGAAAGCTTAACTGCGAAAATATATTAACGTCTTCACATTATACATCTTTTTAATCTCTTTAAATGAAATTCATGAAAGCGAAACCCGCATGATAGCTCATTTAGCAGAGTGACGGATAAGAAATCAAGTAAGTATAAAGTATATAGACTGTGGAACGAATTACCGGAACATGTAAGAAGAGCCCCAACTCGTGAGTCGTACAAGCGCCGAGTGAAAGATCTTTATCTCAAATAATTAATATAATATATATTTATGTATCCGTATATATTATATATCCCATTATAGTAACAAAAATTGTATCGAATTAATTATCCTTACGCGTTAATATGTGTACCTATATTTATTTCTATCCGTATTTTTATAATAATTATATATTTTATTATAATTATTATTATAATTTTTTTCTTAAAAATTTTGTTGTACTTTTCTGTTGTTATTATTATTATTATTATTATTATTATTATTATTATTATTTTTTGTTGTTGTACGCCTACCACAACCTCTCCTGTACTTCCTAAGGTTGGCTGGTAGAGAATGTCTAAGTGGCATTAAGCTCGCCTTTTGTACATTATTTTATTTTTGTGCAATAAAGAATTAAATAAATAAATAAATAAATAAGTATAAGATTGGGTTTTTTTTGTACTTATTTTTACTTGTTCGAAGTTGACTTGTTCTAAGTTGACTTTTTCGAATCGATTTTGTTTCATTTCCCATGGACTGATTTTGTTCAAACTTTGTACACATATCAAGGACCGATAGTAAATTAATAATTCGATGAGATTATTTAATTATCCTGATTATGATCTCCAGGATTAATGTTTATCTTAAGTTAATTTGGAGTGTTTTTTTTTAGTTTTTTTACATTATATTTATTTTTTTATTATTCTCCAATAGTAAAGAATTAAAATAAGAACGAAAGATGTTTAATTTTCCGAGACGGGTAGCAATACGGTAGCTCAATTGTTAGAGCTACGGGATGGTTTTCCACATGTCGCGGGCTCGAATCCTTGCCCGTATCGATTTGTTTTCATTCTATATTTATTACAATTTAGATTCAATATTTGTTTAAAATGTTCTCTATTCTAAAATATTCTATATTAAAAAAAAAAAAGAACTAGGCTGAATGCGGATAAAAATAATTTGATACTTTTTGTAACGTTCATATCACAAACAAGACCGATTCAGTCAGTTAATTCTTGCATAGAACGGAGATTGGGTTTCATTGCCTCTCAAGCAAGTCTATCTATACCTAACTCTACATTATCATATCATTACTTTCTTTCAAGCTCATTTATTTTGTTTGTATACTATTTTGTTGATTTTATTTAATTTTCATGCTTTGTATTAGTCGTTTAAAGTTACGATTTTATTGTACGAAGTGAGATTGTTCCTCATTTTAAGAAATCCTTATCTTAAGAATTAAAACCGTAGCAACTATAATAACAAAATAAATAGCCACGTTTACTTCTATCTATTACTATCTCGAGATATTTTTTACTGAATCCTGTATATTTCCAAAAGCTCTTCTACTCACCTGTTTATCCTGTTAAGTCCACTTTCTCTTGGATTTTGCGAGAGATATTTTGTACGATTTATGACCAAAGCCTTCTGTTATAGTTCTTGACTTAGATTTAGCTAAAAAGGTTAGTGTTGTTAGATAATCCACATAAAAAACATGTAGTTTAAAAAGTCTTTACTGTTACTTTAAATAATATTAATGTTACGTTAATAATTGTACATAAAATAAGAATAATATTACATAAAATAATTATTTTGCGGTTGCGTATGCTTTTATTTGTTTGAACGGAAGCTGTTAATAACGCTCTAATTTCAGTTTATTATATTTAACCTTCACACATAATATTACAGTAACAGGTCCTAATGTGTACACAAAACACTTTTTTTCAATTGTATATTATTATATTGTATATAACACATAATTCCACTCCCTCTAATCTATGATTTTGAAAATTTTGTCTGTTTATGAGTTTGTTTGATCGTTGATTACGTTGTAAGCAATGAATGGATTTTTATGAAAGTTGATGGTAATTTATAACCAGAGACAACATAGTAAAGGTTTCACCCTTTGTAGCCTTTGATGCTGAATCTTGCCCATCATTAGATCATGCGGACTACAAAATATTTTCGTTCTATAATATATTTACGTATTTCTAAATAAACTACAAAAAATGACAACCGTCTTATCTTTGACAATATAATAATACCTTAACATCGATTTTCTTACTAAGCTATCGCTTTGATGAATTTTGCATTTTATATGCAATAGTCTTTGTCAGGACATTCGGAGCATTAATTAGGTTTATTTCGAAATTTTAATGGATTCTTAACATCATTGCATAATTTTTTAAAAGTGAAAACCGAATTCAAAGGTTTTATAAACATAATTTTGCAAACTTACTGAAATATTAAATATGTTTGTAAAAGATCCCTTATTTTTTTTTCTTGCAAATAAACTAAACCTTTTTTTTTTCAAAAAGTTCTAGACATTTTTTTTTGTAAAACTCCAGAAACAGTTCTACACTTTGTTCCTAGAACGTGAATTATCGTAAGTGTTTTATGAAGTAACGATAAACCGTTATTTCAATCGTCGTTGCTAACAA
Source organism: Napeogenes sylphis (assembly GCA_959347405.1). Lineage (NCBI taxonomy): Eukaryota > Metazoa > Arthropoda > Insecta > Lepidoptera > Nymphalidae > Napeogenes > Napeogenes sylphis. Next base: position 18,949,172 of record OY365788.1, on the reverse strand, counting down.
GATGTAACGATTGGAATGACACACAAAAATATTTGAAAACTATTATTAAATAAGATAAAACTGGGAATAAATGGCACGTTCGAGTATTCCTTTTAAAAACATAGTGAAGCGCATGTACAATTATATTGATAGTTTTTGTTTTGAAGCACAATCTGATCAATTATTACATAATTAAAACAACAATGGTTTACCATTTTTCTGATATTGGTTTTCTTGATATCAGGGCCTAAAGGGATTGGACTGTAGCTTAGGATTACTTTAGCCAAAGAACACATAAATATTAGTAATTATTTATCAATGTAGAATTATTCTACCATAAGAGAATCCTATAGAAGATAATTAATTTTAATGAAAACTACCGTTGTTTCAATACTTTTTTTAAGATTTCACACGAACATTAAAATAGAATGTCACAACATTGTAGCTTTTAAATTGTTAGTACAATATTTTACAATTTAATAAATCATATCCTGTCTGGAACAAAATAGACAAAATACGAAATTTTCAAGGTTTTGTTTTAAGTTCTTAAAGAAGAAACATAATAATGCATAGGTTTTATTTTTATTTAAGTACTGTTCACGCAGTTGAAATAAAAGTACTTCATACTTAAAGCTCTCTTAACTGTAAAGTGTTAAGTGATTACATCGTTATCATAGATTACTAAAGAGCTTTTTTAATTAATTCATAGAATATAATCGAAAAGGTATATATTGCATCGTTTTATTAATAAATTATGATTGCATCTGCTAAGCTTTACTTTAATAAAAAAAGTTTAATTGAGCACTGAGATTCTTATCTCTTCGCTTATTAAAACAATTCATATACATCGTAGCATATTTGTAAGCCTTTGATTCTGGGATTACTGCCTTTTTCAGGGTTCCGTTGAAGGTTTTATTAGTAATTTTATTTTATTTTTATTTTTCTTATGAAAATAAATTGAGGTTATATATAACGTAAATACATAAAGATGTGAACTGAATATAAAAAGAACGTTCTTCCAATTTGCGAAAACAATTATAGAACCTTAACGTAGCTTTATTTACCTAAATTGAAACATATATATAGTATATATGTACTTCCCACGCATAACTCATTATAATTTCCGACATTTTTATAACATAAGGGGAGAATATATTTTCAAACAAAAGTTAATAGGAAAAACAAATAATTGTTTCTATCCAAACACAAACGTAGCGTAACTGAGATAACATAAGAACTATCACGTTGAAGAAATTGCTTAGAGGCTTGATAAAGGTTTCTATGTATTACTTTCCCTATTATTATTCGCAATTACAAATCTTTTGTATGTTTTCTGCTACATATATAAAGCGCTATTTTCAAAGAAACAATTTTCAAAGAAACAATTGTATCATCGATAGTTTCATTAGAAACTAGACTGGTAATGAGAACAACAATGATGTATTTTTTTTATCTTAGTAAACAATTGATAAGTACATTGTGTCACATAATACAGCAAACCAATTTCAATAAGTCCGTCATTGATATAGATACCAGGCAGACAAAGCTTAACAGTTTGATTGATCGAACAATTGAACTGGCTTGTAAACATGTACGTGTATATTTACGAGGAAAATCAATTACAACATACTTAAACTAATAATTATGATTTTTGGTATCTCATTTCAATATCGCTATACTAGGAAGTTAACCTGATAGTACAATATTAATAAATAAAATAGTTAATATAAAGAAATGTTTCTAGTTGCTACCCACACATACATTTATTTCATACATTAATAATGTTAGTACTTATCAATAGATTGATAGGACGTAGCTCGGAAATGAACAAGAGAGTTTTTAAAACATTTAAGATGTTTATTATTATATAATAAATATTTTATTTTTTTGCTTTTATTGTCTCCTTTATAATACTGTACATATTTTTATGTAATGTTTGAAAATATCTTTAAACATGCATATTCATGTTAAGCTTATTTAAATTTATATAAATATAGAATGAAAAATAAACCGACACGGGCAGGGATTCGAACTCGCAATTGGTAGAGCGGCGGGACGGTTTCCCAGAGGTCGCGGGTTCGAATCCCTGCTCGTATTGGTTTATTTTTCATTCTATATTTATCTAAACCTTTATGTGTTATAGTTTCGGTTACTATTTCATAAGATTCCCACGTGTTGTTATTTATTGCATAAAACTATTATAAGCTGTTACATATCACTCCAGTAAATTAAATAACACGCAACAAGTTGCTTCTTATACAACTTACTAATAATATTTGACGGGGGCTTTACGACTGCGTACGAAAACCATTACCCGTTCGCTCAAATTAATCAAATGATTACGATTCGATTACGGAATCGATTCCGGCTACATACATACGAGTTACACTGTCACTTGGGAAATGGACACCACAACGTCCATGTAAACCCTAGCACATAATCAAATAATCTATTTAAAGTTTTCGTTAAACTTTATAAATTTTTATATTATGTGGGACCTTTTTAAATCTTTATATTATAATAAATCGCCTCGTTGGTCGAGTGGTTAACGCAGACGCCTAACGTATAGCGACTCAATGGGGATTGGGTTCGATTCCTGACAGGGACAGGCATGTATGTGATGAAAAAAAATGTCTCTATTTCTGGGTTTAGTCGTTTATTAAATATATTCTCAGTATTGATAACTTGTTTTCTATGTGCTTGTATCGTTATCTAACACCCTTAACACAAGCAAATAATTAACATATATATGAAAAAAGAATGAAAAATAAACCGATACGGGCAGGGATTCGAACCCGCGTCTACTGGGAAACCGTCCCGTCGCTCTACCAACTGAGCTACCGTATCGCTGTCCGTCTCGGTGAATTAAGCATTCTATAAGTAATCGTCTTTATTGGGACGGTGGTGACATCTATTAGGTTTCTTTCGAAAATCCTAACCAATGTTTCTAACTTTGCAGTATAGATAAACATTGAAAAGATGCCACTACCGAAATTAATGGTAAATAATTAACATACTTAGGGGTTAGATTAATGTGTGTAATTTGTCCTGTGATATTATTATTATTATAATTATAAATAAAAGCTTATCTTAGATAAAGCAATAAAGTTCATATGTAATAAAAGTCAAACCTTTTCATATAAATCTTAAGAATCATCTTAAGGGTTCAATAAAACTTTTTTACGTTCAAACCACACAATGACCATAAACCCTATTATTTGCAATTTGAAGGCTCTAATGTAACTTTGTTCATATTTCAAGGGTTTTATGAAACTCGTATCGCATTGTCGACATTCGTAACTCGAATATTGGATTTTTGTACTGAAATTCTTGCTTTTATATTTCGACAAATTTAATTTATATGGATGAGTAGTTTTAATTTGCGAACAAAATAATGCTGTTGAATCATTTTAAATTATTGTACTTAACATATAATTATTCAGTTTAATTAATGTACTATTTTTAAATACAAACTAAAGTATATAAATATATTAAGCACAATGAAGTATTTGGTCCTATGACAGAATTATCGAAGTGAGGAAACAACTCGAGGAACGGAGGGTCGTCGAATTACTCAAGACTTTCTAAGTGGTGTTTAAATCTGTGTACATAAATGGGATTGGATGTTACACTTACTTTGATCCTAAGGACATTTCTTCAATAGGTCTTCGGTTTATTCTAGAACTGTTTTATGTTATTTTAAGTTAGTATTCATTTATAAATTTTCGTTAGAATTAGAATAACATAAAGACCGTCATAAAGTATGTTATTTTTTTAAATAATAATACAATCCAAGTTATTTTATAATACATATCATGAGTTTTATTTTTGTCAAATGATTCCGGCAAGAGACAAATAAATAAAGACAATTATATACCAAGTAGAATGCTTATAGTCCGGTCAAATTAGACCAAAAAATTTGGGTGAAATTACATAAATTCGCAACAAGCTGAATTTTGGTACAATTGTTCAAAACACGATTATAAATAATAGCTGAAAGTTCCCCATCATTCCCGTGTGTGCAAAAATTTTTATTCAAGGTCAAATGTCAAAAAAATGAGTTTTTCGCGATTTTCAGTAAAACGGTAAGTTTTATCAGAAAAATACTTTAGACTAAAATTGTAGATCATTAAATTATCTATAAAAAATATATCAATACTTTTTTTCTCACGAGACACCGTTTCGGAGATATCGCAGTGTAAAAAGTTGTACCAGTTGCAATTGTCATAACATGCATGAGTACGTCACGTATATTCATCTCTAGAGTTGTAATATTATGTAGTATAGGTTAAAATATTTATTTTTCTGACGGTCATTGTAACTTTGTCATTGTTTTCTTTTTAAAACCAGGAAAAGCTCAACATCAATAGGAAATATATACTTCTAAAAGCTTATTATCTTCTTTTGCAAAGAGTCAAAATCACATACCATTTCTGCATGCAATAACTGGCTGTGATACGACATCTGCATTTTATAGTACGACAGTTTACAAAATGTTTGAAAAACAAAATTTAGTTGAATGTGCTGAAGTTTTTCAAAACTGTAATTCAACTCAACATGAGATCATCACAAGTGGCATTCGCTTTCTTCTTTCGATGTACGGGGCTCCTAAAAAAACTACGTGCTTAGATAAACATCGGCATGCATGTTTCGTCAAAAACACCAAAAGCAAAAAACAGGTACAGTTAGCTTGTCTTCCTCCAACGTCGGCTGCTGCTTATCAACATCTTCTTCGGGTATATTACCAAGTTCAAGTGTGGCTTGGTTGTCAGAAAGACCCAACAGACTGGGGTTGGAAGTAAGTAAATAATGAATTGGAACCAGTTCCAACTTTGCTTCCACCTGCGCCGGAAAAATTGCTAAACGCAATTTTTTACAACTGCAAAAAGGGATGCAGCGCTAAATGTGGTTGCAAAAAAGTGGGTGTATTCTGTTCTATGGCGTGTACAAGTTGCCAAGGCAAGTCGTGCTCTAATGTTGAATCACCAACAATTGATGATACATTCGACGTCAACGAGCCGACTTGCGATACATCGTTATTGGCTGAATTTACTTGCAACCAAGACGAGGATGAACCAGAAGGAAATGAACAAGGAGAAAATCTAGAAGAAGAAGAACAAGGAGAAAATCGAGAAGAATTCGAAAATTACGACTCAGACTAATAAATGTCTGTATTTGTTTTTTTATCAACATCGCTTTTTTTCTGGCTAATATCAATTATTTACGATAGTTTCAATTAAACTGGACAATTACTGACTTGTGGAGTAGGCCTACTGGGGAAACCATGTTAAAAAAACGCGCAAGTACACTACCTCATAGGTGGCGTGGAAACGTGTGCATTTTATGACAATTGCAACTGTTACAACTTTTTACACTGCGATATCTCCGAAACGGTGTCTCGTGAGAAAAAAAGTATTGATATATTTTTAATAGATAATTTAATGATCTACAATGTGTCTACAATGTCTAATTTGACCGGACTATTAACTCATCAAAGCGAATACCGACACAATAGCTCAAGAGACACAGGAATATATTTTCAGAAGTTGTAGGTTATGCATTCACAACAGATAACAATATAAACACAAAAAAAAACTAGATACTACTATATAGTAGATAATGTACGACAAATTTGCTTTATTGTAGTTCTTTTATAAAGTAGTATATTCATTGTGACCTACTTTCCTATTCAGCAAATGCGGTATATGAAAAGATTACAACAACATATTAAAATGACTAAGTTTATGAATACATGTGTTGAGACACACAATTGACACACAAAAGAATCTAACATATACATGTTTCATTCTTGAGTTCATCATAACTTATATTAATTCAAAAAATATATCAGTAGATTAAACAGTGTCCATTATTTAGTCAGTCCCTGGTTTTATGTTTTGTGATAAAAATACTCGTACAAGAAAGATAACTTGATTAAAGAAATGTTCATGCGATAGTAGAGTATTATTTAATACATTACTAGGATATGTAACAAACAGTAGTACAGCGTTTTTAATCTTTACTGTATCGGAGAAGAAACATTTAGTTACACTACGGCCCCGTTGGTCGAGTGGTTAGCATAGATTCCTAAAGTATGGCGACGCAATGGAGCACGGGTTCGATTCCCGGCAGTGACATCTTTGTGTGATGAACATAGATGTCTGTATTTCTGTGTTTGGTCTTTTATTAAATATATTCTCAGTATTTATAATGTGCTTTCTAAATCATGTATCGTTTTCTAACACCCTTAACATCAGCAAATAATTTGCTTACTTAGGGGTTAGATGAATGTGTCTTATTTGTCCTGGGATATATTATTATCATAATTATTTATAGAATATTATTACAATTTTTTATTTGTAAGGTATCTATGATTTGTAATTATAATATAATAGTGGAATATGTTTCCTCGACGCCATTCTCAGTCCTAATTACCTAATGTGTTGTTAGTTTTAACTTATTCGTTTCATTTTCAAAGTTTCCTAATTAGTAATTTATATTTTAAATGCTAAAAATTAATGGTACGTACTGTTTGGATTTTAGTCAACAAATTATATATATATTTTAGTCATAAAATTATATTATAATAGTTATATACATATATAGCTTAAGTACCTACAGTTTGACGGTATGCAAGGATTTTCTAAACTAAACACATTTTTATTTGGAAGTTCGATGGTCCTTATCTGTAACAAGTAAAATATAGTTGACAGTATACTCTATTTTTATAAATCTATTAATAAAACTGTTGACTATTCAGTTCTAAAAATAAATATCTAATAAAAAAATATGAAAATGAAAAGTGGTTTTATATATGACAAATTTAAAACTTCGACAAAAAACTGTGCTCCTATAATTAGTATTTTTTCCCACGATATTTTAGACTAGCCGTGGCTTAATTTTTTTTTTAATATTTTTTAGATGTCAAAATATTGTCTATTATTCCAAATAATTATATAATTGTTTTTTGCATTTTATAGTTGATAATTTAAGCAACTCGGTTATTTTTTAAGTCCAAATATGGTTTGTAATCTTATAAGAACTCTAATCTTATTAATAACGCATAGATGTTATTTCTAAACAACATATCTTACTATAAGAAAAATCATTTTTTATTTTGTTAGAGAAAATAAAAACATTTATTTATTCAAAATGGTTCGATGCCATCGGATAACGGATAACAAGACAAATGTGTAGGTTACACGGAATTGTGAGCAATAACCCATAAATCTGCGTAAGTGCTATTTGAGCCAAATCTGTGATTTTTTATTTCCAATTGAAATAGGACTCGTTTTTATTGCTTTTAGATACTTTTATAACAAAATTTAGCCTACTTTTATTATCATTATAGTTAAAAAACGTTTTTTCGTTGCAGTTTTTTATTTTTTTGGTGATTGTATTATTGGTGATGCTCAAAATAATATAGAGTTTAGGTAAAAATGTTAATTTTTACCTAAACTGCTTTCGAAAATAAAAGAGCTTAAAAATAAACAATATCGAAGATACTCTTACAGTGTCTACGAACAATGTACGGCATTTATCACTGTCTCGAAGATATTTTTTTTACAAGAAAATTCCGAGTTACTAATGTTTTTAAATATCTATTAACATGTATAGCCATGTTAAGCTAGAATAAATATATAGCGATACGGTGGCTCAATTGGTAGGGCGACGAAACGGTTTCTCAGAGGTCACGGGTTCGAATCCCTGCCCGTGTCGGTTTATTTTTCATTCTTTTTTTATATAAATTCCGAGTTACTATTTTAGAATTATTAAAAAGTAACTTAAAATATAGTTTTACCCTTTCTGAATGATTGAAGGTGTGATAGAGAAGTCACAACTCTTGATAGTGTTCTATATTTTTATTTAATCATTCGCAATGATAGACAAGTTTTATTAAATTTTGTTTTATGATAGCGATGGCCTAGATTTTATTGAAGTTCACGAAGAGATGTTCGTTAAATTTGTACCAAAGTATTTACATAATATAAATACTTGTATGTAATGTTGTAGGTCCAATATAGATTAGATCGGTTATTATTATTATTATTGTAAAAAACTTCATAAAGATCTTTAACATGGTGAATGAGATAGTTAAAACTTTGGTATAACTTGATGCATATATGTATATAAAATACATAGTAAAATGTAGATTCAGAGATAAGTCATATATATCTCTAACTCAGTCATTTGTCTTCAGCCTATAAACATCTATAAAATAGTCCAGATTACTGACCTTCTACAAAATTTATTAAAAATTACAATTGACAAACAAATCTTATTGCATTTATAAAATTTATTTAAATGCTGGTTAAGTATCAAGTTACTTAATGAAGCAGAATCCGTGACGTTTATTCAGTTATCTATAGGATAATAAAAACTTTCCAGGCAAAAAAGGACAATATTCAAGTTATTATAATGTTTTTTTTATCGTTAAGTGATATCGATATTATTTTATTTGAGTTATAAATATACCCATCACGAAGACAAACAAACCACAAAATAAATAAAATATTAAGATATTTTGACATCAATACAATAATCTTAAGCGAATCAAATCCAATTACCTACTTATGTTTTATGGGAATATTTCGTGAAACAGCATAAAGTAAAATATTTTGTTAGAAGAATTTGAATAATTACAAAATTTTCACCCCATTGTTTTGCAAACTTGAATTTAAGTGGCGAGAATATTAATATATAACCCATTTCGCAGGTCTGACAATCAAAGTTAATAAATAAAAACGAACATTATTTTTAATGGTACCATTGAGTATAATTAATATAACTTTTCCTATATTTCTGAGTCCACTTTAAGGGTTCACTAAAGCAATATTACAATTTTTGTTTTTTTTTCGATTTGTTTAGAGTTTTTTCGATTTTCGATTCGATTTCGATTTTTATACCATGACATCCTAAAAGTAATATTACTTCAATAATGTTTCGATAAGAAGTTTTGATGATGTCATCCTAATTTATTCGTTCTTTTACCATGTGTATAAATTTTGAAAAGTATAAAACTATTCGTTCATTTTCGTTGTTAAGCAAGAATAAAACAATATTATTTTATAATTACGAGTCGTAGTAATATTATTGTAATTTTGCAACAAAACTTCTTAAAACTATGATAGTTTTTAATAGTTCATGGTAGGTCTGCTAGGCCCAAAAGAATATAGCTAGAAACCATTGTTTTTAGTTTCAATTCAAATATCTGTCACAATGTCATTCCTCTGTCACAACAAGATAAAGTATCGTTTAGAAACAGTACTACGAATAACCTGAGTAAAAGCAATATTGTCAAACGAGATTTAGAGTGACAGTGTCAATGAAAATATAATAAATACATGAAAAAATAATCTATAAATATACAACTTGTATAAACAGTAAATAATCCTTATTATATATTTACACTCAACCCAACTAAAATTTTGCAAATTTTTTAATACTTAATTATATTTTTTAATATTAGGAAATTAGTAACGAAAAATTGAAAATAATGAAATAAGGATACGTTTCTGCGGCATTATTTACATTTTACATCAAAAAAAAAACAGTAAACTTATTACTGTTATAAAACAATATTATATTTACTGAAATGTGCACACAAATCATAGTAGCAAGAAGCTTGAATGGAGATAGGGTAATATATAGTTTCTTGGTAGATAAAACCAATAACGCATTTAAGGGCGGGCGGAAAAAGTTACTGAAAGCCAATAGTATAAAGCATTTTATGAAAATGAAATATCTCGACGGGGTTTTCAAAAGTATATTTTTATTACTTCAATATAAATCGTTATAATTAAAAAAAATAATATTAAAAGTATTCTGTTTGCATTTTAAAACCTTAAATTTATATAAATATAGAATGAAAAATAAAGCGTTACGGGCAGGGATTCGAACCCGCGACTACTAGGAAACCGTCTCGTCGCTCTACCAACTGAGCTACCGTATCGCTGTCCGTCTCGGTGAATTAAGCATTCCATATGTGATCGTTTCTATCGGGACGGTGGTGAAATCTATTAGGTTTCGAAAATCCTAACCAATGTTTCTAACTTTGCAGTATAGATAAACATTGAATAGATGCCACTACCGAAATGAATGTTTGAAAATATCTATAAACATGTATAGATATGTTAAGCTTACTTAAATTTATATAAATATAGAATGAATTAAAATCTTGTTTAAAATATGATATCTTTTTCACCTTAAAGTGTTACAGATAAAGTTTAAAGCGTTTATCAGAAAAGTTTAACCTTCATCTTAAAGTTACATCAAACTTTCAGCTTAAGGATAGAAAGCTTACAAATAGATTTTGAGATAAGTTAACTAGCGGACCGTATATTCGCCTGAGTTGAAAAGAAAGTAATCCGATGACAACATCACCTTCTCGGCCTTTTGTTAATATCTTTCATAAGCTAAATTATCTTGATTCCAATCCAATATATTTAGAAATTATACATCTTGAATAAGAGATACCTAGTGTGCTTAGAAAGTCTCGGCTAAGATTATTAACGTTTAAACAAAAGATAATATAATTAATAATATAATTTAATGTTGGTATTATAATAAAATTAATTAAATATTTATTTAAATACTACAGAATCTTATCAAAACCAAATGTCTCTGGGGGACAATAAATACTAAAAAGACTTAAAAATTCGGTGTTATATAAAAGTATATTTAAGTAATTTTCTAACTTATTATTTGTTAAAGGATGCGGATAATTATCTTCAATTTATTCCAAGGCGGATAACTAAAATACACTGTCCATTCTTATCATCATTCTTTGTTCCATTAGAGAGATGATGCCAGCCTAGCCTCATCTTATATAATATCAGGTTACTTCGCCGAAAATTTAATAAATGCTATAAAATGTTGTTATGCGTGAAATGGATTTTAATATTGGCTTTTATGATTTTCGTAATATTTTACCGCTAATAACATAAGGGTTGTAAAGAATAAGGTTTTGACCTTCCTAATAATAATGTCAAATATGAGATGAGATGAGATAAAAGTGATAGCGGTAATAATCGTTATCATTTAACAAGCTTAAGTAGTAGATGATTCTTGATGGGTGTAATTAAGGCGTTTCTTTTATAGGATGATTTCTTTCCGTAACAGTAGCATATAGATGAGCAAAAAAAGGTTCATTAGTTCAGTTAACTAGTACGCAATTATAACAATTAATGAGTGAATCATGAATTTATCAGTAATCATGAATATTAATAATTTTATAATATTCGTGATTTATCAAATCTAGATCGTAGAATTCAAGAATTTTTTGAGAGTAATTAAAGGGTTAAATATGTCGATTTAATAATTTTGTTTCATTTAGCTTGAGATGTACGATAACCCGTCTAAGTTTTTATTTACAAAACCAGAGAGAAGTTTCCGTTCCCACTCCACATACACCTGACCCACTTTATACACATTCTTCTTTAGGACGAGTGTTGCTTTTTCTAGTAAATTATGAGTGAAACTGCAAACTGTAAAGGAATTGCGACTTTGCATATTCAGTTTAGAAATACTCGGCAAATATCAAATTACACTGATATCAAAACCAAGTGAAATTATCGGAATGATTTACTATAAATAAGAATACAGTTAGAAGGATAAGAATTCCAAAAATAAATTAAAAACGTATGGGACAGTTAAGTAAACTATTATACCGACTCATGCAAAGCCCAGTATTATAAAATATAAACATATAAAAGTTACACTTAATAAAGTCCCAAAATATCCTTAGCTTATTAACATAGTCACATCAACACAACATACTCAAGTGTAAAACAGCTGAAGGTAACAGAATAAAAATACAAGAGCTTTTGTAAAATTCGAGTTGCTCGGTGGCACTTTGCAAACATTCAGAAAGTGTGTGATTCCAAAAACTTAGCAAATAACCAGTAACTGAGAATTTATGCATTTAATTTCGTTTGTACTGATTTTATTTTTTAATATTAAGAATTGTATACAAGTATTAAAAAATCTCACCTTATATTTGTTACATCATATTTATCTAGACGTATAAAGTTATGTTGATGTTATAAGTTTTACGCAAACCATAAATAAGTAATTTTGTTCAAAAAGTTTTGTAAATTTTGAAGAGTTAGTAGATGATAACAAATATGTTGAATATGTTTATTTTATATATGTTTAGAACAAGCAGATGAAATCCGGATAATTAATTGTACGTTATTAAATTTTTGGTTGTTCATTAAAATTCATAAATAATAATTAATACATTTGTTATCGTTCATAGTAAAAATTATTTCACGATAATATTTAATGTTACAGAGTTAGCAGAATAAGCGCTAACGTGTTAAGAACCGCTGAGGTGTGATTTATTGACTGTAGCCAGTATTCCAAACAGCCTGTGTTTGACTAATGTTAATCTAATGTGGTGATATTTTGCACTAGATCATAAAATAATTTGATAAATGATGTGTGAAGATGGCAAGAGCATGTTAAACATGACTTACATGTTTAGATTATGTAGTAACTTTAGACATTTCTAAACTTAGACAAATGGGTTTATACTTAATATATGGCATTATTCAGAATTACGAGTCCAAAATTTCAATTTTCGAATGTTGTCAAATGTCAGTTAAAGGCAATATTAATGTTTTGTTTATTATTAATTTGACTATAATCTAACCGGAAAGATACCGATGTAGCGTAAGTAAATATATTTGAATTAATGAAAAAATAGAGAGCATTTCCTTACTTTTCCCGTCACGTATTACGTCCTGAAGGTTTCAAATTGCATAATCTGAATGTCAGAGGTATTTTTTAATGGAATCGACGTTGTCATTTTCAATAAGGTATTTATCTTGTAACGTTAAGCCTCCTCACTTCAAACTAATGAAAGCTGATAAGTTTTTATTTCAAACGCAGACTCCGAGACTAATAAATGAAACTGTAGCTCTCTCAAGTGTCTATTTGAATGTTTCCGAACAACCCTGCATTTATTGGGGCTTCTTTAATAAAACGAAATTAATCAATATATTTGAATATTGATTCAACTATAGTCTAATGAAAACCTTAGATGAGATCACCCTCTTTTAAGCAACCTTTTGTTTATAGATACTTCAAAATAATCGAAAATAACAGGCTCAATCCTTCAACTGTTCATTTTAAGGGTAGCTTATTGAAAATGGTGACATTACATCACGTAGAATTAGAATCTAATGTTTCATAAGTTTCTACTTGAAATAGAAACTTTGACTTTTAAATTGTATAGTATGAGTCATATTTAAGCTTAAACCATCACTATTCGTACTTAATTCTATTTAATATACTATATTTTACACTGTATTTTTTGTGTTACCGTAATTTCATTAGGACTAATTACTTTTAAATACGTAAAACAACGCTTGGGCGTAGGTTGTGTTGACAATATTCAGCTAATTCTATAGATATATATTTCGCGTCGTATTAAAAGATCGTGTGACGCTTTTACAGTATGTCTGTTATTTTCATTATAGATTAGTAATTGATATAGTAAAAGCAATTTACACAGTATCAAATTTACTAATAATTTTGGAAATTCTTCTAAATTCTGACTAACAGAAAAATATATAGATTGAAAAGAGAGAACTTCTTTAATAAAAGTGGTTTGGATAAACTTATAATGTGTATATTTATTAAATAACATCAAAACTTTCTTATATCCCAATAGCAATTCCTACAAAAACTACTGATTTCTCTTAACAAACTCTTAACTTTTGTACGCAGGATGATGAGTAGATCTGGTTGGTAAGTTCTGTAAGTGAATTACTTACTTGTTGCCGTTTATTGAATAACTGTCCGAGTTTTTGCCACATGTAAGTCGAGTTGCAAAAGAAAGATAAAACACGATTATATCCAAACTTTATTAATACAAATAATGCCTCTAACGAAATAAAGTATTGCGAATATTTAATTATAATATTTTTATATATAACTATATTTTCCTAAAACATTTTTTTATTTGTTCTTATTTATGCTTTCATTTTCTAAGTTTGTTTAATTTATTATTATTAACTGTTGTTATAAAACATACCTTTCGCAAAAATGAGTATGTATAAAATATAATTCTGAAAATAAATCTTATGAAAACTGTAATTTATTTTAATATATTCCATGGCTTAAATTAAAAGTCATTCTTTAGAGAATGCTTAATTAATTACCAAATTAAGCTTAACGACCTTGTCATATTACGATAATCTTTAACGATTAAATTAAATTATATTATCAAGTAAATAAAAACAAAACTCCTACGTTGTAAAAGCATTTACATAAACAATTTATTGAAGTTGTGTGTTAGCAAGTCGTATTGAAGAAAACACATTTGAAAAACAGTCAAAATAAATAATGTCACTCACCTTGAGGTACTTCTAATAACTTTTCCAATCACATCACATATCATAAAGTATTTTAAAAGTAAACTACATATGTAAATGAAATATAAAATTATCTATATATTTTCAATTTAAATAAATCACTTAATAAAAAATAATTTATCAATAAACTTAAATCACTTAATTAATATAATAATAAAAAATATATATAATATAACTTTTTGTTTACTCTTCAAATCTGTCACTGTTATAAAAGAACTGTCATAAAAGACGTTAATATTTTTTTTTTTTAAAACGATTCGTACCGGCCGCGAATTTCAGGCGATGCTCGTAAGCGTAGCGTCAGCGTAACACTGTTCACCCGACGGTCTCCCATCGCGATTTGAGTTGGATACAAGGATACGCGCATACGACAAGTGAACATTTCAAATATTCTTATAGAATATTCTATATTATTTTTAAATCTTACCATTCACTAAGTGCTTATTATCACTGAATGGTCACATTTGTAACTTTTAAATGAAGATAAAAAAATAATTATGTAATGTAACATTCAAGTAATGGATTATTAGTAGTTTTGTTGTAAAATATATGTGGGTATTTTAAAATTTAGATTGAACAATTTGGTATTTTTCTCCCAAACTATGTTTATGTACATTTAGGTACGAGAATATTTACTTACCACCGAAAATCATTATTATTATGTGTAGGCTTAAAATAATAATATTTTTTGTTTTAATATAATAATTTAAATTTGAGTTTAATATTAAAGTTTACTTTGCATAAAAATAACCAACAGATAAAAACTCGATCAAAATGTTAACTTTTGAATAATAATGACACAATTACAACAGTGTACAACAAGTGTAAATATTTAAATTCCTGTAAGACAAAAACAAAATATATAACGTGAAGATAAGACTATTTTTAGTATATTATCTTCATCTTATCTTTTTATATAATAAAGATTATCTGATAAAACAACAGATACTCAAAACATATATACAACAACATAAACATAAAATGTGATAGGGTTATTTGAAAATAATACTAATTATATATA
The DNA here is from genome assembly GCA_959347405.1 of Napeogenes sylphis. Lineage (NCBI taxonomy): Eukaryota > Metazoa > Arthropoda > Insecta > Lepidoptera > Nymphalidae > Napeogenes > Napeogenes sylphis. Next base: position 18,933,791 of record OY365788.1, on the reverse strand, counting down.
AATTTCTTATAATAATAAAATGCCTTATTTAAGAATACACTTCTTATATAATAATAATTGTATTATAAAACATAACAACCGTTGTGATGACAGTAATAGCCGTAATTCAACCCCTCAAGGCATATAGACGCTTTTGCATAATATCGATGTTGAATATTCCAAAACAGTATTAGAAATTCGGTTACAATTTAGTTTGAAAATGATTGAATGACTAAGTTTGGTAACTATCTAGAACACATTATTTGATTAGGTCATCTTCTCAAATTGATATTATTAACCTTGGCTTATTCTCACGACTTTCTTTATTTTGTTTTTGGTCACAATAAACAAAAAATCTAATATACGGATAATTTTATAAGAAAATTCAAATGTTTATTATTATTGCGATATTACCTGTCTTTTCTAATAGAGTATGTTTTCAACGGCCGCGCCGGTACGAATAGTTTTTGAAAAAAAAAAAATTAACGAATTATATGGCAGTTTTTTAAAAGGAAAGTGACAGTCACATTTGAAGAGTAAAAAAAAGGTATATTTTTATTATTATTATTATATAATAAATTAAGTGCTTTAGTACGCAATGCTATGAAGACACTAAAGAGTCCTAAAAGCTAATCAAAGGTTTGATTCCATTGATACTGTTCTCGTCCTCATCCATATAACTTCCTTTAGACAATCCAGATCTCGAATTGTCTAGTCATTATCCTGAATACATATTTGGACTTTAGATATTTGGGCTTCAAAAATCTTTTTTTTAGGTGTTTCAGGTGACGCAATATGAAATGGGCACTTCAACCACATGGGTAACAAAAGGGTGATTTGCAGAGACCAGATAAGCTATCAAGGAACATCGTAAGTAGTTTCCTCTCAAAAGAGGGTTTATTATATAAATATTGAATATTTAGTAAACGCTTTATACGTTTCGAACTACCTTAATTCGAATCCCGAATGGGTTCGAAACTAGTCGGGCAAATTCCGATTAAAAATTACATGATTGTAGCTGGGTAAATATAAAGCTTTTTTTCTTTCTTACAAACCAATCATACCCGAGTTAAAAGTATTCATTACAGCTAAAATAAATGATATAGTGGGTGTGATGATACTCAGTCAACCTTATGTTATATTTTTTTACATTATTGTTCTTATACATTGAATAATGACGTATTTATTGTATAATTATAAAATTATATTGTTTTAATGCCACAGTAAAACTGATTACAATAAAATAATAAGCTAGATATAAGAGGAGAATAAGATGTTTCTGAATATATATCTAATCGTCTATCTGTTTGCCTGTTGTACGTCTATACGACTATCGGAAATAATTTTATTTATAAATAGGTATAATTTAATATATGGCTTTAGTATCAAAATAGTCATTGTGATGGTTGACTCCGGAAATCATGCTCAACAGCAAGTATCTAATCCAATTTTTTTTTGGTCTACCTATCCTACATATCCTCCTTCTACATTTATATCTAGTATTATTCTGGTTACATGGCATTTTTATCATAACATGCCACGAAAGCCTTTTAGTCCTCATTTCGTACATCACTGTCGCCACTTTTAAACTTTTTCTTATATAGTTGTTACGTATCTTATCCATTGTTATTAAACCACACATCCATATTAACATTGGCATATTTTCTGCTGCATGCAATTTCCTCTCATCCATCCCTTTGGTTTCTCAATACTCATAACTATACATCACTACAGGTCATATGACAGTTTTGTAAAACCGCAAGTTGTCTAAGTGCAGTTATCTATATATCTATATCTGTAATTACTTAATATATAGCTATAGTTATTTATCTGCAGTTATTGTCACATGAGTATTAAAACAAAATACAATATTACTTTACACCGATCTAACTTAAAACAAATTAAATCAACATCTTTATGACGTTAACCATGTCTAAAATAAAAAAAGGAACAATTAATTATCCAAAAACATAGAAGTTACTATCATTAATTTTCATATGGGGGAACACGCAACCATAGTTACAAATGGTTACTCCGATTACGCTATTAATAATAATATGTGCAATTTAGTAATATAATGTTTTCACGATCACTATTATGTATATATTTAGATAGTTTAATTATTTCAAAACTTAACTATGCCTTTATCCCTTAGACAGTAAAAAATATTTCTTATACAAAAATACGTGACTTTTGCATATATGTTGTAACTCATATTTAATATTTTATTTAAAAACTTAGATCTTCGTTATTCAACACTTTAGAATTATAGACTGAATAAAAAAAAAGTTTTGAGTTGTAGTCAAACATTGTCATTTTCTAATATTTATGTTTTTTTTCTGGTGAATATTCATTAATAAAGTTATTTTAGTTTAACGCTTTTTATTTTATTTGAAGTGCTTCCGTAATTTCAATGTTCTTGTGATTTTAATTAAATTTTGTTTTGATATAACAAACAGTCATTGTTCGTTGTGAAATAATGAATTGTCAAGGGGATAAGCTTTAGTCGTCGTCGTTTTCCTGTTTTGACCTAACATTAAATATCAATCTCTATTAAAAGATGTTCTAAAGTAAAATTAAGTAAAGCTTATTTTAATAGTACGCGGTAATATTATATGAAACACCGGGTAATATATATATATATATATACGTATATACGAAATATACATAATAATAATAACAGCCTTTATTCAGACATTTATTTGATACAATAATTTTTAGTACATTTTATAATTCTATAGCGGTTGCCCGCGGCTCTGCCCGCGTGTAGGTCGCTTTTCGCGTAATCTGTGGAAGCTACAATTATCCAGACCTATAATAGACTATTCTATATTATTTAGAATAGTCTATTATAGGTATAGGTATTTATTGGATAATAATAAAATAGTCTATTATAGTCTACGTTATTATAGTCTATAGCTTGCCAACGGTGAAAGAATTTTTGAAATCGGTCCAGTAGTTTCGGAGCCTATTCATTTCAAACATACAAAATAATAATCAAACCTTTCCTCTTTATAATATTAGTATAGAAGTATAGATTAAGTTGACGTCGACAACTTTAAACTTTAAAACTAAAAAGTTAAAAATAATGAAGATTTAATATTTATTATATACTACCTATTATTTATATGTCCTATTTACTAATAGGTTTGAAGTCAATGCCAAGCCTTGAACAAAAAAATATATTTAACCACTTAAATGAATACGAGCCAATGAATACAATAAAATGCCTAATTTAATGATTAAGATACGTAAATAAACATAATAAAATACAATTAAAACTTAATATTATAAGCAGCTCAATCAATACGAAGAATAGTGAAAAAAACCAAAATTATGAAAATATGTTCAACAGAATTCTTAAACTAAATGGACATGTGAGTTATGAAGTGCCCACTTCAAAAATTAAGATACGTAAATAAAGCTACAAAAGAAATCTTAATATAATTACTAACTGAATCGATACGATGAAAAACAATAAAATAAATAATTACGAAAATGTATTCAACCGAATTCCTATACTAAATGGCTTGGCACCGACTTCAAATCTATAAGTAAATAGGACATCTTCATTATTTTTTACTTTTTTGTTTTGAAATCAGTTTTTTTTATAGGTTATTTCTTTTCATTTCTTTTGATTTTGTTATTAATATTTCATGCATAATATTGTACTTTTGTTGAATGTTTAGGTGTTCGACAGTTGTTGGTTTCAGAGAATTCAGTTTTCTATTAAATGTGGTTGTTGAGATAGTGTCACCCGGACTGTGCGATTTTATTTTAAAGGGTCCGCTTGGATTTGAATGTAGTAGCCAGATGTGATCGAAGCCTTCTGTAATATAACTTTAGGTTTGCGATGTTGCTATAGTCATCGAACGATTTAGTTCTATTTTGGAAGAATATAGATTATATTCTTCCAAATCTCATTCTTATATCTTCCACCTTGGGATATCCAAGTCCATCTTCGAGATGTTCTTTTTTTGATTTAGCTGTTCAGTATTTTCAAGTTATTTTCAAAAACAACTCTATTAACTTTTGCCCATTTCTCGTTTGTTTGCCCTTGATGTGAGGACCGAGTATAATGTCTTCTCCCTTCCTTGGATGGCCCACTTGGGTGTAGAAGTCTCCCATCACTATGCAGTTTTTGTCAGTACGTTGTTTGATGGCGGTATTCAAGGAAAAATATAAGGTCTCCGTATCGTTAATTACAGATTGTTCTGTCGGTGCATATATTTGAACAATTGACCATGTTTCGTTTTTAGGATTATTACATTCAGTACCGCAATTCTTTCTCAAATGTCGACTATTTCCACGATACAGGCCTTGAGCTCCTTCTTTATTAGAAGACCTTCTCCTGTTCTCCCTGGGGTTTCTCCTATGTAATACATTAGGACTTGAGTATATTCTGCAATAGCCCCCCCGGTTCTTCTTTCTTCTGTCCTCAATGAAAGTGTGTTACATGTTGTTATGTAATGTACTGAGTAAAGAAAAAAATAAAAATCCTACGTTTTTTTAAACTGAGAATTGAACTCTGGAATTTTTCTTTTTGTTCCGGACAGACACTTCTGCAATTACACCACGGTGCTTCTTTAGCTCTGAACTTAAATGTCTTAGATATTATTAGAAAACAATATTCTTAGAAAACAATATACATACACAAAGATAAATATTTGATTACTTGTCTTGGTTATTTAACTCTTATGTTATGGTTGTATTTGTGTAGAAGGAATAAGGGTCAGGGAACAGAGTGCTGCCCTGTACTCCTGCCTGCCTGTACCCCTGCCCGGGGCTCCTGCTAGTACTGGGTGGTACGGCTCATGGAGGTGGCGTCGTCGATCCTCATGCTGAATGTCCTGTCATCTAGGAAGTCGATATGGTAATGAGTAATGTGGATTGTTTCTCCTAACGGTGATTTTTTTTGTAAGTACACAAAATTGTTATGAGTAAAACTGATGAAGTATATAATATAGTCCATAAATGTTACATTGATAGTATATAATATGTTTAAATAGTTATGCTTATGACGTTTTTCAAAATAGAATTGTATTATTTGGTTAATGTGTCGTTGATATCGAAACCGACATTCGTCAGTTTATTACTTCATTATAAATAACGCGATTTTCGCAGTTAGGTTTTTAGGATTCCCTGTCCATAGAGTAACAATTTTCGTCCGTCTGTCTCTTTCCAGGCTGTATATATCATGAACCGTGATAGCTAGACAATTAAAATTTTCTCAGATGATGTAATTCTATTGCTGCTATAAAAAAAAATGCTAAATACAAAATGAACTAAATCTAGACACGCGATTCCCATACAAGAAACGTATTTTTTTTTCTCGATATAATTAATAACAACTGGTAAAAATAAGTTAAACTATTAACATATTAATTTATTATATATTTACTTCAAGATAAATAAATAAAATTAAATCAAATGAATATTTGAGGTTGGCTTGCAAATACCTAACGTGTTTTTTTTTGCTTGATTTTAAATCAGCTACAGATAGATCCTTCAAATAATCATAGAATAATTAGTTATAAAATATCATGGGGCTGGCTCCCATACAGCAAACTTTTGTAACAGCAGAGTTTTTTTGCCGTATTTTATATGTTATTGTACGTAACCCTTCGTGCGCGATTCCGCCTCGCACTTTACTGGTTTTTTATTACAATTTTAATGTCACGAGATAGTAATAAAGTTCGCGCTACTTTTTGAAGCTATGCGGTCTTAAACATAAATAAATGTGATATAGATATTATATTACGTCGTTGCTATTATTATTATTTGTATTAATATTGAAAGCTGACGCAAATAAAAACCTTTGATTATTATTGTACTTATAAAAAAATACGGGTTTTAATTAAACATGTTGCATTTTTAATCTGAAAACGTTATTGCTGCAAATTTTAAGCTTATTTTTTATAACTATTATATCAGAAAATGTGTTCTATAAGAGTTTCAATTGAAATAAATTACGTATAAAAATTGTGATTTGGAGCTGAATCTAAAAATTGAATTTGATTATTATATTATGATGACTTATCAATAAAAGTAAACTGTGTTTCAACGCACTATTTAAAAAAAGTTATTTTAAAATGAAATGATTCTCCAAATTAAATGTTCTTAATTCAATAATAATAATAATATTAGGACAAATTACACACATTGATCTAACCCCTAAGTAAGCAAATTATTTGCTTGTGTTAAGGGTGTTAGACAACGATACAAATACATACATAGAAATACACATATAAATACTGAGAATATATTTAATAAACGACCAAACCCAGAAACACAGACATCTATGCTCATTACACGTTAGGCGTTTGCGCTAACCACTCGACCAATGCAACGGGGCTATTAAGATTTAAGAACTAGTTTACTTTGCAAATTGTATTGTATATTGTGTTATTATTATTATTCATAAATATAAACAATACATTTAATTAATTAGTGTAATGTAATGGTAAAGAAAAAAAAGGTATTTATTAAGCGACAATAAAGTAATCTTAGCAAGTGTAAAGGTATTGAAGCTGAGTTATGAATGTGAAATAATTTCAAAATACAGTTTCTTTTGGAACTTAATTACTTAAGAACGTGTTTTGCTAATAATTTGAATGTTAATTAGTACTAATTAGTTAATAAGGTAATTTGAATAACATTGAAATGAAAAATAAATGAATGTGTTTATAATTTCAAAATACAGTTTCTTTTATGTAAATTATAAAAGATAGTATAGAACTTACTTTGCTGCCTACTTAATAAACAAAACTGTTCAAATATTAATAACTTCATTAATTAGTGCGACTTTGTTTGTGATATACTGCTAATATTTCATTATTTTTACTATATTAAGTCTTTATGCAAAAAATTATACTAACATGTTTTATACAAAAAATAAAACAATTCGCAATAAATCCGAAAGCTGAAACAATTTTTTTTATGCCATAATATCAAGGGTTTTAGGGGTGGTTTGAGCCCAAAAAGCGAAAGTTTTTTGAGAAATGGAGTTATATACAAACATATATAACTCCATTTCATATTTTAATATATAGCCTTGGATCCGTCGATATGGAAATAAGACTTAAGTACACTAAATTTTGAGTTGCTGGAATATGTATCTAGTGTTGAATGTGTCACTGTATAACTCTTTAGTTAGTATTCAGAAAATAGGTTTTATAAATATTAAAAGAATTTACTTACTAGCAGTTAATTATAAACTTATTTTTAAAATACCAGAATTCTCTATGTATATTAAACCTAGATAACGTTGAATAGGAAATAGGTGAATTATTTTTCCATTTCTAAGGCATAAATAAGAACAGAATAATAATGTCTCGGTGAATAATGCAGTCGATTTAAAATCTCTCTGCCTCAAAGAACGTTGATGCTACCACAATGCAATGTTATTTTCTACGAAGAATAGCTTATTTCATAGTATAAAGAAATGATCGAATAGTGGGTAAAAAATAAATTTGTTTTTTAATAAAACTACAAAAAACGCGAAGAGAAAGAAAAAACTCTATGAAATAGAATAAAAATAAATCTCACTAATTGTCGCTCTTTCTCTCTTTCGTATAGTAATACTATACGATACGACACACGGTGAGAGTACCGTCTATCAGACACATTTGTGTTTACCAACCTGTTTGTATTAGTTTAAAAAAAGTCTGTTAAATAGGAATCTTGAAAACTATGTTAGTCCTTTTGTACAGTTGATAATTTCCATTTTTCCACAAAAACATTATTATTATTTTTTTTTAATTTTTCACTCATCTCAAACAAGGCTTCTACAAGGCAAAGTTCCTGTATTCTATGACCATCTTGGTATAATACTCTAGTTGGATATATGTTGATAGCTCTACATCATTTATCCAAAAAGTGCATAAAAACAGACATTCCTTCTGCCAAATCTATTGCAATACATCAAAAGGGATTTAACACATGGGATCAGCGCAAATACATATTTTTGCACCAACCATCAGACCACCACCTATCAGATCACTATAATATATTAACAAATCGATTTGCAGTCCCAGAAACATGTGGTTCAAATAAACTTAATAATTTACTTAATAATGATGTAGATTTCACATTTTTATAATATAAGAAATAGTAAACAAATATGAAAAAAAAAAATAAGGAAAAAGTGTATTTCTTTTTTTGATGTCCTACTTTATTTTATTTAAATTTGTAGTTACCAAGACATAAAGCAATAGCAAAAGCTAACTAATAGAAGAACATACTCTCTAGAGATATTATGACTATCTATGTTAAAGTTGTTGCCACAGAAGGACTGAAACCGTGTGAAGTGTCGAAGTGGTCAAACTTTATACCAATTAAACTTAAGAAACATTTACATTACGAAAAACATTTCTAAAACAATGTTAATAAATATTGCAATTAATTTACCAAAAAACACACCAATTGCTATAATTACTATTCACATGAGAACACGCAACCATTCTTTGTTTACAAAAGCTAGCATCATGACACCATCAATATTCCCATGTGCTATAGAACCGATAGGGATATATATTTTTCAATTACTTATACGAATTAGGTAATGAAAGTTAAAAAACAATTGATATTAAAATTAATTATAAAAAATAACTATCTAACCTCTTATATTATTCTATCAATAATATCTTAAATTATTACATGAAATAATAATTTCATGAAAAGGAATGTAGATTTTGAAATTAGAAATGTTTTGAATTTAGAATGATATAAATATTAAAATTAATGAAAAAGTACTATGGTTTTGTTTACTTTACTATATGTTTTGTTTATTCTAAATAATAACCTATCCAAGTGTATTAATATTTGTTTCATTATAAAGCGGCTCCATAATATCAGAGTTCTTGTGATTATAATTAAATTTTGTAGAGCTATAACAAACAGTCATTGTTCGTTCAGACACAACGGATTATTATAACAATAGAAAAACTCAATATAAACGTCTTAGTTTATCACAAAAATGTTAATTGCTATCCTGGAAAAATTCTAGATATTTGATTATTAATACACGTATGGATTTATAAATGTATAAGTGAAATTTTCCCAAAAAAAATGCAGTAATTTTATTTAGTAGTAGTTATAATAACTTAGATAATTTAATGCTGCTTTTCTGTAAGTCGTTTACATTAGGTAGCATGTAAAGAAATAAAAATATAATTTTATTCTTTGCGTGCGTCTTTCCTTATCTAACTTTTTATCTTTCTAAAAGCTATGGAAATTATATAAAGAAAAACATGAAATAATAGTCATGCTTTTGTTTTGTGGTAATCTAAATCTTGATCTCTTAATTGATTTGAATTTACTTTGATCTAAGTTACTTATATAATGAAGCTAGTAATGTTACTCCGTATCAGTTCCCTGTATAGAATATATTTTAACTAATTGTTTTATACACTAGTCCTCTCTAATTCGAATATATAGGTCAATTGGTATCTTTAGATTATTTTAATAAAGCTTAAATCCTATCAAATTTTTAATAGCATAGAAACTAGTTTTTTTTTAATTTATATAAAAATAAACCGATGCGGGCAGGGATTTGAACCCGCGACTACTGGGAAACCGTCTCGTCGCTCTACCAACTGAGCTAATGTATCGCTATTAGAAGTTTTTGAAATTCGATTATGATTTTTCAAAATGTTACTTTAATTCAATAGATCCTGACTGAGTATTCCAATCTAGTAAAACAAAATTTAAGAATAATTAAATGCACAAAAGCTACATATGACTGTGTGGTAAATGATTGACGATGTAGCTGTAATTAGTGGTATGACAAATGAAATAAGTAAAAGTACAAGGGTCAATTGGGTTAGGACTTTGTGCTGCTAACTGCTTTCATATTACGCCAGGAATATTGAGCACTTCTAATAAATAAATATTAACTCAGTAAGAGAGTCAAGGCTTTGATACTAATTGGAAAAGGTAAAGCAGCCGTCTTATTACTAGTTCGAACTTACTTTCAACAGATTAAATTGTTGTCATTATTACGTTAACGATAGCGTTGAAATTGTTAACATTTAATCGTAGAATATTTTACTGTATTCTTAAAATGTATTTTAACTCATAAAGGCCACACATTATTAAGGCTTATTAAATAACACAAAAGCTCCTATGTATATGATACAGTAGTAGTAGTAGGGTAGTGGCTCCTTTCTCATTTTACTATAATTGGTTTAGGGCTATGTATAAAACAATTATAAAGCTGATGAAGTGTAAACTTAAATAAACATAGATTTCTTTCTTTGAAAATATCTTTAAACATGTTAGCTGTTCGTCTCGGTGAATTAAGCATTGTATATGTGATCGTCTTTATCGGACGATTTATAAGACGATCACATATAGAATGCTTAATTCACCGAGACGGACAGCGATACGGTAGCTCAGTTGGTAGAGCGACGGACGGTTGTCCAGTAGTCGTGGGTTCGAATCCCTGCCCGTATCGGTTTATTTTTCATTCTATATTTATATAAATTTAAATAGATTTCTTTATTAAATTTTATAACGTTCTATGTAAGATAATGTATGTGGAAATGAGGTGGAACTCGTAGTGGAACTCGTCGTATATTAATTCAAGTGTCAATAAGTTCGGTGTCCCTGAATAGTCTAGTTATTGATGGACCGCTGTCACACCCTTATCTCTATCACCAAGTCGATTTTACGTGTTACATTACTTATAAATAACTCACAAGCCTTTTATTTTAAATATAATAATAACTTAATTCATTTTTAATCATTTTTGCTTAATTCTGTTTAAAATAAAACGTTCATTAGTTTTTCTTTTCAATAGCATAAACAAGAATAGAAAAATTATGAAATAATTTATAAACTCCTCACAGCAAAGAATATGAATGCTGCTTCTAAAGCACTACTAACGTTGAACTGTTATTTTTCTAAGAAGAACTCTTATAGTAGCAAATAGATAATACACTGTATGGCCAATATTATTTTATTATATTTTTTGTTATGTTACTTGATGTCTATTTGAATGATTATGAAAATTGTTGTAATAATATATATAATATGTCTGTTAGTATAAAGAACTTTTAAAAGAAGAGCCTCAAGAAATATTATTAATAATATATTATAAGTTCATATATTAAATGCCCATATAATCAATATTTATATTCTATATTATTCTTATATAATATATAGTAATATTCCCGTTTATATAATGTTAAACCAGCTGGTTTTAAGAATATTTATTTTGTCTATATCATGATCTTATGTCAAGAGACAAAAACGTGACTTCTGTATTTAATTTAATTTTAATAAACTTATGATGTAAAACAATATACTTAAATAGATTTATATTCAAATTTGATTATATTCTTGTCTTGCTCAATGTAAGATATCTATACAATATGTCAAAAAGAAGAAGTTTTTTAGATATTTAATAAAACAAAAGAAAGGGCTTCTTGATGTTCTCATGCATAGGTTATCTCAGTATTCCATTTGTATTCTGACAGATTTTCAAGTACACAAATTTAAATAATCCAATTTTATGCTTTGTATTGCAGTTGCTGCTAAAACATTACCTTGTGAGATCAACAAATTTAGTAGATGTATTTTCATTGTATTTACTCATGATATTTAAAAGACGCAACATATTTTAATACTATAATAAAAAAATTGCAACAAATGTGTTGTCAAAATGATTCTTGGATTTATCCTCACCCTAACAAGAAAAGTCATGAAAGTGTTATTAGTTTATATATTTTCGCTTCAAATATATTTTAATTAAGGAAGATATTAAATATAAAATTGTGAAATGCTATAATATGACTCATATATCCGTTGATAGTTCAAAATCAAAAGAAATGTTGATAACATTTGCATAAAAAGTTAAAAATTCTTTTAAGGACTAAAAAGAGTTCTTACTGAAAAGTATTTTTCTGATATTACTTTTACGATTACTTTTCTTGTTAGAATTCTATATATTAACGATAATTATTTGAAAATATCTGTAAACATGTATAGCCACGTGAAGCTTATTAAAATGTTAATAAATATAGACTGAATTTTTATTTATATTCATAGTTATTTATATTCATATGAATTTTATATTTTATCATTCTATAATTTAAATAATCTTAACATCGCTACACGTTTATAGATATTTTTACCCATTAATTTCGACTGTGGCATCTTTTCTATGTTTATCTATATTGCAGAATTTAGAAACATTAGGAGCCTAATAGATGTCACAACTGTCTCGATGCAGATGATCAGATAGAGAATGCTTAATTCACAGACGCGGGTAGTGTTATAGTAGCTCAATTGGTAGAACAACGGGACGGTTTCCCAGAGGTCGCGGGTTCAAACCCTGCACGTATCAGTTTATTTCTCATGCTATAGTAAAATAAAATATACGATAATTTATGACTAAATCTTTAAAAAAAATACATGACATTTATGAGAAGATAAAGTTAAAAATTATGAATCGAATAATAACATTTAATAGCATTATCAAAAGCAAATATCAAACGTTTTAATTAGAAGAAGTTTTTATTTCATACAGTATATTAAAGCTTTTTATTAAAAATCCAAGAATATCAGTTTAATACAATGTTAACTACAGTAATACTTAATAATATTAAAACCAACAGTCATTTTCCCAAGTGAGTCGCTAGTTTTACTCAAAGTTAAAGAATGAAATCTCTAATTTCTTATTCATAACATTGTCCTATAAATATATTTATTAAAAAATCCAAAGTAATATCTAAAATACTAAGTACGGTAAAAACATTTATTAAACATGATATTACTGTAACAATAAAACCTTATGTGCAAGATATTTTAAATAATATATAATAAAAAAATGTAAAGATAGTGTTCAAAAAATGTCTGTTCATAGCAGTATAATGTTAAAAGTAAAAGCTTTTCTTATAAAAGCCTTCAATAAAAGAAAATTTAAAGTAAAATATATTTTTTAAAGTTATAATTAGTGTCATAAACTTAAGTTAATTCAAATTTAGAATATCTTTTTGCAAGTTCCGATATTTAACGTCGGGAAAATCGGAAAATGGTAACTATAGCTTACCTTTGACACAAACCATTGTTTTTGAGCAAACAATGACTGTTTATTATAGCTTAACAGAATTTAATTATAAACACAAGAGCTTTGATATTAGGAAAGCATTTTAAATAAAATAATTTACTGTATACGATAGCATTGTTTATAAAAAGTTTGTACATTATATTTTTAAGATATTGTTTTTAAGAACAATCTTCTTATTATTATAACCAGTGGTAAAACTTAAGAAAAATAATTAATAATTTATGAAAGTTAAAGATTTATTTTGAAAGTTAGTTATTATATTGTTTGATAAAATAAACCCTTCTCTAAACGTTATGATTTTACCAAATTTGGGATATCATTTTCAAACTGAATTGTAAATGAATTTCAAATTTTAATATTGAATATTAAATTTCGAGATGATGTTAAAGCGTCTATATGACTTGCGGGGTCGATTTACGAACATTATTCTCAGCATAACGACTGTTCTAGCTTTATTATATTTATAAAATTATTGTAGATACAACTATTTTTTAACTTTATAAGAACTTTTTAAGATAAACAATAAGTATTTACTTGCAAACTACTCTTAACAGATTAAAATATAATTTTTTCAACATTTTTTTCTTGTCGGTTTTGTTACAGACTCGACAAAACTATACCCTTATAAAATTAAGAATATTTAAAGCTGCTGCAAAAAAAAAATATTAAGCAGGTTAAATTAAGTAAGAATATTATTTTACAAGATTATACTAAAAAAAGATGATGTGGTTAAAATCAAATTTAGCCATTCGATTATTTTAGACGGCAAGTTGAACCTAAGCTGAATAAACTTTTTATCGATTCGACAACAGGTGTGAACATGATAGACATGTAAACTCAAAATCAAATTAACTTCAAAACTGATATACAAACTGTTTTTGTTCTGATACTAAATGTGCTTTACTTTTTTTTAACTCCAATTAAATATTCTCGTACGTAAACGTTAAAAAGGTAACGTGAACGTTAGAATGTATAAATTTTAAACCGACAACTATATTCTATACTCTGCTTTAAATTTTAACTGTATTGGATGATATCTCTTATTGATGACATTTTATTTCATTTCAAGGTAATCAATCATGCGATGAAAAGTAGGGAGTTCAAAAAAGAGCAAGTAGTAGACGTGTTCCGGCACGTTGCTCGATGAAGCCGTTTATGGGAAATGGGTTTGAACAGCTGCGGTACGTTGGCAAACCGGTTGACGTCGAGTTGGTGTTTGTTTTGTCGGGTGTCTAGTCGAGGAGGGTAGCGGGATCCGAAGCGACGGCTTTCCGCTGGCCGCCCGCAGATAGTTGGGGGCCCAATTAGTGGGTTAGCCACCCACGAAAGGCTGCCCCGCCAGCTGCGAAAAATCCCAGGGTGGCTCCATCGTGCTGGTTGGCGACCAGGCGAGGAGGCCCGATGGCGATCCCTGGGGGGGTTCAGGCGTCCCCGCAGTCTCCAGACTAGCCTCCCAGTGGCAAGACATCACCAATTTCGACGTCGGGTTCGATACGTACCGCCTCGTTCAACTGCCATTTCCCATCCCTATTCACTTTTATTTATTTTATTTTATGAAAAAGGTAAAAAGAAGAAACAAGTTGACACAGCGGTTGCACTCCTCCTCATACAAAGTGCACCTGACTAATATAAGGGGTTTGCACTCAAATCTTTTAGCTGTCCACCACCACCTGGAGACAGAGCAGCCGCACTTGCTCTTTTTGACGGAGACGCAGATACAATGTCCTTTGAGCGCTACATACTTGGATTATCCCGGTTACTCGTTGGAGCACAACTTTCGCTCACGGGCCGGAGTCAGTATGTACGCGCGGAACGACCTCTGTATTCAGCGTCTCCGTCACCTTGAAGACCCCACTTTTTCTTCCCTATGGGTTTTAGTGGACACAGGAAACGAAAAATCCTGTATTCCTGTGTCTACCGTTCGCACAGCGGTGACCAGGAGACAACTCGTTTATTTGAGTATCTTAGTGAGGCTGCAGATATGGCTCTGTATCAGTACCCTTCGGCGCAGCTCGTCTTTCTGGGGGACTTTAATGCCTGTCATCAGGACTGGCTGTTCCCGTACCAGAAGACCGACCATGCTGGAAGAGAAGCGCGGAAATTT
Source organism: Napeogenes sylphis (assembly GCA_959347405.1). Classification (NCBI taxonomy): domain Eukaryota; kingdom Metazoa; phylum Arthropoda; class Insecta; order Lepidoptera; family Nymphalidae; genus Napeogenes; species Napeogenes sylphis. The sequence continues at coordinate 18,918,636 of OY365788.1, read as the reverse complement.
GCGTTGTCCTTGGACCTCTTTCAGCTGGTGAAGCAAGCGACAAGGGTACCAGATGTGGTAGGCCATACAGCCAATTGCCTGGACCTTCTGCTGACAACTGATCCGGACAGGTATCGTGTAGAAGTCACCTCCCCCTTGGGAACCTCCGATCACTGTCTGGTGAAATCTGTGTTTACATATTCCCCACCAGCTTTCGAACCTCATGGTGTTAGGCGAGTATGGAAATACAAGTCAGCAGATTGGGATGAGATGCGACACTTTTTTGCGTCTTATCCTTGGCGGCAGGTCTGCTTCTCTTCTTTGGATCCGTCGAGTTGCGCGGATGCTATAACCGATGTGGTGCATCAGGCAATGGAGTATTTTATTCCTTTAGCTGACGTACCCATCGGTGGCAAAGCTCGCCCATGGTTTAATGCCGAATGTGGTCATGCTCAAGACCGAAAACATTCGGCATATCTCATTTGGGCTGATGCTCGAACCCGCAAAACTCCGGATGTAAGTTTGAAGAAGAGAGCCTTTAACCAAGCTGCCAAGTCCTACAAGAAGGCATTGCGGAAGGCTCGTCTTGATCGGATCGTTAAGAATGGCGAAAAGCTCTCTGTCAGACCAACTGGCAGTCGAGCTTTCTGGTCTCTTGCCAAAGCGATCGAGTCGAACTTCTGCCAACCCTCACTGCCTGCTCTGCTGAAGCCTGATGGATCCCTGGCCCACACTGCAACAGAGAAAGCGAATGTATTTGCTTCTCTGTTTGCTGAGAATTCGCATCTAGACACTGGCAATGCTTCTCCAGCACATCTTCCTCACTGCGGTATTTCGATGCCTGAAATCCGCATCACTAACAAAGAGGTATGGAGAACATTGTGTCGTTTAGATGTGAATAAAGCCAGTGGTCCTGATGATATACCAGCCATTCTGCTCAAGACATGCGCAGCTGAGTTGTCTCCTATACTGACACGTCTGTATCGCCTCTCTTTCATGACTGGAATAGTGCCGAAATCCTGGAAGCTTGCTAATGTGCAACCCGTGCCCAAAAAAGGCAGCCGTGCCGACCCTGTCAATTACAGACCGATTTCAATCACCTCCATACTCTGTAAGATTATAAAGCGTGTATTGAACTCGCGCCTACTAGCATACCTAGAAGGTAACGATCTCCTCAGTGACCGACAGTACGGGTTTCGCCGTAATAGGTCTACTGGGGACCTCCTAGTGTATGCTACTCACATTTTAGGCGAGGCCATCGAGAAGAACGGAGAAGCGGTCGCCGTCTCTCTGGACGTCTCGAGGGCATTTGACAGGGTCTGGCATGCGAGCCTTATATGCAAGCTTTCAGCGTACGGTATATCTCCTGGTCTGATCGGCTGGGTAACGGACTTTCTGAGCCACAGATCTCTCCGAGTAGTTGTCGACGGATGTTCCTCGGAACCCTTGACAATAAATGCCGGAGTGCCTCAGGGGTCCGTTCTTTCTGCAACTCTGTTTCTGCTGCACATTAATGATCTGTTGAAGCCCGGTATCTTTGGGTATGCAGACGACAGCACAGTTGTAGAAAGATATCTGCCGAGTTATTAGATTTCTCTTACCGCAAAGAATCGCCAACGACAGTCGTTCTATTCTTTAAAGCACTTTATGACACTGTTCACAAATATACTAAACTGTTTACCATTTAAACTCTTATCACTGTTACACAACTTAGTCTCTCGATCACACACTCAGCGGTTTATTATAACTGTTACACTTTATCACAATAGTACCACCCCACAACTTGTACTCCCAATTTCACACAATGCCTTCTCTTAACCGAGCTGCGATTTATATACTTCTTATTTATTTTATCAATTAAACTTCTATACAGAGACTCAATTGTTTTAGTCAAATCAACAACTTATATCTTTGTTTTTAGTCAAAACCAAACTACTACATGTATAAAAGCCAACAGAGTAGTACTCGGGCTAGTCGAGATCAAGTACAGTCTGAAAGAGAAGCCATGGTGCAACGTTTGAATGACAAACTTCAAGCAGTCTCCGCATGGAGCAATGCCAATCTTGTCGAGTTCAACGCCACCAAAACGCAGACGTGTCTATTCACCTCCAAAAGGAGCCCTTTCACCTTGGCTCCTACTTTCCAGAATGTATCCTTGGAATACAGTGACCGGCTTCAGTTGTTAGGCTTAGAGATTTCCTCGAACCTCAACTTTGGTCGGTTCATTGAGTCCAGAGCAAGAGCAGCAGCAGCAAAGCTTGCCGTTCTTGCGAAGGTTCGGCAGTACTTCACACCGGGACAGCTTCTTGTTTTATACAAAGCACAGATCCGGTCGTGTGTAGAGTACTGTGGACACATATTTGCTGGTGCCGCAAAGTCTCATCTTGCGGTTCTGGACTCAATTGAGAGGCGAGCAAAGAGGCTCATAGGCGATCCCGAATTGGTCGAAGCCGACCTCCAAAGCCTTGAACACAGGCGTAAAATTGCTAGCCTCTCAGTATTCTATAGGATACATTTTGGTGAGTGTGCGCAGGAATTACACGAGTTAATTCCCCCGTCCCCCTTCCATCACCGGACGTCCCGACGCACGGCAGGTATCCATCCTTTTGTTGTGGACATTCCACCTGTCCGAACGAAGCGCTTTGCTTCCTCATTTTTAGTGCGTACAGCAAAGGACTGGAACAATTTGCCTGCGTCGGTATTTCCGGCCAAATATAATGTGGGTGTCTTCAAGAGAAGAGTGAATAGGTTGCTAGGGCAATGCGACTTACCATCTAAGACTACATTCCACTTACCATCAGGTGGAATGTAGTCAAGCATTGCCCTAGATCATATAAAAAAAAAAAAAAAAAAAGTAGAATTTTAGACCTACACTCCAGTGTTTCATATTTGAGTTAAATATTTATTTATTAATTTTATTTATTTATTTATTTGGGAAACAAGCAACATAATTAATAAAAAATACATAATATCAATCAAGTTTCACCTATTATAAAAAAAAAACAAATATAAAATGAACTTAATAATTAAAAATAAAAATAATATCGTAAAATCACCAATTAAAGCATAAGTTGCAAGTAAAAATAAAATATTTGTATATATAGTCCAAGTCGTTTACAAATTTGACATAAATAAAGCTGCTCTTTTGCAATGTGTATTAGGAGATTTTTAACACCTTCCATGATCGTTATATCTCACACGCGGTCACTCTAGCCGTTGCCCTTGTATGTATATATATATTCTTCTACGCTAAAAAACTGTACAATAATAATACAACAGGTATCTATAGATAAGGAATATATTCCTTTATATTTCAACATGTTACAAGTAGTCTTAAAAACGTTCAATCATAAAATATATACAAAATATCACAGACAAATATGTAATATATTTTTAATTGAGTATTAACAAATCTTTAAGCAGTTTAAATTTAACTTTATCAGTTATAATACCTTAATATTTCCCATAAATTATACACAGAAGTACACCAACATTACAACACAACAACAATACAACAACATACAACAGAAATTAAATTTCTACGTCGAAGCTTTTATATCAAACACAATATTCTCCTAGTTAGTTGACTTGACAAGGCCACTTAACTATCTATATGTTATCGAATGAAATGTATCGACACAATGTCATGTATTATGATTTTAACCTAGAATTCGAAATACTTTCATAAATAGTCTATGATTTCAGATAGTTTTTACTATGCCTTTGTTTTCAATGTTTTGCAAATCCAAATAAATCTTTTTTTGAATTTCACTTCCCTATTTTTATAACCTCTTGACGCACAATCAAAAGTACCTGCTTTTTACATTATTAAAATGCCTCTTAATTAAGTTCAGTGTAAGTAATTCCAAATGAAATCTATAAAGATATCATACTACTTCCATTCCATTGTTGGCTATGCATATCTAAAACTCTCAATTCTCACTCTTCACCTTCTATGCAAACTACTATCTTTTATAGTCTTTGATCCTAAATTTCTCTCCCTACAAGCTACATCAGGATTCAACTCGAATATTAAAATCCTTTTTCCACACTACAAGCACACAATTAATTCTTTTTCTATATAAAAATGTAAAACATTATAGTACAATTATTAATATTCTAAACATACCATGAGAATACTTGATGCTTATGAATTGTATATAATATAAAAGATATAATAATAAGGTATAAGGAGTCAACAAAGTGTCTGTTAATGACAAGTAAAATGTTTATTTATCTATATAAACATAGAAATCCAACATCAATTCTTTAATGTACCGAATGCCCAAATATAAAACTAAAATATACACTTTTTAGACCACTCACTGTATATTATAGTTCAGATCATTATTATAACACTCCGAAAGATAAAACTAAAATAGCTTTCGAACTTACAATACTGAGATATCTCATACATATAATGTTAATTATTTATTACTACTATTTCAATTATTTTTATTTTTTTAATGGTTTAAATGAATGAAAACGTATTTAAATCCAATCGAAAAGAAAGCAATATACATATAGATAAAACCTTTAATTTGGTATTCTGATAAAAACACATAAATCATAAAGAAGGAAATAAATTTGAATAACTTTACTTCAACAAATAAACAAAACATTAAACATACACTAATTATATATGGTCGCAGCGGAGGGTGCAAAAGAAAATAAGACATATTTAAAATTAATTTATTTTAAAATTAAATTACATTCTATATGATTTTTAAACTGCGCCGAGGTAGGTCGCAATCCGAATAAATTAAATGATCATAATATTCGTTTCCATACTTTGGTAGCGTCAGCATTATAGGCTGGTAACATTACATGAACTTGATTCTCATGACCTAAATTGTAAATTGTTACAAGCCGGAACGCTAGTATGTAATTCACATCTAAATAAGGATCCAAAATACAAATTATAAAGACATCTTCAAACAAACATTATTTATTTGTTTTGTAAAATTTCGATTGTTTATCTTGTTCTACACATGATTGATTTAGAAGTAGTGAACAAATAAAAGTTTAATAATAACCATAGTTTTTGTAACACTTGCCTTTTATTGTAGCCATAGTTTCTGTAACATTTGCCTCTTTTCTGTAACACACGTTATATTTCATACTTTAAGAGATAGTTACATAACTGATTGCTATAAATAATGATGATAGTATATATAATGATTATATTTAACAATTTCACAAATGTTATGAATTTGATCTTAGCAAACTGGTTATATATTTACGTCTAACGAATCGGGTTATGGGTACACGACCTAGTTATTGCAAGTCATTTGGTAAATTAGCTGGTAGTTATTGGGGTTAATGGGAGTAGATGATGATTTATTTTCATGTTAACAAGGTTCTGTATATTTTAAAAGTAAATATCTTTCTTGAATGAATTGAATTTGAAAGAATGCATTCTCATTGATCACAGTTACTGGTTATATAAAAGTTACTAATAAGTATAATGGTATTAATTATAAATAACTATAAAGGAAATTCCAATCGCATCTGAATATTCGTTTTGAATAATTATACCATACATATATATATTAAAATAACCTTTTTCATATAGAATTAAGAAACTCTTACAATATCCCCAAATTAATAGTATTATAAGTATAAAACAAATATTTATTAACACAGACATCTGAACGATAATTTAGTAAAAAAACAATAATTAAAAAAAAAAACCGTTTTAATTCGTTACAAATAAATCTAGATTAAGAAATGTGTATGATCGCTGACATTTTAATTTCAAGATACTAAAATACTATTTCGATGCTTTAAATCATTAGCGAATAATGAAGTTGTATTTTTTTAGTGATTCTATAATATAGGTTTTAATTTGACTATACAGTTTAATTAATTTATACATAAATGTTCCTTTTTGATAGATTGATGTTATTAACAATAATACTAGGTTGACAGCCATTTTGACTGATTGTCAAGCGAGTGAGGGCACAATTTTAATTCTCGAATTTAAATATTTATTTACTTTTTGACAGTATAATATAAAGTGTCACTCTCGAATCGATTCTTCTGCTCGACTAATGTAAACAAAAAGCGCGTGCCAGCTTAACTCAATGTAAACCACTGAAAATCATTATTGGTAGATGATTCCTCAAGGACATTATTTATCACCAATTTTTTTACTTATAAACACTCACCAGAACTACAGCAATCGATTAAAAAAGTTACTCAAATCGCTTCAATAATTACAGAGCAGATCGATGACATGAAATTTGATACAATATTATATTTAAATATATTAGGTAAAAAAATATTATCCTCATTATTCATTGTAACTACCTACCTGTTACCACACTTAACTTTAATAGCCTAAATCAATAATGTGCAAATAAACCATTTTTATATATTAAAACATACATGTTTTAATTAGAATTTTGACAGCTGTACATTTCTTTACAATTGTCATCATTTGAAGTTAATAAATTTTATAATTATAATGTTTATGAAAAAACTTAATCGCATTGAAAAATAAAGTTACGTTAGCTACAAACTGACTGGTAGAGCAACAGAACGGTGGCCCAGTAGTCGCGGGTTCAATTCCCGTGTCGTTTTACTTGCGACATCTGTCAGTCAGTATTTTTTTTATGACGAAGAAATAAACTAAATTAAGTTAAAAAAAATGGATATCTCCTACACTATACATAAAACATAGCAAAGTAAAGGTATTAGTATACACTTATAAATCTGATAGATACGATAAAATTCAAACAAAACTTCAAATATAACGTAGCGTATCCAGAATTTATTATACATTACTTACTCAAGACTTCAGAGCTAAGTAATTTATGGAACTATTTTTAAAATCTATTACAGGAAGGTGAACAATAATAAACACGATGTTAATAGCATTTGTTATGCCTATAAAAGTTAAACGACTTATAGGTATATCATAGTCATAATTAATAAGAAGTTTAGAAAATCAAACAAAAACGATTTATATTTGCAAGTATTTTTAATTCTAGTCTATCGATCGCTGAAAATAATAAAAAGCTTTTTTATTGGTTGTAGCAAAGAGAAGACGGTCTATCTGCTGACCGGTAGTACTAACTCTTATGTAATATAATATATTTATAGTGGCCGATTCCCATCCTTGGTTAAAAAAGTCCCAAAGAAAAAAATGGTCTGCAGGAATAAAAAAAAACATTTTAAGGTTCTATTTTTAAATAAATATCTTAAAATCAAGAGTAATTTATAAAAGTGTATCAAGTCTCTATTTAACATTGGTCAACTTTTGATGAATAACAAATGTTGGGTTGTATCTACACGACCCATAAGACCCGGAGCTTTATTAATTCAACGGATGTAAGAATCCCTGGCATGCTGAATATTTATTTTACAAACCATTATTATTATATTTTTCAACCAATCTACTATTATTATCCACACAAATATATGAAATATAAGAAATCAGACCTACCTATATTAAATTTGTTTAATTTTAAATTTGAAGATTTATCAAAATAAATATTTACGTATATAACATGTTTTGTGCGTTATGTCTTTAATACTGCTTTAAATCTATATAAATATATAATACATAAATCAAACATAAATTATACATAAATCTGTTAATAATAAAAAACTGACTGGAGATACTAAGACAGAGTATATGACAGTTTTAACGTTTCAAAATATGTTAAATATCAATAATCTGCTAATTACGCCTACGTTGCTACTGAATAAACGAGTGGAATTTCTTTTCTTAAGGAATTATTATTATTAGAAAGCTAGCCATAATAATTAACTTGTCTTAAAAGTTGTTGTGTAACCACCGAATAAGATAATATTACGTACGTACATAGAGCTAACATCCGCTTGATAAATATAAACAATTTCTTCAACAAGGTTGTCCCACCTATCTGTGACAGTTTTACTTTTAGAGAAATTACGGAGTGTGATGTTAAGGCAGCTCTAATAAACCTCAGTTCCAAAGCAGTAGGCAACGACAACATTAGTCATGACATGCTGATTCCTTTGCTCGACACTATATTGGCTGTTATAACCCATATCCTCAACTTTTCACTAACAACCAATTCTTTTCCTACTTCTTGGAAATTGGCTCATGTTATCCCACTACCTAAATCCAATAATTCATGCTCTCCCTTTCAGTTTCGTCCCATATCTATCCTTCCTTTCCTGTCCAAAGTTATAGAAAAAGTCGTTCTAAGCAACTTTCTACCTTCTTAACATCCAACCATCTCAAGGACTAATCCTTTCCAGTCTGGTTTCCGCACTGCACATAGCACATCCACAGCTTTACTTAAGGTTACCGATGACATTCGGCTTGCTATGGATAACAAAAACCTAACTATCCTCGTACTTCTTGACTTCAGCAATGCTTTTAATACTGTAGATTTCGACATACTTCTAGGTGTCTTGCGCAGCCTTAAAATATCTCCACCCGTGGTTAACTGGTTTCACACTTACCTTAATTACCACTCTCTCAGACGTTTGCAGAATTTCTTGCCTCTGCGGACTAGAATCTTGCTAGCACAATCCCTCTTGTTACCCCTTCTCGACTACGGGGACGTTTGCTATTTGGATGCTTCAGAAGAGCTACTCAATAAATTAGACCGTCTTCAAAACTTGTGCATTCGATTTGTCTTCGGTTTGCGCAAATTTGACCACGTTTCAGATTTTCGGCGTCAACTGAAGTGGCTTCCCATCAGCCTTCGCCGGAACATGCATATATTGACCACGCTATACAACGTTTTTAAAAAATCATCACCTCCTTATTTATACGAACGTTTCCATCTATCCTTACCTAATAATCGCCCCAAACGCTCCTGCATCCAAGTAAAAACTTTTGATATCCCCTCTTTCAATACTACCTTTTTCTCCAAATCCTTTACTGTAAATGCTGCGAGGTAATGGAATTTACTTCCCAACGACATTACAAGTAGCCGATCTGTCCTAACTTTTAAAAGAAAACTAAAGCAACACTATCTATCACTGTAATAATTTTTATGTTTATGTATGTTTATGTATTGTAAGCGATCTATATTCTTTAATTATGTATGTATTATAGTTATTATATTTGTCATTATATATTTAACTGAATATTTATTTATAGGTAGGTGTATGTATTGTATATATTATTAAAATATATGTGTACCTATTTCTGCCCTCACAAATGTTCTTTTCCAACTCTCAAGGGTAGCTGGAAGAGATCTCTTTATAGAGATAAGCCAATCCTATGTGTACTTTTATGTAATTTTTTTTTGTTGTTACATGAAATCTCTGGTACATGAAATAAATAAATAAAGATTCATATTGTTTTTAAGAATCTTGTAAAATAAACGAATAAAATAACATTTACGAATAGACCAAACAGTAAACATATTCTAGTCATCGAAAACATATTATGGACATTTTTATGTCCACCATAATATATTACCCTATCATCTTTTATGGAGGCTTTTCATAAACCTATATTTTCGCAGATTTGTTTGCCCGAACTGGTGATAAATGGTCATTGTACAGAAGTATGTATTTGAACCACCAATAGTGTTAGACCTTTTTATATTATTAAGTAGATATTTTGTATAAGTATATATGGAGGTATTCCCGGTTTAAAAAAAATGAAATAGTAGTGTTAGAATAATTATCTTGCTATCGTTCTTAAATGCTAATGGGTTCGTTGCATCTCATTTCTCTTATGTGCACAATTTTATTACTGTTTGGTTAATTAAATGGTTAATATTATATTACTTACAATTTATACTTTTACCTTTTTTTTCCAAGATAATCATGAAATATATTTAATATTTATAACAAATTTTATAATAACTAATTAATACTTTTTGATATGTATGATATTGCAGTCTTTGTATATTAAAACTTTTAGTAAAATAAGTAGTCATCTGGGGAGCTTTTTCGAATTTTGATTGTCAAATGTCACAACCGGAGGACCGGAAGTGCTCCTGATGATACGTCTTACCTGAACTAATAGACAAAGGCAGCTGTGGGCATTCACGTCAGATTGTAACGTAAAATTTGGGAACATATTTCTATTTTAATAATAGCATTGAATGAAGCAATGACTGCCCAGATTGTTAAAATTTTTACTTTTTACCGGATTTCTTATGTTTTATTCAAGATAATTATGAAATATGTTTAATATTTATAATAAATTTTATTTTAACACATTAATATTTGTATGATATTGCAATCTTTGTATATTAAAACTTTTATGTAAAATCAGTCACCTGTGGAGCTTTTTCGGATTCGAATTGTCAAATGTCACAACCGGAGGTGTTCCTGATACGTCCTATCAGAAGTAAAAGACTTAGGTTAATGCAGCTAGTAGAGGCATTTACTTTAGATTTTAACGTAAAATTTGGAATATAAATCTATTTTAAGAAAAGTATTGAAAGTTGAAAGCCCACATTGTTTAAATATTATTGCAAAATTTATTTCCTTGTTAAAAATACAAATGTTATTATTTTTTGGTTATAAAATAATTTTACGTTAACTCTGCTTAACCAAGATAAAGATTTAGATGACGAAGAATAATTCAAAGTTGTCTAAAATATATTATAAACTTGGCAACAGGTTTATTTTATTACATAATTAGAGTTTTCTTGTTTTATAAACATTTTTCACTCTAAAATCCTAATCGATGTTAAAAAACTTTATGTATATAAAAATACAATCACTAAAAAAGTATTTTGTATATACAGTACATAGTAATATTTTCTAATCGGCGTTAGTTTTATGACATAGTAAGATAATTTAATAGGTAGTATAGCTAGGTAATTTAAAACATTTTTATTAGAAAAAGCTTCGAAAAGCCACAACTTAATATATTTGTCATTTTATAACCGTTACTAAATATTTTTTTATTAAAGCTTTTATACGATGCTAAATTAAAAAAATCTACATATCAAAGTCTGAACAACTTTCAAGCTTTATAATATTACGTCAGTTTGAACACTAGCCTTCGCCTTTTTGGCCGGTCATGATCGAGAGGGGCGTAAAAATGATATTGATATTTTATAGGTATTTGTTAATAAAACTTTGTTGTTATAAATAAATAACTTGATTGGCTTACAACTTATTATGTAACTATAAGTATTAAGTATATTATCAAGTAAAAAAAAATATTAAACAAACGTTAAATCCATAACATATTATGATACAATGATAATCATATATAAAATGTGAGAGTTATTATACAAAAAGTTTGCTATTGATCGATATCGGACTCAGGTGGTAATAAAATTTGCATAATCCGATTAACGAGACTTCTCCAGTACGTTAGTAAGTACCAGCATAAACTGGACACGACTGTATAACCTCGACGATTTATGAGCGAGTCTATACAGAGTTTGCATTATTCATGATATTTTCTTTTCAATATTCTATTTAGTAGACAAAGACGTTCAGTAGAGAATATTTACTATATAAATAATAGTTCTCTATACTTTTCACGAAGCTAAGATTTAGTTATTTAATTAAAATCAACTTTTTAAAACAACAACAAAGTCACGCAAAACAGTCGTGAGAAGTCCTTTATTATATGAAAATGTCCAACAAAAATAAATCAAAATCTTTGTAACACTTTTTACAAAATATACACGATCGGAGAAATGATAAATTAAGCGCGGTTAAAGTTTATATGCAGTAGTATGCAGAAAGCTATTATTTTTAAATTATAATATATAAATAATATTTTAAATCAAACAAATAAACATTATACAATGCAGAACATTATTTACACTTCTTCATTGTGTACATTGACTCTGTCAATGTTAAGTATAATTGATTGTCGTCTGACATAATGGGATGGAAAAATAAATAATTAGAATAAAAATAGAGTATGCTTAGAGTTGTTGATCCAACCCATTAAAAATTAAAATTAAAAACGAATTTCGGCTACTAATTTAAATTAATCCCTGAACCTCAGAATCAGAGTTATAACATTTAGGGCTTAAGTGGAGCCAACTAATGAATTACGTCGGGGAACATCCTTGGGTTTTTGCCGTTTTTGGACGGTTTAAGCTTGATCACAAAAATATGAATGCTGATGGTGCGTTGTTGTGGTAGATGTTTTAAATTGTACTTAATAAATAAGCATTACAGAACTGAAATAAACTATTAAAATGAAGAAGTTTAATGAAAGCTTATCAAGCTGGTAAAATTTTTTAGAGATATTTTTTTTATTGGTAACATTAATAATTCTTTAGAAGGTTACAATTTCAATATTTGGTTATATGAAACTTATGATATATAGATCAACTCTTTGATCTTCGTAATTGGCATTGACATTTTCAATCTGTTTATTAATTTGTAGGACTTATTATCAATTCAAAGTAAACAGAGACTTGGAATTATAATAATATAATAATAAAACTATTTTGAAAAAAATAACATTTTTTATTATATTTTTGTTGTAGTACAATTCTTCGTTGCAATAATTGGAATACCGTTTCCTGAGTCAATCAGTAGTTATTATGTTATTTTACCTCTTATTAATAAATGAGTAATTCTTTTATGTATGTATCGATATGAAATCGATTCTTGAGCAAGAGCTATAACTATTTTTATGCAATTTTCGGATTGGGAGATATATTAGTGCAGTAAATTATTTGTGTTTCTATTAATGCAGTTACGTCTATTAAGCAGAAGATTGTTTCAATGGAAGATGCATTGAAATAAAAAATATAATTTTTATTGTTTCTAACTTAATGAGTTTTAATATCGTAGATATTATAATACTGTATATAAGACAAGTTCAATTATTAAAATAAAGGTATTTTCTTTATGTTTATCAATTGCCAGGAAACTTAAGAAGAAACTGCTGCAGACACTCAACAAACTTTATGTGTTTTTTAGGAATACATAACCATTTAGGTTTTCTTTTTTTTACAGGAAATAGAAATTCAATTAGTATCGTCCTAACGATGAGTCATTAAATATAATTAATTTCATCGGATCATTTTATTGATGACCTTTTATTTGTTCCGAACACAATACTCTCCATTGAAGAGGGTGTAATTGACAATCCTGTTCACACAAATTGTCCCTTTCTTTTATTATATTGTTGTCCCATTTCCAATGTTCTGTCTGTTTTTTTAGGATGATTCAATTATATTAAAGATGATCAAATTAAAGTATATTTTTCATAACGCTATAAAAAAGCTACTTTAAAACATCAATTGTTTTTTATTGCTGAACCTACAACGTCTTCAAATGTAATAAAAGTATAGTCATAACTAATGTTATAAGCAAAGTTAAATTCATAGTGTTACCCTTACAATTTTCCGGGAGTTAATTAGGTCAAATTAAAAAATAGTAATATTTATGTGTTATTTAAAAATCATAATAATAAAAAGATATGTGCTACGTCCGTATGTGTTTATTGAGGTTAACACTTACTTTTTATCAAATGGGAATAATATTAACACAATTTACACTATTGCGTTCAATTCATAGACGCCACTGATAATAGGCCAGTGAAGACATGTATATAGCCTCCTTGTTTGTAGGTACAAGAGGAATGCAGTGAAACACTTGTTCTTTAATTTTTAAAATAAAATGCTGATCATATGTCTTAAGGTACGGTAACGTATTGTACATATACCTGGTACGTATGGTACATAACCTGAAATCATAAGGCGATAACGAGGATCAGTAATTCAATACCAGGCTTCCAATTCAGGTACAGACAAGATACAGGAAACGGGGTCAACCAGGACGACACACCGAAGATTGATCTACGATCTACCTGAGATAAAATAGATGATTCAACCGTGTGTACAAAAACTCTGTAAGGGATTATATAAAGTTTAACTTATACGAGAACACAAATTCTTCAGTTAGAAATGATAAAGAAATGATATCTATCATCAAGTAATCAAGCATTATCTAATATTAAAGTATTAGTAGTGTTGTGTTTAATAGATTTTCTACCCACACTAATGCACATAGTGGTAATACTATTATGAGCCCTTTGCCTTTAGGCTCCAATTACTTTGATAGCTTAATCTGTAAAGCGCAGCTCACTGCCAACTGGAATAATATAGGTAAAAATATTTAAAACATTCCTAGAAAATAAAAGTAAGATAGATTAAAAAACTTAAATCACTGCAGATTTCTTCATAATACTTACAAATGAGGTTAAACAGGAAATATAAGTTTATATAGTAGTTCGTAATTTTGGAACAAAGAAACATGTCCTTTTTTACGTTTCTCCTACGATCCTCAGAAAAACCGACTATATATAAATAACGTAACTATATATTCACTTTTAAGTGAACATATACTTAGTGATCAACACTCGAATAATTTCATCAATTATAATTACGTAGATAGTAATTTGTTTGCTCGTAAATTTGGTCTATGGAATAAATGCCATAATCTCTCTTTTAGGCTAATTTGATTAATTTACAAATATGATGTTTTGTTAAAATGTATTATTTTTATTTCATTATATGTACATAATATATAATATTTTGATAATGTATTATCAAAAATCCTATTTGAGTAATACCTACTGAAATGTGTAATATTTATCTCACCAAAAACAATCAGCTTTGTTTACAGAAATAACCCGACCTTCGCATTAAAGTTTAACATCTGGTCGAATTTAGCAATTTTTTAAACATCTTGCAATCTAAACACAGACTATTATTAATAATACCATCGAGTACCAATTTATCAAAAAAGCACCTTTGCGAAAACAATATTAACACATTCCTAAACACATAGTTTATTCTTAATCGTTAGTTAAAATTACAGTTAACCTGCTTATCTATGTAAGTAATGTGTGTAAATTATTCAATTATCAGACCTAATCATGAATATGTAATCAAATTATTTTTATTAATCTTAATTAGGTCTTCGAATTTATTACTAATTATTTATTTATTTATTTAATAGGAAGCCAAAGTGATATCAATGAAAAATATTTGTTTTACTATATGTTATATAAATATAATTTACAAAGTATATCCCATTTAATAGTAAAATAATAAATACCATAGCCCTTACAGCCTAACTGTAATGATTGTTCTACATAATGTTTATTTTTAATTTAATTAAGACAAAGAAATCATTATTTTTTTTTTATTTATGGAATTTATCTTATCCAAACTTTTTAAAGGCGTTTAATAAACACCTACGATCATTATGCAAAATTATGTATCTAAGTCGATTATTCTCGATGGATATGGTGACTTATTACCATAACATTTTAATATAGTAATAAAAATCGTCCTTGATATAATCATAATTTAAGACGTTTATAATTGCTATACAACAATTTGTGGATTTATGAATTGATGACCTATATTATATGGTTGACCTGCTTCCGTTAAGTCAATCTTTCCCAAACTTAAATATATCTACTCCTAAGTCACTATTTATATATAATAAAATGAATATTTCGTTTTCTTCTTCCCTTAAACTATATAAATTGGAGAAATTTATACTAATTGAATATTATAAAACGATATTTTTGATGTTCTCTTATTACATTCTCCTCCCGTCTCCTATTATATTCTTAAGTAAGTACAAATATTATTTATTAATAAGGATTATTTTTTATGGCAGAAGGTGACGAAACTTTGGGAAAGACTGGACTCTGGCAATATAACAAATTACCAATTACCAATTAAAATAAAAGATGAATCTCATTTAAATGTAACAAAATCAGTATATAAGGTGCTCATCTTTTCAATCTTAACATAAACCGAGAAGGTGTCATAGAAGCTTTAAACATGAGAACAATAGCCGTAAGTAAAATAAATTTTAAATCGTTATATTTATTTTAAATTTAACTTACATTTGATGAGGAAGAACAGTAGGTATATGTGTTAAGTTAATTTTCTAATGAAACTTTTTATTTCATTTTTGTTTAGTAAAAATGATATGAAAGTGGAAATTTATTTAAAAAAGCAGTGTAATTATTTGAATAATGTCTTAACATTCAAGGTACTTCTTTTATCGGCTACTGCTGTGCTTGCTGCTGATGTCACTGTGTAAGTACTAATTTTATTTAAGAATGTAAAGGTAATTGATAGATTTGAATATAATTTTCAATACAATCTTCATTAATTATTATTTATCTCAATAATTTTTTTAGCAGTTCAAGCATCAAACCACTTCCGTACTTTAGTAGAACAGCGGTGTCTCCGTCAACATACGACCCATATCGTTATTTCAATGGCCCATTTTACAGACCTACACAGACTATAGTTAATTCAGGTCACTACAACCCCGGTAAATACAACCCTGCAATATATGATAGTGGTCGATACAACCCTGGAAAGTACGATCAGTCTGGACGATACAACCCTGACAATAGTGGACAGTACAAGTAAGTCCTATTATATTTTCTTACATTGTATATCATATACTAAACCTGTACTGATTCTTGTTATTTACTATATGTTTCTGATAGTGGTGACCGTGGGGACCGCGGAGCTGGTGGATTTTACATTAATACCAAAGATAACATCAACAAATATATTCCTGAGACCGCTACCGTTGAGTAAGTTGTAGCTAAAAATAAAGTTATTAGCATATTTAAAACTTCAATTAACAGAGGTTGTCATGGATTATCACATTACTTAATTTTATTTAAGAAGGAGATAAATCAATACATAATTATAAATGTTGTAGAGTAAATGTATCTGCGACCAGTGCTCCTGTTTTTAGTGCTTCAGTGAGCACCAGTGAACCAGTAACTACTATCGCCCCAGTGACGACAAGCGTAACCAATGTGCCCCCAGTAACCAATGTTACTGAACAAATTACTATCAGTGAACCACTTACCCTTAGTAATCCTGCAACTATAGTCTTCCCTGTCGTACTAGAAACAGTGAGCACCAGTGAACCAGAAACGACTAGTGCTCCGATAACAACAAGTGTCCCAGTAACGACAAGTACTATAGTGCCTAGTGATCCTGAACCAGTTATTACCAACGAACCACTTATTACCGCTGAGCCTGCAACTACAGCCATTCCCGTCGATGAAACAGTGAGCAGCAATGAACCAGTAACCACTAGCTCTTCAGTAGCAACAAATGCTTCAGTAACGACAAGTGCCCCAGTGACCACTGACCCTGAACCAGTAACTACCAGTGAACCACTTATTGCCGTTGAACCTGCGACGGAAGCCATCCCCATCGTAGTTGAATTAGTAAGCAGCAGTGAACCAATAACCACTAGCGCTCCAGTAACAACAAATGCTTCAGTAACGATAAGTGCCCCAGTGACCAGTAACCCTGAACCAGTAACTACCAGTGAACCACTTATTACCGCTGAGGTTGCGACTACAGCCATCCCCGTCGTAGTTGAAATTGTAAGCAGCAGTGAACCAATAACCACTAGCGTTCCAGTAACAACTAATGCTCCAGTAACGACAAGTGCTCTAGTGACCAGTGACCCTGAAGAACCAGTTCCTACCACTGTACCACTTATTGTCGCAGAACCTGCGACTACAGCTATCCCTATCGTTGTTGAAACAGTAAGTCCATCTTTATCCACAACTCTTGCTCCACCTATTAATTCTCAATACGGCAGCTCTACAGTGTACATCGGACCTTATATTTCATCGTCGGTATCATCCGGTATCATTCGTCAAGAAACGGATGTTCTTCCTGATGGATATCATTATATTTATCAGACTGAAAATAAACTCCTTGCTGAAGAAGCTGGGCACATTGAGAAAATTGACAATGAAAGAAGTGGTATGAGGGTTAAAGGCTTCTTCGAATACGTTGGCTACGACGGAATTAAATATAGGGTAGATTACACTGCTGACGAAAACGGCTTCCATCCCGTGGGTACCCATTTACCCTAAAAGTTGTATAAATAATTCTTTTATTACATGTTACTTGTTTTTTTATTTAATAATTAATAAATGGTTCTATTTTTTTTTCATCTATTATGGTTATTACATTTTTTTACCCTAAAGTATTTTTTAAACGCATATAAATCTCTCAATTAAAATTTTGCCAATATATCTGTTAAAAGAATTAGTTACATTTATTTACCTAATAACATTATTTTGGTCATAACTCATCTACATATTTGATGCATTTTAAGCATTTTTTTGTAGTTTAAAAGAAGAGAATAATATTTGTTTGCTTTTTTTTATATATTGTTATTGAAAGCATTCATTTAGTTTAGGAATCTCAAAGTTTAGCTGCCTTTTAACATTTTCATTAGAATAATATTATGATTCTCTTATACACTCTTCTATTTAAATGTCAATGAGTTACGTAATCTACAAAAAACTAGATTTTACTTATATATGGTGCCACGTAAATCATTGACCACTTTTAAAACTCCAAGCTCTTTAAGAATTAAGGATGAATTAGATTTGTATTTGAGTCAAGCCATTGTACTTCCTGTAGCATGTAAAATGAAAAAAAAAGATCAAAAGTTAAAAAGCATGTTATTGAAAAAACAAGAAGATAATGTGTGTGATGTTACAGCATATTATTTTATGCTATTAATAATGTTTTTGAAGTATATTAACACTATTATTAGCGTATTTGCAAATGCAGCAATTAGGTATTAATTTTTATAATATATTTTTATCGACTTTAAAATCAAAGCGTCTTTAGTAATATGTCTTACTTTTCACATATTTAAACAATATACAAAGCTATCTTTATAACTTCAGGATGTTTAAGGATTTATACAACAAAAGTATTAAATTGTTTAAAATATTCAAAGTTGTTTGCGCATTGCCTCATCTATGATAATTTGATGTTTTCAGAAGTGACTTCAACTTACTGAAAGCTTTTAATATTCAGTCGAGATTCACTGTTGCATTAAATAATCTAGAATAATAGAGTGTTGGAAATGTTAAAACTAAATACAAATAAGTTATTAAAGTTCAAAGTTTCCCATCTGGCAAGAAAATATTGCATGATAAAGATAAAAAGTAAATTATTAAAATCTTCCCTGAATAAAAATACTATTATAAAGAAAAAATGTATAAGAAACTTAAATATGTTTATTATAAAGAATTCTTTTTACACAAGTCACTTATCTGGCAGTGATGATCGCAAGATTTTGAGAAAGGTTTCTAAAATGTTACATATTTTTTTTCCTTTATCCTGTTTTGTGATATCATTTTTATGAAATCTTGATATAATTTGATCGGAATTTAAGTATTATAGTGGGAACTAAAATAAAAGCTTTCTTAGAAACAAAATACGTTCAATAACATAACATCTAGTGTTTTATTCCACACGTATTTCCTTTTTCGTTTTATCTTTAAAGCAATGGAATAACTGTTATTTAAAAATAGTCAGCAGTTCGCTAGTTAAACAGAATCAAAAAACTGTAGAGGACGGACAGCTGAGCTAACGGAATTTCTTTGAAAAAAAGCGAGTCTCCATGATTCCAATTCACTACACGTATGTGAAATCTGTTTAAAATATGCATAATCTACATAACGTGTGATTTATAGGGTCTTAAAATTCTGTGCGTATGAAATAATAATATAAAATTAGTAAACACAACGCCAAGATGTGCGCTGTTTAGATTAAAAATACATTTTTGAAATTTGCAATATTACAGTTTCTTAAAATATTTAAGTTATTGAGATTAAGATAATATATTTTGTAATACATATTATAATCGTAGTATGTTTCGTTAAAATATTGCCTTAGATAATGGAAATATATTTTCGTAATCACTTTCGAACACTTACATGAATGTATGGGATACAATATATATTATATCCCATATATTCAGTTAACGTATATACGTTAGGAAATCTCGATGATCAGTACTGTATTAAAAACTCGTTAATGGGCACATAATTATTTGTTAAGCATCCCGATATTTTTTGTTTCTTTGTCGTTAGTATTTCTTTTTAATAATCTATTTAAAATTGAAGAAGTTAAACAAAAAGCCGATAAAAAAATACTTGTAATTTTTATGTGACTAGAAGAGATGTTAATATTATTCTTCAAAGACTTTCACCCTCTTTAACGTCATCATGATGTCATCGTGAGTGAAGTCAAGTGTATGTATTAGAGATATACAACAAGTAGGTTCGAGCATTAAGTAAAGTCATTTATATACTGGGTGTTTATTATCTCACGGTAAATACTCGAATATATGTTTAAAATATTTTGAGACATTATAATTTATTTATATTTAGTTTTAGGATGAAATGTTTGTTGAAAGAAAATGGTTATTTTAGTTATATCCCTCTTTGATATTGTTATAATGTGATAGTTCTGCTCTTGGTATACAGTGGTAATTGAAATTAATAAATTGTTTGAAAATATCTATAAATCTAGCTAGCTGGGAAATCTGGCTCATGTTAAGCTTATATAAAAAAAATAAAGAGAATAACTACGTAATTATACGGGTAGCGATGCTGTAGCTCAATTAGTAGGTGATTTTCTCGGTGGTAGACCATAACATTGGGTCGTCGGCAAGGTTACCATCTATCGGGCAAAGTAATGCAAAACGGCCCATTCGTGTTGCGGCACGTTGCTCGATGACGCCGTTTATCGGAAATAGGTCTGAACAGCTGTGTTGCGTTGGCAAACTGGGTGGATCTCGAGTTGGTGTTTGTTGTGTCGGACCGAGGTCTCACAGCGTCCCACCTATTGGGGAGCCGAGTGTGCAAGGGTCCCCGAGTTCAAGGAGTAGCAACTACCCTAGTGCAACTCCCTCGAGCGCGGAGCCTAGCAAGGAGCCAGCTGGGTAACATAGTCCAATCGAGCTTCAGCGGGGGAGTTTGGGAAGGAGAAGGGTTTCCTTCCCAGCCGTAGGCCTAGGTGAGAGAGGGGGGCGACCTCTCTCGCCATTGCACAGGTCTATGACGTAGGGGTAATCTGGTTGCCCGGGGTACCCTTATCAGGGGGGGTATCACCGAGGCGTAGCGGTGAGTGCTCACGCGATCCCGTGGTGTCTCTTTGGGGGCAACCGGTGGTTTTTTAGAGGGTTGTCTTAAAAATGGCGGGGGCCTAGACCAGGAGGGTAGCGGGATCCAAAGCGACGGCTTTCCGCTGGCCGCCCGCACATAGTTGGGAGCCCGTTTAGAGTGTCAGCCACTCTAAAAGGCTGCTCCGCTAGCTGGGAAATCTGGCTGGTTACATCGTACTGGTTGGCACGGAGATGAGGAGGCCCGATGGCGAGTGACCCTTCAAGGGGTTCGGGGGTCCCCGCAGTCTCTTGACTAGCCCAGTGGTATAACATCACCAATTTCGAGGTCGGGTTCTATACGTACCGCCTCGTTCTACTGCTATTACCCATCCTATTCATTTTTATATATTTTTTAATTAAAAATCTTTTGGGCTTATGTGCTGTGTTTCTTATGTATTATTTGTTTGTACACATCAGGACGTAAAATATTTTATTGTTCAGGAACTTAAATATCTTAGTTCTGTACTAAACACCTTAACGTCATGTACAAACAAAATGTTAATTGAAGAAATGTCGGAGGAATGAGTAAGTTTTCTACAAAGACATTCAATTAAAATACCTCTCAACAGCCATAAAATAAAAGTTGAAACATTAAGACTATGAGAAATTTGTATACTAGTACAAATAATTATTACAGATGTGGATGGACTGCGTTTATACCATTATCATGTATCAAGGCATTCTTTGTTCCTTAAAAATCCTGTTTTTATCCAAACTTCTAGTGCTAAGAAACTTAAGATCGATTCCAATTATTTAGTAGGGATACAGATGAAAGCTTCAAAATGTCACTTATACCGTATCGTGTTCACTACGCTTTGACATTCGAAAAACAAACTGCTTTACTATTTTAATCGAAGCGGTATTTATTTTCAAAAAACTATGACCACATAGTTTGGATCCAAAACAATTTATTGGCACTAGCTCCAATCTTCAGGTTTTTTCTTACGATGGGTATCACAACTGACATTATTGAGGATCTCCTAAATCATAATATTATTCATCAGCTTCAAAGAGGGCGGTTCTAAATATAAATATATAATATAAAATAATATAATATTCTATTCATATAATATTCTAAATATAATATAACGTGTTTTTTTATCTACATTCTAAGTAGTTTTCTTTTAATTTAGAATTATAATTATAAATTCTTGTAATCAATTTTTAGATACTCATCGTAAATCAGCACACACCACCATATTCAAATCCGTGGTTGGTGCTATAGCATCCTGTCTTTTTACTGATTGTTGTGACATTGCAAAAACACTTTTCTGCGGCAAACGAGCTAATATTCATAGTTCTGTGGTGCTGCAAAAGTACAGTATAGACTAAATGTGGACATCCATAACTTTCTATAAAAGAACATTCTAGATGTCTCTGTCTTGTGAACCTCTGTATTTAACAGGCTTACAGGTACCTGAACGTATAATATTCTGTTTTACGGTTTCAATTTTTCTGTTTTACGGTTCAAGTTCAATTTATCGTTCATAGTCCGAACTTCTAGATCTATCAGATAGTCTTAATTCAGTTTAAAATTTTTCCGCGATACAACAATAAGAAATTGTCTTATAAAAAACCTGACATTGACGATTAGATTTATTAATTCACGATTATATTTATTAATTTAAAAATACAAATCTCTGACATCTCAATTAAATAAAATATAATTTGGTTTTGTGAAGATACCTAATTGTAAAAACTATTACCTAACTGTAAGTGTAAAAGTATTTTAATTTTTTTTTTTCAAAATGTATGTTATTTCCTTTCACTGTATGTGCCATGTATGTGGAAAAAAAATCTAGCAAGACACTATGTTATGAACATATCGGCGAGTGTATTCATATTATTTGGTTTTACAAAAAAAGTTGGATCTGCATTTTGAAAACGAATATTTTAAAGTATGTAAAAGTCTAATACAAATGACAAAATATTGATTTCTGTTTAAATATTAAATTTTTATGCCCTCTTTCTACATTCAAAATCAATTTGTAAGAATTAAGATAAGGCTAAATTATATTTTGGTCGACACATTTTATGTTATTTACAACGTCGAAACGATTCATAAAATAAACTTAATGGTAAAAGGTTTTACGCTTTATGACTTTAAAATTTAAAACACATTAGGATATATTTCAACATATTATAGACTGACGCTTTTTTTTCAATTGTAAGTCAGATTAAATTGCATTATATATTATAATACAGTTTAATCTCATCTCTCTCTCATCATCTAATCTCTCTGTCTCTCAATCAAAAATGTCAGATTGAATTGTATTATATATTATAATATAATTTAATCTCATCTTTCTCTCATCATTCAATCTCTCTCTCTCTCAATCAAAAAAGTCAGATTGAATTGTATTACATATTATAATACAATTTAATCTGATCTGTCTGTTACACCCCAGAGAAAAAACAACTTAAACTTGAAAAAAAACGGTTCTTCTGCTTTATGTACATGAGAAATTCTGATAGAAAATAAAAACATAGAACACGTCCAATATAAAGCTTATAACTTAAATATAAGTAAAGATAGGCACGTAAAAAATATTTATAAGATCTACGTGTTGACGGTTCGTCAATAACTAGAGATGGAAATATATAAAATTTATTAATATATTTCTTTATTTAGTCTTATATTTTATGATGAATATACTTATTATTTATATTATTAAATTCACAAAAATCACTCACTTAAAACTTCTCTATTTTGAATATCATAATCAATTCTTTATTATCAATTTACATTTTGGACTAATTAATTATTATTATACAATTTTAATTAGATTATCTATGTAAACGAATCGACTATGAATAAAAAGCACTTTTAAATATCGTGACAAAGAACAAGCATTGACATTTGGATCGATGAAGCTTCCAAATTTAAACTGCAACACAGAGGCAACGTTGTCGTAGTTATTAATTACTCTATAAAACAAATGTTGTATAGGCGGCTTATCTGCCACGTATAATTAATTAAAGTTCCTATTGCTTAAAAGAGTACAGCTTAGTAAAGATTTATTTAGTAAAAAAATAATATAAGTTATATATATTTATAATAATTTAATTGTTAAATACATCGGTATTTACATGTTATTACTTTATACGTTTCGAAATAGTATACAATAGTAGCGCCACCTACGTGATTAATTATGGAATGTTATTTAGTATTTACTATTAAATGTTTTAAGAGTTATAGCATAGGATATATTAACATAATGTTCAAACTTTTAATATTACCATTTGTAAGTTGGTTATGAAATTGTAAATTACCCTCACCTAAATATTATAGTGTTAAAATATTATAAAACGAGTTGTAAGGGCTGCTCTCGCCCATTCTATTATAAATGGTTGGATATTAAACATTAAAGTGCAACTACTGTGTATTACTGATATAAGTCCTAACAATTTATATTAGGAAACAGATTGAAAGATTGTTATTAAAATAAATAATTACAATTAAAGCTTTGGTTTTTCAAAATAGTTTTTATAGTTCATGTCAATATTGTTGTTCTTAATTAAAATTATATAAAATAATACAATTAATGTTTTAAATAAAATTTAAATTTAAAAAATAAAAATAACAGTAGGTCACCACAATAGTGTTTTCGTAGGAAGGCGTTAATGAGAAAATATAAGAAATTTATGCATACTAACTTTAATTTTTTTTTTTATTATACATCAAATACTTATACTATACTTCACATTATAACATTGTACAATAAAAAAGAAATTAATAAATAAAGATCACATAATTATATAAATCTAAGCATAAGCATTTACACATACTTATATAAATCTAAATATATATATATTTAGATTTATATAAGTATGTGTAATTGCTGTGCAAAGGACTTCCCTTACTAATATAGTTTTCAAGGTACCTGTAGTAATAGACTCCTTTTTGAGTATGTTATCTCAAAATTTCAACAATTAATATGCTATACATTATAGAAATAATTATTTTTAATTAAGGTTAAGAATTATATACTTATATAGTACACACTATACAACTATGTAAGGACTATATTATATACTTAATCCGATTTACGGATAATAATTATAAAACAATTACACCAAAACAAGCCACTGTCCACATTTTGAAAGACCTATTAACTACAATAGCTCGTATCCAATAAATAGACTATTGTGTAATAAAGCAAAGTTTAGGCAACACAGATTTACTAGTGTATTCCAAACTTAAAATAATTAATTAACAACATTCTTGACAGTAATTACCACGGAAACTGCGCATCATCAATCTTTACAAAGTTAAATAATTTTGGTTGTAAAAGTTATTTCATAATCTGTTGTAAAGTGAGACTGTACGAACCTTTAGTTACCTATCTTACCTTTTCATATAATAATCTCGACTAGCAAACGGAGTTATGAAACAGCTGTTGTTAAAAGGGTGAAATTCATTTCTATGCTGACTTCCGTTAACATTGAAAAATCCTAGCTCAGCTTATTCATGTCAATAAGGCTAAGGCTACATCGACAGTAAATACAACCCTGTTTACCCTATTTTATGTAATACAGCCCTATCAGCTGCTGCGCGATACAACACGATCTTTTATCAAGCTTAGTCTCAATATGCAAAATATATCATTCATTTCGATGTCATATAAAAAATAAGTTTTCAATGGTTTTAATTAACGTTTACAAAATAGGTCTTCAATATTTTAATTACAACATTATAATGAGCTTCCCTTGGTATTTATATTATGTTATATGGACAAAATTTAAATTTAATATAAATGTATAAAGTGAAAAAAAACCGCAATCTAATCCGTTCACGCGTTTGGCTGCTATATTGCCACAGGCAGACACACAAATACACAGGTCAAACTAATAACACCCGTCTTTTGAAGTCGGGGTAAAAAGTAAATAGTAAATATTATTTTCAGAATACGATTTCTATAATCTAAATGATTTAACTCTCAAACGAATATTTGATAACGTAGCTTGTTGTACAACGAAAACATTCCAAATATGAATTATTCCAATACTTAATACATTATGTATATATATTATAACTATTTTATTATATTTTATTTGATTTAAATTTGAAAGGTCAAACGTGTTCGTGTTTAATATAATGTGTAAGGAAATGACTTATAACTCGTCGTATTTGTAAGTGTCATTAAGTTAGCTGTCCCTGAAATGTGTCCATAGTTATTGATGAACGGCCGTCACGTCCTGCAGCTGGTCATTATATTAGGTTTTGTAAGCACTATTAGAAAAATGTTTCACGACTTATTTTATGCCGTAAATAAAAAAGATATGTTATGTATTTTCTCTTTAGATAGTATATATACTTTTTACCGTCTTTACTTACTTTGCCGTCCCGATAAAGACGATCATATGTAGAAAGCTTAATTTACCGAGACAGGTACGGTAGCTCAATTGGTAGAGCGACGGTACGGTTTCTCAGAGGTCGCGGGCTTTATTTTTTACTTTAAATTTATTTAAATAAATAAAACAATAACTTATAAAATTTTTGAAAATATATAATAATATTCTACGAGTATTATTGCTTATTCTATTCATTATTATTCATTATTATATAATATTGCTTATTCTATTCATTATATTTGCATTTCTAACGCAATAATACCGCACATATTATAATAACTAGGTATACAAAATTATATTTTTAGTGATTTTGGCTAGAGAGCTTTCAGAGCAAATAAATAATTTTCTTTATAACTCTAAAACACTTCTTACATTGTAATTTTTACGAAAAGAATCGTTGATTTTAACATAATTAAGTGAAAAACGTATTTTAAGCGATGATTATCTAAATAATGATTTTCGGGGTACACAATTAATTACTATATCATTATGATTATAAAAACGAGTAAAAAAATTGATATTATATGTCTGTTGGTGATAAAGAAGGTACTTATTAAATTTTTCAAGTGCTGCAAACTTTAAAATGTTTGTTGGATATCCTAAAAATTTAGTACATTTGTCAAGGGAGGCATTCTATTGCATGTATCGTATCTCTTTAATTGTAATATATTATAATGTTACAAAAATATACTGTTTATTTTTGACTTTTTCATTACAAAATTCAAATACTGTTTTTTTTATTAACGAAGGCCAACGTGCTTACAGGTCTAGTAGTAAATAACTATCACTAACTAAACCATTCATTATAAACATTTAAAAGTTTCGACATGTATTAAGCACGTAAAGTTTTTTTTTTAATTACAAACTTTGTGGTCGAAATATAATATTAAAAACTATAGTCGTGTGCTTGAGCTAGGTTTGTATGCTGAAGTTATTATTTGGAAAGCCGTCGGACTTGTGAAAGTTAGTTCGTTTGTTCGCTTATCAATACTAGTAGCTATCAGATCGTATCTACTTACTGTATAACTGTCCATAATTGTACAACTTCTGAAGGAAACGTTATGCTGATCTAGTTTTAATTAAATTTGTTAATAATTATTTTTCCAGAGCTGCACTTCAGTTTTCTGTGCTGGTTTAGATAAGTAGTAAGATAAAAAATATACATGAGCTGAGGCTACATTTTGACATTAAAATTAGAATTAGGGATTAGAATATTATTTCCTACAGATTGATTTAATTTTTTTATTTAGAAGTCTGCAATTTACTCAATTAATATTTTCTTGGAAAATTCGTTTTTTTGCGGTCTATTGGGACCTGTTAATCCTTCCCCGAGTGAAAAAATGGTATTTATTAACTTTTTGTAAGGAAATGTATAAGCAGTTTTCTTTTTTATTTTTGTTTATTATTAATTAAATTAGTAATAAAAAATCTATTTTTTTTTGTAATCACTATTTTACATAGTGAAAGTGGCTTAAAACAAAACCATGGCAATAAATACGTAAGGTGATTTTAATTTATTAAAATTTCAAAAAAACCGTAGCCAGCACGAACAGTCATCGTAAACTATCCGGTTACAAACAAAACGCAAAGGTCAGCCATCGCCTCGTTCGCCATATTTGAAGAAAGGAAGCAACACGGTCCTCAAAGATACCACAACAAAATAATTTCTAAGAAAGCGTGTTAGACAACCAGTAGCTAAGTAAAGCAAAAACATTAAAAACTTCACACTATATGAATAATTTTTAATATAGTAATGACAAATTTAATATTTTTAGAGTATTAGAGAGAGTTCTTCAGTGTTATTTGTAGAAAATGTCCAGAAATACCACTAAGGAAACATACTCTAAATAAATCTTGAAGTAACCTGCCAGTAAAAGCTTTAACCACGGTGAATATACTCAAAAAAGGTATTCGAAAATGTTTTAGTCTTCATTAAATACATAACTAGTCCTTAGTTCGTTTGCAATTTTTTAAATAGCAATAGAATGTTTACTGTGAACTTGTGAAAAATTATTGAGATAGACTGTTTTATTTTTTTTGCTATTAATTTATTCGAGACTACAATTTGAGATTTTTTTTAAATTATATTTTATTGAATTCCAAATAATAGTATTATTGTGTTCTTAAAATAACCATTTTTATTCTTAATATTATACTCGATTGAACAAAGAAAAAAAATTCTACACTGCACTGTATTCTAACTTTTATACATTTTTATGACACAATGCATGAAATCTTTTGTTATAAAGGTAATTGTTTGAATCATTTCTAACGTTGTGAATAAAATAAGACCTTATTCACCTTGATCCTGATCGGAGAAGTCATGAATCATATAACCAACTAGCTTTGCCTGCGACTTCGTTCGCGTAGATCAATTTTGATAAAACGTACCCTCAGTTTTTACTAATGTATGTAATAACTATAAGCCTTCAAAGTTTCATCAAACCCAATCAAGTGGTTTTTGCGTGTAGGAGAAGTTCTAGTTTATTTATGTATTTTTTTTATGTTTAATCACTGGTAAGCAGCAATGGTATGAAAGTAAGAAATTATTAATTTCTTTATTAACCGATTGGTTAAAATAAAAAACTAAATGTAAAATGAATACCATGACAATATATTCCTGAAAACTGCATCCAAATCGATTAATTCGTATCCGAGATTAGCGTGCACAAACATAGAGACATATACCGACATACAGACGACAAA
The DNA here is from genome assembly GCA_959347405.1 of Napeogenes sylphis. Classification (NCBI taxonomy): domain Eukaryota; kingdom Metazoa; phylum Arthropoda; class Insecta; order Lepidoptera; family Nymphalidae; genus Napeogenes; species Napeogenes sylphis. The sequence continues at coordinate 18,889,656 of OY365788.1, read as the reverse complement.
CAAAATGAAGAAAACATATTTATTGTTTATATAAAAATGTTTTTATGAATTTTAGAAAATATTTTCCATGTATAGAAATCGATCAGTGACAATTTTATTATATGTATAGATAAGTTAGAACTAATAAGGCTATTGCCTTATTCCTCTCCAAAGAAGTTTTAAATATAGAAAAAAGTTGTTTAATGTATTATTTCCATATTCCATATGGATTAAATGTTAATTAATTGCTAGATATTACAGGGATCTCCAAAAGAAGAGAATAATTATTTTATTTTATAATAGTAAAGATAAATATTACCTACTACATCTTGTAATATTGTCGCCATTTCGATGTAGATTTAAATAAAATAGTAATGCTCTGATAAAGAAATTTATTAATTTATTTTTATTGTATATTTAATAGTATTCTGTATTTTTTAATTGTTTTTTTTTAGGAAAAATATGTTAATTCTGAAAATATCTTCAATTAAGTTCTCGAGTAACATTAAAGCCGTCAAAATTCCAATATGTTGCAAATGTTGATATAAATGTACATAAAAGTAATATTGTATTATCATAAATTCGTGCGTGAAAAATAAATAACAATACGTGTAGAATATTAAATATTTTATTTATAACAATCATTTTGTTGGTTGAATTTCAATATTACGTCTAAACTCCAAGTACATTTTTATATATATTTTGTTGAATGTTTAACCTGCGATGTTTATCAACACTTAATTAAATAGTTTAATTATTAGACTTATATGTCAGTTTCTGTGTGTGTTTGTAGTTTCTGTGTCTGTGTGTGTGTGTGTACTTTACAAATATAAAGATCCTGTAAGTAACCATTGATACTGAATAAGTATCCATTTTTTTCTTTCAGTCAATAGCCATTTATACACACATATAATGTTATAAATGTAATATAAGATTATTTTATTGTTTAAAATAATAGTATATTACATTCAAATATTTAGGAACCATAAATATATATAATATATTTTCTAAGCTTAACTCATAATTATTGTGTATATTTGTAAAACAATTACACCAGAAGGAGCCTCGACCCACATTCTTAAGGGTCCATTAAATATTATAGCTCGAATCCCGTAAGAAGACCCGTATTGTAAAATGTTACGTAATAATTTATGCATACATAAGTACAATTCTTAAAATCCATGGATATATACTGTTAGTCATATTAGAATTTACATGTTTCAGTTCATAAGATTCAACAGTAGCGCCACCTACGCAATTAATCATGGATTGTTATTTAGTATTTACTGTTAAATGTTTGAAGAATTAGAAGCATAGGATATTTTAACATAATGTTTAATCTTTTATTAATTATTAGAACTTATTATAAAGTATAAATCTGTATGCATCTGTAAGTTGGTTACGAAATTGTAAATTACCCTCACCTAAATATTATAGTGTTAAAATATTATAAAACGAGTTGTAAGGACTGCTTCTATTACAAATGGTTGGATATTAAACAATGAAGTGCAAGTACTGTGTAATACTGAAACAAGTCTTAACAATACGCACAAGAAAAACACAAGAATGTAAGAAATAAAATAAATTTTAAAAATAAATTTTAAACTTGCATTAAAAAACATTACCCGTCGTTTAAAAAATTTACCTGTCCAAGAGAATCTTTTTTTCTATTGGCACTTAGTGATGTTAGAAAACCCTTAAAATACTATTTATTTTTGCCGACTAATATATAGTCGAAAACGTGAAATCGTTTTCCCAAGTTTAGGAAACGCTGATTCACCGATACGTTCGAATCTACAATAATTAATTGAAGACATCCCTGACAAAGTTACCCCTGAAACTTCGCATCATCAAAAGTTTAAAAGTCTGTTTAAATACAGTTGTATAAACGATAAGTTGCCTTTTTTAACCGACTTCAAAAAGGAGGAGGTTCTCAATTAGGCCGGTATATATTTATTTTCTTTATGTATATACACCGATTTCGCCGAAGTTTCTAAACCGATTTACGTAATACTTTTTTGTTTGATGCGGACATCTTTTGTTTTGAATATAAACATTTCTTAAGGAGATGGTACTTCAGCATATTTATTTATGGTGCTTATAAAATTAAGCTCATTCATTGAACGAAATCTTTGTGAAGTCTGACGCGCTGCTGCTAGCCGGTTCTCACGTTGCTGAGCAGACTCGGTTGCTGTACGGTTTTGTATCATTTCTTATCTTTGAGCCCTCTGCTCAGTCGACTCATCCTCTAAACGCTCATTAATGAGACCAAGTCTATGAGTCCTCTGCTCAAAACACTTATTCTCAAGACGCTCTTGGATCTTACCGAGTCTAGAATTAAGCTGATCAAGAGTTTCTTGACGTAATAATGATCTCATATATGCCTTCATGGCCAACCAATGTTTTTCACGATCATTAATAGTCTCACAAGAACGTGAAATTGTGTTTCGAAGAGCATTTTTATGGAGACGACTACTTTTATCCGTATCAGTTTCTTGAGATCTATATTTTTTAAGGCGCACAGCACCTTTTGTGGGTCCACTCATGGCAAATGGACACTGTAGCAATAAACTAAAAAAAATTTAATAAAAATAACTACGTTAAAAAATCGACTTTAAAACTAAAAAGTAAAAAATAATGAAGATTTAATATTCATTATATACTAGGTAGTATATAATGAATATTAAATTAATTATATGTCCTATTTACTAATAGGTTTGAATTCGGTGACCATACCTTGAACAAATAATTATATTTAACGGGACGGGACGGGACGATGCGTAACGCATTTTTCCAACAAGAAAAAAAAGGACTGAAAGGGGTCTTCTTACGGGTCTTCTTACGGGATTCGAGCTATAGTATTTAATGGACCCTTAAGAATGTGGGTCGAGGCTCCTTCTGGTGTAATTGTTTTACAAATATACACAATAATTATGAGTTAAGCTTAGAAAATATATTATATATATTTATGGTTCCTAAATATTTAAATGTAATATACTATTATTTTAAACAATAAAATAATCTTATATTACATTTATAACATTATATGTGTGTATAAATGGCTATTGTTCTGATCACGTGTTTCAAAAGAGCATTGAATGATTTAACTCTATTAATGAATTAAATGTGCATAGGGCCTTAGTGGAAACATCAAAGGTCATTGACCGTTGGTCAGTCCACTAACATAACATAGGCTATGGCATGTGGTTAATTTTATTAAGTAAACTATTTTGTTATGGCTAAAATACTAAATCGATTAATATGAATTTTGTAAGTTTACTTACAATATAATCAGCAATTTGGGTATTCATTGTTTTTAACATATTGTATATACTATGCAATAATATAATTAGTAAGATATTAAAAGTACTTGTTATACGAGTATATGTTATCTTGGAAATTGCAAAGGGATTGAAGATGGGTAAAGTACTGAATAAGAAATTATTTGAGAATACAGTTTCTTATATTTAAATCATAAAACTCTCAATCCACTTGGGAGTCTGTTCTTCTATAGGTACATCGATTTTTTTCAAATATTTCATTACTTAGTAAACCATATAATATAAATAAATATAAATTTATAAGCTATTTTAATGTATTCTTATATTTGCTTTAATCAAAAATTCATTGGATTTTTAATATTAAAGTTTTATTTTATCTAAATGTCTTAGAAAATGAGGTGGATCTATGGTATATTGTAAGTGTAATTAAGTTAAGTGTCGCTAAAAGTGTCTCTTGGTATTGATTAACCGCCCTGATATCGTGTAGCCTGCCCTCAGCTTCTTAACGTATTTATAAAGACTACGTGTCTTTATAAATACATTAATATACGTGGTACATTATTTAAGGCTTATATTACATATAATATATTTACATTATATCAAGTTAGACTTTACGTAAAAAATATAACGTATTTTACTAATATAACATTTATTTTTGGCTTTTATGAAGTATAAATTAGTATAAAAAATTAATGACCACGATATATATCTTTATGTTTAGTTAAAAATAATACACACATGTAATATTTCTTCACTTCCTTAAGACTCTACCTTCCCAATACTCATAATTATCTCGAAGAGAAGATGGACAAAGACAAGCCGATAAATAGGTGGTAACAATCCGATAAATATTCGGTTATTATTTTTTTATTATAAATAAATAAATAAGCTGGTACGTACTAGAAAAAAATATATCGGAATAATAATAATAATATAATAATAAAATATTGGAATTGAAATAAATAATAATATAATATTGGAATCAGAATGTTAATTTATTTATTTTTTGGTTAAACAATTTTGTCTATTTTGAAACTATTAGATCCGGGAGCACTAGTCCAATCCGAGTTGATAAATATCTATTCCGTTTATATCCTTAAGACTTATTTTGTCAAATTTTATATATTCACTAGGGGTCGCTCGCGACTTCGTCCGCGTGGTTTTTAGTGTTGCCGCCGAGTTCCATACAAAATTGATATTTAAAACCCTTACGGGTGGAATTTAAAAATCTTTTCTTAGTACACCACTACGTAGAAAAACAAATGTATCCTCTAATTTTACTATCTCTACGACCTACGATCTTTAGACTGTATGCTACAACTAAGTCAGTCAGAACCTATTAGATTATATTAAATTTGCAGCATTTTTCATTGCTGCTTAACTTCTATTGGTCACAGCGAGATGATATATACCCTATAGCCTTCCTCAATAAACGGACTATTCACACAAAAATAATTTTTCATTTCGGGCCAGTAGTCCCTGAGATTAGTACGTTCAAACAAACAAACTCTTCAGCTTTATAATATTACTAGGGGTCGCCCGCGACTCCGTCCGCGCGGTTTTTAGTGTTTCCTCAGCGCACGCGAGGAAAGCTCTTAAAAAAGAAATCTTTTCCCGTTTTTGCATCATTTTTCCTTGCTGTTTGACTTCTATAAGTCACAGCGAGATGACATATACCCTATAGCCTTCTTCAATAAACGAACTATTCAAAACAAAAAGAATTTTTCAATTCGGGCCAGTAGTTCCAGAGATTATTGCGTTCAAACAAACAAACTCTTCAGCTTTATAATATTAGTATAGATTATATTATTGACCACTTTCATATAATCAAATTAACTAATCACTTTTTTCTGTAGATAATCATCTTATCTTAAATAATTTCTATTAGTTATTTATATTATTGATTTGTGTTATTATGTTATGCTTATTGACAGATGACAGATGTGAAGTTATTTGTTTGCCGCCTGGTGGCGAGTTACAACAATGGGCATACCATATAAACCTTCTCCGTGGAAAAATACATATACATACCAATTTTCATAATCATCGGTCTAATAGTTTCTGAGTTCATCGATTTCATATATACAAACATCCTGCTTTATATATATAGATAGTATAGATTAGTTTACTATTCAACTTATATAAATAATTGTCAAATATATAGTTGAGAAGGAGAGTGTTTGAAATAGATTTTATTCTTGATTTTTTTAGTACAAGATATTCGATTTATGTTTGTATCAAAAAGGAGGAAACTTCGGATATTTAATAAAACCATAGAAAGCCTTTTCAGTGATGTAATCATGCAGAGCTTATCACGGAATTTAATATATATCTCGACAGGATATCACGCCCTCAAATGTAACTCAAATTGAAATATATGGTTAGTATAGCAATTCTTTCTATTATTTCTAATCTATTTTTTTTTATTGATTATTTTTTTCTATTCAGATCATTATTTTTAGATTAATCATAAGAATATACGATTGATGAAATCCCCTATATCTATACTAATGTATATACTGTAGAGGCTAAACAGAAGGTCATAAAAAAAAAACATCAAATCTTTTGTTTGCGGTCATATTAATAAAAAAATTATAACCAAAAAAAAATCATATTGCGTAAAGAAAGCATGGATTAACCAAAGTAAAGAAAAAAAGATTGTTATTTTTCTTGATTTTATTACGTTACTTCATCGTTATATTACCTTTATATACTGTATACTGTATACTGCAGGCTGTATATTAATGATATTTTTGCGTGACGTTTGTATATTCCTACCTGGGTTTTGAAAGTTAATAAGAACAGAAAAGTGAGAAGTTCAAACTGTTAAGCATTTGTTTTTATTTATCTGTTTGTTTTTGTTGTTTTTATTTGTTTTTATTTATTTCTAAGATTTTAATATGTTCACTTCAAAATCACTGTATTAATGAATTTTTAGTAAAATTTCAAAAGAGGTCAGAACTACTTTCAAGAAGTGACTATTCCTTCTTGATGATAGCTCTTTTTAAGCTAAACTTTTTCGAATCTTCAGATATATAATACGCTAATAGGTCAGTTCAATTTAAATACTAACACAGGATTGAAATATAACCTTTAGCGAGCTAGTATTCTAAGCGGCGCAAAACAATTAAAATCTGTTGTAGGATTGCATTAAGAGCTGAGGTTAAGCAAGTCTGGATATGTAATTTGGTAACAACTGAATACATTTGGAAGAAGCTCACACTATATTATACATAAAATTATATAATACTTAAATATTTTCATTTTTAGTCATCAAAAACTTAAAATGCCAAGCGATACAAAGAAATAAAATCAAGAATGGTTCGTTTTTAATGGTCGCAATTAAAATAATTAGTAAAAAATAATCACGTATCAATTTGATTAGTAATATATCAATAAATTTAGATTTTTTTTTTATGATAAATTATTCAACACATAGTGTTATGCTGTTTCAGGGTTAAAACAGTAACCGTAATCTTTATCACAAATAGACTTAAAAGTTATATTCAGTTACATATTTTATTAAATATACAAACTTTAGTCTCGTGCCCGACTTCAATATGTGTGCGGAAGTGCTTACTTGGAAAGACGCCAGGTTTGTTTCAGTTAGTTAAATTGTAGTTTGTTTATCAATACTACCAGCTTTGTCGCAGCCATCAGATCGTGTCTACAATGTAACTATGTCATAATATTTAAATAAAACGCATAGGCTTAGATTTCATGTATTTAAAATGGTTTAAATAACTTAAGACTTAATCAGATGGAGTTTTCGTAAACAATTGTGTTTTATCAACTTACCTTATTCTTTAAACCCAATTGACACAATCATTATTGTTGTTTTTTGTAAATCAGCAAAATTATTTTGGCGATTAATGAAATCTCGATAAGTTGAATTGAAAAATATGTATATTATGATCAAATTGATTTTCTAATATAATACCTATGGAAAATAGATATTATATGCCATAATAGTTAAAAAATTTAAGGACATAATATGTAAAACCTTTTGACATTATTTTCGAAATCACTTAAGCATTGTTAATAACATGGGAAGTGTCGACAAAGTAATTTCTGGATTCATATTGAACCTGATCTAAAAAGTTTTTTAATTTTGAACTTATTTTGTATATTAAAGGAAGACATTATTATTACGGAATGCCAAAATATGAATCATATATGAAATGTTACTTTGAAATGAAAAAGACCTTTGTAACAAAATACGGACGGAATAAATATGATATTGATATATAAGAGACATTATATTATATTTATTGTAATAACGATAAAACAGGTTATTCATTAATTTATATATTTTAAATTCTAGTCTAAGTCTAATATTAATTGAGGGAGACCTTGAATTGAAATTGTCGGATAAAGAGGTATTTTAATGTTATGTTATAGGCTTAATCAAACACGAAAGAAAAGAAGAAGAAGTAGAAGAAATATAGATACTAGACGGATAGATATTTTTTCATGAATATTTTTTATAACGTTTGAGAGCTGTTATTTCGAAAATAAACTCACAATCAAGCAAATGTTGAATCAATTTAAATAATGGGAGTAGTTTAACCATAATGTCCTCAATTATTTTTGTGTGATAATAATCAGAAACCGTGCAGAAATTTGAACTTTCAATATACCTTTATATACTTATTCCGATAAAACGTGTTCCTAAAAGGGAAAAAATATTGCCATGTTTAATTTTTTAAATTTATAAAAAAAATCTTGAATTTCTTTTAATAAAAAAATGTTTTTTTTAATATTAAATTAAGAAATGAACGATATGTTCAGGCTATAAAATTCTCATTAACACCTCTTGCTTGAAAAGTTAAAGTTCAAAAACAATGAAATCGTAATTTTTTAAAAATAATACTACGGTTTGCTTAATTTTTCGTATGTTGACACAGAAACCTGAAGTCAAATCGATGAAAAGGGACTCCTACAGGTCACAGGGTAAATTATATTATCAACTTCATTAGAAATATAAAAAATAAATTTGTTTAATTTATTATTTAAATAAAGTCTTACTAAACCTTTATTAAGTTTATAAAATACCTTAGAAATGCTTATAAAACAAAAGGGTTGCATATATTTTTGTTAAATTACTGTTCTTACCGATTATCGATATAATCAAATTCTTATCGATTATCGATATGAATAATATAAATAGTTTTTATGGAATCAGGTGAGGGTGTAATTCTGTGTTTTTTAAAATGTCACGTTGATTGAGCTATGCTGCAAAAACCAATAGCTAATACACTATTTTTTATTTTAAATAGAAGCAGTAAGAACAACATAACCATTGACTAAATATAATTGTCATCTCGTGTATTATCATGGTATCATAGAGGATTCCATGAGGTAAAATCAGTTTTACGCGATGTGACTTTCTTCCAGAATATAGGTTATAACATTTAATTTAGGCCTGATACTAATAGAAATATGAACATCTTGAGATTAAGTTACCTTATTCCGAAAAAAAATCTAAAATTAATTAATCAATTATTTATTTTGTTTGACAACATGTTTTAAGCAATAAAATGGTTTATGATGCGTTAGATAAAATAAGATTTACAAAATGAATCGTTTGGAAATAAATATACACCCATATATTAAGTGCAGATTTAAATATATATATAGGTATTTAAATATATTCTAGTGAGCACCTTATTGCTAAAATATATTTTGTCTACTCACCTAATAGGCCATTTTACAAGAGTTAATATCCATTCAATTCAATTCATTATTTTAATTCAATTTAATTCTATAATATTATTATCCAGTCTACTCTATTTCTAAGAAATTCACCAAATATTTGTTTAAACTTCATCAAAATCCGTTGCATGGTTAAAATTTTAAAGGAACTAAGTATACAGATAGCCAAATACACGGATTCTGTTTACGTAAAACTTGTTATACTACCGACACGTTCTAATATTAAAAAAAAATTATAATGTTGTGCTTCCCTCAAAAAGATATCTCTAACTATATCTTTACCTGTTACGTAAATAACAAAAGTTTCTTTTCAAAGGATTTAAAAGTTACTTCCTAGAACTTCTTCTCATCTCTTCTCATCCCTCACTTCTTTTTCATCAAAACAATGCAGCGTCTTAATCAACTAGACCAGGTGTCAACTTTTTGGGTCGAAAAAGTTTCGAAAATCATGCTAATTAATTCATAACTAAATTAAATTACCTTTTACTTTCGGTAGTGAGGCAAGCGTGTTTTCGCACCATAAAGGGGTCCTTTAAATCTACACCTGGGTCCCAAGTCATTGTTTACACTCCTCTCCTTGCAACATGATGGACTTGGTACCCGCACGGTGAATCCATGGAATGCAAAGAAGTATCATCTCAATTGTATGGGGCTATAGAGTCCCGACCGTACATCCAAAGAGTCACATGTGGCTCTCAAACCCCAAGTTGCCGATCACTGGACTATACCAATAATTAACCAGGTATTTGCAAAAGTCGGGTAGTACCTAAGAGTATTGTTTGGTCATTTGCAATAAACCACGACCTTATTCTATTTGAAATTTGGTCATAAACGAGTAAATATGACTCACTATTTATCACACCCACACAGAAGACCAACGTGAAGTAATTGTAGACAACTAGTATATAGTTGCGTTAAATATGACAGCGGTCCTAAATAAGATTTTATCCAAGGTGGATACTGACTCCATTGTAGTCGGACAATTCCTCTCAGAAATATCTCGCTCGAGGCACCCTTCGTATTCTAGGAACAAGAAATAACTATTTAGTGCCAAGGACAAATAGCGTGTTTAATCATTGTCATCCTGTTCTACATTAAATGTTGACTTTTGCAACATCAGAGCCATTCAGGTATCTTGAGCAAATAACACAGTATACTTACTATACAAAGGGTATAAGATTGAACACTTCTTTATGCCCCACGTCGGGGTATAATTTTCATAAGGGATATCTGCTATCACTGGAAATTATTAAGGGAAGTTTCCAATACACTGACTGCGTGGAATCAAAGACGATCATGACAGATTAACGCCTGGACGACGTTCAATGGACTATTGTTGACGTACTCTCACAGACCCAATCCACTGAAGTCATAGTCCTATGTGATTTTGATGCACACCTCACTGAATAACTCTGGTTATATACTATGTGACTATGTGACGATTAGCATTCAATAAATAATGTACTACTAGAGGGGTTGGTGATATTTTACTTTGATCAATGAATTAAATATTCTAAACATTTCTACTGATAGAGTAAAATACAATGTTATTTTTACCAAGTTCTTGTACTATCTACGAATCTAATTACTGTGACAACAATCGTTGCGTGTTATAGTTTTAATCGGTACACTTTACTGCAAAAACTCACGAAATACTGATTTATAAATAAACTATTTTCGATATAAATAAAAAAATTCTGAACTAAATTAGGAGATTGTGATTTGTGAATATTAATATAAATAAAAGTATAAGATATATATCTTAATAACAGGATTATTTTATTTTTTTATAATTGTATATATATACAATTATAAAAATATTATGTATTGTATAAAATTATATAAAACAAGCATTTGATAGGCGAGAATAAAGCAATTTTAAAAGTGCGAACGTTTTGAAGATGATTACAGAAGACAGTAAATAAATTAGAAATAATTTCAGAACATATTATTTTTAACATTTTAATAATTCACTCTTAAAACACCTCGTAGCTTGATTTACTACAGCAGCAAACCTTCCAAATATTATTTACATCATCATTAATAAAATTTTTAACGTAACAACTATTTTAGTATATTGTTTTTTATATGTGTAGCTGTATTATCTGTGTATTATTCCGCACAAACCAAATACAGTCAATATGTGCACATCATTTTATTTGAGATCCGTTGTGAAAAATTTATTAATTGCAGTGTACGAGGGTCAGGAACTTAAATGGCTATATATTCGGTTTTAGAGTCTTATTACTGATACGTGTACAGTAATTTTAAGATTAAGTTTTTTAAATACTATATGGTACGATTTTAAGTGTTTTTACTATTTAAACTAATTCGTAGTTAAGTTTTAAAAGAGGTTGCTCTTAATTTTCAAGGAGTACTTTATTAAAAGAGACGCAATTTAATTAAATTCCGTTATTGATTTGTACGTGTTAAGAACGGAGGCTTATTGTTTTCTCTTATGTTAAGTCTGTGTACTATGTAGTAATAATTAATTACATTTAGATGAAACCTACATTTCAATGTATATTTTATTAAATAATACTCAAGTCTTTTTATTTTTTGCCATGGACATTTAAAAATATAATAAATAAATACAGGATAAAATAAAATAAAAATATTTTCCGTTTGTTAACTTATGAAATAAATATGAGAATCACTTATCAGTTATACTTTAGTTTATACTAGAAGATGCAACTTTTAATTAAGGTTAAACAGTTAAACGTTTTAAAGTAATGGTTAGCACTAAAGAGATATGTTAAATAGATTTATTATTTTACCTTTATCAATTATTTTTTTTTAAATAATAAAAACCGTGTGCAGAAGTCCTTATTTGGAAAGCCGCCAGATTCGTTAAAGTTAGTTTGTTTGTCGTTTGCTTATCAATACTTACAGCTTTGTCGTAGCCAATAAACCGTGTTTACATACTTTATATCCATGCTGTTACAATTTCTACAGGAAATATTTAAAACTATATTGGGCGCCTAACTAAAGTGGTATGTATGGAGAAGTTCTTATTTGGAAAGCCGCCAGGTTTGTTGAAGTTAGTTCGTTTGTTGTCTACTTATCAATATTCACTACTTTCACAGCCAACAGACCGTGTGTACATTCTTTATATATATGCCTTTACAAATTGAACTGGAAAGGTACTAATTTAGTTTAAATTTAATATTTTTATTCATAAAACTAATTATTTTTAGTGGTAAATGGCATTTAATCATATAGCACAAAGGTAGGTTTTAACAAAAAAAAAAGAATGAAACTAACTTAAACATTTTCTGAAATAATTATTGTTGAAAACATAAATCTAATTGTATATCACTTTGTTACAAATTAATAAAAGTGGGTTTGTGATTTAAAATAATTTATTCAGTATAACCAAAAATAATACAACCACAACATTTAATCTTATAATTAATTAAGTTATACAAAATAGGGAAATGCCAAAATGATTTTAAAATAATGCCAGCTAGACTCAGCGGTGGGTTACTTGAGATAACACCTTAATTTGAAATAAAAAATTACTAAAAAAGAAATCCTAGGCGCCACTGACAAATAATAAGCAAAGACATATGCATGATCCTCCTGCTTGTCAGAACTGGAGAATCACAGTCAAACACTTGTTCTTTATAAAAGTTTGAAAATGGAAGTGTTGATTAATGGTATAAATGAATTTTGTACATCACCATATTATCGGGATTACAATAAAGACGAGCTCCTTAAACTCAGCTAGTCAGGAAGCAGGATACAGGTCAAACAGGACGACGCTCCGATGATTCACGTCTACCCCCGCGAACCAATTATAAATTTACCCGTATCTTGACGACGCTCCGATGATTCACGTCTACCCCCGCGAACCAATTATAAATTTACCCGTATCTTCTAGGGTACAAACAAAAAAACCTTATGGAGGAAAAAGGCCTGATTTTAGCAAGCAAGCAATAATTTTAGCCTATGTCGACTCCGAGGGTCAAATCAGGACAAATAGAAATATTGTTTCAACAAACTTTGAAACTGCCCGGGAAGTGCCGGCAATAGGAATTATAATTATTCCATATTAATAAATTAGCCCTGCAATTAAACACTCTAATGAATTTAAGAAACAACGCTTGAAATGCGTTAATAAGATTACAAATAACTAAAATACTCACCGAAGGCTAATATGATATTGGATTCGTAAGTGCTTCCGAAAGAAAAGACTCTAAAGGTCACGGCATTGAATTTTATAATCAAAATATGCATAATAATCAAACAATGTGGCTATGCACACGCCGCGTTACACGAAATGTGGGTAAAATTGATATCAATCGAAAGAAGACCAATATTTAAACAATTTAAGAACAATGCGCTAATTATCTAAAGAAAGAAACGAGTGTAATAAATTTATAACAAATTGTTCTACTAATAAATATAACAATAAAACAACGTTGGCTGCAACTAAACTTCTGAAACAATATGACAGCTACTTTTAAATAATATTTAGCAATATGCTAATCTTCATAATGATTAATAAATGAAATTTAAAATAGTAATTATTAATAAAATGTTTATATTTTCAATAACATTTTGGGGACTATAAAGTTAGCTTAAACTAGCAACATTCAATATCTTAAACAAAAAGAAATGTCACAGACTAATTAAGATTTTGTAATTAGCTGTCAACAGATAAATAATTTACCTTGTCTACGAATTTGACAGATAATAAGAAATCGATAATATTAATATTATAAATATTTAATTATCTACAGAAATGAAATTTCTATGTAACAACTTAAACATATATATGTCGGAGAAGTATCATTTGTTACAGTATATGTGGGCGTCATTGGGATAAAGTGTGAGCACAAAACATAAGATCACTATTTTACACGTGTATTTATGAATTACGATTGTTCACTTTTAATTGTCTACCGAACAGAGGGTTCGGGGCACCGATCTTAGTGTCGTCTTTTATTTAATTTTACTTTACAAACCAACTCAATCACTCCATCAATATCTCATCACTTCGAAATACAGAGAAAATCCAAATGTTATAAGCGTCGTCTAAATCCCACTGTTCAAAGATGGCGCCTCGAGCAGGGTGGAGGCGCGTCCTCTGGTTGGTTCGAAAATTACAATATCAATAACTTTTAATAAACTTATAACGTTTTTAAATTATAAAACAATTTAAAACAAATAAAATTAAATAAAGAATTTGTAACAATGTGTCAAAGTAATTGGAATTTAAACAGATAATACAATAATATGGTATGTTCTAATAATAATGAATTCTATTGAATAGGGAACATGCAAAAAATTTAAAATGGTTCCAAATATTTTTTTTTCAACTACTTATTATCATCTTATTATAATAAAATCATTTTTTAAAATTTACTAACCATTTAAGGCCATAAAATAATTTATGAAAAGTGTAAATTAAGGGAGCGAAATTCAAATTTCCAAAACGCGCCACCATTGGTCGAAAGGAAATGTGACGTCATTTGACACACCATTCAAAGTATCGGCGTCGAAGTTCATACTGTGATATCAGTGTTACTGAGAAAAATAAATAATTTAAACCTATATTTTCGTGCTTACAGTTTTTATTAAATGATACAATCGTTTAGGTAATTCTAAAAACATTTTTTCAATCCTCAAACAACCCTTACAAAACAAATACCTACAAACTCTTTTTCAATAGCATTTAGCATGTTACTACACATTACATTTTTAAAATGTTTCTTCCTCTGAATCATTTTCCACTTCACTTTGCTCAGATTAATAATTTGGTTGATAATCAATTAAAACTTAAAATATGTATGAAGTAACTAAAAAGTTCATAGTAAACATTCACTGGACGTGTCATCGTGACGTCACGCAAAGCGCGCACAAAATGACGGCGTTTGAACGGCTCAAATTTACTCAATGTTTTAATTATTAATTTGAAAAAAAACTGGAATCTTTTCAAACCTATTTATATTTTTTTCTACGATATAGAGAGGTAAATGATTAATTTACGTCAAAAAAAAAAATTACATGAATGTTCCCTATTTACTCGCTCCGACATATATATATTTTAATAATTATAGAAAATAAATTAAGTATATTAAAATAATTGTATTTTTTATTTGTCAAATAAATAATTTGTTTCTAAATAGTATACCTCAATTGAAAGGGAAAAAACGTAATACTATGGTATTGTTAATGCTATATAATGGGTATTCAGTTTAAGGACACAGGGCATGAAACCTTTTACCATAAAGCTTAGTTTATGAATCATTTCGATGTTGTGGATAAAATGGAATGTGTTGACAAAATAATTGCTTAATCCACCTTGACCTTGATCACGAAGTTACGAAGCTAATAACTGTTTACCTAGGAAATGTTTTGAAAATAATGATATATTAAATGATAATGATAATGTCATTTTACTAATCATAATATTATATCATATCATTATATAAATCATATATTATTTTGGAATTAAATAATGAGTTCTTCAGCAAGAGACAACATTATATTATGTTTATGATATTAGCAATAAATAAACTATTAAGTAATTTAAAAAATACTTCCTTATATTGTCTCAGGGATTATTTTACATTCATATTGGATATGTCTGTTACAGGCTAAGAAAAATTACTGTATTATGCAATTCGTGACAGGCTTGTACAAAATAAAATGAATCTTTTTAAATTAAGACTGAATAGAAGTTTACTTAAGTTATTTAAAAAAAAAACGGTTTAAAGTAAGACCTTATACAGTTTACTTATTTTTTTTATTTCAAGTGCTTTTTCTTCAAAGAATACTAAGGTTTTATTCTTTTACTATCTAGCAAATGTGGTAACAATTCTAAATAATGATTATAGTCTTACATTTGTATGGAAAAAAATTGAATTGAATATTGTATTGAATATTGTATTTTCAGGAAACCCAATATCCTATATTCCGATTACACGTATAAGCTTTGAGCTTTCTTCTTCTTATTTATATTTTACACCTTGTATAATATTTTTTGTCTAACATTAGATAATGATCTTATTACATCTGAGTTCTGACGCAAGACTTTTATTTCAGTTGATATATGAGTAGGTATTTATTGGACATAAAAGAACACAAACATCATTTTCATCCCATAAAAATTGCTTTTTAAAGAATGCAGGTGTAAAAACCATCCCATCATGGAATATAAAAATGTAAAATGAAATCAATTTAGCAATTTAGCTTCTTGGTAAAATCAAACCAACGATCATAGAGTTCTTCCGTGACTGTAAAATTGGTAATTAATAATGGTTCGTATATAAGAACTAGCCAAATCAGAATAGATACTTTAAATTGTTACAAAATATTTTATATTATAAAATTGTTATAAGTAAAATTCAGCAATGACCATTGAACTTGGCACCCATTTAGGTTTCAATAATGTCGTTAAAGTCAACAACCAAGGCATATATATTAAAAAAATTCAACTCGGCTGTCACTTTACACGCATGCTTTTGATAGGATATCCTTACTTTTTTCACAAGAATTATTATTAGATTAGTAAGTTTCGTAATAAAATTATTATGAGTTTTCGAAATTCTGTAAGAACTTGGTCTGACACATGTCTAGTTGAATTTAAATTATCAGTCAAAATGTATGTATATATAAATGAACGTAAAAAATATCTATTCAAAAGGAGTCACTAACATAGTTTTTAATTGAAACAAAAAACTGCTTTTTTAAGCAAGTTATCATGTCAAATATTGTCAAAATATATAAACAAATACATACTAACATTGAAAAATTGCGCGAGTGAGTACTCCGTAGATAAAAATTAAAACATTAAAAAAAAACATGAAACTAATCTTTTTTTCTTACCGTACGACTTACGTTATCGACATTCAAGAAATGGCCGATAGGAATCGTGAATTGCAACCGTATATCGTCGTCCAATTTAAAGACCCGATACCCTCGGTAAACTTACATACAACTAAAACATAATAAAAAAGTATTACAAATTTAAAAAGTTTGGCGGGATTAAAGACACTTAATCGCATAATATAGGAATATACAAGCTAAGAAACACAGATATTCTGATTACACACATGTTGTGTGTAAATTCAGTTCAGTTTTATAGATATGAAAAGGTCTTTTCTAATTTTAAAAACCAATATGATTTATTAAAATACTAATTGGAATACCTTAATTCCTGTTATTTATTACAGTGAGTATTTACAGTGATGTAATGAACACCCACAATATTAATGGCTTTCTTTAATACTTACGCCTACATCTTGTTTATCTCTGATCACTCGGAACCTTCACTTGACTTCACTTCACTTTCACTTGACTTCACTTCAGATATCACGTTGAAGAAGAGCTAAGTATTCGATGATAAACATTCTTTCTACTTAATAATTTCTATAAGTCACAAAATTTAACTTTTTCTCAACTGCTTTGTCGCGTAGACGAGAAAAATAAAGCGGTACACAAATTACAAAAATAGCATGTCCTTTAAAAAGTACTTGTACTTTTTGCTCAATTTACAGACGGATTTCTAAATACTTAAACCTAATTTATATATTTTATAAAGTAAATATTACTCTACAGATAATAATCATATAATAATAATATCAATAATGCATTTAAGATTCTTAAAAAATAATATCATATTTAACATTTAAGGGCTAAATAACGAAATTGATTAAAAGTGTCGAAGTATCGAGAATTCGTTATTCAAGTATTTATTACATCCTCAATAAAAAAGACAAAAATGACTTAAAGAAATATAAAATAAAAATAATTTCCTCTCTTCATCAAATTAGTTAATTCTACTAAGACATGTTACATTAAAACCTTAAAAAATTAATTTTTAATCTAAACAGCTTACATTATTGCCTTAGCGTATACAATGAGTATTATTATTTCGCGCACGCACTGAATTTTAAGACCCTATAACTCATTCCGATATGGAGATGCATATTACATGAACATAACATACACGTGAAGTAAATTGGAATACTATAATATACTTAAATTTTTCCAACATTCTGTTAGCACAGCTGTCCGTTCTCTACAGTTTTTGATTCTGTTTAAAGAGCGAATTGCTGACGATTTTATGGTTACATGTTTTTCTTGCTTTAAAGAGAGAAGCGGTTTATTTTACTGATTTAATTTCAAAGAAAATGTTTTATTTTCCTTCTCTAGTAAAGTTGCTAAAAATTATACCACAAGAAAAGGGCGTAAGAAATATGTAATATCTTGGAAAGCTATCCATCAACCTCGCGACAGTCACTACCAGATAAGTGACTTGTCGGATAACTTATATTTTAGAATATAAATATTATAGTTTCTTGCTTATATTTTTGTATGCTTATATTTTTTTTTATTTAAGATATAACAATTACATATCACTTACATTTTTATTATAATAATACCATTAGACTTTTCATATTTATATCTTAAGAAGATTACAAATATTTACTTTTTTATCGTCAACATGTTTGATTGTATTAATTTCTTGCTATATTTTTGACGGAAGATAACATCTATGTTTTTAACACTCCATTATTCAAATTTTAAACGCAATAGCGAATATCTTGCTATGAATATTAAAATCTTTCAGTAAGTTAAAATCATTTATGAAAACATTTAGTATCGTAGATGCGATCGCACTCATCTTTTAGTATTTCAAATAAACCAACAATTATTAGGTTAAAAAAGTTAGATTAAAATTGAATAGAATCAATTGAAATCATTAAAAAGAAATTTTGCTTATATATGACATTTTGTTAATAAACTAATTATAATTAATACTAGTATTTAACACTAAAATATTTAAGGGCCCCGTGACCAGGTTGTTGAAATTTGGCCTCAAACATTATAACGTCAAACAATAAAAATATATTTAATCTTTTATTTATATCTTTAATAGACTCAGTAACTTAGTTTATAATTCGAGAAAGGTGCAATAGTTTAAAAACATTATTTTTAATTTATGTCAGTGTTTTTAAGTTAACAGTATTTTATCTATAAAAAGATAAATGTATTAACGCACTAATCTTTAAGAGTAATGAATAAATAAATTAATAGGACAAGAAATAGAATTGACTTTTGAGATTCTGAGAGAACTTTAAATGATTTTTAACAAAAAAGATTTTTGAATCTACTATTTTATAGATCAAGTGATCTATAAAATAGTAGATTCAAATCTTATTGACATTTATTTTCATTGTTATATTTAAATTTTAATATAAAACTATTCTCACATGCAAGATCCCTAATATAAGGCGACTGTACGCTTGTTAAGATTTTATAAAGAAAAATATTCTGATGAAAATGCTCTCAAAAGCACTATTTAAAACTTTTTAATAAAATCTGCAAGATAATATACTTTTTCTTTTATATTATAAGAAAAATAGAATTATTATCAGTTCTCAAATTAAATAATTATACTCTTTAGGAAATAAATGTTATGAATGACTTTACCAACAGTTTTTTTTTATTTTAAGGACAAATTTTATGCATATAAAAAAAAAACTTTACGATAAAAAAATGTATTAACCATTATAGAAGAAAACAAAATAGCACCATTCGTTAAAAAACAAGTAACATTTAATAAAAGAATAAAATAATTATACAACTTTTAGGGTAAATGTATACCCACGGGATGGAAGCCGTTTTCGTCAGCAGTGTAATCTACCCTATATTTGATTCCGTCGTAACCAACGTATTCGAAGAATCCTTTAACCTTCATTCCACTTCTTTCATTGTCAATTTTCTCAATGTGCCCAGCTTCTTCTGCAAGGATTTTGTTCTCGGTCTCATATAAATAATGATAACCATCGGGAAGAACATCTGTTTCTTGACGAATGATACCGTATTTATACGGTTGATATTCTGAGTAAATGGAGGGCACGTATTGAGTGGTAGTAGGTGGAGCAAGAGTTGAGGATATAGATGGGCTTGCTGTTTCAACGATGGAGACGACTGTTGTCGCAGGCTCAGCTGTGGTAAGTGGTTCGCTGGTAGTAACTGGTTCGCTGGTAGTAACCGGTTCGCTGGTAGTAACTGGTTCGCTAGTAGTAACTGGTTCAGGGTCACTGGCTACTGGGGCGCTTATCGTTACTGGTGCACTTGTTGTTACTGGAGCACTGGTAGCAGATACATTTACTCTAAAATGAAATATAAATAAGAAACATCATGTATTGATTTATATTTCTCTTAAAAAAATAAACACTGTGATAATCTACAATAATATTTTTTAACTTTAATGTTTAATATGTCAAAAACTTAAATTTTAGGTCCAACTTACTCTGCTGTCTCAGGAAGATTGTTGCCAGTGTAAAAACCACCAGATCCGCGGTCCCCACGGTCACCACTAAATCAATCAGAATCAATCAGTACTTACAAGTTATATTCTCTACACAGTCTTAGTATATGAAATACCATTTAAGAAATACAAAATTTGGCTTACTTATATTGTCCACTATTGTCAGGGTTGTATCGTCCAGACTGATCGTACTTCCCGGAGTTGTACTTTCCAGGGTTATACCGACCACTGTCATATTTTCCAGGGTCATATTTACCAGGGTCGTAACGACCTGAATTTACTATAGTCTGTGTTGGTCTATAAAAGGCGCCATTGAAATAACGATTTGGGTCGTATGTTGACGGAGTCACCCCTGTTCTACTAAAGTATGGAAGAGGTTTGACGCCTGAACTGCTACAAAAATAATTAAGATAAATGAATAATTAAAATTATGTTGAAAAAAATATTTTATTGTATTAATGACTTAGAGAGTAAAATGAAATTACTTAGTACTTACACAGTGATATCGGCTCCAAAAACAGCAGTAGCCGATAAAATAAGTACCTTAAATGTTAGAACATTATTTTAATAATTGTCTAAGTTGTTTAGATAAACCTTAAAATATTCTACTGAACAAAAATTAAGTTAAAAGTTTTAATTCATGACCAAATTAATGTAGAAGATATGCTGTTATTACTTTTATTACGCAAAATACTATTTAAATGTAAGATAGCAATTTAAAATATATTTTACGTACCACAAGTAACCTCATGTTTAAAGTTTCTTTGACACCTTCTTGGTTTATACGACTATTGAAGAGATGGTCATCTATATATACCGATCTTATTACCCATAAATGCGATTCATCTCCTGTTCCTATTTTTAATTCATTATGTGTCAAATTGCTCTGCTTCCCAAAGTTAAAAAGATATCCTACTTACTACCATATATTATAATATTTATGAATTGATAATTCTATGTAGTGATTGGACTGCAATTGAAAATGATAATTTTCACATACTGAAGAATGTAATAAAAAAATATGCTAAAAATATAATATTTAGTTTTATGAAAAATAAATATTTTTACTAGTTATAATCGTGTATATAGTCTAAATTGATTTATAATGACTTTGCATAATATATGTATTAAATAAGAAAACTTAATATAATTTACACTTACAATTTCCATTAAATTAATCTATCTATCTATCACTTACAATTTATATTTTAAAAGCAGAATAACTAACACATAGGTAAGTTTGGGAATCTTTGACTAACAGGTCACCCGTATAACAGGTCATCAAATCACAAATGCACCGACCATCAAAAATCAATTATAAACGTCTTAAATAATATCATTATATCAAGGACAATTTTTATTAGTTTTTTTAAATGTTAATGCCATAATAATAAGTCACTATTCATCTAAAATAATTGACTTAGATTTATAACTTTGCATAATGATCGTATGAGTTTATTAAAGTCTTTTGAAAGACTTCGAAGTTCCGATAATAATAATGAAATATTTTAAAATTATGTTATATGAATACATAACAACGTGAAGTATTTGTGTTACATTATTTAAAAAAAACTGTATTAAGCAGAACAATCAACAGGGATAAAATATAAAGGTTATGGTATTAACTATTTTATTAATTAGTAATTAATTCAAGGGCCGCTATTAAATTTATAAAAATAAACATTTGATTATATATTCATGATAATTAGGGCTCATAATTGATTAATTTACACTTCGATAGTTACATAGATAAGTAGGTTAACTGTCAGTTTAACTACCGATTAAGATTAAAGTATGTGTTTAGGAATGTATTAACTTTGTTTTCGCTAAAGGATTTTTTTATAAATTATTTTTTTTTTATAAACAATTAAATTTTTTTATAAACATCAAAAAGCCTATTTTATATTTTTTTTATAAAATAGGCTTTTTGATGGTATATTAATATAACTATGTGTTTAAATTGCAAGATATTTAAAAAATTGCAAAGTTCGACCAGATGTTAAACTTTATACGAAAGTCGGGTAATTTCAAAAACCATAACTAATTGTTTTCGTTGAAACAAATATTACACATTTCAGTATTCATTAAATATGGTTGTCAAAGATTATAAATATTATACAACGTCTCAACACAATTAATATATTATAATAAATCGTTGTACATCTAAGTTATCAAGAATTGGTCTGTGGGAGTCAATGCTTCTAGATCTCATTAGATTTATGAGCTGTTTTATATAATTATTAAGTTTAACACACGTATTTGAGTAAATACCTGTTTCATACTTGAATAGAAGTTTAATATGAATAATGACAATGGATATATTATGAAATATATCAAGTCAATATCATCGTTAATTAAAAAAAAATATATAAATAATATTATATTTCATATTATTTTAGTTAGTTATCATTTATATATATGATATTCGTATATTAGAAATTTAATACGACATTTTGAGAGTTAGAAGAGAAAACTTTGAATTTGATCTCTTGATTAGGTATTTCGTCAACTATGTGAATAAATTTTATTACATATCATTAAATTATATTTTGACACTAATATGTGAATATTTTTATACGTACACTATTAAAATTTATAGTATATGGTTTAAATGTCACTTATAAAGAATGTATATTTATTTTTGTAATTATATTTACATATGCGGAACTAACGTATGCGCTAACGAAACAGCTGGTATATAGTCGTAAGTACATAATTTAAATTAATGGGATTATTCACTTTTATACATACACTATACATAGATACACTAGTGATAGTGATTAATATATATTTAAGTATTCCATGTTTTGGGTTCAAGATTTTAGCCCCGTCTTTTTTATATCTAATCGTATAAAAATCCATGTTCCTTAATATATAAACATATTTTCCATTAACCTACTTCCAAACTGTTATAATCCATTATTTGATTGGTTTTATTACAAAAGGCAGTTAATTCCAAAATATTGTAGACTATCACCATCTGACATAATACGTTTATTATTTATTATTGAAATTTTTTTTTAGAATGCCTTTTTCTTTTTATAAGAAGGCTTTTATTTTCTTTAATATTTTTACCTATATTGTTTCAGCCAGTAAGGTTCGATAAACAGAGTAAGCTATCAAAGTAAATTGATACCTGAGGGACCCAGAGGCTAATAAGTGTATTACCGCTAGGCACTTACTCGCTTAATGAGCATTTAGTGTGGGTAGAAAATGTATTAAGCATTGTTACCAGCAGAAACTATACCATACCTTACCATATTTTGCAAAACTAATTAAAACTATACTTTATCAATTTAATTTCCATGCTATTAATTTATTTGTTATCAGCTTAGCGTCATAGTTATTATCTAGTTAATATTAAATTTGATAATGTCATTTGTTTATGTTTGGCTATTTTGAAATGAAATTGAAAAGCTATATAGGACGGAACGTTGGAAATAGGACACACAACAATCTAATGAAAGAAAGACAATTTGTGTGAACAGGATTGTCAATTACACCCACTTCAATGTATTGTATTGTGTTCGGAACAAATAATAGTTCATGGCTAGATTTATTTATTTTAATTAATTATTTTTAATAACTAATCGTTAGGACGATCTTAATTGAATTTCTTCTTCATATGAAAGGAAACATTTTAAAAGAATTGCTTTGAAACAAATAACAAAAGAGAAACCCGTTAAGTTTCTACCAGTTCTTTTTATGTTTGTGGCAAATAATTCTCTTATTGAAAAAAATATTTGTAAAAACATTTTCGCAAATAAACATTATATTTTGTTATTATGTAATAAGCTTAACGTTTATGATTTATCAAAGCATATTGAACAAACGAAATATGTAATACAATCAACTTCGCGTTTCAACGCGTACTTTGATGTAGTTAAAGACGCTTTTGTGATTTAAAAATGTATTTCAATTATCAAGACTTGTCTAGACTCTTAATTAGTTTTATCTTTTAGATTCAGCCCAATTAGATACTTTGCTTATTTAAGTTTTATGTATTATTTTACGATGCTAGGTCAAAATTGATGAAGAATATATTAGTAACCATTTTTTTACCAACAACCTTTAATCAATTAAAGACTATATTATTATGTAGAGCAGGGGTGGCCAACTTAATCAGAATTAAGATCGACTTTTTACCGACGAATCGCTGTTAGATCTACTTAATTAATTTTAAAAATTAGGTACTTCCTGATATTCTAATGGACCTTTAGGGTAGGTAAATCTTAATTCGAACTTAAAATTTTTAAATACTTCTTGCCTAGCCGGAATCGACTCGACTAGCGGCCGCGATCGACTGGTTGGCCACCCCTGATGTAGAGCATATCTAAGAAGTAAATAAAATATAAATCAGTATTGCAAAATCTTATTCACACTAATAGATTTACTATATACCTAATAAGGTATGTGGTATAATAGTTACAACTTCCATAATATATATCAATATAAATTTTTATTATATATCTGAAGTTAATAAATCGGTAAATTGTGTTTGTTTTTCCAGCGAAATTGTAAAACAATATTAAGAACCCTTGCCACACACAAAAAAAATGTAAAAATATAAGTATTTGTAGTACTATTTGATGTAAGCAAATAAAAAATATATAATTAAGGAATCCAATAAGAGTAAACAAATAATTGATTTATGATATTTCCTTATTTATATATCGTTCAAGTTCCCTGTGTTTGCTAATAAATTAAAAAAAATCATTAACAGAATTAAAAATGCCAATTAAAAGGTCGTGTAATTTTATGTTTATAATATCATAGATATAAAATAATCAGTATATAGAAATTGCATCCTAGTAAAAAAATCTTAATAGTAAAAAAAAAGGTGATCTATTTAGAAATTATTTTACCTATGTTGATAGAATTTCATTGAATATATCAGTATGTTGTGGTTGGTTAATATTTAAAGGTTTTTTTCTCTAAACCAAAGGAGCAGATACCATACCAAACCTCCGCTCTCATACAAAATCGCTCCAATTTACTCAAAACCCAACTCCTTTTTTGTGTGCCGAGCACAGTGAGTCACCGGCTTTTCACGCTTCCCCATTCTACCGTGATAAAAAATCCTGCAAGTCTCTCTTGATAAAAAATCCTGCAAGTTTGATATAAATATGATGATTTTGATAATGAAATAAAATTCGATATAACCTTTCAGTATCGTTAGATGGTGAAACATTAAACTTAATCCCACTGAGGTTAGGGTTCTGGAATATATTTCGATGCATAGTTATTGACTATAAAAGAACAGAGTCGCGTTCGAAGGGTTCCGCATACAAAAACCGAAATAAAATCACGTTTGTTGTATGCAAGCCCCCCACAAATTTTATTTCGGCATGTGTGCATAGTGTCAACAAAAATACATCAACTGTAAAAATTCACTTGCCTAGCTATCGCAGTTCATAAGATAAAACCTGGACACAGTCAGACGGATAGCGAAGTCTTATTGATAGCGGAGCCCTATCCTTTTTACCTTTCAAGTGCAGAACCCTAAAAACATAGTCTGCGAATTAAGTTACAGAAGAGTACAGAATATGTAAAGTGTGGAATAGTATTATTTATACATTATATACCAGCCACTGAACGTCTATGTCTGCTAAATAAAATATTGAAAAGAAAATATCATGAATAATGCAGACTCTGTATAGACTCGCTCATAAATCGTTGAGAGGTTATACAGTACTGTCAGTTTAAGCTGGTACTTACTAGCGTACTGGAAAAGTCTCATGAATCCGATATCAATCAATAGCAAACTTGGGACTCATATTTTTATATGATTATTATAAAAACAATTTATGTTACGAATTCTACGTTGTTGTAATTTTAATATTTTTTGATTTCAGAACATCTTGAATAATAAAGCTAAAAATCTGATAAAGCTCTTTTTAAAAAGCACCTGGAACCTCGTTTCCAAACTGATGTCAAGGCTTTAAAACTTACAGATGTAAATTCTTTTAGCTCGGGTTCTTAAAAAAGTATGAATAAAAATGTTATTTAGTAATTCGCCGTTATACGATTATTATAGAAGCATCACCGGTTGGAACATTAGACTACCTGAATTCGAAAATGCTTCTTAGACCTCCTTGCACTATATATAAGAGTTTTAACTACTAAGAAATGTAAGAATACTTTTCTAAAAATATTAATCTGCCAACATAAAACAGAGTACTGATAATGCTTCTTTAGAATAAAAAAAAGCCTTCACCATACGAAATTTTAAGTTTCATTTTAATTAGCCACGCAGTAAATATTTGTATTAGAAATAGAGAGAGAATTACTCTTACATATTTATTTTATACTGAGAGTAAAACAGAGCAAAAAAATATACATATTATACGGACACAAAAAGTTTATTTAATAGTATAAAAAAAACGAAATACCATTAGTGTCTCGAATACGTTACTGTACAATGAACATTTATCACTAGTTCGGACAAACAAATCTGCGAAAAATATTGGTTTATGAAAGGCGTCCATAAAAGATGATAGGGTAATATGTTATAGTAGACAAAAAAATGTTCATAATATGTTTTCTATGACTTGTTTGTTTAGGTTTTGGTCTTTTCATCAATATTATTTCAAATGTTCATTTAACAGCTTCTTAAACACAACACGAGTCTTTTGTAACAGTTCCGTCGGTCCGTCAAATTTGTTTGGTAAAAATTGTTTATTTCTTATCAAAGAAATGTTAGTTATAACATAATATTAACTTACTCTGTGGCGTTAGCGTCAGGAGCCCATTGATAGTGTATGTTCATCATGATCAGATTTAGAAGAAATAGAACTTTAATATAATCTTTTTCAATTTCTCTTAAAAAAATATCCAAATATCATCAATTTTATTACCTACTTTCTATGAAGATTTGATACATGAAAGACAAAATAAAAGGTACTAAGCACGTTACATTTTGGATTATTTATTTTAACAGCTGAATACTGCTTTTAAAATCCAAGTAAGATAAATTTCATATTGGTTTCATTCTATTGTTATTCTTATATTTTGTATTTATAATAGTATTAGTATATTGGTTGAAAGACGTAATAATAATGATTTCTAAAATATACACAAGAGATTTATTTTTGTGGTCCTTGAATTAATAAAGCTTCGGGTCGTTTGGGTCCTGCTGATACGACCCTAAGCTGTTATTCATCAAAAGTTGTACAATGTTTAATAACTACTTGAGACACTTTTATATAAAACGGTTGGATGTGAACGTTTCATTTAAAGTAGTATTTTGTATCAAATATTATAATTGCTTAAAAGTTTTTTTTACATTTTATATAAACACCATAAGCTGGTTTACTGAAGGCCGGAAATCCTGAAAGTGTTTTCAATACATGAGTGAAAGTACTACTGCCCATTAGATGGACCGTCTGCACATTTTTTCAATCTATAAAAACAACTTTTTATATGAATAGAATTGTTTTAAAATATTTGCAACTATGGATAATAATAATAATAATACAGGACACATTATACACATTGATCTAACCCGTAAGTAGGCAAATTATTTGCTTGTGTTAAGGGGGTTAGACAACAATACAAATACATAGAAATACACATTATACATACTGAGAACATATTTAATAAACGACCAAACCCAAAAATACAGACATCTATGGTCATCACATAGAGGTCTGTCCCTGTCGGGGATCGAACCCGAGCCCCATTTCGTCGTTATATGTTAGGCGTGTCCGCTAACCACTCGACCAGCGAGGCGATTGAAAGATTAGTATGATTTTTTAAGTTCTTATTAATTATTATTGTGATATAAAAACTGTTTGACATTTTAAAATTTAACAAATGCTTTTAATATAGTTTGTGTTATAATTCAGCTACATTTTTAAATACTACAATAGTTATTTTAATGCTACTATTAAATATTTCAGAATATTCTGAATTTTAAGTTCTGTTTGATTTTTTTCGTACCTATCAGACCTATAATTATAAATTTATCAAGGCTATAATTATTACAAAAGTGTTGCTCATTATGAAACCGATAGTTAATAACCTAAGGTTCAACATGGCTACCCATTGTTTCTAAAACCAAACCCAAAGTGTAATAAATAGGGGAACAAAATTTGTATGAAAAATTCCGTTAAACATAGGGTACTTTTTATAATATATATAATTTAAAAAAGCATAAATTTAAAATTTAAAATACCCGATATAGAAAGACCTCTAAAAAGGATAAAATTAATATTATTATATACTTATTGAAGTCATTGCGTCGGTGTACTGTTTTACGTACGTTGACGATGATGTCTATTTTATGAAGTTTTCTAAACTAATGAATGAGGACTTGGACTATATGATTTGATATTGTTATTTCGTTATTTGTCTTGGTAACTTACATGTATTTTGACTTTTTTTATTTTAGTGGTTAATATTTTGGGTATAAAATCATTTTGATAATACCAAAATGAATGTATATATGTATGTAAATTATATTTTAATGCTGTTTTCAAATATTTATATTTTTTTAAAACTATCTTGAGTAATCCTAATTAGTAGATACTATAAAGGAGAATGTGAGTTTGTTTGTTTATCACGCTTTTAAATCTGAACTGCTCAACAGGAACATTGGCAGGTTTCCAGAGGTTCAGGAAATAATATTGGAAATAATTAATCTGCAAATACAGTACTGTACCCTAATAAGTAAGTCTGAAATCCTTGCATGCGACATAACAAAGTTGTTTTTGACTTATAAAGCGCGGGTGAAGCCGCGGGTAATACTAAAGTAAACTTATACTAACTAAACAATTAATTCCTTTAACCTAGAACCTAGATACTTATTACACCTTAGCCTAGACGTACAAGAAAAAGTACCTATTTGAAAAAAAAAAAAATTAAATAGTGTTAGTAATATTTATTTATAATAATTTAAATGATAAATACATTTACATGTTGTAGTTTATAAGTTTCGAAATAGTATACAACAGTAGCGCCACCTAAGTAATATATATATGGAATGTTATTTAGTATATAATGTTAATTTTTTTAAGAATTAGAAGCATAGGATATTTTAACATAATGTTTAATCTTTAATTATTATTAGAACTCATTTTAAGGTATAAATAATACCATCTGTAAGTTGGTTATGAAATTGTAAATTACCCTCACCTAAATATTATAGTGTAAAAATATTATAAAACGAGTTGTAAGGGCTGGGCTCGCCCATAAATGGTTGGATATTAAACATTGAAGTTCAAGTACTTGGTATTACTGAAACAAGTCCTAACAATGGATAATTATCTATATTTTCAATGTCTCCAATTTTATTTCTAATATGTTTAATCTTAAATGAAACAAACTTTGTTCTAATTATGAAATAAAAATTACTAAAATACTGAAAATCTGATTTGAAGTTAAAATTATTGTTTGATTAATTAATACGAGTTCGTGCAACAGGCTTGAAGCCAAGGTGAATTAATTATATTTTATTCCCGACATAAAGGTGTCTAGACATTTATTTATTTTTGTATTTAATGTGAGAATTAAATACAAAAATGTTATAAATACTTTTACCTCGTATTTTATTTTATAACAGATTAAAATTATTAAAAATCTGTTATTTTATAACAGGTTTTTAAAATAATTGTTTAATATGATACTCTGAAATATTATTATATAAATTACAAAAATGAGACAAAAATGTGATTTCTTTTTTTTAATTTCTTAAAGAGAATATTGCATTGAAAGTTTTTTATACAGATAAACTTTTGCTGTTAGGAGGAAAACTTTTTTTTTTGTTGAGTTACATTTTAGTTATATTATATTTAATTATAACGAAATATTTAGGTCTTCTGTTATTTTGCCATTTGAAAAGTAGGAACAAAATTATTAAAGGAAATGCCGCTTACACTTCGCTTGACATTTACAATTATGCCATCTGTTGCTATTTAGAACGAACATTTGAATACTTGAATATACTTTCAAAATTCTAAATTCAAAATATCTTTATTCAAGTAGGCATTTACACGCACTTTTGAATCGTCAATTACATTAAATTGGTCAGTATAGTCAGTCTGTGAGTAAGCTACCACCAGCTCGGAATGCTGTTCTGCTGAGAAGAGCTGGCCAGAAACTCAACAGTTGCTCTTTTTAAATAAAATTTAACAATGTTTGACTTATAAATTAAATATATTATATTATAACATCAACCCTGCAAATGAGTCAATTTTATTTATTTTATTTTATTTATATCTTTTAAACGTCAAACTTAAATGCAATTTTGGAACAACTAGAACCGTCGCAATCAATCGGAAAAGAAGCCCAATGATTTCAGGCAACGAAAATTAAATTATATATATATATATATATATATATATATATATATATATATATATATATATATATATATATATATATATATATATATATATATATATATATATATATATATATATATATATACACACATACACACATACAAATCTTCGGCCTGCCACACAACCAGTCACCGCAAGCAGCACCCGTTCACGAGCATAACACAAGAGCCAGCCATCACCCCCTTCGCACATATTTGAGGGAGGGAGGCAACCCGACTTCCGATGCTTTAATATCAATATAAAAATAGGCAAAAGGCACTTTCATCTTTTCTTCATTTAAATCCAGATCCAGAATAGTCTTTATCTTGCCAAAACTAAGATTTTTTATATTATGCAATACGATAGAATACGTACAATTTCATCATATAATGAACAGAATTGCGTTAAAGTTAATTATTAATAATAAAAAGTAAAAAAAAAAGAGACGTGAAGTAGTCGTCAAACCTAATCATACGAAAGTGATACAATCAAGAAGCGGAAAATTTTGTTTTTTTTTTCCTTTACTTAACTTTTAGTATCAATTTTGTTTAAAAAATATTGTATGCATCAATGCAGAATGGTATCTAAGGCCAAAAGTTAAAAATTAAAAAATTTTGACCGAATCAACAAAAAGTATACATTTACAAAATATAGTGTCTTGTTAACATTCAAATAAATAATCGTCAGTGCCCATTAGCCCCAATAACTACCAACTAATTTACCAAATGACTTGCAAAAACCAGGTCGTTTATCCGTTAATCGATTCATTAGACAATACACTTATTGCTGATTTGCTAATATCATACTTATAACATGATTTTATAAGTTTAAGGTTAACATTAGGGTATAATAATAATAGGCATAAATGAGCTATATATAATGTTTTAAAAAAAATATATAATGTTTATTTATTTAGTAATTGATTCAAGTCATAAATCAACGAAATAAATATATGTTACGTTCCATTACTATGTAATTCCTATTCTTTGTGTGTGTGAAGTTGCATTGAATATTAAATACATATAATATAATAATAATTAACATAATTACTGTATACTCAAGTAGGTACGTCACGATATTTTCCCCTTAAATGCTTAACAAAATTTAAGTAGTACAGAATATTCGGGTACTAATATTTTTTTAATTGCTCATAACTTTACAACGAATTATTTGATTTATTATTGAAAAACTTTATGGCAGATCAATACATACCAAAAAATATATATATAATAGACATAAGTAAGATAATTTCGTGGAAATATGCTCTTATTGCTTGAACTAATTTCTTACAGACAACCCTTGATAAATAATAACAACTTGAGAAATCACGAGGTATTGCAAAATGAAACACAAAAGATACTTCTATAGACATATAAGTAAAAACTATACGATAGGTAACTAATTATTAAGAATACAAGAAATATACATTATAATATAATGTATACATAATTAGATTAAATAATTAAATAACATTAAAATAGTTATCGCAAAAATAATGAATATCCAACGATTTCTGATATTGAATAATGATTTAGATGTTTTATTTTTTAATGGAAAGTTCATATAGAAACCAGTGTGGAAGTCTAGCAATTTTTATTTCTGTGATTTAATGGAGCAGAAATGCTATTGTTTATAATAACGCATACAATAATTAATATATTTTTATTTCATTATAACGTCCTCGTTAACCTTTGTGAATGAATTGCTATAATATCCGGTTTTGGTATTTAACACAAGTCGATAAGAAAAATAAACCGATACGGGCAGGGCTTTGAACCCCTCGACTACTGGGAAACCGTCCCGTCTTAATAATGCTTATCGATTCAACCGCTCAGTTAGTAGAGCGACGGGACGGTTTCCCTGTGTTCCCGGGTTCGAAACCCTGCCCGTATCGGTTTATTTTTCATTATATATTTATATAAATTATATTTTTTTAACATGGCTATACATGTATATAAATATTTTCAAACATGTCGAAAAGAATATACGATTGACGCTAAACGCTTGTTGATTGACGCATAACGCTTAACGCTAAACGCCTAACGCTAAACGCTTAACGCTAAACGCTTAACGCTTAACGCTAAACGCTTAACGCTTAACGCTAAACGCTTAACGCTAAACGCTTAACGCTAAACGCTTAACGCTAAACGCTTAACGCTAAACCTCTTACCCCTGGTTCCTTTCCCAGACACCCATCCCCACCCCATAACCCCCAACTTTTGACGACCTTTATTCCACAAAATGTCGCAAAGCAGCGAAACGTCCAAGGGATCGCGAGTCACCGACCCTCCCCAAACCAAACGTGACATGGAAGCGTCCACCCGGAGGAAAATATTTACGAAGAGGATGCTGGACGTGCAGCAGTGCTTGGCAGCCCCTGCCCCTGCAACTGACAGCGATGCGTCTAACGTCCCAAGCCGGTCCAGTAGGGACTCTACCGGCGACAATACATCCCCCCAGGTTCTATCCACCCTCCCTGTCGTAGCAAACTGGCTGTTCCGAGAGGCCAAGGACCAGATGGGGCAGTCGGGCAACCTTAAGACAACTATAAAGGAAAAAGTGCTGGAGAACTTGGGGGGGATGTTTGAGATCATCCTCCGGTTGAGCGAGTCGCGACAGACGCTCCACCTTCAACTTGAGCGCACCAGGACGGCACTGACACACCAGCTGGCGCAGAAAGACCAGGAGTACACCCAACAGCTTACCAAGCTGGCGGCGGACAAGAACGACTCCGACGCCAGGCCGGAAATTAAGGAGCTGCTAAAGGAGGTCAGGTCGGTCCGTCAGATGATCTCATTTGATGTGATCGACCTGCTCTCCAAAACATCGCAACAGCAGCATGTGCAGCAGGCGACGATGCTTAACAAACAGCTGCAGGAAACGGGGCAGAAGCTGGCAGACATCATCAGCGAGGCCAGTCTTCACAAGACTTATGCAGAGGCCGCATCAGCATCGACCCCGAAACCCACCAAGGAGCAACCGTCGCCTAGCCACACAATAATAGTCACGTCATCCGTGGAACGTGACACAAGCGACGACATTTTAAAGCGCGTCCGCGGAGTCGCCGATGCCCGTATTACTGGGTTGGCGGTTGAGCGGATAAGAAAAGCCCGCGACCAAAAGGTCGTTATAAGTTGTTCCTCACGGGATACAGTGGAGAAGCTGAAGAAGCAGTTAACGGGGAAGGATGGAAAGCTAGTGGTGGAAGACGCAAAGAACAAAGACCCCCTAGTGATCATCAGGAATGTATTAAACTACAACACGGATGAAGAAATAGTGCAATCGATTAAGACCCAGAATAAGGACCTCGTGGGAGCAATACCCCCGGGGGACTTTAGAGTTGCCATGAGATATAAAAGGAGGACCCGAAACCCGCAAGAGAGCCACGTCGTCTTGCAGGTGTCTCCGCACCTCTGGAGAGCACTTACAACAGCAGGCAGGCATTGTGGCGGAAGCCACTTGAGGGCTGACTGCCCGGCATGGACGACAGGCGAACGGCCGACCTGCGTGAACTGTCACGCGGCCAAGCAGGAAAAGGTGGACCATTCGGCGTTTGACGGGGATTGCCCCGTAAGGAAGCGCTGGGACGCCATAGCACGATCATCCGTATCGTATTATTAGGTATCGTCCCGCGCATCCCAAAGACAGGCAACCCCGCAAACACGATGATGACAGACTGACTCTGAGATGACTGACAGACGGACTAAGGACCGGGAGTAATAAAGACCCCTACTTACCTGAAGAATACCACAGTACTAGACGATGACATGACATGACACCTAGCCTAGCCCCGTGTGCATTCACATGGGCTATCTAGGTGCACCTGAACAGAACATCGACTGTGGGGGGTATTAATGGTAATGCCTCCACCCCACAATCACGGCGAAACACGACGCGGGAACATGGAGAAGCGTAGCGGGTATCCGGATGTCGGCCGCATTGTACCAATGCGGCCCCAGCATGGCGGTACGGTGTAACATGAAACAAAATACAAAATACAAATAGTAAGTAAGGAGAAAAAAAAAAAAAAAAAAACACTCACCCGGTGTCCTCAGCTCTCGTACCCGGAACTACCTGTAAATATAAGCATTAATAATTAGTATCTAATATAGAGATAAGATATGTTATCTGTCAATACCTATGTTTTGTAAAATTGCATGTATCATCAAGCTTGCGTGCCAAATGACGACACGCACGGTGTGGCCGAACCACAGGGTTCGACCCTCCACATATGTAAATAAAAATTTTAATGTTAACGATTGTTGTACCGTCTCTAGATATAAGCTGTAAACCTCATAAATTATGAGTTCTGTATACATTCCCATATATCACGGGTTTGTTATTTAATTGTAAAATCTTAAAATACCCACCCTGCTAATCAATATACCATAAATTTATACTGTAAACTGTAAAATATATTTTATCAAATTTCTAAAATTATTAATTCTTATTAAATTGTAATTATAATTCCATAACCCTTTATATTGTACTGCATTCATATTTTCGGATTATGAACTAAACCAATTCTAAATTAGAAGTATTGCAGCACATCCTAAAAATGGTAAAAAACGTAAAATGTAAATTGATTATTAGTAAGAAAACAATTGTAACCTAATTAAACTAGCGATTATGCAAAAAATTACCACTGTATAATAATAGAATAGCCTGTATTATAAATGTATGTACCGACCGAAATAACAAATAACATGAAAACACAATACAAATAACGCGAACCACTGTAAATTATAACTAGTACAAAACCTCCAAGCGGCAGCTATTTTGTAGTAAAATTACAAAAACTCAAAACAAAGTTAAGATCACAAACGATGCAAAACAAGAAATAAAGCGTATTAAATAAAATACAATGTCAACTAGATAAACATGCTGCGCAGAAAACAAAACAGCTGCCGCTGGCCGGAAACTGTCACATGTCTCATTTTCACCCAACCCAACTAATAAAGTTACCCCTGAAAAAATTATTTACCCGCAAAAACTGATTTCCTCCTCCCATGGGGAATAAAATAGTGAAAAACCAAAAAAAAAAAAAAAAAAAAATGCTCAATGCTCAATGCTCAATGCTCAATGCTCAATGCTCATTGCTCAATACAAAAAAATACAAAATACAAAATAGTTTATTGATAGAAAAATAGATTAACAAACAAGTCGCAAGAGCCCCTGTACTGGGTGGTGTCCCGTATTACTGGGTACTCCGCTCATCCACCAAGGCTTACAAAAATCAATCAATATCCATAGTATAACATAAATATTTTATTTTATTTATTTATTTATTTTTACGAGTTCGTGTAATGTATGTGTGTGTGTGCAATATATGTGTGTGTGTGCAATATGTGTGTGTGTGTGTGTGTAATGTATGTGTGTGTGTGCAATGTATGTGTGTGTGTGCAATGTATGTGTGTGTGTGTGTGCAATGTATGTGCAAGTAAATGTGTGTGTTTATGTATGTAAGTGATTTAGAATAAGGGATTAATTGAAATATGGAATAGTGCAAAATGGGCACTTATCAAAGGATATATTATCTTTTACATCTGAGTAGAATACAATATAGTTATTATATATACATTAAAAACTTACTCTTTTCAGAAGCATTTCAGTTTCATTGTAGTTTAAGGTTAAAAGAAAATGTGTTATCATATCAGTTAATTTGGATTTCGTTAGAGGATAGATATTTAGTTTGCGATTTATTCTATTATAAAGTGATGCAGATTGACATGCGAATTGATTCTGTTTAAATTTAGTTTTACATAAAGGTACATAGCAAGCATTAGTAATTCTACGTTTATTGACAGAAATTCTTTTGTAAGGTAATTGTTGATGTAGTTTCTGAATAGCCTTTAGGATGTACAGTTGTCGAATAGTTAACAAATTATAAGAATTATACAGATCGAAAGTCGGGTACCGTGAAGGTTTGCCAAAGGCAGCCTTGAGAAGGGCACGTTGTCCTCTTTCCAAAGTTAATAAATGGGTCTTGGCTCCTCCACCCCAAACTGGAATGCAGTAATTTAGTATAGATTGTGCCAAAGTTTTATAAGTTGTTGTTAAAAGCTTGTCGTCTGCCACTTGTTTCAACTTTCTAAAAACCCAAATCAACTTTCTCAGTCTATCAGCGATCATATAAATATGACGATTCCAGGTAAGATGTTGGTCGATTATTACTCCAAGATATTTGATATGATCACTGCCCCCAATATCATCGCAATTGCAGTTATTTAAATTAGGGTTTACGCATGAGTGAACCTTTAGGGCGAAATTGGTATTGGGCAATGTGTTTTTCCGTAACGAAAATGGTACAAACTTAGTTTTGGCAGTATTTAATGATAACAGATTGGATCTCAACCAATGCGAAACGTAAAAGAGTCCCTCTTCTGCAGTTGTCTTTAACTTGTCCCACGTCCGATCATGAAATATTAAGGCAGTGTCATCCGCGTATGTGTAGATTTTGCAGTTTGAAAGGTTGAGTTTGCAGAGGTCGTTCACATAGACAAGGAAAAGGGTAGGCCCAAGGACACTGCCCTGTGGGACCCCATAGGATACACTGGTTGGGTCACTTAATAATAAGTTACCCAGCTTAAGCTGTTGTTTACGGTTTGAGAGATAGTCTCTTAGAAGCTGGTAAGGTAAGCCCCTTATACCGATATTAAAACTTTTTAAGTAAGATATCTGACGAAACAGAGTCGAATGCTTTCGCAAGATCCAGAAATACACCCAAACATTTCCTGCCAGAATCCAAATGTTCACCAATTTCCCCTGTCAAGGACAACACTGCGTCTTCTGTTGATATACACTCTCTAAAGCCAAATTGTTGATTGGATAATAAATTATTAGTATAAAGAAAGTTTTTAAGACGGTTGTTAATAAGTTTTTCGAGGATTTTAGCTAGGACCGGGAGTACAGAGATAGGCCTGTAATTATTTAGATCATCTTCACTGCCACCTTTATGAATTGGGGTGATAACGGCTTTTTTGAAGCATAAGGGGAACTGACCTTTTTCAAAGCAAAGATTATATATGTGACACAATACAGGTATAAGAATATGCTTAGCTTTTTTTATAAAGGATGTTGATATGTTATCTAAACCAGGAGAAGAATCGTTGGAAAGTTTGCTTACTATTAGGTTTAATTCAGAAGGATCTGTGTTTAAAAGTACGAATGAATTTGATGGGGTGGTTGCGGGTGTGGTAAAGTGAACTGAGGGATGATAGGGCAAATCAATTTTTTCTGCTAAATTTTTACCCATTGTCGAAAAATGATTATTAATATAGTTTGCGGATTCAAATGGAGAGGTCTTAATAGATAAAAGTTTATGATTTACATTTGCTTTCTTTTTGTCCATGTGACATATATTTTTTATGTTTTGCCATAGTTTCCTAGGAAATGCTTAATGCTTAATGCTTAATGCTCAAGAGTTAAACTTAATGCTAAATGCTTAATTCTTGATGCTTGAGGCTTGAAACCTGATGCTTGATGATTGACGCGAGACGCTTGATGCTTGGTGCTTGATGCTTGATGCTTAGTGATTGATGCTTAATACTTGCTGTTTAATACTTAATGCTTGATGCATAATGCTTAATGCTTAATGCTTAATGCTTAATGTTTGACACTAGAATTCTGATGCCTGACGATTTACGCTTAATGCTTAATGCTTGCTCCTTAATGCTTATTTTTTTTTAATTAATTATAATTCTAATAAACCCTGGCTTCGATGTAAGAACTCGGCTTTTAACTAAGTTCTTGAACCCCGACTCAAAAATAGGGGTGTTAGAAATTTGACCTGTCAATCAGTGTATCGGTGTTTAATTGCAGTTTTTTTAATTGAAAGCCTTGTTCGTCGAAAAGGTTCTTAGCTACATTTAGTCGAAATAGAAATAGACGCGTCCAAGATATCGAGGTTTTGTTGGTGCGGCGGAAAGATTCTTATACAATATCGATAGAAATACTTAATCATGTTAAAATTTGTATGTTCGTAGGTTCAGTTACTACAATAATAAAACCAGTAGAATAACTTTAAAAATCAGCAAAAAAATATACATATAAATTTAAACCCCCGATACATAAAGATTAAATATAATATTATTATATGCTTATTGAAAATGTTGCGTCGGGGAACGCGTAATAAAGGAAGAAATTAAAATGCAAGTAATTCACCAAATAAAGAAATAGCGATATCGTATCGTATAGTCTAAACTCTCGTAACTTCGTAAACTAAACACTATCGTCAACATACGTACAACCTTCCCCCGACGTAACCGTTACAATAAGCATATAATAATATTTTTTTTATTCTTTTTAGAGGTCTTTATGTATCCCCGATCAAGGTTTTTTAATTTATTTTTTTTTCCTAATTATATTATACTTTATAATTTGTTCCTTTTATAAAGTGTATTTGTTCCATTTTAAATATGTTTCATATTTGGATTTGTCTTAGAAAATTGTCTCAAATCTCTTGGCTTTATGCTATAGCCATAGCTCACGAACTAGATTTGATAATGGTAATTGATACATATAAATGTATAATATCGTAATAAATATTAAATATTACATACTTAACCTATTTGTAATTATGACTATAATTGCATTTCGAGGACATCCTCGTTTTTTTATATATTTTTTCATAGTGTTTCATATAAAATACAAATCTGCATAATAATATAACTGTGCACAATATTATGTTCTGTTAATTAACAAGTGGCATTTTTTTACAATTTGCTAACTAAACTCTACGATGTACATGCTCCAATTCGACCTGTTCGTATTAAACATTTCCTAGTGTCGTGGCTTTAGGATGGAATAAAGAAGCTTCACAAACAATAATAGAAATAATTAACAAAAATAGAAAAGCTAGAAATCATAGCAGTAAGGTGTTTAGAGAGGCAAAGAAGAAGATGACTTTTGAAGATATGAAGGTTTACAGTTTTCTTCAATCACTTGGAGTTGGAAAGCCCTGTTCATATTTTAACTCGCATAAATTTGTTAAAGAGAGACTATTTATATATAATTATTATTTTTTTATATAATAAAATACTCCTAAATAAAAATAAGGAATTCATTGGCTCAGTAAAATATTTATTTCCTTCTATTTTTTTTAATTATCATCGAATTTTTTACATTTTTCATAATTATTTTATTTTATTTTCATAATTATACATACAAACACATACGAGTATGTATGCGTCAATGAAATACATAAAGTCCTTTTATTATAAATTTTATTGTCTTTCCGTAAAAATAATATACATTTTCTAATATCTCTTAATACAAATGTTAGTTTTGCCGTGATATGTATTTGTATTTTCAATTCAATATGACATTATAAAATCTTTCATATTTAAATTTATCTCAGAACAATAACTGAAGCGTAGAAGTAGCTTAAATTTGAAGAATTAAATTGTGCTTAACTACTACTACTACTACTACCACCACCACCATCACCACTACTACTACTACTACTACTAAACTAAAAATTATCATCCATAAAATCGTTAGAGGCCATTTCCTATACGATTTTTTTGATATACGTCAGTTATAGCTAAGTTCTACAACACACAGTAATAAAGAACAATGTAAGTAACAAAGAAAATAAGCTATTTTAGACAATCTGTACATCTTACTTTGTAGTTTAGAAGTTTACTTTCTGATTGAAAAAAAAAACAAAAGGTCTCCTTTCGAGGGAAACACTTCAGCAGTGTTGTAATGTGCTTTCATATGTGCGTCAATAGTTTTTGGTGTGTGGAATCTGACATTTCAAGGAATATCTTATCATATATTATTCACGAAAGTAAATGTAGAGGGTGCGTGTGGTATTTCGGATCGGAAGTGAAAATCATGTAGGAAGAAAAGAAACAATACAAGGAAAGCAATTGCAAATAAAAGTGGTCCTGTCAGGTCTACAGACTAGAATTTAGTAAAAGGTTGTTGAAACGTTCAAAATTAATTTCTGTTTATTTTATTATTACCGTCAAATAATCATTTATATAATGCTTAAAATGTTAAATTAGGTTGACAAATATCTGTTGACATCTATTTAAAGTCACTGTGACACTGTCTGTGATATTTTGTAATAAGTATTTTAATAATTTTATTCCGGCTTACAATTACTCCAAGTTCTTTGTAATATTTAATAAAAAGAATATGTTTAGTATTTATAACTTTTAGGGTTCTACAAAAATTATAAGATGTTATATTGTTAGCAAACTACAAAATTTTAGTTAAGAATTGCTGTCATTAATTTCAGCTATTTAATTGCAACGCTATTCTATTAAAATAATTAAACATATATCATTTAATAAGTTCAAATTCGTTATTTCCATATTTTCCACATTTGGTTAGAGGTTTTTGTGCGTAGATGCATAGTTAGCTTATTTGCATATT
Source organism: Napeogenes sylphis (assembly GCA_959347405.1). NCBI lineage: Eukaryota > Metazoa > Arthropoda > Insecta > Lepidoptera > Nymphalidae > Napeogenes > Napeogenes sylphis. The sequence goes on along the minus strand of OY365788.1, from coordinate 18,848,683 downwards.
GTATAATATAAATTTGCTATCTTGACCTTGTGGGTCTGTTCTGTTGCAAGTACTTTAAAGTTAATTTTATAATGAGTAGGTGTGAGTGTTCTTATTAATTAAAACATTAAACTTCGGAATATTAATAACAATGTTTATAAAAATAACATTTCAGTGGCAATGTAAAAGTTAATTGGCTAAATATTTTAGGAGTAATTTGAGTCTTCACTATAAATATACAGTAAAACAAAACATGCTAGTACGTTGTTATTTCTACTGAAGGTATCTAACATAAATAAATATTAGTTAATAAATAAATGAATAAAACTGTTAATTAATCTAACATTATAGTGCTTTCTACTTTTGATACGGCTAAATTATTAAACCACAATATTATATGTTATATGCTACTCGCATATATCTTTTAAAATACCAATAACTTCACATATTTTATCAAGTATTAATGCTTAATCCTTAATATGCCTCATGCTTAAAGCTTGACGCTTGACGCTTGAAACTTGACGCTTGACGCTGGACGCGTGACGCTTTACGCTTGACGCTTGACGCTTGACGCTTGACGCTTGACGCTTGACGCTTGATGCTTGATGCTTGATTCTTGATGCTTGACGCTTGAAGCTTGACGTCTTGATGACTGATAATTGACGCTTAATACTTAATGCTTAATGCTTAATGCTTAATGCTTAATGCTTAATGCTTAATGCTTAATGCTTAATGCTTAATGCTTAATGCTTAATGCTTAATGCTTAATGCTTAATGCTTAATGCTTAATGCTTAATGCTTAATGCTTAATGCTTAATGCTTAATGCTTAATGCTTAATGCTTAATGCTTAATGCTTAATGCTTAATGCTTAATGCTTAATGCTTAATGCTTAATGCTTAATGCTTAATGCTTAATGCTTAATGCTTAATGCTTAATGCTTAATGCTTAATGCTTAATGCTTAATGCTTAATGCTTAATGCTTAATGCTTAATGCTTAATGCTTAATGCTTAATGCTTAACGCTTAATTGCCTCATGCTTAATTCTTGACGCTTGACGCTTGATGCTTCATTCTTGACGCTTGATGCTTGACGCCTGATGCTTGATTATTGACGCTTGATGCTTTATTATGGTTGATTGACGCTTGACGCTTGACGCTTGACGCTTGACGCTTGACGCTTGATGCTTGATGATTGATTCTTGATGCTTGAGGCTTGACGCCTTGATGACTGATAATTGACGCTTAATGCTCAATGCTCAATGCACAATGCTCAATGCTCAATGCTCAATGCTCAATGCTCAATGCTCAATGCTCAATGCTCAATGCTCAATGCTCAATGCTTAATGCTTAATTGCCTCATGCTTAATTCTTGACGCCTGATGCTTGATTATTGACGCTTGATGCTTTATTATGGTTGATTGACGCTTGACGCTTGACGCTTGATGCTTGATTCTTGATGCTTGAGGCTTGACGCCTTGATGACTGATAATTGACGCTTAATGCTCAATGCTCAATGCTCAATGCTCAATGCTCAATGCTCAATGCTCAATGCCCAATGCTCAATGCTCAATATTCAATGCTCAATGCTCCATGCTCAATGCTTAATGCTTAATGCTTTATGCTTTATGCTTTATGCTTAATGCTCAAGGGTTAAGCTTAATGCTAAATGCTTGATGCTTGAGGCTTGAAACCTGATGCTTGATGATTGACGCTAGACGCTTGACGCTTGATGCTTGGTGCTTGATGCTTGATGCTTAGTGATTAATGCTTAATGCTTGCTGTTTAATACTAAATGCTTGATGCTTGATACTTGATGCCTAATGCCTAATGCTTAATATATTATTTAATTATAATTTCAATACACCTAGGCTTTCTTACGATCTTTTAGAAGTTGGCTTTTAAGGAAGTTTTCTTAATTATATTATACTATATATTTTTATTCATTTTTGAAACATACATATTTAGACTCGTCTAAGAAAATTGTCTAAATTCTCTTGTCTTTATGCTAAAGCCATAGCTCACGAACGAGATTTGATAATGGTAATTGATACATATAAATGTATTATATCGTAATAAATATCAAATTTTACATACCTTACACATATTTAATTATGGCTATCATTTTGGCTATCATTATGGTTTTAGATAAAAATTAAATGTGCACAATAATATAATTGTGGCAATTTTTTATTTTTTTTTAACTAATACTTACGATGTATATGGTCCACAAATCGCGATGTCCAATTCGACCTGTTCGTATGCATATATAGTTATACACATAAACACATACGAGAATATATGCAGCAATGAAATATATACCGTCCTTTTTATTATAAATTTTATTGTCTCTCCGTAAAATAATATATACATTTTGTAATATCCCTTAATACAAATGTTAGTTTTGCTGTGATATGTATTTGTATTTTTAATTGATTATGATATTATAGTCTTTCATATTTAAATTTATCTCAGAACAATAACTAAAGCATAGAAGTAGTCTAAATTTGAAGATTTAAATTGTGCTTAACCCTTTTTCCATACTGTGATCACATACATCCTCTTTTTTCATACTGTGAAAACATAATGATGAAAGAGACAAATATAAAGTTGTCAGCACAGCAATATGAACACTTATAAATGTCAATTGATCACCATTTGATCACCATTATGATGGTAAATTGGAAAGTATAACGAACAACGTTTACACATTTTGGTTGTGTTTGATGTCGGCTATCAGTGGTGTGTTCTTATTTAGTTTTATTTACGAATTTATAGTTATTTACATATTTAAAGAAAATTAAGATCAAAACGTAACCTTCCACCGATAAGTGATCTAACGTGGTATTTTTTTACGTTTTTCTTTGTTACAATACAACTATTTGTGATTTTATATTTGGTTTACAAAAGAAAGAGACAATTATCCTATACCCCAATTATAAGACTGCTATATACAATATTTATTATGATATTTAAGCATTTTAAAGTTTTCTCGATATATTTTTGAAATAGTGTTGCAAAAAGCTCAGTTATCGATAATTTAATCCAGTGTTATTCTAATAAATTTTGCAACATCTATGTGATACATCCACGGACTATTATTCTAGATTTCCCATGGACTTTAACTGACGCGAGATATGGATCGACACGATTGGACAGAAAAAATTGGGAGGAGAACATTTTAGTCCTCAATATTTTAATAACATCGATTGATTTATAAGTAGTTTAGAACAATATGGCTGTAGTTTTATTGTAATTTTTTTATCATTTCCTTTATATGAGGTTCTCGAAGTGGCGAATAAAAAAAATATGTGTTAGCCTGACAATATTTTTTTAAATTTACTTTTAATAAATGTTTTTTGTATTTTTAGTTTATTTGTCGCATTGATTATTTTTAAATACTACCTAAGTCATTTTCCAGAACGAAATACAGGTAAACGTTATCGCATGTGACAAAGTCCTTGAGGTAATAGCACTTTTCGGTGTATCTCGTTCTAGCAAGATATGAAAGCATCCAACCAGTCTTTTAAAAAAGTACGTACCTTCCATACTACTACTAATGTCACATCATTAGAAAAATATCTGTTGTCTACGCCAGTGTACGGTTTAAAAATCTGAAGCTCCTTCTATGCTTTAGTTATTATTCTGAGAAATTTATCATGAAACGTAACAGGCTAGGATATTTTATATCCGGTTAAATGGAGACCAGTTAGTGTTTTCTAAGGTTTTCACGAGTACTACACATTGAAATAAAACTATTTTTACGGATTTAACTCGCGTATATTGAATTAAATTTTAAATTTACATTTTAAATCTAACCCGACGTTTCGAATGCTTTGCAGCAAGGAGGTGTCGACACCTCCATCTCGTCTTTCCGTGAACACGATTGCTGCAAAGCATTCGAAACGTCGGGTTAGATTTAAAATGTAAATTTAAAATTTAATTCAATATACGCGAGTTAAATCCGTAAAAATAGTTTTATTTCAATGGAGACCAGTTGTTTGAAGTTTTTATATCCTTATTTCAAACTTACAATACCATCAATAAATTTTACTCATCCATTAATAAAACCCACTGTTCATGAAAATATTTAAATTTTCTTCTATATTATTTATTTTAGTAACATTTATTATATTACAGTAATATTAAAAAAATTATGATATAATATAATGATGAAAACAATCACCTATGTACTAAAAGACGGAACGACTTTAAATTGTATCAATTTTTTCTACCTTTGAACAACACTGAGATTTTTCACTATCAATAAGGAATCACGACAAGAAATGTTGTTTTAAGTTCCTAAAAACTGAACATTATTACAAAAGTTATAAGGTTGATAGTATATAGTAGAATGAATTTATCGATTTAAGGAATAGCTATTGCCTGGGATATAAAAGTGATCTCGTATTACTAAAATAAGTATTGTGAATTTAAAAAAAAAATGTACATTTATCGATTTGACTTAAGCCTATTTTATTTGATGAAGTAATAAAATACTAGCAAATTAATTCAGATAATCATACTTAGCATCAGAGAATCATACCTTACTCAACTAAACATACTCAACAGAGGGTCATACTTACCTTAAGTTTAAGTGCTTCTATGGTTTAAACCAAACTAAATTTATACTTATTGTATTATTTACTTTTTGGTTTGTGTTTAGTAATTTTTTTCTTATAATTGGCAAACATATTAATTATTTTATTATGTTGGCAGCGGCCATCCCAGTAATAATGATACAGAGAAATACTGATACAGATAATGATGCAGATATAGGTATATCTACATATATCTGAATTCTTCGAATAGGTATTCATATAATTCAGAATGGCAAGCAGAATGTCAAAATTCAATTATCGAAAATATCAGTAAAGTCATAACCATGGTTACCGGCATTCCATACCATATTTTATTTAATCAGTTATTTCCATCAAAGCTATAATGACAGTGACAGTGACGGTGACAGTGACAATGACAGGTAGGAATCCAGATTGTAGAGGATTTAATTTGTTTCGAATAAAAAGAAATGTATTATATATATATATATATATATATATATATATATATATATATATATATATATATATATATATATATATGTATGTGTATGTAGAACTATGAAATTATAAAATAATCAATGACAATAACAAAAAATGTGGAAATATTAATATTTTATTGAAACAGTGAATTAACTACGTATATTTACGAACTCGAGTCAGTTTAATACAAAAAGGGAGAGAAAGAGAGAGAGAGTAAGAGATGATTTGAATTTTAATTCACTGATTTGATTTAGCAAATCAAAAGCTTTTGAATCAAAAGGGTGTCTCTAGCATAAGGTAACGACGTGAAAATAACTTGTATAAATTTAATAAGAAGCTTATATTATTTTTTAACCTACATATTACCTAGCCATTAAGTAATCATTTAAGGAAATACAAAATTATCATAATATAATATATGTAATTTAAAATTTATTTCAAATTGATAGACGATAAGTCTTTTCTCGGTAATTAATGGATTCCATTTTCATTTAATTTCATGAGCGTAATCAAATGTTGACAGTTATTAATAGACATTGAATGAGATCTATAAAATAAAAGGTATTGTATATGTGATAATTCAAAATTTTATACTTAGTGATATGTGCATCATTTAATTACTAATATTTTTAAAGCTTACAACTGTACAAACCAAAGAAAAAACCGATTCTTATACTAAAGACTAAACTTATTCTCTTAATCAACAAAATTATTTTTGTAATTTTAAAATAATTATATTTTTACTAAAAACTTACGTTAATAAAATGTTTATAAATACGTCGCCCATAAAATATTGTTATTTTTTAAATTTTATCTTGCTGTAAAGTAAGAAAATTAAATTTGATATTTTAAACAAATAATAAATTTTTACTGCAATATTTTACGGTTCATTTAAGTTTTTAATAACTAAAATATTTGGCTGCGGTTTTCGTCGAGTTTTTCATATTCAATAAAAATACATTAAGTCTTTTAAAATCAAAAAGTGGTAAGATTTTTTTATAGATTAAAACAAATTATACATCAATGTGCTTTAATAAATGTAACAAAAAAAATTGTAAATACCAGAAACAAGTTATAGTTAAGTGTTTTTCATAGCCATTTAAATTCTAGCCTTTTGCTTATACAGAAATTGTTTTCAAATAGCTATAAAATGCATTGCTGATTACTGATCTGTAAGATAGAGTGAAAGAATTTCCTTTAATCGTTGCAACATTCTGTAAGTACAAAATTTCTTTGAAATTTCTATGTAATGTTCCATCTTAATTTGTACAGCAAATTCCTTAAATATTTTCTTAGGCGATCCGGCGAGTTTAATTTTATTTTACACGTATTTTATTTTATTCATTTCATTTTACCTTATTTTAGAATGAAAACCTTTTGTGTTTACATTAGTCTTGGTGATAACTTTTCGTATCGGTAAATATATGAAATCGATCCATATTCAATTTTTTTTTTTTATACAGTAATAGCACTTTGTTTATTCTTCAGTTACTCAAATGGCTATTAGAAATGTTGAACTTCTGAATAAAAGAAACATCAAGAAATATAAAAAAATAGTAAAACTAGAACACATTAATTAAGATTCTTATATATTTCGTAGAAACCTTCATCGAAAGATTTGCAGAAAGTAAAAGGTTAATATTTTAAACTAGGTCATGTTAAGGTTATGTCAAAAAATCTATCTTATAAATTTATAGAGAAGTGAATAGAGAAGTGGAGATATTTTTCTTTTTCTTAAAAGTTCTTTAGACGTACTCTCTAAAAGAGTCTTAGTAAATTAATAAAAATAACCAATAATCTTAGTCAAATAAACTACTTTAAGCGTACAAAAATAACAATTACTTCATATAACAATTCTAAATATCACTACGTAAGTTAACAGTTGACCTTATTGGTTATTTTATTTAAGTTAAATCAATAATTCATTAATTTAATAATAATAAACACTTTTTTTTATTTATATGGATATGGATCACTATACAGTGACCATCAAAATATTGAAACGAATTAAAACTTTACGAATTATTATAAAATAGTCGTTTAACAATAATATAACCTGACAATACAGTCGCAACAACGATTTCGTTGAATTCGGTGAAGTTGTAATGCTTTATTGTTTTTATTGTCAATTTTTCTAAGCACTCCAACCGAATTTAAGGTTGATATCATTATTAAGACACCAATTCTACATATAAGTTTTAGTCTGCCCATGAATACTTTTATAATTCTTCTATGAATATTTATTGTATTTTCTCTTTTACGCGGCAATGTAATGATTGAAATATTTGAAGTTATTAAAACGAGGTGGGGTGATAAAAAGAATCGACTAGCTGTGATAACATTACACAAAGTAGGTATAAAGCCTAATGAAATGTTTTAAACTCCTCATCCGCTTGAGGGTACCTGAATATTTGTGTAAAGAGCTATTGATAGGAAAAATTAAAAAGACAATTAAACTTGTTTGTGTTGGAAATAGATCTAGAAATCCGAAAGCAATAGATTTTATGTCGAAAAATTAGTATAAACATTTAGAAATATGTCGCCTATTTTAAAAGATGATTTAAAATTTGAAGCCTATAAAAATCATACTGATCATAATTTAAATAAAAATGTTAATAGTTAAGATGGTAAATTTAAAACAGAAAAAATTGCTTCTCAATTGCTGCCAAATACAACTTGTGTTTTTGTTCGTCATTGGGCTATTATGGCAGCCTCGGGAAAAATATGGGACAATTTAATTCTAATCTACGACTTTACGATACAACGCCATACATTCATTATTCAAAAAGTTATTAAAAAAAATAAACAACAATTTAAATTTAACTTCAAAGAAAACCCTACATTACTCTAATAATCTAATCTTCGTAAACTTACAACCCATAATTTTAATTATTTTATCAAATCCCTTGCGACAACTCGGGTCCAATTTACTACAGCCTAAATTGATTATCAACTTGATATTATCAAAACTTACAGAATCTATAAGAATTACAAACGGTTTTCAAATGTGATATTCACAAAGTTTTAAATTCTTAACATTGTAAGAGATATCATACCTGGGTTATGTCTGTTATAAATAAAAGTGAAAAATATTGTTTAACTTTGGCGGTTACTATGACAGAGTATTAAACACGTTCAAGAGTATAAAAGTAGTTGGAATATATTCCGAATACCACCGAACTTTCTATGATAGTTACTTTTATAGTTTCTATGATAGTTACTTCTATAGTTTCGTAGTAAAAAAATCCCGATTCAATGATAAAGAATCAGCAGAATCCCTAAGTAGTATTCTATTAATGCTCATACATCATTTCTGCCAAGGCTTTACTAATCATTCATACATTCTTCAGAGAGAATAAAATGAGAGTTTCGATGAGTATGTCAATTCTATATAAAACCTATATTCTCTTCTAATTATTTTACATATTATTTATTTGCATTAGGACTTCTGGTTGAATGATTAATGTAACATCAATAATATGATAATGAAATTTAATTAATTATCTAAAAGTTTTTCATTCTAAAACTAATCCGTAATTAAGAAAAAAATGTAGATTTTTTATATTCTTTACTTTAAATCGTATAGTAAGATCTGGTAATCTTATTTAAATGAAACTATTTAAAATATTCATTAATAAAAATCCTTTAAGATAATCACTTTCCCACAAATTCAATGGTAATGATAATGATCATCATAATCTACTTTTAATCTCATACATAATTTTTTTTCATTAAAATAAATTAAACTTACCATTAAGAGTTGTTCTAATATAACAAGTGAAAACGAATGCAACAAAACGTTGTACAAGTATATAATATATTATATAGTTTATTATACTTTGGATTCTAATGGCACTAATTCAAATAGAATGAAGTCCATTAGAATGGAAATCACAGAGGCGTAGTGGACTCAAACATGTATGTATAACATGTAATTTAATAATAAGTTCATAGATTCGTATTCCTTTTTTGTATTTTTTTGAAAAATATTTTAATTTTATTTATTATGTATTTATTTAATTATTTTATTTATTATTTTTTTGAGTCTTAATCTGCGATTTCCATTCCATTGCATTTCATTCCATTTGAATCATAGAATCATGTAGAATCTATAGCTATATAAAAATAGCTATAGATAGAAATCTATAGCTTTGTATTAGTATATGTCCAGAAATTCTGTGCTCATTAAGAATAATTATGAATCCTTTAAGGCTCACGTGTGGAGGATTCTGATTTGAGAAATACAACACGGCTTAATAGGTATTATCAGGCATATCGCTATAGGCTTAGATGTTACACTAACGTTTATCGGTTTAAAATTCGAAATTCTACAGAAATAGTAACATTTACTTTAAATTATTAAATAAATTTAAGGTACATTTTAAATACTCATTTTGATTTCAACTTTTGAACTTAAACTGTCAGTTCTACCATAGCCAAAATGCTCATAAACGAATGTTGTCTCAACAAATTACGATTTTCACACAAAGTTTTTTTCCTTTTTACACCCCTATATAAAAGGTCGCCTTGTTCAAATGTTTACATTTCCTCAGCTAGTATGTTCTGCTAGTCGTTGATATGTCAGTCACATATCTTTTTGTTTATATAGATTCACAGATTATATATCTGTACTAAAAAGACTCTATTTCAAGTAGAGTCAAATTAGTGAGAATATTATATTTTAACACATGTGGATGCCATGGTTTTGTTATTTATCACTCGAATAAATTATTAAGTTTAAATAATAATAATAATAATATCACAGGACAAATTACACAAATTTTTCTAACCTCTAAGTAAGCCAATTCTTTGCTTGTGTTAAGGGAGTTATTCACGAATACTTAGAAATACACATTATAAATACTGATAATATATTTAATGAACGACCAAACCCAGAAATACAGACATCTATGCTCATCACAAACATGCCTGTCCCTGTCGGGAATCGAACCCGAGCCCCATTGCGTCGCTATACGTTAACGACTACTGATACGCTAACAACTCGACCAACGGGTTCACTATCAATACTTAGAATTATGTTTGTTTAGTACATCACATGAACAAGGAATACTCTGTTTATGTTTATTAATTAGATAAAAAATAAGAAAAACACGAAAAAGAGATTTTATGAGAAATTTATTGTGTCGACATACACAAATTTATTGTGTATACATAATGTGGATATATTATTTCTAATTTTTAAAACTTATTATTTGTCAATCTCTTTCCTTTCCTTTCTTTATGGTTTATTATGATAACATACAGGGCCTGCCTAAGAAACTAAAAACAGGGCGTGCTATTTAATAGCTTAATCCGATTTCTAACGCAACACTTCAAATACAAGTAAACTAATAATAATCAAAGTAATTTAATTATAAAATACTTTTACAATAAAGACTTAAAACGGTTAATAAAAAGATACATTTTTGTTTATAAATTAAATATATCTTTATACCTAATATTTTAGAACATTACTTAAATTGAAAGCTCTATAAATATTTTTATAAGTTTAAAATTACTTAATAGCATACATAGTGAATTAAGTATACACCTATTTTATAAACTTTGAGTGATTTCAGAAATAAATAATGAAATAGTCAATTCAGTACTTAATTAAGTATTTAAAAACTAAAATATAACAAAAAGAACAGCGAGTTTCCCAAAACTTTTATTTTGATTAAGTGTACTTCAAACCGAATATGTTCAGATTATTAAAAGATAAAACGAATTATAACATAGATATCAGTAACCAGCAATTTGTATATGTTATAGCTATGAATATTTCATTGGTGTACAAGAAAACTAGATTCTAAAGACTTTAAAATGCATTGCTCATTGATCCGTGAAATGGAGTCAAGAATTTTCTTAATGGCAACATTAAAATAAATTTTTCTTGACAATTTCTATGTTCTACTTTAATTTATATAGCACATTTTTAATTATATTCTTTCTGTTGTCAACTCATTTATTTTTATGTTATACTAGCTTTGCGCCCACGTCTTCCGCGTCGTCTACCAAATTCCACGCGGAATTCGGTAATATCGCGCGACAATTGAACAATCTTACATGATTTTATGGGTGACAATAAGGAACTTTCTTACAAACTTTCATCCCTTATTTCAACCCTTCTACCAATTTTTCGCAATAAAAAGTACAATATATTTTTCCAAGTTCATACCAAATTTCATTAAAATCGGTTCAGTGGTTTAGGCGTGAAAGCGTAACAGAGAGACAGACAGACAGATAGACAGGGCTACTTTCGCATTTATAATATTAGTAAGGATTATTTAACTCATTATGAATAAATTTTTTTTCTCACAGCACAGTAGCGATCAAAATAACATATGTTTTTAATTTTGACTACCTTAATCTCTCATAATTTTGTAGATATAATTATTTAACGAACTTATTTTATTTAACCGGATATAAGTTCCTTAAAAGGCACTCTTATTTAATAATTAGACATTTGTTATAATTAGTATATAATATATTTTTTAATTAGTGGTAGATGTCTAACTTAAGTCAGTTTAGCAAGAATGAACTTGATCTTAACCAATTTTAAAAATATTTATTTAAATAATAGAGAAAAAAATATAATGTAAAATAAATTAAGTTTAAAAAAAAACATAATACAATTGAGTAAAACACTTTTTTATTTCGTGAAGCTTAATAACGTATAATAAGAAAAATCTATTTATCAGAAATTATAACAAATAAATTTAAAAATGGTTGACAACAATTACGATTACTACAATGGTAACATCCTTATATGTTATTTTTGCTGAATGGTTTGGATGACGTCTTTGATATGTTACTACCACAGAGGACTATAAAGTTACTACTTAACAAGCGCACATAAACATAACATTGAGACTATACGATTATTGGTACCACATTAACAATATATTTTATGGTAAGCTTTGCTAATGATTATAGACCATTCATAGAATTCGGTGCAAATAATTGTTACCTTAATTTTAGTAGTGTATATATTTGTGAAAGTTATGTTTTGTTAGTTTATGTCTGAATCTCCAAAGCCATTCTTTCAAATATGCAAAGCATTGTCATTTGGACTTGTTTATATAAACTTCAATTGGGAAGTAATAGTTAGACTTGATATTTTATGAATATATTTATTGCATGGGGTTTCTATTCTACATGTCAGGCAAGAAAAATATACAAAATTGTTAAGCATGGGCATGATTTTACTATAAGGTTTCGACATTAAATTAATGGTTTCTTGCTCAATAGGGCGGACAATTATAATATATATTTTTTATAAGTTTTGATTATTGGGATAAAAATATCTGAAAAGTTTGGTATTTTTTTATGTCACTGATATTTTTTTATCACGTAGTGTGACTTATGACCAAAGAGATCAAATGATTCAAAATTGTTTATCCAGTGTAACTTTCTTTTATCTTTAGTACTATTGGGTTTTGTAAGTTTTCTGTCAGCTCTTCGTGTTTCTGACATAACTAGCTTATGGACAATTCTTTTATAGTAAAGATCATGCTTATCTGATTATGTTTTCGTGTCATCGATTTTTCAGTAACAATTTTCAAAGACAAAGTGTATTTTAGAAAGAAAAAGTTTTTGAATAGAAGTTTTAATTTAATTTGTATAGAAGATAAATGTTAAAATTACTACATATTATCATTATTAATTGGCAAGATATAATGAAATATAATTTATTAATGTCAAATTTAAAGGAAAATCTATTTGTATTTATTGGTCTATAATGTTTTTTTTAAACATATAAATAAATGATATACTTATAATAAGTATCCCTCGAAAAATGTATAAGTGAATAATAACGTAATGAATTCCAAAAACATTTTTTTTTGATGGAAATAACAATTAAGTCTTGAATTTTAAAATGAGATACTGATATTTATGAAAATAGCAATAAAGTGAAGAGAAAAAAATTACGCTATTGATTCTATAAAACATTCCACACTGTGAGGAGAAATTGCCCTTTATATCAAGTATAGCAAGCCCTTTATAATAAATACAAAGGGCAATTAAGTTGTTTTTTCTTTACATTGCCTATCTATTCGAGATATCTAATCTAACTTTAAATTTAAAACCATTTATTTTGATGAAACACTTACATTTTATTTTCTGCGTATTCTTGTGATGAATTGTATTAAGTGCTATCTTAAAACGGTTAAATAAAATAAAACGTAAATAGAACCTTTAATAAAGGGCAAGGTACTTCTCGAGCTAAGCTAGTACAGTTTATCTCATGTTACTTTTGCATCTTTCCTTATTTTGGTTCGTACCGAGCATTAAATGGTTAGGATGATCAGCTTATCTCTTAAATCACAGCATCCTTGGTTTACTAACATATCTATGAGATAGATCTAAACTACGATCCAAGCTTAACTAAGTCAACTATGTCGTAAGTCTTCCTTCTATCATCCCCACCTAGTATTGTTATTCTTATTTTAGATTTAGTCCTAATAAATTATTGATATTATTAACTTAATTTTAAAATATATAATTTTGTTATATGATTTTTATCTAATATCTATTAAAAAACTATAAATTGATATTTTGATTAAAAATTATTTTTTTAATCAAAAGTTTTCCATTTTATAACACACTTTTAAAATTTAATTACACTAAAAGAGCTACACTAATTACAACATCTTATGTAAGTATAGTCCTACATAACTGAACTAGCATACTTTATCGTTAATTAAGAAAACATAGCATGATATAGTTAAAGCATCCGCTGTTGTTTAAGCTTTACGTTCTACGTGTAATCGAGATCATTTTTATCGTCTGCGCCGTGAGCTAAAGCAATTTGTTGTTAACGGTGTTTGGAACACAGAAATTGATGTAAATAAATAGCAGGCAAGCTTTATACGTGTAAAAATATAATATTCAAAATACCCAATATAGAATTAAGGACGTCTATGTATGCGACATTATATCGAGGAATTTAAACATTCTTTCCAAGTCTTTTATATTCCTTCATCTTGCAGTCAGTTGTATGTATAGTTCCAGCATCATTTGGTTGGTTTATATATACTATTGCAGAAATAAGTTAAAAACTGTTATATGATTCGATATCAATACATAGTTTTCTTATTTTTGTCGTGTCAATCCTAATCTTAAAAAGGTTGTGTCAATCCTAATTTGTATCAGATATGACGTTTTATTATGAAGTGTTAAGACTTGTTTCAGTAATACACAGTACTTGCACTTCGGGGGGCGTCATCGCCGAGAACCTCCTCGTGTGCCCGTCTGTTTCCCTTGTTGCTCGGATTCGTCCGGTGGCATCGGAAGCGGTACGGGCCGGTGCTCCCTGGGCAACAACGGTTAATGTGATCTTTCGGGTTTGCATTAGCCGTTGGCTAATACTCGGCGCGGTGGGGGTCGGCCATGGGGGTTTGTGCCCGGTTCATGGCTGGCTGGCGGGCAGGCTGCCTTTCGGGGTGGTCTGTCTGCGGGGGGGCTCGGGCCTCTTTCCATCGTTTGATCACGTTGGAAAGTTGGCCTGGGCGTTGAGGGTGGGAGGGCGCAGGCCCTCTTTGCCGGGGTCGGCTGCGGAATTACTCCTGGTACTTCTCTGATAGCAGAGTGGACTGTGGAGTGGTTCCGCGGCTGTGTGGGGGGGTCCGCGATTAGGGTCTGGACCTCTTTCCACCAAGCACTTTAGAGAGGGTGCTTGGTGGGGAGACGGTCCGAGACGTTGCCTGGATTAATCGTTGCCGAGCGCGACGCCACGGTTGCGCTTGGTGATGGTTTGTCTGGGCGTGGTGGGTTCCCGACTTATGCCTTTTTCTTGCTGGTCTCGGCTGATCACCGTGGCCGGCGGTAAAGGCCTGTCGGGTTCGACGTTGGGCCCCCTACGTGAGCGGACTCACGTTCGACTCCAGTGTGTTGCAGTGAGGCTGTCTGCGCATCACTGGGTCTTATGGGAGTGTGCTCTTCCAGGGGGTCTGACCGGTGGTCTCCTCTCGGGGAGATAACCGGCGGCGGAGCTGGACACGGTCAATGGTCAAGTCGGTCTGTCCAACTGGCTCGATTCTGAGACTGAGTCCAGCTAGAAGGGGGTCTCGGCCCCCTTCAGAGGCAGCAGGCTTGGGTGGGGGGAAGGGGATCCCTCCACGATCTATCAAGCCTGCGAAAAAGGGATGGGTGCTCCTCGTTGCGGGGTGCCCTCTCCGTGGATCACGTCGGGGCATCGCGGTGAGTGCGAAAGCGATCCCGTGGTGTCCCATTATGACGGCGGCGGCAACCGTCAGGTTTAGTGAGTAGGAGTCTCACATAACCACCTCCATCATCCCCTTGATGGAGGTGTGTATCCATGAGGATTCCTGACGTTAAAAAAAAAAAAAAAAAAAAGTACTTGCACTTCAATGTTTAATATCCAACCATTTGTAATAGAATGGGCGAGAGCAGCCCTTACAACTCGTTTTATAATATTTTAACACTATAATATTTAGGCGAGGGTAATTTACAATTTCATAACCAACTTACAGATGATATTATTTATACCTTATAATAAGTTCTAATAATTAATAATAGATTAAACATTATGTTAAAATATTCTATGCTTCTAATTCTTAAAACATTTAACAGTAAATACTAAATAATATTCCATAATTTCAATTGTGTAGGTGGCGCTACTGTTGAAACTTATGAACTAAAACATGTAAATTCCAATGTATTTACCATTTAAATTATTGTAAATAAATATGACTAACAGAAGATAATAAGTATTAATTACGATTTGGAAGAAAACCTAATGAATGAGATATAAATACATAATATATATAATATATAATGTCAAATTCATCTAAACAAATGACACCGTAGATCAGTAGGTAATAGGGTAGAATAATATAATAAGAGATCACTATTTTGAATCTTATTGAACCACGGTTCAAACTCAAACTAAAATGTTTCTAAATTGTTAAATCTTAATCCTAATTTTATAGTATTGAATTTATTTTCGTATATTAATACATAGAAAGTAATTAAATTTTTAATTTTAATTCAACATCAAACTAACCATGGCATAGGCGTTCTGTGGTTTCATGGAGCGGAGACATTTAGTGTTATTGAAATATTTCTGTATAACAGTCCCTCGGATTCTTTCGCTACGAAAATTGCTTCAGAATTTCATTTAAGCCTCTACAATATACATTTTCCTATATTGGAAAACATAAAGCACACTTTCGTCATTTCAAATGTAATGTAACCAGCAATGTTTGTTACTTTAACAGAGTTTGTGGGCTTAAGGAATATATTTAATATAATATATACAAACCACATCTATAGCAAATATTTATTATTCAGTTAAAAAAAAAAAGATTTTATAATCAGTTTTTAAAAATAAACTATTCTTCAATGTTAATAAATACTTTAAAAAATTTGTAACAGTGGCTATGATTTTTTGGCTTTTTTTTAAGAAGCCAAATAGATGTTCCCACCCTCCCCGTAAAGACGATTATGTAAGACTGCTTAGTTCACCAAAGTGTGTAGCGGTAGATACTGTAGCTCAGTTGGTAAAGAAGCGGGACGGTTTTCGAAAAGTCGCAGGTTCGAATCCCTGCCCTTATTGGTTTATTTTTCATTGTATGTATATCACAAAATTATTGATTTCTCTATTTTTTTATCATAAAGCGTTACAACGTATCACGTGACGTCACGACGCTCCGGATCTAAGATCAAATCTGATAATAATACATATTTTAGGATTTGTTTAGGATGAATTCCATCATTTATATAAATATAGATAGAAATCGATTATTTCAAATATAAATAGATTTTATGTTTACCATGCCCCATCACTCTTGAGATTTTTATAAAGTTCGATTTTTTTTAATTTATACATTTTAGTTATTTTATATTTTATGGTCATTTATATTGTAATTTATATTTCATTTTTAATTTTATGGTCATATAACATACTTCTATCAAAATAGCATGTAACATTGATACAAAACGATAGCAAAATGTAGTGTGCTTCAAAAATCATTACATGATATTTTCAAAAATATGAAGTTAAGTTTTTTGCAAATTGCAACAAAATGTTTTTTTTTTATTTTATAAGAGAAATCATTTGAAATCCACTATGTTGTATTCTTCTGATTTAATAAAATTATGATTCCAACGTGATTTTTCAAAGCTTACAATCACTTAAATAAAATAATAACTAAGATTATTATTTATACGAGATGAAACTACTCCTCATCTTGAATTATTAAAAAAACAGTTGGTTTTTATAAAAGATATCATAAATATTTTCTCTCGTTTATCCTTTCACAAAATAATATTTTGTTACTCGTTAACTCCCTGAAGGTGAAGGCATCGGATACTTGTGAAATGTAATCTAATGTTTTTAGGAATTAAATAAAGTCTTGAGATCCATTTTTATCGTCACATCTATAAACTAAGAGAATTGTTTATATAAGGAATCTGCAATATATAAAATAATAGAAATAAATAAATGAAGGACTTTATACATTGTAGAAAGGTATTTAATACAAGCTTTGCAAACGACTTAGGAATATATATGATACATAAGTATATGATGTGCATAATAGTTAAGTACTTTTTCAGTATTATATCAAAGTGTCATATGAAAGTTTTAGTAACAAATATATTAGACAAATGATTTTAATTCAATACTCGTATATATTAAAAAAAACAGCTACCTAATTACTATTGGTAAATTGGGAAGTAAAACATCTAATCCATTCAAATACTTATTTTTTTTTGATAAATAAATGTATCAAAACAAATCGTCCAGCAAGGTTTTTAATCGCTACATAGGGAATCAAGTCGTATATAACTCTATAGTGACTCAAGTTAATTGAGCACCATGTATTTGTTCGATTGGATTCCACATATTTTCAGTTAGAATAGTCAGGTTTTAGGAAACGAAAATATTTTTTTTCGTGGTACATAATACCAAATACTTCTGAGTCCTTTTTTTTTCTTTTTACACAATAATAATAAAAATATTTTTTTTAACATTTATCACTTTAAGTTACCAGTTTAAGTACCAAGTTAAGTTAGTTTTACAAGCAAAAGAAGATTGGTATGTTTTGTGGTATTTATTTAAGACTAACTCATTATCAATGTAAGCCTAAGTTGGATTTCATTGTTATGTTTTGTTTTCATGTGTCTGTAGAAGACCTTTTAATTAAATAAACAATCATAAAAATTAAGTCTTTTGATTTGTTGAATATTATACAATATTACGACTATCGGAGATGAAGTCTTAATTCAAATAAACTAGACTAGAAACTAACACGGAGTAACTAGATTAAATTGTCATTAAATAAGCAGAGAAAACAATAAGCTTTAAGTTAAGTTTACATAATATTTGATATCTAAATATTCGGCTTTTCTAAAATTATGATTTAAATTTTGAAAAATACTACTAAAATTGGAAATTTTGACGCTCTCGTGACTCAGCGTCATTTTGCGTCGCAAAGCGTGAGGAAAACAGCCATTTTCATTTTGTCTAATATCATTATTCTAGGTCCGATCTAAAAACCTAAGTTATCTAAAGACCTATACTTTCTTCTTTAATCTTATATTGCATACGATTGCTACAAAGCATTTGATATGTTAAATTAAAAAGTTTATAATAATCATATTATTGTAGCTTTAGTAAATCCTTAAAGACTCAGAAAGACAAAAACGGTTAAGTGAGCGAACTCGGCGAACAAGACAAATCAGGATTCGGGACGACATAGGATTGCGAATAACCGTTCTTTTTCCTGTTCATTATCCTTTGTAACTTAAACAAAACAATTTGATTAATATCAACATTTTTTTTATTTACATTCACATATTTTGAGGTTATAACTTATTTAATGAATTTCCATTAAGCTAATACGATAATTACTATTATTTTATTTCCTTAAATTATGTTTATTTCACTTATATAATAAGATATTCAACAATAGTTTCTTATATAATAAGATATGGAAAACAGTATCAGTACGAATATTACTCGATCTGAATTTCAATTTGCTTTCTCAGATTTTTAAAATGGATCTTACGTGGTATGAATCCTAAATCGCCTATATTGGATTCGAAAGCACTTTTCAAAAAATATTCGACTTTTCGGTTAAAATTTGATTACTGATGTTCATAAGTTCCTAAAAAGAAACAAATGACAAATTTTCTTCCTTTTATTTTTATAGTAATTTCTAAAATTGTAACAGTATCTAGCAGTATTGTGTACATGCTGTACACAATAGTTTCTTTTAGATGCAAAAAAATAGTATCTTTAAGACTTTTTTTCTAACTTACTTCTTTAGGATGTTTGTTCACATAAAGTTTGAGACCTTATATATACCCTTTATATATTAGAAGATATTTTAATGTTATTATTTATTATATCTTCGGAATTTCTTTTTAAAATTAAACTTTTGAAATTTTATTACAAAATGCAGAACCTATTTTAAGGTAGTAACCGAACCGTTCATTTAACTTTTAAGTTAAGCTTAAAGATAGTGTTTTATATTTTTTGTATCATGGTTTTTTCTTATGTCAAGCTAGTTTTTGTGGTCTCCCTATCTTTTGCCTAGTTTTCTAGGAAGTTCTGAAAGATAATTTTACAATTATTTACCATTATGAAAAAATATATTACATGTAGAATTTAAATTGCTTATTTATTTATTTATTTATTTGATAATCCAACAGTTTACATACATAACTTTTTACATAAAATATTATATAACAAAAACAAAAAACCAAAATAGGATTACACAGTTTGGGCACAAATATTATTTTACAAACTAGAAGTCATATCCATTAAGTGTTCTTAAAAAAAAAGATATATATATCTATATATAATAGCAAAATAAAATATATAATAAGTGTGTGTGTGTGTGTGTGTGTGCGTGTGTGTGTGTGTCTGTGTGTGCGTGCGTGTGTATGTGTGTTTCAATGAGCTGCATCATTACCTTTGAGTGTTTTTTTTAAAGTTGTCTTTGACGTATTGAAAAAGTCTATTCCTGAGTAAAACACATTATATGTGTTGACTATACGGCTTAGGACAGAATTACGTGCATAGTTAGTTTTTACTTCAGGAACATAAAACAGTTCTGTGTGACGGGTTCGGCGGTTGTGTACTCTGAAGTATAAAGCGCTGACCAAATCGTTACAATCAATGTGTCCAGCCAATATATCGTGTAACATATATATATCATATTGGCAACGTCTGATTTCTAAAGTGTCAATTTTATAGAATCTACAAGCTTCTTTGTAGTCTTTATACTCTCTAAAATCAATAAAGCACAAGAATTTCAAAAAGTTTTTTTGTATCTTTTCTAGTTTATCTATATATTTTGAGTAATAGGAGCTTTTCTATTTTTCCTGTATTCCTTGATATAATAATGATATATATGACAGAATAATAATTTTTGTAAAAACATTCGTGAAAATAGTTATTATTTTATAAGAAAAAAGGTTCAGTATACGGCAACTAACATACAAAATGCTTATAAATCATATTAAGTAGCGAGAGAGCCGACTGGAAAATAACAACGTCAAAAT
The DNA here is from genome assembly GCA_959347405.1 of Napeogenes sylphis. Classification (NCBI taxonomy): domain Eukaryota; kingdom Metazoa; phylum Arthropoda; class Insecta; order Lepidoptera; family Nymphalidae; genus Napeogenes; species Napeogenes sylphis. Next base: position 18,828,128 of record OY365788.1, on the reverse strand, counting down.
TACATCAATTTTGTAGTTTACTTTGTTATCTTTTTGAGACATAAGGGGAAGAATATTTTTTTAAGATTTCTAGGTAGTAAAATTTTAATTAACTAAAATAGAATGAAAATCTATACATATATAAATTGATCAGAATTTTCAAAATTTCTACCGCAACTGGATGTGTCACTACCTACTAAAGGATGGCAAAAAGTTATCAAACAAAATTGTACATAAATACCATAAATAAATGTAAATAAAGTTTGTTTTTATATAAAATGCGAAGAACCTTTTTCTCAAGCCTACCTTGTTTTCACGCTGTTATTTGGTGCCGGCGAATTGTATGAAAATATAAAAAACTGATAAGAGCGAGTGTGATTAAAAAAAAAGTTAGACTGGGTGTGATTAAAAAAGTCAAAAAAATAATTTCACACACCACAAATCAGAAAAACAAGTTATAGGTTTACACAGTTCTCCTCCTCACTCTAAGAGCACCTCATTTTCTATATATTACAAATGTGCGTAGAAAATGGTGAAAAAAAAATGATTTTTTTATACAATGAACTATATTTAGTGATACTACTATTCCGTGACATCCCAATATGTCGATGAGTTTTAGTGGGTGTCTGAAAGTTCTCTATGCCCGCAAAAAGTATACTTAATATCTAATATTTACAGTATTGGGTATGAGAAAATAATTTATCAAAAAACTTTTAGGCCTACATTTATTAATCGTAGTAAATAAAAGTATTTCCAAAACATTCCGCCCTGTAAGTTTCTTAATAGCCGGATAAGGTTTCAAGTCGTAAATAACTCTACCGTGACTCCGTGACTAAAGTTACTTACGCACGTAATCTTTGTTCATACAAAATTTAACGTTAATATTATCTTAGAGCATCTTACAAAATCATGATATTAAGTCACATATTATATAAAACGTTTTCATAGCTTCGAGTTTATCGTATAATGTATTATTTATTTATAAGATATAATATTTATAAGATATATACTATTAATAAATACATTTAAATACTACTAGAAGTTTAATTTGTGGCAAGTGTTACTTTATGAAATTTATCCTTAATTACAAAATAATTTTATAAGTTTTCCTATTAATTTGTGTAATTGAGTAATTTTTACTTTAGAATCATATAATTTTTAAAAATCTTTATTTACCTAAATAATTCTCCACTTATTCTATTCATATTGTAACGAGATTGTATTCTCTATAAATATTGTTACGAGATAAATTTTAATATTTATTATATAAACATAGAAATTATATTAACTAGTGTGTATTGTGCATTCTTAGATGTTTGGATGATTCTTTTTAACTTCGGATGGATCAATTTTGTCTTCCAGGAAGCTGCTGCGGAAGCGCATGCATTCCATTCTTTCAATCACACCTCAGAAATGCACCTTTAATATATAATTTTCACTATCTACATTTAGTATAGTTTATATTTGTCAAATTTGTTGAAGCGCTACTTACCACTGCTTAGCTTTTGGGCGATTTAGAGAATGTTCGGTGAGTCATTGTTTTAGTCATATCATTCCATGCGTTTCACACTACTATAAAAATATATTTAATTTAAATTTTCTAATTTGTGTTGCCCTGACCTTGATATTCAAATCTCAGCAGAACAGAATTCCGAGCTGGTGGTAGCTTACTCACAGACTGACTGATACTGACCAATTTAATGTAATCATTGACAATTCAAAAGTGCTTACAAATGCCACAAAAATGTTTCATATTAAACTATTGGAGACTAATTAGCATTGAATATTTTTTTCAAACATTACATAAATACGTGATTTTATTCGAAATTTTATTTGATGTCTGCTTAACATTATTGTAGTCGTTTCCATAACTCGTAAAAGATAAAACTATACTTACTCGTATAATCATTTTAAGGTATTTTAAAATCACCTTCGAATATGTATAAAACTTGTTATTTATATTCACCAATTTAAGAAGCCAATATTTTTTATTTCAAATTGTTTTACAACGAAGACGATTGAAATTATTTCCATTACTTGTAAAGTGGAGTCGGACTATATTTACATATACTCCATTATGCTCTTAAGTCTAAAATGAATTTTTATCCGCCTAAGGCTTTAGTTTCGAAATGAAAGAAGTTATAGTCTATATGTGTATTAATTGCAAACAATATTACAAGTGTTATATACAATAAAGTATAATAGATTTCTTTTTTCAAAATATAAAAAAAAATGAATCTAATTACGCCAATAAACCAATTATAGATTTCTTTTTTACTTTTCAGTTTCCAACTTTTGAATATTAAGATAGCAAAATTGCCTTTTGGGTTTACGACTGAAAGTGAGTGAGAAAACTTATAAAATAGTGAATATTGTTGCAGATATATATGTGTATAATATATTATGAAAATATAGCAAATAATTTATATATAAATCAAGATTTTTGTAAATTCTCGATTATTGCAATGTTGTTATCTATGTTGATTATTTTATCTGAAGATAGATGAATACCATCCAAACAGCGTAGTCCTCATTTAAATGGCTAAGATTATAATTTTTCTTTGTGAAGACATGGTGTGCCAAAAGTGTTTTAAAATAACCGTCATCTAATATCTTTATTAGTATAGAATCAATTATAAAAATTTAAGTAGAAAAAATCGAGATAATTTTTATTTTCCTAAAATGCTTTTGAAGTTAGATATTCATATTGGAAAATATTTATAAACATGTATAGCATATGTATGTTAAGCTTATTTAAATTTTAAGAAATATAGGAAAGAAAATAAACCGATACGGGCAGGGATTCGAATCCGCGACCTCTGGGAAACCGTCCCGTCGTCGAATCCTTGCCCGTGTCGTTTTATTTTTCTTTCAATATTTATTAAAAAAAAATTGATATTCATACTTGGTTGTTTAAGTCTAACTTCAGTGTTCAAAATTGTCGTTATTTCGTAATCCAACCTATTGTGAACTTATTAAAAATGAATATACACTGATAAGGATGCCCCTCTTAAAATATATAATTTATTAATATTATTTGTTTATTTTTTCTTATCAGATGATGCTAGTTCTTTTGAGTTTTCGGCACCCCTATCCTAGAATAAATATAATAATGTGAAAAAGAAACAACTATTTTATCCTTCACAATAAAAGATAAAACACAATAAAAATAATTAAACTACTCTATAACTACATAGCCATGTTATGGTTATCTTAAAACAAAATTGAATTAAATTTATATAAATATAGGATGAAAAATAAACCGTTACGGGCAGGGATTCGAACCCGCGACTACCGGGAAATCGTCCTGTCGCTCTACCAACTGAGTTACCGTATAAAATTGAATTATTTATCTGAAACCAATTGTTACTTTTATTATTTTATAATAATTTAAATGGTAAACACATTGGAATTTACATGTTTTAGTTCATATTAAACATTGAAGTGCAAGTACTGTGTTTTACTGAAAGAAGTCTTAACACAATAAACATTTTTTTATTTAATTCCAAAACTAATATGGTCGAAGTTCTCATGTGTCTCAATATATTTTCTCAATATTTTTTGTTTTATTAGGCATTCTACGATCAAATAACTACCCTACCCTAAAACATAATATGTACCCTACACTGGTAAGGTACATATTATACTCAACACGATATTATATTTAGCAGTATAATAACCCTTCATACTCGTAAAAATATAACAAAGATTTTTAATTATTGTAAAAGTATATTATGTTTTTTTTTAATAGTATATTATGAGATTCATTAAGGTGTTTACGTAATTTTATTATTATGTATAAATATTTTTAATTTGGTCTCCTATTACAAAGCATTTAAAACAGCATTTTGTTATTAAAATTTAAACATAACGTGGCTTTAATATGTAAATAAAACATCTGAAAAAAAAACCGATTTTGATCTATGCATTTTTTTTAATTAACTCTTTTGTCAATACTCGTATATCTTAAACAAAATATGGCAATTCAAAAATATTAGAATTTAATTATTTTAATTTGACCTTCATACAGGACCCATGAATTTTACAAGGATCTATATATTTTGAAGATAAAAATTTAGAATAAAAACATACATTTTCAAACTTTTAGATAGATCAATAATAATGATGATGAAATGACGAGACAATTTAATTTAATCTTTAAGATTAATTTTCTCATCATTTGCATGAAACATTGTATAGTTGTGATAATAGTAGGAAAATGAAAAAGGTTTTTAAACCTTTTCCTGTGTAACTTAAAAGATATTTGCAAAGAGTACACAGAATTTCTCTCATGTCGTAAACTACAGAACCCTTTTTTCACTGTGTGTGCAAGAGAAAATAGGTTTTCTCTTTGATCCCGTAAATTTACTCTCATGTAGTTTTATGCCATATCATTATGAATATCTTTTAGTTCGTTCCATTGTTATTTATATAATATTGGCTGGCTTAGGTAATAACTTCAATGTGTTTTGTAATTTTTAATAATGTTTATTTTTCAAATTATTCCCCACTTTAATAATTCAAAAAAAAAATATTATTTATTTTAAAGCGAAATGAATGTACTCTTAAGCTAAAAAAACTCAAAAGGTTGTTACACACTCATTAATACTACACTCATTACGCTCAGTCTTACAACAAACAACAAAAACAACTTTATATTTATTTAACTCCGTACTTAATTTAAATCTACAGTAAAATCTTATGTTTAAAAACTACTAGATTATTTTACTGATACATATAGGTATATGCTACACTTAATGAAAATTACAAGAAACTAAAAGAGTCTGAAATGTATATTATGTATGTACTAGCTTTGTAAGTGGACCAAAAAATATATATTATCCTAATAAAAGATCATGCATTTCAATATTAAATATTATAAATAAGGAAAATATTCAATACTGCTGGAAGCAAAAAGTTGGAATTATAATATTTGGATGTAAAGGTAATCCGATAGATATATTGGTATAATAACATTAAATCTTGTGATCAAATCCTAAAACAACAGACAATTAACAAACTTTGTATCGCTAGTATTCTGTGGACCCTTATACTTCAAAGAATTTTTCAAATATCGTATTATTTTTTTTTATATTTCTCACTATGTCTATTTCTTAAAAAAAATATATTAAAAGTTTTAGTAGTAATAACAGGACATAAGAAAGAATTTGCAAACTATTCCTGCCTGTTCCTTCACTTTGGAATTTCAATAATAGTTTAAGTTGTTACGTGTCTAATAGTTTTAGTTCTCAGTCAAATATATGTTGAAAATGTACAAACTAGTATTAGTATAGTATCTAGTATCAGTAGCTCAATTAGTAGAACGACGGAACGGTTTCCCAGAGATCACAGGTTCGAATTCATGCTCATATCAGTTTATTTTTCATTCCATAATTATATGAATTTAAATAAGCTTAACATGTTTATAAATATTTTCAACCATTATCTGCCCATGTTACTGTTGCTACAAAACACTTTTTTCTATACTTCGGAAATCAATAAAAGGATAATCATCAAATTGGAAATTATATTTCTGCTGTAACAACAACAACAATTCAGTTCGAATGTTACTAATGATTAGTGACCAATGTAATTCGCAATCGTTGACACAAAATTGATAAATCGATAGAACAGTCGAATAAACAAATATTAGATCGGCTGTATTTGCCAGGCTAATGAATTAGTTTCCGAGTCGATTAGATATGTAGGCATACCACAAACTCTTACAGCTTGTGAATTATTAAACAAAATTATATTATTTTATCAGTATGACTGGTAGACTTTGGATCGGATAATTGGACTTAGTACTCAAGGAATTGGGAAAGTCGATACTATTGTAGGTATTTATGTTGAGTTGGTTAGGACCATTGAAAGAGTTGCAGTTCCAAACTGTCTGGACATTTGTGTTATTTTAAAAACATATATAAAATACATTCATTTTTGACACTTAGTTTATGATATTTATATTATTTCAATAGCTTTTACGCTTATCAAATTCAAAAGAATTAAGTCAATAAGCTCATATCATATTTGTCTTTTTTGTCTTGAACAACATCATGTCTCTGTAAATATATTCCACAGTAAAGGGATGCGAGATGAGAAATTCATGTTTGAAATTCGTTAAGGGAGTGTTGCGTTGAACTTTGCTCAAGGTAAACTCTTTTTTGTCTTTTATAGAAGTATTTCAGTGAAATATTTTTTGGAAGCAGTGAATATAACGCGTTTTGTTATAGATATTGTGCACATTTCGAATATTATTCTGCACATTGCCAAGAGACTGTGAATAGTGGAAGGAAAACCCCTTTTACACTTTTCTTATTTTTCGCTGTGTAATATTTACTTTATGCTGCTTTTTGACGTAAAACTAATGAAAATACTTATTTTCTAAGGATTAATAGTTCTTACTAGCAATTTTTTATAGATTTGGTTAACTTATCGGATAATTAGATAAACAGAGCTAACAGATTTTTTTCCACGATTCAGTTCCAAGTAACAAGAAATCTTTAAAGAGTAAATATATCATTTTCTTTAAAACACATATGCATATGTGAGCTAAAAGAAACCATATTTTGTATTATTGGTTTAACATAAAAAAAAGAGGAATTGATATCATCTTCATAGAGTCTGAAGTGTTAATATGCTTACTTACAAAATCTACTCCCTACAAAAACAGCAATAAGATTGAGCAAAATTATTTGTGTTTCTCAATGCTTCTCTTATCTAACGATTTACTTCTCTGGTATAACGATCACTTTAAGATGTGAAGAAAAAATATAGATTTTAAATGATTCCGTTTCCATTGTATATATTCTTTACAGACTTAACGTTGTCTTTGAAACGACTTCTAATACCTCGACAGGTTTGTTGCCTTTGTTACAGTCTTATTATGATAGTGAACTTTGTGTTTGGGATAACTGTGGAACCTTGTCATTTTGTAATGAATAGCGGTGTAATAAAAGGATAATAAATAGATTTATTTATTTGCTGAATTTTCAGTCTTAAAATACAATTCATAAATTAACAGCACTTATGTAGGTACCTACTTGGATTAGGACTTTCTTTATATTTGATGATTAATTGAAGAGTATAGAAAAAAGGTCTATGGAATATGGATATGTCTATGTTGGTATGTATGTTATAATCTTCACTTTTACCGATAAAGAGAAAAACTTTTTATGGGTTACCTTTATGTGTTACTGCAGAAGTTCAAGTACAACGAGATCAAAGTTGTAACAACTTTATCTTATTTTTATATTTTTTATTTTTTAATGAATTATGAATAGTCGGATTACAGAGGTTCATTTTCACAGTTTTCGATGTCGAAACTGTTAAAGTTTTCGATTACGAAAACTGTCATAGTTTTCGATTACGAAAAGTGTCATGGTTTTCGATTACGAAAACTGTCATAGTTTTCTATTACGAAAACTCATAGTTTTCGATTTCGAAAACTCATAGTTTTCGATTTCGAAAACTCTCATAGTTTTCGTAAAAGCAAAACTCGTTCTAGGGGTTCGTTTGTTTATATATGTTAATAAGCTTTTCAAAAGTTAACCTAGCATGTAAATTGTCCTTTTAAATGTTGAGCAATGAAATTTTTTTTTTTAACTAGACTAGATCAGTTCATCGTGCTGTCACTTTTTAAAAAATATAAAAAAAAATATAACAAAAGTTGATTGATTGAAAAGATTGTAAAATAAAAAATAAACAGCTTCTCATATTTTTTACATAGTATGTGGCCAGAATATTTTTTATTGGATAATTTCAAGATGCTTAACGTTAATCGAGTATAAGCGCACATAAACTGAGAGATCTAAACTACATAACTTATTTCAAAGCTGTTTTCACTATCATATAGATAATCTGTTTTGGGTGTTTTGATAGGAATATTTTTAATGGTAGAGAAAACATATGGTACTGTATGTAATAAAGTATCAGCTTTCGTGATCTTTGTGTATCTTAAAATACATAAAAAAATTGTAAAGGTTTCAAGTTAAATTGAAAGATATTATGATAGACATAGTCATCCTAATTTCATTTACTAAGCAAGGAGAATTATTGTATACTATTTCTTAACTTAACTTACTTACTTAACTTAACTTAAACTAATTAACGTTGTATTCGTAAATTATACTCCTTAAATAATAAATTTGAAATGAGTAAAAATCAGTCATAAACATATTTAACCATTAACTTCCAATTTACAATGATAAAGAAATCGAATTTTATGAGAAATATTCGAAACTGCCCTATTCTGAAAAGTTAAGTAATTACAGTAAAAGCTTCTCAAAATGATCTGCCCTATAAATTTAATTTTCAGACTAAACGAGCAAACAGTACTAACAATATTTACCGCATTGAGCCAATTAACTCGTTAATTTATTTGCGGAGGCAATTAGATAATAAGTCTGAATTACTACGTCATATACCAAATAAGTTATTTTGTTAGACAATATAAGGTAATATTACGTACGTAGGTACGTAGGTTTCCTTATTTTAACACTAACATAGTATTCTGGTTTTGGTTTTGATTATGTTTTTTATAATTTTCACTTTTGTATATTTACATACAATAACAAAAAAAAATCATCTCGGAGAGATTGGATTGCCTTTTTTTTAGATCGAAATCCTGGTTCGTCGAGATAGTTCTTAGTTATGTTTCGTCGAAATAGAATGGCTCTAAATTGACGTATAATCCATTTATTAAATATGCGGATGACACAAATATCGGTCGGGTGACGAAAATGTGCAAATTTTGCAATGCTTTAAAATGGAATTGCGAGACCAATTGAATGTGTTGTTCAGCCGGTAAAATTAGATTAGATCCACCGGAGATTTTGAAACCATCGGAGCCATTAAAATCGCTATTAATAGGGGAACATCCGTTGTCCAAATATTTTTTAGATACTTTCCGAGCCTACAATAGCGCATTCCAAATGACGTCATTTTATGCAAAAAACAAAACCCAGAACCCGGATACATGCCCAATTTTAAAATTCAGGGACAGGCATAACACCGCATAGGTGCATTGCTACCCACAGAAGATGTCCCAAACTTCCTGCAAATATGCTTCGTAGTTGATTATTTGAAGCAGGTTAATATTCGTGGACAACATATTCCAAACTTAAATCCACAAATTATCACTGAACTACAAAACATGTTGCACTATGTATATTGCTACGTAAATAGTTTTAAGGTCGCATTAGAATCGGTGATTCACAACCGCGAGAACTACAAGATCGTCATCAGCGCCGACAGTCAGCCTGCCTCGAGCCACAAGGGCCGCTACAACGCCCACGCCACAAACGAGGTCGCCGTCATGCTGGAGGACTAAGAGTGCGGCCGCAGGGACGTCGTGCTGCGCAAGAGAAACAACCGCCTGCAGAGAATCGGAGAGACGCACCGCGCTTACAACTCTCTCCAGTACCCGTTGATATTCTGCCGAAGATGGATACAATTTTGCCATTCATCACGTTGATCCTCAAACTGGAGCTCCTAACTATGCAAAAAAAACATCAGCTTTGCAGTTTTATAGTTACAGATTGTAGGTGAGCCAGGATGAATGGCCCTTCTTGCACCATTTCAAAGGTTTATTTAACCAATTTATTGTCGATCTTTACGCTTAGATATAAACGGGAAAGTTGGTGTATATCCGCATGCATCAGAGACAGCTACGAGCTGAAAACTGGATTAGCGTGATGCCTTGCAGCGCGACGCGGATGCTGAAAACTTGGGCCGCATGGTCATACTTCCCTCATCGTTCGTTGGCAGCGATCGATACATGGCCGAGCGCACGCAGGACGTTTTATTTTACACATGGAAATACGGTGGCGCCGACTTATTTATAACGCTTACCTGCAATCTAAAGTGGCCTGAGATCACGGAAGAGTTCCTCACCGGTCAGATACCGACCGAGGCGTTTGTGTTTGAGGTAAGACATCGTTTCGAGAGTCTTTCACCTCAAACACAAGCGCCTAATTGACCACTTACAAAAGATAAAATATTTGGTAGTGTTAGCTGCTTCATGTTCTCGCACTCACTTACTCACACATCCTGCGGTAGCTAGAAGATAAAATCAGGTCTATTGAAATTGATTTGGCGATCAGCACTGAGCTGCCAAATCCCGAAGTTGATTCTCGCCTTTACAACATCATCAAGACCCATATGATTCATGGACCTTGCATTACCATAAGCCTAAACTCGCCATGTATGAAAGACGGTCGCTGCACTAAACGATTCCCAAAGAGTTTAGTAGCTGAAACCGTTACTGGTGAAAACGGCTACCCATCGTATCGTCGCCGATCTGCTGAAGCTGGCGGGTTCACAGCCAAGGTGAGAAGGCGCGGTCAGTTTGTACATGTAGAGAATAGATAGGATAGTCCCGTACTCACCAGTACTTTCTCGAGCATTTAATCCCACCTGAACGTCGAGTTATGTGCGAGCATTGCATTTATAAAGTACGTGACCAAATACATCAACAAGGGGGACAGTCGGGTGACTTTTGCTTTGCAAAACAGAGATCGAGACGAGGTATCTGCCTACCAGTCTGGTCGCTATATCTGCACCTCTGAGGCGATTTGGCGGACCCTAGCGTTTCCAATACACGAAAGATTTCCTACCGTTGTCCATTTAAATGTTCATTTAGAAAGCGGACAGAGAATTTATTTTGACGCGGATAATGTTAGACAACTGCTTCACCAACCTCGACAGATTACGCCTTTAGCGTTCTTCAGACTTTGCCAATATGTCGACTTCGCAAGAACTCTGTTGTATAACGTAGTGCCATCGTATTATACATACAACAGACAAGTCGGAATCTTTAACAGACACCGTCTTGGCCAACAGGTGGAAGGGCCGCTTGGGATCTTTAAAGACAACGCCCTACGACAAAGGTAGAGTTTATACGATACACCCAAGTATCAGAAAATGCTACTATTTGAGGTTACTGCTGCACACAATTTGTCGACCAACTTCCTTCGCTGCTTCGCGGTAAGTGTAGAGATTGAGACATACATGAAGATAATTTCTAACGAGCAAGATAAACGAGCAAGATAACGAGCAAGATAAAGGACTAAATTATTTTTATTTGTTTTACTGATTTTTGTTAGTTGTAGGTTACAACAACAAATGTATTTATAAAAACTTTAGTGTATATCAAACAAAAAATACATGTTGAATTTGTAAGGAGCCAGTAGAGTTAGTGGAGTAATCACATATTCGATGACAAAGTGAACATTTTGGAAGTTTAAATGAGCCTGAGTTTAAAGTAAATACACATGTGAAATTAAGTTCATTGAAAATGGGACGTCCTTAAATGGTGAATTGACTTTTCTGGAATCAAATATTTCAAATAATACCCTATTTGTCAAACATTTCAAATAATACCCCTGTAGCTGAAAAACCATATAAAAATTTTATTCATTTGTAAAACATAGATAATGATGTAGTTTAACAACATGTAGATTATCGACAAATAAATGTAAAAAAAAAACCGCCAGCTTTTGGTCTTTGTGATTGTGGTTCACTCTAAAAATTCCCTCCCTTTATAAATTTAATAAAATTAAAGTACAAAATATAGATATTTTCTGAAATTTAAATAATGATGGCAGTTTTATATAAATTACGTTTTAGATAATATGATCCGATTTTCAAGATTACTATTAGAATTATATTTAGCTGTGTTTTTGGTATCTTATTACGACTCACTGATATAAAATGAGTTTTATATGTTTTTCTTTTTGATAAATTAGTCTTAACGATATTTTAAGTATTTTTTAAAATATCTTATAGGGAGTAAATATTTTTATGAAAAAATAATAAAATAAACAAAATACTATAATTTTATTTAAATAAATTAAAGAAAGATAAAATTTTAATCACACGAAATAATTTGAGATGGTAGTAACTAGGTAGGTAATTTCTTTTCATGTTACTATACCTATCTTCCTGCTGTTCCTCTGACATAATTTGTTTCGTCTGAGACGTATTATTCAGTGTAAGATGCTGGAGTCGTTAAAATAGAATAAAATGTTAATATAACGTTACCTCATCGAAGATAGTTTGGAAACCTCTGCTTTTCTTAGACTTTAAATAGTAAACTAAACAGAAAAATAACGAAATAGAAACATATATATGGATATAAGCCTATGTAACTACAGCCCGTTCATTTTGTCTTATTGGGCTATGAAAGAAAAAACAACAAATTGTTCCCACGACAGTATACGAAGCAACTATTACCAAGACTGTTGGTTCAACCCTGTAAATGTTCTGCGAATTGTCAAATCAATATTTATATTGGTTATTAGGCTAAATTATCTTAATATTTCTTGCCAAAAATTATTTATTATACATTTTGCTTTCGGGTAATTTATTACAATTATTATTTTAAAATTTGTTCTTCATTTTATGAATTGCCTATTTTATAAATAAATGTAAGAAAGAACAGGACATTTTTTATAAAAACAGCAATAAAAATAGTTTCAAAGCATTTGTCCAGTCCATTTATATGAATTTCCGAGGGAGTATGAAATATGAAAAAAAACAATAGAGCGCTTGGCAACATCCAGTATTATAATCTGCAAGCTTTTCTAAATTCAAAAGGATCAACAGTAAGCGGTCCTCATATTTTGTACTACTTACAGCGCCTGCACTAATACTTATTTACATTTTGTTCTTTGCCTACTCTTGGACAACAAATATTATTTACTTCGTTAAAACGTAAATTTAAATACTTGCTTATCTCTAAAAAAAAAAGTTTTTAATTAGTTGACCTTTTGACATACGTTGAGAATAAGTATCAAGATTTTTTAATTTTCTTTTAATGTTTTATGGACAAAATTAAAGTAATTCAACTGATTATTTAATTCTTTAAAAGAGCCCCTCATAATTTTAAATCCAAATTTTATTAGAGGCAACATCATTTTGCACTCAAACTGAGAACATTAAAGAAGAAAACAGCACTTACCTGGCATAATGAATGTAATCTTAGAGAATTCGTTTTGCTTTTATATTAATTAATATTTTGAAATAACATTGTTTTTCATATTGCATTAAAGAATATTTTTTTATATGCCTATGCCAGATAGAAATGTTATTTATTTTTAACATATTACTGACCAATATATTTTTTTTATTGTGTATATATTTTTAATATTTTTGATAGGATAAGCTGTGAGTAGAACACAATTATATTAATGAGTAAATAATCTAATGGTTTCGGGAAACTAAATTAAAGTTTGATCCACAATTACCACTGTTCTATTTCCACAGTATATATCTTTTATTAGAAAAAAAAATTCAGTCCCCCTTTACAACAGAGTGTGCTATTGGTAACAATATTCATATAGTTTAACTAGGACCACAGCAACTTTTTTATAAGTTTGCTTCACTAACCACAAAGATACGACGGAACATAAATAAATACAACCATTTATTAAAATTTTAACTTAAATAAATAGTATATTCCATTTTATTTTGTTTTACCTTTGCAGTGAAAGTTAGTAAAATATTTATTTGTTGTTAAATATACTTTTAACGTAACTTGTACAAATGAGAAATAAAAATGAAACTCCCTACAACGATAAAAAAAAAAATAAAGAAATTATACATAGGTACATATAAAATGTGGTTGAAATACAAACAATATTTTAAAAAGTCAATTATCAACAAATAAATATATAATTTAATTTATAAAAGATGTTCGTGATTATTCAGGTTTTATAATATTAGGTCATAACTATCACTAAGGTTTGTGGAAACACCTGTTCTACATTTAATCCCAGAATAGATTTATGACATCCGGATAAGTCTGAAGTATTAAAGGATTATCTGACATAGAATTCTGTTATTATCTTATATAAATGATTAGATCAATGGAGTATTTTCGTAGAGAATAAGGTGTTATTAATTCTTTGCTATATAAAAAAATATATTTCTTTTAATATAGATGTTTTCACTTCTCCTCTGGTCACTAAAAGTTTATTATATTTTACTATTAATACAAATAACAGATCCAGAAGTTTTAATTATCTTTCCTTAATTTAACACATTTTTGTAATTTTTACTTATAACATTTTTACCCTTGAAGTAGAACTTTGAATTTTATTTTCGATTTCGTAAAAAGATTCTTTACTGCGTTGTCTGGAAGTCAATCATTTTCTAATTGGTGTAAAAAAAAATCTTTAAAAAAATACATTTCAAACAGATTATGAGTCAGCTTCTTTTCTTTATTTGCAAAAAATATGACGCAGTCGCTTTAATAATGATGACGCTGAATCATTTAAATTATACAGCTTGTTGACTGTTAATGGCTATGTTTACTGAACCGGAAGTAGGTCGATCCCCAAGCGGTACAATTCCTTGTACTGTATACTCACTTCTGTCTTTTATTTCTGTTTATGTTACTTACGATTTAATGTTTTAGAAGAAATAACCCCTTTTTCTTGTCTTAAACCATAAAATAATTAAGTACCTAATATCGTTGAAAAAAAAACTCTCATACTATTAAAATGTTCTATGATAATCGAACATCGCTGAATATAACAATCATTCTTTTGGCTTTTGAATATTAGGCATAATAAAAAAAATAATATAGATCATATCTGTTAAGGTTTTTTAAATGTCTATTTGCATTTTAATTTTTTAAATTTGTAAATCTATTTAGGTTCTGTGAATTGGATTTTGATGTGTGTTAACACTAGAGTCAAAGTTTCTTCATCTGATCCTTAATGTATCGATTTGTATGTATTTGTCTTGTAAAGTGGATTTGATTAAGTCTCGATTCTATATTGTATTGAATTTGTGATGTGTAGTTGAATTCTATAATATATATGAAGCAAATAAAATTGCAAACACTTTAGAAAAAATATGTTAATTAAAACTTTTAAGCAATATAATATATATACCGTATAAAATATGGCGGATATTTTTATAATTATACTGAAAGGTCATGAAAGTTAATACCACTGTTACCCTGTAATATTTGATATTTATAAAAAAACACGACCTATGAATTAACATTAATGTTTTTATATAAAGTATTGAATGTACTGAGGTGAGTATTCTCCTTGATTTATACAGTCTTAACATTCAAATTTTATGTATGAGAATCTTGTCGGCAAAATTGTTTATGGCAGATTTCGTCGTAACAATCGTCATGAAAATCCCAAGCTTCTAAATAGTAATGTTTCATAACGCTGTTATACGTTATTTACGCTGTTTTACATTACAATAATTCAATATTTTTTTTTTGACACCGAGTTCTAATTGCTCTTAACAATGTATTTCTTTGCATTATATTCTAAGAAATGGTAGATGGTTTTAATTTATAATTTTATAGATTGTATTATCGTAATTCTCACTTGATTAGGTTTGTTATTTTCACAAAATAGTATAGTAGCTTATTGTATGATTACATAATAACCGATAGGGCTATTATGATAATAAACTAAACAGGATATAGTTTTTCATAACTTGTAACGTCTCTCAAACATAATAAGTAAACCATAGTCAGCACAAAATTTATTATTAAAACATTTTTTTCTTATTGATGTTATTTCTGGGGTAGTTTAACTTTTCAATCCAATTAAAAAAAAATTTTTGCATTTGATAGTTCTTTTGCAAAAGAAATTTATCCGCATTTTATTTTTAAAAACCCTTAGGTTATATTGGTACTTATAAATCTTAGCCAGAATAGTCGTTTAGCCAAGTATAAAATTATCAAAAACGGATTTTATCAAATGTCACGTACACCTACTGAAAAATCGAGATTCCCCGAATATTTACGCCAAAGAGTTTTACATCAAAAAAGACATTCAGTTTAAAAAAAAATAATAATAAATTTGATAAATATCCCAAAATTAAATAAATGGTCATGGAATAATATTTAAATGTAAATAAGACATAAGACCTAAATTAAGTATTAAGCCCATATATATTAATAGTAGTAAATAATTTTATTTCATAAAACATTTAGCCCAGTAAGTTTCTTAATCGGCAGGAAGGGGATCAAGTCATAAATAACTCTACCGTGACTCAAGTTACTTGCGCACGTAATCGTTGGTCGAAGAACAAATCCTTAACATAAATATTTTCTCGAACCTCACAATGTCATAGTTTTAAGTTACATATTGTTTACAATGTATATATATATATATGTATATATATTTAAGGTTTGAAGTTACATGTGCGTAAATTTAACTAGTAAACTACATTTTTATTATTTCTTTTGTTGTTTATTTATCAAGTATAATTAGTAAACACTTTATTATTTAGGTATATTTTTTATTTAGGTATATTTAAAAGATAAATCTGTAGCAAGTTTTATTTTTACTTGTAACTCCATAATAATAAGTTATCCTTAGATACAAAATATTTCTATAGTTTTACAATATATTTGGAAAAGGTTAGCAAGGTTTTTTTTCAAATACCTACATTATTTTTGATGAATTATTCTCTACTTATTAATATTTCGATTTTTTTTTCCTTTTTATGTTAGCAAGGGCATTCTTTTTCGTTTTTATATTAGCAATTTATTTTAGCAAGGGCATTAGTTGATCTGATGGTATAAGGGCCATGCACAATGTAGATGTGCAAATATTGGAATTTGCATATGCGTTACCACGCTAACAGATTAGGGAGAAATGTAGGATCTTCAAAAAATTATAACTACTATTTATTATGCAGTATTTATTTAAAGTCTAAACTGAAGCTTTTTAAGATTAATTAAAGCTTTTTAAGCTTAATAAAATCTTTTAAAGTTTAATAAAAGCTTTTTAAGCTTATAAGAGGCACACAAAATGTGTATAAACAATTTCTAACGAATATTATTTAGTTGTGATAACAGAAACCTTATAAACATTTGTGTTGTGACTTAGAATATATTTTCAAAGGACACGCCAAATTTATTTAATGTCAAAAACTACAATAGTCTTTATAATTGTGTGGGTAAGCATAGCTGGTTTTAGAATTCATTTCACCACACATTTATACTTATTTGTTATGCTTTTGCTCTCGTAAATAATGCATATAGTTAGCTATATGTCTTACCTTTTTTAATTACTTTGCTGCTTTGCTAGTAGCAGAGGATCACAAATTTTTCATAAATTGTTGCCTTGTAAATTTAATAAAATAGTTTTAATATTTTTTTTTTGCTAACGATAAATGTATGCGTTTAAAAATAATATTTTATGTAGTAAAGAATATATTTCAACAGAATTTGATAACTATTTTGATTTATAATTTTTTTCAGAATGTCATTAACCGTTTTAGAAAAAGTATAAAAAGTTTTAGTTTTTATTTACACATACAAGTATTATCAACGTACCTTATATTAGTACAGTAATTAAAAATATTTTTATGATCTTTTTACATCATAAAAGATAAATTATATTTTGAATTTTTTTTTTTAATTTTATAACAACATCAATAATTTATTTCAATTTCATGTCTAATGAAATCATTGGTCGTACTTACGCTTAGTACTCGTTACGCAATCTTGATATAATTATGGAGCAATCGATAAGTAAACTAGTGGGGATGTAATTGCGGTTACTACCCTTTGGGGCAATCTTGAAAAGATAAACTTCGTATGGGTTAAAGATAAACTACTAATCAGAAGTCTGACTTATTTTTATTATTATAACTGACATTTTCTAGGTGGTAGACATCTGGTCGCCCACAAAGTTACCACCAATCAGGCAAAGACGTACCGCAAAGCGACCTAGTCGTGTTCCGACAAGTTGCTCGATGAAGCCGTTTATGGGGAATGGGTCTGAACAGCTGCGGTACGCTCTGACGTCGAGTTGGTGTTTGTTTGTTCGGGTGTCTAGTCGAGGAGGGTAGCGGGATCCGAAGCGACGGCTTTCCGCTGGCCGCCCGCAGATAGTTCGGGGCCCATTTAGTGGGTTAGCCACTCACGAGAGGCTGCCCCGCCGGCTGCGAAAAATCCCAGGGCGGCTCATTTAAAGTGCACCTCAGTAATATTAGGGGCTTGCATTCTAATCATTATCTTACCTCACCTGTCCACCACCACCTTGAGACAAAGCAGCCGCACTAGCTCTTTATGACGGAGACGCAGATACAATGTCCTTTGAGCGCTGCATACTTGGATTATCCCGGTTACTCGTTAGAGCACAACTTTTACTCACGGACTGAAGTCAGTGTGCACGCGCGGCACGACCTCTGTAACCAGCGTCACCGTCACCTTGAAGACCCCACTATTTCTTCCCTATGGGTTTTAGTGAACACAGGAAACAAAAATATCCTGTATTCCTATGTCTACCGTTCGCACAGTGGTGACCAGGAGACAACTCGTTTATTTGAGTATTTCAGTGAGGCTGCAGATATGGCTATACATCATTACCCTTCGGCACAGCTCGTCTTTCTGGAGAACTTTAATGCCTGTCATCAGGATTGACTGTTCCTGTACCAGAAAACCGACCATGCTGGAAGAGAAGCGCGGAACATTGCGTTGTTCTTGGACCTCTTTCAGCTGGTGAGGCAAGCGACGAGGAAACCAGATGTGATAGTCCATATATCCAATTTCCTGGACCTTCTGCTGACATTTGATCCGGACAGGTATCGTGTAGAGTTCACCTCCCCCTTGGGAACCTCCGATCAATGTCTGGTGAAATCTGTGTTTACATATTCTCCACCAGCTTTCGAACCTCATGGTGTTAGGCGAGTATGGAAATACAAGTCAGCAAATTGGTATGAGATGCGGAGCTTTTTTGCGTCTTATCCTTAGCGGCAAGTCTGCTTCTCTTCTTTGGATCCGTCGGGTTGTGCGGATGCTATAATCGATGTGGTGAATCAGGCAAATGGAGTATTTTATTCCGTTTGCTGACGTACCCATCGGTGGGCGAGCTTTGCCACCGATGGGTACGTCAGCAGCATGGTTTAACGCCGAATGTGGTGATGCTCAAGACCGAAAACATTCGTCATACCTTATTTGGGCTGACGCTCGAAGCCACAAAACTCTTGATGTAAGTTCATAGAAGAGAGCCTTTAATTAAGCTGCCAAGTCCTATAAAAAGTTATTGCGGAGAGCTCGTCTTGATCGAATCGCTAAGAATGGCGAAAAGCTCTCTGTCAGACCAACTGGCAGTCGAGCTCTCTGGTCTCTTGCGAAAGTGATCGAGTCGACCTTCTGCCAACAAAAGGCAGCCGTGCCGATCCTGTCAATTACAGACCGATTTCAATCACATCCATACTCCGCAAGATTATAGAGCGTGTATTGAACTCGCGCCTTCTAGCATACCTAGAAGCTAACGATCTTTTTAGTGACCGACAGTACGGGTTTTCGCAGAAATAGGTCCCTAGTGGACCTTCTAGCGTACGCTACATACATTTTAGGCGAGGTTATCGAGAGAAACGGAGAAGCGGTCGCCATCTCTCTGGACGCCTCGGAGGCATTTGATGTAGTCTGGCATGCGAGCCTCATAAGCAAGCTTTCAGCGTACGGTATATCTCTTGGTATCATTGGCTGGATTACGGACTTTCTTAGCCAGAGATCCCTCCGAGTAGTTGTCGACGAATGTTCCTCGGAAACCTTGACAATAAATTCCGGAGTGCCTCAGAGGTTCCTTCTTTCAGCAACACAAACAAACTTCATTCAGTCTCCGCATGAGGCAATGCCAATCTTGTCAAATTCAACGCTACCAAAACGCAGACGTGTCTGTTCACCGCCAAAAGGAGCCCTTTCACCTTGGTTCCTAATTTCCAGAATGTATCCTTGGAATACAGTAACTGGCTTCAGTTTTTAGGCTTAGAGATTACTTCGAACTTTAACTTTGGTTGGTACATTGAGTCCAAAGCAATCAATTGCAGCAGCAGCAAAGCTTGCCGTTCTTGCGAAGGTCCGGCAGTACTTTACACCGAGACAGCTTCTTGTTTTATACAAATCACAGATCCGGTCGTATGTAGAGTACTCGGTCACATATTTGCTGGTGCCGCAAAGTCTCATCTTGGGGTTCTGGACTCAATTTTGAGGCGAGCAAAGAGGCTTATTGGCGACCCTAAATTGGTTGATCCCAAACTCCACAGCCTTGAAGACAAGCATAGAATTGCTCGCCTCTCAGTATTCTATAGGATACATTTTGGTGAGTGTGCGCAGAAATTACGACCTAATTCCCCCAGCCCCCTTCTATCATCAGACGTCCAGACGTACGGGAGGTATCCATCCTTTTGTTGTGGACATTCCACCTTTCCGAACTTTGATTCGTCGTTTTTACTTCGTACAGCAAATGATTGGATCAGTCTGCCTGCGTCAGTATTTCTGGCCGAATACATTGTGGGTGTCTTCAAGAGAAGGATGAATAGGTTGCTTGGGTAATGCGCCTTACTACCTAAGACTACATTCTACTTACCATCCGATGGAATGTAGTCAAGCATTGCCCTAGATAATAAAAAAAAACGTTTGTTCGCTGTACTGTATATTTGGACCCGGTATTCTAAGGATTTAATGAATGAATAGTGTTATATGTATCAAAAATATCACAGGTATCCTTATTACTTATCTCAGACTCAAAGTTCACTTATTTTGTCTCTTCAAAAATAGTCATTAAAAATTCTTAAAATTTCGATAACGAATAAGTTATTAAATTTATATTTTTTTAAATACCTAATTCGTGTTATGTTAATATTTAGTTATAAGCTATCATATTACAAGTTACATCTTATATCTCAAACTCGATAATTCAGGCATTTATAGCAACCCTTTTTTTTATCGTTGGAAAAATGCGTTACGCATCATCCCAGTGGCCAATTTATAGCAACCCTACCGATATTTCGTATTTTTTATAGTAAACAATTAACTATATAAAACAATAAAAAAATCTTAAAATCCTGAAAAAAAAATGAAATCATTATGAAGATTGGAGAGTAATTTATTTAACCTATTTTTTTCTGTTATTAAAGTTTAAAAGAAATCATTACAAGATCAATAATGCAATCATTCTGATGATTACTCATTCGATAAATTTATATAAAAAGCTTAACGCAAAATCAATTTTTTTTTACAGTCTAGACAAAATTTACCTGTAATTGCAAAATATTAACAACATATGACTAATAATATAAAAAAAAACATATTTGAAATGACAGATGGAGTTGATGATAACTTACCTGATTGACTAATAGATGCATTTTTTTTTTGGTTTCAATGCATTGAAAACATTTAATTTTAAATATATATATATTAAGAATAGAGGATTTTAGATCTTAGCATTGGAAAACCCCTAATGAATGCCATCCGAGCCAGAATTAGACAGGAACGGTAGACCCTTGCCGACAAATAGAAACCTGGGATATTACTAAAATCCGATGATACGGCGATGAGGGTAACCTCGCCATATGCCATCCCTTTTTCCTACTCGCTCTACTAAGGGTTTAATTTAGACTATTTAACATACTTTGAGTATAAGACTAATTAATTTAATTTCAATCAAACAATTATGGTAAGCAAAGTAACTTAAATAATTGAAATGTTTTTGAATTTACATTGTGTTCCATGTCTGTAATAAAATAGTAATAACTTCTACTATACAACTATGCGGTATCTGAATAAAAATAATATAACAAACCAATTTAACCGATAGAATTCACCAGATTCTAGATTTCAATTTGTCCTTATAAAATTTAATTCACGTGCTATGAAAGCGAACGCCTCTACTCTATTTTACATTATTTAAAAAAAAAAATTACCTCTGTCTTTGTCTAATCATGCAAAAAAGAAAGACAAGTAGGTAGCCTCATTTACTTTTTCTTTTTTTCCGATGAACACATTTTGGGTAGACTCTTTGTTTATACACAAAGTAGGAAAGTTATTATTAACTGTATGGTTAAAATTATATTAACGTAAGTGTAATTACAATTTAAAATTGTCGTTTTTATACTAGTCTAAGCTTTCGTGGGTTATAGCATCTTTTAATATTATTGTATACTGTAAAATCAGAAACGTAGTAAAAATTATATATAGAATACTTAATTTATCGAAGCGAGTAGACATAAATTAGTTCATTCCCAGCTCTTGTTGACCTTATTTTCGTTATATATTTGTTTAAAAGCTGAGTAAGTACCTCAAGATACGTTACACCTTTTCGGGTTAAATAGCTATAACTTGAAACTATGTTTTTATGAAAGCATTTCTCGACTGTCTGAAATTTGAGATCACCAATATTAATATACCCTATATTATTATACTTGCCTACGCCAAATTAAATTACTCACCACTAAATACCGAGAATCTGATAAGGTACTTGTGACTTATTATATTTGAGCAATACTACAAATTATATTTAAAAACAAGCGAACCTCTTTTACTGCCAGTTAAGGGGAATGTGTCTTTACTTGTCCATTGTCAGTGGCGCCTAGTGTTACTTACAAATTTTAAATCCATTTTTCTTAGAATTTATGTATGTTTTATAACGTTATTATAATTGTATTTTGAGTTTAAAAACTTTTAAGGATCGTTGACATTGTTTTAATGGGGAGTACAAAAAAGTTCAGGGAGTGACAAAAGATGAAGATTTTTGGCAAATGTGATATATACCTTTTGAGGAGTCCTTATATAGAGTTTATTAAACAAAATTATTTTGTTTCACTAAACTGAATGTCAAATCATTTATTGAACATCTGGTAATTAAGAGCAGTGTAATTAGTTGGTACTCGTCAGTTATAAATGAGTATTTTGCGGTCGCATCGTTAGATTCTAGAATTTAAATGAAAATAGTTTGTTACATTTATTATACATGTGCTAGTTTGAATCCAAATACATAATGAATGCACATTTCTAACAAATATTCTTATTAGGCGCATTTAACAGAAAAATATATATTACTCATGGTAATTCAATTTTCAAGTTTTTAAGCATCCGACCCGTTGCCTGATTCTTAATTCATCAAATTGAAGAATGTCTTTTCCAACACATTGCGTTCCCCAATTTAGTAAATCTAATTCAATTTGATATCATTAACATATTTAATAAAATAAGATGGAAGTATTTTTTCCCTCTTTGTCTTTTATGTATATTTTCGTTTTAACCTTGATGTTATGACGGTTATCTGGTCTATAAATATTTGTTTATTTTAATTTTCACAATGTAGTATCCTAATTCGCTTATGATTGGCATGAAATGTGACTTTTGCATATTATAATTTATCAAGACACATCTTCCCATTCAATTATGTGTCACCAATAACTATTATGATTCTGTGTAATAGTTTTCTTATAGATAGTCTACGAGGATAATTTTCTCTTTTTAGAAAATTTTAAAATTAACTAAATTAAAATCCTAATATATTTAAAAATGAATTGGTATTTATTTTATGAATATTATCTAAGTTAAAATTAAACTTGTAAGATTTAATGCTCATTTTAATAATTGAATAAAAAATCTTATTCCAAAGTCATTTACTTACTTTATGTTTTTTTTTATTGGTAACAATATAATACAAAATTTACGTTTTTTAATAAAAAAGCCCACAAAGGTTATAAATTGTTTTGAGGGCAATTTTTTCATCTAAAATGGAAATAGATTTAGGTGAAGAAATTTTATACTGTTTTATATTATTTCTGAAGAATAGCTAGCTATTCTTATTTTGATTTTTTGAAGTTTTTACTGTAAATTGTTTGTTAAAACCAAACTATATTATATACTTTGTATAGAAGTACATTTGTAATAATCTTGGTATTTTATTTGAACTAAATTTTTATAAACCATTTTATACAAAACAAAACACAATTAAAAATTAAGTCTTTGATACAAAGAACTTAGTTCTGTACTACTATTGTGTGTGTTATTGGGAAAGAAAAATTCTTCGGGACTTAAGAATGTTCTTCCTCCCAATGTTATTTAAGAAAATTTGTAATACAATTATTTCACTACTAAAGTCTTTTCGTACTAATGAAAAATAATTAATTGTTTTATTTAGATACGTATCTTTGGATACTAGAATAACGTGTAAAACAATTTTACTGTAATGTAGTATATTTTTATGTTATTTTAATGTTAAAAATATTCATTGTTTTACCGTCAAAATCGTCACAATTTATATGACAGACTTTATTTAACATTCGTATTTGTATTAAAAAAGGATCATTATAACGATATTTTTTGGAATTATGTCGAAATGTTATTTTAAAAATAATAAGAATTCAACGTTTCTGCGACATTTAAAATATATTTTCCATAATTTAATAACGCGGACTAATCTTATACAGTCATAGATATGGCACTGAAACATCGCATCGTCAATCTTTATTCACATCTACAGCTTCGTCTAAAACGAGTATGATAAAATAGTCCATACATTTGACACTTGTTTTCCAATTTATAGCAATGGATCCCCACCAATAGCTTAGAAAGATACAGAAATATTAGAAAAATATAGATAAAAATTATCTAAGCTAGCGTTATCGATTCTAAAACAATAATCAGTTGTAGACTTATATCGGTTCCCAACCTTAATAGTATACTTTTAGAGAACAAAATGTATTATCATTAATATACCAAGAGCAAGGAACGAGAGGTAATTCTGATAAAATTTAACCCTGTTCAATACTAAATGGTAATGCGAATAACCATCTATTTAAAAAAAAACTGTTGAGTGAGACAACGCGATACGAGGTAACACTACGTAAGTAGTAAGAAGTAGTATTATATTATATACATTATTTTAATATAACGGGCACTGTGATATAGAGATGATGATCACTAACTCAGCTGACCAGCTCATTTATTGGCAACGTAATAATTTTGACACGATATAGACAAATAGTCATGCTGGTGGTCCATAGACAATATGTAACATGCATCTAAATACAAATTTCTTTTTAAAACATTATCTTTTAAAAGTAATAAATCCCTTTTAGTAATATGTTGAACTTATCTATCTTTTGAATAACATAAACATAATTTTGTCATGAAACTTCAGATTTTTTTTATAGTTGGTTTGTTGGTTGGTTGGTTTTATATATTTTTTCCATTATATTTATTAACATCTAAAAATATTCATTCAAGCCATTTTATAAAGCTTTACCCAAAATAGCATCTGGCGCAATTTGGATTTCACATTAGGTTGCAAGTTTCCTTCTTTCTTTACTTTCGCAAAAAGTCAAAACACAAACAACAAACACATCATAATAAAACAATTTATATCGAAGCCGTTGCTCCCAAAAAGATTTTACGGAAATCCTTTGCTAAAGGCCAAAAGAAATAAATTACCAAAAGGAGGAATACTTCTTGCTTTTTGTTGAGAATTCTATGAATATTAATATTGAGCTTTTCGACACAAGAAGCAAGACACACTATTTAGAATTAATTAATAGAGTACCAATTAATAAAACTGTTAGAAGGGATAAAAATGGAATAAGTCATATGAAACTACTGAATAAACTACTATATTTTTTATGGCTTTTCAATCTAATAAAATGTTATTATTTTGTTAAAAATAATATCCACCCTGCATCAGATGAAGTAAAAGTATTAAAGGGATAATGATTATAACTCATGGAAAATCTTAGTGGAAATTCTGGAAAAAATTAACACAACATTTAAATTTAGTATTCTAAATATACTAATTAACTAATCATTCTGGATAAGATAATATACTGTTAGGAGTCGAGGGTATTTCTAAATAATTAGTAGGTATCAACTCCTATAAATTAGTAAGCAAGTGTTAGGTTTATTAATTATCGTGTCATAGTCGTTTGAGAGCGGAAGCTCTGCAGGTGTGAATAGTGATTGTCGATGTGATCTTTGAGTAGCTTATCTTGCGTTTTATTACTGTGGTAGATTTGTCGTTTTATGTCATAGTTTTATTACTAAATTAGTTATAACGTCGTATTCTGGCTTTCGTAGTATTAAATAGCGTGAAATACGTGAATTTGACAATTACTTTGAATTCTTATTATTTTTTTTTATTAAATTTCTACATGAATCCTAAAAATACACATAATATAGATTAACGTTTTCATTTAGTTTGGCTCTTCCAGAAAGTTCTATTCTAACTAAAGAATTTAACATATTAATTAGTTTAACTGTTATTAGTTTAGCCTGTACTCTATCTATTCCTAACTAATTAATTATATTAGAGAATGTACTTCTGTTCATAGGTATAATGAAGTCTAATTATTCAAATGCTTCCGAAAACTGAACTGATAATAAGAAGTAGTTACACTATGGTATTTGCAATAATGCGAATGATGTACTCTGGGTGTGTAACAATAACTAGCGGTTGGATTAAATGAAATGTTTTAGATTATTTTATATAACTTTAATGGTAACCGTCTAACAAAATAACTATTAATTTGTTAAGACACAGGAGAATAAGTTGGTATGGGATTAATGAGTATTTGTGGTGGCGGTAGTACCTAGTTTAGTCACTGACAAGTTAAATGAATTGAGGTTAGTAGAGTATGTGGCAATTTGATTTTCTTATTATAAGTTAGTGCTTGACATTATAATTAGATAGAAACCATGGTTGCCAGCATCAACACTATTAAAACCACAAGTGGTCAAAATTAAAACAAATGAAAACTTTAGTATTGACGTTTGGTTCTGGAATGGAGAGTCCAGGCAATCATATTCCGAGCAACCGAAAGTACCAAACCAAGCTAAAGTATCAAACCAAGCTATTGCAGAATAACTTATGTTCATGAAGCCTAATTTATGAAAGAAACGTTACGCCTTACGCCTTACGTAAGTGTCGCATATCTGTTCGAGATCTTCATTTTACTCCATATTACGAGTTAGTTTTCAACTTACATTATAAAGATTGTCATAAGAAGATCACCAATTTTTTATTATGGGTATTAAAAATAATTTTATTCTTAGATCAAACTGTATGGACGGTTTACTATTGCATGTGACAACATTCATTCTGCGGTCAGCCAGTACGATGGAAAGAACGGCGGAGTAAAGATCTCGTGTTTCTAATATAATAATATATTCAATGCATGACTTGAAGCTATAACTTTTATTAGGCACTACGTTTTAATAGCTTTAATTGTCAAAGAGTTTTTCGTTTTGACATAATTATTGATGTAATCAAAAATATATATTTTAGCCAAATATGAACTAAGAGTGCGATATTAAAGGTGTTTATTTTTATTCGGTGTATGATTTACTATATACAATGTTGCAGTGATCTTAGTTGTTCTGTAATGCTCTTGCAGTAATTAGTAGTTATGACTACCATTTTGGTGCCTTTTTTGTACCTAAATAATAGAACTCCTTTCATTGTAATCACTAATATTTGCTTCAGATAAAATAATAATATCTATAAGAATTTAAGAGTAAGTTTTTAAGTAATAAAGTTTTTTAACTTCATTATTGTTAAAGGTTGCCAGATGGAAATTTATGATACATAATTAAAATAATATGATACATACTAAATTAAATTTCTACAATAAAATAATTCGGAAACACCCGAATTAGCCACTATTTAGAATTAATATAAATACTGTATTTGAATTGAGATTTTAGATTTGCAATATACTCTTCAAACTATAGTGTATGTATTTTGCAGTTATTAATTTTAAGGGGTAGTATTTTACCTTCCCTACTACATCACCGCTCCCCCGGTGACGCTGTAATAGCCAACAGGGCTAACAGCATAGACAGACAAAGAAAAAAAAATACTGCATCAAACAATATAAAAAATACCTCTGGCCTTAAGTTTATCCTACTCCGGCTTAAATAGTCACTTATTGTTTAAATTTCATGCGTATAGTGACATGACTTTCCTGATGAGTTTAATAAAAATTGCTGAAGATTAAAAAATATCAATACTATATGATTATTGACATTTATTTAATATTTATATACATATAGAATGAAAAATAAACCGATACAGGCCGATTCGAACCCGCGACCTCTGGGAAACCGTACCGTCGTTCTACCCATTGAGCTACCGTATCGCTGTCCGTCTCGGTGAATTAAGCATTCCATATGAGATCGTCTGTATCGGGACGGTGGTGACATCTATAAGGGTTTTTTCCAAAATCCTAACCAATGTTTCTAACTTTGCAGTATAGATAAGCTTAACATCGCTATACATGTTTATAGATATTTTCAAATATTAATATTGGTAGTGGCTTTTCAATGTTTATACTGCAAAGTTAGAAATAAGGCAAAACAGTTTAAAAAGACTGTTTACATGCATTAATTATTTTAATTAATGTTTTTGAAGAAACTAAAGTTCATCAACAAATGCAATTAACAGTTCAAAACATCCTTCAAGTGCATTTCCAACTCTAGGTCTTGAAACTTGCGAGACATAGGAAGTTGTTGTCAAAGACTTATGTCTCCCAGAAATTTAATAGGAGGGAAATTTATATAAGATATATAAGTGTTGTTATATTAGAGAAGTGAAGAATATAAGAGATTTTTGCTCGACGTGAATCTTTTCAAATTTTGGTAAGCAATTTCGATTTTGTGAGTAAACACTGAAATAGAAAGTCCATTAATTTTAAATGCTCCTTTCTGGATGTAGCAACTAAATTTGATATCAAATAAGACTTTCGGATGTTCAACAAAATGACATTGACAACCTTACTTTTATTTGTTACTAGAAATATTTAAAAAAAAACCTTTACAATAAATGATAAAATATTGGCACAAATTTTATTCACATGATGCTTTATTTTGGTTTTTATTCATTTTATAAATATGTATATTATAGGATTTACATTATCCCCATAAATACTAAATATGTAAGAAGAAAATAGTAAGTTATATGCCCAGCGGGCTTTCATTCAAAATTCATCTAAGTTTGTGTATAACCGCACTGAAGTTAAGACAAAAAAATAACAGCATTGTGCAAAAAAATAACAGCAAAGATATTTTCAAACATTAATTTCGGTTGTGGCATCTTTTCAATGTTTATCTATACTGCAAAGTTAGAAACATTGGTTAGGATCTTCGAAAGAAACCTAATAGATGTCACCACCGTCCCGATAAAGACGATCATATATGGAATGCTTAATTCACCGAGACGGACAGCGATACGGTGGCTCAGTTGGTAGAGCGACGGGACGGTTTCCCAGTAGTCGCGGGTTCGAATCCCTGCCCGTATCGGTTTATTTTTCATCCTATATTTATATAAATGGCTATACATGTTTAAAGATAGTATCCTTATTATTATTTAGTTGTCTACGT
This sequence comes from Napeogenes sylphis, assembly GCA_959347405.1. Classification (NCBI taxonomy): domain Eukaryota; kingdom Metazoa; phylum Arthropoda; class Insecta; order Lepidoptera; family Nymphalidae; genus Napeogenes; species Napeogenes sylphis. The sequence goes on along the minus strand of OY365788.1, from coordinate 18,798,994 downwards.
TATAGTTTTTTTTTACCTTCTTTAGATAGTTTAAATCATTGACGAGACAACTAGGTCATGTGGAAAATTTAAACAATTTATATGCGTTCAAGTAAAGTAAATGTGAGTTGGCGGATGTTATGATAAAAATTCAATATTTCTATCAAATTGTAAATAAATAAAATGACAACGGTTGATTAATCTTCATTTTTTGAATACTGCTGTTGAAAGGTTTAGTGAATAAATCGTCATTATTATTGCTAATTGCTGATCTGATTTGATTGATATTACTTCTGATTTGATTTCACCTATTATCAGTCTATATAAATTATATGCTAAACTTATTTTTTTTTTTCAGAAAATATAATTTATAAACAGAATTATTTTAAATTTATGGGTTATCGTTTTAGATTGATTTCAGTATCTTTAATTATTATTATTTTTTTTTTAAAGTTCGAGATTTTATAAACTGAAAAATTAAATTAACTTAAAAAGTATCAGTTTTTCATATTTCTGAAAAAAAAAAAAAATTTACCTATTATGAAAACGCTATGCCGATTTAAAATAATACATAAGTGCCTAATGGAAAAATAGCAAAATCTAACAAATTACAATGTTGAATTTATGCATTATACTTATTAGTTAGGTTAAATTAGCCATACTAAGGATACTGCTCTCAGTTTTTAATTAGGATCATTTACTCCCTCAAGCGATGTGACAAGATTACCTTTTATTTCTCTGGGAACGTTCATGATCATTAATGGGCGGTTTTCTCTCATTTTATATCTCATTTAGATAATTGAGATCATTTTTATCCTCTGCTTTAAGATGTGAAACAATTGGGTATTAGAGGTACTGTAAATTCTTAATAATATATATTCTAAATATTGTAAAATAGGTATATAATTTTTTTCACCATCCATAAAAAATCATTAAGCAAACGGATTTGTATATTTCTTTTTACCATGTATTATGTATTGATAAGACTTGTTTTAGTAATACACAGTACTTGCACTTCAATGTTTAATATCCAACCATTTGTAATAGAATGGGCGAGAGCAGCCCTTACAACTCGTTTTATAATATTTTAACACTATAATATTTAGGCGAGGGTAATTTACAATTTCATAACCAACTTACAGATGATATTATTTATACCTTATAATAAGTTCTAATAATTAATAAAAGATTAAACATTATGTTAAAATATTCTATGCTTCTAATTCTTAAAACATTTAACAGTAAATATTAAATAATATTCCATAATTAATTATGTAGGTGGCGCTACTGTTGAAACTTATGAACTAAAACATGTAAATTCCAATGTATTTACCATTTAAATTATTATAAATAAATATGACTAACACTCGGCCTTTCCTGATTTGTAATCTTACGACCTCGTAATTGTATCATTAATTTCTTTAATTACCAACCATCATATATTAAATGACTAATTTCTAATTTAATAAACATTCTGGAAACCAGTAGACCAAATGGTCATCTGAATTCAGGATCTTACAATGTTATAGAGAAAAACAAATTATTAAAAATACAATGCATCAAGAAAAAACATCCAATTATACTTTTAATGTGCGAAATTACATAACATTTATACAACATATAACTTTACTATCGGCCGTTTTGACATCTTATTACGTCCTCGTAATATAATTATAATTTTTATCATAAATACTCGTTAATATAATAATAATATATAATAATAATATATAATAATAATCGTTTTTGTCATAAATACTTGTTCTCTTTGCACCGGACAAACCACGCTGCTTACAAAAAGCCAGATCAACGGACATGCCGTTATGATCTGGTCCCATGGACACACATCATCAACATGGGATATATCTCAATTTTACTATTACCACCGGAACACACACAGATGGTATTTCTTATACTTTTACTACTACCAACGGAACACACACAGATGGTAGTTTATTCTTATTATTATTTTTTTTTTATACCAACGGAACACACACAGATGGTATTTCTTATACTTTTACTACTACCAACGGAACACACACAGATGGTAGTTTATTCTTATTATTTTTTTTATATACCAACGGAACACACACAGATGGTATTTCTTATACTTTTACTACTACCAACGGAACACACACAGATGGTAGTTTATTCTTATTATTTTTTTTTATATATACCAACGGAACACACACAGATGGTATTTCTTATACTTTTACTACTACCAACGGAACACACACAGATGGTAGTTTATTCTTATTATTTTTTTTTTATATACCAACGGAACACACACAGATGGTATTTCTTATACTTTTACTACTACCAACGGAACACACACAGATGGTAGTTTATTCTTATTTTTTATACCACGGGACGCACCCATTGATGGTATTTCATACTTACCTTTACTATTGGACACACCAACATTGCATCAATTTCTTATTTTTACTACGGGACACACAAACATGTTATTACGTTATCATTTTTACACCAACATGGTACTTTACATTTATTTTTACCACGTAACACACCAACTTGGTACTCAACACATTATTCAATAATTTACTTATTAATATCATTGTTATGAACATATATTTAATTTTAACTTTTTAAAACTCATTGTAAGCAAATAAATCTTTAACTAATAAAAGCAAACCAAGCTCATTTTGTTAGGCTATATTAATGATCAGACTACAGAGATATATGACTTTGAAATTCATACTATGCATGGGTTTTGTTTGAAGTAGCAGGTTGTTTTTACTTTGTATTACGTTTGTATTGTATGTTTGTTTAGTTTCTTTATATTTTTTTTTAAGAAAAATGAATTTTAAATGATGTGGGATTTTATCGAAACAGTTTTAAATTTTACATCTTAAGAAAATGTTCATTCACCCGAATTTAGAAAATTAAAATACTTTAAAGGTAGTTAATAAGGAAGCAATTAGTTATTAACCATAACACGATTCAAGATTCACGACAATTGTAATATTTATAATATTATTTATCTACGCAATATATATTTTGATCATAAGTATGTATACCATATATTATATAGGTTATCTATTTTATTCTATTTATTTATATATACGGATATATGTATGTATATGTATGTGCGTATATGTATATTTATATATAATCATTATTTAATTACTTATATAATTAAAAACGATAGTTTTTATTTTTATTGTGTCCTTATGTATAAATTCTTATTCTCGTAGTATGCGTGCACTATCCTATGACCTTGCAAATATTCATTACTCATCAAGGGTTGTCTGTAAGAGATCGCTTTTAAGCGATAAGACCGCCTTTGCACAAAAATTTCTTACTGTATCAACATGTACTACTGTAATTTTTTTGTAATAATTGTATGTGCAATAAGTTTTTAAAATAAAATAAATAAAATAAATATTTCTTTTTATTTAAGAAATTGTAATATATTGTTAGGGGTCGAGGGTACTTCTAGATAATTAGTAGGTGTCAAGTACTATAGCATTAAGTCCGCCAATTGTATAAATTTCTTTGTATAATAAAGATTTTATAAATAAATATATTTTTTTCTTTTTTTACATTCTTTATTTACTCTGTCCGTATCAATATTGAAAATATTCTTAACTAAAAAAAATAATCATTAGTGGGAATAGAATATTTTTATAGTCCTCTTTTTTATTTTGAAGATGTAACGATACTTTTCATACAATTGGAGAACATTATAAAACCAAGCATATTTCCTTAGAAGTTTACTATTTATATTATTATTTCCAATTGTTCTAATTTGCACTAAATCAATAACTAATGATTAACTAATTTATTTATAAAGCATTAAAACGTAAGTCCATTAAATTTTCAATCACTTGTTATAAAAGTGTTATTAATATTATTCCGAGTTTGAAATCGTAATTTTGTACATTGTATACCTACATCTAGTTTACTATATAATAGAAACAATGAATGATACAATTATTCAAGACGTATTTTATTTTTTGGTTTTATTATTATCTACAGTATAAATTAATAGAATTCAACTGCATTAAATTTTACAAACGTTATACTGAAAATAATACGATTCTTGGAAATTTAGGGGGTTGGGGCTTGGGGTTTAGGAGGCCGTACCATATATAATATTACTTCTTATACCCTAAGATACGACAATATATATTCCTTGCTAATTTTCTTATGTTTCTCTTGTCTAGAGTTCAAGTTACCAGAGTCTTTAAGTCTAACGTGTTTATGTTTCATATTGCTAATAAGAATATTTAGGAGGCATGTTTTATAATAATTCTATTTTTAAGTAATAAACAGTCATAATCTAGAAAATTATTTTTTAAAGTTCATCAATTTGAGATACCTAATTTGAACTGTCTGAACTGTCAATTATGGTATATTGTTTAGGCATGCAATTATTTCTTGTTTAGTAAGACTTTTACTGTGGATTTATATAATTCCTCGATTTGACAGTTCAAAAACGCGTGTAAGATAATTCATCGTAGTTATTTCTTTTCTTCTTTAACATACTATCGGAAATTAAATAATCGAGTGCCACACATATCGTTTAAAGTTTTTTTTTAATAGGGATTTAGAAGACCTAATTGCTTGCTTTATTTTTTACAATTTAATACGAAATGTACGCGTTTACTGGTTTAGTTTAAAATCGATCTAAATGTTAAACCAATATCATCATCATTATGAAATAATTTATCGATTCCAACGAATTCATTTCGGAATACCTATTGCGTTTTACTTTTTCAATAAACGATTGAAATTTAAGATCATAAATTTGTACAGATATAACCAAATTTTCTCCACTATACCTACTACTGAGAACTTAACACTCAGTAAATAATTTAAACGGTCAAATAAAAGATAATAGAAATATGTTTTAGTAATAAATACAAGTATCATTGCTTCATATTCATACGCGCGATATATTGTTTTATTGAATTAGTCTGTTTAGTTCGGAATTATATTTAGACAGTACCGGTTCAGAATTTAAACGTTTTTTTTTATAAAAAAAAAACGAAAACATTTTTTTTATTTTTACCCACCTAAAAATAGTCTTTTCAAAGAAAATTTGATTTATGAAAGTAACCAATGAAACTTCTCAAAACAAATATTATTGGGTTCCATAAAATTTAATTTTTCCACATGATATGGCATAACCCTATCCTCGTGGATAACCAAGTATCCAACTTGGTTTTAAAAACGACCGTCTATCGCTACCCGATGCTAAACTTACAAATTCAAAATTAAATATAAGTATTTTAAGATCTATGGAGTAGTTTTAGCAATACAAAATAAAATATAGTTGCAGAAGTAATAAAATAATATCGTGAATTCAAATCTTTACCTATGTAATAAATGTAAACATATCTAAATCTACCCCCTATAGCGTCAAAGCATTGGCTTATTATTTCCATACGCTCCTCAAGGCCATTTAGATCTGATCCTACCAAATTTATAGAGTTTAATATTTACCGAGTCTATTTAAGTCTATCTATAAGATATTCTAGAATTTTAATTTCTTTGAAAGGAGACAAGTCCACATTTTAATCTGTATAAATTAAAATTATACTTCATCTATTCATCTTTTCATATTGTGTATACTGTAAGGAACTACTTACTATCTTTAACAAAAAGATCATTACGATTTGAAAATGGTTTTATGATGTCAAGTGCTTTTACTTTAAAAAAAAAATCTATATATATATAAAATATCTAACGTTATTCCTTTTCTTTTTGTTTAATATTGGGTTTTATATTTTAATCATTTACGACTTTATATATACTCTTTTTTTAAGAAATCGTTCTTTAAATAACCTACATACATTTTGTAAACCGAATATTACCGCTTCATTGAGAGTGTTCATTTCTATGTCATATATACAGACATTAAAGCCTAAATCGTAATCTAAAATACTAACATTACTTTTATATTGCAAGTCTCAAAGTCTCAACTACCGCGTCAGTTATATAACTTAATAAAAGCAAAGAAAAAAAAATCGCGTATCTAACCTACAACTGGGTCTTAAAAGCTTTGAAAGTTGGTAAACGTAGTAAAAATAATATTATAAATCACATGGTCACTTAATTATGCAAAACTTTTCTAGGGCTAGTTTCTTATAATAAAGTTTATCTGTCACCTTGTCGTTGTATTCAGGTCCATCGTTGTATAGTGCTGCTTGCTTGCACTGCCATCCCGCGATCAGGAAGAAAGTACTTGGTTGACCTCTTCTTCCAGTAGCTGTAGGTGATGTTGATATGTTGTTGATTTTCATAACACAGCAACGAATTCCCTTCCAGATTAGCAGTCAAGTAGTAGTTTAGAGTTTTCCATCTCCGACGTATGTCTTCACCAAAGGCTCCAAAGGCTCCAAAGGCTCGATGTAAACATGTATGGAGAGATATTGTATTTAGTAACACTGTAAAGTTTTGGTAAATATTCAGGCTCTTATTGTATTTCGCATATGATTGAACTTTAACAGGATATGGTTAATAGTGAATATGATATATATGATAAATAGAATTTAATAGTAGTGCTATTAACTTCAAGCTACAAAGTTGTTAATATTCTATATTGAGCATGCTGCCGAATAACCAGCTAGATAATTAGCCTGCTAAGCAGATGGCAAAACGTGGGTATTAAGAAAAAAATAAAACTTACGCACTTGCAATATCATTTTAAATCTACGACTACTTGTCGCTTGAGGTTACTACAGCAGCACTCGGAGAAAGCCCAAGTAGTAACTTTAATATCGTCTCTTATTTTCGTGGCTTTTCAACGGCAGTGGCAGCACTCCATCTTCATCATCATTCTTAGACGTAACTTTAACGTCGTCTCTTATTTTTGTGGCTTTTCAACGGCAGTGGCAGCACTCCATCTTCATCAGCATTTGGACAGGATATCTTGCGAACGGTGTATATCGACACGTGGGGCGTAATACTACAGCGTTCGAACACTTCTGACTTGTTAAGACTTGTTTCAGTAATACACAGTACTTGCACTTCAATGTTTAATATACAACCATTTGTAATAGAATGGGCGAGAGCAGCCCTTACAACTCGTTTTATAATATTTTAACACTATAATATTTAGGCGAGGGTAATTTACAATTTCATAACCAACTTACAGATGATATTATTTATACCTTATAATAAGTTCTAATAAAGATTAAACATTATGTTAAAATATACTATACTTCTAATTCTTAAAACATTTAACAGTAAATACTAAATAACATTCCATAATTAATTGTGTAGGTGGCGCTAGTGTTGAAACTTATGAAATAAAACATGTAAATTCCAATGTAATTACCATTTAAATTATTATAAATAAATATGACTAACAGTACCTAATATCGTTGAAAAAAAAACTCTCCTACTATTAAAATGTTCTATGATAATCGAACATCGCTGAACATAACAATCATTCTTTTGGTTTTTAATTATTAGGTATCATAAGAAAAAGTTATTAAGATGTTATATTAAATATACTATATCCTTCGCGGTGTTCGCATTTTGAATATCTTATTAAGTACTTGCAGTAAATTAATTCCTTGCTAGACTAAACCGTTATCTAAGCTGTTTTGTAACTTACATGTTGATGATTTTTTTATTGAAAACAAAAACCGTTTCACTATATGTTCTTAAATAAGTACCTAATTTAGATTAGACTAAACTAATATAGATCATATTTGTTAAGGTTTTTAAATGTTTATTTACATTTCAATTTTTAAAATTTGTAAATCTATTTAGTTTTTTTGTGAATCAAGAATGGGATGTGTGTTAACACTCGAGTCAAAGTTCTTTCATCCGAAACTTAATGTATCGATTTGTGTCTATATTTGTCTTGTAAAGTGGAGTTGATTAAGTCCCGATTCTATATTGTATTGAATTTGTGATGTGTAGTTGAATTCTATAATATATATAAAGCAAATAAAATTGCAAACACTTTAGGAAAAATATGTTAATTAAAACTTTTAAGCAATATAATTTATATCTATCTATATATATAAAGAAGGATGTTTGTATATATGAAATCGAAGAACTCAGAAACTATTGGACCGATGATTATGAAAATTAGTATGTATATGTATTTTTTCACGGAGAAGGTTTATATGGTATGCCCATTGATGTAACTCGCCACCAGGAGGCGCTGTCAAATATAGACTTCCGCCCCGTTCAACCGATTTTCATAAAAGTTGGTATGACCATGTATGTTTCCTCGAAGAAAACGAATATGCTATGTCCATTGATGTAACTCGCCACCAGGCGGCGCTGTCAAATATCGACTTCCGCCCCGTTCAACCGATTGTCATAAAAATTGGTATGACCATGTATTTTTCCTCGAAGAAAACGAATATGCTATGGCCATTTATGTAACTCGCCACCAGGTAAAGTAAGGGTTAGCCCAGCGAAGCGGGCTGGGTTCGCTAGTACCGTATAAAATATGTCGGATATTTTTATAATTATACTGAAAGGTCATGAAAGTTAATACCACTGTTACCCTGTAATATTTGATATTTATAATAAAAAATTTAAAAAATACACGACCTATGAATTCATATTAATATTTTTATATAAAGTATTGAATGTACTGAGGTGAGTAATCTCCTTGATTTATACAGTCTTAACATTCAAATTTTATGTATGAGAATCTTGTCGGCAAAATTGTTTATGGCAGATTTCGTCGTAACAATCGTCATGAAAATCCCAAGCTTCTAAATAGTAATGTTTCATAACGCTGTTATACGTTCTTTTTACATTACAATAATTCAATATATTTTTCTTGGCACCGAGTTCTAATTGCTTTTAACAATGTATTTCTTTGCATTATATTCTAAGAAATGGTAGATTGTTTTAATTTATAATTTTATAGATTGTATTATCGTAATTCTCACTTGATTAGGTTTGTTATTTTCACAACATAGTGTAGTAGCTTATTGTATGATTACATAATAACCGATAGGGCTATTATGATAATAATAAACTAAACAGGATATATTTTTGGAGTTTACTCCTTAAGAATCGATTTTTTTTTATTACTTGTAACGTCTCTCAAAAATAATAAGTAAACCATAGTCAGCACAAAATGTATTATTTGACAATTTTTTCTTATTGATGTTATTTCTGGGGTAGTTTAACTTTTCAATCCAATTAAAAAAAATGTTTGCATTTGATAGTTCTTTTGCAAAAGAAATTTATCCGCATTTTATTTTTAAAAACCCTTAGGTTATATTGGTACTTATAAATCTTGGCCAGAATAGTCTTTTTGACAAGTATAAAATTATCAAAAATGGATTTTAGGAAATTTCACGTACACCAACTCAAAAATCGATATTCCCCAAAGATTGACGCCAAAGAGTTTCACATCAAAAAAGACATTCATTTAAAAAAAACAGTAAATCCGATAAATATCCCAAAATTAAATAAATGGTCATGGAATAATATATAAATGTAAAGCATAAGACCTAAATTAAGTATTAAGCCCATATATATTAATAGTAGTAAATTATTTTATTTCATAAAACATTTAGCCCAGTAAGTTTCTTAATCGGCAGGAAGGGGATCAAGTCATAAATAACTCTACCGTGACTCGAGTTACTTGCGCACGTAATCGTTGGTCGAAAACAAATCCATGACATAAATATTTTCTCAGAAACTCACAATGTCATAGTTTTAAGTTACATATTGTTTACAATGTGTATATATATATTTAAGGTTTGAAGTTACATGTGCGTAAATTTAATTAGTAAACTACTGTCGGCGACAATTCTCAATACTATTTAATTAATACTATTTCATTGTTTTAATCATAATTCATTAATTCATATAACTTGTTAGAAATTTAAAATCATTTAGAAACATTAAATAGTAAGCGTTTGTCGCACTCGCTACGGAGCATTCTTTTGTGCAACACTAAGAAAGAGAGAGATAGCATTCGAAGGCTATCTCTTTCGCTCTCAATATACCCCGAATGAATAGAAAATTATGTAAAACTTGTTTAAAGTAAATTAAATAGATAGTACATAACGGGACGAACGTAATATGGTATTACACTTTATGTGAAAGAATAATAGTTTATAAGAAATAAGACTTTAAAGCGATTTATATTGTATAGAATTTCTTATATTTTTACTATTTCATTCTTTGTAACTTTTGTATTTATATAGTTTTCATTAACCATTATATGTGTATGTAAAGATAATTTTGTAACCTTTTTTAATATTGCATTGTAATGTCTGTGTATATAGAACGAATAAAGTTATATGAAACTTAGTCACGGGGGCATAGTAGAAATACGCGTAAAATGCGTTGTTATTCAGCGGCTCTCTTTACGGTAAATCCGGCTAGTTAATAAACGGCTAGCGCGGGGATGAGGTATTCCATTCGCCTCGGACCGCAACATTGAAGAAAGAAGAACAGGGAGGATCGTAGAAGAGCCCTGAATCTTAACATCGTGAGGGATTATCGTAGAAGAGCCCTGTATAACAACGTCGTGAGGGATTATCGTAGAAGAGCCCTAATATTGTACGGGAGGATCGTAGAAGAGCCCGATCGAAAGAGCTACTCGTGACTAGGTTAATTGAGTGTCCTTACATGCTCGTTTTAATTACTCCTTCGCGTCGAGACCCTTATATCCATGAGAGACGAATCACCGGCGCCCGTTAGGAGTGATCATTAGTCACCCGACTTGACGTCACTCCTGCGGACAGGGTTCGTTTCGCCCTACAAAAGCGGAAGGGTGCGGTAGCTGAGGTCCAATCTAGCGACCTCGGCGTAACGCCGCTCCGGTCTTCTAAGACCGCAGCCCCCGACCGCGACATCTGGTCCTTCGAGCCGGATCTAAGGGGTTTAGATTCATTAAGGGTGTATATTAAGTGGTTTTGAAGCAACCATGCCGGTCACGAGGAGCCACAAGGGGTCCGAAACTGTAGAACGACCGTCGGTAGAAGAAGCGCCCGCGTCGAGCGCGGTGCGGGCCGTTACGCCGGGAGTCACCCGTACCCCTCCCCGTACTCCGGGACGGGAAAGTAGTACGGAGCCATCCACGGAGCTGACGACGGAAGCGACCACAACGAGCTACGAAACTACGAGTACAGAAGTGATTGCGAAACCCGACAACACGAAGAACGCGCCGACAGCCGCCACCGTACGCGAAAGAGCGTCGTCGGTCAGAAGCACCGCTTCTAAGAAGAAACAGCTAGAGGCACGCGCCGAACTAGCGGAGCTAGAGCTCCGCGAGGCGCAGGCTCGGGCCGCTGTGGCCAGGGCCAACCTAGAGCTGTCACGGTTGGCTGATTCGGACGACGAAGAGATTCAAGATAAAGAAGCGGAAGTGCATCAATGGTTGGAAGATGCTGCCAGTGTCGTGCCCAGAAAGGGGCATGGGGCCGGCGACGTGCCTAGGAAGAGCCTAGAGGAGCCGCCGAGTATCCAAGCTATTTCGCCGGCGGTAGTCAAACCAGAAGTGCACTCATCGGTCTCGGGGAACAAAGATTTGGCTGAGGCGATCATCAGGGCCATACAAGCGGTGCCGAAGGCGGGGACGGCGGCGCCGAGTTACATGACGGAGCTGCCCCTGTTCGACGGCGCGATAGGCGAATGGATCGCTTTTAGGACCGTGTATGAGGACACGGGAGGGCTGTTTACACCCCCTCAGAACATGGCCAGGCTTAGGAAGGCCATCAAGGGAACAGCAAGGGAGGCGGTGAAGAGCCTCTTGTATTCGGAGTGTCCACCCGAAGATGTTATAGACGCCTTGAGGCGTCGCTTCGGGAGGCCGGATGTGTTAGTGCTCGCCGAGATGGACAAGCTGAAGGGGCTGTCGAAGATCGGCGAGAATGCGCGCGACGTCTGTATATTCGCGAGTCAAGTGAACAACGTCGTAGCTACAGTGAAAGGATTAAGAAAACCGCAGTATCTACAGTCTCCAGAGATAATGAAGACAATAGTGGAGAAGCTACCTGCGGTGTTGAAGTATCGGTGGTTCGATTACGCCGCCGATCATGAAGAAAGTGACCTGGTGACAGTGGCCGACTTCCTCAATAGAGAGGCGGATCGGTGCGGGCCGTACGCACTTCTGGAACCTACGATAAGGAGACAAGGTACGTACAGACAACAAGCCGCGCACGCCGCGGTCGATGTTAGTGTTGAGAAGAAGCCCTCATGTCCGCACTGTCAAGGGGAACACCCGTTAGCGGGATGTATAAAGATGTCAGGCGTCCGTCAAAGAGAGATGGGACATAGTGATAAAGCACGGAGGGTGCTTTAATTGCCTGCAAGGCAAGCATAGAAAAGAAAATTGTAAGAAGCCGCCTTGCAAGGACTGCAAGAGGACGCATCATAACCTGCTTCACTACTACAAGAAAGAAGGCCAGAAGCAAGAAGAAAAAGAAAAGTCAAACAACGTAGTGCTACCGGTGAACGCATTGACCGCGCCGAGGGCGTACTTGAAGATGGTACCGGTAGAGGTGTACGGCCCGAAGGGGGCTGCTACCATATTGGCGTTATTGGACGAAGGGTCCACAGTGACTTTACTTGATGCTTCAGTGGCACATGAGATCGGCCTGAAGGGGCCGAAGGAGCCTCTACGTTTGGAGACGGTCGGAGGCAAGATCTTGGGAAGTGAAGATTCCATGCGCGTCAACCTCAAGCTGAAGGGTGTACATCACTCGCGGCGGCAGACACTCGAAGGAGTGAGAACGATAAAGGATCTACACCTCACACCTCAGAGGTTAGATAAAACAAGATTGAAGAAGTGCACGCACCTTAAACGCATGTTAGAGCGTTTGGTATACGACGAGGAGAAGCCTCGATTGCTCATCGGTCAAGACAACTGGCACATCATCATAACGCGGGTCATAAGAAGAGGAAAAAGGAATCAACCTGTAGCATCATTGACTCAGCTGGGGTGGGTGCTGCACGGCTCCGACGGCGGAGCGTCGAGACCAATGAACGTGATGACGTGCGCGCACACCGCTGCCTCAGAAGATGAACTGGAGCAGCTGATGAAGGACCACTTCGCGATCGAGTCGCTCGGGGTCCAACCGCGCCGACCCTCTACCGATGCGGAAGGTAAGGCGCTAGAGCAACTCCTCAGAACCACAAGGAGAATGGAAGATGGCCGGTTCGAGACTGGGCTCCTGTGGAAGAACGAAAACGAAGAAACACTCGATAACATAAAGTCGGCTGAGAACAGGCTGCGGAATATCGAGAAGAAGTTAGATAAGGACCCGGCACTCAAGAAGAAGTACGGAGAACAGGTGCAGCACCTGTTGGACAGCGGCTACGCGGAGGAGGCTCAGCAGGAATCCACGTCTGCAAGGAGATGGTATCTGCCTCATTTCGCCGTGACTCATCCGACTAAGAAGAAGATGAGGCTAGTGTTCGACGCCGCAGCTAAGTTCGGGGGTAAAAGCCTGAACGACATGCTACTGCCTGGGCCAGATCTACTTCAACCATTGTTCGGCGTCCTGTTACGTTTCCGTCAGCGGCCAGTGGCCGTGGTGGCCGACATAAAGGAGATGTTTCTGCAGATAAAAGTGAGGCCTGAAGACCGGGACAGTCTACGCTTCTTGTGGCGCGGAGATGAGCGAGAGAAGCCTCCGAAGCATTATCGCATGACTTCAGTGACATTTGGTGTTTGTTCTTCGCCCAGCGTGGCCATCCACGTGAAGAACTCAAATGCTGCTGAACACGAGGGGGAGTTCCCCGCGGCCGCAGAGGCCATTAGGGCTAACCACTACATGGACGACTACCTGCACAGCTTCTACACGGAAGAAGAAGCTAAGAAGGTCGCCCGCGAAGTGTTCCAGGTTCACAAGAAGGCCGGCTTCGAGTTGAGGGGATGGGCCTCAAACCGACCTGCGGTACTCCAGGCGATCTCCGACGAGAGAGAGGCGAGTTCGGATGTAGAACTGGGGTCGAAGGAAGAGAAGACGCTGGGTCTCCGTTGGTTCACGCGGGACGACCACTTGGGTTTTAGAACTTGTTTTCGGAACTTAGACGAAGACGTAGTCTACGCGGAGATGACGCCGACGAAGAGGCAGGTGACGAGTGCAGTGATGTCTACATTCGACCCCCTGGGTCTCGCGTCTCCAGTCCTCGTACAAGGAAAGAGGTTGATTCAAGACTTGTGGCGTAGTGGCATCGGTTGGGATGAAGCTATAACGCCGGGGTGCGAAGAGGCTTGGCGATCTTATCTACAGAACGTAGAGTTATTAAAGGACCTGAGGATACCGAGGTGCTTTGCGCCGTCTCGAGAAGAAGGGGAACTACACATCTTCACAGATGCCAGTGAGACGGCCTACGCGTGCGCGGTGTACTGGAGGCAGCGTCAAGGCGACCGTTGGACGGTAAATTTATTGACTGGGAAGGCGCGCGTGGCGCCGCTCAAGCCAATATCCATCCCGAGGTTAGAGCTGCAGGCCGCGCTGCTAGGGACGAGGCTGGCGCAATCGGCCATAGAAGAGTTGGACATCGCCCCGAAGAAGAAGACTTACTGGACGGACTCAAGTACAGTATTATCGTGGATACGTTCGGATCCCCGGACGTTCAAACCGTTCGTGGCGCACAGGTTGGCGGAGATAGAAGACACGACGCGTCCAAACGAGTGGCGTTGGGTACCGACGAGTCAGAACCCGGCGGACAACGCGACCCGGGGAGCACCGAGACAGTTCGCGGAGGGCCACAGATGGTTCACGGGGCCTGAGTTCCTCAGTATGAACGAGGAGAAATGGCCCGAACACCGAAGCTTCAAGTCGCAGCCTACAGTCGAAGACAGAGAAGTGAAGCACACAGTGACCGCGACGACCGCCAGCGACTCGTCCACGCCAGAACCTGCGAGGTTCTCTAGGTGGGTGAGGCTATGGAGAACAACGGCGCGGGTACTGCAATTCATCGACTTGTGCCGAAGAAAGACTGAGAAGACGTTAATCACACGTAGAAAGGATCCAGCCTGGAGAAGATACGCTAAGAAGGCAAGGGTGAAGTTGCCCTCGTCTTCAACGCCCGACGAACAGGCGTGCGCGCGGCCATTAGGGCCCGACCTCCTGTTGAGGGCGGAACAATTGCTGCTACGAAGGAGTCAAGAGTGCTTCAAGAACGAGATCAAGAACACATCGGAGAAAAGGCAACTTGACAGAACTAGCAAGCTTAGAAGGCTGGATCTCACCATAGGAGACGGACTACTAAGGGTCCGAGGAAGGATTAACGCGGCGAGAGGTATAGACGGCGACATGAAGCAACCAATAGTGTTGGATGCAAAGGACAGGATCACTAGGTTGATCATCAAGCACTATCACGACACCTTCAACCACGGGAACCACGCGACTGTCATGAACGAACTGAAGCAGCGGTTCTGGATATTAGGACTACGATCGGCCGTGCGAGCGACGGCCCACGAGTGCCAGTGGTGTAAGGTGCGCAAGGGCACCCCGAAGACGCCGCCTACAGGAGACCTACCACAGGAGAGACTGAAGTTTGGTGAACCACCGTTCACCTGCGCCGCGGTGGACTACTTCGGACCCATGACCGTCACTGTAGGCCGCCGTAACGAGAAGAGATGGGGGGCGCTATTTACTTGTTTAACCACCAGAGCAGTTCATCTGGAGCTAGTCACCTCATTGACGGCGGACTCCATGATCCTCGCGTTGCGACGTATGGTCGCACGCAGGGGGACGCCGCGGATAATGTTCAGCGACAACGGCACTAACTTCGTGAAGGCGAATAAGGAGCTACAAGATGCTTGGAACACGCGCGAGCAAGAGAAACTGGCTGCAGAGGCGCAAGTTATAGGCATGCGATGGAAATTTATACCGCCAGGAGCGCCCAATATGGGAGGCGCATGGGAGCGGCTAGTGGGCTCCATTAAGACGGCCCTGGCGGTAACCCTTAAGGAGAAACAGCCGAAGGAAGAAACGTTACATACACTGCTATTAGAGGCAGAGCACATTGTAAACTCTCGACCCTTAGTCGAGACCGAAGAGGGAGAGTCCCTCACCCCTAATCATTTCCTAATAGGTAGGTCGTGTGGGGCCCCGAGGGTCGGGGCCTTCAACGACAGTGAAATAAGGCGACACACTTGGAAGGCGGTGCAGCATCTGGCCGACCGCTTTTGGGCGAGGTGGGTCAAGGAGTACCTGCCCACGCTCATCCCGAGGAAACTCGACAGTAGAAGAGACGCTCCAGACCTGCGGCGGGGGGACGTGGTTCTCATCGTCGACTCTACGCTGCCACGGAATACCTGGCCGCGCGGAGAGATCGTGCAAATCTACCCGGGACCCGACGGCCGCACGCGCGTGGTTGACGTGCGCACGGCCGGAGGTCTCTTGAAGAGGCCTAGCTCCAAGGTGGTGCTGTTGGTCCCGCACCAGACGACGTGCAACGGGACGCCACCGGACGAAACGACGGCTTCGTAGGAGCGCAACGTCGGGAGGGAACATCGAGTCGCCTAGCTAAGAAATGGTGCTTCGCACGAGGGGGAGGATGTCGGCGACAATTCTCAATACTATTTAATTAATACTATTTCATTGTTTTAATCATAATTCATTAATTCATATAACTTGTTAGAAATTTAAAATCATTTAGAAACATTAAATAGTAAGCGTTTGTCGCACTCGCTACGGAGCATTCTTTTGTGCAACACTAAGAAAGAGAGAGATAGCATTCGAAGGCTATCTCTTTCGCTCTCAATATACCCCGAATGAATAGAAAATTATGTAAAACTTGTTTAAAGTAAATTAAATAGATAGTACATAACGGGACGAACGTAATATGGTATTACACTTTATGTGAAAGAATAATAGTTTATAAGAAATAAGACTTTAAAGCGATTTATATTGTATAGAATTTCTTATATTTTTACTATTTCATTCTTTGTAACTTTTGTATTTATATAGTTTTCATTAACCATTATATGTGTATGTAAAGATAATTTTGTAACCTTTTTTAATATTGCATTGTAATGTCTGTGTATATAGAACGAATAAAGTTATATGAAACTTGGTCACGGGGGCATAGTAGAAATACGCGTAAAATGCGTTGTTATTCAGCGGCTCTCTTTACGGTAAATCCGGCTAGTTAATAAACGGCTAGCGCGGGGATGAGGTATTCCATTCGCCTCGGACCGCAACATTGAAGAAAGAAGAACAGGGAGGATCGTAGAAGAGCCCTGAATCTTAACATCGTGAGGGATTATCGTAGAAGAGCCCTGTATAACAACGTCGTGAGGGATTATCGTAGAAGAGCCCTAATATTGTACGGGAGGATCGTAGAAGAGCCCGATCGAAAGAGCTACTCGTGACTAGGTTAATTGAGTGTCCTTACATGCTCGTTTTAATTACCCCTTCGAGTCGAGACCCTTATATCCATGAGAGACGAATCACCGGCGCCCGTTAGGAGTGATCATTAGTCACCCGACTTGACGTCACTCCTGCGGACAGGGTTCGTTTCGCCCTACAAAAGCGGAAGGGTGCGGTAGCTGAGGTCCAATCTAGCGACCTCGGCGTAACGCCGCTCCGGTCTTCTAAGACCGCAGCCCCCGACCGCGACAACTACATTTTTATAATTTCTTTTGTTGTTTATTTATCAAGTATAATTAGTAAACACTTTATTATTTAGGTATATTTGTTATTTAGGTATATTTAAAAGTTAAATCTGTTGCAAGTTTTATTTTTACTTGTAACTCGATAATCATAAGTTATCCTTAGATAAAAAATATTTCTATAGTTTTACAATATATTTGGAAAAAGTTAGCAAATTTTTTTTTCAAATACCTACATTATTTTTGTTGAATTATTCTTTACTTATTAATATTTCGATTTTTTTTTTCGTTTTTATATTAGCAAGGGCATTCTTTTTTGTTTTTATATTAGCAATTTATTTTAGCAAGGGCATTAGTTGATCTGATGGTAAAAGGGCCATGCACAATGTAGATGTGCAAATATTGGAATTTGCATATGCGTTACCACGCTAACAGATTAGTGAGAAATGTAGGATCTTGAAAAAAGGATAACTACTATTTATTATGCAGTATTTATTTAAAGTCTAAACTGAAGCTTCGTCAAAGCTTTTTAAGATTAATTAAAGCTTTTTAAGCTTAATAAAAGATTTTAAAGTTTAATAAAAGCTATTTAAGCTTATAAGAGGCACACAAAATGTGTATAAACAATTTCAAACGAATATTATTTATTTGTGATAACAGAAACCTTATAAACGTTTGTGTTGTGACTTAGAATATATTCTCAAAGGACACGCCAAATTTATTTAATGTCAAAAACTACAATAGTCTTTATAATTGTGTGAGTAAGCATAGCTGGTTTTAGAATTCATTTCACCACACGTTTATTCTTATTTGTTATGCTTTTGATCTCGTAAATAACGTAACATGCATATAGTTAGCTATGTGTCTTACCTTTTTTAATTACTTTGCTGCTTTGCTAGTAGCAGAGGATCACAATTTTTTCATAAATTGTTGCCTTGTAAATTTAATAAAATAGTTTTAATATTTTTTTTTTGCTAACGATAAATGTATGCGTTTAAAAATAATATTTTATGTAGTAAAGAATATATTTCAACAGAATTTGATAACTATTTTGATTTATAATTTTTTTCAGAATGTCATTAACCGTTTTAGAAAAAGTATAAAAAGTTTTAGTTTTTATTTACACATACAAGTAGTATCAACGTACCTTATTTTAGTACAGTAATGATTTTTTTTTTAAATTTTATAACAACATTAATAATTTATTTCAATTTCATGTCTAATGAAATCATTAGTCGTACTTACGCTTAGTACTCGTTACGCAATCTTGATATAACTATGGAGCAATCGATAAGTAAACTAGTGGGGCTGTAATTGCGGTTACTACCCTTTGGGGCAATCTTGAAAAGATAAACTTCGTATGGGTTAAAGATAAACTACTAATCAGAAGTATGACTTATTTTTATTATTATAACTGACATTTTCTAGGTGGTAGACCATGACAACTGGTCGCCCGCAAAGTTACCACCAATCGGGCAAAGACGTACCGCAAAGTGACCTAGTCGTGTTCCGACAAGTTGCTCGATGAAGCCGTTTATGGGGAATGGGTCTGAACAGTTGCGGTACGTTGGCGAACCGGTCTGACGTCGAGTTGGTGTTTGTTTCTTCGGGTGTCTAGTCGAGGAGGGTAGCGGGATCCGAAGCGACGGCTTTCCACTGGCCGCCCGCAGATAGTTCGGGGCCCATTTAGTGGGTTAGCCACCCACGAAAGGCTGCCCCGCCGGCTGCGAAAAATCCCAGGGCGGCTCATTTAAAGTGCACCTCAGTAATATGCTTGCATTCTAATCATTACCTTACCTCACCTGTCCACCACCACCTTGAGACAAAGCAGCCGCACTAGCTCTTTATGACGGAGACGCAGATACAATGTCCTTTGAGCGCTGCATACTTGGATTATCCCGGTTACTCGTTAGAGCACAACTTTTAGTCACGGACTGAAGTCAGTGTGTACGCGCAGCACGACCTCTGTAACCAGCGTCACCGTCACCTTGAAGACCCCACTATTTCTTCCCTATGGGTTTTAGTGAACACAGGAAACAAAAATATCCTGTATTCCTATGTCTACCGTTCGCACAGTGGTGACCAGGAGACAACTCGTTTATTTGAGTATTTCAGTGCGGCTGCAGATATGGCTATACATCATTACCCTTCGGCGCAGCTCGTCTTTCTGGAGAACTTTAATGCCTGTCATCAGGATTGACTGTTCCCGTACCAGAAAACCGACCATGCTGGAAGAGAAGCGCGAAACTTTGCTTTGTCCTTGGACCTCTTTCAGCTGGTGAGGCAAGCGACGAGGAAACCAGATGTGATAGTCCATACATCCAATTTCCTGGACCTTCTGCTGACATTTGATCCGGACAGGTATTGTGTAGAGTTCACCTCCCCCTTGGGAACCTCCGATCACTGTCTGGTGAAATCTGTGTTTACATATTCTCCACCAGCTTTCGAACCTCATGGTGTTAGGCGAGTATGGAAATACAAGTCAGCAAATTGGGATGAGATGCGGAGCTTTTTTGCTTCTTATCCTTAGCGGCAAGTCTGCTTCTCTTCTTTGGATCCGCCGGGTTGTGCGGATGCTATAATCGATGTGGTGAATCAGGCAAATGGAGTATTTTATTCCGTTTGCTGACGTATCCATCGGTGGGCGAGCTTTGCCACCGATGGGTACGTCAGCAGCATGGTTTAACGCCGAATGTGGTCATGCTCAAGACCGAAAACATTCGTCATACCTTATTTGGGCTGATGCTCGAAGCCACAAAACTCTTGATGTAAGTTCATAGAAGAGAGCCTTTAATTAAGCTGCCAAGTCCTATAAAAAGGCATTGCGGAGAGCTCGTCTTGATCGAATCACTAAGAATGGCGAAAAGCTCTCTGTCAGACCAACTGGCAGTCGAGCTGTCTGGTCTCTTGCGAAAGCGATCGAGTCGACCTTCTGCTAACAAAAGGCAGCCGTGCCGATCCTGTCAATTACAGATCGATTTCAATCACATCCATACTCCGCAAGATTATAGAGCGTGTATTGAACTCGCGCCGTCTAGCATACCTAGAAGGTAACGATCTTTTTAGTGACCGACATTACGAATGTTCCTCGGAAACCTTGACAATAAATTCCGGAGTGCCTCAGAGGTTCCTTCTTTCAGCAACACAAACAAACTTCATTCAGTCTCCGCATGAGGCAATGCCAATCTTGTCAAATTCAACGCTACCAAAACGCAGACGTGTCTGTTCACCGCCAAAAGGAGCCCTTTCACCTTGGTTCCTAATTTCCAGAATGTATCCTTGGAATACAGTAACTGGCTTCAGTTTTTAGGCTTAGAGATTACTTCGAACTTTAACTTTGGTTGGTACATTGAGTCCAAAGCAATCAATTGCAGCAGCAGCAAAGCTTGCCGTTCTTGCGAAGGTCCGGCAGTACTTTATACCGAGACAGCTTCTTGTTTTATACAAATCACAGATCCGGTCGTATGTAGAGTACTCGGTCACATATTTGCTGGTGCCGCAAAGTCTCATCTTGGGGTTCTGGACTCAATTTTGAGGCGAGCAAAGAGGCTTATTGGCGACCCTAAATTGGTTGATCCCAAACTCCACAGCCTTGAAGACAGGCGTAGAATTGCTCGCCTCTCAGTATTCTATAGGATACATTTTGGTGAGTGTGCGCAGAAATTACGACCTAATTCCCCCAGCCCCCTTCTATCATCAGACGTCCAGACGTACGGGAGGTATCCATCCTTTTGTTGTGGACATTCCACCTTTCCGAACTTTGATTCGTTGTTTTTACTTCGTACAGCGAATGATTGGATCAGTCTGCCTGCGTTGGTATTTCTGGCCGAATACATTGTGGGTGTCTTCAAGAGAAGGATGAATAGGTTGCTTGGGTAATGCGCCTTACTACCTAAGACTACATTCTACTTACCATCCGATGGAATGTAGTCAAGCATTGCCCTAGATAATAAAAAAAAACGTTTGTTCGCTGTACTGTATATTTGGACCCGGTATTCTAAGGATTTAATGAATGAATAGTGTTATATGTATCAAAAATATCACAGGTATCCTTATTACTTATCTCAGACTCAAAGTTCACTTATTTTGTCTCTTCAAAAATAGTCATTAAAAATTCTTAAAATTTCGATAACGAATAAGTTATTAAATTTATATTTTTTTAAATACCTAATTCGTGTTATGTTAATATTTAGTTATAAGCTATCATATTACAAGTTACATCTTATATCTCAAACTCGATAATTCAGGCATTTATAGCAACCCTTTTTTTTATCGTTGGAAAAATGCGTTACGCATCATCCCAGTGGCCAATTTATAGCAACCCTACCGATATTTCGTATTTTTTATAGTAAACAATTAACTATATAAAACAATAAAAAAATCTTAAAATCCTGAAAAAAAATGAAATCATTATGAAGATTGGAGAGTAATTTATTTAACCTATTTTTTTCTGTTATTAAAGTTTAAAAGAAATCATTACAAGATCAATAATGCAATCATTCTGATGATTACTCATTCGATAAATTTATATAAAAAGCTTAACGCAAAATCAATTTTTTTTTTACAGTCTAGACAAAATTTACCTGTAATTGCAAAATATTAACAACATATGACTAATAATATAAAAAAAAAACATATTTGAAATGACAGATGGAGTTGATGATAACTTACCTGATTGACTAATAGATGCATTTTTTTTTTGGTTTCAATGCATTGAAAACATTTAATTTTAAATATATATATATTAAGAATAGAGGATTTTAGATCTTAGCATTGGAAAACCCCTAATGAATGCCATCCGAGCCAGAATTAGACAGGAACGGTAGACCCTTGCCGACAAATAGAAACCTGGGATATTACTAAAATCCGATGATACGGCGATGAGGGTAACCTCGCCATATGCCATCCCTTTTTCCTACTCGCTCTACTAAGGGTTTAATTTAGACTATTTAACATACTTTGAGTATAAGACTAATTAATTTAATTTCAATCAAACAATTATGGTAAGCAAAGTAACTTAAATAATTGAAATGTTTTTGAATTTACATTGTGTTCCATGTCTGTAATAAAATAGTAATAACTTCTACTATACAACTATGCGGTATCTGAATAAAAATAATATAACAAACCAATTTAACCGATAGAATTCACCAGATTCTAGATTTCAATTTGTCCTTATAAAATTTAATTCACGTGATATGAAAGTAAACGCCTCTACTTTATTTTATATTATTTAAAAAAATACTATCCTCTTTCTTTCTCTAATTATGCAAAAAAGAAGGACAGATAGGTAGCATTTACTTTTTCTTTTTTCCGATGAACACATTTTAGGTTGACCCTTTGTTTTTACATAAAGCAGGGAAGTTATTATTAACTATGGTTAAAAGTATCTTAACGTAAGTGGCATTACAATTAAAAATTGCCGTGTACTAATCTAAGCTTCCATGGGTTATAGCATCTATTAATATTATAGTATACTATAAAATTAGAAACGTAGTAAGGATTATATATAATTAACGAAGCGACTAGACATAAATTAGTTCATTCCCAGCTCGTGTTGATTTTATTTTCGTTATATATTTGTTTAAAAGCTGAGTAAGTACCTCTTGATACGTAACACCTTTTCGAGTTAAATAGCTATAACTTGAAACTATGTTCTTATTAAAGCATTTCTCGACTGTCTGAAATTTGAGATCACCAATATTAATTTACCTTTATATTATACTTGCCTACGCCATATTAAATTACTCACCACAAAATACCGACAATCTGATGAAGTACTTGGGACTTATTATATTTGAGCAATACTACAAATCATTATCATTTAAAAACAAGCGAACCTCTTTTAGTGACAGTTAAGGGGAATGTGTCTTTACTTGTTCATTGTCAGTGGCGCCTAGTGTTACTTACAAATTTCAAATCCATTTTTTTAGAATTGTATGTTTTATAACGTTATTATAATTGTATTTTGAGTATAACAACTTTTAAGGATCGTTGACATTGTTTTAATAGGAGTACAAAAAGTTCAGGGAATGACAAAAGATGAAGATTTTTGGCAAATGTAATATATACTCATTGAGGAGTCCTTATATAGTGTTTCTTAAATAAAATTATTTTCTTTTACTAAACTGAATGTCAAATCAACCATCGAACATCTGGTAATTAAGTGCAGTGTAATGAGTTGGAACTCGTGAGTAATAAATGAGTATTTTGCTGTCGCATCGTTAGATTCTAGAAGTTAAATGAAAATAGTTTGTTATATTTATTTGCTAGTGCTAGTTCATTATGTATTTGGATTCAAACTAGCATGGGCTAGTTTGAATCCAAATACATAATGAACGCACATTTCGAACAAATATTCTTATTAGGCGCTTTTAACAAAAAAATATATATTACTCATGGTAATTCATATTTTCAAGTTTTTAAGCATCCGACCCGTTGCCTGATTCTTAATTCATCAAATTGAAGAATGCCTTTTCCAACACATTGCGTTCCCCAATTTAGTAAATCTAATTCAATTTGATTTCATTAACATTTTTAATAAAATAAGATGGAAGTATTTTTCCCTCTTAGTCTTTTATGTAAATTTTCGTTTTAACCTTGATGTTATGACGGTTATCTGGTCTATAAATTAGTTTTAATTATCACAGTGTAGTATCCTAATACACTAATAATAGGCCTGAAATATGAGTATTGCATATAATTTATCAAGACACATCTTCCCATTCAATTATGTGTCACCAATAACTGTAATGATTCTGTGTAATAGTTTTCTTATAGATAGTCTATGGCAGAGGTTCCCAAACTTCTTTCGTCCAACGCCCACTTTGAAAGTCAGTTATTTTGTAACGCCCCCCAATTTTTTTCATCTTAAAAACTTGAATAACAGATTAGATTTGTTTCCTTTCTGGTAAGATAAGTCATCTTACCAAAAAAAGCAATAATAATGCAACCTTACAATAATTAAAGTATTTTTGATTAAAAAATTACATTTAATATTGAGCAATAGTAATACAACTTTTCATAATAAAAAGCATCTTTTATAAAAAAATAACAACAGTTAAGATTGATCAATAGTAATACCACTTTTCAAAATTAAAAGTTTTCTTCTTCATCTTCCTGGTTTTCATCCTGACGTATATCAAGGTCTGTCTTCCTGATCAACCTACTCCACTTTGCACGATCATCGACATTCATCCAGCATTTCCTTGTACGTTCGAGAGATCTCACTCAATGGAAAAGCCTTGATATAAGGCTTTTCCATCCGACATATTTCATAAACGGGCGCGCAACGTGGCCATACCATCTCAGGCGTCGATCTTGGACTACTTCAAATGAATGTTTTACGTATGGGGTCAGACCGCGTAATGCCGCACATCCAATTCAGCATCATTTCCTCCCTCGTCATTCGGTCAGTCATTTCCGTGACTTGAATTTCCTGTGTTCCGAGATGGTACTGGCAAACATTCGCTGCCGTATATAAGAACCGGTCGGATGACGCTCCTTTTTGTCAGCCCCTTGATTTTAGGCGATATTCTGCGATTACAGACGACACCAGTCCAGGCAGCGCGTATCCGGCCTTGGGAATCGTAATCGATGCCTCCAGGCTTGTGCATAACAGATCCAGGTTACCTGAACTTTTCCAACTTAACGGCTGGCTCTGGACCTGTATGGATAGTAGTTGAGTCTGGGCTCCTGCAAGCCATGTACTCAGTATTCGATATATTTAGTTTAAGACCAGCGTTCTCAAGCGTACCCTTCCATAGGTTTAAAATACGCTCCAGCTCCGTTCGGCCCGTTCTTTCTGCAACCCTTTATCTGTTGTACATTAACGATCAGCTGAAGCCCGGTATCTATGGGTATGGGTATCAGGTGAGAGCACAGTTGTAGAAAGATATCTGCCAAGTTCTCGAACTAGTAGAGATTAAGTACAGTCTGAAAGAGAAGCCATGGTGCAACGTTTGAATGACAAACTCCAGGCAGTTTCCGCATTGGGCAATGCTAATCTTGTCAATTTCAATGCCACCAAAACGCAGACGTGTCTGTTCACCGCTATAAGGAGCCCTTTCATTTTGGCTCCTACTTTTCAGAATGTATCCTTGGAATATAGTGACCGGCTTCAGTTGTTAGGCTTGGATAACTTGGCGAGAGGGGGGGGCGACCTCTCTCGCCATTGCATGGGCCTATGACGTAGGGGTACACTGGTTGCCCAGGGTACCCTTATCGGGGGGGGTTCCGCCGGGGCGTCACGGTGAGTGCGAAAGCAATCCCGTGGCGTCCCATTGCAGCGATGAGGGCAGCCGTTGGTTTTTTAGTGGGGTGCCTTAAAAATGGCAGCGTTTCCGATGCTGCAGGGTGCCGCACATACCGCCCGGCCATCGCCTTCCTGGCCTGGGCGACGATGCGGAAACGCATTTATCCAACGACAAAAAAAAAAGGTTTGGATAACTTCAACTTTGGTCGGTTCATTGAGTCCAGAGCAAAAGCAGTAGCAGGAAAGCTTGCCGTTCTTGCGAAGGTCCGACAGTGCTTTACACCGGGACGGCTACTTGTACTATACAAAGCACAAATTCGGTCGTGTGTTTAGAGTACTGTCACATATATACTGGTGCCGTAAAGTCTCATCTTCCGGTTCTGAACTTAATTGAAAGGCGAGCAAAGACGCTTATAGGTGACACTGAATAAGTTAAACCCAACCTCCACAGCCTTGAACACTGGCTTAGAATGACTATCCTCTTAGTATTCTATAGGATACATTTTGGTAAGTGTGCGCAGGAATTACACGACTTAATTTCCGCATCCCCCTTCCTTCCTTCATCACCGGACGTTTCGACGCATGGTGGGTATCCATCTCTACTATGTGGACATTTCTTCTGCCTGAACGAAGCACTTTACTTCGTCTTTTTTAGTTCGTACAGCGAAAGAATGGAACAACTGGCCTGCGTCGGTATTTCCGTCCGAATATAATGTGAGTCTCTACTAGAGTAGAGTGAATAGGTTGCTAAGTTAATGCGCCTTACCACCTATGACTACATTTCAAATATCCATCAGGTGGAATGTAGTCAAGCAATAACTAAGTTTGTATAAAATATAGGCCATTAGATGATTCTTATCAATGAGTGCTATTTCATCGGCATACACCATCAACCATGGAGACTGGTCTTGGATGTGAGCCGAGAGTGAATATGAACGGACCAAGGGCTGAGCCCTGGTGAACCGCTACTGTTATCAGGAAGGGTTTGGTGTCGCCAACAGAGGTCCTAACCATAGGAGTCGTGGTACATGTCTCTGATAGTCTCAATATAAGGATGGATAGATTTCTTTAAATAACAATGTTCACTAGATACATTGACGAGGCACACAGCCAAAAGCCTACTGCAAATTTAAAAAGGTTAGGGGCAGAGCTCTTTTTTTCTGTATACTTCCATCAGAGTTCTGAAGAAAAAATAGCGTCTATAGTACTCGATCTTGGCTGAAATCCTCATTGAGACTCAGAGACAGTGCACTTTTGGCGGAGCCTGAGGTCGCTCATGTGCACGAAGATCTTCATGGCTCATGACTCATAAGCTTAATGCCCTTATAATTACCACAGTCTTGAACACTGCCTTTTCCCTTGTAAATAGGTTTAATAAAACTATGTCGCCACTGCTTAGGCATCTCTCCAGTGTTCAAAATGTGGTTAAAAAGGTCAGTAAGCGTTTCGTTTCGGTCTTATGTCTGTTGGTGTTGGTTTTGGTCTGTTCGTGTGCTCGTACCAATAGAGCTAAACGATATTCAAGCTTCTATCCGAAGATCGTCAGGTCCTACCATTTTTCCGTTCTTCATACGTCGAAGGCAATCAGGAGTTTCGTCAAAGGTTATTAGGGTAAGTCCGAGTTTAGATGGTAGGTCGGGTAGAAGCCTGCACGGATGCTGACTGACTGCTGTATAACGACAAAGCAGCGTACCCTAAATCTCTGACGCAAAGACATTTTGCGATATCTCGCGTCGCTTCATCTTGAGCTCGTGCCATTCTAATTATATGTTATAAAGTTAATTTAATATATTGTCAAGTCTTATTTATATAATAAACTAGAATATTAATGCTTTATAAATAATTATAAACTTGTATAACTATTGAAAGCGTAAGAACACAACAACAGTTTCCCACAAGTCGCAAAGATACGAATTTGCGACTTGTGGGAAACTGTACCTAGAAGGGATGTGTTTCGGTAACCATGTATTTTTCATTTTACATTTATTTAAAATTTAAAAACATTAATAAATGGATGTTGTGTAGTAGAAGGATATAATTTTTAGTGAATTTTCAAATATGAATAAGATAAAGTTACAAATCATCTATCGCCCCCCTAAATGACACCAGCGCCCCCCAAATCTTTCTCGGTCCCTCACCGCCCCCCTCTAGGGTTCCAGCGCCCACAAGGGGGCCTTATCGCCCACTTTGGGAAAGACTGGTCTATGGGGATAATCTTCTCTTTTTTAGAAAATAAAAATAAAATTAACTTATCATAATATATTTAAAAACCAGCCGAAAGGTTCTGTACTATCATCTATAATAGAAAATCACGTTTGTTGTAGTTTGGTAAAATCTATTGCTCAATTCGAATTGTATCCATAAATAGCTAAGGTAACTAAATAGTGCACAATACGCCTAATAAGGTAAGTTCGCCTTGTGCACCTCCGCATGGGGGGACGGAGTCAGTGTTGGGTTTAAATTTTTATTTATTTATTTATTTTTTATTTTATTTTATTGGGCGTATCTGTGCTGTTTTATGTTGCTTCTACTTTATGCGTTTTGTGTTCTTACGACTACTCTTTTACAATTGTCATAACTATTACATATCTTATAATTTAAATGTAGGTTTTCTTAAATCTAAGGTTATTTCTTATTTTAACTATTTACACTTCCGCAGCAAGGTAAGTTCATGCTGGTACTTATGGCTAATTTGTTAATTTTCCAACTTAATAGCTTAAAATCCTATATGATTTACTTATGATTAGGTGGACACTTGAAGGTAAGTATGGTTTTAACTGTAAGATTTTTATTTACTTAACATTTCTGTTTTGTTTTCAGGGTTCCGTGTACATCCGTCGAGTGAGTATCCAATCATAGCTCGTACATAGGACTTTATTTACATTTATAACTATTTTTTTTTTTTTTTTTATTATTATTTATTAATTCGTTTTATTTATTTTTATTTCCAGGGTTTCTGCTGTGTGCAGCAAACGTGCAGGTAAGTGTATGTTTTTTTTTTTTTTTTTCCATTTATATAGCCACAGCGATGTAAAAAGAAACTAATAGAGATACTTAATGACTAATATATGACTAATATATGACTAATATATAAAATACCTAATCACTAATATATGAATTTAATTATAAACTTATATATATATTTTTTTTGCTGTTATTTACTTGTTTACAGTCCTCTGGCTATGCTGGGGCCACATTGGCACAATGCGGTCCTGCGTCCAGGCGTCTTCATCTTCCTTTTCGTGTACCCGCCGGTTTGTTTGCTGTGGTTCGCGGTTGGGCATTTTCAAAATGTCCTCCGCGATCCAGTTTTCAGTCGCTTGGTCCTAGATGGTCCTTGTGTTTCCACATGGAGCTAGGGCCTCGTCGTTTCCCTGGTTTTGTTGGGTTTTTGTTTCCATATATGGTTTCTAGATTTGCCACCCAGTTTTCCAGCATGGCTTTTTGACTTTTCCGATTTTTATCTTCGTTTCTGGTTGTGTCTGTTTGTTCGTCAGTTAATGTATGTCTTCCCTTCGAGTCCTCGTCAGTATTTGTCATTAAGTCTTGTTTTCCTGTATGATGGTACCTGCCACTTGTTTGCAGTACTACATCAGAATGTCTAGTGCGTGTTCATCGTCCATTATGGCAGGTAGGTTTTCACAATTTATAGTCTTGTCAATTCTTATTTCCAGGTCAAGTCGTTCCTAGGCAAATCTTGGGCACTCAGTCAGTAGGTGGAGGATTCCTTCTCCAGTCTTGTCATCGCATTTGCATGTCGGATCATCTGTCAGTTTATATTTATGTAGGTATTCGCGGAAACCTCCATGTCCTGTCAAAATTTGCGCGGTCAGTGTGTCCATGTCCAGTCTCGTCATAATTTTAAAGGCTCGTCGGACGTCCGGCAGGAAGGTTTTTGTTACTGATGCTGTTTCTCCCTGGAAATATCGTCTTTGCCATTCTTCAATAGTCTCCTGTCTGCATCTTTGTTTGGCGAAGGACATGGGGAAATTTTCGTAGATCGCCTTCCTTGCCATGCCAGCATTAAGTCAATATTGCTAAACACATTATCTCTATCGTTTATTAAGATCGAGTAAAAATTGCTTAAAAATTACGTTTGTTGTACGGGATATCTCTTTGATATTTACTTTATTCTTATTTCATTATTTATTTTAGAAGGTAATATACAAGTAAATATTCTGGGAAAATTTGAAGCGTCTACCTGTAACCGTTTTTAATATTGAGCAAAAACACGTTTATTGTATGGGGACCCACCTTAATATATACATATTTTTAATTTTTAGTAAGTGTTTTTATAGCGGAACGGAAAACATCATTTGTGAAAATTTCAGCTTTCTAGCTATCACGGTTTATGAGATACAACCTGGAGACAGATAGAAAGACGGAAAGACAGCGAAGTCTTAGTAATAGGGTCCCGTTTTACCCTTTGGGCACGGAACTCTAAAAATGAATTGGCAGTTATTTTATGAATATTATCTAAATAAAAATTAAACTTGTAAGATTTAATGCTCATTTTATTGATCCAATAAAAAATCTTATTCCAAAGTCATTTACTTACTTTACGTTTTTCTTTTATTGGTAACAATATAATACAAAATTCACGTTTTTAATCAAAAAAGCCCACAAAGGTTATAAATTGTTTGGAGGGCAATTTTTTCATCTAAAATTGAAATAAATTAAGGTGAAGAAATTTTATATTGTTTCTCTTTATTTTTGAGGAATAACTATTCTTATATTTTTCTAAATTAGCAGGACAATTCAGAACTGACAAACGAATATGAACCTCGAAATATTATTTCTTGATTTTTTTTAAGTTTTTACTGTAAATTGTATTTTAAAACAAAATATATTATATGCTTTGCATAGAAGTACATTCGTAAGAATCTTACTTATTTTATTTGAACTAAATTTTAATACAAAAAAACATACAAAACACAATTAAAAATTAAATTTTTGATACAAAGAACTTAGTTCTGTACTAAATTATTGGGAAAGAAAAATTTTTCGGGACTTAAGAATGTTTTTCATCCCTCAAATGTAATTTAAGAAAATTTGTAATACAATTATTTCACTAATATAGTCTTTTCGTACTTATGAAAAATAATTAATTGTTTTATTTAGATACGTATCTTTGGATACTAGAATAAAGTGAAAAACAATTTTACTGTAATGTAGTATATTTTTATATTATTTTAATGTTTAAAATATTTATTGTTTTACCGCCAAAATCGTCACAATTTATATGATAGACTTTAATTCACATTCGTATTTATATTAAAACAGGATTTGTTACTCATTATAACGATATTTTTAGGAATTATGTCAAAATGTTATTTTAAAAATAATAAGAATTCAAAGTTTCTGCGACATTTAAATATTTTTCATAATTTAATAACGCGGACTAATCTAATACAGTCATAAATCTAGATATAGCACTGAAACATCGCATCGTCAATCACTATTCACATCTACAGCTTCGTCTAAAACGAGTATGATACAATAGTCCATACATTTGACACTTGTTTTCCAATTTATAGCAATAGATCCCCACCAATAACTTAGAAACATACTGAAATTTCAAAAAAATATAGATAAAAAGGATCTAAGGCAGCGTTATCGAATCTAAAACAATAATCAGTTGTAGACTTATATCGGTTTCCAACCTTAATAGTATACTCTTAGAGAACAAAATGTACTATCATTAATATACCAAGAGCAAGGAACGAGAGGTAATTTCGATTTAATTTAACCCTGTTCAATACTAAATGGTAATGCAAAATAGCTCCATTAAAAAAAACTGGAATAACGATATAATAACTCAAAAACTGTTGAGTAAGACAACGAGATATGCGGTAACATAACATACAGCTCACTACGTAAGGAGTGAGGAGTAGTATTATATTACATACATTATTTTAATATAACGGGCGCTGTGATATAGAGATGATGATCACTAACTCAGCTGACCAGCTCATTTATTCGCAACGTAATAAATTTCACGATATAGACAAATAGTTAGACTGGTGGTCCATAGACAATATGTAACATGCATCTAAATACAAATTTCTTTTTAAAACATTATCTTTTAAAAGTAATAAATGCCTTTTAGTAATATGTTGAACTTCTCTATCTTTTGAATAATATATACATAATTTTGTTATGAAACTTGAGATTTTTATCGTTGGTTTGTTTTATATATTTTTTCAATTATATTTAATCAACATCTAAACATGTTATATATATTTATTAACATCTAAAAATATTCATTCAAGCCATTTTATAAAGCTTTACCCCAAAACAGCATCTGGCGCAATTTGGATTTCACATTAGGTTGCAAGTTTCCTTCTTTCTTTACTTTCGCAAAAAGTCAAAACACAAACAACAAACACATCATAATAAAACAATTTATATCGAAGCCGTTGCTCCCAAAAAGATTTTACGGAAATCCTTTGCTAAAGGCCAAAAGAAATAAATTACCAAAAGGAGGAATACATCTTGCCTTTTGTTGAGGATTATATGAATATTAACATTGAGCTTGTCGACACAAGAAGCAAGACACACTATTTAGAATTAATTAATAGAGTACCAATTAATAAAACTGTTATAAGGGATAAAATGGAAAAGTTATATGAAACTACTGAATAAACTACTGTATTTTTTATGGCTTTTCAATCTAATAAAATTGTATTATTTTGTGAACAATAATATCCACCCTGCATCAGATGAAGTAAAAGTATTAAAAGGATAATGATTATAACTCAGGGAAAATCTTAGTGGAAATTCTGGAAAATATTAACACAACATTTAAATTTAATATTCTAAATATACTAATTAACTAATCATTCTGGATAAGATAATATACACATAATATAGATTAACGTTGACATTTAGTTTTCTTTTCCAGAAAGTTCTATTCTAACTAAAAAAATATCATATTAATTAGTTTAACTGTAATTAGTTTAGCCTGTAGTCTATCTATTCTGAACTAATTAATTATATTTGAGAATGCACTTCTGCTCATAGGTATAATGAAGTCTAATTATTCAAACGCTTCCAGAAACTGAACTAATGAAAAGTAGTTACACTATGATATTTGCAATAATGCGAATGATGTACTCTGCGTATGTAACAATCACTAAAGGTTGGATTAAATATTTTTTTTTAATTATTTTATATAACTTTAATGGTAACCGTATAACAAAATAACTATTAATTTATTAAGACACAGGAGAATAAGTTGGTATGGGATTAATGAGTTGTCACACTCCCCCGTCTCTTAACCTGGTGGTAGACTTGGCGGATACCAGGGAATGAAAATAACAAAAGTTGAGAAAGTTAATTATATATTTTAAGTAAATAGAGGGTCGTGGGTTCGTCCGATGACCGAGGATGTGCAGAACTCCTTATAGACAACAACCACTGGCCTTGTATTTGTTGAATGCAGTGAAGTACGATGCCGTGGTAATTTTGGTGGTGAGACAGCAATTGTCCAGCACTGTAGTAGGTAGAGAAGAAAAAGAAGCGCCAACGGTCCTTAACCCGCCGTTAGGCCTAAGCCAGAAACCCTGAAATCCCGTTTATCGGGTATTTTATTATGTGCCCTCAAACTCAGTTTGACTGCCACCAGCCGGTACGCAAAAGAAAGCCAAAGCGGTGTTTCTATGCAAGAAATAGTTTTCAAGGATGAGGCAGTCAAACTTTGTACAAAGTAATTTTTAAAACGTTACCCTCCTTTTTAAATAGTAGCCGGGTAACGTCTTATGTAGCAAAAAACAATATATAAAAACTTATGTAAAGTACAAATATAAATACTACGCTTAAGAGGGTAAGCCACAGAAGCTGCGTCATGCTATAATCTAATACAAGTTCTATTAACTACACTACAATATATAACCACTGCATTGAAGATATACTCAACGGCAGGAAAAATGAAATTTATACTAAAGTGAACATATATTTAAAATGGTATAAGAAGAATACCGAAGCAAAATTAAATGAATTCGAATGTACTTACATTACATATTCACTTATTAAAAACTATAAAACAACAATGCATAATAAAAACACTCACCCGAAATGGGGTTTTTTTTTTTTTTTTTTTTTTTTATACAAAACTAGGTTAATGCTTGACTACATTACACCTGATGGAAAGTGAAATGTAGTCTTAGGTGGTAAAGCGCATTAACCTAGCAGCCTATTCACTCTCCTCTTGAAGACACCCACATTATATTTTGCCGGAAATACCGACGCAGGCAGATTGTTCCAGTCCTTCGCTGTACGCACTAAAAAAGATGAAGCATAGCGCTTCGTTCGGACAGGTGGAGTGTCCACAACGTAGGGATGGATACCCGCCGTGCGTCGGGACGTCCGGCAAAGGAACGGGGATGGGGGAATTAGGTCGTGCAATTCCTGCGCACACTCACCAAAATGTATCCTATAGAATACTGAGAGGCTAGCAATTCTACGCCTGTGTTCAAGGCTGTGGAGTTTGGCGTCAACCAATTTAGGGTCGCCAATAAGCCTCTTTGCTCGCCTCTCAATTGAGTCCAGAACCGCAAGATGAGTCTTTGCGGCACCAGCAAATATATGGCCACAGTACTCTACACACGACCGGATCTGTGCTTTGTATAATACAAGAAGCTGTCCCGGTGTAAAGTACTGTCGCACCTTCGCAAGTACAGCAAGCTTTCCCGCAGCTGCTCTTGCTCTGGACTCAATGTACCGACCAAAGTTGAGGTTCGAGGAGATCTCTAAGCCTAACAACTGAAGCCAGTCACTGTATTCCAAGGATACATTCTGGAAAGTAGGAGCCAAGGTGAAGGGGCTCCTTTTGGCGGTGAACAAACACGTCTGCGTTTTGGTGGCGTTGAATTTGACAAGATTGGCATTGCCCCATGCGGAGACTGCCTGAAGTTTGTCATTCAAACGTTGCACCATGGCTTCTCTTTCAGACTGTACTTCATCTCTACTAGCCCGAGAACTTGGCAGATATCTTTCTACAACTGTGCTGTCGTCTGCATACCCATAGATACCGGGCTTCAGCAGATCGTTAATGTGCAGCAGAAAAAGAGTTGCAGAAAGAACGGACCCCTGAGGTACTCCGGCATTTATTGTCAAGGGTTCCGAAGAACACCCGTCGACAACAACACGCAGAGATCTCTGGCTCAAAAAGTCCGTTATCCAGCCAATCAGACCAGGAGATATACCGTAAGCTGAAAGCTTGCTTAAAAGGCTCACATGCCAGACCCTGTCAAAAGCCTTCGAGACGTCCAGAGAGACGGCGACCGCTTCTCCGTTCCTCTCGATGGCTTCGCCTAAAATGTGTGTTGCGTACGCTAGAAGGTCCCCAGTGGACCTATTTCGGCGAAATCCGTACTGTCGGTCACTGAGGAGATCGTTACCTTCTACGTACGCTAGAAGCCGCGAGTTCAATACACGCTCCATAATCTTGCAGAGTATGGAGGTGATTGAAATGGGCCTATAATTGGCAGGATCGGCACGGCTGCCTTTTTTGGGCACGGGTTGCACGTTGGCAAGCTTCCAGGATTCCGGCACTTTTCCAGTCTTGAAAGAGAGGCGATACAGACGTGTCAATACAGGAGACAACTCACCTGCGCATGTCTTGAGCAGAATGGCTGGTATACCATCAGGACCACTGGCTTTATTCACATCTAAACGACACAATGTTCTCCATACCTCTTTGTTTGTGATGCGGATTTCAGGCATCGAAATACCGCAGTGAGGAAGATGTTCTGGAGAAGCATTGCCAGTGTCTAGATGCGAATTCTCAGCAAACAGAGAAGCAAATACATTCGCTTTCTCTGTTGCTGTGTGGGCCAGGGATCCATCAGGCTTCAGCAGAGCAGGCAGTGAGGGTTGGCAGAAGTTCGACTCGATCGCTTTGGCAAGAGACCAGAAAGCTCGACTGCCAGTTGGTCTGACAGAGAGCTTTTCGCCATTCTTAACGATCCGATCAAGACGAGCCTTCCGCAATGCCTTTTTATAGGACTTGGCAGCTTGGTTAAAGGCTCTCTTCTTTGTACTTACATCCGGAGTTTTGCGGCTTCGAGCATCAGCCCAAATGAGGTATGCTGAATGTTTACGGTCATGTGCATGACGACATTCGGCATTAAACCATGGGCGAGCTTTGCCACCGATGGGTACGTCAGCAAAAGGAATAAAATACTCCATTGCCTGATGCACCACATCGGTTATAGCATCCGCGCAACTCGACGGATCCAAAGAAGAGAAGCAGACCTGCCGCCAAGGATAAGACGCAAAAAAGTGCCGCATCTCATCCCAATCTGCTGACTTGTATTTCCATACTCGCCTAACACCATGTGGTTCGAAAGCTGGTGGGGAATATGTAAATACAGATTTCACCAGACAGTGATCGGAGGTTCCCAAGGGGGACGTGACCTCTACACGATACCTGTCCGGATCAGTTGTCAGCAGAAGGTCCAGGCAATTGGCTGTATGGCCTACCACATCTGGTACCCTTGTCGCTTGCCTCACCAGCTGAAAGAGGTCCAAGGACAACGCAAATTTCCGCGCTTCTCTTCCAGCATGGTCGGTCTTCTGGTACGGGAACAGCCAGTCCTGATGACAGGCATTAAAGTCCCCCAGAAAGACGAGCTGCGCCGAAGGGTACTGATACAGAGCCATATCTGCAGCCTCACTGAGATACTCAAATAAACGAGTTGTCTCCTGGTCACCGCTGTGCGAACGGTAGACACAGGAATACAGGATTTTTTCGTTTCCTGTGTCCACTAAAACCCATAGGGAAGAAAAAGTGGGGTCTTCAAGGTGACGGAGACGCTGAACACAGAGGTCGTTCCGCGCGTACACACTGACTCCGGCCCGTGAGCGAAAGTTGTGCTCTAACGAGTAACCGGGATAATCCAAGTATGCAGCGCTCAAAGGACATTGTATCTGCGTCTCCGTCAAAAAGAGCAAGTGCGGCTGCTCTGTCTCCAGGTGGTGGTGGACAGCTAAAAGATTTGAGTGCAAACCCCTGATATTAGTAAGGTGCACTTTATATGAGGAGGAGTGCAACCGCTGTGTAAACTTGTTCTTTTTTCTTAACTTTTTCATAAAAAAAATAAATAAATATAAAAGTGAATAGGGATGGGAAATGGCAGTTGAACGAGACGGTACGTATCGAACCCGACGTCGAAATTGGTGATGTCTTGCCACTGGGAGGCTAGTCTGGAGACTGCGGGGACGCCCGAACCCCCCCAGGGATCGCCATCGGGCCTCCTCGTCTGGTCGCCAACCAGCACGATGGAGCCACCCTGGGATTTTTCACAGCTGGCGGGGCAGCCTTTCGTGGTTGGCTATCCCACTAATTGGGCCCCCAACTATCTGCGGGCGGCCAGCGGAAAGCCGTCGCTTCGGATCCCGCTACCCTCCTCGACTAGACACCCGACAAAACAAACACCAACCCGACGTCAGACCGGTTCGCCAACGCACCGCAACTGTTCAGACCCATTTCCCATAAACGGCTTCATCGAGCAACGTGCCGGAACACGACTAGGTCGTTTTGCGGCACGACTCTGCCCGATGGGTGGTAACTTTGCCGGCGACCGGATGTTATGGTCTACCACCAAAACAATACTTATACACTTTATACTTAATAAAAATATTCAAAAACAATAGAAAACGTCGCAACGTTTTAAGACCTCTAATGATCTTAGCAATTCTATAAGAGTACGATATGCACGAAACGGCTAATAGCCACCGCTTTAGTAGGTCCTCTGACTGCTGTAGGTCAGGTTGAGGTGCGCGGTGGCACGGCGGTGCACCCCGCGAAGCCCCCTTGTCGGCCAGACCGGTTACAAGCGCGTACGCACTCAACGCAGCACCCGCTATGCTAACTATTGCTCTGTTATGTCTCCGTAACGGCTATAAAACCGTTACAGAGTATTTGCGGTGGCGGTAGTACCTAGTTTAGTCGCTGACAAGTTAAATGAATTGAGGCTAGTAGAGTATGTGGCAATTCGATTTTCTTATTATAAGTTAATGCTTGACATTATAATTGGATAGAAACCATGGTTGCCAGCATCAACAATATTAAAACCAAAAGTGGTAAAAATAAAGGTGGATATTAAAACAAATAAAAACTTCAGCATTGACGATTGGTTTTGGACTGGAGAGTCCAGGCAAAAATATTCCGAGCAACCTCGAAAGGATCAAACCAAGCTATTGCAGAATAACTTATGTTCATGAAGC
This sequence comes from Napeogenes sylphis, assembly GCA_959347405.1. Lineage (NCBI taxonomy): Eukaryota > Metazoa > Arthropoda > Insecta > Lepidoptera > Nymphalidae > Napeogenes > Napeogenes sylphis. Next base: position 18,760,997 of record OY365788.1, on the reverse strand, counting down.
TCAGTTTACGAAAGAAACGTTAAAATTTCGCCTTACGTAAGTGTCTCATAATTGTTCGAGATCTTTATTTTACTCTATACTACGTTATCTTTTATACATGTAGTAGTTTGGTTTTGACTAAAAATAAAGATTTAAGTTGTTGATTTGACTAAAACAATTGAATCTCTGCATAGAAGTTTATTTGATAAAATAAATGTAATATTGGATACTGATTTGACTAAGAATAAGAAGTATATAAATCGCAGCTCGGTTAAGAGAAGGCATTGTGAAATTAGGAGTACAAGTTGTGGGGTGGTACTATTGTGATAAAAGTCTAATAGTTATAATAAACCGCTGAGTGTGAGATCGAGAGACTAAGTTGTGTAACAGTGATAGTTAAGAGTTTAAATGTTAAACAGTTTAGTGTATTTGTGAACAGTGTTATAAAGTGCTTTAAAGAATAGAAGGACTGTCGTTGGCGATTCTTTGCGGGAAGAGAGAGATCTTATGACTACGAGTTAGTTTTCAACTTACATTATAAAGATTGTCATATGACGATCACCATCTTTTATTATGGGTAATAAAAAATAATTTTATTCTTAGATCAAACTGTATGTACGGTTTACTATTACAGGTGACAACATTCAATCTGCGGTCAGCCAGTACGATGGAAAGAACGGCGGAGTAAAGATCTCGTGTTGCTTCTACATATAAATATTCAATGCATGACTTGAAGCTATAACTTTTATTAGACACTATGTTTTAATAGCTTTTATTGTCAAAGAGATTTTCGTTTTGACATATTTATTGATGTCATCAAAAATATATATTTTAGCAAAATATGAACTAAGAGTGCTAATTCTTGCGATATAAAAGCTGTTTATTTTTATTCGGTGTATGATTTACTATATACAGTGTTGCAGTAAAGTTATTTAGTAATGTTAGTTGTTCTGTAGTGCACTTGCAGTAATTTGTAGTTATGACAACCATTTTGGTGCCTTTTTGTAGCTAAATAATAGAACTCCTTTCATTGTAATCACTAATATTTGCTTCAGATAAAATAATAATAGCTATAAGAATTTGAGAGTAAGTTTTTAAGTAATAAAGTTTTTTAACTTCATTATTGTTAAAAGTTGCCAGATGGAAATCTATGATACATACTAAATTAAATTTCCACAATAAAATAATTCGGAAACACCCGAATTAGCCACTATTTAGAATTAAAAAATTAAAATAAATACTGTATTTGAATTGAAATTTCAGATTTGCAATATCCTCTTCAAACCATATTGCATGTATTTTGCGGTTATTAATTTTAAGGGCTAGTATTTTACCTTCCCTACTGCATAAACAATAGGAAAAATACCTCTCTCCTTAAGTTTATCCTTCTCCGATTTAAATAAGTCACTTATTGTTTAAATTTCACACGTATAGTAACATGACTTTCCTGATGATTTTAATAAAAAATGCTGTATTATTATTTAATATTTATATACATATAGAATAAAAATAAACCGATACGGGCCGGTATTCGAACCTGCGACCTCTGGGAAACCGTCCCGTCGTTCTAACAATTGAGCTACCGTATCGCTGTCCGTCTCGGGGAATTAATCATTCCATATGAAATCGTCTTTATCGGGACGGTGGTATGATTTATTAGGCTTTTTTCGAAAATCCTAACCAATGTTTCTAAATTTGCAGTATTGATAAGCATAACATCGCTATACATGTTTATAGAAATTTCAAACATTATTATTGGAAGTGACTTTTAATTTTTTATCTATACTGCAAAGTTAGAAATAAGGCAAAAAAGACCGTTTACAGGCATGAATTATTTTAATCAATATTTTTGAAGAAACTAAAGTTCATCAACAAATGCAATTAACAGTTCAAAACATCCTTCAAGTGCATTTCCAACTCTAGGTCTTGAAACTTGCGCGACGAAGGAAGTTGTTGTCAAAGACTTATGTCTCCCAGAAATTAATAGGACGGAAATTTGTATAAGATATATAAGTATTGTTAACGTGATCGTTATATAAGAGAAGTGACGAATATAAGAGATTTTTCCTCGACGTGAATCTTTTCAAATTGTTGTAAGAAACTTCGATTTTGTGAAAGTGTGAGAAAAACAAAAAAATACGAAAATATATTCAACCGAATTCCTGTACTATATGGCTTGGCACCGACTTCAAACCTATTAGTAAATAGGACTTATAAATAATAGGTAGTATATACTTAATAAATATTAAATCTTCATTATTTATTACTTTTTAGTTTTAAAGTCGGTTTTTTTAACGTAGTTATTTTTATTTAATACTTTTTGGTTTATTGCTACATTACATACAAAATGCTCATAAAATAAAAACTAATGGGCCTACCTGAATCAAATTTTTATGGGACCAATTCGAAACTATTCCGCATCAAACAAAAAAGAATTACGTAAATCGGTTCAGAAACCGCGGAGAAATCGGTGTACATACATAAAAAAAAATATGTGTGTGTGTATTAGTGTATACATGTAAGAAGTGAAACTTCTTTATGACATAATAATAAATTATTATTTTTATTAATATTAATTAATTAAAACGTAAGAAGTGAATCGACTGTTTCTGACGTATAATATTCTCATAGAAGAAACACATAAGTACCATAAAAACAGACAAATGTACCAAATGTACACAATCCACTTTAAAAATAATAACTTTAGGCTTCTTAACATGTTGGATCGTCACTATATCACAAATAAAATTATTCTTTATCATGGTTTCTGCTGTTTCGAGTTGTTGTTCGTTCTAGGTATAGCAAAACAGACCTTGTAAAGATCAGGACTCCAATGCTCCATTTCTCAGCCAAAACTCGTATTTCTTTTCATTCTTACTTCTTCTATTTCAGACAATCAATGTATTTAAAATACAATATTATAAATTATATTTCATAATTTCTTCTTCATGTTATAATCTTGAATTTATTTATTAGTTTCGATAGCAAGTCCATAAAATCGTATTGTCCAGTATGTAATTACAATTCATTATTTAATTATAAAACTCTAATCCGATAATTTTATTTTTGGTTAATGTAAATTGTGTTTTGTAATCCACATACTTGTCATTTGGATTATTTAGTATTTCCATAGCAACATGGTGTAAAAGAGATGAAGCTATACGAAAAAAGCTGGCGCGTAACGGAAAAATGTGACGCGTAACGAAAAAATGTTACACAATTTTTTTTTCCAACCCCGATAAAGAAGTTTCACTTCAAAAAAAATACCTGCCAAATTGAGAACCTCCTCCTTTTTGAAGAAATCGGTTAAAAAATCATAAATAAATTAAACATAATATCGCCCCCATAGATCTACAATCATACATAGTACTAATTAATATAATTTATATATTTCAAAACATAATTGTAAAAAAAAGGTAAAGTTATTGGAAAATAAAAAAATCTAATTAAATATTACTCTCTCAGAAATTAATTGGAATGTAGAAAAAATCCGGCTTTTCATTTATTTTAATAATGGGCTATTGGTTTAATTTATTGCAGACAATCTTTTTCGATGGGTTTAAGTAATTTATGTATTACGTACCACTTTTTACTAAATCTTTTTTACTGTCGTTGCAGCTCGCTTTTGGAATTCTCTTCCAAAACATATCGATTCGATATCGATTTATCTTCGATGGAAATCCAAGTGTCGGCTCCTTGAATATGGCACTTGGAGAGCAATAACTTAAATTAATATACGATGAAGTATATATGTATGTGTATGATAATTTTAATGCATTACATGTATTTGTAACTTTTAAAATATTTAAAATTAATATGTATTGAGATCAATAGTTTTAGAATATTGCTAGAGAACTGAAAGAGATATCTTAAAGACATAAGTTTATCCTATGTACATCTTTTTCTCTAGGTACTTTTATTTTCCTTTTTTAAACTTAGATGGTAAATAAATAAAATATATTTTTACGAACTATCTTATTGAATTCCTAATAACACGTAGGTATATCCTATTTAATTGGATTGATAATAAGTTGCGTCATTAGTAATTTTAGATCTTCCAGCTTCCACCATAAAGACAATTTATAAATTGTAAACTTTTTTTTTTTTTTTTATATTTAACGTCAGGAATCCTCATGGATACACACCTCCATCAAGGGGATGATGGAGGTGGTTATGTGAAACTCCTACTCACTAAACCTGACGGTTGCCGCCGCCGTCATAATGGGACACCACGGGATCGCTTTCGCACTCACCGCGATGCCCTGACGTGATCCACGGAGAGGGCACCCCGCAACGAGGAGCACCCATCCCTTTTTCGCAGGCTTGATAGATCGTGGAGGGATCCCCTTCCCCTCACCCAAGCCTGCTGACTTTGAAGGGGGCCAAGACCCCCTTCTAGCTGGACACAGTCTCAGAATCGAGCCAGTTGGACAGACCGACTCGACCATTGACCGTGTCCAGCTCCGCCGCCGGTTATCTCCCCGAGAGGAGACCACCGGTCAGACCCCCTGGAAGAGCACACTCCCATAAGACCCAGTGATGCCCAGACAGCCTCACTGCAACACATCGGAGTCGAACGTCAGTCCGCTCACGTAGGGGGCCCAACGTCGAACCCGACAGGCCTTTACCGCCGGCCACAGTGATCAGCCGAGACCAGCAAGAAAAAGGCATAAGTCGGGAACCCACCACGCCCATACCAACCATCACCAAGCGCAACCGTGGCGTCGCGCTCGGCAACGATTAATCCAGGCAACGTCTCGGACCATCTCCCCACCAAGCACCCTCTCTAAAGTGCTTGGTGGAAAGAGGTCCAGACCCTAACCGCCGCAGGCAGCCTCTCCCTCAGCAAGAAAGCGACCGCCGCGGAACCCCCCCACACAGCCGCGGAACCACTCCACAGTCCACTCTGCTATCAGAGAAGTACCAGGAGTAATTCCGCAGCCGACCCCGGCAAAGAGGGCCTGCGCCCTCCCACCCTCAACGCCCAGGCCAACTTTCCAACGTGATCAAACGATGGAAGGAGGCCCGAGCCCTCCCCGCAGACAGACCACCCCGAAAGGCAGCCTGCCCGCCAGCCAGCCATGAACCGGGCACAAACCCCCATGGCCGATCCCCACCGCGCCGAGTATTAGCCAACGGCTAATGCAAACCCGAAGGATTACATTAACCGTTGCCCAGGGAGCACCGGCCCGTACCGCTTCCGATGCCACCGGACGAATCCGAGCAACAAGGGAAACAGACGGGCACACGAGGAGGTTCCCGGCGACGGCCCCCCGGCGAAGGCGACGGGGGCCCGTCAACGTCGTCCGACGGCGACGGATAAATTGTAAACTAAATTAAGTAAAGTAAATTCATATAATGATGAATGAATTATGAAATAACTCTCAGATATAGTATAGTTAATAAATGTATTATATTTAAAATTTTGATTGTTACCCAAAAGAGTTTGAATCTTGTCTTTGTATTTTTGTTTTAAGACTTAGACAAGATAAGGCATCTTGGCCAAAATAGCTTCTGAAAAGTTTCTCAAACGTTCAATAATTAGATTAACATTTGCCAATTTAGACCAATTTACGTTTCTGTAGTCTCATGACTATATTAGGGTTTGACATGATTTTAATTTTATCCACGTTAATGAATTCTAAATTACAAAATAGTTGTTCGTGTCTCTATTTAAATATTCAAATTAGTAACTGCATCTAAATCATAAGTTTACTGCATTAATGTCGTGAACCTTCTGCTATGCTAATTTTCCGTAACTTCTCGTGTCTTATGATATTATTCATAATAATGTTTTGGTAAATATAAGAATTCTTATAACTAATATCTTCTAAATTATGTTTCTGATATTTTCTTATATTATTCTTATTATTATTTAGTTGTCAACGTTAAAGTTTTCCTTTACCTTCTTTAGATAGTTTAAATTGTTGACGACAACTAGGTCATGTGGAAAATTTAAACAATTTATATGCGTTCAACTAAAGTAAATGTGAGTTGGCGGGTGTTATAATAAAAAATCAATATTTCTATCAAATCGTAAATAAATAAAATGACAACGGTTGATTAATGTTTATTTTTTGAATACTGCTTTTGGAAAGGTTTTGTGAAAAAATCGTCATTATTATTGCTAATTGCTGATCTGATTTGATTGATATTACTTCTGATTTGATTTCACCTAATATCAGTCTATATAAGTAATATGCTAAACTTAAACTTTTATTCAGAAAATATTATTTATAAACTCAATAATTTCAAATTTATAAATTTATAGATAATCGTTTTATATTGATTTCAGCATCTTTAATGAAATTTTTTTTACAAAAAAAGTTCGAGTTTTATAAACTAAAAAAAATTTTACTTACAAAAGACGAGTTTTTTCATATTTCAAAAAAAATAAATAAAAATAAACGAATACACGAACTTTTTAGTAACTAAGTAATTTACCTATTATAAAAACGCTATGCCGATATAAAATGTATGATAAATAAGTGCCTATTGGAAAAATAGCAAAATCTAACAAATTACAATGTTGAATTTATGCATTATACTTATTAGTTAGTTATAATTAGCCATACTAAGGATACTGCTTTCAGTTTTTAATTAGGATCATTTACTCCCTCAAGCGATGTGACAAGATTACCTTTTATTTCTCTGGGGACATTCATGATCATTAATGGGCTTTCTCTCATTTTATATCTCATTTAGATAATTGAGATCATTTTTATCCTCTGCTTTAAGATGTGAAACAATTTGGTATCAGGGGTAGGTATCACTATAGATTCTAAATAATATATATTCTAAATAATGTAAAACAGGTATATATATTTTTTTAATTATACATAAAAATCATTAAGCAAACGTATTTGTATATTACTTTTTAACACGTATCCAATTATCAGATTTATGATTATGGTTTTCAGTCCTCTTTTTTTTTAATTTATATTATTTATAGTTATTTATTTTATATGTATTCGTTTTTATTATTCTCTTTTGCTTAAAACAATCAATATCAATAAACAAAACTGAAAAAAAAAACTTTCTATTTCTAAATCCAATAGTTATCAAAGTTGAGAGTTGTTTGCTACGTGATAGATTTTTTTTTATTCTCTTGAAATAAATCTACGTTCAACACGTTACTATTGTATTATTTATAGCTTTAAGTTCTAGTGTCAATATAAATAATAAAGTTTAGCAGTCAGTTTATATTTTGTTAACAAATTGAATACAAAATAGTTACGATTCCTAACAAACGCTTGTTATATTTTGTGGATTATTAGCGTTATGTTTTAACATTCTCTTTAAATAGTTTAGTATAAATAAATCTGAATTATTCAAATAAATAACACGATAAATGACAAAAAATATGTCGCGATACATAAAAAAAAATATAAATATAAGCAGTGAAACACTGTAATTTTGGTAAGTCATATAACATAATTGGGTTTAATTAACAATTTAAAATACTGTAAGTATACATAATAGTAATAATTTCCCAATACCTTTTGGCAAATAATGGTTTAATGAAATAAAAGCCATAGTCTCCCAAGAAAATTGTAAATACACGATATATTCAAGTTCTACCTAATTTGTTACATTTACATTACATTACTCTAACAAAAGTTAGAGTAAGACTTAGAGTAAGAGTAAGAGTTAAAATAATGATATTACCGACATTTCTCTTTGTCATGTATCTCTTTTCAATTCTAGGGACCATAAGAGTACATATTATATAATGCACTCTTTGTATAAACTATTATACACTGCGCTACCTTGCTGTTAATGTTAAGAAATAACCGACGATTTAGTAAGAATTAAAATAGACGGACAATTTTTTAGTCCCATAAATTAAGAAAAAATATAACATACCATAGCAGACTCACGGGTTCAAAATCATCGATTAAAACCATTTTTGTTTTTTCTTGAACAGATGAGAACTTTTAAGTACCGGTATTGGTCTATTATGATGCTAGTAGATATATAATTTTTTATCTTCAGCTAGAACAAGCCAAATAAAATTACATGTTAACTACAATTACGAGTAGGTATTAGTGTTAGCATATAGATTTTTTCTTTTATAGAAATATTGAGAAAAAAAATGTGTTTTCTGTTTGTAATAAAATTTGATATAGGAAAATAATTTACTCAATAATTTTAATCTCTGGTATTAATGATAACATAATGATTTAACGAGATTTAATTAAATAGGAATTATCGTACCGTATAAAATGTAAATGTTTAATGAACGGGGACGTCAATCATAAATTGTAGTCACGTGGATTTGACGACTATTAATACAATACTTACAATTATACTTATTACTTACACTAAGATATTATTTGTGTTAGATTTATCCTAATGACCCTATAGTTAAATTTTCAAGAAATACAGTAGACGATAACATAATATTCTACTATAAATTTAGTAATTATTTATTAAATTATTCAAAAAAGACTCGAAACAATAAATAAAGTTAAAACGAATCTTAATTAAAAATAATTGAAATATAAAATGTCTCTGATTACATCTGCGAGACGGAAGTTTATTCTTAACTCCCGAAGTACGTGACTTACTCTTTCCAATAATTTTATTCTTTTAAAAATAAAAAATTAAGAGCATTGTATAAGAAATTTAGGTAATTTTAATTGTGTTTTGTTTTATATGAACAATTTTTAACTCATAATACGAATATTCTTAAAATATATTATTGATTTCCCTCAGTTTTAACTATCGAACGGTGTTTTAAAATCTATAGAATTTCTATAACATACATAATTATTGTTTTGAACGAGAAAAAAAATATCTTGCTTGCATAAAGACAGGTCATAAATAAAAAAAATCAACTCGGCGGGTAACAATTCCATAGTTCAATTAGTAGAGTGACAGAACAGTTTCCCAGAGATTCGAATACTTTTTATTGGTTTTATTGGTGAAAGGTTCTTATGTAATACTAGCTGTTCCCAGCGGCTTATCCCGCGCTATATAGGAAAAATAGCCTTGTTATGTAAGCCAAAAGGTTTTTACACTTAGTTACTCAGGTAAAGTACTTTATTAGGGATAGCTGTTGCCCGTGAATGCGTCCACGTAGACTGTAAAAAAAATATTTATATGGGTTATGATCGCAGTCGTAAAGAGTCACGAGCAACAGCTAGTAATTATATAAATCCCTTTATCATAGTGTTATTAGTGATTGTAAATCATTTTAACTCTAAATGTTTCTATTTATTAATATTCGTATATACCTTTCATATATATGTATAAGTCTTGAATCATGTTACTTAATACATTTATAATTTATTACATTCTCGAAATTTTCACGGATCCTTATTTTTTCTTGTATTAAATATAACTGAAAGCATTTCGAATGAATTTGGAATTTAACGTTTGAAAACTTGAAATCACTTCAAAATAATTCAAAATATTACCCGACAAAAGTTCAAAAAAAGTATTGGCTTTTTATTTTGGATTGGATTTGACTATCCACGCAAGATTTAAAATTAAAAACTCACACTTAATATTAATTTTGTATTTGGTTTCTAAAACTAACATACGTTCAATAAGTACAATAACTATTTTCATTTAACTTGTTCTGAAACGTAGTGACGTTACCGCAAATACTCATTATTTGCATACACACTAATTGCACTGTGATTTTCCAGATGTATGATATTATAAAATGTTTTGGTATTAAGTATCAGTATTATCTTTATAAAAATTACTTCAGATATGATTTATTCGGATTTTCAGAAATAAATTTACAATGATCGGGTCATAGAAATAGTCTTTGAAACTAACTAAGGTTGTAAACTTTATAAAAAATGGTCTCAGTTCTGGTGGTAACCAAAATATCAAACTATAATTAGTTCGTTGTTCAAATAATAAATAAAACAGATGTTCTGCAATTGATAAGTAAACGGAACAGAAGAGACAAGTTATTAGATTTTACATATTTTCGTATCTGGTTAAAGAAAGTCATATGACTTTCTTATTATTATATAATAAGGTGTAATAAATTTCATAATATTAATAATAAGAAAATAATAATAAGAAAGAAAAAAGCAATATATATATTTTTTCACAATAATGTACAGTCGCAATAGCTAGCTTTTTATGAAGTTTTACAAATTGTGTACCTAGTAGAGAGCTATTGTATTTACATTTTATTCCATTTCAGTGACTGCAGCGTGACTACAGTAGATTACAAGGAATAATATATGTCAGGCGAAGGAAAATTGCTTCAGCGGAGATGCAATCACATGGAAATAAGGAGAGTAGAAAATGTAAATATAACCAAGTTACTTGCTTTACAATGTCTAAGTTTATAATTGAACTGATTTGGGAAATTTTTGTTTATAATATGTTTAACTTCAAACATTACTAAACTGATTATTTAGCGATATTTATTACGAGTTTTTGATTATTTTAGTTTATATAAAAAAAATATATTCAATAATATAACTTTGAATATGAAACGGAAATAAAGAATAATACAATGAACTATATAAAAAATAATAATAGTGACTATAATGGATATAGAGCAGTGGTCGAGTGGTCGAGTATGGTCGAGTGGTTGGCGCAGATGTTTAACGTTTTGCTGCGCAACGGCGCTCGGGTTCGATTTTCGACAGGGACAAGCATGTATGTGATGAGCATAGACGTCTGTATTTCTAGGTTTGATCTTTTATTAAATATATTCTCAGTATTTATAATGTGTATGTTCTATGTATTTGTCTAACACCCTTAACACAAGAAATAATTTGCTTACTTAACGGTAAGATGATTTGTATAATTTGTCCTGTTATATTATTACTATCACTATTATAAATTACGCACAACTTATCGATGGATTCTTTGCTTTCTTTCTATTGTTTCATATGGGTAATCTTGTATTGTGTTATTGTATTTATTGTTTTTCTGGTTTTTCGCATTCTTTAACATATATCTGACATACTATGAGTAATAGAGTGAGTCTGATAATAGAGTGATAAGTTCACTACTGGACACAAAATTACGGAAGAAGCGATCGTGACCAATTTATTATTAGGGGCCATCCGTTAATCATGTGAGGCTCGAAAGCGGGGAAGGGGATTCGGCGAAAATCACGAATAAAGTCCCCATGCACAATCCAGTTTGGTTCAACCTAATCCGAGCAATATTAGTTTAGAGACGCAATATGTACGACCTTCACGCATGCTCACGCGGCCATCAATCGGTAGATCGAGAGAGATTCTCTGCATAGTGAGCGAATATGATGACACCGAGTGGCTTGATGAAATTGACTTTGATCTTCAACAAACTGCCAACAACTGACTTGCAGGATGCTTTTCCAGTTGTTAGGATTAAAGAGCGTCTTGCCAATCCGTGGTCCGAGGACAATAAACATTAAATATCTTCATGAATTAGTGCAATTTATTTTGTTATCATCATTACACTATTGTTTTGATATTATTTATATGGATATCAAAAACAACCTGCAACCTTTCTGTCTAGAGATTTTTATCATGGTCCTTAATTTTCTAGAATAATGAGATTTATTCATTATATAGGAAATAATGTTATAAGAAAATCAAGATTCTTAGTAGGTAATTAAAAAATACACGTGATTTTCGGTAAGAGGAAGGGGAGTAGTCTTAAATCTCACAACGTATCACCAAGGGGGAGAGGAAGTTAAAAAATGCTAAAAAAAAGTTGGAAGTTAATGGACAAGATCGGCCGAACCAGGTTTGGAATCTGCAACAAATAGAAACAACCGAGGATGGAACAAAGAGTTCCATACTCTGCAGAACCACATCGGCGACAGGGTCTGCAACGATGTTGGCATTGACCATAGACTATTGAACCTTGACTATTGACCATTGACCATAGACCATTGACAACTGAACGTTGGCCACTGACCAACGACCTTTGATCATTGACCATTGACGACTGGAAATTGGCCATTGACCATTGACTATTAACTGTTAACTATGAAATAGTTATAGATGTATAAATATTAAATATTATAAAAGCGAAAGTTTGGATGCTTTTGGATGGATGGATGTTTGTTACTTATTCATGCCAAAACAACAAAATTGAAGAAACTTTACAACTTTAGCTTATGTAACACAATAATACAACAACTGGGAACTGTAAATTGTTCCCAAGTCGTGTTACACGTCCAATGAAGGTTTTAAAGTAAAAAGTTTGGTGTATCAAAAGCAGGAATATTTAGTTATATTTCTCTTACTATTGTACAATATTTTATTTAAATGTTTAAATAAAATAACTAATCAATTAATTAAAACATGTATGACTTAAATAGTCTTAGACTATATTTTCTAAGATTACAGATTTAGCCAATGTAGGTTCTGTCAGTAAGATTCCTATGAAGACATGTTTTGTGACAATATTTGAACTATACTTGTATTAAACTTTATTTTTATGGTTTTAAAGTAAAAAGTTTGGTGTATCAAAAGCAGGAATATTTAGTTATATTTCTCTTACTATTGTACAATATTTTATTTAAATGTTTAAATAATATAACTAATCAATTATTTAAAACATGTATGACTTAAATAGTCTTAGACTATATTTTCTAAGATTACAGATTTAGCCAATGTAGGTTCTGTCAGTAAAATTCCTATGAAGACATGTTTTGTCACAATATTTGAACTATACTTGTATTAAACTTTATTTTTATGGTTTTAAAGTAAAAAGTTTGGTGTATCAAAAGCAGGAATATTTAGTTATATTTCTCTTACTATTGTACAATATTTTATTTAAATGTTTAAATAAAATAACTAATCAATTATTTAAAACATGTATGACTTAAATAGTCTTAGACTATATTTTCTAAGATTACAGATTTAGCCAATGTAGGTTCTGTCAGTAAGATTCCTATGAAGACATGTTTTGTGACAATATTTGAACTATACTTGTATTAAACTTTATTTTTGTGGTTTTAAAGTAAAAAGTTTGGTGTATCAAAAGCAGGAATATTTAGTTATATTTCTCTTACTATTGTACAATATTTTATTTAAATGTTTAAATAAAATAACTAATCAATTATTTAAAACATGTATGACTTAAATAGTCTTAGACTATATTTTCTAAGATTACAGATTTAGCCAATGTAGGTTCTGTCAGTAAGATTCCTATGAAGACATGTTTTGTTACAATATTTGAACTATACTTGTATTAAACTTTATTTTTATGGTTTTAAAGTAAAAAGTTTGGTGTATCAAAAGCAGGAATATTTAGTTATATTTCTCTTACTATTGTACAATATTTTATTTAAATGTTTAAATAAAATAACTAATCAATTATTTAAAACATGTATGACTTAAATAGTCTTAGACTATATTTTCTAAGATTACAGATTTAGCCAATGTAGGTTCTGTCAGTAAGATTCCTATGAAGACATGTTTTGTGACAATATTTGAACTATACTTGTATTAAACTTTATTTTTATGGTTTTAAAGTAAAAAGTTTGGTGTATCAAAAGCAGGAATATTTAGTTATATTTCTCTTACTATTGTACAATATTTTATTTAAATGTTTAAATAAAATAACTAATCAATTATTTAAAACATGTATGACTTAAATAGTCTTAGATTATATTTTCTAAGATTACAGATTTAGCCAATGTAGGTTCTGTCAGTAAGATTCCTATGAAGACATGTTTTGTGACAATATTTGAACTATACTTGTATTAAACTTTATTTTTATGGTTTTAAAGTAAAAAGTTTGGTGTATCAAAAGCAGGAATATTTAGTTATATTTCTCTTACTATTGTACAATATTTTATTTAAATGTTTAAATAATATAACTAATCAATTATTTAAAACATGTATGACTTAAATAGTCTTAGACTATATTTTCTAAGATTACAGATTTAGCCAATGTAGGTTCTGTCAGTAAGATTCCTATGAAGACATGTTTTGTGACAATATTTGAACTATACTTGTATTAAACTTTATTTTTATGGTTTTAAAGTAAAAAATTTGGTGTATCAAAAGCAGGAATATTTAGTTATATTTCTCTTACTATTGTACAATATTTTATTTAAATGTTTAAATAAAATAACTAATCAATTATTTAAAACATGTATGACTTAAATAGTCTTAGACTATATTTTCTAAGATTACAGATTTAGCCAATGTAGGTTCTGTCAGTAAGATTCCTATGAAGACATGTTTTGTGACAATATTTGAACTATACTTGTATTAAACTTTATTTTTATGGTTTTAAAGTAAAAAGTTTGGTGTATCAAAAGCAGGAATATTTAGTTATATTTCTCTTACTATTGTACAATATTTTATTTAAATGTTTAAATAAAATAACTAATCAATTATTTAAAACATGTATGACTTAAATAGTCTTAGACTATATTTTCTAAGATTACAGATTTAGCCAATGTAGGTTGTGTCAGTAAGATTCCTATGAAGACATGTTTTGTGACAATATTTGAACTATACTTGTATTAAACTTTATTTTTATGTTTTTCTTAACAAAATAATATGCGGATTAATTAACGTTTAGATTGCAAATCAAATCGTAACAGCATTGCGCATTTAATTACAAAATCAATTTACTAAAAAGCCGGTTACTTATCGGGGGGGATTCCGCTGGGGCGTCACGGTGAGTGCGAAAGCAACATGACCACGGCATTGCCCATTGAACCATGACTATTGACCATTGACCATAGACCACTGACAACTGAACGTTGGTCTCTGATCAACGACCTTTGATCATTGACGACTGGAAATTGGCCATTGACCATTGTAATACTTGCGGTACAATAGATGATGTCCACCACTTATTAAAGGGAAGCACATGTGCAGAAATATTGTTTTAATAGATATGATGAAATCCATGTATCAACGAAAATCATAACCTTAAAATTTTGTTTGTTTATTTTACATTAGGTAGATAGTACCTAATCTTCGCCTCCAGAGAAGATTTTGGTGATATTAAAAATTAAACAATTCTTAAACTAGCAATTTCATTAGCTATGCTTAAATGACATTTTTAAATAATTTAGACTTGAAATTAAATATTTCAAGTCTAAACTTTATGAAAATAGAGATCCTTTTGAATTCTCTACTTTCATAGTAAGTTTCATTAAATAATTAAGTAAAATAATATGTACCTATTTTTTTATATTTTTGAATTTTAGTTGTAAGTACCTGATTTTTCTTACATTCAAAAGATACTTTCGACGTTCGATGTTAAGGTGCCATTACAAATAGACATCGAAGAAGTTTGAATGTTTCCAGCAATTAAGGTGCTTAAAGTTTAAGCTGCTTAAAGCACAATGTTCCAAGCAACACTCCTTAGTCTTTAAAAAAAGGCGTATTGTCTTAATAATGAGACATTACACATTTTTGAAGATAAATAATTTAACAAAAAAAAAATAAAAAAGATGGCTTAAATTACCTGAAACATCGACAACAAATCAATTTGTGACAATTGGAGAAATTCTTTAAAAAAGGAAATAAAATTATTATGGGCTCTAAGCCTCAAAAAGTTGGTTTAATAATTTGTAACGTAGACCAAAAGATGCAGAAAAAATAACTTATTCCAAATATTTATATAACTTTACTTCGTTAATAGCTCTGCTATCCTAACTTTAAGACCAAAAAGCCCTGAATGCGTCATTATACTTGTCTCGTCATTACTTGTATAAACAGTCTAAGATACTCAAAACTATTCTTTCTATTATATTTTGACTTATTTTTCCAAAGATTTTCTTAACCTAATAACAAACTGTTGTACTGAAACAAATGATAAAATTATTAAGATATTTCATCGCACAATAGTATACACATGTATTTTAACTATTGGGAATAACCTCTCCTTAATTTAATTATTCAGTTGAACCAGTCCTATCTCTATTATGAGAACAATTTATAATCCTGTTTCACTGATAAGTGTCCCTGAGTAACCAACAGATTAAACAACTCATATTTGAAAATTGACAAACTTTGCTATTAAGAGATAAATTATTGATTTTTTTATTATGTATTTTAGAAATAACAATTATTATACATGTATATAATTATTTTATACATATAGAATAAACATAATAATAATTGTGTTATATTATAATATATAATCATTTGTGAATCATTCATTCCACATCACCATTTTTTTTTACAATATACATATAACGATTTAAGATATAAAATTTGTCAAGTACTTTATTACTATCAAACAAATAATCCAAGTTTATTTGCCTAAAGTTAATACATTTAACATATTTGAGAGATTAAAAGATAACATCCACTTCAGGTTAATCTTAACTTAAATAGGTTATTTCATTAGTATTTTAAAATTTCGAATAAACATATATTAGATTTATTTTAATTAAAGTAAATTAAAGAGGAGATAGGGACTCAATGCCTTAGATTAATGAGAAAAACGGCACGCTATATTTATGAATAATAATGACCATATAAATATGTTCATACTGCATTATCACAAAATTTCCATTAAAGCCAAATCTATTTAAGTTATTTTATTAATAATTTTGAATTAGTCTGTTATCTGATAGTCATTTTATTTTATGTACATTTTGACTGTATTTATACACGCTAGATTTATGAATAATATTGACTTTATAAAATATGTCCAATTCGTACAATAGGACCTTGACCCTAAAAAAACCTATATAACTTCAAAAAATAATCTGTTCCCTTCCCCTGAAAATTAACTCAACTCAACTCATAACTTAGATTAATAATTTCAGTATTGGCCCTCAGTAGCTTAAAAAAAATATTTCGAAGACCGCTATAACATAGGCTGTCATTTGAATATGCCAAACAATATTTTTTTTTTATTTATATTTCATTATATTCCTAACATAAACTCTTGTTTATAATCATTATACACATAATAAGTTAAAAAGTCGATAAGTTGAAATATTTTCCTAATTATTAGAATAAGAGATAATTGTATAAACGTATTGAATTTTAAATCTTTACCCGAAAAAAAAATTCAATATCCAACAGGGATACTTTGATATCAAATGTTAGAGAATTCAAAGATATCAAACTTTGGAAAGAACATACTTAAACTACTTAATGTTTAAACAATAAACGTCGCTTATGTAAATAGATTTAAAAGACATTTTAAATTCGTTTGTATAATATCAAACTCTTTGAACCAGTTTCAGTAATTTTATGAACATATAGAAACTATTTTCACAAACTTTGCTTAGATCTTTAAAAGAAAACCTTTACCCACAACAGTAAAAAAAAAATTAAAATAAAGATGTGGCATTTTTTTTACCATGAGAAATCCATTGATTTTAACATTCTGTTTTCAAAAGCTGTAGGCTAATTTTTATATCAAACTTATAGCCTTCAGCCTTAAATGAAATAAATATTAACATTGTTTCCAATTTCTATTTACAAGAGCACAGACGGAACTGACAATTGTTTTTATTTTAGCTACTTTAGCAGTTCCATACGATTCGTTTTTAATACAGTTAAATGGATTACCTACTAACATTGTATAGATAATATCTAAAGTTTAAAAAGAAAACCTATAATAATCACAACCACACAAAATAATATTATGAAAAAAGTTGCCATCAACTAAAACCAATTTACAACGGTACAACACAAAACTACTAGCGAATTAATTTACGATTTCTATTTCTATATATCACAAGTTATTTCTATATATCACAAGTTATTTCACTTTGATTTACGAAACCAAATCTCTTTCCTATGAATGTCTATTATTGTTTTTGACATTAGAGAAACTCGGTCTCCTCTTTGAAATTATATTTTGAGTTATATGACAAATCGTTTGTATCGTTCGTAATCGTTTTTTTTTTTGTCTATGCTGTTAGCCCTGTTGGCTATTACAGCGTCACCGGGGGAACGGGTGGGTCAGGAGACCCACCCTTAAAAAGGGGGGGCCAGATGGGCCCCCACGGGGAACGACGTCCCGAGGGCGTCTCAGATTGAGACACGGACCTCGGCTCGGGGCGTCGTTAGTCAGGAGGGAAGCTAAGGAAATTTGGACACTAGCGTCCTCCGACGGCAGAACGCCGGAGCAACGGAGCACTTACTCAGTTGGGACCTCGTCTATACCGGTACAGACGGTGTGTGTCTGTATGTTGTGTGGTGTCAATTATGCCTACGCGTACACGTTATTACCTACTGTGAACGCGTCGTCGGGGTCAACGAGTACCGACTTGGGTCTTCTTTTTCTGACTAAAGTAGTCTTACGTGGTCTATACTCTGCGGCGTCAGCCACCAGTGGGTTCGGGTGTCGCTCAGCACGTTCAAAGTACTTTTGGGAAAGCCCCTTGAAGTACTGAGCGATGGTCGGAAGGTCTAAATCTCTATGGAGATCGATGTTGCGTACGAACCACGGCGCCCCGGTTGCAATCCGTGTAAACCTGTTCTGAATCACCTGAAGGGGTTTCAGATTAGCATGCGCAAAAGCGGGACTCGCATAGGACATGACGGAACGTATGCAAGCTTTGTAAAGTGTCACCTTATTGCGAAGGGACATTTTACTCCGCTTGCCTAACAGCGGATATAAACGACCTAATATGTAGGCCGCTCTGCTACGAACGGTCCTAGTAAGCGCAGTGAAAACTAACTTTCTATCTAACGTTACTCCTAGGTATTTTGCCTCGTCTTTCCAAGGTATCGGTTTATCAAAGAGTTTGATTCGCGGGAGGATCCTTGGGGGGCCCCGTTCGAAGAGCACCGAAACGCTCTTCTCAGGGTTTACCTCGATCCGCCATTTCCGCAGCCAACTCTCAAGGGAGTCGACTGCGGATTGGAGACGTTGGTATATCTCCTAGTGATCCTTAGAGGACGTGTAAAGCGCGGTATCGTCCGCGTACATGGCAAGGTGCACTTTAGATCGCGGTCTAGGAATATCGCTAGCGTAGATGGAATAGAGGATGGGCGAGAGAACTGAACCCTGGGGAACACCCGCCCTGATGGGGCGGGGGGTTGACAAGACGCCTTCCACTCTGTAGCGAAAGGAGCGATTCGTCAGGTAGTCCCGTATGATGAGTACGAGTCTGTCCGACACCTTGAACTGGTATAACTTGTACACCAGTCCATTGTGCCAGACCCTGTCGAACGCCTTAGCTACATCGAGGAAGAGCGCTCCTGTCCTATGCTTCTTGGCCCTCACAGTGGCCCCTATCAGTATGTGCTCCGTGAGGCGTTGCACCTGATGGGAACATGAATGGTTGGCTCTAAAGCCGAACTGCTCATTTGGGATGATTTTGAGTCTCTCGACTTCCGATCTAAGTCTACAGAGGATGATTCTCTCATATATATTCATATCTATTCTCGAGGGCGGAGACTCGATGCCTAACAAGACAGAGTAGCGCAGGCATAATTCAGGCGCAATTCCGTGGACGTGGATTTGGGGTCCATGGTGGAGCCCGGAGATATGAGCCGTCCTCCCTGCGTGAGCAGGGAGGCGAGTGCCTAACGTGAACCCTATCGAATCTCTGTCAGTAGGTGACAGAGGTGTGCCTAATACCCTAACGACTGTGTACTTACACGACGCAGGCTATTACGACGAAGTCTTTGAATTCCGTTTCGTACCCTAACTAGGGCGACGTCGGACTTGTTGGACCCCTATGCAGGCTCGCCGGCCCGCAGGTGTGCTTGCGGCGATGACTCACACACAAACACAATCACACCGCTGGCTTGCACACAATGGAGGTCGTTATCTTGACTGGCGCAGGTGTACGAACGGTCGGTGCAGGTGGTCGGTGCAGGTGGTCGGTGCAGGTGGCTGGGCGGTCAGCGTGACGGCCCAGGTAGGTGGCGCGAATAGGCGGAGCAGGTAAAAGGGACATGTGTCCCGGTCGACTGCTCAACGGTGTATGGCTTCAGTCTATTATTATTACAACTAATTAATGCTTTATGCAATTCTAGAGACCATTTCTCATTTACGGTAAAATTATATTTACGTACCTTTTTAAAACGAATGCAGGGTTAGTATAATCTGTTATTTAAAAACTCGTACAATATAAACTTAATTAAATTCAAAACATTTGTTAATTAAAATTCAATTTCTGCTAGTTAAAATTTCAATTGTTTACTTCAATCTTGTCTTCAAATTTGAGTAAGTAACATGTAGCTTTTAAAATTAGTTATAATTATTAAATATTTACTCAAGAATTTATATCATTTTGAACCCTCCGTTTGTGATCGTCCTAATTGGTGTGCAATGAAGAATATTTATTACTATTATTTTCAATATTTTCACTCAAAAAATAAATTATATTTGCTCAGACAAGAATTATTTCATATAAGAATATATAAGTCTACAATTATTTAAGATATTTACTCAACAGACTTTGCCTTTTTCTTTTTATTTATTATGTTTTCCAACGGTATATTTACTACTTTTTAAACCATAGTGCCCCAAGAAGCAATCTTGTAATTGACGTATTATGGTTTCACAAAGTAATTTTTGAATCATTTCTAATTTTTCATTTTTTTTTTAACTCAGCGTAGTATTGTTATTGTCCTGAGTTAGTTATCCCGTCGGTTATCCTTCAGTCCTAAATTTTAAATTTAAAAGTTTAAATTTTACAATAATTAGATTTTAAAAAATAGATGAAACTAAGAATTATTCAACTGTAAAGGTAGCACTGTCAATAAGTCATCTGATTTTTTTTTAATATATATCATGTCTTTTTAAGGCTCTTTAATAAAATAAATATGGTTCTAGATTAAAATAAATATATAAATAAATTAATAATAATTATAAATTTATTATTTATAAACACATTTTTTAAAAACTTATTGTATATCAGATATAACACATGAGTTTCTAGTTTATTTTAATATCCATAAATGTAACAACAGGAGCATCTTTTATTCAACGTAAAAGATATAATGGAAAAAGAATTTTAACTTTAACAAAACTAGAAAGGTGGTTTGTTTATAAAGAAAACAGATGTTGTTGTAACTCTAAACTGATAAAAAAAAGAAAACAAATAAAAGCAAATATGTATTATAAAATGAAATAAAAATCTGATAAGCAATTTTTTTAGTAGACATTGTAAATAATGGTTAAATTGGAGCCTTCGTCCTCAGCCCATGGTGATACCCTCTCTTCATGGCGTCTCTCGAAGTCTATGAACTTAGACGTGGCCTTGGGTGTTCTTTTAGCTCTTAGGGTTGTGTCCCAACTAAATCCGGACGAGAGTTGAGAGGTCAGCCTGTTGGGCCCGGTTTAGGCAATCAACGACCGAAGCAACGAATTAAAATACATAAACCATTTTAACTACTTCAGTAGATTTTATAATTTTTAAGAATAACAGAGACAAACAAACAGGATATAAAATTATTTTCTCTCGTAGCGTCGGGTGGAATGTATATATAAAACTTACGAAAAATGGTGTATTTCCCTTACCTGTAGGTAGCCCATTAATATGGAGGCACCTTAAAAGAAAGCACGTACAGAATAGAAATGGAATGACATTTAAAAAATACATAACAATTACAATTAACACCTTTACTTCCCCAAATTATATATTCCACTCCATCAACGAATGCATCCAAAACTAACCATACCTAATGCAAGTATACAAAACCATACATCATAGTCCGTTTTAATTATTACTCACATTCGCACTCCGAAAAACTAAAATTTTCACTTTATAGTTAATAGTGCAAATTCAAATGTAAAACACTCCAAGCTATGACGCAAATCGGAAGAATTATCTAACTGGTCACAATATTATAATTAGCTTTCGACTGATTGTTTTTTAAGCGTTTATTTCTTGATTGTGTTAAATTAAAATGCTAACAATAAAAAAGTTCCGAAAATTGTGAAGTCGCTAATTATATGGTTATGTCAAAAAATACTAAAAAGTTTTGTTATTTTATTTTTCTACCATTGAATGAGCTCTCAACAGCTATAACTCTGACTTCCTTACACTTTGACCTTTATAGATGGTATCATAAAGTTTTTTTTCAAACTTTTTCATTTTGAAGTATTAATGTAGGTATTAAAAATTAATCTTGGTAAATAAATATCATACTCCAAATACTGTACTGTTGTTTATTTTAAGCTGGTTCTTTCATATTAAGGCCAGAGGCTGAATTATCTAGAAACCAGGCCTATCATACATCAAACGAGAAGATTAGGGGAAAGCCGTAATATTACACTTTTCCTTGAATTTCACTAGTTTTTACCATCAATATCCTACTACTATTATAAAGGCGAAAGTTTGTAAGTATGGATGTATGGATGTTTGTTACTCTTTCACGTAAAAACTACTGAATGGATTTGAATGAAACTTTACCACAATATAGCTTATACATCAGAATAACACATAAGCTATAGCTTATACATCAGAATAACACATAGGCTACAATTTTTGAGGTTTTTAATGTGAGGTCGTAAAAAAAACACTGACTGAATCCTACAAGATAGATCAAAACAATTTACTACAGTATTGTACAACTTAAAAAGGTCTACAAAAAAGTCCGTGATGGTATATGTTTATCTCTTAGGAATAACCCACAATAACCATTTTTTATCCTTTACTTTGTACGAGAAATAATGGCTTATTTACGAAGCGATTTTAAGCAATACAGTATTAATCCTTATCGAATTAAGTATCTTAAATACATTGTGCATTTAATAAAGATCACGTGTTTCCAAAGCGAAGAATCTGCATGTTTATGCTGAAGGAAAAAGATCGTTAAATGTAGTTTATAGGAGCATACTGCAGTAGCTACCTATGGGCTTATGATTAGGGCTCTGCAGTGCTTAGTTACCGTATTTCTTACATATTACTAGACTAGACGGGACGAACCTGAAGTCCACGCGAACGAAGTCGCGGGCAAAAACTAGTTGTATATAAGAACCTTTCACTAGCACCAATAAAAGCTCCATATCTTGGAGACGACTTCTTTTTTTTCAACCAAACATAGCTAAGAAATAATTTGGCCAACGCTAGTTTCAAAAAAAAAAACGCTTTCAAATCTGTCCACGCGTTTGGCTGCTACTTTGCCACAGACAGATACATAGATACACAAATACACAGATACATGAATACACCGATACACAAATATACAGATACACAGATCAAACTTATAACACCCTTCTTTTTGAGTCGGGGGATAAAAATAATAAAAAGGTAAGTAAAACATAGGATAATGTGTTTTATTATTTTGGAGAAAAGTATACCATATCGTATCTAATATCGTTCCTTTTTAAAAGGACAGAATGTTTATCTTTATTTTTCAGGGGACCTACAGGAAGGCACAAAAGGACACGTAGCACTTGATAACAAAATGACAACAAACACATATACACCAAGCGAAAAAGAATTGATAAAGATAATTTCTTCAATATGTAAAAAACTTTTGGATAAAAAAATGTTTTAAAATTATTTTACTAATATATATTTTTTTATTATGACATGTTTTAGGGATCATAATTTAATTAAAATATTTTAAATAGTATCTCATTTTTATATTACTAACTATATACATCCTATGTATGAACATTTTAATACAGTCGGTAATAATTTCAGTTTATTTAAAAGTTTTAAAATTATAGTATTTTTAAATGAATGCTTAATTTTCTCTTAAATATTATTTAAGTGAAGATAATTTACTATTACTACCAATGTAATAACTCTACATAAAAATAAATATATTTTCAAAATTTCGTTCAGGGTCATTTAGATTGTTTACTTAATTATTAAGTTTAGACTTGGCGATAAAGACTCCATACCAAACTAATATTAAATAATTTTTGAAAACAAAAAAAAAACACAATGATTAAAAATTCACTTGAAACTAAAAGATAATCTATTAATCTAATCTTCTGTAAAAGACTAAGATTTTATACGAAAAACTTGTATATTTTTTCATGTTTCGCCTCACTTCTACAGAATAACATCTTATTTATTTGTATACAGCCTGACAATCAAGGACCAAGGGACGAAAAAGAAAACTCCAAATTCTAACAATAATATACCCACTTGGGTTCTTTAAGATTTGTTGAAATCGTTTTTAAAATGACCTCATTATGACTTCTAAAAGATAAAAAAAGATAATTTCCAATGTACATTCTTAACCAAATAAGTACTAACACATGAAGGTTTATTTTTTTTTAATGTAAAATGAGTATCAGCTTCTAAATCTATAAGCTTACTGCATTAATATCGTAGAGCAAGTCACTATGGTAATACGCACAAACTTTTAATGTTTCCCAATTATTCATGCTAAAGTTGTTGTATATATTCTGTGTGATAATTAATATCTTATTAATACTGTTTAAGAATAAATATCATAAACTTACTTCACTTTTTATTCGTCTAGGTTATATAGTTTTGATTTACTTCATCTTATAGAAATGATCTACGACGTTAGGTGATGTGGAAAATATAAACAATATCTAGCCTTAATAAAAATCTAATACTTTCATCAATTTGTAAATAAATAAACTGACAACAGAAGATTAATGTTTCACAATTTCGATACCGCGCTTGAAATTTTCGGTAAATAAATGGTCATTTAAATTATTTCTGCCGATCTTACCAACTCAATTGCTTTGTAAATAAAATGGATTACTTTCATCGGTATGAGAGTCTAATATATATATTTTTAACCAGCGTCACCGTAACCGCGCCACTGTAACCAGCGTCACCATTGTAACTTTAGTCACGACATAAATATGTAGTATATAGATTCTGGAATATCAACCTGCTATACAATGATGTTCCATTATCTTTTTTGTTTACTCCATTTAAAATGTTTCTTAGCAAAGACAATCAAAAAACAATATAATCCTTATTTAATGACTTCAGGATAGATCTGTGTTCATCTTCAACAGTGCTAAAAACTCGATATAAAAAACAAGTGTCTTATGATTTAAGAATCATTGCTATCAATTCAATGGGAAGGCTTATTATGCTCAAATAACTAAAAATTTAATTAAAAAACTAGACTGTGTGGAATACAATCGTATACAATATAGAATATGATAAATGTAAGATATATTTGAATAATCATCGAGCTCGATTAGGAAGTGAAACTTATTTAATTTTTTTATGTAACGGTTTGAAATTATGCCATTCCCTTTTTGACCTCACTCGCTTGACAATCAGTTTAAATGGCTGTCAACCTAGTTTCCTTGACATTTCGTAAATGTAAGGCCAGGATAATTAATGATCGAAATATGCTGGTAAACGCACTAAATTCTGGGATAGTAATAATAAACATGACTTTTTTATCATTTGATATTCGCTATTTATAAATGCCTGTACATAGAAAAAGTAAGGTGGGAAGCTATATATAAAAAATAATCATACTTAAGCCGGCGTGAATGAGGTGAGTAATTGTTACACCAACTATGAGGTGGGTATGAGATACCTAAAACTTTAATGTTATTTTTTTTTTATACAAACGTTTAATTTGCATTACATATAATAAAACAATCAAAACACAATTTTAAACAAACAAGATTACAAAGAAGAAAAGAGGTTTAAGTACAACTAGTTTTAATGATTATTAGAATAATTATGTTAATAAATATTCTATGAAAAAAACACAAGTTTCGGTGGTTAATTAACTTTTTGCATAAAAATCTAGCAAAATTCTAACTTCTTTGTTAAATCAACATAAATAGACTGATACACCTAAAAATCAGCACAATGTCCGCACACAAAATTCGCGTGTTCCATACATATTGGCTTTATACATTTAGAACAGCAATGTTTTATCTTTTTTTGAGGACAGCTATACCATTTTTTTTTTATTTTTTTTTTTAACGTCAGGAATCCTCATGGATACACACCTCCATCAAGGGGATGATGGAGGTGGTTATGTGAGACTCCTACTCACTAAACCTGACGGTTGCGCCGCCGGACACCACGGGATCGCTTTCGCACTCACCGCGATGCCCCGACGTGATCCACGGAGAGGGCACCCCGCAACGAGGAGCACCCATCCCTTTTTCGCAAGCTTGATAGATCGTGGAGGGATCCCCTTCCCCCCACCCAAGCCTGCTGCCTCTGAAGGGGGCCGAGACCCCCTTCTAGCTGGACTCAGTCTCAGAATCGAGCCAGTTGGACAGACCGACTCGACCATTGACCGTGTCCAGCTCCGCCGCCGGTTATCTCCCCGAGAGGAGACCACCGGTCAGACCCCCTGGAAGAGCACACTCCCATAAGACCCAGTGATGCGCAGACAGCCTCACTGCAACACACTGGAGTCGAACGTGAGTCCGCTCACGTAGGGGGCCCAACGTCGAACCCGACAGGCCTTTACCGCCGGCCACGGTGATCAGCCGAGACCAGCAATAAAAAGGCATAAGTCGGGAACCCACCACGCCCAGACCAACCATCACCAAGCGCAACCGTGGCGTCGCGCTCGGCAACGATTAATCCAAGCAACGTCTCGGACCGTCTTCCCACCAAGCACCCTCTCTAAAGTGCTTGGTGGAAAGAGGTCCAGACCCTAAGCGCCGCTGGCAGCCTCTCCCTCAGCAAGAAAGCGACCGCCGCGGACCCCCCCCACACAGCCGCGGAACCACTCCACAGTCCACTCTGCTATCAGAGAAGTACCAGGAGTAATTCCGCAGCCGACCCCGGCAAAGAGGGCCTGCGCCCTCCCACCCTCAACGCCCAGGCCAACTTTCCAACGTGATCAAACGATGGAAAGAGGCCCGAGCCCCCCCGCAGACAGACCACCCCGAAAGGCAGCCTGCCCGCCAGCCAGCCATGAACCGGGCACAAACCCCCATGGCTGACCCCCACCGCGCCGAGTGTTGGCTAATGCAAACCCGAAGGATCACATTAACCGTTGTTGCCCAGGGAGCACCGGCCCGTACCGCTTCCGATGCCACCGGACGAATCCGAGCAACAAGGGAAACAGACGGGCACACGAGGAGGTTTCCGGCGACGGCCCCCCAGGACAGCTATACCATATCTAACATATTTGCTAACCATTTTTTTGGGAACTGCTGGTAAAGGTCTCCACAGGTGATCGGCAATCCTCTTTCCCCTGGCAGACAAACTTAGTTTGAATGTTGCAAAAACTATCTTTTATTAGGTTCAGACTACAACCTAAATTACGTATATAATTACGGTGCATAG
Source organism: Napeogenes sylphis (assembly GCA_959347405.1). Classification (NCBI taxonomy): domain Eukaryota; kingdom Metazoa; phylum Arthropoda; class Insecta; order Lepidoptera; family Nymphalidae; genus Napeogenes; species Napeogenes sylphis. The sequence continues at coordinate 18,733,921 of OY365788.1, read as the reverse complement.
TGCGTTTTTGGCCCCTTAAGTGATTTTCCCTGTAGATTATGATAGTTTATAGTAGCCATATTGAGTATACCATATAACTCAGGTTGTTATTTCCCTGCGTATAGCTCCAGTTGGAGAATGTAAAACTTTTTCGCATATTGAGCTTGAAATTTGAGTCCACCTTTGGTCAGCTTCGTTAGGAATTTATACATGAAATGATAGCTACATATCATCAATAGTAAAGTTCTCGGAAGGCACATAAGGGTCACTAATATTGTCAACTAAATTATCTATAATATTGCAGCTCGATTGTCAACATTCTTTCTCTCGTCTCGGGTATTTATTCTGGTGTTTATTTTTTATAATACATCTTGATAAATTTTAAAATAAGTCACAAAATACTAAAAATAAGAATAAATTATAAACTTACTGTCACTCCAAATATATGACACCAACTACGAGGTGGGGTATGTCATACCCTGGCGAAGTTTGCAATCGTATAACTCAATTCGCAATAGGTGAATAACTAAACTCGATGCCGAACCTCACCCAACACACCCTTACCTCCAGCTACTGCAACGTCGGGATTTGCATAGCAACAATAACATTAAACAATTTGCGTTTTAAAACTTCACGGGTATGAGATACCCCACCTCATTTACGCCGGGTTAATTAAAAATAATTAAAAAAATATCTGACAGTACCAATTTCGATGTAATTGATTTTATATATAAAAGTCAGACGAAGTTTCATACAATCAAATTAAATGACAACAATATGCTTAAAGTATGCCAAGAATAATTAAAAGAAACTAAGTGATCAACTAATTAAACTAACTAAAACTACAAACGTAAAACGCACTATCAAGCGATAGTCATTAACGGGTAACAAGACTAGTAAAACCTATTAACCACCTACGAGATAACATAATGGTGAGTATACGTAACATTACCTGCATTTGTTTTAAAAAAAAATCGATGTACATTTCAATGGCGTATTTGTTTCTTAAAAAGTATAATTTCTTTTCTAAAATAACATTATATTTTAAGCATTATAATGTTATAGTATAAAAATGACAAACAAAACTTTACATAATGATTACAATATTTTTTTGCAAATAAAAATCGCTTTAAACCTACAATTATATCAAAAAACTTTTAAATATTTAAAGCATTGTTACCTTAAACTGAGTTGTATATTTGTGTTTCGTTCTTTCTTGACAACACTTTACGTTTCGTTAGTAACATTTTGTTATCAGACACTGCGTGTCCTGGAAGGCATACTTCCTGTAGATACTCTAGAAAATAAAGATAGGTCTTTCGTTCTTTTAAAAAGGACAATTCACGTAAAGTTTTCTAAATAATGAAAACATAAAACAAAATAGAAATATTTATATGAACCAATATAAATATTTATTTACTCAATAATATTTTATTATGGAATTCCGACTTGTGTTGGAATTTCATAATAACTTAAGCCTTGTCAAAGCACTTATATATCTATCTAAACATATAAGATATAATATCTATTCTAACTCAATATTATTTGTTAGGTCATTTGCGGTCGAGAAATATTATTGGAAAACTAAAATTGTGCTCGACGATAAGAAGCACTATGTATGCTTAGTAAATAAAACAATGTAAATAAAGTAAAGTTGGGCTTGTGTGTAAGATTTTTATATAAAAATGAACATGTATGTGTGCAGGCTATTTTATGTAAGAATACATTAAAACGACTCTCTCTCTATAGCATCCACTCCTTCAGAGAACCCTTTACTAATAGTTGATAGGGAAAAGCAGTGGAAGGCAATTAATTGTTACGGGTACCGTCCATCCATTCCTTTAATAATGCTGCTGATTGCGACGGCTATGCTTGCAGTAAATAAATGGATAGAACTGCGAAACAGTAATTTTGAATACGTACTAGAGTACAATTGATTCGAATCTAACAACATTATTTATTGCTAACAAATCTGCACATTTGTCTTTACTGTCACGACTTGCAAGTTCTAGACTATCTGTTATCTAAGAATTTAGTCTAATATTAAGGTTTAATATAAATTACACTGTAAGGTTTAATTTAAACTTTAAACATCGAAGATCTCAATGTTGAAAGTTCCTTTTAGGCTTTATAAATAAGCATTTTGGAACTTGTAGTGCGGTGGGTAATTATTTGTATCTTCATTAAGTTTTATGCTGCATTGCTGCTGGATAAAAAAAAAATATGATGTCGAGATAGTTTGATTTAACATATAAATCAATTTTTTGCATTCTTGCACGAAAAAAAATACTGGTTATAATAATTTTAACGAGCTTAACTTAAAGGTAGTTGCGAGATACTTTCTTCGTACACATAATTATTCATCAATTCGTCTGTACAGAACGATTGCGCAAATGATTTTAAGTATAATATTTAGCTCTAGATTATATAGCAATTTATTTAACAAATATATCAAAATATATAACAAATATCTTTAATTACTGAAACATTACTTTATTTCAATTTAAATCAGCTAAGTCTTAAAAAAAATAGTTTCTAATTTGAAAAACTTAATCGGAATAAGATTTTACTTTGATTAATTACGAGTATTAAACTATATCTATTGTATTACAAGTTGGACAAAGCATAATTTATAAGTTTTTGTAAATTTCATGTTACAAAACGTTGAGTAATAAAAAAAATATATATATTATCTTTTGACAAGTGTGTTATATCTGATACAACATTTACAATCCATTACTATTCCTGACATTTTAATGAAAAAGAAATTCTGACAAAATTTTGTAACTGAACTGGATACATGTTTTTCATTCTAAGATTTCTCCTTTTAACATTTTAAGATAACTTTAAAAAATGCTTCACCTATCATATAAGAGATAATAAGCAGCTGCTTATTTTGTAAATTATTTTATGTCAATTATACTATCTTATTTATTTTAGTTCTAAAACTATTACATATTATTTTGTTTGAACCTTGGGATATTAAGTCGGAAAGGTGAATAAATATTATAGGTGATTTTGGAGAACTCACTTTCCATTTGAAGTAATTTATAAATATAAACTAGTCTTCTTGCTTACATTGAATATTTGACTCCAGGAAAGCTGATTCACCGGTCAAATAATTCCCGTTTTCAATGCATCTACTTTTACACATGTGTTTACTCTCAGTGCAAGTTCGTGTAAACTTCTAAAATGTGCAATTTGACGCCGACTGCTTCAATTCACGTTTCTTAAAATTTGCTTATTTTACTGCCCTTCTGTACTCAGGTTAGAAATAAAATTTCCACAGAGTACTTTACCAAGCTGCAAAAATAACAAAAATACAAAAATTAAATTAAAAATTAAAAAGAAAATTGTATCGGGATACAAAATCTCTAAAAGGCATAAATAATAATAAAATTATGTACTTTTTTGTATCATGGGTTTTTTATATATTTTTCTGCTTTTTAAAGTTCTGTTACTGGTTTCTATATTATACTATATGAACCTACGAACACACTAAGTTTCACTTGTTTAGGTTTTTACAATCAATATTGCATAATAAACTTTCACCGGTAACAATAAAAAATAAATATATTGGAGACGATCTAAACATACCTAAACCTACTAAGAACCATCTCGACAAATCCATCAACATGTTCAGCAGCTATGATGTCACAAAAATACACACAGATATACATATACACAATGACACACGTCAATTTTATAAAACCCTTTTTTTAGGTCGGGTTGAATTAGCAATACGTACAAAAACATATATTTTAACAATATCTAGTATTTTAATCAAAAATAATAAGTCAGATGGTTTGTGTATAAACCGGGATTTATCATTGATCTGCCTCTTATATAGACTTAAAATAAATAATGAATTCCCCACGGGCAGTCATAGAGATTTAGAATGATCGATTTTATAAAGGCAATTTCATTCTTTCATAAATTCAACGGCCTCGTTGTTCGAGTGATTAGCGCAGACGCCTAACATTTAGCGTCGCCACGGCCCGGGTTCGATTCCCGACCGGGACAGGCATATATGTGGTGAACATAGATATCTGTTTTTCTGGGTTTGGTCGTATATAAAAATATATTCTCAGTATTATAATGTAATAATATATTGAGTTGTAATGGATATTGTAAGTAAATATAAACCTCAAGTAGGAATTAATTATTATTGTTTTTTAAATCATAACTTAAAAATTTTAATACACAATATTATTACAATACTATTCGAAATAAAACAAAATAAAGTTATAATAGTATTAGGTGCGTGGTACGTTACAAACTTCGTGCAGCGCTGGACTGCCGCGACCTATACTTTAGACTTCTAACATATTACAGAGTAATAAATAACCGAGGGAGCAAATTTTTTTTTGTTTCGTTTGTTCTGAGTTATTTATCAAGATTTCTGAAAAGTCGTAGAACAAATTTTGTTAGGATTGATGTAGAGAGGCTGCCTGCAAGAGGTGGTCAACTAATTACAAACATACCTGTATATTTATCTATCTCCTTGTAAAATGGAATAGATATTTATAATTAATAAAAATCATCCAATTTTGTATTACATTACAATTTCCATTTTGATATTTTAACCTTAATATGGTATGGGAATAAGTATACTCAATAGAAAACCAGTTCTTATTAAGTTTTTATTACCATTTTTTGTTAAAATCATAAATTATACATCTTGTATATTATTAATATTTGTTATTATTAAACTACCTAATCTAATCTGCCTTCAACATCTGTCTACAACAATTTAAGGAAGTCTAAAATATCCTTATTTGAAGTTTTAAATATTTTAATATAACAAAATATTACTGTTATGCAAATAATCTATTATTGACATCTTATTGTCAATTATTGTTAATTATTACATTTAACGTTCGACTTAATGTGATAAAGTAATTGCAATTTGAACTTTCTTTTCATTCTAGAAACCTCTCCAATTAGAAACGTGAAATTATTACAGTAAAAGCTTTTTAAAATGATCTTTATTTACATTATAAATATATAAATACCATATTTAAATGGCTGGAAATGCGAGGCAAGTACTGACAATAGTTACCGCGTTCGGTAAATTAAATTATTATTTAATTTGCAGAGGAAATTGGACACTAAATGTCGGAATTACTAACTAATTACCTAAATAAGTTAATTCGGTTGAAAATAGAGTCTAGATATGCATAGTTTTAGTACAAAATAGTATTTAGTTTTAATACAAAATACTCTGATTTTGACTTTAGTTAGACGTTTATAATCAACTAGCGAACCCAGCCCGCTTCGCTGGGCTAACCCTTACTTTGCCTGGTGGCGAGTTACATCAATGGGCATAGCATATTCGTTTTCTTCGAGGAAAAATACATGGTCATACCAATTTTTATGACAATCGGTTGAACGGGGCGGAAGTCGATATTTGACAGCTCCGCCTGGTGGCGAGTTACATCAATGGACATAGCATATTCGTTTTCTTCGAGGAAACATACATGGTCATACCAACTTTTATGACAATCGGTTGAACGGGGCGGAAGTCGATATTTGACAGCTCCGCCTGGTGGCGAGTTACATCAATGGACATAGCATATTCGTTTTCTTCGAGGAAACATACATGGTCATACCAACTTTTATGACAATCGGTTGAACGGGGCGGAAGTCTATATTTGACAGCGCCGCCTGGTGGCGAGTTACATCAATGGGCATACCATATAAACCTTCTCCGTGAAAAAATACATATACATACCAATTTTTATAATCATCGGTCCAATAGTTTCTGAGTTCATCGATTTCATATATACAACATCCTTCTAAATATATATAGACTAGCGAACCCAGCCCGCTTCGCTGGGCTAACCCTTACTTTACCTGGTGGCGAGTTACATCAATGGGCATAGCATATTCGTTTTCTTCGAGGAAAAATACATGGTCATACTATTTTTTATGACAATCGGTTGAACGGGGCGGAAGTCGATATTTGACAGCGCCGCCTGGTGGCGAGTTACATCAATGGACATGGCATATTCGTTTTCTTCGAGGAAACATACATGGTCATACTAACTTTTATGACAATCGGTTGAACGGGGCGGAAGTCTATATTTGACAGCGCCGCCTGGTGGTGAGTTACATCAATGGACATACCATATAAACCTTCTCCGTGGAAAAATACATATACACACCAATTTTCATAATCATCGGTCCAATAGTTTCTGAGTTCATCGATTTCATATATACAAACATCCTTCTTTATATATATAAAGATAGATTATTACATCTATTGACAATAAACAGTTAAGCTGAATATTTAAAACTATCTATAAACATTTATAGCCATGTTAAGCTTATTTAAATTTATATAAATATAGAATGAAAAATAAACCGATACGGATTCGAACCCGCGACTACTGGGAAACCTTTATTTTTCATTCTATATTTATTTAAATTTAAATAAGCTTAACACGGCTATACATGTTTATAGATATTTTCAATCATTAATCTCGGTAGTGGCATCTTTTCAATATTTATCTATACTGAAAAGTTAGAAACATTGGTTAGAATTTTCGAAAGAAACCTAATAGATGTCACCACAGTCCCGATAAAGACGATCACATATAGAATGCTTAATTCACCGAAGCGGACAGCGATACGGTGGCTCAATTGGTAGAGCAAAGGGACGGTTTCCCAGTAGTCGCGGGTTCGAATCCCTGCCAGTATCGGTTTATTTTTCATTCTATACTTATATAAATTTTATTTAAGCTGAATGTTATTATATTTTACTATTTATGTATATTTTTTTAGCAAATAAATAAATAATTATCAATTTAAATTTCAAATATAATATTACTTCCTTAGTAGAAGTATAAAGAAGGTGAGTAGAAGTTATAAAACTTATTAATAAAATAATAAAGGTAATATATTTATTTAGCCGGCTACAATCGTGTGATTAATCGGAATTTCCCCGACTAGCTTCGAACCCATTCGGGGTTCCTGTCCATGAGCTGCAAGCATAGCGGACTTGCGGCGTGAACTGCGTGCAGCAGCTCGCTGAGGGCGTCGCGACGGTGGTAGTGAAGGTGGGGGGAAGATGTAGTCTCGTCTTCAGAGGCTTCGTTCAGGTCTTCGTTACTCGTAGTTATATTCCATTGTAAACACACTGAACTCACTGTATCACTATTAAATGTATGTAACTTATTGTTAGTGTCCTTTATTGTGTTAATAACCGGTACCCAGCATCCAACCAGTATCCCTGTTGAAATTCAGTAGACGGCTGATTTTAATAGCTTCATGTACTTTACACAGTAATAAAAACTATACTAAATATACTAAAGTAATACTTAGATATAATAATATCAGGACAAATTACACACACTGATCTAACCCCTAAGCAAGCAAATTATTTACTTGTGTTAAGGGTGTTAGACAACGATACAAATACATAGAATGTGTATTACATTATAATACTGAGAATATATTTTTATATACGACCAAACCCAGAAAAACAGATATCTATGTTCATCACATATATGCCTGTCCCGGTCGGGAATCGAACCCGGGCCGTTGCGACGCTAAATGTTAGGCGTCTGCGCTAATCACTCGAACAACGAGGCCGTTGAATTTATGAAAGAATGAAATTGCCTTTATAAAATCGATCATTCTAAATCTCTATGACTGCCCGTGGGAAATTCATTATTTATTTTAAGTCTATATAAGAGGCAGATCAATGATAAATCCCGGTTTATACACAAACCATCTGACTTATTATTTTTGATTAAAATACTAGATATTGTTAAAATATATGTTTTTGTACGTATTGCTAATTCAACCCGACCTAAAAAAAGGGTTTTATAAAATTGACGTGTGTCATTGTGTATATGTATATCTGTGTGTATTTTTGTGACATCATAGCTGCTGAACATGTTGATGGATTTGTCGAGATGGTTCTTAGTAGGTTTAGGTATGTTTAGATCGTCTCCAAGATATTTATTTTTTATTGTTACCGGTGAAAGTTTATTATGCAATATTGATTGTAAAAACCTAAACAAGTGAAACTTAGTGTGTTCGTAGGTTCATATAGTATAATATAGAAACCAGTAACAGAACTTTAAAAAGCAGAAAAATATATAAAAAACCCATGATACAAAAAAGTACATAATTTTATTATTATTTATGCTTTTAGAGATTTTGTATCTTAACACACTTGTCAAACAATAATAAAATATTTTTTTTATTACACAACGTTTTGTAATATTATGAAATTTACAAAAACTTATAAATTATGCTTTGTCCATCTTGTAAAACAATAAATATAGTTTAATACTCGTAATTAATCAAAGTAAAATCTTATTCCGATTAAGTTTTTCAAATTAGAAACTATATTTTTTTAAGACTTAGTTGATTTAAATTGAAATAAAGTAATGTTGCAGTAATTAAAAGACATTTGTTACATATTTTAATATATTTGTTAAATAAATTGCTATATAATCTAGAGCTAAATATTATACTTGAAATCATTTGCACAATCGTTCTGTACAGACGAATTGATGAATAATTATATGTGCGAAGAAAGTATCTCGCAACTACTTTCAAGTTAAGATCGTTAAAATTATTATAACCAGTATTTTTTTTCGTGCAAGAATGCAAAAATTTGATTTATATGTTAAATCAAACTATCTAGACATCATATTTTTTTTAATCCAGTAGCGGTGCAGCATAAAACTTAATAAGGATAGAAATAATTACCCACCGCACTACAAGTTCCATAATGCTAATTTACAAAGTCTAAAAGAACTTTAAAATAACCAATATAACTATAATAGTTATTGTATATACAATACAATATAATACATAAAACGAGTTTAGAAATTTTAATTTTCAAAAAGGTAATTACAATATAGTTAATTGTAAATACAATTAATAGGAATTGAAAAGTACTTAATTTCGTATAACCATTATAATGTTATTACAAGTTAAAAGATGAATGAATGAAAAAATGAATGTTTTAGTCCAATTCGCTAATTTAAATTATGCTTTATATTTTAAATACGGTCAGTGTATAAATGTCAATTTTTATTTCAATTTAAAATGCGGTTATGCAAAACGGTTTCCCAAAAATTTCGTTATTATTGAAATGACGTTAACGTATAAACGATTCCAAATAAGCATAAATTAAAAGAACAAGAGGGGATGACATTCGTCACTTATTTAAAAATTTGTTTTTTTTTTCAGGGTATTAAAACACCTGTTTTATTTTTTATTCTATCTAGGTGCTCATTAAAGAATGGTGTCGAAACAACAGTATAATTTGATATGAGTTTATAATCGCAATTACCTAATTGATATTAGTGTTAGGAACTGTTTTGTTTGTATAGTTTTTTCCCTTTATTAATGTGTGAATGTGATGATAATATTAGATATTGATCGATATAGTTAGATATGTTGCACCAAACATTTCTATAACTATGCACTGTTTTTTTCTGCGCTGTCAATTTTAAAATAGGTTCCAATAGAAGCCTTACTTGGTATTGATTTAATATTCGAGTTAATATTATGATGAATATTACAAAATAATAATGATACTCAGAATGATTACAATTATTTTTACAATAATGAACATTGTTCTTTACATTATTCGTGAATATAATATTTGTATTTTTTGGCTTTCCCAACAAAATACAAATGAAATGAAGTTTTGTTTTTTTATAAAACAATGAAATTAAAGTCGGAATAATTATATTAATTCTGATTTTACTTTGAATGTTTAAAAACAATAATATGAATAATTAAGCAACAAATGAAATATTTTCAAACTAGTCAAACAGAAAAAAATTGAGTTTAATGAATAACAGCTTTGGGACTACAAATAATTATTAAAATATAAATCTGAAATACAAATTTGTATTTTATTATGCAACAATATAATAAATAAATATACATTGAAGAAAACTAAAATAATACATATATGTATACCTATGTACTACAATGCGCCTGGCATGTAGATGATGACGCCCAGGGTATATTGCAGCATAAAATTCATTGGAAGTCTTTGTTGTTAAGTATTGAGGAGAACTCTTTGACTCAATTTTCACGAACCAATGAACACTAAGCAATTAAAGATAAATGCAATTTAAGGCCAATCGGAACTATTTATCGTACGTATTTGAAGTCTACTGTTGCGTGCTAACAGATTCAGAATTAATGAGTTTTCCTAATATTTTTTTTCTGTTCTGTCATTTTAAGTAAATTAATTTGTTATTAAGTTTTAGTGCGTTCAATATCTCAAAGTTTTATTAATAAGTATAAAAAACAACCAAACTCTATTTATTTGTAATCTACATTATTAAAAATAAATCTAAAACTAAGAATTTTAATTTGATTCTTAATAAAAAAATCATGTTTAAACTAACAAAAGCTAATTTAATTTGATCTTGCTACGTTGAGTAACAAAACAATGTCCGGACTATCTTTTTATTTCTGACTAATATTATATAATAACTATGACTCCGTATTCTTAAAATTTGTTTAATACTAAAAGGCAAACTTGGTCTCCAGTTGGACATATTAAAATATTTTTTTTAACGGTTTTTTTTGTGCATTTTTTAAAGATTTTTAATCACGCTCTCAATAAACACTATTTTTCAATTTGTCTCAATGTACTAATAGATAAATTTTAAATCTGTTCTGGATGATATTCTGAAAAAGTGTATATTTATCAAAACATTGCTAAAAAAAACGATTGACTAATAATCTTTATCTTAGCATGGTAAATAAGTTTCAATTTATAGCCTTAAGAGTTCTGTACTGCTTGTTCTAATATATAAATCAAGATAGGGTTTTAAGCCAATATATATTTTAAAATACTAGCTACAGCTCGCGACCTCTTTTGTTATAGGCTTGTAGACTTTAGAACTACTTCAGCCTTCGTAATAAATGCATTCAGTCTAACGTTCTTCGTCGAAATTGAAAATTGGTTTCATGAAAAGTTCGTTTATTTTAACGAGATAAAATACAACCTATACATTCAAGCTCATGTCAAAATATTTAGGAAATATATTTCTAAAACCGGATAAGAGTTTTGAATCGAAATAACAAACATTTTTTTTTTATATTAGCCTAATAACATAATGATTCTCTTATTCACATCTCAAAAATATCTTGGAAAATTACGATTATCTGATTATATTCTAGAACTTCTGTTACAATTAAACACAAAGTAAAAATATATATACTGAAAATAAAAACATATGTACTATTTCGAATATAATGTATATGTTGTATGTATTTCCCGTTTTCCCAGTAGTCGCGGGTTCGAATCCCTGCCCGTATCGGTTTATTTTTCATTCTATATTTATATAAATTTATAATGTATATTATAGTAGTTATAAAACCATGTTATATTTTTTTATCAATCTGTATGTATTTTACATAACGTTAACATTAAGATGTTCGTTTGTTTCATATGGAGAGTGAAAAAAATGTGGTCTAAATGTATTTACCGCCCCGTTGGTCGAGTGGTTAGCGCAGACGCCTAATGTGTCACGGCGCAATGGAGCTCGGGTTCGATTCCCGGCAGAGACAGGCATTTATGTGATGAGCATAGATGTCTGTGTTTCTGGTTTGGTCGTTTATTAAATATATTCTCAGTATTTATATGTGTATTTCTATGTATTTGTATCGTTGTCTAACACCCTTAATACAAGCAAATAATTTGCTTACTTAGGGGTTAGATCAATGTGTGTAATTTGTCCTGGTATATTATTATTATTATTTAATATGTAACCAAATTATACTAACTACCCACAAAAAAGATTTTCTATAAAGATTTCAATTGGCATTTTATCTTAAACAACGTACATCGTTACATTGTGTTGAACGATTTATTAAAACTAAATTTTGATCATGTCTTTCTCTGCTGAGGATTTTATTAGTAAAGTCATTTGGCTTTTCAAGAGAAAAAAATAATTAAATAGATATTAAAATAATATATTTGCCATAAAGAAAAAGTACAATATTTATGTTTTTTTGATATGTTTTGAATATGAGAACAATAAAGTCTAGAGAGTTTTATGAGAGAATAATTGCTTGGATAATTAATATCTCCCACCAGTTAATTAAATAATATTTAAATCTATTTAAATCTGTTAGTATTTTTTAATGTTTAATTCAATGTATTTTTTAAAAAGACAATTTACTTTTGTATAATATAATATTGATAACAAATGTTAATATAACTTATGAATTAACTGGTGATTTTAAATTATTCTCTATTATTTTAAATTATATATTTCCAGAAGATATTATAATTAATGTTAGACCTTACGTGAATAAAGGTCCTTTTTTTTTTTTTTTTTTTGTTTCCGCGGGGAAAATGCTTTACGCACCGTACCCCTCGCGGGGGAAGCGAGGGGCGTGTGTGGGACTCCCGAAAACGGTGTACCCACTAAAAACCCCGCGGCGCTCCTTCCTCGCCTTATTGGCGGAGTCGTGGGTACGGCTAGCCCTTCATCCACGACCCCGCCGGCGACGGCCCGTCTATTACACGACGGACCCCACCTCGAGAATAAAGGTCCTTAAGTATACTTTGTTAATTATTTCTAGCGTCCGTTTAAGTTCCGTTCCGTTTTTAGTTAGTAGTAGTAGTAGTAGTAGTAGTATCAAAATGATACGAATAAAATTAGTCATCTTTTACTTTTATGTAACAATGAATATCATAAATCTAATTTTAGCCGCAGCCATATATTGTTGAAAAATATTTTAGAATCCAATATAAGCCATTTAGGTTTCATACCACGTAAAATCCATTTTAAAACATCTGAGAAAGCAGATTGAAATCCAGATCGAATAATATTGAGTCAAATAAAATATTCGTATGTAAGAAACTATTGTTTTTATTAAACAAATAGAATGTGAAATAAAAATAATGTTAGTAAACAAAACAATAGTAATTACCACATTTGCTTAATTGAAATTCAAAACATACACAAATTACACAAAACTATTTTATTGGTATTAACAATACATTCAAAACCTTTATTCTTAATACCAATTAACAAGTTTTGTTTAATTTAGTAGAGATGAAACTGAACAGGATAAAGAACAGATGAGCTCGATCCTGTGACGTCACTAATCCTTTTTTTTTGTTGGTTGGCTAACGTAACCGTTCCTGTCTTCCCAAACCATAAAGGATTTACTTAGGCAATAAATAATAAATAATATAATAAAAAGCCTTTTACTTCCTAGAATTTCTTAAAAAAAAAATCTCTAACTCTATTTCTGTGTTTCTATTTGATTGGGAACCCCTCACAGATACAACCCTGTTCCAAAGATTGCCATTTATGACGGTTTTCTGCTATCTGTTTCCAGTGCAAAGGGTGCACTTTTGTGACGTTTTCCCAGTGGTTCGTGCCAGGATGTTACCGTTTTGGTCCATCTGTTATTTTTGAGTCTCGCTACATCACCGGCCCATTTCGGCATTAACTTTTGCACATGTATGAGAAAATCAATTATTTTTATTTGTGGTTTTATGGCTCTGTGACTTCTTTTTATACTCTTTTTATATTTAACATTCTGCGTTCCATATCTCTTTCATATGTCATTATTTATTTTTTGTTCTGGTAGTACATTTCTAACTTTGGCTACTAAATCTACAATAATATTATTATAATATATTTTTTTCATTTAACTTATCAAATGTTTTGTGCAATCGTATTCACGGTAAGATTAAAGAAGAAAATTTTAGGTTTTAGGTCGGGCCTAGCCTAAAAAATAAGATAAAATAAATATGATTTTCTCCCTAACACTTTGCGACGCAAAAACTACGCTGCGTCAAAGAGCGTCAAAATTTACAATTTTACTACTAATTTTACAATTCCAAAACATGGTTATAGAGTAAGAGAAAATTTAAATATCAACCGTTAAGTAGGCATAAATTAAATCTTCTGTCTTTATCCAATATTCGATGACAATTTAATCTTATTAGTTTCTAGTTGAGTACTAAGGCTTCGTTTATTACAGTCGTAATATAACATATAACACCCAACAAATCAAACAATACTTTACTTCATTTTTATCATTGTTTATTTAGTAAAAAGGTTTAGTTGACACATAATAATATAACAGTGTAACTTATTTTTACATTGAAAAAGAATCTTACAAAAATACCATAAATCATATTTTGCTTATAAAACTAAACAAAGTGAGTGTAGAGTTGGTATAAGTGAGAAATGGAATAGAATAGTTTCATTTATATACAAAAATAATTTATATTATTAATACATACATAATTTTAATTTCGATAAACACAAATTTTCAAGTACATTTAAAATAAATAATTACTTACTTCTTTTAATTATTTGAAATACACATTACCAAATGTGTACTTCAAATAAATAGAACATTTTTAATGACCGACGACGTTTTAAATCATTTGCATAAATCGTGTTGACGGGAAGACGAGTCATAGAGTAGACGACTGAGAAAACACTTTTTTTCTGCTGAAGAATTTATTGAAGAAGTTGTTGTTGTCAGCTGTTATTCACTTCGCTCTGTTAGCAGGTTTATGTTCGAAGAATGCATTTTTTTTATTCTTTTACTAGTAACAAAAAAAATGTATAATTATCAATTTCAGGTAAAAAATTGAAAACAAGTAATTTCAGGTAAGGTTCAGGTTTCAAGTAATTTCAGGTAAAAAAATTTAAAAAATTGCTTCCTAGACTTAAGAGCGCTGTACCTTGGAAATTATATAACCTATTTATATATAAGATTATCGATTTCCATCTATATTCAAAATGATGGAATTCATCGTAATAATATCCTTTATCCCTTATCATATAAAAATACGTTTTAAAATACGATACCTATTAGTTTTAGATTAGATATTACATCCGTAGCATTGTGACGTCACATGACACGTCGTATTGTTTTACGATATATAAATAGACTAAATTATAATTATTTGACAAATATACTAACATTTTAATTTTTATATTACATAAAATTGAAAAAATCAACTCTACCAATTGAGCTACCGTATCGCTACCAGTGAAACCGTAACCTCTATCTTTTCAGCATAGATTAACATTACCGGATTCATAAAAGTCTGCTATAGATTTGGTTTGAATATACCTATGATATTAAATATATTCCTTAAATCACCTTTAAAACCTAAAATAAAATAAAAACAAAGTTGTAGGTCACGTCACCTACACATCGACTCTAGTTTGTATCATTGTTTTCCGATGTAAGGTGAGATATGTTATATATATTCAAACTTACTACAGATATATCTTTTATTGAGCAACAAACCAAATTATGCTTTAATCATAAATACAATTAACTACCCGATGAAAGAATAAAAACTATTTGTAAAGAATGTTTGAATTCATCTACATAATGTCAAGTATATCGACGTAATTTGGTTGTAGGTATTTTAAATATTGTCTGTCTACACGTATAAAGCTTGCATGCTATTTATTTACACCAATTGCTGTGTTCCAAACACCGTTAACAACAAATTGCTTTAACTCACGGCTGAGACGATAAAAATGATCTCGATTACACGTAGAATGTAAAGCTTAAACCACGTCAGAAACTTTAACTATATCATGCTATGCTTGGATAATTAATGATAAACTATGCTTCGTAAGTTATGTAGGTTCATACCGAGAACTGTAAGACATGATAGCTCAAAATAACAGTTTATAGTTTGGTATATTTTATTTAAAATAAAAAATATCAATTAATAAAATCTATTTTTATATTCAATGATTGTAAATCTTAAATAGAAGTAACAATGAGAGGCAAGGTTAATTTAAGGAAGACTAAGGACATAGTTGACTTAGTTAAGTAGGGATCTTAATTTAGATCTATCCCAAAGATGCACTAGTGCCAGCAAGCGTGCCGAGAACTAAGAGATAAGCTAATCAGCCTAACCATTTAGTTCCCGTTGTGAACCAAAATAGGGAAAGATGCAAAAGCTACATCAGATAAATTGTGTTAGCTTAGTTCCAGATGTACCTTGACCTTTACTAAAGGTTCTATTTACGTTTTATTTTATTTAACCGTTTTGATACGAGTACCGCTCATAACCAATTTATCCAAAGAATACTCAGGAAATAAAAAGTATATTTAAAGTTATAAAAGAAATCTGATTGGCCTGAGATTGGCCGTTATATAAATTACTACCTAATATAATGGGAATTTCTTCCCATAGTGTGGTATAATTACCTAATAAATTCAATAGATTAAGTTTTTTCGCTCTTTATTTAACCTTTCTTAAAATTCAAGCCTTACTTCTTATTGCCATCTAAAAATTCTTCACATAAGTATTGGTTATTTAATTTTCAAAATATACTTATTATATATCATTGATTTGTATTTTTTAAAAACGTTTTAGACCAACAAATGTGTTAAATTAAAATTTTATAGAAGATTTGCTTTTCTTCATTGTAAAATATATTTATGCGAAAATTAAATAAACGTTAGCCATATTTTCATTTCACTGTCTCATTTTATAAACTGTTTTATATTATATACTATTCATTATGTAATTTTCAGTTATATGAAATAAAACTAAAACTGTAAAGAGATAATATTTTTGTTGATTTTTCCGACAAAATTAATTGAACACAAGATTATAGGAACTTCAATAATTAATATCAAGTTATTTATCGAAAATAGCGATCCTTTGAAAATAAATAGGTTGTCACATAAAATATCGTGTTAAACATAATAGCGTCCAATTCAATTGTGTCATCAATAAATATCATTACTGTGACAGCGTTCTGTACAGTCTCTTATAATACGATTTTGTGATATAAAAAGATTAAATAAAACAAAATATTAATAATAATAGCTATCGGGACAAGGGTACGATTACTTTGACAACATGCGAAGTAATTTATTTCGTAAAATAGATCTGTTATTGTTAAGATACGAAATATAACAAAGTGAACTAAAATGTGTGTTGTTAATAATTCACTTACGTTGGCCGTCGAACGTCTATTTTTATTTATTTACTGATAAATAGTCGACATGATTTTTTTGAAAATAGAGGCAGACAATAACATATTAAAAAATAAATTACCTACAACATAGATATAGTAAAAACTATAAGAATATTATTAGATAAATAGGTGGTATTTCACAATGCAAATTAACCTGAATATTTAAATTTAAATATATTTTATTTTACTGATCGTTTTTTGTTTTGGAAAAGAACTTGTGGCTAATAGAAACATAAAGGCATGTTTCATTGAAAGTTTAGTTTCAAACTTCCAAAGCTTTTATTAACAGAAAATTAAGCATTTATTATAATAAAAAAATAATAATAAGCATTCCAACCGCTATTTTTGGAGTTTTTATACTCATATTTGTTACGATAAACCACATAAGTTCATTTCAAAAATAAAAATAAGCTTTTTTTATTAACGGTACTATTGCCAGACTTGCTTGCCTAAAAATAAATTGTAACATCAATAAGCAACAAATAAACACATTTGAACTCAACATTATATTTTAAACGCATTATAGAAGATCCAGTAGACATTTAAGGAAAATAATGTCATTGTTGATTTATAGACTGTTCCATTATCTTAACCTCATTGTGTGACGTCACTCTATTCAAACGTCTCTCTCTCTATTCTAAGCTATCTCTGACATCCTGACATCGTAAATCTTGTTATGTTTATGATGTCCTAGTTCATGATTAAGTACAAATATTTTGAAGTAGTAGAAGAAATAATAACTTGTAAGAAAGAACTTCTTAAAGCACTCTGTTTTCTCAACTTAGCCCTTATGTTTTTGCGTTTGATTCATAATATTTTTTAAAATGCCTTAGTAACCAATAACACAAAACGTATCTCATTTGTAGAAAGGCTTAACTTGAAAAAAAATATCATCAAAATGATGAAGATACTCAAATTCGTCAAAAGATTTTTATATTTTTATTTATTTGTTTTTATTTATTTATTAATACATTTTTATTATAAAAAGCAAGTATTTCAAAAAGCCTTTTAATTACTTCTATTGTTTAAAGTTTGATACTAAATGCATTTCTTTTAAAACAAAGGTTTCTTTTACTTTCTGTACCAGATTATCTCATTCATCTTACTCGTATAACGTGATAATATGGCACTTAACTTTTTTGACTCTAGAAATATTTCCGCACGTCAAATTATCATAAAGTAAGATGAAAAAAACGTACTGAGACTTTCCCCTCCTTGTGTTATCAAAAACAATTTTATGATCTTTATTGAGTTTATAAAATGTGATATTTTGAGTCTTTGTGACGTAAAACTGTTTCAAGTAAATATAGCAGATGACACGAGAGCTTAAATCCTTCTAAAGAGAGCTTTTATAAAACGTTAAACATTGACGCGTTTATTCATAACAGGTTTAAATAGTTGAGATCTTACATAGATAGTTGTTATTTATTAATTCGATCTCTCATAAAATGTTAAAAGTGTTTTCTGATAAACCTCGTGAATAAGTAAAAAAATAATAACATAACTAAACTAGTGTTTTCTAAAATTTTCACAAATACTACACATTAAATTTATATAAATATAGAATGAAAAATAAACCGATACGGGCAGGGATTCGAACCCGCGACTACTGGGAAACCGTCCCGTCGCTCTACCAACTGAGCTACCGTATCGCTGTCCGCCTCGCTGAATTAAGCATTCTATATGTGATCGTCTTTATCGGGACGGTGAGTGAGTCGCGGGTGAGTGAGTCGCGGGTGAGTGAGTCGTGGGTGAGTCGCGGGTTTGAATCCCTGCCCGTATCGGTTTATTTTTCATTCTATATTTATATAAATTTAAATAAGCTTAACATGGCTATACATGTTTATAGATATTTTCAAATACTACACCTTAATATTAAACATTTTTTACGAATTAAAATAAAAAAATACAATTTAAATTTAACCCGATGTTTCGAATGCTTGGCAGCAATTACCCTCAACACGATTTAATATTTAACTATACGCGAGTTAAATCTGTAAAAATATTTTTATTTCAAAGATCTCTTTAATTTCAGATACAAGATTCTCATATAATATAAATTGTAATTTTACATAAATTAAGATTATCCCTTAAAGACAATGACAATATTAATATTAATGAAAAAGCTAAATTATTTTTGTCTTTAAGTGATGTTTAAGATAGATTATTACGGATATAAGGATTATATTTATAAGATTTATTTGTACTTTTCCAATTGATTTAATTTTGGAAATCATTTCAATCATGTAAATGATTTGAAAATTAAATAAATTAATTAGTAAGTTTCTAAATTTGTTTTTATCTTGATTTGATAAAATTACATTTTAAAAAGATTCTCTCTTTTCAAGGATAACATGATTTTCCCTTTTCTTTAGTCGCAAGAAAAAAGACGCAGTAGTCTAAATCACGATAAAGCTGATTCATTAAAGCGGCCTGTTGACGGTTAGTGAACCCGACTGCTGACTCGGAGGTATTAAAGACGATTTCCAAATGAAAGGATTCTTTGTACACTGATTTGTGTAATTATTGTTTGTGAGGAAGTTGTTTTAGAAAAATATTTTTTCAAAGCTTAAACCATTAAATAACCAATTTTCTTGAAATTAAATGCTAAGATAATTAATAACCATACATACTTCGTGGGTCTGAACATAATATTCCATCTATTATATTATCACGAACAACTAAAAACTATTACAACTATGTTCTAATTTAACACTACAATGTTATATTAATATACCCCACTCGTGATTTGGATAATGTGCTAACTATATAGAAGTACTTAAAACTTATTTAATTTAATAAACGTTCTTGAGTTTTATGTTGTTCATATAACCCTTGTAATAAAGTAGCAGATTATAAGACCATAACAATAACTTCAACTTTATATACATTTACCAGTGAGTGAGTGAGTGATCAGTGAGTCAGTGATCGATTTCTGTACATGGAATATATTAAAAAAAACATAATGGGGGGCCTTTATATAATCAAGGAACTCAAAACAATGTTTTTTCATTTTGTCCGTTTGTCTGTATGTCCGTATGTTTGTGCACGATAATCTCAGAAACGGCTGAACCAATTTTAATGCAAATGTTTTCAGAAATATATTGTAACAGTCTTCACTTAACATTTAGTGTTTATTTTATTTAAATCGGTTAAGAAATAAAAAAGTTATGTCAAATTATGCCAATCACGTAATATGTACCATGCAAATCTTCTTCTATACATATAATAAATCTGTATAGGATTAGTCTCTATACAAATATTAAAAAAAATTAAAAATATTAAAAAATATATAGCCTGGATGTGAACGGGTATATAACAAAATCAATTTCTAGCATTTTGAAATTGAGAGTCTCTCTGAATAACATATACTTTTTCACTTTCACTGCAATGTCTTTACTCTATCAAAAGATATATGTATTTTAAGTATTTAAGAAATGTATCTACATACGTACAATAAAACTGTAAATCATCGCTGTATATAGAGAATATTAAAAAAACTCATAAGAAGAGATTAATGTAAACTAGAAATACTTCTACACGCAAAAACTACTTGACGGAGTTTAATGAAACTTTTAAGGTTATATATTAATATGTACAAAGAGTACGGTACAAGGTAGGTAAGGGTGCAGAGGGTGATTTATCGCAATCGAAGTCTATGGCGTACGAAGTCGCAGGCACAGCTAGAGTTTAATAAAATAATAGTGCAACGTGCGAGATAAAAACAACTTTTGAAATTGCTATTTTACAGAAGAATCACGTTCGTAGCTCATCTGGTGAGTCAAAAACTACCCGAAAAAATTATTATAAATGTATTTTTTCCTTAACAATAAAGATAGTTGGAATATATTAGGTACGTATTGCAGTTGGTAAGATATATTTTATTTGGTTTATGAAAGTCTTAACAAGCCACAAGTCACTTCCGCTTTACTTTGAAAGGTAAATTATCATTTTATGATAGCTTTAGTTAGAGCATTTCCTCGTCACCACCCAAGGGGAAGGATCTTCGGGAGGTGTTGCGGTTGGCCGCGGTTAGTACGGCATTTGTGGTCAGCCGTATACGCGCTTTGGGGCTGGAGGTAGCTCTTCATAAGACCGAAGCCTTACTTTTCCATGGGCCTCAGGGGGGACCTCCTCCAGGTACCCGGCTTACGTTCGATGGTATCCCGGTCCGGGTCGGCACCCAGATGAAATATCGGGGTCTCACCCTGGACGGCAGGTGGAATTTCGGGGCCCACTTTGCCGGGCTGGCCCCGAGAGTGGTGTGAGCTGCCGCCTCATTAGGTAGGTTGCTGCCGAACGTGGGTGGCCTTAGCTCCAAATGCCGTCGGCTGTACTCGGGAGTCATCCGGAGTATGGCGATGTATGGAGCACCCGTCAGGGCGGACGCCCTCAGTCGCACCAACAAGACTCTGCTGCGACGTTTGCAGCGGATCATCGCTACAAGGGCGATCCGCGGATACAGAACGGTCTCATGGACGGTGGCATGTGTGCTGGCCGGAGATGCCCCCTGGGAGCTGCAGGCGGAGGTCCTCGCCGAAGCGTATCACTTCGTGGCTAATAGGAAGTCTCTGGGAGAGGCCCTTACTCGAGAGGAGCTCACACGCATGCGAGGGGAGGCGCAGGACACCCTGCTGCGTCAGTGGTCTAAAGATCTGACCCCACCGGTTCCTGGGCAGTGGACGGTGGACGCAGTTACGGACGGACACGGAAGTTTCGGAAAATACTTACACCAAATCGCTAGACGAGAGGACACCCCGGTGTGTCACGAGTGTGGTGCGCCACAGAATACGGCGCTCCATACGCTGGAGGTGTGTGCCGCATGGAATCCACAGCGACATATGCTTTCAGCGTCCTTAGGACAGGATCTCTCTCTGCCGATCGTTATCAACGCCATGCTCGACAGTGAGAGATCGTGGCAGGCGGTGGTCTCCTTCTGCGAAGACGTTATGATGCAAAAGGAGGCCGCGGAGCGGGCAAGGGAGGATAACGCCTCCTCTGACTTACTCCGACGCAGACGTACGGGGGTAAGGAGAAGACGTTTCGCCCACCTTCTTCACCCTCCTTAAAGATATGGGGTTACCGGTCGGAAGTCGGGGGACTTTCGGCTGGGTTATCCAAATGACCCCATACGTCTGAGGGGTGAGCTTCGTGTGAGTGAGGTCACCCCACATTTGTGCCGAGATCTGGTTTGTATCTGGACCTAAAAAAAAAAAAAAATAAAACAAAAAAAATATATAAAATTCCTCGTCACCAAGACTATGCCTCTTTATAAGATGAATTGAGGTCAAGAAGAATAATTTCATTGCAATTGATGACCAAATATTTTCAAGAGAAATGAGTTTAATCGATTCGAATCGATTTTGATATAAGGCATCCGGTATGAGAAAATGTGAAGTGTAAAATCTACTAAACAAGTAACCTTGTTACGTTTTTAGTACGCAACCTATTGTGCGCAAATGTCTAATTTGGTTATCGGTGTCTTATTGTTATAAATATTAATAATTAATATCATTATTGTGAAATAATATTCTTTTTCATTATATTTTGCTCAAATGAAATGCAAGTATTTTGGAATAAACTATAACAGAAAGGGATGTAGGTAATATTTCCGGAACATCTAACAAACACGTACCTTTCATAAGGTATCAATCTTATTTCAGTTAAATAAGCTTTTATTGTGTCTGGTTAGACAATCGTACTTAACGAGTAAACTTCTGTCGTGGGTCGGAGCTGAGTCCAGTGTAGCCAGCTTAGGGGTTTTTCCTCCTAAATTTAGGGGGAAAACAAGCGCCTCCGGGGTCTTTTTAAGGGGACAAAATAATTAGGGGTTTTTTTTAAAGGTTTCTAAATTTCGTTAAATATTTGAAAAAAACCGGTATAAATTTCAAACAAGGTTGTAACTGCTGATCCGTATTTTGTTTATTGACATTTGATTGTCAACATTAAATTAAAATTCTAATTTCAAAAACGTCATGTTATTTTTGAGAAGAATGTTATAAGTTAAAGTTTTTATGTAAAATTCAAATGATAGTAAAGAATCCAGGTATTTTGTTTGTTAAATTTGTAGTTAAGGGGTTTTTAGGGGTTTTCGAGATTACTGTAAGGGGGAAAAAAATTCAGGTGCCGGCAACACTGGAGCTGACACACACAATTAATGTTTTTTATATATATTTTGTTAATTATTGGCGAAAAAACGACTACACGGTATATGGCGAGTGATTACTGCCACCATGATATCTTGTAGCACCAGAGAAAACACATGCACGTTGTACACATACACGATTCTGTAGGACCAGGAACTGATTTTTAATTGTTTATGGGAAATATCGAAATTCTTGTAGTTATCAACAAAGTATGTTTAACAAATTTTCTAAAAAAAAGTTCAGACCTTTTGATTAATATTTCTTATTAGTTTCATTAGAAATAATGTAACTAATATTTCTTATTAGTTAGCATTAAGTCTGCCAATTGTAATAGTTTTTTTGGAAAAAAAATTATAAATAAATAAATAAATACACAAGAGATTGTGATCCCTTACACAGGAGATCAGCTCGCTCGTTTGCTCTTAACATAAGATGATTTACTTGATTTTAGTGAAACAGTCATTTAACGTGTATGTTATAATAATTATCGATACTAAGTTATTGTATTAGAAAATTTGAGAATATTTTTATCACTTGATGTGAATATAAATTTATTTTATTCTATGCATTACTTTTATTTAGAGCCCGAAATATTTAGCCAAAATTTTAAAACTTTACCACACAACACAACAGCAGCTAGTAAAATTT
This sequence comes from Napeogenes sylphis, assembly GCA_959347405.1. NCBI lineage: Eukaryota > Metazoa > Arthropoda > Insecta > Lepidoptera > Nymphalidae > Napeogenes > Napeogenes sylphis. The sequence continues at coordinate 18,710,160 of OY365788.1, read as the reverse complement.
AGCATTTTTCCTTCTTTACTTTTGCAAACAGTATAAAGAAGAACAAATCACCAAATCATAATAAAACAATTTAAATCATAACGGTTATTTTTTTAAGAAATCTGGAAAATTCCTGACCAAGCAGCAGTTTTTAAAGAGATTTTTTTTGAAGAAACTATAAACACGAGGATTGCATCTTGCATTTTTTTGAAAGTTTTATAACTTTATTTTTTTTTATAATTTATAGAATATGTTGTTAATTCTTGATGGATCTGCATTTTTAATTACGAACACAATTTTTACTTGTACAAAAATCCACTATATTTAGATATGCGATACAATTTTAATTTAAATGTAATTTTTTTTTTTAATTTAAAGGTGCTTTTTTGACCTACTAAGAAAAAGAAATCATATTTAGACTATATTTAATAAGACTAAGAATAAAACTATAAATAAATATGACTTTGCAATTCTACTAAATGTAATTCTTATTTTTTAATAAAATATATCTTAAAACATAACGAGTCAAAATTGTAGGGGGATTATGCTTCACGGTAAATCATAGTGGTAAGCCCTCTGGAAAATTCTATTCAATTTGGATAAATTCGCATATTAATTAGTTTTAATCTGTACTCGTCTGACTCAACTTATTAATTATATTAAAGAATGCTCTTCTGCTCACACGAACAAGTCATATTAATTTAATATTGCTAGAAATTGAAGTAGTAAAATACTAAAATAATAATAATATTTACATATCAGGTTAATATGTATATTTATTATAAGATTGTAAAGTACATTAGTACGATATTAGGAATTACTTTAATGTCGATAATCGTGATCTGTTAATAAGATTTGCAATTACTACCAAATATTAAAATATTAGACAGTCTTCGTATATCGAGCGAATCTGTAGGTAATTACATACTCCTTGCCGCTAAAGATTTACGCCCTATTTCAATATCTTCTTTATTCCTTTTCCTTAGAGGTAATTATGTAAGTCAATAATTTTAAAATTTCTTAAAGATAAAATAATACGATTAAATAAAAATTCCTTAAATTGATTAATGAAATAAATCAAATGACGACGATAGAACAAAAAATATCCTCGGATGTCCTCGGATGAAAAGTTTCACGAAAAAGAAAGAAATGGCTTCCAATTAAAGTAATACTTTTTTGCGCAAAAAAATTTACCTCAAAATATTATGATAACATAATTGTTGAGTAAAGTAAGTATGTATTAAGTTTTAATTTATTCTTCTTACATATCATAAGAGCATGATATAATGTCTAGACGGCTTTAAGAAATAATAAAACGTGAGTATTTGCTGAAGTATTATATTTTTAATTTAAATCTGTTTTAGGTGAAATGTTGAATACTTTAAACAAATAACAAACAGATCTTACACAAATATCTGATGATACTGTAAATATAGAACAATGTGTTATGTCGAGTTTCCTTGAAAAGGCTCCAAGTAATTGCCCTAGATTTAATTCTCTATAAATTACTCGTGAATAATTGGATACAAGATGTTATGCAGTATCTCCAACCATTAGAACGATGCACTCTTAGTATGTAACAATCAAAATCATCTGTTACGACGTTTACTATTGAATATTTTTTTTACTACAATTTTTGAAATTTTGGGAGATTTCACTTTTAATTAAAAATTTAAATATTATCCTACCTGATTGTTATTGCGATTTATTATGTATATATCTTTTCAACTTAACAAGCGCATATAGTTATGAAGGTTGAACCGCTATATCTTTAAGACAGAACGGGCACGTCTTACCTCCATCCAACGTCAGCGCTATAGACAATCACAACCACCCGGCTACCTTTCCTTCAGAAAGTTTCAGGAATTGTAAGGCACGCTATCTTCCGGTACACTCACGTACACTTGCGACTTCACTCACTAGGAACATCAGAGAATGTAACTCATCTCTAGATTTAGATTTAAGCTATTATCCAACCTTTTACTATAAACTATTTAATAATTATTTTATTTCATTAATTCTCAAGTGATCAAAACCATTTTTTTAAAGGTTATTATAATGTTATAATTAATACAAATTAATGGTCAAAATAAGATTACCTGCTAACCTAAATGTGTTAACTTTTAGTTTTATAGGTACTTACAACATTTTTACTATAATGTAAAAAATAATTTATTCCTAATACTTACTTATTTCTTTACATTATTTATTGTAACTACATAAGCAAAATACATATCAAAGTTACAAATACAAATTATAAAAAATAAACATATAGGAAATGCAAAGGGCGGTCTTATCGCTAAAAGAAAATTTCTTTCAGACAAACATAATGTTAGGAATTTAATTATATATTTATACTTTACAATAGGTATTCATATTATGTAACTGTAACTTTTACTTTTCATTAACACAAAAACTTGTTAAAAAACATGAAATAAAACAACAAAAAGATGTTTTCATCTTGACTGTTTCTAAACTAAAGAAAAGCATACAACGCCAAATTAATTTACGTACGAAAGACTAAATTAAATATATTATATACATACATAAATTAAAATTTTAATTAATTAAGCAATCCGTGAAAACACACAACGTATTAAGAATACTCACAATAAATGACAACATTTAACACTAATGAGAAAGCACCATATTATTTTTCTCCTTAAATTCTGATTAAGATATTAACGGATACAAATGATTAAAGGTTTTATATTTAGTCTTACAAACGATTTTTGTTTTAATTTCGTTTAAACGAAATTAAAACAGATAATGGTTTATTGTCTGGTTTGACCGACTGCAAAAAAAATGTGGTAATTTACGATAAAATTTCAACATGATTTATGAGTCCGTCTCTCTTCTTTAAAAATAAAAAATCTTTTTCGCCACTCCATAAGAATTTTTTTTATAAGGAAATAATTAAAATCTTAATGGTAACCCTTGATAACCCATGGAATACAAAAATCTGCTTAATCATATTAATAATTTAGTAATAAATTAAATTATGTTGATTAAGTAATTATATATTTGTCTCGTCATTTTATTTTTATAGAATAGCTTACAAGAACTTATTTTGAATAAAGTTGTCGGACATATTGTAGTCAATAAGACATTGTCTTTGTTTATTGTTGTTCTTAGCAAACAGCTGGTTCTTGGCATTCACTTTGAAAGTGATATTATGTTTGTATGATATAGCCCCATACATACAATTGTTACCTAACTAATACAGAACTGATGTATAGATCATTGTACCTATATTATTCTCTATAAATAGTTACAAGCTGAACTAGTTTGAAGTCCATGGACATAATTAATTTAATCTTACTTGAAGGCATCTTGTTTGAAGTTTTTTAATTATTTTATAATATTGTATACGCAGATGTTATTCGGATTAACGATAATTTTAAACACATGGAGAGAAACAGTGTATAAATAACTTTCTTTAAGTTTCTTAACAAATAGATATATGTTTATTGGTAAAATTGTTAAAAGAAAATCCGTACAGAGATGGATTTCGACCGGGAGTAGAAGGCGGCCAGTTTTCAATTGTGATGAAGTCTGAAACGTTAGTTCTCAATCACGCCAGGAATGCTCGAGCTTTATAACTCTGTGTGGAATATTTCTGAAAGGACCATTCATTCATGTTTGGAAAATCGTATATTGTATACACTTGTGCCGGTCTTCTAAAACTTTTTTTTACAATAATTCGGCATATTTACTTCTTGATAACTTACACGTAAAACATTTTGCAAATAAATCATATTAGTTATTATTAGGCTGCTAGTGACTGATAATCTGCCACAAAGTCTATAAAAATTTAAAGAAGTCAAAAATATACTTATTGGAAGTTTTTTATATTTACCAATGACAAAATATTACTGTTATTTCATCTATACATGACATACATACATCTTGACATCTTATTCATTATTAGACTTTTAACTATCTTAGTATAATGAAGTAATTGCAATTTAAACTGACTTTTCATTTTTGAATTGCCTAATTTGAAACGTGAAATTATTACAGTAAAAGCTGGTTAAACTTTTCGTTATTTGCCTAATAAATTTAATTTCCATACTTAATAGGCTAACAATGCGAGGTAAGTACTAACAATATTTACCGCGTTAGGTTAATTAAATTATTATTTCATTTTAGAGGTAATTAGATACTAAATGTCAGAATTACTAACTCATTATCTAAATTACTTAATTCGTTAAAAAATATAATATTCGTATGCATAGTTTTAAATCTAGATAGTATTCTGATCTGACAACTTTAATTAGATGTTTATAATAATAATATAATTATATCTATTGACAATAAGCAATTAGGCTATATGTTTTGCTATGCTATGCTTAAAAATTATTAAGTTTAAGGTATTTTGTTTTACATTTAAGTTAGTTATTAGTGATTCTCATTTAATAAAAGAAAATGAGATATAATTAAATGGTATATATATATATATATATATATATATATATATACATACCATTTAATTATATATATATATATATATATATATATATATATATATATATATATATATATATATATATATAACCTTATAATTGTTCTCATTTAGTATGATTCTCAAGAAAGTATGAAGTATTAAAAACTAAAACAATATAAAGTAAATATTGATTACTCATTCTCATATTGAATGTCAATTTAAAAAAACAGATATTTTTTTATAATAATTTCCTATACTAATATTAGAAGGTATATATACCTTGCTTATAAATTAATACATATAACAATAATTGATTTATAGAAGAATAAAAAATTGTTTTCATGTAATTGGTCATTATAAGTTTCTATGACTGCCTGCGAGGAATTAATTATTTATTTTAAGTCTTTATTAGAGTCCGACCAAAAATAAACGCAGCTTTATACACAAATCATCTAAATGATTATTTTGTATTTAAGTACTAAGTATCGTTCAAATTTATTTTCTGTCCATTTTTCTAATGTTGTAAATGTAAATTAAATTTCTTCGTCATATTTTTCTGAGCTGAATAAAGCTCTGTTGTAAATGGAAAATTTATTTGTAGCGTGAGTAGAATTGAAGGCAGGAAAACGAGAAGGCCAATGAAATAAGCACATTCAAAGAAATGTAAATAGAAGCAGTCGAAGTCAAATCGCACATATCAGAAGTTTACACGAGCTTGCGTTTAGAGTAAATATATATGTGAAAGAAGATACATTGGAAAAGGGAATTACTTGACCGGTGAATCAGCTTTCTGAAGTAGAATATTCAATGTTAGCGAGGAACTAGTTTATATTTGTAAATTGCTTCAAATGTAAAATGCCTTCTCTAAAATAGCCTTTTGGATTTATTCACCTTTAGGACTATATATTCCAATAAAATAAATTGCAATACTTTTTGAACTAAAATAAATAAATAGTAACTGCAATTTATGTGAAGAAATCATGATGTAAGCACTTATCGACAAACATTGTATTAAAGTTATTTGAAAATATTAAAAAGAGAATTCTTAGAAAGAAAATATTTAGCTAGTTTGGTATCAAAAACTTGGTCAGAATTGATTTTTCAGGGTCAATTAATCTGTCAGGTGATGTACTCTTGGTATGTTAGAATGTAGCTCTATTAACAAATATAAAAACCTTGTTGAAAAATCATATAATAATACCAAAACCAATACATTTAAATTATATTTTTGTCAAACAACAAAGCAATGAATATAAAATAAACATTCAAACAAATTATTTATTAAATTAGAAACATATTTTTTTCCGATATCTGAACCACTTTAAATGGCAAAAAAAGTAAAATGGCAAAAAAATAGTTAAAAGACAACTGTTAGATATTTGAATAATTTGTTAAGTAAATAGCTAATTATATATATATATATGTTAAAAGCTTTTTGCAGCTTGATTGAAATAAATATATATATATATATATATTTAAAAATAGAAGAAATGTTGTTAGGATTGATGTAGAGAGGCTGAATGCAGGTGGTCAACAAATTAAAAATAACGCCGTATTTATTTTGGTGATCTTAGGGGTGTTAAGAATCAAGAACATCTGAATCTAAATACTTCTACTTCTAGTAAATATCTTGATTGTAATATTATGATAATCAAAAGCAACATTTTTTTCTTCGGTCTTTTGTAACAAATTGAATAGTTACTTCAATGATCACTGTATTCATCAAAAAATATATAATTATTATATATCTCTAGCACTCCAAGTTAATCGATCGATATTTTATAATTTGAATTATATTTATACCCATCAAATCCTGTTTGGGTAAAAATAATATAGTTTAAATATTTAATAGTTAATTAGTTAGTTTAATAGTTAAAAGTTTAATATTTTATAGTTTAATATAAAAGAAATATCTTGGTTTTGGATCGAGATCGAGTATGTTCTACTTATTAAATCAAAACCTTATCAATAAAATATCACATTTTCAAAACATATGGAAAAAATATTTACACATACTTAATAAATAATCTAAAGATTGTTTATAAAATATATTTAAATAAAAGTCTAACCAAACCATTTTATTTACAAAGCAATTGTGTTTGTCATATTGGCAAAAATATTTAAAATGTCCATTTATTCATCCTATCTTTCAACCGCAGTATCGAAAATTGTAAAACATGAATCTCCCGTTGTCGTTTTATATACTTACAATTTTATTAATATCCTAGATTTTTATCAAGATATCTAGATCTTGTTTATATTTTCCATATAATAAATTACCAGAAAAAAATAAAAACTATGTAACGTAGACGGTAGTAGAGTAGAGTAGTAATACAGTAGAGAGTAAGATAGACTAAGGAAATAATTTTTGTTTTTAGATATTATTAATAAGACACTAATTATCACAAACATAATATATATAACAAATATATCATGAATAATAGAAGAGTGCATATTAGAAGAATGACATGCTCGACGATATTAATGTAGTAAAGTTATGAGCTAAATGCATATACTAATTTAACATATTAAAAATAAAAAGACACAAGGAATCCTTTATACGTTATTCCATATATTGTTAAAATTATACAATCAAAGTACACCTTAATAATAATAAAAGCATTCAACAAGCAATTTATATCAAATGATTCTCCAAGAAACCAAATAGGTATATTATTATTAGTATTGGGAGCTTTATTTTTATTTGGACGGTCCTTTATTGTCACGCTATTACAAATAAATAAGAATAGTTATTCTTTAGAAATAAGTGGAACCAAGAAAAAATATACAATTTCTTTATCTAAATTATTTGCCTTTTTTGATTTTGTTTTTAGTGTATTTAGAATCATTGTCTGTTTCTTGTTTGAAAAATAAATAATATTAGCTTGGTATCGCGACTTTACATGCGAAAATAAACCAGATTAATAATTAAACAACCTAAATAACCTTCAACAAAATTTCTGAAAAAGTATTGATTGTTAATGTAGAGTAAGTAAGTAAATAATATATACCATGTCATTTTACTGTAAACGGGATTTAATCGCGTACTATTTTAATCGAAATAGACTCGTGACCATGGTTAAGGTAAATACTTAGATTAAAATAGTAAGCGATTAAATCTCGCTTACAGTATAAACCATGAATGTAAATCGTGGAAGTTTAAAAAACAATATATACCATTTTCTCAAAGTTTTATTAATTACTACTTAAGTGAAAAAAAAGTATTTAAAACAAAATATAATTTTCAAATTTAAAACAATAATTCAAACAGAAATGATTGCAGACTATTTTAGGATGTTCCTACTCCTTAGTATGTCTAGTCTATGCTAAATATATGAGATACTATTTGCAATGTATTAATTTAATTAAATCTGTCTATGAGCCTTAATAAACGCAATTATTAAAAAAAAATACTATTTTTTTTTAACATATATTTATTTAAAAGACTTAAACATTTGATACACATTTGAGAAATTAACTTTATCATTTTATTCAAGCGTTGTGTATGTGTGTGTTGTCATCAACATTTTGTTATCAGGTTCTATGGGTCCTTTTGTGCCTTCCTGTAGGTCCCCTAGAAAATAAAGATAGACGTTTTGTCCTTTCGAACAGAAACGATATCAGATATGTAACGATATATGATATGATATGATATATTTTTTCCTAAATAATAAAAGGAAAAAAATTTATTACATTATATATATTTTTTATTTTAAATATTATTATTTTTTTTAAATCAGAATATAAATATGTATCTGAAGACACTAACATGTTGCTAGTGTCTTTGAGTTTTTTTTAATTCTTAGACAAATGTGAAACGACTCATATGGCGTTTTTATTTTACTTGGTCTTTAAGGATCATAGTGTAAGAAATAATAAGTGTTATTGATGTGAAATAATTGAATTGGACGATGTGTACCTATTATATTGAAAAAAATTGTTGTACAACATACTTATATTGTTGAAGTCGTCATTTACGACCTAACCTAACACAATGACGCTGATTTGTAGGAAGAAATATAGTTCAATTCAATATAGTCAATTTCGAAGTGGGCAGAATACTTTGGCCCTTAAATAAATCTCCTGAAATCACAGGTAATAATAATCGTAGCTAGTAAGTATTTTGTATCTGTACAACAGCAAACACAACTGCCTGACATCTTATTTGATGGTACTCCTATCCCTTTTTCATCTACTGTTCGAAATATAGGCATGACTTTAAATAAATAGGCTTTCCTGGACACCTCAAGTTGTAAAGTTTTTTTTTTCTCTTTTCATTCTCTTAAAAACCAAGGCTAGGCTGGCTAAGTCACTCATTTTGCCGTTAATGGACTATTGTGATGTGGTATATCTTGACTCATCAGAAGAGTAAGTGTGCAAGCTAAAACGTTTCCAAAATATAGCAATTAGATTCGTGTTTGGTTTAAGTAAATTTGACCATATTACGGAATCACGTAAGAAGTAAAATTACCTCCGATGAAATTACGAAGACACTTGCACACATTTACTTTGCTTGGTAATATCCTCTTTAAATAACCCTATGACACTCACTTATTTAAAAGAGCGTTTTAAATTTTAAGTTTTCAACTTAAAAAGCCGGCATTAGTGACAATCGCTTGAGATAAACTGCTAATTTGAGACTTACTTTTCCAACCTGCAATTCCCATTGTTATGCCAAGTCATATACTGCTCTTGCAGTAAGACTATGAAATGATCTGCCCACTGACATACGAAAATCACCAGCAAATATGTGACCACAGTACTACACACACCACCGGATTTGTGCTTTGTATAAAACAAAAAGTCCTAGTGTAAAGTACTGCCGGACCTTCGCAAGAACGGGAAGTTTTGCTACTGCTGATCTTGCTCTGAACACAATGAACCGACCAAAGTTTAGGTTCGAGGAAATCTCTAAGCTTAACAACTGAAGCCGGTCACTGTATTCCAAGGATACATTCTGGAAAGTAGGAGCCAAGGTGAAAGGGCTCCTTTTGGCGGTTAAGAGACACGTCTGCGTTTTGGTGGCGTTGAATTTGACAAGATTGGCATTGCTCCATGCGGAAACTGCCTGAAGTTTGTCAATCAAACGCTGCACCATGGCTTCTTTTTCAGCCTGTACTTGATCTCTACTTGTCCGAGTACTAGGCACATATCTTTCTACAGCTGTGGTGTCGTCTGCATACCCATAGATAGCGGGCTTCAACAGATTTAGTTTGTGTAATGTTTTACCTTGTTATGTTATTTTCTATTTCTTAAGTTTTTTATAGCTATTCAAGGGTTGACTGTAAGAGATCTCTTCAAGGGATAAGTCTGCCCTTGTATACTTTTATTATTTTTTTCTACCTTATATTGTAATTTACCTTGTGTTATTGTGTACAATAAAGAGTTTAAGCAAACAAACATACAAACAAACAATAGTTCAGATAATAATTGTTATATATAGTATTAAAAAATTTATGGAAGAGAAAAAATATTTAAAATAATTAATTCTAAATTTATCATTGTTAACACAGATTTTTTTTCAGCAATACTAAAACCTAAATCAATGAAGGTATTAATTAACCTTCATATAAAACCAGCCCATAATGTTATAAAAAATAAATAAAAAATCTTATCAAAAATCACATTAAAACTTTTTTATTTTAAAAAATATTGTTTTATTATTATTGTACATTGATAAATAAATAAGTAGGTATAGCTGACACGTCTGTGAGATTTGATTTCAAAAATATATTTTAAGTTAAGTCTGTCTATTATTATAATGGCATGCGATTATATCAGATTGGTTCATTTATTTTATGAACTTCACGTACGCGGGCAAGAAATAGCTTTATCCCTATATACCATATTTGAATAGAAGCTATAATATTGCTAGAGATCGTGACCACTTACTGAAGTGACGGCAGACTCGTTTGCTCGCACCGTATAAAAAATTACGCGCTACCAGACAGATTGTGCCCTTATACCTACATATTAATTTTAGAGCGACTCCATCTCTTGATAAAAAGTATAAAACTTTATATCATTTGTTAAACTTTCCAATATTCTAAAAAAAAATCTAACAACATTCTATTACGTAACAGTAAAATATTTTTCTGATTTGACGTATTTATAAAGTTATTCCATCTTTCTATAGTGTTTACTCATATCCAGAAATATTTAAGCAATTTCCAAATAGCTACTGGTAGAATTTGGCTTTCCTTTTTACTCTCGCAAAGAGTTGAAACACTCTCAAAAACATCACGAATATTCTTAGCTAAAGAGCAAAAGACACTTTATAAAGAACACTCCCTTGAATAATTTACAAACATAAGAATTGCATCTTGCTTTTTGCCCTGGATTATATTCATTTTAAAATGGTACTTTTGAGAAACTTTAAGCACGAAGCGCTATTTAGAAACCTAATTTTAACAAATGCATAAACATTATCTTCATAATAATAAAATACAAATTTCACAATAACTAAAATAACTGACAAATATTATAAAGTGACATAAATTAAATGTGTCATACAGCTAAAAAAAATGAGAAAGATTTTTTATTTTAATTAAAAATAATTATATATTTTTGTTAATGTTTTAGTTATTTTATTTATTTGCAACACCGGTGATAAAACTCAGGAATTAATTACTTACCAACATTACAAAAGCTCCTTACAGATATATTTTCAAAATTTCATTTTTTTCATTTAACATTTATTTTTTTATTTACCACTTATTTAGTTTGTTTTTAATTTTTTTATTGTGGTTTTTTATGAAGCTTTATATGTTTCCTGGTTATTTGAGGGCTTGCAGGAAGAGAACGTTTGTGGCATTATGCTCGTATTTGAATGATGACTGAAAAACAATTATAAATACATATCACAATGCAAACAATAACACTTACAAAAAAAATTGCCTGTAGAATTACTGAAGCATTGCCCAACATCTGGTTACATGATGTACAAGGATGAAATCTTTGTACATGTTGATGGATTGGCAATGGGTTCCCCGGTCTCCCCCGTTGTTGCCGATATCTATATGGAGTACTTTTAGGCGAGGGCCATGTCCTCTGAACCAGCTATACCGAAGATCTTTAAACGGTACTTAGATGACACCTTCACTATACTACGTATTAAAACGTTCCCTGCGACTTCATATTTAAAAAACTTTCAGCTGGTGATTTAGGGATCTAAAAGACCTCGAAACTAATTTATCCCCGGGTGCGTTAGGGACCTAATCAGTCCCCTAAAAGTACAATTCTGGGTCAAAGATAGTCTACTGTTCTATATTTTGCTGGGTTCGCACGCAGTTATGACATAAGAATAAGCTACAAATACAAATCAAAAATTAGACATCGATTGTATCTCGTTCCGCAACCAGGGATAGAGCAATATGTGAAGGGACTAGTGATGGGAATAAAATAAAATGTCATTTGTCGAACTACGGAAAATGTTTGTCATTAAAGCAAGCACATCGACTTTTCGCATTGTGAACAAATCATAATGATTTTTTTTTTAATTTTATTTATTATATATGACACACTTAACAGTTTGCGGCCAATATGGTATAAGATATTCTGCACAATAATAATAGATCTAGCCGCTCGCCAAAAAATGCTTTTTTAGAAGCTTCAGAGCTGTTTACCGTGCGTCGTAATTTGTCATAACAACCCACGCAACGTCTTTTTTTTTTCCTTGTTGGAAAGCATGATCAGCACATTTTCCTTCAGGAAATTATTTTTTATTTCACTAGATAATGCCGCGGTATTAACCGGCGATAATTTTTCTTTCTTAGATTGCTCACCAAAATTAATTGACTTTTTACACTTTTTTTTTTCCATGTAACTCATTGTTTTTAACAATAATCAAAACAATTTAAAAATATAAACACATCGATATATTTACGCGAGTGCTATTTTCGAAACGTAAGCGCGTCCCCTCACATCGATATTTGAACAACACTAAAACGAGACACGCAGCGCCCGCGCCGCCTACCCACCCTATCTTGCGTCTACGAGGCGTATGATTCCACGAGTAATAAAATACCCCCTAACGCATGTAATGAAAAAAAAATATAGTACTGTGCGTTGGGGACCTATTTTTTTTATTATGTCTATGAACTCACCTTCAAGTACAAGTACCTTCAGGATACATATGTGGATATTTGTCTTGCTCATACATAAAGAACTTTACAAGTTAGAGCCCCCCGCATGGAGTGAAACAACCACATTTCAGTCCACGCACAATACGAAAGTCCCACAAGAGATCTAATAGACCTCGTAATGCAGCGAATGTGTTAATCAAACATCTGCATTTCTTTTTTAGAACACCTTAATTCCATTAACAATAAAATACAATTTACTGTGGAAGTGCAATAAAATAATACTTTAGCTTTCTTTTATATTCTTACCATCAAGAATCCTGACAATACATTAGGACACACTGTTTATAGGAAATCCATACATATAAGTACATATAGGTACCTCATTGGTAAATCACACAACTACCCTAGCCAGTTAGCTACCATTGGCCAATCTTTGTTTCAGAGAGCACAACACATCTATGACAAGCTGCAGCATGTCAAGCATGCCTTGTTAAACAAACACCTGCCCGTACCTCGCCAGTGTCGCAGAAACCATATCAAGCCACCAACAGTTGAGCGTCACCAGGCCCTACTACCATATGTGAAAGGACTTAATGACAGAATCGGCAACATCTCAAAAAAACGATTTCTATTAGAACTATCTACAAACTTCAAAAGAAAGTAAGCCAATTCTTGAGTCCTATCAAATGTAATATTCTTTTGCAATGTGCTGGAGTATATAAACTTGACTGCGATTGTTTCTTGTCATATATCGGTCAAATAAAGAGAAGCTTCGATAAAAGAGTTAGGGAACACATCTTGGATATCAAACATAGGCGTACATCGAAGTCAGCAGTTTGTGAACATGCCATAGACAAACCCAATCATTATATAAACCTAAAATCCTCGCCAAAGGACAACATTACATTCCAAGAATAGTTCGTGAGGCTATTGAAATAAAAAAACATCTTAATTTTAATAGAGAAGATGGTTGGGGATTATTTAACACCTGGGCCCTACTTTTGAAAAATATAAAATCCCAAGTCTGTGACCGCACTGTAAGACCTCAAAATACTGTTAGTGCGTTTTGGGAGAATCCTGAACTGTACGCCTGGAAACTTAAAAATCGTTGGAGGTAGATGACTAATTAACTGACTTACTGACAGACATCTCCATTTCGTCTTACCGTGAACACGATTGCTGCAAAGCATTCGAAACATCGGGTAAAATTTAAAATGTTAATTTAAAATTTAATTAATTATACGCGAGTTAAATTCGTAAAAATAGTTTTATTTCACTGTGGAGTAGTCTTAGAAAGTACTATGAAAGATTAGTCTAAGAAAATACTATGAAAGCTTATTGTTTGTATAGCATTATTTTTTCTGGATATTTAAAAATATATATGTAAATCACAAAAAAATCTTTGTTATTATAAATATTATATGGAAAATAATTGTACCCTCAAAATATGTGTACCTACATGTGCCTATGTAGACCTTAAATCATTCATAAAATACCTATTCAGATGTTAAAAGCTATAGCAAACTTTAATTTACAAACTATTCAACCTTCTGAGAAAATAATATTTTTTTAATACGCTGTTATTTGCTCCACGTGTATGTTTGCTTGGTTTGTTTGTTTGTTTGTTTATTATAAATTTAGTATAACAGAAATCTGCAAATTCATACGAGAGTTCAGTAGTGACTAAAAATTTAAAACCGTTTATTCTGTTTAACACCTAAATTTTATTTCGGATTATTATTATTAATAAAACGGTTAAATAAACTAAATTGTAAATATAATTTTAAATTGAGGTACACCGCAAGCTAAGCTCACTTTATCTCATGTAGCTTCTGTATCTTTCCCGACTTCAGTTCACATCGAAGCTGATTATCTTTCATCTTAGTTCTCGGCGTACTTGCTTGTATCTACAAAACTTTGGTTTAGATCTATACTACGATCCCAAGTTAACTAAGTCAACTATGTCGTAAATCTTCCACCTATCCTCGCCTCGGTTTGATATTCTTATTTTAAATTAAAATTAATTAAGTAATTTATCTTGTTTAATTATTAGTAAATTAAAATAGTTTTTTTAATAATTTTACACATGGATATTTTTCCCACTAATATAACAAAGCTAGTTATCACATCTTATAGTTCTCGTTATCTTATAACTTAGCTAGCCTATCTCGAACTAGTTCATTGTAAGTAAAGTTAATAAAGCATAACTTTGCTAAAATTGTTTCTGATGTGGTTTAAGGTATACACCTAGGTGTAATCGAGATCATTTTTATCGTTTGCGGTGTGTGCTTTGTTGTTTTTGCAACGTAGAAAAGCAAAATTTTAAATATCTTATGCGGTATGTACTGATGACGATGTCTCAAAGCTCATTTAATTATTTTTTTATACTTATTTTTTTTCATTCATTGAGTATATAATTATATGAATGCAGCGATTGTTTAGTTCATCATTAATATTATACTGGGCCGATAAAGACGATCACAAATAGAAAGCTTAATTCACCGAGGCGGACAGTGATACGGTAGCTCAGTTGGTAGAGCGACGGGAGTATATCCCATATTTATATATGGGATATAGTATATAGGAAGTGGATTCCAAGAGATATATATATATATATATGTATAATCAGTACTACTCAAAGGAACGATTGCAGTGCAAGAGTGAATAAAAGGAAACCAAGAGTTTATACTGCAAAAATAAATAAAATCAAGAAGAAGTTTACTACTACGGCTTACCCTTAATCTTCTCGTTTGGTGTACGATAGGTCTGACGTCAAGATAATTCAGCGTTACGCCTTTATATAAAAGAACCGGTTTACAAAAAAA
Source organism: Napeogenes sylphis (assembly GCA_959347405.1). Classification (NCBI taxonomy): domain Eukaryota; kingdom Metazoa; phylum Arthropoda; class Insecta; order Lepidoptera; family Nymphalidae; genus Napeogenes; species Napeogenes sylphis. The sequence continues at coordinate 18,694,825 of OY365788.1, read as the reverse complement.
CAACGATTTATTTATAAAGTAGTTGGAGTACGGCTTATAAAGTATTCGGAGCACGTTTTAGTAAGATTAATTTTAAAAACATCAATACCTCGAAAAGAAAAAGTTTGAAACCAAAAATTCATGATACAATCTCTAAAATCTCTAAAGAGCAAAGTTTAAGGAAGTAAGAGTACAGCTGTTGAGAGTTTATTGAATGGTGGAGAAATAAAATAACATAACTTTTATGGTATTTTTTGAGATAACTTTTTGGTATTTTTTTGAGATAGCCCCGTTGGTCGAGTGGTTAGCGCAGACGCCTAACGTGTCTCGGCGCAACGGGGCTCGGGTTCGATTTCCAGCAGAGACAGACATTTATGTGATGAGCATAGATGTCTGTGTTTCTGGGTTTGGTCGTTTATTAAATATATTCTCAGTATTTATATGTGTATTTCTATGTATTTATATCGTGTTCTAACACACTTAACAGAAGCAAATAATTTGCTTACTTAGGGGTTAGATCAATGTGTGTAATTTTTCCAGATATTATTATTATTATTATACACTTAGCTTTAACTGCACACAAAACAAATTTTGTAACTTTTGTTAATTGTTCATATTTGTACGACGAGCACTCGGCATATGTTGGAATGTTTCAAACTGTAAATTGCACTATCAATTATTAAGTGAAAATTTTACTAGGTCATATTGAGGGTGCATACGTTTTTGTTAGTAATAATCAAATTAGATTGTGATGTATGGTTTTGTTTTTTAAATTTGGTGAGTATTAAATTATCTTTGTGTGGATACATCCATTGATTCACTGTATTTATATAACTTAAGAAAATGAATGAGTTAATTGAAATTATTATAGTTGAAATGTCATCCCATTTCATTTCGAACTCTAGGTAAAAAAGAAAGAAGGTAAAATCAAAAAATCTAAATTAAAAGATTTGATTAAAAGTCAAGAATTTCTGAAAATCATTTACCGATGACTTATATGTTTAATACAAAAATATTTATCCAAAATATAACTTTATTTAGTTATAAAATTAACTTCGAAATTTTTTATTATTTTTTTAGAATTTATAGTTAAAACAAAAACCATTTTTTATAAAACGGTAAAGCTCCTGGTTTTGTAAAAGTTAAAATTCTTTTTCTATTATATCTTTCACGTTGAATAAAAGATGCTCCTGCTGTTACATTTATAAATCAAAATAAACTAGAAACTTATGTGTCATATTTAATAAAGATTTTTTTAAATAGGCTTATAAATAATACATTAATTTTATTCTATATTTATTTTAATACATGCATTAAAAGCTTTTAGTTTTAATGTGTTTTAAAACATTTTAAACGAAGTATATATTTTTAAAAGATGAATGGTAGTGCCTTCAGAGATTAATAGTTCTTAATTTTTTTTCAAGAGCTTTTTGAGGCGTTTTAAATATTCGAGACCATCGAGTTGAAAAAGGATTGATTAGTGAGAGCCTCACAGCCCCCCCAAACGGGACCGCTGGTTCACGCAACTCTAATAATTGTATACCTACTAAGTAATTTTAAGATAATTGATTACCTACATTTAATAAAAGAATTGTTATATTGTGTCTATGTGGTTTAATTGCCTGAGACCTACGCCTCGAATCCTGTACCAGAAGACTCCATCAAGAACGAGCAAGCCACTAATATACCTCTACCTCCGACAAATACATTTTTGAAATTTTAACCAGCTACAGTTAACGTGGCATAAAAGATTTTAGTGAAGGAAAAAGTATATGATCATTCCGATGAGACTTTACCCACTCTTCATCATTTCATTAAAAGTTATACACAACTTATAACATGATATTACTGCTATATAAGCTCCAATTTTTTTTAAAAAGGTATATAAATATTATTTTATCAGATATAAGAAATTGTCTCATAAATTGCATAAAACATTACTTGGTTGTGATAATAATAGGAAAACAGAAAAGCTTTACAAACGTTCTGAAACTTTGAGTCACAAAATATGTTTTCAAAGTGGAGACCGAGTTTCTCTAATGTCAAAAACAACAATAGTCTTTTATGGGAAAGACATTTAGTTTAGAAAATCAAAGAGAAATAACTCGTGTTGCCACTGAGATCGTAAATTATTTCGCATGAAGTTTTGTGGTGTACCATAATGAATTGCTTTTAGTTAAAGCCAATTTTTTTTATAACATTACTTTGTAAATGTAATAATATACATTTAATATTTTGTCATGAATTCTAATGATAACTATATCATTCTTTCCCTTACATTTATGAAGTGAAAACAGAGAGAAAAATAATAACTAAAGAAAAAATAAATACATCCTAAAGAATTTTACAAAATATTACGAACTCTACACTCACCATATGCCCGCTTAAGGCTAATGTCCACTTTGGACACCCTTCCCCTATATTTTATACAATTTGGAAAATTTATACCAAATCAAAACATGTATTTTAAGTAATAATCATAGTAAACAAATTTGGACTAAAAAACAATTTCTTTTGTTTGTAAAGTCTTATTCAAATCTGGTACACAATTTTTAAGATTGGACTCAACAGACCAGAACACAATTTATTAACCTATTATTTTTGCATTCATAACATAATTAATAATAAATAATAATTAGTACACCCTTGAAAATAATAATGATTAATAACTATTTTACGTCTAATTTTATCCTTACACGTTTATTTAAAGAGTCTTTCTAACAGTCTACATTTCTCAAAATTACATTTCAAACTCTACATTTCGAAAATATATTGATCTTCTAAAAGGGTTAGGTCCTATTGGTTCAAAAGTTGCACTAATGAGATTTTATTCCATGTATATGTACATAGGCATTTTCTGTATACTTTAAGTTAAGTATTATCTATACTACGCTAAATAAGTTATCTATTCAACTGTTTTAAAAACGAGTCGTATGGAACTGCTAAAGTAGCTAAATTAAAAATAATTGTCCGTTCCGTCACGTTTCTGCTCTTGAAAAAAATTGGATACAATGTCAATATTTATTTCATTTACTGAATGAATGATTCTAAGAGTTTTATATTATACAAACGACTTCAAAATGGCTTTTAAAACTATTTACATTAGCGACGTTTATTGTTTAAATATGAAGTAGTTTAAGTATGTTCTTTCCAAAGTTTGATATATTTGAATTCTCTAACATTGATATAAAAATATCCTTGTCGGATATTATTTTTTTTTCCTATGTACGTAATGTTTACGTTTTTAAGGCTAAACATTAAAACTATATTATGTTTCTAGAATAATTTGAACCAATAATTGGTCATTACAGTTAGCATGTTCATATACTGATTGTGATTAAAATGTTAAGCATAATTTGAATTGTTAAATAGGTATTCTTTAAACAATTAAATGTAACAATTCTTAATAAGTATGTAATAATACAAAGTAGTAATGATGATGATAATGACATATGTAAAATAGAATGGAAATTTTTATTTAATGGCAATTAAAAATGGAAGCATTTCGTACATAAGAAATTAACAATTTATATATTAATTTACCCAATCTTCCCTATTTAAAAAAGGTATTAATTATATACTACCCTACATGATCGGCTAGAGGGTAATGTACCATGTTAATTTAGATTAAAATGATCGTCTACCACTGAGCATTGACCCCATTTACTTAATTTACCAAATGGCTTGCAATAACTAGGTCATATACACATAAGCGGTTCAAGGCAAACAATATTCATTACAATATCGTTAACATGAGAAGATATTACAATTTTGGCTTTATTGTTTGATATCGTAAATAAAATGGTTATTTTAATTTGAGACATAAAAAAGTAACTGCTGTAAGTAGCCAGGCGAACCTTTGTATAAATAATTGGTGTGAAATATAATAACATTCTTAATTGTATTGTTTTAATAAATATTGTATTATTATTATGAACGACATGTTTATCTAAATATTCGGCAGTCTATATGTTATAGATGTCATCAAAGTTACAATACCGAAATTATTAATTTAAGTTATCGGCATTTATTTTGACTTATAGTTGTATTGGGCTCTGTGTCCTTCCCAGTTTATTTTTTGAAGTCATATGTTTTTTTTTATAATCGAAGTAGGTACAATATATAATATAGTAATATATTATAATTATTAGATATTATGAATTCGAACATATATAATTGAATATATATCTATGATTATAATTTAAATACGTAATAAACAAATATACATTAATAATTGATCTCTTAATAGCAATGTTTCTTAATCTCAGTTGTCCGATCTGTTTAAGTTTCTTGGGACACTTATCACTGAAACAGGATTATAAACTGTTTTCATAATATGGATAAGACCGTCTGGTTCAACTGAATAATTAAATTAAGTAGAGTTTATTCCCAGTAGTTAAAATACATGTGTATATTTTACGTGTATACTATGATGAAGTATCATCATCATTTTATCATCAGTATAATAGTTTATTATAAGGTTATTTAGTTAAGAAAATCTATAAACAAATACGTTAAGAAATAATAGCTTTAATATATATTAAACTTTTTGCACAAGTAAGGACATAACAGGTACATCGACATTCCAGGGCTATTTGATTTAACTAGCAAAGCTATTAACGAAGTAAAGTTATATTTAGAAAAAGTGATTTTTTCTGCATCTTTTGTCTATTTTACAAATTATTACGCGCAACTTTTTGGCGCTTAAAACCCATAATAATTTTGCTCTCATTTTTGAGAGAATTTATTTTCTAACTGCCACAAATTTTAATTTAATGTTTGAGGTAATTTAAACCAGCTTCTTTGTTTGAAGATTTTTTTAATAAAACGGTAAAATTATTTTAATTTTTAATGTTAATTAATATTAAGACAATTCGTCTTTCAGTCAGAGACAAGGATGTGTCGCTTCAAACATTTTGCTTTCTATCACATTAAGAGGCTCAGTAGCTGGAATCATTTAAACTTTTTCATTTTTATTTTTATTTTTCTGTTTGCTTTACTCAGTTTACAAAATGGAAAACTTAAAATGTAGCAATATTTGCAAGTACAAGTTTCACCGTTGCACCAGTGCTGAGAAAAAGACTCGAAGGTTCAATGATGTGTATGGCAAACGTGTTGCAAGAGAAAACAAAATTCCTTTTTGGTTGCAACATTTCCGTCTGGATATTTCGAACTGCAGAATAAGCCCCGTGGATGGTCGGAGACCCAAGTTGCCAAGACCAAGACCATGGAGACCAAGGAAGTATTGTGGAAGCAGATCCTTCAAAAACCACTTCTGAGTTGGCTACATGCTGCGGTGTTAGTGATAAAACTGTTTTAATCCAATTGAAGTAAATTGGGTAGATTAAAAAGCTTGAAAGATGGTTACCTAATGAATTGACTGAAGCAAACCGTTAATTGCGCTTCGGATGCTGTGTTAGATTACTGAACCGGCACAATAATGTACGCATTTTAAATCGAATCATTACCTGTGATGAAAAATGGATTCTCTACGATAATCGGAAGCGCTCATCGCAATGGTTGGATCGTGGTCAGTCAGCCAAATCCTACCCAAAAAATTACCCAAAAAAAAATTCTTTTAAGTGTTTGGTTGATCAGTGCCGGTATTGTTAATTATATTTTCACAAATCTGGCCAGGCTATTACGGCAGATGTCTATTTTCAGAAATTGCAAACCCTGATGGAAAAGCTAGCTGCTAAACTGCGTAGGCTGGTCAATCGCTCCGCACCGCTGCTGCTTCACGACAACGCTGGACCATACAGTGCACAACAGACGGCTACCAAATTAGAAGAGCTTCAATTAGAATGTCTAAGACATCCTCACTCGCATCTTATTAAATGTTTACGTAATTTGGATAACTTCTTGCTAGGGCAAAGATTCAACTCCGATGGGGCAGTTCAAATAGCCTTCAAAGATTTTATTGATTCCCAAACCCTGATTGGTTTTTTTAGTAAAGGAATCAATGAACTACCTATAAGATAGCAAAAGTGCATAGAAAACAATGGTTTATACTTTGTTTTTGTTCCTCCCATGCAAAACGCCTATTTCATTTGTAAAGACCTAATATAAAAGTCCATAAAATGTACTCAATGTATTTACTTGTAATTTGCATCAAGCTTACAATTATATTATATTAAAATTAGTAATAAAAGTCCTTTAATAGATTTGGTTGTAACGGAAATTTTGTGACAATGCGGTATAATCGCATACTTTCTTGCAATTTTATTCTCACAATGATAATGATAAATTCAAATCTATACCATTTGAACAGTTAATGAAAATATTGAATTCAACAAATTATTATTATTAAAATATTATGGAGATAAATCTAAGGAAGAAAATATCGACCTAGTCCCGTAACAATAGGTTTATCAGGACTGCTTCTTCCGTAATTGCTAGACCGGAAATGTACTCATCACTGCATTGTTAGACCGGATGTTTACTCGAGGTATGTCAGATTGTACCTATTGTATCAGATGTAAAATCTTTTTATTAAACAACGAGAAAAACCAGTAAAACAAACAAATAAATAGTATAACAAAATACAATATTTCCTCTACGATATATTAGAATAAAAAATCACAAATAACTAATTGGTAGATAAGTTGTGTGTCCTTTAAGTTTTATATTATTTTCGCATCATATTATATTTATATTATAGTCACAACTAAACTTGATATAAGACCTAGGGTAGCTATAACTTCAGCGTTGTCATCACTTTATGCTTGTACAATGATACTCATTACATAAGAACAATCTGAAAGTTTGATGTCTATTCTGTTTGGTAGTAATTTATGGAGCACTACAAGTTGTAGTCCTTCATTTCACCGTCTACAACCTTTTAAATATAGTATTAATATTGTAAATTTTGTTTTTAGTTCTTTTAAAATTGTTACTAACTCATGCATTCTTACTATATTTTTAAATGACTGAGCTACTCTAGTACTACCAGCTATAATGATGATAAAAAAGGTTTGTTTTTGTCCCCTTGCATAATTATCGAAAGTGCTTTTGCACATTTTTATCTGTTTACTAAAAGACAGTTTAATTATCTCCTGTCAAACAAAGTTCTAAGAAATTAGTGTATCTTAAATATTCTTGTTTTTTTAAGACTGTTGTTTTATCGATTTTATGTACGTATATTACATTGTAAAATTGTATTAGAAAAGTGAATCTTTTAAAATTAATCTTCAAATTTTAAATTTATTAATCTCATATTTTCAAGGATGTATTACAAATTTGTCAATTAAATATAAACATTCTTGGCAAATCCCATGCAGAACCAATTAACCTCTGAAGTTGTCTCTATAAAGATTATTTTTTTCGTTATATTATTACAATATTTTATTGTTTTATTTAAAAAAAATAATTTATTTCTACAAACTACAACTTACTGCTAAAGCACAGTATGAAAATAATGAGTATTTGCGGTAACGTCACTACATTTTAGAAAAAGTTAAAAGAAAAAAGTTTATTTTAATTATTGAACACTTATTAGTTTGAGAAACCAAATACAAAATGAATATACAGAGGTAGTTTTTTAATCTTGTATGGATAGTCAAATCTAAATCATAAGAAAAAGCTAATTCTGCAACCCATCTCATATTTTGAAATCAAAGCCAAGTTTTAATTCCGATGCCAGTTGCATCATTTCAATCATTAGTTGCAATTATTAATTATTTTTTTTTTATAGATATTAAATAAGTATAGAATGAGAAATAAACCAACGAAGGATTTAAACCAACGACCTGTAGAAAACTAACATTATGTTATTATCATTATGATTAAGAATATCAATGATATATATATATATATATATTTACCACTAATATAAATATGATAACGTTTTACTGACGGTACATAATATTCATACAGCATTTTAAGGAAATTATACTGTAAAAAATCAAATCTTTTTTGAATAATTGTAAGCTTATGATATGGTAATGTGATCCTTGCTAAAATATATTATATAATAGTCGTACATTAGATGAGTTATAAGACTGTTAATATAAAATAAAACACAATGAAAATTAATCGTTTACACAATTATATTAGAAAAGAGAAAAGTACTTCGGGACTTAAAAATGTACTTACTTCTCGCAGATATAATCTAGGACATTTTGTGATTTCATTATTTTTAATTTAGTCTTGTTTGAACTTAATTTACTTTTTGTAATCTTTTCAGAATAATTAACTAACGATTTAATTTAAAATAAATACTATTTATTTATTTATTTATTTACCCTTTATTGATTAATACAAAAGGCGAACTTAATGCCTATTGGCATTCTCTACCAGTTAACCTCTGCGAATGGTGAGAAATTGCGGTAGGCTACTAAAAATCTATTTATAAGTCCTTAAATTTACTAAATATAAACAATAGATATTAAATACATGTTTGAAATTATATAATAAATATAATTATTAACATACACATATACCTATATACATATACACACATAACATATATAATTATCTATATAAACATTATATAACACATAATAGAAATTAGAATTATTCATCAAGATGACTCTAAGAAATGTTTTTTAACTAGTCTTTTAAAAGAAGTCTTTGTGGGCGCTTTTCTGATCTTTTCAGGTAGTTCGTTCCAGAGTAGTGAAGCTTGAATTGTGAAAGATTTGTGAAAGAAATCACTTCTATGCGGTGGAATAACCGTTTTAAGGTTAGAAGATGAACGAAGCATTTTGCCGTGAGTTTCATGGAGATACTGGAATTTTTCCTTCAGATAAGAAGGTGAATTTGGATCATTTAAGATTGAATAAAGGAGACAAAGTATTCTAGAGCTACGCCTCTGACGAATAGTGAGCCATTTAAGTTGAGTGCGAAAGTGAGAGACGTGATCGTACTTACGTAGACCGAAGATGTAACGGATGCAGTTATTAAGGAGGCGCTCTAACTTATTGAGTAGGTCGTTACTTAAATACTACATTATATGGTAGGAATATTTTGTTATTCTAGTAAATTGGACTGCGGGGTCAGTAGGGTATGTCTAAATTATTACTTAGTATAGGCTTTTTAATATTTATTTTCTTGTCGTTATACCTCAGAACTACAAATGATGTGGGACGTCACAGTCCCAATAATATACTTCATTTGATATTTGGATATTGAGATACGATATGATACTAATCTTTAAGACTTGAATAGATAACATTGCAATTTAAGAATGAATTAATTTCCTGAGTCCCATTTTAAAAGAAATAGTAAACTATGAGAACACACATTTTTTCCCAATATTTCTTAATATAATAAAAAAAAACAAACTATACGTAAAAAATATTATTATTTGTTTAACTTCTTCAGATTTAGTAGCACAACAATTAATCAATACCGTCACTAATAAGTTCTCAGATCGTCGAAAACTCGGAATGGTTTTGACTGTGATAATGAATTTACTATGCTTATATAAATTGCTATGGTATATTTGAAATGATATAAAAAAATATCCATCTGTCTATTACAATTCTTATTAAAACATATTATAATTGACCAATTAATAGTTCGCCTCGTGGCAGCTTTTCCTAAACATTAACAGAGAAAATGTAGAGTGCAGTGTAGAGTAGTAAACACATAGAGACAAAGAGTGCATTGTATATTATGTTCTCTCATGGTCCTATTAAATTAAATGAAACGACGATGACCGTCTGAGATACACGACAGAGAGAAACGTCGGAAGTTACATTATTTTGGTAATAAAGTTAGGGTAAGACTTTAAGAGCTTTGTGCAACAAACGTCTATTCAACTCATCTATTTCTTGTCTGTTGTTCTATATGAGCCACATCTCTGAAGATTATTTTCTCCTTTGGATCAATATCCCACTGTAAAAAATGATAAAAGTCAAGATTTAAAAAAAAAGTAACGTAATCAAAATGTTGGATAAAATCATTTTTAAGATGCAAGTAATATTACGTAGACTTTCCTTGGACTGGGATTCTTTTTGTGAGTAATCTTGTTACCCCTTAACTGACAATCACTGTATGTTATTGCGTCTGTAGTTTTAGTCTGTTCACTACATCAGTCACTCTGGTTCCAAAGTAGTGGACTAACCACATTCCGATATATATAATGAACGTTAATATAACTGGGTAAATAAAGATAAAGCTATTTTACTGTTTATTTCAGGGAATTGCAATATATTCTTGATGGCACAACTTAATATCGAGCGCTATTATGCGAGCGAACAGAAAAACCAATAATCAATCATATCAATAATCATTATTAATGAATCAGTTGGAACTGGCTCTGCTGCAGAATTTGATAAATCTAAGAAATATCTTAGATTTATCAAATTATATTACACGATATATAACAAACATTTGTTAGGAATCGTAACTTTTTTGTATTCAATTCGTTAACAAAATATAAACTGATTGCTAAACTTTATTATTTATAACAATACTAGATCTAAAAGCTATAAATAATACAATAGTAACGTGTTGAACGTGGAATTGTTTTAAAGGAATAAAAAAAAAATACGTATCGAGCCACTCATAACATGCATTGGAGTTATTTTTTTGGCAGTTTTGTTTTTATTCTTGATTATATTAATAATAAAAACTATTATGTCAAAAATAAATTGCAATAGACAATGGAAATAAGGATTGATTGGATACGGATATAACTGTAAAAGACTTAAATACATATAAAAAAGTTATATATCAATACTATACATAATATCTGTACTTTTTAACTAAAGACAACTAAGACGACTTAAGTGTAGATAAAATGTATATAAAAATTACTATTATATACTTATTTAGGTATTAATAATAATTATGTATCAATCTCCTTGTATTTATAATATATGATACAGTTTATTAGATATTGACCGTAGTTTATATATATTAATCTACGTATTAGTGTAGCTATTTGTATGTATGTTTATTATTGTAAAATGCTACCTACCTTTTTCAATCTGTCTTTTAAGGTCTACTCTAGCCCTAAGGTTGCCTGGAAGAAATAAGGCATAAGAAATAAGGCCTGTGTACAACATATTTAATATATAGCTATGTAATTATTTTTCATTATATTTTTTTTGTAGTGTACAATAAAGAATAAAGAATATACTATAAGTATTGATTATTGAATTTTGATTTGTATTCGATTCGTATATTGGTTTCTCACGAAGTCAGTGGTTGTAGTCGTTGCATTTTAAATTCTCCCTCCATACCTAGAGTTACCTCTACTTACCTCTGATAATCTGATAATAAATTGCTTCACATCTTATAGCAGCGGATAAAAATGATCTTTTTATTAATATTAAAAAACTATCTAAATGAGGCATTAAATGAGAGAGCTCATTAATGATCATGAATGTCAGCAGAGGAATAAAAGCTAATTAAAAACTTTAAGCAGCATCCTTGGTATGACTAATTATAAGTAACGATTAGGTATAATGCATAAATTCAACATTATAATTTGTTAGATTCCGCTATTTTACTATTAGGCACTTATTTATTATACATTTTACAATTAGTTACTTAGTTACTAAAAAGTTCGTTTATTCGTTTATCTTTAAAAGATAGCACGTGACAATAATATATAGATAAATAACTTTCTTTCTGAATTATAAAAAGTAGTATTTTGTAACTGAATTTTATATTTCTTATAAAAAACAAAAATGTATTTTTTAATTAATAAAGGACAATCAAAATTGTATTTTCATACAATACTGCGAATTCAAAGTTAAACAAATTTAACCAGCGTTTAATTGTGTAAAGATACAGGGATAGAAATAAAATAGGTATGCTGATTAATTGGCTGTCTTTACATTAAAGTTGAAAGTGGAAAATATTTGTATAGAAAAACTAAGAATCTATTTATCCTATTTGTAGCCACTATATTATGTTGTGTCATACCAATAATTCCAAATAAAGTCTGTTTAAATATTATATTTTCTGAATAAAAGTATAGTTTTACATTTTATTTATAAGATTATTCTTGGTAAAATTGGCAACAATATTTTGAATGACTATTTATTCACTTAACCTTTCAACAGCAGTATTCAAAAATCGAACCTTTGTGATTTTACTTATTTACAACTTATTAATTAACTTTAATTTTAACTAAACTCAAATAAATTATTTAAATTTTCCACATAACCTAGCTGTCGTCGATAATTTTAACTAGCTGAAGAAGGTAAAGAAAAATTATAACGTAGACAACTACATAATAATAAGGATAATATAATTATCAGAAACATAATTAAGAAGATATTAATTATAAGACCAAAATATTATTATTACTAATACCAAAATATTGTTATGAATAATATTATGAGACAGTAGAAGTTACTCAAATTAGCATAGCAGAAGGCTTCACGATATTAATGCAGTAAACTCATGTTTAGATGCAGTTACTAATTTGAATATTTAAATAGAGACACGAACAACTATTTTGTGATTTAGAATTCACATACGTGGATAAAATAACGAAAGTCACTTCCAATAGATAATAAAACCAATATACAAATAATTTTCAGTTCAGTAAGCTTCTTTCAAAAATCAAAAAACAGAGAAAGAAATATCTGGCGGTTCATTACACGTTTCTTCGTCTGGGAATTTGTGGTACATACGGCATGTTACAAATAAATATGATTAAAAGTAGTTCAAGTGAGAAAATATAAGAGTAGGTATTAATTTTTCCAAACTTTTTACAAAAGATTTTTGGTTAAAAAAATTACATTTTATTGTTTCCCTTTTGTTTAAAAAGTATAAAATGTTAGCTTTGTACCATGACTGTATATGAACATGTTACTAAATAAAAAAAATCTACAAATATCTTAGTAAATCAGTAAGGTTTTCAGAAAATGTATTTTTATTTTTTAGTTAGGTAAGAAAAGAATGTTCTTCTCCACGAAATAATATAATCTTAATTGATTTGCTTTTTCAGGTTAAGATAATATCAGGAATATAAAATAATAACTATGAGCTAAATATATATTACGATATTTCAACGCAACGTCTGATGCTGTATGCCTCGAAACCGTGTACAAAATATTTGAAAAAGAAAATAAAGTAAAAGGAATATTAACCATTCATGTTGAAATACAAAAAAACGACATAATTATTATAAAGCTTTTTGAAATTATCACATGACCAACTTGCAGAATATTAATAATATATTTTTTTAAACATACATTTATTTAAAAGAACGTACACATATAAATATTAACAACATTGTAACCTTAAAGTTAATTGAGTATATGTGTGTTATCAGTAATCAGGTGCTTCTTTGTTATGCTTATTTAAAAATATAATTGAAGCCATAATTAAAAATATTTAATATACTACAATTATTATTAAATCCTAGAACAATTGGAAAAGTTCTTGAACCTATCACATACTGCCTCTGTTATTACTAATAACTAACTAATAACTATAACTGCCCCTACGGAACTTTCGTTACCATTTTCGTTTCCGCTAGAAATACTAGGACCTAGTATTCAAAGCAAGTCAGTAGAGGTAATGCTATCCTCTTATTATGTTATATTATGTTATATATATTATGTTATACCTCTACTGACTTGCCAATTTAAGTTTTATGTTCATTTGTGTTTATTTTGGTTTGTCTTTAATTACGATTAAATAATGTATTGAAGCAATAATAAAAAATATAAAAACTATTATATGTTAAATAAAATATAGTCTACTTATAAAAAAAAACATACAGTAATAAAAAAATATATTACTCTGACTCACAGACGGTGCCCATGACCTTAACTTTTCCATTTTTCATAAACACTCTTAAACATAATTGAGTACTTTAGTAAATTCGTTAACTTTTACGATACAATGTTTTACATACATTGAGTAATAAGAAAGTTTGTATTATCAGTAAATATATATATATGATACCCAAAAATATAGTTTTTTAAGTTGGGTCAGTCTATGATTAGATGTGCGGTTACTTTCTATAGATTAATTTATTTTTTTATTACCTACTAATAAAACTTAGGCTCAATACAGCATTGTCCTTGATGGTATATTAATTAGAAGGCACTGTAATATTGCAAGCGATTATGATCACATATCCAGGTGACCAGCAAGCTCGTTTCTCAGAGATAAAAGTTTTACCCCTCTTTAGACAGACAATATATATTTAAACTATAGTCGGACTTTTAATTAGATTCACCGACAATTCGATACGACGTGGTGTTCAACACCGAGCAACAAACTTCGAAAAATTAAACTATTTTGAGAATTATATTCAAATGATTATGAATGAAAACAAGTGTCACACAACAATAGATCGGTATTTCAAATGAATCTTATGTTAGAATATTTTTAATAGTGTAAATAAATAGAAAATTTGAGCAAACAACAGAACTTCTTATTATGAAACTTAATATGTACTTAAATTAATTCTAAATTATTACAATTCATATTTTATCATTATGATCATTTTTATGTTCACTAAAATCCCCCAACAAGCATGAAAAAGTACCATCCGCATAATGTTATCATTCGGTTATTGTTATCAAAACTAATTTAGAATAAACTAAATTTCAGAATCGATTAATTTAGTTATGACTCTTTTATTAAATTGTTTTGTTTTGAATCTTATTAAAAGAAAATATTAGCTTTTAAAAGGATTAAGTGGCGGTCATTAATTACTTACTAGTTATTATGAATATTAATGTATTTATTTTAATAAAAATATATCATTTATTATCTAATTGGCACACCAACATTATAATTATATAAACATAAAATCGCGATGGTTTATCGATTGTTGTGTCCATCACTATTAGGTTATGTATGGTATCATTATCTTACGAAGTGACAGTAGCTAATGTCAAATCTGGAATCTAATTAAAAGTCCGACTATAGTTGAAAGTCCGACTATACACTTAAGACGTGTATGTATACTTAATAATTTTAATGAGGCACTATCTTGTTAAGAAAGGTTTTTGTAATATATTGATTTTTTTCCTTATTCGGAAAAAAAATAGTTAAGATTATTTTTCTTACTTGATGTGTTTAAAAACTTTATCCAATTTTTAATATCTCTTCATATTTATAAATATTTGAGTTTTTTTTTTAATCCTGTCCCAAAAAGAATATAAATTAGCAAAACTTAGCATACTTAATTCATTGTGATGTTCCTTCCTTACGTACTTTCACTAAAATTCCCATCACGAACACATCGCTATAAAACGTATTATATCTGAACCGTCATTTCCAAAAAATATCACGGAATTTCCGGATCAAAGTAACCAAAACGCGCTTTCACTTAAATTTTCAAGAGCACTTTCATGAATAATTTACAAACATGAAATTTGCATCTTGCTTTTTCTGTGCAGTCTATTAATTTAATGCTGATGCTTCAGAAATAAAAAAAAAAGAAGTAATCTGTCTAAATGAAATATTATAATGACAAAGATGAAATGTATTATACAGGTCTCGAAAATAATAGTCTGGCTTTTAAGTTATTTTGTTTTTTGTTAGAGTAATGAAGTATATAATAATAGTTAAGTAACTTAAACCACAAATAGTGAGTATGGTTAATGTTTCATTCCTTAAAGTTTGATTACAAGATATTAGGATATTATTCTGAACGCAATAAATAAAAAAAACCAAAGCAATAAAAAAAAAACTAAATAAAGCATCTCTGCAGTTTTACTTGACCCTTCTAGAAAGTTTCATTTAATTTTACTTAATAAGCATTTCCGCTCAACTAATTTATTATATTAAAGCATGTACCTTTAGCTCACAGGTATTATATAGTCTTATCTAATTGCCTCCCCAAAACTTATATAGATACAAGAAGTGAAAATAATAATAACCAATTATCAACATTTAGTGAAGAAGATGAAAAATAAAAAATAACATAACCATTTAATAATAAACTATAATCTTAAACAAAATACAATACATTTTTCTTATTTAACTTCAAAGACGGGCTCGTGGTTCGTAAAAATAGCCACATAATATTATGATAGGCATTTACGATACATTAATCGCTACTGGTAGGATTCAAACCTTTGAAAAACCGTAAGTGTAACTCTGATAACTGAGCAAGTTAAGGTAAGTCTAATTTTTAGTTAAAGCTAGACATAACTAGATATATCAATAGCCCATTTACAAACATATACTTATTTCCTTTTTTAAAATTCTCCAATCATGATTACTAAAAAAATATAATGAAACACTTAATCAATACTAATAGGCATATATTTTCATTAATTTTATTACAAAAACCTAAAATACATATCAAATATATTTCAGACTTAATAAGATTAGTCTAAAATCCTATCAAACCCTAATATACTCATGAGACTACAGAATCGTTTTGTAAATTGGTCTAAATTGACAAAATGATCAATGTTAACCTAATTTAGCGATCAATGTTAACATTTGAAAAACTTAGTTTCTGACCTAAGATTACTTTTTTCGGTAAAAATTAAGATTTAAAAATATCTGATTCTAGGTCCTACGAAAAGTTCAACATCGAAAAAATGAAAATTACAATTGAATGAGTGAATGAAGGAATTAAGTTTGCAATTTCTAAATTATCTAAAAGATGGAAGCCGCAATTTTTTTTTTTTGTAGATCCGTTGTTATAAATACAAATATGTGACCGAAGCTTATTCATACGAAATTATATTTCAATTTATCAAAGTAAGATCATGAATACTATTTATTTAATGTTTAGTTTCAATACATCTCATTTTTTTGTAGTCGTAAAAATAATAAATACGAAGAACTTTTCTTTTAACTTTGTTAGACATATATATATTTTATTTTAGTATCATTTGTTATTTTAACCTGAGTAACCATGTTAGAGTCAATGTCAGCTCTGTAGTATTTGCTATACCGTAAGTTCATTACATAAAAACATCATACTCTAAATGTTTGGAGTATGATGTTTTTATGATGATGATGATGATATTGTTTCATGTGAACAACACACATGTTCGAGTGTGGAAACGAGATAACCCCTGTATGTGTGAGGAATTTTGACGTTAGTGTATATTTGGTATACCGGAAGGAGGTTTATCGTCTGGAAAGTTCGTCTTTTCGAAACAAGAATGACGTTGTCATAACTATTTAGTTAAATAGTAAACTTACTTCAGTTTTATTCATAAATTCTTTATACAAAATACAACACAATACTTCATTTCCTATATTAAAAAAAAAGAAATAATTGTAAAGTTGTATATTACTTTTATAACAAGGGTTCCTGTTGTTTTCAATATTTTATTAGATGACAATTTGACATTTATATTATGTTTATAATATATGTATAACATATGAAAAAGAATTAATTTGCATAAACGTAGAAAAAAAAATTAAAACAAGTATAAAAACTTTTGCAGTACTTAGTTGTAGTAAATAGCAAAAGTTTTGTAGTAAATATATAAAAATACTCTATACATATGGATATATAAAATATATGGGCCCAGATCCAGTTCGGTGTTTCTTTCGATTACTGTTCCATTTCCACATAGGTAACTAATTACTTATTTTTAAAATAATCTCAGGAATTAATTAAACGCTCCATAATATGACATATCGTTCCGTTGACGAGTTCCAACAATATTTCGTGCCACAATTTGTTGCCAGGATAAAAACTATTCATAACAAAAAAAATATAATATTGAGAATGTCTTTTTTTAAACATCCAAAATAAATTAGTCTTATTTTGATATCAAATTTATATGGTATAGTAATCACATCCAAAAAATTACTAATTAGAATAAATAAACTGTTTACGAAAGTGACTAAGGTGTTTCGAAACTCTCACTTACAAAATCCAAATTGCCTATAAAAATATGATAAAGTAACATCACGTCGAGCGAAAATCTCATGTATTCGTCACCTGTTCTTTTATATATCGATCACGCTAAGTTGTAAGGAACAATTATATATCTTATATAAATTTCCGTCCTATTATATTTCTGGGAGACATAAGTTCCTGACAACAACTTCCTACGTCGCGCAAGTTTCAAGACCTAGAGTTGGAAATGCACTTGAAGGATGTTTTGAACTGTTAATTACATTTGTTGATGAACTTTAGTTTCTTCAAAAATATTAATTAAAATAATTAATGCATGTAAATGGTCTTTTTTAAATTGTTTGGCCTTATTTATATTAAATATAATTTATTTCATGTCATTTTACTGATCATTGAAACAAAAACTTGAACCTAAGATAAACAGATGTTTCGGGCTCATGTCCGAAATAGAGCGCTTCTGATAATTCATAATAATAATAATATCAGGACAAAATACACACATTGATCTAACCTCTAAGTAAGCAAATTATTTGCTTGTGTTAAGCGTGTTAGACAACGATACAAATACATAGAAATACATGTATAAATGCTGAGAATAAATTTAATAAACGACCAAACCCAGAAACACAGACATCTATGCTCATCACATAAATGCCTGTCTCTGCCGAGAATCGAACCCGAGCCCCATTGTGCCATGACACGTTAGGCGTCTGCGCTAACCACTCAACCAACGAGGCGGTTATATTCAACGGTCCTTATGACAATTAGTATGCGCTAAACTTTGAAAACATCTTTTTATTAAATTTCTGCTTGTTTAGAAACTGCTTATTATTGTAAATTAACTAAAAACTACAAACTGATATATAAGTAAAATAAAGTGAATGTACCAGTAATCGTGTAGCTTATAAATATAACTGATGGAAAACGTTTCACTTTTTTCTATAGTTAATCAAATAAAGCTACGTTAGTAAATTACGTTAAGTGATGTGCATGGAGACGAAACACTAGTCAATAATAAATTAGACATTAGTCAAATATAAGCATCATATTAATGAACTAATATACCCTTCATTGATTAATTAAAACCCCTTTACTTTAAATTTATTTACATGACGTATTTTGTAATTTGAAGTAACTTTTAATTTTCACAATTTTCTTCATTTGATACGAGAAATAATTACAATAAAAGCTTCCACAATAAGCGTTATTTTATTGCGTAAACAATACCAAGTAAGAACTGACAATGTTTACAATAACATAATAGGTTCGTTCACGAGTTAATTAATTTGTAATAAGTTAATAAATCATGAATTATTTATGCCTCATGACCAAAATAACTTATATTATTGGATAAAATGTATGCACAATATTTACAATAACATAAAAGCTTCGTTCACGAGTTAATTAATTTGTAATAAGTTAATAAATCATGAATTATTTATGCCTCATGACCAAAATAACTTGTATGCATAATATTAAATCAATATTTTTTGGTTTAAAACTTTTATCAAAATACTCGAACTAACAATAATAGTCTACGTGGTTTTATATTTACATACATAATAGAAATACGAATCAAAACTAATAAAACCCCATTTCTATTTATCATGTTTTTTTGTTTTTTTTTTTTATTTTTAATAGTCGTCATTTGTAGTCAAATAAACAAATCAAGCAAAGATCGGTTGAAAGAATGAGATATACAGAAAAATACGTTACAATCAAAAGCGGCTCATGATATAGTATCTGCAGAAGTGTTAGTAAATGCTGTGTGTTTGTGTAGATTGGAATAATTTCATACTAAAAACAAAAGAAAAACAAACCAAGACTCATTTGTATTACAATTATTCATATTTCCGTGACCGGACTCCGTTTCCTGAATCTTAAGCCATCAAGTTAAATGTTTTCCAACACACTGCTTTTAACAGTACCATTTGACATTGTTTTATTAAAGTTTTGAATAATATTATAATACTATTAGCAATCATAACTCTATTTTTATACTCACATATACTCGAATACATTCTCCTTGTCATCTATACATTTTTTTTTACATTTGTTGTAAGGACATTATCAGTTATTGTAATATTTTCATTTACTTACTTAACTTAATCAACAGTAATTTCATTTAACTACTATTTTTTTTAACTGTTGAAACTGTGTTGGCGTATAACTGGATGCTGAGTATATTTATCTTAGTACTTATCGCTATTGAAGGGGTAAAGACAAATTTTCACTGTCGGTCTTCACTTCTCAAACATGTTCTTCTAACTTCTGCAGTATAACTTTTCTAATGTACTCTTAACATACTTGTAGCGTAAGAAACATGAACCGACAAACGATTTATAAAACTCCATGTTTTTCCTGAAAAAAAAATCCAAAAAAAAAGTTTTTCCTGAAATTTTTTTATAAAAATGTAAAACAATTAGAATAGATGGAGTTGAATTTTAGAGTTTATATTGATGAGTTTTCCTAAAAACTATTTGTTTTTCGTTACAACTTACTATGCGTACATAAATGTGGCAATATTATTATTTTTTTAATAAACTACCTTCAATGATTTAAAATAATAAACTAATGGAAAGAGAATCGGACTTCTAGTACAATCTAATGTAAGCCAATTTGTGAAATAATTACTTTTATTTATGCCTGATTTTATCTTTATGCTACGAAGAATAATCTTTTGTGTAATCTTTGTAGTATCACATTATATTATGTGATAACGCTGCATTCAATGGTTAACTCACCTACAGTCTTCTGAACAACCTAAAATTATATATTTTTTTATATATTATTTATTTAAGTTATAACAATTACATATCACTTACATTTTTATTATAATAATACCATTAAACTCTTATTGGGTTTGACTTGGCATATTTATATTCGAGGTTTATTTATAAACATGCAATAACACATACAACATGGTCTGTCTGTTCTCCAAGCTTTAAGCCACAAATTATTTACAAAAGTAAAAGACATAAAACATAGTATTAAGGAAACGAATACAATAAAAACACAAACAAATAACATCAAATGCAATCTATCTGTATAAAATTAACTCCCATACAGAGATGGCAAAATATTTTAACATTTGTATGTTATTTTATTCAGGTCTTTAAATATAAAAGATAGTAATGATTTTCAAATAACATTTTCTTTTAAATCAAAAGTAATATGAAAATTAAATTTAATGTCGTGACACATCTTTTTCTGGATAACTTAAGTAATAAACTTAATAATTAACATAAACTGTATCAACCTGGTGCATCAGAACATTCAGTGTATTAGAAATAAGGAATTAGAAATTGAATTGTTTTTAAATACTTTTAATATTAATATTTTTTGTGTCACTGAGCATTGGCTTAAGAATAATGAATTAATATTTAATTTCAATAACCACCAGGTTGGTAGTTCGTTCAACAGAGTTAATTCCATACATGGTGGCTCTTTAATTATTTTAAATAAACAGATAAAATTCAAAGAACGCAAGGACATAGTGAGCCACTCTGTTGAGCGGACAACTGAACTTGCTTCAGTTGAATTAGAAGAGTTCATAATTGTAAATGTTTATAGGCCACCGTCATCTAACTTTGAACATTTTGAAAAGATTATGGATGAGGTATTGTATAAACTATCACATTCTAGTAAAAAGGTAATCATTTGTGGAGACTTCAATATTAATATTCTTGAACAAAATTCAATAAGTATAAAGTTTTTAAATTTGTTCAAATCTTATAATCTTTTACACATGTTTATGGAGCCTACTAGAGTCACAACCACTAGTGCTACTTGTATTGATAACATTTTTACAAGTGTTATTCCAAATTTTAAATGTTTATTCAATACATTAGATTCTGACCACTATGGCCAATTTATTAAATTCACTTGTAGCAAGAAAAAATATCAAAACAGAAATTAAATTTTATACCAGTGACTGTAGAACGTATCGAACAAATTAAAAATGGCTTAGTACGCTATTTGTCCTTGATGAAAAATTCAGACCCCAATATTATGTATAATGACTTTTTTAGTACTTTCACTAAATTATTTAACTTTATATTTACTCCAAAAACAGTGGTTGTTAATGATAAATTAGTGTTTAGTGATTGGGCATCTGCTGAGTTACACAAAAATAGAGAGAAATTATATAATATGTATGCGGAATTGATGTTTAATACTAGTAATGAGTTTAGGGATGAGGTAAAATTATTTTCCAAATCTTTTAAAAAACAATGTAAAATAGCAAAAAATCAACATATTCAAAATAAAATAGGAAATAGCAATAATAAAATAAAAACAACTTGGAAAATAATTAATGAGGAAACTGGAAGAGCTAAATCCCAGAGGATCGACTTTAAATTAAATATAGATAATAAATATGTTACGTCTGACCTCGAGGTTGCTACTGCTTTTGAAACCTTTTTTACTAATATTCCAGTGACTACAACGTTATCTTTAAATTCTTCTACCGCTGCAGCTATGTGTTTATTTAGAGAGAATGTAGATCAATGTGTTAGCAGTTTTAAGTTTGAAAAAGTTAATGCTCAAGAAGTAATCAAAGTATTTAGATCAATTAGCGTTAAAAAGACTAGTGATCTTTGGGGGTTTTCTGTTGACATACTTAAGTCTATAATTGACATTGTAGCGCCAGACTTAGCATTAATATTTAATAATTGTTTAGAATATGGTATATTTCCTGATCTAATGAAACAAAGTAAAATAACTCCATTATTCAAATCCGGCTGTTCATTAGATCCTAGTAACTATAGACCTATTTCAGTCTTACCCACTTTTAGTAAGATTTTTGAGAAAATAATTCTTAATCAACTTGTGGCATATTTCAGTAAAAACAATCTCTTACACAAAAACCAGTTTGGTTTCACTGCCGGTCGCTCTACAACAGATGCTGGTGTTGAGCTATTACTAAACATATTTGAAGCCTGGGAAGGATCACAGGATGCACTTGGCATTTTCTGTGATCTATCTAAGGCGTTTGACTGCGTTCAACATGAAATCCTTATTAAAAAGTTAGAACATTATGGAGTTAAAAATAAGTCCCTAGGTTTAATTAGTTCATATCTAAATGATAGAATTCAAAAAGTTGATGTAAACGTTCCCCTGGTTCTTTGGTAAAATAGGTGTGCCAGAGTGCTCTATCTTAGGGCCTTTCTTGTTCCTCATTAACATAAATGACTTACCTCACCTAGTGAGGGAAAAACATGGGATAGTGTTGTTTGCTGATGATACTTCTCTTACTTTTATAGTTAATAGACGGCAATCTGTTATTGACGATGTAAACAATGCTCTCTCAGATGTTGTACAATGGTTTAACGCCAATAATTTATTGCTCAATAAAAAAAAGACGAAATGTGTCAAATTTAGTTTACCACTTGTTAAAAATGTTAGAACCAATGTATAATTAAATAATGAGGATTTGGACTTGGTCAAATCTACTACATTCTTGGGCATTACTTTAGATGAACAATTGCAATGGGGTCCTCATATATTTGATTTGTCAAGCAGACTAAGTTCTGCTGCATACGCGGTTAAAAAAATACGTCTATTAACAAATATGGAAACTGCTCGATTAGTTTACTTTAGTTACTTTCATAGCTTAATGTCATACGGTATACTCTTATGGGGCAATGCGGCTGACATTGATACCATATTTACATTGCAGAAGAGAGCTGTTCGCGCAATATATAATATGAGACCAAGAGACTCTTTAAGAAACAAATTTAAAGAATTTAAAATTATGACTGTTTATAACCAATATATTTATGAAAACTTAATTTACGTTCATAAAAATATTTCAAAGTTCAAGAAAAATTGTGATTTACATAAAATTAATACAAGAAATAAAAATAAACTCGCTATGCCCGGCACTAGGCTCCATAAAATAGGTAAATCCTTTAAGGGTAATTGTATACGTTTTTATAACAAGCTCCCAAATGAAGCCTTAAGCCTGTCATTAAATAAATTTAAATTATATGTTAAAAATTATATGTTAAAAAATCCTACTACAGTGTAAAGGAATACATCGACGACGGTATGGCCTGGGAATGAATCTGTATTGTATTACGAATAGCTAGTAATCTCCGCAATTTGTTTTTTGTTGTAAATTAATTTTGCTTTATCGACCTTCTGCATCACACCGATTCCTTAGAAGTCACTACTTGCGGTAGCATCGGGAGTCGGGTTGCCTCCCTCCCTCAAATATGTGCGAAGGGGGTGATGGCTGGCTCTTGTGTTATGCTCGTGAACGGGTGCTGCTTGCGGTGACTGGTTGTGTGGCAGGCCGAAGATTTGTATATATATATATTTTTCTGTTATTATTATTTAATTTTCGTTGCCTGAAATCATTAGGCTTCTTTTCAGATTGATTGCGAAGGTTCTAGTTGTTCCAAAATTGCACTTAAGTTTGACGTTTGTGAAACAGTGATCACAATAACAAAAAATATATCCGGCTGAGTTTGTTGTGTGGTTCTTCTCAGACCAGGACGCGTTTGGAACCCTCATAGCTTTAACATTAAGATGGAAAGTGCTTTTTCAGAGGGGCTTATTACGATAAATCTAGTATCGTAATAGGCCCTCCTGACATTTCCATGTTGACGTACACAAGTGATCACTGATTATGATTCTAAGTGGAAAAAATATAAATAAAATAAATAAAATAAAATAATATAAATTTTTGCTAACATATTTAAAAATAAAGGCACATAGCACATTATTAATTAGTAACCGAAACTTTTATATATTATTTTAGTTAAAAAAATATAAACTCATTGCTAAAGCTTGTGATTTATGTCGACAATATGTCGAGCAACTACTAGCTATAAATTTGCTCAACGTGACATAGCTAAAAGAAAATGAAGAACTCCATCACGTTCCTAGCACTTTCCAATTCTAGTAACAATTATTTATACCTATGCATATAAAATGCTTTGACTATGTAATTCGTGCATCTATGTATTTGTTGATGTTGTACATATATTTCCTATTTTCGAAATATTCGTTAGAATTAGCCTTTTCTTATATTAAAACAGAACTTATGGCCAAATAATCTTAACTCCAAAACACTAAAAACAAAAGTAATTATTAAAGTTGGAAACTAAATAGTAATATAGTATGAATAAACGAGATATATACAAATATGCGAGATTTACGTTGCGCGTAATTTTAAAGATGATTTGGAAAACTGAGATACAGAGTTGAACATTAATTATTCTTCAATAGCTAAGTTTTATAGAATAGAATATGAAATTACATAAAATATATTTATTATTAAATACACAATACAAATTTGTGATAATAAGATTCGCCGTATCTTGTGGCGCACCACACTCATGACACACCGGGGTGTCCTCCCGTCTAGCGATTTGGTGCAGGTATTTTCCGAAACATCCATGTCCGTATAGTACCTGCAACAAACGGAAGGTTAGCGACCCGTGTCGTCGCCTCACCCATTGCCGAAGGACTGGCCTAACTGCGTCCACCGTCCACTGCCCAGGAACCGGAGGGGCCAGATCTTTAGACCACTGTCGCAGCAGGCTGTCCTGCGCCTCCCCTCGCATGCGTGTGAGTTCCTCTCGAGTAAGGGCCTCCCCCAGGGACTTCCTATAAGCCACGAAGTGATACGTTTCGGCGAGGACTACCGCCTGCAGCTCCCAGGCCAGCACGCATGCCGCCGTCCATGAGACCGTTCTGTATTCGCGGATCGGCCTTGTAGCGATGATCCGCTGCGGACGTGCGGCATCCACCCAGACGGGTGCTCCATACATCGCCATACTCCGGATGACTCCCGAGTACAGCCGACGGCATTTGGAGCTAGGGCCACCTGTATTGTCCCGTGTGGGAGGCTATTGAAGGCGTTGGCTATATCGAGGGAGACAGCCAACGCCTTATCTCCCTCGCAGACTGCGGCCTGTGTTCATCTTTTAAGCCACAGCAGAGCGTCTATTGTAGACAGACAGTTTTCTTGGTGGTAGACCATAACATCGGGTCGCCGGCAAAGTTACCACCCATCGGGCAAAGTCGTGCCGCAAAGCGACCTAGTCGTGTTCCGGCATGTTGCTCGATGAAGCCGTTTATGGGAAATGGGTTTGAACAGCTGCGGTACGTTGGCGAACCGGTTGACGTCGAGTTGGTATTTGTTTTGTCGGGTGTCTAGTCGAGGAGGGTAGCGGGATCCGAAGCGACGGCTTTCCGCTGGCCGCCCGCAGATAGTTGGGGGCCCAATTAGTGGGTTAGCCACCCATGAAAGGCTGCCCCGCCAGCTGCGAAAAATCCCAGGGTGGCACCATCGTGCTGGTTGGCGACCAGACGAGGAGGCCCGATGGCGATCCCTGGGGGGTTCGGGCGTCCCCGCAGTCTCCAGGCTAGCCTCCCAGTGGCATGACTTAACCAACTTCGATGTTGGGTTCGATACGTACCGCCTCGTTCAACTGCCATTTCCCATCCCTATTCACTTTAATTTTTTTTTTAACATGAAGAAAAACCAAAAAAGGAAAAAGTTTGTACAGCGGTTGCACTCCTCCTCATTTAAAGTGCACCTCAGTAATATTAGGGGTTTGCACTCTAATATCTTACCTGTCCATCACCACCTGGAGACAGAACAACCGCACCTCTTCTTTTTGACGGAGACGCAGATACAATGTCCCTTAAGCGCTGCGCACCTGGATTATCCCGGATACACGTTAGAGCACAACTTTCGCTCACGTGCCGGAGTCTGCGTGTATGCGCGGAACGACCTCTGTATCCAGCGTCTCCGTCACCTTGAAGACCCCACTTTTTCTTCCCTATGGGTTTTAGTGGACACAGGAAACGAAAAAATCCTGTATTCCTGTGTCTACCGTTCGCACAGCGGTGACCAGGAGACAACTAGATTATTCGAGTATCTCGGTGAGGCTGCTGATATGGCTCTGCATCAGTTCCCTGCAGCGCAGCTTGTCTTTCTGGGGGATTTTAATGCCTGTCATCAGGACTGGCTGTTCCCGTACCAGAAGACCGACCATGCTGGAAGAGAAGCGCGGAACTTTGCGTTGTCCTTGGACCTCTTTCAGCTGGTGAAGCAAGCGACAAGGGTACCAGATGTGGTAGGCCATACAGCCAATTGCCTGGACCTTCTGCTGACAACTGATCCGGACAGGTATCGTGTAGAGGTTACCTCTCCCTTGGGAACCTCCAATCACTGTCTGGTGAAATCTGTGTTTACATATTCCCCACCAGCTTTCGAACCTCATGGTGTTAGGCGAGTATGGAAATACAAGTCAGCAGATTGGGATGAGATGCGACACTTTTTTGCGTCTTATCCTTGGCGGCAGGTATGCTTCTCTTCTTTGGATCCGTCGAGTTGCGCGGATGCTATAACCGATGTGGTGCATCAGGCAATGGAGTATTTTATTCCTTTTGCTGACGTACCCATCGGTGGCAAAGCTCGCCCATGGTTTAATGCCGAATGTGGTCATGCTCAAGACCGAAAACATTCGGCATATCTCATTTGGGCTGATGCTCGAAGCCGCAAAACTCCGGATGTAAGTTCGAAGAAGAGAGCCTTTAACCAAGCTGCCAAGTCCTACAAAAAGACATTGCGGAAAGCTCGTCTCGATCGAATCGCTAAGAATGGCGAAAAGCTCTCTGTCAGACCAACTGGCAGTCGAGCTTTCTGGTCTCTTGCGAAAGCGATCGAGTCGAATTTCTGCCAACCCTCACTGCCTGCTCTGCTGAAGCCTGATGGATCCCTGGCCCACACAGCAACAGAGAAAGCGAATGTATTTGCTTCTCTGTTTGCTGATAATTCGCATCTAGATACTGGCAATGCTTCTCCAGCACATCTTCCTCACTGCGGTATTTCGATGCCTGAAATCCGCATCACTAACAAAGAGGTATGGAGAACATTGTGTCGTTTAGATGTGAATAAAGCCAGTGGTCCTGTTGGTATACCAACCATTCTGCTCAAGACATGTGCAGCTGAGTTGTCTCCTGTACTGACACGTCTGTATCGCCTCTTTTTCAAGACTGGAATAGTGCCGAAATCCTGGAAGCTTGCTAATGTGCAACCCGTGCCCAAAAAAGGCAGCCGTGCTGATCCTGTCAACTACAGACCGATTTCAATCACCTCCATACTCTGCAAGATTATGGAGCGTGTATTGAACTCGCGCCTTCTAGCATACCTAGAAGGTAACGATCTCCTCAGTGACCGACAGTACGGGTTTCGCCGTAATAGGTCTACTGGGGACCTCCTAGTGTATGCTACACACATTCTAGGCGAGGCCATCGAGAAGAAAGGAGAAGCGGTCGCCGTCTCTCTGGATGTCTCGAGGGCATTTGACAGGGTCTGGCATGCGAGCCTTATAAGCAACCTTTCAGCGTACGGTATATCTCCTGGTCTGATCGGCTGGGTAACGAACTTTCTGAGCCAGAGATCTCTCCGAGTAGTTGTCGATGGGTGTTCCTCGGAATCCTTGACAATAAATGCCGGAGTGCCTCAGGGGTCCGTTCTTTCTGCAACTCTGTTTTTGCTGCACATTAATGATCTATTGAAGCCCGGTATCTATGGGTATGCAGACGACAGCACAGTTGTAGAAAGATATCTGCCGAGTACTCGGGCTAGTCGAGATCAAGTACAGTCTGAAAGAGAAGCCATGGTGCAACGTTTGAATGACAAACTTCAGGCAGTCTCCGCATGGAGCAATGCCAATCTTGTCAAGTTCAACGCCACCAAAACGCAGACGTGTCTATTCACCGCCAAAAGGAGCCCTTTCACCTTGGCTCCTACTTTCCAGAATGTATCCTTGGAATACAGTGACTGGCTTCAGTTGTTAGGCTTAGAGATTTCCTCGAACCTCAACTTTGGTCGGTTCATTGAGTCCAGAGCAAGAGCAGCAGCAGCAAAGCTTGCCGTTCTGGCGAAGGTTCGGCAGTACTTTACACCGGGACAGCTTCTTGTTTTATACAAAGCACAGATCCGGTCGTGTGTAGAGTACTGTGGTCACATATTTGCTGGTGCCGCAAAGTCTCATCTTGCGGTTCTGGACTCAATTGAGAGGCGAGCAAAGAGGCTTATAGGCGATCCCGAATTGGTCGGAGCCGACCTCCAAAGCCTTGAGCACAGGCGTAGAATTGCTAGCCTCTCAGTATTCTATAGGATACATTTTGGTGAGTGTGCGCAGGAATTACACAATTTAATTCCCCCGTCCCCCTTCCATCACCGGACGTCCCGACGCACGGCAGGTATCCATCCTTTTGTTGTGGACATTCCACCTGTCCGAACGAAGCGCTTTGCTTCCTCATTTTTACTGCGTACAGCAAAGGATTGGAACAGCTTGCCTGCGTCGGTATTTCAATTTGAATGTAGTCAAGCATTGCCCTAGATAATATAAAAAAAAAAAAAAAAAAAAGCCCCACCCTGAATCCATATTGGGACTCTGAAAGGCCAGGCCCAGTCCCCTCCAGGTGCTGGACAACACGGGAAGCCACTACTCTCTCGAGCAGTTTGCCCATATCATCCAGCAAGACGATGGGCCTGTATGCGGAGGGCGAGTCAACGGGTCGCCCGCAACAAGCACAGTCTTCCGACTTTCCACGGCTTCGGAAACCGTCCAGACGTGAGGCAGGTGCTGAACACTTTCCGAAGCGGACCACTCAACTCATAGAGGGCGATTTCCAGCACTCGGCCCGGGATACCGTCTGGGCCAGGAGCCGTCTTCTTGCCACGCAGGCGGCAGACTGCAACCTCCATCTCTTCTTCTGAGACGGGCGGAATGGAGGTGTTGTGGTTTGATTCATCACAGACGACAGCCATTGTTGGAGGAGCATAGTTGGTGTCTCGGTCGGGAAGGAGCCCACCCAACACCCGGTCAAGGTTCCCGGACTCCATGGATTCCGTGACCGGGGGCGTCTGATGACGGAACTTTCTCCGTGCAGCTTTGTACGGTCGGCCCCACGGATCTCTGTCCAGGCTCGCCAGGGCTTCGCCAAAAGCTTGCAATTTGGCCCTGATGATCGCCAGTTGCAAATCCCGCTTGGCAATGCGGTACGCCTCGTACAGCTGGCGCTCTTCCTCTAGCTCCAACGTTGACATTTGTTCGTCAGTTCGGCCATGCCTTCGCCTCCTGCTGTGCCCGTAGGGCCGTCGTGCCGCTGAGCAAGTGACTCGGAGTTCCGCGATTTCCGAGCTCCACCAGTAGACTTCGCGGCGATGGGGTCGGTGCCGGGACCGCGGCATGGCCGCATCGCACACCACTGTTGCCGCTTGGTGGAAGCAGATTGCCGCGAGGTCTACGTCTGTCTGCGTGGGGATGGCCAACCATGACTGGACAATGGCTGCTTCTCTCGCCAGTTCCGCATCTAGGCGGCTGACGGCCCAGCGCGGGAATCTTGTGGGCTCTTGGGGTAGCGTTCTTCGGTTATGCGAGGTGGAGATCTCGAAATGCACATATTTGTGGTCCGAGAGAGTCTCCACTTCCGACAGCACCCTCCAGGCCCGAACACGTGCGGCGATGGACGGGGTGGCGAACGATAAGTCCACCACGGACCCCCCGTTGTGTCGTACGCATGTGTGGGCCACCCTGTGTTGAGCAGAGTCAGGCCCGTAGTGACCGCCCACTCTCTAACGATCTCCCCACGAGAGTTAGTGGAAGGGTTGCCCCAGTCCCGTGCCTTGGCGTTTAAGTCCCCTAAAACGAGGATCTGACGTGGTGCCTGTTTCCTAACTGCAAAAGTCATGAGGTCTGTGAAGGTTTCTAGTTCTGCTGCGGTTTTGTTAGGGGAGAAGTATGCGCCCACCAAAGTAAACTCTTCCCACTTGGCCACCACGTATCTTGGCCCCCTATCTTCCAGCAAGAGGGGCGTCCCGCCGCTATCAGATCACCTTACGATGGCAACGGAGCCATCTAGGTCACCCACCCAGCAGGGATAATAATAATAATAATAATAAATATTCTTTATTGCACACCCAGAAAAAACAATAACAAAAAATGAAAATAAAACAGAAAAAATGTACAAATTTGGCGGCCTTATCGCTACAGAGCAATCTCTTCCAGGCAACCAATTAATTAGAAGAATAATGAGACGTAGTGTGGGTGTTGTTTGAATAGTAAAAATATAAAATCAAAAAGAAAGCATTACATACACATATTTACATATATACACACATACGAATATACATACAAACAAATATATACATACATACACGCATATACATACATACACACTCACAAATAAAATATACATACTTATGCAAATAAACAAATAACAATACAGACGACAAACACGCTATAAATTTAAAAAGTGAACTTTAAGGCAGCGCTTAAACGAATCGCATGACTGTGCACGTTTAATGTTAAGAGGAAGATCATTCCACAGTCTTATGGTCTGCACAGTGAAGGAATCGGATTAAAAAGAAGATAAATGGGAAGGAACTTTAAGGATAAGGTTTTGATTGGAACGGAGAGATCGGTTGTGTGTGCTACTCAAGAACTCAAAACGTTCTTTTAAGTAGGACGGAGTGGAAGAATTGAACAGTAGACAGTATAGAAGGCTAAGCATATGAATATTCCTGCGAAAACGAATCGGAAGCCACTTGAGTTTTGTACGAAAGTGAGAAATATGGTCATATTTGCGAAGACCAAATATGAACCTTATGCAGAGGTTTTGAAGACGCTCAAGTTTATTTAACTGATCCTCTCTTAAATCAGGATAGCAGGCATCAGCATAGTCTAAAATTGGAAAGAGTAAAGATTGAGCTAAAACAACTTTGGTAGTGATTGGGAGAAAATTACGTAATCTTCTCATGGATCCCACGGCTGCAAACATCTTTCTGCTCACCTCACTAATCTGCGAATTCCAAGATAAAGTTTGGTCGAATATGATCCCAAGATTTTAAACTCTTGTGCTATACGGAATAACTTCGCCTTCAAAATTAATATGAGGTAGCTGATAATCGGAAATACGTGCGATCAGCCTAGAACTACCAATGATAATAACCTGAGTTTTAGATGCATTTACTTTAAGGCCAAAACACTTGCTCCAATTTGAGATACGCGCCAGATCTTGATTTACTTGAAATATGGTATTAGTAAGGTCATCAAGACTTGACTGGCGGTAAATTTGAAGATCGTCTGCATACAGGTGGTAGAAAGAATTGATATGAGAGCAAATAGTGTTTATAAACACTGAAAATAATAAAGGAGACAACACGCCACCTTGCGGAACACCAGCACTGACCGCGCTCCAGTCAGAGTACAGGTCATTTAACCGTACACGTTGCCGACGTCCACGCAAGTAACATTGAAACCAGTCAATTGCCGATGGAGATATGTTAAGGCTACCCAATACCGCGAGTAAGATATCAAAGTCCACAGTATTAAACGCATTGCTGAAGTCCAGCAACGTCAATACTGTGACTTGACGGTTTTCCATGCCTGACCTGACATCCTCGGTAATTTTAACCAAGGCCGTAGTCGTACTATGACCGGGACGGAAACCGGACTGGAATTTACTAAGGAGACTATTTTTGGTTAAAAAGGTGCTCAGTTGGAAGTGTACTAGTCTCTCAAGGATTTTTGATAGAAAGGGAAGGATGGAAATAGGACGAAAATCTGAGGAACAAGAAGGGTTAGCTTTTTTTGGAAGAGGAACAATAAAGGCATCTTTCCAACAGGAAGGGAATTTACACATTGTAATGGAATTATTAAATAAGGAAGTAATAGTAGGGATCAATATATCTAGGATAGGAATGATCATTTTACGACTAATGGCATCGGATCCGACTGCATCAGAACTCACGGACAGAATAGTTTTCTTAACATCACATTCGGAAAAATGACTTAAACTAAATATTGGAGTATTTGGAGTTGGAAGAGATGAAATATTGCTAAGAGTGCGAGATTTAATAGCACCATCCAAAGGTGTTGACATGGAGAAATGTTGGTTAATATTATTAAGATCGGAATGGGAAATGTTTTGAGTATTTTGTTTACTTCGACCAACTCCTACAGATTTAAGAAAGTTCCAGACTTTAATTGAATCCTTCTCGTCAATAACAGATCTATAAATATGGCGTCGTTGATTATCTCTACAGAGCCTGTTGCAGCGATTACGAATTTTGATATATTTTGCCTTGTTTTCCTCACTAGGTTCATTTTTATTCTTAGCTTTAGCTGTAACCTTTTTTTGCTGAAGCTTTTTTATATCATCAGTTAGCCAGGGAGCAGGAAGATGTCTCATGCGCACGGGTCGGATAGGAGCATGAGCGTCATAAAGATTACTTAAATGAGAGTTAAAAATACACACTTGCTCATCCAGAGTACGTGGAGTAAGTACTTCAGACCAATCAATAACAGAGGCGTCAGTACGCAGTTGAGCTAAGTCCATACTACCAAAGTTGCGCTGAAAAAGAGTTTTTGGTTTTAATTTCGGAGGTTTAATCTTATAAGATAAATAAAGAAGATCATGATAGGAAAAAGCCAGTGCAGAGCATTGGCCATGCTTTCCTACATGTTCAGAAGAGGAAACTAGGACTAGATCTAAAAGAGAGGGGTTACAGTTAGGGGCATGATGAGTAGACGATAGAGGGAGAATATGCAAGTTAATAGCATTGGCAATAGAATTAAGTCGAGCGGATCTGTGGTCTTTTTTAAGTAAACAAGTGTTAAAGTCTCCCATTATAATAGTATGGTTATAAGAAGGACAAAGTTGTTCCAGAAGATTTTCAAAAGAAGAGAAATAGTCAATATGGAGGTTAGGACTATAATAGACACCGAGGAGAACTTTGGAGTGTGAAAGTGTAAGTTCAATAAATAGATGTTCAGGACCCGCATTCTGAGTTTGTGAGACATTTACAATACAAAAAGGAATGTGAGAGCGCAAATAAATTGCAACTCCACCGCCTCCTCGCCCAATGCGGTCATTACGTATCAAGTAATATCCTGGAAGGGAGTAGGCTATTGAAGGTAGACAGGGTTTAAGCCAAGATTCAGATATTAATATTGCATGAATATTATTAGAAGCAAAGGAAGATAGCAGGTCAGGGAAATGAGCAGGAATACTCTGGGCGTTAATATGAACTATGTTAAAATTTTTGGGACAGTCCATGAAATAAGAAACAAGACTGTCGCTCAATGAAGGGATACTTTGAAAACTGTCACCAGAGTTCAACACATCAGAGGATGAAGAAATAGAGAGAAAAGATTCGTCG
Organism: Napeogenes sylphis; assembly: GCA_959347405.1. Classification (NCBI taxonomy): domain Eukaryota; kingdom Metazoa; phylum Arthropoda; class Insecta; order Lepidoptera; family Nymphalidae; genus Napeogenes; species Napeogenes sylphis. The sequence continues at coordinate 18,660,887 of OY365788.1, read as the reverse complement.
TTTGAGTCATCGTCATTTGACATTACAATAAAATATATGATAAAGTATAATAATAAATAATATAAAAACACAAAATAAAAATATTATGTTTTAAAAATAAGATTAGATAAATATATATATCTATATAACAAAATTAAATGTAATATAAATTACATACCTACCAGTAAAAAAAAATCTAAATAAGCACTAATTAACAAATTTTACTATGTCACCTTCATTTGAACAGCTTATACAAATTAATAAAATAAAAGGGCTCAATATTTAACAAAAAATAAACTAAGTTAGAAATCGAAAACACAGAAAAATATATATGTATTTAAAACAGCATACGTGCGATAAGCATAACTATTGAGCCAATTCCTGGAGTCCAAGTCAAAAAGTTTCTTTTATAAACTGTGTAACGTTAATATAAATGACATTTGACAATCGTCTCAAATAATATTAATGTCTAATAACATTTATAACTACATATTATTTATTAACTAAAGTATTAATGTATAAAATTATTATTACTAACTATAAAGGAGCTGAGTATATATAAAATAATAATAATTACGGTATAAATCAAACAGAAAATCCATGAAGGTGACAAATAGAAACAAATACTCACTTACAAACACAGAAAAACACTATTTTTTTATTAGTCTTTTAGATCTCTGGAATGATCTGCCGTCCGTCTTGCTGGCATCGATAGTCTTCGTCATTGGCTTCGGAGAAGATTTAGAGAGATTGTTGAGCTCAGACATATACTCAACTTTGTGTCGAGTACCATCCGGCAACAAAATATGTATGAGGCCACCCCGAGACCAGCATTTATCAACGCCAAAGCGTTGTCTGGCTTCCATAAACGTAATGTGTCTGGTTTTTGTCAAGAACTCCGACTGGGTAAAGCCAGAACCTTTAAGCCTAGTTTTGGCAAACCAAACCTTGTCTCTAACAGTGACATCTAAAAATTTTATTAAAATAGGCCTTGGTTTTTCACCTGGAGAACGCCCCAAGCGTTGAGAAGATTTAATGCTTGCAGTGGAAAAATTTGGCAAGTCAAGATGAGCAGCAAAAAGACTAGTTACCCGAGCTGTAGTTTCTTCAGACTTGTCTTCGGGTACTCCATGCAACATGATCATCTTGCGCCTTCTTCTCATTTCTTGCCTGTCCATTTCTTTGCCAATAAATTCAACTTGGCATTGCAAAGTTTGAATTGCACTTAAAATGAAAGTTCTGAAGGCCGTGAATTCCGAAGAAAGTGTTGAAGATGAAGTTGGAGATGACGTGCTTTTTAGATTATGTTGAAACTCACTCATTTTGCTGTGAAACATATCAGTCATCGCAGCAAGAGATTCATTAATTGATTCCATTGTGCAGAGATGTAACGGTGATTGTGTTTGAATATAAGTTCTATTGTGCAGTGATAATAGTAGGAAATTTATTAAGAGGGGGTGGTAGTGATCTTCACAGACTCATATTAAGGTAAATAAACTATAAAATATTGTAATATATACTTAAAAATAAAATTAAATTTACGAGATGTTGAAAAACGATGTTCACTTATTCACAACTACCCACCAAAAAAAAGGGATGAGAGGGGGGAACATAATACGGTTTCGCCGCGACCACCACGTCTATTTGCCACTGCGCAATGGCCTGCATGAGCAGGTCTTGTTCCTGAGCGCAGTGGTTTAGGTTTGTCTGTAGGAAGTTGTGATGTCTAACTTGATCCATGAATTATTCAGACATCACAACCTCCTCCTCGTTCACTGCTAGAGGAATCATTGCCGTCACTGTGGTGGCCTGATTACTAACCACTTGGATGGCCCGGGTCCCGGTGGCCCTCCCTCTTCCTTTTTCCGTTGCAGGATTGCACCTGCGTCCACACATTACGTGCCCGAAGGGCCTGCCGGATTCAGCGCATACCGCGCAGCGTGGTGTTGCTTCCTTGCAGTTGGACATTTTATAACCTGAGCTTCCACATCGGAAGCACAGGTCCCCCCTGTCTGCCGATGCTGGGCACTGAGGGCGTGTATGGCCCAACCTCATGCACTTATAGCAGCGCATGGGAAGCGCCTCCAAGGCCACCACCCGCACTGAGCTCCACCCAATGAGCAACCTGCCCTTTTCAGTCAGCGTTTTTGCTGCCGAAATCGGGCATGTGACGACGACGGATCCGGTATCCGGCCAAAGTTGGGTCGAATCGCCTTATCGCTGTAGCCACACTCTCTTTGGTGGCTGTATCATCCAGACCCGAGATTCTCACCTGTGTGGATTTCACTGGCCTAGCAATTTTCGCCACGCCAGATAAAACATCACGAAGTTTCTCCGCGAGCCTATCAGCCTTCACGTCTTTTTCGGGGCCAGGGATCTCCAGCACTCTTGCTCCCGTCGCCGTCTGACGAAAGTGGATTTGCTTAATCCCAAGCTCCTGCAAATCAACGTTTTGTTGAGCCGTTTGCAGAATCGGGCTCTACGTGAGCCCCTTAGCCGTAGCTTCTGGCTGCAGTGACAACATAACAGCCGCAGTCTTGGGAGACTTTAGCGCCTTCTTTGGTTTTTAAGTCGCCTTGTTAAGTTGACAGGATTTGGTCACCCGCCTGCCACCTGCGTTACCGGGGTCAGGTAGGGGTCCGGGGGAGACAACGTGGACGTAGTCTGTAAACACTTGGGGACTCCCCAAAAATTACACACATTGATCTAACCCTAAGTAAGCCAATTATCTGCTTGTGTTAATTTAAGGGTGTTAGACAACGATACAAATACATAGAAATACACATTATAAATTCTGAGAATATATTTAATAAACGATCAAACCCTAGACTTCTATGCTCGACACATACATGCCTGTCCCTTTCGGGAATCGAACCCGAACCCCATTGCGTCGTTATACGCTATAGGCGTCTGCACTAACCACTCGACCCACAGGACGATTTTTAGTTTATAGTTATTTTGTTAGACAGTTACCATTAATTTTATACAAAATAAGAATAAAGAAGCGTTGAGAAGATTTAATGCTTGCAGTGGAAAAATTTGGCAAGTCAAGATGAGCAGCAAAAAGACTAGTTACCCGAGCTGTAGTTTCTTCAGACTTGTCTTCGGGTACTCCATGCAACATGATCATCTTGCGCCTTCTTCTCATTTCTTGCCTGTCCATTTCTTTGCCAATAAATTCAACTTGGCATTGCAAAGTTTGAATTGCACTTAAAATGAAAGTTCTGAAGGCCGTGAATTCCGAAGAAAGTGTTGAAGATGAAGTTGGAGATGACGTGCTTTTTAGATTATGTTGAAACTCACTCATTTTGCTGTGAAACATATCAGTCATCGCAGCAAGAGATTCATTAATTGATTCCATTGTGCAGAGATGTAACGGTGATTGTGTTTGAATATAAGTTCTATTGTGCAGTGATAATAGTAGGAAATTTATTAAGAGGGGGTGGTAGTGATCTTCACAGACTCATATTAAGGTAAATAAACTATAAAATATTGTAATATATACTTAAAAATAAAATTAAATTTACGAGATGTTGAAAAACGATGTTCACTTATTCACAACTACCCACCAAAAAAAAGGGATGAGAGGGGGGAACATAATACGGTTTCGCCGCGACCACCACGTCTATTTGCCACTGCGCAATGGCCTGCATGAGCAGGTCTTGTTCCTGAGCGCAGTGGTTTAGGTTTGTCTGTAGGAAGTTGTGATGTCTAACTTGATCCATGAATTATTCAGACATCACAACCTCCTCCTCGTTCACTGCTAGAGGAATCATTGCCGTCACTGTGGTGGCCTGATTACTAACCACTTGGATGGCCCGGGTCCCGGTGGCCCTCCCTCTTCCTTTTTCCGTTGCAGGATTGCACCTGCGTCCACACATTACGTGCCCGAAGGGCCTGCCGGATTCAGCGCATACCGCGCAGCGTGGTGTTGCTTCCTTGCAGTTGGACATTTTATAACCTGAGCTTCCACATCGGAAGCACAGGTCCCCCCTGTCTGCCGATGCTGGGCACTGAGGGCGTGTATGGCCCAACCTCATGCACTTATAGCAGCGCATGGGAAGCGCCTCCAAGGCCACCACCCGCACTGAGCTCCACCCAATGAGCAACCTGCCCTTTTCAGTCAGCGTTTTTGCTGCCGAAATCGGGCATGTGACGACGACGGATCCGGTATCCGGCCAAAGTTGGGTCGAATCGCCTTATCGCTGTAGCCACACTCTCTTTGGTGGCTGTATCATCCAGACCCGAGATTCTCACCTGTGTGGATTTCACTGGCCTAGCAATTTTCGCCACGCCAGATAAAACATCACGAAGTTTCTCCGCGAGCCTATCAGCCTTCACGTCTTTTTCGGGGCCAGGGATCTCCAGCACTCTTGCTCCCGTCGCCGTCTGACGAAAGTGGATTTGCTTAATCCCAAGCTCCTGCAAATCAACGTTTTGTTGAGCCGTTTGCAGAATCGGGCTCTACGTGAGCCCCTTAGCCGTAGCTTCTGGCTGCAGTGACAACATAACAGCCGCAGTCTTGGGAGACTTTAGCGCCTTCTTTGGTTTTTAAGTCGCCTTGTTAAGTTGACAGGATTTGGTCACCCGCCTGCCACCTGCGTTACCGGGGTCAGGTAGGGGTCCGGGGGAGACAACGTGGACGTAGTCTGTAAACACTTGGGGACTCCCCAAAAATTACACACATTGATCTAACCCTAAGTAAGCCAATTATCTGCTTGTGTTAATTTAAGGGTGTTAGACAACGATACAAATACATAGAAATACACATTATAAATTCTGAGAATATATTTAATAAACGATCAAACCCTAGACTTCTATGCTCGACACATACATGCCTGTCCCTTTCGGGAATCGAACCCGAACCCCATTGCGTCGTTATACGCTATAGGCGTCTGCACTAACCACTCGACCCACAGGACGATTTTTAGTTTATAGTTATTTTGTTAGACAGTTACCATTAATTTTATACAAAATAAGAATAAAGAAGCGTTGAGAAGATTTAATGCTTGCAGTGGAAAAATTTGGCAAGTCAAGATGAGCAGCAAAAAGACTAGTTACCCGAGCTGTAGTTTCTTCAGACTTGTCTTCGGGTACTCCATGCAACATGATCATCTTGCGCCTTCTTCTCATTTCTTGCCTGTCCATTTCTTTGCCAATAAATTCAACTTGGCATTGCAAAGTTTGAATTGCACTTAAAATGAAAGTTCTGAAGGCCGTGAATTCCGAAGAAAGTGTTGAAGATGAAGTTGGAGATGACGTGCTTTTTAGATTATGTTGAAACTCACTCATTTTGCTGTGAAACATATCAGTCATCGCAGCAAGAGATTCATTAATTGATTCCATTGTGCAGAGATGTAACGGTGATTGTGTTTGAATATAAGTTCTATTGTGCAGTGATAATAGTAGGAAATTTATTAAGAGGGGGTGGTAGTGATCTTCACAGACTCATATTAAGGTAAATAAACTATAAAATATTGTAATATATACTTAAAAATAAAATTAAATTTACGAGATGTTGAAAAACGATGTTCACTTATTCACAACTACCCACCAAAAAAAAGGGATGAGAGGGGGGAACATAATACGGTTTCGCCGCGACCACCACGTCTTTTTGCCACTGCGCAATGGCCTGCATGAGCAGGTCTTGTTCCTGAGCGCAGTGGTTTAGGTTTGTCTGTAGGAAGTTGTGATGTCTAACTTGATCCATGAATTATTCAGACATCACAACCTCCTCCTCGTTCACTGCTAGAGGAATCATTGCCGTCACTGTGGTGGCCTGATTACTAACCACTTGGATGGCCCGGGTCCCGGTGGCCCTCCCTCTTCCTTTTTCCGTTGCAGGATTGCACCTGCGTCCACACATTACGTGCCCGAAGGGCCTGCCGGATTCAGCGCATACCGCGCAGCGTGGTGTTGCTTCCTTGCAGTTGGACATTTTATAACCTGAGCTTCCACATCGGAAGCACAGGTCCCCCCTGTCTGCCGATGCTGGGCACTGAGGGCGTGTATGGCCCAACCTCATGCACTTATGGGAAGCGCCTCCAAGGCCACCACCCGCACTGAGCTCCACCCAATGAGCAACCTGCCCTTTTCAGTCAGCGTTTTTGCTGCCGAAATCGGGCATGTGACGACGACGGATCCGGTATCCGGCCAAAGTTGGGTCGAATCGCCTTATAACTGTAGCCACACTCTCTTTGGTGGCTGTATCATCCAGACCCGAGATTCTCACCTGTGTGGATTTCACTGGCCTAGCAATTTTCGCCACGCCAGATAAAACATCACGAAGTTTCTCCGCGAGCCTATCAGCCTTCACGTCTTTTTCGGGGCCAGTATCTCCAGCACTCTTGCTCCCGTCGCCGTCTGACGAAAGTGGATTTGCTTAATCCCAAGCTCCTGCAAATCAACGTTTTGTTGAGCCGTTTGCAGAATCGGGCTCTACGTGAGCCCCTTAGCCGTAGCTTCTGGCTGCAGTGACAACATAACAGCCGCAGTCTTGGGAGACTTTAGCGCCTTCTTTGGTTTTTAAGTCGCCTTGTTAAGTTGACAGGATTTGGTCACCCGCCTGCCACCTGCGTTACCGGGGTCAGGTAGGGGTCCGGGGGAGACAACGTGGACGTAGTCTGTAAACACTTGGGGACTCCCCAAAAATTACACACATTGATCTAACCCTAAGTAAGCCAATTATCTGCTTGTGTTAATTTAAGGGTGTTAGACAACGATACAAATACATAGAAATACACATTATAAATTCTGAGAATATATTTAATAAACGATCAAACCCTAGACTTCTATGCTCGACACATACATGCCTGTCCCTTTCGGGAATCGAACCCGAACCCCATTGCGTCGTTATACGCTATAGGCGTCTGCACTAACCACTCGACCCACAGGACGATTTTTAGTTTATAGTTATTTTGTTAGACAGTTACCATTAATTTTATACAAAATAAGAATAAAGAAGCGTTGAGAAGATTTAATGCTTGCAGTGGAAAAATTTGGCAAGTCAAGATGAGCAGCAAAAAGACTAGTTACCCGAGCTGTAGTTTCTTCAGACTTGTCTTCGGGTACTCCATGCAACATGATCATCTTGCGCCTTCTTCTCATTTCTTGCCTGTCCATTTCTTTGCCAATAAATTCAACTTGGCATTGCAAAGTTTGAATTGCACTTAAAATGAAAGTTCTGAAGGCCGTGAATTCCGAAGAAAGTGTTGAAGATGAAGTTGGAGATGACGTGCTTTTTAGATTATGTTGAAACTCACTCATTTTGCTGTGAAACATATCAGTCATCGCAGCAAGAGATTCATTAATTGATTCCAGTGTGCAGAGATGTAACGGTGATTGTGTTTGAATATAAGTTCTATTGTGCAGTGATAATAGTAGGAAATTTATTAAGAGGGGGTGGTAGTGATCTTCACAGACTCATATTAAGGTAAATAAACTATAAAATATTGTAATATATACTTAAAAATAAAATTAAATTTACGAGATGTTGAAAAACGATGTTCACTTATTCACAACTACCCACCAAAAAAAAGGGATGAGAGGGGGGAACATAATACGGTTTCGCCGCGACCACCACGTCTATTTGCCACTGCGCAATGGCCTGCATGAGCAGGTCTTGTTCCTGAGCGCAGTGGTTTAGGTTTGTCTGTAGGAAGTTGTGATGTCTAACTTGATCCATGAATTATTCAGACATCACAACCTCCTCCTCGTTCACTGCTAGAGGAATCATTGCCGTCACTGTGGTGGCCTGATTACTAACCACTTGGATGGCCCGGGTCCCGGTGGCCCTCCCTCTTCCTTTTTCCGTTGCAGGATTGCACCTGCGTCCACACATTACGTGCCCGAAGGGCCTGCCGGATTCAGCGCATACCGCGCAGCGTGGTGTTGCTTCCTTGCAGTTGGACATTTTATAACCTGAGCTTCCACATCGGAAGCACAGGTCCCCCCTGTCTGCCGATGCTGGGCACTGAGGGCGTGTATGGCCCAACCTCATGCACTTATAGCAGCGCATGGGAAGCGCCTCCAAGGCCACCACCCGCACTGAGCTCCACCCAATGAGCAACCTGCCCTTTTCAGTCAGCGTTTTTGCTGCCGAAATCGGGCATGTGACGACGACGGATCCGGTATCCGGCCAAAGTTGGGTCGAATCGCCTTATCGCTGTAGCCACACTCTCTTTGGTGGCTGTATCATCCAGACCCGAGATTCTCACCTGTGTGGATTTCACTGGCCTAGCAATTTTCGCCACGCCAGATAAAACATCACGAAGTTTCTCCGCGAGCCTATCAGCCTTCACGTCTTTTTCGGGGCCAGGGATCTCCAGCACTCTTGCTCCCGTCGCCGTCTGACGAAAGTGGATTTGCTTAATCCCAAGCTCCTGCAAATCAACGTTTTGTTGAGCCGTTTGCAGAATCGGGCTCTACGTGAGCCCCTTAGCCGTAGCTTCTGGCTGCAGTGACAACATAACAGCCGCAGTCTTGGGAGACTTTAGCGCCTTCTTTGGTTTTTAAGTCGCCTTGTTAAGTTGACAGGATTTGGTCACCCGCCTGCCACCTGCGTTACCGGGGTCAGGTAGGGGTCCGGGGGAGACAACGTGGACGTAGTCTGTAAACACTTGGGGACTCCCCAAAAATTACACACATTGATCTAACCCTAAGTAAGCCAATTATCTGCTTGTGTTAATTTAAGGGTGTTAGACAACGATACAAATACATAGAAATACACATTATAAATACTGAGAATATATTTAATAAACGATCAAACCCTAGACTTCTATGCTCGACACATACATGCCTGTCCCTTTCGGGAATCGAACCCGAACCCCATTGCGTCGTTATACGCTATAGGCGTCTGCACTAACCACTCGACCCACAGGACGATTTTTAGTTTATAGTTATTTTGTTAGACAGTTACCATTAATTTTATACAAAATAAGAATAAAGAAAATTATTTAATCCAACCGTTAGTGATTGTTATACACCCAGAGTACATAATTCGCATGATTGCCCATACATAGTAAAACTACTTCTCATTAGTAGTTCAGTTTCTGGAAGCGTTTGAATAATTAGACTTCATTATACCTATGAGCAGGAGTGCATTCTCTAATATAATTAATTAGTTCGGTCAGACGTATAGAGTACAAGGTAAGCTAATTACAGTTAAACTAATTAACATGTTTATTTGGCAAAATGCATTAGAACTTTCATGAAGTGCCAAACTAAATGTCAACGATGATCTATGTTATGTGATCTTATTCGAAATTTAAATCAAGTGATCATTTCAAGAATTACCACTCATATTTACCGTGAGTTATAATTATTATACCTTTACTACTTTTACTTCATCTTATTCAGCTTGAATATTATTGTAAAGAAAATAATTACATTTAATTAAATTGAAAAGCCATTTAATTTTTTTACTACTTTATTTAGTTGTTTTATGAGTAATTCCATTTTTATTATTTTTTCAACAGCAGCAGATTATTTAATTGATTTATGTGACTTATTTCATTATTAATTATCATTTATAACATTAAGAATAGTTATTTTATTGTCTTCATCAATACTCAATTAAATAAAGTTTAAATAGTGGTTCTTACCTGGAAAGGTCAATGTTAATATTAATCCTCAAAAGGCAAGATGCATTTCTCCTTTTTGCAATTTATTTCTTTAGGTATTTAGCCAAATAATTCGTAAAATCTTTTTTTAAGCAACGTTTCCTACATAAATCGTTTTATTACGATGTATTTGTTCCTTGTGTCTCGACTTTTTGCGAAAGTAAAGAAAAAAGAAAATCTAAAATGTGCCAGCTGCTGTTTTGGGGTGAAACTTTGGAAAATTGCTTGAAGCAATTTTTGCAATAAATGATTAATAGAATCGTTTAAATATTTTTCGAAGCACTTTGCTTTTATACATTACATTATAGTAAAATATAACAGATTATATTTCATCACATTGCAGTGTATTTTAAATAAAATAATAAATTTTGGTTCATTAGTACGAAACAACTATAGCGATGAAAATAATTGTATCACAAATTTTCTTAAATTACATTTGAGAGAGGAAGTACCTAGATTCTTAAGCCCTGAAGTATTTTCTGTTCTCAATAATAGTAAAATATAACAGATTATATTTCATCACATTGCAGTGTATTTTAAATAAAATAATAAATTTTGGTTCATTAGTACGAAACAACTATAGCAATGAAAATAATTGTATCACAAATTTTCTTAAATTACATTTGAGAGAGGAAGTACCTAGATTCTTAAGCCCTGAAATATTTTCTGTTCTCAATAATTTAGCTCCGAACTAAGTGCATTGTATAAAAGACTTAATTTTAATTGAGTTCTGTTTTGTTTGAACAGTTTTAAAAACATTTAGTTCTAACGAAATACGAAGATTCTTACGAATATATTTCTGTACAAATAATTTCATATATTTTGGTTTTAAAAAACAATTTATAGCAAAAGAATTATTACAAAATAAAGAAATAATGTTTTGATTGATTGTTTCGCTGTTTTGCGAAAATAATAATAGTTATTCTTCAGAAATAAGTGAAAACCATAAAAAATTCCTTAGCCTAAATTTGTCTCTATTTTATATAATAAATTTGGCCTCGAATTAATTTAGAGTCTTTCTTTGCTTTTTAATTGTGAAACATAGAGTTTTTGTCTTAAATTGTAATAGCAATATTTATAAAATATGGAATACGAATATATATGCATATATATAAATATATTCAACGTTAAAATGAAAATTTGTCTTAAAAGTTTGCCTAAAACGAGAAGACTAGACTATTTATGCTTATGCTTATGCTTAAATTATAAAAGTCACAGCCGAAGAATGCAAAAAAAACCAAGATTACTTTTAATTATATTTAATTAAATTAATACAATATATTAACTATTACTAGAGATGACAATTGTTCGAAGAATGAACGAAAAGTGATTTACTAAATTATTAGATTACGAAAGAAACATCGGTCATGTCCGGTGTTCAGTGGTGGTGGTGGTTGCAGCGTAAGCAATACGCCCGGGGTCAATCGATGGCACTAGATGTGTTGCAACAGCCTGTTGCGTCAGCGATCTGCCTCGTGTCTGTTGGTAGCAACGTGTGACCCCAATATCGATGAAATACCTAGCTAGCAGTTACTAAGCTAGGTGCGATTGTAACTCTTATGTTTACGCTTACGCTTACGCTTACGCTTACGCTTACGCTTACGCTTACGCTTACGCTTACGCTTACGCTTACGCTTACGCTTACGCTTACGCTTACGCTTACGCTTACGCTTACGCTTACGCTTACGCTTACGCTTACGCTTACGCTTACGCTTACGCTTACGCTTACGCTTACGCTTACGCTTACGCTTACGCTTACGCTTACGCTTACGCTTACGCTTACGCTTACGCTTACGCTTACGCTTACGCTTACGCTTACGCTTACGCTTACGCTTACGCTTACGCTTACGCTTACGCTTACGCTTACGCTTACGCTTACGCTTACGCTTACGCTTACGCTTATGCTTATGCTTATGTTTATGTTTATATTTTTATTTATATTTATATTAATATTTATAAAAATCTAAATAAGCAAATGTTTCAATAACTCATAACCGTCATAAAGTCAAGGTTTAGGTAAAAAAAGTTACGTTATTAAAGACAAAGGGGGAAATTGACTTTAATTTTATTATATTAAAATTGTTATATAAACTAAACTGAATAAGGGTTGCAAAATTGAAGGATGTGTTGGAAAAACATTTATCTTCATCATTTTCTATAAAAACATGAAAATATGAATCACTTTCACTATAGGCAAAACACATATATATTTTGCCTTGTAAAAAAAATCACTCTGTATGTATATTCATGTATTTCGTTTCTCAAACTATCACATGTATAATAAGTACAGCGAACTATTCTCATCTAACTTCTCCTACAATCTAGTGACGCGACCGCAAATACTCATTTATCGCTTACTAACTAATTACACAGTACTATTCTACTTTACTAGAAATACGATTGTTGTGTTGACATTCTAGTTTAGAGAAAAAAACATTTAAGAAAAAATAATAAGGAATTCCGATTGTAGAACCTTTTATATTTTATAAGGAGTCATTAATTATATGTTACATTTGCCAAAAATCTTCATATTTTGATATCTGAACTTTTTGTCACTGTCTATAACAATGTCAACGATTGGTAAAATGGTATTCAACTTAAAATACAATTATACTTATCTTATAAAATATATCTATGAAAGAATTTATACAACTTTTAAAACGACAGTGGACAAATATATTTGCAATAAAAGCTTTCTTCGATTATTATTTGATAGCAGGTAATTAATTTATCTCTATGCTTATTTAGTACAGAAAATAAAACATAACTATCGCGAATATTGAATATAATGTTATCATAATATTATTTTTTCTTGTCATTCATGATTATGGTATAAATTAAAAATAATAATAGTAAAAAAAACTTCTAGATCATTATCTATAATACATTCTTTTCAAACTTGTAGTTAAAAATTTAAAAACCCCCGATACAAAAAGACTTCTAAAAGGAATAAAAATAATATTATTATGTACTTATTGAAGTCATTGCGTCGGGGGACCGTTGTACGTACGTTGACGATGGTGTCTATTTTACAAAAAAATCAGAGCTAATGTATGAGGACTTAGACTATACGAATTGATATTGTTATTTCGTTATTTGCCTTGGTAACTTACTTGAATTTTGCATTCTTCTTTTTTTTAGCGGTCCCCCGATGCAACGACTTCAATAAGTACGTAGTAATAATATTTTTATCATCTTATACAGTATAATTTGTGAGTAATCGTATTTGACGTAGGTAAATAGTTTAAATTAATATGCGGTAATCTCAAATTTCAAACAGACGAGAAATGCTTTAATAAGAAGATAGTTTCAAGCTATAACTATTCAGCCAGCAAAGGTTTAACATAAGATGAAGTGGGAACTTCGTATAAAGTAATAGTTGCTATTAAATTCTTATAGGAGTGTAGTTATTGTATTGTCAGGGTTTTTTTAAAATTCATTAATTTCTAAGAGGGTATGGTAATTTCAATTTCTGCTTTGAAATTTGCAACAATTATTTGTAGTTGTCTATGCTTAAGTTAGGTTTCTTTTAACTTTTAAGTACATATTATAATGAAAATGAAATTTATACGCGCAGAGATTCGAACCCTCGACATCTGAGAAACCGTTCCGTCGCTCTGCCAAATGAGCCAACGTATCTTTATCCGCTTCTATGATTTGCAGAACGGAAGATTCTACGACGTCTATTATTTCTCACGATTTTTATTACTTCTTCTAATTTTACAGTATACAATAATATTAAAGGATGCCATAACCCACAGCATCTTAGAGTAGTATAAAAGACGATAATTTGAAATTGTAATTACATTGACGTTAATAGACCTTTAACCAGTTAATAATCACTTTTCTACTTTATGTATACACAGAGCACCTACAGAAGCCCGTCAAAAATGTGTTCTCCAAAAAAAAAAGAGTACGCAATAGAGGCTACCTATTTGTCTTTCTTCCTTGCATGTGTGATAATACGAAGATAAGTATCAGTCTATCACTATCTTATTCATCAGACACTGAAACACATAAGCCTGCTATGGCTCCCTTATTCTATGTTAATAATGCTATTTTAACATTGATTAACAATTGTCCACCTTTATTATAATATTTTAAAATCAACACAATAAAACAAACTCGAACAGAAAAGATAAAATAAAATTGAGTAGACGTGGTTCTTTTCATATCACAAGAATTCAATTTTAAAAAGGCAAATTGAAATTAAGAATTTGGTAAATTCTATCGAAAAAATGATTCGAATAAAATATTTTTATTACTAAGATACTATACTGCATAGTTGTTTATTGTTATGTTATTATACATATGAAAGGCAATGTAAATTAAAAAACATTTAAAAGGTTTACCATAATTGTTTAATAGAAATAAAGTCTTACACTCAAAATATATTAAATAGTCTAAATGTTAAAATAGTCGAAGTCCCTTAATAGGATCGAGACGGTAAAAGGGATAGTTGAGTGCAATTCCGTGACGTCTCGCTATGGTGATGAGGTTACCCTTACCGCCGTATAGTCGGGCTTTTGTGATGTCCCGGGATTCTATTTGTGGTCAAGGCTTTAGCGTTCCTTTCAACCCCTACCCCAGACGGCATCAATCAAGGATTTTCCAAAGCTAAAATTACCTAAGCACCTAGTTCTTAATAAATAAATTGTTGTTTGTAAGCTACAGCTACGCTACAGCTACAGCTACAGCTAAGCTACGTGGTGTAAGGTACGAAACACTTTGTTATATTTTTTAGGCATTTGATAAATCAATTTATATTAACTTATTACTTTTCTCTTTGTTTTCACAACACACATAAAAGTGAAAAACATTTTTAGCAATTAACTATTAAAATTAGATTTAATAACAATGTGATGTTATAAGTGATCTACTACTACTAGCAAACAACACAGCAATTCACAAAGCTACGACCAATAATTAACTATATGCACTTTAAGTTATTTACAGGAATAAAAGCATACTAAATAATTTCAGTGTGAATTCAATAATAAGCTTTGTTCACCCACATTCACAATTATAAAGTCTATTGTATTTTTTGACAGAGATATTTGATGTGTATCCTTTGAAAATATATTTTGAGTCAGACCACAAAACGTTAGAGAAGCTTTTAGTTTTCATTCTACTGTTACAACTAAATAATGTTTGTTTGAAAATGTTTATATACATATAGATATTATATACATGTAGTGTTTTTTTTTACTTTTTAAACTGTTATTAAACTTTAATCAATGTATTGTATATGATCGAGAGGAACATAATTGTAACCTACTAAAAGCGTTGGTCAATTATCATTTTGTCAAGATCCCACTCAATGACTAGTCTTTTAGCGTGGTAACGCATATGTAAATTACTATATTTGCACACGTTAGTTGTGGATGGCTCCAATTAGGATCAGATTAACTAATACCCTTGCTTATATAATAATAAAAAAATATATATCGTCATATTAATAAACAGTATCATTTAAGATAATATCAGTTAAAAATTTATTTCATACTTTTAAGTTGCTTGACTATTTTAAAACTGGCTAACACATTCCTCTTCTTCCAAATGTATTATAAAACTATAAAACATTTTTTGCATTTAGGGATCAATACCCGATTATGAGATTTAATTATTTCAAATATTAAATGCATATACTTTTATTGTTATACCTGATACATAAATCAATAAATAATACAAGAAACAATAAACTCGAATCGGATACTATAACTAAAATATTTTTATTTCATAAAGATACATTTTATAAAATATGTAACTTAAACATTGTAATGTTTTATGGGATAATATTTTTGTTAAGGATTTGTTCTTCGACCAACGATTACGTGCGCAAGTAACTCGAGTCACGGTAGAGTTATTTATGACTTGATCCCCTTCCTGCCGATTAAGAAACTTACTGAATAAAATCTTTTATAAAATAAAATAATTTACTACTATTAATATATAAAGTCTTGATACTTATTTTAGGTTTTATGGTTGTTATTTACATATTATGATATAACCCTTAATTTTTAATTTAAATATTTATAGAACTTACACTTTTTTTTTTAACTTTGTCTTTTTTGACGTGAAATTCTTTGGCGTGAATCTCTGAGGAAAACTACTAAAACCCAACAGTTACCACCACCTCGATTTGAGTTGATGTATGTGGAATTTTATAAAACTAGTTAATTTTATACATGACAGGAAGACTTATCAGGCCAAGATTTAGACGATGTTTTTGTAAATTAAAATGTAGAAAAAATCCTTATGAAAAATGACAATGAGATGCAAAAAAAACTTTTTTTTTATATATTTGATTGGAACACTAGAACAACTCTAGAGACTGTATATAACAGAAAATATACATCAATAAGAAGAAATGAGTTGAAATAATAAGTTTGGAATATGGTTTACTTATTATGTTGAAATACGATATACTAACTCATTACAAATTGTAATAGAATGCGTCTTGATTTATTTATTATCAAGGTCCCACAAACAAAATACTGTGAAAATAAAAAAATTGTCTGCAATAAACAGTACTTACTCTATAACCTGTCTGTTGACAGTGCAGTCGGACTCGCTATTTCTTAAGGAGATGTAAATATGGCGGCTGAATCCTAGCTATAAAATTCAATACCACATTATATCCTAAGCAGCCGGTATATCTGTGCACGTAATTTAGGACACAGTTTCACTAATCCCCTCAAGTTATAGAAATTAGCAACTTTAACGCCATATTGATTCCCTCCGGTCACGTGCCACTGTGCGGAAAGATTTGTATTTGAGTTTCCGATGGCGATTAATCTATCCTAATTTATTAAGTTGCCTACACGTCTTCCAGACGTGAATGACCATAAACTCTTTATTTATTTAGTCATGTGCCCATTCATTTGTCCTCATTGCAAAAAAAAATAATAGTTTTGGAACGTAGTTCCTTATTTGTAAAAAAAATATATATATATTAAAAATATACATTCTTTTGAGATTTAACACTATTGATAAAAATACTCCATCTATAAATTCATGTTAAAATTTTAAAATAAAGTATTGAATGTACTGAGGTGCGTATTCTCCTTGATTAATACAGACTTAACATTCAAATTTTATGTATCAGAATCTTATTGGCAAAATATTTTATGGCAGATTTCGTCGTAACAATCGTCTTGAAAATCCCAAGCTTCTAAATAGTAATGTTCCATAACGCTGTTATACGTTCTTTTAACATTATAATAATTCAATATATTTTTTCTTGACACCGAATTCTGATTGCTAGTAACAATGTATTTCCTTAGTTTATGATCTAAGGAGGATACACAATAGTCTTATTACATCTTTGACATATTGACATGTTTTTAATTTGTACTTTTATAGATTGTATTGTCGTTTTTCTCATTGCATAACCATTTACCGGAATAGGGTAAAAATAGAAATTTATATATGAATAGTTTGGAACAAAAAAAAATTAATAGACCACGTTTGTAAAAGTTTGTAAAAAGTTCGACATTTGTTTAATATCTTTAAAATTTACATTGGTATACAAAGACGTTCAAAAATTAATGAAGAACGGTATAAAAAGCTTTCTTAGAAATTTGTGCTTAAACCTGACAGCTGTGACACTTTTTTATAAGATTATGTAATATGATATAATAAAAATAGCTTGAATTTTTTAAAATGTAGAGGAAATTGTTATTACTTTAACTAAAATTCTTACTTAATTAAATGTTAATTAATTCTTTTTTAATAATCTAACTGATAGTTTTTAATAATGTCTGTACATTTTTAAAAACGACAGTAAGTGCAGACTTACTGAACTATTTATAGTTTTACAGCTAGTACAGCTATCAGTAGATACAAATTTCCAGGATTTTCATTACAATGACATCGTTTCTCCTATCTTAGAATATTGCAGATTTTTCTTTAAAGCTGACAGATAAACTGTATTGAAAATATCTATAAACATGAATAAAAATATCTATAAACATTGGTTAGGATTTTCGAAATACATGTCACCACCGTCCCGATAAAGACGATCACATATAGAATGCTTAAGTTACCGAGGTGGACAACGATACGGTAGCTCAGTTGGTAGAGCGACGGGACGGTTTCTCAGTAGTCGCAGGTTCGAATCCCTGCCCGTATCGATTTATTTTTGTTTCTATATTTATATAAAGATAAACTGTATTATTCAGATGTTTATGTCATTTTATTCTTTCTGAATCATTGTCAAAGAATATCATAAAAATACATAGCTAAAAAGTAAAAAAATGCTTATCACGAGCAATGAGCCTTCCCAAGCAGTAAGTACTATGAAAAAAATTTCTTATAATAAAATTACATCTCATACTCTGTAGATTTATAAGATTTTACTTACAACCTACTCTTTATTCTTTAATACCATGAGCAAGGTAGCTTTTAAAGTTAAAGAAATTTTATTTCGATATAACTTTTATAATTTATACAAGAACGTAGTAGAATAAAATCCTAATTCCACTTACAATTAATCAATAAATATACAGAAACAATGTAGAAAAATAATAAAATTACTAAAAAAACCGGTAAGGTTTGTTGTTGGTTAATATTATTAGTCTTTGGGACAAATCGTTTAGTTACCGTAAGATTTTTTTTTTTATACAACATACTATTATTAAACCAAATACTCGAAGAAATTTTATTTGAACACTAGTTATTTTTATTTATTTAAAATTATTTTGATATATATTTGAAAATATGTACAATTATTCCTATAAACTTCAGGATAGTAAAACGAATTATATCCATAAATTACAAAAGAGTACAGCTCGTAACTATTTATAGAGAATAATAAAGGGACAATGATAGTTACATCAGTTTTGTATTAGTTCATAACAATTGTATTTCTATGGCTATCATACAAACATAATATCACTTTCAAAGTAAATGGCAAGGGACCAGCGGTTTATTAAGACCTTCATTAACAAAGAAATCATTTACCAACCACAAAATGAAAGCTATTTTTTTAATTAAATTTAGTTTTAGATTTTTATTTGTTTTTTAATTTAAATTATAAATAGTTCCAAAAAAATGTTCGAGTATTGTGTTTAGTCGCTAATTATATGGTAAGCTCAAAATTTAATTCTTTCCAAAAAAACTTGTTCACCTCCATTAAATACTTAAAAAAAGATGGTATCCTAAATTAAATCTTAAGGTTTATCAATTCAAACTATTGATATATTAAAATATGTAATATTGGTAGATTAATACCATATCCCAAATTCCTACTTAATAAACTGACTGTAAATCTTGACACCACCAGGTAGTTATTGTCGTAAGAAAATCAAACGAATCACTCGAAGTTATTTAAGCTTGCAGGGTTATCTCTTAATTAAAGATAGAATATAATTTGAATAGGCCTCAAAAACACAAATTTAGCATTTTGAATATATTTGTTTTAATAAAAAATGCTATGCGACCGCTTTTATTTGTTTAGT
The DNA here is from genome assembly GCA_959347405.1 of Napeogenes sylphis. Lineage (NCBI taxonomy): Eukaryota > Metazoa > Arthropoda > Insecta > Lepidoptera > Nymphalidae > Napeogenes > Napeogenes sylphis. The sequence continues at coordinate 18,641,827 of OY365788.1, read as the reverse complement.
TGATTATTATCACATAATTTGACATGTCATTTGTACATTTAAAAACAATAGCTACATATTAGGTATGTATTATTGCTTCTAGCTTGAGAGTTTTGATCAATATTCATTTCGTAAGGTTCTATTTCATTTCAATAATATATTTTATAGATTTCAACTACACATTAGAAATTCAGTTCAACATAAAATCTAGTTCCAATTAATGACAACCACTTCACAAGACAAATATAATTACAAATCGATACATTAACGCTCGCATGATGGAATCTTTGACTCTAACCACATGTTAGAGAACACACACTCCTCACGTGATTCACAGAAACTGGAATAAAACAATATAATACTTAAAAAATAGTATTAGTAAAGAGAGCACAACACATCTGTGATGGTGAATACCTAACGAGCTCTGGATTGTCAAGCATGCCGAGTTCAACAACCACCTGCCCGTACCTCGCCAGCGTTGTACACGTCACATCAAGCCACCCACAGTTGAGGGTCAACCGGCCTTACTACCCTACTACCATATGTGAAAGGTATTACTGACAGAATTGGCAACATCTTAAAAAGTTCTCTATAAGAACTATCTACAAACCTAAAAGGAAAGTGAGCTAATTCTTAAGACCGATTAACAGTAATATTCCTTTACAATGTGCTGGAGTATATAAACTTGACTGCGATTGTGGCTTGTCATACATAGGTCAAACAAAGAGGAGCATCGGTAAAACAGTAAGGGAACACATCTCATATATCAATCATTGGAGTACATCGAAGTCAGCAGTGTGTCAACATACAATAGACAAGCCCAATCATTAAATTAAATTTTATCTAATATGATTTAATAAACCTAAATTCCTGTTTCAATACTTTAATAATATGACCTAGAATCTTGTATAAATTAAGTAATTATTAGCGAAAATTTGGTAAATGGTATTGGAATTTTTCAATCAAACAAACAGTAAATTATTTATAAAACCGCTTAAATAAGTAGTAGTCTAGCAAGGAATCAATTTACTTTAATTATTTAAAAAGATATTAATTAAATATATTACTTTTTTAGATAGTTTTTAAAGCACCATATTAGTTCAACTCCTTATATAATTTTACACTGAACATAAATCTCGAAAACATTTTGGCTCTCAGCAAGTTATAATGTAATCGTTTTAAATATTTTAAACACATTGTATGTAGCTGAAGTTAATGTTATAGTGTAGATTACTATAGAGGTTATATTAGCAACATTTAACTCTGAATATTTATTAAATGAAATAATTTCTAAATATTCTATATAATATAACCTGTGGTTATTAGTTTATTATATAATATTTTTAATTTTACTGTTTGAATATATTAACCACATAATTCCAAACTCCAAACATCGTAGTGATTACAAGAATATTATTTTGTTAAGCCTTATCATATGGAAAAGAATGAATATTATTTTCAGTTTCTTGATGTGTGTTTATCACTGACCTTATTTATCTAAGAGGGTCATTTATTCGGTACTTAAATATTTTATGCCTTTATGCCTTAAAAAAATATTTATTCTAAAATACACTCTAAAACAAAAATAACGGATAGAAGTGAGTAGACAGCATAAAGAATTGTGCCGCTTGAGAATCGACCTACTTCCGGCTCAGCAAACATAGCCATTAACAGTCAACAAGCTGTATAATGTAAATGATTCAGCGTCATCATTATTAAAGCGACTGCGTCATATTTATTGCAAATAAAGAAAAGAGGGTGACTCATAATCTGTTTGAAATGTAATTTCATAACAAATGAAGATTATTTTGTTTAACACCCATTACAAAATAATTGACTTCACAGATAAAACAGGTAACAAATTATACCAAATCGGAAACAAAATGATTAGAAAAAGTAAATGTTAAACTTGTAATCATTTATAATTTAATTTCATCAACGCTTAAGAAAAAAAATAATTTAGGATTTAAATTTATATAAATATAGAATGAAAAATAAACCGAAAACCGTCCCGTTCTCAGAGGTCGCGGGTTGGAATCCCTGCTCGTATCGGTTTTTTTTTCATTCTATATTTATATAAATTTAAATAAGCTTAACATACATACATGTTTATAGATATTTTCAAAAGAATTTAAGATTTTTTCATTAGTAGATATTAATGTTGTAACAAACCCTTTATAAATTCTAGATATATTTAGTGTCCATGTATATTTTCTCTGAGTTATATAGATTTAATTCAAAATTACAATTTATATCTGCGAATCCAGTACATGAAATTAATTTGTTGTTGTATGCTTACCTACGTTCAAATTCAATTAGAATCAATCATAATAAAAAAAAACGGGTTGATGTCCAAAAAAAGCGAATTAATGTTTGTATTTAAATAATTAATAGATAAAATATTTTTTTTTAGTATTATGAATAGTATATATAGTAAGCATTCGAAATGCTAGTATAGTTATTGTTTTATATACCTCTAATGAATTATTAAAAACTTCAAATATTTGGTATTTTTAGCCTAGAGTGAAAATGTTATAAATATAGGTTACAAAAGCGTCTTTAATTTAAATAAGCTGATTAAATAATCTGGAACAGTATTTTTCATTAATTGTAACGTATTGCTTTGAGTAACATTATCAAAGAAAAAATCAAAACTACGTTTAATTAAAATAAAAAGATTTTTTATAGCAAAACATCAACAATATTTTATTCTTTATCTATGAAAATATTTCAATAATTGGGATTGAATGGGATCATTTATTTAATATAATAAATGACATTTAATATTTTAGACTTATTCGGAAGTCATTAATCTATTCTAGGATTAAATGTAGAACAGGTGTTTCCACAGACCTTAGTCAAAGTTATTACTTAATATTATAAAACCTGAATAATCAGGAGAATATAGATTTTATTAAATGCAATATTCATTTGTCATTGTCCATTTAAAATATTGTTTGTTTTTCAACGGTATTTTATATGTATGTATAATTTATATAAAAAAATATTTTTTTATTCTAGATTTTTTTTTTTTTTTATTTGTACAGGTTACGCTAAAAATATATTTAACAACAAATAAGTATATTACTAACTTTCACTACAAAAATAAAACAAAACAAAATTTAACATTATTAATGGTTTCAAATTTAACTAACGGTTTGCTTTATTTTTTATGTTCATATTTTCTGGTTAGTGAAGCATGTTCATTGTAAATTTACTACTAAACAAAATAATAATAAAAATAAATAATTATAAATAAGTTTTGTATGAATTAATAATAATAATAATAATAATAGTGAAGTTCAAAATTACTTATAAACTAAATTTATTACTAAAGGTGTGATACTTGGTATTAGAATAGAGAGACTTGTTCCGCTGTTGTTTTGAAAGTGCGGGTGAATGTTACCATTTTGACATAAATAAATTACAAAGTTGACACAATAGAGTTCACCCCACTCCCCCAGTGACGGTGTTATAGTTAGTAGAGCTAACACCATAGACAAAAAAGAGTTTCCGAGACAAATTTAAAAAAGTAAGAATTTAAAGAAACTGTAAGAAGAGGAATCCTGAGGATAGTGTTTTTACGGTTCGTAGATGATCTTTGTCTTAATATTACATAATTCTACACCTGGTCAGATTCCTTGATACTGAGCCGTTTTCCTCATAGTGATGCAGTCGTTTAAAATTTAATAACCGGTTTTCAAACCACAACTAATGGTTCAGGGTTAGGGGCTTAAAATACTGATTTTTGTGCATTTTGAGGATTTTTTTATGACTACAAAATATTTTTCGTCATAATTAAATCCATTTTTTTTCGTTTTCGTGTCTACGTAAAAAAAAGAAATGTTAAAGGAGGTCATGATCATATTCATTATTTAATAAAACAAAATCAATTCTCAATTCTGTATAATTCCCAAACTAACACACGCTAAACTAAATTTACTTAACTTGTCAGACCAAAGTAATAGCATGATCGTAAATATTCATTAATCCCTAACTAACTTATTAGCCTATAGGTATCTACAGATTTATAGTAGTTTCGTCGAAATCGTAAATCGTTCCACATTATGGTTTTAACAGCTTGACCGTCGAGTGACAAATAGTTAAATTGCGGCTTCCACCTAATAGACATTTAAGAAAATAAAAAAAATAATAATAATTTTGCGGTATTTTATTTCGTTCGCAGTGCAATGTTGCGTAGTTCATGTGGTCCTATAAATGAATACATAATGACATGAGGGACAAAATATTTTTTTATAATTTTATAATCTTCAATTAAATAGGATTTACGTGATTGAAGTACATTCAGTAATATGGCCTTACGGTTCGAATTTGTTGGTTCTTAAGAATATCAATCAAGAATTCTTAAGAATCACCTTCTGGTACTAAAAAATTTAATTCATTTTTGTACACGCCTAATAACATCACTCTGTATGTATATTCGTGTATAATAAGTACAGCAAACTATTTTCATCTAACTTCTCCTACAATCTAGTGAAGCGACCGCAAATACTAATTCCACTGTAACATTCTAATTTACTAGAATTACGATTGTTGTGCTGACATTCTAGTTTAGAAAAAGTAAATATTTTTTAGGAAAAACTAATAAGGAATGTAAATACTATTAGATATATTTTAAATTACAAAATTATTCATTTTACACTATTTCTTAATGCTTTCCCTATAAAAATGGTATCAATTATTTAGTTGATATCATTAATCCTTTTCTTCATTTCGACAAAAAGAATCTTAGGTCTAACTATGTCTCTTTTTTGTTATAGCTCAGGATTTTACACATCCATACTTGTAGTCCATAATATATATTAAGTCATTGGTTATATTGCTTTCTTCTTGTAAGGAATATAACATAAGAAATTTTCTATGTCGTCTCCTTCCACTAAGGGCTCGACATGACTCGACATATATTACATTACCAAATAGACAGACAGAAAAAAATAATAAAATGACACTTTATTTCATGTAAGTGTATCAAAAATCTTCTTTTTTACATTACCTACATATACATGGTTAAATAATTCGCAAGCGTGTCATTATTACTTATCAATAATGCATATATAACATTCAAATAATTACAGCATGTTATGTTGAAAATTTGACAATTAAATAATTCAATTTCAACAATGTTTAAAAAATAATTTATACTATTTAAACTCTAAGAAAAGCAGAGATTTCCACATTATTTACTGTAAAGCAACATTATATTTACATTTTATTCTATTCTAGCGACTCCAGCGTCTTATACTGAATAATACGTGTCAGGCGAAACAAATTCCATCAGCGGAGAAACAGACAGTGGGTATAATAATATAAAAATAATATACTTACCTAGTTACTACAATCTCAAACTATTTCGTGTGAGTAAAATTTTAGCTGCCTATTTTTTATTTAATGTTTAAAACCTATTAAATAAAGTTATCATATTTTGTCCATCTCATTATTTAGTTATAGAAAATATTTACTATATATTTAGATAAAAATTGCATCTTCCAAACCTAAGTTAACATAAATTTATAAAAAAAAATAACACATTAAAGTTATGTTATATCAGTGAAAATTACAGTGGTAATAACCTAAAGCGCAGTAATAAATAGCAAAATGAGTCTTTAAAACTGACATCATTATATAATTTTCAGTAAATGTTTATATTTTGTAATCAAACTTTAATAAATGTAGTAGGCGAGGAAATTTGTGATGTAACAAAAGTCACAAAGACCAAACGCTGGCAGTTTTTTTTTTATATTTATTTGCCCATGATCTAGCCATCGAGAGGTGTTAAACAGATAAATAATATATAAATATTATCTATGATTTTTCATCTATTAAAAAAATGATTTCAGAAAAGCCAATTCACCGTTCAAGTACATCCCATTTTCAATTAACCTATTTTCACATGTGTATTTACTTAAAACTCAGGCTCGTTTAAACTTTCAACATGTTCACTTTGTCATCAATAGCTTGTATTTACATTCCTTTAAATGTGATTATTCCACTGACTCTTCTGGCTCCTTTATCTGGTTTTTTTATAAATTCAACATTATTTACTACCTAATAGCATAATTTTATCTATATAAGATTTCATGAAATGGAAATGATTATATACTTTTTAATGTATTTTATTTAATTAAGTGGTAAACCTGTAACAAAAAGTAGTTTCAGAAACTTTATAATCCAAATGAAGTTTTTTTTGTATAGCACAATATAAAAATACGTTTTTAAGTCACAAACTGATCTTTGCTATTCATGAAATACGTAAAAGACAAATCATTTGCATCACAAAAATTTTAAAATTATCTGCTGCCTGTTACATAATGAAGTGACTTGCTTATATAAAGCAGCATTTGTCTTTGATCTAAATATAACAAGGACTTCAAATAAATAATTAATTCCTCAGAAGCAAATACAGAAAATCGTAATTAACATTTTTACGAAAACAACCCAGACAGATATTAGTAATGTAATGTGTCTTTCATTTTATACTGTGTTAATAATTGTAACTTAATGTGTTAGATAATTTTTAACTGCTTATTTATATTCATATACATTGTTGATTTTATAAGAAAGAATAATATACTTGTACTTTCTTGTTTGTGAACATTATTAATTATTAATACATCCAAATAACTAAACGATTTTTGTTATTATAACGAATGAGTGAATATATATGACGTCTTATCTGCCTTTAAGTTGACAACAATTGAAGTAAATCTTAAATATGTTTATTGGATACGATCGTCATTAATTAATATCAAAACAAAATATATATTGGGATAATTATTTTTGTTATCGTATTTAAATATACAATACTGATTTTTTTTTTAAAATAACAGAAAACTATAAAACCAGAATACTGTATTAGTATTAAAATACCAGTAGTTTATATTATTGTCCAACAAAATAACTTATTTAGATTATGACGTAGTAATTCAGACTTTAATTATCTAAGTGCCTCCGCAAATAAATTAACGAGTTAATTGGCCCAATACGGTAAATATTGTTAGTACTTGCTCATTTAGTCTAAAAACTAAATTTATTAGGCTGATAATTTCGAGAAGCTTTTACTGTAATTACTTAACTTTTCAAAAAGTTTCAAATGTCAGTATTAATTACAATTTCTTCACCATTGTTAAGTGTAAGTCAAAGGTGTAATAAAACTTAGGAGTTATAATATTTTTGAATAATAATGTTTCAGAGTGTTTATTAAAGAAACATATCTCCTTCTTAGAAGCAAATTATACAAATGTATAGTAAGAATTAGTTTTTGAAGTTACCAAGTTTTAGACCACATTGTATTGTTTACGTATTTTTCATTAAAAACATTTTAATCTTCTTAGCCCAAAACATTTCTAATTAAATTAAATTTCTGTCCATAATTAAAAAAATAAGTAACTTGTCATTAATTAAAATAAATTTGATTAAGATGAATCCTATATCGATTATAGTATTTTTCAGTTTAAGTTGAAACCTTTAATTCTTTTACTATTTGAAGCTTCGTATTAACCACGAAAGCTTCCGAAACTTAATTGCAAAATGATAACTTTTCTCTACCATTAGAATTTATTATTCATATCCAAAGATCCAACGCAGTTTTCAACATACCAGTGAGAATGGCTTTGAAATCCGTTAAGTACTTTAGAACAACCCAGCATACAAATAGAAGGTATACAAAGTGCCCGAAGTAAATCCCGGTACGCGCAGCGAGTTGCGGTCAGGTGGAAAATGTAGTTTCGTCTTCAGAGATCTCATACAGGTCTTTGACACTTATCGTTGTAATAAATTGTTACAAATTTCCTAACATGTTAGACGAAATATTTATATTTAAAGTTTTATTTAAATAGTCAAAGTAGTTTTGTGTACATTATATTATATTTTGTTTTATCATCATCTTCGCAGATAAAAAGCTGTTAAAGTTTCTTCTTCTTTTCTAAAAATCACCCTTGTTATGAAGTCATACAAATGTTATATTCTCGGAGTCAAATATATATACTTTTAAAGAATGAATCTTAATGTGATATGGTAACTACTTTCTTCTGTTGCATACTTTTTATCCTCACTTGCATGCATATTTTGGAATATTTTGTATCTGAAGTTTGCTTTTTAATACCTTACTTTTTTTTTTATTATCATATAACCAAATTATTCTTCAAATAAAAATGAAGGTTAGTTTCTTTTTATTTCTCTTGATACTTATCTTGATATCTTTCAATTTTTTAGATTATGCTCGATTTGAGTTAAGCAGCTTGAAAGTGTCTTAGATAAGATATCCTGGATCACATATTATGTAAAAATACAGAAGCTGTTTATATTTCTGTCTGAATAACAAACTTAGACATTTTACATAGAATTATTTTACAGAAACTTGATTAAAAAAACTATTTCTATTTATATTTTGTTAAAAGGTGACAGCGAAAAGGACTGATATAACCTATTTTTGGTATAAAAACTATATAATTGCGAAACATATAAAATGACAGTTTACAAACATGTAATAATTCGATTAAAAGTTTTACAATGAAAAGGTTCTGAACCATCATATTCAATAGTTCACATAATACTTTCAAATACATTTTTAAGGTTGAAACTCTTTGAAATTCGAACCTTGAAACTCTCAAGATGTTAAAAGTCGTTATCAAAGACTTAAGTCTGTAAAGAATATACAATCGTTAAGAAATTCATAAAAGATCTATATTATTTTCTACACATCTTAACGTTATCGTTATGATGTCAAGAAAACAAGAAGAAGAGATTCGTTCTCTTCTCTTCGTTCATGATATAAGAGAAGCAATGAAAAATACAAGTAATTTTGCTCTATGTTATGTAATCTTAATTTCAAGGGCAATAGATTTTGTAGGTAGGCATGCTAACACTCCAGTCTCTATGACAGTCCTCTGATTTCAGTAGCTCATGTCCTGAAAGTTATACTACGTTATTTATTTTGCTGTCAAAACAATAATAGGAATGGATTCTTTTAGTTTCAGATGGTGTGGTTTAAAGAACACAATTTATAGATTTTTTGTGACCTGGAACGGAATCGTGGAAAATAATCTGTTAGTTTGGTCATACATTTATTCTAATAGTTAATTCTATAAGAAATCGCTAGTAAGAACTATGATTCCTCAGAAAATAATATTTTACTTAGTTTTACGTTAAAAAGTAATATTTAATAAATTTTATACAGTAAAAGCGCACCTAATGGAATGAAAACCATAAATGAGTTTTCCTTCACAATATTTTCCAACGTGCTTAAAAATATTCAAAATATTATGTACAATACCTACAACAAAACGCGATATATTTACTGCTTCCAAGAAAAATTTCGCCGAAATACTTCTTTAAGAGACGAAAGTAAGTTTATCTTGAGCCAAGTTTACCGCAACATTCTCTTTAACGAATTACTATTAAAACTCTTTTACTGCAAAGAATCACGACTGTCATAGTCATTCCATTCTTTAGAACACTGCTCACAAACACACTAAATTGTTTACTATTTAAACTCTTTACTATCACTGTTACACTTTATTATACTAGTTCTGTTACATAACTTAGTCTCTCGACGACACACTGCCTTATCTTAGCTGGAAGATGATTTATATATTCACTACTTTAATCAAATTAGTATCCAATATTACAATTTATTTATTTATTTATTTATCTATTTATTTATTTATTTATTTATCTATTTATTTATTTATTTATTTATGTACCAAACTTAAATCTTAACTTAAAATATAAACATTACGTACACAAGATAACTTATCTCTACAAAGAGATCTCTTCCAGCCACCCAAAAAATTTATGTGCGAAAAGATGTTCTTAACAAAATAAATCATTGGAGGGTACATAATTTCGTAACATATACAATTAATAATATATAATTAAAAATCCTTAGATACATATGACATGTCAATATATACAAATACACATACATACACACATACACACATACATATATACATATATATAAATTCATAAATAAGGTAATAATAATATTAATAACAGTAATTATATTGATAGTGAGAGATAGTGCTGCTTCAATTTATGCTTAAAAGAACTAATTGTGGAACAATTATAAATTTCAGGAGGAAATGAATTCCACAATTGTGCTGCTTTTATTGTGAAAGATTCTGCTAAAAATGTGATGTTATAACGGGGTACATCAAGGGGTTTAAAGACGAATCAATTATTTTGTCAATAAAACTTCTATACAAACATTACATGTTTTATTCATACCATCAACTGATATCTTTATTTTTTTATCAAAACCTACCCTCCAATTATAGGGAAGCTAACATTACAAACATGAATTGCCCATATTGCTTCCCTTAACTGTAAATTATATATACAGAGACATGATGTTTTACAGAAGATAAAAGACAATTATTATATGAGCTTAATGGCTTTAATTTATTGAATTTGGCTATCATCAATTAAAATCTCTTTTTGGTAAAAACAAATTGAGATAATATAAATATCATAAAAAGTGTCAAAAATTTATGTTCTATGAATATGATTTATAAACGAGAACGTAAATGTCCAGATAGGTTGGGACAGCAGCTGTTTTAATTATCCTGGCTAGCTGAACAAAAACATCTGTGGATACCTATGATAGTATCGAGTATCCCAATTCCTTGAGTACTAAGTTCAAATTTCCGTTCTAAAGTCTCGAAAGCTGTACTTATTAACTTAATAGGAAATATATACTTTTTATAAGTAATTCACAATGCGTAAGAGTTCGTGGTATACCTACAGGTCAAGTCGACTCGGAAACTAATTCATTACCCCGGCAAATAAAGCCGGTCTAATATTTGTTTATTCGACAGTTCAATTGATTTATTAATTTGGAGTGCGAATTACACTGGTCAATCATTTCATTTCAGCGGTTACATTCGTTCTAAATTGTTGATTATGTTACAGCAAAAATATAATTTCCGATTTAATAGTTATCCTTCTTGGATTAGAGAAGTATCGAAAATGATGTTGGTACTAACAGTAACGTATTTTGTTGATACTTGAGTTTGTATTTTAACTAAACTATTCTGTTCTGTTATGCCTCTTCTCTAAGTACCTAGTTAAATAAATATAAACTTATTTGTAAAACTGCGCGTAATGAGTGTAGTAGTAATGAGTGTGTAACTATTTTATTTCACTACAAAATAAATAATGAAGATACATTTTTGTCTTTTATTATTAAAGTGAAGAAACATTTGAAAAATAAACATTTAAAAAAAAAACGAAGAAATTAAACTACAAAAACATAGAACCGGCTTAAAGCAATTCACAATAGTATGACAAAATACTACATGAGAGGTATACGTACGTATGAGTTTACGGGATCAAAGAGAAAACCATTTATATTACAATCTGAATTTCAAAACTAACTTCTCTTGCACACACAAAAAAGGGCATTGTAGTTTATAACATAAGAGAAATTCTGTGTACTCTTTGTAAATATCTTTTGAGTTACACAGGGAACATTTGTAAAGCTTTTCAATTTTCCTACTATTATCACAACTAAACAATGTTTTATGCAAATGATGAGACAATTTCTCATTAATGTTAAAGTATTGTTCATCTACATTTTCAGAACAAACGTTTGTTTACAAGCCCAAAAATATTATACTTCACTTAATCTAATTTGTTATAACATACAAAAGAATATAGCTATAGAGAACTTTTTGTAGATTTAGTCAAATGTTTTACACAAACAAAATAATATTTTATTTAATTAGAACTTAGCTCAGGACTATAGCTACATATTTACAAAGCGTCAGTAAATCTTATAAATATTATAATAGTCTTTATTAATAACAAAACACAAAATTGTCTTTCGATTGAACTTTAGTGTGACTATACAAGCAAACAGTTGGTTAGTATGAGAGAGACAAAGCTTCTTAGCATTCCATGGATTCACCTTGCCGGTGACGGGCCCATCGCGTAGCAAGGAGAGGAGTATAAGCAGTGCCTGGGACTTGCGACCCGTAGGTTTAAGGGGCCCCTTTATTATGCGCAAAAACGCTTGCCTTCACCCTCCACACTCTTCTAACCTCCCTACCTTACCAAATTTGGAAAGAACCTACTAATGTCGCCTTTGAAATACGTTCTAGAAATGAACCGGTGCTTGCTCTAGAAAGGCCAAGGTCTTTAAGTAGGGTATAGAGAGATTTTGCTGTTATATCTCTCGCTCCCACTTCTACCGCGTACAAACTAACTATAAATTTATTCCTGATCAGTTCGTTGGTCAGTTCGTAATACTTATTGAGCTTGAATGTGTGATGCCTGGGGATGTTTGTTTCCCAAGGAATAGTAAGCTCCACAAGTATCACGCTCCTCAGATGTTTAGAATACAGGAATAAGTCCGGTCTGGATGACGAAACACCAACATCCCCAGGGATTTTGTAATGCTTTTCATACGTGTCCATTATGAGAGTCCAATCAGGAGCCGCGCCTAAAATTGAATAAGGCTTCGCTTTTGATTTTTTGGAGGACCCTTTTTTTACGAATTCTACAGATCGTTTAGTGGTTGTTATACCCTTCCGTGCTCTTGCTACTGAAAGACTAACCGCTTCCCGTATAATTTCTAATACCTTATCGTGGCGACGCGAGTATTGACCTTTATCTAGAAGTACCCTATACCCTACTAATAAGTGTTTCGCGGTTCCTACTGCCTCCCCACATTTTACAAGACTTGTGACGTTGCAAGACTTTTCGGTGGCTTTCCCACATCTTACTAAATTACTTTGATCTTGGAGATTCATTTGGAATGCATTAAGATAGGATTTAATGCTGGGGACCAATCATAAATTAAGGTGCGCCACTTCAAAGCTAGTGAAATAAAAAAATCTCTTATGGTCACCCATTCGTTTTGAATTTCTAGGCTCATCGCGTGGATCGGTAGTTATCGTTTTCTTCTTGTCGATTTAAATTTTTTTTTATGGGTATGTCTTGAACTTTCCTACTTGATCCTAGCCCTACTTTATTCGTTCGAGCGCCTTTCATAATTTTTTCATAGAATTAAAGAGAAATAATTAATTTAATTTAATTTAATTTTTATAAGATTGAAGAGTCTGCTGAGTGCGCTAACCCTAGCCATAAACTCAATGTCTTTATGACGCTTGCATCTAACTTTGACAAAAGGGTTTTATTAATATCATAAACGAGGAAAGGCCAATTTAGACGTGATGTTAAAAAATTATCATTTATGATTATTATTAATAAGTATGTAGTAAATATGTTAATCCATAGAAAATCAACAAAAGAATCCATATCAAAATTAATTGCGAATAAACACGATAACAGCAAATCATACAAATCTCTTATTAGATTTACAAAGTATTAAAAATATATTGAGATCATCATCATCATTTCAGCTTTTTATATTCACAGACCAAAGACCCCTTCCATCCATCGATGGACAGAGAGATCCAATGTTTGTTTGAAACCATGTATTAACATGTTTCAACCTTGCTGCTTATATTATAAATTATGTATTAAAAAGATATGGATACGGTCACATATCGAACCTTTTCCGAGGTCACGGGTTCATTTTAGATTTGAACTGTAATAAAGTTTTATGCAACAAATAAGATGGATTCTCCTTACATTTAAAATACCGTTTATATACTATTTAGAAACTATTTTTATATTTCACTACATTTCTGATAAGATTCATAACAGTATAAACAAAAATGTTCTTTTAGTAACTTTATTTAAGTAAGATTTACACAAAAATAAATATAACTACTAGAAATACCTAGTTCATTATTTACTTATTTCTCTGAAGGTACATATTTACAAAGAGTTAGTAAAACAAAACCTCGTAAAGTTAATTAAGTTGTAACATCGTGTTCGAAATTACTTTTACAATAAAGACTTTTTATTTATTAACTACATTTTTAACGATTCTAGTCAAGAGCGAATTCGGTGAAAATCAAAACACAACGTTAAACTCTGTATAATCAAAGCGGGTTTGATAGTTTTCTATAGAAGTGCAATATAAATTTAGGCCTTTGTATAGTATAAAATTAAAAATAGTGGATATGATGAGAAAAAATATATTTATCATTTGAGGTTCGCAGCTTATATACTATCATGTTTATAAGATTTAATGAGATGATTATGACTTGTTTTTTTTATTTTAAATCCATCTTATTGTTAAGTAAAGTTGACTAAATTGTTTTTAATGTGAAATGACTAAGTGGGCTTCACGATATAATGTTTTATTTCCACATAATCTTCAACGAATACGTAGATGAATTTTGTAGAAATAAACGACATTTCGTAATAATAACAAAACACACCACTTGTTTTCAATTAAGCTTTTGGGTCGACTAAACATTCGAGTAGGTAAACCATAGTGCAATTAATTGATGTGTTAAATGAGTATTTGCGGTTGCTACTTGAAACTTTTTGGCAAATTGTAATAATTTACTAAAATGTATGTACAAAATCAACTATTAAGTTACTTTTGATTAAAAGAAACCGTAAGACAATTTATAGCCTATTGTAAACAGCAATATCTCTTACCTAATGAAAATAAAAATGAAATTATAAACGGTCTTGTACTAATTATATATTTTAAATATTGAATCAGGGACATACACGTATTTAAATTATGCTTATGTTTGTAAGAAACACTGAACTCTGGCTATGAATAGAGCATAGACTTGAGCTTCTAAATCATCCGGATTACTCTGAGCTAAGCACTGGTATTTAACGATTCAACTAAAGTGAATTAACGTAGTTGAAAGAGTGGATACATACGTCTGAGCAGACTTATTGTAGGACAAAAGCAACACATTAAAAGTTAAGAAGAGTTGAATCTATCCATTTAAAAACCTTAATCCCCACATCTAAGAATGTCGCCGCAATGCAAACTGAAAACATAGAACCACAGGATTTGGGTTTTCATTTTATTTAGGATATTTTTCTGTGTCTGCTTAAAAACATATTGTAGATAAAGTGAGATATTCAATTCTTCAAAGATAGAACCTTCTAGAACCTGTAGCAAGCCTTGGATTGAATAAAATGTTTCAAGAGTGAGGAGGAGAACAACGTGTAAACCTATAACTTGTTTTTATATTTTGTTGTATTTTTGAAGATATAAGGAGAAGAACATTTTTAAGATTTCTAGGTAGCCAAGAATTATATTATCTGATTTAATAAAAACTAGGCAAAGTGAATATTTGAATAATATATATATTATGATAGTGTATGTTACACACGGTACTATACGATATACAATATTAAAATATAATTCAAAAACTTCAAACACGATGCTTTAAATAGTAAAATAAAACTAATTATCTCCCGAGATTACAAATAATTACAAATGATAACTATTTATAGAGAATAATATAGGGACAATGTAATTCACATCAGTTTTGTATTAGTTCATAACAATTGTATGTCTATGGCTATCATACAAACATAATATCACTTTCAAAGTAAATGACAAGAGGTCAGCGGTTTGCTAAAACCTTAACAAACAAGTAAAATCTTATTAACTACAATAAGTCTAACAATTTTACATTATATTTTTTTTTTATATAATTTTAAAAGATCTACAAACATTTATAGCCATTTTAGGCTTTTTTTAAATATTATATAAATTTTGAATTAAAAGCATTCAATGTTAATCTATACTGTAAAGTTAAAAATATTGGTCAGGTTTTTGGAAAGAAGCCCAAAAGGTGTCACCAATTTAGTTCTTTTTTTGTAATTGGTTTCCCACAGGTCGCGGGTTCGAATCAATTATCAATTACTTACTCGTATCAATTTATTTTTCATTATATTTTTATTTAAAATCTAAATAAGCTTAAGAGGAATACTAACAAAATAATATATAATATATTTCAAATACACACTTTTTGTAAATATATTTAGTTTATAGTTCCCTTATTTTTTCTGACAAAAGCAGCAAAAATAAAGTTTCTTGTAAACCCTTCTATAAATGTTAAATGTCAAGAGAAGGAAATAAGAAAATTTAATGACTCTATCAACGTAATTGTTAATTTATTCCTAAGTGTTAAAATGTTTAAGCACTTTATATAAATATAAATAAGCTTAACATGTTTGAAAATATCGATAAACATGTATAGACATGTTTATAGATATATTCAAACATGTTTAAGCAGTATTTTTTTATATTCAAAGGTTTTAATACTAATGGTACACAGATTTTTATTCTTTTCTCTAAAAATAAAATGAAACTAGAATATTTAATATATATTTTGAAATAAGAGAGATGGACTAATAATGAAATATTTTTTTTATAGTCGATTACACCAGGCAATGAACTATTATTTGGTAAAATGATGTCTAAACTAAATTAAAAATAAAAACGTTTGTAAGAGTGAAATAAAAAACCTATAATCATTTGAATTCGTAACTACTTTGTTTTATAAGAATTTAAGTATAAAAATAATGTTGTGGTTTTTCATAAATGTTGATAATCATATTCTTAATGAGTTGTTTGTTTTCTCAAATTGCCAGACGTAATTTAAAATTTCATTTCATCTATTAGCATCTCGTACGTGAATTAATTTGGTGTTGTATGCTCTTCTTCAGTTTAGAAACAGTGAAGATGAAAATAATAAAATGATTTTTATATCACATGTTTTTAACGAAGTTTTTTTGTTTAGAAATTGCTTGATAATTAATTTTAGCTTTAATATAATATGATTATTTAATATATTACTGGGAATTAATTGTTATTAACATTAGAGTAAGAATGTTATAAGTACCTATAAGAAACCGAAAGTCAATAAATTTGGGTAAGCTAATAGTCTTATTTTGATATTAAACCTGTAGTTATTATCCTGTATATATTATATTACATTAACATTACAATAAACTACTAAAATCTATTTTTGAACACCTAAGAATAAATAAACTAAAATAATTATCAAAAGGATGGATAAAACCTCATTTACTTTCTATCTAAATCTAGTACAGTACTACTACTATCTAAATCTAGTACAAACAGTAGTAACTCTCCCCCGTTTCTAATGAGTGAAGTCGTAAGTGTACGTGAGTGTACGAAAGTGAGGGTGCCTTACAACTCCAGAAACTTTCTGAAGAAAAAGTAGTAGAGTGGTTGAAATTGTCTTTATAACGATGACGTTGGACGAAGGTTCCTTGCCTTAAGGTACGTGCGTCTGCTACCTTAAAGGTAACGCCCTGCCTCAGGCATCCCTGGTCTTCATTAATAACATTAACAACCCGAAGTGCTCGTCAAGTACATATGGTATACATAATAAACAGTGACAGAGAAATGTGAGGTGGTTGTAGATAAATAATGATTAAAAAGGGTTGTTTTTAAAAATAAAATCAAATTTGTTATCAAGAGTAATATATCATGGATAAGGCCTTAAAATTCGTTTATTTTGCTCTATTTTCGTTCGTTCGACGTTCAATGTAACATGGTTGACACGGTCCTATAATTGGATACTTAATTATCGGATGTGTAATATACCATACAGTTTTCATTAATGTAAAAATAATGTACCAAAATCACCTTTGACCGTATTAAGAACGATGACTCTATTTATCTAATTAATGTATTTTATGAGTGCCTTATATTTTCAGAAATTAAATTTCTCAAAAGTAAGACAGTTAGAATTTGACCGTTTGGAAAAACCTAATAATATAATTAGATCATAAACGTCAAAACAGACTATAATGATTGTTAAACACACAGTTCGTCAAACATCGTTCTCATAGTTACAAACACTATAATATTTCTTCGTACCTAATACTTTTTTTTAATTAATTAATAGGGTAATTTTTTAAAAAACCTGTACATAACACATTGCTCTGTAGTAACATATGAGTACTTCCTCTTATGTCACTACAGAGCAAGGAGAATCAGTCAGTTGAGCAAGAAGTGTTAGTTTCTTATTTACAATTATAGCACCTACTCTTTTTGAAATTAAAATATAATATTCCCACAAATACTCATGCTTTATTTCATAAAACTGTCTAGACATAATAATATTATGCTCTTATAATATGTAAGGATAATAAAGGAAAACTTAAGTACTTAAAACTTACAAGATATACGCATATCACTAATTTAACATTTGGTAGTAATTGCAAATACTAACAGGTCACGACTAATAACATTAACGTTATATTGTATTATTGTACTTTATAATCATATATTAAATAGAAATATTAAACTGAAATTAAATTATTATTTTTATTTCCACTTCGTTTTTGTACTTTACTTTGTGGGAACATTTAATTAATATGACTTGTTCATGTGAGCAGAAGAGCATTCCCTAATATAATTAGCTAGTTGAGTCAGACGAGTAGAGGATTAAACTAATTAATATGCAAATTTATCAAAATGGAATAGAACTTTCTAAAAGAAATATATATCACTATGATTTACCGTGAAACATAACCTCCCTTCATTTTTAGCTCGTTATGGTTCAAAATGTATCTTAATGTAAAAAAAAATGCATTTATTGAAATTGCAACGTAGTATTTATTCATTTATTTAAGCAAGTATTAGAACTCTCTTACCGCAAAGAATCGCCAACGACCGTCATTCTATTCTTTAAAGCACTTTATGACACTGTTCACAAATACACTAAACTGTTTACCATTTAAACACTTAATTATCACTGTTACACAACTTAGTTTCTCGATCTCACACTCAGCGGTTTATTATAACTGTTACACTTTTATCACAATAATACCACCCCACAACTTGTACTCCCAATTTCACACAATGCCTTCTCTTAACCGAGCTGCGATTTATATACTTCTTATTCTTAGTCAAATCAGTATCCAATATTACATTTATTTTATCAATTAAACTTCTATACAGACATTCAATTGTTTTAGTCAAATCAACAAATTATATCTTTATTTTTAGTCAAAACCAAACTACTACATGTATAAAAGCTAACATAAGTGTAAGTGATTTTTATTATTTTAGATATTTATAACATTAAAAACAGTATTATTTTAGTCTTAGTCTTATCTTAGCTTATAAAGTCTAAATATTACTTATTGTTTTGAGTACCTCAAAAAGCAGTCTTTAAATTCATAAAACACTCAGCAAAAAGCAAGATGAAAGATAGGAATTGGACAAGATAAGCGAACACTTAATCCTGTATGCCGCGTGTATGCTGCGTTTATGTCGCGTGTCTGCCGCGTTTATGCAGCGTATCTGCCGCGTATCTGCTACGTGTCAGCTGTGTATATGCCGCGTGTATGCCGGTTGTGTGCCGTGTGTATACCGTGGGTCTGCAGTGAGTCTGTTGTTTGGCTTCCTTGGGTCTGTTGTGTGTCTCCAGTTTACCTATATTTAATTTACTTCCGAACTGAACGGCATATTTAAATCGAAAACCAAATACAAATACATAATATAAAGATATCATTATTAAAATGATATTACACTATTGTAAGTAGGTAAACAGTTTATAAGCTGAATAATACTTATAAAATCTGGTCCCCTTTGAGTGTCTCGTGCAGAGTCGATCACCACGAGACGAAGACTCACTGAGAAGATCTCAAGTCAGGTATTCAATTCCAATGTTAGAAGATTAGTTTGAAGCAATAATATATTAACTAAACAAGCTGATGAAATAAAATTAAATGTTTTATAAAAGAAATATTTTAAAATTTGCATGCGTTCCTTCTAGAGTCACATGTTATGGTGCAGTGAAAAAAAAATATTTTTTTTTCTACGCAGTGTAGCAATTGCTTAACGAAATAATAGAAAAATCAAAAGCTTATTCATCTTCTTAAACATTTTCAAGATCCTACACAAGCAAGTTTAGATATAAAATCAGGAGGCAGATTGCTACTGATTTTACCTTTTTTACCAATATAAGATTTCGGCCCTCGATACTAGAGGAAGTTTATTTGGTTCTTAAATATATACACTATCCAGAAACAACTCTGGATGAATGAATATTTAGTGACCGAAGGAACCAAAATTGTCGAAAGTGCAGCAGAAAAAGGGTTGCAGACATTAATAACCCCTAAGGCACTCTGACATTTACAGTCAAGGGTTCCGAGGAAGTCTCGTCGACAACTACCCGAAGAGATAAAACTGGAGCTGGAGCGTAAATTAAACCGCTGGAGATTGGCGATCTTAAACTAAATATGTTGAAGATCGAGTACATGGCCTAGACTCAAATTCTATATAATTCCCGAGGCAGTCGTTAAGTCGGAAAATTTCAGGTAACCTGGATCGGCTCACCCAGCCTTGAAATGTCTTTACCTAGAGTGAAATCTCAACATGTGAGATCTCAACATGTCTTTACCTAGAGTGAGATCTCAACATGTGTGACATGAGAGCCAATGGTCTAACCACAGAGCACGTCAAAGACCGTACAAAGTGGAGTAGGTTGGTCAGGAAGCTAGACCCTCACATACGTCGGGATGAATGCCAGGAAGAAGCAGAAAAGGACTTTTAATTATGAAAAGTTGTATTAGTATTGCTCAATATTAATTGTTGTTAATTTTTTAACAACAGATACTTTTAATTATGAAAAGTAGTATATTACAATTGATCAATGTTAATTGTTTTAAATTTTTTAATAAAAGATACTCTTAATTATGAAAAGTAGTATTACAATTGCTCAATGTTAAATATAATTTTTTAATAAAAGATACTTTTATAATAGTTGCATTATTATTGCTCTTTCTGGTAAGATTAGTCTCAAATAGAATATAGGTTTAACCAAACTACAGACTAAACTAATATGTTATTAAAATTAGCAAGATTTAAAAAAATTAGGGGCGTTACAAAATTACTGATTTTCAAAGTGGGCGTTAGACGAAAGAAGTTTGGTAATCTGTGGTCTAAATTAACGACTACAAGGTGCTATGTTGACAAATAAAATACTGTATTTAATACATGTCGTCTAATTCAATTATTTGATAACAACAACGGGTAATACTTTGATGTTTTGTTTTAGTGATCTTATACTATAAAACACTTTATAAAATAATAAGAATAAATCTCCAAACATGAGAACTTTGATCAAATTCGTTTTGATATTAAATAAAAATGTTTTCCGTTAAATGTTAATATGGTTTCGGATCAATATTACTACTATGTTTTAATGAGCATAATAAAAACAGAACAAAGACAAATGGTTACAGAAAATTTAAATGTTTAATATTCTGTGTTTATCTTTTTATTATAATGTTTTCACAAGACCAGAACATCTATCTTTATTTTGTGGGGTGTCCACAGGAAAGCACAATAAGACCCGCAGCACCTGATAACAAAAACAAACCAAATGATACTGTAAATAATTTAAAGATGTGCGTCGTTGTGTTTGCTTAAAAAAAGGTTATGCGTTCAAAAATCTGGAAATTAATAAAATTATAAATTAAGCTTATGATTATTTGTATGTAGATAACAATTTAAAAATTATATTAATTAAAAATTATGCCACACATTTAACGTCCAAATATAAAATTCTTTCAGTATTATGCGTGTAGTAATGAGATGTTTAAAACCATCATCCTACACATTTTTATACCCGTCTGTAGCCGTGGGGCACCGGCGTAGAATAGTGTTCCTTCATTTCGGCAACTTTTTCTATTTTCTGAAAGGCGACCAACTTTACCAAACCGTATCATGACCGTCATTGAATATTAAGTATAATGGTAGAATAGTATAATAGTACCATCTAACAGAGTCTATTCTACGACCTGCCTAAATATCTCGGAAGTCAGCCTGTTTGCGATAAGGACAGCTCTCAAACAACTTAGTAATGATAAAGCTGAATATAATGGAATTACTTGAAAGTTTATTGATACTACGCTGAAGACAGACGTGGAGTCTGGGTATAACGGTATTATTTTAAAAAAAAGGGGAATAAAATCCTTTTTAACACATATTTATATAATTTGCTACCGGCAATTAAGATTATAATATAAGTAAAAATAAATATGCTAAATAGGACGCCCTTAAAAAAGTTTATATCATATCTTTTTTTACATTGCACTGTACCTACCTTCAATATTATAAAAAAGAGCTTAGTTATAAAACTAACAGTTAGTTAGGCATCTAAACTCGTTTACATGCCTAATGTTTACACTTTTATAAAATTTTTATTCTTATTATTGGATTGTTCTAGAAAACTTATTTATTTTTTATTACATTTCCTTTGATTATTTTCATTTGAATACTTTAATATTTGAAAATCCTAATGTACAAATTAAATATAAAACCTTTTCTACATGTTATGCTATTCGTAATATTCGCAAATACACACTATTATTATATACATTTAGACTATTCACTCTTATCTCGTCACGAAACTAAATCCCCAGGCGAATAGTAAATGGTTTCCGTTTGGACCTAAGGGTACGAGACCCTAATGCATTAGATTTACCATATCTTTAAGACCTCCTAACACTTAATGCTTATGTTTTAAATATACATAGTATAATAATGAATGATAATGAATTTTATCTTATTAGCTTTTCGAGACATAGACCATGTAATTAAAAATATTCATAACTAAAGTAAAAGATTCATTGCGGTTACTCTACCATCTACGGTTATTCTACCATTACAATGACTAAGTGTTTTTTCAACATCCTTATATTTTTTTCAGTATAAAATGTATGCTATAATTATGTTATGATATATTTGTGTGTGAATATTCTTACAAATAACTTTCAAAGTAAATGTGAAGCATGGGAAGAGACTAATAGTTTGGTAATAATTTAAAAAGAAAATAATATTTATTACCAGCCATAATGTTTAATATATTCTAACATTATAATGGTCTTAAGACTGTAATTAAATTTAAAAGTTTATAAGGAAGTAACTCGTTAACCCACAATTTACGAATCTTATTTTTTAATCAATAAATGTATAGTTGGCTCCAACTTTATTTGATATTAAAGTTTTGTTATTTTATTAATCCTACATTAAACTCGGTCTCAACAACTACAGCTGTTTAAACTTTATTCTCTGTAGATGGTATCTTAATATTATCTTTTCAATTCGAAGTAATGATTAACATTATCACATCTTGTGATTAGGATGCAAAGCAATCATATCAGTAAATTATGAAAATTTAAATCAATTTATTGTCTGAGAGACAAGTTCATTGATAAAAAGAAAATAACGTACCCATTGGAATCTTACAAAAAATATCTGTCATATACTTTCATGTCTGATGAACTATGTGGAAACACCATTTGTTTTCACTGATTTGGCTGACTTATCATGCTTTTCCTGACAAAAGTTTCGATGTTTAAATATCTTTGAAAATATATAAAAAATACCTTATTTAATAAAATAAAATTATATATTTGTTTTCTAATTGGATTTTTCTACAGATTAATTTAAAGAATGAGGTCAGTAAAATGTTATAAAATAGATGATGTGCAATATAACTCCAGCCATTTTAAATCACCAGATGATCTTCGTACGTGATTCTTCTTTGAAATATAAATCTTGAAACTATTTTTTTCTCTTAACACGTTAAAAAATATTTGTATTAAACATTTTATACAAAGTGTATATAAAGTTGAAGTTATTGTTATAGTTTTATAATCTGCTACTTTATTATGAGGGTGATATGAACAACATAAAACTCAAGAACGTTTATTAAATAAGTTTTATTACTTCTAAATAGTTAGACATAATCCAAGTCACGAGTGGGGTGTATTAATATAACATTGTAGTGTTGAATTAGAACATAGTATTCATTGTTGAAAGTTGTGCCCGATCATGTGGAATAGATGGAATGTTATGTGCAGGCCCACGGAATATGTTTAGAATAGTACTACTTATCTATCTATGGCAGTGGTCGGCAAAGTGCGGCTCCAGAGCCGCATGTGGCTCTTTGACTCCTTAAGTGCGGCTCTGGCACAAATATCTACAGAAGACGCAATAATATTTTCAAATAAAAAAAAACTTTGTAAGAAAAAAATTACATCTTACTTTGATAAATTGAAATTCTTCTAGAAATCGAGAACATGTATAATTTTTTGTTTAAGTTAAAAGATAGAAAGGTAATTAAAATTTTATATTGTTCTAAAAATATGTAACGAACATCGAGTTTAATTTCATTAGTTTTCGTTAACTTAAACGCAAACCATGTACCAGATACCGGCTGAAATTATTTTCGGCGAACTCCGGTGTGATACAAAAGTTACCACAAGCATGCGCGCGCATACTGAGACCGAGAACTGCGTTTATTCAAAACTTGAATGGACTTCAGACATATCTTATTTGGAAAGAGAACTTCGCCCATAACAAAAAGTCAAATTTAAAGAAACATTTTACAAAAAAGCACGCGTCATTTTCAACGCGATAGCAGTTGAGGAACTTCAGAGGACCCAAGAGTCGTCAACTTCTGTGTTTAATAACTGGATGCAATCTTCTAGAAATATTAATAAGGTAAGTTTTGTTTTTAGTTAAGAGAATGCTAAGAGAGGGAAACCGTACACAGATGGCAAATACATAAAAAATTGTTTTATAAATGAATCCGAAGAGCTATTTCGGGATTTTAAGAACAAAGCAGATATTCTGAAAACAATTAAAGAGTTACCATTATATCGAAGATCTGAAATTGGTTTCAGCTTTATCAATAGCAGTTGACGAGTCTTGTGACATAAATTATACGCAAGTTTAATTTTTTTTAAGATTTATGTCTCATTCAGGCCCCAACGAATAACTTTTAGGATTATTACCACTCAAAGGTCAGACGCGTCGAGAAGATATTGCAAATGCTATAATTGATTGTATAGATGCCAAAAGCCAAAAGTTTGACCGGCGTAAGAAAAGGGTTTATTGCTATTTTGTTAGAAAAAAATAATCACGAGATACTTGTTTACTAGTGTATCATTCACCAAGAAGCGCTTTGTGCGTAAACATTTCCGGATGAATTTTGTAAAGTTATGAAATTAGCGGTTACCATTAAACTTCTTTTTAGCTAAAGCTCTTACTCTCCGCCAATTCAAAGAATTTTTATTTGAAATGGAAAGTGAGTACGCTGATCTTCTGCTTCGTAACAAGGTACGTTGGTTATCAAGAGAGAACGTTTTAAAACGTTTCGCGTTCCCTTTTCCGGAAATTAAAGCATTTCTCTTTGAGAAGGACTTTCACTAACCATAACTAACAGACGAAAACTTTTATTTCATGGTCGACGTTACGTCTCATCTAAATCAGCTTAATCGTAAACTACAAGAGAAAGGCAACTTAATTTTTACGATGTTAGAAGATGTAATAACATTCAAAAACAAATTAACCATTTTTGCTCAGAATTTTTAAAGGACAAATTGTTTCACTTTCTGAGCCTGCTGAAGTATCGCCAAGAAAATAATTCCATTGATTAACACCATTTTAAAATGATAATTTTTAACATGAGGGATGCTTCCCTCATGAGAAATGCTTTTCTCCGCAGGTTTCAGGAATTTAACAACAGCATAGCAACTTTAGCATTTGTGAAAAATCCTCTTAATGCTACTACGATAATCGAATTGAAATTTTCTCTTTTGAAATTGATATTGGTACTTTTGAAATACAATTGCTGGATTTAAAAAGTAAGGAAATATTGCGCTCTAAATTCGAACGTCTTTGTTTTGAATTAGAAATATTGGAGAAGAAAAAATGTAATCTTAGTTCACAACGCAAGTGGTCCGCTTTGATTGACCTGGAGAAGAAAGACATGATCATTTTCAACGCTTGAAGGAATAGTATTCATTCCTGAATCTTAAGAGCAGCTGAAAAAACTCACGTTTGCTTTTATTTCCCTTTTCGGTTCTACATGTATATGCGAACAAGCTTTTTCAAGTATGAATATTATAAAGAGCAAACTGAGAAGTCGTCTTATTGATGAGAACTTGGAATCATTCTTAAAATTAAAAATTACATTACATCAATACAACCCCCACTTATTCAAACTTTCCAAAGAGATATAAGCCCATTGTTCGCATTAATAAAATATTTTTTATGAAATTTAGTTTTATTTAATGTACTACTATTTAGTTTAATAAACGTTTACTAAACATTTGGCTCCCATTTTTTTTTTATTGTTGTATTGTTTACATTTGGCTCTTTGGCTAATAAGTTTGCCGACTACTGATCTAAGGAGTAAATTTAGAGAAAAATCGTTAATTATTTATAGAATACTTCAAGCTTTGCAAAATTTAAAAATTTAGAAACAGCTTTCACACAAACAATATATATAATTTCACACAAATAATTATTCACATAATATTATTATATGCCTTCGGATTTGTAAGTTGTAGTGGATATTGATATATAATCTTATATGTAATCTATATATATATATATATATATATATATATATTTATACTATTTTTGTTTTTTGTAGGTATTAGATATATAATTTTTTTTTTTAATATCTTTTCTTTTTTTTATTGTTTTCTTTTTTTATATTTAAAAATTGTACACGATGCCTTCCAATATTCTATCACCACATCATATTTTTTTGGGTTGGCTGGAAGAAATCTCTGTACATAGAGATAAGCTCACCTTTTGTGCATTTTTATCTGTTTCTTTTTCTTTTATTTATGTTTTGTGTGCAATAAAGTATTAAATTATATATTATATGTTTAAATTATATATTATATGTTTATATATATATATATTAAACAATAATAACTTACACAAATTGGTACACAAAAGATTGTCTTTTTTGGAAATCCTCTTACCAAGGAATCAGCAGTCGGGTTCACTAAACGCCAACAGGCCACTTTAAATGAAGCTTTATTGTGATTTAGACAACTGCGTCTTTTTTCTTACGAAGGAAGAACAAAAAAAACCATTTTATTCTTGAAAAGACAGATACTATTTAAAATGTTATTTCTGCACATTCAGATATAATAATATCTTTATACGAATTAGAAATTGACTTTTCTTAGTAGATAGTAAATAATCTTCAATGCACTTCTGTCGACGATACTTTCAGCTCGGTACAACATAAGAAAGTTAAAAAAAAATACTTACTTCTACCCTAAAAGTTGGCAACATTGTTGTAATTCCCCTGGTATTGCAAGAGATTATGGAAGCAACTCGTCATTATGAAAAATCGTTTGTATATAAAAAATATAAGGATTATTTAAGATAATATCCCGATAATGGCAATAGATTGTCGGTTTTTCTGATGTGGGTCTACAGCTGTCATAAAATCATAATATAACTTTCAAAGTAAATGTGAATCATGGGAAGAGACTAATAGTTTGGTAATAATTTAAAAAGAAAATAATATTTATTACCAGCCATAATACTTAATATATTCTAACATTATAATGCTCTTAAGACTGTAATTAAATTTAAAAGTTTATAAGGAAGTAACTCGTTAACCCACAATTTACGAAACTTATTTTTTAATCGATAAATGTATGGTTGGCTCCAACTTTATTTGATATCAAAGTTTTGTTATTTTATTAATCCTTAATTAAACTCGGTCTCAACAATTACAGCTATTTAGACTTTGTTGTCTGTAGATGGTATCTTAATATTACCTTTTTTCAATTCGAAGTAATGATTAACATTATCACATCTTGTGATTAGAATGCAAAGCAATCATATCAGTAAATTATGAAAATTTAAATCAATTTATTGTCTGAGATACAAGTTGATTGATAAAAAGAAAATAACGTACCCATTGGAATCTTACCAAAAATTATCTGTCATATATTTTCATATCTGATGAACTATGTGGAAACACCATT
This sequence comes from Napeogenes sylphis, assembly GCA_959347405.1. Classification (NCBI taxonomy): domain Eukaryota; kingdom Metazoa; phylum Arthropoda; class Insecta; order Lepidoptera; family Nymphalidae; genus Napeogenes; species Napeogenes sylphis. The sequence continues at coordinate 18,614,134 of OY365788.1, read as the reverse complement.
TGTTTTCACTGATTTCGCTGACTTATCATGCTTTTCCTAACAAAAGTTTCGATATTTACATATCTTGAAAAATATATAAAAAATACCTTATTTAATAAAATAAAATTATATAGATGATTTCTAATTGAATTTTTTTACATATTAATTTAAAGAATGAGGTCAGTCAAATGTTATAAAATGGATGCTGTGCAATATAACTCCAGCCATTTTTATTGTAAGAGACACGTAAAAAAATACTATTAAAAGTGAATTTACGTCTATATTGAAATTTTAATAATTTTAAATCGGTATATTATTATTATTATAAAATAAATATTTAAATATATCAATTTAAATAAATTCTAATTTTAATAAAATATTTTTCATTATAAACTTATTTAAATTTTAAATAAACTAAACATGACTATATAAGTTTCAAGATATTTTTAAATACCTATACATTATATTATATATTATAAATATATCTTGTCAGATAAATTTTAAATCACCAGACGATCTTCGTACGTGATTCTTCTCTGAAACATAAATCTTGACACTATTTTTTTTTCTAAACATGTTACAAAATATTTGTATTAAACATTTCATACAAAGTGTATATAAAGTTGAAGTTATTGTTATAGTTTGATATGATATGATATGAACAACATAAAACTCAAGAACGTTTATTAAATAAGTTTTAATACTTCTAAATAGTTAGACATATTCCTAGTCACGAGTGGGTCACAGTGGGTCTCAGTGGTCACATCACTACGGCGTAGCATAGGGGTCTACGTCTATAATGAATGATTAAATTAAACAAAATTGATACTTGAACTAACACACATACAAAACTAAGCTTCCCCCGGTGACGCTGTAATAACCAACAGGGCTAACAGTATAGACAGAAAAAAAAAAACAAAACTAATGTCACTTAATTCCTCGAAGTCTAAAATGAATGGAGTGACTTATCATTTATGTGCAATGTTCATGTTAAGCCTTAAAGTAACTAGTTCGCAACGTGCAACAACATAAACTGTACACAATAAACTGTGTGTAAACTAACATTTTGTTAGTGCAAACTAATCCTATACATTGGCTATACATACATCATGTATGCCGCTCTTACATCCATGAATGCAACTTAAATAAATTGGATCCTCTTCATAAAAGCTGCATTCATTTTCCTTTCATTCTCTATTCAAGGGTTTAATGGTTACCTACGATATATGAGGGTGAAGATCTTTTTAATACTGTACGTAGAAATTCCATTTCTGTAATAATGAAAATATTTTTAGTCACATATTCTTATTTTGTTGTCTATAGTCAAGTTTGAGAACATAAGAAACGTTAATTATCCATTGGCGGCTAATTAAAAAAAGATAATTATTCTGTAAGACTTTGTAATGTTTTAGGAATTGAATGTTGCCAGCTTCAGGTTACTATAAGTATTTTAAAATGTAAGAGATTAAAATTAACTATTTTGTTGTTAATTGCTTTTTACTTAATTTCTAAATGATTATGTTGAACGCAACGTTCTCCTGAGTATCATTTGAGAGTAGCTTTGATTGGATGCCTGAGTATGAATTCAGCCAACGATAAATGCATCCTTTCAAATTAAATTAATTATTTTTCTCCTTTAGTTCAAATTACCTATATTTGATCAGTTGTTGAGTGGGTCGCAACACACTTCGTTAATTTTATATTTTTAAGGTTAGAATTTGATGACCTTTTCACTTCTGACCGAAGCACTTCTGAGTTTTCATTTTATAATTAGCTTTCAGTGAATGTTTTCGTAATAACGCTTCAAAACGGTCTTAAAGCTTTCATTTCATTATATTCATGTGTTTAATTGTAGCGTTGATTAAATATTATGGAAAAAATTATAAATTTCATTGCTGACACTTCCCGGGAAGTTTCAAAATTCGTTAGAACAAAATCTCCTAAGTAATTTGAATCTTCATTAAAAATGTGTAAGTGTAATATAAACGGTTTTGTGTCTTACTTTAATGTTTTTAAGTATTTATATTTCAGTTTATAATCCATTTTGAACGTTTGGACTCGTCATTGGCTTGCTTACGAGGCCCTTTACATTCATAATTTGCCTACATGAAAGAGGGATTCTAATTTGGATAGAATATGTTTTTATGTAAATTTTACCTTTTTATTCATTATAGCAGATTTCTTATAGACAAATATCAAATAAATAACAATTAGTTTTACTAGACACCTGTTAAAACTTGTTATGAATTATTTAAGAATTTTCTTGTAGCAGCGAAACAATTGTAGTCTGGTTATTCTATTTTGTTGAAACATGTTACAGTTACAGACCAAATGTGTCGAAACAAATGTATATTTTTCAGTAACAACACGTACAAAAACTCTCGTTAACAAGTTTAAAGTTATCCTTTTATATTTATTCGATACAATTTTACGTCACAAAGTCTCAAAGTATCAAATTTTATAAACTCAATAAAGGTGATGAAATTGTTTTTGATTACGCAAGGATGGAAAGTCTCATGAACATTTTCTTCATCTAACTTTTTGATAACTTCACGTGCGGAAATCTAATCGTAGTCAAAAAAGTTAAGTGCCATATTATAACGTTATAAGGTAAATAAGGTAGATTACCTTACGTACAAAAAGTAAAACAAAACCGTGTTTGTAAAAGCGATGAATATAGTATCTTTCTAAAGAAGCTATCTTTTAATTATAATATCTTTGTGAAGTGATAATTATTAGAAACCATTTTCAGCATTTTGAAAATCTGTGTCTGTTTATCTGTTTGTCTTTTAGTTGTACACACAACACGAAAAAAAAATATTTTCAAAAATGTATACAGCATATAACCTTATATAAGCAAGAAAAAATCCGCGATGGTATATTTTTATCTCTTAGGGATAACCCACAGTAGCAAATTTTAATCCTTTTCTTTTTACGAAAAATAATAGGTTTAATATGGAACAATATAGCCCTTTACAGCATACAATTTAAATAAATATTTTCGAAGATATTACAGATTTGAAATATTCGCGTTTCCACCTGATGGTAAGTGGAATGTAGTCTAAGGTGGTAAGGCGCATTACCCTAGCAGCCTATTCACTCTTCTCTTGAATGTATCCACATTGTATTCTTTCGGAAATACCGACGCAGGCAAGCTGTTCCAATCCTTTGCTGTACGCAGTAAAAAAAACGAAGCAAAGCGCTTCGTTCGGACAGGTGGAATGTCCACAACAAAAGGATGGATTCCTGCCGTGCGTCGGAAAGTCCGATGATGGAAGGGGGCCGGGGGAATTAGATCGTGTAATTCCTGCGCACACTCACTAAAATGTATCCTATAGAATACTGAGAGGCTAGAAATTCTACGCCTGTGTTCAAGGCTTTGGAGGCCGGCTTCGACCAATTCGGGATCGCCGATAAGCCTCTTTGCTCGCCTCTCAATTGAGTCCAGAACCGCAAGATGAGACTTTGCGGCACCAGCAAATATGTGGCCACAGTACTCTACACACGACCGGATCTGTGCTTTGTATAAAACAAGAAGCTGTCCCGGTGTAAAGTACTGCCGAACCTTCGCAAGAACGTCAAGCTTTGCTGCTGCTGCTTTTGCTCTGGACTCAATGAACCAACCAAAGAAATCTCTAAACCTAACAACTGAAGTCGGTCACTGTATTCCAAGGATACGTTCTGGAAAGTAGGAGCCAAGGTGAAAGGGCTCCTTTTGGCGGTGAACAGACACGTCTGCGTTTTGGTGGCGTTGAATTTGACGAGATTGGCATTGCTCCATGCGGAGACTGCCTGAAGTTTGTCATTCAAACGCTGCACCATGGCTTCTCTTTCAGACTGTACTTGATCTCGACTAGCCCGAGTACTCGGCAGATATCTTTCTACAACTGTGCTGTCGTCTGCGTACCCAAAGATACCGGGCTTCAACAGATCGTTAATAAGTAGCAGAAAAAGAGTTGCAGAAAGAACGGACCCCTGAGGCACTCCGGCATTTATTGTCAAGGATTCCGAGGAACACCCATCGACAACTACTCGGAGAGATCTCTGGCTCAGAAAGTTCGTTACCCAGCCGATCAGACCAGGAGATATACCGTACGCTGAAAGGTTGCTTATAAGGCTCGCATGCCAGACCCTGTCAAATGCCCTCGAGACATCCAGAGAGACGGCGACCGCTTCTCCTTTCTTCTCGATGGCCTCGCCTAGAATGTGTGTAGCATACACTAGGAGGTCCCCAGTAGACCTATTACGGCGAAACCCGTACTGTCGGTCACTGAGGAGATCGTTACCTTCTAGGTATGCTAGAAGGCGCGAGTTCAATACACGCTCCATAATCTTGCAGAGTATGGAGGTGATTGAAATCGGTCTGTAGTTGACAGGATCAGCACGGCTGCCTTTTTTGGGCACGGGTTGCACATTAGCAAGCTTCCAGGATTTCGGCACTATTCCAGTCTTGAAAAAGAGGCGATACAGACGTGTCAGTACAGGAGACAACTCAGCTGCACATGTCTTGAGCAGAATGGTTGGTATACCAACAGGACCACTGGCTTTATTCACATCTAAACGACACAATGTTCTCCATACCTCTTTGTTAGTGATGCGGATTTCAGGCATCGAAATACCGCAGTGAGGAAGATGTGCTGGAGAAGCATTGCCAGTATCTAGATGCGAATTATCAGCAAACAGAGAAGCAAATACATTCGCTTTCTCTGTTGCTGTGTGGGCCAGGGATCCATCCGGCTTCAGCAGAGCAGGCAGTGAGGGTTGGCAGAAATTCGACTCGATCGCTTTCGCAAGAGACCAGAAAGCTCGACTGCCAGTTGGTTTGACAGAGAGCTTTTCGCCATTCTTAGCGATTCGATCGAGACGAGCCTTCCGCAATGCCTTCTTGTAGGATTTGGCAGCCAGGTTAAAGGCTCTCTTCTTTGTACTTACATCCGGAGTTTTGCGGCTTCGAGCATCAGCCCAAATGAGGTATGCCGAATGTTTTCGGTCTTGAGCATGACCACATTCGGCATTAAACCATGGGCGAGCTTTGCCACCGACGGGAACTTCAGCAAAAGGAATAAAATACTCCATTGCCTGATGCACCACATCGGTTATAGCATCCGCGCAACTCGACGGATCCAAAGAAGAGAAGCAGACCTGGCGCCAAGGCTAAGATGCAAAGAAGTGCCGCATCTCATCCCAATCTGCTGACTTGTATTTCCATACTCGCCTAACACCATGTGGTTCGAGAGCTGGTGGGGAATATGTAAACACAGATTTCACCAGACAGTGATCGGAGGTTCCCAAGGGGGAGGTGACCTCAACACGATACCTGTCCGGATCAGTTGTCAGCAGAAGGTCCAGGCAATTGGCTGTATGGCCTACCACATCTGGTACCCTTGTCGCTTGCCTCACCAGCTGAAAGAGGTCCAAGGACAACGCAAAGTTCCGCGCTTCTCTTCCAGCATGGTCGGTTTTCTGGTACGGGAACAGCCAGTCTTGATGACAAGCATTAAAGTCCCCCAGAAAAACAAGCTGCGCTGAAGGGTACTGACGCAAAGCCATATCAGCAGCCTCACCGAGATACTCAAATAATCTAGTTGTCTCCTGGTCACCGCTGTGCGAACGGTAGACACAGGAATACAGGATTTTTTCGTTTCCTGTGTCTACTAAAACCCATATAGAAGAAAAAGTGGGGTCTTCAAGGTGACGGAGACGCTTGATACAGAGGTCGTTCCGCGCGTACACGCAGACTCCGGCACGTGAGCGAAAGTTGTGCTCTAACGTGTATCCGGGATAATGCAGGTGCGCAGCGCTCAAAGGACATTGTATCTGCGTCTCCGTCAAAAAGAACAAGTGCGGTTATTCTGTCTCCAGTTGGTGATGGACAGGTTAGATATTAGAGTGCAAGCCCCTAATATTACTGGGGTGCACTTTAAATGAGAAGGAGTGCAACTGCTGTAAAATTTTTTTCCGTTTTTGGTTTTTCTTCATGATAAAAAAAAATAAAGTGAATAGGGATGGGAAATGTCAGTTGAACGAGGCGGTACGTATCGAACCCAACGTCGAAGTTGGTGATGTCTTGCCACTGGGAGGCTAGCCTGGAGACTGCGGGGACGCCCGAACCCCCCAGGGATCGCCATCGGGCCTCCTCGTCTGGTCGCCAACCAGCACGATGGAGCCACCCTGGGATTTTTCGCAGCTGGCGGGGCAGCCTATCGTGGGTGGCTAACCTACTAATTGGGCCCCCAACTATCTGTGGGCGGCCAGCGGAAAGCCGTCGCTTCGGATCCCGCTACCCTCCTCGACTAGACACCCGACGAAACAAATACCAACTCGACGTCAACCGGTTCGCCAACGTACCGCAGCTGTTCAGACCCATTTCCCATAAACGGCTTCATCGAGCAACGTGCCGGAACACGACTAGGTCGCTTTGCGGCACGACTTTGCCCGATGGGTGGTAACTTTGCCGGCGACCCGATGTTATGGTCTACCACCAAGAAAATATACTTTTGACAGTGAGCGATGTCTGCGATGTCGTAATTTTGATTGTATCACTTAAAATAAGTCATATAGAAGCCAATACAAAATAGGGAAGTGGGAATTTTTTGACTACGAAATTGAGGCGTGCGAAGCTGCGGGCAAAAGCTAGTAGTTTAATAAAATTCCCAATATAAGAGACAGCTACGTACGAATAGTGACGTGACACAGTATGGTTAAGATAATGGAACAATCTATAAAATCTATACAGAAATCCTCAACTACATTTAAAAGTACCTGACATTGTTTCGGATTACGTGTCAGTATCGCGAGATCATCTGCAAAAGCTAGTATGGATTCTGTGTATTTGTTGTTGAACTTAAACCGATAGCCCCACTTTTTTTCATTTCTAATTAACTTGTCTATTAAAATATTAATAACTATATTAAATATAATAGGAGAAATACAACAGCCCTGAAATAAACCAACGTTATAATTAAGTGGTTTTGAATGGTTTTCATTAAAAATTATAGAGAATTTTAATTTTGAATAATATTATGCAATAATGTCGCAAACTACCGTAGGAAAGTTATACCATTTAAGCGCGAACATCATCAGTTCATGTCGTACCGACCCAAAGGCGTTTTCTAAGTCTATCCAACAAACCGTAATTTATCTCTCGTTAGTTCTAGCATCTTTAAGGATTTCCGATATTAACGTATTATGTTCCAGGCATCCAGAAATGCCGGACAAAAACCCTTTCTGGTGATTAGGCCTGAAATATCTATTGTTAATCATGAATTGCGTCATTTTAATTTGTAAAAAAGAGAAAAATATTTTGGAAATTGTATTTGTTAGTGCTATCGGTCTAGTATCCTTAGGATTATTGACATTGTCGTGTTTCGGAATTAGGACAAAAAGGGCTTTTCCGAATGATACCGGTATTTACTTTCTTGACCAGATTTTACCGAATATATTTAAAAGATGTTTATGGAGCGACGGACATTTTTTGTAAACTATATAAGGGATACCATCCGGACCTGAGGCTGACTTAGATGGTTTCATTTTAATTATTTTATTGATTTCCTCCAAAGTTGGTGGGTTGGCTTGAAAATCGTCAGTAGGAGTCTCAGGTTTGTGTTCGTTTGGATCCCCATATAGTCTTTGGTTTTCTGGCACTTCGTATGTGCTTTTATAATGGTCGAAAATTTGCTCGTTGGTCAAGAGAAGCTTACCTTTTTGATCTTTGAAAATGTTTTTTGAGTATTTAAAAGAATTTTTATCAAAGTCCATTTCATGTTTTGCCCGATCAAAGCTATCACGATTTTTCGTTATTTGATTTAATATACCTTGGATAAGTTTAAGAATTGATCGCAATGCCCTAGACAGTTGATGACTAAGTTGATTATCGCCTAAGGCTTTGGCTATACGAAGTTTCTTTATAAGGTCTCTTTTTTTCCTCCTCATTATCAATTTAAAATCATTTCCTTTATTTTTGTGAGCATAACGATTCGTAGGTGGATAGTGCTCATTAAAGTAGTCGTAAATAGTATTTTGGAAAGTCTCTACTTGCGCATCGAGTACCTGATTTGAGCCCGGGTGCTCTAACAGGGCCGCTATATTTTGGTCATGTACTTTCCAGGTGGATTGTTTAGTATTTGGAATGCTAAGACGAGTCCGGATGGTCATGGACTCCTGGTAGTTTTCATTCAATGGCTCACCATGAGATATATGAGGGTAAACTGTATCCGCAGTGAAAACTGAAGATCTTACCGACGGTTGCCGCACTTCAGCACCATTGTGTGTTTTTAGATGTTTAATAAACCAGGCTCGTCTTTTGTAATTTTTCCCGCACTTAGGGCATTTCAGTTCCGTTATCGCGCCGTAATCGCCGCGTTAAAATAATTCTGTTAATGATAACAGAATTATTTTAACGAGATTTAATGAAACGGGAATTATCATACCGTATAAAATGTAAATATTAAATGAACTGGGACGTCAATCATAAATTGTTGTCACGAGGATTTGACAAGAAAGTAATAAGTATCCTAAATTTTAAAATAGTTTTTTTAATATTTAGTATACTCATTACTTATACGAAGTTATTATTTGTGTTTGATTTATCCTAATGATCCTATAGTTAAATTTTCAAGTAATACAGTAGACGATAACATAATATTATACTATAAATTTAGTAATTATTTAATAAACTATTCAAAAAAGACTCGAAATATAATGAATAAAGTTAAAGTGAATCTTAATTAAAAATAATTGAAATACAAAATGTCTCTGATTACATCTGCGAGACGGAAGTATATTATTAAGTCCCGAAGTACGTGACTTACTCTTTCTAATAATTTTATTCTTTTAAAAATAGAATTAAGAGCATTGTATAAAAAAATTAGGTAATTTTAATTGTGTTTTGTTTTATATGAACAATTTTTAAGTCATAATACGAATATTCTTAAAATATAATAAATATAATTTGGGATTTTTCTTAATTTTTACTATCGAACGGTGTTTTAAAATCTATAGAATTTCTATAACATACATAATTATTGTATTTAACGACAAAAAAATCATCTCGCTTTCGAAAACCGTCCGCATAAGGACGATCATAAATAAAAAAAATTAACTCGGCGGATAACAATTCGGTAGTTCAATAAGTAGAGGGACAAAACAATTTCCCAGAGATTCGAATACCTGTCCGTATCGGTTTATTTTTAACCCCCCACTAAAAAGAGATGTGTTATAAGTTTGACCTGTCGATCTGTGTATCTGTGTATCTTTGTATCTGTGTGTCTGTCTATGACAATGTAGCGGCCAAATGCGTGGACTGATTTGAATGCGGTTTTTTTTTAATCGAAAGCTATGTTCGTCGAGATGGTTCTTAGCTATGATTGGTCGAAATTGAAACAGTCATCTCCAAGATTTTAACGTTTTATTGGTGAAAGGTTCTTATGCAATACTAGCTGTTCCCAGCGGCTTCTCCCGCTCTATATAGGAAAAAAGCCTTGTTATGTAAGCCAAAAGGTTTTTACACTTATTTACTCAGGTAAAGTACTTTATTAGGGATAGCTGTTGCCCGTGACTGCGTCCACGTAGACTGTAAAAACTATTTATATGGATTATGATCGCAGTCGTAAAGAGTCACGAGCAACAGCTAGTAATAATATAAATCCCTTTATCATAGTGTTCTTAGTGATTGTAAATCATTTTAACTCTAAATGTTTATATTTATTAAACGTATATACCTTTCATATATATATGTATAAGTCTTGAATCATGTTACTTAATACATTTATAATTTATTACATTCTCGAAATTTTCACGGATCCTTATTTTTTCTTGCATTAAATGTTACTGAAAGCATTTCGAATGAACTTGGAATTTAACGTTAGAAAACTTGAAATCACTTCAAAATAATTCAAAATATTACCCGAGAAAGGTTCAAAAAAATATTTGCTTTTTATTTTGGATTAGATTTGACTATCCACGCAAGATTCAGAAACTCGCTCTAAATATTAATTTTGGATTTGATGATTTCTAAAACTAACATACGTTCAATAAGTACAATAACTATTTTCATTTAACTTGTTCCGAAACGTAGTGACGTTACCGCAAATACTCATTATTTGCATACACACTAATTGTACTGTGATTTTCCAGATAAATGAATATTGTGTCAATATTGTAGGGCGGGGAAAGAAGACTATTATATTAATATTATCCTTTAAGTAAAACATAATAAAGGATTTCCATAATATGACATTATAAAATGTTTTGATATTAAGTATCAGTGTTATTTTTATGAAAACAACTTCGGAACAAATTTATTCGGAATTTAACAAAAATTCATAAAAAAATATTCATTTTCAATTTTGAGATTCATTTTAAAACATTCACTTAAATCTTAACTTATAAGATTGTACATATACTATAAACTCAATAAAGCAAACGTTAAAAAAACAAACAAAAATAAATTTTGTAGCACTTTCGGTAATTATGCAAGGGGACAAAAACAAACCTTTTTTATCATTAATATAGTATGTAAAAAGTATAGAATATTATAATAAAATATGTAGTTAAGTAATTACATTCTGTATCACCCATTCAATTCCTAAATTAATACAATCCAATTCATAAAATTCTGTAGATTACATATATTTCGGTCAAAGCTAATTGAAAATGCGCAAAAGGATAGATGTGTCATTTAAAAAAATAATAAGAAGATATGACAAAGTATTAGCACAGACAAAATATTTAAAAGGTTGTAGATGGAGAGCTATGGAGCACTACAACTTAATAGCATGGGCATCAAACTTTCAGAATGTTCTTAGCGTAAAGTGCTGACAATGCTGAAGTACACGAACGATAACAGAATACATCAGAATCATTCAACTTACATCTATAGTGTTAAGAATCACCTAGAATGTTATAAAATTAAAAAAATGAATTAACTTGAAGCATGTCCTTTGCCATTCGCATCCTGAGCTGCGTAACGTAAACTTAAGGTAATATTATATTTCATTATTATTATATATTTTTCGATATATAAATACTTGTCTCTTCTGTTCCGTTTTTTTATCAATTGCAGAACATCTGTTTTTATATATTATTTGAACAACGAACTAATTATAGTTCGATATTTTTGATTCCACCAAGTAAACGGAACAGAAGAGACAAGTTATTAGATGTTACATTTTTTTGTATCTGGTTAAAGAAAGTCATATAATAAGGTGTTATAAATTTCATAATATTAATAATAAGAAAATAATAATAAGAAAGAAACAAGCAATATATCATTTTTTTTTTCACAATAATGTACAGTCGCAATAGCTAGCTTTTTATGAACTTTTACAAATTGTGTACCTAGTAGAGAGCTATTGTATTTAGATTTTATTCCATTTCAGTGACTGCAGCGTGACTACAGTAGATTACAAGGAATAATATATGTCAGGCGAAGGCAAATTGCTTCAGCGGAGATGCAATCACATGGAAATAAGGACAGTAGAAAATGTAAATATAACCAAGTTACTTGCTTTACAATGTCTAAGTTTATAATTGAACTGATTTGGGATTTTTTTGTTTATAATATTCTTATATAACTTCAAACATTACTAAACTGATTATTTAGCGATATTTATTACGAGTTTTTGATTATTTTAGTTTATATAAAAAAATATATATTCAATAATATAACTTTGAATATGAAACGGAAATAAAGAATAATACAATGAACTATATAAAAAATAATAATAGTGACTATAATGGATATAGCCGCCCCGTTGGTCGAGTGGTTGGCGCAGATGTTTAAGGTTTGGTGCGCAAAGGCGCTCGGGTTCGATTTTCGACAGGGACAAGAGACATGTATGTGATGAGCATAGACGTCTGTATTTCTAGGTTTGGTCTTATATTAAATATATTCTCAGTATTTATAATGTGTATATTCTATGTATTTATCTAACACCCTTAACACAAGAAATAAATTGCTTACTTAAGGGTAAGATGATTTGTATAATTTGTCCTGTTATATTATTATTATCATTATTATAAAGTACCCATAACGTATCGATGGATTCTTTGCTTTCTTTCTTTATTTCATATGGGTAATGTTGTATTGTGTTATTGTATTTATTGTTTTTTCTGGTTTTTCGCATTCTTTAACATATATCTGACATAATAAATACAATCTGACATACTATGAGTAAACATCCGGTCTGACAAAGGAGTGATAAGTTCACTACCGGACACACAATTACGCAAAAGCGATCCTGACCAATTTATTCTTTGGGGCCGTCCATTAATCATGTGAGGCTCGAAAGCGGGTGAAGGGGTTCGGTGCAAATTACAAAAGATCACAAAGAGGTAGAGGGGTGCAATAAGATATCACGTGTATTTATTTTTTCGTCAAACGCGAGATTTTTAAACCGAAAAGCTAAGCGTACTGTGAGTTTGACTCGCCGTTGCTAATCAACGAATAAAGTCCCCATGCACAATCGAGTGGCTTGATGAAACTGACTTTGATCTTCAAAAAAGCACACTGCCAACAACTGACTTGCACGATGCTTTTCCAGTTGTTAGGATTAAAGAACGTCTTGCCAATCCGTGGTCCGAGGACAATAAACATTAAATATCTTCATGAATTGTGCAAAAAATAGTGCAATTTATTTTGTTATCATCATTACACTATTGTTTTGATATTATTTATATGGATATCAAAAACAACCTACAACCTTTCTGTCTAGAGATTTTTATCATGGTCCTTAATTTTCTATAATAATGAGATTTATTCATTATATAGGAAATAATGTTATAAGAAAATCAAGATTCTTTGTAGGTAATTAAAAAATACACGTGATTTTCGGTAAGAGGAAGGGGGATAGTCTTAAATTTCACAAACTATTACCAAGGGGGAGGTGAAGTTAAAAAATGCTAAAAAAAAAGTTTGAAGTTAATGGACAAGATCGGCCGAATCAGGTTTGGAATCTGCCACGAATAGAAACTACAGAAGATGGAACAAAGAGTTCCATACTCTGCAGAACCACATCGGCGACAGGGTCTGCAACGATGTTGGCATCGACTATTGACCATTGACCATTAACCATTGATCATTGGCCATTGAACATTGACTGTTAATTAACGAACTTTGACCATTCACCATTGAACAGTGACCTTTGACAAATTACCACTGAACATTGACCATTGACCATTAACCATTAACTGTTAAATAATTATATATGTTACTATATTACATATTATAAAAGCAAAAGTTTGGATGTTTTTGGATGGATGAATGTTTGTTACTTATTCATGCCAAAACTACAAAATGCATTTTGATGAAACTTTACAGTGCTTTAGCTTATGTGCCAGAATAATACAACAACTGGGAACAGTAAATAGTTCCCAAGTCGTATTATACGTCCAATGAAAGTTTAAAAGTAAACAGTTTGGTCTGTCAAAAGCAGGAATATTTTGTTATATCCCTCTTATTATTGTACAATATTCTATTAAAATGTTTAAATAAAATAACTAATCTATTATTTAAAACATATATGACTCAAATAGTCTTAAACTGTATTTTCTAAGATTAAAGATTTAACCAATGCAGGTTCTGTTAGTAAAATTCCTATTAAGACATGTTTGGCTTAATATTTGAACTATTATTAACTAATATTATACTTTATTTTTTATGTTTTTCCTGATGTGGATTAATTAACATTTAGTTTTTCAAAGCAAATTTAATGCGCATTTAATTACCAAAATCAATTTACTAGAAAGGCGGTAGGCAGTATATACAAGGCCTACAATTTGTTATGAAATTATTGTCAATGAACAATCATTGGATTTATTAAAGCGATGATAGCAATAGATAAAAATTATACCATTACAACTAATGAAGGTTCAGTGAACCGTTACAAAAAAACATATACTCACAAGTGAATACAAATTGAGTGAATCTGCTTAAAATTCAAGTGATCCATTACCTATTATAAATTATATAAAGATCATACGGAACTAGGATACCTCAAAACATAGTCATAAAAAAGTTTTTTTTTTACTTTATGGTTTAGTTTAGTTTTACAAGGAAAACATGGACAAGGACAGCGTTAAATTTAAATGAATGGAGAACCGTTTTCAGGCGTTGAATTGCTAGCTTCTCAGTATGCTATAGTAGACATTTTGGTGAGTGTGCGCAGGAATTACACGATTTAATTCCCCCGTCCCCGTTCCATCATCGGACGTTCCGACGCAAGGCAGGAATCCATCCTTACGTTGTGGACACTCCAATTGTCCAAACGAAGCACTATGCTTGGTATTTTTATTACGTACAGCGAAGGACAATTTGCCTGCGTTTATTTCCAGTTCAATATAATGTGGGTGTCTTCAAGAGAAGAGTGTATATGTTGCTAGGTTAATGCGCCTTACCACCTATGACTAAATTTCCACTCTCCATTAGGTGGAATGTAGTCAAGCTTTAGCCTAGTTTCGTATAAAAAAAAGAACCATGGAGGAGACCTTTGTCGAAAGTAGCTATTAACCATTGACCATTGTTCATTGACCATTCACCATTGACTTTTACCGTTGACAATCGACCATTGACACTTGACTATTGACTATAGTTCATTGACCATTGACCATTGACCACTAACCAATAACCATTGCTTATTGACCATTGACAATTAATATTGAACATCGACCATTGAGCATTGAAGATTGACTTTTGACCATTTACCATTGATCGTGGATCATTTACCATTGACCATTAACTATTAAATAATTATATGTTTGAATGTATATGTTTTTGCATGGATGTTTGTTACTTAATCAATAATAACTATCATTAATTATAAAGTTCTTATCAATATATCGGATTCCTCATCTGTTAAATAGATGTGGCAGTATGCGAAGATTCACACATTGTCACTTCTTAAATTACTAAAATGAAATGAAGAATGAAAATGAAATGAAATTCTACTTAGTCACTTAGCGTTGAACAACATAATTGGACAGATATTGATGTTTATCTATCTTATATAATATAATATACAATTACTAATAACTTTTATAACTATTATTACACATATTTATAAAAATTACAAAAATCACAACAATTAACATATTTAAATGTAACATTTCACTCAAGGTCAGCCAATCATAGCCATTAACTCAGCCAATTATAATAATTGCGGTACGATAGATGATATCCAGCCCTTATTAGTAGAATGTAAAAAATATAGCGCACAAAGGGAAGCACTTGTGCAGAAAAATTGTTTTAATAAATAAAGTTTTGCATATCTTCTGAGTCAGTAGTTAGTTTATGATGTGGTTGACACTTCTAAATAGGGAAAGTCTCTAAAATAATTAAAAAAAAGATTACGAAAAAAAAACATTTCACTCACTTTAATATTGATGATGATAATTTGAAGTACACTTTTTGGTGATTTGCAAAATTGTCTATATTTTTTTAAGAATGATTTGGTTTTTAATAACAATTATTACTTTTTTACTATTTACAAAACATTATTTTTAATATTTCACTTGGTATTTTTATTATTCCTCGCAGTTTTCTGCGACCTAGTCCGATTTAAATAAAGGAACTTTTCATTTAAAAATGTTTATTTCATTGTTTTAATTTTAAGTTTGAGTTACTCAGAACACAAAAACGGACTTGTTACAAAAATCGATATTTATTCACTTTTGCGGGCCGTCGATTTCACTCTGAGTTAAGTGTAAGTGATGTAAATATTTCTTTAGTAAAAATTAGTTAACGAGTTAGTTAGAGTTTATGTAATGTAAATGAAAATTCGAGTTATGGAACTGACACTGCATAAGAAAACTGTAAACAGAGTTCAACATAGTAAAATAGGAAATCCACGAATCAACGAAAATCATAACCTTAATTTTTTTTAATATATTTTACATTAGGTACATAGTACCTAATCTTCGCCTCCAGAGACGATTTTGGTGATAATTAAAATTAAACAATTTATAAACTAGCACTTTCATTAGCTATGCTTAAATAACATTTTTAAATTATTTAGAACTTGAAATTAAATATTTCAAGTCTAAACTTTATGAAAATAGAGATCCTTTTGAATTCTCTACTTTCATAGTAAGTTTCATTAAATAATTAAGTAAAATAATATACTATGTACCTATTTTTTTGTATTTTTGAATTTTAGTTGTAAGTACCTGATTTTTCTTACATTTAAAAAATACTGTCGACGTTCGATGGTATGGTGCCATTAAAAATAGAGAACGATGAAGTTTGAATGTTTCCAGCAACTAAGCCGCTTAATGTGGTAGAAAGCACTATGTTTCAAGCGACACTCCTTAGTCTTTAACAAAAGGCGTATTGTCTTAATAATGAGACAATTTTGAAGATAAATAATTTAACCGTTTTATAACAAAAGTTTTAAAAAAAATAGTTGGCTTAAATTACCTGAAACATCAACAACAAATCAATTATTGACAGTTGGAGAAATTCTCTAAAAAAAGGAAATTAAATTACTATGGGCTCTAAGCCTCAAAAAGTTGTTTTTAATAATTTGTAACGTAGACCAAAAGATGCAGAAAAAATAACTTATTCCAAATATTTATTAACCCCCGACTAAAAAGAGGGGTGTTATAAGTTTGACCTGTCGATCTGTATATCTGTGTATCTGTGTATCTGTGTATCTGTCTGTGGCAAATTTCCGGAAAAACGCGTGGACGGATTTGAATGCAGTTTTTTTAATCGAAAGCTTTGCTCGTCGAGATGGTTCTTATCTATGTTTGATTAAAATAAAAGGATTCGTCTTCAAGATATTGACGTATTATTCGTGCGGGTTAGAGGTTCTTATGCAATAATTAGCTGTTTGCGACCAAACGCGTAGACGAAGTTGAATGCGGTTTTTTTTAATCGAAAGGTATGCTCATCGAGATGGTTCTCATCTATGTTTGATTAAAATAAAAATAGTCGTCTTTACGATATTGACGTTTTATTCGTGCGGGGGAGAGGTTCTTATGCAATAATTAGCTGTACCCAGCTGTTACGCCCGCTATATAGAAAAAAAAGCCTTGTTACGAAGGCCAAAAGGTTTTTACACTTACTTACTCAGGTAAAGTACTTTATTAGGGATAGCTGTTGCCCGTGACTGCGTCCACGTGTCCACGTGTCTACGTGTAAAAATATATTTATATGGCTTATGATCGTAGTCGTAAAGAATCATGGGCAACAGCTAGTTATAATATAAATCCCTTCATCATAGTGTTATAAGTGATTGCAAATCATTTTAACTCTAAATGTTTATATTTATTAATATTCGTATATATGGAACCTACCTATCTACCTACCCATATGAAAATGTCTTGAATCAAGTTACTTAATATATTTATAATTTATTACATTGTCAAAACTTTCCCATGGATCCTTATTTTATTAAATATAATATATATTTCTCGTATTAAATATAACCTTTGTACATCATAATATAGGATTCTAAAGGTTATTTTTTTTTGTAAACGGTAGTTTTGGAGCCTATTCAATTCAAACAAACAAACAAATTTTTCCTACTTAAACAATTGAAAATTTTGTGTGTCTGTAGGTTTATTTACAACAATTCAGAAACCAGTAATATAACTTTAAAAAGCAGCAAAAAAAATTTAATTAAAAATTAAAAAAAACCCCCGATACAAAAAGACCTCTAAAAAGGATAAAAATAATATTATTATGTACTTATTGAATTCGTTACGTCGTGGGACCGTTAATAAAGGAAGAAATTAAAATGAATGCAAGTAAGTTAACAAGTCAAATAAAGAAATTACGATATCGAATCGTATAGTCCAAGTCCTCAATGAATAACTTCGTAAAATAGACACCATCGTCAACGTACGTACAACGGTCCCCCGATGCAACGAATTCAATAAGTACATAATAATATTATTTTTATCCTTTTTAGAGGTCTTTTTGTATCGGGGGTTTTTTTAAATTTTTAATTTATATAACTTTACTTCGTTAATAGCTCTCCTATCCTAACTTTAAGACCAAAAAGCCCTGAAACCGTCATTATACTTGTTATGTCATTACTTGTGTAAACAGTCTAAGATACTCAAAACTATTCTTTCTATTATTTTTTAACTTATTTTTCCAAAGATTTTCTTAACCTAATAACAAACGGTTGTACTGAAACAGATGATAAAATTATTTATATATTTCATCGCACAATAGTATACACATGTATTTAAACTATTGGGAATAACCTCTCCTTAATTTAATTATTCAGTTGAACCAGTCCTATACCTATTATGAGAAACATTTATAATCCTGTTTCACTGATAACCCTCAGTAACCAACAGATAAAACAACTCATATTTGAAAATTGACAAACTTTGCTATTAAGAGATAAATTATTGATATTTTTTTATTATGTATTTAAGCAATAACAATTATTATACATATTGTATATAATTATTTTATACGTATAGAATAAACATAATAATAATAGTGTTATATTATAATATATAATCATTTGTGAATCATTCATATTCATTTCCACATCACCAGTTTTTTTACAATATACATATACCGATTAAAGATATAAAATTTGTCAAGTACTTTATTACTATCAAACAAATAAACCAAGTTTATTTGCCTAAAGTTGATACATTTAACATATTTGAGAGATTAAAAGATAACAACCACTTCAGGTTATTTTAATCTTAACTTAAATAGGTTATTTCATTAGTATTTTTAAATTTCGAATAAACATATATAAGAATTATTTTAATTAAAGTAAACTAAAGAGGAGATAGGGACTCAATGCCTTAGATTAATGAGAAAAAAGGCACGCTATATTTATAAATAATAATGACCATATAAATATGTTCATACCGCATTATCACAAAATTTCCATTAAAACTAAATCTATTTAAGTTATTTTATTAATAACTTTTTAATTACTCGGTTATCTGATAGTAATCTTATCTAAATTTTCATTTTTTTTTATTACAAGTATCAAAATTGTGTACATTTTGACTGTATTTATACACGCTATATTTATGGATAATATTGACCTTATAAAATATGTCCAAATCGTACAATAGGACCTTCGCCCTATAAAAACCTATATAACTTCAAAAAATAATCTGTCCCCTTCCCCGAAGCACCCAAATCCACTTTTACTGAAAATTAACTCAACTCAACTCATAACTTAGATTAATAATTTCAGTATTAGCCCTCAGTAGCTTAAAAAAATATTTCGATGACCTCTATAACATGGACTGTCATTTCAAATGTATATGCCAAACAAAAAACTTTTTGATTTATCTTTTATTATATTCCTAACATAAACCCTTGTTTATGATCATTATACACATAATAAGTTAAAAAGTCGATAAATTGAAATATTTCCTAAATTATTAGAATAAGAGATAATTGTATAAACTTATTTATATATATTATAATTTGACATTAGAGAAACTCGGTCTCCTCTTTGAAATTATATTTTGAGTTACATGACAAATCGTTTGTAAAGCTTCAGTCTCCTATTATTATCACAACTAAATATTGCTTTATGCAATTCTAGAGACCATTTCTCATTTACGGTAAAATTACGTACCTTTTTAAAACAAATGCAGGGTTAGTATAATCTGTTATTTAAAAACTCGTACAATATAAACTTAATTAAATTCAAAACATTTGTTAATTAAAATTCAATTTCTGCTAGTTAAGATTTTGATTGTTTACTTCAATCTTGTCTTCAAATTTGAGTAAGTAACATGTAGCTTTTGTAATTAGTTATAATTATTAAATATTTACTCAAGAATTTATATCATTTTGGACCCTCCGTTTGTGATCGTCCTAATTGGTGTGCAATGAAGAATATTTATTACTATTATTTTCAATATTAAATATTGATTTAATATTAATTTAAAATATTAATTCACTCAAAGAATAAATTATATTTGCTCAGACAAGAAGGTAGCACGAATATATTAGTCTACAATTATTTAAAATATTTACTCAACAGATTTTGCCTTTTTCTTTTTATTTATTATGTTTACCAACGGTATATTTAAATTGTACATTTACTACTTTTTACATCATAGTGCCCCAAGAAGCAATCTTGTAATTGACTTATTATGGTTTCACGAAGTAATTTTTGAATTATTTCTAATTTGACATTTTTTTTTCACTTGTCGTAGTATTGTTATTATCCTGAGTTAATTATCCCGTCGGAAAACCTTCAGCACTAATTTTTAAACTTTAAATTTAAAAGTTTAAATTTTACAATATTTAGAATTCAAAAAAAGATGAAACTTATATTTATTTACCTGTAAAGATAGCACTTTCAATAAGTCATTTGACTTTCTTTTTTATATTTATCATGTCTTTTTAAGGCTGTATATTAAAATAAATATGGCTCTATATTCAAATAAATATAAAAATAAATAAGAATAATTATTAATTTATTATTTATAAACACATTTTTTAAAAACTTCTTATATATCAGATATAACACATGAGTTTCTAGTTTATTTTGATATCCATAAATGTAACAACAGGAGCATCTTTTATTCAACGTAAAAGATATAATGAAAAAAGAATTTTAACTTTAACAAAACCAGAAAGGTGGTCTGTTTATAAAGAAAACAGTTGTTGTTGTAATTCTAAACTGATAAAAAAATAAAACAAATAAAAGCAAATTTTATAAAAAAAAAAAAAATTGATTTTTTTTAATAAACATTGTAAATAATGTTTAAATTGGAGCTCCATCAGCCCCGGTAGGAAGAAGGGAGCTGGACCCACAGAGATAACCCTCTCTCCATGGCGTCTCTCGAAGTCTATGAACTTAGATCTGGCCTTGGGTGATCTTTTAGCTCTTGGGGTTGTGTCCCAGTTAAATCAGGACGAAAGTTGAGCGGTGTTGCCCAGCACGGTTGACCTGGGAGGTCAGCCGTGCTGGGCCCGGCTTAGGCAATCAGCGACCGAAGCAACAAATCAAAATACAAAAACCAGTTTAACTACTTCAGTAGATTTTATAATTTTTAAGATTAACAGAGACAAACAAACAGGATATAAAATTATTTTCCCTCGTAGCGTCGGGTAAAATGTATATATAAAACTTACGAAAAATGGTGTATTTCCCTTATCTGTAGGTAGCCCATTAATATGGAGGCACCTTAAAAGAAAGCACGTGTAGAATGAAAATGGAATGACATTTAAAAAATACATAACAATTACCATTAACACCTTTACTTCCCCAAATTATATATTCCAGTCCATCAACGAATGCATCTAAAACTAACCATACCCAATGCAAGTATACAAAACCATACATCATAGTCCGTTTTAATTATTACTCACATTCGCACTCCGAAAAACTAAAATTTTCACTTTATAGTTGATAGTGCAAATTCAAATGTAAAACACTCTAAGCTATGACGCGAATCGGAAGATTTATGTAACTGGTCACAATATTATAATTAGCTTTCGACTGTCTGTTTTGAAGCGTTTCTTTCGTGATTGTGTTAAATTAAAATACTAACAATCAAAAAAGTTCCGAAAATTGTGAAGTCGCTAATTATATGGTTATCTCAAAAATTTTATTTTATTTTTCCACCATTCAATGAGCTCTCAACAGCTATAACTCTTACATCCTTACACTTTGCCCTTTATACATGGTATCATAAAGTTTTTTTTCTAACTATTTAATTTTGAAGTATTAATGTAGGTATAAAAAAATTATCTTGGTAAATAAATACCACACTCCAAATACTGTTGTTTATTTTAAGGCCTGAGGCTGAATTATCTTGAACCCAGGCCTATCGTGCATCAAACGAGAAGATTAGGGGAAAGCCGTAATATCACACTTCTTCTTGAATTTCACCAGCTTTTACCGTCAATATTGTATAAGAACCTTTCACTAGCACCAATAAAAGATCCATATCTTGGAGACGACTTCTTTTTTTTCAACCAAACATAGCTAAGAACCATTTCGACAAACCAATTTTTCAAAAAAAAAAACACTTTCAAATCCGTCGACGTGTTTGGCTGCTACGTTGCCACAGACAGATACACAGATACACAAATACACAGGTACACAAATACTTAGATACACAAATACACAAATACATAAATACACCGATACACAAATATATAACAGGTCAAACTTATAACACCTTTCTTTTTGAATCGGGGGATAAAAATAATAAAAAGATAAGTAAAACATAGGATAATGTGTTTTTTATTATTTCGGAGAAAAGTATACCATATCGTATATAATATCGTTCCTTTTCAAAAGGACAGAATGTTTATCTTTATTTTCCAGGGGACCTACAGGAAGGCACAAAAGACACGTAGCACTTTATAACAAAATGACAACAAACACATATACACCAAGCGAAAAAGAATTGATAAAGATAAATTTTTCAATGTGTAAAAAACTTTTAGATAAATAAATGTTTCAAAATTAATTTACTAATATATTTTTTTTTATTATCACATGTTTTAGGGATCATAATTTAATTAAAATATTTTAAATAGTATCTCATTTTTATATTACTAACTATATACATCCTTTGTATGAACATTTTAATACAGCCGGTAATAATATCTGTTTATTTAAAAGTTTTAAAATTATAGTATTTTTAAATGAATGCTTAATTTTCTCTTAAATATTATTTAAGTGAAGATAATTTACTATTACTACCAATGTAATAACTCTACATAAAAATAAATATATTTTCAAAATTTCGTTCAGGGTCATTTAGATTGTTTACTTAATTATTAAGTTAAGACTTGGCGATAAAGACTCAATACCAAACTAATATTAAATAATTTTTCAAACAAAAAAAAAACACAATGATTAAAAATTCACTTGAAACTATAAGATAATCTATTAATCTAATCTTCTGTAAAAGACTAAGATTTTATACCAAAAACTTGTATTTTTTGTTTTCATGTTTCGCTTCACTTCTTCAGAATAACATCTTATTTATTTGTATACAGCGTGACAATCAAGGACCAAGGGACAAAAAAGAAAACTCCAAATTCTAACAATAATATACCCACTTGGGTTCCTTAAGAATGATTTGTAGCAAATCGTTTTTAAAATGACCTCATTATGACTTCTAAGAGATAAAAAAAGATAATTTCCAATGTACATTCTTAACCAAATAAGTACTAACACATAAAGGATTATTTTTTTTTATGTAAAAATTAGTATCAGCATCTAAATCTAATTAGCTTACTGCATTAATATCTTAGAGCAAGTCACTATGGTAATACGCACAAACTTTTAATGTCTCCCAATTATTCATGCTATAGTTGTTGTATATACCTATTATGTGTGTGATAATTAATATCTTGTTAATACTGTTTAGTAATAAAAATCATATGGTTATACTTACTTCACTTTTTATTCATCTAGAGTATATAGTTTTGATTTACTTCCTCTGGTAGAAATGATTTACGACAGTTAGATGGTGTGGAAAATATAAACAATATCTAGCCTTAATAAAAATCTAGTACTTTCATCAATTTGTAAATAAATAAACTGACAACAGGAGATTAATGTTTCACGATTTCGATACCGCGCTTGAAATATTCGGTAAATAAATGATGATTTAAATTATTTCTGCCGATCTTACCAACGCAATTGCTTTGTAAATAAAATGGTTTACTCTAACCGTTATGAGAGTCTAATATATATTTTTTTAACTGAACAGAAAAAAGCCACGCCACTGTAACCAGCGTCACCATTGTAACTTATGTCACGACATAAATATAACCTGCTAAACAATGACGTTCCATTGTCTTTTTGTCTACACTATTTAAATTGTTTCTTAGCACAGACAATCACAAAACAATATAACCCTTATTTAATGATTTCAGGATAGATCTGTGTTCATCTTCAACGGTGCTACAAACTCGGAATAAAAAACAAGTGTCTTATGATATAAAAACCATTGCTATCAATTTGGGAAGGGAATGGGAATGGGAAGGCTTATTATGCTCAGACAACTAAAAATTTGATTAAAAAACTAAATAATATATATTTATTCAAAAAAAATATGATAATTAAATATGATAAAAAAATATAATATAATTAATACCAAAAAAAACCGTGGCCAAAGACGGTCAGTCAACGCAAACAGCACCCGTATAAAATGTAGAATACAAACTAGATAAATGTAAGATATATTTGAATAGTAAGAGCCAGTTTCAACTGTAAGTAATATTTAACAATTCACTTTAACAAACGTTTATGTGATTGTTATAGGTTTTTCTTTTATTCATTGAGTGAGGAGCTAAGCGATAAGCTCTATTGGGTCAAATGCATTCTAAGTCATTGACGTCCTCTGTAATAACGGAAACATTTGATTCATGAATTTGTTTTTTTTTAATTGCTTGTTGTTGTTCAATGAGTTTGAGTGTTTATAATAAATAGAATCTGTGATAGGTCTTGTACTTCAGGAATAATTCCAAAAAAAACCAATGGTGTGCATTGAGTTAAATAGACGCGCGCATTATTTTTACGTTCATCGAGCTCGATTAGGGAGTGAAACTTATTTCAATGTTTTATGTAACGGTTTGAAATTATGACCATTCCCTTTTTGACCTCACTCACTTGACAATCAGTTTAAATGGCTGTCAACCTAATTTCCTTGACATTTCGTAAATGTAACGCCAGGATAATTAATGCTCGAAATATGCTGGTAACGGCACTAAATTCTGGGATAGTAATAATAAACATGACGTTTTTTTTATCATTTGATATTTGCTATTTATAAATGCGTGTACATAGAAAAAGTAAGGAGGGAAGCTATATATAAAAAGTTCACATACTTTATTAAAAATATAAAAAAAATAATTTGACAGTATTAATTTCAATGTAATTGATTTTATAAAATATTATCTTTTATTAATTTTAACTATTTTATCTGTAGTAAATCTTTTTGAAATAGTAACAGCATGATCAAAATGTTGCGAAATATGTCTTAAAAAATAACCATAACATTGCACTAGGGTTTGGAAAAACATCTTGCAAAGAACTTCTTAGTAACCGTGGATTCGAATAAAAAATCTATTATTTATGTTATTTCTTGCACTTATTATAACAATCCTAATAAAATGTCACTGTAAGGTCAGTGTATAATCTAGTAATGGTTAGATTGAATTTCGTGTACATACTGATTCCTCCAAGGTAGTACTCTCTTTTCGAATAGAATATTAGAAATTATGAATCCATCCTATGGCAACGCAAATTGTTTTAAATCGTTCAAACTTAATTCATCACTAAAATATATACGAGTATATATTGTACATTAGAATATAAAATAATATAAAAAAATCGATAAAAATGTCTGGTATATAGTGAAGTTCATGAAAAGATATATATAAGTATAAGTAGCTCTTTATAGAAAATTATATTTTACTGAGCAATTTTGTAGTTTAAGAAAAAGTTTTGTAGGTTTATGGTATATTTTCGCCAAGTAACAACTTTGATACCTAAAATTCCAATATACTTGAATTACACTTAAAACTTTCGTTGAGCTAAAAATATATAGAATAAAACCTATAAAAGTCAGACGAAGTTTCATACTATCAAATTAAATGACAACAATAAGCTTAAAGTATGCCAAGAATAATTAAAAGAAACTAAGTGATCAACTAATTAAACTAACTAAAACTACAAACGTAAAACGCACTATAAAGCGATAGTCATTAACGGGTAACAAGACTAGTAAAACCTGTTAAGTACCTACGAGATAGCATAACGGTGAGAATATCTAACATTACTTGCATTTGTTTTAAAAAAAACTCGATGTACATTTCAATGGCGTATTTGTTTCTTAAGAAATATTATTTTTTTCCTAAAATAACATTATATTTTAAGTATAATAATGTTATAGTATAAAAAATGCCAAACTATTACATAATGATTACAATATTTTTTTGCAAATAAATATCGCTTTACAAATTTGAAAAATAAAGATAAAATAAAATAAAGGTTTATAAATAATATCAAAAGACTTTCAAATATTTAAAGCATTGTTTCCTTAAACTGAGTTGTATATTTGTGTTTCGTTACAACACTTTCTTAACAACACTTTACGTTTCGTTAAAAACATTTTGTTATCAGACACTGCGTGTCCTTTGTAGGAAGGCATACTTCCTGTAGATAATCTAGAAAACAAAGATAGGCCTTTTGCCTTTTAAAAAATACAATTTGCGTAAAGTTTTCTAAATAATGAAAACATAAAACAACATAGAAATATTTATATGAACCAATATAAACATTTATTTACTCAATAATATTTTATTATGGAATTCCAACTTGTGTTGGAATTTCATAATAACTTAAGCCTTGTCAAAGCACTTATATGTCTATCTAAACATATAAGATATAATATCTATTCTAATTCAATATTATTTGTTAGGTCATTTGCGGTCGAGTAATATTATTGGAAAACTAAAATTGTGCTCGACGATAAGAAGCACTATGTATGCTTAGTAAATAAAATAATGTAAATAAAGTCAAGTTGGGCTAGTTTGTAAGATTTTTATATAAAAATGAACATGTATGTGTGCAGGCTATTTTATGTAAGAATACACTAAAACGGCTGTCTCTCTATAGCATCCACTCCTTCAGAGAACCCTTTACTAGTAGTTGATAGGGAAAAGCAGTGGAAGGCAATTAATTGTTACGGTTACCGCCAATCCATTCTCCCAGAATGCTGCTGATTGCGACGGCTATGCTTCAGTAAATAAATGGATAGAAGGGCGAAACAGTAATTTTGAATTCGTACTAGAGTACAATTGATCCGAATATAACAACATTATTTATTGTTAACAAATCTGCACATTTGTCTTTACTCTCACGACTTCCAAGTTCTAGACTATCGGTTAACTAAGAATTTAGTCTAATATTAAGGCTTAATATAAATACACTGTAAGGTTTAATACAAACTTTCAACATCGAAGATCTTCAAAGTTTAAAGTTCTTTTAGACTTTGTAAATTAGCATTATGGAACTTGTAGTGCGGTGGGTAATTATTTTTATCTTCATTAAGTTGTATGCTGCACTTGATTTCTTATTTGTTTTCACATACCAAAAAACACTTTTTCGTTTTCATGGCAGCTCTTCAGACTCTTTGGATAAAAAAAAATATTTAACATATAAATCTAATTTTTGCATCCTCGCACGAAAAAAAAATACTAGTTATAATAATTTTGTATTTTTTTAGGTTCACTTTTATTTTACTTTTTTCAAATCTAACTCGCGTTTATTTTGTTTTATATTCTACATTATTAACTATAAATTTAACTTAATGTTTCGAATGCTTTGCAGTAATCGTGTTCACGAGAATACGAGATGTGGTTATTGTATTTACGTAATTGTAACTTTTTTCAAACTTGGACATATATACATACAGTTAATTTTAGTCATCTAACTGGTCTTTGAATTGGGCACCATGGCAAATATCTATTAAATTTTTAAGAAATACCAAAAATCTTTAGATAATGATTTACTAATAAACAATATTAATAATTTCGTTCTATTAATGTGAACTAAATCTATAAAACTATGCCTGTGAAAAAATATTCATACAAGAAAGACTTAATTCGCGGAGCTATATTAGACAGAAAACAGTTAATCGATGTTTTTGTTATAAATTTATTGAAAATTTCAGTAAATATGTGGCTACAAATGTGTAGAAACAAACCTGTTTTATTAAACTTGCTGTGAAAAAATGTAATTATTTGGATTGCGATTTTTCTTTTAATCACCTTGAATGAAATAAAATTTTAAAAGAAATTATTTTTTATTACTTATTTGATTGTCTTTTTGCTAATCCATTACAACCATTATATATTTCTAGTTTAATAATACAATAAAATTATATTTCTTATGAAATATTTTTATATAAGTTATTTATGCAATTACCGTCAGTGAATTATTCAAAAGTATATTTAATTTTGGATCCTATCAAAATTGTTTTCATTATTGTATAAATATTTTTAAATCCGTAAGGTCTATTATTTTTCATATCTATGTTTTATTGGTTTACTAATCTTGACTTTTTTAGCACAATAACAGATACTTAAAAATAAAGAGAATATATTTCACATCTCGTACACATGTAATATCTAATACTAATATAATTCCGGCTTTAAACTCAAGCAATACTTGTTAAGTTTGTTGCTACAAAAATCTAACATTAAATAATTAATCTAAGATTAAATAATATTAAAGACAGACGTCGAGGACTTTATCGGCTTTCATTGAATACTCGGAAATAAATAGTTATGAATTATAAATAATAATATACTCACTTGGAAATAGCGCGGACACTACGATCAAAATCTAAAAGTAATTGCGAGATACTTTCTTCGTACACATAATTATTCATCAATTCGTCTGTACAGAACTATTGCGCAAATGATTTTAAGTATAATATTTAGCTCTAGGTTTTATAGCAATTTATTTAACAAATATATTAAAATATATAACAAATGTCTTTTAATTACTGAAACATTACTTTATTTCAATTTAAACTAGCTAAGTTTTAAAAAAAAAATAGTTTCTAATTTGAAAAACTTAATCGGAATAAGATTTTACTTTGAGTCATTACGAGTATTAAACTATATTTATTGTATTACAAGTTTGACAAAGCAGAATATGAAATTTACAAAAACTTATATTCTAATTTGAAAAACTTATTCGGAATAAGACTTTTCTTTGAGTTATTACGAGTATTAAACTATATTTATTGTGTTACAAGTTTGACAAAGCATAATTTATAAGTTTTTGTAAATTTCATATAACAAAACGTTGTGTAATAAAAAAATGTTATTTTATTATTATTTGACAAGTGTGTTATATCTGATATAACATTTACAATCCGTTATTATTCCTGACATTTTAATGAAAAAGCAATTCTGTCAAAATTTTATTACTGAACTAGGTACATTTTTTTCTTTCTAAGATTTATCCTTTTAATATTTTAAGATAACTTTAAACAAATGCTTCACCTATCCTATAAGAGATAATAAGCAGCTGCTTATTTTGTACGTTATTTTATGTCAATTATAGTTACTATCTTATTTATTTTAGTTCTAAAAATATTACATATTATTTTGTTTGAACCTTAGAATATTAAGTCGGAAAGGTGAATAAATATTATAGGTGATTTTGGAGAACTCACTTTCCATTTGAAGTAATTTATAAATATAAACTAGTTTTCTTGTTAACATTGAATGTTTGACTCCAGGAAAGCTGATTCACCGGTCAAGTAATTCCCGTTTTCAATGCATCTACTTTCACATATGTGTTTACTCTCAGCGCAAGTTCGTGTAAATTTCTAAAATGTGCAATTTGAAGTCTACTGCTTCAATTCACGTTTCTTAAAATTTGCTTATTTTACTATTTACAACCCTTCTCTACTCACGCTACGAATAAATTTTTCACAGAGTACTTTACCAAGCTGCAAAAATATCAAAAATACAAAAATTTAATTAAAAATTAAAAAGAAAATTGTATCGGGATAGAAAATGTCTAAAAGGGATAAATAATAATAAAGTTATGTACTTTTAGTATCAGGGGTTTTTTATATATTTGTCTGCTTTTTAAAGTTCTGTTACTGGTTTCTATATTGTACCATATGAACCTAGGAACACACTAAGTTACACTTGTTTAGGTTTTTACAATCAATATTGCATAATTAACTTTCACCGGCAACAATAAAAATTAAAGACTTTGGAGGCGATCTAAACATACCTAAACCTCCTAAGAACCATCTCGACAAATCCATCAACATGTTCAGCAGCTATGATGTCACAAAAATACACACAGATATACATATACACAATGACACACTTCAATTTTATAAAACCCTTTTTTTAGGTCGGGGTGAATTAGCAATACGTACAAAAACATATATTTTAACGATATCTAGTATTTTAATCAAAAATAATAAGTTAGATGGTTTGTGTATAAACCGGGATTTATCATTGATCTGACTCTTATATAGACTTAAAATAAATAATGAATTCCCCACGGGCAGTCATAGAGATTTAGAATGATCGATTTTATAAAAGCAATTTCATTCTTACATAAATTCAACCGCCTCGTTGGTCGAGTGGTTAGCGCAGACGCCTAACATTTAGCGGCTCAACGGCTCGGGTTCGATTCCCGACAGGGACAGGCATGTATGTGATGAACATAGATATCTGTTTTTCTGGGTTTGGTCGTATATAAATATATACTCAGTATTTATAATGTGTATGTCTATGTATTTGTATCGTTGTCTAACAACCTTAATACAAGCATATTTTTTTTTATAAAAAAAAGCAAATATTTTGCTTGCTTAGGTTAGATCAATGTATGTAATTTGTCCTGATATTATTATAAATTAGTAATATCTAGATATTACCTTAATTTAAACTTTCATGAACCATGATGATTATTAAATATATATTTAGTATACTTAGTTTTTAGTACTGCGTAAAGTACCTACGTGAAACTATCGAAATCAGCCGTCTATCGAATTTCAATAGGGGTAGTGGTTGGATGTTACCTACGGCCTGGTAGCAGCAGTAGCTTATTAACACTACAAAGAACACTAACAATAAGTTACATACATTTATTAGTGATACAGTGATTTCAGTGTGCTTAGAATGGAATATAACTACGAGTAACGAAGACCTGAACGAAACCTTTGAAGACGAGACTACATCTTCCCCTCCCTCTTCCCCCCACCCTCACCACCACCATCGCGACGCGCTCAGCGAGCTGCTGCACGCAGTTCACGCCGTAAGTCCTGCTTAAGTAATGCTTGCAGCTCATGGATAGGAACCGCGGATGGGTTCAAAGCTAGTCTGGAAAATTCCGATTAAAAATTATACGATTATAGACGGGTAAGTAAATATATTACCTTTATTCATTTATTAACAAGGTTTATTACTTCTACTCAACTTTTTTATACTTCTACTAAGGAAGAAATATTATATTTGAAATTGAAATTGATAATTATTTATTTATTTGCTAAAAAAATATACCTAAATACTAAAATATAATAACATTCAGATTAATTAAAATGTATATAAGTATAGAATGAAAAATAAAACGATACTGGCAGGGATTCGAACCCGCGACTACTGGGAAACCGTCCCGTTGCTCTACCAATTGAGACACCGTATCGCTGTCCAAATGTAAGACGTGTGGCACTCGGAGACTGCCGCGGTAAAGCTACTGCATAGCATTTTTTATCAACTTAGGCAATTATAGTTATTTATTTATTTATATAGTTGTTTTTTTTTCTTAGATGTTAATTCAAGTTGTGTAACTTTTTTTTTCTTTTAGTGAATAAATTACTCATTTATAGGGTTTTCCTACGCTATATAGGATAAAAATTTAAAAAAGAATGGTATAATTTCTCAATTTAAATAGGACCATATAGTCCTATTTAAATGAGAAATTATCAGTGCTATGTAATATCATAAAAAGGTTAATAATATTAACAGCTAAAACGTTTTTAACCTTAAATCTCAAGAATAAAGTTCAATTACGATTGTTAAATTCTTGTACTCAGGGTCTTTTGTAACACCATAACAGAAAGTCATTGAAATGAAAATCCTTGATGAAAAAAATACATTTTTGTACAAGTAAAACATTTATTTTAAACTAAACCTTAAGCTGTAGACAATAAATTTCATAACACATATTATCAACTTGGCGCTTACGCTATTGTTAAATGATAGGTACACAATACTGGTGTGTTTGGTTATTTTCGTTACGGAATTTCTGGATTCGGTCTCCACGCTCAAGGCCCGCGATAGAAGTCATGCAATAGCTTAACATGCTTACATTATGTTCACGTAATTTATTATTTAGGAAAATTATAACTGTAAATAATAAAGACCATTATAGCTATTCTTGAAATGAGACATTGTAATAATAATAATTCTAATTCTCAGCTACTTCCATTACACCATCTGTGCTCTCAAAGAGGTCAATATCGCTGTCACTATCAACTGTATTTATCACTAGTCCATCAGTGTAATTGTCTAAACTGTATTGAATGCTTCTATATTCATTTTCACATTTGATTGTATGATCGCAAACCTTTTTCCACTCTTCAGCGCCGATGTTTGATGTCGGCTGTCAGTGGTTTATTCTTGTGTAGTTTCATTTACGAATTCATATAGTTATTTACATATTTTTTCCGTTTTGTTGAAAGAAAATATGACCTAATAGCAAGTGCAATGTCCTACATTATAAGAGGCTGTAAATCCCATTCTTTCCAGAAAGAAAATTAAGTTCAAAACGTAACCTTCCATCGGTAAGTGATCCAACATGGTATTTTTTTACGTTGTTCTTCATTACAATAAACTATTTTTGTTTTTTAAATGGTTTACAAATTATAAAGAGAAAATCATCCTATGACCAAATCATAGGACTGCTATATGCAATATTTATTATGATATTTGAGTATTTTAAAGTATTCTATATTTTTTTGCTACAGTGTTGTAAAAAGCACAGTTATCGATAATTTAATCTAGTATTATTCTAATGAATTGTGCAACATCTATGTGCTATATGTAGGGATTATTATTCTAGATTTCCCGTGGACGTTAACTGACGACAGATATGGATCGACACGATTGCACAGAAAAATTGGGAATAGAACCATTTTAGTCCACAATATTTTAATATGTAACTAATATTTAATAGTTTAGAAAAATATGGCTGTAGTTTTATTGTAATTTATTTGTCGTTTCTTTTATAAGACGTTCTCAAAGTGGCGAATAAAAAAATAAAAATATATGTTAACCTGGCCATTTTTTTTTAATTTACTTTCAATAAATGTTTTTGATTTTGTTTTTTCTAGTTTATTTGTCGTATTGATTATTTTAAATATACCTTAGTTATTTTCTAGAACGGAATATAGCTGAACGTTATCGCACACGGCAAAATCCTTTAGGTCAGAGGTTCCCAAACTTCTTTCGTCCAACGCCCACTTTGAAAGTCAGTTATTTAGTAACGCCCCCCAATTTTTTTCATCTTAAAAACTTGAATAACAGATTAAATTCGTTTCCTTTCTGGTAAGATAAGTCATCTTACCAAAAAGCAATAATAATGCAACCTTACAATATTAAAAGTATTTTTGATTAAAAAATTACATTTAATATTGAGCAACACAACAATGAACAATACAACTTTTCAAAATAAAAAGCATCTTTTATAAAAAAATAACAACAGTTAAGATTGATCAATAGTAATACCACTTTTCACAATTAAAAGTTTTCTTCTTCATCTTCCAGGTTTTCATCCTGACGTATATCAAGGTCTGTCTTCCTGATCCACCTACTCCACTTTGCACGATCTTCGACATCCATCCAGCATTTCCTTGTACGTCCACTCACTCCAGGAACAGATATATCAAGGCTTTTCCATCCGACATATTTCATAGACGGGCGCGCAACGTGGCCATACCATCTCAGGCGTCGATCTTTGACTACTTCGAATGAATGTTTTACGTATGTGGTCAGACCGCGTAACGCCGCACATCCAACTCAGCATCATTTCCTCACTCGTCATTCGGTCAGTCATTTCCGTGATTTGAATTTTGTGTGTGTGCCGAGATGGTACTGGCAAACATTCGCTGCCGTATATAAGAATCGGTCGGATGAAGCTCCTTTTTATCAGCTTCTTGATTTTAGGCGATATTCTGCGATTACGGACTACACCAGTCCAGGCAGCGCTTATCCGGCCTTGCGAATCGTAATCGATGCCTCCAGGCTCGTGCATAACAGATTCAGGTTACCTGAACTTTTCCAACTTAACGGCTGGGTCAGGACCTGTATGGATAGTAGTTGAGTCTGGGCTCCTGCAAGCCACGTACTCGGTCTTCGATATATTTAGTTTAAGACCACCGTTCTCAAGCGTACCCTTCCATAGGTTTAACTTACGCTCCAGTTCCGTTTGGTCCGTTCTTTCTGCAACCCTTTATCTGCTGTACATTAACGATCAGTTGAAGCCTGGTATCTATGGGTATGGGTATCAGATGAGAGCACAGTTGTAGAAAGATATCTGCCAAGTTCTCGAACTAGTAGAGATTAAGTACAGTCCAAAAGAGAAGCCATGGTGCAACGTTAGAATGACAAACTCCAGGCAGTTTCCGCATTGGGCAATGCTAATCTTGTCAATTTCTATGCCACCAAAACGCAGACGTGTCTGTTCACCGCTATAAAGAGCCCTTCCACCTTGGCTCCTACTTTTCAGAATGTATCCTTGGAATATAGTGACCGGCTTCAGTTGTTAGGCCTGGAGAACATCAACTTTGGTCGGTTCATTGAGTCCAGAGCAAAATCAGCAGCAGGAAAGCTTGCCGGTCTTGCGAAGGCCCGACAATACTTTACACCGGGACATATACTTGTACTATACAAAGCACAAATTCGGTCGTGTGTGTAAAGTACTGTGGTCACATATATACTGGTGCCATAAAGTCTGATCTTGCGGTTCTTAACTCAATTGAGAGGCAAGCAAAGACGCTTATAGGTGACCCTGAATAAGTTAAAGCCAACCTCCACAGCCTTGAACACTGGCTTAGAATGACTATCCTCTTAGTATTCTATAGGATACATTTTGGTGAGTGTGCGCAGGAATTACACGACTTAATTTCGCCATCCTCCTTCCTTCCTTCATCACCGGACGTTTTGGACGCACCGTGAGTATCCATCCCTACTATGTGGACATTCCTTCTGCCCGAACGAAGCACTTTACTTCGTCTTTTTTAGTTCGTACAGCGAAGGAATGGAACAGCTTGTATAAAAAAAGTATTAAGTATTAAGTTTGTATAAAGTATTAAGTTTGTATAAAAAAATAGGCCATTAGATGATTCTCATCAATGAGTGCTATTTCATCGGCATACATCATCAACCATGGAGACTGGTCTTGGATGTGAGCCGAGAGTTAATAAGAACGGACACAGGACTGAGCCTTGGTGAACCACTACTGTTATCTGGAAGGGTTTTGGTGTCGCCAACGGAGGTCCTAACCATAGGAGTCGTGGTACATGTCTCTGATAGTCTCAATATAAGGATGGATTGATTTCTTTAAATCACAACGTCATCCAGATACACTGACGAGGCACACAGCCAAAAGCCTACTGCAAAATAAAAAGGTTACGCGCAGAGCTCTTTTTTTTCCTGTATACTTCCATCAGAGTTCTGAAGACAAAAATAGCGTCTATAGTACTCGATCTTGGCTGAAATCCACATTGAGACTCAGAGACAGAGCACTTTTGGCGGAGCCTGAGGTCGCTCATGTGCACGAAGATCTTCATGGCTCATGACTCATAAGCTTAATGCTCTTATAATTACCACAGTCTTGAACACTGCCTTTTCCCTTGTAAATAGGTTTAATAAAACTATGTCGCCACTGCTTAGGCATCTTTCCAGTGTTTAAAATGTGGTTAAAGAGGTCAGTAAGCGTTTTGTTTCGGTCTTTTGTCTGTTGGTGTTGGTTTCGATCTGTTGGTGTGCTCGTACCAACAGAGGTAAACGATATTCAAGCTTCTATCCGAAGATCGTCAGGTCCTACCATTTTTCCGTTCTTCCTACGTCGAAGGCAATCACGAGTTTCGTCAAAGGTTATTAAGGTAAGTCCGAGTTTAGATGGTATGGTCGGGAGGAAGCCCGCACGGATGCTGACTGACTGCTGTATAACGACAAAGCAGCGTGCCGTAGATTTCTGACGCAAAGACATTTTGCGATAACTCGCGTCGCTTCATCTCGAGCTCGAGCCGTTTTAATTATATATTATAAGATTAATTTAACATATTATCAAGTTTTATTTATACAATAAACTAGAATATTAATGGGTTATAAATAATTAAAAACTTGTATAACTATTGAAAGCGTATTCTTTGTATTAAATATAGATGAAAAATAAATCGATACGGGCAAAGAAAATTTGCGACTTGTGGGAAACTGTAACTAGAAGAGATGTGTTTCGGTAACCATGTATTTTTCATTTTACATTCATTTAAAATTTAAAAACATTAATAAATGGATGTTGTGTAGTAGAATTATATTATTTTTAGTGAATTTTCAAATATGAAAAAGATAAAGTTACAAATCATCTATCGCCCCCCTAAATGACACCACTGCCCCCCAAATCTTTCTCGGTCTCTTACCGCCCCCATCTAGGATTCCAGCGCCCACAAGGGGGCGTTATCGCCCACTTTGGGAAAGACTGCTTTAGGTGATAGTACTTTTTAATGAATCTCGTTCTAGCAAGTGATGGAAAGCACTTAAACAGCCTTTTAAAAACAGTACGTTCAGATAAGGATCACTATCGATATCGCTTATAAGTTTACACAATGTTACATCACTAGATTTTTTTTTTGTCTACTGCAGTGTGCGCCTTAAACATATTAAGCTCTTTTTATGCTTTAATTATTATTTTGAGAAATAGGTAGTGTGGTAGATAATGCTCTACGAAGTCGAAATCAGCCGATTGTCTCTTTCAAAAGGACGATGTGTAATATTTATTGCCGGCTACTGTATTACAACGTCTCATTTTAAGAATGGGTATAATGGCTTTTATTATGTGCAGTTATAATTTTCCTAAATAATAAAATTTTTAAATAATAAAAAGCATGTTTCCTATATTATATTACTCCCCATTTAAAATAACCACTTATAGAAAAAAAATGTTTTTATACATAAAATAAATATAATTAAAAAAGAAGAAAATTATACTTGTTTTAACAGCTCCTAATAGATACAGGAATGATTGTATTTCTTGCGACAGTGATAACGCTTTATGAAGCCGAAATTAGCCGATTGACTCATTCCAAAGGTCGATGTGCAATATTTATTTCCGGGTACTATATATACCTAGGTACTACAATGCGCCTGGTATGTCGCCCAGGGTATAATATTGCAGCATAAAATTCATTGGAAGTCTTTGTTGTTAAGTATTGAGGAGAACTCTTTGACTCAATTTTCACGAACCAATGAACACTAAGCAATTAAAGATAAATGCAATTTAAAGCCATTCGGAACTATTTATCGTACGTAGTTGAAGACTACTGTTGCGTGCTAACAGATTCAGAATTAATGAGTTTTCCTGATACTCTTTTTTCTGTTCTGTGATATGTAAATTAATTTGTTACTAAGTTTTAGTACGTTCAATATCTCAAAGTGTCATTAGTAAGTATATAATCCAACTCTATCTGTTTATTTGTAATCTACATTATTAAAAATAAAGCTTAACCTAAGAATTTTATTTTGATTCTAAGTAAAAAAAGCACTTTAAAAATAACAACAGCTAATAAAAATTGAATTGAGTAACAAAACAATGTCCATACTATCTTTTTATTTCTGATTAATATCATATAATAACTATGACTCCGTATTCTTAAAATTTGGTTAATACTAAAAGGCAAACTTGGTCTTCAGTTGGACATATGAAAATAATACAATTTTTAACGGTTTTTTATGCATTTTTAAAGATTTTTATTCACTCACTCAATAAACACTATTTAACAATTTGTCTCAATGTACTAATAAATAAATTTAAAGTCTGTTCTGGATGAAATTCTGAAAAATGTATATTCATCCAAACATTGCTAAAAAAACGATTGACTAATATTGTTTATCTTAGCATGGTAAAGAATTTTTGATTTATAGCCTTAAGAGTTATGTACTGCTTGCTCTAATATACAAATCAAGATAGGGTTTTAAGCCAATATATATTTTAAAATACTAGCTACAGCTCGCGACCTCTTTTGTTATAGGCTTGTAGACTTTAGAACTACTTCAGCCTTCGTAATAAATGCATTCAGTCTAACGTTTTTCGTTGGAATTGAAAATTTGTGTCATGAAAAGTTCGTTTATTTTAACAAGATAAAATACAACCTATACATTCAAGCTCATGTCAAAATATTTAGGAAATATATTTCTAAAACCGGATAAGAGTTTTGAATCGAAATAACAAACATTTTTTTTTATATTAGCCTAATAACATAATGATTCTCTTATTCACATCTCAAAAATATCTTGGAAAATTACGATTATCTGATTATATTCTAGAACTTCTGTTACAATTAAACACAAAGTAAAAATATAAATACTGAAAATAAAAACATATGTACTATTTCGAATATAATGTATATGTTGTATGTATTTCCCGTTTTCCCAGTAGTCGCGGGTTCGAATCCCTGCCCGTATCGGTTTATTTTTCATTCTATATTTATATAAATTTATAATGTATATTATAGTAGTTATAAAACCATGTTATATTTTTCTATCAATCTGTATGTATTTTACATAACGTTAACAGTAAGATGTTCGTTTGTTTCATATGGAGAGTGAAAAAAATGTGGTCTAAATGTATTTACCGCCCCGTTGGTCGAGTGGTTAGCGCAGACGCCTAATGTGTCACGGCGCAATGGAGCTCGGATTCGATTCCCGGCAGAGACAGGCATTTATGTGATGAGCATAGATGTCTGTGTTTCTGGGTTTGGTCGTTTATTAAATATATTCTCAGTATTTATATGTGTATTTCTATGTATTTGTATCGTTGTCTAACACCCTTAACACAAGCAAAAAATTTGCTTACTTAGGGGTTAGATCAATGTGTGTAATTTGTCCTGGTATATTATTATTATTATTTAATATGTAACCAAATTATACTAACTACCCACAAAAAGATTTTCTATAAAGATTTCAATTGGCATTTTATCTTAAACAACGTACATCGTTACATTGTCTTGAACGATTTATTAAAACTAAATTTTGATCATGTCTTTCTCTGCTGAGGATTTTATTAGTAAAGTCATTTGGCTTTTCAAGAGAAAAAAATAATTAAATAGATATTAAAATAATATATTTGCCATAAAGAAAAAGTACAATATTTATGTTTTTTTGATATGTTTTGAATATGAGAACAATAAAGTCTAGAGAGTTTTATGAGAGAATAATTGCTTGGATAATTAATATCTCCCACCAGTTAATTAAATAATATTTAAATCTATTTAAATCTGTTAGTATTTTTTAATGTTTAATTCAATGTATTTTTTAAAAAGACAATTTACTTTTGTATAATATAATATTGATAACAAATGTTAATATAACTTATGAATTAACTGGTGATTTTAAATTATTCTCTATTATTTTAAATTATATATTTCCAGAAGATATTATAATTAATGTTAGACCTTACGTGAATAAAGGTCCTTTTTTTTTTTTTTTTTTTGTTTCCGCGGGGAAAATGCTTTACGCACCGTACCCCTCGCGGGGGAAGCGAGGGGCGTGTGTGGGACTCCCGAAAACGGTGTACCCACTAAAAACCCCGCGGCGCTCCTTCCTCGCCTTATTGGCGGAGTCGTGGGTACGGCTAGCCCTTCATCCACGACCCCGCCGGCGACGGCCCGTCTATTACACGACGGACCCCACCTCGAGAATAAAGGTCCTTAAGTATACTTTGTTAATTATTTCTAGCGTCCGTTTAAGTTCCGTTCCGTTTTTAGTTAGTAGTAGTAGTAGTAGTAGTAGTATCAAAATGATACGAATAAAATTAGTCATCTTTTACTTTTATGTAACAATGAATATCATAAATCTAATTTTAGCCGCAGCCATATATTGTTGAAAAATATTTTAGAATCCAATATAAGCCATTTAGGTTTCATACCACGTAAAATCCATTTTAAAACATCTGAGAAAGCAGATTGAAATCCAGATCGAATAATATTGAGTCAAATAAAATATTCGTATGTAAGAAACTATTGTTTTTATTAAACAAATAGAATGTGAAATAAAAATAATGTTAGTAAACAAAACAATAGTAATTACCACATTTGCTTAATTGAAATTCAAAACATACACAAATTACACAAAACTATTTTATTGGTATTAACAATACATTCAAAACCTTTATTCTTAATACCAATTAACAAGTTTTGTTTAATTTAGTAGAGATGAAACTGAACAGGATAAAGAACGGATGAGCTCGATCCTGTGACGTCACTAATCCTTTTTTTTTGTTGGTTGGCTAACGTAACCGTTCCTGTCTTCCCAAACCATAAAGGATTTACTTAGGCAATAAATAATAAATAATAAATAATATAATAAAAAGCCTTTTACTTCCTAGAATTTCTTTAAAAAAAAATCTCTAACTCTATTTCTGTGTTTCTATTTGGTTGGGAACCTCTCACAGATACAACCCTGTTCCAAAGATTGCCATTTATGACGGTTTTCTGCTATCTGTTTCCAGTGCAAAGGGTGCACTTTTGTGACGTTTTCCCAGTGGTTCGTGCCAGGATGTTACCGTTTTGGTCCATCTGTTATTTTTGAGTCTCGCTACATCACCGGCCCATTTCGGCATTAACTTTTGCACATGTATGAGAAAATCAATTATTTTTATTTGTGGTTTTATGGCTCTGTGACTTCTTTTTATACTCTTTTTATATTTAACATTCTGCGTTCCATATCTCTTTCATATGTCATTATTTATTTTTTGTTCTGGTAGTACATTTCTAACTTTGGCTACTAAATCTACAATAATATTATTATAATATATTTTTTTCATTTAACTTATCAAATGTTTTGTGCAATCGTATTCACGGAAAGATTAAAGAAGAAAATTTTAGGTTTTAGGTCGGGCCTAGCCTAAAAAATGAGATAAAATAAATATGATTTTCTCCCTAACACTTTGCGACGCAAAAACTACGCTGCATCAAAGAGCGTCAAAATTTACAATTTTACTACTAATTTTACAATTCCAAAACATGATTATAGAGAAAGAGAAAATTTAAATATCAACCGTTAAGTAGGCATAAATTAAATCTTCTGTCTTTATCCAATATTCGATGACAATTTAATCTTA
The DNA here is from genome assembly GCA_959347405.1 of Napeogenes sylphis. Lineage (NCBI taxonomy): Eukaryota > Metazoa > Arthropoda > Insecta > Lepidoptera > Nymphalidae > Napeogenes > Napeogenes sylphis. The sequence goes on along the minus strand of OY365788.1, from coordinate 18,573,302 downwards.
TTAGTTTCTAGTTGAGTACTAAGGCTTCGTTTATTACAGTCGTAATATAACATATAACACCCAACAAATCAAACAATACTTTACTTCATTTTTATCATTGTTTATTTAGTAAAAAGGTTTAGTTGACACATAATAATATAACAGTGTAACTTATTTTTACATTGAAAAAGAATCTTACAAAAATACCATAAATCATATTTTGCTTATAAAACTAAACAAAGTGAGTGTAGAGTTGGTATAAGTGAGAAATGGAATAGAATAGTTTCATTTATATACAAAAATAATTTATATTATTAATACATACATAATTTTAATTTCGATAAACACAAATTTTCAAGTACATTTAAAATAAATAATTACTTACTTCTTTTAATTATTTGAAATACACATTACCAAATGTGTACTTCAAATAAATAGAACATTTTTAATGTCCGACGACGTTTTAAATCATTTGCATCAATCGTGTTGACGGGAAGACGAGTCATAGAGTAGACGACTGAGAAAACACTTTTTTTCTGCTGAAGAATTTATTGAAGAAGTTGTTGTTGTCAGCTGTTATTCACTTCGCTCTGTTAGCAGGTTTATGTTCGAAGAATGCATTTTTTTTATTCTTTTACTAGTAACAAAAAAAAATGTATAATTATCAATTTCAGGTAAAAAATTAAAAACAAGTAATTTCAGGTAAGGTTCAGGTTTCAAGTAAAAAATTTAAAAAATTGCTTCCTAGACTTAAGAGCGCTGTACCTTGGAAATTATATAACCTATTTATATATAAGATTATCGATTTCCATCTATATTCAAAATGATGGAATTCATCGTAATAATATCCTTTATCCCTTATCATATAAAAATACGTTTTAAAATACGATACCTATTAGTTTTAGATTAGATATTACATCCGTAGCATTGTGACATCACGTGACACGTCGTATTGTTTTACGATATATAAATAGACTAAATAATAATTATTTGACAAATATACTAACATTTTAATTTTTATATTACATAAAATTGAAAAAATCAACTCTACCAATTGAGCTACCGTATCGCTACCAGTGAAACCGTAACCTCTATCTTTTCAGCATAGATTAACATTACCGGATTCATAAAAGTCTGCTATAGATTTGGTTTGAATATACCTATGATATTAAATATATTCCTTAAATCACCTTTAAAACCTATAATAAAATAAAAACAAAGTTGTAGGTCACGTCACCTACAAATCGACTCTAGTTTGTATCATTGTTTTCCGATGTAAGGTGAGATATGTTATATATATTCAAACTTACTACAGATATATCTTTTATTGAGCAACAAACCAAATTATGCTTTAATCATAAATACAATTAACTACCCGATGAAAGAATAAAAACTATTTGTAAAGAATGTTTGAATTCATCTACATAATGTCAAGTATATCGACGTAATTTGGTTGTAGGTATTTTAAATATTGTCTGTCTACACGTATAAAGCTTGCATGCTATTTATTTACACCAATTGCTGTGTTCCAAACACCGTTAAAAACAAATTGCTTTAACTCACGGCTGAGACGATAAAAATGATCTCGATTACACGTAGAATGTAAAGCTTAAACCACGTCAGAAACTTTAACTATATCATGCTATGCTTGGATAATTAATGATAAACTATGCTTCGTAAGTTATGTAGGTTCATACCGAGAACTGTAAGACATGATAGCTCAAAATAACAGTTTATAGTTTGGTATATTTTATTTAAAATAAAAAATATCAATTAATAAAATCTATTTTTATATTCAATGATTGTAAATCTTAAATAGAAGTAACAATGAGAGGCAAGGTTAATTTAAGGAAGACTAAGGACATAGTTGACTTAGTTAAGTAGGGATCTTAATTTAGATCTATCCCAAAGATGCACTAGTGCCAGCAAGCGTGCCAAGAACTAAGAGATAAGCTAATCAGCCTAACCATTTAGTTCCCGTTGTGAACCAAAATAGGGAAAGATGCAAAAGCTACATCAGATAAATTGTGTTAGCTTAGTTCCAGATGTACCTTGACCTTTACTAAAGGTTCTATTTACGTTTTATTTTATTCAACCGTTTTGATACGAGTACCGCTCATAACCAATTTATCCAAAGAATACTCAGGAAATAAAAAGTATATTTAAAGTTATAAAAGAAATCTGATTGGCCTGAGATTGGCCGTTATATAAATTACTACCTAATATAATGGGAATTTCTTCCCATAGTGTGGTATAATTACCTAATAAATTCAATAGATAAAGTTTTTTCGCTCTTTATTTAACCTTTCTTAAAATTCAAGCCTTACTTCTTATTGCCATCTAAAAATTCTTTACATAAGTATTGGTTATTTAATTTTCAAAATATACTTATTATATATCATTGATTTGTATTTTTTAAAAACGTTTTAGACCAACAAATGTGTTAAATTAAAATTTTATAGAAGATTTGCTTTTCTTCATTGTAAAATATATTTATGCGAAAATTAAATAAACGTTAGCCATATTTTCATTTTACTGTCTCATTTTATAAACTGTTTTATATTATATACTATTCATTATGTAATTTTCAGTTATATGAAATAAAACTAAAACTGTAAAGAGATAATATTTTTGTTGATTTTTCCGACAAAATTAATTGAACACAAGATTATAGGAACTTCAATAATTAATATCAAGTTATTTATCGAAAATAGCGATCCTTTGAAAATAAATAGGTTGTCACATAAAATATCGTGTTAAACATAATAGCGTCCAATTCAATTGTGTCATCAATAAATATCATTACTGTGACAGCGTTCTGTACAGTCTCTTATAATACGATTTTGTGATATAAAAAGATTAAATAAAACAAAATATTAATAATAATAGCTATCGGGACAAGGGTACGATTACTTTGACAACATGCGAAGTAATTTATTTCGTAAAATAGATCTGTTATTGTTAAGATACGAAATATAACAAAGTGAACTAAAATGTGTGTTGTTAATAATTCACTTACGTTGGCCGTCGAACGTCTATTTTTATTTATTTACTGATAAATAGTCGACATGATTTTTTTGAAAATAGAGGCAGACAATAACATATTAAAAAATAAATTACCTACAACATAGATATAGTAAAAACTATAAGAATATTATTAGATAAATAGGTGGTATTTCACAATGCAAATTAACCTGAATATTGAAATTTAAATATATTTTATTCTACTGATCGTTTTTTGTTTTCGAAAAGAACTTGTGGCTAGTATAAACATAAAGGGATGTTTCATTGAAAGTTTAGTTTCAAACTTCCAAAGCTTTTATTAACAGAAAACTGAGTATTTATTATAATAAAAAATAATTTTATACTCAAATTTGTTGCAATAAACCACATAAGTTCATTTCAAAAATAAGAATAAGCTTTTTTTATTAACGGTATTATTGCCAGACTTGCTTGCCTAAAAATAAATTGTAACATCAATAAGCAACAAATAAACACATTTGAACTCAACATTATATTTTAAACGCATTATAGAAGATCCAGTAGACATTTAAGGAAAATAATGTCATTGTTGATTTATAGACTGTTCCATTATCTTAACCTCATTATGTGACGTCACTCTATTCATACGTCTCTCTCTCTATTCTAAGCTATCTCTGACATCCTGACATCGTTAATCTTGTTATGTTTATGATGTCCTAGTTCATGGTTAAGTACAAATATTTTGAAGTAGTAGAAGAAATAATAACTTGTAAGAAAGAACTTCTTAAAGCACTCTGTTTTCTCAACTTAGCCCTTATGTTTTTGCGTTTGATTCATAATATTTTTTAAAATGCCTTAGTAACCAATAACACAAAACGTATCTCATTTGTAGAAAGGCTTAACTTGAAAAAAAATATCATCAAAATGATGAAGATACTCAAATTCGTCAAAAGATTTTTATATTTTTATTTATTTGTTTTTATTTATTTATTAATACATTTTTATTATAAAAAGCAAGTATTTCAAAAAGCCTTTTAATTACTTCTATTGTTTAAAGTTTGATACTAAATGCATTTCTTTTAAAACAAAGGTTTCTTTTACTTTCTGTACCAGATTATCTCATTCATCTTACTCGTATAACGTGATAATATGGCACTTAACTTTTTTGACTCTAGAAATATTTCCGCACGTCAAATTATCATAAAGTAAGATGAAAAAAACGTACTGAGACTTTCCCCTCCTTGTGTTATCAAAAACAATTTTATGATCTTTATTGAGTTTATAAAATGTGATATTTTGAGTCTTTGTCACGTAAAACTGTTTCAAGTAAATATAGCAGATGACACGAGAGCTTAAATCCTTCTAAAGAGAGCTTTTATAAAACGTTAAACATTGACGCGTTTATTCATAACAGGTTTAAATAGTTGAGATCTTACATAGATAGTTGTTATTTATTAATTCGATCTCTCATAAAATGTTAAAAGTGTTTTCTGATAAACCTCGTGAATAAGTAAAAAAATAATAACATAACTAAACTAGTGTTTTCTAAAATTTTCACAAATACAACACATTAAATTTATATAAATATAGAATGAAAAATAAACCGATACGGGCAGGGATTCGAACCCGCGACTACTGGGAAACCGTCCCGTCGCTCTACCAACTGAGCTACCGTATCGCTGTCCGCCTCGCTGAATTAAGCATTCTATATGTGATCGTCTTTATCGGGACGGTGAGTGAGTCGCGGGTGAGTGAGTCGTGGGTGAGTCGCGGGTTCGAATCCCTGCCCGTATCGGTTTATTTTTCATTCTATATTTATATAAATTTAAATAAGCTTAACATGGCTATACATGTTTATAGATATTTTCAAATACTACACCTTAATATTAAACATTTTTTACGAATTAAAATAAAAAAATATAATTTAAATTTAACCCGATGTTTCGAATGCTTGGCAGCAATTACCCTCAACACGATTTAATATTTAACTATACGCGAGTTAAATCTGTAAAAATATTTTTATTTCAAAGATCTCTTTAATTTCAGATACAAGATTCTCATATAATATAAATTGTAATTTTACATAAATTAAGATTATCCCTTAAAGACAATGACAATATTAATATTAATGAAAAAGCTAAATTATTTTTGTCTTTAAGTGATGTTTAAGATAGATTATTACGGATATAAGGATTATATTTATAAGATTTATTTGTACTTTTCCAATTGATTTAATTTTGGAAATCATTTCAATCATGTAAATGATTTGAAAATTAAATAAATTAATTAGTAAGTTTCTAAATTTGTTTTTATCTTGATTTGATAAAATTACATTTTAAAAAGATTCTCTCTTTTCAAGGATAACATGATTTTCCCTTTTCTTTAGTCGCAAGAAAAAAGACGCAGTAGTCTAAATCACGATAAAGCTGATTCATTAAAGCGGCCTGTTGACGGTTAGTGAACCCGACTGCTGACTCGGAGGTATTAAAGACGATTTCCAAATGAAAGGATTCTTTGTACACTGATTTGTGTAATTATTGTTTGTGAGGAAGTTATTTTAGAAAAATATTTTTTCAAAGCTTAAACCATTAAATAACCAATTTTCTTGAAATTAAATGCTAAGATAATTAATAACCATACATACTTCGTGGGTCTGAACATAATATTCCATCTATTATATTATCACGAACAACTAAAAACTATTACAACTATGTTCTAATTTAACACTACAATGTTATATTAATATACCCCACTCGTGATTTGGATAATGTGCTAACTATATAGAAGTACTTAAAACTTATTTAATTTAATAAACGTTCTTGAGTTTTATGTTGTTCATATAACCCTTGTAATAAAGTAGCAGATTATAAGACCATAACAATAACTTCAACTTTATATACATTTACCAGTGAGTGAGTGAGTGATCAGTGAGTCAGTGATCGATTTCTGTACATGGAATATATTAAAAAAAACATAATGGGGGGCCTTTATATAATCAAGGAACTCAAAACAATGTTTTTTCATTTTGTCCGTTTGTCTGTATGTCCGTATGTTTGTGCACGATAATCTCAGAAACGGCTGAACCAATTTTAATGCAAATGTTTTCAGAAATATATTGTAACAGTCTTCACTTAACATTTAGTGTTTATTTTATTTAAATCGGTTAAGAAATAAAAAAGTTATGTCAAATTATGTCAATCACGTAATATGTACCATGCAAATCTTCTTCTATACATATAATAAATCTGTATAGGATTAGTCTCTATACAAATATTAAAAAAATATTAAAAATATTAAAAAATATATAGCCTAGATGTGAACGGGTATATAACAAAATCAATTTCTAGCATTTTGAAATTGAGAGTCTCTCTGAATAACATATACTTTTCACTTTCACTGCACTCTCTTCACTCCATCAAAAGATATATGTATTTTAAGTGTTTTAGAAATGTATCTACATACGTACAATAAAACTGTAAATCATCGCTATATAGGAGAATATTAAAAAAAATCATAAGAAGAGATTAATGTAAACTAGAAATACTCCTTCACGCAAAAACTACTTGACGGAGTTTAATGAAATTTTTAAGGTTATACATTAATATGTACAAAGGGTACGGTACAAGGTAGGTCAACCTTTACCTACTTTACCTACCTACAGAGGTTGTTTTATCACAATCGAAGTCTACGCGTACGAAGTCGCAGGCACAAATAGTATTTAATAAAATTATATTGTAACGTGCTGAGATAAAAACTACTTTTGAAAATTCTATTTTACAGAAGAATCGCGTACGTAGCTCATCTGGTGATTCAAAAAGTACCTAAAAAAATATATTTATAAAAATATTTCACTTTAATATAAATTCAGTTTATTATCGTATCTTTGCCTTAACAATAAAAAGAGTTGAAATATATTAGGTAAATATTGTAGTTGGTACGATATTTTTTTTCTGGTTTATGAAAGTCTTTAGCACTTTGAAAGGTAAATTATCAGTTTATGATAGCTATAGTTAGAGCATTTCCTCGTCACCACGACTATGCCTCTTTATTAGATGAATTGAGGTCAAGAAGAATAATTTCATTGGAATTGATGACCAAATATTTTCAAGAGACATTAGCTATGTGACATGCAATAAAAATGACAGAGACAAAACCCAGCTAATTACACAACTCTTTAAAGTAATCCTATTTTTTGGAGTTTACACGATTCGAATCGATTTTGATATAAGGCATCCGGTATTTGAAAATGTGAAGTGTAAAATCTACTAAACAAGTAACTTTGTTACGTTTTTGGTACGCAACCTATTGTGCGCAAATGTCTAATTTGGTTATCGGTGTCTTATTGTTATAAATATCAATAATTAATATCATTATTGTGAACTAATATTCTTTATCATTATATTTTGCTCAAATAAAATGCAATTTTGGAATAAACTATGACAGAAAGGGTTGTAGGTAATATTGCCGGAACATCTAACAAACACGTACCTTTCATAAGGTATCAATCTTATTTCAGTTAAATAAGCTTTTTTTTCGTCGGGTTAGACAATCGTACTTAACGAGTAAACTTCAATCGTGGGTCGGACCTGAGTCCAGTGTAGCCAGCTTAGGGGTTTTCCTCCTAAATTTAGGGGGAAAACAAGCGCCTCCGGGGTCTTTTTAGGGGGACAAAATATTTAGGGGTTTTTTTTAAAGGTTTCTAAATTTCGTTAACTATTTGAAAAAAAACGGTATAAATTTCAAACAAGGTTGTAACTGCTAATCCGTATTTTGTTTATTGACATTTGATTGTCAACATTAAATTAAAATTCTAATTTCAAAATCGTCATGTTATTTTTGAGAAGAATGTTACAAGTTAAAGTTTTATGTAAAATTCAAATGATAGTAAAGAATCCAGGTATTTTGTTTGTTAAATTTGTAGTTAAGGGGTTTTTAGGGGTTTTCGAGATTACTGTAAGGGGGAAAAAAATTCAGGTGTCGGCAACACTGGAGCTGACACACACAATTAATGTTTTTTATATATATTTTGTTAATTATTGGCGAAAAAACGACTACACGGTATATGGCGAGTGATTACTGCCACCATGATCTCTTGTAGCACCAGAGAACACACATGCACGTTGTACACATCCACGATTCTTTAGGACCAGGAACTGATTTTTAATTGTTTATGGGAAATATCGAAATTCTTGTAGTTATCAACAAAGTATGTTTAACAAACTTTCTAAAAAAAAAGTTCAGACCTTTTGATTAATATTTCTTATTAGTTTCATTAGAAATAATGTAACTAATATTTCTTATTAGTTATATTAGAAATACTAAAGTTTGTATGTTTGAATATGTCATGAAAAAGTACACGGCTATATATAAATAACACGTGAATAAAACACTTGGTCATGTTAATGGCGGTATTACTTTATTTGTTTTTTACTTTAGTTATTTTATTTTTAATTAAATAGTCTCCCCGATGTCTCCAAAAGCTAAAATCATATAAGATGAAATTAATAGTCCATAACTTTACTATGTATATTTAAAACCAAAGATAATTTTAGAGAGTCTTAAAGATATGGTTAATCTACTGCCCTAGGGTTTTGTACTGTTAGGGTGCACAAGAAAATCATTTATTATTCGCCTGAGGCTTTAGTTTCAAAACAAGATAAGAGGGAATAATCTAAATGTGTATTTGCAAACAATATTACGAATATTATATATACATGGTAGAATAGGTTTTGTAATTTAGTTTTAAGTTAACGACTTTCGAATATTAAGGTTTATTAAATTAGGTTAAATTGATTTTGTATTTTTAAATAAAAACTAAGTCAATGGAAAGTTATAACCATTTCGACGAACCAGGCTTTCGATAAACAAAACCGCAATCACATCCGTCCACGCGTTTGGATGCTACATTGCTACAGACAGACACACAGATACACAGATACACAGATCGACAGGTCAAACTTATAACACCCCTCTTTTTGAATCGGTTTAAAAGGGAAAATAAAATCATATTTTTAAAAATGAAAAATAATCATAAAAGAAAATGGGTATTTTTTAAATATTTTCATTGTTATATTTTTCATTGTTCTTGTCATGACTACTGACCACTTAGCTCAATATTCATAAGATAAATATAAAATGGTATCTTATTATATATGTGTGTGTGTATGTGTACATATTTGTATATGTGTATATCCATTTCTTCCAATTCATATTATTTTCTGTATTTTGTTTTGTTTTATTGTATCGTCTTTTAAGTCTCTGTACATTCCCAAGGTTGACTATTAGGGAATGCTATTTAGCATTAAGTCTGCCAATTGTAACAGTTTTTTTTAACAATAATGAATAAATAAATAAATACACAAGGGATTGTGATCCTTTACACAGGAGACCAGCTCTCTCGTTTGCTCTTAACAAAAGATGATTTACCTGATTTTAGAGAAACTGTCATTTAACGTATATGTTTATTTGGTAATAATTATCTGTACTAAATTATTATATTAGAAAATTTGAGAATAATTTTATCACTGGATATAAATTTTAAATTATTTTATTTTATGCATTACTTTTATTTAGAGCCCGAAATATTTTAGAAAAATTGTAAAACTTCAACACACTACACAACAGCAGCTATTAAAATATAGCTTTTTATTAGGTTGCAAGCTTTCGTCCTTCTTTACTTTTGCAACCAGTATAAAGAAAAACAAATCATCAACTCATAATAAAACAATTTAAATCTGAACGGTAATTTTTCAAAAAAATCACGAAAATTCTTGACCAACAAGGAGGATTTTTTTAAAGAAAAACAAACACGAAGATTGCATCTTGCGTTTTTTGAAAGTTTTATAACTTAAAATTATTAAATTTAAAAAATCTTTTTTGACTTACTAAGAAAAAGAAGCCATATTTAGACTATATTAAATAAGCCTGAGAATAAAACTGTTAAATAAATATGACCTTGCAATTCCACTAAATGTAATTCTTTTTTTAATAAAATATATCTTAAAACATAACGAGTCAAAATTGTAGGGGGATTATGCTTCACGGTAAATCATAGTGGTAAGCCCTCCGGAAAATTCTATTCCATTTTGATAAATTCGCATATTAATTAGTTTTAATCTGTACTCGTCTGACTCAACTAATTAATTAAATTAGAAAATGCTCTTCTGCTCACACGAACAAGTCATATTAATTAAATATTGCCAGAAATTGAAGTACAAATACGAAGTGAAAATAATAATAATAATTACATTTCAGGTTAATATGTATATTTATTATAAGATTGTAAAATACATTAATATAATATTAGGAATTACTTTAGTGTCGATAATCGTGATCTGTTAATAAGATTTGCAATTACTACCAAATATTAAAATATTAGACAGTCTTCGTATATCGAGCGAATCTGTAGGTAATTACATACTCCTTGCCGCTAAAGATTTACGCCCTATTTCAATATCTTCTTTATTCCTTTTCCTTAGAGGTAATTATGTAAGTCAATAATTTTATATTTTTTAAAGATAAAATAATAAGATTAAATATTAAGAAATAAATATTTAACGAAACAAAATACAATATTTCCTTAAATTACTTAATGAAATAACTCAAATGACGACGATAGAACGAAAAATTTTGATAGCTAATATTTAATTATCTTTTTAAAACAACCTCCTTTAAATATACATCGGTGAAAATCAAATGAGTCTTCGGATGAAAAGTTTCACGAAAAAGAAAGAAATGATTTCAAATTAAAGTGATACTTTTTTGCGCAACAAATACTGTGGAGGAAAATTTACCTCAAAATATTATATACTAGAGGTCGCCCGCGACTTCGTCCGCGCGGTTTTTATTGTTGCCGCCGAGTTTCATACAAAATTGCAAAATCCATCTATCTATCTATTTAAAACCCTTAAGGGAGGAATTTAAAAATCCTTTCCTAGTACACCACTACGTACAAAAACGTAATGTTATGTATCAGTCACAGCGAGATTACATAATATACCCTATAGCCTTCCTCAATAAACGGACTATTCAACACAAAAATAATTTTTCAATTCGGGCTAGTAGTTCCAGAGATTAGTGCGTTCAAACAAACAAACTCTTCAGCTTTATAATATTAGTATAGATTAGTAAAAATGCGTATCTTTTGTAAGCTTTAAGTAAGTATTAAGTTTTAATTTATTCTCCTTACATATTATAAGAGCATGATATAATGTCTAGACGGCTTTATGAAATAATAAAACGTGGGTATTTGTGTAAGTATTATATTTTTAATTAAATCTGTTGTACGTAAAAATTTTAATACTTTAAATAAAATAAATAACAAACAATTCATACTCAAGTATCTGATGATACTACTTGAAGATTTCATATGTAAATACAGAACAATGTGTTACGTAGAGTTTACTTGAAAAGGCTCCAAGTAATTGCCTTAGAATTAATTCTCTATAAATTACTCGTGAATAATTGGATACAAGATGTTTTGCAGTATCTCCAACCATTAGAACGATGCACTCTTAGTATGTAACAATCAATATCATCTGTTACGACGTTTACTATTGAATATTTTTTTTACTAAAATTTTTCGAAATTTTGAGAGATTTAACTTTTAATTAAAAATTTAAATATTATCCTACCTGATTGTTATTACTTGCGATTTATTATGTATATATCTTTTTAACTTAACAAGTGCATATAGTTATGAAGGTTGAACCGCTATATCCTTAAGGCAGAACGGGCACGTCTTACCTTCATCCAACGTCAGCGCTATAGTCAATCACAACCACCCGGCTACCTTTCCTTCAGAAAGTTTCAGGAATTGTAAGGCACACTATCTTCTCGTACACTCACGTACACTTGCGACTTCACTCACTAGGAACATCAGAGAATCTAACTAATCTCTAGATTTAGATAGAAGCTATTATCTATTCTTTTACTATAAACTATTTGATCATTATTTTAATTCATTAATTGTCAGTGAACAAAACTATTTTCTCAAAGTTTATTATAATGTTATAATTAATACAAATTAATGGTTAAAATAAGATTACCTGCTAACCTAAATGTGTTAACTTTTATTTTTATAGGCACTTACAACATTTTTACTATAATGTAAAAAAAAATCCTAATATATATTTATTTCTTAACATTATTTATTGTAACCACATAAGCAAAATACATATCAAAGTTACAGATACAAATTACAAAAAATAAATATATAGGAAATGCAAAGGGCGGTCTTATCCCTAAAAGAAGATTTCTTCCAGACAAACATAATGTTAGGAATTTAATTATATATTTATATTATACAGTAGGTATTCATATTATGTCACTGTAAATCTTACTTTTCATTAAACACAAAACATGTTAAAAAACATTAAATAAAACAACAAAAAGTTGTTTTCATCTTGACTATTTCTAAACTGAAGAAAAACATAAAACGCCAAATTAATTTACGTACGAAAGACTAAATTAAATATATACATACATAAATTAAAATTTTAATTAATTAGGCAATTCGTTAAAACACACAAAGTATTAAGAATACTCTCAATAAATGACAACATTTAATATTAATGAAAAAGCACCAGATTATTTTTCTCCTTAAATTTTAATTAATTTTATTTAAATTTTAATTCGTAACTACGGATACAAATGACTAAAGGTTTTATATTTAGTCTTAAAAAAGATAATTGTAATGTCAAACCAGACAATATCTGGTTTGACCGACTGCAAAAAATGTGGTAATTCACGATAAAATTTCAACATTACAAACTGATTTATGAGTCCGTCTCTCTTCTTTAAAAATAAAAAATCTTTCTCGTTACTCCATAAGAAACTTTTTTTTTTTATAAGAAAATAATTAAAATCTTGATGTTTTTTTAACCCATGGAATACAAAAAAACTGCTTAATCATATTAATAAGTCAGTAATAAGTTAACAACTATGTTGATTAAGCAATTATTAAAATTATCAAAAAAATATCTTGTCACCTTAATTTTATAGAAAGGCTTACAAGAACTTATTTTGAATGAAGTTGTCGAACATATTGTAGTCAATAAGACATCTTTGTTTATTAAGTTTTTAGCAAACAGCTGGTTCTTGGCATTCACTTTGAAAGTGATATTATGTTTGTATGATAGCCCTATACATACAATTGTTACCTAACTAATACAAAACTGATGTAAATATCATTGTCCCTATCTTATTCTTTATAAATAGTTACAAGCTGAACTAGTTTGAAGTCCATGGACATAATTAATTTAATCTGACTTGAAGGCATCTTGTTTGAAATTTTTAAATTATTTTATAATATTGTATACGCAGATGTTACATTAACGATAATTTTAAACAGATGGAGAGAAACAGTATATACATAACTTTCTTTAAGTTTCTTAACAAATAAATATATGTTTATTGGTAAAATTGTTAAAAAAAAATCCCTACAGAGATGGATTTCGACCGGGAGTAGATGGCGGCCAGTTTTCAATTGTGATGAAGTCTGAAACGTTAGTTCTCAATCACGCCAGGAATGATCGAGCTTTATAACTCTGTGTGGAATATTTCTGAAAGGACCATTCATTCATGTTTGGAAAATCGTATATTGTATACACTTGTGCCGGTCTTCTAAAACTTTTTTTTACAATAATTCGGCATATTTACTTCTTGATAACTTACACGTAAAACATTTTGCAAATAAATCATATTAGTTATTATTAGGCTGCTAGTGACTGATAATCTGCCACAAAGTCTATAAAAATTTAAAGAAGTCAAAAATATACTTATTGGAAGTTTTTTATATTTACCAATGACAAAATATTACTGTTATTTCATCTATACATGACATACATACATCTTGACATCTTATTCATTATTAGACTTTTAACTATCTTAGTATAATGAAGTAATTGCAATTTAAACTGACTTTTCATTTTTGAATTGCCTAATTTGAAACGTGAAATTATTACAGTAAAAGCTGGTTAAACTTTTCGTTATTTGCCTAATAAATTTAATTTCCATACTTAATAGGCTAACAATGCGAGGTAAGTACTAACAATATTTACCGCGTTAGGTTAATTAAATTATTATTTCATTTTAGAGGTAATTAGATAGTAAATGTCAGAATTACTAACTCATTATCTAAATTACTTAATTCGTTAAAAAATATAATATTCGTATGCATAGTTTTAAATCTAGATAGTATTCTGATCTGACAACTTTAATTAGATGTTTATAATAATAATATAATTATATCTATTGACAATAAGCAATTAGGCTATATGTTTTGCTATGCTATGCTTAAAAATTATTAAGTTTAAGGTATTTTGTTTTACATTTAAGTTAGTTATTAGTGATTCTCATTTAATAAAAGAAAATGAGATATAATTAAATGGTATATATATATATATATATATATATATATATATATACCATTTAATTATATATATATATATATATATATATATATATATATATATATATATATATATATATATATATATATATATATATATATATATATATATATATATATATATATATAACCTTATAATTGTTCTCATTTAGTATGATTCTCAAGAAAGTATGAAGTATTAAAAACTAAAACAATATAAAGTAAATATTGATTACTAATTCTCATATTGAATGTCAATTTAAAAAAACAGATATTTTTTTATAATAATTTCCTATACTAATATTAGAAGGTATATATACCTTGCTTATAAATTAATACATATAACAATAATTGATTTATAGAAGAATAAAAAATTGTTTTCATGTAATTGGTCATTATAAGTTTCTATGACTGCCTGCGAGGAATTAATTATTTATTTTAAGTCTTTATTAGAGTCCGACCAAAAATAAACGCAGCTTTATACACAAATCATCTAAATGATTATTTTGTATTTAAGTACTAAGTATCGTTCAAATTTATTTTCTGTCCATTTTTCTAATGTTGTAAATGTAAATTAAATTTCTTCGTCATATTTTTCTGAGCTGAATAAAGCTCTGTTGTAAATGGAAAATTTATTTGTAGCGTGAGTAGAATTGAAGGCAGGAAAACGAGAAGGCCAATGAAATAAGCACATTCAAAGAAATGTAAATAGAAGCAGTCGAAGTCAAATCGCACATATCAGAAGTTTACACGAGCTTGCGTTTAGAGTAAATATATATGTGAAAGAAGATACATTGGAAAAGGGAATTACTTGACCGGTGAATCAGCTTTCTGAAGTAGAATATTCAATGTTAGCGAGGAACTAGTTTATATTTGTAAATTGCTTCAAATGTAAAATGCCTTCTCTAAAATAGCCTTTTGGATTTATTCACCTTTAGGACTATATATTCCAATAAAATAAATTGCAATACTTTTTGAACTAAAATAAATAAATAGTAACTGCAATTTATGTGAAGAAATCATGATGTAAGCACTTATCGACAAACATTGTATTAAAGTTATTTGAAAATATTAAAAAGAGAATTCTTAGAAAGAAAATATTTAGCTAGTTTGGTATCAAAAACTTGGTCAGAATTGATTTTTCAGGGTCAATTAATCTGTCAGGTGATGTACTCTTGGTATGTTAGAATGTAGCTCTATTAACAAATATAAAAACCTTGTTGAAAAATCATATAATAATACCAAAACCAATACATTTAAATTATATTTTTGTCAAACAACAAAGCAATGAATATAAAATAAACATTCAAACAAATTATTTATTAAATTAGAAACATATTTTTTTCCGATATCTGAACCACTTTAAATGGCAAAAAAAGTAAAATGGCAAAAAAATAGTTAAAAGACAACTGTTAGATATTTGAATAATTTGTTAAGTAAATAGCTAATTATATATATATATATGTTAAAAGCTTTTTGCAGCTTGATTGAAATAAATATATATTTATATATATATATATATATATATATATATTTAAAAATAGAAGAAATGTTGTTAGGATTGATGTAGAGAGGCTGAATGCAGGTGGTCAACAAATTAAAAATAACGCCGTATTTATTTTGGTGATCTTAGGGGTGTTAAGAATCAAGAACATCTGAATCTAAATACTTCTACTTCTAGTAAATATCTTGATTGTAATATTATGATAATCAAAAGCAACATTTTTTTCTTCGGTCTTTTGTAACAAATTGAATAGTTACTTCAATGATCACTGTATTCATCAAAAAATATATAATTATTATATATCTCTAGCACTCCAAGTTAATCGATCGATATTTTATAATTTGAATTATATTTATACCCATCAAATCCTGTTTGGGTAAAAATAATATAGTTTAAATATTTAATAGTTAATTAGTTAGTTTAATAGTTAAAAGTTTAATATTTTATAGTTTAATATAAAAGAAATATCTTGGTTTTGGATCGAGATCGAGTATGTTCTACTTATTAAATCAAAACCTTATCAATAAAATATCACATTTTCAAAACATATGGAAAAAATATTTACACATACTTAATAAATAATCTAAAGATTGTTTATAAAATATATTTAAATAAAAGTCTAACCAAACCATTTTATTTACAAAGCAATTGTGTTTGTCATATTGGCAAAAATATTTAAAATGTCCATTTATTCATCCTATCTTTCAACCGCAGTATCGAAAATTGTAAAACATGAATCTCCCGTTGTCGTTTTATATACTTACAATTTTATTAATATCCTAGATTTTTATCAAGATATCTAGATCTTGTTTATATTTTCCATATAATAAATTACCAGAAAAAAATAAAAACTATGTAACGTAGACGGTAGTAGAGTAGAGTAGTAATACAGTAGAGAGTAAGATAGACTAAGGAAATAATTTTTGTTTTTAGATATTATTAATAAGACACTAATTATCACAAACATAATATATATAACAAATATATCATGAATAATAGAAGAGTGCATATTAGAAGAATGACATGCTCGACGATATTAATGTAGTAAAGTTATGAGCTAAATGCATATACTAATTTAACATATTAAAAATAAAAAGACACAAGGAATCCTTTATACGTTATTCCATATATTGTTAAAATTATACAATCAAAGTACACCTTAATAATAATAAAAGCATTCAACAAGCAATTTATATCAAATGATTCTCCAAGAAACCAAATAGGTATATTATTATTAGTATTGGGAGCTTTATTTTTATTTGGACGGTCCTTTATTGTCACGCTATTACAAATAAATAAGAATAGTTATTCTTTAGAAATAAGTGGAACCAAGAAAAAATATACAATTTCTTTATCTAAATTATTTGCCTTTTTTGATTTTGTTTTTAGTGTATTTAGAATCATTGTCTGTTTCTTGTTTGAAAAATAAATAATATTAGCTTGGTATCGCGACTTTACATGCGAAAATAAACCAGATTAATAATTAAACAACCTAAATAACCTTCAACAAAATTTCTGAAAAAGTATTGATTGTTAATGTAGAGTAAGTAAGTAAATAATATATACCATGTCATTTTACTGTAAACGGGATTTAATCGCGTACTATTTTAATCGAAATAGACTCGTGACCATGGTTAAGGTAAATACTTAGATTAAAATAGTAAGCGATTAAATCTCGCTTACAGTATAAACCATGAATGTAAATCGTGGAAGTTTAAAAAACAATATATACCATTTTCTCAAAGTTTTATTAATTACTACTTAAGTGAAAAAAAAGTATTTAAAACAAAATATAATTTTCAAATTTAAAACAATAATTCAAACAGAAATGATTGCAGACTATTTTAGGATGTTCCTACTCCTTAGTATGTCTAGTCTATGCTAAATATATGAGATACTATTTGCAATGTATTAATTTAATTAAATCTGTCTATGAGCCTTAATAAACGCAATTATTAAAAAAAAATACTATTTTTTTTTAACATATATTTATTTAAAAGACTTAAACATTTGATACACATTTGAGAAATTAACTTTATCATTTTATTCAAGCGTTGTGTATGTGTGTGTTGTCATCAACATTTTGTTATCAGGTTCTATGGGTCCTTTTGTGCCTTCCTGTAGGTCCCCTAGAAAATAAAGATAGACGTTTTGTCCTTTCGAACAGAAACGATATCAGATATGTAACGATATATGATATGATATGATATATTTTTTCCTAAATAATAAAAGGAAAAAAATTTATTACATTATATATATTTTTTATTTTAAATATTATTATTTTTTTTAAATCAGAATATAAATATGTATCTGAAGACACTAACATGTTGCTAGTGTCTTTGAGTTTTTTTTAATTCTTAGACAAATGTGAAACGACTCATATGGCGTTTTTATTTTACTTGGTCTTTAAGGATCATAGTGTAAGAAATAATAAGTGTTATTGATGTGAAATAATTGAATTGGACGATGTGTACCTATTATATTGAAAAAAATTGTTGTACAACATACTTATATTGTTGAAGTCGTCATTTACGACCTAACCTAACACAATGACGCTGATTTGTAGGAAGAAATATAGTTCAATTCAATATAGTCAATTTCGAAGTGGGCAGAATACTTTGGCCCTTAAATAAATCTCCTGAAATCACAGGTAATAATAATCGTAGCTAGTAAGTATTTTGTATCTGTACAACAGCAAACACAACTGCCTGACATCTTATTTGATGGTACTCCTATCCCTTTTTCATCTACTGTTCGAAATATAGGCATGACTTTAAATAAATAGGCTTTCCTGGACACCTCAAGTTGTAAAGTTTTTTTTTTCTCTTTTCATTCTCTTAAAAACCAAGGCTAGGCTGGCTAAGTCACTCATTTTGCCGTTAATGGACTATTGTGATGTGGTATATCTTGACTCATCAGAAGAGTAAGTGTGCAAGCTAAAACGTTTCCAAAATATAGCAATTAGATTCGTGTTTGGTTTAAGTAAATTTGACCATATTACGGAATCACGTAAGAAGTAAAATTACCTCCGATGAAATTACGAAGACACTTGCACACATTTACTTTGCTTGGTAATATCCTCTTTAAATAACCCTATGACACTCACTTATTTAAAAGAGCGTTTTAAATTTTAAGTTTTCAACTTAAAAAGCCGGCATTAGTGACAATCGCTTGAGATAAACTGCTAATTTGAGACTTACTTTTCCAACCTGCAATTCCCATTGTTATGCCAAGTCATATACTGCTCTTGCAGTAAGACTATGAAATGATCTGCCCACTGACATACGAAAATCACCAGCAAATATGTGACCACAGTACTACACACACCACCGGATTTGTGCTTTGTATAAAACAAAAAGTCCTAGTGTAAAGTACTGCCGGACCTTCGCAAGAACGGGAAGTTTTGCTACTGCTGATCTTGCTCTGAACACAATGAACCGACCAAAGTTTAGGTTCGAGGAAATCTCTAAGCTTAACAACTGAAGCCGGTCACTGTATTCCAAGGATACATTCTGGAAAGTAGGAGCCAAGGTGAAAGGGCTCCTTTTGGCGGTTAAGAGACACGTCTGCGTTTTGGTGGCGTTGAATTTGACAAGATTGGCATTGCTCCATGCGGAAACTGCCTGAAGTTTGTCAATCAAACGCTGCACCATGGCTTCTTTTTCAGCCTGTACTTGATCTCTACTTGTCCGAGTACTAGGCACATATCTTTCTACAGCTGTGGTGTCGTCTGCATACCCATAGATAGCGGGCTTCAACAGATTTAGTTTGTGTAATGTTTTACCTTGTTATGTTATTTTCTATTTCTTAAGTTTTTTATAGCTATTCAAGGGTTGACTGTAAGAGATCTCTTCAAGGGATAAGTCTGCCCTTGTATACTTTTATTATTTTTTTCTACCTTATATTGTAATTTACCTTGTGTTATTGTGTACAATAAAGAGTTTAAGCAAACAAACATACAAACAAACAATAGTTCAGATAATAATTGTTATATATAGTATTAAAAAATTTATGGAAGAGAAAAAATATTTAAAATAATTAATTCTAAATTTATCATTGTTAACACAGATTTTTTTTCAGCAATACTAAAACCTAAATCAATGAAGGTATTAATTAACCTTCATATAAAACCAGCCCATAATGTTATAAAAAATAAATAAAAAATCTTATCAAAAATCACATTAAAACTTTTTTATTTTAAAAAATATTGTTTTATTATTATTGTACATTGATAAATAAATAAGTAGGTATAGCTGACACGTCTGTGAGATTTGATTTCAAAAATATATTTTAAGTTAAGTCTGTCTATTATTATAATGGCATGCGATTATATCAGATTGGTTCATTTATTTTATGAACTTCACGTAAGCGGGCAAGAAATAGCTTTATCCCTATATACCATATTTGAATAGAAGCTATAATATTGCTAGAGATCGTGACCACTTACTGAAGTGACGGCAGACTCGTTTGCTCGCACCGTATAAAAAATTACGCGCTACCAGACAGATTGTGCCCTTATACCTACATATTAATTTTAGAGCGACTCCATCTCTTGATAAAAAGTATAAAACTTTATATCATTTGTTAAACTTTCCAATATTCTAAAAAAAAATCTAACAACATTCTATTACGTAACAGTAAAATATTTTTCTGATTTGACGTATTTATAAAGTTATTCCATCTTTCTATAGTGTTTACTCATATCCAGAAATATTTAAGCAATTTCCAAATAGCTACTGGTAGAATTTGGCTTTCCTTTTTACTTTCGCAAAGAGTTGAAACACTCTCAAAAACATCACGAATATTCTTAGCTAAAGAGCAAAAGACACTTTATAAAGAACACTCCCTTGAATAATTTACAAACATAAGAATTGCATCTTGCTTTTTGCCCTGGATTATATTCATTTTAAAATGGTACTTTTGAGAAACTTTAAGCACGAAGCGCTATTTAGAAACCTAATTTTAACAAATGCATAAACATTATCTTCATAATAATAAAATACAAATTTCACAATAACTAAAATAACTGACAAATATTATAAAGTGACATAAATTAAATGTGTCATACAGCTAAAAAAAATGAGAAAGATTTTTTATTTTAATTAAAAATAATTATATATTTTTGTTAATGTTTTAGTTATTTTATTTATTTGCAACACCGGTGATAAAACTCAGGAATTAATTACTTACCAACATTACAAAAGCTCCTTACAGATATATTTTCAAAATTTCATTTTTTTCATTTAACATTTATTTTTTTATTTACCACTTATTTAGTTTGTTTTTAATTTTTTTATTGTGGTTTTTTATGAAGCTTTATATGTTTCCTGGTTATTTGAGGGCTTGCAGGAAGAGAACGTTTGTGGCATTATGCTCGTATTTGAATGATGACTGAAAAACAATTATAAATACATATCACAATGCAAACAATAACACTTACAAAAAAAATTGCCTGTAGAATTACTGAAGCATTGCCCAACATCTGGTTACATGATGTACAAGGATGAAATCTTTGTACATGTTGATGGATTGGCAATGGGTTCCCCGGTCTCCCCCGTTGTTGCCGATATCTATATGGAGTACTTTTAGGCGAGGGCCATGTCCTCTGAACCAGCTATACCGAAGATCTTTAAACGGTACTTAGATGACACCTTCACTATACTACGTATTAAAACGTTCCCTGCGACTTCATATTTAAAAAACTTTCAGCTGGTGATTTAGGGATCTAAAAGACCTCGAAACTAATTTATCCCCGGGTGCGTTAGGGACCTAATCAGTCCCCTAAAAGTACAATTCTGGGTCAAAGATAGTCTACTGTTCTATATTTTGCTGGGTTCGCACGCAGTTATGACATAAGAATAAGCTACAAATACAAATCAAAAATTAGACATCGATTGTATCTCGTTCCGCAACCAGGGATAGAGCAATATGTGAAGGGACTAGTGATGGGAATAAAATAAAATGTCATTTGTCGAACTACGGAAAATGTTTGTCATTAAAGCAAGCACATCGACTTTTCGCATTGTGAACAAATCATAATGATTTTTTTTTTTAATTTTATTTATTATATATGACACACTTAACAGTTTGCGGCCAATATGGTATAAGATATTCTGCACAATAATAATAGATCTAGCCGCTCGCCAAAAAATGCTTTTTTAGAAGCTTCAGAGCTGTTTACCGTGCGTCGTAATTTGTCATAACAACCCACGCAACGTCTTTTTTTTTTCCTTGTTGGAAAGCATGATCAGCACATTTTCCTTCAGGAAATTATTTTTTATTTCACTAGATAATGCCGCGGTATTAACCGGCGATAATTTTTCTTTCTTAGATTGCTCACCAAAATTAATTGACTTTTTACACTTTTTTTTTTCCATGTAACTCATTGTTTTTAACAATAATCAAAACAATTTAAAAATATAAACACATCGATATATTTACGCGAGTGCTATTTTCGAAACGTGAGCGCGTCCCCTCACATCGATATTTGAACAACACTAAAACGAGACACGCAGCGCCCGCGCCGCCTACCCACCCTATCTTGCGTCTACGAGGCGTATGATTCCACGAGTAATAAAATACCCCCTAACGCATGTAATGAAAAAAAAATATAGTACTGTGCGTTGGGGACCTATTTTTTTTATTATGTCTATGAACTCACCTTCAAGTACAAGTACCTTCAGCATACATATGTGGATATTTGTCTTGCTCATACATAAAGAACTTTACAAGTTAGAGCCCCCCGCATGGAGTGAAACAACCACATTTCAGTCCACGCACAATACGAAAGTCCCACAAGAGATCTAATAGACCTCGTAATGCAGCGAATGTGTTAATCAAACATCTGCATTTCTTTTTTAGAACACCTTAATTCCATTAACAATAAAATACAATTTACTGTGGAAGTGCAATAAAATAATACTTTAGCTTTCTTTTATATTCTTACCATCAAGAATCCTGACAATATATTAGGACACACTGTTAATAGGAAATCCATACATATAAGTACATATAGGTACCTCATTGGTAAATCACACAACTACCCTAGCCAGTTAGCTACCATTGGCCAATCTTTGTTTCAGAGAGCACAACACATCTATGACAAGCTGCAGCATGTCAAGCATGCCTTGTTAAACAAACACCTGCCCGTACCTCGCCAGTGTCGCAGAAACCATATCAAGCCACCAACAGTTGAGCGTCACCAGGCCCTACTACCATATGTGAAAGGACTTAATGACAGAATCGGCAACATCTCAAAAAAACGATTTCTATTAGAACTATCTACAAACTTCAAAAGAAAGTAAGCCAATTCTTGAGTCCTATCAAATGTAATATTCTTTTGCAATGTGCTGGAGTATATAAACTTGACTGCGATTGTTTCTTGTCATATATCGGTCAAATAAAGAGAAGCTTCGATAAAAGAGTTAGGGAACACATCTTGGATATCAAACATAGGCGTACATCGAAGTCAGCAGTTTGTGAACATGCCATAGACAAACCCAATCATTATATAAACCTAAAATCCTCGCCAAAGGACAACATTACATTCCAAGAATAGTTCGTGAGGCTATTGAAATAAAAAAACATCTTAATTTTAATAGAGAAGATGGTTGGGGATTATTTAACACCTGGGCCCTACTTTTGAAAAATATAAAATCCCAAGTCTGTGACCGCACTGTAAGACCTCAAAATACTGTTAGTGCGTTTTGGGAGAATCCTGAACTGTACGCCTGGAAACTTAAAAATCGTTGGAGGTAGATGACTAATTAACTGACTTACTGACAGACATCTCCATTTCGTCTTACCGTGAACACGATTGCTGCAAAGCATTCGAAACATCGGGTAAAATTTAAAATGTTAATTTAAAATTTAATTAATTATACGCGAGTTAAATTCGTAAAAATAGTTTTATTTCACTGTGGAGTAGTCTTAGAAAGTACTATGAAAGATTAGTCTAAGAAAATACTATGAAAGCTTATTGTTTGTATAGCATTATTTTTTCTGGATATTTAAAAATATATATGTAAATCACAAAAAAATCTTTGTTATTATAAATATTATATGGAAAATAATTGTACCCTCAAAATATGTGTACCTACATGTGCCTATGTAGACCTTAAATCATTCATAAAATACCTATTCAGATGTTAAAAGCTATAGCAAACTTTAATTTACAAACTATTCAACCTTCTGAGAAAATAATATTTTTTTAATACGCTGTTATTTGCTCCACGTGTATGTTTGCTTGGTTTGTTTGTTTGTTTGTTTATTATAAATTTAGTATAACAGAAATCTGCAAATTCATACGAGAGTTCAGTAGTGACTAAAAATTTAAAACCGTTTATTCTGTTTAACACCTAAATTTTATTTCGGATTATTATTATTAATAAAACGGTTAAATAAACTAAATTGTAAATATAATTTTAAATTGAGGTACACCGCAAGCTAAGCTCACTTTATCTCATGTAGCTTCTGTATCTTTCCCGACTTCAGTTCACATCGAAGCTGATTATCTTTCATTTTAGTTCTCGGCGTACTTGCTTGTATCTACAAAACTTTGGTTTAGATCTATACTACGATCCCAAGTTAACTAAGTCAACTATGTCGTAAATCTTCCACCTATCCTCGCCTCGGTTTGATATTCTAATTTTAAATTAAAATTAATTAAGTAATTTATCTTGTTTAATTATTAGTAAATTAAAATAGTTTTTTTAATAATTTTACACATGGATATTTTTCCCACTAATATAACAAAGCTAGTTATCACATCTTATAGTTCTCGTTATCTTATAACTTAGCTAGCCTATCTCGAACTAGTTCATTGTAAGTAAAGTTAATAAAGCATAACTTTGCTAAAATTGTTTCTGATGTGGTTTAAGGTATACACCTAGGTGTAATCGAGATCATTTTTATCGTTTGCGGTGTGTGCTTTGTTGTTTTTGCAACGTAGAAAAGCAAAATTTTAAATATCTTATGCGGTATGTACTGATGACGATGTCTCAAAGCTCATTTAATTATTTTTTTATACTTATTTTTTTTCATTCATTGAGTATATAATTATATGAATGCAGCGATTGTTTAGTTCATCATTAATATTATACTGGGCCGATAAAGACGATCACAAATAGAAAGCTTAATTCACCGAGGCGGACAGTGATACGGTAGCTCAGTTGGTAGAGCGACGGGAGTATATCCCATATTTATATATGGGATATAGTATATAGGAAGTGGATTCCAAGAGATATATATATATATATATGTATAATCAGTACTACTCAAAGGAACGATTGCAGTGCAAGAGTGAATAAAAGGAAACCAAGAGTTTATACTGCAAAAATAAATAAAATCAAGAAGAAGTTTACTACTACGGCTTACCCTTAATCTTCTCGTTTGGTGTACGATAGGTCTGACGTCAAGATAATTCAGCGTTACGCCTTTATATAAAAGAACCGGTTTACAAAAAAACAACGATTTATTTATAAAGTAGTTGGAGTACGGCTTATAAAGTATTCGGAGCACGTTTTAGTAAGATTAATTTTAAAAACATCAATACCTCGAAAAGAAAAAGTTTGAAACCAAAAATTCATGATACAATCTCTAAAATCTCTAAAGAGCAAAGTTTAAGGAAGTAAGAGTACAGCTGTTGAGAGTTTATTGAATGGTGGAGAAATAAAATAACATAACTTTTATGGTATTTTTTGAGATAACTTTTTGGTATTTTTTTGAGATAGCCCCGTTGGTCGAGTGGTTAGCGCAGACGCCTAACGTGTCTCGGCGCAACGGGGCTCGGGTTCGATTTCCAGCAGAGACAGACATTTATGTGATGAGCATAGATGTCTGTGTTTCTGGGTTTGGTCGTTTATTAAATATATTCTCAGTATTTATATGTGTATTTCTATGTATTTATATCGTGTTCTAACACACTTAACAGAAGCAAATAATTTGCTTACTTAGGGGTTAGATCAATGTGTGTAATTTTTCCAGATATTATTATTATTATTATACACTTAGCTTTAACTGCACACAAAACAAATTTTGTAACTTTTGTTAATTGTTCATATTTGTACGACGAGCACTCGGCATATGTTGGAATGTTTCAAACTGTAAATTGCACTATCAATTATTAAGTGAAAATTTTACTAGGTCATATTGAGGGTGCATACGTTTTTGTTAGTAATAATCAAATTAGATTGTGATGTATGGTTTTGTTTTTTAAATTTGGTGAGTATTAAATTATCTTTGTGTGGATACATCCATTGATTCACTGTATTTATATAACTTAAGAAAATGAATGAGTTAATTGAAATTATTATAGTTGAAATGTCATCCCATTTCATTTCGAACTCTAGGTAAAAAAGAAAGAAGGTAAAATCAAAAAATCTAAATTAAAAGATTTGATTAAAAGTCAAGAATTTCTGAAAATCATTTACCGATGACTTATATGTTTAATACAAAAATATTTATCCAAAATATAACTTTATTTAGTTATAAAATTAACTTCGAAATTTTTTATTATTTTTTTAGAATTTATAGTTAAAACAAAAACCATTTTTTATAAAACGGTAAAGCTCCTGGTTTTGTAAAAGTTAAAATTCTTTTTCTATTATATCTTTCACGTTGAATAAAAGATGCTCCTGCTGTTACATTTATAAATCAAAATAAACTAGAAACTTATGTGTCATATTTAATAAAGATTTTTTTAAATAGGCTTATAAATAATACATTAATTTTATTCTATATTTATTTTAATACAAGCATTAAAAGCTTTTAGTTTTAATGTGTTTTAAAACATTTTAAACGAAGTATATATTTTTAAAAGATGATCGGTAGTGCCTTCAGAGATTAATAGTTCTTAATTTTTTTTCAAGAGCTTTTTGAGGCGTTTTAAATATTCGAGACCATCGAGTTGAAAAAGGATTGATTAGTGAGAGCCTCACAGCCCCCCCAAACGGGACCGCTGGTTCACGCAACTCTAATAATTGTATACCTACTAAGTAATTTTAAGATAATTGATTACCTACATTTAATAAAAGAATTGTCATATTGTGTCTATGTGGTTTAATTGCCTGAGACCTACGCCTCGAATCCTGTACCAGAAGACTCCATCAAGAACGAGCAAGCCACTAATATACCTCTACCTCCGACAAATACATTTTTGAAATTTTAATCATCTACAGTTAACGTGGCATAAAAGATTTTAGTGAAGGAAAAAGTATATGATCATTCCGATGAGACTTTACCCACTCTTCATCATTTCATTAAAAGTTATACACAACTTATAACATGATATTACTGCTATATAAGCTCCAATTTTTTTTAAAAAGGTATATAAATATTATTTTATCAGATATAAGAAATTGTCTCATAAATTGCATAAAACATTACTTGGTTGTGATAATAATAGGAAAACAGAAAAGCTTTACAAACGTTCTGAAACTTTGAGTCACAAAATATGTTTTCAAAGTGGAGACCGAGTTTCTCTAATGTCAAAAACAACAATAGTCTTTTATGGGAAAGACATTTAGTTTAGAAAATCAAAGAGAAATAACTCGTGTTGCCACTGAGATCGTAAATTATTTCGCATGAAGTTTTGTGGTGTACCATAATGAATTGCTTTTAGTTAAAGCCAATTTTTTTTATAACATTACTTTGTAAATGTAATAATATACATTTAATATTTTGTCATGAATTCTAATGATAACTATATCATTCTTTCCCTTACATTTATGAAGTGAAAACAGAGAGAAAAATAATAACTAAAGAAAAAATAAATACATCCTAAAGAATTTTACAAAATATTACGAACTCTACACTCACCATATGCCCGCTTAAGGCTAATGTCCACTTTGGACACCCTTCCCCTATATTTTATACAATTTGGAAAATTTATACCAAATCAAAACATGTATTTTAAGTAATAATCATAGTAAACAAATTTGGACTAAAAAACAATTTCTTTTGTTTGTAAAGTCTTATTCAAATCTGGTACACAATTTTTAAGATTGGACTCAACAGACCAGAACACAATTTATTAACCTATTATTTTTGCATTCATAACATAATTAATAATAAATAATAATTAGTACACCCTTGAAAATAATAATGATTAATAACTATTTTACGTCTAATTTTATCCTTACACGTTTATTTAAAGAGTCTTTCTAACAGTCTACATTTCTCAAAATTACATTTCAAACTCTACATTTCGAAAATATATTGATCTTCTAAAAGGGTTAGGTCCTATTGGTTCAAAAGTTGCACTAATGAGATTTTATTCCATGTATATGTACATAGGCATTTTCTGTATACTTTAAGTTAAGTATTATCTATACTACGCTAAATAAGTTATCTATTCAACTGTTTTAAAAACGAGTCGTATGGAACTGCTAAAGTAGCTAAATTAAAAATAATTGTCCGTTCCGTCACGTTTCTGCTCTTGAAAAAAATTGGATACAATGTCAATATTTATTTCATTTACTGAATGAATGATTCTAAGAGTTTTATATTATACAAACGACTTCAAAATGGCTTTTAAAACTATTTACATTAGCGACGTTTATTGTTTAAATATGAAGTAGTTTAAGTATGTTCTTTCCAAAGTTTGATATATTTGAATTCTCTAACATTGATATAAAAATATCCTTGTCGGATATTATTTTTTTTTCCTATGTACGTAATGTTTACGTTTTTAAGGCTAAACATTAAAACTATATTATGTTTCTAGAATAATTTGAACCAATAATTGGTCATTACAGTTAGCATGTTCATATACTGATTGTGATTAAAATGTTAAGCATAATTTGAATTGTTAAATAGGTATTCTTTAAACAATTAAATGTAACAATTCTTAATAAGTATGTAATAATACAAAGTAGTAATGATGATGATAATGACATATGTAAAATAGAATGGAAATTTTTATTTAATGGCAATTAAAAATGGAAGCATTTCGTACATAAGAAATTAACAATTTATATATTAATTTACCCAATCTTCCCTATTTAAAAAAGGTATTAATTATATACTACCCTACATGATCGGCTAGAGGGTAATGTACCATGTTAATTTAGATTAAAATGATCGTCTACCACTGAGCATTGACCCCATTTACTTAATTTACCAAATGGCTTGCAATAACTAGGTCATATACACATAAGCGGTTCAAGGCAAACAATATTCATTACAATATCGTTAACATGAGAAGATATTACAATTTTGGCTTTATTGTTTGATATCGTAAATAAAATGGTTATTTTAATTTGAGACATAAAAAAGTAACTGCTGTAAGTAGCCAGGCGAACCTTTGTATAAATAATTGGTGTGAAATATAATAACATTCTTAATTGTATTGTTTTAATAAATATTGTATTATTATTATGAACGACATGTTTATCTAAATATTCGGCAGTCTATATGTTATAGATGTCATCAAAGTTACAATACCGAAATTATTAATTTAAGTTATCGGCATTTATTTTGACTTATAGTTGTATTGGGCTCTGTGTCCTTCCCAGTTTATTTTTTGAAGTCATATGTTTTTTTTTTATAATCGAAGTAGGTACAATATATAATATAGTAATATATTATAATTATTAGATATTATGAATTCGAACATATATAATTGAATATATATCTATGATTATAATTTAAATACGTAATAAACAAATATACATTAATAATTGATCTCTTAATAGCAATGTTTCTTAATCTCAGTTGTCCGATCTGTTTAAGTTTCTTGGGACACTTATCACTGAAACAGGATTATAAACTGTTTTCATAATATGGATAAGACCGTCTGGTTCAACTGAATAATTAAATTAAGTAGAGTTTATTCCCAGTAGTTAAAATACATGTGTATATTTTACGTGTATACTATGATGAAGTATCATCATCATTTTATCATCAGTATAATAGTTTATTATAAGGTTATTTAGTTAAGAAAATCTATAAACAAATACGTTAAGAAATAATAGCTTTAATATATATTAAACTTTTTGCACAAGTAAGGACATAACAGGTACATCGACATTCCAGGGCTATTTGATTTAACTAGCAAAGCTATTAACGAAGTAAAGTTATATTTAGAAAAAGTGATTTTTTCTGCATCTTTTGTCTATTTTACAAATTATTACGCGCAACTTTTTGGCGCTTAAAACCCATAATAATTTTGCTCTCATTTTTGAGAGAATTTATTTTCTAACTGCCACAAATTTTAATTTAATGTTTGAGGTAATTTAAACCAGCTTCTTTGTTTGAAGATTTTTTTAATAAAACGGTAAAATTATTTTAATTTTTAATGTTAATTAATATTAAGACAATTCGTCTTTCAGTCAGAGACAAGGATGTGTCGCTTCAAACATTTTGCTTTCTATCACATTAAGAGGCTCAGTAGCTGGAATCATTTAAACTTTTTCATTTTTATTTTTATTTTTCTGTTTGCTTTACTCAGTTTACAAAATGGAAAACTTAAAATGTAGCAATATTTGCAAGTACAAGTTTCACCGTTGCACCAGTGCTGAGAAAAAGACTCGAAGGTTCAATGATGTGTATGGCAAACGTGTTGCAAGAGAAAACAAAATTCCTTTTTGGTTGCAACATTTCCGTCTGGATATTTCGAACTGCAGAATAAGCCCCGTGGATGGTCGGAGACCCAAGTTGCCAAGACCAAGACCATGGAGACCAAGGAAGTATTGTGGAAGCAGATCCTTCAAAAACCACTTCTGAGTTGGCTACATGCTGCGGTGTTAGTGATAAAACTGTTTTAATCCAATTGAAGTAAATTGGGTAGATTAAAAAGCTTGAAAGATGGTTACCTAATGAATTGACTGAAGCAAACCGTTAATTGCGCTTCGGATGCTGTGTTAGATTACTGAACCGGCACAATAATGTACGCATTTTAAATCGAATCATTACCTGTGATGAAAAATGGATTCTCTACGATAATCGGAAGCGCTCATCGCAATGGTTGGATCGTGGTCAGTCAGCCAAATCCTACCCAAAAAATTACCCAAAAAAAAATTCTTTTAAGTGTTTGGTTGATCAGTGCCGGTATTGTTAATTATATTTTCACAAATCTGGCCAGGCTATTACGGCAGATGTCTATTTTCAGAAATTGCAAACCCTGATGGAAAAGCTAGCTGCTAAACTGCGTAGGCTGGTCAATCGCTCCGCACCGCTGCTGCTTCACGACAACGCTAGACCATACAGTGCACAACAGACGGCTACCAAATTAGAAGAGCTTCAATTAGAATGTCTAAGACATCCTCACTCGCATCTTATTAAATGTTTACGTAATTTGGATAACTTCTTGCTAGGGCAAAGATTCAACTCCGATGGGGCAGTTCAAATAGCCCTCAAAGATTTTATTGATTCCCAAACCCTGATTGGTTTTTTTAGTAAAGGAATCAATGAACTACCTATAAGATAGCAAAAGTGCATAGAAAACAATGGTTTATACTTTGTTTTTGTTCCTCCCATGCAAAACGCCTATTTCATTTGTAAAGACCTAATATAAAAGTCCATAAAATGTACTCAATGTATTTACTTGTAATTTGCATCAAGCTTACAATTATATTATATTAAAATTAGTAATAAAAGTCCTTTAATAGATTTGGTTGTAACGGAAATTTTGTGACAATGCGGTATAATCGCATACTTTCTTGCAATTTTATTCTCACAATGATAATGATAAATTCAAATCTATACCATTTGAACAGTTAATGAAAATATTGAATTCAACAAATTATTATTATTAAAATATTATGGAGATAAATCTAAGGAAGAAAATATCGACCTAGTCCCGTAACAATAGGTTTATCAGGACTGCTTCTTCCGTAATTGCTAGACCGGAAATGTACTCATCACTGCATTGTTAGACCGGATGTTTACTCGAGGTATGTCAGATTGTACCTATTGTATCAGATGTAAAATCTTTTTATTAAACAACGAGAAAAACCAGTAAAACAAACAAATAAATAGTATAACAAAATACAATATTTCCTCTACGATATATTAGAATAAAAAATCACAAATAACTAATTGGTAGATAAGTTGTGTGTCCTTTAAGTTTTATATTATTTTCGCATCATATTATATTTATATTATAGTCACAACTAAACTTGATATAAGACCTAGGGTAGCTATAACTTCAGCGTTGTCATCACTTTATGCTTGTACAATGATACTCATTACATAAGAACAATCTGAAAGTTTGATGTCTATTCTGTTTGGTAGTAATTTATGGAGCACTACAAGTTGTAGTCCTTCATTTCACCGTCTACAACCTTTTAAATATAGTATTAATATTGTAAATTTTGTTTTTAGTTCTTTTAAAATTGTTACTAACTCATGCATTCTTACTATATTTTTAAATGACTGAGCTACTCTAGTACTACCAGCTATAATGATGATAAAAAAGGTTTGTTTTTGTCCCCTTGCATAATTATCGAAAGTGCTTTTGCACATTTTTATCTGTTTACTAAAAGACAGTTTAATTATCTCCTGTCAAACAAAGTTCTAAGAAATTAGTGTATCTTAAATATTCTTGTTTTTTTAAGACTGTTGTTTTATCGATTTTATGTACGTATATTACATTGTAAAATTGTATTAGAAAAGTGAATCTTTTAAAATTAATCTTCAAATTTTAAATTTATTAATCTCATATTTTCAAGGATGTATTACAAATTTGTCAATTAAATATAAACATTCTTGGCAAATCCCATGCAGAACCAATTAACCTCTGAAGTTGTCTCTATAAAGATTATTTTTTTCGTTATATTATTACAATATTTTATTGTTTTATTTAAAAAAAATAATTTATTTCTACAAACTACAACTTACTGCTAAAGCACAGTATGAAAATAATGAGTATTTGCGGTAACGTCACTACATTTTAGAAAAAGTTAAAAGAAAAAAGTTTATTTTAATTATTGAACACTTATTAGTTTGAGAAACCAAATACAAAATGAATATACAGAGGTAGTTTTTTAATCTTGTATGGATAGTCAAATCTAAATCATAAGAAAAAGCTAATTCTGCAACCCATCTCATATTTTGAAATCAAAGCCAAGTTTTAATTCCGATGCCAGTTGCATCATTTCAATCATTAGTTGCAATTATTAATTATTTTTTTTTTTATAGATATTAAATAAGTATAGAATGAGAAATAAACCAACGAAGGATTTAAACCAACGACCTGTAGAAAACTAACATTATGTTATTATCATTATGATTAAGAATATCAATGATATATATATATATATATATATTTACCACTAATATAAATATGATAACGTTTTACTGACGGTACATAATATTCATACAGCATTTTAAGGAAATTATACTGTAAAAAATCAAATCTTTTTTGAATAATTGTAAGCTTATGATATGGTAATGTGATCCTTGCTAAAATATATTATATAATAGTCGTACATTAGATGAGTTATAAGACTGTTAATATAAAATAAAACACAATGAAAATTAATCGTTTACACAATTATATTAGAAAAGAGAAAAGTACTTCGGGACTTAAAAATGTACTTACTTCTCGCAGATATAATCTAGGACATTTTGTGATTTCATTATTTTTAATTTAGTCTTGTTTGAACTTAATTTACTTTTTGTAATCTTTTCAGAATAATTAACTAACGATTTAATTTAAAATAAATACTATTTATTTATTTATTTATTTACCCTTTATTGATTAATACAAAAGGCGAACTTAATGCCTATTGGCATTCTCTACCAGTTAACCTCTGCGAATGGTGAGAAATTGCGGTAGGCTACTAAAAATCTATTTATAAGTCCTTAAATTTACTAAATATAAACAATAGATATTAAATACATGTTTGAAATTATATAATAAATATAATTATTAACATACACATATACCTATATACATATACACACATAACATATATAATTATCTATATAAACATTATATAACACATAATAGAAATTAGAATTATTCATCAAGATGACTCTAAGAAATGTTTTTTAACTAGTCTTTTAAAAGAAGTCTTTGTGGGCGCTTTTCTGATCTTTTCAGGTAGTTCGTTCCAGAGTAGTGAAGCTTGAATTGTGAAAGATTTGTGAAAGAAATCACTTCTATGCGGTGGAATAACCGTTTTAAGGTTAGAAGATGAACGAAGCATTTTGCCGTGAGTTTCATGGAGATACTGGAATTTTTCCTTCAGATAAGAAGGTGAATTTGGATCATTTAAGATTGAATAAAGGAGACAAAGTATTCTAGAGCTACGCCTCTGACGAATAGTGAGCCATTTAAGTTGAGTGCGAAAGTGAGAGACGTGATCGTACTTACGTAGACCGAAGATGTAACGGATGCAGTTATTAAGGAGGCGCTCTAACTTATTGAGTAGGTCGTTACTTAAATACTACATTATATGGTAGGAATATTTTGTTATTCTAGTAAATTGGACTGCGGGGTCAGTAGGGTATGTCTAAATTATTACTTAGTATAGGCTTTTTAATATTTATTTTCTTGTCGTTATACCTCAGAACTACAAATGATGTGGGACGTCACAGTCCCAATAATATACTTCATTTGATATTTGGATATTGAGATACGATATGATACTAATCTTTAAGACTTGAATAGATAACATTGCAATTTAAGAATGAATTAATTTCCTGAGTCCCATTTTAAAAGAAATAGTAAACTATGAGAACACACATTTTTTCCCAATATTTCTTAATATAATAAAAAAAAACAAACTATACGTAAAAAATATTATTATTTGTTTAACTTCTTCAGATTTAGTAGCACAACAATTAATCAATACCGTCACTAATAAGTTCTCAGATCGTCGAAAACTCGGAATGGTTTTGACTGTGATAATGAATTTACTATGCTTATATAAATTGCTATGGTATATTTGAAATGATATAAAAAAATATCCATCTGTCTATTACAATTCTTATTAAAACATATTATAATTGACCAATTAATAGTTCGCCTCGTGGCAGCTTTTCCTAAACATTAACAGAGAAAATGTAGAGTGCAGTGTAGAGTAGTAAACACATAGAGACAAAGAGTGCATTGTATATTATGTTCTCTCATGGTCCTATTAAATTAAATGAAACGACGATGACCGTCTGAGATACACGACAGAGAGAAACGTCGGAAGTTACATTATTTTGGTAATAAAGTTAGGGTAAGACTTTAAGAGCTTTGTGCAACAAACGTCTATTCAACTCATCTATTTCTTGTCTGTTGTTCTATATGAGCCACATCTCTGAAGATTATTTTCTCCTTTGGATCAATATCCCACTGTAAAAAATGATAAAACTCAAGATTTAAAAAAAAAAGTAACGTAATCAAAATGTTGGATAAAATCATTTTTAAGATGCAAGTAATATTACGTAGACTTTCCTTGGACTGGGATTCTTTTTGTGAGTAATCTTGTTACCCCTTAACTGACAATCACTGTATGTTATTGCGTCTGTAGTTTTAGTCTGTTCACTACATCAGTCACTCTGGTTCCAAAGTAGTGGATTAACCACATTCCGATATAATTATATAATGATCGTGAATACAACTGAGTAAATAAATATAAAGTAATTTTACTGTTTATTTCAGAGAAATTCAATATATTCTTGATGGCAGAACTTAATATCGAGCGCTATTATACGAGCGAACAGGAATACCAATAATCAATCATATCAATAATCATTATTAATGAATCAGTAGGACCTGGCTCTGCTGCAGTATTTCTTAGATTTATCAAATTCTATTACACAATATATAACAAGCATTTGTTAGGAATTTTTACTATTTTGTATTCAATTCGTTAACAAAATATAAACTGATTGCTAAACTTTATTATTTATATCGACACTAGAACTAAAAGCTATAAATAATACAATAGTAACGTGTTGAACGTGAAATAACGTTTAAAATAAAGGAATAAAAAAAAAATGTATCGAGCCACTCATAACATTGGAGTGTTTTTTGGGCAGTTTTGTTTTTGTTCTAGATTACATTAATAATAAAAACTGTTATGTCAAAAAAAATACAATAGACGATGGAAACAAGGATTGATTGGATACGGATATAACTGTAAAAGAGCTAAACACATATAAAAAAGTTATATATCAATACTATATACATCTGTGAAGGAGTACTTTTTAACTAAAGACAACTAAGACGACTTAAGTGTAGATAAAATGTATATAAAAAATACAATTATATACTTATTTAGGTATTACTATAATTATGTATCAATCTCCTTGTATGTATGATATAGTTTATTAGATATTGATTGTAGTTAATATTTATTAATCTACGTACTAGTGTAGCTATTTCTATGTATGTTTATTATTGTAACATGCCACCTACCTATTCAATCTGTCTTTTAAGGTCTACTCTAGCCCTAAGGTTGCCTGGAAGAAATCGCCGTTAGGCGATAAGGCCTGTGTACAACATATTTGATATATAGCTATGTAATTATTTTTCATTATATTTTTTTTGTAGTGTACAATAAAGAATAAAGAATATACTATAAGTATTGCTTATTAAATTTTGATTTTTATTCGATTCATATATTGGTTTCCCACGAAGTCAGTGGTTGAAGTCGTTGCATTTTAAACTCTCCCTCCATACCTAGAGCACTTACCTCTGATAACAAATTGCTTCACATCTTATAGCAGGGGATAAAAATGATTTCAATTATCTAAATGAGGCATAAAATGAGAGAAAGCTCATTAATGATCATGAATGTCTCCAGAAAAATAAAAGCTAATTAAAAACTTAAAGCAGCATCCTTGGTATGACTAATAAGTAACGATTAGGTATAATGCATAAATTCAACATTATAATTTGTTAGATTCTGCTATTTTACTATTAAGCACTTATTTATTATATATTTTATGTCGGCATCGCGTTTTTATAATTAATTACTTAGTTACTAGAAAGTTCGTCGTTTCGTTTATCTTTAAAAGATAGCACGCAACAGCAATGTATAGATAAATAACTTTCTTTCTAAATTATAAGATATAATATTATGTAACTGAAGTTTATTTTTCTTATAAAAACCCAAAAAAATGTATTTTTTTATTAATAAAAGACAATCAGAATTGTATTTTTATGAAATTCTGCGAATTCAAGGTTAAACAAATTTAACCAGCGGTTAATTGTGTAAAGATTTAAGGATAGAAATAAAATAGTATGCTGATTAATTGTCTGTCTTTACATTAAAGTTGAAAGGTGAAAATATTTGTATAGAAAACTTAAGGATCTATTTATCCTATTTGTAGCACTATATTATGTTGTTATTTAAGCCTTTACGGTATAAAAAAAATCTCTGGATAGTGGATTTAAATGGCAACAAACAACAAATACTACTAATTCAAGTAGCATGTGTAGCAAATATTATGTCTGTTATGGGTCTTAATATTTAGGAATATTATGTGTATCTCGTGTTCCAGTATAAAAATGATGTTATTCAGCACAAGCATAATAATCATAGTAACTCTTATTAGATAATTCCCTTAGCCATACTGAGAATCGCAATCAAATGAAAAAT
Source organism: Napeogenes sylphis (assembly GCA_959347405.1). Lineage (NCBI taxonomy): Eukaryota > Metazoa > Arthropoda > Insecta > Lepidoptera > Nymphalidae > Napeogenes > Napeogenes sylphis. Next base: position 18,535,906 of record OY365788.1, on the reverse strand, counting down.
AAAGGTGTACAAATTAGTATCAAACTACTGGATTTATTAGTGGCATACCAATAATTCCAAATAAAGTCTGTTTAAATATTATATTTTCTGAATAAAAGCTTAGTTTTACATTTTATTTATAAGATTATTCTTGGTAAAATCGGCAACAATATTTTGAATGACAATTTATTCACTTAACCTTTCAACAGCAGTATTCAAAAATCGAACCTTTGTGATTTTAGTTATTTACAACTTATTAATTAACTTTAATTTTAACTAAACTCAAATAAATTATTTAAATTTTCCACATAACCTAGCTGTTGTCGATAATTTAAACTAGCTGAAGAAGGTAAAGAAAAATTATAACGTAGACAACTAAATAATAATAAGGATAATATAATTATCAGAAACATAATTAAGAAGATATTAATTATAAGAACAAAATATTATTATGAATAATACCAAAATATTGTTATGAATATTATTATGAGACAGTAGAAGTTACTCAAATTAGCATAGCAGCAGGCTTCACGATATTAATGCAGTAAACTCATGGTTAGATGCAGTTACTAATTTGAATATTTAAATAGAGACACGAACAACTATTTTTGTGATTTAGAATTCACTAACGTAGATAAAATTACGAAAGCCAAGTACCTAGGTAGGTGGTACTTGGCTTTCAATAGATAATAAAACCTACTTTCAATAGATAATAAAACCAATATACAAATAATTTTCAATTCAGTAAGCTTCTTTCAAAAATCAAAAAACAGAGAAAGAAATATCTGGAGATTCATTACACGTTTCTTCGTCTGGGAATTTGTGGTACATACGGCATGTTACAAATAAATATAAATAAAAGTTGTTCAAGTGAGAAAATATAAGAGTAGGTATTAATTTTTCCAAACATTTTACAAAAGATTTTTGGTTAAAAAAATTACATTTTATTGTTTCCCTTTTGTTTAAAAAGTATAAAATGTTAGCTTTGTACCATGAACGTATATGCACATGTAAGAAATTAAAAAAAATCTACAAATAATCTTAGTAAATCGGTTTTCAGATTTCTATTTTTTAGTTAGGTTTTTTTTTTTTTTTATAATTTAATATCATGCAATCAGTCATTGACTATGAGCAGATTTGATGTGTGGTTAATTTCAGGTGGAGACAATCGACATTAGGATTATCCTCCATAGTACTTATATGGCTCAGTCAGTACTGCCCAGTTTTAGAGTCCTGAATCTTTTCAGACGATTCACACAGGCTGGTAATGTGAGCTGAACAGCTAGTTGGTTTGGATGGTTCTCCAGTCTTTATTTATATGTCCTTGCATATGTTTCTATTTCCTCTTTAACTGTTGGCATGCCTAGGTGTTCATGTACTTCTGAATTTCTTATAAACCATGGTGCACAGCTGACTTGTTTTAGTATGTAGTTCTGAGCTCTTTGAGTTTTATTTATGTTGGAATCACATGTGGCTCCCCATAATTGTATTCATAAGTCCAAACTGGTTTTATAATTGATTTGTAAATCAATAATTTGTTGTCAACTGAAAGTTTCGAATTCCTACCCAATATCCAGTAGAGACCCAATATCCTGTATTTAAGATTGATCTCATTGCGTTTAGTTTCAATATGTTTAGCCCACGTTAGTCGACGGTCCAAGTGCAGTCCGAGATATTTTACACAGTTACTATATGGCAATTTTCTGCCGCCTAGGTACACAGGGGGACATGTTTCTCTTCTCAGTGTGAATGTGACTTGCACCGATTTGTTGACATTTGCCCTGATTCTCCACTTATCAAACCAATTATTTATTTCAGTAAGACTTTGCTGTAGTATCTCTGATGCCTCTGATGCTTGTTTACTGGAACTTAGTACTACAGTATCATCTGCGTAGGTGGCGATTGTGACCCCAGGAGTTTGCGGTAGATCTGCAGTAAATATGGTGTACAATACTGGTCCAAGTACTGAGCCCTGTGGTACTCCAGCCAGTATATCGTAGAAGCCTGACATGCAATAAGACTCTTTTACTTGGAACATTCTGTTGCCAAGATAAGATTTCAGGATTTGATAAAATGTGTGAGGTAACAGTAATTTAATTTTATAGAGAAGTCCCTTATGCCACACCCTATCAAAGGCTTGCTGCACATCTAGGAACGCAGTAGAGCAATATTTATTTTGCTCAAGGCTGTCACTGATATGTCTGCATACTCTATGTATTTGTTAAATGGTGCCATGCTCTGGTCTGAACCCAAATTGGTGGTCTGGAGTTACAAAGTTCTTGTTCATTGCATGTGAGAGTCGTCACAGAAGAATCTTCTCCAACATCTTTGAGAGTATCGGAAGTAAGCTTATAGGTCTGTATGATGACAATTCGTGTGGAGGTTTCCCTTCTTATGAGGTTTAACTTATGAACCATGATCACTTTCGAGACTTTCCATAACGCTGGAAAGTACCCAACTCTAATAATACAATTAAACAGAGTTTTCAGGTATACTATTGCTTTGTTGGGTAATTCTAGCAGTACCTTCTTATCAATGAGGTCAAACCCTGGTGCTTTTCTGTTCTCCAATTTATTTATTGTTTGCCTTACTTCTCTTGATGTAATTGCTTTTAAAGGTAAGTCCAGTTGGAAATCCTGCTGGAGAATTTTGTCCAAATCTTTTGTATTTGATCCTGGAATGGCCTCATTGGGAACAAATACCTTTGCAAGGTGATTTGCAAATGCGTTTGCCTTTTCTTGTTTGGATCTGGCCCACTTGGTATAATCCAGACGCAGGGGTGGTTTTGGGTTTATTGGTTGGTTCATGCTTTTGCACGCCTTCCAGAGGGAGTAGTCGGTTTTGGCTGTAGCAGTTAATGATTCTAAGTTTGCCTCAATTGTAGCATTTTTTATTTCTTTTATGGTTTCCTTTAAGACTTTGATATAATTATTTAATGCTCTTTTATCCTCGGGATGTCGGCTTGTTTGCCATACTCTGCGTAGTCTTCTCTTTTCTAGGATCATATCTCGAACTTTGTGTGGTACATAGTTTTGTCTTGTGTGTCTGTGGGTAATGTTTTCTGTGCTTGTCCAGCAAGCATTCTGTACTATGGTTGTAAAAGTTGACACTGCATCATCAATTTGATTGACATTCTTCAAAGAAATCTTTACCTGTAAGGAATTCTCAATTAATGCTCGAAATTGCTGCCAATCGTTTTGACTATTATATAATCTTGGTTTTCTATGGCACTCCAAGACATTAGCACTGACAGTCATTATAACGGGTATATGATTTGAAGAGCCATCAAGGCACCCATCAATCTGGTAGAACAGTCGCGAGAGACCTTTCTTTATAAAGAAATCCAGAACATCAGGCAGTTTTTTTGGGTCAGTCGGCCATTGAGTCGGCTCTGATGTAGATATTGTTATTAAATGATTTTTATCAACACTTTTCTTGAGCTCTCTCCCACGTGTGATAGTTAGTCTGGAGCCCCACTGGATGTGTTTGGAGTTCCAGTCTCCTCCAGCTATGAAGCCGGGGCCAAGACTTCTCATGTAAGCTGTAAATTGCTCTTCCCTTATTTTGTGTTTTGGAGGGCAGTAAACAGAAGATATATTAAAGTGGCCATTTCTGTCTTGAATATTTATTGAGGTTGCTTGTATGAACTCTGTTTTAAACTGAGGGAGTTCATAATGTTCTATGGAAGATCTAATTAGAACAGCTGTGCCACCATGTGCAGTCCCATCTGGATGGTTTGTGGTGTATATATTATAGTTTTTAATATGTATTTGACTGTTGGTAGTGAAATGAGTCTCAGAAATAAGTAAAATGTCAAGGTTGTACACTTGTAGCAAAACATTTACTTCATCTTTGTTGTGTGATAGACCATTTGCGTTCCAAATAGCTATTTTAATTGCATTTAGTTCTGTGTTAGCCTATTGACTAGTGTTGTCAAGAGACCCAGCATGGTGCGCATTTGTTGTAAGATGATATCAATTTTGTGCGACTGCTTGATGAATATTTCTTTTATATTGTTGTAGGACGTCTGCTGAATGTTGTCATTTTCAGTTTGTTGAGTAGCACTTTTTTTTGTAGGATTACCCTTCACGACTTCATTATAGTTTTTGTGTTTTTTAGAACTATTGTCGGTCAAGTTTGATGTTTGTTCCATTGCATGTGGGTCTTGCCTTGCGGTAGTATATGATTGCGAGGTGATATTTGTTTGTGATGTAGTTGTTTTCCTATTTGAGAAATTGTGCTTCTGTGTCTTTCTGGCCATTATTTCTTTACATACCTGGCAGCCTTTGTAATTTGAGGGATGTGGGCCAAGACAAAGGGCACATGTTGCTGGGGTGGTTCGATCAACTTTTGGACAGTTTTTAGTTAGGTGTGATTCTGCACATTTCAGACAGCGGTATGGTCTCATGCAATAATTTTTTGTGTGTCCATACTGTTGGCATCTTTGGCACTGTGCTAGTGCAGTCCTTTTTTTGGGGTCTTCTATGGTTACAATTTGGTGGAAAATGTGTTTAATTTGTTTAGCTGCTTTGTTGGTTGGTCCGGGCTGCAGGTTGATAAAAAACGTTGAAGTGGGCTTTTTATCCGGGCCGAATCTAGCATTGATGATTTCACCAACTACTGTGTTCCCTGATTCCTCAAATGCTACTTTGATAATGTCATGAGGGGGTGTGGTGCAAATTTTTCACTACGAGTCTGTAGTTTCTCTCTTCTTTCCTATTGACGGTGTGGCCTATGAGCTTCTCTCTAATCACTGTTATTACATTTTTGTAGGGGTCTACATCTTCGCTCATGATTCGTATTTGATTTTTGTTGACAATTTTATAGTTGAACTTAGGTTTTTGAGCCACTCTTTCTAGGAACTCTGTAAGTTTGCTAACATCCTCCACTCCATATAGTATAATCGGAGGAGGTTTGCTAGGTTTCTTTTCTTTGAGTTGACTAGGTTCTGGATTCTTGTTTTCTACAGTTAAACCAGAAAACATATTTGATGCAGCAACTCTTTCAGGTGACTGTGTGTTTGAAAACTTCCTTTTTTTGGTAGGGTTTCTATTAACTGGTACTCTTTGCCAATCCGGTAATTCAGTAATTGGCTTGTCTGTTACACATTCTGAATTTTGTTTTTCCTTTTCCTCATTGGTATTAATTGAGACACTTCCAACTGATGCACTCCTTAGTCTCATAAAGAGACTTGGGTGGAAGGCTTGCTGCACATATTTACCAGTAGCATTAACTAACACGGGGGCCTGGGTACCCGCCCTCGAGGTGTCTAGACATGATTGCAGGATTTTGCCCCCCCCAGAATACGAGGGGCTGCCTGAGCTTAGCTCAGGGAGGGATTCTCCAGTGACACTGGTACGCTCCTGGGGTAGTTTCTCTTTGAATACTGCTTCCATGATTAAAGGGTTTTGGTATGCTCTTTTAGGGGCTATTTAGGCCTCTAGGCTTGCATTGGCCTCATCCAGACTGACGGTCTAGGTAAATGGTTATACCGCAAACGGTAAACGGTTTTGGTGTGCTCTTTTAGGGGCTATTTAGGTCTCTAGGTTTGCATTGGCCTCATCCAGATTGACTGTGTAGGTAAATGGTTATACCGCAAACGGTAAACGGTTATGGTGTGCTCTTTTAGAGGTTATTTAGGCCTCTAGGCTTGCATTAGCCTCATCCAGATTGACTGTCTAGGTAAATGGTTATACCGCCATTGACTCGGTCGCCATATCCTCGTCTGTTATTTAGCAGGGAGCACCACGACAACTACTGTTGCCGCCGTCGACTTTATACTGACGCGAGCAGGTGAGGTTGACATTTGGGCCGGGATAGTTGTTATTTCCGTTCTCCCCTTACCCCCCATTTTTAGTTAGGTAAGTAGAAAATGTTCTTCTCCAAGTAGTAATATAATCTTAGTTAATTTGTTTTTACATTTTAAGAAAATATCAGGAATATAAAATTATAATTATTAGCTAAATATATAATGTCCTAAGAAAGGGGCTGGTTTATTAAAATGTTTCAACGGAACGTCTGATGCTATATGCCTCGAAACCGTGTAGATAATATTTGACAAAGAAAATAAATCAACAGGAATATTAACCATTCATGTTGAAATACAATAAACGACATAATTATTATGAAGATTTCCGAAATTATCACATGATCAACTTGCAGAATATTAATAATATATTTGTTTAAACATACATTTATTTAAGACAACGTACACACATAAATATTAACAACATTGTAACGTTAAAGTTAATTGAATATGTGCTATCAGTAATCAGGTGTTTATTTTGTTATGCTTATTTAAAAAAATAATTGAAGCCATATAAAAAAAAATATATACTACAATTATTATTTAATCCTAACAGCCCCTACTGAACTTTCGTTACCATTTGCATTTCTTCCCCCGGTGACGCTGTAATAGTCAACAGGGCTAACAGCATAGACAGACAAAAAAAAAGAAAAAAAACACATTTTCGTTTAGTAAGTGCGGACATAATGGTTGTCAAACAACTAATTTCGTATAATGTAACTAAAATGACAAACTGCCATGACGTCACAGCTGATGGTCATTAGAAAAGTCAAAGTTAGCGAATAGCCCTGCTGTGTACTGACTTGTCAATTTAAGTTTTATATTCATTGTGATTATTTTAGTTTGTCTTTAATTACGATTAAATAATGAATAATAATAACGAGATAATAATCGAAAATATAAAAACTATTATATGTTAAATAAAATAGTCTTACTTATAAAAAAATATACGGTAATAAAAAAATATATTACTCTGACTCACAGACGGTTCCCATGACCTTAACTTTTCCATTTTCCATAAACACTCTTTAACATGATTGAGTACTTTAGTAACTTCGTTAACTTTTACGATACAATGGTTTACATATATTGAGTAATATGAACGTTTGTATTATCAATCAGTAAATATATGTATAAAGAATACCCAAAAATATAGTTTTTGAGTTGGGACAGTCTATGATTAGACGTGCGGTTACTTCCCATTGATTAATTTATTTCATTATTACCTACTAATAAATCTTCCTCTAATAAGTCTTCAATATTGTCCTTGATGGTATGTTAATTAGAAGGCACTATGATGTTGCAAGCGATTATGATCACATATCCAGGAGCCCAGCAAGCTCGTTTCTCAGAAATAAAAATTTTACCCCTCTTTAGACAAACAATATATTTTTAAACTACATTTAAGACGTGTACATAATAATTTTAAAGAGACCCTAACTTGTTAAGGAAGGTTCTTTGTATTGAATTATTTCCTTATTCGGATAAAAAAATATGGAAGTTAAGATTATTTTTATTACTTAATGTGTTGAAAAACTTTATCAAATTTTTAATACTCAAGTATTTATAAATTATATTTATAAATACTTGAGTATATCTTAAAATTCTGTCCCAAAAAGAAAATAAATAAGCAAAACTTAGCATACTTAATTCGGTGTGATGTTCCTTCTTTACTTACTTTCACTAAAATTCCCATCACGAACACATCGCTATAAAACGTATTATATCTGAACCGTCATTTCCAAAAAATATCACGGAATTTCCGGATCAAAGTAACCAAAACGCGCTTTCACTTAAATTTTCAAGAGCACTTTCATGAATAATTTACAAACATGAAATTTGCATCTTGCTTTTTCTGTGCAGTCTATTAATTTAATGCTCATGCTTCAGAAATAAAAAAAAAAGAAGTAATCTGTCTAAATGAAATATTATAATGACAAAGATGAAATGTCTCCTACAGGTCTCGAAAATAATAGTCTGGCTTTTAAGTTATTTTGTTTTTTGTTAGAGTAATGAAGTATATAATAATAGGTAAGCAACTTAAATCACAAATAGTGAAAATAGTTGGCAGATAATGTTTTATTCCTTAAAATTTGATTACAATAACTTAAGATATTATTCCGAACGTAATAAATAATCATCGTGTATACTAGGTAATATAAAGCAGCAATGGAGTTTTACTTGGCCCTTCTAGAAACTTTCATTTAATTTTAGTTAATAAGCATTTTCGCTCCACTAATTTATTATATTTAAACCAAGCTCCTTTTGCTTACAGGTATAATACAGTCTTATGATCTAAACGCTCCCCAAAGCTTATATAGATACAAGAAGTGGAAATAATAAAAACCAATGACAAAAAATGTGAATTATAAATGAATTATAAAATAATCATTTAATAATAAACTATAATCTTAAACAACATAAAAACCGTAAATGTAACTCTGATAACTGAGCTGCCGCGTCTAAATTTTAGTTAAAGTTAGACATAGCTAGATATATCAATAGCCTATTTACAAACATATAGGTACTTATTTCCTTTTTTAAAATTCTCCAAACATGACTATTAAAAAAAATAATATGAAACACTTAATTAATACTAATAGGCATATATTTTCATTAATTTTATTAAAATAACCTAAAATACATATCAAATATATTTCAGACTCAATAAGATTAGTCTAAAATCAAATCAAACCCTAATATACTCATGAGACTGCAGAATCGTTTTGTAAATTGGTCTAAATTGACAAAACGATCAATGTTAACCTAATTTTAAACATTTGAGAGACTTAGCTACTGACCTCAGTTTAAAACTTTTTTCGCGTAAAAATGAAGATTTAAAAATATTTGATTCTTGGACCTATGAAAAGTTCAACATCGAAAAAATGAAAATTACACTTGAATGAGTGAATGAATGAACTTAGTTTGCAATTTCTAAATTATCTAAAAGATGGAAGCCGCAACTTTTTTTTTTTCGGTAGATCCGTTGTTATAAATACAAATATGTGATTGGAGCTTATTCAAACGAAGTTATATCTTTCAATTTATCAAAGTAAGATCATGAATACTATTTATTTAATGTTTACTTTCAATACATCTCTTTTGTAGCCGTAAAAAGAATAAATTGAAAGAACTTTTCTATTAACTTTGTTAGACATATATATATTTTATTTTAGTATCATTTGTTATTTTGACCTGAGTAACCATGTTAGGGTCAATGTCAGCTCTGTAGTATTTGCTATACCGTAAGTTCATTACATAAAAACATCATACTCTAAATGTTTGGAGTATGATGTTTTTATGATGATGATGATGTTGTTTCATGTGAACAACACACAAGTTAGAGTATGGAAACGAGATAACCCTGTAGTGTGTAAGGAATTTTGACGTTAGTGTATATATTTGGTATTCCGAAAGGAGGTTTATCGTCTGGAAAGTTCGTCTTTTCGAAACAAGAATGACGTTGTTATAACTATTTAGTTAAATAGTAAACTTACTTCAGTTTTATTCATAAATTGTTTATAGAAAATACAACACAATACACCAAATTTCCTATTTTAAAAAAATATATATCTATAAAGTTTTATATTACTTTTATAACAAGGGTTCCTGTTGTTTTCAATATTTTATTAGATGACAATATGACATATATATTATGTTTATAATATATGTATAAAAAATGACAAAGAATTAATTCGAAAAACAAAAAAAAATAAAACAAGTATAAAAACTTTTGCAGTACTTAGTTTAATTAAAAACAAGAGCTTTGTATTGTTCCATTTTCACATTGATAATTAATTACTTATTTTTAAAATAATCTCAGTAATTAATTAAATGCTCCATAATATGACATCGTTCCGTTGACGAGTTCCATCAATATTTCGTGTGGAGTGGCGTGTAAGAACTAGTTGTTGCCTTCAACTAAAGGTTTATTAATAATGATAATAACCGGAGGAAATAAATTAAATTTCCACAATTTGTTGCCAGGATACAAACTACTAATAACAAATAAATATAATATTGAGAATGTCTTTTTTAAACACCCAAAAAAAATTAGTCTTATTTTGATATCAAATTTATTTAATAATCACATTCAAAACATGACTAATTAGAATAAATAAACTGTTTACTTAAGTGACTAAGGTGTTTCGAAACTTTTACTTGCAAAATCCAAATTATATATGCGTATATAAATATGATAAGGTCACATCACGTCGAGCAAAAATCTTTTTTTTATTTGTCATCACTTCTTTTATATATCGATCACAGTAAATTGTAAAGAACAATTATATATCTTATATAAACTTCCGTCCTATTAATATCTGGGAGACATAAGTTTTGACAACAACTTCCTACGTCGCGCAAGTTTCAAGGCCTAGAGTTGGAAATGCACTTGAAGAATGTTTTGAACTGTTAATTACATTTGTTGATGAACTTTAGTTTCTTCAAAAATATTAATTAAAATAATACATGCATGTAAACGGTCTTTTTAAAATTGTTTGGCCTTAAAATAAATATATATTAAATATAATTAATTTCACGTCATTTTACTGGTCATTGAAACAAAAACTTGAACCTAAGATAAACATGAGCCTGAAATAGAGCGCTTCGGATAATGAATTAATGCAATTCGATGATCCTTATGACAATTTGTATGCGCTAAACTTTGAAAACATCGTTTTATTAAATTTCTGCTTGTTTAGAAACTGCTTATTATTATAAATTAACTAAAAACTATAAACTGATATATAAGTAAAATAAAGTGAATGTAGCAGTAATCGTGTAGCTTATAAATATAATTGATGCATAACGTTTCACTTTTTTCTATAGTTAATCAAATAAAGCTACGTAAGTAAATTACACTTCCGATAACAGATATGCAGGGAGACGAAACACCAGTCAATAATAAATTAGACATTAGTCAACTATAAGCATTATATTATAGAACTAATATACCCTTCATTGATTAATTAAAACCCCTTTACTTTTAATTTATTTACATGACGTATTTTGTAATTTGAAGTAGCTTTTAATTTTCACAATTTTCTTCATTTGATACGAGAAATACTTACAGTAAAAGCTTCCATAATAAGCGTTATTTTATTGCGTAAACAATACCAAGTAAGAACTGACAATGTTTACAATAACATAGGTTCGTTCACGAGTTAATTAATTTGCAATTAGTTATTTAAGTATGAATTACTCATACCTCATGATCAAAATAACTTATGTTGTTGGATAATATGTATGCATAATATTAAATCAATATTTTTTGGTTTTAAACTTCAAAATATATCAAAATACTCGAACTAACAATAATAGTCTACGTTGTTTTATATTTACATACATAATGGAAATACAAATCAAACTTATAAAAACCCATTTCGATTTATCATGTTTTTTTGTTTTTTTTTTATTTTTATTAGTCATCATTTATAGTCAAATAAACAAATCAAGCAAAGATCGGTTGAAAGAATGAGATATACAGAAAAATACGTTACAATAAAAGCGGCTCATGATATAATATCTGCAGAAGTGATCAGTGTTAGTAAATGTTGTGTGTTTGTGTAGATTGGAATAATTTCATACTAAAAACAAAAGAAAAACAAACCAAGACTCATTTGTATTACAATTATTCATATTTCCGACCGGACTCCGTTTCCTGAATCTTAAGCCATCAAGTTAAATGTTTTCTAACACACTGCTTTAACAGTGCCATTTGACATTGTTTTATTGAAGGTCTTAATAATATTATATTATAATACTATTAGTATTCATAACTTTATTTTTATACTCACATATACTCGAATACATTCTCCTTGTCACCTATACATTTTTTTTTTACATTTGTTGTAAGGACGGTTATCAGTTATTGTAATATTTTCTTTTACTTACTTAACTTAATCAACAGTAATTTCATTTAACTACAATTTTTTTAACTGTTGAAACTGTGTTGGCGTATAACTAGATGAGTATATTTATATTTATCTTAGTTCTTATCGCTATTGAAGACTTAAAGACAAATTTTCACTGTCGGTCTTCACCTCTCAAACATGTTTCACCAAACTTCTGAAGTATAACTTTTCTAATGTAGGTACTCTTAACATACTTGTAGCGTAAGAATCATGAACCGACAAACGATTTATGAAACTCCATGTTTTTCCTGATATTTTTTTCCAGAAAAGAAAAGTTTTTCCTGAAAATTTTTGATAAAAATGTACAACAATTAGAATAGATGGAGTTGAATTTTGGAGTTTATATTGAAGAGCTTTCTAAAAACTATTTGTTTTTCGGTACAACTTAATATGCGTACATAAATGTGTCATTGTTATTTTTTTTTTAAATAAACTACCTTCTATGATTTAAAATGATAAACTAATGGAAAGAGAATAGTCGGATCTCTGGTACAATCTAATGTAAGACAATTTGTGAAATAATTACTTTTATTTATGCTTGATTTTATCTTTATGCTACGAAGAACAATCTTTTGTGTAATCTTTGTAGTTATATCACATTATATTATGTGGTAACGCTGGATTCAATGGTTAACTCACCTTCAGTCTTCTGAACAACCTAAAATTATATATTTTTTTATATATTAATTATTTAAGGTATAACAATTACATATTACTTACATCTTTATTATAATAATACCATTAAACACTTATTGGGTTTGACTTCGCATATTTATATTCGAGGTTCATGCATAAACATGCAATAACACATAAAACATGGTCTGTGTGTACTTTAAGCTTTAAGCCACAAATTATTTACAAAAATAAAAGACATAAAACGTAGTATTAAGCAAACGAATACAATAAAAAGACAAACAAATAACATCAAATGCAATCTATGCGGTGGATATAAAGTTAACTCCCATACAGAGATGGCAAAATATTTTAACAATTGTATGTTATCTTATTCATGTGTCTTTAAATATAAAATATAGTAATGATTTTCAAATAACATTTTTTTTATCAAATGTAATAATCAAAATAAAATTTAATGTCGTGACACATCTTTTTCTGTATATCTTAAATAACATAATTTTTTGCTAACCTATTTAAAAATAAAGGCACATAGCACATTATTAATTAGTAACCGAAACTTTTATATATTATTTCAGTTAAAAAAATATAAACTCATTGATAAAGCTTGTGATTTATGTGGACAATATGTCGAGCAACTACTAGCTATAAATTTGCTCAACGTGACATAGCTAAAAGAGAATGAAGAACTCTATCACGTTCCTAGCACTTTCCAATTCTAATAACAATTCTTTATACCCATGCATATAAAAGCTTTGACTATATAATTCGTGCATTTATGTACCTATTTGTTGATGTTGTACCTTTCCTATTTTCGAAATATTCGTTAAAATTAGACTTTTCTTATTTTAAAACTGGACTTATGGCCAAATAATCTTAAATCCAAAATACTATAAATAAAAGTCATTATTAAGATGAAGTTATTTTCACTTCCAATAACTGATATCGGAATTGGTGTGAACTTAAAAAAATACCAGTAACCTCAAATAGCGTCAATAGCGATTATAAAAGATATGCGATTGTCATATGACATGAATAAACGAGATATACAAATATGCGAGATTTACGTTGCGCGTAATTTTTACTTTAATTATTCTACAGTAGCTAGGTTTAATATTAACTTTCAAGGTTGCTCGATCTCCCTTCCATAATAAGTTTTGTAAGAGAGACCCTAGGGTCATAAATAATGTCTTTGTCTTTTTATGAAAAAATATTAAACAATTGAAACTCTGACTAGACTGTACATAATATCAGATTATATATATATGTTATATCAGTCCGTGATCGTGGCATACAAATTATTAAATAAAATAAAATCTCTTAAATTTCGTTGCTTTTCAAACTGTCATACATTCTACAACGACTAAACTAAATTCATTTAACTTGTAAGCGACTAAACTAGTACCGCGACCACAATTACTCATTAATCGCATACCAACTCATTACCCTGTGTCTTAACAGATATATATAATGTATACATACATAATAATACCAGGACAAATTAGACAAATTGATCTAACCCCTAAGTAAGCAAATTATTTGCTTGTGTTAAGGGTGTTAGACAACGATACAAATAGATAGAAATGCACATTAGAAATACTGAGAATATATTTAATTAACGACCAAACCCAGAAATAGAGACGTCTATGCTCGACACATATATACCTGTCCCTGTCGGGAATCGAACCCGAGCCCCAATGCGTCGTTATACGCTATAGGCGCTAACCACTCAACCCACAGGACGATTTTTAGTTTATAGTTATTTTGTTAAACAGTTACCATTAATTTTATACAAAATAAGAATAAAGAAAATTATTTAATCCAATCGTTAGTGCTTGTTATACACCCAGAGTACATCATTCGCATGATTGCCCATACACGGTAAAACTATTTCTGATTAGTAGTTAAGTTTCTGGAAGCGATTGAATAATTAGACTTCATTATACCTATGAGCAGAAGTGCATTCTCTAATATAATTAACTAGCTTTCCGCCCGCGGCTTCGCCCACGTGTAATTCGGTTATATATAGCGTTTTTTAATGATCTCGACAGGGCTTTTTCTTCCACAGGCTGAAATCTTGTTACAACTGGAATTAAATATAGCCTGTGTTACTCAGGGATGATGTAGCTTTCTAATGGTGAATGTTTGAAATCGATTCAGTAGTTTCGGAGTTTATCGATTACATGTGTAAACAAACAAACATATAAAAAAATAGATTGTTCCTCTTTATAATATTAGTATACATACAAATCTATATAGAAAAAGTAAAGTGAGACAAAATCATCGTCTCAAAAGAAAAAAAAAACAGGATTTATAGGACGAAGAGGCCTTACAGGATTTCCTTGTAAACAATATTTTTAGTTTTTTTATTATTTACCAGGATGAACAGGTTAGAGGGAGAGCTGACACGCGAGCAAGCAACATACAGTTGTCCATGAGAGAAACAATCTTCTCTTAAATCAACACCAGCGACTTTAAAAGTTTGCCCTTGAGACTTATTTATCGTCATCGCAAAGCAAACTTTTAGAGGAAATTGAAGGCGCTTAAATTCAAATGGAAGGTCATTGGGCATTAGAGGAATGCGCGGGACGAATACCGTTTCTCCTCGGGCACATCCTGTCAAAATAACGGCCTCAACTAAATATTTATGTAAGGCTTTGACTTGCAACCTGGTGCCGTTACACAATTTCGGTGGTTTCAGATTACGTAGCAACATTACCGGTGTACCTTTTCGCAGTGCAAGCCTATGGTATGGAAGACCAGCTGGTTTAAGTGAATTTAAGAATTCGACCGGATAATTTGTAGCGTCGTCTGCATGGCATGGTGTGTCTATGGATTTATAAATCTTTTCTTCTCCGTCGAATGACTTTAAAAGTATGTCGTTAATAAATGCAGCTTGTTCGTTCTTCGGAGTCAAAATAGCTCGTTCGCAAAACCATTCTATAGGCTTGTCTTGTATGTCGGAAATACCTGGATAAATGTGTTGTATTAGCTCCTCGATGGTATATACTAATGTACACATATCTTCAGGGATGTCAAATATACCATCCCTGGTAGGATGTTCACCATTTCCTATTTTTAGAAGACTGGTTGAAAATATACCAGCCGTCGAATCACTCCCCAGATAGGCTCTCATGTTTTTAGTTAACGTTATACTTTTTACGGAGGACCACAAAATCGATCTTTTAAGGCATGCTTGTACTTCATCAGCACGAGTTCCCTTGGGTACCACCGGTAAGGTTTGTCTAAAATCTCCAGCAAACAGCACGGTTACGCCACCCATTAAATTTTTATTACCCCGAATATCTTGTAAAGATCTGTTCAAAGCCTCAATTCCTCTTTTGTGTGCCATGGTGATTTCATCCCAGATAATAATTTTTGTATTTTTTAATACTTCAGCTAGGTGACTTTGTTTTGAAATACTGCATAAGGGTGTTTCTACGCGAGTCAAGTCGAGTGGTAACTTAAAACATGCATGCGCAGTTCGACCACCTTCCAGCAATGTGGCCGCGATCCCTGATGAGGCGACAGCCAAAGCAATATGTTTTGAGCTTCTAATTTTAGCTAAAATTAAGTTTATTAAGTAGGTTTTTCCTGTGCCACCTGGCGCGTCTAGAAAGAAAAGTTGTCCTGAATTTGTGTTAACACTATGCATAATTTTATCGTATGCTTCCGTTTGTTCTATTGTTAAAGTATTTTTATGGTCCTTGACGAATCTCTCTAGAAAATCTGTATTGTAATTAGTCTCTCTTAATAACATAATGTTCCCTAAATCGAGTGGCCTGGTTGGTTGTGGCAACCCATATTCCTTAAGTGAACGCCCACCTAATGAAAGAACGGCTTCCTCAAGAACTTGCAGGCATTTGTTGTATACTTCACTACAAATGTTATCAACATCCTCTATGTTTCTGTGGACTTGATGTTTATAATCTTCCGATAAAATATCTTTAAATTTATCCCAAAGTCCTAATGGATCTGACACTTGACAAAACACTAATAATATTACAAACAAATCCCGAATTCTAGAGGGAGATTCAGAAAGTGCAGCATCTTGTAAGGTAGCATACCAGTGCTGGTCGTCTTCAAGCAAACCCAAAGCTTTGCAAGCAGATTGAAAAGTGGGATGTACTTCACCGTTAACCTTCTTAGAGCCTCAAATGAAGTTGGCCCTTTTACTTCATGCAGAAGCATACGTAAATAGAAACACTCCGCATTATTGGGATGCACAGTATACACTCGGCCCAACGCGTTTTCTTTTTTTATATCTGGCCAGTCCTGTACGTCAGCTCCTCTTTTTCTTCTTTCAAAGTGACTATTTTTATGCCAAGTATAATACGATGGTACATCTGAATAAATCAAAGTTTTCGCAAAAATATCTACTTGACAAAGTTAAACTTTGTCAAGTAGATATTTTTGCGAAAACTTTGATTAAGATTTGATTTGATTTGAAGAAGGCTAGAAGCGTAGTATTTGGTGGATTATTTAATCTTTCGATAATATTTTCTTGGTTAAAGTATATTCTCTGTCCGTTCTCTAAGTGTACTGCAAGATGAATAACTGGAGGAAAATGTTCATGAATCGGAAAGCCAAAAATCCGCCAAACAGCCTCCGAACTACTTATATATCTACCATTTTCGTAAGTAGTCACCTCGTCATTTTTATTTTCAAGGGCGAAAGTAGCCTGATCCGTCCCTTTATTCACATATTTGCATACATATTTAATAGAGTTTACTGAATTACAGTACTCGACGTTAATATGAGCACCAAAACTTCTTGAAAGTACAGCATTGTAAGGAACAACCCATCGATTATCTAAACATACTCCTTTAATGTCAACAGTAAAGCCACCATCTTCTGGAGAACGACGCCTGTATTGTGGGTAACCGTCTTCGCCAGTTTGAGTTTCTTTAATGAGTTGTTTCGGAAATCTTTTACTGCAACTGTTTTGTTTCATGCAAGGTGACTTGAAATTAAAACTTCCACATGGACCATGCATCATGTTAGATTTAACGATTTCATACAGTTTTGGGTCTGTTTCTGGATCTGGTATTTCGGCACTAATAACTTTATCAATGAGATCTGTCGTTATGCTATTTTTAAGCCAGAGTAGTATGTGAATGTGTGGAAGGCCACGCTTTTGCCATTCGACTGAGTACATAAAACAGCATACTTCACCGAATATTTTACGTTTCGTCAGTAAGTCCATGATTTTTCTAACTTTTAAACGGAACACTCTAGCGATTAAGTCATGACGGTCGTGGGAATTTTGACCGGTAACAAATGTTTTGTAATGTCTTCCCATTGTGGGTTACATGTAAATGTTATAAAAAGATCCGGTCGTCCAAAACGGCGAACGTAGGTCATGGCATCTTGGGTTCGCTCATGCATGTATCGAGGTCCACCTGTAAAAGAAGAAGGCAAAACTACCATTTGACCAAGATCATTAGGGTCTGCGTCTTGCCTACCTACGGCATCCTTTAAATGGATATAATTTTCTGCTCTTAGTTTAGACTGATTATGACGTATATAATTGAGTCTTTCGGTCTCAATCTTAGCATATACGTCAACCAAAAATTGACTGAAGAGGGAGCGATAGTAAAGGAGATGATTGATTTGACCGTCTCTGGAAATTATTCGGTAAGAATAGAAATCTGCGGCAGAAATTGTCTTTTTAAGACCCATTTTAGTTTTCGGATCGATCTGGGGTAAATGAATAGAGTAACCATCCTCACCACGACAAAAAAGCAAAGGATATTGCAAAGCGTCGTAAGATCTATGGATTTCGCTGATTCGATGCAAACCACTACTATGGCTTTCTAAGACAATGTCACGCTTTTCAAATTCTTGCCCAACAATGACTAACGCTACTTCATTTGTCGTAGGTGCATAATAACGACCTAAATTACCATCTATTGGTTTTTTTTCGGCGTTAATAACAACTTTAAATGTTTCACAAATAGCTGGAACCTTTTCGATAGCTGTTTTTAAGTCTTTTATGTATGGATTTACATCATGAAGCATTTTTTGAAGCACTTTCACTAAATTTTTCTTTACACCTGGAAAATTTGAACATTTCAAGTTTGCTTCCCTTTCGTCCTCTCCTACAAAATAAATTTGCAAAAATCGAGCATTCTGTTGATCCATAGGCAGTAAACTTCCAATCAGATGATAAACCTGGCCTTGTACCTTAAATGTCGGCATGAATCCATCTTCTGAGACCAGTTTTGCTCCAAATGAGGTCATTTGAAAACACCCATTATATTTTCGGATGTTACTCATAAAATGATTGTGATCAGGATGAAAATCCATAATTATTAAGCTATAAAGTGGCTCTGGAGGTAGTTCAAAGGCCTCAAGCAAAACCTTCCCTCCACTGCAACACATTCCAACAGTTTCTTCTTTCCACTTTAAAACATTGCACCACTGGCATTTATGATCCATAGTTCCTATACATACATCTTTATCTGCTTCGTATGACCACTCAGGATTATACGCCAGTCCCGACAGTAATTTTGTATGCCATGTTTTTGCTTTAATATTTTTACGATATTGAGACTGAATATTTCTTCGTTCCTCCAAGTGTGTATGTTGATAATTTGCAACTTCCTGTCGATGTTCGTCAGGATGTGAAGTTCGATAAGCAGCTTGTGCTTTCCTGTGTATTTCGGGGTGTGAAGATTGGTAATCAGCTTGTGCTTTCCTATGAACTTGGGGGTAGTTTCGTTGATACACTGTAACCGCTTGCCGATGTGCTGCAGGGTTACTTCGAACTAACTTTTTTTGCTGATTTTTCCGAGTTTTATTCGTGTATCGAGCCCTACGTTTTTTGTTCACTTTTTTTATTTGTTTAGGCATTGGTTCATCGTGTTTTAATTCAGACTCAGACTCAGTCTCGGACTCACTGTTCGAAAATATGATTTCGGGAATGGGTGAAGGCGTTTCTAACCTTCGTTGAGTAATTTTTTTTGCGACCTTTGTTGCCGAAAACGATGAAACTGGAACATAAACGTCAAAATGACCACCAGAAAGCCCGCCAGTAAAGCGAAGACGTTTTACAGGAAGACCTTCAACTCCAGTTTTCACATAAAACTGGCCATCACGAAATACTTCGAAAACATATTCATATATTCGCCCAGCAGCTTCTAATTCGCACAAACTTCCATATGTAGTGGTTTTCATCATGTCGTTGTAATATTCATTTGGCGTTGAATAATTATCTCCAAGTGCAGTACACGACATAATCGAAAATTCCGTCCAGTTTTCAATAACAAAGCCGATTATGCGTTCACGTACATCCCTAGCCCTGTCTTGAGTTCCGAACATCAAAAAAGATAAAGCTCTAAATAAACAGGCTCCATCTTTTTCTATATCTACCACAGCATGAGGAATATAATTCCCATTAACAAACAAAATTTCTTGAACCATTTTAATTAGAAATTTTTTAACTAAAACTATATCTATGGAAATTAACTAAGACTAATAAAGTAACAAACAAATGAATAAAAAATGAAGAATATATTAAAAAATCAACTCACACTATAAAACTTATCCAACACTAACTAAATATACTATCAAAAATATCAAATCTAATCAACAAATCAAAAATTAACTGAAATAGAGAGTAAAATAAGTTAAATAAGTCAAGTTAAAAGTTAATGAATTAAACGTTAAATATTTGTAGTGTGTAATATGTAGTTTCGCGTATGTCCGCTAGGGGCGCTGCTAAAATTACACGATAAATTAAAATATTTTACGCTACCTAGCTAAATGACGGTAACGAAACCATAGCGCGATCTATCTCGATGCCAACGCCATCTATCGAGCATCGAGACAACTCGTGATAGTTAATAGAAAATAAAATTCGGGTGTTTTATTTATGCATACCGATTACGCCGAGATTTATGGATCGATTTACGTGATTCTTTTTTTGTTCGGTAGAGTATACTTTCAAGTTGGTCCCGTTGTTACCTAGTCAGGATCTGATGATGGTATTCCAGGGAAATCAAGGGCAAACCTCAAATTTACAGGCAATTACGTTTTTGACAATTTCATAGATCTGTTTAAGTATTTGCGTCTGATAGTCATCATCCCATGTGAATGAGCTGATGATGGAAGGTACAACTCCTCAACGGTTAGGAGTTGAAAGAAAATTGTGACTTTTACTGACTAAAACCCACCTCGTTCCTTCAGTTGCCCTTTGCGTTCCGGGGCCACGGTATCTCGTTAGAACTTTCCCGCAGCCCCGGCTCAGTTTATCCCGTTTCCCCCCCTTGGGGGTTGACATTTCAAAAATCCCTTCTTAGTGCTCACTTATGTTACTAAAGGAACCTCTGTTCAAAATCTCAGACTCCTATACCGAGCGGTTTCGGCTGTGCGTTAATAAATCAGTCACCCAATCGCACCCCCTAAATCACGATTGGAGGGTAGTTTGAAAAAACTTATAATGTCAAACATATTTACTTGCCTATGTACGTGTTCATGCCAAGTTTCAAGTTTATAAACCCAAGGAATAAGATTTTTCATACAAACGTTTTTACCCCTTTTCCCCCCCTTGGGGGTTGAATTTCCAAAAATCCTTTCTTAGTGCTCCCCTACATATCCCAAGGAACCTACATTCCAAATTTTAGCTGTCTACGACCAGTAGTTTCGACTGTGCGTTGTCTGTCAGTCAGTCACTCAGTAACGGAAGAGTTTTATATATATAGATTAGTTCGGTCAGACGTATAGAGTACAAGGAAAGCTAATTACAGTTAAACTAATTAACATGTTCATTTGGCAAAACGCAGTAGAACTTTCTGGAAGCGCCAAACTAAATGTCAACGATGATCTATATTATGTTATCTTATTCGAAATTTAAATCAAGTGATCAATCTTTCAAGAATTACCACTCATATTTACCGTGAGTTATAATTATTATACCTTTACTACTTTTACTTCATCTTATTCAGCTTGAATATTATTGTAAAGAAAATAATTACATTTAATAAAATTGAAAAGCCAATAATTTTTTTTACTACTTTATTTAGTTGTTTTATTAGTAATTCGATTTTTATCATTTATTCAACAGCAACAGATTATTCAGTTGATTTATATGACTTATTTGATTTTTATAATTTTTAAGAACAGTAATTTTATGGTCTTCATCGGAACTCAATCAAATAAAGTTTAAATAGTGGTTCTTAACTGGAAAGGTCAATGTTAATATTAATCCTCAAAAGGCAAGATGCATTTCTCTTTTTTGTAATTTATTTCTTTATCATTAATCTATCATTTACCTTGTACTTGTTTATGAATTGCAACGTGTTGGGATATGGGAAAAACTTTAAAAGTGATTATAAAATATTAAATTATTAATTGTAATAATTCAATAATAAAATCTTTATCAATGACTTTGGACTTACTGATTTACTAAATTTTATAAATATTGCTATTACAATTTAAGACAAAAAATCTATGTTTCACAATTAAAAAGCAAAGAAAGGTTTTAAATTTATTCGAGGCCAAATTTTTATAAAAAATAGAGACAAATTTAGGCGAAGGAATTTTTTATGGTTTTAACTGACGAAATACAAAGATTATTACGAATATAGTTCTGTAAAAATAATTTCATATATTTTTGTTTTAACAAACAATTTATAGCAAAAGAATTATTAAAAAATAAAGAACTAATGTTTTGATTGCTTCTTTCGCTGTTTAGCGAAAATAATAATAGTTATTTTTCAGAAATATTATATTAAAATAAATTATATTAATATATAAAAATGTGTTTATACAGGGTTATTTTTAATAACTTGAGCACCTTTTGCAGGCAGCCTCTCTACATCAATCCCAACAACATTTGTTCTACGACTTTTAAAAAAATCTTGATAAATAACTCAGAATAAACGAAACAAAAAAATTTTTGCTCCCTCGATTATTTATTACTCTGTATTTTGTAAGCAGTCTAAAGTATAGGTCGCGGCAATCTAGCGCTGCACGAAATTTGTAACGTACCACGCCCCTAATACTATTATTACTTTTTTTTGTTTTATTTCGAATAATATAGTAATAATATTGTGTCTAAGATAGTTTTATTATTTTCAATTAAACAATTTTGTACCCGAATGTACAATACCAACTATAACTTCCCCGCGCTTTTTTCTTAGCCGGTCAAATTGAAATTAAATTTACTAGGAAATTAATAACATCTTACAATTTATTCAGATTGTTACATTTCACCTCAATTTATGAATTTAAAGAAGTAAGTTTGCTAAGACCAAAGAACGTCGCGATACCTACCTACTACCAAATTACCTTTTAAATTAAAATCTCGCGTATGCCGTTGGACATCACGCACATACCGTTCAAAGTAGTCCCCTTCGCATCCAACACAAAGACCACACCTAAAAATTAACTATTCACCAACCACCACCGGAATATTCAATAGCAGGCTTTGCGCACATAGTCGAAAATAATAATGTCAAATTACAATAATTTTGGAGAATTAGTGTTACCATTAATTAAAAAACATCACTGTAAAGTATTAAATTACAATATTTAAAATAGCTCCATATTTGGATCTCGAACAAAAACTTCATTCAAAGTTTTATCACCATGGACTGAGCATGGTGTTATAACTTAGAAAAAATAAGCTCAAATATTAAACTTATAATTTAAATAAACTTCCTATTATTCCTCCTGGTGTTTCTTAATATTTTATTTTGTCGGATATCTGAATGAAGTTTATTGTTGGGATCACAAGATGGAGCCATTTTAAATACTGTTACTATTTTTACGGTGATGTTGTTAATTAATGGTAACACCAACAATTGGTGTCAGTACCATGTGTCCAAACTTCAAAGTTATTGTAATTTTTAATTTGATATTATTATCTTTGTTATTTGATAATTGATATTTCATTTGTCTCGTGAGATTTATGGTGATGAAAGTGTGTAGTATTACTGATATTTTATATTAACTACCTGGATTGTTTCTGTATACCGACGCTTCTATTTGTGATTGACTGCAATTTCTAGGAACTTCGTAAAGATATTCGTAAGTAACTTATTGTTTTACTGTCATGATATAAATATTAACAAACGAGATAAAATGATATGTATAAAGTAAGTAAAAGAGAAGTTATTGTTTTGTAAAAATAATATTTATTTGGTTTCTTATCGAATTCTCAAAGAAAATACGCTATATTAAATACTATTCAAAATAATTTTGGGATCAAACTAGTTGCATACATTTTAAAGTATTCTTAAATTACTACAGTGATAGTTTAGTTATGTTTTTAGTGAATATAAATAAATATAAATGTAATCAAGTATTACAAATTTTCTAAACATAGAAAAGTAGTTTTTATTACTAGGTGGGAAACTTTTTAATAATAACGTAAATATTTGATCAGAAAAAGTTACAATGCCTTTATTTAATAAACCAAATAAAAATATTGGGACATTCAACTTGTGGACAACGTCTATTGGAGATTTTGTTTTTTCATTAGATTCTTAAACAGTTAGACAATATTTCAATTAATTTATTCCTTTTTAATAGGTGTAAATATTGTAATTAGATAATAAATGCTTATTTCGTAAAAGTGATATTATACAAAAATATGTATTTCGACTATTGTAGAAAATATTTTAATAAATAAAAGTGGAAAACGATGCAATTTTTTATTACACCTTAGAAAATGAACAAGTTCTAAGTTCTAACGTGCATAGCCGCCGCTGCGTCACCCCGCCACCCCGCGCCCCGATGCACGTGGCCTTGGCACATATTTGGACAAGTTGCGTGGCCTCTCCTT
Organism: Napeogenes sylphis; assembly: GCA_959347405.1. Classification (NCBI taxonomy): domain Eukaryota; kingdom Metazoa; phylum Arthropoda; class Insecta; order Lepidoptera; family Nymphalidae; genus Napeogenes; species Napeogenes sylphis. The sequence continues at coordinate 18,511,782 of OY365788.1, read as the reverse complement.
GCTCAAGTTTAATGCACGTTTAGAGGCAATAAATAAATTTTGTATGGGAAAAACTAAATTTTTAAAACTATTAATTTTAAAAAGTCGTAGAACAAATGTTGTTAGGATTGATGTAGAGGGGCTGCCTGCAAAAGGTGCTCAACTAATTACAAATAACCCTGTATACATATATTATATTAATGTATATAAATATATTCAACGCTTAAATGAAAATTTGCCTTAAAAGTTTGCCTTAAACGAGAATACTAGACTATTTATGCTTATGCTTACGCTTACGCTTACGCTTACGCTTACGCTTACGCTTACGCTTACGCTTACGCTATATATTATTGTATAGTTCGTTATTTGCCTTGGTAACTTACTTGAATTTTGCATTCTTTCTTTTTTTAGCGGTCCCCCGACGCAACGATTTCAATAAGTACGTTATAATATTATTTTTATTCTTTTTAGAGGTCTTTTTGTATCAGGGGTTTTTAAATTTTTTTAGTTTAGTTTCTGGAAGCGTTTGAATAATCAGACTTCGTTATACCTATGAGCAGAAGTGCATTCTCTAATATAATTAATTAGTTCGGTCGGACGTATAGAGTGCCAGGAAAGCTAATTACAGTTAAACTAATTAACTTGTTTATTTGGCAAAATGCAGTAGAACTTTCTGGAAGAGCCAAACTAAATGTCAACGATGATCTATATTATGTGATTTTATTCGAAATTTAAATCAAGTGATCAAACTTTCAAGTAGTACCACTCATATTTACCGTGAGTTATAATTATTATACCTTTACTACTTTTACTTCATCTTATTCAGCTTGAATATTATTGTAAATAAAATAATCACATTTAATAAAATTGAAAAGTCATTAATTTTTTTTACTACTTTATTCAGTTGTTTTATGAGTAATTCGATTTTTATCATTTTTTCAACAGCAAGAGATTATTCAGTTGATTTATATGACTTATTTGATTTTTATAATTTTTAAGAACAGTAATTTTATGGTCTTCATCAGAACTCAATCAAATAAAGTTTAAATAGTGGTTCTTAACTGGAAAGATCAATGTTAATATTAATCCTCAAAAGGCAAGATGCATTTCTCCTTTTTGTAATTTATTTCTTTATCATTTATCTATCATTTACCTTGTACTAGTTTATGAATTGCAACGTGTTGGGATATGGGAAAAACTTTAAAAGTGATTATAAAATATTAAATTATTAATCTTCATTGTAATAATTCAATAATAAAATCTTTATCAATGACTTTGGACTTACTGATTTACTAAATTTTATAAATATTGCTATTACAATTTAAGACAAAAAATCTATGTTTCACAATTAAAAAGCAAAGAAAGGTTTTAAATTTATTCGAGGCCAAATTTTTATAAAAAATAGAGACAAATTTAGGCGAAGGAATTTTTTATGGTTTTAACCGACGAAATACAAAGATTATTACGAATATAGTTCTGTAAAAATAATTTCATATATTTTTGTTTTAACAAACAATTTATAGCAAAAGAATTATTAAAAAATAAAGAAATAATGTTTTGATTGCTTGTTACGCTGTTTAGCGAAAATAATAATAGTTCTTCTTCATAAATAAGTGTATATATATATATATATATATATATATATATATAAAATATTAATATATATAAATATATTCAACGTCAAAATGAAAATTTGCCTTAAAAGTTTTCCTTAAACGAGAATACTAGACTATTCATGCTTACGCTTACGCTTACGCTTACGCTTATATTTTTGCCGTCTTAAATTCAAGTATTAGGTAAAAAAAAAGAAATTGGCTTTAATTTTAAGATATTTAAATTGTTATAGGAACTAAATTGAAAAAATTGACTTAAAGAATTAATATTGTGTAGTTCGTTATTTCCCTTGGTAACTTACTTGAATTTTGCATTCTTTCTTTTTTTAGCGGTCCCCCGACGCAACGACTTCAATAAGTACGTAATACTATTATTTTTATTCTTTTTAGAGGTCTTTTTGTATCAGAGGTTTTTTAAATTTTGTAGTTTAGTTTCTGGAAGCGTTTGAATAATTAGACTTCATTATACCTATGTAATTAATAAGTTCGGTCGGACGTATAGAGTACAAGAAAAGCTAATTATGTGATTTTATTCGAAATTTTAATCAAGTGATCAAACTTTCAAGTAGTACCACTCATATTTACCGTGAGTTATAATTATTATACCTTTACTACTTTTACTTCATCTTATTCAGCTTGAATATTATTGTAAATAAAATAATCACATTTAATAAAATTGAAAAGTCATTAATTTTTTTTACTACTTTATTCAGTTGTTTTATGAGTAATTCGATTTTTATCATTTATTCAACAGCAACAGATTATTCAGTTGATTTATATGACTTATTTGATTTTTATAATTTTTAAGAACAGTAATTTTATGGTCTTCATCAGAACTCAATCAAATAAAGTTTAAATAGTGGTTCTTAACTGGAAAGATCAATGTTAATATTAATCCTCAAAAGGCAAGATGCATTTCTCCTTTTTGTAATTTATTTCTTTATCATTTATCTATCATTTACCTTGTACTAGTTTATGAATTGCAACGTGTTGGGATATGGGAAAAACTTTAAAAGTGATTATAAAATATTAAATTATTAATTGTAATAATTCAATAATAAAATCTTTATCAATGACTTTGGACTTACTGATTTACTAAATTTTATAAATATTGCTATTACAATTTAAGACAAAAAATCTATGTTTCACAATGAAAAAGCAAAGAAAGGTTCTAAATTAATTCGAGGCCAAATTTTTTATATAAAATATTAGAGCTCTCTTACCGCAAAGAATCGCCAACGACAGTCGTTCTATTCTTTAAAGCACTTTATGACACTGTTCACAAATACACTAAACTGTTTACCTTTTAAACACTTAATTATCACTGTTATTCAACTTAGTTTTCTCGATCTCACACTCAGCGGCTTATTATAACTGATACACTTTTATCACAATAATACCACCCCACAACTTGTACTCCCAATTTCACACAATGCCTTCTCTTAACCGAGCTGCGATTTATATACTTCTTATTCTTAGTCAAATCAGTATTCAATATTACATTTATTTTATCAATTAAACTTCTATACAGAGATTCAATTGTTTTAGTCAAATCAACAACTTATATCTTCGTTTTTAGTCAAAACCAAACTACTACATGTATAAAAGCTAACAAAAATAGAGACAAATTTAGGCGAAGGATTTTTTTATGGTTTTTACTTATTTCTGAAGAATAATTATCATGATTTTCGCAAAACAGCGAAACAATCAATCAAAACATTATTTCTTTATTTTTTAATAATTCTTTTGCTATAAATTGTTTGTTAAAACCAAAATATATTAAATTATTTGTACAGAACTATATTCGTAAGAAATTCGTATTTCGTTAGAACTAAATGTTTTTAAAACTGTTCAAACAAAACAGAACTTAATTAAAATTAAGTCTTTTATACAATGCACTTAGTTCGGAGCTAAATTATTGAGAACAGAAAATACTTTGGGGCCTAAGAATCTTGGTACTTCCTCTCTCAAATGTAATTTAAGAAAATTTGTGATACAATTATTTTCATTGCTATAGTCTTTTCGTGCTAATGAACAAAAATTTATTATTTTATTTAAAATAGGTACACTGCAATGTCATAAACTGTTGTATTTTATTGTAATGTAGTAAATTCTTCTGTAGTTAAGTGTAATTTTTTAATTTTTAATTAACCGCCCCGTTGATCGATTAGTTAGCGCAGACGCCTAACGTGTCTCGGCGCAATAGGGCTCGGGTTCGCTTCCCGGCAGAGAGAGGCATTTATGTGATGAGCATAGATGTCTGTGTTTCTGGGTTTGGTCGTTTATTAAATATATTCTCAGTATTTATATGTGTATTTCTATGTATTAGTATCGTTGTCTAACACTCTTAACACAAGCCAATAATTTGCTTACTTAGGGGTTAGACCAATGTGTGTAATTTGTCCTAATAAAAAAAAAGTAAAAAAAAAAATAAAATTAATAAATTATAACTTTCAAAATTTTATTTCGTTTAAATTTAGAATATTTATTGTTTTGTCGTCAAAATCACTACACACGACGCGTGTCGTCACAATTCATAGGGCGTACTTCATTTATTTAACATTCGTATTTGTATTGAAAGAGAATTTATTACTAATTACAGCGATTACTAAATCTCGATTAAATAGAGACATTGGAATGATTTAAGGCTATAAAATTACAGAAAAAGTATAGATAATATATATCAGATCTGTGTTCTGAGCTAATCTTATCTAGCTCTAAAACAGTAACCACTTGTATATAATGTTTCCCAACTTTACCATACACATTTAAAGAACAAAATTGACAAATTTAAGTAAATATTTATTTGCTTTATCCAATATAAAATCGGTAATAGTGTTTGTGCACTTACTTTCTCATTCTGTAGAGGAGTTGAAAAAATGAAGCATTAAGCTTACCTACGTTAATACTTCTAGTATCACAATTAATTAGTTTTTCTCCTCATTTACAGTCAATTACCATGAACATCTTTATTTAAAAGCAAGGCTTTTGATGGACTTTATGGACTTGCTATACTTTATGGACTTGCTATTAAAATACATTGATTATCTGAAATAGAAGAAGTAAGAATGAAAAGAAATACGAGTTTTGGCTGAGAAATGGAGCATTGGGGTCCTGATCTTTACAAGGTCTGTTTTGCTATACGTAGAACGAACAACAACTCGAAACAGCAGAAACCATGATGAAGAATAATTTTATTTGTGATATAGTGACGATCCAACATGTTAAGAAGCCTAAAGTTATTATTTTAAAGTGGATTGTGTACATTTGTCTGTTTTTATGGTACTTATGTGTCTTCTATGAGAATATTATACGTCAGAAACAGTCGATTCACTTCTTACGTTTTAATTAATTAATATTAATGAAAATTATGACGTTTATCTGTTACGCGCCATCTTTATTTCTAAGTCACATTTAAAAGAAAATGTGAATTATATTTACATGTCATAAAGAAGTTTCACTTCTTACATGTGTACACAAATACACACACACATATTTAATAAAGGCTAAAGTTTTCGTTTTTTCAGTTTTATTAATATCATAAACGAGGAAAGGCCAATTTAGACGTAATTTAAATAAACTTCCGATTATTCCTCCTGGTGTTTCTTAATATTTTATTTTGTCGGATATCAGAATGAAGTTTATAGTTGGGATCACAAGATGGAGCCATTTTAAATACTGTTACTATTTTACGGTGATGTTTTTAATTAATGGTAACACCAACAGTTGGTGTCAATACCAACCAAATGTCAAGTAATTTGTAATTTGATATTATTATCTTTGTTATTTGATAATTGATATTTTATTTGTCTCTTGAGATTTATGGTGATGAAAGTGTGTAGTATTACTGATATTTTATATTAACTACCTGGATTGTTTCTGTATACCGACGTTTCTATTTGTGACTGACTGCAATTTCTAGGAACTTCGTAAAGAAATTCGTAAGTAACTTATTGTTTTATTGTTATGATATAAATATTAACAAACGAGATAATATGATATGTATAAAGTAAGTTAAAGAGAAGTTATTGTTTTGTAAAAATAATATTTATTTGGTTTCGTTACAGTGCCCTTATTTAATAAACCAAAAAAAAATATTGAGACATTCAACTTGTGGACAACTTCTATTGGAGATTTTGTTTTTTCATTAGATTTTTAAACAGTTAGACAATATGTGTTTCGACTATTTTAGAAAATATTTTAATAAATAAAAGTGGAAAACGATGCTATTTTTTATTACACCTTAGAAAATGATCAAGTTCTAACGTGCATAGCCGCCGCTGCGTCACCCCGCCACCCCGCGCCCCGATGCACGTGGTCTTGGCACATATTTTGACAAGTTGCGTGGCCTCTCTTCGCTCAAGTTTAATCCACGTTCAGAGGCAATAAATAAATTTTGTATGGGAAAAACTAAATTTTTAAAACTATTAATTTTAAAAAGTCGTAGAACAAATGTTGTTAGGATTGATGTAGAGGGGCTGCCTGCAAAAGGTGCTCAACTAATTACAAATAACCCTGTATATATGGAAATTTGCCTTAAAAGTTTGCCTAAAACGATAAGACTAGACTATTTATGCTTATGCTAATGCTAATGCTAATGCTTATGCTTATGCTTATGCTTATGCTTATGCTTATGCTTATGCTTATGCTTATGCTTATGCTTATGCTTATGCTTATGCTTATGCTTATGCTTATGCTTATGCTTATGCTTATGCTTATGCTTATGCTTATGCTTATGCTTATGCTTATGCTTATGCTTATGCTTATGCTTATGCTTATGCTTATGCTTATGCTTATGCTTATGCTTATGCTTATGCTTATGCTTATGCTTATGCTTATGCTTATGCTTATGCTTATGCTTATGCTTATGCTTATGCTTATGCTTATGCTTATGCTTATGCTTATGCTTATGCTTATGCTTATGCTTATGCTTATGCTTATGCTTATGCTTATGCTTATGCTTATGCTTATGCTTATGCTTATGCTTATGCTTATGCTTATGCTTATGCTTATGCTTATGCTTATGCTTATGCTTATGCTTATGCTTATGCTTATGCTTATGCTTATGCTTATGCTTATGCTTATGCTTATGCTTATGCTTATGCTTATGCTTATGCTTATGCTTATGCTTATGCTTATGCTTATGCTTATGCTTATGCTTATGCTTATGCTTATGCTTATGCTTATGCTTATGCTTATGCTTATGCTTATGCTTATGCTTATGCTTATGCTTATGCTTATGCTTATGCTTATGCTTATGCTTATGTTTATGCTTATGCCTATGTTATGCTTATATTTTATATTTATAAAAATCAAAATAAGCAACATAACTCATAACCGACATAAATTCAAGGTTTAGGTAAAAAAAGTTACGTTATTAAAGACAAAGGGGGAAATTGGCTTTAATTTTATTATATTAAAATTGATACAAACTAAATGGAATAAGGGTTGCAAAATTGTTGGATGTGTTGGAAAAAACATTTATCTTCATCATTTTGTATAAAAACATGAAAATATGAATCACTTTCACTTCAGGCATAACACATATATATTTTGCCTTGTAAAAAAAATCACTGTGTATGTACATTCATGTATTTCGTTTCTCAAACTATCGCATGTATAATTAGTACCTACAGCAAACTATTTTCATCTAACCTCTCCTAGAATCTAGTGACGCGACCGCAAATACTCATTTATCACATACTAATTCCACTATACCATTCTACTTTACTACAAATACGATTGTTGTGTTGACATTCTAGTTTAGAGAAAAAAACGTTTAAGAAAAAAAATAAGGAATTCCAATTGTAGAACCTTTTATATTTTATAAGGAGTCATTAATTATACATTACATTTGCCAAAAATCTTCATATTTTGATATCTAAACTTTTTGTCACTGTTTTAACAATTTGAGCGATTGGTAAAATCGTAATCAACTTAAAATACAACTATACTTACCTTATAAAATATATAATACTATGAAAGAATTTATACAACTCTTAAAAAAACAGTGGACAAATATATTTGCAAAAAAAGCTTTCTTCAATTATTATTTGATAGAAGGTTATTAATTTATCTCTATGCTTAGTTAGTAGAGAAAATAAAATATAACTATCGCGAATATTGAATTTAATGTTATCATAATAGTTATGTTTATTTATTTTTTCATGTCAGTCATGGTTATGGTATAAATTAAAAATAATAATTGTAAAATAAACTTCTAGATCATTATCTATAATACTTTCTTTTCAAACTTGTAGTAAAAAAAAGAAATTTTAAAACCCCCGATACAGAAAGACTTCTAAAAGGAATAAAAATAATATTATTATTTTCTTATTGAAGTCGTTGCGTCGGGGGACCGTTGTACGTACGTTGACGATGGTGTCTATTTTCCAAAAAAATCTGAGCTAATGTATGAGGACTTAGACTATACGAATTGATATTGTTATTTCGTTATTTGCCTTGGTTACTCACGTGCATTTTGCATTCTTTCTTTATTTAGCGGTCCCCCGACGCAACGACTTCAATAAGTATATAATAATAATATTTTTATCCTTTTATACAGTATAATTTGTGAGTAATCGTATTTGACGTAGGTAAATAGTTTAATTTAATATGCGGTAATATCAAATTTCAAACAGACGAGAAATGTTTTAATAAGAAGATAGTTTCAAGCTTTAACTATTCAGCCAGCAAAGGTGTAACATATCATGAAGTGGGAACTTCGTATAAAGTAATAGTTGCTGTTAAATTCTTATAGGAGTGTAGTTATTGTTTTGTCAGGGTTTTTTTAAATTCATTAATTTCTAAGAGGGTATGGTAATTTCAATTTCTGCTTTAAAATTTGCAACAATTTTTTGTAATTTTCTATGCTTATGTTAGGTTTCTTTTAACTTTTAAGTACATATTATAATGAAAATGAAATTTATACGGGCAGAGATTCGAACCCTTGACATCTGAGAAACCGTTCCGTCGCTCTGCCAAATGAGCCAACGTATCTTTATCCGCTTCTATGATTTATTGCAGAACGGACGATTCTACGACGTCTATTATTTGTCACGATCCTTACCACTTTTTCTAATTTTACAATATATAATAATATTAAAGGATGTATTAAAATTAGTATTAGTATAAAAGACGACAGTTTTAAATTGTAATTACATTTACGTTAATTTTAACCTTTAACCAGTTAATAATCACTTTTCTACTTTATGTATACACATAGAGTACAAAAACCAGCTTAAAGCGTGTTGTCAAAAAAAAAAAAGAGTACGCATTAGAAGCTACCTATTCGTCTTTCTTCCTTGCATGTGTGATAATACGAAGATAAGTATCAGTCTATCACTATCTTATTCATCAGACACTGAAACACATAGGCCTGCCTATGGCTCCCTTATTCTATGTTAATAATGCTATTTTAACATTGATTAACAATTGTCCACCTTTATTATTATATTTTAAAATCAACATAATAAAACAAACTCGAACAAAAAAGATAAAATAAAGTTGAATAGACGTGGTTCTTTTCAAATGACGAGAATTCAATTTTAAAAAAGGCAAATTGAAATCAAGAAACTGGTAAATTCTATCGGAAAAAATGATTCGAATAAAATATTTTTATTATACTATACTGCATAGTGGTTTATTGTTATTTTATTATACATATGAAAGGCAATGTAAATTAAAAAACATTTAAATTATTTAAGTTATAATGTTTACCATAATTGTTTAATAGAAATTAAGTCTTACACTCAAAATATGTTAAATAGTCTAAATGTAAAAATATGTTAATAAAAGTCCCTTAATAGGATCGAGACGGTAAAAGGGATAGTTGAGTGCAATCCCGTGACGTCCCACTATAGTGATGAGGTGACCCTTGCCATATAGTCGGGCTTTTGTGATGTCCCGGGATTCTATTTGTGGTCAAGGCTTTAGCGTTCCTTTCTACCCCTAGCCCAGATGGCATCAATCAAGGATTTTCCATAGCTAAAATTACCTAAGCACCTATTTCTTAATAAATAAATTGTTGCTTGTAAGCTACAGCTACGCTACAGCTACAGCTACAGCTAAGCTACGTGGTGTAAGGTACGAAACACTTTGTTATATTTTTTAGGCATTTGATAATTCAATTTATATTAACTTATTACTTTTCTCTTTGTTTTCACAACACATATAAAAGTGAAAAATATTTGAAGCAATCAACTATTTTATTAGATTTAAAAACAATAATGTGATGTGATGAGTGATCTACTACTACTAGCAAGGAACACAGCAATTCACAAAGGTACGACCAATAACTAACTATATTTCCGTTATTTACAGGAATAAAAGCTTAATAAATAATTTCAATTCCAAAATAAGCTTTGGTTACCCACATTCACAATTATAAAGTCAATTGTATTTTTTGACAGAGAAATTTGATGTGTATCCTTTGAAAATATATTTTGAGTAAGACCACAAAGCGTTAAAAAGGCTTTTAGTTTTAATTCTACTGTTACAACTAAATAATGTTTGAAAATGTTTCTATACTTGAATACATACATATTATATACATGTAGTGTTTTTTTACTTGATATACATACATATTATATACATGTAGTGTTTTTTTACTTTTTAAGCTGTTTTTAAACTTTAATCATCCTGAATTGTATAGAGTCGAAAGAAACATAATTGTAACCTACGAAAAGCGTTGGTCAATTATCATTTTGTCAAGATCCCACTCAATGACTAGTCCTTTAGCGTGGTAAGGCATATGTAAATTACTATATTTGCACATGTTAGTTGTGGATGGCTCCAATTAGGATCAGATTAACTAATACCCTTGATTATATAATAATAAAAAAATATATATCGTCATATTAATAAACAGTATCATTTAAGATAATATCAGGTAAAAATGTATTTCATACTTTTAAGTTGCTTGACTATTTTAAAACTGGCTAACACATTCCACTTCTTCCAAATGTATTATAAAACTATAAAAAAAAAATTGCATTTAGTGATTAATACCCGATTATGAGATTTAATTCTTTCAAATATTAAATATATATTATATACTTATATTATTATACCTGATACATAAATCAATAAATAATAAAAGAAACAATAAACTCGAAACTTGGAGACTGTAACTAAAATATTTTTATTTCATAAAGATACATTTTATAAAATATGTAACTTAAACATTGTAATGTTTTATGGGATAATATTTTTGTTAAGGATTTGTTCTTCGACCAACGATTACGTGCGCAAGTAACTCGAGTCACGGTAGAGTTATTTATGACTTGATCCCCTTCCTGCCGATTAAGAAACTTACTGAACAAAATGTTTTATAAAATAAAATAATTTACTACTATTAATACATATATAAAGTCTTGATACCTATTTTAGGTTTTATGGTTGTTATTTACATATTATGATATATCCCTTAATTTTTAATTAAAATATTTATAGAGCTTACACTTTTTTTTTAAATTGTATCTTTTTTGACGTGAAATTCTTTGGCTTGAATTTCTGAGGAAAACTACTAAAACCCAACAGTTAACACCATCTCGAAATATTCGATCTGTGTTGATGTATGTGGAATTTTATAAAACTTGTAAATTTTATACATGGCAGGAAGACTTATCTGGCCAAGATTTATACGATTTTACCTGTGTTTTTGTAATTATTTTTAGTTAAAATCCTTGTGAAATTGACAATGAGATGCAAAAAAAAAAACTTTTTTTTATTTGATTGGAACACTAGAACTACTCTAGAGATTGTATATAACAGATTATATAGACAGCAATAAGAACAAATGAGTTGAAATAATAAGTTTGGAATATGGTTTACTTATTATATTGAAATACGATACACTAACACATTGTAAATTATAAGAAAACGCGTCTTGATTTATTTATTATCAAGGTGCCACAAACAAAACACTGTGAAAATAAGAGAATTGTCTGCAATAAACAGTACTTAGTCTATAACCTGTCTGTTGACAGTGCAGTCGCTATTTCTTAAGGAGATGTAGATATGGTGCCCGAACCCTAGCTATAAAATTCAATACCACATTATATCCTAAGCAGCCGGTATATCTGTGCACGTAATTTAGGACACAGTTTCACTAATCCCCTGAAGTTATAGAACTTAGCAACTTTAACGCCATATTGAATCCCTCCGGTCACGTGCCACTGTGCGGAAAGATTTGTATTCGAGTTTCCGATAGCGATTAATCTATCCCAATTTATTAAGTTGCCTACACGTCTTCCAGACGTGGATGACCATATACTCTTTATTTATTTAGTCATGTGCCCATTCATTTATCCTCATTGCAAAAAAAATATAGTTATGGAACGTAGTTCCTTATTTATAAAAAAAAATATATATTAAAAAAATATATTTTTTTGAGATTTAACACTATTCACAAAAAAATACTCCATCTATAAATTCATGTTAAAGTTTTAAAATAAAATATTGAATGTACTGAGATGAGTATTCTCCTTGATTTATACAGTCTTAACATTCAAATTTTATGTATGAGAATCTTGTCGGCAAAATTGTTTATGGCAGATTTCGTCGTAACAACCGTCATGAAAATACCAACCTTCTAAATAATAATGTTCTATAACACTGTTACACGTTCTTTTAACATTATAATAATTCAATATATTTTTTCTTGGCACCGAATTCTGATTGCTTGTAACAATGTATTTCTTTAGTTTATGATCTAAGGAGGATACACAATAGTCTTATAACATCTTTGACATATTGACGTTTTTAATTTGTACTTTTATAAATTGTATTGTCGTTTTTTCTCATTGCATAACCATTTACCGGAATAGAATAAAAATAGAAATTTATATATGAATAGTTTGGAACAAAAAACTTAATAGACCACGTTTGTAGAACTTTGTAAAAAGTTCGACATTGGTTTAATATCTTTAAAATTTACATTGGCAGACAAAGACGTTTAAAAATTAATTAAGAACGGTATAAAAAGCTTTTTTAGAAATTTGTGCTTAAACCTGACAGCTGTGACACTTTTTTATAAGATTATGTAATATAACATAATAAAAATAGCTTGAATGTTTTAAAACGTAGAGGAAATTGTTATCACTTTATCTAAAATTCTTACTTAATTAAATGTTAATTAATTCTTTTTTTAATAATCTAACTGATAGTTTTTAAAAATATCTGTACATTTTTAAAAACGAAAGTAAGTGCAGACTTACTGAACTATTTGAAGTTCTACAGCTGATACAGCTATCAGTAGATACAAATTTCCAGGATTTTCATTACAATGACATTGTTCGTTCGCATCTTAGAATATTTCAGATTTTTCTTTAACCCTGACAGATAAACTGTATTGAAAATATCTATAAACATATATAAAAACTCTATAAACATTGGTTAGGATTTTCGAAATAGATGTCACCACCGTCCCGATAAAGACGATCTCATATAGAATGCTTAATTCACCGAGGTGGACAGCGATACGGAAGCTCAGTTGGTAGAGCGACGGGACGGTTTTCCAGTAGTCGCAGGTTCGAATCCCTGTCCGTATCGGTTTATTTTTCATTCTATATTTATATAAAGATAAACTGTATTATTTAGATGTTTATGTCATTTTATTCTTTCTGAATCATTGTCAAAGAATATCATAAAAATACATAGCTAAAAAGTAAAAAAATACTTATCACGAGCAATGAGCCTTCCCAAGCAGTAAGTACTATGAAAAAGAATTCTTATAGTAAAATTACATCTCTTACTCCGTAGATTTATAAGATTTTATGTAAAAACTATTCTTAATTATTTAATACCATGAGCAAGGTAGCTTTTAAGGTTATAGGAATTTTATTTCTATATAACTTTTATAATTTATACAAGAACGTAGTAGAATAAAATCCTAATTCTACTTACAATTAATCAATAAATATAGAGAAACAATGTAGAAAAATAATAAAAATACTAAAAAAACCGGTAAGGTCTGTTGTTGGTTAATGTTATTAGTCTTTGGGACAAATCCTTTAGTTACCGTAAGAAGTTTTTTTTTACAACATACTATTATTAAGCCAAAAACTAGAAGAAATTTTAATTGAACACTATTTATTTTTATTTATTTAAAATTATTTTAATACATATTTGAAAAATGTACAATTATTCTCATAAACTTCAGGATAGTAAAATAAAACGAATTATATCCATAAATTACAAAAGAGTACAGCTCGGAACTATTTATAGAGAATAATAAAGGGACAATGATATTTACATCAGTTTTGTATTAGTTCATAACAATTGTATGTCTATGGCTATCATACAAACATAATATCACTTTCAAAGTAAATGGCAAGGGACCAGCGGTTTGTTAAGACCTTCATTAACAGAAAATCATTTACAAACCACAAAATGAAAGCTATTTTTTTATTAAATTTAGTTTTAGATATTTAAGTGTTTTTTAATTTAAATTATAAATAATTCCGAAAAAGTTTGAGTATTGTGTTTAGTCGCTAATTATATGGTAACCTCAAAATTTAATTCTTTCCAAAAAAACCTGTTCACCTGTAAAAACGTTGAAAAAAAAAGATGGTATCCTAAATTAAATCTTAAGGTTTATCAATTCAAACTATTGATATATTAAAATATGTAATATTGGTAGATTAATACTATATCCCAAATACCTACTTAATAAGCTGACTGTAAATCTTGACACCAGGTAGTTACTGTCTTAAGAACATCAAATGAATCACTCGAAGTTATTTATGCTTGCAGGGTTATCTCTTAATTAAAGATAGAATATAATTTGAATAGGCCTCAATAACACGAATTTAGCATTTTGAATATATTCCAATTGTTCCAAAGATGCTATGTGGCCGCTTCTATTTGATATGGTTGATTGTTGTCACTTGTTTCGATATGTTATCTGTACATTTAAAAACAACAGCTACATAATAGGTATTTATTATTGCTTCTAGCTTAAGAGTTTTGATGAATATTCATTTTGTAAGGTTCTATTTCATTTCAATCATATATTTTATAGATTTCAACTACACATTAGAAATTTAGTTCAACATAAAATCTTTATCCAATCCAATCCAGATCCAATTAATGACAACCACTTCACAAGACAAATATAATTACAAATCGATACATTAACGCTCGCATGATGGAACTTTAACTCTACACCAACACACATTCCTCACGTGATTCACAGAAACTGAATAGATTTACAAATTTTAGAATTTGAATAGTATTAAAACAATATAATATTTAAAAAATAGTATTAGTAAAGAGAGCACCACACATCTGTGATGGTGATCACCTAACGAGCTCTGGATTGTCAAGCATGCCGTGTTCAACAACCACCTGTCCATCCCTCGCCAGCGTCGCAGATATCACATCAAGCCACCCACAGTTGAACGTCAACCAGCCCTACTATCTTACTACCATATATGAAAGGTGTTACTGATAGAATTGGCAAAATCTTAAAAAAGTTCTCTATGAGAACTATCTACAAACCTCAAAGGAAAATAAGCTAATTCTTAAGACCGATTAACAGTAATATTCCTTTACAATGTGCTGGAGTATATAAAAACCACAATCGCAAGTTTATATAAACTTGACTGCGATTGTAGTTCATACAAAGTTCAAACAAAAAGGAGCATCGGTAAAACAGTTAGGGAACACATCTCATATATAAATCATTGGAGTACATCGAAGTCAGCAGTGTGTGAACATACAATAGACAAGCTCAATCATTCAATTAAATTTTATCTTATATGATTTGATAAACCTAAATTCCTGTTTCAATACTTTAATAATATGACCTAGAATCTTGTATAAATTAAGTCATTATTAGCGAAAATGATGTGAATGGTTTTGGCATTTTTCAATGAAACAAACATTAAATTATTTATAAAACCGCTTAAATAAGTAGTAGTCGAGCAAGGAATCAATTAACTTTACTTATTTAATAAGATATTAATTAAATGTATTACTTTTTTAGATAGTTTTTAAAGCACCATTAGTTAAACTCCTTATATAATTTTACACTGAACATAAATCTCGAAAACATTTTGGCTATCAGCAAGTTATAACGTAATAGTTTTAAATATTTTAAACACATTGTATGTAGCTGAAATTAATGTTGTTGTCTAGATTATTATAGAGGTTATATTAGCAATTTTTAACTCTGAATATTTATTAAATGAAATATTTTCTAAATACTTCTTTATACTATAACCTGAGGTTATTAGTATATTATATTTCAAATTTTACTGTTTGAATATATTAACCACATAATTCCAAACTCCAAACATGGTAGTGATTAAAAGAATATTATTTTGTTAAGCCTTATCATATGGAAAAGAATGAATATTATTTTCAATTTCTTGATCTCTGATAAACAGACCTTATTTATCTAAGAGGGTCATTTATTCGGTACTTAATTATTTTATGCTTTTATGCCTTAAAAATGTTATTTACTCTAAAATACATTCTAAACCATAAATAACGAACAGAAATGGGTAGACAGCATAAAGAATTGTGCCGCTTGAGAATCGACCTACTTCCGGCTCAGCAAACAGAGCCATTAACAGTCAACAAGCTGTATAATGTAAATGATTCAGCCTCATCATTATTAAAGCGACTGCGTCATATTTATTGCAAAGAAACAAAAGAGGGTGACTCATAATCTGTTTGAAATATAATTTCATAACAAATGAAGATTATTTTGTTTAACACCAATTACAAAATGATTGACTTCACAGATGTTAACTTGTAAAAATTAATGTC
The DNA here is from genome assembly GCA_959347405.1 of Napeogenes sylphis. Lineage (NCBI taxonomy): Eukaryota > Metazoa > Arthropoda > Insecta > Lepidoptera > Nymphalidae > Napeogenes > Napeogenes sylphis. Next base: position 18,495,412 of record OY365788.1, on the reverse strand, counting down.
TTATTTCTAAAGGAACATTGATTATTTTATAGATAGAAATGTAATAATAAGTACAAATACATTCTAAAAATAAGTTGTGAATACTGTTAAATAGTATTGTTAAATTATGAAATTGAACAAATTACAATAACAATTATTATTATTTAATGTATTATAAAATATGCTAAGGTTTTGTTAATTTCTTGGAGATTTTTTTTAAATTTTGGTAGTTCTAGTTTGACTTCCGGAAATAGTATAAAATGTCATTCTATTTTGCCATTGGCGGATTTTTGTAAATTAGAACTTGTAACGAAATGGGGGTCTAAGATTGGTATAAAAGCAATAGCAATATTCATTTAACACTCAAGTTTGTGATCACATCTTAAAGTTAGTTTAGACAAGTGATAATTATAAAATAAAGAGAATATAAGTTGACAAGACTGTGTTTAATTTGTAAAAGTGTGAATTGATTACATAACCAAGAAAACAAATTATACAAAACCGGAAACAAAATTCACAGCATTACACACCTATTTCGTGCATATACCACATCCTTACACACTTAAAATAGGTTAGTTATTTTCTGTCGGCACTAGAAAGTACATAGAAATTATTTATATGGCAAAACAACGTTTGCCGGGTCAGCTAGTAATAATATAACTGACCGTGGCAATAATCCCGTTTTTGTACATAATTCTAACATTGTTTTAATTAAATGATATATTAATTTGTCACTGACCATTTAAAATATTTTTCATTTTACAACGGTATTTTATATGTATGTATAATTTATATAAAAAACATATTCTTTCATTCTAGGATTTCTTTTTTCATTTTTACAGGTTACGCTAAAAATATATTTAACAACAATTAAGTATCCTACTAACTTAAAAAAGTAAAACAAAAAAAATGGAACATTATTAATGGTTACAAATTAAACAAACGGTTTGCTTTATCTATTACTAGCTGTGCCTGCGACTTCGTACTTGTAGATTTCGATTTTGATGAAAAAAACAACTTTTTTTTTTAATGCTTTATCCCGTGTTCTCATTATCTACTCCTTTCCCTAAAAGGTTGTCTGTAAGAGATTGCTTTAGCAATAAGACCGCCTTTGCACCCTTTTGTAGCTTATTTTGTTTTTATTTCAACTATTTTTGTTTATTTTTGTATTTTGTGTGCAATAAAAGTTTTTATCTATCTATCTATCTCTTGGTACTTACCAAAGTATGTAAAAACTATAAACCTTCAAACTGGTAAGAAGCAATGTTACGCCAATAAGAGATTATTAACTACTTTATTTGTTAACCGATTGTTAAAAAAAAACAAAATCCCATGACTATATATTCCCGAAACTACATCCAAATCTATTAATCCGTTTCCGAGATTAGCGTACTAAACATACAGACATACAGACAAACTGAAAAACCATAATTTTGGGTTCTCTTACCCTTATTAAGGCTCCCTATGATGTTTTTTTTTATATTTTCCATGTACAGAAATGGATGTACAGATATGGATTCATGTGAAGGTCACAATTACTTATAATATGCTAAATTTATTACTAAAGGTGTGATACTTGTTTTATATTAGAATAGAGAGCTATTTAAGACGAGCTAAAGGACTTGTTCCGGTTTTGTTATGAAAGTACGGGTGAATGTAACCATTTGGACATAAATAAATTACGAAGTTGATACAATAAAGTTCACCCCACTCCCCCAGTGACGGTGTTATAGTTAGTAGAGCTAACAGCATAGACAAAAAAGAGTTTCCGAGATAAATTAAAAAAAGTGAGATACTGTAAGAAAAGGAATTTTGAGGATAGTGTTTTCACGGTTCGTAGATGATGTTTGTCTTAATATTACATAATTCTACACCTGGTCAGATTCTCTGATACTGAGCCGTTTTCCTCATAGTGATGCAGTCGTTTAAAATTTAATAATCGGTTTTCAAACCACAACTAATGGTTCAGGGTTAAGGGCTTAAAATACTGATTTTTGTACATTTTGAGGATTTTTTTATGACTACAAAATATTTTTCGTCATAATTAAATCCATTTTTAAAAAAATGTTAAAGGAGGTCATGATCATATTCATTATTTAATAAAATAAAATCAATTCTCAATTTTGTATAATTCCCAAACTAACACACGCCAAACTAAATTTACTTAACTTGTCAGACCGAAGTAATAGCATGATCGCAAATATTCATTAATCCCTAACTAACTTATTAGCCTGTAGGTATCTACAGATTTATAGTAGTTTCGTCGAAATCGTAAATCGTTCCACATTATGTTTTTGATAGCGAATAATAAATAGTTTAATTCCAGCTTCCACCTCATGAACAGTTTAGAAAATATAAATAAAATTCATTTATTTTGCAGTGCAATGTTGCGTGATTTATGTGGTCCTATAATTGAATACCTAATGACATGAGGGACAAAATATTTTTATATAATTTTATAATCTTCAGTTAAATAGAATTGGCAATATACGCGATGTGTTGAAGTAAATTCAGTAATATAGCTTTACATTTAGACATTGTCGGTTCTTAACAATACCAATAAAAAATTCTTAAGAATCACCTTCTGGTAGTGAAAATTTTAATACATTTTTGTACACGCCTAATAACATCACTCTGTATGTATATTCATGTATAATAAGTACAGCAAACTATTTTCATCTAACTTCTCCTACAATCTAGTGAAGCGACCGCAAATACTAATTCCACTGTAACATTCTAATTTACTAGAAATACGATTAATGTGCTGACATTCTAGTTTAGAAAAAGAAAATATTTTTTTAGGAAAAACTACTAAGGATTGTTTACACTATAAGATATATTTTAAATTACAAAAATATTCATTTTACACTATTTCTTATTGCTCTCCCTATAAAAATGGTATCAATAATTTAGTTGATATCATTAATCTTTTTCTTCATTTCGACAAAAATAATCTTAGGTCTAACTATATCTCTCTTTTCTTATAGCTGAGGATTTTACACATAAATACTAGTAATCTATAATATATATTAAGTCATTGGTTATATTCCTCTCTTCTTGTAAGGAATATAACATAAGAAATTTTCTATGCCGTCTCCTTCGGCTGAATTTAGTTTGATTTTCCCATGTCGCACTAAGGACATGACTATTGTTTTACATTATCAAATAGACAGACAGAAAAAAATCATAAAATGATACTTTATTTCATGTAAGTGTATCAAAAATCTTCTTTTTTACATACCTACATATACATGTATAAATAATTCGCAAGCTTATCAATATTACTTATAAATAATAATTATTTATAAATAATGCATATATAACATTCAAATAATTACAGCATGTTATGTTGAAATTTGAAAATAAAAAATTTGACAATTAAATAATTCAATTTCAACAACGTTTAAAAAATAGTTTATACTATTTAAACTCTAAGAAAAGCAAAAATTTCCAAATTTTTTATTTATTTTTATATCATTTATTTATTTAGTTATATACTGTAAAGCAACATTATATTTACATTTTACTGACTCCAGCGTCTTATACTGAATAATACGTGTCAGGCGAATAAAGTTTCATCAGCGGAGGAACAGACATTGCTTATAGTAATATAAAAATAATATACTTACCTAGTTATTACAATCTCAAACTATTTCGTGTGACTAAAATTTTGGCTGCCTATAATTTATTTCATGTTTGAAACCTATTAAATAAAGTTATCATATTTTGTCCGTCTCATTATTTTTCATCTTCAAAACCTACGTTAACATAAACTTATCACAAAGGAGAACACATGAAGGTTATTTTATATCAGTGATAATAACAGTACTAATAAGATACCTAAAGCACAGTAATAAATAGCAAATTGAATCTCTAAAACTGACATCGTTACTTAATTTTCAGTAAATGTTTATATTTTGTAATCAAACCTTATTAAATGTAATAGGCGAAGACATTTGGGATGTAACAAAAGTCAGAAAGACCAAATGCTGGCAGTTTTTTTTGACATATATATATTTTTTTACATATATTGCCCGTGATCTAGCTATTGAGAGGTGTTGTATAGATGAATAATATATAAATATTTTCTATGATTTTTCAGCTACATATTTAAAAAAATAAATAAAAAAAATTATATTCCATAAAAGCCAATTTACCGTTTAAGTCCATCCCATTTTCAATGAACCTATTTTCAGAGGTGTATTTACTTTAAACTCAAGCTCGTTTAAACTTCCGACATGTGCTCTTTATCATCAAAATTTATGGCAGATTGTATTATTACAATTGGTTTGCAGACTTAAGAGAGGAGTGTAAAAAACTAGAGGCATCTTGTTATATGTCATTTATTTCACGTACAGAAGCAAATATCTCAAATTTAAGCTCCAAAAGTTTTTGGTCTTTTATTCATTCTAAATATCACTCTAATACCATTCCAGATAGTTTATTTCTAGATGACGAAAATGCACATGAGGGACATCGAATAGCTCAACTATTTAATAGCTTTTTTGAATCAGTATTTGAAAAAACCGAGACTATAAATAATATTGACATTGAGGATTCCCCGGAGACCGTTATCGGACATATTGATATAACTTTGGAAATTGTTGAAAAATCTCTACAAGCTATAGACACAACAAAGGGCAGTGGTCCCGATGGCTTACACCCTATATTTTTGAAGAAATGTTTCAAGAACCTAGCTACCCCTCTAACGATTCTATTTCAGAAATCCCTTAATTCAGGTAACTTACCTAAAATTTGGAAACGATCCATCGTAGTTCCAATTCATAAAAGTGGTGATAAACATAATATTCGTAATTATCGTGGTATTTCTAAATTATCTCTAATTCCTAAACTTTTCGAAAAGATTATATACGACAAACTATTCCCTGCGATAAAACCACTATTGTCTTTTTCTCAACATGGTTTCATAAAGAGTCGTTCTACAGAAACAAATATTTGTGAATTGCTTGATTTTGTTTTAGACGCCATGGATAAAGGATTCCAAGTTGACGCTGTGTATACCGACTATTCCAAAGCCTTCGATAAAATTTCACATGAAATATTGGTAAAAAAAATTAAGGCAATCGGAATACATGGTGACCTTTTAAGGTGGCTAATCTCATATTTACGTGATCGGTCCCAAGCGGTTACAGTTAAGGGGTTTACTACGTCTTTTACGCCTGTCACATCTGGAGTTCCCCAGGGCTCTCACCTTGGCCCATTATTATTTAATATTTTTATCAATGATTTTGGAAGATATATACATAATTCAAAATTTCTTTTATATGCAGATGATACAAAAATATTCAAAATAATAAAATCTGAAACAGACTGCATCAAACTCTAAGATGATTTAGATCGCTTAAGTCTTTATTGCAAGAGTAATCGATTACCACTAAATATAAATAAATGTTCAATTATCACATTTTCACGAAAAACAAAGGAACTCCACTATAAATATCATCTACTTGACAATAATTTGCAAAGGATGTTCGAGGTGAGAGACCTGGAAATCCAACTGGACAATAAACTATTATTTAATTCCCATATAACTAAACTACGAGGTAAGGCTTATAAGATGTTAGGTTTCATTTTGCGTCAAACAAAGGATTTTAAGAATCCTAAAACACTTACTTTGCTTTTTAATTCTCTTGTTAGATCCCATTTAGAATATGCTTCTACTGCCTGGAACCCATGCTATGAGGTTTACATTAATATGTTAGAAAGTATACAGCGAAAGTTTTGTAAATTTGTTAAAAAAAGATTTATAACTGAATATTCTTCCATTACTTTGACTTCGTTAATACAAAGGCGGGAACACAAAGACCAAATTTTTTTATACAAAATCATTAATTGTTTGGTTGATTCTCCCTACTTATTAAGCAAAATTTCACTACACTGTCCGAGAATCAATAAACGAAGTAATAAGATAATGCATGTGCCAGTAGTTGGCACCAATTATGCAAAGAATAGGTTTTTAATCCGAGCTTGTGATTTATATAATCATAAATATAGCCACATTGATCACTATAGATATAATTTAAATAATTTTGTATCTCTAATAAAAGCAAACAATGAATATAATATTAGCAGGTTCATTGTATTGTGAAAATTATGAATATTTATATTTTTTTTTTCTTAGATTTTAAGTAAACACTACACTCATAGTAAAGATTAACTTTAACTAAAAATACTTATTGTTATAATCTTACTATTACCAGCTTATTATGCATATATTAAACATATTGTGAAAACTTAATTGGCTTGTCTATATGTATTGTTCATAATATTTTTTATTTATTATTGTAAATGCTGTTTGTTTTCCACAATAAATAAAAAAAAAAAAAATACCAGTACTTTATATTATTATCTAACGAAATAACTTATTTAGATTATGACGTAGTAATTCAGACTTTAATTATCTAAATGCCTCCGCAAATAAATTAACGAGTTAATTGACCCAATACGGTAAATATTGTTAATACTGTTCTGTTCTGTTGCTCGTTTAGTCTAAAAATTAAATTTATCAGGAGAATAATTTCGAGAAGCTTTTACTGTAATTACTCAACTTTTCGAAAAGTTTCAAATGTGAAATAAATTACGATTTCTTTACCATTATTACGTGCAAGTCAAAGGTGTAATAAAACTCTGAAGTTATAATATTTTTGAATAATAATGCTTGTGTATATTTATTATAGAAATATATCTCCTTTTCAGAAGTACATTATACAAATATATAGTAAGAATTCGTTTTTGAAATTACCAAGTTTTAGACCACATTGTATTTTTCATTAAAAACATATTAATCTTCGTAGCCCAAACAGTTCTAATTACATAAAAATTCTGTCCATAATTTAAAAAATACTTAACTTGTCACTAATTAAAATAAATTTGATTAAAATGAAACCTATATCGATCATAGCATTTTTCAGTTTAAGTTGAAACCATTAATTATTTTTCTCTGTATTTTAAGCTTCGTATTAACCACGAAAGCTCCCGAAAGTTAATTGAAAAACGATAACTTTTCTCTACCATTAGAATTTATTATCCACATCCAAAGATCCAAAGCAGTTTTCAACATACCAGTGAGAATGGCTTTGAAATCCATTAAGTAGTTTAGAACAACCCAGCAGACAAATAGAAGGTATACAAAGTACCCGAAGTAAATCTCTGTACGCCCAGCGAGTTGCGGTCTGGTAGAAAATGTAGTTCCGTCTTAAGAGACCACAGAGGTCTTTGTCACTTATAATTGTAATAAATTGTTATAAACTTCCTAACATGTTAGACCAAATATTTATATTTAAAGTTTTTTTTAAATAGTCAAAATGGTTTTGTGTACATTATATTATATTTTGTTTCATCATCATCTTCGCAGATAAAAAGCTGGTAAAGCCTCTTTTTCTTTTCTAAATATCACCCTTGTTATGAAATCATACAAATGTTATATTCTCGGAGTCAAACATATCTACTTTTAAAGAATGAATCTGAATTTGACATGGTAACTACTTTACTTTCTTCTGTTGCATACTTTTTATCCTCACTTGCATGTGTTATATTATTGTAGTATTGCTACATATAAGATTGTTATTATATAGTAATTTGGTTTGTAGGCAATATAAATATGTAATTATTTATTTACCTACATAATAACATTAACAATAAATATTGTTGTTACAATTAGATTTACGAATTAAGATCTATATATAATTGTTATTACTAGTATGTTATAAAAGTAGTAAAAGATATTGATTTGACGAGCTATCGGAAGTAGCCTTAAGATATTAAATATATTGTATTTACATACCTTATTAGGTAAGCCATAAATGTGTGAAAGATATAAGATTGTTATAAATATGTTTAGGCATTTAAAATGGTTATGTACTATTATATTGTTATTATGATATATTTAATGATGTTTAAAGTTGTGAATATGACTTATCTCCAGAAGCTGCCGTTGGCGCTTCTGTCGATGTTGTTATGTTATAAATATGGCTGTAAGTCTCTATTTAAGGACAATCTGTATTGGAGAACGGGCAAGATAAGTGATTCTTATACTTAAATTGTTTATAATATGTGTAATAACTATTATGGGTATTTCTTGGTTTATTTTATTATAATTGTGTCTAAATAATTACACAGTAATGACTATATTACTGTATTTATTATATTCATGTACCGGGAGTCATTTAGTTATATTAAATGATATATTTGTTTAGCTCTTTCTTTTCTTTAAACTTATCCAAATAATGCATTGAAATATATTAATAGTGTGAAGTAGCTTGGTTAAAATACTTTATACCATATTAATTCATTGGTTTTTAATTGTAGAATCTTATAATATCTAACACATGCATATTTTGTAAAATTTTGTATCTGAAGTTTTCTTTTTAATTCCTTCCTTCCTTTTTTTTAATTATCATATAACCAAATCATTCTTTAAATAAAAAAGAAGGTTAGTGTCTTTTTATTTCTCTTGATACTTTTTTATGATATCTTTAATTTTTTTAGATTATGCTCGATTTGAGTTAAGCAGCTTCAAAGTGTCTTGGATAAGATATCCTGGATCACATATTATGTATAAATACAGAAGCTGTTTATATTTCTGTCTGAATAACAAACTTAGACATTTTACATAGAATTATGAACTACAGAAACTTGATTAAAAAAAAAACATTACCCATTAGTCTACTTTTGTAATATTTCTATATATATTTTGTAAAAAAGTGACAGCGAAAAGGACTGATATAACCTATTCTTATTTAAAACGACTGTTTACAAACATTATTCGATTAAAAGTTTTCGATGAAAAGGTTATCAAACATCATATTCAATAGTTCACATAATGCTTTCAAATACATTTTTAAGGTTAAAACTCTTTGAACTTTGATCCTTTAAACTCTCAAGATGTTAGAAGTCGTTGTCAAAGACTTAAGTCTACAAAGAATATACAATAGGAAAGAAATTTATAAAAGATCTATATTTTTTTCTACACATCTTAACGTGATCGTTAAGATGTGTAAAAGAAGCAATGAGAAATACAAGTTATTTTATGTGATGTAATCTTATTGCATTTTTTGAAGGCAAAAGATTTTGTAAGTAGGGATTTTACGACTGTCATAGTCGTTCTATTCTTTAAAACACTGCTCACAGACACACTAAACTGTTTACTATTTAAACTCTTTACTATCACTGTTACACTTTACTATACTAGTTCTGTTATATAACTTAGTCTCTCGATCACACACTGCCTTCACTTAGCTGGAAGACGATTTATATATTCAAAACTTTTAATCAAATTAGTATCCAATATTACAATTATTTATTTTGTCAATTAAACTTCTATACAAACATTACATGTTATAGTCATATCATCAACTGATATCTTTATTTATTTTATCCAAACCTACCCTCCAGTTATAGGAAAGCTATCATTACAAACATGAATTTCCCATATTGCTTCTCTTAACTGTAAATTATATATATAGAGACATGATGTTTTACAGAAGAAAAAAGACAATTACTATATGAGCTTCATGGCTTTAATTTATTGAATTTGGCTATCATCAATTAAAATCTCATTTTGGTAAAAACAAATTGAGATAATATAAATATCATAAAAAAGTGTCAAAAATTTATGTTCTATGAATATGATTTATAAACGACAACGTCAATGTCTAGATAGGTTGGAAGAGCTGTTTTAATTATCCTGGCTAGCTGAACAAAAACATCTGTAGATACCTATGATAGTATCGAGTATCCCAATTCCTTGAGTACTAAGTTCAAATTTCCGTTCTAAAGTCTCGAAAGCTGTACTTATTAACTTAATAAGAAATATATACTTTTTATAAATAATTCACAATGCATAAGAGTTCGTGGTATACCTACAGGTCAAGTCGACTCGGAAACTAATTCATTACCCCGGCAAATAAAGCCGGTCTAATATTTGTTTATTCGACAGTTCAATTGATTTATTAATTTGGTGTCACCGAGTGCGAATTACACTGGTCACTAATCATTTCATTACAGCGGTTACATTCGATCTGAAATGTTGATTATGTTACACCAAAAACATAATTTCCGTTTTAATAGTTATCCTTTATCGATTAGATAAGTATCAAAAATGATGTTGTTGGTAACGCATTTTGTTAATACTTGAGTTTGTATTTTAACTAAACTATTCTGTTCTGTTATGCCTCTTATTTCTCTAAGTATCTATTGAAATAAATATAAATTTATTTGTAAGACTGCGCGTAATGAGTGTGTAACTATTTAATTTCACTTCAAAATAAATAAAATAAATAATGAAGATACATTTTTGTCTTTAATTATTAAAGTGAAGAAACATTTGAAAAATAAACATTAAAAAAACGAATAAATTAAACTGCAAAAACATAGGACCGACTTAAAGCAAGTCACAATCGTATGACAAAAGACTACATGAGAGGTATACGTACGTACGAGTTTACGGGATCAAAGAGAAAACCATTTATATTACAATCTGAATTTCAAAACTAAATTCTCTTGCACACACAAAAAAGGGTATTGTAGTTTATAACAAAAGAGAAATTCTGTGTACTCTTTGTAAATATCTTTTGAGTTACACAGGGAAACATTTGTAAAGCTTTTCAATTTTCCTACTATTATCACAACTAAACAAGGTTTATGCAAATGATGAGACAATTTCTCATTAATGTTAAAGTATTGTTCATTTACATTTTCAGGACAAACGCTTGTTTATAAGAACAAAAATATTATACTTCACTTATTCTAATGCATTATGTATAACATACATAAAAGTATAGGAGTAGAGATCTTTTTGTAGCTGTAGTCGAGTATTTTACACACAAATGTTAAAAAAATATTTTATTTAATTAAAACTTAGCTTAGGACTAAAGCTACATTTACAAAGAGTTAGTAAATGTTATAAATAAATATAATAATAATCTTTATTAATAACAAAACACAAAATCGTCTTTCGATTGAACTTTAATGTATAGTCATACCAGCAAACAGTTGGTTAGTTTAATTAATAGGTATGTAGAAAATATGTAAAAAGATCAATTAAATAAATATACATTTACCCGACTATAATCTGACATTTACCGACTTACGCCGCGAGTCCGCCATGCTTCGTGCTCAAGAATAGGAACACCGAATGGGTTCTAAACTAGTCGGGTAAATTCCGATTAAATTACATAATCACGTGATATAGACGGGAAAATATATATTTAATAATAATCATGGTTCACGAAAAATTAAAATAAATTATTAAATTAATTTATTCCAAGATATGGTTATAGATCGGTGTATTAAAAAAAATAAGTATATAAATTATTAATAGTTGGATTATTACACGTTTTAAAAATTGTCCAATCTTATAAAGGATTTTCCAGATTTTAACAAGATTTTACCTAATATTCCTATATAACCTATTATGGAGTCCAATCCAAATCCTTTAGTAAAGGCTGAAAAACCAGTCATGGTACGAAGTAGCAAGACATTTCATATTTCGTTAATAATGTGTCGGAATAGACGTGATAACAGCAAATCATACAAAGCACTTATTAGATTTATATTGTACTAGCTGTGCCTGCGACTTTCTACGCGTAGATTTCGTATTTGAAAAAAAGTACCCTTTGTATTTAGCAATGTATGTAAAAACTTTAAACTTTCAAAATAAGACAATAACAAATTATTAACTTCTTTATTTGTTAACCAATCGTTAAAAATAAAACTAAATGTAAAGTGAATCCCATGACATATTGCCGAAAACTGCATCAAAATGGATTAACCCGTTTCTGAGATTATCGTGCACAAACATACAGACATACAGACAAACAGACAAACTGAAAAACCATTGTTTTGGGTTCTCATGCTCTTATAAAGCCTCCTTATGATGTTTTTATTTTTTTTTATTCCATGTACATGAATGGATCAGTGACAATTTTATTATATGTATAGATTTAAATTACAAAGAGGTATTGAGGTCATCATCATCATTTTAGCTTTTTTCTTTCATAGACCATAGGGCTCCTCCGTCCATCGACTCCTCTCTGACGTCACTATATCGTCGATCCATCGAGTTGGCGCTTCCGACACACTGCAACTTAAAGCACCCACTAAGGTACGAAATTAAACTATATGTACGATATTTAACGAGATCAAGAGGATATCACATAATTTAATCTAGAAAAATTAAGCATTGGCTTCTCTTACCCACAGAATAATAAAGACTATTTTTGGTTTTTACATTAGATCATTCGGTATATTCATTGATTTTTTTTTTCAGTTACAGCCCAAAACGTCTGATTTCAATATATTATCACAACTAAATAATATTTATTTGGAACCATGTATAAACAAATATCAGCCTTGTTGCTTATATTATAAATTATGTATTAAAAAGATATGAATTCGGTCAGATATCGAACCTTTTTCGAAGTCACGGGTACATTTTAGATTTAAATTGCAATTAGGTTTTATGCAACCAATAATACGAATGCTTCTTACATTTAAAATACCGTTTATCTACTATTTCTACAAATACCAGCTAGCTGTAAAAAAAATATTTTTATATTTCATTACATTTGTGATAAGATTCATAACAGTATAAACAAAAATGTTCTTTTAGTAACTTTATTTAAGTAAGATTTACACAAAAATAAATATACCTACTAGAAATACCTAGTTTATTATTTACTTATTTCTCTAAAGGTATATATTTACAAAGAGTTAGTAAAACAAAATTTCGTAAAGTTAATTAAGTTGTAAAATCGTGTCCGAAATTACTTTTACAATAAAGACGTTTTATTTACTAACTACATTTTTAACGATTCTAACGATCATGAGCGAATTCGGTGAAAATCAAAACACAACGTTAAACTCTGTATAATCAAAGCGGGTTGGATAGTCTTCTATAGAAGTGCTATATATATTTAGGCCTTTATATAGTATAAAATTAAAAATAGTGAATATGATGAGATAAAATATATTTATCATTGGAGATTATGACTTGTTTTTTTTTATTCCAAACCCATCTTATTGTTAAGTGAAGTTGACTAAATTGTTTTTAATGTGAAATAACTAAGTAGGCTTAACGATATAAAGTTTTATTTCCACGTAATCTTCAACGAATACGTAGATGAATTCGAGCTCAAATGCTTATAGACGATAAAAATTTGTAGAAATAATCGACATTTCGTAATAATAACAAAACACACCACTTGTTTTCAATTAACCTTTTGCGTCGACTAAACATTCGAGTAGGTGAACCATAGTGCAATTAATTGATGTGTTAAGTGAATATTTGTGGTTGCGACTTGAAATTTTTTGGCAAATTATAATAATTTACTAAAATGTATGTTTTGTACATATCAACTATTAACGTACTTTTAATAAATTGAAGCCGTAAGACAATTTATAGCCTATTGTAAACAGCAAACTCTCTTACCTATTGAAAATAAAAATGAAATTAAAAACGGTCTTGTACTAATTGTATATTTTAAATATTGAATATTGAACACGTATTTAAATTATGCTTAAGTTTGTAAGAAATACTGAACTCTGGCTATGAATAGAGCTTTGACTTAATCTTCTAAATCACCCGGATTGCTCTGAGCTAAGCACTGGTATGTAACTCTTCAACTATCGTGAATTAACGTAGCTAAAAGAGTGGATACATACGTCTGAGCAATAGCTTATTGTAGGACAAAAGCAACACATTAAAAGCTAAAAACAGTTGAACCCTTCCATTCAAAAACCTAATGCCCCCACATCTATGAATGTCGCCACAGTGCAAACAGAAAACACAGGAATACATTATTTGGGTTTTCATATCATTTAGGATCTTTTTCTTTGTCTACTTAAAAACATATTGTAGACAAAGTGAGATATTCAATTCCTTAAAGATATATATAACCTTCTAGAACATTTTTTTTTATTTTTTTAACGTCAGGAATCCTCATGGATACACACCTCCTGTCCAGTCTCACATAAACACCTCCATCCAAGGGATAATGGAGGTGGTTATATTAAAATATAATTCAAAAACTTCAAACATCTTGCTTTAAATAGTAAAATAAAATTAATTATCTCCCGAGATTACAAATTGCGCTTTCGCTTTATATTGATGCGTTAAACGTTAGGCGTCAAGCATCAATCAATAGGCGTTAAGAATCAATAATTTAGCTTGAAGCTTTATGCGTTAAGCATCAATCAATAAGCGTCAATAATTAAGCGTTAAGCATTAAGCGTCAATAATAAAGCATCAAGTATTAAGAGTTAAGCATTTAGCGTCAATAATAAAGCATAAAGTGTAAAGCGTCATTTATTAAGCGTCAATCACTAAGCGTCAATCACTAAGCGTCAATAATTAAGCGTCAATCATTAAGCGTCAATAATTAAGCATCAATAATTAAGCATCAAGTATTAAGCGTCAATTATTAAGCGTCAATCATTAAGCGTCAATCATTAAGCGTCAATCATTAAGCGTCAATCATTAAGCGTCAATCATTAAGCGTCAATAATTAAGCGTAGAGCATCAATCAATAAGCGTTAATAACTAAGCATTAAGCATCAAGTATTAAGCGTTAAGTATTTAGCGTCAATAATTAAGCGTCAAGTGTAAAAGCGTCAATTAATAAGCGTCAATAATTAAGCGTCAATCATTAAGCGTCTATAATTAAGCGTAGAGCATCAATCAATAAGCGTTAATAACTAAGTGTTAAGCATTAAGCATCAAGTATTAAGCGTTAAGCATTTAGCGTCAATAATTAAGCATCAAGTGTAAAGCGTCAATTATTAAGCATCAATAATTAAGCATCAAGTATTAAGCGTCAATTATTAAGCGTCAATCATTAAGCGTCAATCATTTAGCGTCTATAATTAAGCGTAGAGCATCAATCAATAAGCGTTAATAACTAAGTGTTAAGCATTAAGCATCAAGTATTAAGCGTTAAGCATTTAGCGTCAATAATTAAGCATCAAGTGTAAAGCGTCAATTATTAAACATCAATAATTAAGCATCAAGTATTAAGCATCAAGTATTAAGCGTCAATTATTAAGCGTCAATCATTAAGCGTCAATCATTTAGCGTCAAGTATTAGAGCTCTCTTACCGCAAAGAATCGCCAACGACAGTCGTTCTATTCTTTAAAGCACTTTATGACACTATTCACAAATACACTAAACTGTTTACCATTTAAACACTTAATTATCACTGTTACACAACTTAGTTTCTCGATCTCACACTCAGCGGTTTATTATAACTGTTACACTTTTATCACAATAATACCACCCCACAACTTGTACTCCTAATTTCACACAATGCCTTCTCTTAACCGAGCTGCGATTTATATACTTATTCTTAGTCCAATCAGTATCCAATATTACATTTATTTTATCAATTAAACTTCTATACAGACATTCAATTATTTTAGTCAAATCAACAAATTATATCTTTATTTTTAGTCAAAACCAAACTACTACATGTATAAAAGCTAACACAAGCATAAAGCATCAAGCATCAATCAATAAGCGTCAATAATCAATCAATCAGCGAAAATGATTTTTTCAGTTATTTATTTAAGTACAGTAATAAAGCAAAATATAAAAAGTTCCTGGGTTATTTAATATTTGAAATTTTACTTTACGCATAATGTTTGAAGCTTAATGCTTTATCCAAAATACATAATGATTCATGCTTAATACTATATGCATACTGCTTGATGTTTTATGTTTGACATCTAATGCTTAACGTTTAATGCTTGACGCTTAATGCTTATCGCTTAATTATTGACGCTAAATGCTTAACGCTTAATACTTGATGCTTAATGCTTAACGCTTAGTTATTAACGCTTATTGATTAATGCTCTACGCTTAATTATAGACGCTTAATGATTGACGCTTAATTATTGACGCTTAATTATTGACGCTTAATAATTGACGCTTTAATTATTGATGCTTAATTATTGATGCTTAATTATTGACGCTTAATAATTGACGCTTAATTATTGACGCTAAATACTTAACGCTTAATACTTGATGCTTAATGCTTAGTTATTAACGCTTAATTATTGACGCTTAATGATTGACGCTTAATAATTGACGTTTATTACTTGATGCTTAATTATTGATGCTTAATTATTGACGCTTAATGATTGACGCTTAATAATTGACGCTTTACACTTTATGCTTTATTATTGACGCTAAATGCTTAACGCTTAATACTTGATGCTTTATTATTGACGCTTAATGCTTAACGCTTAATTATTGACGCTTATAGATTGATGCTTAACGCATAAAGCTTCAAGCTAAATTATTGATTCTTGACGCCTATTGATTGATGCTTGACCCCTAACGTTTAACGCTTTATGCTTAATGTTTGCTCAAAATACATTTAAAGTACATTCTTTAATATTAAGACATTTCTAATTTTTATGCAAAGCATTGTTGACTCAAGTTTAGAATGTCATAAAAAGTCCACAATCTTTTAGAATGAGATCGAAACATAAATTAAAATAAAATTCTTAGGCAGGTAAGTATAGTAGCTATATTCAGTGCCCTCATCCAATTAGCTTAAGTTTTCTTAATACTTTCATGGACTTTAATAAAAAATTGTGTCGGTTCTATATTAGCCGAAGGGACTTCGTTCCTACCTGGTGTCCCATGACACCACAGTGTTTTTTTGAAGGCTTCACTTCTACCAATGTGAATTGTACTCATGCATATTTTTGTTACTTTTTTTTGGTAATTATGAAGATTTTTAAAAAGTCAAGAATATTTTACTGATTCCTTCAATTAAACTAGAAATAATCTTTTTGACTTGTAATTAAATTAGGCACTAGTGTAATAATATTCCTTATAAATATTTATATATACAGGGTTATTTACACCTTTTGCAGGCAGCCACTCTACATCAATCCTAACAACATTTGTTCTACGACTTTTTAAAAATTAATAGTTTTAAAAATTTAGTTTTTCCCATACAAAATTTATTTATTGCCTCTAAACGTGCATTAAACTTGAGCAAAGAGAGGCCACGCAACTTGTTAAAATATGTGCCAACGCCACGTGCATCGGGACGCGGGGTGGCGGGGTGACGCAGCGGCGGCTATGCACGTTAGAACTTGATCATTTTCTAAGGTGTAATAAAAAATAGCATCGTTTTCCACTTTTATTTATTAAAATATTTTCTACAATAGTCGAAACACATATTTTTGTATAATATCACTTTTACGAAATTAGCATTTATTATCTAAATTTATTTAAATATAGAATGTAAAAAACCGATACGGGCAGGGATTCGAACCCGCGACTACTGGAAAACCGTCCCGTCGCTCTACCAACTGAGCTACCGTATCGCTGTCCGTCTCGGTGAATTAAGCATTCTATATGTGATCGACTTTATCGATCGATTTATATAAATTTAAATAAGCTTAATATGGCTATACATGTTTTAAGATATTTTCAAAAATTTATTATCTAATTACAATATTTACACCTATTAAAAAGGAATAAATTAATTGAAATATTGTCTAACTGTTTAAGAATCTAATGAAAAAACAAAATCTCCAATAGACGTTGTCCACAAGTTGAATGTCTCAATATTTTTATTTGGTTTATGAAATAAGGGCTGTTTTCTGATCCTGCAAATATTTACGTTATTATTAAAAAGTTTCCCACCTAGTAATAAGAACTACTTTTCTATGTTTAGAAAATTTGTAATACTTGATTACATTTATATTTATTTATATTCACTAAAAACATAACTATACTATCCCTGTAGTAATTTAAGAATACTTTAAAATGTATGCAACAAGTTTGATCCCAAAATTATTTTGAATAGTAATTAATATAGCGTATTTTCTTTGAGAATTCGATAAGAAACCAATTAAATATTATTTTCACAAAACAATAACTTCTCTTTAACTTACTGTATACATATCATTTTATCTCGTTTGTTAATATTTATATCATGACCATAAAACAATAAGTTACTTACAAATTTCTTTACGAAGTTCCTAGAAATTGCAGTCAATCACAAATAGAAGCGTCGGTATACAGAAACAATACAGGTAGTTAATATAAAATATCAGTAATACTACACACTTTCATCACCATAAATCTAACGAGACAAATGAAATATCAATTATCAAATAACAAAGATAATAATATCAAATTACAAATTACAATAACTTTGGACTTAAATGAGTTTGGACACTTGGTAGTTGGTACTGACACCAACTGTTGGTGTTACCATTAATTAAAAACATCACCGTAAAATAGTAACAGTATTTAAAATGGCTCCATCTTGTGAGCCCAAACATAAACTTCATTCAGATATCCGACAAAATAAAATATTAAGAAACACCAGGAGGAATAATAGGAAGTTTATTTAAATTATAAGTTTAATATTTGAGCTTATTTTTTCTAAGTTATAACACCATGCTCAGTCCATGGTGTTAAAACTTTGAATGAAGTTTTTTGTTCGAGATCCAAAGGTGGAGGTCCTATTTTAAATATTGTTATTTAATATTTTACAGTGATGTTTTTTAATTAATGGTAACACTGATTCTCCAAAATTATTGTAATTTGACATTATTATTTTTGACAATGTGCGCAAAGCCTGCTATTGAATATTCCGGTGGTGGTTGGTGAACAGTTAATTTTTAGGTGTGGTCTTTGTGTTGGATGCGAAGGGGACTACTTTGAACGGTATGTGCGTGATGTCCAACGGCATCCGCGAGATTTTAATTTAAAAGGTAATTTGGTAGTAGGTAGGTATCGCGACGTTCTTTGGACTTAGCAAACTTACTTCTTTAAATTCATAAATTGAGGTGAAATGTAACAATCTGAATAAATTGTAAGATGTTATTAATTTCCTAGTAAGTTTAATTTCAATTTGACCGGTTAAGAAAAAAGCGCGGGGAAGTTATAGTAGGTATTGTACATTCGGGTGTAAAATTGTTTAATTGAAAATAATAAAACTATCTTAGACACAATATTATTACAATATTATTCGAAATAAAACAAAAAAAAAGTTATAATAGTATTAGGTGCGTGGTAAGTTACAAATTTCGTGCAGCGCTAGACTGCCGCGACCTATACTTTAGACTGCTTACAAAATACAGAGTAATAAATAATCGAGGGAGCAAAAATTTTTTTGTTTCGTTTATTCTGAGTTATTTATCAAGATTTTTTAAAAGTCGTAGAACAAATGTTGTTGGGATTGATGTAGAGAGGCTGCCTGCAAAAGGTGCTCAACTAATTAAAAATAACCCTGTATAATAAATAAGTTCTTATAAATAAATAACAAGAACTATGTAACGATAGTGATAGTGTTGATACTATAGAAATACGACTGATAAAGGTGTATGTATACATTAAGCTAGTACTCGTATGATTCTTCCAACACGTCGATATAACGAGGCTTCTTACGTGACACCATATTATATCATAGTACCATAGTGCAGTAAGATTTATAAAATTGTGATTATATTATTTAACTTTAATTAAAAAATATCCTTAACTTTTTTATTTTTTACCACAATTTTGAGTATTTTATTTTATTTTTTTACAATCTGATACATGTGGTCATTTTTTTTATTTTTCAGCATACGCTAACTACTAAGTTAAATTAATTATAACTAATACTTACAGAACCGTTCATTCTTCCTGGGAAGTAGTCGTACGATTTATTTTTCCCAAAATTGACTGACAGGTTTAACCGGGATTTGTTATTTGAAAGGCCAGCCTACCTCATTCTGGTGGATAAAAAATTTTACTAAAATAAAAACTACCGCCAAGAATATTTTGTAATATTACCTCCTTTAGTACAGTTTTGATGTGTTTGTATAAATCTGGCTTGATATTGCTTAATTATAAGACAATTTTTGAGAAACATATTTTTTAAATGTTGTCCTCTAACTTTCAATACAAATTCAGTTTATTTGAAAACCATCTAAATTACAGTCAATGCTAAAAATACATCTGTTTTTTAATTCTAGTAAAAAAATTATTAACGGTAAAGTAAACATGGCCAGTTGTTATACTAAAGTTTGATAATAATTATTGAGAGTGAATCTTTATCATTTGAGAGAAATATACAAGGTAATTTGTAATTATTTGGTCTGGCCACCTCTTGCAGGAAGCCTCTCTACATCAATTCCAACAACAATTTTTCTACGACTTTTTAAAAATCTTGATAAATAACACAAAAAAATATTTTGCTCCCTCTCTTACGTATTACTATGTATTTTGTAAGAAGTACTTAAAAAGAAGCATTTCCGGAAAACCATTCACATGTGCATTTCTCTTAATTGTGTATGTAATACACAATGGTATTTAATTTGTTTGAATTTTTCTCACCACAAAAAAAATATTATTACAAAAGCCATTTTTTTTCTGTAAATGCACATATGAGTGGTTTTCCGGAAATGTCTTTACATTCTATTTTATCTATATCTATTCTATCTACGAAATCAAATGTGTGACCAAACCAACTTTTAAATTCTTTATTAAGCATAAAGCATAAACTGTCAATCATTAGTATTAGGTTCAAACCTTAAGCATAAAGCGTCAAACGTTAGAGGTCCAGCATAGATCACTTAGCATAAAGCGCTAATCATTAAGCGTCATGCATAAAACCTTAAACAGCAAGCATCTATTTATAAGCGTCAAACATTATAAGCATTAAGTTTCAAGCATAAAGCGTCAATTATTAAGCGTCAAGCATAAAGCATTAAGTGTAATGCATAATGCTTGAAGCTTAATGCTTTATCCAAAATACATAATGATTCATGCTTAATGCTATATGCATACTGCTTGATGTTTTATGTTTGACACTTAATGCTTAACGTTTAATGCTTGGCGCTTAATTATTGACGCTTAATGCTTATCGCTTAATTATTGACGCTTAATGATTGACGCTTAATGGTTGACGCTTAATGATTGACGCTTAATAATTGACGCTTAATTATTGATGCTTAATTATTGACGCTTAATGATTGACGCTTAATAATTAACGCTTTACACTTGATGCTTATTTATTGACGCTAAATGCTTAACGCTTAATACTTGATGCTTTATTATTGACACTTAATGCTTAACGCTTAATACTT
This sequence comes from Napeogenes sylphis, assembly GCA_959347405.1. Lineage (NCBI taxonomy): Eukaryota > Metazoa > Arthropoda > Insecta > Lepidoptera > Nymphalidae > Napeogenes > Napeogenes sylphis. The sequence continues at coordinate 18,474,315 of OY365788.1, read as the reverse complement.
GAAGATCAATTATTGACGCTTAATGCTTAACGCTTAATTATTGACGCTTATTGATTGATGCTTAACGCATAAAGCTTCAAGCTAAATTATTGATTCTTGACGCCTATTGATTGATGCTTGACGCCTAACGTTTAACGCTTTATGCTTAATGTTTGCTCAAAATACATTTAAAGTACATTCTTTAATATTAAGACATTTCTAATTTTTACGCAAAGCATTGTTGACTCAAGTTTAGAATGTCATAAAAAGTCCACAATCTTTTAGAATGAGATCGAAACATAAATTAAAATAAAATTCTTAGGCAGGTAAGTATAGTAGCTATATTCAGTGCCCTCATCCAATTAGCTTAAGTTTTCTTAATACTTTCATGGACTTTAATAAAAAATTGTGTCGGTTCTATATTAGCCGAAGGGACTTCGTTCCTACCTGGTGTCCCATGACACCACAGTGTTTTTTTGAACGCTTCACTTCTACCAATGTGAATTGTACTCATGCATATTTTTGTTACTTTTTTTTTGGTAATTATGAAGATTTTTAAAAAGTCATGAATATTTTACTGATTCCTTCAATTAAACTAGAAATAATCTTTTTGACTTGTAATTAAATTAGGCACTAGTGTAATAATATTCCTTATAAATATTTATATATATTTTGGGGATAGAGGCATATAAGTGACTTGCTCGTTCTTGATGGAGTATTCTGGTACAGGATCCGAGGCGTAGGTCTCAGGCAATTAAACACACAGACACAATATGACAATTCTTGTATTCAATGTAGGTAAATCAATTCTCACAAATTACTTAGTAGGTATACAATTATCAGAGTTGCGTGAACTACCGATCTCGTTTGGGGGTCCGAACTGTAAGGCTTTCACTAATCAATTCCTCCTCGACTCAATGCTCCCCAATATTTAAAATGTCTCCGGTGCCCCTCCAAACGATTCCGGTCACGTGACTCGTTACGTCACGATGTTCACACCCCACTGATACAATGATATCAATTGAGTTACTAATTATCGTTAAATTATCGTGATCTACGACACGGCCATACTGACAAGTCACACGTCCTCGTGTGCATGTATCTCTATGGAGTGACAATAACTATGTCCCCTCTGAGTGACGATAACCACGCCACCTACATCGAGTGATCATAACCACGCCACCTCCATCGAGTGACGATAACCACGCCACCTCCATCGAGTAGCTTTAGGATTCGCGGTTGTCCTGGGATGTAGGGTCTGAAATAAAACGAATAACTCCAAGGATAACTTGCTCGGCTATTCTGACAAAACCAGTGAATGTCACGTCTCAGGTTTTTACTCTATATACATTCTTAATACAAGGTGTGTACTACACCTTATTTACAACAGTTAAAAACTACTCTGATTATTAGATCCATCACTTTACTTAACAAAATCAATCATAATTTTACCAGACTTGGGTACTCAACTCAGCCAACTCAATACTTTTGCAATATGATACAGTCCATCGATCATATACAAACAACTACCATGCACCAGTCCTTCGGTCATGTAAAACACAAAACAGACCCATCGCCTACACGTGTTACACCACACGTGAGGTGCGGTCAACAAGTATGAGTAGGCAAGCTATTATCTGTAGTGAATTCAATATCACTTTGCTCAACTAAAACATTTAGTTCCTGAGGGACCTTGTGATCGGAATGATTTGAAATAGACTTCCTAATAGAAAATTATTAATCATAACCTCTGATAAGATCTAAAACGTACTCTGGACACTATGATCGTTGCCAGTTAGAATTACTGAGTTATTTAAACGTTACACAAAAATTGTTTGCTACACATTCTGTAATCAGAGAACTCTCAGCACTAGAATTAAAACAATATGAAAATGACTCACCAAAGTCCTATAGTACCATTAAGGTAGCTTACGTGACCATTTTAACCCTTCTTTTTCTGTGATTGCCTGCCGCTGGCACTGTATCGAAACTTCTCGAATCCCTGTTGCATCTGTCGCCTTTACAACTTATTGAAAAAGGAAAAAATAGTTATAATAAAGTTGAACATCATAATTGAAAATAAATGCCCACTCAACTAAAGCCTAAAGCAACTAAGCACCACTTTTCATTACATTTTAAACCAAAAATGTATTCTAAAAACATCATAAAACACAAAGCATGAATCTTATTCGTCACATATGGCTTTTCACTAAGCCCTCCAACAACCAACAAACCTCCTGTTCGTTTCATGGCATTGCTTTTAATTCCGAGTCCCACGGACTCCCAATTGAACTAAGATTCACTACTATCACTTTTACTCAATCGCTTTTACTACAAGCTCTACTTTAAGTGGTACTTAACCCTCTGGCATCGCTATATATCAAAAACAAAGGTTTTTTAACTTTATTTATCATAAGCTCTAAAATGAAACTTTTGCAACCCTGGTCATTGTACAATTTGTCGCGAGTTGAACTTTATGTATGGCATCTTGCCTAGTCTATTGCGGAAAATATTTACAAGACGTAAATAATAAGTTCTTACTTTTGCAAAATTAACTAACCGCTTTATTTTACGGCATTTAGGGGCCTTAATCGGCAATAATACGCATTTGCATTATACGATTAATTAATAATTGTAAGTTCGCCCATGATTACTACACATGTAGGTAGACAAGAAATAAAATATTCCAAAAATCGAATTACAATTATTTTTTTTGTTTTTAGAGGTTGAATCTTTAGACCTATTGCGTTACCATTGTTAACCGAATTTAAAACAAAGATCTTTGTCAAATGAAACATCCGTAGCACTAAAAATTAGTTATCTTATCATAACACGTAGCAGAGGGACGTTAAGTTAAAGTAAAATAATTTTCAGTAAAATTTAACAAAAACAAGATGGGTTTGATCGCTAATCTCAGTACCAGTCATCACAATAACAATAATGAAGTGCTTACCACTATATTTGATAGCTTAATTTTCTTTAACTAGCGAGTATTTAGCCCAAAAATTGGAAGCAAATCGAAACGAATTCACCTTTATGCTGTGACGTATCCGATGGTGGATAAATTGCTCAGACCTCAACGCGTTGCTCGCACCGTACTTTACCAGTACCGCTGCCATAGCTCCCATCGCCACGACCGCCGTTACCACCATCAGCAACATCAGCACCATCAGCTAATACTAACGGTACACAGATTTTTATTCTTTTCTCTAAAAATAAAATGAAACTAGAAATAAATATTTATTATGAAATAAGAGAGATGGACTAATAATGAAATATTTTTTTTATAGTCGATTACACCAGGCAATGAACTATTATTTGGTAAAATTATGTCTAAACTAAATTAAAAATAAAAACGTTTGTAAGAGTGAAATATAGACCTATAATCATTTGAATTCGTAACTACTTTGCTTTATAAGAATTTAAGTATAAAAATAATGTAGTGGTTTTTCATAAATGTTAATAATTATATTCTTAATGAGTTGTTTGTTTTCTCAGATTGCCAGACGTAATTTAAAATTTCATTTCATCTATTAGCATCTCCTACGTGAATTAATTTGGTCTTGTATGCTCTTCTTCAGTTTAGAAACAGTGAAAATGAAAATAATAAAATAGTTTTTATATCACATGTTTTTAACGAAGTTTTGTGTTTAGAAATTGCTTGATAATTAATTTTTGCGTTAATATAATATGATTATTTAATATATTATTGGGAATTAATTGTATAATTAACATTAGAGTAAAAATGTTAAAAGTACCTATAAGAAACCGAAAGTTAATAAATTTGGGTAAGCTAATAGTCTTATTTTGATATTAAACCTGTAGTTATTATTACATTAACATTGCAATAAACTATTAAAATCTATTTTTGAACACCTAAGAATAAATAAACTAAAATAATTATCAAAAGGATGGATAAAACCTCATTTACTTTCTATCTAAATCTAGTACAGTACTACTATTATCTAAATCTACTACAAACAGTAGTTACTTTCTCTCGTTTCTAGTAAGTGAAGTCGTAAGCGTACGTGAGTGTACCAAAGTGAGCGTGCCTTACAACTCCAGAAACTTTCTGAAGATAAGTAGTAGAGTGGTTGAAATTGTCTTTATAACGATGACGTTGGACGAAGGTTCCTTGCCTTAAGGTACGTGCATGTCCTGCCTTAAAGGTAACGCCCTGCCTCAGGCATCCCTGGTGTTCATTAATAACATTAACAACCCGAAGTGCTCGTCAAGTACATATGGTATACATAATAAATAGTGACAGAGAAATGTGAGGTGGTTGTAGATAAATAATGATTAAAAAGGGTTGTTTTTAAAAATAAAATCAAATTTGTTATCAAGAGTAATGTATCAGGGATAAAGCCTTTAAATTCGTTTATTTTGCTCTATTTTCGTTCGTTCGACGTTCAATGTTACATGGTTGACATGGTCCTATAATTGGATACTTAATTATCGGATATGTAATATACCATACAGTTTTCATTAATGTAAAAATAATGTACCATAATCACCTTTGACCGTATTAAGAACGATGACTCTATTTATCTTATTAATGTATTTTATGAGTGCCTCATATTTTCAGAAATTAAATTTCTCAAAAGTTAGACAATTATAATTTGGAAAACCCTAATAATATGATTAGATCATAAACGTCAAAATAGACTATAGTGATTGTTAACCACACAGTTCTTCAAACATCGTTCTCATAGTTTAGTTGCAAATACTATATTTCTCAGTAGCAGTAGTAGTAATTATTTAAAGCCTTTTCAAAAAACCTGCCCGTAACACATTGCTCTGTAGTAACATATGAGTATTTCCACTTATATCACTACAGAGCAAGAAGAATCAGTCAGTTGAGTAAGTGTTAGTTACTTATTTAAAATTATAGCACCTACTCTTTTTGAAATTAAAATATAATATTCCCACAAATACTCATGCTTTATTATTTCATAAAACTGTCTAGACATAATAATATTATGCTCTTATAATATGTAAGGATAATAAAGGAAAACTTAAATACTTAAAGCTTACAGGAGATACGCATATCACTATTTTAATATTTGGTAGTAATTGCAAATACTAACAGGCTACGACATTAATGTAATATTGTATTATTGTACTTTATAATCTTATATTAAATAGAGATATTAATCTGAAATAAAATTATTATTTTTATTTCCACTTCGTTTTTGTACTTTACTTTGTGGGAACATTTAATTAATATGACTTGTTCATATGAGCAGAAGAGCATTCTCTAATATAATTAATTAGTTGAGTCAGACGAGTAGAGGATTAAACTGTGGCATTGACAAAGGCAGTGGTACTGTTATCACTTTTCTTACCCTTATATTAGCTGGATTTACTGTTTGACTTACCGTGTTAAGCAATGGTAAGTTATTATGAAATCGACCTTGACTCATTTGAAGGATTCTTATGATAAACGTGATGTTTATCATAAGAATTGGACAAGATAAGCGAACACTTAATATTAATTTACGCGGCTGACACGCGGCATAAACGCGGCATACACCCAGTATACACGAGGCATAAACGCGGCAAACACGCGGTATACACCCGGTATACACGAGGCATAAACGCGGCATACACGCGGCGAACACGCGGCAGACACGCGTAGAATTGCTAGCCTCTCAGTATTCTAAACGAAACATGACCTAATTTCCCCGGCCCCGTTCCATCACCGGATGTTCCGACGCACGGCAGGTATCTATTGCAGAGAAGCGGCAGACACGCTGCAGACAAATGGCAGACATACGGCAGACACGCGGCAAACACTCGGAAGTCACGCGGCAAACATGAGGTCCATAGTGTTAAAAGATTTTTATTAATTACATATTTCTATGTAACATTGAGTAATGTACCTATGATTATTTGATTCACTTCTTATAATTGTAGTTTGTATGAGACTTTCATAAACAGTTACGAAAATAAAATACGTTTTTGTTTTAAAAAAAAATATGTACTATTTTTTTTTTTTTTTTTTTTTTATATATTATCTAGGGCAATGCTTGACTACATTCCACCTGATGATAAGTGGAATGTAGTCTTAGATAGTAAGTCGCATTGCCCTAGCAACCTATTCACTCTTCTCTTGAAGACACCCACATTATATTTGGCCGAAAATACCGACGCAGGCAAATTGTTCCAGTCCTTCGCTGTACGCACTAAAAATGAGGAAGCAAAGCGCTTCGTTCGGACAGGTGGAATGTCCACAACAAAAGGATGGATACCTGCCGTGCGTCGGGACGTCCGGTGATGGAAGGGGGACGGGGGAATTAACTCGTGTAATTCCTGCGCACACTCACCAAAATGTATCCTATAGAATACTGAGAGGCTAGCAATTTTACGCCTGTGTTCAAGGCTTTGGAGGTCGGCTTCGACCAATTCGGGATCGCCTATAAGCCTCTTTGCTCGCCTCTCAATTGAGTCCAGAACCGCAAGATGAGACTTTGCGGCACCAGCAAATATGTGTCCACAGTACTCTACACACGACCGGATCTGTGCTTTGTATAAAACAAGAAGCTGTCCCGGTGTAAAGTACTGCCGAACCTTCGCAAGAACGGCAAGCTTTGCTGCTGCTGCTCTTGCTCTGGACTCAATGAACCGACCAAAGTTGAGGTTCGAGGAAATTTCTAAGCCTAACAACTGAAGCCGGTCACTGTATTCCAAGGATACATTCTGGAAAGTAGGAGCCAAGGTGAAAGGGCTCTTTTTGGCGGTGAATAGACATGTCTGCGTTTTGGTGGCGTTGAACTTGACAAGATTGGCATTGCTCCATGCGGAGACTGCCTGAAGTTTGTCATTCAAACGTTGCACCATGGCTTCTCTTTCAGACTGTACTTGATCTCGACTAGCCCGAGTACTCGGCAGATATCTTTCTACAACTGTGCTGTCGTCTGCATACCCATAGATACCGGGCTTCAACAGATCATTAATGTGCAGCAGAAACAGAGTTGCAGAAAGGACGGACCCCTGAGGCACTCCGGCATTTATTGTCAAGGGTTCCGAGGAACACCCGTCGACAACTACTTGGAGAGATCTGTGGCTTAGAAAGTCCGTTACCCAGCCGATCAGACCAAGAGATATACCGTACGCTGAAAGCTTGCATATAAGGCTCGCATGCCAGACCCTGTCAAATGCCCTCGAGACGTCCAGAGAGACGGCGACCGCTTCTCCGTTCTTCTCGATGGCCTCGCCTAAAATGTGAGTAGCATACACTAGGAGGTCCCCAGTAGACCTATTACGGCGAAACCCGTACTGTCGGTCACTGAGGAGATCGTTACCTTCTAGGTATGCTAGAAGGCGCGAGTTCAATACACGCTCCATAATCTTGCAGAGAATGGAGGTGATTGAAATCGGTCTGTAATTGACAGGGTCGGCACGGCTGCCTTTTTGGGCAAGGGTTGCACATTAGCAAGCTTCCAGGATTTCGGCACTATTCCAGTCATGAAAGAGAGGCGATACAGACGTGTCAGTACAGGAGACAACTCAGCTGCGCATGTCTTGAGCAGAATGGCTGGTATACCATCAGGACCACTGGCTTTATTCACATCTAAACGACACAATGTTCTCCATACCTCTTTATTAGTGATGCGGATTTCAGGCATCGAAATACCGCAGTGAGGAAGATGTGCTGGAGAAGCATTGCCAGTGTCTAGATGCGAATTATCAGCAAACAGAGAAGCAAGTACATTCGCTTTCTCTGTTGCTGTGTGGGCCAGGGATCCATCCGGCTTCAGCAGAGCAGGCAGTGAGGGTTGGCAGAAGTTCGACTCGATCGCTTTGGCAAGAGACCAGAAAGCTCGACTGCCAGTTGGTCTGACAGAGAGCTTTTCGCCATTCTTAGCGATTCGATCGAGACGAGCCTTCCGCAGTGCCTTCTTGTAGGACTTGGCAGCTTGGTTAAAGGCTCTCTTCTTCAAACTTACATCCGGAGTTTTGCGGGTTCGAGCATCAGCCCAAATGAGATATGCCGAATGTTTTCGGTCTTGAGCATGACCACATTCGGCATTAAACCATGGGCGAGCTTTGCCATTGATGGGTACGTCAGCAAAAGGAATAAAATACTCCATTGCCTGATGCACCACATCGGTTATAGCATCCGCGCAACTCGACGGATCCAAAGAAGAGAAGCAGACCTGCCGCCAAGGATAAGACGCAAAAAAGTGTCGCATCTCATCCCAATCTGCTGACTTGTATTTCCATACTCGCCTAACACCGTGAGGTTCGAAAGCTGGTGGGGAATATGTAAACACAGATTTCACCAGACAGTGATCGGAGGTTCCCAAGGGGGAGGTGACTTCTACACGATACCTGTCCCGATCAGTTGTCAGCAGAAGGTCCAGGCAGTTGGCTGTATGGCCTACCACATCTGGTACCCTTGTCGCTTGCTTCACCAGCTGAAAGAGGTCCAAGGACAACGCAAATTTCCGCGCTTCTCTTCCAGCATGGTCGGTCTTCTGGTACGGGAACAGCCAGTCCTGATGACAGGCATTAAAGTCCCCCAGAAAGACGAGCTGCGCCGAAGGGTACTGATACAGAGCCATATCTGCAGCCTCACTAAGATACTCAAATAAACGAGTTGTCTCCTGGTCACCGCTGTGCGAACGGTAGACACAGGAATACAGGATTTTTTCGTTTCCTGTGTCCACTAAAACCCATAGGGAAGAAAAAGTGGGGTCTTCAAGGTGACGGAGACGCTGAATACAGAGGACGGATCCCGCTACCCTCCTCGAATAGACACCCGACAAAACAAACCAACTCGACGTCAACCGGTTCGCCAACGTACCGCAGCTGTTCAAACCCATTTCCCATAAACGGCTTAATCGAGCAACGTGCCGGAACACGACTATGTCGCTTTGCGGCACGACTTTGCCCGATGGGTGGTAACTTTGCCGGCGACCCTATGTTATGGTCTACCACCAAGAAAACTAGAATTTTGAAAAAAAAATTAGAACTTCTGGGCCGTCCATTAAATGCAACATCTGTGTTGGTAAGACGATCATGCCTCCGGAACCTTTTTTATTTTTTATAAAACCTGATTCTTAAATTGAATGAAATATTTACCAGATTCTCTTAGTGCTACAGCGTAATCTGAAGTTTTCAACATTATTTTTGTTTTAACTGTTTGTCGACAATTTTGGTTCCTTTGATCACAAAATATTCATTCATCCAGAGTTTTTTTTGGACACTGTATATATTTAAGAACCAAATGAACTTCCTCTAGTATCGGGAGCCGAAATCTTTTATCGGTAAAAAGGTAAAATCACACTTACTTTTTACACGTTTTTCTATTTATTCGTCAAGCAATTACTTCAATGCGTAGAAGAAAAAAATAAATATAATTTTACAAGGAACGCATGAAAAATTTAAAAATCTTTTAATTTTATTTCACCAACTTGTTTTGTTAATACATTATTACTAGAAACTAATCTTCTAACATTGGAATTGAACATTGGATTGAAATGTTATGCTACGTGTGTGCCGCTTACCTGCCGTGTGTATGCCGAGTATCTGCCGCTTGTCTGCAACGTGTCTGTCACTTGTCTGTATCTACCGCTTGTCTGCCGCGTTTATGCTGCGTGTCTGAAACGTGTCTGCCGCGTGTCTGCCGCGTGTCTGCCGCGTGTATGCCGCGTGTGTGAAACGTGTCTGCCGCGTGTATGCTGCGTGTATGCCGCATGTTTGCCGCGTGTATACAGCGTATCTGCCGCGTGTCTGCCACGTGTCAACCCTGTATATGCCGCGTGTATGCCGGATGTCTGCTGTGTATACACACACACTGAACTCACTCACTCACTACAGACCCGTGGTATACACCACGGGTCTGCAGTGAGTCTTTTGTTTGTCTTCCTTGGGTCTGTTGTGTGTCTCCAGTTTACCTGTATTTAATTTTCTCCCGAACTAAACGGCATATTTTAATCGAAAACCAAATACAAATAGATAATATAAAAATATCATAATTAATAATGATATTACAGTTTTGTAAGTAAACAGTTTATAAGTTGAATAATACTTTTAAAATCTGGCCACCTTTGAGTGTCTTGTGCACAATCAATCATCACGAGACAAAGACTGAGACTGACTGAGAAGATGCACTGATTTAATTTTTTGACAGGTGTTATTTAAAATATCTAAACATAAACACCTTATAAAATACTAAGAATAAATCTCCAAACATGAGAACTTTGACCAAATTCGTTTTGATATTAAATAAAAATGTTGTCCATTAAATGTTAATTTGGTTTCGTATCAATATTACTACTATATTTTAATAAGCATAATAAAAACAAAACAAAGACAAATGTTTGAAAATATCTTTAAACATGTATAGCCATGTTAAGCTTATTTAAATTTATATAAATAAAGAATGAAAAATAAACCGATACGGGCAGGGATTCGAACCCGCGACTACTGGGAAACCGTCCCATCGCTCTACCAACTGAGCTACCGTATCGCTGTCCGTCTCGGTGAATTAAGCATTCTATATGTGATCGTCTTTATCGGGACGGTGGTGACATCTATTAGGTTTCTTTCGAAAATCCTAACCAATGTTTCTAACTTTGCAGTATAGATAAACATTGAAAAGATGCCACTACCAAAATTAATGTATGAAAATATCTTTAAACATGTATAGCCATGTTAAGCTTATTTAAATTTATATAAATATAGATTGAAAAATAAAACCGATACGGGCAGGGATTCGTACCCGCGACTACTGGGAAACCGTCCCGTCGCTCTACCAACTGAGAGTAGTCGCGGGTTCGAATCCCTGCCCGTATCGGTTTTATTTTTCATTCTATATTTATATAAACATAAAAGATTGTTTCATAACAGATTGTACATAAAAGATGGTCCTGTTTGGAAATCCACCTACCGCGGAATCAGCAGTCGGGTTCACTAACCGTCAACAAGCCAAAGAAAGAAAAAAGAAAACCATTTTATACTTTAAGAGATAGACTTACTTTACAAAATGTTATTTCTGCACATCCAGATACAATAATATCTTAACAAGAATTAGAAATTTACTTTTCTAGGTAGATAGTAAATAATCTTCAATGCACTTCTGTCGACGATATTTTCAGCTCGGTACAACATAAGAGAGTTAAAAAAATACTTACTTCTACCTTAAAAGCCGGCAACATTGTGTAATTCCCCTGGTATTGCAAGAGATTATGGCAGCAACTCGTCATTATGAAAAATCGTTTGTATATAAAAAATATAAGGATTATTTAAGATAATATCCCGGTAATGGCAATATGCTTGTAGTTATCTGGATTTGTCGTTTTTTCTGATGTGGGTCTATAGCTGTCATAAAATCATAATATAATTTTCAAAGTAAATGTAAAGCATGGGAAGAGACTAATAGTTTGGTAATAATTTAAAAAGAAAATAATATTTATTACCAGCCATAATATTTAATATATTCTAACATTATAATGGTCTTAAGACTGTAATTAAATTTAAAAGTTTATAAGTAAGTAACTCGTTAACCCACAATTTACGAATCTTAGTTTTTAATCGATAATTGTATTTTAAAACAAACAACTGTGTTGGTTCAAACTTTATTATATATCACAAAGTTTTGTTATTTTATTAATCCTTTATTAAACTCGGTCTCAACAACTACATCTGTTTAAACTTTGTTGTCTGTAGATGGTCTCTTAATATTATTATTATTATTATTATTATTAAAGCTTTATTTCCCACTTTACATATTTTTTTATTATACTTTACTTAATATTTCTATATTATTTATTACACTGTTTTTGTGGTCCCTTATGGGTAAAAGCCTCCTCCATTTTTCTCCACCTTTCCTTATCTTTAGCCATATGCATCCAACTTTTTCCGGCTACATCCTTTATATCATCTTCCATCTCTTCCTCTGTCTGCCTACTTTCCTTTTGCCTTGTGGACCTGGCCATTTAGTTACTTGGTAGGTCCATCTTTTGTCCTTGTACCTGGACAGGTGCCCTGCCCATTTCCATTTTTGTGTTAAGCTGAAATGAAGTGCATCTATTAGTTTTGTTTTCCTGCGTATATCTATGTTTCTTATTTTATGTATTTTTCTCAGTTTCAGTATACTACGCTCCATTGCATGTTGGCATGACAAAACTTTGCTCTTTGCTTTTTCTGTAAAGACCCATGTCTGGCTGGCGTAGGTTAAGCTTGGAAGGATACAAGAATCCAAAATAGTCTTTTTTTATATTAAGGCTATAGTTTCCTTTCAGAATTTCTTTTTGGGCCCAATATTTTTTCCAAGTTAAACTTGCCCTTCTGTCAATTTCGTTTTCATTACTTTTTGCTTCAAATGATATCAGTTTACCTAGGTATACATATTCCTCTACATAGTCCATTCGTTTTTTCTCTAGGTTAATTGGGTTCTTTTGACTATTTGTCATAATTTTAGTTTTGGATTTGTTCTTATGCAGGCCGATTTTTATGCTTTCAAAATTTAGTTTTTGTATCATTGATTCTAATCCTGGTGCGGATTCACTAAAAAGAACAATGTCATCTGCGAATCTTAAGTGTGTTAGTTTGTTATTGCATATCCATATGCCATTATTTTCCCAATCAATTTTTCTGAAAATATCTTCAAGTACCGCTATAAATAATTTAGGAGACAATGGGTCACCCTGGCGTACTCCTCTTTCAATAGGGAACTCTGTCCCTTGTCGTTCCAGTTTTACTCTGCTTAGACTATTAGCATATATGTTCCTTATAATATTTATATATGTTTTATTTACATTATTATTTCTTAGGGCGGCCCATATAGATGAATGTATGATGCTGTCGAATGCTTTAGAATAGTCCACAAAAGCTATGTAGAGTGGTTTATTGAATTCTTTAAATTTCTTTATTATTTGTTCTATTGTGTGAATGTGGTCTACTGTTGAATAATTGGACCGGAAGCCCGCTTGTTCTATTGGCTGATTCTTGTCAATGTCTGGTGCTAACCTTTTCAAAATAATTGATGAGAAGAGTTTATATATTGTAGGTAGTAAACTGATGGGCCTGTAGTTGCTGATGTCCAGTGGGTTTCCTTTTTTATATAGTAGTATAATAATTGATTTTTTCCATTGCGATGGTACTTGCTCTTTTTCCAATACTAAGTTGAATAGTTCTGCTATATACGAAACTAAGATTGGTGCTCCGACTTTCAGGGCTTCGTTCGTAATGTTATCCTCTCCTGGGCTCTTCTCAGACTTTAGCTTGATTTGCATACTTATTTCTCCTTCTGTGATTGGGTCTGTTGGTGGCTTTGCTATATCTTCTCCCGTTATAATATTATTGTTTATCTGTTCCTCTTGTCTTTTATCATGCATTGGTTTTTTATATAGGGGGGTACAGAAAGCTGTTGCGCATTTTATTATTCCTTCTCTATCTTTGATTTCATCTTCTTCACTTTTCAAAGAAGGAATCCAATTCTTGTGAGTAGATAGTTCTTTTGACGCTCTTTTAGAACTACGAAAAGTGTTCATATTTTTTTCTATTATTGTTTTTCTATGGTTAGCATAATCTGATTTGATCGCTCTATTGGTTTGTTTAAACAATTTCTTTAGTTCCTCTCTCATTTCTTTAGATTTGTTTTTCTTTAGCACAAGTTCGGTTCTTCTGTTGATTAAGCTTTGTGTGTGTAGGCTAATAATCTTTTCTTTTAGTTTGATATTATCATTCATTTTCAGGCTATTTATGATAGCTTCTTCCAGTTTGTCACTAAGAGATTGGATAGTTTTGTTTTTCTGTACAATATCTTGCATTTTTGTTAACTTCTTTTTTAAATTTTGGATGTAATTGGTTTTGTCATGTGTTGACTTCAATTTACTAGGCATGTTTTTAAATGTTCCTCTATTCATTTTTGGTTTTTGGATTTTTAATGTGCATCTTATCATTCTATGGTCTGACGGGAATTTCATTTTGTTTATGATTTCAACATTCGTTACATATTTTTGGTTGGGAGTCAATATGAAGTCTATTTCATTTTTTGTTTTGTGGTCTGGTGACAGCCATGTCCATTTTTTGGAATATTTCTTCTTAAAATGCGTGTTCATCACCACAAACTTGTGTTCATGTGCATATTGGATTAGACGTTCGCCTCTGTTATTCCTTTTGCCGTAACCATATTTGCCCATTATTAGACTTTCATGATGTTTTGGTTGTCCAATTTTGGCATTGAAATCACCCATAATTAGCCTGTTCTTATCAGCGAGTTCTTGTGCTTTTGTTATATCGTTATAGAATTTTGTGATTTCTTCTTCAGTTGAATTCTCAGTAGGGGAATACACCTGTATCAGTGATAGTGGCCCTTCAATGAAGTTCAATTTTAGCAAAGCTACTCTTTCCGATATTCCCTGGAAACTTAATATATTGGCTTTTAGTGATTTCTTAATTATGAAGCCTACGCCATGGAGACCCCGTGTCTCTCCTATGTAACAAAATAAGTATTCTTTATGTTCTTCCATGATATATCCTACTTTTTTAACTTCTGCGAGTCCTATGATATCCCAATTTATTTTATCTATAGCATTATTTAGTTCCAAATTTCTTTGTTTTGTTGATAGGGATCTCACATTAAATGTGCATACCTTAAGACTTTGGTTTCTTCTTGGCTTTAAACTATTGATAAGGTTGTGTTTGTTTAAGTTGTTTAAATTATACTGTTTGTTTTTATTTAATATTTTTGATGGAGGGTAGTGGTCGTCTTGCCCCACGGTGACCAGCCGGCTTGGGGTGTTATTTTTAAATGTTAATTTATGTAATGTTTTGTTTTTTATTTTTGTTTGGCTTCGGGTGCCGGTGGTCACTACAAGTTTTTTTGAGTCTCAGACAGCGAAGCAGATCTACCTCGTTCAACATAATTCAGTATGTTGGGTTTTAATATTTCTTTTCCCCTGGTATTATTGGGCGCTGTGTTGTCCCTCAAGTCTGCCTTTTTCTGATTTGACAATTGTCGTGATGAGTCAGAATCTTCCCTTTTCCTTTTATCCCTGTTTACTTGTGTCGGTTTTTTAATTATTATTTTATCTTGTTTTAAGAAGGCTATATTTCCTTTTTTTCTTTCTTCTTCGACTTGTACTTGTAATTGCTTACGTTTTTCTTTACATTTCTTTAGAATAATCTTCTTTTACGTTAATACCTGGTGGCAGTTTGGACTTGTTCTTCAAAATCATATGTTTTTTCCATAGGAATATAAGTGAGACTACAACAGGGCGGTTTTTATCACTATTGTTTTTGCCGATTCTATAAATGTTGCTAATTTCCTGGCTGTTTAAGGGTATACCTGTTTCCTCAATCGTTTCTTTTAAGTAGTCCACCAATTCAGCTTCTGACTTTCCTATTTCATGAATGCCAAAGAAAACGAGGTTGTATTTTCTTTTCTCCCTCTCCATAAAATTCAGTTTGTGCTCTAGTGTAGATACTTTTTCTTTGAGCACTTTGTTTTCTTCTGTCATTATTTTTAGTCTTTCGTCCAGGGCCTCCATAACATTTTTAGTCACTGACGCTGTAATTAGTGAAGCTTGTTGGTTCAGTTTTTCGTCCAATTTTGACAGAAACAGCTCCATACTTTTGTCCATTTTTTTATTTAGCTGACAACACTTTTGGGTAGTAATGTTATTTTTTTGTTGCTGGCAACCTTCATTCACAAGTCAGTAGTGTCATTGACAATTTGAACAGAAGTCATTAATCCAAGAGTTGAAGTTGACAATTTGACAGTTTGGGTTGGTAAGTTATGTTGGTATTAGCACTGAATAAAGGGTTAAATATTTAAATTATTTTCACTTTCACGTAAGAGTTTGGTTGTTTTCTTGTGGTTTTCACATCAAAAATACTGTTTGAGCTGTTGATTATATCTAATTTAGTGTCCTTGTTGTCTATATTTATGTAATTCACATTACTGCACTTTTGTTTTAACTTTTATCACTATAATTAAATAATATTTGCGGAAGACGTTGACGTATGTGTTAGCGATACGAACACCGGAACCGGAAAAAAACAATTTACCCACAATTTACGAATCTTAGTTTTTAATCGATAATTGTATTTTAAAACAAACAACTGTGTTGGTTCAAACTTTATAATATATCACAAAGTTTTGTTATTTTATTAATCCTTTATTAAACTCGGTCTCAACAACTACATCTGTTTAAACTTTGTTGTCTGTAGATGGTCTCTTAATATTACCATTTTTCAATTCGAAGTAATGATTAACATCATCACATCTTGTGATTAAGATGCAAAGCAATCATATCAGTAATTTATGAAATTTAAATCAATTTAATGTCTGAGAAACAAACAACTATGTTGGTTCAAACTTTATTATATATCACAAAGTTTTGTTATTTTATTAATCCTTTATTAAACTCGGTCTCAACAACTACATCTATTTAAACTTTGTTGTCTATAGATGGTCTCTTAATATTACCATTTTTCAATTCGAAGTAATGATTAACATTATCACATCTTGTGATTAAGATGCAAAGCAATCATATCAGTAATTTATGAAATTTAAATCAATTTATTGTCTGAGATACGAAATGATTGATAAGATGAAAATAACGTACCCATTGGAATCTTACCAAAAAATATCTGTCATATACTTTCATGTCTGATGAACTATGTGGAAACACCATTTGTTTTCACTGATTTGGCTGACTTATCTTGCTTTTCCTGACAAAAGTTTCGATGTTTACATATCTTTGAAAATATATAAAAAATACCTTATTTAATAAAATAACATTATATATTTGCTTTCTAATCGGATTTATTTACATATTAATTTAAAGAATGAGGTCAGTAAAATATTATAAAATAGATGCTGTGCAATATAACTAAAGTCATTTTAAATCACCAGAGAATCTTCGTACGTGATTCTTCTTTGAAATATAAACCTTAGAACTATTTTTTTCTCTAAACACGTTACAAAATATTTGTATTAAACATTTTATACAAAGTGTCTATAAAGTTGAAGTTATTGTAATAGTTTTATAATCTGCTACTTTATTATAAGGGTGATATGAACAACATAAAACTCAAGAACGTTTATTAAATAAATTTTATGTACTTCTAAATAGACATAATCCAAATCTCGAGTTGGGTGTATTAATATAACATTGTAGTGTTAAAATAAAACATAGTATTCATTGTTTAAAGTTGTGTCCGATAATGTGGAATACATGAAATGTTATGTGCAGGCCCACGGAGTATGTTTAGATTAGTACTACTTATATATCTAAAGAGTAAATTTAGAGAAAAATCGTTAATTATTTATTGAATACTTCAAGCTTTGCAAAATTTAAAAATTTAGAAACAGCTTTCACACAAACAATAATAACTTCCACAAATTGGTACATAAAAGATTGTCCTATTTTCAAATCCTCTTACCACGGAATCAGCAGTCGGGTTCACTAAACGCCAACAGGCCACTTTAAATGAATCAGCTTTATTGTGACTTAGACAACTGCGTCTTTTTTCTTGCGAAGAAAGAAAAAAGAAAACCATTTTATTCTAGAAAAGACAGAGATACTATCTAAAATGTTATTTCTGCACATCCAAATACAATAAATTTATATAAATATGGAATGTAAAAAACCGATACGGGCAGGGATTCGAACCCGCGACTACTGGGAAACCGTCCCGTCGCTCTACCAACTGAGCTACCGTATCGCTGTCCGTCTCGGTGAATTAAGCATTCTATATGTGATCGTCTTTATCGGGACGGTGGTGACATCTATTAGGTTTCTTTCGAAAATTCTAACTAATGTTTCTAACTTTGCAGTATAGATAAACATTGAAAAGATGCCACTACCGAAATCAATTTTTGAAAATATCTTTAAACATATCTTTAAGCGATACGGTAGCTCAGTTGGTAGAGCGACGGGACGGTTTCCCAGTAGTCGCGGGTTCGAATCCCTGCCCGTATCGGTTTTTTACATTCTATATTTATATAAATTTAAATAAGCTTAACATGGCTATATATGTTTAAAGATATTTTCAAAAATTGATATCGGTAGTGGCATCTTTTCAATGTTTATCTATACTGCAAAGTTAGAACATTGGTTAGGATTTTCGAAAGAAACCTAATAGATGTCACCACCGTCCCGATAAAGACGATCACTTATAGAATGCTTAATTCACCGAGACGGACAGCGATACGGTAGCTCAGTTGGTAGAGCGACGGGACGGTTTCCCAGTAGTCGCGGGTTCGAATCCCTGCCCGTATCGGCTTTTTACATTCTATATTTATATAAATTTAAATAAGCTTAACATGGCTATACATGTTTAAAGATATTTTCAAAAATTGATTTCCGTAGTGGCATCTTTTCAAGGTTTATCTATACTGCAAAATTAGAAACATTGGTTAGAATTTTTGAAAGAAACCTAATAGATGTCACCACCGTCCCGATAAAGACGATCACATATAGAATGCTTAATTCACCGAGACGGACAGCGATACGGTAGCTCAGTTGGTAGAGCGACGGGACGGTTTCCCAGTAGTCGCGGGTTCGAATCCCTGCCCGTATCGGTTTTTTACATTCTATATTTATATAAATTTAAATAAGCTTAACATGGCTATACATGTTTAAAGATATTTTCAAAAATTGATTTCGGTAGTGGCATCTTTTCAATGTTTATCTATACTGCAAAGTTAGAAACATTGGTTAGAATTTTCGAAAGAAACCTAATAGATGTCACCACCGTCCCGATAAAGACGATCACATATAGAATGCTTAATTCACCGAGACGGACAGCGATACGGTAGCTCAGTTGGTAGAGCGACGGGACGGTTTCCCAGTAGTCGCGGGTTCGAATCCCTGCCCGTATCGGTTTTTTACATTCTATATTTATATAAATTTAAATAAGCTTAACATGGCTATACATGTTTAAAATTATTTTCAAAAAACAGATACAATAATATCTTAACAGGAATTAGAAATTCACTTTTCTAGGTAGATAGTAAATAATCTTCAATGCACTACAAAAATCTAGGAAGAACTTCTGTCGACAATATTTCCAGCTCGCTACAACATAAGAAACTTTAAAAGACTTACTTCTACCTTAAAAGCCGGCAATATTGTTGTAATGCCTCTGGTGTTGCAAGAGATTGTGGCAACAACTCGTCATTATGACCGTGTACTCGTTTGTATATGAAAAAGATAAAGATTTTTAAAATAACATCCCGGTAATGGCAATAAGCTTGTAGTTATCTGGATTTGTCGTTTTTTTCTGATGTGGGTCTATAGCTGTCATAAAATCATTATATAACTTTCAAAGTAAATGTGAATCATGGGAAGAGACTAATAGTTTGGTAATACTTTAAAAAGAAAATAAAATTTATTACCATCCATAATATTTAATATATTCTAACATTATAATGGTCTAAACACTGTATTTTAATTTAAAAGTTTATAAAAAAGTAACTCGTTAACCCACAATTTACGAATCTAGTTTTTAGTCGATAATTGTATGGTTGGCTCCAACTTTATTTCATATCAAAGTTTTGTTATTTTATTAATCCTACATTAAACTCGTTCTCAGTTACAGTTCTTTTCTATAGATGGTATCTTAATATTATCTTTAATTTTTCAACTCGAGGTAATGATGTTACTTCATGATTAGGGTGCAAAGCAATCATATCAGAAAATTATTAATTATGTAATCTAAATCCATTTATTGTCTGAGATACAAGATGATTGATAAAAAGAAAATAACGTACCCATTGGAATCTTACCAAAAATTATAATCTGTCATATATTTACATATCTAATGAAACACCATTTTAATTTTCATCATATTATTACGTCTATGCGATGTATGCCTATGTTAACATACCATGGACAAGCCCAATCATTATATAAGATATGATAAACCTAAAATTGTCGCTAAAGAACAACGTTACATTACAAAAATGGTTCGTGAGGCTATTGAAATTAAAAAACATCCTATTTTATTAGAGAAGATGGTTGGAGATTATCTAACACCTGGGACCCACTCTTGAAAAATATAAAATCCCATGTCTGTGACCGCACTGTTAGACCTCAAGATGCTGTAAGTACGTTTTGTATGAACCCTGAACTGTACGCCCTGAAGCTTAGAAACTGTTGGAGGTAGATGACTGACTGACTTTCTGACAGACACCTCCATCTTGTCTTACCGTGAACACGATTGCTGCAAAGCATTTGAAATGTCGGGTTAAATTTAAAATTAAGTTCATTAGGAGTAGAAATAGTTTTCTTTCAATATGTTTATTTTTAAGAAATAATATTTATAGAATTAAAAAAATATATTATGATGTCTTTGTATTTATTAGAAATTAATATCAAACGCTTCTACAGAAAATAGGGTAAGGTTTCAAAGTTCATTACAAAAGCCACTGTTTGTAAGCAAGCAATTATGGAACCGGCTGTTTATAATTTAAATCCTATTTAACAATGTTGAATGTTAAGTCTAAGATATTTAAAGACCAACTTTTCAGTTGTTCACAACAAAAAAATATATTTGAAATCTGTCTAACGATAAAAGACAAGTACAGAGACCTTATAGAAGAATTATATACAAAAGAAATATAATAAACATAACTTTAAAGTTATATATACATATAAGTTATGTTCACTAAGCTAGATTTTGAACTTTAGCTTCAATAGGAGACGCAATCTGTCGTAACAATTCTGCAATATAATTTACCAACTCTCGTCTTGAAGATTATCTTAAAGCTTTGATTAGGACTTGGATGAATTATGCACGAGAGTATTTTACTCACAAAAGCGAAATAGATTATATGTTGACCCCAAAATAATCACAAATAATCGCAATGTCTGAATCAACATAAAATAAATAAATAAACTAATAAAAAAACTTGTGTGGTTTTATGAAACCACCGTAAAAGTGAAACTTTTTTTCACATTATAGACATTTAACTAAAAATTTTCGGAATAATATTCCATTAAGGGTATAAAAATTGCTTCATCAATCTTAATTTTATACTTAGAAAATGGGAATGATAATGGGAAATGATAAAAGTAGACTAGATCTCCAACTAATATTTTTATTGAACTCTGTGTCTTAGAGTACGACATACATAATACGTAACAATTATTTAGATGATATACACATATTAAATCACTGAAAACAATATTTTATAATCGTTGAGTCATTTTGATCCGTTTTTCAATTATTTTCAATCATTCTATTATCAATTCCATCTTCATCATGAATTTCACAGTTTATAAATGTAACCAATATTTTATGGTAACTAAAATACGTGAACAGTGACTTACATTCGATTTTTTCAATGTATCTAGTAAAAACCGCATCGATACGAGCGCCTTTCACTTTATCCCTACTCCGCGGCCGACCGTCACGCGACATGCAACACGCAGACGTAAAAGTTTGAGACGATGTAATAAAAGTTTTACTTTAAAATAGTAAGCTATCAGAATAAAAACATACTAATTACGTAGGGCAATCAGGAATGAATGACAAAATTATTTATTATAAAAGGTGACCCTTGATCATTGATAGGATAGGAAGCATTTAGATGGTTTGGTAAGAAGTTAGGATTGGAGTAGTTAAGCTGGTTCTAAAACCAGCCTAACTCCAAACTCCAAACCTAACCCAAAATTGTCTCTGATGGTATAGTGAGGGTGCGCGTATGTATGTTAGTGTCAGTATGTACATAGTTAGATGTTGGTATCCGTGTTGCCACGATTCTTCAGTCGCCTGGGTCTAGGTGTAGTAGCCGTATTATATTTGTATTTTAAATTTCACTTTCGAACCACTGCACTGTTAAAGTATCAGCGGTAATCACCTACGGCGTAGCGTAGGGGTCTACGTCTATAATGAGTGCTTCAATAAAACAAAATTTCTTAATTTGGTTGATACTTGAACTAGCACACACACAAAACTAATGTAATTTCTCAAAACCTATAGTAGTACTGAGACCGCAAAAACTCATTTATTGCATACCATTTTATTCCGCTGTCTTGTCATATATTTAGTTAATTTATCAGAATTACCGTTCGATTAAAAGCAAATTTTATTAAACTTTTATATAAAACAATGCGATAATACAAATAACAAAATATAAATGAGTATTTGTCGCTTTTGAGTATTAAATGGATGTTGTTTTAATTTAGATATTTGACCAGAAATCGTAGTCTTTTACTTATTTATTATAATTATATATTAATTTTTAAGTTAAATCTATGTTTAAACTAAATCTTTACATTTATATTCAATACTTTCATCACCTTTATTGAGTTTATAAAATCATATTCTCTACATTTATATTCAATACTTTTGCGCAAACCCAAAAATCTTTTGGTTATTATGGAGACCGAAAATATATTTGTTAACATATATGTGCTGATGCGCAATAATATGCAATGTTCATATTAAGCCGGAAAGTAACTAGTTCGCTACGTGCAACTTCATAAACTGTACACAATAAACTGTGTGTAAACTAACATTTTGTTAGTGCAAACTAATCCTATGACTATCAATATGACTATACATACATCAGGTATGCTGCTCTTACATCCATGAATGCGACTTAAATTAATTGGATCTTTTTAAAACCTGCATTCAGTTTCCTTTCATACTCTTTTCAAAGGTTTAATGGTTACCTACGATATATGAGGGTGAACATCTTTTTAATACTGTACGTAGAAATTCCATTTCTGTAATAATTAAAATATTTTTAGTCACATATTCTTATTTTGTTGTTTATAGTCAATTTTGAGAACATATGAAACGTTAATTATCTATTGGCGACTAATTTAAAGGAGGTAATTATTCTGTAAGACTCTGTAATGTTTTAAGAATTGAATGTTGCCAGCTTCAGGTTGTTCTAAGTATCTTAAAATATAACAGATTAAAATTAACTATTTTGTTGTTAATTGCTTTTTACTTAATTTCTAAATGATTATGTTGAACGCAACGTTCTCCTGAGTATCATTTGAGAGTAGCTTTGATTGGGTGCCTGAGTATGAATTCAGCCAACGCATGCATCCTTTCAAATTAAATTAATTATTTTTCTCCTTTGGTTCAAATTGCCTACGTTTGATCAGTTGTTGAGTGCGTCGCAACACAATTCGTTAAATTTATATTTTTAAGGTTAGAATTTGATGACCTTTTCACTTCTGACCGAAGCACTTTTGAGTTTTCATTTTATAATTAACATTCCGTGAATGTTTTCGTAATTACACTTCAAAACGGTCTTCAATTTCATAATATTCATGTGTTTAATTGCAACGTTGATTAAATATTATGGAAAAAAATTTAAATTTCATTGCTGACACTTCCCGGGAAGTTTCAAAAATCGTTAGAACAAAATCTCGTAAATAATTTGAATCTTCACTAAAAATGTGTAAGTGTAATATAAACGGTTTTGTGTATTACTTTAATGTTTTTAAGTATCTATATTTCAGTTTATAATCCATTTTGAACGTTTGGACTCGACATGGGCTTGCTTACGAGGCCTTTTACATTCATAATTCAATATTATTTGCCTACATGAAAGAGGGATTCTAATTTGGATAGAATATGTTTTTATGTAAATTTTACCTTTTTATTCGTTATAGCAGATTTCTTATAGACAAATATCAAATAAATAACAATTAGTTTTACTAGACACCTGTTAAAACTTGTTATGAATTATTTAAGAATTTGCTTGTAGCAGCGAAACAATTGGAGTCTGATTATTCTATTTTGTTGAAACGTGTTACAGTTACAGACCAAATGTGTCGAAACAAATGTGTATTTTATAGACACAACACGTACAAAAACTCTCGTTAACAAGTTTTAAGTTATCCTTATATATTTATTCGATACAATTTCACGTCACAAAGACTCAAAGTATCAAATTTTATAAAC
The DNA here is from genome assembly GCA_959347405.1 of Napeogenes sylphis. Lineage (NCBI taxonomy): Eukaryota > Metazoa > Arthropoda > Insecta > Lepidoptera > Nymphalidae > Napeogenes > Napeogenes sylphis. The sequence goes on along the minus strand of OY365788.1, from coordinate 18,450,444 downwards.
TCAATAAAGGTGATGAATTTGTTTTTGATTACGCAAGGATGGAAAGTCTCATGAACATTTTCTTCATCTAACTTTTTGATAACTTCACGTGCGGAAATCTAATCGTACTCAAAGAAGTTAAGTGCCATATTATAACGTTATAAGGTAAATAAGGTAGATTACCTTACGTACAGAAAGTAAAACAAAACCGTTTTTGTAAAAGCGATGAATATAGTATCTTTCTAAAGAAGCTATCTTTTAATTATAATATCTTTGTGAAGTGATAACTATTAGAAACCATTTTCAGCATTTTGAAAATCTGTGTCTGTTTATCTGTTTGTCTTTTAGTTGTACACACAACACGAAAAAAAAATATTTTCAAAAATTTATACAGCATATAACCTTATATAAGCAAGAGAAAATCCGCGATGGTATATGTTTATCTCTTAGGGATAACCCACAGTAGCAATTTTTTATCCTTTTCTTTTTACGAAAAATAATAGGTTATTTACGAAGCGATTTTAAGAAATACAGCTTTAATCCTTATCTAATTAAGTAACTTAAATACATTTTTCATTTAATATGGAACAATATAGCCCTTTACAGCATACAATTTAAATAAACCTTTTCGAAGATATTACAGATTTAAAATATTCGCGTTTGCGGCGGTACGGTCTACCGGCGTACTCTGGTATGGAACCGTGCAAACCGTCTCAAAAATGGCTTTTGTGTATGTTCAGTATTGAAAATTTTGTTAATGCATATAGCTAACTGAATGTTTATCATTTAAAATAGATTATTTTTAAATAAAACTAGACCTGCAAGTTGATATAAAAATAACGTCGATTGTGTAGCTCAGAATTCCTCAAGTTATCATGGTAATATTTTGATTATGTTCAATGAAAATCTGTAAGTGTGCTAATATGCATGTATGGTTAGAATGGTTATTAAGTACTCTGTTTAAAAAGTATTTAAATGAACGTTTAAGTAAAAACAAGAGAGGTATAAAAATAATTACAGCACCTAATATTGTATCCTTATTAAAAACTTTAAATATACTTTTGACAGTGAGCGATGTCTGCGATGTCGTAATTCTGATTGTATCACTTAAAATAAGTCATATAGAAGCCAATACAAAATAGGGAAGTTGGAATTTTTTGACTAAGAAATTGAGGCGTGCGAAGCTGCGGGCAAAAGCTAGTAGTTTAATAAAATGGTTAAGATGGTTAAGATAAGTATGGTTAAGATAATGAAACAATCTATAAAATCTATACAGAAATCCTCAACTACATTTAAAAGTACCTGACATTGTTTCGGATTACGTGTCAGTATCGCGAGATCATCTGCAAAAGCTAGTATGGATTCTGTGTATTTGTTGTTGAACTTAAACCGATAGCCCCACTTTTTTTCATTTCTAATTAATTTGTCTATTAAAATATTAATAACTATATTAAATATAATAGGAGAAATACAACAGCCCTGAAATAAACCAACGTTATAATTAAGTGGTTTTGAATGGTTTTCATTAAAAATTATACAGAATTTTAATTTTGAATAATATGATGCAATAATGTCGCGAACTACCGTAGGAAAGTTATACCATTTAAGTGCGAACATCATCAGTTCATGTCGTACCGACCCAAAGGCGTTTTCTAAGTCTATCCAACAAACCGTAATTTGTCTCTCGTTAGTTCTAGCATCTTTAAGGCTTTCCGATATTAACGTATTATGTTCCAGGCATCCAGAAATGCCGGGCAAAAACCCTTTCTGGTGATTAGGCCTGAAATATCTATTGTTAATCATGAATTGCGTCATTTTAGTTTGTAAAAAAGAGAAAAAAAAATTCAAAATTGTATTTGTTAGGGCTATCGGTCTGGGGGAATCCCCAAGTGTGTGCAAGTAAGTCCTCGTCGTCTCCCCTGGACCCCGTCCTGACCCCGGTAACGCAGGTGGCAGGCGGGTGACTGAATCTTGCAGACGGTACTTGGGTGTGTTAGTGATTTCACTGACGGCATGCTTCCTTTACGTGATAGTAAAGGAAGATTCTCCAAAGGCCCTTCTCAGGGCCAACCAAAAGGCCCTTCTCAGGGCCAACCAAAAGGTCCATCTCAGGACCAACCAAAAGGCCCTTCTCAGGGCCAACACGACGACGTAGCTATTCATTCTGACTCTGATTTACTCGACAATCTGGATGCTGACGATTTGGTTGCGGATGAGCCGACCCCGTTGGTCGGCTCTTCTGCTTTTGACTCCGGCAAGCCTATTGGACTTAGACTTGCTTTTGGAATTGATGTGACGGATGAGGTTTCGGATAATGAGGTCTGTGTTCGACGGAAGCGAGGTCCTCTCTCTGAGGTCTCTCAGCTGCAGAGTGAAGCATCCGGTAGCGATTCGGAGCTTGGTGTTGCATCATCAAAATGCAACACTGCTCGTCGTGGACGCTCCACTCCGAAGACCCGTGGAAGCGGGCTCGCAAGGGCGAAAGCAGAGCTGCGAGCCCTGAACATGGAGGCCGAGGAGGCTGAGTTTGAGCGGAAGCTCCAACGACAGGCCTTTCGGAAGACCGCGGATGTGGCTAGGAGTGCGCCGGGCTCCGACGAGGATCTCTCCTTAGAGGTGCTTCCTGTGCCATATCCGTCCTGTTTAAGTGCTGCCGATTTGAGTGCTTCCGCCGGGTTACATGCTGCCTCAATCTACGAGGTCAGCCGGAAGTTCCTCAACCTAAAGGGCACTATGGTGAAGGCCCTCAGGGACGCTTCGAGCAGCATGCTCGAGATCGTAAGGGTCCTAGCAAGTCGAAGCGAGCCGGAAGAGACGACTCGTATCCGCGAGGATAACGCGCGTCTCCACAGGGAGATAGACGCCTTGAAGGCGGAGCTGAAGTCCCACCGGAGGGATATTGCCGAGATGAGGGCATCTGTGGCCAAAGACGCGGTTTCCGACATGCCCCCGTCGGAGGCGGATGCTCTCGAGGGGTTGAAGCGCTCCATTATCACCTCGATAGGCGAGATGATAAACGCTCGCTTCCGGGGTATAGAGGAGCGGCTCCTCCCCGAGAGAAACCTGAGGCCTTCACTGGCCGCGGATAGGAGGCGAGAGGCTGCTGTAGCTGCAGCGGAAGACCTAGTCTCAAGGCCAGCGGTCTGCGCATATGGGCGATCAGGGTCACCTGTCGTACAAGTCAGGTCCCCGCCTACACCTCCGGCTGAGGAGGCATGGAGTGCGGTAGTGAGGAAAGGAAGGAAGAAGGCCACTCGTGCCAAAAGTATCTCGGCCCCGGTTCCGACTCTGGCAGCACCACAACCTGCTTCCAAGGCACAGCGGAAGAAGATAAATAAAACCGCCAAGAGCGATACGCGGAGAACCCAAGCGACGCTTTCTAAGCCTAAGCTGCCATCGCTTCGGGCACCAGCGGTCTTAATAAAGCTGCAGAACGAGGCTGCAGCCATGGGCGTCACGTACGCCCATGTCCTCCAACGCGCAGCAGAGATGGTCACCCTTGACGACATCGGGTTGAAGGATGGACTGCAAATCCGGCGGTCAGCCACTGGAGCCAGGCTGTTGGAGCTACCTAAGGGTGCTCCAGAGCAAGCTGAGCAACTGGCTGTGAAACTTCGCCCAGTACTAGATGGGGTGGCAGACGTCGTCAGACCTATAACGCGGGTAGCAATTAAGCTAAAAGGATTGGACGACTCTGCCACGAGGGAGACTATCGCAGATGCTATTTGCCGCATCACCAAATGCCCTGATGAGTCTCTCCACATAGGAGAGATTCATCGCGGTGGCTTTGGGGACATGGGCTTCGCCTTTGCCCGACTCCCCATCGATGCGGAAAAGCCTTTGTTGGATGCCGGACGGCTTTTGGTGGGATGGAGCTCGACCAGGGTCGAGCTTTTAGAGTTCAGGCCCCTGCGCTGCTTCAAATGCCTGGAGCGGGGGCATATGAGGGCGGTATGCCCATCAAAGGTCGACCGCAGCACCGTCTGTTTCCGGTGCGGCGTAGCGGGACACTCCCGCGCCAGTTGCACTGGAACGTTGCGTTGCGCCATCTGTGCGGATCAGGGCCTATCAGCGGGCCATGAGATAGGGAGCCGAGCCTGCAAGGCTCCACGTAAAAAGGGGATGGCAGCTGGTACCTCTCCAGCTGGAGCTACCAGCGTACGTGGAGAGGTACCAGCTGCCTTAAACGTGGAGCGCAGACAAGCACCGTCAGTTGAGGCAATGAAATCTTAACTGACGGGTGCTTAGTTGGGGAAGTCTGGATGGAAGGAGACGGGATGCCGCCCGAGTCCTTTCTCCAGTCATAGTGCCTGGGGGGGAGAGGGGGGTGAACTCTCTCGCCTACCATAGGCTTATGCGGTTGAGGGTGTTCCGGTTACTCGGACACCCTCATTAGGGGGGAAAAAAAATCCGCCGGGGGCGTCGCGGTGAGTGCGAAAGCGATCCCGCGGCGCCCCGTTGTGTGGCGATGAGGGTAACCGTTGGGTTTTAGTGGGTAAACTGCAGTGCAGGACTCCCACATAACCATTCCGGCCCTCCCCTGGGCTGGGTGGTATCCATAAAGGATTTCCCAATGTTAAAAAAAAAAAAAAAAAAAAAGGGCTATCGGTCTAGTATCCTTAGGATTATTGACATTGTCGTTTTTCGGAATGAGGACAAAAAGGGCTTTTCCGAATGATACCGGTATTTGCTTTCTTGACCAGATTTTACCGAATATATTTAAAAGATGTTTATGGAGCGACGGACATTTTTTGTAAACTATATAAGGGATACCATCCGGACTTGGTGCTGACTTAGATGGTTTCATTTTAATTATTTTATTGATTTCCTCCAAAGTTGGTGGGTTGGCTTGAAAATCATCAGTAGGAGTCTCAGGTTTGTGTTCGTTTGGATCCCCATATAGTCTTTGGTTTTCTGGCACTTGGTATGTGCTTTTATAATGATCGAAAATTTGCTCGTTGGTCAAGAGAAGCTTACCTTTTTGATCTTTGAAAATGTTTTTTTAAATATTTAAAAGAATTTTTATCAAAGTCCACTTCATGTTTTGCCCGATCAAAGCTATCACGATTTTTCGTTATTTGATTTGTTATACCTTGGATAAGTTTAAGAATTGATCGCAATGCCCTAGACAGTTGGTGACTAAGTTGATTATGGCCTAAGGCTTTGGCTATACGAAGTTTCTTTATAAGGTCTCTTTTTTTCCTCCTCATTTTCAATTTAAAACCATTTTCTTTATTTTTGTGAGCATAACGATTCGTAGGTGGATAGTGCTCATTAAAGTAGTCGTAAATAGTATTTTGAAAAGTCTCTACTTGCGCATCGAGTACCTGATTTGAGCCCGGGTGCTCTAACAGGGCCGCTATATTAAGGTCATGTACTTTCCAGGTGGATTGTTTAGTATTTGGAATGCTAAGACGCGTCCGGATGGTCATGGAATCCTGGTAGTTTTCATTCAATGGCTCACCATGAGATATATGAGGGTAAACTCTATCCGCAGTGAAAACTGAAGATCTTACCGACGGTTGCCGCACTTCAGCACCATTGTGTGTTTTTAGATGTTTAATAAACCAGGAATGTTTAACTTTTCCCGCACGTAGGGCATTTCAGTTCAGCGCCGTAATCGCCGCGTTAAAATAATTTGGGACGTCAATCATAAATTGTTGTCACGAGGATTTGACAAGAAAGTAATAAGTATAATAAATTTAAAAATAGTTTTTTTAATATTTAGTATACTCATTACTTATACGAAGTTATTATTTGTGTTTGATTTATCCTAATGATCCTATAGTTATATTTTCAAGAAATACAGTAGACGATAGCATAATATTCTACTATAAATTTAGTAATTATTTAATAAACTATTCAAAAAAGACTCGAAATATAATGAATAAAGTTAAAGTGAATCTTAATTAAAAATAATTGAAATACAAAATGTCTCTGATTACATCTGCGAGACGGAAGTATATTATTAAGTCCCGAAGTACGTGACTTACTCTTTCTAATAATTTTATTCTTTTAAAAATAGAATTAAGAGCATTGTATAAAAAAATTAGGTAATTTTAATTGTGTTTTGTTTTATATGAACAATTTTTAAGTCATAATACGAATATTCTTAAAATATAATAAATATAATTTGGGATTTTTCTTAATTTTTACTATCGAACGGTGTTTTAAAATCTATAGAATTTCTATAACATACATAATTATTGTATTTAACGACAAAAAAATCATCTCGCTTTCGAAAACCGTCCGCATAAGGACGATCATAAATAAAAAAAAATAACTCGGCGGGTAACAATTCGGTAGTTCAATAAGTAGAGGGACAAAACAATTTCGCAGAGATTCGAATACCTGTCCGTATCGGTTTATTTTTAACCCCCCACTAAAAAGAGATGTGTTATAAGTTTGACCTGTCGATCTGTGTATCTGTGTATCTTTGTATCTGTGTGTCTGTCTATGACAATGTAGCGGCCAAATGCATGGACTGATTTGAATGCGGTTTTTTTTAATCGAAAGCTATGTTCGTCGAGACGGTTCTTAGCTATGATTGATCGAAATTGAAACAGTCATCTCCAAGATTTTAACGTTTTATTGGTGAAAGGTTCTTATGCAATACTAGCTGTTCCCAGCGGCTTCTCCCGCTCTATATAGGAAAAAAGCCTTGTTATGTAGGCCAAAAGGTTTTTACACTTATTTACTCAGGTAAAGTACTTTATTAGGGATAGCTGTTGCCCGTGACTGCGTCCACGTAGACTGTAAAAAAAATATTTATATGGATTATGATCGCAGTCGTAAAGAGTCACGAGCAACAGCTAGTAATTATATAAATCCCTTTATCATAGTGTCATTAGTGATTGTAAATCATTTTAACTCTAAATGTTTCTATTTATTAATATTCGTATATACCTTTCATATGTATAAGTCTTGAATCATGTTACTTAATACATTTATAATTTATTATATTCTCGAAATTTTCACGCGGATCCTTATTTTTTCTTGTATTAAATATAACTGAAAGCATTTCGAATGAACTTGGAATTTAACGTTTCAAAACTTGAAATCACTTCAAAATAATTCAAAATATTATCTGAGAAAGGTTCAGAAAAAGTATTGGCTTTTTATTTTGGATTGGATTTGACTATCCACGCAAAATTTAAACTCTCGCTCTAAATATTAATTTAGGATTTGGTTTCTAAAAGTAACATACGTTCAATAAGTACAATAACTATTTTCATTTAACTTGTTCTGAAACGTAGTGACGTTACCGCAAATACTCATTATTTGCATATACACTAATTGCATTGTGATTTTCCAGATAAATGTTGTGTAAACATTGTAGGGCGGGGAAAGAAGACTATTATCCTTTAAGTAAAACATAGTAAAGGATTTCCATAATATGACATTATAAAATGTTTTGATATTAAGTATCAGTGTTATTTTTATGAAAACAACTTCAAAAATTAATTTATTCGGAATTTAACAAAAAATCATACAAAAATTTTCATTTACAATTTTCAGATTCATTTTAAAACATTCACTTAAATCTTAACTTATAAAACTGTACATATAATATAAACTCAATAAAGCAAAAGTTAAAAAAACGAACAAAAATATTCTACCAAGATACTAAAATTTTTTGAAGCTTTGTTTGACAAGAGATAATTAATCTGTGTTTTAGTAAACAATTTTGTAGCACTTTCGGTAATTTTCGGTTTTTATCATTAATATAGTATGTAAAAAATATATAATATTATAATAAAATATGTAGTTAAGCTATTACATTATGTATCACCCATTCAATTCCTAAATTAATACAATCCAATTCATAAAATTCTGTAGATTACATATATTTCGGTCGAAGCTAATGGGAAATGCGCAAAAGGGATAGATGTGTCATTTAAAAAAATAATAAGAATATATGACAAAGTATCAGCACAGGCAAAATATTTAAAAGGTTGTAGATGGAGAGCTATGGAGCACTACAACTTAATAGCATGGGCATCAAACTTTCAGAATGTTCTTAGCGTAAAGTGCTGACAATGCTGAAGTACACGAACGATAACAGAATACATCAGAATCATTCAACTTACATCGACAGAGTTAAGAATCACCTAGAAAGTTATAAAATTAAAAAATGAATTAACTTGAAGCATGTCTTTTGGCATTCGCATCCTGAGCTGCGTAACGTAAACTTAAGGTAATATTATATTTCATTATTATTATATATTTTTCGATATATAAATACTTGTCTCTTCTGTTCCGTTTTTTTATCAATTGCAGAACATCTGTTTTATATATTATTTGAACAACGAACTAATTATAGTTCGATATTTTGGATTCTACCAGAACTGAGACTATTCGTTATAAAGTTTACACCCTTAGTTAGATTCAAAGACTATTTCTACGACCCGATCATTGTAAGTTTATTTTGTTATATTTGTTTTGCATGTCATTAAAACTGTTTTCTTTTTTGTATCTTTGCATCTCTCTTTTTGTAAGAAATGATGTGTATCCTTAATGGTCTTATGCTATAATTTACCTTAAATTTAGGAATTATGGGTAAACTTTATAAAAAATGGTCTCTGTTCTGGTGGGATCCAAAATATCGAACTATATTTAGTTCGTTGTTCAAATAATAATTAAAACAGATGTTCTGCAATTGATAAGTAAAAGTAACAGAAGAGACAAGTTATTAGATTTTACATATTTTCGTATCTGGTTAAAGAAAGTCAAATAATAAGGTGTTATAAATTTCATAATATTAATAATAAGAAAATAATAATAAGAAAGAAACAAGCAATATATATATATCAGTGACTGATATATATATATATATACGCCACTGATATATATATATATATATTTATTATATATATTTTTTCACAATAATGTACAGTCGCAATAGCTTGCTGTTTATGAAGTTTTACAAATTGTGTACCTGTAGAGAGCTATTGTATTTACATTTTATTCCATTTCAGTGACTGCAGCGTGACTACAGTAGATTACAAGGAATAATATATGTCAGGCAAAGGCAAATTGCTTCAGCGGAGATGCAATCACATGGAAATAAGGACAGTAGAAAATGTAAATATAACCAAGTTACTTGCTTTACAATGTCTAAGTTTATAATTGAACTGATTTGGGAAATTTTTGTTTATAATATGTTTAACTTCAAACATTACTAAACTGATTATTTATCGATATTTATTACGAGTTTTTGATTATTATAGTTTACTAGGGGTCGCTCGCGACTTCGTCCGCGTGGTTTTTAGTGTTGCCGCCGAGTTCCATACAAAATTGATATTTAAAACCCTTAAGGGTGGAATTTAAAAATCTTTTCTTAGTACACCACTACGTAGAAAAACAAATTTATCCTCCAATTTTACTATCTTCTCGACCTGCGGTTTAGACTGTATGCTATAACTAAGTCAGTCAGAACCTATTAGGTTATATTAAATTTGCAGCATTTTTCATTGCTGCTTAACTTCTATTAGTCATAGCGAGATGATATATACCCTATAGCCTTCCTCAATAAACGGACTATTCAACACAAAAAGAATTTTTCAATTCAGGCCTGTAGTTCCAGAGATTAGTGCGTTCAAACAAACAAACTCTTCAGCTTTATAATATTAGTATAAATATAAAAACATATATATTCAATAATATAACTTTGTTTGAATATGAAACGGTAATAATGAATAATACAATGAACTATATAAAAAATAATAATAGTGACTATAATGGATATAGCCGCCCCGTTGGTCGAGTGGTTGGCGCAGATGTTTAACGTTTTGCTTCACAAAGGCGCTCGGGTTCGTTTTTCGACAAGAGACATGTATGTGATGAGCATAGACGTCTGTATTTCTAGGTTTGATCTTTTATTAAATATATTCTCAGTATTTATAATGTGTATATTCTATGTATTTGTCTAACACCCTTAACACAAGAAATAAATTGCTTACTTAAGGGTAAGATGATTTGTATAATTTGTCCTGTTATATTATTATTATCATTATTATAACGTATCGATGGATTCTTTGCTTTCTTTCTTTATTTCATATGGGTAATGTTGTATTGTGTTATTGTATTTATTGTTTTTCTGGTTTTTCGCATTCTTCAACATATATCTGACATAATATGTATATACAATCTGACATACTATGAGTAAACATCCGGTCTGACAATAGAGTGATAAGTTCACTACCGGACACACAATTACGGAAGAAGCGATCCTGACCAATTTATTAATAGGGGACGTGCATTAATTATGTGAGGCTCGAAAGCGAGGCAGGGGTTCGGCAAAAATCACGAAAAATCACAAAGAGGTAGGGGGTGCAGTAAGATATACGTGTATTCATTTTTTCGTCAAACGCGAGATTTTGAAACCGAAAAGCGAAGTATACTGTGAGTTTGACTCGCCGTTGCTAATCAACAAATAAAGTCCCCATGCACAATCGAGTTTGGTTCAACCTAATCCGAGCAATATGTACGACCTTTACGCATGCTCACGAGGCGATCAATCGGTAGATCGAGAGAGATTCTCTGCATAGTGGGCGAAAATGATGACACCGAGTGGCTTGATGAAACTGACTTTGATCTTCAACAAAGCACATTGCCAACAACTGACTTGCACGATGCTTTTCCAGTTGTTAGGATTAAAGAACGTCTTGCCAATCTATGGTCCGAGGACAATGAACATTAAATATCTTCATGAATTAATGCATTTTTTTTTTTATCATCATTACACTATTGTTTTGATAATATTTATATGAATATCGAAAACAACCTGCAACCTTTCTGTCTAGAGATTATTATCATGGTCTTTAATTTTCTAGAATAATGAGATTTATTCATTATATAGGAAATATTGTTATAAGAAAATCAAGATTCTTTGTAGGTAATTCAAAAATACACGTGATATTCGGTAAGAGAAAGCGGGTAGTCTTAAATCTCACAACGTGTCACCAAGGGGGAGAGGAAGTTAAAAAATGCTAAAAAAAAGTTGGAAGTTAATGGACAAGATCGGCCGAACCAGGTTTGGAATCTGCCACAAATAGAAACTACAGAGTATGGAACAAAGAGTTCTATACTCTACAGAACCACATCGGCGACTGCAACGATGTGGTTCTGGCATTGACCATTGAACCATGACTATTGACCATTGACCATAGACCATTAACAACGACCTTTGATCATAGATGACTGGAAATTGGCCATTGACCATAGACTTTTAACTGTTAACTATGAAATAGTTATACATGTTAATATATTAAATATTATAAAAGCGAAAGTTTGGATGTTTTTGGATGGATGGATGTTTGTTACTTATTCATGCCAAAACTACAAAATTGATGAAACTTTACAGTGCTTTATCTTATGTACCAGAATAATACAACAACTGGGAACTGTAAATAGTTCCCAAGTCGTGTTACACGTCCAATGAAGGTTTAAAGTAAAAAGTTTGGTGTATCAAAATCAGGAATATTTTGTTATATTGTGGTACAATATTTTTATCAAAATTTTCAAATAAAATAAGTAATAAATTATTTAAAACATATATGACTTAAATAATTTTAAACTGTATTTTCTAAGATTACAGATTTAACCAATGTAGGTTCTGTCAGTAAAATTCCTATTAGGACATGTTTTGTGACAATATTTGAACTATACTTGTATTATACTTTATTTAATAAATCATTGGATTTATTATAGCATCGCTTTAATAAATCATTGGATTTATTAAAGCGATGATAGCAATAGATAAAAATTATACCATTACAACTAATGAACGTTTAGAGAACCGTTACAAAAAAACATATATTCACAAGTAAATACGAATTGAGTGAATCTGCGTAAAATTCAAATCCATGTTTGTATTCAAGTAATCCATTACCTTTTATAAATTGTATAAAGATCATACGGAACTAGGACCTCAAAACATAGTCATCAAACAGGTTATTTTTTTTTACTTTACGTTCTTGTTTAGTTTTTACAAGGAAAACATGGACCAGGACAGCGTTAAATCTAAATGAATGGAAAACCGTTTTCAGGCGTTGAATTGCTAGCCTCTCAGTATTCTATAGAATACATTTTGGTGAGTGTGCGCAGGAATTACACGATTTATTTCCCCCGTCCCCGTTTGTTTCCCCTGGTTTCATGATATTAAGTTAAGCAGAAAATTTATAGTCGTAGCTCATAGATTACGTTCTAGACAATATCCTTCAAACAAATTTTCATTACTAATGAAAAAAATTAACTTAGCCAATTATAATAATTGCGGTACGATAGATGATGTCCAGCACTTATTAGTAGAATGTAATAAATATAGCGCACAAAGGGAAGCACTTGTGCAGAAATATTGTTTTAATAGATATGATGTAGGTAGTTTTGCATATCTTCTGAGTCAGTAGTTAGGTTATGATGCGGTTGAAACGTCTAAATAGGATAAAAGACCCAAAAAATAATTTAAAAAAGATTACAAAAAAAAAACATTTCACTCCCTTTAATGATGATGATGATGATGATAATAATTTGAAGTACACAGTACACTTTTTGGTGAGTTGCCAAAATTTCCATATTTTTTAAATAATGATTTGGTTTTTAATAAGAATAAATAACTTTTGTACTATTTACAAAACATTATTTTTAATATTTCACTTGGCATTTTTATTATTCCTCGCAGTTTTCTGCGTCCTAGTGCGATTTAAATAAAGGAACTTTTCAATTAAAAATGTTTATTTCATTGTTTTTATTTTAAGTTTGAGTTACTCAGAACAGAGAACTTATCACAAAACCGATATTTATTCACTTTAGCGGGCCGTCGATTTCACTCAGTTAAGTGTAAATAATGTAAATATTTCTTTATTAAAAAGTAGTTCAGAGTTAATGTAATGTAAATGAAAATTCGAGTTATGGAACTGACACTGCATAAGAAAACTGTAAATATAGTACTACATAGTAAAATAGGAAAACCACGAATCAACGAAAACCATATTCTATTTTTTTTTTATTTATTTTACATTAGGTACATAGTACCTAATCTTCGCCTCCAGAGACGATTTTGGTGATATTATAAATTAAACAATTTATAAACTAGCACTTTTATCATCTATGCTTAAATAACATTTTTAAATAATTTAGACTTGAAATTAAATATTTCAACTCTAAACCTTATGAAAGTAGAGATCCTATTGAATTCTCTACTTCCATAGTAAGTTTCATTAAATAATTAAGTAAAATATTGTCATGATATACTATGTCCCTATTTTTTTATTTTTTTGGGTTTTAGTTGTAAGTACTTTATTTTTCATACATTCAAAAGATACTGTCGAAGTTCGATATTTTGGTGCCATTACAAATAGAGATTGAAGAAATTTGAATGGTTCCAGCAATTAAGCTGCTTAAAGTGATAGAAAGCACAATGTTTCAAGCGACACTCCTTAGTCTTTAACAAAAGGCGTATTGTCTTAATAATGAGACATTAGACAATTTTGAAGATAAAAAGATCTAACCGTTTTATAACAAATGCTTTTAAAAAAATAGTTGGTTTAAATTACCTGAAACATCAACAACAAATCAATTTTTGACAGTTGGAGATATTCTCTTAAAAATGGGAATAAAATTAATATGGGCTCTAAGCCTCAAAAAGTTGTTTTTAATAATTTGTAACGTAGACCAAAAGATGCAGAAAAAATAACTTATTCCAAATATTTATATAACTTTACTTCGTTAATAGCTTTGCTATCCTAACTTTAAGAACAAAAAGCTCTGGAACCGTCATTATACTTGTTATGTCATTACTTGTGTAAACAGTCTAAGATATTCAAAAAAAAAAGAAAATCTTTGGAAAAATAAGTCAAGAAATAAAAGAAAGAATAGTCTTTCTATTATTTCTTGACTTATTTTTGCAGAGATTTTCTTAACCCATAACCTAATAACAAACTGTTATACTGAAACAGATGATAAAATTATTAAGATATGTCTTCGCACAATAGTATACACATGTATTTAAACTATTGGGAATAACCTCTCCTTAATTTAATTATTCAGTTGAACCAGTCCTATCCCTATTATGAGAAACATTTATAATCCTGTTTCACTGATAAGTGTCCCTGAGTAACCAACAGATTAAACAACTCATATTTGAAAATTGACAAACTTTGCTATTAAGAGATAAATTATTAATTTTTTTATAATGTATTTAAGAAATAATAATTATTATACATGTATATAATTATTTTATACATATAGAATATACATAATAATAACTGTTTTATATTACAATTTTTACAATATATACTTATAACGATTTAAAATATAAAATTTGCCAAGTATTTTATTACTATCAAACAAATAATCCAAGTTTATTCGCCTATAGTTTATTCGCCTATAGTTATAGCCATTTAACATTTTTGAGAGATTAAAGATAACATCCATTTCTGGTTATTCTAATCATAACTTAAATACGTTATTTCATTAGTATTTTTAAATTTCGAATAAACATATATTAGATTTGAATATGAATAAACATATTTGAATATGCAAAGCAATAAACTTTTTGATTTATCTTTTATTATATTCCTAACATAAACTCTTGTTTATAATCATTATATACATAATAAGTTAAAAGTCGATAACTTGAAATATTTTCTAAATTTTTAAGATAAGAGATAATTGTATAAACGTATTAAAGTTTAAAACCTTACCCGTAAAAAGAGGAACGTACATAGGAAAAAAAATATAATAATATAATAATATAATATAAAAATATAGTAATATCCAACAGGGATACTTTGATATCAATGTTAGAGAACATACTTAAACTACTTAATGTTTAAACAATAAACGTCGCTTATGTAAAAAGATTTAAAAGCCATTTTGAAGTCGTTTGTATAATATCAAACTCTTTGAATCAGTTACAGTAATTTTATGAACTGTTGTTCAACATATAGAAGCATTCCTGTTTTCACAAACTTTGCTTAGATCTTTAAAAAAAAACCTTTACCCACATCAGTAAAAAGTTAAATTTATTATAATGATGTGGCATTTTTTTTACCATGAGAAATCCATTAATTTTAACATTCTGTTTTCAAAAGCTATAGTCTCATTTTTGTATCAAACTCATAGCCTTCAGCCTTAAATGAAATAAATATTAACGGTGTATCCAATTTTTATTTACGGAACTGACAATTGTTTTTATTTTAGCTACTTTAGCAGTTCCATACGATTCGTTTTTTAAATACAGTTAAATGGATTACCTACTAACATAGTATAGATAATATCTAAAGTTTAAAGAGAAAACTTATAATAATCACAAGCACACAAAATAATATTATGAAAAAAGTTGCCATCAACTAAAACCCATTTACAACGGTACAACACAAAACTACAAACGAATTAATTTACGATTTCTATTACACAAGTTATTTCACTTTGATTTACGAAACCAAATCTCTTTCCAATGAATGTCTATTATTGTTTTTGACATTAGAGAAACTCGGTCTCCTCTTTGAAATTATATTTTGAGTTACATGACAAATCGTTTATAAAGCTTCAGTCTTCCTATTATTATCTCAACTAAATAATGCTTTATGCAATCCTAGAGACCATTTCTCATTTACGGTAAAATTATATTTACGTACCTTTTTAAAACAAATGCAGGGTTAGTATAATCTGTTATTTAAAAACTCGTACAATATAAACTTAATTAAATTCAAAACATTTGTTAGTTAAAATTCAATTTCTGCTGGTTAAAATTTCAATTGTTTACTTCAATCTTGTCTTCCAATTTGAGTAAGTAACATGTAGCTTTTGTAATTAGTTATAATTATTAAATATTAACTCAAGAATTTATATCATTTTGAACCCTCCGTTTGTGATCGTCCTAATTGGTGTGCAATGAACAATATTTATATCTATTATTTTCAATATTTTCACTCAAAGAATAAATTATATTTGCTCAGACAATAAGGTAGCACGAATATATTAGTCTACAATTATTTAAAATATTTACTCAACAGACTTTGCCTTTTTCTTTTTATTTATTATGTTTACCAACGGTATATTTAAATTGTATATTTACTACTTTTTACACCGTATTGCCCCAAGAAGCAATCTTGTAATTAATTGACTTATTATTGTTTCACGAAGTAATTTTTGAATCATTTCTAATTTGACATTTTTTTTAACTCAGCGTAGTATTGTTATTGTCCTGAGTTAGTTATCCCGTCGGTTATCGTTCAGTCCTAAATTTTAAACTTTAAATTTAAAAGTTTAATATTTACAATAATTAGATTTAGAAAAATAGATGAAACTAAGAATTATTCAACTGTAAAGGTAGCACTGTCAATAAGTCATTTGATTTTTTTTATATATATCATGTCTTTTTAAGGTTCTACATTAAAATAAATATGGTTCTAGATTAAAATAAATATATAAATAAATTAATAATTATTATTAATTTATTATTTATAAACACATTTTTTAAAAACTTATTATATATCAGATATAACACATGAGTTTCTAGTTTATTTTGATATTTATAAATGTAACAACAGGAGCATCTTTTATTCAACGTAAAAGATATAATAGAAAAAAGAATTTTAACTTTAACAAAACCAGGAATGTGGTCTGTTTATAAAGAAAACAAATAAAAGCAAAATTTTATAAAAAGAAATAAATATCTATTTTGCAATTTTTTTAGTAAGCATTGTAGATAATGGTTAAATTGGAGCCCTCCTCCTCAGCCCATGGTGATACCCTCTCTTCATGGCGTCTCTCGAAGTCTATGAAATTAGACGTGGCCTTGGGTGTTCTTTTGGCTCTTAGGGTTGTGTCCCAGCTAAATGAGGACGAGAGTTGAGCGGTGTGCTACCTGGGGGGTCAGTCTGTTGGACCCGGTTTAGACAATCAGCGACCGAAGCAACGAATTAAAATACAAAAACCATTTAAACTACTTCAGTAGATTTTATAATTCTTAAGATTAACAGAGACAAACAAACAGGATATAAAATTATTTTCCCTCGTAACGTCGGGTAAAATGTATATATAAAACTTACAAAAAATGGTTATTTCCCTTATCTGTAGGTAGCCCATTAATATGGAGGCACCTTAAAAGAAAGCTCGTATAGAATGGAAATGGAATGACATTTAAAAAACACATAACAATTACAATTAACACCTTTACTTCCCCAAATTATATATTCCACTCTATCAACGAATGCGTTCAAAACTAACCATACCCAATGCAAGTATACAAAACCATACATCATAGTCCGTTTTAATTATTTCTCACATTCGCACTCCGAAAAACTAAAATTTTCACTTTATAGTTGATAGTGCAAATTCAAATGTAAAACACTCCAAGCTATGACGCGAATCGGAAGAATTATGTAACTGGTCACAATATTATAATTAGCTTTCGACTGTCTGTTTTGAAGCGTTTATTTCGTGATTGTGTTAAATTAAAATACTAACAATCAAAAAAGTTCCGAAAATTGTGAAGTCGCTAATTATATGGTTATCTCAACAATTTTATTTTATTTTTCCACCATTCAATGAGCTCTCAACAGCTATAACTCTTACTTCCTTACACTTTGCCCTTTATACATGGTATCATAAAGTTTTTTTTCTAACTATTTCATTTTAAAGTATTAATGAAGGTATTAAAAATTAATCTTGGTAAATAAATACCACACTCCAAATACTGTTGTTTATTTTAAGGCCTGAGGCTGAATTATCTTGAAACCAGGCCTATCGTGTACGATAGGCCTGGTTTCAAGGCTTTCCCCTAATCTTCTCGTTTGATGTATCAAACGAGAAGATTAGGGGAAAGCCGTAATATCACACTTCTTCTCGAATTTCACTGGCTTTTACCATCAATATTGTATAAGAACCTTTCACTAGCATCAATAAAAGCTCCATATCTCGGAGATGACTTCTTTTTTTTAAACCAACCATAGCTAAGAATCATTTCGACAAACCTAGTTTTCAAAAAAAAAAACCTTTTCAATTCGTCCACGCGTTTGGCTGCTACGTTGCCACAGACAGATACACAGATACACAAATACACAGATACATAAATACACCGATACACAAATATACAGATACACAGGTCAAACTTATAACACCCTTCTTTTTGAGTCGGGGGATAAAAATAATAAAAAGATAAGTAAAACATAGGATAATGTGTTTTATTATTTCGGAGAAAAGTATACCATATCGTATCTAATATCGTTCCTTTTCAAAAGGACAGAATGTTTATCTTTATTTTCGATGGGGGCCTACAGGAAGGCACAAAAGGACACGTAGCACTTGATAACAAAATACAACAAACATATATACCTACACCAAGCGAAAAAGAATTGATAAAGATAATTTCTTCAATGTGTAAAAAACTTTTAGATAAATAAATGTTTCAAAATTAATTTACTAATATATATTTTTTTATTATCACATGTTTTAGGGTTCATAATTTAATTAAAATATTTTAAATAGTATCTCATTTTTATATTACTAATTATATACATCCTTTGTATGAACATTATTATTTTTTATGGAAAAATTAGTATCAGCATCTAAATCTATAAGCTTACTGCATTATTATCGTAGAGCAAGTTACTATGGTAATACGCACAAACTTTTAATGTCTCCAAATTATTCATGCTATAGTTGTTGTATATATTATGTTTGTGATAATTAATATCTTATTAATACTGTTTAGTAATAAAAATCATATATTTACTTCACTTTTTATTCTTCTAGGTAATATAGTTTTGATTTACTTCATTTGGTAGAAATGATCTACGACAGTTAGATGGTGTGGAAAATTTAAACAATATCTAACCTTAATAAAAATCTAGTACTTTCATCAATTTGTAAATAAATAAACTGACAACAGGAGATTAATGTTTCACGATTTCGATACCGCGCTTGAAATATTCGGTAAATAAATGGTCATTTAAATTATTTCTGCCGATCTTACCAACACAATCGCTTTGTAAATAAAATGGTTTACTCTCATCGTTATGAGAGTCTAATATATATGTCGCAGATCACAATAATTTAACAATAATTAGTAACTCAATTGATATCATTGTAATAGTGGGGTGTGAACGCCGTGACGTAACGAGTCACGTGATCGGAATCGTTTGGAGGGGCACCGGAGACATTTTAAATATCCGAGAGCATCGAGACGAGAAGATTATTCATTAGTGTGAGCCTTACAGTCCGGACCCCCCCAAACGGGACCGGTGGTTCACGCAACTTTGATAATTGTATACCTACTAAGTAATTTGTGATTACCTACATTTAATACAAGTAATTGTCATATTGTGTTTGTGTGGTTTAATTGCCTGAGACCTACGCTTCGGATCCTGTACAAGAAGACTCCATCAATACCGAACAAGCATCGAATATACCTTCAATCTCCGACATCAGAAGTGGGATTCACTCGGGCATCAAAACCACCAACTACCCGCGAGATAAGTTTATTGAAGATACAAATAACGTCAAGCAAGAAATGAAGTGATTTTATCATTTGAAAAGCACACTGCAAGATAATAACAATGAAGTTCCAGAATCAATGTAATCAATCAATAGTTGATAATCAATGATTATATGACAAACCGTTGGAAGAATTCTACGAAAGAAGGAATCGTTGCTAATGAAGAAAGAAAGAAATGAAAAATTATGGCGCTGACAATGCGGCGCGAATGGCGATAATGGCGCGGCTTGGATGGCAATGACGGCGTAGCGTGGATGGCGCTGATGGTGCGGAAGGCGCTGATGGCGCGGATGGCGCTGATGGTGCTGATAGTGCTGATGGTGGTGACTGCTTTCGTGGCGATGACTGCTATGGCAGCGGTGCTGGTATAGTGCGGTGCGAGCAACGCGTTGTTGTCTGCGCAATTTATCCACCATCGATCACGTCACAGCATAAAGGTGATTCGGTTCCATTTACATCCATTTTTTGCGCTAAATACTCGCTAGTTAAAGAAAATTAAGCGATTAAATATAGTGGTAAGCTCTTTATTATTGTTATTAAGATAACTAACATTGAGATTAGCGATCAACCCTCACGATCTTGTTTTTTATAATTTTTACTGATAATTATTTCACTTTAACTTTACGTCGTTTTGTTACGTATGATAAGACGCGAAATTATTTTATCCCGGATTTTCGTAAACGTGAATGTTTGTTTTAAACTCGGAAAATAGTGTTATATGGGGAGATAGGAACGTCAATCAGATAAAATTATATGAGGATTTATGTAATTCTGGTTTACGGGATATTGATTTTCCTTCTGAATTTTGTGACTGTGTAAACACATTGTGTAAGAATCCTCAACATACAATTATTTTAGAAGATATGTACAGAAAAATAATTAATACACTTACGGGGGCTGCCGAGCGAAGTGCTGTCATTGTAAAAAATAAAAAGTATAAGCCATTGAGAGGATGGAATTATCATGTACGAACCGCTCACTCTGAGGCTCGGCTTGCGTTTCAGCTATGGAATTCGCATGGTAGGCCGTCTATGGGAAAAATCTATGACAAAATGCGTGATACGCGTAATTATTTTAAAGCTAAATTAAAATGGCGTCGCAATAATGAAACCCAAGTAAAATTAGATATGTTAGCAAAGAATCATGAGTCGAAAGATTTTGTAAAGTTTTGGAAAAATACAAACAAAATGCAACCCAAGCAGAGCCTTCCAACGAGTGTAGCGGGGCTGTGTAACCCTGCAAACATAGCGAATATGTTTATGAATCATTTTAAAATGACTTCACTTTTAAATCCTGATGTAACGCCCTTACCGCCTGTGCTCGATGATGAGGATACGCGTGTTGATCTAAACGTTATGTTTTCTGCCCATGAAGTTTCTAACGTAATAAAAAATATGGTTAAGGGAAGATCTCCAGGGCACGATCATCTCAGCGTCGAGCACCTGCGATATGCTGGTGTACACCTGCCTAGGGTTTTGGCTATTTTTCTTTCATTATGTATCAGTCATTCTTATCTGCCGAGTGATCTTATGAAAACTATTGTAGTTCCGATTTTAAAAAATAGAACCGGTGATGCTACACATCTTGCCAACTATCGACCAATTTCACTAGCCACTGTTATAGCTAAAGTTCTGGACTGTCTGATTGATTCATATATGGCAAGTCGTATTCCATTGCATAATGCTCAATTCGGCTTTAGGCCAGGTCTATCTACAGAGAATGCCATCTTATGCCTCAAGCAGACGGTGCAGTACTACGCTGACAGAAATACTCCAGTCAACGCTTGTTTTCTTGATCTATCCAGCGCGTTTGACCTGGTGTCATATGACAAGTTGTGGGAAAAACTGCGCAATGAGAGCACCGTTCATCACTCTGTTATCAATTTGTTAAAGTATTGGTATAAATTTCAAACTAATAGTGTTAAGTGGGCAGGAGCTTTTTCTGATGTGTACGTATTGACATGTGGAGTAAGGCAGGGAGGGATAACCTCGCCCCGTCTCTTTAATCTGTACATTAACCTGCTGATCGGTGAACTCAGCAACACTAATATCGGATGTCACATTGACGGAGTCCCTATGAACAATATAAGTTATGCTGATGATATGGTGTTGCTGTGTCCATCGGTTAGTGGTCTCAGGCGGCTTGTTAAGGTGTGTGAGAATTATGCAGCTACTCATGGGCTCAGGTACAATGCTAAAAAGAGCGTAATACTTGTGTTTAAAGCAGCCACCAAATATTATATTAACGTGCCACAAGTTACAATTTGTAATACTCCATTAACACGAGTAACTCAGTTCAAGTATCTGGGTCATTGGGTAACTGATGATTTAAATGATGATATAGATATTGAAAGGGAACGTAGGGCGCTCGCTGTCCGCTGCAATATGTTGATTCGTAGGTTTGCACGGTGTACCACGGACGTTAAAATAATGCTTTTCAAATCATTCTGTCAGTCATTTTATACGTGCAGTCTGTGGGTCAAATATACGCAGAAGGCATATAGCGCCCTTCGTGTTCAATACAACAACGCTTTCAGGATGTTGGTTGGGTTGCCGCGTTTCTGTAGCGCATCAAACATGTTCGCGACAGCGAGAGTAGATGGTTTTCAGGCCATCATTCGAAAGCGATGTGCTTCTCTGCTACGCAGAATGCGCGACAGTCCACACTGCATGTTGGGCGTATTGTGTGACAGATGGGACGGACCGATGTTAAGACGCTGGATACGACTACACATGACGTAAACAGTGTTCGAGCAACGGCCGGTCATAGTATTTAAGTTTTAGCATAAGTCTACTAACAATAGTTGATAAGTTTTGTAACTAACACATATGGCTTGTTCTGAAATAAATTATTATTATTATTATTATTATTATTTAAACTTTTGTTTTAAATAACTTTGTTTTAAATTCGGAAAACAATGGTAACGCGATAGCTCTAAAGATTCAACCGATTAAGACCAGTCAAGACTTTAAAAAAATGTAATTTGATTTTCGGAATATTTTATTTCTTGTCTACCTACATGTGTAGGAATCACGGGCGAACTTACAATTATTAATTAATCGTATATTGTGAATGCGTATTATTGCCGATCAAGGCCCGTAAATGCTGTAAAATAAAGCGGTTAGTTAATTTAGCAAAAGTTATTATTTAAAAGTTATTATATTATTATTACTTATTATTTACGTCTTGTAAATGTTTTCCGCAACAGAGACTAGCAATATTCGATCGGGGCAAGATGCCATAGATAAAGTTCAACCCGTGACAAATTGTATAATGACCAGGGTTGCAAAAGTTTCTTCTTTAGAGTTTTTAATAGGTAAAGTTAAAAAACCTTTGTTTTTGATATATAGCGATGCCAGAGGGTTAATTACCACTTGAAGTAGAGCTTGTAGTAAAAGCGATTTAGTAAAAGTGATAGTAGTGAATCTTAGTTCTATTATGAGTCCGTGGGACTCGGAATTAAAATCAATGCCATGAAACAAACGGGAGATTTGTTGGTAGGGCTTAGTGAAAAGCCATATGTGACGAATAAGATTCATGCTTTTGTGTTTTATTATGTTTTTAAAATACATTTTTGGTTTAAAATGTAATGAAAAGTGGCGCTTTATTTATTTTAGTGGTCATTTATTTTGATACAGAATTCTGATTGTGATAATCAACTTTATTATAGTGGTTGTTTAGATTCAAGTCAGGCTGTTAAGAATATTGATAGGTTGATTATTACAAACGTAACCGTATATGAGAAATATAAACAGACTAAGTTAGATCCAAAATATAAAGGAACTTTTCAAGGAATATCATTATACTTTAAGATAATTAAATTCTAACCGTACCACAGATTAAATTAAGTAGGAACCACGGGATCTAGGAGAGACTTGACGCCAATGATGGTTGTCTATCTCTATCTTGACTTGACGCCAATGCGGGTTGTCTATCTTGACTTGACGCCTATGATGGTTGTCTATCTTGACGCCAATGCGGGTTGTCTATCTTGACGCCAATGCGGGTTGTCTATCTTGACGCCAATGATGGTTGTCTATCTTGACGCCAATGATGGTTGTCTATCTTGACGCCAATGATGGTTGTCTATCTTGACGCCAATGCGGGTTGTCTATCTTGACGCCAATGCGGGTTGTCTATCTTGACGCCAAAGCGGGTTGTCTATCTTAACGCCAATGCGGGTTGTCTATCTTGACGCCAATGCGGGTTGTCTATCTTGACTAGACACCCTAGGATGTCTATATTGACTCTGAAGTTTTGAATGTTCATCTTGACTCTTGTTTGGGATGTCTATCTTGACTCCAATACGGGATGTCTATTTTGACTCCAATACGGGATGTCTATCTTGACTCTATAACGGGATGTCTATCTTGACTCCAATTATTTGAACCAATGGAATGACTTTGATTGAGTTATGTTTTATGTAACGGCTTTAGTTACCATAACTATCGATTTTAGAAAGATTCATGATTTTTTATGTGGTCAGAAAGGCCGAGCGAAGCAACATCTACAGTTGTATATTGTTTGGATTTCAGATATATATGCACACGAGGGCGTGTGACTTGTCAGTATGGCCGTGTCGCAGATCACGATAATTTAACAATAATTAGTAACTCAATTGATATCATTGTAATAGTGGGGTGTGAACGCCGTGACGTAACGAGTCACGTGATCGGAATCGTTTGGAGGGGCACCGGAGACATTTTAAATATCCGAGAGCATCGAGACGAGATGATTATTCATTAGTGTGAGCCTTACAGTCCGGACCCCCCCAAACGGGACCGGTGGTTCACGCAACTTTGATAATTGTATACCTACTAAGTAATTTGTGATTACCTACATTTAATACAAGTAATTGTCATATTGTGTTTGTGTGGTTTAATTGCCTGAGACCTACGCTTCGGATTCTGTACAAGAAGACTCCATCAATACCGAACAAGCATCGAATATACCTTCAATCTCCGACATATATATTTTTAACTCAGAATAAAAAAAATGTCTTATGATATAAGAACCATTGCTATCAATCCGATGGGAAGGTTTATTATGCTCAATAAACTAAAAATTTGATTAAAAACTTTAAATATGACCAAAATAACTAAGGCCAAAGATGATCACTTAGCGCAAGGAGCACCCGTATAAAATGTGGAATACAAACGTATACAATATAGAATATGATAAATGTAAAATATATTTGAATTGTAAGAGACATTTTCAACTGTAAGTATAATTTAACAATTCACTTTAACAAACGTTTATGTTATTGATTATAAGTTTTTTTTATTCATCTAGTGAGGAGCTAAGCAATAAGCTCTATTGGGTCAAATTCATTCTATGTCATTGACGTCCTCTGTAATAACGGAAGCATTTGATTCATGAATTTGATTCATTTTTTTTAATGATTGTTGTGGTTCTATGAGTTTGAGTGTTTATAATAAATAGAATCTGTGATAGGTCATGTACTTCAGGAATAATCCCAAAAAAAATACAATGGTGTGCATTGAGTTATACAGGCACATTATTTTTACGTTCATCGATCCCGATTAGGGAGTGAAACTTATTTCAATGTTTTATGTAACGGTTTGAAATTATGCCATTCCCTTTTTGACCTCACTCACTTGACAATCAGTTTAAATGGCTGTCAACCTAATTTCCTTGACATTTCGTAAATGTAACGCCAGGATAATTAATGCTCGAAATATGCTGGTAAACGCATTAAATTCTGGGATAGTATCTAATAAACATAGCGTTATTTTTATCATTTAATATTTGCTTTTTATAAATTTCTTTAGATCGAAAATTATTTTTCAGTATATCGTTTGACTAACAAAAAGTAAGGATGTAGGTAAGCTATATATAAAAAACAATCATAACTAATTAAAAATATTTAAAAATATCTGACAGTACCAATTTCAATGTTATTGATTTTATAAAATATGCTTTTTTATAAATTTTAACTATTTTTTTCTATAATAAATCTTTTTAAAAAATTAACAGCATGATCAAAATGTTGCGAAATATTTCTTAAAAAATAACCATAACATTGTCTAGGGTTTGGAATAAACTTTTTCGAAATTGTTAGTAACCGTGGATTCAAATAATAAATCTATTATTTATGTTATTTCTTGGACTTATTATAACAGTCCTAATAAAATATCATTGTAAGGTCAGCGTATAATCTAGTAACGGTTAGATTGAATTTCGTGTACGGACTGATTCCTCCAAGGTAGTACTCTCTCTTTGAATAGAATTAGAATTAGAATCCATCCTATTGCAACGTAAAAAAATTTAAATCGTTCAAACTTATTTCATCACTAAAATATATACATATATATATATATATATATATATCTTTCCATGAACTTCACAATATACCAGAATTTTTTTTCGATTTTTGTATATTATAAAATACAATAAATACTATATGTATAAGTAGCTCTTTATAGAAAATAATATTTTACGGAACAATTTTGTAGCTTAAGAAGTTTCATACTATCAAATAAAATGACAACAATAAGCTTAAAGTATACCAAGAATAATTAAAAGAAACTAAGTGATCAACTAATTAAACTAACTAAAACTACAAACGTAAAACGCACTATAAAGCGGTAGTCATTAACGGGTAACAAGACTAGTAAAACCTATTAACTACCTACGAGATAACATAACGGTGAGTATACTAACATTACTTGCATTTGTCTTAAAATTTTTTCGATGTATATTTCAATTGCGTATTTATTTCTTAAGAAATATTTTTCCTAAAATAACATTATATTTTAAGTATAATACTGTTATAGTATAAAAAATGCCAAACAAGACTTTACATAATGATTACAATATTTTTTTGCAAATAAATATCGCTTTACAAATTTAAAAAATAAAGATAAAATAAAATAAAGTTTTACAAACAATTATATCAAAAGACTTTCAAATATTTAAAGCATTGTTTCCTTAAACTGAGTTGTATATTTGTGTTTCGTTACAACACTTTCTTGACAACACTTTACGTTTCGTTAAAAACATTTTGTTATCAGACACTGCGTGTCCTTTGTAGGAAGGCATACTTCCTGTAGATACTCTAGAAAATAAAGATAGGCCTTTCGTTCTCTTAAAAAGGACAATTCGCGTAAAGTTTTCTAAATAATGAAGACATAAAACAAAATAGAAATATTTATATGAACCAATATAAACATTTATTTACTCAATAATATTTTATTATGGAATTCCAACTTGTGTTGGAATTTCATAATAACTTAAGCCTTGTCAAAGCACTTATATGTCTATCTAAACATATAAGATAAAATATCTATTCTAACTCAATATTATTTGTTAGGTCATTTGCGGTCGAGAAATATTATTGGAAAACTAAAATTGTGCTCGACGATACGAAGCACTATGTATGCTTAGTAAATAAAACAATGTAAATAAAGTAAAGTTGGGCTAGTTTGTAAGATTTTTATATAAAAATGAACATGTATGTGTGCAGGCTATTTTATGTAAGAATACACTGAAACGGCTCTTGCTCTATAGCATCCACTCCTTCAAAGAGCCCTTTTACTAGTAGAAGATAGGGAAAAGCAGTGGAAGGCAATTAATTGTTACGGTTACCGCCACTCCATTCTCCCAGAATGCTGCTGATTGCGACGGCTATGCTTGCAGTAAATAAATGGATAGAGCGGCGAAACAGTAATTTTGAATACGTACTAGAGTACAATTGATCCGAATCTAACAACATTATTTATTGGTAACAAAAATTTGCAGCTGCTTATTTTGTACATTATTTTATGTCAATTATAGTTACTATCTTATTTATTTTAGTTCTAAAACTATTACATATTTTGTTTGAACCTTGGTATATTGAGTCGGAAAGGTGAATAAATCTTATAGGTGATTTTGGAGAACTCATTTTCTATTTGAAGTAATTTATAAATATAGACTAGTTTTCTTGCTTACATTGAATGTTTGACTCCAGGAAAGCTGATTCTCCGGTCAAGTAATTCCATTTTGAATGCATCGACTTTCACATGTGTTTACTCTCAGCGCGTTCGTTCGTGTAAACTTCTAAAATGTGCAATTTGACGTCGCCTGCTTCAATTCACGTTTCTTAAAATTTGCTTATTTTACTACCCTTCTCTATTCAGGCTACAAATAAAATTTCCACAGAGTACTTTACCAAGCTGAAAAAAATATCACAACAGAGCTTTATCAAGTTGAACAAATATTACGGTAAAGTTTAATTTAGATTTATTATTATAACTAGCTTTTGCCCGCGGCTTCGCACGCCTTAAATTCGTGGTAAAACAATTCCCACTTCCCTTTTTTTGTATTGGCTTTTATATGACTTAATTTAAGTGATACAATCAAAATTACGACATCGGCAGACGTCGCTCACTGTCAAAAGTATATTTAAAGTTTTTAATAAGGATACTATATTAGGTACTGTAATTATTTTTATACCTCTCTTGTTATTACTGAAACGTCCATTTAAATACTTCTTTAACAGAGTACTTAAAAACCATTCTAACTATATATCACACTTACAGATTTTCATTGAACATAATCAAAATATTACTATGTAAACTTGAGGAATTCTGAAATACACAATCGACGTTATTTTCACCATCAACTTGCAGGTCCAGTTTTATTAAAAAAAAAAATATTTTAATTGATAAACATTGAGTTAGCTATATGCATTTACAAAAAATTCAATACTGAACATTTACAAAAGCCATTTTTGAGACGGTTTGCACGGTTCCATACCAGAGTGCGCCGGCCGATTGTACCGCCGCAAACGCGAAGACCCTATATTTTAAATCTGTAATATTTTCGAAAATATTTATTTAAATTAAATGCTGTAAAGGGCTATATTGTTCCATATAAAATGTGAAATGTATTTAAGTTACTAAATTAGATAAGGTTTAAAGCTGTATTTCTTAAAATCGCTTCGTAAATAACCTATTATTTTTCGTAAAAAGTAAAGGATAAAAATTTGCTTTTGATAAAAATGGTGGGTTATACCTAAGAGATAAACATACACCATTGCGGATTTTCTTGTAGAACTTTTTAAGGTATACAATACTTAGTACATTATTTTGATCTATCTCGTGGAGTTCAACCAGCGTTTGCATTGTAAGCGCAAATAAAAGTGTTTGTTTACGACTTCCCATTAAATAAAATAAAATAAAAATAGCCTTTATTTTTCTCTGACCTTCCTAATTCACATATAACAATATACTCAACTTTAAACTAAACAATATTTAGTACTTATAAACTAAACTAAAATATAAATGTTATTTACTTATTTTTATTATTATTTAATTATTTATCAGCTACCGGGTCAGGTTGTCTTGCGACATAGGCCTCCTCAAGTTTTCTCCGCATATGTCGGTCTTGTGCTATCCTCCTCCATCCTTTCGGCAGATCGTCTTCCCACCTTTTAACTTGTCTTCCTTTTCGTCTGTTTCCGTCCCTTGGATACCATTCTGTTACTTTTTTTGTCCACTTTTCAGTTTGTGATCTTATCATATGACCTGTCCATTTCCACTTCAATGTTCTTGTTCTTATTCTAACGTCTGCTATTTTAGTGATAGTTCGAATTTTTGTTGCTTTCCATTTATCTACTAACCTTAAGCCCATCATGCTCCTTTCCATTCCTCTTTGGCATACTTCTAATTTGTGTTCGGTTTTCTTAGATAGAGGCCAAGTTTGACAACCGTAGGTGAGGCATGGAAGAATGCAAGTATTATAAACCTTCCTCTTCTCTGCAATCGGTATGTGTTTATTTTTCATAATTTCCCTGAGCGACCAATACCTTTGCCAGGTAATATTTATTCGTCTGTCAGTTTCTTTACTCGAGAGGTCTTTAACGGCTACGACTTGGCCAAGATATATATACTCGTTTACATATTCGATCTCTTCATTGTCTACTTGTATTTTGACTTCGATCTTGTTTGTAATTATTTTAGTTTTGCTGTTATTCATCGACAGTCCTGCTTTTTTACTTTCCGATGCTAGTTGTTGTAGCATTATTTGCAACGTTTCAGGGTTTTCGGCAAATAAGATGAGATCGTCCGCGAATCTTAAATGGTGTAGTTTTTCGCCGTTTATGTTTATGCCGAAATCATCCCAATCGACTTGCCTGAAGATGATTTCCAATACTGCATTGAATATTTTTGGTGAAAGTGGATCTCCCTGTCTAACTCCTTTCTGTATTTCGAACTGTTCTCCAATGCTTTCTAGTTTTATCTTTGCTGTGCTTTTACTGTATATTTTCTTAATTATCCTGATATATTTACTTTCTACTCCTTGATTTTGTAATGCATCCCATATGTAACTGTGTTTCAAGGAATCAAATGCTTTATTATAGTCCACAAAGGATAGGTAATACGGACGGTCATATTCGTTACATTTCTCAATAATTTGTTTGACGACGTGTATATGATCGACTGTTGAGAAGACCGATCGGAAGCCCGCTTGTTCATTAGGTTGGTTGATATCTAATATTTTTGTCAAACGTTGTAATATTATTTTAGTGAACACCTTGTATAAGTTGGCCATTAAGCTGATAGGTCTATAATTATTAATATTATATCTATCTCTCTTTTTATGTAATAGGATTATAGTTGACGAAGTCCATTGAGAGGGAATTTGTTCTGTGTCTAAAATTTCATTACATATATGTGTGAGCGGTTGTATTATTTGTTCTAAAGTAATTTTTAGCAGTTCATTGGTTATTTGGTCCTCTCCAGGTGATTTGCCCGTTTTTTGTGTTCGTATAGCCTTCCTTACTTCACTTTGCATAATATATGGTATTAATTCTTGCTGTTTGTAATTTTTTGGTTTGATATTGACTACATGTTCGTTATTGTTATTTGTGTATAATCCTTTGTAGAAATCTGTTGCTGTTTTTAAAATAAGATGACGTTTGGTAGTGGTCTGTATTTTTTTATCCTTATCTTTCTTTATAGTTTTTGGTATCCATGTTGAGTGCTGTTTTAGTTGTTTCAAAGCCTTTTTGATGCCCCCTGTTTTGTTTATTTGTTCCCTTATTTTATTAAGTCTATTTGCTTTCATGTGGTTTTTAATTGCTCTTGAGATTTCTTTACTGATACATGTTATTTTTGTACGATTTTCTTTTCTGTTTGTTATCATTTCTTTTCTTTCTTTAATCTTTAATCTAGCTTCTTCACCAAGTTTGTCGTTTGTGTGCTTTTTTGTATATTTGTTTATTTTTGATAAAGCTTCTTCTAGAGTATTATATTTATCCTGTACTGTTTTCTGTTTTTCAATCTTCTCCAATACATTTTCTAGTTCAATAAAGTTTTCGTTTGGTATATGTGAAACAGCTCTATAGTTATTGTCGTGAAATTGTCTTCTTTGCATTTTCAATTGTTTGCATGCTATAGTACCTCTGACTAATCTATGATCTGAGTAAAAATTTAGATTATATACCACTGTTACATCATTAAATACTTTAGGCTTGTTAGTCGTTATAAAATCTATCTCATTTTTATCTTTGCCGTTTGGAGAGATCCATGTCCATTTTCGATTATGTTTTTTGTTATAGAAGCTGTTCATCACTCTTAAATTCTGTTCGAAACAAAAGTTAATCAATCGTTGCCCATTGTTATTTCTTTTTCCCTGACTGTATTTGCCCAGAACATACTCTCCAGCATCAGATTTGTTTCCAATTTGACCATTAAAATCCCCCATTACTATGGTGTTCTTGTATATGGTCTGCATGGTTTTAGTGAGCCTGTTGTAGAATAAATCTTTTTCTTCATCGGCTGCTTGGTCTGTTGGGGCATATATTTGGAGGATTGAGAATGGATTTTTGAAGCCGGGTATGTTTATGTTTAGTATTCCGATTCTATCTGATATCCCGACAAATTCTTCTATGTATGGTTTTAATCTTTTTTTAACAAGAAATCCAACTCCATATTTCCCTTGTATTTCTCCCTTGTAGTAAAATATAAAATTTTCAAATTCTTTTATTTCTTCCCCAGATCTTCTTAATTCGCTAAGTCCAATAATATCCCATGCAATTTCTTCCAATGCTTTTTCAAGTTCTATAAGTCTTTCCTCTGTTCGTAAAGTCCTTGTATTCAGAGTAGCTATATGTAGTTTGTTTGTCTTATTGTTTTTTGATGGAGTGTTTCTTGAGGGTAGTGGTCTATTAACCCCACGGGGACCAGCCGGCTTGGGGCTATTTGAATTCCGGTTGCTGTTATTTGATTGCTATGTGTTAGTTCTCATTGTTGATGGTGAAGAAGAAACTGAGTTTGATCTTGCTCTTAATACATCATAAGCGTTCATTTTATTTGTCTTAACGTTCGAAAAATCATTAACTTGCTTTTTAAGGTTTGTACCTATTTTTGGTGAAGTTGATTGTTCCCGTTTTCTTTTTTCAGCGGTTATGTTGTTTTCTTTTACTATTAACTCATCATACTTTATATAAGCATACTTTCCTTTTGCTCTTTCTTCTTTAACTTGTTTCTGTAGTATTTTCCTTTTTTCCAGCACTGCTTTTGGATAATCTTCGACTAGGTACATACCTTTAATATTTTTCTTATTTTTTAAAACTTCAATTTTTTTCCAGTAATTTATAAATGCAACTAGAACAAAAACTGGTTTCACAAAAAATTGCAATTGATAACTTTGAGCGTTTCACAAGGAGAAAAAATATTCTACTTTTCGGAGTTGTAGAACAAGAAAATAGTTACCAAGAATTAGAGGGAAAAGTTCTAGATATTATAAACAACGCCTTAAAAGTCAAGTGTGTAAAACACGACATCGAAATGGTGAGAAGACTTGGAATAAAAAGCGATAAAGTAAGGCCTACCGTAATCACTTTGCTAACTATGGGAACAAAAATTCAAATAATAAAAATTAAAAAGAAATTGGAATCAACGCCCTACTACATAAAGGAAGACTACCCAATAGACATCCTTAGAAAAAGGAAAGAACTCCAGATGGAAGTAGAGACACTAAGAGAGCAAGGCAAAAAAGCGGTAATTAAGTATGATAAAATTATAATACTTAAAAATAATAATAAAGAAACACAATCTACTACACATAACAATAAGAGAAATTTATCAATATCCCCCGAGCAGACAACCAGCGTAGAAAGGCAGCCTAATAAACAGCCTACTAAAATTACTAAGTCTAACAATATAAACAATTACATTATAAAAAAACCTACTCTCACACTATCTGAAAAAACTTCCTCAACGCACTGCTCCAAACCAACAACAAAATAGCAATCAACACCTGCCCCTCTCAATCTCCCAACACGGCTTGTCACCGCGGGAGATCTAGACTACAACCCTCCAGCAAGTCAAGAACTATATATATGCACGTACAACGTAAAATCATTATTATCTCCGCAAAGATTAATACTGCTTAAACATTCTTTAGAAAATATCAAATACGATATTATAGGCCTCGCAGAAGTCCGGAGAGCTGGCAATAATATACTAGAAGATGAAATCCACATTTTCTGTTATACCGGAGAGTCAAAAGGGCTATATGGAGTCGGATTCCTCATCAAGAAACAATACAAACATAATATAATGAATTACATAGGCATATCTGAAAGAGTGTGTTTGCTAAACCTAATCTTTGGTTCAATGAAGATATCATTAATTCAAGTTTACGCCCCCACCTCCGAAGCAACTGAAGAAGAGGTAGATAATTTCTACCAATTATTAGAAAGCGCCCGGAGCCTATCAACAGGCAGAGTTATAATATTAGGAGATTTAAATGCAAAAATAGGACAAAGAAATTCAGTAGAAAACTCAATAATAGGACCATTCTGCTGCGGCAGAAGAAACCAAAGAGGAGAAAAACTTGTACAATATGCTCTTAAACACAAATTCACAATAATTAACACAATTTTCAAGAAAAACAAGAATAATCTATGGACATGGATTTCACCGGACCAACAGAACAAAAATCAAATAGATTACATTTTATGTAACAACCCAAAACTATTCACCAACATAGAAGTCATAAACAAAATGTCCTTCCCTAGTGACCACAGACTCCTAAGAGGAACAATTACATTAGCCAAAATAAAGAAAACCAGAAGTACATTTGATCAATTCCCAGTAAACAATCTCAATAACACGAAATCGCAAGAAATATACACAACTACCCTTACTACGAAATTAGAGCAGCTGTGTTGGGAAGATGATGAGAACTTAGAGTCCTATTATTGCAAGATAGAGTCTGCCATACATGAAAGCTTAAATAGTCTAACACCCATAAAAACCAAGAAGGAAATACTAACTGAAGAAACTAAGAAACTAATTAAAAAGCGTAGCATGCTACAGCAGAAATCCTCAAAAAATAAAAATGAAAAAAGAGAGCTCTCACAACTGTACAAAACCACAAACAAACTACTTAAAAGAGACTATGAAAACCACAGATTGGCAATAATTGAAAAACATCTATTAACTACAGGGAGCCAAAAGAGAGCATTTAAACAGTTAAAAACAGAAAAAACATGGATACCTACTTTAAAGTCACAAAAAAAGGGACAGAAACAACTAACAAGAAAAGACTTAGTAAAAATTGCTACTGAATTTTACAAGAAACTGTACGAATATAAATCTATTAATAACAATTGTTACAAAAAGTTATCAGAGTCAAATACGAATACAAAAATTCAACCCTTCAATAGTGACGAAATAATGTCAAAAATTAAAAAACTAAAGAAAGAAAAGAGTCCAGGCGAAGATAATATCCCAAACGAAGCTTTGATATTTGGAGGCCGCATACTGATCGAAACTTTAACTAACTTATTCAATAAAATACTAGAAAAGCAGGAAGTGCCTTCAAAATGGACGAAGTCACGAATTATACTTATTTATAAAAAAGGAGATCCAGAAGATATAAATAACTACCGACCAATTAGTTTACTGCCAACCATTTATAAATTGTTTGCAATGTGTTTAGAAAAAAGGATAGAGTCAACTCTAGAAAAATGTCAACCAGTGGAACAGGCTGGCTTTCGGCAAGGTTACTCAACTATCGACCAAATTTACACCTTAGAACTAGTAATAGAAAAATACGAGGAATTTAAGAAGGATCTCTACCTCGCATATGTAGACTACGCGAAAGCGTTCGACTCCATCTCACATAAGAGTATATGGGAAGCACTGGAACATCAGAATATACCACACACATACATAAATATAATTAAAAACATTTACAAGAACAGCGCAAGCCGCGTAAAATTAGACAGACTAGGCACAGAATTTAATATTCGTATAGGCGTGAAACAAGGAGACCCTCTATCACCTAGACTTTTCATATCTGTACTACAATATATAATGAAAAATTTAAACTGGGACAGAAAAGGAATATGTGTTAATGGAAAATACCTCAGCAACCTCAGATTCGCCGATGATATTGTTCTTTTTGCTACAACATCAAAGCAACCAGAAATTATGCTAACCGAACTAAACGATGTTAGTAAAAATATAGGCTTACAACTTAACACCTCAAAAACAAAATTATCCACCAACGGAAAGAAAACTCCTGTTACAATAAATGATACACCTGTTGAATATGTGGAGAGCTATATATATCTTGGCAAACAAATTTCATTTAAAAAGTCCAGGCATACCGAAGAACTAGACAGACGAATTAACATGACCTGGAAGAAATACTGGAGCTTCAAAGAAATTCTGAAGTCAAAGCTTTCTCTACCACTAAAGAAAATAGTAATGAATTCCAGCCTATTACCCTGTCTATCCTACGGAGCTCAAACATGGATTTTTAATAATAAAAACATGTCTAAAATCCGTTCGTGTCAGCGCGCTATGGAAAGGAGCATCCTTGGTGTAAAACTCTCGGATAAAATTAACAGCACTAAGATTCGTCAGAAAACCCAAGTACTAGACGCATTGCAACACACACAACGCCTGAAGTGGAGATGGGCTGGACATATGGCCCGTTACAGTGAGGACAGATGGCCAAATCGCGTCACCAACTGGCAAGGTCCTGGAGGGACCAGACAACAGGGTAGACCAAGAGCTCGCTGGGACGACGATCTGAATAAATATGTAGGAAGAGACTGGACGAAAAGTGCAAAGGATAGACAAATATGGAGACAGCTGGAGGAGGCCTATACCCGAAAGGGGCCATAACATATTAGGATTTTTTATTTTATTTTATACTTAGTTTAGTACTGTTACATTTAAATATTTATTATTATTTTTTTTCCTTTATAACAAATAGCTAAGTTAGTAAGTAAGCAATTGTAACTGAATATGTCGTGGAAATAAAGTGGCTTATTATTATTATTATTATTATAATTTACAAAAAATGATATCAAAACAGGTCTGGCTCTCTTATTATTTTTGTTTCCAACTCTATACATGTTCTGGAAATCGTTATGGTTAATAGAAATTTCAAGGTTATTGTTTATAACATCCTTTACTATTTTAATTAGATCCAATGGGTTTTCCTCAGTCTCACTTAATCCAAAAAGCAGTAAATTATTCTTTTTCTTATCGTTTTCTAATTTTAATATCTTTTTTTCTAGCAAATCGACTTTTTCGTTTAATTTTTTATTGTCTTCCAGAATTGGCTGTAACTTTTCATCCATTTTATTTATCAAACTATTAGTGATTGCTGTGGTTTGCTTATCCATTTCGATTTTCATCTTATCAAAAAGCATTTGAAATTGTTGATCCATTTTTACTTATTATATTTTGTTATTTTTATTTATTTATTTATTTTTTGTTTTGTTTAGTTTTATTTGAAGTATATTTTCGAGTAAACGGT
The DNA here is from genome assembly GCA_959347405.1 of Napeogenes sylphis. NCBI lineage: Eukaryota > Metazoa > Arthropoda > Insecta > Lepidoptera > Nymphalidae > Napeogenes > Napeogenes sylphis. The sequence goes on along the minus strand of OY365788.1, from coordinate 18,414,167 downwards.
ACGTAGTTGTTATTGCTTATAATGGAACGTAAAGCTGTGCAATGATTTTGAGGTGTGTGTATCCGAATGTCAGTTGAATTTATTTTTCTTAGTCTACCTTCAACTTTTTGTAATCCGTAGTTTATGGTTGACTAACTCAACTCAAGTTTTCAAAGTATTATCATCACGAAGTTGCCGTGTTTTTTGGGTTTCAATCTTGAATACAATTATGATGATAATACACAGCTCCTCCAAGATGCACAGTGATAAGTTCAACGTTATTGAATGACTTTAGGCGGTTTGTTTTCACTATTGTTTTTATTTTTATTTTTATTGCACTGTTCACTTTAATGTTCACTGTTAGACTTCCCATTAGAAATCTTTAAAATATCAGAACTTCTCTGATATACTAAGCATGTTAATGTTAAGCATGCTAACCTTCCTCTTGCATCACTCTATCTATTAAAAAAGAAACTGCATCAAAATCCCTTGCGTAGTTTTAAAGATACATACAGACATAGGGACAGACGCGAATAGCGACTTTGCTTTATAATATGTAACTTGCGTGCGACTTCGTACGCGTAGTTTTCGACTTTGATAAAAAGTACCCTTCGTACTTACTAATGTACGTAAAAACTATAAACCTTGAAACCGATAAGAAGCAATGGTATGACAATAAGAAATTATTAACTTCTTTATTTGTTAACCGATTGTTAAAAAAATAACAAAATATAAAGTGAATATAAAGTGAAAATAGGTGGTAGAGCCTAGCTGTAGGCAGTTGACTGCAGCTTTCGTATGGGCTGGCTCGTCCGGGGTGGTACCACCCTCTCACAGAGGATCTGCGTAAAGTGGCTATTATAGCTGCCTTTCGTTCGATAAGTGAGATTGCCGGTAGCCCTAACCCCCACCTTTCCCTTCTTTCCCACTCCCACTATTTTCCTTCTTTCCTTTCCTAAACTTCCATATTCCTAAAACTTTAACAGATGTTCCCAAGGAGGGTTGACGTCCCAGTGCGCGGTCGCTAGTGCCGCTATCTGGCGCGTCCCCCGGGTTGCGGATAGGGGAGGTTCCCTCAGATATGAGGGGCACCGGCTTCGGCCGGCGCGGACAGCTACTAGCACATGTGGCTGCTTGCCCTTAGGGGCGAGCATTGCACGGTCACAAGATCTCGGAAGCCCGCACTGAGCGGGAACGAGGGCTGGATTGACGGAGCTTGCTCTGATCGTCTGGCTGCGAGAAAGACAACCTCTATAAAAAATCACCCTTTTTTTCTTGTTGTGTCGTTGTTTCTCTTTCGTCCTGTTCTTCGTCTTTTCTTTTTTCTTTTCTTTGTTTCGTGTCGGTCCGGAGGTGCGGCGTCTGCCGAAGGACCGTGTAAGGACGAGGGCGCCCAACAAATATGATTATGAGCGATTCGAAAATGAGTCCCCAGGCGGGTGCTGAATCCCGCACGGCCGCTGCTGCCGTCTGCCCCTCGTACTCTGGGGGGGGCAAGAACCGCTCACGTGCAGGAGTCCCTGCCCTGGTCGACACCACACCGACCAGGAAAAACAAAAACAGTGTGAGGCGTGGTGGAGAGAGTCCGGTTGTGGTTCTGACAGATTCAGACGATCTGTCAGAACCACAGCCGTCCGCTGGACGGAAGCGGACCTATGGGGTGATCCGCAATTCCCCCGAGGTCGCATCTGAGTCCGATCCCGAGTCCGGTGTTGCAGTGGCTAAGTGCAACACCGCTCGGCGTGGACGGGGTGCGCCTAAAGCTCGCGGAAGTGGGCTCGCCAAGGCAAGGGCCGAGTTGCGGGCCATGGAAGAGGAGGCGGAAGAGGTCGCTTTTGAGCACGGACTGAGTGCTCTGATCCGCCGCAAAAAGATGGTCGAAGCAAGAAGTGCGCCGGGCTCCGAAGAGGATCCCTCTTCGGAGGCGCCACTTGCTCCCGTTCCATCGGATATGGATGCTGAGCAGCTGCGAGCAGTCGCCGGGAAGCACGCAGCATCCATTTTAAACGTCTGCAAAAAGAGCCTCAATCTAAAAGGGACTATGATTAAGGCCCTCAAAGAGGCATCTAGTGGCCTCGTGGAGGTAGTGAGTGTCCTGGCTTGCAGGGGTGAACCCGAGGAGTCGCGGCGCATGCAGGCCGATAACGCTCCTCTGCGTCGCGAGGTCTCCTTCCTTAGGGAGGAGATCGTTAAGGTCCGGGACGAGTTCGCGGAGCTCAAGAGCTCTGTGGAAACTTCCCGGCCTTCCGTCTCTTCGAGGCTTCCCCCGGAGATGCCGCCGTTGGGTTCAGACACAGTAGAGGAGTTGAGGAGCTCCTTGTTGTCCTCAGTGGGAGTTTTGATTAACTCCCGCTTTAGAGGTATCGAGGAGCGTCTCCTCCCGGCGCGGACTCATCGGCCGCCTCTCTTGGCGGACAGGAGCACCAAGGTGCCAGTTGTGGCTACACAGGACAATCTGCAGGGGTGTCAATCGCCGATCCTGCAGATGTCGTCCTTATCGTCCTCGAAGGCCCCCGGCACAACCGAGCCCTGGACCACGGTTGTCCGTAGGGGTGGTAAAGGCAAGGGGAAAAAGAAGGGCCCTCCCCAAAAGCCAGTTGTTCCCAGGGCCAGTTCGAAGGGGCAGAAGTCGTCTTCGGCAAAACCGAAGGCGGACATGCCGAAACTGCCCAAACCCCGGTCTCCTGCGGTTTTGTTGAAGCTGCAGAGTGGGGTGGCAGAGGCGGGCGTGACTTATGCCCATGTTCTGAGGCGTGCCGCCGAGATGGTTAATCTCGGCGACATCGGCCTCAGAGATGGGCTGAGGATTCGCCGCTCGGCGGCAGGAGCCCGGCTCTTGGAGCTGCCTAAGGGCACTCCCGAGCAGGCGGAGGCACTGGCGGCGAAGCTTCGCCCAGTGTTGAGTGGGGTGGCAGATGTCGTCCGGCCGGTTCGGCGTGTGGCCGTAAGGCTAAAAGGCCTGGACGACTCTGTCACACAAGACGATGTGGTCGACGCGATTTGCCGCATCACGAACTGCCCTGGCGAGGCCCTCTTCGTGGGGGAGATCCGTCGGGGTGGTTATGGGGACATGGGCGTTGCCTTTGCCCGAATCCCCATTGATGCGGCTAAATCGCTGGTCGACGCGGAGAGAGTTTTGGTGGGCTGGAGCTCAGCCAGGGTGGAGCTGCTGGAGGCGCAGCCGCTGCGCTGCTTCAGGTGCCTTGCACCTGGGCATGTGCGTGCGGCTTGCCCGTCCGCGGTCGACCGAAGCGCCGCCTGTTTCCGGTGCGGTGGTGAGGAGCATACCCGAGCCACTTGCACCGGAATGTTGCGGTGCGCGGTCTGTGCGGACCGAGGCCTTTCAGCGACCCACCTATTGGGGAGCCGAGTGTGCAAGGCTCCGCGAGTTCGAGGAATAGCACCTGGTGCGAAACCCTCGAGCGCGGAGCCCAACACGGAGCCGGCTGTGGCTATGGCAACATAGTCACATCGAGCTTCAGCGGGAGAGGCTGCGAAGGAGAAGGGTTCAGCCCGTTCCTTCCCAGCCGTAGGCCTAGGTGAGAGGGGGGGGGCGACCTCTCTCGCCATTGCACTAGGTCTATGAGGTAGGGGTACACTGGTTGCCCGGGGTACCCCTATACGGAGGAGTTTCGCCGGGGCGCCACGGTGAGTGCGAAAGCGATCCCGTGGCGTCCCAGTCGAGCGTCGTGGGCAGCCGTTGGTTTTTTAGTGGGGTGCCTTAAAAAAGAAAGGCAGTCGCCGGGTGCCGCACATACCGCCCGGCCATCGCCTTCCTGGCCTGGGTGACGATGCGGAAACGCATTTTTCCAACGATAAAAAAAAAAAAAAAAAAGGAGGGTTGACGTCAGGCAGGCGGCCGGTCATAAAAAACAAAATAGCCAAAACTTCTACAACATGGTCTTGCGTATATTAGAAAGCGATAATGTTAGGGTGTACCCCCCAGGCGACGCGCAGTCGCAGCACCCGGCATCTGTGGGAAATGGACGAGGGTTGTTGCATCAGGGACGGGTGCAACGTAAGAAGCAAGTCCGAGAAGTAAGATTGAGGATAGCGAGTTGGAACGTAGGGACGATGACTGGAAGAGCTCGTGAGTTAGTTGATATTTTAGAAAGAAGAAGAATAAATGTGGCTTGTCTACAAGAAACGAAGTGGAAGGGTATGAAAGCGAGAGAAATTGGAGCGGAATATAAGTTTTATTATTGCGGGAGTGATGGCAAGAAGAATGGAGTGGGAGTAGTGCTTGATAGGGAGATGAAAAAATGTGTATTAGACGTTAGAAGAATAAATGATAGACTGATAGTTGTTAAGTTGCTATTAAGTAATGTTATTATAAACGTTGTAAGTGTATATTCACCGCAGACTGGATGTGATGATATAGTAAAAAATAAGTTTTGGGAGGATTTTGATGCGGTTATAATAGGCATACCACCTATAGAAGAAATTTTTATAGGTGGGGATTTTAATGGACATGTGGGAAAAATGAATGGAGGATATGAAAGAGTGCATGGTGGGTGGGGTTTTGGAAAGCGAAACCAGGAGGGCGAGAACCTATTGCAAGCAGCTTTGGCATTCGATCTTGCAATTACAAATACTTTTTTTGAAAAACGAGACCCAAATTTAATAACATACCAAAGTGGCATCCATAGAACCCAAATAGATTATCTACTTATCAAGCGCAATAGACTTAACTTGGTTAAGAACTGTAAAATAATACCGGGTGAGGCCCTAGTCTCCCAACACCGCCTACTTTTAATGGATATTAAACTATTAGTTCAAGCCACACAAAAGAAAGCAAGACCCCCACCCAAAACTAAATGGTATCTGTTAGGGAAGAATGATTTTGCGAAAAAGTTTCAAGAGACAATGTTAGATAAAATAACTAAAATGAAAGACGATATGCATGGTAAATCAGTGAATGAATGTTGCAGTGAAATGGCCACCTGTTTAAGATGTGAAGCGAAGGATGTTCTAGATGAAACAAAAGGTAAGGGAAAGATAGATAAAGAGACATGGTGGTGGAATGAAGAAGTGCAAAAGATTTTGAAAGAAAAGAAGAATGCTTTCAAGGAATGGAAGAATGCCGACGATGTAAATGATGATTTGAAACAAAATAAAAAGAGAATGTATATTGAATGTAAGAAAAATGCTAAAAGAGCTGTCGCTTTGGCAAGGGCTAAAGTACAGGACTACTTGTACCAGGCACTGGAAAGCCCACATGGTCAGAAAGATCTTTATAGACTGACAAAAACGAGAGAGATGAATGCAAGAGACGTGATTCATATAAAATGCATAAAAGATGAAGAAGGAAAGGTTTTGACGAACGATGAGGAAATAAAAGAATGTTGGAAGGCATACTTTGAAAAGTTGATGAATGAGGAGAATAATTGGAATGGTGCTCTACCTGAAGCGCAAGTAAACATGGCATTAGTGAAAGAAATTAGTATGGACGAAGTTAAGATTGCTGTAGATGGTATGAAGAATGGTAAGGCAACTGGGTCAGATGGCATACCAGCTGAAGTGTGGAAGGTTCTTTATATAGATGGCTTTAAGTGGCTGACTTTATTCTTTAACAAGTTGTTGCAAGAGGAGGCGATCCCAGAGGAATGGTGCAGCAGTTTACTGGTGCCCATTTTTAAAAACAAGGGTGATGTACAGAACTGTAACAACTATAGAGGAATAAAGCTCATGTCACATAGTATGAAAATTTGGGAGAAAGTAATAGAAAGACGAATGAGAGAAGAAAGTCAAGTATCACAGAACCAATTTGGATTTATGCCCGGGCGTGGAACAACGGACGCCATATTCGCACTGCGCCAAGTGTGTGAAAAATACAGGCGAGCGCACAAAAACCTGCATATGGTGTTCGTTGACCTGGAAAAGGCATACGATAGGGTGCCCCGTGAGGTTCTGTGGTGGGCCATGAAAGAGAAGGAAGTGCCTGGGAAGTACGTACAACTTGTACGTGCTATGTATGAAAGAGCGCATACGCATGTCCGGACTGTTGCCGGCGTAACCAACAAGTTCAATGTGGCTGTAGGCTTACACCAGGGATCGGCTTTAAGTCCTTATTTGTTCCTCCTGGTAATGGATGCATTGACATCGGACATACAGGAGGAGGCACCCTGGTGCATGCTGTTCGCCGACGACATTGTCCTTGTTGGAGAGGATGTGTATGAGGTCCAGAGAAGGCTGGAAAGGTGGCAGGAGAGACTGGAGAGTGTCGGACTAAAGGTCTGCAGAACTAAAACGAAGCACCTGTTCTGCGACTTCGGTGGCACATCCGGTTTTGCCTCCATTGCTATAGATGGTGTATCCCTTCCAGTCTGCTCCGACTTCCGGTACCTCGGATCACTGATTCAAAACGACGGTAATATAAACCGAGACGTGCAAAACAGAATAAATGCGGGATGGATGAAATGGCGACAGGTCACAGGAACAATTTGCGATCCACGTATGCCCCTTAAAATTAAGGGTAAAATATACAAAACAGTCATAAGACCTGTCGTGATGTATGGTTCTGAATGTTGGGCAACCAAACAGATGGATGAGAGGAGATTGCATGCAACGGAAATGCGAATGTTGAGATGGATGTGTGGGATAACAAGATTAGATAGGATACGTAATACTTATATCAGAGGAAGTTTGAAAGTTGCGCCACTGACGGACAAAATGAAGAGCAAAAGGCTTGCATGGTATGGACATGTTATGAGAAGGGACGAATGCCATGTAACAAGAAGAATGCTAGATTTGGATGTGGAAGGACATGTGGGTCGAGGTAGACCAAAGAAAAGATGGATGGATTGTGTGAAAGATGACATGAGTAAAAGAGGAGTGACTGTTGAAACGACGGCTGATAGGCAAGAATGGAAGAGGAGAACATGTTGTGCCGACCCCACATAAAGTGGGAAAAGGGCAGGGAGATGATGATAAAGTGAATCCCATGACTATATATTCCCGAAAACTGCTTCCAAATCGACTAATCCGTTTCTAAGATTGGCGAGCACTAACATACAGACATTTAGACGAACAAAATGAAAAAAACATTGTTTTGGGTTCTCTTTCTTATATAAAGATCCCCCCGTATGAATTTTTGAAAATATTTTTTTTTCGTGTTGTGTGCACAACTAAAAGACAAATAGATAAACAGACAAAGATTTTAAAAATGCTAAAAATGGATTCTGTTTGTTGTTACTTTACATCCTGGTATATTTTTTTAAATATATTTCTAATGTACAAAGACTACTCCTCTACAGATTTATTACATGTAAAGAGTAAGATTTTCATGGTACCTATTACGTCATTGACATAAATAGTCACAACTTTTTTATTTCTTAACCGATTTAGATGAAATTAACACTAAATGTTAAGTGAAGACTGTTATAATAAATTCCTGAAAACCGCATTCAATTTGGTTAAGCCGTTTCCGAGATTACCGTGCACAAACATACAGACATACAGACATACAGACATACATACATACAGACAAACAGACAAACTGAAAAACCATTGTTTTGGGTTCTCTTGCTCTTATAAAGTCCTCCTATGATGTTATTTTTTTTTGATTCCATGTACAGGAATGGCTCAGTGACGATTTTATTATATGTATAGATTACAAAAAATAAAAAAAAATGTGCCAAGATACAAAACCTCTAAAAGGGATAAATAATAATAAAATTATGGATTGTTTTTGTATCAGGTATTTTTTTATATATTTTTCTGCTTTTTGAAGTTCCGTTACTGGTTTCTATATTGTACTCTATGAACCTACGAACACACTAAGTTTCACTTGTTTAGGTTTTTACAATCAATTTTGCATAATTAACTTTCACCGGCAACAATTAAAAATAAAGATTTTGGAGAGGCGATCTAAACATACCAGACCTACTAAGAACCATCTCGACAAATCCATCAACATGTTCAGCAGCTATGATGACACACGTCAATTTTATAAAACCCTTTTTTTAGGTCAGGGTGAATTAGCAATGCGTACAAAAATATATATTTTAACGATATCTAGTAGGTATTTTAATCAAAAATAATAAGTTAGATGGTTTGTGTATAAACCGGGATTTATCATTCATCTGACTCTTATATAGACTTAAAATAAATAATAAATTCCCCACGGGCAGTCATAGAGATTTAGAATGATCAATTTTATAAAAGCAATTTCATTCTTTCATAAATTCAACCAACTCGTTGGTCGAGTGGTTAGCGCAGACGCCTAATATTTAGTGGCTCAACGGCTCGGGTTCGATTCCCGACAGGGATAGGCATATATGTGATGAACATAGATATCTGTTTTTCTGGGTTTGGTCGTATATAAATATATTCTCAGTATTTATAAAGCGTATTTCTATGTATTTGCATCGTTGTCTAACAACCTTAATACAAGCAAATAATTTGCTTGTTTAGGTTAGAATAATGTATGTCATTTGTCCTGATATTATTATAAATTAGTTATATCTAAATATTACCTTTATTTAAACTTTCGTGAACCATGATGATTATTAAATATTATATTATATGTTATATGATTATTGATTATTAAATTAGTGAGTTCAGTGTGCTTACAATGGAATATAACTACGAGTAACGAAGACCTGAACGAAACCTCTGAAGACAAGACTACATCTTACCCTACATCTTATCTTTAAATATATAGAGAATGAAAAATAAAGGTTTTCCAATAGTCGGTCGGGTTCGAATCCCTGCCCGTATCGGTTTGTTTTTCATTCTATATTTATTTAAATTGAAAATAAATATAGAATGAAAAATAAAGGTTTCCAAGTAGTCGCGGGTTCGAATCATTGCCCGTATCGGTTTGTTTTTCATTCTATATTTATATAAATTTAAATAAGCTTAACATGGCTATACATGTTTATAGATGGTTTCAAATATTCAGCTTAATTGTTTATTGTCAATAAATGTAATAATTGATTATAAACGTCTAACTAAAGTCAAAATCAGAGTATTTTGTATTAAAACTAAATACTATTTTGTATTAAAACTATGCATATTTAGATTCTATTTTCAAGCGAATTAACTTATTTAGGTAATTAGTTAGTAATTCCGACATTTAGTGTCCAATTTCCTCTGCAAATTATATAATAATTTAATTGACCGAACGCGGTAATATTGTCAGTACTTACCTCGCATTGCCGGCCCATAAATATGGTCATTATATTTATAATGTAAATAGAGATCATTTTAAAAAGCTTTTACTTTAATAATTTCACGTTTCAAATTTGAGACGTTTCCAAAATGAAAAGACAGTTCAAATTGCAAAGACTTCATCACATTAAGTCGAAAGTTAAATGTAATAATTAACAATAATTGACAATAAGATGTCAATAATAGATTATTTGTATAATAGTAATATTTTGTTATATTTAAATATTAAAAACTTCAAATAAGGATATTTTAGACTTCTTTTAACTGTCGTAGACAGATGTTGAAGGCAGATTAGATTAGGTAGTTTAATAATAACAAATATTAATAATATACAACATGTATAATTTATGATTTTAACCAAAAAATGGTAATTAGAACTTAATAAGAACTTGGTTTTCTATTGATTATACTTATTCCCATACCGTACTAAGGTTAAAATAACAAAATGAAAATTGAAATGTAATACAAAATTGGATGATTTTAATTAATTATAAATATCTTTTCGATTTTATAAGGAGTTAGATAGATATATAGTATTAGTAATAGTCGATTTGCTTACAAATTTTGTAATTAAATCTGAAAATAATACTGTATCTAAATTAGGTCCAATCACACATCTAAAATAATAAAAAAAAAAAATATTAGCTTATATTGTTATTGCATATATTATATTCTAGATATATAAAGTAACATACAAAAAACGCAATACTAAACTTTAAGTTCAATTGTACTATAGAATGCTACGCAATAGTCAAAATGCTGCTAAAATATTTTAAGATTATTGTAAGAAATTGCTCCTTCTATAAAGATTTTATTCTTAATCCCTTATGAAATTTCTAATTACGGTAAACCCTAAAATATTTTTTTTAAATTATCGACTATTGCCATTATTATGAAAAATCTTACCTTGTATACTTTTTGAAAATATTTTTTTTGGTAAAAAAATTTCAGGCTCCTAAAATTGATTACGTATATTTTTTTCAAAGATCTTAATATAATATGGTTTAAAAAGTCAATCACCTAATATACCTTTAAAAAGTGGGGTTACTTTTCTGTTTCAGGCAATCAGAAATAAGTCACAAAACAGTTATTGAATATCAACGCTAAGTGTACAAAAATGGGTATTAGTGCCTTTGTCAGTATCACTGGTTTTCTTAGCACCAATTAGTTTAAAACTTTTTTGATTTCTTGGGCATTACCTTTTTGAAAATTAGAATTCCTAAACTCGTCATATGTATTATATTACATATTTATAATATGTATAATATAATTAATTGTAAATACCATTAATAGGAATTGAAAGGTTCTTAATTTCGTATAAACATTATACATTTTGTTATTACAAGTTAAAAGATGAATGAATGAAAGAATGAATGTTTCAGTCCATTTTGCTAATTTAAATTATGCTTTATATTTTAAATACGATCAGTGTATAAATGTCAATTTTTATTTTAATTGAAAATGCGGCGATGCAAAGCGGTTTTCCAAATGTCGTTATTATTGAAATGACGTTAACGTATAAACGATTCCAAATAAGCATAAATTAAAAGAACAAGAGGGGAAGAGATTCGTGATTTATCAAAACGTTTGTTTTGTTCGGGATATTAAAAAAACCTTTATTATTTTTTATTAGCTAGGTGCTCATTAAAGAATGGTGTCGAAACAACAGTATAATTTGATATAATACAAGCGGTTATAATCGGAATTATCTAATTGATATTAGTGTTAGGAACTGTTATGTTTGTAATGTTTTTTGTAAATAAAATTAAATAAAAAAAAAATATAAAATTAAATTAAATTAAAGAAATTAATTAAATTAGTTTAATAAACAGCTTTGTGATTACAAATAACTATTAAAATATAAATCTGAAATACAAATTTGTATTATATTATGCAACAACATAATAAATAAATATACCTACATTGAAGAAAACTAAAATATTACATATATGTAAATATATATACAGGTAGACGCCGCTTATTGTGATCATTATCAGCTTATTGTGATCATCGTTTTGATAACAATAACCGAATGATAACATTATGCGGATGGTACTTTTTCATGCTTGTTGGGGATTTTAGTGCACATAAAAAATGATCATAATGATAAAATATGAATTGTAATAATTTAGAATTGATTTAAGTACATATTAAGTTTCATAATAAGAAATTCAGTTGTTTGCTCAAATTTTCTATTTATTTACACTATTAAAAATATTCTAACATAAGATTCATTTGAAATATCAATCTATTGTTGTTTGATACTTATTTTCATTCATAATCATTTGAATATAATTCTCAAAATAGTATAATCTTTCGAAGTTTGTTGCTCGGTGTTGAACAGCACGTCGTATCAAATCGTCATATCGTCTTCTAAATCGATAACAATAAGAGACTTTTGATCACAATAAGCGGCTTTTTTCAAATGTATTACTAAGGAGAAATTTGGGACCGACCATTTTCGATAACAATAGCCGGCTGATAACATTAACCGTGTTCACAATAAGCGGCGTCGACTGTACATATATATACCTATATACTACGATGCGCCTGGCATGTCGCCCAGGGTATAATATTGCAGCATTAAATTCATTGGAAGTCTTTGTTGTTAAGTATTGAGGAGAACTCTTTGACTCAATTTTCACGAACCAATAAACACTAAGCAATTAAAGATAAATGCAATTTAAAGCCATTCGGAACTATTTATCGTACGTAGTTGAAGACTACTGTTGCGTGCTAACAGATTTTTGAATCTGAATTAATGAGTTTTCCTAATACTTTTTTTTCTGTTAAGTAAATTAATTTGTTATTAATTTTTAGTACGTTCAATATCTCAAAGTGTTATTAATTAGTATTTAAACAACCAAACTCTATCTATTTATTTGTAATCTACATTATTAAATATAAAGCTGAACCTAAGAATTTTAATTTGATTGTTAATAAAAAAATCATGTTTAAACTAACAAAAGCTAATTTAAATTGATCTTGCTATGTTAAGTAACAAAACAATGTCCGAACTATCTTTTTATTTCTGACTAATATTATATAATAACTATGACTCCGTATTCTTAAAATTTGGTTAATACTAAAAGGCAAACTTGGTCTCCAGTTGGACATATGAAAATAATACAATTTTTAACGGTTCTTTTATGCATTTTTTAAAGATTTTTATTCACTCACTCAATAAACACTATTTTACAATTTGTCTCAACTAATATATAAATTTAAAATCTGTTCTGGATGAAATTCTGAAAAAGTGTATATTTATCAAAACATTGCTAAAAAAAACGATTGACTAATATTGTTTATCTGAGCATGGTAAAGAAGTTTTGATTTATAGCCTTAAGAGTTCTGTACTGCTTGTTCTAATATATAAATCAAGATAGGGTTTTAAGCCAATATATATTTTAAAATACTAGCTACAGCTTGCGACCTCTTTTGTTATAGGCTTGTAGACTTTAGAACTACTTCAGCCTTCGTAATAAATGCATTCAGTCTAACGTTCTTCGTCGAAATTGAAAATTGGTTTCATGAAGTTTCAATTAAAAAAATAAACGTATTTTAACGAGATAAAATATAACCTATACATTTAAGCTCATATCAAAATATTTAGGAAATATATTTCTTAAACCGGATAAGAGTTTTGAATCCCCGAAATAACAAACATTATTTTTTTATTATATGTCTTTCTCCGCTGTGAATTTTATTAGTAAAGTCATTTGGCTTTTCAAGAGAAAAAACTGTATAATAAAATAAAATTAAATAAAGGCAGCAATCCGGCTTTATTTAATTTAATTGAAAAGGTATTAAAATAATATATATGCCATAAATAAAAAGTACAAAAATTTATGTTTCTTTTATATTTTTTGAATATGAGAACAATAACGTCTAGAGAGTTTTATGAGAGGAATAATTGCTTAGATAATTAATTTCTCCCACCAGTTAATTAAGTTATATTTAAATCTGTTAGTATTTTTCAATGTTTACTTTTGTATAATATAATATTGATAACACATTTTAATATAACTTATGAATTAACTAGTGATTTTAAATTATTCTCTATTAGATATTTTAAATTATGTATTTCTCTATTAGTTATTTTAAATTATGTATAAGATAATATGATAAATGTTAGATCTAATGTGAATAAACGTCCTTAAGTACACTTTGTTAATTAGTCTAAATTAAAAAAAAGTCTGGGGATACCTTACTATTTCTAGCGTAGAGTAGTAGTATAAAAATGATACGAATAAAATTAGTCATCTTTTACTTTTATGTAACAATCAATATCATAAATCTAATTTTAGCCGCAGCCATATATTGTTGAAAAATATTATAGAATCCAATATCAGCCATTTAGGTTTCATACCACGTAAAATCCATTTTAAAATATCTGAGAAAGCAGATTGAAATCCAGATCGAATAATATTGAGTCAAATAAAATATTCATATGTAAGAAACTATTGTTTTTTATTAAACAAATAGAATAGAATGTGAAATAAAAATAATGTTAGTAAACAAAACAAAAGTAATTTATTAATTTGCCTAATTGAAATTCAAAACATGCACAAATTACACAAAACTATTTTATTGGTATCAACAATACATTCAAAACATTTGTTGTTAATACCAATAAAATGGTTTAGTCTAATTTAGTAGAGATGAAACTGAACAGGAAAAAGAACGGTTGAGCGGGATCCTGTGACGTCACTAATCCTTTTTTTGTTGGTCGGCGAGGCTAACGTAACCGTTCCTGTCTTCCCAAACCATAAAAGATTTTCTTAAGCAATAAATAATAAATAATAAAATAAAAAGCCTTTTATTTCCTAGAATTTATTAAACTAAAATTCTCAAACTCTATTTCTGTGTTTCTTGTTGGTTGGGAACCCCTCACTGGTAAAACCCTGTTCCAAAGATTGCCATTTATGACGGTTTTCTGCTATCTGTTTCCAGCTCAAACGGTGCACCTTTATAACTTTTGCCCAGTGGTTCATGCCAAGATGTTACCGTATTGGTCCATCTGTTATTTTTGAGTCTCACTACATCACCGGCCCATTTACGCATTAAATTTTGGACATGTGAGAGAACATCAATTATTTTTATTTATTTTATTTGTGCTTTTATGTCTCTGTGACTTCTTTTTATACTCTTTTTATATTTAACATACTGCGTTTCATACCTCTTTCATATGTTATTATTTATTTTTTGTTCTGGTAGTACATTTCCAACTTTGGCTACTAAATCTACAATGATATTATGATATTTTTTTTCATTTAATTTTTTTTTTTTTTTTTTATATTATCTAGGGCAATGCTTGACTACATTCCACCTGATGGTAAGTGGAATGTAGTCTAAGGGGGTAAGGCGCATTACCCTAGCAGCCTATTCACTCTTCTCTTGAATGTATCCACATTGTATTTTTTCGGAAATACCGACGCAGGCAAGCTATTCCAATCCTTTGCTGTACGCAGTAAAAAAGACGAAGCAAAGCGCTTCGTTCGGACAGGTGGAATGTCCACAACAAAAGGATGGATTCCTGCCGTGCGTCGGAAAGTCCGATGATGGAAGGGGGCCGGGGGAATTAGATCGTGTAATTCCTGCGCACACTCACCAAAATGTATCCTATAGAATACTGAGAGGCTAGCAATTCTACGCCTGTGTTCAAGGCTTTGGAGGTCGGCTTCGACCAATTCGGGATCGCCTATGAGCCTCTTTGCTCGCCTCTCAATTGAGTCCAGAACCGCAAGATGAGACTTTGCGGCACCAGCAACTATGTTGCCAATATATATATATCAAATGCTTTGCAGCAATCATATTCAGAGTGAGATTGAAGATGGAAGTTTTTAGGTTTTTAGGTTGGGCCTTGCCTAAAAAGCGAGACAAAATAAATATGGTTTTCTCCCTCACACTTTGCGACGCAAAAACTACGCTGCGTCAAAGAGCGTCAAAATTTACAATTTTACTATTCCAAAACATGATTATAGAGAAGGACTAAATATTTAAATATCAACCGTTAAGTAGGCATAACTTAAAGCTTCTGTATTTATCTAATATTCGATGACAATTTATTCTTATTAGTTCTAGTTGAGTATTAAAACTTCCTTTCTTACAGTCGTAATATAACATATAATACCCGTATTATAATATGACAATGTAATTTATTTTTACATTAAGAATGAGTAGCTAATCTTACAAAAATATCACAAATCATATTTTGCTTATAAAACTAAACAAAGTGAGTGTAGAGTTGGTATAAGTGAGAAATGGAATAGAATGGTTTCATTTATATACAAAATTAATTTATAATATTAATACGTACATAATTTTAATTTCGATAAACACAAATTTGCAAGTACATTTAAAATATATAAAAAATATATAATTACTTACTTTTTTTTATTGGTAATGAGTACTACATTTAAATAGAACATTTTTTAATGACCGACGACGTTCAAATCATTTGTATCAATCGTGTTGACGGGAAGACGAGTCATAGAGTAGATGACTAAGAAAACACTTTTTTTTCTGCTGAAGAATTTGTTGAAGAAGTTGTTGTTGTCAGCTATTATTCACTTCGCTCTGTTAGCAGGTTTATGTTCGAAGAATGCATTTTTTTTATTCTATTACTAGTAACAAATTAAATATGCATAATTATCAATTTCAGGTAAAAAATTGAAAACAAGTAGGTAATATCTAAAAAAAACTTAGAAAATTTGTTAAATACTCGATTGTAAAAAATTACTTCCTAGACGTAGAAGCGCTGTGCCTTGGAAATTATATAACCTTTTTATATATAAGATTATCGGTTTCCATCTATATTCAAAATTATAGAATTCATCGTTATAATATCCTTTACCCCTTATTATATAAAAATTACGTTTTAAAATACGATACCTATTAGTTTTAGATTAGATATTACATCCGTAGCATTGTGACGTCACGTGACACGTTGTGTCGTTTTACAATATATATAAATAGAATTAATTATAATTATTTAATAAATATACAAACATTGTAATTTTTATATTAAATCAAATTGAAAAATCAACTATACCAATTGAGCTACCGTATCGCTACCAGTGAAACCGTATACATATGTATGTATCTATCTTTTCAGTATAGATTAACATTGAAATACAGTTTATTTTAACAACCGGATTTTTAAAAATCTGCTATAGATTTGGTTTGAATATACCTATGATATTAAATATATTCCTTAAATCACCCTTAAAACCTATAAGATGAGATATGTTATATACATTCAAAAGTACTGCAGATATACCTTTTATTGAGCGATAAACCAAATTATGCTCTAATCTTAAATAAAATTAATTACCCGATGAAGGAATAAAAACGATTTGTTAAGAATGTTTGAATTCATTTACATAATGTCAAGTATATCGACGTAATTTGGTTGTAGGTATTTTAAATATTGTCTTTGTACACGTATAAAGCTTGCATGCTATTTATTTACACCAATTGCTGTGTTCCAAACACCGTTAACAACAAATTGCTTTAACTCACGGCTGAGACGATAAAAATGATCTCGATTACACGTAGAACGTAAAGCTTAAACCACATCAGAGCCTTTACTATATCATGCCATGCTTGAATAATTAATGATAAACTATGCTATGTAAGTTATGTAGGTTCATACCGAGAACTAAGACATGATAACTAGTTTAACATTATTAAGATAAGGAGACCTTTAGTTCAAAGTAACAGTTTATAGTTTTGTATATATTATTTAATATAAAAAATATCAATTAATAAAATGTACTTTTATTCAATGATTGTAAATCTTAAATAGAAATAACAATGAGAGGCAAGGTTAATTTAAGGAAGACTAACGACATAGTTGACTTAGTTAAGTAGGGATCTTAATTTAGAGCTATCTCAAAGATGCACAAGCGTGCCGAGAACTAAGAGATAAGCTAATCAGCCTAACCATTTAGTTCTCGTTGTGAACCAAAATAGGGAAAGATGCAAAAGCTACATGAAATAAATTATGCTAGCTTAGTTCCAGATGTTCCTTGACCTTTACTAAAGGTTCTATTTACGTTTTATTTTATTTAACCGTTTTGATATGAGTACCGCTCATAACCAATTTATCCAAAGAATACTCAGGAAATAAAATGTAGGTGTTCCACCAAATTGATGATTTTATATTTAAAGCTATAAAAGAAATCTTTTTTTTTTTTTTTATTTGTAAGAGGAGGGCAAATGAGCTGGCGGGTCTCAGATGACATGTGATCACCGCTGTCCATGAACTCTTGCAACATCCGAGGATTTACAAGAGTGTTGCCGGCCATGTAGGTAGGAGTAGACGCCTTTTTTGAAGGTATCCATGTCGTACCAATCTGGAAATATCACCGAAGAGAGTTCATTCCACAAGCGAGTGGAACGTGGAAAAAATGTCCTTGAAAACCGCACAGTAGAGGATCGCCACGCATCCAGGTGGTAAGGATGATATTGGAGGCGATGGCGCGCTGTGCGGTGATGAAATTCGGCGGCAGGCATCAGATCGAATGGTTCTTCGGAACATTCCTCGTTGTAAATGCGGTAGAAGACGCACAAAGAAGCCACGTCTCTACGCAATGCCAAAGAGTCCAGCCGTTCGCAGAGCACCGGGTCCCCGACAATCCGAACGGCCCTCCGTTGTACGCGGTCAAATGGTAGTAGTAGTAATGGTAAATCTCGAATAGATTGGCCGTTATATAATTTTTTTGCTCTTTATTTAACCTTTCTTAAAATTCAAGCCTTACTTCTTATGGACATCTAACAATTCTTCACATAAGTATTGACTATTTAATTTGCAAAATATACTTGTTATATATCATTGATTTGTATTTTTTAAAAACGTTTTAGACCAACAAATGTGTTAAATTAAAATTTTATAGATTTGCTTTTATTCATTGTAAAATATATTTATGCGAAAATAGTTCAAGTTTTTATTAGATCAAATATTGAAGTACTAAAAAAACACATCAAATAAATATTTATAAAAAGAAAACAATAATCCTGCACTTCTCAATTCTAAAAACTATCTGTCTCATTTTATAAACTGTTTTATATTATATACTATTCATTATGTAATTTTCAGTTATATAAAATAAAACTAAAACTTTGAAGAGATAATGTTTTTGTTGGTTTTTCCGACAAAATTAATTGAACACAAGATTATAGGAACTTCAATAATTAATATCAAGTTATTTATCGAAAATAGCGATCCTATGAAAATAAATAGGTTGTCACATAAAATATCATGTTCAACATAATAGGGTCCAATTCAATTGTATCATAAATAAATATCATTACTGTGACAGCGTTCTGTACAGTCTCTTATAATACGATTTTGTGATATAAAAAGATTAAATAAAACAAAATATTAATAATAACTATCGAGACAAGGGTACAATTACTTTGACAATATACGTTGTAATTTATTTCGTAAAATATATCTCTTATTGTTAGGATACGAAATATAACAAATTGAAGTAAAATGTGTGTTGCTAATAATTTACTTACGTTGGACGTCGAACGTCTATTTTTATTTATTTACTGATAAATAGTCAACATGACTTTTTTGAAAATAGAGGCGGTCAATAACATTATTAAAAAATAAATTACCTACAACAAAGATATAGTAAAAACTATTAGAATATTATTAGATAAATAGATGGTATTTCACAATGCAAATTAACGTGAATATTGAAATTTAAATATATTTTATCCTACTGATCGTTTTTTGTTTTCGAAAAGAACTTGTGGCTAATAGAAACATAAAGGGATGTTTCATTGAAAGTTTAGTTTCAAACTTCCAAAGCTTTTATTAACAGAAAACTGAGCATTTATTACAATTAAAAACAAATAAGTATTCGAACAACTATTTTTGGATTTTTTATGCTCATAATTATTAAGATAAACCACATAAGCTCTTTTCAAAAATAAGAATAAGCTTTTTTTATTAATGGTAATATTGCCACACTTGCTTTCCTAAAAATGAACTGTAACATCAATAAGCAACAAATAAACACATTTGAACTCAAGAAGATCCAGTAAATATTTAAGAAAAATAATGTCATTGTTGATTTATAGACTGTTCCATTATCTTAACCTCATTGTGTGACGTCACTCTATTCATACGTCTCTCTCTCTATTCTAAGCTATCTCTGACATCCTGACATCGTTAATCTTGTTATGTTTATGATGTCCTAGTTCATGGTTAAGTACAAATATTTTGAAGTAGTAGAAGAAATAATAACTTGTAAGAAAGAACTTCTTAAAGCACTCTGATTTATTTATTTATTTATGCGTTTGATTCATAATATTTTTTTAAAGTGTCTTATAAACCAATACCGTAAAACGTATCTCATTTATAGGAAGGCATTACTTAAAATTAATATTATCATCAAAATGATGAAGTTGCTCAAATTGGACAAAAAAATATACTTTTATTTTTTATGAACAAATTTTTATTATAATAAGCAAGTATTTCGAAAAGCCTTTTAGGTACTTTTATTGTTTAAAGTTTGATACTAAATGCATTTCTTTTATAACAAAGGTTTCTCTTACTTTCTGTACCAGATTATCTCATTCATCTTACTCGTATAACGTGATAATATGGCACTTAACTTTTTTGACTCTAGAAATATTTCCGCACGTCAAATTATCATAAAGTAAGATGAAAAAAACGTACTGAGACTTTCCCCTCCTTGTGTAATCAAAAACAATTTTATGATCTTTATTGAGTTTATAAAATGTGATATTTTGAGTCTTTGTGACGTAAAATTGTTTTAAGTAAATATAGCAGATGACACGAGAGCTTAAATCCTTTTAAAGAGAGCTTTTGTAAGAGGTTAAACATTGACGCGTTTATTCATAACAAGTTTAAATAGGTGTTGAGACCTTACTTAGATAGTTGTTATTTATTAATTCGATCTCTCATTAAATTTTAAAAGTAAAAGTAAAAAAATAATAACATGATTAAACTAGTGTTTTCTAAAATTTTCAAGAATACCACACATTGAAATTAAACATTTTTTTTACGATTTAAAATAAAAATTTACAGTTTCAATTTAACTTTAGAAATCATTTTTAATTAATCATTAACTGTCTAAAATTAAATAAATAAAATTAGTAAATTTCTAAAAACTTGAAACTTGAAAAAAAAAAGATATATTTTATCTTGATCTGATAAAATTACATTTTAAAAAGATTCTCTTTTTACAAGGATAACATGGTTTTCCCTTTTCTTTAGTCGTAAGAAAAAAGACACAGTAGTCTAAATCACGATAAAGCTGATTCATTAAACCGGCCTCTTGACGGTTAGTGAACCCGACTGCTGACTCGGAAGTATTAAAGACGATTCCCAAATGAAGGGATTCTTTGTGTACCAATTTGTGTAAGTAATTATTGTTTGTGAGGAAGTTGTTTTAGAAAAAAAATGTAAAGCTTAAACCATTAAATAACCAATTTTCTTGAAATTAAATTCTTAGATAAATAATAACTATTTTGAACATACTCCGTGGGTCTGAACATAATATTCCATCTATTCTATACTATCGCGAACAACTAAAAACTATTACAACTATGTTCTAATTTAACACTACAATGTTATATTAATACACCCTCTCGTGATTTGGATAATGTGCTAACTATATAGAAGTACTTAAAACTTATTTAATTTAATAAACGTTCTTGAGTTTTATGTTGTTCATATAACCCTTGTAATAAAGTAGCAGATTATAAGACCATAACAATAACTTCAACTTTATATACATTTTGTATAAAATCTATACATATAATAAAATTGTCAGTGATCGATTTCTGTAAAAGGGATAATTTAAAAAAAAAACATAATGGGGGGCCTTTATATAATCTAGAGAACTCAAAACAATGTTTTTTTTATTTTGTCCGTTTGTCTGTATGTCCGTATGTTTGTGCACGATAATCTCAGAAACGGCTGAACAAATTTTAATGCAAATGTTTTCAGGAATATATTGTCACAACAGTCTTCACTTAACATTTAGTGTTTATTTTATTTAAATCGGTTAAGAAATAAAAAAGTTATGTCAAATTATGTCAATCACGTAATGCAAATCAAATTTACCATGCAAATCTTCTTCTATACATGTAATAAATCTGTATAGGATTAGTCTCTATACATTTAAAATATTAAAAAATATATAGCCTGGATGTGAACGGGTATTTAACAGAATCAATTTCTAGCATTTTTGAAATTGAGCGTCACTCTGAATAACATTTACTTTTTCACTTTCACTGCACTCTCTTCACTCCATCAAAAGATATATGTATTTTAGGTGTTTAAGAAATGTATCTACATACGTACAATAACACTGTAAATCTTCGCTGTATATAGAGAATATTAAAAAAAATCATAAGAAGAGATTAATGTAAACTAGAAATACTTCTACACGCAGAAACTACTTGACGGAGTTTAATGAAACTTTTAAGGTTATATATTAATATGTACAAAGGGTACGGTACAAGGTAGGTAAGGGTGCAGAAGGTGATTTATCGCAATCGAAGTCTACGGCGTACGAAGTCGCAGGCACAGCTAGAGTTTAATAAAATTAGGTATATAGTGCAACGTGCGAGATAAAAACAACTTTTGAAATTGCTATTTTACAGAAGAATCACGTACGTAGCTCATCTGGTGATTTCAAACTACCTGAAAAAAAATATATAAAAATATTTCACTTTAAGATAAATTCAGTTTATAACCGTATCTTTTCCTTAACAATAAAGATAGTTGGAATATATTAGGTAGGTACACATTTTAGTTGGTATGATATTTTTTTTTGGTTTATGAAAGTCTTAACAAGCCGCTAATCTCTTCCTATTTACTTTGAAAGGTAAATTATCATTTTATGATAGCTATAGTTAAAGAATTTCCTCGTCACTACAAATATGCCTCTTTATTTGATGAATTGATGACAAGAAGAAAAAAATAATGGGAATCTATGACCAAATATTTTCAAGAGGAATTAGCTATGTGACATGCAATAAAAAAGACAGGGACAAAACCCAGCTAATTACACAATTCTTTAAAGTAATCCTATATTTTTGAAGTTTACTCAATCGTATTATCGTTATAAATTTCAAACAACGTTGTAACTGCTGATCCGTATTTTGTTTATTGACATTTGACTGTCAACATTAAATTAAAATTCTAATTCTTCATGTTATTTTTGAGAGGATTGTTATAAGTTAAAGTTAATATGTAAAATTTATATCATAGTAAAGAATCCAGATATTTTGTTTGTTATATTTGTAGTTAAGGGGTTTTTAGGGTTTTTCGAGATTACTGTCAGGGGGAAAAAAATCAGGTGTCGGCAACACTGGAGTTGACACACACGATTAGTATTTTTTATATATATTTTGTTAATTATTGGCGAAAAAACAACTACACGGTATATGGCGAGTGATCACTGCCACCATGATCTCTGGTAGCATCAGAGAACACACATGCACGTTGTACACATCCACGATTCTTTAGGACCAGGAACTGATTTTTAATTGTTTATGGGAAATATCGAAATTCTTGTAGTTATCAACCAAGTATGTTTAACAATGTCTAAAAAAAAGGTTCAGATTTTTTGATTAATATTTCTTATTAGTTACATTAGAAGTAATTTAACTAATATTTTTTATAGTTATATTAGAAATACTAAAGTTTGTATGTTTGAATATATCATGAAAAAGTACATGGCTTACTTTCATAAAAAACACTTGAATAAAACACTTGGTCATGTTAATGGCGGTATTACTTTATTTGTCTTTTACTTTAATTATTTTTTTTTAATTAAATAGTCTTAATCTCCCCGATGTCTCTAAAAACTAAAATCATATAAGATGAAGTTAATCGTCCATAACTTTACTATGTTTATTTAAAACAAAAGCTAATTTTAGGGAGTCTTAAAGATATGGTTAATCTACTGCCCTAGGGTTTTGTACTGTTAGGGTCCACAAGAAAATCATTTATTAGTCGCCTGAGGCTTTAGTTTCAAAACAAGATAAGAGGGAATAATCTAAACGTGTATTTGCAAACAATATAACGAATATTATATATTCAAGGTAGAATAGGTTTTGTAATTTAGTTTTAAGTTAACGACTTTCGAATATTAAGAATTATTAAATTAGGTTAAATTGCTTTTGTGTTTTCAAATAAAAACTAAGTCAAATGAAGATTATAACCATCTCGACGAACTAGGCTTTTGAAAAAAAAAACCACAATCACATCCGTCCACGCGTTTGGATTACATTGCCACAGACAGACCCACAGATACACAGATCGACAGGTCCAACTTATAACACCCCTCTTTTTGAATCGGGGGTTAGAAAGGGAAAATAAAATAGATTTTTAAAAAATGATAAAATTGATAAAAGCAAATAGGTGTTTTTTAAATATTTTCAACATTACATCAAGTATTATTCTCATCATGACTACTGACCAGTTAGCTTAATATTCATAAGATAAAGATAAAATGGTATCTTATTATATATGTGTGAGTTTGCATGTGTATATATGTATATGTGTTTATCCATTTCTTCAATTCCACATTATTTTCTGCATTTTTTTTTGTTTTATTGTAGCTTCTTTTAAGTCTCTGTATATTACGAAGGTTGAC
Organism: Napeogenes sylphis; assembly: GCA_959347405.1. Taxonomy (NCBI): domain Eukaryota; kingdom Metazoa; phylum Arthropoda; class Insecta; order Lepidoptera; family Nymphalidae; genus Napeogenes; species Napeogenes sylphis. The sequence continues at coordinate 18,390,360 of OY365788.1, read as the reverse complement.
TATTAGAGAATGCTATTTAGCATAGCATTTAGCAAGTCTGCCAATTGTAACAGTTTTTTTGGAACAATAAAGAATAAATAATTAAATACACAAGAGATCCCTTACACAGGAGATCAGCTCGCTCTTTTGCTCTTAACATAAGATGATTTACTTGATTTTAGGATTTTTTTTGAAGAAACTATAAAAACGAGGATTACATCTTGCGTTTTTTTAAGTTTTATAACTTTAAATTATTAACTTTAAAGATTTTTTTTTTAATTACTAAGAAAAAGAAGCCATATTTAGACTATATTTAATAAGATAAGAATAAAACTATTAAATAAATATGACTTTGCAATTCCACTAAATGTAATTCTTTTTTTTTATAAAATATATTTTAAAACATAACGAGTCAAAATTGTAGGGGGATTATACTTCACGGTAAATCATAGTGGTAAGCCCTCTGGAAAATTCTATTCCATTTTGATAAATTCGCATATTAATTAGTTTTAATCTGTACTCGTCTGACTGAACTAATTAATTATATTAGAAAATGCTCTTCTGCTCACACGAACAAGTCATATTAATTAAATATTGCCAGAAATTGAAGTACAAATACGCAGTGAAAATAATAATAATAATTACATTAAAGGTTAATATGTATATTTATTATAAGATTGTAAAGTACATTAATACCATATTAGGAATTACTATGGTGTCGATAGTCGTGATCTGTTAATAAGATTTGCAATTACTACTAAATGTTAAAATATTGGACAGTCTTCGTATATCGAGCGAATCTGTCAGTAATTACATACCTACTCCTTACCGCTAAAGAATAACGCCCTATTTCAATATCTTCTTCGTTCCTTTTCCTTAGAGGTAATTATGTAAGTCAATAATTTAGATATTTCTTAAAGATAAAATAATAAGATTAAATGATAAGAAATAAATATTTAACGAAACAAAATACAATATTTCCTTAAATTATTTAATAAAATAACTCACATGACGACGATAGAACGAAAAATATAATAAACCTACAAAATTTAGTTAGCAAATATTTAATTACCTTTTTAAAACAAACTCCTTTAAATATACATTTTAAATTACTTAAATATACATCGGTGGAAATCAATAGAATCCTCGGATAAAAAGTTTCACGAAAAATAAAGAAATGACTTCAAATAAAAGTAATACTTTTTTGCGCAATAAATACTGTGGAGGAAAATTTACCTTAAAGTATTGTGATAACATAATTGCGTATCTCTTGTAAGCTTTAAGTAAGTATTAAGTCTTAATTTATTCTCCTTACATATTATAAGAGCATGATATAATGTCTAGACGGCTTTATGAAATAATAAAACGTGGGTATTTGTGAAAGTATTATATTTTTAATTAAAACTGTTCTACGTAAAAATTTGAATGTTTTAAACAAATAACAAACAGTTCATACTAAAGTATCTGATGATACTACTTGAAGATTTCATATGTAAATACAGAACAATGTGTTACGTAGAGTTTACTTGAAAAGGCTCAAAGTGATTGCCTTAGAATTAATTCTCTATAAATTACTCGTGAATAATTGGATACAAGATGTTATGCAGTAACTCCAACCATGAGAACAATGCACTCTTAGTGTGTAACAATTGATGTCGTCTGTTACGAGGTTCACTATTGAATATTTTTTACTACAATTTTTCTAAATTTTGAGAGATTTGAAAAAGAGATCTTATACCTACTTTTAAATATAAAGTAGGTATAAGATACCTAAATAGGTATCTTAAATAAAAACAGTAAAATTTAAATTGGGATAAATATTATCCTACCTGATTGTTATTACTTGCGATTTATCATGTATATATCTTCTGAACTTAACAAGCGCTTATGATTATAAAAGTTGAACCGCTATATCTTTAAGGCAGAACAGTCTCGTCTTACCTCCATCCAACGTCAGCGCTGTAGACAATCACAACCACCCGGCTACCTTTCCTTCAGAAAGTTTCAGGAATTGTAAGGCACCCTATCTTCCCGTACACTCACGTACACTTGCGACTTCACTCACTAGGAACATCAGAGTATGTAACTAATCTCTAGATATAGATTTAAGCTATTATCCAACCTTTTACTATAAACTATTTGATTATTATTTTATTTTATTAATTCTCAAGTGATCAACGCAATTTTTTCAATTTTATTATAATGTTATAAGTAATACTAATTAATGGTTTAAATAAGATTATCTGCTAACCTAAATGTGTTAACTTTTAGTTTTTTAGGTACTTATCTTTACTATAATGTAAAAAATAATTTATTCCTAATATATATTTATTTCTTTGCATTATTTATTGTAACCACATATGTATAATACATATTAAAGTTACAAATACAAATTACAAAAAAATAAATGTATAGGAAATGAAGGGCGGTCTTATCGCTAAAAGAAGATTTCTTCCAGACAAACATAATGTTAGGAATTTAATTATATATTTATACTATACAATATTCATATTATGTAACTGTAACTGTTACTTTTCATTAAACACAAAAATTGTTAAAAAAACTTTAAATTAAACAACAAAAAGATGTTTTCATCTTAACTTTTTCTAAACTGAAGAAAAGCATACAACGCCAAATTAATTTACGTACGAAAGACTAAATTAAATATATGCATACATAAATTAAGATATTAATTAATTGAGCAATCCGTGAAAACACACAACATATATTTATTTCTTTGTATTATTTATTGTAACCACATATGTATAATACATATTAAAGTTACAAATACAAATTACAAAAAATAAATGTATAGGAAATGAAGGGCGGTCTTATCGCTAAAAGAAGATTTCTTCCAGACAAACATAATGTTAGGAATTTAATTATATATTTATACTATACAATATTCATATTATGTAACTGTAACTGTTACTTTTCATTAAACACAAAAAATGTTAAAAAAACTTTAAATTAAACAACAAAAAGATGTTTTCATCTTAACTTTTTCTAAACTGAAGAAAAGCATACAACGCCAAATTAATTTACGTACGAAAGACTAAATTAAATATATGCATACATAAATTAAGATATTAATTAATTGAGCAATCCGTGAAAACACACAACGTATTAAGAATACTCACAATAAATGACAACATTTAACACTAATGAAAAAGCACCATATTATTTTTCTCCTTAAATTCTAATTAAGATATTTACGGATACAAATGATTAAAGGTTTTATATGTAAAATATGATATATATATATATATATATATATATATATATATATATATAACCTTATTAATATTAAAAACTAAAACAATATAAAGTAAATATTGATTACTCATTGTCATATTGAATGTCAATTTTGAAAAACAGATATTTTTTTATAATTATTTCCTATACTAATATTAAAAGTTATATACCTTGCTTATAAATTAATACATATACAAATAATTGATTTATAGAAGAATCAAAAATTGTTTTCATGTAATTGGTCAATATAAGTTTCTATGACTGCCTCCGGGGAATTAATTATTTATTTTAAGTCTTTATTACAGTCAGACCAAAAATAAACGCAGCTTTATACACAAATCATCTAAATTATTATTTTGGATTTAAGTACTAAGTATCGTTCAAATATATTTTTTGTCAATTTTTCTAATGATGTAAATATAAATTAAATTTCTCCGTCATATTTTTCTTGTAGCGTGAGTAGAATTGAAGGCAGGAAAACGAGAAGGCCAATGAAATAAGCACATTCAAGGAAATGTAAATTGAAGCAGTCGAAGTCAAATTGCACATATCAGAAGTTTACACGAGCTTGCGTTTAGAGTAAATATATATGTGAAAGAAGATACATTGGAAAAGGGAATTACTTGACCGGTGAATCAGCTTTCCTGAAGTCAAATATTCAATGTTAGCAAGGAACTACTTTTTATTCGTAAATTGCTTCAAATGTAAAATGCCTTCTCTAAAATTGCCTTTTGGATTTATTCACTTTTAGGACTATATGTTCCAATAAAATAAATTGCAATACTTTTTGAACTAAAATAAATAAATAGTAACTACAATTTATGTGAATAAATCATGATGTAAACACTTATCGACAAACATTGCATTTTGAAAATATTAAAAAGAGAATTCTTAGAAAGAAAATATTTAGTTAGTTTGGTATCAAAAACTTGGTCAGAATAGATTTTTTAGGGTCTATTAATCTGTCAGGTGATGTACTCTTGGTATGTTAGAATGTAGCTCTTGTAACAAATATAATAAACTTGTTGAAAAATAATATAATAATACCAAATTTACCAAAATGGGAATTATTATATTATTATAATACCAATGCAATACTAGTAATAATACCAATACAATACTAGTATTATTATATTATTATAATACAATAAATATTTCTTCTCATACAAAATTTATATGTTGCCTCTGAATTGACATTAACTCTGAGCGTAGGTATGGCGTCCGGGCGTTGACCTTTTAAGCACTTCTTACAAAGTACAGGATAATAAGTAAAAGAGGGAGCAAATTTTTTTTTTGTGTTTATTGTGTTGTTTATCAAAATTTTTAAAAAGTCGTAGAACAAATGTTGCACTACATGTTCCCCGATGCCCTTCACAAACTTATAAGGAACCTTAAACATTGAAGGTAATTGAATTTAAATTAACCCTCGATATTAGATTAAGAATTCTAATTGAAATTTTTAGAACTTGGTAGTTGTGACAATGAAACAGCATGTGCAGAATTAGAGTGCAAAGTTTCTGTTTCGCTGTTCTGTTCCTTTATTTTCCGCAAGTATCGTCGTCACAATTAGTAGCGCTCTGGGAGAATGGAGTGGGGGTAACCTTCACAATTACTTGACATCCACTCCTTTTCCCTCTTTTCTACGTGTAAAGGGCATCTCTTTGGACGTGGATGCCATAGAGATAAAGCCGTTTCAGTGTTTTCTTCATACATGAAATATATTAGAAACATTTTGTTATTAAACATCTTACATACTAGATCAAACTTAATTTAAGTACATTTATTTATTTACTATTCTTAGTACTACTTATTATGGAGTACTCGTCAACGACATAACAAATAATATTGAACTAAATATATATAATATATTATACTTAAAATATGATATAGAAATAATATTAATAATAATACAGTTGCACTATAAAAAATAACAATATAAGACTTTTTAAGAAACAATTTTGAGGATAAATGCAAGGACACATTCATTCACCATGATATTCTCTTGTAGGTAGGTAATAGGTTTTTGTGAGTAGACTTGTTACCCGCTAATGACTTTATTTTTTTTCTATGTCAAAGTTGTAGCTGTTTTGAAGATGAATACAGATCTACCCCGAAGTGATTAAATTACGATTACATTGTTTTTTACTTGTCCGTGCTGAGAAAACAATCATATTTCATGTTTTCATTGTTTTTTGTCTACAGGATGGCAGCGTTAATCGAGAAATAAAAAAAGACTGACGAATAATGGAGGCCACAATGACTTTATATGCTATGATCTTTTGTGTGTAATCTATATATTTGTCACATGACAAAACTTTAATAGTAACGCTAGTTTTAGACGTAATAACAGTACTTTTTCTGGAGAGTTTAAAATACAATATCATACCAAATATTTAAAAAAAAATCACAAATACAATTTTTACGTTAAATAAAAATTGGATGTAAATCTATAACATAAATAAAGCTAAATTTATACAAATATAGACTGAAAAATAAACCGATACGGGCAGGAATTCGCACCCGCGACTACTGGGAAACCGTCCCGTCGCTATACCAACTGAGCTACCGTATCGCTGTCCGTCTCGGTGATTTAAGCATTCTATATGTGATCGTCTTGATCGGGTCATTCACTGATCAATGATCACTGTATTCATAAAAAATATATAATTATTTTATATCTCTAGCAGTACAAGTTTATCGATCGATATCTTATAATTTGAATTATATTTATACCCCTCAAATCCTGTTTGGTAAAAATAATATAGTTTAGAATTCAACAACGAAAAACGAGAACAAAACCTTATCAATAATGAGCTTCTTGCACATTTTCAAAATATATGAAAAAAATATTTACACATACTTATTAAATAATCTAAAGATTGTTTATAAAATATATTTAAATAAAAGTCTAACCAAACCATTTTATTTACAAAGCAATTGTGTTCGTCAAATTGGCAAAAATAATTAAAATGTCCATTTATTCATCCTATCTTTCAACCGCAGTATCGAAAATTGTAAAACATGAATCTCCCGTTGTCGTTTTATACAATTGTTATTTTTAATTAGTTGAGCACCTTTTGCAGGCAGCCTCTCTACATCAATCCCAACAACATTTGTTCTACGACTTTTAAAAAATCTTGATAAATAACTCAGAATAAACGAAACAAAAAAATGTTTGCTCCCTCGATTATTTATTACTCTGTATTTTGTAAGCAATCTAAAGTATAGGTCGCGGCAGTCTAGCGAAAGTCAGAAACTGTTAAATGCGCGCGCCAGCTTTTCTCGTATAGCTTCATCTCTTTTACACCATGTTGCTATGGAAATACTAAAAAATCAAAATGACAAGTATGTGGATTACAAAACACAATTTACATTAACCAAAAAATAAAATTATCGGATTAGAGTTTTATAATTAAATAATGAATTGTAATTACATACTGGACAATACGATTTTATTGACTTGCTATTAAAACTAATAAATAAATTCAAGATTATAACATGAAGAAGAAATTATGAAGAATAATTTTATTTATGACGATCCAACATGTTAAGAAGCCTAAAGTTATTATTTTTAAAGTGGATTGTGTACATTTGTCTGTTTTTATGGTACTTATGTGTTTCTTACTAATAACGGTTTTTTTTGTTTTATTTCGAATAATATTGTGTCTAAGATAGTTTTATTATTTTCAATTAAACAATTTTATACCCGAATGTACAATACCTACTACAACTTCCCCGCGTTTTTTCTTAGCCGGTCAAATTGAAATTAAATTTACTAGGAAATTAATAACATCTTACAATTTATTCAGATTATTACATTTCACCTCAATTTATGAATTTAAAGAAGTAAGTTTGCTAAGACCAAAGAACGTCGCGATACCTACCTACTAAGCACTCGATCGCACTCTGAATCCACTTTCCCTTCATACTTAATCAGGCTTAGGACTGGCTACATTATTCCTTTAAAAAGTTACTAAACCAAACTTTTATTGTTTAATGCAGGCGTATTTAAAAAGTGGAATCAGCTAATAATTTACAATAATCTAATCATTTACAATAATTCAATGTCTCATTTACAGTTACTTAGGTAATATGAAAAAAATAATTACAAATTACCTCTTAAATTAAAATCTCGCGGATGCCGGTGGACATCACGCACATACCGTTCAAAGTAATCCCCTTCGCATCCAACACAAAGACGCGCGGGTGTAGGTATGTTAGGGAATAGCCGTGCATACTCGCGGCAGGCTTTGCGCACATTGTCACCACACCTAGCTAACACTCGCACCATCTCGGTGTACTCGATACTTGTATAAGTATACGGCATTGCAATACTGTTATCCGCAGGTGCACATTAATCGTAATTATCAAATAACAAAAATAATAATGTCAAATTACAATAATTTTGGAGAATTAGTGTTACCATTAACTAAAAAACATCACTGTAAAATATTAAATAACAATATTTAAAATAGCTCCATCTATGATCTCAAAAAAAACTTCATTCAATGTTTTAACACCATGGACTGAGCATGGTGTTATAACTTAGAAAAAATAAGCTCAAATATTAAACTTATAATTTAAATAAACTTCCTATTATTCCTCCTGGTGTTTCTTAATATTTTATTTTGTCGGATATCTGAATGAAGTTTATGCTTGGGATCACAAGATGGAGCCATTTTAAATAATGTTACTATTTTATGGTGATGTTTTTAATTAATGGTAACACCAACAGTTGGTGTCAGTACCAAGTGTCCAAACTCCAAAGTTATTGTAATTTGTAATTTGATATTATTATCTTTGTTATTTGATAATTGATATTTCATTTGTCTCGTGAGATTTATGGTGACGAAAGTGTGTAGTATTACTGATATTTTATATTAACTACCTGGATTGTTTCTGTATACCGACGCTTCTATTTGTGACTGACTGCAATTTCTAGGAACTTCGTAAAGAAATTCGTACGTAACTTATTGTTTTATTGTCATGATATAAATATTAACAAACGAGATAAAATGATATGTATAAAGTAAGTTAAAGAGAAGTTATTGTTATTGTTTTGTAAAAATAATATTTATCGAATTCTCAAAGAAAATACGCTATATTAATTACTATCAAAATAATTTTGGGATCAAACTAGTTGCATACATTTTAAAGTGATAGTATAGTTATGTTTTTAGTGAATATAAATAATATAAATGTAATCAAGTATTACAAATTTTCTAAACATAGAAAAGTAATTCTTATTACTAGGTGGGAAACTTTTTAATAATAACGTAAATATTTGCAGGATCAGAAAAAGTTACAGTGCCCTTATTTCATAAACCAAATAAAAATATTGAGACATTCAACTTGTGGACAACGTCTATTGGACATTTTGTTTTTTTATGAGATTCTTAAACAGTTAGACAATATTTCAATTAATTTATTCCTTTTTATTAGATAATAAATGCTTATTTTGTAAAAATGATATTATACAAAAATATGTGTTTCGACTATTGTAGAAAATATTTTAATAAATAAAAGTGGAAAACGATGCTATTTTTTATTACACCTTAGAAAATGATAAGTTCTAACGTGCATAGCCGCCGCTGCGTCACCCCGCCACCCCGCGCCCCGATGCGCGTGGCCTTGGCACATATTTTGACAAGTTGCGTGGCCTCTCTTTGCTCAAGTTTAATACACGTTCAGAGGCAATAATTAAATTTTGTATGGGAAAAACTAAATTTTTAAATCTATTAATTTTAAAAAGTCGTAGAACAAATGTTGTTAGGATTGATGTAGAGGGGCTGCCTGCAAAAGGTGCTCAACTAATTACAAATAACCCTGTATACTTACAATTTTATTAATATCCTAGATTTGTATCTATATATACTTACAATTTTATTAATATCCTAGATTTGTATCAAGGTATCTAGATGTTGTTTATATTTTCCATAAAATAAATTACCAGATAAAAAAAATAAAAACTATGTAACGTAGACGGTAGTAGAGTAGAGTAGTAATAGAGTCGAGTAGTGTAGTAACAGAGTAGAGTAGTAATACAGTAGAGAGTAAGATAGACTAAGGAAATGATTTTTGTTTATAGACATTATTAATAAGACACTAATTATCACAAACATAATATATATAACAAATATAACATGAATAATAGAAAAGTGCATATTAGAAGAATGACATGCTCAACGATATTAATGTAGTAAACTTATGAGTTAAATGCATATTCTAATTTAACATATTAAAAATAAAAAGACATAAGGAATCCTTTATACGTTAGTCCTTACATTGTTAAAATTATACAATCAAAGTACACCTTAATAATAATAAAAGCATTCGACAAGCAATTTATGTCAAATGATTCTCCAAGAAACCAAGTAGGTATATTATTATTAGTATTGGGAGTTTTATTTTTATTTCGTCGGTCCTTTATTGTCACGTTATTACAAATAAATAAGAATAGTTATTCTTTAGAAATAAGTTTAATCAAGAAAAAATATACAATTTCTTTATCTAAATTCTCAGCCTTTTTTTTATTTTGTTTTAAGTATATTCAGAATCATAGTATTTTTCTTATTTGAAAAATAAATAATATTAGCTTGGTATCGCGACTTTACATGCGAAAAAAAACCAGATTAATAATTAAACAACCTAAATAACCTTCAACGAAATTCTGAAAAAATATTGATTGTTAATGTAGAGTAAGTAAGTAGATAATATATACCATGTCTTTTTACTGTAAACGGGACTTAATCGCATACTATTTTAATCGAAATAGACTTGTGACCATGGTTAAGGTAAATACTTAGATTAAAATAGTAAGCGATTAAATCTCGCTTACAGTATAAAACCATGAATATAAATCGTGGAAGTTTAAAAAACAATATATACCATTTTCTCAAAGTTTTATTAATTACTACTTAAGTGAAAAAAAAAGTATTTAAATCAAAATATAATTTTCAAAATTAAAACAATAATTCAAACAAAAATGATTACAGGCTATTTAAGGATGTTCCTACTAAGGGTATATCTAGTCTATGCTAAATATATGAGATACTATTTGCAATGTATTAATTAAATTAAATCTGTCTATGAGCCTTAATAAACGTAATTATTAAAAAAGTAAACTATTTTTTACATATATTTATTAAAAAGACTTACACGTTTGAGAAATTAACTTTATCATTTCATTCAAGCGTGTTGTGTATGTGTGTGTTGTCATCAACATTTTGTTATCAGGTTCTACGGGTCCTTTTGTACCTTCCTGTAGGTCCCCTAGAAAATAAAGATGGACGTTTTGTCCTTTTGAACAGAAACGATATCAGATATGATATGATATATTTTTTCCTAAATAATAAAAGGAAAAAAAATATATTATATATATATTTTCTTTTAAATATTATTATTTTTTTTATATTAGAATATAAAAATGTATCTGAAGACACTATCATGATGCTAGTGTCTATGTGTTTTTTTTTTATTCTAAGACAAATGTGAAACGTCTCATATGGCGTTTTTATTTTACTTGGTCTTTAAGGATCATAGTGTAAGAAATAATAAGTGTTATTTATGTCAAACAATTAAATTATTTATTAAATTAATATTTGATAATAATTGAATTAAATAATAATAATTGAATTAATTAATTGAATTATAGACGATGTGTATTATATTAAAAAAAATTGTTGTACAACATACTTATATTGTTTAAGTTGTAATTCACGATCTAACCTATCACAATGACGATTTGTAGGTAGAAATATAGTTCAATTCAATATAGTCAACTTCGAAGTGGGCAGAATACTTTAGCCCTTAAATAAATCTCCTGAAATTACAGGTAATAATAATCGTAGGTAGTAAGTATTTTGTATCTGTACAACAGCAAACACAACTGCCTGACATCTTATTTGATGGTACTCCTATTGATGGTACCCCTTTCTCATGTACTGGTCAAAATCTAGGCATCACTTTAGATTTTAGAAAAGCTTTCTTGGGCACCTCATATTGTAAATGTAAGTTGTAAACTTTTTTCCTCTTTTCATTTTCTTAAGCAACTCCAAAATTTTCTCCGAATTAAAACCAAGGCTATGTTGGCTAAATCATTCATTTTGCCGTTAATGGACTATTGTGATGTGGTATATCTTGACTCATCAAATTGACTGGAAGAGATAAGTCCGTCTTTGTATACTTTTATATTTTTTTTCTACCTTGTGTTATTGAGTACAATAAAGAGTTTAAGCAAACAAACAAACAACAGTTCAGATAATAATTGTTATATAAAGTATTAAAAAAATATGAAAAAGAAAAAATATTACAAATATTTAATTTTAAAATTATCTTTGTTAACACAGATTCTTTTTCAGCGATACTGAAACTTAAATCAATGAAGGTATTACCTTCATACAAAACCAGCCCATAATGTTATAAAAAATAAATAAAAAATATGATCAAAAATCACATTAAAACTTTTTTATTTTAAAAAATATTGTTTTATTATTATTGTACATTGAGCAATAAATAAGTATAGCTGACACGTCTCTGAGATTTGATTTCAAAAATATATTTTAAGTTAAGTCTGTCTATTATTATAATGGCATGCGATTATATCAGATTGGTTCATTTATTTTATGAACTTCACGTACGCGGGCAAGAAATAGCTTTATCCCTATATACCATATTTGAATAGAAGCTATAATATTGCTAGAGATCGTGACCACTTACTGAAGTGACGGCAGACTCGTTTGCTCGCACCGTATAAAAAATTACGCGCTATCAGACAGATTGTGCCCTTATACCTACATATTAATTTTAGAGCGACTCCATCTCTTGATAAAATAGTATAAAACTTTATATCATTTGTTAAACTTTCCAATATTCAAAAAAAATCTAACAGTAGAACATTTTTCTGATTTGACGTATTTATAAACTTATTCCATTTTTCCATAGTGTTTATACATTCGAAAAATATTTAAGCAATAAAAACATCTGCTGGTAGAATTTGGCTTTTGTTTTTACTTTCGCAAAGAGTTGAAACACTCTCAAAAACATCACAAATATTCTTAGCTAAAAAGCAAAAGACACTTTATAAAGAACACTCCCTTGAATAATTTACAAACATAAGAATTGCATCTTGCTTTTTGCCCTGGATTATATTCATTTTAAAATGGTACTTTTGAGAAACTTTAAGCACGAAGCGCTATTTAGAAACCTTATTTTAACAAATGAATAAATATTATCTTCATAATAATAAAATACTAATTTCACAATAACTAAAATAAGTGAGATATATTATAAAGTGACATAAATTAAATGTATTCCTTGAAAATGCTGCTCTTATAAACTGGTCTGATGTTCTTAATAGTACAAATTTTGATATTATGCTGGAATACTTTAACAAAAACGTGTTAAACATTTATAACAAGCATGTACCAGTGAGAGCTGTCAAACTGCGTCATTCCCCTTCTCCCTGGATAACGGAACGGATCAAAGTTGCTATGAAAAAACGGGATTGTGCTTTCCGTAAGTTCAAGCATTTTCGTTGCGAGGATAACTGGATACATTATAAAAAGTTGAGAAATCGGTGCAACCAGATGGTAAGACTTGCTAAACGCCAATACATTCACAATAATGTTTCTGATTCTTCGTCGGCACTAATATGGAAGTTTCTTAGCAACTTTGGTTTTATAAGTTCTAGAGACAAACAAAATTTAAACAAATTTTCCACTAACGTATTGAACCATCATTTTACTACTGTCTCCTCAATCGATATTAACACAAAGCATCTCACTATATCTTCCATATCTTCCATGCCAAGGCTACTCTTTTCAGCCTTCACATTTTCTTTAGTCTCTGAGGAAGAAGTAAAAAATGCAGTACTTTCGATTAAATCGAATGCTATTGGCGAGGATGAAATTACTCGACACATGATAGTCACTATGATTGACGTTCTTCTTCCAATATTAACCTTTATTATTAACACCTCGCTTTCCTCCGGTATATTTCCTTTAGTATGGCGTAAAGCGCACCTAATTCCTATTCCCAAAACAAATAACCCAACCAGTCTCAATGAATTACGACCTATCTCTATTTTACTCTAACTCTCTAAAGTCCTGGAAACAATAGTGTATAAACAATTTTCATCTTTTGTTCATAGCAACAATCTTCTCTCCGAGTTTCAGTCAGGATTTCGTCCTGGTCATAGCACAAGCACTGCCCTACTTAAGGTGGTGGAAGATTTCCGCGAGGCAATGGAGGATGGTCAGTTAACCGTGTTAGTCCTCATCGATTTCTCCAACGCGTTCAACGTGATTGACCATGACATTCTTATTGCTCTCCTTTCACACCTAAATATTTCTTCCAAAGGCCCTGTCCTCTGAACCAGCTATACCGAAGATCTTTAAACGATACTTAGATGACACCTTCACTATACTACCTATTAAACAAACATCTGCATTTATTTTTTAGAACACCTTAATTCCATTAACAATAAAATACAATTTACTGTGGAATTGCAGTAAAATAATACTTTAGCTTTCTTTTATATTCTTACCATCAAGAATCCTGACCATACATTAGGACACACTGTTTATAGAAAATCCATACATATAAGTACATATAGGTACCTCATTGGTAAATCACACCACTACCCTAGCCAGTTAGCTACCATTGGCCAATCTTTGTTTCAGAGAGCACAACACATCTATGACAAGCTGCAGCATGTCAAGCATGCCTTGTTAAACAAACACCTGCGCGTACCTCGCCAGTGTCGCAGAAACCATATCAAGCCACCAACAGTTGAGCGTCACCAGGCCCTACTACCATATGTGAAAGGACTTATGACAGAATCGGCAACATCTCAAAAAAACGATTTCTATTAGAACTATCTACAAACTTCAAAAGAAAGTAAGCCAATTCTTGAGACCTATCAAATGTAATATTCTTTTGCAATGTGCTGGAGTATATAAACTTGACTGCAATTGTTGCTTGTCATATATAGGTTAAATAAAGAGAAGCTTCGATAAAAGAGTTAGGGAACACATCTCGGATATCAAACATAGGCGTATATCGAAGTCAGCAGTGTGTGAACATACCATAGATAAGCCCAATCATTATATAAGATTTGATAAACCTCGCTAAAGGACAACGTTACATTCCAAGAATGGTTCGTGAGGCTATTGAAATAAAATTACATCTTTATTTTAATAGAGAAGATGGTTGGGGATTATTTAACACCCGGGCCCTACTTTTGAAAAATATAAAATCCCATGTTTGTGACCGCACTGTAAGACCTCAAGATACTGTTAGTGCGTTTTGGGAGAATCCTGAACTGTACGCCCGGAAACTTAAAAATCGTTGGAGGTAGATGACTAATTAACTGACTTACTGACAGACACCTCAATTTCGTCTTACCGTGAACACGATTGCTGCAAAGCATTCGAAACATCGGGTAAAATTTAAAATTTAATTAATTATACGCGAGTTAAATTCGTAAAAATAGTTTTATTTCACTGTGGAGTAGTCTTAGAAAGTACTATGAAAGCTTAGTCTAAGAAAATACTATGAAAGCTTATTGTTTGTATAGCATTATTTTTTCTGGATATTTAAAAATATATATGTAAATCACAAAAAAATCTTTGTTATTATAAATATTATATGAAAAATAATTGTACCCTCAAAATATGTGATAGACCTAAAATCTTAAAAAATATACTTTAAAATAATCCGGTTCATAAAATACCTATTCAGATGTTAAAAGCTATAGCAAACTTTAATTTATTAACTATTCAACCTTCTGAGAAAATAATATCTTTTTAATATGCTGTTATTTGTTCTACGTGTATATATCTGCTTGGTTTGTTTGTTTGCTTGTTTGTTATAAATTTAGTATAACAGAAATCTGCAAATTCATACGAGAGTTCAGCAGTGACTAAAAATTTAAAACCGTTTATTCTGTTTAACACCTAAATTTTATTTCGGATTATTATTATGAATAAACGGTTTAAACTAAATTGTAAATATAACTTGAAATAGGTACACCGCAAGCTAAGCTCACTTTATCTCATATAGCTTCTGTATCTTTCCCGACTTGAGTTCACACCGAGGCTGATTATCTTTCATCTTAGTTCTCGATGTACTTGCTTGTATCTACAAAACTTTGGTTTAGATCTATACTACGATCCCAAGTTAACTAAGTCAACTAGGTCGTAAATGTTCCACCTATACCCGCCTTGGTTTGATATTCTAATTATATAGTTTAATAATTAATAAAGTAAAATAGTTTTTAAATAATTTTACACCTGGATTTTTTCCCACTAAAATAACAAAGCTAGTTATCACATCTTATAGTTCTCGTTATAAACCTACATAACTTAGCTAGCTTATCTCTAGCTAGTTCATTGTAAGTAAAGTTAATAAAACATAACTGAAGTTGTTTCTCATGTGGTTTAAGGTGTATATTCTAGGTGTAATCGAGATCATTTTTATCGTTTGCGGTGTGTGCTAGCGTCTTTGCAACGTAGAATAGCAAAATTTTAAATATCTTATGCGGTATGTACTCATGCCGATGTCTCAAAGCTCATTTAATTATTTTTTCATAATTATTTTTTCGTTCATCGAGTATATAATTATATGAAAGCAGCGATTGTTTAGTTCATCATTAATGATATACCGGGCCGATAAAGACGATCACAAATAGAATGCTTAATTCACCGAGGCGGACAGCGATACGGTAGCTCAGTTGGTAGAGCGACGGGACTATATCCCATATATATATACATATAATATATGTAATGTAATAATATATAATGTTTGTTTTTCATGTAAAGAAATTATTATTTTTAATAATTAAAAATTAAATTGTTAATAACAATACAAAGTAACTCATTATATGACTGATAATTCATAATCAAACTAGCTAAATCAGTACTACTCTTGAAATCCACTTCAGTTTTAAAATATTCAATTATGCTATGTATTGTATTGGTTTCTATAATTATTTATTATTAATTATTTATTTATTATTTTTTGATACGGTAGCTCAGTTGGTAGAGCGACGGGACTATATCCCATATATATATATATATATATATAATCAGTACTACTCTTGAAATCCACTTCAGTTTTAAAATATTCAATTATGCTATGTATTGTATTGGTTTCTATAATTATTTACAAATGGGATAAATGTAAGAATCTCAGAAGAAATCACTATAATGTTTGTTTTTCATGTAAAGAAATTATTATTTTTAATAATTAAAAATTAAATTGTTAATAACAATACAAAGTAACTCATTATATGACTGATAATTCATAATCAAACTAGCTATAACATAGATGTTAATTGATTGAAATATAATTTTATCACAAATCCTTTGATTAATGTTTATCAAGACATATTCTCTTCATATCACCAGGATCATATCTACGTTCTCATAATTCAACCTGAATTGACTTGCTCTATCTACCCGGAACTTCTTAACTTGATTTAGCAGGTATTTTACAAATTGTTTATGTAAATAATTAATAAATTTATACTTTTTATAAGTAGCTAAAGTAACAAAAAACTAAAGAAGTTTTCTATGATCGTTCTATATACCTAATTGTTTATTACACAATTTATAAGCCGATAATTTAATTTCAAAAATGCCAAAGCTATTTTAAACCAACAAAGTACCTTATAGACTAATCTAGGTAACGTTTAATTAAATTGTTAAACTTTTAAATCCATACAAATTTCTTCAATTTGTAAATCCGTACGGTTTCTGTGAATCACGAGAAGACTATTTATTTACCCTTCATAGTCAAAGTTCCGACAATCAAGAATTAATATGTGGATTTGTTGTCATTATATTTGCATTCAAAAGTGATTAAATGAGAATTTCATGAAATTTGATTACAATTTTTTTCATGATTCAAATGAAATGTAATGTAATGTCAAAACTTTTCAGCCCAAAGCAATATATACAATTTGCTAAGTATTAGTTTGGTAATGGTCTTAAAATCAATATAAATATATGTACGTATAAAATACAACTAACAAGTTTGAGATATTCTCAAAATGTTAATGTCATATTGTTTAGACCCGTAACAAACAAACGATTGCACTACAAGAATGAATAAAATGAAACCAAGAGTTTATTCTGCAAAAATAAATAAAATCTAGAAGAAGTTTACTACTACGGCTTACCCTTAATCTTCTCGTTTGGTGTACGATAGGTCTGACGTCAAAATAATTCAGCTTTACGCCTTTATATAATAGAACCGGGTTACAAAAAAGACAAAAATTTATTTATTAAGTAGTTGGAGTACAACTTATAAACTATTCGGAGCACGTTTTACCAAGATTAATTTTAAATACATCAATACCTCGAAATGAAAAAGTTTGAAAACAAAACTTCATGATACAATCTATAAAGAGCAAAGTTTAAGGAAGTAAGATTACAGCTCTTGAGAGCTTATTGAATGGTGGAGAAATAAAATAACAAAACTTTTTGTTTTTTTTTTTTAGATAACCATACTGTTAGCACTTTAACTACACACCAATTTTATTAACAGTCAAAAGCTTATTATCACGTTGTGGCCAGTTAGATAATAACTTTGCTTAAGAAGGTCATGGCAATCTTATAACATATATGTCGGAGAGAAAACCTCCAGTACTGTTTTTAAAAAGTGTAAAGTCAGTATTGTCGTATTCCTTGATGGTGTTTCATTATTACGTCTTCAAAATAAAACTTTACAACTAATTATAGCTTCGTTTATTCAACGGGCATGCGTTACAACGTTTCAAAGATATTCGTACTGTTAGATTACTAGAGCAACAATTATATTGAGCTCCAAATATTATTACATTATATTCCCTAGATTATATCCCGCTATAGCAATAACCCAATAACAAGAAGTTGTCCCAATATTACAACTGCTGGTCTTAATAATAATCAGTTTCTTACATTTCAGTTAATGCAAGGCTACTATTAATTATTATTTGATCATTAATTATTCAAACATTTTAATTTACAATTAAATAAAGTAGCACTAAAACGATGACATTAACCAAATACAATCGCATAGTGAAAAGTCAATACATTTTCTAATTTAATTCTAATAATTACATATTTTCAAGTCCAACCATTTCATTCCATTGCCAAGTTAAAAAGTCCAAACCATTTCCAAAATATAATTTTAATAATTACAAAGTAAACTTGAAGGAGATTTTAAGTAGCAAAAATCATTATAAATTATAAAATTAACAAATTGATTATTTATTGAATGATTTTCGTCTTTACGTCGATATGTATAACTAGGTTGTGTCCATGTGTGTAATCATTCGTAGGTATGTGTACGACGAGCACTCGTCATATGTTAGAATGTTTCAGAGTCTAAATTGCACTATCAATTATAAAGTGAAAATTTTACTAGGTCATATTGAGGGTGTATACGGTTTCGTTAGTGATAATTAAAATAGATTGTGATGTATGGTTTTGTTTTTTAAATTCAGTATTAAAGAAGTTTGTGTGGATACATCCATTGATTCAGTGTATTATATAACTTAAGAAAATGGATGAGTTAATTTTAATTATTATAGTTGAAATGTCATCACATTTCACGCAAACTCTAGGTAAAAAAGAAAGAAGGTAAAATCAAAAATCAAAATTAAAAGATTTGATTGAAAGTCAAGAATTTCTGAAAATCATTTACCGATGACTTATATTATGTTTATAAAAAAAAATATTTATCAAAAATATAACTTCATTTATTTATAAAATTGACTTTGATATTTTTTATTATTTTTAGAATTTAGAGTTAAAACATAAATTCTTTTTATACAGCACCTGGTTTTGTTAAAAATTATAACTATTTTTTCATTATATCTTTCACGTTGAATAAAAGATGCTCCTGCTGTTACATTTATGGATATCAAAATAAACTAGAAACTTATGTGTCATATTTGATAAAGATTATTTAAAATGGGCTTATAAATAATACATTAATTTTATTCTATATTTATTTCAATACAAGCATTAAAAAGCTTTTAGTTGTAGTATTTTTCAAAAAATGTTAAAGGAAGTATATATTTTTAAAAGATGATCGGTACTGCCTTCAGAGATTAATAGATCAAATCAAATCAAATCAAAATGTCTTTATTTGGGCATCACATATTAATCAAAACTGACATAAAAATATTAAATCTATTTTATAAAACAAAAGAAAAAATAATACAAAAGAGAAAAAAAAAACAATATTAATACAATGACAAAGAAAGTTATAAAAACTGATGCCCAAATCGGAGAGCCACTCAGCTATTGCAGAGGAAACTGTCCCCTACGCTGTTTTTCAGTAGATCATAGTTTTTTTCATCTTTCTTATATTTCAAAAAGGTGTATAAATATTATTTTACCAGATATAATAAATTGTCTCATAAATTGCATAAAACATTACTTGATTGTGATAATAAAAGGAAAACAGAAATCTTTACAAACGTTCTGTGATGTAACTCAAAATATATATTCAAAGGGGAGACCGAGTTTCTCTAATGTCAAAAACAACAATAGCTTTTTATGGGAAAGAGAATTCATTTTGAAAATCAAAGAGAAATAACTCATGTTGCCACTGAGATCGTAAATTACTTCGCATGAAGTTTTATGGTGTACCATAGTGAATTGCTTTTAGTTGAAGCCAATTTTTTTTATAACATTTCTTTGTAAATGTAATAATATAGTTTTAATATTTTGTTATGAATTCTAACGATAACTATCATTCTTTCCCTTACATTTTTGAAGTAAAAATAGAAAGAAAAATAATAACTAAAGAAAAAATAAATACTCACATCCTAAAGAATTTTATATAATGTTACGAACATCTACATCGCTCATACATCGTCATGCATCATCTACACTCACCATATGCCCGCTTTAGGCTAATGTCCACTTTGGACACCCTTCCCCTATATTTTATACAATTCACAACATGTTTTTTTAAGTTATAATAACAATACCGAAAAGTTAAAATAAAATAATATAACAATATTAAGTTAAAATAATATAACAATACCGAAGCCTTATTCAATTTTAATCGCGGCTCCTGTTTGGACTCTCATGATAGACACGTATGAAAAACATTACAAAATCCCTGGGGATGTCGGTGTTTCGTCATCCAGACCGGGCTTATTCCTGTATACTAGACATCTGAGGTGCGTGATACTTGTGGAGCTTACTGTTCCCTGGGAAACAAACATCCCCAAGGATCACAAATTCAAGCTTAATAAGTATTACGAACTGACCAACGAACTGTCCAGGAATAAATTTATAGTCAGTTTGTACGCGGTAGAAGTGGGAGTGAGAGGTATAACAGCAAAATCTCTCTATAACCTACTTAAAGACCTTGGCCTTTCTAGAACAAGCACCGGTTCATTTCTAGAACGTATTTCAAAGGCGGCATTAGTATCTTTGCAAATTTGGTTACGTAGGGAGAGGAGTATGGAGGGTGAAGGCGAGCGTTTTTGCGTATAATAAAGGGGCCCCTTAGACCTACTCCTGGGTCGCAAATCCCAGGTACTGTTTGCAGTCCTTTCCCTACAACGCGAGGGGCCCGGCACCCGCTCGGTGAATCCATGGAATGCTGAGAAGCTTCATCTATAGTAAACAAAATTGGACTAAAAAACAATTTCTTATTTTTGTAAAGTCCTATTAAAATCTGGGACACAATTTTTAGGATTGGACGCAACAGACCAGACAGACAACACAATTTATTAACCTATTATTTTTGCATTCATAATAATAATTAATATAATTTCATTCATAATAATTAATAATAAATAATAATTATTACACCCTTGAAAAGAATACTAATTAATAACTATTTTACGTCCAATCTTATCCTAACACGTTTATTCAGAGAGTTTTCCCAACAGTCAACATTTCTCAAAGACACGAAAATATTGATCTTCTAAAAGGGGTAGGTCCCATGGGTTCAATAGTTGCACTAATGAGATTTTATTCCATGTATATACAGGCATTTTCTGTAAACTTTAAGTTAAGTATTATATATACTACGCTAAATAAGAAATTTATTCAAATATTTTAAAAACGAATCGTATGGAACTGCTAAAGTAGCTAAAATAAAAACATTTGTCAGTTCCGCAACGTCTTTGCTCTTGAAAATAGAAATTGGATACAATGTCAATATTTATTTCAATTACGGAATGAAGGCTATAAGTGATACAAAAATAAGCTTATAGCTTTTTAAAGGATAATGTTAAAATTAATGCTAGGTTTTTCATGGTAAAATAAAATTGCCACATAGTTATTATACTTTTTATTTTTTACTATTGTGAGTTAATACTTTTTTTAAAAGATCTTTTGCTAAGAAAAGTTTATGAAAATAACAGGAATGCTCACATATGTTGAACAGTTCATGAAATATCTGAAACTGATTTAAAGAGTTTGATATTATACAAACGACTTCAAAATGGCTTTTAAATCTATTTACATAAGCGACGTTTATTGTTTAAACATTAAGTAGTTTAAGTATGTTCTTTCCAAAGTTTGATATCTTTGAATTCTCTAACATTGATATTAAAATATCCTTGTCGGATATTTTTTTTTCCTATGTACGTTCCTCTTTTTTCGGCTAAACATTAAATATTATGTTTCTAGAATAATTTGAACCAAAATTTGGTCATTACAGTTAGCATGTTCATATACTGATTGTGATTAAACATTCTTATGTAATAATAATAAATATTGTGAAAATACAATGAAGTATATAATAATAAAAAGTAGTAATGATGATGATAATGAAGTATGTAAAATAAAATGGAAATTTTTATTTAATGGCAATTAAATGACAGCATTTTGTACACATAAGAAATTATCTACTTATATATTAATTTGGCCAAACTTACCTACCTATTTAAAAAAGTATTCATTATATACAGTAATACTATATGATGAGCTATAAGGTAATGTACCATGTTAATTTATATTAGATTGAAATGATCGTCTACCACTGAGCATTGACCCTATTTACTTAATTTACCAAATGGCTTGGAATAACTAGGTCATACACACATAAGCGGTTCGTGGCAAACAATATTCATTACAATATCGTTAACATGAGAAGATATTACAATTTTGGCTTTATTGTTTGTTATCGCAATTAAAATGGTTATTTTAATTTGAGACATAAAAGAGTAACTGCTGTAAGTAGCCAGGCGAAGCTCTGTATAAATAATTGGTGTGAAATATAATAACATTCTTAATTGTATTGTGTTAATAAATATTATATTATTACTATGAACGACATGTTTATCTAAATATTTGGCACATTCATTTCAAATGACAGTCTATATGTTAAAGATGTCCTCGAAGTTACAATACTAAAATTATTAATTTAAGTTATCGGCGTTTATTTTGATTTATAGTTGTATTGGGCCTTCGTTGAGTCCTTCCCAGATTATTTTTTGAAGTCGTATTATATATTCGAACATATATAATTGAATTTATTGTATATATATATTACATTTATTTAAATACATAATAAACAAATATACATCAATCATTGATCTCTTAATAGCAATGTTTGTCAATCTGACTTGTCAATCTGTTTCGGTTTCTTGGGACACTTATCAGTGAAATAGGATTATAAATTGTTTTCATAATATGGATAAGACCGTCTGGTTCACCTGAATAGTTAAATTAAGGAGAATTTATCCCCAGTAGTATGGTGTATAATATATGTAGTTCAACAGAACTACATGTGTTAATTATACGTGTATACTATGATGAAATATTATCATCTGTTTCTATATAATAGTTTATTATAAGATTATTTGGTTAAGAAAAATAAAACAAGAAATAATAGAAAGAATAGCTTTAAAATATATTAAACTGTTTGCACAAGTAATGACATAACAAGTACATTGAAATTCCAGGACTATTTGATCTAGCTAGGCTGGCAAAGTTATTAACGAAGTAAAATTATATTTGGAATAAGTTTTTTTTTTGCATCTTTTGTCTATTTTACAAATTGAGAGCAACTTTTTGTCGCATAAAGCCCATAGTAATTTTGCTCTTATTTTTGAGAGAATTTATTTTCTAACTGCTACAAATTTTAAATTAATGTTTCAGGTAATTTAAACCAACTTCTTTGTTTAAAGATTTTCTTAATGAAACGGTGAAATTATTTTAATTTTTAATGTTTTAATTAACATTGAGACAATTCTTCTTTCAGTCAGAGACGAGGATGTGTCGTTTCAAACATTTTGCTTTCTATCATATTAAGAGGCTCAGTAGCTGGAAGCATTCAGACTTTTTCATTTTTATTTTTTTGTTTTCTTTACTAAGTTTACAAAATGGAAAACTTAAAATGTGGCATTATTTACAAGTACAAGTTTCACCGCTGCACCAGTGCTGAGGAAACGACTCGAAGGTTTAATGATGTGTATGGCAGTCGTGTTGCAAAAGAAAACAAAGTTCGTTTTTGATGGCAACGTTTTAGTTTTGGATAGATAGGGAAGCTTGAAAGGTGGGTACCTCATGAATTGACGGAAGCAAACTGGCAATCGCGCTTCGGCTGCTGCGGTAGATTACTGAACCGGCACAATAATGTAGGGATTTTAAATCGAATCGTTACCTGTGATGTAAAATTGATTCTCTACGATAATTGGAAGGATCATCGCAATGGTTGGATCCTGATTGTTCAACCAAATCCTGCCCAAAAAAAGACCCAAAAAAAATACTTGTAAGTGTTTGCTGGACTAGTGCCGATGTTTTAATTATGTTTTCTCAAATCTGGCAAAACTATTACGGCAGATGTCTATTGTCATCAATTGTAAACTCTGATGGAAAAGCTAGCTGTTAAACAACGTAGGCTGGTCAATCGCTCCACACCGCTGCTGCTTCACGACAACACTAGCCCATACACTGCACAACAGACGGCTACCAAATTAGAAGAGCTTCAATTAGAATTCTTACTCCTATCGTATTAATTTTTTTCCGTAATTTGGATAACTTCTTGCAAGAGAAAAAATTCAAGTCGCGATGGGGCATTTCAAATCGCCTTTAAAGATTTTATTGATTAGTGTCTGACTTGTTTTTTTAGTAAAGGGATCAATGAACAACCTATAAGATGACAAAAGTGAAAAATGTATTCAATGTTTTCACTTGTAATTTACATCAAGGTTACTATCAGATTATATTAAAATTAGTAATAAAAGTTCTTTAATAGATTTGGTTGTAACGGAAATTTTGGGACTATTGCGGTATAATGGCATACTTTCTAGCTATTTTATTCTCACAACGATAATGATGAATTCAAATCTATACCATAAACAGGTACGTCTTGACAAAAGTCAAAATAAAATAAATGCGAATAGTTTTGGATATAAAGTGAACATTTTGAACAGTAAGTGAATTCAACAAATTGTTATTATTAAAATATTATGGAGTTATCTCCATAATATTTTAATAACAACAATTTTCTATATATAATATTTTCTCAGACATAAGTCTAGGACCTAGTCCCGTAACAATAGGTTTATCAGGACTACTTCTTCCGTAATTGCGCCACCGGAAGTGTACTTATCACTGCATTGTCAGACCGGATGTTTACTCGAGGTATGTCAGATTGTACCTATTGTATCAGATGTAAGATATTTTTATTAAACAACAAGAAAGACCAGTAAAACAATTAATAGTATAACAAAATAAAATATTTCCTCTACGATATATTAGAAAAAAAAATCACAAATAACTAATTGGTAGATAAGTTGTGTGTTCTTTAAGTTTTATATTATTTTCGCATTATATTATATTCATATTTATATTATAGTCATTACTTAACTTAATATAAGACCTAGGGTTCATTTTATTCTACATTATTTCGATTTTGTACTCAAACGAAGTTAACTTCAGCATTGTCATCACTTTATGCTTGTACAATGATACTCATTACATAAGAACAATCTGAAAGTTTGATGTCTATTTTATTTGGTAGTAATTTATGGAGCACTACAAGTTGTAGTCCTTTATTTCACCGTCGACAACCTTTTAAATATAGTATTAATATTGTAAATTTTGTTTTCAGTGCTAATAAAATTGTTACTAACTCATGCATTCTTATTATATTTTTAAATTACTGACCTACTCCAGTACTACTAGCTATAATGATGATAAAAAAGGTTTGTTTTTGTTCCCTCGCATAATTACCGAAAGTGCAAAAATGTGTTTAAAAGACAGATTAATTATTTCCTGTCAAACAAAGTTCTATGAAGTTAGTGTATCTTAAATAGTCTTGTTTTTTTAAGACTGTAGTTATATTGATTTTATGTACGTATATATTACATTGTAAAATTGTATAAGAAAAGTGAATCTACAAACTATAACTAATCTATTTCATTTCTACAAACTATAACTAATCTATTTTATTTCTACAAACTACTACTTACTGCTAAAGTACAGTATAATTAGTTGATATGAAAATAATGAGTATTTGCGGTAACGTCACTACATCTCAGAAAAAGTTAAATGAAAATAGTTTATTATTAATATTTTTATTATTGAACTCTTATTAGTTTGAGAAACCTAAATAGATAACGTTGCAATTTCAGAATGAATTATTTTCCTGAGTACCATTTTAATAGAAATATAAAACTATGAGAACACACATTTTTCCCACTATTTCTTAATATAGTATAAAAAAACTAACTATACCTAAAATTATTATTATTTGTTTAGATTAAGTAAGCTCTTCTTCAGATTTAGTAGCACAACAATTAATCAATACTGCTACTAATAAGTTCTCAGATCATCGAAAGCTGGGAATCGTTTTGGTCTGTGATAATGAATTTACTACCCTCATTATTGTTTTTTTTTTGACGGAAAATTTTAAATGATATAAAAAATATCTATCTGTCTATTTTAATTCTTATTAAAACATATTATAATCAACCAATTAATAGTTCGCCTCGTTTCAGTTTTTCTAAACATTAACAGAGGGAGTGTAGAGTGCAGTGTAGAGTAGTAAACACATAGAGACAAAGAATGCATTATATATGTTCTCTCATAGTCTTATTAAATGAAACGACGATGACCGTCTGAGATACACGACAAAGAGAACGTCGGAAGTAACATTATTTTGGTAATAAAGTTAGGGTAAGATTTTAAGAGTTTTATGCAACAAACGTCTATTCAACTCATCTATTTCTTGTCTTTTGTTCTATATGAGCCACATCTCTTAATATTTTTTTCTCCTTTGGATCAATATCCCACTTTGTAAATTTATATAAGATAGTGATAAATCAATAATACTAAAGTCTGGTATATGTTTCGATATCAGTTTTAATCATAAACGACTGTAAAAAATGCTAATAGTCGAGACTTAAAAAAAAAAAGGAACGTAATCAAAATGTTGGATAAATCCTTTTCAAGGTACAAGTAATATTACGTAGACTTTCCTTGGACTGGGATTCTTTTTGTGAGTAATCTTGTTACCCCTTAACTGACAATCACTGTATGCTATTGCGTCTGTAGTTTTAGTCTGTTCACTACATCAGTCACTCTGGTTCCAAAGTAGTGGACTAACCACATTCCGATATATATAATGAACGTGAATATAACTGGGTAAATAAATATAAAGCTATTTTACTGTTTATTTCAGGGCATATCAATATATTCTTAATAGCACAACTTAATATCGAGCGCTATTATACGAGCGAACAGAAAAACCAATAATAAGCAATCATATCAATAATCATTATTAATGAATCAGTAGGAACTGGCTCTGCTGCAGTATTTCTTAGATTTATCAAATTCTATTACACAATATATAACAAGCATTTGTTAGGAATCGTTACTATTTTGTATTCAATTTGTTAACAAAATATAAACTGACTGCTAAACTTTATTATTTATATCGACACTAGAACTAAAAGCTATAAATAATACAAAAATATAAATAAATATTTTAAAGGAATAAAAAAAAATACGTATTGATCCACTACACGCATAGAAACTATTATGTCAAAAATAAATTACAATAGACAATGGAAACAAGGATGGATTGGATACGGATATAGCTGTAAAAGAGTTAAATACATATACAAAAGTTATATATCAATACTATACATAATATCTGTGAAGGAGTTCTTTTTAACTAAAGACAACTAAAACGGCTTAAGTGTAGATAAAATGTATATAAAAATTACTATTATGAACTTTTTTAGATTACTATTATTATGTATCAATCTCCTTGTATTTATAATATATGATATAGTTTACTAGATATTGATTGTAGTTAATATTTATAAATCTACGTATTACTGTGTAGCTGTTTGTATGTATGTTTATTATTGTAAAATGCCACCTACCTATTCAATCTGTCTTTTAAGGTCTACTCTAGCCCTAAGGTTGTCTGGAAGAAATCGCCGTTATGCGACAAGGCCGCCTGTGTACAACGTATTTAATATATAGCTATGTAATTTTTTTTCGTTATATATTTTTTTAGTATACAAGAAGGAATAAAGAATATACTATAATTATTGCTTATTGAATTTTGATTTGTATTCGATTCATATATTGGTTTCCCACGAAGTCAGTGGTTGTAGTCGTTGCATTTTAAACTCTCCCTCCATACCTAGAGTTACCTCTACTTACGTCTGATAACAAATTGCTTCACATCTTAAAGCAGAGGATAAAAATGATCTCAATTATCTAAATAAGGCATAAAATGAGAGGAAGCCCATTAATGATCATGAATGTCACCAGAGAAATAAAATCTAATTAAAAACTTAAAGCAGCATCCTTGGTATGACTAATTATAAGTAACGATTAGGTATAATGCATAAATTCAACATTATAATTTGTTAGATTCTGCTATTTTACTATTAGGCACTTATTAATTATACATTTTACAATTAGTTCCATAGTTACTAAAAAGTTCGTTTATTCGTTTATCTTTAAAAGATAGCACGTGACAACAATATTAAATAAATAACTTTCTTTCTGAATTATAAAAAGTAGTATTTTGTAACTGAATTTTATTGTTCTTATAAAAACACAACAAAAATGTATTTTTTAATTAATAAAGGACAATCAAAATTGTATTTTTATACAATTCTGCAAATTCAAAGTTAAACAAATTTAACCAGCGTTTAATTGTGTAAAAATATAGGTAAAGAAATAAAATAGGTATGCTGATTAATTGGCTGTCTCTACATTAAAATTGAAACTGGAAATTATTTGTATAGAAAACCTAAGGATCTATTTATCTTATTAGTAGCACTATGTTATAGTGTTATTTAAGCCTTTACGTAATAAAAAATATCTTGATAGGGGATTTAAATGGCAACAAACAACAAATACTACTAATTCAAGTAGCATGTGTAGCAAATATTATGTCTGTTATGGGTCTTAATATTTAGGAATATTATGTGTATATCGTGTTGTTTCAGTATAAAAATGATGTTATTGAGCACAAGCATAATAATAATAGTAACTACCAATTAGATAAATCCCTTAGCCATACTGAGAATCGCAATGAAATGAAAAATAAAGGTGTACAAATTAGTATCAAACTACTGGATTTATTAGTGTAATACCAATAATTCCAAATAAAGTCTGTTTAAATATTATATTGTCTGAATAAAAGTATAGCTTTAACATTTTATTTATAAGAATATTCTTGGTAAAATCGGCAACAATATTTTAAATGAAGATTTATTCACTGAACCTTTCAACAGCAGTATTCAAAAAGCGCACCTTTTTCATTTTAGTTACTTACAATATATTATTTAACTTAATTGACTTTAATTTTAACTGGAACGCATATAAATTATTTAAATTTTCCACGTGACCCAGCTGTGTAACGTAGACAAGTAAATAATAATAAAGATAATATATTTTTCAATAACATAATTAAAAACACAGTTATTGAAAAAGTTATCATATTTACCAAAATATTATTACAAATAATATTATGAGATAGTAGAAGTTACGGCAAATTAGCATACCAGAGGGCTTCACGACGTTAATGCAGTAAACTTATGATTTAGATGCAGTAACTAATTTGAATATTTAAACAGAGACACGAACAACTATTTTGTAATTTAGAATTCACTAACGTGGATAAAATTACGAAAGCCAAGTACCTACTTCCAATAGATAATAAAAACAGTATACTAATAATTTTCAGTTCAGTAAGCTTCTTTCAGAAATCAAAAAACCGAGAATGAAATATCTCAAATTTGTGATCTTGGAATTTGTGGTACATACGGCATGTTACAAATAAATATGAATTAAAATTATTCAAGTGAGACAATGTAAGAGTAGGTATTAAATTTTTCTTAATATACTCAAAACGTTTTACAAAAGATTTTTGGTTAAAAAAAAATACATTTTATTGTTTCCCTTTTGTTTAAAAAATATAGAATGTTAGCTTTGTACCATCACTGTATATGAACATGTAACAAATTAACAAAAAACTACAAATAATCTTAATAAATCAGTAAGGTTTTCAGAAAATATATGTTTATTTTTTAGTTAAGTAAATAGAAAATGTTGTTCTCCAAAAATTATAAAATCTTAATTGATTTGTTTTTACAGGTTTAGATAATATCAGGAATATAAAATTATAACTATTAGCTAAATATATATTACAATATTTCAAAGCAACGTTTGATGCTGTATGCCTCGAAACCGTGTACATAATATTTGAAAAAGAAAAAAAAGTAAAAGGAATATTAACCATTCATGTTGAAATACAAAAAAAAGACATAATTATTATGAAGATGTTTTAAATGATCACATGACCAACTTGCAGAATATAAATAATGTATTTGTTTAAACATACATTTATTTAAGACAACATACACATATATATTAACAACATTATAACGTTAAAGTTAATTGAGTATGTGTGTGTTATCAGTAATCGGGTGTTTATTTTGTGATGTTTATTTAAAAACATAATTTAAACCATATAAAAAAAATATACTACAATTATTATTAAATCCTAAAACAAATGGAAAAGTTCTTGTACCTATCACATACTGCCCCTGTTATTACTAATAACTAACTAATAACTATAACAGCCCCTACTGAACTTTCGTTACCATTTTCATTACCGCTAAAAATACTAGGTCTCCGCTAATGCAAACGATAACATTACCTCTACTGACTTGCCAATTTAAGTTTTATATTCATTTATGTTTATTTTGGTTTGTCTTTAATTACGATTAAATAATATATTGAAATAATAATCAAAATTATAAAAACTATTATATGTTAAATAAAATATAGTTTTACTTATAAAAAATATACAGTAATAAAAAATATAATACTTTAACTCACAGACGGTTCCCATGACCTTAACTTTTCCATTTTCCATAAACACTCTTAAACATGATTGAGTACTTTATTAACTTCGTTAACTTTTACGATACAATGTTTTACATACATTGAGTAATAAGAAAGTTTGTATTATTGTTTGTTATCATATATATATATATATATATATATATATATATATATATATATATATATATATATATGATACCCAAAAATATAATTTTTAAGTTGGGTCAGTCTATGATTAGACGTGCGGTTACTTCCCATTGATTAATTTATTTTATTATTACCTACTAATAAATCTTCCTAATCTTCCTCTAATAAGTCCTCAATATTGTCCTTGATGGTATATTAATTAGAAGGCACTGTGATGTTGCAAGCTCGTTTCTCAGAGATAACAATTTTACCCCTCTTTAGACAAACAATATATATTTAAACTACATTTAAGACGGTACATAATAATTTTAAAGAGACCCTAACTTGTTAAGGAAGGTTCTTTGTATTGAATTATTTCCTTATTCGGAAAAAAAAAATATGGAAGCTAAGATTATTTTTATTACTTAATGTGTTTAAAAACTTTATCAATTTTTTTATATCTCTTCATATTTATAAATATTTGAGTATTTTTTAAAATCCTGTCCCGATAAGAAAATAATTTAGCAAAACTTAGCATACTTAATTCGATGTGATGTTCCTTCCTTACTTACTTTCACTAAAATTCCCATCACGAACACATCGCTATAAAACGTATTATATCTGAACCGTCATTTCCAAAAAATATCACGGAATTTCCGGATCAAAGTAACCAAAACGCGCTTTCACTTAAATTTTTAAGAGCACTTTCATGAATAATTTACAAATACGAAAATTGCATCTTACTTTCTCCGTGCAGTCTATTAATTTAATGCTGATGCTTTAGAAATAAAAAAAAGTAATTTGTCTAAATGAAACATTATAAATCGTCTCGAAAATAATAGTCTGGCTTTTAAGTTATTTTGTTTTTTGTTAGAGTAATGAAGTGTATAATAATCGGTAAAAAATTTAAACCACAAATAGTGAGAATAGTAGGGCGATAATGTTTCATTCCTGAAATTTAATTACAATATATTCAGACATTATTCCGAACGCAATAAATAAAAAAAAGGAAAAGCAAAAAAAAACAATATAAAGCATCTCTGAAGTTTTATTTGGACCTTCTAGAAAGTTCCATTTAATTTTAATTAATAAGCATTTTCGCTCAACTAATTTATTATATTAAAGCATGCACCTTTTGCTCACAGGTATAATACAGTCATATCTAGTCGCTCCCCAAAACTTATATAGATACAAGAAGTGAAAATAATAATAACCAATGATCAATAATTAGTGAAGAATATAAAAAATTTAATAATAATATGATCATTTAATAATAAACTATAATCTTAAACAAAATACAAAACAATTTTCTTATTCAACATCATAACTTCAAAGACGGGCTCGTGGCTGTAAAAATAGCCACATAATATTATGATAGGCATTTACGATAAATTAATAGCCACGGGTTCAAACCTTTGAAAAACCGTAAGTGTAACTCTGATAACTGAGCATGTTAAGGTAAGTCTAATTTTTAGTTAAAGGTAGACATATATATCAATAGCCCATTTACAAACACGTACTTATTTCCTTTTTTAAAATTCTCCAAACGTGGCTAAAGCCACGTGGCATAAATGCCATGGCATTAAAACAATAATTTGAAACACTTAATTAATGGTACATATTTTTATTAATTTTATTACAATAACCTAAAATACATATGAAATATATTTCAGACGTAATAAGATTAGTCTGAAGTCATTTCAAACCCTAATATACTCATGAGACTACAGAATCGTTTTGTAAATTGGTCTAAATTGACAAAACGATCAATGTTAACCTAATTTTAAACATTTGAGAGACTTAGTTTCTGACCTAAGATTACTTTTTTCGGTAAAAATTAAGATTTAAAAATATCTGATTCTAGGATCTATGAAAAGTTCAACATCGAAAAAATGAAAATTACAATTGAATGAGTGAATGAAGCAATTTAGTTTGCAATTTCTAAATTATCTAAAAGCAGCACATATGTGACCGATCACCGAAGCTTATTCATACGAAGCTATATCTTTCAATTTATCAAAGTAAGATCATGAATACTATTTATTTAATGTTTAGTTTCAATACATCTAATTTTTTTGTAGTCGTAGAAGTAATAAATAGGAAGAACTTTTCTTTTAACTTTGATAGACATATATATATATTATTTTTGTATCATTTGTTATTTTAACTGAGTAAAACCATGTTAGGGTCAATGTCAGCTCTGTAGTATTTGCTTTACCGTAAGATCATTACATAAAAACATCATTCTCTAAATGTTTAGAGAATGATGTTTCCGTCCTATCATGTTTTTATGATGATGATGATGTTGTTTCATGTGAACAACACACATGTTCGAGTGTGGAAACGAGATAACCCTGTAGTGTGTGAGGAATTTTGACGTTAGTGTATGTATTTGGTATTCCGGAAGGAGGTTTATCGTCTGGAAAGTTCGTCTTTTCGAAACAAGAATGACATTGTCATAAGTATTTATAGGTAAATAGTAAACTTACTTCAGTTTTATTCATAAATTCTTTATACAAAATACAACACAATCCAATCCAAAACTCCAAATTTCCTATATTAAAAAAATATTTCTATAAAGTTTTATATTACTTTTATAACAAGGGTTCCAGTTGTTTTCAGTATTTTATTACATAACAATATGTTTATAATATATGTATGAAATTTGACAAAGAATTAATTCGAATAAACGTAGAAAAAAAAATTAAAACAAGTATAAAAACTTTTGCAGTAGGTACTTAGTTGTAGTAAAAAGCAAGAGTTTTGTAGTAAATAGTTGTTGAAATGAGTATAAATATATTCTATACATATGGATATATAAAATATATGGGCCCTGATCCAGTTCGGTGTTTCTTTCGATTACTGTTCCATTTCCACATAGATAACTTATTTTTAAAATAATCTAAGGAATAAATTAAATGCTCCATAATATGATACGCCGTTCCGTTGACGAGTTCCATCAATATTTCATGAGGAGTGGCGTGTAAGAACTAGTTGTTGCCTTCATCAATATAATATTAAGAATGTCTTTTTTTAAACATCCAAAAGAAATTAGTCTTATTTTGATGTCAAACTTATTTGCTATAATAATCACATTCAAAAAATTACTAATTAGAATAAATAAACTGTTTACGAAAGTGACTAAGGTGTTTCGAAACTTTTACTCACAAAATCCAAATTATATATGCCTATATAAATATGATAAGGTAACATCACGTCGAGCGAAAATCTCATGTGTTCGTCACCTGTTCTTTTATATATCCATCACAGTAAATTGTAAAGAACAATTATATGTCTTATATAAATTTCCGTCCTATTAATTTCCGGGAGACATAAGTCTTTGTCAAAACTTGAACCTAAGTTAAACTCATGTTTCGGGCTCATGTCCGAAATAAAGCGCTTCTGATAATTAATGCAATTCAGCGGTCCTTATGACAATTTGTATGAGCTAAACTTTGAAAACATCTTTTTATTAAATTTCTGCTTGTTTAGAAACTGCTTATTATTGTAAATTAACTAAAAACTACAAACTGATATATAAGTCAAATAAAGTGAATGTACCAGTAATCGTGTAGCTTATAAATATAATTGATGGAAAACCTTTCACTTTTTTCTATAGTTAATCAAATAAAGCTGCGTTAGTAAATTACGTTAAGCGATATGCAGGGAGACGAAACACCAGTCAATAATAAATTAGACATTAGTCAAATATAAGCATCATATTAGAGAACTAATATACCCTTCATTGATTAATTAAAACCCCTTTACTTTAAATTTATTTACATGACGTATTTTGTAATTTGAAGTAGCTTTTAATTTTCACAATTTTCTTCATTTGATACGAGAAATAATTACAGTAAAAGCTTCCACAATAAGCGTTATTTTATTGCGTAAACAATACCAAGTAAGAACTGACAATGTTTACAATAACATAATAGGTTCGTTCACGAGTTAATGAATTTGCAATTAGTTATTTAAGTATGAATTACTCATACCTCATGACTAAAATAACTTATATTGTTGGATAATATGTATGCACAATATTTACAATAACATAACAGGTTCGTTCACGAGTTAATTAATTTGCAATAAGTTAATAAAGCATGAATTATTCATGCCTCGTGACCAAAATAACTTGTATGCATAATATTAAATCAATATTTTTTGGTTTAAATCTTTTATCAAAACACTCGAACTAACAATAATAGTCTACGTTGTTTTATATTTACATACATAATGGAAATACAAATCAAACATGTTTTTTTCGTTTATTTTATTATTTTTTGTCAGTTGTCATTTGTAGTCAAATAAACAAATCAAGGAAAGATCGGTTGGAAGAATGAGATATACAGAAAAATACGTTACAATCAAAAGCGGCTCATGATATAATATCTGCAGAAGTGATCAGTGTTAGTAAATGTTGTGTGTTTGTGTAGATTGGAATAATTTCATACTAAAAACAAAATAAAAACAAACCAAGACTCATTTGTATTACAATTATTCATATTTCCGTGACCGGACTCCGTTTCCTGAATCTGAAGCCATCAAGTTAAATGTTTTCCAACATACTGCTTTAACAGTGCCATTTGACATTGTTTTATTGAAGGTCTTAATAATATTATATTATAATACTATTAGTATTCATAACTTTATTTTTATACTCACATATACTCGAATACATTCTCCTAGTCACCTATATTTTTTTTTTTACATTTGTTGTAAGGACGGTTATCAGTTATTGTAATATTGTCATTTAGTAACTTAATTTAATCAACAGTAATTTCATTTAACTACAATTTTTTTAACTGTTGAAACTGTGTTGGCGTATAACTGGATGCTGAGTATATTTATCTTAGTACTTATCGCTATTGAAGGGGAAAAGACAAATTTTCACTGTCGGTCTTCACCTCTCAAACATGTTTAACTTCAACTTCTGAAGTATAACTTTTCTAATGTTCTCTTAACATACTTGTAGCGTAAGAAATATGAACCGACAAACGATTTATGAACCTCCATGTTTTTCCTGAATTTTTTTTCAAAAAAAAAAGTTTTTCCTGAAAATTTTTTGATAAAAATTTAAAACAATTAGAATTGATGGAGTTGAATTTTAAAGTTTTTATTAAAGGGTTTTCCAAAAACCTATTTGTTTTTCGGGACAACTTAATATGCGTACATAAATGTGGCATTTTTTTTTATATACTACCTTCTGTTTTTAACCCCCGACTAAAAAGAGGGGTGTTATAAGTTTGACCTGTCGATCTGTGTATATGTGTATCTGTCTGTGGCAAATTTCCGGCCAAACGCGTAAACGGATTTGAATGCGGTTTTTTTTAATCGAAAGCGATGCTCGTCGAAATGGTTCTTATCCATGTTTGATTGAAATAGTAATAGTCGTCTCCAAGATATTGACATTTTATTCGTGCGGGGGAGAGGTTCTTATGCAATAATTAGCTGTTTGCGGCCAAACGCGTGGATGGATTTGAATGCGGTTTTGTTTAATCGAAAGGTATGCTCGTGGAGATGGTTCTTATCCATGTTTGATTGAAATAAAAATAGTCTTCTTCAAGATATTGACATTTTATTCGTGCGGGGAAGAGGTTCTTTTGCAATAATTAGCTGTTCCTAGCGGTGTCGCCAAAAGGATGAAGGCCAAAAGGTTTTAACACTTACTTACTGAGGTAAAGTACTTTATTAGGGATAGCTGTTGCCCGTGACTGCGTTCACGGAGACTGTAAAAATATATTTATATGGCTTATGATCGGAGTCATAAAGAATCACGGGCAACAGCTAGTGATAATAAAAATCCCTTCATAAGTGTTATTAGTGATTGTAAATCATTTTAATTCTAAATGTTTATATTTATTAATATTCGTATATATGAAACCTACCTATCTACCTACCCATATGAAAAAGTCTTGAATCATGTTACTTAATACATTTATAATTTATTACATTGTCGAAACTTTCACGTGGATCCTTATTTTATTAAATATTTATATTTCTCTTAATAAATATAACCTATGTACATCATAATATAGGATTCGAATGCTAAAAGATTTTTTAAAAATCGGTCCCGTAGTTTCGGAGCCTATTCAATTCAAAGAAACAAACTAATCTTCCCTACTTAAACAATTGTTTTTTTTTTAGGTTCATTTAGTACAATTGAGAAATTAGTAACATAAGATTAAAAAGCAGAAAAAAAAAATAAATTAAAAATTTAAAAAACCCCCGATACAAAAAGACCTCTAAAAAAAGTAAAAATAATATTTTCATGTACTTATTAAACTCGTTGCGTCGGGGGACCGTTTAATAAAGGAAGAACTTAAAATGCAAGTAAGTTAACAAGGCAAATAAAGAAATTACGATACCGAATCGTATAGTCTAAGTCCTCAATGATTAACTTCGTAAAATATACACTATCAACGTACGTACAACGGTCTCCCGTCTTGAAATAAAACTATTTTTACGGATTTAACTCGCGTATATTGAATTTAATTTTTAATTTACATTTTAAATCTAACCCGACGTTTCAAATGCTTTGCAGCAATCGTGTTCACGGTAAGACACCTCCATCTCGTCTTAGTCAAGTCAAAACTTGGCATATTTATATTCGAGGTTCATTCATTAACTTACAATAACTTGTATGTTTATGTATGACCATATGTTAACACATATGACATGGTCTGTGTGTTCTTCAAGTTTTAAGCCACAAATTATTTACAAAAGTAAAAGACATAAAATGTATTAAGCAAACAAATACAATAAAAAAATTTAAACAAATAACATCAAATGCAATCTATGCGGTGGAAATAAAGTTAACTCCCATACAGAGATGCCACAACATTTTAACAATTGTATGTTATCTTATTCATGTGTCTTTAAATATAAAAGATAGTAATGATTTTCAAATAGCATATTTTTTTTTAATCAAATGTAATATGAAAATAAAATGTAATGTTATGACACATCTTTTTCTGGATAACTTAAATAATATAAATTTTTGCTAACCCATTTAAAAATAAAAGCACATAGCACAATATTAATTAGTAACCAAAACTTTTATATATTATTTCAGTTAAAAAAATATAAACTCATTGCTAAAGCTTGTGATTTATGTGGACAATATGTCGAGCAACTACTAGCTATAAATTGGCTCAACGTGACATAGCTAAAAGAAAATGAAGAACTCCATCACGTTCCTAGCACTTTCCAATTCTAATAACAATTCTTTATACCCATGCATATAAAATGCTTTGACTATGTAATTCGTGCATCTATGTATTTGTTGATGTTGTACTTCTCTTTCCTATTTCCGAAATATTCGTTAAAATTAGACTTTTCTTATTTTAAAACAGGACTTATGGCCAAATAATCTTAACTCCAAAATACTATAAACAAAAGTCATTATTAAGATGAAGTTATTTTCACTTCCAATAACTGATATCGGAATTGGTGTGAACTTAAAAAAATCCAGTAACGTCAAATAGCGATTATAAAAGATAGACGATTGTCATATGACGATACTTACGATGTAAGTTGGAAGCTAACTAGTAATATGGCGTGAATAAACGAGATATATACAAATATGCGAGATTTACTTTGCGCGTAATTTTTACATTAATTATTCTTCAACAGCTAGGTTTTATACTAACTTTCAAGGTTGCTCTATCTCCCTTCCATAACCAGTTATATAATATGAACAAATATTAAACAGTTAAAACTCTGACTAGACTGTACATAATATTATATTATATAAATAGATTAAATTAAATTAAATTAAATTAAATTAAATTAAATTAAATTAAATTAAATTAAATTAAATTAAATTAAATTAAATTAAATTAAATTAAATTAAATTAAATTAAATTAAATTAAATTAAATTAAATTAAATTAAATTAAATTAAATTAAATTAAATTAAATTAAATTAAATTAAATTAAATTAAATTAAATTAAATTAAATTAAATTAAATTAAATTAAATTAAATTAAATTAAATTAAATTAAATTAAATTAAATTAAATTAAATTAAATTAAATTAAATTAAATTAAATTAAATTAAATTAAATTAAATTAAATTAAATTAAATTAAATTAAATTAAATTAAATTAAATTAAATTAAATTAAATTAAATTAAATTAAATTAAATTAAATTAAATTAAATTAAATTAAATTAAATTAAATTAAATTAAATTAAATTAAATTAAATTAAATTAAATTAAATTAAATTAAATTAAATTAAATTAAATTAAATTAAATTAAATTAAATTAAATTAAATTAAATTAAATTAAATTAAATTAAATTAA
Organism: Napeogenes sylphis; assembly: GCA_959347405.1. Lineage (NCBI taxonomy): Eukaryota > Metazoa > Arthropoda > Insecta > Lepidoptera > Nymphalidae > Napeogenes > Napeogenes sylphis. The sequence goes on along the minus strand of OY365788.1, from coordinate 18,351,351 downwards.
ATTAAATTAAATTAAATTAAATTAAATTAAATTAAATTAAATTAAATTAAATTAAATTAAATTAAATTAAATTAAATTAAATTAAATTAAATTAAATTAAATTAAATTAAATTAAATTAAATTAAATTAAATTAAATTAAATTAAATTAAATTAAATTAAATTAAATTAAATTAAATTAAATTAAATTAAATTAAATTAAATTAAATTAAATTAAATTAAATTAAATTAAATTAAATTAAATTAAATTAAATTAAATTAAATTAAATTAAATTAAATTAAATTTCGTTGCTTTTCAAACTGTCATACACTCTACAACGACTAAACTAAATTCATTTAACTTGTCAGCGACTAAACTAGTACCGCGACCACAATTACTCATTAATCGCATACCAACTTATTACCCTGGGTCTTAACAGATATATATAATGTATAATATATACATAATAATACCAGGACAAATGACACAAATTGATCTAACCCTAAGTAAGCAAATTATTTGCTTGTGTTAAGGGTGTTAGACAACGATAAAAAAAAAGAAATCCACATAAGAAATACTGAGAATATATTTAATAAATGACCAAACCCAGAAATAGAGACGTCTATGCTCGACACATACATCCCTGTCGGGAATCGAACCCGTGCCCTAATGCGTCGTTATACGCTATAGGCGCTAACCACTCAACCCACAGGACGATTTTTAGTTTATAGTTATTTTGTATAAATAAGAATAAAGAAAATTATTTAATCCAACCGTTAGTGCTTGTTATACACCCAGAGTACATTATTCACATGATTACCCATACATAGTAAAACTACTTCTCATTAGCAGTTCAGTTTCTGGAAGCGTTTGAATAATTAGACTTCATTATACCTATGAGCAGGAGTGTATTCTCTAATATAATTAATTAGTTTGGTCAGACGTATAGAGTATAAGGTAAGCTAATTACAGTAAAACTAATTAACATGTTTATTTGGCAAAATTCATTAGATCTTTGACATTTAGTTTGCTCTTCTGGAAGAGTCAAGGATCTATATTATGTGATCTTATTCGAAATTTAAATCAAGTTATCAAACTTTCAAGAATTACCACTCATATTTACCGTCAGTTATAATTATTATACCTTTACTACTTTTACTTCATGTAATTCAGCTTGAATATTATTGTAAAAAAAATAATTACATTTAATTAAATTGAAAAGCCATTTAATTTTTTTTACTACTTTATTCAGTTGTTTTATGAGTAATTCGATTTTTATCATATTTCAACTGCAGCAGATTATTCAATTGATTTATATGTCTTATTTGATTTTTATCATTTATAACGTTAAGAACAGTAATTTTATGGTCTTCTTCGGAACTCAATCAAATAAAGTTTAAATACTGGTTCTTACGTCGAAAAGCTCAATGTTAATACTTAATACTAATACCTCAGCAACAGGCAAGATGCTTTTCTCCTTTTTGTAATTTATTTCTTTAGGTATTTAGCCAAAAAAAACGTAAAATCTTTTTTTAAACGTTTCCGATATAAATCGTTTTATTACGATGTATTTGTTGTTTGTGTCTCAACTTTTTGCGAAAAAAAAGAAAAAAGAAAATCTAAAATGTGCCAGCTGCTGTTTTGGGGTGAAACTTTCGAAAATTGCTTGAAGCAATTTTTGCAATAAATTGTTAATAGAATCGTTTAAATATTATTCGAAGCACTTTGCTTTTATAATTTCAATGAAGTAAGTGAATACTAAAGCTTGAAAGTTTTTTCATGTCTTTATTTGTAATATATGCGGCTTAATCTTAAATTTATTGAAATTGTAGATGCTTCTTCTAGTAAGTTCTACCGTCTCCCAATCATTCATGGTATGGTTTTGATGCACATAATAAAAAAAATAGTATCTTGAACATTATGTTATTGAAAATAAACATCTATTTTTTAGTTTTATTTTTCAGTTACAATTGCAGTTATTCTTTAATTTAATGTATATAGATAAAAAACTTTGTCAAGTGTCATTTATAAGAAAATCAGACCATAGAGTAGAAATCAAAATGAAAGTGGGTGCGTTTTTATAGTAAAGATAATAGATAAAAACGAAATAAAATGAGAATAGAAGATTAATGATCACTTTTCGAATACTGCTATTGAAAGGTTCAGTTGAAAAATAGTCATTTGAAATATTGCTGCCATTTCAACGACAATCAATTTGTAAATAAAATGTTAAGTTTTCTACGAACAATATAATGTTTAAAGAGACTTACATTTAAGGTTATTAGATCGCTAAATATAGATATGCCTTACTAATTAGTATTGGTCAGTGATATATCAATGTAATTTACAAATAATAATAGATATTTATGCTTACGAGGACATATTTATGAAAGTATGTATTATAAACGTATGCATATACCTATATATGTACGTAATTATGTAGGTACCTACCTTTTTATTATATTTATAGCTTCTTTTTTTTAGTTATTACTGAGTCATCCCACCCACACTGAGTCTCCTCTTTGAAAGCACACACCCACACATGTATGTTCCTTTTCCTCCATCTAATTGGCCTAAAAAAGATTGATGCTTAGCGATAAGACCGCTAAATTTATTAAAACTTATTAAAAGACTTATTAAAAAATATTATTTAATTATATTTGAAACAATGACCTTAATTGTGTTTATATATAGGGACTATAGTTTTATGACTTATTAACAAGTTCGAATGCCGACTAACACAGTGAGACAATTATTAGGCAGACAGTTCTAGCAAATAATACAGGCTAATTATTTACATCAATACTGTATAATTAAATCACTTTAAAAATAACATAAAATTTTTCTAAAGTGTATTCCTGGATAATCAGCAGCAATCTGAGTTCTAGGCTCTGAACACACTTTTATACAATTACCTGGTATGGTATATACAAAGAAGACAACGAAGACGCATGTTATTTATTTCTCACGAACAAACAGTTAAGATAATACAATGTAGATCTATGTTTATTTTTAACAAATTTTCTTATGAGCTATGTCTTTATTTTTATATTAAGCAGTCTCATTAAAAAGCCGTAGAGCCTACTAGGTACATTTTTAACAGGCAATATCGAAGTTTGTCTACACAATACTATTTTAGTTACTAAGCCAAGACTATTTTTGATAATTTAAAAAATATTTGAAATTGGCGTTTTTTATGGGAGTTACAAAAAGTCGAATATTTTTTAATATAATGTATTTATTTAGTTAATCAAAGTATGAACCATTGTTTTCTATGCTCAGTCCATATTTCCATCTTATCGGTAGTTTATTGATCCCTTTACTAAAAAAACCAGTGGGACGGGAATCAATAAAATGTTTGAAGCTGATTTCAACTGCCCCATCGGAGTTGATTTTTTTCCCTAGCAAGAAGTTATTCAAATTAAAAAAAAATGATAATCTGTTGGAACAAGGTCCGGGGAGTACTGTGGGTGACTTAGACATTCTAATTGAAGGTCTTCATTTTGGTAACCGTCTTTTGAGCAGTGTGTAGTCTAAAGTTGTCGTAAGGCAGCAGAGTCGTGGAGCGATTGACCACCCTAGGTTGTCTAGCAGCTAACTTTTCCATCATGGTTTTGTTGACAATAAATATCTGCCGTAATAGTCTGGCCAGATTTGAGAAAACTGTAATGACCAATACCGGCACTAGTCCACCAAACGCTAATAAGTAATTATTATTGGGTAAATTTTCGCTGGGGGCAGGATTTGGCTGGCTGACCAGGATCCAATCATGACGATGACCGCTTACTATTATAGTGGAGAATCCATTTTTCATCACAGGTAATGATTCGATTTAAAATACCTTCATTATAGTTCCGGTTCAGTAATGTAACGCAGATAAATCGGCAATCGTACCCAAAACGGTTAAAAGCATTTCAGATACTCATTGACTGAACGATTTGAATCGTCAAAGACAATAGCATTAAGTGAATATCTTTTAACGGATAAAGAGATTCCTCATCCACTGTCTACAAGAAAAAATAATTATAAAGAATTAAAAGCTATATCACGCTCTTCGTGAAGAAGCAATATTATTTGCATTTAAAACTGTTTCAATGTTTCATACATTTCAATTCCGTATTTTCTATTCAAAAGTTTTATATTTTATGACATTACCGAAAAATAAAAGATAAATTTACTCTCCAAATAATGAGCAGAATATTGTAAAAAATATTTATCATTTACCTTGTACTAGTTTATGAATTGCAACGTGTTTGGATATGGGAAAAACTTAAAAAGTGATTATAAAATTTTTAGCCTATATCAAACGACGGTCAAATAAAGAATATATTTATATTCTATATTAGGTATTATAAATATAATAACACAACAGTACCCAGTATAAGTAATATCAAATTAACATTTTTTCTCTTGTCTCTCTGAACCGTCACATGAAACTTAGTCTTCATTTTAGGTACCAAAACAACAAGAAGTATCTTAGTTTCTATCTTATATCAAGTATCTTGCACGGTTATTAATTCATTGATAAGACGTTCTTCTAGACCTACGCGCTCTTGAAATGACTTTCAAATGACTTTTACACATCAAAAGCCTTGCTTTTAAATAAAGATGTTCATGGTAATTGACTGTAAATGAGGAGAAAAACTAATTAATTGTGATACTAGAAGTATTAACGTAGGTAAGCTTAATGCTTCATTTTTTCAACTCCTCTACAGAATGAGAAAGTAAGTGCACAAACACTATTACCGATTTTATATTGGATAAAACAAATAATATTTACTTAACTTGACAATTTTTTTCTTTAAATGTGTATGGTAAGGTTGGGAAACATTATATACAAGTGGTTACTGTTTTAGAGCTCGATAAGTTTAGCTCAGAACACAGATCTTATATATATTATCTATACTTTTTCTGTAATTTTATAGCCTTAGCCTTTTCAATGTCTTTATTTAGTTCAGATTTAGTAATATATCGCTGTAATTAGTAATAAATTCTCTTTCAATACAAATACGAATGTTAAATAAATGAAGTATAACATATGAATTGTGACGTCACGCGTCGTGTGTAGTGGTTTTGACAACAAAACAATAAATATTCAAAACTTTGAACGAAATAAAATTTGAAAGTTATAATTTATTAATTAGAAAATTACAATTAATTACAGAAAAATTTACTATATTACAATAAAATACAAAAGTTTATGTTTCATCACATTGCATTGTATTTTAAATAAAATAATAAATTTTGTTTCATTAGTACGAAACAACTATAGCAATGAAAATAATTGTATCACAAATTTTCTTAAATTACATTTGAGAGAGGAAGTACCTAGATTCTTAGGCCCCGAAGTATTTTCTGTTCTCAATAATTTAGCTCCGAACTAAGTGCATAGTATAAAAGACTTAATTTTAATTGAGTTCTGTTTTGTTTGAACAGTTTTTAAAACATTTAGTTCTAACGAAATACGAAGATTCTTACGAATATAGTTCTGTACAAATAATTTCATATATTTTGGTTTTAACAAATTTATAGCAAAAGAATTATTAAAAAATAAAGAAATAATGTTTTGATTGATTGTTTCGCTGTTTTGCGAAAATAATAATAGTTATTCTTCAGAAATAAGAAAACCATAAAAAAATCCTTCGCCAAAAGTTGTCTCTATTTTATATAAAAAATATGGCCTCGAATTAATTTAGAACCTTTCTTTGCTTTTTAATTGTGAAACATAGATTTTTTGTCTTAAATTGTAATAGCAATATTTATAAAATTTTGTAAATCAGTAAGTCCAAAGTCATTGATAAAGATTTTATTATTGAATTATGAAAATGAACATTAAATGTTTATAAAACTTTCATATATATATATATATAGCATAAGCATAAGCATAAGCATAAATAGTCTAGCCTTCTCGTTTTAGGCAAACTTTTAAGTTGATATGTATATGCCGATATCTATGCCTAATTCCTATTGCCGGCACTTCCCGGGCAGTTTCAAAGTTTGTTGGAACAATATTTCGTAAGTACTTTGAATCTTTACTCTGAATTAGGCGATGTTTCATAGGTTTTGAGACTTTATTTAATCTTATCACGTGGTAATATTTCAGTATTTGTCCTGATTAGACCCTGTGAGTCGACATAGGCTAATATTTTTGCTTGCGAGGCCTTTTTCCTCCATAAGGTATTATAAATTATTAATATTTGAATAGATCAATGTGAGATTAGTGTTATTTTGTAGTTTAACCTGTAATTTAATCATTACAGGAGGTTTTTTTTTAGTTTGTACCCTAGAAGATACGGGTAAATTTATAATTGGTTCGCGGGGGTAGACGTGAATCTTCGGAGCGTCGTCCTGTTTGACCTGTATCCTGCTTCCTGAATAGCTGAGATTAAGGAGCTCGTCTTTATTGTAATCCCGATATTATGGTGATGTACAAAATTTATTTATACCAATAATCAACACTTCCATTTTTTAAAGTTTTATAAAGAACAAGTGTTTGACTGTGGTTCTCCAGTACTGACAAGCAGGAGGATCATATATATGTCTTCGCTTATTATTTGTCAGTGGCGCCTAGGATTCCTATTTTAGGATTTTGATATACATATAAATTAATATTAAAAGTGTTATCTCAAGTAACCCACCGCTGAGTCTAGCTGGCATTTTTCTTAACATTATCTTGGCATTATTTTAACATTATTTTGGGATTATTTTGTATAACTTATCACTGTTAATGTTTTTTTGTAATATAAAACAATAAAGTTTTATTAAACCAACCCACTTACTTTTATTATTTATTTTTTTTGTAACAATATAGAGACTATAGTTTTATGACTTATTAACAAGTTCGAATGCCGACTAACACAGTGAGACAATTATTAGGCAGACAGTTCTAGCAAATAATACAGGCTAATTATTTACATCAATACTGTATAATTAAATCACTTTAAAAATATCATAAATTTACTAAAGTATATTCCTGGAAAGTCAGCAGCAATCTGAGTTCTAGGGCTCTGAGCACACTTTTATACAATTACCTGGTATTATATATACAAAGAAGACAACGAAGACGCATGCTATTTATTTTCTCACAAACAAGAAGTTTAGAGGATACGGCGTAGATCTATGTTTATTTTTAACAAATTTTCTTATGAACTATGTTTTTATTTTTATATTAAACTGTCTCGTTAAAAAGCCGTAGAGCCTACTAGATACATTTGTAACAGGTAATATAGAACTTTGTCTACTCAATAGTTATTACGCCAAAACTGTTTTCAATAATTCAAAAAATGTTTCGGAAGTATTATTTTATAGGAGTTACAAAAAATCGAATATTTTTTAACATAATGTATTTGATTAATAAAGTATGAACCATTGTTTTCTATGCAATTCCTTATCTATTGGTAGTTCATTGATCCCTTTACTAAAAAAGAAACCAGTCGGACGGGAATCAATAAAATATTTGAATATGATTTGAACTGCCTCATCGGAGTTGAATTTTTTCTCTGGCAAGAAGTTATCCAAATGTAGAAAAAAATGGTAATCTGTTGGAACCAGGTCCGGAGAGTACTATGGGTGATTAAGACATTCTAATTGGAGGTCTTCTAACTTGGTAACCTTCTGTTGTGCAGTGTGTAGTCTAATGTTGTCGTGAAGCAGCAGAGGTGTGAAGCGATTGTACACCCTAGGTTGTCTAGCAGTTAACTTTTCCATCATGGTTACGCTGACAATAGATATCTGCGGTAACGGTCTGGCCAGCTTTGAGAAAACTGTAATGAATAATACCGGCACTAGTCCACCAAATGCTAACAAGTAATTTTTATTGGGTAAATTTTCGCTGGGGACAGGATTTGGCTGGCTGACCAGGATGCAACCATGGTGATGACCGCTTCATATTATAGTAGAGAATCCATTTTTCATCACAGGTAATGATTCGATTTAAAATACCTTCATTTTAGTTCCGGTTCAGTAATGTAACGCAGATAAATAGGAAATCGTACCCAAAACAATTAAAAGCAATTCAGATACTGATTGACTGAACGATCTAAATCCTCAAACACAATAGCCTTAAGTAACTGTCTTTTAACGGATAAAGAGATTTCTCACAAAGTCCACTGTCTACAAGAAAAAATAATTATAAAGAATTAGAAGCTATATCACGAAGAGTGTAGAAGCAATATTATTTGCATTTAAAACTGTTTCAATGTTTCATACATTTCAATCCCGTATTTTCTTTTCAAAAGTTTTATATTTTAGTATAAATTTAATATAAAAAAAAAATATATAAATTTACTCTACAAATAATGAGCTGAATATTGTAAAAAATATTTATCATTTACCTTGTACTAGTTTATGAATTGCAACGTGTTTGGATATGGGAAGAACTTAAAAAGTGATTATAAAGCATTTAGCCAATATCAAACGAAAGACAAATAAAGAATATAAATGTAATATTAATATATCTTATATTAATTCATTGATAAGACGTTTTTCTAGAACTACGCGCTCTTCAAATGACTTTCAAATGACTTTTACACATCAAAGCCTTACTTTTAAATCAAAAGTGAATGAAAAATAAAAAATCAATCGTGAGCAAAAAGATTTACAGGTTCATGGTAACTGACTGTGAATAAGGAGGAAGACTACTGAAATTATTAAAGTAAGCAAGGTTAATGCTTTATTTTTTCAGCTCCTTTACAGAAGAAGCAAGTAAGTAAACAAAAACTATTAACGATTTTATATTGAACTAGGGGTCGCTCGCGACTTCGTCCGCGTTGTTTTTAGTGTTGCCGCCGAGTTCCATACAAAATTGATATTTAAAACCCTTAAGGGTGGAATTTAAAAATCTTTTCTTAGTACACCACTACGTAGAAAAACAAATGTATCCTCCAAATTTACTATCTCTACGACCTGCGGTTTAGACTGTATGCTATAACTAAGTCAGTGAGAACCTCTTAGATTATATTAAATTTGCAGCATTTTTCATTGCTGCTTAACTTCTTTTAGTCACAGCGAGATGACATATACCCTATAGCCTTCCTCAATAAACGGACTATTCAACACAAAAAGAATTTTTCAATTCGGGCCAGTAGTCCCAGAGATTAGAGCGTTCAAACAAACAAACTCTTCAACTTTATAATATTAGTATAGATAAAGCAAATAAATATTTACTTAAATTTGTCAATTTTGTTCTTTAAATGTGTGTGGTAAAGTTGGGAAACATTATATACATTTACAAGTGGTTATTATTTTAGATCTCGATAAGATTAGCTCAGAACACAGATCTGATATATATATTATCTATACTTTTTCTGTAATTTTATAGCCTTAAATCATTCCAATGTCTTTATTTAATCGAGATTTAGTAATATATAGCTGTAATTAGTAGTAAATTCTCTTTCAATACAAATACGAATGTTAAATAAATGAAGTATGATATATGAATTGTGCCGACACGCGTCGTGTGTAGTAATTTTGACGACAAAACAATAAATATTCTAAACATTAAAGCAAAATAAAATTTGAAAGTTATAATTTATTAATTAGAAAATATACAATTAATAACAGAAAAATTTACTATATTACAGTAAATTATAACAGATTATGTTTCATCACATTGGAGTGTGTTTTAAATAAAATAAGATTTTTTTGTTCATTAGTACGAAGAGACTATAACAGTGAAAATAATTGTATCACAAATTTTCTTAAATTACGTTTAAGAGAGGAAGTTCCTAGATTCTTAAAGCCCTGAAGTATTTTCTGTTCTCAATAATTTAGCTCCGAACTAAGTGCATTGTATAAAAGACTTAATTTTAATTGAGTTCTGTTTTGTTTGAAAAGTTTTAAAACATTTAGTTCTAACGAAATACGAAGATTCTTACGAATTTAGACAAATTATTCCATATATTTTGGTTTTAACACACAATTTATAGCAAAAGAATTATTAAAAAAATCAAGAAATAATGTTTTGATTGATTGTCTCGCTGTTTTGCGAAAATAAGAATATAAAAAAAGAAAATAAAATTATTCTTCAGAAATAAGTGAAAACCATAAAAAAATCTTTCGCTTAAAATTGTTTTTATTTTATATAATAAAAATTAGTCCTCGAATTAATTTAGAATTTTTCTTCGCTTTTTAATTGTTAAACATAGATTTTAGGTCTTAAATTGTAATGGCAATAAAAATATATAATATTTAGTAAATCCGTAAGTCCAAAGTCTTTGATAATGATTTTATTATTGAATTATCAAAATGAACATTAAATGTGTATAAAACTTTTATTATAACGTTGAATATATATAACAGAGGTATAACAGCAAAATCTCTTTATAACCTACTTAAAGACCTTGGCCTTTTTAGAACAAGCACTGGTTCATTTCTAGAACGTATTTCAAAGGCGGCATTAGTAAATTCTTTCCAAATTTGGTTAGGTAGGGAGTGTGGAGGGTGAAGGCGAGCGTTTTTGCATAAGACAGGGGCCCCTTAAACCTACTCCTGGGTCGCAAGTCCCAGGCACTGCTTGCACTCCTCTCCTTGCAACGCGATGGGCTTGGTACCCGCACGGTGAATCCATGGAATGCTAAGAAGCTTCGTCTCATGTCATTATAAATGCATATATATATTCGGAAATATATGAAGATCTCAACATATTAATACAAGTTTATTTTATGTTTGCCTAAAACGAGAAGATTAGACTATTTATATTTATGCTTATGCTTATGCTCATGCTCGTGCTCGTGCTCGTGCTCGTGCTCGTGCTCGTGCTCGTGCTCGTGCTCGTGCTTATGCTTATGCTTATGCTTATGCTTATGCTTATGCTTATGCTTATGCTTATGCTTATGCTTATGCTTATGCTTATGCTTATGCTTATGCTTATGCTTATGCTTATGCTTATGCTTACGCTTATGCTTATGCTTATATTTACATTTATAAAAATCAAAATAAGCAACTGTTTCAATAACTCATAACCATCATAAATTCAAGGTTTAGGTGAAAAACGTTGGCTTTAATTTTATTGGCTTGGCTTTAATTTTGTTATATTAAAATTGTTACAGAAATTGAATAAGGGTTGCAAAATTGTTGGATGTGTAGGAAAAAATATTTATCTTCATCATTTTGTATAAAAACATGAAAATATGAATCACTTTCACTATGGGCATAACACATATATTTTTTTTATCACGACTTGTAAAAAAAAATCACTCTGTATGTATATTCATGTATTTCGTTTCTCAAACTATCACATGTATAATAAGTACAGCGAACTATTTTCATCTAACTTCTCCTACAATCTAGTGACGCGACCGCAAATACTCATTTATCGCTTACTAACTAATTACACAGTACTATTCTACTTTACTTGAAATACGATTGTTGTGTTGACATTCTAGTTTAGAGAAAAAAACCATTTAAGAAAAAATAATAAGGAATTCCGATTGTAGAACCTTTTATATTTTATAAGGAGTCATTAATTATATGTTACATTTGCCAAATATCTTCATATTTTGATATCTGAACTTTTTGTCACTGTTTTAACAATGTCAACTATTGGTAAAATCATATTCAACTTAAAATACAACTATACTTACCTTATAAAATATTTAATACTATAAAAGAATTTATACAACTTTTAAAACAACAGTCGACAAATATATTTGCAAAAAAAGCTTTCTTCAATTATTAGTTGATAGAAGGTAATTAATTTTTCTCTATGCTTAGTTAGTAGATTTTTTTCTTGATAGCTTTTATTTCTCACGATTTTTACTACTTTTCTTATTCTACAGTATACAATAATATTAAAGGATGCCATAACGCACGGCATCTTAGAGTAGTATAAAAGACGATAATTTGAAATTGTAATTACATTTACGTTAATAGACCTTTAACCAGTCAATTATCACTTTTCTACTTTATGTATACACATAGAGTAGGTACAGAAGCCCGTCAAAAATGTGTTCTCCAAAAAAAAAAGAGTACGCAATAGAGGCTACCTATTTGTCTTTCTTCCTTGCATGTGTGATAATACGAAGATAAGTATCAGTCTATCACTATCTTTTTCATCAGACACTGAAACACATAGGCCTGCCCATGGCTCCCTTGTTCTAGGTTAATAATGCTATTTTAACATTGATTAAAAATTGTCACCCTATATTATTATATTTTAAAATCAACACAATAAAACAAACTCGAACAGAAAAGATAAAATAAAATTGAGTAGACGTGGTTCTTTTCATATCACAAGAATTCAATTTTAAAAAGGCAAATTGAAATCATGAATCTGGTAAATTGTATCGGAAAAATGATTCGAATAAAATATTTTTATTACTAAGATACTATACTGCATAGTTGTTTATTGTTATGTTATTATACATATGAAAGGCAATGTAAATTAAAAAACATTTAAATTATTTAAGTTATAATGTTTACCATAATTGTTTAATAGAAATAAAGTCTTACACTCAAAATATATTAAATAGTCTAAATGTTAAAATATGTTAAATAGTCCAAGTCCCTTAATAGGATCGAGACGGTAAAAGGGATAGTTGAGTGCAATCCCGTGACGTCTCGCTATGGTGATGAGACCCTTACCGCCGTATAGTCGGGCTTTTGTGATGTCCCGGGATTCTATTTGTGGTCAAGTATTTAGCGTTCCTTTCTACCCCTAGCCCAGACCGCATCCATCAAGTATTTTCCATAGCTAAAATTACCAAGCACCTAGTTCTTAATAAATAAATTATTGTTTGTAAGCTACAGCTACGCTACAGCTACGCTACAGTTACAGCTACAGCTAAGCTACGTGGTGTAAGGTACGAAACACTTTGTTATATTTTTTAGGCATTTGATAAATCAATTTATATTAACTTATTACTTTTCTCTTTCTTTTCACAACACATATAAAAGTGAAGAATTTTTTGATGCAATCAACTATTTTATTAGATTTAAAAACAATAATGTGATGTGATGAGTGATCTACTACTACTAGCAAGCAACACATCAATTCACAAAGGTGCGACAAATAATTATTTACATGCACTTTACGTTATTTACGGGAATAAAAGCATAATAAATAATTTCAATTCCAAAATAAGCTTTGGTTACCCACATTCACAATTATAAAGTCTATTGTATTTTTTGACAGAGATATTTGATGTGTATCTTTTGAAAATATATTTTGAGTCAGACCACAAAACGTTAGAGAAGCTTTTAGTTTTCATTCTACTGTTACAACTAAATAATGTTTGTTTGAAAATGTTTATATACATATACATATTATATACATGCAGTGTTTTTTTTTACTTTTTAAGCTGTTATTAAACTTTAGTCAATGTATTGTATATGGTCGAGAGGAACATAATTGTAACCTACGAAAAGCGTTGGTCAATTATCATTTTGTCAAGATCCCACTCAATGACTAGACCTTTAGCGTGGTAAGGCATATGTAAATTACTATATTTGCACATGTTAGTTGTGGATGGCTCCAATTACCATCAGATTAACAAATACCCTTGCTTATATAATAATAAAAAAATATATATAGTCATATTAATAAACAGTATCATTTAAGATAATATCAGGTAAAAATGTATTTCATACTTTTAAGTTGCTTTTAAAACTGGCTAACACATTCCACTTCTTCCAAATGTATTATAAAACTATAAAACATTTTTTGCATTTAGGGATCAATACCCGATTATGAGATTTACTTATTTCAAATATTAAATGCATCTACTTATATTATTATACCTGATACATAAATCAATAAATAATAAAAGAAACAATAAACTCGAATCGGTGACTATAACTAAAATATTTTTATTTCATAAAGATACATTTTATAAAACATGTAACTTAAACATTGTAATGTTTTATGGGATAATATTTTTGTTAAGGATTTGTTCTTTCAAAGATTACGTGCGCAAGTAACTCGAGTCACGGTAGAGTTATTTATGACTTGATCCCCTTCCTGCCGATTAAGAAACTTACTGGGCTAAATGTTTTATGAAATAAAGTTATTGACTACTATTATTATATATAGGCTTGATACCTATTTTAGGTTTTATGGTTTTTATTTATTTATATATGTATATCATGTCACAGCGATATTGAGAATATTAATAATCTTATAAATGTGAATAATAATAATTTTACAGTAATAAACCAAAATATTACCAGTGTTTATTGTAATTTTGATGATTTTATAGTCACACTTGCAAATTTTTGAAATTTACGCCGGAGGTTGTCGTTCTGACAGAATGCTGGCTTCGTAAAGACCGATATATTCCAATCTTACCTAATTACACATCACATTGTACAACTCGATATTTTAATCAAAACGACGGTGTTATCACCTATGTTAAGAATAACCTTATTGCAAATATTAGCGAAATCAACCTGAACTTAGCCTCTTGTCTTCAGATAGATACTGAAAATATTATTATTTTATCTATTTATCGATCCCCTTGTAACACCAATGCTGACAGTTTCATTAATTCATTAAATCTTCACTTGTCAAAATTAAGAACATGTAAAACTATAATATTAACTGGTGATATTAATATTAGTACGCTCCATAAGGAAAATGAACCAAGCCACGAGCGAAGAAACCGCCTCAACTATTTGGAAATGTTATCATCTCATAATATGATGATGGGACATAATTTACCTACAAGAAAAGGCAGCTGCCTCGATCATGTAGTACTTAAAATGGACAAACGCAGAATGTCTGCTCAGGTTGCAGTTATTAATACTTCTATTACAGGCCACTCGATGACCTTCTTATGTCTTACTAAACAAAAACAGAAATCTAAATGCAATAAAACAAAAGTAATTACTGATTTTAATCAAGCATTAACATTTTTAAATAATAAAAATCTGTCTGAATTATTAAGTATTGATGAGCCTCAAATAGTTACTGAATTGTTATTAAACAAAATAAAACAATCTTTGGAAGAAAACACGTATGAAAAAAACATATCCAAATCACAACGGATTATCAAACCATGGATAAGCCCGGGGATTCTGCGTTGTATAAAAAACAGAAATAATATGCAGAAAAAACTACGTATTAATCCGGACGATAAAATCTTAAAATTGACGTACCGAAGGTACCGTAACTTCTGTAACAATTTAATAAAGAAATTAAAACGCAATTACGAACGGAATTTACTACGGACCTCAAGTAAAACACCCAAAAGTCTATGGAACACTATAAAAAATATTACATACATGAATAAAACCAGAGACGATAACATGAAATTACTTCAACTTAAAACCTCTCCGATTGAATCTGCTAATCATATTAACAACTATTTTGCTAATATAGGATCGAACCTCGCTGATGCTATTACTCAAAGTAGCTCTGTACAACCTAAGCCCAATACATTGTTTCCGCAGACTTCATCATTTGTCCTACTTGAAACAGACTATGAAGAAGTGCATTCGATTCTAATGAGTCTTAAATCAGAATGTGCTTCTGGATGGGATAATATCACTGCCAATTTTATAAAATTAGCTAAATGTGAATTAGTTCCGGTACTTACTCACTTAGCTAACCTTTGCTTCAGTAAAGGGGTGTTTCCGTCACTTTTAAAACGCTCAATTATAACACCAGTATTTAAAGGTGGGGACAGAGAAGATGTTAGTTGTTACAGACCTATTTCCGTTTTATCATCTATATCAAAAATATTGGAAAAGCTTATAAATAACAGACTGATAAACTATCTTAATAAATTTAAAATTTTGTCAGATTCACAATATGGATTCCGAAGGGGTAGGAGTACACAAGATGCGGTCATGGCTATTACTTCTAAAATCATAAATCAGCTAGAGGAAAATGTTTGGCCGTATTTTTGGATTTAAAAAAGGCATTTGACACCGTTTCAGTTACCATATTAGTAAACAAACTGGAAAATATTGGAATAAGGGGTACACCTTTAAATTTATTCAGAGATTATCTGAGCGACAGAAGGCAAAGAGTTAGATTAGGAAAAACTGTCAGTGACGACACTAATGTGAGTTATGGTGTCCCGCAAGGATCTGTGTTAGGACCTACGTTATTTTTAGTGTATATTAATGAGTTGTGCAATATTAAAATAAATAATACCGATATATTTTCGTACGCAGACACCGCTGTAGTTTTTACTGGCAACTCTTGGGACAATGTAAAGAGTGAAGCTGAAAAAGGACTTTCTCAAATAGCACACTGGTTGAAATCAAACTTGCTTACACTGAACACAACAAAAACTAGTTTTATGTGTTTTACCATCTATAATAATACTCAACCAGATAGCTCATATGACATCAAAATTCACGACTGTCACAACATAACTTCTTTAAAATGTTCATGTCCTTCAATCACCAAAGTTAGTTCGACAAAATATCTGGGGGTTCTGATAGATCAGAGACTTTCCTGGCATTTACAAATACAGGCAATCGCAACAAGAATGAGAAAATTAATATGGATATTCAAAACACTTAGGCATGTTACAGATAAAGCGCTACTTAATAAAATATATATCTCATTGGCACAATCCTTAATAATATATTGTATTTCTGTATGAGGTGGAGCACATAAAACAAATTACTTAGAAGCTGAAAGGGCGCAACGACTATTAATCAAAGTCATGTACTTCAAAAGACGTGGTTTTAGTACTAGTGACCTATACGAAATATCAAATCTGTTATCAGTAAGAAACTTTATATTCTAAATGTAATACTAAAAAAACATATGTCAATTAAATTTAACACGAAATATATAAACAAAAGAAGAAATTACCTTGTTGTTAAACCTCTCCAAACCAGAACATGTTTTGCCCAAAATCAATATATACATCAGTCAACTCATCTTTACAATAGTGTTAATAAAATACTTAATATATATAGGATGTCGTATCATGAGTGCAAAAGGTCCTTGACTGATTGGCTAAAGTCTCTGGATTATAATGAAACTGAAAGGATACTTCATTATATAAAAGTGTAAAATGTAAGAAAAATAGTGTTAATCTATATAAAATAGTGTTAATGTAGGTAACTTAGTAGATGGTGGTTCTTTATAACAATCTAACTTTACAGATAAGTTCGTAAATAACTAATGTTTGTAAGTAAAAATAATTTACAATAAAGTAATAATAATATGTCTAGAATTATAAAAATAAAATTACAGAATTATATTTGAAACTTAGAATGGTAATATAATTTAAAATGTTATAACCTATGTATGTATGTTGTTTATATATTATAATATACCTAGAGTCAGTTACATATTTTATAGTTTAGTAAAAAAAAAATCAAAATATAAATGTATACAGTATTAGTTACTCTATTAAGCTAAGGAAGAGTGGTTCCTTCTGGCACAGGTGCTTAAGCACTTAAAAGGAGGGATCAATTTTTTACATTGTTAAACATGTATATATAAAACAATAAAGAATTTGAATTTGAATTTGAATTTGAATATCCCTTAATTTTTAATTTTAAATATTTATAGAACTTACACTTTTTTTTTTAAACTTTGTCTTTTTTGACGTGAATCTCTGAGGAAAACTACTAAAACCCAACAGTTACCACCACCTCGAAAAATTCGATTTGAGTTGATGTATGTGGAATTTTATAAAACTAGTTAATTTTATACATGACAGGAAGACTTATCTGGTCAAGATTTATAAAATTTTTACCTGTGTTTTTGTAAATTAAAATTTAGAAAAAATCCTTATGAAAAATTACAATGAGATGGAAAAAAACCTTTTTTAATATATTTCATTGGAACACTAGAACTACTCTAGAGATTGTATATAACAGAAAATATACAGCAATAAGAAGAAATGAGTTGAAATAATAAGTTTGGAATATGGATTACTTATTATATTGAAATACGATATACTAACACATTACAAATTGTAAAAAAACGCGTCTTGATTTATTTATTATCAAGGTGCCACAAACAAAATACTGTGAAAATAAGAGAACTGTCTGCAATAAACAGTACCTGTCTGTTGACAGTGCAGTCGGACTCGCTATTTCTTAAGGAGATGTAGATATGGCGCCCGAACCCTAGCTATAAAATTCAATACCACATTATATCCTAAGCAGCCGGTATATCTGTGCACGTAATTTAGGACACAGTTTCACTAATCCCCTGAAGTTATAGAACTTAGCAACTTTAACGCCATATTGAATCCCTCCGGTCACGTGCCACTGTGTGGAAAGATTTGTATTTGAGTTTCCGATGGCGATTAATCTATCCCAATTTATTAAGTTGCCTACACGTCTTCCAGACGTGGATGACCATATACTCTTTATTTATTTAGTCATGTGCCCATTCATTTGCCCTCATTGCAAAAAAATAAATAGCTTTGGAACATAGTTCCTTATTTATAAAAAAAAATATATATATTAAAATATACATTCTTTTGAGATTTAACACTATTGACAAAAAATACTCCATCTATAAATTCATGTTAAAGTTTTAAAATAAAATATTGAATATACTGAGGTGAGTATTCTACTTGATTTATACAGTCTTAACATTCAAATTTTATGTATGAGAATCTTGTCGGCAAAATATTTATGGCAGATTTCGTCGTAACAATCGTCATGAAAATCCTAAGCTTCTAAATAGTAATGTTCCATAACGCTGTTATACGTTCTTTTAACATTATAATAATTCAATATATTTTTTCTTGGCACCGAATTCCGATTGCTTGTAACAATGTTTTTCTTTAGTTTATGATCTAAGGAGGATACGCAATAGTCTAATAACATCTTTGACATATTGACGTTTTTAATTTATACTTTTATAGATTTTATTGTCGTTTTTCTCGTAATAGAGTAAAAATAGAAATGTATATACGAATAGTTTGGAACAAAAAAACTTAATAGACCACATTTGTAAAAAGCTTATCATTCCACATTGATTTAATATCTAAAAATTACATTGGCATACAAAGGCGTTCAAAAATTAAAGAACGGTATAAAAAGCTTTCTTAGAAATTTGTGCTTAAACCTGACAGCTGGGACACTTTTTTATAAGATTATGTAATATAACTAATAAAAATAGCTTGAATGTTTTAAAACGAAGAGGAATTTGTTATTACTTTATCTAAAATTCTTATTTAATTAAATGTTAACTAATTCTTTTTTTTATAATCTAACTGATAGTTTTTAAAAATATCTGTACATTTTTAAAAATGAAAGTAAGTGCAGACTTACTGAACTATTTAAAGTTCTACAGCTAGTACAGCTATCAGTAAATTAAAATTTCCAGGATTTGTATGTCATTGTATTGTATTGTACAAAATTTTTTATAATATAATTACATCTCATACTCTGTAGATTTATAAGATTTTACTTACAACCTACTCTTTATTCTTTAATACCATGAGCTAGGTAGCTTTTAAAGTTATAGGAATTTTATTTCGATATATCTTTCATAATTTATACAAGAATGTAGTAGAAAAAAATCCTAATTCCACTTACAATTAATCAATAAATATAGAGAAACAATGTAGAAATATAATAAAAATACTAAAAAAAACCGGTAAGTTTTGTTGTTGGTTAATGTTATTAGTCTTTGGGACAAATCGTTTTGTTACCGTAAGAAGTTTTTTTTTTTACAACATTCACACTATTTATTTTTATTTATTTAAAATTACTTTGATATATATTTTAAAATATGTACAATTATTCTCATAAACTTCAGGATAGTAAAATAAAACGAATTATATCCATAAATTACAAAAGAGTACAACTCGTAACTATTTATAGAGAATAATATAGGGACAACGATATTTACATCAGTTTTGTATTAGTTCATAACAATTGTATGTCTATGGCTATCATACAAACATAATATCACTTTCAAAGTAAATGACAAGGGACCAGCGGTTTGCTAAGAACTTCATTAACAAAGAAATCATTTACCAACCACAAAATGAAAGCTATTTTTTTAATTAAATTTAGTTTTAGATTTTTAAGTTTTTTTTAATTTAAATTATAAATAGTTTCAAAAAAATGTTTGAGTATTGTGTTTAGTCGCTTATTGTATGGTAAGAACAAAATTTAGTTCTTTCCAAAAAAACCTGTTCACCTCCATTAAAAACGTTGAAAAAAAAAGATGGTATCCTAAATTAAATCTTAAGGTTTATCAATTAAAACTATTGATATATTAAAATATGTATATTGGTAGATTAATACTATATCCCAAATACCTACTTAATAAGCTGACTGTAAATCTTGACACCAGGTAGTTACTGTCTTAAGAACATCAAATGAATCACTCGAAGTTATTTATGCTTGCAGGGTTATCTCTTAATTAAAGATAGAATATAATATGAATAGGCCTCAATAACACAAATTTAGCATTTTGAATATATTTGTTTTAATAAAAGATGCTATGTGACCGCTTTTATTTGATATGGTTGATTGTTATCACTTGTATCGATATGTAATTTGTACGTTTAAAACAATAGCTACATAATACTATAATATGTATTATTGCTTTTAGCTTAAGAGGTTTTATTTCATTTCAATCATATATTTTATAGATTTCAACTACACATTAGAAATTCAGATCAACATAAAATCTAGATCCAATCCAATCCAGATCCAATTAATGACAACCACTTCACAAGACAAATATAATTACAAATCGATACATTAACGCTCGCATGATGGAACTTTGACTCTAACATTCCTCACGCAATTTACAGAAACTCAATTGATCTACAAATTTAAGAATTTGAACTGGAATAAAACAATATAATACTTAAAAAATAGTATTAGTAAAGAGAGCACAACACTTCTGTGATGGTGAACACCTAACAAGCTCTGGATTGTCAAGCATGCCGTGTTCAACAACCACCTTTTTTTTTTTTTTTTTTTTTTTTTATCGTTGGATAAATGCGTTACGCATCATCCCTGCGGCCAGGAAGGTGATGACCGACGGGGTATGTGGGAGTGGGACTACCCAGCAACAACCACCACCTGCCCGTACCTCGCCAGCGTTGTACACGTCACATCAAGCCACCCACAGTTGAGTGTCAACCGGGATTACTACCCTACTACCATATGTGAAAGGTATTACTGGCAGAATTGGCAACATCTTAAAAAAGTTCCCTATAAGAACTATCTACAAACCTAAAAGGAAAGTGAGCTAATTCTTAAGACCGATTAACAGTAATATTTCTTTACAATATGCTGGAGTATATAAACTTGACTGCGATTGTGGTTTATATAAAGTTCAAACAAAGAGGAGCATCGGTAAAACAGTTAGGGAACACAACTCAGATATTAAGCATTGCAGTAAACATAATATAGAAAAGTCCAATCATTCAATTCTTATATGATTTGATGAACCTAAACTCCTTGTGAAAATAGTTTTATTTCAATACTTTAATAATATGACCTAGAATCTTGTCTAAGTTACCTAACTTATAATTTGTCTAATTACCTAATTATTAGCGAAAATGTGGTGAAATGGTTTTGGCATTTTTCAATGAAACAAACCTTAAATTATTTATAAAACCGCTTAAATAAGTAGTAGTCTAGCAAAGGAATCAATTTACTTCAATTATTTAAAAAGATATTAATTAAATTTATTACTATTTTTAGATTTTTAAAGCACCATATTAGTTTAACTCCTTATATCATTTTACACTGAACATAAATCTCGAAAATAATTTGGCTCTCAACAAGTTACAATGTAATCGTTTCAAATATTTTAAACACAGTGTATGTAGCTGAAATTAATGTTATAATCTAGATTATTATAGAGGTTATATTAGCAATATTTAACTCTGAATATTTATTAAATGAAATAATTTCTAAATATTCTATATAATATAACCTGTGGTAGTTAGTATATTATATTATATGTCTAATTTTTCTGTTTGAATATATTAACCACATAATTCCAAACTCCAAACATCGTAGTGATTAAAAGAATATTATTTTGTTAAGCCTTATCATATGGAAAAGAATGAATATTATTTTCAATTTCTTGATGTGTGTTTATCACAGACCTTAATTATCTAAGAGGGTCCTTCGATACTTAATTATTTTATGCTTTTATGCTTTAAAAATGTTATTTACCCTAAAATACATTCTAAAGTCTAAACCATAAATAACGGACTGAAGTAGGTAGACAGCATAAAGAATTGTACTGCTTGAGAATTGACCTACTTCCGGTTCAGCAAACATAGCCATTAACAGTCAACAAGCTGTATAATGTAAATGATTCAGCGTCATCATGATTAAAGCGACTGCGTCATATTTATTACAAAGAAACAAAGAGGGTGACTCATAATCTGTTTGAAATATAATTTCATAACAAATTAAGATTACTTTATTTAACACCAATTACAAAATAATTGACTTCACAGATAAAACAGAAAACAAATAATACCAAATCGTAAACAAAATGATGAGAAAAAGTAAAAGTAAAACTTGTAATCATTTATAATTTAATTTTATCAACGCTTATAAAAAAAATGAATTTAGGATTTTAATTTATACAAATATAGAATGAAAAATAAACCGAAAACATTATTAATAGTTACAAATTTAACAAACGGTTTGCTTTATTTATTACTAGCTATGCCTGCGACTTCGTATTTGTAGATTTCGATTTTGAAGAAAAATAAACTCTTGGTACTTACCAAAGTATGTAAAAATTAAAAACCTTCAAACTGGTAAGTAGCAATGGTACGCCAATAAGAGATCATTAACTTCTTTATTTGTTAACCGATTGTTAAAAAAAAACAAAATCCCTGACTATATATTCTCGAAACTACATCCAAATCTATTAATCCGTTTCTGAGATTAGTGTGCCAGACATACAGACAAACAGACAAACTCTTGCCCTTATTAAGGCTGCCTATGATGTTTTTTTTTTAATTTTTCCATGTACAGAAATGGATCATTGACATTTTTATTATATGTAGTATTCGGTCATATTTTCCGGTTAGTGAAGCATGTTCATTGTAAATTTACTACGGTTGTACTTAAAGTATATTAATGTTAAAAAAAATTGTGGTAAGTGTGGAGTAAAAGCTTTTCTAATAAGACATGAATACGGAGGACGTAGAATAGTGGCAATTTTTTAAAATTTAATTTAACTTACCAAAACAATAGTTTATTGTGTATTCTACTTACAACTCTTAACCTATCAAAAATATAAAAAAAAAATAATAATAAATATACACATAATATAAAAAACATTTTGGTAATCAAGTTAAAATTTTTAATTATATTTTTTTTCTAATTAAATGTTACCATTTAGACATAAATAAATTACGAAGTTGACACAATAGAGTTCACCCCACTCCCCCAGTGACGGTGTTATAGTTAGTAGAGCTAACAGCATAGACAAAAAAGAGTTTCCGAGATAAATTTAAAAAAGTGAGAAACTGTAAGAAGAGGAATACTGAGGATAGTGTTTTCACGGTTCGTAGATGATCTTTGTCTTAATATTACATAATTTTACACCTGGTCAGATTCTCTGATACTGAGCCGTTTTCCTCATAGTGATGCAGTCGTTTAAAATGTAATAATCGGTTTTCAAACCACAACTAATGGTTCCTAACTAATCCTGGGGCTTAAAATACTGATTTTTGTACATTTTGAGGATTTTTTATGACTACAAAATATTTTTCGTCATAATTAAATCCATTTTTTTTTTCGTTTTTGTTTCTACGTAACCAAAAAGAAACGTTAAAGTAGGAAGTCATGATCATTACATATTCATTATTTAATAAAACAAAATCAATTCTCAATCTCGTATAATTCCCAAACTGCCACACACGCTAAACTAAATTTACTTAACTTGTCAGACCAAAGTAATAGCATGATCGCAAATATTCATTAATCCCTAACTAACTTATTAGCCTGTAGGTATCTACAGATTTATAGTAGTTTCGTCGAAATCGTAAATCGTTCCACATTATTGTTTTAATAGCTTGACCGTCGAGTGATAAATAGTTAAATTTCGGCTTCCACCTAATAGACATTTAAGAAAATAAAAAAAATAATAATAATTTTGCGGTATTTTATTTCGTTCGCAGTGCAATGTTGCGTAGTTCATGTGGTCCTATAAATGAATACATAATGACATGAGGGACAAAATATTTTTTTATAATTTTATACTCTTCAGTTAAATAGGATTGGCAATATACGTGATTGAAGTACATTCAGTAATATGGCCTTACGTTTCGAATTTGTCGGTTCTTAAGAATATCAATCAAAAATTCTTAAGAATCACCTTCTGGTACTAAAAATTTTAATACATTTTTGTACACGCCTAATAACATCACTCTGTATGTATATTCATGTATAATAAGTACAGCAAACTATTTTCATCTAACTTCTCCTACTATCTAGTGAAGCAACCGCAAATACTAATTCCACTGTAACATTCTAATTTACTAGAAATACGATTGTTGTGCTGACATTCTAGTTTAGAAAAATAAAATATTTTTTTAGGAAAAACTACTAAGGATTGTTAATACTATAAGATATATTTTAAATTACAAAAATATTCATTTTACACTATTTCTTATTGCTCTCCCTATAAAAATGGTATCAATTATTTAGTTCATTACATTAATCTTTTTCATCATTTCAACAAAAAGAATCTTAGGTCTGACTATATCTCTCTTTTCTTATAGCTCAGGATTTTACACATCCATACTTGTAATCCATAATATATATTAAGTCATTAGTTATATCCCTTTCTTCTTGTAAGGAATATAACATAAGAAATTTTCTATGCCGTCTCCTTCGGCTGAATTTAGTTTGATTTTCCCATGTCACACTAAGGACTCGACATGACTATTGTTTTATATTATCAAATAGACAGACAGAAAAAAATAATAAAATGACACTTTATTTCATGTAAGTGTATCAAAAATCTTTTTATATACTCATTACAAGTCACTCACTATAAATCTATTTTATGTTAATATTACTTATAAATAATAATTATTTATAAGTAATGCATATATAACATTAAAATAATTACAGCATGTTATGTTGAAAATTTGACAATTAAGTAATTCAATTTCAACAATATTTAAAAAATAGTTTATACAATTTAAACTCTAAGAAAAGCAGAGATTTCCACATTATATACTATAAAGCAACATTATATTTACATTTTATTCTAATTTTGCGACTCCAGCGTCTTATACTGAATAATACGTGTCAGGCTAAACAAATTTCATCAGCGGAGAAACAGCTGACAGTGGGTATAGTAATATAAAAATTATATACTTACCTAGTTACTACAATCTCAAACTATTTCGCGTGATTAAAATTTTAGCTGCCTACAATTTATTTAATAATTAAAACCTATTAAATAAAGTTATCATATTTTTTCCATCTCATTACTTAGTTATAAAAAAAAATACTACATATATATTTAGATAAAAATTGCATCTTCAAAACCTACGTTAACATAAATTTATCAAATAAGAGAACACATTAAAGTTATTTGATAATAACAGTGCTAATAAGATACCTAAAGCACAGTAATAAATAGCAAATTGAATCTCTAAAACTGACATCATTATATATTTTTTAAGTAAATATTTATATTTTGTAATCAAACTTTATTCAATGTAATAGGCGAGGAAATTTGGGATGTAACAAAAGTCACCAAGACCAAATGCTGGCAGTTTTTTTGACATGTAATATATATATTTTTACATATATTGCCCATGATCTAGCTATCGAGAGGTGTTATATAGATAAATAATATATCAATATTTTCTATGATTTTTCAGCTATTTAAAAAAAAATAAAAAAAATGATTCCATAAAAGCCAATTTACCGTTTAAGTCCATCCCATTTTCAATGAACCTATTTTCACATGTGTATTTACTTTAAACTCAAGCTCGTTTAAACTTCCAAGATGTGCTCTTTATCATCAAATGCTTGTATTTACATTCTTTTAAATGTGATTATTCCACTGACTCCTCTGGCTCCTTAGAATTTAACATGTATTTTTTAGATTAACACTAAAGATTTTATAATTGGTAAAATTTAAAACTCCTAAAAATCAGCAAAACAAATAGAAATAATTAAATTCAGGGCCTTAAGAAACGTGTAATCATCTCTTTTGTCGTTTCTGTCTGTATGTTTAGTAAATTATTATATAAGTATTATTAAAATATTGTATAAATATAAAATGTTTAAAAGCTTAAGGTAATTCACAATAATACTTTCACATTTTTGTTACTATGTAGTACCTTTTTATTTATAAATTCAACATTACTTACTACTTAATACCATAATTTTATCTACATAAGATCTCATTAAATGGAAATTATTATACACTTTTTAATGTATTTTATATAATTAGGGGAAAAAATAGTAACAAAAAATAGTTACAGAAACTGAATAATCCAAATGAAGATTTTTTTTCATAGCACAATATAGAAATACGTTTTTAAGTCATAAACTGATCTTTGCTATTCATCAAATACGTAAAAGACAAATCATTTTACATCACAAAAAATATAAAACTGTCTGCTGCCTGTCATTTAAGAAGTGACTTGCTTATATAAAGCAGCATTTGTCTTTGATCTAAATATAATAAGGACTTCAAATAAATAATTAATTCCTAAGGAGCAACCACAGAAAATCGTAATTAACATTTTTACGAAAACAACTCAGACAGATATTAGTAATGTAATGTGTCTTTCATTTTATACTATGTTAATAATTGTAACTTAATATGTTAGATATTCTTTTAACTGCTTATTTATATTCATATACATTGTTGATTTTATAAGAAAGAATTAAGTACTTGTACTCTCTTGTTTGTGAACATTATTAATTATTCATAGATCCCAATAACTTAAACGATTTTTGTTATTATAACGAATGAGTGAATATATTTGACGTCTTATCTGCCTTTAAGTTGACAACAATTTAAGTAAATCTTAAATATGATTATTGGATAAGATCTTCGTTTTTTTTTTTTTTTTTTTTATATGATCTAGGGCAATGCTTGACTACATTCCACCTGATGGTAAGTGGAATGTAGTCTTAGGTGGTAAGGCACATTACCCTAGCAACCTATTCACTCTTCGCTTGAAGACACCCACATTGTATTCGGTCGGAAATACCGACGCATGCAAGCTGTTCCAATCCTTTACTGTACGCAGTAAAAATGAGGAAGCAAAGTGCTTCGTTCGGACAGGTGGAATGTCCACAACAAAAGGTTGGATACCTGCCGTGCGTCGGGACGTCCGGTGATGGAAGGGGGACGGGGGAATTAAATTGTGTAATTCCTGCGCACACTCACCAAAATGTATCCTATAGAATACTGAGAGGCTAGCAATTCTACGCCTGTGCTCAAGGCTTTGGAGGTTGGCTCCGACCAATTCGGGATCGTCTATAAGCCTCTTTGCTCGCCTCTCAATTGAGTCCAGAACCGCAAGATGAGACTTTGCGGCACCAGCAAATATGTGACCACAGTACTCTACACACGACCGGATCTGTGCTTTGTATAAAACAAGAAGCTGTCCCGGTGTAAAGTACTGCCGAACCTTCGCCAGAACGGCAAGCTGCTGCTGCTGCTGCTCTTGCTCTGGACTCAATGAACCGACCAAAGTTGAGGTTCGAGGAAATCTCTAAGCTGAACTGAAGCCGGTCACTGTATTCCAAGGATACATTCTGGAAAGTAGGAGCCAAGGTGAAAGGGCTCCTTTTGGCGGTGAATAGACACGTCTGCGTTTTGGTGGCGTTGAACTTGACAAGATTGGCATTGCTCCATGCGGAGACTGCCTGAAGTTTGTCATTCAAACGTTGCACCATGGCTTCTCTTTCAGACTGTACTTGATCTCGACTAGCCCGAGTACTCGGCAGATATCTTTCTACAACTGTGCTGTCATCTGCATACCCATAGATACCGGGCTTCAACAGATCATTAATGTGCAGCAGAAACAGAGTTGCAGAAAGAACGGACCCCTGAGGCACTCCGGCATTTATTGTCAAGGGTTCCGAGGAACACCCGTCGACAACTACTCGGAGAGATCTGTGGCTCAGAAAGTCCGTTACCCAGCCGATCAGACCAGGAGATATACCATACGCTGAAAGCTTGCTTATAAGGCTCGCATGCCAGACCCTGTCAAATGCCCTCGAGACGTCCAGAGAGACGACGACCGCTTCTCCGTTCTTCTCGATGGCCTCGCCTAAAATGTGAGTAGCATACACTAGGAGGTCCCCAGTAGACCTATTACGGCGAAACCCGTACTGTGGGTCACTGAGGAGATCGTTACCTTCTAGGTATGCTAGTAGGCGGGAGTTCAATACACGCTCCATAATCTTGCAGAGTATGGAGGTGATTGAAATCGGTCTGTAATTGACAGGGTCGGCACGGCTGCCTTTTTTGGGCACGGGTTGCACATTAGCAAGCTTCCAGGATTTCGGCACTATTCCAGTCATGACAGAGAGACGATACAGACGTGTCAGTACAGGAGACAACTCAGCTGCGCATGTCTTGAGCAGAATGGCTGGTATACTATCAGGACCACTGGCTTTATTCACATCTAAACGACACAATGTTCTACAAACTTCTTTGTTAGTGATGCGGATTTCAGGCATCGAAATACCGCAGTGAGGAAGATGTGCTGGAGAAGCATTGCCAGTGTCTAGATGCGAATTATCAGCAAACAGAGAAGCAAGTACGTTCGCTTTCTCTGTTGCTGTGTGGGCCAGGGATCCATCCGGCTTCAGCAGAGCAGGCAGTGAGGGTTGGCAGAAATTCGACTCGATCGCTTTCGCAAGAGACCAGAAAGCTCGACTACCAGTTGGTCGGACAGAGAGCTTTTCGCCATTCTTAGCGATTCGATCGAGACGAGCCTTCCGCAATGCCTTTTTGTAGGACTTGGCAGCTTGGTTAAAGGCTCTCTTCTTCGAACTTACATCCGGAGTTTTGCGGCTTCGAGCATCAGCCCAAATGAGATATGCCGAATGTTTTCGGTCTTGAGCATGACCACATTCGGCATTAAACCATGGGCAAGCTTTGCCACCGATGGGTACGTCAGCAAAAGGAATAAAATACTCCATTGCCTGATGCACCACATCGGTTATAGCATCCGCGCAACTCGACGGATCCAAAGAAGAGAAGCAGACCTGCCGCCAAGGATAAGACGCAAAAAAATGCCGCATCTCATCCCAATCTGCTGCCTTGTATTTCCATACTCGCCTAACACCATGAGGTTCGAAAGCTGGTGGGGAATATGTAAACACAGATTTCACCAGACAGTGATCGGAGGTTCCCAAGGGAGAGGTTACCTCTACACGATACCTGTCCGGATCAGTTGTCAGCAGAAGGTCCAGGTAATTGGCTGTATGGCCTACCACATCTGGTACCCTTGTCGCTTGCTTCACCAGCTGAAAGAGGTCCAAGGACAACGCAAAGTTCCGCGCTTCTCTTCCAGCATGGTCGGTTTTCTGGTACGGGAACAGCCAGTCCTGATGTCAGGCATTAAAATCCCCCAGAAAGACGAGCTGCGCTGAAGGGAACTGATGCAGAGCCATATCAGCAGCCTCACCGAGATACTCGAATAATCTAGTTGTCTCCTGGTCACCGCTGTGCGAACGGTAAACACAGGAATACAGGATTTTTTCGTTACCTGTGTCTACTAAAACCCATAAAGAAGAAAAAGTGGGGTCTTCAAGGTGACGGAGACGCTGGATACAGAGGTCGTTCCGCGCATACACGCAGACTCCGGCACGTGAGCGAAAGTTGTGCTCTAACGTGTATCCGGGATAATCCAGGTGCGCAGCGCTTGAGGGACATTGTATCTGCGTCTCCATCAAAAAAAAACAGGTGCGGTTATTCTGTCTCCAGGTGGTGATGGACAGGTAAGATATTAGAGTGCAAACCCCTAATATTACTGAGGTGCACTTTAAATGAGGAGGAGAGCAACCGCTGTACAAACTTTTTCCGTTTTTGGTTTTTCTTCATGATAAAAATAAATAAAAGTGAATAGGGATGGGAAATGGCAGTTGAACGAGGCGGTATACGTATCAAACCCGACTTCGAATTGGTGATGTCTTGCCGCTGGGAGGCTAGCCTGGAGACTGCGGGGACGCCCGAACCCCCCCAGGGATCGCCATCGGGCCTCCTCGCCTGGTCGCCAACCAGCACGATGGAGCCACCCTGGGATTTTTCGCAGCAGGCGGGGCAGCCTTTCGTGGGTGGCTAACCCACTAATTGGGCCCCCAACTATCTGCGGGCGGCCAGCGGAAAGCCTTCGCTTCGGATCCCGTTACCCTCCTCGACTATACACCCGACAAAACAAACACCAACTCGACGTCAACCGGTTCGCCAACGTACCGCAGCTGTTCAGACCCATTTCCCATAAACGGCTTCATCGAGCAACGTGCCGGAACACGACTAGGTCGCTTTGCGGCACGACTTTGCCCGATGGGTGGTAACTTTGCCGGCGACCCGATGTTATGGTCTACCACCAAGAAAGATTATGGTCTACCACCAAGAAAAAATTCATTAATTAATAGCAAAACAAAATATATAATAATGTTTGGGATAATTATTTTTGCTATCGTATGTAAATATACACTACTGAAAATTTTAAAAAAATAGCAGAAAACTATAAAACCAGAAACTGTATTAGTATTAAAATACCAGTAGTTTATATTATTGTCCAACAAAATAACTTATTTAGATTATGACGTAGTAATTCAGACTTTAATTATCTAAGTGCCTCCGCAAATAAATTAACGAGTTAATTGGCCCAATACGGTAAATATTGTTAGTACTTGCTCGTTTAGTCTAAAAATTAAATTTATTAGGCTAATAATTTCGAGAAGTTTTTACTGTAATTACTTAACTTTTCAAAAAGTTTCAAATGTCAGTATAAATTATTACGATTTCGTCACCATTGTTAAGAGTAAGTCAAAGGTGTAATAAAGCTGGAAGTTATAATAATTTTGAATAATAATGTTTGTGTGTGTTTTTTATAAAAACATATCTCCTTCTCAGAAGTAAATTATACAAATATATAGTAAGAATTAGTTTTTGAAGTTACCAAGTTTTAGAACACACTGTATTGTTTACGTATTTATCATTAAAAACATATTTATCTTCTTAGCCCAAAACATTTCCAATTAAATTAAATTTCTGTCCATAATTTTAAAAATACGTAAATTGTCTTTGATTAAAATAAATTTGATTAACATTAATTCTTATATCGATTATAGTATTTTTCAGTTTAAGCTGAAACCTTTAATTCTTTTACTATTTTAAGTTTCGTATTAACCACGAAAGCTCCCGAAACTTAATTGCAAAATAATAACTTATCTCTACCATTAGAATTTATTATTCATATCCAAAGATCCAAAGCAGTTTTCAACATACCAGTGAGAATGGCTTTGAAATCCGTTAAGTACTTTAGAACAACCCAGCATACAAATAAAAGGTATACAAAGTGCCCGAAGTAAATCCCGGTACGCGCAGCGAGTTGCGGTCGGGTGGAAAATGTAGTTTCGTCTTCAGAGATCTCATACAGATCTTTGTCACTTATCGTTGTAATCGGTTGTTACAAATTTCCTAACATGTTAGACGAAATATTTATATTTAAAGTTTTATTTAAATAGTCAAAGTAGTTTTGTGTACATCATCTTCGCATATTCTCCAAGAACAGCTAAAAAGCTGCAAAAAGGACTGATATAACCTATTCTTATTTAAAACGACTGTTTACAGACATGTAATAATTCGATTAAAAGTTTGCGATGAAAAGGTTATCAAACATCATATTCAATAGTTCACATAATACTTTCAAATACATTTTTAAGGTTGAAAGTCGTTGTCAAAGACTTAAGTCTGCAAAGAATATACAATAGGTAAGAAAACTTTAAAAGATCTATATTATTTTCTACACATCTTAACGTGATTGTTAAGATGTTAAGAAAAGAAGAAGAAGAGAATCGTTCTCTTCTCTTCGTTCACAATATAAGAGAAGCAATGAAAAATAAAAGTTATTTTGCTCTATGTTATGTAATCTTAATTTCAAGGGCAATAGATTTTGTAGGTAGGCATGCTAACACTCCAGTCTCTATGACAGTCCTCTGATTTCAGTAGCTCATGTCCTGAAAGTTATACTACGTTATTTATTTTGCTGTCAAAACAATAATACGAATGGATTCTTTAAGTTTCAGATGGTGTGGTTTAAAGTAAACAATTTATAGATTTTTTGTGACCTGGAACGGAATCGTGGAAAATAATCTGTTAGTTTGGTCATATATTTATTCTAATAGTTAATTCTATAAGAAATCGGTAGTAAGAACTATGATTCCTCAGAAAATAATATTTTACTTAGTTTTACGTCTATAAGTAGCATTTAATGAATTTTATACAGTAAAAGCGCACCTAATGAAATAAAAACCATAAATGAGTTTTCCTTCACAATATTTTCCAACGTGCTTAATAATATTCAAAATATTATGTACAATACCTACAACAAAACGCGATATATTTACTGCTTCCAAGAAAAATTTCGCCGAAATACTTCTTTAAGAGACGAAAGTAAGTTTATCTTGAGCCAAGTTTACCGCAACATTCTCTTCAACGAATTGCTATTAGAACTCTTTTACTGCAAATAATCACGACTGTCATAGTCGTTCTATTCTTTCAAACACTGCTCACAAAAACACTAAACTATTTACTATTTAAACTCTTTACTATCACTGTTACACTTTATTATACTAGTTCTGTTACATAACTTAGTCTCTCGACGACACACTGCCTTATCTTAGCTGGAAGATGATTTATATATTCACTACTTTAATCAAATTAGTATCCAATATTACAATTATTTATTTTGTCAATTAAACTTCTATACAAACATTACATGTTTTATTCATACCATCAACTGATATCTTTATTTTTTTATCAAAACCTACCCTCCAAATATAGGGAAGCTAACATTACAAACATGAATTGCCCATATTGCTTCCCTTAACTGTAAATTATATATATAGAGACATGATGTTTTACAGAAGATAAAAGACAATTATTATATGAGCTTAATGGCTTTAATTTATTGAATTTGGCTATTATCAATTAAAATCTCTTTTTGGTAAAAACAAATTGAGATAATATAAATATCATAAAGTGTCAAAAATTTATGTTCTATGAATATGATTTATAAACGAGAACGTAAATGTCTAGATAGGTTGGAAGAGCTGGGCCCTTATTCTCTATAAGCAAATAGTCGCGTTACGTACCGCGTTACGATAAATTCGTGAAATCTTCATGGGGTCGTATTGTCTATGCCATTGTCAAATCTAAAAACATGTTGTCGTGCGTTATGGGCTTGTTTTTAAATGTCAAAATAACATGTTGTGAAATCGCGCGTTTACAAAAAACGTGGTAAGTGTTGGCACGTTTCTATAAAAATAAATATATCGGTATTTAATTTTAAAAAGTATTATAAAGTTAAAAAATAACTTATATTCTTTATTATAATTATAATTTACATTCTTAACAATTATTTTTAATTTAATAAATACGAGCATTACCAAAACATGTATGATGGTTCTTTTGTAACTTTATCGTTATGTAATGTATTAAAACGATCATTTAAAATGCCATTGAAAAAAGAGTTTATTTATTACCTAATTATAAATTGCAATTAAAAATACAATAAACAAGACAAAACACTCAAAACTTGTTGCTTAAAATTTTTTCCTATTTTCGTTCTAAAACTAATCGGTAATTTTGAATAATTTTAAGATTATTTTTTGGTTTCAAACCTACAAAAATTCTAATAACATTATAAAATAAGACTTATGGTAGCTTAAAAATAAGTTTAAGGTAACGCTTTATTTAAAATAAACCTACTAAAAACCAATATTAAAAACAAATAATAAAAATCTTTTTAAAACCGGTTCCTTCGAATAAAAACCGATGTTAGAGTCATTGACGTACCCGTAATGTGAAATCAAAAACTGCACATAGATAACTCACCGTGTGGCGTGCAAAATACAATTTGTCAATTCCATATCGTGGCGCGTTAAAGTTTAGAACGCGTTATGATGTATATAAATTGACATAAATACTTGTAATGTCATCAATGTCAATGTTATGTCATTGTAATGTCTACCACATTACTTTCTTAGACAAATATCCTAAAATAAATAAATAAATAATAGAGAATAAAGTTTCAGATAGAATTTACATTTACAGAGAGTTTTTATATTATTTAGTGTAATAATTGTTGCATTACAAAGTCGGTGTTGAAGAAAACTAGAAGACGAAGATTTATATGTCATAGACGGGAATTTGAGAAACATTTTTTTAAAGTTACAAGTTTTGTGTGTTTGTGTTATTGATTGTGTTTAATTGTTGTAATTTCATAATAAACAAAATCTCTTTTTATGGGGTATTTTAAATTATCCCTATAACATAGAAACATAAATATAAAATAACGAAGAAACAATGACAGAGCTTTGGTAGTAGTCGCATTTATTAGAATAACAACATTTATAAAGAATATAGTTTATAATTATTGTAAATAATGTACGTTATTTCTTAACTTTAATAATACTTTGTTAATTTGTTAACTTAATAAATTTATTTTAATAGAAAAGTATCAAAACGTACTAACGTTACTATAAACGCGCAAGCTCAAAGCACGTTTTTTTGAATTTCGAAAACAAGACCATTACACACGACAACGTGTTTTAATATTTGACATTGGCATAGTGAACCGCGATTCCACGATTTTATCGTAACGCGGTGCGTAACTGGTCATAGCGAATACGTTATTGCATACAATTTTTAATTTCACATCTTGCCGCGTTTATGTATCGCGTTTAGGTTTACAGCGCGTTGTGACGTCACGCGTTATTCGTAAGAAATCTCGTGTATCATACAGAATAAGGGCCCTGTTTCAATTATCCTGGCTAGCTGAACAAAAACATCTGTGGATACCTATGATAGCATCGAGTATCCCAATTCCTTGAGTACTAAGTTCAAATTTCCGTTCTAAAGTCTCGAAAGCTGTACTTATTAACTTAATAGGAAATATATACTTTTTATAAGCAATTCACAACGCGTAAGTGTTCGTGGTATACCTACAGGTCAAGTCGACTCGGAAACTAATTCATTACCCCGGCAAATAAAGCCGGTCTAATATTTGTTTATTCGACAGTTCAATTGATTTATTAATTTGGAGTGCGAATTACACTGGTCACTAATCATTTCATTTCAGCGGTTACATTCGATCTGAATTATTCATTATGTTACAGCAAAAATATAATTTCCGATTTAAAAGTTATCCTTTATCGATTAGATAAGTATCGAAAATGATGTTGTTACTAACAGTAACGTATTTTGTTGATACTTGAGTTTGTATTTTAACAAAATTATTCTGTTCTGTTATGCCTCTTCTCTAAGTACCTAGTTAAATAAATATAAACTTATTTATAAAACTGCGCGTAATGAGTGTAGTAGTAATGAGTGTGTAACTATTTCATTTTACTACAAAATAAATAATGAAGATACATTTGTCTTTTATTATTAAAGTGAAGAAACATTTAAAAAATAATCATTTAAAAAAAAAACGAAAAACTTATTAAACTACAAAAACATAGGAGCGGCTTAAAGCAATTCACAATAGTATGACAAAAGACTACATGAGAGGTATACGTACTGACGAGTTTACGGGATCAAAGAGAAAACCATTTACATTCTAATCTAAATTTCAAAACTAACTTCTCTTGCACACACAAAAAAGGGTATTGTAGTTTATAACATAAGAGAAATTATGTGTACTCTTTGTAAATATCTTTTGAGTTACACAGTAAAACATTTGTAAAGCTTTTCAATTTTCCTACTATTATCACAACTAAACAATGTTTTATGCAAATGATGAGACAATTTATTGAGGTATTATTCATCTACCTTTTCAGAACAAACGTTTGTTTATAAGAAGAAAAATATTATACTTCACTTATTCTAATTTGTTATGACATACATAAAAATATAGCTATAGGGATCTTTTTGTAGCTTTAGTCGAGCATTTCACACAAGAATGAACAAAATAATATTTTTTTTAATTAGAACTTAGCTTAGAACTAAAGCTACATTTACAAAGAGTCAGTAAATCTTATAAATATAATAATAATGTTTATTAATGACAAAACACAAAATTGTCTTTTGATTGAACTTTAATGTGACTATACAAGCAAACAATTGGTTAGTTTGATTAATAGGTATGTAGTAAATATGTAAACATTTATGGTATGAAACTCTATGAGAAGATCAATTAAATAAATATACATCTATCCGACTATAATCTGTTTACGCCGCGAGTCCGCCATGTTTCCCGTTCAAGAATAGGAACATCGAATGGGTTTGAAACTAGTCTAATCACGTGATATAGCCGGGAAAATATTTATTTAATAACAATCATGGTTCACGAAAAATATTCAAACAATTATCAAATTAAATTTTAACAAAATATGGTTTTAGATCGGTGAAGTAAAATAAGTATATAAATTATTAATAGTTGGGTTATTACGCGTTAAAAACGATCCAATCTTATAAAGGATTTTCCAGATTATAACAAGATTTTACCTAAGATTATATCTATAGAACCTATGATAGTATGGAGTTCAATCCAAATCCTTTAGTAAAGCCTGGAAAACCAGTCGTGGTACGAAGTAGGAAGGCATTTCATATTTCGTTAATAATTATTGTTAAGAATTCATATCAAAATTAATTGCGTATAAACATAATAACAGCAAATCATACAAAGCACTTATTAGATTTACACTGTATTAAAATAATCAAAAAATACTTACACTTTATCTCTCCTTTATAACATCCTGTATAATCCTTTCGCTCCTATATATCTGTGTGAGCGTTTTGTTTTTTTGCATCCTAGTGAATCTCCTTGTCGGTTTGACCGTAAGTTTGTACTTCGTGACCCGGTATCTCACACCCATTGTTACTCTAGGTCTTTTAGATGTCTTTCCGTGAAATTGTGGAATGCTCTCCCACTTAAGGTGTGCAATAGTCCTTCTCTTCCTGTTTTTAAAAAACGGTTGAAAGAGCATTATTTATCATTCACATAATATTAGTATATGCCTTCGGGTTTGTAAGTTGTAGTGGATATTGATATATAATAATATATATTATCTATATATATACTATACTATTATTATTATTATTATATACTATTATAAGGGCCACGTCCAATTGTATTGTTTCACAGATTTTACTACACACTCTTCACTTTTATATACTTGTATTTAATCCTTCCTTGGTACTATCCAGCAGTGTCTGTCCCGAATATCGTCCTAACCGCAGTTTATATACCCTTCTTTATTAACTCCCTCTTCACATAAATAATAATCATAGTCAAATCATCTACTTTAAACGTACAAAAATAACAACTACTCGTAAATGAACAATTGTAAGTATCGGTAAACACGGTATTAAATACTGGATTTAACTATAGAGTCTTAATGTTCCCACTTTTGTAGCTTATTCAAGTATTTACTAATTAAGCAAATGTCCCTCCTCACATAAATAATAATCTTAGTTAAATAAACTACTTTAAGCATACGAAAATAACCATTACTTGAAATAACAATTCTAAATGTTACTATTTAAGTTAATAAAACAACGATTTAAATAATTACACCTTATTGGTTCTTCTTATTACAGTTAAATTAGTAATTCATTAATTTATATGGATCAATACAGGGACCATCAAAACATTGAAACGAATCAAAACATTACGGATTATTATAAAATAGTCGTTCAACAATAATGTAACCTTACACTATACTATTTTTGTTCTTTTTAGGTATTAGATATTTATATATTTTTTTAATATTGTCGCGGTCGGGGGCTGCGGTCTTAGAAGACCGGAGCGGCGTTACGCCGAGGTCGCTAGATTGGACCTTAGCTACCGCACCCTTCCGCTTTTGTAGGGCGAAACGAACCCTGTCCGCAGGAGTGACGTCAAGTCGGGTGACTAATGATCACTCCTAACGGGCGCCGGTGATTCGTCTCTCATGGATATAAGGGTCTCGACTCGAAGGGGTAATTAAAACGAGCATGTAAGGACACTCAATTAACCTAGTCACGAGTAGCTTTTTCGATCGGGCTCTTCTACGATCCTCCCGTACAATATTAGGGCTCTTCTACGATAATCCCTCACGACGCTAATATTCAGGGCTCTTCTACGATCCTCCCTGTTCTTCTTTCTTCAATGTTGCGGTCCGAGGCGAATGGAATACCTCATTCCCATACTAGCCGTTTATTAACCAGCCGGATTTACCGTAAAGAGAGCCGCTGAATAATAACGCGTTTTACGCGTATTTTTACTATGCCCCCGTGACTAAGTTTCATATAACTTTATTTGTTTTATATACACAGACATTACAATGCAATATTAAAAAAGGTTACAAAATTATCTTTACATACACATATAATGGTTAATGAAAACTATATAAATACAAAAGTTACAAAGAATGAAATAGTAAAAATATAAGAAATTCTATAC
Source organism: Napeogenes sylphis (assembly GCA_959347405.1). Classification (NCBI taxonomy): domain Eukaryota; kingdom Metazoa; phylum Arthropoda; class Insecta; order Lepidoptera; family Nymphalidae; genus Napeogenes; species Napeogenes sylphis. Next base: position 18,312,836 of record OY365788.1, on the reverse strand, counting down.
AATATAAATCGCTTTAAAGTCTTATTTCTTATAAACTATTATTCTTTCACATAAAGTGTAATACCATATTACGTTCGCCCCGTTATATACTATCTATTTAATTTACTTTTAACAAGTTTTACATAATTTTCTATTCATTCGGGGTATATTGAGAGCGAAAGAGATAGCCTTCGAATGCTATCTCTCTCTTTCTTAGTGTTGCACAAAAGAATGCTCTGTAGCGAGTGCGACAAACGCTTACTATTTAATGTTTCTAAGTGATTTTAAATTTCTAACAAGTTATATGAATTAATGATTAAAACAATGAAATATTAATAATATTAATGTCGAGAATTGTCGCCGACATCCTCCCCCTCGTGCGAAGCACCATTTCTCAGCTAGGCGACTCGATGTTGCGCTCCTACGAAGCCGTCGTCTCGTCCGGTGGCGTCCCGTTGCACGTCGTCTGGTGCGGGACCAACAGCACCACCTTGGAGCTAGGCCTCTTCAAGAGACCTCCGGCCGTGCGCACGTCAACCACGCGCGTGCGGCCGTCGGGTCCCGGGTAGATTTGCACGATCTCTCCGCGCGGCCAGGTATTCCGTGGCAGCGTAGAGTCGACGATGAGGACCACGTCCCCCCGCCGCAGGTCTGGAGCGTCTCTTCTACTGTCGAGTTTCCTCGGGATGAGCGTGGGCAGGTACTCCTTGACCCACCTCGCCCAAAAGCGGTCAGCCAGATGCTGCACCGCCTTCCAAGTGTGTCGCCTTATTTCACTGTCGTTGAAGGCCCCGACCCTCGGGGCCCCACACGACCTGCCTATTAGGAAATGATTAGGGGTGAGGGACTCTCCCTCTTCGGTCTCGACTAAGGGTCGAGAGTTTACAATGTGCTCTGCCTCTAATAGCAGTGTATGTAACGTTTCTTCCTTCGGCTGTTTCTCCTTAAGGGTTACCGCCAGGCCCGTCTTAATGGAGCCCACTAGCCGCTCCCATGCGCCTCCCATATTGGGCGCTCCTGGCGGTATAAATTTCCATCGCATGCCTATAACTTGCGCCTCTGCAGCCAGTTTCTCTTGCTCGCGCGTGTCCCAAGCATCTTGTAGCTCCTTATTCGCCTTCACGAAGTTAGTGCCGTTGTCGCTGAACATTATCTGCGGCGTTCCCCTGCGTGCGACCATACGTCGCAACGCGAGGATCATGGAGTCCGCCGTCAATGAGGTGACTAGCTCCAGATGAACTGCTCTGGTGGTTAAACAAGTGAATAGCGCCCCCCATCTCTTCTCGTTACGGCAGCCTACAGTGACGGTCATGGGTCCGAAGTAGTCCACCGCGGCGCAGGTGAACGGTGGTTCACCAAACTTCAGTCTCTCCTGTGGTAGGTCTCCTGTAGGCGGCGTCTTCGGGGTGCCCTTGCGCACCTTGCACCACTGACACTCGTGGGCCGTCGCTCGCACGGCCGATCGTAGTCCTAATATCCAGAACCGCTGCTTCAGTTCGTTCATGACCGTCGCGTGGTTCCCGTGGTTGAAGGTATCGTGATAGTGCTTGATGATCAACCTAGTGATCCTGTCCTTTGCATCCAACACTATGGGTTGCTTCAGGTCGCCGTCTATACCTCTCGCCGCGTTAATCCTTCCTCGGACCCTTAGTAGTCCGTCTCCTATGGTGAGATCCAGCCTTCTAAGCTTGCTAGTTCTGTCAAGTTGCCTTTTCTCCGATGTGTTCTTGATCTCGTTCTTGAAGCACTCTTGACTCCTTCGTAGCAGCAATTGTTCCGCCCTCAACAGGAGGTCGGGCCCTAAGGGCCGCGCGCACGCCCATTCGTCGGGCGTTGAAGACGAGGGCAACTTCACCCTTGCCTTCTTAGCGTATCTTCTCCAGGCTGGATCCTTTCTACGTGTGATTAACGTCTTCTCAGTCTTTCTTCGGCACAAGTCGATGAATTGCAGTACCCGCGCCGTTGTTCTCCATAGCCTCACCCACCTAGAGAACCTAGCAGGTTCTGGCGTGGACGAGTCGCTGGCGGTCGTCGCGGTCACTGTGTGCTTCACTTCTCTGTCTTCGACTGTAGGCTGCGACTTGAAGCTTCGGTGCTCGGGCCATTTCTCCTCGTTCATACTGAGGAACTCAGGCCCCGTGAACCATCTGTGGTCCTCCGCGAACTGTCTCGGTGCTCCCCGGGTCGCGTCGTCCGCCGGGTTCTGACTCGTCGGCACCCAACGCCACTCGTTTGGACGCGTCGTGTCTTCTATCTCTGCCAACCTGTGCGCCACGAACGGTTTGAACGTCCGGGGATCCGAACGTATCCACGATAATACTGTACTTGAGTCCGTCCAGTAAGTCTTCTTCTTCGGGGCGATGTCTAACTCTTCTATGGCCGACTGCGCCAGCCTCGTCCCTAGCAGCGCGGCCTGCAGCTCTAACCGCGGGATGGATATTGGCTTGAGCGGCGCCACGCGCGCCTTCCCAGTCAATAAATTTACCGTCCAACGGTCGCCTTGACGCTGCCTCCAGTAGACCGCGCACGCGTAGGCCGTCTCACTGGCATCTGTGAAGATGTGTAGCTCCCCTTCTTCTCGAGACGGCGCAAAGCACCTCGGTATCCTCAGGTCCTTTAACAACTCTACGTTCTGTAGATAAGATCGCCAAGCCTCTTCGCACCCGGGCGTTATCGCTTCATCCCAACCGATGCCGCTACGCCACAAGTCTTGAATCAACCTCTTTCCCTGTACGAGGACTGGAGACACGAGACCCAGGGGGTCGAATGTAGACATCACTGCACTCGTCACCTGCCTCTTCGTCGGCGTCATCTCCGCGTAGACTACGTCTTCGTCTAAGTTCCGAAAACAAGTTCTAAAACCCAAGTGGTCGTCCCGCGTGAACCAACGGAGACCCAGCGTCTTCTCTTCCTTCGACCCCAGTTCTACCTCCGAACTCGCCTCTCTCTCGTCGGAGATCGCCTGGAGTACCGCAGGTCGGTTTGAGGCCCATCCCCTCAACTCGAAGCCGGCCTTCTTGTGAACCTGGAACACTTCGCGGGCGACCTTCTTAGCTTCTTCTTCCGTGTAGAAGCTGTGCAGGTAGTCGTCCATGTAGTGGTTAGCCCTAATGGCCTCTGCGGCCGCGGGAAACTCCCCCTCGTGTTCAGCAGCATTTGAGTTCTTCACGTGGATGGCCACGCTGGGAGAGGAACAAACACCAAATGTCACTGAAGTCATGCGATAATGCTTGGGAGGCTTCTCTCGCTCATCTCCGCGCCACAAGAAGCGTAGACTGTCCCGGTCTTCAGGCCTCACTTTTATCTGCAGAAACATCTCCTTTATGTCGGCCACCACGGCCACTGGCCGCTGACGGAAACGTAACAGGACGCCGAACAATGGTTGAAGTAGATCTGGCCCAGGCAGTAGCATGTCGTTCAGGCTTTTACCCCCGAACTTAGCTGCGGCGTCGAACACTAGCCTCATCTTCTTCTTAGTCGGATGAGTCACGGCGAAATGAGGCAGATACCATCTCCTTGCAGACGTGGATTCCTGCTGAGCCTCCTCCGCGTAGCCGCTGTCCAACAGGTGCTGCACCTGTTCTCCGTACTCCTTCTTGAGTGCCGGGTCCTTATCTAACTTCTTCTCGATATTCCGCAGCCTGTTCTCAGCCGACTTTCTGTTATCGAGCGTTTCTTCGTTTTCGTTCTTCCACAGGAGCCCAGTCTCGAACCGGCCATCTTCCATTCTCCTTGTGGTTCTGAGGAGTTGCTCTAGCGCCTTACCTTCCGCATCGGTAGAGGGTCGGCGCGGTTGGACCCCGAGCGACTCGATCGCGAAGTGGTCCTTCATCAACTGCTCCAGTTCATCTTCTGAGGCAGCGGTGTGCGCGCACGTCATCACGTTCATTGGTCTCGACGCTCCGCCGTCGGAGCCGTGCAGCACCCACCCCAGCTGAGTCAATGATGCTACAGGTTGATTCCTTTTTCCTCTTCTTATGACCCGCGTTATGATGATGTGCCAGTTGTCTTGACCGATGAGCAATCGAGGCTTCTCCTCGTCGTATACTAAACGCTCTAACATGCGTTTAAGGTGCGTGCACTTCTTCAATCTTGTTTTATCTAACCTCTGAGGCGTGAGGTGTAGATCCTTTATCGTTCTCACTCCTTCGAGTGTCTGCCGCCGCGAGTGATGTACACCCTTCAGCTTGAGGTTGACGCGCATGGAATCTTCACTACCCAGGATCTTGCCTCCGACCGTCTCCAAACGTAGAGGCTCCTTCGGTCCCTTCAGGCCGATCTCATGTGCCACTGAAGCATCAAGTAAAGTCACTGTGGACCCTTCGTCCAATAACGCCAATATGGTAGCAGCCCCCTTCGGGCCGTACACCTCTACCGGTACCATCTTCAAGTACGCCCTCGGCGCGGTCAATGCGTTCACCGGTAGCACTACGTTGTTTGACTTTTCTTTTTCTTCTTGCTTCTGGCCTTCTTTCTTGTAGTAGTGAAGCAGGTTATGATGCGTCCTCTTGCAGTCCTTGCAAGGCGGCTTCTTACAATTTTCTTTTCTATGCTTGCCTTGCAGGCAATTAAAGCACCCTCCGTGCTTTATCACTATGTCCCATTTCTCTTTGACGGACGCCTGCAAGAACTTCTTACATCCCGCTAACGGGTGTTCCCCTTGACAGTGCGGACATGAGGGCTTCTTCTCAACACTAACATCGACCGCGGCGTGCGCGGCTTGTTGTCTGTACGTACCTTGTCTCCTTATCGTAGGTTCCAGAAGTGCGTACGGCCCGCACCGATCCGCCTCTCTATTGAGGAAGTCGGCCACTGTCACCAGGTCACTTTCTTCATGATCGGCGGCGTAATCGAACCACCGATACTTCAACACCGCAGGTAGCTTCTCCACTATTGTCTTCATTATCTCTGGAGACTGTAGATACTGCGGTTTTCTTAATCCTTTCACTGTAGCTACGACGTTGTTCACTTGACTCGCGAATATACAGACGTCGCGCGCATTCTCGCCGATCTTCGACAGCCCCTTCAGCTTGTCCATCTCGGCGAGCACTAACACATCCGGCCTCCCGAAGCGACGCCTCAAGGCGTCTATAACATCTTCGGGTGGACACTCCGAATACAAGAGGCTCTTCACTGCCTCCCTTGCTGTTCCCTTGATGGCCTTCCTAAGCCTGGCCATGTTCTGAGGGGGTGTAAACAGCCCTCCCGTGTCCTCATACACGGTCCTAAAAGCGATCCATTCGCCTATCGCGCCGTCGAACAGGGGCAGCTCCGTCATGTAACTCGGCGCCGCCGTCCCCGCCTTCGGCACCGCTTGTATGGCCCTGATGATCGCCTCAGCCAAATCTTTGTTCCCCGAGACCGATGAGTGCACTTCTGGTTTGACTACCGCCGGCGAAATAGCTTGGATACTCGGCGGCTCCTCTAGGCTCTTCCTAGGCACGTCGCCGGCCCCATGCCCCTTTCTGGGCACGACACTGGCAGCATCTTCCAACCATTGATGCACTTCCGCTTCTTTATCTTGAATCTCTTCGTCGTCCGAATCAGCCAACCGTGACAGGTCTAGGTTGGCCCTGGCCACAGCGGCCCGAGCCTGCGCCTCGCGGAGCTCTAGCTCCGCTAGTTCGGCGCGTGCCTCTAGCTGTTTCTTCTTAGAAGCGGTGCTTCTGACCGACGTCGTCGGCGCGTTCTTCGTGTTGTCGGGTTTCGCAATCACTTCTGTACTCGTAGTTTCGTAGCTCGTCGTGGTCGCTTCCGTCGTCAGCTCCGTGGATGGCTCCGTACTACTTTCCCGTCCCGGAGTACGGGGAGGGGTACGGGTGACTCCCGGCGTTACGGCCCGCACCGCGCTCGACGCGGGCGCTTCTGTAGTCGCGGTTGCTTCCTCTACCGACGGTCGTTCTACAGTTTCGGACCCCTTGTGGCTCCTCGTGACCGGCATGGTTGCTTCGAAACCACTTAATATACACCCTTAATGAATCTAAACCCTTTAGATCCGGCTCGAAGGACCAGATGTCGCGATCGGGGGGATTAGCCTCAGGGACTTCGTTCCTACCTGGTGTCCCATGACACCACAGTGTTTTTTTGAAGGCTTCACTTCTACCAATGTGAATTGTACTCATGCATATTTTTGTTACGTTTTTTTTTTGGTAATTATGAAGATTTTTAAAAAGTCAAGAATATTTTACTGATTCCTTCAATTAAACTAGAAATAATCTTTTTGACTTGTAATTAAATTAGGCACTAGTGTAATAATATTCCTTATAAATATTTATATATATAATAAATAAGTTCTTATAAATAAATAACAAGAACTATGTAACGATAGTGATAGTGTTGATACTATAGAAATAGGACTGATAAAGGTGTATACATTGAGCTAGTACTCGTATGATTCTTCCAACACGTCGATACAACGAGGCTTCTTACGTGACACCATATTATATCATAGTACCATAGTACAGTAAGATTTATAAAATTGTAATTATATTATTTAACTTTAATTAAAAAATATCCTTAACTTTTTTATTTTTTACCACAATTTTGAGTATTTTATTTTATTTTTTTACAATCTGATACATGTGGTAATTTTTTTTATTTTTCAGCATACGCTAACTACTAAGTTAATTTTATTATAACTAAAACTTACAGAACCGTTCATTCTTCCTGGGAAATAGTCGTACGATTTATTTTTCCCAAAATTGACTGACAGGTTTAACCGGGATTTGTTATTTGAAAGGCCAGCCTACCTCATTCTGGTGGATAAAAAAGGTTACTAAAATAAAAACTACCGCCAAGAATATTTTGTAATATTACCTCCTTTAGTACAGTTTTGATGTGTTTGTATAAATCTGGCTTGATATTGCTTAATTATAAGACAGTTTTTGAGAAACATGTTTTTTAAATGTTGTCCTCTAACTTTCAATACAAATTCAGTTTATTTGAAAACCATCTAAATTACAGTCAATGCTAAAAATACATTTGTTTTTTAATTCTAGTAAAAAAAATATTAACGGTAAAGTAAACATGGCCAGTTGTTATACTAAAGTTTGATAATAATTATTGAGAGTGAATCTTTATCATTTGAGAGAAATATACAAGGTAATTTGTAATTATTTGGTCTGGCCACCTCTTGCAGGAAGCCTCTCTGCATCAATTCCAACAACAATTTTTCTACGACTTTTTAAAAATCTTGATAAATAACACAAAAAAATATTTTGCTCCCTCTCTTACGTATTACTATGTATTTTGTAAGAAGTACTTAAAAAGAAGCATTTCCGGAAAACCATTCACATGTGCATTTCTTTTAATTGTGTATGTAATACACAATGGTATTTAATTTGTTTGAATTTTTCTCACCACAAAAAAATTATTATTACAAAAGCCATTTTTTTTCTGTAAATGCACGTATGAGTGGTTTTCCGGAAATGTCTTTACATTCTATTTTATCTATATCTATTCTATCTACGAAATCAAATGTGTGACCAAACCAACTTTTTAATTCTTTATTAAGCATAAAGCATAAACCGTCAATCATTAGAATTAGGTTCAAACCTTAAGCATAAAGCGTCAAACGTTAAAGGTCCAGCATAGATCACTTAGCATAAAGCGCTAATCATTAAGCGTCATGCATAAAACCTTAAACAGCAAGCATCTATTTATAAGCGTCAAACATTATAAGCATTAAGTTTCAAGCATAAAGCGTCAATCATTAAGCGTCAAGTATAAAGCATTAAGTGTAATGCATAATGCTTGAAGCTTAATGCTTTATCCAAAATACATAATGATTCATGCTTAATGCTATATGCATACTGCTTGATGTTTTATGTTTGACACTTAATGCTTAACGTTTAATGCTTGATGCTTAATTATTGACGCTTAATGCTTATCGCTTAATGATTGACGCTTAATGATTGACGCTTAATTATTGACGCTTAATGATTGACGCTTAATGATTGACGCTTAATACTTGATGCTTAATTATTGATGCTTAATTATTGACGCTTAATGATTGACGCTTAATGATTGACGCTTAATAATTAACGCTTTACACTTGATGCTTATTTATTGACGCTAAATGCTTAGCGCTTAATACTTGATGCTTTATTATTGACGCTTAATGCTTAACGCTTAATACTTGAAGATCAATTATTGACGCTTAATGCTTAACTTCCTATGCTTAACGCTTAATTATTGAGGCTTAATTATTGATTGATGCTTAACGCATAAAGCTTCAAGCTAAATTATTGATTCTTGACGCCTATTGATTGATGCTTGACGCCTAACGTTTAACGCTTTATGCTTAATGTTTGCTCAAAATACATTTAAAGTACATTCTTGAATATTAAGACATTTCTAATTTTTATGCAAAGCATTGTTGACTCAAGTTTAGAATGTCATAAAAGTCCACAATCTTTTAGAATGAGATCGAAACATAAATTAAAATAAAATTCTTAGGCAGGTAAGTATAGTAGCTATATTCAGTGCCCTCATCCAATTAGCTTAAGTTTTCTTAATACTTTCATGGACTTTAATAAAAAATTGTGTCGGTTCTATATTAGCCGAAGGGACTTCGTTCCTACCTGGTGTCCCATGACACCACAGTGTTTTTTTGAAGGCTTCACTTCTACCAATGTGAATTGTACTCATGCATATTTTTGTTACGTTTTTTTTTTGGTAATTATGAAGATTTTTAAAAAGTCAAGAATATTTTACTGATTCCTTCAATTAAACTAGAAATAATCTTTTTGACTTGTAATTAAATTAGGCACTAGTGTAATAATATTCCTTATAAATATTTATATATATCATAAATAAGTTCTTATAAATAAATAACAAGAACTATGTAACGATAGTGATAGTGTTGATACTATAGAAATACGACTGATAAAGGTGTATGTATACATTATCTACATATATATCTTATTAACTACAATAACTTTAACAATTTTACGTTATAATTTGTTTTTTTTTTATATAATTTTAAAATATCTACAAACATTTGTAGCCATTTTAAGCATCTTTTAAATTTTATGTAACTTTTGAATTAAAAATCAATCAATGTTAATCTATACTGTAAAGTTAAAAATATTGGTCAGGTTTTTGGAAAGAACCCCAAAAGATGTCACTTATTTAGTTCAATTAGTAGAACGAGGAATGGTTTCCTACAGGTCGCGGGTTCGAATCCTTGCTCGTGTCAATTTATTTTTCATTATATTTTTTAAAATCTAAATAAGCTTAAGAGGAATACTAACAATAATATATAATATATTTCAATTATAATTATCTAACAATAATCCTACTACTATTATAAAGGCGAAAGTTTGTAAGTATGGATGTATGGATGTTTGTTACTCTTTCACGTAAAAACTACTGAATGGATTTGAATGAAACTTTACCACATTATAGCTTATACATCAGAATAACACATAGGCTATAGCTTATATATCAGAATTACACATAGGCTACAATTTTTGAGGTTTTTAATGTGAGGTCGTAAAAAAAACACTGACTGAATCCTACAAGATAGATCAAAACAATTTACTACAGTATTGTACAACTTAAAAAGGTCTACAAAAAAGTCCGTGATGGTATATGTTTATCTCTTAGGAATAACCCACAATAACCATTTTTTACTTTGTACGAGAAATAATGGCTTATTTACGAAGCGATTTTAAGCAATACAGTATTAATCCTTATCCAATTAAGTATCTTAAATACATTGTGCATTTAATAAAGATCAATATGGCTTTTTACAGCATGTAAATTAAATAAATATTTTCGAAGATATCACAGATTTAAAATGCAGAGTCATAGCAATTTCGGCGATAAATACCGTTTCGGTGATAAATACCGGCAGCGGCGCCAGGCGAACGGGGCGTGGGGGGAGCGGGGTACGTGCGGTGAGGAAGAAGTGGGAAGAAGTCCACGCGAACGAAGTCGCGGGCAAAAGCTAGTATATAATATATTATTATGTGTTTTGTAAATATATTTAGTTTATAGTTCCCTTATTTTTTCTGATAAAAGCAGCAAAAATAAAGTTTCTTGTAAACCCTTCTATAAATGTCAAATGTCAAGAGAAGTAAATAAGAAAATTTAATGACTCTATGAACGTAATTGTTAATTTATTACTAAGTGTTAAAATGTTTAAGCACTTTATATAAATATAAATAAGCTTAACATGTTTGAAAATATCTACAAACATGTATAGACATGTTTATAGATATTTTCAAACATGTTTAAGCAGTATTTTTTTATATTCAAAGGTTTTAATACTAATGGTACACAGATTTTTATTCTTTTCTCTAAAAATAAAATGAAACTAGAAATAAATATTTGAAATATTATTTTTATAGTCGATTACACCAGGCAATGAACTATTATTTGGTAAAATTATGTCTAAACTAAATTAAAAATAAAAACGTTTGTAAGAGTGAAATAAAAAACCTATAATCATTTGAATTCGTAACTACTTTGCTTTATAAGAATTTAAGTATAAAAATAATGTAGTGGTTTTTCATAAATGTTGATAATTATATTCTTAATGAGTTGTTTGTTTTCTCAGATTGCCAGACGTAATTTAAAATTTCATTTCATCTATTAGCATCTCCTACGTGAATTAATTTGGTCTTGTATGCTCTTCTTCAGTTTAGAAACAGTGAAAATGAAAATAATAAAATAGTTTTTATATCACATGTTTTTAACGAAGTTTTGTGTTTAGAAATTGCTTGATAATTAATTTTTGCGTTAATATAATATGATTATTTAATATATTACTGGGAATTAATTGTTATTAACATTAGAGTAAAAATGTTATAAGTACCTATAAGAAACCGAAAGTTAATAAATTTGGGTAAGCTAATAGTCTTATTTTGATATTAAACCTGTAGTTATTATTACATTAACCATACAGTTACTAATATACCATACAGTTTTCATTAATGTAAAAATAATATACCAAAATCGCCTTTGACCGTATTAAGAACGATGAATCTATTTATCTAATTAATGTATTTTATGAGTGCCTTATATTTTCAGAAATTAAATTTCTCAAAAGTTAGACAATTAGAATTTGGAAAACCTAATAATATGATTAGATCATAAACGTCAAAATAGACTATACTGATTGTTAACCACACAGTTCTTCAAACATCGTTCTCATAGTTTAGTTGCAAATACTATATTTCTCAGTAGCAGTAGTAGTAATTATTTAAAGCCTTTTAAAAAAACCTGTCTGTAACCCATTGCTCTGTAGTAACATATGAGTATTTCCACTTATGTGATTACAGAGCAAGATGAATCAGTCAGTTGCGTAAGAAGTGTTAGTTTTTTATTTAAAATTATAGCACCTACTCTTTTGAAATTAAAATATACTATTCCCACAAATACTCATGCTTTATTATTTCATAAAACTGTCTAGACATAATAATATTGTGCTCTTATAATATGTAAGGATTATAAAGGAAAACTTAAGTACTTAAAGCTTACAAGAGATACGCATATCACTATTTTAACAATTGGTAGTAACTGCAAATACTAACAGGTCACGACTAATAACATTAACGTTATATTGTATTATTGTAGTTTATAATCTTATAGAAATATTAAACTGAAATTAAATTATTATTTTTATTTCCACTTCATTTTTGTACTTTACTCTGTGGGAACATTTAATTAATATGACTTGTTCATGTGAGCAGAAGAGCATTCCCTAATACAATTAATTAGTTGAGTCAGACGAGTAGAGGATTAAACCAATTAATATGAAAATTTATTAAAATGGAATAGAAATTTCTAAAAGAAATATATATCACTATGATTTACCATGAAACATAACATCCCTACAATTTTAGCTCGTTATGATTCAAAATGTATCTTAATGTAAAAAAAATGCATTTATTGAAATTGCAAAGTAATATTCATTTATTTAAGTAAGTGTAAGTGTTTTTTACTATTTTAGATATTTATAACATTAAGAACAGTTTTATTCTTAGTCTTATCTTAACACTCAGCAAAAAGCAAGATGCAATCCACGTGTTTGTAGTGCTCTTTAAAACCTGCTTGTTATTATTGGACGTATATACATTAAAATAATCATTATAACTGACCAGTTGACCTAATATTGATAAGATAAATATAAAATGGTACTGCAGAAAATAACGCAACTTTGGCATCTGCAGAGGCATCAGCAATGGCAGTGGTAACGACTGTGGCATTGACAGAGGCAGTGGTACCGTTATCACTTCTCTAACCCTTATATTAGCTTGATTTACTGTTTGACTTACCGTGTTAAGCAATGGTAAGTTACTACCAAATCGACCTTGACTCATTTGGAGGTAGAAAATGTTTATCATAAGAATTGTACAAGATAAGCGAACACTAAATCCATGGTGACTTCCGCGTGTCTGCCGCGTGTATACCGTGGGTCTGCAGTGAGTCTGTTTTTTGTCTTCTTTGGGTCTGTTGTGTGTCTTCAGTTTATCTATATTTAATTTACTTCCGAACTGAATGGCATATTTTAATCGAAAACCAAATGCAAATACATAATATAAAGATATCATAATTGATAATGATATTACAGTATTGTAAGTAACAATTTGTAATTTGAATAATACTTATAAAATCTGGTCCCCTTTGAGTGTCTCGTGCAGTCGATCACCACGAGACCAAAACTCGCTTTGAAGATGCACTGATTTAATTTTTTATCAAGTATTATTTAAAACGTCTATTTCAAAAAAAATATAATATAACAATTTAATCCAATGTTCAATAATTAGAAGATTAGTTTGAAGGAATAATGCATTAACAAAACAAGCTGGTGAAATAAAATTAAATGTTTTTTAAAAGAAATATTTTATTTGCAAGCGTTCCTTCTAGAGTCACATGTTATGGTACAGTGGAAAAATTATATATTTTTTTTTCTTCTACGCAGTGTAGCAATCGCTTAACGAAATATTAGAAAAATCAAAAGTTTATTCATCTGATACTCGTTAGAGCGTACATAACTAGTCAGTAAAAGTAAGCAAAGAAAACATGAGGACAATTTTGAATGTTCTTAAACATTTTCAAGATCCTACACAAGCAAATTTATATATGAAATCAGGAGAAAGTTTGCTATTGACGGTTATTATTGGTTTTAACTTTTTTACCGATATAAGATTTCGGCTCTCGATACTTACTTTTAACGGCATTTGGTTCTTAAAAATATACAGTACCCAAAAACAACTCTGGATCAATGAATATTTAGTGACCGAAGGAACCAAAACTGTCGACAGTGCAGCAGAAAAAGGGTTACAGAAATTACAAACCCCTAAGGCACTCAGACATTTATTGTCAAGGGTTCCGAGGAACACTACAACTACCCGAAGAGATAAAACTGGAGCTGGAGCGTAAGTTAAACCGCTAGAAGGGTACGCTTGAGATCTTAAACGGTCTTAAACTAAATATGTTGAAGATCGAGTACATGGCCTAGACTCAAATTCTATATAAGTCCTGAGGCAGTCGTTAAGTCTGTAAGTAAGTAAGTAAGTATGTAAGACGAGTCTGAAGGCATTAATTACGGTGTCCAAGGATAAGCGCTGCGTAGGTCAAATGGCGGGAGGTCACTGTTGTAGTCTGTGATCGCAGAAGGTCACCCAAACTATATATAAAAGAGCATCCACTGACTGGTTCTTATATACGGCAGCGAATGCTGGCCAGTACTGTCACGGCACACCTAGCCTTGATATGTCTTTACCTAGAGGGAGATCTCCCGGACGTACAAAGAAGCGCTGGTTAGATGTCGTGAAGCAGGACATGAAAGCCACACTAACCACAGAGCACGTCAAAGACAAAGTGGAGTAGGTTGGTCAGGAAGCTAGACCCTGACATACGTCGGGATGAATGCCAGGAAGAAGAAGAAGAGGAAGACTTAATTGTGAAATTTGTATTAGTATTGCTGAATGTTAATTGTTGTTAATTTTTTAACAACAGATACTTTTAATTATGAAAAGTAGTATTACAATTGATCAATGTTAATTATTGTAATTTTTTTAATAAAAGATACTTCTAATTATGAAAAGTTGTATTACAATTGCTCAATGTTAAATGTATTTTTTTAATAAAAGATACTTTTATAATAGTTGCATTATAATTGCTCTTTCTGGTAAGATTAGTCTCAATTAGAATATAGGTTTAATCAAACTACAGACGAAACTAATATGTTATTAAAGTTAGTAAGATTTAAAAAAATTAGGGGCGTTACAAAATTACTGATTTTCAAAGTGGGCGTTTATTATGCATGTAGTAATGAGATGTTTAAAACCACCATCCTACACATATTTATACCCGTCTGTAGCCGTGGGGCACCGGCGTAGAACAGTGTTCCTTCATTTCGGCAACTTATTCTATTTCCTGAAAGGCGACCAACTTTACCAAACCGTATTATAAAGACCACGTCCAATTATATTGTTTCACAGATTTTACTTCTCACTCTTCACTTTTATGTACTTGTATTTAATCCTTCCTTGGTACTATCCAGCAGTGTCTGTCCCGAATATCGTCCTAACCGCAGTTTATATACTCTTCTTTATTAACTCCCTCTTCACATAAATATTAATCATAGTCAAATCATCAACTTTAAACGTACAAAAATAACAACTACTCGTAAATGAACAATTGTAAGTATCGGTAAACACGGTATTAAATACTGGATTTAATTATGAAGTCTTAACGGTTCCCACTTTTCTAGCTTATTCAAGTATTTACTAATCAAGCAAATGTCCTTCCTCACATAAATAATAATCTTAGTCAAATAAACTACTTTAAGCATACGAATTAACCATTACTTAACATAACAATTCTAAATATTACTATTTAAGTTAATAAAACAACGATTTAAATAATTACATCTTATTGGTTCTTCTTATTACAGTTAAATTAGTAATTCATTAATTTATATGGATCAATACAGGGACCATCAAAACATTGAAACGAATCAAAACATTACGGATTATTATAAAATAGTCTTTTAACAATAATGTAACCTTACAGCTCGGCCATCCTGCTCTAAGCAAGTCCCTTTGCTTATAAAATGTAAATAACGAGAACAATCGATAATTATTCGTATTTTCTAAAGCGGTTGAGAAACATCATTTAAATCTGAAGTTTCTAGGACGGGCTGTCTTTTCCCTGCCTTAAAGGTTTGTAGGTCCTTTCTCTCCTCATTTTCTATTTTGACACCGTATGACGAGGCTTCTTTTTGGGATTCCATCCATATAGCTACCCAAACTACATAGCGTGCTAGGCTTACTCTCGTCCGTAATTGGAATTAGTCCTTCTTTTCGGCTGATTGAACTATAATAAACACCTGAGATCCCAGGTGTTCACATTGAGTAAAAGTCCTTTCCCTCAACTGATACAACTATAGCTAAAAGCCTCCGTTTTCGGTTCAATCAGTTTCATTCAGTCCTTTGGTTATCCAGACCCTTATCCTTGGGTTTATATTAACCCTTATCCTTGGGTTTCCCTTAACCCTTATCCTTGGGTTTCCCTTAACCCTTATCCTTGGGTTTCCCTTAACCCTTATCCTTGGGTTTCCCTTAACCCTTATCCTTGGGTTTCCCTTAACCCTTATCCTTGGGTTTCCCTTAACCCTTATCCTTGGGTTTCCCTTAACCCTTATAATTGGGTTTCCCTTAACCCTTATCCTTGGGTTTCCCTTAACCCTTACCCTTGGGTTTCCCTTAACCCTTATCCTTGGGTTTCCCTTAACCCTTATCCTTGGGTTTCCCTTAACCCTTATTCTTGGGTTTCCCTTAACCCTTATCCTTGGGTTTCCCTTAACACTTACCCTTGGGTCTCCCTTAACTTTCCCCTGGGTTTTTCCTTAAAACTTTGCCTTGGGTTTTCACCATTACATTAAGTGTAATGTGATGGTGGTGTTTGTCTCATCATTTACTGTAGTATGATCTGTAATTCAAGTTATATATTAGTGATGATGTTACAAGCAATGAAATCTAAATTATAAGTGTATAACTCCAAATGAATAAAATATCCAAATTATAATCCGAGTTAGTTTCCAACAAAATAACAAATTGACTCGGTACTCTTTCTTAGCCATTATGTCAGTCATATTTTTGCTTTCGTAAAATTAACCATACGCCATGAATAAAATTTTATGATATAAGATAATCTTAACATGCGATAAGTCAAAACTTCTATAAGCACATTGTTCCACTCGCATACACACTATCTGTTCACATAATAAAGTACAACATTTGATAGTTACAAAATCGCTACAAAGTCATAGTCTTTATGTATGTTCACCTATATCGTATCTCATCTGCTATATCAATGCTAATAACTCAAAACGTCCCTTTCATAAATACCAAATAACTCCATATATTTGCCGATGATTCCTAACATTGTCTCGTAAAACTTTAGTTTTAAATGTAAAGAACGTTATAACCTCTTACCCCATCACTACATATGGCTCAAAGGACGACTTTCGCAAAATAAGATCCCTTGCGCTCGTCAATGACTCCCAATCTTCTTATCATCTGTATAATATTATTAAGGACCTGCAACACATATGATTGGTGCCTCCAGTTTAGCATAAAGATCAATCCTTTAAAATGTCAGACAATAATTCTAGGCAGTCAACGACAGCTGTACACATTGGCATCAGTCGATCTCTCAATTCTTGATTATAATAGTGTACCCATTTCCCTTGACAAAAATCTTGACCTACACAGCTCATTAAGCTGAATGCTCATGTTATGTAGTTAAGCCGTCTAGTAACAGGCTCACTAAGTGCATCATATAGACATATAAAACGTATTACCGATTTGAACCAAGACTTTGTTAGTGCAATCACTTATCTTCCCTACATCTATCTCGCTCTACATCTATCTCGCTCTACATCTATCTCGCTCTACATCTACCTCGCTCTACATCTATCTATCTCTACATCTGTCTATCTCTCTGTCTCTCCCTCTATCTATCTATCTATCTATCTATCCCTCCCTCTATCTATCTATCTATCTCTCCCTCAATCTATCTATCCTTCTATCTATCTATCTCTTCCTCTATCTATCTATTTATCTTTCGCCCATTGTATATGCTGATGTATGTTGCTCTAAAATCTCCGAATGCAACATAAGTAAATGGCATCGTCTTTTCAACAGTTGTATTCGTTTTATTTCGGTCTTCGTAAAAATGTTCGTATATCTCTCAATATCGTTCAAAGCTTAAATAGTTACCTATACGCGAGCGAAGACCTTCTAGATATTTGTGCAAGTCGTTCTCTATATTTAGCGATCCTGTCTCATCAGTATTTAAAATGTTTGTTTCAATTACTAGTACTCACGACCTTCATCTTTGCTCTTCCTCCAATCATAATTGTTTTATTCCTTCGCATTATACGAGGTCCCTCTCAAGTTCTTTCACAATGCACGCTACCAAACTCATATATATGACTTGCTGAAATTGAGGTCAATCTAGGTTGCGGGGATTTCTTCTAATAAACACAGTTCCTCTTTTGAATCGTAGTATTTCTCTTTCGCTATGATGAATCAATTCATAATGTACCTGTTAAGTAAGCGAGTCAATATAAATGGTTCTACTGTCACTTTATTTCGCATTTGCATGTCTCGTTTTTCATTAAGATCATTAACGAGATGGATCTAAATAACAGAGAATAATAGACAAGTCGACATGAAAGTTATAGCTTTCAACCTATAAAAGTGACATGATCATTGAATGTTTGTCAGGTAATGCACCTAGATAAAATTTTCTATTAACTTCTAGATTTCCGACTGCTAATTTTATAAAACATTTATTAAATTATAAGAACGCAACTAATCTGAACATCGCTAAATATGTACACAACGTAGCCGTACCTTTTAATTTAATATAGTTCACTATATGATTACGATAATTTTTCATGTCTACATTACAATTTGCACGGTCTAATCCGACCTTGCTTGACAACATTTTGTATGGGTATTTTGAAATATTTACTTAAGCAATATAAAATTCTATATACAATAAAACGAAACTTCACAAATAGATTATTCCATAATTCACAATAGATTAGTCCATAATTCATACTGAGGTCCACTATACCGAGCACCCAAAAGTTAATGTCAGTGGGACTAATTAACTCTGTCTCGTCATATGAACTCGTTTTTAAGAGGAACAAATTTATGGGACAAGTCATCTCAAAACATAAGATAAAGAAATTACGGAAGAACAACTTACATTTTCAGGATCCCTTAAGATCCTTAGCTTCAAGTAAGATATGTCCCTACACCACGGGCGTATCCCGGCCATCCACGCCTGGAACTTCACTGCAGGCATCTACAGCGCCGTAGGCCACAGATATTTCTGATGACAGTTCGAAGAACAATCAAACTAAAATCAAGCTCAACCAACAGAACAATTATCCTTTCTGCCGTTTATCTTTCTGCCACCAATATTCAAAGCCTTTGTAGTCGGTTCTGCTATATATATATAAATTGTAAAATGAGTCGTCCTTCTGCACACCGATGTAGTCGCACCAGTCCAACAAAGTTTCATCGCCATCGGGATTGCACGCTGTATTTAGTACTGCCATTTGCCATCACCAATATCTTTATAAACTGAAAATTAACTACAATAATTTAAGCTATAAGTGGTGGATATTACAATGCTATTTTACGGCAGATCCCAATAAATGAAACCACCAGCCATCAGCAATCGTCAGCTCCTCGATAGTATAACAGCACTTCAACAACAGTAACACAAATAATAATTAATATATTCAATAAGTAATTCGAATAAAAACTTAACGAAAAATATCTACAAAAAACAATTGTAAAATTAAGTTACGTTAACAAAGTCATAAACAATATAAACCCTTTATATTAGTCATCCGCTTACTTATATGTATATAGTACATAATATGTTAGCCGGGAACTTACGTAACAGATCAAATTTGCTATAAATAATGATCTATTCTCGTCTGAAAAAAAAAAGTTTTACATTTGCACCATGTCTACCCTCACCAAGATAAGTCACATCTATAGTTCATCACGTAATATATCGCAATATAGGATATGGCACAATAACCTCCTGTAAATACTCTAAAAAATATTTAAATATATTGGTATATTTACAACCCTCACAAAATTTTATGCAAATTTCACTTCACATAAAACAAAAATATAAAATATAATATTATAAATAAGCCAGTAACACTTACATTATTCCCTATAATGGGCGCGAGGCCAGAAACAGACAGTTTTTTCTGGGTATCCCACTTCTGAATTATAAAGGCCACGTCCAATTATATTGTTTCACAGATTTTACTTCTCACTCTTCACTTTTATATACTTGTATTTAATCCTTCCTTGGTACTATCCAGCAGTGTCTGTCCCGAATATCGTCCTAACCGCAGTTTATATACTCTTCTTTATTAACTCCCTCTTCACATAAATATTAATCATAGTCAAATCATCAACTTTAAACGTACAAAAATAACAACTACTCGTAAATGAACAATTGTAAGTATCGGTAAACACGGTATTAAATACTGGATTTAATTATGAAGTCTTAACGGTTCCCACTTTTCTAGCTTATTCAAGTATTTACTAATCAAGCAAATGTCCTTCCTCACATAAATAATAATCTTAGTCAAATAAACTACTTTAAGCATACGAATTACTAATATTTACACTTTTATAAAATTTTTATCCTTATTATTGGATTGTTCTTGAAAAATTATTTATTTTTTATTACATTTCCTTTGATTAATTTTCATTTGAATACTTTAATATTTGAAAATCCTAATGTACAAATTAAATATAAAACCTTTTCTACATGTTATACTATTCGTAATATTGTTAGCAAATACACACTATTATTATATACATTTAGACTATTCACTCTTATCTCGTCACGAAACTAAATCCCCAGGCGAATAGTAAATGGTTTCCGTTTGGACCTAAGGGTACGAAACCCTAATGTATTAGATTTACCATATCTTTAAGACCTCCTAACACTTAATGCTTATGTTTTAAATATACATAGTATTATAATGAATGATAATGAATTTCATCTTATTAGCTTTTCGAGACATAGACCATGTAATTAAAAATATTCATAACTAAAGTAAAAGATTCATTGCGGTTAGACTACCATTACAATGACTAAGTGTTTTTTCAATATCCTTATATTTTTTTAATATAAAATGTATGATCTATACTTTATGTTATGATTTATTTGTGTGTGAATATTCTTACAACTCAAATTTGTATTTTTTACAGGGTTGTCGTAGAATATTCAAATAAACAAACTTTAGAATTTCTAATGTAAATAATAAGAAATGTTATTAATATGTTTGAACCTTTTTATTTGCGAGTTCGTTATTCATACTTTGTTGAAAGCTGGAGATGACAAAATTCGCTACATTTCACATAAATAATTAATATTATTCCAGGTCTTTAAGAAACGTGCATGTATAGAAATGTATTCGTGTGTGTGTGATCAGTATATATCTTCAATTTTACATGATTGGTTTATTGGTTGGTTAATTTATATGATTGATTGGTAACCGAGTAGTTGATCAACCTGATGGTAAGTGATAGCGTTGGCGTTGTGGGATATTACACCTTTATGCTCATATTGTATCGCATATATAGCATTTGTCATAGTTTCATAATTATAGATTTCTGTAGAGCCTTTTGATCTGCTACCGACTTCCAATGTCGCACTGTACTTCACCAGTTACGCTACCATCCCCACCATTTGTATACGTATCTTCTAGAAAGCAGTTTTAGCACTTTCTTCAACGCTCTACTAAAATCTAGGAAAAACATCTATCGACGATATTTTCTGCTCGGTACAACATAAGCAACTTTAAAAAAGACTTACTTCTACCTGAAAAGCCAGCAACATTTTTGTAATTTCCCTGGTGTTGCAAGAGATTGTGGGAGCAGCTCGTCATTATAACCGTGTACTCGTTTGTATATGAAAAATATAAGGATTATTTAAAATAATATCTGGATAATGGCTATTGCCATTTAAATAAATGCAAGTTTTAATCGGATATTTTTAATTATAAATTTATTTAAATTTTAAATAAACTACACATGGCCATATAAGTTTCAAGATATTTTCTAATACCTATACATTATATTATATATTATATTCTATAAGTATATCTTGTCAGATATAATTTAAATCACCAGATTATCTTCGTACGTGATTCTTCTTTGAAACATAAATCTTGAAACTATTTTTTTTTCTCTAAACACGTTACAAAATATTTGTATTAAACATTTTATACAAAGTGTATATAAAGTTGAAGTTATTGTTATAGTTTTATAATCTGCTACTTTATTATAAGGGCGATATGAACAACATAAAACTCAAGAACGTTTATTAAATAAGTTTTAATACTTCTAAATAGTTAGACATATTCCAAGTCACGAGTGGGGTGTATTAATATAACATTGTAGTGTTAAAATAGAACATAGTATTCATTGTTTAAAGTTGTGCCCGATAATGTGGAATAGATGGAATATTAGTCATATATTTACATATCTAATGAAGCATGTGGAAACACCATTTTAATTTTCATCATATTATTACCTCTATGCGATGTATGCCTATGTGACCATACCATAGACAAGCCCAATCATTATATAAGATATGATAAACCTAAAATTGTCGCTAAAGAACAACGTTACATTACAAAAATGGTTATAATTCACTGAGCTACACGTCAATCAACAAGTCAATCCGGAAGAATTTTTGCAACATGGAGAAAAGCAGCGGCGAGTTGAGTGTTGTCGCGAGTTTTTGGCGCTCTGTGGTGATCAAAAGGATGAAGTTTTGAACCGAATTGTGACTGGCGATGAAACTTGGGTTCATCATTATGAGCCTGAGTCTAAACAAGACTCCATGCAGTGGCACAAAAAGGGCACACCACCCCCGAAGAAATTTAAAGTGTCTACGTCGGCTGGAAAACTCATGGCTTCTGTTTTCTGGGATTCAGAAGGAATCCTCCTTATTGATTATAAAGAAAAGGGTGTTTCTATAACTGGAAAGTACTACGCTACATTATTAGAACGTCTGCGAGTTGCTGTGAGGGAGAAAAGACGGGGAAAATTGACCCAAGGTGTGCTCCTTTTGCACGACAATGCACCTGTGCACAAGGCGCAAGTTGCGATGGCTGCTGTTCAAAGAATGGGCTTCGAAATCTTAGAAAATCCTCCCTATAGCCCAGATCTAGCCCCTAGTGATTTTTAATTTGTTCCCAAAAATGAAAAAAGAGCTTCGAGGGAAGAAATTTTCCAGTGATGAAGAAGTGAAGACCGCTATTTCGGCCTATTTTGACGACAAAGAGAAATCTTTTTTTTTCGATGGTATTAATAAATTAATTGATAGGTCTAATAAATGTATTAGAGTTAAGGGGGAATACATTGAGAAGGAAAAATAATTTTGTGTTTTATTTCTTACTTTTTACCCTCCATTCCGCGAACTTTTTGACCCACGTATATATATATATAAGTTATGTTCACTAAGCTAGATTTTGAACTTTAGCTTCAATAGGAGACGCTTCAATATAATTTACCAACTCTCGTCTTGAAGATTATCTTAAAGCTTTGATTAGGACTTAGATGAATTATGCACGAGAGTATTTTACTCACAACAGCGAAATAGATTATATGTTAACCCCAAAATAATCACAAATAATCCCAATGTCTGAATCTACATAATATAAATAAATAAACTAATAAAAAATAGTAAGCTATCAGAATAAAAACATACATGGATACCTTCAAAAAAGGTGTTTACTCCTACCTACATGGCCGGCAACACTCTTGTAAATCCTCGGATGTTGCAAGAGTTCATGGGCGGCGGTGATCACAAGTCATCTGTGACCCGCCAGCTCATTTGCCCTCCTCTTACATAAAAAAAAAAAAAAAACAATACTAATTACGTAGGGCAATCAGGAATGAATGACAAACTTATTTATTATAAAAGGCGACCCTTGATCATTGTCAAGTCAATGATAAGTCATTGACTTGACAATGTCAAGTCATGATCATTGTCAAGTCAATGATAAATGATGATAAGTCATAATGATGACTTATCATCTATCATTTATATTCAATACTTTTGCGCAAACTCAAAAATCTTTTGGTTATTGTGGAGACCGAAAATATATTTGTTAACATATATGTACTGATGCGTAATAATCTGCAATGTTCATATTAAGCCGGAAAGTAACTAGTTCGCTACGTGCAACTACATAAACTGTACACAACAAACTGTGTGTAAACTAACATTTTGTTAGTGCAAACTAATCCTATATATTGACTATACATACATCAGGTATGCTGCTCTTACATCCATGAATGCGACTTAAATTAATTGGATCTTTTTAAAACCTGCATTCAGTTTCCTTTCATACTCTTTTCAAAGGTTTAATGGTTACCTACGATATATGAGTGTGAAGATCTTTTTAATACTGTACGTAGAAATTCCATTTCTGTAATAATTAAAATATTTTTATTTTGTTGTCTATAGTCAAGTTTGAGAACATAAGAAACGTTAATTATCCATTGGCGGCTAATTTAAAAGAGATAATTATTCTGTAAGACTTTGTAATGTTTTAGGAATTGAATGTTGCCAGCTTCAGGTTACTATAAGTATCTTAAAATGTAAGAGATTCAAATTAACTATTTTGTTGTTAATTGCGTTTTACTTAATTTCTAAATGATTATGTTGAACGCAACGTTCTCCTGAGTATCATTTGAGAGTAGCTTTGATTGGATGCCTGAGTATGAATTCAGCCAACGATAAATGCATCATTTCAAATTAAATTAATTATTTTTCTCCTTTGGTTCAAATTATCTACGTTTGATCATTTGATGAGTGCGTCGCATCACACTTCGTTAATTTTATATTTTTAAGGTTAGAATTTGATGACCTTTTCACTTCTGACCGAAGCACTTCTGAGTTTTCATTTTATAATTAGCTTTCAGTGAATGTTTTCGTAATTACGCTTCAAAACAGTCTTAAAGCTTTCATTTCATTATATTCATGTGTTTAATTGCATCGTTGATTAACTATTATGGAAAAAATTATAAATTTCATTGCTGACACTTTCCGGGAAGTTTCAAAAATCGTTAGAACAAAATCTCGTAAATAATTTGAATCTTCACTAAAAATGTGTAAGTGTAATATAAACGGTTTTGTGTCTTACTTTAATGTTTTTAAGTATTTATATTTCAGTTTATAATCCATCTTGAACGTTTGGACTCGACATGGGCTTGCTTACGAGGCCTTTTACATTTATAATTCAATATTATTTGCCTACATAAAAGAGGGATTCTAATTTGGATAGAATATGTTTTTATGTAAATTTTACTTTTGTATTATTCGTTATAGCAGATTTTTTTTTTATTTTATTTATTAAACTTCTGTTAAATAAGATTACAATAATGCACTCCAAAAATCACGAGAATTTGTCCGGAGTGTTAAGTTTAAGTACAGTTCAATTAGACAATCACAACAAGGAGGGTAATTCTACAAAATAGGTGATACAATATTTTAGTTCGATGTAAATGCAAAAGGGAATGCGATCGAGATACAAAACCGGTTTGCTGCAAAGCAGTTACAGGGTGTTTAGATAATAAGATTTCAATTCGATTTTTAAATTATTTATAGTAATTCTATTTTTAAGGGCTACATCCAATCCATTCAATAAGTGAGGAGTCAAATATTTCGTGGTCCTTTTTCCATATACATTATTTTTTGCTGAAGTTGTTATTAGTTTTTGGTTTGTTATTTGTCGTGTATTAATTTTATGGTGGATTTTGTGCTGTACGTCCATATTAAAAAAGTTTTCTTTTAAGAGGTTAAATTGAAATTTATATTCTACCGGTAATACAGTGCAATACTTAAATATTTTGTTCTCATCATTTTTATATTGTTCTTTTATTTTGAAGGGTAACATTTTTTTTAGGATTCTAATTTGCAAACTTTTTATAGTGTTAAGATAGGTTTTAAAAGTTCTTCCATAGGTCGTTATAGCATAGCTTATGATTGAATCAGCTAAACCATTATAAAGCATAAGTAGGATATTAAATGGTATTCCCTTCCTAATTATTACTATATTAGCCAAGAAAGCTCTGAGTTTGTCACATACAGTACTTATATGAGGTTTCCAATTAAAATAACAGTCGACCACTAATCCAAGATAAGTATGTTTTTCAACAGTTTCTATCACTGGACACTTGCATTGGTGGGTATTTAGATGGAGACAATTGTGATTATGTGCCTTTAATCTATTATTGGTTTCACAGAACGTCTTAGTGTATTGCGAACGTATATGAACTAGATTTGTCTTAGATGCGTTTAGCATAAGCCCGTTGTCATGACATCACTTGTTTAGTAAATTAAAGTGTTGCTGTATTTTTTCCAGTGCTTTATTAACGTTTGAATCTGCTATCAAGAGACAAGTGTCGTCGGCGTATTGAAACGATGAACAAAATTTAAATATGTTTTTCATATCATTTACGTATGCTATAAAGTGCAGCGGTCCAAGCACCGATCCCTGTGCTGTACCTTGACATAAAGATACTACATCACTCTTTACGTTTCCTATTTTAACAAAATAGGATCTGCTTCTCAAGTACTCTTCACACCACCTCAATTCGGGGCCTCTTATACCTGTATTGTTGATCTTTTCTATTAAGGTGTTATGATCTAGGGTATCAAATGCCCTTGAAAAATCTATGAAAAGAGCTAAAATATGTCT
Organism: Napeogenes sylphis; assembly: GCA_959347405.1. NCBI lineage: Eukaryota > Metazoa > Arthropoda > Insecta > Lepidoptera > Nymphalidae > Napeogenes > Napeogenes sylphis. The sequence continues at coordinate 18,287,065 of OY365788.1, read as the reverse complement.
TCTTCTATGTAGATGTTCATTTACTTCATCCGCGAACCTAGATAAGAGGGATGTGGTACTTTTCGTTGGCTGGAATCCGAATTGGTTTTTACTAATTATTCCATGGTCGCCGTAGAATGTATAAATTTGAGCACGTAAGTATTTTTCAATTATTTTAACAAGAGAGGGTAAGAGGGAGATAGGACGGTAATTATTAATATCGTCTTGTTTACCCTTTTTGTGAACAGGACGTACACAGCTTTGTTTTAGTTCATTTGGATAGGATCCTGATTTTATACTAGCGTTAATTAATTGGGCGATACTTACTGATACTTTTTTACTTACTGATATAATTATTTAACGAACTTATTTTAAACGAATATAATTTCCTTAAAAGGTACTCTCATTTAATAATTAGACATTTAAATTTTTATAAATATAGAATGAAAAAAACCGATACGGGCAGGGATTCGCACCCGCGACTACTGGGAAACCGTCCCGTCGTTCCCAGTAGTCGCGGGTTCGAATCCCTGCCCGTATCGGTTTTTTTTTTTTCATTCTATATTTATAAAAATTTAAATAAGCTTAACATGGCTATACATGTTTAAAGATATTTTCAAAAAATTTGACATTTGTTATTATTAGTATATAATATATTTTTTAATTAGTGGTAGATGTCTAACTTAAGTCAGTTTAGCAAGAATGAACTTAATCTTAACCAATTTTAAATATTTATTTAAATAATAGAGAAAAAAATATAATGGAAAATAAATTAAGTTTAAAAAAAATCATAATACAATTGAGTAAAACACTTTTTTATTTTGTAAAGCTAATAACGTATAATAAGAAAAATCTTTTTATCAGAAATTATAACAAATAAATTTAAAAAGGTTGACAACAATTACGCTTACTACAATCGTAACATCCTTATATGTTATTTCTGCTGAAAGGTTTGGATGACGTCTTTGATATGTTACTACCACAGAGTACTATAAAGTTACTACTTAACAAGCGCACATAAACATAACATGGAGACTATGTTATGTTTATGTGCGCGTGATAGATGGTAAGCTTTGCTAATGATTATAGACCATTCATAGAATTCGGTGCAAATAATTGTTACCTTATTTTCTTAATTTTAGTAGTGTATATATTTGTGTAAGTTATGTTATGTTAGTCTGAATCTCCGAAGCCATTCTTTCAAATATTCAAAGCATTGTCATTTGGACTTGTTTATATAAACTTCAATTTAGAAGTAATAGTTATACTTGATATTTTATGAATATATTTATTTTATGGGGTTTCTATTCTACATGTCACGCAAGAAAAATCTACAAAATTGTTAAGCATGGCCATGTTTTTACTATAAGTGTTAGCTTTTATACATGTAGTAGTTTGGTTTTGACTAAAAATAAAGATATAAGTTGTTGATTTGACTAAAACAATTGAATCTCTGTATAGAAGTTTAATTGATAAAATAAATGTAATATTGGATACTGATTTGACTAAGAATAAGAAGTATATAAATCGCAGCTCGGTTAAGAGAAGGCATTGTGAAATTGGGAGTACAAGTTGTGGGGTGGTGCTATTGTGATAAAAGTGTAACAGTTATAATAAACCGCTGAGTGTGAGATCGAGAGACTAAGTTGTGTAACAGTGATAGTAAAGAGTTAAAATGGTAAACAGTTTAGTGTATTTGTGAACAGTGTCATAAAGTGCTTTAAAGAATAGAAGGACTGTCGTTGGCGATTCTTTTCGGTAAGAGAGATCTAATATAAGGTTTCGACATTAAATTAATGGTTTTTTGCTCGATAGGGCGGACAACTATAATATTTATTTTTTATAAGTTTGATTATTGGGATAAGATATCTGAAAAGATTGGTATTTTTTTATGTCACTGATATTTTTTTATCACGTAGTGTGACTTATAACTAAAGAGATTAGATGATTCAAAATTTTTTATCCAGTGTAACTTTCTTTTATCTTCAGAACTATTCGGTTTTGTAAGTTTTATGTCAGCTCTTCGTGTTTCTAACATAACTAGTTTATGGACATTTGTTTAATAGTAAAGATCATACTTATCTGATTATGTTTTCGTGTCATCGATTTTTCAGTAACAGTTTTCAAAGACTTTAAGTGTATTTTAGAAAGAGAAGTTTTTGAATGGAAGTTTTAATGTAATTTATATAGAAGATAAATATTAAAAATACTACATATTATCATTATTATTTGGCGAAATATAATGAAATATAATTTATTAATGTTAAATTGAAAGGAAAATCTATTGGTATCTATTGGTCTATAATGTTTTTTTTTAACATATAAATAAATGATATACTTATAATAAGTATTCCTCGAAAAATGTATAAGTGAATAATAATGTAATAAATTCCAAAAACATTTATTTTTAGATTGAAATAACAATTAAGTCTTGATCTTAAAATGAGATACTGATATTAATGAAAATAGCAATAAAATGAAGAGAAAAAAATTACGCTATTGAATCTATAAAATATTCCACACTATGAGAAGAAATTTCCCTTTATATCAAGTATAGCAAGCCCTTTATAATAAATACAAAGGGCAATTAAGTTTTTTTCTCTTTACTTCTAATCTATTCGAGATATCTGTTTTAACTTTAAATTTAAAACCATTAATTCTGATGAAACACTTACATTTTATTTTCTGCGTATTCTTGTGATGAATTGTATTAAGTGCTATCTTAAAACGGTTAAATAAAATAAAACGTAAATAGAACCTTTACTAAAGGGCAAGGTACATCTTGAACTAAGCTAGCACAGTTTATCTCATGTAGCTTTTGCATCTTTTCTTATTTTGGTTCGTAAAGAGCACTAAATGATTAGGATGATCAGCTTTTCTCTGAAATCACAGCATCCTTGGTTTACTAACATATCTATGAGATAGATCTAAACTACGATCAAAGCTTAACTAAGTCAACTATATCGTAAGTTTTCCTTCTATCATTCCCGCCTAGTATTGTTATTCCTATTTTAGATTTAGTCCTAATAAATTATTGATATTATCAACTTAATTTTAAAATATATATTTTTGTTATATCCTTTTTAACTGATATCTATTAAAAAACTATTAATTTATACTTTTACTTAATTTTTTTTTTAATTAAAAGGTTTCAATTTTATTACACACTGTTGAAATTTTATTACACTAAAAGAGCTACACTAATTATAACATCTTATGTAATTATACTCCTACATAAGTTAATTAAGAAAACATAGCATGATATAGTTAAAGCATCCGCTGTGGTTTAAGCATTACGTTCTACGTGTAATCGAGATCATTTTTATCGTCTGCGCCCTGAGCTAAAGCAATTTGTTGTTAACGGTGTTTGCAACGCAGAAATTGATGTAAATAAATAGCAGGCAAGCTTTATACGTGTAAAAATACAATATTCAAAATAACCAATATAGAATTAAGGAGTCTATGTATGCGACATTATATCGAAAAATTCAAACATTCTTTCCAAGTATTTTATATTCCTTCATCTTGCAGTCAATTATATGTATAGTTCCAGCATTATTGCTTTGGTTTATCTAATTATTTTATTACAAAAGTAGGTTATAAAATGTTATACAATTCGATATTAATACATAGTTTTCTTATTTTTGATAAAAAAAATATGTATAAACATGAGCAATTACGTGTCAATCCAAATTTTATTAACATTGTCTCAGATTCGACGTTTTATTATGAAGATAATAAGTATTAATTACGATATGGAAGAAAATCTAATGAATGGGATATAAATACATAATATATAATGTCAAATTCATCTTAACAAATGACACCATAGCTTAGTAGCTAGTTAATTTTAATTCAACATCAAACTAACCATGGCATAGGCGTTTTGTGGTTTCATGGAGCGGAGAAATTTTGTGTTATTGCAATATTTCTGTGTAACAGTCCCTCGGATTCTTTCGCTACGATAATTGCTTCAGAACTTCATTTAAGCCTCTACAATATATACTTTTCTATATTAGAAAACAAAAAACACACTTTCGTCATTTCAAATGTAATGTAACCAGCAATGTTTCTTACTTTAATCATAGAGTTTGTGGGCTTAAGGAATATATTTAATATGTATTATATATACAAACCACATCTATAGCAAATATTTATTAACCAGTTTAAAAAAAAAATAATAATCTGTTTTTAAAAATAAATTATTCTTCAATGTTAATAAATACTTAAAAAAATTGTAACAATGGCTATGATTTTTTGGCTTTTTTTTAAGAAGCCAAATAGATGTTCTCACCCTGCCGGTAAAGACGAATATATAAGACTGCTTAATTCACCAAAGTGTGTAGCGGTAGATACTGTAGCTCAGTTGGTAAAGAAGCAGGACGGTTTTCGAAAAGTCGCAAGTTCGAATCCCTGCCCTTATTGGTTTATTTTTCGTTGTATGTATATCACAAAATTATTGATTTCTCTATTTTTTTACCATAAAGCGTTACAGCGTGTCACGTGACGTCACTACGCTCCGGATCTAAGATCAAATCTGATAATAATAAATATAAAATGATATATTCAAAAATATGAAGTTAAGTTTTTTGCAAATTGCAACAAAATGTTTTTTTTATTTTATAAGAGAAATCATCGAAATCCACTATGTTGTATTCTTCTGATTTAATTAAATTATGATTCCAACGTGATTTTTAAAAGCTCACAATCACTTAAATAAAATAATAACTAAGATTATTATTTATACGAGATGAAACTACTCCTCATCCTGAATTATAAAAAAAACAGTTGGTTTATATAAAAAATATCATAAATATTTTCTCTCGTTTATCCTTTCACAAAATAATATTTTGTTACTCGTTAACTCCCTGAAGGCGAAGGCATCGGATACTTGTGAAGTACAATCTAATGTTTTTAGGAATAAAATAAAAAAATAAAATCTTACCTAAAACCTAAACGTAATTGAGATCCATTTTCTATCGTCACATCTATAAACTAAGAGAATTTTTTATATGAGGAATCTGCAACAGAGAATAATAGAAATAAGTAAATGAAAGACTTTATACATTTTAGAACGGTATTTAATACAAGCTTTGCAAACGACTTAGGATATATATGATACATAAGTATATGATGTGCATAATAGTAAAGTACTTTATCAGTATTATATCAAAGTGTCATATGAAAGTTTTAGTTTATTTATTTATTAGACAAATGATTTTATTTCAATACTCGTATATATTAAACAAAAAACACCTACCTAATTACTATTGGTAAATTGGGAAGTATAACATCTAATCCATTTAAATAATTATTTTTTGCGGTAAATAAATGTATTATATATTATAAAACAAGTAGCCCAGTAAGGTTTTAATCGCTACATAGGGAATCAAGTCGTATATAACTCTATCGTGACTCAAGTTAATTGAGCACAATGTAGTCGATCAATTGGATTCCACATGTTTTCAGTTAGAATAGTCAGGTTGTAGGAAAAAAAAATATTTTTGTCCCTCTTATTTTCGTGGTACATAATAACAAATACTTCGGAGTCCTTTTTTTTACACAATAATAATAAGAATACTTTTTTTACATTTATTACTAATTCCAACTCTACACTCAGTTAAGTCAGTTTTACAAGCAAAATAAGATTGGTAAGTTTTGTGGTATTTATTTAAGACTAAGTCATTATCAATGTAAGCCTAAGTTGGACTTCATTGTTATGTTTTCTTCTCATGTATCTGTAGAAGATCTTTTAATTAAATAAACAATCATAAAAATGAAGTCTTTGAGTATTATACAATATTACGACTATCGGAGATGAAGTCTTAATTTCAAATAAACTAGACTAGAAACTAACACGGAGTAATTAGATTAAATTGTCATTAAATAAGCAGAGAAAACAATAAGCTTTAAGTTAAGTTTACATAATATTTGATATCTAAATATTCGGCTTTTCTAAAATTATGATTTAAAGTTTAAAAATACTACTAAAATTGGAAATTTTGACGCTCTCGTGACTCAGCGTCATTTTGCGTCGCAAAGAGTGAGGAAAACAGCCATTTTCATTTTGCCTAACACATTAATCTAGGTCCGATCTAAAAACCTAAGTTATCTAAAAGACCTATACTTTCTTCTTTAATCTTACGTTGCATACGATTGCGGCAAAGCATTTGATATGTTAAATTAAAAAGTTTATAATAATCATATTTTTGTAGCTTTAGTAAATCCTTAATGGAGACTCGGAAAGACAAAAACGGTTAAATGAGCGAACTCTGCGAACAAGACAAATCAGGATTCGGGACGACATAGGATTGCGAATAACCGTTCTTTTTCCTGTTCATTATCGTCCTTTGTAACTTAAACAACATAATTTGATTAGTATCGACATTTTTTTAAAATTTACATTCACATATTTTGAGGTTATAACTTATTTATTGAATTTCTGTTAAGCAAATACGATAATTACTATTATTTTATTTCCTTAAATTATGTTTATTTCACTTAGTGTTCAACAATAGTTTCTTATATAATAAGATATGGAAAACAGTATCAGTACGAATATTACTCGATCTGAATTTCAATTTGCTTTCTCAGATTTTTAAAATGGATCTTACGTGGTTTGAAACCTAAATCGCCTATATTGTATTCGAAAGCATTTTTCAAAAAATATTTGACTTTTCGGTTAAAATTTGATTTCTGATGTTTATAAGTTACCAGAAAGGAACAAATTACTAATTTTCTTCCATTTATTTTAATAGTAATTTCTAAAATTGTCTGACAGTATTGTGTACAGCATCTTTTTTAATAACTCAAAACCTATGAATGGACGCAAAAAAAAATTGTTTCTGTTAGACTTTTGTAACTTACTTCTCTTTATTTACATAAGTGATTCCTATTACGGTTATTCACATAAGATATATTAATGTTAGCATTTATTATATCTTCGGAATTTATTTTTAAAATAACACATTTGAAATTTTATATACAAAATGCAGAACCTATTTTAAGTTAGTAACCGAACCGTTCATTTAACAATTAAGTTGCGTAATATTTCTTTTGTAGTGAATAATTAATTATCCAAGCAATTATTTCTCTCATAAAACTGTCAAGACGTTAATCAAAACATATAAAATAAAATCTAAACAAATAAAATCCACAGCAAAGAAAAACTTGACAAGACATTTATCGCCCCGTTGATCGAGTGGTTAGCGTCGACGGCTAACGTAATGGGGCTTGGGTTCGATTCCCGACAGGGACAGGTATGTGTCGAGCATAGATGTCTGTATTTCTGGATTTGGTCGTCTATTAAATATATTTTCAGATTTAATAATGTGTATTTATGTGGGTTAGATCAATGTGTGTAATTTGTCCTGTGATATTATAATATTATTATTACATGGTCTAAAATAAACTACCACTTGAAATCTTTATGGGAAATCTTCTCTGGGGACAGAAAGTATAACGCATTTTGTTATATGTACGGATTCAATATATTTTAACCACATTTACACTCTCTAAAGTCTAAGTATTGAAAGAAATTGTGCATTGCTAAAGAACGCCTTCCTTGTGTGCTTACGCTAGGTACGATTTAGGTGTAATATATATATATATATATATATATATATATATATATATATATATATATATATATTTATTTATTAATGTATGGAACTTGCCGTTTTTGTCTACGAAAACTGCACTATATCTGAAGATTAATATTTTATTAGTTTTATGATCAAGTATAAGAATTAATTTGTTTTTTAAGTTTAATCTTATAAAAAAATATATTTATATTGCATTATCTTCTTTTTTTTGGTAAAAAGTGTTAAGAACGTGTCCAACTCATAAACGTAAGTTTAAATTGTTAATTTTGTAAACTTCCTAAATGCTACATTATCTTACATGCTTGATTATCGTACTATTGTCGTGCTGTAATAAAAAAAAGCATTGGTGCTCAAATCACACCAACCACAGTCTAAACACTATTAATATTCTAGATTCTTTTTATATCCTTCTGTTACATACTTTTTGTAATTTGTGAATGACGGAAGACTATATCTATCAAAGTTTGTTTGTATAAGTTTTCTGAACGATTATCGTGTCTTTTCTGTCAGAATGGCGGCATCGAAGTATAACCACTAATTGGTGGCCTCCTTCACTGTTTTAATGTGTAATAATAGTAGGGTGTAAATTTAGCGATAATGAATTTATGTTTAATGGCTAGCCGTATAATATTTATAATTTTATTGTCTTCATGCGTAATCGGTTTTTGTGTGCATGAGACAGGCACACCTTATATGTTGAAGTGTTACAAATATTTTATTGCACTTCTTACATTGTCATATCATGGGGTCCTTTATAATATAATGACAAACAGCTCAGTATCATCAAGGTTAAAAATCTCAACAGAATTTGTGACGACTGTATAAGCCGATTGACCATCACATATTTTTCCTGAAGATGATGAACAAGAAAATTATTTTGAGCAGGTCTCCAAAATAAACATTGATATACGTAGAATGATATTTTCTATAGAATAAGAATCTTTTTTTTATTACTACGAACATCACAATCTGTTAGTAAATAATTAGGGGAATTAGAGAAAGCTAAAGAATATTGTAGTAAGTAGCAAGGTAGATGAATTCACTGAAGAAATGTCAGCATTTAGAACCAAGATAAGAGTGCTTGAAGAGAAAAATGAAATCAAGAAAACAACAATCAAACACAAACGTCTCAATGTGAGAATTGTGGCTATGAAATTAAGGAATAATGAAGACCAACAGGTCTCTTACGAAACCTTGAAATAATCCCCTACGACCTACATCCCCTACTAACCTCCAAATCGAATCCCCTACGAGGAGTGTGAAAATCTGAAGCAAGTTACGCAAACTAATAGCAGCTAAACTCGACAAAAAAGTAGGGAACATAAATAATATTAAACGTGATCACAACAGTGATCCTGCCTCTTAGGTAAAATCATCCAAAGCTGCTAAAAAGCAAATTATTGCACAAAAATTGTATACGTATTATTTCTTTACAATAAAGATAATACTAATCGATACTGAGTTTTAAGATTAATGTTGTCTACTTGTATCCTATTGTAAAAACTAAATATTTTTGTAAAACATACGTGAAAATAGTTATTATTTTATAAGAAAAAAAGGTTCAGTATACGGCAACTAACATACAAAATGCTTATAAATCATATTAGGCAGCGAGAGTGCCTACTGGAAAATGACAACGTCAAAATTATATCAATTTTGTAGTTTACTTTGTTATCTTTTCGAGACATAAGGGGAAGAATATTTTTTAAGATTTCTAGGTAGTAAAATTTTAATTAACTAAAATAGAATGAAAATCTATACATATATAAATGATATATATAAATGATCAGAATTTCCAAAATTGTGTCACTACCTACTAAAGGATGGCAAAAAGTTATCAAACAAAATTGTACATAAATACTATAATAAATGTAAATAAAGTTTGACTTTTCTTTTTACATAAAATGCGAAGAAACTTTTTCTCAAGCACCCACTAGTTTATCTTGTTTTCACGCTGTTATTTGTTGCCAGCTAATTGTATGAAAACATAAAAAACTGGTTAGAGCGTGTGTGACTAAAAAAAAGATTAGACGGGGTGTGATTAAAAAAAGGTCAAAAAAATAATTTCACACACAACAAAATAAAAAAAAACAAGTTATAGGTTTACACAGATCTCCTCCTCACTCTAAGAGCACCTCATTATCTTTATATTACAAATCTGCAACGTAGAAAATGTTAAAACAAAAATAAAAATTACATACAATGAACTATATGTTAGTGATATTACCATTCCGTGACATCCCAATATGTCGATGAGTTTTAGTGGGTGTCTGAAAGTTCTCTATGCCTGCAAAAAGTATACTTAATATCTAATATTTACAGTATTGGGTATGAGAAAATAATTTATTAAATAACTTTAAGGCCTACATTTATTTATCGTAGTAAATAAAAGTATTTACAAAACATTCCGTCCTGTAAGTTTCTTAATAGCCGGATAAGGTTTCAAGTCGTAAATAACTCTACCGTGACTCCGTGACTAAAGTTACTTACGCACGTAATCCTTGTTTATACAAAATTTAACGTTAATATTATCTTAGAGCATTTTACAATATATTAAGTCACATATTATAAAAAACGTTTTTATAGCTTCGAGTTTATCGTATAATGTATTATTTATTTACAAGATATAATATTTATAAGATATATACTATTAATCAATACATTTAAATACTACTAGAAGTTTAATTTGTGGCAAGTGTTACTTCATGAAATTTATCCTTAATTACATTAAAAAAATATTTTTATAAGTTTTCCTATTAATTTGTGAAAAGTGGAATGTTTTAGCAAGTTTTAATTTTGGGTTAGACCCACAATATTTAGAATCATATAATTTAAAAAAATATATTTACCTAAATAATTCTCTACTTATTCTATTCATATTGTAACGAGTTTGTATTCTTTATAAATGTTGTAACGAGATAAATTTTAATATTTATTATATAAACATGGAAATCGTATTAACTAGTGTGTATGAGTGGTTGCATTCTTAGATGTTTGGATGATTCTTTTTAACTTCGGATGGATCAATTTTGTCTTCCAGGAAGCTGCTGCGAAAGCGCATGCATTCCATTATTTCAATCACACTTCAGAAATGCACCTTTAATATATAATTTTCACTATCTACATTTAGTATAGTTTATATTTGTCAAATTTTTTGAAGCGCTACTTACCACTGCTTAGCTTTTGGGCGATTTAAAGAATGTTCGGCGAGTCATTATTTTAGTCATATCATTCCATGCGTTTCACACTACTATATAAAAATATTTAATTTAAATTTTCTAATTTGTGTTGCTCTGACCTTGGTATTCAAATCTCAGCAGAACAGCATTTCGAGCTGGTGGTAGCTTACTCACAGACTGACTGGTACTGACCAATTTAATGTAATCATTGACGATTCAAAAGTGCTTGTAAATGCCGTCTTGAATAAGGACATTTTGAATTTTGAATTTGAATGTGTATTTATTTTGCAAAAACAAAATAATAATGATAATAATATCAAAACATTTTGAAGATATAACAATTTTTAAATAAAAAAATAATAAAAACGTATTTTAAACCTTTGAGAAACGTCGCTCTAAATAAATAATCTAAGCATGTATATAATTGTGTTTACATTCATGTTTCCAGATATTTTCTAACATACAAGAAGTTTTTAGCTCGAAACCACTATACTGATAAACAACTAAATTTGTGGCCTTGGCATGCTAAGATTACATTTGAAAACTATACAAGGTTATTTGTAATTAGTTGAGCACCTTTTGCAGGTAGCTCCTCTACATCAATCCTAACAACATTTGTTCTACGACTTTTCAAAATTAATAGTTTTTAAAATTTAGTTTTTCCCATACAAAATTTATTTATTGCCTCTGAACGTGCATTAAACTTGAGCAAAGAGGCCACGCACCTTGCGTAGTCAAAATATATGCCAAGGCCACGTGCATCGGGGCGCGGGGTGGCGGGGTGACGCAGCCGCGGCTATGCACGTAAGAACTTGATCATTTTCTAAGGTGTAATAAAAAATGGCATCGTTTTCCACTTAAATTTATTAAAATATTTTCTACAATAGTCGAAACACATATTTTTGTATAATATCATTTTTACAAAATAAGCCTTTATTATCTAATTACAATATTTACGCCTATTAAAAAGGAATAAATTAATTGAAATATTGTCTAACTGTTTAAGAATCTAATGAAAAAACAAAATCTCCAATAGACGTTGTCCACAAGTTGAATGTTTCAATATTTTTATTTGGTTTATGAAATATCATCTTCATGTTATAGTTATCTAAAAACAAAATTGAATTAAATTTATATAAATATAGAATGAAAAATAAACCGATACGAGCAGGGGTTCGAACCCGCTACTGGGAAACCGTCCCGTCGCTCTACCAACTGAGCTACCGTATAAAATTGAATTATTTATCTGAAACCAATTGTTAATATTATTATTTTATAATAATTTGAATGGTAATTACATTGGAATTTACTTGTTTTAATTCATAAGTTTCAACAGTAACGCCACCTACGCAATTAATTATGGAATCTTATTTAGTATTAACTGTTTAATGTTTTAAGAATTAGAAGCGTAGGATATTTTTACATAATGTTTAATCTTTTATTAATTATTAGAACTTATTATAAGGTATAAATAATAGTACCTGTAAGTTGATTTTGAAATTGTAAATTACCCTCACCTTAATATTATAGTGTTAAAATATTATAAAGAGTTATAAGGGATGCTCTCCCCCATTCTATTACAAATGGTTGGATATTAAACATTGAAGTGCAAGTACTGTGTATTACTGAAACAAGTCTTAACACAGTATACACGATTATTTAATATAGATTTTTTCTCAATATTTTTTGTTTTATTAGGTATTCTACGATCAAATAACAGTGTAGGGTACATATTATATTCAACACGATATTATATTATAGCAGTATAATAACCCTCCATACTCGTGAAAATATAACAAAGGTTTTTAATTATTGTAAAAGTATATTATGTTTTTTTTTGTAATAGTATATATGAGATTCATTAAGGTTTATTATTATATATATGTTTTTAATTTGGTGTCCTATTAAACAGTGATTCAAAACACAATTTTGTTGTTATAATTTAAACAAAACGTGGCGGCTTTTAATATATAAATAAAACATCTGAAAAAAAAACCTATTTTGATTTTTTTTAATTAACTCTTTTGTCAATACCAGCATTTAATTAATAAAAATATTAGCATTTAATTAATAAAATCTGACCTTCGTACAGGACCCATGAATCTTACAAGGACCTATATATTTTGAAGATAAAGATTTAAAATAAAAATATGTATACATTTTCAAACTTTTAGATAGATCAATAATAATGATGATGAAATGATGAGACAATTTAATTTAATCTTTAACATTAATGAGTTAACAGTTAGTTGTGATAATAGTAGAAAAATGAAAAAGGTTTATAAACGTTTTCCTGTGTTACTTAAAAGATATTTGCAAACAGTACACAGAATGTCTCTCATGTCATAAACTACAGAACCCTTTTTTTACTGTGTGTGCAAGAGAAAATAGATTTTCTGTTTTATATCGTAAATTTACTCTCATGTAGTTTTATGTCATATCATTAAGTCATATCTTTTAGTTGGTTCCATTTTCATATAATATTGGCTAGCTTAATAACTTCAATGTGTTTTGTAAATTTTAATAATGTTTATTTTTCAAATATTTCTACACTTTAGTAAATTACATATTGCATAATTACGACAATTGACATTCTACGAAAACTGGAACAATGGTGGTCTTTCGACATGAGGCAACTGCATCAACCATGTAGACCGCTGAGGTAGCTGGAAGCGAGCCACCCAGTCCGTGGGATTGCAACACATTGTTGGAAGCGCGGGATTGCAACACATTGTGGGGAGCGTGGAAAAGGACGATGGCTGGGGGCGATCGCGTCACTTCAGATTCACACTTCGAATCGAGCACATAGTTTAGTTTAAACTTAAGAATTTTATTATAATATTTTAATATTTTAATTTTAATAAATTAGTTGCAAAGATTTTTGGTTTCTTTAAGTCCTTCGGCTGCTGCCCGCATAATTGGCGCAGTCGGTAGGATCTAGAGTCAGTGCGCGGCGGTCTAATTGCTCTAAAAATCGGCTAGACTCCGATAGTCGCTGGCAGGCTCCTTAGCCTTCATCTGGATCCGAATCTACGTGGGCGCAACACCGGGGACGAGTATCCGACCATTGATACGCGGAGGAAACCAGAATGCAAATGTAAGTACGCAAAACTTTCTTTTTGTGTTGCTTCCTTCCTAGTTCTTATCCTTAATCGTTCAAAATTTTTCATCCTCCAATTAAGGGTGCTAGCGAGACTGCATCGCGCCAGTCTCGCCGTAATAGAGAGTTAGATAGTAATAGGCAGATAGAAATAATAGATTTAAATTCACCATTTAATACTAAAATAAAAATGCCTTACGACCCAGACGTAATTTATAAGGCCTTACGCCCAGTTCCGGATTTCAACGGAAATTCGAATATATTAACTAGATTTATTAAAATATGTGACCAAATTGTTACGACTTATATGAGTAACGAGCCCGGTAGTGAGTTACCTAACTTATGCTTGTTGAATGGTATATTAAACAAGATAACGGGGCCCGCCGCTACAATTATCAACTCTAATGGCATCCCTGATAATTGGTTAGGAATTCGCGATTCCCTCATAAATAATTTCGCTGACCAGAGGGACGAAACTGCATTGTATAACGATCTTTCTCTAGCTACACAAGGCCATAAAACACCACAGGAATTTTATGAACATTGTCAGACATTATTCAGTACAATAATGACTTACGTGTCTTTGCATGAAACTATTCCTACAACTATAGAGTCAAAACGCATGCTTTATAAAAAACTTACAAAACAAGCCTTTGTGCGCGGTTTGCAAGAGCCTCTTGGCTCACGAATTAGATGTATGAGACCATCCACTGTAGAGCAGGCATTGGAATTTGTACAGGAAGAACTTAATATATTATATTTACAGCAGCGCAATAATGAAGTGCATAAAACTCAGCCACTTGTAAAAGGCCATACTTCAATTCAAATGCCTCCTCCAACCAAGCAGGCTTTCCAGCCTTCACCACATATGTTGTTACCACCTGTAACTCAAAGACCGTTATTTATGCCACCCCAGGCGTCTCAACCATTTAAATTTGTTCAACCGCAGAACCAACCTAGATATAATACGGGACCTCAAAATACTAACCCATATCGTATGCCTACACGCACACAGCAAATGTTCGCTGCGCAACCACCGAATTATAATCCGCGAAGTAACGTTTTTCGCATGACACCTCGAAATCATCCACAAAATTTTAACCCTAAGCCAATGAATGGAGTACAACATTTCACTCCTAGAGCTTTACCCCCGACGGGACTAACTGGACATGACTGGACAAAACACGGCAACCCATCACCTACTATGTAGTTATTTTAGAAGCCGTGAGATGAATTTTAATGAGTGTGTCGACGACGGCTACGCTAGCTACGTAGACTATTGCTACGACCCCGACCTTAGTTACTATCCTGACTACTATGAGTGCCCGAATTATGTAAACGCACCCGACTATGGCTGTTATATTGACCCCGAGAGTCACACTACTGAAACTGCTGAAGTACATGACTTTAATGAATTAGCCACTGAACCACAGCCTTCCACTAGCCATAAGGAAAATTTTCAGAAGGCTTCAGTGTCAGAAAGGCCAAATTATCCACATGTGCAGTTAGATTATGATCCGTTTGAAGTCACGAACGTTCATGCAGTAAGCCAAAATGAGTATTCGATCACGGTACCATGTTTTAGCGAAGTCAACGACAGCGAACCTATAAAATTTTTTGTATACAAATTTCACCACCATTTTGACGGACTAATTGGCCTCGATTTACTAACCAAATGGGAGGCAAAAATCGATCTCAAGGAGTTGCGGTTAAACACCAAATTCGCCGTTAACCCTACCTTATTATACAACTCGCGAATTGTAAACTTTTATGAAGATATTATCCCGGGAAAAACCACTAAGATAGCCAGGATACCTATTAATGCGGTGGACGGTGACGCTTACATTCCTGAACAAATACTGTGTAACTGTATTATTCATGAATGCGTTACTAGCTTAGTTCAGAATAGAGGATATTTAGAGATCGAAAATCCGAACGAAAACGACGTGGTTTTCTCGTTAGACCGTCCTGCTCACGCGGAGCTATTTAATATTGAGTACACGCGAACTGAAGGGTCGTCAGCGCTAGTAAAAAATGTCGTGTCGCGACTACGTACGGAACATCTTAACGAAGAGGAAAAAGCGAACTTAATGACTCTTTGTTCGAAGTACGTTGACGTTTTTTATCTTGACGGTGAAGATTTAACTTTTACAAACCAAGTAAAGCATCGTATTCGCACAACCGACGAAGTCCCGGTTTACACAAAAAGCTATCACTACCCTTTTGTTCATAGACAGGAGGTTAGCGAACAAATTGATAAAATGCTGACCCAAGGCATTATACGCCCATCCGAATCCGCATAGAGCTCACCTATCTGGATTGTTCCCAAGAAAGCGGATGCTTCGGGTAAGAAAAAGTGGCGTCTAGTGGTTGACTTTCGCAAGTTAAATGAAAAAACCATAGACGATAAATACCCTATCCCGAACATAACGGATGTTTTGGATAAATTAGGCAAATGTAAATATTTCACCACCCTGGACCTGGCCAGTGGATTCCATCAGGTCGAAATGGACCCTATCGACATTTCGAAGAGAGCATTCACAGTAGAACATGGCCACTTTGAGTTCCTCAGAATGCCAATGGGACTGAAAAATTCACCATCAACGTTCCAAAGAGTGATGGATAATGTCCTCAGGGGACTTCAGAACCGGATCTGTCTGGTTTACCTTGATGATATTATTGTATACAGTACCTCCTTGCAGGAACACATGACCAATCTAGAAATGGTGTTCCAAAGGCTCAGACAGTCCAATTTTAAAATACAAATGGACAAATCCGAATTTTTAAAGTTGGAAACGGCTTATTTGGGTCATATTATTAGCAGTGAAGGAGTGAAGCCTAACCCGGATAAAATAGCAGCAATCGAGAAGTATCCGATCCCTAAAACGCCTAAAGAAATAAAACAATTCGTAGGCCTACTCGGATATTATCGGAAATTCATACCGGATTTCGCAAGAATCACTAAACCGTTAACCCAATGTCTCAAGAAGGGCAAAAAGATAACTTTTGACCCTGATTACGTCAAGAGTTTTGAGATGTGCAAAACTCTGTTAACAAATGATCCGATTCTCCAGTACCCAGACTTTGATAAAGAGTTTCTCCTTACCACCGACGCATCCAACGTAGCTATAGGCGCTATTCTATCTCAGGGACCCGTTGGCTCCGATAAGCCCATTTCCTATGCTTCCCGTACGCTTAATGATAGTGAACTTAATTATAGCACCATCGAGAAAGAGCTTCTCGCGATAGTTTGGGCCACAAAGTATTTTAGACCGTATCTTTTCGGACGGAAGTTTAAAATACTTACCGACCACAAACCGTTGCAGTGGATTATGAGCTTGAAGGAACCCAATTCACGACTTACCCGATGGCGCTTAAAACTCAGTGAATACAACTTCACTGTCGTGTATAAAAAAGGCAGGGCAAATACGAACGCGGACGCTCTATCCCGCATAGAGATACATAATGAGGAAACTAACTCCCTCATAGTGAATAGCTTGGAACAGTCAGAATTAGGCAGCGGTTCTACAACTGTGACGGTACACACCAGTCAACGGTCAGTACTAAGCAGCGGTTCTACAACTGTAACGGCACACACTAGTCAGGAAAACCCTATACTGGAAGTTCCCATTAGCGATGAGCCGCTAAATAAATTCCATCTACAGTTAGTTTTTTCAATAGTTAATATTGTCAAAAGAAGACCGGCAGTATCTAAGCCGTTTGACACCCATACACGCGTTTCCATTCAAATTACAGAGTCTAATTTAGAACAGGACGTCATTAACGCAATTAAAGAATTTGTTACCCCGAAGATTAAAACTGGAATTTTGATCAATCCCCCTCTAGGCATATACTCGATAATACCCGTAATACAAAACCACTTTAAAAGTTCCGCCATGAATCTTATTCTTACAAAACGCGAACTTGAAAACGTAAAACCTTATTTGAGACAACAGGAAATTATAAGGCACTATCACGACGGTAAGACAAATCATAGGGGAATTAACGAATGCTACCTTTCTCTTTCTAGAAAATATTATTGGCCAAGAATGAACGAACAAATTACTAAATTTATTAACGAGTGTACTGTATGCGGACAAGGGAAATACGATCGTCACCCCATACAACAACGGTTTAATGTCGTACCACCTCCTAGTAAACCAATGGAAATAATTCTTATGGATTTACTTACAGTAGACAGCGAGAAATACGTAACGATTGTCGACGCATGCTCAAAGTATGGACAGGCCTACCACCTTCGCGACGGCACTGCCATCAGTGTGTTACAAGCTTTGTTAAAATATTGTACACACCATGGATTACCTTTAACTATCGTTACTGATAACGGCCCGGAATTCAGTAACCAGTTATTCTTAGAGTTTTTACGTATACACAGCGTTAACCACCATAAAGTTCTTCCCCATTCACCCAACGATAACGGCATGATAGAACGATTTCATTCGACTATCCTTGAACACCTACGTCTTCTAAAAATACAACGCAAAGATGAACCGGTAGCAAATTTAATGGCATATGCACTTATCGCCTACAATAGCTCTGTTCATAGCTTTACCAGGTGCAGACCGTTCGACATTATTACAGGTCATTTCAACCCGAGAGATCCAGTTAGTATAGATTTATCACAGCACTTATTACAGCAATATACTGAAAATCACAGACACCAAATGAAACTAGTTTATGAAATCATTAATGAGTCAGCTTTGCACAACCGTACCGTTTTAATAGAAAATAGAAACAAAGATCGGGAGTCGGAAGTACAATATGAACCTCGACAACAAATCTTTGTTAAGAATCCGCTCGCTAGCCGCCAGAAGCTAGCGCCGAGATACACAAAGGACACCGTTCTTGCCAATCTACCTATTCATATATATACCTCACGCAAACGTGGCCCGGTGGCCAAAGCTCGGCTAAAGCGGGTACCTAATAGCAATAAATTGTTTCAGAATACTGGCGATGATGCTGGTGCATCTTTTTCACGCACAAGAGATAAGACTCGACAGTCTTAGCGACGGTCCGGGACTCCTGCCCTATAAACTAGGACAGACTCGTCTTATTACCCATTATCACAGCTTCTTGCAGTATATTCAAATAGACGATATAGAAGATAAAGGTTAGAAATCAATTATCAGAATTTAAAGATAGGCTTCAAAATGATACTTTTGCTTTATACGAGCTTCAAATTGATTATTTGTCCCATAAAATTGATAACGTTGTTAAACATTTGAAAGCTTTAGAACCTAGCCGTGTAAAAAAGTATAACTGGCAACTTGGATTATCAGGATGCAATTAAATTTGATAACGCAATTAAAAATTTAAATAATAATCAAGAGAAAATTATAACCGAATTCAACTCTCATATAAACCTTAGCAAAGATTGGATGACGCAACATAATGACGTCATTGACCAGCTAGTTAGGAATCAGCAATCAATTAATTCCACGTTGGGACTTTTACTTGACAATAATGCGTATGAAATTAACAGCCTTGTAAAATACGCTCAATTCGCTCAACTTTTAACTATTATAACTGAAAATGTGGACGATTTATTAGAAGAAATAATTAGAATAGAATATATTTTAGCCCTAGTGCGCGCCTTAAGCACACACCATTCCATGGTAGATATTGATACGTTAGGTAAGGTGATAGGTAGACTTCGAATAATATACGGAGATAATAGATTGTTAACTTTAGATTTACGTGACTATTATAGTATAATAAAACCTGGGTCTTACTTCATAAAGAAACAGCTAGTTATAGTTTTTAAAATTCCTATAGTTAGTATAGAAGTTTTCGACCTTTATAAACTCTCTATAGCCCCAAATAGTTATAACCAAATCCTTATTCCACCCTACCCATTCCTTGCAACCAACAAGGAAGCCTATGCGTACATGGAGGCTGAATGCCCGAAGATAGACAAGCAGTACCTCTGCGAAGAAGATACTATCGCACGCGTCAAGAACCAGCATGATTGCGCTCGGGAACTCACAATCAACCACGTCCTAGGAGAAGCCTGTAACCTGACCACTGTAGTACTGAAGACTGAAGCCATGGACCAATTGGATGACAAGAATTACGTCATGTCATTCCCCCATCTTACAAAAATTCATTTGCAATGCGGAAGAGAAGAACTCAAGCAACTTCAAGGAAGCTACCTAGTCACGGTACCCTTAAACTGTACCTTGATAACATCGAAATTTACAGTAGTTAACGAAGATAATGAAGTGCATGGCCAGCCTGTAATAATAACTGGCACCTCATATAACTTTGAACAGAAGTATACGTCGCCGCACAAACTGACGCTACAGTCTATCGACTTAAGAAAACTACACAGTTCATACAATCAAGTCATGATGGAGCGAAGCATAGAACGAGATACGACAGCGGACGACGCACTTTATCACACCACTGTCCCCTTCTATGTGGTACTATGCGGTGCGGTCGCACTTGCTCTTGCATTAATATGGCGACGATTCTATCTATGCCCACGCAACCGCAACATACCTCAGCGCCGAGATGACCAGACTACAGAACCAGAAATTTCTGAAGATTTTCCAGCAACATTTTCACTAAAAGTTGGAAAATAGTTGCTGAACTGCGGGTGGAGAAATTACATATTGCATAATTACGACAATTGACATTCTACGAAAACTGGTACAATGGTGGTCTTTCGACATGAGGCAACTGCATCAACCATGTAGACCGCTGAGGTAGCTGGAAGCGAGCCACCCAGTCCGTGGGATTGCAACACATTGTTGGAAGCGCGGGATTGCAACACATTGTGGGGAGCGTGGAAACGGACGATGGCTGGGGGCGATTGCGTCACTTCAGATTCACACTTCGAATCGAGCACATAGTTTAGTTTAAACTTAAGAATTTTATTATAATATTTTAATATTTTAATTTTAATAAATTAGTTGCAAAGATTTTTAGTTTCTTTAAGTCCTTCGGCTGCTACTCGCATAATTAGTAATTCAGACAAAATAAAATATTATTTATTTTAAAGCGAAATGAATATGTACTCTTAAGCTAAAATAACTAAAAAGGTTGTTACACACTCATTAATACTACACTCATTACGCTCAGTCTTACAACAAACAACAAAAACCACTTTATATTTATTTAACTCGGTATTTAATTTAAATCTACAGTAAAATATTATGTTTAAAAACTACTGGATTATTTTACTGATACATATAGGTATATGCTACACTTAATGAAAATTACAAGAAACTAAAAGAGTCTGAAATGTATATTATGTATGTACTAGCTTTGTAAGTGGACCAAAAAATATATATTATCGTAATAAAAGATCATGCATTTCAATATTAAATATTATAAATGAGGAAAATATTCAATTCTGCTGGCAGCAAAAAGTTGGAATTATAATATTTGGATGTAAAGGTAATCCGATAGATATATTGGTATAATAACATTAAATCTTGTAATCAAATCCTAAAAAACACAATTATAAACTTTGTATCGCTAGTATTCTGTGGACCCTTATACTTAAAAGAAAATTTCAAATATCGTATTAATTTTTTTAATATTTCTCACTATGTCTATTTCTTAAAAAAATAATATTTAAAGTTGTAGTAGTAATAACAGGACATAAGAAAGAATTTGCAAACTATTCCTCTCTGTTCCTTCACTTTGGAATTTCAATAATAGTTTAAGTTGTTACGTGTCTAATAGTTTTAGTTCTCAGTCAAATATATGTTGAAAATGTTTAAACTAGTATTGGTATAGTATCTAGTATCAGTAGCTCAATTGGTAGAACGACGAAACGGTTTCCCAGAGATCACAGGTTCGAATTCCTGCCCATATCAGTTTATTTTTCATTCCATAATTATATGAATTTAAATAAGCTTAACATGGCTATACATGTTTATAATTTTTTTCGAACATTATCTGCCCATGTTACTGCTGCTACAAAACACTTTTTTCTATACTTCGGAAATCAATAAAGGATAATCATCAAATTGGAAATTATATTTCTGCTGTAACAACAACAACAATTCAGTTCGAATGTTACTAATGATTAGTGACCAATGTAACTCGCAATCGTTGACACAAAATTGATAAATCGATAGAACAGTCGAATAAACAAATATTAGATCGGCTGTATTTGCCAGGCTAATGAATTAGTTTCCGAGTCGATTAGACATGTAGGCATACCACAAACTCTTACAGCTTGTGAATTATCAAACAAAATTATATTATTTTATCAGTATGACTGGTAGACTTTGGATCGGACAATTGGACTTAGTACTCAAGGAATTGGGAAAGTCGATACTATTGTAGGTATTTATGTTGAGTTGGTTAGGACCATTGAAAGAGTTGCAGTCCCAAACTGTCTGGACATTTATGTTATTTTAAAAACATATTTAAAATACATTCATTTTTGACACTTAGTTTATGATATTTATATTATTTCAATAGCTTTTACGCTTATCAGATTCAAAAGAATTAAGTCAATAAGCTCATATCATATTTGTCTTTAACAACATAATGTCTCTGTAAATATATTCCACAGTAAATCGATGTGAGATGAGAAATTCATGTTTGAAATTCGTTAAGGGAGTGTTGCGTTGAACTTTGCTCAAGGTAAACTCTTTTTTGTCTTTTATAGAAGTATTTCAGTGAAATATTTTTTGGAAGCAGTGAATATAACGCGTTTTGTTATAGATATTGTGCACATTTCGAATATTATTCTGCACATTGCCAAAAGACTGTGAATAGTGGAAGGAGAACCCATTTACACTTTCCTTATTTTTCGCTGTGTAATATATACTTTATGCTGCTTTTTGACGTAAAACTAATGAAAATATTTATTTTCTAAGGATTAATAGTTCTTACTAGCAATTTTTTATAGATTTGGTTAACTTATCGGATAATTAGATAAACAGAGCTAACAGATTTTTTTCCACGATTCAGTTCCAAGTAACAAGAAATCTATAAAGAGTAAATATATCGTTTTCTTTAAAACACATATCCATATGTGAGCTAAAAGAAACCATATTTTGTATTATTGGTTTAACATAAAAAAAAGAGAAATTGATATCATCTTCATAGAGTCTGAAGTGTTAATATGCTTACTTACAAAATCTACTCCCTACAAAACCGCAATAAGGTTGAGCAAAATTATTTGTATTTCTCAATGCTTCTCTTATCTAACGATTTACTTCTCTGGTATAACGATCACTTTAAGATGTAAAGAAAAAATATAGATTTTAAATGATTCCGTTTCTATTATATATATTCTTTACAGACTTAAGTCTTTGAAACGACTTCTAATAAATCGACAAGTTTGTTGCCTTTATTACAGTCTTATTATGATAGTGAACTTTGTGTTTGGGATAACTGAACCATGTCATTTTGTAATAAATAGCGGTGTAATAAAAGGATAATAAATAGATTTATTTATTTGCTGAATTTTCAGTCTTAAAATACACATCATAAATTAACAGCACTTATGTATTTACCTACTTGGATTAGGACTTTATATTTGATGATTAATTGAAGAGTATATAAAAAAGGTCTATGATAGAAATATGGATATGTCTATGTTGTTATGTATGTTATAGTCTTCACTTTTACCGGTAAAAAGAAAAACTTTTTATGGGTTTCCTTTATATGTTACTGCAGAAGTTCAAGTACAACGAGATTATTTAAAGTTGTAACAACTTTATCTTATTTTTATATTTTTTATTTTTTAATGAATTATGAATAGTCTGATCACAGAGGTTTACTTAAAATTCTATTGGCAATTAGGAGTAGGTAAGGTAGCCG
Organism: Napeogenes sylphis; assembly: GCA_959347405.1. Lineage (NCBI taxonomy): Eukaryota > Metazoa > Arthropoda > Insecta > Lepidoptera > Nymphalidae > Napeogenes > Napeogenes sylphis. The sequence continues at coordinate 18,263,393 of OY365788.1, read as the reverse complement.
TCCGCGTGGATCCTTTAACATAAATAATAACTTATAACCGCCTCGTTGGTCGAGTGGTTAGCGCAAACGTCTAACGTATAGCGACTCAATGAAGTTCGGTTCGATTCGACACAATCGTACAATACCCGGGAATAAATATTGCACATCGACCTTTGGAAAGAGACAATCGGCTAATTTCGGCTTCGCAGAACGTTATCACTGTCGCACGAAATACAAACAGTCCGGTATCTATTAGGAGCTGTAAAACAAGTATAATTTGCTCGTTTAATTATATAAGTATAATCTTTTGATAATTATTTTTATTTTTTTGTATAAAAAACACATTTTTTTCTATAAGTGGTGGTTTTAAATTAGGGTAAAATAAAATAAGCATGTTTTTTTACGTAAAAATTTTATTATTTAGGAACATAACTGTTATTATTTATTATTATAATAATAATTAATACTATTACTATTATTATTTTATTTTACCCCAACTTAAAGCCACCACTTATAAAAAAATTGTGGCTTTTATACAAAGAATAAAAATAATTATCAAAAGAAGCAAATCATACTTGTTTTAACAGCTGCTAATAGATACTGGATTGTTTCTATTTCGTGCGACAGAGATAATGCTGTACGAAGACGAAATTAGCCAACAATTAGCCGAAATTATACAAAAATCGGTTTAAAATTATGTTTATGATAATGGATAATTATTATAAATCAATCTAAATAACTAAAGATAACGATTACGAAAACTGCCATAGTTTTTTGATTACGAAAACTGTCATAGTTTTCGATTACGAAAACTGCCATAGTTTTCGATTACGAAAATTTACATAGTTTTCGATGTTGAAAACTGCCATAGTATTATTTGATTACGAAAACTGTCATAGTTTTCGATGTCGAAAACTGTCATTGTTGCCGATTTCAAAAACTCATAGTTTTCGATTTCGAAAACTCTCATAGTTGTCGTAACAACAAAACTCGTTTTAGGGGTACTGATGAAGTCTGAACTGATTCGCGAAATATTACGAATCCCTAAAATCATCTGTATTTTTTTTCTCTCAATTTTTTTATCCATATTTGAACTTCTGAAGTCTGTGTTAACTGTAACTAATAAGACACAGTCTATAATTCTGTAACGCTATTTCGAGTTTTGACGTTACGAAAACTATGACATCTTTCCAAATCTTCGAATCAAAATCTATTGATATCTATACAAAAATTTGTTTAGAATTATGTTTATAATAATGGATAATTACTATAAATCAATTATTACTAAAGTAATTAGTTATTACTAAAGATAACGATTACGAAAACTGCCATAGTTTTCGATTACGAAAACTGCCATAGTTTTTAATTACGAAAACTGTCATAGTTTTCGATTACGAAAACTGTCATAGTTTTCAATTACGAAAACTGTCATAGTTTTCGATTACGAAAACTGTCATAGTTTTCGATTACGAAAACTGTCATAGTTGTTTCCGATTTCAAAAACTCATAGTTTTCGATTTCGAAATCTCTCATAGTTTTCGTAAAAGCAAAACTCGTTCTAGGGGTTCGTTTGTTTATATATGTTAATAAGCTTTTCAAAAGTTAACCTAGCATGTAAATAGTCCTTTTAAATGTTGAGTTATGAAAAAGATTTTGTTAAATAGACTAGATCAGTTCATCGTGCTGTCACTTTTTAAAAAATATAATAAAAATATTACAAAAGTTGATTGATTGAAAAGATTGTTAAATAAAAAATAAACAGCTTCTTGTATTTTTACATAGTATGTGGCCAGAATATTTTTTATTGGATAATTTCAAGATGCTTAACGTTAATCTAGTATAAGCGCACAAAAACTGAGAGATCTAAACTACATAACTTTTTTCAAATCTGTTTTCACTCTCATATAGAGAATCTGTTTTGGGTGGTTTGATAGGAATAATATATTTTTAATGGTAGAAAAAACATAATGTACTGTATGTAATAAAGTATCAGCTTTCGTGATCTTCGTGATCTTAAAATACATAAAAAATTGTAAAGGTTTCAAGTTAAATTGATAGATATTATGATAGACATAGTCATCCTTATTTCATTTACTAAGCAAGGAGAATTATTGTATACTATTTATTGAAGATTATTTTTAAAATTAATGATTGGCCAACGAAGATGATTTTTTTTGTCAAAAATAATACACAAACAATGCTATGGGGTTTTACACTTAACGTTAACTTAACTTAAACTAATTAACGTTGTATTCGTAAATTATACTCCTTAAATAATAAATTTGAAATGAGTAAAAATCAGTCATAAACATATTTAACCTTTAACTTCCAATTTACAATGATAAAGAAATCGAATTTTATGAGAAGTATTTGAAACTGCCTTATTCTGAAAAGTTAAGTAATTACAGTAAAAGCTTCTCAAAATGATCTGCCCAATAAATTTAATTTTCAGACTAAAGGAGCAAACAGTACTAACAATATTTACCGCATTTAGTCAATTAACTCGTTAATTTATTTGCGGAGGCAATTAGATAATAAGTCTGAATTACTACGTCATATACCAAATAAGTTATTTTGTTAGACAATATAAGGTAATATTATGTACATAGGTACGTAGGTTTCCTTATTTTAACACTAACATAGTATTCTGGTTTTGGTTTTGATTATGTTTTTTATAATTTTCACTTTTGTATATTTACATACAATAACCAAAACAAATCATCTCGGATAGTTCTTAGTTATGTTTGGTCGAAATAGAATGGCTCTGGATTGACGTATAATCCATTTATTAAATATGCGGATGACACAAATATCCGTCGGGTGACGAAAATGTGTAAATTTTGCAATGCTTTAAAATGGAAATGCGAGGCCAATGGAATGTGTTGTTCTGCCGGTAAAATTAGATTAGATCCACCGGAGATTTTGAAACCACCGGAGCCATTAAAATCGCTATTAAGAGGGGAACATCCGTTGCCCAAAAAATTTTTTAGATTCCTTCCGAGCTTACAATAGCGCATTCCAAATGACGTCATTTTATGCAAAAAACAAAACCCAGAACCCGGATACATGTTTTTAAAGTTCAGGGACAGGCATAACACCGCATAGGCGCATTGCTACACACAGAAGATGTCCCAAACTTCCTGCAAATATGCTTCGTAGCTGATTATTTGAAGCAGGTTAATATTCGTGGACAACATATTCCAAAACTTAAATCCACAAATTATCACTGAACTACAAAACATGTTTCACTATGTATATTGCTACGTAAATAGTTTTAAAGTCTCATTAGAATCGGTGATTCACAACCGCGAGAACTACAAGATCGTCATCAGCGCCGACCGTCATCCTGCCTCGAGCCACAAGGGCCGCTACAACGGCCCCGCCACAAACGAGGTCGCCGTCGTGCTGGAGGACTAAGAGTGCGGCCGCACGGACGTCGTGCTGGGTAAGAGGAACAACCGCCTGCAGAGAATCGGAGAGACGCACCGCGCTTACAACTCTCTCCAGTACCCATTGATATTCTGCCGAAGATGGATACAATTTTGCCATTCATCACGTTGATCCTCAAACTGGAGCTCCTAACTATGCAAAAAATAAATAAAAGCTTTGCAGTTTTATAGTTACAGATTGTAGGTGCGCCAGGATGAATGGCCCTTCTTGCACCGTTTCAAAGGTTTATTTAACCAATTTATTGTCGATCTCTACGCTAAGATAGAAACGGAAAGGTTGGTGTATATCCGCATGCATCAGAGACAGCTACGAGCTAAAAACTATTTAGATTTGCGTGATGCCTTGCAGCGCGACACGGATGCTGAAAACTGCCGCATGGTCATACTTCCCTCATCGTTCGTTGGAAGCGATTGATAGATGGTCGAGCGCACGCAGGACGTTTTATTTTACACACGGAAATACGGTGGCGCCGACCTATTCATAACGTTTACCTGCAATCTAAAGTGGCCTGAGGTCACGGACGAGCTCCTCACCGGTCAGATACCGACCGAGGCGTTTGTGTTTGAGGTACGACATCGTTTTAGGAGTCTTTCACCTCAAACACAAGCGCCTAATTGACCACTTACAAAAGATAAAATATTTGGTAGTGTTAGCTGCTTCATGTTCTCGCACTCACTTACTCACACACCCTGCGGTAGCTAGAAGAGAAAAATCAGGTCTATTAGAATTGATTTGGCGATCAGCGCTGAGCTGCCAAATCCCGAAGTTGATTCTCGCCTTTACAACATCATCAAGACCCATATGATTCATGGATCTTGCATTACCATAAGCCTAAACTCGCCATGTATGAAGGACGGTCGCTGCACTAAACGATTCCCAAAGAGTTTAGTAGCTGAAACCGTTACTGGTGAAAACGGCTACCCATCGTATCGTCACCGATCTGCTGAAGCCGGCGGGTTCACAGCCAAAGCGCTGTGAACCCGCCAGCTTGCTGAAGGCGCGGTCAGTTTGTATATGTAGACAATAGATAGAATAGTCCCGTACTCACCAGTACTTTCTCGAGCATTTGAATCCCACCTGAACGTCGAGTTATGTGCGAGAATTGCATTTATAAAGTACGTGACCAAATACATCAACGAGGGGGACAGTCGGGCGACTTTTGCTTTGCAAAACAGAGATCGAGACGAGGTATCTGCCTACCAGTCTGGTCGCGATATCTGCACCTCTGAGGCGGTTTGGCGGACCCTAGCGTTTCCAATACACGAAAGATTTCCTACCGTTGTCCATTTAAATGTTCATTCATAGATTGAGACATACATGAAGATAATTTCTAACGAGCAAGATAAAAAATAATAAATTCGCAATATTTATAAATAAGGTACACGTTACTTAAAGCCATGGACTAAATTATTTTTATTTGTTTTACTGATTTTTGTTAGTTGTAGGTTACAACAACAAAATAGGTAAATGTATTTGTAAAAACTTTAGTGTATATCAAACAAAAAATACATGTTGAATTTGTAAGGAGTAGAGTCAGTGGAGTAATCACATATTTGATGACAAAGTGTACATTTTGGAAGTTTAAACGAGCCTGAGTTTAAAGTAAATACACATGTGAAATTAAGTTCATTGAAAATGGGACGTCCTTAAATGGTGAATTAACTTTTCTGGAATCAAATATTTCAAATAATACCCTATTTGTCAAACATTTCAAATAATACCCCTGTAGCTGAAAAACCATATAAAATTTTTATTCATTTGTAAAACATAGATTATGATGTAGATTAACAACATGTAGATTATGGACAAATAAATGTAAAAAAAAACCTAAAGCTTTTGGTCTTTGTAACTGTTGTTCACCCTAAAAACTCCCTCGCCTATTAAATTTAATAAAATTAAAGTACAAAATATAGATATTTTCTGAAATTTAAATAATGATAGCAGTTTTATATAAATTACGTTTTAGATAATATGATCCGATTTTCGATTTAAATAAGGATCAACAAAGAGATAAAGATTAATATTAGAATTATATTTAACTGTGTTTTTGGTATCTTATTACGACTCACTGATATAAAATGAGTTATTTATGTTTTTCTTTTTGATAAATTAGTTTTAACGATATTTTAAGTATTTGAAAAATATCTTATAGGAAGTAAATATTTTTATGAAAAAATTATAAAAAGGACAAAATACAATAATTTTATTTAAATAAATTATAGAAAGATAAAATTTTAAGCACACGAAATAATTTGAGATGGTAGTAACTAGGTAGGTAATTCTTTTCATGTTACTGTGATCTTCCTGCTCTTCCTCTGACGGGACTTGTTTCGTCTGAGACCTATTATCCTGTGGAAGATGCTGGAGTCGTTAAAATGAGAATCAAATGTAAATATAACGTTATCTCACCGAAGATAGTTTGGAAACCTCTGCTTTTCTTAGACTTTAAATAGTAAATTAAACAGAAAAATAACGAAACAGAAACATATAGGTATATGGATATAAGCATATACAACTACAGCCCGTTCATTTTGTCTTATTGGGCTATGAAAGAAAAAACAACAAATTGTTCCCACAACAGTATACGAAGGAACCATTACTGAGACTGTTGGTTCAACCCTGTAAATGTTCTTCGAACTGTCAAATCAATATTTATTTTGGTTATTAGACTAAATAATCTTAATATTACTTGCCAAAAAATATTTATTATACATTTTGCTTTCGGGTAATTTATTACAATTATTATTTTAAAATTGGTTCTTCATTTTATTAATTGCCTATTTTATAAATAATTGTAAGAAAGAAAAGGATATTTTTTATAAAAACAACAATAAAAATAGTTTCAAAGCATTGGTACAGTCCATTTATATGAATTTCTGAGGGAAAAGGGTAAAAAAACCAATAGAGCGCTTGGCAACATCCAGTATTATAATCTGCAAGCTTTTCTAAATTCAAAAGGATCAACAGTAAGCGGTCCTCATATTTTGTACTACCTACAGCGCCTGCACTAATACTTATTTACAATTTGTTCTTTCCTTTACTTTTGAACAACAAATATTATTTACTTCGTTAAAACGTAAATTTAAATACTTGCTTATCTCTAAAAAATTACCTTTTTAATTAGTTCCGAAACTACAATTTTTTTCCTGGAACCTTTGACATACGTTGAAAATAAGAATCAAGATTACTTTTTAATTTTTATCAAAGGTTTTTATGGACAAAATTAAAGTAATTCAACTGATTATTTAATTATTTCAAAGAGCCCCACATAATTTAAAATCAAAATTTTATTAGCGGCAACATCATTCTGCACTCAAACTGAGAACATTAAAGAAGAAAACAGTACTTACCTGCCATAATGAATGTAATCTTAGAGAATTCGTTTTCCTTTTATGTTAATTAATATTTTGAAATAACATTGTTTTTTATATTGCATTAAAGAATATTTTTTTATATGCCTATGCCAGATAGAAATGTTATTTATTTTTAACATATTACTTACCAATATATTTTTTATATTATGTGTATATTTTTAATATTTTTGATAGGATAAGCTGTGAGTAGAATACAATTAGATCACACTCTTCTATTTCCACAGAACGTATCTTTTATTGGAAAAAACTTCAGTCCACCTTACAAGAGAATTTGCTATCGGTAACATTATTCATAGAGTTTAAGTAGGACTACAGCAACTTTTTTATAAGTTTGCTTCACAAACCAAAAAAAATACGACGGAACATGAATAAATCAAACCATTTATTAAAATTTTAACTTGAAAAAAAAATAGTATAATTCCATTTTGTTTGTTCAATTTTGTTGTGTTTACAGTGAAAGTTAGTAAAATATCTATTTGTTGTTAAAAATATTTTTAACGTTACTTGTACAAATGAGAAATAAAAATGTAACTCCCTACAAAGAAATAATACGTAGGTACATATAAAATGTGGTTGAAATACAAACAATATTCTAAAAAGTTAATTATCAACAAATTAATATATAATTTAATATAAGAGATATTCCTGATTATTCAGGTTTTATAATATTAGGTCATAACTATCACTAAGGTTTGTGGAAACACCTGTTCTACATTTAATCCCAGAATAGATTTATGACATCCGAATAAGTCTGAAGTATTAAAGGATTATCTGACATAGAATTCCGTTATTATATTAAATAAATGATTGGATCAATGGAGTATTTTCGTAGAGAATAAGGTGTTATAATTTTTTTTGCTATATAAAAAAAATATAACTTTTTTAACATAGATGTTTTCACTTCTTCTTTGGTCACTCAAAGTTTCTTATATGTATTAATACAAATAACAGATCCAGAAGTTTTAATTATCTTTCCTTAATTTAACACATTTTTGTAATTTTTACTTATAACATTTTTAACCTTGAAGTAGAACTTTGAATTTTATTTTCGATTTTGTAAAAAGATTCTTTACTCCGTCTGTAAGTCAATCATTTTCTAATTGGTGTAAAAAAAAAAATTAAAATATACATTTCAAACAGATTATGAGTCAGCTTCTTTTCTTTATTTGCAATAAATATGACGCAGTCGCTTTAATAATGATGACGCTGAATCATTTAAATTATACAGCTTGTTGACTGTTAATGGCTCTGTTTGCTGAGCCGGAAGTAGGTCGATTTCCAAGCAGTACAATTCTTTATGCTGTCTACCCACTTCTGTCTTTTTTTTCTGTTTATGTTACTTACGATTTAATGTTTTAGAAGAAATAACCCTTTTTTCTTGTCTTAAAGCATAAAATAATTAAGTACCTAATATCGTTGAAAAAAAAAACTCTCATACTATTAAAATGTTCTATTGTTAGCTTTTATACATGTAGTAGTTTGGTTTTGACTAAATAAAGATATAATTTGTTGATTTGACTAAAACAATTGAATGTCTGTATAGAAGTTTAATTGATAAAATAAATGTAATATTGGATACTGATTTGACTAAGAATAAGAAGTATATAAATCGCAGCTCGGTTAAGAGAAGGCCTGGTGTGAAATTGGGAGTACAAGTTGTGGGGTGGTATTATTGTGATAAAAGTGTAACAGTTATAATAAACCGAGTGTGAGATCGAGAAACTAAGTTGTGTAACAGTGATAATTAAGTGTTTAAATGGTAAACAGTTTAGTGTATTTGTGAACAGTGCTTTAAAAGTTTAAAAGTTTACATAAAGTGCTTTAAAGAATAGTAGGACTGTCGTTGGGGATTCTTTTCGGTAAGAGAGATTTAATACTATGATAATCGAACATCGCTGAACATAACAATCATTCTTTTGGTTTTTAATTATTAGGTATCATAAAAAAAAGTAATTAAGATGTTATATTAAATATACTATATCCTTCGCGGTGTTCGCATTTTGAATATCTTTTTAAATACTTTATTTATTTATAATAAATAAATAAATAAAAATAAAATAAAATAAATACTTGCAGTAAATTAATTCCTTGCAAGACTAAACCGTTATCTAAGCTGTTTTGTAAATTAAATGTTGATGTTTTATTTTATTGAAAACAAAAACCGTTTCACTATATGTTCTTAAATAAGTATCTAATTTAGATTAGACTAAACTAATATAGATCATATTTGTTAAGGTTTTTAAATGTTTATTTTCATTTCCATTTTTAAAATTTGTAAATCTATTTAGTTTTTTTTGTGAATCAAGAATGGAATGTGTGTTAACACTCGAGTCAAAGTTCCTTCATCCGAAACTTAATGTATCGATTTGTGTGTATATTTGTCTTGTAAAGTGGAGTTGATTAAGTCCCGAATCTATATTGTATTGAATTTGTGATGTGTAATTGAATTCTATAAAATATATGAAGCAAATAAAATTGCATACACCTTGGGAAAAATATATTAATTAAAACTTTTAAGCAATATAATATATATACCGTATAAAATACGTCGGATATTTTTATAATTATACTGAAAGGTCATGAAAGTTAATACCACTGTTACCCTGTAATATTTGATATTTATAATAAAAATTAAAAAAAATACACGACCTATGAATTCATATTAATGTTTTTATATAAAGTATTGAATGTACTGAGGTGAGTAATCTCCTTGATTTATACAGTCTTAACATTCAAATTTTATGTATGAGAATCTTGTCGGCAAAATTGTTTATGGCAGATTTCGTCGTAACAATCGTCATGAAAATCCCAAGCTTCTAAATAGTAATGTTACATAACACTGTTATACGTTCTTTTTACATTACAATAATTCAATATATTTTTCTTGGCACCGAGTTCTAATTGCTCTTAACAATGTATTTCTATGCATTATATTCTAAGAAATGGTAGATGGTTTTAATTTATAATTTTATAGATTGTATTATCGTAATTCTCACTTGAATAGGTCTGTTATTTTCCAAAATAGTATAGTAGCTTATTGTATGATTACATAATAACCGATAGGGCTATTATGATAATAATAAACTAAACAGAATATTTTTTAATAACTTGTAACGTCTCTCAAACTTAATAAGTAAACCATAGTCAGCACAAAATTTATTATTAAAACATTTTTTTCTTATTGATGTTATTTCTGGGGTAGTTTAACATTTCAATCCAATTAAAAAAAAATGTTCGCATTTGATATTTCTTTTGCAAAAGAAATTTATCCGCATTTTATTTTTAAAAACCCTTAGGTTACTTATAAATCTTGGCCAGAATAGTCTTTTTGGCAAGTATAAAATTATCAAAAACGGATTTTATCAAATTTCACGTACACCAACTGAAAAATCGAGATTCCCCGAATATTTACGCCAAAGAGTTTTACATCAAAAAAGACATTCAGTTTAAAAAAAAATAATAAATTCGATAAATATCCCAAAATTAAATAAATGGTCATGGAATAATATTTAAATGTAAATAAGACATAAGACCTAAATTAAGTATTAAGCCCATATATATTAATAGTAGTAAATTATTTTATTTCATAAAACATTTAGCCCAGTAAGTTTCTTAATCGGCAGAAAGGGGATCAAGTCATAAATAACTCTACCGTGACTCGAGTTACTTGCGCACGTAATCGTTGGTCGAAAACAAATCCTTGACATAAATATTTTCTCAGAAACTCACAATGTCATAGTTTTAAGTTACATATTGTTTACAATGTATATATATATATGTATATATATTTAAGGTTTGAAGTTACATGTGCGTAAATTTAAGTAGTAAACTACATTTTTATTACTTTTTTTGTTGTTTATTTTTCAAGTATAATTAGTAAACACTTTTTTAGGTGGTAGAGCCTAGCTGTAGTTATCTGGCTGCAGCTCGTATTGGGCTGGCTCGACCGGGGAAGGACCACCCTCTCACAGAAGACCGACGTGTAGTAACCAAATTCATTTGGTTATGTTTCGTCGGTGAGTGAGAGAATCCGGAAGCCCAACCCCCCCCCCCCCACGCCAAACATGAAAGCGATGCTAAAAAGAAAAATACCCCAGGAGGGTACCGGCTTTGATGAAGCCGGGGACCCCCTCCCCGAGCAAAATCGGGGAAATGATTCTCGGATTTTGCTCGGGCTGCCCGTCGTATCTGGGGCGGGCAAAGTATCGCCTTTTATGTTTTTAGAGGGCAAACGACGAGTTAACGCAGCGGCACCCCGACCCACTTTAACTGTGGACTTTTGCAACATCCGGGGACTTCATTCCAACTTGAACGCCGTCCACCATCATCTAGAGACGGCGCAGCCGGCCTTGTTGTTTCTGACGGAGACGCAGATATCTCAACCTAGCGACACAGCGTACCTATCATACCCCGGGTATAAACTAGAACACCATTTTATACCACACGCCGGGATATCTGTGTTCGTAAGGAACGATATCTGCTACCGTCGCCTTCAGGTTTTTGAAGGTCGGGACCGATCTGTACTCTGGCTGCGCGTGGACATGGACGACCATGTCAGAGTCTACGCGTGCCTCTACAGGTCCCATAGTGGTAATGCAGAAACGGATCAACTCTTAGGCCATGTTCAGGCGAAGATTGACGATCTGCTTTCACAGACTCCCTCCGCCGAAGTCGTAGTCCTCGGGGACTTTAATGCGCACCATACCGATTGGCTAGGGTCACGTGCCACCGACTACGCGGGGAGATCTGTGTTTGACTTTGCTCTGGCAAATGGTCTGTCCCAATTGGTAAAGACGCACACTCGTCTACCAGACGTGGACAGCCATATACCTTCTTTGTTGGATCTTCTGCTGACTACACATCCCGGAAAGTACCAAGTCACTGTCGAGGCTCCCTTAGGGTCCTCTGATCATTGCTTGGTACGGAGTGTAGTGCCCATGGAACGCCCAGCTCGCACAAGACCTGCGACTCGACGCGTTTGGCACTACAAGTCAGCGGATTGGGATGGAATGCGATCCTTTTTTGCATCCTACCCATGGGGGCCGATTTGTTTCCCTTCCAATGATCCTAGTGACTGCGCTGCGGCTGTAGCTGATGTGATACTTCAGGGCATGGAACTATTTGTACCAAGCTCTGTGGTACCACTTGGTGGCAGATCGCGGCCTTGGTTTGATGCGTCTGTCAGGGCTGCAGCAGCTGACAAACGGCAGGCTTATCAGGCTTGGGCTAATGCGTTAGTCACTAAGGATCCGAACTCCAGAGTTCTGAAGAGGAAATATAATCGTGCCTCCAGATTCTTCAAACGGAAAATCGCTAGAGCAAAGTTCAAGCATGTCGTCAAAATCGGGGATCAGTTGGCAAAGTACCCACCTGGCACGCGCAAGTTCTGGGCGCTTTCCAAAGCCAGTCTGGGAAACTTCTGTCTCCCATCCCTGCCGCCATTGCACACTGGGAACGACTCTTTGGCCCACACGGCAAAAGAGAAAGCCGATCTCTTGGGCACTCTTTTTGCCTCAAACTCGACTTTGGACGACCAGGAGAGGGCACCGCCTATCATCCCGCGGTGTCCGAGCTTTATGCCGGAAATAGTTTTTCGGCAAAAACTCATCCGAAAAACCCTCCTTTCCTTGGAAGTTCATAAGTCGAGTGGGCCAGATGGTATCTCTCCAGTTGTGCTACGAACATGTGCCCCTGAGTTGACACCAGTGCTAACGCGTCTATTTCGGTACTCCTACTTGAAAGGCGTAGTCCCGGTCTCATGGAAGCGTGCCCTTGTCCATCCGATCCCAAAAAAGGGCGATAGCTCAGACCCAGCTAACTACAGACCTATCGCCATTACCTCTCTTCTCTCCAAAGTAATGGAGAGCATCATCAATAAACAGCTCCTAACCTACCTCGAGGATCACCAGTTGGTCAATGACCGGCAATATGGCTTTCGCCATGGTCGATTGGCTGGTGATCTTCTGTTGTATCTTACACACCGTTGGGGAGCTGTTATTGAAAGCAAGGGAGAGGGTCTGGCAGTTAGTCTGGATATGGCGAAAGCCTTTGATCGTGTATGGCACAGGGGGCTTCTTTCGAAGCTACCTTCCTATGGGCTTCCCGAGAGTTTATGCAAGTGGATCACCAGCTTCCTCACTGGGCGGAGCATACAGGTCGTTATCGACGGTTTTTGCTCGGACCCTAAGCCCGTGAACGCTGGTGTACCCCAAGGCTGCGTGCTATCCCCAACTCTGTTCCTCTTGCACATCAATGATATGCTGGATATCTCCAACATACATTGTTATGCGGATGACAGCACTGGGGATGCGGTATATTCCGGCCGTGCAGGTCTCTCTCGGGAAAACGTCGACGAGTGCCGAAAGAAACTTGTGTCTTCTATAGAGACTTCCTTGGGGCTGATCTCTGAGTGGGGTGAACTGAACCACGTACAGTTCAATCCCCTGAAGACACAAGTTTGCGCGTTTACCGCTAAGAAAACTCCATTTGTCGTATCACCACTCTTCGAGAGCACTCCCCTCATTGCCTCGCCAAGTATCAGAATACTGGGTCTCGACATTTCGAGTGATTGTCAGTTTCGTGGTCATCTGGAGAGCAAGGCTAAGTTGGCCTCGAAGAAATTGGGAGTGATTAATAGAGCGAGGCAGTATTTCAAACCTGGCCAAAGACTTGCGCTCTATAAGGCGCAGGTCCGGCCACACATGGAGTACTGTTCTCATCTCTGGTCCGGATCACCCCAATATCAGCTTCTACCATTTGACCGCGTACAACGGAGAGCCGTTCGGATTGTCGGGGACCCGGTGCTCTGCGAACGGCTGGACTCTTTGGCATTGCGTAGAGACGTGGCTTCTTTGTGCGTCTTCTACCGCATTTACAACGGGGAATGTTCCGAAGAACTATTCGATCTGATGCCTGCCGCCGAATTTCATCACCGCACAGCGCGCCATCGCCTCCAATACCATCCTTACCACCTGGATGCGTGGCGATCCTCTACTGTGCGGTTTTCAAGGACATTTTTCCCACGTTCCACTCGCTTGTGGAACGAACTCCCCTCGGTGGTATTTCCAGATCGGTACGACATGGATACCTTCAAAAAAGGCGTTTACTCCTACCTACATGGCCGGCAACACTCTTGTAAATCCTCGGATGTTGCAAGAGTTCATGGGCGGCGGTGATCACAAGTCATCTGTGACCCGCCAGCTCGTTTGCCCTCCTCTTACATAAAAAAAAAAAAAAAAAAAAAAAACACTTTATTATTTAGGTATATTTGTTATTTAGGTATATTTAAAAGTTAAATCTGTAGCAAGTTTTATTTTTACTTGTAACTCCATAATCATAAGTTATCCTTAGATACAAAATATTTCTATAGTTTTACAATATATTTGGAAAAGGTTAGCATGTTTTTTTTTTTCAAATACATTATTTTTGTTGAATTATTATCTACTTATTAATATTTCGATTTTTTTTGTTCTTATATTAGCAAGGGCATTCTTTTTTGTTTTTATATTAGCAATTTATTTTAGCAAGGGCATTAGTTGATCTGATGGTAAAAGGGCCATGCACAATGTAGATGTGCAAATATTGGAATTTGCATATGCGTTACCACTCTAACAGATTAGTGAGAAATGTAGGATCTTGAAAAAAGGATAACTACTATTTATTATGCAGTATTTATTTAAAGTCTAAACTGAAGCTTCGTCAAAGCTTTTTAAGATTAATTAAAGCTTTTTAAGCTTAATAAAAGCTTTTAAAGTTTAATAAAATCTTTTTAAGCTTATAAGAGGCACACAAAATGTGTATAAACAATTTCAAACGAATATTATTTAGTTGTGATAACAGAAACCTTATAAACGTTTGTGTTGTGACTTAGAATATATTTTCAAAGGACACGCCAAATTTATTTAATGTCAAATGATACAATAGTCTTTATAACTGTGTGGGTAAGCTTAGCTGGTTTTAGAATTCATTTCACCACACATTTATTCTTATTTGTTATGCTTCTGATCTCGTAAATAAAGTAACATGCATATAGTTAGCTATATGTCTTACCTTTTTTAATTACTTTGCTGCTTTGCTAGTAGCAGAGGATCAGAATTTTTTCATAAATTGTTGCCTTGTAAATATAATAAAATAGTTTTAATGTTATTTTTTTGCTAACGATAAATGTATGCGTTCAAAAATAATATGTTATGTAATAAAGAATGTATTTCAACAGAATTTGATCACTATTTTCTTTTATTATTTTTTTAAAGAATGTCATTAACCGTTTTAGAGAACATGTATAAAAAGTTTTAGTTTTTATTTACACATACAAGTATTATCAACGTACGTTATATTGGTACAGTAATTAAAAATATTTTTATGATCTTTTTACATCATAAAAGATAAATAGTAATTTGGAAATTTTGTTTTTAATTTTATAACAACAACAATAATTTTTTTTCAATTTCATGTCTAATGAAATCATTAGTCCTACTTACGCTTAGTACTCGTTACGCAATCTTGATATAACTATGGAGTAATCGATAAGCAAACTAGTGGGACTGTAATTGCGGTTACAACTCTTTGGGCAATCTAGAAAAGGTAAACTTCGTATTCGTGACTATTAGTAAAACTGATTATTATTATTATTATGACTGATACTTTGTAGGTAGTAGACCATAACATACCGCAAAGCGACCTAGTCGTGTTCCGGCAAGTTGCTCGATAAAGCCGTTTTTGGGGAATGGGTCTGAATATCTGCGGTACACTGGCGAACCAGTCTAACGTCGATTTGGTGTTTGTTTTGTCGGGTGTCTAGTCGAGTAGGGTAGTGGGATCCGAAGCGACGGCTTTCCGCTGGCCACCCGCAGATAGTTCGGGGCCCATTTAGTGGGTTAGCCACCCACGAAAGGCTGCGCCGCCGGCTGCAAAAAATCCCAGGGTGGCTTCATCGTGCTGGTTGGCTACATAAACGAGTTGTCTCCTGGTCACCACTGTGCGAACGGTAGACATAGGAATACAGGATTTTTTTGTTTTCTATGTTCACTAAAACCCACAGGGAAGAAAAAGTGGCGTCTTCAAGGTGACGGTGACGGTGGTTATACAGAGGTGGTGCCGCGCGTACACACTGACTTCAGCCCGTGAGTGAAAGTTGTGCTCTAACGATTAACTGGGATAATCCAAGTATGCAGCGCTCAAAGGACATTGTATCTGCGTCTCCGTCAAAAAGAGCAAGTGCGGCTGCTTGAGTGCAAGCCCCTGATATTACTGAGGTGCACTTTAAATGAGGAGGAGTGCAACCGCTATATAAACTTGTTCTTTTTGTTGTACTTTTTCATTAAAAAATATATACAAAGATGGGATGTGGCAGTTGAACGAGGCGGTACGTATCGAACCCGACGTCGAAATTGGTGTTGTCATATCACTGGGAGGCTAGCCTGGAGACTGCGGTGACGTCTCCCCAGGGATCGCCATCAGGCCTCCTAGACAAAATTTACCTGTAATTGTAAAATATTAATAACATATGACTAAAAACATAAAAAATTTAAAACATTTAATTTTAAATATATATATTAAGAATGGAGGATTTTAATTCTAAGCATTGGAAAACCCCTAATGAATGCCATCCGGGCCAGAATTAGACAGGAACGGTAGACCCTCGCCGACAAATAGAAACCTAGGATAATACTAAAATCTGATGATACGGCAATGAGGGTAACCTCGCCATATGCCATCCCTTTTCCCTACTCGCTCTACTAAGGGTTTAATTTAGACTATTTAACATACTTTGAGTATAAGACTAATTAATTTAATTTCAATTAAACAATTATGGTAAGCAATATAACTTAAATAATAGAAATGTTTTTTAATTTACATTGTGTTCCATAACTGTAATAAAATAGTAATATCTTTTACTATACAACTATGCAGTATCTGAATAAAAATAATATAACAAACCAATTTAACCGATAGAATTCACCAGATGCTAGATTTCAATTTATATATGTATATAAGGACTTATAAAATTTAATTCACGTGATATAAAAGCAAACGCCTCTACCCTATTTTACATTATTAAAAAAAAATATTATACTCTTCCTTTGTCTAATCATGCAAAAAACAAAGACAGATAGGTAGCCTCATTTACTTTTTCTTTTTTCCGATGAACACATCTTAGGTTGACCCTTTGTTTTTACATAAAGCAGGGATGTTATTATTAACTCTATGGTTAAAAGTATCTTAACGTAAGTGGCATTACAATTAAAAATTACCGTGTTTATACTAATCTAAGCTTCCATGGGTAATAGCATCTATTAATATTATTGTATACTGTAAAATCAGAAACGTATTAAGGATAATTTATCGAAGCAAGTAGACATATTATATTAGTTCATTCCCAACTCGTGTTCATTTTATTTTCGTTATATATTTGTTTAAAAGCTGAGTAGGTTCCTCAAGATACGTTACACCTTTTTGGGTTAAATAGCTATAACTTTAAACTATATTCTTATTCAAGGATTTCTCGACTGTCTGAAATTTGAGATCACCAATATTAATTTACCTTTATATTATACTTGCCTACGCCATATTAAATTACTCACCACAAAATACAGACAATCTGATGATGTACTTGTGACTTATTATATTAGAGCAATACTAGAAATTATCATTTAAAAACAAGCGAACCTCTTTTAGTGACAGCTGGAAGCAAGGAGAATGTGTCTTTACTTGTTCATTGGCAGTGGCGTCTAGTGTTACTTACAAATTTTAAATCCATTTTTTTAGAATTGTATGTTTGTTATAAGGTATTTATAATTATATTTTGAGTTTAACAACTTTTAAGGATCGTTGACATTGTTTTAATAGGGAGTACAAAAAATACAGGGAGTGACAAAAGATGAAGATTTTTGGCAAATGTGATATATACTTATTGAGGAGTCCTCATATAGTGTTTCTTAAACAAAATTATTTTCTTTCACTAAACTGAATGTCAAATCAACCATCGAACATCTGGTATATAAAGTGCAGTGTAATTAGTTGGAACTCGTCAGTTATAAATGAGTATTTTGCGGTCGTATTGTTAGATTCTAGAAGATATTAAATGAAAAAGTTTGATATATTTACTGTACATGTGCTAGTTTGAATCCAAATACATAATGAACGCACATTTCGAACAAATATTTTTATTAGGCGCATTTAACAAAAACATATATATTAGTCATTGTCATTCATATTTTCAAGTTTTTAAGCCTCCGACCCGTTGCCCGATTCTTAATTCATCAAATTGAAGAATGTCTTTTCCAACACATTGCGTTCCCCAATTTTGTAAATCTAATTCAATCTTATTTCATTAACATTTTTAATAAAATAAGATGGAAGTATTTTTTCCCTTTTTGTCTTTTATGTATATTTTCGTTTTAACCTTGATGTTATGACGGTTATCTGGTCTATAAATATTTGTTTATTTTAATTTTCACATGTAGCATCCTAATCCGCTTATAATAGGCCTGAAATATGAGTATTGCATATAATTTATCAAGACACATCTTCCCATTCAATTATGGGTCACCAATAACTATTATGATTCTGTGTAATAGTTTTCTTATAGATAGTCTACGGAGATAATCTTCTCTTTTTTAGAAAAAATAAATAAAATTAACTTATCATTATATATTTAAAAACCAGCCGAAGGGTTCCGTACAGAAAATAACAGAAAATCACGTTTGTTGTAGTTTGGTAAAATTTATTGCTTAATTCGAAATTGTATCCCTAAAGGGCTATGGTAACTAAATTGTGCACAGTACGTGCCAGCATTTAAGTCAATATGGTAAACACGTTGTCTCTATCGTTTATTAAGATCGAGTAAAAATTGCTTAAAAATTACGTTTGTTGTACGGGAGCCCCCCTTTAATATTTACTTTATTCTTATTTAATTATTTATTTTAGAAGGTAATATACAAGTAAATATTCTGGGAAAAATTGAAACGTCTACCTGTTACCGTTTTTAATATTGAGCAAAAACACGTTTATTGTATGGGGACCCACCTTGATATATACATATTTTTAATTTTTAGTAATTGTTTTTATAGCGGAACGGAAAACATCATCTGTGAAAATTTCAGCTTTGTAGCTATCACGGTTTATGAGATACAGCCTGGAGACAGACAGACAGACGGACAGACAGCGGAGTCTTAGTAATAGGGTCCCGGTTTACCCTTTGGGTACGGAACTCTAAAAATGAATTGGCCTTTATTTTATGAATATTATCTAAATAAAAATTAAACTTGTAAGATTTAATGCTCATTTTATTATTCCAATAAAAAATCTTATTCCAAAGTCATTTACTTACTTTACGTTTTTCTTTTATTGGTAACAATATAATACAAAATTCACGTTTTTAATCAAAAAAGCCCACAAAGGTTATAAATTGTTTGGAGGGAAATTTTTCATCTAAAATTGAAATAAATTAAGGTGAAGAAATTTTATATTGTTTCTCTTTATTTTTGAGGAATAACTATTCTTATATTTTTCTAAATTAGCAGGACAATTCAGAACTGACAAACGAATATGAACCTCGAAATATTATTTCTTGATTTTTTTTAAGTTTTTACTGTAAATTGTATTTTAAAACAAAATATATTATATGCTTTGCATAGAAGTACATTCGTAAGAATCTTCGTATTTTATTTGAACTAAATTTTAATAAAAAAAAATATACAAAATTCAATTAAAATCAAGTCTTTGATACAAAGAACTTAGTTCTGTACTAAATTATTGGAAAAGAAAAATACTTCAGGACTTAAGAATGTTCTTCCTCTCTCAAATGTAATTTAAGAAAATTTGTAATACAATTATTTTCACTGCTATAGTCTTTTCGTACTTATGAAAAATAATTAATTGTTTTATTTAGGTACGTATCTTTGGATACTAGAATAAAGTGAAAAACAATTTTACTGTAATGTAGTATATTTTTATGTTATTTTAATGTTTAAAATATTCATTTTTTTACCGCCAAAATCGTCACAATTTATATGATAGACTTTAATTCACATTTGTATTAATATTAAAACAGGATTTGTTACTCTTTATAACGATATTTTTAGGAATTATGTTGAAATGTTATTTTAAAAATAATAAGAATTCAAATTTTCTGCCATATTTAAATATTTTTCATAATTTAATAACGCGGACTAATCTAATACAGTCATAGATGGCACTAAAACATCACACCGTCAATCACTAATCACATTTACAACTTCGCTCTAAAACGAGTATGATACAATAGTCATACATTTGACACTTGTTTTTCAATTTATAGCAATAGATCCCCACCAATAACTTAGAAAGATACTGAAATTTCAAAAAAATATAGATAAAAAGGATCTAAGGCAGCGTTATCGAATTTAAAACAATAATCAGTTGTAGACTTATATCGGTTTCCAACCTTAATAGTATACTCTTAGAGAACAAAATGTATTATCATTAATATACCAAGAGCAAGGAACGAGAGGTAATTTCGATTTAATTTAACCCTGTTTAATACTAAATGGTAATGCAAAATAGCTCCATTAAAAAAAACTGGAATAACGATATAATAACTCAAAAACTGTTGAGTAAGACAACGCGATATGCGGTAACATAACATACAGCTCACTACATAAGGAGTGAGAAGTAGTATTATATTACATACATTATTTTAATCTAACGGGCACTGTGATATAGAGATGATGAACACTAGCTCAGCTGAGCAGCTCATTTATTCGCAACGTAATAAATTTGACACGACATAGGCAAATATTCAGATTGGTGATCCATAGGCAATATGTAACATGCATCTAAATACAAATTTCTTTTTAAAACATTATCTTTTAGAAGTAATAAATCCCTTTTAGTAATATGTTGAACTTCTCTATCTTTTGAATAATATAAACATAGTTTTGTTATGAAACTAGAGATTTTTATCGTTGGTTTGTTTTATATATTTTTTCCATTATATTTACTAACATCTAAAAATATTCATTCAAGCAATTTTATAAAGTTTTGCCCCAAAACAGCAGCTGGCGCAATTTGGACTTCACATTAGGTTACAAGTTTCCTTCTTTCTTTACTTTCGCAAAAAGTCAAAACACAAACAACAAACACATCATAATAAAACAATTTATATCGAAGCCGTTGCTCCCAAAAAGATTTTATGGAAATCCTTTGCTAAAGGCCAAAAGAAATAAATTACCAAAAGAAGGAATACATCTTGCCTTTTGTTGAGAATTCTATGAATAAGTACCAATTAATAAAACTGTTATAAGAGATAAAAATGGAATAAGTCATATGAAACTACTGAATAAACTACTGTATTTTTTAATGGCTTTTCAATCTAATAAAATTTTATTATTTTGTTAACAATAATATCTACCCTGCATCAGATGAAGTAAAAGTATTAAAGGGATAATGATTATAACTCAGGGAAAATTATGGAAAATTTTTAACACAACATTTAAATTTAATATTCTAAATATACTAATTAACTAATCATTCTGGATAAGATAATATACACATAATATAGATTAACGTTGAAATTTAGTTTGGCTCTTCCAGAAAGTTCTATTCTAACTAAAGAAATAAGCATATTAATTAGTTTAACTGTAATTAGTTTAGCCTGCAGTCTATCTATTCTGAACTAATTAATTATATTTGAGAATGCACTTCTGCTCATAGGTATAATGAAGTCTAATTATTCAAATGCTTCCGAAAACTGAACTACTAATGAGAAGTAGTTACACTATGATATTTGCAATAATGCGAATGATGTACTCTGCGTATGTAACAATCACTAAAGGTTGGATTAAATATATTTTTTTGATATTATTTTATATAACTTTAATGGTAACCGTCTAACAAAATAACTATTATTTTGTTAAGACCCAGGAGAATAAGTTGGTATGGGATTAATGAGTATTTGTGGTGGCGGTAGTACCTACCTAGTTTAGTCGCTGACAAGTTAAATGAATTGAGGTTAGTAGAGTATGTGGCAATTTGATTTTCTTATTATAAGTTAATGCTTGACATTATAATTGGATAGAAACCATGGTTGCATCAACAATATTAAAACCACAAGTGGTAAAAATAAATCATATTCCGAGCAACTTGGAAAGTATCAAACCAAGCTATTGCAGAATAACTTATATTCATGAAGCTCAATTTACGAAAGAAACGTTAAAATTTCGCCTAACGTAAGTGTCACATGATTGTTCGAGATCTTTATATTAATCCATATTACGAGTCAGTTACAACTTCAACTTTCAACTTACATTATAAAGATTTTCATATGACAATCACCAATCTTTTATGATGGTTATTAAAAATATTTTTATTCTTAGATCAAATTGTATGTACGGTTTACTATTGCATGTGACAACATTCATTCTGCGGTCAGCCAGTACGATGGAAAGAACGACGGAGTAAAGATCTCGTGTTTCTAATATAATAATATATTCAATGCATGATTTGAAGCTATAACTTTTATTGGGCACTACGTTTTAATAGCTTTAATTGTCAAAGAGTTTTTCGTTTTGACATAATTATTGATGTCATCAAAAATATATATTTTAGCAAAATATGAACTAAGAGTGCTAATTCTTGCGATATAAAAGGTGTTTATTTTTATTCGGTGTATGATTTACTATATACAATGTTGCAGTGATCTTAGTTATTCTGTAATGCTCTTGCAGTAATTAGTAGTTATGACAACCATTTTGGTGCCTTTTTTGTACCTAAATAATAGAACTCCTTTCATTGTAATCACTAATATTTGCTTCAGATAAAATAATAATATCTATAAGAATTTAAGAGTAAGTTTTTAAGTAATAAAGTTTTTTAACTTCATTATTGTTAAAGGTTGCCAGATGGAAATTTATGATACATAATTAAAATAATATGATACTTACTAAATTAAATTTCTACAAAAAAATAATTCGGAAACACCCGAATTAGCCACTATTTAGAATTAATATAAATACTGTATTTGAATTGAGATTTTAGATTTGCTATATCCTCTTCAAACTATAGTGTATGTATTTTGCAGTTATTAATTTTAAGGGGTAGTATTTTACCTTCCCTACTACATCACCGCTCCCCCGGTGACGCTGTAATAGCCAACAGGGCTAACAGCATAGACAGACAAAAAAAATACTGCATCAAACCATATAAAAATACCTCTGTCCTTAAGTTTATCCTTCTCCGGCTTAAATAGTCACTTATTGTTTAAATTTCACACGTATAGTGACATGACTTTCCTGATGAGTTTAATAAAAATTGCTGAAGATTAAAAAATATCAATACTATATGATTATTGACATTTATTTAATATTTATATACATATAGAATAAAAAATAAACTGATACAGGCCGATTCGAATCCGCGACCTCTGGGTACCGTAACCGTACCCGTAAACCGTACCGTCGTTCTACCCATTAAGCTACCGTATCGCTGTCCGTCTCGGTGAATTAAGCATTCCATATGAGATCGTCTGTATCGGGACGGTGGTGACATCTATAAGGGTTTTTTCCAAAATACTAACCAATGTTTCTAACTTTGCAGTATAGATAAGCTTAACATCGCTATACATATTTATAGATATTTTCAAATATTAATATTGCTAGTGGCTTTTCAATGTTTATACTGCAAAGATAGAAATAAGGCAAAACAGTTTAAAAAGACTGTTTACATGCATTAATTATTTTAATTAATGTTTTTGAAGAAACTAAAGTTCATCAACAAATGCAATTAACAGTTCAAAACATCCTTCAAGTGCATTTCCAACTCTAGGTCATGAAACTTGCGAGACATAGGAAGTTGTTGTCAAAGACTTATGTCTCCCAGAAATTTAATAGGAGGGAAATTTATATAAGATATATAAGTGTTGTTATATTAGAGAAGTGAAGAATATAAGAGATTTTTGCTCGACGTGAATCTTTTCAAATTTTTGTAAGCAATTTCGATTTAGTGAGTAAACACTGAAATAGAAAGTCCATTAATTTTAAATGCTCCTTTCTGGATGTAGCAACTAAATTTGATATCAAATAAAACTTTCGGATGTTCAACAAAATGACATTGACAACCTTACTTTTATTTGTTACTAGAAATATTTAAAAAAATACCTTTACAATAAATGATAAAATATTGGCACAAATTTTATTCACATAATGCTTTATTTTGGTTTTTATTCATTTTATAAATATATTATAGGATTTACATTATCCCCATAAATACTAAATATGTAAGAAGAAAATAGTAATTTATATGCCCAGCGGACTTTCATTCAAAATTCATCTAAGATTGTGTATAACCTCACTGGAGTTAAGACAAAAAAATTACAGCATTGTGTATAACCGTGTTATATCCCCATAGACCGTGGGATCGCTAAATAGACATTTGTTATATTCCCATGGATCGCAGGAACCGCTTAGCAAGCGATGGTGCAATATGTACATTCCATTGTATCAGAATCCAGGAATTATAACAATCAAAAAGCTAAATCTGCACTTCATACAAATGTATTATTTAATTATAATTTTATAACAATCCTTTAGCTGAATCTGCACTTCACATAAATGTATTTCATTATAATTAATTTTAAATATAATTGTCACTCTTGTTTTCTAATATCGGGCAAGCAGTCGCCATTTTAGTTATAATGTAGTTTGTAATTTTAAATAAAGTATTTTTATAATTTTGGGTTTTTTTGGATCCTCGGCTGCCACCGTACTTAATTGGCGCAGTCGGTAGGATACTCGCGGGCAGGGTCGCGAGCAACGTAAACTATATATTCTTGAAAATCAAGATTATCGTCTTGCGGTCCATCCGGGAAGCTATCAAGTTTCAACATGAATATCCTGAATCTACGAGGCGGCGCAGCGAGGCGTATCCGAACATTGATACTCCAGAGAAACCCAAATTAAAACTGTAAGTACATTAGAATCTTTCTAGTGATTGCTTATCCTTATTTTATAAGATTTTTCCTTCTAAGATTTCCCTTCTGCGGCAATCGAAGACCCCTAGGCTTAGTACGTATAGTAGTAAGACGCGCTTCCAAGACGCGAATAGAAATTTAATATCTTATAATAACGATAAATTAACTTTAGAAAAATATAATATGGCCGATTTAGGTAAAATTTTTTTAAGTCTTACGCTTATTCCCTGAATTCGATGGAAACCCAAATGTATTACCTAGATTTATAAAATTATGTGACCAGTTAGTTCAAGAATTTGTGATTAGCAACCCCGATAATAATTTATTAAATGTTGCTCTCGTAAATGGAATTTTAAATAAAGTAACAGAGTCTGCAGCACGATTATTTAATACTAACGGTATCCCTTCAGACAAGACTGGCATTCGTAAGTCACTAATCAATAATTTTTGGAACCAACAAATATTCATACGAAACCCTAAAGTATCCCGACAAAAATTTGCCCTTCGCTTTACTCGTGACAAAGTTTTTGCTGACTTACCGATACACATTTACACAAAAAAGAAACGAGGCCCAATAGCCAAATCTAGACTCAAAAGAGTACCTATAAGTGCTCAATTGTTACAGAATGACGATTCTATTAGCAACCTTGTGATAGTTTAAACTCAGCTCAGGAACAAATCGATAATATTCATCCAATTTTAAGAAATAAAACCCTTTTACTTTTTCAAATGCACACTGAATATCTTGTAACTAAATTAGAAAAAGTTTCACAGCAATTAAAAACCTTCTAGACTAGTCGTGTTAAAAGAGGGCTTATTAACGGTTTAGATTCAATAATAAAGACTATTTCCGGTAATCTCGACTATAATGCTATAATAATAATACGGATGCTATAAAGTATGATAATGCAATTAAAATATTAGAAGGAAATAATAATAAAATTGTTAGTTTTAGAGACTATTTTGATGTTATTAAAGTAGGTTATTATTATAATGATAGGAATATTGTGTTAATCTTTAATTTTCCGATTGTCTTTCCCAAATTTTATTTCTTGTATCACCTATCTGCAGTACCGAATAAGAATAACCAAATCCTTATTCCCCATAAATCATTCCTAGCAATTCACAATAAAGATTTTACGTACATAGAGGTTGAATGCCCGAAGGTCAACGGATTTTATCTCTGTGATAACAAGTTTAACAATCCCTGTGGAAAACAGCCCGACTGTATAGAACGTCTCATTACGACGCAGCAGATACAAAGTTCATGTCAATTTGTATCCTTGATCCTGACTACGGAAGCCGTGGAACAACTTGACGACAAGCATTATATTATAACATTTCCGGAGCCATCAAGTTTAAAATTATCCTGCAATCAGCAACAATTTGTAAAAGTACAAGGCAGTTATCTTGTAACTCTACCTCTGGGATGTTTAATAGAAAGTTCTGAATTTACAATAATTAATAGCAATGATCACATAAGAGGAAAGCCACTGAAAATAATAGACCTACACAGTTCTGAAAAAATTGAAGTTTCACAAACGTCATTACAACTAAACACTTTCGACCTTAAAAAACTTCAAGAAATAAGTAATGAAATATCATTGCAGATGGAAATTTCAGGAACAACTGAAACAAACAGTCTTTATCATACTACAATCCCATTATATGGAATAATATTAAGTGCAAGCGCACTAAGCATTGCTGTTATAATATATAAAAACCTGAAGAATCGTAAAAGCTTTAAAGTCAAGAAAGAACAAAAGCTAGCAGAGGACGAGGAAGGAGATTGTAATCACGTGGAGAAGATTTTACAGCACTATTCGAGATCTAAGGACGTCAAATAGATGCTGTTCTTCAGGAGGGAGGTGTTATATCCCCATAGACCGTGGGATCGCTAAATAGACATTTGTTATATTCCCATGGATCGCAGGAACCGCTTAGCAAGCGATGGTGCAATATGTACATTCCATTGTATCAGAATTCAGGAATTATAACAATCAAAAAGCTAAATCTGCACTTCATACAAATGTATTATTTAATTATAATTTTATAACAATCCTTTAGCTGAATCTGCACTTCACATAAATGTATTTCATTATAATTAATTTTAAATATAATTGTCACTCTTGTTTTCTAATATCGGGCAAGCAGTCGCCATTTTAGTTATAATGTAGTTTGTAATTTTAAATAAAGCATTTTTATAATTTTGGGTTTTTTTGGATCCTCGGCTGCCACCGTACTTAATTACCGCTCCTGTGTAATTTTTTTTTCCATAACTATTTTGTAAGGGCCGGACTCAAGTTGTAAATAAAATTATTACAATGTCATAAGCAGTGAAAATGTTTTAAATACATACCCAATAATTTAATGATAATTCGGTTAGAATAAATTAATTTTAAAATGTTAGCTGTAGTTTAGATATAACGGCCTGAAAAGATTATAAATAATATTTTTCTATGATTTATAAAAGTGGCACTTGCATATTATTTCATACTAGCTTTTGCCCGCGGCTTCGCACTCCTTAAATTCGTAGTAAAACAATACCCACTTCCCATTTTTTGTATTGGCTTCTATATGATTTATTTTAAGTGATACAATCAAAATTACGACATCGGCAGACATCGCTCACTGTCAAAAATCTATTTAAAGTTTTTAATAAGGATACAATATAAGGTACTGTAATTATTTTTATAGCTCTCTTGTTTTACTTAAACGTCCATTTAAATACTTCTTTAACAGAGTACTTAATAACCATTCTAACCATATATCACACTTACAGATTTTCATTGAACATAATCAAAATATTACCATGTAAACTTGAGGCATTCTGAGCTATACAATCGACGTTATTTTCACTATCAACTTGCAGGTCTAGTTTTATTAAAAAAAAATCTATTTTAAATGATAAACATTCATATATATGCATTAACAAAATTTTCGATATTGAACATTCACAAAAGCCATTATTGATACGGTTTGCACTGTTCCATACCAAAGTGCGCTGGTAGACCGTACCGCCGCAAACACGAAGACCCTATTTTTTAAATCTGTAATATCTTCGAAAATATTTACTTAAAATACATGCTGTAAAGGCCTATATTGTTTCATATTAAATGTAAAATGTATTTAAGTTACTTAATTAGATAAGGATTAAAGCTGTATTTCTTAAAATCGCTTCGTAAATTACCTATTATTTTTCGTAAAAAGTAAGGAATAAAAATTTGCTATTGTGGGTTATCCCTAAGAAATAAGCATATATCATCGCAGATTTTCTTGTAGAACTTTTTAAGGTATACAATATTTAGTAAATTATTTCGATCTATCTCGTAGAGTTCAACCAGCGTTTGCATTGTAAGCGTTTGCATTGACAAACAGATAAACAGACAAAGATTTTAAAAATGCTGAAAATGGATTCTGTTAGTTATTATTTCACATGCTGGTATATTTTTTTTTAATATTTTCAATGTACAAAGACTACTCCTCTAAAGATTTATTACATGTATAGAATAAGATTTTCATGGTACCTATTACGTCATTGACATAAATTGTCATAACTTTTTTATTTCTAAACCGATTTAGATAAAATAAACACTAAATGTTAAGTAAAGACTGTGATAATATATTCCTGAAAACCGCATTCAAATTGGTTAAGCCGTTTCTGAGATTAGCGTGCACAAACATACAGACATACAGACAAACAGACAAACTGAAAAACCATTGTTTTGGGTTCTCTTGCTCTTATAAAGGCCCCCTATGATGTTTTCTTTTTTTTAATTCCATGTACTTGAATGGATTAGTGACAATTTTATTATATGTATAGATATTGTTTACTTTAAATAAAATGTGTAAATTTAGACTATTGTCTCCGGTTATATATTTATTGCCTTTATATATATAATATCTTTGTCAAATCGTTATGAAGTCGAAGGCAATAACTAGTTACTAGCACATATAAGTTAGAAAAAGTTTTTTGTAACATAAATTTTAAGTATATGCAGAAAAATATTTTCCATGTTAAGAAAAAAAAAACATATAAAAATTAAACATGATATCTTCTCCATAGATACATAATACATAATAGATCATACATAATACTATTTAATGCAATTTATATATTTCAAAACGTAATTGAAAAAAGGTAAAGTTATTAGAAAATCAAAATTCAAATTAAATATCACTCTCTCAGAAACTATTTGGAATGCAGAAAGAATCCGGATTTTCATTTATTTTAATAATGGACTGTTGGTTTAATTTATTGCAAACAATCTCTTTCGATTGGTTTAAGTAATTTATGTATTCCTATGTACGACTTTTTACTAAACCTTTTTTACTGTTGTTGCAGCTCGCCTTTGAAATTCTCTTCCAAAACATATCTTCGATGGAAATCCAACTGTCGATTCGTTTAATACAGCACTTGGACAGCAATAACTTAAATTAATATACAACGAAGTATATATTATGTATATGTATTGTTAGTCATATTTATTTATAATAATTTAACATTGGAATTTACATGTTTTAGTTCATAAGTTTCAACAGTATCGCCACCTACGCAATTTATTATGGAATGTTATTTAGTATTACAGTTAAATGTTTTAAGAATTAGAAGCATAGGATATTTTAATAAAATGTTTAATAATCTATTAATTATTAGAACTTATTATAAAGTTACTTATCTGTAAGTTGGTTATGAAATTGTAAATTAACCTCACCTAAATATTATAGTGTTAAAATATTATAAAACGAGTTGTAAGGACTGCTCTCCCCCATTCTATTACAAATGGTTCGATATTAAACATTGAAGTGCAAGTACTGTGTATTACGTGTATTTGTAACTTTTAAAACATTTAAAATTAATACAGGTATGTATTGAGATCAATAGTTCTAGAATATTGCTAGAGTACTGAAAGAGATATCTTAAAGACATAAGTTCTATTCTATGTACATGTTTTTCTCTAGGTACTTTTATTTTCCTTTTTTAAACTTTGATGGTAAATAAATAAAATATATTTTTACGAACTAACTTATTGAATTCCTAATAACACGTTGGTATATCCTGTATAATTGGATTGATAATAAGTTTCGTCATTAGTAATTTTAGATATTCCAGCTTCCATCTTTAAGACAATTTATAAATTGTAAACTAAATTAGGTAAAGTAAATTCATTCAATGATAAATGAATTCAATGAATACTAGAAATCGAATAATCATTCATCATTCAGTTATACTTGTATTTTTTTATTCCATATTCAACGTTCATGATTCCTTGAATCAGATACTTAACTCTCAGGTATAGTATAGTTCATAAATGTATTATATTTAAAATTACTCAAAAGAGTTTGAATCTTATCTTTGTATCTTGGTCTTAAGACTTAAACAAGATAAGGCTTCTTGGCCAGATTTTTTTTTTTTTTTTTTTTTTTTTATGATATCCAGGGCAATGCTTGACTACATTCCACCTGATGGTAAGTAGAATGTAGTCTTAGATGGTAAGTCGCATTGCCCTAGCAACCTATTCACTCTTCTCTTGAAGACACCCACATTATATTTGGCCGGAAATACCGACGCAGGCAAATTGTTCCAGTCCTTCGCTGTACGCACTAAAAATGAGGAAGCAAAGCGCTTCGTTCGGACAGGTGGAATGTCTACAACAAAAGGATGGATACCCGCCGTGCGTCGGGACGTCCGGTGATGGAAGGGGGACGGGGGAATTAACTCGTGTAATTCCTGCGCACACTCACCAAAATGTATCCTATAGAATACTGAGAGGCTAGCAATTTTACGCCTGTGTTCAAGGCTTTGGAGGTCGGCTTCGACCAATTCGGGATCGCCTATAAGCCTCTTTGCTCGCCTCTCAATTGAGTCCAGAACCGCAAGATGAGACTTTGCGGCACCAGCAAATATGTGTCCACAGTACTCTACACACGACCGGATCTGTGCTTTGTATAAAACAAGAAGCTGTCCCGGTGTAAAGTACTGCCGAACCTTCGCAAGAACGGCAAGCTTTGCTGCTGCTGCTCTTGCTCTGGACTCAATGAACCGACCAAAGTTGAGGTTCGAGGAAATCTCTAAGCCTAACAACTGAAGCAGGTCACTGTATTCCAAAGATACATTCTGGAAAGTAGGAGCCAAGGTGAAAGGGCTCCTTTTGGCGGTGAATAGACACGTCTGCGTTTTGGTGGCGTTGAACTTGACAAGATTGGCATTGCTCCATGCGGAGACTGCCTGAAGTTTGTCATTCAGACGTTGCACCATGGCTTCTCTTTCAGACTGTACTTGATCTCGACTAGTCCGACTACTCGGCAGATATCTTTCTACAACTGTGCTGTCGTCTGCATACCCATAGATACCGGGCTTCAACAGATCATTAATGTGCAGCAGAAACAGAGCTGCAGAAAGAACGGACCCCTGAGGCACTCCGGCATTTATTGTCAAGGGTTCCGAGGAACACCCGTCGACAACTACTCGGAGAGATCTGTGGCTCAGAAAGTCCGTTACCCAGCCGATCAGACCAGGAGATATACCGTAAGCTGAAAGCTTGCATATAAGGCTCGCATGCCAGACCCTGTCAAATGCCCTCGAGACATCCAGAGAGACGGCGACCGCTTCTCCGTTCTTCTCGATGGCCTCGCCTAAAATGTGAGTAGCATACACTAGGAGGTCCCCAGTAGACCTATTACGGCGAAACCCGTACTGTCGGTCACTGAGGAGATCGTTACCTTCTAGGTATGCTAGTAGGCGCGAGTTCAATACACGCTCCATAATCTTGCAGAGTATGGAGGTGATTGAAATCGGTCTGTAATTGACAGGGTCGGCACGGCTGCCTTTTTTGGGCACGGGTTGCACATTAGCAAGCTTCCAGGATTTCGGCACTATTCCAGTCATGAAAGAGAGGCGATACAGACGTGTCAGTACAGGAGACAACTCAGCTGCGCATGTCTTGAGCAGAATGGCTGGTATACCATCAGGACCACTGGCTTTATTCACATCTAAACGACACAATGTTCTCCATACCTCTTTGTTAGTGATGCGGATTTCAGGCATCGAAATACCGCAGTGAGGAAGATGTGCTGGAGAAGCAATGCCAGTGTCTAGATGCGAATTATCAGCAAACAGAGAAGCAAGTACATTCGCTTTCTCTGTTGCTGTGTGGGCCAGGGATCCATCCGGCTTCAGCAGAGCAGGCAGTGAGGGTTGGCAGAAATTCGACTCGATCGCTTTCGCAAGAGACCAGAAAGCTCGACTGCCAGTTGGTCTGACAGAGAGCTTTTCGCCATTCTTAGCGATTCGATCGAGACGAGCCTTCCGCAATGCCTTTTTGTAGGACTTGGCAGCTTGGTTAAAGGCTCTCTTCTTCAAACTTACATCCGGAGTTTTGCGGGTTCGAGCATCAGCCCAAATGAGATATGCCGAATGTTTTCGGTCTTGAGCATGACCACATTCGGCATTAAACCATGGGCGAGCTTTGCCACCGATGGGTACGTCAGCAAAAGGAATAAAATACTCCATTGCCTAATGCACCACATCGGTTATAGCATCCGCGCAACTCGACGGATCCAAAGAAGAGAAGCAGACCTGCCGCCAAGGATAAGATGCAAAGAAGTGCCGCATCTCATCCCAATCTGCTGACTTGTATTTCCATACTCGCCTAACACCATGTGGTTCGAGAGCTGGTGGGGAATATGTAAACACAGATTTCACCAGACAGTGATCGGAGGTTCCCAAGGGGGAGGTGACCTCAACACGATACCTGTCCGGATCAGTTGTCAGCAGAAGGTCCAGGCAATTGGCTGTATGGCCTACCACATCTGGTACCCTTGTCGCTTGCCTCACCAGCTGAAAGAGGTCCAAGGACAACGCAAAGTTCCGCGCTTCTCTTCCAGCATGGTCGGTCTTCTGGTACGGGAACAGCCAGTCCTGATGACAGGCATTAAAGTCCCCCAGAAAGACGAGCTGCGCCGAAGGGTACTGATACAGAGCCATATCTGCAGCCTCACTGAGATACTCAAATAAACGAGTTGTCTCCTGGTCACCGCTGTGCGAACGGTAGACACAGGAATACAGGATTTTTTCGTTTCCTGTGTCCACTAAAACCCATAGGGAAGAAAAAGTGGGGTCTTCAAGGTGATGGAGACGCTGAACACAGAGGTCGTTCCGCGCGTACACACTGACTCCGGCCCGTGAGCGAAAGTTGTGCTCTAACGAGTAACCGGGATAGTCCAAGTATGCAGCGCTCAAAGGACATTGTATCTGCGTCTCCGTCAAAAAGAGCAAGTGCGGCTGCTCTGTCTCCAGGTGGTGGTGGACAGCTAAAAGATTTGAGTGCAAACCCCTGATATTAGTGAGGTGCACTTTATATGAGGAGGAGTGCAACCGCTGTGTAACCTTGTTCCTTTTTCTTAACTTTTTCATAAAAAAAATAAATATAAAAGTGAATAGGGATGGGAAATGGCAGTTGAACGAGACGGTACGTATCGAACCCGACGTCGAAATTGGTGATGTCTTGCCACTGGGAGGCTAGTCTGGAGACTGCGGGTACGCCCGAACCCCCCCAGGGATCGCCATCGGGCCTCCTTAGCTAGCTATAGCTTCTGAAAAGTTTCTCAAACGTTCAATAATTAGATTAACATTCGCCAATTTAGACCAATTTACGTTTCTGTAGTTTCATGGGTATATTAGGGTTTGACATGATTTTGGACTAATCTTATGAAGTAATAATAATAATAATCGTTATTGAACACATCTCACGGTGTTTTAAAGCCGGCAAAGGTGGCAATTAATTTTTCAGTCATTCGGAATTTTGACGCACCATTAAGTAATTACTGTAGCTAATATTCTATATTTTTAAAACAAAAAGAGGATAATGATATAATATTTTTTTAACAAAAATGTTTTAAAGAAAGGTTTGATTTTTTATAAAAAAATTATTGTCTTCTCTTATATTGACTTTCTTTTGAACCGCATCTATTCATATTTATTTGTAACATTGCGTCTGCGTCACACAAATTCCAGGACTTAGGAATGAGTAATGAACCTTCAAATAAAACCTTATCTTACTAAATATTACCTTCTCTGGTTCTTGATTTCTTGAAGGAGCTTAATGAAAATTATTAGTAAACTAATTTTATTATCTATTGGAAGTAATTTGCTTTCATAATTTTATCCACGTTAGTGAATTCTAAATAACATAATAGTTGTTCGGGTCTCTGTTTAAATATTCAAATTAGTAACTGCATTTAAATCATAAGTTTACTGCATTAATGTCGTGAAGCCTGCTGCTATGCTAATTTGCCGTAACTTTTACTGTCTCATAATATTATTCATAAAAATATTTTGGTAAATATCATAAGTCTTATAATTAATATCTTTTTAATTATGTTTCTAATAATGATAGTATCGCGGGTTCGAATCCCTGCCCGTATCGGTTTATTTTTCATTCTATATTTATATAAATTTAAATAAGCTTAACATGCCTATACATGTTTAAAGATATTTTTAAACGATAGTATCCTTATTATTATTTAGTTGTCTACGTTATAGTTTTTCTTTACCTTCTTTAGATAGTTTAAATCATTGACGACAACTAGGTCATGTGGAAAATTTAAACAATTTATATGCGTTCAGCTAAAGTAAATGTGAGTTGGCGGGTGTTATGATAAAAATTCAATATTTCTATCAAATTGTAAATAAATAAAATGACAACGGTTGA
Organism: Napeogenes sylphis; assembly: GCA_959347405.1. NCBI lineage: Eukaryota > Metazoa > Arthropoda > Insecta > Lepidoptera > Nymphalidae > Napeogenes > Napeogenes sylphis. The sequence goes on along the minus strand of OY365788.1, from coordinate 18,228,930 downwards.
TTAATGCTCATTTTTTGAATACTGCTTTTGAAAGGTTTTGTGAAAAAATCGTCATTATTATTGCTAATTGCTGATCTGATTTGATTGATATTACTTCTGATTTGATTTCACCTAATATCAGTCTATATAAATAATATACTAAACTAAAACTTTTATTCAGAAAATATTGTTTATGAACTTGTTAGATAATAAAAGATTATACAATTAAAAACCACTAAAATAATATAGTATAAAGTATTTAATCAAGCTTCTGCACACTATATATATGATAATATTATCTGGATAAGTTTAAAGAAAACAAAGAACTAAACAAATATATCATTTATTATAACAAAATGACTCTCGGTACATGAATATATTAAAAACAGTAATATAGTTATTACTGTGTAATTATTTAGACACAATTACCAATAACTCAATTCTGTGAAATACCCACAAAAGTTATTAAACATATTATAAACAATGTAAGTATAAGAATCACTTATCTTGCGAGTTGTCCAATACAGATTACCTTTAATAGAGGCTTACAGCCATATTTAAAACATAATAACATCGACAGAAGCGCCAACAGCAGCTTCTGGAGATTGGTCATATTCACAACTTTAAACATCATTAAATATCTCATTATAACAATATAATAGTACACAACCATTTTAAATGCCTAAGTATATTTATAACAATCTTATATATTTCACACATTTATGGCTTACCTAATAACATATGTAAATACAATATATTTCATATCTTCAGGCTACTTCCGATAGTTTGTCAAATCAATATATTTTACTACTTTAATAATATACCAGTAACAACAATGATAAATAGTTATTAATAATTCTAAACTCTTAAATCTAATTGCTACAACAATATTTCGCATATTTATTGTCAACGGTATTATGTAGTTACATAAATAATAATATCCTTATTTTACCTACGTACAGAATTACAATATAATAACAATGTTATATGTAGCAATATTACATATATACCTCCCAAACTCAATAATTTTAAATTTATGGGTTATCGTTTTATATTGATTTCAGTATCTTCAATTCAATTTTTTTCTTAAAAAGTTCGAGATTTTATAAAATAAAAAAAATTAAACATACAAAAGATCAGTTTTTCATAATTCAGAAAAAAAATATTAAAAATAAACGAATAGACGATCTGTTTAGTAACTAAGTAATTTAATTTAATTAAATTTAGTAATTATGAAAACGCTATGCCGATATAAAATGTATGATAAATAAGTGCCTAATGAGAAAATAGCAAAATCTAACAAATTACAATATTGAATTTATGCATTATACTTATTAGTTAGTTATAATTAGCCATACTAAGGGTACTGCTTTCAGTTTTTAATTAGGATCATTTACTCCCTCAAGCGATGTGACAAGATTACCTTTTATTTCTCTGGGGACATTCATGATCATTAATGGGCTTTCTCTCATTTTATATCTCATTTAGATAATTGAGATCATTTTTATCCTCTGCTTTAAGATGTGAAACAATTGGGTATTAGAGGCACTGTAGATTCTAAATAATATATATTCCAAATAATGTAAAACAGGTATATAATTTTTTTCACCATCCATAAAAAATCATTTAGCAAAAGTATTGTATATTACTTTTTAACATGTATATCTGTATCCAATTATCAGATTTATGATTGTGGTTTTCACTCTTCCTTTCTATTATTTATAGTATTCATTGTATATGTATTCGTTTTTATTATTCTCTTTTGCTTAAAACAATCAATATCAATAAACAAAACTGAAAAAAGAAACTTTCTATTTCTAAATCCAATAGTTATCAGAGTTGAGAGTTGTTTGCTACGTGATAGGTTTTTTTTATTCTCTTGAAATAAATCTACGTTCAACACGTTACTATTGTATTATTTATTGCTTTTAGCTCTAGTATTGATATAAATCATAAAGTTTAGCAGTCAGTTTATATTTTGTTAACAAATTGAATACAAAACAGTTACGATTCCTAACAAACGCTTGTTATATTTTGTGGGTTATTAACGTTATGTTTGAATGTTAAAACCTTTAATTAGTTAAACTTTAAATAGTTTAGTAAGAATAAATTTGAATAATTCACATAAATGACAAATAATATGTCGCGACATATATAAATTAAAATTAAAAATATAAGCAGTGAAACACTGTAATTTTGGTAAGTCATATAACATAATTGGGTTTTATTAACAATTAAAAATACTGTATACATAATAGTAATAATTTCCTAACATCTTTTGGCAAATAAAGGTTCGTTGAAACAAAAGCCATAGTCTACCAAGAAAATTGTAAATACACGATATATTCAAGTTCGACCTATCCTTATCCCAATTTTCCCGAAAAATAATAAACAAAAATGATATGTTAAATCTAGGAAAGACTGAAATGGTAAAAGACGGTTGCTACTGATTCATTAATAATGATTATTTATATGATTGATTATTGATATTTCAGCTCACTTTTACACTACCTCTTAAGATTATTTTTTCCATCAAGAACACATTAAAATTCCTTGACATATACAGTAAAATAACAATACCTCTATTTGTAACCCGGTTATATTCACGATGTACTTAAAAGACTTAAACCACGGACGCAATAACATGTGATTGTCAGTCAGCTCTGAACATTTTTTACAATAGCTTATGATTAACACCAACTAACCGAACACATACCAGACTATTTTATATATTTATTCTTTATTGCACAATTTAACAAAAAGAAAAGTGTACGAAAGGCGGACTTAATGCTATTTGGCATTTTGTACCAGCCAACCTTAAAAAAAAAGTACAAGAATTAACGTCTAGGCGTGCAAATTACAAATTAAAATACAAAACAAAAAAAAACTAATCGAACAAATGAAACAAAATATATACTTGCTATATATATATACACACACATACACACACATAAATGTATATATATACACATGTACATGTGTATATATATACATGTGTACAATTTTAGTATAATATATAAATAATATTAAGAAATTCATATATAATATTTATCTGTATATAAAAGAAAAAAAAAATAATAATAATGAAACTAATTATCGTTTAGGAAAAACTCTTTTACACAACGTTTAAAAACATCACGGGAAGAAATTTTACGCGTTGACTCTGGCAATTCATTCCAAAGTCGAACGGCCGTTAATGCGAACGATTTAGATTGGAAAGCAGTCCGATGAAGAGAAGTGTGAAGCAATAATATGTTAGAGGAGCGGAGTGATCTGTCATGCGTGTCAGATAAGAAACAGAGATTACATTTAAGATCATTTGGTGTACGAGAATTGAACAATAAGGAGTGAAGAAGACAAAATTCTAAGTTTTCTGCGCTTGCGAATAGGTAGCCTCTTGAGTTGGGACCTATAGCTTGACACATGATCAAATTTACGAAGTTTGAAAATAAAATGTACGCGAGTATTTAGTAGCCGGTCAAGTTTGTTAAGAAGTACCTCGTTGGCATCCAAATAGCACACATCTGCATAGTCAAGAATTGGAAGTAATAACATATTAACCAAATTTAATTTAGCACTGAAAGGTAGAAAATTTTGTAAACGTAGCAGAGGATGTATGTCCTGTAGAATTTGCGAGATAATTCTCGGACATGTACATTCAAACTAAGAGAACTATCAATAAATATGCCTAAATTTTTTACGTGTAAAGAGAAAAGTATCGTGTTGCCGTCAAAAATCACGTTCGGTAAAGTAATTAAGTTAATTTTAGCTAGCTGGTGGGAACTGCCTACAATAATCGCTTAACATTTATTAGGGTTGACTTTGATACCAAATTCCGATGACCAGGTTAGTATTCGCTCAAGGGTAACATTTAAAGTATTTATTGCCAGATTAATCAGGTTGACATTGGAATGTATATAAAGCTGCAAGTCATCGGCGTAAAGATGATATTGACAATTTAGACTAGAGGTAATGGAGCTGATAAAAATTTAAAATAATAAGGGAGATAAAATACCGCCTAGTCGGACGCCAGCAATCGTATTACATCAATCAGAGAGGCCCTCATCAGTGCGAACGGCTTGTTGGCGACCCCGAAGATATGAGGAGAACCACCTGTTAGATTCAACCGAGACATTATACCGCAATAGCATAGCGTGTAAATGTCATGGTCGACAGCGTTGAAAGCGTTACTGAAATCGACCAGAACAAGAATGGTCACCTTTTACCCATAGCATCCCTGATGTCTTCCGTAACTTTTAAAAGTGCTGTAGTAGTGCTATGGCCAGTACGGACTACGGAAGCCAGATTATAATGGATCCAGGAGATCGTGTTTAATAAGGAATTGGGAAATTTGAAAATTGTACTATTGTAATATTGCTTTATCTTTAACACATATATGTTTAGAAAATGGGATATTGATCTAAAAGGAAAAAATCTTTTTAAGAGATTTGGCCCTTATAGAACGACAGACAAGAATTACAAAAGTTATGTAGACGTTACTAAATATTATACTAAATATTAAAAATAGTTATTTTATTAAAAATAGTTATTTAGTTAGCTTTATAACTATTAAAAATAGTTATTTTTAATATTTAGTATACTTATTACTTATACGAAGTTACTATTTGTGTTAGATTTATCCTAATGACCCTATAGTTAAATTTTCAAGAATTACAGTAGACGATAACATAATATTCTACTATAAATTTAGTAATTATGTATTAAATTATTCAAAAAAGACTCGAAACATAATAAATAAAGTTAATGTGAATCTTAATTAAAAATAATTAAAATACAAAATGTCTCTGATTACATCTGCGAGACGGAAGTTTATTCTTAACTTCTGAAGTACGTGACTTACTCTTTCCAATAATTTTATTTTTTATTAATGAATTAAGAGCATTGTATAAGAAATTTAGGTAATATTAATTGTGTTTTGTTTTATATGATTTTTTTTAACTCATAATACGAATATTCTTAAAATATATTTTGGATTTCTCTTAGTTTTTATTATCAAACGGTGTTTTAAAATCTATAGAATTACTATAACATACATAATTATTGTATTGAACGACAAAAAAATGATCTTGCTTTCGAAAACCGCCCGCATAAAGACGATCATAAATAAAAAAAAAATCAACTCGGCGGGTAACAATCCTGTAGTTCAATTAGTAGAGTGACAGAACAGTTTCCCAGAGATTCGAATACCTGTCCGTATTGGTATATTTTTACCCCCCACTAAAAAAGAGGTGTGTTATAAGTTTGACCTGTCGATCTGTGTATCTGTGTATCTGTGTGTCTATCTGTGACAAAGTAGCGGGCAAACGGACGGATTTGAATGCGGTTTTTTTTTTAATCGAAAGCTATGTTCGTCGAGATGGTTCTTAGCTATGATTGGTCGAAATTGAAACAGTCATCTCCAAGATTTTAACGTTATATTGCTGAAAGGTTCTTATGCAATACTAGCTGTTCCCAGCGGCTTCTCCCGCGCTATATTGGAAAAAAAGCCTTGTTATGTAAGCCAAAAGGTTTTTACATTTATTTACTCAGGTAAATTACTTTATTAGGGATAGCTGTTGCCCGTGACTGCGTCCACGTAGACTGTAAAAAAAATATTTATATGGATTATGATCGCAGTCGTAAAGAGTCGCGAGCAACAGCTAGTAATAATATAAATCCCTTTATCATAGTGTTATTAGTGATTGTAAATAATTTTAACTCTTAATATTTATATTTATTAATATTCATATATATATAAGTCTTGAATAATGTTACTCAATACATTTAAAATATATTACATTCTCGAAATTTTCACACGGATCCTTATTTCTTCTTGTATTAAATATAACTGAAAGGATTTCGAATGAACTTGGAATTTAACGTTTGAAAACTTGAAATCACTTCAAAATTATTCAAAATATTAGCGGAGAAAGGTTAAAAAAAAGTATTGGCTTTTTATTTTGGATTCGATTTGACTATCCACGCAAGATTTAAACTCGCGCTCTAAATATTAATTTTGGTTTTGGTTTCTAAAACTAACATACGTTCAATATGTACAATAATTTTTTTTCATTTAACTTGTTCTGAAACGTAGTGACGTTACCGCAATTGCACTGTGATTTTCCAGATAAATGAATATTGTGTCAAAATTGTAGGGCGGGGAAAGAAGACTATTATATTAATATTATCCTTTAAGTAAAACATAATAAAGGATTTCCATAATATGACATTATAAAATGTTTTGATATTAAGTATCAGTATTATTTTTATGAAAACAACTTCAAAAATTAATTTATTCGGAATTTAACAAAAATTCATACAAAAATTTTCATTTATAATTTTCAGATTCATTTTAAAACATTCACTTAAATCTTAACTTATAAAATTGTACATATAATAAACTCAATAAAGCAAAAGTTAAAAAAACAAACAAAAATATTCTACCAAGATACTAAAATTTTTTGAAGCTTTGTTTGACAGGAGATAATTAATCTGTGTTTTAGTAAACAATTTTGTAGCACTTTCGGTAATTATGCGAGGGGACAAAAACAAACCTTTTTTATCATTAATATAGTATGTAAAACGTATAGAATATTATAATAAAATATGTAGTTAAGAAATTACATTCTGTATCATCCATTCAATTCCTAAATTAATACAATCCAATTCATAAAATTCTGTAGATTACATATATTTCGGTCAAAGCTAATGGGAAATACGCAAAAGGGATAGATGTGTCATTTAAAAAAAATAATAAGAAGTAGGACAAGTATCAGCACAGGCAAAATATTTAAAAGGTTGTAGATGGAGAGCTATGGAGCACTACAACTTCATAGTAAAGGCAACAAACTTCAAGAATTTTTTTAGCGTAAAGTGCTGACAATGCTGAAGTACACGAACGATAACAGAATACATCAGAATCATTCAACTTACATCGATAGGGTTAAGAATCACCTAGAATGTTATAAAATTAAAAAATGAATTAACTTGAAGCATGTCCTTTGCCATTCGCATCCTGAGCTGCGTAACGTTAACTTAAGGTAATATTATATTACATTATTATTATATATTTTTCGATATATAAATACTTGTCTCTTCTGTTCCGTTTTTTTATCAATTGCAGAACATCTATTTAAAATATTATTTGAACAACGAACTAATTATAGTTCGATATTTTGGATTCCACCAGAACTGAGACTATTCTTTATAAAGTTTACACCCTTAGTTAGATTCAAAGACTATTTCTATGACTCGATCATTGTAAATTTATTTTGTTATACTTGTTTTGCATGTCATTAAAACTGTTTTCTTTTTTGTATCTTTGCATCTCTCTTTTTGTAAGAAATGATGTATATCCTTAATGGTCTTATGCTATAATTTACCTTAAATTTAAGAAATTATGGGTAAACTTTATAAAAAATGGTCTCAGTTCCAGTCGGATCCAAAATATCGAACTATATTTAATTCGTTGCTCAAATAATAAATAAAACAGATGTTCTGCAATTGATAAGTAAACGGAACAGAAGAGACAAGTTATTAGATGTTACATTTTTTCGTAACTGGTTAAAGAAAGTCATATAATAAGGTGTTATAAATTTCATAATATTAATAATAAGAAAGTAATAATAAGAAAGAAAAAGCAATATATATATTTTTTCACAATAATGTACAGTCGCAATAGCTAGCTTTTTATGAAGTTTTACAAATTGTGTACCTAGTAGAGAGCTATTGTATTTACATTTTATTCCATTTCAGTGACTGCAGCGTGACTACAGTAGATTACAAGGAATAATATATGTCAGCTTCAGCGGAGATGCAATCACATGGAAATAAGGAGAGTAGAAAATGTAAATATAACCAAGTTACTTGCTTTACAATGTCTAAGTTTATAATTGAACTGATCTGGGAAAATTATATTTCTAATATGTTTAAAGTTATACTTTATTAAACTCAATATTTAGCGATATTTATTACGTTTTTGATTATTTTACTTTATATAAAAATGAAATATTAAATAATATAACTTTGTTTGAATGTGAAACAGAAATAAAGATTGATACAATGAACTATATGAAAAAAATTAAAAGTGACTGTAATAGATATAACTGCCCCGTTGGTCGAGTGGTTAGCGCAGACATCAAACGTATTGCGTCGAAAAGGGGCTCCGGTTCGATTCCCGACAGGGACAGGCGTATGTATGTGATGAGTATAGATGTCTGTAGTTCTGGGTTTGATCGTTAATATATTCGTAGTATTTACGATGTGTATTTCAATGCATTTGTATCGTTGTCTAACACCCTTAACACAAACAAATAATTTGCTTACTTAGGGGTTAGATAATTTGTATAATTTGTCCCGTTAAATCATTTGACGACTGGAAATTGGCCATTGACCATTGAACATTGACCATTAACTGTTAACTATTAAATAATTATATATATTAATATATTACAAATTATAAAAGCGAAAGTTTGGATGTTTTTGGATGGGTGAATGTTTGTTACTTATTCATGTCAAAACTACAAAATGCATTTTGATGAAACTTTACAGTGCTTTAGCTTATGTGCCAGAATAATACAACAACTGGGAACTGTAAATAGTTCCCAAGTCGTATTACACGTCCAATGAAAGTTTAAAAGTAAACAGTTTGGTCTTTCAAAATCAGGAATAATTTGTTATATTCCTCTTATTATTGTACATTATTTAATTAAAATGTTTAATTAAATTAAGTCTGTAACTGACTGGATTAAAAATGTTTATTTAATTGTTTTAATTTTAAGTTTGAGTTACTCAAAACTTAGAGGACTTGTTACAAAATTCGATATTTATTCACTTATGCGGGCCGTCGATTTCACTCTGAGTTAAGTGTAAATGATGTAAATATTTCTTTAGTAAAAAGTAGTTTAGAGTTAGTTAGAGTTCATGTAATGTAAATGAAAATTCGAGTTATGGAACTGACACTGCTTAAGAAAACTGTAAATATAGTACAACATAGTAAAATAGGAAATCCACGAAGCAACAAAAATCACAACCTTAAATTTATTTATTTGACATTAGGTACATAGTACCTAATCTTCGCCTCCAGAGATGATTTTGGTGATATTAAAAATTAAAAAAATTATAAACTACCACTTCCATCACCTATGATTAAATAACATTTTAAAATAATTTAGACTTGAAATTTAACATTTCAAGTCTAAAGTTTATGAAAATAGAGATCCTTTTGAATTCTCTACTTTCATAGTAAGTTTCATTAAATAATTAAGTAAAATATTGTCATAATATACTATGTACCTATTTTTTTTTTGTATTTTAGTTGTATGTGCTTGATTTTTCATACATTCAAAAGATACTGTCGACGTTCGATGTTATGGTGCCATTACAAATAGAGAACGTAGAAGTTTGAATGTTTCCAGCAATTAAGCTGCTTAAAGTGATAGAAAGCACAATGTTTCAAGCGACACACCTTAGTCTTTAACAAAAGGCTTATTGTCTTAATAATGAGAAATGTCTTTTAAATAAATAGTTGGCCTAAATTATCTGATACATCAACAATAAATCAATTTGTGACAGTTGGGGATATTCTCTAAAAAAGGAAATAAAATTACTATGGGCTCTAAGAGTCAAAAAGTTGCTCTTAATAATTTGTAACGTAGACCAAAAGATGCAGAAAAAATAACTTATTCCAAATATTTATATATCTTTACATCGTTAATAGCTTTGTTATCCTAACTTTAAGACCAAAAAGCCCTGAAACCGTCATTATACTTGTTACGTCATTACTTGTGTAAAAAGTCTAAGATACTCAAAACTATTGTCTATTATTTTTTGACTAATTTTTCCAAAGATTTTCTTAACCTAATAACAAACTGTTATACTGAAATAGATGATAAAATTATAAGATATTTCATCGCACAATAGGATACACATGTATTTTAACTATTGGGAATAACCTCTCCTTAATTTAATTATTCAGTTGAACCAGTCCTATCACTATTATGAGAACAATTTATAATCCTGTTTCACTGATAAGTGTCCCTGAGTAACCAACAGATTAAACAACTCATATTTGAAAATTGACAAACTTTGCTATTTAGAGATAAATTATTGATGTTTTTATTAGAAATAACAATTATTATACATGTATATAATTATTTTATACATATAGAATAAACATAATAATAATTGTGTTATATTATAATATATAATCATTTGTGAATCATTCATATCCATTTCCACATTAACAGTTTTTTTATAATATACATACAACGATTTAAAATATAAAATTTGTCAAGTACTTTATTACTATCAAACAAATAATCCAAGTTTATTTGCCTATAGTTAATACATTTAACATATTTGACAGATTAAAAGATAACATCCACTTCAGGTTATTTTAATCTTAACTTAAATAGGTTATTTCATTAGTATTTTTAAATTTCGAATAAACATATATTAGACTTATTTTAATTAAAGTAAATTAAAGAGGAGATAGGGACTCAATGCCTTAGATTAATGAGAAAAAAGGCACGCTATATTTATGAATAATAATGACCATATAAATATGTTCATACATTATCACAAAATTTCCATTAAAGCCAAATCTATTTAAGTTATTTTATTAATAATTTTTAATTAGTAGGTTATCTGATAGTAATCTTATCTATATTTTCATTTTTTTTATTACTTGTATAAAAATTGTGAACATTTTGACTGTATTTATACACGCTATATTTATGGATAATATTGACCTTATAAAATATGTACAATAGGACCTTGGCCCTATAAAAACCTATATAACTTTAAAAAAATAATCTGTTTCCTTCCCCGAAGCACCCAAATTTACTTTTACTGAAAATTAACTCAACTCAACTCATAACTTAGATTAATAATTTCAGTATTGTAATATATTCCTAACATAAACTCTTGTTTATAATCATTATACACATAATAAGTTAAAAAGTCGATAAGTTGAAATATTTTCCTAATTATTAGAATAAGAGATAATTGTATAAACGTATTGAATTTTAAATCTTTACCCGAAAAAAAAAATTAATATCCAAAAGGGATACTTTGATATCAATGTTAGAGAATTCAAAGATATCAAATTTTGGAAAGAACCTACTTAAACTACTTAATGTTTAAACAATAAACGTCGCTTATGTAAATAGATTTAAAAGCCATTTTGAAGTCGTTTGTATAATATCAAACTCTTTAAACCAGTTTCAGTGATTTTATGAACATATAGAAACTATTTTCACAAACTTTGCTTAGATCTTTAAAAAAAAACCTTTACCCACAACAGTAAAAAGTTAAATTTATAATAATGATGTGGCATTATTTTTACCATGAGAAATCCATTGATTTTAACATTCTGTTTTCAAAAGCTATAGGCTCATTTTTATATCAAACTTATAGCCTTCAGCCTTAAATGAAATAAATATTAACATTGTATCCAATTTCTATTTACAAGAGCAGAGACGGAACTGACAATTGTTTTTATTTTAGCTACTTTAGCAGTTCCATACGATTCGTTTTTAATACAGTTAAATGGATTACCTACTAACATAGTATAGATAATATCTAAAGTTTAGAGAAAACCTATAATAATCACAAGGACACAAAATAATATTATGAAAAAAGTTGCCATCAACTAAAACCAATTTACAATGGTACAACACAAAACTACTAGCGAATTAATTTACGATTTCTATTATACAAGTTATTTCACTTTGATTTACGAAACCAAATCTCTTTCCTATGAATGTCTATTATTGTTTTTGACATTAGAGAAACTCGGTCTCCTCTTTGAAATTATATTATGAATTACATGACAAATCGTTTGTAAAGTTTCAGTCTTCCTATTATTATCACAACTAAATAATGCTTTATGCAATCCTAGAGACCATTTCTCATTTACGGTAAAATTATATTTACGTACCTTTTTAAAACAAATGCAGGGTTAGTATAATCTGTTATTTAAAAACTCGTACAATATAAACTTAATTAAATTCAAAACATTTGTTAATTAAAATTCAATTTCTGCTAGTTAAAATTTCAATTGTTTACTTCAATCTTGTCTTCAAATTTGAGTAACATGTAGCTTTTATAATTAGTTATAATTATTAAATATTTACTCAAGAATTTATATCATTTTGAACACTCCGTTTGTGATCGTCCTAATTGGTGTGCAATGACGAATATTTATTACTATTATATTCAATATTTTCACTCAAAGAATAAATTATATTTGCTCAGACAATAAGCTAGCACGAATATATTAGTCTACAATTATTTAAAATATTTACTCAACAGACTTTGCCTTTTTTTTTATTTATTATGTTTACCAACGGTATATTTAAATTGTATATTTACTACTTTTTACACCATAGTGCCCCAAGAAGCAATCTTGTAATTAATTGACTTATTATGATTTCACGAAGTAATTTTTGAATCATTTCTAATTTGACATTTTTTTTAACTCAGCGTAGTATTGTTATAATCCTGAGTTAGTTATCCCGTCGGTTATCCTTCAGTCCTAAATTTTAAACTTTAAATTTAAAAGTTTAAATTTTACAATAATTAGATTTTAAAAAATAGATGAAACTAAGAATTATTCAACTGTAAGGGTAGCACTGTTAATAAGTAATTTAATTTTTTTAATATATATCATGTCTTTTTAAGGCTTTATATTAAAATAAATATGGTTCTAGATTAAAATAATATTTAATTAAATTAATAATAATTATTAATTTATTATTTATACACACATATTTTTAAAACTTATTATATATCAGACAGATATAACACATTAGTTTTTAGTTTATTTTGATATCCATAATTGTAAAAACAGGAGCATGTTTTATTCAACGTAAAAGATATAATGGAAAAAGAATTTTAACTTTAACAAAACCAGAAAGGTGGTCTGTTTATAAAGAAAACAGTTGTTGTTATAACTCTAAACTGATAAAAAAACGAAAACAAATCAAAGCAAATTAAAAAAAAAAATATATTTTTTTATAAACATTGTAAATAATGTTTGAAAATATCTTTAAACATGTATAGCCATGTTAAGCTTATTTAAATTTATATAAATATAGAATGTAAAAAACCGATACGGGCAGGGATTCGAACCCGCGACTACTGGGAAACCGTCCCGTCGCTCTACCAACTGAGCTACCGTATCGCTGTCCGTCTCGGTGAATTAAGCATTCTATATGTGATCGTCTTTATCGGGACGGTGGTGACATCTATTAGGTTTCTTTCGAAAATCCTAACCAATGTTTCTAACTTTGCAGTCTAGATAAACATTGAAAAGATGCCACTACCGAAATCAATGTTTGAAAATATCTTTAAACATGTATAGCCATGTTAAGCTTATTTAAATTTATATAAATATAGAATGTAAAAATTTTCAATGTTTATCTATACTGCAAAGTTAGAAACATTGGTTAGGATTTTCGAAAGAAACCTAATAGATGTCACCACCGTCCCGATAAAGACGATCACATATAGAATGCTTAATTCACCGAGACGGACAGCGATACGGTAGCTCAGTTGGTAGAGCGACGGGACGGTTTCCCAGTAGTCGCGGGTTCGAATCCCTGCCCGTATCGGTTTTTTACATTCTATATTTATATAAATTGTAAATAATGTTTAAATTGGAGCTCCATCAGCCCCGATGGGAAGAGAGGAGCTGGACCCACGGCGAAACCCTATCTCCATGGCGTCTCTTGAAGTCTATGAACTTAGACGTGGCCTTGGGTGTTCTTTTAGCTCTTGGGGTTGTGTCCCAGCTAAATCCGGACGAGAGTTGAGCGGTGTGCTACCTGGGGGATCAGCCTGTTGGGCCCGGTTTAGGCAATCAGCGACCGAAACAACGAATCAAAATACAAAAACCAGTTTAACTACTTTAGTAGATTTTATAGTTTTTAAGATTAACAGAGACAAACAAACAGGATATAAAAATATTTTCCCTCGTAGCGTCGGGTAAAATGTATATATAAATCTTACAAAAAATGGTGTATTTCCCTTACCTGTAGGTAGCCCACTAATATGGAGGCACCTTAAAAGAAAGCACGTATAGAATGGAAATGGAATGACATTTAAAAAATACATAACAATTACAATTAACATCTTTACTTCCCCAAATTATATATTCCACTCCATCAACGAATGCATCCAAAACTAACCATACCCAATGCAAGTATACAAAACCATACATCATGTAGTCTGTTTTAATTATTTCTCACATTCGCACTCCGAAAAACTAAAATTTTCACTTTATAGTTGATAGTACAAATTCAAATGAAAAACACTCCAAGCTATGACGCGAATCGGAAGAATTATCTAACTGGTCACAGTATTATAATAAGCTTTCGACTGTTTGTTTTTTAAGCGTTTATTTCTTGATTGTGTTAAATTAAAATACTAACAATCAAAAAAGTTCCGAAAATTGTGATGTCGCTAATTATATGGTTATCTCAAAAAGTACTAAAAAGGTTTGTTATTTTATTTTTCCACCATTGAATGAGCTCTCAACAGCTATAACTCTTACTTCCTTACACTTTGCCCTTTATAGATGGTATCATAAAGTTTTTTTTCAAACTTTTTCATTTTGAAGTATTAATGTATGTATTAAAAATTAATATTGGTAAATAAATACCATACTCCAAATACTGTTGTTTATTTTAAGCTGGTTCTTTCATATTAAGGCCTGAGGCTCAATTATCTTGAAACCAGGCCTATCGTACATCAAACGAGAAGATTAGGGGAAAGCCGTAATATTACACTTCTCCTTGAATTTCACTAGCTTTTACCATCAGTATTGTATAAGAACCTTTCACTAGCACCAATAAAAGCTCCATATCTTGGAGACGACTTCTTTTTATTTCAACCAAACATAGCTAAGAACCATTTCGACAAACCAAGTTTTCAAAAAAAAAAACGCTTTCAAATCCGTCCACGCGTTTGGCTGCTACGTTGCCACAGACAGATACACAGATACACAAATATACAGATACATAGGTCAAACTTATAACACCCTTCTTTTTGAGGCGGGGGGGATAAAAATAATAAAAAGATAAGTAAAACATAGGATAATGTGTTTTATTATTTCGGAGAAAAGTATACCATATCGTATCTAATATCGTTCCTTTTAAAAGGACAGAATGTTTATCTTTATTTTCCAGGGGACCTACAGGAAGGCACAAAAGGACACGTAGCACTTGATAACAAAATGTCAACAAATACATATACACCAAGCGAGAAACAATTGATAAGATAATTTCTTCAATGTGTAAAAAACTTTGAGATAAATAAATGTTTCAAAATTAATTTACTAATATATATTTTTTTATTATCACATGTTTTAGGGATCATAATTTAATTTAAATATTTTAAATAGTGTCTCATTTTTATATTACTAACTATATACATCCTTTGTATGAACATTTTAATGCAGCCGGTAATATTTTCTGTTTATTTATAAGTTTTAAAATTATAGTATTTTTAAAAGAATGCTTAATTTTCTCTTAAATATTATTTAAGTGAAGATAATTTACTATTACTATCAATGTAATAACGCTACATAAAAATAAATATATTTTTAGAATTTCGTTCAGGGCTATTTAGATTGTTTACTTAATTATGAAGTTTAGACTTGGCCATAAAGACTCAATACCAAACTGATATTAAATAATTTTTCAAACAAAAAACACACAATGATTAGGTATATATTCACTTGAAACTATAAAATAATCTAATAATCTAATCTTCTATAAAAGACTAAGATTTTATACGAAAAACTTGTAGATATATTTTTTCATGTTTCGCCTCACTTCTTTAGAATAACATCTTATTTATTTGTATACAGCGTGATAATCAAGGACCAAGGGACGAAAAAGAAAACTCCAAATTCTAACAATAATATACCTTCTTGGGTTCTTTAAGAATGATTTGTAGTAAATGGTTTTTAAAATGACCTCATTATGACTTCTAAGAGATAAAAAAAGATAATTTCCAATGTACATTCTTAACCAAATAAGTACTAACACATAAAGGATTATTTTTTTTTATGTAAAAATTAGCATCAGCATCTAAATCCATAAGCTTACTGCATTAATATCGTAGAGCAAGTCACTATGGTAATACGCACAAACTTTTAATATCTCCCAATTATTCATGCTATAGTTGTTGTATATATATTTATTTATGTCATTATCAAACTGGTATACAATGACGTTCCATTGTCTTTTTTGTCTACACCATTTAAAATGTTTCTTAGCATAGACAATCAAATACAATATAATCCTTATTTAATGACTTCAGGATAGATCTGTGTTCATCTTCAACGGTGCTACAAACTCGGAATAAAAAACAAGTGTCTTATGATATAAGAACCATTGCTATCAATTCGATGGGAAGGCTTATTATGCTTAGACAACTAAAAATTTGATTAAAAAACTAAATAATATATATTTATTCAAAAAAAAATTGATAATTAAATATGACCAAAAAAACCGTGACCAAAGACGATCAGTCAGCGCAAGCAGCACCCGTATACAATGTAGAATACAAACTAGATAAATGTAAGATATATTTGAATAGTAAGAGCCAGTTTCAACTGTAAGTAATATTTAACAATTCACTTAAACAAACGTTTATGTTATTATAGGTTTTTCTTTTATTCATCGAGTGAGGAGCTAAGCGACAAGCTCTATTGGGTCAAATGCATTCTATGTCATTGACGTCCTCTGTAATAACGGAAACATTTGATTCATGAATTTGATTTTTTTTTAAATTGATTGTTGTGGTTCTATGAGTTTGAGTGTTTATAATAAATAGAATCTGTGATAGGTCTTGTACTTCAGGAATAATTCCAAAAAAAACCAATGGTGTGCACGTTGAGTTAAACAGACGCGCGCATTATTTTTACGTTCATCGAGCCCGATTAGGGAGTGAAACTTATTTCAATGTTTTATGTAACAGTTTGAAATTATGCCATTCCCTTTTTGACCTCACTCGCTTGACAATCAGTTTAAATGGTTGTCAACCTAATTTCCTTGACATTTACGTAAATGTAACGCCAGGATAATTAATGCTCGAAGTATGCTGGTAAACGTATTAAATTCTGGGATAGTATCTAATAAACATAGCAATATTTTTATCATTTAATATTTGCTTTTTATAAATGTCTTTAGATCGAAAATTATTTTTCAGTATATCGTTTGACTAACAAAAAGTAAGGATGTAGGTAAGCTATATATAAAAAACAATCATAACTAATTAAAAATATTTAAAAAATATCTGACAGTACCAATTTCAATGTTATTGATTTTATAAAATATGCTTTTTTATAAATTTTAACTATTTTTTCTATAATAAATCTTTTTAAAAAATTAACAGCATGATCAAAATGTTGCGAAATATTTCTCAAAAAATAACCATAACATTGTCTAGGGTTAAGAATATTTTTTTTCGAAATTGTTAGTAACCGTGGATTCAAATAATAAATCTATTATTTATGTTATTTCTTGGACTTATTATAACAGTCCTAATAAAATATCATTGTAAGGTCAGCGTATAATATAGTAACGGTTAGATTGAATTTCGTGTACAGACTGATTCCTCCAAGGTAGTACTCTCTCTTTGAATAGAATTAGAATTAGAATCCATCCTATTGCAACGTAAAAAGTTTTAAATCGTTCAAACTTAATTCATCACTAAAATATATACGAGTATATATTGTATATATATATATATATATATATATCTCTCTTTCCATGAACTTCACAATATATCAGACATTTTTTTCGATTTTTGTATATTATATTATACAATAAATACTATATGTATAAGTAGCTTTTTATAGAAAATATTTTACTGAACAATTTTGTAGTTTAAGACTAAAGTTAACCTACTTACAAAAAAAGTTGTTGGTATTTTTTCGCCAAGTAACAACTTTGATAACTACAATTCCAATATTGAACTATACTTGAAACACTTAAAACTTTCGTTGAGCTAAAAAAATATAGAATAAAACCTATAAAAGTCAGACGAAGTTTCATAATATTAAATTAAATGACAACAATAAGCTTAAAGTATGCCAAGAATAATTAAAAGAAACTAAGTGATCAACTAATTAAACTAACTAAAACTATAAACGTAAAACGCACTATAAAGCGATAGTCATTAACGGGTAACAAGACTAGTAAAACCTATTAACCACCTACGAGATAACATAACGGTGAGTATACGTAACATTACTTGCATTTGTTTTAAAAAAAATGTACTAATGTGTACATGTACACATTAGTACATGTATAAAATGTGTAATGTACATTTCAATGGCGTATTTGTTTCTTAAGAAGTATATATTTTTTTCTAAAACAACATTATATTTTAAGTATCATAATGTTATAGTATAAAAAATGCCAAACAAGACTTTACATAATGATTACAATATTTTTTTGCAAATAAATATTGCTTTAAACCTACAATTATAACAAAAGACTTTCAAATATTTAAAGCATTGTTTCCTTAAACTGAGTTGTATATTTGTGTTTCGTTACAACATTTTCTTGACAACACTTTACGTTTTACGTTAGTAACATTTTGTTATCAGACACTGTGTCCTTTGTAGGAAGGCATACTTCCTCTAGATACTCTAGAAAATAAAGATAGGCCTTTTGCCTTTTAAAAAATACAATTTGCGTAAAGTTTTCTAAATAATGAAGACATAAAATAGAATAGAAATATTTATATGTACCAATATAAACATTTATTTACTCAATAATATTTTATCATGGAATTCCAACTTGTGTTGGAATTTCATAATAACTTAAGCCTTGTCAAAGCACTTATATGTCTATCTAAACATATAAGATAGAATATCTATTCTAACTCAATATTATTGGTTAGGTCATTTGCGGTCGAGTAATATTATTGGAAAACTAAAATTGTGCTCGACGATAAGAAGCACTATGTATGCTTAGTAAATAAAACAATGTAAATAAAGTAAAGTTGTGCTAGTTTGTAAGATTTTTATATAAAAATGATCATGTATGTGTGCAGGTTATTTTATGTAAGAATACACTAAAACGACTCTCTCTCTACAGCATCCACTCTTTCAGAAAACCCTTTACTAGTAGTTGATAGGGAAAAGCAGTGGAAGGCAATTAATTGTTACGGTTACCGCCACTCCATTCTCCCAGAATGCTGCTGATTGCAGCGGCTATGCTTGCAGTAAATAAATGGATAGAACGGCGGAACATTTTTTTGTCTGTCTATGCTGTTAGCCCTGTTGGCTATTACAGCGTCACCGGGGGAATGGGTGGGTCAGGAGACCCAGAACGGCGGAACAGTAATTTTGAATACGTACTAGAGTACAATTGATCCGAATATAACAACATTATTTATTGCTAACAAATTTGCACATTCGTCTTTACTGTCACGACTTCCAAGTTCTAGACTATCTGTTAACTAAGAATTTAGTCTAATATTTAGGCTTAATATAAATACACTGTAAGGTTTAATATAAACTTTAAACATCGAAGATCTTCAAAGTTTAAAGTTCTTTTAGGCTTTGTAAATTAGCATTATGGAACTTGTAGTGCGGTGGGTAATTATATGTATCTTTATTAGGTTTTATGCTGCACTGCTGCTGGATAAAAAAAAATATGATTTCGAGATAGTTTGATTTAACATATAAATCTATTATTTGCATTCTTGCACGAAAAAAAATGGTTATAATAATTTTAACGAGCTTAACTTAAAAGTAGTTGCGAGATACTTTCTTCGCACATATAATTATTCATCAATTCGTCTGTACAGAACGATAAATACTTAGTATCTAATTTGAAAAACTTAATCGGAATAAGATTTTACTTTGATTAATTACTAGTATTAAACTAAATCTATTGTATTACAAGTTGGACAAAGCATAATTTATAAGTTTTTGTAAATTTCATGTTACAAAACGTTGAGTAATAAAAAAATATATATATATATATTATCCTTTGACAAGTGTGCTATATCTGATACAACATTCACAATCCATTACTATTCCTGACATTTTAATGAAAAAGAAATTCTGTCAAAATTTTATTACTGAACTAGGTACATTTTTTTCTTTCTAAGTTTTCTCCTTTTATTATTTTAAGACAACTTTAAAGAAATGATTCACCTATCCTATAAGAGATAATAAGCAGCTGTTTATTTTGTGCGTTGTTTTATGTCAATTATAATTATTATCTTATTTATTTTAGTTCTAAAACTATTACATATTATTTTGTTTGAACCTTGGGATATTAAGTCGGAAAGGTGAATAAATCGTATAGGTGATTTTGGAGAACTCTTTTTCGACTTGAAGTAATTTATAGATATAAACTAGTTTTCTTGTTAACATTGAATGTTTGACTCCAGGAAAGCTGATTCACCGGTCAAGTGATTCCCGTTTTCAGTGCATCTACTTTCACATATGTGTTTACTCTCAGCGCGTTCGTTCGTGTAAACTTCTAAAATATGCAATATGACGTCGACTGCTTCAATTCACGTTTCTTAAAATTTGCTTATTTTACTGCCCTTCTCTACTCTCGCTACGTATAAAATTTCCACAGAGTACTTTACCAAGCTGCAAAAATATCACAACAGTGCTTTGTCAAGTTGAAAAAAAATGTTTAATCTACATTAGTTACACAATAAAATAAAAAATTAAAAAGAAAATTGTATCCGTATACAAAATCTCTAAAAGGGATAAATAATAATAAAATTATGTACTTATTGTATGAGGGGTTTTTTTATATATTTATTTGCTTTTGAAAGTTCTGTTACTGGTTTCTATATTATACTATATGAACCTACGAACACACTATTTTTCACTTGTTTAGGTTTTTCCAATTAATATTGTATAATAAACTTTCACCGGCAACAATAAAAAAAATATCTTGGAGACGATCTAAACATACCTAAACCTATTAAGAACCATCTCGACAAATCCATCAACATGTTGAGCTGCTATGATGAAAAATACACCCAGATATACATATAGGTACACAAATACACACGTCAATTTTATAAAACCCTTTTTTTAGGTCGGGGTGAATTAGCAACATGTACGAAGCATATATTTTAACAATATCTAGTATTTTAATCAAAAATAATAAGTTAGATGGTTTGTGTATAAACCGGGATTTATCATTGATCTGACTCTTATATAGACTTAAAATAAATAACGAATTCCCCACGGGCAGTCATAGAGATTTAGAATGATCGATTTTATAAAAGCAATTTCATTCTTTCATAAATTCAACCGCCTCGTTGGTCGAGTGGTTAGCGCAGACGCCTAACATTTAGCGGCGCAACGGCTCGGGTTCGATTCCCGACAGGCCATGTATGTGAAGAACATAGAAATCTGTTTCCTGGGTTTGGTAGTTATTATTATTATTAGAAATAAGTTATAACTAAGTATTACCTTAATTTAAACTTTCATGAACCATGATTATTATTAAAAATATATTTAGTATAATTTTTAGTACTGCGTAAAGTACGTGAAGCTATCGAAATCAGCCGTCTACCAAATTTCAATGGGGATAGTGGTTGGATGCTGGGTACTGGTTATTAACACAATAAAGGACACTAACAATAAGTTACATACATTTAATAGTGATACAGTGAGTTCAGTGTGTTTACAATGGAATATAACTACGAGTAACGAAGATCTGAACGAAACCTCTGAAGACGAGACTACATTTTCCCCCCACCCTCACAACCACCGTCGCGACGCGCTCAGCAAGCTGCTGCACGCAGTTCATGCCGCAAGTCCGCTATGCTTGCAGCTCATGGATAGGAACCCCGGATGGGATCAAAGCTAGTCGGGAAAATTCCGATTAAAAATTACACGATTGTAGCCGGCCAAATAAATATACTAATATAATATAATAATAATTACCTTTATTATTTTATTAACAAGGTTTATTACTTCTACTCAACTTCTTTATACCTCTACTAAGGAAGTAATATTATATTTGAAATTGAAATTGATAATTATTTATTTATTTGCTAAAAAAATATACCTAAATGTATATAAGTATAGAATGAAAAATAAACTGATACTGGCAGGGATTAGAACCCGTGACTATTGGGAAACCGTCCCGTTGCTCTACCAACTGAGCCACCGTATCGCTGTCCGCCTTGGTGAATTAAGCATTCCATATGTGCTCGTCTTTGTCAGGACGGTGGTGACATCTATTAGGTTTCTTTCGAAAATCCTAACCAATATTTCTAATTTTGCAGTATAGATAAACATTAAAAAGATGCCACTACCGAAATTAATGTTTGAAAATATCTATAAACATGTATAGCCGTGTTAAGCTTATTTAAATTTAAATATATATAGAATGAAAAATAAAGGTTTCCCGGTAGTCGCGGGTTCGAAGCCCTGCCCTTATCGGTTTATTTTTCAATCTATATTTATATAAATTTAAATAAGCTTAACATGGCTTTACATGTTTATAGATAATTTCAAATATTCAGCTTAATTGTTTATTGTCAATAAATGTAATAATTGATTATAAACGTCTAACTAAAGTCAAAATCAGAATACTATTTTGTATTAAAACTATGCATATTTAGATTCTATTTTCAAGCGAATTAACTTATTTAGGTAATTAGTTAGTAATTCCGACATTTAGTGTTAAATTTCCTCTGCAAATTATATAATAATTTAATTGACCGAACGCGGTAATATTGTCAGTACTTACCTCGCATTGCCAGACCATTAAATATGGTAATTATATTTATAATGTAAATAGAGATCATTTTAAAAAGCTTTTACTTTAATAATTTCACGTTTCAAATTTGAGACGTTTCAAAAATGAAAAGACAGTTCAAATTGCAATGACTTCATCACGTTAAGTCGCAAGTTAAATGTAATAATTAACAAAAATTGACAATAAGATGTCAATAATATATTATTTGTATAACAGTAATATTTTGTTATATTTAAATATTTAAAATTTCAAATAAGGATATTTCAGAGTTCTTTCAATTGAAATAAAACTATTTTTACAGATTTAACTCGCGTATATTGAATTAAATTTTAAATTTACATTTTAAATCTAACCCGACGTTTCGAATGCTTTGCAGCAATCGTGTTCACGGAAAGACGAGATGGAGGTGTCTGTCAGTAAGTCAGTTAATTAGTCATCTACCTCCAACG
The DNA here is from genome assembly GCA_959347405.1 of Napeogenes sylphis. NCBI lineage: Eukaryota > Metazoa > Arthropoda > Insecta > Lepidoptera > Nymphalidae > Napeogenes > Napeogenes sylphis. Next base: position 18,205,733 of record OY365788.1, on the reverse strand, counting down.
GTTTCTAAGCTTCCGGGCATACAGTTCAGGATTCACACAAAACGCACTAACAGTATCTTGAGGTCTTACAGTGCGGTCACAGACATGGGATTTTATATTTTTCAAAAGTGGGTCCCAGGTGTTAGATAATCCCCAACCATCTTCTCTATTAAAATTAGGATGTTTTTTAATTTCAATAGCCTCACGAACCATTCTTGGAATATAACGTTGTTCTTTAGCGAGGATTTTAGGTTTATCAAATCTTATATAATGATTGGGCTTGTCTATGGTATGTTCACACACTGCAGACTTTGATATACGCCTATGCTTGACATCCGATATATGTTCCTTAACTCTTTTACCGATGCTCCTCTTTGTTTGACCTATGTATGACAAGCCACAATCGCAGTCAAGTTAATATACTCCAGCACATTGTAAAGGAATATTACTTTTGATAGGTCTCAAGAATTGGCTCACTTTCCTTTGAGGTTTGTAGATAGTATTAATAGAAACCTTTTTTAAGATGTTGCCGATTCTGTCAGTAACTCCTTTCACATATGGTAGTAGGGCCGGTTGACGCTCAACTGTGGGTGGCTTGATGTGGTTTCTGCGACGCTGGCGAGGTACGGGCAGGTGGTTGTTGAACAAGGCATGCTTGACATGCTGCAGTTCGTCCTCTAGGTGTTCAGCGTCACAGATGTGTTGTGCTCTCTGAAACACAGATTTGCCAACGGTAGCTAACTGGCTAGGGTGGTGGTGTGATTTACCATTGAGGTACCTATCTGTATGTGTGGGTTTCCTATAAACAGTGTGTCCCAATGTATTGTCAGGATTCTTGATAATAAGAATATCAAGGAAAGCTAAAGTATTATTGGATTGCAATTCCATTGTAAATTGTATTTTGTTGTTAATGGAATTAAGGTGTTCTAGAAAAGCAGATGTTTGATTTATAGGTAGTATTGTGAAGGTGTCATCTACGTACCGTTTAAAGATGTTAGGTATAGCAGGTGCAGAGGACAGGGCCCTCGCCTCGAAGTGCTCCATGTAGATATCGGCAACAACGGGGGAGACCGGGGAACCCATTGCCACTCCATCAACTTGTACATAGAATTCATCCTTCCACATCAAATAGCCAGATGTTAAGCAATGCTTCAGTAATTCTGCATATTCTACAGGCATGTTGTTATCCTCCAGCTTTCTCTTGACAATTTCAATGCAGTCAATCACTGGAAGGCTGGTAAATAGTGACTGTACATCGAAACTAACCATAATGTCGTTGTCATTTAATTTCACTTGTTGAATATCATTAACAAACTGGTAAGAATCCTTGACATAAGTTTGTGTATGTCCCCGGAGAGGTGTCAGTATCCTTGCAACGTGTTTAGCCAGTTTATATGTTGGTGTATCAATCTGGCTGACTATGGGACGTAGTGGGACATTCTGTTTATGTATTTTGGGTAACCCATACAATTTTGGTGGTTTTGCACATGATGGTACGAGTGATTTTATGTCTAAATTTAATTTAGGACTGTATTTTTGTATTAGATATACTTATTCTCATACCGTATTAAGGTTTTCGCGAAGATCCCAATTCATATAAAAATGACCATAAATATGTGAATTCGAATAATTATTAAATATTGATATACTTTGACCAGGTACATAATGTTTGAAAGTCATTTGATAAATTACGTCAATAGGTTAATGGGAATTGAATAGTACTTAATTTCGTATAACCATAATAATGTTATTACAAATTAATAGATGAATGAATGAATGAATGAATGTTTCAGTCCATTTCGCTAATTTAAATAATGCTTTGTATTTTAAATACGATCAATGTATAAATGTCAATTTTTATTTCAATTTAAAATCAATTATCTTATCAAAACATTTGTTTTGTTTGGGATATCAAAAAACCTGTTTTATTTTTTATTAGCTCAGGTTCTCATTAGAGAATGGAGTCGAAACAACAATATAATTTGATATAATACAAGCGGTTATAATCGGAATTATCTAATTGTAATTAGTGTTAGGAACTGTTATGTTTGTAATGTTTTTCCCTTTATTAAGTGTGAGTCTGATGATGATATTAGATATTGATCGTTCTAGCTAAAGATATGTTGCACCAAACATTTCTATAACTATGCACTGTTTTTTTTTTCTGAGCTGTCAATTATAAAAGAGGTATCAATGGAACCCTTATTTGTTGTTGATTTAATATTCGAGCTAATATTATGATGAAAAGAACAAAATAATAATGATTACAATTATTTTTACAATAATGAACATTGTTCTTTACATTATTCGTGAATATAATATTTGTATTTTTGGCTTTCCCAACAAAATACAAATGAAATAAAGTTTTGTTTTTTTATAAAACAATGAAATTAAAGTCAGAATAATTATATCAATTCTGATTTTACTTTGAATGTTTAAACAATAATATGAATAATAAAGCAACAAATAAAATATTTTCAAACTAGTCAAACAGAAAAAAATAGAGTTTAATAAATAACAGCTTTGTGATTACAAATAATTATTAAAATAAAAATCTGAAATAAAAATTTGTCTCTTATTATGCAACAATATAATAAATTAATATTGCCGCCCCGTTGGTCGAGTGGTTAGCGCAGACGCCTAACGTGTCACGGCGCAATGGGGCTCGGGTTCGAATCCTGGCAGAGACAGGCATTTATGTGATGATCATAGATGTCTGTGTTTCTGGGTTTGGTCGTTTATTAAATATATTCTCGGTATTTATGTGTGTATTTCTAAGTATTTGTATCGTTGTCTAACACCCTTATCACAAGCAAAATAATTTGCTTACTTAGGGGTTAGATCAATGTGTGTAATTTGTCCTGATATTATTATTATAAATATCCATTGAAGAAAACTAAAATATTACATTGGCATATGAAACATTTTAGTCATTTACATAATAAGAAAATATATATGTACAATGCGCCTGGCATGTCGCCCAGGGAAGAATATTGTAGAATAAAATTCATTGGAAGTCTTTGTTGTTAAGTTTTGAGGAGAACTCTTTGACTCAATTTTCACGAACCAATGAACACTAACCAATTAAAGATAAATGCAATTTAAAGCCATTCGGAACTATTTTCTATAAGACTTCTGTTACGTGCTAACAGATTCAGAATTAATGAGTTTTCCTAATACTCTTTTTTCTGTTCTGTCATATGTAATTAATTTGTTATTAATTTTTAGTACGTTCAATATATCAAAGTGTTATTAATAAGTATAAAAAAACAACCCAACTCTATTTATTTATTTGTAATCTACATTATTAAAAATAAAACTGAAACTAAGAATTTTAATTTGGTTTTTAATAAAAAAATCATGTTAAAACTAACAAAAGCTAATATAAATTGATCATGCTACGTTGAGTAACAAAACAATGTCCATACTATCTTTTTATTTCTGATTAATATCATATAATAGCTATGACTCCGTATTCTTAAAATATGTTTAATACTAAAATTCTTTGTCTCCAGTTGGACATATGAAAATAATACAATTTTTAACGGTTCTTTTATGCATTTTTTAAATATTTTTATTCACTCGCTCAATAAACACTATTTTTCAATTTGTCTCAATGTACTAATAGATAAATTTAAAACCTGTTCTGAATGAAATTCTGAAAAAATGTATATTTATCAAAACATTAGAAAAAAAAAACGACTGACTAATATTGTTTATCTGAGCATGGTAAAGAAGTTTTGATTTATAGCCTTAAGAGTTCTGTACTGCTTGTTCTAATATATAAATCAAGATAGGGTTTTAAGCCAATATATATTTTAAAATACTAGCTACAGCTCGCGACCTCTTTTGTTATAGGCTTGTAGACTTTAGAACTACTTCAGCCTTCGTAATAAATGCATTCAGTCTAACGTTCTTCGTCGAAATTGAAAATTGGTTTCATGAAGTTTAAATTAAAAAAAATAAACGTATTTTAACGAGATAAAATACAACCTATACATTCAAGCTCATGTCAAAATATTTAGGAAATATATTTCTAAAACCGGATAAGAGTTTTGAATCCCCGAAATAACAAACATATTTTTTTTATTATATTAGCTTAATAACATTCTGATTCTCTTATTCACATCTCAAAAATATCTTGGAAAATCACAATTATCTGATTATATTCTAGAACTTCTGTTACAATTAAACACAAAGTAAAAATATATATACTGGAAATAAAAATATATGTACTGTTTCGAATATAATGTATATTATAGTAGTTATAAAACCATATTATATTCTATATGTATTTTACATAACGATAACATTAAGATATTCGTTCGTTTCATTTAGAGAATGATAGCATGTGGTCTAAATGTATTTAATATGTAACCAAATTCGTTATATTAACTACCCACAAAAGAGATTTTCTATAAAGATTTCAATTGGCATTTTATCTTAAACCACGTCCATCTTTACAAGACAATTTCAAGACAATTCTTGAACGATTTATAAAAACTAAATTTTCATTATGTCTTTCTCCGCTGTGGATTTTATTAGTAAAGTAATTTGGCTTTTGAAGAGAAAAAACTATAAAAGGATTGCTGGCTTTATTTAATTCAATTGAAATGGTATTAAAATATGAAATGGTATTAAAAAATGCCATAAATAAAAAATACAAAATTTATGTTTCTTTTATATGTTTTGAATATGAGAACAATAACGTCTAGAGAGTTTTATGAGAGGATTAATTGCTTAGATAATTAATTTCTCCCACGAGTTAATTAAGTAATATTCAAATATTTTTCAATGTTTAATTCAATGTATTTAAAAAAAAAAAACTTTTGTATAATATAATATTGATAACACATTTTAATATAACTTATGAATTAACTAGTGATTTTAAATTATTCTCTATTAGTTATTTTAAATTATTTATTTCCCGAAAATATTATAATCAATATAAGACCTTACGTAAATAAACGTCCTTAAGTACACTCTGTTAACTAGTCTAAATTAGAAAAAAGTCTGGGGGATACCTTATTATTTCTATCGTCCGTTTAAGTTGCGTTCCGTTTTTAGTTAGTAGTAGTAGTAATATCAAAATGATACGAATAAAATTAGTCATCTTTTATTTTTATGAAACAATCAATATCATAAATCTAATTTTAGCCGCAGCCATATATTGTTGAAAAATATTTTAAAATCCAATATAAGCCATTTGGGTTTCATAACACGTAAAATCCATTTTAAAATATCTGAGAAAGCAGATTGAAATCCAGATCGAATAATATTGAGTCAAATAAAATATTCGTATGTAAGAAACTATTGTTTTTTATTAAACAAATAGAATTGAATGTGAAATAAAAAATAATTTTTATTTATTATATTTATTTATGTACCAAAAAAAAATACAATACAGGAATTTTACATTGAAAAAAAAAAGTGTACAAAGGCTTGAAGAGATAAGTTAAGCCTTTAAGAGAAAAAGAGTTTTTATTAACATGCAAGCGGTCTTCAACAAAAAAAAAATAAACACAGTAAAAAGAAAAAAACAAATAATATCTGTTGTTTTTCAACTTTATAGCAGAATTAGAATGTTATATATACACACAATAATATCTATATATATATATATATATATATATATATACATACATACATATACCTACACATATACTGTCAAATATATATACATATTCAAACATAATTATACATGCATATACACACACAAACATACGCATAACATTATATATTATATAAAATCTCGATACATACATACATACATGTATACACAAACATAACACAATTTATGATAAAGAGGAGAGGTAGTGTTTTTTCAGTCTTAACTTGAAAGAGCTAAGAGAATGAATTCCATGAAATACCTCCCTCGGAAGGGAATTCCAAAGTTGAGCAGCGACAACGATAAAAGAATTGGAATAGAAGGTGGTATTAAAATGATGTTAGTAAACAAAATAATTGTAATTACCACATTTGCTTAATTGAAATTCAAAACATACACAAATTACACAAAACTATTTTATATATATCAACAAAACATTCAAAACATTTATTGTTAATACGTACGTTGACGATAGTGTCTAGTTTAGGAAGTTACGAGGGCTTAGACTGCACGTTTCGATATCGTAATTTCTTTATTTGCCTTGGTAACTTACTTGCATTTTAATTTCTTCCTTTATTAAGCGGTCCCTCGACGTAACGACTTCAATAAGTACATAATAATATTATTTTTATTCCTTTTAGAGGTCTTTTTGTAACAGAGGTTTTTAATTTTTTTTTTCTGTTTTTTAAAGTTATGTTACTGATTTCATTATTGTACTTTATGAACCTTCGAACTCAATATTTCACTTGCTTAAGTATTTCTATCAATATTGCATAAAACCTTTCCTCCCCCAACAATAAAACCTCAATATCTTGGAGACGACTGTTTCTATTTTGACCAAACATAGCTACGGACCATTTCGACGAACCAGGCTCTTGATTAAAAAAACCGCAATCAAATCCGTCCACACGTATGGCTGCTACATTGCCACAGATCGACAGGTCAAACTTATAAAACTCCTCTTGAGTCCTTTTGAGTCAGAGGTTGAAAAGAACGGATGAGCGCGATCCTGTGACGTTCCGATTCTTTGTTTTTTTGCTCGAGTTGGATGATATAACCGTTCCTGTCTTCTCAAACCATCAAGAATTTACTTAAGCAATAAGTAATAAATAATATAATAAAAAGCCTTTTATTTCCTAGAATTTATTAAAAAAAAAATCTCAAACGCTATTCCTGTGTTTTTATTTGGTTGGGAACACTTCAGAAATGCCGCACAAAACCCTTTCTGGTGATTAGGCCTGAAATATCTATGCGACTAAAATGACGCAATTCATAATTAATAATAGATAATAATGAATAATAGATAAATTAATAATAATATATATGTCGGAGCTAGATGCATATTAGTGACTTGCTCGTTCTTGATGAAATATTCTGGTACAGGATCCGAGGCGTAGGTCTCAGGCAATTAAACCACACACACAATATGACAATTCTTATATTAAATGTAGGTAATCAATTCTCACAAATTACTTAGTAGGTATACAATTATCAGAGTTGCGTGAACTACCGATCCCGCCTGGGGGTCCGAACTGTAAGGCTCTCACTAATCAATTCCTCCTCGACTCAATGCTCTCCAATATTTAAAATGTCTCCGGTGCCCCTCCAAACGATTCCGGTCCCGTGACTCGTTACGTCACGATGTTCACACTCCACTGTTACAATGATATCAATTGAGTTACTAATTATCGTTAAATTATCGTGATCTACGACACGGCCATACTGACAAGTCACACGTCCTCGTGTGCATGTATCTCTATGGAGTGACAATAACTATGTCTCCTCTGAGTGACGATAACCACGCCACCTCCATCGAGTGACGATAACCATGCCACCTCCATTGAGTAGCTTTAGGATTCGCGGTTGTCCTGGGATGTAGGGTCTGAAATAAAACAATAACTCCAAGGATAACTTGCTCGGCTATTCTGACAAAACCAGTGAATGTCACGTCTCAGGTTTTTACTCTATATACATTCTTAACACAAGGTGTGCACTACACCTTATTTACAACAATTAAAAACTACTCTGATCATTAGATCCATCACTTTACAAAATCAATCATGATTTTACCAGACTTGCGTACTCCACTCAGCCAACTCAATACTTTTGCAATATGATACAGTCCATCGATCATATACAAACAACTACCATGAACCAGTCCTTCGGTCATGTAAAACACAAAACAGACCCATCGCCTACACGTGTTACACCACACGTGAGGTGCGGTCAACAAGTATGAGTAGGCAAGCTGTTATCTGTAGTGAATTCAATATCACTTTGCTCAACTAAAACATTTAGTTCCTGAGGGACCTTGTGATCGGAATGATTTGAAATAGACTTTCTAATAAAAAAATATTAATCATAACCTCTTATAAGATCTGTAACGTACTCTGGACACTATGATCGTTGCCAGTTAGAATTACCGAGTTATTTAAACGTTAGCCACTAAAATAGTTCGCAACACATTCCAAGAATCAGAGAGCTCTCAGCACAAGAATTAAAACAATATGAAAATGACTCACCAAAGTCCTATAGTACCGTTAAGGTAGCTTACGTGACCACTTCAACCCGTCATTCTCTGTGACTGCCTGCCGCTGGCACTGTATCAGAACTACTCGAACCCCTGTTGCACCTGTGCCTTTACAATATATTGAAAAAGGAAAAATCAGTTATAAAGTTGAACATCATTATTGAAAATAAATGCCCACTCAACTAAAGCCTAAAGCAACTAAGCACCACTTTTCATTACATTTTAAACCAAAAATGTATTCTAAAAACATCATAAAACACAAAGCATGAATCTTATTCGTCACATATGGTTTTTCACTAAGCCCAGATCAGCCCAGAGAAGTACCCATTATGATCCAATAAATCTCAAATCAAACAAAATTCAAGTCAGTGGTGTCTCTTTTGTCCGGCTATCCCAGTAGCCCTAAAATCAAGTCATCCCTGTGACTATCTGTGATCATCCCAGTGATCAAATTATCCATGGTCATCCCAGTGACCAACCGTGATCATCCCTGTGAACACTCGTGATCATCCCTGTGACCAACCGAATTTATAACTCAAGAGGACACTACTCACAACTCACACACAACTTGATTGTCAGAAAGCAACTAAATGTCACCCTCACAAGGTTCAGAATCACTAACATCAATGGGTACTTGTCCATCGGGCATACCACCATATTTTATCGCTTAATTTTCTTTAACTAGCGAGTATTTAACGCATAAATTGCAAGTAAATCGAAACGAATTCACCTTTATGCTGCGACGTGTCATATGGTGGATAAATTGAGCAGACCTCAACACGTTGCTCGCACCGCACTTTACCAGTACCGCTGCCATAGCTGCCATCGCCACGACCGCCGTTACCACCATCAGCACCATCAGCACCATCAGCACCATCAGCGTCATCCACATCGCACTATAACCGCCAACAGCGCAGTGTCGTCACCACCAGCCGCGCCGCGCCGTCACCGCCAGCGCCGTGCTGTCACCGCCAGCCGCGCCGCACCGTCACCGCCAGCCGCGCCGCACCGTCACCGCCAGCCGCGCCGCACCGTCACCGCCAGCCGCGCCGCACCGTCACCGCCAGCCGAACCCGCGCCATCATCGTCACCCGAGCCGCGCCATCATCGCCATCCGCACCGCGAAATTACCGCCATAATTTCTCAGTTCTTTTCTTCGTTCATCAGCAGCATTTCTTTTTTCATAAAAACTTCACTACATTTTTTTGATATGTGGGTAGATTTCAATTTTTTAAGTTTCGAGATAACTTAAATTTATTTTGATTGATTGATTGATTTACAATCATTGATTATCAACTATTGATTGATTGTATTGATTCTGGAACTTCATTGTTATTATCTTGTAGTGTGCGTTTCAAATAATAAAATCACTTCATTTCTTGCTTGACGTGATTTGTAGCTTCAATAAACTTATCTCGCGGGTTGGTGTTGGTGGTTGTAATGCCCGAGTGAATCCCACTTCTGATGTCGGAGCTAGATGCATATTAGTGACTTGCTCGTTCTTGATGGAATATTCTGGTACAGGATCCGAGGCGTAGGTCTCAGGCAATTAAACCACACACACAATATGACAATTCTTGTATTAAATGTAGGTAATCAATTCTCACAAATTACTTAGTAGGTATACAATTATCAGAGTTGCGTGAACTACCGATCCCGCCTAGGGGTCCGAACTGTAAGGCTCTCATTAATCAATTCCTCCTCGACTCAATGCTCTCCAATATTTAAAATGTCTCCGGTGCCCCTCCAAACGATTCCGGTCACGTGACTCGTTACGTCACGATGTTCACACCCCACTGTTACAATAATATCAATTGAGTTACTAATTATCGTTAAATTATCGTGATCTACGACATATAAGTATCAATTTAAGGTAAAAAATTTAAAACAAGTAGGTAATATCTAAAAAAAATTTAGAAAATTTGTTAAAAATGGTTTGTAAAAAATTACTTCCTAGACTTAAGAGCGCTGTACCTTGGAAATTATATAACCTATTTATATATAAGATTATCGATTTCCATCTATATTCAAAATGATGGAATTCATCGTAATATTATTCTTTATCCCTTATTATATAAAAATTACCTTTTAAAATACGATACCTATTAGTTTTAGATTAGATATAACATCCGTAGCATTGTGACGTCACGTGACACGTTGTATGGTTTTATGATATATAAATAGATCAAATTATAATTATTTAATAAATATGCTAACATTGTAATTTTTATTTTAAATCAAATTGAAAAAATCAACTCTACCAATTGAGCTACCGTATCGCTACCAGTGAAACCGTAACCTCTATCTTTTCAGCATAGATTAACATTGAAATATAGTTTATTTTAACTACCGGATTCATAAAAGTCTAATATAGATTTGGTTTGAATATACCTATGATATTAAATATATTCCTTAAATCACCCTTAAAACCTGTAATAAAATAAAAACAAAGTTGTAGGTCACGTGACCTACAAATCGACTCTAGTTTGTATCATTGTTTTCCGATATAATTTGAGATATGTTATATATATTCAAAATTACTACAGATATATCTTTTATTGAGCAACAAACGTAATTATGCTTTAATCATAAATACAATTAACTACCCGATGAAGGAATAAAAACTATTTGTAAAGAATGTTTGAATTCATCTACATAATGTCAAGTATATCGACATAATTTGGTTGTAGGTATTTTAAATATTGTCTGTCTACACGTATAAAGCTTGCATGCTATTTATTTACACCAATTGCTGTGTTCCAAACACCGTTAACAACAAATTGCTTTAACTCACGGCTGAGACGATAAAAATGATCTCGATTACACGTAGAATGTAAAGCTTAAACCACATCAGAAGCTTTTACTATATCATGCCATGCTTGAATAATTAGTGATAAACTATGCTACGAAGTTATGTAGGTTCATACCGAGAACTATAAGACGAGATAACTAGTTTAACATTATTAAGATAAGGAGACTTAGTTCAAAGTAACAGTTTATAGTTTGGTATATATTATTTAAAATAAAAAATATCATTTAATAAAATCTACTTTTATATTCAATGAATGTAAATCTTTAAAAGAAATAACAATGAGAGGCAAGGTTAATTTAACGACATAGTTGACTTAGTTAAGTAGGGATCTTAATTTAGATCTATCCCAAAGATGCACAAGCGTGCCGAGAACTAAGAGATAAGCTAATCAGCCGAACCATTTAGTTCTCGTTATGAACCAAAATAGGGAAAGATGCAAAAGCTACATGAAATAAATTGTGTTAGCTTAGTTCCAGATGTACTTTGACCTTTACTAAAGGTTCTATTTACGTTTTATTTTATTTAACCGTTTTGATACCAGTACCGCTCATAACTAATTTAACCAAAGAATACTTAGAAAATAAAATGTAGGTGTTCCATCAAAATAGATGATTTTATATTTAAAGTTATAAAAGTAATCTCGAATAGATTGACCGTTATATAAATTACTACTTAATATAATGGAAATTTCTTCCCATAGTGTGGTATAATTACCTAGTAAATTCAATAGATTAAGTTTTTTTTGCTCTTTATTTAACCTTTCTTAAAATTCAAGCCTTACTTCTTATTGCTATCTAAAAATTCTTCACATAAGTATTGATTATTTAATTTTTTCAAAATATACTTATTATATATATCATTGATTTGTATTTTTTAAAAACGTTTTAGACCAACAAATGTGTTAAATTAAAATTTTATAGAAGATTTGCTTTTATTCATTGTAAAATATATTTATGCGAAAATAGTTCACGTTTTTATTAGATCAAATATTGTAGTACTAAAAAAAAACACGTCAAATAAATATTTATAAAAAGAAAACAATAATCCTGCACTTCTCAATTCTAAAAACTAAATAAACGTTAGCCATATTTTCTTTTTACTGTCTCATTTTATAAACTGTTTTATATTATATACTATTCATAATGTAATTTTCAGTTATATGAAATAAAACTAAAACTGTAAAGAGATAATATTTTTGTTGATTTTTCCGACAAAATTAATTGAACACAAGATTATAGGAACTTCAATAATTAATATCAAGTTATTTATCGAAAATAGCGATCCTATGAAAATAAAAAGGTTGTCACATAAAATATCGTGTTCAACATAATAGGGTCCAATTCAATTGTGTCATCAATAAATATCATTACTGTGACAGCGTTCTGTACAGTCTCTTATAATACGATTTTGTGATATAAAAAGATTAAATACAACAAAATATTAATAATAATAGTTATCGGGACAAGGGTATGATTACTTTGATAACATGCGAAGTAATTTATTTCGTAAAATATATCTGTTATTTTTAGGATACGAAATATATCAAAATGAACTAAAATGTGTGTTGCTAATAATTTACTTACGTTGGACGTCTAATTTTATTTATTTACTGATAACTAACTAGTCGAAATGATTATTTAAAAAACAGAGGCAGAGAATAACATATTAAAAAAAAATTACCTACAACATAGATATAGTAAAAACTATTAAAACATTATTAGTTAAACAGATGTATTTCACAATGCAAATTAACCTGAATATTGAAATTAAAATATATTTTATTTTACTGATAATGTTTTTGTTTTCGAATTTGTGGCAAATACAAACGTAAAGGGATGTTTCATTGAAAGTTTAGTTTCAAACTTCTAAAGCTTTTATTAACATAAAACTGAGTATTTATTATAATAAAAAATAGTAATAAGCATTCCAACCGCTATTTTTGGAGTTTTTATACTCAAATTTGTTGCAATAAACCACATAAGTTCATTTCAAAAATAAGAATAAGCTTTTTTTTATTAACGGTATTATTGCCAGACTTGCTTGCCTAAAAATAAATTGTAATATCAATAAGCAACAAATAAACACATTTGTACTCAACATTATGTTTTAAAGGTATTATAGAAGATCCAGTACATATTTAAGGAAAATAATGTCATTGTTGATTTATAGACTGTTCCATTATCTTAACCTCATTGTGTGACGTCACTCTATTCATACGTATCTCTCTCTATCCTAAGCTATCTCTGACATCCTGACATCGTTAATCTTGTTATGTTTATGATGTCCTAGTTCATGGTTAAATACCAATATTTTGAAGTAGTAGAAGAAATAATAATTTGTAAGAAAGAACTTCTTTAAACACTCTGCTTTCTCAACTTAACCCTTATGTTTGCGTTTGATTCATAATATTTTTTAAAATGCCTTAGAAACCAATAACACAAAATGTATCTCATTTGTAGAAAAGCATAACTTAAAAAAAATGTCATGAAAATGTTGAAGATGCTCAAATTCTTCAAAAGATTTTATATTTTTATTTATTTATTTATTAATTATATAATATTTTTTTTAATAAAAATCAAGTATTTCGAAAAACCTTTTAATTACTTTTATTGTTTAAAGTTTCATCCTAAATGCATTGCTTTTATAACAAAGGTTTCTTTTACTTCCTGTACCAGATTATCTCATTTATCTTACTCTTATAACGTGATAATATGGCACTTAACTTTTTTGACTCTAGAAATATTTCCGCACGTCAAATTATCATAAAGTAAGATGAAAAAAACGTACTGAGACTTTCCCCTCCTTGTGTAATCAAAAACAATTTTATGATCTTTATTGAGTTTATAAGATGTGATATTTTGAGTCTTTGTGACGTAAAATTGTTTTAAGTAAATATAGCAGATGACACGAGAGCTTAAATCCTTTTAAAGAGAGCTTTTGTAAGAGGTTAAACATTGACGCGTTTATTAAATAAGGTTAAATAGGTGTTGAGACCTTACTTAGATAGTTGTTATTTATTAATTCGATTTCTCATTAAATTTTAAAAGTAAAAAAATAATAACATGATTAAACGAGTGTTTTCTAAAATTTTCACGTTTAAAAATACCACACATTTTTTTACGAATTAAAATAAAAATTTATAGTTTCAATTTAACTTTAGAAATCATTTTAACAATTAATCATTAACTGTCTGGTTTGAAAATTAAATAAATTAAATTAGTAAATTTCTAAATCCTGTTAAGTTTTTTTTTTGATCTGATAAAATTACATTTTAAAAAGATTATCTCTTTTCAAGGATAACATGGTTTTAACTTTTCTTTAGTCGCAACAAAAAAGACGCAGTAGTCTAAATCACGATAAAGCTGATTCATTAAAGCGGCCTCTTGACGGTTAGTGAACCCGACTGCTGACTCGGAAGTATTAAAGACTATTCCCTAATGAAAGGATTCTTTGTGTACCAATTATTGTTTGTGAGGAAGTTGTTTAAGAAAAATAATTTTTCAAAGCTTAAACGACGAATTAAATAACGAATTATCATAAAATTAAATTCTAAGATAAATAATAACTATTTTGAACATACTCCTTGGGTCTGAACATAATATTCCATCTATTCTATATTATGGCGAACAACTAAAAACTATTACAACTATGTTCTAATTTAACATTACAATGTTATATTAATACACCCCACTCGTGATTTGGATAATGTGTTAACTATATAGAAGTACTTAAAACTTATTTAATTTAATAAACGTTCTTGAGTTTTATGTTGTTCATATAACCCTTGTAATAAAGTAGCAGATTATAAGACCACAACAATAACTTCAACTTTATATACATTTTGTATAAAATCTATACATTTAATAAAATTGTCAGTGATCGATATCTGTACATGGAATATATTAAAAAAAAAACATAATGGGGGGCCTTTATATAATCAAGAGAACTCAAAACAATGTTTTTTCATTTAGTCCGTTTGTCTGTATGTCCGTATGTTTGTGCACGATAATCTCAGAAACGGCTGAACCAATTTGAATGTAATTTTCGGGAATATATTGTAACAGTTTTCACTTAACATTTAGTGTATATTTTATTTAAATCGGTTAAGAAATAAAAAAGTTATGTCAAATTATGTCAATCACGTAATATGTACCATGCAAATCTTCTTCTATACATATAATAAATCAGTATAGATTAGTCTCTCTACATTTAAAATATTAAAAAATATATACCCCGTATGTGAACGGGTATTTAACAAAATCAATTTCTAGCATTTTTGAAATTGAGCGTCACTCTGAATAACATATAGTTTTCACTTTCACTGCATTCTTCTTTACTCTATCAAAAGATATATGTATTTTAAGTGTTTAAGAATTGTATCTACATACCTACAATATAACTGTAAATTATCGCTATACATGGAGAATATTAAAAATAAGAGGGGATTAATGTAAACTAGAAATACTTCTACACGCAAAAACTACTTGACGGAGTTTTATGAAACTTTTAAGGTTATACATTAATATGTACAAAGGGTACGGTACAAGGTAGCTAAAGGTACAAAGCGTGTTTTATCGCAATCACAGTCTACGCGTACTAAGTCGGAGGCACAGCTAGTGTTTAATAAAATTATATTATAACGTGCTGAGATAAAAACTACTTTTGAAATTTCTATTTTATAGAAGAATCACGTACGTAGCTCGTCTGGTGATTCAAAAACTACCCGAAAAAAATATTATAAATGTATTTTTTCCTTAACAATAAAGATAGTTGAAATATAATAGGTACATATTGTAGTTGGTAAGATATTTTATTTTGGTCTATGAAAGTCCTAACAAGCCGCTAGTCCCTTCCCATTTACTTTGGAAAGTAAATTATCATTTTATGATAGCTATAGTTGGAGCATTTCCTCGTCACTACGACTATTTGATGTATTGATGACAAGAATAAAAAAATCATAGGAATCTATGACCAAATACTTTCAAGAGGAATTAGCTATGTGACATGCAATAAAAAAGACAGAGACAAAACCCAGCTAATTACACAATTCTTTAAAGTAATCCTATATTTTTGGAGTTTACTCAATAGTATTATCGGTATAAATTTCAAACAACGTTGTAACTGCTGATCCGTATTTTGTTTATTGACATTTGACTGTCAACATTAAATTAAAATTCTAATTCTTCATGTTATTTTTGAGAGGATTGTTATAAGTTAAAGTTAATATGTAAAATTTATATGATAGTAAAGAATCCAGATATTTTGTTTGTTATAATTGTAGTTAAGGGGTTTTTAGGGTTTTTCGAGATCACTGTCAGGGGGAAAAAAATCAGGTGTCGGCAACACTGGAGTTGACACACACGATTAATATTTTTTATATATATTTTGTTAATTATTGGCGAA
Organism: Napeogenes sylphis; assembly: GCA_959347405.1. Lineage (NCBI taxonomy): Eukaryota > Metazoa > Arthropoda > Insecta > Lepidoptera > Nymphalidae > Napeogenes > Napeogenes sylphis. Next base: position 18,189,401 of record OY365788.1, on the reverse strand, counting down.
AAAACGACTACACGGTATATGGCGAGTGATTACTGCCACCATGATCTCTTGTAGCACCAGAGAACACACATGCACGTTGTACACATCCACGATTCTTTAGGACCAGGAACTGATTTTTAATTGTTTATGGGAAATATCGAAATTGTTGTAGTTATCAACCAAGTATGTTTAACAATTTCTAAAAAAAAGGTTCTGATTTTTTGATTAATATTTCTTATTAGTTACATTAGAAGTAATTTAACTAATATTTCTTTTTAGTTATATTAGCAATACTAAAGTCTGTATGTTTGAATATGTCATGAAAAAGTACACGGCTATGTATAAATAACACGTGAATAAAATGGTCAAGTTAATGGCGATATTACTTTATTTGTTTTTTACTTTAGTTATTTTATTTTTAATTAAATAGTCTTAGTCACCCCGATGTCTCCAAAAGTTAATATCATATAAGATGAAATTAATCGTCCATAACTTTACTATGTATATTTAAAACCAAAGATAATTTTAGGGAGTCTTAAAGATATGGTTAATCTACTGCCCTAGGGTTTTGTGCTGTTAGGGTCCACAAGAAAATCATTTATTATTCGCCTGAGGCTTTAGTTTCAAAACAAGATAAGAGGGAATAATCTAAACGAGTATTTGCAAACAATATTACGAATATTATATATTCAAGGTAGAATAGGTTTTGTAATTTAGTTTTAAGTTAACGACTTTCGAATATTAAGGTTTATTAAATTGGGTTAAATTGCTTTTGTGTTTTCAAATAAAAACTAAGTCAATGGAAGGTTATAACCATTTCGACGAACCAGGCTTTCGATAAACAAAACCGCAATCACATCCGTCCTCGCGTTTGGATGCTACATTGCCATAGACAGACACACAGATACACAGATACACAGATCGACAGCTCAAACTTATAATACCCCTCTTTTTGAGTCGGGGGTTTAAAAGGGAAAATAAAATCATTTTTTAAAAAATGAAAAAAAATCATAAAAGAAAATGGGTATTTTTTAAATATTTTCAACGTTATATCAAGCATATATATTATTCTTGTCATGACTACTGACCACTTAGCTTAATATTCATAAGATAAATATAAAATGGTATCTTATTATATATGTGTGTGTGTATGTGTACATATGTGTATATGTGTATATCCATTTCTTCCAATTCATATTATTTTCTGTATTTTGTTTTGTTTCATTGTATCGTCTTTTAAGTCTCTGTACATTCCCAAGGTTGACTATTAGGGAATGCTATTTAGCATTAAGTCTGGCAATTGTTACATTTTTTTTTAAACAATAATGAATAAATAAATAAATAAATACACAAGGGATTGTGATCCTTTACACAGGAGACCAGCTCGCTCGTTGCTCTTAACAAAAGATGATTTACCTGATTTTAGAGAAACTGTCATTTAACGTATATGTTTATGTGGTAATAATTATTTGTACTAAATTATTGTATTAGAAAATTTGAGAATAATTTTATCACTGGATGTAAATTTAAAATTATTTTATTTTATGCATTACTTTTATTTAGAGCCCGAAATATTTTAGAAAAATTGTAAAACTTCAACACACTACACAACAGCAGCTATTAAAATATAGCTTTTTATTAGGTTGGAAGCTTTCGTCCTTCTTTACTTTTGCATCCAGTTTAAAGAAAAACAAATCATCAACTCATAATAAAACAATTTAAATCTGAACGGTAATTTAAAAAAAAAATCACGAAAATTCTTGACCAACAAGCAGTTTTAATGAGGATTTTTTTAAAGAAAAACAAACACGAAGATTGCATCTTGCGTTTTTTGAAAGTTTTATAACTTAAAATTATTAAATTTAAAAAATCTTTTTTGACTTACTAAGAAAAAGAAGCCATATTAAGACTATATTAAATAAGACTGAGAATCAAACTATTAAATAAATATGACCTTGCAATTCCACTAAATGTAATTCTTTTTTTTAATAAAATATATCTTAAAACGTGTCAAAATTGTAGGGGGATTATGCATCACGGTAAATCATAGTGGTAAGCCCTCCGGAAAATTCTATTCCATTTTGATAAATTCGCATATTAATTAGTTTTAATCTGTACTCGTCTGACTCAACTAATTAATTAAATTAGAAAATGCTCTTCTGCTCACACGAACAAGTCATATTAATTAAATATTGCCAGAAATTTAAGTACAAATACGAAGTGAAAATAATAATAATAATTACATTTCAGGTTAATATGTATATTTATTATAAGATTGTAAAGTACATTAATTTAATATTCGGAATTACTTTAGTGTCGATAATCGTGATCTGTTAATAAGATTTGCAATTACTACTAAATGTTAAAATATTGGACAGTCTTGGTATATCGAGCGAATCTGTTGGTAATTACATACTCCTTACCGCTAAAGAATAACGCCCTATTTCAATATCTTCTTCGTTCCATTTCCTTAGAGATAATTATGTAAGTCAATAATTTCGATATTTCTTAAAGATAAAATATTAAGATTGAATAATAAGAAATAAATATTTAACGAAACAAAATAAAATATTTCCATAAATTAATTAATGAAATAACTCAAATGACGACGATAGAACGAAAAATATAATAATCCTACAAAATTTAGTTGGCTAATATTTAAATAGATTAAATAAAACAAACTCCTTTAAATATACATTTTAAATTACTTAAATATACATCGGTGCAAATCAATAGAGTCCTCGGATGAAAAGTTTCACGAAAAATAAAGAAATGACTTTAAATAAAAGGAATACTTTTTTGCGCAACAAATACTGTGGAGGAAAATTTACCTTAAAGTATTATGATAACATAATTGCGTATCTCTTGTAAGCTTTAAGTAAGTATTAAGTCTTAATTTATTCTCCTTACATATTGTAAGAGCATGATATAATGTCTAGACGGCTTTATGAAATAATAAAACGTGGGTATTTGTGGAAGTATTATATTTTTAATTAAATCTGTTCTACGTAAAAATTTGAATATTTTAAGCAAATAACAAACAGTTCATACTGAAGTATCTGATGATACTACTTGAAGATTTCATATGTAAATACAGAACAATGTGTTACGTAGAGTTTACTTGAAAAGGCTCCAAGTGATTGCCTTAGAATTAATTATCTATAAATTATCGTGAATAATTGGATACAAGATGTTATGCAGTATCTCCAACCATTAGAACGATGCAATCTTAGTATGTAACAATCAATATCATCTGTTACGACGTTTACTATTAAATATTTTTTTTACTAAAATTTTTCGAAATTTTGAGAGATTTAACTTTTAATTAAAAATTTAAATATTATCCTACCTGATTGTTATTACTTGCGATTTATTATGTATATATCTTTTCAACTTAACAAGCGCATATAGTTATGAACGTTGAACCGCTTTATCCTTAAGGCATAACGGGCACGTCTTACCTCCATCCAATGCAACGTCAGCGCTATAGACAATCACAACCACCCGGCTACCTTTCCTTCAGAAAGTTTCAGGAATTGTAAGGCACGCTATCTTCCCGTACACTCACGTACACTTGCGACTTCACTCACTAAGAACATCAGAGAATGTAACTAATCTCTAGATTTAGATTTAAGCTATTATCCAATCTTTTACAATAAACTATTTAATAATTATTTTAATTCATTAATTCTCAAGTGATTAAAACAATTTTTTCAATGTTTATTATAATGTTATAATTAATACAAATTAATGGTTAAAATAAGATTACCTGCTAACCTAAATGTGTTAACTTTTATTTTTATATAGATACTTACAACATTTTTACTATAATTTAAAAAAAATATATTCCTAATATATCTTTATTTCTTTACATTATTTATTGTAACCACATAAGCAAAATACATATCAAAGTTACAAATACAAATTATAAAAAATAAACATATAGGAAATGCAAAGGGCGGTCTTATCTCTAAAAGAAGATTTCTTCCAGACAAACATAATGTTAGGAATTTAATTATATATTTATACTATACAGTAGGTATTCATATTATGTAACTGTGACTGTTACCTTTCATTAAACACAAAAACATGTTAAAAAACATGAAATAAAACAACAAGAAGTTGTTTTCATCTTGACTGTATCTAAACTGAAAAAAAGCATACAACGCCAAATTAATTTACGTACGAAAGACTAAATTAAATAAGACGCTAAGACGCTAAGACGCTAAGACGCTAAGACGCTAAGATGCGTCCGGATGGTCATGGACTCCTGGGAATGAAAACTACCAGGAGTCCATGACCATCCGGACGCGTCTTAGCATTCCAAATACTAAACAATCGACCTGGAAAGTACATGACCAAAATATAGCGGCCCTGTTAGAGCACCCGGGCTCAAATCAGGTACTCGATGCGCAAGTAGAGACTTTCCAAAATACTATTTACGACTACTTTAATGAGCACTATCCACCTACGAATCGTTATGCTCACAAAAATAAAGAAAACGGTTTTAAATTGAAAATGAGGAGGAAAAAAAGAGATCTTATAAAGAAACTTCGTATAGCCAAAGCCTTAGGCGATAATCAACTTAGTCACCAACTGTCTAGGGCATTGCGATCAATTCCTAAACTTATCCAAGGTATAACAAATCAAATAACGAAAAATCGTGATAGCTTTGATCGGGCAAAACATGAAGTAGACTTAGATAAAAATCCTTTTAAATACTCAAAAAATATTTTCAAAGATCAAAAAGGTAAGCTTCTCTTGACCAACGAGCAAATTTTCGACCATTATAAAAGCACATACGTAGTGCCAGAAAACCAAAGACTATATGGGGATCCAAACAAACACAAACCTGAGACTCCTACTGAAGATTTTCAAGCCAACCCACCAACTTTGGAGGAAATCAATAAAATAATTAAAATGAAACCATCTAATTCAGCACCAGGTCCGAATGGTATCCCTTATATAGTTTACAGAAAATGTCCGTCGCTCCATAAACATCTTTTAAATATATTCGGTAAAATCTGGTCAAGAAAGCAAATACCGGTATCATTCGGAAAAGCCCATTTTGTCCTCATTCCGAAAAACGACAATGTCAATAATCCTAAGGATACTAGACCGATAGCCCTAACAAATACAATTTCCTTTTCTTTTTTCTTTTTTATACAAATAAAAATGACGCAATTCATGATTAACAATAGATATTTCAGGCCTAATCACCAGAAAGGGTTTTTGCCCGGAATTTCTGGATGCCTGGAACATAATACGTTAATATCGGAAAGCCTTAAAGGTGCTAGAACTAGCGAGAGACAAATTACGGTTTGTTGGATAGACTTAGAGAATGCCTTTGGGTCGGTACGACATGAACTGATGATGTTCGCGCTTAAATGGTATAACTTTCCTACGGTAGTTCGCGACATTATTGCATCATATTATTCAGAATTACAAAATCTCTATAATTTTTAATGAAAACCATTCAAAACCACTTAATTTTAACGTTGGTTTATTTCAGGGCTGTTGTATTTCTCCTATTATATTTAATATAGTTATTAATATTTTAATAGACAAATTAATTAGAAATGAAAAAAGTGGGGCTATCGGTTTAAGTTCAACAACAAATACACAGAATCCATACTAGCTTTTGCAGATGATCTCGCGATACTGACACGTAATCCGAAACAATGTCAGGTACTTTTAAATGTAGTTGAGGATTTCTGTACGTGGACCGGCGGATTGAGGACAAAACCAAGTAAATGTTTTAGTCTGTGTCTGGGTAGGCGGAATACCAAATATACCTCTTACGATCCGGGTCCTATAATAGGCGGTCAGTGCGTTAGTACAGTTACGGAAGCAGCTCCGTTTAAATTTTTAGGTAAAAAAATCGATTACCAAGGCCGTACTCCATCGTTGGATGTTATAGTCGATAGCTTTTTAAACGATCTCAAAAAGGTAGACAACCAACCAATAAGTAACGTCAAAATAATTATTTAACATCACGTCTAAATTGGTCTTTCCTCGTGTATGATATAAATAAAACCCTTTTGTCAAAGTTAGATGCAAGCGTCATAAAGACATTGAAGTTATGGCTCGGGTTAGCGCACTCAGCGGACTCTTCAACCTTATTTAGAGACCGAAACAACTTTGGATTAAAATTAAAGAAACCATCGGAGCTCTACAAACATCTAAGAGTTACCAAAAGACATATCATCGGAAAATCTAAAGATAATACTGTAACTTCTCTCCCAAAAGACAAAGTTGCCTCAGAGCTCGAGTCACGACTTCAATTCCATAAAAAAATTATGATAGGTGCTCAAACAAATAAAGTAGGGCTAGGATCAAGTAGGAAAGTTCAAGACATAGACATAACAAAATCTTTTATTCGACAAGACGAAAACGATAATTACCGACTCCACGCGATGAGCCTAGAAATTCAAAACGAATGGGTGACCATAGGAGATTTTTGTATTCCACTAGCTTTGAAGTGGTGCACCTTAATTTATGATTGGTCCCCAGCATTATTAAAATTCTATCTTAATGCATTCCAAATGACTCTCCCAGATCAAAGTAATTTAGTAAGATGGGGCAAAGCCACCGAAAAGTCTTGCAACATCTGTGGGGAGGCAATAGGAACCGCGAAGCACCTATTAGTAGGGTGTAGGGTACTTCTAGATAAAGGTCAATACTCGCTTTGCCACGACAAGGTATTAGAAATTATAAGGGAAGCGGTTAGTCTTTCAGTAGCAAGAGCGCGGAAGGGTATAACAACCACCAAACGATCTATAGAATTCGTAAAAGAAGGCTCCTCCAAAAAATCAAAAGCGAAGCCTTATTCAATATTAGGCGCGGCTCCTGATTGGATTCTCATGATGGACACGTATGAAAAGCATTACAAAATCCCTGGGGATGTTGGTGTTTCGTCATCCAGACCGGACTTATTCCTGTATTCGAAACATCTGAGACGCGTGATACTTGTGGAGCTTACTGTTCCTTGGGAAACAAACATCCCAAAGGATCACACATTCAAGCTCAATAAGTATTACGAACTAACCAACGAACTCATCAGGAATAAATTTATAGTTAGTTTGTACGCGGTAGAAGTGGGAGCCAGAGGTATAACAGCAAAATCTCTCTATAGCCTACTTAAAGATCTTGGCCTTTCTAGAACAAGCATCGGTTCATTTCTAGAACGTACTTCAAAGGCGGCATTAGTAGGTTCTTTCCAAATTTGGTTAGGTAGGGAGAGGAGTGTGGAGGGTGAAGGTGAGCGTTTTTGCGCATAATAAAGGGGCCCCTTAAACCTACTCCTGGGTCGCAAGTCCCAGGCACTGCTTGCACTCCTCTCCTTGCAACGCGATGGGCCCGGCACCCGCACGGTGAATCCATGGATTGCTAAGAAGCCTCGTCTACATACATAAATTAAAATTTTAATTAATTAAGCAATCTGTGAAAACACACAACGTATTAAGAATACTCAGAATAAATGATAACATTTAACATTAATGAAAAAGCACCATATTATTTTTCTCCTTAAATTCTAATTAAGATATTTAAGGATACAAATGATTAAAGGTTTTATATTTAGTCTTACAAACGATTTTCGTTTTAATTTCGTTTAAACGAAATTAAAACAGATAATCGTTTATTGTCTGGTTTGACCGACTGCAAAAAAAAATGTGGTAATTCACGATAAAATTTCAACATTACAAACTGATTTATGAGTCCGTCTCTCTTCTTTAAAAATAAAAAATTTTTCTTGTTACTCCATAAGAACTTTTTTTTATAAGGAAATAATTAAAATCTGGATGTTTTTTTAACCCATGGAATACAAAAAAACTGCCTAATCATATTATTAAGTTAGTAATAAATTAACAACTATGTTGATTAAGCAATTAAATATTTATCTTGTCACTTTAATTTTGTAGAACAAGAACTTATTTTGAATGAAGTTGTCGAACATATTGTAGTCAATAAGACATTGTCTTTGTTTATTAAGTTCTTAGCAAACAGCTGGTACTTGACATTCACTTTGAAAGTGATATTATCTTTGTATGATAGCCCTATACATACAATTCTTACCTAACTAATACAAAACTGATGTAAATATCATTGTCCCTATATTATACTCTATAAATAGTTACAAACTGAACTAGTTTGAAGTTCATGGACACAATTAATTTAATCATACTTGAAGGCATCTTGTTTGAAGTTTTTTAATTATTTTATAATATTGTACAAGCAGATGTTATTCGGATTAACGTTAATTTTAAACAGATGGAGAGAAACAGTGTAATAACTTTCTTTGAGTTTCTTAACAAATAGATATATGTTTATTGGTAAAATTGTTAAAAGAAAATCCGTACAGAGATGGATTTCGACCGGGAGTAGATGGCGGCCAGTTTTCAATTGTGATGAAGTTTGAAAGTTCTGTTCTCAATCACGCCAGGAATGATCGAGTTTTATAACTCTGTGTGGAATATTTCTGAAAGGACCATTCATTCATGTTTGGAAAATCGTATATTGTATACACTTGTGCCGGTGTTCTAAAACTTTTTTTTACAATAATTCGGCATATTTACTTCTTGATAACTCACACGTAAAACATTTTGCAAATAAATCATATTAGTTATTATTAGGCTGCTAGTGACTGATAATCTGCCACAAAGTCTATAAAAATGTAAAGAAGTCGAAAATATACTTATTGGAAATTTTTAATATTTACCAATAACAAAATATTTCTGTTATTTCATCTATACATGACATACATACATCTTGACATCTCATTCATTATTAGACTTTTAACTATCTACTTAGTATGATAAAGTAATTGCAATTAAAACTGACTTTTCATTTTAGAAGCCGGCCTAATTTGAAACGTGAAATTATTACAGTAAAAGCTGTTAAAACTTTTCGTTATTTGCCTAATAAATTTAATTTCCATACTTAATAGGCTGGCAGTGCGAGGTAAGTACTAACATATTTACCGCGTTAGGTTAATTAAATTATTATTTCATTTTAGAGGTAATTAAATACTAAATGTCAGAATTACTAACTCATTATCTAAATTACTTAATTCGTTAAAAAATATAATATTCGTATGCATAGTTTTAAATCTAGATAGTATTCTGATTTGACAACTTTAATTAGATGTTTATAATAATAATATAATTATATCTATTGACAATAAGCAATTAGGCTATATGTTTTGCTATGCTATGCTTAAAAAATATTAAGCTTAAGGTATTTTGTTTTACATTTAAGTTAGTTATTAGTGATTCTCATTTAATAAAAGAAAATGAGATATAATTAAACTAAAAGGTATATATATATATATATATATATATATATATACTTATAATTGTTCTCATTTAGTATGATTCTCAAGAAAGTATAAAGTATTAAAAACTAAAACAATATAAAGTAAATACTGATTACTCATTCTCATATTGAATGTCAATTTAAAAAAACAGATATTTTTTTATAATAATTTCCTATACTAATATTAGAAGTTATATACCTTGCTTATAAATTAATACATATACAAATAATTGATTTATAGAAGAATCAAAAATTGTTTTCATGTAATTGGTCATTATAAGTTTCTATTACTGCCTGCGGGGAATTAATTATTTATTTTAAGTCTTTATTAGAGTCAGACCAAAGATAAACGCAGCTTTATACACAAATCATCTACATTATTATTTTAGATTTAAATACTAAGTATCGTTCAAAAACATTTTCTGTCCATTTTTATAATGCTGTACATGTAAATTAAATTTCTTCGTCATATTTTTCTGAGCTGAATAAAGCTCTGTTGTAAATGGAAACTTTATTTGTAGCATGAGTAGAATTGAAGGCAAGAAAACGAGAAGGCCAATGAAATAAGCACATTCAAGGAAATATAAATTGAAGCAGTCGAAGTCAAATTGCACATATCAGAAGTTTACACGAGCTTGCGTTTAGAGTAAATATATATGTGAAAGAAGATGCATCGGAAAAGGGAATTACTTGACCGGTGAATCAGCTTTCTGAAGTAGAATATTCAATGTTAGCGAGGAACTAGTTTATATTTGTAAATTGCTTCAAATGTAAAATGCCTTCTCTAAAATAGCCTTTTGGATTTATTCACCTTCAGGACGATATGTTCCAATAAAATAAATTGCAATACTTTTTGAACTAAAATAAATAAATAGAAACTACAATTTATGTGAAGAAATCATGATGTAAGCACTTATCGACAAACATTGCATTAAAGATTTTTGAAAAGATTAAAAAGAGAATTCTTAGAAAGAAAATATTTAGCTAGTTTGGTATCAAAAACTTGGTCAGAATAGATTTTTCAGGGTCAATTAATCTGTCAGGTTATGTACTTTTGGTATGTTAGAATGTAGCTCTTGTAACAAATATAATAAACTTGTTGAAAAATAATATAATAATACTAAATTTACCAAAATTGGTATTATTATATTATTATAATACCAATACAATACTAGTAATAATACCAATATAATACTAGTATTATTATATTATTATAATACAATAAATAATTTTTCACATACAAAATTTATATGTTGCCTCTGAACTGACATTAACTCTGAGTGTAGGTATGGCGTCCGGGCGTTGACCTTTTAAGCACTTCTTACAAAATACAGGGTTATAAGTAAAAGAGGAAGCTAAATCTTTCTTCGTGTTTATTGTGTTGTTTATCAAGATTTTTAAAAAGTCGTAGAATAAATGTTGCACTACAAGTTCCTCGATGCCCTTCACAAACTTATAAGGAACATTAAACATTGAAGGTAATTGAATTTATATTAATCCTCGATAATAGACTAAGAATGATAATTGAAATTCTGGAACTTGGTAGTTGTGAAAATAAAAAAACATGTGCAGAATTAGAGTGCAAAGTTGCTGTTTCGCTGTTCTGTTTCTTTATTTTCCGCAAGTATCGCCGTCACAATCAGCATCGCTCTGGGAAAATGGAGTGGGGGTAACCTTAACAATTAGTTGACATCCACTCCTTTTCCCTCTTTTCTACGTGTAAAGAGGATCCCTTTAGACGTGGATGCCATAGAGATAAAGCCGTTCTAGTGTTTTCTTCATACATAAAATATATTAGAAACATTTTGTTACAAAACATCTTACATACTAGCTCAAACTTACTTTAATTAAGTACATTTATTTATTTACTATTCTTAGTACCACTTATTATGGAGTACAGTTTTAGTTTTCCAATACTATTACTCGTAAATGACATAAAATTAATATTGGGTTAAATATATATAATATATGATACTTAAAATATAATATATAAATTATATGAATAATAATACATTATTTAATACTGTTACACTATAGAAAATAACAATATAAGACTTTTTAAGAAACAATTTTGAGGATAAATGCAAGGACACATTCACTCACCATGATATTGTCTTGTAGGTAGGTAATGGGTTTTGTGAGTAGACTTGTTACCCGCTTATGACTTTATTTTTTTCCATGTCAAAGTTGTAGCTGTTTTGAAGATGTAGCTGTGCTGAAGAAGTAGCTGTGCTGAGAAAACAATCATATTTCATGTTTTCATTGTTTTTTGTCTACAGGATGGCAGCGTTAATCGAGAAATAAAAAAAGACTGACGAATAATGGATGCCACAATGACTTTATATACTATGATCTTCTGTGTAATCTATATATTTGTCACATGACAAAACTATAATAGTAACGCTAGTTTTAGACGTAAAAATACTGTTGTGACGCAAGACACAAAAACTTGTGGAGAGTTTAAAATACAATATCGAACCAAATATTGAAAAAATATATGTATATATGTATGTGTGTATGTGTGTATGTATGTGTATTTGTATATATTGACATGTCATATGTATCTAAGGATTTTTAATTATATATTATTAATTGTATATGTTACGAAATTATGTACCCTCCAATGATTTATTTTGTTAAGAACATCTTTTCGCACATAAATTTTTTGGGTGGCTGGAAGAGATCTCTTTGTAGAGATAAGTTATCTTGTGTACGTAATGTTTATATTTTAAGTTAAGATTTAAGTTTGGTACATAAATAAATAAATAAATAAATAGATAAATAAATAAATAAATAAATAGATAAATAAATAAATAAATAAATTGTAATATTGGATACTAATTTGATTAAAGTAGTGAATATATAAATCATCTTCCAGCTAAGATAAGGCAGTGTGTCGTCGAGAGACTAAGTTATGTAACAGAACTAGTATAATAAAGTGTAACAGTGATAGTAAAGAGTTTAAATAGTAAACAATTTAGTGTGTTTGTGAGCAGTGTTCTAAAGAATGGAATGACTATGACAGTCGTGATTCTTTGCAGTAAAAGAGTTTTAATAGTAATTCGTTAAAGAGAATGTTGCGGTAAACTTGGCTCAAGATAAACTTACTTTCGTCTCTTAAAGAAGTATTTCGGCGAAATTTTTCTTGGAAGCAGTAAATATATCGCGTTTTGTTGTAGGTATTGTACATAATATTTTGAATATTTTTAAGCACGTTGGAAAATATTGTGAAGGAAAACTCATTTATGGTTTTCATTCCATTAGGTGCGCTTTTACTGTATAAAATTTATTAAATATTACTTTTTAACGTAAAACTAAGTAAAATATTATTTTCTGAGGAATCATAGTTCTTACTAGCGATTTCTTATAGAATTAACTATTAGAATAAATGTATGACCAAACTAACAGATTATTTTCCACGATTCCGTTCCAGGTCACAAAAAATCTATAAATTGTGTTCTTTAAACCACACCATCTGAAACTAAAAGAATCCATTCGTATTATTGTTTTGACAGCAAAATAAATAACGTAGTATAACTTTCAGGACATGAGCTACTGAAATCAGAGGACTGTCATAGAGACTGGAGTGTTAGCATGCCTACCTACAAAATCTATTGCCCTTGAAATTAAGATTACATAACATAGAGCAAAATTACTTGTATTTTTCATTGCTTCTCTTATATCATGAACGAAGAGAAGAGAACGAATCTCTTCTTCTTGTTTTCTTGACATCATAACGATAACGTTAAGATGTGTAGAAAATAATATAGATCTTTTATGAATTTCTTAACGATTGTATATTCTTTACAGACTTAAGTCTTTGATAACGACTTTTAACATCTTGAGAGTTTCAAGGTTCGAATTTCAAAGAGTTTCAACCTTAAAAATGTATTTGAAAGTATTATGTGAACTATTGAATATGATGGTTCAGAACCTTTTCATTGTAAAACTTTTAATCGAATTATTACATGTTTGTAAACTGTCATTTTATATGTTTCGCAATTATATAGTTTTTATACCAAAAATAGGTTATATCAGTCCTTTTCGCTGTCACCTTTTAACAAAATATAAATAGAAATAGTTTTTTTAATCAAGTTTCTGTAAAATAATTCTATGTAAAATGTCTAAGTTTGTTATTCAGACAGAAATATAAACAGCTTCTGTATTTTTACATAATATGTGATCCAGGATATCTTATCTAAGACACTTTCAAGCTGCTTAACTCAAATCGAGCATAATCTAAAAAATTGAAAGATATCAAGATAAGTATCAAGAGAAATAAAAAGAAACTAACCTTCATTTTTATTTGAAGAATAATTTGGTTATATGATAATAAAAAAAAAAGTAAGGTATTAAAAAGCAAACTTCAGATACAAAATATTCCAAAATATGCATGCAAGTGAGGATAAAAAGTATGCAACAGAAGAAAGTAGTTACCATATCACATTAAGATTCATTCTTTAAAAGTATATATATTTGACTCCGAGAATATAACATTTGTATGACTTCATAACAAGGGTGATTTTTAGAAAAGAAGAAGAAACTTTAACAGCTTTTTATCTGCGAAGATGATGATAAAACAAAATATAATATAATGTACAAAAAAATACTTTGACTATTTAAATAAAACTTTAAATATAAATATTTCGTCTAACATGTTAGGAAATTTGTAACAATTTATTACAACGATAAGTGTCAAAGACCTGTATGAGATCTCTGAAGACGAAACTACATTTTCCACCTGACCGCAACTCGCTGCGCGTACCGGGATTTACTTCGGGCACTTTGTATACCTTCTATTTGTATGCTGGGTTGTTCTAAAGTACTTAACGGATTTCAAAGCCATTCTCACTGGTATGTTGAAAACTGCGTTGGATCTTTGGATATGAATAATAAATTCTAATGGTAGAGAAAAGTTATCATTTTGCAATTAAGTTTCGGGAGCTTTCGTGGTTAATACGAAGCTTCAAATAGTAAAAGAATTAAAGGTTTCAACTTAAACTGAAAAATACTATAATCGATATAGGATTCATCTTAATCAAATTTATTTTAATTAATGACAAGTTACTTATTTTTTTAATTATGGACAGAAATTTAATTTAATTAGAAATGTTTTGGGCTAAGAAGATTAAAATGTTTTTAATGAAAAATACGTAAACAATACAATGTGGTCTAAAACTTGGTAACTTCAAAAACTAATTCTTACTATACATTTGTATAATTTGCTTCTAAGAAGGAGATATGTTTCTTTAATAAACACTCTGAAACATTATTATTCAAAAATATTATAACTCCTAAGTTTTATTACACCTTTGACTTACACTTAACAATGGTGAAGAAATTGTAATTAATACTGACATTTGAAACTTTTTGAAAAGTTAAGTAATTACACTAAAAGCTTCTCGAAATTATCAGCCTAATAAATTTAGTTTTTAGACTAAATGAGCAAGTACTAACAATATTTACCGTATTGGGCCAATTAACTCGTTAATTTATTTGCGGAGGCACTTAGATAATTAAAGTCTGAATTACTACGTCATAATCTAAATAAGTTATTTTGTTGGACAATAATATAAACTACTGGTATTTTAATACTAATACAGTATTCTGGTTTTATAGTTTTCTGTTATTTTAAAAAAAAAATCAGTATTGTATATTTAAATACGATAACCAAAATAATTATCCCAATATATATTTTGTTTTGATATTAATTAATGACGATCGTATCCAATAAACATATTTAAGATTTACTTCAATTGTTGTCAACTTAAAGGCAGATAAGACGTCATATATATTCACTCATTCGTTATAATAACAAAAATCGTTTAGTTATTTGGATGTATTAATAATTAATAATGTTCACAAACAAGAAAGTACAAGTACATTATTCTTACTTACAAAATAAACAATGTATATGAATATAAATAAGCAGTTTAAAATTATCTAACATATTAAGTTACAATTATTAACATAGTATAAAATGAAAAACACATTACATTACTAATATCTGTCTGGGTTGTTAGCGTAAAAATGTTAATTACGATTTTCTGTGTTTGCTTCTGAGGAATTAATTATTTATTTGAAGTCCTTATTATATTTAGATTAAAGACAAATGCTGCTTAATATAAGCAAGTCACTTAATTAAATGACAGGCAGCAGACAGTTTTATAATTTTTGTGATGCAAATGATTTGTCTCTTACGTATTTCATGAATAGCAAAGATCAGTTTGGGCCTTAAAAACATATTTTTATATTGTACTATAAAAAAAATTGATTTGGATTATTAAGTTTCTGTAACTACTTTTTGTTACCGGTTTACCACTTAATTAAATAAAATACATTAAAAAGTATATAATAATTTCCATTTAATGAGATCTTATATAGATAAAATTATGGTATTAAGTAGTAAGTAATGTTGAATTTATAAATAAAAAGGTACTACATAGTAACAAAAGTGTGAAAGTATTGTTGTGAATTACCTTAAACTTTTAAACATTTTATATTTATACAACATTTTAATAATTCTAAACAGGTTTAGAGAAATTTTAAAATATTATATTTTCTAAATATGTACTTAAACGGTAAATTGGCTTTTATGGAATCAATTTTTTTTATATATTTTTTTATTTTTTTTTAAATAGCCCAAAAATCATAGAAAATATTTATATATATTATATTATTCATCTATATAACACCTAATATTATATTATTCATCTATATAACACCTCTTGATAGCTACATCATGGGCAATATATGTAAAAAAAATAATATATGTAAAAACAACTGCCAGCATTTGGTCTTTGTGACTTTTGTTACATCCGAAATGTCCTCGCCTCTTACATTTAATAAAGTTTGATTACAAAATATAAATATTTACTGAAAATTAAGTAATGATGTTAGTTTTAGAGATTCAATTTGCTATTTATTACTGTGTTTTAGGTATCTTATTAGCACTGTTATTATCACTGATATAAAATTATTATTTATGTAAACGTCGGTTTTGAACATGAAAAATAATGAGACGGTTTCAAATTTTAATCACTCGAAATAGTTTGAGATTGTTACTAAATAAGTAAATAATATAAAAATAAATAAATAAATAAATAATTTGGAAATCTTTGCTTTTCTTAGAGTTAAAATAGTATAAACTATTTTTTAAACATTGTTGAAATTAAATTATTAAATATCAAATTTTTCATTTTCAAAATTCAACATAACATGCTGTAATTATTTGAATGTTATATATGTATTATTTATAAATAATTATTATTTATAAGTAATATTGATATGCTTGCGAATTATTTATCCATGTATTTGTAGGTATGTAAAAAAGAGGATTTTTGATACACTTACATGAAATAAAGTGTCATTTTATTATTTTTTTCTGTCTGTCTATTTGATAATGTAAAAATATAGTCATGTCCTTAGTGCGACATGAGAAAATCAAACTAAATTCAGCCGAAGGAGACGGCATACAAAATTTCTTATGTTATATTCCTTACAAGAAGAAAGAAATATAACCAATGACTTAATATTTTTTATAGATTACAAGTATGGATGTGTAAAATCCTGAGCTATAAGAATAGAGAGATATAATCAGACCTAAGATTCTTTTTGTCGAAATGAAGAAAAAGATTAATGATATCAACTAAATAATTGATACCATTTTTATAGGGAGAGCAATAGTGTAAAATTAATATTTTTGTAATTTAAAATATATCTAATAGTATTAACATTCCTTATTAGTTTTTCCTAAAAAAATGTTTTCATTTTCTAAACTAGAATGTCAGCACAACAATCGTATTTCTAGTAAATTAGAATGTTACAGTGGAATTAGTATTTGCGGTTGCTTCACTAGATTGTAGGAGAAGTTAGATGAAAATAGTTTGCTGTACTTATTATACATGAATATACATACAGAGTGATGTTATTAGGCGTGTACAAAAATGTATTAAAATTTTCACTACCAGAAGGTGATTCTTAAGAATTTTTGATTGATATTCTTAAGAACCGACAAATTCGAACCGTAAGGCCATATTACTGAATGTACTTCAATCACGTATATTGCCAATCCTATTTAACTGAAGATTATAAAATTATAAAAAAATATTTTGTCCCTCATGTCATTATGGATTCATTTATAGGACCACATGAACTACGCAACATTGCACTGCGAACGAAATAAAATACCGCAAAATTATTATTATTTTTTTTATTTTCTTAAATGTCTATTTGGTGGAAGCCGCAATTTAACTATTTATCACTCGACGGTCAAGCTATTAAAACAATAATGTGGAACGATTTACGATTTCGACGAAACTACTATAAATCTGTAGATACCTACAGGCTAATAAGTTAGTTAGGGATTAATGAATATTTGCGATCATGCTATTACTTTGGTCTGACAAGTTAAGTAAATTTAGTTTAGCGTGTGTTAGTTTGGGAATTATACAAAATTTAGAATTGATTTTGTTTTATTAAATAATGAATATGATCATGACCTCCTTTAACATTTCTTTTTTTTACGTAGAAACGAAAACGAAAAAAAAATGGATTTAATTATGACGAAAAATATTTTGTAGTCATAAAAAAATCCTCAAAATGTACAAAAATCAGTATTTTAAGCCCCTAACCCTGAACCATTAGTTGTGGTTTGAAAACCGATTATTAAATTTTAAACGACTGCATCACTATGAGGAAAACGGCTCAATATCAGAGAATCTGACCAGGTGTAGAATTATGTAATATTAAGACAAAGATCATCTACGAACCGTGAAAACACTATCCTCAGAATTCCTTTTCTTACAGTATCTCACTTTTTTAAATTTATCTCGGAAACTCTTTTTTGTATATGCTGTTAGCTCTACTAACTATAACACCGTCACTGGGGGAGTGGGGTGAACTCTATAGTGTCAACTTCGTAATTTATTTATGTCCAAATGGTAACATTTAATTAGAAAAAAATATAATTAAAATTTTTAACTTGTTTACCAAAATGTTTTTTATATTATGTGTATATTTATTATTATTTTTTTTATATTTTTGATAGGTTAAGAGTAATAAGTAGAATACACTATAAACTATTGTTTTGGTAAGTTAAATTAAATTTTAAAAAATTGCCACTATTCTACGTCCTCAGTATTCATGTATTATTAGAAAAGCTTTTACTCCACACTTACCACAATTTTTTTTAACATTAATATACTTTAAGTACAACCGTAGTAAATTGACAATGAACATGCTTCACTAACCGGAAAATATGACCGAATACTACATATAATAAAAATGTCAATGACCCATTTCTGTACATGGAAAAAATAAAAAAAAAACATAATAGGGAGCCTTAATAAGGGCAAGAGTTTGTCTGTTTGTCTGTATGTCTGTATGTCTGGCACGCTAATCTCAGAAACGGATTAATAGATTTGGATGTAGTTTCGAGAATGTATAGTCATGGGATTTTGTTTTTTTTTAACAATCGGTTAACAAATAAAGAAGTTAATAATCTCTTATTGGCGTACCATTGCTACTTACCAGTTTGAAGGTTTTTAGTTTTTACATACTTTGGTAAGTACCAAGAGTTTATTTTTCATCAAAATCGAAATCTACAAATACGAAGTCGCAGGCATAGCTAGTAATAAATAAAGCAAACCGTTTGTTAAATTTGTAACCATTAATAATGTTCCATTTTTTAAGATACTTAATTGTTGTTAAACCTGTAAACGTAACCTGTAAAAATGAAAAAAAAAATTCTAGAATGAAAGAAAAAAAAAAGTTATGTTATACATACATATAAAATACCGTTGGAAAACGAAAAATATATTTTTTTAATAGACCATGACAAATTAATATTGCATTTAATTAAAACAATATTCTCCTGATTATTCAGGTTTTATAATATTAAGTAATAATTTTGACTAAGATCTGTGAAACACCTGTTCTACATCTAATCCTAGAATAGATTGATGACTTCCGAATATATCGGAATTATTAAAGGTAGGAGGATCCGTTATTATATTAAATAAATGATCTTATTCAATCCCAATTATTGAAATAATTTCAAAGAGAAAGAATGAAATACAGTTAATGCTTTGCTATTAAAATTCATTGATAATGTTACTCAAAGCAATACGTAACAATTAAAAAAATACTGTTCCAGATTATTTAATCAGCTTATTTAAATTAAAGACGCTTTTGTAACCTATATTTATAACATTTTCACTCTAGGCTAAAGATACCAAATATTTGAAGTTTTTAATAATTCATTAGAGGTATATAAAACAATAATTATACTAGTATTTGGAATGCCTAATATATATACTATTCATAATACTAAAAAAAAATATTCTATCTATTAATTATTTAAACACAAATATTAATTCGCTTTTTTTGTACATCTACCCGTATTTTTTTTATTATCATTCTAATTGAATTTGAACGTATGTAAGCATACAACAACAAATTAATTTCACGTACTGGATTCGCAGATATAAATTGTAATTTTGAATTAAATCCATATCCATAACTCAGGGAAAATATACATGGACACTAAATATATCTAGAATTTATAAAGGGTTTGTTACAACATTAATATCTACTAATGAAAAAATCTTAAATTCTTTTGAAAACATCTATGTATAAACATATATAGCCATGTTCAGCTTATTTAAATTTATATAAATATAGAATGAAAAATAAACCGATACGAGCAGGGATTCGAACCCGCGACCTCTGAGAACGGGACGGTTTTCGGTTTATTTTTCATTCTATATTTATATAAATTAAATTTCTAAATGCATTTTTTTCTCAAGCGTTGATAAAATTACTTTTTCTAATCATTACTTTTACTTTTTCTAATCATTTTGTTTCTTATTTGGTATAATTGTTTCCTGTTTTATCGGTGAAGTCAATTATTTTGTAATTGGTGGTAAATAAAGTAATCTTAATTTGTTATGAAATTATATTTCAAACAGATTATGAGTCACCCTCTTCTGTTTCTTTGCAAAAAATATGACGCAGTCGCTTTAATAATGATGACGCTGAATCATTTACATTATACAGCTTGTTGACTGTTAATTGCTCTGTTTGCTGAACCGGAAGTAGGTCGATTCTCAAGCGGTACAATTCTTTATGCTGTCTACCCATTTCTGTTCGTTATTTATGGTTTAGAATGTATTTTAGAGTAAATAACATTTTTAAGGCATAAAAGCATAAAATATTTAAGTACCGAATAAATGACCCTCTTAGATAAATAAGATCTGTGATAAACACACATTAAGAGACTGATAATAATATTCATTCTTTTGCATATGATAAGGCATAACAAAATAATATTCTTTTATTAATACGATGTTTGGGGTTTGGAATTATGTGGTTAATATATTCAAACGGTTAAATTAGAAATATAATGTAATATATATATAATATACATTTTACAAAAACCACAGGTTATATTATAAAGAAGTATTTAGAAAATATTTCATTTAATAAATATTTAGAGTTAAATATTGCTAATATAACCTCTATAATAATCTAGACTACAACATTAATTTCAGCTACATACAATGTGTTTAAAATATTTAAAACGATTACATTATAACTTGCTGAGAGCCAAAATGTTTTCGAGATTTATGTTCAGTGTAAAATTATATGAGGAGTTGAACTAATATGGTGCTTTAAAAACTATCTAAAAAAAGTAATATATATAATTAATATCTTATTAAATAAGTAAAGTTAATTGATTCCTTGCTCGACTGCTACTTATTTAAGCGGTTTTATAAATAATTTAATGTTCGTTTCATTGAAAAATGCCAAAACCATTTCACCACATTTTCGCTAATAATTACCTAATTTGGACCAGATTCTAGGTCATATTATTAAAGTATTGAAACAGAAGTTTAGGTTTATCAAATCATATAAGATAAAATTTAATTGAATGATTGGGCTTGTCTATTGTATGTTTAAACACTGCTAACTTCGATGTACTCCAATGATTGATATATGAGATGTGTTCCCTAACTGTTTTACCGATGGTCCTCTTTGTTTGAACTTTGTATGAGCCACAATCGCAGTCAAGTTTATATACTCCAGCACATTGTAAAGAATATTACTGTTAATCGGTCTTAAGAATTAGCTCACTTTCCTTTGAGGTTTGTAGATAGTTCTTATGGAGAACTTTTTTAAGATGTTGCCAATTTTGTCAGTAATACCTTTCACATATGGTAGTAGGATAGAGGTGGTTGACGCTCAACTGTGGATGGTTTATGTATCGATTTGTAATTATATTTGTCTTGTGAAGTGGCCCTTATTAATTGGATTTGGATTGGATTGGAAAGATTTTATATTGAACTGAATTTCCGATGTTTAGTTGAAATATATAAAATATATGATTCAAATTAAATTGAACCTTACGAAATGAATATTGATCACAACTCTTAAGCTAAAAGCAAGAATACATACCTAATATGGAGCTATTGTTTTTAAATGTACAAATGACATGTCAAATTATGTGATAATAATCAACTAAACAAATAAAAGCGGTCACATAGCATCTTTTATTAAAACAAATTTATTCAAAATTCAAATTTGTGTTATTAAGGCCTATTCATGTTATATTCTATCTTTAATTAAGAGATAACCCTGCAAGCATAAATAACTTCGAGTGATTCTTTTGATGTTCTTAAGACAATAACTACCTACCTGGTGTTAAAATTTACATTCAGTTTATTAAGTAGGAATTTGGGATATGGTATTAATTTACCAAGATTACATATTTAAATATATCAATAGTTTCAATTGATAAACCTTAAGATTTAATTTAGGATACCATCTTTTTTTTCAACGTATTTAATGGAGGCGAAAAATTTGGAAAGAATAAAATTTTGAGCTTACCATATAATTAGCGAACACACAATACTCGAATATTTTTTTGGAACTATTTATACCTAATTTAAATTAAAAACACTTAAAAATCTAAAACTAAATTTAATTAAAAAAATAGCTTTCATTTTGTGGTTGGTAAATGATTTCTTTGTTAATGAAGTTCTTAGCAAACCGCTGGTCCCTTGTCATTTACTTTGAAAGTGATATTATGTTTGTATGATAGCCATAGACATAGGTACAATTGTTATGAACTAATACAAAACTGATGTAAATATCATTGTCCCTTTATTATTCTCTATAAATAGCTACGAGCTGTACTCTTTTGTAATTTATGGATATAATTCGTTTTATTTTACTATCCTGAAGTTTATGAGAACAATTGTACATATTTTCAAATTTATATCAAAATAATTTTAAATAAATAAAAATAAATAGTGTTCAAATAAAATTTCTTCGAGTTTTTGGTTTAATAAAAGTATGTTGTAAAAAAAAAAACTTCTCACGGTAACTAAACGATTTGTCCCAAAGACTAATAACATTAACCAACAACAATACTTACCGGTTTTTTTAAGTATTTTTATTATTTTTCTACATTGTTTTTCTATGTTTATTGATTAATTTTTTTCTACTACATTTTTGTATAAATTATAAAAGTTATATCGAAATAAAATTCTTATAACTTTAAAAGCTACCTTGCTCATGGTATTAAAGAATTAAGAGTAGGTTGTACATAAAATCTTATAAATCTACAGAGTATGAGATGTACTTTTATTATAAAAAATTTTGTACAATACAATACAATGACATACAAGTTTGATTAATACAGTTTATCTATAGATAGATAGGAAAAACGATGTCATTGTAATGAAAATCCTTGAAATTTGTATCTACTGATAGTTGTACTATCTGTAGAACTATAAATAGTTAAGTAAGTCTGCACTTACTTTCGTTTTTAAAAATTTACAGACATTATTAAAAACTATCAATTAGATTATTAAAAAAGAATTAATTAACATTAAGTAAGAATTTTAGTTAAAGTAATAACAATTTCCTCTACATTATAAAAGATTCAAGCTATTTTTATCATGTTATATTACATAATCTTATAAAAAAGTATCACAGCTGTCAGGTTTATGCACAAATTTCTAAGAAAGCTTTTTATACCGTTCTTAATTAATTTTTGAACGTCTTTGTATGCCAATGTAAATTTTAAAGATATTAAACCAATGTCGAACTTTTTACAAACTTTTACAAACGTGGTCTATTAAGTTTTTTTTGTTCCAAACTATTCATATATAAATTTCTTTTTTTACTCTGTTCCGGTAAATGGTTATGCAATGAAAAATACGACAATACAATTTACAAAATTACAAATAAAAACGTCAATATGTCAAAGATGTTATAAGACTATTGTGTATTCTCCATAGATCATAAACTAAAGAAATACATTGTTACAAGCAATCAGAATTCGGTGCCAAGAAAAAATATATTGAATTATTATAATGTTAAAAGAACGTATAACAGCGTTATGGAACATTACTATTTAGAAGCTTGGGATTTTCATGACCAATGTTACGACGAATTCTGCCATAAAATATTTTGCCGACAAGATTCTCATACATAAAATTTGAATGTTAAGACTGTATATATCAAGGAGAATACTCACCTCAGTACATTCAATATTTTATTTTAAAACTTTAACATGAATTTATAGATGGAGTATTTTTTGTCAATAGTGTTAAATCTCAAAAGAATGTATATTTTTAATACATTTTTTTTTATAAATAAGGAACTACGTTCCAAAACTATTTTTTTTTTTGCAATGAGGATAAATGAATGGGCTCATGACTAAATAAATAAAGAGTTTATGGTCATCCACGTCTGGAAGACGTGTAGGCAACTTAATAAATTGGGATAGATTAATCGCCATCGGAAACTCAAATACAAATCTTTCCGCATAGTGGCACGTGACCGGAGGGATTCAATATGGCGTTAAAGTTGCTAAGTTCTATAACTTCAGGGGATTAGTGAAACTGTGTCCTAAATTACGTGCACAGATATACCGGCTGTTTAGGATATAATGTGGTATTGAATTTTATAGCTAGGATTCAGCCGCCATATTTACATCTCCTTAAGAAATACCGAGTCCAACTGCACTGTCAACAGACAGGTTATAGACTAAGTACTGTTTATTGCAGACAATTCTCTTATTTTCACAGTATTTTGTTTGTGGGACCTTGATAATAAATAAATCAAGACGCGTTCTATTACAATTTGTAATGTGTTAGTATATCGTATTTTAACATAATAAGTAAACCATATTCCAAACTTATTATTTCAACTCATTTCTTCTTATTGCTGTTATATACAATCTCTAGAGTAGTTCTAGTGTTCCAATCAAATTTATATAAAAAAGTTTTTTTTGCATCTTATTGTCATTTTTCATAAGGATTTTTTCTAAATTTTAATTTACAAAAACACAGGTAAAAATCGTATAAATCTTGGTCATTATCTGGCCTTCCTGTCATGTATTAAATTAATTAGTTTTATAAAATTCCACATACATCAACTCAAATCTGTGGTGGTAACTGTTGGGTTTTAGTAGTTTTCCTCAGATATTATCTATAAATATTTAAAATTAAAAATTAAGGGATATATATAAATAAATAAAAACCATAAAACCTAAAATAGGTATCAAGACTTTATATATTAATAGTAGTAAATTATTTTATAAAACATTTTGTTTAGTAAGTTTCTTAATCGGCAGGAAGGGGATCAAGTCATAAATAACTCTACCGTGACTCGAGTTACTTGCGCACGTAATCGTTGGTCGAAAAACAAATCTTAAACAAAAATGTTATGCCAAAAACATTACAATGTCATGGTTTTCAGTTACATATTGTATAAAATGTATCTTTATGAAATAAAAATATTTTAGTTATAGTCTCCAAGTTTCGAGTTTATTGTTTCTTTTATTATTTATTTATTTATGTATCAGGTATATTAAAATAAGTAGATACATTTAATATTTGTAATCGGGTAATGATCCATAAATCCAAAAAAAAAAAGTTTTATAATACATTTGGAAGAAGGAAACTGGCTAACATATTCCGTGTTTTAAAATAGTCAAGCAACTTAAAAGTATATATGTAATATTTTTTCACCGACATTATATTCTTAAATCATACTGTGTTTTTTAAAGGACAATATATTTTTTCTTTATTATTATATAAGCAAGGGTATTAGTTATTCTGATGGTAACCACAACTAACATAAATTTACATATGCGTTACCACGCTATTTGAGTAGTCATTGAGTAGGATCCTGACAAAATGATAATTGACCAACGCTTTTCGCAGGTTAGAATTGTGTTCCTATAGACTATTTACCATTCAGTATGATTAAAGTTCAAAAACAGCTTAAAAAGTAAAAAAAAACTTAAAAAGGATTGAAATGTATGTATATCTATATAAACAATTTCAAACACACATTACTTAGTTGTAATAGTAGAATGAAACTAAAAGCTATTCTAACTTTTTGTGGTCTGACTCAAAATATATTTGCAAAGGATACATCAAATTTCTCCGTCAAAAAATACAATAGACTTTATAATTGTGAATGTGGGTAACCAAAGCTTATTTTGGAATTGAAATTATTTATTAAGCTTTTATTCCTGTAAATAATGGATATATAGTTAGTTATTGGTCGTACCTTTGTGAATAACTATGCTGCTTGCTAGTAGTAGTAGATCACTTAATTATTATTATTGTTTTTAAATCTAATAAAATAGTTAATTGCTTCAAATATTTTTCACTTTTATATGTGTTGTGAAAAGAAAGAGAAAAGTAATAAGTTAATATAAATTGATTTATCAAATGCCTAAAAAATATAACCAAGTGTTTCGTACCTTACACCACGTAGCTTAGCTGTAGCGTAGCTGTAGCGTAGCTGTAGCGTAGCTGTAGCGTAGCTGTAGCGTAGCTGTAGCGTAGCTGTAGCGTAGCTGTAGCTTACAAACAATAATTTATTTATTAAGAACTAGATGCTTAGGTAATTTTAGCTTTGGAAAATCCTTGATTGATGACGTCTGGGCTAGGGGTAGAAAGGAACGGTAAAGCCTTGACCACAAATAGAATCCCGGGACATCACAAAAGCCCGACTATACGGCGGTAAGGGTCACCTCATCACCATAGCAGGACGTCACGGGATTGCACTCAACTATCCCTTTTACCGTCTCGATCCTAGGGACTTGGACTATTTAACATATTTTAACATTTAGACTATTTAACATATTTTGAGTGTAAGACTTTATTTCTATTAAACAATTATGGTAAACATTATAACTTAAATAATTTAAATGTTTTTTAATTTACATTGCCTTTCATATGTATAATAACATAACAATAAACAACTATGCAGTATAGTATCTTAATAATAAAAATATTTTATTCGAATCATTTCTCCGATAGAATTTACCAGATTCTTGATTTCAATTTGCCTTTTTAAAATTGAATTCTTGTGATATGAAAAGAACCACGTCTACTCAATTTTATTTTATCTTTTCTGTTCGTTTTATTTTATTTTACTGTGTTGATTTTAATATATAATAATATAGGGGGACAATTGTTAATCAATGTTAAAATAGCATTATTAACATAGAACAAGGGAGCCATAGGCAGGCCTATGTGTTTCAGTGTCTGATGAATAAGATAGTGATAGACTGATACTTATCTTTGTATTATCACACATGCAAGGAAGAAAGACAAATAGGTAGCCTCTATTGCGTACTCTTTTTTTTTGGAGAACACATTTTTGACGGGCTTCTGTAGGTTCTCTATGTGTATACATAAAGTAGAAAAGTGATTATTAACTGGTTATAGGTCTATTAACGTAAATGTAATAACAATTTCAAATTATCGTCTTTTATACTACTCTAAGATGCCATGGGTTATGGCATCCTTTAATATTATTGTATACTGTAAAATTAGAAAAAGTAGTAAAAATCGTGAGAAATAATAGAAGTCGTAGAATCTTCCCTTCTGCAATAAATCATAGAACCGGATAAAGATACGTTGGCTCATTTGGCAGAGCGACGGAACGGTTTCTCAGATGTCGAGGGTTCGAATCTCTGCCCGTCTAAATTTCATTTTCATTATAATATGTACTTAAAAGTTAAAAGAAACCTAACATGTGCATAGACAACTACAAAAAAATGTTGAACCTCTTAGAAACCTCTTAGAAACTAATAAATTTAAAAAAAAACCCTGACAAAACAATAACTACACTCCTATAAGAATTTAATAGGAACTATTACTTTATACGAATTCCCACTTCATGATATTTTACAAATTTTCTGGCTGAATAGTTATAGCTTGAAACTATCTTCTTATTAAAGCATTTATCATCTGTTTGAAATTTGAGATTACCGCATATTAATTTAAACTATTTACCTACGTCAAATACGATTACTCACAAATTATACTGTATAAAAGGATAAAAATATTATTATTACGTACTTATTGAAGTCGTTGCATCGGGGGACCGCTAAAAAAAAGAAAAATGCAAAATTCAAGTAAGTTACCAAGGCAAATAACGAAATAACAATATCAATTCGTATAGTCTAAGTCCTCATACATTAGCTCCGATTTTTTTGTAAAAAAGACACCATCGTCAACGTACGTACAACGGTCCCCCGACGCAACGACTTCAATAAGTACATAATAATATTATTTTTATTCCTTTTAGAAGTCTTTTTGTATCGGGGGTTTTAAAATTTATTTTTTTTACTACAAGTTTGAAAAGAAAGTATTATCGATAATGATCTAGAAGTTTATTTTACAATTATTATTTTTAATTTATACCATAATCATGAATGACAAGAAAAAATAATATTATGATAACATTATATTCAATATTCGCGATAGTTATATATTATTTTCTGTACTAAATAAGCATAGAGATAAATTAATTACCTGCTATCAAATAATAATTGAAGAAAGCTTTTTTTGCAAATATATTTGCCCACTGTCGTTTTAAAAGTTGTATAAATTCTTTCATAGTATTATATATTTTATAAGATAAGTATAATTGTATTTTAAGTTGAATACGATTTTACCAATCAAAATATGAAGATTTTTGGCAAATGTAACATATAATTAATGACTCCTTATAAAATATAAAAGGTTCTACAATCGGAATTCCTTATTATTTTTTCTTAAATGTTTTTTTCTCTCAACTAGAATGTCAACACAACAATCGTATTTCTAGTAAAGTAGAATAGTACTGTGTAATTAGTTAGTAAGCGATAAGTGAGTATTTGCGGTCGCGTCACTAGATTGTAGGAGAAGTTAGATGGGAATAGTTCGCTGTACTTATTATACATGTGATAATTTGAGAAACGAAATACATGAATATACATACAGAGTGATTTTTCTTACAAGGCAAAATATATATGTGTTTTGCCTATAATATATAAAGTGCCTATAATATATATATAAAGTGATTCATATTTTCATGTCTTTATAGAAAATGATGAAGATAAATGTTTTTTCCAACGCATCCTTCTATTTTGCAACCCTTTTTCAGTTTAGTTTATATAACAATTTTAATATAATAAAATTAAAGCCAATTTCCCCCTTTGTCTTTAATAACGTAACTTTTTTACCTAAACCTTGACTTTATGACGGTTATGAGTTATTGAAACATTTGCTTATTTTGATTTTTATAAATATAAATATAAATAAAAACATAAACATAAGCATAAGCATAAGCATAAGCATAAGCATAAGCATAAGCATAAGCATAAGCATAAGCATAAGCATAAGCATAAGCATAAGCATAAGCATAAGCATAAGCATAAGCATAAGCATAAGCATAAGCATAAGCATAAGCATAAGCATAAGCATAAGCATAAGCATAAGCATAAGCATAAGCATAAGCATAAGCATAAGCATAAGCATAAGCATAAGCATAAGCATAAGCATAAGCATAAGCATAAGCATAAGCATAAGCATAAGCATAAGCATAAGCATAAGCATAAGCATAAGCATAAGCATAAGCATAAGCATAAGCATAAGCATAAGCATAAGCATAAGCATAAGCATAAGCATAAGCATAAGCATAAGCATAAGCATAAGCATAAGCATAAGCATAAGCATAAGCATAAGCATAAGCATAAGCATAAGCATAAGCATAAGCATAAGCATAAGCATAAGCATAAGCATAAGCATAAGCATAAGCATAAGCATAAGCATAAGCATAAGCATAAGCATAAGCATAAGCATAAGCATAAGCATAAGCATAAGCATAAGCATAAGCATAAGCATAAGCATAAGCATAAGCATAAGCATAAGCATAAGCATAAGCATAAGCATAAGCATAAGCATAAGCATAAGCATAAGCATAAGCATAAGCATAAGCATAAGCATAAGCATAAGCATAAGCATAAGCATAAGCATAAGCATAAGCATAAGCATAAGCATAAGCATAAGCATAAGCATAAGCATTAGCATAAGCATAAGCCTAAGCATAAGCATAAGCATAAGCATAAGCATAAGCATAAGCATAAGCATAAGCATAAATAGTCTAGTCTTCTCGTTTTAGGCAAACTTTAAAGGCAAATTTTCATTTCAACGTTGAATATATTTATATATATGCATATATATTCGTATTCCATATTTTATTAATATTGCTATTACAATTTAAGACAAAAAATCTATGTTTCACAATTAAAAAGCAAAGAAAGGTTCTAAATTAATTCGAGGCCATATTTTTTATATAAAATAGAGACCAATTTTGGGGAAGGAATTTTTTATGGTTTTTACTTATTTCTGAAAAATAACTATTATTATTTTCGCAAAACAGCGAAACGATCAATCAAAACATTATTTCTTTATTTTTTAAAAATTTTTATGCTATAAATTGTTTGTTAAAACCATAATATATGAAATTATTTGTACAGAACTATATTCGTAAGAATCTTCGTATTTCGTTAGAACGAAATGTTTTTAAAATTGTTTAAACAAAACAAAACTCAATTAAAATTAAGTCTTTTATACATTGTATAACTTACACTTAGTTCGGAGCTAAATTATTGAGAACAGAAAGTACTTCGGGGCTTAAGAATCTAGGAACTTCCTCTCTCAAATGTAATTTAAGAAAATTTGTGATAAAATTATTTTCATTGCTATAGTTGTTTCGTACTAATGAACCAAAATTTATTATTTTATTTAAAATACACTGCAATGTGATGAAACATAATCTGTTATATTTTACTGTAATATAGTATTTATTTTGTAATTAATTGTAATTTTCTAATTAAAAAATTATAACTTTCAAATTTTATTTCGTTTAAATTTAGAATATTTATTGTTTTGTCGTCAAAATCACTACACACGACGCTTGACGTCACAATTCATTCTTCATTTATTTAACATTCGTATTTGTATCGAAAGAGAATTTACTACTAATTACAGCGATATATTATTAAATCTCGATTATATAAAGACATTGGAATGATTTAAGGCTATAAAATTACAGAAAAAGTATAGATAATATATATCAGATCTGTGTTCTGAGCTAATCTTATCGAGCTCTAAAACAGTAACCACTTGTACATAATGTTTCCCAACCTTACCATACACATTTAAAGAACAAAATTGACAAATCTAAGTAAATATTTATTTGTTTTATCCAATATAAAATCGGTAATAGTGTTTGTGCACTTACTTTCTCATTCTGTAGAGGAGTTGAAAAAATGAAGCATTAAGCTTACCTACGTTAATACTTCTAGTATCACAATTAATTAGTTTTTCTCCTCATTTACAGTCAATTACCATGAACATCTTTATTTAAAAGCAAGGCTTTTGATGTGTAAAAGTCATTTGAAAGTCATTTCAAGAGCGCGTAGGTCTAGAAGAACGTCTTATCAATGAATTAATAACCGTGCAAGATACTTAATATAAGAGAGAAACTAAGATACTCCTTGTTGTTTTGGTACCTAAAATTAAGACTAAGTTTCATGTGACGGTTCAGAAAGACAAGAGAAAAAATGATAATTTTATATTACTTACACTGGGTACTGTTGTGTTATTATATTTATAATACCTAATATAGAATATAAATATATTTTTTATTTGACTGTCGTTTGATATAGGCTAAATATTTTATAATCACTTTTTTAGTTTTTCCCATATCCAAACACGTTGCAATTCATAAACTAGTACAAGGTAAATGATAAATATTTTTTACAATATTCTGCTCATTATTTGGAGAGTAAATTTATCTTTTATTTTTCGGTAATGTCATAAAATATAAAACTTTTGAATAGAAAATACGGGATTGAAATGTATGAAACATTGAAACAGTTTTAAATGCAAATAATATTGCTTCTACACTCTTCGTGATATAGCTTCTAATTCTTTTTAATTATTTTTTCTTGTAGACAGTGGATTAGGAATCTCTTTATCCGTTAAAAGATATTCACTTAATGCTATTGTCTTTGACGATTCAAATCGTTCAGTCAATGAGTATCTGAAATGCTTTTAACTGTTTTGGGTAAGATTGCCGATTTATCTGCGTTACATTACTGAACCAGAACTATAATGAAGGTATTTTAAATCGAATCATTACCTGTGATGAAAAATGGATTCTCTACTATAATAGTAAGCGGTCATCGCCATGATTGGATCCTGGTCAGCCAGTCAAATCCTGCCCCAAACGAAAATTTACCCAATAAAAATTACTTGTTAGCGTTTGGTGGACTAGTGCCGGTATTGTTCATTACAGTTTTCTCAAATCAGGCCAGACTATTACGGCAGATACCTATTGTCAGCAAAACCATAATGGAAAAGTTTGTTGCTAGACAACCTAGGATGGTCAATCGCTCCACACCTCTGCTGCTTCACGTTAGAATACACACTGCACAACCGGCGGTTACCAAATTAGAAGACCTTCAATTAGAATGTCTAAGTCACCCCCAGTACTCCCCGGATCTTGTTCCAACAGATTAAATTTTTTTTTAAATTTGGATAACTTCTTGCTAGGGAAAAAAATCAACTCCGATGGGGCAGTTCAAATCACCTTCAAACATTTTATTGATTCCCGTCCCACTGGTTTTTTTAGTAAAGGGATCAATAAACTACCGATAAGATGGAAATATGGACTGAGCATAGAAAACAATGGTTCATACTTTGATTAACTAAATACATGATATTAAAAAATATTCGACTTTTTGTAACTGTAAATTGAGTAGACAAACTTCGATATTGCCAGTTAAAAATGTACCTAGTAGGCTCTACGGCTTTTTAATGAGACTGCCTAATATAAAAATAAAGGCATAGCTCATAAGAAAATTTGTTAAAACTAAACATAGATCTACGTTGTATTATCTTAACTGTTTGTTCGTGAGAAATAAATAGCATGCGTCTTCGTTGTCTTCTTTGTATAAATCATACCAGGTAATTGTATAAAAGTGTGTTCAGAGCTTAGAACTCAGATTGCTGTGTGATTTTCCAGGAATACACTTTAGTAAATTTTATGTTATTTTTAAAAGCGATTTAATTATACAGTATTGATGTAAATAATGAGCCTGTATTAATTGTTAGAACTATCTTCCCAATAATTGTCTCACTATGTTAGTCGACATTCGAATTTGTTAATACATCATAAAACTATAGTCTCTGTATATAAACACAATTAAGGTCATTGTTTCAAATATAATTAAACAATATTTTTTAATAAGCCTCAAGTTAATCAAACATATATATTATAATAAATATACTTTGTACCCATATCATACAATTCCAAAAAAAAAAACAAACAAGAAAGGGTAGAAATTTGGCGGTCTTATCGCTAAACATCAATCTTTTTTAGGCCAATTAGATGGAGGAAAAGAAACATACGTGTGTGGGTTTGTGCTTTCAAAGAGGAGACGCAGTGTGGGTGTGAT
The DNA here is from genome assembly GCA_959347405.1 of Napeogenes sylphis. Taxonomy (NCBI): domain Eukaryota; kingdom Metazoa; phylum Arthropoda; class Insecta; order Lepidoptera; family Nymphalidae; genus Napeogenes; species Napeogenes sylphis. Next base: position 18,156,280 of record OY365788.1, on the reverse strand, counting down.
GGCTCAGTAATAACTAAAATAAAAGAAGCTATAAATGTAATAAAAAGGTAGGTACCTACATAATTAGGTACATAAATAGGTACATATGCTATGTACATACGCTTATAAATATGTCCACATAAGCATAAATTTGCTCATATATATTAATTTTTGGATATTACATTGATATATCACTGACCAATACTAATTAGTAAGGCATATCTATATTTAACGATCTTATAACCTCAAATATAAATCTCTTTAAACATTATATTGTTTGTAGAAAACTTAACATTTTTATTTACAAATTGATTGTCGTTGAAATCGGCAGCAATATTTCAAATGACTATTTTTCCACTGAACCTTTCAATAGCAGTATTCGAAAAGTGATCATTAATCTTCCATTCTCATTTTATTTCGTTTTTATCTATTATCTTTACTTTAAAAACGCACCCACGTTGATTTTGATTTCTACTTTATGGTTTGATTTTATTATAAATGCTACTTGACAAACTTTTTATCTACATACGTTAAATTAAAGAATAACTGCAATTGTAACTGAAAATTAAAACTAAAAAATAGATGTTTTTTTCAATAACATAATATTCAAGATACTATTTTTTTTTATTATGATCATCAAAACCATACCGTGAATGATTGGGAGACGGTAGAACTTACTAGAAGAAGCATCTACAATATCAGTAAATTTAAGATTAAGCCGCAGATATTACAAATAAAGACATGAAAAAACTAACATGCTTTAGTATTCCCTTACTTCATTAAAATTATAAAAGCAAAGTGCTTCGAAAAATATTTAAACGATTCTATTAGTAATTTATTGCAAAAACTGCTTCAAGCAATTTTCGAAAGTTTCACCCCAAAACAGCAGCTGGCACAATTTAGATTTTCTTTTTTCTTTACTTTCGCAAAAAGTCGAGACACAAACAACAAACACATCGTAATAAAATGATTAATATTGGAAACGTTTAAAAAAAGTTTTTACGAGTTTTTGGCTAAATACCTAAAGAAATAAATTACAAAAAGGAGAAATGCATCTTGCCTGTTGCTGAGGATTAGTATTAAGTATTAACATTGACCTTTTTGACGTAAGAACCAGTATTTAAAATTTATTTCATTGAGTGCCGATGAAGACAATAAAATTACTGCTCTTAATGTATTAAATGATAAAAATCAAATAAGTCATATAAATCAACTGAATAATCTGCTGCTGTTGAAATATGATAAAAATGGAATTACTCGTAAAACAACTGAATAAAGTAGTAAAAAAAATTAATGGCTTTTCAATTTTATTAAATGTAATTATTTTCTTTACAAGAATATTCAAGCTGAATAAGATGAAGTAAAAGTAGTAAAGGTATAATAATTATAACTCACGGTAAATATAAGTGGTAATTCTTGGAAGATTGATCACTTGATTTAAATTTCAAATAAGATTACATAATATAGATCATCGTTGACATTTAGTTTGGCTCTTCCAGAAAGTTCTACTGCATTTTGCCAAATAAACATGTTAATTAGTTTATCTGTAATTAGCTTACCTTATACTCTATACGTCTGACCGAACTAATTAATTATATTAGAGAATGCACTTCTGCTCATAGGTATAATGAAGTCTAATTATTCAAACGCTTCCAGAAACTGAACTACTAATGAGAAGTAGTTTTACTATGTATGGGCAATCATGCGAATGATACTCTGGGTGTATAACAATCACTAACGGTTGGATTAAATAATTTTTTTCTTTATTATTTTGTATAAAAATAATGGTAACTGTCTAACAAAATAACTATAAACTAAAAATCGTCCTGTGGGTTGAGTGCTTAACGCCTATAGCGTATAACGACGAATTGGGGCTCGGGTTCTATTCCCGACAGGGACAAGCATGTATGTGTCGAGCATAGACGTCTCTTTTTCTGGGTTTGGTCGTTAATTAAATATATTCTCAGTATTTCTAATGTGCATTTCTATGTATTTGTATCGTTGTCTAACACCCTTAACACAAGCAGACATTTTGCTTACTTAGGGTTAGATCAATTTGGGTAATTTGTCCTGGTATTATTATGTATGTATTATACATTATATATATCTGTTAAGACACAGGGTAATGAGTTGGTATGCGATTAATGAGTAATTGTGGTCGCGGTACTAGTTTAGTCGCTGACAAGTTAAATGAATTTAGAAATTTAAGAGATTTTATTTTATTTAATAATTAATATGCCACGATCACGGACTGATATAACATATATATATATGTATATATATGTTATATCAGTCAATGTAAAATGACTGATACCTATGCATATAAAATGCTTACATAGTCAAAGCATTTTATATGCATAGGTATAAAGAATTGTTATTAGAATTGGAAAGTGCTAGGAACGTGATGGAGTTCTTCATTTTCTTTTAGCTTTGTCACGTTGAACAAATTTATAGCTAGTAGTTGCTCGACATATTGTCGACATAAATCACAAGCTTTACCAATGAGTTTATATTTTTTTAACAGAAATAATATATAAAAGTTTCGGTTACTAATTAATAATGTGCTATATGCCTTTAATAGGTTAAGTTAAAGGTAAAAATTTAGATTATTTAAGTTATCCAGAAAAACATGTGTCATAACATTAAATTTTATTTTGATATTACATTTGATAAAAAAAAATGTTATTTGAAAATCATTACCATCTTTTATATTTAAATACACATGAATTGATATCCACCGCATAGATTGCATTTGATGTTATTTATTTGTTTATATAGTAATGGTTTGTTTAATACTAAGTTTTATGTCTTTTACTTTTGTAAATAATTTGTGGCTTAAAGCTTAGAGACAGACCATGTTTTATGTGTTATTGCATGTTTATGAATGAACCTCGAATATAAATATGCCAAGTCAAACCAATAAGGGTTAATGGTATTATTATAATAAAAATGTAAGTAATATGTAATTGTTATAACTTAAATAAATAATATATAAAAAAATATATAATTTTAGGTTGTTCAGAAGACTGTAGGTGAGTTAACCATTGAATGCAGCGTTATCACATAATAAAATGTGATACTACAAAGATTACACAAAAGATTATTCTTCGTAGCATAAAGATAAAATCAGGCATAAATAAAAGTAATTATTTCACAAATTGGCTTACATTAGATTGTACTAGAAGTCCGATTCTCTTTCCATTAGTTTATTATTTTAAATCATTGAAGGTAGTTTATTAAAAAAATAATAATATTGCCACATTTATGTACGCATAGTAAGTTGTAACGAAAAACAAATAGTTTTTAGGAAAACTCATCAATATAAACTCTAAAATTCAACTCCATCTATTCTAATTGTTTTACATTTTTATAAAAAAATTTCAGGAAAAACTTTTTTTTTGGATTTTTTTTTCAGGAAAAACATGGAGTTTTATAAATCGTTTGTCGGTTCATGTTTCTTACGCTACAAGTATGTTAAGAGTACATTAGAAAAGTTATACTGCAGAAGTTAGAAGAACATGTTTGAGAAGTGAAGACCGACAGTGAAAATTTGTCTTTACCCCTTCAATAGCGATAAGCACTAAGATAAATATACTCAGCATCCAGTTATACGCCAACACAGTTTCAACAGTTAAAAAAAATAGTAGTTAAATGAAATTACTGTTGATTAAGTTAAGTAAGTAATTGAAAATATTACAATAACTGATAACCGTCCTTACAACAAATGTAAAAAAAAATGTATAGGTGACAAGGAGAATGTATTCGAGTATATGTGAGTATAAAAATAAAGTTATGAATACTAATAGTATTATAATATAATATTATACAAAACTTTAATAAAACAATGTCAAATGGCACTGTTAAAGCAGTGTGTTGGAAAACATTTAACTTGATGGCTTAAGATTCAGGAAACGGAGTCCGGTCACGGAAATATGAATAATTTTAATACAAATGAGTCTTGGTTTGTTTTTCTTTTGTTTTTAGTATGAAATTATTCCAATCTACACAAACACACAACATTTACTAACACTGATCACTTCTGCAGATATAATATCATGAGCCGCTTTTGATTGTAACGTATTTTTCAGTATATCTCCTTCTTTTATCCGATCTTTGCTTGATTTGTTTATTTGACTACAAATGACGACTAATAAAAATTAAAAAAAAACAAAAAAAACATGATAAATCGAAATGGGGTTTTATTAGTTTTGATTCGTATTTCTATTCTGTATGTAAATATAAAACGGCGTGGACTATTATTGTTAGTTCGAGTATTTTGATAAAAGTTTAAAACCAAAAAATATTGATTTCATATTATGCATACATATTGTCCAACAATATAAGTTATTTTGGTCATGAGGTATGAATTATTCATGCTTTATTAACTTATTGCAAATTAATTAACTCGTGAACGAAGCTTTTATGTTATTGTAAATATTGTGCATACATATTATCCAACAATATAAGTTATTTTAGTCATGAGGTATGAGTAATTCATACTTAAATAACTAATTGCAAATTAATTAACTCGTTAACGAACCTATTATGTTATTGTAAACATTGTCAGTTCTTACTTGGTATTGTTTACGCAATAAAATAACCGTGAAAGCTTTTACTGTAATTATTTCTCGTATCAAATGAGGAAAATTGCGAAAATTAAAAGCTACTTCAAATTACAAAATACGTCAATGAAAGTAAAGGGGTTTTAATTAATCAATGAAGGGTATATTAGTTCTATAATATAATGCTTATAGTTGACTAATGTCAAATTTATTATTGACTGGTGTTTCGTCTCCCTGCATTTCGCTTAACGTAATTTACTAACGTAGCTTAATTTGATTAACTATAGAAAAAAGTGAAACGTTTTCCATCAATAATATTTATAAGCTACACGATTACTGCTACATTTCATTTTATTTTACCAATATATCAGTTTGTAGTTTTTAGTTAATTTACACTAATAAGCAGTTTTCAAACAAGCCAAAATTTAATAATAAGATGTTTTCAAAGTTTATCCCTTATAAGTTGTCATAAGGACCGTTGAATTGCATTAATTATCAGAAGCGTTCTATTTCGGGCTCATGTTTATCTTAGGTTCAAGTTTTTGTTTCAATGATCAGTAAAATGACATGAAATAAATTATATTGAATATAAATAAGGCCAAACAATTTAAAAAAGACCGTTTACAGGCATTAATTATTTTAATTAATATTTTTGAAGAAACTAAAGTTCATCAACAAATGTAATTAACAGTTCAAAGCATCCTTTAAGTGCATTTCCAACTCTAGGTCTTGAAACTTGCGAGACGTAGGAAGTTGTTGTCAAAGACTTATGTCACCCAGAAATATAATAGGACGGAAATGTATATAAGATATATAATTGTTCCTTACAACTTAGCGTGATCGATATATAAAAGAACAGCTGACGAATACATGACATTTAGGCTCGATATGATGTAACCTTATCACGTTTTTTAGGCAATTTGGATTTTGTGAGTAAGATTTTCGAAACACCTTTTACACAGTTTATTTACTCTAATTAGTAATTTTTTGGATGTGATTATTATAGCAAATAAATTTGATATCAAAATATGAATAATTTCTTTTGGATGTTTAAAAAAAGACATTCTCAACATTATATTTATTTGTTATGAGTAGTTTGTATCCTGGCAACAAATTGTGAAAATTTAAATTACCTTTACCAAATCCTTATGAAGTTGAAGACACCAACTATATGCTACACGCCACTTCGCACGAAATATTGATGGAACTCGTCAACGGAACAGTGTGTCATATTATGGAGCATTTAATTAATTCCTGAGATTATTTTAAAAATAAGTAATTAGTTATCTATGTGGAAATGGAACAGTAATTGAAAGCAATACCGAACTGGAGCAGAGCCCATATATTTTATATATACATATGTATAGAATATATTTATACTCATTTCAACAACTATTTACTACAAAGCTCTTGCTATTTAATACAACTAAGTACTGCAAAAGTTTTTATACTTGTTTTTATTTTTTTTTCGTTTTTCGAATTGATTCTTTGTCATTTTTTATACATATATTATAAACATATTGTCATCTAATAAAATATTGTAAACAACAGGAACCATTATTATAAAAGAAATATAAAACTTTACAGATATTTCTTTTTTTATAGATAGGAAATTTGGTGTATTGTGTTGTATTTTCTATAAAAAAATTATGAATAAAACTGAAGTAAGTTTAGTATTTACCTAGATAGTTATGACAAAGTCATTCTTGTTTCGAAAAGACGAACTTTCCAGACCATAAACTTCCTTCCGGATTACCAAATATATACACTAACGTCAAAATTCCTCACACATACAGGGTTATCTCGTTTCCACACTCGAACATGTGTGTTGTTCACATGAAACAATATCATCATCATCATAAAAACATCATACTCCAAACATTTAGAGTATGATGTTTTTATGTAATGAACTTACGGTATAGCAAATACTACAGAGCTGACAATGACCCTACCATGGTTACTCAGGTTAAAATAACAAATGATACTAAAATAAAATATATATATGTCTAACAAAGTTAATAGAAAAGTTCTTTCAATTTATTATTTTTACGGCTACAAAAGAGATGTATTGAAACTAAACACTAAATAAATAGAATTCATGATCTTACTTTGATAAATTGAAATATAATTTCGTATGAATAAGCTTCGGTCACATATGTGTATTTATAACAAAGGATCTGCCGAAAAATAAAAAAAAATGTGGCTTCCATCTTTTAGATAATTTAGAAATTGCAAACTTAATTCATTCATTCACTCATTCAATTGTAATTATCATTTTTTCGACGTTGAACTTTTCATAGGTCCAAGAATCAGATATTTTTAAATCTTAATTTTTACCGAAAAAGTTTTAATCTTAGGTCAGAAGCTAAAACTTTCAAATGTTTAAAATTAGGTTATCTAACATTGATCGTTTTGTCAATTTAGACCAATTTACAAAACGATTTTGTAGTCTCATGAGTATATTAGGGTTTGATATGAATTTTAGACTAATCTTATTGAGTCTGAAATATATTTCATATGTATTTTAGATTATTGTAATAAAATAAATAAAAATATGTACCTGTTAGTATCAATTAAGTGTTTCATATTATTTTTTTTAATAGTCATGATTGAATAATTAAAAACAGGAAATACGTATATATTGGTAAATACCCGTGGCTATTAATTTATCGTAAATGCCTATCATATTATTATGTGGCTATTTTTACGGCCACGACATAACTTCAAAGACGGGCGTCTTTGAAGTTATGACGTGAAATAAGAAAATTGTATTGTATTTTGTTTAAGATTATAGTTTTATTATTAAATGATAATATTATTATTTTATTTTTTATATTCTTCACTAAATATTGATCATTGGTTATTATTATTTTCACTTCTTGTATCTATATAAGTATTGGAGAGCGACTAGATAAGGCTGTATAATATATGTGAGCAAAAGGTGCATGCTTTAATATAATAAATAAGTTGAGCGTAAATGCTTATTAAATAATATTAAATTCTTATTAAAAACTTCAGAGATGCTTTATATTTTTTTTTTCTGCTTTTCCTTTTTTTTATTTATTGCGTTCAGAATAATATCTTAATATCTTGTAATCAAACTTTCAGGAATGAAACATTATCTCCATATTCACTATTTGTGGTTTAAGTTACTTAACTATTATTATATACTTCATTACTCTAACAAAAAACAAAAAGAAAGCCAGACTATTATTTTTGAGACCTGTATAATACATTTCATCTTTGTCATTATAATATTTCATTTGAACAGATTACTTCTTTTTTTTATTTCTGAAGCATGAGCATTAAATTAATAGACTGCACAGAAAAAGCAAGATGCAAATTTCGTGTTTGTAAATTATTCATGAAAGTGCTCTTGAAAATTTAAGTGAAAGCGCGTTTTGGTTACTTTGATCCGGAAATTCCGTGATATTTTTTGGAAATGACGGTTCAGATATAATATGTTTTATAGCGATGTGTTCGTGATGGGAATTTTAGTGAAAGTACGTAAGGATGGAACATTACAATGAAATGAGTATGCTAAGTTTTGCTAATTTATATTCTTTTTGGGACAGGATTTAAAAAAAAACTCAAATATTTATAAATATGAAGAGATATTAAAAATTGGATAAAGTTTTTAAACACATCAAGTAAGAAAAATAATCTTAACTTCCATGATTTTTTTCCGAATAAGGAAAAAATTCAATACAAAAACCTTTCTTAACAAAATAGTGCCTCATTAAAATTATTAAGTATATATACACGTCTTAAGTGTATAGTCGGACTTTAAATTAGATTCCAGATTTGACATTAGCTACTGTCACTTCGTAAAATAATGATAAAATACATAACCTAATAGTGATGGACACAACAATCGATAAACAATCGCGATTTTATGTTTATATAATTATAATGTTGGTGTGCCAATTAGATAATAAATGATATATTTTTATGAAAATAAATACATTATTATTCATAATAACTAGTAAGTAATTAATGACCGCCACTTATTCCTATTAAAAGCTTATATTTTCTTTTAATAAGATTAAAAACAAAACTTATAATAAAAGAGTCATAACTAAATGAATCGATTCAGAAATATATCATTTCCGTAACGATTAATTTCGTAGCGTCACTATTTAGTAATTGTCATTACGTGGTAACACTGAAATTGTCAAATCTGGAATCTATCTATCTGGAGTCCTACTATAGTTTAAATATAAATTGTCTTAAAAACTATAATTTTTTTATAATATATATATATATATATATATATATATATATATATATATATATATAATACAAACTTTCTTATTACTATGGAAAAGTTAAGGTCATGGGAACCATCTGTGAGTCAGAGTAATATATTTTTTATTACTGTATATTTTTTTATAAAAAACTATATTTTATATAACATATAATAGCTTTTATATTTTCGATTATTATCTCAATACATTATTTAATCGTAATTAAAGACAAACCAAAATAATCATCAATGAATATAAAACTTAAATTGACAAGTCAGTAGAGGTAATGTTATCGTTTGCATTAACGAAGACTTAGTGTTTCTAGCGGGAACGAAAATGGTAACGAAAGTTCAGTAGGGGCAGTTATAGTTATTAGTGACAGTTGCAATAACAGGGGCAGTATATGATAAGTACAAGACCTTTGCAATTTGTTTTTTTAGGATTTAATAAAAATTGTAGTATAATATTTTTTTTATATGGCTTCAATTATGTTTTTAAATAAGCATAACAAAATAAACACCTGATTACTGATAACACACACATACTCAATTAACTTTAACGTTACAATGTTGTTAATATTTATGTGTACGTTGTCTTAAATAAATGTTTTTTTTATTTTAAACAAATATATTATTAATATTCTGCAAGTTGGTCATGTGATCATTTCCAAAATCTTCATAATAATCATGTCGTTTATTGTACTTCTACATGAATGGTTAATATTCCTTTTGCTTGATTTTCTTTTTCAAATATTATTTACACGGTTTTGAGGCATATATCATCAGACGTTGCGTTGAAATATTTTAATAAACCAGCCCTTTCTTAGGACATTACATATTTAGCTAATAATTATAATTTTATATTCCTGATACATATTTTCTTAACCTATAAAAACAAATCAATTAAGATTATATTATTTCTTGGACAAGAACATTTTTTACTTACCTAACTAAAAAATAAAAATATGTTTTCTGAAAACCTTACTGATTTACTAAGATTATTTGTAGATTTTTTTTAATTTGTTACATGTGCATATACAGTCATGGTAAAAAGCTAACATTTTATATTTTTTAAACAAAAGGGAAACAATAAAATGTAATTTTTTCAACCAAAAATCTTTTGTAAAAAGTTTTGAATATATTTATAAAAATTTAATACCTACTCATATATTATCTCACTTTAACAACTTTTATTCATATTTATTTGTAACATGCCGTATGTACCACAAATTCCAAGACGAAGAAAAGTGTAATGAATCTCCAGATATTTCTTTCTCTATTTTTTAATTTCTTAAAGAAGCTTACTGAACCAAAAATTATAAGTATACTGGTTTTATTATATATTGAAAGTAGGTACTTGGCTTTCGTAATTTTAGCCACGTTAGTGAATTCTAAATTACAAAATAGTTGTTCGTGTCTCTATTTAAATATTCAAATCAGTTACTGCATCTAAATCATAAGTTTACTGCATTAACGTCGTGAAGCCCTCTGGTATGCTAATTTGCCGTAACTTCTGTCTCATAATATTATTCCTAATAATATTTTGGTAAATATGATAACTCTTTTAATAACTGTGTTTTTAATTATGTTATTGAAAAATATATTATCTTTATTATTATTTACCTGTCTACGTCACACAGCTAGGTCATGTGGAAAATTTAAACAATTTATATGCGTTCCAGTTAAAATTAAAGTCAATTAAGTTAATTAATATATTGTAAGTAACTAAAATGAAAAAGGTTCGCTTTTTGAATACTGCTGTTGAAAGGTTCAGTGAATAAATCGTCATTAGAAATATTATTGCCGAATTTACCAAGAATAATCTTATAAATAAAATGTTAAAACTATACTTTTATTCAGAAAATATAATATTTAAACAGACTTTATTTAGAATTTTTGGTATGACACTAATAAATCCAGTAGTTTGATACTAATTTGTACACCTTTATTTTTCATTTCATTGCGATTCTCAGTATGGCTAAGGGATTTATCTAATTGGTAGTTACTATTATTATTATGCTTGTGCTCAATAACATCATTTTTATACTGAAACAACACGATATACACATAATATTCCAAAATATTAAGACTCATAACAGACATAATATTTGCTACACATGCTACTTGAATTAGTAGTATTTGTTGTTTGTTGCCATTTAAATCCACTATCCAGAGATTTTTGTTATTTCGTAAAGGCTTAAATAACAACATAATATAGTGCTACAAATAGGATAAATAGATCCTTAAGTTTTCTATACAAATATTTTCCCCTTTCAACTTTAATGAAAGACAGCCAATTAATCAGCATACCTATTTTATTTCTATCCCTATATCTGTACACAATTAAACGCTGGTTAAATTTGTTTAACCTTTATTCGCAGAATTGCATAAAAATACAATTCTGATTGTCTTTTATTAATAAAAAAAAACATTTTTTGTGTTTTTATAAGAAAAATAAAATTCAGTTACAAAATACTACTTTTTTATAATTCAGAAAGAAAGTTATTTATCTATACATTGCTGTTGCGTGCTATCGTTTAAAGATAAATGAAACGACGAACTTTCTAGTAACTAAGTAACTAATTATAAAAACGCGATGCCGACATAAAATATATAATAAATAAGTGCCTAATATTAAAATAGCAGAATCTAACAAATTATAATGTTGAATTTATGCATTATACCTAATCGTTACTTATTAGTCATACCAAGGATGCTGCTTTAAGTTTTTAATTAGCTTTTATTCCTCTGCTGACATTCATGATCATTAATGGGCTTTCTCTCATTTTATGCCTCATTTAGATAATTGAGATCATTTTTATCCTCTGCTTTAAGATGTGAAGCAATTTGTTATCAGAGGTAAGTCCTCTAGGTATGGAGGGAGAGTTTAAAATACAATGCAATACAATCAATACGACTACAAACAATGACTTCGTGGCAATCCAATATATATGAATTGAATACAAATCAAAATTCAATAAGCAATACTTATAGTATATTCTTTATTCTTTATTGTACACTACAAAAAAAATATAATGAAAAATAATTACATAGCTATATATTAAATATGTTGTACACAGGCCTTATCGCCTAACGGCGATTTCTTCCAGGCAACCTTAGGGCTAGAGTAGACCTTAAAAGACAGATTGAATAGGTAGGTGGCATGTTACAATAATAAACATACATAGAAATAGCTACACTAGTACGTAGATTAATAAATATTAACTACAATCAATATTTAATAAACTATATCATATATTATAAATACAAGGAGATTGATACATAATTATAGTAATACCTAAATAAGTATATAATTGTATTTTTTATATACATTTTATCTACACTTAAGTCGTCTTAGTTGTCTTTAGTTAAAAAGTACTCCTTCACAGATGTATATAGTATTGATATATAACTTTTTTATATGTGTTTAGCTCTTTTACAGTTATATCCGTATCCAATCAATCCTTGTTTCCATCGTCTATTGTATTTTTTTTGACATAACAGTTTTTATTATTAATGTAATCTAGAACAAAAACAAAACTGCCCAAAAAACACTCCAATGTTATGAGTGGCTCGATACATTTTTTTTTATTCCTTTATTTTAAACGTTATTTCACGTTCAACACGTTATTATTGTATTATTTATAGCTTTCAGTTCTAGTGTCGATATAAATAATAAAGTTTAGCAATCAGTTTATATTTTGTTAACGAATTGAATACAAAATAGTAAAAATTCCTAACAAATGCTTGTTATATATTGTGTAATAGAATTTGATAAATCTAAGAAATACTGCAGCAGAGCCAGGTCCTACTGATTCATTAATAATGATTATTGATATGATTGATTATTGGTATTCCTGTTCGCTCGTATAATAGCGCTCGATATTAAGTTCTGCCATCAAGATATTAAGTTCTGTCTCCTGTACTGACACGTCTGTATCGTCTCTCTTTCACGACTGGAATAGTGCCGAAATCCTGGAAGCTTGCTAATGTGCAACCCGTGCCCAAAAAAGGCAGCCGTGCCGACCCTGTCAATTACAGACCGATTTCAATCACCTCCATACTCTGCAAGATTATGGAGCGTGTATTGAACTCGCGCCTACTAGCATACCTAGAAGGTAACGATCTCCTCAGTGACCGACAGTACGGGTTTCGCCGTAATAGGTCTACTGGGGACCTCCTTGTGTATGCTACTCACATTTTAGGCGAGGCCATCGAGAAGAACGGAGAAGCGGTCGCCGTCTCTCTGGACGTCTCGAGGGCATTTGACAGGGTCTGGCATGCGAGCCTTATAAGCAAGCTTTCAGCGTGCGGTATATCTCCTGGTCTGATCGGCTGGGTAACGGACTTTCTGAGCCACAGATCTCTCCGAGTAGTTGTCGACGGATGTTCCTCGGAACCCTTGACAATAAATGCCGGAGTGCCTCAGGGGTCCGTTCTTTCTGCAACTCTGTTTCTGCTGCACATGAATGATCTGTTGAAGCCCGGTATCTATGGGTATGCAGACGACAGCACAGTTGTAGAAAGATATCTGCCGAGTACTCGGGCTAGTCGAGATCAAGTACAGTCTGAAAGAGAAGCCATGGTGCAACGTTTGAATGACAAACTTCAGGCAGTCTCCGCATGGAGCAATGCCAATCTTGTCAAGTTCAACGCCACCAAAACGCAGACGTGTCTATTCACCGCCAAAAGGAGCCCTTTCACCTTGGCTCCTACTTTCCAGAATGTATCCTTGGAATACAGTGACCGGCTTCAGTTGTTAGGCTTAGAGATTTCCTCGAACCTCAACTTTGGTCGGTTCATTGAGTCCAGAGCAAGAGCAGCAGCAGCAAAGCTTGCCGTTCTGGCGAAGGTTCGGCAGTACTTTACACCGGGACAGCTTCTTGTTTTATACAAAGCGCAGATCCGGTCGTGTGTAGAGTACTGTTGTCACATATTTGCTGGTGCCGCAAAGTCTCATCTTGCGGTTCTGGACTCAATTGAGAGGCGAGCAAAGAGGCTTATAGGCGATCCCGAATTGGTCGGAGCCAAACTCCAAAGCCTTGAGCACAGGCGTAGAATTGCTAGCCTCTCAGTATTCTATAGGATACATTTTGGTAAGTGTGCGCAGGAATTACACAATTTAATTCCCCCGTCCCCCTTCCATCACCGGACGTCCCGACGCACGGCAGGTTTTCATCCTTTTGTTGTGGACATTCCACCTGTCCGAACGAAGCGCTTTGCTTCCTCATTTTTACTGCGTACAGCAAAGGATTGGAACAGCTTGCCTGCGTCGGTATTTCCGACCGAATACAATGTGGGTGTCTTCAAGCGAAAAGTGAATAGGTTGCTAGGGTAATGCGCCTTACCACCTAAGACTACATTCCACTTACCATCAGGTGGAATGTAGTCAAGCATTGCCCTAGAGAATATAAAAAAAAAAAAAAAAAAAAAAATCAAGAATATATTGAATTTCTCTGAAATAAACAGTAAAATTACTTTATATTTATTTACCCAGTTATATTCACGTTCATTATATAATTATATCGGAATGTGGTTAATCCACTACTTTGGAACCAGAGTGACTGATGTAGTGAACAGACTAAAACTACAGACGCAATAACATACAGTGATTGTCAGTTAAGGGGTAACAAGATTACTCACAAAAAGAATCCCAGTCCAAGGGAAGTCTACGTAATATTACTTGCATCTTAAAAATGATTTTATCCAACATTTTGATTACGTTACTTTTTTTTTTAAAGTCTTGACTTTTAGCATTTTTTACAGTCGTTTATGATGAAAACTAATATCCAAACATATACCAGACTTTTGTATTATTGATTAATCACTATCTTATATAAATTTACAAAATGGGATATTGATCCAAAGGAGAAAATAATCTTAAGAGATGTGGCTCATATAGAACAACAGACAAGAAATAGATGAGTTGAATAGACGTATGCTGCATGAAGCTCTTAAAGTCTTTCCCTAACTTTATTACCAAAATAATGTTAGTTCCAACGTTTCTCTTTGTCGTGTATCTCAGACGGTCATCGTCGTTTCATTTAATAGGACCATGAGAGAACATATATAATGCACTCTTTGTCTCTATGTGTTTACTACTCTACACTGCACTCTACACTCTCTGTTAATGTTTAGGAAAAGATGACACGAGACGAACTATTAATTAGTTAATTATAATATGTTTTAATAGGAATTAAAATAGACAGATAGATATTTTTTATATAATTTCAAATATACCGGCAAAAAAAACAATAATGAGCATTGTAAATTCACAAATTTAGGATCACAGACCAAAACCATTCCCAGTTTTCAATGATCTGAGGAGAACTTATTAGAAGCGGCACTGATTACCTAATTGTTGTGCTACTAAATTTGATGAAGTTAAACAAATAAAAATATTTTTAGGTTTATAGTTAGTTTTTTTTGTACTATATTAAGAAATAGTAGGAAAAATGTGTGTTCTCATAGTTTTCTATTTCTATTTAAATGGGACTCAGGAAAATAATTCATTCTGAAATTGCAACGTTATCTATTCAAGTAATTGGTTTCTCAAACTAATAAGTATTCAATAATCAAAATATTAATAATAAACTATTTTCATTTCACTTGTTCTGAGATGTAGTGACGTTACCGCAAATACTCATTATTTTCATATCAACTAATTATACTGTGCTTTAGCAGTAAGTAGTAGTGCATTAGCATTTTTGCACTTTCGGTCATTTTGCGAGAGGACAAAAACAAACCTTTTTTATCATCATTATAGCTAGTAGTAGTATACTCTATATAGATTATTACAATTAAATTTTTAGTTCCAAATCTACGTTTTGTATGACCTTTTCAATTCTTAAATTATTCCAATCCAATTGTCAAATTTTGAGTAATTAATAATCGAAATATATGTAATGTACATCAAAAAAATGTACATTACATAATATGTTTCGGTCAATTATAATCAGTGATGCGCAAAAGAGTAGTTCAGTCATTTAAGCAAATAAATAATCCTCCCTCTCATTGACTATGCTGATGTTTGTTGCTCTAACATCTCCGAATGCAACTTAAATAAATTGGATCGTCTTCTTAACAATTGCATTCGTTTTATTTTCAGTCTTCGTAATATGTCTCCTCAGTATTTAAAATGTAAGTTTCAATTACTAGGAAGTACTCACAACCTTCATCTTCGCTCTTCCTCTAATCTCAATCTTTTTATTCCTTCGCATCATACCGGTTTCCTCTCAAATTCTTTCACAGTACACGCTACAAAACTCTGGAACGGACAACCGGAAAACATAAGGCGTTCTCCTAGCAAATTAGTTTTCAAAAAATCTGTTCTGACATATCTGTCCCGGCAATAGCAGAATTATTATAAAGAATTAATCTTACGTATGTCTGTATACATTTATATATGTATTTATATATCTTTATATGTATTTATTTATGTATGTATGTATCTATGTTTATGTAAGTCATATATTTATATATATATGTGTGTGTATGTATATATGTATAATATATGTATGTGTATATGTATATATATATATATATATATGTGTGAATATGTGTATATATATATATATATATATTTTAATCTATTACTTTATTAACGACTACAATTAATTAATTGAATATAACAGCAAAGTTTTCATTTGTTTGTTTTGTTAGTTTGTTTGCTTTTTTTTTGTTTGTAGTTTTATGCAATGTTATGGTTTTAGTTATTGTTAAGTTTTTATTGTATAGTTTTAGCGCCTGATATAAATTAATTATTCTACTGTTTTTCTGGGTTGACTGGCAGAGAATGTTTTTTAGCATTAAGTCCGCCTTTTGTACCATTTTTTTTGGGCCAATAAAGATTAAAATAAATAAATAATAAGAATGCATGAGTTAGTAACAATTTAACTAGCACTGAAAACAAAACGGTGAAATAAAGGAATACAACTTATAGTACTCCATAAATTACTATTAAATAGAAAAGACATCAAACTTTCAGATTGTTCTTATGTAATGAGTATGAATGTACAAGCTTAAAGTGATGACAATGCTGAAGTTAACTTTGTTTGAGTACAAAATCGAAATAATGTATAATAAAATGAACCCTAGGTTTTATATCAAGTTTATTCGTGACTATAATATAAATATGAATATAATATAATGGAAAAATAATATTAAACTTGAAGGACACACAACTTATCTACCAGTTAGTTTTTGGTGATTTTTTATTCTAATATATCGTAGAGGAAATAATGTATTTTGTTATACTCTTTATTGTTATACAGGTCTTTCTCATTGTTTAACAAAAAGATCTTACATCTGATACAATAGGTACAATCTCACATACCTCTAATAAAGTCTCCTTAATTTAATTATTCAGTTGAACCAGACGGTCTTATCCATATTATGAAAACTATTTATAATGCTGTTTCACTTATCAGTAAAACCGAAACAGATCGGACAACTCAGATTGAGAAACATTGCTATCAAGAGATCAATTATTAATGTATATTTGTTTATTATGTATTTAAATAATTGTAATATATATATTTATATATATATATATATATATATATATATATATATATATACATGTATTCAATTTTATATTGTGAGGTACGGATACATAATATCTAATAATTATAATATATTTTTATAATATGTAATATATATTGTATCTCCCTCGATTATAAAAAAAAAACATATATGACTTCAAAAAATCATCTGTCTCCTTTTCCTCAGAGCCCAGTACCACTATAACTCAAAATAAACGCCGATAACTTAAATTAATAATTTCAGTATAGTAACTTCAATGACATCTATAAGATATTGAAATGAATGTGCCAAATATTTAGGTAAACATGTCGTTAATAATAATAACATAATATTTATTAACACAATACAATTAAGAATGTTATTATATTTCACACCAATTATTTATACAGAGGTTCGCCTGGCTACTTACAGCAGTTACTGTTTTATGTCCCAAATTAAAATAACCATTTTATTTACGATATCAAACAATAAAGCCAAAATTTTAATATCTTCTCATGTTAACGATATTGTAATGAATATTGTTTGCCATGAACCGCTTATGTGTATATGACCTAGTTATTGCAAGCCATTTGGTAAATTAAGTAAATGGGGTCAATGCTCAGTGGTAGACGATCATTTCAATCTAAATTAACATGGTACATTACCTTCTAGCCGATCATATAGGGTAGTATATAATTTATACCTTTTTTAAATGGGGAAGATTGGGTAAATTAATATATAAATTGTTAATTTCTTATGTACGAAATGCTTCCATTTTTAATTGCCATTAAATAAAAATTTCCATTTTATTTTACATACTTCATTATCATCATCATTACTACTTTGTATATATAATAATATTAAAATATAATAATATAATATATAATATAATAATATTAAAAGCCATTTTGAAGTATTTTATTTAATATCAAACTCTTTAAACCTGTTTCAGATATTTCATGAACTGTTCAACATATGTGAGCATTCCTGTTTCTTTCATACACTTTGCTTAGCAAAAGATCTTAAAAAAAAGTATTAACTCACAATAGTAAAAAATAAAAAGTATAATAACTATATGGCAATTTTATTTTACCATGAAAAAACCTAGCATTAATTTTAACATTATCCTCCAAAACGCTATAAGTTCATTTTTTGTATTAAGCTTATAGCCTTCATTCAGTAAATGAAATAAATATTGACATTGTATCCAATTTCTGTTTTCAAGAGCAGAGACGTGATGGAACAGACAATGGTTTTTATTTTAGCTACTTTAGCAGTTCCATACGACTCGTTTTTAAAACAGTTCAATAGATAACTTATTTAGCGTAGTATAGATAATACTTAACTTAAAGTATACAGAAAATGCCTATATACATATACATGGAATAAAATCTCATTAGTGCAACTTTTGAACCAGTGGGACCTAACCCTTTTAGAAGATCAATATATTTTCGTGTCTTTGAGAAATGTTGACTGTTGGGAAAACTCTTTAAATAAACGTGTTAGGATAAGATTGGACGTAAAATAGTTATTAATCAGTAATAGTAATAGTTATTATTTATTAGTTTTTCAAGGGTGTACTAATTATTATTTATTATTAATTATGTTATGAATGAAAAATTAATAGGTTAACAAATTGTGTTCCGGTCTGTTGAGTGCAATCTTAAAAATTGTGTCCTAGATTTTAATAGGACTTTACAAACATAAGAAATTATTTTTTTTTCCAATTCGTTTATTATGATTATAACTTAAAATACATGTTGAGATTTGGTATACATTTTTCGAATTGTATAAAATATAGGGGAAGGGTGTCCAAAGTGGACATTAGCCTTAAGCGGGCATATGGCGAGTGTAGAGTTCGTAATATTTTGTAAAATTCTTTGGGATGTATTTATTTTTTTCTTTAGTTATTATTTTTCTCTCTATTTTCACTTCATAAATGTAAGGGAAAGAATGATATAGTTATCATTAGAATTCATGACAAAATATTAAATGTATATTATTACATTTACAAAGTAATGTTATAAAAAAACTGGCTTCAACTAAAAGCAATTCACTATGGTACTCCACAAAACTTCATGCGAAGTAATTTACGATCTCAGTGGCAACACGAGTTATTTCTCTTTGATTTTCAAAATGAATTCTCTTTCCCATAAAAAGCTATTGTTGTTTTTGACATTAGAGAAACTCGGTCTCCCCTTTGAATATATATTTTGGGTTACATCACAGAACGTTTGTAAAGATTTCTGTTTTCCTGATATTATCACAATCAAGTAAAGTTTTATGCAATTTATGAGACAATTTATTATATCTGGTAAAATAATATTTATACATTTTTTTTGAATAATAAGGAAGAAGAAAAAAACTATGATCTATTAATCTCTGAAGGCAGTACCGATCATCTTTTAAAAATATATACTTCCTTTAACATTTTTTGAAACATACTACAACTAAAACTTTTTAATGCTTATATTGAAATAAATATAGAATAAAATTAATGTATTATTTATAAGCTTATTTTAAATAATCTTTATCAAATATGACACATAAGTTTCTAGTTTATTTTGATATCCATAAATGTAACAGCAGGAGCTGGCCACAACGTGATAATAAGCTTTTGACTGTTAACAAAAGTTACAAAATTTGTGTGCAGTTAAAGTGCAAACTGAATGGTTATCTCAAAAAAATACCAAAAAGTTTTGTTATTTTATTTCTCCACCATTCAATAAGCTCTCAAGAGCTGTAATCTTACTTCCTTAAACTTTGCTCTTTAAAGATTGTATCATGAAGTTTTGTTTTCAAACTTTTTCATTTCGAGGAATTGATGTATTTAAAATTAATCTTGGTAAAACGTGCTCCGAATACATTATAAGTTGTACTCCAACTACTTTATAAATAAATTTTTGTCTTTTTTGTAACCCGGTTCTTTTATATGAAGGCGTAACGCTGAATTATCTTGACGTCAGACCTATCGTACACCAAACGAGAAGATTAAGGGTAAGCCGTAGTAGTAAACTTCTTCTTGATTTTATTTATTTTTGCAGTATAAACTCTTGGTTTCATTTTATTCACTCTTGCAGTAAAATCGTTCGTTTGTTATGGGTCTAAAAAATATGACATTAACATTTTCAGAATATCTTAAACTTGTTAATTGTATTTTATACGTGTATTTATGTTGTTTTTAAGACAATTACTAAAGTACTAATTAGCATATTGCATATATTGCTTTGGGCTGAAAAGTTTTTACATACATTTCATTTGAATCATGAGAAAAACAATTATAATCAAATTTCATAAAAAAAAATTAATCACTTTTGAATGCAAAAATAAAAACAACAAATCCACATATTCTCGATTGTCGGATCTTTGACTATGAAGGGTATATAAATAGTCTTCTCGTGATGCACAGAAACCGTATGGATTTACAAATTGAAGAAATTTGTATGGATTTAAAAGTTTAACAATTTTAATAAATTTTACCTAAATTAGTCTATAAGATACTTTGTTGGTTTTAAATAGCTTTGGCATTTTTGAAATTAAATTATCGACTTATAAATTGTGTAATAGACAATTAGGTTATTTAGTTCTTTATTACTTTAACTTCTTATAAAAAAATATAAATTTGTATTAATTTATTAATTATTTACATAAACATCTTGTCAAATACCTGCTCAATCAAGTTAAGAAGTTCCAGGTAGATAGAGCAAGGCAATTCAGGTTAAATTATAAGAACGTAAATATGATCCTGGTGATATGAAGAGAATATGTCTTGATAAACATTAATAAGAGGATTTTTGATCAAATTATATTTCAATCAAATAACATCTATGTTATATATAGCTAGTTTGATTATGAATTATCAGTCATATAATGAGTTTCTATGTATTGTTATTAACTTACTTTTACAACAGTTAATCCGATACTTAAAATATCACAGAATGTTGATTTAACAATTTAATTTTTAATTATTAAAAATAATAATTTCTTTACATGAAAAACAAACATTATAGTGACTTCTTCTGAGATTCTTACATTTATCCCATTTATAAATAATTATAGCAACCAATACAATACATAGCATAATTGAATATTTTAAAACTTAAGTGGATTTCAAGAGTACTACTATATATATATAGTAGTACTGATTATATAAATATATATATATATATAATCAGTACTACTCTGGGAACCCACTTCCTATATATTTATATATGGGACATAGTATATAGGAATATAGTCCCGTCGCTCTACCAACTGAGCTACCGTATCACTGTCCGCCTCGGTGAATTAAGCATTCTATTTGTGATCGTCTTTATCGGCCCAGTATATCATTAATGATGAACTAAACAATCGCTGCATTCATATAATTATATACTCAATGAATGAAAAAACATAAGTATAAAAAAATAATTAAATGAGCTTTGAAACATCGTCATCAGTACATACCGCATAAGATATTTAAAATTTTGCTTTTCTACGTAGCAAAAACAACAAAGCACACACCGCAAACGATAAAAATGATCTCGATTACACCTAGGATATACACCTTCAGATCAACCACATCAGAAACAACTTTAGCAAAGTTATGCTTTATTAACTTTACTTACAATGAACTAGTTCGAGATAAGCTAGCTAAGTTATAAGATAACGAGAACTATAAGATGTGATAACTAGCTTTGTTATATTACTCGGAAAAATATCCATGCATAAAATTATTAAAAAAAACTATTTTAATTTACTAATAATTAAACAAGATAAATTATTTAATTAATTTTAATTTAAAATAAGAATATCAAACCGAGGCGAGGATAGGTGGAAGATTTACGACATAGTTGACTTAGTTAACTTGGGATCGTAGTATAGATCTAAACCAAAGTTTTGTAGATACAAGCAAGTACGCCGAGAACTAAGATGAAAGATAATCAGCTTCGATGTGAACTCAAGTCGGGAAAGATACAGAAGCTACATGAGATAAAGTGAGCTTAGCGTGCGGTGTACCTCAATTTAAAGTTATATTTACGATTTAATTTATTTAACCGTTTTATTTATAATAATAATCCGAAATAAAATTTAGGTGTTAAACAGAATAAACGCTTTTAAATTTTTAGGCACTACTGAACTCTCGTATGAATTTGCAGATTTCTGTTATACTAAATTTATAATAAACAAACAAACAAACCAAGCAGACATATACACGTGGAACAAATAACAGCGTATTAAAAAAATATTATTTTCTCAGAAGGTCGAATAGTTTATGAATTAAGGTTTGTTATAGCTTTTAACATCTTAATAGGTATTTTATAATCGGATTATTTTAAAGTATATTTTTTAAGATTTTAGGTCTACATAGGCACATTACGTAAACATATTTTGAGGGTACAATTATTTTCCATATAATATTTATAATAACAAAAATTTTTTTGTGATTTACATATATATTTTTAAATATCCAGAAAAAATAATGCTATACAAACAATAAGCTTTCATAGTACTTTCTAAGACTACTCCACAGTGAAATAAAACTATTTTTACGGATTTAACTCGCATATAATTAATTAAATTTTAAATTAACATTTTAAATTTTACCCGATGTTTCGAATGCTTTGCAGCAATCGTGTTCACGGTAAGACGAAATGGAGGTGTCTATCAGTAAGTCAGTTAATTAGTCATCTACCTCCAACGATTTTTAAGTTTCCGGGCGTACAGTTCAGGATTCTCCCAAAACGCACTAACAGTATCTTGAGGTCTTACAGTGCGGTCACAGACATGGGATTTTATATTTTTCAAAAGTAGGGCCCAGGTGTTAAATAATCCCCAACCATCTTCTCTATTAAAATTAAGATGTTTTTTTCATTTCAATAACCTCACGAACCATTCTTGGAATGTAACGTTGTCCTTTGGCGAGGATTTTAGGTTTATCAAATCTTATACAATAATTGGGCTTGTCTATGGCATGTTCACAAACTGCTGACTTCGATGTACGCCTATGTTTGATATCCGAGATGTGTTCCCTAACTCTTTTATCGAAGCTTCTCTTTATTTGACCTATATATAACAAGCAACAATCGCAGTCAAGTTTATATACTCCAGCACATTGCAAAAGAATATTACATTTGATAGGACTCAAGAATTGGCTTACTTTCTTTTGAAGTTTGTAGATAGTTCTAATAGAAATCGTTTTTTTGAGATGTTGCCGATTCTGTCATTAAGTCCTTTCACATATGGTAGTAGAGCCTGGTGACGCTCAACTGTTGGTGGCTTGATATGGTTTCTGCGACACTGGCGAGGTACGCGCAGGTGTTTGTTTAACAAGGCATGCTTGATATGCTGCAGCTTATCATAGATGTGTTGTGCTCTCTGAAACAAAGATTGGCCAATGGTAGCTAACTGGCTAGGGTAGTGGTGTGATTTACCAATGAGGTACCTATATGTACTTATATGTATGGATTTCCTATAAACAGTGTTTCCTAATGTATTGTCAGGATTCTTGATGGTAAGAATATAAAAGAAAGCTAAAGTATTATTTTACTGCAATTCTACAGTAAATTGTATTTTATTTTTAATGGAATTAAGGTGTTCTAAAAAAGAAAGGCAAATGTTTGATTAATAGGTAGTATAGTGAAGGTGTCATCTAAGTATTAGGTGTGTAGGGTAGTGAAGGTGTCATCGTTTAAAGATCTTCGGTATAGCTGGTTCAGAGGACAGGGCCCTCGCCTAAAAGTACTCCATGTAGATATCGGCAACAACGGGAGAGACCGGGGAACCCATTGCCACTCCATCAACTTGTACAAAAAATTCATCCTTCTACATCATGTAACCAGATGTTGGGCAATGCTTCTGTAATTCTACAGGCAATTTTTTTTGTAAGTGTTATTGTTTGCATTGTGATATGTATTTATAATTGTTTGCAGTCATCATTCAAATACGAGCATAATGTCACAAACGTTCTCTTCCTGCAAGCCCTCAAATAACCTCAAATAACATATAAAGCTTCATAAAAAGCCACAATAAAAAAATTAAAAACAAACTAAATAAGTGGTAAATAAAAAAATAAATGTTAAATGAAAAAAAAATACAATTTGAGAGTGAGAAAATTTTGAAAATATATCTGTAAGGAGCTTTTGTAATGTTGGTAAGTAATTAATTCCTGAGTTTTATCACCGGTGTTGCAAATGAATAAAATTACTAAAACATTAACAAAAATATATAATTATTTTTAATTAAATTAAAAAATCCTTCTCTTTTTTTTAGCTGTATGATACATTTATTTATTTATTTATTTAAGTCTTTATTGAGCCAAATAAAGGTACAAAAGGCGGACTTAATGCTAAGGGCATTCTCTACCAGTCAACGTGAGAATCCAGTAAAAGATAACAGGCGATATACTAGTTTAGGTTACTTAAATAATTAAAACAAAATAATAAAAAAAAACATTGGAACAAATAAGTGAAACTAAGAAGGTGCACAACAAATACAATGTACTATTTAGTTTACAATGTTGTTTAAAAAGAAAATAAACTCAAACATATATATATATATATATATATATATATATATATATATATATATACCAATAATATACATAAATAAATAAAGATATAGAAATAATAAATATAATACACAATATATACACATAGATATAAACACACACACTCACACATATATATATAAAATAGATAAGTACATAAATGTAATATATGTAAATACACAAATATGTTTTATAATAATAAGTACAATATTATACAGAATATATGTAAGTGTCTATATAATAAAACATAATATATGATTCCTAATAACAATTCTGCAAAATTTCAGAGAGAAATTTAAATACTGATTTTTTAAAACCTACCCTGTTGGGTGAGCGCCTTATGGATTCGGGTAGGCCGTTCCAGAATTTAGTAGAGTGAACAGTGAAAGAACTGGAGATAAAACCGGAACGGTGTGAAGGAATTAAAAGTTTGAAATTAGAAAAAAAGGGCAGGTGGAAGTCGTGAGAATTACCCAGTAATTGAAATTTACATTTCAAGTACTGGGGTGAAAGTGGATCATTAAGAATAGAGAATAATTGACATAGATATCTGGAAGATCTTCGCTCTCTTATAGAAAGCCAGTTTAACTTTGAGCGGTAAGGAGATATGTGATCATATTTACGAAGAGAGAAAATAAAGCGAATGCAGCTATTGAGAAGACGATCCAATTTATTTAGGTTGCTTACGGAAATGTTAGAGCAGCATACATCAGCATAGTCGATGAGAGGTAGGATTAAGGATTGCACTAACAGAGTTTTTGTCCGAATAGGTAGAAAGTTTTTGTGACGGTAACCGGTTACTTTGCGGCATATTTCGCTGACATGGAAATCCCAACTTAAGGTTGTGTCAATGTGGAGGCCGAGATTTTTGACCATAGAGGAAAAAGGAATATCAATGTTGTCATAAGACAGTGACATTAAATGGATTGATTCCAATGTAAGTAGCTATCGCTGACTACCTACTATTATTGCCTGACATTTCTTAGGGTTTACGTTAATACCATACTTTGTGCTCCAGTCGTGTATTCATTTCAAGTCCTGGTTTAAAGACGCGATTGCAGTATTTAGGTTGTCCGGTATAACATGAGTGTAAATTTGTAAGTCGTCTGCATACAGATGGTAAGGGGAGATTAAATCTTTAGTAATGAAATTGATAAATAACGAAAATAGAAGAGGGGAAAGAATACCGCCTTGTGGTACACCAGCACTCAGGCCACACCATTCTGACTAAGTATTGTCGATGTGTACCGCTTGCTGGCGACCACGAAGATATGTTGAAAACCAATTTAGTTCTTTGGAAGAAATATTTAGGTGTGAAAGGAGAGCAATAAGAATGTCATGGTCAATCACGTTGAACGCGTTGGAGAAATCGATGAAGACTAACACGGTTAACTGACCATCCTCCAATCTTCCACCACCTTAAGTAGGGTAGTGCTTGTGCTATGACCAGGACGAAATCCTGACTGAAACTCGGAGAGAAGATTGTTGCTATGAACAAAAGATGAAAATTGTTTATACACTATTGTTTCCAGGACTTTAGAGAGGTAGAGTAAAATAGAGATAGGTCGTAATTCATTGAGACTGGTAGGGTTATTTGTTTTGGGAATAGGAATTATGTGCGTTTTACGCCATACTAAAGGAAATATACCGGAGGAAAGCGAGGTGTTAATAATAAAGGTTAATATTGGAAGAAGAACGTCAATCATGTGTCGAGTAATTTCATCCTCGCCAATAGCATTCGAAAGTACTGCTTTTTTTACTTCTTCCTCAGAGACTAAAGAAAATGTGAAGGCTGAAAAGAGTAGCCTTGGCATGGAAGATATGGAAGATATAGTGAGATGCTTTGTGTTAATATCGATTGAGGAGACAGTAGTAAAATGATGGTTCAATACGTTAGTGGAAAATTTGTTTAAATTTTGTTTGTTTCTAGAACTTATAAAACCAAAGTTGCTAAGAAACTTCCATATTAGTGCTGACTAAGAATCAGAAACATTAGTGTGAATGTATTGGCGTTTAGCAAGTCTTACCATGTGGTTGCACCGATTTCTCAACTTTTTATAATGTATCCAGTTATTCTCGCAACGAAAATGCTTGAACTTACGGAAAGCACAATCCCGTTTTTTCATAGCAACTTTCATCCGTTCCGTTATCCAGGGAGAAGGGGAATGGCGCAGTTTGACAGCTCTCACTGGTACATGCTTGTTATAAATGTTTAACACGTTTTTTGTTAAAGTATTCCAGCATAATATCTAAATTTGTACATGTTAGTGTCTTCATATACATATTTATATTCTGATTTAAAAAAAATAATAATATTTAAAATAAAAAATATATGTAATGTAATATAATTTTTTCCTTTTATTATTTAGGAAAAAATATATCATATCATATCATATATCGTTACATATCTGATATCGTTTCTGTTCGAAAAGACAAAACGTCTATCTTTATTTTCTAGGGGACCTACAGGAAGGCACAAAAGGACCCGTAGAACCTGATAACAAAATGTTGATGACAACACACACATAAACAACACGCTTGAATGAAATGATAAAGTTAATTTCTCAAACGTGTAAGTCTTTTAAATAAATGTATGTTAAAAAATTAGTTCACTTTTTTAATAATTACGTTTATTAAGACTCATAGACAGATTTAATTTAATCAATACATTGCAAATAGTATCTCATATATTTAGCATTGACTAGACATACTAAGGAGTAGGAACATCCTAAAATAGCCTGTAATAATTTTTATTTGAATAATAGTTTTTGTTTTGATAATTATATTTTGAATTAAATACTTTTTTCACTTAAGTAGTAATTAATAAAACTTTAAGAAAATGGTATATATTGTTTTAAACTTCCACGATTTATATTCACGATTTTATACTGTAAGCGAGACTTAATCGCGTACTATTTTAATCTAAGTATTTACCTTGACTCTCGACGTTTCGACCGTAATGCAACGCCCGTGGTCACGAGTCTACTTCGATTAAAATAGTACGCGATTAGTTCCCGTTTACAGTATTAAAACATGGTATATATTATCTACTCACTAACTCTACATTAACAATCAATATTTTTTTTAGAATTTCGTTTAATGTTATTTAGGTTGTTGAATTATTAATCTGGTTTATTTTCGCATGTAAAGTCGCGATTACAAGGTAATATTATTTATTTTTCAAACAAGAAACAGACAATGATTCTAAATACACTTAAAACAAAATCAAATAAGGCTTATAATTTAGATAAAGAAATTGTATATATTTTTTTGGTTCCACTCATTTCTAAAGAATAACTGTTCTTATTTATTTGTAATAGCGTGACAATAAAGGACCGACGAAATAAAAATAAAACTCCCAATACTAATAATAATATACCTACTTGGTTTCTTGGAGAATCATTTGACATAAATTGCTTGTCGAATGCTTTTATTATTATTAAGGTGTACTTTGATTGTATAATTTTAACAATATATGGAATAACGTATAAAGGATTCCTTGTGTCTTTTTATTTTTAATATGTTATATTAGTATATGCAATTAACTCATAACTTTACTACATTAATATCGTTGAGCATGTCATTCTTCTAAT
The DNA here is from genome assembly GCA_959347405.1 of Napeogenes sylphis. Taxonomy (NCBI): domain Eukaryota; kingdom Metazoa; phylum Arthropoda; class Insecta; order Lepidoptera; family Nymphalidae; genus Napeogenes; species Napeogenes sylphis. The sequence goes on along the minus strand of OY365788.1, from coordinate 18,127,849 downwards.
ATGCACTTTTCTATTATTCATGATATATATATATATATATATATATATATTATCATGTTATATATATTATGTTTGTGATAATTAGTGTCTTATTAATAATGTCTATAAACAAAAATGATTTCCTTAGTTTATCTCATTCTCTACTGTATTACTACTCTACTCTATAAATACTCGACTCTATTACTACTCTACTCTATTACCGTCTACGTTACATAGTTTATTTTTTTTTCTGGTAATTTATTATATGGAATATATAAACAACATCTAGATGTCTTAATAAAAATCTAGGATTTTAATAAAATTGTAAGTATATAAAATAACAACAGGAGATTCATGTTTTACAATTTTCGATACTGCGGTTGAAAGATAGGATGAATAAATGGACATTTTAATTATTTTTGCCAATTTGACGAACACAATTGCTTTGTAAATAAAATGGTTTGGTTAGACTATTATTTAAATATATTTTATAAACAATCCTTAGATTATTTAATAAGTATGTGTAAATATTTTTTTCATATATTTTGAAAATATGCAAGAAGCTCATTATTGATAAGGTTTTGATCTCGTTTTTCGTTGTTAAATTCTAAACTATATTATTTTTACCAAACAGGATTTGAGGGGTATAAATATAATTCAAATTATAAGATATCGATCGATAAACTTGTACTGCTAGAGATATAAAATAATTATATATTTTTTAAGAATACAGTGATCATTGAATGAAAAACAGTGAATGACCACCGTCCCGATAAAGCCGATCACATATAGAATGCTTAAATCACCGGACAGCGATACGGTAGCTCAGATGGTAGAGCGACGGGACGGTTTCCCAGTAGTCGCGGGTTCGAATCCCTGCCTGTATCGGTTTATTTTTCATTCGATATTTGTATAAATTTAGCTTTATTTATGTTATAGATTTACATCCAATTTTTATTTAACGTAAAAATTGGACTTGTTATTTTGTATTTTTTTAATATTTGATTCGATATTGTATTTTAAACTCTCCAGAAAAAATACTGTTATTACGTTTAAAACTAGCGTAATATATAGATTACACAGAAGATCATAGTATATAAAGTCATTGTGGCCTCCATTATTCGTCAGTCTTTCTTTATTTCTCGATTAACGCTGCCATCCTGTAGACAAAAAAAAACAATGAAAACATGAAATATGATTGTTTTCTTAGCACGGACAGGTAAAAAACAATGTAATCGTAATTTAATGACTTCGGGGTAAATCTGCATTCATCTTCAAATAAACACACACACACACTCACACATATATATATAAAATAGATAAGTACATAAATGTAATATATGTAAATACACAAATATGTTTTTTAATAATAAGTACAATATTATACACAATATATGTAAGTGTCTATCTAATAAAACATAATATATGATTCCTAATAACAATTCGCAAAATTTCAGAGAGAAATTTAAATACTGATTTTTTAAAACCTACCCTGTTGGGTGAGCGCCTTATGGATTCGGGTAGGCCGTTCCAGAATTTAGTAGAGTGAACAGTGAAAGAACTGGAGATAAAACCGGAACGGTGTGAAGGAATTAAAAGTTTGAAATTAGAAAAAAAGGGCAGGTGGAAGTCGTGAGAATTACCCAGTAATTGAAATTTACATTTCAAGTACTGGGATGAAAGTGGATCATTAAGAATAGAGAATAATTGACATAGATATCTGGAAGATCTTCGCTCTCTTATAGAAAGCCAGTTTAACTTTGAGCGGTAAGGAGATATGTGATCATATTTACGAAGAGAGAAAATAAAGCGAATGCAGCTATTGAGAAGACGATCCAATTTATTTAGGTTGCTTACGGAAATGTTAGAGCAGCATACATCAGCATAGTCGATGAGAGGTAGGATTAAGGATTGCACTAACAGAGTTTTTGTCCGAATAGGTAGAAAGTTTTTGTGACGGTAACCGGTTACTTTGCGGCATATTTCGCTGACATGGAAATCCCAACTTAAGGTTGTGTCAATGTGGAGGCCGAGATTTTTGACCATAGAGGAAAAAGGAATATCAATGTTGTCATAAGACAGTGACATTAAATGGATTGATTCCAATGTAAGTAGCTATCGCTGACTACCTACTATTATTGCCTGACATTTCTTAGGGTTTACGTTAATACCATACTTTGTGCTCCAGTCGTGTATTCATTTCAAGTCCTGGTTTAAAGACGCGATTGCAGTATTTAGGTTGTCCGGTATAACATGAGTGTAAATTTGTAAGTCGTCTGCATACAGATGGTAAGGGGAGATTAAATCTTTAGTAATGAAATTGATAAATAACGAAAATAGAAGAGGGGAAAGAATACCGCCTTGTGGTACACCAGCACTCAGGCCACACCATTCTGACTAAGTATTGTCGATGTGTACCGCTTGCTGGCGACCACGAAGATATGTTGAAAACCAATTTAGTTCTTTGGAAGAAATATTTAGGTGTGAAAGGAGAGCAATAAGAATGTCATGGTCAATCACGTTGAACGCGTTGGAGAAATCGATGAAGACTAACACGGTTAACTGACCATCCTCCAATCTTCCACCACCTTAAGTAGGGTAGTGCTTGTGCTATGACCAGGACGAAATCCTGACTGAAACTCGGAGAGAAGATTGTTGCTATGAACAAAAGATGAAAATTGTTTATACACTATTGTTTCCAGGACTTTAGAGAGGTAGAGTAAAATAGAGATAGGTCGTAATTCATTGAGACTGGTAGGGTTATTTGTTTTGGGAATAGGAATTATGTGCGCTTTACGCCATACTAAAGGAAATATACCGGAGGAAAGCGAGGTGTTAATAATAAAGGTTAATATTGGAAGAAGAACGTCAATCATGTGTCGAGTAATTTCATCCTCGCCAATAGCATTCGAAAGTACTGCTTTTTTTACTTCTTCCTCAGAGACTAAAGAAAATGTGAAGGCTGAAAAGAGTAGCCTTGGCATGGAAGATATGGAAGATATAGTGAGATGCTTTGTGTTAATATCGATTGAGGAGACAGTAGTAAAATGATGGTTCAATACGTTAGTGGAAAATTTGTTTAAATTTTGTTTGTTTCTAGAACTTATAAAACCAAAGTTGCTAAGAAACTTCCATATTAGTGCTGACTAAGAATCAGAAACATTAGTGTGAATGTATTGGCGTTTAGCAAGTCTTACCATGTGGTTGCACCGATTTCTCAACTTTTTATAATGTATCCAGTTATCCTCGCAACGAAAATGCTTGAACTTACGGAAAGCACAATCCCGTTTTTTCATAGCAACTTTCATCCGTTCCGTTATCCAGGGAGAAGGGGAATGGCGCAGTTTGACAGCTCTCACTGGTACATGCTTGTTATAAATGTTTAACACGTTTTTTGTTAAAGTATTCCAGCATAATATCTAAATTTGTACATGTTAGTGTCTTCATATACATATTTATATTCTGATTTAAAAAAAATAATAATATTTAAAATAAAAAATATATGTAATGTAATATAATTTTTTCCTTTTATTATTTAGGAAAAAATATATCATATCATGTCATATATCGTTACATATCTGATATCGTTTCTGTTCGAAAAGACAAAACGTCTATCTTTATTTTCTAGGGGACCTACAGGAAGGCACAAAAGGACCCGTAGAACCTGATAACAAAATGTTGATGACAACACACACATAAACAACACGCTTGAATGAAATGATAAATTTAATTTCTCAAACGTGTAAGTCTTTCAAATAAATGTATGTTAAAAAATTAGTTCACTTTTTTAATAATTACGTTTATTAAGACTCATAGACAGATTTAATTTAATCAATACATTGCAAATAGTATCTCATATATTTAGCATTGACTAGACATACTAAGGAGTAGGAACATCCTAAAATAGCCTGTAATAATTTTTATTTGAATAATAGTTTTTGTTTTGATAATTATATTTTGAATTAAATACTTTTTTCACTTAAGTAGTAATTAATAAAACTTTAAGAAAATGGTATATATTGTTTTAAACTTCCACGATTTATATTCACGATTTTATACTGTAAGCGAGAATTAACCGCGTACTATTTTAATCTAAGTATTTACCTTGACTCTCGACGTTTCGACCGTAATGCAACGCCCGTGGTCACGAGTCTACTTCGATTAAAATAGTACGCGATTAGTTCCCGTTTACAGTATTAAAACATGGTATATATTATCTACTCACTAACTCTACATTAACAATCAATTTTTTTTTTAGAATTTCGTTGAATGTTATTTAGGTTGTTGAATTATTAATCTGGTTTATTTTCGCATGTAAAGTCGCGATTACAAGGTAATATTATTTATTTTTCAAACAAGAAACAGACAATGATTCTAAATACACTTAAAACAAAATCAAATAAGGCTTATAATTTAGATAAAGAAATTGTATATATTTTTTTGGTTCCACTCATTTCTAAAGAATAACTGTTCTTATTTATTTGTAATAGCGTGACAATAAAGGACCGACGAAATAAAAATAAAACTCCCAATACTAATAATAATATACCTACTTGGTTTCTTGGAGAATCATTTGACATAAATTGCTTGTCGAATGCTTTTATTATTATTAAGGTGTACTTTGATTGTATAATTTTAACAATATATGGAATAACGTATAAAGGATTCCTTGTGTCTTTTTATTTTTAATATGTTATATTAGTATATGCAATTAACTCATAACTTTACTACATTAATATCGTTGAGCATGTCATTCTTCTAATATGCACTTTTCTATTATTCATGATATATATATATATATATATTATCATGTTATATATATTATGTTTGTGATAATTAGTGTCTTATTAATAATGTCTATAAACAAAAATGATTTCCTTAGTTTATCTCATTCTCTACTGTATTACTACTCTACTCTATAAATACTCGACTCTATTACTACTCTACTCTATTACCGTCTACGTTACATAGTTTATTTTTTTTTCTGGTAATTTATTATATGGAATATATAAACAACATCTAGATGTCTTAATAAAAATCTAGGATTTTAATAAAATTGTAAGTATATAAAATAACAACAGGAGATTCATGTTTTACAATTTTCGATACTGCGGTTGAAAGATAGGATGAATAAATGGACATTTTAATTATTTTTGCCAATTTGACGAACACAATTGCTTTGTAAATAAAATGGTTTGGTTAGACTATTATTTAAATATATTTTATAAACAATCCTTAGATTATTTAATAAGTATGTGTAAATATTTTTTTCATATATTTTGAAAATATGCAAGAAGCTCATTATTGATAAGGTTTTATCTCGTTTTTCGTTGTTAAATTCTAAACTATATTATTTTTACCAAACAGGATTTGAGGGGTATAAATATAATTCAAATTATAAGATATCGATCGATAAACTTGTACTGCTAGAGATATAAAATAATTATATATTTTTTAAGAATACAGTGATCATTGAATGAAAAACAGTGAATGACCACCGTCCCGATAAAGCCGATCACATATAGAATGCTTAAATCACCGGACAGCGATACGGTAGCTCAGATGGTAGAGCGACGGGACGGTTTCCCAGTAGTCGCGGGTTCGAATCCCTGCCTGTATCGGTTTATTTTTCATTCGATATTTGTATAAATTTAGCTTTATTTATGTTATAGATTTACATCCAATTTTTATTTAACGTAAAAATTGGACTTGTTATTTTGTATTTTTTTAATATTTGATTCGATATTGTATTTTAAACTCTCCAGAAAAAATACTGTTATTACGTTTAAAACTAGCGTAATATATAGATTACACAGAAGATCATAGTATATAAAGTCATTGTGGCCTCCATTATTCGTCAGTCTTTCTTTATTTCTCGATTAACGCTGCCATCCTGTAGACAAAAAAAAACAATGAAAACATGAAATATGATTGTTTTCTTAGCACGGACAGGTAAAAAACAATGTAATCGTAATTTAATGACTTCGGGGTAAATCTGCATTCATCTTCAAATAAACACACACACACACTCACACATATATATATAAAATAGATAAGTACATAAATGTAATATATGTAAATACACAAATATGTTTTTTAATAATAAGTACAATATTATACACAATATATGTAAGTGTCTATCTAATAAAACATAATATATGATTCCTAATAACAATTCGCAAAATTTCAGAGAGAAATTTAAATACTGATTTTTTAAAACCTACCCTGTTGGGTGAGCGCCTTATGGATTCGGGTAGGCCGTTCCAGAATTTAGTAGAGTGAACAGTGAAAGAACTGGAGATAAAACCGGAACGGTGTGAAGGAATTAAAAGTTTGAAATTAGAAAAAAAGGGCAGGTGGAAGTCGTGAGAATTACCCAGTAATTGAAATTTACATTTCAAGTACTGGGGTGAAAGTGGATCATTAAGAATAGAGAATAATTGACATAGATATCTGGAAGATCTTCGCTCTCTTATAGAAAGCCAGTTTAACTTTGAGCGGTAAGGAGATATGTGATCATATTTACGAAGAGAGAAAATAAAGCGAATTAAGTTAAGAATAGCAATTTAGTTCTTTGGAAGAAATATTTAGGTGTGAAAGGAGAGCAATAAGAATGTCATGGTCAATCACGTTGAACGCGTTGGAGAAATCGATGAAGACTAACACGGTTAACTGACCATCCTCCAATCTTCCACCACCTTAAGTAGGGTAGTGCTTGTGCTATGACCAGGACGAAATCCTGACTGAAACTCGGAGAGAAGATTGTTGCTATGAACAAAAGATGAAAATTGTTTATACACTATTGTTTCCAGGACTTTAGAGAGGTAGAGTAAAATAGAGATAGGTCGTAATTCATTGAGACTGGTAGGGTTATTTGTTTTGGGAATAGGAATTATGTGCGCTTTACGCCATACTAAAGGAAATATACCGGAGGAAAGCGAGGTGTTAATAATAAAGGTTAATATTGGAAGAAGAACGTCAATCATGTGTCGAGTAATTTCATCCTCGCCAATAGCATTCGAAAGTACTGCTTTTTTTACTTCTTCCTCAGAGACTAAAGAAAATGTGAAGGCTGAAAAGAGTAGCCTTGGCATGGAAGATATGGAAGATATAGTGAGATGCTTTGTGTTAATATCGATTGAGGAGACAGTAGTAAAATGATGGTTCAATACGTTAGTGGAAAATTTGTTTAAATTTTGTTTGTTTCTAGAACTTATAAAACCAAAGTTGCTAAGAAACTTCCATATTAGTGCTGACTAAGAATCAGAAACATTAGTGTGAATGTATTGGCGTTTAGCAAGTCTTACCATGTGGTTGCACCGATTTCTCAACTTTTTATAATGTATCCAGTTATCCTCGCAACGAAAATGCTTGAACTTACGGAAAGCACAATCCCGTTTTTTCATAGCAACTTTCATCCGTTCCGTTATCCAGGGAGAAGGGGAATGGCGCAGTTTGACAGCTCTCACTGGTACATGCTTGTTATAAATGTTTAACACGTTTTTTGTTAAAGTATTCCAGCATAATATCTAAATTTGTACATGTTAGTGTCTTCATATACATATTTATATTCTGATTTAAAAAAAATAATAATATTTAAAATAAAAAATATATGTAATGTAATATAATTTTTTCCTTTTATTATTTAGGAAAAAATATATCATATCATGTCATATATCGTTACATATCTGATATCGTTTCTGTTCGAAAAGACAAAACGTCTATCTTTATTTTCTAGGGGACCTACAGGAAGGCACAAAAGGACCCGTAGAACCTGATAACAAAATGTTGATGACAACACACACATAAACAACACGCTTGAATGAAATGATAAATTTAATTTCTAAAAAAAAAAAAAAAAAAAAAAAAAAGTAAGTCTTTTAAATAAATGTATGTTAAAAAATTAGTTCACTTTTTTAATAATTACGTTTATTAAGACTCATAGACAGATTTAATTTAATCAATACATTGCAAATAGTATCTCATATATTTAGCATTGACTAGACATACTAAGGAGTAGGAACATCCTAAAATAGCCTGTAATAATTTTTATTTGAATAATAGTTTTTGCTTTGATAATTATATTTTGAATTAAATACTTTTTTCACTTAAGTAGTAATTAATAAAACTTTAAGAAAATGGTATATATTGTTTTAAACTTCCACGATTTATATTCACGATTTTATACTGTAAGCGAGACTTAACCGCGTACTATTTTAATCTAAGTATTTACCTTGACTCTCGACGTTTCGACCGTAATGCAACGCCCGTGGTCACGAGTCTACTTCGATTAAAATAGTACGCGATTAGTTCCCGTTTACAGTATTAAAACATGGTATATATTATCTACTCACTAACTCTACATTAACAATCAATATTTTTTTTAGAATTTCGTTGAATGTTATTTAGGTTGTTGAATTATTAATCTGGTTTATTTTCGCATGTAAAGTCGCGATTACAAGGTAATATTATTTATTTTTCAAACAAGAAACAGACAATGATTCTAAATACACTTAAAACAAAATCAAATAAGGCTTATAATTTAGATAAAGAAATTGTATATATTTTTTTGGTTCCACTCATTTCTAAAGAATAACTGTTCTTATTTATTTGTAATAGCGTGACAATAAAGGACCGACGAAATAAAAATAATACTGCCAATACTAATAATAATATACCTATTTGGTTTCTTGGAGAATCATTTGACATAAATTGCTTGTCGAATGCTTTTATTATTATTAAGGTGTACTTTGATTGTATAATTTTAACAATATATGGAATAACGTATAAAGAATTCCTTGTGTCTTTTTATTTTTAATATGTTATATTAGTATATGCAATTAACTCATAACTTTACTACATTAATATCGTTGAGCATGTCATTCTTCTAATATGCACTTTTCTATTATTCATGATATATATATATATATATATATATATATATATATATATATATATATATATATATATATATATATATATATATATATTATCATGTTATATATATTATGTTTGTGATAATTAGTGTCTTATCAATAATGTCTATAAACAAAAATGATTTCCTTAGTTTATCTCATTCTCTACTGTATTACTACTCTACTCTATAAATACTCGACTCTATTACTACTCTACTCTATTACCGTCTACGTTACATAGTTTATTTTTTTTTCTGGTAATTTATTATATGGAATATATAAACAACATCTAGATGTCTTAATAAAAATCTAGGATTTTAATAAAATTGTAAGTATATAAAATAACAACAGGAGATTCATGTTTTACAATTTTCGATACTGCGGTTGAAAGATAGGATGAATAAATGGACATTTTAATTATTTTTGCCAATTTGACGAACACAATTGCTTTGTAAATAAAATGGTTTGGTTAGACTATTATTTAAATATATTTTATAAACAATCCTTAGATTATTTAATAAGTATGTGTAAATATTTTTTTCATATATTTTGAAAATATGCAAGAAGCTCATTATTGATAAGGTTTTATCTCGTTTTTCGTTGTTAAATTCTAAACTATATTATTTTTACCAAACAGGATTTGAGGGGTATAAATATAATTCAAATTATAAGATATCGATCGATAAACTTGTACTGCTAGAGATATAAAATAATTATATATTTTTTAAGAATACAGTGATCATTGAATGAAAAACAGTGAATGACCACCGTCCCGATAAAGCCGATCACATATAGAATGCTTAAATCACCGGACAGCGATACGGTAGCTCAGATGGTAGAGCGACGGGACGGTTTCCCAGTAGTCGCGGGTTCGAATCCCTGCCTGTATCGGTTTATTTTTCATTCGATATTTGTATAAATTTAGCTTTATTTATGTTATAGATTTACATCCAATTTTTATTTAACGTAAAAATTGGACTTGTTATTTTGTATTTTTTTAATATTTGATTCGATATTGTATTTTAAACTCTCCAGAAAAAATACTGTTATTACGTTTAAAACTAGCGTAATATATAGATTACACAGAAGATCATAGTATATAAAGTCATTGTGGCCTCCATTATTCGTCAGTCTTTCTTTATTTTTCTAGTGTAGACAAAAAAAAACAATGAAAACATGAAATATGATTGTTTTCTTAGCACGGACAGGTAAAAAACAATGTAATCGTAATTTAATGACTTCGGGGTAAATCTGCATTCATCTTCAAAATAGCTACAACTTTGACATGGAAAAAAAATAAACTCAATAGCGGGTAACAAGTCTACTTACAAAACCTACGTAGGTAGGTAATGGTAGAATATAATGCTGAGTGAATGTGTCCTTGCATTTATCCTCAAAATAGTTTCTTAAAAAGTCTTACATTGTTATTTTTTATGGTGTAACTGTATTAAATAATAATAATAATAATAATAATAATAATAATAATAATAATAATAATAATAATAATAATAATAATAATAATCATAATAAATATTCTTTATTGTACAACCAGAAAAAACAATAACAAAAAAATAAAAATCAAACAGAAAAAATGTACAAATTTGGCGGCCTTATCGCTAAAGAGCAATCTCTTCCAGGCAACCAATTAATTAGAGGAATAAAGATACATGAGACGTAGTGTGGGTGTTGCTTAAATAGTAAAAATATAAAAACAATAAGAAAGCATTACATACACAAATTTATGTAAATTTGTGTATGTAATGCTTTCTTATATATGTATATATGTATACACACATACACGAATATACATACAAACAAATATATACATACATACACACTCACAAATAAAATATACATACTTATGCAAATAAACAAATAACAATACAGACGACAAACACGCTATAAATTTAAAAAGTGAACTTTAAGGCAAAGCTTAAACGAATCGCATGACTGTGCACGTTTAATGTTAAGTGGAAGATCAATCCACAGTCTTATGGTCTGCACAGTGAAGGAATCGGAGTAAAAAAAAGATGAATGGGAAGGAACTTTAAGGATAAGGTTTTGATTGGAACGGAGAGATCGGTTGTGTGAGCTACTCAAAAACTCAAAACTTTCTTTTAAGTAGGACGGAGTGGAAGAATTGAACATTAGATAGTATAGAAGGCTAAGCATATAAATATTAATAATAATGTATTATTATTAATATTATTTATATATTATATTTTAGGTATATTATATATATTTAACTCAATATTATTTGTTATGTCATTTATGAGTAATAGTATTGGAAAACTAAAAGTGTACTCTATAATAAGTAGTACTAAGAATAGTAAATAAATATATGTAAATAAAGAAAATATCCAAATAAAGTAAATTTGAGCTAGTATGTAAAATGTTTTATAACAAAATGTTTCTAATATATTTTATGTATGAAGAAAACACTGAAACGGCTTTATCTCTATGTCTCTTATATATCTCTTTATCTTTCTCTCTATCCACGTCTAAAGAGATCCCCTTTACACGTAGAAAAGAGGGAAAAGGGGTGGATGACAACTAATTGTTAAGGTTACCCACACTCCTTTCTCATAGAGCGCTGCTGTATGTGACGGCGATACTTGCGGAAAATAAAGGAACAGAACAGCGAAACAGCAACTTTGCACTCTAATTCTGCAATAACAATAATGCTGTTTACTGTCACAACTACCAAGATCTAGAATTTCAATTAGCATTCTTAGTCTAATATCGAGGGTTAATATAAATTCAATTACCTTCAATGTTTAAGGTCCCTTATAAGTTTGTGAAGGGCATCGGAGAACTTGTAGTGCAACATTTGTTCTACGACTTTTTAAAAATTTTGATAAACAACACAATAAACACAAAACAAAAATTTGCTCCCTCTTTTACTTATTATCCTGTACTTTGTAAGAAGTGCTTAAAAGGTCAACGCCCAGACGCCATACCTACGCTCAGAGTTAATTTCAGTTCAGAGGCAACATGTAAACTTTGTAAGAGAAAAATTATTTATTGTATTATAATAATATAATAATAATAATAGTTTTGTATTGGTATTATAATAATATAATAATACCAATTTTGGTAAATTTGGTATTATTATATTATTTTTCAAAAAGTTTATTATATTTGTTACAAGAGCTACATTCTAACATACCAAAAGTACATAACCTGACAGATTAATTGACCCTGAAAAATCAATTCTGACCAAGTTTTTGTTACCAAACTAGCTAAATATTTTCTTTTTAAGAATTTTCTTTTTAATATTTTCAAAAATCTTTAAGGCAATGTTTGTCGACAAGTGCTTACATCATGATTTTTTCACATAAATTGTAGTTACTGTTTATTTATTTTATTTCAAAAAGTATTGCAATTTATTTTTTAGGAACATAATCCTAAAGGTGAATATATCCAAAAGGCTATTTTAGAGAAGGCATTTTACATTTGAAGCAATTCATAAATATAAACTAGTTCCTCGCTAACATTGAATGTTTGACTCAAGGAAAGCTGATTCACCGGTCAAGTAATTCCCTTTTCCGATGCATCTTCTTTCACATATATATTTACTCTAAACGCAAGCTCGTGTAAACTTCTGATATGTGCAATTTGACTTCGACTGCGTCAATTTACATTTCTTTGAATGTGCTTATTTCATTGACCTTCTCGTTTTCCTGCCTTCAATTCTACTCACGCTACAAATAAATTTTCCATTTACAATAAAGCTTTATTCAGCTCAAAGTAGCACGAATAAGTTAAAGTGACTTAGCTTTTATAAGTTCTGAAATAAATTTCATGATAAAGAATCAAAGTAACATTTTTAGGTTCAGTTTTAATATTCCATATTACAAATAACTGGATATAATTTGGTTGTTTTTATACTTATTAAAAATACGATGAGATATTGAAAGTACTATAACTTAATTAGAAATTATTATTTATGTATTAGACATACCACTCGGATTGTTGTACATAGGTAAATATGCACGCAAATCAATATTGAATGAATATATTATTATGTAAATGACTAAAATGTTTCAAATGCAAATGTAATATTTTACTTTAATTCAATGTATAATTATTTATTATATTGTTGTATAATAAAACGCAAAAATTTGTATTTCAGATTGTTATTTTTATTTTTAATTATTTGTAATCACAAAGCTGTTATTTATTAATAAAACTCCAATATTTCCTATTTGTCTGGTTTGAAAATATTTAATTTGTTGCTTTATTATTCATATGATAGTGTAAACATTCAAAGTAAAATCAGAATTGATATAATTATTCTGACTATAATTACATTGGTTCTATAAATAAACAAAACTTTATTTCATTTGTATTTTATTTGTAAAGTCAATAAATACAAATAATATGTTCACGAATAATTTAAGGATCAATGTTTATTTTTGATGAAATAATTGTAATTTCTATTATAAATTAAATGGTAATTTAATGGTATAATAATTAATCGAATTCAGATATTTATGGTTATTTTTATATGAAATGAGAATTTCCTTAAAGTTACTAATTGTTAGTAAGTTAACGTACCAGCTCGATAAATTTAATTGGTGTAAAATATAATAACATTCAGGTAAATGTGGAATATATCATCTGTATCATAAAAAACAATATAACACTAATGGTCATTAGTTCAAAAATTTTCAAACAGTTCATGCCCATCAAATATAAAAAGTTTAAAAATTATTTAGTGTTAAGAAGACAAGTGATCTATAAGGTAGAATCCGTTCACGTATTTTATGCCACTAATAAACGTTGTTGCAGACTTAGCGTTAATATTCTATTACCGTATAGATTGCGGTTTATGTTTAAATTGACTGAATTAGTAAACTAACCCAGACTTTATTAAGATCTTTAAATAAAATATCCTTAATCATCTTTCGAACGTTACGAAAATGTTGTCTAATTAATTACGAACTGTGGTAAATCTATTTCTAAGACATAAGACAACTTCCTTAGAATTATATAGTAACACAGAGTTTTTCTAGCCAAAATATTGATTTAATACAGCAACAATAATTACAGAAATTAATTAAAGTTGACATATTTTAATGTTCAGATATACGTATACTCGTAAATATTTTAAGTAATTTTGTAGTAAATTACTCCTCTCTGTTACGAATTTTCGGGTTATTGCTTTAATGTAAGGAGTCTGAAACCTTTTAACAAATAAATATTTTCAAAAGGTACTTATATTACAAGGTAATATTTTTCATAATGACGGCAAAAGTCGATAATTTTTAATATTATTTGGTTACTACTTTTAAGGGTCAGCTAATTACAGATTTCTTAAAAGATTAAGAAAAAAATCTTTATAGAAGCAATTTTTTCTTACAATATTTAAGTAGCATTTTGGGGATTTCGTCCCATACAAAAGTATAATTCAAATTAAGCTTTAGTATTGTCTTTTCCATATGTTACTTTTCATATATTCTATCAGTGTTCAATAACCAGTTTAAATATTAAAAGTAAATAAATAGATATGTATTTTTTTCTCAACTCGCACCTATGAAAATAAAAGATATTTATAGAAATCGTAATTTATATGGAATTTACATACAACACTATTTTCAGACTTATTATCTGTCTAACCACTATTTGTAATTAATTTTATATATTTATAATCAATTAAATTCAAACTATTTTGAACTACCTACATTATATATATTTTTTATATTTTACCTTATTACGGTACAAGAATCAGTATATAGCTAAAGAGAACTTACTTTTTTGGGCATCAATTTTTGTTGGGTAATATCAAAAATGAAACATTTTGCATACGAATCATATTAGTTATTATTAGGCTACTAGTGACTGATAAACTGCCACGAAGTCAATAACAATTTAAAGAAGTCGAAACAACAATTTATAACAAAATATTACTATTATTTTATCTATACTTGACATCTTATTCATTATTAGACCTAACTATCTACTTAGTATGATGAAGTAATTGCATTTTAAACTGACTTTTCATTTTAGAAGCCTTCCTAATTTGAAACGTGAAATTATTACAGTAAAAGCTGCTTAAAGTTTCGTTATTTGCCTAATAAATTTAATTTCCATACTTAACAGACTAGCAATGTGAGGTAAGTACTAACATATTTACCGCGTTAGGTTAATTAAATTATTATTTCATTTTAGAGGTAATTAGATACTAAATATCTCATTATCTAAATTACTTAATTCGTTTGAAAATATAATATCGTATGCATAGTTTTAAATCTAGATAGTATTCTTATTTGACCACTTTAATTAGATGTTTATAATAATAATAATATTATATCTATTGAATATAAATAATAAAGCTATATGTTATGCTATTTCACCATTTATATATATCGAGATGCTTAAAAAAATAGTAAGTTTAAGGTATTTTGATTTACATTTAAGTTAGTTATTAGTGATTCTCATTTAATAAAAGAAAATGAGATATAATTAAATTAAAAGGTGTATATAACTTTATAATTGTTCTCATTTAGTATGATTCTCAAGAAAGTATAAAAGTATTAAAAATTAAAACAATATAAAGTAAATATTGATTACTCATTCTCATATTGACAAAAATTATCGACTTTTGCCGTCATTATGAAAAATATTACCTTGTAATATAAGTACCTTTTGAAAATATTTATTTGTTAAAAGGTTTCAGACTCCTTACATTAAAGCAATAACCCGAAAATTCGTAACAGAGAGGAGTAATTTACTACAAAATTACTTAAAATATTTACGAGTATACGTATATCTGAACATTAAAATATGTCAACTTTAATTAATTTCTGTAATTATTGTTGCTGTATTAAATCAATATTTTGGCTAGAAAAACTCTGTGTTACTATATAATTCTAAGGAAGTTGTCTTATGTCTTAGAAATAGATTTACCACAGTTCGTAACTAATATTATTATGACAACATTTTAGTAACGCTCGAAAGATGATTAAGGTTATTTTATTTAAAGATCTTAATAAAGTCTGGGTTAGTTTACTAATTCAGTCAGTCTAAACATAAACCGCAATCTATACGGTAATAGAATATTAACGCTAAGTCTGCAACAACGTTTATTAGTGGCATAAAATACGTGAACGGATTCTACCTTATAGATCACTTGTCTTCTTAACACTAAATAATTTTTAAACTTTTTATATTTGATGGGCATAAACTGTTTGAACATTTTTGAACTAATGACCATTAGTGTTATATTGTTTTTTATGATACAGATGATATATTCCACATTTACCTGAATGTTATTTTATTTTACACCAATTATATATATCGAGCTGGTACATGAACTTACTAACAATCAATAATTTTATGGAAATTCTCAATTCCATAAAATTATTCCAAAACCATTTTCATATGATATTATTAAAATACTCTTTCTAGTATCTGATACTCAGAATGATTTAATTTATAATAGAAATTACAATTATTTCATCAAAAATAAACATTGTTCCTTAAATTATTCGTGACCATAGTATTTGTATTTTTTGAGTTTAAAAACAAAATACAAATAAAATAAAGTTTTGTTTATTTATAGAAACAATGAAATTAAAGTCAGAATAATTATATCAATTCTGATTTTAGATTGAATGTTTACACAATCATATGAATAATAAAGCAACAAATAAAATATTTTCAAACTAGTCAAATAGAAAATATTGGAGTTTTATTAATAAATAACAGTTTTGTGAAAAATTTAGTCATTACATAATAATATATTCATTAAATATTGATTTGCGTGCATATATACCTATGTCCTACAATCTAAGTGGTATGTCGCAGAGGGTAGAATATTTCAACATAAAATTCATCGGGACTGTTTACCTGAAACTCTTTATTCTTAAGTGCTAACAGATTCAGATTTAGTGAGATTTTCTATTTTATTTTTCTGTTTTTTCATATTTAAAATTAACAATTTGTAATTAAGTTATAGTACTTTCAATATCTCATCATGTATCAAGTATAAAAAACAGACAAATTATATCCAGTTGTTTGTAATAAGGA
Organism: Napeogenes sylphis; assembly: GCA_959347405.1. NCBI lineage: Eukaryota > Metazoa > Arthropoda > Insecta > Lepidoptera > Nymphalidae > Napeogenes > Napeogenes sylphis. The sequence continues at coordinate 18,110,921 of OY365788.1, read as the reverse complement.
ATATTAAAATTAAAACTGAACCTAAATATGTTACTTTGATACTTTATCATGAAATTTATTTCAGAACATATAAAAGCTAATATCAAATTAAGTCACTTCATCTTGTTTGTGCTATGGTGAGTAACAAAAGAGCGTTCGTACTATCTTTTTGTTTCTGACTAATATCATATACCTAGTAACTATGACTACCTTAGAACCTTAGAATTTCTTTAATACTAAAAGTATTAGTTAAAACATAGACATAGTTGGACATATTAATATAATATACTATAATTATTCATTAATTTTTTGCATATATTTTATGGATGTTTTTTTTCATCCAAATTGGTTTCCATGAAAGTTCCTTTACCTTATCGAGATTAGAAACAACCTACAACATTCAAGCTCAATTCACAATATTTATTAAATATATTTCTGAAATAACATGAATAGTTTTTAATTTTCCTACTTCACTGTCGATTTTGTGGGGTGTAAGCTATCAAGAAGTAAATATGCCGAATTATTGTTAAAAAAGTTTTAAAACATCGGCACAAGTGTATACAATATACGATTTTCCAAAACTAAGAATGGTCCTTTCAGAAATATGCCACACAGAGTTATAAAGCTCGATCATTCCTGGCGTGATTGAGAACAAAACTTTCAGACTTCATCACAATTGAAAACTGGCCGCCATCTACTCCCGGTCGAAATCCATCTCTGTAGGGATTTTCTTTTAACAATTTTACCAATAAACATACATCTATTTGTTAAGAAACTCAAAGAAAGTTATTTGTACAGTGTTTCTCTCCATGTGTTTAAAATTATCGTTAATCCGAATAACATCGGCATATACAATATTATAAAATAATTTAAAAACTTCAAACAAGATGCCTTCAAGTAAGATTAAATTAATTATGTCCATGGACTTAAAACTAGTTCAGCTTGTAACTATTTATAGAGAATAATATAGGGACAATGATCTATACATCAGTTCTGTATTAGTTAGGTAACAATTGTATGTAAAGGGCTATCATACAAACATAATATCACTTTCAAAGTGAATGCCAAGAACCAGCTGGTTGATAAGAACGTAATAAACAAAGACAATGTCTTATTGACTACAATATGTTCGACAACTTCATTCAAAATAAGTTCTTTTTCTACAAAATTAAAGTGACAAGATAAATATTTAATTGCTTAATCAACATAGTTGTTAATTTATTACTAACATATTTTAAGCAGTTTTTTTGTATTCTATGGGTAAAAAAAAATCTAGATTTTAATTATTTTCTTATAAAAAAAAACTTGTGTGGTTTTATGAAACCACCGTAAAAGTGAAACTTTTTTTCACATTATAGACATTTAACTAAAAATTTTCGGAATAATATTCCATTAAGGGTATAAAAATTGCTTCATCAATCTTAATTTTATACTTAGAAAATGGGAATGATAATGGGAAATGATAAAAGTAGACTAGGTCTCCAACTAATATTTTTATTGAACTCTGTGTCTTAGAGTACGACATACATAATACTTAACAATTATTTAGATGATATACACATATTAAAACACTGAAAACAATATTTTATAATCGTTGAGTCATTTTGATCCGTTTTTCAATTATTTTCAATCATTCTATTATCAATTCCATCTTCATCATGAATTTCACAGTTTATAAATGTAACCAATATTTTATGGTAACTAAAATACGTGAACAGTGACTTACATTCCATTTTTTCAATGTATCTAGTAAAAACCGCATCGATACGAGCGCCTTTCACTTTATCCCTACTCCGCGGCCGACCGTCACGCGACATGCAACACACAGACGAAAAAGTTTGAGACGATGTAGTAAAAGTTTCACTTTCAAAATCTTATGGAGTAACGAGAAAGATTTTTTATTTTTAAAGAAGAGAGACGGACTCATAAATCAGTTTGTAATGTTGAAATTTTATCGTGAATTACCACATTTTTTTGCAGTCAGTCAAACCAGACAATAAACAATTATCTTTTTTAAGACTAAATATAAAACCTTTAATCATTTGTATTGGTAATACAAATGATTAAAGGTTTACCTTAATTAAAATTTAAGGATAAAAATAATATGGATCTTTTTCATTAATGTTAAATGTTGTCATTTATTGCGAGTATTCTTAATACGTTGTGTGTTTTCACGGATTGCTTAATTAATTAAAATTTTAATTTATGTATGTATATATTTAATTTAGTCTTTCGTACGTAAATTAATTTGGCGTTGTATGCTTTCCTTCAGTTTAGAAACAGTCAAGATGAAAACAACTTTTTGTTGTTTTATTTTGTGTTTTTTAACATGTTTTTGTGTTAATGAAAAGTAAGAGTTACAGTTACATAATATGAATACCTACTGTATAGTATAAATATATAATTAAATTCCTAGCATTAACTTTGTCTGGAAGAAATCATCTTTTAGCGATAAGACCGCCCTTTGCAATTCCTATATGTTTATTTATTACTTATTTGTAATTTGTATTTGTAACTTTGATATCTATTTTGCTTATGTGGTTACAATAAATAATGTAAAGAAATAAATAAATATTAGGAATAAATAATTTTTTACATCATAGTAAAAATCTTTTAAGCACCTATAAAACTAAAAGTTAACGCGTTTAGGCTAGCAGGTAGTCTTATTTTGACCATGTAATTTGTATTAATTATAACATTATAATAATCTTTGAAAAAATTGTGTTGATCACTTGAGAATTAATGAATTAAAATAATTATCAAATAGTTTATAGTAAAAGAATGTATAATAGCTTCTATCTAAATCTAGAGATTAGTTAGATTCTCTGATGTTCCTAGTGAGTGAAGTCGCAAGTGCATGTGAGTGTACGGGAAGATAGCGTGCCTTATAACTCCTGAAATTTTCTGAAGGAAAGTTGGTAGGCTGGCTGTGTCTTGTCTTTATAGTGCTGACGTTTGATGGAGGTAAGACGAGACTGTTCTGCCTTAAAGATATAGCGGTTCAACTTTTATAATCATAAGCGCTTGTTAGGTTCAGAAGATATATACATGATAAATCGCAAGTAATAAAAATCAGGTAGGATAATATTTATCCTAATTTTTATTTTACTATTTTTATTTAAGACACCTATTTAGTTATAGATATACCTACCTTATATTTAAAAGTCAAATCTCTCAAAATTTAGAAAAATTGTACTATAAAAAATATATTCTATAGTAAACGTAGTAACAGGCGATAATTATTGTTACACACTAAGAGTGCATTGTTCTCTCTCAATTATTCACGAGTAATTTATAGAGAATTAATTCTAAGGCAATTACTTGGAGCCTTTTCAAGTAAACTCTACGTAACACATTGTTCTGTATTTACATATGAAATCTTCAAGTAGTATCATCAGATACTTTAGTATGAACTGTTTGTTATTTGTTTAAAATATTCAAAATTTTACGTAGAACAGATTTAATTAAAAATATAATACTTTCACAAATACCCACGTTTTATTATTTTATAAAGCCGTCTTGACATTATATAATGCTCTTATAATATGTAAGGAGAATAAATTAAGACTTAATACTTACTTAAAGCTTACAAGAGATACGCAATTATGTTATCATAATACTTTAAGGTAAATTTTCCTCCACAGTAATTGTTGCGCAAAAAGAATTACTTTTATTTGAAGTCATTTCTTTATTTTTCGTGAAACTTTTCATCCAAGGACTATGTTGATTTTCACCGATGTATATTTAAGTAATTTAAAATGTATATTTAAAGGAGTTTGTTTTAAAAAGGTAATTAAATATTAGCTAACTAAATTTTGTAGATTTATTATATTTTTCGTTCTATCGTCGTCATGTGAGGTATTTTATTCATTTATTTAAGGAAATATTGTATTTTGTTTCGTTAAATTTATTTATAATTATTTAATCCTATTATTTTATCTTTAAAAAATATTGAAAATTATTGACTTACATAATTACCTCTAAGGAAAAGGAACGAAGAAGATATTGAAATAAGGCGTAAATCTTTAGCGGCAAGGAGTATGTAATTACCGACAGATTCGCTCGATATACGAAGACTGTCTAATATTTTAGCATTTGGTAGTAATTGCAAATCTTATTAACAGGTCACGATTATCGACATTATAGTAATTCCTAATATAGTATTAATGTACTTTACAATCTTATAATAAATATACATATTAACATGAAATGTAATTATTATTATTATTTTCACTTCGTGTTTGTACTTCAATTTCTGGCAATATTTAATTAATATGACATGTTCGTGTGAGCAGAAGAGCATTTTCTAATTTAATTAATTAGTTGAGTCAGACGAGTACAGATTAAAACTAATTAATATGCGAATTTATCAAAATGGAATAGAATTTTCCAGAGGGCTTACCACTATGATTTACCGTGAAGCATAATCCCCCTACAATTTTGACTTGTTACGTTTTAAGATATATTTTATTAAAAAAAAGAATTACATTTAGTTGAATTGCAAGGTCATATTTATTTAATAGTTTTATTCTCAGTCTTATTTAATATAGTCTAAATATGGCTTATTTTTCTTAGTAAGTCAAAAAAGAATTTTTAAATTTAATAATTTTAAGTTATAAAACTTTCAAAAAACGCAAGATGCAATCTTCGTATTTGTTTTTCCTTAAAAAAATCTTCATTAAAACTGCTTGTTGGTCAAGAATTTTCGTGATTTTTTTAAAAAAATGACCGTTCAGATTTAAATTGTTTTATTATGAGTTGATGATTTGTTGAAGTGAAACTTCTTTATCGGGATTGGAAAAAAAATTTTGTGTAACATTTTTTCGTTACGTTGACATTTTTCCGTTACGCGCCAGCTTTTTTCGTATAGCTTCATCTCTTTTACACCATGTTGCTATGGAAATACTAAATAATAAAAATTACAAGTATGTGGATTATAAAACACAATTTACATTAACCAAAAATAAAATTATCGAATTAGAGTTTTATAATTAAATAATGAATTGTAATTACATACTGGACAATACGATTTTATGGACTTGGTATTGAAACTAATAAATAAGTTCAACATTATAATATGAAGAAGAAATTATGAAATATAATATATAATATTTTAAAAAAATACATTGATTGTCTGAAATAGAAGAAGTAAGAATGAAAAGAAATATGAGTTTTGGCTGAGAAATGGAGCATTGGGGTCCTGATCTTTACAAGGTCTGTTTTGCTATACCTAGAACGAACAACTCGAAACAGCAGAAACCATGATAAAGAATAATTTTATTTGTGTTATAGGGGCCTACCATGAACTCTTAAAAACTATCATAGTTTTAAGACGTTTCGTAGCAATATTACAATAATATTACTTTGATTTGAACTTTATAAAACAATATTGTTTTATTCCTGCTTAGTGACGTAGACGTGACGTAAATGAAAGAATGCTTTTCTATTCCTGCAATAGAAGGGAAAGAGACATCACTTTTATTTCGTATAGCTTCATCTCTTTTACACTATGTTGTTGGTAATAATAAATAATTAAAATGACAGGAATGTGGATTTCAAAACAAACAAACCAAAAATAAAATTATTGGATTAGAGTTTCATAATTAAATAATGAATTGAGATTATACACTGGACAATACGATTTTATCGAATTGTTATTGAAGCTAATAAATAAATTAAGATTATAACATGAAGAAGAAATTATTTAATATCATTTATAATATTTAAAATGCATTCATTGTCTGAAATAGAAGAAGTAAGAAAGAAAAGAAATACGAGTTTTGGCTGAGAAATGGAGCATTGGGGTCCTGATCTTTACAAGGTCTGTTTTACTACACCTAGGACGAACAAAAACTCGAAACAGCAGAAACAATTATGAAGAATAATTTTATTTGTGATATAGTGACGATCCAACATGTTAAGAAGTCTAAAGTTTTTTTTTAAAGTGAATTGTGTACATTTGTCTGTTTTTTATGGTACTTATGTGTTTCTTCTATGAGAATATTATACGTCAGAAACAGTCACTTCTTACGTTTTAAATTATTAATATTAATGAAAATTATGACGTTTTTCTGTTACGCGCCATCTTTATTTCTAACTCACATTTTTCCGTTACGCGCCATATTTGAAGTGAAACTTTTTTAGCGACGGATGGGAGAAATTTTATAGCAATGTCAAAAAATTTTAACGTTTTTCTGTTACGCGCCATCTTTATTTTTGCTTAAACTTTATCTAATTTAGCTTAATTAGCCATTCCTGTAAAGTTGTAATAAGTGAATCATTTTTCAAAAAATTATGTCATAAAGACGTTTCACTTCTTACATGTAAATACACACACACATATTTATCGTATTGTCCAGTATATAATACACACACACATATTTTTTTTCTTTATACTGGTTGCAAAAGTAAAGAAGGACGAAAGCTTGCAACCTAATAAAAAGCTAAATTTTAATAGCTGCTGTTGTGTAGTGTGTTGAAGTTTTACAATTTTTCTAAAATATTTCGGGCTCTAAATAAAAGTAATGCATAAAATAAAATAATTTTAAATTTACATCCAGTGATAAAATTATTCTCAAATTTTCTAATATAATAATTTAGTACAGATAATTATTACCACATCAACATATACGTTAAATGACAGTTTCTCTAAAATCAGGTAAATCATCTTTTGTTAAGAGCAAACGAGCGAGCTGGGTTCATGTGTAAAGGATCACAAAAACTCTTGTGTATTTATTTATTTATTTATTCATTATTGTTAAAAAAAAACTGTTACAATTGGCAGACTTAATGCTAAATAGCATTCCCTAATAGTTAACCTTGGGAATGTACAGACACTTAAAAGACGATACAATAAAACAAAACAAAATACAGAAAATAATATGAATTGGAAGAAATGGATATACACATATACAAATATGTACACATACACACACACATATATAATAAGATACTATTTTATATTTATCTTTTGAATATTAAGCTAAGTGATCAGTTTAGTTTAGTCATGACAAGAATAATGTATATGCTTGATATAACGTTGAAAATATTTAAAAAATACCCATTTTCTTTTATGATTATTTTTCATTTTTTAAAAAATGATTTTATTTTCCCTTTTAATCCGACTCAAAAAGAGGGGTGTTATAAGTTTGACCTGTCAATCTGTGTATCTGTGTATCTGTGTCTCTGTCTGTGGCAATGTAGCATCCAAACGCGTGGACGGATGTGATTGCGGTTTTGTTTATCGAAAGCCTGGTTCGTCGAAATGGTTATAACCGTCCATTGACTTAGTTTTTATTTGAAAATACAAAAGCAATTTAACCTAATTTAATAAACCTTAATATTCGAAAGTCGTTAACTTAAAACTAAATTACAAAACCTATTCTACCTTGTATATATAATATTCGTAATATTGTTTGCAAATACACGTTTAGATTATTCCCTCTTATCTTGTTTTGAAACTAAAGCCTCAGGCGAATAATAAATGATTTTCTTGTGGACCCTAACAGTACAAAACCCTAGGGCAGTAGATTAACCATATCTTTAAGACTCCCTAAAATTAGGTTTTGTTTTAAATATATATAGTAAAGTTATGGACGATTAATTTCATCTTATTATATGATTTTAGCTTTTAGAGACATAGGGGAGACTAATACTATTTAATTAAAAATAAAATAACTAAAGTAAAAGACAAATAAAGTAATACCGCCTTTAACATGACTAAGTGATTTTTTCACGTTTTTTTTATGAAAGGAAAGCCATGTACCTTTTCATGATATATTCAAACATACAAACTTTAGTGTTTCTATTATAACTAATAAGAAATATTAGTTACATTATTTCTAATCTAACTAATAAGAAATATCTTTGTTGATAACGATTCGATATTTCCCATAAATAATTAAAAATCCGTTCCTGTCCTAAAGAATCGTGGATGTGTACAACGTGCATGTATGTTCTCTGGTGTTATAATAGTAAATAGACCATGGTGGCAGTAATCACTCGCCATATTGACCGTGTACTCTTAATAAAATATATATAAAAAACATTAATTAGAATTTAAATTTAATGAAAATTTGAATTTTAATTTAATGTTGACAGTCAAATGTCAATAAACAAAATACGGATCAGTTACAACCTTGTGTGAAATTTATACCGATAATAGGTTGTTTTTAAATATTTAACGAAATTTAGAAACCTTTAAACAAAACTCCTAAACATTTTGTCCCCCCAAAAAAACCGCGGAGGCGCTTATTTTCCCCCTAAATTTAGGGGAAAAACTCCTAAGCTGGCAGCACTGGACTTAAGTACAATTGTCTAACCAGACGCAAAAAAAAACTTATTTAACTGAAATAAGATTGTCACCTTATGGAAGGTAAGTGTATGTTAGATGTTCCGGCAATATTACCTACACCCGTTTCTGTCATAGTCTATTCCAAAATACTTGTATTTCACTTCAGCAAAATATAATGATAAAGATTATGATTTCACAATAACAATATAAATTATTGATATTTATAACAATAAGACAAAATTGTTATGAATATCAATAATTAATAATGGCCCATAAATTTTAAGTGAAGATTGATAGTATATTCCTGAAAACCGCATTCAATTTGGTTAAGTTGTTTCTTAAATAAGCGCACACAAACATAAAGACATTACATAGATAAACAGACAAAATAAAAAAACATTTTGTTGAGTTCTCTTGCTTATATAAAGGCCCCCCTTATGTTTTTTATAAATATATTTCAGCTACAGAAATCGATCACTGACAATTTTATTATATGTATAGATTTTATACAAAATGTATATAAAGTTGAAGTTATTGTTATGGTCTTATAATCTGCTACTTTATTACAAGGGTCATATGAACAACATAAAACTCAAGATCGTTTATTAAATTAAATAAGTTTTAAGTGCTATATAGTTAGCATATTATCCAAATCACGAGTGGGGTGTATTAATATAACATTGTAATGTTAAATTAGAACATAGTTGTGATAGTTTTTAGTTGTTCGCGATAATATAATGAATAGATGGAATATTATGTTCAAACCCACGGAGTATGTATGGTTATTAATTATCTTAGCATTTAATTTCAAGAAAATTGGTTATTTAATGGTTTAAGCTTTGAAAAAATATTTTTCTAAAACAACTTCCTCACAAACAATAATTACTTACACAAATTGGTAAACAAAGAATCCCTTCATTTGGGAATAGTCTTTAATACTTTCGAGTCAGCAGCGGGGTTCACTAACCGTCAAGAGGCCGGTTTAATGAATCAGCTTTATCGTGATTTAGACTACTGTGTCTTTTTTCTTGCGACTAAAGAAAAGGGAAAATCATGTTATCCTTGAAAAGAGAGAATCTTTTTAAAATGTAATTTTATCAAATCAAGATAAAAAAAAATCAGAAACTTACTAATTTAATTAATTTTATTTTCAAATCATTTACATGATTAAAATGATTTCTAAAATTAAATCAATTGGAAAAGTACAAATAAATCTTATACATATAATACTTATATCCGTAATAATCTATCTTAAACATCACTTAAAGACAAAAATAATTTAACTTTTTCATTAATATTAATATTGTCATTTTCTTTAAGGAATTCGTAAAAAATGTTTAATATCAAGGTGTTGTATTTGTGAAAATTTGAGAAAACACTAGTTTAGTTATGTTATTATCTTTTTACCTATTCACGAGGCTTATCAGAGAACACTTTTAAGATTTTATGAGAGATCGAATTAATAAATAACAACTACCTATGTAAGATCTCAACACCTGTTTAAACCTGTTACGAATAAACGCGTCAATGTTTAACGTTTTACAAAAGCTCTCTTTAAAAGGATTTAAGCTCTCGTGTCATCTGCTATATTTACTTAAAACAATTTTACGTCACAAAGACTCAAAATATCACATTTTATAAACTCAATAATGATCATAAAATTGTTTTTGATTACACGAGAAGGGGAAAGTCTCAGTACGTTTTTTTCATCTTACTTTATGGTAATTTGACGTGCGGAAATATTTCTAGAGTCAAAAAAGTTAAGTGCCATATTATCACGTTATACGAGTAAGATGAATGAGATAATCTGGTACAGAAATTGAAAGAAACCTTTGTTATAAAAGAAATGCATTTGTTATCAAACTTCAAACAATAGAAGTAATTAAAAGGCTTTTCGAAATACTTGCTTTTTATAATAAAAAATTATTAATAAATAAATAAAAGTATATTTTTTTTTGTCCAATTTGAGCAACTTCATCATTTTGATGATAATATTTTTTTTAAGTTATGCCTTCCTATAAATAAGATACGTTTTACGGTATTGGTTTCTAAGACACTTTGAAAAAATATTATGAATCCAACGCATAAATAAATAAATAAAACAGAGTGTTTTAAGAAGTTCTTTCTTACAAGTTATTATTTCTTCTACTACTTCAAAATATTTGTACTTAACCATGAACTAGGACATCATAAACATAACAAGATTAACGATGTCAGGATGTCAGAGATAGCTTAGAATAGAGAGAGAGACGTATGAATAGAGTGACGTCACACAATGAGGTTAAGATAATGGAACAGTCTATAAATCAACAATGACATTATTTTCCTTAAATATGTACTGGATCTTCTTTAACGCGTTTAAAACATAATGTTGAGTACAAATGTGTTTATTTGTTGCTTATTTCATTTTATTTTTTTTAGGCAAGCAAGTCTGGCAATAGTAATTAATAAAAAAAGCCTATTGTTATTTTTGAAATGAACTTATGTGGTTTATCTTAATAATTATGAGCATAAAAATTCCAAAAATATTTGTTGGAATGCTTATTTGTTTTTAATTGTAATAAATGCTCAGTTTTCTGTTAATAAAAGCTTTGGAAGTTTGAAACTAAACTTTCAATGAAACATCCCTTTATGTTTCTATTAGTCAACAGTTCTTTTCAAAAACAAAAAACGATCAGTAGAATAAAATATATTTAAATTTTAATATTCAGGTTAATTTGCATTGTGAAATACCATCTATTTATCTAATAATATTCTAATAGTTTTTACAATATTTATGTTGTAGGTAATTTATTTTTTAATATGTTATTGTCTGCCTCTATTTTCAAAAAAATCATGTCGACTATTTATCAGGAAATAAATAGAAATAGACGTTAGACGTCGGACGTAAGTAAATTATTAGCAACACACATTTTAGTTCAATTTGTTATATTTCGTATCCTAACAATAAAAGATATATTTTACGAAATAAATTACTTCGCATGTTGTCAAAGTAATAGTACCCTTGTCCCGATAGCTGTTATTATTAATATTTTGTTTTATTTAATCTTTTTATATCACAAAATCGTATTATAAGAGACTGTACAGAACGCTGTCACAGTAATGATATTTATTGATGACACAATTGAATTGAACGCTATTATGTTGAACACGATATTTTATATGACAACCTTTTTATTTTCATAGGATCGCTATTTTCGATAAATAACTTGATATTAATTATTGAAGTTCCTATAATCTTGTGTTCAATTGATTATGTCGAAAAAATCACCTAAAATATTAACTCTTCAAAGTTTTGGTTTTAATTTATGTAAATGAAAATTACATAAAAAAAAGTATATAATATAAAACAGTTTATAAAATGATAAACGAGTGATTAGTGATTATAAAATGATTTAAGAATTGAGAACTGCAGGATTATTGTTTTTTTTTGTAAATATTTATATTACGTTTTATTTTTGGTACTTCAACTTGTGATTTAATAAAAAATTTAAATGTTTTCTCATAAATATATTTTACAATGAATAAAAGCGAATGTTCCATTAAATTTATGAATTAAATTAAAAGGAAACTTGTAATTTAACGCATTTGTTGGTGTAAAATGTTTTTAAAATATACAAATAAGTGCTACGTAATAAATATATTTTGCAAATTAACTGGTCAATACTTTTGTGAAGAATTCGTAGATGGCAATAAGAAGTAAGGCCTGAATTTTAAGAAAAGTTAAATATAGAGAAAAAAAACATAATTTATTGAATGTATTAGGTAATTATTAGATACTATGGGATTGCACTTTATATTAAGTAGTGTTAAGACTTGTTTTAGTAATACACAGTACTTGCACTTCAATGTTTAATATTCAACCATTTGTAATAGAATGGGCGAGAGCAGCCCTTACAACTCGTTTTATAATATTTTAACACTATAATATTTAGGCGAGGGTAATTTACAATTTCATAACCAACTTACAGATGATATTATTTATACCTTATAATAAGTTCTAATAATTAATAAAAGATTAAACATTATGTTAAAATATTCTATGCATCTAATTCTTAAAACATTTAACAGTAAATACCAAATAATATTCTATAATTAATTGTGTAGGTGGCGCTACTGTTGAAACTTATGAACTAAAACATGTAAATTCCAATGTATTTACCATTTAAATTATTATAAATGAATATGACTAACACTCGGCCTTTCCTGATTTGTAATCTTACGACCTCGTAATTGTATCATTAATTTCTTTAATTACCAACCATCATATATTAAATGACTAATTTCTAATTTAATAAACATTCTGGAAACCAGTAGACCAAATGGTCGTCTGAATTCAGGATCTTACAATATTATAGAGAAAAACAAATTATTAAAAATACAATACATCAAGAAAAAAACATCCAATTATGCTTTTAATGTGCGAAATTACATAACATTTATACAACATATAACTTTACTATCGGCCGTTTTGACATCTTATTACGTCCTCGTAATATAATTATAATTTATATCATAAATACTCGTTAATTCATCACAAACTTTAAAATACATTATTATATAATATGTTTATACAAGCTTGTTCTCTTTGCACCGGACAAACCAGGCTGCTTACAAAAAGCCAGATCAACGGACATGCCGTTATGATCTGGTGCCCATGGACACACATCATCAACATGGGATATATCTCAATTTTACTATTACCACCGGAACACACACAGATGGTATTTCTTATACTTTTACTACTACCACCGGATCACACACAGATGGTACTTTATTCTTATTCTTATTTTTTTTTATACCACGGGACGCACCCATTGATGGTATTTCTTATACTTTTACTACTACCACCGGAACACACACATGGTAGCTTATTCTTATTCTTTTTTATATCACGGGACGCACCCATTGATGGTATTTCTTATACTTTCACTACTACCATCGGATCACACCAGTATGGTAGTTTATTCTTATTATTTTTTTTATACCACGGGACGCACCCATAGATGGTATTTCTTATACTTTTACTACTACCACCGGAACACACACAGATGGTAGTTTATTCTTATTTTTTTTATACTATGGGACGCACCCATTGATGGTATTTCTTATACTTTCACTTACCACTTACTTACCACGGGACACACCTACATGGTATTTCATACTTACCTTTATCATTGGACACACCAACATGGCATCCATTTCTTTTTTACTACGGGACACACAAACATGTTATTACGTTATCATTTTTACACCAACATGGTACTTTACATTTATTTTTACCACGTAACACACCAACTTGGTACACAACACATTCAATAATTTACTTATTAATATCATTGTTATGAGCATATATTTAATTTTAACCTTTTAAAAACTCATTCTAAGCAAATAAATCTTTAACTAATAATAGCAAACCAAGCTCATTTTGTTAGGCTATATTAATGATCAGACTACAGAGATATATGACTTTAAAATTTATACTATGCATGGGTTTTGTTGGAAATAGCAGGTTGTTTTTACTTTGTATTACGTTTGTATTGTTATATTTGTTTAGTTTCTTTATATTTTTTTAAAGAAAAATGAATTTTAAATGATGTGGTATTTTATATTTTACATCTTAAAAAAAAATGTTCATTCACCCGAATTTAGAAAATTTAAATACTTTAACGGTAGTTAATAAAGAAGCTACATTTAGTTATTAACCTTAACACGATTCAAAATTCACGACAATTGTAATATTTATATATATTTCTCTATATTACTCTGGAATGACCTACCGTTAGAAATTCAAACTTCTAAATCCCTGTCAATTATCAAAAATCGTTTGAAGCAATATTATTTATCTACGCAATATATATTTTTATCATAAGTATGTATACCATATATTATATAGGTTATCTATTTTATTCTATTTATTTATATATACGGATATATGTATGTATATGTATGTGCGTATGTGTATATTTATATATAATCATTATTATTTAATTACTTATATAATTAAAAACGATAGTTTTTATTTTTATTGTGTCCTAATGTATAAATTCTTATTCTCGTTGTAGTATGCTTGCACTATCCTATGACCTTGCAAATATTCCTTACTCATCAAGGGTTGTTTGTAAGAGATCGCTTTTAAGCGATAAGACCGCCTTTGCACAATTTTTTTTTACTGTATCAACATCCTACTACTGTAATTTCTTGTAATAATTGTATGTGCAATAAGTTTTTAAAATAAAATAAATAAAATAAGTATTTCTTTTTATTTAAGAAATTGTAATATATTGTTAGGGGTCGAGGGTACTTCTAGATAATTAGTAAGCATCAAGTGCTATAGCATTAAGTCCGCCAATTGTATAAATTTCTTTGTATAATAAAGATTTTATAAATAAATATATATATATTTTTTGCATTTTTACATTATTTACTCTGTCCGTATCAATATTGAAAATATTCTTAACTAAAAAAAAATAATCATTAGTGGGAATAGAACATTTTTAAAGTCCTCTTTTTTATTTTGAAGATGTAACGATACTTTTCATACAATTGGAGAACATTATAAAACCAAGCATATTTCTTTAGAAGTTTACTATTTATATTATTATTTCCAATTGTTCTAATTTTCACTAAATCTAATGATTAACTAATTTATTTATAAAGCATTAAAACTTAAATCAATTAAAATTTCAATCACTTGTTATAAAAGTGTTATTAATTTTATTCCGAGTTTGACATCGTAATTTTGTACATTGTATACCTACACCTAGTTTACTATATAATCGAAACAATGAATGATACAATTATTCAAAACGTATTTTATTTTTTTCTTTTATTATTATCTACAGTATAAATTATTTAATAGAATTAAACTGCATTCAATTTTACAAACGTTATACTGAAAATAATACGATTCTTGGAAATTTAGAGGGTTGGGGCTTGGGGTTTAGGAGGCCGTGCCATATATAATATTACTTCTTATAGCCTAAGATACGACAATATATATTCGTTGCTAATTTTCTTATGTTTCTCTTGTCTAGAGTTCAAGTTACCAGAATCTTTAAGTCTAACGTGTTTATGTTTCATATTGCTAATAAGAATATTTAGGAGGCATGTTTTATAATAATTCTATTTTTAAGTAATAAACAGTCATAATCTAGAAAATTATATATTTTTTAAAGTTCATCAATTTGAAATACCTAATTTGAACTGTCTGAACTGTCAATTATGGTATATTGTTTAGGCATGCAATTATTTCTTGTTTAGTAAAACTTTTACTGTGGATTTATATATTTCCTCGATTTGACAGTTCAAAAACGCGTGTAAGATAATTCATCGTAGTTATTTCTTTTCTTCTTTAACATACTATCGGAAATTAAATAATCGAGTGCCACGCATATGGTTTAAAGTTTCATTTAATAGGGATTTAGAAGACCTAATGCCTTGCTTTATTTTTTTTTTACAATTTAATACGAAATGTACGCGTTTACTGGTTTAGTTTAAAATCGATCTAAATGTTAAACCTATATTATCATCATTATGAAATAATTTATCGATTCTAACGAATTTATTTCGGAATACCTATTGCGTTTTACTTTTTCAATAATCGATTGAAATTTAAGATCATAAATTCGTACAGATACCTACTACTGAGAACTTAACACTCAGTAAATAATTTAAACGGTCAAATAAAAGATAGTAGAAATATGTTTTAGTAATAAATACCAGTATCATTGCTTCATATTCATACGCGCGATATATTGTTTTATTGAATTAGTCTGTTTAGTTCGGGATTATATTTAGACAGTACCGGATCAGATTTTAAACGTTTTTAAACTTTATTTTTACCCACCTAAAAATGGTTTTTTCAAAGTAAATTTGATTTATGAAAGTAACCAATGAAACTTCTCAAAACATATTATTGGGTTCCATAAAATTTAATTTCTCCACATGATATGGCATAACCCTATCCTCGTGGATAACCAAGTATCCAACTTGGTTTTAAAAACGAACGTCTATCGCAACCCGATGCTAAACTTACAATTCAAAGTTAAATATAAATATTTTAAGATCTATGGAGTAGTTTTAGCAAAACAAAACAAAATATAGTTGCAGAAGTAATAAAATAATATCGTGAATTCAAATCTTTACATATTTAATAAATGTAAACATATCTAAATCTACCCCCTATAGCGTCAAAGCACTGGCTTATTATTTCCATACGGTCCTCAAGGCCATTTAGATCTGATCCTATCAAATTTATAGAGTTTAATATTTACCGAGTCATATTCATTTAAGTCTATCTATAAGATATTCTAGAATTTTAATTTCTCTGAAAGGAGACAAGTATACATTTTAATTTCTTTAAATTAAAATTATACTTCATCTATTAATATTGTGTATATCTACTATAGAAACTACTTACTATCTTAAACAAAAGGATCATTACGATTTGAAAATGGTTTTATGATGTTAAGTGCTTTTACTTTAAAAAAATAAATAAATAAATATATATATTTATAAAATATCTAACGTTATTCCTTTTCTTTTTGTTTAATATTGGGTGTTATATTTTAATCATTTACGACTGATATATACTCTTTTTTTAAGAAATCGTTCTTTAATTAACCTACATACATTTTGTAAACCGAATATTACCCCTTCATTGAGAATGTTCACTTCTATGTCATATATAAAGATATTAAAACCTAAATCGTAATCTAAAATACTAACATTACTTTTATATTGCAAGTCTCAACTACCGCGTCAGTTATATAACTTAATAAAAGCAAAGAAAAAAAAAATCGCGTATCTAACCTACAACTGGGTCTTAAAAGCTTTGAAAGTTGGTATACGTAGTAAAAATAATATTATAAATCACATGGTCACTTAATTATGCAAAACTTTTCTAGGGTTAGTTTCTTATAATAAAGTTTATCTGTCACCTTGTCGTTGTATTCAGGTCCATCGTTGTATAGTGCTTGCACTGCCATCCCGCGATCAGGAAGAAGGTACTTGGTTGACCGCTTTTTCCAGTACCTGTAGGTGATGTTGATATGTTGTTGATTTTCATAACAGCAACGAATTCCCTTCCAGATTAGCGGTCAAGTAGTAGTTTAGAGTTTTCCATCTCCGACGTATGTCATCACCAAAGACTCCAAGCGATGTAAACATGTATGGAGAGATATTGTAATAATATCACTGTAAAGTTTTGGTAAATATTCAGGCTCTTATTGTATTTCGCATATGATTGAACTATAACAGGATATGGTTAATAGTGAATATGATATATATGATGAATAGAATTTAATAGTAGTGCTATTAACTTCAAGCTACAACGTTATTAATATTCTATATTGAGCATGCTGCCGAATAACCAGCTAGATAATTAGCCTGCTAAGCAAATGGCAAAACGTGGGTATTAAGAAAAAAAAAAAAAAAACTTACGCACTTGCAATATCATTTTAAATCTACGACTCGTCGCTTGAGGTTACTACAGCAGCACTCGGAGAAGGCCCAAATAGTATCTTTAACGTCGTCTCTTATTTTCGTGGCTTTTCAACGGCAGTGGCAGCACTCCATCTTCATCAGCATTCTTAGACGTAACTTTAACGTCTTCTCTTATTTTCGTGGCTTTTCAACGGCAGTGGCAGCACTCCATCTTCATCAGCATTCTTGGACAGGATATCTTGCGAACGGTGTATATCGACACGTGGCGCGTAATACACTTCTGACTTGTTAAGACTTGTTTTAGTAATACACAGTACTTGCACTTCAATGTTTAATATTCAACCATTTGTAATAGAATGGGCGAGAGCAGCCCTTACAACTCGTTTTATAATATTTTAACGCTATAATATTTAGGCGAGGGTAATTTACAATTTCATAACCAACTTACAGATGATATTATTTATACCTTATAATAAGTTCTAATAATTAATAAAAGATTAAACATTATGTTAAAATATTCTATGCATCTAATTCTTAAAACATTTAACAGTAAATACCAAATAATATTCTATAATTAATTGTGTAGGTGGCGCTACTGTTGAAACTTATGAACTAAAACATGTAAATTCCAATGTATTTACCATTTAAATAATTATAAATATATATGACTAACAGTAGTAATATACAAAGCGGCCAATCTATTCGAGATTTCTTTTATAACTTTAAATATAAAATCATCTATTTTGATGGAATACCTACATTTTATTTCCTGAGTATTCTTTGGATAAATAGGTTATAAGCGGTACTAGTATCAAAACGGTTAAATAAAATAAAACGTAAATAGAACCTTTAGGTCAAGGTACATCTGGAACTAAGCTAACACAATTTATCTCATGTAGCTTTTGCATCTTTCCCTTTATTGGTTCACAACGAGAACTAAATGGTTAGGCTGATTAGCTTATCTCTTAGTTCTCGGCACACTAGCTGGCGCTTGTGCATCTTTGGGATAGATCTAAATTAAGATCCCTACTTAACTAAGTCAACTATGTCGTTAGTCTTCCTTAAATTAACCTTGCCTCTCATTGTTATTTCTATTTAAGATTTCCAATCATTGAATATAAAAATAGATTTTATTAATTGATATTTTTTTTTTAATAATATAATACCAAACTATAAACTGTTACTTTGAACTAAAGGCCTTATCTTAATAATGTTATACTAGTTATCATGTCTTACAGTTCTTGGTATGAACCTACATAACTTCATAGCATAGTTTATCATTAATTATTTAAGCATGGCATGATATAGTTAAAGCTTCTGATGTGGTTTAAGCTTTACATTCCACGTGTAATCGAGATCATTTTTATCGTCTCAGCCGTGAGTTAAAGCAATTTGTTGTTAACGGTGTTTGGAACACAGCAATTGGTGGAAATAAATAACAGGCAAGCTTTATACGTGTAGAAAGACAATATTTAAAATACCTACAACCAATTTACGTCGATATACTTGACATTATATAGATGAATTCAAACATTCTTTACAAATCCTTTTTATTCCTTCATCGGATAGATAATTTTATGTATTAAAGCATAATTTGGTTTGTTGCTCAATAAAAGGTATATAAGCAGGACTTTTAAATATATATAACATTTCTCATCCTATATCGGAAAATAATGATACAAACTAGAGTCGATTTGTAGGTGATGTAACCTGCAACGTTTGTTTTTTTATTGTTTAATGTAATTATATATAAACCAAATTTTATTGATTTGATTTTTAAAAATCCGCTTGTTTAAATAAACTATATTTAATGTTAATGTATACTGCAAAGATAGAAACATAGGTTACGGTTTTACTGGTAGCGATGCGGCAGCTCAATTGGAAAACCTCATAAGTTTTATACTAAAAGTGCGAAGTCAATAACAGCTGACAGCAATAATAACAGATGTAAGTAATGTAAGGGACGTAAATTGTCTATATAAACTGGATACTTATATGAAAGTATCATCTATGGTAAAAGGGATAATTGTGTTATGCTTTAAAAATCAGTTTAATCACATTCATCTTATAATTTGAATATTGTCAATGATTTTGCGCCAGAAAAAAAAAAGTTGTTTATCTGAGCCATGTGTCATCTACGACTCATCTTTCCATGAACACCACTGATGAAGACGATTTGAAACGTCGTTGGTCATTAAATAATGTTCTAATTAAATGTACACATTACCAAGAAGAAAAAGAAAGTAAGTATTTATTTTTCTTAATATTTTTTTAAAGTACTTGCAAAGTTGTGAAAATTATAAATATATTAATATGATAAACTAGTTATGTATGTCAACAAAACCATTCTATTCCATTTCTCACTTATACCAACTCTACAGTCAGTTAGTTTAGTTTTATAAGCAAAATATGATTTGTGGTATTTTTGTAATACTAACTAGCTACTCATTCTCAATGTAAAAATAAGTTGGGTTTCATTGTTATATTTTCTTTACATGTGTCAACTAGACATTTTTACTAAACAAATAATGATAAAAATTAAGGAAAGTATCGTTTGATTTGTTGGGTATTATATGTATAATACGACCGTAAGAAACGAAGTGTCGTGTCATCAAATATTAGAGAAAGACAGAAGCTTTAAATTATGCCTAAATAACAGTCGATATTTGAAAATTTAGTCTTTCTCTATAATCACGTTTTAGAATTGTAAAATTAGTAGTAATATTGTAAATTATGACGCTCTTTGAGCCAGCGTACTTTTTGGGTCGCAAAGTGTTAGGGTGAAAACCATATTTATTTTGTCTCGCTTTTTAGGCTAGGCCCCACCTAAAAACCTAAAAACTTTCTGCTTCAATCTTACTATGAATCTGATTGCTGCAAAGCATTTGATATGTTAAATGAAAAAAACTTATTATAATAATATTATTGTAGATTTAGTAGCCAAAGTTGGAAATTTATTACCATAGCAATTATTTACATAATAACATGTGAAAGAGGTATGGAACGCAGTATATTAAATATAAATAGAGTATAAAAAACAATGTTCTCACACATGTGCAAAAGTTAATACCGAAATGGGCCGGTCATGTAGCAAGACTCAAAAATAATAGATGGTCGTCCGCTGGCAATACCGATGAATTCGGTGGACGTGTAGGCTTGCACCAAGGGTCAGCTCTAAGCCCCTACCTTTTCCTGTTGATTATGGACGCCTTGACGTCAGACATCCAGGAAGAGGCACCCTGGTGCATGCTATTCGCCGACGACATCGTTCTCGTTGGTGAAGATGGACTCGAGGTACAGAGTAGACCAGCCTTATGGCAACAGAAACTGGAGAATTTTGGCCTAAGGATCAGCAGAACAAAAACAGAGTATTTGTTCTGTTACTTTGGCGGATTGTCCGGTCCTGTTGCTATCATGCTAGATGGCGTAGCACTGCCTACTTGCTCGGATTTTAAGTACCTCGGTTCACTCTTGTAGGGGGATGGAGATATAGACCGCGCTGTGGAACACAGGATCAGCTCAGGATGGATGAAATGGCGACAGGTCACAGGTGTAACTTGTGATCCCCGAATGCCCATCAAATTGAAGGGGAAAATATATAAAACAATTATCAGACCTGTCGTCATGCATGGATCGGAATGCTAGCCTGTTAAGAAAAAGGATGAAAGGAGATTGCATGCAAATGAAATGCGGATGTTGCGATGGATGTGTGGAGTTAAGAGAATGGACAAGATACGAAATGAGTATATCAGAGGAAGCATGAAAGTAGCACCAGTGACCGATAAGATGACAGGAAGACGATTAGCATGGTATGGACATGTAATGCGGAGGGACGAAAGACAGGTTGTGAAAAGAGTATTAGATCTTGTGGAAGGATACAAACGTAGAGGACAGCCCAAAAAGAGATGGATGGATTGTGTGATGAATGACATGTGTTTGAAAGGCGTGGGTGAGGAGTTGACGGCTGATAGAGATGAATGGAAGAAAAATACATACTGCGCCGACCCCAAATAATGGGAACAGGGTAGGAGGATGATTATTATATGATATTAGTCAGAAATAAAAAGTTAATACGGACATTGTTTTGTTACTTAACGTAGCATGATAAATTTAAATTAGCTTTTGTTATTTTAAACATGATTTTTTTATTAAGAATCAAATTAAAATTCTTAGTTTCAGCTTTTTTTTTTAATAATGTAGATTACAAATAAATAGATAGAGTTTGGTTGTTTAAATACTAATTAATAACACTTTGAGATATTGAACGTACTAAAAATTAATAACAAATTAATTTACTTAATATGACAGAACAGAAAAAAAAGTATTAGGAAAACTCATTAATTCAGATTCAAAAATCTGTTAGCACGCAACAGTAGTCTTCAACTACGTACGATAAATAGTTCCGAATGGCTTTAAATTGCATTTATCTTTAATTGCTTAGTGTTCATTGGTTCGTGAAAATTGAGTCAAAGAGTTCTCCTCAATACTTAACAACAAAGACTTCCAATGAATTTTATGCTGCAAAATTCTACACTGGGCGACATGCCAGGCGTATTGTACATAGGTATATATATATATATATATATATATATATATATATATATATATATATATATATATAGGTTTATTTATTATGTAAATGACTAAAATGTTTCAGATGCAAATGTAATGTTTCAGTTTACTTCAATGTATATTTATTTATTATATTGTTGCATAATAAAATATAAATTTGTATTTCAGATTTATATTTTAATAATTATTTGTAATCACAAAGCTGTTATTTATTAAACTCTATTTTTTTGTGTTTGACTAATTTGAATAATATCATCATCACACTCACACATTAATAAAGGGAAAAACAATAAAAGGTAAAACATTACAAACATAACAGTTCCTAACACTAATATCAATTAGATAATTCCGATTATAACCGCTTGTATTATATCAAATTATATTGTTGTTTCGACTGCATTCTCTAATGAGAACCTCAGCTATTAAAAAATAAAACAGGTTTTTTAATACCCCGAACAAAACAAATGTTTTAATAAGTCACGAATCTCTTCCCGTCTTGTTCTTTTAATTTATGCTTATTTGGAATCGTTTATACGTTAACGTCATTTCAAAAATAACGACATTTCTGGAAAACCGCTTTGCATCGCCGCATTTTCAATTAAAATAAAAATTGACATTTATACACTGATCGTATTTAAAATATAAAGCTTAATTTAAATTAGCAAAATCGACTGAAACATTCATTCATTCATCTATCCATTTGTAATAACATTATTATGGCTATACGAAATTAAGTACTATTCAATTCCCATTACCCTATTGACGTAATTCATCAAATAACTTTCAAACATTATGTGCAGTACCTGGTCAGTACAAAGTATGTCAATATTTAATTATTATTGGAATTTTCATATTTGTTTTTAGTTAGTAGTAGTAGTTTAGTGGTTATTTTTATAAGAATTGAGAATTTCCCGAATATTACTGATTGTAACTAAGTTAATGTACCAGCTCAATATTTATAATTAGTATAAATATAATAACATTCAGCTTATATAATATTATCTACATGTGGAAAAACTATACTACATATGACAAGTTTCGAATTCTTTTTTTTTTTTATTTTTTTTTTAATTAAAAAAGTTTTAAACTATATAGTGTGAAGAAAACTAGTTAATATTCAAAAACTGTGTTGTGACTTATTTCTGATTGACTGAAACAGAAAAGTAACCCCACTTTTTATAGCCAGCGGTATATAAGGTGATTGACTTTTTTATCCATATTATATTAAGATCTTTGAATAAAATATACGTAATCAATGTTAGGAGCCTGAAATCTTTTAACCAAAAAAAAATTTTTCAGAAAGTATACAAGGTAATATTTTTCATAATAATGGCAATAGTCGATTATTAAAAAGTAATTAGAGATTTCATAAGGGATTAAGAATAAAAACCTTTATAGAAGGAGCAATTTCTTCTTACAATAATCTTACAATATTTTAGCAGCATTTTGACTATTGCGTAGCATTTTATAGTACAATTGAATTTAAAGTTTAGTATTGTGTTTTTTGTATGTTACTTCATATGAGGTTTATTTTTTTTAAATTATATTGTTATTGCATATATGCAATAACAATATAAATATATATATATTTTTTTTCAATTAATTTAGATGTGTGATTCGACCTAATTTAGATACAGTATTATTTTCAGATTTAATAACAAAACTGTTAGCAAGTCGACTGTTACTAATACTATAATCTATCTAAATCCTTTAAAATCGAATAGATATTTATAATTAATGAAAATCATTCAATTTTGTATAACATTACAATTTTCATTTTGATATTTTATGATATTATTGATATTTCATGGGTAATGGGTATAAGTATATTCAATAGAAAACCAAGTTCTTATTAAGTTCTTATTATCATTTTTTGGTTAAAATCATAAGTTATACATTTTGTATATTAATAATATTTGTTATTATTAAACTACCTAATCTAATCTGCTTTCAACATCTGTCTACAACAATTAAAAGGAGTCTAAAATATCCTTATTTGAAGTTTTTAATATTTAAATATAATAAAATATTACTGTTATACAAATAATTCATTATTGACATCTTATTATCAATTATTGTTAATTATTACATTTAACTTTCGACCTAATGTGATGAAGTAATTGCAATTTGAACTGTCTTTTAATTTTTTAATTTTTGAAACGTCTCAAATTTGAAACGTGAAATTATTACAGTAAAAGCTTTTTAAAATGGTCTATACTTACATTATTAATATAATTACCATATTTATGGGCCGGCAATGCGAGGTAAGTACTGACAATATTACCGCGTTCGGTCAATTAAATTATTATATAATTTGCAGAGTAAATTGGACACTAAATGTCGGAATTACTAACTAATTACCTAAATACGTTAATTCGCTTCAAAATAGAATCTAAATATGCATAGTTTTAATACAAAATAGTATTTAGTTTTAATTCAAAATACTCTGATTTTGACTTTAGTTAGACGTTTATAATCAATTATTACATTTATTGACAATAAACAATTAAGCTGAATATTTGAAACCATCTATAAACATGTATAGCCATGTTAAGCTTATTTAAATTTATATAAATATAGAATGAAAAATAAACTCGGGATTTGAACCCGCGACTACTGGGAAACCTTTATTTTTCATTGTATATTTAAATTTAAATAAGCTTAACACGCCTATACATGTTTATAGATAGTTTCAAATATTAAGCTCGGTAGTGGCATCTTTTCAATGTTTATCTATACTGCAAAGTTAGGAACATTGGTTAGGATTTTCGAAAGAAACATATTAGATGTCACCACCGTCCCGATAAAGACGATCACATATAGAATGCTTAATTCACCGAGGTGGACAGCGATACGGTGGCTCAGTTGGTAGAGCGACGGGACGGTTTCCCAGTAGTCGCAGGTTCGAATCCCTGCGAGTATCGGTTTATTTTTCATTCTATACTTATATAAATTTTTATTAAGCTGAATGTTATTATATTTTACTATTTATGTATATTTGTTTAGCAAATAAATAAATATTTATCAATTTAAATTTCAAATATAATATTACTTCCTTAGTAGAAGTATAAAGAAGTTGAGTAGAAGTTATAAAACTTGATAATAATATAATGTCACACTTCCCCGTCTCTTAACCTGGTTAACACCAGGTTGGACAGACCTGGTGGATACCAGGGAATGAAAATAAAAAAGTTGAGAAAGTTAATTATATATTTTAAGTAAATAGAGGGTCGTGGGTTCGTCCGATGACCGAGGATGTGCAGAACTCCGTGTAGACAACAACCACTGGCCTTGTATTTGTTGAATGCAGTGAAGTACGATGCCTTGGTAATTTTGGCGGTGAGACAGCAATTGTCCAGCACTGTAGTAGGTAGAGTAGAAAAGGAAGTGCCAACGGTCCTTAACCCGCCGTTAGGCCTAAGCCTGAAATCCCGTTTATCGGGTATTTTATTATGTGCACTCAAACTCAGTTTGACTGCCAGTACGCTAAAGAAAGCCAAAGCGGTGTTTCTATGCAAGCAATAGTTTTCAAGGATGAGGCAGTCAAACTTTGTACAAAGTAATTTTTAAAACGTTACCCTTCTTTTTAAATAGTTGCCGGGTAACGTCTTATGTAGCAAAAAAACAATATAAAAACTTATGTAAAGTACAAATATAAATACTACGCTTAAGAGGGTAAGCCACAGAAGCTGCGTCATGCTATAATCTAATACAATAATACAAGTTCTATTAACTACACTACAATATATAACCACTGCATTGAAGGTATATCCAACGGCAGGAAAAATGAAATTTATACTAAAGTGAACATATATTTAAAATGGTATAAGAAGAATACCGAAGCAAAATTAAATGAAAATCGAATGTACTTACATTACACATTCACTTATTAAAAACTATAAAACAACAAAATGCATAATAAAAACACTCACCCGAAATGGGGTTTTATAGTTAATAAAAATATTTAAAAACAATAGAAAACGTCGCAACGTTTTAAGACCTCTAATGACCTTACAATTGTATATGAGTACGATATGCACGATACGGCTAATAGCAGCCGCTTTAGTAGGTCCTCTGACTGCGGGAGGACAGATTGAGTTGCGCGGCGGCGCGGCGGTGCACGCCGCGAAGCCCCCTTGTCGGCCAGACCGGTTACAAGCGCTTACGCACTCAACTTAGCATCCGCTATGCTAACTATTGCTCCTTTATATCTCCGTAACGGCTATAAAACCGTTACAATAATAAAGGTAATATATTTATTTAGCCGGCTACAATCGTGTAATTTTAAATCAGAATTTTCCCGACTAGTTTCGAACCCATCCGGGTTCCTATCTATGAGCTGCAAGCATAGCGGACTTGCGGCGTGAACTGCGTGCAGCAGCTCGCTGAGCGCGTCGCGACGGTGGTTGTGAGGGTGGGGGGAGAGGGGGGTGGGGGGGGGTAAGATGTAGTCTCGTCTTCAGAGGTTTCGTTCTGGTCTTCGTTACTCGTAGTTATATTCCATTGTAAGCACACTGAACTCACTAATTTAATAATCAATAATCATATAATATATAATATAATATTTAATAATCATCATGGTTCACGAGTTTAAATAAAGGTAATATTTAGATATAACTAATTTATAATAATATCAGGACAAATTATATACATTGATCTAACCTAAGCAAGCAAATTATTTGCTTGTATTAAGGTTGTTAGACAACGATGCAAATACATAGAAATACGCTTTATAAATACTGAGAATATATTTATATACGACCAAACCCAGAAAAACAGATATCTATGTTCATCACATATATGCCTGTCCCTGTCGGGAATCGAACCCAAGCCGTTGAGCCGCTAAATGTTAGGCGTCTGCGCTAACCACTCGACCAACGAGGCGGTTGAATTTATGAAAGAATGAAATTGCTTTTATAAAATTGATCATTCTAAATCTCTATGACTGCCCGTGGGGAATTCATTATTTATTTTAAGTCTATATAAGAGTCAGATGAATGACAAATCCCGGTTTATACACAAACCATCTAACTTATTATTTTTGATTAAAATACTAGATATCGTTAAAATATATGTTTTTGTACGTATTGCTAATTCACCCCGACCTAAAAAAAGGGTTTTATAAAATTGACGTGTGTATTTGTGTATATGTATATGTGTGTGTATTTTTGTGACATCATAGCAGCTGAACATGTTGATGGATTTGTCGAGATGGTTCTTAATAGGTTTAGGCATGTTTAGATCGTCTCCAAGATATTTATTTTTTATTGTTGCCGGTGAAAGTTAATTATGGAATATTGATTGTAAAAACCTAAACAAGTGAAACTTAGTGTGTAGGTTCATAGAGTACAATATAGAAACCAGTAACGGAACTTCAAAAAGCAGAAAAATATATAAAAAAATACCTGATTCAAAAAAAATCCATAATTTTATTATTATTTATCCCTTTTAGAGGTTTTGTATCTTGGCACATTTTTTTTTATTTTTTGTAATTATAATAATAAATCTAAATTAAACTTCACCGTAATATTTGTTCAACTTGATAAAGCTCTGTTGTGATATTTTTTTCAGCTTGGTAAAGTTATCTGTGGAAATTTTATTTGTAGCCTGAGTAGAGAAGGGTAGTAAAATAAGCAAATTTTAAGAAACGTGAATTGAAGCAGTCGACGTCAAATTGCACATTTTAGAAGTTTACTCGAACTTGCGCTGAGAGTAAACACATGTGTAAAAGTAGATGCATTGAAAAAGGGAATTACTTGACCGGTGAATCAGCTTTCCTGGAGTCAAACATTCAATGTTAACAAGAAAACTAGTTTATATTTATAAATTACTTCAAATGGAAAGTGAGTTCTCCAAAATCACCTATAAGATTTATTCACCTTTCCGACTTAATATCCCAAGGTTCAAACAAAATATGTAATAGTTTTAGAACTAAAATAAATAGATAGTAACTATAATTGACATAAAAAACGTACAAAGTAAGCAGCTTACTATCTCTTAGAGGATAGGTGAAGCATTTCTTTAAAGTTATCTTAAAATATTAAAAGGAGAAATCTTAGAATGAAAAACATGTATCCAGTTCAGTAACAAAATTTTGTCAGAATTTCTTTTTCATTAAAATGTCAGGAATAGTAATGGATTGTAAATGTTGTATCAGATATAACACACTTGTCAAAGGATAATATATATATATATTTTATTACTCAACGTTTTGTAACATGAAATTTACAAAAACTTATAAATTATGCTTTGTCCAACTTGTAATACAATAGATATAGTTTAATACTCGTAATTAATCAAAGTAAAATCTTATACCGATTAAGTTTTTCAAATTAGAAACTATTTTTTTTTAAGACTTAGCTAGTTTAAATTAAAAGACATTTGTTATATATTTTAATATATTTGTTAAATAAATTGCTATATAACCTAGAGCTAAATATTATACTTAAAATCATTTGCGCAATATATGTAATGATGAATAATTAATGAATAATTATATGTACGAAGAAAATATCTCGCAATTACTTTTAGGTTTTGCTCGTAGTGTCCGCGCTATTTCCAAGTGAGTATATTATTTTTTCTAATTCATAACTATTTTTTTCCGAGTATTAGGTAAATCAAAGCCGATGAGGTCCTCGACGTCTGTCCTTTATATTATTTAATCTTAGATTAATTATTTAATCTTAGATTTTTGTAGCAACAAACTTAACAAGTATTGCTTGAGTTTAAAGCCGGAATTATATTAGTATTAGATATCACATGTGTACGAGATGTGAAATATAGTCTTTTTATTTTTAAGTATCTGTTATTGTGCTAAAAAAGTCAAGATTAGTATTGATGTAAACCAATAAAACATAGGTATGAAAAATAATAGACCTTACGGATTTAAAAATATTTATACAATAATGAAAACAATTTTGATAGGATCCAAAATTAAATATACTTTTGAATAATTCACTGACGGTAATTACATAAATAACCTATATAAAAATATTTAATAAGAAACATAATTTTATTGTATTATTAAACTAGAAATAATATAATGGTTGTAATGGATTACTAAAAAGACAATCAAATAAGTAGTAAAAAGTTTTTTCTTTTATTTCATTAAAGGTGATTTAAAGAAAAATCGCAATCGGAATAATTAAAATTTATTTCACAGTAAGTTTAATAAAATAGGTTTGTTCTACATTTTTGTTGCCACATATTTAGTGAGATTTTCAATAAATTTATAACAAAAATATAGATTAACTTTTTCCTGTCTAACATAGCTTCGCGAAGTAAGTCTTTCTTGTTTCATACAATATTTTCAGGCACAGCTTTATAGATTTTGTTCACATTACATTTTCAGGTTTCAAAATGTCATAATTTTTAAACGAACAAAATTATTAATATTGTTTATAAGAAAAACATTATATAAGGATTTTTGGTATTTCTTATAAAAAATATTAAACCAACGAAATATAATAGGTAGGTAAAATTAGTAAAACCTTCATCACATTTTTATACCTACAATCTCAACATAGCTTTTGTACATTTTTTGAAGCATCATTATTGGAAGCGATAATTAAATAGATATTTCCTATGGTGCCCAATTCAAAGACCAGTTAGATGACTAAAATTAACTGTATGTATAAAGTCCAAGATTGAGAAAAAAACTACAATTACGTAAATACAATAAACACATCTCGTTCTCTCGTGAACACGATTGCTGCAAAGCATTCGAAATATCAACTTAAATTTATAGTTAATAATGTAGAATATAAAACAAAATAAACGCGAGTTAGATATTAAAAAATAAATAAAAGTGAAAGTAAAAAATACAAAATTATTAAAACTAGTATTTTTTTTCGTGCGAGGATGCAAAAATTAGATTTATATGTTAAATATGTTTTTTTATCCAAAGAGTCTGAAGAGGCGCCATGAAAACGAAAAAGTGATTTTTGATATGTGAAAACAAATAAGAAATCAAGTGCAGCATACAACTTAATGAAGATAGAAATAATTACCCACCGCACTACAAGTTCCAAGATGCTTATTTACAAAGTCTAAAAGGAACTTTAAACATTGAGATCTTCGATGTTTAAAGTTTATATTAAACCTTACAGTGTAGTTATATCAAGCCTTAATATTAGACTAAATTCTTCGTTAACAGATAGTCTAGAACTTGGAAGTCGTGACAGTAAAGACAAATGTGCAGATTAGATTCGGATCAATTGCACTCTGGTACGTATACAAAATGACTGTTTCGCTGTTCTATCCATTTATTTACTGCAAGCATAGCCGCTGCAATCAGCAGCATTCTGAGAGAATGGAGTGGCGGTAACCTTAATAATTAATTGCCTTCCACTGCTTTTCCCTATCTTCTACTAGTAAAGGGTTCTCTGAAGGAGTGGATGCTATAGAGAGAGAGAGCCGTTTCAGTGTATTCTTACATAAAATAGTGTGCACATATACATGTTCATTTTTATATAAAAATCTTACAAACTAGCCCAACTTTACTTTATTTACATTGTTTTATTTACTAAGCATACATAGTGCTTCTTATCGTCGAGCACAATTTTAGTTTTCCAATAATATTACTCGACCGCAAATGACCTAACAAATAATATTGAGTTAGAATAGATATTCTATCTTATATATTTAGATAGACATACGTGCCTTGACAAAGCTTAAGTTATTACGAAATTCCAACACAAGTTGGAATTCCATAATAAAATTTATTGAGTAAATAAATGTTTATATTGGTTCATATAAATATTTCTATTTTGTTTTATGTCTTCATTATTTAGAAAACTTTACGCAAATTGTCCTTTTTGAAAGAACGAAAGGCCTATCTTTATTTTCTAGAGTATCTACAGGAAGTATGCCTTCCTACAAAGGACACGCAGTTGTCAAGAAAGCGTTGTAACGAAACACAAATATACAACTCAGTTTAAGGAAACAATGCTTTAAATATTTGAAAGTCTTTTGATATAATTGTAGGTTTAAAGCGATATTTATTTGCAAAAAAATATTGTAATCATTATGTAAAGTCTTGTTTGGCATTTTTATACTATAACATTATTATACTTGAAATATAATGTTATTTTAGGAAAAAAAAAAATTTCTTAAGAAATAAATACGCAATTGAAATACATCGAATTTTTTTTAAGAAATGCAAGTAATGTTACGTATACTCACCGTTATGTTATCTCGTAGGAAGTTAATAGGTTTTAATAGTCTTGTTACTCGTTAATGACTATCGCTTTATAGTGCGTTTTACGTTTGTAGTTTTAGTTAGTTTAATTAGTGGATCACTTAGTTTCTTTTAGTTATTCTACGCATACCTTAAGCTTATTGTTGTCAAATGATTTGTTAGTATGAAACTTCGTCTGACTTTTATAGGTTTTATTCTATATTTTTTTAGCTCAACGAAAGTTTTATGTGTACTTGAAACACATATACATACAATATTTATATACAATAATTAAATATTGGAATTGTAGTTATCACAGTTGTTACTTGGCGAAAAAATACCAACAACATTTTTTGTAAGTAGGCTAACTTAAGTCTTAAACTACAAAATTGTTCAGTAAAATATTATTTTCTATAAAGAGCTACTTATACATATAGTATTTATTGTATATTATAATATACAAAAATCGAAAAAAATGTCTGGTATGTTGTGAAGTTCGTACGTATATATATATATATAATTAATATATAATATATACTCGTATATATTTTAGTGATGAATTAAGTTTGAACGATTTAAATTTCTTTACGTTGCAATAGGATTCTAATTCTAATTCTATTCAAAGAGAGAGACTACCTTTTAGGAATCAGTCCGTACACGAAATTCAATCTAACCGTTACTAGATTATACGCTGACCTTACAATGATATTTTATTAGGACTGTTATAATAAGTCCAAGAAATAACATAAATAATAGATTTATTATTTGAATCCACGGTTACCAACAATTTCGAAAAAAAATATTCCTGACCCTAGACAATGTTATGCTTATTTTTTTGAGACATATTTCGCAACATTTTGATCATGCTGTTAATTTTTCAAAAAGATTTTTTATAGAAAAAATAGTTAAAATTTATAAAAAAGCATATTTTATAAAATTAATAAATATTTTTAATTAATTATGATTGCTTTTTTATATATAGCTTACCTACATCCTTACTTTTTTTTAGTCAAACGATATACTGAAAAATAATTATCGATCTAAAGACATTTATAAAAGGCAAATATTAAATGATAAAAATATTGCTATGTTTATTAGATACTATCCCAGAATTTAATGCGTTTACCAGCATATTTCGAGCATTAATTATCCTGGCGTTACATTTACGAAATGTCAAGGAAATTAGGTTGACAGCCATTTAAACTGATTGTCAAGCGAGTGAGGTCAAAAAGGGAATGGCATAATTTCAAACCGTTACATAAAACATTGAAATAAGTTTCACTCCCTAATAGAGCTCGATGAACGTAAAAATAATGCGCGCGTCTGTTTAACTCAATGCATACCATTGGATTTTTTTTGGAATTATTCCTGAAGTACAAGGCCTATCACAGATTCTATTTATTTAAAAACACTCAAACTCATAGAACCACAACTATTAATTATAGAATCAATTAAAAAAATGAATAAAATTCATGAATCAAATGTTTCCGTTATTACAGAGGACGTCAATGACTTAGAATGCATTTGACCCAATAGAGCTTATCGCTTAGCTCCTCACTCGATGAATAAAAGAAAAACCTATAACAATCACATAAACGTTTGTTAAAGTGTTAAATATTACTTACAGTTGAAACTGGCTCTTACTATTCATATATATCTTACATTTATCTAGTCTGTATTCTTCATTGTATACGGGTGCTGCTTGCTCTGACTGACGGTCTTTGGCAACGGTTTTTTTGGTCATATTTAATTTTTTTTTTTTTGAATAAATATATGTTAGTTAGTTTTTTTAATTAAATTTTTAGTTGTCTGAGCATAATAAGCCTTCCCATCGAGTTGCTAGCAATGGTTCTTATATCATAAGACACTTGTTTTTTATTCAGAGTTTGTAGCACTGTTGAAGATGAACACAGATCTATCCTGAAGTCATTAAATAAGGATTGTATTGTATTTGATTGTCTGTGCTAAGAAACAATTTAAATGGTGTAGACAAAAGTGACAATGAAACGTTATTGTATAGCAGGTTGATATTCTGTAATCTGTATACTTTATATTTATGTCGTGACATAAGTTACAATGGGGACGCTGGTTACAGTGGCGTGGCTATTTTTCTGATCAGTTAAAAAATTATATTTTAGACTCTCATAACGATTAGAGTAAACCATTTTATTTACAAGGCAATTGCATTGGTAAGATCGGCAGAAATAATTTAAATTATCATTTATTTACCAAATCTTTCAAGCGCGGTATCGAAATTGTGAAACATTAATCTCCTGTTGTCAGTTTATTTATTTACAAATTGAAGAAAGTACTAGATTTTAATTAAGGCTAGATATTTTTATATTTTCCAGACCATCTAGCTGTCGTAGATCATTTCTACCAGATGCAGTAAATCAAAACTATATAACCTAGACGAATAAAAAGTGAAGTAAGTTTATGATATTTATTCCTAAACAGTATTAATAAGATATTATTTATTCTACATATAATATATACAACAGGAGGCCCGATGGCGATCCCTGGGGGGGTTCGGGCGTCCCCGCAGTCTCCAGGCTAGCCTCCCAGCGGCAAGACATCACCAATTTCGAAGTCGGGTTTGATACGTACCGCCTCGTTCAACTGCCATTTCCCATCCCTATTCACTTTTATTTATTTTTACCATGAAGAAAAACCAAAAAAGAAAAAAGTTTGTACAGCGGTTGCACTCCTCCTCATTTAAAGTGCACCTCAGTAATATTAGGGGTTTGCACTCTAATATCTTACCTGTCCATCACCACCTGGAGACAGAACAACCGCACCTGTTCTTTTTGACGGAGACGCAGATACAATGTCCCTTAAGCGCTGCGCACCTGGATTATCCCGGATACACGTTAGAGCACAACTTTCGCTCACGTGCCGGAGTCTGCGTGTATGCGCGGAACGACCTCTGTATCCAGCGTCTCCGTCACCTTGAAGACCCCACTTTTTCTTCTTTATGGGTTTTAGTAGACACAGGAAACGAAAAAATCCTGTATTCTTGTGTTTACCGTTCGCACAGCGGTGACCAGGAGACAACTAGATTATTCGAGTATCTCGGTGAGGCTGCTGATATGGCTCTGCATCAGTTCCCTTCGGCGCAGCTCGTCTTTCTGGGGGATTTTAATGCCTGTCATCAGGACTGGCTGTTCCCGTACCAGAAAACCGACCATGCTGGAAGAGAAGCGCGGAACGCGGATAGCGGACTTGCGGCGTGAACTGCGTGCAGCAGCTCGCTGAGCGCGTCGCGACGGTGGTTGTGAGGGTGGGGGGAGAGGGGGGTGGGGGGGGGTAAGATGTAGTCTCGTCTTCAGAGGTTTCGTTCTGGTCTTCGTTACTCGTAGTTATATTCCATTGTAAGCACACTGAACTCACTAATTTAATAATCAATAATCATATAATATATAATATAATATTTAATAATCATCATGGTTCACGAGTTTAAATAAAGGTAATATTTAGATATAACTAATTTATAATAATATCAGGACAAATTATATACATTGATCTAACCTAAGCAAGCAAATTATTTGCTTGTATTAAGGTTGTTAGACAACGATGCAAATACATAGAAATACGCTTTATAAATACTGAGAATATATTTATATACGACCAAACCCAGAAAAACAGATATCTATGTTCATCACATATATGCCTGTCCCTGTCGGGAATCGAACCCAAGCCGTTGAGCCGCTAAATGTTAGGCGTCTGCGCTAACCACTCGACCAACGAGGCGGTTGAATTTATGAAAGAATGAAATTGCTTTTATAAAATTGATCATTCTAAATCTCTATGACTGCCCGTGGGGAATTCATTATTTATTTTAAGTCTATATAAGAGTCAGATGAATGACAAATCCCGGTTTATACACAAACCATCTAACTTATTATTTTTGATTAAAATACTAGATATCGTTAAAATATATGTTTTTGTACGTATTGCTAATTCACCCCGACCTAAAAAAAGGGTTTTATAAAATTGACGTGTGTATTTGTGTATATGTATATGTGTGTGTATTTTTGTGACATCATAGCAGCTGAACATGTTGATGGATTTGTCGAGATGGTTCTTAATAGGTTTAGGCATGTTTAGATCGTCTCCAAGATATTTATTTTTTATTGTTGCCGGTGAAAGTTAATTATGGAATATTGATTGTAAAAACCTAAACAAGTGAAACTTAGTGTGTAGGTTCATAGAGTACAATATAGAAACCAGTAACGGAACTTCAAAAAGCAGAAAAATATATAAAAAAATACCTGATTCAAAAAAAATCCATAATTTTATTATTATTTATCCCTTTTAGAGGTTTTGTATCTTGGCACATTTTTTTTTATTTTTTGTAATTATAATAATAAATCTAAATTAAACTTCACCGTAATATTTGTTCAACTTGATAAAGCTCTGTTGTGATATTTTTTTCAGCTTGGTAAAGTTATCTGTGGAAATTTTATTTGTAGCCTGAGTAGAGAAGGGTAGTAAAATAAGCAAATTTTAAGAAACGTGAATTGAAGCAGTCGACGTCAAATTGCACATTTTAGAAGTTTACTCGAACTTGCGCTGAGAGTAAACACATGTGTAAAAGTAGATGCATTGAAAAAGGGAATTACTTGACCGGTGAATCAGCTTTCCTGGAGTCAAACATTCAATGTTAACAAGAAAACTAGTTTATATTTATAAATTACTTCAAATGGAAAGTGAGTTCTCCAAAATCACCTATAAGATTTATTCACCTTTCCGACTTAATATCCCAAGGTTCAAACAAAATATGTAATAGTTTTAGAACTAAAATAAATAGATAGTAACTATAATTGACATAAAAAACGTACAAAGTAAGCAGCTTACTATCTCTTAGAGGATAGGTGAAGCATTTCTTTAAAGTTATCTTAAAATATTAAAAGGAGAAATCTTAGAATGAAAAACATGTATCCAGTTCAGTAACAAAATTTTGTCAGAATTTCTTTTTCATTAAAATGTCAGGAATAGTAATGGATTGTAAATGTTGTATCAGATATAACACACTTGTCAAAGGATAATATATATATATATTTTATTACTCAACGTTTTGTAACATGAAATTTACAAAAACTTATAAATTATGCTTTGTCCAACTTGTAATACAATAGATATAGTTTAATACTCGTAATTAATCAAAGTAAAATCTTATACCGATTAAGTTTTTCAAATTAGAAACTATTTTTTTTTAAGACTTAGCTAGTTTAAATTAAAAGACATTTGTTATATATTTTAATATATTTGTTAAATAAATTGCTATATAACCTAGAGCTAAATATTATACTTAAAATCATTTGCGCAATATATGTAATGATGAATAATTAATGAATAATTATATGTACGAAGAAAATATCTCGCAATTACTTTTAGGTTTTGCTCGTAGTGTCCGCGCTATTTCCAAGTGAGTATATTATTTTTTCTAATTCATAACTATTTTTTTCCGAGTATTAGGTAAATCAAAGCCGATGAGGTCCTCGACGTCTGTCCTTTATATTATTTAATCTTAGATTAATTATTTAATCTTAGATTTTTGTAGCAACAAACTTAACAAGTATTGCTTGAGTTTAAAGCCGGAATTATATTAGTATTAGATATCACATGTGTACGAGATGTGAAATATAGTCTTTTTATTTTTAAGTATCTGTTATTGTGCTAAAAAAGTCAAGATTAGTATTGATGTAAACCAATAAAACATAGGTATGAAAAATAATAGACCTTACGGATTTAAAAATATTTATACAATAATGAAAACAATTTTGATAGGATCCAAAATTAAATATACTTTTGAATAATTCACTGACGGTAATTACATAAATAACCTATATAAAAATATTTAATAAGAAACATAATTTTATTGTATTATTAAACTAGAAATAATATAATGGTTGTAATGGATTACTAAAAAGACAATCAAATAAGTAGTAAAAAGTTTTTTCTTTTATTTCATTAAAGGTGATTTAAAGAAAAATCGCAATCGGAATAATTAAAATTTATTTCACAGTAAGTTTAATAAAATAGGTTTGTTCTACATTTTTGTTGCCACATATTTAGTGAGATTTTCAATAAATTTATAACAAAAATATAGATTAACTTTTTCCTGTCTAACATAGCTTCGCGAAGTAAGTCTTTCTTGTTTCATACAATATTTTCAGGCACAGCTTTATAGATTTTGTTCACATTACATTTTCAGGTTTCAAAATGTCATAATTTTTAAACGAACAAAATTATTAATATTGTTTATAAGAAAAACATTATATAAGGATTTTTGGTATTTCTTATAAAAAATATTAAACCAACGAAATATAATAGGTAGGTAAAATTAGTATAACCTTCATCACATTTTTATACCTACAATCTCAACATAGCTTTTGTACATTTTTTGAAGCATCATTATTGGAAGCGATAATTAAATAGATATTTCCTATGGTGCCCAATTCAAAGACCAGTTAGATGACTAAAATTAACTGTATGTATAAAGTCCAAGATTGAGAAAAAAACTACAATTACGTAAATACAATAAACACATCTCGTTCTCTCGTGAACACGATTGCTGCAAAGCATTCGAAATATCAACTTAAATTTATAGTTAATAATGTAGAATATAAAACAAAATAAACGCGAGTTAGATATTAAAAAATAAATAAAAGTGAAAGTAAAAAATACAAAATTATTAAAACTAGTATTTTTTTTCGTGCGAGGATGCAAAAATTAGATTTATATGTTAAATATGTTTTTTTATCCAAAGAGTCTGAAGAGGCGCCATGAAAACGAAAAAGTGATTTTTGATATGTGAAAACAAATAAGAAATCAAGTGCAGCATACAACTTAATGAAGATAGAAATAATTACCCACCGCACTACAAGTTCCAAGATGCTTATTTACAAAGTCTAAAAGGAACTTTAAACATTGAGATCTTCGATGTTTAAAGTTTATATTAAACCTTACAGTGTAGTTATATCAAGCCTTAATATTAGACTAAATTCTTCGTTAACAGATAGTCTAGAACTTGGAAGTCGTGACAGTAAAGACAAATGTGCAGATTAGATTCGGATCAATTGCACTCTGGTACGTATACAAAATGACTGTTTCGCTGTTCTATCCATTTATTTACTGCAAGCATAGCCGCTGCAATCAGCAGCATTCTGAGAGAATGGAGTGGCGGTAACCTTAATAATTAATTGCCTTCCACTGCTTTTCCCTATCTTCTACTAGTAAAGGGTTCTCTGAAGGAGTGGATGCTATAGAGAGAGAGAGCCGTTTCAGTGTATTCTTACATAAAATAGTGTGCACATATACATGTTCATTTTTATATAAAAATCTTACAAACTAGCCCAACTTTACTTTATTTACATTGTTTTATTTACTAAGCATACATAGTGCTTCTTATCGTCGAGCACAATTTTAGTTTTCCAATAATATTACTCGACCGCAAATGACCTAACAAATAATATTGAGTTAGAATAGATATTCTATCTTATATATTTAGATAGACATACGTGCCTTGACAAAGCTTAAGTTATTACGAAATTCCAACACAAGTTGGAATTCCATAATAAAATTTATTGAGTAAATAAATGTTTATATTGGTTTGGTCCTTTTTGAAAGAACGAAAGGCCTATCTTTATTTTCTAGAGTATCTACAGGAAGTATGCCTTCCTACAAAGGACACGCAGTTGTCAAGAAAGCGTTGTAACGAAACACAAATATACAACTCAGTTTAAGGAAACAATGCTTTAAATATTTGAAAGTCTTTTGATATAATTGTAGGTTTAAAGCGATATTTATTTGCAAAAAAATATTGTAATCATTATGTAAAGTCTTGTTTGGCATTTTTATACTATAACATTATTATACTTGAAATATAATGTTATTTTAGGAAAAAAAAAAATTTCTTAAGAAATAAATACGCAATTGAAATACATCGAATTTTTTTTAAGAAATGCAAGTAATGTTACGTATACTCACCGTTATGTTATCTCGTAGGAAGTTAATAGGTTTTAATAGTCTTGTTACTCGTTAATGACTATCGCTTTATAGTGCGTTTTACGTTTGTAGTTTTAGTTAGTTTAATTAGTGGATCACTTAGTTTCTTTTAGTTATTCTACGCATACCTTAAGCTTATTGTTGTCAAATGATTTGTTAGTATGAAACTTCGTCTGACTTTTATAGGTTTTATTCTATATTTTTTTAGCTCAACGAAAGTTTTATGTGTACTTGAAACACATATACATACAATA
Organism: Napeogenes sylphis; assembly: GCA_959347405.1. NCBI lineage: Eukaryota > Metazoa > Arthropoda > Insecta > Lepidoptera > Nymphalidae > Napeogenes > Napeogenes sylphis. The sequence goes on along the minus strand of OY365788.1, from coordinate 18,071,188 downwards.
TTTATATACAATAATTAAATATTGGAATTGTAGTTATCACAGTTGTTACTTGGCGAAAAAATACCAACAACATTTTTTGTAAGTAGGCTAACTTAAGTCTTAAACTACAAAATTGTTCAGTAAAATATTATTTTCTATAAAGAGCTACTTATACATATAGTATTTATTGTATATTATAATATACAAAAATCGAAAAAAATGTCTGGTATGTTGTGAAGTTCGTACGTATATATATATATATAATTAATATATAATATATACTCGTATATATTTTAGTGATGAATTAAGTTTGAACGATTTAAATTTCTTTACGTTGCAATAGGATTCTAATTCTAATTCTATTCAAAGAGAGAGACTACCTTTTAGGAATCAGTCCGTACACGAAATTCAATCTAACCGTTACTAGATTATACGCTGACCTTACAATGATATTTTATTAGGACTGTTATAATAAGTCCAAGAAATAACATAAATAATAGATTTATTATTTGAATCCACGGTTACCAACAATTTCGAAAAAAAATATTCCTGACCCTAGACAATGTTATGCTTATTTTTTTGAGACATATTTCGCAACATTTTGATCATGCTGTTAATTTTTCAAAAAGATTTTTTATAGAAAAAATAGTTAAAATTTATAAAAAAGCATATTTTATAAAATTAATAAATATTTTTAATTAATTATGATTGCTTTTTTATATATAGCTTACCTACATCCTTACTTTTTTTTAGTCAAACGATATACTGAAAAATAATTATCGATCTAAAGACATTTATAAAAGGCAAATATTAAATGATAAAAATATTGCTATGTTTATTAGATACTATCCCAGAATTTAATGCGTTTACCAGCATATTTCGAGCATTAATTATCCTGGCGTTACATTTACGAAATGTCAAGGAAATTAGGTTGACAGCCATTTAAACTGATTGTCAAGCGAGTGAGGTCAAAAAGGGAATGGCATAATTTCAAACCGTTACATAAAACATTGAAATAAGTTTCACTCCCTAATAGAGCTCGATGAACGTAAAAATAATGCGCGCGTCTGTTTAACTCAATGCATACCATTGGATTTTTTTTGGAATTATTCCTGAAGTACAAGGCCTATCACAGATTCTATTTATTTAAAAACACTCAAACTCATAGAACCACAACTATTAATTATAGAATCAATTAAAAAAATGAATAAAATTCATGAATCAAATGTTTCCGTTATTACAGAGGACGTCAATGACTTAGAATGCATTTGACCCAATAGAGCTTATCGCTTAGCTCCTCACTCGATGAATAAAAGAAAAACCTATAACAATCACATAAACGTTTGTTAAAGTGTTAAATATTACTTACAGTTGAAACTGGCTCTTACTATTCATATATATCTTACATTTATCTAGTCTGTATTCTTCATTGTATACGGGTGCTGCTTGCTCTGACTGACGGTCTTTGGCAACGGTTTTTTTGGTCATATTTAATTTTTTTTTTTTTGAATAAATATATGTTAGTTAGTTTTTTTAATTAAATTTTTAGTTGTCTGAGCATAATAAGCCTTCCCATCGAGTTGCTAGCAATGGTTCTTATATCATAAGACACTTGTTTTTTATTCAGAGTTTGTAGCACTGTTGAAGATGAACACAGATCTATCCTGAAGTCATTAAATAAGGATTGTATTGTATTTGATTGTCTGTGCTAAGAAACAATTTAAATGGTGTAGACAAAAGTGACAATGAAACGTTATTGTATAGCAGGTTGATATTCTGTAATCTGTATACTTTATATTTATGTCGTGACATAAGTTACAATGGGGACGCTGGTTACAGTGGCGTGGCTATTTTTCTGATCAGTTAAAAAATTATATTTTAGACTCTCATAACGATTAGAGTAAACCATTTTATTTACAAGGCAATTGCATTGGTAAGATCGGCAGAAATAATTTAAATTATCATTTATTTACCAAATCTTTCAAGCGCGGTATCGAAATTGTGAAACATTAATCTCCTGTTGTCAGTTTATTTATTTACAAATTGAAGAAAGTACTAGATTTTAATTAAGGCTAGATATTTTTATATTTTCCAGACCATCTAGCTGTCGTAGATCATTTCTACCAGATGCAGTAAATCAAAACTATATAACCTAGACGAATAAAAAGTGAAGTAAGTTTATGATATTTATTCCTAAACAGTATTAATAAGATATTATTTATTCTACATATAATATATACAACAGGAGGCCCGATGGCGATCCCTGGGGGGGTTCGGGCGTCCCCGCAGTCTCCAGGCTAGCCTCCCAGCGGCAAGACATCACCAATTTCGAAGTCGGGTTTGATACGTACCGCCTCGTTCAACTGCCATTTCCCATCCCTATTCACTTTTATTTATTTTTACCATGAAGAAAAACCAAAAAAGAAAAAAGTTTGTACAGCGGTTGCACTCCTCCTCATTTAAAGTGCACCTCAGTAATATTAGGGGTTTGCACTCTAATATCTTACCTGTCCATCACCACCTGGAGACAGAACAACCGCACCTGTTCTTTTTGACGGAGACGCAGATACAATGTCCCTTAAGCGCTGCGCACCTGGATTATCCCGGATACACGTTAGAGCACAACTTTCGCTCACGTGCCGGAGTCTGCGTGTATGCGCGGAACGACCTCTGTATCCAGCGTCTCCGTCACCTTGAAGACCCCACTTTTTCTTCTTTATGGGTTTTAGTAGACACAGGAAACGAAAAAATCCTGTATTCTTGTGTTTACCGTTCGCACAGCGGTGACCAGGAGACAACTAGATTATTCGAGTATCTCGGTGAGGCTGCTGATATGGCTCTGCATCAGTTCCCTTCGGCGCAGCTCGTCTTTCTGGGGGATTTTAATGCCTGTCATCAGGACTGGCTGTTCCCGTACCAGAAAACCGACCATGCTGGAAGAGAAGCGCGGAACTTTGCGTTGTTCTTGGACCTCTTTCAGCTGGTGAAGCAAGCGACAAGGGTACCAGATGTGGTAGGCCATACAGCCAATTGCCTGGACCTTCTGCTGACAACTGATCCGGACAGGTATCGGGTAGAGGTTACCTCTCCCTTGGGAACCTCCGATCACTGTCTGGTGAAATCTGTGTTTACATATTCCCCACCAGCTTTCGAACCTCATGGTGTTAGGCGAGTATGGAAATACAAGTCAGCAGATTGGGATGAGATGCGGCACTTTTTTGCGTCTTATCCTTGGCGGCAGGTCTGCTTCTCTTCTTTGGATCCGTCGAGTTGCGCGGATGCTATAACCGATGTGGTGCATCAGGCAATGGAGTATTTTATTCCTTTTGCTGACGTACCCATCGGTGGCAAAGCTCGCCCATGGTTTAATGCCGAATGTGGTCATGCTCAAGACCGAAAACATTCGGCATATCTCATTTGGGCTGATGCTCGAAGCCACAAAACTCCGGATGTAAGTTCGAAGAAGAGAGCCTTTAACCAAGCTGCCAAGTCCTACAAAAAGGCATTGCGGAAGGCTCGTCTCGATCGAATCGCTAAGAATGGCGAAAAGCTCTCTGCCAGACCAACTGGCAGTCGAGCTTTCTGGTCTCTTGCGAAAGCGATCGAGTCGAATTTCTGCCAACCCTCACTGCCTGCTCTGCTGAAGCCGGATGGATCCCTGGCCCACACAGCAACAGAGAAAGCGAACGTACTTGCTTCTCTGTTTGCTGATAATTCGCATCTAGACACTGGCAATGCTTCTCCAGCACATCTTCCTCACTGCGGTGTTTCGATGCCTGAAATCCGCATCACTAACAAAGAGGTATGGAGAACATTGTGTCGTTTAGACGTGAATAAAGCCAGTGGTCCTGATGGTATACCAGCCATTCTGCTCAAGACATGCGCAGCTGAGTTGTCTCCTGTACTGACACGTCTGTATCGTCTCTCTTTCATGACTGGAATAGTGCCGAAATCCTGGAAGCTTGCTAATGTGCAACCCGTGCCCAAAAAAGGCAGCCGTGCCGACCCTGTCAATTACAGACCGATTTCAATCACCTCCATACTCTGCAAGATTATGGAGCGTGTATTGAACTCGCGCCTACTAGCATACCTAGAAGGTAACGATCTCCTTAGTGACCGACAGTACGGGTTTCGCCGTAATAGGTCTACTGGGGACCTCCTAGTGTATGCTACGCACATTTTAGGCGAGGCCATCGAGAAGAACGGAGAAGCGGTCGCCGTCTCTCTGGACGTCTCGAGGGCATTTGACAGGGTCTGGCATGCGAGCCTTATAAGCAAGCTTTCAGCGTATGGTATATCTCCTGGTCTGATCGGCTGGGTAACGGACTTTCTGAGCCAGAGATCTCTCCGAGTAGTTGTCGACGGGTGTTCCTCGGAACCCTTGACAATAAATGCCGGAGTGCCTCAGGGGTCCGTTCTTTCTGCAACTCTGTTTCTGCTGCACATTAATGATCTGTTGAAGCCCGGTATCTATGGGTATGCAGACGACAGCACAGTTGTAGAAAGATATCTGCCGAGTACTCGGGCTAGTCGAGATCAAGTACAGTCTGAAAGAGAAGCCATGGTGCAACGTTTGAATGACAAACTTCAGGCAGTCTCCGCATGGAGCAATGCCAATCTTGTCAAGTTCAACGCCACCAAAACGCAGACGTGTCTATTCACCGCCAAAAGGAGCCCTTTCACCTTGGCTCCTACTTTCCAGAATGTATCCTTGGAATACAGTGACCGGCTTCAGTTGTTAGGCTTAGAGATTTCCTCGAACCTCAACTTTGGTCGGTTCATTGAGTTCAGAGCAAGAGCAGCAGCAGCAAAGCTTGCCGTTCTGGCGAAGGTTCGGCAGTACTTTACACCGGGACAGCTTCTTGTTTTATACAAAGCGCAGATCCGGTCGTGTGTAGAGTACTGTTGTCACATATTTGCTGGTGCCGCAAAGTCTCATCTTGCGGTTCTGGACTCAATTGAGAGGCGAGCAAAGAGGCTTATAGGCGATCCCGAATTGGTCGGAGCCGACCTCCAAAGCCTTGAGCATAGGCGTAGAATTGCTAGCCTCTCTGTATTCTATAGGATACATTTTGGTGAGTGTGCGCAGGAATTACACAATTTAATTCCCCCGTCCCCCTTCCATCACCGGACGTCCCGACGCACGGCAGGTTTTCATCCTTTTGTTGTGGACATTCCACCTGTCCGAACGAAGCGCTTTGCTTCCTCATTTTTACTGCGTACAGCAAAGGATTGGAACAGCTTGCCTGCGTCGGTATTTCCGACCGAATACAATGTGGGTGTCTTCAAGCGAAGAGTGAATAGGTTGCTAGGGTAATGCGCCTTACCACCTAAGACTACATTCCACTTACCATCAGGTGGAATGTAGTCAAGCATTGCCCTAGAGAATATAAAAAAAAAAAAAAAAAAAAAAATACAACAACTAAAAATATTATGAATAATTGGGAGACATCAAAAGTTTCTGCATTAGCATAGCGAATTGTTCTACGATATTAATGCAGTAAACTTATAAATTAAGATGCTGATACTAATTTAACATTAAAAAAACCTTTATGTGTTAGTACTTATTTGGTTTAAAATATACATTGGAAATTATCTTTTTTTATCTTTTAGAAGTCATATGAGGTCACTTTACAACACTATTAATTACAAATTATTTTTAGAGAACCCATGTGGGTATATTATTTAATTTTTTATACAATTATAATGAAAAATAAACCGATACGGGCAGGGATTCGAACCCGCGACTACTGGGAAACCGTCCCGCGCGTCGTTCTGCTAATAGAGCTACCGTATCGCTGGGTATATTATTGTTAGTATTTGGAGTTTTATTTTTCGTCACTTGGTCCTTGATTGTCACGCTGTATACAAATAAATAAGATGTTATTCTTAAGAAGTGAGGCGCAACATGAAAAAATATACAATTTCTTCGTATAAAATCTTAGTCTTTTATCTATAAAAAACTAAGCTTTTATACGAAGATTTGAAATCTTCTAAGATTTGTTAGTTTCAAGTGGGTTTATAATCATTGTGAGTTTTTTGTTTGAAAAATGATTTAATATTAGTTTGGTATTGAGTCTTTATCGCCAAGTCTAAACTTAATAATTAAGTAAACAATCTAAATGACCCTGAACGAAATTTTAAAAATATATTTATTTTTATGTAGAGTTATTACATTGGTAGTAATAGTAAATTATCTTCACTTAAATAATATTTAAGAGAAAATTAAGCATTCATTTAAAAATACTATAATTTTAAAACTTTTAAATAAACTGAAATTATCACCGGCTGTATTACAATGTACATACCAAGGATGTATATATAGTTAGCAATATAAAAATGAGATACTATTTGAAATATTTTAATTAAATTAGGATCCGTAAAACATGCGAAAATAAAAAAAATATTAGTAAGTAAATTTTTAAACATATATTTATCGAAAAGTTTTTTATACATTTAAGAAATTATCTTTATCATTTCTTTCTGGCTTGGTGTATATGTGTTTGTTATCATTTTGTTATCAGTGCTACGTGTCCTTTTGTGCCTTCCTGTAGGTGTCCCGGAAAATAAAGATAAACATTCTGTCCTTTTGGAAAGGAACGATATTAGATACGATATGGTATACTTTTCTCCGAAATAATAAAACACATTATGTGTTTACTGTGTTTTACTTCTCTTTTTATTATTTTTGTCCCCCGACTCAAAAAGAAGGGTGTTATAAGTTTGACCTGTGTATCTGTATATTTGTGTATCGGTGTATTTGTGTATCTAAGTATTTGTGTATCTGTGTATCTGTCTGTGGCAACGTAGCAGCCAAACGCGTGGACGGATTTGAAAGTGTTTTTTTTTTTTTTTTTGAAAAATTGGTTTGTCGAAATGGTTCTTAGCTATGTTTGGTTGAAAAAAAAGAAGTCGTCTCCAAGATATGGAGCTTTTATTGGTGCTAGTGAAAGGTTCTTATACAATATTGACGGTAAAAGAATGTTCCCCTAATCTTCTCGTTTGATGTACGATAGGCCTGGTTTCAAGATAATTCAGCCTCAGGCCTTAATATGCAAGAACCAGCTTAAAATAAACAACAGTATTTGGAGTATGGTATTTATTTACCAAGATTAATTTTTAATACCTTTTTTTTTATCGTTGGAAAAGTGCGTTTCCTCATCGTCACCCAGGCCAGGAAGGCGATGGCCGGGCGGTATGTGCAGCACCCGGCAGCATAGGAGACGCTGCCATTTTTAAGGCACCCCACTAAAAAACCAACGGCTGCCCTCATCGCCGCAATGGGACGCCACGGGATCGCTTTCGCACTCACCGTGACGCCCCGGCGGAACCCCCCCCTCCCCCCCGATAAGGATACCCCGAGCAACCAGTGTACCCCTACGTCATAATTTTTAATACCTACATTAATACTTCAAAATGAAAAAGTTTGAAAAAAAACTTTATGATACCATGTATAAAGGGCAAAGTGTAAGGAAGTAAGAGTTATAGCTGTTGAGGGCTCATTGAACGGTGGAAAAATAAAATAACAAAACTTTTTAGTCTTTTTTGAGATAACCATATAATTAGCGACTTCACAATTTTCAGAACTTTTTTGATTGTTAGAATTTTAATTTAACACAATCAAGAAATAAACGCTTAAAAAACAAACAGTCGAATCCTAATTATAATATTGTAACCAGTTAGATTATTCTTCCGATTCGCGTCATAGCTTGGAGTGTTTTACATTTGAATTTGCACTATCAACTATAAAGTGAAAATTTTAGTTTTTCGGAGTGCGAATGTGAGTAATAATTAAAACGGACTATGATGTATGGTTTTGTATACTTGCATTGAGTATGGTTAGTTTTGGATGCATTCGTTGATGGAGTGGAATATATAATTTGCGGAAGTAAAGGTGTTACTTGTAATTGTTATATATTTTTTAAATGTCATTTCATTTGCATTCTATACATGCTTTCTTTTAAGGTGCCTCCATATTAATGGGCTACCTGCAGGTAAGGGAAATACACCATTTTGTGTAAGTTTTATATATACATTTTACCCGACGCTACGAGGGAAAATATTTTTATATCCTGTTTGTTTGTCTCTGTTAATCTTAAAAAATATAAAATCTACTGAAATAGTTAAACTGGTTTATGTATTTTGATTCGTTGCTTCGGTCGCTGATCGCCTAAACCGGGTCCAACAGGCTGACCCCCCAGGTAGCACACTGCTCAACTCTCGTCCTCATTTAGCTGGGACACAACCCTAAGAGCTAAAAGAACACCCAAGGCCACGTCTAAGTTCATAGACTTCGAGAGACGCCATAAAGAGAGGGTATCACTATGGGCTGAGGAGGAGGGCTCCAATTTATACCATTATTTACAATGTTTACTAAAAAAAATGCAAAATAGATTTTTATTTCTTTTTATAAAATTTGCTTTTATTTGTTTTCTTTTTTTATCAGTCTAGAGTTACAACAACAACTGTTTTCTTTATAAACAGACCACCTTTCTGGTTTTGTTAAAGTTAAAATTCTTTTTCCATTATATCTTTTACGTTGAATAAAAGATGCTCCTGTTGTTACATTTATGGATATCAAAAAAAAACTAGAAACTCATGTGTTATATCTGTCTGATATATAATAAATTTTTAAAAAATGTGTTTTATATATTTATTTTAATCTAGAACCATATTTATTTTAATATAGAGCCTTAAAAAGACCTTATATATCATATATTAAAAAAAATCAAATGACTTATTGACAGTTCTACGTATACAGTGGAATAATTCTTAGTTTAATCTATTTTTTAAAATCTAATTATTGTAAAATTTAAACTTTTAATTTAGGACTGAAGGATAACCGACGGGATAACTAACTCAGGATAATAACAATACTACGCTAAGTTAAAAAAAATGTCAAATTAGAAATGATTCAAAAATTACTTCGTGAAACCATAATAAGTCAATTACAAGATTGCTTCTTAAGGCACTATGGTATAAAAAGTACTAAATATACAATTTAAATATACCGTTGGTAAACGTAACAAATAAAAGGAAAAAGGCAAAGTCTGTTGAGTAAATATTTTAAATAATTGTAAACTAATATATTCGTGCTACCTTCTTGTCTGAGCAAATATAATTTATTCTTTGAGTAAAAATATTGAAAATTATAGTAATAAATATTCTTTATTGCACATCAATTAGGACGATCACAAACGGAGGGTTCAAAATGATATAAATTCTTGAGTAAATATTTAATATTATTACTAATTACAAAGCTACATGTTACTCAAATTTGAAGACAAGATTGAAGTAAACAATTGAAATTTTAACTAGCAGAAATTGAATTTTAATAAACAAATGTTTTGAATTTAATTAAGTTTATATTGACGACTGAAGCTTTACAAACGATTTGTCATGTAACTCAAAATATAATTTCAAAGAGGAGACCGAGTTTCTCTAATGTCAAAAACAATAATAGACATACATAGGAAAGAGATTTGGTTTCGTAAATCAAAGTGAAATAATTTGTGTAATAGAAATCGTAAATTAATTCGCTTCGTTGTAAATTGGTTTTAGTTGATGGCAACTTTTTTCATAATATTATTTTGTGTGCTTATGACTATTATAGGTTTTCTCTTTAAACTTTATATATTATCTATACTATGTTAGTAGCTAATCCATTTAACTGTATTAAAAAAACGAGTCTTTGGGCTAAAGTAGCTAAAATAAAAACAATTGTCAGTTCCGTCCATGCTCTTGTAAATAGAAATTGGATACAATGTTAATATTTATTTCATTTAAGGCTATAAGTTTGATATAAAAATGACCCTATAGCTTTTGAACAGAAAATGTTAAAATCAATGGATTTCTCAGGGTAAAAAAAAATGCCACATCATTATTATAAATTATTTTTTTTACTGTTGTGGGTAAAGGTTTTTTTTTAAAAGATCCAAGCAAAGTTTGTGAAAACAGGAATGCTCATATATGTTGAAAAACAGTCCATAAAATAACTGAAACTGATTCAAAGAGTTTGATATTATACAAATGACTTCAAAATGTCTTTTAAATCTATTTACATAAGCGACGTTTATTGTTTAAACATTAAGTAGTTTAAGTATGTTCTTTCCAAAGTTTGATATCATTGAATTCTCTAACATTGATATCAAAGTATCCTTGTTGGATATTTTTTTTTCTTTATGTACGTTCCTCTTTTTTCGGGTAAAGATTTAAACTTTAATACGTTTATACAATTATCTCTTATTCTAATAATTTAGAAAATATTTCAACTTATCGACTTTTGAACTTATTATGTGTATAATGATTTTTTTTTTTTTTTTTTTTTTTTTTTATTAATTTCTTATTTTATCCACGGACACGTCGCCCGTGCACTTTTCGCATTTGGTTTGTATTTAGCATATTAATTTTTGAAATTTTGAGATAACATACTCAAAAAGGAGTCTATTACTACAGGTACCTTAAAAACTATATTAGTAAGGTAAGTCCTTTGCACAGCAATTACACATACTTATATAAATATAAATATTATATATATATATATATATATATATATATACATATTTTTTTTTTTAATTTTTATTTATTTATTTATTATTATTATTTTTTTTTTATTGTACAATGTTATAATGTGAAGTATAGTATAAGTATTTGATGTATAAAAAAGAAAAATATTATTAAAGTTAAATTTCTTACATTTTCTCATTAATGCCTTCCTACGAAAACACTATTGTGGTGACCTACTGTTATTTTTATTTTTTTCACTCATCACGAGCAAGGTTTCCACGATAGCGAAGTTTCTGTCTTTTATAGCCATCTTGGTATTATATTCTATGATGTTATATTTTGTCGCCTTCATCGCTCTCCTGATGAATCTGCCCGTCGCGTCGTCCTCGCTGTCGGTGAAATACACACAGCTCTCGGTATGACGCGACACTGCTACAACCGCGTGGGGAACGCTGTCGTGCAGTTGCATCTTACTCCTGGTGTTGATTATAAAAACGGAACTGAAAGTGAGTCCTTGTGCTTCGTGAATGGTTAAGATACGCGACCCTTCGCCTGATCCATAACCCTCGTTAGACAATGCTATTTTTTCTTCCTGGGTGTGCACTAAGTACAGGGTATTAGGTTGGGATCTGGGTATTTTCGATCCTGTGTAATTGAGCATTGTTAAGGACTGCACTAGTTTCCTGCTGGAGTAGATGCCGGAGTAGACCTCTTCTAAGGCATACGCGACATCTAAGGGATTCCGATGTGTGCACAGTAATTCTTGGCTGATGGACGTTATCAGGGTGGGACGACAGTACCTCATCTCGAATAGATTATCTCTATCGATGTAAGGTAACTGGTTCACGTCACCGACGAGGAGAATTTCGGCAGCGCCGGACAACCGCGTAGTCATCGCTATGGATCCGAAATGGTTCATAAGAGCCTCGTCTACCACCAAACGTTGATAGATTTCTGACTCTTTGAATCCATTTACTAATACAGAGGCCATCGTACGCACTCGATTCTTTGATTCGTCACCTATACGCTGAGAGATCTTCTCTCTTAGATCTTTAGCCGCCTCAGTTGTGGTTGTAACGATGACGTCCTTCTCCGCGTCGAAGTGCGATATTATCCACGTGGTTTTGCCACATCCTGGAACCCCGTTGACCCAGTTTAGTGTTGGCACGGTCCAAGCTTCAAAGTTCGTTAATGTGCTAGCTTTGTCTAGGATCATATCCTCTAGCATAATCTTGGTACATTGGGCCGTGACAACAATTGGGTCGTTAGATGGCGTTGTATATTTGGCTTTGCCTGTTCGCCTCGTCTCTTCCCTATCCAACATAACGAAACCACTGGTCGCATTGTATGCGGCCATATGCTCTCCTGCCATTGTGCCGTGAATTATCTTTGCAGTTTGGTTGTTGTATATGGCTGCATCTGCCTCCTTGAGTTTCAGCTCCAAGAACTTCCGATTACCGATTTTAAAGGCCTGAAGAATTTCTTCAAGAGGTATTGATTTAGCCTGTTTAGTCGCTTTTGTTAAAGCTTGAAACTCAAGGAAAGCATTGATGAAGTGATCAAGTGGTCCCTCCGCCAGACGAAGACAAGGTGAACTGACTATTCCCATCTTTGCCTTTGTTTTTTTTTGAGGTTTTACGGATTCAGAGCTGGTTTTATTTTTCATCTTTATGAGGTTAATTACCGCCGTTGCCATGGAGCTGGTGGGCTTTAGTGTACGACGTGAACTAGTGTGTTGGAGATTTTCCTCCTGGTCATCGTACACCACTTTCTTACCTGGTGAGGTTCTTGATGCTTTTACCATGGACCCTACGGCGGTTGTGATTGCCTTCATGAAAGATTTTGATGTCAGGCTAGGTTTTGACGTGGAGGCTTCTGCTTGTTGTTGTGCTTTTGCCTTCTCCTGTAGTCGTTCCGAACCACTCTTTGATGCTGGTTCTGTATATCCTCCGTTGCCCGGGGGCTTGGTTGGTCCCAAAACATGATGTGGCCTGAGGTATTCAAGGTTTTCTCCTCGGTCTTCATAGACAACTATCTCGTGGTGTATGGAGGCCTTTAAAATACCAATCCTTTGTGATACTTCAGCCTTCTCATACACCAGTACCATAGCATCAACACTGATTGTTCGGGGAGTGATGTTTTCCCCTCCTAACGGCTCTCCGAATTTCGACAGCAGACAACTAGCCTGAGCGTAAGGTGGCTCCATGTCTTTCCGCTCGATTAATACGATAGTTTTATTTACTTTTCGTAATAACCGGCATTCGATGCCTGCCACCTTTGTTACGGGCAATGCTTCGTAAACTTTGCGCTTCATGTTCTGTCTCGACGTGCTCCCATTTATTAATGCCGCTAGTCCCGGGGAAATCGCCACTCCACTACGACTACTAGGAACGCAAAAACTTATACCTAGCTTTTCCTGATTAGAATTCATGAGTAGGGCCACCCCTCGAATTCTTATGGACGGATTACTTTTTTCACCACAAGATAAAAGTTGGTGAATTGTTATCGCGTTTGGCTCGGAGTTTATGGGTAACACAGGTTGTCTTCGGGCAATCACTTCGCGTGTTTGTATGGGTTGATGAATAGATGGATTAGCGAAAGTACTATTCCTTCTAGCTGCGTTGCGGAAGACTTTTTCGGCAAAAGTAAGGAATGCAGGCCTGATCTCCGAATCTGCCAATATTTTAGGCAGTTCAGACTTGGCCAGATTTCTGTACATTTGGGTCTCCAGGTCATGTCTAGCCGCGGCATAGCGGGGACATTCCAGAAGGACGTGCCAAATTGTCTCGCTTATGTTTGGGTCGCATTCGCAGCCAGGACTATCTTTGATATGGAATCTGTATAAGTATTCCGCTATTCCACCGTGTCCCGTGAAGACTTGGGTGAGAGTGGGGTTTGTTTTTATTTTTCTGAGGATGTGGTATGACTCTTTTATATCTGGCCAGAATATTTTAGTAATGGCTCCTGTGGTGGAAGTTTGGTAACGGTCCTGCCATTTACGGACCGTTTCTTTCCTGATGGTTTCTTTGACGGTACACAGAGGTATTTTATCGTATTCTGGATCACTGTTAGTTAGAGCTCCCTTCTTCGCAAGTTCGTCTGCTCTCTCATTGCCAACAGTGCCCACGTGAGCCCTTATCCAAAAGAGTCTGATTTCTCTACCGTCTGCTTTGGTACTTCCAATGTTTTGTTTTATGGCATTTGCTAAGGGGTGGGTTGTTTGAAATTTTCTTAGCAGATCCAGCGTAGATTTTGAGTCGCTGAGGATGTTAACAACTTCTTTTCTGCTGGATTTAGCCAAAAGTGTTGCCTTATATAGCGCATATAGTTCTGATTGGAAGACCGTACATGAACTGTCCAGGCTGAATGTACCGTATTCCTTCTCTTTACCATTCTTCCACCACGTCAGGGCTGCTCCTACTCTGCCTGATATTTTTCTTCCATCTGTGAATATTAAGGGGCCTGTATTTTGTATGGTTTGGATGACGTCGGGCTGTGGTTGATCCAATTTAGTGTATTCTATATCTAATATTGTGGATGGGTGTGGCTTGTCTAAGTGATTGATGGCCATTTCCAGCTCTCTGTTTGGAGGAAGGTAATCTTTTGATATTCCCTTTTTAGTCCAGAAAAGGTGGGCTGACTCCTGGATTCTCAGGTCGAGAGGTAGGAGACCTGAGAGTGTTAACGCTGACGTCAGTGAGACCGTTCTGTATGCCTTGCAGATCTTTTGTGCGAAACCTCTTTGGAGGGCATTTAGCTGTTTTTGTATTCTTTGCAGCTCAGTTGTTTGCGACCACACACTTGAGGCATACATCATAATAGGTTCCACTACGGCAACGTAGATGGTTCTCGTGATTTCACCGTTCAATCCCCAGGTGACCTTCGCGGCGCGCGCTAGTTGTTTATATATTTCCGCAGCTTTTTTACACGATGCGGACACATGAGAGGTGAAGGTGAGCTTCCTATCTATCACGAGTCCAAGGAGTTTTATTTCTTTTACAAGTTGTATTGCGGTTCCAGTCATGTAAATGTTTGGTTCATCGTACTTCAGTTTCTTCGTTAAGAGCATGGCGCCGGTCTTGCGAGGCGCGAAGTTGAGCTTATTACGATTTCCCCATTCCACCACCGTTTTCAAGACTGTGTTTGACTTCTCCTCTAGAATTGTTGTTGAGCTCTCCGAAATTATGAGTGTCACATCGTCTGCAAACGCCTGGCAGTATACGTTATTTTTATTTTTGTATACGTTATTATACCAAAAAGTTGGTCCACCTATAGATCCTTGGACACAACCCTTGTTTGTTTGTTTTTCGTATGTTGACCGGGCGTAATTCAACGTGATCTTCCTGTCGGTAAGATACGACCCTACCAGTTCGTACAGATTTTTGGGACATCTCTTTTTTTGTAATTGGAGTTTTAGAATTGGCCACCACGCATTATCGAATGCGCCCTCTATGTCTAGTGAGATGACGAGTACCAGCTTTTTGTTGGTTATTTCTCGTCGGATATGTGTCACCAGATTATAGAGAGCGTCCTCTGTGCCACGTTGAGGCATGAAACCATATTGATTTTTGTTAAGTGTGGGAAAAATGTGCCATTGGAGTCTGCTGATAAAGAGTTTTTCGATGATTTTTCCAAGAACTGAGAGGAGACCGATCGGTCTGTAGGACTTTGGATGAGTATAGTCCTCTTTGCCTGGTTTTCTTAAGATGATCACGTGTGCCTGTTTCCATTGGGAGGGGAAGTGTTTCAGTGACAAACATTTATTTGCGATTGTCATGAAAACATCCTTTTCCATTTGGATGGCTGCAATACAGATATCCGCAGTAAGCCCGTCAGGTCCGGGAGCTTTCTTTGGATTTAGGGCTTGCAGAACAAGTTCTAGTTCTGCAGATGTAAATGGTGGATCATCTTCCTTCAGATCCGATGGTATTTTCTCGTTCGTCAGTTCCCGGATTTCTGTGTGACACAGTTGGTCTGTATTGATCGTGTCATCGGGATAGAAGGTCTTGGCTAGAAGCTCTGCCGACATTTCTGGGGTTAGAGTAGAACCTGTATTATCTCTTAAGAGTTGGTCGTCTTGTCTTTTGGTTGTGTTCCTAAATACTCTATAGATCTTGTCCCACATACTTTCTTTTTCTTGTGTCGTACAAAACTCCTTCCAACTATCCGTACTAGCTTTATCTGCTTTTTTCTTATGTGTATAATGATTATAAACAAGAGTTTATGTTAGGAATATAATAAAAGATAAATAAAAAAGTTTTTTGTTTGGCATATTCATTTGAAATGACAATCTATGTTATAGAGGTCATCGAAATATTTTTTTAAGCTACTGAGGGCCAATACTGAAATTATTAATCTAAGTTATGAGTTGAGTTGAGTTAATTTTCAGTAAAAGTGGATTTGGGTGTTTCGGGGAAGGGAACAGATTGTTTTTTGAAGTTTTATAGGTTTTTATATTGCCAAGGTCCTATTGTACGAATTGGACATATTTTATAAGGTCAATATTATTCATAAATATAGCGTGTGTAAATACAGTCAAAATGTACACAATTTTTATACTAGTAATAAAAAAAATTAAAATATAGATAAGATTACTATCAGATAACCGACTAATTAAAAATTATTAATAAAATAACTTAAATAGATTTGGCTTTAATGGAAATTTTGTGATAATGCGGTATGAACATATTTATATGGTCATTATTATTCATAAATATAGTGTGCCTTTTTTCTCATTAAACTAAGGCATATAGTCCCTATCTCCTCTTTAATTAACAATAATTAAAATTAATTTAATATATGTTTATTCGAAATTTAAAAATACTATTAAAATAAACTATTTAAGTTAAGATTAAAGTAACTTGAAGTGGATGTTATTTTTTAATCTGTCAAATATGTTAAATGTATCAACTTTAGGAAAATAAACTTGGATTATTTTTTTGATAATAATAAACTACTTGACAAATTTTATATCTTAAATCGTTATATGTATATTGTAAAAAAAAAATGGTGATGTGGAATGAATGATTCACAAATGATTATATATTATAATGTAACACAATTATTATTATGTTTATTCTATATGTTTAAAATAAATATATACATGTATAATAATTGTTATTTCTTAAATACATTATAAAAAAATTAATAATTTATCTCTTAATAGCAAAGTTTGTCAATTTTCAAATACGAGTTGTTTAATCTGTTGGTTACTCAGGGACACTTATCAGTGAAACAGGATTATAAATGTTTCTCATAATAGGGATAGGACTGGTTCAACTGAATAATTAAATTAAGGAGAGGTTATTCCCAATAGTTAAAATACATGTGTATACTATTGTGCGATGAAATATCTTATAATTTTATCATCTGTTTTAGTATAACTGTTTGTTATTATTTTAGTGGGTTAAGAAAATCTTTTGAAAAAAATTAAATTGAAAATTCAAAAAACCCCCGATACAAAAAGACTTCTAAAAAGAACAAAATAATTATTATTATGTACTTATTGAACTCGTTGCGTCGGGGGCCCCTTGTACGTACGTTGATAGTGTATATATTACGAAGTTAATCATTGAGGACTTAGGCTATACGATTTGATATCGTAATTTCTTTATTTGCCTTGTTAACTTACTTGCATTTTAATTTCTTCCTTTATGAAACGGTCCCCCGACGCAACGAATTCAAGAAGTGCATAATAATATTATTTTTATTCTTTTTAGAGGTCTTTTTGTATCGGAGGTTTTTTAAATTTTTAATTTAATTTGTTTTCTGCTTTTTAAAGTTATGTTACTAGTTTCTGAATTGAACTAAATGAACTAAATGAATTTTCAATTGTTTAAGTAGGAAAGATTTGTTTGATTGTTTGAATTGAATAGACTATATGATGTACAAAGGTTATATTTAATACGATAAATATATATATATATTATATTTAATAAAATAAGGATCCACGTGAAAGTTTCGATAATGTAATAAATTATAAATGTATTAAGTAACATGATTCAAGACTTTTTCATATGGGTAGGTAGGTAGGTTTCATATATACGAATATTAATAAATATAAACATTTAGAGATAAAATGATTTACAATCACTTATAACACTATGATTAAGAGATTTATATTATCACTAGCTGTTGCCCGTGATTCTTTATGACTACGATCATAAGCCATATACCTAAATATATTTTTACAGTCTCCGTGGACGCAGTCACGGGCAACAGCTATCCTTAATAAAGTGCTTTATCTGAGTAAGTAAGTGTAAAAACCTTTTAGCCTTCATAACAAGGCTTTTTATCTTATATAGCGGGTGAAACAGCTGGGAACAGCTAATTATTATATTATATAAGGACCTCTCCCCCGCACGAATAAAACGTCAATATATTAAAGATGACTACTTTTATTTTAATCAAACATTAATAAGAATCATCTCGATGAGCATAGCTTTCGATTAAACAAAATCGCATTCAAATCCGTCCACGCGTTTGGCCGCAAACAGCTAATTATTGCATAAGAACTTCTCCCCCGCACGAATAAAACGTCAATATCTTGGAGACGACTATTATAATTTCAATCAAACATGGATAAGAACCATATCGACGAGCATAGCTTTCGATTAAAAAAACTGCATTCAAATCCGTCCACGCGTTTGGCCGGAAATTTGCCACAGACAGATACACAGATACACAGATACACAGATACACAGATCAACAGGTCAAACTTATAACACCCCTCTTTTTAGTCGGGGGTTAAAAATAAGTCAAAAAATAATAGAAAGAATAGTTTTGAATATATTAGGCTGTTTACACAAGTAATGAAATAATAAGTATAATGACGCTTTCAGGGCTTTTTGGTCTTAAAGTTAGGATAGCAAAACTATTAACGAAGTAAAGTTATATAAATATTTGGAATAAGTTATTTTTTCTGCATCTTTTGGTCTACGTTATAAATTATTAAAAACAACTTTTTGAGGCTTAGAGCCCATGGAAATTTTATTTCCTTTTTTAGAGAATTTTTCCAATTGTCACAAATTTATTTGTTGTTGATGTTTCAGGTAATTTAAGCTAACTTTTTTTTTACTTTTTGTTATAAAACGGTTAAATTATTTATCTTCAAAATTGTGTAATGTTTCATTATTAAGACAATATGCCTTTTGTTAAAGACTAAGGTGTGTCGCTTGAAACATAGTGCTTTCTATCTTTTTAAGCAGCTTAATTGCTGGAAACAATCAAACTTCTTCGTTCTCTATTTTTAATGTCACCGTAACATCGAACGTCGACAGTATCTTTTGAATGTATGAAAAATTAAGTACTTACAACTAAAACCCAAAAATGTAAAAAATAGGTACATAGTATATTATTTTACTTAATTATTTAATTAAACTTACTATGAAAGTAGAGAATTCAAAAGGATCTCTAATCTCATAAAGTTTAGACTTGAAATATTTAATTTCAAGTCTAAATTATTTAAAAATGTTATTTAAGCATAGCTAATGAAAGTGCTAGTTTATAAATTGTTTAATTTTTAATATCACCAAAATCGTCTCTGGAGGCGAAGATTAGGTACTATGTACCTAATGTAAAATAAACAAACAAAATTTTAAGGTCATGAATTTCGTTGATTCATGGATTTCCTATTTTACTATGTTGTAATATATTTACAGTTTTTTTATGCAGTGTCAGTTCCATAACTCGAATTTTTATTTACATTACATGAACTCTTAAATTACTTTTTACTAAATAAATATTTACATTATTTACACTTAACTCATAGTGAAATCGACGGCCCTCAAAAGTGAATAAATATCGGATTTGTAATAAGTTCTCTGTTCTGAGTAACTCAAGCTTAAAATCAAAACAATGAAATAAACATTTTTAATTGAAAAGTTTCTTTATTTAAATCGCACTAGGTACACTTTACGTGTTTATTAATATTACAAAAGTAATTATTGTTATTAAAAACCAAATCATTCTTAAAAAAATATAGAAAATTTTGCAAATCACCAAAAAGTGTACTTCAAATTATCATCATCATCATCATTAAAGTGAGTGAAATGTTTTTTTTTCGTAATCTTTTTTTTTATTATTTTAGAGACTTTCCCTATTTATACGTGTCAACCGCATCATAAACTAACTACTGACTCAGAAGATATGCAAAACTTTATTTATTAAAACAATTTTTCTGCACAAGTGCTTCCCTTTGTGCGCTATATTTATTACATTCTACTAATAAGGGCTGGATATCATCTATCGTACCGCAATTATTATAATTGGCTGAGTTAATGGCTATGATTGGCTGACCTTGAGTGAAATGTTGCATTTAAAAAATATGTTAATTGTTGTGATTATTGTAATTTTTATAAATATGTAATAAAAGTATAAAAAATGTAATAAATGTATATAAAAGTTATTAGTAATTGTATATTATATTATATAAGAAAGATAAACATCAATATCTGTCCAATTATGTTGTTCAACGCTAAGTGACTAAGTAGAATTTCATTTAATTTTCATTCTTCATTTCATTTTAGTAATTTAAGAAGTGACAATGTGTGAATCTTCGCATACTGCCACATCTATTTAACAGATGAGGAATCCGATATATTGATAAGAACTTTCTAATTAATGATAGTGATTATTGATTAAGTAACAAACATCCATGCAAAAACATATGCATTCAAACATATAATTAATTCAAACATATAAATAGTTAATGGTCAATGGTAAATGATCCACGATCAATGGTCAAAGGTCAAAGGTCAATCTTCAATGCTCAATGGTCGATGTTCAATATTCAATTGTCAATGGTCAATGGTCAATTGTCAATAAGCAATGGTTATTGGTTAGTGGTCAATGGTCAATGGTCAACGGTAAAAGTCAATGGTGAATGGTGAATGGTCAACGGTTATAAATGGTCAATGAACAATGGTCAATGGTTAATAGCTACTTTCGACAAAGGTCTCCTCCATGGTTCTTTTTTTAAATACAAAACTAGGCAAAAGCTTGACTACATTCCACCTGATGGAGAGTGGAAATTTAGTCATAGGTGGTAAGGCGCATTAACCTAGCAACATATTCACTCTTCTCTTGAAGACACCCACATTATATTGAACTGGAAATACCGACGCAGGCAAATTATCCTTCGCTGTACGCAATAAAAAGACCAAGCATAGTGATTCGTTCGGACAATTGAAGAGTCCACAACGTATGGATGAATTCCTGCCTTGCGTCGATGATGGAACGGGGACGGGGGAATTAAATCGTGTAATTCCTGCGCGGTTATTCCTAAAACGGTTCTCCATTCATTTAAATTTAACGCTGTCCTTGTCCATGTTTCCCTTGTAAAACTAAACTAAACCATGAAGTAAAAAAAAAACTTTTTTATGACTATGTTTTGAGGTATCCTAGTTCCGTATGATCTTTATATAATTTATAATAGGTAATGGATCACTTGAATTTTAAGCAGATTCACTCCATTTGTATTCACTTGTGAGTATATGTTTTTTTGTAACGGTTCACTGAACGTTCATTAGTTGTAATGGTATAATTTTTATCTATTGCTATCATCGCTTTAATAAATCCAATGATTGTTCATTGACAATAATTTCATAACAAATTGTAGGCTTTGTATATACTGCTTACCTAGTCTAGTAAATTGATTTTGTAATTAAATGCGCGTTGCTGTTATAATTTGCTTTGAAAAACTAAATGTTAATTAATCCACATCCGCAGGAAAAACATAAAAAATAAAGTATAATATTAGTTAATAATAGTTCAAATATTGAGTCAAATATGTCTTAATAGGAATTTTACTAACAGAACCTGCATTGGTTAAATCTGTAATCTTAGAAAATACAGTTTAAGACTATTTGAGTCATATATGTTTTAAATAATAGATTAGTTATTTTATTTAAACATTTTAATAAAATATTGTACAATAATAAGAGGGATATAACAAAATATTCCTGCTTTTGACAGACCAAACTGTTTACTTTTAAACTTTCATTGGACGTGTAATACGACTTGGGAACTATTTACAGTTCCTAGTTGTTGTATTATTCTGGCACATAAGCTAAAGCACTGTAAATTTTCATCAAAATGCATTTTGTAGTTTTGGCATGGATAAGTAACAAACATTCATCCATCCAAAAACTTCCAAACTTTCGCTTTTATAATATGTAATATAGTAACATATATAATTATTTAACAGTTAATGGTTAATGGTCAATGGTCAATGTTCAGTGGTAATTTGTCAAAAGTCACTGTTCAATGGTGAATGGCCAATTACCAGTCATCAATGGTCAATGATCAAAGTTCGTTAATTAACAGTCAATGTTCAATGGCCAATGATCAATTGTTAATGGTCAATGGTCAATAGTCGATGGTCAGTGGCCAACGTTCAGTTGTCAATGGTCTATGGTCAATGGCCAATGGTCAATAGTCATGGTTCAATGGTCAATTGTCAATGCCAACATCGTTGCAGACCCTGTCGCCGATGTGGTTCTGCAGAGTATGGAACTCTTTGTTCCATCTTCTGTAGTTTCTATTCGTGGCAGATTCCAAACCTGGTTCGGCCGATCTTGTCCATTAACTTCATTATTTTTTTAGCATTTTTTAACTTCACCTCCCCTTTGGTGATACTTTGTGAAATTTAAGACTATCCCCCTTCCTCTTACCGAAAATCACGTGTATTTTTTAATTACCTACAAAGAATCTTGATTTTCTTATAACATTATTTCCTATATAATGAATAAATCTCATTATTATAGAAAATTGAGGACCATGATAAAAATCTCTAGATAGAAAGGTTGCAGGTTGTTTTTGATATCCATATAAATAATATCAAAACAATAGTGTAATGATGATAACAAAATAAATTGCACTATTTTTTGCACAATTCATGAAGATATTTAATGTTTATTGTCCTCGGACCACGGATTAGCAAGACGTTCTTTAATCCTAACAACTGGAAAAGCATCGTGCAAGTCAGTTATTGGCAGTGTGCTTTTTTGAAGATCAAAGTCAGTTTCATCAAGCCACTCGATTGTGCATGGGGACTTTATTCGTTGATTAGCAACGGCGAGTCAAACTCACAGTACGCTTAGCTTTTGTAAAAGGTGCTTAGGTAAGCTTAGGTGTAAAAATCTCGCGTTTAACGAAAAAATAAATACACGTGATATCTTACTGCACCCCTCTACCTCTTTGTGATCTTTTGTAATTTGCACCGAACCCCTTCACCCGCTTTCGAGCCTCACATGATTAATAGACGGCCCCTAAGAATAAATTGGTCAGGATCGCTTTTGCCGTAATTGTGTGTCCGGTAGTGAACTTATCACTCCATTGTCAGACCGGATGTTTACTCATAGTATGTCAGATTGTATATATCATGTCAGATATATGTTGAAGAATGCGAAAAACCAGAAAAAACAATAAATACAATAACACAATACAACATTAAACATATGAAATAACGAAAGAAAGCAAAGAATCCATCGATACGTTATGGGTACTTTATAATAATGATAATAATAATATAACAGGACAAATTATACAAATCATCTTACCCTTAAGTGAGCAATTTATTTCTTGTGTTAAGGGTGTTATACAAATATATAGAATATACACATTATAAATACTGAGATTATTTTTAATATAAGATCAAACCTAATACAGACGTCTATGCTCATCACATACATGTCTCTTGTCCCTGTCGAAAATCGAACCCGAGCGCCTTTGCGCAGCAAAACGTTAAACATCTGCGCCAACCACTCGACCAACGGAGTGGCTATATCCATTATAGTCACTATTATTATTTTTTATATAGTTCATTGTATTATTCTTTATTTCCGTTTCATATTCAAAGTTATATTATTGAATATATATTTAACTAAAATAATCAAAAACTCGTAATAAATATCGCTAAATAATCAGTTTAGTAATGTTTGAAGTTAAACATATTATAAACAAAAATTTCCCAAATATTTACATTTTCTACTGTCCTTATTTCCATGTGATTGCATCTCCGCTGAAGCAATTTGCCTTCGCCTGACATATATTATTCCTTGTAATCTACTGTAGTCACGCTGCAGTCACTGAAATGGAATAAAATGTAAATACAATAGCTCTCTACTAGGTACACAATTTGTAAAAGTTCATAAAAAGCTAGCTATTGCGACTGTACATTATTGTGAAAAAATATATATATTGCTTGTTTGTTTCTTATTATTATTTTCTTATTATTAACATTATGAAATTTATAACACCTGATTATATGACTTTCTTTAACCAGATACGAAAAAATGTAACATCTAATAACTTGTCTCTTCTGTTCCGTTTACTTATCCCACCTGAACAGAGACCAGTTTTTATGAAGTTTACCCACAATTCCTAAATTTAAGGTGAATTATAGCATAAGACCATTAAGGATACACATCATTTCTTACAAAAAGAGAGATGCAAAGATACAAAAAAGAAAACAGTTTTAATGACATGCAAAACAAATTAAAAAAAAAAATTACAATGATCGGGTCGTAGAAATAGTATTTTAGTCTTCTCAAACTAAGGGTGTAAACTTTATAACGAATAGTCTCAGTTCTGGTAGAATCCAAAATATCGAACTATAATTAGTTCGTTGTTCAAATAATATATAAAACAGATGTTCTGCAATTGATAAAAAAACGAAACAGAAGAGACAAGTTTATATATCGAAAAATATATAATAATAATGAAATATAATATTACCTTAAGTTAACGCAACGCAGCTCAGGATGCGAATGGCAAAAGACATGCTTCAAGTTAATTCATTTTTTAATTTTATAACTTACTAGGTGATTCTTAACTCTGTCGATGTAAGTTGAATGATTCTGATGTATTTTGTTATCGTTCGTGTACTTCAGCATTGTCAGCACTTTACGCTAAGAACATTCTGAAAGTTTGATGCCCATGCTATTAAGTTGTAGTGCTCCATAGATCTCCATCTACAACCTTTTAAATATTTTGTATGTGCTAATACTTTGTCATATCTTCTTATTATTTTTTTAAATGACACATCTATCCCTTTGCGCATTTTCCATTAGCTTTGCCCGAAATATATGTAATCTACAGAATTTTATGAATTGGATTGTATTAATTTAGGAATTGAATGGGTGATACAGAATGTAATTTCATAAATAAATATTTTTATATAATAATATTTATACATACTATATTAATAATAAAAAGGTTTATTTTTGTCCCCTCGCATAATTACTGAAAGTGCTACAAAATTGTTTACATTGTTACAAACATAGATTAATTATCTCCTGTCAAACAAAGCTGCAAAAAATTTTAGTATCTTGGTAGAATATTTTTGTTTTTTTTTTAACTTTAGCTTTATTGAGTTTATAGTATATGTACAATTTTATAAGTTAAGATTTAAGTGAATGTTTTAAAATGAATCTCAAAATTGAAAATGAATATTTTTTTATGAATTTTTGTTAAATTCCGAATAAATTAATTTATGAAGTTGTTTTCATAAAAATAACACTGATACTTAATATCAAAACATTTTATAATGTCATATTATGGAAATCCTTTATTATGTTTTACTTAAAGGATAATATTAATATAATAGTCTTCTTTCCCCGCCCTACAATGTTGACACAATATTCATTTATCTGGAAAATCACAGTGCAATTAGTGTGTATGCAAATAATGAGTAGTTGCGGTAACGTCACTACATTTCAGAACAAGTTAAATGAAAATAGTTATTGTACTTATTGAACGTATGTTAGTTTTAGAAATCAAATCCAAAATTAATATTTAGAGCGAGTTTCTAAATCTTGCGTGGATAGTCAAATCCAATCCAAAATAAAAAGCAAATACTTTTTTGAACCTTTCTCGGGTAATATTTTGAATTATTTTGAAGTGATTTCAAGTTTTCTAAGGTTAAATTCCAAGTTCATTCGAAATGCTTTCTCGCTGAAAGTATTTATTTAATGCAAGAAAAAATAAGGATCCGTGAAAATTTCGAGAATGTAATAAATTATAAATGTATTAAGTAACATGATTCAAGACTTATACATATATATGAAAGGTATATACGAATATTAATAAATACAAACATTTAGAGTTAAAATGATTTACAATCACTAATAACACTATAATTACTAGCTGTTGCTCGTGACTCTTTACGACTGCGATCATAATCCATATAAATATTTTTTTTACAGTCTACGTGGACGCAGTCACGGGCAACAGCTATCCCTAATAAAGTACTTTACCTGAGTAAATAAGTGTTAAAACCTTTTGGCTTACATAACAAGGCTTTTTTCCTATATAGAGCGGGAGAAGCCGCTGGGAACAGCTAGTATTGCATAAGAACCTTTCACCAATAAAACGTTAAGATCTTGGAGATGACTGTTTCAATTTCGACCAATCATAGCTAAGAACCATCTCGACGAACATAGCTTTCGATTAAAAAAAAACCGCATTCAAATCAGTCCACGCATTTGGCCGCTACATTGTCATAGACAGACACACAGATACAAAGACACACAGATACACAGATCGACAGGTCAAACTTATAACACATCTCTTTTTAGTGGGGGGTTAAAAATAAACCGATACGGACAGGTATTCGAATCTCTGGGAAATTGTTTTGTCCCTCTACTTATTGAACTATCGAATTGTTACCCGCCGAGTTAATTTTTTTTATTAATGATCGTCCTTATGCGGACGGTTTTCGGAAGCGAGATGATTTTTTTGTCGTTAAATACAATAATTATGTATGTCATAGAAATTCTATAGATTTTAAAACACCGTTCGATAGTAAAAATTAAGAAAAATCTCAAATTATATTTTTTTATATTTTAAGAATATTCGTATTATGACTTAAAAATTGTTCATATAAAACAAAACACAATTAAAATTACCTATTTTTTTTATACAACGCTCTTAATTCTATTTTTAAAAGAATAAAATTATTAGAAAGAGGAAGTCACGTACTTCGGGACTTAATAATATACTTCCGTCTCGCAGATGTAATCAGAGACATTTTGTATTTCAATTATTTTTAATTAAGATTCACTTTAACTTTATTCATTATATTTCGAGTCTTTTTTGAATAGTTTATTAAATAATTTCTAAATTTATAGTAGAATATTATGTTATCGTCTACTGTATTTCTTGAAAATTTAACTATAGGATCATTAGGATAAATCAAACACAAATATTCATATTCAATAAATTGATTTAAATTTTCATAATTTACTGATATGATTGCTTTGCATCCTAATCACAAGATGTAATGATGTTAATCATTACTTCGAATTGATAAATGGTAATATTAAGATACCATTTACAGACAACAAAGTTTAAACGGATATAGTTGTTGAGACCGAGTTAAATAAAGGATTAATAAAATAAGAAAACTTTGTGATATATAATAAAGTTTGAACCAACCATACAATTATCGATTAAAAACTAAGATTCGTAAATTGTGGGTTAACGAGTTACTTCCT
Organism: Napeogenes sylphis; assembly: GCA_959347405.1. NCBI lineage: Eukaryota > Metazoa > Arthropoda > Insecta > Lepidoptera > Nymphalidae > Napeogenes > Napeogenes sylphis. The sequence continues at coordinate 18,044,207 of OY365788.1, read as the reverse complement.
TATAAACTTTTAAATTTAATTACAGTCTTAAGACCATTATAATTATAGAATATATTAAATATTATGGCTGGTAATAAATATTTTTTTCTTTTAAAATTATTGTCAAACTATTAGTCTCTTCCCATGCTTCACATTTACTTTGAATGTTATATAATGATTTTATGACAGCTATAGACCCACATCAGAAAAAAACGACAAATCCAGATAACTACAAGCATATTGCCATTACCGGGATATTATCTTAAATAATCCTTATATTTTTTTATATACAAACGATTTTTCATAATGAGTTGCATAACGAGTTGCTGCCATAATCTCTTGCAATACCAGGGGAATTACAACAATGTTGCCAACTTTTAGGGTAGAAGTAAGTATTTTTTTTTAACTTTCTTATGTTGTACCGAGTTGAAAATATCATCGACAGAAGTGCATTAAAGATTATTTACTATCTACTAAGAAAAGTCAATTTCTAATTCGTATTAAGATATTATTGTATCTGGATGTGCAGAAATAACATTTTAAAAAGTAAGTCTGTCTCTTCAAGTATAAAATGGTTTTATTTTTTCTTTCTTTGGCTTGTTGACGGTTAGTGAACCCGACTGCTGATTCCGCGGTAGGAGGATTTCCAAATAGGACCATCTTTTATGTACAATCTGTTATGAAACAATCTTTTATGTTTATATAAATATAGAATGAAAAATAAAACCGATACGGGCAGGGATTCGAACCCGCGACTACTCTCAGTTGGTAGAGCGACGGGACGGTTTCCCAGTATTCGAACCCGCGACTACTGGGTAACAAACAGCAGCAGCTCATTATGACCCAGTATTCGAACCCGCGACTACTGGGAATGTACCAATTTATGTAAGTTATTATTGTTTGTGTAAAAGCTGTGTGGAAATGCAAAAAACTGCTTTGTGGAAGATACGTATACAAATGGTGGGGATGATAGCGTACAGCTGGTAGAGTACAGTGCGACATTGGAAGTCGGTAGCAGATCAAAAGACTCTACAGAAAACTTTAATTATGAAACTATGACAAATGCAATATATGCGATACATCATGTTCATAAATATGGAATATCCTACAAGCGCTATCAGTTACCATCAGGTTGATCAACTACTCGGTTACCAACCAATCATATAAAGTAACCAACCAACCAACACACATCTCTACACACGTATACATTTCTACACATGGACGTACCTTAAAAATCTGGAATCATATTTGTTATTTATGTGAAATGTTTTCAGCTTTTAACAAAGTGTATGTATAACAAACTCAAATAAAAAGGTTCAAACATTTCAATAACATTTCTTATTATTAACATGAGAAATTCTAAAGTTTGTCTATTTGAATATTCTACGACAACCCTGTAAAAAATACAAATTGGAGTTGTAAGAATATTCACACACAAATATATCATAACATAAAGTATATAGCATAGATTTTATACTAAATAAAATATAAGGATGTTGAAAAAACACTTAGTCATTTAATGGTGGTCTAACCGCAATGAATCTTTTACTTTAGTTATGAATATTTTTAATTACATGGTCTATGTCTCGAAAAGCTAATTATCATTCATTATCATTCATTATTTTACTTTACTTCACATTTAAAACATAAGCATTAAGTGTTAGGAGATCTTAAAGATATGGTAAATCTAATGCATTAGGGTATCGTACCCTTAGGTCCAAACGGAAACCATTTACTATTCGCCTGGGGATTTAGCTTCGTGACGAGATAAGAGTGAATAGTCTAAATGTATATAATAATAGTGTGTATTTGCTAACAGTATTACGAATAGTATAACATTTAGAAAAGGTTTTATATTTAATTTGCACATAAAGATTTACAAATATTAAAGTATTCAAATGAAAATTAATCAAAGGAAATGTAATAAAAAATAAATAATTTTTCCAGAACAATCCAATAATAAAGATTTAAATTTTATAAAAGTGTAAACATTAGTCATGCAAACGAGTTTAGATGCCTAACTAACTTTAGTTTTAGTACTAAACTCTTGTTTATAATATTGAAGGTACAGTGCAATGTGAAAAAAGGTATGATACAAACTTTTTCAAGGACCTCCTATTTATCTTATTTATTTATCCTATTTAATAAACATGTTGGTAAAGATTTTTATCAGACGTCAATTCTTATAATATTATAATCTTAATTGCCGGTAGCAAATAATATATACATAAATAAATAATATATATACATATATATATGTGTGTTAAAGAGGATTTTATTCCCCTTTTTTTTTAAACAATACCGTTATACCTAGACTCCACGTCTGTCTTCAGCGTAGTATCAAGAAACTTTTATGTAATTCCATTATATTCAGGAGCTTTATCATTCCTAAGTTGTTTGAGAGCTGTCCTTATCGCAAACAGGCTGACTTCCGAGATATTTAGACAGATCGTAGAATAGATATTTGATGGTACTATTATACTATTCTACTTTTATATTTAATATTCAATGGCGGTCATGATACGGTTTGGTAAAGTTGGTCGTATTTCTGGAAATAGAACAAGTTGCCGAAATTAAGGAACACTATCCTAGAACGGTACCCAACTGCTACAGACGGGTACAAAGATGTGTAGGATGGTGGTTTTAAATATCTCATTACTACACGCATAATACTGAAAAAGATATTTATATTTGGTCGATAAATGTGTGGCTTAATTTTTAATTAATATAATTTTTAAATTTTTTCTACATACAAATAATTATAAGCTGAATTTATAATTTGATTGATTTCCTGATTTTTTTACTTATTAAATATACTTTAATAATGTACCTATTAACAAAACAAGTTGGTGAAATAAAATGAAAAGTTTTTTAAAAAGAATATTTTAAATTTTTCATGCTTTCCTTGTAAAATTATATTTATTTTTTTGTTGTACGCAGTTCAGCAATTGCTTGACAAATAATGAGAAAAAAAATATATATCTGATACTTGCTGGTACATAACGAGTAAGTAAAAGTAAACAAAGAAAACATGAAGACAATTTTGAATGTTCTTAAAAATTTTAAAGATCCTACACAAGCTAGCTTAGATATAAAATCACGAGGCAGATTGTTACTGATGGCTATTTTCGGCTCTTGATACTAGAGGAAGTTCATTAGGTTCTTAAATATATACAGTATTCAAAAACAACTCTGGCTGAATGAATATTTAGTGACCGAAGGAACCAAAATTTTTGACAAATTGTTAAAACAAAAATAATGTTAAAAACTTCAGATAACGCTGGCTGGTTAGTACTAAGAGAATCTGGTAAATATTTCAATCAGTTTAAGAATCAGGTTTTATAAAGAAAAAAAAAAGGTACCGCAGGCATGATCGTCTTACCAACACAGATGTTGCATTTAGATGGACGGCCCAGAAGTTCCAATTTTTTTTTCGAAATTCTAGTACATGTTTTTTTGAAAAACAAAAACGTATTTTATTTTAGTAACTGTTTATGAAAGTCTCATACAAACGACAATTATAAGAAGTGAATCAAATAATCATAGGTACAACTTACGTACATAGGTACGCTTGTCTGCAACGTGTCTGACGCTTGTCTGCAACGTGTCTTCCACTGTCTGCAGTATGTCTGTTGTTTGTCGGCCGTGGGTCTGTTGTGTGTCTCCAGTTCACCTATATTTAACGTCTGCCGCGTGCATGTCGCTTGTATGCCGTGTGTATGCGGTGTGTCTGCCGTGTCACCGTGTGTATGCCATGTGTTGCTTACGTTTCTGTTATGGTTGCGTTATTTTCCGCAGTACCATTTTATCTTTATCTTTTCAATATTAAGCCAACTGGTCAGTTATAATGATTATTTTAATGTATATACTTCCAATAGTACCAAGCAGTTTATAAAGAGCACTTTTTTGACTAAACTACAAACACGAGTGCATCTTGCTTTTTGCTGAGTGTTTTATAAATTTGCAGACGACTTTTTGAGGTACTCAAAACAATAATTAATATTTAGACTTTATAGTCCGGGAGCCTGCGATCAATTTTCATCATGAATTTCCTCCCGAGTGAAAATTTGTAAAATGCAATAGGAAGTTGTGTTATGAAGCTCCGCGGTCGTCAGCTGCTGCTCTGGTGGTGGAGAAGGCAGTGGCAGCCTCCCACGCACGAATAAAAAAAAAGTTTTTTTAATGATTTCCTTCCATTCTAAAATCTCTTGAATAATAGTTTATCTAATATCTTGAAGGGAAGATAAAGTCAGCTGACCGTAACATAGTGGATTATACGTCAGCTGGCCGCTCGAATATGAAAAAAAAAAATTCAATGATTTCCTCTCAACTAAAAATTAATCTGGTGATAGTTTATATGTTACTGTGAATGAAAATTAACATCAGCTTGCTGTATCTCAGTGGAAAGTTCGTCAGCTGGTTACTTGAAATGTATAATGTAGCTGCATTTATCACGTACTGAATCTTATCAGCTAACGACTTTTCCCTTTACTTACAGCTAGCTGATTTGTTTTATTATTTACTAGAGTATATTAACTATTCTCTTATAAATTTTCATCCAGGAGGAAATTACTTTTCTCTGGTTGTTTGGCAGTATATTTGATTTGATAATAAATATGCAGTTTAATAATAAAGGAAATAAAGTTATAACTAAAGTTTAATTAATCAATAATTTATTGAAGCATAATTTAATAAATTAATGAAATTCTATTTTAATATAATGAATAAAAATACTAACAACGGTTATTCATTTTCGCTCTAGCTTTGGCTTGAGTCGCATCGGCGCAGTTTTAGAATCATATAGAATGTAATTTAATTATAAAATACATTAATTTATTTCCTTTTGCACCCTCCGCTGCGACCATATATAATTAATAATTAATTATAGAGGCTAAGAGTGATCACAATAAGCGGCGTCACCTGTATATATAATGTATATGCTTACTGTAGAAGTTCTCAATAATGTAATTCCCTAGTTGGAAACATGAGGCAAATATTGCATTACAGTAAATTATACTTTTTCTTACATTTAATTGTTAAAAAAATATAATCGAAGTAGTAGAAAGAAATAACATTCTATCCATATATTTACGATAATGTTGAAGGTGTCTCTTCTGATAACGTTCTTATTTTCCGATATTTTTGCGGCAAAGCAGTATAACGTCGATAACACTCACTGTGATACAACTGAAAATGGTTAGGCTGTGTAGGAAGAACAGTATTTTGACCGGTTAGATTATTAACTAACATTTCGTATTGTTAATATAGATCTACACTTATTTAAATTATCTTCACTAAATAATTTTGAATGAACATTAGTTTTTTTACAAAAGACGCAATAAGGTACCGCGTTAGACATTTTTATTTTTAATTATCCGTTACTATAATAACACTATGTTCGACTGACCAACTTAAACATGGAATCTTTCACTTTCTATTCGAGTCACATTATTATTTCAACTTACCCTCTCGTTAGTGTGTTTTACGCTCTGCTATAGCATAAAATCTGGAGAGGGTAATTTGAATCTACAATCTAGCTACAATGTAAAAAGGGCTCATGTATTACTTTAATTTGTATAAGAAAAAGAAATAAATAGAGAAAAGTGATTTCCTCCTGGATGAAAATTTATAAGAGAATAGTTAATATACTCTAGTAAATAATAAAACAAATTAGCTAGCTGTAAGTAAAGGGAAAAGCCGTCAGCTGATAAGATTCAGTAGGTGATAAATGCAGCTACATTACACATTTCAAGTAACCAGCTGACGAACTTTCCACCGAGATACAGCAAGCTGATGTTAATTTTCATTCACAGTAACATATAAACTATCACCACATAAATTTTTAGTTGAGAGGAAATCATTGAATTTTTTTATTTTTTTTCATATTCGGGCGGCCAGCTGACGTATAATCCACCATGTTATGGTCAGCTGACTTTGTTTTCCCTTCAAGATATTAGATAAACTATTATTCATGAAATTTTAGAATGGGAGGAAATGATTAAAAAATATTTTTTTTCCTTCGTGCGTGGGAGGCTGCCACTGCCTTCTCCACCACCGGAGTCGCAGCTGACGATCGCGAAGCTTCATAACACAACTTCCTATTGCATTTTACAAATTTTCACTTGGGAGAAAATTGGTCATGAAAATCTGTTACTGGCTCCCGGACTATTATAAGCTAAGATAAGACTAAGACTAAGATAATACTGTTTTTAATGTTATAAATATCTAAAATAATAAAAATTACTTATACTTACTTAAATAAATGAATAAATACTGCTTTGCAATTTCAATAAATGCATTTTTTTTACATTAAGATACATTTTGAACCATAATTTTGAAATTAAGGGAGGTTATGTTTCACGGTAAATCATAGTGATATATATTTCTTTTAGAAATTTCTATTCCATTTTGATAAATTTGCATATTAATTAGTTTAATCCTCTACTCGTTTGACTCAACTAATTAATTGTATTAGGGAATGCTCTTCTGCTCACATGAACAAGTCATATTAATTAAATGTTCCCACAGAGTAAAGTACAAAAATTAAGTGGAAATAAAAATAATAATTTAATTTCAGTTTAATATTTCTATTTAATATAAGATTATAAAGTACAATAATAAAATATTACAATAATGTCGTAACCTGTTAGTATTTTCAATTACTACCAAATGTTAAAATAGTGATATGCGTATCTCTTGTAAGCTTTAAGTACTCAAGTTTTCCTTTATTATCCTTACATATTAAAAGAGCATAATATTATTATGTCTAGACAGTTTTATGAAATAATAAAGCGTGAGTATTTGTGGGAATATTATATTTTAATTTCAAAAAGAGTAGGTGCTATAATTTTAAATAAGTAACTAACACTTCTTGCTCAACTGACTGATTCTTCTTGCTCTATAGTGACATAAGTGGAAATACTCATATGTTACAACATAGCAATAGGTTACGGACAGGTTTTTTGAAAAGGCTTTAAATAATTATTACTACTGCTACTGAGAAATATAGTATTTGCAACTAAACTATGAGAACGATGTTTGAAGAACTGTGTGGTTAACAATCAGTATAGTCTATTTTGACGTTTATGATCTAATCATATTATTAGGTTTTTCCAAATTCTAATTGTCTAACTTTCGAGAAATTCAATTTCTGAAAACATAAGGCAGGCATAAGATATATTAATTAGATAAATAGATTAATCGTTTTTAATAGGCTCAAAGGTGATTTTGGTACACTATTTTTACATTAATGAAAACTGTATGGTATATTACGCATCCGATAATTAAGTATCCAATTATAGGACCATGTCAACCATGTAACATTGAACGTCGAACGAACGAAAATAGAGCAAAATAAAAGAATTTAAAGGCCTTATGCCTGATACATTACTCTTGATAACAAATTTGATTTTCTTTTAAAAACAACCCTTTTTAATCATTATTTATCTACAACCACCTCACATTTCTCTGTCACTGTTTATTATGTATACAATATGTACTTGACGAGCACTTCGGGTTATTAATGTTATTAATGAAGATCAAGAATGCCTGAGGCAGGGCGTTACCTTTAAGGCAGCACACGCACGTACCTTAAGGCAAGGAACCTTCGTCCAACGTCATCGTTATAAAGACAATTTCAACCACTCTATTACTTTTTCTTCAGATAGTTTCTGGAGTTGTAAGGCACGCTCACTTTCGTACACTCACGTACACTTACGACTTCACTCACTGGAAACGAGAGAGAGTAACTACTGTTTGTACTAGATTTAGATAGTAGTAGTAATGTACTAGATTTAGATAGAAAGTAAATGAGGTTTTATCCATCCTTTTGATAATTATTTTAGTTTATTTATTCTTCACTGTTCAAAAAAAGATTCTAATAGTTTATTGTAATGTTAATGTAATAATAACTATAGGTTTAATATCAAAATAAGACTATTAGCTTACCTAAATTTATTAACTTTCGGTTTCTCATAGGTACTTATAACATTTTTACTCCAACGTTAATAACAATTGATTCCCAGTAATATATTAAATAATCATATTATATTAAAGCTAAAATTAATTATCAAGCAATTTCTAAACAAAAAAACTTCGTTAAAAACATGTGATATAAAAATCATTTTATTATTTTCATCTTCACTGTTTCTAAACTGAAGAAGAGCATACAACACCAAATTAATTCACGTACGAGATGCTAATAGATGAAATGAAATTTTAAATTACGTCTGGCAATTTGAGAAAACAAACAACTCATTAAGAATATGATTATCAACATTTATGAAAAACCACTACATTATTTTTATACTTAAATTCTTATAAAACAAAGTAGTTACGAATTCAAATGATTATAGGTTTTTATTTCACTCTTACAAACGTTTTTATTTTTAATTTAGTTTAGACATAATTTTACCAAATAATAATTCATTGCCTGGTGTAATCGACTATAAAAAAAAATATTTCATTATTAGTCCATCTCTCTTATTTCATAATAAATATTTATTTCTAGTTTCATTTTATTTTTAGAGAAAAGAATAAAAATCTGTGTACCATTAGTATTAAAACCTTTGAATATAAAAAAATACTACTTAAACATGTTTGAATATATCTATAAACATGTCTATACATGTTTATAGATATTTTCAAACATATTAAGCTTATTTATATTTATATAAAGTGCTTAAACATTTTAACACATTAGTAATAAATTAACAATTACGTTGATGGAGTCATTAAATTTTCTTATTTACTTCTCTTATTTAAATAAAAATATAATGAAAAATAAATTGACACGAGCAAGGATTCGAACCCGCGACCTGTGGGAAACCATTCCTTGTTCTACTAATTGAACTAAATTGGTGACATCTTTTGGGGTTCTTTCCAAAAACCTGACCAATATTTTTAACTTTACAGAATATATTAACATTGATTGATTTTTAATTCAAAATTTATATAAAATTTAAAAGAAGCTTAAAACGGCTACAAATGTTTGTAGATATTTTAAAATTATATAAAAAAAAAAACAAATTATAATGTAAAATTGTTAAACTTATTGTAGTTAATAAGATATTACTTGTTTATTAAGGTAGTTTAGCAAACCGCTGACCTCTTGTCATTTACTTTGAAAGTGATATTATTTTTGTATGATAGCCATAGACATACAATAGGGAACATGCAAAAAAATTTAAATGGTCTCAAATTTTTTTTTCGATTACTTTTTATCACCTTATTATAATAAAATCATTTTTTTTTAATTTACTAACCATTTAAGGCCATAAAATAATTTATGAAAAGTGTAAATTTAGGGAGCGAAATTCAAACTTCCAAAACGCGCCACCATTGGTCGAAAGGAAATGTGACGTCATTTGACACGCCATTCAATATATCGGCGTTTAAGTTCATACTGTGGTATCAGTGTGACTGAGAAAAATAAATAATTTAAACCTATATTTTCGTGCTTAAAGGTTTTATTAAATGATACAATTGTTTAGGTAATCTTAAAAACATTTTCTAAATACTCAAACAACTCTAACAAAACAAATACCCACAAACTCTTTTTGAATAGCAGTTAGCATGCTACTACACTATACATTTTTAAAATGTTTCTTCCTCTGAATCATTTTTCACTTCACTTGACTTAGATAAATAACTTAGTTGATAATCAGCAGATATAGAAGATATAAGATGCTATAGAAGTATGATCAGCTGTGTTTTCAGTAAACAATTTTCTTTTTAAAACAGATAGTTTTACTTTTAAAACTGTTGTGTAACAATGTTGTGTGTTAAATGAGGAAATGGTGACAATGCTACATTTTGTTTTTCAGCAGGTATATTTACATTGACACCTTTACTTCCATACTTCGGTTTAATATTAACTTGCACAGCTTAGTCACCTGGTAATTTATCTTTAATATGCGAAAAGCAAGGCTCTGCCTTATGATCATCACATTCAATAGGAGAAGTACTGAGTCTTGGCTGATTAATATCACAGACATTTGTATGGGCAGTACTAGGACTTACTACCTATATTACTTCTTTGTAAAGGTCACCAATTTTTTTAAACACTACTTTTGATAGCTAACTCTGAAAAAGTTTCATTAACCGATGTCAATCTTTGTCTTTAGACTATGCACATTCTCATTCTATCAGCTGGTGTTTTTGCCACAAAAATATATAAGGAACAACTCCTTTCTTCAAACTTAGATTACATCTTTCTTGTTGTTGTTTCGTTACACATATTATATTCAATACAATTAGCTGTATCTTCTTTAACCTGAAATAAATCGACAGACCATAAAAATTGCGTAAAACAAAAAAAGATTACGGTTTTTATAGAAAGTTATACTGAAATTTGTAAGATAGTTTAGGTTAATTTTAAACTCAAATTTTCTAATGTTTAATACTTACTATAAATTTAAACTATTATATTGAACTTATTATAAATAAAGTAAACTTACGTTAAATTGATCTTCATAACCATGTAAACACGATTTAGGACATATATTATCCCTTTTAATTACCATACACCATTGTTTTTGTATTTTAGCATCTCTTGGAATACAAAAAACACTTTGTCGGGTGTTTTTCTAATACTATTTTTGCACTCCGGTACTATACAATATTCGTAAGATGATTTTTATCTTCTTCCATGACTTGTAAAGCAATTAAAACATCTATGAAATAACTAAAAAGTTCATAGTAAACATTCACTGGACGTATCATTTGAAAAACAATCATTTACGTCAAAAAAAAATACATGAATGTTCCCTATTGTTATGAACTAATACAAAACTGATATGAATAACATTTTCCCTATATTATTCTCTATAAATAGTTATAATTTGTACTTATTTGTAATCTCGGGAGATAATTAATTTTATTTTACTATTTATAGCAAGATGTTTCAAGTTTTTGAATTATATTTTAATATAACCACCTCCATTATCCCTTAGATGGAGGTGTTTATGTGAGACTGGACAGGAGGTGTGTATCCATGAGGATTCCTGACGTTAAAAAAATAAAAAAAAATGTTCTAGAAGGTTATATATATCTTTAAGGAATTGAATGTCTTACTTTGTCTACAATATGTTTTTAAGCAGACACAGAAAAAGATCCAAAATGAAATGAAAAACCCAAATCCTGTAGTCCTCTGTTTTCTGTTTGAACTGAGGCAACATTCTTAGATGGTGGCTTTAGGTTTTTTGAATGGAAGGTTCAACTGTTCTTAGCTTGTAATGGGTTGTTTTTGTCCTACAATAAGTCTGTTCAGACATATCCACTCTTTTAACTACCTTAATTCATTTTAGTTGAAGCGTTACATACCAGTGCTTAGCTCAGAGTAATCCGGGTGATTTAGAAGAGCAAGTCTATGCTCTATTCATAGCCAGAGTTCAGTGTTTCTTACAAACATAAGTATAATTTAAATACGTGTATGTCCCCGATTCAATATCTAAAATATACAATTAGTACAAGACCCTTTTTTAATTTCATTTTTATTTTCATTAGGTAAGGGAGATTGCTTTTTCCAATAGGCTATAAATTGTCTTACGGCTTCTATTAATCAAAAGTAACTTAATAGTTGATTTTGTACATATATTTTAGTAAATTATTATAATTTGCCAAAAAGTCGCAACCGCAAATATTCATTTAACACATCAATTAATTGCACTATGGTTTACCTACTCGAATGTTTAGTCGACGCAAAAGGTTAATTGAAAACAAGTGGTGTGTTTTGTTATTATTACGAAATGTCGTTTATTTCTACAAAATTTTATCGTCTATAAGCATTTGAGCTCGAATTCATCTACGTATTCGTTGAAGATTACGTGGAAATAAAACTTTATATCGTGAAGCCCACTTAGTCATTTCACATTAAAAACAATTTAGTCAACTTTGCTTAACAATAAGATGGATTTAAAATAAAAAAACAAGTCATAATCATCTCATTAAATCTTATAAACATGATAGTATATAAGCTGCGAACCTCAAATGATAAATATATTTTTTCTCATCATATTCAGTATTTTTAATTTTATACTATACAAAGGCCTAAATTTATATAGCACTTCTATAGAAGACTATCCAACCCGCTTTGATTATACAGAGTTTAACGTTGTGTTTTGATTTTCACCGAATTCGCTCATGACTAGAATCGTTAAAAATGTAGTTAATATATAAAAAGTCTTTATTGTAAAAGTAATTTCGAACACGATGTTACAACTTAATTAACTTTACGAGGTTTTGTTTTACTAACTCTTTGTAAATATATACCTTTAGAGAAATAAGTAAATAATGAACTAGGTATTTCTAGTTCATTATTTACTTATTTTTTATATTATTTTTTGTTTAAATCGTACTTAAATAAGGTTTTTAAAAGAACATTTTTGGTTATACTGTTGTAAATCTTATCAGAAATGTAGTGAAATATAAAAATATTTTCTAAATAGCATATAAACGGTATTTTAAATGTACTGAGAATTCATCTTATTTGTTGCATAAAAGTTTATTGCAGTTCAAATCTAAAATGAACCCGTGACCTCGGAAAAGGTTCGATACGTGACCGTATCCATATCTTTTTAATACATCATTTATAATATAAGCATCAAGGCTAAAACACGTTGATACATGGTTTCAAACAAACACTGGATCTCTCTCTCTCCACCGATGGATGGAAGAGGTCTTTGGTCTGTGAATATAAAAAGCTGAAATGATGATGATGATCTCAATATCTTTTTAATACTTTGTAAATCTAATAAGAGATTTGTATGATTTGCTGTTATCGTGTTTATTCGCAATTAATTTTGATATGGATTCTTTTGTTGATTCTCTATGGATTAACATATTTACTACAATCTTATTAATAATAATCATAAATGATAATTTTTTAATATCACGTCTAAATTGGCCTTTCCTCGTTTATGATATTAATAAAACCCTTTTGTCAAAGTTAGATGCAAGCGTCATAAAAACATTGAGTTTATGGCTAGGGTTAGCGCACTCAGCAGACTCTTCAATCTTATAAAAATTAAATTAAATTCAATTTATTATTATTTCTCTTTAATGCCATAAAAAAAAATATGAAAGGCGCTCGAACGAATAAAGTAGGGCTAGGATCAAGTAGGAAAGTTCAAGACATATACATAAAAAAATCTTTAAATCGACAAGACGAAAACGATAACTACCGATCCACGCGATGAGCCTAGAAATTCAAAACGAATGGGTGACCATAGGAGATTTTTTTATTCCACTAGCTTTGAAGTGGCGCACCTTAATTTATGATTGGTCCCCAGCATTATTAAAATCCTATCTTAATGCATTCCAAATGAATCTCCAAGATCAAAGTAATTTAGTAAGATGTGGGAAAGCCACCGAAAAGTCTTGCAATGTCACAAGTCTTGTCTTGCGAAACACTTATTAGTAGGGTATAGGGTACTTCTAGATAAAGGTCAATACTCGCGTCACCACGATAAGGTATTAGAAATTATACGGGAAGCGGTTAGTCTTTCAGTAGCAAGAGCACGGAAGGGTATAACAACCACCAAACGATCTGTAGAATTCGTAAAAAAAGGGTCCTCCGAAAAATCAAAAGCGAAGCCTTATTCAATTTTAGGCGCGGCTCCTGATTGGACTCTCATAATGGACACGTATGAAAAGCATTACAAAATCCCTGGGGATGTTGGTGTTTCGTCATCCAGACCGGACTTATTTCTGTATTCTAAACATCTGAGGAGCGTGATACTTGTGGAGCTTACTGTTCCTTGGGAAACAAACATCCCCAGGCATCACACATTCAAGCTCAATAAGTATTACGAACTGACCAACGAACTGATCAGGAATAAATTTATAGTTAGTTTGTACGCGGTAGAAGTGGGAGCGAGAGATATAACAGCAAAATCTCTCTATACCCTACTTAAAGACCTTGGCCTTTCTAGAACAAGCACCGGTTCATTTCTAGAACGTATTTCAAAGGCGGCATTAGTAGGTTCTTTCAAAATTTGGTAAGGTAGGGAGGTTAGAGGAGTGTGGAGGGTGAAGGCAAGCGTTTTTGCGCATAATAAAGGGGCCCCCTAAACCTACGGGTCGCAAGTCCCAGGCACTGCTTATACTCCTCTCCTTGCAACGCGATGGGCCTGTCACCCGTACGGTGAATCCATGGAATGCTAAGAAGCTTTGTCTCTCTCATACTAACCAACTGTTTGCTTGTATAGTCACACTAAAGTTCAATCGAAAGACAATTTTGTTTTTTATTATTAATAAAGACTATTATAATATTAATAAGATTTACTGACGCTTTGTAAATATGTAACTATAGTCCTGAGCTGAGTTCTAATTAAATAAAATATTATTTTGTTTGTGTAAAACATTTGACTAAATCTACAAAAAGTTCTCTATAGCTATATTTTTTTGTATGTTATAACAAATTAGAATAAGTGAAGTATAATATTTTTGGGCTTATAAACAAACGTTTGTTCTGTAAATGTAGATGAACATTACTTTAACATTAATGAGAAATTGTCTCATCATTTGCATAAAACATTGTTTAGTTGTGAGAATAGTAGGAAAATTGAAAAGCTTTACAAATGTTTTACTGTGTAACTCAAAAGATATTTACAAAGAGTACACAGAATTTCTCTTATGTTATAAACTATAATACCCTTTTTTGTGTGTGCAAGAGAAGTTAGTTTTGAAATTCAGATTATAATGTAAATGGTTTTCTCTTTGATCCCGTAAACTCGTACGTCCGTATACCTCTCATGTAGTATTTTGTCATACTATTGTGAATTGCTTTAAGCCGGTTCTATGTTTTTGTAGTTTAATTTCTTCGTTTTTTTTTTTAATGTTTATTTTTCAAATGTTTCTTCACTTTAATAATAAAAGACAAAAATATATCTTCATTATTTATTTTGTAGTAAAATGAAATAGTTACACACTTATTACGCGCAGACTTATAAATTAGTTTGTATTTATTTAACTAGGTACTTAGAGAAATAAGAAGCATAACAGAACAGAATAATTTTGTTAAAAGACAAACACAAGTATCAATAAAATACGTTACTTTTAGTAACAACATCATTTTCGATACTTATCTAATCGATACAGGAAATTATATTTTTGCTGTAACATAATCAACAATTCAGATCGAATGTAACCGCTGAAATGAAATGATTAGTGACCAGTGTAATTCGCAC
This sequence comes from Napeogenes sylphis, assembly GCA_959347405.1. NCBI lineage: Eukaryota > Metazoa > Arthropoda > Insecta > Lepidoptera > Nymphalidae > Napeogenes > Napeogenes sylphis. Next base: position 18,029,040 of record OY365788.1, on the reverse strand, counting down.
TCCAAATTAATAAATCAATTGAACTGTCGAATAAACAAATATTAGACCGGCTTTATTTGCCGGGGTAATGAATTAGTTTCCGAGTCGACTTGACCTGTAGGTATATAACGAACTCTTACGCATTGTGAATTACTTATAAAAAGTATATATTTCCTATTAAGTTAATAAGTACAGCTTTCGAGACTTTAGAACAGAAATTTGAACTTAGTACTCAAGGAATTGGGATACTCGATACTATCATAGGTATCCACAGATGTTATTGTTCAGCTAGCCAGGATAGTTGAAACAGCTCGTTTTTACCAAAAAGAGATTTTAATTGATGATAGCCAAATTCAATAAATTAAAGCCATTAAGCTGATATAATAATTGTCTTTTATCTTCTGTAAAACATCATGTCTCTATATATATAATTTACAGTTAAGGGAAGCAATATGGGCAATTCATGTTTGTAATGTTAGCTTCCCTATAATTGGAGGGTAGGTTTTGATAAAAAAATAAAGATATCAGTTGATGGTATGAATAAAACATGTAATATTTGTATAGAAGTTTTATTGACAAAATAAATAATTGATTCATCTTTAAACCCCTTGATGTACCCCGTTATAACACCACATTTTTAACAGAATCTTTCACAATAAAAGCAGCACAATTGTGGAATTCACTTCCTCCTGAAATTTATAATTGTTCCACAATTAGTTCTTTTAAGCATAAATTGAAGCAGCACTATCTCTCACTATCAATATAATTACTGTTATTAATATTATTATTACCTTATTTATATATATGTATATATGTATATATGTATATATGTATATATGTAAGTGTGTATGTATGTGTATTTGTATATATTGACATGTCATATGTATCTAAGGATTTTTAATTATATATTATTAATTGTATATGTTACGAAATTATGTACCTTCCAATAATTTATTTTGTTAAGAAAATCTTTTCGCACATCAATTTTTTGGGTGGCTGGAAGAGATCTCTTCGTAGAGAAAAGTTATCTTGTGTACGTAATGTTTATATTTTAAGTTAAGATTTAAGATTGGTACATAAATAAATAAATAAATAAATAAATAAATAAATAAATAAATAAATAAATAAATAAATAAATAAATAAATAAATAAATAAATAAATAAATAAATAAATAAATAAATAAATAAATAAATAAATAAATAAATAAATAAATAAATAAATAAATAAATAAATAAATAAATAAATAAATAAATAAATAAATAAATAAATAAATAAATAAATAAATAAATAAATAAATAAATAAATAAATAAATAAATAAATAAATAAATAAATAAATAAATAAATAAATAAATAAATAAATAAATAAATAAATAAATAAATAAATAAATAAATAAATAAATAAATAAATAAATAAATAAATAAATAAATAAATAATAAATAAATAAATAAATAAATAAATAAATAAATAAATTTATAAATTAGAAAAATAAAAAAATAAATAAATAAATAAATAAATAAATAAATAGATAAATAAATAAATAAATAAATAAATAAATAAATAAATAAATAAATAAATAAATAAATAAATAAATAAATAAATAAATAAATAAATAAATAAATAAATAAATAAATAAATAAATAAATAAATAAATTAATAAATAAATTAATAAATAAATAAATAAATAAATAAATAAATAAATAAATAAATAAATAAATAAATAAATAAATAAATAAATAAATAAATAAATAAATAAATAAATAAATAAATAAATAAATAAATAAATAAATAAATAAATAAATAAATAAATAAATAAATAAATAAATTGTAATATTGGATACTAATTTGATTAAAGTAGTGAATATATAAATCATCTTTCAGCTAAGATAAGGCAGTGTGTCGTCGAGAGACTAAGTTATGTAACAGAACTAGTATAATAAAGTGTAACAGTGATAGTAAAGATTTTAAATAGTAAACAATTTAGTGTGTTTGTGAGCAGTGTTCTAAAGAATGGAACGACTATGACAGTCGTGATTCTTTGCAGTAAAAGAGTTTTAATAGTAATTCGTTGAAGAGAATGTTGTGGTAAACTTGGCTCAAGATAAACTTACTTTCGTCTCTTAAAGTCTCTTAAAGAAGTATTTCGGTGAATTTTTTCTTGGAAGCAGTAAATATATCGCGTTTTGTTGTAGGTATTGTACATAATATTTTGAATATTTTTAAGCACGTTGGAAAATATTGTGAAGGAAAACTCATTTATGGTTTTCATTCCATTAGGTGCGCTTTCACTGTATAAAATTTATTAAATATTACTTTTTAACGTAAAACTAAGTAAAATATTATTTTCTGAGGAATCATAGTTCTTACTAGCGATTTCTTATAGAATTAACTATTAGAATAAATGTATGACCAAACTAACAGATTACTCTCCACGATTCCGTTCCAGGTCACAAAATATTCATAATTTCTTTTCTTTAAACCACACCATCTGAAGCCAAAGAATCCATTCGTAAGTAGTGTGTATTCGGGGGTTCTGGCTCATTTGTATGGGGGTGTTCTGGCTCAAAAAAGATTTTACTATCATCTAAAACGTTTGCTGCTATCCCCGTTGCGCTAGCTCTTACGGTTACAGAGATAGGTTTTTGATTTAGACTACCTAATTACCTCGCTCGGCCTTATAGCCGAAGGCCGATAGGACCATTCATTCCCTACTCAACTCGCTAAGCGTTATCGCCGAACCAAATTATATAGATGTTTGTTTTATGCAATAATACCACAAATTTAAATTTTACATTTGTTTATAATATCTATTATTATCATATAATTTTCATTATTATATAATTGCACAGGGTTTTATAAATATAATCTATACAACCTTTTTTCTTTTTTTTTTTTTTCTTTTTTTTTCGGAAAAAAAACCCCGAATATATATATATATATGTTATTATTTTGACAGCAAAATAAATAACGTAGTATAATATTCAGGACATGAGCTACTGCAATCAGAGGACTGTCATAGAATCTGGAGTGTTAACATGCCTACAAAATCTATTGCCTTCAAAAAATGCAATAAGATTACATCACAAAGATCAAACTAACTTGTATTTCTCATTGCCTTTTGAAGAGAAGAGAACGATTCTCTTGTTCTTGTTTTCTTAACGTGTAGAAAATAATATAGATCTTTTATAAATTTCTTTTCTATTGTATATTCTTTGCAGACTTAAGTCTTTGACAACGACTTCTAACATCTTGAGAGTTTCAAAGTTCAAAGAGTTTCAACCTTAAAAATGTATTTGAAAGCATTATGTGAACTATTGAATATGATGGTTGATAACCTTTCCATTGCAAAACTTTTAATCTTTAACTTTTAATTTTACATGTTTGTAAACTGTCGTTTTAAATGTTTAGCAATTATATAGTTTTTATACCAAAAATAGGTTATGTCAGTCCTTTTCGCTGTCACCTTTTTACAAAATATAAATAGAAATAGTTTTTTTTTAATCAAGTTTCTGTAGTTCATAATTCTATGTAAAATATCTAAGTTTGTTATTCAGACAGAAATATAAACAGCTTCTGTATTTTTACATATATATGTGATCCAGGATATCTTATCTAAGACACTTTCAAGCTGCTTAACTCAAATCGAGCATAATCTAAAAAATTTAAAGATATCATAAAAAAGTATCAAGAGAAATAAAAAGAAACTAACCTTCTTTTTTATTTAAAGAATGATTTGGTTATATGATAATGAAAAAGTAAGATATTAAAAAGCAAACTTCAGATACAAAGTATTCCAAAATAGAATAAATATCTGATTTTATGCAAGTGAGGATATAAAGTATGCAACAGAAGAAAGTAGATCTCATGTCATATTTAGATTCATTCTTCAGAAGTATATTTGACTTCGAGAATATAACATTTGTATGATTTCATGACAAGGGTGATATTTAGAAAAGAAGAAGAAGCTTTTACAGCTTATAATCAGTTCATAGAGAATATACGAAGATGGTCCAGAAAATAATTTTATAAGGATGAAACAAAATATAATATAATGTACACGAAACTATTTTGACTATTTAAATAAAACTTTAAATATAAGTATTTCAACTAACATGTTGAAATAATTGCTATTACAAGGAAATTTGTAACAACTTATTACAACGATAAGTGTCAAAGACCTCTATGAGATCTTTGAAGACGAAACTACATTTTCCACCTGACCGGAACTCGCTGCGCGTACCGGGATTTACTTCGGGCACTTTGTATACCTTCTATTTGTATGCTGGGTTGTTCTAAAGTACTTAACGGATTTCAAAGCCATTCTCACTGGTATGTTGAAAACTGCTTTGGATCTTTGGATATGAATAATAAATTCTAATGGTAGAGAAAAGTTATCGTTTTGCAATGAAGTTTTGGGAGCTTTCGTGGTTAATACGAAGCTTAAAATACATAATAAAAGAATTAATCAGTTTAAGTTGAAAACTTAAACTGAAAAATACTATGATCGAAATAGGATTCATTTTAATCAAATTTATTTTAATCAAAGAGAAGTTACGTATTTATGGACAGAAATTTAATTTAATTAGAAATGTTTGAGCTACGAAGATTAATATGTTTTTAATGAAAAATACGTAAACAATACAATGTGGTCTAAAACTTGGTAACTTCAAAAACAAATTCTTACTATATATTTGCATAATTTACTTCTGAGAAGGGGATACGCTTCTAAAATAAACACACAAACATTATTATTCAAAAATATTAAAACTTCAAAGTTATATTATTACACCTTTGACTTACACTTGACAATTGTGAAGAAATCGTAATTTATACTGACATTTGAAACTTTTTGAAAAGTTAAGTAATTACAGTAAAAGCTTCTCGAAATGATACGCTTAATAAATTAAATTTTTAGACTAAACGAGCAAGAGAACAGTACTAACAATATTTACCGTATTGGGTCAATTAACTCGTTAATTTATTTGCGGAGGGCACTTAGATAATTAAAGTCTGAATTACTACGTCATAATCTAAATAAGTTATTTTGTTGGACAATAATATTTTAATACTAAAACAGTATTCTGATTTTATAGTTTTATGTTATTTTTTTTTAATTTTCAGTATTGTATATTTACATACGATAACAAAAGTAATTATCCCAAACATTATTATATATTTTGATTTGATATTAATTAATGACGATCGTATCCAATAAACATATTTAAGATTTACTTCAATTGTTGGCAACTTAAAGGCAGATAAGACATCATATATATTCACTCATTCGTTATAATAACAAAAATCGTTTAAGTTATTAGGTTGGTTTGATAGTTATTAATTAATAAAGTTCACAAACAAGAAAGTACAAGTACATTATTCTTACTTATTAAATCAATAATGTATATCAATATAAATAAGCAGTTTAAAATTATTTAACATATTAAGTTACAATTATTAACCTAGTATAAAATGAAAGACACATTACATTACTATCTATTAGGGTTGTTTTCGTAAAAATGTTCATTATGATTTTCTGTAGTTGCTTCTGAGGAATTAATTATTTATTTGAAGTCCTTATTATATTTAGATCAAAGACAAATGCTGCTTTATATATGCAAGTCACTTCATTAAATGACAGGCAGCAGACAGTTTTATACTTTTTGTGATGTAAAATGACTTGTCTTTTACGTATTTGATGAATAGCAAAGATCATTTTGTGACTTAAAAACGTATGGTATTAAGTAGTAAGTAATGTTGAATTTATAAATAAAAAGGTACTACATAGTAACAAAAATGTGAAAGTATTGTTGTGAATTACCTTAAGCTTTTAAACATTTTATGTTTATACAACATTTTAATAATTCTACACAGGTTTAGAGAAATTTTAAAATATTATATTTTCTAAACATACAGATATAAAAGATAAAAGAAATGATTACACGTTTCTTAAGGCCCTGAATTTAATTATTTCTATTTGTTTTTCGGATTTTTAGTAGTTTTAAATTAAACCAATTGTAAAATCTTTAGTGTTAATTAAAAAAATACATGTTAAATTTGTAAGGAGCCAGAAGAATAATCACATTTAAAGTAATACAAGCATTTGATGATAAACAGCACATCTTGGAAGTTTAAACGGCCTTGAGTTTAAAGTAAATACACATGTGAAAATAGGTTCATTGAAAATAGGATGTACTTAAACGGTAAATTGGCTTTTATGGAATCAATTTTTTAAATCTTTTTTTTTAATAATTTTTTTTTAAATAGCTGAAAAATCATAGAAAATATTTATATATTATTCATCTATATAACACCTCCCGATAGCTAGATCATGGGCAATATATGTCAAAAAAACCGCCAGCATTTGGTCTTTGTGACTTGTTACATCCCAAATGTCCTCGCTTATTATATTTAATAAAGTTTGATTACAAAATATAAACATTAACTGAAAATTAAGTAATGATGTTAGTTTTAGAGATTCAATTTGCTATTTATTACTGTGCTTTAGGTATCTTATTAGCACTGTTATTATCACTGATATAAAATAACTTTCATGTGTTCTCTTTTGTGATAAGTTTATGTTAACGTAGGTTTTGAAGATGAAAAATAATGAGACGGACAAAATATGATAACTTTATTTAATAGGTTTCAAACATTAAATAAATTATAGGCAGCTAAAATTTTAATCACACGAAATAGTTTGAGATTGTAGTAACTAGGTAAGTATATTATTTTTATATTACTATACGCAATGTCTGTTCCTCCGCTGATGAAACTTTATTCGCCTGACACGTATTATTCAGTATAAGACGCTGGAGTCAGTAAAATGTAAATATAATGTTGCTTTACAGTATATAACTAAATAAATAAATAATATAAAAATAAATAAATTATTTGGAAATCTTTGCTTTTCTTAGAGTTTAAGGCCAGGTATCCCTATAAAACACATTGTTAAAATTCGTTTTTAAAATATTAAACATTGAAATTTAAATCTAAAAAAAAATATTGTTAATTTTAAGGAAATATAGCAGGGAATGTACCCGATGAAAACATGATTTAATAAAATTGGCTCGATAGAAAAAAATCACAAAGTTACCTCTTTTCCGTCTTTTTATCTCCAATTTTTCGGTTTTATTTCTAAAATAAGCGATTAAACATTATGGGTCTTTTACCAAAATAATGTTCATTGATTTCTCGAGACATTTTACCCGATAGTTTTTTTTTATTCAATCTCTTATTTTTTTAATTAATTATTCAAGCGAAATTCGGTCCACAGAGAACTCGTCAGTGTCTCGCGAGACGTTGACAAGGTAAGACGTGTATCAAAATTTTGCAGATGCAATTGTGCGATTATCATGACATATATTATGACATTCCCTAGTTTACCACAGTCTAGTTTTTTCAGTAGGTCCAAAGAGAATAATAAAAATGTTAAAATTGAAGACGTGTCAATCGAGCATTTTGCAAAATCATTAATAACTCTCTAGGTAATCGAATTAAAATAGTAGATCATTTGAGACGTGGTTAGTTTACAACTTTATATCACTAAAAATTTGTATAAACACCAATATAAACTCCGAGTAGGAATCAAACCCGCGACCGCAGATGCAGCACACGCACCATTAGACCATAGTGTTTTCTGTAAATTACATATGTTGTCTCTCTGATTGTCGATATATTCAACGTGAACTGGCTGTTTAAGCAGATACATCTAGTGCGCGACTTCGTGGTCACGCACCAGATTGACGTCCTGTTAGTACAAGAGACCTTTCTGAAGAAATGATAAATGATAAAGAAGGTTTTTTCCAACCTGTTACCTGTTGATGACAATTACTTTTTAAGAGAATTACAAGAGAAAGCACGCCACAATAATTTATTTAATTGTAATGCAAGTAATTTATGTTTAGTCGATGAAAGAAGAAATGGACTGATATCGTCTTTTAAATTTGAATGCAATATGTTTAAAAAAAATTATATAAATATAGAATGAAAAATAAACCGATACGGGCAGGGATTCGAACACGCGACTACTAGGAAACCGTCCCGCCGCTCTACCAACTGAGCTACCGTATCGCTGTCCACCTCGGTGAATTAAGCATTCTAAATGTGCATTCTATGTGTACTACCAAGTAAAACGCCAGTTACACGTAACAGAACTACAAAAGTGTCTTTTGGCAATATGGGCAGACGAGAATGAGAAAATATACACACAGTTCATTGAAAAAGATGATTTATTTTGGGACACTAATATGAAACCAAAACTATTAACATTTTATATAAATTGCTTGCTGCCTGAAATCATAGACAGTAGAAATGCAAGAGGTATGCCCATACGAGACATATCAATTCAGAAGGAAAATATGACTGATACAACTAACCGTAAATCAAAAAACCCTGATAAGGAATCAATACCGGCACAAAATATACGCCGATTAAATTTTATTCAGTTTTAAATTACTTTAATTAAGAGATACCTATTTTATTGTGATTATACATAAACATAATTTAAACTTACACTTTATTTATTTACGAAAATCAATAACATTATTAGCACATAAAAATATATTAAAAATGCATTAATATTTTGAAATGAAATAAATTATTAAACATGGTTTAGTCCTAAACTGTGGCGACAGGATGACGTCACGTGGTCGCTATGTGCAATGCCCGCTGCGAACGCGCGATGTACCTATATTACGCGGGCGGGGGGTGCACTGAATGCCTACTTTTGCAGGGATATCTGGCCTTAAATAGTATAAACTATTTTTTAAACGTTGTTGAAATTGAATTATTTAATTGTCAAATTTTTCATTTTAAAATTTCAACATAACATGCTGTAATAATTTGAATGTTATATATGCATTATTTATAAATAATTATTATTTATAAGTAATATTGATAAGCATGCGAATTATTTATACATGTATATGTGGGTATGTAAAAAAGAAGATTTTTGATACACTTACATGAAATGAAGTGTCATTTTATGATTTTTTTCTGTCTGTCTATTGGATAATGTAAAACAATAGTCATGTCGAGTCCTTAGTGCGACATGGGAAAATCAAACATAATTCAGCCGAGGGAGACGGCATAGAAAATTTCCTATGTTATATTCCTTACAAGAAGAAAGAAATATAACCAATGATTTAATATATATTATAGATTACAAGTATGGATGTGTAAAATCCTAAACTATAAGAAAAGAGAGATATAGTCAGACCTAAGATTCTTTTTGTCGAAATGATGAAAAAGATTAATGATATCAACTAAATAATTAATACCATTTTTATAGGGAGCAATAAGAAATAGTGTAAAATGAATATTTTTGGTAATTTAAAATATATCTTATAGTATTAACAATCCTTAGTAGTTTTTCCTAAAAAAAATATATTCTTTCTTTTTCTAAACTAGAATGTCAGCACAACAATCGTATTTCTAGTAAATTAGAATGTTACAGTGGAATTAGTATTTGCGGTCGCTTCACTAGATTGTAGGAGAAGTTAGATGAAAATAGTTTGCTGTACTTATTATACATGAATATACATACAGAGTGATGTTATTAGACGTGTAAAAAAATGAATTAAAATTTTTAGTACCAGAAGGTGATTTTTGAATCGACAATGTCCTAAATGTAAAGCCATATTATTGAATGTACTTCAATACATTGCGGATATTGCCAACAATTCTATTTAACTGAAGGTTATAAAATTAAAAAAAATATTTGGTCCCTCATGTCATTATGTATTCATTTATAGGACCACATGAATTACGCTACATTGCACTGAACGAAACAAAATACCGTAAAATTATTATTATTTTTTTATTTTCTAAACTGTTCATGAGGTTGAAGCCGGAATTAAACTATTTATTATTCGACGGTCAAGCTATTAAAACCATAATGTGGAACGATTTACGATTTCGACGAAACTACTATAAATCTGTAGATACCTACAGCCTAATAAGTTAGTTAGGGATTAATGAATATTTGCGATCATGCTATTACTTCGGTCTGACAAGTTAAGTAAATTTAATTTAGCGTGTGTGGCAGTTTGGGAATTATACGAGATTGAGAATTGATTTTGTTTTTTTAAATAATGAATATGCGACGATCATGACCTCCTACTTTAACGTTCCTTTTTTACGTAGAAACGAAAACGAAAAAAAATGGATTTAATTATGACGTAACCTATTTTGCAGACATCAAAATTCCTTAAAATGTATTACAAAAATCAATATTTTAAGCCCCTAACCTTGAACTATTAGTTGTGGTTTGAAAACCGATTATTAAATTTTAAACGACTGCATCAATATGAGGAAAACGGCTCAGTATCAGAGAATCTGACCAGGTGTAGAATTATGTAATATTAAGACAAGGATCATCTACGAACCGTAAAAACACTATTCTCAGAATTCCTCTTCTTACAGTTTCTCACTTTTTTTAATTTATCTCGAAAACTCTTTTTTGTCTATGCTGTTAGCTCTACTAACTATAATACTGTCACCGGGGGACTGGGGTGAACTCTACTGTGACAACTTGGTAATTTATTTATGTCCAAATGGTTACATTCACCCGCACTTTCATAACAAAACCGGAACAAGTCCTTTAGCTCGTCTTAAATAGCTCTCTATTCTAATACCAAACAAGTATCACACCTTTAGTAATAAATTTAGTATATTATAAGTAATTGTGACCTTCACTATTATTATTATTATTATTAATTCATATAAATTGCGTGTAAAATTAATTGATTCCTTGTTTATAATTATTTATCTTACATATATATATATATATATATATATATATATATATATATATATATATACATTAAGGCTTGCATTGTTTAAATTTTTTGTTTGACTTAATATTGTTATGGCATTTCTATATAAGAGGAGAATAAGTATTAAGACTTCTCATTCATTTTCTTTTAAAGTTATTCATGTACAAAATTTAATTAATCAAACTGACTAATAAATTATTTAAAAAAGTTTCAATTTAGATATTATTGCAATTTTAAATTTAAACTTGATTCCAATAAAATTATGTGTATATTTATAATTATTTTTTAATATTTTTGATAGGTTAAGAGTTGTAAGTAGAATACACAATATACTATTGTTTTGGTAAGTTAAATAAAATTTGAGACAATTGCGTCTACAATCTACGTCCTCAATATTTATTTCTTATTAGAAAAGCTTTTACTCCACACTTAATACAAATTTTGTTAACATTAATATACTTTAAGTACAACCGTAGTAAATTGACAATGAACATGCTTCACTAACCCGTAAATATGACCGAATACTACATATAATAATAAAATTGTCAATGAACTATTTCTGTCCATGGAAAATATTAAAAAAAAACATCACAGGAAGCCTTAATAAGGGCAAGAGAACCCAAAACAAGAGTTTTTCAGTTTGTCTGTATGTCTGTATGTTTGGCACGCTAATCTCAGAAACGGATTAATAGATTTGGATGTAGTTTCGGGAATATATAGTCATGGGATTTTGTTTTTTATTAACAATCGGTTAACAAATAAAGAAGTTAATAATCTCTTATCGTCGTACCATTGCTTCTTACCAGTTTGAAGGTTTATAGTTTTTACATACTTTGGTAAGTACCAAGAGATAGATAGATAGATAAAAACTTTATTGTACACAAAATACAAAAATAAACAAAATTAGTTGAAATAAAAACAAAATTAGCTATTTTGCACCCTGCAAAGGCCTTATTGCTAAAGCAATCTCTTACAGACAACCGTTTGGGGAAAGTAGTAGATAATGAGAACTCGGGATAAAGCATTAAAAAAAAAAGTTGATTTTTTCATCCAAATCGAAATCTACAAGTACGAAGTCGCAGGCACAGCTAGTAATAAATAAAGCAAACCGTTCGTTAAATTTGTAACCATTAATAACATTCCATTTTGTTTTGAGTTACTTTTTTAAGTTAATAAGATACTTAATTGTTGTTAAATATATTTTTAGCGTAACCTGTAAAAATGAAAAAAAAATCCTAGAATGAAAGAATATGCTTTTCATATAAATTATACAAACACTAGCTTTCCGCCCGCGGCTTCGCCCACGTGTAATTCGGTTATATATAGCGTTTTTTAATGATCTCGACAGGGCTTTTTCTTCCACAGGCTGAAATCTTGTTACAACTGGAATTAAATATAGCCTGTGTTACTCAGGGATGATGTAGCTTTCTAATGGTGAATGTTTGAAATCGATTCAGTAGTTTCGGAGTTTATCGATTACATATGTAAACAAACAAACATATAAAAAAATAGATTGTTCCTCTTTATAATATTAGTATACATACAAATCTATATAGAAAAAGTAAAGTGAGACAAAATCATCGTCTCAAAAGAAAAAAAAACAGGATTTATAGGACGAAGAGGCCTTACAGGATTTCCTTGTAAACAATATTTTTAGTTTTTTTATTATTTACCAGGATGAACAGGTTAGAGGGAGAGCTGACACGCGAGCAAGCAACATACAGTTGTCCATGAGAGAAACAATCTTCTCTTAAATCAACACCAGCGACTTTAAAAGTTTGCCCTTGAGACTTATTTATCGTCATCGCAAAGCAAACTTTTAGAGGAAATTGAAGGCGCTTAAATTCAAATGGAAGGTCATTGGGCATTAGAGGAATGCGCGGGACGAATACCGTTTCTCCTCGGGCACATCCTGTCAAAATAACGGCCTCAACTAAATATTTATGTAAGGCTTTGACTTGCAACCTGGTGCCGTTACACAATTTTGGTGGTTTCAGATTACGTAGCAACATTACCGGTGTACCTTTTCGCAGTGCAAGCCTATGGTATGGAAGACCAGCTGGTTTAAGTGAATTTAAGAATTCGACCGGATAATTTGTAGCGTCGTCTGCATGGCATGGTGTGTCTATGGATTTATAAATCTTTTCTTCTCCGTCGAATGACTTTAAAAGTATGTCGTTAATAAATGCAGCTTGTTCGTTCTTCGGAGTCAAAATAGCTCGTTCGCAAAACCATTCTATAGGCTTGTCTTGTATGTCGGAAATACCTGGATAAATGTGTTGTATTAGCTCCTCGATGGTATATACTAATGTACACATATCTTCAGGGATGTCAAATATACCATCCCTGGTAGGATGTTCACCATTTCCTATTTTTAGAAGACTGGTTGAAAATATACCAGCCGTCGAATCACTCCCCAGATAGGCTCTCATGTTTTTAGTTAACGTTATACTTTTTACGGAGGACCACAAAATCGATCTTTTAAGGCATGCTTGTACTTCATCAGCACGAGTTCCCTTGGGTACCACCGGTAAGGTTTGTCTAAAATCTCCAGCAAACAGCACGGTTACGCCACCCATTAAATTTTTATTACCCCGAATATCTTGTAAAGATCTGTTCAAAGCCTCAATTCCTCTTTTGTGTGCCATGGTGATTTCATCCCAGATAATAATTTTTGTATTTTTTAATACTTCAGCTAGGTGACTTTGTTTTGAAATACTGCATAAGGGTGTTTCTACGCGAGTCAAGTCGAGTGGTAACTTAAAACATGCATGCGCAGTTCGACCACCTTCCAGCAATGTGGCCGCGATCCCTGATGAGGCGACAGCCAAAGCAATATGTTTTGAGCTTCTAATTTTAGCTAAAATTAAGTTTATTAAGTAGGTTTTTCCTGTGCCACCTGGCGCGTCTAGAAAGAAAAGTTGTCCTGAATTTGTGTTAACACTATGCATAATTTTATCGTATGCTTCCGTTTGTTCTATTGTTAAAGTATTTTTATGGTCCTTGACGAATCTCTCTAGAAAATCTGTATTGTAATTAGTCTCTCTTAATAACATAATGTTCCCTAAATCGAGTGGCCTGGTTGGTTGTGGCAACCCATATTCCTTAAGTGAACGCCCACCTAATGAAAGAACGGCTTCCTCAAGAACTTGCAGGCATTTGTTGTATACTTCACTACAAATGTTATCAACATCCTCTATGTTTCTGTGGACTTGATGTTTATAATCTTCCGATAAAATATCTTTAAATTTATCCCAAAGTCCTAATGGATCTGACACTTGACAAAACACTAATAATATTACAAACAAATCCCGAATTCTAGAGGGAGATTCAGAAAGTGCAGCATCTTGTAAGGTAGCATACCAGTGCTGGTCGTCTTCAAGCAAACCCAAAGCTTTGCAAGCAGATTGAAAAGTGGGATGTACTTCACCGTTAACCGTTCTTAGAGCCTCAAATGAAGTTGGCCCTTTTACTTCATGTAAATAGAAACACTCCGCATTATTGGGATGCACAGTATACACTCGGCCCAACGCATTTTCTTTTTTTATATCTGGCCAATCCTGTACGTCAGCTCCTCTTTTTCTTCTTTCAAAGTGACTATTTTTATGCCAAGTATAATACGATGGTACATCTGAATAAATCAAAGTTTTCGCAAAAATATCTACTTGACAAAGTTTAAAGAAGGCTAGAAGCGTAGTATTTGGTGGATTATTTAATCTTTCGATAATATTTTCTTGGTTATAGTATATTCTCTGTCCGTTCTCTAAGTGTACTGCAAGATGAATAACTGGAGGAAAATGTTCATGAATCGGAAAGCCAAAAATCCGCCAAACAGCCTCCGAACTACTTATATATCTACCATTTTCGTAAGTAGTCACCTCGTCATTTTTATTTTCAAGGGCGAAAGTAGCCTGATCCGTCCCTTTATTCACATATTTGCATACATATTTAATAGAGTTTACTGAATTACAGTATTCGACGTTAATATGAGCACCAAAACTTCTTGAAAGTACAGCATTGTAAGGAACAACCCATCGATTATCTAAACATACTCCTTTAATGTCAACAGTAAAGCCACCATCTTCTGGAGAACGACGCCTGTATTGTGGGTAACCGTCTTCGCCAGTTTGAGTTTCTTTAATGAGTTGTTTCGGAAATCTTTTACTGCAACTGTTTTGTTTCATGCAAGGTGACTTGAAATTAAAACTTCCACATGGACCATGCATCATGTTAGATTTAACGATTTCATACAGTTTTGGGTCTGTTTCTGGATCTGGTATTTCGGCACTAATAACTTTATCAATGAGATCTGTCGTTATGCTATTTTTAAGCCAGAGTAGTATGTGAATGTGTGGAAGGCCACGCTTTTGCCATTCGACTGAGTACATAAAACAGCATACTTCACCGAATATTTTACGTTTCGTCAGTAAGTCCATGATTTTTCTAACTTTTAAACGGAACACTCTAGCGATTAAGTCATGACGGTCGTGGGAATTTTGACCTGGTAACAAATGTTTTGTAATGTCTTCCCATTGTGGGTTACATGTAAATGTTATAAAAAGATCCGGTCGTCCAAAACGGCGAACGTAGGTCATGGCATCTTGGGTTCGCTCATGCATGTATCGAGGTCCACCTGTAAAAGAAGAAGGCAACACTACCATTTGACCAAGATCATTAGGGTCTGCGTCTTGCCTACCTACGGCATCCTTTAAATGGATATAATTTTCTGCTCTTAGTTTAGACTGATTATGACGTATATAATTGAGTCTTTCGGTCTCAATCTTAGCATATACGTCAACCAAAAATTGACTGAAGAGGGAGCGATAGTAAAGGAGATGATTGATTTGACCGTCTCTGGACATTATTCGGTAAGAATAGAATTCTGCGGCAGAAATTGTCTTTTTAAGACCCATTTTAGTTTTCGGATCGATCTGGGGTAAATGAATAGAGTAACCATCCTCACCACGACAAAAAAGCAAAGGATATTGCAAAGCGTCGTAAGATCTATGGATTTCGCTGATTCGATGCAAACCACTACTATGGCTTTCTAAGACAATGTCACGCTTTTCAAATTCTTGCCCAACAATGACTAACGCTACTTCATTTGTCGTAGGTGCATTATAACGACCTAAATGACCATCTATTGTTTTTTTTTCGGCGTTAATAACAACTTTAAATGTTTCACAATTAGCTGGAACCTTTTCGATAGCTGTTTTTAAGTCTTTTATGTATGGATTTACATCATGAAGCATTTTTTGAAGCACTTTCACTAAATTTTTCTTTACACCTGGAAAATTTGAACATCTCAAGTTTGCTTCCCTTTCGTCCTCTCCTACAAAATAAATTTGCAAATATCGAGCATTCTGTTGATCCATAGGCAGTAAACTTCCAATCAGATGATAAACCTGGCCTTGTACCTTAAATGTCGGCATGAATCCATCTTCTGAGACCAGTTTTGCTCCAAATGAGGTCATTTGAAAACACCCATTATATTTTCGGATGTTACTCATAAAATGATTGTGATCAGGATGAAAATCCATAATTATTAAGCTATAAAGTGGCTCTGGAGGTAGTTCAAAGGCCTCAAGCAAAACCTTCCCTCCACTGCAACACATTCCAACAGTTTCTTCTTTCCACTTTAAAGCATTGCACCACTGGCATTTATGATCCATAGTTCCTATACATACATCTTTATCTGCTTCGTATGACAACTCAGGATTATACGCCAGTCCCGACAGTAATTTTGTATGCCATGTTTTTGCTTTAATATTTTTACGATATTGAGACTGAATATTTCTTCGTTCCTCCAAGTGTGTATGTTGATAATTTGCAACTTCCTGTCGATGTTCGTCAGGATGTGAAGTTCGATAAGCAGCTTGTGCTTTCCTGTGTATTTCGGGGTGTGAAGATTGGTAATCAGCTTGTGCTTTCCTATGAACTTGGGGGTAGTTTCGTTGATACACTGTAACCGCTTGCCGATGTGCTGCAGGGTTACTTCGAACTGACTTTTTTTGCTGATTTTTCCGAGTTTTATTCGTGTATCGAGCCCTACGTTTTTTGTTCACTTTTTTTATTTGTTTAGGCATTGGTTCATCGTGTTTTAATTCAGACTCAGACTCAGTCTCGGACTCACTGTTCGAAAATATGATTTCGGGAATGGGTGAAGGCGTTTCTAACCTTCGTTGAGTAATTTTTTTTGCGACCTTTGTTGCCGAAAACGATGAAACTGGAACATAAACGTCAAAATGACCACCAGAAAGCCCGCCAGTAAAGCGAAGACGTTTTACAGGAAGACCTTCAACTCCAGTTTTCACATAAAACTGGCCATCACGAAATACTTCGAAAACATATTCATATATTCGCCCAGCAGCTTCTAATTCGCACAAACTTCCATATGTAGTGGTTTTCATCATGTCGTTGTAATATTCATTTGGCGTTGAATAATTATCTCCAAGTGCAGTACACGACATAATCGAAAATTCCGTCCAGTTTTCAACAACAAAGCCGATTATGCGTTCACGTACATCCCTAGCCCTGTCTTGAGTTCCGAACATCAAAAAAGATAAAGCTCTAAATAAACAGGCTCCATCTTTTTCTATATCTACCACAGCATGAGGAATATAATTCCCATTAACAAACAAAATTTCTTGAACCATTTTAATTAGAAATTTTTTAACTAAAACTATATCTATGGAAATTAACTAAGATTAATAAAGTAACAAACAAATGAATAAAAAATGAAGAATATATTAAAAAATCAACTCACACTATAAAACTTATCCAACACTAACTAAATATACTATCAAAAATATCAAATCTAATCAACAAATCAAAAATTAACTGAAATAGAGAGTAAAATAAGTTAAGAAAGTCAAGTTAAAAGTTAATGAATTAAACGTTAAATATTTGTAGTATGTAATATGTAGTTTCGCGTATGTCCGCTAGGGGCGCTGCTAAAATTACACGATAAATTAAAATATTTTACGCTACCTAGCTAAATGACGGTAACGAAACCATAGCGCGATCTATCTCGATGCCAACGCCATCTATCGAGCATCGAGACAACTCGTGATAGTTAATAGAAAATAAAATTCGGGTGTTTTATTTATGCATAACGATTACTCCGAGATTTATGGATCGATTTACGTGATTCTTTTTTTGTTCGGTAGAGTATACTTTCAAGTTGGTCCCGTTGTTACCTAGTCAGGATCTGATGATGGTATTCCAGGGAAATCAAGGGCAAACCTCAAATTTACAGGCAATTACGTTTTTGACAATTTCATAGATCTGTTTAAGTATTTGCGTCTGATAGTCATCATCCCATGTGAATGAGCTGATGATGGAAGGTACAACTCCTCGACGGTTAGGAGTTGCAAGAAAATTGTGACTTTTACTGACTAAAACCCACCTCGTTCCTTCAGTTGCCCTTTGCGTTCCGGGGCCACGGTATCTCGTTAGAACTTTCCCGCAGCCCCGGCTCAGTTTATCCCGTTTCCCCCCCTTGGGGGTTGACATTTCAAAAATCCCTTCTTAGTGCTCACTTATGTTACTAAAGGAACCTCTGTTCAAAATCTCAGACTCCTATACCGAGCGGTTTCGGCTGTGCGTTAATAAATCAGTCACCCAATCGCACCCCCTAAATCACGATTGGAGGGTAGTTTGAAAAAACTTATAATGTCAAACATATTTACTTGCCTATGTACGTGTTCATGCCAAGTTTCAAGTTTATAAACCCAAGGAATAAGATTTTTCATACAAACGTTTTTACCCCTTTTCCCCCCCTTGGGGGTTGAATTTCCAAAAATCCTTTCTTAGTGCTCCCCTACATATCCCAAGGAACCTACATTCCAAATTTCAGCTGTCTACGACCAGTAGTTTCGACTGTGCGTTGTCTGTCAGTCAGTCACTCAGTAACGGAAGAGTTTTATATATATAGATATAAAATACCGTTGTAAAACGAAAAATATTTAAAATGAGCAATGACAAATTAATATTGCATTTAATTAAAACAATATTCTCCTGATTATTCAGGTTTCATAATATTAAGTTATAATTTTGACTAAGGTGTCTGGAAACACCTGTTCTACATTTAATCCTAGAATAGATTGATGACTTCCGAATAAGTCGGAATTATTAAAGGTAGGAGGATCCGTTATTATATTAAATAAATGATCCTATTCAATCCCAATTATTGAAATAATTTCAAAGAGGAAGAATGAAATATAGTTAATGCTTTGCTATTAAAATTCATTGATAATGTTACTCAAAACAATACGTTACAATTAATAAAAAATATTGTTCCAGACTATTTAATCAGCTTATTTCAATTAAAGACGCTTTTGTAACCTATATTTATAACATTTTCACTCTAGGCTAAAGATACCAAATATTTGAAGTTTTTAATAATTCTTTAGAGGAATATAAAACAATAATTATACTAGTATTTTGAATGCCTACTATATATACTATTCATAATACTAAAAAAAATTATTGTATCTATTAATTACTTAAACACAAACATTAATTCGCTTTTTTTGGACATCAACCCGTTTTTTTTTATTATGATTGATTCTAATTGAATTTGAACGTAGGTAAGCATACAACAACAAATTAATTTCATGTACTGGATTCGCAGATATAAATTGTAATTTTGAATTAAATCTATATAACTCAGAGAAAATATACATGGACACTAAATATATCTAGAATTTATAAAGGGTTTGTTACGGCATTAATATCTACTAATGAAAAAAGCTTAAATTCTTTTGAAAACATCTATAAACATGTATAGCCATGTTAAGCTTATTTAAATTAATATAAATATTGAATGAAAAATAAACCGATACGAGCAGGGATTCGAACCCGCGACCTCTGAGAACGGGACGGTTTTCGGTTTATTTTTCATTTTATATTTATATAAATTAAAATCCTAAATTCATTTTTTTCTTAAGCGTTGATAAAATTAAATTATAAATGATTACAAGTTTTACTTTTACTTTTTCTAATCATTTTGTTTCCGATTTGGTATAATTTGTTTCCTGTTTTATCTGTGAAGTCAATTATTTTGTAATTGGTGTTAAATAAAGTAATCTTAATTTGTTATGAAATTACATTTCAAACAGATTATGAGTCACCCTCTTCTGTTTCTTTGTAATAAATATGACGTCGTCGCTTTAATCATGATGACGCTGAATCATTTACATTATACAGCTTGTTGACTGTTAATGGCTCTATTTGCTGAGCCGGAAGTAGGTCGATTCTCAAGCGGCACAATTCTTTATGCTGTCTACTCACTTCTGTCCGTTATTTTTGTTTTAGAGTGTATTTTAGAATAAATATTTTTTTAAGGCATAAAGGCATAAAATATTTAAGTACCTAATAAATGACCCTCTTAGATAAATAAGATCTGTGATAAATACACATCAAGAAACTAAAAATAATATTCATTCTTTTCCATATGATAAGGCTTAACAAAATAATATTCTTTTAATCACTACGATGTTTGGAGTTTGGAATTATGTGGTTAATATATTTAAACAGTTAAATTAGAATTATAATATATTATACTAATAACCACAGGCTATATTTTATAGAAGTATTTAGAAATTATTTCATAAATTAAATATTGAGAGTTATATATTGCTAATATAACCTCTATAATAATCTAGACTATAACATTAATTTCAGCTACATACACTGTGTTTAAAATATTTAAAACGATTACATTATAACTTGCTGAGAGCCAAAATGTTTTCGAGATTTATGTTCAGTGTAAAATTATATAAGGAGTTGAACTAATATGGTGCTTTAAAAACTATCTAAAAAAGTAATATATTTAATTAATATCTTTTTAAACAATTGAAGTAAATTGATTCCTTGCTCGACTACTACTTATTTAAGCGGTTTTGTAAATAATTTATTGTTTGTTTGATTGAAAAATTCCAAAACCATTTACCAAATTTTCGCTAATAATTACTTAATTTATACAAGATTCTAGGTCATATTATTAAACAGGAGTTTAGGTTTATTAAATCATATAAGATAAAATTTAATTTAATGATTGGGCTTGTCTATTGTATGTTCACACACTGCTAACTTCGATGTACTCCAATGATTGATATATGAGATGTGTTCCCTAACTGTTTTACCGATGCTCCTCTTTGTTTGAACTTTGTATGATACGCCACAATCGCAGTCAAGTTTATATACTCTAGCACATTGTAAAGGAATATTATTGTTAATCGGATTGTAAAGGAATATTACTGTTAATTAGCTCACTTTCCTTTAAGGTTTGTAGATAGTTCTTATAGAGAACTTTTTTAAGATGTTGCCAATTCTGTCATTACATGTAATTCTATCAATACCTTTCACATATAGTAGTAGGATAGTAGAGCTGGTTGACGCTCAACTGTGGGTGGCTTGATGTGACGTGTACAACGCTGGCGAGGTACGGGCAGGTGGTTGTTGAACACGGCATGCTTGACAATCCAGAGCTCGTTAGGTGTTCACCATCACAGATTTGTTGTGCTGTCTTTATTAATACTATTTTTTAAGTATTATATTGTTTTATTCCAGTTTCTGTGAATCACGTGAGGAGT
This sequence comes from Napeogenes sylphis, assembly GCA_959347405.1. Classification (NCBI taxonomy): domain Eukaryota; kingdom Metazoa; phylum Arthropoda; class Insecta; order Lepidoptera; family Nymphalidae; genus Napeogenes; species Napeogenes sylphis. Next base: position 18,007,688 of record OY365788.1, on the reverse strand, counting down.
GTGTGTTCTCTAACATGTTGTTAGAGTCAAAGGTCCATCATGCGAGCGTTAATGTATCGATTTGTAATTATATTTGTCTTGTGAAGTGGTTGTCATTAATTAGATCTAGATTTTATGTTGAACTGAATTTCTAATGTGTAGTTGAAATCTATAAAATATATGATTGAAATGAAATAAAACCTATTATAATACATATTATAGTATTATGTAGCTATTGTTTTTAAATGTACAAATTACATATCGATACAAGTGATAACAATCAACCATATCAAATAGAAGCGGCCACATAGCATCTTCGGAACAATTGGAATATATTCAAAATGCTAAATTCGTGTTATTGAGGCCTATTCAAATTATATTCTATCTTTAATTAAGAGATAACCCTGCAAGCATAAATAACTTCGAGTGATTCATTTGATGTTCTTAAGACAGTAACTACCTGGTGTCAAGATTTACAGTCAGCTTATTAAGTAGGTATTTGGGATATAGTATTAATCTACCAATATTACATATTTTAATATATCAATAGTTTGAATTGATAAACCTTAAGATTTAATTTAGGATACCATCTTTTTTTTTCAACGTTTTTAATGGAGGTGAACAGGTTTTTTTGGAAAGAATTAAATTTTGAGCTTACCATATAATTAGCGACTAAACACAATACTCAAACTTTTTTGGAACTATTTATAATTTAAATTAAAAAACACTTAAATATCTAAAACTAAATTTAATAAAAAAATAGCTTTCATTTTGTGGTTGGTAAATGATTTCTTTGTTAATGAAGGTCTTAACAAACCGCTGGTCCCTTGCCATTTACTTTGAAAGTGATATTATGTTTGTATGGTAGCCATAGACATACAATTGTTATGAACTAATACAAAACTGATGTAAATATCATTGTCCGTCTATTATTCTCTATAATTAGTTACGAGCTGTACTCTTTTGTAATTTATGGATATAATTCGTTTTATCTTACTATCCTGAAGTTTATGAGAATAATTGTACATATTTGCAAATATATATATCAAAATAATTTTAAATAAATAAAAATAAATAGTGTTCAAATAAAAATTCTTCCAGTTTTTAGTTTAATAACAGTATGTTGTAAAAAAAAAAACTTCTTACGGTAACCAAACGATTTGTCCCAAAGACTAATAACATTAACCAACAACAAACCTTTCCAGTTCTTTTAGTATTTTTATTATTTTTCTACATTGTTTCTCTATATTTATTTATTAATTGTAAGTGGAATTAGGATTTTTTTCTACTACATTCTTGTATAAATTATAAAAGTTATATCGAAATAAAATTCCCATAACTTTAAAAGCTACCTTGCTCATGGTATTAAAGAATTAAGAGTAGGTTGTACATAAAATCTTATAAATCTACAGAGTATGAGATGTAATTATATTATAAAAAATTTTGTACAATACAATACAATGACATACAATTTTGAATAATACAATTTATCTGTCCACTTTAAAGAGAAATCTGCAATATTTTAAGATAGGAGAAATGATGTCATTGTAATGAAAATCCTGGAAATTTTAATCTACTGATAGCTGTACTAGCTGTAAAACTTTAAATAGTTCAGTAAGTCTGCACATACTTTCGTTTTTAAAAATGTACAGACATTATTAAAAACTATCAGTTAGATTATTAAAAAATAATTAATTAACATTTAATTAAGTAAGAATTTTAGTTAAAGTAATAACAATTTCCTCTACATTTTAAAACATTCAAGCTATTTTTATTATGTCATATTACATAATCTTTTAAAAAAGTGTCACAGCTGTCAGTTTTAAGCACAAATTTCTAAGAAAGCTTTTTATACCGTTCTTCATTATTTTTTGAACGTCTTTGTATGCCAATGTAAATTTTAAAGATATTAAACCTACCTTTTACAAACGTTGTCTATTAAGTTTTTTTTGTTCCAAACTATTCATATATAAATTTCTATTTTTACTCTATTCCGGTAAATGGTTATGCAATGAGAAAAACGACAATACAATCTATAAAAGTACAAATTAAAAACATGTCAATATGTCAAAGATGTTATAAGACTATTGTGTATCCTCCTTAGATCATAAACTAAAGAAATACATTGTTACCAGCAATCAGAATTCGGTGCCAAGAAAAAATATATTGAATTATTATAATGTTAAAAGAACGTGTAACAGTGTTATGGAACATTATTATTTAGAAGCTTGAGATTTTCATGACGATTGTTACGACGAAATCTGCCATAAACAATTTTGCCGACAAGATTCTCATAAATAAAATTTGAATGTTAAGACTGTATAAATCAAGGAGAATACTCACCTCAGTACATTTAATATTTTATTTTAAAACTTTAACATGATTTTATAGGTGGAGTATTTTTTGTCAATAGTGTTAAATTTTAAAAGAATGTATATTTTTAATATATATTTTTTTTTTTATATAAAAACTATATATTTTTCTTGGTAACGAGGACAAATGAATGAGCACCACATTCCGTGCTAGGGAATAAAGAGTATATGGTCATCCACCTCTGGGAGACGTGTAGGCAACTTAATAAATTGGGATAGATTAATCGCCATCGGAAACTCAAATACAAATCTTTCCGCCCAGTGGCACGTGACCGGAGGGATTCAATATGGCGTTAAAGTTGCTAAGTTCTATAACTTCAAGGGATTAGTGAAACTGTGTCCTAAATTACGTGCACAGATATACCGTCTGCTTAGGATATAATGTGGTATTGAATTTTATAGCTAGGATTCAGCCGCCATATTTACATCTCCTTAAGAAATAGCGAGTCCAAATGCACTGTCAACAGACAGGTTATAGAGTAAGTACTGTTTATTGCAGACAATTCTCTTTTTTTCACAGTATTTTGTTTGTGGGACCATGATAATAAATAAATCAAGACGCGTTCTATTACAATTTGTAATGTGTTAGTATATCGTATTTAAACATAATAAGTAAACCATATTCCAAACTTATTATTTCAACTCATTTCTTCTTATTGCTGTTATATACAATCTCTAGAGTAGTTCTAGTGTTCCAATCAAATTTATATAAAAAAGTTATTCTTGCATCTTATTGTCATTTTTCATAAGGAGTTTTTCTAATTTTTAATTTATAAAAACACAGGTAAAAATCGTATAAATCTTGGCCTGATAAGTCTTCCTGTCATGTATAAAATTAACTAGTTTTATAAAATTCCACATACATCAACTCAAATCGAGGTGGTGGTAACTGTTGGGTTTTAGTAGTTTTTCTCAGAGATTCACGCCAAAGAATTTCACGTCAAAAAAGATACAATTTAAAAAAAAGTGTAACTTCTATAAATATTTAAAATTAAAAATTAAGGGATATATATAAATAAATAAAAACCATAAAACCTAAAATAGGTATCAAGACTTTATATATTAATAGTAGTAAATTATTTTATTTTATAAAACATTTTGTTTAGTAAGTTTCTTAATCGGCAGGAAGGGGATCAAGTCATAAATAACTCTACCGTGACTCGAGTTACTTGCGCACGTAATCGTTGGTCGAAGAACAAATCCTTAACAAAAATATTATCCCATAAAACATTACAATGTTTAAGTTACATGTTTTATAAAATGTATCTTTATGAAATAAAAATATTTTAGTTATAATCTCCGATTCGAGTTTATTATTTCTTTTATTATTTATTGATTTATGTATCAGGTATAATAATAAAAGTAGATGCATAGAAATCATAGAAGCGGATAAACATACGTTGGCTCATTTGGCAGAGCGACGGAACGGTTTCTCAGATGTCGAGGGTTCGAATCTCTGCCCGTATAAATTTCATTTTCATTATAATATGTACTTAAAAGTTAAAAGAAACCTAACATGTGCATAGACTACAAAAAATTGTTGCAAATTTTAAAGCAAAAATTGAAATTATCATACCCTCTTAGAAATTAATGAATTAAAAAAAAACCCTGACAAAACAATAACTACACTCCTATAAGAATTTAATAGCAACTATTACTTTATACAAAGTTCCCACTTCATGATATGTTACACCTTTGCTGGCTGACTAGTTATAGCTTGAAACTATCTTCTTATTAAAGCATTTCTCGTCTGTTTGAAATTTGAGATTACCGCATATTAATTTAAACTATTTACCTACGTCAAATACGATTACTCACAAATTATACTGTATACAAGGATAAAAATATTATTATTACGTACTTATTGAAGTCGTTGCGTCGGGCGACCGCTAAAAAAAGGAAGAATGCAAAATTCAAGTAAGTTACCAAGGCAAATAAGGAAATAACAATATCAATTCGTATAGTCTAAGTTCTCATACATTAGCTCCGATTTTTTGTGAAATAGACACCATCGTCAACGTACGTACAACGGTCCTCCGACGCAATGACTTCAATAAGTACATAATAATATTATTTTTATTCCTTTAGAAGTCTTTTTGTATTGGGGGTTTTTAATTTTTTTACTACAAGTTTGAAAAGAAAGTATTATAGATAATGATCTAGAAGTTTATTTTACTATTATTATTTTTAATTTATACCATAATCATGAATGACATAAAAAATAATATTATGATAACATTTTATTCAATATTCGCTATAGTTATATTTTATTTTCTGTACTAAATAAACATAGAGATAAATTAATTACCTTCTATCAAATAATAATTGAAGAAAGCTTTTTTTGCAAATATGTTTGTCCACTGTCATTTTAAAAGTTGTATAAATTCTTTCATTGTATTATATATTTTATAAGGTAAGTATAATTGTATTTTAAGTTGAATACGATTTTACCAATCGTTGACATTGTTATAGACGGTGACAAAAAGTTTAGATATCAAAATATGAAGATTTTTGGCAAATGTAACATATAATTTATGACTCCTTATAAAATATAAAAGGTTCTACAATCGGAATTCCTTATAATTTTTTCTTAAATGTTTTTTTCTCTAAACTAGAATGTCAACACAACAATCGTATTTCTAGTAAAGTAGAATAGTACTGTGTAATTAGTTAGTAAGCGATAAATGAGTATTTGCGGTCGCGTCACTGGATTGTAGTAGAAGTTAGATGAAAATAGTTCGCTGTACTTATTATACATGTGATAGTTTGAGAAACGAAATACATGAATATACATACAGAGTGATATTTTTTACAAGGCAAAATATATATGTGTTATGCCTATAGTGAAAGTGATTCATATTTTCATGTTTTTATAGAAAATGATGAAGATAAATGTTTTTTCCTACACATCCAACAATTTTGCAACCCTTATTCAATTTAGTTTATATAACAATTTTAATATAATAAAATTATATCCAATTTCCCCCTTTGTCTTTAATAACGTAACTTTTTTTACCCAAACCTTGATTTTATGACGGTTATGAGTTATTGAAACATTTACTTATTTTGATTTTTATAAATATTAATATAAATATAAGCATAGGCTTGAGCATGAGCATATGCATATGCATAAGCGTAAGCGTAAGCGTAGGCGTAAGCGTAGGCGTAGGCGTAGGCGTAGGCGTAGGCGTAGGCGTAGGCGTAGGCGTAGGCGTAGGCGTAGGCGTAGGCGTAGGCGTAGGCGTAGGCGTAGGCGTAGGCGTAGGCGTAGGCGTAGGCGTAGGCGTAGGCGTAGGCGTAGGCGTAGGCGTAGGCGTAGGCGTAGGCGTAGGCGTAGGCGTAGGCGTAGGCGTAGGCGTAGGCGTAGGCGTAGGCGTAGGCGTAGGCGTAGGCGTAGGCGTAGGCGTAGGCGTAGGCGTAGGCGTAGGCGTAGGCGTAGGCGTAGGCGTAGGCGTAGGCGTAGGCGTAGGCGTAGGCGTAGGCGTAGGCGTAGGCGTAGGCGTAGGCGTAGGCGTAGGCGTAGGCGTAGGCGTAGGCGTAGGCGTAGGCGTAGGCGTAGGCGTAGGCGTAGGCGTAGGCGTAGGCGTAGGCGTAGGCGTAGGCGTAGGCGTAGGCGTAGGCGTAGGCGTAGGCGTAGGCGTAGGCGTAGGCGTAGGCGTAGGCGTAGGCGTAGGCGTAGGCGTAGGCGTAGGCGTAGGCGTAAGCGTAAGCGTAAGCATAAATAGTCTAGTCTTCTCGTTTTAGGCAAACTTTTAAAGCAAATTTTCATTTTAACGTTGAATATATTTATATATATGTATATATATATATTCGTATCCCATATTTTATAAATATTGCTAGTACAATTTAAGACAAAAAAATCTATGTTTCACAATTAAAAAGCAAAGAAAGGTTCTAAATTAATTCGAGGCCATATTTTTTATATAAAATAGAGACAAATTTTGGCGAAGGAATTTTTTATGGTTTTCACTTATTTCTGAAGAATAACTATTATTATTTTCGCAAAGCAGCGAAGCAATCAATCAAAACATTATTTCTTTATTTTTTAATAATTCTTTTGCTATAAATTGTTCGTTAAAACCAAAATATATGAAATTATTTGTACAGAACTATATTCGTAACAATCTTCGTATTTCGTTAGAACTAAATGTTTTTAAAACTGTTCAAACAAAACAGAACTCAATTAAAATTAAGTCTTTTATACAATGCACTTAGTTCAGAGCTAAATTATTGAGAACAGAAAATACTTCAGGGCTTAAGAATCTAGGTACTTCCTCTCTCAAATGTAATTTAAGAATATTTGTGATACAATTATTTTCATTGCTATAGTTGTTTCGTACTAATGAACCAAAATTTATTGTTTTATTTAAAATACACTGCAATGTGATGAAACATAATCTGTTATATTTTACTATAATATAGTCATTTTTTCTGTAATTAATTGTAATTTTCTGATTAATAAATTATAACTTTCAAATTTTATTTCGTTTTAAAATTATAATATTTATTGTTTGCTTGTCAAAATCACTACACACGACGCGTGACGTCACAATTCATATGGCATACTTCATTTATTTGACATTCGTATTTGTATTGAAACAGAATTTATTACTAATTACAGCGATTACTAAATCTCGATTAAATAATGATATTGAAATGATTTAAGGCTATAAAATTTCAGAAAAAGTATAGATAATATATGTAAGATCTGTGTTCGGAGCTAATCTTATCGAGCTCTAAAACAGTAACCACTTGTATATAATGTTTCCCAACCTTACCATACTGTAGAGGAGCTGAAAAAATGAAGCATTAAGCTTACCTACTTTAATACTTCTAGTATCACAATTAATCAGTGCCGCTATTAATTAGCCTCCTTATTAATAGTCAGTTACCATTCATGAACCTGTAAATCTTTATGCTCACTATAGATTTTTTATTGTTTGTTTGATTGTTCTATTGATTTAAAAGTAAGACTTTGGTGTGTTAAAGTCATTTGAAGAGCACGTAGTTCTAGAAAAACGTTTTATAAATGAATTAACCGTGCAAGATATTTAATACAAGAGAAAGCTAAGATTCTTATTGTTGTTTTAGTACCTAAAATTAAGACTAAGTTTCATGTGATGGTTCAGAGAGACAAGAAATGAGAAAAAAGGTTAATTTGATATTAGTTATACTAGGTACTGTTGTCTTTAATATTAGGTATTATATTTATATTCTTTATTTGTCCGTCGTTCGACATGGTCTAAATATTTTATAATCACTTTTTAAGTTTTTCACACATCCAAACACGTTAAAATCATAAACTAGTACGAGAGAACGAGGTAAATGATAGATTTTTTTGACAATATTCTGCTTATTATTTGGAGAGTAAAATTATCTTCTATTTTTTTGGTAATGTCATAAAGTTTGCTAAAATATTATAAAACTTTTGAAAAGAAAATATGGGATTGAAATGTATGAAACATTGAAACAGTTTGAAATGCAAATAATATTGCTCCTACACTCTTCTTGATATAGCTTCTAATTATTTATAATTATTTTTTTCTTGTAGACAGTGGACTTTATGAGGAATCTCTTTATACGTTAAAAGATATTCACTTAATGCTATTGTCTTTGAGGATTCAAATCGTTCAGTCAATCAGTATCTGAATTGCTTTTAATTGTTTTTGGTACGATTTATCTGCGTTACATTACTGAACCGGAGCAATAATGAAGGTATTATAAATCGAATCATTACCGGTGATAAAAAATGAATTCTTTACTATAATAAAAAGCTATCATCGCCACGGTTGGATCCTGGTCAGTCAGCCAAATCCTGCCCCCAGCGAAAATTTACCCAATAAAAATTATTTGTTAGCGTTTGGTGGACTAATCCCGGTGTTGGTCATTACAGTTTTCTCAAATCTGGCCAGACCATTACGGCAGATATCTATTGTCAACAAAACCATGATGGAAAAGTTAGCTGCTAGACAACCTAGGGTGGTCAATCGCTCCACGCCTCTGCTGCCTCACGACAACGTTAGACTATACACTGCTCAAAAGACGGTTACCAAATTAGAAGACCTTCAATTAGAATGTCTAATTCACCCACAGTACTCCCCGGACCTTGTTCCAACAGATTACCATTTTTTTCTAAATTTGGATAACTTCTTGGATTAGGGAAAAAATTCAACTCCGATGGGGCAGAACAAATCGGCATCAAATATTTTATTGATTCCCGTCCGACTGGTTTTTTTAGTAAAGGGATCAATGAACTACCCATAAGATGACAAAAATGTATAGAAAACAATGGTTCACATTTTGATTAATTAAATACATTATGTTAAAAAATATTCAACTTTTTGGAACTCCCATAAAATAATACTTCTGAAACATTTTTTGAATTATTGAAAACAGTTTTGGCTTAATAACTATTGAGTAGACAAAGTTCTATATTACCTGTTACAAATGTATCTAGTAGGCTCTACGGCTTTTTAACGAGACTGTTTAATATAAAAATAAAGACATAGTTCATAAGAAAATTTGTTAAAAATAAACATAGATCTACGCCGTATTCTCTAAACTTCTTGTTTGTGAGAAAATAAATAGCATGCGTCTTCGTTGTCTTCTTTGTATATATCATACCAGGTAATTGTATAAAAGTGTGTTCAGAGCCTAGAACTCAGATTGCTGCTGATTTTCCAGGAATACACTTTAGTAAATTTTATGATATTTTTAAAGTGATTTAATTATACAGTATTGATGTAAATAATTAACCTGTATTATTTACTATAACTGTCTGCCTAATAATTGTCTCACTGTGTTAGTCGACATTCGAACTTGTTAATAAATCATAAAACTATAGTTTCTATATATAAACACAATTAAGGTCATTTTTTCAAATATAACTAAATAATCATTTTTAATAAGTCTCATGTTAATCAAACATATATTATAATAAATACACTTTGTTGTACACCCAGATCATACAATTACAAAAAAAAAACAAACAAGAAAGGGTAGAAATTTGGCGGTCTTATCGCTAAGCATCAATCTTTTTTAGGCCAATTAGATGGAGGAAAAGGAACATACATGTGTGGGTGTGTGCTTTCAAGGAGGAGACTCAGTGTGGGTGTGATGACTCAGTAATAACTAAAATGAAAGAAGCTATATATATAATAAAAAGGTAGGTACCTACATAATTACGCACATAAATAGGTACATATGCTAGATACATACGTTTATAAATATGTCCTCGTAAGCATAAATTTGCTCATATCTATTAATTTTTGTAAATTACATTGATATATCACTGACCAATACTAATTAGTAAGGCATATCTGTATTAAGCGATCTAATAACCTCAAATATAAATCTCTTTAAACATTATATTGTTCGTAGAAAACTTAACATTTTATTTACAAATTGATTGTCGTTGAAATCGGCAGCAATATTTCAAATGACTATTTTTCCACTGAACCTTTCAATAGCAGTATTCGAAAAGTGATAATTAATCTTCCATTCTCATTTTATTTAGTTTTTATTTATTATCTTTCCTATAAAAATGCACCCACGTTCATATTGATTTTACCTTATGGTCTGATTTTATTATAAATGCCACTTGACAAGTTTTTTATCTATATCCGTTAAATTAAAAATTAACTGCAATTGTAACTGAAAATTAAAACTAAAAAATGATTTTTTTCAATAACATAATGTTCAATATACTATTTTTTTTATTATGTTCATCAACACCATACCATGAATGATTGGGAGACGGTAGAACTTACTAGAAGAAGCATCTACGATATCAATAAATTTAAGATTAAGCCGCAGATATTACAAATAAAGACATGAAAAAACTTTCAAGCTTTAGTATTCACTTACTTCATTAAAATTATAAAAGCAAAGTGCTTCGAAAAATATTTAAACGATTCTATTAACAATTTATTGCAAAAATTGCTTCAAGCAATTTTCGAAAGTTTCACCCCAAAACAGCAGCTGCCACATTTTAGATTTTCTTTTTTCTTTTTTTTCGCAAAAAGTCGAGACAAACAACAAATACATCGTAATAAAACGATTTATATCGGAAACGTTTAAAAAAATATTTTTAGTTTTTTTTGGCTAAATACCTAAAGAAATAAATTACAAAAAGGAGAAATGCATCTTGCCTGTTGCTGAGGATTAGTATTAAGTATTAACATTGAGCTTTTCGACGTAAGAACCAGTATTTAAACTTTATTTGATTGAGTTCCGAAGAAGACCATAAAATTACTGTTCTTAACGTTATAAATGATAAAAATCAAATAAGACATATAAATCAACTGATTAATCTGCTGCTGTTGAAATATGATAAAAATCGAATGACTCATAAAACAACTGAATAAAGTAGTAAAAAAAATTAAATGGCTTTTCAATTTAATTAAATGTAATTATTTTTTTTACAATAATATTCAAGCTGAATTACATGAAGTAAAAGTAGTAAAGGTATAATAATTATAACTCACGGTAAATATGAGTGGTAATTCTTAAAAGTTTGATTACCTACTTGATTTAAATTTCGAATAAGATCACATAATATAGATCCTTGACTCTTCCAGAAGAGCCAAACTAAATGTCAAAGATCTAATGAATTTTGCCAAATAAACATGTTAATTAGTTTTACTGTAATTAGCTTACCTTGTACTCTATACGTCTGACCAAACTAATTAATTATATTAGAGAATGCACTCCTGCTCATAGGTATAATGAAGTCTAATTATTCAAACGCTTCCAGAAACTGAACTGCTAATGAGAAGTAGTTTTACTATGTATGGGTAATCATGTGAATGATATACTCTGGGTGTATAACAAGCACTAACGGTTGGATTAAATAATTTTCTTTATTCTTATTTATACAAAATAACTATAAACTAAAAATCGTCCTGTGGGTTGAGTGGTTAGCGCCTATAGCGTATAACGACGCATTGGGGCACGGGTTCGATTCCCGCCAGGGACAGGCATGTATGTGTCGTCTCTATTTCTGGGTTTGGTCATTTATTAAATATATTCTCAGTATTTCTAATGTGGATTTTTATATTTTTTATCGTTGTCTAACACCCTTAACACAAGCAAATAATTTGCTTACTTAGGGTTAGATCAATTTGTGTAATTTGTCCTGGTATTATTATGTATGTATTATACATTATATATATCTGTTAAGACCCAGGGTAATAAGTTGGTATGCGATTAATGAGTAATTGTGGTCGCGGTACTAGTTTAGTCACTGACAAGTTAAATGAATTTAGTTTAGTCGTTGTAGAGTGTATGATAGTTTGAAAAGCAACGAAATTTAATTTAATTTAATTTAATTTAATTAAATTAAATTAAATTAAATTTAATTCAGTTCAGTTCAGTTCAGTTCAGTTCAGTTCAGTTCAGTTCAGTTCAGTTCAGTTCAGTTCAGTTCAGTTCAGTTCAGTTCAGTTCAGTTCAGTTCAGTTCAGTTCAGTTCAGTTCAGTTCAGTTCAGTTCAGTTCAGTTCAGTTCAGTTCAGTTCAGTTCAGTTCAGTTCAGTTCAGTTCAGTTCAGTTCAGTTCAGTTCAGTTCAGTTCAGTTCAGTTCAGTTCAGTTCAGTTCAGTTCAGTTCAGTTCAGTTCAGTTCAGTTCAGTTCAGTTCAGTTCAGTTCAGTTCAGTTCAGTTCAGTTCAGTTCAGTTCAGTTCAGTTCAGTTCAGTTCAGTTCAGTTCAGTTCAGTTCAGTTCAGTTCAGTTCAGTTCAGTTCAGTTCAGTTCAGTTCAGTTCAGTTCAGTTCAGTTCAGTTCAGTTCAGTTCAGTTCAGTTCAGTTCAGTTCAGTTCAGTTCAGTTCAGTTCAGTTCAGTTCAGTTCAGTTCAGTTCAGTTCAGTTCAGTTCAGTTCAGTTCAGTTCAGTTCAGTTCAGTTCAGTTCAGTTCAGTTCAGTTCAGTTCAGTTCAGTTCAGTTCAGTTCAGTTCAGTTCAGTTCAGTTCAGTTCAGTTCAGTTCAGTTCAGTTCAGTTCAGTTCAGTTCAGTTCAGTTCAGTTCAGTTCAGTTCAGTTCAGTTCAGTTCAGTTCAGTTCAGTTCAGTTCAGTTCAGTTCAGTTCAGTTCAGTTCAGTTCAGTTCAGTTCAGTTCAGTTCAGTTCAGTTCAGTTCAGTTCAGTTCAGTTCAGTTCAGTTCAGTTCAGTTCAGTTCAGTTCAGTTCAGTTCAGTTCAGTTCAGTTCAGTTCAGTTCAGTTCAGTTCAGTTCAGTTCAGTTCAGTTCAGTTCAGTTCAGTTCAGTTCAGTTCAGTTCAGTTCAGTTCAGTTCAGTTCAGTTCAGTTCAGTTCAGTTCAGTTCAGTTCAGTTCAGTTCAGTTCAGTTCAGTTCAGTTCAGTTCAGTTCAGTTCAGTTCAGTTCAGTTCAGTTCAGTTCAGTTCAGTTCAGTTCAGTTCAGTTCAGTTCAGTTCAGTTCAGTTCAGTTCAGTTCAGTTCAGTTCAGTTCAGTTCAGTTCAGTTCAGTTCAGTTCAGTTCAGTTCAGTTCAGTTCAGTTCAGTTCAGTTCAGTTCAGTTCAGTTCAGTTCAGTTCAGTTCAGTTCAGTTCAGTTCAGTTCAGTTCAGTTCAGTTCAGTTCAGTTCAGTTCAGTTCAGTTCAGTTCAGTTCAGTTCAGTTCAGTTCAGTTCAGTTCAGTTCAGTTCAGTTCAGTTCAGTTCAGTTCAGTTCAGTTCAGTTCAGTTCAGTTCAGTTCAGTTCAGTTCAGTTCAGTTCAGTTCAGTTCAGTTCAGTTCAGTTCAGTTCAGTTCAGTTCAGTTCAGTTCTGTTCTGTTCAGTTCTGTTCAGTTCTGTTCTGTTCTGTTCTGTTCTGTTCTGTTCTGTTCTGTTCTGTTCTGTTCTGTTCTGTTCTGTTCTGTTCTGTTCTGTTCAGTTCAGTTCAGTTCAGTTCAGTTCAGTTCAGTTCAGTTCAGTTCAGTTCAGTTCAGTTCAGTTCAGTTCAGTTCAGTTCAGTTCAGTTCAGTTCAGTTCAGTTCAGTTCAGTTCAGTTCAGTTCAGTTCAGTTCAGTTCAGTTCAGTTCAGTTCAGTTCAGTTCAGTTCAGTTCAGTTCAGTTCAGTTCAGTTCAGTTCAGTTCAGTTCAGTTCAGTTCAGTTCAGTTCAGTTCAGTTCAGTTCAGTTCAGTTCAGTTCAGTTCAGTTCAGTTCAGTTCAGTTCAGTTCAGTTCAGTTCAGTTCAGTTCAGTTCAGTTCAGTTCAGTTCAGTTCAGTTCAGTTCAGTTCAGTTCAGTTCAGTTCAGTTCAGTTCAGTTCAGTTCAGTTCAGTTCAGTTCAGTTCAGTTCAGTTCAGTTCAGTTCAGTTCAGTTCAGTTCAGTTCAGTTCAGTTCAGTTCAGTTCAGTTCAGTTCAGTTCAGTTCAGTTCAGTTCAGTTCAGTTCAGTTCAGTTCAGTTCAGTTCAGTTCAGTTCAGTTCAGTTCAGTTCAGTTCAGTTCAGTTCAGTTCAGTTCAGTTCAGTTCAGTTCAGTTCAGTTCAGTTCAGTTCAGTTCAGTTCAGTTCAGTTCAGTTCAGTTCAGTTCAGTTCAGTTCAGTTCAGTTCAGTTCAGTTCAGTTCAGTTCAGTTCAGTTCAGTTCAGTTCAGTTCAGTTCAGTTCAGTTCAGTTCAGTTCAGTTCAGTTCAGTTCAGTTCAGTTCAGTTCAGTTCAGTTCAGTTCAGTTCAGTTCAGTTCAGTTCAGTTCAGTTCAGTTCAGTTCAGTTCAGTTCAGTTCAGTTCAGTTCAGTTCAGTTCAGTTCAGTTCAGTTCAGTTCAGTTCAGTTCAGTTCAGTTCAGTTCAGTTCAGTTCAGTTCAGTTCAGTTCAGTTCAGTTCAGTTCAGTTCAGTTCAGTTCAGTTCAGTTCAGTTCAGTTCAGTTCAGTTCAGTTCAGTTCAGTTCAGTTCAGTTCAGTTCAGTTCAGTTCAGTTCAGTTCAGTTCAGTTCAGTTCAGTTCAGTTCAGTTCAGTTCAGTTCAGTTCAGTTCAGTTCAGTTCAGTTCAGTTCAGTTCAGTTCAGTTCAGTTCAGTTCAGTTCAGTTCAGTTCAGTTCAGTTCAGTTCAGTTCAGTTCAGTTCAGTTCAGTTCAGTTCAGTTCAGTTCAGTTCAGTTCAGTTCAGTTCAGTTCAGTTCAGTTCAGTTCAGTTCAGTTCAGTTCAGTTCAGTTCAGTTCAGTTCAGTTCAGTTCAGTTCAGTTCAGTTCAGTTCAGTTCAGTTCAGTTCAGTTCAGTTCAGTTCAGTTCTGTTCTGTTCAGTTCAGTTCAGTTCAGTTCAGTTCAGTTCAGTTCAGTTCAGTTCAGTTCAGTTCAGTTCAGTTCAGTTCAGTTCAGTTCAGTTCAGTTCAGTTCAGTTCAGTTCAGTTCAGTTCAGTTCTGTTCTGTTCTGTTCTGTTCTGTTCTGTTCTGTTCTGTTCTGTTCTGTTCTGTTCTGTTCTGTTCTGTTCTGTTCTGTTCTGTTCTGTTCTGTTCTGTTCTGTTCTGTTCTGTTCTGTTCTGTTCTGTTCTGTTCTGTTCTGTTCTGTTCTGTTCTGTTCTGTTTTGTTTTGTTTTATTTTATTATTATTATCCCACCATTATAGACTGATATAATATAATATTATGTACAGTCTAGTCAGAGTTTAACAACTGTTTAATATTTGTTCATAAAAGATAGTTATTTGCTTTCGAATCTGATTATCACAAATTTGTATTGTGTTTTTAATAATAAATATATTTTACGTAGTTTTACATTCATCATATTTTCCCGGAATTGATTTCTTTCTTATAATTGGATAGAAACGGTCGCCAGCATTAGTAGTATTAAAACCGCAAGTCGTTAGCATATTTGTATATATCTCGTTTATTCACGCCATATTACTAGTTAGCTTCCAACTTACATCGTAAGTATCGTCATATGACAATCGTCTATCTTTTATAATCGCTATTTGACGTTACTGGATTTTTTTTAAATTCACACCAATTCCGATATCAGTTATTGGAAGTGAAAATAACTTCATCTTAATAATGACTTTTGTTTATAGTATTAAGATTAATAATATAGTGTTAAGATTATTTGGCCATAAGTCCTGTTTTAAAATAAGAAAAGTCTAATTTTAACGAATATTTCGAAAGTAGGAAAGATAAGTACAACATCAACAAATAGGTACATAGATGCACGAATTATATAGTCAAAGCTTTTATATGCATGGGTATAAAGAATTGTTATTAGAATTGGAAAGTGCTAGGAACGTGATGGAGTTCTTCATTCTCTTTTAGCTATGTCACGTTGAACAAATTTATAGCTAGTAGTTGCTCGACATATTGTCGACATAAATCACAAGCTTTACCAATGAGTTTATATTTTTTTAACAGAAATAATATATAAAAGTTTCGGTTACTAATTAATAATGTGCTCTATGCCTTTATTTTTAAATGGGTTAGCAAAAATTTTTATTATTTAAGTTATCCAGAAAAAGATGTGTCACGACATTAAATTTTATTTTCATATTACATTTGATTAAAAAAAATATGTTATTTTAACTTCGTTACTATCTTTTACTTTTAAAGACACCTGAATAAGATATCATACAATCGTTAAAATATTTTGCCATCTCTGTATGGGAGTTAACTTTATATCCACCACATAGATTGCATTTGATGTTATTTATATGTTTATATAGTAATCGTTTGCTTAATACTACGTTTTATGTCTTTTACGTTTGTAAATAATTTGTGGCTTAAAGCTTAGAGAACACACAGACCATGTTTTATGTGTTATTGCATGTTTATGAATGAATCTCGAATATAAATATGCCAAGTCAAACCCAATAAGGGTTTGATGGTATTATTATAATAAAGATGTAAGTGATATGTAATTGTTATACCTTAAATAAATAATATATTAAAAAAATATATATAATTTTAGGTTGAGTGAGTGGTGAGTTCACCATTGAATCCAGCGTTATCACATGACATAATGTGATATAACTACAAAGATTACACAAAAGATTGTTCTTCATAGCATAAAGATAAAATCAAGTATAAATAAAAGTATTATATATATATTTGTGAAATAATTTTCACAAATTGTCTTACATTAGATTGTACCAGAAGTCCGACTATTCTCTTTCCATTAGTTTATCATTTTAAATTTTTATCAAAAAATTTTCAGGAAAAACTTTTTTTTTTGGAAAAAAATTTCAGGAAAAACATGGAGATTCATAAATTGTTTGTCAGTTCATGTTTCTTACGCTACAAGTATGTTAAGAGAACATTAGAAAAGTTATACTTCAGAAGTTAGGTGAAACATGTTTGAGAGGTGAAGACCGACAGTAAAAATTTGTCTTCACCCCTTCAATAGCGATAAGTACTAAGATAAATATACTCAGCATCCAGTTATACGCCAACACAGTTTCAACAGTTAAAAAAATAGTAGTTAAATGAAATTACTGTTGATTAAGTTAAGTATCTAAATGAAAATATTACAATAACTGATAACCGTCCTTACAACAAATGTAAAAAAAAATGTATAAGTGACAAGGAGAATATATTTGTTTGTATATGTGAGTATACAAATAAAATTATGAATACTAATAGTATTATAATATAATATTATTCAAAACTTTAATAAAACAATGTCAAATGGCACTGTTAAAGCAGTGTGTTGGAAAACATTTAACTTGATGGCTTAAGATTCAGGAAACGGAGTCCGGTCACCGAAATATGAATAATTGTAATACAAATGAGTCTTGGTTTGATTTTCTTTTGTTTTTAGTATGAAATTATTCCAATCTACACAAACACACAACATTTACTAACACTGATCACTTCTGCAGATATAATATCATGAGCCGCTTTTGATTGTAACGTATTTTTCAGTATATCTCCTTCTTTAATCCGATCTTTGCTTGATTTGTTCATTTGACTACAAATGACGATTAATAAAAATAAAAAAAAAATAAAAAAAAAACATGATAAATCGAAATGGTTTTATTAGTTTTGATTCGTATTTCTATTATGTATGTAAATATAAAACCGCGTAGACTATTATTGTTAGTTCGAATATTTTGATAAAAGTTTAAAACCAAAAAATATTGATTTAATATTATGCATACAAGTTATTTTGATCATGAGGCATGAATAATTCATGCTTTAATAACTAATTGCAAATTAATTAACTCGTAAACGAACCTTTTATGTTATTGTAAATATTGTGCATACATATTATCCAATAATGTAAGTTATTTTAGTCATGAGGTATGAGTAATTCATGGTTTAATAACTAATTGCAAATTAATTAACTCGTAAACGAACCTGTTATGTTATTGTAAATATTGTGCATACATATTATCCAATAATATAAGTTGTTTTGGTCATGAGGTATAAGTCATTCATGCTTTAAAAACTAATTGCAAATTAATTAACTCGTGAACGTATCTTTTATGTTATTGTAAATATTGTGCATATATATTATCCAATAATATAAGTTGTTTTGTTCATGAGGTATGAGGTTTGCAATTAGTTATTCATACTTAAATAAATATTTGCAAATTAATTAACTCGTGAACGAACCTGTTATGTTATTGTAAATATTGTGCATACATATTATCCAATAATATAAGTTGTTTTGGTCATGAGGTATGAGTCATTCATGCTTTAAAAACTAATTGCAAATTAATTAACTCGTGAACGTATCTTTTATGTTATTGTAAATATTGTGCATATATATTATCTAATAATATAAGTTGTTTTGTTCATGAGGTATGAGGTTTGCAATTAGTTATTCATACTTAAATAAATATTTGCAAATTAATTAACTCGTGAACGAACCTGTTATGTTATTGTAAACATTGTCAATTCTTACTTGGTATTGTTTACGCAATAAAATAACTGTGGAAGCTTTTACTGTAATTATTTCTCGTATCAAATGAGGAAAATTGCGAAAATTAAAAGCTACTTGAAATTACAAAATACTTCATGTAAATATATTGAAAGTAAAGGGGTTTTAATTAATGAATGAAGGGTATATTGGTTCTATTATATGATGCTTATAGTTAACTAATGTCTAATTTATTATTGACTAGTATTTCGTCTCCCTGCATATCGCTTAACGTAATTTACTAACGTACTGCATATCGCTTAACGTAATTTACTAACGTAGCTTAATTTGATTAACTATAGAAAAAAGTGAAACGTTTTCCATCAATAATATTTATAAGCTGCGCGATTACTGCTACATTTCATTTTATTTTACCAATATATCAGTTTGTAGTTTTTAGTTAATTTACACTAATAAGCAGTTTTCAAACAAGCCAAAATTTAATAATAAGATGTTTTCAAAGTTTATCCCTTATAAATTGTCATAAGGACCGTTGAATTGCATTAATTATCAGAAGCGTTCTATTTCGTACATGAGCCCGATACATGAGTTTATCTTAGGTTCAAGTTTTTGTTTCAATGACCAGTAAAATGACGTGAAATAAATTATATTTAATATAAATAAGGCCAAACAATTTTAAAAATACCGTTTACATGCATGAATTATTTTAATTAATATTTTTGAAGAAACTAAAGTTCATCAACAAATGTAATTAACAGTTCAAAACATCCTTCAAGTGCATTTCCAACTCTAGGTCTTGAAACTTGCGCGACGTAGGAAGTTGTTGTCAGGAACTTATGTCTCCCAGAAATATAATAGGACGGAAATTTATATAAGATATATAATTGTTCCTTACAACTTAGCGTGATCGATTTATAAAAGAACAGGTAACGAATACATGACATTTATGCTCGACGTAACCTTATGTGATGTAACCTTATCATATTTTTATAGGCAATTTGGATTTTGTAAGTAAAAGTTTCGAAACACCTTAGTCACTTTCGTAAATAATTTATTGTTTCTAATTAGTTATGTTTTGAATGTGATTATTAAATAAATTTGATATCAAAATAAGACTAATTTCTTTTGGATGTTTAAAAAAAAGACATTTTCAATATTATATTTATTTGTTATGAATAGTTTGTATCCTGGCAACAAATTGTGGAAATTTAAATTATTGTCTCCGGTTATTATCATTATTAATAAACCTTTAGTTGAAGGCAACAACTAGTTCTTACACGCCACTCCGCACGAAATATTGATGGAACTCGTCAACGGAACAGTGTGTCATATTATGGAGCATTTAATTGATTCCTGAGATTTTTGTAAAAATATACTTATTTTATTAGTTATCTATGTGGAAATGGAACAGTAATCGAAAGAAACACCGAACTGGATCAGGGCCCATATATTTTATATATCCATATGTATAGAGTATTTTTATATATTTATACTCATTTCAACAACCATTTACTACAAAACTCTTGCTATTTACTACAACTAAGAACTGAAAAAGTTTTTATAATTAATTCTTTTTCATATGTTATACATATATTATAAACAAAATGTCATATAATAAAATATTGAAAACAATAGGAACCCTTGTTATAAAAGTAATATAAAACTTTACAGTTATTTTTTTTTTAATATAGTTAATTTGGAGTATCGTGTTGTACTTTTTATAAAGAATTTATGAGTAAAACTGAAGTAAGTTTACTATTTAACTAAATAGTTATGACGTCATTCTTGTTTCGAAAAGACGAACTTTCCAGACGATAAACTTCCTTCCGCAATACCAAATACATACACTAACGTCAAAATTCCTCACACACTACAGGGTTATCTCGTTTCCACACTCGAACATGTGTGTTGTTCACATGAAACAACATCATCATCATCTAAATGTTTAGAGTATGATGTTTTTATGTAATGATCTTACGGTATAGCAAATACTACAGAGCTGATATTGACTCTAATATGGTTACTCAGGTTAAAATAACAAATGATACTAAAATAAAATATATATATTTCTAACAAAGTTAATAGAAAAGTTCTTTCAATTTATTATTTTTACGGGTACAAAAGAGATGTATTGAAACTAAACATTAAATAAATAGTATTCATGATCTTACTTTGATAAAGTGAAATATAATTTCGTATGAATAAGCTTCGGTCACATATGTGTATTTATAACAACGGATCTGCCAAAAATAAAAAAAAAAACTGTGGCTTCCATATTTTAGATAATTTAGAAATTGCAAACTAAATTCATTCATTCACTCATTCAAGTGTAATTTTCATTTTTTCGATGTTGAACTTTTCATAGGTCCAAGAATTAAATATTTTTAAATCTTAATTTTTACCGAAAAAAGTAATCTTAGGGCAGAAGCTAAGTCTCTCAAATGTTTAAAATTAGGTTAACATTGATCGTTTTGTCAATTTAGACCAATTTACAAAATGAATCTGTAATCTCATGAGTATATTAGGGTTTGAAATGACTTCAGACTAATCTTATTAAGTCTGAAATATATTTCATGTATATTTTAGGTTATTGTAATAAAATTAATAAAAATATGTGCCTGTCAGTATTAATTAAGTGTTTCATATAATTTTTTTTATTAGTCATGATTGGATACTTTAAAAAAAAAGGAAATACGTATATGTTTGTAAATGGGCTATTGATATATCTAGCTATGTTTAGCTTTAACTAACAATTAGACGCGGCAGATCAGTTATCAGAGTTACATTTACGGTTTTTTACAGGTTTGAATCCTACCTGTGGCGATTAATTTAACGTTAATACCTATCATAATGTCATAACATTTTTACGAACCACGAGCCTGTCTTTCAAGTTATGACGTTAAAATCAGAAAATTGTATTGTATTTTGTTTAAGATTATAGTTTATTATTAAATGATAATATTATTATTTTATTTTTTATATTCTTCACTAAATATTGATCATTGGTTATTATTATTTTCACTTCTTGTATCTATATAAGTTTTGGGGAGCAACTAGAAAAGACTGCATTATACCTGTGAGCAAAAGGTGCATGTTTTAATATAGTAAATTAGTTGAACCAAAATGCTTATTAAGTAAACTAAATGAAACTTTTTAGAAGAGCCAAGTAAAACTATAGAGATGCTTTATATTATCTAGTATACACAATGATTACTTATTGCGTTCGGAATAATATCTAAAAATCTTGTAATCCAACTTTCAGGAATGAAACATTATCTCCATATTCACTATTTGTGGTTTAAGTTACTTAACTGTTATTATATACTTCATTACTGTAACAAAAAACAAAAAAAAGCCAGACTATATTTTCGAGATCTGTATAATACATTTCATCTTTGTTCATATAATATTTCATTTAGACAGATCACTTTTTTTTTATTTCTGAAGCATCAGCATTAAATTAATAGACTGCACAGAAAAAGAAAGATGCAATTTTCGTGTTTGTAAATTATTCATGAAAGTGCTCTTGAAAATTTAAGTGAAAGCGCGTTTTGGTTACTTTGATCCGGAAATTCCGTGATATTTTTTGGAAATGACGGTTCAGATATAATACGTTTTATAGCGATGTGTTCGTGATGGGAATTTTAGTGAAAGTAAGTAAGGAAGGAACATCACACCGAATTAAGTATGCTTTGCTAATTTATTTTCTTTTTGGGACAGAATTTTAAGATATACTCAAGTATTAATAAATATGAAAAGATATTAAAATTGGATAAAGTTTTTAAGCACATCAAGTAATAAAAATAATCTTAACTTCCATATTTTTTTTTTCCGAATAAGGAAATAATTCAATACAAAGAACCTTCCTTAACAAGATAGGGTCTCTTTAAAATTATTATGTACCGTCTTAAATGTAGTTTAAATATTATATATTGTTTGTCTAAAGAGGGGTAAATTTGTTATCCCTAAGAAACGAGCTTGCTGGTCACCTGGATATGTGATCATAATCGCTGGCAACATCACAGTGCCTTCTAATTAATATACCATCAAGGACAATGCTGTATCCAGCCCATGTTTTTTTAATAGGTAATAATAAAATGAATTAATCAATAGGAAGTAACCGCACGTCTAATCATAGACTGACCCAACTGACATTGTATCGTAAAAGTTAATAAAGTACTCAATCATGTTTAAGAGTGTTTATGGAAAATGGAAAAGTTAAGGTCACGGCAACCGTCTGTGAGTCAGAGTAATATATATTTTTATTAAGTATATTTTTTTTAAGTAAGACTATTTTATTTAACATATAATGGTCTCAATATTTTTGATTATTATCTCAATACATTTTTTAATCGTAATTAAAGACAAACCAAAATAATAATCAATGAATATAAAACTTAAATTGACAAGTCAGTAGAGGTAATAATAAATATAAAACTTAAATTGACAAGTCAGTAGAGGTAAGGTTTCGTTTGCATTAACGGAGACCAAGTATTTCTAGCGGTAACGAAAATGGTAACGAAAGTTCAGTAGGGGCTGGTATAGTTATTAGTGACAGTTGCAATAACAGGGGCAGTATATTATAGGTACAAGAACTTTTCCATTTGTTTTAGGATTTAGTAATAATTGTAGTATATTTTTTTTATATGGTTTCAATTATGTTTTTACAAAAGCATTACAAAATAAACACCTGATTACTGATGACACACATATACTCAATTAACTTTAACGTTACAATGTTTTTAATATTTATGTTTGTACGTTCTCTTAAATAAATGTATGTTTAAAAAAAATATATTATTGATATTCTGCAAGTTGACCATGTGATAATTTCGGAAATCTTCATAATAATTATGTCGTTTATTGTATTTCAACATGAATGGTTAATATTCCTGTTGATTTATTTTCTTTGACAAATATTATCTACACGGTTTCGAGGCATATAGCATCAGACGTTCCGTTGAAACATTTTAATAAACCAGCCCCTTTCTTAGGACATTATATATATACCTAATAATTATAATTTTATATTCCTGATATTTTCTTAACCTGTAAAAACAAATCAATTAAGATTATATCATTACTTGGAGAAGAACATTTTCTACTTACCTAACTAAAAAATAGAAATCTGAAAACCGATTTACTAAGATTATTTGTAGATTTTTTTTAATTTCTTACATGTGCATATACGTTCATGGTACAACGCTAACATTTTATATTTTTTAAACAAAAGGGAAACAATAAAATGTAATTTTTTTAACCAAAAGTCTTTTGTAAAAAGTTTGGAAAAATTAATACCTACTCTTATATTTTCTCACTTGAACAACTTTTAATCATATTTATTTATAAAATACCGTATGTACCACAAATTCCCAGACGAAGAAACGTGTAATGAATCTCCAGATATTTCTTTCTCTGTTTTTTGATTTTTGAAAGAAGCTTACTGAACTGAAAATTATTTGTATATTGGTTTTATTATCTATTGGAAGTGACTTTCGTTATTTTATCCACGTTAGTAAATTCTAAATCACAAAATAGTTGTTCGTGTCTCTATTTAAATATTCAAATTAGTAACTGCATCTAAATCATGAGTTTACTGCATTAATTTAGTGAACCCTTCTGCTATGCTAATTTGAGTAACTTCTACTGTCTCATAATATTATTCATAACAATATTTTGGTATTATTCATAATAATATTTTGGTCTTATAATTAATATCTTCTTAATTATGTTTCTGATAATTATATTATCCTTATTATAATTTAGTTGTCTACGTTATAATTTTTCTTTACCTTCTTCAGCTAGTTTAAATTATCGACGACAGCTAGGTTATGTGGAAAATTTTAATAATTTATTTGAGTTTAGTTAAAATTAAATTTAATTAATAAGTTGTAAATAACTAAAATCACAAAGGGTTGATTTTTGAATACTGCTGTTGAAAGGTTAAGTGAATAAATTGTCATTCAAAATATTGTTGCCGATTTTACCAAGAATAATCTTATTAATAAAATGTAAAACTATACTTTTATTCAGAAAATATAATATTTAAACAGACTGTATTTGGAATTATTGGTATGACACAACATAATATAGTGGCTACAAATAGGATAAATAGATTCTTAGTTTTTCTATACATTTATATATTTTTTCCACTTTCAACTTTAATGTAAAGACAGCCAATTAATCAGCATACCTATTTTATTTCTATCCCTGTATCTTTACACAATTAAACGCTGGTTAAATTTGTTTAACTTTGAATTCGCAGTATTGTATGAAAATACAATTTTGAATTTTACAATAATAAACATATATAAAAATAGCTACAGACTAATACGTAGATTTAAAAATATTTACTACAATCAATATCTAGTAAACTATATCATATATTATAAATACAAGGAGATTGATACATAATAATAGTAATACCTAAATAAGTATATAATAATAATTTTTATATACATTTTATTTACACTTAAGACGTCTTAGTTGTCTTTAGTTAAAAAGTACTCCTTCACATATATATATATAGTATTGATATATAACTTTTTTAATATGTATTTAACTCTTTTACAGTTATATCCGTATCCAATCAATCCTTGTTTTCATTGTCTATTGTAATTTATTTTTGACATAATAGTTTTTATTATTAATATAATCAAGAACAAAAACAAAACTGCCAAAAAAAATCACTTCAATGTTATGAGTGGCTCGATACGTATTTTTTTTATTCCTTAAAAATATTTATTTATATTTTTGTATTATTTATAGCTTTTAGTTCTAGTGTCGATATAAATAATAAAGTTTAGCAATCAGTTTATATTTTGTTAACAAATTGAATATAAAACTGTAACGATTCCTAACAAATGCTTGTTATATTTTGTGTTATAGAATTTGATAAATCTAATACTACAGCAGAGCCAGTTCCTACTGATTCATTAATAATGATTATTGATATGATTGATTATTTGTTTTCCTGTTTGCTCGTATAATAGCGCTCGATAATAAGTTTTGCCATCAAGAATATATTGAAATGCCCTGAAATAAACAGTAAAATAGCTTTATCATTATTTACCCCAGTTATATTCACGTTCATTATATATATCGGAATGTGGTTAGTCCACTACTTTGGAACCAGATTGACTGATGTAGTGAACAGACTAAAACTACAGACGCAATAACATACAGTGATTGTCAGTTAAGGGGTAACAAGATTACTCACAAAAACAATCCCAGTCCAAGAAAAGTCTACGTAATATTACTTGCATCTTGAAAATGATTTTATCCAACATTTTGATTACGTTCCCTTTTTTTTTTAAGTCTGG
Organism: Napeogenes sylphis; assembly: GCA_959347405.1. Classification (NCBI taxonomy): domain Eukaryota; kingdom Metazoa; phylum Arthropoda; class Insecta; order Lepidoptera; family Nymphalidae; genus Napeogenes; species Napeogenes sylphis. Next base: position 17,982,219 of record OY365788.1, on the reverse strand, counting down.
ACTATTAGCATTTTTTACAGTCGTTTATGATTAAAACTGATATCCAAACATATACCAGACTTTAGTATTATTGATTAATCACTATCTTATATAAATTTACAACATGGGATATTGATCCAAAAGAGAAAATAATCTTAAGAGATGTGGCTCATATAGAACAACAGACAAGAAATAAATAAGTTGAATAGACGTTTGTTGCATGAAGCTCTTAAAGTCTTACCCTACCTTTATTACCAAAATAATGTTACTTCCGGCGCGGCGTTTCTCTTTGTCGTGTATCTGAGACGGTCATCGTCGTTTCATTTAATAGGACCATGAGAGAACATATATAATGCACTCTTTATCTCTATGTGTTTACTACTCTACACTGCACTCTACACTCCCTCTGTTAATGTTTAGGAAAAGCTGCCACGAGGCGAACTATTCATTGGTTAATTATAATATGTTTTAATAAGATCTAAAATAGACAGATGGATATTTTTTTATAAATATACTTATACTCAGGAAAATAATTTATTCTGAAATTGCAATGTTATCTATTCAAGTTTAGGTTTATCTATTTAGGTTTCTCAAACTAATAAGTGTTCAATAATCAAAATATTAATGATAAAATATTTTCATTTAACATGTTCTGAGATGTAGTGACATTACCGCAAATACTGATTATTTTCATATCAACTAATTATACTGTGCTTTAGCAGTAAGTTGTAGTTCGAAGAAATAAAATATTTTTTTGAAATAAACATAGTAAAGTATTGTAATAATAGAACGTATAAACTATCTATATCGAGACAACTTCAGGGAATAATTGGTTCAGTATGAGATTTGCCAAGAATGTTTATATTTAATTGACAAATTTGTAATACTTCCTTGAAAATATGAGATAAATAATAAATTTAAAATTTTGCAGGTTAATTTTAAAACATTCACTTTTATTATACAATTTTACAATGTAAAATATACGTACCAAAAATCAATAAAACTACAGTCTTAAAAAACAAGAATATTTAAGATACACTAATTTCATAGAACTTTGTTTAAGAGGCGATAATTAATCTGTTTAAAATATAATGTGTAAACAATATAAAACTTAACTTTTGGTGATTTTTTATTCTAATATATCGTAGAGGAATTAATGTATTTTGTTATACCATGTATTGTTTTACTGGTCTTTCTCGTTGTTTAACAAAATGATCTTACATCTGATATAATAGGTACAATCTGACGTACCTCGAGTAAACATCCGGTCTAACAATGCAGTGATAAGTACACTTCCGGTCGCGCAATTACGGAAGAAGCAGTCCTGATAAACCTATTGTTACGGGACTTGGTCGATATTTTATTCCTTAGACTTATCTCTATAATATATTAATAATTCACTAACTGTTCAAAATGTTCACTTTATATCCAAAACTATTTGCATTTATTTTATTCTGACTTTTGTCAAGACGAACCTGTTTATGGTATAAATTTTAATTGATCATTTTTATTGTGAGAATAAAATTGCTAGAAAGTATGCCATTATACATGCATGCATTATAGTATGCATTGTCACAAAATTTCCGTTACAACCAAATCTATTAAAGGACTTTTACTACTAATTTTAATATAATCTGATAGAAACCTTGATGTAAATTACAAGTAAAGACATTGAGTACATTTTATGGACCTTTATATTAGGTCTTTACAAATGAAATTGGCGTTTTGCATGGGAGGAACAAAAAGTCGAATATTTTTTAATATAATGTATTTAATTAATCAAAGTATGAACCATTGTTTTCTATGCACTTTTGCCATCTTATAGGTAGTTCATTGATCCCTTTACTAAAAAAACCAATCAGGGTTTTGGAATCAATAAAATCTTTGAAGGCGATTTGAACTGCCCCATTGGAGTTAATTTTTTTCCCTTGCAAGAAGTTATCCAAATTACGTAAAAATTTAATACGATGGGAGAGAGGATGTTTTAGAAATTCTAATTGAAGCTCATGGTCTAGCATTGTCGTGAAGCAGCAGCGGTGTGGAGCGATCGACCAGCCTACGTTGCTCAGCAGCTAGCTTTTCCATCAGGGTTTGCAATTGATGACAATAGACATCTGCCCTAATAGTCTGGCGCCAGATTAAGGAAAACATAATTAACAATACCGGCACAAGTCCACCAAACACTTACAAATATTTTTTTTTGGTCCTTTTTTACGAAAACGTTGCAACCAAAAACGATCTTTGTTTTCTTTTGCAACACGACTGCCATACACATCATTAAACCTTCGAGTCTCTTTCTCAGCACTGGTTTCACAGCAACAGTGAAACTTGTACTTGTAAATAATGCCACATTTTAAATTTTCCATTTTGTAATCTTAGTAGAGCAAATAGAAAAATGAAAAAGTTTGGATACTACTAGCCTCTTAATGTGATAAAAAGCAATATGTTTGAAGCGACACATCCTTGTATATGACTGAAAGACGAATTGTCTTAATGTTAATTAAAACATTAAATATTATAATAATTTTACCGTTTAATTAAAAAAACCTTCAAACAAATAAGTTGGCTCAAATTACCTGAAACATTAAGTTAAAATTTGTGGCAGTTAGAAAATAAATTCTCTCAAAAATGAAAGCAAAATTATTATGGGTTCTAAGCGCCAAAAAGTTGCACTTATTAATTTGTAAAATAATTGACAAAAGATGCAGAATAAAATCACTTCGTCGTCGTGTGTACAAAATGTGTGTTATACAAAAACAGATGATAAAATGATTTATTTATTTATTTATTTATTTATTTGGGAAACAAACAATATTCACACACTTAAAAATAAAATTAATAATTAATACATAATATCAATAAAGTTTCCACTGTTACAATAATAAACTTAACATGAACTTAAAAAGTAAAAATAAAAATAATATTAACAAATCATCAGTAAAAGTATAAGTTGCAAGAAAAACAAAATAACATTTATAACAAAAAAAATAAAAAATAATAAAAATAATAAAAACCCAGAAATTAGAACACACTCACATTGCAAAAATAATAAATAAAAACGTTAATATTTAACGAAAATTTCTTTTAAAAATACTAATCTTGTCATTAAAGATGTCGATGTTATGACAAGTGTTATTAAACTTATGACAAGCTCGGGATATAAATACATTATTTGTGGCTTTACATTTGTTAAAAGGTATAAAAAATAACTTATTGTTTCTGGAACTCAATCTAGGACAATTGAATTTCACTTCACCGAGAAGGTAATTGCAATCAACAATACTATTAATAATTTTATACAAAAATAAGAGGTCCCTCAGTTGCCTTCGAGAAAATAGTGTTTGAAATTCCGGAATGATACTCTCTGAATTGTAACCAGAAAATCCACCCTTATAAGATAGATATTTTTTAAATTTATTTTGTAATTTCTCTACTGTATCAATGTGAACTTTATATTGTGGATTCCAAACCGTAGAGGCATATTCAAGTTGTGACCTCACGAAAGTATTAAATAAAAGTATAAAAGTCGAGGCTCTTTTAAAATCCTTACCCACCCTTAAAATAAAACCTAACATTCTATAAGCCTTCGACGATATGTAATTAACATGTGAGATAAAAGTTAGCTTACTGTCTAAAATTACACCTAAATCTTTAACCTCGTTAATCCTAGTCAAATTATCATTATTAATTCTATAAGTGTATAAAATAGATTTCGTTTTTCTTGTAAAGGTTATTAAATTACATTTTTTAACATTTAAAAAGAGACAATTTTGGTGACAATAAATGGCAAGCTTATCTAAGTCTTCTTGTAGTAAATAACAATCCTGAATTGATTTTATCGACTTAAAAATTTTTATATCATCTGCATATAGCAGGATTTTACAGTTGTCAATGACACTAATAACATCGTTTACAAAAATGTTAAACAGCAAAGGTCCAAGATGAGAGCCTTGTGGAACTCCTGACTGAACCGGTACAAATGTTGAACAAAAACCTCGAACTGTTACGGCCTGACTACGATCTCTCAAATACGAGATTAGCCACCTCAGAAGATCTCCATGTATACCACAAGATATAAGTTTTTGAATTAGCAAAGTGTGATTAATTTTGTCAAATGCTTTTGAGAAGTCCGTATACACAACATCAACCTGTCCACCATTATCCATTTCTACAGCAACTCTTTGTGTAAATTCGCAAAGATTAGACTCAGTTGACCGTCCAGTAGTAAAACCATGCTGCTGTTCTATTATCGTAGATCTTAAGATAGGATATATACTATCGTATATAATTTTTTCAAATACCTTAGCAATAATATTTAATTTTGAGATAGGTCTATAGTTTTGGATGTCGTGTTTATCTCCAGACTTATAAATGGGTACAATGAACGATTGCTTCCAGAGTTTTGGTAGTTTACCATTTCGAAGGGACAAATTAAATAAAATATATAATGGCCTAGAAAGAGACTTATGACAGGACTTTAAAAAAAAAGATGGAATTCCGTCAGGGCCACACCCTTTATTAGGATCAAGGCTTTTGAGATATCTTTCAATGGTTAAAATTGTAACGTTAACGGAACTAATATTTACGCTACTCGGAAATGAGAAAGCATTTAGAGTACTTGTTGATGTTCCAATATAAGGGTTGGATTCAAAAGCAGATTGAAAATAGTTGCTAAAAAAATTACAAATATCTAATCCGTTAGAAGACCGAGAATCTTTAAAGAACATTACATCTGGTATAGACGTACCAGTGTTTTTTGATTTGACAAATTTCCAAAATAACTTACTATTCCTTTTCATGTGATTTTCTGCTTTTGTTATATATGAATCATAACATATTAATTCAACTCTTCTTTGTCGACAGCGTAAATAACTAAATTGGTCGTAATCGTTACCTCGTTCATATATTTTCCATTTTTTGTGAAATTTCAGTTTTTTATTAATAATCTTCACCAAAGCTTTCGAAAACCATGGTGGATAACGCGTACCAAAAGATTTCTTAGTTGGCACTAGTTTTAATATTATACTTTTAATAATATTGTAAAATTTGTTTACCGCGTCATCAATTTCATCAATTTCAAGAATATCCGCCCAGTCAAATAGGTTAATTTCGCGATTAATAGCGTCATAATCAGCAGTACGAAAAATAGGAATGTCTCGAGGTGGCATGCGAAGCGCAACAACATGGGCAACGGATGTGCTTATACTTAGTGCTGGGTGATGTGGGTCTTCTTTTACAAAAGGATTAGCGCAATGACTAACTATACAGTTCATGTCACAAATTACTAAATCAAGCTGTTTATTATTTACATTTGGTATTAAGTTGAATTGTGAGAAGTTTGTAAAATTTAAAAAACAATATACTGATTGCAATAACATGTTGTTCTCCTTAAAGTTTTTTATACCCCTACCACTTCTATTAGGATTATCCCATATCGCATTACTGATATTGAAATCTCCAATAATCAAAAAGTTGTTATCAGGCTCCTGCACAAAAACTTCTGAAACGGATTCAAAGAATTCATTCAGAGCGTCAGAGTGTTGCTGACAGTGGGGAAAATAGCAACAAAACAAATGCAAGTTTTTTGAACATGGCCGTAAGCCAGCGCAAATAACCACCTCCAGAATATCTGCAACAGCATTAGAAAATACAATTTTTCTTGAAGAATTAATAATAATATTTCGTCGCAAAGCTATGAGCACTCCACCTCCCATACTATCTCCTCTCAAAATATAATCGCGATCACATCTAAATACGTTGTAGCGGTAGTCAAATAACTCATTGTCATTTATACCAGGTAAAAGCCAAGTCTCGCTTAAACATATAATGTCATAATCAGCAGACATCAAATTTCTAAAAAAATCATTTGTCTTCGTTCTTAGACCCCGAACGTTTTGATAATATATCGAAAAATTATTTAAAGCCATTAATAATTATATAAAAAATGTGACATATTTTATTAAACCCTATAATGTAAGAGTGTGTTCTCTGGTTACAATAGCAATAGCAGAATAATAAATAATTGCGTTTAACTATTAAATAAAGATAATGAATAAATATTAAAAGGATATTTCCCTTTAAAAGCAACCTAATCTTACAAAACTTTAACAAAAAATTGTGGCTACGCCTTAAAAATAAAAATAGCAAAAATGACAAATCAACTAATAACTTTATATTAACAATGGATAAAAATATCTTTCTTACTTTATTCTGTTTAAATCGTTTATATTACAAATATGAATAACTGGACTTGTATCTGATCGACGTACCATTATTGAACAATTCTTAACCCATGTATACTGATAATTAAATTCTTTTGCCCTGACCTTAGCTTGATGTAAAAGAGACTTATTAATGCTAGTTAGATGATCATTAAAAAATATGTCCTTAGTAATTTTATGAAACCCTATATCTTCCGCTTTTAATTTATATTTTCTAGCCTTGTGCAAGAAGTCATCCTTTTTATAACGAGCCAAGAATCGCACAACAATAGGCTTAATCTTCTTGGTTTTATCTTTTGAAGCCACCCTCGTGATGAAGTCTATATCATTATCAGTATTTATTGGAAAGTCAACCTTATGAGCAATAGTTTTTAAAATTTGAAGCAAATTTTCACCTTTCTTTTTCGGTATACCAAAGATTTCTACATTGGATCGTCTAGACCATTGCTCACGGTTGTTATTATTTGATTGGATAGAATTAATAGATTCTTTTAATTCACCGATTTCAATCTTAGCTGACATTAGCACCTTCATATCTTTTTCAATGGAGTCAACCCTTTTCGATAAACTGTCACACTGATCATTTATAAAACCTATGCTTTCTTTAAAACTCGCAATTTCATCTCTTAAAGGCTTTAACTCTGCGGATATAGCGCTTGTTATAGTGCATTTAAATTCTGACCGTAACTTGTTAAATTCAGTAGAAACTATCTCTCGAACTTGATCGTAAGTTACATACGTAAGTTACATGATGATGATATTTCATCATAGTATACACGTATAATATATATATGTAGATCAACTACTGGGAATAAACTCTCCTTAATTTAATTATTCAGTTGAACCAAACTGTCTTATCCATATTATGAAAACAATTTATAATCCTGTTTCACTGATAAGTGTCCCAAGAAACTTAAACAGATCGGACAACTGAGATTAAGAAACATTGCTTTTAAGAGATCAATTATTAATGTGTATTTTTATTATGTAATTAAATAATAATAATTTATATATATTCAATTTTATCTGTTTGAATACATAATATCTAATAATTATAATATATTATTTGATATATACTGTACCTACCTCGATCATAAAAATAAATATATGACCCCAAAAAATAGTCTGGGAAGGACACAGAGCCCAATAGGTTAAAATAATCGCCGATAACTTAAATTTATAATTTCAGTATTGTAACTTCGAGGACATCTATAACATATAGACTGTCATTTGAAATGAATGTGCCAAATATTTAGGTAAACATGTCGTTCATAATAATAACATAATACTTATTAACACAATACAATTAAGAATGATTTTATATTTCACACCAATTATTTATACAGAGTTTCGCCTGGCTACTCACAGCAGTTACTATTTTATGTCTCAAATTAAAATAACCATTTTAATTGCGATAACAAACAATAAAGCCAAAATTGTAATATCTTCTCATGTTAACGATATTGTAATGAGTATTGTTTGCCACGAACCGCTTATGTGTGTATGACCTGGTTATTCCAAGCCATTTGGTAAATTAAGTAAATAGGGTCAATGCTCAGTGGTAGACGATCATTTCAATCTAAATTAACATGGACCTTATAGCTCATCATATAGTACTACTGTATATAATGAATACTTTTTTAAATAGATAGGTAAGTTTGGCCAAATTAATATATAAGTAGATAATTTCTTATGTGTACAATATGCTGTCATTTTTAATTGCCATTAAATAAAAAAATCCATTTTATTTTACATACTTCATTATCATCATCATTACTACTTTTTATTATTATATACTTCATTGTATTTTCACAATATATTATTATTATTACATAAGAATTGTTAAAAAATACCTATTTAAAAATTTAAATGATGCTTTAGAGTTTAATCACAATCAGTATATGAACATGCTGATTCTAATGACCAATTATTGCTTCAAATAATTCTAGAAACGTACTTTAAACTTTTAGCCAAAAAAATTGGTACGTAAGTAAAAAAAAGCATCTAATATCTGATAAGCATACTTTGATATCAATGTAAGAGAATTCAAATATATCAAACTTTAGAAAGAACATACTTAAACTGCTTTATGTTTAAACAATAAAAACGTCGCTTATGTAAAAAGTTTTAAACCATTTTGAAGTCGTTTGTATAATATCAAACTCTTTAAATCAGTTTCAGATATTTCATGAACTGTTCAACATATATGAGCATTCCTGTTACTTTCATACACTTTGCTTAACAAAAGATCTTAAAAAAAAAGTATTAACTCACAATAGTAAAAAATAAAAAGTATAATAACGATGTGGCAATTTTATTTTACCATGAAAAAACCTAGCATTAATTTTAACATTATCCTTTAAAAAGCTATAAGCTTATTTTTGTATCAAACTATAGCCTTCATTCAGTAATTGAAATAAATATTGACATTGTATCCAATTTGTGTTTTCAAGAGCAGAGACGTTGCGGAACTGACATATATTTTTATTTTAACTACTTTAGCAGTTCTATACGATTCGTTTTAAAAATAGTTGAATAGATTTCTTATTCAGCGTAGTATATCGGGTTCGATTCCCGGAGGCGACAGGTATTTGTGTGATGAGCATAGATGTCTGTGTTTCTGGGTTTGGTCGTTTAATAAATATATTCTCAGTATTTATATGTGTATTTCTATGTATTTGTATCGTTGTCTAACACCCTTAACACAAGCAAATAATTTGCTTACTTAGGGGTTAGATCAATGTGTGTAATTTGTCCTGATATTATTATTATTATTATTATTATATATAATACTTAACTTAAAGTTTACAGAAAATGCCTATATACATATACATGGAATGAAATCTTATTAGTGCAACTATTGAACCAATGGGACCTACCCCTTTTAGAAGATCAATATATTTTCGTGTCTTTGAGAAATGTAGACTCTCAAAACTCTTCAAAACTCTTTAAATAAACGTTTTAGGATAAGATTGGACGTAAAATAGTTATTAATCAGTAATAGTAATAGTTATTAGTTATTAGTTTTTCAAGGGTGTAATAATTATTATTTATTATTAATTATGTTATGAATGCAAAATTAATAGGTCAATAAATTGTGTTTCGGTCTGTTGAGTCCAATCTTAAAAATTGTTTCCCAGATTTTAATAGGATTTTACATACATAAGAAATTGTTTTTTAGTCTTATTTGGTTCACTATGATCATAACTTAAAATAATTGTTGTGATTTGGTATAAATTTTACGAATTGTATAAAATATAGGGGAAGGGTGTCCAAAGTGGACATTAGCCTAAAGCCGCAATAGGGTGAGTATAAAGTTCGTAACATTATGTAAAATTCTTTAGGATGTGTTTCTTTCTTTAGTTATTATTTTTCTTTTTATTTTCACTTCAAAAATGTAAGAGAAAGAATGAAAGTTAGCGTTAGAATTCATGACAAAATATTAAAACTATATTATTACATTTACAAAGAAATGTTACAAAAAAAATTGGCTTCAACTTAAAGCAATTCACTATGGTACACCATAAAACTTCATGCGAAATAATTTACGATCTCGTTGGCAACACGAGTTATTTCTCTTTGATTTTCAAAATGAATTCTCTTTCCCATAAAAAGCTATTGTTGTTTTTGACATTAGAGAAACTCGGTCTCCCCTTTGAAAACATATTTTGAGTTACTTCACAGAACGTTTGTAAAGATTTCTGTTTTCCTGTTATTATCACAATCAAGTAATGTTTTATGCAATTTATGAGACAATTTATTATGTCTGGTGAAATAATATTTATACACCTTTTTGAAAAATAAGTAATTATAAAAATTAAATTGAAAATTGTATTGACTTTTCACTATGCGCTTGTATTTGGTTAAAGTCATCGTTTTAGTGCTAATTTATTTAATTGTAAATTAAAATGTTTGAATAATTAATGATCAAATAATAATTAATAGTAGCCTTGCATTAACTGAAATGTAAGAAACTGATTATTATTAAGACCAGCAGTTGTAATGTTTGGACAACTTCTTGTTATTGGATTATTGCTATAGCGGGATATAATCTATAAAGTTTTATTTTGAAGACGTAATAATGAAACACCATCAAAGAATACGACAGTGACAGCAGCAATACTGACGTTACACTTTTTAAAAACACTACTGGAGGTTTTTTCTCCGACATACATATTATAAGATTGCCATGATCTTCTTAAGCAAAGTTATTATTTAACTGGCCACATCGTATAATAAGCTTTTGACTCTTTGTTTTTTTAAGAGTACATTTATGGGATTTTCATTTCGTTTCAAATACGAACAATTAAAAAAGTTACAAAATTTGTATGTAGTTAAAGTGCTAACTGTATGGTTACCTCAAAAAATACTAAAAAGTTTTGTTATTTTATTTCTTCACCATTCAATAAGCTATCAAAAGCTGTAATCTTACTTCCTTAAACTTTGCTCTTTATAGATTGTATCATGAAGTTTTGTTTTCAAACTTTTTCATTTCGAGGTATTGATGTATTTAAAATTAATCTTGGTAAAACGTGCTCCGAATACTTTACAAGCCGTATTCTAACTACTTTATAAAAAAAAAAACATTGTAACCCGGTTCTTTTATATAAAGGCGTAACGCTGAATTATCTTGACGTCAGACCTATCGTACACCAAACGAGAAGATTAGGGGTAAGCCGTAGTAGTAAACTTCTTCTTGATTTTATTTATTTTTGCAGTATAAACTCTTGGTTTACTTTTATTCACTCTTGCAGTGCAATCGCTCCTTTGTTAGAAGTCTAAAAAAATATGACATTAACTTTTTAAGAATATCTTAAACTTGTTAATTGTATTTTATACGTATATTTATATTGATTTTAAGACAATTACCAAACTACTACTTAGCATATTGCATATATTGCTTTGGGCTGAAAAGTTTTAACATACATTTCATTTGAATCATGAGAAAAACAATTATAATCAAATTTCATAAAAAAAAATTAATCACTTTTGAATGCAAATATAATGACAACAATTCCACATATTAATTCTCGACTGTTGGAACTTTGATTGTAAAGGGTAAATAAATAGTTCTCTCGTAATTCACAGATACCATATAGATTTACAAATTGAAGAAATTTGTATGGATTTAAAAGTTTAACAATTTTAATAAATGTTACGTAAATTAGTCTACAAGATACGTTGTTGGTTTTAAATAGCTTTGGCATTTTTGAAATTAAATTATCGGCTTATAAATTGTGTAATAAACAATTAGGTATATAGAACGATCATAGAAAATTTCTTTAGTTCTTTATTACTTTAGCTACTTATAAAAAAATATAAATTTAATTAAATATAAATTGATTAATTATTTACATAAACAACTTGTAAAATACCTGCTAAGTCAAGTTAAGAAGTTCCGGGTAGATAGAGCAAGTCAATTCAGGTTGAATTATGAGAGGGGGGAGAACGCCGGGAACCTCCTCGTGGTGCTCCCTGGGCAACAACGGTTACAGAGAACCTTCGGGTTCTCCCGTTGGCTAATACCCGGCGCGGTGGGGGTCGGTCATGGGGGTTTGTGCCCCATCCATGGCAGGCTGGCGGGCAGACTGCCTTTCGGGGTGGTCTGTCTGCGGGGTGGGCTCGGGCCTTTTGGCCTGGGCACTGAGGGTGAGAGGGCGCAGGGCCTCTCTACCGGGGTCAGCTGCGGGGTCGCCCCTGGTACTTCTCTGTGCGCAGAGTGGACTGTGGGGTGGTCCCGTGGTTGTGTGGGGGGTACGCGGCGGTCTCTTCCTCGCTGAGAGGGAGTCCGTTTACGCTGATAGGCTGGTGGTCCGGAATAGTCATCGTCAGGTACAATAGCGCCTGACGATGATTAGTCCGGGCGAGGTGGCTGCGGAGCTCTTCCTAGGGAGGGCTCCGTTGGCGGGGTGGCGGGACGGTTGAGGCCGCAACTTCTGCGTCGTCTGCAGGCGGCAGTTTAAATTGCGGCGCAGATTTGCGTACCTCTTCCGGCCCCGTACGTCGAGGTGGCCTTCTTCGGAGGGTCGCCTGCGGCGTACACCAGCCGCTGATGGCAGCTTCGGGTTCGGACCATGACCGTTTTCGGAAGAGGTCCGGCCCCGGGAGGGTGAGTCGGATCGGGACACCTTCTTCGCCGAAATGTCACCTTGCTGGCGTCTCGGTGGGGAGGGAGTCTAGATTTGACTCGGTCGGCTTGGGTGGAGGGCAGAGGAGCCCTTCACGATTTAACAAGCCGGCCACCGGAGTGGGACGCGCTCAAGTCAACCGGGCGCGTCACTCCATGGGGGTGGTGGTCGCTCACGCGGCCTGCCGTCGGAGCAACGCGGATGTGTGCGCAAGCGTTCCCGTGGCGCTCCATTATGACGGTGAGGTGTTGACCGTCTGGTTTAGTGAGTAAGAGTCTCACATAACCGCTTCCATCTTCCCCTGGATGGAGGTGTGTATCCATGAGGATTACAGAAGTTAAAAAAAAAGGTTGAATTACGAGAACGCTGATCAAAGGATTTGTGATATAATTTTATTTCAATCAATTAACATCAATGTTATAGCTATTTTGATTATGAATTATCAGTCATATAATGACGTTCTATGTATTGATATTAACTTACTTTTACAACAATTAATCCGATACTTAAAATATCAGTGAATGTTGATTTTGTGATTTCATTTTTCAAAAGTAGGTCATAAGCAATGCATCATACTGCTTGCAAAATAGTAATTTATTTACATGAAAAACAAACATTATAGGTACTTCTTCTGAGATTCTTACATTTATTCCATTTATAAATAATTATAGCAACCAAGACTTTTTCTTCATTAATATAAAAAAATAAGATATTCGAAGGCCAAGTATAAATATGCTGCTCTGTGCTCTGTGCTCTTTCAGTATCTAACTTATTTTGATAATTATTGTTATCATAATTGAATATTTTAAAACTTCAGTGGATTTCAAGAGTAGTACTGATTATATATATATATAAATATAAAATGAAAAATAAACCAATACGGGAAGGAATTCCAAAACGCGACTATCAATCAGGTCGCTCTACCAACTAAGCTTCCGTATCGCTGTCCGTCTCGGTGAATTAAGCATTCTATATGTGATCGTCTTTATCAGGATGGTATATCATTAATGAGGAATAAGCAATCGTTGCATTTATATGATGCAACGATTGCTTATTCAATGAACGAAAAAAAACCTAAGGAAAAAAAAATAATCAAAATAGGTTAGAAATGTCTCTCATACAATAATAGTACATTGTCATCAGTACATACGGCATAAGATATTTTAAATTTTGTTTTTCTTCATTGCAAAGACGCTAGCACACACCGCAAACAATAAAAATGATCTCGAATAAACCTAGAATATACACCTTAAACCACATGAGAAACAACTTTAGTTATGCTTTATTAACTTTACTTACAATGAACTAGCTAGAGATAAGCTAGTTAAGTTATGTAGGTTTATAACGAGAACTATAAGATATGATAACTGGCTTTGTTATTTTAGTGGGAAAAAATGCAGGTGTAAAATTATTTAAAAAACTATTTTACTTTATTAATTATTAGACTATATAATTAGAATATCAAACCAAGGTGGGTATAGGTGGAAGATTTACGACATAGTTGACTTAGTTAACTTGGGATCGTAGTATAGATCTAGACCAAAGTTTTGTAGATACAAGCAAGTACGCCGAGAACTAAGATGAAAGATAATCAGCTTCGATGTGAACTCAAGTCGGGAAAGATACAGAAGCTACATGAGATAAAGTGAGCTTAGCTTGCAGTGTACCTCAATTTAAAGTTATATTTACGATTTAGTTTATTCAACCGTTTTATTCATAATAATAATCCGAAATAAAATGTAGGTGTTATACAGAATAAACACTTTTAAATTTTAAGTTACTACAGAACTCTCGTATGAATTAGCAGATTTCTGTTATACTAAATTTATAATAAACAAGCAAAAAAACAAACCAAGCAGACATATACACGTGGAACAAATAACAGCGTATTAAAAAGATATTATTTTCTCAGAAGGTTGAATAGTTTATGAATTAAAGTTTGTTATAGCTTTTAACATCTTAATAGGTATTTTATGAACCGGATTATTTTAAAGTATATTTTTTAACATTTAAGGTCTACATAGGCACATGTAGGTACACAATATTTTGAGGGTACAATTATTTTCCATATAATATTTATAATAATGATTTTTTTTCCAGAAAAAAATAATGCTTTACAAACAATAAGCTTTCATAGTTTCTACAAAGACTTTCATGAATACCCCACAGTGAAATAAAACTATTTTTACGGATTTACTCACGTATAATTAATTAATTTTTCAATTTACATTTTAAAATGAACCCGACGTTTCGAATGCTTTGCAGCAATCGTGTTAACGGTAAGACGAGATGGAGGGGTCTGTCAGCCAAGTCAGTCAAGTTAATTAATTAGTCATCTACCTCCAAAGATTTTTAAGTTTCCGGGCGTACAGTTCAGGACTCACCCAAAACGCACTAACAGTATCTTGAGGTCTTACAGTGCGTGTGTGTGTGTGTGTGTGTGTTGTCACAGATATGAGATTTTATATTTTTCAAGAGTGGGTCCCAGATGTTAGATAATCCCAACCATCTTCTCTATTAAAATTAAGATGGTTTTTAATTTAAATACCCTCGCGGTGATGGTGCGGGGCGGATGGCGGTGACGGCGCAGCGCAGTTGGCGGTGACGGCGCGGCGCGGCTGGCGGTGACGGCGCAGCGTGGTTAGCGGTGACGGTGCAGCACGGCTGGCGGTGACGGCACTGCGCGGTCGGCGATGACGGCGCAGCGCCGATGGTGCTGATGGTGCTGATGTTGCTGATGGTCGTGACGGCGGTCGTGGCGATGGCAACTATGGCAGCGGTACTGGTAAAGTGCGGTGCGAGCAACGCTTTGAGGTCTGCGCAATTTATCCACCATCGGATACGTCACAGTATAAAGGTGAATTCGTTTCGATTTACTTCCAATTTTTGCGGTAAATACTCGCTAGATAAAGAAAATTAAGCGATCAAATGTAGTGCATCAGAAACTGAACAACCTTTCAGACAATTAAAGTTGAGTCATGTAAACGAAAGTAAGTTCTTCTGAATTAATTCTTCGAATTGGAGATCTGATATAAGGATATAACGCAAAGGCTGATTGAAAAGGCTCATGCGCCTGAATCACGTCTGTCATTGTAAGGGCTGATGGAAAAGGCCTCGTACGCCTGAATCACGCCAGAAAAAAAAAAGGTCGGCATGGGCCTAGTATGCCCGGTCCTCATTCTCAGGTTGGCTGGTCGGTAAGGGCCTAGTACGCCCGGTCCACGCCTCGCGGTAGCTGTTGGCTGGTCGGTAAGGGCCTAGTACGCTCGGTCCACGCCTCGCGGTAGTTGTTGGTTGGTCTGTAAGGGCCTAGTACGCCCGGTCCACGCCTCGCGGTAGTTGTTGGCTGGTCTGTAAGGGCCTAGTGCGCCCGGTCCACGCCTCACATTAGCTGTTGGTTGGTCGAAAGGGCTCCATACGCCCGGCCTAGCCATAAGAGATTGTCAGTTGTAAAGGTCGGAAGGGTCGCCTGCACCCGGACCCAGTCGAAAATATAATGTCGATGGTCGAATTGACCTAATGCGTCCGGTCCATATCTTAGCGAAGTGTATTGTAGGTCTAAAAGTATAGCCCTCAGGTCGAGTTATCAAATTAACGTTATGTAACCACTCATCAAAAGCCAGCTATTTGTCAGGCATGGGCGAGCTAACAATAATATTTGACTGTAATGTTTCAGTTGATTCTGTACGAGACTAATAACCGCACGAGGACGTGCGACAGTCAGGGTTGGCCGTGACGGCGCACAAGACGATTTAGTTGATTTTTTTAACTGACAGATGACAGTTGACGGAAGACATAACACCGAGCGCTGGGGAGGCGGCCATAACTAGTTCGAGTGCGAGTGTGCGCGCACGCACCCACGTGTTCCGGTGGAATGTTAATCGAATCGGTGGTTCACGCAACTCTGATAATTGTATTCCTACTAAGTAATTTGTTATAATTGATTACCTACATTTAATACAAGAATTGTCATATTGTGTGTGTGGTTTAATTGCCTGAGACCTACGCCTCGGATCCTGTACCAGAATATTCCATCAAGAACGAGCAAGTCACTAATATGCCTCTCTATCTCCGACAGATATAACAATTATTATCTAAACTATTGTTTGTTTGTTTGTTTGCTTAAACTCTTTATTGTACACAATAACACAAGGTAAATTACAATATAAGGTAGAAAAAAATAATAAAAGTATACAAAGGCTGACTTATCTCTTCCAGTCAGCCCTTGAATAGCTATAAAAAACTTAAGGAATAGAAAAGAACATACCAAGAACATAAAGTAAAAGACATAATATCTGTGTACAAAAATTAAATCGATAATAAAAAAAATGGTAACTAATAAAAACTAAATAACACTAATAATAAAACTAATTAATTATATCTAATCATGCGTTCACTGTACGTGAAAATGAATTTAAAAATTTAACAAAATTGTAAACAAATATAAATTGGTGTTGATACTACCGTTCATACTCATGAACTGTAGAGGTTGTGCTTAAATGACTTTACCTAAACTGATGCCTATATTTCGAACAGTAGATGAAAAATGAATAGGAGTACCATCAAATAAGATGTCAGGCAGTTGTGTTTGCTGTTGTATAAATACAAAATACTTACTACCTACGATTATTATTACCTGTAATTTCAAAGGGTTTATTAAAATGCCAAAGTATTTTGTCCATTTCGAAATTGACTATAATTAATTGAACTATATTTCTACCTACAAATCGTCATTGTGATAGGTTAGATCATAAATGACGACTTCAACAATATAAGTATGTTGTACAACCATTGTTTTCAATATAATACACATCGTCTAATTCAATTATTTCACATCAATAACACTTATTATTCTTACACTATGATCCATAAAGACCAAGTAAAATAAAACGGCATATGAGACGTTTCACATTTGTCTTCGAATAAAAAAAAAACACAAAGACACTAGCATCATGTTAGTGTCTTCAGATACATATTTATATTCTGATTTAAAAAAATATATATATTTAAAAGAAAAATTATATATAATATAATATATTTTTTCCTTTTATTATTTAGGAAAAAATATATCATATCATATCATATCTGATATCGTTTCTGTTCAAAAGGACAAAACGTCTATCTTTTTTTTCTTTTTTTTCTACAGGAAGGCACAAAAGGATCCGTAGAACCTGATAACAAAATGTTGATGACAACACACACATACACAACACGCTTGAATGAAATGATAAAGTTAATTTCTCAAACTTGTAAGTCTTTTGAATAAATATATTTTAAAAAATTAGTTCACTTTTTTTAATAATTACGTTTATTAAGGCTCATAGGCAGATTTAATTTAATTAATACATTGCAAATAGTATCTCATATATTTAGCATAGACTAGATATACCCTTAGTAGGAACATCCTTAAATAGCCTGTAATCATTTTTGTTTGAATTATTGTTTTAATTTTGATAATTATATTTTGATTTAAATTATTTTTTTTCACTTAAGTAGTAATTAATAAAACTTTGAGAAAATGGTATATATTGTTTTAAACTTCCACGATTTTTATTCATGTTTTCATATTGTTGCGTACTATTTTAATCTAAGTATTTACCTCGACTCTCGACGTTTCGACCCTAATGTTTCGACCCTAACGGCCGTGGTCTCGAGTCTACTTCGATTAAAATAGTATGCTATTAAATCTCGTTTAAAGTATAAAAACATGGTATATATTATCTACTTACTAACTCTACATTAACAATCACTATTTTTTCAGAATTTCGTTGGAGGTTATTTAGATTGTTTAATTATTAATATGGTTTATTTTTGCATGTAAAGTCGCGATACCAAGCTAAAATTATTTATATTTCAAACAAAAACAGACAATGATTCTAAATACACTTGAAACAAAATCAAAAAAGGCTAATAATTGAGACAAAGAAATTGTATATTTTTTCTTGGTTCCACTTATTTCTAAAGAATAACTATTCTTATTTATTTGTAATAGCATGACAATAAAGGACCGTCGGAATAAAAATAAAGCTCCCAATATTAATAATAATATAACTACTTGGTTTCTTGGAGAATCATTTGATATAAATTGCTTGTAGAATGCTTTTATTATTATTAAGGTGTACTTTGATTGTATAATTTTAACAATGCAAGGACTAACGTATAAAGGATTCCCTGTGTCTTTTTATTTTTAATATGTTAAATTAGTATATGCATTTAGCTCATAACTTTACTACATTAATATCGTTCAGCATGTCACTCTTCTAATATGCACTCTTCTATTATTCAAGATATATTTGTTATATATATTATGTATGTGATAATTAGTATCTTATTAATAATGTCTAAAAACAATAATCATTTCCTTAGTCTATCTTACTCTCTACTGTATTACTACTCTACTCTGTTACTACTCTATTATTATTCTCGACTCTATTATTACTAGACTGTATTACTACTCTACTCTACTAACGTCTACGTTACACAGTTTTTATTTATTTCATCTGGTAATTTATTTTATGGAATATATAAACAACATGATGTCTTGATAAAATCTAGAATTTTAATAAAATTGTAAGCATATAAAATAACAACAGGAGATTCATGTTTTACAATTTTCGATACTGCGGTTGAAAGATAGGATGAATAAATGGACATTTTAATTATGTTTTGCCAATTTGACGAACACAATTGCTTTGTAAATAAAATGGTTTGGTTAGACTTTTATTTAAATATTTTATTTTATAAACAATCTTTAGATTATTTAATAAATATGTGTAAATATTTTTTTTCATATATTTTGAAAATGTGCAAGACGCTCATTATTGATAAGGTTTTGATCTCGTTTTTCGTTATTAAATTCTAAACTATATTATTTTTACCAAACAGGATTTGAGGGGTATAAATATAATTCAAATTATAAGATATCGATCGATAAACTTGTACTGCTAGAGATATAAAATAATTATATATTTTTTATGCATACAGTGATCATTGAACAGTGAATGACCACCGTCCCGATAAAGACGATCACATATAGAATGCTTAAATCACCGAGACGGACAGCGATACGGTAGCTCAGTTGGTAGAGCGACGGGACGGTTTCCCAGTAGTCGCGGGTTCGTAATCCCTGCCCGTATCCGTTTATTTTTCAGTCTATACTTGTATAAATTTAGCTTTATTTATGTTATAGATTTACATCCAATTTTTATTTAACGTAAAAATTGTATTTGTGATTTTTTTTTTAAATATTTGGTTCGATATTGTATTTTAAACTCTCCAGAAAAAATACTGTTATTACGTCTAAAACTAGCGTTACTATTAAAGTTTTGTCATGTGACAAATATATAGATTACACAGAAGATCATAGTATATAAAGTCATTGTGGCCTCCATTATTCGTCAGTCTTTTTTTATTTCTCGATTAACGCTGCCATCCTGTAGACAAAAAACAATGAAAACATGAAATATGATTGTTTTCTCAGCACGGACAAGTAAAAAACAATGTAATCGTAATCTAATCACTTCGGGGTAGATCTGTATTCATCTTCAAAACTGCTACAACTTTGACATGGAAAAAAATAAAGTCATTAGCGGGTAACAAGTCTACTCACAAAAACCCATTAACCTTTCTACAAGAGAATATCATGGTGAGTGAATGTGTCCTTGCATTTATCCTCAAAATTGTTTCTTAATAAGTCTTATATTGTTATTTTTTACAGTGTAACAGTATTAAATAATGTATTATTTTCAATATTGTATATATATTATATTTTATGTATATTATATATATTTAACTAAATATTATTTGTTATGTCATTTACGAGTAATAGTATTGGAAAACTAAAACTGTACCTACTCTATAATAATTAGTACTAAGAATAGTAAATAAATAAATGTACTTAAATAAAGTAAGTTTAGGCTAGATGTTTTATAACAAAATGTTTCTAATATATTTTATGGCATCCAAGTCTAAAGAGATGCTCTTTACACGTAGAAAAGAGGAAAAAGGAGTGGATGTAAACTAATTGTTAAGGTTACCCCCACTCCATTCTCCCAGAGCGCTGCTGATTGTGACGGCGATACTTGCGGAAAATAAAGGGACAGAACAGCGAAACAGCAACTTTGCACTCTAATTCTGCACATGCTGCTTTATTATATATATATATATCATAACTACCAAGTTCTAGAATTTCTATTAGCATTCTTAGTCTAATATTGAGGGTTAATATAAATTTAATTACCTTCAATGTTTAGGGTTCCTTCTAAGTTTGTGAAGGGCATCGAGGAACTTGTAGTGCAACATTTCAACGACTTTTTAAAAATCTTGATAAACAACACAATAAAGACAAAATAAGATTTTGCTCCCTCTTTTACTTATAACCCTGTATTTTGTAAGAAGTGCTTAAAAGGCCCGGACGCCATACCACCGCTCAGAGTTAATGTCAGTTCAGAGGCAACATATAAATTTTGTATGAGAAAAATTATTTATTGTATTATAATAATACTAGTATTGTATCGGTATTATTACTAGAATTGTATTGGTATTATAATAATACCAATTTTGTTAAATTTGGTATTATTATATTATTTTTCAACAAGTTTATTATATTTTTTACAATAGCTACATTCGAACATACCAAGAGTACATAACCTGACAGATTAATTGACCCTGAAAGATCAATTCTGACCAAGTTTTTGTTACCAAACTAGCTAAATATTTTCTTTCTAAGAATTCTCTTTTTAATATTTTCAAATAACTTTAATGCCATTTTGTCGATAAGTGCTAACATCATGATTTCTTCACATAAATTGTAGTTATTAATTATTTATATTAGTTCAAAAAGTATTGCAATTTATTTTTTAGGAACATATAGTCCTAAAGATGAATAAATCCAAAAGGCTATTTTAGAGAAGACATTTTACATTTGAAGCAATTTACAAATATAAACTAGTTCCTCGCTAACATTGAATATTCTACTTCAGAAAGCTGATTCACCGGTCAAGTAATTCCTTTTTCCGATGCATCTTCTTTCACATATATATTTACTCTAAACGCAAGCTCGTGTAAACTTCTGATATGTGCAATTTGACTTTGACTGCTTCAATTTACATTTCTGAGAATGTGCTTATTTCATTGGCCTTCTCGTTTTCCTGCCTTCAATTCTACTCACGCTACAAATAAATTTTCCATTTACAACAGGGCTTTATCCAGATCAGAAAAATATGACGGAGAAATTTAATTTACATTTACAACATTAGAAAAATGGACAGAAAATAAATTTGAACGATACTTAGTATTTAAATCCAAAATAATAATTTAGATGATTTGTGTATAAAACAGCGTTTATCTTTGGTCTGACTCTAATAAAGACTTAAAATAAATAATATATTCCCCGTAGGCAATCATAAAAATTTATAATGACCAATTATATGAAAACAATTTTTGATTCTTCCATAAATGAATTATTTGTATATGTATTAATTTATAACTAAGAATTATAACTTCTAATATTAGTATAGGAAATATTATTATAAAAAAATATCTGCTTTTTAAAATTGACATTCAGTATGAGAATGAGTAATCAATATTTACTTTATATTGTTTTAGTTCTTAATACTTTTATACTTTCTTGAGAATCATACTAGATGAGAACAATTATAAGGTTATACGACAGTACCTTTTAATTTAATTATATTTCATTTTCTTTTATTAAATGAGAATAACTAATAACTAACTTAAATATAAATCAAAATACATTACACTTACTATTTTTTTAAGCATCTCGATATATATAAATGGTAAAATAGCATAACATATCATAGCTTAGCTTAGCTTAGCATAGCTTCATTGCTTACTGTCAATAGATATAATTATATTATTATTATAAACATCTAATTAAAGTCGTCAAATCAGAATACTATCTAGATTTAAAACAATGCATACGAATATTATATTTTCAAACGAATTAAGTAATTTAGATAATGAGTTAGTAATTCTGACATTTAGTATCTAATTACCTCTACAAATGAAATAATAATTTAATTAACCTAATGCGGTAAATATTGCTAGTACTTACCTCGCATTACCAGCCTGTTAAGTATGGAAATTGAATTTATTAGGCAAATAACGAAAAGTTTAAATAGCTTTTACTGTAATAATTTCACGTTTCAAATTAAACAGGCTTCTAAAATGAAAAGTCGGTTTAAATTGCAATTACTTTATCATACTAAGTAGATAGTTAAAAGTCTAATAATGAATGAGATGTCAAGATGTATGTATGTCATGTATAAATGAAATAGCAGTAATATTTTGTTATTGGTAAATATTAAAAATTTCCAATAAGTATATTTTCGACTTCTTTAAATTGTTATAGACTTTGTGACAGATTATCAGTCACTAGCAGCCTAATAATAACTAATATGATTCATATGCAAAATGTTTTACGTGTAAGTTATCAAGAAGTAAATATGCCGAATTATTGTAAAAAAAGTTTTAGAACACCGGCACAAGTGTATACAATATACGATTTTCCAAAAATGAATGAATGGTCCTTTCAGAAATATTCCACACAGAGTTATAAAGCTCGATCATTCCTGGCGTGATTGAGAACAAAACTTTCAGACTTCATCACAATTGAAAACTGGCCGCCATCTACTTCCGGTTGACATCCATCTCTGTACAGATTTTTTTTTAACAATTTTGCCAATAAACATATATCTATTTGTTAAGAAACTCAAAGAAAGTTATTTATACACTGTTTCTCTCCATTTGTTCAAAATTATGGTTAAGCCGAATAACATCTGCGTATACAATATTATAAAATAATTTAAAAACTTCAAACAAGATGCCTTCAAGTAAGATTAAATTAATTGTGTCTATGAAACTTCAACTAGCTCTATGTAAACTAGTTCAGCTTGTAACTATTTATAGAGAATAAGATAGGGACAATGATATTTACATCAGTTTTGTATTAGTTCATAACAATTGTATGTCTATGGCTATCATACAAACATAATATCACTTTGAAAGTGAATGCCAAGAACCAGCTGTTTGCTAAGAACTTAATAAACAAAGACAATGTCTTATTGACTACAATATGTCCGACAACTTTATTCAAAATAAGTTCTTGTAAGCTTTTCTATAAAAATAAAGTGACGAGACAAATATATAATTACTTAATCAACATAATTGTTAATTTATTACTAACTTATTAATATGATTAAGCTTATGGAGTGACGAAAAGATTTTTTATTTTAAAAGAAGAGAGGCGGACTCAAAACAAAAATCGTTTGTAAGACTAAATATAAAACCTTTAATCATTTGTATCCGTAAATATCTTAATTAGAATTTAAGGAGAAAAATAATATGGTGCTTTCTGATTAGTGTTAAATGTTGTCATTTATTGTGAGTATTCTTAATACGTTGTGTGTTTTCACGGATTGCTTAATTAATTAAAATTTTAATTTATGTATATATTTAATTTAGTCTTTCGTACTTAAATTAATTTGGCGTTGTATGATTTTCATCAGTTTAGAAACAGTTAAGATGAAAACATCTTTTTGTTGTTTTATTTCATGTTTTTTAACATGTTTTTGTGTTTAATGAAAGGTGACAGTTACAGTTACATAATATGAATACCTACTGTATAATATAAATATATAATTAAATTCCTAACATTATGTTTGTCTGGAAGAAATTTTCTTTTAGCGATAAGACCGCCCTTTGCATTTCCTATATTTTTTTTTTGTTATTTGAATTTGTAACTTTAATATGTTTTTTGTTTATGTGGTTATAATAAATAATGTAAAGAAATAAGTAAGTATTAGGAATAAATTTAAAAGTTAACACATTTAGGTTAGCAGGTAATCTTATTTTATTTTGACCAATTAATTTGTATTATAACATTATAATAAACTTTGAAAAATGGTTTTGATCACTTGAGAATTAATGAATTAAAATAATTATCAAATAGTTTATAATAAAAGAATGGACAATAGCTTCTATCTAAATCTAGAGATTAGTTACATTCTCTGATACTCCTACTGAGTGAAGTCGCAAGTGTACGTGAGTGTACGGGAAGATAGCGTGCCTTACAATTCCTGAAACTTTCTGAAGGAAAGGTAGCCGGGTGGTTGTGATTGTCTACAGCGCTGACGTTGGATGGAGGTAAGACGTGCCCGTTCTGCCTTAAAGATATAGCGGTTCAACCTTCATAACTATATATGCGCTTGTTAAGTTGACAAGATATATACATAATAAATCGCAAGTAATAACAATGAGGATAATATATAATTTTTTTTTAAAAGTTAAATCTCTCAAAATTTAGAAAAATGTTAGTAAAAAAAATATTCAATAGTAAACGTCGTAACAGATGATTTTGATTGTTACATACTAAGAGTGCATCGTTCTAATGGTTGGAGATACTGCATAACATCTTGTACCCAATTATTTAAGAGTAATTTATAGAAAATTTATTCTATGGCAATTACTTGGAGCCTTTTCAAGGAAACTCGACATAACACATTGTTCTATATTTACAGTATCATCAGATATTTGTGTATGATCTGTTTGTTATTTGTTTAAACTATTCAAATTTTCACCTACAATAGATTTAAATTAAAAATATAATACTTCCAGTTTTTGTGGACGTTTCATTATTTTATAAAGCCGTCTAGACATTATATTATGCTATTATAATATGTAAGGAGAATAAATTAAAACTTAATACTTACTAAACCTTACAAGAGATACGCATTTTTACTCAACAATTATGTTATCATAATATTTTGAGGTAAATTTTCCTCCTCAGTATTTGTTGCGCAAAAAAGTATTCCTTTAATTGGAAGCCATTTCTTTCTTTTTCGTGAAACTTTTCATCCGAGGACATCCGAGGATATTTTTCGTTCTATCGTAGTCATTTGAGTTATTTCATTAATCAATTTAAGGAATTATTATTTAATCGTATTATTTTATCTTTAAGAAATATTGAAATTATTGTCTTACATAATTACCTCTAAGGAAAAGTAACAAAGAAGATATTGAAATAGGGCGTAAATCTTTAGCGGCAAGTAGTATGTAGTTACCGACAGATTCGCTCGATATACGAAGACTGTCTAATATTTTAACATTTGGTAGTAATTGCAAATCTTATTAACAGATCACGACTATCGACACTAAAGTAATTCCTTATATTATATTAATGTACTTTACAATCTTATAACAAATATACATATTAACTTGAAATGTATATATTATTATTATTTTCACTTCGTATTTGTACTTTACTTTCTGACAATGTTTAATTAATATGACTTGTTCGTGTGAGCAGAAGAGCATTCTTTAATATAATTAATTAGTTGAGTCAGACGAGTACAGATTAAAACTAATTAATATGCGAATTTATCAAAATGGAATAGAATTTTCCAGAGGGCTTACCACTATGATTTACCGTGAAGCATAATCTCCCTACAATTTTGACTCGTTATGTTTTAAGATATATTTTATTAAAAAATAAGAATTACATTTAGTTCAATTACAAAGTCATATTTATTTAATAGTTATATTCTTAGTCTTATTAAATATAGTCTAAATATGGTTTCTTTTTCTTAGTAGGTCAAAAAAGAATCTTTAAATTAAAAAAAAATAAGTTATAAAACTTTCAAAAAACGCAAGATGCTTCCTCGTGTTTATAGTTTCTTCAAAAAAAATCTCTTTAAAAACTGCTGCTTGGTCAGGAATTTTCCAGATTTCAAAAAAAAATAACCGTTATGATTTAAATTGTTTTATTATGATTTGGTGATTTGTTTTTCTTTATACTGTTTGCAAAAGTAAAGAAGGAGGAAAGCTAAATTTTACTAGCTGCTGTTGTGTTGTGTGGTGAAGTTTGAAAATTTTGGCTAAATATTTCGGGCTCTAAATAAAAGTAATGCATAGAATAAAATAATTTTATATTTACATCAAGTGATAAAAATATTCTCAAATTTTCAAATACAATAATTTAGTATCGATAATTATTATAACATTAAGGTTAAATGACTGTTTCACTAAAATCAAGTAAATCATCGTATGTTAAGAGCAAACAAGCGAACTGATCTCCTGTGTAAAGGATCACAATCTCTTGTGTATTTATTTATTTATTATTCTTTATTGTTCCAAAAAAACTGTTACAATTGGCAGAGTTAATGCTAAATAGCATTCTCTAATAGTCAACCTTGGAAATGTACAGAGACTTAAAGAAGCTACAATAAAACAAAAAAAAATACAGAAAATAATATGGAATTGAAGAAATGGATAAACACATATACATATATATACACATACACACACACATATACAATAAGATACCATTTTATCATTATCTTATGAAAAAAAAAGAGGGGTGTTATAAGTTTGATTTGTTGATCTGTGTATCTGTGTATCTGTGTGTCTGTCTGTGGCAATGTAGCATCCAAACGCGGGACGAAGGTGATTGCGGTTTTTTTTATCGTAAGCCTGGTTCTTTAAGATGGTTATAACCCTCCTTTGACTTAGTTTTTATTTGAAAACACAAAAGCAATTTAACCCAATTTAATTAACCTTAATATTCGAAAGTCGTTAACTTAAAACTAAATTACAAAACCTATTCTACCTTGAATATATAATATTCGTAATATTGTTTGCAAATACACGTTTAGATTATTCCCTCTTATCTTGTTTTGAAACTAAAGTCTCAGGCGAATAATAAATGATTTTCTTGTGGACCCTAACAGTACAAAACCCTAGGGCAGTAGATTAACCATATCTTTAAGACTCCCTAAAATTATCTTTTGTTTTAAATATACATAGTAAAGTTATGGAGGATTAACTTCATCTTATATGATTTTAACTTTTGGAGACATCGGGGTGACTAAGACTATTTAATTAAAAATAAAATAACTAAAGTAAAAAACGTATAAAGTAATACCGCCATTAACATGACCAAGTGTTTTATTCACGTGTTATTTATACATAGCCGTGTACTTTTTAATGACATATTAAAACATATAAACTTTAGTATTTCTAATATAACTAATAAGAAATATTAGTTACATTATTTCTAATGAAACTAATAAGAAATATTAATTAAAAGATCTGAACCTTTTTTTTAGAAAGTTTGTTAAACATACTTTGTTGAAAACTGCAAGAATTTCGATATTTCCCATAAACAATTAAAAATCAGTTCCTGGTCCTAAAGAATCGTGGATGTGTACAACGTGCATGTGTGTTCTCTGGTGCTACAAGAGATTATGGTGGCAGTAATCACTCGCCATATTGACCGTGTACTCGTTTCTTCGCCAATAATTAACAATATATATATAAAAAACATTAAATCTGTGTGTCAGCTCCAGTTTTGCCGTCACCTGATTTTTTTCCCCCTAACAGTAATCTCGAAATACCCTAAAAAACCCCTCAACTACAAACTTAACAAACAAAATATCTGGATTCTTTACTATCATATAAATTTTACATATTAACTTTAACTTATAACATTCCTCTCAAAAATAACTTGAAGAATTAGAATTTTAATTTAATGTTGACAGTCAAATGTCAATAAACAAAATACGGACCAGCAGTTACAACGTTGTTTGAAATTTATAACGATAATACGGTTGAGTAAACTCCAAAAATATAGGATTACTTTAAAGAATTGTGTAATTAGCTGGGTTTTGTCTCTGTGTTTTTTATTGCATGTCACATAGCTAATTCCTCTTGAAAATATTTGGTCATAGATTCCTATGAATTTTTTATTCTTGTCATCAATACATCAAATAGTCAAAGTGACGAGGAAATGCTCCAACTATAGCTATCATAAAATGATAATTTACCTTTCAAAGTAAATGGGAAGGGACTAGCGGCTTGTTAAGACTTTCATAAACCAAAAAAATATATCGTACAACTACAATATTCACCTAATATATTTCAACTATCTTTATTGTTAAGGAAAAAATACGATTATAAACTTAATTTATATTGTAGTGAAATATTTTTATATATTTTTTTTCAGGTAGTTTTTAAATCACCAGATGAGCTACGTACGTGATTCTTCTGTAAAATAGTAATTTCAAAGTAGTTTTTATCTCGCACGTTGCAATATAATTTTATTGAACACTAGCTGTGCCTGCGACTTTGTACGCGTAGACTTCGATTGCGATAAAACATCCTCTGTACGCTTACCTACCTTGTACCGTACCCTTTGTACGTATTAATGTATAACCTTAAAAGTTTCATTAAACTCCGTCAAGTAGTTTTTGCGTGTAGAAGTATTTCTAGTTTACATAATCTCTTCTTATAATTTTTTTTTAATATTCTCCTATATAGCGATGATTTACAGTTTTATTGTACGTATGTAGATACATTTCTTAAATACTTAAAATACATATATCTTTTGATAGAGTAAAGACATTGCAGTGAAAGTGAAAAAGTATATGTTATTCAGAGAGACTCAATTTCAAAATGCTAGAAATTGATTTTGTTAAATACCCGTTCACATCCGGGCTATATATTTTTTTTTATATTATAAATGTATAGAGACTACTCCTTTACAGATTTATTATATGTATAGAAAAAGATTTGCATGGTACCTCTTACGTGATTGACATAATTTGACATAACTTTTTTATTTCTTAACCGATTTAAATAAAACAAAGACTAAATTTTAAGTGAAGACCGACAGTATATTCCTGAAAACGGCATTCAAATTGGTCAAGTCGTTTCTTATATAAGCGTGCACAAACATACAGACAAACAGACACAAAAAACATTGTTTTGAGTTCTCTTGCTTATATAAATTATGTTTTTTTTTAATATATTCCTTGTACAGAAATCGATCACTGACAATTTTATTATATGTATAGATTTTATACAAAATGTATATAAAGTTGAAGTTATTGTTATGGTCTTATAATCTGCTACTTTGTTACAAGGGTTATATGAACAACATAAAACTCAAGAACGTTTATTAAATTAAATAAGTTTTAAGTACTTCTATATAGTTAACACATTATCTAAATCACGAGTGGGGTGTATTAATATAACATTGTAATGTTAAATTAGAACATAGTTGTGATAGTTTTTAGTTGTTTACGATTATATAGAATAGATGGAATATTATGTTCAGACCCACGGAGTATGTTCAAAATAGTTATTATTTATCTTAGAATTTAATTTCAAGAAAATTGGTTATTTAATGGTTAAAGCTTTACTTTTATTTAATATTTATGTACACACAGAATACATATCAGATAAACTTATTCAAACAAACAATAGTACAAAGGCACTGCTTATTTCAAAATGAAATTTCTTCCAGCAGACCTGTGAAAGGAGAGTACAACAATGAATAACACTAAGTGTGCGCACCATATGACAATAAAAAAAATAAATAAAACTAATAAAAAAAAAATAATAATAACAAAACACAAAAATAAGTTTTAAAGTGAGCAAAAGCAATTACAAATGATTACAAAAATTCTATCTAAAAAAAAAATAATAATAATTAATAAATAATAACATAAAAATATAAGCATACAAACTCGAAATATAAATCTACGTGGACAGATAATGTTCAATCACTCGTTTTTTAAAGATAGATACAGTTTTAGATGATCTTATAGCGTATGGAATTGTGTTCCACAACCTCACTGCTTGAACCGTGAAAGAATGAGTAAATTTTACTTTTATTTATGGGGAATTTAAGATTTGTACGAAGGTGCGGCCTACAAGGAGATTCAGAATCATGAGCAAAAGAGAAGCGTTGGCGCAAATACTCTGGGAAGGTTGGATTGTAGAGAATATTGTAAAGAAGACATAAAATGCGAGTATTTCTGCGAAAGCGAATTGGTAGCCATTTGAGCTGTTTTCGAAAATTAGAAACATGGTCAAACTTTTTTAATCCAAAAATAAAACGGATACAGAAATTTTGTAGACGTTCAAGTTTATTGAGAAGTTCCTCCGTGGCATCCAAGTAACAGGTATCTGCGTAGTCGATAATGGGTTGAATGAGAGTTTGAGTAAGAGATATCTTAGTTTTTAAAGGCAAAAAGTTTTGTAGACACTTCAGCGAATGAAATGCATAATGCACCTTGCGGCTTACCTCATTAACTTGGGAATCCCAAGACAATGAAGAGTTCATAATGATTCCTAAGTTTTTGACAGAATTCGAGTATTTAATCAGAGTATCATTAAGAAATAAAGGAGCAAGAAAAGGTAACGAGTTCAATTGATGTCGCGTTTACATTTTTTTTTTTAAAACAACTTCCTCACAAACAATAATTACTTACACAAATTGGTACACAAAGAATCCCTTCATTTGGGAATCGTCTTTAATACTTCCGAGTCAGCAGTCGGGTTCACTAACCGTCAACAGGCCGGTTTAATGAATCAGATTTATCGTGATTAAGACTACTGCGTCTTTTTTCTCACGACTAAAGAAAAGGGAAAACCATGTTATCCTTGAAAAAAGAGAATCTTTTGAAAATGTAATTTTATCAGATCAAGATCAAAAATATCTTTTTTTTCAAGTTTCAAGTTTTTAGAAATTTACTAATTTTATTTATTTAATTTTCCAACCAGACAGTTAATGATTAATTGTTAAAATGATTTCTAAAGTTAAATTGAAACTGTAAATTTTTATTTTAAATCGTAAAAAAAATGTTTAATTTCAATGTGTGGTATTCTTGAAAATTTTAGAAAACACTAGTTTAATCATGTTATTATTTTTTTACTCTTACTTTTAAAATTTAATGAGAAATCGAATTAATAAATAACAACTATCCAAGTAAGGTCTCAACACCTATTTAAACCTGTTATGAATAAACGCTTCAATGTTTAACCTCTTACTAAAACTCTCTTTAAAAGGATTTAAGCTCTCGTGTCATCTGCTATATTTACTTAAAACAATTTTACGTTACAAAGACTCAAAATATCACATTTTATAAACTCAATAAAGATCATAAAATTGTTTTTGATTACACAAGGAGGGGAAAGTCTCAGTACGTTTTTTTCATCTTACTTTATGGTAATTTGACGTGCGGAAATATTTCTAGAGTCAAAAAAGTTAAGTGCCATATTATCACGTTATACGAGTAAGATGAATGAGATAATCTGGTACAGAAAGTAAAAGAAACCTTTGTTATAAAAGAAATGCGTTTAGTATCTAACTTTAAACAATAAAAGTAATTAAAAGGCTTTTTATAATAAAAAAATATTAATAAATAAATAAAAGTATATATTTTTTTGTCCAATTTGAGCAACTTCATCATTTTGATGATAATATTTTTTTTAAGTTATGCCTTTCTATAAATGAGATACGTTTTACGGTATTGGTTTCTAAGACACTTTAAAAAAATATTATGAATCAAACGCATAAATAAATAAATAAAACAGAGTGTTATAAGAAGTTCTTTCTTACAAGTTATTATTTCTTCTACTACTTCAAAATATTTGTACTTAACCATGAACTAGGACATCATAAACATAACAAGATTAACGATGTCAGGATGTCAGAGATAGCTTAGAATAGAGAGGGAGACGTATGAATAGAGTGACGTCACACAATGAGGTTAAGATAATGGAACAGTCTATAAATCAACAAAGAAATTATTTTCCTTAAATATGTACTGGATATTCTTTAATACCTTTAAAACATAATGTTGAGTACAAATGTGTTTATTTGATGCTTATTGATATTACAATTAATTTTTAGGCAAGCAAGTCTGGCAATAGTACCGTTAATAGAAAAAGCTTATTCTTATTAGAACTCTCTTACCGCAAAGAATCGCCAACGACAGTCCTTCTATTCTTTAAAGCACTTTATGACACTGTTCACAAACACACTAAACTGTTTACCATTTAAACACTTAATTATCACTGTTACACAACTTAGTTTCTCGATCTCACACTCAGCGGTTTATTATAACTGTTACACTTTTATCACAATAATACCACCCCACAACTTGTACTCTCAATTTCACACAATGCCTTCTCTTAACCGAGCTGCGATTTATATACTTCTTATTCTTAGTCAAATCAGTATCCAATATTACATTTATTTTATCAATTAAACTTCTATACAGAGATTCAATTGTTTTAGTCAAATCAACAACTTATATCTTTATTTTTAACAGATTAACAGATCGGCCATCCTAAACATAACGAGTCCGCTCGTTATCAAAAACCATTTACTTACAATATTAATTCTGAAGTAATTTGTAAATCTAATTATTATAATTGTAAAGTCACAAAATCTAATCTAAAGTCTATATATACATTAATATTTATACATTTTTCGGCCATCATATATAAATAATTGGTCCTCCAATTTAGACAATGTTTTGAAATTTATAGACTTAACAATTTTAACTATAATAATCAATTGGTATAAGTTGTCTGATTACGTGTTCAATCTGGCTCTGCAGCCTCTTCCAAAAAAAAAAATCTACTGGACACAAAAATTTTGCCTCATAAATCATAATCATAGTCATAGTCATAGTCAGTTCAATATCCTCAATGTACCAAATACTACTCAGAAGTTGGCTTATCGGCCTCATGTGAGTATTTGATCTTCTCAAACGCTACTCAAAAATTGGCTTATCGGCCTCATGTGAGCGCTTGATGTCCCTATACCTCAAATGCTACACTCATCATTTGGCGTATCGGCCTCATGTGAGCATTTGATGTCACTAGTCATAGTCAGTTCAATATCCGCAATGTACCAAATACTACTCAGAAGTTGGCTTATCGGCCTCATGTGAGTATTTGATCTTCTCAAACGCTACTCAAAAATTGGCTTATCGGCCTCATGTGAGCGCTTGATGTCCCTATACCTCAAATGCTACACTCATCATTTGGCTTATCGGCCTCATGTGAGCATTTGATGTCACTAGTCATAGTCAGTTCAATATCCTCAATGTACCAAATACTACTCGGAAGTTGGCTTATCGGCCTCATGTGCGTGATCAGACAACAAAACCCTCATCCACATAAAATACTTTTTAGAAAACAATTCAAAGTAATTACTTTTATCATCTTAGTATATTCTACATATTAAATATATTGAATTAATAAATAAATAAGCACATGTAATAGCTAAGTTACCACTTTTCCTTTTGGAGGAGAAGACTCGGCAAAAACAACCCGTGATCACAGATGAATGCAGTTCCAATTGTATTTTCTTCATTGCACGTTATACTATTTTTCTTGATGCCGCGGAACAATCCAACTTCAGAAATATTAGAACTCTCTTACCGCAAAGAATCGCCAACGACAGTCCTTCTATTCTTTAAAGCACTTTATGACACTGTTCACAAACACACTAAACTGTTTACCATTTAAACACTTAATTATCACTGTTACACAACTTAGTTTCTCGATCTCACACTCAGCGGTTTATTATAACTGTTACACTTTTATCACAATAATACCACCCCACAACTTGTACTCTCAATTTTACACAATGCCTTCTCTTAACCGAGCTGCGATTTATATACTTCTTATTCTTAGTCAAATCAGTATCCAATATTACATTTATTTTATCAATTAAACTTCTATACAGAGATTCAATTGTTTTAGTCAAATCAACAACTTATATCTTTATTTTTAGTCAAAACCAAACTACTACATGTATAAAAGCTAACATTCTTATTTTTGAAATGATCTTATGTGGTTTATTTTAATAATTATGAGAATAAAAATTCCAAAAAAAAGTTGGTGGAATGTTTATTTTTTTTAATTGTAATAAATGCTCAGTTTTCTGTTAATAAAAGCTTTGAAAGTTTGAAACTAAACTTTCAATGAAACATCCCTTTATGTTTCTAGTAGCCACAAGTTCTTTTCGAAAACAAAAAACGATCAGTAGAATAAAATATATATAAATTTCAATATTCAGGTTAATTTGCATTGTGAAATACCATCTATTTATCTTATAATATTCTAATAGTTTTTACTGTATCTATGTTGTAGGTAATTTAT
The DNA here is from genome assembly GCA_959347405.1 of Napeogenes sylphis. Taxonomy (NCBI): domain Eukaryota; kingdom Metazoa; phylum Arthropoda; class Insecta; order Lepidoptera; family Nymphalidae; genus Napeogenes; species Napeogenes sylphis. The sequence goes on along the minus strand of OY365788.1, from coordinate 17,947,910 downwards.
TTTTTAATATGTTATTGTCTGCCTCTGTTTTTTTAAAAAATCATGTCGACTATTTATCAGTAAATAAATAAAAATAGACGTTCGACATCCAACGTAAGTAAATTATTAGCAACACGCATTTTAGTTCAATTTGTTATATTTCGTATCCTAACAATAACAGATATATTTTACGAAATAAATTATAACGCATGTTGTCAATGTAATTGTACCCTTGTCCCGATAGCTGTTATTATTAATATTTTGTTTTATTTAATCTTTTTATATCACAAAATCGTATTATAAGAGACTATACAGAACGCTGTCATAGTAATGATATTTATTGATGACACAATTGAATTGGACTTTATTATGTTGAACACGATATTTTATGTGACAACCTATTTATTTTCATAGGATCGCTATTTTGGATAAATAACTTGTCATTAATTATTGAAGTTCCTATTATTATTATTATTTAAAAGCGCGACTGTGCAGGACTATGGGAACCCAGTATCACTGCGACCTAAAAGATCTATTGTGATCGCCACTGCCTACAGTTCACTATAAAAGTCTGCCACACTGAGGTATTGCAGAATTTCCTTTGCAGTTACGTGTCGGACATCCACCGGGTCCAGGATGTGTTTCCCCAGGGTATCACTGCGTTTACGCATCAGCGGACCGCACTCGCATAGAAGATGGATCGGGGTTTCATCCGCCTCGTGGCAGTACCTGCACACTTTTTCATCCGCTAATTTGAGGGTCGCTAGGTGCTTATTCAGACAGCAGTGCCCTGTTGAAGTTCCTATAATCTTGTGTTCAATTAATTATGTCGGCAAACCCAACAAAAATATTATGTCTTCAAAGTTTTAGTATTATTTCATTTAAATGAAAATTACATAATGTATAGTATATAAAATTAAACAGTTTATAAAATGAGAAAGTAAAATGAAAATATGGTTGACGTTGAGGCACAGGTCAATATATTTGAATAGTGCGCTTTATGGGATTTTATTAAGTTTTAAGAATTGAGATCTGCAGGATTATTGTTTTTTTTTTTAATATTTATTTGACGTTTTATTTTTAGTACTTCAATATTTGATTCAATAAAAACTTCAACTATTTATGCATAAATATATTTTACAATGAATAAAAGCGAATCTTCTATTAAATTTTAATTTAACACATTTCTTCGTTTAAAATGTTTTAAAAATACAAATAAACGCTATATAATAAGTATATTTAGTCAATACTTATGTGAAGAAATCTTAGATGGCAATAAGAAGTAAGGCTTGATTTTTAAGATAGGTTAAATAAAGAGCAAAAAAATACTTAATCTTTTGAATGTATTAGGTATATGTGCCACACTATTATATTATGTAGTAATATCTATAGCGGCCAATCTATTCGTGATTTCTTTTATAACTTTAAATATAAAATCATCTATTTTGATGGAATACCTACATTTTATTTCCTGAGTATTCTTTGGATAAATTGGTTATGAGCTGTACTTGTATCATAAAACGGTTAAAAAAAAACGTAAATAGAACCTTTAGTAAAGGTCAAGGTACATCTGGAACTAAGCTAACACAATTTATCTCATGTAGGTTTTGCATCTTTCCCTATTTTGGTTCATAACGGAAACTAAATGGTTACGCTGATTAGCTTATCTCTTCGTTCGCCGCACGCTTGTGCATCTTTGGGATAGATCTAAATTAAGTTCCCTACTTAACTAATACAACTATGTCCTTAGTCTTCCTTAAATTAACCTTGCCTCTCATTGTTACTTCTATTTAAGATTTACAATCATTGAATATAAAAATACATTTTATTAATTGATATTTTTATTTTAAAAAATAAATACCAAACTATAAACTGTTACTTTGAACTAAAAGTCTCCTAATCTTAATAATGTTAAACTAGTTATCATGTCTTACAGTTCTCGGTATGAACCTACATAAATTACGTAGCATGGTTTATCATTAATTATCCAAGCATAGCATGATATAGTTAAAGCTTCTGATGTGGTTTAAGCTTTACGTTCTACGTGTAATCGAGATCATTTTTATCGTCTGCGCCGTGAGTTAAAGCAATTTGTTGTTAACGGTGTTTGGAACACAGCAATTGGTGTAAATAAATAGCAGGCAAGCTTCATACGTGTAGAAAGACAATATTTAAAATACCTACAACCAAATTACGTCGATATACTTGACATTATGTAGATGAATTCAAACATTCTTTACAAATCGTTTTTATTCCTTCATCGGGTAATTAATTTAATTTAAGATTAGAGCATAATTTGGTTTGTTGCTCAATAAAAGGTATATCTCATCCTATATCGGAAAACAATGATACAAACAAGAGTCGATTTGTAGGTGACGTGACCTGCAACGTTTGTTTATTTTTATTATAGGTTTTAAGGGTGATTTAAGCAATATATTTAATATTATAAGTATATTCAAACCAAATCTATAGCAGATTTTCAAAAATCCGGTTTTTAAAATAAACTATTTTTCAATGTTAATCTATACTGAAAAGATAGATACATAGGTTACGGTTTCACTGGTAGCGATACGGTAGCTCAATTGGTAGAGTTGATTTTTTCAATTTGAATTAAAATAAAAATTACAATGTTAGTTTATTTATCAAATAATTATAATTTAATCTATTTATATATTTATATAAATATAGAATGTAAAAAACCGATACGGGCAGGGATTCGAACCCGCGACTACTGGGAAACCGTCCCGTCGCTCTACCAACTGAGCTACCGTATCGCTAGCTAGCTAGCGAGACGGTAGCCCAGTAGTCGCGGGTTCGAATCCCTGCCCGTATCGGTTTTTTACATTCTATATTTATATAAATTTAAATAAGCTTAACATGGCTATACATGTTTAAAGATATTTTCAAAAATATTTATATATTGTAAAACGACACAACGTGTCACGTGACGTCACAATGCTACGGATGTAATATCTAATCTAAAACTAATAGGTAACGTATTTTTTATATAATAAGAGGTAAAGGATATTGTTACGATGAATTCCATTATTTTGAATATAGATGGAAATCGATAATCTTATATATAAATAGGTTATATAATTTCCAAGGTACAGCGCTCTTAAGTCTAGGAAGTAATTTATTACAAACGAGTTTTTAACAAATTTTCTAAGTTTTTTTTAGATATTACCTACTTGTTTTCTATTTTTTACCTGAAATTGATAATTATGCATATTTAATTTGTTACAAGTAATAGAATAAAAAAAATGCATTCTTCGAACATAAACCTGCTAACAGAGCGAAGTGAATAATAGCTGACAACAACAACTTCTTCAACAAATTCTTCAGCAGAAAAAAAAGTATTTTCTCAGTCGTCTACTCTGTGACTCGTCTTCCCGTCAACACGATTGATGCAAATGATTTGAAACGTCGTCGGTCATTAAAAATGTTCTATTTATTTGTAGTATACATTACCAATTAAAAAAAGTAAGTAATTATATTTTTTTATATATTTTAAAAGTACTTGCAAATTTGTGTTTATCGAAATTAAAATTACGTATGTATATATAAATTAATTTATATATAAATTAATTTTGTATATAAATGAAACCATTCTATTCCATTTCTCACTTATACCAACTCTACACTCACTTTGTTTAGTTTTATAAGCAAAATATGATTTGTGGTATTTTTGTAAGATTAGCTACTCATTCTTAATGTAAAAATAAATTACATTGTTATATTATTATGTGTCAATTAGACCTTTTTATAAAATAAACAATGATAAAAATGAAGTAAAGTATTGTTTGATTTGTTGGGTATTATATGTAATATTACGACTGTAAGACAGGAAGTTTTAATACTCAACTAGAACTAATAAGAATAAATTGTCATCGAATATTAGATAAATACAGAAGCTTTAGGTTATGCCTACTTAACGGTTGATATTTAAATATTTAGTCCTTCTCTATAATCATGTTTTGGAATAGTAAAATTGTAAATTTTGACGCTCTTTGACGCAGCGTAGTTTTTGCGTCGCAAAGTGTGAGGGAGAAAACCATATTTATTTTGTCTCGCTTTTTAGGCAAGGCCCAACCTAAAAACCTAAAAACTTTCATCTTCAATCTCACTCTGAATATGATTGCTGCAAAGCATTTGATATATATATATTGGCCACATATTTGCTGGTGCCGCAAAGTCTCATCTTGCGGTCTGCGGTGCGGCGATCCCGAATTGGTCGAAGCCGACCTCCAAAGCCTTGAACACAGGCGTAGAATTGCTAGCCTCTCAGTATTCTATAGGATACATTTTGGTGAGTGTGTGCAGGAATTACACGATCTAATTCCCCCGGCCCCCTTCCATCATCGGACTTTCCGACGCACGGCAGGAATCCATCCTTTTGTTGTGGACATTCCACCTGTCCGAACGAAGCGCTTTGCTTCGTCTTTTTTACTGCGTACAGCAAAGGATTGGAACAGCTTGCCTGCGTCGGTATTTCCGAAAAAATACAATGTGGATACATTCAAGAGAAGAGTGAATAGGCAGCTAGGGTAATGCGCCTTACCACCTTAGACTACATTCCACTTACCATTAGGTGGAATGTAGTCAAGCATTGCCCTAGATAATATAAAAAAAAAAAATTAAATGAAAAAAATATATCATAATATTATTGTAGATTTAGTAGCCAAAGTTGGAAATGTACTACCAGAAAAAAAAAAATAATAACATATGAAAGAGGTATGAAACGCAGTATGTTAAATATAAAAAGAGTATAAAAAGAAGTCACAGAGACATAAAAGCACAAATAAAAATAATTGATGTTCTCTCACATGTGCAAAAATTAATGCGTAAATGGGCCGGTGATGTAGCGAGACTCAAAAATAACAGATGGACCAATACGGTAACATCTTGGCATGAAACACTGGGCAAAAGTTATAAAGGTGCACCGTTTGAGCTGGAAACAGATAGCAGAAAACCGTCATAAATGGCAATCTTTGGAACAGGGTTTTACCTGTGAGGGGTTCCCAACCAAATAGAAACACAGAAATAGAGTTTGAGATTTTTTTTTAAATTAATTCTAGGAAATAAAAGGCGTCTTATTATATTATTTATTGCTTAAGAAAATATTTTATGGTTTGGGAAGACAGGAACGGTTACGTTAGCCTCGCCGACCAACAAAAAAAGGATTAGTGACGTCACAGGATCCCGCTCAACCGTTCTTTTTCCTGTTCAGTTTCATCTTTACTAAATTACACAAAACTATTTTATTGGTATTAACAATAAATGTTTTGAATGTATTGTTGATACCAATAAAATAGTTTTGTGTAATTTGTGTATGTTTTGAATTTCAATTAGGCTAATTAATAAATTACTATTGTTTTGTTTACTAACATTATTTTTATTTCACATTCTATTCTATTTGTTTAATAAAAAACAATAGTTTCTTACATATGAATATTTTATTTGACTCAATATTATTCGATCTGGATTTCAATTTGCTTTCTGGAACCCAAATGGCTTATATTGGATTCTATAATATTTTTCAACAATATATGGCTGCGGCTAAAATAAGATTTATGATATTGATTGTTACATAAAAGTAAAATTTTACTAATTTTATTCGTATCATCACTACCACTACCACTACCACTACCACTACCACTACCACTACCACTACCACTACCACTACCACTACCACTACCACTACCACTACCACTACCACTACCACTACCACTACCACTACCACTACCACTACCACTACCACTACCACTACCACTACCACTACCACTACCACTACCACTACCACTACCACTACCACTACCACTACCACTACCACTACCACTACCACTACCACTACCACTACCACTACCACTACCACTACCACTACCACTACCACTACCACTACCACTACCACTACCACTACCACTACCACTACCACTACCACTACCACTACCACTACCACTACCACTACCACTACCACTACCACTACCACTACCACTACCACTACCACTACCACTACCACTACCACTACCACTACCACTACCACTACCACTACCACTACCACTACCACTACCACTACCACTACCACTACCACTACCACTACCACTACCACTACCACTACCACTACCACTACCACTACCACTACCACTACCACTACCACTACCACTACCACTACCACTACCACTACCACTACCACTACCACTACCACTACCACTACCACTACCACTACCACTACCACTACCACTACCACTACCACTACCACTACCACTACTACTACTACTACTGCTCACTAAAAACGGAACGGAACGTAAACGGACGCTAGAAATAATAAGGTATCCCCCAGACTTTTTTTTTAATTTAGACTAATTTACAAAGTGTGCATAAGGACGTTCATTCACGTAAGGTCTTACATTGATTATAATATCTTCGGGAAATACCTAATTTCAAATTACTAATAGAGAATAATTTAAAATCACTAGTTAATGCATAAGTTATAATAAAATGTGTTATCAATTTTATATTATACAAAAGTAAATTGTCTTTTTAAAAAAATACATTGAAGTAAACATTGAAAAATATTTGAATATTACTTAATTAACTCGTGGGAGAAATTAATTATCTAAGCAATTATTCCTCTCATCTCTAGACGTTATTGTTCTCATATTCAAAACATATAAAAGAAACATAAATTTTGTACTTTTTATTTATGGCATATATATTATTTTAATACCTTTTCAATTAAATTAAATAAAACCATCAATCCTTTTATAGTTTTTTTCTCTTGAAAACCTACTACTAAAATCCACAGGGAGAAAGACATGATCAAAATTTAGTTTTAATAAATCGTTCAAGACAATGTAACGATGTACGTTGTTTAAGATAAAATGCCAATTGAAATCTTTATATAAATCTTTTTTTGTGGGTAGTTAATATAACGAATTTGGTTACATATTAAATACATTTAGACCACATGTTATCACTCTCTAAATGAAATGAACGAACATCTTAATGTTAACGTTATGTAAAATACATATAGATTAAATATAAAAAAAATATAATATGGTTTTATAACTACTATAATATAGATTACATTCGAAATAGTACATATATTTTTATTTTCAGTATATATATATATTTTTACTTTGTGTTTAATTGTAACAGAAGTTCAAGAATATAATCAGATAATCCTGCTTTTCCAAGATATATTAGAGATGTGAATAAGAGAATCAGAATGTTATTAGGCTAATATAATAAAAAAATAATGTTTGTTATTTCGGGGATTCAAAACTCTCATCCGGTTTTAGAAATATATTTCCTAAATATTTTGACATGAGCTTGAATGTATTAGTTGTATTTTATCTCGTTAAAATAAACGATTTTTTCATGAAACCAATTTTCAATTCCGACGAAGAACGTTAGACTGAATGCATTTATTACGAAGGCTGAAGTAGTTTTAAAGTCTACAAGCCTATAACAAAAGAGGTCGCGAGCTGTAGTTAGTATTTTAAAATATATATTGGCTTAAAACCCTATCTTGATTTATATATTAGAACAAGTAGTACAGAACTCTTAAAACAACATCCATTTAATACTCAAAAGCGACATATACCCATATATATTTTGTTGTTTGTATTATTGCATTTTTTATATAATAAGCTTAATAAAATTTGCTTTTAATCGAACGGTAATGCCGATAAATTAACTAAACATATGACAAGACAGCGGAATAAAATGGTATGCAATAAATGAGTTTTTGCGGTCTCAGTACTACTATAGGCTTCGAGAAATGACATTAGTTTTGTATGTGTGCAGTTCAAGTATCAACCAAATTAAGAAATGTTGTTTTATTGAAGCATTAATTATAGACGTAGACCCCTACGCTACGCCGTAGGTGATTACCACTGATACTTAACAGTGGTTCGAAAGTGAAATTTAAAATACAAATATAATACGGCTACTACACCTAGACCCAGGCGACCGATGAATCGTGGCAATACGGATACCAACATCTAACTATGTATATACTGACACTTACATACATACGCGCACCCTCACTATACCATCAGAGACAAGTTAGGTTTGGAGTTTGGAGTTAGGCTGGTTTTAGAACCAGCTTAACTATTCCAATTCTAACTTCTAATCAAACCATCTAAATGCTTCCTATACTATCAATCAAGGGTCACCTTTTATAATAAATAATTTTGTCATTCATTCCTGATTGCCCTACGTAATTAGTATGTTTTTATTCTGATAGCTTACTATTATTTATTAGTTTATTTATTTATTTTATGTTGATTCAGACCTTGGGATTATTTGTGATTATTTTGGGGTCAACATATAATCAATTTCGCTTTTGTGAGTAAAATACTCTCGTGCATAATTCATCTAAGTCCTAATCAAAACCTTAAGATAATCTTCAAGATGAGAGTTGGTAAATTATATTGCAGAATTGTTACGACAGATTGAGTCTCCTATTGAAGCTAAAGTTCAAAATCTAGCTTAGTGAACATAACTTAAAAAAAATATTGGAACAAATAAATACTTCTGTAATTTCTCGAAGCCTCTAGTAGTACTGAGACCGCAAAAACTCATTTATTGCATACCATTTTATTCCGCTGTCTTGTCATATGTTTAGTTAATTTATCGGAATTACCGTTCGATTAAAAGCAAATTTTATTAAACTTTTTATATAAAACAATGCAATAATACAAACAACAAAATATATATGGGTACTAGCGGACCCGACAGACGTTGTCTTGTACACGCGTCTTTAATTAAAAAAATCAAATTAAAAAAAAAAAAACATGTACATTTATCATAATTCGACCAATCGATATCGTATGAAATATGAATATGTAAATAAAGATTTTTTGTTGGAATAAATGAATTTGTTCCAATATTTTTTTTAAAGTTATGTTTATAATATTTCTTTTTTATATAATTCTTCTATAAGGTCTCTGTACTTGTCTTTTATCGTTAGAAAGATTTCAATTATATTTTTTTGTTGTGTTTCAGTTGGTCTTTAAATATCTTAGACTTAACATTCAACATTGTTAAATAGGATTTAAATTACAAACAGCCGGTTCCATAATTGCTTGCTTACAAACAGTGGCTTTTGTAATGAACTTTGAAACCTTACCCTATTTTCTGTAGAAGCGTTTGATATTAATTTCTAATAAATACAAAGACATCATAATATATTTTTTTAATTCTATAAATATTATTTCTTAAAAATAAACATTATATTGAAAGAAAACTATTTCTACTCCTAATGAATTTAATTTTAAATCTAACCCGACATTTCGAATACTTTGCAGCAATCGTGTTCACGGTAAGACAAGATGGAGGTGTCTGTCAGAAAGTAAGTTAATTAGTCATCTACCTCCAACAGTTTCTAAGCTTTCGGGCTTACAGTTCAGGATTCATACGAAATGTACTTACAGTATCTTGAGGTCTAACAGTGCGGTCACAGACATGGGATTTTATATTTTTCAAGAGTGGGTCCCAGGTGTTAGATAATCTCCAACCATCTTCTCTATTAAAATAAGGATGTTTTTTAATTTCAATAGCCTCACGAACCATTCTTGTAATTTAACGTTGTTCTTTAGCGACAATTTTAGGTTTATCATATCTTATATAATGATTGGGCTTGTCTATGGTATGTTCACATAGGAATACATCGCATAGACGTAATAATATGATGAAAATTAAAATGGTGTTACCACATGATCTATTAGGTATGTAAATATATGACAGATTATAATTTTTGGTAAGATTCCAATGGGTACATTATTTTCTTTTTATCAATCATTTTGTATCTCAGACAATAAATGGATTTAGATTACATAATTAATAATTTTCTGATATGATTGCTTTGCACCCTAATCACGAAGTAGCATCATTACCTCGAATTGAAAAAACTTAAAGATAATATTAAGTTACCATCTATAGAAAAGAACTGTAGCTATTGAGACCGAGTTTAATGTAGGATTAATAAAATAACAAAACTTTGATATCAAATAAAGTTGGAGCCAACCATACATTTATCGACTAAAAACTAGATTTGTAAATTGTGGGTTAACGAGTTACTTCTTCATAAACTTTTTAAATTTAATAACAGTATTAAGACCATTATAATGTTAGAATATATTAAACATTATGGCTGGTAATAAATATTATTTTCTTTTTAAATTATTACCAAACTATTTATTAGTCTCTTCCCATGCTTCACATTTACTTTGAAAGTTATTTGTAAGAATATTCACACACAAATATATCATAACATAAAGTATATAGCATACATTTTATACTGAATAAAATATATGGGATATTGAAAAAATACTTAGTCATTGTAATGGTGGTCTAACCGCAATGAATCTTTTACTTTAGTTATGAATATTTTTAATTACATGGTCTATGTCTCGAAAAGCTAATAAGATGAAATTCATTATCATTCATTATTACACTATGTATATTTAAAACATAAGCATTAAGTGTTAGGAGGTCTTAAAGATTTGGTTAATCTAATGCATTAGGGTTTCGTACCCTTAGGTCTATACGGAAACCATTTACTATTCGCCTGGGGATTTAGTTTCGTGACGAGATAAGAGTGAATAGTCTAAATGTATTTAATAATAGTGCGTATTTGCAAACAATATTACGAATAGTATAACATGTAGAAAAGGTTTTTTATTTAATTTGTACATTAGGATTTTCAAATATTAAAGTATTCAAATGAAAATTAATTAAAGGAAATGTAATAAAAAAAAAATCCAGAACAATCCAATAATAAGGATTAATTTTTTTTTTATGAAAGTGTAAACATTAGGCATGTAAACGAGTTTACATCAGTATTCAGCTTTATCATTCCTAAGTTGTTTGAGAGCTGTCCTTATCGCAAACAGGCTGACTTCCGAGATATTTAGGCAGGTCGTAGAATAGACCCTATTAGATAATACTATTATACTATTCTACCTTTATATTTGATATTCAATAACGGTCATGATACGGTTTGGTAAAGTTGGTCGCCTTTCAGGAAATAGAACAAGTTGCCGAAATGAAGGAACACTGTTCTACGCCGGTGCCCCACGGCTACAGACGGGTATAAATATGTGTAGGATGGTGGTTTTAAACATCTCATTACTACACGCATAATAAACGCCCACTTTGAAAATCAGTAATTTTGTAACGCCCCTATTTTTTTAAAATCTTACTAACTTTAATAACATATTAGTTTCGTCTGTAGTTTGATTAAACCTATATTCTAATTGAGACTAATCTTACCAGAAAGAGCAATTATAATGCAACTATTATAAAAGTATCTTTTATTAAAAAATTACATTTAACATTGAGCAATTGTAATACAACTTTTCATAATTAAAAGTATCTGTTGTTAAAAAATTAACAACAATTAACATTCAGCAATACTAATACAACTTTTCACAATTAAGTCTTCCTCTTCTTCTTCTTCCTGGCATTCATCCCGACGTATGTCAGGGTCTAGCTTCCTGACCAACCTACTCCACTTTCTACGGTCTTTGATGTGCTCTGTGGTTAGTGTGGCTTTCATGTCCTGCTTCACGACATCTAACCAGCGCTTCTTTGTACGTCCGGGAGATCTCACTCTAGGTAAAGACATATCAAGGCTGGGTGTGCCGTGACAGTACTGGCCAGCATTCGCTGCCGTATATAAGAACCAGTCGGTTGATGCTCTTTTATATATACTTTGGGCGACCTTCTGCGATCACAGACTACAACAGTGATATCCCGCCATTTGACCTACGCAGCGCTTATCAGGCCTTGGACATCGTAATTGATGCCTTCAGACTCGTCTTACTTACTTACTTACTTACAGACTTAACGACTGCCTCAGGACTCATATAGAATTTGAGTTTAGGCCATGTACTCGATCTTCAACATATTTAGTTTAAGACCGCCGATCTCAAGCGTACCCTTCTAGCGGTTTAACTTACGCTCCAGCTCCAGTTTTATCTCTTCGGGTAGTTGTAGTGTTCCTCGGAACCCTTGACAATAAATATCTGAGTGCCTTAGGGGTTTTTAATTTCTGTAACCCTTTTTCTGCTGCACTGTCGACAATTTTGGTTCCTTCGGTCACTAAATATTCATTGATCCAGAGTTGTTTTTGGGTACTGTATATTTTTAAGAACCAAATGCCGTTAAAAGTAAGTATCGAGAGCCGAAAACTTATATCGGTAAAAAAGTTAAAACCAATAATAACCGTCAATAGCAAACTGTCTCCTGATTTTATATATAAATTTGCTTGTGTAGGATCTTGAAAATGTTTAAGAACATTCAAAATTGTCCTCATGTTTTCTTTGCTTACTTTTACTGACTCGTTATGTACGCTCTAACGAGTATCAGATGAATAAACTTTTGATTTTTCTAATATTTCGTTAAGCGATTGCTATACTGCGTAGAAGAAAAAAAATATATAATTTTTCCACTGTACCATAACATGTGACTCTAGAAGGAACGCATGCAAATAAAATATTTCTTTTAAAAAAACATATAATTTTATTTCACCAGCTTGTTTTGTTAATGCATTATTCCTTCAAACTAATCTTCTAATTATTGAACATTGGATTAAATTGTTATATTATATTTTTTTTTAAATAGACGTTTTAAATAATACTTGATAAAAAATTAAATCAGGGCATCTTCAAAGCGAGTTTTTTTCTCGTGGTGATCGACTCTGCACGAGACACTCAAAGGGGACCAGATTTTATAAGTATTATTCAAATTACAAACTGTTACTTACAATACTGTAATATCATTATCAATTATGATATCTTTAAATTATGTATTTGCATTTGGTTTTCGATTAAAATATGCCATTCAGTTCGGAAGTATATTAAATATAGATAAACTGAAGACACACAACAGACCCAAGGAAGACAAAAAACAGACTCACTGCAGACCCACGGTATACACACGGTAGACATCCGGCATACACGCGGCATATACACAGCTGACACGAGACAGATACGCGGCAGATATGCTGCATACACGCGGCGTACATGCGGCAGAAACGCGGCATACATGCGGCATAAACATTCAACATACGGCATACGGCGGCATTCTTACTGTTCACAGTATTGTATACTGTGAAATCATTATTCATTATTATATTTCTATATTATGTATTTATATTAGGTTTTTGATTAAAATGTGCCATTCAGTTCAGGAGTAAATTAAATATAGGTGAACTGGAGACACACAACAAACCAGTGGCAGACAAACAACGGACTCACTCCAGACCCACGGTATACATACGGCAGACAAACGGTATACACGCGGCATACACGTATCACATACGCTGCAGTCATGCAGCAGACACGCTGCAGAGACGCGGCAAGCAAGCAGCGAACACGCGGCAGACACGCGGAAGTCACCATGGATTTAGTGTTCGCTTATCTTGTACAATTCTTATGATAAACATTTTCTACCTCCAAATGAGTCAAGGTCGATTTGGTAGTAACTTACCATTGCTTAACACGGTAAGTCAAACAGTAAATCAAGCTAATATAAGGGTTAGAGAAGTGATAACGGTACCACTGCCTCTGTCAATACCACAGTCGTTACCACTGCCATTGCTGATGCCTCTGCAGATGCCAAAGCCTACGCTTCTGCTACGGTTGCGTTATTTTCTGCAGTACCATTTTATATTTATCTTATCAATATTAGGTCAACTGGTCAGTTATAATGATTATTTTAATGTATATACTTCCAATAATTACAAGCAGTTTTTAAAGAGCACTACAAACACGTGGATTGCATCTTGCTTTTTGCTGAGTGTTAAGATAAGACTAAGAATAAAACTGTTCTTAATGTTATAAATATCTAAAATAGTAAAAAACACTTACACTTACTTAAATAAATGAATATTACTTTGCAATTTCAATAAATGCATTTTTTTTACATTAAGATACATTTTGAATCATAACGAACTAAAATTGTAGGGAGGTTATGTTTCATGGTAAATCATAGTGATATATATTTCTTTTAGAAATTTCTTTTCCATTTTGATAAATTTGCATATTAATTAGTTTAATCCTCTACTCGTCTGACTCAACTAATTAATTGTATTAGGGAATGCTCTTCTGCTCACATGAACAAGTCATATTAATTAAATGTTCCCACAGAGTAAAGTACAAAAATGAAGTGGAAATAAAAATAATAATTTAATTTCAGTTTAATATTTCTATTTAATATAAGATTATAAAGTAGGTACAATAATACAATATAACGTTAAGTCGTGACCTGTTAGTATTTGCAATTACTACCAAATGTTAAAATAGTGATATGCGTATCTCTTGTAAGCTTTAAGTATTTAAGTTTTCCTTTATTATCCTTACATATTAAAAGAGCATAATATTATTATGTCTAGACAGTTTTATGAAATAATAAAGCGTGAGTATTTGTGGGAATATTATATTTTAATTTCAAAAAGAGTAGGTGCTATAATTTTAAACAAGTAACTAACACTTCTTACTCAACTGACTGATTCTTCTTGCTCTGTAGTGATATACACGTGCTCTGGGGGTAGACTTGAATAAGTATACACGTTTTTTGTGCTGTATTAATTTACTTTATTTAAAAATCTATTTAAATAGCTATTACAAGTTATATTATTTATTTCATATTATTACTTTAAGGTTATTATTTAACCTGACTTATAATTTGTAGCCTTATGTGTTAGTGGAAAATTATTGTCCTGCACATACCTGTCTTGTGACATCTACTCAAAACAGCATATAGTTACTCCTTTTGCGACATCCATTCCAATACTAAATTATGGCAACTATTGAATCCATTGCGGAGGTACAGAGGTCAGTTAATTCACAATTATTAGCACGGATGAATGATTTTGAACTGCAATTAAAAGCATCACCATCTGGCAATGTCACCATGTTCCGACTCAGCGAAGAATTCTCTAATTTTAAGCAAAATGTTTATAGTATCTTGTTGCTACTTCAGCAGCAGATGGCTGAAGTTATTAAGAATGCCGACATAGCTGAAATGAGATACAGGAGAAAATTTTTACTTTTATCTGGTGTTCCTGAGAAACAGGATGAAGATATACCATCAGTGGTGTTATCAATTTTTTGTGATAAGCTGCTAATTCCCAACATCAAGGTGACTTCTTTTAAATCATGTCATCGGCTCGGAAGACCTTCAGATAATAAGTGCCGTCCCATTCTTATAAGATTCAGAGATCTGGACATGAAGACACTTATCTGGCGTAAGAAGACATCTCTTAAGGGGTCCAACTATGTTCTGGCTGAATTTTTAACCAAGCATAAACAAAACTGGTTCATAAGTGCTCGCAAATACTTTGGAATTAGAAATGTTTGGACCCAAAATGGTGCCATTATGATCAAGCTGCCGTCTGGAAGTATTCAAAGGATTTTCTCTCAGGATCAGTTTGACTCTGTACTGCAACAAGCTCCAAGTAGCGTTGAGTCTATTAAATCGACACAGACAGACAATCCCCAAGCTAAGGTTGATTCTGGTCGTCTCAAAAGAGTGGCTACAAGGAAGAAATAGGTAACAACGATTGCTATCCTGTCGTTTTATTTCACTTTTGTTTCCAGCTACTTTGTGCCTTTTACATTTAATAGTTATTGTTGTTTTTTGAGAAATCATTTATCGCTGTCACATAAACCTAATTCATGGCATTCTAAATTCTTTCCAAGTAGATTTCACTTATTATAAATAACAACACATAATTTTTGTAGTTTAGTTTAGTTCACATATAATAAAGGCTGTGTCTATTCAGCCGATGTCGGTTAAGTAGAACAAAATACTATATAGCCGACATCGGTTAAATAACAAGATTTGTCGGCCGACATCGGGTAAATAACAAGATTTGTCGGCCGACATCGGCTAAGTAGAACAAAATACTATGTTATTTATAATATATAACTATGTAATATATAATAATATATAACCTAACCTAACCTAACCTAAAATATAGGTAATGTCGGGTAAATAATAAGATTTGTCGGCCGACATCGGCTAAGTAGAAAAAAATACTATGTAATATATAATAATATATAACCTAACCTAACCGAACCTAAAATATAGGTAATATCGGGTAAATAACAAGATTTGTCGGCCGACATTGGCTAAGTAGAACAAAATACTATGTAATATATAATATATAACTATGTAATATATAATAATATATAACCTAACCTAACCTAAAATATAGGTGAACAACTCAACATTACACGTGACCAAAAACTACCTTCTGATTGGTTCACGATTTTTCGGCCAAATAGAATTGCGATCTATTCGACCTCAATATTTCGGCTATGTTATGTTATTAGTTAAATGTGGTTTTCATAACACAATTTGTATATTTATTTTCTGCTTGGTCTTAGTGTCATTGGACCGGTTGTGCAGGAATCTAGAAGTAATTATTAACCTTTTTTGTAATTATTTATATGTTTATTTTATAAAACTATATCTATATATATATAAATATATATATATCTAAATCTTATTATTTTAACTATATTATTATTTTGCTATATATTTTTTTTATTAAGTCATACTCTTATCATTGCTATTATGTCTGATGATAGTTTATCGTATTTATCTGCGTGTAGTTCCGAGTCTTTTTGCTCGATAAATACCTCTAATTCGCTAATACCTTCTCTTCGCGACGAACTGCTGAGTGAGCTTGGATCCGTTAAAGACAAATTTAATTGTTGTCATATTAATGTCCAAAGCCTTCCTCAACACTTTTTAGAATTTTCGGACACCTTTTATGAGACCGATCTCAATGCCATTCTCATATCTGAAAGCTGGCTAAAACCTAATTTAAGCTCTACTGCGTATTCCTTACCGGGCTATATCTTGATCTGCTGCGATCGTACCGTGAAAAGAGGTGGCGGCGTTGCAATTTACTTACGCCACAATATTTTCCACAGAATTTTAGCTGCTTCTAACTCTACTTCATCAGCTTCAGCTGAATTCTTAGTTCTGGAGATCGATTTTAAGGGATCTAAAGCTGTTCTTGGGGTTGTGTACTGTCCTCCGTCCACTGATTACTTTTCAGACCTAGAATCAGTTCTTGAAAACCTTAGTTCAGAGTACATTCATTACATAGTCATGGGTGACTTCAATACCAATCTTCTAACAAACACCTTATCAACTGATAAACTCATTTCGATTCTCCATTCCGTCTCTCTCACTGTCCTTCCCTTAAATCCTACTCATGTCAACTTAAATTCCCCAGACTCTTGGATGGACCTTATTCTCACGTCTAGTAAATATAAGGTTATAAAATATGGTCAATTATCCGCTGCTTGTTTCTCTAGACATGATCTTTTATTTATCTCCTATAACTTAAAACCCCCTAAACCTAAACCCACAGTGTTGCACTTACGGAGTTACTCAAAATTAAACTATGAAAGTCTCCTCCAGGATGCTTGTGTTATTAACTGGTCACACATTTTACCTTCCTTGGATGTAAATTCCATGGTTGAAAATGTTTTTAATAAGACAGTTCTTGATATATACGATAAGCACGTGCCCTTAAAAATGGTTAAATTGCGTCATTTACCTGCTCCTTGGATTACGGATTCGATTAGGGTTGCTATGAAGCGAAGAGATAAAGGGTTTCGTAATTTTAAGCATAATCGCTGTGACGACAACTGGAACCATTACAAGAGGTTGAGGAACAAATGCAATCAGATGATAAGAGCAGCTAAACGCCGATACATTCATACTAATGTTTCTAATTCTTCTTCGGCAGTTATATGGAAATTTCTTGAAAATTATGGTATTGTCCCCAATAGTGGGAAACCGATATTATCGTCATTTTCTATTAATGGTTTAAATAGTCATTTTTCTACTGTCCCCGTTCTGGATGCTAATACTAAACATCGCACCATCTCTTTCATATCCTCCATGCCACGTAGTGTTTCCAACACATTCACATTTTCTTTAGTCTCCGAGGAAGTAATTAAAAAGACGGTGATTTCGATTAAATCGAATGCTGTTGGTGAGGACGAAATAACTCGGTTATGATTATCTCGTTAATTGACCCTCTACTTCCTACTTTAACTCAAATTGTAAATACCTCGCTCTCCACTGGCATATTTCCGTCATCCTGGCGTAAAGTACATGTTATCCCAATTCCTAAAGTTGCCAATCCTACTGTCCCTAATGAATTACGCCCTATCTCTATATTACCTTTTCTATCAAAAGTCCTGGAAGCCATCGTATATAAGCAACTTTCTTCATTTGTTTACTATAACAATCTCATATCCCAATTTCAGTCCGGATTTCGTCCGGGCCACAGTGCAAGCACCGCTCTTCTTAAGGTTGTTGAAGACGTCCGAGTTGCAATGGAGAGTGGACGATTGACTGTGTTAGTACTTATAGATTTCTCAGATGCATTTTATTCAGTCGATCATGACATTCTTATTGCTCTCCTTTCGCAACTAAATATTTCTTCCAAGGAACTGAATTGGCTATCCACTTATCTTCGTGGTCGACAGCAAGCCATACGCATTGATAATACCATGTCAGGGTGGCGTAATTTGGCTTCTGGCGTGCCACAAGGCGGTATTCTTTCTCCCCTTCTGTTCTCCTTATTTATAAACTCTATCACCAATGATCTCAAATCCTCTTATCATCTGTATGCTGACAACCTACAAATCTTTGCACACGCTAATCCGACAGAAAGTACCCTGAATGATGCCATCAATTTAATTAATAAGGACTTAAATTACATTCTGAATTGGTGCCGTATGTTTGGAATTAGTGTGAATCGGCTAAAATGTCAGGCCATAGTTCTAGGTAGCCAGCGTCAATTGTGCAAATTGGATGATTTGGACCTTCTTTCAGTAAAATTTGACAACTTACCGATCCCGTTTGCATAATCAGTTAAAAATCTTGGCCTCTTTATCGACCCAACCCTTAGTTGGAAAGTTCACGTTTCTGAAGTATGCCGTAAAGTAACTTTCTCTCTACGCGCGCTTTATCGTCACAAAAACTTTTTACCCATTCGGACCAAAACTCTGCTAGTGCAATCTCTGATCCTTCCTCTCATTGACTATGCTGATGTCTGTTGCTCTAATATCTCTGAACACCATCTTAATAAATTAGATCGTCTTCTAAATAGCTGCATACGCTTTATCTTTGGTCTCCTTAAATATGACCATATATCCTGCTACCGTTCGCAGTTGAAATGGCTTCCTATCCGTGAGCGAAGAACTTCAAGATATTTATGTCAATTATTCTCTATTCTCAACGATCCACTTTCTCCCTTGTACTTACAGCGTAACTTCAAATTATTAGGTAACACTCATGACTTTCATCTTCGCTCCTCTTCTAATCTTAAACTTTTTGTTCCTTCCCATCACTCCGACTTTCGCGCAAGTTCCTTCACAGTTTACGCAATAAAACTCTGGAACAGCTTACCAGAACATATTCGACAGTCTCCGAATAAACTAGTTTTTAAGAAATCCGTCTACAAATATCTTTGGGACAGTATTAAGGATTAATATTATATGTATGGTATACATTAACTTAAAATATATAAGTTTTATGTATTTGTCATCAAATTAATATATTTTCTTAATATCGTATGTATCTTATTTATATTTATTTATGTATATGTTTGTATGTATATATATATATGTATATTTTTGTGTATGTATGTATATGTATATATGTATATATGTGTGTATGTTTGGATATAATGAATATTATAACTGTAATAGTAATATAAATTAAGTATAAATTTGATTATTCTAGTTTTACCGTCTTGTTGTTTATGTTATTTATAATGTTTTTTCCTCGGGTTGACTGGTAGAGAATGCCTTGTTGCATTAAGTTCGCCTATTGTTCATCTTTTATTTTGGGCAATAAAGATTAAATAAATAAATAAATATAAGTGGAAATACTCATATGTTACTACAGAGCAATGGGTTACGGAAAGGTTTTTTGAAAAGGCTTTAAATAATTACTACTACTGCTACTGAGAAATATAGTATTTGCAACTAAACTATGAGAACGATGTTTGAAGAACTGTGTGGCTAACAATCACTATAGTCTATTTTGACGTTTATGATCTAATCATATTATTAGGGTTTTCCAAATTCTAATTGTCTAACTTTTGAGAAATTTAATTTCTGAAAATATAAGGCACTCATAAAATACATTAATTAGATAAATAGAGTCATCGTTCTTAATACGGTCAAAGGTGATTTTGGTATATTATTTTTACATTAATGAAAACTGTATGGTATATTACATATCCGCTAATTAAGTATCCAATTATAGGACCATGTCAACCATGTAACATTGAACGTCGAACGAACGAAAATAGAGATAAATAAACGAATTTAAAGGCCATATTTATCTCTACATTAATTTCGGTAGTTCGCTTTCAATGTTTATCTATACTGCAAAGTTAAAAACATTGGTTAGGATTTTCGAAAGAAACCTAATAGATGTCACCACCGTCCCGATAAAGACGATCACATATAGAATGCTTAATTCACCGAGACGGACAGCGATACGGTAGCTCAGTTGGTAGAGCGACGGGACGGTTTCCCAGTAGTCGCGGGTTCGAATCCCTGCCCGTATCGGTTTTTTACATTCTATATTTATATAAATTTAAATAAGCTTAACATGGCTATACATGTTTAAAGATATTTTCAGTATAGATGTCTGTATTTCTGGGTTTGGGTTAAATATATTCGGAGTATTTATAATGTGTATTTCTATGAATTTGTATCGTTGTCTAACACCCTTACACGAGCAAATAATTCATTTATTTCATTCCGAAATAAGACACGAACAATGTCAATCTGTTATATTTCGTATCCTAACAATAACAGATATATTTTACGAAATAAATTACATCGCATGTTGTCAATGTAATCGTACCCTTGTCCCGATAGTTATTATTAATATTTTGTTTTATTTAATCTTTTTATATCACAAAATCGTATTATAAGAGACTGTACAGTACCCCTAGTGTGAGTTTTATGGTATCGTACGAGTTTCATACTATACCAGATTGTTCATTCATAAATAATTGAAAACGGTTGTCAATTTGTAAACCGTAGTGTGAGTTGCATAGATCGTTTCAGGAAACCATATGGTTGACGTTTCAGACTATATTGCATGAAATTGGTAGTGTGAGTTGCAATTTTGACAGTTAAGAGTCCGTATAGTTTTAAAAATCTCGTACTTTGTCAGTTTTTTCCCTCGCTAAACAATTATCGGTGAGAAGTGAGAACTGTGAGCGTATCTTGTACTTTTTAAAAATGGCTGCTAGAAATTGTTTGGCTTTGAGATTAGTAAGGTGGTCTGTGGAATGTAAATTGCTGGATTTAGAAGGCAAAATTGTTCTAAAAAGCAGCTGGAATTATCGGCTATCATAATATCCGATACACATTTCGTACACCGGTACCGTATAAGAAAATGTGCATTTACATATTTGTGCTCCCTCCTCCGAGAAAAAAGCGGCCAGAAAAGGTCAAAAAGAGTATTTTTGAAGACGAAGGTAAATATATATTTATATATATTTTTTTAACGTAATTACTAAAATATAGATTTTATCATAATAACAATATTACAAAAGTAGTAATTATTATAAAAAATGGCGTCTGCAAATTATTGAATGTACCTTTGATTTAATTTTAATTTGTTACAGATCAAGTTTATATAATTTTACATATTTTAATTTTGCAGGTTTTAAATGAATTCTTTTATGTGAAGAGTGATTACCAAAAGGTTATTGGTATAGCCTTTCGTAAGAAACAGTGAGTGAGTAGGAATGTAGAAGAGGTTACGGAGGCTCTAAATCACCCCGACGAAAGTAAAGGCTACATACGATTTTCTGACACGACTGAAGCTAGAAATAAGAGAACAAATAAAGCAAAAGTTAATATATGGTCTCTATTTTATAGAATATTCATGTTCAATAATATGATTAATACCTATGTCTTTTTAAAACAAACATAGGTTTCCTGGGGTAGTTAGCTCAGACTGTATAGATAGGAGTCACTTTAGAATTGTAAAACCCTTAAAGCAGAATGTGCATCCTTATTATTCTATAAAGCATTACTACTCCTTGAATGTGCAAATGGTAAACAAAAATCATATTTCAAAAGAAATATCAATTTATTTCATAATTAGCTTTCAAAATGTATATTAATACAATAATGTATTATAACTTTCAAATGATCAAGGAAGAATTTTAAGTGTTAACCCTACACTTGGAAGAGTTATCCATGATGCCTTAATCTAAGAATATTAGTAATAATTCACTGCAGAGCTTGTACAGTCATGAGGAACCTCCATGGTAAGCATTTTCTTAAAAAAATAAGACTGCTATGTTACATCTCATAATTTTTTCACTAAGGGTTTTCATTAACAGATGACCTTGGCTACCCCCCAAAGGCCATGGCTTATGACTCCCTACATTAATCCCTTGCCTAATACAATTAAACATGATTATAACATAACACACAGTCGGGCAAGGCTTATTAAAAATGCTTTTGGGAACTTAAAGACTAGATGGACATGTGTGTGCAAGGACAGAATACTGCATTATAAGCCCCATCTGGTAAATAGTACTTTTGTACCCAGTTAATGTTATTTTATTGACCATTTATACATGTAATAATATAATTTCTTATACTTAGAGACATTCAAGAGTTTTACATTGCTGTGGTGCAGGAATACGGTTCTTCTTTGCTGACCCTGGGCCGTTTGATGAGAGCCAGGTTGGCTGGTAAAATTTCATATATTATATATTTATTTATTTTTTTGTCATATTTTAAGTTACAATCCTTAAAATCTTTGTGAATGTCTCTCTTTGATTTCAGAGGATTCAGTACAAAATTTTCGGATATACCTCCAATAAATAAGAGGAAGCTACCCACGATGCCTTTATCTGGAAGAATAGCAAGCTACTAGGTAAGCATTTTTTAAATAATGAAAAAATGTGCTATGTATATTTTATATTATATCTACCAAGTTTTTTTACTATATAATTTTATATTTTAGGTGACTGGTTGCCTGCAATGAAAACAAGAAGAAGATTATGATATTATAATTGCTTCATTGGTCGAGTGGTGTAGGGGTTAGATGTGTATAATTTGTTCTGTGATATGTTGAATGTTTTAAGTCAGCTTCCATTAAAAGCCTTGAAAATGTGATAACATCAAAGAACTAATAATGGTAAAAATAGTTGGTGAGCCTAGTAATCATTTCGTAGTACCACACTTTACTTAAATTCTAAATGGTTCTCACATATTAAATCTGATGTATATACTATGGACAATTGCAATTATATAAATAAGTTAAGAGAGTACTCATGAAGTTTCTTGCCAGTGCAACTCAAGTCTGACGTTTTGTGCAATATAGGTACTATTTGCATTTATAAAAAAAATACCACTACTTAAGTTGTTTCATTTAATTTCATAATATACGTATTTAAATTAAAAGTCAATTGTTTTATACCTATATAATATTACTTTACTATATATTAACATTATTATTAATTATTTTTACTTTGTATAATATTATTATTAATACTTCATACAATGTTACATTAACAATTATTATATTTCAATTACTTTAAGAAGAAATTCAGTTATTGTATTATAATTACTTATAATAAATCAAGGGAGCTTATTCACATACTCCCCCCACATAATATATATTATAAGTCATTGAATCTCTGTTATAAATGATATAAAAGGAAGTGATTTTAAGATCACTCTACACTTAAATGCAAAGCAAATGCTGACAACTAATACCAGTCATTAGGGTTTAAGAAGCGCAATATTTTATCACTAGAAAGATAATATTCTTACCTTTTTCCACTTCTCGATAGATTTTCTTAGAAACCAATTATTTTTTTGTTTACACTGCCCTCTATTTTTGAATAGAGTAAACTGGATATAAATTTAAGGACCATGACGACCCTACGACATCTTATAATGTCTTTTATTTAAAGTAGCTTAGAGATCCCGAGGATATTCATTGTCATCATTATTATTAAGATATTAAGATATTTACCTCCCACTAAAAAACCAACGGTTGACGGGACGCCACGGGATCGCTTTCGCACTCACCGTGTGTTGAAGCACCTGAGGATTCTTAAGAGCAATAGCTACTATACTGATACTGCTCTTATTATTTTTTAATTATTTTGATATACCGTATGTTTTATATTTTTTCTTGTTATCTTAATGTAAAATTATCGTCACTTAGCGATATGAAAGGCTATAAGACACTCCTGTGATTTTTGTTCTCTTCGAAGATCTTTTTAATCCCCAACACCGTGACAAAGACATCTTACCTCGTTATAACCTTGACTTATTACTAATAGCTTTCCTCCTAGACCTATTTTAAGTTAAACAAAATTATAAAGATTTAGGTATCCCCTAATATACATCAATACTTGAAGGCACTATTTGTCATTGATAAATGATTAACTTACTCTAAAATGTTCTTGTAATACCTATATAGGTATAAGTCAATCAATCTCTTCTAATTATTTGCATACGTTATTTAAATAAATTTATAATAATATAAAAAGTTAATAATTTGATATTTAAGCAACATTTTTTGTTTCACCAGCACCCATACCCACGACCAATTACTAATTTTGTTGATATCTTTATTTTAAAATTGATTTATTATTTATTTCGCTATTGTGTACATCGCATTCTATGCGCAATTATATGAGAATTTATGTGTTTTCTATTATAATTATTATTTGGGTTATAATTCTACAGATCCTAGTCCACGAAAATTAAATTTAAAAAAATAGAAAGATGACTAACAGACAACTCATATACCTACTCAAATAAAATACACTCTCTTACGGAACCATTTACTATGGTTTTAATAAAAAAGATTACATTGATCTTAATAAATTTTTTATACTAATAGAAATTTTAATTATATGAGGCTGTTTCAAAAGCATTGTAAGTTTAAATTTTAATTAGGAACATAACATTTTATAGTAATATAAAATTTTTAATAAATACATACATTAGTAATATTATGTACAATTAATAAAACTACAACAAATAAACATTTTATTAGATATAAAAAATGCAAGCATCTAACGACGGCGTTAAAAGAGTGGATTGAAAATTTATAGATACAGCACTGGGGTATCCTAATTCAGGATAAATTTGTTAGGGATGATGGATCCTTATACTAATATTTAAGTGCTAGAAAGTATATAAATATTAGTATAATAATAATATAACATAGTACCATTATGAGCAAAATACCTATTTCACTCTCATCAAGCAGTCACTCCATAATTAATAAGTGAATTAAGGATTTGAAATGAATATAAGTAAATTGAATTTTAAACAAATAGAAATATATAAAAATTGCTTTTTAAAAAATATTCTTATAATGTATTGTATTAGGAACATGTGTAAATTTAAAACATTGTAAATAAATTATAACTTACACTTCTCTACACCGAACATTTGTAAATTTGGTTTCTTTGGAGTTGATACAGACTTGGAGGAATACTGAAACATAATCATGCACGTACTTAAAATTAATAAAACATAAAATAGGTTAACTAGTTAATATTATTCATATAAAATCATTTAAGTATTAAAAACCTTGAGAACTAATACTACTATGTACATATATATTATACTCTTAAGACTTTAAATTGGAGCAAAATATATCACTACATCCCAAAATAATAAAATTTCTTAAACAAACTAAATAATTGCGATGTTTCTAACTTATAGAATTAAAACAATACAAAACTTTGAGATGTGTATAGACTTATAAAATGTATTAATGATAATATTTATATTATTAACCAAGATTTTCAAACAGATTTTAAAGTAATAATGTGTATATTAAACATTAGTAAAATATATAATTGTTGATACTTTTTTGAATTCAATTGAATGATTTACATTGTACATAGTGGAATAGAGCATCAATTAACTAAATAATAGTTAGGGATTCCCTTTGTGAAATTTCCTTGCATGTTCAATAAATAATAATTTAAATACAAACATTAGTAATATAATGTACCATTATTAAAACGACAACAATTAAATAAATATTTTATTAGATATGAAAATGCAAGCATCTTGAAACGACGGCGTGAAAAAAACGGCGACATCGTGAAGAGATATAGCACCGGAGCATCCTCTTTCAGATGGAACTTCCATACTGTCGTGGATCCTTGGTGGTAAAATGTATTTGAATATTAATGTAATAATATACATACGTAAATAAAGGTACTATTACCATTATAAGCTCATTCACTCATTTAACCATGAATAATAAAATAATTAAGTTTTGAAATGTGTGTACAATGTAATTTGAAACAGAAGACAAAAAATGGAAATAAAAATATAAAGAATTAAAAACTAAACTTTGTTATTTCATTACAGTAATGATTGTATAAGAAACGTATATTATATTCTAAAACTACTCCTTATACATTTCTTTTTGAAACATTTGTAAATTTGGTTTTCTTTCAAATGGTGTGGCGGAGAGTGGAGTTGATACAGACTGTGAGGAATGCTGAAACATAAACATTAAACATACATATTTATAAAGATAAAGTTAACAAGTTACTTTTTAATTCATATTCATTTAAGTTATAAAAGCCATGAAATAAATTTTGTATACACTTTAAATTGGAACAAATTTTTATCATTATATCACAAGATATAAAAAATTCTGAACCAAACTTAATAAATTTAATGTTTGTTAATTTATAAACTTGAAACATAATACAATACAAAACTATAAGATGTGTATATGTAAACTTATAAAATATTTTAATGATAATATTTATATTATGTTAAACATTATATATATATATTTATTATATATTATTATACAAGGTATAATTGTGGGTAATTAGTTTTATGCATTAAATTGGATGATTTATATTGTAAATAGTGGAATAGAGCATTGATGAACTACTTAAATAAAAGTTAATGATTTGTTAAGAGAGTAAACAAGATATTATTATATTTATTTGGATTAACAGTTATAATAAAATAAATCATATTGTGAATGGTTTATTTAGGATGCCAAGCAAGAAAACTCATAAAGCACATAACGATGTCTATCTTGAAGCATTACTTTGTTAAATTTCAAAGAATGCTAATAGTTATCAAAGAGAAAATAAGAATATGTTTTGTTTTACCTTGAATAGTCCTTGTTCTATTATGAGAACTACCATTCTAATATTTAACTCGTTTCAGCAGGCCAAGTGTTCAATCGTAGTTGTTAGTCTCCTTCATAACATAGTAATTGTTATAAAAGTATAGAATTCACATGTCTATAAGTTATAGTTTCCATTATAATTTTCTCTTGACAAGATACTTTCTATGTAAATACTACATTCAATGTTAATTTTAAAGTAGAATTAACCTTCTAAGATTTGAATTCAATGGAGAAAATACTCTAATAACAACATAATATTATTATACTAGATCCAAATTGTCAATTGTCAAATAATACGACTAAAAATAGAAGAATATGTTTATCTCTTTCATTTTCAACGTACGTAAGGGAGAAACAATGAAGTAAATGAAACATATATGAAGTTGCTGCGATCGACCTAAAATTTGGTCGATATAGTCTGAACTATTTGAACTCATACTACCATTGATAGCCAAAAACTCAGACATTCCTGTCTGCACCATATAGGCCAAACGCTACGATACCATAAAACTCACACTAGGGGTACTGTTCACCAACTCGTGACAGTACTTGCGAATTCGTTTTAATTTGGTAAAACGCACAAACAATTTTGTTCATTAACATAACGCGGTTTGCTACTTCACCACCGGAATATACTAGGGCAGGCTTTGCGCACATTGTCACCACACCTAGCTAACACTCGCACTATCTCGGTGTACTCGATACTTGTATAAGTATACGGCAATACAATACTGTTATCCGTAAGTACACGCTAATCGTAATTATCAAATAACAAAAATAATAATGTCAAATTACAATAATTTTGGAGAATTAGTGTTACCATTAATTAAAAAACATCACTGTAAAATATTTAATAACAATATTTAAAATGCTCCATCATTGGATCTCGACAAAAAACTTCATTCAAAGTTTTAACACCATGGACTGAGCATGGTGTTATAACTTAAAAAAAATATGCTCAAATATTAAACTTATAATTTAAATAAACTTTCTATTATTCCTCCTTGTGTTTCTTAATATTTTATTTTATCGGATATCTGAATGAAGTTTATGGTTGGGATCACAAGATGGAGCCATTTTAAATAGTGTTACTATTTTACGGTGATGTTTTTAATTAATGGTAACACCAATAGTTGGCGTCAGTACCAACCAAATGTCAAGTAATTTGTAATTTGATATTATTATCTTTGTTATTTTATAATTGATATTTCATTTGTCTCGTGAGATTTATGGTGATGAAAGTGTGTAGTATTACTGATATTTTATATTAACTACCTGGATTGTTTCTGTATACCGACGCTTCTATTTGTGACTGACTGCAATTTCTAGGAACTTCGTAAAGAAATTCGTAAGTAACTTATTGTTTTATTGTCATGATATAAATATTAACAAACGAGATAAAATGATATGTATAAAGTAAGTGAAAGAGAAGTAATTGTTTTGTAAAAATAATATTTATTTGGTTTCTTATCGAATTCTCAAAGAAAATACGCTATATTAATTACTATTCAAAATAATATTGCGATCAAACTAGTTGCATACATTTTAAAGTATTCTTAAATTACTACAGTGATAGTATAGTTATGTTTTTAGTGAAAATAAATAAATATAAGTGTAATCAAGTATTACAAATTTTCTAAACATAGAAAAGTAGTTCTTATTACTTGGTGGGAAACTTTTTAATAATAACGTAAATATTTGCAGGATCAGAAAAAGTTACAGTGCCCTTATTTCATGAACCAAATAAAAATATTGAGACATTCAGCTTGTGGACAACGTCTATTGGAGATTTTGTTTTTTAATTAGATTCTTAAACAGACAATATTTCAAATTGTAAATATTGTAATTAGATAAAAAAGGCTTATTTTGTAAAACTAATATTATACAAAAATATGTGTTTCGACTATTGTAGAAAATATTTTAATAAATAAAAGTGGAAAACGATGCTATTTTTTATTACACCGTAGAAAATTATCAAGTTCTAACGTGCATAGCTGCCGCTGCGTCACCCCGCCACCCCGCGCCCCGATGCTCGTGGCCTTGGCACATATTTTGACAAGTTGCGTGGCCTCTCTTTGCTCAAGTTAAATGCACGTTCAGAGGCAATAAATAAATTTTGTATGGGAAAAACAAAATTTTTAAAACTATTAATTTTAAAAAGTCGTAGAACAAATGTTGTTAGGATTGATGTAGAGGGGCTGCCTTCGAAAGGTGCTCAACTAATTACAAATAACCCTGTATACTATATATGAAACCTACCATATATATATGAAACCTACCTACCTACCTACCCATATGAAAACGTCTTGAATCATGTTACTTAATACATTTATAATTTATTACATTGTCGAAACTTTCACGTGGATCCTTATTTTATTATATTAAATATAATATATATTTCTCTTAATAAATATAGCCTATGTATCTACATCATAATATAAAATTCTAATGCTAAAAGATTTTTTTAAAAATCGGTCCCGTAGTTTCGGAGCGTATTCAATTCAAAGAAACAAACAAATCTTTCCTACTTAAACAATTGAATTTTTTTTTTAGGTTCATTTAGTACAATTCAGAAATTAGTAACATAAGTTTAAAAAGCAGAAAAAAATTAAATTAAAAATTAAAAAAACCCCCGATACAAAAAGACCTCTAAAAAGAGTAAAAATAATATTCTTATGTACTTATTGAACTCGTTGCGTCGGGGGACCGTTTAATAAAGGAAGAAATTAAAATGCAAGTAAGTTAACAAGGCAAATAAAGAAATTACATTATCGAATCGTATGGTCTAAGTCCTCAATGATTAACTTCGTAATATATATACACACAAAATAAATAAATAAATAAATACACTATCAACGTACGTACAACGGTCTCCCGACGCAACGAGTTCAATAAGTACATAAGAATATTATTTTTACTCTTTTTAGAGGTCTTTTTGTATCGGGGGTTTTTTAAATTTTTAATTTAATTTTTTTATAATGTATTTAAGAAATAACAATTATTATACTATTATTATGTATATAATTATTTTATACATATAGAATAAACATAATAATAATTCTGTTATATTATAATATATAATCATTTGTGAATCATTCATATCCATTTCCACATTAACAGTTCTTACAATATACATATAACGATTTAAGATATAAAATTTGTCAAGTACTTTATTACTATCAAACAAATAATCCAAGTTTATTTGCCTAAAGTTGATACATTTAACATATTTGAGAGATTAAAAGATAACATCCACTTCAGGTTATTTTAACCTTAACTTAAATAGGTTATTTCCTTAGTGTTTTTAAATTTCGAATAAACATATATTACATTTATTTTTATTAAAGTAAATTAAAGAGGAGATAGCCTAGATAGACTCAATGCCTCAGATTAATGAGAAAAAAGGCACGCTATATTTATGAATAATAATGACAATATAAATATGTTCATACCGCATTATCACAAAATTTCCATTAAAACCAAATCTATTTAAGTTATTTCATTAATAATTTTTAATTAGTCGGTTATCTGATAGTAATCTTATCTAAATTTTCATTTTTTTTATTACTAGTTTATACTAGTAATATTTTTTTTTTTATAAATTGTGTACATAATGACTGTATTTATACACGCTATATTTATGGTTAATATTGACCTTATAAAAAATGTCCAATTCGTACAATAGGACCTTGGTCCTATAAAAACCTATATAACTTCAAAAAATAATCAGTCCCCTTCCCCGAAGCACCCAAATCCACTTTTATTGAAAATTAACTCAACTCAACTCATAACTTAGATTAATAATTTCAGTAATGTTTTTTTAAGCTCTCAGTATCTTAAAAAAATATTTCGTTGACCTCTATAACATAGACTGTCATTTCAAATGAATGTGCCAAAACAATAAACTATTTTATATATATCTTTTATTATATTCCTAACATAAACTCTTGTTTATAATCATTATACACATAATAAGTTGAAAAGTCGATAAGTTGAAATATTTTCTAAATTATTAGAATAAGAGATAATTGTATAAACGTATTCAATTTTAAATCTTTACCCGAAGAAAAAAAAATCAATATCCAATAGATATCAATTCAAAGATATCAAACTTTGGAAAGAACATACTTAAACTACTTAATGTTTAAACAATAAACGTGGCTTATGTAAATAGATTTAAAAGCCATTTTGAAGTCGTTTGTATAATATCAAACTCTTTGAACCAGTTTCAGTTATTTTATGAACATATAGAAACTATTTTCACAAACTTTGCTTAGATCTTTAAAAGAAAACCTTTACCCACAACAGTAAAAAATTAAATTTAAAATAAAGATGTGGCATTTTTTTTACCATGAGAATTCTAATGATTTTAACATTCTGTTTTCAAAAGCTATGGGCTCATTTTTATATCAATCTTATAGCCTTCAGCCTTAAATGAAATAAATATTAACATTGTTTCCAATTTCTATTTACAAGAGCAGAGACGGAACTGACAATTGTTTTTATTTTAGCTACTTTAGCAGTTCCATACAATTCGTTTTTAATACAGTTAAATGGATTACCTACTAACATTGTATAGATAATATCTAAAGTTTAAAGAGAAAACCTATAATAATCACAACCACACAAAATAATATTATGAAAAAAGTTGCCATCAACTAAAACTGATTTACAACGATACAACACAAAACTACTAGCGAATTAATTTACGATTTCTATTTCTATATATCACAAGTTATTTCTATATATCACAAGTTATTTCTATTCTATATATCACAAGTTATTTCACTTTGATTTACGAAACCAAATCTCTTTCCTATGAATGTCTATTATTGTTTTTGACATTAGAGAAACTCGGTCTCCTCTTTGAAATGATATTTTGAGTTACATGACAAATCGTTTATAAAGCTTCAGTCTTCCTATTATTATCTCAACTAAATAATGCTTTATGCAGTTCTAGAGACCATTTCTCATTTACGGTAAAATTATATTTACGTACCTTTTTAAAACAAATGCAGGGTTAGTATAATCTGTTATTTAAACATTCGTACAATATAAACTTAATTAAATTCTAGTTAAAATTTCAATTGTTTACTTCAATCTTGTCTTCAAATTTGAGTAAGTAACACGTAGCTTTTGTAATTAGTTATAATTATTAAATATTTACTCAAGAATTTATATCATTTTGGACCCTCCGTTTGTGATCGTCCTAATTGGTGTGCAATGAAGAATATTTATTACTATTATTTTCAATATTTTCACTCAAAGAATAAATTATATTTGCTCAGACAAGAAGGTAGCACGAATATATTAGTCTAAAATTATTTAAAATATTTTCTCAACAGACTTTGCCTTTTTCTTTTTATTTATTATGTTTACCAACGGTATATTTAAATTGTATATTTACTACTTTTTACACCATAGTGCCCCAAGAAGCAATCTTTTAATTGACTTATTATGGTTTCACGAAGTAATTTTTGAATCATTTCTAATTTGTCAATATTTTTTAACTTGGCGTAGTATTGTTATTATCCTGAGTTAATTATCCCGTTGGAAAACCTTCAGCACTAATTTTTAAACTTTAAATTTAAAAGTTTAAATTTTACAATATTTAGAATTCAAAAAAAGATGAAACTAATAATTATTTACCTGCAAAGATAGCACTTTCAATAAGTCATTTGACTTTCTTTTTTATATTGTGTCAAGACATGATGTCTTTTTAAGGCTCTATATTAAAATAAATATGGCTCTATATTCAAATAAATATAAAAATAAATTAGAATAATTATTAATTTATTATTTATAAACACATTTTTTAAAAACTTCTTATATATCAGACAGATATAACACATGAGTTTCTAGTTTATTTTGATATCCATAAATGTAACAGTAAGAGCATCTTTTATTCAAGGTAAAAGATATAATGGAAAAAGAATTATAACTTTAATAAAACCAGAAAGGTGGTCTGTTTATAAAGAAAACAGTTGTTGTTGTAACTCTAAACTGATAAAAAAAGAAAACAAATAAAAGCAAATTTTATAAAATGAAATAAAAATCTATTTTGCAATTTTTTAAGTACACATTGGTTAAATTGGAGCCCTCCTCCTCAGCCCATGGTGATACCCACTCTTCATGGCGTCTCTCGAAGTCTATGAACTTAGACGTGGCCTTGGGTGTTCTTTTAGGTCTTGGGGTTGTGTCCCAGCTAAACCAGGACGAGAGTTGAGTGGTGTGTTACCTGGGGGGTCAGCCTGTTGGGTCCGCTTTAGGCAATCAGCAACCGAAGCAACGAATCAAAATACAAAAACCAGTTTAACTTCACTCAGTAGATTTTATAATTTTTAAGATTAACAGAGACAAACAAACAGGATATAAAATTATTTTCTCTCGTAGCGTCGGGTATATATAAAACTTACGAAACATGGTGTATTTCCCTTACCTGTAGGTAGCCCATTAATATGGATTCACCTTAAAAGAAAGCACGTATATAATGGAAATGGAATGACATTTAAAAAATACATAACAATTACAATTAACACCTTTACTTCCCCAAATTATATATTCCACTCCATCAACGAATGCATCCAAAACTAACCATATCCAATGCAAGTATACAAAACCATACATCATAGTCCGTTTTAATTATTACTCACATTCGCACTCCGAAAAACTAAAATTTTCACTTTATAGTTGATAGTGCAAATTCAAATGTAAAACACTCCAAGCTATGACGCGAATCGGAAGAATTATCTAACTGGTCACAATATTATAATTAGCTTTCGACTGTTTGTTTTTTAAACGTTTATTTCTTGGTTGTGTTAAATTAAAATGATAACAATCAAACAAGTTTCAAAAATTGTGAAGTCGCTAATTATATGGTTATCTCAAAAAATACTAAAAAGTTTTGTTTTTTTATTTTTCTACCATTCAATGAACTCTCAACAGCTATAACTCTTACTTCCTTACACTTTGCCCTTTATAGATGGTATCATAAAGATTTTTTCAAACTTTTTCATTTTGAAGTATTAATGTAGGTATTAAAAATTAATCTTGGTAAATAAATACCATACTCCAAATACTGTTGTTTATTTTAAGCTGGTTCTTTCATATTAAGGCCTGAGGCTGAATTATCTTGAAACCAGGCCTATCGTACATCAAACGAGAAGATTAGGGGAAAGCCGTAATATTACACTTCTCCTTGAATTTCACTAGTTTTTACCATCAATATTGTATAAGAACCTTTCACTAGCATCAATAAAAGCTCCATATCTTGGAGACGACTTCTTTTTTTTCAACCAAACATAGCTAAGAACCATTTCGACAAACCAAGCTTTCAAAAAAAAAACGCTCTCAAATCCGTCCACGCGTTTGGCTGCTACGTTGTCACAGACAGATACACAGATACACAAATACACAGATACACAAATATACAGATACACAGGCCAAACTTATAACACCCTTCTTACACAGTAAACACATAATGTGTTTTATTTTTTCGGAGAAAAGTATACCATATCGTATCTAAGATCGTTCCTTTTCAAAAGGACAGAATGTATATCTTTATTTTCTAGGACACCTACAGGAAGGCACAAAAGGACACGTAGCACTGATAACAAAATGATAACAAACACATAAACACCAAGCCAGAAAGAAATGATAAAGATAATTTCTTAAATGTATAAAAAACTTTTCGATAAATATATGTTTAAAAATTTACTTACTAATATTTTTTTTATTTTCGCATGTTTTAGGGATCCTAATTTAATTAAAATATTTCAAATAGTATCTCATTTTTATATTACTAACTATATACATCCTTTGTATGTACATTTTAATACAGCCGGTAATAATTTCTGTTTATTAGATAGTTTTAAAATTATAGTATTTTTTAATGAATACTTCATTTTCACTTAAATATTATTTAAGTGAAGATAATTTACTATTACTACCAATGTACTAACTCTACATTAAAAATAAATATATTTTCAGAATTTCGTTCAGGGTAATTTAGATTGTTTACTTAATTATTAAGTATATTCTTGTCGATAAAGACTCAATACCAAACTAATATTAAATAATTTTTCAAACAAAAACACACAATGATTATAAACTCACTTGAAACTAACAAATCTTCTATAAAAGATTAAGATTTTATATGAAGAAATTGTATATTTTTTTCATGTTTCGCCTCATTTCTTAAGAATAACATCTTATTTATTTCTATACAGCGTGACAATCAAGGACCAAGTGACGAAAAATAAAACTCCAAATTCTAATAATAATACACCCAGTAGTCGCGGGTTCGAATCCCTGCCCGTATCGGTTTACTTTTCATTCATATATTTATATTAATTTAAATAATATATCCACTTGGGTTCTTTAAGAATAATTTGTAGTAAATCGTTTTTAAAAAACAAATAAACATTAACAAATAAAGAATTTTTTTAAATGTTAAATTAGTATCAGCATCTTAATTTATAAGATTACTGCATTAATATCGTAGAACAAGTCGCTATGCTAATGCAGAAACTTTTGATGTCTCCCAATTATTCATAATATTCTTTATCTAGGTAATATAGTTTTAATTTACTTCATCTGGTAAAAATGATCTACGACAGTTGATGATGTAGAAAATATTAACAATATCTTGCCTTGATAAAAATCTAGTACTTTCATCAATTTGTAAATAAATAAACTGACAACAGGAGATTAATGTTTCACAATCTCGATACCGCGCTTGAAATATTCGGTAAATAAATGGTCTTTTAAATTATTTCTGCCGATCTTACCAACACAATTGCTTTGTAAATAAAATGGTTTACTCTAACCGTTATGAGAGTCTAATATATATATATTTTTAACTAATCAGAAAAATAGCCGCGCCACTGTAACCAGCGTCACCATTGTAACTTTAGTCACGACATAAATATGTAGTATATAGATTCTGGAATATCAACCTGCTACACAATGATGTTCCATTATCTTTTTTGTCTACACCATTTAAAATGTTTCTTAGCCACACAATCAAATACAATATAATCCTTATTTAATGACTTCAGGATAGATTTGTGTTCATCTTCAACAGTGCCACAAACTCGGAATAAAAAACAAGTGTCTTATGATATAAAAACCATTGCTATCAATTCGATGGGAAGGCTTATTATGCTCAGACAACTAAAAATTTGATTAAAAAACTAAATAACATATATTTATTCAAAAAAATATGATAATTAAATATGACCAAAAAAAAACCGTGGCCACAGACGGTCAGTCAGCGCAAGCAGCACACGTATACAATGTAGAATACAAACTAGATAAATAAATATATTTGAATAATAAGAGCCAGTTTCAACTGTAAGTAATATTTAACAATTCACTTTAACAAACGTTTATGTGATTGTTATAGGTTTTTCTTTTATTCATCGAGTGAGGAGCTAAGCGACAAGCTCTATTGGGTCAAATGCATTCTATGTCATTGACGTCCTCTGTAATAACGGAAACATTTGATTCATGAATTTGTTTTTTTTTAATTGCTTGTTGTTGTTCAATGAGTTTGAGTGTTTATAATAAATAGAATCTGTGATAGGCCTTGTACTTCAGGAATAATTCCAAAAAAAATCCAATGGTATGCATTGAGTTAAACAGACGCGCGCATTATTTTTACGTTCATCGAGCTCGATTAGGGAGTGAAACTTATTTCAATGTTTTATGTAACGGTTTGAAATTATGCCATTTCCTTTTTGACCTCACTCGCTTGACAATCAGTTTAAATGGCTGTCAACCTAGTTTCCTTGACATTTCGTAAATGTAACGCCAGGATAATTAATGCTCGAAATATGCTGGTAAACGCATTAAATTCTGGGATAGTATCTAATAAACATAGCGTTATATTTATCATTTAATATTTGCTTTTTATAAATGTCTTTAGATCGATAATTATTTTTCAGTATATCGTTTGACTAACAAAAAGTAAGGATGTAGGTAAGCTATATATAAAAAACAATCATAACTAATTAAAAATAGTTAAAAAATATCTGACAGTACCAATTTCAATGTTATTGATTTTATAAAATATGCTTTTTTTATAAATTTTAACTATTTTTCCTATAATAAATCGTTTTGAAATTGTTAGTAACCGTGGATTTAAATAATAAATCTATTATTTATGTTATTTCTTGGACTTATTATAACAGTCCTAATAAAATATCATTGTAAGGTCCGCGTATAATCTAGTAACGGTTAGATGGAATTTCGTGTACGGACTGATTCCTCCAAGGTAGTACTCTCTCTTTGAATAGAATTAGAATTAGAATCCATCCTATTGCAACGTAAAAAGTTTTAAATCGTTATATATATATATATATTTATATGTATAATATACATATGTATATATATCTCTCTTTCCATGAACTTCACAATATACCAGACATTTTTTTGGATTTTTGTATATTATAATATACAATAAATACTATATGTATAAGTAGCTCTTTATAGAAAATAATATATTACTGAACAATTTTGTAGTTTAAGACTAAAGTTAGCCTATTTACAAAAATAGTTTTTGGTATTTTTCCGCCAAGTAACAACTTTGCTAACTAAAATTCCAATATTGAATTAAACTTGAAACACTTAAAACTTTCGTTGAGCTAAAAATATATATAGAATAAAACCTATAAAAGTAAGACAAAGTTTCATACTATCAAATTAAATGACAACAATAAGCTTAAAGTATTTTCAGAATAATTAAAAGAAACTAAGTGATCAACTATTAAACTAACTAAAACTACAAACGTAAAATGACTATAAAGCGATAGTCATTAACGGGTAACAAGACTACTAAAACTTATTAAGTACCTACGAGATAACATAACGGTGAGAATACCTAACATTACTTGCATTTGTCTAAAAAAAATTCGATGTATTTCAATTGCGTATTTATTTCTTAAGAAATATTATTTTTTTCCTAAAATAACATGTATAAGTATAATAATGTTATAGTATAAAAATGCTAAACAAAACTTTACATAATGATTACAATATTTTTTTGCAAATAAATATCGCTTTACCAAATTTGAATAATAAAGATAAAATAAAATAAAGGTTTAAACCTACAATTATATCAAAAGACTTACAAATATTTAAAGCATTGTTTCCTTAAACTGAGTTGTATATTTGTGTTTCGTTACACTTTCTTCACAACACTTTACGTTTCGTAAATAACATTTTGTTATCAGACACTGCGTGTCCTTTGTAGGAAGGCATACTTCCTGTAGATACTCTAGAAAATAAAGATAGGCCTTTCGTTCTTTTAAAAAGGACAATTCGCGTAAAGTTTTCTAAATAATGAAGACATAAAACAAAATAGAAATATTTATATGAACCAATATAAACATTTATTTACTCAATAATATTTTATTATGGAATTCCGACTTGTGTTGGAATTTCATAATAACTTAAGCCTTGTCAAGGCACTTATATGTCTATCTAAACATATAAGATAAAATATCTATTCTAACTCAATATTATTTGTTAGGTCATTTGCGGTCGAGTAATATTATTGGAAAACTAAAATTGTGCTCGACGATAAGAAGCACTATGTATGCTTAGTAAATAAAGCAATGTAAATAAAGTAAAGTTGGGCTAGTTTGTAAGATTTTTATATAAAAATGAACATGTATGTGTGCAGGCTATTTTATGTAAGAATACACTGAAACGGCTCTCTCTATAGCATCCCCCTCTTCAGAGAACCCTTTACTAGTAGTTGACAGGGAAAAGCAGTGGAAGGCAATTAATTGTTACGGTTACCGCCACTCCATTCCTCCAAGAATGCTGCTGATTGCGACGGCTATGCTTGCACTAAATAAATGGATAGAACGGCGAAACAGTAATTTTGAATACGTACTAGAGTACAATTGATCCGAATCTAACAACATTATTTATTGCTAACAAATCTGCACATTTTTCTTTACTGTCACGATTTCCAAGTTCTAGACTATCTGTTAACTAAGAATTTAGTCTAATATTTAGGCTTAATAAAAATACACTGTAAGGTTTATATAAACTTTAAACATCGAAGATTCTAATGTTTAAAGTTCCTTTTAGACTTTGTTAGTAAGCATCCAGGAACTTGTAGTGCGGTGGGTAATTATTTCTATCTTCATTAAGTTGTATGCTGCACTTGATTTCTTATTTGTTTTCACATATCAAAAATCACTTTTTCGTTTTCATGGCGGCTCTTCAGACTCTTTGGATAAAAAAAATATATTTAACATATAAATCTAATTTTTGCATCATCGCACGAAAAAAAAATACTAGTTATATTAATTTTGTATTTTTTACTTTCACTTTTATTTTATTTTTTCATATCTAACTCGCGTTTATTTTGTTTTATATTCTACATTATTAACTATAAATTTAAGTTGATATTTCGAATGCTTTGCAGCAATCGTGTTCACGAGAGAACGAGATGTGTTTATTGTATTTACGTAATTGTAGTTTTTTTCTCAATCTTGGACTTTATACATACAGTTAATTTTAGTCATCTAACTGGTCTTTGAATTGGGCACCATAGCAAATATATATTAAATTATCGCTTCCAACATTGATGCTTCAAAA
Organism: Napeogenes sylphis; assembly: GCA_959347405.1. Taxonomy (NCBI): domain Eukaryota; kingdom Metazoa; phylum Arthropoda; class Insecta; order Lepidoptera; family Nymphalidae; genus Napeogenes; species Napeogenes sylphis. Next base: position 17,908,082 of record OY365788.1, on the reverse strand, counting down.
AATGTACAAAAGCTATGTTGACATTGTATAAGTATGTACGTACCTATTATATTACGTTAATTTAATATTTTTTATAAGAAATACCAAAAATCTTTAGACAATGATTTACTAATAAACAATATCAATAATTTAGTTCGTTTAAAAATTATTACACTTTGAAACTTGAAAATGTAATGTGAACAAAATCTATAAAATTATTCCTGAAAATATTCATACAAGAAAGACTTACTTCGCGAAGCTATGTTAAACAGAAAACAGTTAAACTATATTTTTGTTATAAATTTATTGAAAATCTCAGTAAATATGTGGCAACAAATATGTAAAACAAACCTATTTTATTAAACTTACTGTGAAATAAAATTTAATTATTGTGATTGCCATTTTTCTTTTAATCACCTTGAATGAAATAAAATTTTAAAAGAAATTACTTTTTTATTACTTATTTGATTGTCTTTTTGCTAATCCATTACAACCATTATATATTTCTAGTTTAATAATACAATAAAATTATGTTTCTTATTAAATATTTTTATATAGGTTATTTATGTAATTACCGTCAGTGAATTATTTAAAAGTATATTTAATTTTGGATCCTATCAAAATTGTTTTCATTATTGTATAAATATTTTTAAATCCGTAAGGTCTATTATTTTTCATATCTATGTTTTATTGATTTACATCAATACTAATCTTGACTTTTTTAGCACAATAACAGATACTTAAAAATAAAAAGACTATATTTCACATCTCGTACACATGTGATATCTAATACTAATATAATTCCGGCTTTAAACTCAAGCAATACTTGTTAAGTTTGTTGCTACAAAAATCTAAGATTAAATAATTAATCTAAGATTAAATAATATAAAGGTCAGACGTCGAGGACCTCATCGGCTTTGATTTACCTAATACTCGGAAAAAAATAGTTATGAATTAGAAAAAATAATATACTCACTTGGAAATAGCGCGGACACTACGAGCAAAACCTAAAAGTAATTGCGAGATATTTTCTTCGTACATATAATTATTCATCAATTATTCATCATTACATATATTGCGCAAATTATTTTAAGTATAATATTTAGCTCTATATAGCAATTTATTTAACAAAAATATTAAAATATATAACAAATGTCTTTTAATTACTGAAACATTACTTTATTTCAATTTAAACTAGCTAAGTTTAAAAAAAAAATAGTTTCTAATTTGAAAAACTTAATCGGAATAAGATTTTACTTTGAGTCATTACGAGTATTAAACTATATTTATTGTATTACAAGTTTGACAAAGCAGAATATGAAATTTACAAAAACTTGAAATGAAAAAGAAATTCTGTCAATATTTTATTACTGAACTGGATACATGTTTTTCATTCTAAGATTTCTCCTTTTAATATTTTAAGATAACTTTAAAGAAATGCTTCACCTATCTTATAAGAAGAGATAATAAGCAGCTGCTTATTTTGTATGTTGTTTTATGTCAATTATAGTTACTATCTTATTTATTTTAGCTCTAAAACTATTACATATTATTTTGTTTGAACCTTGGGATATTAAGTCGGAAAGGTGAATAAATCTTATTTATAAATATAAACTAGTTTTCTTGTTAACATTGAATGTTTGACTCCAGGAAAGCTGATTCACCGGTCAAGTAATTCCCTTTTTCAATGCATCTACTTTCACATATGTGTTTACTCTCAGCGCAAGTTCGTGTAAACTTCTAAAATGTGCAATTTGACGTCGCCTGCTTCAATTCACGTTTCTTAAAATTTGCTTATTTTACTGCCCTTCTCTACTCAGGTACTTTACCAAGCTGCAAAAATATCACAACAGAGCTTTATCAAGTTGAAAAAAATGACGGTGAAGTTTTATCTAGATTTATTACATTATAATTACAAAAAATAATTAACAAAATTTAAAAAAATGTGCTAGGATACAAAACCTCTAAAAGGGATAATTAATAATAAAATGATGTACTTATTTTATGAGGGGTTTTTTTTATATATTTATTTGCTTTTGAAAGTTCTGTTACTGGTTTCTATATTATACTATATGAACCTACGAACACACTAAGTTTCACTTGTTTAGGTTTTTACAATCAATATTGTATAATTAACTTTCACCGGCAACAATAAAAATTAAAGATCTTGGAGACGATCTAAACATACCTAAACCTACGAAGAACCATTTTGACAAAATCCATCAACATGTTCAGCTGCTATGATGTCACAAAAATACACACAGATATACATATACACAATGACACACGTCAATTTTATAAAACCCTTTTTTTAGGTCGGGGTGAATTAGCAATGCGTACAAAAATATATATTTTAACGATATCTAGTAGGTATTTTAATAAAAAATAATAAGTTAGATGGTTTGTGTATAAACCGGGATTTATCATTGATCTGACTCTTATATAGACTTAAAATAAATAATGAATTCCCCACGGGCAGTCATAGAGATTTAGAATGATCGATTTTATAAAAGCAATTTCATTCTTTCATAAATTCAACCGCCTCGTTGGTCGAATGGTTAGCGCAGACGCCTAACATTTAGCGGCGCAACGGCTCGGGTTCGATTCCCAACAGGGCATGTATGTGAACAACATAGATGTCTGTTTTTCTGGGTTTGGTCGTTTATTAAATATATTCTCAGTACTTATAATGTGTATTTTAATGTATTTGTATCTTTGTACCTTAACACAAGCAAATAATTTGCTTGCTTAGGGGTTAGATCAATGTGGGAAATTTGTCCTGATATTATTATAAATTAGTTATATCTAAATATTACCTTTATTTAAACTTTCGTGAACCATGACTATTATTAAAAATATATTTAGTATAGTTTTTAGTACTGCGTAAAGTACGTGAAGCTATCGAAATCAGCCGTCTACCGAATTTCAATGGGGATAGTGATTGGATGCTGGGTACCGGTTATTAACACAATAAAGGATACTAACAATAAGTTACATACATTTATTAGTGACACAGTGAGTTCAGTGTGTTTTCAACGGAACATAACTACGAGTAACGAAGACCTGAACGAAACCTCTGAAGACGAGACTACATCTTTCCCCCCACCCCCTCCCCCCACCCTCACTACCACCGTCGCGACGCCCTCAGCGAGCTGCTGCACGCAGTTCACGCCGCAAGTCCGCTATGCTTGCAGCTCATGGACAGGAACCCCGAATGGGTTCGAAGCTAGTCGGGGAAATTCCGATTAATTACACGATTGTAGCCGGCTAAATAAATATATTACCTTTATTATTTTATTAATAAGTTTTATAACTTCTACTCACCTTCTTTATACTTCTACTAAGGAAGTAATATTATATTTGAAATTTAAATTGATAATTATTTATTTATTTGCTAAAAAATATACCTAAATACTAAAATATAACAACATTCAGATTAATTAAAATGTATATAAGTATAGAATGAAAAATAAACCGATACTGGCAGGGATTCGAACCCGCGACTACTGGGAAACCGTCCCAACGCTCTACCAACTGAGCCACCGTGTCGCTGTCCGCCTCTATGAATTAAGCAATTATATGTGATCGTTTTTGTCAGGACGGGGATGACATTTATTAGGTTTCTTTCGAAAATTCTTACCGATGCTTCTAACTTTGCAGTGTAGATAAACTAAATATTGAAAAGATGCCACTACCGAGATTAATGTTTGAAAATATCCATAAACATGTATAGCCAAGTTAAGCTTATTTAAATTAATCATATTTAAATTTAAATAAGCTTAAACATGTTTATAGATAGTTTCAAATATTCAGCTTAATTGTTTATTGTCAATAAATGTAATAATTGATTATAAACGTTTAACTAAAGTCAAAATCACAGTACTATTTTGTATTAAAACTATGCATATTTAGATTCTATTTTCAAGCGAATTAACTTATTTAGGTAATTAGTTACTAATTCCGACATTTAGTGTCCAATCCTCTGCAAATTATATAATAATTTAATTGACTAAACGCGGTAATATTGTCAGAACTTACCTCGCATTGCCAGCCCATTAAATATGGTAATTCTATTTATAATGTAAATAGAGATCATTTTAAAAAGCTTTTACTGTAATAATTTCACGTTTCAAATTTGAGACGTTTCAAAAATTAAAAGACAGTTCAAATTGCAATGACTTCATCACATTAAGTCGAAAGTTAAATGTAATAATTAACAATAATTGACCATAAGATGTCAATAATAAATTATTTGTATAACAGTAATATTTTGTTATATTTATATAAATATATAAAAAGTTCAAATAAGGACATTTTAGACTTCTTTTAATTGTTGTCGACAGATGTTGAAGGCAGATAAGATTAGGTAGTTTAATAATAACAAATATTAATAATATACAACATGTATAATTTATAATTCTAACCTAAAAATGATAATAAGAACTTAATAAGAACTTGGTTTTCTATTGAATATACTTATTCTCATACCGTATTAAGGTTTTCGGGAAATTCTCAATTCATATAAAAATAACCATAAATATGTGAATTCGAATAATTATTAAATATTGATATACTTTGACCAGGTACATAATGTTTGAAAGTCATTTGATAATAAATTACGTCAATAGGTTAATGGAAATTGAATAGTACTTAATTTCGTATAACCATAATAATGTTATTACAAATTAATAGATGAATGAATGAATGAATGAATGTTTCAGTCCATTTCGCTAATTTAAATTATGCTTTATATTTTAAATACGATCAGTGTATAAATGTCAATTTTTATTTTAATTGAAAATGCGGCGATGCAAAGCGATTTTCCAAATGTCGTTATTATTGAAATGACGTGAACGTATAAACGATTCCAAATAAGCATAAATTAAAAGAACAAGAGGGGATGAGATTCGTGACTTATTAAAACATTTCTTTTTTTTTTTAGGGTATTAAAACACCTGTTTTATTTTAAATTAGCTCAGGTTCTCATTAGAGAATGGAGTCGAAACAATAATATAATTTAATATAATACAAGCGGTTATAATCGGAATTATCTAATTGATATTAGTGTTAGGAACTGTTATGTTTGTAATTTTTTTCCTTTTATTGTTTTTCCCTTTATTAATGTGTGAGTGTGATGATGATATTAGATATTGATCGTTCTGGTTAAAGATATTTTGCACCAAACATTTCTATAACTATGCACTGTTTTTTTTCTGAGCTGTCAATTTTAAAAGATGTATCAATAGAACCCTTACTTGGTGTTGATTTAATATTCGAGTTAATATTATGATGAATAGTACAAAATAATAATGATACTCAAAATGATTACAATTATTTTTACAATAATGAACATTGTTCTTTACATTATTCGTGAATATAATATTTGTATTTTTGGCTTTCCCAACAAAATACAAATGAAATAAAGTTTTGTTTTTTTATAAAACAATGAAATTAAAGTCGGAATAATTATATTAATTCTGATTTTACTTTGAATGTTTAAAAACAATAATATGAATAATTAAGCAACAAATAAAATATTTTCAAACTCAAAAAAATTGAGTTTAATAAATAACAGCTTTGTGATTACAAATAATTATTAAAATATAAATCTGAAATACAAATTTGTATTTTATTATGCAACAATATAATAAATAAATATACATTGAAGGAAACTAAAATATTACATATATGTAAATATATTTATGTCGCCGCGATGATTTAATAAAATAAATTAAGGGATAAACTTAACTTAACTTAATCTAGTATGTAAGTTAATTATTTATAATAATTGTAATCACTTTATCCGTATTTTCAAAACATTTTTACTTTAAATCTTGATAATTAAATATCGACATAACTTAGTTCTTGTATTTTGCTATGTTATTTTACGGATGAAGTTAAATAATTACCGTTGAGAGATTTTACTATAGTCTAAATTAATTATGTTCTGTTAAGAAGGCCTTCGCTTAGCATCACATATTATTACATGTAAATAACTGTAAAATGATTGTAAATGGATGACATTTTGATTCGGAAGTTGATTAGTTTACAAACTTTACTTTATTACATTATCTTACTTTATTAGTTTTAGCTATCAATTAATTAATCTAAGATTTTCGTAAATCGTCATTATTATGGCAATTAATTATGCAATATCAATTGTAAGAGAAATCAATTTATTTAATTAGAAATATGTTAAAAAGTTGTTCAGGCGACGAGCGTTGCCCGGTATTGTGATATTTTTTTTTTTTTTTTTTATATGATCTAGGGCAATACTTGACTACATTCCACCTGATGGTAAGTGGAATGTAGTCTAAGATGGTAAGTCGCATTGTCCTAGCAACCTATTCACTCTTCTCTTGAAGACACCCACATTATATTTGGCCGGAAATACCGACGCAGGCAAATTGTTCCAGTCCTTCGCTGTACGCACTAAAAATGAGGAAGCAAAGCGCTTCGTTCGGACAGGTGGAATGTCCACAACAAAAGGATGGATACCTGCCGTGCGTCGGGACGTCCGGTGATGGAAGGGGGACGGGGGAATTAACTCGTGTAATTCCTGTTCCGTGTAATTCGTGTAATTGTCCGACCGTAATGGTTGATGGGGACGCTCGGCGCGAGACCTAGCCGACTTTTGGTAGAGCAGCCGTTTGAAAAGGTCGTAAGCAATTATTCACTTTTTTTTATTAATAATAATTGTCATTTTTGTTCTTATAATTATTTCTACTTTTATTTTAGTTCTATTTTACTTTGTAGTTGATTCTTTGTTGGATGTTTGATCAAGTACATTAAAAATAGCTTTAGTTTGTCTTTCCCTAGTTTCATTTTATAGTGTGTCGATTCTTTAAACTTAAGGAACTTAGTTATGGATAAAAATTCAGACATAAGATCCAACGACACTAATGGTGTCGATGGCTCTGATCTTTTTAAAAATATAGGAAGTGATTTAAATCCGTTACATATATACCTATGTACTACAATGCGCCTGGCATGTCGCCCAGGGTAGAATATTGCAGCATAAAATTCATTGGAAGTCTTTGTTGTCAAGTATTGAAGAGAACTCTTTGACTCAATTTTCACGAGCCAATGAACACTAAGCAATTAAAGATAAATGCAATTTAAAGGCATTTGGAACTTATTATCGTACGTAGTTGAAGACTACTGTTGCGTGCTAACAGATTCAGAATTAATTAGTTTTCCTAATACTCTTTTTTTCTGTTCTGTGATATGTAAATTAATTTGTTATTAAGTTTTAGTACGTTCAATATCTCAAAGTGTTATTAATAAGTATAAAAAACAACCAAACTCTATCTAGTTATTTGTAATCTACATTATTAAAAAAAAAGGTGAAACTAAGAATTTTAATTTGATTCTTAATAAAAAAAACATGTTAAAACTAACAAAAGCTAATAAAAATTGATCTTGCTACGTTAAGTAACAAAACAATGTCCGGACTATCTTTTTATTTCTGACTAATATCATATAATAACTATGACTTAATATTTTGTTCCGTATTGAAATAAAACTATTTTTACGGATTAAACTCCCGTATATTGAATTAAATTTTAAATTTACATTTTAAATCTAACCCGACGTTTTGAATGCTTTGCAGCAATCGTGTTCACGGTAAGACGAGATGGAGGTGTCTGTCAGAAAGTCAGTTAATTAGTCATCTACCTCCAACGGTTTCTAAGCTTCCGGGCGTACAGTTCAGGATTCACACAAAACGCACTAACAGTATCTTGAGGTCTTACAGAGCGGTCACAGATATGGGATTTTATATTTTTCAAAAGTGGGTCCCAGGCGTTAGATAATCCCCAACCATTTTCTCTATTAAAATTAGGATGTTTTTTAATTTCAATAGCCTCACGAACCATTTTTGGAATGTAACGTTGTTCTTTAGCGAGGATTTTAGGTTTATCAAATCTTATGTAATGATTGGGCTTGTGTATAGTATGTTCACACACTGCAGACTTCGATGTACGCCTACGCTTGATATCCGATATGTGTTCCCTTACTGTTTTACCGATGCTCCTCTTTGTTTGACCTATGTATGACAAGCCACAATCGCAGTCAAGTTTATATACTCCAGCACATTGTAAAGGAATATTACTTTTGATAGGTCTCAAGAATTGGCTCACTTTCCTTTGAGGTTGTTAGATAGTTCTAATAGAAACCTTTTTTAAGATGTTGCCGATTTACTGATGACGATTACCGATTTACTGATGACTTACTAACAGACACCTCCCTCTCGTCTTACCGTGAACACGATTGCTGCAAAGCATTCGAAACGTCGGGTTAGATTTAAAATGTAAATTTAAAATTTAATTCAATATACGCGAGTTAAATCCGTAAAAATAGTTTTATTTCAATGTGTAGTACTCGAGAAAACCTTAGAAAACACTAGTTCCGTATTCTTAAAATTTGGTTAATACTAAAAGGCAAACTTGGTTTCCAGTTGGACATGAAAATAATACAATTTTTAACGGTTTTTTTTATGCATTTTTTAAAGATTTTTATTCACTCACTCAATAAACACTATTTTTCAATTTGTCTCAATGTACTAATAGATAAATTTAAATTCTGTTCTGGATGAAATTCTGAAAAAATGTATATTTATCAAAACATTGCTAAAAAACGATTGACTAATATTGTTTATCTTAGCATGATAAAGAAGTTTTGATTTATAGCCTTAAGAGTTCTGTACTGCTTGTTTTAATATATAAATCAAGATAGGGTTTTAAGCCAATATATATTTTAAAATACTAGCTACAGCTCGCGACCTCTTTTGTTATAGGCTTGTAGACTTTAGAACTACTTCAGTCTTCGTATTAAATGCATTCAGTCTAACGTTCTTCGTCGAAATTGAAAATTGGTTTCATGAAGTTTAAATTAAAAAAAATAAACGTATTTTAACGAGATAAAATACAACCTATACATTTAAGCTCATGTCAAAATATTTAGGAAATATATTTCTAAAACCGGATGAGAGTTTTGAATCCCCGAAATAACAAACATTAATGCTTTATTATATTAGAAAAGAAAAGCAGGATTATCTGATTATATTCTAGAAATTCTGTTACAATTAAACACAAAGTAAAAATATATATACTGAAAATAAATATATATGCACTGTTTCGAATATAATGTATATTATAGTAGTTTTAAAACCATATTATATTTTTTTATATTTATTCTATATGTATTTTACATAACGTTAACATTAAAATATTCGTTCGTTTCATTTAGAGAGTGATAGCATGTGGTCTAAATGTATTTAATATGTAACCAAATTCGTTATATTAACTACCCACAAAAAAGATTTTCTATAAAGATTTCAATTGGCATTTTATCTTAAACAACGTTCATCGTTGTCTTAAACGATTTATTAAAACTAAATTTTCATCATGTCTTTCTCCGCTGTGAATTTTATTAGTAAAGTCATTTGGCTTTTCAAGAGAAAAAACTGTAAAAGGATTGATGGTTTTATTTAATTTAATTGAAAAGGTATTAAAATAATATATATGCCATAAATAAAAAGTACAAAAATTATGTTTCTTTTATATTTTTTGAATATGAGAACAATAACGTCTAGAGAGTTTTATGAGTGGAATAATTGCTTGGATAATTAATTTCACCCACGAGTTAATTAAGTAACATTCAAATATTTTTCAATGTTTAATTCAATGTATTTAAAAAAAAATACTTTTGTATAATATAATATTGATAACACATTTTAATATAACTTATGAATTAACTAGTGATTTTAAATTATTCTCTATTAGTTATTTTAAATTAGGTATTTCCCGAAGATATTATAATCAATGTAAGAACTTACGTGAATAAACGTCCTTAAGCACACTTTGTAAATTAGTCTAAATTAAAAAAAAAGTCTGGGGGATACCTTATTATTTCTAGCGTCCGTTTACGTTCCGTTCCGTTTTTAGTTAGTTAGTAGTATAAATGATACGAATAAAATTAGTCATCTTTTACTTTTATGTAACAATCAATATCATAAATCTAATTTTAGCCGCAGCCATATATTGTTGAAAAATATTTTAGAATCCAATATAAGCCATTTAGGTTTCATACCACGTAAAATCCATTTTAAAACATCTGAGAAAGCAAATTGAAATCCAGATCGAATAATATTGAGTCAAATAAAATATTCATATGTAAGAAACTATTGTTTTTTGTTAAACAAATAGAATGTGAAATACCACATTTGCTTAATTGAAATTCAAAACATACACAAATTACACAAAACTATTTTATTGGTATTAACAACACATTCAAAACCTTTATTGTTAATACCAATAAAATAGTTTGAGGGATGAAGCTGAACAGGAAAAAAAAAATTAAAAACTGACCTGAAAATGACCTATGGCTATAGCATAAAGACAAAAGCAGAATTTAGACAATTTTCTTTGACAAGTCCATGTTTGACTTTATAAAAGGAACAAATTATAGACTATAATATAATTAAGAAAAAAAATTATCTAAAAATTTAAAAAACCATGATCGGAGATACAAAAAGTACTCTAAAAAAATAAAAATAATATTATTATATGCTTATTGAAGCCGTTACGTCGGGGGAAGGTTGTACGTACGTTGACGATAGTGTCTAGTTTACGAAGGTACGAGGGCTTAGACTGCACTTTTCGATATCGTAATTTCTTTATTTGCCTTGGTAACTTACTTGCATTTTAATTTCTGCCTTTATTAAGCGGACTTCAATAAGTACATAATAATATTATTTTTATTCCTTTTAGAGGTCTTTTTGTAATAGAGGCTTTTAATTTTTATTTCTTTTTCTGTTTTTTAAAGTTATTTTACTGATTACATTATTATGCTTTACGGACCTTCGCATACAATATTTCACTTGCTTAAGTATTTCTATCAATATTGCATAAAACCTTTCCTCCCTCACCAATAAAACCTCAATATCTTGGAGACGACTGTGTCTATTTCGACCAAACATAGCTAAGAACCATTTCGACGAACCAGGCTTTTGATTAAAAAAACCGCAATCAAATCCGTCCACGCGTATGGCTGCTACATTGCCACAGATCGACAGGTCAAACTTATAACACTCCTCTTGAGTCATTTTGAGTCAGGGGTTGAAAAAAACGGATGAGCGCGATCCTGTGACGTTCCAATTTTTTTTTGTTGTTGCTCGAGTTGGCTGACACAACCGTTCCTGTCTTCCCAAATCATCAAGAATTTACTTAAGCAATAAGTAATAAATTATATAAAAAAAAGCCTTTTATTTTCTAGAATTTATTAAAAAAAAATCTCCAATTCCATTCCTGTGTTTTTATTTGGTTGGGAACCCTTCACAGGTAAAACCCTGTTCTAAAGATTGCCATTTATGACAGTTTTCTGCTATCTGGTTCCAGCGCAGTGCTATCGCGTTCCAGGTGCACCTTTGTGACTTTTTCCCAGTGGTTCGTGCCAGGATGTTACCGTTTTGGTCCATCTGTTATTTTTGAGTCTCGTTACATCGCTACATGACTGGCCCATTGCCGCATTATATTTTGGACACATGTGAAAGAACATAAATTATTTTTATTTGTGCTTTAATGCCTCTGTGAGTTCTTTTTATACTCTTTTTATATTTAACATACTGCGTTCCATACCTCTTTCACATGTTTTTATATATTTTTTGTTCTGGTTGTCAATTTCCAACTTTGGCTACTAAATGTACAATAATATTATGATATTTTTTTTCATTTAACGTATCAAATGCTTTGCAGCAATCATATTCACGGTGAGATTGAAGATGGACGTTTTTAGGTTTTTAGGTCGGGCCTAGCCTAAAAAGCGAGACAAAATAAATATGGTTTTCGCCCTCGCACTTTGCGACGCAAAAACTACGCTACGTCAAAGAGCCTCAAAATTTTCAATTTTACTACTAATTTTACAATTCCAAAACATAATTATAGAGAAGGACTAAATATTTAAATATCAACCGTTAAGTAGGCATAACTTAAAGCTTCTGTATTTATCTAATATTCGATGACAATTTATTCTTATTAGTTCTAGTTGAGTATTAAAACTTCCTTTTTTACAGTCGTAATATTACATATAATACCCAACAAATCAAACAATACTTTACTTCATTTTTATCATTGTTTATTTTGTAAAAAGGTCTAATTGACACATAATAATATAACAATGTAATTTATTTTTACATTAAGAATGAGTAGCTAATCTTACAAAAATACCACAAATCATATTTTGCTTATAAAACTAAACAAAGTGAGTGTAGAGTTGGTATAAGTGAGAAATGGAATAGAATGGTTTCATTTATATACAAAATTAATTTATAATATTAATACATACATAATTTTAATTTCGATAAACTCAAATTTGCAAGTACATTTAAAATATATAAAAAAATATAATTACTTACTTTTTTTAATTGGTAATGTATACTACAAATAAATAGAACATTTTTAATGACCGACGACGTTTCAAATCATTTGCATCAATCGTGTTGACGGGAAGACGAGTCACAGAGTAGACGACTGAGAAAATACTTTTTTTTCTACTGAAGAATTTGTTGAAGAAGTTGAACGTTGTCAGCTGTTATTCACTTTGCTCTGTTAGCAGGTTTATGTTCGAAGAATGCATTTTTTTTATTCTATTACTAGTAACAAATTAAATACTCATAATTATCAATTTCAGGTAAAAAATTGAAAACAAGTAGGTAATATCTAAAAAAAACTTAGAAAATTTGTTAAAAACTCGTTTGTAATAAATTACTTCCTAGACTTAAGAGCGCTGTACCTTCGAAATTATATAACCTATTTATATATAAGATTATCGATTTCCATCTATATTCAAAATGATGGAATTCATCGTAACAATATCCTTTACCCCTTATTATATAAAAAATACATTACCTATTAGCATTGTGACGTCACGTGACACGTTGTGTCGTTTTACAATATATAAATAGATTAAATTATAATTATTTGATAAATAAACTAACATTGTAATTTTTATTTTAATTCAAATTGAAAAAATCAACTCTACCAATTGAGCTACCGTATCGCTACCAGTGAAACAGTAACCTATGTATCTATCTTTTCAGTATAGATTAATATTAAATATATTCCTTAAATCACCCTTAAAACCTATAATGAAAAAAAACAAACGTTGCAGGTCACGTCACCTACAAATCGAGTCTAATTTGTATCATTGTTTTCCGATATAGGATGAGATATATTATATATATTCAAAAGTACTGCAGATATATCTTTTATTGAGAAACAAACCAAATTATGCTCTAATCTTAAATAAAATTAATTACCCGATGAAGGAATAAAAACGATTTGTAAGGAATGTTTGAATTCATCTACATAATGTCAAGTATATCGACGTAATTTGGTTGTAGGTATTTTAAATATTGTCTGTCTACACGTATAAAGCTTGCATGCTATTTATTTACACCAATTGTTGTGTTCCAAACACCGTTAACAACAAATTGCTTTAACTCACGGCTGAGAAGATAAAAATGATCTCGATTACAAGTAGAATGTAAAGCTTAAACCACATCAGAAGCTTTTACTATATCATGCCATGCTTGAATAATTAATGATAAACTATGCTACGAAGTTATGTAGGTTCATGCCGAGAACTATAAGACGAGATAACTAGTTTAACATTATTAAGATAAGGAGACTTTCAGTTCAAAGTAACAGTTTATAGTTTGGTATTTATTTTTTTAAATAAAAATATCAATTAATAAAATGTATATTTATATTAATCATTGAATAATGATTGCAAATCTTAAATAGAAATAACAATGATAGGCAAGGTTAATTTAAGGAAGACTAACAACATAGTTGACTTAGTTAAGTAGGGATCTTAATTTAGATCTATCCCAAAGATGCACTAGTGCCAGCGAGCGTGCCGAAAACTAAGAGATAAGCTAATCAGCCTAACCATTTAGTTCTCGTTGTGAACCAAAATAGGGAAAGATGCAAAAGCTACATGAGATAAATTGTGTTAGCTTAGTTCCAGATGTACCTTGACCTTTACTAAAGGTTCTATTTACGTTTTATTTTATTTAACCGTTTTGATACGAGTACCGCTCATTACCAATTTATCCAAAGAATACTCAGGAAATAAAATGTAGGTGTTCCATCAAAATACATGATTTTATATTTAAAGTTATAAAAGAAATCTCGAATAGATTGGCCGCTATAGATATTACTACATAATATAATAGTGTGGTACATATACCTAATACATTCAAAAGATTAAGTATTTTTTTGCTCTTTATTTAACCTATCTTAAAAATCAAGCCTTACTTCTTATTGCCATCTAAGATTTTTTCACATAAGTATTGACTAAATATACTTATTATATAGCGTTTATTTGTATTTTTAAAACATTTTAAACGAAGAAATGTGTTAAATTAAATTTTAATAGAAGATTCGCTTTTATTCATTGTAAAATATATTTATGCATATATAGTTGAAGTTTTTATTGAATCAAATATTGAAGTACTAAAAATAAAACGTCAAATAAATATTAAAAAAAAAACAATCCTGCAGTTCTCAATTCTTAAAACTTAATAAAATCCCATAAAGCGCACTACGCGCCTCAACGTTAACCATATTTTCATTTTACTTTCTCATTTTATAAACTGTTTAATTTTATACACTATTCATTATGTAATTTTCATTTAAATGAAATAATACTAAAACTTTGAAGACATAATATTTTTGTTGGGTTTGCCGACATAATTAATTGAACACAAGATTATAGGAACTTCAACAGGGCACTGCTGTCTGAATAAGCACCTAGCGACCCTCAAATTAGCGGATGAAAAAGTGTGCAGGTACTGCCACGAGGCGGATGAAACCCCGATCCATCTGCTATGCGAGTGCGGTCCGCTGATGCGTAAACGCAGTGATACCCTGGGGAAACACATCCTGGACCCGGTGGATGTCCGACACGTAACTGCAAAGGAAATTCTGCAATACCTCAGAGTGACAGACCTTTATAATGTAGGCAGTGGCGATCACAATAGATCTTTTAGGTCGCAGTGATACTGGGTTCCCATAGTCCTGCACAGTCGCGCTTTTAAATAATAATAATAATAGGAACTTCAATAATTAATGTCAAGTTATTTATCAAAAATAGCGATCCTATGAAAATAAATAGGTTGTCACTTAAAATATCGTGTTCAACATAATAGCGTCCAATTCAATTGTGTCATCAATAAATATCATTACTGTGACAGCGTTCTGTACAGTCTCTTATTATACGATTTTGTGATATAAAAAGATTAAATAAAACAAAATATTAATAATAACAGCTATCGGGACAAGGGTACAATTACATTGACAACATGCGTTATAATTTATTTCGTAAAATATATCTGTTATTGTTAGGATACGAAATATAACAAATTGAACTAAAATGCGTGTTGCTAATAATTTACTTACGTTGGACGTCGAACGTCTATTTTTATTTATTTACTGATACAAGTTGACATGATTTTTTTGAAAACAGAGGCAGACAATGACATATTAAAAAATAAATTACCTACAACATAGATATTGTAAAAACTATTAGAATATTATTAGATAAATAGATGGTATTTCACAATGCAAATTAACCTGAATATTGAAATCTAAATATATTTTATTCTACTGATCGTTTTTTGTTTTCGAAAAGAACTTGTGGCTAGTATAAACATAAAGGGATGTTTCATTGAAAGTTTAGTTTCAAACTTCCAAAACCTTTATTAACAGAAAACTGAGCATTTATTACAATTAAAAACAAATAAGCATTCCAACAACTATTTTTGGAATTTTTATACTCATAATTATTAAGATAAACCACATAAGTTCATTTCAAAAATAAGAATAAGCTTTTTTTATTAACGGTATTGTCAGACTTGCTTGTCTAAAAATAAATTGTAAAATCAATAAGCAACAAATAAACACATTTGTACTCGACATTATGTTTTAAACGCATTAAAGAAGATCCAGTAGATATTTAAGGAAAATAATGTCATTGTTATTTTATAGACTGTTCCATTATCTTAACCTCATTGTGTGACGTCACTCTATTCATACGTCTCTCTCTCTATTCTAAGCTATCTCTGACATCCTGACATCGTTAATCTTGTTATGTTTATGATGTCCTAGTTCATGGTTAAGTACAAATATTTTGAAGTAGTAGAAGAAATAATAACTTGTAAGAAAGGACTTCTTAAAACACTCTGCTTTCTCAACTTAACCCTTATGTTTGCGTTTGAATCATAATATTTTTTAAAATGCCTTAATGACACAAAACGTATCTCATTTGTAGAAAGGCTTAATTTGAAAAAAAATATCATCAAAATGATGAAGATGCTCAAATACGTCAAAAAATATATATTTTTATTTATTTATTTACTTTTATTTATTTATTAATACATTTTTATTATAAAAAGCAAGTATTTCGAAAAGCCTTTTAATTACTTCTATGGTTTAAAGTTTGATACTAAATGCATTTCTTTTATAACAAAGGTTTCTTTTACTTTCTGTACCAGATTATCTCATTCATCTTACTCGTATAACTTTGACTCTAGAAATATTTCCGCACGTCAAATTACCATAAAGTAAGATGAAAAAACGTACTGAGACTTTCCCCTCCTTGTGTAATCAAAAACAATTTTATGATCTTTATTGAGTTTATAAAATGTGATATTTTGAGTCTTTGTGACGTAAAATTGTTTTAAGTAAATATAGCAGATGACACGAGAGCTTAAATCCTTTTAAAGAGAGCTTTTGTAAAACGTTAAACATTGACGAGTTTATTCATAACAGGTTTAAATAGGTGTTGAGATCTTCCCAACGCCGGAGGGCCGCAGGCTCCTTGCCGCCGGTTGTATGCCAGAGTGGTGAGGAGCATGGCCCTGTACGGTGCTCCCATATGGTCGGGAGCCCTCACCGCGGATTCCAGGGCCCTTTCCAGGGCTCCCCGTCGGCCGGTCTTGCGACGGTGGGGGCTATTTCCCCCCATCTCGATCGTTGGATCGGCCGGTGGCACGGGACTCTAACGTTCCGTCTTGTGCAGGTGCTCACGGGGCATGGGTGCTTCGGTGGGTACCTGCACAAGATCGCACGCAGAGAGGCGGCCCCCTCCTGCCACCACTGTGACGAGCCCGTGGACACGGCTCGTCACACCTTGGCAGAGTGCGCAGCCTTTTTTTTTTTTTTTTTTTTTTTTTTTTTTTTTTTTTTTTGTCGTTAGAAAAATGCGTTACGCATCATCCCAGCGGCCAGGAAGGTGATGGCCGAGGGGTTATGTGGGACTACCCGGCAGCATAGAGGACGCTGCCATTTTTAAGGCTACCCCCTAAAAAACCAACGGTTGACCTCATCGCCATGGTTGAGCGCCACGGGATCGCTTTCGCACTCACCGTGACGCCCCGGCGGAACCCCCTGCGAGGGGCCCCGATCAACTTAGGGACACCCTCACCTCGTAGGCCTATAATGGGTGGGAAAGGAAGCGGCGGGCATACTCCCGCTTCCTTCTTCCCAGCCTAACCCTACGGAGCGGGTCTGCGGTAGAGGCTAGCTCCCTGACCCGCTCCGCGGCCTCCTTTGCGGCAATGACTTGTTCGCAGAAGGAGGCCATGGCGACCCAAACGTCCTCACTGTCGAGCATCTTTGGAATGACGCTCGACAGCGAGACACTGCTGCCGACCACGACCGCCAGCTCTTCTCGCTGGCGGTCCCACGCCACACACTCCTCCAGGGTGTGACGAGCCGTGTCCTGTGGCTCACCACAGTTCTGACAGCAGGGGGTCGCCTCTCTCCTCGCCACCTTGTGCAGATACCCCCCGAAGCATCCGTGCCCCGAGAGTATCTGCACAAGGCGGAACGTCAGAGTCCCGTGCCGCCGGTCCACCCACTGCTTGAGGTGCGGAAGTAGCACCCCAACAGTGAAAAAACCGGCGGCCGGAGACTCCAACTCTCGTTTCCACCGCTGGATCAGGACATTTTGTGCCCCTGCCCTGATCCTAGCCACCTCAGGCGCTTCGCCCCTGGCACGAGCGTCGGCCCGGTGCCAGTACACTGCAGCGTTGACCTCCGCCTGGAGTTCCCAGGGGGGGTCACTTGCTAGCAGTGTCGCCGCAGTGAACGACACCGTACGGTACCCCCTGATCACCCTCACCGCGATGGTCCTCTGCGATTGCCGCAAGAGGACCTTAGAGTGGCGGGTGAGGGCTCCCGACCATATGGGGGCACCGTAGAGGGCCATGCTCCGTAAGATGCCGGCGTACAACCGCCGGCACGGAGCACCCGGCCCTCTGACGTTGGGCAGAAGCCTACCTAAGGCCGCCGCGGCGGAAACGAGTTTCGGGGCCAACGAGGAGAAGTGAGCCCCGAAACGCCACCTGCCGTCCAGGGTAAGGCCCAGATATTTCATCTGAGCCTTAACCGCCACCTCCGAACCCTGGACGGAAATGGATGCCCGACGAGGGGGACCCCGGCGAGGGCCGTGGAACAGTAGGGCCTCAGTCTTTGAGACCGAAACCCTGAGTCCCAACAGCCCTATACGGTCCGCCACCAGCGTAGCACCAACTGTTGCCAGCCTGGCCGCCTCCGCAAAGCTACCCCCCTCGCTGTTACGAGGGTGTCATCTGCATAGCAGTACACCCTCATGCGCGGGAGGAGAGGACATCGGAGCAGCCAGTCGTAACCGAGGTTCCACAAAACGGGCCCGAGCACAGAGCCCTGTGGAACCCCGCAGCTAACGCTACGCCGATAGACCCGCCGGTTGCCGCACTCCCACAGGACTTCTCTGTCCTGCAGGTAAGCCCTCAACAGCCGCCGGAGATAAGGAGGCACTCCATGGAACCGGAGTGCCTCAATCACAGTCTCAAACGGCAAGGTGTTGAAGGCATTGGCGACATCCAGCGATACCGCCAGGACGACATCCCCCTCGGACACAGCCTCTTGGGTCCCGTCTTTCAAAGCCTTCAGGGCGTCAATCGTCGATCGACCCGCCCTGAAGCCAAACTGAGCGTCTGAGAGCCCGGGACCCACTTCGTCGAGGTGTTTGACGAGACGGGCGGAGAGGATTCTCTCGAACAGCTTTCCCGTCTCGTCCAAC
This sequence comes from Napeogenes sylphis, assembly GCA_959347405.1. Classification (NCBI taxonomy): domain Eukaryota; kingdom Metazoa; phylum Arthropoda; class Insecta; order Lepidoptera; family Nymphalidae; genus Napeogenes; species Napeogenes sylphis. The sequence continues at coordinate 17,888,972 of OY365788.1, read as the reverse complement.
AACACGATTGGCCTGTATGCGGAGGGACTGTCGTCAGAAAGACCCTCCTTTCGCAACAGGCACAATCTCCCCAACTTCCAGGCAATCGGGAACTGTCCAATGCGCAAGCAGATATTGAACAGTTCCCGGATTCTGCCCTCAAGTACTCCAGGGCGATGCAGAGAACTCGCCCTGGAATACCGTCCGGCCCCGGCGCCGTATTACGGGCTCGCAGGCGACACAAGGCGACCCCCAGCTCAGCCTCCGTAACTGGCGGGATAGAACCCGCCCGCCCCCTCATCGGGGGGCACATCACAGGAGGAGAGTGACCAATGGAACTCGGGAACAAGCCCTCCACCAGCCGCTCGATAAAAGCCGGCTGCAGGGACTCCATTACGGGGGCACCAGTGGCGCGGATTTTCTTCCGCGCCACTCTGAACGGGCGTCCCCAAGGGTCCCTGTCGAGACCTGCTAGGATCTCCTCCCGAGCCAGGTCTTTCGCCTTAGCGATCGCCATTCGCAGAGCTGCCTTCGTATCCCGATAGCAGCTCTGTAGCTGGGCCTCCACAACCGGGTCAAAGCCGCGACGACGACGACACCGGACGAAGGCCCGCGAGCCCTGCAGCAGGTCACCCGAAGTTCGGCAATGTCGGGTGACCACCAGTAGACGCTGCGGCGCCGAGGCCTGGGCCCCACCCTTGGCATGGCCGCATCACAAATACGCGTTAGGGCTTCGCGCATACGGCCAGCCAATACTTCTACATCAGCTCCCTCGCTGGAGGCATCGGGAAAGGCCCAGCCTTGAACGATGGCTGCCTCCTTGGCCATCTCCCGATCCAGATGTGTAAGGCCCCAGCGAGGAAATTGACTGCCCTCTCGCGGTGGCCCAGCCAGAACTGGGCAGGAGGAGGAGACCTCAAAGCGGATGTAAAGGTGATCCGAAAGGGTCTCCACCTCGTTCTCAACCCTCCAACCTATAACCCGGCGTGCAACCGCTGGGGTGGCGAACGTGACATCCACCACGGAACTCCCTTGCGGTCGCACACACGTGGGTTCGGACCCTCTATTTAGAAGGGACAGGTCGGAGAGGAGTGCCCAAATCTGGACAGCCCTACCTCTGGCATCCGTAAAGCGGTTTCCCCAGGCTTCGGACTTGGCATTCAGGTCGCCGAGGACGATGATATTCCCTGACGCTTGTCTGCGGACCGCAGCCCTGACTGAGTCAAGAAAAATCTCGAACTCAGCTAAGCCACGGTTGGGGGAGAAGTATGCACCTACTAAGACGTACTCTCCCCACTTCGCCACTACCAAGCCCGGGCCGGTCTCTAATTTGGAGAGAGGGGAACCGGGGCTGGACTTCACCACTATGACCACGGAGTCACTTTCATCCCCCACCCAATTTGAGTTAGGAGGGACGAAATAAGGCTCACAGGCCACCGCTACACTTATATCCCACTCTGCCATGGACTGAAGCATGAGGTCTTGAGCCCTGGCAGAGTGGTTTAAATTTGCCTGCAGAAATTCATGTCGCTTGTTGCTTAGCATAGTGACATGGATTCAACTGGCGCCTGTGCGCACTCACTGTGTGTGGCAGCAGGGGAGGGACCAACTGCCTTCGCAACTCCTTTGCTTTGGGGAGCCTTGCAAGCACGGCTCCCCATTTGATGCCCTGCGGGTAGACCTAGGTCCACACACAGGGCACACCGTAGGACTCCAGTGCACTTGGCTTGGGTATGCACAGAGAGGCCGCACCGGAAACATAACGATGTCCTATCGACCCCGGTAGGGCAGACAGCCCTGATGTGTCCGGGTGCTTGGCAGCCGAAGCATCTCATAGGCCGGTCCTCGAGAAGCTCTACCCCGGCCGAGCTCCAGCCTATGAGAAGCCTGCCGGCCTTTAACACTGCCTTGGCCGCCTCAACGGGGATCCGAGCAAAGGCAACGCCCATACGATCCCCCCTACCCCATCGAATCTCACCAACGTGGATCGCGTCAGTGGGGAAGTTTGTAAGACGGCTGATTGCCGAAATCACCTTCTCCGAGGTGACCGAGTCGTCCAGTCCCTTAATTTTCACAACTACGCGCTTGACGGGACGGACGACCTTGGCCACCCCGTCTAAAACAGTGCGCAAACCTGTCGCAAGCTGCTCCGCTTTCTCCGAGCCCGCCGCTCTCGGTAGCTCTAGCAAACGGGCCCCCGTAGCCGAACGTCTGATCTTTAGCCCGCCTTCTATTCCGATTTGGCCGAGATCAATCTTCTCGGCCGCACTCCCCAGGATGTCGGCGTACGTAATGCCCTTGGCCGCTGCTTCTTCCTGCAGTGTAATAAGCACTGCAGGAGCTTTAGACGACGGCATTCTGGCGCCCTTTTTTCGGCAGGCTCTGTTCTTATTTTTCTTTTTCACCCCTTTATTGGCATCAGCCGCCTTGGTGTTCGGAGGCTGGGTCGTAGGCTTGCCTGCCTGGGCCATGCGCGAGGACTGAGGAGGCTTTATCGTGCCCCTCCTCACCACCGTTGACCACTCGCCATCCGTAATAACCTCCTGTGAGGGAGGAGCAGGAGAAGAAGTAATGGTAGGTGCGGTGTGTGGTACCTTAGACACCTTCCGGGAGACCTCTTTTCGGCTTCTCTGCGATGATGCCACCGAAACCACCACTGGGGCCTCACTTACAGATTCTGTAAGGCAACCAATAGCTGGTGACGACCTCACCGGCATTATTGGAGAGCTCGAACGGGCGACAGAACACCCGCCCCGGCTCACCAGTCCATTCGCAGCTGCTGCTGCAGCCTCCTTTCTCCGGTCCGCTGCCAGAGGAGGGCGGAGAGTTTTGGCCGGCAAAAGGCGATCCTCCAGATTCTCCAGGCGGGCATTCACCAAAACACCCACAGAGGTGATTAGCGAACGCTTCAACTCTTCGATGAATTCGTTATCTACTAAAGGCTTATCCGCCAAAACCCCCTTTGCGGCCGCCCTCATCTCTGCGAATTCACGCTTATGAGCTTTCAGCTCCGCTTGAAGGTTCTGAACCTCTCGGGAAAGGCGCGCATTATCAGCCCTTAAGCGACAAGCCTCATCGCTTTGAGTCCTACCAGCTAGGGTCTCCACAATCTCTAAAAGATCTCTGGACGCGTCCTTCAATCTCTTAATCATGGGCCCCTGAAGGTGCCCAGATTTTCTGGAAACCTCCAGAATTGAAGCGGTACATCGACCAGCTAATGCGCGCAGCTCTTTTGCCCCGAGACTCACTGGGTCCTTCGACAATGGCGCTCCTTCAATAAGATCTCCATCGGAGTCAACCAAGGCGATTGGGGAGACCGCAGATTTTCTAAAAGCTCGCGCCTCTAGCTCCTTCTCAAAGTTCGCCTCTTTAGCCTCGTTGGTAAGAATTCGCAGACTGGCCTTGGCCCGTGCGAGTCCACATCCACCTCTCGATGCAGAAGCAGAGGAGCGTCCACGACTGGCTGTGCTGTACTTAGAAAGTACAGCATCGGTCCCAGATTCGCTATCCGATGCATCACTCGCCAAGGAAGCATTCCCTGAAAGAGGTCGCTTCCGAGTACTCTTAGAGACCACGGCCTGACCGGAGGTAATCCTAGAACCCTTCGGCTTGCCTAGGTCGTTATCCGAGGATGCGACCAATTGGGTCCACCGTCGGTCAGAGTCCATATCGGACTCGACGTAGCTATCCTCAGGGTTGGGATGGCCCTGAGAAGGGCCTTGTACTTGACCCTCAGAAGGGTCTTGTTGTTGGCCCTGAGAAGGGCCTTGTTGATGGCCCTGAGAAGGGCCTTGTTGTTGGCCCTGAGAAGGGCCTTGTTGTTGGCCCTGAGAAGGGCCTTTTGGTTGGCCCTGAGAAGGGCCTTTGACAAATCTTCCTTTGCTATCACGCGCAGGAGGCATTGCGACAGAAAGATAGAACGCACACTCACCCAAGTATAGTTTATTAGCTTTGGTCACCCGCCTGCCACCTGCGTTACCGGGGTCAGGACGGGGTCCAGGGGAGACGACGAGGACGTACTAATAAACACTTGGGGACTCCCCCGGCAGAGTGCGCAGCCTGGGACCGTCAGCGTACTGAGCTGACGGCCGTGGTCGGCAGTGACCTCTCGTTGCCGAGCGTTGTTTCCGCGATGCTCGACGACGAGAGGTCCTGGGTCGCTATGGCCTCCTTCTGCGAGCAAGTGATTGCCGCGAAGGACGCCGCGGAGCGGGACAAAGAGGCAGCCTTCTCTGAACCGCTCCGTAGGGGTAGGCTGGGTCGAAGGAGGCGGGATTACGCCCGCAGCCTCCTTCCCCAGCTGTAGTGCCTGGACGGGAGAGGGGGGTGACCTTTCCCGCCAGTTATAGGCCTACGAGGTGAGGGTGTCCCTAAGTTGATCGGGGCCCCTCGCAGGGGGTTCCGCCGGGGCGTCACGGTGAGTGCGAAAGCGATCCCGTGGCGCCCCACGAAGGCGATGAGGTCAACCGAGGCGTGGGTAGCCTTAAAAATGGCAGCGTCTTCTATGCTGCCGGGTAGTCCCACATACCCCCTCGGTCATCACCTTCCTGGCCGAAGGGATGATGCGTAACGCATTTTTCTAACGATAAAAAAAAAAAAAGGTGTTGAGATCTTACATAGATAGTTGTTATTTATTAATTCGATCTCTCATAAAATGTTAAAAGTGTTCTCTGATAAACCTCGTGAATAAGTAAAAAAATAATAACATAACTAAACTAGTGTTTTCTAAAATTTTCATAAATACTACACATTGATATTAAACATTTTTTATGAATTAAAATCTACACAATTAAACATTTTTTATGAATTAAAATAAAAAATTACAATTTAAATTTAACCCGATGTTTCGAATGCTTTGCAGCAATTACCATCAACACGATTTAAAATTTAACTATACGCGAGTTAAATCTGTAAAAATATTTTTTATTTCAAAGACTAAACTCTTTAATTTCAGGTACGAGATTCTCAGATAATATAAATTGTAATTTTACATAAATTATGATTATCCCTTAAAGAAAATGACAATATTAATATTAATGAAAAAGCTAAATTATTTTTGTCTTTAAGTGATGTTTAAGATAGATTATTTCGGATATAAGTATTATATTTATAAGATTTATTTGTACTTTTCCAATTGATTTAATTTCAGAAGTCATTTCAATGATGTAAATGATTTGAAAATTAAATTAATTAAATTAGTAAGTTTCTAATATTTTTTGTTTTTATCTTGATTTGATTAAATTACATTTTAAAAAGATTCTCTCTTTTCAAGGATAACATAATTTTCCCTTTTCTTTAGTCGCAAGAAAAAAGACGCAGTAGTCTAAATCACGATAAAGCTGATTCATTAAACCGGCCTCTTGACGGTTAGTGAACCCCGCTGCTGACTCGAAAGTATTAAAGACTATTCCCAAATGAAGGGATTCTTTGTTTACCAATTTGTGTAAGTAATTATTGTTTGTGAGGAAGATGTTTTAGAAAAATATTTTTTCAAAGCTTTAAGCATTAAATAACCAATTTTCTTGAAATTAAATTCTAAGATAATTAATAACCATACATACTCCGTGGGTCTGAACATAATATTCCATCTATTCTATATTATCGCGATCAACTAAAAACTATTATAACTATGTTCTAATTTAACACTACAATGTTATATTAATATACCCCACTCGTGATTTGGATAATGTGCTAACTATATAGAAGTACTTAAAACTTATTTAATTTAATTAACGTTCTTGAGTTTTATGTTGTTCATATAACCCTTGTAATAAAGTAGCAGATTATAAGACCATAACAATAACTTCAACTTTATATACATTTTATATAAAATCTATACATATAATAAAATTGTCAGTGATCGATTTCTGTACAAGGAATATATTAAAAAAAAACATAATTTATATAAGCAAGAGAATTTAAAACAATGTTTTTTCATTTTGTCTGTTTGTCTGTGCAGGCTTATATCAGAAACGATTTAACCAATTTGAATGCGGTTTTCAGGAATATACTATCAGTCTTTACTTAACATTTAGTGTTTGTTTTATTTAATTCGGTTAAGAAATAAAAAAGTTATGTCAAATTATGTCAATCACGTAATAGGTACCATGCAAATCTTCTTCTATTCATATAATAAATCTTTAGAGGAGTAGTCTATACATTTACAATATTAACAAATATATACCCCGGATGTGAACGGGTATGTAACAAAATCAATTTCTAGCATTTTTGAAATTCAGCGTCACTCTGAATAACTTATAGTTTTTCACTTTCACTTCATTCTTATTTACTCTATCAAAAGATGTACTTTAAGTGTTTAAGAAATGTATCTACATACCTACAATATAACTGTAAATGATCGCTATACATGGAGAATATTAAAAATAAGAGGGGATTATTGTAAACTAGAAATACTTCTACACGCAAAAACTACTTGACGGAGTTTAATGAGACTTTTAAGGTTATACATTAATATGTACAAAGGCTATGGTACAAGGTACATATTATAGTTGGTAAGATATTTTATTTTGGTCTATGAAAGTCCTAACAAGCCGCTAGTCCCTTCCCATTTACTTTGGAAAGTAAATTATCATTTTATGATAGCTATAGTTAGAGAATTTCCTCGTCACTACGAATATGCCTCTTTATTTGATGAATTGATGACAAGAAGAAAAAATTCATAGGAATCTATGACCAAATATTTTCAAGAGGAATTAACTATGTGATATGCAATAAAAAAGACAGAGATAAAACTCACCTCATTACACAACTCCTTAAAGAAATCCTACTTTTGGAATTTACTCGATTCGAATCGATTTTTAAATAAGGCGTCCGGTATGACAGAAACGTGAGGTGTAAAATCTACTAAACAAGTGACATTGTTACGTTTTTGGTCCTCAACCTTTTGTGCGCAACTGTCTAATTTGGTTGCCGGTGTCTTATTGTTATAAATATCAATAATTAATTATTGTTATTGTGAAGTAATTATCTTTATCATTATATTTTGCTAAAGTGAAAGGCAAAAAGTCGTGCGTCGGAGCTGAGTCCTGTGTAGCCAGCTTAGGAGTTTTCCCCCTAAATTTAGGGGGAAAATAAGCGCCTCCGGGGTCTTTTGACAAAATGTTTAGGGGTTTTGTTTAAAGGTTTCTAAATTTCTTTAAATATTTAAAAACAACCTATTATCGGTATAAATTTCACACAAGGTTGTAATTGCTGATCCGTATTTTGTTTATTGACATTTCATTGTCAACATTAAATAAATATTCTAATTTCAAAAACGTCATGTTATTTTTGAGAAGAATGTTTTTGAATTTGACATAAAAACTTTAACTTAAAGTTTTTATGTCAAATTCAAATGATAGTAAAGAATCCAGGTATTTTGTTTGTTAAATTTGTAGTTAAGGGGTTTTTAGGTGTTTTCGAGATTACTGTAAAAGGGAAAAAAAATCAGGTGTCGGCAACACTGGAGCTGACACACACAATTAATGTTTTTTTTATATATATTTTGTTAATTGTTGGCGAGCAATCGAGTACCCGGTCAATATGGCGAGTGACTACCATGATCTCTTGTAACACCAGAGAACACACATGCGCATTGTACACATCCACGATTCTTTAGGACCAGGAACTGATTTTTAATTATTTATGAGAAATATCGAATCGTATAAACAAAAAATGTTTAACAAAATTAAAAAAAAAAGGTTCGGACCTTTTGATTAATATTTCTTATCACATTAGAAATAATGTAACTAATATTTCTTATTAGTTATGTTAGAAATACTAAAGTTTTTATGTTTGAATATGTCATGAACAAGTACACTATATATAAAAAACACGTGAATAAAGCACTTGGTCATGTTAATGGCGATATTAATTTATATGTCTTTTACTTTAGTTCTTTTATTTTTAATTAAATAGTCTTAGTCTCCCCGATGTCTCTAAAAGCTAATATCATATAATAAGATGAAATTAATCGTCCATAGTTTTACTATGTATAATTAAAACAAAAGCTAATTTTTGGGAGTCTTAAAGATATGGTTAATCTACTGCCCTAGGGTTTTGTACTGTTAGGGTCCACAAGAAAATCATTTATTATTCGCCTGAGGCTTTAGTTTCAAAACAAGATAAGAGGGAATAATCTAAACGTGTATTTGCAAACAATATTACGAATATTATATATACAAGGTAGAATAGGTTTTGTAATTTAGTTTTAAGTTAACGACTTTCGAATATTAAGGTTTATTAAATTAGGTTAAATTGCTTTTGTATTTTCAAATAAAAACTGTTACTCATATAACAAGAATAAAGAAAGTGAACTTGTGGTTTAAATATTTTTATTGATTTATAATACAAAAAACGTTGTCCCTTATAATTAATAGTTACACAAAATAAGGAATATGCCCAAAATAATACCAGCTAGACTCAGCGGTGGGTTTAGTGGAGATAACACCTTAATTTTAAATTATATATAAAATTTTAAAATTATATATCTATCATAGGCGCCACTGACAAAATTATAAGCGAAGACATCTGCATGATCCTCCTGCTTGTTAGTACTGGAGAATCACAGTCAAACACGTGTTCTTTATAAAACTTATAAAAATGGAAGTGTTGATTAATGGTATAAATTAATATACCATATTATCGGTATTATAATAAAGACGAGCTTTTTAAACTCAGCTAGTCAGGAAGCAGGATACAAGTCAAAAGGGACGACGCTCCGAAGATTCACGTCTACCCCCGCGAACCAATTAAAAAAAAAAATCTGTATCTTCTAGGGAATATAAAAATAACCTCCTGTAATGATTAAATTATAGGTTAAATTACATAATAACACTAATCTCACATTCATCTATTCTAACAATAAGTTATAATACCTTATGGAGGAAAAAGGCCTCGCAAGCAATAATATTAGCCTATGTCGACTCCGAGGATCGAATCAGGACAAATACTGAAATATTACCACGTAGTAACATTAAATAAAGTCTCAAAACCTATGAAACATCTCCTAATTCAGAGTAAAGATTCAAAGTACCTACGAAATATTGTTCCAACAAACTTTGAAACTGCCCGGGAAGTGCCGGCAATAGGAATTATAATTATTCCATATTGAATTATTAGCCCTGCAATTAAACACTAATAAATTTAAGAAACAACGCTTTAAATGCTTAATAATATCACAAATGCCTAAAACACCCACCGAAGGCTAATAAGATATTGGATTCGGAACTGCTTCCGATGAAAAGACTCACGAAAAGAACACGACATTGAATTTTATAATCAAAATATGCATAATAAGCAAACAATGTGGCTATGCACACGCCGCGTTACACGAAATGTGGGTAAAATTGATATTAATCGCAAGAAGACCAATATTTAAATAATTTAAGAATAATGCACTACTTATCTACAGGAAGAAACGAGTGTAATAAATTGATAACAAAATGTTATACTTATAAATATAACAATAAAACAACGTTGGCTGCTACTAAACTTCTGAAACAATATGACAGCTACGTTCAAATAATATCTAGCGATATGCTATCTTTAATAATGATAATAAATGAAATTTAAAATAGTAGTTATTAATAAAATATTTATATTTTCAATAACATTTTGGGGAGTTCGCTTAAGCTGGAAACATTTCAATATCTTAACAAAAAGAAATGTCACAGACTAATTAATGGTTTATAATTAGCTGTCAACAGATAAATAATTTACTTTGTCTACGAATTTAATAGATAATATTAAATCTTTAATATTAAAATTATAAATATTTAAATATCTACAGAAATGAAATTTCTATGTAACAAAACTAAGTCAAAGGAAGGTTATAACTATCTCGACGAACTAGACTCTCGATAAAAAAAACCGCAATCACATCCGTCCACGCGTTTGGATGCTACATTGCTGTGGCAACAGACACACAGTTATACAGATACACAGATCCACAGGTCAAACTTACAACACCCCTCTTTTTGAGTCGGGGGTTAAAAAGGGAGAACAAAACCGTTTTTTAAAAAATGATAAAATTGATAAAAGCAAATAGGTGTTTTTAAATCAAATTATTCTCATCATGACTACTGACCGGATAGCTTAATATTCATAAGAAAAACATAAAATGTTATCTTATTATAAATGTGTGTATGTGTATATACATATATGTATATGTGTATGTCCATTTCGTCAATTCCATATTATTTTCTGTATTTTTGTTTTGTTTAATTATACCGTCTTTTAAGTCTCTGTACATTTATTTATTTATTTATTTATTTATATCTTTTCCACTTAGAATCATAATCAGTGATCACTTGTGTACGTCAACATGGAAGTGTCAGGAGGGCCTATTACGATACTAGATTTATCGTAATAAGCCCTTCGGAAAAAGCACTTTCCATCTTAATGTTAAAGCTATGAGGGTTCCAAACGCGTCCTGGTCTGAGAAGAACCACACAACAAACTCAGCCGGATATATTTTTTGTTATTGTGATCACTGTTTCACAAACGTCAAACTTAAATGCAAATTTAGAACAACTAGAACCGTCGCAATCAATCGGAAAAGAAGCCTAATGATTTCAGGCAACGAAAATTAAATAATAATAACAGAAAATATATATATATATATAAATCTTCGGCCTGCCACACAACCAGTCACCGCAAGCAGCACCCGTTCACGAGCATAACACAAGAGCCAGCCATCACCCCCTTCGCACATATTTGAGGGAGGGAGGCAACCCGACTCCCGATGCTACCGCAAGTAGTGACTTCTAAGGAATCGGTGTGATGCAGAAGGTCGATAAAGCAAAATTAATTTACAACAAAAAACAAATTGCGGAGATTACTAGCTATTCGCAATACAATACAGATTCATTCCCAGGCCATACCGTCGTCGATGTAATCCTTTACACTATAGTAGGATTTTTTTATTAAATTATTTTTAACATATAATTTAAATTTATTTAATGAGAGGCTTAAGGCTTCATTTGGGAGCTTATTATAAAAACGTATACAATTACCCTTAAAGGATTTACCTATTTTATGGAGCCTAGTGCCGGGCATAGTGAGTTTATTTTTATTTCTTGTATTAATTTTATGTAAATCACAATTTTTCTTGAACTTTGAAATATTTTTATGAACGTAAATTAAATTTTCATAAATATATTGATTGTAAACAGTCATAATTTTAAATTCTTTAAATTTATTTCTTAACGAGTCTCTTGGTCTCATATTATATATTGCGCGAACAGCCCTCTTCTGTAATGTAAATATGGTATCAATGTCAGTCGCATTGCCCCATAAGAGTATACCGTATGACATTAAGCTATGAAAGTAACTAAAGTAAACTAATCGAGCAGTTTCCATATTTGTTAAACGACGTATTTTTTTAACCGCGTATGCAGCAGAACTTAGTCTGCTTGACAAATCAAATATATGAGGACCCCATTGCAATTTTTCATCTAAAGTAATGCCCAAGAAAGTAGTAGATTTGACCAAGTCCAAATCCTCATTATTTAATTGTACATTGGTTCTAACATTTTTAACATTTGGTAAACTAAATTTGACACATTTTGTCTTTTTTTTATTAAGCAACAAATTATTGGCGTTAAACCAATGTACAACATCTGAGAGAGCATTGTTTACATCGTCAATAACAGATTGCCGTCTATTAACTTTAAAAGTAAGAGAAGTATCATCAGCAAACAACACTATCCCATGTTTTTCCCTCACTAGGTGAGGTAAGTCATTTATGTAAATGAGGAACAAGAAAGGCCCTAATATAGAGCCCTGTGGCACACCTATTTTTACCAAAGAACCAGGGGAACGTTTTCCATTTACATCAACTTTTTGAATTCTATCATTAAGATATGAACTAATTAAATCTAGGGACTTATTTTTAACTCCATAATGTTCTAACTTTTTCACAAGGATTTCATGTTGAACGCAGTCAAACGCCTTAGATAGATCACAGAAAATGCCAAGTGCATCCTGTGATCCTTCCCAGGCTTCAAATATGTTTAGTAATAGCTCTACACCAGCATCTGTTGTAGAGCGACCGGCACTGAAACCAAACTGGTTTTTGTGTAAGAGATTGTTTTTACTGAAATATGCCACAAGTTGATTAAGAATTATTTTCTCAAAAATCTTACTAAAAGTGGGTAAGACTGAAATAGGTCTATAGTTACTAGGATCTAATGAACAGCCGGATTTGAATAATGGAGTTATTTTACTTTGTTTCATTAGATCAGGAAATATACCATATTCTAAACAATTATTAAATATTAATGCTAAGTCTGGCGCTACAATGTCAATTATGGACTTAAGTATGTCAACAGAAAACCCCCAAAGATCACTAGTCTTTTTAACGCTAATTGATTTAAATACTTTGATTACTTCTTGAGCATTAACTTTTTCAAACTTAAAACTACTAACACATTGATCTACATTCTCTCTAAGTAAACCCATAGCTGCAGCGGTAGAAGAATTTAAAGATAACGTTGTAGTCACTGGAATATTAGTAAAAAAGGTTTCAAAAGCAGTAGCAACCTCGAGGTCAGACGTGACATATTTATTATCTATATTTAATTTATAGTCGATCCTCTGGGATTTAGCTCTTCCAGTTTCCTCATTAATTATTTTCCAAGTTGTTTTTATTTTATTAATGCTATTTCCTATTTTATTTTGAATATGTTGATTTTTTGCTATTTTACATTGTTTTTTAAAAGATTTGGAAAATAATTTTACCTCATCCCTAAACTCATCACTAGTATTAAACATCAATTCCGCATACATATTATATAATTTTTCTCTATTTTTGTGTAACTCAGCAGATGCCCAATCACTAAACACTAATTTATCATTAACAACCACTGTTTTAGGAGTAAATATAGAGTTAAATAATTTAGTGAAAGTACTAAAAAAGTCATTATACATAATATTGGGGTTTGAATTTTTCATCAAAGGCCATTCCCAATGAACTCTGTTGACTATTAGAGAATGCTATTTAGCATTAAGTCTGCCAATTGTAACAGTTTTTTTGGAACATTAAAGAATAAATAAATAAATAAATACACAAGAGATTGTGATCCCTTACACAGGAGACCAGCTCGGTCGTTTGCTCTTAGCATAAGATGATTTACTTGATTTTAGTGAAACTGTCATTTAACGTGCATGTTATTATAATAATTATCTATAGTAAATTATAGTATTAGAAAATTTGAGAATATTTTTATGAATAATATAAAATTATTTTATTTTATGCATTACTTTTATTTAGAGCCCGAAATATTTAAGCAAAATTGTAAAACTTCACCACACAACACAACAGCAGCTAGTAAAATTTAGCTTTCTTCCTTCTTTACTTTTGCAAACAGTACAAAAGAAAAACAAATCACCAAATCCTAATAAAATAATTTAAATCAGAACGTTTATCTTTTTAAAAAATCAGGAAAATTTTACCAAGCAGCAGTTTTTAAAGAGGATTTTTTTAAAGAAACTATAAACACGAGGATTGCATCTTGCATTTTTTTGATAGTTTTATAACTTATTTTTTTTTTTAATTTAAAGATTCTTTTTTGACCTACTAAGAAAAAGAAACCATATTTAGACTATATTTAATAAGACTAAGAATAAAACTATTAAATAAATATGACTTTGCAATTCTAATAAATGTAATTCTTATTTTTTAATAAAATATATTTTAAAACATAAGGAGTCAAAATTGTAGGGGGATGATGCTTCACGGTAAATCATAGTGGTAAGCCCTCTGGAAAATTCTATTCCATTTGGATAAATTCGCATATTAATTAGTTTTAATCTGTACTCGTCTGACTCAACTAATTAATTATATTAGAAAATGCTTTTCTGCTCACACGAACAAGTCATATTAATTAAATATTGCCAGAAATTGAAGTACAAATACGAAGTGAAAATAATAATAATAATTACATTTCAGGTTAATATGTATATTTATTATAAGATTGTAAAGTACATTAATATAATATTAGGAATTACTTTAGTGTCGATAATCGTGATCTGTTAATAAGATTTGCAATTACTACTAAATGTTAAAATATTGGACAGTCTTCGTTTATCGAGCGAATCTGTCGGTAATTACATACTCCTTACCGCTAAAGAATAACGCCCTATTTCAATATCTTCTTCGTTCCTTTTCCTTAGAGGTAATTATGTAAGTCAATAATTTTCAATATTTTTTAAAGATAAAATAATAGGATTAAATAATAATAAATAAATTTAACGAAACAAAATACAATATTTCCTTAAATTAATTAATGAAATAACTCAAATGACGACGATAGAACGAAAAATATAAAAAACCTACAAAATTTAGTTAGCTAATATTTAATTAGCTTTTTAAAACAAACTACCTTTAAATATACATTTTAAATTACTTAAATATACATCGGTGAAAATCAATAGAGTCCTCGGATGAAAAGTTTCACGAAAAATAAAGAAATGACTTTAAATAAAAGTAATACTTTTTTGCGCAACAAATACTGTGGAGGAAAATTTACCTTAAAGTATTATGATAACATAATTGCGTATCTCTTGTAAGCTTTAAGTAAGTATTAGGTCTTAATTTATTCTCCTTACATATTATAAGAGCATTATATAATGTCAAGACGGCTTTATAAAATAATAAAACGTGAGTATTTGTGGAAGTATTACATTTTTAATTTAAATCTACTGTAGGTGAAAATTTGAATAATTTAAACAAATAATAAACAGATCATACACAAATATCTGATGATACTGTAAATATAGAACAATGTGTTATGTCGAGTTTCATTGAAAAGGCTCGAGGTAATTGCCTTAAAATTAATTCTCTATAAATTACTCGTGAATAATTGGATACAAGATGTTATGCAGTAACTCCAACCATTAGAACGATGCACTCTTAGTATGTAACAATCAATATCATCTGTTACGACGTTCACTATTGAATATTTTTTTTACTACAATTTTTCAAAATTTTAATAAAATAAAAAATACTTTTAATTAAAAATTTAAATATTATCTTACCTGATTATTATTACTTGCGATTTGTTATGTATATATCTTTTTAACTTAACAAGCGCATATATTAATGAAGGTTGAACCGCTATATCTTTAAGACATAACGGGCACGTCTTACCTCTATCCAACGTCAACGCTATAGACAATCACAACCACCCGGCTACCTTTCCTTCAGAAAGTTTCAGGAATTGCAAGGCACGCTATCTTCCCGTACACTCACGTACACTTGCGACTTCACTCACTAGGAACATCAGAGAATGTAACTAATCTCTAGATTTAGATTTAAGCTATTATCCAACCTTTTACTATGAACTATTTAATAATTATTTTATTTCATTAATTCTCAAGTGATCAAAACCATTTTTTTAAAGGTTATTATAATGTTATAATTAATACAAATTAATGGTTTAAATAAGATTACCTGCTAACCTGTGTTAACTTTTAGTTTTATAGGTACTTACAACATTTTTACTATAATGTAAAAAAAAAATTATTCCTAATATATATTTATTTCTTTACATTATTTATTGTAACCACATAAGGAAAATACATATCAAAGTTACAAATACAAATCACAAAAAATAAATATATAGGTAATGCAAAGGGCGGTCTTATCGCTAAAAGAAAATTTCTTCCAGACAAACATAATGTTAGGAATTTAATTATATATTTATACTATACAGTAGGTATTCATATTATGTAACTGTAACTCTTACTTTTCATTAAACACAAAAACATGTTAAAAAACATGAAATAAAACAACAAAAAGTTGTTTTCATCTTGACTGTTTCTAAACTGGAGAAAAGCATAAAACGCCAAATTAATTTACGCACGAAAGACTGAATTAAATATATACATACATACATAAATTAAAATTTTAATTAATACATACGGCAATCCGTTAAAACACACAACGTATTAAGAATACTCACAATAAATGACAACATTTAACATTAATGAAAAAGCACCATATTATTTTTCTCCTTATATTCTAATTAAGGTAGTTTCGGATACAAATGATTAAAGGTTTTATATTTAGTCTTAAAAAAGATAATTGTTTATTGTCTGGTTTGACCGACTGCGAAAAATGTGGTAATTCACGATAAAATTTCAACATTACAAACTGATTAATGAGTCCATCTCTCTTCTTTAAAAATAAAAATTCTTTTTCGATACTCCATAAGAAACTTTTTTTTTATAAGAAAATAATTAAAATCTTTTTTTTTTAACCCATCGAATACAAAAAAAAACTGTTTAATAACAATTATGTCGATTAAGTAATTAAATATTTGTCTTGAACTACTTTACTCTTATAGAAAGGCTTACAAGAACTAAATTATGTTGAATAAAGTTGTCGGACATATTGTAACTTAATAAACAAAGATGTCTTATTGTTGTCAATAGGACATCTTTGTTTATTAAGTTCTTAGCAAACAGCTGGTTCTTGGCATTCACTTTGAAAGTGATATTATGTTTGTATGATAGCCCTATACATACAATTGTTACCTAACTAATACAAAACTGATGTATAGATCATTGTCCCTATATTATTCTCTATAAATAGTTACAAGCTGAACTAGTTTGAAGTCCATGGGCATAATTAATTTAATCTTACTTGAAGGCATCTTGTTTGAAGTTTTTTATTATTTTATAATATTGTTTACGCAGATGTTATTTGGATTAACCATAATTTTAAACAGATGGAGAGAAACACTGTATATTAGAGTTTCTTAACAAATAGATATATGTTTATTGATAAAATTGTTAAAAGAAAATCCGTACAGAGATGGATTTCGACCGGGAGTAGATGGCGGCCAGTTTTCAATTGTAATGAAGTCTGAAACGTTAGTTCTCAATCACGCCAGGAATGATCGAGCTTTATAACTCTGTGTTCAATATTTCTGAAAGGACCATTCATTCATTTTTGGAAAATCGTATATTGTATACACTTGTGCCGGTGTTTTAAAACTTTTTTACAATAATTCGGCATATTTACTTCTTGATAACTTACACGTAAATCATTTTGCATATGAATCATATTAGTTATTATTAGGCTGCTAGTGACTGATAATCTGCCACAAAGTCTATAAAAATTTAAAGAAGTCGAAAATATACTTATTGGAAATTTTTAATATTAACCGATAACAAAATATACTGTTATTTCATCTATACATGACATACATACATCTTGACATCTTATTCATTATTAGACTTTTAACTATCTACTTAGTATGATAAAGTAATTGCAATTTAAACTGACTTTTCATTTTAGAAGCCTTCCTAATTTGAAACGTGAAATTATTACAGTAAAAGCTGTTTAAAGTTTTCGTTATTTGCCTAATAAATTTAATTTCCATACTTAATAGGCTAACAATGCGAGGTAAGTACTAACAATATTTACCGCGTTAGGTTAATTAAATTATTATTTCATTTGTAGGGTAATTAGATACTAAATGTCACAATTATTAAATGAGAATCTTCTATCTATTTTCTTTTATTAAATGAGAATCACTAATAAGTAACTTAAATGTAAATCAAAATACCTTAAACTTAATATTTTTTAAGCATAGCATAGCAAAACATATAGCCTAATTGCTTATTGTCAATAGATATAATTATATTATTATTATAATTAACTATATATATATATATATATGTAACCTTATAATTGTTCTCGTTTAGTATGATTCTCAAGAAAGTATAAAGTATTAAAAACTAAAACAATATAAAGTAAATATTAATTACTCATTCTCATATTGAATGTCAATTTTAAAAAACAAATATTTTTTTATAATAATTTCCTATACCAATATTAGAAGTAATTTACCTTGCTTATAAATTAATACATATACAAATAATTGATTTATAGAAGAATCAAAAATTGTTTTCATGTAATTGGTCTTTATAAGTTTCTATGACTGCCTGCGGGGAATTAATTATTTATTTTAAGTCTTTATTAGAGTCAGACCAAAGATAAACGCTGTTTTATATACAATTCATCTTAATTATTATTTTGGATTTAAATACTAAGTATCGTTCAAATTTATTTTCTGTCCATTTTTCTAATGTTGTAAGTGTAAATTAAATTTCTTCGTCATATTTTTCTGAGCTGAATAAAGCTCTGTTGTAAATGGAAAATTTATTTGTAGCGTGAGTAGAATTGAAGGCAGGAAAACGAGAAGGCCAATGAAATAAGCACATTCAAGGAAATGTAAATTGAAGCAGTCGAAGTCAAATCGCACATATCAGAAGTTTACACGAGCTTGCGTTTAGAGTAAATAAATATATATGTGAAAGAAGATGCACGGGAAAAGGGAATTACTTGACCGGAAATTCTGAAGTAAAATATTCAATGTTAGCGAGGAACTAGTTTATATTTGTAAATTGCTTCAAATGTAAAATGCCTTCTCTAAAATAGCCTTTTGGATATATTCACCATTAGGACTATATGTTCCTAAAAAATAAATTGCAATACTTTTTGAACAAATAAATAATAACTACAATTTATGTGAAGAAATCATGATGTTAGCACTTGTCGACAAACATTGCATTAAAGTTATTTGAAAATATTAAAAAGAGAATTCTTAGAAAGAAAATATTTAGCTAGTTTGGTATCAAAAACTTGGTCAGAATTGATTTTTCAGGGCAATTAATCTGTCAGGTGATGTACTCTTGGTAGGTCAGAATGTAGCTATTGTAATGTACTCTTGGTATGTTAGAATGTAGCTCTTGTAACAAATATAATAAACTTGTTGAAAAATTATATAATAATACCAAATTTACCAAAATTGGTATTATTATATTATTACAATACCAATACAATACCAGTAATAATATCCATACAATACTAGTATTATTATATTATTATAATACAATAAATATTTTTTCACATACAAAATTTATATGTTGCCTCTGAACTGACATTAACTCTGAGCGTGGGTATGGCGTCCGGGTGTTGACCTTTTAAGCACTTCTTACAAAATACAGGGTAATAAGTAAAAGAGGGAGCAAAATCTTATTTTGTCTTTATTGTGTTGTTTATCAAGATTTTTAAAAAGTCGTAGAAATGTTGCACTACAAGTTCCTCGATGCCCTTCACAAACTTAGAAGGAACCCTAAACATTGAGGGTAATTGAATTTATATTAACCCTCAATATTAGACTAAGAATGCTAATAGAAATTCTAGAACTTGGTAGGTGTGACAATAAAGCAGCATGTGCAGAATTAGAGTGCAAAGTTGCTGTTTCGCTGTTCTGTCCCTTTATTTTCCGCAAGTATCGCCGTCACTCAGCTGCGCTCTGGGAGAATGGAGTGGGGGAACCTTAACAATTACTTGACATTCACTCCTTTTCCCTCTTTTCTACGTGTAACAGGCATCTCTTTAGACATGGATGCCATAGAGATAAAGCCGTTTCAGTGTTTTCTTCATACATAAAATATATTAGAAACATTTTACTATAAAACATCTTACATACTAGCTCAAACTTACTTTATTTAAGTACATTTATTTATTTACTATTCTTAGTATTACTTATTATGAAGTACAGTTTTAGTTTTCCAATACTATTACTCGTAAATGACATAACAAATACTATTGGGTTAAATATATATAATATATGATACTTAAAATATAATATATAAATAATATTAATAATAATACAATATTTAATACTGTTACACTATAAAAAATAACAATATAAGAGTTATTAAGAAACAATTTTGAGCATAAATGCAAGGACACATTCACTCACCATGATATTCTCTTGTAGGTAGGTAATGGGTTTTGTGAGTAGACTTGTTACCCGCTAATGACTTTCTTTTTTTTCATGTCAAAGTTGTAGCTGTTTTGAAGATGAATACAGATCTACCCCGAAGTGATTAAATTACGATTACATTGTTTTTTATTTGTCCGTGCTAAGAAAACAATCATATTTCATGTTTTCATTGTTTTTTTGTCTACAGGATGGCAGCGTTAATCGAGAAATAAAAAAGACTGACGAATAATGGAGGCCACAATGACTTTATATACTATGATCTTCTGTGTAATCTATATATTGGTCACATTATAATAGTAACGCTAGTTTTAGACGTAAGAATAGTATTTTTTCTGGAGAGTTAAAAATACAGTATCGAACCAAATATTAAAAAAATACAAATCACAAATCCAATTTTTACGTTAAATAAAAATTGGATGTAAATCTATAACATAAATAAAGCTAAATTTTTACAAATATAGAATGAAAAATAAACCGACACGGGCGGGGATTCAAACCCGTGACTTGTCGGGACGGCGGTTATTTACCGAGACGGACAGCGCGGCGGTGCGGTAGCTCAGTTGGTAGAGCGACGGGACGGTTTCCCAGTAGTCGTGGATTCGAATCCCTGCCCGTGTCGGTTTATTTTTCATTCTTTATTTGTATAAATTTAAATAAGCTTAACATGGCCATACATGTTTATATATATTTTCAAACATAAATAAAGCTTATAATATTATAACCATTTATTAAAAGACGTAATTGTTTTATATTCAATCTGTTTTCAAAATATTAACTGATTGCTAAGATTTATGATTTGTATCGATATACGAGGTTCGAACTATAAATAATCAAAAAATAACTTGTTTAACGTTAAATTATTTAAAGAGAATGAATATATGTATCACCGAGCAATTGCCAAATCTTAACAATTATTAAATAAAAAACATGTAGTTTTTTCTTTATTTTCTTAGATCATAAACGAGGTCTAAGTTGCTAGAAATCACTTTTCTTTTATAACAATACTTTGCTTATATGATTATGTTATTTTTGTTTATACTTAGTAACGTATTAACAAAAATTACATAATCATAAGTAAAGGACAAACAGTTTTAACTTCAAATTTAACTATCTATTTATCAAAATATCTGAATAAATTAAAAGTCTTAAAAGTCTTAGTTGAATAAAAAGATATGGAATAAAAAATCTACTTTGGTGATCTTAGGCGGTGTTAAGAATCAAGAACTTCTGAATCTAAATACTTCTAGTGAATCTTGATCGAGTATGTTCTACTTATTAAATCAAAACCTTATCTATCTACTTATTAAATCGTAACCTTAATGAGCTTCTTGCACATTTTCAACATATATTATTCATATACAACATATATTATAAATATTTACACATACTTATGAAATAATCTAAAGATTGTTTATAAAATATATTTAAATAAAAGTCTAACCAAACCATTTTATTTACAAAGCAATTGTGTTCGTCAAATTGGCAAAAATAATTAAAATGTCCATTTATTCATCCTATCTTTCAACCGCAGTATCGAAAATTGTAAAACATAAATCTCCCGTTGTCGTTTTATATGCTTACAATTTTATTAATATCCTAGATTTTTTTCAAGACATCTAGATGTTGTTTATATTTTCCATAAAATAAATTACCAGATAAAATGAATAAAAATTGTATATCGTAGACGGTAGTAGAGTAGACTAGTAATACAGTAGAGAGTAAGATAGACTAAGGAAATAATTTTTGTTTATAGACATTATTAATAAGACACTAATTATCACAAACATTATATATATATAACAAATATATCATGAATAATAGAAGAGTGACATGCTCAACGATATTAATGTGGTAAAGTTATGAGTTTAATGCATATACTAATTTAACATATTAAAAATAAAAACACACAAGGAATCCTTTATACGTTAGTCCTTACATTGTTAAAATTATACAATCAAAGTACACCTTAATAATAATAAAAGCATTCGACAAGCAATTTATGTCAAATGATTCTCCAAGAAACCAAGTAGGTATATTATTATTAATATTGGGAGCATTATTTTTATTCCGCCGGTCCTTTATTGTCACGCTATTACAAATAAATAAGTATATTTATTCTTTAGAAATAAGTGGAACCAAGAAAAAATATACAATTTCTTTAGCTAAATTATTAGCCTTTTTTGATTTTGTTTTAAGTGTATTTAGAATCATTGTCTGTTTCTTGTTTGAAAAATAAATAATATTAGCTTAGTATCGCGACTTTACAAGCGAAAATAAACCAGATTAATAATTAAACAACCTAAATAACCTACAACGAAATTCTGGAAAAAATTTGATTGTTAATGTATAGTTAGTAAGTAGATAATATATACCATGTTTTTATATTGTAAACGGGACTTAACCGCCTACTATTTTAATCGAAGTAGACTCGTGACCACGGCCGTTATATTATGTTCGAAACGTCGAGAGTCAAGGTAAATACTTAGATTAAAATAGTACGCGATTAAGTCCCGCTTACAGTATAAAATCGTGAATATAAATCGTGGAATAATTACTAAATTTTATTAATTAAAGTTTTATTAATTACTACTTAAGTGAAAAAAGTATTTAATTCCAAATATATTTATCAAAATTAAAACTATAATTCAAACAAAAATGATTACAGGCTATTTAACGATGTTCCTACTAAGGGTAAATCTATTCTATGCTAAATATATGAGCAATGCAATTGCAATGTATTAATTAAATTTAATCTGTCTGTGAGCCATAATAAATTATTTAAAAAAAAGTAAACTAATTTTTTAACAGATAATTATTTAAAAGACTTACTTACACCTTTGAGAAATTAACTTTATCAGTTCATTCAAGCGTGTTGTGTATGTGTGTGTTGTCATCAACATTTTGTTATCAGGTTCTACGGGTCCTTTTGTGCCTTCCTGTAGGTCCCCTAGAAAATAAAGATAGACGTTTTGTCCTTCTGAACAGGAGCGATATCAGATATGATATGATATATTTTTGCCTAAATAATAAAACGAAAAAAAAATATTATATTATATATTTCTTTCTTTTAAATATTTTTAATTTTTTATGACATGTATCTGAAGACACTAGCATCATTGTTTTTTTTTTATTCTAAGACAAATGTGAAAGGTCTCATATGGGGTTTTATTTTACTTGGTCTTTAGGGATCATAGTGTAAGAATACTAAGTGTTATTGATGTCAAATAATTGAGTTAGACGATGTGTATTATATTAAAAACAATAGTTGTACAACATACTTATACTGTCGTCGTCATTTACGATCTAACCTAGCACAATGACGATGATTTGTAGGTAGAAATATAGTTCAATTCAAGATGGTCAATTTCGAAGTGTGCAAAATACTTTGGCCTTTAAATAAATCCCCTGAAATTACAGGTAATAATAATCGTAGCTAGTAAGTATTTTGTATCTGTACAACAGCAAACACAACTGCCTGACATCTTGTTTGATTTTACTCCTATTCCTTTTTCATCTACTGTTCGAAATCTAGGCATCACTTTAGATAAAACGCTTTCTTAGGCACATCATATTGTAAATGTAAGTTGTAAACTTTTTCCTCTTTTCATTCTGTTAAGCGACTCCAAAATTATCTCCGAATTAAAACCAAGGCTATGTTGGCTAAATCACTCATTTTGTCGTTAATGGACTATTGTGATGTGGTATATCTTGACTCATCAAATTGACTGGAAGAGATAAGTCCGTCTTTGTATACTTTTATATTTTTTTTCTACCTTATATTGTAATTTACCTTGTATTATTGAGTACAATAAAGAGTTTAAGCAAACAAAGAAAGAAACAAACAAACAATAGTTCAGATAATAGTTTATTTGACTAAGATTATTATTTATGTGATACATTTGCTTGATTAGTTAATACTTGAATAAGCTAGAAAAGTGGGAACCATTAAGACTTCATAATTAAATCCAGTATTTAATACCGTGTTTACCTATACTTACAATTGTTCATTTACGAGTAGTTGTTATTTTTGTACGTTTAAAGTAGATGATTTGACTATGATTATTATTTATGTGAAGAGGGAGTTAATAAAGAAGGGTATATAAACTGCGGGTAGGACGATATTCGGGACAGACACTGCTGGACAGTACCAAGGAAGGATTAAATACAAGTATATAAAAGTGAAGAGTGAGATGTTAAATCTGTGAAACAATATAATTGGACGTGGCGCTTATATATAGTACTAAAAAATATGGAAAAGAAAAAATATTAAAAATATTTAATTTTAAATTTATCCTTGTTAACACAGATTTTTTTTCTTAACTTCAATGAAGGTATTAACCTTCACACAAAACCAGCCTATAGTGTTATAAAAAATAAATAAAAAATCTGACCAAAAATAACATTAAAACTTTTTTATTTTAAAAAATATTGTTTTATTATTATTGTACATTGAGCAATAAATAAGTATAGCTGACACGTCTTTGAGATTTGTCAAATATATATTTTAAGTTAGGTCTGTCTATTATTATAATGGCATGCGATTATATCAGATTGGTTCATTTATTTTATGAACTTCACGTACGCGGGCAAGAAATAGCTTTATCCCTATATACCATATTTGAATAGAAACTATAAAATTGCTAGAGATCGTGACCACTTACTGAAGTGACGGCAGACTCGTTTGCTCGCACCGTATAAAAAATTACTCGCTATCAGACAGATTGTGCCCTTATACCTACATATTAATTTTAGAGCGACTCCATCTCTTGATAAAAAAGTATAAAACTTTATATCATTTGTTAAACTTTCCAATATTCAAAAAAAAATCTAACAGTAGAATATTTTTCTGATTTGACGTATTTATAAACTTATTCCATTTTTCCATAGTGTTTATTCATTCGAAAAATATTTAAGCAATAAAAACATTTGCTGGTAGAATTTGGCTTTTCTTTTTACTTTCGCAAAGAGTTGAAACACTCTCAAAAACATTACAAATATTCTTAGCTAAAGAGCAAAAGACACTTTATAAAGAACACTCCCTTGAATAATTTACAAACATAAGAATTGCATCTTGCTTTTTGCCCTGGATTATATTCATTTTAAAATGGTACTTTTGAGAAAGTTTATTTTAACAAATGAATAAATATTATCTTTCATAAAAATAAAATTAAAATTTCACAATAACTAAAATAACTGATATATATATTATAAAGAGACATAATTTAAAAGTGTCATACAGCTAAAAAAAATGAAAAGGATTTTTTAATTTAATTAAAAATAATTATATATTTTTGTTAATGTTTTAGTTATGTTCTCTGATTCAAAACAATCGAAAATAGTAGAAGCTGATATTTCTTGGTATACTTTTATTCTTAACTTTTAATTAACCTGGATAAGACAGGATACATTATTGCAATAGCCGTTCTAGAAAGTTCAATTCCATGTTGATTAGATGCCGATTGTATTTGAATCCAGATTCGAAATAACATTTTTATTTTCTTGGTGATACTCATACTTCCTAACTTTGCTCCACTGAAAATTTTTCACTTCGAATGCCATCTTGTCGCATAGATATAAAAAATGTATTCATTTACCACAGCAGTTATAGAAAGAACTCTGGAATTAATTACTTACCAACATTACAAAAGCTCATTACAGAAATATTTTCAAAATTTTCAATCTCTCAAGTTGTAATTTTTTTATTGAACATTTATTTTTCTATTTACCGTTTATTTATTTTTTATTGTGGCTTTTTATGAAGCTTTATATATTTACTGGTTATTTGAGGGCTTGCAGGAAGAAAACGTTTGTGACATTATGCTCGTCCTTGAATGATGACTGCAAAAAAATATAAATACATATCACAATGCAATCAATAACACTTACAAAAACGTTTAAAAAGATCCTACCGATAAAGTTTTAAAAGAAACCGGCTATCTAATAAATAAATACAGTCTTATATAAATAAATTCAATCTAGAAAAAAAATCACTCGTGTCATCATCTGCAAAACCACCAAAATTGTATGGGTTCCCCAAAATACATAAACAGAATGTCCCACTACGTCCCATAGTCAGCCAGATTGATACACCAACATATAAACTCACTAAACACGTTGCTAGGATACTGACACCTCTCCGAGGACATACACAAACTTATGCCAAGGATTCTTACCAGTTTGTTAATGATATTCAACAAGTAAAATTAAATGACAACGACATTATGGTCAGTTTCGATGTACAGTCACTATTTACTAGCCTTCCAGTGATTGACTGCATTGAAATTGTCAAGAGAAGGCTTGAGTCAACATGCCTGTAGAATATGCAGAATTACTGTAGCATTGCCCAACATATGGCTACTTGATGTGGAAGGATGAAGGTACAAGTTGAGTGGCAATGGGTTCCCCGGTCTTCCCCTTTGTTGCCGATATCTACATGCAACACTTTTAAGCGAGAGACCTGTCCTCTGCGCCGACTATGCCGAAGTTCTTTAAACGGTACGTAGATGCCACCTTCACTATACTACCTAATAATCAAACATCTGCATTTCTAGAACACCTTAATTCCATTAACAATAAAATACGATTTACTATGGAATTGCAGGAAAATAATACTTTAGCTTTCATTTATATTCTTATCATCAAGAATCCTGACAACACATTAGGACACACTATTTATAGGAAATCCGTATGGATTTACATAAACACATATAAGTACATATAAGTACCTCATTATTAAAACACCCCATCCTAGGCAGTAAGCTACCGTTGGCAAATCTTTGTTTCAGAGAGCACAACACAACTGTGACGCTGAACACCTAGAGGGCGAGCTACAACATGTCAAGCATGCTTTATTTAACAACCACCCGCCCGTACCTGGCCAGCGTCGCAGAAACCACATCAAGCCCACAGCATCAACCCACAGCATCAACCAGCCCGTGTACCATATGTGAAAGGACTTAATGACGGAATCGGCAACATCTTAAAAACAGTTTTCTATAAGAACTATCTACAAACCGCAAAAGAAAGTGAGACAATTGTTGAGACCTATCAAAAGTAATATAATTTTGCAAAGAGCTGGAATATATAAACTTGACTGCGGTTGTTGCTTGTCGGTCGGTCAAATAAAGAGAAGCTTTGATAAAAGAGTTATGGAACATATCTCGGATATCAAACATAGGCAGGCGTACATCGAAGTCAGCAGTGTGTAAATATACCATAGACAAGCCCAATCATTATATAAGATTTGATAAACCTAAAATCTTCGTTAAAGAACAACGTTACATTCCAAGAATGGTTCGTGAGGCTATTTATATTAAAAACCATCATAATTTTAATAGAGAAGATGGTTAGAGATTATCTAACACCTGGGATCCACTTTTAAAAATATTAAATCCCATGTCTGTGACCACACTGTAATTATAAATATTATATGGAAAATAATGGTACCTTCAAAATATGTGTACCTACATGTGCCTATGTAGACCTTAAATCTTAAAAAAAAATCTTTAAAATAATCCGGTTCATAAAATACCTATTAAGATGTTAAAAGCTATAACAAACTTTAATTCATAAACTTTTCAACATTCTGAGAAAATAATATCTTTTTAATACGCTGTTATTTGTTCCACGTGTATATGTCTGCTTGGTTTGTTTGTTTGCTTGTTTATTATAAATTTAGTATAACAGAAATCTGCAAATTCATACGAGAGTTCAGTAGTGACTAAAAATTTAAAATCGTTTAATTTGTTTAACACCTAAATTTTATTTCGGATTATTATTATGAATAAAACGGTTAAATAAACTAAATCGTAAATATAACTTTAAACCGCAAGTTTTCACTTTATCTCATGTAGCTTCTGTATCTTTCCCGACTTGAGTTCACATCGAAGCTGATTATCTTTCATCTTAGTTCTCGGCGTACTTGCTTGTATCTACAAAACTTTGGTTTAGATCTATACTAAGATCCCAAGTTAACTAAGTTAACTATGTCGTAAATCTTCCACCTATACCCGCCTCGGTTGATATTCTTATTTTTATTTAAAATTAATTAAACTAATTTATTTTGTTTAATAATTAGTAAATTAAAATAGTTTTTTTAAATAATTTAACACATGGATTTTTTTCCCACTAACATAACAAAGCTAGTTATCAGGTCTTATAGTTCTCGTTATCTTATAACTTAGCTAGCTTATCTCGAACTAATTCATAGTAAGTAAAGTTAATAAAGCATAACTTTGCTAAAGTTGTTTTTGATGTGGTTTAAGGTGTATATCCTAGGTGTAATCGAGATCATTTTTATCGTTTGCGGTAATATATATATATATATATATATATATATATATATATATATATATATATATATATATATATATATATATATATATGTCGCAGATCACGATAATTTAACGATAATTAGTAACTCAATTGATATCATTGTAACAGTGGGGTGTGAACGCCGTGACGTATTGAGTCACGTGACCGGAATCATTTTAAATATCCGAGAGCATCGAGACGAGATGATTATTCATTAGTGTGAGCCTTACAGTCCGGACCCCCCCAAACGGGACCGGTGGTTCTCGAAACTCTGATAATTGTATACCTAAGTAATACTAAGTAATTTGTGATTACCTACATTTAATACAAGTAATTGTCATATTGTGTCTGTGTGGTTTAATTGCCTGAGACCTACGCCTCGGATCCTGTACCAGAATACTCCATCAATAACGAACAAGCCACTAATCTACCTCGATATCTCCGACATCAGAAGCGGGATTCACTCGGGCATAAAAACCACCAACTACCCGCGAGATAAGTTTATTGAAGCTACAAATCACGTCAAGCAAGAAATGAAGTGATTTTATTATTTGAAACGCACACTACAAGATAATAACAATGAAGTTCCAGAATCAATACAATCAATCAATAGTTGATAATCAATGGTTGTAAATCAATCAATCAAGTTAAATTTATGTTATCTCTAAACTTCAAAATTGAGATCTACCCACATATCAAGAAAATCGAGTGAAAATACCTATTTAATAGCTTATGGAAGTCGTTTATTAGATTATATGACAAAACGTTGGAAGAATTCTACGAAAGAAGGAATCGTTGCTAATGAAGAAAGAAGGAAATGAGAAATTATGGCGGTGACAACGCGGCGCGAATGGCGATGATGGCACAGCGCGCATGGCGCGGATAGTGATGACAACGATGATGGCGCTGATGATGTTGATGGCGGTCGAGGCGATGGCAGCTATGGCAGCGGTGCTGGCATGGCACGTGGCGAGCAACACGTTGATATCTGCGCAATTTATCCACCATCGAGCATGTTACAGCGAAAAGGTGATTCGTTTCAATTTACTTACGTTTCAAGTGCTAAATGCTCGCTAAGTCAAAGAAAATCAATTCATTTAAACTGAAATCATATGTAAAGTTTAAGTGTTTCAGTGTATCCGATCTTATTAATATCTTTTCTGAGATACAATAATAAAAAAAAGTCGGTTATAATTTGAGAATTTTGGACGTCAATGTTATAAACATTGATAATGATGATAATTGTTCTGTTGCTGGCTGTTCGGATGATAATGATAATTCATACGATGTCTATTTTACTTGACGCCAATGCGGGTTGTCTGTCTTGACTTGACGCCAATGATGGTTGTCTATCTTGACATGACGCCAATGCGGGTTGTCTATCTTGACTTGACGCCTATGATGGTTGTCTATCTTGACTCCAATGCGGGATGTCTATCTTGACTCCAATTTGTCGAATCCCAGTGTACTTTCATTAAGTTTTGTTCTATGCCTTTAACAGCTTCAGTTATCATAACTATCGATTTTGGAATGATTCATGATTTTTTTATGTGGTCAGAAAGGCCGAGCGAAGTGACATCTACAGTTGTATATTGTTTGGATTTCAGATAAATATGCACACGAGGACGTGTGACTTGTCAGTATGGCCGTGTCGCAGATCACGATAATTTAATTATAATTAGTAACTCAATTGATATCATTGTAACAGTGGGGTGTGAACGCCGTGAAGTATTGAGTCACGTGACCGGAATCGTTTGGTGGGGCACCGGAATCATTTTAAATATCCGAGAGCATCGAGACGAGATGATTATTCATTAGTGTGAGCCTTACAGTCCGGACCCCCCCAAACGGGACCGGTGGTTCTCGAAACTCTGATAATTGTATACCTACTAAGTAATTTGTGATTACCTACATTCAATACAAGTAATTGTCATATTGTGTCTGTGTGGTTTAATTGCCTGAGACCTACGCCTCGGATCCTGTACCAGAAGACTTCATCAAGACCGAACAAGCCACCAATATACCTCCTATCTCCGACATATAAATATATATATATATATATATATATATATATATATATATATATATATATATATATATATATATATATATATATATATAATCAGTACTACTCTTGAAATCCACTTAAGTTTTAAAATATTCAATTATGCTATGTATTGCATTGGTTGCTATAATTATTTATAAATGGGATAAATGTAAGAATCTCAGAAGAAGTCACTATAATGTTTGTTTTTCATGTAAAGAAATTATTATTTTTAATAATTAAAAATTAAATTTTTAAATCAACATTCAGTGATATTTTAAGTATCGGATTAACTGTTAATACATAGAAACTCATTATATGACTGATAATTCATAATCAAACTAGCTATATATAACATAGATGTTATTTGATTGAAATATAATTTGATCAAAAATCCTCTTATTAATGTTTATCAAGACATATTCTCTTCATATCACCAGGATCATATTTACGTTCTCATAATTTAACCTGAATTGCCTTGCTCTATTTACTTGATTGAGCAGGTATTTGACAAGATGTTTATGTAAATAATTAATAAATTAATACAAATTTATATTTTTTTATAAGAAGTTAAAGTAATAAAGAACTAAATAACCTAATTGTTTATTACACAATTTATAAGCCGATAATTTAATTTCAAAAATGCCAAAGCTATTTAAAACCAACAACGTATCTTATAGACTAATTTAGGTAACATTTATTAAAATTGTTTAACTTTTAAATCCATACAATTTTTTTCAATTTGTAAATCCATAGGATTTCTGTCAATCAGGAGAAGACTATTTATTTGCCCTTTATAGTCAAAGTTCCGACAATCGAGAATTAATATGTGGATTTGTTGTCATTATATTTGCATTCAAAAGTGATTAAATTGAAAATATATGAAATTTGATTATAATTATTTTTCTCATGACTCTAATGAAATGTCAAACACGTAGGGATAAAGAATATATGTCAAAACTTTTTAGCCCAAACCAATATAAATGCAATTTGCTAAATAGTAATCTTAAAATCAATATAAATACACATATAAAATACAATTAACAAGTTTAAGATATTCTTAAAAAGTTAATGTCATATTTTTTAGGCACGTAACAAACGAACGATGGTATTGCAAGAATGAATAAAATGAAACCAAGAGTTTAGACTGCAAAAATAAATAAAATCGAGTAGATGTTTACTACTACGGCTTACCCTTAATCTTCTCGTTTGGTGTACGATAGGTCTGACGTCAAGATAATTCAGCGTTACGCCTTCATATAAAAGAACCGGTTTACAAAAAAACAACAAATCTATACTAGTCTATACTAGTCTATACTAGTCTATACTAGTCTATCTATACTAGTCTATACTAGTCTATACTAGTCTATACTAGTATTATAAAGAGGAAATGTTTGATTATTTTTTTGTATGTTTGAAATGAATAGGCTCCGAAACTACTGGACCGATTTCAAAAATTCTTTCACCGTTAGCAAGCTATACTATTCCCGAGTGACATAGGCTATGTTTCATTTTCAAAAAAAAATAGGGATGATTACTAAAACTTGAATATTCTAACGCAAGGTGTAAAAAAATAAACAAAAAAACTGCGGGCGCTGCGAAAACGGTGACAGTTACGCAAAAATGATGTTCTATGAAATTGTTTCTCTTTAAAAGTTTTAAAAAAAAGTCCGCGACAAGATATATCTAGCTTTTAAGGCTTATAAATAATACATTATTTATTTTATTCTATATTTATTTTAAAACAAGCATTAAAAAACTTTTAGTTGTAGTGTGTTTTAAACATTTTAAAGGAAGTATATATTTTTAAAAGATGATCGGTACTGCCTTCAGAGATTAATAGATTTTTTTTTCAAAGAACTTTTTGAGGCCATTTTAAACATTCGAGACCATCGAGTTGAAAGAGGATTGATTAGTAAGAGCCTCACAGCCCCCCCAAACGGGACCGCTGGTTCACGCAACTCTAATAATTGTATACTTACTAAGTAATTTTAAGATAACTGATTACCTACACTTAATACAAGAATTTACATGTTGTGTCTATGTGGTTTAATTGCCCGGGACCTACGCCTCGGATCCTGTACCAGAAGACTCCATCAATAACGAGCAAGCCACTAATATGCCTCTATCTCCGACAAATACATTTTTGAAATTTTAATCAGCTGCAGTTAGCGTGGCATAAAAGATTTTAGTGAAGGAAAAAGTATCTTATATGATAATTCTGATGAGACTTTACCCACTCTTCATCATTTCGTTGAAAGTTATACACAACTTATAACATGATATTACTGCTATATAAGCTCCAATTTGTTTTAAAAAGGTGTTTAAATATTATTTTATCAGATATAAAAAAAAATCTCATAAATTGCATAAAACATTACTTGGTTGTGATAATAATAGGAAAACAGAAAAGCTTTACAAACGTTTTGAAACGTTGAGTCACAAAATATTATTTTTTCAAAGGGGAGACCGAGTTTCTCTAATGTCAAAAACAACAATAGCTTTTTATGGGAAAGAGAATTCATTTTCAAAATCAAAGAGAAATAACTCGTGTTGCCACTGAGATCGTAAATTACTTCGCATGAAGTTTTATGGTCTACCATAGTGAATTGCATTTAGTTGAAACCACTTTTTTTTATAACATTTTTTTGTAAATGTAATAATATAGTTTTAATATTTTGTCATGAATTCTAACGATAACTATCATTCTTTCCCTTACATTTTTGAAGTGAAAATAGAAAGAAAAATAATAACTAAAGAAAAAATAAATACTCACATCCTAAAGAATTTTATATAATGTTACGAACATCTACATCGCTCATACATCGTCATGCATCATCTACACTCACCATATGGCTGCTATGGTTTCTCTAATGTCAAAAACAACAACAGTCTCTCGTGGGAAAGAGATTTAGTTTTGAAAATCAAAGAGAAATAACTCGTGTTGCCACTGAGATCGTAAATTATTTCGCATGAAGTTTTGTGGTGTACCATAGTGAATTGCTTTTAGTTGAAGCCAATTTTTTTATAACATTACTTTGTAAATGTAATAATATACATTTAATATTTTGTCATGAATTCTAATGATAAATATATCATTCTTTCCCTTACATTTATGAAGTGAAAATAGAGAGAAAAATAAATACATCCCAAAGAATTTTACAAAATATTACGAACTCTACACTCACCATATGCCCGCTTAAGGCTAATGTCCACTTTGGACACCCTTCCCCTATATTTTATACAATTTGGAAAATTTATACCAAATCACAACATGTATTTTAAGTAATAATCATAGTAAACAAATTTGGACTAAAAAACCATTTCTTTTGTTTGTAAAGTCCTATTCAAATCTGGTACACAATTTTTAAGATTGGACTCAACAGACCAGAACACAATTTATTAACCTATTATTTTTGCATTCATAACATAATTAATGATAAATAATAATTATTACACCCTTGAAAAAAATAATGATTAATAACTATTTTACGTCTAATCTTATCCTTACACGTTTATTTAAAGAGTTTTTCTAACAGTCTACACTTCTCAAAATTACATTTCGAACTCTACATTTCGAAAATATATTGATCTTCTAGAAGGGTTAGGTCCTATAAGTTCAAAAGTTGCACTAATGAGATTTTATTCCATGTATATTGCATTTTCTGCAAACTTTAAGTTAAGTGTTATCTATACTACGCTAAATCAGTAATCTATTCAACTGTTTTACAAACGAGTCATATGGAACTGCTAAAGTAGCTAAAATAAAAACAATAGTCAGTTCCGTCACGTCTCTGCTCTTGAAAACAGAAATTGGATACAATGTCAATATTTATTTCAATTACTGAATGAAGGCTATAAGTTTAATACTAAAAATGAGCTTATAGCTTTTTAAAGGATAATGCTTAATTAATTAATGGTAAAATAAAATGCCACATAGTTATTATACTTTTTATTTTTTACTATTGTGAGTTAATACTTTTTTTTAA
This sequence comes from Napeogenes sylphis, assembly GCA_959347405.1. Classification (NCBI taxonomy): domain Eukaryota; kingdom Metazoa; phylum Arthropoda; class Insecta; order Lepidoptera; family Nymphalidae; genus Napeogenes; species Napeogenes sylphis. The sequence goes on along the minus strand of OY365788.1, from coordinate 17,854,839 downwards.
GATCTTTTGCTAAGCAAAGTGTATGAAAGTAACAGGAATGCTCACATATGTTGAACAGTTCATGAAAAATCTGAAACTGATTTAAAGAGTTTTATATTATACAAACGACTTCAAAATGGTTTAAAACTTTTTAACATAAGCGACGTTTATTGTTTAAATATGAAGCAGTTTAAGTATGTTCTTTCTAAAGTTTGATATATTTGAATTCTCTAACATTGATATCAAAGTATCCTTATCAGATATTAGATGTTTTTTTACTTACGTACCTATTTTTTCGGCTAAAAGTTTAAAACTATAGTACGTTTCTAGAATTATTTGAAGTAATAATTGGTCATTAGAATTAGCATGTTCGTATACTTAAAGCATATACTGATTGTGATTAAACTCTAAAGCATCATTTAATAAATTATTAAATTAGTTATTTTTTAACTATTCTTATGTAAAATTATATTGTGAAAATACCATGAAGTATGTAATAATAAAAAGTAGTTATGATGATGATAATGAAGTATGTAAAATTAAAATGGATTTTTTTATTTAATGTCAATTTAAAAATGGCAGCATTTCGTATACATAAGAAATTAGCAACTTAAATATTAATTTGTCCAAACTTATCAATTTAAAAAAGTATTACTTGTATACTGCTCTGTAAGATGAGCTATAAGGTAACGATCGTCTACCACCGAACATTGACCCTATTTACTTAATTTACCAAATGGCTTTGAATAACTAGGTCATACACACATAAGCGGTTCATGGCAAACAATATTCATTACAATATCGTTAACATGAGAAGGTACAATTTTGGCTTTATTGTTTGATATCGTAAATAAAATGGTTATTTTAATTTGAGACATAAAAGAGTAACTGCTGTAAGTAGCCAGGCGAACCACTGTATAAATAATTGGTGTGTAATATAATAACATTACTAATTGTATTGTGTTAATAAATATTCTATTATTATTATTAACGACATGTTTACCTAAATATTTGGCACATTCATTTCAATATGTTATAGATGTCATCGAAGTTACTATACTAAATTTATTAATTTAAGTTATCGGCGTTTATTTTGAGTTATAGTGGTACTGGGCTCTAAGGAAAAGGAGACAGATGATTTTTTGAAGTCATATAAGTTTTTTTTTTTAAATCGAGGGAGATACAATACATATTACATATTATAATAATATATTATAATTATTAGATATTATGTATCCGAACCTCATAATATGTAATTGAATATATATAAATTATAATTATTTAAATACATAATAAACAAATATACATTAATAATTGATCTCTTTATAGCAATGCTTGTCAATCTGACTTGTCAATCTGTTTCGGTTTCTTGGGACACTTATCAGTGAAACAGGATTATAAATTGTTTTCATAATATGGATAAGACCGTCTGGTTTAACTGAATAATTAAATTAAGGAGAGTTTATTCCCAGTAGTTGAACTACATGTGTATATTATACGTGTATACTATGATGAAATATCATCATCATTTTATCATCTGTGTCAGTATAATAAATTATTATAAGGTTATTTGGTTAAGAAAATCCCTGAACAAATAAGTCAAGAAATAATAGCTTCAATATATATTAAACTTTTTGCACAAGTAAGGACATAACAGGTACATCGACATTCCAGGGCTATTTGATCTAACTAGCAAAGCTATTAACGAAGTAAAGTTATATTTAGAAAAAGTGATTTTTTTCTGCATCTTTTGTCTATTTTACAAATTAATAAGAGCAACTTTTTGGCGCTTAGAACCCATAGTAATTTTGCTCTCATTTTTGAGAGAATTTATTTTCTAACTGCCACAAATTTTAACTTAATGTTTCAGGTAATTTGAGCCAACTTATTAGTTTGAAAGTTTTTTTAATAAAACGGTGAAATTATTTTAATTTTTAATGTTTTAATTAACATTAAGACAATTCGTCTTTCAGTCAGATACAAGGATGTGTCGCTTCAAACATTTTGCTTTTTATCACATTAAGAAGCTGAGTAGCTGGAAGCATCCAAACTTTTTCATTTTTCTATTTGCTTTACTAAGTTTACAAAATGGAAAACTTAAAATGTGGCATTATTTACAAGTACAAGTTTCACCGTTGCACCAGTGCTGAGGAAGAGACTCGAAGGTTTGATGATGTGTATGGCAGTCGTGTTGCAAAAGAAAACAAAAATCCTTTTTGGTTGCAACGTTTTCGTAAAAAATGACCCAAAAAAAATATTTGTAAGTGTTTGGTGGACTTGTGCCGGTATTGTTAATTATGTTTTCTTAAATCTGGCCAGACTATTAGGGCAGATGTCTATTGTCTGAAATTGCAAACCCTGATGGAAAAGCTAGCTGCTAAGCAACGTAGGCAGGTCAATCGCTCCACACCGCTGCTGCTTCACGACAATGCTAGACCATGAGCTTCAATTAGAGCTTCAATTAGAATGTCTAAAACATCCTCTCTCCCATCGTATTAAATTTTTACGTAATTTGGATAACTTCTTGCAAGGAAAAAAATTTAACTCCTATGGGGCAGTTCAAATTGCCTTCAAAGATTGTATTGATTCCAAAACATACAACAAAAAATTCTATAAGATGGCAAAAGTGCGTAGAAAACAATGGTTCATACTTTGATTAATTAAATACATTATATTAAAAAATATTCGACTTTTTGTTCCTCCCATGCAAAGCGCCAATTTCATTTGTAAAGACCTAATATAAAGGTCCATAAAATGTACTCAATGTCTTTACTTGTAATTTACATCAAGGTTTCTATCAGATTATATTAAAATTAGTAATAAAAGTCCTTTAATAGATTTGGTTGTAACGTCCGTTACAATGTATAATATTATGCATGCATGTATAATGGCGTACTTTCTAGCAATTTTATTCCCACAATAATAATGATCAATTAAAATGTATACCATAAACAGGTTCGTCTTGACAAAAGTCAGAATAAAATAAATGCAAACAGTTTTGGATATAAACTGAACATTTTGAACAGTTAGTGAAAATATCGACCAAGTCCCGTAACAATAGGTTTATCAGGACTGATTCTTCCGTAATTGCGCGACCGGAAGTGTACTTATCACTGCATTGTTAGACCGGATGTTTACTCGAGGTACGTCAGTACCTATTGTATCAGATGTAAGATCTTTTTGTTAAACAACGAGAAAGACCAGTAAAACAATACATGGTATAACAAAGTACATTAATTCCTCTACGATATATTAGAATAAAAATCTCCAAAAACTAACCGGTAGACAAGTTGTGTGCCCCTTAAGTTTATTATTATTAACACATTATATTTCAAACAGATTAATTATCGCCTGTTAAACAAAGTTCTATGAAATTAGTGTATCTTAAATATTCTTGTTTTTTTAAGACTGTAGTTTTATTGATTTTTGGTACGTATATTTTACATTGTAAAATTGTATAAAAAAAGTGAATGTTTTAAAATTAACCTGCAAAATTTTAAATTTATTATTTATCTCATATTTTCAAGGAAGTATTACAAATTTGTCAATTAAATATAAACATTCTTGGCAAATCTCATACTGAACCAATTATTCTCTGAAGTTGTCTCGATATAGATAGTTTATACGTTCTATTATTACAATACTTTACTATGTTTTATTTTAAAAAAATAATTTATTCTTCGAACTACAACTTACTGCTAAAGCACAGTATAATTAGTTGATAAGAAAATAATCAGTATTTGCGGTAATGTCACTACATCTCAGAACATGTTAAATGAAAATATTTTATCATTAATATTTTGATTATTGAACACTTATTAGTTTGAGAAACCAATCACTTGAATAGATAACATTGCAATTTCAGAATAAATTATTTTCCTGAGTATAAGTATATTTATAAAAAAACATCCATCTGTCTATTTTAGTTCTTATTAAAACATATTATAATTAACTAATGAATAGTTCGCTTCGTGGCAGCTTTTCCTAAACATTAACAGAGGGAGTGTAGAGTGCAGTGTAGATTGCAGTGTAGAGAGCAGTGTAGAGTGCAGTGTAGAGTGCAGTGTATAGTACAGTGTGGAGTGCAATGTATAGTGCAGTATAGAGTGCAGTGGAGATTGCAGTGTAGAGTAGTAAACACATAGAGACAAAGAGTGCATTATATATGTTTTCTCATGATCCTATTAAATGAAACGACGATGACCGTCTGAGATTCACGACAAAGAGAAACATCGGAAGTAACATTATTTTGGTAATAAACTTAGGGTAAGACTTTAAGAGCTTCATGCAACAAACGTCTATTCAACTCATCTATTTCTTGTCTGTTGTTCTATATGAGCCACATCTCTTAATATTATTTTCTCCTTTGGATCAATATCCGATTTTGTAAATTTATATAAGATATCAATAATACAAAAGTCTGGTGTAAGTTTGGATATTAGTCTTAATCATAAACGACTGTAAAAAATGATAAAAGTCAATAAAAAAAAACGTAATCAAAATGTTGGATAAAATCCTAAAGAAGATGCAAGTAATATTACATAGACGTTTCGTGAACCCGTATTCTTTTCAATAATAATAATAATAATTAATAATAATTTTATTGGCCAATAAACAATTTTCACATGCATGTAAGGTGACAAATTTAACTTAGATTAAACAGTACAGGAATATTTGAAGCCTCTGTTGCTACACTAGGAGACCTGTATTGCAGCATACAGCGCCCTCCCCTCTTTTATTGAAAAGTTACATATAACAGACTATGTGCATTTATAAGGCATTATGTGTACGAGTGAGTACATTGTGTGTGTGTGTGTGTGTGTATGTGTGTGTGTGTGTGTGTGTGTGTGTGTGTGTGTGTGTGTGTGTGTGTGTGTGTGTGTGTGTGTGTATGCGTGCATACAAGATATCTAGTAATTATTTTTAAGAAGTGCTTCTGTATCTGCATATGACAGTTGCAGGAGGAAGTCATTTAATTTGTTACAACAACTTTTCTTATTACATTTATGTATATTTTAGATTTTATTTACTTTATTATAAATAACCGGACCCAAGTAATTATAAAATCTGTGACTAAATGCGGTATTAAAAGGATTTTTTAGTTTGCAGACGATACCTCTCCCACGTTTCTTACCACTGGCAAAATCGAGTTCAATCTCTGAGTGTTGCTTTAGAAAAACAGAACGTACAAATAGTTGGCGAACTGTGAGTACTTGACAGAGTTCATACAGTGAAGAGATAGGATAGTAGATAGGCTTTGAGGTACATACTTTAAGTATTGTACGTTGAGCAATTTCAATTGGCTTCAAAGAAGTTTTGGCTGCTCCACCCCAGGAAGAGATACAGTATGTTAGGTTTGATTGGCAAAGGGCAATATAGATCTGTTTTATTAATGGTGGGTCAGCAACGTTACGAAGCTTTTTAAATATATAAATTAGTTTCCTTAATCGACTTGATAGACTTATAATGTGGTCTTTAAAATTGAGATGGCGATCGATAGTAACACCCAGGTATTTAATATTGTCAACACAATCTATCTGTGAGCAAGAACAGCCAGGTACTTGCATTTTGCAGCTGTGGTAAAGAATTGTATGGTTTTGTTGATACTTGCGAATAGAAAAAGCCATGTATTTTGTTTTATTTACATTTAGTGTAAGGTAGTGATTGTTCAACCAATCATTTACTATATTAAAACCCTGCTGAGCAACCTCATATACCTCATCCCAGGTATCCGCAGCGAAAGATAAAGAGGTATCGTCAGCATAAGAAATGATCTTTCCTTTAAATAAATTTATTCTAGTAAGTTGATTAATATAAATCAAAAATAGAGTAGGTCCAAGAACACTACCCTGTGGCACGCCGCATTGAACAGGGAGGAAATCACTTGTAAACTCACCAACACGAGTACATTGAAAACGGTCGGAAAGGTAATTCTTAAAAAGTTCTAACTGTAACCCTCTAATGCCTATGTTTCCTAACTTTTTTATTAAAACCGGGATCGAGATCGTATCAAAAGCTTTTGTTAGATCAATAAAAATGGAGACAACTTTTTTTTTATTATCTAAATGGGAACTTAAAAAATTAACTAAATTGAAAACAGCATCGTTTATTGATTTACCAACACGAAATCCGAATTGATTTGATGATAATATATCATATTTCTCGAGGTAATTATTGAGTCTCGTATTAATAATCTTTTCAAGAATCTTGGATATAGAGGGGAGTATAGAGATAGGCCGGTAATTAGTCAGGGTCCTTTTATCACCACTTTTGTGAATAGTACCAGAGATTTTGGAAAAGTGCCAGTTTGAAGACAAAGATTAAATATGTAAGTTAAGAGGGGTACAAAGAAATGTTTATAGATTTTAAGCATTTTGTTAGATATTTTGTCCCAACCAACAGCGCAATTATTTTTGAGACTTGAGATAATTTCAGCTACTTCCCTCTCAGTAGTATCAAACAAAACAAATGAATGTAATTGAGATGAACAACTATCTTGTTTATTATTTTGGTTTTGAGTGTCAAATATGTGGGGTTCAATCTCTTCCGCCAATTTTTTACCTATATTTACGAAATATTCGTTTATTGTGTCTAACGATTGAGACGGTGATGAGCAAAGACTTAATAAATCGTTCTGATAGTTTGAGTTTGCTTTAGTGGTATTCGTCACAGTTTTAATTACCTCCCATAATTTTTTGTTATCATTTTTTGCGTTGGTTAGCTTTGTTTTTTCGTATTCTCTTTTAATTTTTTTCAATATGGAGTTACAAAAATATCGATAGCGAATATAAGAGGTCTTGATAATATTATTTTCTGGTTTTTTTTTACATTTTTTGTGTATATTGTCTCTGTTACGCATACATCGTAACAATCCTGGGGTGATCCACGGTTTAATAATTTTTTTACGTCCTGAGAGAACATTTATGTGTGTATTTACTCTTATGATCTTATTTATTTCGTACATTAAATAATCCAATGCAGAATTAGGGTTTTTTGATTCTAAAATAGAGGTTACATTAATATTAGTAAGTTGCTGACCAATTTTTTTTAAATTGAATTTTTTAATTATTGTTTGAGCAAAGTTTCGTTTTTTATAATAGTTAAGGCACAGCATGACGGGATGGTGGTCAGTTAAAGTTGAATAAGGTACGAGAGTAGTTGATGTATATGTAGTTTTCAAAAGAATGTGATCAATACAGGTACCACTTGATTCCCGAGTGATGTGTGAGTGGGCTGGTAATAGATCATAGTAAGCAGCAAGAGTCAGGTATCGATCACCCGTGATTTCCCTTTTTTCAGTATTGATAGGTATATTAATATCTCCAATTACTAGTAAGGTTTTGAAACTTTCAATTCTTTTCAATTATAGTTTTCTGTGGGTTTTGTGAGTAATCTTGTTACCCCTTAACTGACAATCACTGTATGTTATTGCGACTGTAGTTTTAGTCTGTTCACTTCATCACTCACTTCGGTTTGAATAAGTAGTGGTTAACATTCCGATATAATTATGTAATGAACGTGAAAATAACTGGGTAAATAAATATAAAGTTATTTTATTGTTTATTTCAGAGAAATTCAATATATTCTTGATGGCAGAACTTAATATCGAGCGCTATTATACGAGCGAACAGGAAAACCAATAATCAATCATATCAATAATCATTATTAATGAATCGGTAGGAACTGGCTCTGCTGCAGTATTAGATTTAGAATTTGATAAATTACACAAAATATAACAAGCATTTATTAGGAATTCTAACTGTTTTGTATTAAATTCTTTAACAAAATATAAACCGATTGTTAAACTTTATCATTTATATCGAATCTAGAACTAAAAGCTATAAATAATACAATAGTAACGTGTTGAACGTGGTATTATTTCAAGAAATAAAAAAAAAATATCACGCATCGAGTCACTCATAACATTCGAGTAATTTTTTTGGGCGGTTTTATTGTTACAATGGCAACAAGGATTGATTGGATACGGATATAGCTGTAAAGGAGTTAAATACATATAAAAAAGTTATATATCAAAACTATATATAATATCTGTGAAGGAGTACTTTTTAACTAAAGATAACTAGGACGACTTAAGTGTAGATAAAAATGTATACAAAATTGCAATTATATGCTTACTTAGGTATTACTATTATTATGTATCAATCCCCTTGTATTTATAATATATGATACAGTTTATTAGATATTGACTGTAGTTTACATTTATAAATCTACATATTAGTGTGTAGCTATTTGTATGTATGTTTATTATTGTAACATGCCACCTACCTATTTCAATCTGTCTTTTAAGGTCTACTCTAGCCCTAAGGTTGCCTGGAAGAAATCGCCGTAAGGCGATAAGGCCTGTGTACAGCATATTTAATATATGGCTATGTAACTTTTTTTATAATAAATTGCTTCACATCTTAAAGCAGAGGATAAAAATGATCTCAATTATCTAAGTGAGGCATAAAATGAGAGGAAGGCCATTAATGATCATGAATGTCACCAGAGAAATAAAAGCTAATTAAAAACTTAAAGCAGCATCCTTGGCGTCCTATGACTAATTATAAGTAACGATTAGGTATAATGCATAAATTCAACATTATCATTTGTTAGATTCTAATATTTTACTATTAGGCACTTATTTATTATACATTTTACAATTAGTTACTTAGTTACTAAAAAGTTCGTTTATTCGTTTATCTTTAAAAGATAGTGCGTGACAACAATATATAGATAAATAACTTTCTTTCTGAATTATAAAAAGTAGTATTTTGTAACTGAATTTTATTTTTCTTATAAAAAAACAAAAATGTATTTTTTAATTAATAAAGGACAATCAAAGTTGTATTTTCATACAATACTGCGAATTCAAAGTTAAACAAATTTAATAGTTATAATTTAATAATACAAGGATAGAAATAAAATAGGTATGCTGATTAATTGGTTGTCTTTACATTAAAGTTGAAAGTGGAAAATATTTGTATAGAAAAACTAAGAATCTATTTATCCTATTTGTAGCACTATATTATGTTGTAATTTAAGCCTTTACGTAATAAAAAAAATTCAGATCACTTTATCTCTGGATAGTGGATTTAAATGGCAATAAACAACAAATACTACTTATTCAAGTAGCATGTGTAGCAAATATTATGTCTGTTATGGGTCTTAATATTTAGGAATATTATTTGTATCTCGTGTTCCAGTATAAAAATGATGTTATTCAGCACAAGCATAATAATCATAGTAACTCTTATTAGATAAATCCCTTAGCCATACTGAGAATCGCAATCAAATGAAAAATAAAGGTGTACAAATTAGTATCAAACTACTGGATTTATTAGTGTCATACCAATAATTCCAAATAAAGTCTGTTTAAATATTATATTTTCTGAATAAAAGCATAGTTTTACATTTTATTTATAAGATTATTCTTGGTAAAATCGGCAACAATATTTTGAATGACAATTTATTCACTTAACCTTTCAACAGCAGTATTCAAAAATCGAACCTTTGTGATTTTAGTTATTTACAACTTATTAATTAACTTTAATTTTAACTAAACTCAAATAAATTATTTAAATTTTCCACATAACCTAGCTGTCGTCGATAATTTAAACTAGCTGAAGAAGGTAAAGAAAAATTATAACGTAGACAACTAAATAATTATAAGGATAATATAATTATCAGAAACATAATTAAGAAGATATTAATTATAAGAACAAAATATTATTATGAATAATACCAAAATATTGTTATGAATAATATTATGAGACAGTAGAAGTTACTCAAATTAGCATAGCAGCAGGCTTCACGATATTAATGCAGTAAACTCATGTTTAGATGCAGTTACTAATTTGAATATTTAAATAGAGACACGAACAACTATTTTGTGATTTAGAATTCACATACGTGGATAAAATAACGAAAGTCACTTCCAATAGATAATAAAACCAATATACAAATAATTTTCAGTTCAGTAAGCTTCTTTCAGAAATCAAAGAACAGAGAAAGAAATATCTGGAGATTCATTACACGTTTCTTAGTCTTGGAATTTGTAGTACATACGGCATGTTACAAATAAATATGAATTAAAGTTGTTCAAGTGAGACAATATAAGAGTAGGTATTATTTTTTTCCAAATATATTCAAAATTTTTTACAAAAGATTTTTCCTTTAAAAAATTACATTTTATTGTTTCCCTTTTGTTTAAAAAAATATAAAATGTTTGCTTTGTACCATGACTGTATATGCACATGTAACAAATTAAAAAAAAAAACTACAAATAATCTTAGTAAATCGGTTTTCAGATTTCTATTTTTTAGTTAGGTAAGTAAAAATGTTCTTCTCCAAGTAATAATATAATCTTAATTGATTTGTTTTTACAGGTTAAGAAAATATGTATCAGGAATATAAAATTATAATAATTAGCTAAATATGTAATGTTAGGACATGTTTCTTAGGAGAAAGGGGCTGGTTTATTAAAATGTTTCAACGGAACGTCTGATGCTGTATGCCTCGAAACCGTGTACATAATATTTGAAAAATAAAATAAAGTAAAAGGAATATTAACCATTCATGTTGAAATACAATTAACGACATAATTATTACGAAGATTTATGAAATGATCACATGACCAACTTGCAGAATATTAAAAATATATTTGTTTAAACATACGTTTATTTGAGAGAACGTATACACATAAATATTAACAAAATTATACTCTTTAAGTTAATGATTACTGATTACTGATAAAACACACAGTATTATCAGTAATCAGGCGTTATTTTGTTATGCTTATTTAAAAACATAATTGAAGCCACATAAAAAATCTTTAATTTACTACAATTATTATTAAATCCTTAAACAAATGACAAAGTTCTTGTACCTATCATATACTGCCCCTGTTATTGCGACTGTCACTAATACTATAACAGCCCCTACTGAATATTTTCGTTACCATTTTCGTTACCAATAGAAATACTAGGTCTCCGCGAATGCAAACGATATCATCACGTCTATTAAGTTACAATTTTAAGTTTTATTTTCATTGATATTTATTCTGGTTTGTGTTTAGTTGTGATTAAATAATATATTGAAATAATAATAAAAAATATAAAAACTTTTATATGTTAAATAAAATATAGTTCTACGTATAATTTTGCCAACACTAATAAAAAAATATATTACTTTGATTCACTGACGGTCCCCATGATGATCATGATTTTTTCCATTTTTCCCTAAACACTCCTAAAAGTCATTAAGTACTTTATTAACTTCGTTAACTCTTACGATGCAATGTTTTTATATACATTGAGTAATAAGAAAGTTTGTATTATCAATCAGTAAGAAAAGAAAAGTCAGAATACCCAAATATATAGTTTTTGAGTTAGGTTAATTTATGATTAGGCGTGCGGCTACTTTTTTTTGATTAATTTATTTTATTATTATTTACTAATAAATCTTAGGCTCGATACAGCATCATCCTAGATGGTATAATAATTAGAAGGCACTGTGATGTTGCAAGCGATTGTGATCACATATCCAGGTGACCGTTTCTTGTATCGCAAAAATTTTACCCCGGTGTAGACAGACAATATATATTTAAACTACATTTAAGACATGTATGTATACATAATAATTTTAAAGAGGCACTATCGTTTGTTAAAAAAGGCATTTTGTGTATTATATTGATTTTTGAAAATATCTTTAAACATGTATAGCCATGTTAAGCTTATTTAAATTTATATAAATATAGAATGTAAAAAACCGATACGGGCAGGGATTCGAACCCGCGACTACTGGGAAACCGTCCCGTCACTCTACCAACTGAGCTACCTTATCGCTGTCCGTCTCGGTGAATTAAGCATTCTATATGTGATCGTCTTTATCGGGACGGCGGTGACATCTATTAGGTTTCTTTCGAAAATCCTAACCAATGTTTCTAACTTTGCAGTATAGATAAACATTGATAAGATGCCACTACCGAAATCAATTTTTGAAAATATCTTTAAACATGTATAGCCATGTTAAGCTTATTTAAATTTATATAAATATAGAATGTAAAAAACCGATACGGGCAGGGATTCGAACCCGCGACTACTGGGAAGCCGTCCCGACGCTCTACCAACTGAGCTACCTTATCGCTGTCCGTCTCGGTGAATTAAGCATTCTATATGTGATCGTCTTTATCGGGACGATGGTGACATCTATTAGGTTTCTTTCGGTTTCCCAGTAGTCGTGGGTTCGAATCCCTGCCCGTAACGGTTTTTTACATTCTATATTTATATAAATTTATTATATTGATTTTTTTCCTTATTCGAAAAAAAAAATAAGTTAAGTTAATATTATTTTTATTTCTTATTGTGTTTAAAAACTTTATATAATTTTTAATATCTATTCATATTTATAAATATTTGAGTATTTTTTTAATCCTGTGCCAAAAAGAAAATAAATTAGCAAAACTTAGCATACTTCATTCGATGTGATGTTCCTTCCTTGCTTACTTTCTCAAAAATTATCAACACGAACACGTCCCCATAAAACGTATTATATCTGAACAGTCATTTCCAAAAAATATCACGGAATTTCCGGATCAAAGTAACCAAAACGCGCTTTCACTTAAATTTTCAAGAGCACTTTCATGAATAATTTACAAACAGGAAATTTGCATCTTGCTTTTTCTGTGCAGTCTATTAATTTAATGCTCATGCTTTAGAAATAAAAAAAATAAAAGTAATCTGTCTTAATGAAATATTATAATGACAAAGATGAAATGTATTATACAGGTCTCGAAAATAATAGTCTGGCTTTTAAGTTACTTGGTTTTTTGTTAGAGTAATGAAGTATATAATAATAGTTAAGTAACTTAAACCACAAATAGTGAGTATGGATATAATGTTTCATTCCTGAAAGTTTGGTTACAAGATATTAAGATATTATTCTGAACGCAATAAATAAAAAAAAAAACCAAAACAATAAAAAAAAACTAAATAAAGCATCTCTGCAGTTTTACTTGACCCTTCTAGAAAGTTTCATTTAATTCTACTTAATAAGCATTTACGCTCAACTAATTTATTATATTAAAGCATGCACCTTTTGCTCACAGGTATTATACAGTCATATTTTGTATGATACAAAAAGTGGAAATAATAATACCAATGATCAATATTTAGTGAAGAATATGAAATAAAAAACTAAGAGGTGTCAAGGGACACCCGGATGGAACGAAGTTCCTTTCGATTAATTATTGAAGGAATAGGAAATATGCATAAAATTTAAAATGGTCTCAAATACTTTTTTTTCGGATACTTATATCATCTTATTATAATAAAAACGTTTTTTTTATTTACTAATCATTTAAGGCCATAAAATAATTTGTGAAAAGTGTAAATTAAGGGAGCGAAATTCAAACTTCCAAAACACGCCACCATTGGTCGAAAAGAAATGTGACGTCATTTGACAGGCCATTCAAATTATCAGCGTTGAAGTTCATACTATGGTATTAGTATTACTGAGAAAATTTATAATTTAAACCTATATTTAAGTGCTTAAAGGTTTCATTAAATGATACAATTATTTAAGTACTCCTAAAAACTTTTTTTAATACTCAAACAACTGTAACAAAACAAATACCTACAAACTTGAAACATTGAAAAAGTCAATAGCAGTTAGCATGCCATTACATATTATATTTTTAAAATGTTTCTTCCTCTAAATCATTTTTCACTTCACTTGACTCAGATAAATAACTTGCTTGATAATCAGCAGATATAGAAGATATAAGATGCTATAGAAGTGTTATCAGCTGTGTTTTCATTAAACAATTACCTTTTTAAAACAGATAGTTTTACTGATAAAGTATTGTGTGTTGAATGAGGAAATGGTAACAATGCTACATTTTGTTTTCAGCAGGTATATTTACTATGACACCACTTTACTTTACTTCCATACTTCGGTTTAATATTAACTTGCACAGCTTAGCCACTTGGTAATTTATCTTTAATATGCGAAAAGCAAGGCTCTGCCTTGTGATCACATTTAATATTGTCTTGGCTTATTAATAACACAGACATTTGTATGGGCAGTACTAGGACTTACTTACTATATCACTTCTTTGTAAAGGTCACCAATTTTTTTAAACACTACTTTTGATAGCTAACTCTGAAAAGGCTTCATTAACCGATGTCAATCTTTGCCTTTTGACTATGCACATTCTCATTCTCTCAGCTGGTGTTTTTACCACAAAAATATATGAGGAACAACTCCTTTCTTCAAACTTAGGTTACATTTTTCTCCTTGTTGTTTCGTTATACATATTATATTCAATATTATTAGCTGTATCTTCCTTAACCTGAAATAAATCGACAACCTTAAAAATTTCGTAAAACCAAAAAAAGAATACTGTTTTTATAGAAAGTTATACTGAACTTTTGTAAACTAGGTTAGGTTAATTTTAAACACAAATTTTCTTATGTTCAATAGCTAATGCAACTTACTATAAATTTAAACTATTAAATTAAACTTATTATAAATAAAGTATACTTACGTTAACTTGATCTTCACAACAATATAAACATAATTTAAGACATATATTATCCCTTTTAATTACCATAGACCATTGTTTTTGTACTTTCGCAACTCTTGGAATATAAAAAACACTTTGTCGGGTGTTTTTCTAATACTATTTTTGCACTCCGGTACTATACAATACTTGTAAGATGGTTTTTATCTTCATCCATGACTTGTAAAGCACTTAAAACTTAAAATATGTATGAAGTAAATAAAAAGTTCATAGTAAACATTGACTGGATGTGTCATTTGACGTCACGCAAGGCGCGTGCAAAATGACGGCGTTTGAACGGCTCAAATTTACTCGATGTTTTAATTTTCACTTTTTAAAAAACTAGCATTTTTTCAAGACTTTTGACATTTTTTTCTACGATATAGAGAGGTAAATGTTAAATTTACGTCAAAAAAAACATAAATATTACCTATTGTAATAAAAAAATATTAAATTATTAATATAAGCTAATATGCTAATGAATAATATTTGTATACTACTTTAGTATGATATTTCGCCGATAATTTATAATAAATGTAAATAAAATTAATAACTAAATAAAAAAGTGTTTATCAATAAACCCATGAGTTATTGTCCCGCCACCTAGCGGTTTCACTTTGTACTGATATATTTTTATATAACAGATGTCGTTATGCTTCCCTAAGGATATAGATTCCCTATTTATAATAGATGGCGTTACACAATATTACGAGTATATTTGATCACAAATTTGTATTATAATTTTCATTTAAACTGTCTTAATTGCAAATTGATTCTAAAAGAACAAACTCCAATATCATATAAATAATAAAGAACTACTAAGCAATTTAATATAATACAAAAAATAATAATGATAGAAATAAAAATATCTCGCTTGCTTTCTATAAGCGAGAGAGAGATAGCAAAACATGTCGTGACAACTTTTGGTAAGAATTTTTACCGTCTAGCCCTCTTTCACAACGCGCGATAAGGAACTCGTTCCAATAACATAACTATTTAACAATAAACTATAATCTTAAACAAAATACAATACACTTTTCTTATTTAACGTCATAATTTAGTGGTTCGTAAAAATAGCCACATAATATTATAATAGGCATTTACGATAAATTAATCGCCACGGGTAGGATTTAAACCTTTGAAAAACCGTAAATGTAACTCTGATAACTGAGCAGCCGCGTCTAATTTTTTTTTTATTTATTTAATTTATTTAATTTTATTACAATAACCTTAAAAACATATGAAATATATGTCAGACTTAATAAGATCAGTCTAAAATCATATCATTCCCAAATATACTCATGAGACTACAGAATCGTTTTGAAATTGGTCTAAATTGACAAAACGATCAATGTAAACCTAATTTTAAACATTTGAGACACTTAGCTTCTGACCTAAGAGTACTTTTTTCGGTAAAAATAAAGATTTTAAAATATCTGATTCTTGGACCTATGAAAATTTCAACATCGTAAAAATGAAAATTACAATTGAATAAGTGAATGAATGAATTAAGTTTGCAATTTCCAAATTATCTAAAAGATGGAAGCCGCATTTTTTTTTTTCGGTAGATCCGTTGTTATAAATACAAATATGTGACCGAAGCTTATTCAAAAGAAGTTATATCTTTCAATTTAAACGTAGTTATATCTTTCAGTTTAGTTTCAATACATCAAATTTTTTTGATGTCTTAAAAAGTAATAAATTGGAAGAACTTTACTTTTAACTTTGATAGATATATATATATATTATTTTACTATCATTTGTTATTTTAACCAGAGTAACCATATTAAAGTCAATGTCAGCTCTGTAGTATTTGCTATACCGTAAGATCATTACATAAAAACATCATACTCTAAACATGAACAACACACACGTTCTAGTGTGGAAACGAGATAACCCTGTAGTGTGTGAGGAATTTTGACGTTAGTGTATGTATTTGGTATTACGGAAGGAGGTTTATCGTCTGGAAAGTTCATCTTTTCGAAACAAGAATGACGTTGTCATAACTATCTAGGTAAATACTAAACTTACTTCAGTTTTATTCATAAATTCTTTATAAAAAATACAACACAATACACCAAATTTCCTATTTTAAAAAAATATATATCTATAAAGTTTTATATTACTTTTATAACAAGGGTTGCAGTTGTTTTCAGTATCTTATTACATAACAATATGTTTATAATATATGTATGAAATTTGCCAAAGAATTAAATCGAATTAACGTAGAAAAAAAAATTAAAACAAGTATAAACCTTTTGGAGTACTTAGTTGTAGTAAATAGCAAGAGTTTTGTAGTAAATAATTGTTGAAATGAGTATAAATATATAAAAATACTCTATACATATGGATATATAAAATATATGGGCCCTGATCCAGTTCGGGGTTACTTTCGATTACTGTTCCATTTCCACATAGATAACTAATTACTTATTTTTAAAATAATCTCAGGAATAAATTACATGCTCCATAATATGACACATCGTTCCGTGGACGAATTCCATCAATATTTCGTGCGGAGTGGCGTGTAAGAACTAGTTGTTGCCTTCAACTTCATAAGGATTTGGTAAAGGTTTATTAATAATGATAATAATTGAAGACAATAATTTAAATTTCCACAATTTGTTGCCAGGATACAAACTATTCATAACAAATAAATATAATATTGAGGATGTCTTTTTTAAACATGCAAAAGAAATTAGTCTCATTTTGATATCAAATTTATTTGCTATAGTAATCACATCTAAATGAACTAATTAGAATAAATAAACTGTTTACGAAAGTGACTAAGGTGTTTCGAAACTTTTACTCACAAAATCCAAATTATATATGCCTATATAAATATGATAAGGTTATATCACGTCGAGCAAAAATCTTTTTTTTATTTGTCATCACTTCTATTATATATCGATCACAGTAAATTGTAAAGAACAATTATATATCTTATATAAATTTCCGTCCTAATAATTTCTGGGAGACATAAGTCTTTGACAACAACTTCGTACGTCTCGCAAGTTTCAAGACCTAGAGTTGGAAATGCACTTGAAGGATGTTTTGAACTGTTAATTACATTTGTTGATAAACTTTACTTTCTTCAGAAATATTAATTAAAATAATTCATGCATATAAACGGTCTTTTTAAAATTGTTTGGCATTATTTATATTAAATATAATATATTTCACGTCATTTTACTGGTCATTGAAACAAAAACTTGAACTGAACCTAAGATAAACTCATGTTTCGGGCTCATGTCCGAAATAGAACGCTATTGATAATTAATGCATTTCCAGGGTCCTTATGACAACTTGTATGCGCTAAATTTTGAAAACATCGTTTTATTAAATTTATGCTTGTTTAGAAACTGCTTATTATTGTACATTAACTAAAAACTACAAACTGATGTATTTTCAAAATAAAGTGAATGTAGCAGTAATCGTGTAGCTTATAAATATAATTGATGCAAAACGTTTCACTTTTTTCTATAGTTAATCAAATAAAGCTACGTAAGTAAATTACACTTCCGATAACCGATATGCAGGGAGACTAAACATCAGTCAATAATAAATTTGACATAAGTCAAATATATTATATAATAGAACCAATATACCCTTCATTGATTGATTAATTAAAACTCTTTACTTTCAATATATTTAAAAGAAGTATTTTGTAATTTGAAGTAGCTTTTAATTTTCACAATTTTCTTCATTTGATACGAGAAATAATTACAGTAAAAGCTTCCACTATAAGCGTTATTTTATTGCGTAAACAATACCAAGTAAGAACTGACAATGTTTACAATAACATAATAGGTTCATTCACGAGTTAATTAATTTGCAATAAGTTATTAAAGCATGAATTACTCATACCTCATGATCAAAATAACTTATATTGCTGGATAATATGTATGCATAATATTTACAATAACATAAAAGCTTCGTTCACGAGTTAATTAATTTGTAATAAGTTAATAAATCATGAATTATTCATGCCTCATGACCAAAATAACTTGTGTGCATAATATTAAGTCAATATTTTTTGGTTTTAAACTTTTATCAAAATACTCGAACTAACAATAATAGTCTACGTTGTTTTATATTTACATACATAATGGAAATACAAATCAAACTTATAAAAACCCATTTCGATTTATCATGTTTTTTTTGTTTATTTTATTATTTTTTATCAGTTGTCATTTGTAGTCAAATGAACAAATCAAGCAAAGATCGGTTGAAAGAATGAGATTTACAGAAAAATACGATACAATAAAAGCGTCTTATGTTATAATATCTACAGAAGTGATCAGTGTTAGTAAATGTTGTGTGTTTGTGTAGATTGGAATAATATCATACTTGTCGGCGCACCCGTACTTCAAACGTCAAACGTCAATGTCATGTCATGTCATAACGAACACCGAGCACTGGGGAGGCGGCCATATTGAAAACTAGACAATTGACTTACGAACGTCGAGAAGAGCGCACGCAACCACGTGCTCGGTGGACGTTAATTAAATCCAACTACATCTCATTAAATTTTGATTCTATTATAATTGTTTTAAGTGATTCGAGAAAGATTAAAAGTGATTATTATATTGTCGCTTATATTTTATTGAAACAGTCTCCAACCCGATAATCCACGCCTACCCTCAATATGGAAAATATTAACGATGACAATAGCGGTGATTATGGCCAGAAGACTTTATCAGAAGTGGGATAGGAAGGGTCGAATGCATCGGAGACAATACCCAATCGTGAAAATCAAAATTCAAGCACGAGTACTTAAGATTTACTGACCGGAATGGAAACAATTTTGACAAAATTGTTAGCTGCAACATCCGGTAATACGCAAACAACGCTGTCGCAAAATAGTGCAACGCAGTTTGTGAAATTTGATCCTGACGATGCAGAAGCCGATATAGAAGGTTGGTGTAGAATTACTGACATAATAGTTACCAGTCGAAATCTATGCGGAACTGAGTTATTATTCGCCTTAATAAACTCGCTGAAATTGCGAGCTGCGTCTTGCCTTACCAAATTAAATAGTACGGAAATAGATTGGCCTAAAATTAGAGAATTGCTACTCGCAAGGTTCGGAAAGCCCATGCTGATGCAAGATTACTTTGACAACGTCATGAAATTCGAAATCAGACCACAAGAGGCAGCATCTGAGGCAGCGATGCGTTTGTGGAGCATCATTGAGCGCATACCAAAGGTAAAGATGTCCGAGGAAGCTATCACCGGATTCGTCATATCAGTTCTTAGCCACAAAGGAACTCAGCTGTTCGTAGGCAGCTGAATTCGTACACCATTACAACGAGGGCTCAACTGTGTCGCGCCCTCGGTGGAATATCCCTGAAAAGACGTCTAGACGACTATGAAGAACAATCTTCCAGTTCGAAGAAAGCACGCATAGTTTATTCAAGATTTGGAGGTTCGTGTCACTACTGGGGTCATCGCGGGCACGAAATTGAAGAATGTCGCAAGCGACGAGAAGTTGTAACAGCATCAAGAGGGACATCAAGAATGCCCGAAAGAGAAAAGGTGATCACGTGTTTCACGTGTCAAAAACCAGGGCATTTCAGCACCACCTGTCCGAATAATAAGATGGACAAGGATCAATCGATTAGGAAAGATGTTAACGTCTGCGAACGCAAGCGTGTAAGAGGTATGCTATCTACATCTGGTAAGTCAATTCCTTTTCTATTCGATAGTGGATCCGCATGCTCATTAATTAAAAACAGCTTAGTTAAACAGCTCTCCGGTTCAGTACGCAATGATACTATATATTTGACTGGTATAGGCGGTGAAGACGTAAAGTGCTCGACTCAAATATTAAGTCCCGTTTCAATTCAGGGTATTTCGATGACCATACTCTTTCATTTAGTACCAGACCATATGTTGGCAGAGTTAGTGCTTATAGGTAGAGATATTCTTGATTAAGGGATTCATGTAGAAATTAATAGTGATTCAATAAAATTTTTCTCTCGTAAGGGTATCAATACTTGTAGGGCCGCTAGTAATCTAGATTTTTGGGACATTGACACCGACCTAGTCGGTGAGGATAAATCACGGTTATTCAATATATTGCGCAAATGCAGTGAGTACTTTATAGAAGGTATGCCGACGCGAAGGGTCACAACTGGTGAAATGAATATTGATCTCATAGACCCACATAAAATTGTACAAAGACGTCCCCATCAAATGTCACCAGCCGAAAAGGTCATAGTAAGGGAAAAGGTACAGTCGCTTTTGGATGCAAACATAATTCGGGAGAGTTCTTCTCCTTTTGCGAGTCCAATTGTGCTGGTGAAGAAAAAGGACGGTACTGACAGGCTATGCGTGGACTACAGAGAATTAAACGCTAACACACGCCCTGAACATTATCCACTGCCCAGGATAGAAGAGCAAGTGGACCGTTTAAATGGAGCACATTTCTTAAGTTCCTTAGATGTGGCTGCCAGCTATCACCAAGTGAAGGTCAGCCCAAGGTCAATTGAGTGAACTGCCTTCGTAACACCCGAAGGACAGTTCGAATATCTCACTATGCCATTCGGCTTACGGAACGCTGCATCCGTTTACCAGCGGTGCATCAATAAGGCCCTTAAATCTCTTAAAGACACTATAGCATTGGCATATATGGATGATGTCTCATCTTACTCAGCCAGTGTAAATGAAGGATTTCAACGTCTTGACACTGTACTAGAGGCTCTTACAGGAGCAGGGTATTCTTTTAAAGTAACGAAATGTAAGCTAATGAAAACCGAAGTTAATTACTTAGGATATGTGATACGAGCAGGTGAAGTAAGGCCCAATCCGGGAAAAGGAGAAAGCTCTTCTTGAAGTTCCTTTACCCAAAACAGCTAGACAAGTGAGACAATTTCTAGGGTTAGCTTCATATTTCCGACGTTTCATACCTAACTTCGCCAGCATTGCCTGTCCCTTATATCCTTTGACTAAAGTTAAAGGCCGCATAACGTGGAGGCAAGAGCATTCTGAAGCATATAGGAAGATTGTTCAAATTCTATCATCTGAACCGATATTGACAATTTTCAAAACTGACAAACCCGTCGAACTCCACACCGATGCCAGTTCGGACGGCTATGGCGCAATCCTAATTCAAAGAGAACAAAATGTACCACATGTCGTAGCATATTTTAGCCGCCGTACCACTGAAGTAGAGTCTAGATATCACTCGTACGAGTTAGAAACTCTGGCAGTAGTACGTGCAGTTGAGAATTTAGGCATTATCTTTATGGTCAACATTTTACAGTGTACACAGACTGTAATTCTCTCAGAGCCTTTAAAGCCAAAACCGATTTGTCGCCTCGTGTCCACAGATGGTGGGCTTTTCTCCAAGCATATGACTTCGACATCATATACAAGGAAGGACGTAATATGGCACATGCCGACTTTTTATCTAGAAATCCCTTACCATCTCCCAGAATAGACGATATGGAGCCGGATGTCACCCAAACTCACGGAAGTTTATAAACTTTGTTGAATTACACAGTAGTTGGATACAGGTAGAGCAGAAACGAGATCAAGAAATCAAAAACCTAATCAGGCAGTATGAAAACGCCGAACTACCTCAAGTAGTGGCTAACACCTACGATGTTCGTGAAGGTATCCTATACCGTAAAATAGAAAGAAATAAGTCAAGTAGTTGGCTGCCGATAGTTCCCCGTTCCTTAGTATGGACACTCATCAATCATGTTCATACCGAAATTAAACATCTAGGTCCTGAGAAAACTCTTGACAAACTATATGAACAATATTGGTTCCCCCAAATGTCTAAAAATGTCCACAAATTTATAGATTCCTGTATTGTATGCAAAGCCTCGAAAGGCCCATCAGGGGCACAACCGATAAGACTACACCCTATTCCTAAAGTGGCAGTGCCGTAGCATACCATTCATATGGACATCACTGGTAAACTCAGCGGCAAAAGTGACAGAAAAGAATATGCTTCTGTCATCGTAGATGCATTCACAAATTCAAATTCAAATTCAAATTCTTTATTGTTTTATATATACATGTTTAACAGTGTAAAAAATTGATCCCTTCTTTTAAGTGCTTAAGCACCTGTGCCAGAAGGAACCACTCTTCCTTAGCTTAATAGAGTAACTAATACTGTATACATTTATATTTTGTTTTTTTTTACTAAACTATAAAATATGTAACTGACTCTAGGTATATTATAATATATAAACAACATACATACATAGGTTATAACATTTTAAATTATATTACCATTCTTAGTTTCAAATATAATTCTGTCATTTTATTTTTATAATTCTAGACATATTATTATTACTTTATTGTAAATTATTTTTACTTACAAACATTAGTTATTTACGAACTTATCTGTAAAGTTAGATTGTTATAAAGAACCACCATCTACTAAGTTACCTACATTAACACTATTTTATATACATTAACACTATTTTTCTTACATTTTACACTTTTATATAATGAAGTATCCTTTCAGTTTCATTATAATCCAGAGACTTTAGCTAATCAGTCAAGGACCTTTTGCACTCATGATACGACATCCTATATATATTAAGTATTTTATTAACACTATTGTAAAGATGAGTTGACTGATGTATATATTGATTTTGGGCAAAATATGTTCTGGTTTGGAGAGGTTTAACAACAAGGTAATTTCTTCTAACAAAATACGTCCTATTAGTTTATACCCAGTCATTAGATGCAGCACGCACGGTAAAAGCCTTAAAGAAAGCCGTATGTCTTTTTGGTTCACCTAAGAGAATAATAGCTGATCAAGGGAGGTGTTACATTAGCGCCGAAATTAAAAAAAGTTGTGCTGATCATAATATAGAACTGTATCTTATAGCAACTGGCTCTGCTAGAGCCAACGGCCAGGTAGAAAGGTTAATGCGAACCTTGAAAAGCTTGCTTACAATCGTAGAAAATGATACGAATAAAATTTGGAGAGATAAGTTAGGCGAGGTACAGTTAGCTTTAAACAGTACGAGGTCTAGAGTTACGGGGTTCACACCGACAGAGTTAATGTTCGGCATACGCGCACAGTCTTTAGGTATGAACCAAATCGACCCTAATGTAAACATTACTTCACGCGCCAACTTAGACGATATAAGAAATGAGACATCAGCTAGAATTATCGAAGCATCTGGTTCGCAAGAACAACTCTTTAACAGGTTTAGGGCTACCGTAAAACCATTCGAATTAGGCGATTATGTCTTTTTATCAAGTGCAGTGAGCGTAATCAGACAAAGCTAGCTAGAAAATTTAAAGGACCATTTATTATAACAAAAGTTCTAGATAACGATCGATATGAACTGAAGAGTATTAAAATATCAAGTCGCACTTATAAGTACTCCCATGAAAACTTGCGTGCGGTACCGAGGGGTTTTGAGGGATTGGTAGATATTTCGACAACTCTAATGAATGACGAGGATTTCGTGTCGGCTGTCGATGGAAGTGAGGTCGACCAAATGCAATTTTCAGACTCTGATACCGAGACGGCTTCCGCAATTAGCGAAGAGACCATCACTGCTAGTTCTGGCACTCTTTCGGCTTCAGAAGACGACGTACATATCTCCACACATCTAGCTCAAAACATTGAAAAAGACAATCTCTTATAAAGTATCAGCTGTTTCTGACTAAAATTCTATTGCTACGGTGTAAAGCTGGTTGAAGGGGCCTCGTACGCCCGAACTACGCTTAGGTGAAAGGCTGAAAGGGCCTCGTACGCCCGGGCTGCGCTTATTAATCGGTTGAAGGGCCATAACACTCCCGGACCGCACGGATGAATGGTCGAAAGGGCCTCGTACGCCCGGACCAAGGGTAATAGCTGGTTGAAGGGGCCTCGGACGCCCGGGCCATGCTATAAAGAAAAAGCTTTGAAAGGGTCAAGCTATTTGTTGATGTTGTACTTATATTTCCTATTTTCGAAATATTCGTTAAAATTAGACTTTTCTTATTTTAAAACAGGACTTATGGCCAAATAATCTTAACTCCAAAATACTATAAACAAAAGTCTTTATTAAGATGAAGTTGTTTTCACTTCACATAACTGATATCGGAATTGGTGTGAACTTAAAAAAAATCTAGTAACGTCAAATAGCGATTATAAAAGACAGACGATTGTCATATGACGATACTTACGATGTAAGTTGGAAGCTAACTAGTAATATGGCGTGAATAAACGAGATATATACAAATATGCGAGATTTACTTTGCGCGTAATTTTTACATTAGTTATTCTTCAATAGCTAGGTTTAATATAAACTTTCAAGGTTGCTTTCAACCCTAGGGTTTATTGTCACTAAAGTTTTCATTTGTTTTAGTTTCCACATCTATGCATTGCATGCATTCCACATCAACTTATAAGAAAGAAATCAATTTCGGGAAAATATAATGAATGTAAAATTACGTAAAATATATTTATTATTAAAAACACAATACAAATTTGTGATATTCAGATTCTTAAGCAAATAAATATTTTTTTATGAACTAATATTAAACAGTTAAAACTCTGACTAGACTGTACATAATATTATATTATATCAGTCTATAATGGTGGGATATTATTAATTAAATTAATAATTAAATTGAATTAATTGAATTAAATTAAATTAAATTAAATTAAATTAAATTGAATTGAATTGAATTGAATTGAATTGAATTGAATTGAATTGAATTGAATTGAATTGAATTGAATTGAATTGAATTGAATTGAATTGAATTGAATTGAATTGAATTGAATTGAATTGAATTGAATTGAATTGAATTGAATTGAATTGAATTGAATTGAATTGAATTGAATTGAATTGAATTGAATTGAATTGAATTGAATTGAATTGAATTGAATTGAATTGAATTGAATTGAATTGAATTGAATTGAATTGAATTGAATTGAATTGAATTGAATTGAATTGAATTGAATTGAATTGAATTGAATTGAATTGAATTGAATTGAATTGAATTGAATTGAATTGAATTGAATTGAATTGAATTGAATTGAATTGAATTGAATTGAATTGAATTGAATTGAATTGAATTGAATTGAATTGAATTGAATTGAATTGAATTGAATTGAATTGAATTGAATTGAATTGAATTGAATTGAATTGAATTGAATTGAATTGAATTGAATTGAATTGAATTGAATTGAATTGAATTGAATTGAATTGAATTGAATTGAATTGAATTGAATTGAATTGAATTGAATTGAATTGAATTGAATTGAATTGAATTGAATTGAATTGAATTGAATTAAATTAATAATTAATAAATATTAATAATACCAGGACAAATTACACAAATTGATCTAAGCAGATTATTTATCCAAGCAAATTATTTGCTTGTGTTAAGGGTGTTAGACAACGATACAAAATATAGAAATCCACATTAGAAATACTGAGAATATATTTAATAAATGACCAAACCCAGAAATAGAGACGTCTATGCTCGACACATACATGCCTGTCCCTGTCGGGAATCGAACCCGTGCCCCAATGCGTCGTTATACGCTATAGGCCCTTACCACTCAACCCACAGGACGATTTTTAGTTTGTAGTTATTTTGTATAAATAAGAATAAAGAAAATTATTTAATCCAACCGTTAGTGCTTGTTATACACCCAGAGTACATCATTCACATGATTACCCATACATAGTAAAACTACTTCTCATTAGCAGTTCAGTTTCTGGAAGCGTTTGAATAATTAGACTTCATTATACCTATAAGCAGGAGTGCATTCTCTAATATAATTAATTAGTTTGGTCAGACGTATAGAGTACAAGGTAAGCTAATTACAGTAAAACTAGTTAACATGTTTATTTGGCAAAATTCATTAGATCTTTGACATTTAGTTTGGCTCTTCTGGAAGAGTCAAGGATCTATATTATGTGATCTTATTCGAAATTTAAATCAAGTTATCAAACTTTCAAGAATTACACTACTTACTTACGTGAGTTATAATTATTATACCTTTACTACTTTTACTTCATGTAATTCAGCTTGAATATTATTGTAAAAAAAATAATTACATTTAATTAAATTGAAAAGCTATTTCATTTTTTTTATTACTTTATTCAGTTGTTTTATGAGTAATTCGATTTTTATCATATTTCAACAGCAGCAGATTATTCAGTTGATTTATATGTCTTATTTGATTTTTATCATTTATAACGTTAAGAACAGTAATTTTATGGTCTTCTTCGGAACTCAATCAAATAAAGTTTAAATACTGGTTCTTACGTCGAAAAGCTCAATGTTATTACTTAATACTAATACCTCAGCAACAGGCAAGATGCATTTCTCCTTTTTCGTAATTTATTTCTTTAGGTATTTAGCCAAAAAAAAACGTAAAATCTTTTTTTAAACGTTTCCGATATAAATCGTTTTATTACGATGTATTTGTTGTTTGTGTCTCAACTTTTTACGATGTATTTGTTGTTTGTGTCTCAAAAAAAAGCAAAAAGAAAATCTAAATTTGCCAGCTGCTGTTTTGGGGTGAAACTTATTGTAAAATACAATAAAAACAATTTATTGCAAAAATTGCTTCAAGCAATTTTCGCAATAAATTGTTAATAGAATCGTTTAAATATTTTTCGAAGCACTTTGCTTTTATAATTTTAATGAAGTAAGTGAATACTAAAGCATGAAAGTTTTTTCATGTCTTTATTTGTAATATCTGCGGCTTAATCTTAAATTTACTGATATTGTAGATGCTTCTTCTAGTAAGTTCTACCGTCTCCAAATCATTCATGGTATGGTTTTGATGAACATAATAATAAAAAAAATTGTATCTTGAACATTATGTTATTGAAAAAACCATCTATTTTTTAGTTTTAATTTTCAGTTACAATTGCAGTTATTGTTTAATTTATCGGATATAGATAAAAAACTTTGTCAAGTGGCGTATATAATAAAATCAGACCATAGAGTATAAATCGTTAGTTATAGTGCGTTTTTATAGTAAAAATAATAGATAAAACTGAAATAAAATGAGCATGGAAGATTAATGATCACTTTTCGAATACTGCTATTGAAAGGTTCAGTGGAGAAATAGTCATTTGAAATATTGCTGCCGATTTCAACGACAATCAATTTGTAAATAAAAATGTTAAGTTTTCTACAAACAATATAATGTTTAAAGAGATTTATATTTGAGGTTATTATATCGCTATATATAGATATGCCTTACTAATTAGTATTAGTCAGTGATATATCAATGTAATATCCAAAAATTAATATATATGAGCAAATTTATGCTTATGTGGACATATTTATAAGCATATGTACATAGCATATGTACCTATTTATGTACCTAATTATTTTATTATTCTTTTATTTTAGTTATTACTGAGTCATCACACCCACACTGCGTCTTCTCTTTGAGAGCACAAACCCACACACGTATGTTCCTTTTCCTCCATCTAATTGGCCTAAAAAAGATTGATGTTTAGCGATAAGACCGCCAAATTTTTACCAAATATATGTTTGATTAACATGAGACTTATTAAAAATTATTATTTAGTTATATTTGAAACAATGACCTTAATTGTGTTTATATATAGAAACTATAGTTTTATGATGTATTAACAAGTTCGAATGCCGACTAACACAGTGAGACAATTATTAGTCTGAATTGTTAATCTGAGTTCTAGGCTCTGAACACACTTTTAAATAAATACCTGGTATGATATATACAAATAAGACAACGAAGACGCATGCTATTTATTTCTCACGAACAAACAGTTTAGATAATACAACGTAGATCTATGTTTATTTTTAACAAATTTTCTTATGAACTATGCCTTTATTTTTATATTAAACATCTCATTAAAAAGCCGTAGAGCCTACTAGGTACATTTTTAACATTCAATATCGAAGTTTGTCTACTCAATACTAATTTAGTTACTAAGCCAAGACTATTTTTGATAATTTAAAAAAAATATTTGAAATTGTCGTTTTTATGGGAGTTACAAAAAGTCGAATATTTTTTAATATAATGTATTTAATTATCAAAGTATGAACCATTGTTTTCTATGCTCGGTCCATATGTCCATCTTATCGGTAGTTCATTGATCCCTTTACTAAAAAAACCAGTGGGACGGGAATCAATAAAATGTTTGAAGGTGATTTGAACTGCCCCATCGGAGTTGATTTTTTTCCCTAGCAAGAAGTTATCCAAATTTAAAAAAATTATAATCTGTTGGAACAAGATCCGGGGAGTCCTGGGGGTGACTTAGACATTCTAATTGCAGGTCTTCTAATTTGGTAACCGCCGGTTGTGCAGTTTGTATTCTAACGTGAAGCAGCAGAGGTGTGGAGCGATTGGCCATCCTAGGTTGTGTAGCAACAAACTTTTCCATTATGGTTTTTCTGACAATAGGTATCTGCCGTAATGGTCTGGCCAGATTTGAGAAAACTGTAATAAACAATACCGGCACTAGTACACCAAACGCTAACAAGTAATTTTTATTGGGTAAATTTTCGTTTGGGGCAGGATTTGGCTGGCTGACCAGGATCCAACCATCGCGATGACCGCTTCCTATTATAGTAGAGAATCCATTTTTCATCACAGGTAATGATTCGATTTAAAATACCTTCATTATAGTTCTGGTTCAGTAATGTAACGCAGATAAATCGGCAATCGTACCCAAAACAGTTAAAAGCATTTCAGATACTCATTGACTGAACGATTTGAATCGTCAAAGACAATAGCATTAAGTGAATATCTTTTAACGGATAGAGAGATTCCTCATCCACTGTATACAAGAAAAAATAATTATAAAGAATTAGAAGCTATATCACGAAGATTCTTAAGCCCTGAAGTATTTTCTGTTCTCAATAATTTAGCTCCGAACTAAGTGCATTGTATAAAAGACTTAATTTTAATTGAGTTCTGTTTTGTTTGAACAGTTTTAAAAACATTTAGTTCTAACGAAATACGAAGATTCTTACGAATATAGTTCTGTAAAAATAATTTCATATATTTTGGTTTTAACAAACAATTTATAGCAAAAGAATTATTAAAAAATAAAGAAATAATGTTTTGATTGATTGTTTCGCTGTTTTGCGAAAATAATAATAGTTATTCTTCAGAAATAAGTGAAAACCATCTATAAAAAAATTTGGCCTTGAATTAATTTAGAACCTTTCTTTGCTTTTTAATTGTAAAACATAGATTTTTTGTCTTTAATTGTAATAGCAATATTTATAAAATATGGAATACGAATATATATGCAAATATATATAAATATATTCAACGTTAAAATGAAAATTTGCCTTAAAAGTTTGCCTAAAACGAGAAGACTAGACTATTTATGCTTATGCTCATGCTCATGCTCATGCTCATGCTCATGCTCATGCTCATGCTCATGCTCATGCTCATGCTCATGCTCATGCTCATGCTCATGCTCATGCTCATGCTCATGCTCATGCTCATGCTCATGCTTATGCTTATGCTTATGCTTATGCTTATGCTTATGCTTATGCTTATGCTTATGCTTATGCTTATGCTCAAGCCTATGCTTATGCTTATGCTCAAGCCTATGCTTATGTTTATATTTATAAAAATCAAAATAAGCAAATGTTTCAATAACTCATAACCGTCATAAAGTCAAGGTTTAGGTGAAAAAAGTTACGTTATTAAAGACAAAGGGGAAATTGGCTTTAATTTTATTATATTAAAATTGGTATATAAACTAAATTGAATAAGGGTTGCAAAATTGGTGGATGTGTTAGAAAAAACATTTATCTTCATCATTTTCTATCATAAATACTTCAGGGCTTAAGAATCTAGGTACTTCCTCTCTCAAATGTAATTTAAGAAAATTTGTACAAATTGATACAATTATTTTCATTGCTATAGTTGTTTTGTACTAATGAACAAAAATTTATTATTTTATTTAAAATACACTGCAATGTGATGAAACATAATCTGTTATATTTTACTGTAATATAGTAATTTTTTCTGTCATTAATTGTAAATTTATATAAATATAGAATGAAAAATAAACCGATACGGGCAGGGACTCGAACCCGCGACTACTGGGAAACCGTCCCGTCGCTCTACCAACTGAGCTACCGTATCGGTAATAGTGTTTGTGTACTTACTTTCTTATTCTGTAGAGGAGCTGAAAAAATGAAGCATTAAGCTTACCTACGTTAATAAATACTTTTAGTATCACAATTAATTAGTTTTTCTCCTCATTTACAATCAATTACCATGAACCTGCACATATTTATTTAAAAGTAAGGCTTTGATGTGTAAAAGTCATTTGAAAGTCATTTCAAGAGCGCGTAATTCTAGAAGCACGTCTTATCAATGAATTAATAACCGTGCAAGATACTTAATATAAGAGAGAAACTAAGATACTCCTTGTTGTTTTGGTACCTAAAATTAAGACTAAGTTTCATGTGACGGTTCAGAGAGACAAGAGAAAAAATGATAATTTTATATTACTTATACTGGGTACTGTTGTGTTATTATATTTATAATACCTAATACAGAATATAAATATATTCTTTATTTGACCGTCGTTTGATATAGGCTAAATATTTTATAATCACTTTTTAAGTTTTTCCCATATCCAAACACGTTGCAATTCATAAACAAGGTAAATGATAAATATTTTTTACAATATTCTGCTCATTATTTGGAGAGTAAATTTATCTTTTATTTTTCGGTAATGTCATAAAATATAAAACTTTTGAATAGAAAATACGGGATTGAAATGTATGAAACATTGAAACAGTTTTAAATGCAAATAATATTGCTTCTATACTCTTCGTGATATAGCTTCTAATTCTTTATAATTATTTTTTCTTGTAGACAGTGGATGAGGAATCTCTCTATCCGTTAAAAGATATTCACATAATGCTATTGTCTTTGACGATTCAAAGTATATAAACATTTTCAAACAAACATTATTTAGTTGTAAGAGTAGAATGAAAACTAAAAGCTTCTCTAACGTTTTGTGGTCTGACTCAAAATATATTTTCAAAGGATATACCTACATCAAATATCTCTGTCAAAAAATACAATAGACTTTATAATTGTGAATGTGGTTGAGCAAAGCTTATTTTGGAGTTCACACTGAAATTATTTATTATGCTTTTATTCCTGTAAATAACGTAAAGTGCATATAGTTAATTATTGGTCGTACCTTTGTGAATTGCTGTGTTGCTTGCTAGTAGTAGTAGATCACTCATCACATTACATTATTGTTTTTAAATCTAATAAAATAGTTGATTGCTTCAAATATTTTTCACTTTTATGTGTTGTGAAAAGAAAGAGAAAAGTAATAAGTTAATATAAATTGATTTATCAAATGCCTAAAAAATATAACAAAGTGTTTCGTACCTTACACCAGGTAGCTTAGCTGTAGCTGTAGCTGTAGCTGTAGCTTACAAACAACAATTTATTTATTAAGAACTAGGTGCTTAGGTAATTTTAGCTTTGAAAAATCCTTGATTGATGCCGTCTGGGCTAGGGGTAGAAAGGAACGGTAAAGCCTTGACCACAAATAGAATCCCGGGACATCACAAAAGCCCGACTATACGGCGGTAAGTGTCACCTCATCACCATAGCGAGACGTCACGAGATTGCACTCAACTATCCCTTTTACCGTCTCGATCCTATTAAGGGACTTGGACTATTTAACATATTTTAACATTTAGAACTATTTAACATATTTTGAGTGTAAGACTTAATTTCTATTAAACAATTATGGTAAACATTATAACTTAAATAATTTAAATGATTTTTAATTTACATTGCCTTTCATATGTATAATAACATAACAATAAACAACTATGCAGTGTAGTATCTTAGTAATAAAAATATTTTATTCGAATCATTTTTCCGATAGAATGTACCAGATTCTTCATTTCAATTTACCTCTTTAAAATTGAATTCTTGTGTTATGAAAAGAACCACATCTTTATTTTATCTTTTCTGTTTGAGTTTGTTTAACACTTTTGATTTTAAAATATAATAATAAAAGTGGATAATTGCTAGTCAATGTTAAAATAGCATTATTAACATAGAATAAGGAAGCCATAGGCAGGCCTATGTGTTTCAGTGTCTGATGAATAAGATAGTGATAGACTCTTACTTACCTTCGTATTATCATGCAAGAAAGAAAGACGAATAGGTAGCCTCTATTGCGTACTCTTTTTTTTGGGATAACTCTTTTTTTTTTTTGACGGGCTTTTGTACTCCATGTCTTTACATAAAGTAGAGAAGTGATTGAATTTATGACTTGATCCCCTTCCTGCCGATTAAGAAACTTACTGAACAAAATGTTTTATAAAATAATTTACTACTATTAATATATATAGTTTTGATACCTATTTAAGGTTTTATGGTTGTTATTTACATATTATGATTTATCCCTTAATTTTTAATTTAAACAATTATAGAGCTTATTTTTTTTTTAAATTGTATCTTTTTTGACGTGAAAATCTTTTTTTTTTTTTTTTTTTTAATAATAAGTATCTTTATTGCCCATTTATAAAAACATAGAACATTGTTATTAATGAATCCTCTGACATCCGAACTAGTTTAAGCTGTGTCTCGGATGGCAGTTTCTTCTCCTTAAAATACGTATCCCAAATGGTAACAAAAGATAGGAACTAAACTAAATTTTATGTAAATATATATAAATAGAAACATCCATACAACTCCATAGCGTATTTCAGCGCTCTGTGTGTGTGTGTGTGTGTGTGTGTGTGTGTGTGTGTGTGTGTGTGTGTGTGTGTGTGTGTGTATGTATGTGTATGTGTATGTGTCTGTTTGTGGTTGTGATCATGTGTGAGTGATGTATTATTATTTCTGTAGCGTTAGTAGTTTCTCAACATCGTCATAATCAAACTTTGTTAACCACGTAAATATTATTTTTTTAAAAACATTATTTGAAACCTTTTTTATTTGTTTGTTCTTGCAATCAGAGGACATTTTATTATATAAATAAGGGGCAATATATAAGGTATGCTTACGTGCGGTAGTACTGGTACATCGAGGAACTGGACAGCGGTCAAGTCTTTTTCGAGAGACTGGAAGGTAGGGAACTACTTTTCTGTGATAATTTCTAAAATAAAATAAAAAATCTTTAAAAATCTTTGGCTTGAATTTCTGAGGAGAACTACTAAAACCCAGCAGTTACCACCACCTCGATTTGAGTTGATGTATGTGGAATTTTATAAAACTAGTTAATTTTATAAATGACAGGAAGACTTATCAGGCCAAGATTTATACGATTTTTACCTATGGTTTTGTAAATTAAAAATTAAAAAAAAAATCATTTTGAAAAATGACAGTCACATGCAATTTTTTTTTTTATATATTTTATTGGAACACTAGAACTACTTCAGAGATTGTATATAACAGAAAATATACAGCAATAAGAAGAAACGAGTTGAAATAATAAGTTTGGAATATGGTTTACTTATTATGTTGAAATACGATATACTAACACATTACAAATTGTAATAGAACGCGTCTTGATTTATTTATTACCAAGGGCCCACAAACAAAATACTGTGAAAAAAAGAGAATTGTCTGCAATAAACAGTACTTACTCTATAACCTGTCTGTTGACAGTGCAGTCGGACTCGCTATTTCTTAAGGAGATGTAAATATGGCGGCTGAATCCTATCTATAAAATTCAATACCACATTATATCCTAAGTAGCCGGTATATCTGTGCACGTAATTTAGGACACAGTTTCACTAATCCCCTGAAGTTATAGAACTTAGCAACTTTAACGCCATATTGAATCCCTCCGGTCACGTGCCACTGGGCGGAAAGATTTGTATTTGAGTTTCCGATGGCGATTAATCTATCCCAATTTATTAAGTTGCCTACACGTCTTCCAGACGTGGATGACCATATACTCTTTATTTATTTAGTCATGTGCCCATTCATTTGTCCTCATTTCAAAAAAAAAATAGATTTGGAACGTAGTTCCTTATTTATAAAAAAAAAAATATTAAAAATATACATTTTTTTGAAATTTAACACTATTGACAAAAAAAACTCCACCTATAAGTTCATGTTAAAGTTTTAAAATAAAATATTGAATGTACTGAGGTGATTATTCTCCTTGATTTATACAGTCTTAACATTCAAATTTTATGTATGAGAATATTGTCGGCAAAATTGTTTATGGCAGCTTTCGTCGTAACAATCGTCATGAAAATCTCAAGCTTCTAAATAATAATGTTCCATAACACTGTTACACGTTCTTTTAACATTATAATAATTCAATATATTTTTTCTTGGTACCGAATTCTGATTGCTTGTAACAATTTATTTCTTTAGTTTATGATATAAGATATTATAAGACTATTGTGTATTCTCCATACACAATAGTCTTATAACATCTTAGACATATTGACGTTTTTAATTTGTACTTTTATAAATTGTATTGTCGTATTTTTCATTGCATAACCATTTATCGGAGTAGAGTAAAAATAGAAATTTATATATGAATAGTTTGGAACAAAAAAAACTTAATAGACCACGTTTGTAAAAGTTTGTAAAAAGTTCGACATTGGTTTAATATCTTTAAAATTTACATTGGCATACTAAGACGTTTAAAAATTAATTAAGAACGGTATAAAAAGCTTTCTTAGAAATTTGTGCTTAAACCTGACAGCTGTGACACTTTTTTATAAGATTATGTAATAGGTATGACATAATAAAAATAGCTTGAATGTTTTAAAACGTAGAGGAAATTGTTATTACTTTATCTAAAATTCTTATTAATTTAAATGCTAATTAATTCTTTTTTAATAATCTAACTGAACTCTAAATGTCTTTACATTTTAAAAAACGAAAGTAAGTACAGACTTACTCAATTATCTATAGTTCTATAGTTAATACAACTATCAGTAGATACAAATTTCCAGGATTTTCATTACAATGACATCATTTTTCCTATCTTAGAATATTGTAGATTTCTCTTTAAAGTTGACAGATAAACTGTATTATTCAAATTGTTATATCATTGTATTGTTTCTGAATCACTGTCAAAGTATATCATAAAAATACGTAGCTAAAAAGTAAAAAAAAGCTTATCACGAGCAATGAGCCTTCCCAAGCAGTAAGTACGAGTAAGTATGGACATTACATCCCATTCTCTATACATTTAAAACATTTTATGTAGAAATTACTCCTAATTCCTTAATACCATGAGCTAGCTTTTAAGGTTATAGGAATTTTATTTCGATGTAACTTTTATAATTTATACAAGAATGTTGTATAAAAAATCCTAATTCCACTTACAATTAATCAATAAATATAGAGGAACAATGTAGAAAAATAATAAAAATACTAAAAAAACCGGTAAAATTTGTTGTTGGTTAATGTTATTAGTCTTTGGGACAAATCGTTTAGTTACCGTAAGAAGTTTTTTTCACAACATACTATTATTAAACCAAAAACTCGAAGAAATTTTATTTGAACACTATTTATTTTTATTTATTTAAAATTATTTTGATATATATTTGAAAATATGTACAATTATTCTCATAAACTTCAGGATAGTAAAATAAAACGAATTATATCCATAAATTACAAAAAAGTACAGCTCGGAACTATTTATAGAGAATAATATAGGGACAATGATATTTACATCAGTTCTGTATTAGTTCATAACAATTGTATGTCTATGGCTATCATACAAACATAATATCACTTTCAAAGTAAATGGCAAGGGACCAGCGGTGTGCTAAGACCTTCATTAACAAAGAAATCATTTACCAACCACAAAATGAAAGCCATTTTTTTAATTAAATTTAGTTTTAGATTTTAAGTGTTTTTTAATTTAAATTATAAATAGTTTCAAAAATATGTTTGAATATTGTGTTTAGCCGCTAATTATATGGTAAGCTTAAAATTTAATTCTTTACAAAAAAAGTTGTTCACCTCCATTTTGAAAACCTCCACCTCCACGTTGAAAAAAAAGATGGTATCCTAAATTAAATCTTAAGGTTTATCAATTCAAACTATTGATATATTAAAATATGTAATATTGGTAGATTAATACTATATCCCAAATACCTACTTAATAAGCTGACTGTAAATCTTGACACCAGGTAGTTACTGTCTTAAGAACATCAAACGAATCATTCGAAGTTATTTATGCTTGCAGGGTTATCTCTTAATTAAAGATAGAATATAATTTGAATAGGCCTCAATAACACGAATTTAGCATTTTGAATATATTCCAATTGTTCCGAAGATGCTAAGTGGTCGCTTCTATTTGATATGGTTGATTGTTATCACTTGTTTCGATATGTTATTTGTACATTTAAAAACAATAGCTACATAATACTATAATATGTATTATTGCTTTTAGCTTAAGAGGTTTTATTTCATTTCAATCATATATTTTATAGATTTCAACAAAACATTAGAAATTCAGTTCAACATAAAATCTAGATCCAATTAATGACAACCACTTCACAAGACAAATATAATTACATATCGATACATTAACGCTCGCATGATGGAAACTTTGACTCTAACAACATGTTAGAGAACACACACTCCTAACGTGATTCACAGAAACTGGAATAAAACAATATAATACTTAAAAAATAGTATTAGTAAAGACATATCTGTGATGGTGAACACCTAACGAGCTCTGGATTGTCAAGCATGCCGTGTTCAACAACCACCTGCCCGGACCTCGCCAGCGTTGTACACGTCACATCAAGCCACCCACAGTTGAGGGTCAACCGGGATTACTACCCTACTACCATATGTGAAAGGTATTACTGACAGAATTGGCAACATCTTAAAAAGTTCTCTATAAGAACTATCTACAAACCTAAAAGGAAAGTGAGCTAATTCTTAAGACTGATTAACAGTAACATTCCTTTACAATGTGCTGGAGTATATAAACTTGACTGCGATTGTAGCTTGTCATACATAGGTCAAACAAAGAGGAGCATCGGTAAAACAGTAAGGGAACCCATCTCATATATCAATCATTGGAGTACATCGAAGTTAGCAGTGTGTGAACATACAATAGACAAGCCCAATCATTAAATTAAATTTTATCTTATATGATTTAATGAACCTAAATTCCTGTTTCAATACTTTAATAATATGACCTAGAATCTTGTATAAATTAAGTAATTATTAGCGAAAATTTGGTAAATGGTTTAGGAATTTTTCAATCAAACAAACAGTAAATTATTTATAAAACCGCTTAAATAAGTAGTAGTCTAGCAAGGAATCAATTTACTTCAATTATTTAAAAAGATATTAATTAAATATATTACTTTTTTAGATAGTTTTTAAAGCACCATATTAGTTCAACTCCTTATATAATTTTACACTGAACATAAATCTCGAAAACATTTTGGCTCTCAGCAAGTTAAAATGTAATAGTTTTAAATATTTTAAACACAGTGTATGTAGCTGAAATTAATGTTATAATCTAGATTATTATAGAGGTTATATTAAAGGCAATATTTAACTCTGAATATTTATTAAATTAATTAATTTCTAAATACTTCTATATAATATAACCTGTCGTTATTAGTATATTATATTATATTTCTAATTTTACTGTTTGAATATATTAACCACATAATTTCAAACTCCAAACATCGTAGTGATTAAAAGAATATTATTTTGTTAAGCCTTATCATATGGAAAAGAATGAATATTATTTTCAGTTTCTTGATGTGTTTATCACAGACCTTATTTATCTAAGAGGGTCATTTATTCGGAACTTAATTTTATGCTTTTATGCCTTAAAAAATGTTATTTATTCTAAAATACATTCTAAAACATAAATAACAGACAGAAGTGGGTAGACAGCATAAAGAATTGTACCGCTTGAGAATCGACCTACTTCCGGCTCAGCAAACAGAGTCATTAACAGTCAACAAGCTGTATAATTTAAATGATTCAGCGTCATCATTATTAAAGCGACTGCGTCATATTTATTGCAAATAAACAAAAGAGGGTGACTCATAATCTGTTTGAGACATAATTTCATAATACATTAAGATTACTTTATTTAACGCCAATTACAAAATAATTGACTTCACAGATAAAACAGGAAACAAATTATACCAAATCGGAAACAAAATGATTAGAAAAAGTAAATGTAAAACTTGTAATCATTTATAATTTTATTTTATCAAAACCTAAGAAACAAATGAATTTAGGATTTAAATTTATATAAATATGGAATGGAAAATAAATCGAAAACCGTCCCGTTCTCAGAGGTGCGGGTTCGAATCCCTGCTCGTATCGGTTTATTTTTCATTCTATATTTATATAAATTTAAATAAGCTTAACATGGCTATACATGTTTATAGATGTTTTCAAAAGAATTTAAGATTTATTATTATAAGAATTTAAGATTTATATTTATAATATAATATTTAGTGTCCATGTATATTTTCCCTGATTTATATGGATTTAATTCAAAATTACAATTTATATCTGCGATTCCAGTAGGTGAAATTAATTTGTTGTTGTTTAATACGTTTAATTTAATACGTTCAAATTCAATTAGAATCAATTATACTAAAAAAATACGGGTAGATGCACAAAAAAGCGAATCAATGTTTGTGTTTAAATAATTAATAGATACAATATTTTTTTTAGTATATATATAGTAGGCATTCAAAATACTAGTATAATTATTGTTTTATATACCTCTAATGTATTATTAAAAACTTTAAAGATTTGGTATCTTTAGCCTAGAGTAAGAATGTTATAAATATAGTTTACAAAAGCGTCTTCATTTTAAAGAAGCTGGTTAAATAGTGTGGAACAATATTTTTCATTAATTGTTATATTGCTTTGAGTAACATTATCAAAGAATTCAAAACTACGATTATTTAAAAAATAAATGATTTTTTATAGCAAAACATCAACAATATTTTATTCTTTATCTATGAAAATATTTCAATAATTGGGATTGAATGGGATCATTTATTTAATATAATAAAGGGCCTT
This sequence comes from Napeogenes sylphis, assembly GCA_959347405.1. NCBI lineage: Eukaryota > Metazoa > Arthropoda > Insecta > Lepidoptera > Nymphalidae > Napeogenes > Napeogenes sylphis. The sequence continues at coordinate 17,815,306 of OY365788.1, read as the reverse complement.
TAATATTTCAGACTTATTCGGAAGTCGTTAATCTATTCTAGGATTAAATGTAGAACAGGTGTTTCCAGAGACCTTAGTCAAAATAATCAGGAGAATATAGTTTTAATTAAATGCAATATTAATTGATGTCCATTTAAAATTATGTTTTGTTTTCCAACGGTATTTTATATGTATGTATAATTTATATAAAAAATATATGTTTTTATTCTAGAAAATATTTTCTTTTTTTCATTTGAACAGGTTACGCTAAAAATTTATTTAACAACAAATTATTATATTACTAACTTTCACTACAAAAGTAAAACAAAACAAAATTTAACATTATTAATGGTTTAATTTAACTAACGGTTTGCTTTATTTTTTATGTTCATATTTTCTGGTTAGTGAAGCATGTTCATTGTAAATTTACTACTAAACAAAATAATAATAAAAATTGTGGTAAGTGTGGAGTAAAAGCTTTTCTAATATTTTAAATTGCGATAATATCTAAATTGAAACTTTTTAAATAATTTAATAGTCAGTTTAATTAATTTAATTTTGTACATGAATAACGTTAAAAGAAAATGTAACCATTTGGACATGAATAAATTACGAATTTATCACAATAGAGTTCACCCCACTCCTCCGGTGATGGTATTATAGTTAGTAGAGGTAACAGCATAGACAAAAACGCGTTTCCGAGAGAAATTAATAAAAAAAAATAAGAGAGAAACTTTAAGAAGAAGGATTCTGAGGATAGTGTTTTCACGGTTCGTAAGTGATCTTCGTCTTAATATTACATAATTCTACACCTGGTCAGACTCTCTGATACTGGGCCGTTTTCCTTATAGTGATGCAGTCGTTTAAAATTTAATAATCGGTTTTCAAACCACAACTAACGGTTGAGGGTTAGGGGCTTAAAATACTGATTTTTGTACATTTTAAGGAATTTTGATGCCTATAAATTATTTTTCGTCATAATGAAATCCATTTTTTTTTCGTTTTCGTTTCTACGTAAACAAAAAGAAACGTTAAAGTAGGAGGTCATGATCGTTGCATATTTATTATTTAATAAAACAAAATCAATTCTCAATTTTGTATAATTCCCAAACTAACACACGCTCAACTAAATTTACTTAACTTGTCAGACCAAAGTAATAGCATGATCGCAAATATTCATTAATCCCTAACTAACTTATTAGCCTGTAGGTATCTACAGATTTATAGTAGTTTCGTCGAAATCGTAAATCGTTCCACATTATGGTTTTGATAGCTTGACCGTCGAGTGATAAATAGTTAAATTGCGGCTTCCACCTAATAGACATTTAAGAAAATAAAAAATAAAAAAAAATAATAATTTTGCGGTATTTTATTTCGTTCGCAATGCAATGTTGCGTAGTTCATGTGCTCCTATAAATGAATACATAATGACATGAGGGATAAAATATTTTTTTATAATTTTATAATCTTCAGTTAAATAGAATTGGCAATATCCGCAATGAATTGAAGTACATTAAATAATATGGCTTTACATTTAGAAATTGTCGGTTCTTAACAATACCAATAAAAAAATCTTAAGAATCACCTTCTGGTAGTGAAAATTTTAATACATTTTTGTACACGCCTAATAACATCACTCTGTATGTATATTCATGTATAATAAGTACAGCAAACTATTTTCATCTAACTTCTCCTACAATCTAGTGACGCGACCGCAAAACTAGAAATTTTTAGGAAAAACTACTAAAGATTGTTAATTCTATTAGATATATTTTAAATTACAAAAATATTCATTTTACACTATTTCTTATTGCTCTCCCTATAAAAATGGTATCAATTATTTAGTTGATATCATTAATCTTTTTCTTCATTTCGACAAAAAGAATCTATCTCTCTACAGAGACTATATCTCTCTTTTCTTATAGCTCAGGATTTAACACATCCATACTTGTAATCCATAATATATATTAAGTCATTGGTTATATTTCTTTCTTCTTGTAAGGAATATAATATAAGAAATTTTCTATGCCGTCTCCTTCGGCTGAATTTAGTTTGATTTTCCCATGTCGCACTAAGGACATGACTATTGTTTTACATTATCAAATAGACAGACAGAAAAAAATTATAATAATGACACTTTATTTCATGTAAGTGTATCAAAAATCTTCTTTTTTACATACCTACATATACATGGATAAATAATTCGCAAGCATATCAATATTACTTATAAATCATAATTATTTATAAATAATACATATATAACATTCAAATAATTATAGCATGTTATGTTGAATTGAAATTGAAAATGAAAAATTGGACATTTAATAATTAAATTTCAACAATGTTTAAAAAATAGATTATACTATTTTAACTCTAAGAAAAGCAGAGATTTCCAAATTATTTATTTATTTATTTATTTTTATATTATTTACTTATTTAGTAACAATCTCAAACTATTTCGTGTGATTAAAATTTGAATCCGTCTCATTATTTTTCATGTTCAAAACCGACGTTTACATAAATAATAATTTTATATCAGTGATAATAACAGTGCTAATAAGATACCTAAAACACAGTAATAAATAGCAAATTGAATCTCTAAAACTAACATCATTACTTAATTTTCAGTAAATATTTATATTTTGTAATCAAACTTTATTAAATGTAATTGCCCATGATGTAGCTATCAAGAGGTGTTATATAGATGAATAATATATAAATATTTTCTATGATTTTTCGGCTATTTAAAAAAAAATAATAAAAAAAAATTTATTCCATAAAAGCCAATTTACCGTTTAAGTACATATTTAGAAAATATAATATTTTAAAATTTCTCTAAACCTGTTTAGAATTATTAAAATATTGTATAAATATAAAATGTTTAAAAGCTTAAGGTAATTCACAACAATACTTTCACACTTTTGTTACTATGTAGTACCTTTTTATTTATAAATTCAACATTACTTACTACTTAATACCATAATTTTATCTATATAAGATCTCATTAAATGGAAATTATTATATACTTTTTAATGTATTTTATATAATTAAGTGGTAAACCGGTAACAAAAAGTATTTCAGAAACTTAATAATCCAAATCAATTTTTTTTTATAATACAATATAAAAAATACGTTTTTAAGTCACAAACTGATCTTTGCTATTCATGAAATACGTAAAAGACAAATCATTTGCATCACAAAAATTATAAAATTATCTGCGGCCTGTTATTTAATGAAGTGACTTGCTTATATAAAGCAGCATTTGTCTTTGAATAAATATAATAATAATAATAATAATAATAATATCAGGACAAATTACACACATTGATCTAACCCCTAAGTAAGCAAATTATTTGCTTGTGTTAAGGGTGTTAGACAACGATACAAATACATAGAAATACACATATAAATACTGAGAATATATATAATAAACGACCAAACCCAGAAACACAGACATCTATGCTCATCACATAAATGCCTGTCTCCGCCGGGAATCGAACCCGAGCCCCATTGCGCCGTGACACGTTAGGCGTCTGCGCTAACCACTCGACCAACGGGGCGGTTAATAATAACGACTTCAAATAAATAATTAATTCCTCAGGAGCAACCACAGAAAATCATAGTTAACATTTTTACGAAAACAACCCAGACAGATATTAGTAATGTAATGTGTCTTTCATTTTATAACATGTTAATAATATTACTTAATATGTTAGATAATTTTAAACTGCTTATTTATATTGATATACATTGTTTATTTTGTAAGTAAGAATAATGTACTTGTACTTTCTTGTTTGTGAACATTATTAATTATTAATAGATCCAAATAACTAAACGATTTTTGTTATTATAACGAATGAGTGAATATATATGATGTTTTATCTGCCTTTAAGTTGACAACAATTGAAGTAAATCTTAAATATGATTATTGGATACGATCGTCATTAATTAATAGCAAAACAAAATATATATTAATGATTGGGATAATTATTTTTATTATCGTATGTAAATATACAATACTGAAAATTAAAAAAAAATAACATAAAACTATAAAATCAGAATACTATTTTAGTATTAAAATACCAGTAGTTTATATTATTGTCCACTAAAATAACTTATTTAGATTATGACGTAGTAATTCAGACTTTAATTATCTAAGTGCCCTCCGCAAATAAATTAACGAGTTAATTGACCCAATACGGTAAATATTGTTAGTACTGTTCTCTTGCTCGTTTAGTCTAAAAATTTAATTTATTAAGCGTATCATTTCGAGAAGCTTTTACTGTAATTACTTAACTTTTCAAAAAGTTTCAAATGTCAGTATAAATTACGATTTCTTCACAATTGTCAAGTGTAAGTCAAAGGTGTAATAATAAAACTTTGAAGTTTTAATATTTTGAATAATAATGTTTATGTGTGTTTATTTTAGAAGCGTATCCCCTTCTCAGAAGTAAATTATGCAAATATATAGTAAGAATTAGTTTTTGAAGTTACCAGTTTTAGACCACATTGTATTGTTTACGTATTTTTCATTAAAAACATATTAATCTTCTTAGCCCAAAACATTTCTAATTAAATTAAATTTCTGTCCATAATTTAAAAAATACGTAACTTGTCTTTGATTAATAATTTAGATAAAGATGAATCCTATATCGATCATAATATTTTAGTTCAAGTTGAAACCTTTAATTTTTTTACTATGTATTTTAAGCTTTGTATTAACCACGAAAGCTCCCAAAACTTCTTTGCAAAACGATAACTTTTCTATATCATTAGAATTTATTATTCATATCCAAAGATCCAAAGCAGTTTTCAACATACCAGTGAAAACGGCTTTGAAATCCGTTAAGTACTTTAGAACAACCCAGCATACAAATAGAAGGTATACAAAGTGCCCGAAGTAAATCCCGGTACGCGCAGCGAGCTGCGGTCAGGTGGAAAATGTAGTTTCGTCTTCAGAGATCTCATACAGGTATTTGACACTTATCGTTGTAATAAGTTGTTACAAATTTCCTTTTAAAAGCAATTATTTCAACATGTTAGTTGAAATACTTATATTTAAAGTTTTATTTAAATAGTAAAAATAGTTTCGTGTACATTATATTATATTTTGTTTCATCCTTATAGACGAAGCTTCTTAGCATTCCATGGATTCACCGTGCGGGTGCCGGGCCCATCGCGTTGCAAGGAGAGGAGTGCAAGCAGTGCCTGGGACTTGCGACCCAGGAGTAGGTTTAAGGGGCCCCTTTATTATGCGCAAAAACGCTCACCTTCACCCTCCACACTCCTCTCCCTACCTAACCAAATTTGGAAAGAACCTACTAATGCCGCCTTTGAAGTACGTTCTAGAAATGAACCGATGCTTGTTCTAGAAAGGCCAAGATCTTTAAGTAGGCTATAGAGAGATTTTGCTGTTATACCTCTCGCTCCCACTTCTACCGCGTACAAACTAACTATAAATTTATTCCTGATCAGTTCGTTGGTTAGTTCGTAATACTTATTGAGCTTGAATGTGTGATCCCTTGGGATGTTTGTTTCCCAAGGAACAGTAAGCTCCACAAGTATCACGCGCCTCAGATGTTTCGAATACAGGAATAAGTCCGGTCTGGATGACGAAACGCCAACATCCCCAGGGATTTTGTAATGCTTTTCATACGTGTCCATCATGAGAATCCAATCAGGAGCCGCGCCTAATATTGAATAAGGCTTCGCTTTTGATTTTTTTTTGGAGGAGCCTTCTTTTACGAATTCTATAGATCGTTCGGTGGTTGTTATACCCTTCCGCGCTCTTGCTACTGAAAGACTAACCGCTTCCCGTATAATTTCTAATACCTTGTCGTGGCGACGCGAGTATTGACCTTTATCTAGAAGTACCCTACACCCTACTAATAGGTGTTTCGCGGTTCCTATTGCCTCCCCACAGATGTTGCAAGACTTTTCGGTGGCTTTGCCCCATCTTACTAAATTACTTTGATCTGGGAGAGTCATTTGGAATGCATTAAGATAGAATTTTAATAATGCCGGGGACCAATCATAAATTAAGGTGCGCCACTTCAAAGCTAGTGGAATACAAAAAACTCCTATGGTCACCCATTCGTTTTGAATTTCTAGGCTCATCGCGTGGAGTCGGTAATTATCGTTTTCGTCTTGTCGAATAAAAGATTTTGTTATGTCTATGTCTTGAACTTTCCTACTTGATCCTAGCCCTACTTTATTTGTTTGAGCACCTATCATAAACTTTTTATGGAATTGAAGTCGTGACTCGAGGTCTGAGGCAACTTTGTCTTTTGGGAGAGAAGTTACAGTATCATCTTTAGATTTTCCGATGATATGTCTTTTGGTAACTCTTAGATGTTTGTAGAGCTCCGATGGTTTCTTTAATTTTAATCCAAAATTGTTTCGGTCTCTAAATAAGGTTGAAGAGTCCGCTGAGTGCGCTAACCCGAGCCATAACTTCAATGTCTTTATGACGCTTGCATCTAACTTTGACAAAAGGGTTTTATTAATATCATAAACAAGGAAAGGCCAATTTAGACGTGATGTTAAAAAATTATCATAAATCCAAGCTTTTTTGACGTTACTTATTGGTTGGTTGTCTACCTTTTTGAGATCATTGAAAAAGCTATCGACTATTACTTCCAACGATGGAGTACGGCCTTGGTAATCGATTTTTTTACCTAAAAATTTAAACGGAGCTGCTTCCGTAACCGTACTAACGCACTGACCGCCTATTATAAGACCCGGATCGTAAGAGGTATATTTGGTATTCCGTCTACCCAGACACAGACTAAAACATTTACTAGGTTTTGTCCTCAATCCGCCCGTCCACGTACAGAAATCCTCAACTACATTTAAAAGTACCTGACATTGTTTCGGATTACGTGTCAGTATCGCGAGATCATCTGCAAAAGCTAGTATGGATTCTGTATATTTGTTGTTGAACTTAAACCGATAACCCCACTTTTTTTCATTTTTAATTAATTTGTCTATTAAAATATTAATAACTATATTAAATATAATAGGAGAAATACAACAGCCCTGAAATAAACCAACGTTATAATTAAGTGGTTTTGAGTGGTTTTCATTAAAAATTATAGAGAATTTTAATTTTGAATAATATGATGCAATAATGTCGTGGACTACCGTAGGAAAGTTGTACCATTTAAGCGAACATCATCAGTTCATGTCGTACCGACCCAAAGGCGTTCTCTAAGTCTAATTATTTTCTGGATCATCTTCGTATATTCTCTATGAACTGATTAAAAGCTGTAAAACCTTCTTCTTCTTTTCTAAATATCACCCTTGTCATGAAATCATACAAATGTTATATTCTCGGAGTCAAATACACCTACTTTTAAAGAATCTAAATGTGACATGAGATCTACTTTCTTCTGTTGCATACTTTTTATCCTCACTTGCATAAAATCAGATATTTATTCTATTTTGGAATACTTTGCATCTGAAGTTTGCTTTTTAATACCTTACTTTTTTATTACCATATAACCAAATCATTCTTAAAATAAAAAAGAAGGTTAGTTTCTTTTTATTTCTCTTGATACTTTTTATGATATCTTTAAATTTTTTAGATTATGCTCGATTTGAGTTAAGCAGCTACAAAGTGTCTTAGATAAGATATCCAGGATCACATATTATTTAAAAATACAGAAGCTTTTTATATTTCTGTCTGAATAACAAACTTAGACATTTTACATAGAATTATGAACTACAGAATATCAAGATAAAAAAAAAACTATTTCTATTTATATTTTGTAAAAAGGTGACAACGAAAAGGACTGATATAACCTATTTTTGGTATAAAAACTATGTAATTTCTAAACATTTAAAACGACAGTTTACAAACATGTAATAATTCGATTAAAAGTTTTGCAATGGAAAGGTTATCAACCATCATATTAAATAGTTCACATAATGCTTTCAAATACATTTTTAAGGTTGAAACTCTTTGAAGTTTGAAACTCTCAAGATGTTAGAAGTCGTTGTCAAAGACTTAAGTCTGCAAAGAACATACAATAGAAAAGAAATTTATAAAAGATCTATATTATTTTCTACACATCAAGTTAAGAAAACAAGAACAAAAGAAATCGTTCTCTTCTCTTCAAAAGGCAATGATAAATACAATTTATTTTGATCTATGTGATGTAATCTTATTGCATTTTTTGAAGGCAATAGATTTTGTAGGTAGGCATATTAACACTCCAGATTCTATGACAATCCTCTGATTGCAGTAGCTCATGTCCTGAGAGTTATACTTCGTTTTTTTTTTTTTTTTTAGGGTTTTTCACTATTTTCTTCCCCCTGGGAGGAGGGAATCAGTATTCGGGTAAAATGAGTTTTTCAGAGGTAACTTTATTAGTTAAATTGGGTGAAAAAAGGAGGAGACATGTTTGTGGTTTCCGGCAAGCGGCAGCTGTTTTGATATCCGCGCGACATTTTCATTAACTTTACATCATGGCTTTTAAGGCGCTATTATTTCTTGTTTCTACGTCATTTGTCATCTTAGCTTGTTTTTAATTTTTTTTTTTGTAATTTTACTTCAAAATGGCTGCCGCTTGGGAGTTATGTGCTGATTTTTATTAACTATGGTTCGCATGATTTGTGATGTGTTATTTGTGTTCTTGTTATTTTCGGTCACTACATACATTTACAATCCTTTAATACTAGTTATTTTGTATTTTTTTATATAATAATTATTTTGCAGTCGCTAATTTAATTAGCTTACAATTGTTCTTATTAATAAATCAGTTAACATTTAATACAATTTATGATGTGCTGGTAAATACTTATAATTTAGAAGTGGTTTGGTTCACAATCCAAAACGTGAGTGCAGTACAATATAAAGAATTATAAAGAATTATGGAGATATGATTACAATTTAATAGGTTTTTATGATTTAGAATTTTAAAAAGAATATGGTTACACAGTTATAGTATTAGTTTGTGGTATATTAATTTACAAGGTGGGTATTGTAAGGTTTTATAACAGTTTTATAACATACCCGTGATATATGGGAATATATACAACTATATAGTTATGAGGTTTACAGCTTAATTCTAGGGACAGCACAGCAATCATTAACATTAAAGTTTTTATTTACATATATGGAGAGTCGAACCCTGTGGTTCGGCCCTTCCGGGCGTGTCATCATTTGGCTTACAAGCTTATAAGAATTTGGCAAAATACATAAGTATTGACAAATAACATATCTTATAACTAATTAATAATTCTTTTATTTACAGATAGTTCCGGGTACGAGGGCTGAGGACACCGGGTAAGTTGTTTTTTTTTTTTTTTTTTTTCCTTACTTACTACTTGTATTTTGTTGCATATTGCACCATACCGCCATGCTGAGGCCACATTGGTGCAATGCGGCCAACATCCGGATTCCCGCTACGCTTCTCCATGTTCCCGCGTCGTGTTTCGCCGTGATTGTGGGGTGGAGGCATTACCATTAATGGCCCCCACAGTCGATGTCCTGTTCTGATGGTCCTAGATGGCCCATGTGAATACACACGGGGCTAAGGCCTTTATGTGTCCTGGATTATTTGGTAGTTATTTACATGTTTTTATGTTTATTTACAGTTTCAGTCATGATTAGTCCTCCGGTTTCCCGGCATGGCTACAGGGTGTCATGTCGTGTCATCGTCTAGTACTGTGATATTCTTCAGGTAAGTATGGGTCTTTATTGCTCCCGGTCCTTAGTCCGTTTGTCAGTCATCTCAGAGTCAGTCTGTCATCATCGTGTTTGCAGGGTTTCCTGTCTTTGGGATGCGCTGGACGATACCTAATAATACGATACGGATGATCGTGCTATGGCGGCCCAGCGCTTCCTTACGAGGCAATCCCCGTCAAACGCCGAATGGTCCACCTTTTCCTGTTTGGCCGCGTGACAATTCACGCAGGTCGGCCGTTCATCTGTCGTCCATGCCGGGCAGTCAGCCCTCAAGTCGCTTCCGCCACAATGGCTGCACGAGTCCGACGCCGTTTTACAGAACCGCTTCCCATGACCATAGCCCAGGCACTTAGTGCACTGGACTAATGGTGTCTGATCGGCGACTGTGCACCTCTGGAGTTCGATGTGGATTCGGCCTGCCGTTGTAAGTGCTCTCCAGAGGTGCGGAGACACCTGCAAGACGACGTGGCTCTCTTGCGGGTTACGGGTCCTCCTTCTATATCTCATGGCAACTCTAAAGTCCCCCGGGGGTATTGCTCCCACGAGGTCCTTATTCTGGGTCTTAATCGATTGCACTATTTCTTCATCCGTGTTGTAGTTTAATACATTCCTGATGATCACTAGGGGGTCTTTGTTCTTAGTTAGTTATACTTCGTTATTTATTTTGCTGTCAAAACAATAATACGAAAGTAGTGTGTATTCGGGGGTTCTGGTTCATTTGTAAGGGGGGTATTCTGGCTCATTTGTATTAGAGGTGTTCTGGCGCAGCGCGGGATCTTGTTCAAGTTTGGGTCTGATTGAACCTAAAAAAAAAAAAGAAAAAGATTTTACTATCATCTAAATCGTTTGCTGCTATCCCCGTTGCGCTGGCTCTTACGGTTACAGAGATAGGTTTTTGATTTAGACTACCTAATCACCTCCCTCGGCGTTATCGCCGAAGGCCGATAAGACCATTCATTCCCTACTCAACTCGCTAAGCGTTATCGCCGAACCAAATTATAAAGATGTTTGTTTTATGCAATAATAAGACAAATTTAAATTTTACATTTATTTATAATATCTATAATTATCATATAATTTTCATTATTATATCATTGCACAGGGTTTTATAAATGTAATCTATACACCCTTTTTGTTTTTTTTTTCGTTGGAAAAATGCGTTTGCGCATCGTCACCCAGGCCAGGAAGGCGATGGCCGGGCGGTATGTGCGGCACCCGTCGACTGCCTTTTTTAAGGCACCCCACTAAAAAACCAACGGCTGCCCTTATCGCTACAATGGGACGCCACGGAATCGCTTTCACACTCACCGTGACGCCCCGGCGGAACCCCCCCCCGATAAGGGTACCCCGGGCAACCAATGTACCCCTACGTCATAGACCTGGTGCAATGGTGAGAAAGGTCGCCCCCCCCTCTCACCTAGGCCTACGGCTGGGAAGGAATAGGCTGAACCCTTCTCCTTCGCAGCCTCCCCCGCTGAAGCTCGATATGTGACTATGTTGCCATAGCCACAGCCGGCTCCGTGCTGGGCTCCGCGCTCGAGGGTTTCGCACCAGGTACTAATCCTCGAACTCGCGGAGCCTTGCACACTCGACTCCCTAATAGGTGGGTTGGTCCGCACAGACCGCGCACCGCAACATCAACATCAAAGTCCTTGCCAAACCTGACGATCTCCTCCCTGAGGAAGGACACCTCGCGACAAAGACGGGCGTTATCCGCCCGAATTCACCGCGATTCCTCACGTTACCCCCTGCAGGTCAGAACCTCAACAACCTCAAGGAGACTGCTCGAAGTCTCCTTTAGAGCCTTAACCATCGTGCCCTTCAGGTTACCGCTCTTTTTGCAGACCTCGAGGATCGAGGCTGCACCCCTCAAGGCAACAGCGCGAAGCTGTTGCGCATCCAAGGAAGAAGACGGCTCAATGATGGGAAGCGCCTCCAAGGACAGATCGTCCTCGGAAACCGGCGCACTCACCACCAGAGCCTTTTTCTTCCCGCGGAGGGCCCGAGCGCTCAGTGCGCGCTCGAAGTCGGCCTCCTCCGCCTCCTCCTTCATGGCCCGCAAATCGGCTCTCGCCTGGGCGAGCCCACTCCCGCATCCTTTGGGCGCACCTCGTCCACGCCGAGCGGTGCTGCACTTAGCCAGTGCAGCGCTCACCTCGGGATCGGACTCCGATGCCGCCTCGGGGGAAGGCCGGATCACCCCGTAGTTCCGCTTTCTCCCAGCGAACGGTTGTGGTTCTGACAGATCATCAGAATCTGTCAGGACCACAAAAGGACTCTCCCTTCCACGCCTCACACAGATTTCATGTGCAACATCATTAAAATCACCAGTTTGCCAGTCAAAATCTAAGGAGTTTTTGTTATTTAGATCTGTTTCACAAATGTTTGGCGTTACTTATTTTATAATTATCTACTTCTTACAATTCTTTTGGAGATAGTCGTAAATTATTCTTTTCGTATATTGATTTTACATCATTGTATAATCGTTTCATAAACACTTCTGAACAATTTTGACCACTGTATGACACATATTTACTTGTATTATCAAAAGAACATTTTAGATAAGTATGTATTATCAAAAGAACATTTTAGATATTAACCAAAACTGTAAGGTCCATGTTTTTGTATGTTATTTGTAAATGGTTTTGATGGATCATTAGTACATGTTTGTATTGGGTATAAGAATGCTTCAAAATGAGCATAAACTAAGAATGGGACTTTATTTTTCTTGTAAAATTTATCAGATTCTAAATAATCACTAGGTACAAACTTTTCGAAACAATTTGTAGTTAACTTATCACTGCTAGGTAAATTAGTAGTGATATGAAAGCAATCGTGGAATTGATGCTTACATAATTTTTCTTTGGTAGTAAAGTAAGGTAGTAGTTCGGGAACCCACCACGCCCAGACTAACCATCGCCAAGTGCAACCGTGGCATCGCACTCGGCACCGATCAACCCAGGCAACGTCTCGGACCGTCTCCCCACCAAGCAATGTTCTGTCAATGCTTGGTAGAAAGACGTCCAGACACCTAAACGAAGCGGACGGCCTCTTCCTCAGCAAGAAAGAGACCGCCGCGCACCCCCCCATACAGCCGCGGGACCACTCCACAGTCTAATCAGAGAAGTACCAGGAGCGATCCCGCGGCTAGACCCGGCAAAGAGGGCCTGCGCCCTCTCACCCTCGACGCCCAGGCCAACTTTCCACCACCGAAAGCCGATGGAAAGAGGCCCGAGCCCTTCCCCCCGCGGGCAGGCCATCCCGAAAGGTTACCCGCCCTCGCCCTGGCCAGCTATGGACCGGGCACAAACCCCCATGAGCAACCCTCACCGCGCCGGGTATTAGCCAACGAGAGAACCCGAAGGTTCTCAGTAACCGTTGTTGCCCAGGGAGCACCACGAGAAGGTTCCCGGCGTTCGCCCCCCTACAACATCTGTGGATACCTATGATAGTATCGAGTATCCCAATTCCTTGAAAATTAAGTTCAAATATCGATTCCAATGTCTCGAAAGCTATACTTATTAACTTAATAGGAAATATATATTTATTTATAAGTAATTCACAAGGCATAAGAGTTGGTGGTATACCTACAGGTTAAGTCGACTCGGAAACTAATTCATTACCCCGGCAAATAAAGCTGGTCTAATATATGTTTATTCTACAGTTCAATTAATTTATTAATTTGGTCTCACAGAGTGCGAATTACACTGTTACTACTAATTACTAATCATTTCATGTCAGCGGTCACATTCGATCTGATTTGTCTGATTTTGGTACAGCAAAAATATAATTTCTTTTTGATATATAGTTGATGTTGTTACTGTAACGTTTTTTATTGATGACTTGAGTTTGTATTTTAACAAAATTATTCCGTTCTGTTATGCGTCTTATTTCTCTAAGTACCTAATTAAATAAATATAAACTTATTTGTAAAACTGCTTGTAATGAGTGTAGTAGTAATGAGTGTGTAACTATTTCATTTCACTACAAAATAAATTATGAAGATACATTTTTGTCTTTAATTATTAAAGTGAAGAAACATTTAAAAAATAAACATTTAAAAAAGAAGCGAATTAAACTACAAAAACATAGGAGCGGCTTAAAGCAATTCACAATAGTATGACAAAAAACTACTTGAGAGGTATACGTACGTATGAGTTTACGGGATCAAAGAGAAAACCATTTATATTATAATCTGAATTTCAAAACTAACTTCTCTTGCACACACAAAAAAGGGTATTGTAGTTTATAACATAAGAGAATTTCTGTGTACTCTTTGTAAATATCTTTTGAGTTACACAGTAAAACATTTGTAAAGCTTTTCAATTTTACTAATACTAATCTACTATTATCACAACTAAACAATGTTTTATGCAAATGATGTGACAATTTCTCATTCATGTTAAAGTATTATTCATCTTCACCTCTTCAGAACAAAAGTTTGTTTACAAGAACAAAAATATTATACTTCACTTGTTCTAATTTGTTATAACATACATAAACATATAGCTATAGAGATCTTATTGTAGCTTTAGTCGAGTATTTCACAGAAAAATGAACAAAATAATATTTAATTTAATTAGAACTTAGCTTAGGGCTAAAGCTACATTGACAAAGAGTCAGTAAATCTTATAAATAAAATAATAATCTTTATTAATAACAAAACACAAAATTGTCTTTCGATTGAACTCTAATGTGACTATACAAGCAAACAGTTGGTTAGTTTAATTAATAGTAAGTAGTAGTATGTATTAAATATGTAAACATTTGTGGTATGAAACTCTATGAGAAGATCAATTAAATAAATATACATTTATCCGACTATAATCTGTTTACGCCGCGAGTCCGCCATGTTTCGCGCTCAAGAATATTAACACCGAATGGGTTCGAAACTAGTCTAATTACGTGATATAGCCGGGAAAATATATATTTATAACAATCATGGTTCACGAAAATTTTTAAACCAAAATTATTAAATTAATTTATTACAAGATATGGTTATAGATCGGTGAAGTAAAAAAAATAAGTATATAAATTATTAATAGTTGGATTATTATACGTTACAAAAATGGTCCAATCTTATAAAGGATTTTCCAGATTTTAACAAGATTTTACCTAAGATTCCTATATAACCTATGATATTATGGAGTCCAATCCAAATCCTTTAGTAAAGGCTGGAAAACCAGTCATGGTACGAAGTAGCAAGACATTTCATATTTCGTTAATAATTATTGTTAAGAATCCATGTCAAAATAATATGGAATGGACGTGATAAGAGCAAATCATACAATACACTTATTAGATTTATATTGTATTTAAATTACAAAGAGATATTGAGGTCATCATCATCATTTCAGCTTTTTATATTCATAGACCAAAAGGCTCCTCCATCCATCGACTCCTCTTTGACGTCACTATATCGTCGATCAATCGAGCTGGCTCTTCCGAAACACTGCAACTAAAAGCACCCACTAAGGTACGCAATTAAACTATATTTACGTTAATTTACGAGATCAAGAGGATATCACATAATTTAATCTAGAAAAATTAAGCATTGGCTTCTCTTACCCACAGAATAATAAAGACTATTGTAGGTTTTGACATTAGATCATTCTGTATATTCATTGATTTTTTTTTCAGTTACAGCCCAAAACGTCTCATTTCAATATATTATCACAACTAAATAAAATTTATTTGAAACCATGTATAAACAAGTATCAGCCTTGTTGCTTATATTATAAATTATGTATTAAAATATATGAACGGGTTCATTTTAGATTGGAATTGCAATAAAGTTTTGGGCAACCAATAAGATGAATTCTCAGTACATTTAAAATACCTTTTATATACTATTTAGAAAATATTTTTATATTTCACTACATTTCTGATAAGATTCATAACAGTATAAACAAAAATGTTCTTTGAGTAACTTTATTTAAGTACAATTTACACAAAAATAAATATACCTACTAGAAATACCTAGTTCATTATTTACTTATTTCTCTAAAGGTATATATTTACAAAGAGTTAGTAAAACAAAACCTCGTAAAGTTAATTAAGTTGTAACATCGTGTCCGAAATTACTTTTACAATAAAGACGTTTTATTTACTAACTACATTTTTAACGATTCTAGTCAAGAGCGAATTCGGTGAAAATCAAAACACAACGTTAAACTCTGTATAATCAAAGCGAGTTTGATAATCTTCTATAGAAGTGCAATATAAATTTAAGCCTTTGTATAGTATAAAATTAAAAATAATGAATATGATGATAGAAAATATATTTATCATTTGAGCTTTGGAGCTTATACATCATGTTTATAAGATTTAATGAGATGATTATGACTTGTTTTTTTTATTTTAAATCAAAAAAAATTGTTAAGTAAAGTTGACTAAATTGTTTTTAATGTGAAATGACTGAGTGGGCTTCACGATGTAAAGTTTTATTTCCACATAATCTTCAACGAATACGTAGATGAATTTTGTAGAAATAAACGACATTTCGTAATAATAACAAAACACACCACTTGTTTTCAATTAACCTTTTGGGTCGACTAAACATTCGAGTAGGTAAACCATAGTGCAATTCATTGATGTGTTAAATAAATATTTGCGGTTGCGACTTTTTGGCAAATTATAATAATTTACTAAAATGTATGTACAAAATCAACTATTAAGTTACTTTTGATTAATAGAAGCCGTAAGACAATTTATAGCCTATTGGAAAAAGCAATCTCCCTTACCTAATGAAAATAAAAATAAAAATGAAATTAAAAAAGGTCTTGTACTAATTGTATATTTTAGATATTGAATCGGGGACATACACGTATTTAAATTATACTTATGTTTGTAAGAAACACTGAACTCTGGCTATGAATAGAGCATAGACTTGCTCTTCTAAATCACCCGGATTACTCTGAGCTAAGCACTGGTATGTAAAGCTTCATCTATCGTGAATTAACGTAGCTAAAAGAGTGGATACATACGTCTGAGCAATAGCTTATTGTAGGACAAAAGCAACACATTAAAAGCTAAAAACAGTTAAACCCTTCCATTCAAAAACCTAATGCCCCCACATCTATGAATGTCGCCACAGTGCAAACAGAAAACACAGGAATACATTATTTGGGTTTTCATTTCATTTAGGATCTTTTTCTTTGTCTACTTAAAAACATATTGTAGACAAAGTGAGATATTCAATTCCTTAAAGATATATATAACCTTCTAGAACATTTTTTTTTATTTTTTTAACGTCAGGAATCCTCATGGATACACACCTCCTGTCCAGTCTCACATATACACCTCCATCCAAGGGATAATGGAGGTGGTTATATTAAAATATAATTCAAAAACTTCAAACTTCTTGCTTTAAATAGTAAAATAAAATTAATTATCTCCCGAGATTACAAATAAGTACAAATTATAACTATTTATAGAGAATAATATAGGGAAAATGTCATTCATATCAGTTTTGTATTAGTTCATAACAATTGTATGTCTATGGCTATCATACAAACATAATATCACTTTCAAAGTAAATGACAAGAGGTCAGCGGTTTGCTAAACTACCTTAATAAACAAGTAATATCTTATTAACTACAATAAGTTTAACAATTTTACATTATAATTTGTTTTTTTTTTATATAATTTTAAAATATCTACAAACATTTGTAGCCGTTTTAAGCTTCTTTTAAATTTTATATAAATTTTGAATTAAAAATCAATCAATGTTAATATATTCTGTAAAGTTAAAAATATTGGTCAGGTTTTTGTAAAGAACCCCAAAAGATGTCACCAATTTAGTTCAATTAGTAGAACAGGGAATGGTTTCCCACAGGTCGCGGGTTCGAATCCTTGCTCGTGTCAATTTATTTTTCATTATATTTTTATTTAAAATCTAAATAAGCTTAAGACGAATACTAACATAATAATATATAATATATTTGAAATACACAGTATTTGTAAATATATTTAGTTTATAGTTCCCTTATTTTTTCTGATAAAAGCAGCAAAAATAAAGTTTCTTGTAAACCCTTTTATAAATGTTAAATGTCAAGAGAAGGAAATAAGAAAATTTAATGACTCTATGAACGTAATTGTTAATTTATTACTAATGTGTTAAAATGTTTAACCAGTTTATATAAATATAAATATAAATAACCTTAACATTATTGACGCTTAATGCTTATCGCTTAATTATTGACGCTTAATGCTTAACGCTTAATGCTTAACGCTTAATGCTTAACGCTTAATGCTTAGCGCTTAATTATTAACGCTTAATGATTGACGCTTAATTATTGACGCTTAATGATTGACGCTTAATAATTGACGCTTAATACTTGATGCTTAATTAATGACGCTAAATACTTAACGCTTAATACTTGATGCTTAATGCTTAGTTTTTGACGCTTATTGATTGATGCTCTACGCTTATTTATTGACGCTTAATAATTGACGCTTAATACTTGATGCTTGATTATTGACGCTTAATGATTGACGCTTAATTATTGACGCTTATTGATTGATGCTTGATGCTTTATGCTTGACGCTAAATGATTGATGCTTAATTATTGACGCTTAATGATTGACGCTTAATGATTGACGCTTAATTATTGACGCTTAATGATTGACGCTTAATAATTGACGCTTAATAATTGACGCTTAATACTTGATGCTTAATTATTGACGCTTAATGATTGACGCTTAATAATTAACGCTTTACACTTGATGCTTAATTATTGACGCTAAATGCTTAACGCTTAATACTTTTTTTACTTCTATATTGTTTGTAACTCCGTTCCGATTGTGCAAATGCTTATAAAGCAAAGTAGTTACGAATTCAAATGATTATAGGTTTTATTTAACTTTTACAAACGTTTTTATTTTAAATTTAGTTTACACATAATTTAGTCAAATAATAGTTAATTGCCTAGTTTAATCCACGGTTAAAAAAATTTAAAATACAGGTTTATAGATATTTTCAAACATGTTTAAGCAGTTTTTTTTTGTTATATTTAAAGGTTTTAATACTATTAACACAGTTCTTTATTATTGTCTTTAAAAAATAAAATGGAACGAAAAAGAAATATTTATGTTGAAATAAGAGAGATGGACTAATAATGAACAAATTTTTTTAATAATTGACGCTTAATTATTGACGCTTAATGATTGACGCTTAATAATTGACGCTTAATACTTGACGCTTAATAATTGACGCTTAATACTTGATGCTTAATACTTGATGCTTAATGCTTAGTTATTAACGCTTATTAATTGATGCTCTACGCTTAATTATTGACGCTTAATCATTGACGCTTAATAATTGACGCTTAATACTTGATGCTTAATTATTGATGCTTAATTATTGACGCTTAATGATTTATGCTCTACGCTTAATTATTGACGCTTAATACTTGATGCTTAATTATTGACGCTTAATGCTTAACGCTTAATTATTGACGCTTATTGATTGATGCTTAACGCATAAAGCTTAAAGCTAAATTATTGATTCTTGACGCCTATTGATTGATGCTTGACGCCTAACGTTTAACGCTTTATGCTTAATGTTTGCTCAAAATACATTTAAAGTACATTCTTTAATATTAAGACATTTCTAATTTTTATGCAAAGCATTGTTGACTCAAGTTTAGAATGTCATAAAAAGTCCACAATCTTTTAGAATGAGATCGAAACATAAATTAAAATAAAATTCTTAGGCAGGTAAGTATAGTAGCTATATTCAGTGCCCTCATCCAAATAGCTTAAGTTTTTTTAACACTTTCATGGACTTTAATAAAAAAATTGTGTCGGTTCTATATTAGCCGAAGGGACTTCGTTCCTACCTGGTGTCCCATGACACCACAGTGTTTTTTTGAAGGCTTTATTTCTACCAATGTGAGTTGTACTCATGCATATTTTTGTTACTTTTTTTTTTGGTAATTATAAAGATTTTTAAAAATCAAGAATATTTTACTGATTCCTTCAATTAAACTAGAAATAATCTTTTTGACTTGTAATTTATATATACAGGGTTATTTGTAATTAGTTGAGCACCTTTTGCAGGCAGCCACTCTACATCAATCCTAACAACATTTGTTCTACGACTTTTTAAAATTAATAGTTTTAAAAATTTTACACCTTTTCTACGTGTAAAGGGCATCTCTTTAGACGTTGATGCCATAGAGATAAAGTCGTTTAAGTGTTTTTTTCATACATAAAATATATTAGAAACATTTTGTTATAAAACATTTTACATACTAGCTCAAACTTACTTTATTTAAGTACATTTATTTATTTACTAATCTTAGTACTACTTATTATGGAGTACAGTTTTAGTTTTCCAATACTATTACTCGTCAACGACATAACAAATAATATTGAGCTAAATATATATAATATATATTATACTTAAAATATGATATATAAATAATATTAATAATAATACAGTTACACTATAAAAAATAACAATATAAGACTTTTTAAGAAACAACTTTGAGGAGAAATGCAAGGACACATTCACTCACCATTATAATCTCTTGTAGGTAGGTAATGGGTTTTGTTGTAGGTAGGTAATGAGTAGACTTGTTACTTACCCGCTAATTACTTTTTTTTTCCATGTCAAAGTTGTTGTATGTTTTGAAGATGAATACAGATCTACCCCGAAGTCACTAAATTACGATTACATTGTTTTTTACTTGTCCGTACTGAGAACACAATCATATTTCATGTTTTTATTGTTTTTTTGTCTACAGGATGGCAGCGTTAATCGAGAAATAAAGAAAGACTGACGAATAATGGAGGCCACAATGATTTTATGTACTATGATCTTTTGTGTAATCTATATATTTGTCACATGACAAAATTATAATAGTAACGCTAGTTTCAGACGTAATAACAGTATTTTTTCTGGAGAGTTTAAAATACAGTATCGAACCAAATATTAAGAAAATATAAATCGCAAATCCAATTTTTACGCTAAATAAAAATATTATGTAAATGTATAACATAAAAAAAGCTTATAGCAACAATAATTATAATAACAATTTATTATAAGACGTAACTGTTTTATATTAAATCTGTTTACAAAATTTTAACTGATTGCTAAGATTTGTGATTTCTATCGATATACGAGGTTCGAACTATAAATAATCAAATAATAACTTGTTTAACGTAAAATTATTTAAAGAGAAATAAAAAAAAATACTTTTTTTCTATATTTTCTTAGATCATAAACGAGGTCTAAGTTGCTAGAAATCACTTTTCTTTTATAACAATACTTTGATTATATGATTATGTAATTATTGTTTATACTTTATCTATACTATCTATACTAATATTATAAAGAGGAAAGGTTTGTTTATTTTTTTGTATGTTTGAATTGAATAGGCTCCGAAACTACTGGACCGATTTCAAAAATTCTTTCACCGTTGGCAAGCTACACTATTCCCGAGTGACATAGGCTATGTTTCATTTTCAAAAAATTAGGGATGATTACTAAAACTTGAATATTCTAACGCAAGGTGTAAAAAAATAAACAAAAAACTGCGTGCGCTGCGAAAACGGTGAAAGTTACGCAAAAATGATGTTCTATGAAATTGTTCCCCTTTAAAAGTTCTAAAAAGAAGTCCGCGACAACATATATCTAGCTTTTAAGGTTGACTCACTATAACCTTTTATATGGTTATGAAATTAGTTCTAAAATAATATACACTTTCGAAGGTGTTTTAATAATAAATATATTATTCCTAATCCAAATAAATTATTTAAATATCACAGAAATCACAGAAATTCTACAAAGAAATTCTTAAATTTAACATGTTTCAAAAACATAATATTTCGTATCCATATGCTTTAATAGGTATATCTGAACAATGTCCTGGTCGTGTGTATGTGTTGTGTGATGTGGATGTATGTTATTATTTTCAGTTTGATATCGTAGCAATGTAATGCCTATATATATATAAAATTTCCACAGGAATAGGATACTATAGAATTAACTATAAGTCTATTATAGGTCTGCATAATTTAACAGATTACGCGAAAAGCGACCTAAACGCGGGCGGAGCCGCGGGCAACAGCTATTATGAATAAAGGACAAATAGTTTTGACTACAAATCTAACTATCTATTTATCAAAGTTTCTAAATAAATTAAGAGTCTTAAAAGTCTTAGTTAAATAAAAAGATATGGAAAAAAATAATAATTTGGTGATCTTAGGGGTGTTAAGAATTAAGAACTTCTGAATCTAAATACTTCTACTTCTAGTAAATCTTCAGTGTAATATTTTGATAATCAAAAGCAACATTTTTTTCTTCGCTCTTTTGTAACAAATTGAATAGTTACTTCAATGATCACTGTATTCATCAAAAAATATATAATTATTATATATCTCTAGCAGTCCAAGTTAATCGATCGATATTTTATAATTTAAATTATATTTATACCCCTCAAATCCTGTTTGGGTAAAAATAATATAGTTTAGAACTTAGCAACGAAAAACGAGAAATATCTCGGTTTTGGATCGAGATCGAGTATGTTCTACATATTAAATCAAAACCTTATCAATAATGAGCTTATTATATTTCAAAATATATGAAAAAAATATTTACACATACTAATTAAATAATCTAAAGATTTTTTATAAAATAGATTTAAATAAAAGTCTAACCAAACCATTTTATTTACAAAGCAATTGTGTTCGTCAAATTGGCAAAAATAATTAAGATGTCCATTTATTCATCCTATCTTTCAACCGTAGTATCGAAAAATGTAAAACATGAATCTCCCGTTGTCGTTTTATATACTTACAATTTTATTAATATCCTAGATTTTTATCAAGATAACTAGATGTTGTTTATATTTTCCATAAAATAAATTACCAGATAAAATAAATAAAAACTGTGTAACGTAGACGTTAGTAAAGTAGAGTAGTAATAGAGTCGAGTAGTAATACAGTAGAGAGTAAGGAAAGATAGACTAAGGAAATGATTTTTGTTTATAGACATTATTAATAAGACACTAATTATCACAAACATAATATATATAACACATATATTATGAATTATAGAAGAGTGCATATAAGAAGAATGACATGCTCGACGATATTAATGTAGTAAAGTTATGAGTTAATTGCATATACTAATTTAACATATTAAAAATAAAAAGACACAAGGAATCCTTTATACGTTATTCCATATATTGTTAAAATTATACAATCAAAGTACACCTTAATAATAATAAAAGCATTCGACAAGCAATTTATGTCAAATGATTCTCCAAGAAACCAAGTAGGTATATTATTATTGATATTGGGAGTTTTATTTTTATTTCGTCGGTCCTTGATTGTCATGCTATTACAAATAAATAAGAATAGTTATTCTTTAGAAATAAGTGGAACCAAGAAAAAATATACAATTTCTTTATCTAAATTATTAGCCTTTTTTGATTTTGTTTTAAGTGTATTTGGAATCATTGTTTGCTTCTTGTTTTAAAAATAAATAATATTAGCTTGGTATCGCGACTTTACATGCGAAAATAAACCAGATTAATAATTAAACAATCTAAATAACCTTCAACGAAATTCTGGGTAAATTATTAATTGTTAATGTAAAGTAAGTAAATAGATAATATATACCATGTCTTTTTACTGTAAACGGGACTTAATCGCGTACTATTTTAATCGAAGTAGACTCGTAAACACGGGCGTGCATTACGGTCGAAACGTCGAGAGTCAAGGTAAATACTTAGATTAAAATAGTACGCGATTAAGTCCCGCTTACAGTATAAAATCGTGAATATTAATCGTGGAACTTTAAAACAATATATACCATTTTCTTAAAGATTTATTAATTACTACTAAAAAAGTATTTAATTCAAAATATAATTTTCAAAATAAAAACTATTATTCAAATAAAAATGATTACAGGCTATTTAAGGATATTCCTACTGAGGGTATATCTAGGCTATGATAAATATATGAGACACTATTTGCAATGTATTAATTAAATCTGTCTACAAGCCTTAATAAATGTAATTATTAAAAAAAAAAGTAAATTAATTTTTTAACATATAATTATTTAAAAGACTTAAACCTTTGAGAAATTAACTTTATCATTTCATTCAAGCGTGTTGTGTATGTGTGTGTTGTCATCAACATTTTGTTATCAGGTTCTACGGGCCCTTTTGTGCCTTCCTGTAGGTCCCCTAGAAAATAAAGATAGACGTTTTGTCCTTTCGAACAGAAACGATATCAGATATGTAACGATATATGATATGATATATTTTTTCCTAAATAATAAAAGGAAAAAATTATATTATATTGTATATATTTTTCTTTAAATTTTATATATTTTTTTAAATCAGAATATAAATATGTATTTGAGGAAACTAACATGATGCTAGTTTCTTTGTGTTTTTTTTTATTCTAAGACAAATGTGAAACGACTTATATGGCGTTTTTATTTTACTTGGTCTTTAAGGATCATAGTATAAGAAATAATAAGTGTTATTCATGTGAAATAATTGAATTAGACGACGTGTATTATATTGAAAAAAAATGGTTGTACAACATACTTATATTGTTGAAGTCGTCATTTACGATCTAACCTATCACAATGACGATGATTTGTAGGTAGAAATATAGTTAAATTCAATATAGTCAACTTCGAAGTGGGAAAAAATACATTGGCCTTTAAATAAATTCCCTGAAATCACAGGTAATAATAATCGTAGGTAGTAAGTATTTTGTATCTGTACAACAGCAAACACAAGCCTGTCATCTTATTTGATGGTACTCCTATCCCTTTTTCATCTACTGTACGAAATCTAGGCATCACTTTAGATAAAACGCTTTCCTGGGCACCTCATATTGTAAAAGTATGTTGTAAACTTTAATCCTCTTTTCATTTTCTTAAGCGACTTCAAAATTTTCTCCGAATTAAAACCAAGGCTATGTTGGCTAAATCACTCATTTTGCCGTTAATGGACTATTGTGATGTGGTATGTCTTGACTCATCAAATTGACTGGAAGAGATAAGTCCGTCTTTGTATACTTTTATATTTTTTTTCTACCTTGTGTTATTGAGTACAATAAAAAGTTTAAGCAAACAAACAAACAACAGTTCAGATAATAATTGTTATATAAAGTATTAAAAAAATATGAAAAAAAAAAAATATTACAAATATTTAATTTTAAAATTATCTTTGTTAACACAGATTATTTTTCATCAATACTAAAACTTAAATCAATGAAGGTATTAACCTTCACACAAAACCAGCCTATTATAATGTTATAAAAAATAAATAAAAAATATGATCAAAAATCACATTAAAACTTTTTTATTTTAAAAAATATTGTTTTATTATTATTGTACATTGAGCAATAAATAAGTATAGCTGACACGTCTCTGAGATTTGATTTCAAAAATATATTTTAAGTTAAGTCTGTCTATTATTATAATGGCATGCGATTATATCAGATTGGTTCATTTATTTTATGAACTTCACGTACGCGGGCAAGAAATAGCTTTATCCCTATATACCATATTTGAATAGAAGCTATAATATTGCTAGAGATCGTGACCACTTACTAAGGTGACGGCAGACTCGTTTGCTCGCACCGTATAAAAAATTACGCGCTATCAGACAGATTGTACCCTTATACCTACATATTAGTTTTAGAGCGACTCCATCTCTCGATAAAAAAGTATAAAACTTTATATCATTTGTTAAACTTTCCAATATTCAAAAAAAAATCTAACAGTAGAATATTTTTCTGATTTGACGTATTTATAAACTTTTTCCATTTTTCCATAGTGATTATTCATTCGAAAAATATTTAAGCAATAAAAACATCTGATGGTAGAATTTGGCTTTTGTTTTTAATTTCGCAAAGAGTTGAAACACTCTCAAAAACATCACAAATATTCTTAGCTAAAGAGCAAAAGACACTTTATAAAGAACACTCCCTTGAATAATTTACAAACATAAGAATTGCATCTTGCTTTTTGCCCTGGATTATATTCATTTTAAAATGGTACTTTTGAGAAACTTTAAGCAAGAAGCGCTATTTAGAAACCTTATTTTAACAAATGAATAAATATTATCTTCATAATAATAAAATACAAATTTCACAATAACTAAAATAAGTGACATATATTATAAAGTGACATAAATTAAATGTATTCCTTGAAAATGCTGCTCTTATAAACTGGTCTGATGTTCTTAATAGTACGAATTTAGATATTATGCTGGAATACTTCAACAAAAACGTGTTAAACATTTATAACAAGCATGTACCAGTGAGAGCTGTCAAACTGCGTCATTCCCCTTCTCCCTGGATAACGGAACGGATCAAAGTTGCTATGAAAAAACGGAATTGTGCTATCCGTAAGTTCAAGCATTTTCGTTGCGAGGATGCTCTTTGAATATGATTTATAACCGATGAATGTAAATGTCCAGATAGGTTGGGAGAGCATCTGTTTTAATTATCCTGGCTAGCTGAACAAAAACATCTGTGGATACCTATGATAGTATCGAGTATCCTAATTCCTTGAGTACTAAGTTCAAATTTCCGTTCTAAAGTCTCGAAAGCTGTACTTATTTACCCTGACAAAGCTGAGTGCTTAGCCGACAGTCTAGAGAGCCAGTGCCGTCTGTCTGCTTAATCGGTTGATCGCGATCATGTCGAAATAGTCGACAAATCGGTCAATATAATGTGTTCTCAGCCACCGGTCGGTCCGCCAATCAAGGAAACGAACCTAGACGAGGTGACGTCCATAGTTAGGGCGCTTCACGCCAAGAAATCGCCAGGTCCCGATAGGAACACTAACAAAGTGATAAAGCTTCTTCCGCCTCCTTTAATTTACCTATTGGTTACCATTTTTAACGCTCTACTGGCCGGTTGCTCGTTTCCGGCCCAGTGGAAAGAGGCCATAGTGATAGGGTTCCATAAGCCGGGCAAACCCCGGCATCTGCCTAGTAGTTACCGTCCCATTAGTCTTCTTAGTTCCTTAGGGAAAGTATATGAGAGAATCATCCTCTGTAGACTTAGATCGGAAGTCGAGAGACTCAAAATCATCCCAAATGAGCAGTTCGGCTTTAGAGCCAACCATTCATGTTCCCATCAGGTGCAACGCCTCACGGAGCACATACTGATAGGGGCCACTGTGAGGGCCAAGAATCATAGGACAGGAGCGCTCTTCCTCGATGTAGCTAAGGCGTTCGACAGGGTCTGGCACAATGGACTGGTGTACAAGCTATACCAGACAGACTCGTACTCATCATACGGGACTACCTGTCGAATCGCTCCTTTCGCTACAGAGTGTAAGGCGTTCTGTCAACTCCCCGCCCCATCAGGGCGGGTGTCCCCCAGGGTTCAGTTCTCTCGCCCATCCTCTACTCCATCTACGCTAGCGATATTCCTAGGCCGCGATCTAAAGTGCACCTTGCCATGTACGCGGACGATACCGCGCTTTACACGTCCTCTAAGGATCACTGGGAGATATACCAACGTCTCCAATCCGCAGTCGTCTTCCTTGATAGTTGGCTGCGGAAATGGCGGATCGAGGTAAACCCTGAGAAGAGTGTTTCGGTGCTCTTCGAACGGTGCCCCCCAAGGATTTTTAACTTGGTGGTAGACCATAACATCCGGTCGCCGGCAAAGTTACCACCCATCGGGCAGAGTCGTGCCGCAAAGCGACCTAGTCGTGTTCCGGCACGTTGCTCGATGAAGCCGTTTATGGGAAATGGGTCTGAACAGTTGCGGTGCGTTGGCGAACCGGTTTGACGTCGGGATTGTGTTTGTTTTGTCGGGTGTCTAGTCGAGGAGGGTAGCGGGATCCGAAGCGACGGCTTTCCGCTGGCCGCCCGCAGATAGTTGGGGGCCCAATTAGTGGGTTAGCCACCCACGAAAGGCTGCCCCGCCAGCTGTGAAAAATCCCAGGGTGGCTCCATCGTGCTGGTTGGCGACCAGACGAGGAGGCCCGATGGCGATCCCTGGGGGGGTTCGGGCGTCCCCGCAGTCTCCAGGCTAGCCTCCCAGTGGCAAGACATCACCAATTTCGACGTCGGGTTCGATACGTACCGTCTCGTTCAACTGCCATTTCCCATCCCTATTCACTTTTATATTTATTTTTTATGAAAAAGTTAAAAAAAAGGAACAAGGTTGCACAGCGGTTGCACTCCTCCTCATATAAAGTGCACCTCACTAATATCAGGGGTTTGCACTCAAATCTTTTAGCTGTCCACCACCACCTGGAGACAGACCAGCCGCACTTGCTCTTTTTGACGGAGACGCAGATACAATGTCCTTTGAGCGCTACATACTTGGATTATCCCGGTTACTCGTTAGAGCACAACTTTCGCTCACGGGCCGGAGTCAGTATGTACGCGCGGAACGACCTCTGTATTCAGCGTCTCCGTCACCTTGAAGACCCCACTTTTTCTTCCCTATGGGTTTTAGTGGACACAGGTAACGAAAAAATCCTGTATTCCTGTGTCTATCGTTCGCACAGCGGTGACCAGGAGACAACTCGTTTATTTGAGTATCTCAGTGAGGCTGCAGATATGGCTCTGTATCAGTACCCTTCGGCGCAGCTCGTCTTTCTGGGGGACTTTAATGCCTGTCATCAGGACTGGCTGTTCCCGTACCAGAAGACCGACCATGCTGGAAGAGAAGCGCGGAACTTTGCGTTGTCCTTGGACCTCTTTCAGCTGGTGAGGCAAGCGACAAGGGTGCCAGATGTGGTAGGCCATACAGCCAATTGCCTGGACCTTCTGCTGACAACTCATCCGGACAGGTATGGTGTAGAGGTCACGTCCCCCTTGGGAACCTCCGATCACTGTCTGGTGAAATCTGTATTTTCATATTCCCCACCAGCTTTCGAACCACATGGTGTTAGGCGAGTATGGAAATACAAGTCAGCAGATTGGGATGAGATGCGGCACTTTTTTGCGTCTTATCCTTGGCGGCAGGTATGCTTCTCTTCTTTGGATCCGTCGAGTTGCGCGGATGCTATAACCGATGTGGTGCATCAAGCAATGGAGTATTTTATTCCTTTTGCTGACGTACCCATTGGTGGCAAAGCTCGCCCATGGTTTAATGCCGAATGTCGTCATGCACATGACCGAAAACATTCGGCGTACCTCATTTGGGCTGATGCTCGATGCCGCAAAACTCCGGATGTAAGTATAAAGAAGAGAGCCTTTAACCAAGCTGCCAAGTCCTACAAAAAGGCATTGCGGAAGGCTCGTCTCGATCGTATCGCTAAGAATGGCGAAAAGCTCTCTGCCAGACCAACTGGCAGTCGAGCTTTCTGGTCTCTTGCGAAAGCGATCGAGTCGAATTTCTGCCAACCCTCACTGCCTGCTCTGCTGAAGCCGGATGGATCCCTGGCCCACACAGCAACAGAGAAAGCGAATGTACTTGCTTCTCTGTTTGCTGATAATTCGCATCTAGACACTGGCAATGCTTCTCCAGCACATCTTCCTCACTGCGGTATTTCGATGCCTGAAATCCGCATCACTAACAAAGAGGTATGGAGAACATTGTGTCGTTTAGATGTAAATAAAGCCAGTGGTCCTGATGGTATACCAGCCATTCTGCTCAAGACATGCGCAGCTGAGTTGTCTCCTGTACTGACACGTCTGTATCGCCTCTCTTTCATGACTGGAATAGTGCCAAAATCCTGGAAGCTTGCTAATGTGCAACCCGTGCCCAAAAAAGGCAGCCGTGCCGACCCTGTCAATTACAGACCGATTTCAATCACCTCCATACTCTGCAAGATTATGGAGCGTGTATTGAACTCGCGCCTACTAGCATACCTAGAAGGTAACGATCTCCTCAGTGACCGACAGTACGGGTTTCGCCGTAATAGGTCTACTGGGGACCTCCTAGTGTATGCTACTCACATTTTAGGCGAGGCCATCGAGAAGAACGGAGAAGCGGTCGCCGTCTCTCTGGACGTCTCGAGGGCATTTGACAGGGTCTGGCATGCGAGCCTTATATGCAAGCTTTCAGCGTACGGTATATCTCCTGGTCTGATCGGCTGGGTAACGGACTTTCTGAGCCACAGATCTCTCCGAGTAGTTGTCGACGGGTGTTCCTCGGAACCCTTGACAATAAATGCCGGAGTGCCTCAGGGGTCCGTTCTTTCTGCAACTCTATTTCTGCTGCACATTAATGATCTGTTGAAGCCCGGTATCTATGGGTATGCAGACGACAGCACAGTTGTAGAAAGATATCTGCCGAGTACTCGGGCTAGTCGAGATCAAGTACAGTCTGAAAGAGAAGCCATGGTGCAACGTTTGAATGACAAACTTCAGGCAGTCTCCGCATGGAGCAATGCCAATCTTGTCAAGTTCAACGCCACCAAAACGCAGACGTGTCTATTCACCGCCAAAAGGAGCCCTTTCACCTTGGCTCCTACTTTCCAGAATGTATCCTTGGAATACAGTGACCTGCTTCAGTTGTTAGGCTTAGAGATTTCCTCGAACCTCAACTTTGGTCGGTTCATTGAGTCCAGAGCAAGAGCAGCAGCAGCAAAGCTTGCCGTTCTTGCGAAGGTTCGGCAGTACTTTACACCGGGACAGCTTCTTGTTTTATACAAAGCACAGATCCGGTCGTGTGTAGAGTACTGTGGACACATATTTGCTGGTGCCGCAAAGTCTCATCTTGCGGTTCTGGACTCAATTGAGAGGCGAGCAAAGAGGCTTATAGGCGATCCCGAATTGGTCGAAGCCGACCTCCAAAGCCTTGAACACAGGCGTAAAATTGCTAGCCTCTCAGTATTCTATAGGATACATTTTGGTGAGTGTGCGCAGGAACTACACGACTTAGTTCCCCCGTCCCCCTTCCATCACCGGACGTCCCGACGCACGGCAGGTATCCATCCTTTTGTTGTGGACATTCCACCTGTCCGAACGAAGCGCTTTGCTTCCTCATTTTTAGTGCGTACAGCGAAGGACTGGAACAATTTGCCTGCGTCGGTATTTCCGGCCAAATATAATGTGGGTGTCTTCAAGAGAAGAGTGAATAGGTTGCTAGGGCAATGCGCCTTACCATCTAAGACTACATTCCACTTACCATCAGGTGGAATGTAGTCAAGCATTGCCATAGATCGTATAAAAAAAAAAAAAAAAAAAAGGATCCTCCCGCGAATCAAACTCTTTGATAAACCGATACCTTGGAAAGACGAGGCAAAATACCTAGGAGTAACGTTAGATAGAAAGTTAGTTTTCACTGCGCATATTAGGACCGTTCGTAGCAGAGCGGCCTACATATTAGGTCGTTTATATCCGCTGTTAGGCAAGCGGAGTAAAATGTCCCTTCGCAATAAGGTTACACTTTACAAAGCTTGAATACGTTCCGACATGTCCTATGCGAGTCCCGCTTTTGCGCACGCTAATCTGAAACCCCTTCAGGTGATTCAGAACAGGTTTACACGGATTGCAACCGGGGCGCCGTGGTTCGTACGCAACATCGATCTCCATAGAGACTTAGACCTTCCGACCATCGCTCAGTACTTCAAGGGGGTTTCTCAAAAGTACTTTGAATGTGCTGAGCGACACCCGAACCCACTGGTGGCTGACGCCGCTGAGTATAGACCACGTAAGACTACTTTACTTTACTTTACCCCGACGACGCGTTCACAGTAGGTAATAACGTGTACGCGTAGGTATAAGTCACACCACACAACATACAGACACACACCGTCTATACCGGTATAGACGAGGTCCCAACTGAGTAAGTGCGCCGTTGCTACGGCGTTCTGCCGTCGGAGGACGCTGTCCAAATGTCCTTAGCTTCCCTCCTGACTAACGACGCCCCGAGCCGAGGTCCGTGTCTCAATCTGAGACGCCCTCGGGACGTTGTTCCCCATGGGGGCCCTTCTGGCCCCCCCTTTTTAAGGGTGGGTCTCCTGACCCACCCGCTCCCCCGGTGACGCTGTAATAGCCAACAGGGCTAACAGCATAGACAGACATAAAAAAATAAAAAAAAAATAATAAAAAAAAAAAAAATGTACTTATTAACTTAATAGGAAATATATACTTTTTATAAGTAATTCACAATGCGTAAGAGTTCGTGGTATACCTACAGGTCAAGTCGACTCGGAAAGTAATTCATTACCCCGGCAAATAAAGCCGGTCTAATTGTTGTTTATTCGACGGTTCAATTGATTTATTAATTTGGTGTCACCGAGTGCGAATTACACTGGTCACTAATCATTTCATTTCAGCAGTTACATTCGTTCTGAATTGTTGATTATGTTACAGCAAAAATATAATTTCCGATTTAATAGTTATCCTTTATCGATTAGATAAGTATCAAAAATGATGTTGTTGGTAACGCATTTTGTTAATACTTGAGTTTGTATTTTAACTAAACTATTCTGTTCTGTTATGCCTCTTCTCTAAGTACCTAGTTAAATAAATATAAACTAATTTATAAGACTGCGCGTAATGAGTGAAGTAGTAATGAGTGTGTAACTATTTCATTTTACTACAAAATAAATAATGAAGATACATTTGTCTTTTATGATTAAAGTGAAGAAACATTTGAAAAATAAAACATTAAAAAAAACGAAGAAATTAAACTACAAAAACATAGAACCGGCTTAAAGCAATTCACAATAGTATGACAAAAAACTACATGAGAGGTATACGGACGTACGAGTTTACGGGATCAAAGAGAAACCCATTTATATTACAATCTGAATTTCAAAACTAACTTCTCTTGCACACACAAAAAAGGGTATTATAGTTTATAACAGAAATTCTGTGTACTCTTTGTAAATATCTTTTGAGTTACATAGCAAAACATTTGTAAAGCTTTTCAATTTTCCTACTATTATCACAACTAAACAATGTTTTATGCAAATGATGAATGATGATGATGAAATCTCATTAATGTTAAAGTATTGTTCATCTACCTTTTCAGAACAAACGTTTGCTTATAAGTCCAAAACTATTATACTTCGCTCATTTTAATTTGTTATAACATACTTAAAAAAAAATTGTTATAACATACTTAAAGATTTAGTCTAGTATTTTACACAAACAAAATAATATTTTATTTAATTAGAACTTAGCTTAGAAATCTTTCTACATTTACAAAGAGTCAGTAAATCTTATAAATATTATAATAGTCTTTATTAATAACAAAACACAAAATTGTCTTTCGATTCAACTTTAATGTGACTATACAAGCAAACAGTTGGTTAGTATGAGAGAGACAAAGCTTCTTAGCATTCCATAGATTCACCGTGCGGGTGCCGGGCCCATCGCGTTGCAAAGAGAGGAGTGCAAGCAGTGCCTGAGACTTGCGACCCAGGAGTAGGTTTAATGAGGCCCTTTATTATGCGCAAAAACGCTTATCTCCATCCTCCACACTCCTCTCCCTACCTAACCAAATTTGGAAATAACCTACTAATGCCGCCTTTGAAATATGTTCTAGAAATGAAACGATGCTTGTTCTAGAAAGACCAAGGTCTTTAAGTAGGCTATAGAGAGATTTTGCTGTTATACCTCTCGCTCCCACTTCTACCGCGTACAAAGTAACTATAAATTTATTCCTGATCAGTTCGTTGGTCAGTTCATAATACTTATTGAGCTTGAATGTGTGATCCCTTGGGATATTGGTTTGCCAACGAACAGTAAGCTCCACAACTATCACACGCCTCAGATGTTTAGAGTACAGGCATGGGCGTACCGAGGGCGGGGGGGGAGCAGCTGCCCCCCCTAGACATCGCGTACCTCTCTACTACCTTCTCTTGTAAATTCAAATTGGTATTTTACATTAAAAAATAAAACCAATTAAGTTTTAAAAATTGAAGAAGGTTTAGAAATGCTTTCTCAGGAAGGTCAGTCGGGGACGACAAAAGTGGCTTTTCAGTTATTATAGATCTATGGATTACAAACAAATACAATTATCTACTAAATTTTTTAGCAAACACTTTAAAGTCTAAAATCTTCATTAGAAGTGAGATTCGGCAAAAACAAATCACCAGCGTTTGCTCATTCATTGTTAAACCATGCTTAGAAAATAAAAATTTAAACTCCAAAATTTAAAAATATATTAAAGAAATCTGATCTGCCCCAAACACCCCCTCCCCTAGAACAGAATCTGAGTACGCCCATGAGTACAGGAATAAGTCCGGTCTGGATGACGAAATAGATTTTTTGGAGGCGCCTTCTTTTACGAATTCTACAGATCGTTTGGTGGTTGTTATACCCTTCCGCGCTCTGAAAGACTAACTGCTTCCCGTATAATTTCTAATACCTTATCGTGGCGACGCGAGTATT
Organism: Napeogenes sylphis; assembly: GCA_959347405.1. NCBI lineage: Eukaryota > Metazoa > Arthropoda > Insecta > Lepidoptera > Nymphalidae > Napeogenes > Napeogenes sylphis. Next base: position 17,781,337 of record OY365788.1, on the reverse strand, counting down.
GACCTTTATCTAGAAGTACCCTACACCCTACTAATAAGTGTTTCGCGGCTCCTGCTGCCTCCCCACATGTTGCAGGACTTTTCGGTGCCACAAAGCCACGCTCAGCCATCTTACTAAATTACTTTGATCTGGGAGAGTCATTTGGAAGGCATTAAGATAGAATTTTAATAATGCTGGGGACCAATCATAAATTAAGGTGCGCCACTTCAAAGCTAGTGGAATACAAAAATCTCCTATGGTCACCCATTCGTTTTGAATTTCTAGGCTCATCACGTGGAGCCGGTAGTTATCGTTTTCGTCTTGTCGATTAAAAGATTTTGTTATGTCTATGTCTTGAACTTTCCTAGTTGATCCTAGCCCTACTTTATTCGTTTGAGCACCTTTCATATTTTTTTTTTGGAATTGAAGTCGTCAATAAGATACCGTTTATCTCCAAATTAGAAAATATTTTTATATTTCACTACATTTCTGATAAGATTCATAACAGTATAAACAAAAATGTTCCTTTAATAACTTTATTTAAGTACAATTACACAAAAATAAATTATACTAGAAATACCTAGTTCATTATTTACTTATTTCTCTAAAGGTATATATTTACCAAGAGTTAGTAAAACAAAACCTCGTAAAGTTAATTAAGTTGTAACATCGTGTTCGAAATTACTTTTACAATAAAGACTTTTTATTTATTAACTACATTTTTAACGATTCTAGTCAAGAGCGAATTCGGTGAAAATCAAAACACAACGTTAAACTCTGTATAATCAAAGCGAGTTTGATAATCTTCTTTAGAAGTGCAATATAAATTTAGGCCTTTGTATAGTATAAAATTAAAAGTAGTGAATATGATGAGAAAAAATATATTTATGACTTGTTTTTTTTATTCTAAACCTATCTTATTGTTAAGTAAAGTTGACTAAAATTGTTTTTCATGTGAAATGACTAAGTGGGCTTCACGATTTAAAGTTTTATTTTCACGTAATCTTCAACGAATACGTAGATGAATTCGAGCTCAAATGTTTATAGACGATAAAATTTTGTAGAAATAAACGACATTTCGTAATAATAACAAAACATACCACTTGTTTTCAATTAACCTTTTGCGTCGACTAAACATTCGAGTAGGTAAACCATAGTGCAATTAATTGATGTGTTAAATGAATATTTGCGGTTGCGACTTTTTGTCAAATTATAATAATTTACTAAAATGTATCTACAAAATCAACTATTAAGTTACTTTTGATTAACAGAAGCCGTAAGACAATTTATAGCCTATTGGAAAAAGCAATCTCCCTTACCTAATGAAAATAAAAATAAAAATGAAATTAAAAAAGGTCTTGTACTAATTGTATATTTTAGATATTGAATCGGGGACATACACGTATTTAAATTATACTTATGTTTGTAAGAAACACTGAACTCTGGCTATGAATAGAGCATAGACTTGCTCTTCTAAATCACCCGGATTACTCTGAGCTAAGCACTGGTATGTAAAGCTTCATCTATCGTGAATTAACGTAGCTAAAAGAGTGGATACATACGTCTGAGCAATAGCTTATTGTGGGACAAAAGCAACACATTAAAAGCTAAAAACAGTTGAACCCTTCCATTCAAAAACCTAAATCCCTCACATCTAAGAATGTCGCCGCAGTGCAAACAGAAAACACAGGAATACATTATTTGGGTTTTCATTTCATTTAGGATCTTTTTCTTTGTCTACTTAAAAACATATTGTAGATAAAGTGAGATATTCAATTCCTTAAAGATATATATAACCTTCTAGAACATTTTTTTTTATTTTTTTAACGTCAGGAATCCTCATGGATACACACCTCCTGTCCAGTCTCATATAAACACCTCCATCCAAGGGATAATGGAGGTGGTTATATTAAAATATAATTCAAAAACTTCAAACATCTTGCTTTAAATAGTAAAATAAAATTAATTATCTCCCGAGATTACAAATAAGTACAAATTATAACTATTTATAGAGAATAATATAGGGAAAATGTTATTCATATCAGTTTTGTATTAGTTCATAACAATTGTATGTCTATGGCTATCATACAAACATAATATCACTTTCAAAGTAAATGAAAAGAAGTCAGCGGTTTGCTAAACTACCTTAATAAACAAGTAATATCTTATTAACTACAATAAGTTTAACAATTTTACATTATAATTAGTTTTTTTTTATATAATTTTAAAATATCTACAAACATTTGTAGCCGTTTTAAGCTTCTTTTAAATTTTATATAAATTTTGAATTAAAAATCAATCAATGTTAATATATTCTGTAAAGTTAAAAATATTGGTCAGGTTTTTGTAAAGAACCCCAAAAGATGTCACCAATTTAGTTCAATTAGTAGAACAGGGAATGGTTTCCCACAGGTCGCGGGTTCGAATCCTTGCTCGTGTCAATTTATTTTTCATTTTATTTTTATTTAAAATCTAAATAAGCTTAAGAGGAATACTAACATAATAATATATAATATATTTCAAATACACACTTTTTGTAAATATATTTAGTTTATAGTTCCCTTATTTTTTCTGATAAAAGCAGCAAAAATAAAGTTTCTTGTAAACCCTTCAATTTAATGACTCTATCAACGTAATTGTTAATTTATTCCTAAGTGTTAAAATGTTTAAGCAGTTTATATAGATATAAATATGTCGGGGATAGATGCATATTAGTGACTTGCTCGTTCTTGATGGAATATTCTGATACAGGATCCGAGGCGTAGGTCTCAGGCAATTAAAACCACACAGACACAATGACAATTCTTGTATTAAATGTAGGTAATCAATTCTCACAAATTACTTAGTAGGTATACAATTATCAGAGTTGCGTGAACTACCGATCCCGCCTGGGGGTCCGAACTGTAAGGCTCTCACTAATCAATTCCCCTTCCGACTCAATGCGCTCCAATATTTAAAATGTCTCCGGTGCCCCTCCAAACGATTCCGGTCACGTGATTTGTTACGTCACGATGTTCACACCCCACTGTTACAATGATATCAATTGAGTTACTAATTATCGTTAAATTATCGTGATCTACGACAAATATAAATAACCTTAACATTGCTATACAGGTTTATAGATATTTTCAAACATGTTTATATTAGATCTCTCTTACCGCAAAAAATCGCCAACAACAGTTCTTCTATTCTTTAAAGCACTTTATGACACTGTTCACAAATACACTAAACTGTTTACCATTTAAACTCTTAACTATCACTGTTACACAGCTTAGTCTCTCGATCTCACACTCAGCGGTTAATTATAACTGTTACACTTTTATCACAATACTACCACCCCACAACTTGTACTCCCAATTTCACACAATGCCTTCTCTTAACGGAGCTGCGATTTATATACTTCTTATTCTTAGTCAAATCAGTATTTAATATTACATTTATTTTATCAATTAAACTTCTATACAGAGATTCAATTGTTTTAGTCAAATCAACAACTTATATCTTTGTTTTTAGTCAAAACCAAACTACTACATGTATAAAAGCTAATAATTTAAGCAGTTTTTTTTTACGTAACGTAATTGCTTTGAGTTACATTATCAAAGAATTTTTATAGCAAATTATTAACTATATTTTATTCTTCCTCTTTGAAATTATTTCAATAATTGAGTTTGAATAGGATCATATTTAATATAATAACGGAGGATCATTTATTTAATATAATAACTTACCTGTAATAATTCTGACTTATTCGAAAGTCATAAATCTATTCTAGGATTAAATGTAGAACAGGTGTTTCCACAGACCTTAATCAAAATTATTACTTAATATTATAAAACCTGAATAATCAGGAGAATATTGTTTTAATTAAATGCAATATTAATTTGTCATTGTCCATTTAAAATACTTTTCGTTTTCCAACGGTATTTTATATGTATGTATAATTTATATAAAAATATATGTTTTTATTCTAGAAAATATTTTCTTTTTTCATTTGTCCAGGTTACGCTAAAAATATATTTAACAACAAATAAGTATATTACCAACTTTCACTACAAAAGTAAAACAAATAAAATTTAACATTATTAATATATACAAATTTAACTAACGGTTTGCTTTATTTATTATGTTCTGTCATATTTTCTGGTTAGTGGAGCATGTTCATTGTAAATTGACGACTAAACAATATAATATGTAGTAAGTAAGTGTGGAGTAAAAGCTTTTCTAATAAGACATAAATACTGAGGACGTAGAATAGTGACAATTGTGTCAAATTTAATTTACCTTACAAAAACAATAGTAATTGTGTACTCTACTTACAACTCTTAATCTATTAAAAATATTAAAAAATAATAATAAATATACACATAATTTTATTAGTAATCCAGTTTAAATTTTAAATTGTGATAATATCTAAATTGAAACTTTTTAAATAATTTAATAGTCAGTTTAATTAATTTAATTTTGTCCATGAATAACTTTAAAAGAAAATGAACGGGTGAATGTAACCATTTGGACATGAATAAATTACGAATTTATCACAATAGAGTTCACCCCACTCCTCCGGTGATGGTATTATAGTTAGTAGAGCTAACAGCATAGACAAAAGCGCGTTTCCGAGAGAAATTAATAAAAAAAAATAAGAGAGAAACTGTAAGAAGAAGGATTCTGAGGATAGTGTTTTCACGGTTCGTAAGTGATTTTCGTCTTAATATTACATAATTCTACACCTGGTCAGACTCTCTGATACTGAGCCGTTTTCCTTATAGTGATGCAGTCGTTTAAAATTTAATAATCGGTTTTCAAACCACAACTAACGGTTGAGGGTTAGGGGCTTAAAAAACTGATTTTTGTATATTTTAAGAATTTTTTTGTCTACAAAATATTTTTCGTCATAATGAAATCCTTTTTTTTTTCGTTTTCGTTACTACGTAAAAAAAAGAAACGTTAAAGAAGGTCATGATCATATTCATTATTTAATAAAACAAAATCAATTCTCAATTTTGTATAATACCCAAACTAACACACGCTAAACTAAATTTACTTAACTTGTCAGACCAAAGTAATAGCATGATCGCAAATATTCATTAATCCCTAACTAACTTATTAGCCTGTAGGTATCTACAGATTTATAGTAGTTTCGTCGAAATCGTAAATCGTTCCACATTATTGTATTAATAGCTTGACCGTCGAGTGATAAATAGTTAAATAACGGCTTCCACCTAATGGAAAGTTAAGAAAATAAAAAAATAATGATAATTTTGCGGTATTTTATTTCGTTCGCAGTGCAATGTAGCGTAATCCATGTGGTCCTATAAATGAATACCTAATGACATGAGCGACAAAATATTTTTTTTATAATTTTATAATCTTCAGTTAAATAGAATTGGCAATATTCGCGATGTGTTGAAGTACATTCAGTAATATGGCTTTACATTTAATACATTGTGGATTCTTAAGAATATCAATCAAGAATTCTTAAGAATCACCTTCTGGTAGTGAAAATTTTAATACATTTTTATACACGCCTAATAACATCACTCTGTATGTATATTCATGTATAATAAGTACAGCAAACTATTTTCATCTAACTTCTCCTACAATCTAGTGACGCGACCGCAAATACTAATTCCACTGTAACATTCTAATTTACTAGAAATACGATTGTTGTGCTGACATTCTAGTTTAGAAAAAGTAAATATTTTTTTAAGAAAAACTAATAAGGAATGTTAATACTATTAGATATATTTTAAATTACAAAAATATTCATTTTACACTATTGCTCTCCCTATAAAAATGGTACAATTATTTAGTTGATATCATTAATCTTTTTCATCATTTCGACAAAAAGAATCTTAGGTCTGACTATATCTCTCTTTTCTTATAGCTCAGGATTTTACACATCCATACTTGTAATCTATAATATATATTAAGTACTGGTTATATTTCTTTCTTCTTGTAAGGAATATAACATAGGAAATTTTCTATGCCGTCTCCTTCGGCTGAATTTAGTTTGATTTTCCCATGTCGCACTAAGGACATGACTATTGTTTTACATTATCAAATAGACAGACAAAAAAATAATAAAATGACACTTTATTTCATGTAAGTGTATCAAAAATCTTCTTTTTTACATACCTACATATACATGGATAAATAATTCGCAAGCATATCAATATTACTTATAAATAATAATTATTTATAAATAATACATATATAACATTCAAATAATTACAGCATGTTATGTTGAATTTTGAAAATGAGAAATTTGATATTTAATAATTTAATTTCAACAATGTTTAAAAAATAGTTTATACTATTTTAACTCTAAGAAAAGCAAAGATTTCCAATTTATTTATTTATTTATTTATTTTTATATTATTTACTTATTTAGTAACAATCTCAAACTATTTCGTGTGATTAAAATTTGAAACCGTCTCATTATTTTTCATGTTCAAAACCGACGTTTACATAAATAATAATTTTATATCAGTGATAATAACAGTGCTAATAAGATACCTAAAACACAGTAACAAATAGCAAATTGAATCTTTAAAACTGACATCATTGTATAATTTTCAGTAAATATCTATATTTTGTAATCAAACTTTATTAAATGTGATAGGCGAGGAAATTTGGGATGTAACAAAAGTCACAAAGACCAAATGCTGGCAGTTGTTTTTACATATTATTATTTTTTTTTACATATATTGCCCATGATCTAGCTAACGAGAGGTGTTATATAGATTTATAATATATAAATATTTTCTATGATTTTTCGGCTATTTAAAAAAAATATTAAAAAAAATATTAAAAACCTGTGTAGAATTATTAAAATGTTGTATAAATATAAAATGTTTAAAAGCTTAAGGTAATTCACAACAATACTTTCACACTTTTGTTACTATGTAGTACCTTTTTATTTATAAATTCAACATTACTTACTACTTAATACCATAATTTTATCTATATAAGATCTCATTAAATGGAAATTATTATATACTTTTTAATGTATTTTATATAATTAAGTGGTAAACCTGTAACAAAAAAAGTTACAGAAACTTAATAATAATTTTTTTTATAGTACAATATAAAAATACGTTTTTAAGTCACAAACTGATCTTTGCTATTCATCAAATACGTAAAAGACAAATCATTTGCATCACAAAAATTATAAAACTGTCTGCTGCCTGTTATATAATGAAGTGACTTGCTTATATAAAGCAGCATTTGTCTTTGATATAAATATAATAAGGACTTCAAATAAATAATTAATTCCTCAGGAGCCACCACAGATAATCGTAATTAACATTTTTACGAAAACAACCCTGACAGTTATTAGTAATGTAATATATCTTTTATATTATACTAGGTTAATAATATTACTCAATATGTTAGATTATTTTAAACTGCTTATTTATATTGATATACATTGTTTATTTTGTAAGTAAGAATAATGTACTTGTACTTTCTTGTTTGTGAACATTATTAATTATTAATAGATCCCAATAACTTAAACGATTTTTGTTATTATAACGAATGAGTGAATATATATGACGTCTTATCTGCCTTTAAGTTGCCAACAATTGAAGTAAATCTTAAATATGTTTATTGGATACGGTCGTCATTAATTAATCAAAACAAAATATATAATAATGTTTGGGATAATTATTTTTGTTATCGTATGTAAATATACAATACTGAAAATTAAAAAAAAATAACATAAAACTATAAAACCAGAATACTGTATTAGTATTAAAATACCAGTAGTTTATATTATTGTCTAACGAAATAACTTATTTAGATTATGACGAGACGAAGCTTCTTAGCAATCCATGGATTCACCGTGCGGGTGCCGGGCCCATCGCGTTGCAAGGAGAGGAGTGCAAGCAGTGCCTGGGACTTGCGACCCAGGAGTAGGTTTAAGGGGCCCCTTTATTATGCGCAAAAAAACGCTCACCTTCACCTTAAACACTCCTCTCCCTACCCAACCAAATTTGGAAAGAACCTACTAATGCCGCCTTTGAAGTACGTTCTAGAAATGAACCGATGCTTGTTCTAGAAAGGCCAAGATCTTTAAGTAGGCTATAGAGAGATTTTGCTGTTATACCTCTCGCTCCCACTTCTACCGCGTACAGACTAACTATAAATTTATTCCTGATCAGTTCGTTGGTTAGTTCGTAATACTTATTGAGCTTGAATGTGTGATCCCTTGGGATGTTTGTTTCCCAAGGAACAGTAAGCTCCACAAGTATCACGCGCCTCAGATGTTTCGAATACAGGAATAAGTCCGGTCTGGATGACGAAACACCAACATCCCCAGGGATTTTGTAATGCTTTTCATACGTGTCCATCATGAGAATCCAATCAGGAGCCGCGCCTAATATTGAATAAGGCTTCGCTTTTGATTTTTTGGAGGAGCCTTCTTTAACGAATTCTATAGATCGTTCGGTGGTTGTTATACCCTTCCGCGCTCTTGCTACTGAAAGACTAACCGCTTCCCGTATGATTTCTAATACCTTGTCGTGGCGACGCGAGTATTGACCTTTATCTAGAAGTACCCTACACCCTACTAATAGGTGTTTCGCGGTTCCTATTGCCTCCCCACAGATGTTGCAAGACTTTTCGTTGGCTTTGCCCCATCTTACTAAATTACTTTGATCTGGGAGAGTCATTTGGAATGCATTAAGATAGAATTTTAATAATGCTGGGGACCAATCATAAATTAAGGTGCGCCACTTCAAAGCTAATGGAATACAAAAATCTCCTATGGTCACCCATTCGTTTTGAATTTCTAGGCTCATCGCGTGGAGTCGGTAATTATCGTTTTCGTCTTGTCGAATAAAAGATTTTGTTATGTCTATGTCTTGAACTTTCCTACTTGATCCTAGCCCTACTTTATTTGTTTGAGCACCTATCATAAACTTTTTATGGAATTGAAGTCGTGACTCGAGCTCTGAGGCAACTTTGTCTTTTGGGAGAGAAGTTACAGTATCATCTTTAGATTTTCCGATGATATGTCTTTTGGTAACTCTTAGATGTTTGTAGAGCTCCGATGGTTTCTTTAATTTTAATCCAAAGTTGTTACGGTCTCTAAATAAGGTTGAAGAGTCCGCTGAGTGCGCTAACCCGAGCCATAACTTCAATGTCTTTATGACGCTTGCATCTAACTTTGACAAAAGGGTTTTATTTATATCATACACGAGGAAAGGCCAATTTAGACGTGATGTTAAATAATTATCGTAAATCCAAGCTTTTTTGACGTTACTTATTGGTTGGTTGTCTACCTTTTTGAGATCGTTTAAAAAGCTATCGACTATTACATCCAACGATGGAGTACGGCCTTGGTAATCGATTTTTTTACCTAAAAATTTAAACGGAGCTGCTTCCGTAACCGTACTAACGCACTGACCGCCTATTATAAGACCCGGATCGTAAGAGGTATATTTGGTGTTCCGTCTACCCAGACACAGACTAAAACATTTACTTGGTTTTGTCCTCAAACCGCCCGTCCACGTACAGAAATCCTCAACTACATTTAAACAATTTAATTCAGACTTTAATTATCTAAGGGCCTCCGCAAATAAATTAACGAATTAATTGACCCAATACGGTAAATATTGTTAGTACTGTTCTCTTGCTCGTTAAGTCTAAAAATTTAATTTATTAAGCGTATCATTTCGAGAAGCTTTAACTGTAATTTCTTAACTTTTCAAAAAGTTTCAAATGTCAGTATAAATTACGATTTCTTCACAATTGTCAAGTGTAAGTCAAAGGTGTAACTTTGAAGTTTTAATATTTTTGAATAATAATGTTTATGTGCGTTTATTTTAGAAGTGTATCCCCTTCTCAGAAGTAAATTATGCAAATATATAGTAAGAATTAGTTTTTGAAGTTACCAGTTTTTGACCACATTGTATTGTTTACGTATTTTTCATTAAAAAATTAAATTAAAAATTTAAAAAACCCCCGATACAAAAAGACCCCCAAAAAGGAATAAAAATAATATTATTATGTACTTATTGAAGTCGTTGCGTCGGGGCACCGTTGTACGTATGTTGATAGTGTATATATTACGAAGTTAATCATTGAAGATTTAGACTATACGATTCGATATCGTAATTTCTTTATTTGCATTTTAATTTTTTCCTTTATTGAACGGTCTCCCGACGCAACGAATTCAAAACGAGCGAGCGAAACAGCTGAGAACGAATAAAACGTCAATATCTTGAAGACGACTATTTTTATTTCAATCAAACATAGATAAGAACCATCTCGACGAGCATAGCTTTCTATTAAATAAAACCGTTTTCAAATCAGTCTACGCGTTTGGCCGGAAATTTGCCACAGACAGATACACAGATACACAGATCGACAGGTCAAACTTATAACACCCCTCTTTTTAGTCGGGGGTTAAAAACATATTAAGCTTCGTAGCCCAAACATTTCTAATTAAATTAAATTTCTCTTCATAAATTTAAAAATGCGTTACTTGTCTTTGATTAATAAATTAGATAAAGATGAATCAATGAATGAATGAATGAATTTGTTCAATAAAGTTTGAGTTAAATCTAAGTAGCATGTATCTGCATAATCAAGGACTGGGAGTAGAAGTGTTTGAGCCAGGGTTATTTTTGTTTTAATGGGCAAAAGATTTTTCCACCTTCTTAACCTACCTATGGTACTAAAGATCTTTCTGCTCAACTCAGAAATTTGAGGAGCCCAGGTTAAATTGGTATCCATAGTTACACCTAAGTTCCTCACCGAACTGCTGAACTGTAATGCCAAACCATCAAATAGAACAGAGGGAAGAAGAGTGTGGTTTAATTTTGAAAGCTGATGGTGTTTGCCAAAAATCGAGAACTGTGACTTGCATGGATTTACAGGCAAACCGTATGACTTACACCAATCGCTAATAGCTTGCAGATTGGTATTAAGATTAGCTATAGCTTGGGAAATATCACTTACAGTCGTTGTTATATAAATCTGCAAGTCATCAGCATAAAGATGGAAGGGTAAAGTGAGAAGTTTAGAAATAGAATTTATGAAAATAGAGAAGAGTAAGGGTGAGATAATACCTCCTTGCGGAACACCGGTTCTGACACTACAACATGTAGATAATTTATTATCAAGCCGTATGCGTTGTTCACGGTTATGCAGATAGGAACCAAACCATTCCACAACATTAGAGCCAATATTAATGTATTTTAAAGTTGCTAAAAGAATATCGATATCCACCATATTAAAAGTGTTGGAGAAGTCTAAGAGAACCAAAATGGTAATCCGCTGATTGTCAACACCTAATCTAATGTCATCGCACACTTTCGTGAGAGCCGTTACGATGCTGTGGCCGGATCGAAAGCCAGACTGGAAAGGAGATATTATGAGGTTTTTACTAATATAGGAAGCAAGTTGTTTTTGAACAATACGTTCTAGGACCTTGGATAGGAATGGGAGAATTGAAATAGGTTGATAATGTGATAACCTTGTGGGGTTACAGACTTTTGGAAATGGAATTACATGAGCAAGCCGCCAAATGTTAGGAAAAGTGTTTGAGGAGAGAGAATGGTTAAAAATATGACAAAGAACGGGAAGAATAGTATCGAGTGCCAGCACAACCATTTTACGGCTGATGCCATCACTACCGATTGCGTTAGATTTAATAGAAAGAATGTGACGTTTGAGATTGTTACTACTAACTTCAGAAAAGTTGAAATGATTGAAAGAATATGTAGGAAGAAGGGAAAGAGAGTGCAAAGTATTACGTCTGATACCGTTATCAAGCATTTTGACCGTGGTAAAATCTGCGTTGAGTCGGTCAACATCCACATTCGTCCCAAAAGCAGTAGTTCGTCGTTGACCTATACCCATCTCATCAAGAAATTTCCATATCTTAGCTGGATTGTTATTACTTACAGACGCATGCACGTTGAGCGTCTCTGCAGGTCTTGTTGCATTGGTTTCTCAGTGCTTTGTACTTTTCGAGATTTCTATCAGACGGGTGCGATTTGTATTTCGATTTAGCGGAGTTACGCCTAAACATTAATGTCTTAACTTTGTCGGTAAGCCAGGGAGCTGGAAGGTGTTTGATTTTTACTGGTCGTAAAGGAGCGTGAACATCAAACAGCTCCAGCAATAAAGAATTAAAAATTTGGATTTTGTCATGGACATTAGATACATCAAAGATCTCATCCCAGTGGAATCCGTTCAGATCGCGCATGAAATCCTCGTATTTGATGTTATTAAAGCTTCGTCGCATCACTACTGTAGGTTTTATTTTTGGTGGACGGATATTTTATGATAAATAAATAAAGTCATGATACGAAAAAGCCTCTGCACCCAACTGTCCATGAGCCAAAACTTGATTAGGTGAGGATACAATACTTAAGTCTAACAAAGATGGAAGAGAGTGAGGAAAAAAGTGTGTGGCTGTGGCGGGAAGGATATTGAGATTGGCACTACTGATAACATTTCTTAAACGGTCCGTGCGCGAAATATTTTTCAAAAGGCACGTATTAAAATCTCCCATAATTATGGTATGATCAACGCTAGGAACATATTTCTCTATTAAATTTTCGAAAGTGCTGAAATAATTTATGTGTAGAGAAGGACTATAGAACACTCCAAGTAAAAGCTTGGAGGTACCGAAAAGGACCTGAATGAAGAGATGTTCAGAAGATGCCGAATATGGTGAAGGTGATTTATCAAGAATAGAGAATGGAATATGATTACGCAGATAAATTGCTACTCCGCCGCCGCCCTTACCCGTTCTGTCATTCCGTATTAGATGGAACCCCGGAAGAGAATAAGACGTCGAGGGCAAACAAGGTTTCAAAAACGTTTCAGATACAAGAATCGCAAGAATATTTTTGACATTAAAAGAGGATAAAAAATCATTGTAGTGGGCAGATATACTTTGGGCATTCATATGTATTACGTTACGCTTTTACTGAAATCAGAAAACGAGGTCTCTAAGACTACATTCAAAGGCATGGCAGCACTATGACAGCTATCATCAATGACGCCATCGCAGAATAGAAGGATTCGTCCCCTGAACGAACACTGTTAGTAAAATTAGAGTTATTAAACATATTTTAAAATAAAATATTTGTATAGCTGAAAAATATTAATAAATAAATAATAGTTAATATTATAAAATATAAAAATATATAAATAAGTGTATAATATCTTTATATATATAAAGATATTAGAGTATTAATAAAAAAATATATAAAAATAATAAATTTTCTTCAATCCGAAATATAAATACAAACTGTTCCCTACCAGCAGTACTGGTGTACTGTTAATAACACGGAAGATATATTAATACTTAAATTATTTGAACAAATATTAAGTACTTACATCAGGTATGTACATAAAATTTCAGATTTAAAACTAAAAATTTAAAAAAGAAAAATTAAAAAAAAAAAGCATAATAATAATAACCGCTATAAATTATTCTATTTTGGAATACTTTGTATCTGAAGTTTGCTTTTTAATATCTTACTTTTTTATTATCATATAACCAAATAATTCTTAAAATAAAAAGAAGGTTAGTTTCTTTTTATTTCTCTTGATACTTTTTTATGATATCTTTCATTTTTTTTGATTATGCTCGATTTGAGTTAAGCAGCTTGAAAGTGTCTTAGATAAGATATCCTGGATCACATATATATATGTAAAAATAAGAAGCTGTTTATATTTCTGTCTGAATAACAAACTTAGACATTTTACATAGAATTATGAACTACAGAAACTTGATTAAAAAAACTATTTATATTTTGTAAAAAGGTGACAGCGAAAAGGACTGACATAACCTATTTTTGGTATAAAAACTATAATTGCTAAACATTTAAAACGACAGTTTACAAAGATGTAATAATTCGATTAAAAGTTTTGCAATGGAAAGGTTATCAACCATCATATTCAATAGTTCACATAATGCTTTCAAATACATTTTTAAGGTTGAAACTCTTTGAACTTTGAAACTCTCAAGATGTTAGAAGTCGTTGTCAAAGACTTAAGTCTGCAAAGAATATACAATAGAAAAGAAATTTATAAAAGATCTATATTATTTTTTACACATCTTAACGTGATCGTTAAGACGTTAAGAAAACAAGAACAAGAGAATCGTTCTCTTCTCTTCAAAAGGTAATGAGAAATACAAGTTATTTTGATCTATGTGATGTAATCTTCATGTCCTGAAAGTTATACTACGTTATTTATTTTGCTGTCAAAACAATAATACGAAAGTAGTGTGTATTCGGGGTTTTTTTTTCTGAAAAAAAAAAGAAAAAAAAAAAAAGGTTGTATAGATTACATTTATAAAACCCTGTGCAATGATATAATAATTAAAATTATATGATAATAATAGATATTATAAATAAATGTAAAATTTAAATTTGTGGTATTATTGCATAAAACAAACATCTATATAATTTGGTTTGGCGATAACGCTTAGCGAGTTGAGTAGGGAATGAATGGTCCTATCGGCCTTCGGCTATAACGCCGAGCGAGGTGATTAGGTAGTCTAAATCAAAAACCTATCTCTGTAACCGTAAGAGCTAGCGCAACGGGGATAGCAGCAAACGATTTAGATGGTAGTAAAATCTTTTTTGAGCCAGAACACCCCCCATACAAATGAGCCAGAACCCCCGAATACACACTACTTACTAATGGATTCTTTAACTTCAGATGGTGTGGTTTAAAGAAAAGAAATTATGAATATTTTGTGACCTGGAACGGAATCGTGGAGAGTAATCTGTTAGTTTGGTCATACATTTATTCTAATAGTTAATTCTATAAGAAATCGCTAGTAAGAACTATGATTCCACATAAAATAATATTTTACTTAGTTTTACGTCAAAAAGTACCATTTAATAAATTTTATACAGTAAAAGCGCACCTAATGGAATGAAAATCGTAAATAATTTTTCCTTAACAATATCTTCCAACGTGCTTAATAATATTCGAAACATTATGCACAATACCTACAACAAAACACGTTATATTTACTGCTTCCAAGAAAGATTTCGCTGAGATACTTCTTTAACAGGCGAAAGTGAGTTTATCTTGAGCCAAGTTCACCGCAACATTCTCAACAAATTACTATTAGAACTCTTTTATTGCAAAGAATCACGACTGTCATGGTCGTTCTATTCTTTAAAATACTGCTCACAAAAACACTAAACTATTCACTATTTAAACTCTTTACTATCACTGTTACACTTTATTACTAGTTCTGTTACATAACTTAGTCCCTCGATCACACACTGCCTTATCTTAGCTAGGAGACGATTTATATATTCACTACTTTAATCAAATTAGTATCCAATATTACAATAATTTATATTGTGAATTAAATTTCTATACAAACAGTACATGCTTTAGTCATACCTTCAACTGATATCTTAATTTTTTTTTTATTATTACAAACATGAATTTCCCATATTGCTTCCCTTAACTGTAAATTATATATATAGAGACATGATGTTTTACAGAAGAAAAAAGACAATTATTATATGAGCTTAATGGCTTTAATTTATTGAATTTGGCTATCATCAAATAAAATCTCATTTTGGTAAAAACAAATTGAGATAATATAAATATCATAAAAAAGTGTCAAAAATTTATATTCTATGAATATGATTTATAACGAGAACGTAAATATCCAGATAGGTTGGAAGAGCTGTTTCAATTATCCTGGCTAGCTGAACAAAAATATCTGTAGATACCTTTGATAGTATCGAGTATCCCAATTCCTTGAGTACTAAGTTCAAATTTCCGTTCCAAAGTCTCGAAAACTGTACTTATTAACTTAGTAGGAAATATATATTTTTTTATAAATAATTCACAAAGCTTAAGAGTTCGTGGTATACCTACAGGTCAAGTCGACTCGGAAACTAATTCATTACCGCGGCAAATAAAGCCGGTCTAATATTTGTTTATTCGACAGTTCAATTGATTTATTAATTTGGAGTGCGAATTACACTGGTCACTATTCATTTCATTTCAGCGGTTACATTCGATCTGAATTGTTGATTATGCTACAGCAAAAATATAATTTCCGATTTAATAGTTATCCTTTATCGATTAGATAAGTATCGAAAATGATGTTGTTACTAACAGTAACCTATTTTATTGATACTTGTGTTTATCTTTTAACAAAATTATTTTGTTCTGTTATGCTTTTTATTTCTCTAAGTACCTAGTTAAATAAATAGACGACGAAGCTTCTTAGCAATCCATGGATTCACCGTGCGGGTGCCGGGCCCATCGCGTTGCAAGGAGAGGAGTGCAAGCAGTGCCTGGGACTTGCGACCCAGGAGTAGGTTTAAGGGGCCCCTTTATTATGCGCAAAAACGCTCACCTTCACCCTAAACACTCCTCTCCCTACCTAACCAAATTTGGAAAGAACCTACTAATGCCGCCTTTGAAGTACGTTCTAGAAATGAACCGATGCTTGTTCTAGAAAGGCCAAGATCTTTAAGTAGGCTATAGAGAGATTTTGCTGTTATACCTCTCGCTCCCACTTCTACCGCGTACAGACTAACTATAAATTTATTCCTGATCAGTTCGTTGGTTAGTTCGTAATACTTATTGAGCTTGAATGTGTGATCCCTTGGGATGTTTGTTTCCCAAGGAACAGTAAGCTCCACAAGTATCACGCGCCTCAGATGTTTCGAATACAGGAATAAGTCCGGTCTGGATGACGAAACACCAACATCCCCAGGGATTTTGTAATGCTTTTCATACGTGTGCATCATAAGAATCCAATCAGGAGCCGCGCCTAATATTGAATAAGGCTTCGCTTTTGATTTTTTGGAGGAGCCTTCTTTAACGAATTCTATAGATCGTTCGGTGGTTGTTATACCATTCCGCGCTCTTGCTACTGAAAGACTAACCGCTTCCCGTATGATTTCTAATACCTTGTCGTGGCGACGCGAGTATTGACCTTTATCTAGAAGTACCCTACACCCTACTAATAGGTGTTTCGCGGTTCCTATTGCCTCCCCACAGATGTTGCAAGACTTTTCGGTGGCTTTGCCCCATCTTACTAAATTACTTTGATCTGGGAGAGTCATTTGGAATGCATTAAGATAGAATTTTAATAATGCTGGGGACCAATCATAAATTAAGGTGCGCCACTTCAAAGCTAGTGGAATACAAAAATCTCCTATGGTCACCCATTCGATTTGAATTTCTAGGCTCATCGCGTGGAGTCGGTAATTATCGTTTTCGTCTTGTCGAATAAAAGATTTTGTTATGTCTATGTCTTGAACTTTCCTACTTGATCCTAGCCCTACTTTATTTGTTTGAGCACCTATCATAAACTTTTTATGGAATTGAAGTCGTGACTCGAGCTCTGAGGCAACTTTGTCTTTTGGGAGAGAAGTTACAGTATCATCTTTAGATTTTCCGATGATATGTCTTTTGGTAACTCTTAGATGTTTGTAGAGCTCCGATGGTTTCTTTAATTTTAATCCAAAGTTGTTACGGTCTCTAAATAAGGTTGAAGAGTCCGCTGAGTGCGCTAACCCGAGCCATAACTTCAATGTCTTTATGATGCTTGCATCTAACTTTGACAAAAGGGTTTTATTTATATCATACACGAGGAAAGGCCAATTTAGACGTGATGTTAAATAATTATCGTAAATCCAAGCTTTTTTGACGTTACTTATTGGTTGGTTGTCTACCTTTTTGAGATCGTTTAAAAAGCTATCGACTATTACATCCAACGATGGAGTACGGCCTTGGTAATCGATTTTTTTACCTAAAAATTTAAACGGAGCTGCTTCCGTAACCGTACTAACGCACTGACCGCCTATTATAAGACCCGGATCGTAAGAGGTATATTTGGTGTTCCGTCTACCCAGACACAGACTAAAACATTTACTTGGTTTTGTCCTCAATCCGCCCGTCCACGTACAGAAATCCTCAACTACATTTAAAAGTACCTGACATTGTTTCGGATTACGTGTCAGTATCGCAAGATCATCTGCAAAAGCTAGTATGGATTCTGTGTATTTGTTGTTGAACTTAAACCGATAGCCCCACTTTTTTTCATTTCTAATTAATTTGTCTATTAAAATATTAATAACTATATTAAATATAATAGGAGAAATACAACAGCCCTGAAATAAACCAACGTTATAATTAAGTGGTTTTGAATGGTTTTCATTAAAAATTATTGAGAATTTTAATTTTGAATAATATGATGCAATAATGTCGCGAACTACCATAGGAAAGTTATACCATTTAAGCGCGAACATCATTAGTTCATGTCGTACCGACCCAAAGGCGTTTTCTAAGTCTATCCAACAAACCGTAATTTGTCTCTCGCTAGTTCTAGCATCTTTAAGGCTTTCCGATATTAACGTATTATGTTCCAGGCATCCAGAAATTCCGGGCAAAAACCCTTTCTGGTGATTAGGCCTGAAATATCTATTGTTAATCATGAATTGCGTCATTTTAGTTTGTAAAAAAGAGAAAAATATTTTGGAAATTGTATTTGTTAGGGCTATCGGTCTAGTATCCTTGGGATTATTGACATTGTCGTTTTTCGGAATGAGGACAAAAAGGGCTTTTCCGAACGATACCGGTATTTGCTTTCTTGACCAGATTTTACCGAATATATTTAAAAGATGTTTATGGAGCGACGGACATTTTTTGTAAACTATATAAGGGATACCATCCGGACCTGGTGCTGACTTAGATGGTTTCATTTTAATTATTTTATTGATTTCCTCCAAAGTTGGTGGGTTGGCTTGAAAATCTTCAGTAGGAGTCTCAGGTTTGTGTTCGTTTGGATCCCCATATAGTCTTTGGTTTTCTGGCACTTCGTATGTGCTTTTATAATGGTCGAAAATTTGCTCGTTGGTCAAGAGAAGCTTACCTTTTTGATCTTTGAAAATGTTTTTTGAGTATTTAAAAGGATTTTTATCAAAGTCTACTTCATGTTTTGCCCGATCAAAGCTATCACGATTTTTCGTTATTTGATTTGTTATACCTTGGATAAGTTTAAGAATTGATCGCAATGCCCTAGACAGTTGGTGACTAAGTTGATTATCGCCTAAGGCTTTGGCTATACGAAGTTTCTTTATAAGATCTCTTTTTTTCCTCCTCATTTTCAATTTAAAACCGTTTTCTTTATTTTTGTGAGCATAACGATTCGTAGGTGGATAGTGCTCATTAAAGTAGTCGTAAATAGTATTTTGGAAAGTCTCTACTTGCGCGTCGAGTACCTGATTTGAGCCCGGGTGCTCTAACAGGGCCGCTATATTTTGGTCATGTACTTTCCAGGTCGATTGTTTAGTATTTGGAATGCTAAGACGCGTCCGGATGGTCATGGACTCCTGGTAGTTTTCATTCAATGGCTCACCATGAGATATATGAGGGTAAACTCTATCCGCAGTGAAAACTGAAGATCTTACCGACGGTTGCCGCACTTCAGCACCATTGTGTGTTTTAAGATGTTTAATAAACCAGGCTCGTCTTTTGTAATTTTTCCCGCACGTAGGGCATTTCAGTTCCGTTATCGCGCCGTTTTCGCCGTAATTGTCAACCGGTGGACAGTTCTTCCGCCCCCCCTCTCGGACTGTCCTAGGGGTATTTTTCTTATTTGGACTTTTAGCGTTTATCGACGTTCCCGGGCTTGGCTTGCTAGGCCATCGCCCTCGGCTGTCTTTCCAGCAGTCTGCTGTCTTCCCAGCTGCCAGCTGTCTTTCCAGCGTCAACTGTCTTTCCAGCGTCATCCCGTCTCTCCGGGCTGTCAATTTAGATAAGACGAAGCTTCTTAGCAATCCATGGATTCACCGTGCGGGTGCCGGGCCCATCGCGTTGCAAGGAGAGGAGTGCAAGCAGTGCCTGGGACTTGCGACCCAGGAGTAGGTTTAAGGGGCCCCTTTATTTGAAGTACGTTCTAGAAATGAACCGATGCTTGTTCTAGAAAGGCCAAGATCTTTAAGTAGGCTATAGAGAGATTTTGCTGTTATACCTCTCGCTCCCACTTCTACCGCGTACAGACTAACTATAAATTTATTCCTGATCAGTTCGTTGGTTAGTTCGTAATACTTATTGAGCTTGAATGTGTGATCCCTTGGGATGTTTGTTTCCCAAGGAACAGTAAGCTCCACAAGTATCACGCGCCTCAGATGTTTCGAATACAGGAATAAGTCCGGTCTGGATGACGAAACACCAACATCCCCAGGGATTTTGTAATGCTTTTCATACGTGTGCATCATAAGAATCCAATCAGGAGCCCCGCCTAATATTGAATAAGGCTTCGCTTTTGATTTTTTGGAGGAGCCTTCTTTAACGAATTCTATAGATCGTTCGGTGGTTGTTATACCCTTCCGCGCTCTTGCTACTGAAAGACTAACCGCTTCCCGTATGATTTCTAATACCTTGTCGTGGCGACGCGAGTATTGACCTTTATCTAGAAGTACCCTACACCCTACTAATAGGTGTTTCGCGGTTCCTATTGCCTCCCCACAGATGTTGCAAGACTTTTCGGTGGCTTTGCCCCATCTTACTAAATTACTTTGATCTGGGAGAGTCATTTGGAATGCATTAAGATAGAATTTTAATAATGCTGGGGACCAATCATAAATTAAGGTGCGCCACTTCAAAGCTAGTGGAATACAAAAATCTCCTATGGTCACCCATTCGTTTTGAATTTCTAGGCTCATCGCGTGGAGTCGGTAATTATCGTTTTCGTCTTGTCGAATAAAAGATTTTGTTATGTCTATGTCTTGAACTTTCCTACTTGATCCTAGCCCTACTTTATTTGTTTGAGCACCTATCATAAACTTTTTATGGAATTGAAGTCGTGACTCGAGCTCTGAGGCAACTTTGTCTTTTGGGAGAGAAGTTACAGTATCATCTTTAGATTTTCCGATGATATGTCTTTTGGTAACTCTTAGATGTTTGTAGAGCTCCGATGGTTTCTTTAATTTTAATCCAAAGTTGTTACGGTCTCTAAATAAGGTTGAAGAGTCCGCTGAGTGCGCTAACCCGAGCCATAACTTCAATGTCTTTATGACGCTTGCATCTAACTTTGACAAAAGGGTTTTATTTATATCATACACGAGGAAAGGCCAATTTAGACGTGATGTTAAATAATTATCGTAAATCCAAGCTTTTTTGACGTTACTTATTGGTTGGTTGTCTACCTTTTTGAGATCGTTTAAAAAGCTATCGACTATTACATCCAACGATGGAGTACGGCCTTGGTAATCGATTTTTTTACCTAAAAATTTAAACGGAGCTGCTTCCGTAACCGTACTAACGCACTGACCGCCTATTATAAGACCCGGATCGTAAGAGGTATATTTGGTGTTCCGTCTACCCAGACACAGACTAAAACATTTACTTGGTTTTGTCCTCAATCCGCCCGTCCACGTACAGAAATCTTCAACTACATTTAAAAGTACCTGACATTGTTTCGGATTACGTGTCAGTATCGCGAGATCATCTGCAAAAGCTAGTATGGATTCTGTGTATTTGTTGTTGAACTTAAACCGATAGCCCCACTTTTTTTCATTTCTAATTAATTTGTCTATTAAAATATTAATAACTATATTAAATATAATAGGAGAAATACAACAGCCCTGAAATAAACCAACGTTATAATTAAGTGGTTTTGAATGGTTTTCATTAAAAATTATTGAGAATTTTAATTTTGAATAATATGATGCAATAATGTCGCGAACTACCATAGGAAAGTTATACCATTTAAGCGCGAACATCATTAGTTCATGTCGTACCGACCCAAAGGCGTTTTCTAAGTCTATCCAACAAACCGTAATTTGTCTCTCGCTAGTTCTAGCATCTTTAAGGCTTTCCGATATTAACGTATTATGTTCCAGGCATCCAGAAATTCCGGGCAAAAACCCTTTCTGGTGATTAGGCCTGAAATATCTATTGTTAATCATGAATTGCGTCATTTTAGTTTGTAAAAAAGAGAAAAATATTTTGGAAATTGTATTTGTTAGGGCTATCGGTCTAGTATCCTTGGGATTATTGACATTGTCGTTTTTCGGAATGAGGACAAAAAGGGCTTTTCCGAACGATACCGGTATTTGCTTTCTTGACCAGATTTTACCGAATATATTTAAAAGATGTTTATGGAGCGACGGACATTTTTTGTAAACTATATAAGGGATACCATCCGGACCTGGTGCTGACTTAGATGGTTTCATTTTAATTATTTTATTGATTTCCTCCAAAGTTGGTGGGTTGGCTTGAAAATCTTCAGTAGGAGTCTCAGGTTTGTGTTCGTTTGGATCCCCATATAGTCTTTGGTTTTCTGGCACTTCGTATGTGCTTTTATAATGGTCGAAAATTTGCTCGTTGGTCAAGAGAAGCTTACCTTTTTGATCTTTGAAAATGTTTTTTGAGTATTTAAAAGGATTTTTATCAAAGTCTACTTCATGTTTTGCCCGATCAAAGCTATCACGATTTTTCGTTATTTGATTTGTTATACCTTGGATAAGTTTAAGAATTGATCGCAATGCCCTAGACAGTTGGTGACTAAGTTGATTATCGCCTAAGGCTTTGGCTATACGAAGTTTCTTTATAAGATCTCTTTTTTTCCTCCTCATTTTCAATTTAAAACCGTTTTCTTTATTTTTGTGAGCATAACGATTCGTAGGTGGATAGTGCTCATTAAAGTAGTCGTAAATAGTATTTTGGAAAGTCTCTACTTGCGCGTCGAGTACCTGATTTGAGCCCGGGTGCTCTAACAGGGCCGCTATATTTTGGTCATGTACTTTCCAGGTCGATTGTTTAGTATTTGGAATGCTAAGACGCGTCCGGATGGTCATGGACTCCTGGTAGTTTTCATTCAATGGCTCACCATGAGATATATGAGGGTAAACTCTATCCGCAGTGAAAACTGAAGATCTTACCGACGGTTGCCGCACTTCAGCACCATTGTGTGTTTTAAGATGTTTAATAAACCAGGCTCGTCTTTTGTAATTTTTCCCGCACGTAGGGCATTTCAGTTCCGTTATCGCGCCGTTTTCGCCGTAATTGTCAACCGGTGGACAGTTCTTCCGCCCCCCCTCTCGGACTGTCCTAGGGGTATTTTTCTTATTTGGACTTTTAGCGTTTATCGACGTTCCCGGGCTTGGCTTGCTAGGCCATCGCCCTCGGCTGTCTTTCCAGCAGTCTGCTGTCTTCCCAGCTGCCAGCTGTCTTTCCAGCGTCAACTGTCTTTCCAGCGTCATCCCGTCTCTCCGGGCTGTCAATTTAGATAAGACGAAGCTTCTTAGCAATCCATGGATTCACCGTGCGGGTGCCGGGCCCATCGCGTTGCAAGGAGAGGAGTGCAAGCAGTGCCTGGGACTTGCGACCCAGGAGTAGGTTTAAGGGGCCCCTTTATTTGAAGTACGTTCTAGAAATGAACCGATGCTTGTTCTAGAAAGGCCAAGATCTTTAAGTAGGCTATAGAGAGATTTTGCTGTTATACCTCTCGCTCCCACTTCTACCGCGTACAGACTAACTATAAATTTATTCCTGATCAGTTCGTTGGTTAGTTCGTAATACTTATTGAGCTTGAATGTGTGATCCCTTGGGATGTTTGTTTCCCAAGGAACAGTAAGCTCCACAAGTATCACGCGCCTCAGATGTTTCGAATACAGGAATAAGTCCGGTCTGGATGACGAAACACCAACATCCCCAGGGATTTTGTAATGCTTTTCATACGTGTGCATCATAAGAATCCAATCAGGAGCCGCGCCTAATATTGAATAAGGCTTCGCTTTTGATTTTTTGGAGGAGCCTTCTTTAACGAATTCTATAGATCGTTCGGTGGTTGTTATACCCTTCCGCGCTCTTGCTACTGAAAGACTAACCGCTTCCCGTATGATTTCTAATACCTTGTCGTGGCGACGCGAGTATTGACCTTTATCTAGAAGTACCCTACACCCTACTAATAGGTGTTTCGCGGTTCCTATTGCCTCCCCACAGATGTTGTAAGACTTTTCGGTGGCTTTGCCCCATCTTACTAAATTACTTTGATCTGGGAGAGTCATTTGGAATGCATTAAGATAGAATTTTAATAATGCTGGGGACCAATCATAAATTAAGGTGCGCCACTTCAAAGCTAGTGGAATACAAAAATCTCCTATGGTCACCCATTCGATTTGAATTTCTAGGCTCATCGCGTGGAGTCGGTAATTATCGTTTTCGTCTTGTCGAATAAAAGATTTTGTTATGTCTATGTCTTGAACTTTCCTACTTGATCCTAGCCCTACTTTATTTGTTTGAGCACCTATCATAAACTTTTTATGGAATTGAAGTCGTGACTCGAGCTCTGAGGCAACTTTGTCTTTTGGGAGAGAAGTTACAGTATCATCTTTAGATTTTCCGATGATATGTCTTTTGGTAACTCTTAGATGTTTGTAGAGCTCCGATGGTTTCTTTAATTTTAATCCAAAGTTGTTACGGTCTCTAAATAAGGTTGAAGAGTCCGCTGAGTGCGCTAACCCGAGCCATAACTTCAATGTCTTTATGACGCTTGCATCTAACTTTGACAAAAGGGTTTTATTTATATCATACACGAGGAAAGGCCAATTTAGACGTGATGTTAAATAATTATCGTAAATCCAAGCTTTTTTGACGTTACTTATTGGTTGGTTGTCTACCTTTTTGAGATCGTTTAAAAAGCTATCGACTATTACATCCAACGATGGAGTACGGCCTTGGTAATCGATTTTTTTACCTAAAAATTTAAACGGAGCTGCTTCCGTAACCGTACTAACGCACTGACCGCCTATTATAAGACCCGGATCGTAAGAGGTATATTTGGTGTTCCGTCTACCCAGACACAGACTAAAACATTTACTTGGTTTTGTCCTCAATCCGCCCGTCCACGTACAGAAATCCTCAACTACATTTAAAAGTACCTGACATTGTTTCGGATTAGGTGTCAGTATCGCGAGATCATCTGCAAAAGCTAGTATGGATTCTGTGTATTTGTTGTTGAACTTAAACCGATAGCCCCACTTTTTTTCATTTCTAATTAATTTGTCTATTAAAATATTAATAACTATATTAAATATAATAGGAGAAATACAACAGCCCTGAAATAAACCAACGTTATAATTAAGTGGTTTTGAATGGTTTTCATTAAAAATTATTGAGAATTTTAATTTTGAATAATATGATGCAATAATGTCGCGAACTACCATAGGAAAGTTATACCATTTAAGCGCGAACATCATTAGTTCATGTCGTACCGACCCAAAGGCGTTTTCTAAGTCTATCCAACAAACCGTAATTTGTCTCTCGCTAGTTCTAGCATCTTTAAGGCTTTCCGATATTAACGTATTATGTTCCAGGCATCCAGAAATTCCGGGCAAAAACCCTTTCTGGTGATTAGGCCTGAAATATCTATTGTTAATCATGAATTGCGTCATTTTAGTTTGTAAAAAAGAGAAAAATATTTTGGAAATTGTATTTGTTAGGGCTATCGGTCTAGTATCCTTGGGATTATTGACATTGTCGTTTTTCGGAATGAGGACAAAAAGGGCTTTTCCGAACGATACCGGTATTTGCTTTCTTGACCAGATTTTACCGAATATATTTAAAAGATGTTTATGGAGCGACGGACATTTTTTGTAAACTATATAAGGGATACCATCCGGACCTGGTGCTGACTTAGATGGTTTCATTTTAATTATTTTATTGATTTCCTCCAAAGTTGGTGGGTTGGCTTGAAAATCTTCAGTAGGAGTCTCAGGTTTGTGTTCGTTTGGATCCCCATATAGTCTTTGGTTTTCTGGCACTTCGTATGTGCTTTTATAATGGTCGAAAATTTGCTCGTTGGTCAAGAGAAGCTTACCTTTTTGATCTTTGAAAATGTTTTTTGAGTATTTAAAAGGATTTTTATCAAAGTCTACTTCATGTTTTGCCCGATCAAAGCTATCACGATTTTTCGTTATTTGATTTGTTATACCTTGGATAAGTTTAAGAATTGATCGCAATGCCCTAGACAGTTGGTGACTAAGTTGATTATCGCCTAAGGCTTTGGCTATACGAAGTTTCTTTATAAGATCTCTTTTTTTCCTCCTCATTTTCAATTTAAAACCGTTTTCTTTATTTTTGTGAGCATAACGATTCGTAGGTGGATAGTGCTCATTAAAGTAGTCGTAAATAGTATTTTGGAAAGTCTCTACTTGCGCGTCGAGTACCTGATTTGAGCCCGGGTGCTCTAACAGGGCCGCTATATTTTGGTCATGTACTTTCCAGGTCGATTGTTTAGTATTTGGAATGCTAAGACGCGTCCGGATGGTCATGGACTCCTGGTAGTTTTCATTCAATGGCTCACCATGAGATATATGAGGGTAAACTCTATCCGCAGTGAAAACTGAAGATCTTACCGACGGTTGCCGCACTTCAGCACCATTGTGTGTTTTAAGATGTTTAATAAACCAGGCTCGTCTTTTGTAATTTTTCCCGCACGTAGGGCATTTCAGTTCCGTTATCGCGCCGTTTTCGCCGTAATTGTCAACCGGTGGACAGTTCTTCCGCCCCCCCTCTCGGACTGTCCTAGGGGTATTTTTCTTATTTGGACTTTTAGCGTTTATCGACGTTCCCGGGCTTGGCTTGCTAGGCCATCGCCCTCGGCTGTCTTTCCAGCAGTCTGCTGTCTTCCCAGCTGCCAGCTGTCTTTCCAGCGTCAACTGTCTTTCCAGCGTCATCCCGTCTCTCCGGGCTGTCAATTTAGATAAGACGAAGCTTCTTAGCAATCCATGGATTCACCGTGCGGGTGCCGGGCCCATCGCGTTGCAAGGAGAGGAGTGCAAGCAGTGCCTGGGACTTGCGACCCAGGAGTAGGTTTAAGGGGCCCCTTTATTTGAAGTACGTTCTAGAAATGAACCGATGCTTGTTCTAGAAAGGCCAAGATCTTTAAGTAGGCTATAGAGAGATTTTGCTGTTATACCTCTCGCTCCCACTTCTACCGCGTACAGACTAACTATAAATTTATTCCTGATCAGTTCGTTGGTTAGTTCGTAATACTTATTGAGCTTGAATGTGTGATCCCTTGGGATGTTTGTTTCCCAAGGAACAGTAAGCTCCACAAGTATCACGCGCCTCAGATGTTTCGAATACAGGAATAAGTCCGGTCTGGATGACGAAACACCAACATCCCCAGGGATTTTGTAATGCTTTTCATACGTGTGCATCATAAGAATCCAATCAGGAGCCGCGCCTAATATTGAATAAGGCTTCGCTTTTGATTTTTTGGAGGAGCCTTCTTTAACGAATTCTATAGATCGTTCGGTGGTTGTTATACCCTTCCGCGCTCTTGCTACTGAAAGACTAACCGCTTCCCGTATGATTTCTAATACCTTGTCGTGGCGACGCGAGTATTGACCTTTATCTAGAAGTACCCTACACCCTACTAATAGGTGTTTCGCGGTTCCTATTGCCTCCCCACAGATGTTGTAAGACTTTTCGGTGGCTTTGCCCCATCTTACTAAATTACTTTGATCTGGGAGAGTCATTTGGAATGCATTAAGATAGAATTTTAATAATGCTGGGGACCAATCATAAATTAAGGTGCGCCACTTCAAAGCTAGTGGAATACAAAAATCTCCTATGGTCACCCATTCGATTTGAATTTCTAGGCTCATCGCGTGGAGTCGGTAATTATCGTTTTCGTCTTGTCGAATAAAAGATTTTGTTATGTCTATGTCTTGAACTTTCCTACTTGATCCTAGCCCTACTTTATTTGTTTGAGCACCTATCATAAACTTTTTATGGAATTGAAGTCGTGACTCG
This sequence comes from Napeogenes sylphis, assembly GCA_959347405.1. NCBI lineage: Eukaryota > Metazoa > Arthropoda > Insecta > Lepidoptera > Nymphalidae > Napeogenes > Napeogenes sylphis. The sequence goes on along the minus strand of OY365788.1, from coordinate 17,753,569 downwards.
AGCTCTGAGGCAACTTTGTCTTTTGGGAGAGAAGTTACAGTATCATCTTTAGATTTTCCGATGATATGTCTTTTGGTAACTCTTAGATGTTTGTAGAGCTCCGATGGTTTCTTTAATTTTAATCCAAAGTTGTTACGGTCTCTAAATAAGGTTGAAGAGTCCGCTGAGTGCGCTAACCCGAGCCATAACTTCAATGTCTTTATGACGCTTGCATCTAACTTTGACAAAAGGGTTTTATTTATATCATACACGAGGAAAGGCCAATTTAGACGTGATGTTAAATAATTATCGTAAATCCAAGCTTTTTTGACGTTACTTATTGGTTGGTTGTCTACCTTTTTGAGATCGTTTAAAAAGCTATCGACTATTACATCCAACGATGGAGTACGGCCTTGGTAATCGATTTTTTTACCTAAAAATTTAAACGGAGCTGCTTCCGTAACCGTACTAACGCACTGACCGCCTATTATAAGACCCGGATCGTAAGAGGTATATTTGGTGTTCCGTCTACCCAGACACAGACTAAAACATTTACTTGGTTTTGTCCTCAATCCGCCCGTCCACGTACAGAAATCCTCAACTACATTTAAAAGTACCTGACATTGTTTCGGATTAGGTGTCAGTATCGCGAGATCATCTGCAAAAGCTAGTATGGATTCTGTGTATTTGTTGTTGAACTTAAACCGATAGCCCCACTTTTTTTCATTTCTAATTAATTTGTCTATTAAAATATTAATAACTATATTAAATATAATAGGAGAAATACAACAGCCCTGAAATAAACCAACGTTATAATTAAGTGGTTTTGAATGGTTTTCATTAAAAATTATTGAGAATTTTAATTTTGAATAATATGATGCAATAATGTCGCGAACTACCATAGGAAAGTTATACCATTTAAGCGCGAACATCATTAGTTCATGTCGTACCGACCCAAAGGCGTTTTCTAAGTCTATCCAACAAACCGTAATTTGTCTCTCGCTAGTTCTAGCATCTTTAAGGCTTTCCGATATTAACGTATTATGTTCCAGGTATCCAGAAATTCCGGGCAAAGACCCTTTCTGGTGATTAGGCCTGAAATATCTATTGTTAATCATGAATTGCGTCATTTTAGTTTGTAAAAAAGAGAAAAATATTTTGGAAATTGTATTTGTTAGGGCTATCGGTCTAGTATCCTTGGGATTATTGACATTGTCGTTTTTCGGAATGAGGACAAAAAGGGCTTTTCCGAACGATACCGGTATTTGCTTTCTTGACCAGATTTTACCGAATATATTTAAAAGATGTTTATGGAGCGACGGACATTTTTTGTAAACTATATAAGGGATACCATCCGGACCTGGTGCTGACTTAGATGGTTTCATTTTAATTATTTTATTGATTTCCTCCAAAGTTGGTGGGTTGGCTTGAAAATCTTCAGTAGGAGTCTCAGGTTTGTGTTCGTTTGGATCCCCATATAGTCTTTGGTTTTCTGGCACTTCGTATGTGCTTTTATAATGGTCGAAAATTTGCTCGTTGGTCAAGAGAAGCTTACCTTTTTGATCTTTGAAAATGTTTTTTGAGTATTTAAAAGGATTTTTATCAAAGTCTACTTCATGTTTTGCCCGATCAAAGCTATCACGATTTTTCGTTATTTGATTTGTTATACCTTGGATAAGTTTAAGAATTGATCGCAATGCCCTAGACAGTTGGTGACTAAGTTGATTATCGCCTAAGGCTTTGGCTATACGAAGTTTCTTTATAAGATCTCTTTTTTTCCTCCTCATTTTCAATTTAAAACCGTTTTCTTTATTTTTGTGAGCATAACGATTCGTAGGTGGATAGTGCTCATTAAAGTAGTCGTAAATAGTATTTTGGAAAGTCTCTACTTGCGCGTCGAGTACCTGATTTGAGCCCGGGTGCTCTAACAGGGCCGCTATATTTTGGTCATGTACTTTCCAGGTCGATTGTTTAGTATTTGGAATGCTAAGACGCGTCCGGATGGTCATGGACTCCTGGTAGTTTTCATTCAATGGCTCACCATGAGATATATGAGGGTAAACTCTATCCGCAGTGAAAACTGAAGATCTTACCGACGGTTGCCGCACTTCAGCACCATTGTGTGTTTTAAGATGTTTAATAAACCAGGCTCGTCTTTTGTAATTTTTCCCGCACGTAGGGCATTTCAGTTCCGTTATCGCGCCGTTTTTGCCGTAATTGTCAACCGGTGGACAGTTCTTCCGCCCCCCCTCTCGGACTGTCCTAGGGGTATTTTTCTTATTTGGACTTTTAGCGTTTATCGACGTTCCCGGGCTTGGCTTGCTAGGCCATCGCCCTCGGCTGTCTTTCCAGCAGTCTGCTGTCTTCCCAGCTGCCAGCTGTCTTTCCAGCGTCAACTGTCTTTCCAGCGTCATCCCGTCTCTCCGGGCTGTCAATTTAGATAAGACGAAGCTTCTTAGCAATCCATGGATTCACCGTGCGGGTGCCGGGCCCATCGCGTTGCAAGGAGAGGAGTGCAAGCAGTGCCTGGGACTTGCGACCCAGGAGTAGGTTTAAGGGGCCCCTTTATTTGAAGTACGTTCTAGAAATGAACCGATGCTTGTTCTAGAAAGGCCAAGATCTTTAAGTAGGCTATAGAGAGATTTTGCTTTATACCTCTCGCTCCCACTTCTACCGCGTACAGACTAACTATAAATTTATTCCTGATCAGTTCGTTGGTTAGTTCGTAATACTTATTGAGCTTGAATGTGTGATCCCTTGGGATGTTTGTTTCCCAAGGAACAGTAAGCTCCACAAGTATCACGCGCCTCAGATGTTTCGAATACAGGAATAAGTCCGGTCTGGATGACGAAACACCAACATCCCCAGGGATTTTGTAATGCTTTTCATACGTGTCCATCATGAGAATCCAATCAGGAGCCGCGCCTAATATTGAATAAGGCTTCGCTTTTGATTTTTTGGAGGAGCCTTCTTTAACGAATTCTATAGATCGTTCGGTGGTTGTTATACCCTTCCGCGCTCTTGCTACTGAAAGACTAACCGCTTCCCGTATGATTTCTAATACCTTGTCGTGGCGACGCGAGTATTGACCTTTATCTAGAAGTACCCTACACCCTACTAATAGGTGTTTCGCGGTTCCTATTGCCTCCCCACAGATGTTGCAAGACTTTTCGGTGGCTTTGCCCCATCTTACTAAATTACTTTGATCTGGGAGAGTCATTTGGAATGCATTAAGATAGAATTTTAATAATGCTGGGGACCAATCATAAATTAAGGTGCGCCACTTCAAAGCTAGTGGAATACAAAAATCTCCTATGGTCACCCATTCGATTTGAATTTCTAGGCTCATCGCGTGGAGTCGGTAATTATCGTTTTCGTCTTGTCGAATAAAAGATTTTGTTATGTCTATGTCTTGAACTTTCCTACTTGATCCTAGCCCTACTTTATTTGTTTGAGCACCTATCATAAACTTTTTATGGAATTGAAGTCGTGACTCGAGCTCTGAGGCAACTTTGTCTTTTGGGAGAGAAGTTACAGTATCATCTTTAGATTTTCCGATGATATGTCTTTTGGTAACTCTTAGATGTTTGTAGAGCTCCGATGGTTTCTTTAATTTTAATCCAAAGTTGTTACGGTCTCTAAATAAGGTTGAAGAGTCCGCTGAGTGCGCTAACCCGAGCCATAACTTCAATGTCTTTATGACGCTTGCATCTAACTTTGACAAAAGGGTTTTATTTATATCATACACGAGGAAAGGCCAATTTAGACGTGATGTTAAATAATTATCGTAAATCCAAGCTTTTTTGACGTTACTTATTGGTTGGTTGTCTACCTTTTTGAGATCGTTTAAAAAGCTATCGACTATTACATCCAACGATGGAGTACGGCCTTGGTAATCGATTTTTTTACCTAAAAATTTAAACGGAGCTGCTTCCGTAACCGTACTAACGCACTGACCGCCTATTATAAGACCCGGATCGTAAGAGGTATATTTGGTGTTCCGTCTACCCAGACACAGACTAAAACATTTACTTGGTTTTGTCCTCAATCCGCCCGTCCACGTACAGAAATCTTCAACTACATTTAAAAGTACCTGACATTGTTTCGGATTACGTGTCAGTATCGCGAGATCATCTGCAAAAGCTAGTATGGATTCTGTGTATTTGTTGTTGAACTTAAACCGATAGCCCCACTTTTTTTCATTTCTAATTAATTTGTCTATTAAAATATTAATAACTATATTAAATATAATAGGAGAAATACAACAGCCCTGAAATAAACCAACGTTATAATTAAGTGGTTTTGAATGGTTTTCATTAAAAATTATTGAGAATTTTAATTTTGAATAATATGATGCAATAATGTCGCGAACTACCATAGGAAAGTTATACCATTTAAGCGCGAACATCATTAGTTCATGTCGTACCGACCCAAAGGCGTTTTCTAAGTCTATCCAACAAACCGTAATTTGTCTCTCGCTAGTTCTAGCATCTTTAAGGCTTTCCGATATTAACGTATTATGTTCCAGGCATCCAGAAATTCCGGGCAAAAACCCTTTCTGGTGATTAGGCCTGAAATATCTATTGTTAATCATGAATTGCGTCATTTTAGTTTGTAAAAAAGAGAAAAATATTTTGGAAATTGTATTTGTTAGGGCTATCGGTCTAGTATCCTTGGGATTATTGACATTGTCGTTTTTCGGAATGAGGACAAAAAGGGCTTTTCCGAACGATACCGGTATTTGCTTTCTTGACCAGATTTTACCGAATATATTTAAAAGATGTTTATGGAGCGACGGACATTTTTTGTAAACTATATAAGGGATACCATCCGGACCTGGTGCTGACTTAGATGGTTTCATTTTAATTATTTTATTGATTTCCTCCAAAGTTGGTGGGTTGGCTTGAAAATCTTCAGTAGGAGTCTCAGGTTTGTGTTCGTTTGGATCCCCATATAGTCTTTGGTTTTCTGGCACTTCGTATGTGCTTTTATAATGGTCGAAAATTTGCTCGTTGGTCAAGAGAAGCTTACCTTTTTGATCTTTGAAAATGTTTTTTGAGTATTTAAAAGGATTTTTATCAAAGTCTACTTCATGTTTTGCCCGATCAAAGCTATCACGATTTTTCGTTATTTGATTTGTTATACCTTGGATAAGTTTAAAAATTGATCGCAATGCCCTAGACAGTTGGTGACTAAGTTGATTATCGCCTAAGGCTTTGGCTATACGAAGTTTCTTTATAAGATCTCTTTTTTTCCTCCTCATTTTCAATTTAAAACCGTTTTCTTTATTTTTGTGAGCATAACGATTCGTAGGTGGATAGTGCTCATTAAAGTAGTCGTAAATAGTATTTTGGAAAGTCTCTACTTGCGCGTCGAGTACCTGATTTGAGCCCGGGTGCTCTAACAGGGCCGCTATATTTTGGTCATGTACTTTCCAGGTCGATTGTTTAGTATTTGGAATGCTAAGACGCGTCCGGATGGTCATGGACTCCTGGTAGTTTTCATTCAATGGCTCACCATGAGATATATGAGGGTAAACTCTATCCGCAGTGAAAACTGAAGATCTTACCGACGGTTGCCGCACTTCAGCACCATTGTGTGTTTTAAGATGTTTAATAAACCAGGCTCGTCTTTTGTAATTTTTCCCGCACGTAGGGCATTTCAGTTCCGTTATCGCGCCGTTTTCGCCGTAATTGTCAACCGGTGGACAGTTCTTCCGCCCCCCCTCTCGGACTGTCCTAGGGGTATTTTTCTTATTTGGACTTTTAGCGTTTATCGACGTTCCCGGGCTTGGCTTGCTAGGCCATCGCCCTCGGCTGTCTTTCCAGCAGTCTGCTGTCTTCCCAGCTGCCAGCTGTCTTTCCAGCGTCAACTGTCTTTCCAGCGTCATCCCGTCTCTCCGGGCTGTCAATTTAGATAAGACGAAGCTTCTTAGCAATCCATGGATTCACCGTGCGGGTGCCGGGCCCATCGCGTTGCAAGGATAGGAGTGCAAGCAGTGCCTGGGACTTGCGACCCAGGAGTAGGTTTAAGGGGCCCCTTTATTTGAAGTACGTTCTAGAAATGAACCGATGCTTGTTCTAGAAAGGCCAAGATCTTTAAGTAGGCTATAGAGAGATTTTGCTGTTATACCTCTCGCTCCCACTTCTACCGCGTACAGACTAACTATAAATTTATTCCTGATCAGTTCGTTGGTTAGTTCGTAATACTTATTGAGCTTGAATGTGTGATCCCTTGGGATGTTTGTTTCCCAAGGAACAGTAAGCTCCACAAGTATCACGCGCCTCAGATGTTTCGAATACAGGAATAAGTCCGGTCTGGATGACGAAACACCAACATCCCCAGGGATTTTGTAATGCTTTTCATACGTGTGCATCATAAGAATCCAATCAGGAGCCCCGCCTAATATTGAATAAGGCTTCGCTTTTGATTTTTTGGAGGAGCCTTCTTTAACGAATTCTATAGATCGTTCGGTGGTTGTTATACCCTTCCGCGCTCTTGCTACTGAAAGACTAACCGCTTCCCGTATGATTTCTAATACCTTGTCGTGGCGACGCGAGTATTGACCTTTATCTAGAAGTACCCTACACCCTACTAATAGGTGTTTCGCGGTTCCTATTGCCTCCCCACAGATGTTGCAAGACTTTTCGGTGGCTTTGCCCCATCTTACTAAATTACTTTGATCTGGGAGAGTCATTTGGAATGCATTAAGATAGAATTTTAATAATGCTGGGGACCAATCATAAATTAAGGTGCGCCACTTCAAAGCTAGTGGAATACAAAAATCTCCTATGGTCACCCATTCGTTTTGAATTTCTAGGCTCATCGCGTGGAGTCGGTAATTATCGTTTTCGTCTTGTCGAATAAAAGATTTTGTTATGTCTATGTCTTGAACTTTCCTACTTGATCCTAGCCCTACTTTATTTGTTTGAGCACCTATCATAAACTTTTTATGGAATTGAAGTCGTGACTCGAGCTCTGAGGCAACTTTGTCTTTTGGGAGAGAAGTTACAGTATCATCTTTAGATTTTCCGATGATATGTCTTTTGGTAACTCTTAGATGTTTGTAGAGCTCCGATGGTTTCTTTAATTTTAATCCAAAGTTGTTACGGTCTCTAAATAAGGTTGAAGAGTCCGCTGAGTGCGCTAACCCGAGCCATAACTTCAATGTCTTTATGACGCTTGCATCTAACTTTGACAAAAGGGTTTTATTTATATCATACACGAGGAAAGGCCAATTTAGACGTGATGTTAAATAATTATCGTAAATCCAAGCTTTTTTGACGTTACTTATTGGTTGGTTGTCTACCTTTTTGAGATCGTTTAAAAAGCTATCGACTATTACATCCAACGATGGAGTACGGCCTTGGTAATCGATTTTTTTACCTAAAAATTTAAACGGAGCTGCTTCCGTAACCGTACTAACGCACTGACCGCCTATTATAAGACCCGGATCGTAAGAGGTATATTTGGTGTTCCGTCTACCCAGACACAGACTAAAACATTTACTTGGTTTTAAAATTTAAACTAATTTATAAGACTGCGCGTAATGAGCGTGTAACTATTTCATTTTACTACAAAATAAATAATGAAGATACATTTGTCTTTTATTATTAAAGTGAAGAAACATTTGAAAAATAAAAATTAAAAAGAAACCAAAAAATTAAACTACAAAAACACAGGACCGGCTTACCTCTCATGTAGTATGACAAAATACTACATGAGAGGTATACGTACGTATGAGTTTACGGGATCAAAGAGAAAACCATTTATATTACAATCTGAATTTCAAAACTAACTTCTCTTGCACACACAAAAAAGGGCATTGTAGTTTATAACATAAGAGAAATTCTGTGTACTCTTTGTAAATATCTTTTGAGTTACACAGGGAAACATTTGTAAAGCTTTTCAATTTTCCTACTATTATCACAACTAAACAATGTTTTATGCAAATGATGAGACAACTTCTCATTAATGTTAAAGTATTGTTCATCTACATTTTCAGAACAAACGTTTGTTTATAAGAACAAAAATATTATACTTCACTTATTCTAATGCATTATGTATAACATACATATAAGTATAGGAGTAGAGATCTTTTTGTAGCTTTAGTCGAGTATTTTACACAAAAAATGAACAAGATCATATTTTATTTAATTAGAACTTAGCTTAGGACTAAAGCTACATTTACAAAGAGTCAGTAAATCTTATAAATATAATAATAATGTTTATTAATAACAAATCACAAAATTGTCTTTCGATTGAACTTTAATGTGACTATACAAGCAAACAGTTGGTTAGTTTAATTAATAGTAAGTAGTAGTATGTAGTAAATATATAAACATTTGTAGTATAAAACTTTATGAGAAAATCAATTAAATAAATATACATTTACCCGACTATAATCTATTTACGCCGCGAGTCCGCCATGCTTCGTGCTCAAGAATAGGAACACCGAATGGGTTCGAAACTAGTCGGGTAAATTCCGATTAAATTACATAATCACGTGATTTAGCCGGGAAAATATATTGTTAGAGGATTAATTTGAATTAAAAATATGAATAGTATAAAATGGGAAGCAAAGTCGGGGCGCCATCATATTCGATCGAGAGTTCGTGCGGAGCGGAAGCTATTTTGTATCTACCCTCTTAATATCGTTATTGATAATTAGTTTGTTAATTATTGGTGTTATTTTCTAAAGTGAATATTTAATTATTGTTTGAATTGAAGTTAGGCTATTGTGAAATATATTTTTTTAAAAAACTAAATTCGTTTCTGATTTCTAATATCAGAAGTGGGATAGTATACCGTGTCCACCCGTTTAATTTTCTTAAGTTTATTCATTTATTACATTTAGTTTGAAAGCGTTTGCAGAGTACATAATTTTCTTATTATTCACTTTTTAATTCGTTTTCTTTATTCTGTGTTTTAAATTTCAATTGTGTTGTAATTGTGTTGTGATTGTGTTGTGCATATTTGATATTACGTAAATACGAAATGCCTCGCCGATCACGATCACGTGAGGCACATTGTTATGGCTCCCGTGAGCGGCGCTCCCGTAGGTATTCAGCAAACCAAAGGTCTCGTAGTTCATCAAGAGGGTATACTCCACCTAAGTATAATACGCATAGTGGTAATTATAATCAAGTTTCACGTGATGGTAGTCGTAATCGTAGTTACAGCCGTGATCGAGGCTACAGTCCTGATCGTAACCGCTGTCGCGATGATCGTCGGCATCGAGATAGCCGGAGCCGCAGCCGTGACCGTGAGTATGGTGGTCGTGGATCATGACAAACAATTATTTCCCGCCTTAGTGCTTTGGAATCACGTGCTCATGTTACAACCACGCCTGACCAGCCGCCTGTGGGATCGCCTTTGGACTGCGGGACTGAACGGATAGTTGAAGCTATCCAGTCACTCAAATCAGTAAGTACTCATAGTTACTACGTATCCAACTTTGATCCGGCTGTCAATGACATAGACTTGTGGTTTGATGAAGTAGATAGGGCTAAAGTTGCAAATCGCTGGGACGATCGCGAGTGTCTGGCTCGAGTGGGGAGTTGTTTGAGGGGCGACGCGAAGACTTGGTTGGATGAGTGGGTCAGTACTGATCGTTCTTGGACTAACTTTAAAAAAGATTTTAAATGCTTATGTGTCAAGAAGGTAGATAAGGCTAACATTTTATACGAAGCTATGTCCACTAATTCAAATAATTACAGTACATACGCGGAATATGCGCGCAGGTCGCTATTACGCTTGCAAATAGTAACTGGGCTTAGTGATGAACTTATTGTAGCTATTGTACTGCGTGGAATTACGGAACCGCATGTAAAGGCAGCGGCGACTAACGCGAACTTGTATCCCACCGAGTTAGTAAATTACCTTTCAACTTTTACGAAACCGGCAGGTACAGATTTTCGACTAATGCGGCGTCCACCTCTTCAGCACATTAGCAGAATAGATAGAGGTAATAAACGATCTACTCATATTTCAGGTCCCAAATTCAAGTGCTTTTTGTGTGGTGAACAGGGACATAAGCAGAACAATTGTTCTAAAAGATCTAGGGTTGCAGACTCTGCAGTAACAGCAGCAAAGGTGACTAATCCCGGAGAAGGTAAGGTCTTTAGAAAGACAGACAACGATGTTCCTTGTGCCTATTGTAAGAAACCAGGGCATCACATCCGGGATTGTTTTGCAAAACAACGTTCTGAATTAAATAAAAATAAAGTAAACTTTTGTACGGGAATACAGGCCCAAAATCGTAATGACGTTGTAGTAGGGGTTATAGATGGTATACCGGTTGATATTTTAATAGATAGTGGTGCCATAGATGTCTCTCTTATTTCCTCAGCATAGGTGAACCACCTCTCTTATCCGAGGAAATCCATCAACCGACAGATAAAAGGGGTAGGTGACTCAATCACTAATGTTAATTCTTTTGTTTCTGTTGTTGTTGAATTAGAGGAAATAACCCTAGATGTGGACTTTTTAGTGCCTAGCGAAAGTATGAATGCACCTGCCATAATTGGCACGGATGTATTAAATCGCGACGGTGTAACTTATGTCCGAACGAAAGACTCGCAACGTATATTACGTGAGCCTAAGTGTTTAGCTGTGTCAGCCATCAATACAGATGGGCAGCTGCGTTTGGCTAACACTTCTCTTACAGACTCCGATTTGATCGAGCTCAACAAGATCCTGGATCGGTTCTCTGATTACATGATATCAGGGACTGCCACCTCCACAGTTACTACAGGTACTATGCACATACAGCTGACAAACGAGACTCCCGTCTACTATAGACCATATAAGATGTCCCACGACGAGAAGATTAAGGTACGTAACATTATTCAAGATCTCCTTTCTAAGGGTATTATACGCGAATCGGAGTCGCCCTATTCCAGCCCTGTCTTATTAGTTAAGAAGAAGGACGGCTCCGATCGCATGTGTGTCGATTTTCGAGCTCTTAACAGAATCACGGTGAAGGACCGCTACCCGTTACCCTTAATCGATGACCATATCGATCTGTTATATCCATGTTATGTATGCTATATGACTAGCATCAGTGCAGCATCAGCACTATCAGATTCAGGGAGAATGACAAGTCTGGATCAACCAGTTAGTTAGTTACAAACCTCGGTACGAGTCGGTCATAATTTTAATTCATTTTCTATATCCATTCTATATCATTTTATAATTCAATTTCCTATTTTAAAAAGTGTATTTTGTGTTAATACTTTATAATTGAAGTAATTATATTTTAGCAGTAAATAAAGTTTTTTTTAAAAACCTTTCACGGAACTCTCGTATAACATTTTGGTGGCAGCGGTGGGATACGAAAATCCCTTGTAATACCCGAATACGTCTTCGAAAAGTGGTGTGAAATAACTTTTAAATCGTGAACAATATATCATATTATAAATAATTGAAGATCTTACTCAGTGAATTACAAAAAGTGAATAATACAAAATACTCTACTTCATTCAAGTGAAAACCATCATATTCTACATCTACTAAGCCCCAGCGAAGAAATAACGAGTGAATTCCGCAATCAAGTATCGCAAGACTATCATGTTTTTCTCTACAATTGTTCTGTTCGTGTATCATCTGTAAGTGACTTTTATAACATTTCATTGAACTCAGAGTCTCGTCATAAACTATTTTATTCACATTTAAATCTGTATACAACTAGTCTCTAAAGCGCAAATTGTTTATTTAATAACGTCATAACAACGATAAGCATATTTTAAACATTTAGACTAAGTTGCACGGTATAGAGAAGGCTTCTTTTAATCGTTTTATTATTCTCAAATTTTATACTCTGTTTATTAAATATTAATAATGTCGACGAAATACGAATCCAAAGAGGAAACTCCCTGTATCTCTAGAACTGCATCCTTGCGTCACGAATCGGAAGAAAAAATTGATTTAGGTGTTTTATTAAAATTTGTAAAATCTTTTGATGGGACAAGAGAAAAATTAAATCCGTCTATTTTCAAATTGCTTAAATGCTTATAATTTAGCATCAAAAAATCAAAAACCAATATTGTTTAAATACATTTTAAGTCAATTAGAGGGTCGCGCCGAATCCATATGTAGTATCAAAGAATTCGAAACTTTCGAACAATTCATAGATTTTATTAAACGACAATTCGGAGAAAGAAAACATTACGCTCATCTTTTATCAGAATTACAAGAATGCAAACAAAATTCAATAGAATCAGTAAACCAATTTTCATTACGCATTGAAACGTGTCTAGCTAAACTCCTCACTGAAATCAATATTTCCATACCCACGAAAAGGAAAACAGAACTCACAGGCCGCATAGCAGCCATGGAAGATCTCGCTCTCCATACATTCTTAATAGGCCTACAACCTCGACTCTCACAGATCGTTAGATGCCGTGATCCCGACTCACTCAATTCTGCTGTTAGTTTCGCAGTAGCAGAAGAAAAAATTCTCTCAAGCATTAATAAAAGATCAATTCCAGTAACACCAAGCAACGTTGAGAGACCTAAATTTCCATCTCGCCGAGAGTTCCAATCAAGACAAAATCACTTCACTAACCCACAACATAATCGCACAGATTATAATAAAAGTTCAAATGAACTGTCTTGCCGTTATTGCAAAAACATGGGACATAGTATAGAAAATTGTCGCAAACGTCAATATAATAATAGCAGAAATCAATATGTTAATTCCAATTCCCAGAATTACCGAAATAACACCGAAAACGGTGGCACTCAGAGTACATCACGCAGAGTTTTCGTCGTAAATCCATCAGATTCAATCGGAGTCGATGAAACTGATAATTTAAACGAGTAAAATTTCCCGGTAGGTATCGCGCGGGAAATTATCAAAAAAAAGTCAAAGTCGGTACTATATCCACTGCATCTGCTAATTCCACTGAATCCACTGTATCTGCTAGCCCCGCTGTATCCACTGTATCTGCTAGCCCCACTGTATCCACTGTATCTGCTAGTTCCACTGTATCCACTGTATCCACTGTATCTGCTAGCTCCACTGTATCTGCTAGCCCCACTGTATCCACTGTATCTGCTAGTTCCACTGTATCCACTGTATCCACTGTATCCACTGTATCTGCTAGCTCCACTGTATCTGCTAGCCCCACTGTATCCACTGTATCTGCTAGTTCCACTGTATCCACTGTATCCACTGTATCTGCTAGCTCCACTGTATCCACTGTATTTACATCCACTGTATCTTCTAATTCCGCTATATCCGCTGTATCTTCTACATCCACTGTACCTTCTGGTTCTACCATACCAACTGTATCTGCTAAGTCATTTAGACCGTTTAATTCTCCTAATTATGCTATCAGCACTAAATCTAATTTATCCACTGAATCCTGCAATATAAATTCTTCTCCATTAATTATTCCTCAAAAACAGAATAATCTCAAGGTTTACGAAATTAATACAAATTCAGAAAATCGATATTTACCTCATATTAGTATTCAAACTTCAGTATCTAAACAACCTCTTTCTTTCTTAGTAGACACAGGTTCTTCTGTTAGCCTAATAAAATTACATTCAATGTTTGACATTCCAAAATTCAGTAAAGATATAATATCGTTAAAAGGTATTGATCCCGGTAATAAAAGTACTAATACATTAGGTAGTTTTAAACTAAACCTTTATTTTAAAAAAGATAAAACCGTTTCCCACGAATTCCATGTTGTAGAAAATATCAACCTTAATCATGACGGTATAATTGGTAACGATTTTTTAAAATTTTTAGGTTGTCAAGTAGATTACTCCAAAGGCATTTTACAAATACAAAATAATCAAATTAATCTCAACTTTTCTGAACCAATTTATACTATTCCTCGTAGATCTGAAAAAGTCATAGAATGTACAGTAACTAACCCAAAAATTTTGGAAGGCACTATTATCGATCAACACATCTCTGAATCCATACTCGTCGCAAACTCCATCGTAAGAGTTAAGGAAAATAAAAGAATAAATATTACTGTTGTAAATATCTCTGAAGAACCAGTATTAATACAATCTAATCTCAATCTTACACTAGAACCACTCCAAACTTTACCTACTCCATATTCTTCTACATGTTCTACTTCATTGCCTCTATTCCATGTCTCATCCAGAACTAACGAAGTCATTAACCAGCTAAGAATTTCTCATCTTAATTCAGAAGAAAGACGAGCTCTTCTACGCATATGTTCCAATTACTCTGACATATTCCATCTACCAAATGATCAACTGACCTTCACGACTGCGACAGAACATAAGATCAGGACAAATTCAGATATACCCATCCAGACTAAATCCTATAGATTCCCAGAATGTCACAAACAAGAAGTTGAAAAACAAATTAACAACATGCTAGAACAAAACATTATCATTCCTTCAAATTCACCATGGTCCTCACCCATATGGGTTGTGCCCAAAAAGAGAGATGCCTCAGGGCAGCAAAAATGGCGAGTCGTGATAGACTACCGCAAACTCAACGACATCACTATAGGAGAAACATATCCAATTCCTCAAATCACTGAAATCTTAGATCAGCTCGGAAAGAGCCAATACTTTACCACGTTAGACCTGGCTTCCGGTTTCCACCAAATACCAATTTCAAAAGAGGACGCCCCAAAAACCGCTTTTTCTATTCCTAAGGGTCATTACCAATTCACAAAAATGCCATTTGGGCTGAAAAATGCACCATCAACATTCCAAAAACTGATGAATACCTGCCTCTCTGGTCTCCAAGGATCCAGATGTTTTGTTTACTTGGATGACATCGTCGTTTATTCTCCTGATTTACCTAGTCACATTCTTAATTTAACCACTGTTTTCGAGAGATTAAGGGGGTACAATCTAAAACTTCAGCCTGATAAATGCGAATTTTTACGCAAAGAAGTCGCTTATTTGGGGCATATTATAAACAACGATGGTGTAAAACCAAATCCTGACAAAATCCGAATAATTACTGAATTTCCCATACCTAAAAACCCAAAAGACATCAAATCCTTTCTTGGACTCGTTTCTTATTACAGAAGATTCATCCCTGATTTCTCTAAAGCTGCAAAACCTTTAACTTCTCTATTAAAAAAGGATGTACCTTTCTCTTGGAGAAATGAACAGCAACTCGCTTTTGAAATCCTTCAAAAGAAACTTACTACTTCTCCTATTCTTGCCTATCCTGATTTTTCCCAACCTTTTATTCTCACGTGTGACGCCTCCAATTTCGCTGTTTCAGCAATACTATCTCAAGGTCAAGTAGGA
The DNA here is from genome assembly GCA_959347405.1 of Napeogenes sylphis. NCBI lineage: Eukaryota > Metazoa > Arthropoda > Insecta > Lepidoptera > Nymphalidae > Napeogenes > Napeogenes sylphis. Next base: position 17,738,326 of record OY365788.1, on the reverse strand, counting down.
AAAGACCGCCCTATCGCCTACGCTTCACGCACACTTAACAAAGCCGAATTAAACTATAGCGTCACCGAAAAAGAATGCTTAGCCATCGTGTTTGGAACAAAAGCCTTTCGTCCTTACCTTTATGGAAATCGATTCACGATAATTACCGATCACAAACCTCTGCAATGGCTTTTCAGTTGTAAAGATCCAGGTTCCAGATTAGTGCGTTGGCGTTTAAAATTAGAAGAATTCGAATATAACATAGTCCATAAAAAGGGAAAAATCAATACGAATGCTGATACTCTTTCTCGTTACCCCGTAAACCCAGTAGAAACATCTCCAGCAGCCTTACCTCCAGAATTATTAGATGACATTGAAAATCTTATGGAAGATCCACTTTTAGAAACTCCAACACTATTACCTTCTCCTCCTAATACTTGTAATCCAGAAATTTTACCAAACCCATTTCCAACACAAGTTCCATCAACAAATCCAGACATACTCCCTAATCAAAGCCCTGACCTTATTGACTTAGGACCACTTGACCTCAGCCCTGCAAACTCTGAAACAAATGTCGACTTCGAGAGTCTTAATGTCCCTTCACCTTTAGAAGAAAATGCGAATTCAAATACTAATTTAAATAATGGAGATTACTCAACGTTCTTAAAATCTCTAAATAATAAATCACAAGACTTTAACACTATTCTTAAAGAATACAATGAAAATTTACTTAAATCCTCGTGTAAAATCATACTAATTCCCGCTTCAATTGACTTAGATGAGTCAAATCCTTATGTTTCTGAAATTTTATCAAATATCGAAAACGCGGAAAATATATTAAATTCCGAAAAAGAATTACACCGATTTAAAAAAATTGACTATTTGGATAAAACTGTTTATTTTATTTTTACTAAGGTCCATCATTTTGATGAAATGCCATATCCTGATGTATTTAAAACTTTGATATCTATTAGAGATGAAATACTTAATACTCAAGTAAAAGATATTGCCATATCTGATTTTAAAAATCCATTTGAAAAACATTCTTATACTAGAATTTACAACATGCTCATATATATTTTCCATAATACGAAAATTACTATTCACGTACATTTAAACAAAATAATATATCCAACCTTAAGTGAAATACCCAAAATTCTTCGTGAAAACCATGATATTCCCATAGCAGGTCATTTAGGTGCTAATAGAATGCTTAACAGAATCCAAGAACAGTTTTATTGGAAAGGAATGAGAAGTGATATTGAGAACTACGTAAAGAAATGTAAATTGTGTCAGGAAAACAAAGCCTTAAGGAAAATAAATAAAGCCCCTATGGAGATAACTACTACTTCCACTGCTCCATTCCAAAGAATTGCATTAGACATCGTCGGCCCACTTCCTGAATCCGGTTCTGGAAAATTAAAGTATATCCTGACCCTACAGGACGATTTGACCAAATACTCTGTTGCTTATCCAATACGCAGTACTACCGCCGAAGAAACCAGCGATTGTCTTATCCATTTCATTTCACTCTTCGGTATCCCTAAAACTATACTAACAGATCAAGGCACAAATTTTACTTCTGATCTTTTCAAAAACACCTGTAATTTCCTAAAAATTAAACAACTCTGGTCTTCACCTTATCATCCCCAAACTCAAGGCGCCCTAGAGCGTAGCCATTCCACGTTAAAGGAATATTTAAAATCTTTTATTAATGAAGATCAAGATAATTGGCCAACTTATGTTTATACATCTATTCTAACTTACAATACAACTATGCATACAACTACTAAGTTCACACCTTACGAACTAATTTTCGGTCATAAACCATTTATCCCAAACTCTATTTACGAAAATAATTCTGCTACGACATACACAGATTATATCAAGAAACTTCAACATAAACTATCATATTCTAGAGAAAAAGCACTAGAAAATATTACCAGATCTAAAGAATCTTCTAAATCTTATTATGACTCTCACGTTAAAAAACCTCCGAAATATAAAGCCGGAGATTACGTTTATTTAAAAAACCATCTTCGACTTCGAAAAGCATTGTCGCCCATCTGGAAAGGTCCATATAAAATAATTAAAGTACATAATAATCACACGGCTACATTACTCATAAATAGAAGGCACATAACTCATCATTTTGATCAATTCAAACTTGCTACATCCACATAAGTTTCTTTTATGTTACCTATGTTATTTACTTTCTAATAAAAATAAGTTAAGTAGTTTAGAATTTATTATCTATTCACTGTATTAATTTTATTTCAGCGTGTCGATTAGCGCACAGCCGGATCTTGTCCAACCAATCACCTCTAGTTCCGGCATTTACTTCGACAGTGTCGGTAAAATTAGAATAATCAAAGGACGATTAAATGTTTTAAGTCTCGTAGACATATCTTATATCGATTCACATCTTATTAATCTTAATGAAACAATAGAAAGATTGAGACAAATATGTAAACAAACAGAGAACTACCAGTGTACATATAATTTATCTCCCTTTTCTGTTCGATTTCACGACATCTTACGGGAATATGAATCCATTTCCCATTTAATTTCAAAACGTAGTAAACGCTCTGCATGGTTTGCTGGAGTAGGCACCGTATTCAAAAACATTTTCGGTACTCTCGATGAAAATGATGCACTGAGATATGATTCTGCTATTAACTCCATCCAAGAAGATGAGAAAAAACTAGCAAGTTTAATGAAAGATAATATCCTAATAAATAATGTCGCTCTCGAATCCTACAAAAGTATAATAAATAGCATTAAAACTAATGAAAATATCCTAAATCAGACATTAAATAACATTTTTATTCAAATAAATAATATAACTAATTTTATTAACGGAACAATAATTGATATGCAAGTCAACTCCATACTTACCAACCTAGAGAGTTCTTTACTTACATTATCATTTCAATTAGAAGATTTAGTCAATGCTATAATTTTAAGTAGTCAAAACATTCTACACCCAAACGTCTTATCACCAGTTCAACTATACCAGGAATTAGTAAACAATAACAGACACTTACCTAGAGATACTGAGATTCCTATAACAATAACACTAGATAATGTTCATTTAATTTTAAGTATTTCTAATGTAGTTTGTTATTACTTTAATTATAAGATTGTGTTTATTTTACAAATACCTCTTGTGTCTCACGATGTATTTCAATTGTATCATAATTTACCTCTACCAATTCCACATGAAGTAAAAAACCCAAATACTTATAGTTTTATTGTACCATCTAGTTTATATTCTGCTATTTCTAAGGATAAAATTAGTTTTTGTAATTTAGATAATTTGGATAAATGTAAGACGATAAGCTCTGAGTTCTTGTTATGTGATATATCTACAGTGTTACTAACAAATGGATTCCCGACATGTGAAAGTGAACTATTAACAAAGTCAATAAGTGGTATTCCTAATCAGTGTGAAACTAAAACAATCATTGGTGAATTGGACATATGGAAACCTTTAGTGAATAACCGTTGGCTTTTTGTACAAACAAAACCAAATAAAGTGTCCATAGATTGTGGTACTTCCGATTTTACTGAAATAAATGTATCTGGTTCAGGCATACTAAATATGCCAGAAAAATGCACAGCATATACTAAAAATGTGAAACTTCTATCTTCAAAAAATATAGTTAATATTTCAATTCCTATACCTAAGTTAGATTTTAATATTATTAACGACTCATGCTGTAACTCAATAAACCCTAATGTTATTAATGTTAACCAAACAGCAGTAAAATTAATAAATATTGATTTAATAGATTTATCCAAAACAAATAAAAATGTAGACTTAATCCCCGACTTAGATAAAATAATTAAAAACAAATCTGTATTAGAAAGATATGAAATCCATTATTTAGCATTTACCACCTTCTTCTTTATTCTTATAACTTGTTTTATAATATATAAATTGTATAAGTGTATAAATAATTTTAATTATAATTTTTCTTTACCCTGTGTTAAACCTACCCGTACCGATGAAACAATCGATTTTCAAGATCTAGATGAAACTATTGTTACTGCTACTACTGCACCTAGACTTAGAGAAATCGTTTAATTTTCAGTTTCTGAAATTCAGTTTTAACCCTGAATTTCAGTCTTAAGGGGGGGGTTGTTATATCCATGTTATGTATGCTATATGACTAGCATCAGTGCAGCATCAGCACTATCAGATTCAGGGAGAATGACAAGTCTGGATCAACCAGTTAGTTAGTTACAAACCTCGGTACGAGTCGGTCATAATTTTAATTCATTTTCTATATCCATTCTATATCATTTTATAATTCAATTTCCTATTTTAAAAAGTGTATTTTGTGTTAATACTTTATAATTGAAGTAATTATATTTTAGCAGTAAATAAAGTTTTTTTTAAAAACCTTTCACGGAACTCTCGTATAACAGATCGCTTGGGTAAAACCAAATACTTTACTACTCTTGATATGGCCACAGGGTTTCATCAAATCAAAATAAATGAGGATTCAATCCCACTAACTGGTTTGGTCACCCCTGAAGCTCATTATGAGTACCTAAAAATGCCGTATGGTCTAGCTAATGCGCCTATAGTTTTTCAGCGCATTATAAGCAAAACTTTACAAAAACACATTTCAGAGGGAAAGGTTTTGGTGTATATTGATGACTGCCTCATTCTGTCATCCTCGGTTAAGGAGGGACTACAGGCATTGCATGAAGTATTAGATACATTGACTAAAGCCGGATTTTCATTAAACTTAAAAAAGTGTTCGTTTTTATGCACTGAAATTGAGTACCTGGGACGAGTTATATCGAATGGCGAAGTAAGACCCGCTCCTAGTAAAGTTCAGGTTCTTGTTAATGCCCCAATTCCTCAAAACGTGAAACAGGTAAGGCAATTTTTGGGGCTAGCTGGATATTTTCGGAAATACATTCCCAGTTATTCCACCAAGACTGCCTGCATTGCGCGATTAACTTGTAAGGATGTAAACTTTAATTGGAACCAGGAACAAGAAAATGTGCGACAAGAAATAATCCAGGTGTTGACGAGTGCACCAGTACTTGCTATATTTGATCCAAGTTTATCCACTGAGGTACACACCGATGCAAGCAGCCTTGGGTTTGGCGCAATTTTACAACAGATTCATAGGGATGGTGCTCGACGTGTTGTGGCGTACTACAGTCAAGTTACAAAGGGTGCCGAGTCGAAGTACCATTCCTATGAATTAAAAACTCTTGCTGTGGTTAAGGCCCTTAGACATTTTAGACATTATTTGATAGGAATTCGGTTTCAAATTGTTACAGACTGTAATGCCCTAAAAGCGACACAAAATAAAAGAGACTTGTTACCGCGTGTGGCAAGATGGTGGATTTATTTACAAGATTTTGATTTCAGCATATCTTATCGAAAGGGAACCATGATGCCGCACGCAGATTATTTAAGCCGTAATCCGTATGTTGTAAACAACATTGAACGTCCTCGTAACTGGGCACAGATAGCACAAGCAAGTGACGAGGAGACTCGAGCCATGTTCAATTTGCTAGAACAAGGTCAGTTGGATTCAACAAGGTACGTAAAGCGTAATGATATTTTGCACTATCGATATGTGCCAACGGGTGAAGAACCAAAGCTCCTTTGTTATATACCAAAAGGACATCGCTTGAGTCTACTACGTATATTCCATGATGAACATAATCACATAGGCGCAGATAAAGTAACGGACTTAATATTAAGACATTTTTGGTTTCCTAGTTTAAGAAAGTTTGTTACTAAATATACATCACAATGTTTAATATGCCTAGCCCACAAGCGTGTACCACGTGCGCCTTTACAACCCATCACGTCATGGGATAAATCTGACACCCCGTTCGAAACCTTGCATACTGATGTGTTGGGACCTCTTCCCGTTTCTAGGGGTTTAAAGTACGTTATGCTTGTGGTCGACGCGTACTCAAAATATTGTTTGTTGGTACCTATAAGTCGGCAAGATGTAGAAGAATTAAAACGTGTATTTAAACATGTAATGTCACTGTTTGGGACCCCTAAGTTAATTGTATCAGATAGAGGGCGCATGTTTGAGTCGACGAGCTTCACTTCTTGGATGCAGGTTCTAGGAGTACAATTGCATCATATTACTCCGGAAATGCATCATTCTAACGGTCAAATGGAACGTTACATCCGGACTGTCCTTAATATGCTCCGCATCGCAACTAATTACAGGAAAAGTGAATGGGCTGATGAGTTATGGCAACTTCAACTTGTCCTGAACCTGACCAAACAGAAAACCACGCAGACTTCTGCCCTGAATCTTTTAATTGGCCATGAGAGTGCAACGCCCGCCATCCGGACATTAGTTCAAGATATTGCAGTACAACCTGAAGGGTTAAAAATGTCTAACCGGGAGGGGAGACGAGAGATCCTTAGACAGAGGACGGCCGAGCGGTTGAAAAACAATCAATCACGACAGGATGCTGTCGTGAACAAGAATCGAAGACTGCCGCGACTCTTTGAGAAGAATGATCTGGTATTTGTAATCAAATACGCGCAGTCACAAGGCAAATTAGATCCTGGCATGCGTGGACCATACAGAATTGTGAACATTCTTCCTAATCACCGGTACGAGTTGAAACTTCTTGCTGGCTCGTACGGAAAGACAACGTATGCAGCCGCTCAGTTCATGGTTTCTTGGAATGGCGAATGGACACCTGAAACATGTGCCACATTCTTTGAAGGTGTGTGTATACTTATTGGAACTTTTGTTGAAAGCTTTTCACTATGTGAAGAGTCGCCGGGGGAATACATACTCCTTTTCCCCCGACGCGAAAGTTTTTCGCTTTGCGAAGAGTCGTTGGGGGAGTACATACTCTTTGTCCCCTAACGTGAAAGCTTTTCGCTCCGTGGCGAAGAGTCACCGGAGGATTACATGCGCCTTGCCTCCGGTGCGGTGAATACTCTTCGGTATGGGCCCATACCGAAGAGTCTCTTAGTAATTTTCCACTTAGGGTTAACAATGTATAATGCTTTATTAATTGTTAACCAACCTAAAAACTTATACTTATATTCATTAATTCCAAATGTAGGTTTATGATTTCGAGTCTACTTTGAAAGATACTTATAATAGCGGTACGCTTTATTTGTTTGAATTTTCAGACACTTCTGATGACGACGAACAATCAGCAGATGCAGCTGGGCCCTCGGGAGTCCCTGTAATGCAGCCATCAAGGTCTCTGCCTAGGCTGCTTTCGGAATCTTCGGCAGATGAAGCTGGAACCTCGGGTGTTCCTACGACGCAGCCATTAAGGTCCCTGCCTAGGCTGATTTCGGAATCTTCAGCAGATGAAGCTGGATCCTCGGGTGTCCCTACGACGCAGCCATTAAGATCCCTGCCTAGGCTGATTTCGGAATCTTCAGCAGATTAAGAGCCTGGCGGGAACGCCAGGGTGTCAGGAGAGGCCGTGTTAGAGGATTAATTTGAATTAAAAATACGAATAGTATAAAACGCGAAGCAAAGTCGGGGCGCCATCATATTCGATCGAAATTTCGTGCGGAGCGGAAGCTATTTTGTATCTACCCTCTTAATATCGTTATTGATAATTAGTTTGTTAATTGTTGGTGTTATTTTCTAAAGTGAATATTTAATTATTGTTTGAATTGAAGTTAGGCTATTGTGAAATATATTTTTTTAAAAAACTAAATTCGTTTCTGATTTCTAATAATATATTTAATAACGATCATGGTTCACGAAAAATTTTAAAACCAATTATTAAATTAACTAGCTTTCCGCCCGCGGCTTCGCCCACGTGTAATTCGGTTATATATAGCGTTTTTTAATGATCTCGACAGGGCTTTTTCTTCCACAGGCTGAAATCTTGTTACAACTGGAATTAAATATAGCCTGTGTTACTCAGGGATGATGTAGCTTTCTAATGGTGAATGTTTGAAATCGATTCAGTAGTTTCGGAGTTTATCGATTACATGTGTAAACAAACAAACATATAAAAAAATAGATTGTTCCTCTTTATAATATTAGTATACATACAAATCTATATAGAAAAAGTAAAGTGAGACAAAATCATCGTCTCAAAAGAAAAAAAAAACAGGATTTATAGGACGAAGAGGCCTTACAGGATTTCCTTGTAAACAATATTTTTAGTTTTTTTATTATTTACCAGGATGAACAGGTTAGAGGGAGAGCTGACACGCGAGCAAGCAACATACAGTTGTCCATGAGAGAAACAATCTTCTCTTAAATCAACACCAGCGACTTTAAAAGTTTGCCCTTGAGACTTATTTATCGTCATCGCAAAGCAAACTTTTAGAGGAAATTGAAGGCGCTTAAATTCAAATGGAAGGTCATTGGGCATTAGAGGAATGCGCGGGACGAATACCGTTTCTCCTCGGGCACATCCTGTCAAAATAACGGCCTCAACTAAATATTTATGTAAGGCTTTGACTTGCAAACCTGGTGCCGTTACACAATTTCGGTGGTTTCAGATTACGTAGCAACATTACCGGTGTACCTTTTCGCAGTGCAAGCCTATGGTATGGAAGACCAGCTGGTTTAAGTGAATTTAAGAATTCGACCGGATAATTTGTAGCGTCGTCTGCATGGCATGGTGTGTCTATGGATTTATAAATCTTTTCTTCTCCGTCGAATGACTTTAAAAGTATGTCGTTAATAAATGCAGCTTGTTCGTTCTTCGGAGTCAAAATAGCTCGTTCGCAAAACCATTCTATAGGCTTGTCTTGTATGTCGGAAATACCTGGATAAATGTGTTGTATTAGCTCCTCGATGGTATATACTAATGTACACATATCTTCAGGGATGTCAAATATACCATCCCTGGTAGGATGTTCACCATTTCCTATTTTTAGAAGACTGGTTGAAAATATACCAGCCGTCGAATCACTCCCCAGATAGGCTCTCATGTTTTTAGTTAACGTTATACTTTTTACGGAGGACCACAAAATCGATCTTTTAAGGCATGCTTGTACTTCATCAGCACGAGTTCCCTTGGGTACCACCGGTAAGGTTTGTCTAAAATCTCCAGCAAACAGCACGGTTACGCCACCCATTAAATTTTTATTACCTCGAATATCTTGTAAAGATCTGTTCAAAGCCTCAATTCCTCTTTTGTGTGCCATGGTGATTTCATCCCAGATAATAATTTTTGTATTTTTTAATACTTCAGCTAGGTGACTTTGTTTTGAAATACTGCATAAGGGTGTTTCTACGCGAGTCAAGTCGAGTGGTAACTTAAAACATGCATGCGCAGTTCGACCACCTTCCAGCAATGTGGCCGCGATCCCTGATGAGGCGACAGCCAAAGCAATATGTTTTGAGCTTCTAATTTTAGCTAAAATTAAGTTTATTAAGTAGGTTTTTCCTGTGCCACCTGGCGCGTCTAGAAAGAAAAGTTGTCCTGAATTTGTGTTAACACTATGCATAATTTTATCGTATGCTTCCGTTTGTTCTATTGTTAAAGTATTTTTATGGTCCTTGACGAATCTCTCTAGAAAATCTGTATTGTAATTAGTCTCTCTTAATAACATAATGTTCCCTAAATCGAGTGGCCTGGTTGGTTGTGGCAACCCATATTCCTTAAGTGAACGCCCACCTAATGAAAGAACGGCTTCCTCAAGAACTTGCAGGCATTTGTTGTATACTTCACTACAAATGTTATCAACATCCTCTATGTTTCTGTGGACTTGATGTTTATAATCTTCCGATAAAATATCTTTAAATTTATCCCAAAGTCCTAATGGATCTGACACTTGACAAAACACTAATAATATTACAAACAAATCCCGAATTCTAGAGGGAGATTCAGAAAGTGCAGCATCTTGTAAGGTAGCATACCAGTGCTGGTCGTCTTCAAGCAAACCCAAAGCTTTGCAAGCAGATTAAAAAGTGGGATGTACTTCACCGTTAACCGTTCTTAGAGCCTCAAATGAAGTTGGCCCTTTTACTTCATGCAGAAGCATACGTAAATAGAAACACTCCGCATTATTGGGATGCACAGTATACACTCGGCCCAACGCGTTTTCTTTTTTTATATCTGGCCAGTCCTGTACGTCAGCTCCTCTTTTTCTTCTTTCAAAGTGACTATTTTTATGCCAAGTATAATACGATGGTACATCTGAATAAATCAAAGTTTTCGCAAAAATATCTACTTGACAAAGTTTAAAGAAGGCTAGAAGCGTAGTATTTGGTGGATTATTTAATCTTTCGATAATATTTTCTTGGTTAAAGTATATTCTCTGTCCGTTCTCTAAGTGTACTGCAAGATGAATAACTGGAGGAAAATGTTCATGAATCGGAAAGCCAAAAATCCGCCAAACAGCCTCCGAACTACTTATATATCTACCATTTTCGTAAGTAGTCACCTCGTCATTTTTATTTTCAAGGGCGAAAGTAGCCTGATCCGTCCCTTTATTCACATATTTGCATACATATTTAATAGAGTTTACTGAATTACAGTACTCGACGTTAATATGAGCACCAAAACTTCTTGAAAGTACAGCATTGTAAGGAACAACCCATCGATTATCTAAACATACTCCTTTAATGTCAACAGTAAAGCCACCATCTTCTGGAGAACGACGCCTGTATTGTGGGTAACCGTCTTCGCCAGTTTGAGTTTCTTTAATGAGTTGTTTCGGAAATCTTTTACTGCAACTGTTTTGTTTCATGCAAGGTGACTTGAAATTAAAACTTCCACATGGACCATGCATCATGTTAGATTTAACGATTTCATACAGTTTTGGGTCTGTTTCTGGATCTGGTATTTCGGCACTAATAACTTTATCAATGAGATCTGTCGTTATGCTATTTTTAAGCCAGAGTAGTATGTGAATGTGTGGAAGGCCACGCTTTTGCCATTCGACTGAGTACATAAAACAGCATACTTCACCGAATATTTTACGTTTCGTCAGTAAGTCCATGATTTTTCTAACTTTTAAACGGAACACTCTAGCGATTAAGTCATGACGGTCGTGGGAATTTTGACCTGGTAACAAATGTTTTGTAATGTCTTCCCATTGTGGGTTACATGTAAATGTTATAAAAAGATCCGGTCGTCCAAAACGGCGAACGTAGGTCATGGCATCTTGGGTTCGCTCATGCATATATCGAGGTCCACCTGTAAAAGAAGAAGGCAACACTACCATTTGACCAAGATCATTAGGGTCTGCGTCTTGCCTACCTACGGCATCCTTTAAATGGATATAATTTTCTGCTCTTAGTTTAGACTGATTATGACGTATATAATTGAGTCTTTCGGTCTCAATCTTAGCATATACGTCAACCAAAAATTGACTGAAGAGGGAGCGATAGTAAAGGAGATGATTGATTTGACCGTCTCTGGACATTATTCGGTAAGAATAGAAATCTGCGGCAGAAATTGTCTTTTTAAGACCCATTTTAGTTTTCGGATCGATCTGGGGTAAATGAATAGAGTAACCATCCTCACCACGACAAAAAAGCAAAGGATATTGCAAAGCGTCGTAAGATCTATGGATTTCGCTGATTCGATGCAAACCACTACTATGGCTTTCTAAGACAATGTCACGCTTTTCAAATTCTTGCCCAACAATGACTAACGCTACTTCATTTGTCGTAGGTGCATTATAACGACCTAAATGACCATCTATTGGTTTTTTTTCGGCGTTAATAACAACTTTAAATGTTTCACAATTAGCTGGAACCTTTTCGATAGCTGTTTTTAAGTCTTTTATGTATGGATTTACATCATGAAGCATTTTTTGAAGCACTTTCACTAAATTTTTCTTTACAACTGGAAAATTTGAACATCTCAAGTTTGCTTCCCTTTCGTCCTCTCCTACAAAATAAATTTGCAAAAATCGAGCATTCTGTTGATCCATAGGCAGTAAACTTCCAATCAGATGATAAACCTGGCCTTGTACCTTAAATGTCGGCATGAATCCATCTTCTGAGATCAGTTTTGCTCCAAATGAGGTCATTTGAAAACACCCATTATATTTTCGGATGTTACTCATAAAATGATTGTGATCAGGATGAAAATCCATAATTATTAAGCTATAAAGTGGCTCTGGAGGTAGTTCAAAGGCCTCAAGCAAAACCTTCCCTCCACTGCAACACATTCCAACAGTTTCTTCTTTCCACTTTAAAGCATTGCACCACTGGCATTTATGATCCATAGTTCCTATACATACATCTTTATCTGCTTCGTATGACAACTCAGGATTATACGCCAGTCCCGACAGTAATTTTGTATGCCATGTTTTTGCTTTAATATTTTTACGATATTGAGACTGAATATTTCTTCGTTCCTCCAAGTGTGTATGTTGATAATTTGCAACTTCCTGTCGATGTTCGTCAGGATGTGAAGTTCGATAAGCAGCTTGTGCTTTCCTGTGTATTTCGGGGTGTGAAGATTGGTAATCAGCTTGTGCTTTCCTATGAACTTGGGGGTAGTTTCGTTGATACACTGTAACCGCTTGCCGATGTGCTGCAGGGTTACTTCGAACTGACTTTTTTTGCTGATTTTTCCGAGTTTTATTCGTGTATCGAGCCCTACATTGTTTGTTCACTTTTTTTATTTGTTTAGGCATTGGTTCATCGTGTTTTAATTCAGACTCAGACTCAGTCTCGGACTCACTGTTCGAAAATATGATTTCGGGAATGGGTGAAGGCGTTTCTAACCTTCGTTGAGTAATTTTTTTTGCGACCTTTGTTGCCGAAAACGATGAAACTGGAACATAAACGTCAAAATGACCACCAGAAAGCCCGCCAGTAAAGCGAAGACGTTTTACAGGAAGACCTTCAACTCCAGTTTTCACATAAAACTGACCATCACGAAATACTTCGAAAACATATTCATATATTCGCCCAGCAGCTTCTAATTCGCACAAACTTCCATATGTAGTGGTTTTCATCATGTCGTTGTAATATTCATTTGGCGTTGAATAATTATCTCCAAGTGCAGTACACGACATAATCGAAAATTCCGTCCAGTTTTCAATAACAAAGCCGATTATGCGTTCACGTACATCCCTAGCCCTGTCTTGAGTTCCGAACATCAAAAAAGATAAAGCTCTAAATAAACAGGCTCCATCTTTTTCTATATCTACCACAGCATGAGGAATATAATTCCCATTAACAAACAAAATTTCTTGAACCATTTTAATTAGAAATTTTTTAACTAAAACTATATCTATGGAAATTAACTAAGACTAATAAAGTAACAAACAAATGAATAAAAAATGAAGAATATATTAAAAAATCAACTCACACTATAAAACTTATCCAACACTAACTAAATATACTATCAAAAATATCAAATCTAATCAACAAATCAAAAATTAACTGAAATAGAGAGTAAAATAAGTTAAATAAGTCAAGTTAAAAGTTAATGAATTAAACGTTAAATATTTGTAGTGTGTAATATGTAGTTTCGCGTATGTCCGCTAGGGGCGCTGCTAAAATTACACGATAAATTAAAATATTTTACGCTACCTAGCTAAATGACGGTAACGAAACCATAGCGCGATCTATCTCGATGCCAACGCCATCTATCGAGCATCGAGACAACTCGTGATAGTTAATAGAAAATAAAATTCGGGTGTTTTATTTATGCATACCGATTACGCCGAGATTTATGGATCGATTTACGTGATTCTTTTTTTGTTCGGTAGAGTATACTTTCAAGTTGGTCCCGTTGTTACCTAGTCAGGATCTGATGATGGTATTCCAGGGAAATCAAGGGCAAACCTCAAATTTACAGGCAATTACGTTTTTGACAATTTCATAGATCTGTTTAAGTATTTGCGTCTGATAGTCATCATCCCATGTGAATGAGCTGATGATGGAAGGTACAACTCCTCAACGGTTAGGAATTGAAAGAAAATTGTGACTTTTACTGACTAAAACCCACCTCGTTCCTTCAGTTGCCCTTTGCGTTCCGGGGCCACGGTATCTCGTTAGAACTTTCCCGCAGCCCCGGCTCAGTTTATCCCGTTTCCCCCCCTTGGGGGTTGACATTTCAAAAATCCCTTCTTAGTGCTCACTTATGTTACTAAAGGAACCTCTGTTCAAAATCTCAGACTCCTATACCGAGCGGTTTCGGCTGTGCGTTAATAAATCAGTCACCCAATCGCACCCCCTAAATCACGATTGGAGGGTAGTTTGAAAAAACTTATAATGTCAAACATATTTACTTGCCTATGTACGTGTTTATGCCAAGTTTCAAGTTTATAAACCCAAGGAATAAGATTTTTCATAGAAACGTTTTTACCCCTTTTCCCCCCCTTGGGGGTTGAATTTCCAAAAATCCTTTCTTAGTGCTCCCCTACATATCCCAAGGAACCTACATTCCAAATTTCAGCTGTCTACGACCAGTAGTTTCGACTGTGCGTTGTCTGTCAGTCAGTCACTCAGTAACGGAAGAGTTTTATATATATAGATAATATTCAGAACAGTTTTATTCTTAGTCTTATCTTAGCTTATAAAATCTAAATATTTATTATTTTTTTATAATTATTTGTATGTAGATAACAATTTAAAAATTATATGAATTAAAAATTAAGCCACACATTTAACGACCAAGTATAATTTTTGTTTCAGTATTATGCGTGTAGTAATGAGATGTTTAAAACCACCATCTTACACATATTTATACCCGTCTGTAGCCGTGGGGCACCGGCGTAGAATAGTGTTCCTTAATTTCGGCAACTTGTTCTATTTCCAGAAAGGCGACCAACTTTATCAAACCGTGTCATGACCGTCATTGAATATTAAATATAAAGGTAGAATAGTATAATAGTACCATCTAATAGAGTCTATTCTACGACCTGCCTAAATATCTCGGAAGTCAGCCTGTTTGCGATAAGGACAGCTCTCAAACAACTTAGGAATGATAAAGCTGAATATAATGGAATTACTTGAAAGTTTCTTGATACTACGCTGAAGACAGACGTGGAGTCTGGATATAACAATATTGTTTTTAAAAAAGGGGAATAAAATCATTTTTAACACATATTTATATAATTTGCTACCGGCAATTAAGATTATAATATTATAAGAATTGACGACTGATAATAATCTTTACCAACACGTTTATTAAATAGGATAAATAAAAATAAATAAGTTAAATAGGAGGCCCTTAAAAAAGTTTATATCATACCTTTTTTCACATTGCACTGAACCTTCAATATTATAAAAAAGAGTTTAGTTCTAAAACTAAAGTTAGTTAGGCATCTAAACTCGTTTACATGCCTAATGTTCTTATACAATACTTTTAAAAAAATTTAATCTTTATTATTGGATTGTTCTGGAAAAAATATTTATTTTTTATTACATTTCCTTTGATTAATTTTCATTTGAATACTTTAATATTTGAAAATCCTAATGTACAAATTAAATATAGAACCTTTTCTACATATTATACTATTCGTAATATTGTTTGCAAATACACACTATTATTATATACATTTAGACTATTCACTCTTATCTCGTCACGAAACTAAATCCCCAGGCGAATAGTAAATGGTTTCCGTTTGGACCTAAGGGTACGATACCCTAATGCATTAGATTTACCATATCTTTAAGACCTCCTAACACTTAATGCTTATGTTTTAAATATACATAGTATAATGAATAATAATGATTTTCATCTTATTAGCTTTTCGAGACATAGACCATTTAATTAAAAATATTCATAACTAAAGTAAAAGATTCATTGCGGTTAGACCACCATTAAATGACTAAGTATTTTTTCAACATCTTTATATTTTTTTCAGTATAGAATGTATGCTATATACTTTATGTTATGATATATTTGTGTGTGAATTCTTACAACTCCAATTTGTATTTTTTACAGGGTTGTCGTAGAATATTCAAACAAACAAACTTTAGAATTTCTTATGTAAATAATAAGAAGTGTTATTAAAATGTTTGAACCTTTTTATTTCAGTTTGTTATACATACACTTTGTTGAAAGCTGAAAACATTTCACATAAATAACAAATATAATTCCAGATTTTTAAGGTACGTGGATGTGTAGTGTATATGTGTAGTGTAAACGTGTGTAGAGATGTGTGTTGGTTACTTTATATGATTGGTTGGTAACCAAGTAGTTGATCAACCTGATGGTAACTGATAGCGTTGTCGTTGTAGGTTATTCTATATTTATGCACATGATGTATCGCATATATTGCTTTTGTCATAGTTTCATAATAATAGTTTTCTGTAGAGTCTTTTGATCTGCTACCGACTTCAATGTCGCACTGTACTCCCACCAGCTACGCTACCATCCCCACCATTTGTATACTTATCTTCCACAAAGCAGTTTATTGTCTGAGATACAAAATGATTGATAAGATGAAAATAACGTACCCAATGGAATCTTACCAAAAATGGTCTGTCATATATTTTCATGTCTGATGAACTATTTGGAAACACCATTTGTTTTCACTGATTTCGCTGACTTATCATGCTTTTCCTGACAAAAGTTTCGATATTTACATATCTTTAAAAATATATAAAAATTATATATATGCTTTCTAATCGGATTTGTTTACATATTAATTTAAAGAATGAGGTCAGTAAAATGTTATAAAATGGATGCTGTGCAATAAAACTCCATCCATTTAAATTGTAAAAAATACAATTATAAAATGAATCTACGTCTATATTAAAATTTTAATAATTTTTAATCGGTATATTATTATTATTATAAAATAAATATTTAAATATATCAATTTAAATAAATTCTAATTTTAATCGGTTATTTTTCGTTATAAACTTATTTGAATTTTAAATAAACTAAACATGACTATATAAGTTTCAAGATATTTTCAAATACCTATACTATATATTACATTCTATAAATATGTATTCTATAAATATGTGTAAAGGATTTTATTCCCCTTTTTTTTAAAAAACAATACCGTTATACCCAGACTCCACGTAGGTCTTCAGCGTAGTATCAAGAAACTTTCAAGTAATTCCATTATATTCAGCTTTATCATTCCTAAGTTGTTTGAGAGCTGTCCTTATCGCAAACAGGCTGACTTCTGAGATATTTAGGCAGGTCGTAGAATAGACTCTATTAGATGGTACTATTATACTATTCTACTTTTATATCTAATATTTAATGACGGTCATGATACGGTTTGGTATAGTTGGTAGCCTTTCTGGAAATAGAACAAGTTGCCGAAATTAAAAAACACTATCCTAGGACGGTACCCCAATGCTACAGACGGGTACAAAGATGTGTAGGATGGTGCTTTTAAATATCTCATTACTACACGCATAATACTGAAAAAGAAATTTATATTTGGTCGAATTTATAATTTAACTGATTTCCTTTTTTTTTTACTTATTAAATATACTTTAATAATGTATTAACAAAACAAGTTGGTGAAATAAAATTAAAAGTTTTTTAAAAAGAGTATTTAAAATTTTTCATGCTTTCCTTGTAAAATTATATTTATTTTTTTGTTCTACACAGTGTAGCAATTGCTTGACAAATATTGAGAAAAAAAAATAAGAAGTCTCGTGAGATAGATTTTAAATCACCAAATGTTCTTCGTACGTGATTCTTCTTTAAAACATAAATCTTAACACTATTTTTTTCTCTAAACACGTTACAAAATATTTGTATTAAACATTTTATACAAAGTGTATATAAAGTTGAAGTTATTGTTGTAGTTTTATAATCTGCTACTTTATTATAAGGGTGATATGAACAACATAAAACTCAAGAACGTTTATTAAATAAGTTTTAATACTTCTAAATAGTTAGAAATATTCCAAGTCACGAGTGGGGTGTATTAATATAACATTGTAGTGTTGAATTAGAACATAGTATTCATTGTTTAAAGTTGTGCCCGATAATGTGGAATAGATGGAATGTTATATGCAGGCCCACGGAGTATGTTTAGATTAGTACTACTTATTTATGTAAGAAGTAAATTTAGAAAAAATTCGTTAATTATTTATTGAATACTTCATGCTTTGAAAAACTAAAAAAAGTAGTTCTTTCTAAAAATATAGAAACAGCTTTCACACAAACAATTATAACTTACTCAAATTGGTACATAAAAGATTGTCTTTTTTGGAAATCCTCTTACCGCAGAATCGGCAGTCGGGTTCACTAACCGCCAACAGGCCCCTTTAAATGAATCAGCTTTATTGTGATTTAGACAACTGCGTCTTTTTTCTAGCGAAGAATGAAAAAAGAAAACCATTTTATCCTTGAAAAGATAGACTTACTATTTAAAATGTTATTTTTACACATCCAGATAATGGAGAGACTTGAAGAGACTGAAAATATTCGTTTTTTATTTAATGCCCTAGTTAGTATTACCGTACATTTTTTTTAAATATAACTTACTTTATGTAATAGATATAATATTTTTTTTTAAATAATATTTATAGAATTTAAAAACAAATTGATTATGATGTCTTTGTATTCATTAGAAATTAATATCATACTCTTCTACAGAAAAATTAAATTAAAAATTTTAAAAACCCCCGATACAAACAGACCTCTAAAAAAATAAAAAATATATTATTATGTACTTATTGAAAGATAGAAGTATAGCTTTGATTAGGACTTAGATGAATTATGCACAAGAGTACCTATCTTACTCACAAAAGCGAAATAGATTATATGTTGGCCCGAAAATAACCACAAATAATCCCAATGTCTGAAGCTACACAAAATAAATAAATAAACTAATTAAAAATAAATAAGCTATCACAACTAAAACATACGAATTACGTCCCTCAGTCGGGAATGAAAGACAGAAATTTTTACAAGAAATTTATTACAAAAGGTTACCATTGATCGATAGCAGAATAGGAAGCATCTAAAACCAGCCTAACTACTCCAAAACTTTTTTTTTTTTTTTTTTTTTTTTTTTTTTTTTTTTTTTTTTTTTTTACGTCAGGAATCCTCATGGATACACACCTCCATCAAGGGGATGATGGAGGTGGTTGTGTGAGACTCCTACTCACTAAACCTGACGGTTGCCGCCGCCGTCATAATGGGACACCACGGGATCGCTTTCGCACTCACCGCGATGCCCCGACGTGATCCACGGAGAGGGCACCCCGCAACGAGGAGCACCCATCCCTTTTTCGCAGGCTTGATAGATCGTGGAGGGATCCCCTTCCCCCCACCCAAGCCTGCTGCCTCTGAAGGGGGCCGAGACCCCCTTCTAGCTGGACTCAGTCTCAGAATCGAGCCAGTTGGACAGACCGACTCGACCATTGACCGTGTCCAGCTCCGCCGCCGGTTATCTCCCCGAGAGGAGACCACCGGTCAGACCCCCTGGAAGAGCACACTCCCATAAGACCCAGTGATGCGCAGACAGCCTCACTGCAACACACTGGAGTCGAACGTGAGTCCGCTCACGTAGGGGGCCCAACGTCGAACCCGACAGGCCTTTACCGCCGGCCACGGCGATCAGCCGAGACCAGCAAGAAAAAGGCATAAGTCGGGAACCCACCATGCCCAGACCAACCATCACCAAGCGCAACCGTGGCGTCGCGCTCGGCAACGATTAATCCAGGCAACGTCTCGGACCGTCTCCCCACCAAGCACCCTCTCTAAAGTGCTTGGTGGAAAGAGGTCCAGACCCTAACCACCGCAGGCAGCCTCTCCCTCAGCAAGAAAGCGACCGCCACGGACCCCCCCCCACACAGCCGCGGAACCACTCCACAGTCCACTCTGCTATCAGAGAAGTACCAGGAGTAATTCCGCAGCCAACCCCGGCAAAAAGGGCCTGCGCCCTCCCACCCTCAACGCCGAGGCCAACTTTCCAACGTGATCAAACGATGGAAAGAGGCCCGAGCCCCTCCGCAGACAGACCACCCCGAAAGACAGCCTGCCCGCCAGCCAGCCATGAACCGGGCACAAACCCCCATGGCCGACCTCCACCGCGCCGAGTATTAGCTAACGGCTAATGCAAACCCGAAGGAGCACCGTTTAACCGTTGTTGCCCAGGGAGCACCGGCCCGTACCGCTTCCGATGCCACCGGACGAATCCGAGCAAAAAGGGAAACAGACGGGCACACGAGGAGGTTCCCGGCGACGGCCCCCCAACTACTCCAAACCTAACCCAACGTTGTCTCTGATGGTATAATGAGGGTGCGCGTATGTATGTTCATGTCAGTAAATATATAGTTAGATGTTGGTATGCGTATTGCCACCAGCCATCGCCTGGGGCTGGATGTAGTAGCCGTATTACATTTGTATTTTAACTTTCGCTTTTAAACCACAGTTAAAGTATCAGTAGTTACATCACTACGGCGTAGCATAGGGGTCTACGCCTATAATCAATGATTGAATGAAACAAAATTGATACTTGAACTGACACACATACAAAACTAAGCTTCCCCCGGTGACGCTGTAATAGCCAACAGGGCTAACAGTTTATACAGAACAAAAAAAAAAAATACAAAACTAATGTCACTTAATTCCTCGAAGCCTATAGTAGTAATGAGATCGGAAAACTCATTTATCGCATACCAATTTATTCCGCCCTGTCTTGTCAGATATTTAGTTGATTTGTCGGAATTACTAATTAATTATATCCAATACCTTACGCAAACTGTCAATCAAATCTCCTCAACTATATTTGTTCGTATGGAGACCGAAAATATGTTTGTTAACATATATGTGCTGTTGCGCAATAATCTGCAATGTTCATGTAGTTCATGTCAAACCGGAAAGTAACTAGTTTGCTACGTGCAACTTCATAAACTGTACACAATAAACTGTGTGTAAACAAACATTTTGTTAGTACAAACTAATCCTATACATTGGCTCTACATACATCAGGTATGCTGCTCTTACACCCATGAATGCGACTTAAATTAATTGGATCTTTTTAAAACCTGCATTTATTTTCATTTCATACTCTATTCAAGGGTTTAATGGTTACATACGATATATGAGGGTAAAGATCTTTTTAATACTGTACTTAGAAATTCCATTCCTGTAATAATTAAAATATTTTTAGTCACATATTCTCGTTTTGTTGTCTATTGGCGAATAATTTAAAGGAGGTAATTATTCTATAATTTTTTTTAATGTTTTAGGAATTGAATGTTGCCAGCTTCAGGTTACTCTAAGTATCTTAAAATATAACAGATTAATATTTACTCATTGGTGTTTTACTTAATTTTTAAATGATTATGTTGAACGCATTATGTTCTCCTGAATATCATTTTAGTGAATGTTTTGGTAATTACGCTTCCAAACAGTCTTAAAGCTTTCATTTCATAATATTCATTTCAAGTTTTAAGCTATCCTTTTATATTTATTCGATACAATTTCACGTCACAGAGACTCAAAGTATCAAATTTTATAAACTCAATAAGGATGATGAAATTGTTTTTGATTACGCAAGGATTGAAAGTCTCATGAACATTTTCTTCATCTAACTTTTTGATAACTTCACGTTCGGAAATCTAATCGTAGTCAAAGAAGTTAAGTGCCATATTATAACGTTATAAGATGAATAAGGTAATCTGGTACAGAAAGTAAAAGAGATGAATATAGTATCTTTCTTTAAAAAAATAAAAGTAATCAAAGGTATATATTTTATTCCTTTAATTACTATTCCACTATACTTATATACTATATAGTATAACTTTTTTTTACGGTATACTTTATATAATAAAATTTTAATTTAAAAATTAATATATTATAATTTTTTGGTAGTTTTATTTTTGACCATATAAGCTGAGTAGAGACTTTACTTTGTCTGTCTTACTTTACCAAACTTTGCTTTGTCTGTCTTTTGTTTTTTACCTAAAATTTATATCGCTCGTGACTTATATCGTTCACACACGAGGGATTTCTTAAATCAATATTAGCGCCCATAATATCGATGTTGTACCATTTAAATTTTTATCACTAACTTATAATAATATACTTTATTGCACACCACAAAGTTGAAAATACAGAACAAAAACAATATTAAAATAAAAATAGAAATTAAAACTACTTATAGGTACACCATAAGGCAGTCTTATCGCTAGGTATCTCTTCCAAACAACCTTATTCTGGTAGGATCGAATCTTGAGAGATTGAAGGGTGGTGTATAATATAATAATACTAATATAAATATACGCATAATATAATACTTATTATATAAACATATACACTTATATGGTGAATATGTGTTCTTTTAATTAATAAATATATAAATTAAATATTACATCTGCTTTTTAAATATACAATAATACGTAATACTATTTAACAACATATTCATTTATATATTTTTTTTTGATAAAGAAGCAATCTTTTAATTATAATCTCTTTAATTTCTTTCAATGGTAAGATACGATTTGTGGTATAAGTTTGTAAGGTATTTTTAAGATTGAATCAAAAGCAAACCTAAGTGATGGATGCTAAGGGGGGCCGTCGCCGAGAACCTCCTCGTGTGCCCGTCTGTTTCCCTTGTTGCTTGGATTCGTCCGGTGGCATCGGAAGCGGTACGGGCCGGTGCTCCCTGGGCAACAACGGTTAATGTGATCCTTCGGGTTTGCATTAGCCGTTGGCTAATACTCGGCTCGGTCGGCCATGGGGGTTTGTGCCCGGTTCATGGCTGGCTGGCGGGCAGGCTGCCTTTCGGGGTGGTCTGTCTGCGAGGTGGGCTCGGGCCTTTTGGCCTGGGCACTAAGGGTGGGAGGGCGCAGGCCCTCTCTACCGGGGACAGCAGCGGGGTCGCCCCGGGTACTTCTCTGTGCACAGAGTGGACTGTGGGGCGGTCCCGTGGTTGTGTGGGGGGTACGTGGCGGTCTCTTTCTTGCTGAGGGGGAGGCCGTTGCACTGATAGGGTGATGGCCCGGAATAGTCATCGTCAGGTACAATAGCGCTTGACGATGATTAGTCCGGGCGAGGTGGCGGCGGAGCTCTTCCTAGGGAGGGCTTCGTTGGCTGGACCACGTCCGTTTTCGGACGGGGTCCGGCCCCGGGAGGTTGAGTCGAATCGGGACACCTTCTTCGTTGAGGGAGTCCTGATTTGGCTCGGCCGGCTTGGGTGGAGGGCAGGGGAGCCCTTCGCCATTCAACAAGCCCCGGAGTGGGACGCGCTCAAGTCAACCGGGCGCGTCACTCCATGGAGGTGGTGGCTGCTCACGCGGCCTTCCGTCGGAGCAACGCGGTTGTGTGCGCAAGCGTTCCCGTGGCGCTCCATTACGACGGAGAGGTGTTGACTGTCTGGTTTAGTGAGTAAGAGTCTCACATAACCATTTCCATCTTCCCCAGGATGGAGGTGTGTATCCATGAGGATTCCAGACGTTAAAAAAAAAAAAAAAAAAAGTGATGGATGCTAAGTTATAAAACATAATAAACGTAATCCTTTGGTACAGGAAAAGGAACTTTGGTGTAAAAGTGATGAATATAATTAGTAATAACCTTAATCTTCAAAAGAAATCTTTAAAGTTACCTACTAATATTCTTTTTATATAATTGAAACCATAAAATAGTTTAATAAGATTCACGATATAAGAAATAGCTACGTACGAATAGTGACGTGACACAGTGTGGTTAAGATAATAGAACAATCTATAAAATCAACCGCCCCGTTGGTCGAGTGGTTAGTGCCGACGTCTAAAGTATAGCGACGCAAAGGGGCTCGGGTTCGATTCCCGACAGGGATAGGCATCTAGGTGATGAGTATAGATGTCTGTATTTCTGGGTTTGGTCGTATATTAAATATATTCGGAGTATTTATAATGTGTATTTCTATGAATTTGTATCGTTGTCTAACATCATAACACGAGCAAATAATTAATTTATTTCATTCCGAAATAAGACACGAACAATGTCAATCTATTATATTTCGTATCCTAACAATAACAGATATATTTTACGAAATAAATTACTTCGCATGTTGTCAAAGTAATCGTACCCTTGTTCCGATAGCTATTATTATTAATATTTTGTTTTATTTAATCTTTTTATATCACAAAATCGTATTATAAGAGACTGTACAGAACGCTGTCACAGTAATGATATTTATTGATGACACAATTGAATTGGACCCTATTATGTTGAACACGATATTTTATATGACAACCTTTTTATTTTCATAGGATCGCTATTTTCGATAAATATCTTGACATTCATAATTAAAGTTCCTATAATCATTTTTGTTTATAACACCTGTTTATGTTGATAGAATGAACTAAGATGTTATCTCTTCAAAGTTCTTGTTTTAAGATGTTATCTCATCAATTTTAATGTACACAATAAATAGGTATATTTATTTATTTATTTATAGGTTTATTTGTTTAGTTTACTATAGCACTATTAATATTATTAGTTTTAAGTGTTTTCTTGTTTTTTTTTTTTGTTAGCTGTGTTGATGAATGGTAAAAAATGCTTTGGCATTTTATTTTTTATAATAAAGTATTAATAAATATATAAAACACGTTATAAGATAATATTATAAAATTAAATTGTTAACATATTTTACAACTTAAATGAAGTTATAAAAATCGACATTGTAAGGTCTACAAACAGGAGGCAGTCCGCCTAGGCATCGATACGCTTAAGCAGCAATCTCATTACCCTCTTTACTATATGTCAAGTTGGGTACTATTTTCGCATTGTGAAAAGGTAGTGAGGTAGTGCTCCTATCTGATTGGTGTAAATTGAATAATGAAATGGACGCATTAAATAACTCGAAGGGAGTTGAACATAATATATACCTAAAGATTAAAAAAAAACGTTTCATCGCGCAACACATGAGGTTAAAAGAAGTAATCCACTGTAGGAGGTTAAAGACAAAAGCTTTTATATAAATATGTAATGTACTTATGTGAACATAATTTAGAATAATTTGGACATAACCTTACATAGGGACATTGTATATATTCAATTTGAATGTGGTACTCTTAATAATAAATTATTATTTAATTTGATTGATTTGCAATTTGCATTGCATTTGCTACATATTTTGCTTTTTAGTGACCGATCAATGTAATTTAGTCTAGTTCGAAATGATACTTAGCTTATTTTTATAGTAGACAAAAAACGGAAGTATTATATGCTTAAAAGATACTAAACGAAAGCTTAGTGGTGTTTTCGAAATGGTTTGCGGCAAATAAACTTTTGTCTAATAATAACAAAACAAATTTCACAAGTTTTCTTTTCGTTGTAGCGCAATACAACGTTAAACTTAAAGTTCGGCGTCATATGGGATTAGGAAAATTAGACAGCTGATATTATCACCATAGCAAGATTAAGTTTTTTTTTTGTATATATTCAAACTTTTCACACATTTGTTGATTGTCTAATAGTACGACTCTATATAGAATGATAATAGACAATACCGTAGAACTCCTGTAGCAGTATAGCAACATGTGCAGAATGTTTGATTATGGCCAGGCCTCGCTATAGTCAATATGGGGGGCCGTCGCCGGGAACCTCCTCATGTGCCCGTCTGTTTCCCTTGTTGCTCGGATTAGTCCGGTGGCATCGGAAGCGGTACGGGTCGGTGCTCCCTGGGCAACAACGGTTAATGTGATCCTTCGGGTTTGCATTAGCCGTTGGCTAATACTCGGCGCGGTCGGCCATGGGGGTTTGTGCCCGGTTCATGGCTGGCTGGCGGGCGGGCTGCCTTTCGGGGTGGTCTGTCTGCGAGGTGGGCTCGGGCCTTTTGGCCTGGGCACTAAGAGTGGGAGGGCGCAGACCCTCTCTACCGGGGACAGCAGCGGGGTCGCCCCTGGTACTTCTCTGTGCGCAGAGTGGACTGTGGGGCGGTCCCGTGGTTGTGTGGGGGGTACGTGGCGGTCTCTTTCTTGCTGAGGGGGAGGCCGTTGCGCTGATAGGGTGATGGCCCGGAATAGTCATCGTCAGGTACAATAGCGCTTGACGATGATTAGTCCGGGCGAGGTGGCGGCGGAGCTCTTCCTAGGGAGGGCTTCGTTGGCTGGACCACGTCCGTTTTCGGACGGGGTCCGGCCCCGGGAGGTTGAGTCGGATCGGGACACCTTCTTCGTTGAGGGAGTCCTGATTTGGCTCGGCCGGCTTGGGTGGAGGGCAGGGGAGCCCTTCGCCATTCAACAAGCCCCGAAATGGGACGCGCTCAAGTCAACCGGGCGCGTCACTCCATGGAGGTGGTGGCTGCTCACGCGGCCTTCCGTCGGAGCAACGCGGTTGTGTGCGCAAGCGTTCCCGTGGCGCTCCATTACGACGGAGAGGTGTTGACCGTCTGGTTTAGTGAGTAAGAGTCTCACATAACCACTTCCATCTTCCCCAGGATGGAGGTGTGTATCCATGAGGATTCCAGACGTTAAAAAAAAAAAAAAAAAGCTATAGTCAATATTGTGCTTAATTTTAAAGCTTTATATGTGTGAGTGAGTTTTAAATTTCTTATCCGATAGATCGGTGATGGATTTGGACAATTTATTGTAAAATTTAATTTCATTGCCCCGAAATGCTTTTCATCGTTTCAATGAGTCTTAATTTAGGAACTGTTATACGATTATTTCTAATGTTATATTTCGAGAGCTGTTTTGTATAAAATGTATATACCTAAAGGATATAAAGTGATGAAACCGTTAGCATCTTTTATGATAGTTTGGAGCAACTCCCGGGCCTAATGGACTTATAAAAGAGGACAGAAGATTTGATCAATATTGTAATCACATAATACTAAATAACTATTTGCAAATTTATGTTACTTTAGAAAAATATTAAATATTGTCAGAAAATAATTATGAATAATAAAATACATAAATTATATATGCAATATACCCGTATATTACATATATAGTTCTGAAAAATATATATATATAGTATTATTTGTAATCGATAAAAGAGTTATTTAATATAAAATACGTCTAGCGGAAACAATAAACAAGAGGACCTACTTGCTGGATTTTTTACAACGGGTCATTTATTTCTCTTAGACAGCGGTGATTAATCGTCTGTCTTAAACTTACGTTACAGATAAAAAATCCCGATTTATTTTTTTTAATACATATTAGATTTATATTTGACAACACATTTCATAAAATACGTTTCATATAAGCTATTCTATATTATGACTATAAAACCGTGCACTTACAAAAATAAAATATTGAAATAATAGCAATAGAAAACAAAAAAA
Source organism: Napeogenes sylphis (assembly GCA_959347405.1). Taxonomy (NCBI): domain Eukaryota; kingdom Metazoa; phylum Arthropoda; class Insecta; order Lepidoptera; family Nymphalidae; genus Napeogenes; species Napeogenes sylphis. Next base: position 17,711,223 of record OY365788.1, on the reverse strand, counting down.
ATCTACAACTGTTTTGAAAGTCACATTTTGCATTTGTCTTTTAAATAAACTCCATTAAAACTTACCTTCCTTCTCCGTGTAGACAAACAGGTGCATTGGAGACTGCATTATCATTGATTGGATTAATTGTTTTTAATTCCATATAATATTTGTATTTTATGGAACGTAATTTATTCAATCCGAAATAATATTTTAGATTTTATACTGTATAATAATATTTTAGATTTTATACAGACATACATATTTTATACTATATTAGTGTTTCCGGCCGAATACAATGTGGGTGTCTTCAAGAATGAATAGGTTACCATCCTCATACCATCATACTCCACTTACCATCAGGTGGAATGTAGTCAAGCATTGACCTAGATTGTATAAAAAAAAAGTTTATTTTAAAAAGTATTTATTATTAAACAAGAAGTCGAAGTATGTGCACTTGTGACTTGTGGCTTTACATTTACGTTTCAACAAAATTTCCGGGTGTTGGTGAAATATAAATTTTAATCCGATAAAGTGATATGATCACTAAAATAATAGTGACTTGATTATCATGCTTTCAATCCATTTTATGGCCATTGTTTTAATAATTGATTAAATGTATGTTTAATTAAAGTAAATAAGATATAAAAATAAATTACTTATATGCATTTTAATTTAAATTTGAACCACTTACTAAAATTAAACTTGTTTTGCATTAAACAACTTGTATTACGCCACCAAATATTAGAACTCTCTTACCGCAAAGAATCGCCAACGACAGTCGTTCTATTCTTTAAAGCACTTTATGACACTGTTCACAAATACACGAAACTGTTTACCATTTAAACTCTTAACTATCACTGTTACACAACTTAGTCTCTCGATCTTACACTCGCGGTTTATTATAATTGTTACACTTTTATCACAATAGTACCACCCCACAACTTGTACTCCCAATTTCACAATGCCTTCTCTTAACCGAGCTGCGATTTATATACTTCTTATTCTTAGTCAAATCAGTATTCAATATTACATTTATTTTATCAATTAAACTTCTATACAGAGATTCAATTGTTTTAGTCAAATCAACAACTTATATCTTTATTTTTAGTCAAAACCAAACTACTACATGTACCTATAAAAGCTAACACAAACAATGCTTGGCGGTCGGTAAATGGACCCAAAGTAGGTATTCTCGCTGTTACCTTCCTTTTCCATTAGTGAGTAGTATTAACTAGGATAATTAAAAAGTAAACTTATACATCTTAAGTGAAAACTTTATAAACACTTTTAAAGCGAGTTTTAACAGGCTTTCAGTGATAAAGCCTAGACAAAATCAAAGAACACAAAACTTACTGACTAACAACTACTATTATTTACTAACAAAACTGACGTGTAAAATATATCATAAAACAGAGTAATAGGACCAATAGCCCTTTATAATTAATATTATGAGAATTAGTAAACCTCGAGCTTCATAACGCAATTGCGTTTTTAATAACGTAAAAAAATCGTCTACGCCGGCATTTTGAATCCCCGAGCAACAAAATCATAGGTATTATGTTTACCTACAGTAAGTAGGTAGATTGTTTTCGTTATTAAATTCAAGAAAGGTCATGCAACTTATTTTCTTTGCGGCTTCAGATATTCATTATATTTCAAATTTTTGTGGATTGTAATAAATAAAGGAACATAGGTATTATGTTAACGTACTGTAAGTACATTATTTTCGTCATATAAAATAAAGAAAGATCATTTTTTTATTGTAGCAGCTTATGAGTTATGATAGTCACATGTTTAACAGGTACCTTACCTTTTTTTTTTTTTTTTTTTTTTTTTTTTATCGTTGGAAAAATGCGTTACGCATCATCCCTGCGGCCAGGAAGGTGATGACCGAGGGGGTATGTGGGACTACCCGGCAGCATAGAGGACGCTGCCATTTTTAAGGCTACCCACTAAAAAACCAACGGTTGACCTCATCGCCTTAGTGGGGCGTCACGGGATCGCTTTCGCACTCACCGTGACGCCCCGGCGGAACCCCCTGCGAGGGGCCCCGATCAACTTAGGGACACCCTCACCTCGTAGGCCTATAACGGGCGGGAGAGGTCACCCCCCTCTCCCGTCCAGGCACTACAGCTGGGGAAGGAGGCTGCGGGCGTAATCCCGCCTCCTTCGACCCAGCCTACCCCTGCGGAGCGGTTCAGAGGAGGCTGCCTCTCTGTCCCGCTCCGCGGCCTCCTTCGCGGCAATGACTTGCTCGCAGAAGGAGGCCATAGCCACCCAGGACCTCTCGTCGTCGAGCATCGCGGAAACAACGCTCGGCAACGAGAGGTCGCTGCCAACCACGGCCGTCAGCTCGGTACGCTGACGGTCCCAGGCTGCGCACTCCGCCAAGGTGTGACGAGCCGTGTCCACGGGCTCGTCACAGTGGTGGCAGGAGGGGGCCGCCTCTCTGCGTGCGATCTTGTGCAGGTACTCACCGAAGCACCCATGCCCCGTGAGCACCTGCACAAGACGGAACGTTAGAGTCCCGTGCCGCCGGCCGATCCAACGATCGAGATGGGGGGAAATAGCCCCCACCGTCGCAAGACCGGCCGACGGGGACTCTAAGTCCCTACTCCACTGTCGGATCAGGGCTCGGTGAGCTAAAGCCCTGATCCGATCCGCCTCGAGCCTAACCCGCCCGACCCTCGCTTCTGTAGCTCCCAGGGCGGATCACTCGCCAGGAGTGTGGCCGCAGTGTATGACACCGTACGGTACCCCCTGATCACCCTCACCGCTAGGACCCTTTGCGTGCGACGCAAAAGGGCCCTGGAATCCGCGGTGAGGGCTCCCGACCATATGGGAGCACCGTACAGGGCCATGCTCCTCACCACTCCGGCATATAACCGGCGGCAAGGAGCCTGCGGCCCTCCGACGTTGGGTAGAAGCCTACTCAAGGCGACTGCAGTGGAGATCAACTTCGGGGCCAGCAGAGAGAAGTGAGCCCCGAAGTTCCATCTTCCGTCCAGGGTGAGGCCCAGATACTTCATCTGGGCCTTCACCGCCACCCGCGCACCCTGGACGGAGATGTACGCCCGACGAGGGGGACCCCGGCGAGGGCCGTGGAACAGGATGGCCTCCGTCTTGGAAACAGAGACCTCCAGCCCCAACAGCCCTATGCGGTCCGCTACCAACGTAGCGCCGACCGTGGCAAGACGGGCTGCCTCCGCAAAGCTCCCTCCGCGCGCCGTGACGAGGGTATCATCTGCGTAACACAGCACCCTCGTCCGGGGGAGGAGCGGACAGCGAAGCAGCCAGTCGTAGCCCAGGTTCCACAAGACCGGTCCCAAAACGGACCCTTGTGGAACCCCTCGGCTCACGCCACGTCGGTAGACCCGCCGGTCGCCGCACTCCCACAGGACCTCTCTATCCTGCAGGTACGCCTCCAACAGCCTGCGGAGATAGGGAGGCACTCCATGGAACCGGAGTGCCTCAACCAAAGTCTCGAACGGCAGGCTGTTGAAGGCGTTGGCGACGTCCAGCGAAACCGCCAGGACGACATCCCCCTCTTCGGTCAGGTCTCTCAGAGCTCTCAGGGCGTCGATCGTTGAACGACCCGCCCTGAAGCCGAACTGAGCGTCTGAGAGACCGGGACCTACCTCCTGGAGGTGCTGGACGAGACGGGCAGAGAGGATTCTCTCGAAGAGCTTGCCCATCTCGTCCAGCAGCACGATCGGCCTGTATGCGGAAGGAGAATCGGCAGAACGACCCTCCTTCCGCAACAGGCACAACCTGCCCTCCTTCCAGGCCTTCGGGAACTGTCCAGTGCGCAAACACAGGTTGAACAGTTCCCGAAGCCTGCCTCCCAGGTATTCCAGGGCGATGACCAGAACCCGCCCCGGAATACCGTCCGGCCCCGGCGCAGTGTTGCGGGCTCGCAGGCGACTCAGCGCGACCTCCAGCTCGGCCTCCGTGATGACTGGGACAGAACCAGCTCCCCCCCTTTGAGAGGGGGGAGCCATCACAGGAGGAGAGTGGCCGGTGGAATCCGGGAAGAGTTCCCCCACCAGCCGCTCGAGGAAATCCGGCTGAAGGGACTCCATGACCGGGGCGGTCGCGGCGCGGATTTTATTCCGCGCAACGCGATACGGTCGCCCCCATGGGTCCCTATCGAGACCGGCCAGGATTTCCTCCCGAGCTAGGTCCTTCGCCTTCCGAATGACACCGGAGGAAGGCCCTGCGAGCCCTGCAACAGGCCGCCCGAAGTTCGGCTATTTCGGGCGACCACCAGTAGACACCCCTGCGCCGGGGCCGGAACCCCGCCCTCGGCATGGCCGCATCGCAGACCCTCGATAGGGCCCCGCGCATGCGGCCAGCCAGCCCCTCGACGTCGGTTTCCTCGTTGGGGGGATCGGGAAAGGCCCAGCCCTGGACAATGGCTGCCTCGACCGCCAGTTCCCGATCCAGCCGCTGGACTGCCCAGCGAGGAAACCGACATCCCGCCCGCGGTGGCCCGGCCAGATCCGGTCGGGAGGTGGAAATCTCAAATCGGACGTATAAATGGTCCGATAGAGTCTCCACCTCCGTCTCGACTCTCCAGTCGTCGACCATGCGCGCGACAGCTGGGGTGGCGAACGAAACGTCCACCACGGAACTCCCTTGCTGCCGCACGCAGGTCGGTTCGGTCCCTCTGTTAAGGAGGGACAGACCGGAGAGGAGTGACCAGACCTGGACAGCCCTACCCCTAGCGTCCGTGGCGTGGTTCCCCCAGGCCGCGGATTTGGCGTTCAGGTCACCGAGGAAGATCACCTTCCCCGACGCCTGTCTGCGAATCGCAGCACTGGCGGAGTCGAGAAAAACCTCGAACTCCTCCAGGCTACGATTGGGGGAGAAGTACGCGCCTACGGCGACGTACTCCCCCCACCGCGCCACTACCAAACCCGGGCCAGTCTCCAGGGTGGAGAAAGAGGGACCGGGACCAGGTCCCACAACCACTGCCACGGAGCCGTTTATGTCCCCCGACCAACTGGAATTCGGGGGGACATAGTAGGGCTCGCAGGCCACCGCAACACCAATATCCCACTCCGCCATGGCCTGGACGAAAAGATCCTGGGCCCTGGCGGAGTGATTTAGATTCGCCTGTAGGAAGCCATGTCGCCGTCCGGTCATTGCGACATGGCTTCCACAGGCGGTTTCCCGCCACCGACGGCCCTGGGAGCAGGAGAGGGACCAGCCACCCTTCCCCGCCTACGGGGAGCCTTGCAGGCTCCGCTGCCCAGTTCATGGCCTGCCTGAAGTCCTAGGTCTGCGCAGATTGCGCACCTAAGGACCCCGGTGCAGCCTGCACGGGAGTGACCCGCTAGGCCGCACCGGTAGCAAACCATGCTCCGATCGATATTGGAGGGGCAGACCGCACGCGTGTGCCCGGGCTCTAGGCACCCGCAATGGTCGCTCCTCCAGGAGCTCGACCCTGGCCGAGCTCCATCCGACCAACAACCGTCCCGTCTCTAAAAGAATCTTGGCCGCACCAACTGGGCACCGGGCAAAGGTGACGCCGGTGTGCCCGTTGCCCCAGCGAATCTCCCCTATATGAAGAGACTCGCTGGAGTATTTGGTGGTACGGCAGATTGCCGCCGCGACCTTGTCCCTGGTGGCGGAGTCGTCCAGGCCTTTGATTTTTAAGGCCACCCTCTTCACGGGTCGGACGACATCCGCCACCCCCTCTAGCGTCATTCGCAGGCTTTCCGCCAGCCTCTCCGCCTTCTCCGGGGCCGCCTTTGGTAGCTCTAGGAGCCTTGCTCCTGTGGCCGACCGCCGGATTCTAAGCCCGCCCTCGAGCCCGATCTCGCCGAGATCTATTTTCTCGGCGGCGCGCTCGAGGACCTGGGCGTACGTAACCCCTTTTGCCGCGGCCTCGGTCTGCAGCGTAATGATCACCGCAGGGGACCGAGACGGCGGCAATTTGGGTTTGGGACGGGAACCTGCCTCCTTTCGTAGAGCGTTCTTAGCTTTAGCCCTTTTTCTCCCTCCGCGCCGACGCGGTTTAGGGGTGGGCTGTTGAGCTGCTGGTTTGGCAGCTGGAGCTTCAGGTGGGGCCGACTTTCGGGGAACAGCCACAGGAGCCCGAGCCGGAGCTGGAGCCGGAGCCTCCTTACGAGGGGCGCGGAGGGCACTCTTCTTGCCCCCTCGCACCACCGTGGACCACGTCTGGACCCTGGACGCTGTGGGAGCTGGAGAGGCACAGGGCGTTATAGGCGGAGATCTAGCCGATATAATTGGCGACCCCGAACGCCTATACGCACAAACAGCTGGTCGGGTAGCCACGTCTGTGGCTGCGGCAGCAACTGCCTGCCTTCTTCTGTCCGAAGCCAACGGAGGCCTCAGGTTTCGCTCTGGTAGGAGCCGGTCCTCAATACCCCGGAAGCGAGCATTAACAAGCTCGCCCACCGAGGTAAATATAGAGCGCTTCAACCCCTCTAATGCGTCAGCGTCCGATGAAGGCATCACTGGAACCGTGGCATTGGCCACAGATGCCTTCATTTCGGCGAACTCCCTTCTATGGGCCTTTAATTCCGCCTTCAGGGCGTTCACCTCCCTGTGGAGACGCGCGTTATCCTCGCGGATGCGGCGCGTCTCCTCCGGCTCGCTCCGGCTGGCCAAGGCTCTGACGATATCGAGCATACTGCTCGACTCGTCTCTGAGGGCCTTGACCACGGCGCCTTTGAGGTTGCCCGACTTTCTGGTGAGCTCGAATATCGAGGTAGAATGTCGGGCGGCGGCTGCACTCAGCTCATCAGCACTCATTGACGTCGGATCCGGCGCAGGTTGCACCTCCAAGGACGTATCCTCCCCGGAGACCGGTGCTTTCCTGGCCGTTTCCGCCGTCTTCCGGAAGGCCTGGCGTTGGAGCGTCCGCTCAAACGCAGCCTCCTCGGCCTCCATGTTCAGGGCTCGCAGCTCTGCTTTCGCCCTTGCGAGCCCTGATCCACGCGTATTCGGAATGGAGCGTCCACGACGAGCGGTGTTGCATTTAGAAAGCGCAACACCAAGCTCCGAGTCGCTCCCGGACGCTTCACTCTGCAAGCGAGAGACCTCAGAGAGAGGGCCTCGCTTGCGACGCGCACAAACCTCTTGATCCGAACAATTCGTCAGATCGCAACCATAGGCTAATCGTAAACCAATAGGCCTGCCAGTGTCATACACGGAAGAACCGACCGTCGGGGTCGGAACATCCGCGTCCAAATCTATTATTTCCAGATCGTTGTTAATATCGAAGTCAGTTAGGGATGCCGGGTCGTTATCGTGACACATCGCTGTGTCACGCTTCACATGATTTTTGTTTATGCAGGTCGATGTGGGAGCGACCTGCGCAGGTACTCCTGCTCCAGAATGATTTGTGCCCCCCCCGTAGTACGAGGGGCAGACGGCATCCGAGGATGCCGTGAGGGATTGTACGGCTGAGCCGACACCCTCCCCGGGACCATATTGCAAATCATTCTTTTTCATTCTTTCCTTTAAGGGGTGAGGTCCCCATAGACACGGAACATAAAAACACAAACACACATAAGACGAAACATAACAAAAACGACGTAGACTAAACGGGACAAAACGAACACAAGACACAAACCGGTCGGTCATGCACCGGGCACTGACACCCCCATGACCAACCCCCAGGGTGATTTTTTATAGAGGTTTTCTTCCTCGCAGCCAGACGAACAGAACAGGATCCGTCCGTCCAGCTCTCGTTCCCGCTCAGTGCGGGCTTACGAGTTTGTGTGGCCGTGCAATGCTCGCCTCGAAAGGCAAGCAGCCACACGTGCTAGTAGCTGGCCGCGCCGGCCGAAGCCGGTGCCCCCCATATCTGGGGGGACCTCCCCTATCCGCAACCCGGGGGACGCGCCAGATGGCGGCACTAGCGACCGCACACTGGAACAGGTACCTTAGCTAGGTCATGGTGGTATTTTTGATGGATTTAATTTAAATTAAAATAAGATGTGAAACATAATAAATAAGCTTCATTGAGTAGTAAAAATCTCCTAAAAACAAAAATCATCGACAAATAATATACTTAAGGTTAACATAACTTATATGACTATAAATCGTAAAGTCTTATACGTATAAGGATATAGAGCACCAGTTCAACTTAGATGTTTTCAAGTAAAATATGTAGTTTACTTATGAACAACAAAAAACAAAGACTTTTTGGTTATATTGTAATTTGTAACACACTTTTTGTAACCACATCGAATATAGTAAAACGGAGAAGCAAAAGAAGGTCGACTCAAGCACTTGCTTGCTAAGTTTCAGTCAAAATCAAAATAAAAAGATGTAAATATCTAGAAATTTCAGTGCTGTTTTGACCTTTCGTGTGCTGACATCTATCGAGTAATAGCAATAATTACTATAGTAATTTCTGGCTTTTAAGTACAGATGGAGCTTCAACTTAAAGAATTTCTTGTACTAGGTAACTGTCGCTTCTCCCCTTGCTATCAATTGATTTGATTGACAGACACATAACATTTCAAAACATGACTTTTGAAAATAGTTTTGTGACTTTTCTTTGCCTTATCTTAAAAAAATCAAATAAGTAATAGGAAATATAATAAGTAAGGCGAAATTTTAATAGCTAATAGTACCAACATTTTACTATTAACAGTTCATGTTCATGAAAAATAATGATTTTCAATATACTTCACAAGTAATAAAAGTCTCAACTTAATAAACCTACCTAACTTCTAACAGTAAAATATTTAAAGGTACCCGTTCGTAATACATTTTAAAATGTAAGAAAGAGTATTATTTATTGTCTTAAGATTTTTAATAATACAATTACACAAATATATATTCTAAATTTGTTGATTGACACTCTATTGTGTGCACAATAGTATCTTGATGCCGGTTTTTGAATCGGTAATTTACACAGCTTACATCCCTAACTGTCATTTCCCTGTAGAATAAACAGTCACTGTTTCTAGATTTTAAAAATTCTACTGTAAATTATTTAGTTTAAAAAATTGACAATAAAATGTCGGCAGAAAGTTCGCCGATAAAACCTTCAAGATCTATGAACAAAATAGAAACAGTGGAAGATTTCGAGAATCAAGTAAATGATTGTTTAGCACTCACACCGCCTACTTCTTTATTAACAATATCAAAATATCATTGTTTTTATTTTAGGACACATTGTTAAAACATGTTGATATCTCGATTGTGGAGTCTGAGAAGAGAGCTAATGGTACTTTGCATGTGCGAGATCATTACACTGTGTATTTAATCGATCTCAAGTAAGACCTCATTTCATTGTTTTCTCTTTCACGTTCAAAAATTAGCCTCTTACTAAAATTAATGTTGCTGACTAATATATGACGTATGGATATCGCTTTTAAAGTAGCATGAACTATGAAACCTTTCAAATTACTAAGTTTGTATTAAAGGATTTATTTCAATTTTTATCACACTATGTTTTAAAACAGATCACTTAGTATAAAATCCTTTGCTATAAAGATAAATGTCTAGTATCTTACATTAGTCTTAACGGACAACCTACTGACTAAACTTAACGTTAAGTAATGTTAACCGGTTTAATAAATAGGTATTTTTATTTATTTTCAGTGTGACTGACCCGGATTACAAAATAGTACAATCAAAAATAAGTACTATTTGGAGACGTTACACTGAGTTTGAACAGATTCATGATTATTTGCAAGTTACATATCCACATGTTGTCATTCCTCCTTTGCCTGAAAAAAGGGTGATTACATTTTATTATTATTTACTCATATACCCCCATTTTTTTATTGCTATTAAAATTACTAAACTGAACTCTATAAACTCACTGATAAAACAGTAAAAACTATAATACCAAGTTATTAATTTTTTTATAGATATTTCTTGTTTTAAAGATATTTGTTGTTGTTGACATTTAACAGTATTCATGGTTCCCATTTTGGGAATGGGAAAATGTAACTGCAAATATATTTTTCCTTATAACATACTAACTATAAAAGTTTGTATAAAGTATCAAATATTATTGAGGTCTATATAAAGGTTCCAATTGTACTCATTTAATTGTCTTATTCCTTATCGGTTTTTTACACATGCATTTATAAAATATATTTGTATTTTTATAATGTAAGACAATAACTGTTACCTGCAAGTCTTTCTGTGTAAACTATAAATGGGTGTTAGACATTTATTATGATAAAAACACAGAGACCTGTTTGTTAAATTACTAGTGTGACCTTCATAAGTAAATGGGCAATATGTATACATTTTTTTTATATATCTGACTGTGATTATCGGAGATTAAACAAGAAAACAAACTACCTTTTTTTGTATTGCTAAAGGTGGGTAGGTAGCATTGTTATATTATATATTTATATTATATATTTATATTATATATTTATATTATATATTTGTATTATATATTGTTATATTATATATTTATTGGTAAATTATATATTTATTTAATTATTAATAAACAATATATTAAATAAATATATAATTACACATTCATCAACAGAAATAAGTATAATTAATTCAATCTATGTTCAAATAAGGGTAACATGTTTAAAGATAATTTCAAACAATTGCTTTAAAAAAATATATATGTACATAATAATTATAAAACCATTTTATTTATAAATAAATAATTATATTCTTTATTTCAATTTAATTATGACCACCATGATTATAAAAACTAATAAAACATTAATTAAACAAACAAATAAATTGGGGTAGATTATATAATTTCATTCAATCAGTCAATCCATCAATGCAAAATTTATGTCTACTCTCTTACTCAACTACATGACTACTGTACAAACAGTTCTTATTTTAATTATGCAATTATATGAATAACTGGGTTTTATACTACTATTTAGTAGGAATTTATCTTTATGATGGCTTTAGTTGAGTAAATTTGTTCAGTGTATTTCTTGACAGGCTTCATACAAGTGCAGATAATATTTACATATGATATAAATTTAGAATGTTAAATGTTTAAACATTTTAATACAAATACAACAACAACAATGAATATAAATATTTCAAACTTATTTTGAATCTGTTTATTTATTTTATCATCCGTAATAACCATGAGGAAAAGTTAATATTATATTTATTTTTATTCTAGGTGCTATATGCATGGCGGAAATCAGACACAACAGATCCCGAATTTGTGGAACGAAGAAGAGCTGCGCTTGAGAACTTTCTACTCCGAGTGGCTTCACATCCCCGATTGTGTTTTGATGATCAGTTCATTAACTTCCTACAACAGGAACATGGTTGGAGGGAAACTATAACCGATAGTGGTGAGGTGTTTACTTGCTGTTTGAAAATGTTTAAAATATTTCATATGTGCATCTGTTAGTTATCTCATAACTATTTACTTGAATGAAGGAATAATATTCAAACAATGTTTTTTTAAAGATTAGTAATGGCCAAGATGAAATAGATTATCTTGATAAAATAGCAGTTTTTTATCAACTCCTTATTTGAATACTAAAATTATTCATAATTGTTTTTTAGTTTAGAGTAAAAATAAAACCTGTTTTTTTTTTTTTAAATGGGTTTGATGAGCTGTACAGTTGAGTTAGTAATAATTATTTTCCATGCGGGTAGAACTGTGAGCAAAAGCAAAACATTTCCATGTTTGTTTGCACAAAGACATAGCTTTCAGGTCTTGTTTCGTTTTGTGTATTTAAATTAACTGACAGGTGATAAGCATTGTATAACAAATCATATTTTATATTCATAGATTACTCTTATCTATATTATATACATAATATCATTAGATTGAATATTGTGACCAATATTAAATTAATTTACAGGATATTTGCTACAAGCAGAAAATAAATTAAAATCCTTATCAGTGTCTATAAGACTTAAGAAACCCGACCCAGAAATAGAAAGTGTCAAACATTATGCTAAACAACTTGAAACTAATTTGGGAAATTTTCTATACACAAGGTAAACTGAAAATATATTAAGATTCATGGAATGCCATTAATTACTAAGCAATTTAATTATAAAATTATACAGGTGTACGAGAACTTATTTTTTAATATTTATTTTTCAGATCAAAAATAATAGAGAAGAACTATGCACTATGTAAATTACACGCTGATTATGGCAAACTGTTTAGTGAATGGAGCGTAATAGAGAAGGAAATGGGAGACGGGCTACAAAAAGCTGGACATTATTTTGGTAAGAAAATGTAATTATTATTATTATGCGGACTTCACATTGTTATACTACCTACTTAGTTGTTCTGTATATGTGTGGGCCTGTCTTGCAAAAAAATATATCTCTTAATTCAAAAATATGAGTAAATAAATGTATATTTTTTCACGTGTATGTTTGCTTGTAACCTACTTTTTCAAAAGCGATTTTCTCTTATTTTCCACAGACCGATTTTGTTCAAATTTTGTGCACATATCAAAGACCGATAGTCAATTAATAATTCGATAGGATTTCATTATCCTCATTAGGATCTCCAGAATTAATAATTATTTATTGATTATGTTTGTTCTTAAATACCACTAGCACATTTTGCTAGTGTCAGTTTTATTTATTCTTATTAAAAATGATTATGATAACAAAAGTTTAAATTGCAGATTCAATAGCGGATTCTATAGACTCGGTGGCAGAGGACGAGGAACAACTTGCAGATCAGTTGAAGGAGTATTTATTTTACGCAGCAGCGCTGCAGCAGCTGTGCGCTAACCATGAAGCGCTGCAGCGGGCGCTGGAGAACGCTCACGACGCTCTCAATAATAGGTAACATAAATGTGTCGCATGGAATTAATATATTTTGATATTTTTATGTTTTAAGAAATTTGCAAGTAGCGGAAAGTCACGTACTACCGTAGTAGTGGTATCCACCTACTTATTCCTATCGATAAGAAAGTTTCGCTTAACAGCGTGACATTTGTATATAGCTTAAATAAGTCAATTCCAATTTGGAAAAAATACATATTCATTACCAATTAATTAATAATATAATAATAATGTATCGTAATATATTTGTTCGTGCAGGGTGTCAGAGCGTTCCCGCGCGGCGGCCGGCAAGTCGGGTCTCATGTCACGTCTGTTCGGGACCACTGACCCCGACATAGTGCGGGATCACGTCACTCGGGCCTTAGACCATAAGATACTGGCCGACAGGGAACACATACAACACGCACGAGGGGAACTGGAGTCAGTTAACTACCTCTTTATTATACTAGCTTATATTTAAGTAGAGTGGTTAAATAAATATATCAATATGGATATCCCCATATTGTATAAGAAAAATGTTTGTTAACTATCGTAATATTATGTATTATTATAATTTTTCACTGCCCATAATGATATATAATGGTTTATAATAATGATATATTATAATCTCTTAATTTTGTCGATATTAACAGTTTTTAGAATTTTTTCCTAGTCTTTTTCACCTTGATTTAAGGTTATGAAATTTAGTAGTATGATATAATATATCGTAGAATGATAATTCTTGTGAAGAGTTATATTTTTGTTGTGTATGTATTGTAATGTGTTGGTTAATATTTATTTACAGAGAATTCAATAAAAAAGCCATGGTCGAGATTGAATATTTCCAGAAACAAAAAGAAAAAGACCTTCACGAGTCTCTCGTTGCCTTTATTACTCTACAAGTAAAAGCAGCCAAAAAGGTATTTTTTTTTATCTTTCTTTTATTCTATTTCTATTGTACTATTATATTTTATGATACAATGAAAAATATAATATAATTAAACGGGTGAGTGGTACTGTCAAAGCCAAAGTATATACATATACATATATATATAAGTTGTATGTCATTAACAAAGTAAAGAAAATTGCAAAAGCTTTTCAATTAGAACGGAAAAGAGAGAAAGAGAATATGACACTAGGGTTTCTGCGTTTGTCTTCATCACTCGTAGACAATATATTAGCTTTAAGATCTTTTTTCGCAGATCTTGGTTAGAGAACGGTATCTAACCAGTCAAGTCGACTATCTTCCCTCCAAAACAAATCACATAACAAATCCCAATATATAAGGATTTGTAATAAGATGAAATTATCTGAAAAAAAGTACCCTGAACTTTTATGAACCTAGTTTTATCAATCCTCGAAACAAATCGTTATTATTTTTATTTGATTACTAAATAAAATTAATTTATTTTCAGAACTTGCAAGCATGGACACAAATAAGAGAATGTATCCAAAACATGCCTTGAGCAATCAACGGGGCCCACCAAATTACCTGCATATTATTTATATAACTTAGAATAAGACTATTAACACTTTTATATATCACCTTAGATACTTTGGAAATTTAATATTTTATTTGGCTGTTGGTATAAAGAAATTCGTATTATTAAACCTTTTTGAAAACGAGATGGCGCTAGTAGTCGAATTATCAAACGTCTTCGGCTCAGTTATCCGCCATAGACAACCCACTAGCGCCATCTAGCTTAGTAACCTCACTAAACATTGTACAGTTCCAAGATGTAATTTTTTATATTATAAAGATTATATAAATATATATTTTTTGAGTTTTATATGTAATTTTATCAAATTCCTTCCCTTTAAGAAAACAATCTTTCTCCTGAGTTTCTCCTATATAAATCAATTTGTCATTTACATTTAACCGCCTCGTTGAGCGAGTGGTTAGCGCAGACGCCTAACGTATAGAGACGCAATGGGACTCGGGTTCGATTAGCCATTCTTGACGGTTCTTCTCCATGGAATAAGTGCAATATATGCCTATTGGAAATAAATAAAAATACTTTAAAATATTTAATTTTTATTTAAATGAAAAATCACACTTATTAAAACCTAGGGTCATTTCGCCTGTTTGCGCCCATCGCCAGTTTGCGTCCATTCGACGGCTATCCTTTCATAAAATACTCGAAAATAAGTTCATGAACTTTCTAACAAAACCAAATGTAATTTCTGCCAATACCTCAATATATAGGAGATACACAGTCATAAACAAAATTTCCTTGAGCGCAATACTTCCCTTTAAAAAAAAATAATTTATCTGAGCCACGGGACAAAAGACTGCGAATGTCTTAAATGTTAGTAAAAAAATAGTGAGTAGCAACACCACTCACGGTTAGTTTTACATTGTTTTATGTGAAGTTAAGGATACATAGATGTTTCTAGGCCTTAATAATAAAGAAAGGAAAAACATAATTATGAATTTACTTAAGTTTTTTAATTGTTGACAGTTAAAATAAGGTGGACGCAAACTAGTACATACAAATTTTAAAAATTCCACTTTGCGTCCGCAGTGGACGCGAATTTTATGACCTATTATTTAGGACAGACCAGAATGCGTCCACCTTTGTTTTCTTGTTATCTATTTATAAAAGTAATTAAAAATGTATAGCTTATTTAAATTTAATGAAATTGTATATACCTACGATCAATAATATCTTAATGTAATTATAATAAAAAAAATTAACGTAATTTAATAACGGCTCCTGATTGAACAAATTAGAAATTGTGAAATCACAGTGTATCAATGTGCAACTCTGAAACTCATGACATGAATAAAAATGATTTTGCCTATACACCTTTTTGACAGTTACCTGTAGCTTAGTTCAATAGTGTCTTCAGATGAAGTTCTTATTTTACCACTAGAAGATATGGCAACTCATACTACACCAAGTCTTGAGAAAACTAAGCAACAAATATCAAAACCCCCTCCGACTGCTTTTATTCATTTAGCATCAACTGTAACACCATCTATTTTACCTATAGAAAAGCCTCCTAGTTTACAATCATCTTCATTATTTATTCAAGGCATTTAACATTCAGAAACCTTTGATCCATTTAAAACCCACCTGATGTTGGCTGAAATTTTTAGCATAGCAAGAAAATTTAATCAAAGAACTCCAGCGGCCATATCTTCGTCAGCATCTAGAAAGTATTATGAACATAAAGAGCAGATGGAGAAAAAAAAAACAAAGCAGTAAGAAAAAGAAATTAAGAACGAATAGAGAAAAGAAACTTCAAGGAACTGCTCCAAAACGTAGGAAAATGACACTTCCTGTTAAAGTCACAGTAGATACTGATACTCTGAAAAGAAAATTTACCAGCCGTGGATAGTACAAAGTGCGCTGAATGTAATGACATACTTATATCAGATGTAGATGAAGACGGCGAAGAAAACATTGGCTGTGACAAATATATAAGATGATATATTTGTTATTAAAAATATTTTAAAATTTAATTAGTTAAATATTTAGACATAAAACAATAAATTATTAAAATCTAATCTTTCTGAATAATAATTAATAAAAATCTCCCCTACATTCTATATATAAGTTGGTGGACGCAAACTGGACATGAGTGGACGCAATTTAGATTTTATGGACGCAAACTGACTAAATCGCCCAAATCTGATATTTATCACTTTTATATTTAAATCGTTATATCTTTCCACCAAAACTTTAAATGAATATAAAAAAGACTATATTATTAACACTGTACATAAGTTTTTATTCAAAACTAGTAACTAAATCATTTTTATTTTCTCTTTCAAAGTCAGCAACTCCACTAAATGGACGCAAACAGGCGAAATGACCCTATTCAATACTCTTCCATACTCTTAATTCTTCGGAGAATTAAGATCGACCTTGAAATGTATTCTTTTTGATTCTTCTTCATGTTCCAATAAAAATATAGTTTTAGAATTGAAAACGATAAAAAAGGATTCAATGTTTGTAACCCTAACGTATCTTTTTAATTCTAAAATAATGTTGCAATTTCGGTTCTATCGGAGAATAAAAAAAAAAAAAGAATTAAAAAAGTTAAATGCTCTTTATTCTCGTTTCCTCGGAGAATTCGGAAGAATAAAAGAGGAAAATTTCTACATATCAAGTTCTTTTAAATACTCTTTAATTCTTCACTGAGAATTCGAAAGTATTCTAAATTTCTACATATGAAACATACATACATTTAAAACTCCTTAATTCTCCGTGGAGAATTAAAAAGGATGCATTTAATTTTATTCTTTATTTTAACCAGGGAGAATAAAAAGATTATTTTAATATTAATATATATTAATTAATGATTTAGGCTGGAAATTATAAACAAATAAGGTAGGTATGTAAATGTATTAGGTAGGTATATTTTACACTTGCCATTCACCAAAAAAAAAATAGGATCTAGATTCACCTAAGTTCACCATAGCTACAGACTTTCTGAGTTGTTTTTACTATAACAAAAAAAAGCGAACAAAATTTTATATTCTATATGTACGCTGTTATAATCTTTTACATATTATAAATATAAAAACAAACAGATAATGAAAATATGAAGGTTAAGAAATTACTAATAATAAAATATTATATCTTATACAAAAATAAATAAAAGTTAAATATCTCCATAATTTATATAAATAAAATTATATCGTCGCTTGAAAGATAATTTGAGAACAGTTCAACGTCACGGCCGATTCTTGTTTTCTGTTACTAATTGACAAAACAACGTTAGAAAGGAAGAAAATTGTAGAAAATGTATTAGAACCTCGAGTGGTTAATATATGGCATACAAAACATCAATTTCAAAAGTTTAAAAGCAGCATCAAGACCATTTACACAAGTGAATGTATAATTAAAAAGTCAAGTCTCGAGATGAAAGTCTCAATTAAAAATCCCCCGATACAAAAAGACCTCTAAAAAGGATAAAACTAATATAGGTATGTACGTATTGAAGTCGTTGCCTCGGGGGAGCGTTATACGTAACGTACCAAGATGGCGGCATTTTACGAAGTTTTTCGAGCTAATGTATAATGACTTAGACTATACTATTGTTATTTCGTTATTTGATTTAGTAATTTACTTGCACTTTAATTTTAATATGTATATATTGATTGCACGCGCCTTCGGACGATAAATTAAAGAAGACAACAAACAAACACATTCACTTCACAAATTCTTAACTTAAGTAGGTACCAACATTGCAAAAATATATATTTGACCCAAACAGGAAAAGCAAAAGTTTAGCGACATAGGTAGGTACTTGTGTAAAAAAGAGACTTTATAATTTTACAATCTAAGGTCAAAGTGCAAAACTGCTAAGTTGCAGATAAAGTTGCTGGCAACCTCCAACCTTATAGGTATGCAGGTTGCATTTTTAATGAATAAAAACGTCGAGAAACATGTTTGCGTTGTTCGTCTTGTTCTATTTAGATGATGTGCTTCGAATGATTAATTATTTAACAAAATTTATAATTAAACATTTCTATTTTGTAAAGGGCACACAGAACTGGAGAATAACTAATTTAAAAGTACTCTATTCGATTTAATAAAAGAAAAATGTACGATATTGTTAATTCCCTAACTTTGAACTGAATATTTTATAATCTAACACCTGTGAACATCACACGGTATAAATTATTGAATCAGTTACTTTTATTGATTTATTGACCTTGTCTGTCTAACACAGAACGTAAACTATTCTTGACTGATTAACTAAATCTACTAGCTTTTATAAATCATTCCATTTTTATAATAACTACCGAATTCTAAATATTATGTAGATATTTATTTTCAAGATAGCCAAATCGAAAAAACTCCTAGTATTCCCATCAGTCTAGATTTCCCAAATGAAAGTGCATACAAATTACGATAATAATAATGGTGCTATAATAAAAATATTAAATAATTAACATGGAAGAGTTGACCACCCCTGCGATATGAATAATTTGACCACGCTGTCTGTTAATCGATAGAAAATAGGTCACTATTGTTACAAACCAGTGTGACTAGAACACGTATCATTTTCTCCATTTAGAAATACGATAACAATAAAATGAATTAAAAGAAAATATTTTTAATTAAAAGCTAAACGGTTGATTCAAGAGATTTTTATATAAAAAATAATTAGGTATTATTAAGGTCGCATATTAATTCAAACCAAAATAAGTTAATACAATAATGAAGCACCAAGAAGTAAATGTCGATTACTGGGCCATGGTTAAAACTATGTTTTCCTATGGAGCTTTGACTGCATTGTGTTGGATAATGTTACGACTTTTCCATACCGTCTTTACACTACCAAGACGACTTCGGTCTCAACAGGAAAATATTCAACACACTTTACAGGAACTTCAGGTAACATCTCTAACAGTTTTATATTTACTTATACATATTATTAATTACTTCAGAAAATTCGTATAGAAAACTATTTTATTTATAACCTAGCTTTGAAAAACATAGCCTATTATTGATGATAGCCGTTACAAAACTATTTATCACTTCCCGAACCAACAGCGCAAGAAATCTTATCGATTTGATAAATGGTAAACCATTGGATATAAACGAAGGACAGACAAATATTAATATAAGGAAATACTCATTTAGGACAGGTCACTAATCATTAGTCCTTAGAACTAATGATTAGTGACCTGTCCTAAATGTGATGTGAGATTACTTAGGACAGGTCACTAATCATTAGTTCTAAGAACTGACCTAAGTAATCTCAAATCATTTTAGATAAATCTGCAAAGAAATGGAGCACACTGGTTTAAAGTACAAGGCGGTTTCTTAGTACAAAATTAACAAAAGTTAAAAATAAAAAAGTGCTGATTTTTTTTTTTCTTATTGCTCAATATTAACTCTCGGGTAACCTTGCATATATGTATATTATATTTAAATATATATAGTATAGTGTACTATTCCATAGCAATGTCATATTATTATTATTATCTAATTAGAGACCTATTAGTATCAGTACGCTATTGAACCTACACCTTGTAATAATTTTACAACTTCGTATTATCGGTTGATAAAAATTTTGAATATAGGTACTTAGTCTGGCCATAAATACTGTTACAAAAAAATAAAAAAATATTACATTTGAATTTGGAATCTGTCATTTTTATACGATTGTTACGTTTTCTCATTTTGGCGCCAATACAATGTACAATATTAGATAAACTAAAAATGACTTGGCAGTTTGGCATAAAGGTTTGGCCTTTCCAATCCAATGGGATAAAGATTACCAAAAAAAAAAATTTGAATATTTTGCGATATTACACAGGAAACAGAATCGCTGTGATTGGATTACACAAAGTAGGTATGGAGCCAAACACAATTTTTAACTCTCCATACACTTAGTATTAGTCTAATGTTTGTGTACCTATTAAAAGATACAATAACACTTCTTCTGTTAGTGACAGAGAAAGATCTGGCCGTCCACGTATTGTTCGTACGAAAAAGGTGGTCCAAGCATTAAGGGAAAGAATTCGACAAAATCCTGTCCGAAAGCAAAATATTTTATCTCGGGAAATGAAGATAGCACCTAGAACCATGATTTAGGACTTGCAGCCTATAAGAGACGCACTGGTTATTTCTGCACTGATAAATTAAAGATGAATAGGGTGGTAAAATCGAAACAACTACTAAAGCGGTACGCTAGGGAGGTCACAGAAAAATTTTGTTTACGGATGAGAAAATTTTTACAATTGAGCAACATTTTAACAAATAAAATGACCGTATATATGCTCAAAGCTCTAAGGAAGCTTCCCAATTAATCGACAGAGTGTAACGTGGACATTATCCGAGTTCAGTGATGGTTTGGTGGGGTGTTAGCTATGAAGGAGTGACCGAGCCATATTTTTGTGAAAAGGGTATCAAAACATCGGCACGAGTGTATCAAGATACCATTCTTGAGAAGGTAGTTAAATCCCTTAATAACACCATATTCAATAACCAAGTATAGTCCTTTCAGCAAGATTCGGCGCCGGGTCATAAAGCTCGGTCTACGCAGTCTTACCGAACGTCTCGGACTTCATCAGAGCTGAAGACTGGACGTCGTCTAGTCCCGATCTTAATCCGCTGGATTATGATTTATGGTCAGTTTTAGGGAGCACAGCTTGCTCTAAGCGCCTTGATAATTTGGAGTTCCTAAAACAATCCATACGATTGGCAGTGAAGAATTTCCCCATGGAAAGGGCGCGTGTTTCTATTGATAACTGGCCTCAACGTTTAAAGGACTGTATTGGACACCAATTCGAATAAGTTTTTTTTGTTTTTTTTATTTTTTGTTTTTTTTTATTTTAGTTGTTTTATATTTATGTATTAAAATAACACTGTAAAAGTAATATTTAAATGTTATTGCTAATTAAAAAAGTATTTTTTCTTTGTTACAGTATTTATGGAAAGATTAGGTATAGGTACGTTAAGTAAACGAGTAAATAAGTTTATGATATAACTTGAACGTAATCAATTGTAAAACAAAAAAAAAACGACTGATATATATAATAGTAATTTCGGTACTATATTACTTTGACCTTCCAATGATATTATTTTGTTTCAAAATTCATATGTATACATACATACATACAGCGATAAGATGAATGGAAAATATTTTACGCTGATAAATATACTTGTATAAATATTAACAATAGAAATAATAGAGAAATGTAAAAATGTTGGTACTTATCATTTGACGTATTTTATTTTAAACGATAAAATAATTTTATTTCAATTAACAATAGGAGTTAATGCTTACAGAAGCGGTTTCCTGATTTAAATATAACCGAAGAAGATTTGAAAAACGCTGAAAAAGAACTAGAAGAGTTAACAAATGAAACCAATACCGAGAAAAAGGAAGAAATTTCGATTAATAATATTCCTAAAATAATTGAACCCCAATCAGAAGAAGAGAAGAAAAATATTTAATACTTTCACTTCAACTCTTTTCTTAGTCACCAATTTCTATATTTTTACGATATTTTTTTATAATATGGATGCATACTACACGTATCGTATCACTAATGTTTAGATACTTAGAACTTTTAAGCTTATTTTTCTATTAAAACTAACACAGTAAATTAAAATAAACTTATTTTCCCTTATCGACAGTACTAAATAACGTAATGAGAAAATATAAAACGAAGTACCAATAAAAGTTCCTTTCCTTATTAATAGATGGCGTTGAGCTTACTAAAGCTCCAGCCCGGCCGGAGGCGTGGTTAAAAGGAAGCTTTCACCCCAGCTTTAATTTTATTGATCGGTTCGAAGTAAATACATTTACAAGCCGTTTTCGACATTATATTATTATCTATGTCATAGCTGGTCGATGTACATTGGCCTCGATAAATAGATAGCACTTATCTGGAAGTATTTGTTAGACTCACAAATGTGTTAAGAATCGCACTCAGTAGTCGAAGCATATCGTCAAATGTCAGTCGTGGTTAATTTTAATTGTGATTAAATATATGCATCTATGCATGGATTGAGTGAGTACACGTGATCTCCTTTGTCGAGATGACCAGGTCCAGCTACAGGCCTCTAGTGCCTCGGTCTTCAAACAATTCTCTCGAAAACCGGGAAAATGGGTAAGTTGCTTCACAAAGGAGTTTTTATATTAAAATTAAATCTAAATAAAGTGACAGATAATTGCTTTACCGTTTAAATCAGAACTCGTTTTCTGTCATGTACTCAGTACTACGTATCAATACATAAGTAAGATTAAATACAAAGTTCAATATACTATTGCAATATTTTTTATTAAAAGAAAACAGGCTTTGGAAATTCAACTTGCAACCTGCCATATTTTAAATATTTTATGATATAAACAAAACATAATTGTTTATAAGCCCTATACATTTTTTTTTTATTTTTTTTTTTTAATACTTATTAAATCATGCTTCGTATAACGTATTTAGAATATGACGTTGGTTTAAACTAAAGGTCACCTCACCTGTCACCTGACCCCTTTGATTTATTTTATGTGAAGATAACAACAATTATTATTACTCTTTCAATTATATACTCCAAACTATACTTGTGACGATATTTACTTACTTTTAAACATTGATAAGATAATTGTTCGGGCTACCCGTATGCCATAACAATAATGATATTAAAAAATACGTTGCGTAAGGAAAATAGTAGGTATTATAAAATGTATGAAATATTTGTAAGTTCCATATTTAAAATATCATCAAAGGAGTCCTTCTAGTATATTTATATATTTATTTGTATTATTGATCTTTTGATTATAATTTTTGATATAGGGTCATAACTTCCATAAAACGTCTCATATAATACATGTCCTTACAAGATTGCAATATATACATATACAAGAAGATTGGAATCAGATTTGATGATGATAAATACGGTTACTGAGATTTGCTATAACATTTGCAGGATATTTATACATACATCATTTCCCAATTACTGATAGTTATTGTCTGTACTCAGTCTAATAAAAACAAGTTTATCTCGAGACGTACAGAAGAACAAAGAACCAACACATTTCATGACGCCATTACATATATTGAAGTCAGATATATTATTAGTGCATGACCAACCCTATTTTATAATTAATGCATATTATTTCATTGCATCACTCAAAAATAAATATTTCGACCCCTCAATGCATTGTTATTCATAAATAAATAAATATTTCGACCAATCAATGCATTGTTAATTATAAATAAATAAATATTTCGACCAATCAATGCATTGTTAATCATCAGTTTGTGTCATCGTATCGGAACTGGGAATTATAAATATTTCTCAAGTGTATTATTGTTAAATTCTGAATAATTCTTACTCAGAGTTTGTAAATGCGCATTACAAGTAAGGAACATGTCGTTTATTTGTAGTTTGATTTAAAATATATATTCTATTAATGACGGCTTGCTAATAGCAATACGTACGAGTTTTCCAACTTTCATTATAAGTCGGGGCCAAAATTATTTCATTAATTGTTTACTTTTTTAATAGCAGATTAAATTTACTCGAGATTAGCTTTAACTCGAGATTATGAACAAATGAGCATTTGAATTTGCTTTTTCATTGTTTTATTAACATCATATTTTTGGACAAATAGGACGTATCGGACAATAACAGCAAAAGAGACAACGTAATTACCAAAATAATATTGCCTTTTATTATAAAAGTAAATTTACATACTTGAAATAAAATCGAATGTTTTGCAGCAATCGTGTTTATTTTAAGACGAGATGTGGTCGAGATTATATTTTAGGTAATTCCGTAAAATTAGTTTTATTTCTATGTGTAGTCGTAAAAATCTAAGATAATATCTGTCTATTTACATACTTTCCTCAACTCTAATTAATTTCTACCTTATTTCGTAGAACGCATGTCGTGTTCCACTTCGAAGTCAGTCACTGTTTATTTAAAGATGCCACATATAGCAAGCGAAAGGATCTGAGTCTTGGCTATAAAATTATCTTTTATACAAGCTTACTGAAGTATCGAGACATTTCTCTTTAAACAGAAGAAACAGTAGCGGATTTAGGTTTGAGGACGCCCTAGGCCCGAGACGATATGGCGCCCTTTATCTTTTGTAACAGTATATATATATAAACATATATGTACATATATGTGTGTGTGTATAAAATAATTAAAATAATAACAATAATAATAAAAAATCTAATTCAGGTATAAATTAAACATTTATTAACAACTTATCGTTAGGAGCTTCACATTACGTAAAACTATAAAATTTTTACAGGAGTCAACTGACACTTGTATAATTTATCATGGTGAAATAATGTTTCGTTTTATAATAAAGCGCAAACAAATGTTATAACTAAATTTTGAATGTAAAATATGAAAAAATCTTATGTAAATAAATAATATGCTAGCATTAAAATTTTTTTTTTTAATCTTTTTGTTAGATATTTCAAATTTTAGGACTTGGCTGATTAATTATTTTAACTAAGAAATTCTACCCTCAAAATGGTACTATGTTTCGATAGTAAGAGCGCAATAAAATAAACTTTAAAATTTGGTCTTGCAGTTTACAGAAAACCCAATCGATTTTAAATTTTAGTCATCTTAAAAATTTTGGCGCCCCTCAAAATTTGCCGCCCTAGGCCCGGGCCTCACGGGCCTAAGCCTAAATCCGCCACTGAGAAGAAAACGTAAATCTTTTAGATAATGTTAGTTAATAATTCTGGAGTGTTCTTTTTCTGCCATTTCATTTTATAAGAATAATATCAGTGAGTATGAAATCCTTTAGAAATCTATACTACATATGAGATGATTTTGTTCTACGATATTTTTATGATATATTCTCTATTGGATTAATGGAGATAGCATTGTATTGTTAATTAAAAACCAACACATCTTTAAAACTGTCTGTATGTTAACGACAAAAAATAAATATTATAAGAATATCTTTTTTAAAAATCATTTTAAAATAAAACAAAAAGGTTAAAATGATAACAATCCAATTGATTGGCAAAATTATTATCAACAGAGCTATAATCTAAGATTGAAGAATCCATTTGATTGATTCCATGTTGCTACGAAAGATAGTATTTTATAACTTTATCGAGGCTATACATGTTTGTAGACAACTTAATACATTAATATATCATAATTACATTTTCGTCACAAAATTTCAATGACAAGTAAATCCGATTAGATAATTTCTTGATTTTTATATCCTCACAACTATGATAATAAAAACTTAAAATTGTAATAAAAGAATGAAAAAATATACTGACTTGACTCTTCCCGGTTAATTTAAGAAATTAGTACCTAAGTATGAACTCGCACCCAGTAGGTGATATTCTGTGACATGTAGAGTTTAAATGATTGCGACATAGACATCTGCGTTGTAAAAATGCTATAACTTGAAACAATAATGTTTTGGCATTTTTTTGTTTGACACTTCTGATCATATCCAAAAATACTTTAAAAGTGTATAAAATATGTAATAATAATTAAATTTTAATATTTTAATTGAATTACAATATCTCCACTTCAATAAACACTGATAACAGAACACGTGTCAATATCACTTTATATTTGATATGTATTATACATAATTGAATATAAAACAAATAATTGAATAAAGAAATAAAATTTGACATTTAATTTGACTTTGACATTTAATCAGATGTGTTAATGCAGTTGCTGTCATGCGCTTCTTGAATGTTCTAACATTCAACATTGTTTCTAAGCAAACAGTTAGTAGTTAATATTTCACCTGATAACATGTTATCTAGTTGTCGCAGTGTAATGTTAATTAATTTAAGGTAACCTTAAGTCTTTGGTAAACGTGATAAGAAGCTTCTATAACTATGTTTACTTTATCATAGTACAAATGTATGATGCTTTGATTTTAAAAATGAAATAAATATAGGTAATATTTATTACCTATAACAAATTATTTAAAATTGAAAGACCATAGAATTAAGTTTGAAATAAATATAAAATTAAAAATAAAACGATACTGGCAGGGATTCAAATCAACGATCTCTGGGAAACCGTCCCGACGCTCTACCAATTGAGCTACCATATGAACATAACTTTAATCATTACTAAATTTATATTATATTTAAAAATGGCTTTAGTTCTACTTTTAATATACTATAGCACAGTTTTTCATTTTAACCGTAAAAAAATTTGAGAAGATTTTATAATTTTTTTGATTCATTAATGATTTAGGTGGGTACCTAAAAAGTCAAGAATATGGTAAATTAAAACACTATTAGTTCAAACTTTTGATGTATATAGAGGATCTTTATAAAATAAATTACAATTTCCAAAAAAAGAAAAATTAAACTAACACTTTTTATATTTTATTTTAACAATTTTTCTATTTTATAATTAATGTTCTTATTTTTATTACAAAAAGAACGTCATCCATCAACACAATTTTATGATTAAGATCTCTTATAACATATTCAATTTTTTATTTCTAGTAGTTTATGTTCAAGTACTATTCTTCGCTTTCTTTCCTTTTATATTTTTTTCGATTTCGTTATTTTTTCAAGACTTTCTTTTAATCGTGTGTACTTACCTTTACCTTTTAATCGCATTTGTATGTAGATTTAGCGACAATCATAGACCTTGACCTAATGCAGAAACTAAACCTACACTAGTTCTTGCTATAAAAAGCTTAAACTCTAACCTTTTAATTGAAATATAATATTTTATAAACTAAATATTCAAATTTATGCGCATGCGTTTTTAAGCACAACTGTAAATATACAATATTCGCGTTAGTTTTTTTTACTATGTATATATTTTTTAATATATAAACATGTAACATTTTATGTCAACTTTTATAAATTTAAGCTAGCACTAAAAGTGATACTACTTTATGATAAAATAAAAAAGTCCTAAACGATAACCACAATTAATATATATTTTTTTTATAACTTATATATTTTTTGTTAAACAAAATTAATGAATAAAAAAATATTTATATATTTTGCAATTATTACGTATAATGAATGGTGAATTGAGATTACAAATTTCATAATGATTAATGAACTACGCAATTCGCAATTTTATCTACGTAAAAGTTCACCTTCCTGATACGTTATCTATTCTATATTATTTTGTTTTTTTGTTTGATCGTGGTTTTCTATGTAAATAATCATATTTGGAATCATTATTTTACATCGGGTAGACTATTCAATAAAATAGTTAATAGTCTATATAAGATTTAAGATGATTTTCTCCTGTTATTATATCATCATCTTCTACATGAAACTTAAAAGCAGTCATAGTGGAATGCTATTAAAAAATATTACCAAAGCGTAGGAAGTTCAACAAACTGAAGACTACTGATAATGATGTTGATTTTGAGAACAACCGAAATTATGACGTCAAATCCCTTATGTCACATGAAAAATAATGTGTTAAAAATTATATTTGATTTGATTTATAGAATGATCCTTTAATAATTAAAAATTAATTTAATTTTCACAGATTATTTTAAATATGCCAATATTTTTTGATTCATAGAGTGTATAATTTTTTTTTTTTTGATTTTACGATTTGGTAAACTGTCATAGTTTTTGGAACGTCAAATTCGTAGTAAGGGTTATGAAAAATATATATATCTCAAATTCAACCTTGTCATGAACCACTTTTAAGCTTAGCTTAGAAGTGGAGTACGCTTTTATTTCCAAAATAACCGCTGAAACGATAAATACAAACAGAATACTTTTCCTACCAACCCTTTGTTAAATTCAGCTTTTGTTACAATTTTAAAAAAATCTGTCCGTCAGACATGTTTCTGATGAAATAACGTTTTTGAATGTAACAGTACAAAATGAGAAATAATAATATGTTATGAAATTTAATATTGAATA
Organism: Napeogenes sylphis; assembly: GCA_959347405.1. NCBI lineage: Eukaryota > Metazoa > Arthropoda > Insecta > Lepidoptera > Nymphalidae > Napeogenes > Napeogenes sylphis. The sequence goes on along the minus strand of OY365788.1, from coordinate 17,683,163 downwards.
ATAAGGAGTATGTTGAAATATGAACTTGTAAATATGAACATACAAGGATACATTTTGTTTAATCATTTTTAAAAAAACTATTTACCGGATATATCTTATATTAGAATGAATTGAATTCTTTTTTATTTAAGTTTACATTCTAATTGCACTGCATCTATTTTATTCACTGGAATACGAGATGTTTTTGGTATTTTTTAAAGTAACGCAAATACTGTGTATGTAAGTAACCTAGTTACTTAGTCATCTAGGTTACTCAGGTGTTTCCTAATTTTCTAGAAGCACATATAACGCACTAACAGTTTCTTGAATCATTGCAATCTTCATAGACTTATGATATATTTATTAAATAACATGATTCTCAAATACACAGTAGGTGTTTATCAAGTGATAGTGTATCGTCTGATAAGAAAATATCGAAAGTCCTGATAACGTTATCTACCAATAAACCTCTTGATACTCCTCTTTTATCAAATAATTATACTGAAACAAAAATAAACAGTCATGTATATACAAATCATAATAGCTTTTAAATACAATTATTACTTACTTAAAGTGGCTGGCATTGATAATCTGAATATACATATAAATATTGTCTTCAACAAACAGAAAACAATTTAAGAGTTTCCATACTTTCAGCTACATACTTGGCAGGTCACCAAGTTTCATGAGTAGTGAATCATTAAGACTCGAACGAATAGTTAGCGTGTGATCCTCAGCAGTGACACTTACTCCAAAATTAAACCATTATGAGTAAACGAGTGAGATTTCTCAAAGCTTTTATGATATAAGATATCACTCTTGTTCTTACATCTTCTTATAGTATCAATAAGTACACGACACGACCAGGGGTTCGAACTCACGACCTCTGGGAAACCGTCCCGTTGAGCTTAGAGTTCCCAGAGGTCGCGGGTTCGAATCCCTGCCCGTTTCTAAAGTAATATGGTATTTCTCAGTTCTTTCGTTTTAAATTCGTTGTACTTAATGCATCTCAACTAACAATTATGTAACCAATACTACACTAATAACTAACTTGAACACAGTTTAAATATAATTGTTATATAAATAAACATTACCTCATTTAATATAATATTATCTAAAGTTGGCAATAAATTGTGGTGCGAATGGTTCCGGTAAATATTTTTAGTTGCGAGAATCTCATCAAAAGATCCGGGTCAAGTAAAAATATAATCTGAATTCAACTGAATCAGAGACAGAGATGAAAACTGTTTATCCTAAAGTAAACGATGATATCTGCGAAATCTTTGATTTCTAGTTACACTGCAAAATAATTCAAGGGAAATAAAGCACCTGTTTTTTTGTACCTTGTTAATATTACAAGTATTATTGTAAATTATTACAACTTATAACAAATTTCAACTTGGATTAAAAGGTAAGTAAGTAAACAAGTATCATTTGTCAATGTAATGGCAAACAATAAATTACTATGTTCTTATATGCCTCTTTTATGACTGAGGTACAAATTTGGACCCAATATTTACCCAGTAAATACTTTTAGTAATGGCATTTAAAAAAAACTCCCTTTTGTATTGCCTCAACCGCTCAAATATTAAGCTTTTCAAAGAGAAAAAGTAGATTTCGAACGATATTCACAAATCTTAAAATAAACTTTAATGTATAAATTAATATCAGTTAGATTTTATACTCAAATAAAACCCACTCTGGGTAATAGAAACAAACAAAGCCATAAAAATGAGAAGCAATCGACTTTATGGATTAGCAAGCAAAACCTTTGAAGATATTGTATTACAGGAATTATCCACTTATTAGTGTTGGAAACGATAACTAGGAAGTGTTACAATACGATATATGTTTTACATACGTACGATACATGCGTCAGCAACACAACTCAGAACGAAATTAACAGTGAAGAAAACATATGTTCTCATAAAGACATCAATCCAGACTTTATTTTATGCTGAAATAACGATAATACATAACTTTTAGATATTTTTCAACTTGTTATTGAGATAATGATTAATAGATTGATCTTGTTAAACCTATTATAAATAGCATGTAACTTATGATAATACAAATAATACAACACAAAATATAACAAATTCTAAAATCTGATTGCAGCGCTACCTACAGGTTCCAATGTTAAGTCCAATCTGTCACATAAAAACCTTTACCAAAATTGATGCTCCGAAACCTGGGAAAAGTTGGTCTATCAAAAAATGCATTGTAAGAAATAACATAATATATTCTTCATATTCCTAGAAATGTTAGTGCATACTAATTGTCATGTTTGTAAGGTTATGTAAGTACTACAACGCCATCTACTAGCGAATCATAACAACCGAAATTGCATAATTTGAATATTCATTCATATTATAAATGCTAATGTTAGTTTGTTTGTGACGAAATAAAGAAAACCTAAAATCCACCTGCAGTAGGTGCAGCGCCACCTACTGGGATCAATTGTGAATCTAAACCAGCGATTAACGTTAATCATCCACAAAAGAGCATCAAAATCCGCTTAGCCGTTTAGATTTCGAATTTCAAATCGGTGATGTATTTAACATATGCTGGTAGCATATATATATAACGAGATTTTATATAAATTTTCAAAAATTTACTTTAAGGTAGTTTAAATAGAAATGATAAACTACCTTACATTAGATGTGTGAGTGTAGAGTATGTGTAGATGTGTGTGTGTAGAGTATGTGTAGATGACCTGTAATCAGAGTATGAAGATAAAAAGACAAAGAGAGTAAAAATAGCGCCAGCAATTACATTCGAAGTCGATGGCAACATTTCAAATGAAATTTAATATTTCTTATATATTCAAACTTTTAGTAGACATGTGACATTTAGAGATAAATAAAACTACAGTACTTATGCAAAACTATTCTTATTTATTTATTAAATACGGGATGCTACCAAGTTGTTACATCACTAAATATAATCTCGGTATTAATAGTAACGTTGAGAGTTTGTTGAACTCTACCAAAGACAATATATGAGCTTTGATATTTGTATATTTATGATAAATAATATTTATGAGGGAATGTTTGATGAAATAAATAGTAAATATTTAAGAACTGTAAGTGAAGTTAGTTTTATATCCTTTTTTATTCGTTTATATGGATAAAAAATGTTATATTAAATTAACAGGAGATTTTCTTAGCAATATAGTAATAATAATATCACACGACATATTACACACATTGATCTAACCCCTAAGCTAATTTATTTGTTTCGTGTCTTACACCCTTAACAGATATAATACATATAAAAATTATTTATATGTATTATATCTGTTAAGGGTGTAAGACACGAAACAAATACATAAAAATACACATTATAAATACTTCCAATATATTTAATAAACGACCAAACCCAGAAATACAGACATCTGTTATGCTCATCACATACATGCTTGTCCCTGTCGGAAATCGAACCAGAACCCCATCGCGCTGCTATACGTTAGGCGTCTGAGCTAACCACTCGATCAACGGGGCAGTTAATATAATGCTGCAGTTTAATTATAATTGCAAGGATTTAAAATTAATTTGAAAACTAAGAAAGATCCATGACTCTTGATTCTTGGTATCATCTCTCAAAGTGTCGTTAAATAAAATTCACGAAGCGTAGATCGTCGAAACTGCAACTTTACTACTATTAATTAAAACTTTTGCGATCCGAAGCTAAATTTAGTGTGTTAAATATAATAAATTATTAAATTTCTAGAACAGTCTTCTTTAACGTCTTATATTAAAAAAAACATCTCATTTCGAACAAGTATATCACATTTAGTATTAAAATAGGCAATGAAGACGTTTATTTACATATATATAACAATTATATAATGATGTTTGTTCATAATAGTTGATGGAATGTATTGTTTATTCAGAATTGTAATGGATTCAGAATATAATAAAATACGATAAGAATAGCAAAACAGGCGCAATACGTACTTGCAACAAACATTCAAACATAAACATAATATATTATATTATAGTATATAATATTGCTAATATAATATAATATATTACTAGAGAATGCCGAAAGCAATGTTGTGTTCTCATTTATTAGAAATAGTTATACACGATCCAGATATTATACTCAGGACAAATATCGTTTACGGAATTTCTGTGAAAACTAATAATAGAGGTTCACTTTTAAATTGATTCACGGTTTTTCCGGTACAAACGAATAAGAGTGAATCAACGTTCCAAAAATTATATCTGATATTTGTTTATGTGTATTTTAATTTCGGGAGTACAGTAATTGGGTGACGAAAACATAAAAAAAGTATTACAATGACTCTTTACAAAAAGTTTCGTCATAATTAAAACTAATGAATAAATAAGTCATGATTGTTACTTTTTTTTTATTTATTTATTATTATTTATATATATGAGAATACTTCCGGGCTCGGTATTCCTGGACTAAAATGAAAAAGAAGACGTTTAACAACGTCATTTACCGGAACCATTTGTCTACCAAAATAATCTTTATATGTATATGTATATGTATATAATATATATATATACATTTATTTATCTGTGTATATATAAATTTATTCTATAGGTGTCTTTGTTACTGTATTACTAATAATGTCCCAAACAACTTGACGATGATGACTTGGATTGAGTACATCCCTGGTTGAATAAAGTTCAGAAATGGAAAGCTACGAATGTACATTCTAGGAAAATGTTCATATTTTCAGAGCAGTGCAACGTCCTCTGGTCCTGAAATACTATATTTATTTAAAAAGATATGTAACAAAATTCAGTAAGATTCATTTGAACTGAGATCATATTTATAAGTGGTAGAGTAATAAAATCATTCAAGCTTGTCATTGATAGCTCCCGGTGGGGAATAGTGCTACGTATATCCGTTCCCGACAGCACCGGCGGAGGTAGGGTTGCCATCTTCTAAAATAAAAAAGCCTGTATCTGTGCTGTATTAGACCAGACATTTTGTCTTAAAAGCCAGACGCACGTAAGTAATTTTTATATTGATAATTTTCTATGTATGGCTTAAAAAAGCCAATGATCATTTTTTTGTGTACTTAGCAATTGTTTTCGTACAGGCCAGACATACAAATATTTAGCCGGACAAGATCTGAAAAAGACAAATATGTCCGGCTAATTCCGGACAGATGGCAACCCTAGTCGTAGCTTTCATTACTCTATATTACATGGTATAACATTAAATTTTAAGTGCCAAGTGTTGTTTACTACTGACATTTATATAATCGTTTGTGTTATTTTATTATATTATTAATGTTTTGTTTAAATTTTCAAATAAATGTTTTAATTAATTTGACTTATGAAGTCTTATCGATATTTATTATTTTAGTACATTCCAATATTCAATTAAATCGTATATGCTTTTAATTAGTTATTATTCATTAACTAAGCAGTTTACCTAATCATTTTTTCTTTTATGAACAACGTAATTAAAAAAAAATTAATTCAAAAGTTTCCATTCCCCCTAATAACTTCGTAAGAATAATGGACCTCTACGATAATTTATTGTAAAGTAAAAATCAATATTTAAAATGAATAAAGTTGAAGCACTTAGAATAATTATTTTCATTTGTATTATTTATTACCCACTTTATCATTGCTAATTAAAGGGTAATAAAAAATAGTTGCATGATAATTGGTGTATTGATAAGATTCTCTTGGGTGGTAGAAATAACCTGTAGCTGTATTTGGGCTGCCTCGACCATGGTGGTATCAATCACCTTTTCGAAGAAGCACAAAGCTAAAACATGCTGTTCTTCGCGGGATATCGCTATTGGATGCCAAACACTACCTCTTCCATTCATCTTGTTAGGGTAGGATAAGGAAAGCAAGGCATCCCCTCCACCAGGCACCCATGTTCGCAGATGTTCAACAACTACTTAGCATGAAGTAGATAGTCTGTTCTTTTTTAATAATGACATTACTAAATAAATCTCTAGGTTCTTTACCGTTTTTGAAATATTTTATCTACGATGATGATAATTAACACAATTTCACTGATTTAGTATTTTGTCTGCTTGTTCTTTTCTCCTATAACTCTATGTATGAAATTGTCTTGGCCTTAACGAAAATTAGTATACAGTTAATACATGTGATAGCGTAAATGTAAGGTTTATATAGGGAACAACGGTAAACCTTATACACAACAGTGCGGGAGCGTTTAACATTACATATACATATATATATATCTTAAATTTAATTTACATACAATTTACATAAGACGTATTAATTAAAATATATTTCAAAGTGTTTTGAACTCTATCGTTAAAACATGACTTGTACTTAAAATAAATTGAAAGTTTTATAAAACCGGTTTCACAATTCACCCTATATATGTATTCATATTGAATCATATACGGTTCAATCGGAGCTTGCTACTTATACTTAGTAATACTTTCGATAGATCTTAATGTCATTGTCAACTTCCAATTACTTTGTCAAGTACTATAGTGCCGGCAATTATGTAATATGATGTATATATATATATATATATATAATAATATAGTTATACATAATTGTAATGAAATATTTTGTAAATCAACATGTAAAGTTCATGTTATAATATCATATATCTTTAATATTGGTTTTCATAAAAGATATTTACGAAAAACCTTTTGATCTTATCTCGACAAATATTTTGTTATTGTCAAATGTGTATTTATTATACGACTCCTATTTCTCTAATACATATATCTTTTTTATAAGACAGCATTTATTAGATTGGATATATGAGTAAAAGAGCCTTGTTAACTCCATAATAAAGCACCTATTTTAATATTTCAGTTAGTGAGCTTGCATGTATGAAAAGTATAACGTTGGCCCAGCGCTAATTATAAATTCTCGGGGAATATTCAAGACTGAAGTCGCCAAGACCAACGGATCGCGTAATAATTAAGTATTATATTTATAGTTTAGATGGGGGATAAGAGTTTATATTTTAAACGTATAAATAATAAGCGTTTTGAATATTAATTTTAATTATTGAAGCTATTACATATAACATTTTAAATATCAACTTAAAATGTCCGATATTATTAAAACGCGATAACTTATTTTACCTCGATTTGTCTCAAATGGATATATATTTAAAAAGCTTCTAATATATCATATGAAATACACACTTAACACTATTTAGTCACATAAAATACACACTTGACAGTATTTAGTCACATTGTCATTTCTTGAAAGTCTTTTAACTTGACAAAATCTGAAATTCTTCAGTAGTGACTCTACCTTTTGCTATAATAAGTTTATTATATATTTATTATAACTTTACACGTTTTATTTGTGCATGACCATCTTCAGTAGAGCTACTGTTCAGGTACTTGGTATACTGCAAAAATCGAGGATCCACAGCAGTCACATGGATTCAAGATTCTATGTCTATGAAGCAATCTTGCCGTCAATATTTAGAATTCCTTTGGTAATTATGATTTGATTTTTACCAGTTTCTTAGTAATTAATACTGAATTTTTATTACGTTCGCACTTCTGATAATCTTTTGGTGTCCCTAGAATTTTTGTATTCAAATTATTTGCAAGGCAAATACATACATCATATATACTGGTATGGAAGGTTGTGTTGGACTCGAGGCATAAAGACAGACCGACTAAAATCCAACCCTCATCGCCATAGTAGAACATCACCACAGTATAAAATCGCCATAGTAGAACATCGCCACAGTATAAAATCGCCACAGTAGAACGACACGGGATTGCTTTCGCAATCAACCGTGACTACCCGTCCCTAGCCTTGGATACTGTCTTTCAAAGGTCTTTAAAGAAGTCTCTATCTTAAAATTATAAGTTCAGGGTCTTTCTTTGCGCTCACGCTATAAAATGAAGCATTTTTTTTTTTAAAGTCTCGGTTTTGTAAATAGTCATAAGTTTTATAATGCTGCAATTGCTACGAGTATGTTTAATTTTTCCCAAATGTCAACATGATATTTCGCCCTATTTACAAATTTTCGAAGAATTGTGTATTCTTCTTAAAACTTTGGTATATTTAGCTTTATTAACAAATCGAAATGTACCGTTCGATGAACATGATAATTGATCGCTAACCCGGATATTAGTATTTTGGCCACCATTTTGATAATTAGGAACTATAGCTAGAACGGTTTCGGTCAACGGTTATAAATAATGTATAAAAAATATAATTCTAAATTTAAGATACATTAATTGACAATAAAAAAAAATCGCCTAACTCTTGCGTAAATTAGAAAACAAAAATACCCTCAAAGATAAATTATCGTAAAATACTTTTGGTGTTTAATGTGTGTGTTTATGTAAGATATGCTATATAATGCTATGTAGGTATATATAATGTTGTTTTTATATCATTAAGTGCAGCGTATTTGTATACCTATACATTTTAATTAAGCTTTCTAATTAATCATATTAGCCTATTTACAATTCCTTAATTACTTTTAATTTCCAATAACTACATTACTAAGTTTCATCTCTATATTAAATACTTAATATTTGTTTCAGGTAAGTTGACCCCAGTAGCTAATGACACGTAGAGAATGGATAAGGTATGAAGTTCAATTATGAGGTAATAATTGATTAATAAATCAAAGTTAATCACAGATTTTTTTATCTATAACTTGCAACTATTGCTCTTGGCCCCGAGATGTTAATGGAAACAAACTCAATGCAATCTTGTTTATTGTTTCTATTACCAGCTTAAAATTTACTGCATTTTATCATAAATTAATAATCATAAAATTTTTCGTAATGTCGCACACACACACACACACACACACACACACACACACACACACACACACACATACACACACACACACACACACACGCACACACGCACACACGCACACACGCACACACGCACACACGCACACACGCACACACGCACACACGCACGCACACACGCACACACACACGCACACACACACGCACACACACACACGCACACACACACGCACACACACACTTTACCTAACATTAAATATATAAATACATTAAGAATTGTAGATTGTGTGTATTAAATCATAATATGACGTATATTAGAACTCTTTGTATTGACCAAAGTAGGGAATATAATAAGCTCTACATAACTCGCTACACAACAGTTGAGGTCTTGGAATCTTCTCTACCAGCCGTGCTGTAGGTGAGGAAGTGAAGAAAATGCTGTTATATGCAAGATATATGTAAATTATTAACATATCGTTATTTTTATATTCCTTTTATATATATAACATATAAATGTTTATACATAAATATATAAACCAACTGCGTATTTAGTATGTACTCATTATTTTTAAATACACACATAACATATTGAATGATGGAATTATTATTATATCATAGTTATGATGATAAATAATTCCGCGTTCTTGGTACGTTGCATCAAAAGATGCTGTGAGATTCAGTACAGACTGAATGAGTACTTAGTCACATCTTCCGATTTCTACAGTTATCTAACATTATACGTAACGATAAATTAAAATAATATAGATATATATAAGACAATGAAATCCTCTTGATCTTGTTATTGTTGATTTATAATTTTGATAAACATACCTGTTTTATATTAACTTCGAAGTTTCCAATATCCGTTGAATAACAAAAATGCTTGAGCTTCAATATTATGTTTTTATATCAAATAGCAATATTGATGATAAACAATTTGCATGAAGTATTAATATTATACAACCACATTTATACCTATAAAAGAGAAAGTATGTATGTATGTTCCGGATAAATTCCGAAACGGTTTGACCGATTTTAACCAAATTTTCAGAGGATCTTTAGATTGACCCAGCGGGTAATCCTGTAAACGTTTGGTAACGATTGGAGCATTTTTTATTAAACTGACAGTGACAGTTTTTTTATTACTGATATTGTTTTTTACATCAAACTATTTAAGGTCAGTTATAACGTCATGACACTATCCATGCACAAGTTAGAGAAACGAGTCGAAGAAAATGAAATTCAGGTTAAATCTTAATTATTATCGCGGTGGTTAATTCTAAATAAGTTAATTCTTTTATTTAATATATTTTTTAATCTGCACTTTAAGTTAATACATCTTTAAATTAAGCCCGGTGAAGCGGGCTGGATATGCTAGTACTTAATATAATAGACGATCAATATTTGTGAATATTAAAGATATTGTAAATATTTTAATAATTAATTATTACAGTAATATTCCTATTGTTATCATAGTTGACATGTGAAATGGATACATGGACTGACAGACATTACAGATAACATATCGGAGAGTGAGAAAACAAGTGGTTTTTATCTTCATTGTTTTGGTTCAGACTGAAAGCTTCATTCGTTACCTGAAAGTGTTTTCAATTCAATCAATTTTATTTTGTTCACGAGCTATGTAGCGAAAATAAAACCATTTAGAAACAAACACACATTTTTGAATTCGAGTAAACTACACGTAGTTTTATTAAAACTGTGAGATATATTATTTGCATTTAAAAATAGAACAATAATTTTACCAATTTCTAGCAATATTTAATAATAGTTTTTTTATGATTTGTTTGAATAATAATTTTAATAAAATGGAGATTATGTGTACCTAACCTTATTTAGTTAGATTTAACCTCAAACATCATAGATGCAGTCGATAGGTCTAGGAGACGGATAAAAACTTCTCTGTAACTGGTATGATTACGGTATCTCGCCAAACAACTTTCCTTTTTGCTCTAAGCTATTTGCTACTATAATATTGATAGAAAATATTACGTAGTTTATATTTATGCTCCATATTTTTTCGTGCTTCATTTTCTCACTTACAATAACTATTTAAAGTTTCAAATTAACATAACTTTAAAGAAGTCAACTTCAAAAATATTAAAAATCATAAAACTCAATATACTACTATATACTGACAAATAATTTTATGTAGAGATAGCTGACATAGCCTTCCTGGCGATTTATATTTAATTTATATAATTTATTGATGTATTATTTAATTAATTTAAATAATACATCAATAAATTATATATAATAAGAAGAAATATAGTATAACAAACGACATTTTTTATATTTGTATAATATATATATTTTTTGTCTGTCTATACCGGGGAAGCATAAAAATAATGCACAAGTTGTTAGAGCATTCTTGTAATTTTAAAATTAATAAAACTATTAGAACTTCTATAGGTTTCATTACTTTCGTAAATAAATAAATACAGATAATGTATTTTTTTAAACAACTAAAATTTTAAAACATAAATATATCCTACAATTTAAATAAACATCAACATATATTAAATTTGATATTGAGTTCCATATTACGCAGAATGCTTTAGTGTTAAGCAATAATGAGTTACTAATTAATACCGATGAAATGTGCCTCAATGTATTGTTAAGTAATTATAGAATAAAAACAATCTTTACATATGTGTGAATAGCTAAAATTTCAAATTAATATAATAATTTAAGTACAAACTCCTCAGAGATTTTTAATATAGAACAAATATTTAGAACAGCCTCCATTTGCATAGCACTGTTTAGTTTAAATTTAAATTATAATAACATTAATAATAATTTGCTTTGTTATATTATAATTAATCTTAGAGGTCGTACTTTTGTTACTATGACTTACGTCTTAAGAATAACGACTAGGATGTTGACCTTTGTCTAAATTCATTATAACATTTTTAGCTTTATAAAACTATAATAATAAATATAATTAATAATCAGAATGCAGAACATAAAACTTATAAATAAATATTGTAACCTTTTAAAAATATGTAGAGTCTAATAAAAGATAAATAGCAATAGTATTTTTTATATTCTATTCTCATACAATAAAAGTGTTTAAATAATACTATTTAAATTATCAAAAGAAGCTGCGGTGCTATTTATAAACCCGCAGTACAGTTAAAATAAATTTTTAATTCAATTACATATTCAAAAACAGATGAGACGGCCGCAATGTGTCCGTTAATCCTAACCTGCAGCATCCACGAGGAAATGCGCCTACTTACTTTCCTCCGCATCTAGTTTACGTACTATCGATTCCAACGGATATAACAACCTGGTTTTGCTATTATAATCACGACTCTATTTTAAATACAGTAAGGTCTATTTCTGAATAACTGATTTCCATATAAAGAGCTCTCTTCTCGTACTACGAATAAGTAGTTTGACTCGTCGCCAGTCGTACGCTGACTGTCGAGTGGGTAAGACGTGCGGTCTAGCTCGTGATTTTGTTATTAATATTCAGATCGTGTTTTGTGATAAAATGGACAGTGACGGTGAAACATATTTGAGTGTGTAGAGGGTGATGCACTTACAGTTGCTGGAGATAAAAACAGGAATGAAGGGACAACCGGTCTGGTAAGCCATCACATACATATTAGAAAGCATTGCTTACAATCTTAGGCTTAGGAGACAAAACCAAAACAAATATAATTGCCTCTTCTTTGAGGTATATATATAGGTAGAGACGATTTTTTTTACATGAATTTACCACAAACATATAATAAGTTAATTATTTAGTGCTTCTTATTTATGGGATGGGAGCAGCGACTTTGATATCACTTAGAAAATACAAATAACCTCAATGTCTATAAAAGCTTTTAAGCGCTGCAACGTAACAGACATTTATAGGATGCCATAACACTATCCTATTCTCAACACGCAACTCTACTCACTTCCTAACTCTATCACAAATAACAATGCAATACAACGTATTCTTAACAATATTATATATTATATTCTAAACAATAGGTATATAATTATTATATTAATTATTATAGGTATATATTAAAATGATATTGAATCGAATATTCGTAATCAGGCTGTGGATTTTAAACTTTTATAGGATGTCATAAGACTATCCTATTTTCAACACGTAACTCTCCCCACTTCCTTATTCTATCACAAATGACATCCCAGTTATAAATATATTATTAAATAAGATATATATTGTATTAAATACTCATAATCTAACTGTGGATTTTATAATCATAAACCTTTTAACATTGAGTATAAAACTAATAAGCTTTATACCGATAACAATGAGGTTTGTTAATTAGTAAACTGTACTCCATTAGCATTTATATTATTTAAAAACAAATAAATAATTAATGCATTTCGTGAACCAAAAATTCATCAAAACAAATCATTAAAAAGGGATAAGAGTTTGACAGTATTTTTTTTGTAATTTTCGATGCAAAAAACAAAAAAAACTATTATCTACAGATAGAACCTATTGTGTTCTTAAAACGTTTTTGAACTTTTGAAGCTAAAATAATACCAATCGTAATTACTGAGCAGTCTGTTATCTACTAAAGAACGATTCAAAACTATTTAAACTATAGGGCCATGTAAACATTTTCCTATCACCTGCTACATTCAAATTATATTTGTATTCCTAAAATAGTATACAAAACTGATAATTTCGTAATGTATTCCCTAGCCTTAACTAAGCTCTATTTCTTCAAAAACATTATGAAATTTTGACCATTGTTTTAAACGAACTAAATATTTGGAATATTTAAGTAATAGATAGAAAGTTGTATCTAATGTATATTATTTGTTTCCCAAGGGTCAAGCGATACGAAACATAAATCATTAGTTAATAAATAGCTCTACTCGTGATAATTATGCCTTTGACGCTTCATAAATAAGCCAAACCCAACCTTTGATGGTAATTGAATTAATTGATGATATTCGAACTTTTACGTATAGAAGTTATTAAAATTTTAGAGGTTATTGACCTGTACAAAAATTATAAAACTAATTTACATATTATATTGTCATATTCCACATTTAATAATTGTAGTGTAGTTGAAATTTCTGGGTTCCAATTTCGTTCTAACAATGTTAATACAAAATTCTCTAATTTCACCTAAATTGTTAAGAAAATTGCGGTGACTTTGAAAATTTACATTTAAAAGTCACTTACCGGTTTACTTTTAAAATCACTAAAGAGTACTCAATTTAATTTCTATTGTATATATTATTTTCTATAGAATTTATCTTACTTTTAAAACTCTTATTTAGACTATTAATTTCAATTTTAACATGAACTTTCCAACCTCTATGGTTCAACGATCTTTAATATTTTGAAATGAATTAAGAGTAAACAGACTCATTTGCGTCCAACGGTGTTTGTTATACAGGCTCCAAGAAATCACCAAACAAACTTTCTTAGGCGATGTTGACATTGATGTGTTTGAGAGATAAGCCTCGCTTCTCACTTGTTTTCTTTGCTTTACTGATAACATTGGTGATAAGATGATTCAGACATAATATTTTGTTGATTATATTATATTAAAGATATTGGTTACGGAAGAATACTTATCTTGTACATTATTTTGTATATGTTCTCAAAAATAAATAAAATGTTTGCTATTTTTACCAACGAAAATGTTCGTAAATAACATACAATAATTTAGATGCCGGAAATTTCAGATTTACGAGTAGTGTTCGAACTATATAATCTGACATACGCAATAACCAAAATTTAAAGAATTACACCAATACATTTATATATTATAATCTATATGAAATAAATATCAAAATACATCAAAAACAGAAAACTATAATACTTGATCTAGTTCAGAAACCCGAATCTCGTGATAAAAGAGAAGATGTTAATTAAAAAATATTTAAATTGTTATAGCAAACAAGTCTTGTAAATTGGGTAAACATATGTTGGCCGAGATGTCTTTCTATGGAGTTGTTTTCTAGGTCACGACTCAGATCAATCGATTGTTAGAACGCACGACTCTTACTGCTTGACTTTCTTTCCATACATTTTATTGTACAAGCATGTGCATGTAGAATATTCTAGAATAATTTAGTTTATTCTTAGATTTCATAGACGCTTAGTGGCACTTAGATGACTTAGTGTTTAGTTTTTAGATTATTAAGTGGGCAAAATATAAACAAATTTTGAATTACCTACCAGTTGCTTCAAGTCTAACTTCGATAATTGTTGCTAGTATTAAAAACCAGAATTATAACCAACTCAAATATATATAAGTAACGAATATATTTCTAAAATATTTTTACGACCATATTGTATTACTCTTGCTTCAAAAATCTATTTAAAAATTATACTTTTAGTTTATCAATCAAATTTCGCTGTAATTTGTTTAGAAGGCACCTGTCCTTCATAATTTGGTTCTTTCTATTATCGTCTGACATCCGACACCTGTCAATAGCAAACTTGCTAAAAGGTATGTAACTATAAAAATGTTCAGCGCTAATAGTTTTTTCATATAGCTATTGGAAATACCTAAATGAACCAAAAAAAATAGATTTTTTTTTGGCTTGATTGCATTCCAAATAATGATTTCATTGAAATTACGTAAGTTATATGAACATACTTATTTTTACACTTTATTTATACGTATAAATACTTTTTATTATTGAATAATACAGACAAAAAATCTTTAATTTGTTGTTATATTTGTAGTTCGTATCAATCCGTAGTTAATATTAACGAAAAAAAATCTGCAACTTTTAATAGAAATTACCTAAAATATAAAAAATATAACTCAACTGCATTTTTAACCGAAATTATAAACCAGAAAGATGTTAAGTTCATCGAACCAAATACTTGGTTCTCGAATTCTGGTTTATTTTTTGTCTGCAGGTGATTGGAACAAAAAAAAGAGATTGGATTGCCATCGATCGCTTCTTTCGAACATTTTTAGTCTACAACTATAAAAAATGATCTGTGGACTTTCAACTTTATTGTCTGTAATACAACATACCAATAAATTTCAATTTTGAATAATTAAGGCAAAAGTTAGAATATATGTATTCAAATTCTACAAATAACTTTATTATTTCATTTATTAGTATTAAAGTCTAAATACGAAAACGCTAAACAGGATAAACATTTGTACTAAATTGTTGAGATTTTTTTTTAACTATACTAAAAAGCTATTAATATATCATTAAAATTACGATATAAGAAAACATATATGTAACAGTCAAATATATTTTAAATGGTTTGCACATGACCAGGAAATATATTTACACGTAATACATGATACATTTATATTAATATAGTTTATCAATACATAATATGTATTGATTCTTTACATACTATGTATGCTTAAAAATATCAATACATTTATCTAACTCATATACATTTTAGTGAACTTTGAACGCCCCGTTTGATAAAATTATTCAGTTAATGATTACTTGGAAATATAATTTGTTGAATTGCAGACAGTAGCAACACTTTGATTATTTTTTGTGATATTCTGTGTAAAATACATACATACATATTAAACCACATTATAAATATATATTTGTTATTACTAATAAATGACCAGGCAAATGTAAAAAAGTTAATCTGTTAATCAATCTCATACAGTACTAGTAATTTTCAATACTCATCATATATGAGCTAAGATCGTATCATGTTAGTTTAAAAATAAATCTAGATTTGGAACTAGGCCAACCAATCTACATTATTATCTAGGTTTCATTGTATCTATCAATACATTTACATACATTGTTATTGCTAATAGTCTTAGCTACATGTCAAATTCTTCAAAGTTCTATCTTCTTCTATCATACGGTATCCCAAAGAAGCCGTGTTTTTTGTTCCAAATTCTCTTCTCTTACTAGTTCATACTTAAAAATCTTCTCTTTCTTATCATTTTATCTCATTATGTAAGCATATCACAAACGACTAGATAAATGTCATCTTTTCTATCACACATATATATTTGCATGTCAGCATGCACTTGTCTTTTATTTATTTCATAGAATATTCTGATCTGATTCTGATAACATTGTATATATGGATATATAAATAAATAAACTAAACAAAAAACCAAATATATATATATATATATATAATTACTGTGCAAAGGACTCTTCACTAATATAGTTTTAAATAAATTTACTTATAAATTTATAAATTTCGCATTAGTCGCATATCATAATTGTGACCTACTGTCAATTCACATACATTAACTCTATCATATAATAAAATATTCAATAATTAAGCAAGAAATATATCGATCAATTAATTACTACCGCGAACGTAAAAGAAATAAAACCTATAGAATTAAATATTTTTTCTTTTGTATTAGCTGTTCTATATATATATATATATATATATATATATATATATATATATATATATATATATATATATATATATATATATATATATATATATATATATATATATATATATATGAACATGACAAGTCTAAGCATTTAATTAATTATTGAGTAAAAATATAAAATACAGATCTTAACAGATAAAAAACTTGCTTTGCTTTCCTGACTATATTCGTGTAGGTATGTGTTTGTCTGTTCACGCAAAACTACTAACGGGTTTTGATATTTTTTATAGGATAATTTTCCGCTTAATTACAATATATTATAGAAAGTGGTTTTCATTATAATAAACAATATCTTTATAGGTTTCTTCATGTTATGTATCAATATTGGGCTTAGAGACGAAGTCATCTGTATTAATCATTTAATAAAAACCAAACCAAATTTCATATATTTTTGTAATTTTAGATCTGTAATTTTAATTATCTGAGCATGGTTTAACAATGAAAGAGCTAACGTTGGTGATTTGTCTTTGCCGAATCTCGCTTCTAATGAAGATTTTAGACTTTAAAGTGTTTGATATAAGTTTTACTAGAGAATTTGTTTGTAATACATAGGTCTATAACAACTGAAAAGCCACTTTTCTCGTCCCTGACTAACCTTCCTGAGAAAGCATTTCTAAACCTTCTAGTAGAGAGGTATACGATGTCCAGGGGGGGAGGGGGTTTGAGGGCAGCTGCCCCTCCCCTGCCCCGTCCGCGGTACGCCCAAAGTAGCTCTTAATTATAAAAATACCTCTTCTATATTTATAACATTATATAAATAAATTAAATAGCAATGACAATGCTTTCGAAATATCTCAGCCACTAGGTCACTGTTATGTACACGTCAGCATTTATAATAAAACAAAAGAATTCGTCACGAATAACTGTAATGTAGGCATTTAAATTAAATGACCGTAATATTAATTGTGAATTTATTACATTCAATCAAAATATATAAATAAAATAACATTCTTTCAGAACGTTATATAAAAATAAATATGTATCTATAAATTGTTTTAGAAAGATCATTTATGAGTTGCAATACAGAGTACTTCAAGCTTAGATATAGATCCCGCTAGTGATGATGTTATTTAATAAATTTTCTCTCTGATTTAAGTTTAAACATTTTAATAAAAAAAGGCTCTATAATAATTTGCTCCAAACTTTGCTCTATTTTCTAAGTAATTAAATTTATATAATAATTAGACTCTACAAATTGCTTAATTTAATATATAATTAATAAAATTTGTTATATAAATACAAGAAATTCTTTAATAAATAAATAAGTTAATTATTATTATGGAATTATGTTTAAACAAGTTCGTCCTTCAATTGAGGCTTATCTGTTGATTTTGGTAGAGTATAAACCTTTGTTAAGAATTCAAATGATGTAAGCGTAAATGTTATATTTATTTTGACGTACGTTCATTTTCATTATTAGTTAATATAAAATATTAATGGAGTTTATGTAGTATAAAATTAAAAAAAAAAGTTTATTCGTTTCAAAATCTTGCATAAGCATATACATAAACCTTTTTTTAAATAATCAAACAATAAGTACACGCCGCGAGTCCGCCATGTTTCGAGCTCATGAATAGGAAACCCTAATAGATTTAAAACTTGTCGGCAAATTTGGGTAAATATATAATTAATAATTATCATGGTTCACGAAAGTTAAATTACAAAAAATAATAATAACAAAATGTACGCATCATATTATAAATTATATGTTTATGTTTGATAATATCTATAAACATGTCTAGCCATGTTAAGCTTATTTAAATTTATATAAATATTGAATGAAGTATACTATCGTACCGAGCTACCGTAGGTACTATTATATGTTTATGGTAAAGTGTAAGCGAACATCAAAAATAATTTCAACAAAATTTTATTTAAAATGTATAATTTAATAATCTGAGCGGTCACGTCGCTGGTTGTCACGGTTCTGACCTTCGACCGAGGTTCATGGCTTCACGCAAAATTACTAATTTCAGGAGTCACAAAGCTTAAAACTACTCATCACGCTATGTCTTCACAAATAATCACGCTATTACTTCCAAGCACGGAAACTGAAACCTTGGCAATGTTCGTTGTATAAAATCAAACCAATCACTGTAATTTACAGTTAAAAAAAGAATAATTATAAATAAAATTGTTCTAAAATGGCCACGAAAACAAATGTGGAGATTGGCTAATAGAAAACGATGATAGGAAGACATTTATTTTGAATCGGAAAAACATTAAGGTCTACCGTATAATGGAATCACTTTGGGTAACAAAAATATCCAAATATGCATACTCTTTCGCTGGAACGGTTCCAATTTTTTTCCTAACATGTGCTGTGGTTTTTTTCGCCAACTGGTTATATTAAAAAAGTTATCAGTATCGCTTACTAAGCTTTGTATGGCATACTGAAATACCAAGATGATTATTATGCCTGACCTTTATAAAGATAATTTTAATTGAATATATTCTGGTCTATAATATAAGTGAATCACCAAATAGGTTTAGATTTTAGAACAAGCTATATATTGAAAAATGTCTATTTTTTTTTTACAATTTGTCCGAAAAAAAGGGTGTAATAAGATGTTATCACGATAAGCTTGGCCCTGAATTAAATTACATGAACGAATAATCTCCGCTTCCAAGGGTTTAGCAATAACCCTTGTATGTGATGTTGTAACTTTAATACATTCTTTTTGTTATTTTTTATATACTCATAACCTCTCACTCTCTCACTCTCTCACTCTCTCACTCTCTCACTCTCTCTCACTCACTACTTATATACTCATAAAATCTTAGTGGATAAATTTGTTAATTGTATCCATTGTATTTGTACGAGTGCAATGTTCTACTGAATTAATAGAATTTTTGACTGAAAACACTAAAATTCCGGAAGTCGATAACCAAGTTCCTAATTAGTAATTTACCGTTCCATTTTTGAACTATTAAGCTATTACTATTAAGCTTTTATTTATTATTAGTAACACTGTAAGCCAGTCCACTGGATCAATATCCACAGACCCTATTCTTATTTATAGTCTTTAGAAGTTATTTACTAACTAGAAACTAGGTGACGTAAAATATATTTGACACAAAACATAAAATAACAATCAAATAGAAATCAAATTAGTTTTCATTCTTAAGTTTCAGTTCTGGATTAAAGAGGATCGTTAATTCGGAAGCCCTAAATGTTATAAGTAATTATAACAAATTATCCAAAGTTAAGCTTGTTGGAGAGCCTTTAGCAACAATTTCAAGGAGGTTCGAAACTGTACGGCTTCAGAAGTCTGAACACAAATCAGCTTTGGTCATACAAGTAGTTGAACAAAAACAACTCTTCTCTGTATGAAGGATTTAAAGTGGAATTAATTCATATTACAACTTATCCAATTAAATTCTGTTCATAAGCTTACTAGAAAACTTTTCACTTATTGAAACTTTATCTTTACTGTCAATTCTTTATACAGAGGGGAAAAAATAAAATTCCTCATCGAAATATTTGGCTGTTATTGTTTGTGGAAGTGGAATCGAATTTCTTAGGCAGCCATTTTGTTATCCAATTCACTAAACGCTAAGTCAAATAGTGTACTAATATTACATGGTGAAAAAGCTATTAACGAGATAATGGTCTTATCTGATTGGTAGACACTCTTTCTTTCTTTTTGTTGGGTGAAATAGTGCGCTGATTGGTTAATGAATTTAAATATAAATTAGTAATTGCATAATAATTTTAATCTATGTTAATGTTTTTTAGGTATTTGTCTTTTTTCTTATTTTACTTATCCATTATATTTTGATCGGAAAAGATGTTTGGTAATATCTCAGTCTTGAAAATTTTACTATATTAAGTATCAATTAACTTGCATAATCATTTTCTAAACGGACGTTATTTACCCAGCTAGATATATATGGACTTACTACGACATTTAGGTCACATCAGTTCAATGGTTTTGCGTGATTCACCGACATATCTCAAAATATACAAATCGCCCCACATCCAATACAAAGATAAATTTCACAAAAATACACTTAATAAATCCTTGTAATTATTTTTAATTTAAGTAAAATTTGACGCTTACCAGTGTGTTATTTATTCAGTGTAAATAGCAGACCGTCATTACTACGGTCTGTCCATTTTAATGAGCCGGAAGACCCTATTAAGAGTTGGATGGACATTTTAGACGCGACGCAATTTTTAAATGAATATGCCTCTGCGGTATATTGCGTTTCATATATTATATCTTATATCCTGATTATGATGACTTGTTAGTGTGGTGGTTAGTAGCTTTGACTGCTGAACCAAAGATTGAAGGTTCTATTCCCACTCGGGACAATTCTTTGTGTGATCAATATATTGTTGTTAATTCTCCGCGTACTTTGTATCTATTACTTATATGATCGTGAAACACTGGGATAATATTATATCTGTGGTGCTGTCTTTAAAAAAAGATATAAGGCTGGTTTAGAATAACATTAAAAGTCAATATAATGATTGTCACGCTTGTGTTCTTCGTTTAAAAAAGATTTGCCATACAAGGTTAATCCTCTTATACCACACGTGCCCACGTGTCACCGCTCTAGATACCTCGCTGTTGTTGTCACTTGTCATACTATCATTGACTCTTGTTGTTTATAAATCAAATTATTCTTTTTTTTTACGAGATTATTGACATGTTTTAAACAGAGAATGCTTATGTTGGTAATCATTTATTACTTGTAATACATTGAGTATATTTTCCCAACTACGCTTTATTTGCCAGTCAATAAGTATATATAAATAACAGCGCTCAGCTCTTCCGCTCCTTTAAATTAAACGATTTATATCACGAAAGCTTTTGGTCATAAATAAAAGAAAACTCATAAATAAAAGATAACACTAGCTTTTGCCAGTGGCTTCATCCGCACTGTACCTATCTAAAACGGACAATTATAGGATTCTGATCATTTCTCTATTTGGAAATATTCCGTTAAAATCGATTTAGTTTACAATCACGATTATTAAGATATAAAACCTTGTTGTCTGAAAAATAATGGTTTCCCATAGATACTTTCACATGCCTATTCAAACCCTTGGTGCATTTCATATCTAAACATTAAAATACCGTAACTAATCACTATCACTAACACCAATTGAAACTATTTCAATTACAAGTAAAAAAAAATCAAACAATTTTAAATTTAGAACTAAGAGAAGAAGTATTATATTCAATGGCAGTTCATTTTTAATTTACAATCATATTATTAGGTTGCTTCGATTCGGAATGCATTAATTTTAGACTCAAATCAATACTGAATCGCTTTAATAACTTATGTTTGTGTGTTAAAAAATATACTTAAAAATAATGTCATAGATATTTATAAATAACATCGATAAAAGAATCTGTTTATCAATCTTGTTTGAGAAATAAGATAATAAGTATTACGCAGTTATCTTGAATCTCTAAATATACTTATCCGCAAAAATTACATAAAAAAATCCTAGTAATCCATCAAATCTATCACTTTGATGATGGATTCGAATGAGCAAGATAAGACGAGAGAACTATAGCAGTCTATCCCTTTCTGACTTTGTTAATAGACAAATTCAAGAACTATTAAAAGTTTCATGAGAACGTAATAGCCAACAGGGCTAACAGTATAGACAAACAAAAATTAAAAAAAAAAATATAAAAAAAAATATAAAAAAAAAAACAAAAAAAAATGAGAACGTAAGAAAGGGATACCTTTATTTGTTTTAATTCTTCTTACTTTCTTCTCATTATATATAACCTTTGAAGTTACAAGGCGTTCATTAAACTTCATACCGATCGAAGTTCTACTAAACTTAGAAAGTTCCCACAATAGCTTTACGTTGTAATTATCAAAGTTATAGAAGTTTATTAATAAATAATTAAACTTTAACTATACTTGTTAATAAATATTGAAATTTCCTCTTAATTGAAAATATTAAAATTATCTTTTGTAAATAAAATATTATACCGCCACATTCTATAAAAAACTAACATTGGTGTTCTAATAATAGAAATCTTTTCTCAGCATGGCAACCCCGTTCCAATTCTCTCTACGTCATATAAAAGTGCCCTATTTCTTTTCATCCACCGAGAATGATAAAAATGATACAGATCAGCTTTTGTTCTTATATATACTTTTTAAATTCTCTATATTTTTATTGAAATATTATAAAAGTAGTATATATATAAATAACTCTTATATTTTCCCTTAATCCTTTACTTTTATATTTATCATTAACAACCTTTAGTTAATTGAATAACCTTTTTTATTTTAGTGTTGCCATACTATAAAATGTATTTTCAAGTCTCATATATAAAATCAGTATTCAATTTTACATTTTCATGTGAATTGGAGCACACGTATTTTCAATGTGCGGAAAAATGAAGAAAACGCATTCAGAGTGCAATTTAAAAATAGACGGTTATCAAATTATGGTTCTATTATATACAACATAAATGTGAATACCCAGTCAATTATGAGAGTGCACACAAAAGCTTGCTTAACTTAAAATGCATTAAAACCGCATTTTATATAACACGAAAAAAACATTATTTAATATACTGATTCAAAAAGTATATATATGTATGTAATGTATAATTATAATTACTTAATAATGATAACAATAAAAATATATTCATGAATTCGACCAAATATAGTCTAGTAAGGACTACTCCTTAATATCATGTATCTACATACAAGTTCACAAAAGCGTCGAACCACGATATGAATAACCAATCGGATACCATATCAATGTATTCGAGTTTAAAAATAAATAAGCTATCGAATAATCATGATTTGAATTTATAAAAACTTCGATACGGACTGATAGATTTTTAACAACAGTATGAAGATTTAATTTGAAATATGTATAATAACATCAAAATACCAACTATTATATTAAATGATTTGCAGTATTCATAAATAAACGTAACAATGTATGGGACAATAGAGTTTTAAGAGATACAAGCACTAGTCCGTGAGTCTGTTTGTGTAGACAGCAAATACGTAATATTAGTTCTTCACTACAATCCAGACAATGACTAACATTATAATTTCGATAGTTTAAAAAAAACTGACATTTACTTTTGATATTACATAATCTAATACATAGTTCTTAAATAATATTTTCTTGTTTTTTTTGATATTATAAAACCTATAATCGTTCTCGACAGTAATATAAAACTATCATTTTTTTTTAATAAATGGTTGTTCAGAGGTTAAGTCGATCAAAAAAGATCACCCTTATTATGTAGTATACATTAATCGAATAATAATTAGCAATTCCATTAGCATATAATAGATAGTAAATCTTTGTGTCTATATCGATAATACATTATTAAACCAAATATCACTTTTTAAATTGTACATTATATAATTGTACATATAGTATTGTACATTATTAAACCAAATATAACTTCTAATCTCGCAGCGTGGGGGCGTACTCATCGTCATTTTAAGCTTATCAATGTGTGCTAGTTTTCTAACAAATGACCTGCAAAGTAAAGTTGGAAGTAACAGTAAAAAATATTTGACTTTAAATGTATGTCAGTTTTTATTAAGCCTGTCGTTGATTAAGTTCAGTTATAGCTAGACTTAACATACTTGGAATGTAGGTCTATTAGATGAAAAAAATAATTCTTAAGAAACTGTTCTAAAAATTAAGCGGCTAATTAAACTTAAATCAAACTAGCTTTTTTATTAGTATAGATTAAACCTAAATGTTTCTATGTATATGTATATGTATATGCATGAAATATATGTGCACACACACACACACGCACACATACATACATCTATAAGTGATATAACTCCTAAATGATGTATGTATCGCATACGCATGGCGCACATTTATAGAAATGCCAACAGATTATTAAAAGCCTCAAAGCTATGCACATGTGAGTTCATTGAACTCGATCCCTTTCCGCTCTGAAGCAGACATTCGTTACGCTCGCTTTACAGTATCTAAAATATATCATTAGTGCACACAATGAGAATAAAGTACTCCACGCCTAAATTAGCCTACTTTCTGTCTATTGTTTCGTTCCTTTACGAAAGGGGACAGTTGGTTCTAATATCAGTGGTATTATTCTTTTATAGTTTTAGTGATTTAGATTCTAGATCTCCATTTCATGTATCAAATATATTATAGCTTATTTTTATGTACTAAATTCCACTTCATACTTTACTACAGTACTTATATGCTTAAGTACTTGGCAAACTGTACACATACTACAAGTTCTGACGTTACGAAAACTTTGACAGTTTACCAATCTGTTAAATAAAAACACAAAATTATTAAACAGCTTGAATCAAAATATCTGTTAAAATTTATATTTTTGTTTAGTTATTTAGGATCATTCTAAAAACTTGCCAAATAATAACATTTTTAATAAATTTAATTGAATTTGACAATAAAAATTAATTTTTGTATGTATAATAATTGTTTTTTTGACTTTACAATTTGGAAAACTGTAATAGTTTTCGTAACACCAAAGAGGTCGGGGTACTGAGGTTTGATAGGTATGTATGTATGTAGGATATGTTAATGTTGATAAAAGTCGCAAATGCCATGCCATGCCACACTTGAGAAACAGAAAAAAATGACATAATAAGGCAAGAGAGGAAGTTTGAGTATACGAGTAAATGTACAAACGCACATCTCACTCAGACTGTACTTAACTATATTTAAGGGCAACTCTAAATACATTTGAAGTCGTACAATACATAATAATATGACAAGAATAAAATGTTTTATGCTACAAAATAAGTTCTTACGCTCCAGTTGGCAAAACTGACGTTTATGTCAATAACGTAACATCTATTGACAGCTACCGCCATGTTTTTATTTGGCGAAGTTTGGCTGCAGATAAAATATTCATAGGATTTTGTAAACATGGAAAATTATTCTGAACGAGCCCCGGCAAAGAGGAAAGTCAACATGGATAAACATAAGATCATGACTTGATTAATACAGGAAGTGCAATTTGGTACATTTCGTGCGAATAAAATATATTCGACACGTGATACAAGTATAAAAACATTATCAAAGCATATATGTAAGGTTGTATGAATGAGGTTGTTGTGAGTTATGAGAAAATATATAAAACTGCCATAGTTGAGCAATACTGAAATAAAATTTTTGGTAGTTTGAAATAAATTGACCTTAAAAGTCAAAATCATGGAAATCAAAATTATGGAAAATGACGAGAGTAAATATGATACCGTAGCTCAATTGATAGAGCAAAGGGATTTCCCAGAGGTCGTGAGTTCGAATCCCTGTCCGCTTCGGTTTATTTTTCATCCTATATTTACTTAACATTTAAATACCGAGAGATACATTTTTATTTACTACCGTTATTGAAATTGGAGAATTGTAAATTATTGAATATTATAGTTCCTTCGATAATATTATTAGTATAAAAATACACTATATATACATAAATTGTGTTCAATTAATCAAATGAAATATAAGTACAAACATTGATACATGGAGTGGATGTAATTATGTTTGTTTAAACAAATATAAACTTAAATAAACAGTGCGCAGCACGCATCAGAGTATATGATACAGATACAAGTATAGAGTATATTTATTAATTTATTAATACTTTATTGTATAAAATAAAATACAATAGGCGGACTTAATGATAAAGCATTTTCTACCAGTCAACCAACACAGCTAACAAATTAATAAATAGAACAGAAAACACTGAAAAATAAGAGTATCGATGGTAATTAATCTAAAATATAGGTAATACATAATAAATATATACAAATGTATGAATAATATAAAGTATATAATACAAGTACAAATATAGAGTATATAATATAAGTACAAGTTTAATCAGTTATAGCAGATAATTGAATATATAACTGTACTCTTTGCTCTAAATATAACTCCGAGACAGATTGTGATACTGTTAAATGATCATTTCAACAAGTAGATGAGTGCCGCCGTTACTCTTAAATAAAGTGGTTTCGTAATCAGGAAGCTCCCTTCCAATGTTAAGGGGAAGTTTTTTAAGGGAATAAATATTTTTTTTTTAAGAACGTAAAAAAGAATCCAACAAATATTCAAAGTCTGTAATCTTTGTACTTACAATATTGTAGGAAATACCAAGATCCATTTAATAATAATAGTTTAATTATATTTAAACCATCTATAAGTTAATCTTTATATCCATTTCATCCATAATCTTTATATTTTGAGAGTGCTACGTGATCTCTTATTGGGAAGTCAATAACAAAACTGTATGAAAATAAAATCCATCTAATCTAGTAAAAAATATAACTTGAATACTGGCCTTTAGATATACAGGATGGAATCATTCATCGCCTGTGTCACTCAATTTGTGGGGGACAGACTATTTTTGTACCGTCTGCTGTTACTAATGACCGCAAATTGTCCCTACCAGAATAAACATGGTATTTGCGACCTGGTCTAGTATTTGCAATTGAACGTAATATTATTTGGTCTATATTATGATCAAATTATCTATTAGATACTGTCTTAGAGTTTCACGAATACTACATATTGTAATAAAATTATTTTTACGGACTTAAGCCCTGTATAATTAAATTTTAAATTTACATTTTAAATTTAACCCGACCTTTCGTATGCTTTGCAATAATCGTGTTCACGGTAACACGAGATGGAGGTGTCTATTATCTAGTTTTTCAAATCCGAAATTATGACCTTTGTGTAAAAGATTAGTAGGTAGGAATAGAACTCTCTTTGTCTATTCTCTACTGATTTTCTTTGTTTTATCTTAACTATCATCACTGAATCATAATAAATATTTCTTAGTTATTACTATATTAGGTCCAATAACTAAGAAATATTCAATTATCAAGGTTTCGTAAACGAGATTTCTGAACGACCGGTGTAACGTCGATTCCCATTGGCGGCGATTTACCGTATTGTTTCCGATCCAGTGACCGCGGATAAATGGCTGTCCATGCCTATACATCCAGTTAGCTGTCAAGGCTTAACATTGTTATGTCAAAAGTTATATTCTGCTATTCAACTATTTATTTCTCATCAATGAAAGTTATTGTTGAGAAATAAATAGTTATGTTGAAAATAAATAGTTATTTTGGACTTCTTTTATTGGAGTAATTTTACGGTAACATAAATTTTATAGTATAATAAGGCATTATAATAAACTGTCTGTTCTTTGTTTGTTATTCATTATTTGTCAAGAAGCCAGTTATAAGGTGATAGTATTTGATGACGTAGTTATAAGTAGTATAATAAGTTATGTTAAAAAAACAATTAAGTATAGCTGATCGTTTATGTGAAATATATAAAAGAAATATAAAACGTATATGTATTGTGAGAAAAACGTCACCTCACTTCACGGTAATTTCGAATATTTTCTTAGAATAGACGAGCTAATTGGATATTTCTTATCAAACTTGGCGCGTTACAATAATGACATTAACATGAAAGTGGACAAACAAATGTATTGTACATAATTTATTATATACAGGAACAATGATCAAACTACATTTGTTAATACAATTACTTCAATTACTTTACTTAATTCGAATTAAAAGTTATATATTAATATATTAATAAAATTTTAAATTATGTAAAGGTTTATTTTTAAAACTGTTCTGATTTTTCAACGGAATTAAAAAGTAAACATCCGAATTTACTCTCACAGTATTACGTATGCAAATAAAAAGCATACGTCAAACAGAATTATAAAAGTCTATTTGCTCGTTTCTTTCTTAGCAGCTTTGAGCCGATTTCATCATTCTAATTTAGAAACGTAAATGTTTCTACGAAAAAGTAGAGAAACAAATATTACTTCCTTTTTTACGTCTACCCCATATCGCATCGATTAAATGAAAATGTGTAACACTTAGATTCGATGGATACAATATAAGAGGCCATAACCCGAGCACTGACCAAAATAAACGATGGCTCGTAAAAACAGATTATGGCATTCCAATTTCGATAGAACGTAAGTAATTCGAGCACTTATATTTTTTGTTTGTTCATTTTGGTTATGCCTTCATTTACAATTAGTTCTGAGATTATAAATGGAACGAATCTTTAATCATTTGAGTCTTTCAGCACACGTGTGGTGCGATAGAAACACAGTCGAAGCTGTAAGCCAGAACCGATCAGAATCTAGTTTACTTTTGATTCATTTAATTCTTATATAATATATTACATATATTACCTTATTGGTCATACATAAGTCTATTCAATGGCATATCCGTGATATAAGGTAACAATGAGTTTGTAAGCCAGACATTACAAAAGAAATATAATCAGTACATTAAATTACATTGCAAGTGACATTCCCTGTTATGTTCCTTTATGAAGTCATAAACACGTTTTGTGTGTTATGACTTTAAAAATGAAATGTCTTATATATTATAGCAAGAACCTTTGTTTCATTATTTATATATTATACGGGGTTTATATAAATATAGAATGAAAAATAAACCAACACGGGCAGGGATTCGATCCCGCGACTACTGGGAAGCCGTCCCGTCGCTCTAACAACTGACCTACCGTGTCGCTGTCAGTCTCGGTGAATTAAGCATTTTATATGTGAACGTCTTTATCAGGATGGTGGTGACATCTATTAGGTTTCTTTCGAAAATCCTAACCAATGTTTCTAACTTTGCAGTATAGATAAACATTGAAAAGATGCCACTACCGAAATTGATGTTTGAAAATATCTATAAACATGTATAGCCATGTTGAGCTTATTTAAATTTATATAAATATAGAATGAAAACGACGGGACGGTTTCCCAGAGGTCGAGGGTTCGAATCCCTGCCCGTGTCGGTTTATTTTTCATTCTATATTTAAATAAATTTAAATAAACTTTACGTGGCTATACATGTTTATAGATATTTTTAAACATTATACGGGGTTATTTGTAATTAATTGGCCACCTCTTGCAGGCAGCCTCTCTACATCAATCCCAACAACATTTGTTCTACGACTTTTAAAATTAACAGTTTTTTTTTAATTTAAGTTTTCCCGTACAAAATGTAGGTATTTGTTGCCTCTGAACTGGCATTAACACTGAGCGTAGGCATGGCTCCCGGACGTTGGCCTTTTAATAACTTCTAACAAAATACAGAGTAATAAATAAAAGAGGGAGCAAAAAAGTTTTGCTTCGTTTTTTTTTGTTGTTTATCAAGATTTGTAGAAAGAGGTGGCCAACTATTTACAAATAACCCTGTATTATATTTATACTATAAAAAGTTATTATAATTCCATTGCGACATAAACCGTACATTATTAAAGTTTAAAACGGAACTAACTGGTATTGTCTCAAATGCTTCCTGCAGTACTATTGTATTGAATAATATATTCAGTGTTCAAACAACGCCGTACTTTTATCACTATAAAAGGAATTATGTATATTATAACTTATGGTAGTAGGTTTAAATAAGGTAATAGTGCCTAGCTGTAGTCATTAGAATGCAATTATTTTATATACATCATATAAAATACGAGCTCAATGACCTGGCGTGGCAACTAGTAATAGTATTAAATGTATGTATGTGACTATGTATGTATGTAACTAGTATTATGATTAATATTTGTCCGGGACAATAAGTCATTAATTTCTTTGAATTTTTCTTTATTTTTCTGGATATGTTTATACTATTTAAAATAACCTAGTATAGATATAGGTATAATTTTCAGGATATTTTTCCCTAAGCATAAGCTTTTGTTATTTCCCGACGGTATTGGATATACCAACCAACATCGCAACTTCAAGTCTATATATGACATATGATTATAATACCGCATTATTTATCCACCCATTATATTGTATCCATTGTATTATAATGTAATAATTTATTAATTATGAAGCTTGAGTATTAATTATGTAATTTGTAGGCAAAGATTACTAACGGAATAATATACCACGACCTCTGAAACCCGCTGGAATAAAACTATTTATTTAGGACTAGTCTAATAACTCGCTTGAATAATAATTTGGTAACACAAGTAGTGGACAAATAATATAGCTATGAGTATTTTATTTCTTTATCGTGTTTTATGTAAAATCTAATTATTCAGAATAATATTTTTTAAAAGATAATTAGATTCTTTCATCTTGCCAGCTTGCCAAAAAGAAAATTCAGTAAAAATATTTCAAGAATGATGTGTCATGACACATTGACAGCAGACATGGGTACTTTATGTATAGATCCAAGTGATGTTCTTAAACTGTATACAAGCCGCTATTTGCGCCAAATCACGTTTTTCCGCACGCA
Organism: Napeogenes sylphis; assembly: GCA_959347405.1. Lineage (NCBI taxonomy): Eukaryota > Metazoa > Arthropoda > Insecta > Lepidoptera > Nymphalidae > Napeogenes > Napeogenes sylphis. Next base: position 17,651,810 of record OY365788.1, on the reverse strand, counting down.
ACAATATTGGAAGCCACACGATATGTTTTAAGCTTTCTTAAGATGTAATACACGCTAATAATAGTTTAATTCCATATGTAAACAGGGAAGAAGCCGTAGTAATACGAAACGATAACAAATGACAATATATCGTTAAAATTGAAGGAATCATTTCAAAGTTACGGTTTTTCAAATAAAAGTTACGGTTTTTTATTAACTACCAGCGCTATTCATTTACGGTTTTTGACTTCTGTTTTCTGTTGTTTTGACATTAACGACCTTGTCGAGTAATGATCGAATCACACGTAGAGGAATTTATTGCACACCGAATCTAATAAATACGGTTAATTTATATAAATCTAAATTCAGATACTAATGGTCGATTCAGAGCTTATAGTTATTTGTACCAACGTGCCTAAAATGAAGAAGGCTTTTAAGGAATTGTTGTTAGCTGTCACCTGAGCGGATTGAGGCAATATTATAATAGTTAGATGTTTTTATTGTTAAATATGATCGTGACATACTGAAACACGACTTTCAAAATTATTTACAAAGCATTTTGAAAATTTACGTTTCAATAATGTTATTGTTTGAATACCTATCGAAGTTAATAGTTTAAATGTTAATTTTTATATACTAGCTTTAGGGACTTTCCATTAAAATACCCTCAATTAGGTAGATAGTGGACAATTGTGATAATATCTAAAATAATTATAATCGAATCATTTTAATTGAATTGTCTACATTCAGAGTTTATTTAATTATGTATACTCTCAGCCAAAATAGAAAAAATATACTTAAAACTTATAATATATACAGATATATTAATATTAACAAGCTATATCATAATATGATAAATATTACAGCTGTTTTATAATCTAAAATGTTCCAAAAATATTCTAACATCTCTTCAAATGTATTTGCGGATCAGCTGTCGTCTGCAATGGACCTAATTATATAAATATAGCGCATTGCGTCTACAAATGAATATTAAATATCTGCAATATGTTAATTTGTATTGTTACTAACCACAATTAACATATTATACATGTTTACTTAAAATATTTTTACCTCTCTGACATTTACATACAAATGTGACTCTTTAATTTAAAGGTTAAAGACCCTACCTTAATTTTAAGTCATAGCGTATTCGTATTTAACTCTAAAAATATAAAATTGTTTAAATAAATAATGTTCATCATCTGCATCTACCGCTGCTATGACGTCACAGTTGTTTCCTGTGACGTCATAACAGTATATTAAACTTAATCAAATACAATGTCGTATCAATATCAAATAAATAATAATAAGATTCCTTTCTTTAACCTTATATACTAACAATGAAATGTTATCAAATAACAATGTTTCTTTTAACGATAATACTTCGGTTGGTTTATAATAATGCAGTAGTTAAACTAATTAGTCATTCAAATAAAGCTGTAAAATTCAGGAAAATGTTCAATTGATTGATAAGGGTTCTATAATTAACGTGTTTAAATGACACATACTTTTGTCGAAGACAATGTGGTGGTTATCTTAATTTAAGAAGAAAATTAAATTTATAAATTTAATTTTTAAATTTAAATAAAAAATTATTTATACATTTAAAGCAAAAAATATTTTACTAGATTGTTCTTTTTCTCCGGATCCAAAGGTATATTTAACGACCAAAGTAATTTTTAAATACACTGATATGACTAATGATTGGTACTAATATTATAAAATGAATTGGTATAACTGAGGACTGGTACTAAAATTATATAATGATATAAATTAAACCTGTATCAATGCCAATTTTATAACACCGTTTATTATCTTCAAATATTTATAAGTACAAAGTACAACATGATATATTAGAAGTACTTACGCAATTCAATAACGTTAAAAATAATTCAACACTCTTACGAATAAACAGGCAGGTAGTGAATATTTGAAAAAAGAACAATGAACGTACCAAAATATCTTGGTATGGATTTGAATGAATGTTCAAGGTCAGGCCAGCTTCCAGAAATTTATTAACAGGATAAATGTAAAATACTAACTATACTATAATTAGTAAAGAATACTAACCACTTATCAAATACTATAACTAGTAAAGAATACTAACTTGTCAAAATTGTATTCAATGCTTTTTTTAAGCTTTAGAACAGTTTGAAGATTACAACAGTTTTAAAGTAGGTATACCTTAAACCAGAGCTTCTCCAAGTGGGGTTCGCGTACCATATGAAATACGTCATTGAGTCATAGGCTACGTGGTACAATTTACATAATTACGTTAGACGGATTAAATATTTAAGTACTTACGTCTTATGTTTTTTTTTATTTTAATAAAATATACACCAGAGATATCTATCTATACCCTCTTTTGTTTTAGATTAAAATTTTTTTTTTTTAAATGCGCAAGAATAGTCAGTACTTTTAAAAGAGTTTTCCGTCTTGAAAGTCTAATAGGGGTAGAGTGAATAATAAGTTTGAGAAGCTCTGCCTTAGAATATCATAACAATTGTCTAAATATAAGTGTAATGGTAATTATCTCATGCTTCCAGACTGGAAAATAAAATTTCTCTGCCATTGTTTGTTGGTTTATGCAACATCCTGCGCACATTATTTAATGGAAGCATCAACTGTGACGTAAATAATTTAAATTTACAACCACCAGCCAAATAAAAGTGGGCATTGAGAGAATTGTTTTATTCCAAACTTTTATTTAAATGCCAATAAAACATTCTATTGTGTTTACTTAGTTTACATTTTGGTTAATATTGATATCATGAAAGAATACAATAGACGTTATATCAATTATTTCATAATATAAATATGACCATTATCTAATATTTACCATATACTAGTGATTTGCCCCGACTTCAAACGGATAAAATTAAAAAATAAGGAATTAACACTTTATTTTTTTATGATAAATTGTGATAGATCTGTCAATAATATCGCCTTTTTAATTGGGATTTTTATACATATAGGTAGATAATATTTAAATTGCCGATTTTGCCGATGAATCAAATGAAAACTTATTCTTGATTATTATGAACACAACAAACAAAACCAACAAATCTATGATAATGGTCTTTCATAGATTAAATACCATTTATATGAATCTATAATCAATATATCTAAAGTCTATCTAAAGTCTAATTATCATCCAAAATGTAATCTAACACTCGTCTAATAATAGCCCTTCTATTTACAGGACAACATCTCCCCCCGGCGAGCCACTAGTCCGCGCTCCGGTAGGCAAGCCAAGATGTCCGCCGGCGATCTCAAGACTACGTGTGGAGAAGGTAGAGGGCGGCTTGGCAGTCGCTGGAGTTGTAGTTGCAGCCAACTGCCAAATTGTGCTACCTATCTTCGGGTTTCTATTCATGCTAGTTGGATGCGTGTTAACTGGTAGGTAACACTAATTATGTAAGATATTTTGGTAATTAACTTCGTCATATTCGTTGAGATTTCAATAGTTCATCAGTTGGGTTCAGTCTTAAAAACAAATATTTGGTTAGTTTACGTATCGTCAACAATGGTCTGTTTAATAAATACCGAGAATGTCTTGTGAACAATAGAAAAAAGTCATCCTTCAGATTATCTCTTTCATTATTCTTATGCAAACGAGTGTACTTCACTTGTATTGATTCTCCTTTCTTTTATTCTCTTGTTTACGATTGACAATCATCAAATAAAAGGGAATGTTGAATTAATTCTTACATCTGAAATCGAATATTTGAATACCAATAGACAATATAACATGATTGCATGTTTATTAAATATAGGTATACAATGTACATAAATATATATATTTATATATATACATATATATATATATATATATATATATATATATATATATATATTTATGTACATATATATATATATATATATATATATAAAATCTATTCTCTCCCTCAGTATACTTTGGAAATTGCTGATTACTATCATTAAATCATTTTTTTATAATAAAAATAACAAAAATAAATTATCCTTCCTTTATAACATAATAAAAAGAATGCGATCGTCTTTATACGATACGATACGTCGTCGGTACGATATAGAATGCTTAATTCTCCGTGGCGGGTAGCGTCGGTTTATTTTTCATTCTATATTTATTTAAAATGGTAAAATGAACTTCAAGTCAAACTTATTCCAATACGGTAATTTAATATAATGTTCCAACAGCGGCGTCGTACCGCGGTTGCGGTGAGAACGAGGAACCAGATCACTACGCTGCACGGATCGCCTTCACGGGCAACTCTCGAGTCCTCGGCCCTGTCTGCATTGTCGCTGGCGCTCTTATGACCTTAGCTGGTAGGTTGAATACCCTTATATACAAAACTTTTTGGTTGGTTTAAAAAAAAAAGTTTAAAAAAAGAAATGCATTCCTGTACTTATTTAGACATTCAATTTTGTCTTTAAGATTTTTTTTTACGTACTATATTATTTGCGTTTTGTATTTATGATGTTTTTAACACATCACACATATATACATACATGTCTCTTCAAAAGCTACGAGCATAATATTACAGGTTATGTTTTAATTAAAATAACATGAATATATTATTGTTAAGTTACAAGTATTTCGTATTCAATAAAAAACTGCACTAATAAAAAAGCTATTCTAATAAAAAAGGTTTCTGTTTCGTAATGTCTCGCTATAACAGTTCCCGAGAAGCAATTATACATTGGATATGTTTATAAACTGGCATCAGTTTTTAAGTATAAGTGCGATGTCATATTATTTTTTCTAATTATCCGTTATATGAAGCCTGAAACCTCATAAACGAGAAAGATTATAGACAATGTTCAACTGTAATTAAGTTATTTGTTACTTTTTCTACTTTAACAAGAATATTCATAACATAATATTCTAAAAAAAAAAAGATCGAGAAACTAGTAAATTACGTGATTATAACTAGGTAACCAAATATATATTAAATAAAAAGTTCAGTTCACAAAATAAATTTATTTCTACTTATTTAGAAGTCTTGTAACTTCTTTTAACGAGTCTAATGGAATGTATAATTTAATTTTAAAAGAATGTTAATTAACTAACTGTTACGGATTTATATTATCCCTTGACTCAGAAAATTATATTTATCACATTCTTGTATCGGATGATACAATCTAGGCCTAGCGTGAAGTAGGTCACGAGTTAGTTGAAAGAAAATATCGTGCCAAGCAGAAATCAAATTAAAGTATTTCGCCAACAAACACTTATTATACTGTTGCCCTTTTATAACTTTGAAAAATATACGATTCGGTTGTATACTACAACTAATAGTCAGGCAATTATTTGAATTTTATTAGATTATAGATAAACAAAAAGTTATGTATCCAGATTATATAGATAAATACATTCCAAATTTAAATTTTGTTAAAAGAACAGTAGAGCGTATATGAAGCTAGTAGCTAGGTAAATGCATTCTTAGTTTGCATATTGTTAAATGAACAACCAATCGTGTAACCAGCTAATAGCTAGGTAAATGCATTCCAAATTTGAATATTGTTAAATTAACAATAGAGCGTATATCAAGCTAGTGGCTAGGTAAATGCGTTCCTAGTTTGCATATTCTTAAATGAACAACCAATCGTATATAGATAAATACAGATCATTTTTTGTTTTAATAACAGTAGAGCGTATATGAAGCTAGTAGCTAGGTAAATGCATTCCTAATTTACATATTGTTAAATGAACAACCAATCGTATAACCAGCTAATAACTAGGTAAATGCATTCCAAATTTGAATATTGGTAAATGAACAATAGAGCGTATATCAAGCTAGTGGCTAGGTAAATGCGTTCCTAGTTTGCATATTGTTAAATGAACAACCAATCGTATAACCGGCTAATAGCTAGGTAAATGCATTCCAAATTTGAAAATTGTTAAATGAACAATAGAGCGTATGTCAAGGTAGTGGCTAGGTAAATGCGTTCCTAGTTTGCATATTGTTAAATGAACAACCAATCGTATAACCAGCTAATAGCTAGGTAAATGCATTCCAAATTTGAAAATTGTTAAATGAACAATAGAGCGTATGTCAAGGTAGTGGCTAGGTAAATGCGTTCCTAGTTTGCATATTGTTAAATGAACAACCAATCGTATAACCAGCTAATAGCTAGGTAAATGCATTCCAAATTTGAAAATTGTTAAATGAACAATAGAGCGTATGTCAAGCTAGTGGCTAGGTAAATCTATTTCAAATTTAAATGTTGTTGAATGAATAACCAATCGTATATCCAGGTAAATGCATTCCAAATTTAAATATTGTTAAAAAACAAATTGTATTTCCAGGCATAGTACTATGTATGCTGATGCGAGCAGCTCAGAGGCGACAACGGAGACTCGCCTTCCACTGCCCCATACATGGGGACTTCTACCCACTCAGCCCTCAGAATAGCAGGAAATATACCCGTAAGTACACTATTTTAGTAACATCTTAAAAAAACACAACAAATAAGTAAATAAAATAGTAATAGAAAAAGCAATATTATGATACAATTCCATGTTTATACATTATGCTGCGTTAATACATTTAAATTAATCTTTGAAAGAATATCATTTACTATACATCTGTGCAATTATGATTCTGTCTATGTAAAGAATTTTATTTCTTTTCAGGCAGCCCCAGTGGTGTGTGGCGCTGGCTGCGGGGCTGGCTGGGAATGATGGAGGAAGGCGAGACTCCTCGCTGCCCGCGCTCCACTGAGCCTGCGTCACCAGCTCGCGCTGACGCACCTTGTCCTCCCCCATTACCCTTTTTAGTACCCAGTGATTCTGTCGTGTGAGTAACATATAGGTTATAAATGTCATATAGACCATATAGCAACTTTGATCGTTGAACTTTTTTAAAAGCTTTTCTTGCATATCTTTTAAAGCTTTGCGTATTTTAACATATTTGAACACGTAACGTACATGTTCGTACCATACTTTTGACGTCGATAACCAAGATACACTTAAAGAAATACCTGCTTTTTGTTTTATTTGTTACTATATTGAAAGAGTTTTCTATTTCTGGATTGTAATATAAATGTCTTTTATTATCTGTATTGTGACATGAATGAACTTGGTCTTATTATAATAAGATAACAGGATTATTTTATCAATACGCGTTATCTCAGAAAATAGGTTTTAAGGTCTTAGAACAGATTTATAAAATACTATCATTTTGTTGATAACCTTAAATTATTTAGTTAATAGGTTCAAAGAAACTTATCAAAATAAATTGATATATTATTATCTATATCTTTATACTATATTTATATAATAAAAATTATATATATTATTTTCAGAGGGATGGCGTCGGTGCTAGGCGCGCCATTAAGTCCAGAGCAGACTTTTGGCTCCATCAAGTCGCTTGCCATATCACGAGAGGTGGCAAGCTTTCCACTTTCCCGGTCACCGACACCGCCTCCTCTCAGGTAAACAATAAAAGCTCCAAGCAGAACTCTAAACTTGAAACAAATGATACATATATTTTTTTAATTAAATAATTCTAATTATTTATGTTTCTTCTTAGTTATCCACCGTACAAGGATGAGTCCAGACTAAACGAGAACATCCCGAACGCAGTACCTCACACGGATTTCGAGTGCGGTTCAACGACCTGCAACTATCGCGTTGTAGAGTGCAAGCTCACTACTACAAATGAACTTTGCCGTAGTGCCCCCAGTCAGCCACGTGGCGCTAGTGTGCATCCAGACCATAAACAAAGACCTGCCACAGTATGCATTACCATACCGGATGAGGGAAAAGGATAACACATTTATGTAGATAAAAATTAACAGTGTTCAAATTTGAAATGGCTGTTCGTATTTGGCAACCCATTGCGGTTAATGTTGCTAGTACTTTTGTTAAAGTGTAAACCTATTATAACGTGTGTAGACTTCTTAGTAGTAAGTATTGGTCACGAGACCATTCCAAGATGGCTATAATAACACGGGTGGGTAATTTTATTTACGAGAATTTATAAGTTTTCTGCTCAATCACGTTGGTCTTCCTCTATCGCTTTCTTATAAAATACAAGCTAAAATTTCTTATTATGCACTCGTAAAGCACGATTTATTGTTAACACTAATAAAAATAGATAAATACTAGGCAACCTGTTTATCTACACTAGATTAAAGTAAACAAAATGAATGAATTACCCATCGCTGTCAAGTTTATTTCGATGTATTCTCAAACGGTTATTGCAATAGTTTCTCTTAGAATTTTTGATAATTAATTAATAATAAAGGATTAAATTAAGCATTTGTATTTAAATACTGCTCATTTCTGTTTATAATAATTACATTGTACATATGTTTAAATCTGTTGAGAGAATGTTCACATCTATTCCAAAAACAAATGTGTGTGGTCACCTTAATATTGTGATTCCAATTGTTTTTGGTTATTCTGTATATTGTACGATTTTTGGCTCAGTAGAATATTGGTGTTCCTAATTTATAGTCTTTAGTGTCTAATCAAATCATATTTTATTTCGTATATAGAGTGGCTAGATAAATAATTAATCTAGATAAATTTACTCAATGTAGTTAGTATAAGCCTTGGAAATAAGAATTTGAGGCAATACGATTTTTTGATGACATATTCATGTTAACTAAATTATTACCTGTCAGCACTCAATATAATCTTTAGAAGTAAATAGTCAATTCCACGTGGACTTGCGCGTCATAACCTCTTGCAAAAATATATTATTAATAATAGTAATTAAAACAGTTATTTAGATAATAACCCATATTGTGATATTTGTTTATTAAATCATACTTTATGTATTTGTTTGGGGAGGAGCCAAAAATGTTGCCAAATTGCACTAAATGTTGATATCGTCCATCTTTATTGTATTTTATTCAATAATGTGCTCACAAAAGACAATTTGATAATAGACATTGTAGGTCTTACAAATAAATCTAAACGCATCGTAGGTAGATATTTAACCAATTTCATTTTGTGATGGAGGCATTTATTGGCCGAGTTATAGTGTAAGAGTGTAATTTTATAATAGTTAAGTGCCACGCCTAAGGAATATTATATACTTAAGCTTATTTAATATTGTTATAGATGTAAGTATGAAAAGAAATACAAATTTTGATTTAAACCCGTGTTTTTTTTTAATAACGACTATTTAAGCATTCAAGAACGTAAATAGGAACTAATAATATTTTTGGATATATGTAAAATATAAGTTTAAATGTTTCTTCGTCAAATACACAAAGCACTGAAAACTATAATTAAAAACCACGCAGTTATCATTTGTTACCCGAGGGTTCTATCACTGTCTTTAACTTTAGTTATTACTTTATTCCAAGCTTTCATATATCAAATGAATCAAACCGAGGATAAAAGCTAATAATATACAAGTAATCATTTTGGAAAACAACTCATAAGAATTATTTTTATAGACGTTTTATTGAATTGAAATGTAAACAATGCACAGTAAAGCACACAGAGCCGATAATACGAGGACTAAGAACTCGTTAAGAAGTTCACTCAAAAAACATCATCATATGTAAATAATGTATTGTTTGAATACGTACAAACTTCCGCTTCCGGTACTCTACCTGAGTGACAACACCCTACTAGTTTCTGCGAACCTAGTAGCCGACTTTGACGTTTGCTTTATTATTATATAAATATAACCTCTTTTTTTATAAAATTACCTAAAAAAGAAACAATATTTGAGTTTTTTTATTTTTTAAGCGTATTTAACGAATGTAAATAAACATTCAGATTTCAATTGCAGAATCTAAAATGGAAAACAATAAAAAGCTCCTTTATTTTTGCGGTCTATTGAAGCCAAAAATTAAAATGATATAATATTATACGTATATTATATTTTTTATTTCGTCGTCCTTTTTAAGATAGTAGCCATCAAACGAGACGATTCATGATAAGTGGTTAAATTTATATACATGTGCAATTATAACTGTATCCTTCTGATATAAAAAAGGGTGAAAGAAGAGTAGGAATGGAGATTGGGTCTGGTGATCAGGTGTTGCTATTGTTTTCAGTATGAAAAGCTATAACTGTTAAAAGTTCACGTCAATCTTTTGTCCGAAGGAGTTATTCTATGATTATGGTATTGGAATTTATAAGAAAACAGGAAACCTCTTCAGATTGTTGTGGGCAGAGATGACACTTAGAAGATGCAGAATTTGTAAACTGTGCCTCAAGCCGCTTCATTACGGGCATTTGCAGTATGAAGAGTAAAGAAGATCTAAATGATCGTCTAAATAATTTGGTGAATAGAATACTATTCACCAAATCATTTAGACGATTGGAACCTTTGGGTACAATGCTATATTTTAATATTATAAACAAAATTTTTTATATATTATTGTTCAATTAATGTTTTTTTCTTACCCACAGACCTTAAGATTTATGTTGTGTGTGTAATATTAAAATTATCTAAAAAAATTAGACAAACCATAAATAAGTGTTGCTGACCAAATTGTCCCCAAGCTAGACTAGGTCAAACTTATTTTGTTCCTCGTTCAATACAAAACAGTAATATAAATTGTACTTCATAATTATGAGTCCAACCACTCCTACCGTTCCCTACCTGCATCCCTACCTACGTAATAGTAGAACTATTGTATATCCATTCACCTTCGAAATACCTGAAGGTTGTATCGTATCGGCCACATTCTTTTCTAAGGCTATCATCATCATCAGCTGGACTACAAATAATCGCTTAACATATGTTCAAATAAAAGAAAAAATAATTAAAAATTTAAAAAACCAAAAAATTATGTACTTATTAAAGAATAAGTACATAATAATATTATTTGTATTGGTTTTTAAAATTTTTAATTATATTTTCTTGTTGCGTCTAGGGACCGCTTAATAAAGGAAAGATTCAAAATGCTAATGCTATGCTATGTCTTGGTAACTTACACCAAGACAAATAAAGAAATTACGATATCGAATAGTATAGGCTAAGTCCTCGTAACTTCGTAAAATAGACACCATCGTCAATGTACGCAAAACAGTCCCCCGAAGCAACGACTTCAATAAGTTTTTAAAATTTTTACTTCTTTGAAAGTATCTATAAACATGGATAGCCATGTTTTTCATTCTATATTTATATAAATTTATTTTTTTATTTATTTTGTTTTTCAAATTTTTAAAGTTATGTTACTCGTACAATAATGAATGTACCAAATGAACCTACGGACATACAAATTTACACTTGCTTAAGTATTTCTATCAATATTGCATAAGAACGATTGACCCGCACCAATAAAACCTCAATATCTTAGAGACAACTGTTTCTATTTCGAACAAACATAGCTAAGAACCATCTCGACGACCAAGCTTAAAAAAAACCGCTATCAAATCCGTTCACGCGTTGGGTTGTTACATTGCCACAGATACACAGGTCGACAGGTCAAACTTATAACACCCCTCTTTTTGAGTCGGGGGTTAATAAAAAATAAACAATATTTATTTCAATTGACAAAGCGAGTTTTTATCACATTCCTAACATCTACTATCTCGTACATGACGCAAATAGCCCCCAACAAATTACTTTAGTTCCTAGGCTATCGAGAAATGTATAGTTATAGTTGAATATTTTATATCGCATTTCAATTTCAATTGAACCCTTAATCTCTAAGGGCCAACAATTCCATGTTAGTAATAGTACATCTAATCGAATGAAAGCTCCATATACAAAAACATACGTATAAGTGAAGATGACACTGATAGGAATTTCCATCAAGTTCCATTTATAATAATACTAATGAAGTTTCATTAAAATTTAGATAAAGCTCATGTTTCTTGGAACGAAATATCATACAGAAAATGGTGTATACTTGTATAGAAAATCTATGCATAAAACAGCTCTGACGTACAGAAATTACATGTCAACTGGACATCATTTCTCGCTCAAACGCATCTTTGACGTGAAACAAGCGTTTCAGTGTACCGACTTCCCTCAACCCCCCAATCCCAAGAACAGTTTTCGGGCGAGTCGGGCACTCCACGCTGACCGGCGACTGAAAACTAAAAATAACTGTACGTTGCTCAGTACCGCCGTAACAACCGCGCGCGACGCCCGCGCATCACGCGTATCGCAACCATGGCGGAGACAATCGAGGAAACTTATGAGACCGCGGTCACCCGCAAGGTGGTCCGCACGAGCCTCAGGATAGAGGAGGTGAGGACATGACTGTTTTATGTAACCGACGCAACACAAATAGCCCACGTACGCTTCGACCCACACACATGTACGCACCTGCTCACATAACCGATAACACATTTGACAGTGAACACGGACGTAAACACGCGTTATCCTGAACCAAACGCCGAACGCTCGCGGACACTGTTCTTTAAACATTACACAGGAGATACTACTATCTATCGTTCGTAATTGACCTGCCCGTGCCAGTTCATTGGTGACAGACGGGTTGGTTTTGTCCCCAATATGCTTATTCCGGGAAAACGGGTTGGAAGCCAGCCGTTAACTTCGATTACGAATCACGGCCCGCGAAGGTTTGTGCACCATACGTCAATGGAGGAAGTGTGCGCAATGCGCCTCTTATAATTTGTGGCGATGTAAATAGAACTGGCGGTTGAATGAAAATTTCCGTATCCACCTTGACGCGTGTGCATCGACCTGTCTTGTGATATGGACAATGACCACGTGCGACCTTGCAAGACAAACAAAAACACACGGATACAGAATGAACACCAACACACCATTAGGTACATATCACTATTTTGAAATTATAGATTAACCTCCAAATATACACGAAACAAACAAAGCATCTCCGGTCTCAGTTATGCAATAGTTTCTTTTGAACGAGCAAACGACACCGTCATAAAAACTGCAGATATTTCTGGAATATGACATTAGAGCAGTATAATGTCTCATAAACATGTGTAACTAAGTGTAGTGATAGGGTCTTTGTTGTCGCTTTATCGGATTCCGTCAGCAATTAACAATGGGTGTCATTGGGGACTACTGTCCGTTTCTAAAGCGCAAAATCCAATGGAAAAACGCGTCGTGGCATATTTTCGTCTTGGCTCCCATCCTAGTTTATCTGCTACATTACGATGTTTATTCACAATACGAATGTGAACATTAATGTGTGCGTCCGAGGCACTTGTGTTTAGGTCTTTGAGAATCAAAGTAACCAAGCTAATTTATTGTTGGGAATCGAACAATCTTCAAGGTTTATGTTCTATTGGCTATGGTCAGCCTCAGGTGATCTGTTGCAATGACTCATTGCTTAATTGTATCGAACTCCAGAGTTAGTAATGAACAAAGCGGTATAAAATAAATATCTGGATGTTATAATGAAATTCAAAAAGTTTAGGGTGGTGCCAAATCATTCGTTTGTTTACTTGGCATCTACAGCCTGCGCCTGAGTGCGCGTCGCACGAAGAGTATTTTGGTAGTAATGTAATAAAATGTAATGGATTTAAATTTTATTTTACATTTAACGACCAATCGTTTCCTTTTTTATTTAATGCATATGAAATTCTTTAGACAAAATTTTGAAATAAACAAACGAATAAATGTTATCAGTTTGTAGTTAAAAAGTTCAGGTCACAGTTTGTAAGTATGATAAGATGTTCATAATTGACATTTTCTGGTTGATACATCCTCAGTTTCCGGAAGGATTTCCAAGCATTATAAACGCAGATATTTATAAATAGTCCCCTTGATCTTATTTGAACCCAAAGTTAAAATTGAATTAGTTTAGCCCGTTTTAGCTCAAAGTATAATAAACTTGTAAACAATATTAATCTTGAATACATATTAGAATGATACCAGCACAAAACAACAAACATTACCTACTTCTTGAATGTAGCAAATATTAGAAACAGTCTTTAATATGTAAAATAAAGACACAACTATCGTAGGAATAAATATAAAATATATATATATATATATATATATATATATATATATATATATATATATATATATATATATATATATTATTCTCAATTGAAGCACAACAAAAACAACAAACCAAACAAAATACCTACACTTTAAAACTATAAGACAAACGCAATTTAATTGCTGTTTTTTATAAATAATGGTTCAGAACCCTTCGTGCGCGTGTCCAGCTCGCACTGGGCTGGTTTTTTTTTTTTTACCACATTAAGGTAAGAATGTCTTATAGACTGTGGTTTAAAACTGAAGTACTTATTATTGTATGAATTTAACTTAAACCTGGATATAATGAGTCTTGCCCTGCCCTAACAACGTTTAGGGTAAATTGCTAGTATAAGACTTTTTAAGTATTTACTTTATCTTCTTTATTATATTTAGACATTCAAAGACACAGCCACATTCAAAGGTCACACATACTCACACATTTAAATGTCTTTACACTACTCAAAAAAATGAGTATTATATACAATATAACATATGAGCTTTTACTTTACGTAAAGAAAAGTGAGTAAGAAAAAAGTGTATGATTTTTTTTTGAGCTTTTGCTTCAAATGAAGCAAAGCATTTACAGAATTTTATATAAAAAAAAATGTTGTTGTTTATATCTCAATTAAATAAGTACAAAAATTGAATTAATGTTAAAATATTATATAATTTTCCATAAAGAAATGAAAAGTAAGGCATCTTTATAAAAAGAATAATTTATAATTTAAAATGTTTTTGCATCTTGTCATAATATAGATTATTACAAATAATTAGATTAATATTAAATTCTGATTAATGACTGGTTCTTAAAATGATATCCATTCATGAATAATAAGGTTTATACAGGCCCCAACTAGAAAATAATTATTAAATAAATAAATAAATCGTTTAAAAACTTAAAAATGTATTTTGACTTACACTATCAACACCGCAGTATATTTTTTGTTGAAGGTGTCAATAATCTTCAGTCATGCTCTAGTTAACATTTACTGGTATTTTTTCGTTTCTTTTTAAATGATGTTTATTATTTGTACTAATCCATAAAGTTCGGACCTTTTTTGAGAAAAAAAATATTTCATCATTGCAATTCAATCAGTGAAAAAATTACAAATATATCTTTTTTATATATACAGGGTTATTTGTAATTAATTGGCCACGTCTTGCAGGCAGTCTTTCTACATCAATCCGAACAATATCTGTTCTATGACTATACACGAAAAAAAAAAAAACAAAAAAAAAGTTTGCTACCTCTTTTACTTATTACTCTGTATTTTGTAAGAAGTACTTGCAAGGTCAACATCCAGGCGCCGTAGCTACGCTCAGAGTTAATACCAGTTCAGAGGCAACAAACACATTTTGTATGGGAAAACTTAAATTTTAAAAACTATTAATTTAAAAAAAAGTCGTAGAACAAATGTTGTTAGGGTTGATGTAGAGAGGCTGCCTGCAAGAGGTAGCCAGTTAATAACAAATAACCGTGTGTAACTATGAGACGAAGCTTCTTAGCATTCATAGCATGGATTCACCGTGCGGGTGCCGGGTTCCATTCCTGGGACTTGCGACTTGAGATGTAGGTTAAGAGCATAGTATGACCGTAATTCATTTATAAATCAAAATCATTATAGCAAACATTAAAAAGTAAAATGTTTGCCTAAACAGTTTAAATCGTATTTTACTTTGCAGTTCCATATATAAATCATTTATATTGAAACAGGCATAAAACAAACAGCTTTATGTAGGATGTTTTATTTGACACGAATATTATAACTAAATGCAAGGCCGCTACATCCGTCATGTCGTACGAGTTAGAAGTCCAGATGTCCAATTGAAACATTTAACGAAATATATGTTTATTCAAATCTTCAATGTCTGCAGCCCAGCCAATATGTCAATTCCTTCCACGCTTCTATAAAATGTCATCTCAGTGGGGTTGCTGTTCCGTTATATCGTCTTCCAAACATCCATCCATATCTAGTTCAATAGTCTTATTTTCTTACTAGCTGTTGCCCGTGACTATATCCACGTAAATTATAAAAATAATATTTAGGTAATTGACTTACGTACTCAGCCATATCAATATTATTCTTACAGTCTACGTAGACGGAGTCACCGGCAACAGCTAGTATATAGTAAATCATGGAATAAAAGTAGCCTACGTTACTCCTTGTTACATCAGCTATCTGCAAGTCAAGGTCCCGTCAAACTCGGTTCATCCGTTTCAGAGATTAGCGTGTACAAACAGACAGGCAGACAGACGATCACAATTTTTAAAAATTTTATTGAAAAGCGGTTAGTTCAGTATTACAAACAGACACTCCAATTTTATTTAAATGTAGAAATAACCATCAACATTCATTATTAAAATTCTCAATTTTACCACAACACTAAAATATGACGTTAAGAGAATTGTAGTGAATGAATATTTAAATTAATATGTGTATTCAAAATCATAATATAAAATTAAAATACAACGTTCTTTTGTCCGCATTAGAAAGTTCGTAGTATATAAATGACAAATATAAATCAATGTTTTAAAAGCTTAGAATTTTTTCCATTAATAAAATAATTTGGAAACTAAGAGATGACTAATGACAGTACTTTTTAAGTGCATTCATAGTTATTTGTTATCATTAAAAAGAAAAATGCTTATTTTATTCATACTCCATTCTTGGTATTTCTAGTGGATGATATATTACACAGTATCTAAATGTATTCACATGTAAATTTATTGTTTTTAAGTTTAAATGGTAGGAACAGAGATGTGCTTTATCTAAAATAACACAATGTTAATACAAAACATGTTAATAAAATGTTAAAATAAAAACCTTATTTAATTTTTAGATGCAGATGAACTATTTTCTTTGTTATAATAAAATTACGTTTGACTAAATGTGGAATATTTATTCTTTTATTATTACTACCACTATGTTCTTTTCGAGAGAACGCTGTGAAAATAATTATCTCTTCGGTACGTTACGAAACGAATGTGTCATTTGGAAGACATGATCAAAGGATAAATATGTAAAATTTTAAAATTTTTACATTCGAAAATGATAACCATAGTTTATGTGTAAAGTTTGTTTGGACAAGATAAAAGTAAACTGGGAACCCTAACAAACTGAAAAATTACATCTGTAAAGGACATGCGGCAATTCTCCATTCAATTGAATAGTAATGAGAGATTAGCAAAATTACTCTACTGAATCGAATCGAAAACAGTAAAGAAGACCAAAACTCTCGAATATATAGCTATAATATAAAGGACAATCCTTTTGCCGTTCGCAGGATACGAAGACTGACAGCTCAAGATCCTATTACAAAAAGCCGCTAAAAGACGAGATAGTTCTCGGGTAATACGGCGAGCGTGTTAAAGCAGACTAATGATCGTAGCGAGTGGTTCAATTATTTCCGAATAAGTGAATAAGAAGGCGGTTCCAAATTAATCCGGGTGTTCCGCAGAGTGGAGTATTATCTCCTCTGCTATTGTTCTTTTATATTAAACAATAAATTAAACATTATACTCAACGTACCATTGGTATACAGAGGGTCGTCAGATATATATCCTAATGCAAGAGAACTCATTTGTATTCAATCGTATCAAAGCTGAATGGTATAATGATTATTGTCTTAATTAACCCGTCCTAAACCGAAGCTATATTAGTGGTTCTTAAACAAAATAGATTTTTTAAATTTTATACTTTAGTGTAAATAATATCTGTATTTACATTTTACTGTTATTATGGGATCTCCATCTAACCCAGGTTAGCTGAAGGATTTTTTCCATACTGTCGTTGTCGTTGTCGTTGCGCAGATTGATATTTTTTTTCCAATCTTGTAACTTTGTTAATTGAGAAGAAAAAGATGCTTCACCGGATTTTGCACCAAATTAGGATCTTTAGAATTAAATATAAAAACCAATAGATAATATCCTGTCCATTATTTTTTACTTAATTGTCAAGCTTCTCGTAATATCAATATTATCAATCATTACTACAAATATTTATTTCGCCTTTGTAAAAAATATATATGTATTAGCAGTATTATTTCCTAGCGTAAGAATCTTTAACACAACATTGTTCGATGGATGTGTGAAGTGAAAAGAGGAAGTTCTCTGTTGTCTTTGTTAAAGGCCTGAGGAAACATTTACTTTTGCAGATATTACTCTTTGTTCCAATACCAGTAACAATAAATGTTATTCGAAGCAAGTCACTAGAATTTTATGCCTCTATCTTCTTTCTTCACAAAGCTTTCAGAATGTATAAAATAAAGCTTATCTTACGGATGACAGAACAAAAGTAATGCTTCATTGTTTGGTTAAGTCAATTCATCCCAATGAATTTAAAATTGGCAAGTCATTAGATTGCTCAATGGTTCTTTAAAATGTTGAGTTATCTCATAATGTTTTTTCGGGTGATTGTGAATTTAGTGACTATTAATATTTCTTGCTATAATGAAATCGTCGTAGGTATACATTAATTACAATTATATGATATTACAATTTACAATTATCTGAAGATTAACGGAACTAAATTGAACTGAAAGACTGACAATTTTCTTAATTACTCGCTTGTTACGGCGAATATCTTTTCAACGTATTTTGTGAAGTTTTTGGTTTCTATGTCCCATATATATTTTTTACACGATTATAAAGTTTTTCTTCGAAAACTTTCGAATTAATATTGAAATTAAATATAGAAATATATAAGTGCCTATATATAGAATTTTTAAATAGATAACTATATTCATTATACAAACAATAATATAAAGTATGTCTCTTTGTCTGTATATTTGCATTTCTCATTAAAATGACCTAAGCTAGTGAAATCATATTTTCACCATTAGAAAGCTTAAAATCTAGTAGTGGTTCTGGTATACGGTAAATCGATATTAAACTGTAAATAAAACTGCCAAAACCCATTTTCATTACGACACAATGGTAATTTTAAACGCACAGCGAATGCGGCGAAGCGATTGGAAGCACTACGAAAACAAAATGGGGCCTTCGCGAATATAATGAATTATTTCGTTAAAATGAAAAATGGTTTTTGCTATTGTCCATTAGCATTTTTATAATTATTTAAGTAATAATTGGTTACTAGAATAACTGTTTCGTGTCTTGAATATTGTAACCGTATTTTTAGTTTTTATAACCCTAAACCGATTTCGACGAACCTTTCACGGATCAAGATTATATAAAAATTGTGTTCTAATTTAATAAACTTTATGTATGTAGTACATGATAAACACATATTGTTCGATATATCTTTTATGCCGGTAGAGGCCTTGCTTTCGAAGAAAGCCAAAATGCATATTTATTTAATGTTTTCCGGTCTGTGTAGGTGTGTAGTGTGCTTAACCTGTCGATTTAAATTACTCCCAATTTAACACCAATGCTACAAATTATTGCAAAGTACCTATAAAGTCTATTTATTCTTTACTACCAAAACTTACGTTTAAACTGCGTTGTATGTAATTCCTGAACAGGAATTTCGTTCTAATTCGTCGGTATGTGCATTTTATGTACTGGCCTTCCAAATTTTGCAGGCTATTAAAGCCTGGGTATTCTTCAAGATCAAAGTAGTACAGCTTACGTACGTCATTACTATTGTCTATGTGTTTATTAGTAAAATCATTTAAATCACTCTATTTACAGCGCATAGAGCTCTTCCATTTACAGAGCTTTTAAATTTGTTTAGTTTAAAAACGCAATACTCATAGTAGTTTAATAAATATTTTGATTACCATCTACCTTACATATAGCCATTCATTTACTGATATTGGCGAGGTTCCCATAGATTACTCCAGCAACTATTTAAGTTGTGAAAGCTTGTTTATTACCAAAGCTTGTTTATTACCAGGATTAAAAATCGACATATATAATAGAATAAGTTTTATGTTTTTTATTCAGTAGCATCGAAATAAGACTTATACATCTATGGCAATACCGATAAGAACTTATAACATATATTATTTCAAAAGCCCAATATAGGTTAATAGCTTTTACATTATATATAATTAAGCTAGTTCAGTTAGCGTTTAAAGTCGTAAAATATCAGACCACAAATTTATACTATACTTATTCACCGCCCCGTTGGTGGAGTGGTTAGCGCAGACGCCTAACGTATAGCGGCGTATTGGGGATTGGGTTCGATTCCCGACAGGGACAGGCATGTATGTGTCGCGCAGAGATGTCTGTTTTTCTGGGTTTGGTCGTTTATTAAATATATTCTCAGTATTTATAATGTGTTTTTGTATGTATTTGTATCGTAGTCTAACACCCTCACCACAAGCAAATAATTTGCTTAATTAGGGATTAGATCAATGTGTGTAATTTGTCCTGTGATATTATTACTTATTACATATGATTCTGCATTACAACCATATAAGGGTAGGAACACGACGTTTTGTTAAAATGAAACGCAGATCTACACAACTGCTCGGGAAGGTTGCCAAATGTGCGATTTTACCTAATTGACGACCTGTAACTCGTTTGATCACTCTCCAGATCGATCCTGAAATAAAACACTGGTAGATTTATCTCAGCCAATGTAATGTTTGTTACATTTTGTTATTATATGATACATAATTTATTTTATGATATTTCTTCATGTCGTTAAAACTCTTAAAGTAAGTTCACACGCTTGTTGTCTCCAATATCTTTTTAATGCAAGATCTTTTTAAATTCACTTTCATGTTATGTAAATGGTTGTTTTGTTTTAGCGAGATATATTTACACGTTATCTTTATTTATATTATTTTTTGCTTTACCGGGTAAATGTTGTGTGTCAGATTTGTTATTCTATTACTAATATTATTTATATTACAATACAATTTACTTATATTTGAATACAGAACTTCGTCTGGATCTATCATTATAGTCAGAAGACTTATTGTAAAATCGATTACTATAATTTACAAATGTTTTGTAAGCTTTGGAATTGTAATTCTCTAAAAACTCAAAATCTAAACGGAAATAAATTTTATGATTCTGCAAGCAAATTGTTTGCAAAATACTCCAATGTTGTGAGTGGAATATCTGTTTTAATACAAACCAGACATAAAGGATTTATTTACTAGAATATTCGATGGAGATAAGAGAGATGTAGGGGCTCTTAATGCAATTTGCAATGCAAATTTCCGAGCACAATATCGATATTCGTTCATCTCGATCGACAGGCGTTCGGCGTCGGTTCACGGAAGCAATGTTTTTGCGCCTCGACGCGAAAATGGAACGGAGCGGGTATAATTAAATGTGGTTGGACTAATCGTTGGCGAGTAACACGCGAATTCGGTCAGTTCCAAATCGATGTTTTAATTTATGTACAATGACCTTTTTGTAGCTTGTAGGCTAGTCACCTTCTAATCTCTGGAGGATTAGAACCTAGATTCAAAGATAGCTGTGTTACGTAATTACTAATCGAATTAGAAAAGCAACGTTTTTTATTTCGCTTTTCTTTTTAATTACATCTTTTAGACATAAATGACTTTGGCCTTCAGAGTTTTTCTTTTTTATAAGAATTGGTTGGATACTATTTTCGTTTAGCAAAGAACACATATTCAATAATAAAACAAATTAATGTACAAGCATCTAACTCTGGCTAAAACTAGAATTTATATTCAGAATTTATATTATATCTGAGAAAGTATAAAGATTTCATTTATATTGCTAGTTTATTTATATTAGACGTCTTTATCCCATTAAAAGTCCAGACATTAGTCAAGGCAATGAAAGTTCAATGTACTTTTAACGTGTTAAAAGTTTCAAACCCCTGTCATACAGTGCGTCACATTTTATTTATTGAGCAATGCTCGCTATAATTACAATGTTTGTAAACATTTTAAACTTAAACTATCCCTAATAGTATGATACAGTCAAGTGGTACCTGTCTTAAGGTTAATTACATTTAGCATCAAAAATAAATGCACATTTCCGTCATACATAATTACCTGCGCCAGAGATTTCTAACATCTTAATTAACTGTTTACGTTAATAAGAGTAGTGAAATTTATTGCCTTTTGTTTTACTTCATTTTCTCAAAAAATTAAAAAAGTAAATTTATTTTGGCGCCATTTATAACTTTAGTTGATCGTCACCAAAATTGGTACTAATTTAATTACCAGTGATAATACATGAATCGTAAAAACAAATAAATGTTGGATGAATCATGTCAACATGTCGTCAGCGTTCTAAATGTTAATAGGTTCTTTGACACGAGTTTTTTTTCAATGTCGCTCAGAGTGAAAAGTGATTTTGCAGTGCTATTCAAATTTAATTACATTCTACAAGGTTTACATACATTATGCATTTTCATAATTCTTCTGAATGCTTGCAGATCGCAGATTCCGCGTTAGTAAAATAATTTACTGGTACTAAATACTCCAGTCTAGAGGCTGTTACGCCCTGTATTGTTTGGAAGTAACATCAAATAATATTGGTTGTTAATTCAGTTAAATTCAACAAAGGATGAATGGATGAAAAAGGTGGATGGCTACATGATTACTTGGTTTAATTGTGGTTGTTTAATATAATTGGTATGTAAGTGGTTTTCGTCCATTTCAATAGATTTCCGAAGATAGACAATACGCACAAAAAATCTGATAATTGAAATGATTATGATCTGCTTAATATACAATGTAAATAAATGTCAAATATTTTCCTTTATTTTAATATATACAATAAGTTAAGTAAGACCTACTACATAAGAAATAGTGATATTTTACACGCGATAACTGTAATAGCCAACAGGGCTAAGAGTATAGACAGACAAAAAAAAAACGCGATAAAGCACAGCTGTTGTAAGAATATAGATATGCTATGAGTTAACAGATTGACAAAATACACAATCTAAGTAGAACCTTCTGCTAACAGTAATACGGCTACTACTACTATGATGAGGGTTAGAGCTAAAATCCCAAACACAATCCTTTCCTTATCCTATCCTAGTTCTTTTCATTCCAACACATTTAAAATCCATATTGGCTGTATTACTTATATTTGCAAGAGCCCAGGACGATGGCGCCATGTCAATAAAAAATATATTGAGAAATACGCTTCCATGTAACAAATATTAAATGATGTCAACATAATTAATAATTATAAAAACTGTCATATCATTTAATACCAAAAAAATATATTCTTAGACACAGCGTCCTAGATTAAGAGCTCTTTTAACCTAAAAACTAAAATAGTTTAATACAAAATAATACATTGATATTACGAAACACTACAATATGACGGATATGTTTACGACAGTCTTTTGTCTCGCGTCCGAGTGGACGAAAATGAAAAACGAGATTCAAACAGAAATAGCCGCTCCCGACAATGTCGAGGTGATTCAAGTCGAGAAGACCATTATTATATTAACTGAAAATGTTATTGAGATTTAAATCATGTGGTTAATATATTGATTCATTTAACTTTAAGTGTTCTTTGATTTCAAAATTGTACATTTAAAATATTTATATAATTTTAAACGATTTATCATAATGTTGTATATCTTTATAGATTCCACATCACTATTTAATACAATTAATACAATTAACGTAGCCTTATAAAAAATAATACAATTTTGTTTTTTAGTTAATCTCCGACACCAATTATTGGATTAGTGTCACCTTCCGAAGAGATTATTTTGATAAAAACTTTTTACTAGGGATAAGTAACCATAAAACCTTCGAAACAAAACGTTTTTTTATGTGATTAAAATTCACCATTTTAATTATGTAAGAAACAATAATCTTAGAGAATATTTATAATTTAGTTAAAAAGTAGATGTTGCCTTCCCAAGAGATTATTTATGTAAAAACATATGACTAATGCATAAGTAACTTCGAAACAAAACGTGATGTGTTATGTGATTAAAATCGGCTTCACTATTATATTTATCTAAGAAATAATACCCTTAGAGCCTATTTATAATTTAGTTAACAACTACATGTTGCCAATTATTGCCAAAATTTTGTTTGAAAATGTTTTCATGAGATTTAGGTCCTTTTTCCGGAGTAACAAGAATAACATAGGTAGGTAGTTATTGTTGACTTCTTTTTTTATGATGTGGTCACACACACAGAGACTAACAAACATTTTTTTTTGTTTAAAAATCTGTGTTATATACCTACTAAACACATAGCAATTATTAAAATAATTTTCCATATATTTTAAATAGTATTATTGTCAAGGAATGTACTTCATATTTCCCCTTGAACTGAGCAGAAAGTTTATACAAACAGTCACACACTTAAAATAATACTAATATGACAGTGATCGAGGTCAATGACACAGGTGACCAAAACCCATTTCCTCTAAGAGGGTGAGAGGAAGCTATAAATACTTTTAAACAAGGAATAATTATAGAACATTCCAAATCTGAATTTACAGATTTAAAAAAAAAACGGTAAATGCATTTATTCTAGATGTCGTTTTGATGTTAAGGTTCTGAATATTTGTTAAAGTAAAAATAAACATCCCATTAGTAAGATATATTTAAATCTGAGATCAGTATTTCCTAAATTAAAGCCGTTTCAACATCCTGAATCATGTTTTAAAAAAACGTAACCATGTGTGGAAAACACCATATTGAATATATACCACATATAGGTGCCACATTGCTCAATAAATAGTTTAGTTTTTTTTAAAACTAGTAATTAGTACTCGAAACACCTAAGCAGAAACCACATTTTTAAAGCTAGTAATAGAGATTAGTGATTTGATTCTGAATTGCAGTCAAATAATAAAATAATTACACATGTAAATTTATATAAATATAGAATTAAAGGGCAGGGATTCGAACCCGCTTTTCCCAGAAGTCACAGGTTTGTTTCTTTCTATATTTATATAAATTGAAATGAGCTTAACATGGCTATACATGTTTATAGATATTTTCATACATTAACTACACACGTCTTTTAAGGGAACTAAGCTTGTTTATCACCAAATCTTTGTACTTTTATATCTTGTTACTTACTTACTTTAGTATCCTTTTATTGGTTTACAAGCAATGGCCGACAGTAGTAACAATTTAACACATGACCCACATGTGCTAATGAGTCACACCGGCCAATGTACTTTTGATAATAAAAAACATGTATGACGAATTGACGCAAATATACGTTACACTGAAGTTTCAAAATTTCTGTAAAATGAATTGAATACAGAATATCTCTTATTAATAAATAAATTGAGTCCAAATCGTCTTTTAGGTCTTGTGTCATGATATTAGAAAGCCAGTCAAGTCAAAGATCAAATTGTAATATTTTATTTATTACCGTTAAAGCCATATATTAACTCACAAAACTATATATAAATTTTAAAATGTATTTTTATTTTGTCAAAGTGCTTAAAGACCTACATTTTAGGTCCAGGGCATAAATATGTCATAAATTGTGTTGAAACATTTGAATGATGAAACGTATTAACTATCAAAGTGTTATTTATAAATTTTCTATTCCCAGAGGTTGCATAATGCGACGTCTACACTAATTATTAAAGACTAGAGCAACTCATGCGTGAATTCGAAATTATATTAGTATATATTAAAAATATAGGTAAAACATATAGTGTATTCAGACTTTATTGACAAGTGCACAAGAAAAGAGAACAAAAGGTGTTGATAAGGAACACGCCAAAAATAGTTGTGTTTACACTTCTATAAGAAATAAACCTATCAATGATGGCATTATTTTTTATATAAATCCTAAAAAGCGTTTTCATGATTGTTGAAACATTATTCTTGGACTCAAATACAATTAAAAAGCTTATCTTGAAATAAATACTAATCTAATAAAATAACTGGACTCTATGTTTGAAAGAACATAACTTTTAGCAGATTTAAAACAATTTTCTGGAACGTATATTTATTATTCCCTCAGCTGTTGTAAGGAGATAAGTTTTTATTGGGTCTTCAAAAATATCTCTTTGTAGATTTGTCTGTTTGTAAATCTTTTGCGATTCTGATATATTGTTGACAACTCGGCTCAACTTTAGGTACACTCAATATCTATTTATATATATATTTTTCAAATATTATTCCAAGAAGTTTTTACTTAACAAAAAATTTAATTTTTAATGTTTGTTTCACATTCTATTATAATTTTTGGTTATCATAATAAAAAATAGAAGTACAAAATAAATATAAACAACTTTATACTAGCATAATGATAATCGTCGTAAAATTTACCGTTTGACGAAATTGATTCCGATTTGACCGAAATTGCAGCGCTCTTAATCTTTTAAAGAATTTATAAGCGAACAACTAAATCTTAAGCATGCAATACTTTGAGGTGAAATTTATTTTACATTTTAGAGTTAAATTGGATTGGATTGGATTACGATGTAATGAATGAAAATGGCACAGGTTTATACTGGTTTGGATTCTGTGAGAAAAACAGTTTTAGTATAAATCTACTTTCTCTAAAATCGTTTTGTCTGTGGAAGGGAATGTTGGAAGAAAATCAGGTCATTTGTTATGCCATAGGAACAAGTAGATCACCTTATTTGAATCCAAAAAAAGACTATTTTTCACTTCAAAATAATGTATAATAAAAATATGCCTAGTTTTGAGTGAAATCAATCTGAACTGCTGCAACAAGCATATATTTTTAATTAATTTTAATTATGAAAGGTAGTGGAATCGTAAAAAAATGTCAGGCGTAGGCCAAAAAAAAAAAGTCCAGTATATATAATGTATAATATGACAGTGCAGTATGGTAACAGAACAGCGCGTACGAAAAACTACAATTAATTTAGCACTGAGTGAAGTGTACAGAGTTCAAGATTAGGTCAACTATGAAATCTAAAATAAATGTTAAAAATAATTTGAACAGGCGTTCTAAGCTATATCTTTGCAAAGAGAACGGTTAACGATATAACGAGAGACACAGTCCAATTTTCTTTTCTTGCGAACAATACTCATGTGACAAAATAGTAAAACCATAACTGAAAAGTTTATTTAAATATTAATGACATAATTGTAATTTTGTTAGCTAGAAATAATTCCCTTTCTATTTTAGAAACTGTGCAATTGCAGTGGTTAACTTCTCTCCCGTTCTATTTCCTTCTGCTGAATCACCTCTGTATAGAACATAAATTAAATAGCATTAGGACAGGCTAAAAAACAACAACCTTATATAATAATATACATCAGAAATAACACTTTATTATAATTATATAAAATTTTATAATTAATTTTTAAAACATTCCAAAATTCCTTAAAATTATTATTCTCAAAAATGTGATAATAATTCAAATCAAATGATAGGACTTAAAAAATATAAATTGTCAGTCGTCATTGCCACATACCATAACGTCTAATTATACGACTATGTATGTAGGTATGTTCATTACGACATTACTACTGAGTACGATTTTGGGTGTGTCAATAGTCTGATTGATGTTATGGGAAAGGTTAATGGCTTTTATGCACGTGCTTTCATCGATTTATGTATGTATGTGCTTTAATTATTACCATATTATATTTTTTTCTAACAATGCTTTTAAAAAAATTACAACAATGATAACATTACTTGGTCCTAAAAAAAATATGTTTAGAATCCGATTACTTTACAACCATTTTAATTTCAGGGCGTGATTCATGAAAAAAAATGTATAGTCCGTTTACTCCGATACGAACCCAACTCTGTGAAAGTTCCGCGTCCGCCACCTAGATGGCTCTGCACTTGTAACAATAGTCAAATGACCCGTATTTAGGAACGTTTCATATCTGCACAATATCATATATGCAAGCAGTGATTAATAAGGATATTTAATACAGAATTAAAATAAAAAAACTTGATTAAATCTGTCACCACAAGGTGTCATTGTTTCATATATTCTTAAATTAAAATTCTTGTGGGCTTCTTTATACATAACTCGTTGTTCAAATCTATTAATGCGAATAACAATGATAGAGTCATACTGACGAAGTACTTACCTTGTTTCATACAAATCTGACCTACATGATAACAAAGCAATGATAGCTTTTATTTTATTACCCACGATAGTTAATTAATCTCCCTGATTAGTTTACTGCTTGCCAAGAAGGGATTAGCCAACACATTGCTCATAACAAAACAGAAACATGCCAACGTAAAAACGCAATTTCTATTAAAATATTTCATATTTTCTTAACGTAACTTTAACCAACATCTTTAATTTAAACTGTTTTATTAAACATTGTTGCTCTTAGAGAAGCGTATTGTAGTAATAGTGAATACTGACAATTATATATATAGGTAATATAGTCCAGTGGCCATTTTATTAAAATAAACAATAATAATTTGAAATATATAACATATAAAATCTTCGCTAGACAATCAGTTTAATAAAAGCTTATTTAAATTATTATTCAGTTAGATATGGGTAGGTGGTAGGTAGGTAGTAGGTCAGGGTTCAAGCAGCTGCCAAGACTGCATCTTTGATTATGAATGCTTTCATAAAACCTTGTCGCAACAGTCAAACAACAAACCTGACAGATGTCTAATATAATCTGTTACTTTTTAAATAATTATTTACTAATTAAATAAATTAAAAGTACATTTGATTTACATTTTGTTTCAATATATATAAATAATAAATATCATACAATACGATAATAAAGTATATTTAAACATATTATGATTTTGTAACTATTATAATTGCTTCAGGAAGTGTCTTGTAGAACAGTACCGGTATTATTTGAGTCATCCAGACAGTCGCCAAAACTTCTACTGATTCCAAACTATAAAATATAGATACTACATTAACTTCCTATTTGTCTAAAATAGATACAGCGTGACGTGATGTATAGTGTTATGAGTATTAATTATTACTCTTAATAATTACACCACTGTATATTATATACAAACAATACATGTACATTTATATACATATAATAAAGATCTGACTGGAAAAGAAATCACTACGAACTATAGGTTAAAGGTTAAATAAGAAAGACAAGTCTAGGGATTAAAGGAAAAAAAGTTTATTTAATCTGGTTATCAATTTTGGCAAACTTAAGGACTTATCAGGTGTTATAGGTTGCTGGAAATTATTAAACAATTACGAGAAAATGTTATTATTGTTATTATTTATTTCTTATTCAACAGTAATTAAACTGTAAACGTAATAATTATGTTATTGAAAAATCAACGAAAACAGAATGCGGCCTACCCGAGTGTAGATGTATTGTAGCTTTGTTCACATAATTTTACATGTTAAAAGGAAGGCAAACGAGCCAACGGATACCTGATGATAGGAGATCAGGACCACCCACGGGTCTCTTGAAATACTAGACTCTAGAGGATGCACAAGAGCGTTTGAAGGCACCCATGCCATATCGACATTAAACCACAGTCGAAGGAAGTACATCCCACATCTTGGTGGTTCGTGATTCCAGATCGGTCCAGGAATCATATTAATTAGATCTTTGGAACACTCCTCGTAATAGCCGACTTTGAATATAGGGATGCAACGTTCCTACGCAACTCCAAAAGAAATATTTTTTGGACCTTTTCTTTTGATGATTTTGGTTTGACGTTTGTGAAACAGTGATCACAATAACAAAAAATATATCCAGCTGAGTTTGTTGTGTGGTTCTTCTCAGACCAGGACGCGTTTGGAACCCTCATAGCTTTAACATTAAGATGGAAAGTGCTTTTTTAGAAGGGCTTATTACGATAAATCTAGTATCGTAATAGGCCCTCCTGACACTTCCATGTTGACGTACACAAGTGATCACTGATTATGATTCTAAGTGGAAAAGATATAAATAAAATAAAATAAAATAAAATAAGATCTTTTGATCTCGAAAAGGTCAAATCCATGATATTGGGATATTTTTGCCCATAGATGAATATACTCCATAAAAAGCTGGACCTGTGCTTTATAAAGGGTCTGCCTTAGGTGTGGTGAGAAGTATCTACTGTCTCCGTATATTGATCACTACCAATTTCACGAAGCTTCAGTTTTGCATATAAAGAGCAATTGAAGGCACTGGAAAAAGCTAGTTAACATACAAATAAAGAATGTTCAAACTTTTTTTATGTTTAAAAGACAAAATAAACTTGCAAACGGGTCTATAAATAAATTTAGTATCGCCTTAAATAAGGAAAACAAATTCCTTTGTGCATAAAATTAATTATAATATGAAAACGTTTATTTATTGGCTTGAGTCCAATTTGGGTGGGTCCCTATTGAATGTAAAGAAATTATTGCATTTAAGTCAATATAAAAATATCAAATTGAAGAAAACTAAAGAGAAACGTAATTCATTTATTTACAAAAATGTTAGTTGTAAACATGCCAACTAATAATATTATACGGAATGTTTTATTTTAAGCTCCCAATGTCATTACAAATTTTACAACCGCAGCCCTATCTCAGAATATATCGGTATATCAATTTATTTTATAGTTTAACATTTGTTAACTTCGAGTTGCAAATAACATATTTAAAAGTAATAAAACTAGGAAAAAGAATAGGATACTTATTTAGATATTTTATTACAGAACACTTTGATAAATTATTAGCTTTATTTGGATCGAATGCCATTAATCGAATGATTTTTTTTTAATTTACATCATTTTCCAACGCCATCAATCATTAAAAGAAAAATAACCATAATTAACTAGCTAAACACATTTGTATGCAGCCTACAAAACTGTTCAGCGCAATGAAATAAAAAATGGCACTCAAGAACTAGAACATGTTACTAGAAATAATAATAGACATGAAATGCTTTTAGTATTAGTTTAATAAAATTAATTGCTATTCTAATATGAAACAAAGAGCTCTTAATTGTGATCACAATATTGATAACAGTATACATTTCAATTATGTTCTAAGAATTTAAATATCTGTTTTAACAGATCGTTACAATAAAACGTCAGATTGATTCTTAGATTGAAATTTGAATAAATGATTTGTGTTTTAGCAGATCATTACAATAAAAAGTCAGATTGATTCCTTATATTTTGTTATTAATGTAACTATTTTATATATATTTATGGAGATCCCTAAAACTAAATGCCATATTGTCTGGCATTGGTTGGGCCAATGTCAGCTTTGAAGGGGATGCTATTTCTGACATCCCCAACGTACTAATCTCGATTGTGCTTGCAGGTAAGTCACCTTGGATGACGTCAAACTGGAAGATCAAAACATCTTAAAACTCATACGTCATGTAAGTCCGTTAGTTTGTATGTTCGTATATGGATTAAAGAAGTATTATTTCGAATATCTGCAAATTAATTTATTAAAAATTGTCAATTTATAGTCTTGATTTTAAAACGGCAATTAAGCTCAACTGGTAGCGATATTATATTATTTTATATTTTTGGGTGTATTCAAGCACGTTTCTGGAATTCTATAGCTAATTATATATATAGTTTTGTGTTGTTTAAGTTCAACTAAAATTTAACAGATAGTAAAAATGAAAACAAATGTTTTCAGCGACTCTCCAGCGCTAACCGCCTGTTATTCAGCACTCCCACACTTACCGTAAAGTATTTTTTTTAGGAAGCTAATGTTTAATCGTGTATAAAAATCCAAAATATGGCAGATATGACCCATATTGCCAAATGCCAAATGAATCTCTGCCTTACAGTTCTGTGTATAAGATTCCATTTTGTGTTACACTGAAAGTCTACAAGGA
The DNA here is from genome assembly GCA_959347405.1 of Napeogenes sylphis. NCBI lineage: Eukaryota > Metazoa > Arthropoda > Insecta > Lepidoptera > Nymphalidae > Napeogenes > Napeogenes sylphis. Next base: position 17,620,312 of record OY365788.1, on the reverse strand, counting down.
AATCTGGTAATTTAAATAGCCTGCTACATGCAATAAAGAACTTTCTTGATAAGAGGATAAACTTCCAAATCGCGTGTTAGTCTATGGAAATGTGGCACAGATTTATCGCGGTGTATTAGGAGAGCCGCGTATTTATATTAAGTGGAAAAGCTGTCGGTACGCCTCGAGATCGGTTTTGGACGGCTGCAAACAAAATGAAATGTTCCAAAACTAAAAAAAACAAATTATATTTTTATATTATTTTTTAATTTTGATATCAAAACAGATTTATTATAATACTGAATCCAATTAAAGATTTTCTAACATGTGCATATCGAGAAACAGTTTTATATTACAATTGAGAAGCGAAAGTTTCGATGGTCTTAATTAATGACATGTGGGTAGAAACAAAAAAAGCTTAGTGGCTATATTATTGTCAATTAATAATCACGAAATATTAATTGATTTGAATTAAGGTAAAGGCCGCAGCGACAATTCACACTTTCGACTAGATCGTCCAACTAATAATAATCACGTTTGTGGCTGTTGAAATGTTTTGGCTGGTGCTTTTTGTTCGCCGCGGTTATTTCAGTTTTCCAGTAGATTTCTGAACAGGAGCAAATGTGGCCGTCTCCATAGTGCAAAATAAAGCTAAGTTCATAAAAATATTGTGCCAGAATGGATGTGCTAAACGACCTGAAGGGACAAAACGAACACGCAAATTGAATGTGGGAATGTAATGTGTTGAGTGTTCTATAGCGGATGTGTAGGAGTTTTGTGATATTAGTGTAAAATTCAATTGGGTAATATGACGGAATTTTTCGGTTCTTGGAGCGATAATCATGGGGATGTTGGTGAAGTGGAAGAATCAGTGGAAACTGTGGAAACAGTTACCACAACCACTACTAGAAGAACAACCACAATCCCAGATGTAAGTTTCCACATGCTTAAGAGATCCAAGTTTGTGCGTCCTTGGTCATGAATAGCAATGTATTTTTGAAACAGACATTTAGATAGAATCACGTGCTGGATTCTGAAGATTATGTTCACTCAGCCTGACTTTGATGTTTAAAATCTGTCCCATCATCCCATAATTATCATTATAATTATGGGATGATGGGACAGATTTTAAACAGATACATCTTCCAAATTTTGAGAAAACATTCGAAGGAAGGTGTCAGTTTCATTGTTGGAACTGTTTATTCGTGACAGACAGAGTGATGTCTTGATACAAACCAGGTTCCACTAAGGTGAAGGTAAGAGGCGGATGTCAACAGAGCTCTTATAAATCAACTGACGCATCGACTCTGCTCGCTCTAAAAATACGCTTTTTTTTATTTCAATGGTGAATCTCTATAATATTTTTATTTAATTCATGAGACATTCCAACTGTTACATAAGCTATATTTTGTTGTCACGAGATCTATTGCGTATTAGTAAATTATATCATTTGATCTTTCTTTGTTCATATATCTTCTTTGTCATCAAATCTCCAACTTGTAGTAATATAATCAAACACTATAACTCTCAAACCGATATATCGTTAAACGCTTTATGCGTTTCTTGTAACAACAAAAACTTCCGTTTCTCTTATGAATGCATTTCTGGAAATATTAGGTGAGCGGTTCCATTGTTATTTACGACAGTTGTCTTAATTTATGTCTAACTTTAATTGGTTTCTTCCGTTTCACATTATTACCAATCCATAAGATATGTCACATGTACATAAAAAAATAATGTTCGCCTGTCTTTTTATCACCAAAGTTGTTGCATGTCCAAATATGATACGGGAGAGTATCATAGAGTTATTATTCATAGATTAGAGAACCCAAAGGCCGGCCTGTGAGTGTGAATGTCTAACAAATAAAAAAAGAGGGAAGATGAAAGAACCATACTCTTCTCATATGCTTTCTCTTTTTTTCGATAAACACATTTTAGGTTGGCTTTCCTACTCTATGTATAATGACTCTATGAAGAATAAAGACTCATAAGATTTTGGAAAGACAGGGCACTCTTCCCAAAAAGCGGTTGTAGAAAAAGAAATATAAAAATTTAAATGGGTTAATTTGGATTTTTATCACCCGGACCGTTTTATTACCTAGGAAATTACTAAAGTAAAAACAGACTGTTTTTGAGCCACTAGACAAATGGAGCGGAAAATGGCATAGTAATGTTATATAATTAATATTCTGATTATCTACAAAAGATAATTGTACAAAAAACAACCAATTTGCAGAGAATAACAAATTATATTTAAAATAAAAATCTGTGTGAAGTCTCTTTACACTCGAAGGACCGTGAAAGATTATTATTTAAGTCGTCACTCTCTTTGAAACTATAAAATTTATTATCTACAAACAGAGCATTGGACAGGTGGATTAAGTTTTATATTATAAAATACTATACAGTATTTTAACACCGTACAATAATTGTAATTTGGATACATTAATACAGTTTATGATTTTCATATTTTGTTAAATCAAATTCCACAGCTAAGAGAGAGAGAGACAATAGAGAGAGTTGAACTCAACGACAAAACTATAACTTATACAAAATGTATTCATTATACAACCTTTATGATTTGAAATTTTGAATTCAAAAACTACTTTCTTTCTATATGATATTCAAGCTTTCATCTCTAAAACCGATGTAATATTTAAATACTTGTATAATTCTTTTATATAATGTGTGGGATTAGTATTCGTTTCATGTCTTACTGACAGAATATATACTAATTAGAACCGTTTTCTATCTATGAATAATTAAAAACCGCTAGACCGATCTTGATATTAAAAAGTAAGAATTGCAGAACTGATAGGTTGTATTTTATACTGTTTTTAGAAGCAAAACTGCGCAGACGAAGCCTCTTTCGAGAGCTAGTATGCTATTTTATATGTACCATACTTTCTTTGGAAAAAAAAACGAATCAAGTTCATAGAAATTAAACATATAAAAAGCCACATTTATATCCATATAGTTATTGAGCATGTCATTGTAATGATTGTCTTAGAAACGTGATGGCTTGAGTCGTGCAACTTTTAAATCGTGACCACATGACTATATTCTAATTATTATTTTATATACATGGCTTGTTTTTTCCTTTTTTGCAGTTCACAAGCATAATAATATTCCAGTTTTTAAATAGAACTCATTCTATTTAGTGCTCTAAATCATCACTCTTTTTCAATTGTCAAATTCTCTGTCAAAAGAATGGAATCACTGATGATAATTATAAATATGGCAATCACTTCACTATTAGTCAACCAGAGCTGCCCTCATTAAAAAAAATATATGATTTGAGAATAAAAACAAATCGTAGAGTTTTTTAATCCTAGATATATAAATACATGTTCATGTACATATATAATAATTATAAATACAATTTCCATAAAGTATTTACAATAATTAAAAATCATATTAAGCATGCTTAAAAGACTTACGTATATATCAACAATGATATGTCAGATTCGAAAAAGCAAATTGAAGACGAAGACATCTTTCTTTAAATATGGATCAGATTTGGCATAATAAACGAAAATGTTCAACACAAAGACACACATCAATGACACGTCCTTTACAGATCACAAAGACCTTTATGCTTTCTAATCTTGCAATATTATATCTATTATTACTTATATATATAATATATAGATCATTATTCTCTTTGTAGTTACCGAAGGACCAAGGCCCGACCGTGACTCATTTGTTTGCGAGTTCGCTCTATTCCCGGAGTAGCTGACGGCATTATTGATAGTTACATTGCTTCCTTTACATTCTAAATAAGTGTATAACAATCCATCAACACAGGCAAGAGTCGAGTCTAGAGACGTACCACATAACAATGTCGAAATATATTTCATTATATTTTATTTAAATAAGCTTAACAATGATAATTATCTTTAAAATTAATTTTAAAGCATTGTTTTTTAAATCCGTCCAGTAATGTAGTTTAATGTCGAAAACAAGAGTATACATAAATATGATTTATTAAATAGTTGCTCTATTTTCTGCAACATTGTTCAGTTTTCTTTACACATACAACTAATAAATTGTTGTAAATTTGTGACGAAGCTTTCAGATTATTTCTTCTATTACAATAGAATAAAAAAAAATATCTAGTAAAATTATTTTTATAATCACCATTATACAAGGTTATTTGTAATAAGTTGACCACTTCTCGCAGGCAGCTTCTCTACATCAATCCCAACAACATTTATTCTGCGACTTTTTAAAAATCTTGATAAACGATACAAAATAAACGGAACAAAAAATATGCTTCCTCTTTTACTTATTACTCTGTATTTTGTAAGAAGTACTTAAAAGGTCAACGCCCGGGCGCCATGCTTAAGCTCAGAGTTAATGCCAGTTCAGAGATAACAAATAAATTTTACATGGGAAAAGTTAAATTTAAAAAACTATCAAATTTAAAAAGTTGTTGAACAAATGTTGTTGGTATTGATGTAAAGAAGCTGCCTGCAAGAGGTAGCCAATTAATTACAAATAACCCTGTATTTTTTAATCATCTATTTCCCAAACATACATGTATTTTTTGCATTAACATGTAACCCGAAGGGGTATATTTATTAGGAAGCTACGAAGTGGCTCTAACTAAATATTTTGTGGAAACAAAAAATATTTAGTACATGTTAAAAATCTGTAGGTGAGTTGCAGAGTCCAGCGGGGTTAACGCACCGGCGCCCTCAAAGCCAATGTTTATATTTGTGGAAACGCTGGAAATAGGACATTCCTTGCTATACTTCTCTCTAACCCACTTGCAAGTCGATTGTCTGACACTTGTCTGCAAGTTCAAAGGTGCCGGAATTTCCTGATACCTAGATGTCATTACCACATCTATAGATCTATAGATCTATAGATTGGAAACATTCTGAACTAAAACTGCACGATAGCATACGTGTGTACCTAATTATTTATAGCCAACAATATACCCGACATTTTGTACCTAAATTATGTTAAACAATATCCCTCATATAATATCAAAACTAATTAGATGTCCTTTCAGTAGAACATACACTTAATTGTTTGGGACATTTTAAATCTTCACGTTAATGTCAATGTAACATATAGGTACAGCACGTTTCTCAAATTATCTAATATAATACATATTACATTCTACAAGCAATATTGTCAGGACTAACACACCTCAACTAATTAATGTTTCCCACAAATAATCAACTGCAGTACTCAATAACTCTACACTAGGAGCTATAATTGTCAGACCAATTCTTAAGAGTATTTCGTAGTTTCCTTATTATAGTGGGCGTCGCTGCAAAGGTAGAGTTATATTGTGTACGCAATTATGACGTTTGAATAAACGTAATACAGTATAGTTTCATATGAATGAATTTGTTTTCTCAGTTATAGATCAAACAGAGAAGATGAGTCTCGATGACAGGCGACGAAAGCGCTAATTGCCTGCGACAACCAAACTAAATACATAATGTTTGTGAGCCAAATTACTGAATCCTATGATTTATACACAGCATTTGTATTTCACGAAATTGTAGTTTCTGTCTACAAAACAATACTTGAATTAAGATAATGGGTACTTATATCTCAATATTATATTATTATAAAACACCTTATCTGTTAAATTATAAAGCTATTCGAGGTTTCCGGTTGTTATATTAAAAGTTTTAGGTCGGTATTTATGCAGTGCCAAAAATATTATTTTAAAAATATCTCAGTGTATAGTACGGTGGACATATTTTTGTAACAAATGTCGGAACGGGATGAAATGTCGTATAAAATGTAGTATCCTCAAGTCTATCAGATAAATTTCTAAATATTCATGAAGAACCAAAATGAAATCACTACATTTCTTTTGCAACACAGTATATCCATTTAACTATTTAATGTAATTAAAGAGTACAAAGCTAATTCTATAATGACCTCATTGTTTTCCCAACATCCAACTGACGTGAAATATTGACATTATTACCTATCCTCATCCATTAACACAAGTTGTTATCCTCATCCATTACAAAACAATATGTACTTATGTCATATTACCCTGACCATGGTTACATATATATAGTTTTGAACATTGGTATTCCTGACGGTCTATTTCTTTGGAATAACTATATTATGAGGTCAATGATCCATTAATGTTTTTTGTATGAATATCCGACGACAAAAACACTTCCTTCAGTTAAACACATTACGTTTGTTTTGTAATTATTCCTATAATATAAATCTTTAAAGATGGACTTTTTTTACTGTCTTTCGAGGTTTCAGATCCATTTTATGGCTTCCACCACAAGTTGGTAGGAATAAACCTATAAAAAACTGATAGAAGTACGTTGTAAGAGCCACGTTATGTTAGAGATTTAAGACTCTATGTTCACATGTTTTAGGCACTTATTAAAGTATATAAGTATGATGTTTCCCAATCTTGCTCCATAAAAATGGTTGAAGAAGTATTGGTATATCAATATATTTATAAATTGCAGTCTGAAAAGTTGTGTTTCTATAAAACATTGATATTAAATATATTAATTACTTGAAAGGTATAGTAGTGAAGTTGTATGTACATACATTATAGCATTTTTACCAGTAGTTCGATAATTAAAATAAGAATCAGAAACAATAGCGATATTTCTTAGCTGTAAATTAAAAGAGCATTTATATTTTTAGCAGTAGAGTTGAAAGTCGCTTAGTAATTCTAATATTAGTAACGACTTTCTTAAACCTAGCGAGATGGTGTTCAAAATAGATCGTCCCGCTCCGCCCCGCGGGATAGGTACATTTTTGGAAATCAAATAAAAGCTGCGCTATAAATATATAAAGCAAGGTTGACTAAAAATAGGACAATACCAAAAATAATGTCCAAAACGTAAATAACATTGTTGGTTTCTGTTCTATTAAAAGAACAAATAATGGTTTTTAGTATTCTATCCGCAATCAATGCATAAATAATTGGCTTACAGTTATTTAGAGATACATCTAAATATATAAATAAGTATAGAAATAAATAAGACCGTATTCCACCCACTACAGCTGTAGAGAGAGTAAGATATGTTACATAGGCTGGTTCAGCTGGATAGTAACACAGTCTTATAAAATATTGTTAATTTACTATTTGTTGAGACAGCATCCTCTCTTATATTGCACAGTTAAATGCATGTTTTACAGTTTAAAAACGATTTAATCTTGTGACCTACTTTTACACTATTTCTCCCCATAATTCAGATCAATCAAATGTTTCCGTTTTTCGAACATTTATAAGCAATTCTCAGCTATTTATAAAACTTTAATGGTAATACAAATATTATGTAGTGCGTCACTTAGCCCATGGCCACTAAATACGTTAAATGCATTCCAATACCAACAACCTATAATTATGAAGTTTTATTACAAATTAAATATATGAACAAAAATTATATTTTAATGTTCCCTTTGTTAAAACATTAGGTTCATTAATTTAGGAAAGGAACCTTTATTATAAATGTAAAAAAAAACTATAGGTTTATATTAAAAAATAATATATTAAAAAAAAACTATAGGTTTATATTAAAAAATAATATATTTTTTTTAAAATACCAAAACGATCAGGACTCGAACTTACGACCTATAGAATTCCGTCCGGTCGCTATGCCAATGGAGCTAATAATTACTTTTTTTCACTAGCTTGTTATAATTTACATATTACAAATGTTTGACTGAATTTTCGTTACTAAAAGATGATTGTGTTCAATGTCATTTAAATTACCGTCAATTATAAGAGTACTGTGAATATAACACATAGGAGTTCAGTTCAGTAATAATTGTATCTCACGTTTCGTGTAAATTTTTAAGGTTATAATTTCGCTAAGCGACTAAAGCCTCCTTACTAAATAAAGAATTAGAAAAACGGTTATCATTAGTTTTATTATACATTATGACTTCGATTTTGACATAAATAAAAAAATACAATTCATTATAAAGTAAAGGTATTTGTGTAAGAATAGGTATAATTTTCAATGTAATCTTATAGTATAAGGTAGTGTCTTTAAGATCTAAAGATCAATTGGTTGTATTTCTTAAACTGCAAGGTTGAAAACACTAAGGAAGATTTAAAAGAACATACCTAACTCACCAACTTCTTTGGCGTTATTATTTTGTTTTATATGTTGTACTTGCTTCTATTCTAAATTCTCATTGTCACTTGAAATAAATTATAACTTACATCTTAATATACTTAGGTAATCGTTTTTATTTTCCTAGAACAAACCAAGAAAACTGTGAGAAATTTTCTATTTCTAGCAAATCTTTGACAATAAATCTTTAAAAGTAAGTACTTACCTGAACTTTATTTAAATATATATTATTATGGATAACAGTTTGGTAATTTTATATTGTCATAGTTATCATATTGTTATTGTTCTAATGAAAAACAGTTTCTGTTCTATTTAGTTTAAAAACTTATTACCTAACTATATTTATCAGACAATTTACGTTGTAATTTATGAGAATGTATAAAAGTCCCGAAGATTTAAGATGATCGTAAAAATTATGAGAGATCATTATTTTAAGATATTATAATACGTAGTAAAACTATAATTACTTGATGAAATATTTTTCGCTTTTAATTTAGATTGTTTTCATCAAATTATATACTTAACTAATTACATAAGTAGATATGTTTTAAATGGAATATTACAAAATTACCTAACAAACATTGAAGTTATTATTTACTTAATACAATTTTAGAAGGTAATATTATTTGGTTAAAAAAAATCTGAGTTATAAAATCTTAAAATATTAAGAAGCAAATTTGTTCAAGAAGAATGAGTCAAAATGAGTTCGAAAAGAATACAAATATGGAAAAATCAGGATATACTTACTAAGAATGTATGTTTTTAGATATTCATTGCTTAAATTTTTAATAAATATAAAATCGCTCAAAGCAAAGCGATGCTGTAGGTACAGCGACCGTTTCTCAGAGATGGCAGGTTCGAATCCCGTATTTATTTATTTTTCATGCTATAATTGTTAAAAATGCATGTTCGGCTTAGAAATTATAAATATGTGGACTATTTTTTAATTCTTTCATTGACAATAATCTATAGAATTTGTTATATTATATACTTTCACAGCTAAATATTCTACAGAAACACTGAAAACATCCAATTTATTCTCCACTTAATTACCTATAAATTCAAGAAAAAGGTCCACTTAGTCATATTAACTATTATAAATTATAATGTAAGACACATGATGTGTAAAGAACATCAAAATTATCATTGATTTTTTTTAATCTGTAATCAGCGGACTCTTGTCATTTATGCCCCAGTTTTCTGCCAAAATGCTCCCATTTACTTTGATGTCAACTATTTTACATGAGTTATCTCCTAAATGTTCCTAGACCTAGATTAAAATTAGGGAAGTGAGTCAATATATTTAATAATGTTTTAAGTGGGCGTTTGAAACCTTGAAAGTGAAACGACTGGCCATTGTAAATTATATCTAAATCTCATTTGAATTTTTGTTTAATCTGTCTGAGCTTTTGGTGAAACAAATAACAAAAAAAATAGAAAAAGTATAAAACCAAGAAACTAATATCTAAAAACCTAACAAGCTGCTTAGTAATTTAACTTTGGTAGTAACTAGTAATATATATTAAATAATCATTTCCATATCTCTTTATTTAATTTTCGATAGTACCATGTGACGCATCATACGATAAGTAGTAGTGTGCGTAATCCGCTACCTATAAAATATACATACATATGCTTATGTGTGTAGTATACAAACACAGGTGCAAATTCAAAACAATTAGTTATTTTGAGGCCATTATTAATAGTAGGAAGGAAACCAATCCAAATATATCTCACGGTAATGTTTCTGTAGTAGTTAATGCTTTGTAGTTCGTTAGGTACAACACTAATGTCTATTTATAAACTATTTCACGATTTTATCACTCCTATTTTGTATTAAAACTAAATGGTATTTTGTATTAAAACTTAATAGTGCTATACGATTTCAAGTTAAATCAAATAATAAAATACTTGTAGGCTGTAGCTATAACATTTATTTTCATTTTTTCGTTCCTTTAGAATTTTTATTGATTTCAATTTGTAGCGTCAACAACAAAAACACACAAGGCATGAATTTCGTGTGTATCTAAAAAAATGTATCAGCGACATGAATAGAACATGTATGTAGTACTGCAAGAGTAATAATATTTCATTACTTCCATTATGGAAATATTAGTCCCAACAGCCCATGGATGAGGAGAGAAGACTAAAATCGATAACTATAAATTAAATCACCATTTTGGAAGCAAATTCATATCAAACCACGTTAGCAACCTTGAACATGAGATGCAATCTGTTTCAATATTAATTGGATGACGTCTAATTTGAAAAACAGTCTCCGAAAGAGCCTTCAGTTTGTATACAAGTAACAGTATCAATGACTCAATCGGTTACGTGACCTTGGGCCGACTGTATTCCATTTATATTTTGGCTCATAGATAATTACAACTTTGATAAAGAGGTGTAAATTGCCTTTCAAAATATTTGCCAATGTACCTAGGATTTCTATTTATAGGCATATATTGTTATAGCATAAGTGCAGCAAAATCTATAGTTTGATTGATAAAAAACTCAATAACCCTAAATTTTGGATAATATAATTCACTGAGATAAGAAAACAAAACGTTGATCTGAATTTCCAGAAAACCCTGGTGATATCTAAATATGTAAATGTGTTATATCCTTTTACTATATCTAAGTAATTATTTTTTTAAATAAAATCCATCAACATATTACAAAACATCGAGAAAACGCATTAGTAGCGAGGATAGGCATCATTCAAATGGGAAAAGCTGCTTAAAGCCGTGGTACCAGCTACAGCTAAGTTTAGCATTATTGTACCGTTAACTATTAACAGAGAGTCGTGGACTTATTTTGTGGAATTTTACCTACTATTTAAATTGTATTATAATTGTCAAGTGTCACTTTAAAATCCAAAATACTCAAATAAAGAAAGTATCAAAATCGGCCTGGCGTGCGTTATCCTGGCAACAAAATCTATTATAAAAAAATAAAGGTACACATCGGGATTATATTGTCCATCTTCCAATATGTGGTTCAAAATTTTAAGACGTTACAATATAGAACAGTAGATAAGAAAAACTATAGAAAAAATATATTTTTCTTGCAAATAGTACTGACTATTGGCAAGGAAAACATAATTGATATCGCGAAAAGATTGTTCATTCTAAATACATTTCATTACTAATAATGATAATCGGTTGAATTATATAAAAGTTAATATACTGCAGCGCCATCTGGTGGCAACTTACAACATTGAGGATAGCATAATAAAATTCTCCGTTTTGTTTTTATCTTAGAGCGCGTTGATGAAAAATATTTTTTATCCTTTCCTGAGACGAATATATGAACAAATTTGATGATTTGTCAACGCTAGGCACAAAATGCAATACTACCTAACAGGTCCCAATTTGTAAATCTGACCCTACTCAAATAAACAAAGAATTTAAAAATTGGTCCTGCCATTTAGGAGTTGAATGACGAACACAACAGAAGAATTGTATATGGATAAATAAGATTAAAATGTTTAAAATTATAGATTTCGTAATAAAATAATATAGGAACCAGTTTATTTTGGTTTGGAACAATAAATACTGACACGAATTACAAATAAATTTTGATGAGTGATATATGTGATATTATTTTTACATCCGTGTTCCTGTTATAACATTTATTATATGAATATTTTTATAATATGTACTCAAAATATACATATTTAATAGTCTTAGAGGACACAGTTGTATTTTGTGAAAGATAACTATGACGGTGTGTTTACGATTTGATTAAAGATCTTAAAAACTAATTTATTAAATAATACTATAATAGTGATGAATAATCAATATAGTACCTACTCTATTAGTAAATTAGTTCTTAAAATATATATTTTTTTACAATTATCGTAGTCTGTTGTAATCTAATGATAACAATGTCTATTTGATGCTCAATTAACTTAATATTATTTAGTTGAAATATTTAAAGATTTGCAAAGTTTTATTTATTAGCCTGATAGCAGTCTAGACCTCCTGTTTTTCAGAATACGTGCTAGAAGAAATCTACCGCCTGGACAAATTTGAATATAATTTTCGTTTTTTACAAGTCTCTATTTACTGTTTATATACATATATTTCTATAATGATTGCAACGAATTGATTTAATTCAATTAGCCCATAACTATAGAAAACAGTTTAGCGTATAATGTATAGTGACGTGGCTAATCGATTACGTACCATGTTTATTTTACCGTTAAGTATTGTTGAGGTTATTTTTGATATTCGACAAATGAAAAATAAAGTTTATAATTCGATTAAAATTACCGGTGCTCTAATGAAGCAAACCAGAGCGCTGAAATATAATTTAAACGAAAAAAGATATTGAACTAAATATTTGTGATTGCTTCTTTTGATAACGGTTCGTGATTATGTTTTTTCTGAGCTTTCAAGAAAAAGTGAATAGACGTTTAGAAATAGAGTTATAAATCATTTTTATAGGTCAAAGTGTAACGAAATTTAATCAGAAACCTTAAAGAATATACGTCACATTATAGTACCACAAAATAATATTCCTTAATTCTTGCTAATTAGAATATAAGTGTTATCCATGTATATGAAGTTGTCTTATATTTCGGGTAAAAGTTCATGATGCATTGTCACTGTCGCCAAACAGGTTAGAAACTTGTATTTTTTATTTAGCATTTCGTGGAACACGCAGCGTAGTCTGCGTGTAACGGAACATACTTAAAGCATATTGAAGTTGTAACTCTTAGTGTGATAAGCCTTTACAATTACAATAACTCAAAGATTCATATATATTTAGAAAAAATATGTTAAAATGTACATATTGTTTTAAGGCAGTAATATTATAGTAGAACTATTGGATTCAAATTTAGAAAGATCGTGTAACTAATTACAATTTGATATGAAATTGATGTTCATAGACCATGGAAATAATTTAGCCATCGAAAGATATTACGAGACCAAAAGTCCGCAATTTTTGTACAATTTCCCAACAAAAGAAATAAGGAACACAATATAACAACTCGATTACAATTTAGCTGCGTAACCGATTATGATTGCTAGTGGCGCGATGCGTGACGAGGTCAGAATATAATTTCTTATTTAGACCACTTATTGCATTGTATTTATGTATGAAAATCAATCGAAATGAATATCTTTATTATGTTCCTATAAGAACATTGGTATTAAGTTACCGAGTTTTATTCTTGCTGTGAAATATCAAAAAGCTAGATATAATTACGAAAGATTGTTTAAAGATATCACGATTTTAAAAAAGCGCGTGCTAAAACAAACTTCTTTATGCTAAAATAATAATCATAATATAGCGTAGCTAGAAATAATCCAGTAACGACCATATTTGTTTAAAAACTATAGTTCTTTTTCTTTTATAATTAATTATACAAACATTAAATGCTATTATGTTTCTTAACGGTACCATTTCATGAATTAATCATAACTTCGTCTTGTGTGAATGGGTTACTAGATTTCCTGGCGTCTGTATAAGCTTGAATAATTGTGTCTGTATTTGTATGTACACCCACTTACAAAAGTATTTTTATGAGACATAGGTATTATATTTTTTTATATAAAATGAGTATATGGTTGAAATAACATGTCAGTACCTACCCATATAATATGTTTACTCTTTAGTAACGTTATCGAGATCCGAGAAACCGAAATTAATAATCAATCTAGTACAAAGTTAGGTATACCTAGTTTTGTTTCTAATGATTAAAATTACAACCAGTTTTTTCACTTATCAGTGCAAATAAACGATTCAATTCACAAATTTTGAAAGAATTATGTTTCGAGATCGATTATTATTTATTATTAGTCTTTGATTCAAAGATGCCCATTCCATAATGACTGTTAAAAAATGTATTTGAGTATTTTCTAATACCAAATAAGTGTGCAAGTGAATGTACGCAAAAACGAGCTTACTTCCGAAACAAATTCTCTTAATGAAACAACATTTCAATGTGTGTACTTATATGGAAATTAAAACTATAAACTTGCTTCGAAGCGGTCGCACCTAACCAGCTGCAGCAGTATAAAAAGATATTTTAGGTAAACTTCATAAACTGTGCAAATTTAGCAGAAAACATGAGTTGATTAGTACCTATTAAACTAAATTTTATTTTACAGAAGTTGTCTTTTTATTTTATTATATCACCGTTTGCTCAGTGATAAAATGCAATGCTTTTATTTTATTGATTTCCATAAGTAAATAACTAAGTCATTGTCACGTATATTTATGCTGGTACATAAAAAAATAAATAAGTATGTAAACACGCCTTATACAAGGGCTGTCCTTAATAAATCTTTATTTTGATACATGCATTCTTATGCCTTAATAATTGCGTGCAAATAAACGTAAAATGTAGAAAGTTGAAGTAACCATGTGAATTTACAAACAGTTTGAACCTACAATAGTAATTGTTTGATAACACTACGGTGTGGAGAAAACTTCGCGACTTTCAAGTTGTTGGAAAGTAACATGCGTCCAAACTACATACGTGATTTGACTTTTACATAGGTAATATTACAAATAAATAACGAAAAATATTACACATTTTATATCAATCTATATAATCAAAATAAATTGGGAGGTTTATACTGACTCGTCATGACTCGTTAAACAACTCTCCAGTTTCAAATAAACGAACATTTTCTTTTTCTTCTTTATCGATCTTGGCTTTCAGTTTTACTAGTTCTCTATCGCGAAGAATTTTTCTCTCAGCTTCTTCTTCCCGCCAAACTGCTTCTTTGGACTCATAAATCTTTTGTTTGAACCGGCCATAGATTATACCAGCAAATAACAGTGCAAATCTAACGCCCCTTATTAAAGGAGAAACTGGAACCGGAGGTCCGAACGGCAGAGACATCTTATAAATAATATTTAAATGGAATTCTATAATTAATAATCTAGTTATTACTTTCTCTATGTAACCATGTAAGAACCAATAACAATTTAAATTCGACGTAACATTTGTTTAAGGAGGATGATGTATCTATGATTTTTTGTTTTATTGAATCGGAAAAATGTGTTAATCACATCACTAGCGTTTAGGTCAAGTGCAATAAAACAACAATCAAAAATATTTTTTTGGTTCCGGAATCGCATTTATGTCGTTCGGAAGGCCAGTGGCCGGAGTGCAGCTAAGAATACCGTTTGTCTCTAGTGTGGCGACCACCAATTATAGCAGCCTGGCGGTCCGCCAGCTTTAGTGCCAGCGTAGCGTAATCAACAGGAACAATCGTTTATCGAATCAATAACATGTCTACAACATTTTATTCATTAATATTAAATATTCAATCTTGTTAGTATGTAGGTATACTGTGTCAATCAACATCGTTATTTTATATGCAAATTAAATTAATGTTTTTGAGGGTTTATTGATTAGAAACTCTAATAAATAAATAATGTTATGTAAAGATTCTAGTTTATTGAGAACCATAAGCTAAACGATCATAACATTTGTGAATAACGTGTTTATAGTTGATTTCGTTTTTACTTTCACTATTTCAAAGCTATCTCTCTTGTTAAAGCTGAAAAGTATTTAAAGCTAATATTTAAATATTTTACTATAATCAGACTCTCTTGTAGTTAAGAAAGAATGATATGATGATGTAATGAGAATTTTTGTTTTAAAAGATATCAAGATTGTAATAAATATAATATATTATAGACTCCAAACGCAAACAAATATTTAATGCCTTTTTGGTAGCCTCATACCTACTTAAAAGTTAAATTTTGCCTATCGAAAACCTAAAATCTGCCATTTGAAATAACATGAACGAAATTATAATATATTTGTATTTTATAAATGCAACCGTCGCGGGTCGATTTAAAATTAAAAAAAAAAATCTCATTTGTTTTTTTTTTCAAAGTTGTAATTATAGCATATTTACTTTAATAAATATACTATACCAAAATGTTGTTGATATCGTAATCTAGACACTTTAAGAATGCTTCGGCGATTTAATAATAATATTGTAAATTACATTCTGTCCATTACTTTTTTAAAGAATAGTGCAGTATCATTTGTTTGTGAATTATTATATTATCGCTTTGTGACTTTCTATACACCTTAATATAGTGATTAAAACCTATTAAATACTCCCAAGTGTTTAATAGGTTTTTAATAACTTCAAGAGGTATTATTAATCATTCATTAAAACTTTTAGATTAAGTTAATTTAATAATTTATAAATTATTTTTTAATAGTAATTAAAGCATATAAATTATAGAATTTCTTAACATAGCATTGTAATAGCTAGGTAATATTATTAGCAAAAATACTCTAGTCACTAATGCCTATAAATATTAGGTTTTTGGTATCTGTTTCTATAAATAGTTAAACAGCTTTAGATTTCGATTACTTTACTACAATTATTTACACATTTATAAGTAAGGACTGACTGGACCTCTCAATTAAATGTTATACCTCAACATTTTTTTTTTGTTAAGATAAGAAGACTTTCTCTGTCTTATACACCATGTCCTACAAAACACCTTCTTGATCTTGTGCGAAGAGCATGAAATGCATTTTTTGCAATCAAACATACAAACTATGTGGGATTGAGTACGTAGGATGGTAACAGTTACTTGATACCAATTTACTGAATTACTTTTAACATCAATTCGCCTACACCCTGCAGCATCCTTTAATATCTATTATGATATTAAATACTTGGAAGTGTATGTTAGTAAAAGTTATCTATAATAAAGCATAAAAAAACCTTATGCAAGTCTTAATAGTAAACCGTACCAAGACGAACTACGAGATATTAGGTGTTCGTCATAAACAGATTTTATTATAGTTTAAATTGTAGTATTATGCTAAAAGTATGTAAAGTTTATCAAAAGAAAATAAAAAAAACTACATTTATTTAGGAAGGTGAGGCTTAAAGTAGGCAATTGCGTAATCTTTCTATTGTGAGAAACATTGTGGAACACCAAATGTCACGAGTCATGACCTCGTGCAACAATGATAGTCGTGAACTTATTCTCTTCAACAAAAACAAAAGGTGTACTGAATTATAAACGTAAATATTAAAGCATTAAAAGCTAAATGAAAAAAAAATGAAAAAACGATATATATTTTCTGTATGTAGAAAAATTTTGTTTGAATATTTTTATTATCCTATAATTTATTATATCATCTTTAATATTTATAATTAGAACCTATTATTAGCTCAATAATGTTAAATAATATAATCTAAATAGATAAGACAATAATCGTTGTTAATAAATAACAATGCATTAATAGATTATATGGTTTCATTTATCGTTTTTTCTTTTTTTATCTAAGTGTTTGATAAGAAACCGGTATGGTCTGTCTTCTTTCCAATATTTAACTATACCCTTCCCTATCCATTCACTTTCCTTGTCGCACATGTAACAAAACTTGTATTGTCTCTTTTACTCTTTCTACTTTATTTCTCATGGACAATAATTCCAGTCTGTATTTGTCAGTCGAAGAGTGTGTTGACTTTGTGGATTTACAATTTAAAACTCTAGTACATTATACAACGTAAGAATTGGAAAAAGGTAAAATAACAATATAAGAAAAAGTCATCTAATGGCGTTTAATTTTTCCGATGTTGTGATTATAGGAAACGTTGTTTATCGATTAATTAACTTTGGGTGTGGTGTAGCTGTCATATCTATGTTTTTACGGAGTTGAAATATTTTTTACGTAAGGTTTAAAGTGAATTACGAAGTGTTAAGTGTAGTGTTTTGGCTTTTGCAGAAGTCGTCGAGTACAAAGACGACAACAATGACGACACCGGCCAAGCTTTATGGACGCGAGTTGTCGGCGTACGACGAAGTTGACGTCGATGAGCTGCTATCGAAGTTGTCACAAGAAGAACTCACTATGCTAGCTAAAGAAGTTGATCCAGATGTGAGTATATGATGCTAAATATCAAAATTGTATCTAAAAATTCTTTAGGTTTCTGGTGAAATTAACAAATTAATTGTTCCCCAAGTATGGAATTGTCCTTGCTGTTATAACTATAGTTATAATCCATAGTTATAACAGCAAGGACAACTATACTATTTATATTAATAATAAAAATATTCTGTATGTTAAATAACATTTCTTCAGTATGGGTAAAAAACAGTTATTTAGAAACTGAATATTTCTTGATTGGAAGGTCCCATCAAGTTTGCTGAAACTTATGGCTTACACCTATAGCTTATAGAATAAAGATATAGTCTGCAACCATCTAGAAGTAATATAAAAACCTTTTAAAAATGAAAGAATATTCAATTTGATGCATTGGTGCTTAACCTTACTGTCAACATATAAACAAAGTTACCAAGTGTTTTGGATTGCATTATTATATAAGTAAATATAAATAACAATATTCATTTTGAGACAGATAATAACCTTATAACATGATTTTATTTTGCTTTTGTTACATAAACATGTTATGAATAAACATAAGTGTTATGTAGCAATGTGTGTAATATCCTTAACTTCCTTAACATTTATTAACATAATTTAATATTTAATAAAATTATATCAATTTATTGTCAATTTATGTACCTTTACTATAAAATTGATAGTTTATTATCCAATTTGTGTTAGTTTGTAATAATACAATTATATTGTTGTCATGCTCACAAGATAATAAATTCTTAAACAATCCTAACTGTTACAAATACTAACATATATTTTTTGTGATTAATAAAAGTAAATACCAAATGTTATTGAAATCCTAGTAGTATCTATACTTCTAAAGACAAAGTAGTCTTGATGGGCTTATTCATCTACATTTCTTTGACCAAATTGTAAATTATTGTGTTCAAAAATAAATACTGAAGGCTAACCTCCTTGTTAACAATTACCTATTTTTGTTTGTAGTTTTTCCATAGCATTTTCATTAAAATCTAAGGGGCCTTGTACATTTATCTAACCAAGTCGTTAATAATTATCCTTTAAAATGAATACTAAAGTTTGACCTCCTTGTTAACAATTACCTATTGTTTGTAATTTTTCCATCAAGTGTTTTCATTGATATCTAAGGGGCCTTGTACATTTATCTAATCAAGTTAAACTCAACCATTACAAACATATTGTTTATAATGTTGGTATATGAAATAAGTATAATATTTTCCTGTACATACACATTCACTATATGCTGGTATTAGATATATAAAATAATAACTGACACAAGAAGTGGTTATAACCTAAATTTATTTATCAATATTAGACAAATCTTTACACAATAAAATCATTAGCATAATCTCCATTTTGACAGACAAGACATAAGGTTATTGTTAATAGTTTTATTTACTTTGGCACAGAAAAGTACATTGTCTTTGAAGATTTTAAAATGCTCTTTTCTAAAATGTTTGAACCCAGTGTGTCAAATATTTATATAAAGGTTACTTATATTAGTCACTTTATATTTTCTTCAATTGTAAAGATATATATGATAAAGCCATTTATGTAAAAAAAAAGCCCTAATTATATAGTTAACTAGAGTCTTAAATTGAGTCACAAATGTGGTGACCCTAAATTACTTAAGATTCATGAATAAAATTTGCATGCTCTATAAACTTTACAAATAAGGCAATTTAAACAGCAGACAGTACAGTACAGTTTGTTTTACAGAATAAATCTTCATGTTCTTTGTTACAATTTCTTATCAAGCAGTAATTATCAACTACATGCCTACTCGTATTGTATTATAAGTAGGTTATGTCACTTTAAAGATTATCCTCTGAATAACCCATTATTGGTCTAATATTACTATGTATTTATTTATTAAGTCTATGTAATATTTTATATATCAGCATTTTCCATAGTAAAATGCTTCCTGCTATATCTACTTTAGTTCTGATAATTAACAACCTTTTTATATGCCTTTGGTACTTTTGGCAAAAATGTTAACTTTTTGGTGTGTAAATTATTTAAAAAGAATGTTAAATTTTGGATCATTGTTGAGAAAAGTTGCTCAATTTAAAACTTATCACTGATAACCATATCCTTAATTCTATTTAAGTAAGATTAAGATTGTTCATAACACTTACAAATAATGTGATAAGATTTTTGTAATCAACCAAGTTATTATTTCCTTAAAAATGTAACAATCTAGCATATTTTACAATCTCTAGAAACCTTTTTGTTTTTCAAGAGTATTCTGTTTGAGAAGGCAAAAGAGTATCTCAAAATAAGAAGTCTATAATAATTTTAATAATATAAAATATTATAATTTTATTAATTTCCTACCAAGACTAGAAAGACTGGAAATACTAATAACAAATTCCATTTTTAAAATGTACCTTTATAATCAATTGTTTTTTCTTAACTCATAGATACATACATAACTAAATATATAAAACCTACTTTTTATTTTCCAGGACAACTTTCTCCCTCCCTCGCAGCGGAATAACTACGCGTGCGAGAAGGATCCCACAGGTCCGCTTAACAGGAAAAAACTAATAGAACACATAAACAAGCAAGCTTTAGAAACACCAGACCGACCTGAAGTTAAACCATATGTAGCGGGGGTTGTAAGAGGGAAAAAGGTAAATTAGAAAATAAGAAAACATTCTTATATTGTTTATATTACAATTACTAGCAGTATACAGAGTTCTTAATTTAAATATTTTATTGCATTATAAATATGAATGTTTAAGTCATAATGTTTATTAATTTTTTTAGTGGATACCCCCACCCCAACCCGAGAAAGTCCGTGATGCTGAGGAACAGATCACAATAGATCTGGGAGATGAGTATGAACAAGCACTTACAACAGCATCACAAGAGGAGATCATTGATCTTGCAGGTATGTACAAAATCAAATAAGTATTACATAATAAACATAATACATTTCAATCAAAATAAAAAATGTTGCTTAGTCACAATAATTAGGGCCAATAAGCCTAGACTGTTCATTATTTTATGCATGTAGTAAAACTAGATAACATTATTAAAGTCGTAGTGAGTGATGTTCCAATAGTAAAGTAAGATCCCATTAAACCAAAACCTACCATTAATTAAAAATAAAAAACATCTTAGTAATCAATATATGCCATTATTTTCTGTCTTTAAAAATTAAAACTTATAGTATATTTATATCTTATGCTTGTATCTAACAATTTTAGATGAAATATTGAATAAAACCTTACTATCTATGTTAGCATGTTTTAGTTATTTTGCTGTAGAAGTTACTATAACATGACTTTATTTAACATATGATTTTAAAACCTCTTTAAAATAAAAAAAAATAATATTACAAAAAATATAATTATATTTACAAATACAATCACTAAATGAATGTATAAATATTTTTTTATATATTCATGACTCTTTTATACCTTTTTTATTTTGAATCTAATAAAAAAATAAATAACTAATTTGAAATAATGTCATTCACACCTTTTGAGATATATTATTTATAACATTTTAAAAATAAAAAAATGACCACCCACCAGTGTTTCTCAAAGTGTTCTTTAGTGGGTGAGGACTGTCAGTCAAATGTTGATTAACGATGTTCTAAACTTTTTGACATTTCCTTAGAAAATATATATTTATTACATTTTCCCACGCCTTTACATTAATTCAATGTAAACAATATACAGCTTAAGTCAAAGGTAACAGAATGAGATTTGATTACCAAAATATTTTAAGGCATATATTTTCATATGTATAGTATTTTTATATTTGTATAATTTGCCAAGTATCTAATACTAACTTTAAGAATTAGTATAGTAATTGTTGGGGTTAACTAAATTAAAATTATTCATTAAAAAATATCCTCTTTAATGTTGCTTTATATACTATAATGTTAATAAGTTATAATAATAAGATAATCCAATACAAATCAATAATTCTTTATTCA
The DNA here is from genome assembly GCA_959347405.1 of Napeogenes sylphis. Taxonomy (NCBI): domain Eukaryota; kingdom Metazoa; phylum Arthropoda; class Insecta; order Lepidoptera; family Nymphalidae; genus Napeogenes; species Napeogenes sylphis. The sequence continues at coordinate 17,598,402 of OY365788.1, read as the reverse complement.
AAACAGCACTTAAAAACCCTTGATATTACAAGATTTTTTAATAGTACAAAAAGTTGTCACATGCGAGTGTTATATCCAATTATTTGCAATAAAAGTCGTAAGGAATTTTCGACAATTTGGCAAATATCCAGTGCTCTAATTGATGGTCTTAGACTTGACATTAACACAATCTTTTTATATACAATCTGTTAGTAGCGCCAATGATTGTACTTCTCTAGAATATTCGATGGTTATTATTTTGTAAATAATATAATATATTAGTTAATAATATAACAGATATGATTATGTTTATCACCAGCTATCCTGGGCTTCCATTCGATGATGAACCAAGATCAGTACCACGCGTCACTTCTTAACAAGGGTCAGCCGGTAGGTCTTGGCTGGGACGGCATCACTAAGGCTTCCAAACCAAAGGTACTTCTGTTTTAATGCTAATATGAATAAAGCTTTCGTGAACCATGATGATTATTAAATATATATATTTACCCGGCTATAATCATTCAAGCTCATGAATAGGAACCCCAAATGGGTTCGAAACTAGTCTGGCAAATTCCGATTAATACTACATGATTATAGCTGGGTAAATATATATACTGAATAAAGCTTTTTGGATTTTTTTTAAATTTTAAGTTAATATAAATGTTTTATTGTTGTAGGTGTTCCCAATGGACCCTCCCAACGATGCGGACCCTGACAAGATCATCGACAGGGTAAAGCAAAATGACCAGACCTTCCTTGATCTCAATTGGAATAATATAAAGGTATATAACAAATTCAATGAATTTTAAATTAAGTAATAAATTTTAATTACCTTTAAGAGGTCGCGGGTTCGAATCCTTGCCCATATCGGTTTATTTTTCATTTTATATTTATTTAAATTTCAATAAATTTAACATGGCTATACATGTTTTCAAACATAGTCAAATAATATTTCAATCACAATATTCCAGAATATAAGCGACGAGAAATTCGAAAAACTATTCGAGGGTCTTAAAACCAACACTCATTTAGAGGTGTTATGCCTCGTAAATGTTGGCCTTAACGACCGCACCGCACAATTGTTGGCCGACGCGTTGGAAGTCAACAGCACACTGCGTGTCGTCAACGTGGAGACCAACTTTATAAGCCCAGCGGGTGTGGTGCAGTTGGTCAAGGCGCTGCTCACCACCAACAGTGTGGAGGAATTCCGTGCATCCAACCAGGTGAGGCTTTTATCACCAACATTAACCAAGTGTTGGTGTAAATTGGTTCAAAATTATTATTAAGTTATGATAAGATATAAGCGATGGCTATTGTGGTGTATCATATTGGTAATTGTAATTTGATCTGTGAATTACAAACATGTTTACAGAGCGAAAAATAGGCCTTTTGTATTCAATTTGTAAAATCCCAATGAACCATATCAAAGCCAATTTATACAGATTTAACGACTTTAAGTTGATTAAAATATTGTTCTTCTTCATATATATATATATTTATAATGTAAGAAATAATGTATAACTAACTGTTTATGATTTCCATCCTGAAGCGGTCGCAAGTGCTCGGCAACAAGACAGAGATGGAGATCACGCGGCTGGTAGAACAAAACCCCACGCTACTGCGGCTCGGCTTGCACCTCGAGTACAGCGACGCGCGCCACCGCGTCGCCTCGCACCTGCAGCGCAACATCGACAGAAGTGAGTACACGTGTGCACGCGTCGGCGGTCGGGACGCGACTGGCGCTCAGATGTATCGGCCCTTCGTTACAGTTCTTCCTGTGTCCTGCAGCTGTCAGTACCACACGTCCGCACGCCATCGTCGTCCGTGCTTAACTGACGTGTTGTCTCAATTCTTCTCCCTATATTCCCTTTCCATTTTCCCCTTTTTCCTCTCTTTCCACATTATGTTAATTTTGACTTTCAATAATATATTTCCTCAGATGTAAAATTGATGTCAAAAAAATAATGTTCCTATCTCTATTTCCTATATTTTTCCAACTGAACTCTTTAAGCTATTGCGACCTAAATGAATAGTATGTCTATATCATTCAACCACCAATTCATTTTCCAGTCCCTGTATATCCTATATTCTATTCTAGCTATATATTGGAATGTATGATGCACACTTTATATTATAGATCTCTATAAATGTTAAACACAGAGTTATAAATACAATACTTTTTAATTTAAGTTTTAAGTAAGATATAAGAAGAAAATGAGAAGTGATGTACGCAAGAGAGAAAGAAAGTTATTTATGACATCTTATTTTCTCTGGCTAAGAAGAAAATTGATTTGATGATTAATAAAATATATTTATTTACAGTTGATTGTCATTATAAAACGATTCAATGTCATCAGATACAGACATTATCATTGCTATCAAAGTTACATTTGTACATTGCGGTGCGACAGAGGTGAACCACGCTTCTCATTCTACCGTAAACACAGACCCTAGACTATATACTATAAACCATAGACCATTGATCACACGTGTAACAACGACTTTACATCTTCGCTTATTAACATCTTTATTACTTTAAATGAAGTGGGTTTAGAATTAGAACATGGCAACAGTTCATAAGAGAAGGGACAATTAAAAAAGAATTATGACATTCATTCGATTCCAAAATTTCACATATCTGTTGTATTCATTAAAAGGGATGTACATATCACTGGGATTCAGAATCGATAAACAATATCGATATTATCAGATTGCCGTTTACAAAAGCGAGCGAGCGTATCTCTAAGTTTACGTTTGCCGCGCGGTCGACCGCCGCCTGTCGGAGTCGACTCTAGCTTCTTCAACCTAACTCCACCTAGCGCTGAAAACTCAACACCCACTAGCGAGAGAAGAATTACAGATAAACCGATTCTGGGAACCGATTTGCGAAATGAAACAGATATCGCGAGAGAAAGGACACCAGATATAGACCCCTCTACCCACTTGTGAGTACGGCTCACGACCACATGCTCGCCGTCCCCCCCATTTTGTGAAATTGATCAATTCTAACCTCCATTGTCAATAATTTGATCAATTTCGCGTCTGGTTTGTGACGCCCAGTCACGTGTTTTGTTCAATTACAGTACGGAAAGACCTAACGCTGCGACTTCAGTTCAGATTCTTTAACAACCTGCAAAAAGGGGCGCGTAGCCAATAGAATTTTTAAAGGTCAGGTTTTAAGGGTTAGTTCGCACGGCAGCGTATAACATACTTCGCTTCGATTAAAGCTTTATTTTACAGTGTCGATTGAGTTTCATCATTTAATACCGGTGCAGTTTTATGAATTATTATATTCTAAATTATGTATTTTTTTTTATTATTAATATATTGATAAAACCGCACCATTTGAAGATATTTTAAATACGTCACTCACTAATGGCGACGTGTTTCTATCAGCTTCTCTATTTTATCTAAATTTTTATCTGTTTCTTGTAATACCATTTAATTCTTCATATCATACTACACAAAGTAAATTATTTGTTTTCTTTATTTAACCGTTAACAATTTAATTTTTAGCCGAGAGGGGAGCATAGAGACAAATGATAAAATATAGAATCGTCACCAATAATCGGTAAAATTCCACATGTATTTAGCGCGAATGCTATTAAATCCGAATAAAAACCGTTTTATTTTCGAGAAAAGTAACGATTTTTTCAGCTATATGCTTAGCTAATACATTTGCTGCAATAGGCCTTCAAAAGCTGTGGGGTCGAAATACCAGGACGACGTATTCCGATGTTTTTATTGCATTTAAGATTTATTCCATTAAGGTGTGATTTAACTTTCACGCATGATTGTGTGAACTAACAGAATGTTTAGAATGATATAACTATGACATACGAATGACATAACATGAATACGCATGGAAATAAAATAATTGAATATTTAATTATAATGTTTGCAAATCCTTTGTTTTAATTATTATTTTGTACTTTGTTGTTTTTAAAATTCCTTGGCGATATTTACTTTAAATTTACATAACATTGGCCTATTTCATTATACAATCAACAGCGCAATATTTGCCATTAAAAATAGGAAGTAAAAATTTCCACCAATCAGATGAGAGCACTAGCTCACTAACATTTCTAAATTAGTACGCTAGTTGACCAGCGCTTAGTAAATAGTATAATAAAATGGCTGCTTTGTTTCAATGACTTTATTATCTATCTAATAAAGCGAACTATATAATTTAAAGTAAATATCTTACCGTTTGTATATAATAAACCCTGATATGTGTGCGTGTGTGTATTTACAGTACGCCAACAACGCCGGAGCCAGAGCGGCGCTTAGAACTCTAAACTACAAATGGTGAGTTACCCATCCTCAAGCAATAAATTTAAAAATACTGTTACTACGGAAAGAATAATCTAGAATACGTGGTATTTGAAGAAAATTAATCTTAGTTTTAGGGTAGGTTTGAAAAACTTTCACTTATTTTACACTATACATAAATATACTTTTTTATTGATATTATTTACATACTATAATTCGACTACAATAATCACATTTCTAGCGTACACGATTATATCCGCATCACTAGTCATTGGTTCCAATATGCCAATGTTGGAGCCAATATCAAATGGGCCAATCTAATCCAATATTGGTCATGTGTATTGCTCCAGGTGGGAGGATCCGGCGCGTGAGCCAGTTCACTCGCAGCCGCAGCTACGTGGTGGGCTGGATCCCTTGATCCACCATTGTCACTCTCTTTGTCACTGTGTAGTACGCCTTAAACAATTTACACACGACACGATTTGTTTTCTCCGTGACTACATAAAAGTACAGAAAAGTACAGCAAAGTACAGTAGAATCTCAATAATCCGGCACTATTAAAAACCCCTGTGCCGGTAAATTTTATTGTTTGGATTACTGGAGTGTATAGAAATCATCTACATATATATAAATCAATTGCTGTTCGTTAGTCTCTTGTAGTTAAAGTTTATATCTTTAGTGAAAGAAAAATGGCGCGGCTTGAGAGTGCCAGATTATTGGAGCGTCGGTCTATTGAAGTGCCAGAATATTGAACGTGCCGGTCTATTAAAGTCCCGGATTAGTAAGATTCTACTGTAATTGAAAAAAAAAACAATGAGTCTATAATAATTTGGTGTTATCCGGTTAAACCAAATCGTGTTTAGTGTTAAGTGTAATCTTTCTTTGTATTGCTTACGAATATAAACTTATGCTTATGTTATAATAAAAATAATTAATTGTTAAAATCAACTTTTAATATTTTATTATTCACGGGATCTACTGAAAATTGTATAACTGCAAATTTTTAAGGCTTGTAGCTTCAAAAGCCATTTTAAAAATATTAACATTAGACAATGATGTACGATTTTTTTTTATTTTAAATATCAATTTTGTCTTTTAATCTTTGTGTATAAAATATAATCAAATAAATATATCTTGCCTTTACTAAAATGAAATGTTTACTAACAAAGATATTTAATATGACTACACATTTACAAAGATATGTATTGACGATAATTATGTATGTCCGATGAGAATTGTGTTTACAAGAGTTGTGGTTTTATTTGAAACATGAACAAAATAAAACAAACAAGATGGCGGGTCCATCCATTGACAACGGCAGGTTTTTTTTTTAAACATTTTTCTTAATAAAATCATAAATCTCGTATGTGACTGTTTCGTACGTTTATATTATTAATTCTAATTCTAGTGTGCTAATGATATAATAATGTTTATTATTAAATTGTAATATATGTTATAGATGCACATTCCATTAATGCATAACATGCTTCTCTAGAATAAATTTAAATTTATACGTAATTTTAAACAACACTAGCGAAATTTATAACGTTTTTATTTTTGTTTAAATTATTAAAGCCAATACACACTATCAATTTAGAACTAAAGAAATAGAAATATTTGTCATTTATATTATTATATTAACATAATGTGGAATAAAAAATGTTTTATTAAAAACGTGTGTAGTAAGCCTTTAATTTTTACTGCCATTAAACAAGAGAAGCTATGTTTTGTATCAATGGATTTTAGATTAGGGTTTTTTCAATAAGGCACTAGGTTTTCACTGTACGCTTACGACTATTGTCTATGGCCTTCAGACTCAGCTACTGGCTCAGCGACCTTTTGCTTTCTTGAAATTTGTTGCTTATCTTTTATCGTAACTGTATACTTGATAGTGAGTCTACTGGGGATCTTAGTGTCCATAACATTGTGATAAACATTATGTTTTTCCATTTTAAAATACTGCTTCGTTTTTTTTTCGTTTTTCTTGACAACGTAAGATTATCTGTATATGAATTTAGATTAATGTATTTTTGTTGTACCGAGATATGAAATTTAAAATTAATATAAAAATAGTTTAATTTTAATAATAGATTTTATTTATATTATGTATGGAGCATTTTGGTCCAACGGAAACCTTGACTAGTAGAGTCGCAGTATGTAGTTTGTGACAAAAAAAATAAATAAAGCACTTAAACTGATACATTGTTTCGTTTATTTACATACCTATACCTAAAGAATGTATGTACAAGAATCTCAAATAAGGTAATATAAAACTCTTTTTGACTATTATACTTGGTCTGGCCATAAATACTGTTACAATTCAAAATAAAAAAATATTACATTTGAATTTGGAATCTGTCATTTTTATACGATTGTTCATTGTGTTTTCCCATTTTGGCGCCAATATATTGCATAATATTTTGCGGCATTAAAATGGGTGGGGTGAAAAAGAGAAGAAAATCGCTGTGATTGCATTACGGAGGTAGGTATGGAGCCAAAAGCAATTTTTAAAACTCTTCATGCACTTGGTATTAGTGAAATGTTTGTGTACCGGGCTATTAATAGGTACTTAAACTAACACACTGTAAAAGTATTTTTTTTCATTGTCGCAATATTTATGATAAGACTATGTATAGGTTACCTGAACTGTACTTATGTTAAGTTTTCAGAATTTGCTTCCATAAGTACGAAGCTAGAAGGACAAGTTCAGAAAAAAATACCATAAGTAGTGGACCAGCAGGATAAAGATGATAAAGGAGGTCTTCAATGGGAATCATTAACCTTTCCTGTTTTTTTTTAACGTTGGGAAATCTTTTATTGATACCATCCGACCCAGGGGCTGGGATGGTTATGTGGTAGTCCTGCAGTATCCTGCAGTGGAGTTTATCTACTAAAACCCAAAGATTAAACTCATCCGTAAGGTAAACCCATCTAAACCCAAATATCTAAACACATCCCAACCCAAAGGTTACTTACAAATAGAATAATTTTAATGATTATGATGAAATTTGCCAAATTGCGCACTACTTATTGAGGCTTTTGAAGTATTTTGAATTCTTACCCTCTTATATTGAGGCCTTGTGTTAACTCAAATATATAAATAAAAAAATATATAACGTGATTCACTTTTAACGAACAAGTAACAATGACGTTGTTAAACAAAAAAGAAAATTAAGTTGGTAACTTACATTTACGATTTAACCTAGATAAAACTAGCCAGAAGCTAAAGATCAGCGCTGTGTAAAAGTCTAGACTACGAGAACTGCTGTACCTCTAAAAGCTTTCAGCCCTCTTACGGTAGGTGTTTATTCTTCAAACCACCTAAAATACACTATTTAAACCGTTTATACTATATACTACAACCAATATATATAGCTTATATCCAATCTTTTTTCCCACAATATTGTTACATAAACTCGAATCCGACAAAATAATATAACATTTTAAGTAAAACTACTGATTCTGCTTCAACGAGGTTTCAAACTTTTTACTGGAAAGCAATCTTATTTAAATAAACTTTCAACTCCTGATAGTTTGAAATGAAAATATAAAGATACTAATATAAACTTTGTGTTCATCTCGGCAGATAGGTAATAATTGAAAACCACTTAATATTCTAATGGTTTGTGGCTACAACTCATGATTTACAATTATTTTGTTTTATTTATATTTTTTAAAGCGTAATAAGGAGGGTAAGTTAAAACATTTGAGCATTTTTAAATTAAACAAAAACATATAATAAGATAATATTCGACAACTTTATTAAAAACACCAAGATTATCCATATTTTATTGACTTGTATTAAATACTAAACATTAGTAAATATGTGTAAACTGTAAAATTACCACCAGATAGGTAATATAGAAGTCTAACACTATGACAAGCAGCGCAGTGTCCATAGGGATCAGTGAAAGCACGTAGAACTTAAACGGTCGCGTCTCTATGTACGATATGAAGCGCTCCATCTCTTGAGTTTCATTTTGATCTAAAATAAGTAATTACTTTACAGCAGCTTTTATCCTTAAAATTATCAAAAGAGTCTTTAATAGTAAAATAACTTACCGCTTTCTTGAAGTAATCGATCGTGTAAAATTAATTTAATATTAATGGCTTCTTGTGTTACCAAACTAGCGGCCACAGTTGGAACAGCCTTCACAGTTATTTTATGTAACAAAGGAAAATACGGTATAAATAATGAAAAGTTTATCTGTAAATAAGTTATAAATTTAATGAAAAATCATTTATAAAGATTATTTATTTCATTTGATAACTGTAAGACACATACTTCATTACTTGCTTGTATTGTTTTAAACAGCAAGTATATGGATGCCATAATTCCAGGAATATTAAAGATAAAACTTACAAGAAACTAAAAAGATAAAGATATTCAATTAATTTTTAATTTTAGTATTAATTTAAAAATAGCAGCAATAAGGAATTGACAGTTTCAAAAAGTTTTTTCACCTACAATGGATCTAAAACACTCCATAACATTTTCAATGGAATCTATCAAAAACCTGTACAGTTGGTGGGCTCTTAGTACAGAGGATTTTTTGTTTATTATAAATATTTTAAGTTGCTTCAACCTACAGAACATTGAATAGAATACGAAGAACAACACTATCAGTGGTAAATTGTAAGTAAGTAAAGGGATGAAATACATTAAAGTTAAAAATATTTCTACCTCATAACCGGTACTACTAATAAAATAAAAAGACATCATTATAAAATCAATCGAAAATGACAAAAACAAAAAGAGTATAATTTTCGTATATAATCTATACATAGAGCTTTTAACTCCGATTTGTTCATCAAAATATTGTAACTCCATAAGATAGAAACCAAAAGTTCTTTTTTCTGGAGTGTAAATTAAAATCAAAATGTATAAATAATACTCGATAAGAAATTTAATGCCCCATAAGAGGTAATATTTATCCAGGCTCAGTGATACTTTGACGATAATTATCCCAAGACTCAAATATAACACAAATACACCAAACTTGAACAAAAATTTTATTTTTCGAGACTTATATTTAACGAATCCAAAATCCATACATAGAAATATTTCAATAAAAGTAAACAAAGTTATAATCTTCTTAGGTAGTAACTTTCTTTTATAAATATAACGTTTATTCGTATGAGAATGTATCATATTGTTCTTTCGCTTCTCAATAACACAATGCTTAAATTTTTCTAATCGATAACTAAACTGAAATTACTTACAACAGTAAATAATAAATGTGGTATTCCTCATCGTCATTACCATTATTTGACTGTGCCATAATTACAGTATTCAGTAATTCATGCATAAATAATATTGAGCAATGGATAGTAAAATTATAAGTTTGCGTGACTGTAACCAAGGTAAATCATCAGTTCATCCATCGCTTATTTTTTTCATGGCCTTAAGGCGTGTTACTTTATATTACACTTAAATTTTAATTCACTTCAGTTTCCAAATACCGAAGTCAAAGTCTAGTTTCAAATATTCCTAATTGCACTTATAAAACGTCAGGGTTTAGTTGTAAGGCATTTTATGTTAAATATTTATAACTAGCGACTCGCCTCGGCTTCGCAAGAGCAAAACAATGTAGATATTAATATGAGGCAGGGAAGATATTGAATGTATACTAGAGAATGCCTTGTATACAATATTTACGATTTGCCTCCGCTTTATTAATCTCTGATATCTTCTAATATATCCATTTTAAAATGTACCTACCGCATATGTAAAGCATTTAATTGGATAAGAAATAATACTGTAAATAATGTATATAAACAATAATTACTTCGGGTTATCCTTAAGAGGTAAATATAAACCATTGTGTAAATATTAGGTTTTTTTATTAACGTTAAAAGTTTTGTTACTTATTTTCATTAAAAAACAATTTTGTAACATATTTTCCTTAAAAACCATTTATGTAACATATTTTTTTTTTAAATCATTGTAATATAAATATATTATTACACTATCCATTTCCTATATTCCTTTCCCATATCTAGACTTTTTTCCTTTCCCGAGTCCTACAAAGTGTCAATTATACATTTTTAAACATAGTTAAGGATTTTTTAAAGAAGAAAAATAGAATTTATTTATCTTAGAATTTTTAGTTTCATTAATGCTAAATTCATCGAAAAGGATAGGAAAATATCTCATTTAACATCATCAATCGGCGGAACGGTTTCCCAGAGATCGCAGGTTCGAATCCCCTCCCCTATCGGTTTATCTTTCATCCATTTATCTTCTTCTATACATATAATAAAATTGTCCCTGATCGATTTCTGTACATGGAAAATATAAAAAAAAAACATAATAGGGGGCCTTTATAAAAGCAATAGAACCCATAACACTGGTTTTTCATTTTGTCTGTTTGTCTGTATGTTTGTGAACGCTAATCTCAGAAACAACTGAACCTATTTGGATTCAGTTTTCAGGAATATATTGTAATAGTCTTTACTTAACATTTAGTGTTTATTTCATATAAATCAGTTAAGAAATAAAAAAGTTATGTCAATTTATGTCAATCACATAATAGGTACCAAGCAAATCTTATTCTATACATGTAATAAATCTGTAGGGGTGTAGTCTTTGTACACTGGATATAATACAAAATAAATAGGTAGGATGTGAAGAGATAACTAACAGAAGCCATTTCTATCCTGGATCATTATCATTTTTTTCCTGTTGACATCTTTGTCTTTTAGTTGAGCAAGCAACATGTAAAAATATTTAGCCAATTTAAATAACAATTATACCACAAATTTGAGCGTTACTCTGAATAACATTTAGTTTTCAACTCATTGCACACTCTTCACTTTATCAAAAGACGTAAGTATTTTAAGTGCTCCAGAAATCTATATTTATACATATAAAATAGTTAGCTGATCGCTGTCAGTACCTATATGTATAATATTGTCAAAAATTCATAATGGGGGACCTTTATGGGGGCAAGAGAACCCAAAACAACGTTTTTTCATTTTGTCTGTTCGTCTGTATGACTGTATATTTGTGCACGTTAATCTCGGAAACGGATTAATCGATTTGGATATAGTTTTCGGGAATATATTGTTATGGGATTCACTTAACATTTTAACTTATAAAGAAGTAAATAATCTCTCATTTTCGTACCATTGCTGCTTGCTTAGCAGTGATTAAACATGAAAAAAATATACATAAATAAATTAGAAATACTCCTACACGCAAAACTACTTGATTGAGTTTGATGTAACTTTGAAGGTTTATAGTTTTTAGATACATTGGTAAGTACGAAGGGAACGCAATCTACTCATGCGAAGTCACAGGCACAGCTAGTTTAAAATATAGTAGCAAAAACTTTCGCAATAAGGCTTTTAATAATCTGATATGATCACTAACATTTTATATGACAATTAAGACTGTTATACCTTTTTCCGATGAAGTTAAAAATATAGAATTGATATTTGATACAAGTCAGCGCACTCTTATGTCTCATACCCTTACTTAACTAGTTGCAGAGTTGCTCATCACAGCGGACTGCAAGCGTTTTTTTTTAGTTAGGTAACCCTCGAATACGTTGACGTTCGCTACATTGACAAATCTATGCAGCTTAAGAAATTAGATCACCTTTAAAACTTGCTAATCCGTTTTATTTTCAACTAAGCAAGTTTGATTATGTTTCAGATTTCAGTAGTCAACTCATAAATACGCGGTAGAATGCTCTCGCTGCCCACATTCTATACCTCTTCCCCGCTCTGCCTACTTTTATCTACCTTTTCTCTAATTTTACTCCCTCATATTTACATAAAAGTTTCCAATTTCCATTTACTGTGCTTAATAAAAACATTTGAATTTAACTAATTCAACTTTTATTCCTACTCTTTCACCCCAAAAGAATGGTTAGCCTGGCTATGGAGTTTCCTATTATTCAGTTATAATATAGCTTTTCTATCATGGTAGTTAGAAGAAAATTGAAATATTGCCTTCTGTGAGATATATAAACTATAGATACTAAATATTAAGTATGTCTTTGTGTATGTTGTTAGAAAATGTACTATTGTAAATATCTAATAACGGAATGTTATGTAATAATGTAAATATGTATGGCATGGCATGTATTATTGGCATTGTGTACCTGAGACCGAGTCCGGCAAGGCAACAGGCTTGGGTGGGGGCAGTGGCGTAGCGTGAGTGTCGGCTGCCCGGGGCGGAAGACAATTTTGCCGCCCTCTTATTTAGGTATTTTATTTTAATGTATACTATGCATTACATACATTAATTATAGAGAACTTTTCGGAGAGAACAGTCATCATTATTTTGTATTATACAGGCTAGATTTTAAATAAAAAACAGTTTATCTAAGTTTTACAATCACGTTTATTAATACAAAAATTCTTTTACTTTAACCAATTAGATACATTGATTTAACTTAGGTACCTATCACTTAAGATTAGGTACACCTTGAGGATCGACAAGATTAAATAAAATCAATTTTTATTTAGAACTAGAACGATACTATTATATAACATTTTTATTTTTATTGAAAAGTAATATGAGTATTTCTTAAAAAAACAAAACAAAACTTCCGTCTTTAATTAAAAATTTATACGTCTACTTTTTTTAAGAGCAAAGTCTTTTATTGCACCGTCAATGTCTATCGCATCACACACCTCTTGCTCAATAGACAAAATAGCCAAATTAGTTAGTCTTAGAGTACTCATTGTCGATCTTAAATAATTTTTAATCAATTTCAATTTTGAAAAACTTCTCTCACAGCTGGCATTGCTTATAGCAACTGTGAAAAATATTCGGAACATTATTAAAATATTGGGCAGAGTATCTTCCAGCTTGGATTTAACAATAAATTTAAATAACTCAAGTGAGTCTGCATTAATCAATTCATTTTCGTTGCCTGTAGCAACAACGAAAGTCCGCAGTCAAAGTCTTTCCAGCTTGTAATCCTGCTCGTCAATTTCGTCAGATGCGTAGTCTAGATTACATTCAGTGTTGTCTGGATCTAATAATATAGCCGGTGTTAGATAAGCAAACTTATCCGTTAAATTCTGTAGCTGTTGAAAACGCTCACGAATTTCTGCAATAACTCTATCTAACGAAGAAAACAGCTTTCGTCTCAACTCATTTTCACAAGACAAGTTAGCATCTCTAGTTCCGTCATCAAAAATATGCTTTCTTGTTATGCGCCTCCGAGGTTTTATGGAAATTCCAAGTTCTTCACACATATTTTTTGCATAACCTACAGCGCCATTTGCCCATTCCTCTCTTTTCTCTGTCAATATCATCTGCAAAGCATTTACTTTCTGAGCGCACAATCTTATGTCAAGTCCCCTTGTTTGTAAATATTTTTGTGCATCATTCACTTCATGTAGCACCGGTTGCTACAGGCCCAAAAAACAAATAAAGGAAAATGACTGCATCGAAACTAGTAAAGTACCTGCATCTGTCCTAGTGTTTAAGCTTTCACCTGCCTCCGTCAGTTCTTCCAAAGTGACGAGAATATCTTTGTAATGATGCCATGTCACATTTACGGCATCGCTTCTTGCACTCCACCGCGTGTCTTGAACCCTTTTTAAGCTTTTGCCTGTAGCTGTTATCAGAACTTCCCAACGATGTGTCGATGAGGAAAAAAAAGAATAGCAACGTTCTAAAGTGCCGAAAAAAGTTAGTGAATCCACCTCAACTGAGGCAGCGTGTAAACAAACTAGGTTTAACGAATGATTTGAGCAAGGTACGAATTCAGCTTTAGGGTTTATTTCTCGAATTCTTTGCTGAACTCTTGAATACTTTCCAGCCATAACAGCAGCATTATCATATGCTTGGCCTCTACAGTTGCTTATATCTAGGCCATCAGCTTGAATTTTGTCCAAAATCATCTTTGAAATTCCTTCAGCAGTTTTGTCTTTAGTTTCAATGAAATCTATAAAAGATTCCATTACTTTTACTTCCTGATTTTCAATTACTACGTATCTTAATACCTGACTTGTTTGATCTTTATGAGAAAGATCTGGAGTGCTGTCGAATATAATTGAATAATACTTAGCCTTTTTTATTTGTCCGATGATATGTTGGCGAACTTTATTTCCCAAAATGGCAATAAATTCGTTTTGTATTTGTGGTGACATGTAAGTGATTGAAATTTTGCCAGATATTTTAGACCTTACAAGATGTTCACGAAGTACAGGATCGTATTTTGCAATTAAATTAACCAATTCTAAAAAGTTTCCTCTATTGGTACCGGTGTCGTTTTCTATATGTCCACGTAAAGCCAAATTTTGTTTGGCAAGGAATCTTATAATATCAAACATTCTGATAAGAATTTCCTGCCATTTCTTTATTTCTTTTGCCACTATGTCTTGCTCTTTTTTGTCAATAGTCTGTAATTTTTGAAGTCTGCTCTCCAACTCCTTCCATTTGCAATAATTTTGGATGTGTAGTGCACTTGATTCGTGACTTGAAACCTTAGGATTTAATTTCCACCAAGTATTAAATCCATCAGATGAGCAAAATTTAGATCCATTCGGTGTACTTACGTTCTCAAATAAACGACAACAAAAGCAAAATAATGATGCTTTAGCTGGAGAATAAGCCATCCAAGTACGTAAAACTTTTTCGCCGCTAGTCAATGTACGATAAAACCAATCCTTAGTAAGCCTTCTTGTCTCTCCTTTTGATTTTAAAGAGAACGAATCTGAGCGTGTTACTGTTTACATTTCAGCGAAATTAGTATCAATATGCTGAACAATTTCCTGTCCTTGCTGAATGAGATGCAATCGAATATTGTCGTCTATGTGTTCAGGCCATTTTCCAATATCGTCGAAATTTTCCTTTCCTCTTTGGTACTGAATAGCAGACAATGATGATGTTGTATCAATCTCTGTTTCGGAACTATGCATGTCCATGTCTGAACATACAGATGGAGACACTAATGCAGTGGATGTTGTTGGAATTTGATCTTTAGGAACAATGTCAAGTTCTTGTATTTTTTCAGCTTGTTCTGGGTTTAAAGGCCCAGTTGTCTGTGATGAATTTAAGCCTAACGAGGAATCTGACGTGTCAGGAACAACACTTTTCACATATTTAAGTAAAGCTCCTTCATTTGCTCTAATATTTTCCAACTTAGCTCTTCTCTTATTACGGTAAGAAGCCCCACTTTCTTTTACTCTTTTCATTTTTGATGCTAAAATCAAAAAAATATTAAATGAGAAAAGTACAAGTTAGTGTTGTAAACAAAATTATCGAACATTTCAAAAGAAGTACCTAGGATATTAAAAAAAAACCTTGCTTTACTGAAATTTTCCGTTTTTAGGGTTTTGTACCCAAAAGGAAAAAAATTGAGCCTTTATCTATCTTTACTTTTATTAAATCATTTCATTGACCGTCTGTCTGTCAAGACCTTTTTTCATAGGAACGAGTACTTACTTACACATATTAAATTGAAATTTATATCACAGTTTCCGATCAAGATCCCTTTGAAATGTGAAAATACTTTTATGCACTTCGGCGTTTCTTTTTTATTTTAATAAATTAAAGTTTGAAGTTTGAACAACATATCAGATAGTCCAACATACAATTAGATAAATATAATATTTAATACTCACTCAGTTGAAAGTTGTTCAATAATTTCACAACCACTACACGCACTTATTTGCACAAAAATCACAATTTGGAAAGCGTAACATAATTAAAATACGAGACAATGTGAATTGGACAACTGACGATCCATCAATAAAACTTTCTTTGAATTGTCAAACTTTGTCAAAGCACGTAATTCCCCGTACCTTAAAGGGGCTTTCTCGTACGTGTGATAAACTATATTGAACTTAATATATATGTAATAGAAGTCATTCTCGCTGATTGTTAGTCATAAACGGGGAATTCCCACAAGTCAGTATAGACGTTGTTGCCAGTCGCTACAAAATATCATTCAAAGAAAAGGAATTCCCCGAATTCGTCACAAAATAAGTAATGAAAAATTCCGTGCTCCTTTCAATCGGTCCAAATTTGTAGTTACGATAAAAATATATATTTTTTATTTATTGTTAAATTTTGCCGCCCCCTATAAAGTGCCGCCCGGGGCGGGCCGCCCCCGCCGCCCCCACTACGCTACGCCACTGGGTGGGGGGAAGGGGATCCCTCCACAATCTTTCAAGCCTGCGAAAAAGGGATGGGTGCTTCTCGTTGCGGGGTGCCTTCTCCGTGGATCAGACGGACGGTGGACGGTGGCGGCAACCGTCAGGTTTAGTGAGTAGGAGTCTTACATAACCACCTCCATCATCCCTTCGATGGAGGTGTGTATCCATGAGGATTCCTGACGTTAAAAAAAAAGGTTTATTTGAAAAAATAATATTCTAATGCTAAACCTTAAGAAAATCTGTAAATTAATAATTTTTGGTGATGCTGCTTGTAGATAATTGACATTGAACACGTCTTAGCCAGTATGTAAAATACCGTCCAATCATATCTATAAAAGTAGACCCTAAAATGACGTATTCCATAATTATATTGATTATGTATTTGTGACAATTTTTAAAGCACTTTTATTACACATATTTATATAAACTACACTGATCACCACAATTTATATATTTTATATTTCTCACGTATAAAAGTATTAGTGTGTGACTGCAAAGAATAAAATTTGAATGAAATGTACAGGAAAGCACAAATTAAAAACATTAACATTAAATGACTATTTTTTAACCAACATGCAAACTTGCAATTTTACTATCGATTACGGAAAAGGCTTCCTAGATTGATTACTATGAATACAATAATTAAAGTTCAGTCAAATTATTACTTGTGTTTCAATGACGATGAGGACCAAATACATACATAATTTACTGTTAGAAGTAGTAACTAGGTAATTTCACTTTAGCCATCAATCAGGAAAGTTTAAACAACGAACAACATGACACAAGTTCATACGAATAAACGTTATATTTATAGAAGGAACTTGCTGCCGAAGAAGATTAGAATATTTTTTACTTTTATTGAAATATTTCTATGTCTGGATTTTGGATTCGTAAAATATAAATCTCCTCAGATTAAATTTATGTCAAAGTTCGGTGTATTTGTAATCTATTTGAGTCTCGGGATATATATCGTAAAAATATCACTCAGCCTGGATATATATTACCTCATATGGGGCATCAAATTTCTGCTCGAGTATTATTTATACATTTTGATTTTAATTTATACTCCAGAGAAAAAATCTTTTCGTGTCTATCTTATGGAATTACAATATTTTGATGAACAAATCGGAGTTGACAGCTCTATTTATAAATTTGGTACAAAAATTATACTTTTTTGGTCTGTATCGTGTTTGGCTGATATTTTAATATTGTGTTTTTTCTGTTTTATTAATACCTTTTATGAGGTAGAAACATTCTTAAATATATTATATTTTATTCCTTCACGTACTTGTAGCTTGCCATTGATAATGTTGTTCTTCGTATTCTATTTAATGTTCTGTAGGTTGAAGCAACTTAAAATATTTATATTGAACAGAAAATCTTCTGTACTAAGAGCCCAGCAACTGTACAGGTTTTTGATAGATTCCATTGAAAAATGTATGGAGTGTTTTAAATGCATTGTAGGTGAAATAACTTTTAGAAATTTTCGAATTGATTCTGAATTGTTGTTATATTATTTTTCAAAATGAATCCTGATATTAATAATTAAGGGGATATATTTATCTTTCTAGTTTCTTGTGAGTTTTATCTTTAATATTCCTGGAATTATGGCATCCATATACTTGCTGTTTAAAACAATACAAGAAAGTAATGAAGTATGTGTCTTACATTTTTCATTTTCATTTAATCTTTAAGATCCTATGAAAGATATTAAGAAGATTGTAAATTAAATTTACAATTTATTTACAGATAAACTTTAAATTATTTGTACCGTATCTTCCTTTGTTACATAGAATAATTGTAAAGGCTGTTCCCACTGTGGCCGCTACTATGTTATCACAAGAAGCCATGAATATTAAATTAATATTACACAATCGATTACTTCAAGAATGCGGTAAGTTATTTTATTAATAAAAAAACACTTTTTTATAACTTCAACGATAAAAGCTATTGAAAATTAATTACTTATTTTAGATCAGAATGAAACTCAAGAGATGGAGCGCTTCATAGCGTACATAGAGACGCGACCGTTAAAGCTCTACGTGCTTTCACTGATCCCTATGGACACAACATTGCTTGTCACAGTGTTAGAATTCTATATAACCTATCTGGTGGTTCTTTTACAGTTTACACATATTTACTAATTCTGAATATAAATTTAAGTCAGTAAAATATCCAATCTCTGTGCTTTTTCAAAAATTGTCCAAAGCTATTATCTTTTTAATAAAAACGGCTTGTTTAATTTAGTTAAAGGAAGAGCTCAAATGTTTTGTTAACTTGAAACCTCTTATTCTGCCTTAAATGAAAATATAAATAGATTGTAATAATTACAAACCATGAGTTGTAGTCACAAGCCATTCTAATTAAGTGTTTTTTAAATACCAAACTTATAGAAATCTAGTACCATTATTATTTTATAAGCGTGTCATTTGAGGACAATATAATGAACTTTAGACGCATTAGTAAATCTCCGTTCGATTTTATGATAAGTTCATATAAAGCAGTGGTTGATATTTACATTTCTTGGTGGTAGACCATAACATCGGGTCGCCGGCAAAGTTACCACCCATCGGGCAAAGTCGTGCCGCAAAGCGACCTAGTCGTGTTCCGGCATGTTGCTCGACGAAGCCGTTTATGGGAAATGGGTCTGAACAGCTGCGGTACGTTGGCGAACTGGTTGACGTCGAGTTGGTGTTTGTTTTGTCGGGTTTCCGCTGACCGCCCGCAGATAGTTGGGGGCCTAATTAGTGGATTAGCCACCCACGAAAGGCTGCCCTGCCAGCTGCGAAAAATCCCAGGGTGGGTGTCCCTGCAGTCTCCAGGCTAGCCTCCTAGTGGCAGGACATCACCAATTTCGACGTTGGTTTCGATACGTACCGCCTCATTCAACTGCAATTTCTCATCCCTATTCACTATTAGTTTATTTTTTTTTTGTTATGAAGAAAAACTAAAAAAGGAAAAAGTTTGTACAGCGATTGCACTCCTCCTCATATAAAATTCACCTCAGTAATATCAGGGGCTTGCACTCTAATATCTTACCTGTCCATCACCACCTGGAGACAGAGCAACCGCACCTGTTCTTTTTGATGGAGATGGAGATACAATGTCCCTTAAGCGCTGCGCACCTGGATTATCCCGGATAAACGTTAGAGCACAACTTTCGCTCACGTGCCGGAGTCTGTGCGTACGCGCGGAACGACCTCTGTATCCAGCGTCCCCGTCACCTTGAAGACCCCAGGTTTTCTTCTTTATGGGTTTTAGTAGACACAGGAAACGAAAAAATCCTTCGCAAAGCCAATAGTCCTGATGGTATACCAGCCATTCTGCTCAAGACATGCGCATAATGTGCAACCCGTGCCCAAAAAAGGCAGCCGTGCCGATCCTGTCAATTACGGACTGATTTCAATCACCTCCACACTCTGCAAGATTATGGAGCGTGTATTGAACTCGCACCTTCTAGCATACCTAGAAGGTAACGATCTCCTCAGTGACCGACAGTACGGGTTTGCCTTAATAGGTCTACTGGGGATCTCCAAGTGTATGCTACACACATTCTAGGCGAGGCCATCGAGAAGAACGGAGAAGCAGTCGCCGTCTCTTTGGACATCTCGAGGGCATTTGACAGGGTCTGGCTTGCGAGCCTTATAAGCAAGATTTCAGCGTACGGTATATCTCCTGGTCTGATCGGCTGGGTAACGGACTTTCTGAGCCAGAGATCTCTCCGAGTAGTTGTCGACGGGTGTTCCTCGGAACCCTTGACAATAAATGCCGGAGTGCCTCAGGGGTCCGTGCTTTCTGCAACTCTATTTCTGCTGCATATTAACGAACTGTTGAAGCCCTGTATCTATGGGTATGCAGACGAAAGCACAGTTGTAGAAAGATATCTGCCTATTACTCAGGCTACTCTAGATCAAGTACTGTCTGAAAGATAAGCCATGGTGCAACGTTTGAATGACAAACTTCAGGCAGTCTCCGCATGGAGCAATGCCAATCTAGTCAAGTTCAACGCCACCAAAACGCAGACGTGTCTGTTCACCGCCATAAAAGAGCCCTTTCACTTTGGCTCCTACTTTCCAAAATGTATCCTTAGAATACAGTGACCGGCTTCAGTTGATAGGCTTAGAGATTTCCTCGAACCTCAACTTTAGTCGGTTCATTGAGTCCAGAGCAAGAGCAGCAGCAGCAAAGCTTGCCGTTCTTGCGAAGGTTCGGCAGTACTTTACACCGGGATAGCTTCTTGTTTTATACAAAGCACAGATCCGGTCGTGTGTACAGTACGGTGGTCACATATTTTCTGGTGCCGCAAAGTCTCATCTTGGGGTTCTGGACTCAATTGAGAGGCGAGGAAAGAGGCTTATATACGATCCCGAATTGGCCGAAGCCGACCTCCAAAGCCTTGAGCACAGGCGTACAATTGCTATCCTCTCGGTATTCTACAGGATACATTTTGGTGAGTGTGTGCAGGAATTACACGACTTAATTCCCCCGTTCCCCTTCCATCACCGGACGTCCCGATGCACGGCAGGTATCCAACCTTTTGTTGTGGACATTCCACCTGTCCGAACGAAGCGCTTTGCTTCCTCATTTTTAGTGCGTACAGCGAAGGACTGGAACAATTTGCCTGCGTCGGTATTTCCGGCCAAATATAATGTGGATACATTCAAGAGAAGAGTGAATAGGTTGCTAGGGTAATGCGCCTTACCACCTAAGACTACATTCCACTTACCATCAGGTGGAATGTAGTCAAGCATTACCCTAGATCATATAAAAAAAAACATTTTATTATCTAAATGTCTTTTATCTCTCTCTCTCTCTCTCTCTCTCTCTCTCTCTCTCTCTCTCTCTCTCTCTCTCCCTCTCTCTCTCCCTCTCTCTCTCCCTCTCTCTCTCTCTCTCTCTCTCTCTCTCCCTCTCTCTCCCTCTCTCTCTCTCTCTCTCTCTCTCTCTAACTCACTGATATGAATCAATATAGTGATCAACAAAATATTGAAACCATTACAGATAATGTAAAAGTTCTTGTGTCCGTACATTGACAAGGATTCTCCTTTAATCACACAACCTTGTCAACAGTCCATTACCTAAGAAAATAGCCACCAGTATTGTGCAATTTGATCCACCGCTCCTTGCACCGCGTTTGTTTCGAAGTGCATATTGTTTTATTATTTACACGTATGTCGCATATGTGCTGTATTATTTAAACATTGTACATTGGTTTATCATAGGAGCATTACATTTTGCCTGAAGATACGTGTATACAAGATTCTATTTCGTTCTCTGTCAATAAGAGAAGTAAATCCAAAATTGAATGTCAAAATTAGGGTCAGCGTTTCCATCACATAGTTATTTACAGGTAAACCTGATCAACCTCATATAGTTCTTTTTTAACTAATGGTATTCTTACTTCTATAATGAGAAACCTAGCCTCTACCTTAGCATTAATTTTAAGTAATTTATTCAATGATTGAATATCACTCTTATCAACAGGCGAAGATAAGTCGCTAGAAATGAGACCTGACATCTTGTTAACATTTTCTTCGAATTGCTTAGGCGGTAAAATATATGGGTCTTAATAACTTAATATTTAAGACCAAATTATTAATTTCGAATCAATGAAGAACACTGTTTAGTTTCTCAAAAATTTACTTTCATCAAGCAAGCGAGGTATCATCAGCAAAAAGTACAATGGCACATAGTCCTTCTACGTAAAAGGGCAAATCATTAACATAGAGTAAAAATAAAAAGGGGCTAAGAATAAATCCTTGTGAAACACCCATTTTAAGGTGAGAACCAGCCGATTTACAATTGTTTACATCAACCGTCTGAAGTATTTGATTCAGGTAAGAGGCAATAAGATGAAGCGCAGCACTACGTACACCATAGTGATTAAGTTTGCATAGTAATGTTTGATGGTCCACGGAATCAAAGGCTTTAAATAAATCACAAATCACGAAAAAATAATATTTATTTGATTTTTTTTCATAATATTTACATTTTTATTACTATTTTCAATATGTATAGCCGAATCACCTAACACCTCAGAGTTTAGTTTAGAAACTACATTAAATTTTTAAGTTAAACAATTAAAATTTACATAATTATTATTAAAGACTCAAACCGTTCTAAGTTATAACTACATAGGTCGGCTAAATTACCTGTGGCTTCAATAATATCAGGACAAATTACACACATTGATCTAACCCCTAAGTAAGCAAATTATTTGCTTGTGTTAAGGGTGTTAGACAACGATACAAATACATAGAAATACACATATAAATACTGAAAATATATTTAATAAACGACCAAACCCAGAAACAGACATCTATGCTCATCACATAAATGCCTATCTCCGCCGGGAATCGAACCCGAGCCCCATTGCGCCGTGACACGTTAGGCGTCTGCGCTAACCACTCGACCAACGGGGCGGTAAATATAATATGTTCCTTAATTTGATTCTGAGAAGATTCATATTTTTTAATTATAGATTGCAATGAAGAAGTTATTTGAGATATTTTCTCATGCAATTTTGGGTGTCTCGCTCATACATTGACCTACTCTCAATAATTTTCCTATTATGAACTATATATTCTATATGTGATCGTCTTTATCGGGACGGTGGTTACATCTACATATTAGGTTTATTTCGAAAGTTCTAACTAATGTTGGCTAATACCCGGCGCGGTGGGGGTCGGTCATGGGGGTTCGTGCCCGGTCCATGGTTAGCCAGGGCGGGTAACCTTAAGGGTTCGGTCCTTTTTCCGTCGGCCTTCGTCGGTGGAAAGTAGGCCTGGGTGTCGATGGTGGGAAGGCGCAGGCCCTCTTAGCTGTGGTCAGCTGCGGGATTGCTCCTGGTACTATGATAGCAGAGTGGACTCTGGAGTGGTCCCGTAGATGTGTGGGGGGTCCGCGACGGTCTCTATCTTGCTGAGGGAGCCGCCGTCTGCGGCGGTTAGGTTCTGGACCTCTTTCTACCAAGGTCTCACATAACCACCTCCATCATCCCTTGGCTGGAGGTGTGTATCCATGAGGATTATTGACGTTAGAAAAAAAAGGCGTAAAATTTTTAATATTTAACAGTGATAAACATAGCACTATATTTTTTTTCCACAGGTGAAATACTGGCCCACCAAGCAATAACGTTCTTGTCACTCACTTAAGGTGGTTGTAAGACGGATCACGGAAGATACAAATTTTAAGTCTAATATAATAGTGTTAGAAGTAGTCACTTCTAGAGAGATAATAGTGAGATCCCAAGTGGTTTCATTGAGCAATCCTACTCGAAAATTCAAATTAAAGTTAAGATAATTGTAGTTCAGTGACCAAATTTATTGAAAAAATTACAGTCATAAAATTATTTAAAAAAGAAAATGCTAATACAACAAAGCTTACAAAATTGTTAAATATATAAATGTTGGTATTCATATCATTGTTATTAGATACAAGTAAGTTAAAATCTGTCTAGTCTTATCTATAAAAGTACACTAAAATCTATTCAATGTATTTATCTATTTAATGCAATTTGTAAAGCACTTTTATTAAACATATTTATATAAATTACACTAATCACCACAATTTAAATATTTTTAATTGTAACATCTCACATATTCATTTACGTATCAGTATATGACTGCAAAAAAATAAAATTAAAATGTGCAGAAGAGCACAATTTAAAAAAATATATATATTAAAAAATAGAAGACTATTTCTTTCAACCTCGGTTATAGGCAACACGCAAACTTGCAATTCTACTATCGATCATGGAAAAAGCTTCCTAGATTGAGTACAATGAATACAATATTCAATGAATACACCAATCATATATACAATTTAAGTAGTAGTAACTAGGTAATTTCAGTTTAACCATCAATCAGAAAAGTTTAAACGTCCCTTGCATCAGGGACAAAAGAACAACATGACAAAAGTTCATACGAATAAACGTTATATTTATAGAAGAAAATTGCTGCCGAAAACTATTAAAATATTCTTTACTTTTATTGAAATATTTCTATGTCTGGATTTTGGATTCGTTAAATATAAATCTCCTAAAATTAAATTCATGTCAAAATTCGGTGTATTTGTAATCTATTTGAGTCTAGGGATATATATCATAAAAATATCATTGAGCCTGGATATATATTACCTCATTTGGGGCATCAAATTTCTGCTCGAGTATTATTTATACATTTTGATTTTAATTTATACTCCAGAGAAAAAATCTTTTCGTGTCTATCTTATGGAATTACAATATTTTGATGAACAAATCGGAGTTGAGAGCTCTATTTATAAATTTAGTACAAAAATTATACTTTTTTGGTCTGTATCGTGTTTGGCTGATGTTTTAATATTGTGTTTTTATTTTTTTAATAATACCTTTTATGAGGTAGAGACATTCTTAAGTATTTTATTTTTTATTCCTTCACGTACTTCTAGCTTGCCATTGATAATTTTGTTCTTCGTATTCTATTTAATGTTCTGTAGGGTGAAGCAACTTAAAACATTTATAATGAACCGAAAATCTTCTGTACTAAGAGCCCACCAACTGTACAAGATTTTAACGGATTCCATTGAAAAATGTATGGAGTGTTTTAGATGCATTGTAGGTGAAATAACTTTCAGAAATTTCCGATTTGATTCGTTGTTTGATTCGATTGAACTGTTGTTATATTCTTTTTTTACCCTGATATTAATAATTAAGGGAATATCTTTATCTTTCTAGTTTCTTGTGAGTTTTATCTTTAATATTCCTGGAATTATGGCATCCATATACTTGCTGTTTAAAACAATACAAGGACATAATGAAGTATGTGTCTTACAGTTTTCATAGGATTAATTTAATCTTTATAGATGATTGTAAATTAAATTTACAATTTATTTACAGATAATTTTTAGATTATTTGTACCGTATCTTTCTTTGTTACATAAAATTATTGTAAAGGCTGTTCCCACTGTGGCCGCTACTTTGTTATCACAAGAAGCCATGAATATTAAATTAATTTTACACGATCGATTACTTCAAGAAAGCGGTAAGTTATTATACTATTAAAGACCTTTTTTATAATTTTAGGGATAAAAGCTGCTGTAAATTAATTACTTATTTTAGATCAGAATGAAACTCAGGAGATGGAGCGCTTCATAGCATACATAGAGACGCGCCCATTTAAGTTCTACGTGCTTTCACTGATCCCTATGGATACTGCGCTGCTTGTCATAGTGTTAGATTTCTATATTACCTATCTCGTGGTACTTTTACAGTTTACACATATCTACTAATACTTAATATAAATTTAAGTCAGTAAAATATCCAATCTCTGTGTTTTTTTAGAAATTGTCCAAAGTTATTATCTTTTTAATAAAATCGGCATGTTTAATTTAGTTAAAGGAAAAACTGAAATGTTTTGTTCACTTGAAACTTCTTATTCTGCCTTAAGTGAAAATATAAATAAATCGTAATAATTACAAACCATGAGCTGTAGTCACAAGCCATTCTAATTAAGTGTTTTTTAATTACTGAACTTATAAAAATCTTTTATAACCGCTCAGTTAGTCGAGTGGTTAGCGCAAACGCCAAACGTGTTACGGCGCAATGGGCCAGGGTTCGATTCCCGGCGGAGACAGGCATTTATGTGATGAGCATAGATGTCTGTGTATCTAGGTTTGGCCGTTTATTAAATATATTCTCAGTATTTATATGTGTATTTCTATGCATTTGTATCGTTGTTTAACACCCTTAATACAAGCAAATAATTTGCTTACTTAGGGGTTAGATCAATGTGTGTAATTTGTCCTAATATGTATCGGCAGCGCTGCCCCGTGGTAAAATACCGTGAAACAAAATACTGTGAAAAAACTAAAATTAATTTCTGTTAATTATCTTACTTTTAATAGCAAAGACGGCTGAGCTGAGTTTGCCTGCGAGTTTCGAGAGATGGGGGTTCTACTGGAGATTATTATCTAAAGTTATACCTTAGAAAATTGTTGAGTCAGTAACTTCTAACACGTCATTGTTATGGAGTAACCTACAATTTTGACTTTTTACATTAGGAAGTATAAATTCCGTGCATTTAGTATTGTACGGAACTGTTTGTACACATACAATAACATGGCAGAGTTAGGTAAGAAAAGACTACACTCCGCGAGTGCTGTTTTTACAATGATTTCCGAGCGGCTGCTGCCACCGCAGCGACGTGCCACATGCGTCTTATTTTTCGCCAGTGCTGCACGAGGTAGTAACAAACCAATAGACCTTATTAGGTCTATTGGTATCTATTATAGCATATAACATCGAGTATTGGTGTATGTCGTGCACGCTTAGTTGACAATCAGACTGCGATTTAGAGTTGAAAGACTCTGGTAAGTCGAATTCACAACATTGTTTAGTACCGATTTACTCTGATATACTAATAAACTACTTCCAACCTGTATCTGACTGAAAAAGTTCTGGTGTCCTTACAGTGAAATGATTCTCCTTTAATCATACAACCTTGACCTATATCAATCAGTCCATTACCGGTCAAGGTGACCAGCTGTACGCTACCGGAACAAAATATGGGAAGTGAGCATTTCTCGCAACAAGAAAATAACCACCTGTTACTAGTATTGTGCAATTTGATCCACCGCTCCTCGCACCGCGTTTGTTTTGAACTGCATATTGTTTTATTATTTACACGTATGTCGCATATGTGCTGTATTATTTGAACATTGTACAGTGGTTTATCATAGGAGCATAACATATTTCCTGAAGATACGTGTATACAAGATTCTATTTCGTTCCCAATCAATAAGAGAAGTAAATCTTCCTGTAAATTGAAAGCCAAAAATGGAGTCAGAGTTTCCATCACATAGTTATTTATAGGTAAACTGTATACCTGATCAACCTCATATAGTTCTATTTTAACTAATGGTATTCTTACTTCTATAATGAGAAACCAAGTCCCTACCTTAGCATTAATTTTAAGTAATTTATACAATGATTGAATATCGCTCTTAGCAACAGGTAAAGATAAGTCACTAAAAATGTATCCTGATATCTTGTTAACATTTTCTTCAAATTGCTTAGGCGGTAAAATATATGGGTCTTAATAACTTAATATTTAAGACCAAATTATTAATTTCGAATCAATGAAGAACACTGTTTACTTTGTCAAAAATTAGCTTTATTACGATCAACTCAAAATAAAACTTCATCAAAATAAGCGAGGTACCATCACCAAAAAGTACAATGTCACATAGTCCTTTTACGTAAAAGGGCAAATCATTAATATAGAGTAAAAATAAAAAGGGGCCAAGAATAGATCCTTGTGGAACACCCATTTTTAGGTAAGAACCAGCCGATTTACAATTTTTTACATCAAACGTCTAAACTCTTTGATTCAGGTAAGAAACAATAAGATCAAGCGCAGCACTACGCACACCATAGTGATTAAGTTTGCATTGTAATGTTTGGTGGTCCACGCAATCAAAGGCTTTAGATAAATCACAAATCGCGAAACAATATTATTTATTTGATTTTTTTCGGGTCTCTTTCTATCGGCCTTCGTCGGTGGAAAGTACACCTGAGACTCAGTGGAAGGAAGGCGCAGGCCCTCTTAGCTGGGGTCAGCTGCGGGATCGCTCCTGGTACTATGATAGCAGAGTGGACTGTGGAGTGGTCCCTTAGCTGTGTGGGGGGGTTCCGCGACGGTCTCTTTCTTGCTGAGGGAGAGGCCGTCTGCGGTTAGGGTCTGGACCTCTTTCTATCAAGGTCTCACACAACAACCTCCATCATCCTCTGGTTGGAGGTGTGTATCCATGAGGATTATTGACGTTAGAAAAAAGGCGTATTATTTTTAATATTTAACAGTGATAAACATAGCACTATACTTTTTTTTCCATAGGTGAAATACTGGCCCACCAAACAATAACTTTTTAGTAACTCACTTACTACTACTACTTCTAGAGAGATAATATATCCCAAGTGGTTTCATTGAGCAATCCTATTTGATAATTCAAAATATTAAAGTTAAGATAATTATCGTTCAGTGACAAATTGATTGAAAAAATTACCGTCATAAAATTATTAAAAAAAAATGCTAGTGCAACAAAGCTTACAAAATTGTTAAATATATAATTCTTGGTATTCATATCATTATTATTAGAAAAAAGTAAGTAAAATACGGTCTAGTCTTATCTATAAGAGTACACTAAAATCTATTCAATGTATTTATCTATTTGATGCAATTAGTAAAGCACTTTTATTAAACATATTTATATAGATAACACTAACCACCACAATTTAAATATTTTTTAATTGTAACATTTCACATATTCATTTACATATTCGTATATGACTGCAAAGAATTAAAATTAAAATGTGCAGAAGAGCACAATTTAAAAAAATATATTAAAAAAATAGAAGACTATTTCTTTCAACCTCGGTTATAGGCAACACGCAAACTTGCAATTCTACTATCGATCATGGAAAAAGCTTCCTAGATTGAGTACAATGAATACAATATTCAATGAATACACCAATCATATATACAATTTAAGTAGTAGTAACTAGGTAATTTCAGTTTAACCATCAATCAGAAAAATTTAAACGTCCCTTGCATCAGGGACAAAAGAACAACATGACAAAAGTTCATACGAATAAATGTTATATTTATAGAAGAAAATTGCTGCCGAAAACTATTAAAATATTCTTTACTTTTATTGAAATATTTCTATGTCTGGATTTTGGATTCGTTAAATATAAATCTCCTAAAATTAAATTCATGTCAAAATTCGGTGTATTTGTAATCTATTTGAGTCTCGGGATATATATCATAAAAATATCATTGAGCCTGGATATATATTACCTCATATGGGGCATCAAGTTTCTGCTCGAGTGTTATTTTTATATTTTGATTTTAATTTATACTCCAGAGAAAAAATCTTTTTGTGTCTATCTTATGGAGTTTATTTATTTATTTATTTATTTATTCTTTATTGTTCCAACAAAAAATGTTACAATTGGCGGACTTAATGCTAGGTAGCATTCTCTAACAGTCAACCTTGAACATATTAACCATAACATAAACATTAACCAACCATAAACATATATGTTTATGTGCATGTACATATATATTTTGATGAACAAATCGGAGTTGAAAGCTCTATTTACAAATTTAATACAAAAATTATACTTTTTTTTGGTCTGTATCGTCTTTGGCTGATATTTTAATATTGTGTTCTTATTGTCTTGGCAATGAAGAAGTTATTTGAGATATTTTCTCATGGAATTTTGGGTGTCTCGCTCATACATTGACCTACTCTCAATAATTTTCCTATTATAAACTATATATTCTATATGTGATCGTCTTTATCGGGACGGTGGTTACATCTAAATATTAGGTTTATTTCGAAAGTTCTAACTAATGTTGGCTAATACCCGGCGCGGTGGGCGTCGGTCATGGGGGTTCGTGCCCGGTCCATGGTTAGCCAGGGCGGGTAACCTTATGGGTTCGGTCCTCTTTCCGTCGGCCTTCGTCGGTGGAAAGTAGGCCTGGGTGTCGATGGTGGGAAGGCGCAGGCCCTCTTAGCTGGGGTCAGCTGCGGGATTGCTCCTGGTACTATGATAGCAGAGTGGACTCTGGAGTGGTCCCGTAGATGTGTGGGGGGTCTGCGACGGTCTCTTTCTTGCTGAGGGAGCGGCCGTCTGCGGCGGTTAGGTTCTGCACCTCTTTCTACCAAGGTCTCACATAACCACCTCCATCATCCCGGCTGGAGGTGTGTAACCATGAGGATTATTGACGTTAGAAAAAAAAAGGCGTAAAATTTTAAATATTTAACAGTGATAAACATAGCACTATATTTTTTTTCCACAGGTGAAATACTGGCCCACCAAGCAATAACGTTCTTGTCACTCACTTAAGGTGGTTGTAAGACGGATCATGGAAGATACAAATTTTAAACTACTTCTAGAGAATAAATGCTGAGGCTTTCACGGCTGGAGTTAATATTATTAAAATTTAAAATTTTCCGGGCTGATATTTAGACCACGGCATATCAGCCCGGAAAATTTTAATAATACTTCTAGAGAGATAATAGTGAGATCCCAAGTGGTTTCATTGAGCAATCCTACTCGAAAATTCAAATTAAAGTTAAGATAATTGTAGTTCAGTGACCAAATTTATTGAAAAAATTACAGTCATAAAATTATTTAAAAAAGAAAATGTATAAAAGTACACTAAAATCTATTCAATGTATTTATCTATTAAATGCAATTTGTAAAGCACTTTTATTAAACATATTTTCTTCATTCATTTCATATTTTCTTGGTGGTAGACCATAACATCCGGTCGCCGGCAAAGTTACCACCCATCGGGCAGAGTCGTACCGCAAAGCGACCTAGTCGTGTTCCGGCAAGTTGCTCGATGAAGCCGTTTATGGGAAATGGGTCTGAACAGTTGCGGTGCGTTGGCGAACCGGTTTGACGTCGGGTTGGTGTTTGTTTTGTCGGGTGTCTATCGAGGAGGGTAGCGGGATCCGAAGCGACGGCTTTCCGCTGGCCGCCCGCAGATAGTTGGGGGCCCAACTAGTGGGAAAACCAACCACGAAAGGCTGCCCCGCCAGCTGTGAAAAATCCCAGGGTGGCTCCATCGTGCTGGTTGGCGACCAGACGAGAAGGCCCGATGGCGATCCCTGGGGGGGTTCGGGCGTCCCCGCAGTCTCCAGACTAGCCTGCCAGTGGCAAGACATCACCAATTTTGACGTCGGGTTCGATACGTACCGTCTCGTTCAACTGCCATTTCCCATCCCTATTCACTTTTATATTTATTTATTTTTTATGAAAAAGTTAAGAAAAAAGAACAAGGTTATACAGCGGTTGCACTCCTCCTCATATAAAGTGCACCTCACTAATATCAGGGGTTTGCACTCAAATCTTTTAGCTGTCCACCACCACCTGGAGACAGAGCAGCCGCACTTGCTCTTTTTGACGGAGACGCAGATACAATGTCCTTTGAGCGCTGCATACTTGGATTATCCCAGTTACTCGTTAGAGCACAACTTTCGCTCACGAGCCGGAGTCAGTGTGTACGCGCGGAACGACCTCTGTATTCAGCGTCTCCGTCACCTTGAAGACCCCACTTTTTCTTCCCTATGGGTTTTAGTGGACACAGGAAACGAAAAAATCCTGTATTCCTGTGTCTACCGTTCGCACAGCGGTGACCAGGAGACAACTCGTTTTCTTGAGTATCTCAGTGAGGCTGCAGATATGGCTCTGTATCAGTACCCTTCGGCGCAGCTCGTCTTTCTGGGTTACTTTAATGCCTGTCATCAGGACTGGCTGTTCCCGTACCAGAAGACCGACCATGCTGGAAGAGAAGCGCGGAACTTTGCGTTGTCTTTGGACCTCTTTCAGCTGGTGAGGGAAGCGACAAGGGTACCAGATGTGGTAGGCCATACAGCCAAATGCCTGGACCTTCTGCTGACAACTGATCCGGATAGGTATCGTGTAGAGGTCACGTCCCCGTTGGGAACCTCCGATCACTGTCTGGTGAAATCTGTATCTACATATTCCCATATGAGATGCGGCACTTTTTTGCGTCTTATCCTTGGCGGCAGGTCTGCTTCTCTTCTTTGGATCCGTCGAGTTGCGCGGATGCTATAACCGATGTGGTGCATCAGGCAATGGAGTATTTTATTCCTTTTGCTGACGTACCCATCGGTGGCAAAGCTCGCCCATGGTTTAATGCCGAATGTCGTCATGCACATGACCGAAAACATTCGGCATACCTCATTTGGGCTGATGCTCGAAGCCGCAAAACTCCGGATGTAAGTACAAAGAAGAGAGCCTTTAACCAAGCTGCCAAGTCTTATAAAAAGGCATTGCGGAAGGCTCGTCTTGATCGGATCGTTAAGAATGGCGAAAAGCTCTCTGTCAGACCAACTGGCAGTCGAGCTTTCTGGTCTCTTGCCAAAGCGATCGAGTCGAACTTCTGCCAACCCTCACTGCCTGCTCTGCTGAAGCCGGATGGATCCCTGGCCCACACAGCAACAGAGAAAGCGAATGTATTTGCTTCTCTGTTTGCTGAGAATTCGCATCTAGACACTGGCAATGCTTCTCCAGAACATCTTCCTCACTGCGGTATTTCGATGCCTGAAATCCGCATCACGAACAAAGAGGTATGGAGAACATTGTGTCGTTTAGATGTGAATAAAGCTAGTGGTCCTGATGGTATACCAGCCATTCTGCTCAAGACATGCGCAGGTGAGTTGTCTCCTGTATTGACACGTCTGTATCGCCTCTCTTTCAAGACTGGAAAAGTGCCGGAATCCTGGAAGCTTGCCAACGTGCAACCCGTGCCCAAAAAAGGCAGCCGTGCCGATCCTGCCAATTATAGGCCCATTTCAATAACCTCCATACTCTGCAAGATTATGGAGCGTGTATTGAACTCGCGGCTTCTAGCTTACGTAGAAGGTAACGATCTCCTCAGTGACCGACAGTACGGATTTCGCCGAAATAGGTCCACTGGGGACCTTCTAGCGTACGCAACACACATTTTAGGCGAAGCCATCGAGAGGAACGGAGAAGCAGTCGCCGTCTCTCTGGACGTCTCGAAGGCTTTTGACAGGGTCTGGCATGTAAGCCTTTTAAGCAAGCTTTCAGCGTACGGTATATCTCCTGGTCTGATTGGGTGGATAACGGACTTTTTGAGCCAGAGATCTCTCCGTGTTGTTGTCGACGGGTGTTTTTCGGAACCCTTGACAATAAATGCTGGAGTACCTCAGGGGTCCGTTATTTCTGCAACTCTTTTTCTGCTGCATATTAACGATCTGCTGAAACCCGGTGTCTATGGGTATGCAGACGACAGCACAGTTGTAGAAAGATATCTGCCAAGTTCTCGGGCTAGTAGAGATGAAGTACAATCTGAAAGAGAAGCCATGGTGCAACGTTTGAATGACAAACTTCAGGCAGTCTCCGCATGGGGCAATGCCAATCTTGTCAAATTCAACGCCACCAAAACGCAGACGTGTTTGTTCACCGCCAAAAGGAGCCCTTTCACCTTGGCTCCTACTTTCCAGAATGTATCCTTGGAATACAGTGATTGGCTTGAATTGTTAGGCTTTGAGATCTCCTCGAACCTCAACTTTGGTCGGTACATTGAGTCCAGAGCTAGAGCAGCTGCGGGAAAACTTGCCGTACTTTCGAAGGTGTGACAGTACTTTACACCGGGACAGCTTCTTGTTTTATACAAATCACAGATCCGGTCGTGTGAAGAGTACTGTGGCCACATATTTGCTGGTGCCGCAAAGACTCATCTTGCTGTTCTGGACTCAATTGAGAGGCGAGCAAAGAGGCTTATTGGCGACCCTAAATTGGTTGACGCCAACCTCCACAGCCTTGAACACAGGCGTAGAATTGCTAGCCTCTCAGTATTCTATAGGATACATTTTGGTGAGTGTGCGCAGGAATTACACGACCTAATTCACCCAACCCCGTTCCTTTGCCGGACGTCCCGACGCACGGCAGGTATCCATCCCTACGTTGTGGACACTCCACCTGTCCGAACGAAGCGCTATGCTTCGTCTTTTTTAGTGCGTACAGCGAGGGACTGGAACAATCTGCCTGCGTCGGTATTTCCGGCAAATTATAATGTGGGTGTCTTCAAGAGGAGAGTGAATAGGCTGCTAGGTTAATGCGCGTTACCACCTAAGACTACATTTCACTTACCATCAGGTGGAATGTAGTCAAGCATTAACCTTGTTTTGTATAAAAATATATATATATATATATATTTATATAAATTACACTAATCACCACAATTTAAATATTTTTTAATTGTAACATCTCACATATTTATTTACGTATCAGTATATGACTGCAAAGAATTAAAATTATAATGTGCAGAAGAGCACAATTTAAAAAAATATATATATTAAAAAATAGAAGACTATTTCTTTCAACCTCGGTTATAGGCAACACGCAAACTTGCAATTCTACTATCGATCATGGAAAAAGCTTCCTAGATTGAGTACAATGAATACAATATTCAATGAATACACCAATCATATATACAATTTAAGTAGTAGTAACTAGGTAATTTCAGTTTAACCATCAATCAGAAAAGTTTAAACGTCCCTTGCATCAGGGACAAAAGAACAACATGACAAAAGTTCATACGAATAAACGTTATATTTATAGAAGAAAATTGCTGCCGAAAACTATTAAAATATTCTTTACTTTTATTGAAATATTTCTATGTCTGGATTTTGGATTCGTTAAATATAAATCTCCTAAAATTAAATTCATGTCAAAATTCGGTGTATTTGTAATCTATTTGAGTCTCGGGATATATATCATAAAAATATCATTGAGCCTGGATATTTATTACCTCATATGGGGCATCAAGTTTCTGCTCGAGTGTTATTTTTATATTTTGATTTTAATTTATACTCCAGAGAAAAAATCTTTTTGTGTCTATCTTATGGAGTTACAATATTTTGATGAACAAATCGGAGTTGAAAGCTCTATTTACAAATTTAATACAAAAATTATACTTTTTTGGTCTGTATCGTGTTTGGCTGATATTTTAATATTGTGTTCTTATTGTCTTGGTAGTACCCTTTATGATGTAGAGACATTCTCAAGTATTTTATATTTTATTCCTTCTCATACTTCTATCTTGCCACTGATAGTGTTGTTCTTCGTATTTTATTCAATGTTCTGTAGGTTGAAGCAACTTAAAATATTTATATTGAACAGAAAATCTTCTGTACTAAGAGCCCACCAACTCTACAGGTTTTTGATAGATTCCATTGAAAAATGTATGGAGTATTTTGAATGCATTGTAGGTGAAATAACTTTTTGAAATTGTTGATTTGATTCCGAATAGTTGTTATTTTTTTTAATGAATCATGCTATTAATGATTAATTGATTATCTGTATCTTTCTAGTTTCTTGTGAGTTTTATCTTTAATATTCCTGGAATTATGGCATCCATATACTTGCTGTTTAAAACAATACAAGAAAGTAATGAAGTATGTGTCTTACAGTTATCATAAGATTCATTTAAGCTTTATTAATGATTGTGAAATAAATTAACATTTTATTTGCAGATATATTTTAGATTATTTGTGCCGTATTTTCCTTTGTTACATAGAATAATTGTAAAGGCTGTTCCTACTGTGGCCGCTACTTTGTTATCACAAGAAGCCATGAACATTAAATTAATATTACACGACCGATTACTTCAAGAAAGCGGTAAGTTATTTTATTAATAAAAACACTTTTTATAACTTGTGTGATAAAAACTGCTGCAGCGTAATTACTTATTTTAGATCAGAATGAAACTCAAGAGATGGAGCGCTTCATAGCGTACATAGAGACGCGCCCGTTTAAGTTCTACATGCTTACGATGATCCCTATGGACACTGCGTTGCTTGTCATAGTGTTAGACTTCTATATTACTTATCTGGTGGTACTTTTACAGTTCACACATATCTACTAATGCTAAGTATTAAGAAAAGTCAGTATAATATGGATAATATTTGTGTTATTATGTTATTAATAAACATGATATGTTTAATTAAGTAATGCTGAAATATTTTTGAGTTTGTAACCCTTTATTCTGCCTTAGGTTAAATTATGAATAAAAGTAATTACAAACCATGAGTTGTAGCGGCAATAGCCTTGGGCTTTATTTGTTAAGCTTAGAGATTTCCTCGAACCTCAAAATTGGTCGGTACATTGAGTCTAGAGCAATAGGAGCTGAAGGAAAGCTTGCCGTTCTTACGAAGGTCCGTTAGTACGTTACACCGGTGAAGGTATTTGTATTATACAAAGCACGGATCCGATCGTGTGTAGAGTACTGTGGTCACATATTTGCTGGTGCCACAAAGTATCATCTGAGGTTCTGGATTCAGTTGAGAGGCGAGCGAAGAGGCTTATAAGCGCTCTGAATTGGTTGAAAACAACCTCCACAACCTTGAATACAGGCGTATAATAGCCTTAGCTAACCTCTCAGTATTCTATATGATACACGAATTACACGACTTAATTCCCTCGTCCTCCTTCCATTACCAGAGACATTCCGACGCACGGCAGGTATTCTTCGACTTTTGTAGTACGTACAGCGACGGATTTACGGTCAGTATTTGCGTCCGATTACAAAGTGGGTTTCTTCAAGACAAGAATAAATAGTTTGATAGATAAATGCGCCTTCTCATCTATGACTACATATTCATTTTCCATCAGGTGGACTATAGTCAAATATAAACTTAGATTGTATAAAAAAAATATTGTAAGATATTAGATTTTTTCCTATCCGATTGTGATCATATAGAAATAATGGAATCAAGCAAGTTAAGCAAAATTTACCCTAGTTATCTCTTTTTCTCATTATAAGCCTTATTTCTTAAACCACCTGTGCGTCATAGATATTTTTTTTAGAGCAGACAATACACAAATTAAACAACATTTAAACAGTGTTAACTAGCACTCGGTATTTGTTGAGTCAAAACCGTAAATGGAATTATACTTTTTATTGCTTTTTAATAAAGACGATATACACTAAACGGTATACATGGAATGACATCCACCAAAAGTGATAACTAAAACCACCAAATACCCACTTTAGTTCAACAAATCACTTATGAATTATTAACTGTAAAAGAGAAAAATAAAGATACAAATCATAAATATAAAAAGCCGCGTTACAAACTTTAATTTCATATTCTGCGAAACCTAAGTCACAAGTTGAACGCTAAACGCTTTAAAAATGCACAAAACCAAAATCGAGAGCCACATATCAAAAATTTGATTCTTTATTGGAAATAAATTTCTGGCGGCGTTTCTACAGTACGTATGAGGAGAGACGTAGATGACTTAAAATCATAAGAATAGTATTTCGTTTTAAATATGTTATAGTTTTGGTTCTTTTTATATATTTTAAGCCCTCCCGGCTTAGATATTTATCTGGAATTTACATTTTTGGAAATCAAATAATAATAATATCAGGACAAATTACACTCATTAATCTAACTTCTAAGTAAGCAAATTATTTGCTTGTGTTTAAGGGTGTTAGACAATTATACAAATACATAGATTATACAAATACATACAATTATATAAATACACATATAAATACTGAGAATATATTTAATAAACGACCAAGCCCAGAAACATAGACATCTATGCTCATCACATAAATACCTGTCTCTGCCGGGAATCGAACCCGAGCCCCATTGCGCAGTGATACGTTAGGCGTCTGCGCTAACCACTCGACCAACGGGGCGGTTTCCCCATTGAAATACAATATTCTTTTGGAAAAAAAAATCTTTTGGGAATTCCGTTCCGTATAAATATACGGCCAAACTGTATGTGAAATAATACAATAACACTCCAAGCTAAAGTGTAGTCAACAAGAACAGAAATACCTCCATGACTCTAGACTCCCTATCTAGATCCTTGGCCCTATATGTAATAAAAAACTCTTAACATCCTACATAGTCTTGGATTTGGAACGCTTATACAATATGGTAGCTAAGAAATAAATGTGATAGATGAAATAAAACAATATATTAGAATGGGTTACGTTTATAATATTGAAAACATTTAGAAAAAAAATTATACAAGTAGCATACTTAATTAGAGAGCATACTTGACAACTTGGCAACAAATATGTATTTTAATGTAAAATAGAAGCGTCAGTGCCAACCTGTAGCATACAACACAATTTTGATTAGGTGTTTCACGGGTGTCAGTCCTCCTAGCAGAAACCATTTAAGTAGATAATAGAAAATTATAATATATCTAATTCCCCTATTAAGGCAAAAATCACTTAAGCCTCCTAAGAAGAGAGAGGAGAGAGAAAGTCATCAACAAGAGAACAGTCTTCAAACTCCTTCCTAGTTAATTTAAAATAAATAGTCCATACTGCTGCATGGTGAAAACACGAAAAAGTCTCTGAGACTGTTATACCAACTCCAAGTCGATTGATTTACCTTGATTTGTGCTAGGTGTATAGAATAAAAACCTTCAAATCCATCAAGCCCATTCTTCTCGTCTGAAAACAATGAGACCGATACATATAGAGATGGTCTTTGCATCTGCTATATACGAAATCACGAGGTTTAATGCCCATCGAGAAATGTCTACCTTGATGCGGTCAGATAATGGTAGGTGTTCTAAGGCCAAAAACCTAAAACAGACGGTGTCTATAGCGTAGCAAGCTTCAAGGGTGAAAATACAAGCATTCAGCAAATACTATGGCACTTTGTTCACTAGGCAGAGCCTGGAAGTGACTTGTACGAAACATCACATGTATTACTTTAGACAACCACAGCGAAGGTTTCAATTATTTCTAACAATTGTATATCTGCTATAACGAATATTATAACTAAACTGAGATCTAAAGTTAGTCCTTCCAACTCAATAGACCATCTAACACGGCTTCCATTAAAGGGTTTCCTCCCAAACGAACGAGCTGGAACAAAATTATTTGATTATTGAACTAAAGATAGAATTATTCATATACTACATAAGTAAATAATAATTCTAACCAGTTACCAATAACCGTGGCACCTTGAATTGCTTGTTGACTGGTAAAGAGTCCTTTAGCATTAATGCTAAAGTACTCTTTAGCATTAATGCTAAAGTACTCTTAAGCATTAATGCTAAAGTACTCTTTAGCATTATAAATATTATAAAAAAACAAGTGGCGAACTTAATTCATTTTAAACATAAAACATTAATATTTAAAGTGATCTGAATATTATGTTAATTTCAGAGATTAATTACATAGTATTTTCTAAGGCTTTCACGAGTACTACAAATTGAAATAAAATTATTTTGGCGAATTTAACTCGCGTATATTGAATTAAATTTTAAATTTACATTTTAAAACTAACCCGACGTTTCGAATGCTTTGCAGCAATCGTGTTCACGGTAAGACGAGATGGAGATGTCCATCTCCTCGTCGTTTTATTTCGATTAATTACATTATATTTAGTTCAAAGAGCAAATTTACAGCAAATTACTAGCATTACCTCAGCCCTTGCCTTGCGGTCACACTCGCTAAGCGCGTCCCTGGTGTACTGCAAGCTGCCCGACTTCTCTAATAAGGTTAAGCAATACTTCTTCAGCTCCATGTCACGAGTGCGCTGTTGCAGGATACCTTGAGTTTGCTCAGGAATAGTTATCATTACTCATGAATATGATATATGGTACTAAAACAAATGTAATTGATAAAAAGGATACTTAAGATTTTCGGGCCCTCAGCAGTTTTCATTGCATGTATTATAGGCAAACTAAATTTTCCCTCTGTTATGTCTTCGCAGAAACTGCTGTATTTGCTTACCTACATTAAAAAAATAATCAGAGAAAATATATATTACTAATATTATATCATATTAATATTTACACGTATACCAAAACCACTTTGTAACATTTTAGTTTATAAAAAACTTACTTGTAAGTTATTTGCCTCTGGCCAATCTTCTAGCGCCTAAAAATAAGAACATGGGATTAGAATTAAGATTAGTGTCCTAAAAAAAATAAGAAATAAACGAAATGAAATGTAATAAAAAAAAACTTAAGAATACTAGAATAAATACTTCTTGTTGTTTTAAATTGCAGAAGTCATCTCTCAGTTGGTAGTAATACCCAAGGAGTTTGGCAAATTCTTCATAATTTTTCTTATTGCTACTAAATAGTTGGAGCTATCTGATTCCCAAAATAAGCATCCCAGCAGTTTCTACGAAATATAAATTGAACATTTTAGGCAAACAATATTAGACAAAGACTATCTAGGCATGTAAAAAACGATTGGTTACAATTCTCTTTATTGCAATTGATAACTGTTATATAAATTAAAAAAGGTTAGACACAGGAAAATTAGAAAACAATAGAGAAGGTACTAACTTTAAAATTTAATATCAATATCATATTATATCTTTTATTGTTTAAGAAAGATTAAGAAAGAATAATAAATTTGTTATGCTGGGTATCAAACAAAAGATTGCTTAAGTAGTTTTATATTGTACATTATATATAATGTTATATATTTATTATAACATACTATTATAATATATAAAATTAAATTCAGAATAAAACATCAAAACTTACTTTGTTCAACAAATTCTTTATATTCCGCCTCAGTTGGACATACAGAGTTTACGCGGTAGTAAATATCAACACCCTGACCCTTAACTACATTCATGACTTGTTCGGTGAAAATATAACCACCCTGTAGAAGATATTATTAATTATATCTTTTAACTTTTGATATCATTCCTAGTAGGTATGATATTCTGACTGTGGCACAAGCCCAAAAACTTAATTATTCAAAGTTGCTAGTTTGCTAACACATATTATACAATAATAAATACCAATCCATTAGGCATCAATTCCAAGGCTTTCTGAAGTGCCACCATAGTCATTTGGAAAGATGCATTTATAGTTAAAGGCACTCCGTAAACACAATGTGCAGCAGGCATTCCTCGTCTCACTACAGTGTCGTCCTGAATGTCGTCGAACCTAAGAAAGACTACTCAGTCATTATTGAAGCAATAATTATACAGAGTTATTTTTATTTAGTTGACCACCTCTTGCAGGCAGCCTCTATGCAACAATCCCAACAACATTTGTTTTAAGACTTTTTTAAAATCTTGATAAACAACACACAACACACGAAACATAAAAATGTTTGCTCCCTCTTTTACTTATTACTTTGTATTTTGTAAGAAGTACTTAAAAGGTGAACGTCCGAGCGCCATACCTACGCTCAGAGTTAATGTCAGTTCAGAGGCAACAAATAAATTTTGTATGGGAAAACTCCAATTTTGAAAATTATTAATATTAAAAAGTCGTAGAACAAATGTTGTTAGGATTGATGTAGAGAAGCTGCCTGCAAGAGGTGGTTAACTAATTTAAAATAACCCTGTATATTTTAATATTTATTTCTTATCTTTCCAACAAAATATTTTATTTTTAATGTTAATTATACGTAGCTGACATCAGACTAGCATTATGCAGAATCGTCATAGTCTCGACAGCCGTCTGAGCGTGACCCTCGGGTACTTCCAACCAGTAGTTGAAAGCCAAGACTATCTTCTCTCGAAACTGCTTTCCTTTTACTTGACGCAAGTGCGTGTACGGCGCTATGATTTCCTGCGAAATACTCTGAATTAGTAATTGAGGGTAGAGTGTATTGAATTAATTCTGTTTTCTATTCCTATTATCATACTTTATGAAGGTTACTCATATAGCAAATATTGAACCACAAAAACACAAATGATTATTGAACAAATTAAAAATTTAAAATATTTATTTATTTCGGTTGTTTTTACTTACGGTAATACGTACAAAATATTTTTATAGAACGCTTATAAAATATTATTATCACTCACTTTGTCTAGATTTCTTGGTTTATTCATATTTTCTATGCTAATTTGGTAACGATAAAAATAATAATAAATTAAAAAATCGGAAAACTGTTATATGTTTTTAAAAAATGATAAAATTTCTGCCAGTTAT
The DNA here is from genome assembly GCA_959347405.1 of Napeogenes sylphis. Classification (NCBI taxonomy): domain Eukaryota; kingdom Metazoa; phylum Arthropoda; class Insecta; order Lepidoptera; family Nymphalidae; genus Napeogenes; species Napeogenes sylphis. Next base: position 17,556,530 of record OY365788.1, on the reverse strand, counting down.
CTGTTTATATACACAATCCCGTCAATAAAATAAATGAGATAGGGCGAAGCCAAGTTCTTATGGACTATATTTTCTATGATAATTATTAAATTAAACGGGTATAACACGGGTAATGAGACGGGTTGCCTGTAAGAGATCAACATTTTTGATAAGGCCGCCTTTACACCCATTATTGTATATTAATATTTTCTTTGTATATATTTTTTTCCCTTTTACTGTATTTTTTTTTATTTTGTTGAGTGTAATAAATAATTTGACTACTAAAATAAAAACATAAATCTAAAATCTGCATGATGAAATGTACTGTACGAAATAAATTTTATATGAAATATTATCCCTTCCTTTGAGTATCTGCTTATATACAAAATCCCATCAATAACATAAATGTGACAAAGCAAAGTCAAGTTCTTATGACTTATGTAAGTAGTATCATGTGTAGAACTTGACTTAACCAGATATTCATTTATATATTTTTTTTTCAATTTCTTAATTTATCACTCCGTTTGTAATGAATACTTAGTGTGGCTATAAATACTGTTATAATTAAAGATAAAAAATATTACATTTGAATTTGAAATCTGTAATTTTTTTACGATTGTTCATTGGTTTTCTCATATTGGCGCCAATACATTGTACAATATTTTGCGGTATTAAAATGGACTGGGGTGATAAAGAGAACAGAATCGCTGTGATTGCATTACAAAAAGTAGGTATGGAGCCAAATGCAATTTTTAAAACTCTCCATGCACTTGGTATTAGTCAAATGTTTGTTTACCGAGCTATTAATAGGTCTAATGAGAGTTCTCTCTGTTTGTGGCAAAGAAAGATCTGGCTGTCCACGTACTGTTCGTACGAAAAAGGTAGTCAAAGCAGTAAGGGAAAGAATTCGAAGAAATCCTATCCGAAAGCAAAAGATTTTATCTCAGGAAATGAAGATAGCACCTACAACCATATCGCGTATTTTAAAATGTGACTTAGGACTTACAGCCTATAAGATACGAACTGGTCATTTCTTAACTTATAATAATAAATTAAAGATAAATAGGGTGGTAAAACCGAAACGACTACTGAAGCGGTACGCAAAGGGATGATACAGTAAAATTTTGTTTACGGATGTATGATTGTACGGATGAACGTGGGCATTATCCGACTTATAATACGACGACTATAGGTTTGGTTGGGTATTAGCTATGCAGGAGTGACTAAGCTATATCTTTGTAAAAAAGGTATCAAAACGTCGGCACAAGTGTATCAATACACTAGTCTTGAGAAGGTACTTAAGCCCCTTAATAACACGATGTTCAATAACCAAGTATGGTCCTTCCAGCAAGACTCGGCGCTGGGTCATAAAGCTCGGTCTACGCAGTCTTGGTTGGAAGCGAATGTCTCGGACTTCATCAGAGCTGAAGACTGGTTGTCGTCTAGTCACGATATTAATCCGCTGTATTACCATTTTTGGTCAGTTTTAGAGAATACAGCTTGCTCTAAGCGCCATGATAATTTGGAGTCCCTAAAACAATTCGGTAGACAACGAAGCACTAAACTATACAGAAAACTATATTTATCTAGGTAAAAGAATGAGCTTTGACAGAAATAGCAATGACCAAGAAGTAGAAAGACGAGTACAGCTCACATGGAATAAATATTGGAGCCAAAAAGAAATATTCAAGAGCAATATGCCAGTAAAATTAAAAACCAGGGTCATGACGTCATGCATCTTACCATGTTTAACGTACGCTTGTCAGACTTGGAAGTTTACTACAAAAGTTAAGAATAAGATATCCATATGCCAACGCGGAATGGAACGCAGTATGCTCAACATAAGGAAAGTACACAAAATAAGGCACACAATAATTAGAAACCTAACAAAAGCTACTGACGTTTTAAAACACTCTTTGAAACTCAAATGGAAGTGGGCGGGACACGTAGCGAGACTACGGGACGATAGATGGACTAAGCCAGTGACGACGAGGACCGGTCCTCAAGGCAAGCGCCACAGAGGAAGACCGTGTACGAGATGGCATGACGAAATTATTAAGACGGGGGGCAGGCTTGGATACAAGAAGCCCAAAATAGAGAACGATGGAATTCTTTGGAGGAGGCCTTTACCCGAGGAGAGGTTCTGGAAAACCAGCTAAAAAATATTTCATCTACCAATAACACAGTAATTTTTTTAGATAAAAATTAACTACATATTGTATAACTATGTATTAACATTAAACTTAAAAGAGAGAAAAATTATGTAGGTTAAGTTGGAAAAGTAGAGTTAAGTCTCAATCTTGTAAAATTTAAACTCCATGAAATAAAAGGCTTTTTATTTTTTTAAATTTTTATTTTATTATTATAAAACAATCCATACGTTTGGCAGTGAAGAATTTCCTCATGGAAAGAGCGCGCGAGATATAACTGGCCTCAACGTTTAAAGGACTATATTGCAGCCAATGGACACCCCTTCCAATAAGCTTTTATATTTGTAATTGTTTTATATTTGTGTATTAAACTAACACACTGTAAAAGTAATAAATGTTATTTGCCATTAAAAAATATTTTTTTCTTTGTTACAATATTTAAGTTAAGTTGGCAAAACTCGGTATACGAGTTATATACTCGTACTCATTTAATTTTTGAATTGAATATGGAAGATTTAGTCCTCCTAAGCTTAAAAGATAAGCCAAGGATATCCAACTGCCAAAATTAAGTGGTACGAAATCTCAATGTGAGTAAGTATGCAAACATGAGTTTTTTTTACTTTTTTATAAATATATATCGCCACTTACATCCATGTTGTATGTACAAAAAAAATATATTGTTAAGACTTTTTGATTGACACATTTGATAATTGAATAAAATAAATAATACAACAAATACCTACGTTTTATGTTAAAGTGTCTACTCTAACATAAAACTGATATATGCCCTAGAAAGATATAGCCTTGACAGACTTTATCTTATTCTCCATCATTTGACCTCTTATTATATAGTCTGTTGTACTATTATCTTTTTTTTTCTCCTCATGGATACACACCTCCATCCAGGGGAAGATGGAAGCGTGAGCGGCCACCAACCCCATTAAGGGACGTGCCCGGTTGACTTGGGCGCGTCCCACTCCGGTGGCCGGCTTAAAAGATCGTGAAGGGCTCCCCTGCCCTCCACCCAAGCCGAGCGAGCCAGCCTGAGGTCTCGGCGAAGAAGGTGTCTCGATCCGACTCACCCTCCCGGGGCCGGACCTAGCAGCCACTAGCGGCTGGGATACGCCGCAGGTGACCCTCCGAAGAAGACCACCCCGACGCATAGGGCCGGAAGAGGTCGCAAATCTACGACGCATTTAAACTGCCGCCTGCAGATGACGCAGAAGATGCGACCTCGGCCGTCCCGCCATCCCGCTAACGAAGCCCTCCCTAAGAAGACCTCCGCAGCCACCTCGCCCGGACTAATCATCGTCAAGCGCTATTGTACCTGACCATGACTATTCCGGGCCACTACCCTATCAGCGCAAACGGCCTCCCCCTCAGCAAGGAAGAGACCGTCGCGTACCCCCACACAACCACGGGACCGCCCCACAGTCTACTCTGCGCACAGAGAAGTACCAGGGGCGACCCCGCAGCTGACCCCGGTAGAGAGGACCTGCGCCCTCCCACCCTCACTGCCCAGGCCAAAAGGCCTGAGCCCGGTCCCCGCAGGCAGACCACCCCGAAAGGCAGCCCGCCCGCCAGCCAGCCATGGATCGGGAACAAATCCACATGACCGACCCCCACCGCGCCGGGTACTAGCCAACGGGAAGCCCGAAGGTTCTCTGTAGCCGTTGTTGCCCAGGGAGCACCACGAGGAGGTTCCCGGTGATCGCACCCCGAACTATTATCTCCTTCAACATAAAAAAAAACAAATAAATTAAATCAGTATACATTTTTTTAGTGACATAATTCATGATGTGTATTTGGCCGAACTTGGCTTGTCCAAACCACTGTGTCTAGACACATTGAGTGACTCGATGATGATGACTTTATATCGGTAAGAAATAATTACCATCGCAAAAAAAATATTATTTTAGGAGCTCGTTCCCAAAAGTGTTGGTCACATTGGCCCGCTGTCGCCCCTTTTGTGTATACCTTTTCTTTTTATTTTTTAAAGAAAAAGCTGCAAGTTTTAATTTATATATTTCTGTTTCTGTGTATGTTGCTTTTAGACACATTATACATATTTCTTTGGAGACTTGTGTATTCCTTTATATATACTATCGCTTGACCGTCAATACCATTTAAGATCAAACAAGTAGTTAAGGTTAGATTAAAAGTTGGCCTTATAGAAAAGTCTATTCAAGTTTTAATTAAAACTTACATAGATAATGAGCTATACAAGGTGAATTATTGACAAATATTATAATATCACCACTTATATTCAAAGAAACATCATCATAACTTTTTTTATCGTTCTGGTAAAACAGGTTATTATAAATATATTCATTTTAGTAATCTAAATTGTTTTTTTATGGTATATAACTGTTTTAGTCGTTAGATTAACATTTTTATATCAAAACAAGAACTTATAATAATGCCGCGTAATCACAAGAAATCTCAATCGATATATCAACATCCGCTTAAGTTGGGACAAGGGCTGAGTAAGGATGAATAAATTGAAGATTGTATTATAATACGAAATTATAATATAATCCTCATTCTATACGTTGTGTTAAAGAATAGTAACATTTTAATTATTTATGATGTTTGATGTACACATTACATAATATATATAATAACAATATTGTGTTAGCCCTATCCCTGATCTAGTTGACCTAGACAAACCCATCTACAGGTATAAAATAGCTGTCTGTTACTTCGACTTCGGCATTTCTTCCGGAGTCTTTTCGATGTTATTTATAATACGTACACACTTTTTTATGTAATGGTAAGTTTTTTACTTTAAAAAAATACTTTTTTTTGTACCTAATTTATATGAAGAAACTACTTTAATGTAATCTAGAAAGAAAGAAAGAAAGAAAGAAAGAAAACTTTTATTCTCTAGCTTTATTTGTGACTACGTAATTTCAGTACAGAAAATATTTGTTAATAATGATTTACTATGTATGAATAACTCAGTCTTTGATTTTATCGTTGAAGAATTTGATATTAAGAAAAATATGCGCACCTAAAAGAAGATACCTAAACCCATTCTTAAAAGTATCATTAAAATGATTACTCATTCTAAGTCGCAAATAAACATTAGGAGTGTACGGAAAAAATAGAATTTATTTTAGGTATCAAACACCAAAATAAAAGCTGTTTTTTTTGTAATTTTATGAATAAAGTGTATTGATTTACCTTTTTCAAATGCTTAGTTAATATTTATGTTACGAAAAACTGTTAACTAAGTATTTGAATAATTTCGTATCAATTGACAATCCGTCAAATGCACAATCCACTTTGTTGTCTCATAAGATTTTAATTTCACACGAAGGTTTGGTTTCTTGAAAGGTGATGGAAAAAAAATTTCGTAGCACGATTGTATTAGATTGTCTATCTGCCTGTCGGTCAGTCTGTCACAGGGATTTCTTTTGGGCCTTAAAAGGTATCTACTCAAACTAAATACATTAAAATAAAATATTATTCAATATTTATTACTACAGTCGCTATAATAACAAATAATAAATTTAATGAACTCCTGCAAAAAAAATACAATGAGGTAACTAGTAAATAGAACTAATTATATTATATTTGTTATCTCAAGAAAGATATTTAACTTTAAAAAAAAATACAATGACGATAATTAATATTGCATTGTTCTCAAGAAATTAAACCTAAATTGAAAAAACAACTACTTATTCAAGTAATCCATATATATTATTATTTTTAATAATACTAATAACAACCATATACATTCAAAATAATTGTAAAATAAAAAATGTATATTTTAGTTACTATTTGCCGTCCTTCCAACTCAACAGGTCATCTAACACGGCTTCCATTAGAGGGTTACCTCCTAAACGGACAAGCTGTAACAAAGAAATTTGATTATTGAATCACATATTTTGTTATATTTTAATGAATATTAAATGTAATATGTTAACACACCCAAGAACGTTATGTAATATAACACACAACACACAATTGTGAACAAACGATCGATATTTTAAACTTAAACAATATTTAAACTGAATACAGTGTTGAGATGAGATGATATTGTGACATGATATTGGATTTTCAAATATGCATACCATTTCTGCAAACACCGATTTCTCGACAAGAAGCAATAGAGTGCAATTTTTTTATGTAAGAGTCAGACCTAGAAGTCAGCTCGTTCCCCAGAAGTAAATATTTGTTTACTTTTTAGCCATTCTTAATATAGTGATATCAAAATGATTGCTTGTCTAGCATTTTGTTATTTATAACTTATTGGAATGCTTTTTATAGTCACACTTTAATAGGCCGATCCTGCTAAGGCCTTAGACAACATTAAATAAAAAACCTTGACCAGGTACAAAAATAACATTAAGCAATATGGTACTTTGTCACCAATGAGGTTCAAGATCAGAAATTAAAAGAGGAGATAACAAAATAGAATCCTTAATAATTTCTGATATTCTAGACAAAAATAAATAAACTAACTTGTAAAAAAAACTTGTGCATAAATCAGTTCGGGAAGTAGTAATTGTATTTTATAATTAGTTTTAATAAATATTATTATATCTGAAATATTTTTCCCCTTACTAGTAAATTACAAAAAAAGTGTTTCTTTGATATATATACTATATACCTTTCTTATATATACTACCATATGCCTATATGTTCGTAGAATAATTGCAAACTGTTATTGTGAATAAAAAATCAAATTATAAATAATGTACGACATAAATAAAAATATCAATTTTTGATTTTAATTTTACCGATAATTTTATTCTAAACCAGTAATCAGCCTGAATAACGAAGTGTTTCGTTTGTTACTACATACTAACCTCAACTCTTGCATTTCTATCACACTCGCTAAGCGCGTCCCTGGTGTACTGCAAGCTGCCCGACTTCTCTAATAAGGCCACGCAATACTTCTTCAGCTCCACGTCACGAGTGCGCTGTTTCAGGATATCTTCGTGTTCAGGTTATTATAAAATGTGCATTACATTATTATATATTATGATTATTATATAGTTTAGTACCTACCCACTTACTAACTTGTTGACTTATTTTACCAACAATGAAATGGAATCAGACGCGGCATAATAAGGCTTGCTACATGCTTTATAACAAAAGGATACTCAAAACTTGCGGTCCCTCTGGGGTGTTCATTGCGTGTATTATAGGCAAACTAAATTTGCCTTCTGTTATATCGTCGCAGAAATTGTCCAATATATTTACCTACGCAATTATATAATTTAGTAATAAAATGCCAAAATGTCTAGAAATCATTAAAATATAAAATATTTACTTGTACGTCATCTACTTCTGGCCATTCTTCTAGTACCTAGAAATAAATACAGCTATAATGGTCTGTAATATGTATATTATTTAAAAAAATGTGTTATTTTTAAAAAAATAAGTAAAACAAAAATTACCGCCTGTTTTTTTAAATTACAATAATCATTTCTCAGTTGAAAATAAAGCCCAAGTAGCATTACAAAATCGTCGTAATTTGTTTTGTTTTCACTAAAAAGTTGCAATAATTTTACTCCCAACATTATTATCCTGCCAGTTTCTAGAAAAAAAAAATATTAAAGGCCCAATTATATTAACTTATCTACCAAAAAATAACAATACAAAGTATTATGAACTATAACTTATTCCAGAGCGATTAAAACTAATTCCAATTTAAGAGCATGTCTAGATAGCCTAGGCACTAGACGTTATGGATACCCTAAACTAAATAGTAAAATACGGGTGCATTTTTCACGTGGAGGAAACCAATAAAATAATTCAAATAAATTTGCCCTTAACAATAAAAGTTATTATATGTATATATATTAGATGATTTGAATTCTGTCATAATTTTTTTTATGTACTTTATTTCACAACAAAAAAATACAAAAGGTGGAGAGTAACGCTAAAGCATTCTCTACCAGCCAAACTGATCGTGCAAGAAAAGTTGTGGGTAGGATTGAAAAAATATCCTTTCATTTGTATATATCCACGTATACAATGAAAATTACAGGAAACTTCTTTATTGTGACAATTGTAAGAAAGGTTAAAAACCATTCTTATTGGCAGAATGTTGTTAAAGTTGCAAATTATTTTATTGAATATAAATAAATTAAAATAAATCTTCATAATGGATTAAGATACATATACGGGGTTATTTGTAATTAGTTGACCACCTCTTACAGGCAGCCTCTCTGCATCAATCCCATCAACATTTGTTCTACGACTTTGTAAAAATCTTGATAAACAACACAATAAACACGAAACAAAATAAAATTGCTTCTTCTTTTACTTATTACTTTGTATTTTATAAGAAGTGCTTAAAGTCAACGCCCGGGTGCCATACCTACGCTCGGAGTCAATGTCAGTTCAGAGGCAATTAATAAATTTTGTATCAGAAAATTCAAATTTTAAAAACTATTAATTCTAAAAAGTCGTAGAACATTTTGTTAGGATTATATGTAGAGAGGCTGCCTTCAAGAGGTGGTCAACTAATTAAAAATAACCTTGTATATACCAAGTTCATGCACGCCTCGCGACGCAGCAGGCGTGAAAATATAGAATCGAAATAAAAACTTCGATGAAATCCTGAAAGTATTTGTTTTACATTACTAGAGCACTGAAACAATAATAAATAAAAAAAAAATCTATTTTTAATTTTTAAATATTAAATTATAATATCAGTCTGAAGCTATTGCGGTCCATAGTCAAGAGTATGCCATGTTATAATAATTGTAAATTAGTTTCATTTTAATACACTACGTAGTACTTATAAAATTAATTCAAAGGAAGATAGAATGGACTTTGGATTATCACAACGACGAGAACACTTCATTCTACTTATAAATTTTAAAAACATTGCTACTTACTTTGTTGAGCCATTTTTTTAAATTCTGTTTCAGTTGGACATACAAAGTTTTCGCGCCAGTAAATTTCGACACCTTGACCGAAAACTGCCTCTGCAAACTCTCCCACGAAAATGTTTGCAGCCTGTAAAATATTTGTGTGTTTTAGTTTAGCAGTTTTCATTCACTGAGTCCGCTTACCATATATTATAATTAAAAATACAAAATATATTAAAAATACCAGTCCATTGGGTACTAGTTCTAAAACTTTTTGAAGGGCCGTAAATAACACCTGCATGGCTGTATTTATAGTTAAGGCAAGTCCATAAACACAATGAGCTGCAGGCATTCCTCGTCTCACCATTGACCCGTCCTGGATATCGTCAAACCTAAAAATAAATATCGTTATCATCCATACGTTGTCGATTGCATCGTAATTTTATAGAGGCAGAATTCTAACCTCTGGAAAATTACCCATCATTCTCCCAATTGAGGCACTGTATCGGTACCTGGACTAATGAATTTACTATTCTACATACCTATACCTTCGTTGGTAGGATAGTCACCTTCGTTGGTAAGATGATAACGAATCATCTTACCAACCAAGGTGACCTTTATTAGGCTTTATTCTCAACCGTTTGGTTTTAAAGAGCATAGCATAATGTTATCATAATATATAATATCATCATAATTACGGAAAAACCTTATTTAAGAAATTAATGAAGATTAAATGAAAACTAACAGTAGAGTGGCATTTTCCACCATCGTCGCCACCTCCAAGATACTCTGTAGCTTTTCCTCGGGTACTTTGAACCAATGGTTGAAAGCTATGACTATTCTGTTATAAAACTGCTTGCCTTTGACTTGAACCAGGTGTGTATAAGGTGCTAGGAGCTCCTGTAATAAATAATTGAAATTATAAACAGAAGCCTTACATGAATAAAGCTTAAACAGATAAATATATACACTACAAAATAACTACGATGCCATTTTTTTTTTAATTAAAAAAATTTCTAATACACTATTGCCATTTTTTTTTTATTATTGTTGTTCCTAAAATCTTATATATATAATAAGGCAGTAAAAATCGAGTGTCTGTACAATAAATACTTTTCCAAAAATCGGATAGAAGAGCATTAAAGACGAGTAACAGAAACAAAAAAAAGATTTGGAATTTTAGTCTGTCTGTTTGTCTGTGTGGTACGTTATAACGTCGAATCTACTCAACGGATTGAACGCGGTTATATTATATAGAATCTGGAGCGTTGTCAAAATTCTGTTTCGTCAAAATCGGTTAAGGGAAAAAGTTATGGTCAATTGAAAATTTACTACAAGTACTGTTTCAAAACTTTTAAACAGAATTGAATGCGGCTTACATAACCGTTTTTAATTTCGATAAAGCTAGAATTTCTACTTAGTTTTATCTGAATTTTAATAAAATAACACATTGAATATTATTATTTTAAATATAGTTACATAAAATCTCAATAGATGGCGTTGACTTTTTTAAAATTCGCTAAGACTATAAGTCTACTTTAGGTCTGGATAATTGTAGTTTCCACAGATTACGCGAAAAGCAACCTACACGCGGGCGGAGTCGCGGGCAACGGCTAGTAAATAATAAAACTTAAATAATTCATAACGAATTATCATTTACGACCTATTCACTTCACATTTCTTATGTAATAAAATAGTCAAGAGATAAAACAGAGACATTTTAAAAATTAGGTTAAAGAAGAATATCACGCTTATTTTGGGGTAAATAAGAATACAACAAATCTTGATCGAACACTCTTTAAATTTTGGATAGCGGTGTGGGATCATATTTTATCTAATTATAATAATAAATACCTATAATAAAAAAGGAACGTGGTCTCATTTGAAGATGCAGTGTGTCGACACAATCTATGCCCAATTGACCAATTAAAAGCCACCCTCGAACATGAGACGGGTTAAAAAAGATCTGGACATATTAACTGCAGGAATATGTTTTGAAAATTCTGTACTTTACCACAAAAAGATATACATAGTTATAGATAGGTTTCTAACCTTGTAAGCGGTTCTAATTAAATAAGCTACATTAAAACTTAAACATATATCACTTCAACTATCTTAAGTATATCATTATTATACAATCCACTTAATTTTTATTTGAGCCTTTTAAAAACTATCGCTGATGTTTTAATTTTATGAAAAAATAAAAATCACTCACTTTTTCCAGGTTACGTTGTTCAGTCATCTTTCCGTTAGTCAAAAGAAATGTTCTATTTTCCTACGAGAATCAAATTTTATAGCAGAAACTTAAGGTTAATGGCAGAAACAATCATAATTACGTTTCTCATTATAAATCTTTCAATGGTATATTGTTATTAGATGTGTTACAAGATAATATTAATGAGCTATAAAAAAACTCAAACTGACTCAATTGGTTTAATGCGGGCAGTGATAAAATAACTTGATTGAAAATGCATCTTTCAATAACAAAAATGATAACGATGTAATCTGTATGTCTATTTATGTTATATATTATTTTTACTTTCAGATAGTAAAGATATATAAGTTACTAGCTGCTGCCCGCGACTCTGTCTACGTCCAAAACAATATTTATATGTCTTATATACCTACTTGTGTACCATGACTTCTTTTTAAGTTTTTTTAAGTTAAATTTTGATTTATATGTGATTTTGATGATATGATTTAAATTTGGTAATGCTGACTATGAATAGTGACAAATGTCTGAAATAAAATTATATGACGGAGTGTAGGTGAACTTGCATATGGTGTTCATAGACCTAGAAAAGGCATACGATCGTATACCCCGAGAGGTTTTGTGGTGGACCTTGAAAGAGAAAAGAGTGCCAGGTAAGTATGTGGAGCTGATTCGTGCTATGTACATTTCATCATGTACACACGTTCGGTCGTCCGCTGGCAATACCGATGAATTCGGTATGGCTGTAGGCTTGCACCAAGGGTCAACTCTAAGCCCCTACCTTTTCCTGTTGATTATGGACGCCTTGACGTCAGACATCCAGGAAGAGGCACCCTGGTGCATGCTATTCGCCGACGACATCGTTCTCGTTGGTGAAGATGGACTCGAGGTACAGAGTAGACTAGCGTTATGGCAACAGAAACTGGAGAATTTTGGCCTAAGGATCAGCAGAACAAAAACAGAGTATTTGTTCTGTGACTTTGGCGGATTATCCGGTCCTGTTGCTATCATGCTAGATGGCGTAGCACTGCCTACTTGCTCGGATTTTAAGTACCTCGGTTCACTCTTGTAGGGGAATGGAGATATAGACCGCGCTGTGGAACACAGGATCAACTCAGGATGGATGAAATGGCGACAGGTCACAGGTGTAACTTGTGATCCCCGAATGCCCATCAAATTGAAGGGGAAAATATATAAAACAATTATCAGACCTGTCGTCATGTATGGATCGGAATGCTGGCCTGTTAAGAAAAAGGATGAAAGGAGATTGCATGCAAATGAAATGCGGATGTTGCGATGGATGTGTGGAGTTAAGAGAATGGACAAGATACGAAATGAGTATATAAGAGGAAGCATGAAAGTAGCACCAGTGACCGATAAGATGAGAGGAAGACGATTAGCATGGTATGGAGATGTAATGCGGAGGGACGAAAGACAGGTTGTGAAAAGAGTATTAGATCTGCGTGTGGAAGGATACAAAGGTAGAGGACGGCCCAAAAAGAGATGGATTGTGTGATGAATGACATGTGTTTGAAAGGCGTGGGTGAGGAGTTGACGGCTGATAGAGATAAATGGAAGAAAAATACATACTGCGCCGACCCCAAATAATGGGACCAGGGTAGGAGGATGTATGTGATGTAGGTGAAGAAAACATTATGGCTAGGTAAATTATTGAAATGTCTTAGGGAAAATGTTGAACATTTTTCCTAGTTTCTACAGACCAAACATTTTAGTTGATGGCTAAAGTATTCAACGTTCTTTATTTATTTTTTATTTATTTTTTTGTAAGATTCATTGAACCAAACGATTATAATCAGGAGCTGCACTGGCAATTACATAATAGCATACATCATCATCTACTACTTATGTTATATCACAGACAATACCACGTGCAAAAGTAAAGTTTTTTTATAGCCTATATATTATTCTGATACATAAACTACAACGTTGCCAAGTTTCATCAAAATCGATTCAATAGTTTTGGCGTGATTGAGTAGCAAACATCCATCCATTCAGACAACCAAACTTTCGCACATATAATACTAGCTGTTGCCGGCAAATCCGTCCACGTGTTTATTCACAAACAATGTTTCTATCTTTCTATTTTGTTTTTAACTTCCCGCTGAACGCTAAAAAAAAAAAAAATTTTTTTTAAATAAAAAGTATCCTATGTTACTTCTAATACCTCCAAAAGTATATGTGTAACAAACAAACTTACATTCGCATTTATAATATTAGCGGGATTAGTATAGACACCAAGACAAAAAGGTTTTTATGGGAAGTTTGTAGTTAAAATTTATGGAATATATTATAATATTAGTAGATATACCAAGACATATAATGGTTGTTATGGGAAGTTTGTAGTTGAATTTTATGGAATATATAGGATAAATCCTAACATTTTATTTTTATGAAAGTTTTGCTGTTTTTTATACCGAGTCATGGCTGAGGCGTAACTGAGAGACTCGTCTGAAGTGACCTGGAATAAAATCTACCAGTTATTCACGTTACGATAAGCGAAGCCTTCACGGTTTTAACCATGAAACTGCGACGACATATAATGGTATATAGAGAATTAAAAAAAGGTAACTTTAAATGATAATTAGCAGCAATAAAGTTTAAAAACTTTTTTTTTACATGATTCCAAATTATTAACCGAAAATTTAAAAGTCAGAAATCGCCCCAATCAACATTTTATTATCACTATAAACTTTAGAATCATCATTATCATAATCAAAATAAATAAAAATTAATTAATAATGAAATCATGATTAATATAGTACATAAATAAAAATATAATACATACCTGTATACGGGCCACTTTCTACTCCCATAACAGCAATGCATTTATAGCACCATAATTGCATGGCATTGAATCCAATACCCTGATGGTGGATGACAGATTTTCTATGAGCAGTAAATATTACTTTTGCGGGTGATTTTTAATACGCTTTTATTAGCTTGGGTTGTATGTATGTATGTATGTATGTATGAATGTAACGGAATCTTCGAGCTTAATTTTCACCAGGTTCCAGCGATCCGATTAAATTGAAACTTTGCACACGTATCAAGGACCGATGACAATGCAATAATTTGATAAAAGTTTCCCAAAAAAAAAAAAAAATAAATAAATTAAAAAAAAAAAAAATAAACAATAGTTTAAAAAACTGAATAATTCAATTCTGAGTAAAAAGCGTGGGGTGCTCGATATTTAAGGTATTACAATCATTCTATTAGCAACTATCTATGAGAGGATAGTTATGAATCACAGTAAAATGCACCCCACGATTTTTACTCAGAATTGAATTATTCTGTTAATAACTTAAATTTTATTATAATTTTATATTAAGACAATTCACTATGATTAATTGTTCGATCTTCTACTACTGTAATTTTATACTCTGTGTCATTAAAAATTATTTTCTAGTTTTTAGTTCAGTTCAGTTCAGTTCATATATAATAGGTATTCGTATACTCAGTTATGACTTATATGGCGTATATTCAGTTATGGCGTATATAGTATATGGCGTTGTGATATAACATTAGCATTGGATGTGAAAATGTAGTGCTTGAATAAATTTATCTTGTAAAATTACAAACAACCGAATTAAGTATTAAATTTGTTTTGGAGATTTCTAAATCTAATCTAAATCTTAAATAGAAGTCTATCTAAGATTTTCTGAATTTTTAACTTATTAACCGTTTACTTTACATTATAGAGAAACTATTTACAATGAAATTATTATATAAGTACCCTCAATAAGATTTTGTTTTTATAAGCTAAAAATTTTGTCATAACAGATTGGATAAGTACTTCGATTTAAACGTTTTAAAAGGTTGAACTTAATTGCAAAAAGTTACTTACCGTTTATAGTAAGTAATTGGTGCATAAAAACAACAACTCAAAGAAAGAAAACATTTTATTTGGCCACCGGCAAGATGAATGGGCAATATAACCTAGAAAAAGTAAGTGATTTTCATATTCTTTTCTTTACATATAATTCAATATTAGTGACGTACTATTAATACTTGCAATGATAATAGTGTTACAAGGTACTTAAATCATGGAAAAGATATTTGATTAGGCTAAATTCAATCATAAGAATTCAAAACAGTCGTTTTATTTCTAATAAAATGGAATGGAGTGTCTTCCTACAGGTTTGTTAAACTTTGAGAGATAACCAAAACTCCAAAACTGTGTTTTTTTTAAATTAGACGGTAGATAATCTTAGGACTTCGCTAAGAAAATAGAAGTTTTTACCACAACGTCAATTAAAATATGTTGGAAATTATCTTACTACATGTTCAGACCATAGATATCGCCTCCGACTCGATAACGATTCTATACAATTGTCGACATAGAATGATAAATTCATCAAACCGAGCGACAGGGGCTCGATTGTCAGACCGACGGGATGATTATGCACATATCGCACGTTTCATGTAGTAAAATTTAATAAAGTCAATATTGTTTGTCACAGGAGCTCCTAGAACCTTATACCCATCTGCTTCAAGTCAGAGGCAAGCAGTTTCGTAATAGAATAATCCTAGCCTTCAACCACTGGTTCAAGGTTCCCGAGGACCAACTTCAGAGCTGTTTGGAAATCGTAACCATGGCGCATAATGCCAGCTTACTGTAAGTTTTTTAAGATTCACAATAACTAAAAATATATGTTTCATATTGTAGAGAAATTGGGTTTTGTCCAATCTATCCCCAACCAAAAATATCTACCTCTTCTTTTAAGGTTTGACGATATCCAGGACGGGTCAGTGGTGAGACGAGGAATGCCTGCAGCTCATTGCATTTATGGACTTCCCTTAACTATAAACGCAGCCGGGCAAGTTTTTACGATGGCGCTGAAAAAGTGTTTAAAACTAATGCCCAATGGATTGGTATTATTTTTATATTCTACATAAACAGTTATGTTTGATAAGGGTACGATTATTCTTATTGAGTTAAATTTAATTCATAATTTAAATTATGTTACACAGGCTGTAAATATTTACGCGGAACAAATATTTGATGCCCTTTACGGCCAGGGTATAGACATTTACTGGAGAGAAAATTTTATATTTCCAACTGAAACCGAATATAGACAAATGGTCCAACAAAGTAAGTAACATTGCTATAAATTTATTGGTATGTACATTTAAAATCCATCAAAAATATTAATTAGATCTAGTACAAACAAACAAAACTATTTAGATGATGTAAATCTTATATACCTGCGCCAGGTCGGTAAAGAAAATATCTTAGAGCATCTTATAATAAATTATCTTTTAGATGTCGATGAGTTCATAAAGGGGCATCTTTTCGAGGTCCGAAAATTTTTCCATACTCTTATAAATGTATCAGAAGAATGTGGTTAAGCCGCAACTTACGAAATTCGTTTTGCCGTACATACAAACATAGTTACATAAATTAGTTTTAGCCGACATGTATTTAAAGAGCTTAGTTATTGTTTTAAATATTTTTCTATAATTTCAATAAATTTGATTCTACATTTTCTAGAAACCGGTGGAATGATAATGCTTGGAGTCAAATTAATACAATTATTTAGCCAAAATCAGAAAGATTATACGGACTTTGTAATGCTACTTGGACTGTATTTCCAACTGAGAGATGATTATTGCAATTTAAAGCAACAAGAGGTAAGAGTCATTGGATTTATGATAGTTTTTTGCGAATATAATTTGTTTTTTGTATCGTCATGTATATCTACTATCAACTCTAATTCAAACAGACACTATTTAACACAATCTTGTTTTAGGCGCTAGAGGAATGGCCGGGGGCAGACGACTTATGTGTAAATAATTTCTAATTTATTAATTTCTTAACATTAGTTATTTTTACTACAAATATATATTTTTTTTTCTAAGGCAAATAACAATAACAATTTCTGCGAAGACATAACAGAAGGCAAATTTAGTTTGCCTATAATACACGCAATGAACACCCCAGAGGGACCGCAAATTTTGAGTATCCTTTTGTTATAAAGCATGTAGCAAGCCTTATGATGCGTCTGATTCCATTTCATTGTTGGTAAAATAAGTCAATAAGTTAGTAAGTGGGTAGGTACTTAATTACCTATATAATAATCACAAAATATCGTAATAATGTAATGCATATTTTTATAATAACCTGAACACGAAGATATCCTGCGACAGCGCACTCGTGACGTGGAGCTGAAGAAGTATTGCGTGACCTTATTAGAAAAGTCGGGCAGCTTGGAGTACACCAGGGATGCGCTTAGCGAGTGTGATAGAAATGCAAGAGTTGAGGTAATAGAATATAAAAATATATAGATTTGATAGAGGATAGCAAAGTGATTTGACTGCAGTTCATATACAGTCTAAGTCGACCGAGGCATCATTATTCACCTTGCACATAACACCTAACGCTCCGTTTGACAAAACTCACCACCATAGCCCTGTTGTACCGATGCCCATTGAAGACACATACATACATATTGATAGTATGATTGTTTACTCATGCGCTCCTATTTTTTTACTTTGGGAACTCTTTCAAGTACACCATTTGTTGGGGGCAAACCGGGGTCAGTTAAGTAAGACTCATGGACATAAAATTGGTTAATATTGTTATTAGCATGAAGCGGGTATTGGCAATCATACACATACATACCTAAAATTCAACTGGTAACGCTACACGCTACTAGCAAACACTATATCTTATCTAATACCGTCTTTTTGAGAACGCAACACTATTCTACATCACATATTATATCAGTTTAAAGAAGAAATTTATAAAATGCTTTTGTTACAGCTTGTCCGTTTAGGAGGTAACCCTGTAATGGAAGCCGTGTTAGATGGCCTGTTAAGTTGGAAGGATGGCAAATAGTATTTTAATAAGTATTACTATTTTATTCATTTTAATAAAATTGTAATTAGAGATTATATTATATTTTATGAAATCTGATTAAAATTAAGCATGTATGGATTACATTTGATGAAACTGTTTCTCAAAATATTGTTTTTATTTCTCTCTTTAAGTTTTTATGTAGGTTTACTTATTTCAAAATTCATTGTAATTGTTACATACATCTAGAGTTATTAAAGTAATTAAAATATACCTTGATATAACCAATACAGGTCATTGTAAAATACTTTTAATATTAATATTTTTTAAATACTCTTAATATTAATATTTTTTTTGTTACTGATCATTTTCTTAAGCATTTTTTTTTTTTTTTTTTTTTTATATATTATATATGGCAATGCTTGACTACATTCCACCTGATGGTAAGTGGAATGTAGTCTTAGGTGGTAAGGCGCATTACCTTAGCAACCTATTCACTCTTCGCTTGAAGACACCCACATTGTATTCGGTCGGAAATACCGACGCAGGCAAGCTGTTCCAATCCTTTGCTGTACGCAGTAAAAACGAGGAAGCAAAGCGCTTCGTTCGGACAGGTGGAATGTCCACAACAAAAGGATGGATACCTGCCGTGCGTCGGGACGTCCGGTGATGGAAGGGGGACGGGGGAATTAAATTGTGTAATTCCTGCGCACACTCACCAAAATGTATCCTATAGAATACTGAGAGGCTAGCAATTCTACGCCTGTGCTCAAGGCTTTGGAGGTCGGCTCCGACCAATTCGGGATCGCCTATAAGCCTCTTTGCTCGCCTCTCAATTGAGTCCAGAACCGCAAGATGAGACTTTGCGGCACCAGCAAATATGTGACCACAGTACTCTACACACGACCGGATCTGTGCTTTGTATAAAACAAGAAGCTGTCCCGGTGTAAAGTACTGCCGAACCTTCGCCAGAACGGCAAGCTTTGCTGCTGCTGATCTTGCCCTGGACTCAATGAACCGACCAAAGTTGAGGTTCGAGGAAATCTCTAAGCCTAACAACTGAAGCCGGTCACTGTATTCCAAGGATACATTCTGGAAAGTAGGAGCCAAGGTGAAAGGGCTCCTTTTGGCGGTGAATAGACACGTCTGCGTTTTGGTGGCGTTGAACTTGACAAGATTGGCATTGCTCCATGCGGAGACTGCCTGAAGTTTGTCATTCAAACGTTGCACCATGGCTTCTCTTTCAGACTGTACTTGATCTCGACTAGCCCGAGTACTCGGCAGATATCTTTCTACAACTGTGCTGTCGTCTGCATACCCATAGATACCGGGCTTCAACAGATCATTAATGTGCAGCAGAAACAGAGTTGCAGAAAGAACGGACCCCTGAGGCACTCCGGCATTTATTGTCAAGGGTTCCGAGGAACACCCGTCGACAACTACTCGGAGAGATCTGTGGCTCAGAAAGTCCGTTACCCAGCCGATCAGACCAGGACAAGCTTGCTTATAAGGCTCGCATGCCAGACCCTGTCAAATGCCCTCGAGACGTCCAGAGAGACGGCGACCGCTTCTCCGTTCTTCTCAATGGCCTCGCCTAAAATGTGAGTAGCATACACTAGGAGGTCCCCAGTAGACCTATTACGGCGAAACCCGTACTGTCGGTCACTGAGGAGATCGTTACCTTCTAGGTATGCTAGTAGGCGCGAGTTCAATACACGCTCCATAATCTTGCAGAGTATGGAGGTGATTGAAATCGGTCTGTAATTGACAGGGTCGGCACGGCTGTGTCGCATCTCATCCCAATCTGCTGACTTGTATTTCCATACTCGCCTAACACCATGAGGTTCGAAAGCTGGTGGGGAATATGTAAACACAGATTTCACCAGACAGTGATCGGAGGTTCCCAAGGGGGAGGTGACTTCTACACGATACCTGTCCGGATCAGTTGTCAGCAGAAGGTCCAGGCAATTGGCTGTATGGCCTACCACATCTGGTACCCTTGTCGCTTGCTTCACCAGCTGAAAGAGGTCCAAGGACAACGCAAATTTCCGCGCTTCTCTTCCAGCATGGTCGGTCTTCTGGTACGGGAACAGCCAGTCCTGATGACAGGCATTAAAGTCCCCCAGAAAGACGAGCTGCGCCGAAGGGTACTGATACAGAGCCATATCCGCAGCCTCACTGAGATACTCAAATAAACGAGTTGTCTCCTGGTCACCGTTGTGCGAACGGTAGACACAGGAATACAGGATTTTTTCGTTTCCTGTGTCCACTAAAACCCATAGGGAAGAAAAAGTGGGGTCTTCAAGGTGACGGAGACGCTGAATACAGAGGTCGTTCCGCGCGTACATACTGACTCCGGCCCGTGAGCGAAAGTTGTGCTCGAACGAGTAACCGGGATAATCCAAGTATGTAGCGCTCAAAGGACATTGTATCTGCGTCTCCGTCAAAAAGAGCAAGTGCGGCTGCTCTGTCTCCAGGTGGTGGTGGACAGCTAAAAGATTTGAGTGCAAACCCCTGATATTAGTGAGGTGTACTTTATATGAGGAGGAGTGCAACCGCTGTGTAACCTTGTTCCTTTTTTTTAACTTTTTCATAAGAAAATAAATATAAAAGTGAATAGGGATGGGAAATGGCAGTTGAACGAGACGGTACGTTTCGAACCCGACGTCGAAATTGGTGATGTCTTGCCACTGGGAGGCTAGCCTGGAGACTGCGGGGACGCCCGAACCCCCCCAGGGATCGCCATCGGGCCTCCTCGTCTGGTCGCCAACCAGCACGATGGAGCCACCCTGGGATTTTTCACAGCTGGCGGGGCAGCCTTTCGTGGGTGGCTAACCCACTAATTGGGCCCCCAACTATCTGCGGGCGGCCAGCGGATAGCCGTCGCTTCGGATCCCGCTACCCTCCGCGACTAGACACCCGACAAAATAAACACCAACTCGACGTCAACCGGTTCGCCAACGTACCGCAGCTGTTCAGACCCATTTCCCATAAACGGCTTCATCGAGCAACGTGCCGGAACACGACTAGGTCACTTTGCGGCACGACTTTGCCCGATGGGTGGTAACTTTGCCGGCGACCCGATGTTATGGTCTACCACCAAGGAAAAGCATGATGAATTAATATTTAATTTCAATAACCACCAGGTTGGTAGTTCGTTCAACAGAGTTAATTCCGTACAGGGTGGCTCTTTAATTATTTTAAATAAACAGATAAAATTCAAAGAACGCAAGGACATAGTGAGCCACTCTGTTGAGCGGACAACTGAACTTGCTTCAGTTGAATTAGAAGAGTTCATAATTGTAAATGTTTATAGGCCACCGTCATCTAACTTTGAACATTTTGAAAAGATTATGGATGAGGTATTGTATAAACTATCACATTTTAGTAAAAAGGTAATCATTCGTGGAGACTTCATTATTAATATTCTTGAAAAAAATTCAATAAGTATAAAGTTTTGAAATTTGTTCAAATTTATAATCTTTTACAAATATTTATGGAGCCTACTAGAGTCACAACCACTAGTACCACTTGTATTGATAACATTTTTACAAGTGTTATTCCAAATTTTAAATGTTTATTCTATACATTAGATTCTGACCACTATGGCCAATTTATTAAATTCAGTTGTAGCGAGAGAGAAAAATGAAAACAGAAAATAAGTTTTATACCAGTGACTGTAGAACGTATCAAACAAATTAAAAATGGCTTACTACGCTATTTGCCCTTCATGAAAAATTCAAATCCCAGTATTATGTATATTTTTCAGTACTTTCATTAAATTATTTAACTTTGTATTTACTCCAAAAACAGTGGTTGTTAATAATAAATTAGTGTTTAGTGATTGGGCATCTGCTGAGTTACACAAAAATAGAGAAATATTATATAATATGTATGCGGAATTGATGTTTAATACTAGTAATGAGTTTAGGGATGAGGTAAAATTATTTTCCAAATCTTTAAAAAAAAAATGTAAAATAGCAAAAAATCAACATATTAAAAATAAAATAGGAAATACCAATAATAAAATAAAAACAATTTGCAAAATAATTAATGAGGAAACTGGAAGAGCTAAATCGCAGAGGATCGACTTTAAATATAGATAATAAATATGTTACGTCTGACCTCGAGGTTGCTACTGCTTTTGAAACCTTTTTTACTAATATTCCAGTGACTACAACGCTATCTTTAAATTCTTCTACCGCCGCAGCGGTAGATAAATGTGTTAGCAGTTTTAATTTCGAAAAAGTGAATGCTCAAAAAGTAATCAAAGTATTTAGATCAATTAGCGTTAGAAAGACTAGTGATCTTTGGGGATTTTCTGTTGACATACTTAAGCCCATAATTGACATTTTAGCGCCAGACTTAGCAATAATATTTAATAATTGTTTAGAATATGGTATATTTCCTGATCTAATGAAACAAAGTAAAATAACTCCATTATTCAAATCTGGCTGTTCATTAGATCCTAGTAACTATAGCCCTATTTCAGTCTTACCCACATTTAGTAAGATTTTTGAGAAAATAATTCTTAATTGTTGCATATATCAGTAAAAACAATCTCTTACATAAAAACCAGTTTGGTTTTACTGCCGGTCGCTCTATAACAGATGCTGGTATTGAGCTATTACTTAACATATTTGAAGCCTGGGAAGGATCACAGGATGCACTTGGCATTTTCTGTGATCTGTCTAAGGCGTTCGACTGCGTTTAACATGAAATCTTTATAAAAAAGTTAAAACATTATGGAGTTAAAAATAAGTCCCTAGATTTGATTAGTTCATATCTTAATGATAGAATTCAAAAAGTTTATGTAAATGGAAAACGTTCCCCTGGTTCTTTGGTATAAATAGGTGTGCCACAGAGCTCTATTTTAGGGCCTTTCTTGTTCCTCATTTACATAAATGACTTACCTCATCTAGTGAGGGAAAAACATGGGATAGTGTTGTTTGCTGATGATACTTCTCTTACTTTTAAAGTTAATAGACGGCAATCTGTTATTGACGATGTAAACAATGCTCTCTCAGATGTTGTACAATAGTTTAACGCCAATAATTTGTTACTCTAAAAAACACACTAAACTACACACTACACTACTACACTACACTACATTACACTAAACTACACTAAAAAAAAGACGAAATGTGTCAAATTTAGTTTACCAAATGTTAAAAATGTTAGAACCAATGTACAATTAAATAATGAGGAATTGGACTTGGTCAAATCTACTACTTTCTTGGCCATTACTTTAGATGAAAATTTGCAATGGGGTCCTCATATATTTGACTTAGTTCTGCTGCATACGCGATTAAAAAAATACGTCGATTAACAAATATGGAAATTGCTCGATTAGTTTACTTTAGTTACTTTCATAGCTTAATGTCTCTTATGGGGCAATGCGGCTGACATTGATACCATATTTACATTGCTGAAGAGGGCTGTTCGAGCAATATATAATATGAGACCAAGAGACTCTTTAAGAAACAAATTTAAAGAATTTAAAATTGTGACTGTTTATAATCAATATATTTATAAAAAAAAAATTTACGTTCATAAAAATATTTCAAAGTTCAAGAAAAATTGTGATTTACATAAAATTAATACAAGACAAAAAAATAAACTCGCTATGCCCGGCACTAGGCTCCATAAAATAGGTAAATCTTTTAAGGGTAATTGTATACGTTTTTATAACAAGCTCCCAAATGAAGCCTTAAGCCTGTCATTAAATAAATTTAAATTATATGTTAAAATAATTTAATAAAAAAATCCTACTATAGTGTAAAGGATTACATCAACGACGGTATGGCCTGGGAATGAATTGTATTGTATTGCGAATAGCTAGTAATCTCCGCAATTTGTTTTTTGTTGTAAATTAAAAGTGAAGACACTACTTGCGGTAGCATCGGGAGTCGGGTTGCCTTCCTCCCTCAAATATGGCGAAAGGGGTGATGGCTGGCTCTTGTGTTATGCTCGTGAACGGGTGCTGCTTGCGGTGACTGGTTGTGTGCCACACAACCAGTATATATATATATATATATATATATATATATATATTTACTGTTATTATTATTTCATTTTCGTTGTCTGAAATCATTGGGCTTCATTTCCGATTGATTGCCACGGTTCTAGTTGTTCCAAAATTACATTTAAGATTGATGTTTGTGAAACAGTGATCACAATAACCAAAAATATATCCGGCTGATTTTGTTGTGTGGTTCTTCTCAGACCAGGACGCGTTTGGAACCCTCATAGCTTTAACATTAAGATGGAAAGTACTTTTACAGAAGGGCTTATTACGATAAATCTAGTATCGAAATAGGCCCTCCTGACATTTCCATGTTGACGTACACAAGTGATCACTAGATCACAAGTGATTATGATTCTAAGTGGAAAAGATATAAATAAATAAATATTTCTCAGGAATT
Organism: Napeogenes sylphis; assembly: GCA_959347405.1. Classification (NCBI taxonomy): domain Eukaryota; kingdom Metazoa; phylum Arthropoda; class Insecta; order Lepidoptera; family Nymphalidae; genus Napeogenes; species Napeogenes sylphis. The sequence continues at coordinate 17,532,114 of OY365788.1, read as the reverse complement.
TTTAGTATAGAAAATGTTTTTGAAATGCTGATTTTGCATTATGAATCTTTAATTAATTACAATAATTGTAACACAAGAAGTTATTGATATCATAAAGAATGTCAGTTTTAATCTTTTCATAAAAAAAGCTGACCAGGAGATTTGTACCAACTAAGCTTAGATTAGTTTTTAATGGTTTAATAAATAGTATACGCAAAATCTTGTTAATAAGGTAGTCGTTTGCATGTATTGCTAATATAAGAATCGAGAAAAAAGGTTTTATAAAGTAGCCCTCTTTATTAAGTATCTATCTGTTACGATTCAAAACAGACAGAACTATGACAGACGGATGTGCAAATATACACAAAAATCACTTGTTGTTTGTAAACAAAGCCGGTAGACTTGAACATAAAATTCGTAACTTTTCTCTGCTTTATGAATTAAAATTAAAAAAATATAGAACTAATAATATCTTTAAATATTAATAACTTGTACCATGCTTTGAGACGAAATAAGCAACAAATCGGCAAGCAATAATTAGATGTTTTTATTTGATATATTTCATAATAACATATGATATTACGTGGCGGACTTCCAGCTCAGTAGATCATCCAGCAATTCTTCCAATAAAGGATTACCGCCCAAAGAAACAAGCTGTAAGAAAAGTTATATAATTAGAATTATCTTAATCTATAGCTGTGTTTTAAGGAAACTACAAGCTATATGTAATGTGTAGACTTATAAGCCCTATTAGGACTATTTAAATTCGGAATACATTTAGAACGAAGGATTATTCGAAATATAAACTGATTGCGATCGTAAACCATGTACTTACGACCACTGGGTAACCGTCCCGTCGATCTACCAATGAGTTACAGTATTGCTACACGCTTGCAGAAATTTATCATTCTATATTAAAAAAAAATTACAGAACCGATAGTGAGATCTTTTAGACTTCTAAATTCTTAACAACATTGTAAAAGGACATATTATGCGGTCACCATAATTGCACATAAGGATTCTTTATACACTGTAATACTGAGTTTAATAGGTTATATAACTAGTTTAATTAAATATAGTACATTTTATATTTAGACATTGTACCTCAGCCCTCAGGTCTCTGTCCATCTTACTGAGCATATCCCTCGTATATTGCATACCGCCTGACTTTTCTAACAAGCCCAAGCAGTACTTCTTCAGCTCCAAATCTCGAGTGCGCTTCCGCATTATACCTTTGTACGCTCAGGAAATCAATTATGTCATTAATTTTAATAATATAATAAAGATTATTAGTTGTTAACCACTTTCTAATAATCATAATATGAGGAACCAATGATGACGACGTTTCAGATACCCAATTAATTCAATTACGTTCTTAACTGGTAACATTCTACTTTTCTACATATAAAAGGATACTCAGTACTTGTGCTCCCTCTGGAGTCCTCATTGCATATATCGCTGGCAAAGTAAATTTCCCTTCTGTTATATCTTCGCAGATATACCCATCCTTACTGGCCTAAAAGAAATTTAACCTATCATAAAAAATCTTATATTTAAAAAGGAATACAAAAAATGAATTGCTTATAATATACAAAACTTCATACAATAATGTCCTCTTCTCCTGGCATTTCCTCTAAAGCCTGAAACAATTAAATTTATTCAAAACGCTTCTTATATGGGACAGATCTACAACATCTTTAAGAGTTATGGTAAAAAAATGGAATGGTACTTATGGTAATTATGGAAATACCTCTTCATGACCCAGATTGCAATAGTCATCTCTAAGTTGGAGATAGAGACCAATACGCTCTACCAAGTTGTCATATTTTTTTTTATTTGGACTGAACAGCTGCATCAATTTTACTCCCAATAGTATCATTCTACTAGTTTCTAAAAAAATAACAGAAATGTTCATAGTATAATGTGTGTATTTAAAGTTGTGAGTTCTAGCAAGACACTATATGACATGCAGCGAATAGATCGCCGGAAAAGCTCCCAGAGAACCGGTTTAGATGGAGTGGACAAGTGGAGAATACCTCCTAAATAAATCGGGAAGGTCACGATGGATCTGAATATTCTTGGGTCCCGAAAGAAGAAACCGAAGATCAGATCGATATATATAAAAGAAAGTGAAGACATGACAACTTGCAAAGTTTCCGTGAACGACCTGTCTTGACATGAAGGAAAACTGGAAGGAAACTAAAAGGAAATGACGTAAAAACACAAAGAAATAATAACAGTCCACATTCAAATAGGAGTAATAATCCGTTAAATAAATTCAACCATTAGACTATAGCTAGAGTTCATTTACAAAGAGATTTGAATATGAAATTTTTTGAAAACATTTCGAACATTACTTATAATAAATATAAAAGAATGGTGTTTTCATTCATCACTTACTTAACGTCAATATTTTTAAATATTCATCCTCAGTGGGACAGACAGAGTTGTCCCGCCAGTAAATTTCGAATCCCTGACCAGTAACAGCGTCGTAAATATGATCTATGAGTAATTGAACACCCTGCAAAAGGAAATAAACATAAAAAGAACTTTATTAAACGTAAAAAATAACAAGAAGAATATTTAAAACAAATGATATGTATTAATTCTATTAAATTAATAAAAATAATTAACATTCATATTTTTTACAAGTACATATAAATCCACAAGTTGACCACAAAAAAGATTTTAATTCTAGGATATTTTACATCTAATAAACGAACAAGCAAATTTCTTTCAAGTAATCAAAAAAAAATAAATCCATCAAATCATCTTCTCAAATAAGCAATAGAAATAACAATAAGATATTTTTAACATCGCTACCCCGGTTCCCTCATGATTGAACTCGGATTTGGGAAACGTATTAAAAATAGTTTGGTTTTAAAAAAAAATATATAAGTAGATAGATCATTTGATATTTAAAACAATAAAAATTACTTCTCTACTAGGCACCAGTTCTGAAGCCTTTTGCGCCGCCTTCATCATTATTTGAACTGTAGCATTTAAAGTTAACGCCACTCCGTACACGCAATGAGCTGACGGTAGTCCTCGTCGGGTCAACGAGTCGTCTTGAACGTCGTCGAGTCTTAAAAAGTTGAAGTTTAAATAAAAAAACTCCCAAATAAAAAAAAATATCCAATTGGAATATTTATATTTTCAATATGAAAGACATGGCAATAAAAACACTTATCCAGATGAGAAGTCTCGGACCGTGTATTGATTACCTTTCAAATTTCGTAATTCATTTTAATACATATTACATAAAATATATGTAAATTTTAAAATCAACCATAAAAAAAATTATCCTAAAAAATAACATGTTACTACTAACAATAAACCTGCATTGTGCAGCATCTTCATAATATCAAGGGCTTCTTGAACTTGATCGTCAGGAACCTTCAACCAGTAGTTGAAAGAACGCAAAATTTTTTCTCGAAGCTGCTTGCCTCGTACTTGGAGCAGGTGATTGTAGGGCGCTATAATCTCCTGTGGAATATTTTATTTTGTACCATATATACAAGTTTAGACGTTATGTATATGAATCTATGTACATTTGAATGGAAAAATTTCAGAAAGATATGTTTGTTTACCTTATAATTCCAAGTTCTTATAATCATACAAAGGAATCTTTTTTTTTATCACTCACCTCTTCCAACGCTATCGTCGCATTTACTATTCCATTTGCCATTTTGGAGACGAACTTAATATAACTGGTACGGATATTTGAAAAACTCAATATGCTATCACTTCTTGTGATTGCCTATTTATATACAAATGATACATCAAATGTATACGCATAAAATAAAAGTAAAGGTCATAAGTACAGCAATTTGTACTTACGTAAAGTAATTTCTTAGGATAATAGTTTGTTGCTTACATAATAAATAATTTGTAAATATTTTGAATGCTTATACTGCTCCTTATATGTGTTAAATATGCAATACAATTTGGTATTTCCAAAATGTTATAAAAAAGGATCACACAATTTTTTTTCATAAATAACATAGTTATGTTATAACATAAATAAGTAGTACTACATTTAATAACTTACTACAAATAAGACAATTAGTAATATAATTACAGGCACATTAAATAGCATACATCATGGATAGTTAAGATAATAAAAAACAATTATAGATACAAAAACAAATAGTTTAAAATAAAATATGAATGAAATATTAAAAAAAAGGTGGCTTAAGCCACACACAACATACAACTTAGATGTTAATTTGCTCAATCTCATGGTTCACTCTCCTTATAATAATCATAACGATACCTATTATTGGTATGCACCAAAATATAATGCTCATGAATAAACATAAGATAAAACTCTAATCAAAACAAAGACGTACCTACGCATAAGTAAAGAAACCATCATATACTAATAATACTACTATTAGTCTATGGTCATACTTATTAGTTAATATCTGACGGATTTCTAGTGTCTTCTAAGTAAGAGTGGAGTGACTTTGAAATTGTTGTGCTATTGCTATTCTAAAAAGAATAATTGCTTTCTTGTTATATAATAATAATATCAAAGGCAAAATGACACCCATTGATCTAACTTAAGTAAGCAAATAATTTGCTTGTGTAATTATTTAAATTTTTGCTATATTTAATTTACCTAATATGTAGGGACATCTTATTAATCTTAACACCTATATTAGTAAACAAAATTTCCTAAGAAATCAGCTTAAAAAATAATTATAAACATAACATAAAATCTAAGGACAATTTCAGTTTTTTTGGTTACCTGTACATACCTATATCAAAACATCTACGCTGTACTTAAATAAAAGTACTTATAAATATAATAAAAATTGTTACTCGCAAGTTTTTTAAACATTTTATAAATCTGGCAACGGCATCAGTTTTGTAACGGAATTGTCAAAGCCTTCAGCTACAAGTTACTGGTAATCAAAGATCAACTACAGAGTATCTAGGTGGTCGACGACAAATGTGCTTTATGATTAATGACAGTTTTGTGTACATTTTCCATAACTAATCTTTATTAATATTAAAATAAAAAGGTTCACTCTTAAACATACATTACACATTTTTTTTATACTGCAATATGTGTATTTATCTCAGATTTGCTTGTAATTTGCTTTTGATTTAACTCGCGTATAATTAATTAATTTTCAATTTACATTTTAAATCTAACGTTGACGTTTTGAATGCTTTGCAGCAATCGTATTCACGGTAAGACGAGATGGAGGTGGCTATCAGTAAGTCAGTTAATTAGGCAATGCTTAGTTAGGGCAATGCTTGACTACATTCCACCTGATGATAAGCGGTATGTAGTCTTAGGTGATAAGGCGCATTGCCCTAGCAACCTATTCACTCTTCTCTTGAAGTTTCCGGGCGTACAGTTCAGGATTCACACAAAACGCACTAACAGTATCTTGAGGTTTTACAGTGTGGTCACAGACATAGGATCTTATATTTTTAAGAGTGGATCCCAGATGTACTGTACTGTTTACTTTCTTCACGATGAATTAAATAGTATACAAGATATCGTGTTAGCAAAGTAGATGTTTGAATGTAGTGCTAATACGAGGTTCGAGCAAAACATTTTTTTTGATGTAGCCCTCTTTATTTATTAAGTGTCTATTAAAGTAAAACAAAGTGGCAAAGATGTTTACTTCTTTTTTTTATTTATTGAACACTATATAAAACTAGTAACATTTAGCTTTACAAAAATAAATATAATGTTCAAACACGTTTTTTTTTTCTAAGAAATCAATTGTTGGTTTTCCAAGTCAGCAGGTCGTCTAGGACTTGTTCCAAAAGAGGGTTACCGCCCAAACGAGCAAGCTGTAACAAATATTATATAATGAAAGATAATAAAAAAATACATTTATCTTTAAACAAATGCGTGCCTAGAATAGGGCATCTCCTCTCTTCCCATGGATATCGTAAACGCGACTTAGGGTTATACATTGGGTAATGGGCAGCAGCATCAAGTACTTAAGATCAATACTGCGATCCATCTGCCAAGTGAGGTGATTAACCCCCACCCTGCCCTCCCTTTTATGATGAGCGCGACTTTTACAACTAGTAACTTATAACGCGATTGAGAAATTATCTGAGTTGAAGCGTATCCTCAAGAATAATCTCGTTTTTTCATGATCAATAACATGATAGGCATATATTCTATGATATATCAGTGATCAACAGGGTTATTACCGGAAGTAATCGCCGACTTGAAAGAGCCTTATTGAATATCTTTGTGAAGCTAGAACAGTACCTGTAGCAGTACCGGTACTAGTGCTAACCAATTTTAAAATCCCGAGAGGTTAAAGTTGGAATTGGAAAACAAAACCACTTTGATTGCCTTGCAGAATGCGCGACAGAGTTGTACACCGAAGGCATAGAGTTAACGATGCCATACAGACAATCGGTATATCCAAGTGATTAATCGTTTTAAAATAGTTCACGTCTGTTCATCTCTGGAGGATTTGTTCATGCTCTTGAATTGGAAAGGATACGAAATCAACGTCAACGTGAAACGTCATTGACGATGATATAATCGCTATGCCGGAATCGTTGGAAAGAGCAAAATACTTAGAGGTCGCTAAATTGTTGCCTAGAAGGTAGGTCTTAAAATTAAAATACCAAGATCATGTTTATCAGTTTATCACCTATGCTACGTTCATGCCGTTTCAGATTGGGAACGATATTGTCAAAGTTGTTGATCATTAGGTTGGTCCAAATTGAAAAAAAAAAAAAGAAGTCAACCGAGAAATCCAACTTTAATAAGATGCATTCGACATTCTGGAAAACCATGCCATTGCTTTTCCTGTTTAGTTACCGAGCTACACAGAATTAGACATTCTACATGCACTCGTTTTTATCGGGACGGTAACTAAATCTATTGAAATTATTCTGAAAATTTCTAACGTTGCAGTTTATATTGACTTTAAAATGAAAAGTCTTGTAATCTTGTTGTTATGCATGCAGTAACAACAGTTAATGTTATTATGGGAATAGTAACAATTGCACATCAGTTTTTTTATAGATACTAATATCAATACCAATTGAACGTTACGTCTACAATCGTTATAGTATAATGTACTATATATTTTGTTCACATATTGTACCTCAGCCCTCAGGTCTCTGTCCATCTTACTGAGCATATCCCTCGTATATTGCATACCGCCTGACTTTTCTAACAAACCCAAGCAGTACTTCTTCAGCTCCAAATCTCGAGTGCGCTTCCGTATTATACCTTTGAATGCTCAGAAAATCGATTATGTTATTTGATACAATGAAAGAAACGTTATTAGTAGGTGGTAACCATCTTTGGTTCCTCTTATTAAGATCACATAATAAGAGGAACCGAAGATGACGAAGTTTCAGATACCATATAGAATGAATTAAGTTCTTAACATTTTATATTTCTTCATACAAAAGGATACTCGATACTTGTGTTCCCTCTGGAGTTCTCATTGCATATATCGCTGGCAAAGTAAATTTCCCCTCTGTTATATCTTCGCAGATATACCCATCCTTACTTGCCTAAAACCAATTTATCCTATCATCAATAATCTTATATTTAAAAAGGAATACAATAAATGAATTGTTTATAATATACAAAACTTCATACAAGAATGTCCTCTTCTCCTGGCATTTCCTCCAAAACCTGAAACATTGAAATATATTCCAAATGCTTCTTACATGGGAAACGTCTACCACATCTTTAAAAAACAATGTTACCAAAATTAAATCGTACAAATTAAAATAACCTTAAATTATACAAAAATATAGGAAATACCTCTTCATGACCAAGATTACAATAGTCATCTCTGAGTTGGAGATAGAGACCGATACGCTTCACAAAATCGTCATAATTTTTCTTATTATGACTGAAAAGTTGAATAAATTTTACTCCCAGCAGTACCATTCTACCAGTTTCTAAAAATATATAATATAAACGAAAATAGTACTTTATATTCGATTCGGTTATTTTAACTTATATTAAAAAAAAAACTTAATCAGACTGTTTTTAGTCACTGAGCATTTTTTGACCAAAAATTTACGGATGTGTCATATACATTATACGATATTATATAATTTTTATCGTTACTTACTTAACGACAGCATTTTTAAATATTCATCCTCAGGGGGACAGACAGAGTTGTCCCGCCAGTAAATTTCGAATCCCTGGCCGGTAAGAGCATCATAAAATAGATCTGTGAGTAAATAACCGCCCTGCAAAAATATAAACATAAATACCACAAATTATTTTTATCAACTCATGTAAATAAAAATGTACATCATTTTTTTTTTGGTAAAGAGTAATTAGATGCTAAAAATCTATTTTTAAGCTAAGGGTTCTAAATTCTAATGTTGTTAGATAAGATAGTCTTGCTTTGGCAATCAGACTGTGTTATATTTTTGTTTTTTACTATGTTTGATACCTTTTTGTATTATTGGCGTTTTAAGCATTTCATGATTTGAAAGCTTCTAGGATTCGATTCTAGGAACTATTAAGAATATCAAATAAGGAAACTTCATTTAAACAATCTATCAGTGTATTCTAGTTCTCTAATAAATTATAGTAATAAGAAAAATATATACCTATTTGTCATCCCCGGCCCCACAATGTTTATGGTGAAAAAGTGTGGATTATCAATCGCTAAAATATCAACTGAGTCGTGTAACGAGCTAATGTTTAAAATACAATCAAAATCACCTCTCCACTAGGCACCAGCTGTAAAGCTTTCTGGGCCGCCTTCATCATTATTTGAACTGTAGCATTTAAAGTTAACGCCACTCCGTACACGCAATGAGCTGATGGTAGTCCTCTTCGGGTCAACGAGTCGTCTTGCACATCATCGAGTCTTGAAAAGTTGAAATTTTAGTAAAAAACACCACATGGTTATGAGTTTCATAGTAAACAAAATTGTGAACATTATTGTTGACAAAGAAATACATTTTAACATGTTTATTTAGATCTAGTTCAGAGTCCAAAAGAGGAATCCAGCAGTCCCTAACCTTTAAAATATTGGTACAGCTTATATTTAAAAAAAATGTAGTACTTAATACATAAGAGAATAAGTAAACTGACTATTTTTTTTTAATTAAAAGAATTATGACTACTAACAGTACACTAGCATTGTGTAGCATAGTCATAGTAGCCACGGCTTCTATCAGCTGATCATCGGAAACCTTCAACCAGTAGTTGAAAGAACGCACAATTTTTTCTCGAAGCTGCTTGCCTCGTACTTGGAGCAGGTGATTGTAGGGCGCTATAATCTCCTGTGGAATATTTTATTTTGTTTGATATACACATGCTGAGACATTTCGTTTTTTAAAAGACAAAAGCTAAACTAAACAGAAACTAAACATAGTCTTCTTTAGTTTATTATCACTCACCTCTTCCAACGTTATCTTCTCATTTACTTTTCCGTTTGCCATTTTGGTTATGAACTGAATATAACGGATGTTTGATTAAACAAAATACTATGACTTCTTTTGAGCAGCTACTTATATATAAATTTCATAAAAAAAACGTAAGAACAGCAATTTTAACATATGTGAAGTAATTTGGATAACAATTACTTCACATATGTTAAATCGCAGATTATTAAAATATTAACATAATTAGCCAATATTTTGAATGATTCCATATCCGCCACTATATATCTGTGCAATGTTAACAAATATATTTCCTTTAAAACAATACGTTAAAAACCTTTAATCCGTAGACTGTAACGGAACATAATAATATCATAATTGGCTATATTTCTATTAAAATATGTTTATTTGAATAACATAACCTCCTTCTAAAGGATTCTCTCAAAAACTTATGTAAAATTCAGTGAATCAATTACGATTGATTCTAGGATCGAACGATTATAGGATCTCCTGTGGCATTAGTTATCGCGCTACAATCTATGTTATGTATTATATTGCTAAAATGTACAATATTGCTGAGTTTCATCAGAATCCGTTTAGTAGTTTTGGCGTGTTAGAATAACGAACATCACAGACAAAACCACGTGCAAAAGTTAATGTTTCTATAGTCTATGTGTTATTCTGGTACATAAGCTACAATATTGCTAAGTTTCATCGAAATCCGTTCAGTAGTTTTGGCGTGATCGAGTAACAAACATCAAAGACAAAAGTTAGTATTTCTATAGCCTACGTGTTATTTTGTTACATAAATGTCAAAATTGATAAGTTTCATCAAAGTCCGTTTATTAGTTTTGGTGTGATTGAGTTACAAACATTCATCCATCCAAACATCTAAACATTCACGTTTATTATTATATTAGTGAGATAAGATTTAAAATTTTATTCAACATAAAAAATTCAAAGTCTTATAATACTTACTACTTATTATTAAAAAGGAAGATTTTTTTTTATTTCTTGCTTATAAATGAATTTTGTTTTTTTTTTAATATGAGCATAAATAACCATTTGACGTAGATTGAAAAATAAACAAAATATTATTATCTTTATTATAAAACACCAAATAAATAACGTAAGTAAACCGCAACAATTACCCGATGCTTTCTTTTTATATCATTCATAATAATTTAAGAAATCACTTGTCGGCCTTCCAACTTAGTAGATTATCCAGCACTTCTTCCAATAGTGGGTTACCGCCCAGACGAGAAAGCTGTAATAAACGTTATATAACGAAGAATCATAAAAACATATAGACATTCTTTAATGGAGATATACTCGTAAGCTATATATATATTCAGTAAACAACACATATCTTAATTATTTTATAATAATACATCAGCTTATTTATGTAGAACAAGGTTTATGTTAAAAAACCTCAGTTTATTTTTTTTTCTAATGTAATATATAAGTAGTATATATTTTGTTCACATATTGTACCTCAACCCTCAGGTCTCTGTCCATCTTACTAAGCATATCCCTCGTATATTGCATACCACCTGACTTTTCTAACAAGCCCAAGCAGTACTTCTTCAGCTCCAAATCTCGAGTGCGCTTCCGTATTATACCTTTGTATGCTCAGGAAACTAATTATTTCATTTAGATCCACAATCGAAGAAATAATATAATTAGATGGTTGGTCATAATAAAAGGAGCCGATGACAACGTTTTCAACCTACCATATCGTATCAATTACGTTCTTAAAAGATAACATTCTACTTTTCTGCATATAAAAGGATACTTAGTACTTGTGCTCCCTCTGGAGTCCTCATTGCATATACCGCTGGCAAAGTAAACTTCCCCTCTGTTATATCTTCGCAGATATACCCTTCTTTACTTGCCTAAAATCGTTATGTATGTTATTTATAACATCATTTTTGAAAAGGAATACAGTAAAATATATATTTGTTATACAAAAACTTCATACAAGGATGTCCTCTTCTCCTGGCATTTCCTCTAAAGCCTGAAACATTTAAATATATTCAAAACGCTTTTAACATGGGATACGTCTAACACATTTTTAAGAATTAATATTATAAAATTTATTAGTATCAATTGATATATATAATACAAAAAAGGAAATACCTCTTCATGACCCAGATTGCAATAATCATCTCTGAGTTGGAGATAGAGGCCAATACGGTTTACAAAATCGTCATAATATTCCTTATTATGACTGAAAAGTTGCATCAATTTTACTCCCAGCAATAACATTCTACCAGTTTCTGCAAAAATATAAACAAACGATATCGCCGGAACGTTAATATGATTTAATAACAATTTTCTCAAAATTATTCAGAAAACATTGTTCCATGTCACATTATACGATATTAAATATTTTTTTTAATCATCACTTACTTAACGTTAGCATTTTTAAGTATTCATCCTCAGGGGGACAGACAGAGTTGTCGCGCCAGTAAATTTCGAATCCCTGACCGGTAAGAGCATCATAAAATAGTTCTGTGAGAAAATGACCGCCCTGCAACCGTAAATGTAAAATATACAACAAATGTATAATAATTAAAGGTCTTTAATTATTTTGTTGATAGGTGAGATATAAGATGCTAAAAGTCTATTTTTGCGCTAAAGGTTCAAGGTTCAATTAGTAAAAGTAGTATAAATAATAGTAGTAACAAAAATATATATTTGTCCCCGGTCGTGTTTCTAGCCCACAGATTGTAAAGTGTGGTTTAACAATCGCTTACAAGTCCACTGGATCGTTTAACGAGCTAATATTTAAAATACAATCAAAATCACCTCTCCACTGGGCACCAATTGTATAGCTTTCTGGGCCGCCTTCATCATTATTTGAACTGTAGCATTTAAAGTTAACGCCACTCCGTACACGCAATGAGCTGATGGTAGTCCTCGTCGGGTCAACGAGTCGTCTTGCACATCATCAAGTCTTAAAAAGTTATCAAACGAAACACGAGTTTTCAAAAAGGAAGTTTAAACCAGTTTCAGGAAAAAACAATAAATTCCAAAAGTTTGATAGTGAAAACCATTGGAAAAAAATTACAAATTCCAAAAGTTGGATGGTAAAAATGATTGGAAAAAAAATCCAAATTCCAAATGTGGGATAGTGAAAATCATTGGAAAAATATATGTTTAACATGATGACACGAAAATAAAAAGACAAATCAAAATTGAGTTAATTCTAAAATTGCACTACATCATACATAAGATATAAGGTAAACTAGTTCATTTTAAAATAAAAACGATAGTATATAAAAAAAGAGACATTAAATGATTAACTGGTCACTACTAACAATAAGCTTGCATTGTGCAACATCGTCATAGTATCAACAGCTTCTTTAAGCTGATCTTCGGGAACTTTCAACCAGTGGTTGAAAGAACGAACAATTTTTTCTCGTAACTGCTTGCCTCGAACTTTGAGCACGTGATTGTAGGGCGCTAAGATCTCCTGTGGAATATTTTATTTTTATTAATATATACAACCCGTGACGTCATATTTAATACGATTTTTTCTTAATAGAAAAAAACTGTTAGGTTTTTTTTTTTTAATTTCAAGTTCTTACAATAGTGATAAGTTATCTTTTTATTATAACTCACCTCTTCCAACGTTATCTTTTCATTTATATTTTGATTTGCCATTTTGAAGATGAATTAAATATAACTGGTACTGAAACTTAAATAAAGCGAAATGCTATGATTTCTTTGGAGCAGCTACTTATATACAAGTTATACCTAATACCTTTAATAAAGAACTAAGTACAGCAATTTGTACTTATGTGAAGTAATTTGTATAATGTAAAAACAAACAGATTGTTCAAAGTGTTAACATAATTATTCAATATTTTGAAGGGTTCATAATCCGTCACTTTATATCTGTGAGATGTTAACAAATTTATTTTGCTTAAGACGACATTTAAACAAAATTGTGAATATTTTTTTTTGTGCTTAAAACGTCGTTACATTTAATAAATTACTACAAATAAAAAATTAAATTAAAAATGTAAAAAACCCCTAATATAAAAATACCTCTAAAAAGAATAAAAATAAAATAATTATGAACTTATTGAAGTCGTTGCTTCGGGGGGCCTCTTGTACATACGTTGACGATGGTGTCTATTTTACGAAGTTAATCATTGGGGACTTAGACTATACGATTCGGTATCGTAATTTCTTTATTAGCTTTGGTAACTTATTTTCGTTTTAATTTCTTTCTTTATTGAACGGTCCCCCGACGCAACGGATTCAATAAGTACATAATAATATTATTTTTATTCTTTTTAGAGGTCTTTTTGTATCGGGGGTTTTTTTAATTTATTTTTTTTTTCTGCTTTCAAAAGTTGTTACTGGTTTCTTTAATGTACTAAATGAACCTACGGACACCCAAATTTTAAGTTAGTTAGTTAGTGCAGACTACGATCATATAAATATATTTTTTACAGTCTACGTGGACGCAGTCACGGGCAACAGCTATCCCTAATAAGGTACTTTACCTGAGTAAATAAGTGTAAAAACCTTTTGGTCTACATAACAAGGTTATTTTCCTATATAGCGCGGAAGAAGCCACTGGGAACAGCTAATTATTGCATAAGAACCAATAAAACATCAATATTTTGGAAACGACTGTTTCTATTTCAAACAATCATAATTAAGAACCATCTCGACAAACATAGCTTTCGATTAAAAACACCGCATTCAAATTCGTCAACGCGTTTGGCCGCTACATTGCCACAGACAGACACACAGATACACAGGTACACAGATACACAGATCGACAAGTCAAACTTATAACACCCCTCTATTAAGTCGGGGGTTAAAAATAATTTCCATTAGCCATACAAAGCCATACAATAGTATCAATCGTTGTTGGTTAACATGTTGTAAAAAGTTAATGTTTGGCATAGGGCATAATGGTTTACCCCACTCAAATTTGAAGCAGCCCAACTTGGGAATGACCTCCGTCTTACAGGAGACCACAGCAAAAAAACAGTACTATTTTTGATAGTATTGACAGTGAGTAAGGTATCCAGAGCTTCGGAGGATTTGTTGTGTTGATAGGAGGGGAGCGGTGATTCAAATAACACTCTAACTGGTCAGTGAGAGTGCGGAGTGTGGGCGCAGCGTTCAGTGATACCCAGTGAAACGATACGTCGCTGGCCGCCCGCGGGTCAGTAGAGCAATCAAAACAAAAATCCTCATAAAATCTATTTTAAAACTTCCTTAACAAAATTACAAAAAGAAAAAGAAAGAAAAATAATTTTAAAGTGGCATCCCTCTACAGGCAAGTGGATTTTTGCAACATCGGGGAACTCCATGCAAATTAGAGAGCAGTCGACCAGGATCTTGAAACTGCGCATACGACCCTTTTATTTCTTACGGAGACCCAGATATCCTGCCGGCCATATCGGCCATATCATACCTTGTTTTTCTCGGCTACAAACTCGAACAAAAGTTCTTAAGACGCGATCATTTTCGTCTTTACCACCACCACCACCATATATGTTCGTCTTTATCATTTTGAGGACCTGTTGAGATTGTGGGTAGGCGTGGATTAAGGTGGGAACTCCCGCATTTACGCGGTCTACATGTCTACTAGCGGTTACAGGGAAACGCAACGAATTTTCGAGCATCTGCTATTGTAGACGGACAAAGTTCTTGAGCAATACCGTTCTGTGAAGTTGGTGATTTTTGCGCCCATCACACTGAGTGGCTTAGTTCTGGATCTACTGACTACCCAGGGAGTTGAGCTTGTATATCCTTACTTCTGGATCTACTGACTACCCAGGGAGTTGTGCTTGTATATCCTTACTTCTGGATCTACTGCCTACCCAGGCAGTTGTGCTTGTATATCCTTACTTCTGGATCTACTAACTGCCCAGGGAGTTGTGCTTGTATATCCTTACTTCTGGATCTACTGACTACCCAGGGAGTTGTGCTTGTATATCCTTACTTCTGGATCTACTGACTACCCAGGGAGTTGTGCTTGTATATTTTTACTTCTGGATCTACTGACTACCCAGGGAGTTGTGCTTGTATATCCTTACTTCTGGATCTACTGACTACCCAGGGAGTTGTGCTTGTATATTTTTACTTCTGGATCTACTGACTACCCAGGGAGTTGTGCTTGTATTTTTTTTATATTACCTAGGGCAATACTTGACTACATTCCACGTACGTGGAATATAGTCTTAGATGTCAAGGCGCATTGCCCTAGCAACCTATTCACTCTTTTCTTGAAGACACCCACATTATATTTAGCCGGAAATACCGACGCAGGCAAATTGTTCCAGTCCTTCGCTGTACGCAGTAAAAATGAGGAAGCAAAGCGCTTCGTTCGGACAGGTAGAATGTCCACAACAAAAGGATGAAGACCTGCCGTGCGTCGGGACGTCCGGTGATGGAAGGGGGACGGGGGAATTAAATCTTGTAATTCCTGCGCACATTCACCAAAATGTATCCCATAGAATACTGAGAGGCTAGCAATTCTACGCCTATGTTCAAGGCTTTGGAGGTCGGCTTCGACCAATTCGGGATCACCTATAAACCTTGCTCGCCTCTCAATTGAGTCCAGAACCGCAAGATGAGACTTTGCGGCACCAGCAAATATGTGACCACAGTACTCTTCACACGACCGGATCTGTGCTTTGTATAAAACATGAAGCTGTCCCGGTGTTAGGTACTGCCGAACCTTCGCAAGAACGGCAAGCTTTGCTGCTGCTGCTCTTGCTGCTTGTATAAAGCACGTATTGATGTTTCCCATTATTAATTATTATAAAGGTCTGTTTCCAGACTTTCAAAATAATTGATTCTAATTAGAATTAGGACTTAAAAAGCAGCACTTTAATATGGTGGAGGATTATCTCAATGAAAAAGTATTCAGAATAGTTTAGAATACAGAAAAGCAGCAGAAACAGAATCTAGTAGAATACTGCAAGGAACGTTGTCTCGCCGGTCAATTGCAATTCTACTGACTGTTTTCCGAGTGATTTACTTATAAATACCTATAAATCCTACCTACCTATAAATCAATATCAAAGGAAAACTATATAATAATGATGGTAAAAAATACACGAAAAAACAGGAAGTCTAAGCAAAAATGTAGTATACATTTTTTATATGTATTAATGTACTTCATTTTTAAAAATCTTAATTTTGGATACAGATTACTAAAAACAAATAGAACGTTACAGAGAGGGTCTGTCGTGTCTCTTTAGGCATAGAATAATAGGTAGTATCATTAAGTGGTCTATGGGTCGTCGTATGCTGTCTCCTTCTAATAAAGAGGGAAGGAGTGGGAGGGCAATGGAGGGGGCCCATATGCGGGTGAAACTAGTAGTGGTAGTAAAGTTTCCTAATGAAGATTTGTATGAAAATCATCTTTTTCTTAAGTAAATATATAAGCACAAACAGGTTTTATATTTACTTGAGAAAAGGTTCAGTTCCAGTAAAAGTTACATACTCATTGCTATAGAATGCACTGGTCAAAGATTTATTTAAAAACAAATGTCCATATTAAATACAAGTATATTGAGTAATTATTTATTGTCGTTACTGGAAGACATTGTAACATGAGAATTACATAAAAAAAAACTCATCAAAATATAATTTAACATTATACCAAGCATAAGCCGAAATTGTATATAATAAAGCAACATTGACAGGCAAATTGTGAAAAATTTACATTCAAATAAAAATTATATTAATTAACTGTTCTTCAAGTTTGTATTCTTTAAATATATAATTAACTAAATATAAACAAATTACAAATAAGCTATTTATATAATCTGTTACATTATATTTATATTGTTATTTATACATATGTAAATGCTCAGATTAAGTAATTCTATTTGTCTATGTAGCATTGTTTACATTTAGTTTAATACCTACTCAAAATACTAATTACAGAAGGAATATTAAAATACTTATTCAACAATAATACATTTAATATTATTGTTGAATAAGTATTTTTTAACAAAGTTTTTAATTGAAATTAAAATCAATGTTAGCTAAGCTAGCAGAAATAAAATTAGTACTATAATAATAATATAAATGTATGTATGATTCTTTTAATTTCCAAGATTTTAAATGCTCTTATTGGATAAATAGAAGCAATGAACAAACAAACCAGGAGAAATGAAATATGTTTAAGAGTTATAACATAAGGCCTATTTATTGTTGAGTTTTTCTCAAATTTGAAATTATAAATGACGTTTCAAACACGGTATTTCACAGTATTTTATGAAAGTATTAACTTTTCACTATCGAGGCTAAAGTAGCTTGATTAATTATTATTTTTTATATATATAACAATAATATCAAGTATTACTGTTATAACGTTTCTTGGGCTAAATATACTTGCTGTTCCTCACACCATACATTACTATTAAAAAACATTTTGAATAATGTAAATTTTAGGACCGGTTTCAAAATGATTAAAAATATATATTTAAAATCCTTAACAGTTGTTATGTGTTGCCTCACTATCAATTAAACGTTCAAAGTTTTTTAGATTTTTTTTTTTAGTTTAAATTGTAAAAGGCGTATATTACATATATAGAAGAAAAAAAAATACGGCCGTTTTACAAGAGCAACAAGCGAAAACGATAGTTTTTAGAATGGTGTCTGTCTGTCATGCTTCAACACACGTCACACACAAAGTACTGATCTGATTTTGATGAAACTCTTCAGCATTTAGAATACTTTTTACGCCAGTCAATTCTCTAATTTTCAAGGGAAACACATAAATGAGTTTTTGCTATAATTACAATAAAATATATGGATTTGAATATAATATAAGTGACCATAGATAGTTTATAATTTTATTGTGAAGCGGTGGGGAAAGGGGAGAGAGACCAACGCATTTGCGGGCAGCAGTTATTTAATAATCATCTAGAAACCGGCTGTATATTTAACATTGAGCATTATTTGATACCATTTTTCATTAAGGTTATAAGTCCTATTAACTATTATTATCTATAATCGTGTACTAAAAGCATTATTATTTTAATAATAGTACATAAGTCCAAATGATTATTGATTTTGGACTTTATAGATATATATTATAATTATCATAGAATTAGTACAAAATCATTAAAGTGATACCAACTTTGTCTCAGGAATTAGAATCAAAAGTTTCTCCGTATTTGAAATATTTTATTATGGTCTCATGCTATGATAACTATATTTGAGAAATTCTATTAATTTTGATACTTACAATTAATAAAGCATATTAAAAATTATATAGGCGAAGCTAAATATTATTCTAATGGTAATATAAGTACTTGAAATAAGTCAATTATGTACTATAATTTAGCATTTTAAATGCTCAAGATTGTTTTTATACAGACATAATACAAATATGTTATCGGAATGTTAATAGCAAAAAGTCACAAAAAATTAAAATGTTTCATCTTAGTACTAAGTACTGTAATTTAAATATTACTTAAAACTAATATATTTTTTATTTTTGCCATAAATTCAGTAATCTATGACTAGTTCTATTGATTTCTAATACTTTTTGTTTATGGTAAAGAAATTTAGAGCAACTCTATGGTTAAACAAATTTTATTTAAATTATAAAAATAGCCAATCAATAAGTACATAAAATTGAGTTAAGATTTATATTTAATAAAACCTAAATTCGAGTGATTATAGGATCATGTTATATACTTTGGTGATGTTATAATTTATAACAAAAACATTATTACTTTAAAAACACTTATTAAGAAAATAACAAAAGATTCAAAAACATTAATAAATTTATTTTTATGCTTTTTTTTTTAATTCTGCTACGTGAAAAACATCCCAATTCTATATTCAAATTATATTTTTTAAGTAACAATTTATATATTTAAAAGGTTATTTATTCCTCATCATTATTTTGTGACATAACTCTATCTGTTTATTAGCGGCTAAAATTAATAAATGATCCTAATCCATTTTTTGCTACTAAAGATGGAAATTACTAAATGCAAATACTGACCTTTGGGTTGAGTTGGTGGGTATCTTTGATTGTAGATCGATTATTAATTTTGGTCGTAAGTCTCATATAGTATCAAAACTCATTAATATTAAATTAATTTAAAATAAACATAAAAAGCAAAGCAATGTATAGTATTAAAAAAATATATAATTATTTAAGTTTATTCTTCATGGTTTCCTTGTTTATTGTTTCGTCTCCAGCTGAGGAGGTCATCCAACAGGTCTTCTAAATGCGGATTACCGCCTAGGTGTTTCACCTGGAAATGAACTAATTAATTAATTCTTTAAAAAACATATTTTTTATGGGTATTTGTTTTTAATACATGTAAATTGTAAATAGAACATTAGCCATTATATTTTAACAGTTCATTTGTATGTATTTCTACGTATTTGTATCATTGTCTAACACCCTTAACACAAGCAAACAATTTGCTTACTTAGAGGTTAGATCAATGTGTGTAATTTTTCCTGATATTATTATTATTTCTTAAAACCAAAATATTATAATAGGACATTATTATATTTATTTTACTAAAATTACTTTAATGGAAATATAAAATGCCTACCAATTTATGTAATTATACCTAAAAATTAGGATACTATTTTCTACTTATTATTTGTTTATGTCCTTTTTCTAAATAAGATAAATTATTTTTACATTTTGTTTATTTTATTTTATCTCATTTATGGTTTCATATATTTTCTTATATATTTTTTTTGTGGATATTCAATGTCAACATTAATCATTCCGCACTTAATTACGTTTCAACACTAAGTTTGACACAGATTAAATTTTAACTAAAGTATATATATAAGTATAACTAGATCGTCCTGTTTTGTTTAGAAATAAACTTTTATTGATTGTCTTTTTTCTTATCTTTGCTTATACCACATGTTATATAAATTTAATGACAATTTTATAAGTTTATCTCCGTCTGAATCAAGGAGTTGTTTTTTAAATTCTAAATTAATTTAACAAATATTACACAAAAAAAATGTGCCTAATACTTTTGAGTCAATTTAATATGTTATTATTATAGTTTTCATCTTTTTTACGTAAATATTAAATACACAATTATTAAAAAATACGTTTTCTCAACAGTGGTAGTAGTACCACCCATGTATAGATTTTTGTCTGTCGTGTACGAAGCGCACTAGCGTTGCAAAAAAAAATACCGAGATCTGGAACGACAATGTAATGTAACATAGTCGTAAGAATTTGCTTTAACATTATTTGCGAAGATTAATAAGGAGCCTGAACACACTTGTTTTTGTATATTTTTATTGTGGTATGATTTTGTCTGTTATTTTCTTTTTGTTAATATGACAGGTTGACACAAATTATTATTCATCGATAAAGTTATAGTTAATAAAAGATGGACCACTATTAAAACGTGCTCAGGAAAATAATGCTTATAGTTTGGAGCGGCGTAACTATCAATTGTTCGATATTAGTACATGTTGAACACTGTTTATTTATTATCTCGCTTAATAAATTTAACGTGGAAACATTTGTTTCTCGAAGGTCTTTGACCTCTTGGTGATAATCGACTTACATAACATTTAAGCCATGTTTGTTGTTAATTTTAAGAGATAACTAATACATTGTTTTAACGCCCCGTTGGTCGAGTGGTTAACGCAGACGCCTAACGTGTCACGGCGCAATGGGGCTCGGGTTCGATTCCCGGCAGAGAAAGGCATTTATGTGATGAGCATAGATGTCTGTGTTTCTGGGTTTGGTCGTTTGTTAAATATATTCTCAGTATTTATATGTGTATTTCTATGTATTTGTATCGTTGTCTAACACCTTTAACACAAGCAAATAATTTGCTTACTTAGGGGTTAGATCAATGTGTGTAATTTGTCCTGATATTATTATTATATTATTATTATTGTGGTTAAAATACTGGATCGGTAAATATCTTGTAACTTGTACTGGGAACATCATCATTTTGGGGTTTCCCCGGACAACCCGGATATCCCGGAAAACAGCTTTAATTAGCAATTATATATTTTCAAAAAGTAGCTCACCTCTTGCCTAGCTTCCCGGTCCAGCTGAGCCAGCTTCTCTCTGGTGTACTGAAAGCTACCAAGCTTCTCCAACAACGATATACAATACCGTTTTACCTCAACATCCCGAGTGCGTTGACGAAGGATGTCTTCATTGCTAAGGATATTATATTTAATTCTAACAAATGATTTTAATGTATTAATTTCAAAGAAATATTGGATGTTAGTCAATACCACTAAGATCATATTCTAAATATTTTATATTCTATGATATGAGGAGTCCATGATGACATTAATCACAAAAGGATACGAAGCACTTGGTTATCTTCTTTGTGTGTGTGTATGGCGTGTATAATCGGGAAACTGAACTTTCCTTCAGTCAAGTCTTCACAATAACTTTTGTTTTCCGAATACTGAAAGTTTTAAGATCATTATATATTACTGAGTATTTAACTATGCAGTATTTTTCTCTAAGCATGTTTATTATGCTTATTTGTTATAAATAAAAAATATACAACATATGCCGAACTTGAACCTGGGACCAAGCATGTACGACAGAGTAACTCAGAGCTCGCCATTTCAAACATGACCTTGTTATATATTTTTCATTATATATTTATAAAAGAATCTCATAATTATTTATTCGGTAATTTAAACACTATACGTGTATGTTTATTAAAAAAATAAATAAATTTATTCCCAGACGGTTTTTGTTATTAAGATATTGATGTCTCTGCTCGTATATTACTCTATGTTAATGGTTTTACGTATATACTTTACATAAACCCATAAATAAAATACCGATGTTTGGACATAACAGCTTACAAATTATTGTAATCCTATGATAATTCTAAGAGAAGTCATAACGACAAAATAGCTATCAAGAAATAAATAAAAAATATTACCTCCTGTAAACATAAATTACAATAGTCATCTCGTATTTGGAAGTAAAGACCAAGAATCGAAGATAGTTTGGTAAAGTCAGACTTGTTGTCGCTGAACAATTGTATTAAGCGTATGGCTAGCATGAATAAACCACCAGTTTCTAAAACAATAATAATAATACTGTTACAATAATAATAATAATATTGTTACAATAATAATATTACAATATAATATAATATTTAAACATAAATATAAATGTTATCATTATATTTAAGAGGTACCATTTCGAAGTTAAATCTTGTGATTTGAAACTAGATTTAACTTCACGCATAATAGGTATGCAAAGACATTTATTAAAAATTGCTGATAATATTACCTGTATTTTTGCAATATACAAAATTAATAAGATATTATTTTAGTTTCTACACATAATTATAAACACATTTGCATCTTTATAATATGAGTCGACACTTTTTATATTAATATTAAATATTATTTGCCGCAAACAGGGCAGACACTTAATTAGTCGTTTAATTAAAATGTGCTTTACAAGTATCATAATAACACAAACTCAAAATTTAGGCATAATTAGTTTCCCTTGACCGAGTCCATAATTAGAATATAGTCATATTAATTATTATTACTTGTTTAGGAGATATCATCAGAGATTTTAAAAATGTATTATAAGTATTTTATATTTAGAAAAACAGTAACGACATTTTAATAGATAATTAATTGTGGCTACTACTTTTGAATTAACACTCTTTGTAACGCGAAGTGATGAGTCAGGGCGATGAATCACGACGCACTTTTGTTTTTGGACAAAACACGTGTTATATAAATTAAAAAACTGTCAAGTGAGTACATATAAAAAAAATAAAAAAATAACGTTTATTGTATGGGAATTAAATATAGTTTAATTTTGTTGGGATTTGTTGTTATAAACAGAAATACATCTGTCTGAAATTTCAGCTGTCTGACTTCAAACCTATAAGTAAATAGTACATATAAATAATAGGCAGTATATAATAAATCTTCATTATTTTTTATCCTTTGGAGACGGATCCCTAAAAGTATTACTAAGGAATTGAAAAGATTTAGTATGTAACACATAATGGTTGACTCATTTTGTTAACATGACATACATATAACACAATTGGTACAGTTTTATTCCAATTATTGGTCAATTCATTACTTACTTTTCGTGGTCATCTCCTTGTATTCTTCCTCACTGGGACATTGGAAGTTATCTCTCCAGTATATCTCTATACCCTGTCCACGATGTAGCTCTAGTAACTGCTCCGTGTATACTGTTGTAGCCTGTATTTTAACACAAGAAAAAAAATCAAAATATACTAGCACTGGCTGTCAAGCGAGTGATAACAAAAATGAAATTGCCGAAATTCAAACTGTTACATAAAAAAAAAGGGCATGATCATTCCTCAAGGACATAACCTATATCCGATTTTTTTGCTTAAACATTCACCAAAGGCGAAGAAGTCGATTAAAAAAATAATCAAATTCATTCAGTAATTACAGAGAGTTCGATGACATAGAATGCATTTGACCCAACAACACTTCGCTTCTAACTCGTTGATACATTGTGAGAACAATTATTAACTAGCGTACATTTTTGATCAAAAGTTTATGATTACAAAGACACTTTATTTTATTGACTGTTTATCTGATTGCTGATAGCTATCTGACTGATAGATCAACGAAATGAACTTTGTAATTTAATATTTTAATGAGTAAAACTTATTAAAAAAAAATCAGTATACAAAATCATCGTGAAGATATTTACAGAGGAACATGTTGTTATTTGCAATCCCAGTGAAACATCTCTAGCCTCTTTCCATATATACAATTTATTTCCCAGCTGTAGGTTGTAATGACTAAAGTCATCACTGGGTAATAAGAGTATTGACAGTGGGAAAGAGGAATCGGAAAATTCTTTTAAGGTCGAATATCGGCTTACGACGATTTTCAGAGTTCCAAGCTACAACAATTCTTACCATAGGGTGTCCCAACTGAAGAGTCTTCTCAAGCGCGATGGTGATTACGTAATTGGCTGCATTGATGGTGCTGGCGATACCATAGATGGAATGCGCTACTGGGATTCCGCGTCGCAGTATGGAGTTGTCTTGTATATCGTCTAAGCTGTTATTAATGTATGTAAGTTAGTTAATTACAGTTACAGAGTATAGTTGTAAATAAAATATATATATTTATTAGGTATTTAATATCTGAACTATTAATAATATCAATGTTGATAAAATAAATTGAATGATTTTAAAGCCCCATAACAATTAAGGGGGTTATTACGAACAATTGCTGTTAAATGTTTAATTTGTACACCACCACTTAGCACAATCAAGCACTAGCATTCCTTTTAAATTGTTTTTTTCTGGATGCATTATATATATTTCACGCGTTTTGTTTAATGAATTTCTTAATGAAAAAAAAAATAGAAATGTTCATTACTTTAATTTTTTTAATCGCTTTAAAATCTTCCTACACTTGTGTTTCCGAACACGTTTTTATGTGCCTAGTTTTATAGATAAGATAAAAAAAAAAAACAATGTTCCTATACAACAGATATTTTATTATTTAATTTCTTGATCATATATATAGATATAATCCTTTTATATGTATTCATGTGAGTTTATAATTAAACTACTTATTAGTAAAAGGTTTCACCGACTTAGATGATTTGGACTTGATTCCTGGGATTCCCCGGATGATTAAGATTCGCAAATAGATGTGGTAATGGAGATTTAATCAGATTTTAAGCTTTTTTTTTCAAAGATTTTTCACACCTAACTCGTTTTCAAATAAATATGCGCATATATTTATAATGCAATAAAGGGTAATTTAAACATTGATGTTATATTCCGGAAATGTACAATTTAATTATATATTTATAACTAATTCGATTTTTCCTTTGATTTGTGTTTTTTAAATGTAGGTTCCATATATTTTTCCTTATGTGTTATAATCATACCTACAAGCGTACAAGACAGCATAAATCTGAGGTTTTAAGGGTTACACTAAATTTGAAGATTCCCTAATCCAAAATAGACGGATGAAGGATGACCACTTTGCACTTATTCGACCACTTGCGCAACTTCTAAGGTATTATTTTGTATTTTTTAGTGCTGTTCAAAAACGATTCTTTTGTCATCCACAACGAACATATTTCTGCGTCTTTCACTGTATGGATATAAATAAAAAACGAATCACGAACATATTTCTTATTTTATGATACCGGACAGACTCCTACTCTGGAGCTTTCTCGTGATATTTTTTTTTTCCTAATGGACTTGTGGCTAATTTTAACTTTAACAGCTGTAACAGATTTTGTTTTAGTTTTAGAAGCAAGCCCGTCTCTATTTTTTATGGTATTCGTCAAAATAAGTGTTTGTATAACTGTCAATTTATATTGAAAATTACCTACAGATCTACCCACTTTGTGCAAGACACTACAATCTTATTTTTTGTAACACCCCATTTCTATTGTAATTTAACAATGTCGACAAAACAGTAATTTGTAATAGCGAGGAATCGAATCGAAACTTTAAACATAGTAAAGGCGTTTCATATTTAAAAATAGGGTTTATTATTTTCAAATATGAAACGCGTATTTATAACTTTTAATATTATAACAACATTTTCGCCTAAAATAGTATTTTTTTTAAACTTCAGGTTAATGACCGTAACTACACCACAAAAGCATTTGTCACAATTTGGAACGAGCTGCGCATCGATTTTAGATTTAATTATAGTGTACGTTTCAAGGTGAGTTTATTAATTAGGACTGACGTAATACCATTGATGGAGGTGAAGAATAATATTGGACCAAAATTTTACCTGTGGAACACCAGAATTTTTTATAATATATTTGTTTATATTTTCTTTATCACATGGTTAATATGCATAGATTAAGCATGATTGAAATGATTTGAATTGAGAATAGAATAATTTAACTTAACCTTAATTTAAAAAAATACTTTTAAATAATATATTTTTGCTTACATTAATTATTGTGTAAGCACACATAGACACATAGACACACAAGATAAGAAGAGATTGTGAATATAAAAGGAGCAAAGTACAATTCTGTGCATGCATATTACCTTTCTTTATATAAAAAAATAATAATAATCTATTCATATAAAAATTAAATTCTAATATATTTATATTTTTTTCTGTTTTGATCTAAGTCTGTTTAAAATTATAAAACCAAAAACATCATAGAACTAATACTAAGACTCTACTTTCTATTTTTCCCTATGTCTTTTACAGATCTGTAACTTTAAAAATACTGATGAGTTGAAACTTGAGATGTTTAACTATAAAAATATTTTTTTCAAACTTTTAATTTTAAATAAAAAAATCAATAAAAAACAATAATTCTAACAATTTAAAAGACAATTCTATGACTACAAACTTTTTCTTTTTTATCAAAACAATTTTTTTTATAATTTTCATATAACAATTTCAGTTTCCCTAGGTTTGTATCTTCACTAATTACTTTTATTTATAATGACCAAATTTTACAAAGGTCTTGTCTAATAAGGAGAATTACAAATAACAGTAGATGTTTGTTTTCTGAAAGTTAATTTTCATTTATGGAATATAACATTCAGTACTATTTTTATTGAAAACAGCAACCGGATTTGAAAACTATCCAATTATATTATTATTATTATTAACTCACAGTAAGCTGGAGTTGTGTAACATCTGAACGATTTCTCCAATAGCTCTCAGTTTTTCATCACTCACTTTTAACCAATAATTAAAAGCTAAGGTAAGCTTTGCACGAATCAGTTTGCCCGGTACTTGTTGGATGTATGTGAACGGCATTAGAAGTATCTAAAAAAAATATAATTACAAAAAAAAAATATTTAAACATGGATTTATTTCACTGTTTGTTTAATTTAAATTGTTATCAACATTCATTATAGGAATTAAGATACTACTTTTTAACCTGTTTCACAGGATGTGTCATGAATATTTTAATTGTTTAAAAGAAATTATTAAATTTATTGCTTAAGAAATATATTATAACAATTGAATTTTAATTTATATACATCTCATAAGTAAGATTATTTTTTTTAAATGTTTCAAAGATGGTTATGTTAAATTTTTTAATAATTTTTAAACTCACTTCATCCTGTTTCTTGTCTCCTGTTTTCGTTGTAATTTGCGACATCATAAATATTTTTTTTCTAATTATCACCGCAATTTAATAAGATAGCAGCGACTGGACGCTGAAATCGTATTGATTTTTAACTGCAATGCGCCAGCTGACTGTTGACAGTTAATGAATTACTTTGGCAACATCTGTCAATGTCATATCATTCAACTCTGAATACATATTGTGTAAAAATACAGCAGTAAGTACATATTATGTAGCTCTTTATCGGTTGATGTGTTTAAAAGAGATATAGTTACAATATAAGCTTATAGCGGGGACATACGCTGGGTTGGAACGATCCGTTGCATGGTATCTCGAGTGAAATAGCAATATTATAATATGTCTAAAAAACTACTATACTAACTAAATTGATAATTAAAACAATATCATAAATCAATTGGCCCACGGCACAAAACTGGAGATGGCACTAAACTTGTATGCATGATTGTATAGTAACAGCGGTAGAAATATCAACATTAACATTTTTGAACCTGAGAACATTAGATTTTGACTTATTATTTAATGAAATTTAATATCTTATAATCTTTTATTTATAAAACTTTAAAGCTCTGAAACGTACCTCAGCTTTAGTGTTTTGTCACGACATTTATTTAGTACCTAATCATTTTAAGCTAAGTAATCCAATTTATCTTTGAACCATTGCAGACGATACACGAGAATTGAGAACTTTATATTTCTTGCAAATACAAAAGACTTAAGAAATCGAGAGATTCGTTGTCATAACGATAACCAAAATTTGTGATAAAATATATTAATTTAACGTAAAAAAAATCGTATGTCGTGACTTATGAACCTTCAAAAACTTGTTATTGACATACCGTATTCTTGAACGGAAAAAATGAAAATTCACAATTTGACAGATAGATTTGTTGATATTTTCGTATCTTAAATTTAAAAATTACATTTATATATTTAATTCATTTTATACAATACTGTTTTGTTAAGGTAAATACTTCTATTATAGCCGTAAACGAGATGATGTCTATTACTTGATAATGTCGGCGCGAAATTATATATTATCAGCACGAGAACGGAATATCAATAAAGTTATTGATTATTTACCTCAAATAAAACAACAAAAACCAGGCTTCAGATCAGGGTCAGAATTTCCGGCTTTATCTGCTAATAGTTCTAATTTGGTGAATCGTAATTTATCTTATTCCTATAAATCACCATCCTATACGACAGATAGTTGCGACCGAGCAGGCACACCGTTTTCCGATTTTTTCTCTGAAAGTGAAACAGGTATTAGCTATATATTATTTAAATCTGTATTCCAAAGTTTTATTAACTTTTATTACATAATATGAAAGACAACAAAAGTAATTTGAAATATAATATATATATAGTATTTAATATTGTTTTATAACTTAGGTACACCAGATTTTCACAGTGAAGAAAGTGATAGTAGCTCTGGTTCAGCATTTAAGAGAAATACGGCAGAGGCAACTAAATCCTTAAAAGACGAGTGGGACCGCATTGAGAGGACTCTATATGATGAGGAAGGTGAAAAGTGCAGTAGACCACAGATGGTGGAAGAATGTAGGCAGTGGCGACATTTGCATCCACAACTAAGGTACAGTAACTACTTTGCTTTATGCCTAATCAATATATAAATCAATAAGTTTTAGCTATAAAAACCAACTAAGGGCACAATACATTTAGAAATGATCTACTATCAACTACTATTACATACTATTTAGGTGATAGTAGGTAATATAGAGGAAATACCTGCATTTGTTGTATTTGTTATATTGAGCTATTTAATAATATTTTTTAGAATTATTGGCAAGGCCATACAGACACCAGAAAAAAAATTAAACTACAGACAAGTAGAGCAAGAAGAATTAATAGCAAGGCATTACATTGACTATGATCAGTTTAGTGAAAGTGAGGAACGACTTTCTCAAAGCAGTACAGATGTCACACCACAGAACTCTCCTAGATTTTCTCTTATAGAAGATGTATATGAACCTAAACTATCAAGAGAAAAAGTGTCTTTCAAACTTCATGAAGATTTAGAACTCTCCAATACATTTTGCTCCTTATTACACATAACTCCCATACAAATCCGCAGTCCGTCACAAAAGAAAAGACCAAATCCCTCTATAGTTAGATCAGATTTAGCATCATCCAGGTGGATGAGGAAAAGGCCTGAATCCTCAATAAATTATGAAAGAAATAGTGCAAAGTCTTTTGTTTCTTTAGATAGAAATTATAGCAATATCAACTTTGACAATAAGCTTTTAAATGCCCGAGTGCTGACGGCAAAGCACAGGGAGTTAGCAAAACTTGAACCACTTTACACCCCAGAATTAGTACAAAATGATGGGTTAAGGTTGAACGGCATTCATCCACAGTACTGTATAAGAAAGGTCTCATTGCCACCATTACTTTTAGAAGAAGAGAAACGTAAGGTTTCTATCAGTTCTGCTAAAAAGTTGTGTAGAAGCAGAAAGGGTACTTCAAAAAGCTATTTAGATAGAGTTAAGCATGTATAGACTAGTCCAAAAAAAGCATATATTAAAAGTAATGGTGAAAAAATAGCTCTCACTTAAAGTACTAACTTTATCTTGAGCTTAATAAATTAAAAGCACTAAAATTATAAATAAATATATTTTCTAGTTAGAAAGGTGTTTTTTTTGTCTTATTAAATGTTAAGTGTTATATATTTGTAATTTAATTTATAGTGAAATTTATTTTTGTAATTGTCTTATTATACATACATTTTTGTTGAAAAGGGATAGAAAATTAAAATGTGTAACTAAATGTTAATAAAGCTTATGATAATTAATTGTAAAAATAATGTGAACAATATATTGTTGATTATTAAGAATCTGTTCAATATTGTTTTATTACAGTATCTGATATAAATTTTTATACCTTTTTGATGAACAATGGGTAACCAAAAAATAAAACAAGTTTGTTTTCAAATACAAATACAGAATTTATTTTGATATTTACATTATTTGCATTTTATTAACAATCAACATCAACAATATTAAATAATTTGTTTTGTGGTGTGATACATTCGAACAGTCGGGTTATTTATTTTTACCTTTCCCGCATTGTGCAGTCGTTTCGCTTGAAGTGCACACAGCAACATTTCCGTCTACAAATTATTACAAGCCATTATATACTCTATATCTTATTTAATAAGAGCTGTAATCTTAAACATTTGGCAGTTTGTATGGGAAGTGTTGCTATCGTGACAATGCTGATGTACTATTACGTGAAAACGGCAACACACAAATTCGACTATTTAATCAGGTCTCTAGGTACACTGTTACTCTAAAATCGAAAGCAGCCTCGTTGATATAGTGTCGATTTTATAGTGACAGCAATTGGTCTAAGGGATAATACAAGTTTCCCATCGATAAATATTCAATATTTAAATTGCCATATGAATAATAAGTCGTATGTGATTTTTGCAGAGCGAATTTGAGTGATATAAAATAGAAACTTGTAACATCCTCAACAAGTGTCTCATTTTTGTATCCAACCGCAAATAGTGACTTTAAATCGATAGATGTTTATCTAGAAGCGGTGAATTATGGGATTTTGTGAAAATTTTTTGAGCAACTGCGAAGAAAGCTGTGAGCTTAAGTTTCAGGGCTGCCATGATATTACATTTTTGTAATAAAACGTATTTAAAATATATATATTGATGAAGTAGGGAAGGTAACTTCACATGCCATATTAAAAAGTTTGCAGTATGCTAAATATTATCAATCAAAATGAAAAAAACAATATTCAGGCAGCCCGCGACAAAATGGCGGCATTGGGCCAGTACTGGTCACTTTTTTGGACTATTGCTTGGTTTTGGCACCGACATTTTCAGATTTTAATGACATTATACATACAAAAAGCATTTTATAATATTTCTTAACATCTAAGATTCATAAGTGGCTAAATATACACTTAGATTTATTTATAATAATGATAGGCAGTCTAGGTTTTGTGAACGCCTAGTTAGTATCTCCAGCATGTCAGTGCCAATCCACAACAGAAACATGTTCGCGCTTGACCGTCAGCGTAGCGGTCTCTTCCTATTTTTTAATATTTTCATTTAAATACGTAATATAAATTTAAATTGTTATATACCTCACAGCCATCATTATATATTGATTCTACTTTAATTAAGAGAGGACTATGCGTAACAACACGATAAGATGGCATATCAGCTTACAAAAAAGGTCTAGCGTATATTCGTAATATAGAGCATTAAGATTTTTAAATACGTATATAATACATAAAAAATTCATTATTCTGTTCTAAAAACGTTAACAACCTCAAGCTATTAGCAATAGTCAACAATGTTGTTACTTCTAGGATATCAATGCACACAGAACATGGATCTACCTAGTTGCGAATAGGCTTTTAGTGCTAATATAATTTTGTAATAATTTTCGTAAGATAAGTTTCGAAACGCAGCAGATTAATCAGGAACTAATACACCATGAAAGCAATTAATAAAATAAATTTGAATACAAATATAATTTGTCGAACTTAAATCGGGACGTCTACGTTAGATATTGTGCGCGTGCACATTACAATGTTGAAATAATAAGTAATAACTAATGTGTTTACAAAATTTTAGATCATAAATCAAATATATTTTTATTACTTTTTTTAAAGATCCGATTTGTATGGTCTCTTCTATTTAAAATAACTTAATAATTATACTAAAATCTAACGTAATCGGTCTTACCAACAAATTATATATCTATAGTATATTCTACATTTAGAATTCTGGTTTCTTTTCGTATAAAATATTATAATGATCATAAGACCTAAGTATAAGTACCTAAAAAATTAAACTCATTAGATCTGTCGCATACATCGCATATTGTATTTTTATAACAAATCGGATCGTGTAGACAGTACTTTATAAATCATTTTTGACACGAGTTACTCGCAACTTGCAAGTCGAGACATTGACGGAGACACATTGCAACATTACACCTCATACACCAAGCAACCACACACAGAAGGACTCAGCTATATTCTCTCTCAATAAGGCGATTATACAATTAGACACTATTTATACTGCACACCGATCCTCTATAAACTTTTAATTGCGATATATATTTGTAATGCTGTATAAAAATATTAAAGGAAAAATCGTCACTTTAGCATTACCCTTATAAATAACATTCATAATTAATTCAAAATACCTATTAGCGTGTATTTTACATTTTTACAATGAGACTTCCAAATTCTATACCTAACTAGCATACAGTGACATAGAAGCCTAATTCACAACAAACTACACTCGACATTACCGAATTTAAACTTTAAAGCAGCCGTAGCCTCTATTTTATGCAAGGAGGTGTACTTTTGAAAAATTCTTAAGTAACATACAAAACTTTTGATTATTTACAAAGAGTTAGAAATGCTAAATATTATCGTGAACTAATGATGGTGGTCTAACCATAATAAGTTTGGCGTCTACGGGCTCCCAGTGGAATGCATGCACTAAATCCTGTCAAATCTAATCTCCGATTGTTATAACACTCACACTTGATCAACAGTGAGTGCGAGTTCTATAAGTAGAATAATCGTTTGGCGTAGAATATTTTATAAAATACACAGTTAAGAATATGACTGGACAGAGCATTTATATTGAGTTATAATATCTATCGTGCACAACCATCTCAATTTTATAAAATTTTACCTTTTTTAACTTCAATTACCTACAATTATTTTGCAAATTTATTAACTATACCTTGCCATGATCATAAGATTTGGCATCATAAGTAGGTACCTATATTTCACAATGTTTATCTTCAAAACATTTAAAACAGAACACAATTTCTAAATTTGTTATAATAGAACACAATATTAAAAGAAAACACATTATTTTAAAACTTATACGTTAGGTACGTACTTATCAAAGTAATGCCGTTACGTTGGTACATAATGTCTAAGAATGGCGTATCGTATCGTTAGGTTGGTAAAAGATATTGAAAAAGTATGTTACAATTATTTTGTGTGCAAGTACGAATGTTCCAAATTAATGATATACTAAGTAGCTTTTTTAAAAAAATATTAAGAATGCATATATTTTTTGGCACGCGTGTTTCAATGCGTCCCGTTTCGACAGATTCAAGATAAATACCCATATGTCAAAGCTTTATTGATGCGTATGTTCTAGTTCCACGTATTCTAATCCAGGGTTACCTAAAGGCTTTTGTACTTTAGGATATCTTCATCGAGACCTAACATAAAATTATGGCAGTATGTTCGTACTCAATTCCATTACGAATTATTTGTTGCTTTGATTTTCTTTGGACCGATTTGAGTATACCGTACACATCAAAAATGGGTTTTATTAACCTATAAGTATATAAATAAGGCCGGTTTTGCCTATCCTATTAAAATGATCCTATAATTCTAATGTCCAATTTTAAATTGAAAAAAACAGTTCTAGATGTACGCTAATGTATACATTGAAATAAATTATATATTTTTCTATTTAACAAAAACATACTGACGAAGAGTAATACATATTATTTGACGTATTAGGGTTCAGACACACGATGGTAGTTACTATACACATAACAGTACGTCATTGTGATTCTATAAAAAATACAGTCATAATTGATTAATTCCAATCATTAATTTAGAATAACATGTTTTTTGAGTGATTATTTTGAATTAAAAATTAAACATTGTTCAGCTATACTTTTATGAATTGATACAAAAAAAAACACATCATGAAGCCTTTACGAACCCTAATATATACAGGATGTTTGAAAAAGATAATACTACAAAAAATCAATAATGAATAAATCTATGACTGAGGTATTTAATTCGTTAACCACTAATATGGATGCTGTAACGTGATTAATAAATTTTGATATCTATATACAACTATTTGATCTTCAAACATCTTGTACTTAAAATATTATTGCAAGTTCGTTTGCTAAATGAGTCTATCGTATGATTCACTAACTGATGCGAATCTGACTAACTCTAAGGAAGAAACAATAATGAACTGCGTCTGTAAGCTGGCAGTTGATTAATGTTTCGTCTTATCTAATACAATAAAACTATGAAGAATCCACAATCGTCAAAGCACCCGGAGTTAATTCTAAATACATCGCAGGCTTCAAAAGCCTTTTATAACAACGAAGTTTCGAAAGTAATATCACACATTGACAGCAAAATTACACTTTGCACTCGACTTCGTTTGGTTTTAACATCCTCGCAATCTCAATTTATATATATAAATTGTTAAGTTCGTTATGTTTTATGTGCAGCGCCACAAATCACGTCCACTTTGACAATCCCCCGCCCTATTGGGAAATAAAAACAAAAAAAAACAGTAGTTTAAACAATTTATTAAAAGAATAAACAAAAATACTATAGTGTGGTTTAGTTCGGTAAGAGTTAGTATTATCTGTGGTTACAGAGTCGGTTTCGAGTTCATAGATAATTCTCACTGTTACCCAACTCTACTCTAGGATATAAAAAATAATAATAAAAACTAAATGTTAAAGAAGAATCGAAATGGAACTGTATGTGACTGTCTACCATACCGTGCACAGGAAGCGAAGAAAGAAGTCTTACAGCTAGTGTTGAATTCAATGTGAATTCAAAAGGTTAAGAGTTAACTAAGTATAGACAATACATGTGATAGAATACTTCAGTCGATGAGTATTGTTAATGCTTAAATATTTCTACATAATAAGAAAAAAATTTTAATCATTCGTGTCTAGATAAGGAATGGACAATCTAAAAGAATTTAAATATGTATCTTATATCAATAGGTCGTCCTGTAATATTAAGCATGTGCAATTAAAAGTTTAAAAGGTCTCATACATTGAGCATTTATTTACATAATCCACGTCGAGATATAACCGCGCGCCTACCCTCAGATGCCGAAGTGATCTACGCGAAGTGCGTCACGGACGGACACGTCCGGAGTGTGACGAGTCGACTTACCAAATTCCTATAATCTGACGTACTATAAATTCACGACTAATAATTGAGACATCGAAAGCCTGCTAACTACGTCGTCACGGCTCGGACGTGTCCGTCGCGGTCCCTCGCCCCGGGGACGAAACAGACGGTTTTTATTCCTCTAAGTGCCGGAAGCGTGAAGTTGCGGTGCGGACGGGGTAACTAAAAGAAAAGTCACAGGGTCGGGGGTTCATAGGGGTCATAGGGGTCACGGGGGTCGGGGTCGTGGCACGGCCTACGCCTAGATGTAGGAGTAGGGTCCGTCGGTGAGGGCGCTGCACAGCAATAGTCAGGACGCGTCGTCAGCGGCGGCGGCGGCGCGCCGGTTGGAGTTGGAGCGGTACTCCACGCCGGGGTCAAACTGCATCAGCACGAACACCTGGCGTACACGAGTAGGGGTTAGATTTCTGTGTATTTGTTTACTTTTAAAGCATTGTTATAATTATTAGTTGTATAAGTTTTTATAAGTACAATAAGTTGAATGCTAAACAAGTTTTAGAATCAATTATCTAATCAAAACAAACGATTTTTGAAATGTATTTTCATTTATTTACTTTCAATGTTTCGTTTTCCGAAGTGTCCAATGTTATACTTTATATATACGTCAATATATATAAATGTTTTGAAATCTCGAAATATCATTCTCTTCGTTCAATAATTATCCAATACCTGATCGGTGGGCAGCAGACAGAAGTCGTCAGGCGGATTGGTGATGACGTATCTCTTACTGCTAGCGTCGCAGGAGGAGGAGGTGTCTCTAAAGCGGTACAGTCCGATGCACAGCATGCCGTATGTACGTAGCGCTGCCACGAACAGGTCGCCATACTTGCCGGCCTCGCCGAACTGAGCCAGGGGACGGTCGTACAGAGAGATCTGACCCACGCGACATCGGTCCCTAGGGAAATACATTTATTAGAAACATTTTGTATCTAACTAATAAAGTTGTTTCAAAATACGTTGAACCATTTTTTTTTTGTTGTGTTAATACTAATGATCGAAACTGACAAACTTACCTATTAGACAGACTCTCGGTGGTGGAGTATCCCCCCCTCAGACCCGCCCCTTCCGCCAATATGAGCTCGAGCTCAGGGGTTGCTCCCCCCGTGATGAGGGACCGAATCAAAGTTAATGCATTCTGGTTGAAGTAGGTCTGTAATATGTTAAAAATGCAAAATTTTATTGGGCGTAATAGTGTAACGTTAGATAAGAATAAGAGTCCAACAGTATCTAACCTTATCTCTTTTTACAAGATTAGAAACAAAACAAGTTTACCTGAAATTTAAGAAAAAAACATTAAACAAAGGTAACTTACAGTGGACATGAGTGAGTCGAGGACACTGACGGCAAAGGCGGTCCCGCACGCGAAGGGCTGTGTGAGGTACAGCTCTGTGTCAGGGTCGTCGTCATCGTCCTGGTCCAAGAACTGCACGTTGCTGTCGTTCACCAGCTCTGTGTGGGTTGGATGTTATGATCGTTTAATAATTAATTATTTGGACAATAAATTTAAAATGTCTAATATGTGATGGAATGTAATGGCGAAAAACTAATTTTAACTCAGGTCATCAATTGTGATGGCTTCAGAACATTGAAAGAGATCAAAAGGTGAAACACAAAGAATTGCCTGAAAACAGTAGTAAAAACAGAAGTTGGGAGTATCAACAATCATACCCGTGATCATAGGCACGTTGGCGCCGTACACGGAGCCCCGCCTTTGCAATAGTACTGGCGCGGGTGGAACTCCGGCAGGGGGCGGAGCGCTGCCGTCGGTGGCGCCTGCACTCAGCACTCCGATCGTATCGTCGAACGTCATAGCTTTGATGTTCAACGAAGCCAAGATGGCTTCCTTGTCCGCCAGCGTCGGGTCATCGTTGGATGGCACCTTCGCTGACAGTATGCAACACATGTCGCACAGATTTACGTTTACTGCGCGCAAGTCGGCCCGGCTTAACGGTGAACCCTGAAGAATTATAACACGCGGTTATTATGATCTTCTCTGGAATATTCGTAATGTTATGTACTTACATTCAATACGGAGATCTTCGGTAGGTTCTGCAACATCTTCCATTCCCTTCTAATGTATTCGACGCTGCCGACGATGACGACGTGTTTGAGTTCGTGGTAGTGGAAGTTGGATGCTCGTAGTGGCATCACTAGATTTCTGAGCCCGATGAGAGGAGAGTCCGGGTCCGCAAATAAACACACTACGACGTGTCCGTTTAGTACAGTCATAGCTGCCTGGTTTCGGTCCTGGGTATTTTAAATAAAATTACATATATTTTGTCTTATTAAAATGATTAATAAAATATTATATTTATTAGCAATTCCACAGATTGAGGTAGCGATTTAAGCTATTATTGTAAGTCAGTTTGATGTATGTCTGTATGCAAGACATTAAATTTATCAAAAAAGGAAATTTGTTTTATAAATTTAATTCCATAACACATAAATATGTACTTTAAAAAATAACTTCATATACTCACTAATATACAATCCTCTAAGTTTCGTGCCGGGCTCCAATGGAACATTCCAGTCGAATCGTATTTCATTTCAGTTTTTTCGAAGTCAAAATCCTTTGACTGATCGTCTGCTAAGCCCGCTGGCAAGCTCACGCCATTGCTGTTTTGATTTCCACCACTACTTCTACTTGTTGGCCTAAATTAAAAAAATATGTTGACGTTTCGTTTTGGAGGGAATTCTTCCCGTCATGTGCGATATTTTTACAATGAGCGTTTTAATTTGAAAACTTTTATAGTGCATTCTTAATGCTGCTTGTTGAATTGTAAATTGGTGAATTCATTTTAGTTGAGCGTTTAAATTTTGTTTATTAAGCATAAAAAGTTTAAAAGAAATTTTCAATGTAATTCTCCAAGTCAATCGTGTTTCTTGATTGTGGTTTTTCGAGTTAACTTCTAACAAAATGAACAGGTAATAATTAAAATGATGTATCATTCTCGATTTTTCTTGGAGCATTAATCTTTTAAAATAAAACAATAAGTAATTTGGAATATTCAGAAACTTATATATACGAAGCAAATTATAGAATAATTGCATATAACGACTTCATATGGGCTACGTGCATTATACAATCCCAGAGTGCAAGGGCAACCCTTCTAATCATAAACAAGTAAGGCAGACTACAAACTACATTGCAATACTGTGTCGTGAAAAAACTGTAGTAGTATACAGGTCGGGTAAATAAAAACATTAACATCTAATTCAAATAAAAACATCTACACTACGGAATGCTTCATTCACTGAAAATGATATTCATGAAAGGTATTTTCAAACTACGTAAGAAAATATCTAGGTGGAATATAATTTTATTAAATTACATGAGTTTTTTCACTTCGTAGGCTAGATGATAGGCTTGGTAATTCGTATCTTGGTCTTGCGTATTCCTGCAAACAACGCCAAAGTATCGTCTCCGATGTTTTAAGGAGTAAAAGTGCAAACACAAATTAGACAAATGATCAGGTAGACAGAGATAGACATAGATAACGTAGTGCCGTGCATACAAAGT
This sequence comes from Napeogenes sylphis, assembly GCA_959347405.1. Lineage (NCBI taxonomy): Eukaryota > Metazoa > Arthropoda > Insecta > Lepidoptera > Nymphalidae > Napeogenes > Napeogenes sylphis. Next base: position 17,493,160 of record OY365788.1, on the reverse strand, counting down.
GCACATCGTGCTAACAGCAGACATCGAATGCTTGTAAAAAGCAGCAATATATTTGACATAAATAAACTTAATTTACAGGGGTTTGGTTATTGTTATATATGTATTTATGTTGAATTTTTATACTTTATCGTTTTATCTTTTAACTAAAGATGCATTTTAAATGTCTATACTATCAGTGTATTTTTAAGTTTCTATAAATAAAAACGTTTCTGTATATTAGTTTCGAGTTCCCAAATTTCAGGGATATACCACACTAAACCAATTTTTCTGGTACGAATCTGAAAACTATAAATACTGATGAGTTTAAACAAACACAAAGTTTTATGTAGTATTTTGTAATATACTATAAATGTCGGATAACCTTAGCCCGAGTCTAGATAGATTTGCTTAATCGGCTGAAATATTGTTGTCATTTTCTGTTTTTATTTCATATTTTAAATCCACTTTTAGAGAAGCAAATTGTTTATTCCTGTATGGTTTTCATCACTTGAATGAAATTAATTAGTTTTTAATTAGAAATATTTTAAGTCCTATGAAAGTTAGTCTATTTTCTTGATTTATGGTTTTACAGAAGAAAGAAAGAACTTTTATTCCTCTTTGTGCTTTTCTTATTTCAAATGTCATATATATTTTTAAATAACGTCTACGTCTTTTAAGTTATCACTTATCGTATATAAAAATAAACCCTGTAATTTGAAATGTTCAGGTGAATTTCAACCTGAAATTAAAGTGGACCTCAATATAAGACTCAGAAGCAGTCCTTTAAGTGCTTAATTTTAATAAAAAAATTAAGTAAATTTCGGAGTTATAGTTATAATGACAAATTATTTCCTCAATTTTAGTTTTTTTTTTGGTTAAGTACCTACCTCTAAAATAAGTTATAAATATTTAATTTCGATGATTCGTTGATAAGTTAATGAATAAGTTTATAATTGTAAGTTATAATAAAGATAGAAATCATCTTCCTCCACTTTCTTATTCTAAAGACTTATTTAAGCGACAAGTCCCATACCGTCACCCATAGGTACGAGTACGTATGTCCTTGGTACCAATACTGAATTGAAATTAGACCAACATTTCTGTACCATAAACGACTTACGTGTCAGGCGGCGCTCTATTGACGTTGGGTTTGACCTTGTTGACTTGCCTCGTGGTTGTGTTCATGAGCTGATTGGCCATCGGGGAGAGGAGCGTCGTGGGCGCGACACTTCGGTGATTTCGGTTTATTACTAAGAAAACAAAAAAATATTATAGATCTAGATATAGAGAAGTCAAATCAACAACTTTTTATTAAATTTCCATACAATACAAGTACGGAATATAAAATTGTGACGTTATTTTAAGTTCAAGTGCGCAGAAAGACAGTACACCTGCAAGAAAATCTTCTTACATAAAGTTTTGTTTTGATACTTACAACTTATATCTTCCCCTCTTTCTCTCGCGATTTCACCTTAAACAACAATGTATAAATTAAAACATAAATATTAAATAGAAAATCTCATTTTTATTCATAAAAAAATAAAAAAAAACATAATTATTCAAAACAATTTAAATATGCAACTTATATATTGACATAAATTCTTCAAATACTACGACAAAAGCGTTTAACAGATCATCCAGTAAAGACGGGTAGATGCATTGTCATGGTAGGCAAGGCCGGCTTCAGGATACAAACCAGAAGTGATGATACAACCGCTTAAGAGTTAACCAAGAAGCATAGATCAATGGTAATTTTCAATTCAGGTCATTTGCTTTGTGAACAGGTGATGCAAAACAAATAGTATATTATTGCAGTTTAAGTGTATTTCAATATAATCCTAGACGTTTTGTCTATGGGAGGCTCGCGATAATCTATAGGGACATGCTCAATGAAAGCAAGAGTAAAGACCTTCCGAATGGCTTCAAAGTGCCAACCTCAGTGCTCTCTATGAAAGGCGTGGTGAAGCATCTAAGTGCGTTTCTTTAACCTAGAGGTAAGCGTATCTGGCTGTTAAATGGGGGCCGATGAGAAAATATAAATAAAAAAACACTCAGTCCTTTTAGTCTGAGATGTACCTCGAACATGGACCTTCTTGGGCAACTCTGGCGGCGTGAAGGTGGGGGGAGGGTGGTGGTCATCTGCAAAACATCAGCACAATTCGCATTCCGATACACCACTCATAGATAAAACAACCTACACATAGCAATTTGTTACATAAATTGTATGACAAAACTTTATTTACAATTATATTAACAAAATATTCAGTTCCACCTTCAACTTTACCTTTAATTGATATTTTTTTTAAATCAAATTTACTTTAAGGTGAAACTGATAAAGATATTTACAGTTAAAACACCAAGTTACATTAAGTTACGTTTACAGTACATATATTAAATATTACTTACATACACATGCAATACACACCAACTAAACAAATAATAACAAAACAGTACGCTAAGCAATGTGTAACAACTACGTATCTCTAAGCTACGATTAATTTAAACTGTAGTTTAACTTAAGTAATGCTTAGATGACATGACTATGTAAGTGGAATGAAATGATAATTAAATGATGATTGTTAGGAGATGGCACCGAGCTTTCTACTTCTACTGTTATTCCAGGCCTGATGTCTAATGATTGACTGTTTCTTACTTAATGTACAGTAGCGTATACCATATTTTCGACGGATTCTGATGCATTGATCAACCACTGCAAGGTCCTTACATATCTATCGAGGCGGGGCCATCTAATTTTAAATAAACGTTCCCTATGCGAGGTGATAAGAATTAGAAAATTATTTTATAATTATAAGCACGTATTTCAAAACTAACTTTACAACATCCATTTCAGAGGGACTATATCGATGCATAAATTAGGGATTAAATTTACACCTAAAAATTTTATTGAAACGATATAAATATTAAGAATAATAACAAGACAAAAATAAATAAAACGACATCACAAAATGTCTCTCTATATCTAATAGAGAGGCAAACATCTATAACTGTAATGCACATAGATAACGTATACAAGACAATTATGGACACGACTGCTAACTTTGAGCACCGACACCGCAACGGACATTGAACATTTACATTGATACGTTACAACAGTACGTACTTGCCCGGCCAACCATCTGGACGGCTCGTACGCCTTTCCTGAACGTAGCCACTGAACCGAGAAATAAAGGTTTACAGCTCAAATGTTATCTTCATACGGACATGGGACGGGAGAATTAGGCATAAAAGGATATATATGCAGACAGAGATGCAAAGCTTTTTTTTATTTTGTCTTTATAAGTGGCCATGTGTACAGCAGCTTTTGGATACCAATCACCAATTAATATTGTTAGTAAGAAGTTTGATTTATGAGAAAAAAGTATGGGTTATGATGATTGGCACCCAAAAGCATTTAAGTGTCCCTAAAGTAATGCGTATTGTTTTATCATTGTCAAGCAATATCGCGTTAGGGTTCGTGAAGTAGCTTTGCTGTCTATGGCGTGTATTGCTTATTTGTGAAATTAGCATACTGTAGCCCAATTTTAGAACCATTTTGGAGCGCCTGTTAGTTGATGCAAGAAAACTAATATTGTAAGGTACGGTATTGGTTCAGTTTAATTTGTTCCGTACCGTCGACACCCCGATATGTATTTAGACTTTGTTTCACCATCCCCGTCTGCATCATCATCATTCCGACATCTGTAAAAATCCAAACACTGACACATACGAAGACACGCTCCTGCTCGACTGATCCGGGTTTTGATGTCTGAACTTAGAATCAAATTTATAAAAGGTCCACCTAGAATATTAATGTTCAGCTATTGTCATAGTACAAAGGACATTTATAATTTTGAATCTGGTAAATGCGCTGATGATATGAGTAGCGACCGTAACTCTGGACCGTGCGTTAGTCACTGTAATTAGCACAGACAAGCCGGAACTGTCCTATGAAGCCTTTGTATTGTTCCAAAGCTCACTCGTTATGAGATATTTTTAGCGTCGTTGAATCACTCTGACTTTTCTGAGACATGCTTTCATGGATTTGCACTAGACGCAGTGTATTATTACTATGTGTTCGGGAACAAATGAGGTGCAAGTTGCTTTGCCAGAATTCTACTTTATTTACATGCAAACGCCATGTTGGGCCAAAGTGCATCATATCAATTTATATCTATGCCTTCAAAAAAAAACTAAATTGTGCTCCAAAAAACTGTGGACAAACCGTGTGACTAATAAAATTTTCGCCTTGCATGGTGCTTGTATAACATTGTATGATGCACTGGATTATCGCATGTCGGAACAGAGCGAGAAACTTCAAGAGGCAAGAAAATGAGTGTCAAAGTGCTTCGTATCGGGATCCATTCACGAGCAGACAAACACAATGATCGCTAAGTATAGGGCGTGAACGAGCGCGGATCAAGAATGCTTTGCCGATCCAGTCTGTGAGGTACGGACACCACTAAAGCAACTCAAAATTATATAGACATTAAAATAAATTTAAAAACGTCAATCTGTATGCTTATGTGTGGTGCAAGTTACCTATGTCGGCTCCGACCTTCCGCTGGTGTGCGGTCACTAGAAGTTTAGCCGAATATTCCATTAATGTGTCACAGATACAATAAATGTGTTAAAGGCGCTTAGGATCCTAAAGTGTAACATTTAGTTTTACACAGAGTGTTTATCGTGGAAGTTAGAAAGAGAGCAAGTGAGTTTACAAGATTCCAGAAAGAATGTCACAGAATGTTATTAAACCATTATATTAATTATTAAAGAATTATTTAATAGGTATATTGTTTTCTCTCCTGACTCATAAGGAACACAACTATTCTGTTAATAAAAGTACGGATCTTACAATTTTTGCATTTGCATTTCTTGATGAGTGTTTCATCTTTGATGTCTTCATGGCACGCCTTGCAGTAATACCATGCTCTGAAATACATAATACGTTAATCATTTAACTACATAATTATAAATAGTATTAAAGGTAGTGAATTCAATCTGTAACCAATATCTACAGCTTGTATTCGGGTTGGTTTGACCAGATTATTACGATTTGGGGCTGAAAGACCTGTTGTCTACCTGTCTCACACTCTTAGGGCCAAAAAACTGCACAACCTTATATGTTGCTGATGTTTAAGGAGGGTCATCGTTATTTCGCACAATGAAGGCCTCATTGATAATAAAAAGTAGAAAGCGGAATAAACAACAGGTACAGATGTTTCTTTACCTCTTAACCTCATCTGCAGACTGTGCAATAAAGAAACCCTGTGTGTTCGCGTGTATCTTCGCACTTCGTGGGTTGATCGAAATCTTGCTGTCCGCACCTTCCTCACCTTTGATCTCGATTGCCAGGAGAAGAAGTTTTAACTTTGTGAAACATAACCTGTTTTGTAGAGGATAAATTTGTTGTTGATTTTGGTATAAGATATTATTGTTACTTTCGACGTGGATTTTTTTTTCACTTACATTGATTCAAATGAAAATGTTTTACTGTAAAGTTACTAAAAAAAGCAAAGTACAGGAAATGGCGAATATCAACATTTAATTTTGTAGTAAACAAATGATAAGGGATAATTTTGAGTAGATACGAGTAACATTCTAGAACTTTGGTTATTAACAATGATGATTTATAAATATCATCATTTGCACCTGAATGACTGTACGGCCCCCAGATGCAAAACTCTTTCTAAATAAATATATATACATTCTAAATGAAAAATGTTAAGTGCAAGATTAGTAGCTAGAAGCAGGTCAGGTCTTACTCGCTGGCTTGAGGGAAACTCATTCCAGTGAATGAAGTGGATAGAGTCTCGGTGTACATCTCGCAGCCCGTGCCCTGAAGGTAGTCGTTCTGCCAGGCTTGCGTGTCCGGCGACTGCAATCAACCAATAGCAAGCCCGTGCTGAGTTAGTCACAGCCAATGAGACTCGTTAAAACTACCCTAAGGTTTCTTCAGGCAATGATAGCCGTTTAGTGTCCTAGGGGCTTTTTAACCATTTCAGTTAATTCTAGAGGAACTAGAGTTATTGTGCCATCTATTGGAGTTGGAACCTTAAGCGAAATAAGCTTGACACGGTTAGTGACGTTCCACTGTCTGTGATTGAACCATAGAGAAGTTCAATTTTGTTTCAAGCCTTTTGAACTTACTCCGTCGCATGTCTGAACAGCATCCCAATAAAGGATGGGCTCAAAGTGTCGGTGTACATCTCCATTCCCGTACCTCTTTTGTAGTCATTACTCCATTTAGATTTCTTTCGAGACTGCGAAAATTCCGCATACGAATCATTAAATAAGATATCCGAAGATCGTTTTTGATGGTGAATACCTTCGGATGTATACATATAAATAAATATAATAATATTGATTGCTATAAATCCCTACAAAGCTAACCGTTTTGAAACTTCTCATAGCGAAGAGGTTGGCCATCATCGTGGAAAATCCTGGTGCGAGGCAACTCTGAGCGATGAAACCCAGTTTCAGTTCTGCTAAGCAAATTACGTCGTCTCCTTGCTTCCAGTCCCACGATGGAATGTTGAGGAGGTAAGCCTAAAATAATGATATAAATTAGGTAAACCACAACAAACATCCAAAGAGCAACAGAAATGACAAAAATTAAGATAAAGAAGTTTGAGGTTTCTTAAGGTATATCAGGATACCTTGTTGTGGTACTGCATCAGCTGTATGATAACCCTGATATCATCGGAGTAATTTTTGATAGAAATGACTCTCATGATGTTCGCCGCATCTTCAGCATCCGGATCTTGGCAGTATTTGTTGGCGAGCACCAAACACGCATCAGCTTCATGAACCTACGTGATATAGAAGATATTTATTGACCGCAATGTTTTATTTCCATTGCAAGTTCAATAAAATTTTTAATATTCTGTATCTAAGTAATCTGTTTCTCGTGTTGATTTTGTTAAGTTATTTTGTTTCAATTGTTTTTCAAGAATATTTCTCTGTTTGACATAGTTTGATGATAATAAATATGCTTATGTATATTTAAGATAAAATTCAACTGCTATTCTTATTTGGTTGAAAATTATGAGTACGTTAATAAACATATCACACGGAGGTTAAGAGAACAAAAGCAATATAATTTAACAGATAACTACAGTGAGTTAGAAAGGGTTCACTAAAGATATATTGACTCATTGAAAAACACATAAGCATAAATACACTTAGTAAGTACTTATCTCTATTTAAGAAATCATATAAAGTAGATAAATTTTAGGTATAAGACAATCTACGAGGAAAGCAGATGGGGATCATGCAACTGTCTTCATATCCAACCAAGCCATGCATCTAAGACTTACCGTAAACAGTCGACAATAACGACAATCGACATTTGTACTTCAAACTACTAATAAAAGCCAATTTTGAAAAGGAAACTCTTTCAGCGGCAACCATTAATGCCAATTTATGTTTTAGCACTCATTTTGATTCGTACAGTACAAGGTAATATCGATTGTTTAGAGTACATTTAGTGGCAAAACTCGCACACAACAACCAATTTAGGTACAAACAGACATAGAAAGGTGGTCGGTGCCGCGGCCGTAGAGCGCGCCGGGCTCGCCCGTACGTGCGGGACAACCACACAAACGTTAACAACATTAGCGATAGGCACACAAACAGCCTCAAGTCATGGCATTAGAAGGGAACTGTACATCACTCCAACGATAGAACGGCTCCTCGTAATAGCTATTGAACGAGTATCGCTCTACGTCTATAGAAAAGACAGTCTGCACAGCCTCAAACCGACACCACGCCCAAAAGATCACATTGTCGATTGTGCAGTGCTACTTACTTTTACCCTTTGTAGGTCGATTGGATTCATAATGGTGCCTTGAAAGAATTCCACAGTGGTAAAGTGTCTCTTGAACAGCCCTTCGAGCTCCAGGTCGGGCGGTTTCCTGCCATCAACGCTCAGTTAACTACGGACCAGATTTAGGCCAGTCCGCCGCCTGTCGCGGGCCGACGTTACCATGCAACTCTATGTAGTACCAAAATACGCAGTAGTGGAGTGGGACGGGAGCGCCCCCTACTGGCCGATGAGGTACTCCAGTCCCACCGTGAAAGCAATGATTGCATTAAAAGAACCATAAGATAAATTACCAAAGTGATAAAACCTACTGTGACTATGAAACAGCATCTTTAAAGAAGAAAAAAAGATCCGTTTTATGCACATAAATGAATAAAAATACTGGTTCACTTGACGCGGTAATCAATGATTTATAAGTAGGGCCGTGCGATATCTAATTGCCTGCGCTATTCGGTCTTACTCTAACCTTGACTCTCTCAAGGTCGACGGCATTCATCATTGTACCCTGAAAAAACTCGACCGTGGTGTAGTGACGCTTCAGGAGGCCTTCCAGCTCTAGGTCAGGCTCCTTTCTGAAAGCGCCGTTTGATAATACATGATTCACCACCCGATAATTATTGTTTTTGATACCGTTCAATAATATTTTCAATATCATGTAATCAGTTCGCACTTCTTGATACCTCTGGTTTTCTTAACCAGTTTCCTTACACTAACTTACTTTAAGTTAAATTCTACCAATAACAAAAATAATTATATTACCTGTGTAAAAAAACAACCTCAACATCCACATCCTCTCGATCTTCGTGTAGGAAGTCTTTTAAGAAATGACTCACAGATTCGTATGTTATATGTCCACATACGACTATATGCCTGAAATCGTACAAGAATGTTATAGTGTTTGTTCCCAAAGGGATTTTAATCAGACTACTATGAAGTCAATACTTTATGAAAATAACGAAAGAAGCTGTTAAAGCAAGTCCAACTTAGCTTTTAAAAATTACTTTAATTTCTTTTTTGGCAAATCTTAACGTCATTAAAATAGCAGAATAATTTACAGACCACATCTTGAAAGTGTTTAAGACTTTCTTCTCTTAGGTTCATCATAAAAGCAAGTTCCACAAAAGCCATAGACTATAGTAAAGAGAGGAAGAAAGAAGAACAGCAATTGGGAGGTTTTATTTAACTTCTGGTACCTCTGACAGATAAAGTGAGAAGGGGTACAATTATCACATTTTAAAACAACACAAGGTCACACAGAGTTAAATAAAACGGTAAATGATTAAAGCGTGACACAGCTACCACAAAAACTAAAGCAATGTCTTCATTTAGACATAATGTGATGTGAGACTGGCTATAACAAGTGTAAAAATATACGAAATACATATCAGAAAGGCAAAAATTAAAATAAATGATGACATTGCCGATAAACCTCCATAATTTACAATCCGCTTTGTTCATTTATTTGCAACAATGTTATATCTTATGAAAATTCTATAAAAAAATGTAAAATGTTAATGTAAAAAATGTAAATGATTTTAACATTGTGACAAAGAAATGAACAATCTCAGTATCGTTCAGGATTTTGTTGCTATCTACCGCACTAATCACAAAAGTCAACAAGGCGATAACAAATGATTCGTTCCGGGGAATACATAAATACTTTGGGATTTATGAAGTTCCTAATAAACGAACGACATTGTAATATGTAATATGGTTGTTTTTAAGTAATAAGGCTAGTTTTAGGTATAGAGTCAATTGTAAAGTGACTTCAAGGTGAATGTCCTAGCGGTCTTATTTTATCTTAAGACACTGAAGAAAATATAGTTATTGCTTAAAAATCAAATTTGTAATTTTTTAACTGTCTCCTCTGTCTTAAGATAAAACTTTTTTTAATACGCAAGGCGCGACGATAATCAAAAACTTGCCGTTTGGTAATTTTGATATAATTACTTTGTCTTCGCTAACATAACGTAACATATATTTTGGTTCATAACAAGTTTAAATTCTTTGTAAGTTCAATCGAAAAGGAGTTAGGCACGGCATGACAGTCAAAGGTGTAGGTGTGGAGAAATTGTAAAATGTTTAGGCAATGATGGAGGTTGGTGATTAAAATATACTTACAACACGCACAAACGATAAGAGCAACCATTCATTTTTTTTTAAATATTAGAAGAAATTTAGTAAAAGAAATAAAAAGATAGTTCCAAAAACTTCATACATACAACATGCAGTCTATGTATTCATCTAAGGTGTGGCAAAGAACTGAATTCATTTTGATCATAAAACGTAATAAATATCTACTTTTATTGTGGCTGCATAATTCGCAAACAATTTATAAATATTACTTCAAATTTTGTATGAATGATTTGTGTAAGTTTTTTTTGCGCTAAGATGATGTCAATAATGACAGATGGTATGCCGAAAACTAAACTAAATTGGCGTTAAAAAATGTCCTCAATGCACACAGCCTTGCCACGCTCTATGAATTTTTACGTTTACATTACACTAAATAACCGAGGGGTCGATTTAAAAAGTACATTACATATTACAAAATATTAAAAGAGGGTCAACATTACTCGTACAGTACATATACATGAGACGTGCAGGCAGGGAGTAGAAGGAAGCGAGCGTATGACACTCACTGGGGCGCAAGGCATCGGGTCGCGCCAACAGCCCCCCGCAGCCGCGGCAACGAGGAGCTTTTGGCCGGTACACGGAACACGACATCTCCAACAACACACTACAGTACCACTCAACATTTATCTCGCCGTAACTAAGCTTAGATTACCATTAACATTCCTCATTACGTACGTACGGTACACTAACAGAAAATAATAATGATACCTAATATGACGAGCGATTACACTAGCCACTATCTGCTGGTTTCTATTCAACTGAATAAATACCAATTCATAGATAATAATATACAATCAATATCGACTCAAACAAAGACAACTCGCGGGACTCACGTCCCGCCAAAGATAAAGTGAGAACACAGAAGCGTGCTAAGAGAGGAAAAGGAAGATATAGATTTACAACACGGAACACATTCAACGGATCGGAGTGAAGACAGCGGCTCACCTGCGTCCCCGCTCATTCTTGAGGGTGCCGCCATACTTGGGTCTAGTGCCGATTAAGTCAATTATCTCTGGGATACAACTGGCAAATATCGCCTAAACGCCGACAGACAAAACAAGACATTCACATTCAAGTCAAGTGAGTGATGGTACGGCTCCGACGAGCCGCCAGCGCGTGCAGACGCACGGGCGGGCGGCTCGCCGGTGCCGGTGCTGCGCGGAGCACGGCGCGGGCGCGGGCGCGGGGCGAGGGCGCGGGCGCAGGCGCGGGCGGGCGCGCGGGCGCGGGCACTGGCTGTGTGTGATCTCGGGACTCGTGGCGAGGTGCCGGAGCTAGCGCTACAGCGTGGCGACAGGCATCGTGTGCAAGCGAACAAACCAAACACTACTTCATCGACAGCATTACAAAACTTTACATCGGCTCTCTCCAGATCTAGTCTCGTTAGAAGGATTAAAAAGCTCAATGGTGTCTCGAGTGTATTTTACGAAAAAAGGCATGTAGTAGTGCGTCGGTCGACCGCGCGCCTGTCTCTCGTGTACGGGGAGAGGGGCGCGGCCGCCGGGAGCTAACTCTTCGAGCATGCGCCACGGCACCGAGAGACCGATTCTAGTGAAGGATTAATAAATTTTATTAGCAAACTCCGCATTCAATCAACCAAGTCAGATCGAAACCGTGAGAGGAAGCCTGTGGAGCGGGGGCGTGAGAGCAGGGTACCTGCGGCGGACGTCCTTGTTGTATCGGCCGCCGTATTTGTTCCGCTGCGCCGCCAGCTCCGTGATCTCGGGGATCCAGCTGGCGAACACAGCCTACGATACACAGCAAACACCGTGAGGTGAGCGACCGCCCCCCCGCGCGCCCGCCCCCCCGGCCGTGAACCCTCGCGCTCGCACAAGGCTGTGTGGCTTGAGTGTCGTCTGTCTGCGTGTGGCTGTGGCGTGGTGTGGACGGGTGCGGGACTTGGGTGCCGTGCCGAGCTACGCTAGCGGGAGCTACGTGACGGCAAGCCGTGACAGGACTCGTGACCGGGTGCATGCAAGGCCTGGATAATTACGCTAACTAATCGATGAACAGAACTTAAAAAGAAATCGGTATCGCCGGTGACTAATCTAAGACGATGGGCATTCGATATAGACGCATGGTAGTGCGCGCACACGAGTGTGCCGTCGCGGGTGATAGTCAGACGAGCTCCGCCCTGGCCTCGCGGACCCGTGCGACTTGCGTGACGAGAGCGATGTCAGGGCGAGGGCCCGCCCGCAATCACCCGCGGGACCGACGGGTGTGCGCGAGTAGATAACACAATACATCTGACGGCACTGAGCAAGCTTTTGTAGAGGTGATGACTTCACATCGTCTCGGAGAGTTCGAGCGATTCAGACCGGACACGGCAGATGCGGTGAACGGCTCCCGAATAGGACGTGCCGCGGGTTGAGTCGCTTTCACTCTCGATTCAATTTATACAACAAATTGATACCTTTTTCCATGTTCACGCTTCAGCTCGCCACTGTACTTGGACCTACTTCCTACCAGCTCTATAATTTCAGGAATGCTACTAGCGAACATTGCCTGCAACAGACCATGGCGTCGATCGGAAATCGAGTCTGCGCGCGGATACCATCGTGTGGTGCACGACAATGTCCACCTCGAGTCTCGGTAAAACTATGGTGACGAGTTAAGTGTAGCCGGTAGCGGAGCGAAAATAAAATAAAAGGAACGTGTGTGTCTACCGGTGATGTGAGCAACTGAACACAGCCAGGCACAGGTGCGCATGCAGAGATCGCGAGGTGGGAGGGAGGGACGGAGCCGGAGGGCACGCGGCGCCCCTACAGAGGCTCTCCACGCTCCCCAATACACATCTCCGAGTACGAGAGATCCTCTGGCACGTTGGTGGTTATCACGTAACAAAGCAAAAGTAAAAGAAAACAGTCATGCAATTAAAGTCATCGATCGAAGTAAAGCTCGTCTCGCATAGACGTCCTTTGAAAGCGGGAAGTTAGAAGGTTGCACATTGAAACCGATCCGATCCGATCCGGTCGAGAAGGGGCCGGACGTCGTCTCCGGCCGGTAAGTTGACATGCGCTAGTGAGTGCACTAATCAGGCTTACGGTCATTCAACGGGCTGTGCGTTAACCGGTAAGTATAGATCTCTACCAAGTCCCATGTGAGCTATTATGGTAATCTTAGAGTACGCAGATTTATTAAATTTCCTTTTGCTTTGTTATACAATTCGGCATTGAGCAAGGTTCGGCAAGATGACGCGGTTACCAATTCTTTTAATACTATTATAATTTAGTGATTTATCATTGAATAGACTCATGTAATAAATTTTATCGATCTAGAAAATAGAAGCTTGCCTCCCCTTGCAAATTTATAAACTTAAATAAATTATTGTGTTTATTTATTATCAATATCTGTTAAAAGAGCGATGGAGTGGTACTTACCAAGCCGACGAGCAGAAAAAATACCAAAAATGTTCTGCCCAGAACTGTATGACAGAACACATCACCATAGCCTACGGTGGACATTGTCACTATAAGAAAATACACGCAAGTCCAATATGACAAGGATTGCGCATTATCAAACTCCAGCGGGTCTCCCGAATTTTCCAACTACAACAAGATTTCGTTATCCTTTACTTCAAGTTTATATAAAAAGTTGCCTAATTAATACTATATTTAGTTTATAATGATAACCCCGATTTCAATGTCGAATTATATATCAACCAGATTCTAGTTTTAATGTTATATCAATTAGATAAATTCGAATATACATATGGGCTTATGAGGAGGTTTTCGAAATAGGACTTACTAAATGAATAATGCCGGCTGCTGTAAGCCACACTGATATAAATATAGAAACTAATTGCGCCAAACGAATTGAGCTCGATGTCTTTAATATATTGAGGTACTGCAAAATATCAGGCACGGTCATTAAGCGTAGAGCTCGGAGAAACCTTAGCCCTGGAAAAAACAAAGTATATTGAGAACATACAAGATACATACAAGAAAACTACACAATTTGTAATCACGTTAATGGCTACGGTCTGAATGTGGTCTGGTCTTACATGGAAATATATAGATGTGTTATATCATTTTACAGGTAAAGGTATTGAGTTATTAAAACAGGTAAGTGTAATAAATTTCTTACCTATCCACGTTCTATCCAGGTATATTGATACAAAGGATGGGGGTATCGTGAAATAATCTACAAATGAATACATCTCCAGCATGAACCATAGTTTGTCACTAGCTGCTATAAACTGAAAATAAAAAAAATATTAGAAAAATATTTATATTTAATACTGAATAATAATATGAAGAAATAGTCTACTTGAACTGTTTTTTAGGAAATTGTAATGTTTTTTTTTTTGTACAGTTTACTCATTGTTGCTCTGTGAACTTTATTGTTTCTATACTTAACAATGATAGTATGAATAATATGATGTTAATATTTTGGACAACATAAGCGATATAAGCATTATAATAACTCTTCAATTAGATCTATAGATATAATAAAAACGTATATAAAAAAAAAACTTACTCGTATAAAAAAGTAGACCATAAAAAATATGTTAAAGGCTAGGTCGATTTGCTGAGTAATATTGTCACTCCATTTCTGGCATCGCTCAACTTCCTCACTAGAAGAAAAAACAGGAGTGACTACAAGAAACAGACATCGCATACAACGATATACGTAAGCTTCTAATACAGACATCAGCTGTAGTACGGGCGTGATACAAGTCAAGATAGGTAAGAGCTGTAACACACTCAATGGTATCTAAAGCATATATATGGACAGCTGTTTGTGATTCTACGTAATGTTTTGTGAATTTTACCATTAGTGTCAGTGTGATACAGTCCTGTGAACCTAGCCTTAGACAATGTTATGATGCTATCTTGACTAATATCCGAACGAGCCCACAACAGAAGCTAACATATACTATGATCAGCAAAGATTTCACATTGATTGTAGGACTCACGTATTCCTTATGAATTCAGCATTATAAGATACGTTGTAATTAATATTTTAGCTAATTGCCAACTAATCTAGATATAAGAATGCGTGTTACCTGGACGCGTCGATGAAGTAGATGATGAGCGATGCTATACTCAGAATGAACACCAACACTACCTGGAATTGAAAAAATAATCAATCAATCAATCAATCATAACAGTTATTGTACATTACACTTTACAAGTGCACAGAACACTCAAGTTAAATTAAGAAGGATTTTCCTGAATGGTGGAAACATTATAGATTATGGAGTAGTAGGAGTTAAAAAAACGGCCAAGTGCGAGTCGGACTCGCGCACAGAGGGTTCCGTACCATTATTAAAAATATTCACGTTCTTTGTATCGGAGCCTTCGTTAATTATTTTTAAAATGATTATATAATTAAATATTCTGTGATTTTTTCAAGCGTCTACTTGTCGCCATTATTAATATGGAGCAAAATGATGTGTTTGTTGTATGAGAGCCCCTCTCAAATATTTATTTTCTTCTTTTACGACAACAGAAATACATCGTCTGTTAAAATTTCAACTGTCTACTTGTCAGTGTTCATGAGAAACAACCTGAAGACAGACAGACAGACGGATAGCGAAATCTTAGTGATAGGGTTCTGTTTTTACCCTTTTAAACCCTAAAAACATCACGATTCCATAACTAATAGTGATAAAGAAAATATTTTTATACACATTTTGCATTAAAAAAATACTTTATGTTTTCCATATTAATAACAAAATAAAACAAAAATATGACTAAATGTTGTTTAGTTTTATATTTGCGAACATACTTAGGTATATTCAAAAAAATTAATACAATAGCGAATCTGTTTTTATAAAATGTCAGATCTTTTCAATATCCGTTTACAAGTCATTGAACTTTAGACATCAAAAAAGTTGAGGTCGATAATATTGATGTTTGCTGATTATTATTCATCACTGTCCGTATTGTTCATAGTGTTTTTGATAAATTACATTTATGCAATTTAAACAATTTATATCATGTTACATCCTCTCAGATAAATTGCACATATAGCAAAATTGCACGACATATTCTAAATGATTTTAATTAGTCTCAATATCCAGGAAATATTTTATCTCACAACTGTCATGTGTTATTGTTTAACCTTTGTAATAATATACTTACTTTATATAATAGGTAAATAGAGCTTGCACGAGGCTGTACATTACACATTCAAAATAGATGCTGGATTAAGTACTAGGTAATAAGAAATATAAACAAACATTTCCTGTACTGAATTACAATTATTTAATTGACAATTATTATTCATAACACTACTTATTAGTCGATGAGTATCTTCTTACTGAATAATCATGGCTTCATACTTAATGATTTGTCATCGGTGATATCAGACTCTAAATTAAAATCATTGTACCTATAATTTGATACTAATATGATACGCAATATCTAGGCATTAACGAAATTGCAATAAGTATTATTTTAAAAATATATTTCAAAATATTTTTTTGTAACCATAATCATTGCAATTTGTAAAAATTATAGTATGTTGTATCATCTCAGATGAATTGCACGTATTGCAAAATTGCACGACAAATTCTAAATGACTTTAATTAGTTTCAATATCCAGTAAATATTTTATTTAACAATTGTCATGTGTTATTGTTTAACCTTCGTAATAATATACCTAATTTATATAATAAGTAAATATAGTACACGCACACATTCAGAATAGATGCTGGAGGATATTAAGTAGGTACTAGGTAATAAGAAATATAAACAAACATTTGTTGTAATAAATTAAAATGATCTTTTAATTGACAATTATTATTCCTAACACTACTTATTAGTCGATGAGTATCTTCTTACTGAATAACCATGGTTTCATACTTAATGATATGTCATCGGTGATATCAGACTCTAAATTAAAATCATTGTACCTATAATTTGATACTAATTTAATACGCAATATCTAGGCATCAACGAAATTGCATTAAATGTTATTTTAAACAGAAAAATAATTTTCAAAATAATTTTTCATAACCATAATGATTGCAATATGTAAAAAATATAGTATTTGTAAAAAATATCCTCTAAGATAAATTGCACATGTTGCAAAATTGCACGACAAATTCTAAACGACTTTAATTAGTTTCAATATCCAGGAAATATTTTATCTCGTAATTCTGAAGTGTTATTGTTTAACCTAAGTAATAATATACCTAATTTATATAATAGGTAAATAGAGTACACACACACATTCAGAACAAATGCTGGATGACATTAAATACTAGGTAATAAGAAATATAAACCAACATTTGTTGTAATGAATTACAATGATCTTTAAATTGACAATTATTATTTATAACCCTACTTATTAGTCAATGAGTATATTCTTACTGAATAATCAAGGCTTCATACTTAATGATTTGTCATCGGTGATCTCAGACTCTAAATTAAAAACAATGAATAATATGATACGCAATATTTAGACATCAACAAAATTGCGTTAAATATTATTTTAAACCGGAAAATATTTTCCATAACACGCTTTTCCTTTTTTTAAATTTCACCCAAACCAGGTCATGTCGCTAATAACAAGAGGATGATAAAATCAATCTGTCAAAGTCAATCATTTTTCCGGGCCGCGATATTTTCCATTAAAAAGTGCACAAAAACTTTGCCAAAATCAAAAACACTTTAAAGCTTTAATAATAATTTTAGTTTTCAAAGTGAATATTACCAAAACAGCCAATAAAAATGATATTTTATCAAGCGGGTAGGATTATTTTATGGTAATTTGTAAATTAGGTTGGTACAGTAACTCTATTAGTGGGAATAAAAAAATTAATATTTTTTTTTTTTTTTTATATAATCTAGGGCAATGCTTGACTACATTCCACCTGATGGTAAGTGGAATGCAGTCTAAGGTGGTAAGGCGCATTACCCTAGCAGCCTATTCACTCTTCTCTTGAATTTATCCACATTGTATTCTTTCGGAAATACCGACGCAGGCAAGCTATTCCAATCCTTTGCTGCACGCAGTAAAAAAGACGAAGCAAAGCGCTTCGTTCGGACAGGTGGAATGTCCACAACAAAAGGATGGATTCCTGCCGTGCGTCGGAAAGTCCGATGATGGAAGGGGGCCGGGTGAATTAGATCGTGTAATTCCTGCGCACACTCACCAAAATGTATCCTATAGAATACTGAGAGGCTAGCAATTCTACGCCTGTGTTCAAGGCTTTGGAGGTCGGCTTCGACCAACTCGGGATCTCCTATGAGCCTCATTGCTCGCCTCTCAATTGAGTCCAGAACCGCAAGATGAGACTTTGCGGCACCAGCAAATATGTGGCCACAGTACTCTACACACGACCGGATCTGTGCTTTGTATAAAACAAGGAGCTGTCCCGGTGTAAAGTACTGCCGAACCTTCGCAAGAACGGCAAGCTTTGCTGCTGCTGCTCTAGCTCTGGACTCAATGAACCGACCAAAGTTGAGGTTCGAGGAAATCTCTAAGCCTAACAACTGAAGCCGGTCAATTAATATCAATATGATCACTGTCTAAATAAACAAAAACAACTAATATTATGATTATTATATAAAAAATTTAAACAATGAATTTTGTTTTATACATCAAATAAAAGAAAAGAAATAAACGGAAACATTTAATTTTAAGTAAAGGTTTTTAAAAATACACTACAGTTTGTTTCATTCATAAAAAACTACAATTGAGAATACATTGTGCCAACTTAAAAATGTCTAGAGTAAAAGTAAGCAGCTGCTAAGTGGCGCCATCTTGGCACGCCTCCGATACCATCTCAGCTAATGGCCGCAAAAAGTGTCTCCATATTTTCATTTGCAATAAATCAAGTATACTGCGACAAATTGCTTAAACGATGCAATTTATAGCTTAGGTATATTACCTTAGTGTGCTTCGGTGTTTTTTATGCCTCAAGTAACAATATTACCTATATGTTTGAAATATATAGGTACTTATATATCTTTTTATTAATAACGTGGGAACTTCACTAATGCATATTCTTAATTAAATATTCGTACTGCATACAAACCATAATGTAGTAACGAGGTCAAATTAACATTTTTTTTATATAAAACATATTTAAATAATTGCGTGTTATCTACCTTCAGCTTAAAAATATGTGTTTTTCCAGATTGTTTTAGTTACTAAATGTTTTGCACTAAATATTGTAAAGAGATTTTGAAGTCTTACCTACTACCAGAATTAAAGCAAACTTCGTAACTTAATTGAAACCAATATAGTTAATTCAATACACATCTAAGTATATATCAAGAATTTGTTTTAAAAAGATTAACTATCAGATATTATCTACACCCACATATTGAAAATGCACACACTAAATATCATTTAAAATATTATAACATAGGTATATATAACAAATATATAACAAATATATAACAAATATATAACAAATATATAACAACAGAAAAAAAATATTTTGACAAAATAGTTTACCTACACAGACAAAGACGAAATTCAAAACCAAACATCTCTTCTTTCTTCTAATATATTAGATATTCAATTTCTTTGTCACTGAAATTTAAATTAACAAGATAAAAAAGCTGACTACGTTTTACTTCCTTAAGAATTAATTTCTTTAAATACCCAAGGAAGCCTTTTAAATTTAAAATCGTAATATGACTTTGATGATATGTCCTACCACATACGTAATTATTTATGCCCGGTAGGGTAGGTGGTAACCTAGGTAATTATCTAAATATTCGATCAATTTAGCTAAATATCACGCCAAATGTAACTTCTTTTTCTGTCGAATTAAGGTCAACGTGATGAAAATATTAAATATATTTTCAAACAGCAGTATTTTGTTAAAAGTAACAAAATGTAAAAGACTTTACATTTTACATTTTCAAACAGCATTATTTTGTCAAAAGAAATTATTACAGTTGTCAAAGCTGTTACGCTAACTAAAAAAAATAAAATGGTTGACCCATTTTCACCATTTTGACCCCGTCTATTTACTCAGCTATCGGGAAATACTTTCAGATGTCAGTAAGTTTAGAAATGGAACCGTTTTCTGCCTCAACGTCATTGCAAATATTAGTTATAAATAATATATAATGGAGAAATAATATTAGCGGGAAAAGCAACAAATGTCAACTATTTTTATAAGCTTTTTTTCTAACCAAAGAGGTTTCTTTCAATCAAATATAAAGAAGAGATGTCTTTAAGGTACGTATTCCTTCTTCACATTCCATATGTAAATATGTAAGTTTGATATGTGGGGTAAGTTGAGAATATAACATTATTATATTATGTAATATTCATATTCATATTATTGGAATTATAAATATTTCCTTCACAAAGAACATTTATTAGATTAGTCTGTACGCACGCAGAATCCAATTATGCCTCTATCCAATTATGCAGTCAGCTATGCCATGCCATGCTCTGACAAGGTTACAGCCTTGACTTAAAGAGATGCAAATATGTTACGAAGAAATTATCATAATATATTAAAATAATAGGGAGTCCTTATGAGAGAATATTTTCATCTTAACAATAATATCCTCCAAGAAATTCTCCTGTCTGTCATTATTGCAAATAATTGCAAATACTTGAGACACCATTCCATACATAGCCGGCTATTTTTTTTTTGTACCTATTACATATGTGTAAATTGTATGTATTGGGATCGCTTCAGAAATGGTAATTCAAGTATGTTTATGGATAGGTATTAGGTACATTGCGTTATATAAAACTAAATAGGTACTTAAATTAACTTTTGAGAATAGTTGTACATTTAAACGTTTATTTAGCTATTTGAATAATAAATCAAATAAACATCCAAACTTATGTAGGTACATAAGTGTCAGAAATCGTTATTAAAAAATAAAACATTTAATCATCTTCATTAGTATTAAAAACACCATTAAAACTATAAACATTGATTTACAACTACAATTAGCGTCAAAAGTAGGGCATCTCTCCGAGCCGGAAACCTCTCCGTGAATCCGGCTACTGCTTTATAATGTTGAATAAATTTAGTGTTTCTCAGTTTTAAAATGGTACACTTTATAAAACCCAACAACAAAAGATCTGTCTCAACAAATATGTACTTAGCTTTTTACAACAATTTTATGAAGTCAATCAACCGTGAAATGTATGAATAAATGTAATGAGAGTAAAGTAAATAATTTTGCTATGTGCTTATAAAATTAATAATGTATGTAAGAGTATAAAAATGTATAAACCTTTTGATGAATTTACTCAACTTCTATTCAATGCCTCAAAAATAACATTTGGTTATTTCTACATACGTTATAGAACTGAACTGAAAAGGAATAACGCTGAATAATGAAATTAAAATGTTTGTAAAATACATATAATTATTATTATCATAAAATACTTAGTCCTTGTAGTATTATTTGTATATAACTAAGTGCCCGAGTTTATGTATATATACATTTATTTGTCAGTCTTTAAGGTATTTTTAATGCGTTTTGAATTTTCATACTTCAAATAAAATAAAAAAAATATATATATTTTAATGAAGAAAGTTGTAGTTGAATATGACTTAAAAACCATGTATTAATATAGTATATAAAAATAAATAAATAAATTGAGTGTTTCTATTTTTTTATGAAGTACAAATTAATATTGTGGGTTTGATTATGAAATATAAACTGTTTAAGAGTTAAGAAGCCATTAACATCTTCAAATGTAAGTTGAACACGAAATAATATTTTCACGAGCAATTAAATAAATGTGCCCACTTTAATTACACTTTTACGAGTTAAAATTCCGTACGCTACGTACGAGGGCGGAATTTAATAACATTTTATCAAAATATCGTCGACCCTCGGCTATTTTCATAAATGTAAATGTACAATAAAACCCAGTCGTTGGGAATTATAGATTTTATATTCGATGTTACAATTATTCCGGATTATTATCATTTATAGCCGCATAATTATAATAAGATTATTTGAAGAATTATAGCTATCTTTATAAATTCGAATTTATGTGAAATTCTTACATTATATCTCACGGAATGGAGAACTCATAAGAAAAGTTCCAGTTGGAATTCTTGTCTGAAATTCAGCTATCTAACAGTAGGTAATTCCAGCAATGACATATAGTTGCGAAACCTACGGGCCTTCTAAATCACTGAGAACGAATGAAAGAGTCACGTTCTGACTATTTATGTGATTGAAACAAAAATGGGCAGGGAAACAAGCTCTTAGGTGCACAAGGCAGCCAACTAGAAAGGCGAACTTCTCTCTTGGCTTGCTAAATAAGTATGACATACCAACATTATTTAGTTTATTTTAAACTGTCAATTGACAGATGACATAACATCAAGCGTTGGGGAGGCGGCCATTACGATTCGAGAAATCCTGCTCTCCTTTCCCGCCCACCGACATAAAATTATGACGGATAAATCGGAATGTTATTATGTGTTGCCTAATCCATCTTCTTTTAAATATATTTTCCATACTAATCATAATATTATACTTCGCTTATAAACTCTTTTTTAATATTATTTCTTTAAGCTTAATGCCAAAGGCTAGCAATTCCATAGAGATATTATACATAGAGTAGGGAAGCCAGCCTAAATTGTTACCATCGAACTTAAAAGAGATAGGTAGATCGAAAAACCCTATCTATCTCAACTTTTTATGAGATCTCGTGCTTCTTCGTCGTCGTCTCGAGTGTAATTCGTAGCAACTGTCATTTTTATTGAGTAGTGTCAAAAATGTTTTACACAAATGTTTCGAAAATTTTTAAAACGCGTCATGAATATTTCTTTGCGCATGCGTAATAAGGCAAAGAGAAACAGTATGACATCTTGCATCTTTTTTTAACTGTCTCTCACTGACGCTCATACGAATACCTGTGGCTCACCTATTCTATGTATATTAATTCTATGAGCAATTCTCCTTAAATGTCATATTTCAATGTATCGGTCTTGACGTTGTTGGGTTTCCTCCCTTGACATTTGCAACGCATTAGTGGACTATTATATTTAATCCGCCCTTGTGTCCATTCCGTTTGCAGTTTCATTATAAATCAGTAGTATGGGAATTAAACGAAATTAATAAATTATATTATACTATTTTTTATAATATTTACTTAAATAACTTTAATTTTGTGATCATTAGTTTTACATTACTTGCAACATTAGTAATATTTAACAATTATAATGGCAGTCAAATTTTAACCTTGAAACAGCATTTATTTTTTTATATTCTCTTAAGACTTATATTAGTGAAAAGAGACAGACAATCTATTTTTTACTATTTATAAAAATCTACATCAACTTTACCGGAAATAACATTGCAATATTTTGTTACATTTACCTAATGTTCTATTCAAAAAAAAAAAAAAGAAAATATATAAGTAAATCCTTAAACATAACAAAACCTCGAACCTTGTACCATTATTAAATGCTATTTAATAATGGTTTCAGTAATCACGAGCGTGCAGTAAAGCTAGTTCCTGCAATTATCTGGCGCCGGAAGGAAATTGAGTTAGCACCCTTAATAAGGCTGTATTAACATTACCTGAGGGTGGGAATCATATTAGACTTAGATTACGTCATAGTATAGAACTAGACTATAACATGAGGCCATGCAAATATCGATCTACCAATTGAGCTACCATAACAGTATTGGTAGCTTAATTAGTGGCGCGACGGTGCGGTTTCCTAGAGATCATGGGTTTGTATCCCTGACCATATCAATTTATTTTTTTCGTTGTATATTTATTTAAAGTATTTTTTTTATATACATGTTTATACACATTTTCAAACATATCGCGACAATAATTCTTAACTTTGTTATTTCATTTCAAAATTATACTACCATTGCATTCTGGCTAACGAATGACAATTTTTGATGGACATTTTGTATGTGTATCTATGTATAAATGTGAATGTGTACCTATATGTTTGTTTGTATGTCTGTATACCTAGCTATGTGCATGTGAGTGTAATGGTGTATCATTACATTAATAAATGATCCCGAAGTCAATTCAATAATGTCGTGACCTCAATATTGTGTGAAATAACCGTACGTTTTATTTTTTCTATTTAAATTAAAATGAGGTATATTCTACAAATTAAATTGCATTAAATCAATCAATCCATATAAAAGTTGTATGTGTAATATGATAAAAAAGCAATAGTGAAGTGATATTCAAAGCAATATTTTGACAAATATTTTTTTCTTGTAAATTATTGTGTTATTTTCTCGAACAATTCTTTCATAAGGGCATTTATGTATTTTAGGCTTTATATTCAAGGCTTCTAACTAAGTAGTAGAGTATTCCATTTGGATACAAGCCAAGTCGATTCCATTTCGCTTTGATCGAGACAATATTTACAACACTTTTCACCAAATATATTATGATACATAAAATAACCAATTCAATACGCAATTTATTGTAAATTTATATTTGAAGGATTAAATTTATAAATAATAATATTTTTTTCTTCAAATATAATATAAATATAAGAATTAATTATTTTTATCCTGTATCGTAACGTAACAAACCTATAAATAAAAAAAAACGATGGATATAATCGTAAAGTAACGAATACATATATATATATATATTTATCTTTACAAATGAATGCGCTGGTGTTGGCATTAAGTTCCAAGTTAAATGTCAACAGTGCAAAATCTACAAACGAAAAATTCCCAAGTCGAAAATTTAAAATTCTCACAATATCCAAATAGCACAAGGGGTTTACACAAAGAACTACAAACAATGTGTTTGAATACGTAATGCTTCCTATGATAATTAACGCAAACTTTAGAATTAAGCAGTCTAAGAAAATAAAAAAAATAATAAGAATTTTCGAAGTTTTAATTTCCTTTAATGAAATTCCGGACATCCAACTGTCTAGGACCAAATAAAAATGATTATTTTTCTTATTAAAAAAAAGATAAATAATTCAAACAAAAACATTCTCTAATTTATATATATATTTAATATGAAAATAGATAATGTATGTTAATTCTATATCAATTACGTACACAAAATAAGTTCAGAAAACTTAGGGTTATTTATATAAGACTATACCACGTAGGGTTGCTGAAGTAGTCTTAAAAGAATATTCTATTATTGGAGACATAAATTATAACGAGCAGAACATAAAGCGACTGTATCGTTAATCTTTATTAATCGTTTCTGAATCAAAGTATTTACAGATTTATTCTCTATAACACACTTATAACATTCTCAAATTGCAATTAAAAATATATAAAAAAGTTTATAGTTTGGTTATGTTTTAAATAAATAACTTATTGTGTTGAGATTCTTTGGTAGAGAATGTCTAAGTGACATTAAGTGCGCCTTTTGTACATTATTTTGTTTTTGTGCAATAATAATAATAAAATAGTAGTACTTTAAATCATCTATTAATGAGTTGTCCAATAAAGCTCCAACAACTAAGATTCTAAAATAACTAAACCTAATCAGGTTTGCACGGTCTAGTTATACAGAGCGAGCAGTAATTTTAGTAGAAAAAATAAAAATAACCAATATATAATAGGTCATTTATATAATATATAAATTCCAATTAATATGATTAATATTCGTAATTAAATTTTGTCGGCAATCGATCAGTCAACGTAGACTATATAAAATGTTTATGACAGCATTCATTTTGGACATGAGAAATCATTCCAAAAGTGTTTTGAAGTTTTACGACAGACGGACAAATTAGAAACACCAAAGTTTCACATATTATCCATAACAACTTGTAAATATGTGTGTAGTGTGTAGTAGATATTGGCTATGATACAACAACAGTTGAATTTGGCCACAAGTTTGCTGGAACGTCCTAACCTACATGCAATTTTTAGTAGTACAAGAGTGGTAGCGCAATTGAACCCATGGTAGCTTTAAAGTACTTATAATGTTTTATTATAACAGAGAATTGGAAACAATTTAATTATAATCTAAATATTTGACAACTTTAATGAGTTTATAATGAAAACATCAATTAGCAGGAATTAATTGCGTTTCGAACGAACTATCGACAGGTCATTGGATTATATAAATGTATTGGCACACATATACAATTGAGTATTCTCAAAAAAGTATTTATTGAGATAGTTATAATAGTGTGGCCTATTTACATCTGCAACGCAAGCCAAGTAAATTTTGGTAAATAAGGTCGATTTTCGTGTATCAAAGTTGTCGATGTGTGATGTCGCTTGGTGTGACAGACCGAAGTGCCTAAATATAGCGGAGTAAATATAGTTCATGTCCACACTCATGGTTTGTGGACATACAGTTGGTGTAACGATGTGTATCATTATAAAAGCGTACTCTTCATTTTCATGATATACTTTTAATTGTTTGGATATTTTCATGGGTTGAATAGGAACATTTTTGTTTGTGGGTGAATCTGGTATCACAATAAGAATAAAAGTATCCACAGTCTTTTTTTGCATCCATTTACATGGGTAAAATAAGACGTACCTATAACAAGTAAGGCGTATACATGAGTACTCTTGACTATGATTTTCTGCAACTTAAGTAGGTATCTATTGTATTCAATGGATGACTAAATATCGGTAAGTTCTCTTAAAGCGGATATTTGTCATATGGTTTTGAAAAATAGAGATGGTAAATATAAAATACAATCATTAATACACTATTGCAATACAAAATAAATAGACAATACGTATTTATTTTGTATTAAAAAATGTATGTACTTTTTCAAATCGAAACTGATATACCGGTTAATTTTCTTTGACTTTCAGAAGTATTGACAAATAAAATTTGAAATAATGTTAATGTACAACACTTTACGAATCAGTTATTAAATGAAACACTATTTCAGGAAGTGCTGGAGTTTGCGGGAGGTATTCAAACTATATTTTTGTATAAATGAACTTAGGGTTATCAGCTTTTACAGTTATAGAACTTAACAAGAACATATTTAAGTAGAAAATCTTACAATCTTCTATCTAGTAGGAAGGTACCTACATATCCATATATTATTACCTGAAGGCCTTAATTACGCCTCTAGCATACAAGAGTACTTGAATGAATGTTTGGAGACGGAGAGTGATCTTCGCTTCTCGTTAGAGGTGACATTATTAAAAGGGTTTTTAATTTAATCGTAATTTAAATACTAAATTATATATTATTAATTTATTTTTAGTATCATTTCAATTTGTCGTCATAAATAATTCTTAACTAAATTGATTACTAAATACAATATCTTGAAATAAAATCCACATTAATTTACGAGACACAGTAAGGCATATCCATATCATTTTATATTTACGTTCCAAGAAAAGGAAGTGCGCTTTCCTTTGAATGTTACCGAATACAATTCAGACTCTTTATTTCTAGTCTTTTGTGAGATGCTCTGAAAAATAAAAAAGCAAGGATGCTGCAGAGACGTTGTTCTCTTTGTTCTAGCTAAAAGGGTTCGCAAGACAATTTATTGAGTCAATGACCTCTATAGAGCGGATATTTTTTTTTTATTTTAAATTCTA
This sequence comes from Napeogenes sylphis, assembly GCA_959347405.1. Classification (NCBI taxonomy): domain Eukaryota; kingdom Metazoa; phylum Arthropoda; class Insecta; order Lepidoptera; family Nymphalidae; genus Napeogenes; species Napeogenes sylphis. The sequence continues at coordinate 17,465,779 of OY365788.1, read as the reverse complement.
ATGAAGCAACGATTGTAAATTTCCATAGAAGAGTTTAGAGATGAATATTGACCTTTTCGTCTTAATCACACAACAAAACCTAAAAGCACAATTATAAATCTTGTTACTTATAATTTTTAACATGCAAAAAATATAACACTAACAAAGAAACAAGCTAAAAGCTTAACAAGCACACTTCATTATCCAATCCACAGCGCACTATTTGACCCTAAAAATAGAGCAAAAGCTTCCACCAATCAGATGTCAGCACTAACTACTAACAACATTTTCAGAATATTAGTACACTAGTAGACTAAATAGTGAAAAGTATAATGAAATGGCTGCTTAACAGTGACGAACCGCACAGTTCGCAAAACAGTACTCAAAACTAGATTCGGGTGAGTGACACTGGATCAATACTGGGCGTATTACAACAGCGATGAAACAAACAGTTTTGCTCACTATTTATACTTATACTATGACATTTGAGATTTGGTTAAGTTTTTGTATTTTGTGGCCATAAAATATCAAAATGAAGCCTTTTGGAAGCATCAATAAATTTTATAAAACCATTTTTTTTTAATTTGTTTTAATATGTTTTATCTATGTTTGTTATTACTGTATATTTGTTTAAACATGCTGCCTACTAAAGAAGTGATATACGACTGCTCAAAATTGCAAAAAACAGAGATAAAATAAATAATTTAAATACCAACGAGCAGCAAAAATATATTATTTAATAACGATTCGAAGTACATAATTAATATTTAGCAGAAATAGTATCTTTTGTATATTCCTTTACTTTAAATTATTCGCTAAAAGAAACTGTTTGCTTCTACAAGAGAATGCTTTCAATACGTTAGTTCGATTAAAAGCGTAGATTCGTTCAGTGAAAAACTTAAGTAATCACTACCAATTGTCTAATGCTTTATTATACTTTTCTTTTAATTAAAAATATATTGCGATGGGATGAATATTTATTAATATATTTTATCGAATTTAATATTTTAATTATTTCCAACCTTGCAGATGATATCATATAGTTGAAAACAACTTTATAAAATATATATATAAATATTGACCGCTGCTAAAGAAGCGCTTAAAGCGCTATAAAATAACGAATCTCTCAAGTCTCCACAGTTCGTGCCAATGGTCCTATGTAAACTGTTATTCAATCTTGACAAGGCCGAGGAGTAGGTTTGCGTGTTTTTCCGCACTAATGTAACCGAGCAATCATATATTGATTAGGGGTTGGGAGAACTGCGTAATACAAATGGAATCTAAAACAACCCCGCTGAAATATAGATGCGTACTTTGTTTTTATAACATGAGTCATAAATGACGGAGATAATATAATACTTTTATAGTCAGCGTATAAATACATTTAAATTTATTTGTTTGTTTTGTCATTCCAGACTTCTCATTGACAGAAAATTAATGTAATGTATCGCTTTCACGCACTTTAGCTACAAGGTTATTATTATTATTTATACTAATATTATGAACTTGAAATTTACTTTGTCTGTTTGTTTGTCATTTATTGCCTAATAAAATTTGATAAATATTTGTAAGTTAATAAATTGCATCCGGGAATAGGAAATATATTTCGTCGTCAATTCTTTGAAAGAACATATATTAAAGGTGAGCCAGGATGGAAGTTTATATACCGAATTCAACATCTAAATTTAGGTATGAAAAACTATAATAATACTTATTTGGAAGTAAATAATAAAATTATTTTATTAAATATTATATTATAAAATAAACCGATACAGGCAGTGATTCGAATCCACGACCTCTGGAAAACGTACCGTCGCTCTACCAATTGAGCTTCATTATTTTTTAAAATCATCATTCAAAACTTTTATTAAAATACCATCAACCCATAACCGAGTTTTTTGGTATACAATATGCCAAATTCTTTCACCGGTACTATTTCAAAACTTCCCTTTACGAACTCACATTTCACTTTATCCATTCTCGTCACACATTCATCTCAATATTCGCATTCCAGCTGCAGTCACTTCCTTTTCATATATTCCTTTTGTAGCGCATCCTCCCGACCCATACACTTCCGAGTCAGCAGCCAAGTGGCAAGCGCACGTTTTCGATTCTATTTCAATGTACGGATATAAGCGATAGTATATTGTAATATTACATATATCAAACCTATTTCTATGCGATTGGCGTCCATGTTGGTTTAAGCCTTTAGATATTATTAATCATTATTTATATCTTAATAAATATTATTTAGATCTTAAGAAGAAAACAAGAATCGCAAATCGTTCCTTGAAGTAGTATATTATAATGATGATAAAATAAAATAATCTACAGTCTACAGCTGGCACTGTTACATTTTGGTGGTTTACCAGTTCTGCGAGCAAAGCCGCAAGCAACAGCCTGTACTAATTAAACTGAATCAAAAAGCAATATTAATATTGTCATCATTTTTAATCTTTACATAAATCGTTCTAATTGGCGCTTTTGACAACTCCGATATGACATCTGATGCAACTGTCAACTGAAATACACATATTTCTACTGAAATTTGTCAATTATTATCGAAGGATAATTAGCAGTTATGAGAAATCATAACTGCTTTATTGCGTACAGAAATGAGATCACAAAATTATAAAAATCTATGAAATAATGCAATTTTTTTTAGACATATTTTGCAGAATCATATCGTCTTGTCAGTTGTCACTAGACTCATAATGATAATGATAATTATGATAATGAATGTTTCGATATCAAAGACTTATATTAAAAGCTCTCAAATAACTTTGTTAGATGTTGTTTGAAAATATCTATAAACATGTATAGCCATTTTAAGCTTATTTAAATTTATATAAATATAGAATGAAAAATAAACCAATCCGGGCAGGGATTCGAACACTCGACCTTTGGGGAAACCGTCTCGTCGTTCTAACAATGCGGTTTATATAACTTTGTTAGATGTTGTTTTCCATTATGTTAATAAGTTTTGGCACAGAACTAGTCGCTATGATGATGGATCATTTCCAATATCAATGTCATTATGATAATGTATTGGAAAAACATATTTTCTAATATTTTAAAATACACATTTAGATAAAAATATTTTACTTAATAATTCGTTTATATTAAAATGCTAAGCAGCAATCGTGTTAACGGTGAATATTAAGTACATTTAAATGAAAATATAATACGGAATAATTCCCGTATGCTGCGATCGTGTTCACGGAAACACGGAATATCGGTGTCGACTGCTGGAAAATTGATTAAAAATAGCCAAGTTAAATACATAAATAGTCCTATTTAAATATAGACCCAATTATCAATCAATATGTCTGTTAAAAATCCACAACTACTAGGTTTGGCTTTTACTAAAAATAAGTTAAAATAATAAATGAATCCAAGAATAACCAGTATTTGATTTTGTACAATTATAATAAATTCGTTTATTCATTTATAACGTATTTAAACGATGATCGTTGTTAGAAACAGCCAATAAGAAAAATAAAACACTTTTTTTTTTATTTGCCGGACAAATGTTTGTTTCACTATAACATTGTATTTTTAAATATAATATTTTATTTAGTTGAGCTGGTTTGGGTAAAGTTTAGTTGTAGGCTTTGAATGTTGTAAACGGTTTGGCTCATCCGGATTTATATATACAGAGGCAACCCTCTATAAACAGCGAGTGAGAGAGCCTGAAGCCCAAACCCCTTTCTTCAGATTCATGTATCTTAATTTACTGCATTCCAGATTCGTTTATCTGTGGTTCATCTGAATTTTACAATATTTGAAGATATCTGCAATCTCTGAGCAACGACGGCAACGACAAGCTGTTTATAGGCACCCACTACTATAAAAAAAAATCAAAAAAGAAAAACAGAAATATGATATGTCAAATTTGACATTTGACGTGATTAACTCATTCATATACTATAAATATGTTAAGTGAATTTCGGAAACAAGATTGTATGATTTTTTTTTTATAATTGTATACCTAAAAATAAAATCTCAATATTTGAATAAAAAATGTGTAGACTTCCTCTTGGTAGATGTTCATCAATTGAACACGCAATCTAAATGTAGTCAGGAAATAGCTGATACGTCTTTAGAAGCTTGACTAGAATTTATTTCAATTTTTTTTTTAAATCATGAGATAAATATGTGAATTAATTATGTAATTAAAATACCCTACACAAAGAAAGGACAATACAATAGAGAAAAATATAATACTACTACTACTATGTCTATTTTTTTTAAACTAATAACCAATGTGTCAACTTGTGAAATTGTTGCCAATATCAAAATAACTAAATGAAAATTTAATTAGTTCTACATATTATTTTCTGTAAGGAAACCTAATATCATCAGGTCACCTGCTTCTGAATCTTAAAATATGATGATATTAAGTGTTGGAGTCACGTGTATGTATAAAACGGTGATTATGATTCAAAACAAAACATTTTATAAATACTCATATCTAGTGGATGTACGGGGACAGCTGACATGGCTGTCGGCCAAGGAAAAAGTGTTGCCAAACGAAAGACTTTGACTTTGTCACCGTCTCTTTCACACATATGCCATTTCTTTTACTCATAGCCGGCTTACTCTACAATTTAGAGTACTATTATCGTTGAATTGCCAAAAATCTACAAGTCAATGTACTATGAATCTTTTAACCTATATTTGTACAAGTTAATCAAATAATATCGAATTTTGCAAATACACTTTTTCTTTGTGCTAAATATCAGATTTCATCAAAAAATATTTGTATTTACAAGTAAGAATCAAATTGTATCCAAATATATCAAATTGTAAATATTAGTCAGAGATTATAAATCCTAGTGACATAAGCTGTTCTAAATACAAAGATATATAAAGCGAACGCTAGCAAGAAGTCTTTACTTACGTAAGTATATAGGTACCATCTGAAACGAAGTCTACGGTCGGAAAAAGCTTAAATACTCCAACCCTTTGTAGCGTTTTTCTCAGACTTCACATTCAAAGCTGGAGCGGAAGCGATAATGAAGATTCCCGTCTCATTTTATTGTTATACATAAAATGAGAGTTCCTCATTATATTACAATACTTTTTACAGTAAACATATTTTAGTATGAAATAAAATCCATCATTAAGTATAGGAAATATGAATTTCGATTAACATTGATTTAAAGTTATTGAACAATAATAACTATCTATATATCTATCTATCTATCTATCTATCTATCTATCTATCTATCTATCTATCTATCTATCTATCTATCTATCTATTTATCTATCTATCTATCAATCTAATTATCTATATCTATGGTATCGTCATGGATCCGCTGTTACCATGTCCTATGAGCCCGCGTTCCTGTGAACCGCACAAGTGGTAGCAATCGATAGGACTCCACCCATTGACCCATTTAGAGATTAGGCTCGCTCCAGCCTTGTCTTACGTTTTTCTCTTGTATAAGATAAAAAGATGCCTCCTCAACATTTATGTACAATTGTTTTTGTATAGTTGTCATTATTTGATCGATATCATGAAAATTAACTATCTACCTGATTGTTTAACATAATGTTTTGTTATAATTTGCTTTTTTTTTTTTTAGGAAATTTAGATTTTTAAGGAACAAGTTTTTATTCCTCAGATAACACGTAAAAGAGGAATAATGTTTATATTTTGACATCAAAACATTAAACTTATTCCTAGGATATATGTATTATATTGAACTACTAAAAAGTGCTTTAAATTTATTAATATGTTTCCGTTTCGTAAAGAATCTAAAGTCTAATAAATATACGTAGAAAAATGTATAGCTAACTATATCAGTGGAATAATAAATTGGAATGAACGATATTGGTCTTTCTTTAACGTTTACTCGCGGACAGAAAATGTATTCGACATCCGAATCCGATAGACATCACAATTTACACACATAGCACTGTAGATCAATATTACAGTTATATAAAAGTGCGGAAATAGGTCACGTCCATACGTTTACGTGAATTCAAAAGGGATAATACGTTCAAAATATATATCTACTTTGGTTTTCCACTACACATATTTTTATGTTATGATTAACAAGAGGAGGCAATCATCCAACTGCAAACAGATTTAATAAGAGTTTATTTTTGCATGCGTTATATTTAAAATATTGTTTAAATAATTGTCTGTACTATTTTATAACAAACTAGATGTTGCCTGCGACAATCTACTTCTTAAGTGACGCGATCCGGTCTAAAAAAAGTATGACGGATATAAAATAATACTACGTTTTTTTAAATTGTCAATTAAATTGTAAGTGATATTGAATTAGACATTTTATAATTACTACTTTTCTTTAAAAGTTGAGGTAAAATTATATAAGATTATGATTTAAAAGGGAAGAGAAATAAGTTCCGTTGAAACATTATAAAATGATAAATATAAAAACATGCAAATTAAATGCAAAACTATTTTGATTTACGACGTCATTCGCGGGTACCCACATTTTTGTTGTTAAAAAAATTATAAGACATATCTCAGTGGCTTATAGTACTTGTGTTATTAAATTTTATTAGATTCAAAGTTTTTATGAAAAAAAATATAGTCGATAAACTAACTGATAAATATTTTCACTTGTGAGGGTATTTGTTTAAATGTAAGTTTTCGTATTTACGTACGTTGAGTGATCAGAATTTAATTTAATGTTATCATAACTTTGTCTGTGGTCAGTTCGTAAAGCACTTAAATCACCGTTCGAACATGAAAGTTTGATATTAAATTATACAATTTTAAAAGGTCAACTGAATAACGACCTCATATTCATTAATGGACTATAAATATTAAAAAAATTCAAAAACTCTTTCAGTACATTTGATTTATGTCAAGAAGTTATTTTGTACACCCACTTAAGTCCCATTTTGACAGCAAATGCAACGAAGCCTCTTGTACGATGAACTACTTTTGAATTTAAAGAGACTGTTGTATTATCTTCTGCTACTATTATGACGCTCGTTCTGAAACTAAATGTGGCTTTTTACAAGTTTGCTTCATTACTTAGGAAATGACGCTTAATTTGTCTCTTATTGTTGAATCTACAAAACTTCCACATTTACTTACGAGAACGGGTACGTAATTGCATTTTCTTAGATTAATTCTGAGCTCATAACTGTAAATTCTTATTTTAATTAATCATTTGAATATAGATGAACGTAATGATAAATTATTTAAGATATTTTCAATGATCTGATAAAAATACGATCATAAATCTGGTGACCGAAAGAGATGAGAAAAATCCACCTATAATATTGACCGATTCTGAAAGAAGATTCAGTTAAGTGTCATAAAAGTCGAGAAGATCAATACCAGTCATGGAAGCCCCAGTCGGGATTAATTTAGCGTTCAGAAGAATCCGACCGAACGACATCTTCAGAAATAAATGGTTCTATAAACGAATCCACATTTAAAGGTCAGACCTCGGTGAGCTAAATTCGCCAAATAGAACCCAAATACAAATATTTAATTCCATATTCCATTTTAGAATTTGGAACATTTATCAAAGGTTAACCGTCTGGGCGAGTTGGTTTTATTGATCCATTTTTAGGACTGAATTTAAATGTTTTCTATTTCAAGAATAAAGCATAGCATTTACAGAAGTATATGTTTGCTTAATAAAAAATAAGAGCTTTTTATATTAATCAGACATTTATATATCAATTTGGTATACAACCTTTAACGTGCTTAAACCTTGAATAATTTAATATTCAATATAGATTATTCGTCGAATTGGAATAATCGCCGCCAAGGGAAATCAATATTCCAATATGGTGGCATGTTTCGTTAAATAAGACTAGAAACGTATTGGATTATGGATACTAATTGGGTCAAATAAACAACAAATTAGGTCACAGATTGTTTGACCTCACTTGACATACTTAGTAGAATTATGTCCACAAATCTTTTTTGTTTTACAATCCTTTGTTAGCATCCCGTATGTTTAGAAGTTAGACCACTTCTGTTCAGTGTTCATTTGTTTTTGTAAAGGAAAACTTATGAATGCTTTTTAAATATATAACGGATGTAGGGCTATTTGGTATACGAGACACTTTTTTTTACAAAATAGAGTTAGTTAGTATACCTACATATTTGGAATAAGTGATGAATCATGGAATAAATGATTTGCAAATGTTAAGCTTTTTCATTTACACCCTAATTCAAGTCAAATTAGCACATAAGTGTTAATTGTAAAAATATATTTAAGGTTTACATTTTACTGTCACTGTCAAAGTTAGATAATTTCCTGTTAAATTTTATTTTTTTAATACACGTAGGTAAACTAATTCAATTTTAGGTTCAAGAAAAGGACTGAGCTATATATTATAATAATAGTAAAACGAAAGTACAGTCGAATCTGCCTCATAGCTATGAGGCAGATTAGATACAGTTATAGCAAGTGGTATATATATATCTTTTATGGCTGATAGCTGGTCGAAAATAATCCGAATAACATACATTTAAATCCTATAAAATTAATGTAAAATTGATCATTCTGATTTAAAATAAATCTAGAACACATTAATTCTGGCTAGAAAATAGGGGCATTGTATTGATTATTTGATGTAAGTGATTCCAATCACGCGAATGTTACTCAGAAATAACTTAAGGAGAGGAATTCTTTCTTCTTTGTAACAATTTGAACTCGACATCTCTTTTCACATTTGACTTTCTAAGACAAGTGTTGATAAATGACGATACAATAACTTTTACACGATTTTTGAGCAAAAATACAGATACAAGTAACTTAAATTAAAAATTTCGACATATAGATGGAAATGGTACAAAGAAGATGGTAATGGTTCCTTAGTTATATAATATTTAATTAGGATAATTGAAATATTATATCACGAGCAATTAAACATAAATGTCTGTTACCTTACCAGAGTCCCTACTAGATTCCCTGGCATTGAGTCGGCCATGAAAAGTAATCTTACGGATAGCCCCTGTTGTGATTATTATCCCTGAAACTTGTTTGTAAATAATCACATATCTCAGTTAATTATTGTAAAAATTCAGACGGCATCCCTTTCTTTTCATAAGCGGATGGATGTGTCAGTGTGACATATTTTGTACTAAAATAAGTTGTATAAATTTATTTAACTATCAAACATAGTTATCTAAATTTCTTGAACTATTAAACACAAGTTTTATGATATTTAAAATAACTATTTTAATTAGAATACAGCGGCATAAATCTGTTTCCCGTACAAGGCAATAAAAAATGTTTTGTTTGTTTTTTGAATGTCTATTTTAATTAGTAAACAAATGTGGAATGCCATAAATAAAAATTCAACCCAATGTCGAAAAAGTTACAAAATGGAGTAAAAGTAAAGATGTGTCACTGCATGTTAATAATATTCAGAACATTTTAGTATTATATAGTTTCTGAAAAATTTAAACATTGTTCTCACCTACTTACTACTTCCATCAATAGTGCGTGTTTTTGTTATTAAATGTCAAATTACGGAAAAACGTTTTTTATATAAACTACCTGTCATGTAATAATATACAAATAATGGTACATATAATATATGATTAATTTGTTCGAAATTACAAACTATAACGCAAATATTATAGTATACCTAGTAACAGTGTCATTGCAAACTTTTTGAATATTTTGAATATTTAGGTATTCCTAGTAGTAGTATCATATCATCCATCAAGATTGGGAATATTAATGTTTCTTCGATAATCTTAAGGTTAAATAAAAGTTTGGGATTAGATTCAAACGCTGCACCTCTTCCATTTACCAAGAATTGAGTCATAGGGTGTGGTGACAGAACACTCCATAATAAGAAATGAAAAAACTATTTAGGTAATTTACCTAAAAGTATTGTCAATCAATCAATCATCAATTAATGTCTATTTATAAAGAAGCAAAAGCTTTATATTTTTATATTTTCAACCCAGTTTTTCTAGTTTACACGCAGTTACCTACGTTGTTTTTTTATAAACTATCCTCAACAATGTAAGTGACGACTGAAATAGCACATTTATAATAAATTACATGTCTACTCAGAGAACAATTTAATTCTTTACGACGGTTACAAAAGCGTGACGAGTTTAAAAAATATGTTATATTATATAATTTACCTAGCTATTATTTTTAATAATAATAATAATGCATAAAAAACGGTTCTATATATTCTTCATTATAAAAGAACTACTACAGATCTGTACAACTGTACAACTGTAACAACTGTACAATACATAAACATCCCTTAAGATTCCTTTCATCATCACCCGCATAAAGACCACCCCAATGAAGACTGTACTTGAACTACAGGCACATCGATAACGGAACCAGGTCAGGGTCCACTACGCGTCATGTGCTGACGACGTTGGACTTCACCAAAAAAGCCTGCCATGAAAGGTGTGGTACGATATAGTGACGTATCTTTAAGTAGATAAGCTCGTAATGGGAAACCGTGAATTAGGCTTCATTAATGTTATGGTTTGAGATTGTTTTAACGTAAATATAATAATAACATATATTTAGGATTAGGTCACTTCATCGTGACTACTACTACACTAGATTTGAAGGTTATTTGAGTGACAATTCCTTCACGCTTGCGATTTTTAAGCATAAGTCTAATATTTCTAATTATAGCAATATATTTACAAGTTCTACCATACAATTATTAACAATATATATATATATATTGTTTGATATTTCAAAAACATCTTTAGAGCTATTTTGATGAAGCGCTTTACTGAAGCAGACATTATTATATATTAGAAAGCTCATTTTGCCTCAAATGGTTGCACTATTTCCTAAAATGCGTCTTATCCAGTTAAAACAACAATTTTTATTTGTTTATCAAGTTACTTGGTTAATGTTTCAAACAAATGTTTTTTAATATTTTAGCTATATTCAAAAATTATAAAATATATTACACAGCAATTATAATATAAAATATAACATTCATATAAAAAAAATCTGATTAACTCTGTAATTTTTGATATAAATTCGAATCGACTTACAAATAACATTGTTTTTATATTACATCCAAAAATTATGAGCTACCCACAATAAAAGGCACTAAAAGAAAGAAATGACAGAACAATTATTGTAAAATTAAAATATTTTTTAAGTTATCATGAATATGCGAGATTATTTTAGATACTTAAATACTTTAAGACTACTTAAGAACAAACATATCAATAACATAATAATTATTATTTTAGTTGGGCAGAGATAGTTATATAGACATGTCAAGTATAAGGAATGTATGAAGTAAAGAAATTCGTTAAACACCTTATAATGAGAAACACAGTTTCTATTGTCGAGATTTGTACATTATTTTATTGTCAGAATATCAATTAAAAACTAATTAATTGACATAAGAGTTAACACTAATATTAAATGTCAAAGACATCATTTCAATGATTTCTATAAAATAAATACTTGTTAGAATGAATACTCTCGAAAGTTCTTTCATGTAACAGTGTTGCCAGAAAAAAAATACTCTCGAAGAGTTTTACATTGGTAATAAGCTGAAATTCGTGGATAAAATATGACGTCACTAAGAGCTCGAATTTGATCTCAAGAAGTGAATTTAAGATATTAAAACCCAATCTTGATCCCAATAAAATTATGTAGTACAGAGATCTTCATTAATTATAAAAAAAAATAAAAATTCACTAAAATAAAATATTCGGAAGAGACTTTTTCCGTTGTATACTTGATTAAAATGATATTGCAGAGCCTGAAGATATTAAGTTTGTTAAAACAAAGGTGTTCCCCTCCGAAATTAAAACTGGGTCAGACTTAGGTCACTGCCATTATAACAAGTGTATTGAGTGGGTAGCGTGAAGATCTTACGTGGGATCTGTTGGGATCAATAATTAATTGCATCTAACGTCATTAAAGAAATTAACTAATGTTAATGTCATATCATGAATGATTATCGGCTCTGTGGCTATGTAATAAATTAGAACGCAAATTTTATTATACTAAACCAATCGTGAATGTTCACTATACAGAGTTGTTTTACTCTGTTTTATAATTGATGGTGAATCTGATATCAAGAATTAAGTGTATATTTTTATCAATGGAATTTTAAATCTTGGACCATAGACAAGACTATAGACATACAAATGTTTTACTTACCAGTATTCGTCCGGTGGTGGTCTGGCCGGAGATCAGTTCGCCGGCCCAATCCTTGGCCTCGGTCATGAAGGTGCCCTCGAACTCCTGTTTGCCCTGGCGCGCCGCTTTCTGCTCCTTCTGCTTTGGGTCGTTGGGCGCCAGCTCGGGCTCTTTGCGGCAGCAGATGAACGCGCACCCGCGCCATACCAGCACCACCATGAGCCCGGCCATGAACGTGAAGATCGACGAAAGGAGGAAGCACCACCATTTTCGAACACTGAGGCAGTCTGGCAATCCATCTTCAGAGGTCGGCGCGGTTGTCGCCTCTTCCTCGGACGAAGCCATTCCCCGAGGGCGCGAGGCATCCAGACAAGCGCGCCATGCACGTGTAGACACGCGCGCGCTCGCACGCCGGCCTGCGCGCGACTAAACGCCGAGCTACGAGGCCGATTGCCGAGTGGCCGCCGCGCCGTTCGATGCCGCGCGATCGATCCGCGCCTGCGCGCCCGCTACCGTCCGAACATGCTGACCCGCGAACCACGACCTTCTCTTCTCTTCTCTGCTGAAATCGTTTCGTTAGAGTTCCGTCCACCCTCGATGACCCGGCCGCACCGATATATCTCGTATGCCACGATTCTTGATTTACCCACCTGCCTTTAATATTTTTTAGGCTCCGAAAGCCACAGAACTTCAAAGAAATATTTTAATAATGGATCTAAAGGTGATCCTGATACAGTTTAAGTAATGTCCACAATAATATTTTTTTTTCTAAACACGTCTTAGCCTTACGACCGATTTGATAGCAACTGTCACTTTTATAATAACGTCGCCACGGTTATATCAGTTTCGCGGACTCGAGCGGACTACGTCTGCAAAGGTTTTTTGTTGTCGTAACACTGTTCGATTGAACCTAAGTTCGTAGCGCGGACCGTTCGTTGCTACATTCAGTTTAGTGTTGCCGCTCTAAAATAAGAATGTTGAGCCGAGAATATTGTTGGGAATGCGGAGGTTTTGGAAAGGTCAATGATTTTAGTTTTACGGGTAGCTACGACGCCCTATGCGTGCGTCATCGAACGCTACGAAAACCGTAGACAGCTACAGAACAACTACAGTTAAGGAAGCAAATACCAACTTATTAAATTTAATAAGCTTTTTATGAAATTGTTACTTTTTATCAACAGATTTTTTTTCTGATAATTGATTAGTAGGCATATAGTTAGACGATAGTAGCGTGTATAAGGCTAATCCACTTTTATCATGTGAAAAGTCTGTTATTTCTTGTCTCTTCTAGACTCAATTACATTATTGTAGAGTGCCTATTTTTGTAAGTGTAGAGAAAGATTTATTTGCTTTTAGGTGTGTCTTGTGCTGCTATGCCCTTCGGGATTCGCTGTATTTTACTTATGTATCTAAAGAGTAGCGATATTTTGAGTAAATGGGACACTAAATAAATATACCTATATTATTTCTTGTATATTTAAGCCGGACGCTCTACCGTGTGAAATGAAGGCTTTTAATTACTGCCATTTAATTTAGTAATCCGAAGAATATAATGCATATAATGTCGAAATATTAGTCCATATATATTTTGGAAGTTCACATTCAAATAAAACTTAAATACACGCAAGATTTTACCACTACTTTAATATAAGATAATGTATTATAGGCCCTTAAACCATCACTGATATTAAAATTTTAAAAAATATCAGGACATTTTAATTTCTTATATTATTCTTAATAAAATCAGATACTAACTGGTTTTAATAAGATAAAAGATCCTAATGCCAAAAAAAGAATCATGATTTATATTAACCTTTCTTATATAAATAAGTACCAATAACATAAGTTATACTAAATCTTTATGTACAATATTTTAAGGTATTTAGCAGGATTTTCCCATTGTAAGATTTTTTATCCAATAATATTGAAATACGAAGCAAATTATTGTAACCCCAGGTGGCCAAACTGATTACAATTTTAGCTTTAATAATGAGAACTGGTTTATACCTATCTTTTTGAGAATAGGTATGGAAGCTGGATGGAATCTCTTTGAAGAGTTTTCTTAGACGCCACGACCATGGTACACTCTTGTAATATATAAACAAAATTAAAAGCAATCATATCAAAATCACATTTAAGGCCGGAGTTCATAATCGATCTTGATCTAAATTTTTACTATTAAAAATTTAATATAAAATTCGTACAATTACCCTGTGGATTATCGTTCGAAGCCATCTAAGATCTAATTAAATTTATTGAGTATATTATTATTAGAAGAGAAGCTGATTAACATATTTAATGATATTTCCGCCTATCTTCCATCAGATTTATGGTCGTTCAAAGTATGTCTCGATAAACTAGACCATCTCAATAGGACTGAAATTCCGAATTATTTATAGATTAGGTAAATGTCATCATAAATATAGATTCAATGCAGTCTACGAATTCAATATTCTCTGTCTATGTTATTCTCTGACGTTTCATTCCTCTATCCCAGGTTATTATGTTAATAACATTCTTTCCTATCCGAATTAAATAACAAATCGCTTCTTTACTTTTGAAAATTTATTCCACATTGGTCTTCACAGGGCCGGATTCTTGTTTAAATCGTTTGTCCTGTAATTTATTACTCAAATAAAATACCAGATTTCCGGAGGCCATAAATGTCCCTCCCATTTAACTCCAAACGTCACGCAAAACTACAATATGCCGGTAATACAAAGAATTCTCTCACGAAATACTCAACTGCTATCTCGTTCAATATAGACAAACATCTACATTAATAGATTTTAAATCTTTTTAAAAATAAAATCTACATTTATTATTTTTTACTTTTGTGCAAACATCTAGACAGACAGCCTAGTTTAAATATATATGTTTGTAATCTCCAATTTTTAACCAGTACAGGTACAGGTTTAGTATATGTAGGTGTATCATCTAATCACCGACTCCATTACATTAGATATAAACCATTACATTACAATATAAAACTTAAATTAGAACAACGTTTCTAGTGCTTTGCAGCAAACAATTTTTTAGCTGTCGTTGATATTCTTTGTCAATGATAATCCTAGAGAGACATGGTTTGTAGGAAACCCACACATGTAGATAGTTATCTCAATAGTAAATCCCATCACCCAGTTCGCTTCCGTTGGTAAATCTCCATATCAAGAGCACAACACCTCTACGGCGCTGATCACTTAGAGGACGAGCTCCAGGCTCCATCCATCATGTGTAGCATGCCTTAGTTAAGAACCACCTGCCCGTACCTATCCAGCCACTTAAAAGCTTCCGACCAATCGAAAGTAACATTTTCTAACAATGTGTAGGGATGTGTAAACTTGACTATGATTATGGTCATTGTCTTACTTTTCCAAACAAAGGAGAGTATTGGTACAAAAGTTATTGAACACATATCTGATATAAAAATAGGCGTACATCGAAATCAGCAGTGTGTGAATATACCATGGACAAGCCCAATTATTAAATAAGATTTGATAAACCTAAATAATATTATTATATAAGATTTGATAAACATAAATCCTCGTTAAGTACGCTGTACGCTGTTCGCATTTCATTCCAAGAATGATTCGAAGCTATTAAAATTAAAACTTCCTAATTTTAATAGGGAAGGTGGTTCCAGTCTACCTACCAAGTACGACCCCCTCATTTACAATGTAAAATTCCGCGTCAGTGACCACACTGTGAGACCTCCTGATACTGTTAGTGCGTTTTGTGTGCATCCTGAACTCTATGCCCGGAATCTTAAAAATTGTTGGAGGTAGGTTACTAATTAAGTGACTCACTGTTAGAACACCTACATCCCGTGAGTACGATTGCTGCAAAGCAAATAATGTAAGAAATAAATCCAATTATACATAGGTATGTTATATTATAATATAACATACTATATATATATATATATGTATGTTTGAAAATACCTATAAACATGTATAGCCATGTTAAGCTTATTTAAATTTATATAAATATATAATAAAAAATAAAACGATACGGGTAAGGATTCGAACCCGCGACATCTCGGAAATCATCCCATCGTACTACCGTATTTAATATTATTTAATATTTTCTTTTTCAACCTGCAAATGTGCTCGTGTTTTAGTTCCTATGGTTGATACTGAAACTAGCTTTAGCATAAAGTATGTCTTTAAACGTTTTTTAAAATAACAATATCAAATAAATAAAACATAAATACTAGAAACAAAAATAGTGTGGGAATACCAGTTCAAACTGATGTTACCGTAGCTCATAATATACCGGAAGTCAGATACGTAGATAAAGCGGAAAATTAAACTTACCTACCTCATTGATGTCACGGTACCATCCGACTACAATGTAGACCAAAAGAAATTTAGTAACTACATAAATACCATTTACTTTAAAAGAAATTAAAAGATTATGGAAAACTAGAACAGAAATAATAGCAAAAGTCTAGGCACGGGAGTAGTTGCAGAGAGCCTTCAGCGTTATATTAATCTACTATATGCAATCCACACATTTTACAAAAACAAGCATGTATACACACAATTACAATTTTGAGCAAAGTATTAGGGAATTCGGAATATATCAATTTGAATCAGAGAGCTGAACCTCCTCTTCCTTGAGGGTTTCAAAGCTGGTGGTTAGCAATCACTAGCCGACAGGTTGTGAAGAAAAATATTATTTAGTTATGAGTTCTCCTGATCTCGAAATGAGGCTGTGTCCCAGTTTTTCATAAGTATTTTGTTGGATTGTCTGTTGCCGGTAGCACCAAGGGTCCCTGCCCTCGCCACTCTGACCTTGGACCTCTGCAGGTCCCTTGGCAATAGAGTGTAAGGATGTAGGGTGTAAGGGTCGGTATGACGATACTTTTATAATAAATCAAATTTATAATAGCTTTTGCGAATTTATTAGAAATGTTAATACGATTAATATTGTATATGTTTGTGCGACATCTATTTTTGTAATATTTATTATTCAAAACATACACAAAATCCTGTAAGTTTCTGTGTACATAATATAAACATGTTTTCCATATTTCTTTGTATTATTACAATGTGATTAAGGCAATAGATTAATAGTTGTCGTACGTCCAACTCAAAAGCTTTTATATTCAACGTATCAGTTATCAGAAAATGTTTTCTTTAATTCTGTCGAAATCTTCAAGAACTAAAAAAGTACATTCTGTTAATCAAGGAATAAATAAATTCAGCCAGTTTTTACGTCAGAAAATAATAAGAACCTTTATTTTAAATTTCTGTCAAATTAAAAAGAATTTACTGTTATAATAATACATATTGTATTCGTATATTATTTTATTAATATTATATTAACCTATTACCTAGACCTTTCGCATTTAACCAAAGCACTAGCTTAAAATAGGTGAAAATATAAGATATAGATTAAAGTTGTTAAAAAAGGTTCTAGAACCATCGACGCTTTCAGATCTTGGTTACAGAGAACCAAACAAAAACTGAAAGTTGCCGATTGTGTGTTTTGAAATTCAAAGTCTTTAGTTGCATTTACCAATAATTAAAAACCTGATAAACTATTTCCAGTAAAGATGTGTCCTTTACGAATAGTCCCGTATTTTTGAGGATTTTAAGTTTTTATCATCAACTAGTATCTGTACTTTACCTAAAAGATACTAGTAACACGAGATCCAAATTTCCTGAGATTACAGGGCAAATAAAAACTTGCATGAACTTTATAATCTATTAGTAAGATTGGGTCATATAGAAGCTTACTAATTATAAGTGGTTAACTTTATACTTGTAAACATTTCCCAGTTCCCTTTACATAAATATCTTTTAATAATACATAATAGCAATTTTATTATAGCATTTACTACGTTTTTTTCAATAGCAATGTTGTATATTTGGGCATTTGCTCCACTTTTTCTACTGACATCAAAGAATTGATCTCTAACAAAGACACCTACAGTATAATACAACATATTTTAATTAATAATTGCAGATAAAAATATACTGTGTACTTTTACAATGATCCACCTCAGTTTTTTCTAATTAATTACTTTTTAAAAATATATGTGTTAAAATAAACATTGTGATACCAATTTTGAAAATATCTTTTACCATATTTAATGTTTTCTTTAAAATAAAACAAATAGCAATAGCTGTGAGAATAATCTTTTAAATAATCTATAAAATTATACTTAAAATAAATATAACACCCATATGTTTTAAATCATTTTCTGTTATAACTTACAAATATAACTACACATACTATATCATAAAAAAAATTAAATACCACTAAAGTAATGAAAGACAGATAATAACTAAAATATAACTATAATGAATATTACAACTTATCCTAGCATTCTTAATTTATATCTGGCACCGAGTCTCCAATCCATTTCAAGTATGGTGGGTTACCATTTTTTATCGGCAATGAGATTACTTCACAAACTTCGTAAGGATGATTTGACCGCACATGTTCTGTCAGTTTATCCACAAGTGAGGTACGCGTTTTTATCATAAGCAAAGCCTGTAAAAAAACATTTTACACAGCTTATAAAACTTCTGTAATTTAACCTTTCATGATTCATGACAACCATTATAAATATATTTACAGCCGGCTGTTCAAACATTAATTATATAGTTGTTTGGAATTCTATCCTTCATACTATTCATTCTAAAAGCATAGATCTTAAAAAACGGATTTTAAAAAAGTGTATGTTTTTAGAACTTTGTGTAATATTTTAATATGCTTATAGAAAGTAGTCAACAAGCCAAGCAGGAATATAGTAAACCTATAATCAACACATAAACCTCAAGTCCACCTGTGCTTTACCATCTACAGAATCAATGAAAGCAAAGATATAAGTTATTAAGTACAAGTATAGGATAGTTGTAGTACCTCACTGTCTTCATTTATTTCATTCTTCCATTCATAAATAGAGATTACTTGAGGTATTATGTTGACACAGGCTGCAAGTTTGTTCTTAACTAAGCTATGTCCAATGGTTTTACCGACATCAGCACTGGGTACAGTCACATATGCAACTGAGTATTTATCTAAAATGAATAATGTTCATGTAAGCTAAATTTTACATTTAAATTGGGTAAATAAGAATCCGATTGCAGTAAAATCACATAAGACAACAGTTGAAGACAATATTATTTCTTACCGGCGTCATTACTGCCAGAAGACATATTATGGGTTGTAGCTAATAAAAAATTAGGTCGTATTATAGTTATAAACAACGTAAACAGCGTTTTACTATTAATCGCTGTAAGCATTATATTTCAAGAGTTTTTTTATTTATCGGCAGTCGGCACCCTAAATAAATAATTAAATTAAAATTTTAAGTGTTTTTATTTCACATTGACTTTGACAAGTTGACAGTTGACAAAAACCGTTGACCTTCAACCTTGTGAATTCACGTAGATGATAAATTTAAGATGAGCTCTAAACTTTCGGATCCTAATTTTATTTTAGGTATTTTATTTACCCGTGCCAAAGACGCAAAATAGGATAGGGGGAGTAAAATGTTAATTAGCAAAAGTTCAAAATAAAAATAATAATATATAAAGGAAATTTTAGCTTAACATTATTAAATTAATTATTAAATCGCCTACAATATATTGGCTTAGGATTGTTCTATATTATAAATATAACATTTGTATTAAGGTTCAATGAATTTATATTTATGAGTGAATCGTATTTGGCACGCTTAATTCTAATAAAATTTTACAATTAACGTCTTTTCAGTAATAAGTACTTCGACGTCTTTTTACTAATAAGTTAGCCAATATATATTAAAAATAATAAAAAACATATTTGGTGTAATTAAAGTAAAGTATAAAATGTATGGTTTTTCTTTTAATAAAATATAGCAATTGTGTATTTAAAATTTAATACGTCATAAAATGTATGAATATTTACTTTATTCTAAGAAATATCTTATAACGCATGTTTTGTATTCCGCAAAACGCCAGGTTCTTAAACATAAAGTATGTATTTATTGTCTAACGTCAAAGTTCAACATAAATGGTAGGTAATGTTTGTGAATTCTGACGCGCATGCGCAGTCACACAAGAAACAAACGGAATTGACACAATTTTGTTTCTTGTTTAAATAAACTCTGTATTGCCTCGTAGTCTTATAGGTATATTTTAGACGGGAATTGTAACAATTTCCACAAGAACTTATAGGTATACCATAATATTTTTTCTGCATTTATCACATAGTTCCATTTTGTCTCTGTAGTCTGTAGCCATAAAATTACATTAACATATATTTATTATACAGGGTTATTTGTAATTAATTGGGCATCTCTAGCAGGCAGCCTCTTTACATCAATCCCAACAACATTAGTTCTACGATTTTAAAAAATTAATAGTTTTAAAAATTTAAGTTTTCTCATACAAAATTAATTTGTTGCCTCTGAACTGGTATTAACTCCGAGCGTAGGTATGGCGTCCAGACGTTGACCTTTTAAGAACGTCTTCAGAAATACAGAGTAATAAGTAAAGGAGAGAGCAAATATTTTTGTGTTTCGTAGTTTTTGTGTTGTTTATTATGATTTGAGTTCCGAACCCTTCGTGCGCTTGTTCGACCCGCATTTGGCCGGTTCTTTTACCTTTGGGTACGGAATTAAAAGAGACTTTATTTTAAAACAAATCCAGTATCGGTCTCTGATCTTGAGGGTCTCAAGATCAGGAAGGATTTTTGCCAGATTATCATACAACAAAAGTAAGCAGGAATCGACACCTTGAACCGCAGAACTCAGATTTGAAAAATTGAATACAATATGTTTTTACTTGTATTGTGTATTTTTTACTTGAGAAGATAACATTTACATAATTAAGTATTCAAATAAATATCTACACGTACATAATAAAATAGTAGTAGATAATGCTTCTAAAATAGTAGTAGGTAGATACTATGAAGAAACTCCAATTTCAGTACTATAAAGTAAGTACTAAAGTAAGAGTAAAACTAATAGTAGGTACTAGAGTTCATATTAAAAAAATATTGTTAACAAAAGTATTTGAAATAGACAACAGCAAATAGTTTAACACGATGTGGTAGGTTATTTGACTGACAGTTGAAGACTGGGAAAGTAGCTATTCATTATTATGGATGTGTTTCGTACGGTGAGTGAGAGAGATGAAAGACAGTTACATATCCACGTTTTTCCTCCCTTTCCTTCCTTTCTCAATAACATTCCATATTTGAATGTCTTTGACCATAATATACCTTATACATAAAGCATGCTTTAGTTATTGTTCTGAGCCATATACCATCGGATGAACCGTCAATTTCAACATAAAAAAAACAAGTTAAGTACGTTAAAAAATGGTAGGATTATAAATATTGTTGATGTAGATAAATATATCAACAATCTTTTATAGACATTCTCATAATAATGAAACTGCGTAGTTAACGAAGACTTCTAGAATATGAAGATAGAAATAAATCAAGTTAATTGTATTATTATTATAACATCATTGATTTCTTATATTACTTCCTATAATTAAATAACGCTAATTAAAGTTTCGTCACTTTTATAAACATGTGTTTGTATGTGTTCTCTGTTTACCTGTTGTCTGTTTGTCTGTTTGAGTGTTCGCAAATCGTTGAGAACTATTGGACGATTTTTTATCAAATTTGGTATAGTTATTCTCCCATTCAACATATATAACTCTTTTTATTCCCAAAAATGCGCTTTCTTTTCGCTGAAATATTAACCTGCCTGAAGGTTAAATACATTACAATATGAGCGATAGAAAGGGTTTTGTAAAAAAAAAATATGTTTTACTTCCCTAGAGATTTTCCCTAGATGAAAAATATCGGTCGATTTACTTTTTGTCGTATCAGTAAACATAATTAATATTTAATATAGCATCAACCAAGATAAAAACCAATATAATGTTTCTAAGTTTACAATATAATTCTAGTTGAATCGATAAAAAATGGCAATATAGCCAATTTAAAATCGATGTTGCCTCCGTCCCGATACTAACGAGCAGAGCAATCAAAAATAGAAACAGGACTCCCAAAGGTCACAGGATCAAAACCAACCCGTAAGTACTATTTTTATTTAAAAATTTTCTTAAAAAGAAAAATTTTAAAAGTTTATAGAATCAGATTTTTTCAACTAGATTGTTCATATTTTGCTTGGATAAAAACGAGAAAATTACAACATTTATCTAAGTTTCAAAGTCCATTAAACTACCTCGAGGGTAACATTTCCAAAAATCATATAAAATGTAGCTAAAAATATTACTTAAATTTGCTCTGAAAGTCTTTACTATAAGTATAGTTCTTTTATATCTAAATAGGTATGCATAGAATAATATAATATAAAGTAATATATCGGCGCCAAAAGTCTTAAACTTTGTGTATATTTGTTTCTTGTGATTACATCTTAAATAACGCTTCTATTATTAGTGCTTATCAGATATAAATATTATAATTTAATTAATTTAAATAAATAATCGCAGTAATTTATCATCATAGATAGTGGTATGTATTTATTTATAAAGGTAAATAAAAGGTATACCTATAGGTAACTGTTGATAAACTGATTAGGTACATGTAAATGAACTTTTATATTGATATATATTACGGATAAGAGAATTTGTTAATAAATATTTAATGCCTTGATAATTATTTACAGTAACAAATTGCGTTGTAAGGGTGCGGTTTGAACTTTGAATGCAGCCTTAACAAACATTTTTATATCCATTGCTGGGATAAAAATGTTTGCTGCAGCAAATGTAACAAAATATTTTTTGTTGACAGCTCAAATAATAATATCTATCAAAAGGTTAAATGTTGTCAAAAGATTAATTTCATTATGTAAATATCTGTATTGAAAAAAAGAGTTGACAATCTCAGTTGAAATCCAATCTCGGACTGCAACTAGACATTGACTGTCACAAGAAAGGTTAAAGTTAACCAATAATCTAGCTGGTTGGTAAAAGAAAACTTGATATGTATACTGTACCAAGAAATCCATAGATTATTGTAAGTTAAGAACCTTTTACATAATAACATTGAGCATTGAGGGTACGCCCACCCAGATTCCGTGCTAGGGGGGGGGCAAACCAGATTTCTTTAATATATTTTTGTAATTTTGGAGCTGTAATTTTAACTTTCTGAGCATCGTTTAACAATGAAAGAGCACATGCTGGTGATTTTTCTTTGTCGAATCTCGCATCTAATGAAGATTTTAGACTTTAAAGTGTTTGCAAAAATGTTTGTAATACATAGATCTATAATAACTGAAAAGCCATTTTTCTCGTCCCCGACTGACCTTCCTGAGCAAGCATTTCTAAACCTTCCTCAATTTTTAAAACTTAATTGGTTTTATTTTTTAATGTTAAATACCAATTTTAATTTACAATAGAAGGTAGGTAGTAGGGAGGTATACGATATCCAGGAGGGGGGGCAACTGCCCCCCCCTCGGTACGCCCATACAATCGAGGTTTATTTGGTCCTTTCATAAGATATATAGTCTTATACATTTATAAAAGCTAATAATCCACAATATGAAAATTTGTTATTTTAATAATACTTAAAAAAATGGTCCTACTCTGTGGAACTGTAAAAAGGATCTGACTTTTTTTGCAATTTATGCCTATTTGAACATAAAAAATATTTGCTTTAAAAAAAATGCGAACCCTGAGATAATTTAGCAACTTGGTAATGTGTCTATTATAAGAAAATAACAAATATAAAATCAATTAATACTAATGTTCACAAACTTACAGTCGAACGCTTATGATCCTTTACAATCTTAAACCTGCACAAAATAAATTACATACCTATATTGCATTATGTTAGCTTAGACATACCATGCGGCGCCCAGTGTACTTCTAGAACACAAGTTCTTTTTCCGGATTCGCTGAAATTATAGTTCTGTGTTAAATATCATAAATACTAAATACGCCTCACAATCAAATTTTATTTAAGGGTGTGTCGACTTATCCTTAAGTTTCTCCTATCTTAAGTAAGAAGACCATTATCTTGTAAAATAAACCGCTCAAAATAAATAATAATAACTTATACATTCTTATTTTGAAGCATATAATTCTTGAATAAAGTTGTCCACTTTAAATACAATGAGGTAATTATGCCCAAATACCTAACTTCCCTGCATTCCGCAGGTTAATAAATGTTTATGTTATTATTAAATTTAACCAAAACACGTTATCAATAAGTTTTTTGGGATACAAGGTTAAAATTAACATTTTATTTTGCTAACAATACCTATATTATCATAACATGTGTTTTATATTTTGGAAAGTAGCTGTCCTTTTATTATTGGCACAAACCTCCAGACAATCTAGAAAAAAATATCTTACTGAAATTTATGAGGATACTAAATTGAATTTCATCCCCATTTTATTGGCGCAAAGATATGTATCTAATACGTAATTTAAATATCTTTTACCAGAACAAAAGGTAATCTATAGAATATCCTATATCTAACTTTTAAGATATCTTGTATACAATTATCAATCATCAATCAATCATGAATCAATCATCAACTTCCCGTCCTGTACCTACCCTATTTATATGTTATCCTCGCAATATATCAAATTCTTTCATCATCTTCTATCACACGCCATCTCTATGGAATTGATAACTTATATTAAGCGTACTTAAAAACAAAATGAAGTATCATTAACTAGAGTTGAAAATAAAATACTTAAAGTATTAATATTTTTAATTAAGTACGAGTCTTACTAGTTTCTTGTATAAAACAAACAAACAAATTTTATATTAAAAGTACTCGTACCTTGTGATAATTAAATTAATAATAAAAAACTATTTAAGTGCCCCAACGGCAAATTCTTTTGAATAGTCCTTGTTGGCATTTAAGAAACAATTTTATTCTATGTACAAGATAAATCATTTATCATATTATTAAGTAAAATATAAAACTTCAAGCTCCAGACTACTTTTTTTTGTCGAAACTGCTTACGTGATGTAAAATTCAGTATCTTTTGTTTTGAATGTTATATACTTGAAATTCTAATATATGGTAAACCTCATATTCGTGAAGTTCACTTTATCTATTTATTTGATTTAAAAAAATCCCAGTCGCTACTGTAATCCCTCAAATCTTACTACAGATAACGGGGCAGAACTGTTATCAATGTAGGTAGGTAAATGTCATAAATACAAATAAACAATTTAATATAATCTAACTGCGTATTTAAAAACATATACATCATTACATGGCCTGAAATATATTGAAAATAAAATATCGTGGAATTTGATTGCAGAGCCATCTACCGGGTCTAATTATAAATCCAAACTAAACTAAATAAAAACGTTAATATCAGTCCACTAGACACACACATACAAAATTATTTTATCAAGTGTGTGTGTAATTGTGTCAACAACATACCTATAATAAGATTAAATGTGGCAACATCTATAGCAGAATACAATAAAGCCTATGAATGCCAATTGTCAAAACCGTTGATTGAACGATGTATAGAAAATTGAGAACAGCAGTTAAAATATAACAAAGAAGATAGCATATTAAAAACATACTCAATATTTTATCTTAATGCGAGGCCCATTTGTTTAGGAGGCTGGAGGAGTTGTCATCACTTAGATATGAATTATTTACAGAGATAAAAATGGTGACGTTAGTGTTGATCTAAGGATGTACATTACTCTTCTGTACTTTTGGGGGCAGATAGGATTCTTTGTTACTCAATTATAAATAATACTAGCTTAACAGCTGTTCTGACTGATTGTCAAAGCAGTGAGGACAGAAATAAAACGACCTAATTTAAAACTGTTCACTGAGTCTCACTCATGAATCGAGCCTAATGTAAACAAAAAGCGCGCCAAATTAATTTAATGAAAAATGTTACAAAACATTTTTTTCAATAATTCCTCAAGGACATGACCTATCACCGATTTTTTGCTTACAAACACTTACTAGAACCACATCAAAAGATTTAAAAAAAGAATCAAGACGGTTCAGTAATTAATATAATTACAGAGAAGTTTTTGACATTTCACCCAACAACCTGAACAACAACAACCTGGCTTCGCTCGTCACTCGCTGAATAGGATAGACTTTGTTAAATATTCAAGGATAAGGTCAATTCATAGAGTGTATTATTTTTAGTTAATAATTTACAAGCTAATTCTAGCTACAGGCAATACGTACAGTTGTCTAGCCGGAGGTTAAATTAAAATACCTATCTGCCCTACCTTCAAAAGCCTTATGAAGTCGAGTTAATTTTTACAGTTAAGCTGTTACACTTGCATTCTGTTGTTGTATCTATACATTAACATCCTATTTCTAATTTATAATTATTACTCAAACCAAATATTATATTTCTTAAAAATAAGGTTTTCTGCACCTGAAAAGGTGTACAAATTTTGAATAAATAAATTATAATCTATCATAATATTAAAATACATCAAAATCCTATTTTTGCGGACGCACGCAAAATCAACACAAAGTTTTCAAAATAAATAGGTATTTATGTATACATAAAGTCCGTACATAGAATATTTGCTTTTTTTTTTTAACATATACAGCAATGTATTATGTATTTTTGCAGATATAGATTATAAATCACACTTACTGCAGTTTACTTGAACTTGACCTTTCAATTCTGCGACGGCGGACGGTCCCTCCATGACCACGCAGCCGGCACTCGCCAATCGGCAGCCATTAGCCATTCACTTCTACAACGCGGAACGACACGCACGTGTAAAATGTTTCCTAATCCGTTTAATAGAAAGCATTCCACAATAAGACAAGTGTTCGATAAGTTTTTAGATGGAAAAAGGAATGCTCGTAAAAATGCGCTGTCGAGAAAAGACAGCAAGTGCAGTAACACTTCGTCGAATTCATCTTCGACCGGCAGAAAGTTCTTCAGCAACTTTTCGATTCGCTCTTGAAAATAGTTCGTCGTGAAATTGCTGGTCGTATTCACCTAAATCAGTTATTGATTCGCTACTTTAAGATTTTGGTAAGTAAATATTAAAAATATTATTTATTTCGTAATTTGTTTAGGTTCTGCTATAAATAGTTGATTAATATTAAACAGATATATAGCAATATTCATGATATTTTAAAAATATATATTAATTTTTTTTAAAATGGATTAATTTACAAAAAACAAATTTGCGACTTTTTTTTAATGACCATTGACAACTACCTCCGTTAATAACTCTGTGGAGAAATTTACCAACCCTCTTTTACCACTTGAAGAAATCGAAGTCGGTTTTGAAAATGATAAGAACCGATAATTTCTAAACCAACATCAAGTTATATATTTTGCAATTCTGTTCGGCTGTCTCTTTTGGCGACCGCTTTAATAATATATTCATAAAATATATAGACGTTTAACTATAATTATTGCAAAATATATAATTATTTTATGTAAGGTCTATTATAAATAATGCAGGTGCAGAATATACAGGATGCAAATACATTATTCATCACATTATTTAATTCTTCTATAACATTACATAAACTAGAATAATATATTTTTTTTTATATATAAACCGATTTATATAAAAGTTTAATTCTGCAATTCATTTTCAACTCATGCGCCTATATTATTTTATTCGCTTATTTGTGTTATATACCATATTTAGTGAAATATTCATAGTATATAGTCTTAAAGGTTTGTAATACTAATGAGTAGGTATAGTGACGACATTGACTATAAAACATTGTAACGTCTTCTAAGATCAATAACATGTTGGTTAGAGGTTAGTGCCATTTTCATACAAGAAGACAGAAATACAACTTCATAACAGTTAATAGCAAGGTGGTAAATGATCTCTGATTAAAGGGTACCGGTTAAGTTCGTTGAACACAGTTTAAGTATTTAGGGCACTAGATATGCAAGTAACAGTTATACAGGGCTTAAAAGAGTGTAAGGCGTCTTATATAACCTTTAAATTCGATAAATTCTAATGGGTCCATTAGACTTTAGGGTAGATGGGATCGAATTATAAATTTAAATTAAGAAGAATTCAAATCTTGGCAACATGTCTAGTATAGTATATAAGACCTCATCAAGCATTCCTATGCCTGAAGGCTCTGGTCTTTGAATAATTTGTGTTGACAACATCGCATAGCTTAGGCGCGGATATAGGTGGGAATTTGTTGCTAGTCATCTGACATTTCTTTATAGACCGTTAAATATGACCACTTTCGAAGTGATGGGGGAAGGAGAGTATAATCCGATGATCTGCTTTCGGGAACTCGTTTGTAACACATTGTTTATAAAAACATTTTAATACACAAATCTCATGGTTTACTTTTTCGGTGTTTGTTTATGGTCATGACTAACGCGTTAGTTAACTTTTAGTCTTAGTACAAGCTCCAGTTATTCGTTTATTTCTTAATGTTAATGAGGTATGAAATATAATAAATATTAGTCCTATCAATGTCATGTTTTTTTAAAAATAGTAAATAAACTTCTTGAGATCAAGCAACAGCGCTTACGACATTATCTTGTCTAAAATTTAGCAAGTTTTTTTCAAATAAACCTCGGTTCTTGCATTTCAACGCTCTGACTGATTTTGTAAGAACTACATTCGCCTGTACCTTGTTAGCGACTTCGGAAATGTATGGTCTAACTATTTACATATATTTATTTAAATCCCTTATATATCAATATATAAATCAAATCGATAATATTTAATATAATATAAACATCTTTTAATAATAACACACTTAGAAACCTCATTAAAAGATTTAATTCATCTTCACAAGGTTCTTAGTTCAAATTATATTTGCCAAGGCTTTGATAATTGAAATTAATTTCAAAATCATTATTATATCTTTTATTGGAAATCAACTTTGATATTTGTTTTTAAAGCATAAAGACAAATTATAGAAATATTATGTTTATGCGCATTTTAAGTACCTACTTACTTAGAGGTAGGTATTTTAAAAAAATAAGATACAACTAGACAAAACATTAAATTAATAATATAAATATAATGTCTTAATTTTATCCTATGGTAAATACCTACTTCTATAAGTAAATATGTATTTATTTTTCTCATCACTTCTTTAAATGAACTCCTTTTACAAGGAGTTATTTTTCTTAGTATTTCACACTTTGATAGGTATAATTTTTGTCGCTAAAACTGATAAGGGATTAAATATTATCAAAAATATCGACTATAATCGGTTTTTAGGAAATCGACTATGATCATTATTATTTGACAGCCCAAAAATATAATCTCATACTTACGTGAACTTAAATATCATCCATCACAGTCCTAAATATAAAAAGATTTGATTTATATTCAGATAACATAATTTTTAATTGCTTCAACTGTAAATTGAAACAAATTTAAAAATATTTTATTCACCTGCGGCCAGCCAAGGATATACAAATGATTAAATATTTTATGCGAGATATAGATCTCTTGTTTAATGTTTTAATTTCAATGTTAAATGTATTTAATAATGAATATGGGCAAGACTCAAACCTGTGACAATCTCCGTTGCTCTGCCAACTTAACTACCATGTCATACCTTGATGAATTAAGTATTGTATAATCGTCTTCGGGAGTAAAGCGACATATATTAGGTTTCTTTCGAAAATCCTAAACAATGTTTGTAACTTTACAGTATAGAATAAAATTTAAAAAAAGGAAAGAATTAGAAAGAATAGGAGAAGTCTATGAATACATACCTATTTGTAGACAAATTCAAATATTTATTCAATAGTTGAGAAAAAAAAAATATTCAGAGTCCCTAAATACATAATTATAATGTTGAAGGCAAATAAATGCATAAATATCTACAGATAATAAACTTTACGTAACATTGCATGTTTTAAATAGATGACCTATATTACTTGTGTATAGACTATTATTTATAATTACAATCATTTTGCTAAACAACTTCTTGTGTTTAACAACAGGAATTTGTTGATTTTACCATCGTGTTCTTTGCCGAGCACCAATCATCTATAAATCGTAAAATATCGTAATGGTATGTATAAAAATATGTATCCTAACCTTAATCGCTGAAATTAATAAAAAAATTATGAAAACAAAATAAAAAACTTGTACTAAATGATGTTACTTGATTGTTTCATAATAATCATAAGTAAAGATGCGCCGAATATTCGCTAAGTTTTCGGTATTCGGTATAATCGGCATCTTTTTCACTATTCGTATCCGGCCGAATTATTCAGTTTTGATGTCGAATATCTACATTCGGTTCGAGTATTTCTATTTTTTTTTTACATAACACGGTGAAGACCTAAACGACAACTAAGTTTTATGTCATATTAGAAGTCAAAAAATCTTATAAATAATGTGTTGAATAAAGCTTAATATAGAGCAATTTAGCTTCAAATCCAATTTTTTTCGAAATATATCACGTCAATATTCTTATTTTATTCTTACTAAAATACAATTAGTATTTAGTATAGTCAACATTAATTTTGAAACATTTACAACATTTATTTCTTTAGTTTCTAATAATATTTTTAAATCACAAATCAAAAGTTTATTCATTTAGCCAGCAGCCACACGTAACGAACATCTTAGAAACTCTGTTTATGACAAACAGTCAATGAAATGGTAAACCGAATAGTTTGGCCGAATATTCGGATCCTTAAAGGTTAAACCGAATGGTATTCGGTTATTCGGTGAAACCACTATTCGGCGCATCTCTAATCATAAGTATCCACTTATCTATTGAAGAGTGCGAATAATATTGAACTAGAATGATGTAATCCGATCACTCTCTTCAGATATACACGTTATCATAGGTTATTGAACTTAGACGTTGCATTCACACATGCAATCGACGATACAGGTCGACTGTTGAAACAAAACTTTCTCAAATATTTCGTTCGACTCCGGAAGACATGCCCTTGGCGCGCGTAATCCAATGAAATAGGCGAATGATTTATTAATTTGCGATGTAAACATACATACAACATAAATACACATACATGTTAAATATCGTGTTTTATATACTTGGATAATATACTTACATACTCTAACCTTATATCTGTCCGATAAAGATAATCATATATAGAATGCTTGATTTATAGAAGCGGTACAGTATCTCACTTGTTAGAGCTGCGGGACGGTTTCCTCGAGGTCATGGGTTTGATCCCTACCAGTACCAATTTATTTAACCTTATTTATCGTGAATAATTTAAAGCATTGAAACCCAGTCCGCGAAAATGTAGTTTGAAGTAGTACCTACCTAAGTGACTAGCGCTTGTAACTCTGACGTTTCCAAATCAGCGGGTAAATTATAATAAGTAAACAATAAGGTTTTCCTCTTTTGTTTTAAAGAATAGTTTGGTTTGATATGTTGATTTTTTCTCTTCTATTAGGATGTTTTATACGTAGAATATACGTAAATACATAGAAATGGAATAAATAAATGGTTAAATTAAATGAAATTATTATACATTTTCTTATGTAACCTATTTATTAAGTAATATGACTATAAGTAATATTTTAAAAATCACGTCAGCCTTTTTCATTTCTCTTTGATGCAATGGATTAAGTTGTCTTTATACCAATTTACTTGATTTTAATTTTAACTTTCCCTTACGTTATTCAAGTTACTGTGATTCGAATGGTAACCAGTTTTTATGAAGAACTGAAATAATTAAATGAATTCGCTATTTTTATGTTAACTATAATTCATATTGGAAGTTTCCGTTTTTGCGTCAACGTCGGTTGCTTCTTAATTTAATGTTATTTATTACATTTATTTGTAACATTAAATTATTTAGTATGTTTTTTAACGCTTATTTTTTTTTCAGGTACGTGAGCAAAAACTGATTCCAGGTGTAAGGTGTTATGAAGATAATACATAGAAGGTCAATGACCTCAGATAAAGTACAAAGTACCTGAACCAAACAAAGAGAAAAGCTATGTTAATAATTAATAACTTAGGTACTAGAATGTTCAGCACAAAGTAATTTAGAATGTTCTGCACAGTATTCCACGATTCCATTAAAAAAAATTTTTTTTATAAATAAACACTACACTGACATTATTATGTATGTAATTGTAATGTTTATATTAGAAGTGTATGCGGAACTGTTTGACAAAATTACTTTAAATAACAACATATCATTTAATAACATTAACAACTATTAATAACATGACTATAATCCACAATTTTGTAACAATGTCACTAAGTATAGTGTAATTTAATGTAGTACTTTTATCAAAATATTATCCATATTTTTAAAAATATCAATATATTCTAATTCTCTTTAATACTTGAGTCATAAATAAACTACGACCTCGGATCATTATTTCCCGCCTATATTTCATCACCATAGAGTAAATAATCGCTAACTTAATGTCGAATCGAAATGTCAGACTCATATAGATTATACTGTAAATAAAATAAGAACTAAGCTATGTACATATTACAAATATATATTCCTTATAAGTATTGCATGATAGAAATAAATAGAATAATAATAATTACTCACCTTGTTGTGTTTGTTTTAAAACATAAACTTGTTAAAGCAATCTTATTGAATAGGTTATTATTTTTTTGTAACAATTTCAAATATGGCGCCATTTGCGAAGCTTTAAATGTAAATAAAAGTATCTTAATATTATTTATCTTATAGTAATAAAAAATAATTTATAATTATTTGTGTTTCATTTATAAATATAGTGCGTACATATTTTTTTATATTGTCTATAGTATAGCCAGTCTTTTGAACATAGTAACTTTATATGCCTCTTAATATTTATAATTAATTCAATATTATGTTAATATTTATTTCAAAGGTAAAAAACGGTGTATTTTTTTTGTAGGAATGTTGATATTCAACATTAACTTGTTTTATTTGATTATTATACTCTGTAACCAATTAAAACATGCTTATAGTTGCTACGCATTAATAAAACGTCGTATCAAAAATAAAAATCTTAAAAATTATACGAATTGATCTGTATGTATCATACATATAGGTATAATACAAATTACATTATGTAAGAATATTCTCCATATAGGTTTTTTACCTTTGTCTGGTTACTTCGACATAATTATTGTTACTATACTATAATTACATATTTATGTAGATAGAGTGAAAAAGTTGATTGTCGTTATTTTTCAATACCACATAAGAGGTTTTCTGAACTGGTTTGTAATAAAAACTATATAATATATATATTGCAGAATATAAAAAAATACTGGGTAATAATAAATTTTATATAATTTGTCAAGTAGGTATAAGGTGCGAAGCTAGAGAAAACATTGCGCACATAAAAATAAATTACATCGTAACTTAAAAATTACCTCAACAAATAGATGTATAGTATTGTAATAGTGAAAGTTAAAATAGTTCTAAAATATAACCGTAAAACAAACTTATTTTACGACAGTATTCATACATTGCAAAATATCCTTGAAATTTAAATGTAATCAGAATGCTAATTTTTAAAATGGCGTGCACACAGAATCGATAAACATTAGTAAGAACTAATTCACACAAGAAAGGAATGATTGGAATCATAGATAATTATATATCATTATTGTACTAATTGTAGTAATAATTGATAATCGCCCTATTTATTATTGAACAATCGTCAATTCAGTTTGTTTTCAGTTTTTCTTGAGTTTATTGCGTTTAGAGAGTTCCTTGAATTTGTAAAAAATCCTCTAAACTTATAGAAAGGATAAAGGTATAATATCACTATTCATGTCTATGCACGTTTATTACGTTTCCCGGAAACTAAAAATAACTGATATTTTGACAGAATAGAGAGAGAACGAGTCGACGAACGCGTAACGTATTACCAACATAAGCGATAAAATCAAATTCAGAAACGGCTGAACATCCTTTTATTTTACACAATTTATTTTAGCATTTTTTATTAAATTTATTCTACTTTTAAATGTTATTATTAAATTTATTATATGTCAATTTACTTTATATGTATTTATTAAATAATCTTAAAACTTATTATTCATTTGAAAGAAACAATAAATAAGCTCATAATTGCTGTCATTAGAATATTGAAATAGTTTGCATATTTTCATATATGACATAATCTATGAGTGCATAATGTAATCTAGACATATGATAGAATTGTCACTGATCCATTTCTGTACATGGAAAATATTTAAAAAAAACATCACAAGGGGCGTTTATAAGAGCAAGAGAATCCAAAACAATGGTTTTTCAGTTTGTCTGTTTGTCTGTATGCCTGTATGTTTGTGCACGCTAATCTCAGAAACGGCTAAACCAATTCTAATGCGGTTTTCAGGAATTTATTATTACAGTCTTTACTTAACATTTAGTGTTTATTTCATCTAAATCAGTTAAGAAATAAAAAGTTATGTCAACTTATGTCAATCACGTAATAGGTACAATGCAAATCTTATTCTATACATGTAATAATATATCTGTAGAGGAGTAGTCTATGTACATTGAAAATATTACAAAATAAATAGCCAGGATGTGAAGTGATAACTAACAGTATCCATTTCAAACATTTTAATTGTTTATCTGTTCATCTGTTTGTCTTTTAAATAACTTTTATTCATAAAAAAAGGGAGTTTGTCGTTGTCTGCTTATCTGTTTGTCTTTTAATTGTGCAAACAACACGAAAAAGAAAAATATTTTCAAAAATTCACACAGGGGGATCTTTATATAAACAAGAGAAGTCAAACTAATGTTTTTCATTTTGTCTGTTCGTCTGTATGTCTGTATATATATGTATGTTTGTGCACGCTAATCTCAGAAACGGATTAGGTGATCGATTTGGATGCAGTTTTCGGGAATATATGTTCAAGGGATTCACTTTATGTTTTGTTTTTTTTTTTTAACAGTCGGTTAAAAAAATAAAGAAAGTAATAACCTCTTATTGTCGTACCATTGCTGCTTACCAGTTTGAGGGTTTATAGTTTTTATATACATTGGTAAGTACAAAGGTTACGCTTTATCAAAATCTAAATCTACGCTTACGAAGTCGCAGGCACAGCTAAAGCATAAGCATAATAAAACTACAATAAGGTCAAACATGTACATAAACCATTTTTTTATTCTTTCTCGAATTACTCTTACTCAGAAGATAATATGGAATGTATTAGATATTATTTGTTGGTTTGTTTTCTATCTCTCTCTTAGAAGAGATATGATGCTGAAGAAGTGTGTATTTGATTGCAATTGGGCGCGGTATTGCATGTTTAAAATAACATAAAAAATACATTTTATCTAGAAATACTGAATAAATCCTTATTTTAATTTAAAGTAAAGCTTAAAGTTCATTTTAAAATGTTCATTTTGTTCAATTTACATTTATGAATAGTCTAATATTTGAATCAATCTATTTATAATCGATTTCAAAATGTTTTAGGTAAATATATGTTCGACATTATTTAATAAAAAATAACAATAGTGATAAAATTATTAATTTTTTATTTTTCATGATTTTTGATTGGTAGAATGCCGTAACTCCGTTTTTGTTCAGTTTCTTTTTTTAGCGATATAGATCAAATAAATATTTAAATAACTGTGGTACTTATAACTTTTGAAGGAAATAAATGTCATGCACAATAAGTTTCTAGCCATAATTATTAATAAACGTTGTCTATTTATGGGCCGATAAATTTATTTCTTTGTGTTTATTTTTTTAGTTATTATTACTTTAGTGGTAGTAAAACTTAGTTTAGTATAGGTAACTAGTCATTAATTATAAAAGTCTATTATACTAGATACGTGAAATTTTATGAGGATGGATGTATGGTTCTAGAAACATGAAATTTTGTGAGGTTGGATGGTTCTTTCTTTTTGCATGGTTGGATTTAGATGAAACTACACAGGTAAAATAGCTTACAAAAACCTGTTAGCTTAAAATAGCTGTCAGCAAAAGCTAAGTGTTAATTAATATATACGTCTTGAATTCAATGATTTTTATAAATGGAATATATTTTATATATGCAAAATACTTTAAAATTTTATACAATCAAATATGCTCGCTAGTAACAGAGTCTTGAATACATCCGAGAATTCGTTTCTTTTTATTATTAATACTGATAGAAACAGCGCTATCAATAAGTAAATATTTGTAAGTGTTTTTTGGTATTAAATATGGATAAAAACCAATGACGTTATATCACTCTTTGTTTTCATGGAACTACGACCTATTTTATGGCATGATTCAAGAAGTACCTTTTAATGAGAGTGATTTATTCGAATATCCTTGTGAGACCGGACTTACAAAAGTAATATATTTATTTATTATTTGACTATGTTTACGACACGTTCTAGTCATTTTTCATTACTTCAAAGGTCAACAAGATACTACAGAGAGTCATTGTGGTGAGGAATTGGGATGTCCACATAAATATGAACTATTTATGTCTTTGTTAATAATAAGTATACAAGGATTTATGTGAAGCAGATTTCACAAAAAACTATTGAGTAGAAATTTATCTTCACAATAACTTTTATTAATTACCAGCTAGCAGCCATTTTTAAACTTACTTAATTATGCTATTAATTAAGTCAGGAAGGAAGTGTTATAAATTCCATTAATATTTAAGTGGTTCTAATTTACATAATTTTATGAATATACCATTCATTACATAATTCTCATGGCTCTAATTATTTTTTTCTACTTGTTTACTTTAAATCATTTATAGACTGTTCTCGAATGAACGAATGAATCTATTGCAAATTTATTTTGTACCTGCTAAAGACATCTAAATTTATTATCTTACGTTAAATGCTTAAGCAAACATCACCATCACTTAATAAAAAGCGGTTTTTTTTATAATTATGTCTTTGAAATAAACTTCGAATGACGCATTTAATGCATAAGGTACCATTATGATAAATGACTACGTGAGGCCTTATAACATTCCTTTGTATGTATGTATGTATGTATATTTAATAAAAAATGGGCCAAGTGCGAGTCAGACTGGCGCACGAAGGGTTCCGTATCAAAAAATTACAAAATAATCATATTTGTTATATGAGGGACTCCAAAAAATTTTTTTTTTTTTTTATAAAGTGAATTTATCACTAAATATTCTGTAAATTTTTCAAGCTTCCACTACATGCCTTGATAATATTTAGCAAAAAATCACATTGGTCGTATGAGAGTCGCTTTTTATTCGGTTTTTTAACGCCGACTCAAAAAGAGGGGTGTTATAATTAATATTTGTTGTAGAACTATAGAAATATCATCTGTGAAAAATTCAATGATCTAATTATCACTGTAATAGTCTTGCCTGGTGAGAGACAGACAGAGGTGTTATAGTTATAGGATTTCGATTTTTGAGTCGGGGGTTATTAACCCTCAAAAATAATATTAATTAATTAATTAATTGTATATAATTGACCTTTCGATCTGTATATCTGTGTGTCTGTCTGTGGCATTGTAGCAGCCAAACGCGTGGACGGATTTGATTACAGTTTTATTTCATCGAAATGGTTCGTCGAGATGGTTCTTAGATATGTTTGGTCGAAATAAAAACAGTCGTTTCCAAGATATTGAGGTTTAAGTGGTGGCAGAGAAAGGTTCTTATGCAATGTTGATAGAAAAACTTAAACAAGTGAAAATTTGTGTGTCCGTAGATTGATTTAATACAATAAATAAACCAGTACCTAACATACATGTACTTACTTATTGAAGTCGTTGCGCCGAGGGACCGCTTAATAAAGAAAGAAATTAAAATGCAATTAAATTAACAAGGCAAACAAAGAAATTACGATATCGAATCGTATAGTCTAAGTCCTCAATGATTAACTTCGTAAAATAGACATCATCGTCAATCATCGTAGGTCCCCTGACCCAACGATTTGAATAAGTAGAAAATAATATTATTTTTATTCTTTTTAGGGGTCTTTTTGTATTGGGGATTTTTGAAATTTTTAATTTAATTTTTACCCTTTAAGTACGGAACTCTAAAAATGACCTAGAGGGTATAAAAGGTAAAAACAGGGCAATTGGCCGTTGTGTTCTACTTTTGACTTCCTGATATTGTAACAAATATGGAATTTGTATGAAAATTAACAAAAACCACCCACTAATTAAAAAATTACAATCGTAATAACCAGACTAAAGTAAAAACCGTTTTGTTTAATATTCATATTTCTTTAATTATATATCTTTTATTTATAAAATTAAAATTTAGTTTGTAATGTTGGTATTATAGTTATAAAAATATGTATAACTTATATAAGGTTTAAAAATGTTTAAATACTTATTCATAATCTAATTATCTAAACATCTGGGATCATTTATAGAAACTATTTTAATTACACTCTTTGTTGTTAATATGTTTGAATGATCGCAGTTCTTTAATTATAAAAACAATAGTAGGTATTATTATTTAAAAAAAATAACAAGCAGCTATCAGGTCTATTAAGAAACTAATAAGATTAGTAAAAAGTTTTCATTACTTTAAATTATTATAAAATACAAAACTGTTTTTATACCAATATAAGATATAGGTAGTATAGGGATTTAATAAGTAACCGAAACCTCATTCATAAATAAACAATTAGGTAACTATTCTCTATAAACAAACAAGTTAGTTTAACTTACTAAATTAACAGCTAAATACTGGCACCTAACAGTTGATTCCCTAATGACCTTAAAAAAGCACCAAACGATTTCTAAGAAAAGTTTGCGGCCCGCTTTGTTATTAAAACCATACAGAAAAGGTTAGTGTTCCAAATTTGAATCGTTTTTTTTTTCTAGAGTCAATACCCTGAGTACTCTTAACTGTACTTAGCATCTTTGAAAGTGTGTCACAAAATAATGATTAAATGCATATTTACAGTGTGTGAACTAAAAATTCATTCGAAGTCAACAAGTCTTTTATAAAACATAAGTTAGAATTACAGGAATAAACACACTGACACACTAAAGTTTGTAGTTATTAAAACAATATCGTTTTATTAAATTGAATCTCCTTGAATAGCTTTAATGTTTGATTCAATATATTTTCCAAATCCTTGGTAACTTATATATATTTACCCGGCTGTACTTACGTTAAATATGTCTGAATATCTGAACTATTTTCGAACCCATTCATAATTCAGATTAAAATTAAAAACCAAATCAAAGATGTTTTACAAGCACTTCATACTTCTTAAAAATAGTTAAGATATAAGCAAAAAGAAAATATTTAATGTAAAAATAACATCGTTAACCTTGAAAAGCGTTAACTTTAAGTACGTCAATGCTTTTGTATCGTTTTTACTTAGAACTTCGATGTATCCGTCAAAAGGAATCTTCCGTTAATAAACGCCTTGGTAAAACCCGAGAAATACGTTCATAAATTATCGAAGGTAAACATTCATTTATTGTAGCTTTATATTATTTATTAATTCTATTTACAGTACCAGTATTTTATTTATTGAGGTACGCGACTTTTGAATTTGAAATGAACTCAAAGTTCAAATATAACGGTCTTATACCAATACTATCCTAAATATAGCGGTTGGATATTCAGTAGGTCAAAAGCTATATTATTATTATGTATAATTACATATAATAAAGAGGAAACAAGGCCAAGTCTGCACTTTTTTTTAAGTAATTGCTAGTTCTTATATTCATATTTCATATAGGTAGTACTACTATTAAAGCAATAAATTAATACACCAATAATAGTATACAGGATTATTTGTAATTAATTGGCCACCTCTTAAAGGCATCCTCTCTACATCAATCCCAACAACATTTGTTCTATGACTTTTTACAAATCTTGATAAATAACAGAAAAAAGACGAAACAAAAACATTTTTGCTGCGTCTTTTATATATTACTCTGTATTTTGTAAGAAGTACTCAAAAGGTCAACTCCCGAGCGCCGTACCTACGCTCAGAGTTAATGGTAGTTCATAGGCAACAAATAAATTGGCAAATTTAATTTTTAAAAACTATCATATTATTATTGCTATTATTATTAATTTTAAAAAGTCGTAGAACCAATGTTGTTGGGATTGATGTAGAGAGGCTGACTGCAAGAGGTGGCCAGTTAATTAAAATTAGCTGTATATGTATGTATATATAAGCACATACACATAAACGCTGTCTGTATCTTTTTCTAAAGTGACTGAGTTTATTATTTTCGTTTATCTTAAAGGTATAACGAGGTCGGGAGGCAAGGGGAGAGGGGAGAGGGGGGCTGCCCACCTCTGGACATCGTATACCTCTACAAGCTTCTATTGTAAATTAAAATAGTAATTTTACATTAAAAATAAAAGAAATTAAATTTTTAAAATTGCATAAGGTTTCTAAAATACTTTCTGAGGAGCGTTAGGAGGGGACAAGAAAAGTGGCTTTTCAGTTGTTATATTAGATCTATGTATTCTAAAGAAACAGAATTCTCTAAACTTGTAGCAAACACTATAAGTCTAAAATTTTCAAGTGAAGCGAGATTCGGCAGAGCAAATCATTAGCGTTTCCGCTTTCATTATTAATCCATGCTCAGATAATTAAAATTACAGCTCCAAAATTACAAAAATATATTAAAGAAATCTAGTTTGCTAGCACACAATCTGGACACGTCAATACTTGAAGGTACGGTATCTTATAATAATGCGATACGGATATAAAAGTAGCACTATTAATATGATCAATAATATTTATGAAGAAGACTTAAAAGTCGCTTATGAATCTTCAAACAAAACATGGGGATACCCCCTTACCCAGGAAGTACAACTGACGAGAAACTCAATGTACTATACAAATATTTAAACTATGACGTGATAATTCTAATGGCATACGAAAACAATTTGAATGTGTTAAGTAAAATAATACTATATTTTTTTTTACAGCCTTCATAATGTTTATAAAAGAATGAGTGGAAAAATTGGAATCACTTTGGGAGTATTGTTATAAGTCAGCGCCAGGCATATCTACTGTCAATAAACTCCTTACCTATTGATGAAACCATTTTAATATAGGTCGGTCGGTATTATATATAAATATACACATATTTTAACGTTAACACAAAGGTTTCATAAAAATTCATTTAGAGGTGAGATTGTCTGAGTTTTCTCAGTCGGTTTGATTTTAAAGATTGGAATTTAAAAGTAAACATATTCATTATAAAACTTTAGAAATGTTAAATAAATATAAAAAAACAGGTTACTGTTATATTTTGAATATGTTTATATAAAAGCCTACTTTATTTTTACGCTAACACACTTAAAGGTTTCATAGAAATGCGTTTAGAGTGTGAGTTTTTTCAGTCGGAATTTAAATTGTAAAATTAGGATTTTAAAATAAAAAAATTTTTATGTTAAAAAAAGCTACTACCAGAAATGAAAATAAAGATAAATTACTTAGAATATGTAAGCAACTTTTTTTTATAGGAATCTTATCATAATGATTAATATTAATTATGATCTAAACCTATCTGTTATAAAGTATAAGTGTATAAAATACTTCTTGGCAATCTCATTTATATTTTTTAAACATCCTTCTAATAACAAAGTTTCGTAGACACGATACAAACAATCTTATTTACAACCAAAGTCTAAACAGGAAACACATTTTATTATCTTGAATTAAATTAATCTATTTAAATGTATAATTTAAAATAGATGAATAAAAAAAACATTTCGGATAAACAGGAAAACAGGAAGTTCTTTAAAATTTAGTGCAATTTAATTATTAACTATTATTGTGACGTGACCCTGACCGTGAACTGACTTCCTAGGACCGAGTCACAAACATTTTAAGCAGCTTTACTAATTGATATAATATTTAGTTTGGTTTAAATAAATACTTTTTAAATGTTACTTTAATATTAGCAGGGATATGAGTTTCCTTTTACCATGAATGTAACTGAATATATTAATATATCCATATCAAGATGACAGTGGTACCAGGATGGTATCCTGGAGGTTGGTATCCTGTTCGCGTTGATATTTTGTTAGATATATACTAACAAACATTTAATTGGAAACATGAAGCTTTAAGCAGCTTTTTTAAATATATGATTTCTAGTTAAATCGCGATTTAGCTGACTTTAAACAAATATTTATTTCATTAGAAGGTGGATAGAAGTTGAATTGCATTGTACGAGTTTTGACGTTTCTAAAAATAAGACAGTTTTCGAAATTATTATACATATGTTTTCGTTGTTATACACTATATGAATCAAAATCTAATGACATGGTTTTACGATTTGGTAAACTGTCATAGTTTTCGTAAAGCCGAAATTCGTACTAGCGATACAGTTAGGGTTGCCAACCATACTTTACAATAAAGTATTCTTCTTTATTTTTACATACTTTATACTTTTGCATACAAATAAAGAATGTGAAAATACTTTATTTCTAACCTTGAATTTGATGTGTAGAACAAAACAATCATTTTGGGATTTATGGGTAAGTGCTTAACAATTTAATAAATAAGTGAGAACAGATTATGTAAACGATTTACCTATAATTAGTAAACAATAAGTTAGTAACATTTCGACGGTCAGTCAGTTTTTAATGTGTATCTGATATCATTTCAAATATTTAATAAAGTTATCAGTAATTTTTCACTTTTAATTGATATTGAGCTTAAGATAACTTTCAAAATTCGTAACATATCTTTGAAAAATGAGGCAAATTTTAACATTTTCAAATGGTAATAAATTTAATTTGAAACGAATTGTTTATTTATTACCTTTAAAAATAGTAAAAAAATACACAACATTACGTTTTTGAGGCAATAAAAACAAAACATTTTAACAATATTTTTTTTCTTTCAAATACTTAATTTTTCCTATTCAAACTATTTTATACCTTTTTTTTCGCCAAAAAAAATTGGCAACCCTAGATAAAGTCTACAGATATTATAAATTAAATAAAAAATGCTCAGCGAAGTGCGAAGTTGGATAAGTGTACCGTAGTTAAGTCATAAATGTGAATATCAATCCATAAAGATTGATTTGTACTTACTTATAACCTGCAAGACTATATGTTTGTGTATTAGAAACGCTTAAACCGTAGCAAGTACATCGATGTGTTCAAATTTTTTAATTGCTATCATTGAATCTGCAAACTATAGCTTGGACTTGTAGGTATACTTATGCTGTATTTAAACTAAATTATGTACA
This sequence comes from Napeogenes sylphis, assembly GCA_959347405.1. Lineage (NCBI taxonomy): Eukaryota > Metazoa > Arthropoda > Insecta > Lepidoptera > Nymphalidae > Napeogenes > Napeogenes sylphis. The sequence goes on along the minus strand of OY365788.1, from coordinate 17,422,625 downwards.
AACTTCTTTAAACACTTATCAAAGTATAAAACACTTGCTTTTAAAGTTTATTATGGAGATTGGAGGTACTATAGATTTTATTTATCATTACATAAATTATCAACATAAAATAGTGTCGTACAGCGCCATCTCTGGTGTATAGTATAATACAAATAAAAGTATCTTGTATAACAAGTTTAGTTACTTTATGTTGTAGCTCTTCTTACTAGTTCATTCTCAATCTAAGAGATGACGCCTTCAAGATTGTCAAATATTTTTCATAAAACTATGTATGTATCTAGATATGTATAAGAGAATGTGTATATGATCTATATAAATTGATGAGTCGATTTGAAAATAGTTATAATTTGTGTTCTTATAATTCAATATCAACAAAATCAGATACAAAAATCTCTTTTTTATTTAATTGTATTTATTACACAATAAAATTAATAAAACTGATAATTTTTAATTTATTTATTCATCTCCAACTAATAATTCTTGTAGTGTTTAAGTCTGTACAGATAAGCACAACCCTTATTGTTACCAAGAGCCATGTAACCACTGTTGGGTGAGAAGCTGACAGTTTCAACTTGGTTTAAGTTTTGTTTAGGAAAGTTACAGAAAATATGGTAAGAGGGTATATGTATCAGTTTCATTGCATTCGGAAAGTAGCTGGATGCCACTGATAATATTTCTGTAGTAGAATTAAATTGTAAATCGGTAATTTTTGTTGTTAAATTTGAAATGGTTTTAAGTGGAAATGGGTCTTGTGTTGTTAAATTTTGAGTCTCATAGATATTGACTATTCCTTCCCCGCTCCCTGTGGCTAGAAGCTGACCACATGGACTAGTGGTGATGGTGGATGCGGTAACACAACCATTATCATAAAATTTCTTAACAGATCTAAATGTAAAAAGATCCCATACTGTAATTTCACCTTGTATTCCATAACAATATAACTGTTCTGAGTTGGAACTGAAAGCCAGTGATTCTACATTAGTGTTATGTTTTAAAGATCGTAATAATTCCTTAGAATTTGCACATATTATATAAATTTCATCGAAACCGTCACTTGTTGCTATGAACTTCCCATTTGGGGAAAGCTTAAATATTTTTGTTGTTTTTACTATTCTTGGTAACTGATGTAATGTGGGCTCAGCTTTTGCTAGATTGTAAACACAATAGCTATGACTAAATTTGGAGGCAATGTATGCTTCATTCCCATCTGGGGAGAATTGAGATGTGGTAACATTCCAATTTTTCAACTTGAAACTATGGAGCTTATTATTAACATCTCCTCCAATAGAAAACAAGGATACTACTCCAGATTTTCCTCCAACAAGTACTACACTCAATTTAGGGTGAAATTCCACAGATGATATGATGGGCCCCTCATTATTTGTTTCAGAATTAATTTTAGGAAACTTTTTGATTTCTAACACATCCTTCTTTAGGCTCTTTATTTTAGACTTTTGCAAGTGTCCAATGGTTCGTAACAATTTGTCATCTTCAGTATCAACTTTGTCAACTACTTTCGCCCAATTCGGAGTTCCTATTAAAGTTTCATATTTTTGTTTAAGCTTTTGAACATAGAGACCATTAGACTTTTTCTGTGAGATGGTGTGCACAATTTGTTCATCATCTTCATCTATCCAAGCTGGTTTCAGGTCCTTATTCGTTTCGTTTTTGACAGTTCCTGATATGTTCTCGGTAAATTTTTTGGTCTTATTAAAAAGTAAACCCGACAATCTGAAATATTTACGCATTCATGTTATTTTTTTTAAATAAGTGTAAGTATATACGCTTTATTTTTTTTTAAATTTTACAATAAATTAATGAAATATTCAGAAGAAAAGTTGGAAAGAAATATTTTTAATATCGCGGTATATAAAATATAAAAGATATCACGAGGCAAAGAGGTTTATTATCAGGAAACTGTACCTGCTCTCTTCCTCGTCAAATTGAGTATTTTTCCTTTTCATGATAAGAAAATGTAGGCAGGTTTCTATTGAATATGTGCTTTTTCAGTTCTTCAACTTTTAACCTCTGTTATTTCATATCCAACTCTATTACCAATCGACATTCGACAATGTGAGCACAGATTAGAGACTAGTTACTACGTAAAATGTGAGTGTTTACCTTGTTTTGAGTTTTGACATCAAAACGATAACAGATAATATTTTTGAATTTAATTATTTCGTCAAAGAAAACGAAACATTTTGTTTTTATTTTTCGTTATGCATAAAATACAATATATATATTTTATAGATGTAATATTAATGTATTATATACTTTATATAGTTAAAACATAAGGTTATTACACTGTTTAAAAAAATGTAAAAAGTATAAAAAAATATTTATATTGTTATTATAACTTTATACTATAGGTAAAAGTAATTATAATTAAAACAAAATACTCTATCAGATAAAGTTAATTAAGTAAATTTAATGATGGGATGAATATTCTTAATCTTAAAATATATCATTATTGATTCAAATTTCAAAACGGTAACACCTTATATCCCTGGCCTTAAATTTATATCGGTAAAGCAGTGTTAACAAAGCTTGATGTGTTTAACACTAGATGTCTCTTAAATTAAATTGTTTGTTGTCTTTCTCTTTCATTCCTTTCGGTTTGTTACTGCAACACTACAGCCAGTACTTTAATATGAAACTGTAAATTTAACCAATCAGATACACGACAGAAACACTGTTTAGACGATTTTATTGGTCGTTTTGTTTGTACGAGGTAGCCATAACTTTATTATAACCCAACTGATCGTAAAGCTTATAGAGTAACACTCAAAAGAAATAGTTTTAACTACCTTTATCTGTTAGTCGTATATCATAGTTAGGGTGATTTCATTCGTTGTTCTTTCGTACTTTCGTAGTGTTTCACACGAATGGCATCGCATTGCGAATATAAGATATTTTTTTTGTGTTTCTAGTGTTAATGAAATACAGTAATTTGTGGTACCATAATAATAACGATAAACAATCGGATTATTTTATAGTTAAAGTAGCTTGTGTTACTTTAAAGATGAAGAAAATATTTTTTATTCTGTGACCTTTTTACATTCTGAAGTGTCAATATGGATCCTTATAAAATAAATTAAAAACTGTAGTGCAAATTGAAAAGTAATTAAAACATTTTATGGCCAGTTCTGTCAAACAATGGGGCCGAAAAAGGCTCCGCCATAAAACTGTTAAACACCTATTTGTTTTGCCCGCCATAAAACAATTAAGAAGATAGGATTGATGACATCAATACAAAAAAAACTATATTCGAGGATGGTGCAGGAGCTTAAGGATATAGTGAGGGTATCGAGCGATGACCGGCGGGTGGAAAGAGATGCTAGGTGGAATTACCGATCAGCTGCTGGTAGGTCGGCAGAATCTGCATTGCTTGCGTTCAGCTAGTGATCGAGTGGCTTATGTGGCGTGTGATGTGTGTAAGAGATGTCCGGCAAGCCGGCGAGTGTGGGGCCGCCGCGAGCGGGCGTGGCTGGCGCGCCTCGCGTGCTGGTGTACGTGGCGGAGGCGCGCCAGCTAGAGGCGGCTGCCGCGGGGCCCGACCCGCAGCCTCCACCGCTTGACACCCTCTACCTCCAAGAAAACGTGCCGCACCACCTCCCCAGGAACACCCTCTATCGACATCCTATTGAACAGAATGATCAGAGAACTAGTGCCCTTTACTACAAAACCTTTAATGATTCTGAATCTAAAGTAAAATCTTTTGAATCTGAATCTACTCAAAGGGAAGATTTCTACCCATCTTCACATTTTATAAAAGAAAATTTAAGAAATGAAGACAAAGTTAATGATAGACCCAGTAGTGTTACAGTTAAAAGGGATTGTGAAAACTCTGAGTGGAATAATATAGATTCATACCATGTTAGGGTTCCAATGCAGGTTGGAGATGTTGGGACATACCAGAGATGTCCAGTGAGTGTAGATAACATGCCACTACTTCCTATTGGGCATCAAAACCAGTTTAATGATAGTGTAAGTGATATGAACTGTGAGAGGGAAGTTGCAGGGAAGAGTTTTGTAAACTATCAGTTGTTAGAACAGAGTGTGTCACATCAGTCAATAGTGAATCAGAGCATAAATATACTGAATCAGCAGATTGGTGTGAATAGATCTGCAGTTAGTGAGGGTGAAAGCAGTCCGCCACAACTCGTCCAGACAGCGGAAGGTGTTGTGCTTGCGGTACTTCCGTCCTCAGTGGTGCCTCAAGCTGAGGCTGATCATAGAACTGTGCATAGTGAATATTCACAAACAATTATTGTGCCACTTGGCTGGAGAAGAATTGTTAACGGAACATCAGTTCTTTATATCAGGTATGTATTTTTAGATTTTATTCCAATAAAAATATTCAAGCAATTATGTTGTGGTTGTTGTATAGAAATAACTACCTACATAGTAATTTAATAATAATATATTTTTAAATTGTTATTTGCATAATATCAATAATGATTAATTATTACCAGCCTAAATGTTCCAAAAAAATTCAAAACTGTTACTTAATTATCAGAAGCTTAATAAAAAATAATAAAAATACTGAAATAATAATTTAAAAGTATATTAAAGAGTATGGTTCAAAGAACCATACTCCTAGCCATCAAAGTACATAATGAAATAAAATATTTTGGATAAAAGAAGTAAAATGTTAATAAATAAGAATAATAATCCTAATAAATATTTTGTTGCCATCCTTTTATCTACCAGATAATTGTCTAGAACTAATCTTGGTTCAAGGTAGCATATAATAGCCAGTTATTTAAAATAAAGTCCATCAATGTTAGCAGAGTCCACTTAATAAAGTGTTCTGTTTACAAGTATCTCATAAGAGTTAGTTCATATTTGAGTTATATTATTTATATATTATGCAATATAAATCAATTATGCATTATTAATTATGAAACACATTTTCATTAAGTTCTTTATCATAAAATAGTGTTAGTAATACATAATAGCTTTGATAGAATTATTGTAAAAGTGGTTAAATATATTATAATATACCTGGTTGTATTTTTCGACTACATAGTTTGTGCTTTGTGAATGTTTCACGCGCGCTCATTTAAATACAAGAGAAAATCTCATAGACCAGACATTTTGCTCAGTTTATATTTTAAGCAACTAATAATTATTATATAATTCGGCTTCTTCCAAAGCGTCTTTAGCCGATTTCATTACAAATATCAATATTTAAAGTTACATTTATTTAAAAATATACTTAACTCTCTAAAGTAGAAAATAATGTGCTCTAGATAATTGATTACCGTAACGGTGAAGTTAGATCAATGTTACTTAAAAATTCGCCGATGTCTTGAATTTTAAAATCGGTTTCATATCTCAGTAGAAATCGGATATATTTTTCAAAGCCGATTACGTCTAATAAATTGATGATCTTGCAGTAAATAAGGATTATAATTTTGTATAGTTGAGAATAAATTGAATTAGAGTAACTCTACGTCTTTTTGTATGATATAGTAGTAATTTATACCGACAGGTTATTGTTATCATGAAATAATAAATAGAGTTTAAAAAAAAATAAAAAACACGCCAAATTAGCTTAAGATAATTATTAATCCTGAAGACCCTAATCAGGATTATGAGATGATCTCATCGAATTATTAATTTACTATCGGTCCTTGACATGTGTACAAAGTTTGAACAAAATCGGTCCGTGGGAAATGAGACAAAAACGCATTCGAAAAAGTCGGTTTCAAGCAAACAAACAAGCAAACATACACGTAAACTAATAAAAGCGTTTCCAATTATTATATAATAATAGCATTACATTTATGTCAATCTTTATGTTAAAAAATCTTACACTGCGTCGTTTATATAAAAAGCCAGAAAGAGTAGTTTAAAAGCCAATCTAAATTCTCATAAATCATTCAATTGTTTGTTCAAACGTGATTCGCTAAACTTGTTTCGGTTGAGTTAAAATTAATAGGAATGTATAAATCGATAATAAAGTACGAGGAGAACACAGACGAAGTTGAGATCGTGCGTTTACGTTAAATCAATCCGGCACAAGTGGACAAACCAGTCGGGCAGCTGCGGATGACGCTGCGGTACAAGTGACGAGAGATATCATTTTAACTCTAACTGCTATAATCCTACAAATTGATATACATTAATAACATTTGAATTCGGCTCTGGATCATCAGTTACAGTTTATAACAGTTATTTTAATTCAATTATGTCGAATTATAATGACGTCCATATATTAAATGAGTTAAAAATCGTACACGCTTGTAAATTACATTCGCATTATCACCTTCGGATTTTTTCTTGTACATTCAAGTTGGCGACTTTATCCGGTGATTCGAGTATCTTTTGAAACGATTAAATACTTCTCATCTAATAAGAATCGAATTCATAATAATTTTCAACATGCTTACACTAATTCCACACACAGGAACTTGCTAATTCCGACATATTATCCTCCCACTGTTTCATTTCATGTGGGTTTATTTTGTCCTCTGGTTGTTTTGTAAATCAAATCAGGACTTGATTGCTCGGTTTCATCTTCATTGTTTAAAGGGTAATTTTACAGTTGATTGTCTTTCATAATAATGTTCATTGTTAAATAAATTATCGTTTTATTTAAATCGTCGGCTGGCGAAGGCATGGGGTACTCTTACCGAGATTCCATTGTAGGTCGCTGTGCTCATTACAGCTCTTATCTGTCATTGGCAGCACAATGCTTTGTCGAACAATACTGTTGCTCACGCATCTTGGATTATACATAATATATGTTTATATGTACTAGTATTAGTCTAAAAAAACAAATAGGAAACCTAACAATGACACTCAATGCATATTTAAAAAAATACTAACATTTTCTTTTAGCAACATATCACAGTAAAGTTCTATATTATTTACAGTACATCTTGACGTATTTAAAATTAAAATTACGGTCCTTCGCACAGCTGACGGACACAAAAGAAATCTTTTAAGCTGTCTATAGCCTTATTGACTTCCTTTGCACAATTGATTTATGGTCGCTTCTTTTAAATGAAGAATTTATTAAACACTATGGAATATCGGAGTTCTTTGTGACGACACAAACGGGATGGTATTCTATAACAACACGGGGCATCAATTGTTTCGACGTATTCGATGGGCGTCACCCACTTTGATCCGATTTAAAATTCGTTCCGACTTTCTTTACAAGCGTTACAATGGACCATACTCGTGGTTTCATACCATTGTCGCCACCCGCCGTGTGAACATTTTCAAACTTCATTGTTTTTGCACAAAGTGGGCAATTGTATACTACTCGTCCTTCTCTGCAGAATGAAAATAATATTTTAGGTATTTTAAATTGAATGTCTATTCTATAAATAAATTATAATATTAAGATCAATGTAATGTCTATAAATAATAATAATGATTTATAAAATTATTATTTATAGAAATGACATTGCCCTAAATTTTTATATCCTGCATTTCAATAATCGGATTAAGTAATATTAACGGTGGTAACTAAGTTTTATTAGACCGAAACCGTTTAAGTATTGTAAGTCGTAAATCAAGGTATTATTTAAGGTAAAGGTTACAAAAAAATGCATTTTGTACTATTGTATTTCTTTAAAGAAACACGATCCTTACCTGCGGTCGTTAGAAGTCACTAAAACTTTACAATGTTCCTAATTTGAGATTTACGGTCCCGGCTCCTGATGAATGGCTATTGTGAAATACAATACGATGAAAATAAAACAAAGCCGAATAAATTTTAGAATACTTGACTGGGATAACCCTATTGGTCTCCAGGCTGTACTTACTTGTTTTATAGCGTAATTATTTGAGACCTTATCACAGATACAATGTCTCATCAAGTAATTAATTCCTACATATAAAAATTGGTCTGAAAATATCTGGAGTAATATATAAACGAAATTGATTTATTATATAATTAGAGGTATAGAATAAGTAGCTTCTTGAAGTAATGGGATATCTAATAAGTATTGGCAAACTTTAAAGTCATAGCGCGTATATTTTTTTTTAATTTTTTCTACAAAAAAGGTCTAAAGAACTTTCAAATATCTTACAGAAATAGGATCTGCATCTTTATCGAATATATTAATTATAATAATAAAAATAAAAAAATAAAAATTATATATAGTTTAACATTTAATTGGTAGTATTAAAACGACCTCATGCCTCTGTCTCTTAATCAATGAATACAGTCTCGTATACTTGTTGAGGAAAATGAATTTTATACATGCAACTGATATACCTACTTGTTGTTATCTTTTCTTAATTAAGAAACTACCAGCTATTAAGAAGTGCTATAAAACTTCATGGTTAATAATGACTGATAGACAACATTGAACACGTAATAAAGCAATTCAGCTTTTAGCATGAGAATCAGAATATCATATGGTATATCCAGTTTAGTTATATAATTTAATAATGTCATATAAAAAAATGTTTTCAAGGCCAACCACGTAATTGTGAATGGCTGTTATGTACCGAAGTGCCTTCAAGGTTTTATAAATTAGTTATACTTTTAATTTTCTTGAGGGTTATTTCAAAATCCTAATTTTCAATATGATAAATAGCTGTTTGATTAAATTTTTGTATGGAATGAATATTTTATATGACAGGTTAATTGTGCCTACTCTGGTTGCTTCCTAGATATAGTTTTTTTGTCTTAATTATTAGTTTGATTTTTGGCTATAAATATGTTGGCTATATCTTCAATTTAAATAGAATAAATAACAAATAATGTCACTTGTTAAAAGAATAATTTGAATAATCTACATCAATACAACAATTTAAATATTTAGAACATAATCATAACAAACCAACATTATAAACATGTAGGTTTGTACAAAAGTTAAAAGAAAAAGATAATTTAAAAAGATATCACAATTTATCTTTTATGTATCCCAGTTAATCGCCTAAGGCCTGAGCATTACAATCATCTTAATTCAGAGATCATACGCGCGATGACCTTTGTCGTTCACGGAAATACAATGAGGCACACCGCCTTCATGGGTGGAGACTGGATTCAACTAGAAACTATACAATATTTGTTCTAATTATACATTATTATACATTACATATGCACAGTTTTACATCGTCTCCTTGTAAACTTAATTTTTATACCCTGTGGCTTTAACAGTTGTGGTATTCTGTGCTATATAGGCCGAAATACTTAATCATACTAAAAGTAATTGGCAGTATACGTGGCTAGTAAAACAAAAGTTTTATTTATATATGTTATTCTTGTCTTGTTTTATTAATTTGCGTCTCGATATGTATAACCTGTTTGATAGAGTCAGTTGTTGCAGTTTTGTTATAGTGTGGTTCTCAATTTAACTACCTATTAACTTAATGGCATTATTTATTGTTGATTTTAATATTAATGCTCGTTCAAAAGTTATTTATTACTTTTTCTTAAAGAAGTCTTGTCTATTCATAAAATGTTTATTTTGTAACATGTTTTTACGTCCACCCTCGCATGGATAGAATAACGCTACATAACGTTAACAAAAAAAGCGCTTTAAGCGGAAGTGAGCGCTTGACGGCAGCGGTGTAACAAGACACCTTTGGCTCCATAGAACTTGAACTTCATTGAAAGGTATCTAAGGAAGGTGTTGGCTCTGTGCGAATTACAAACTGGTTTACAATTGATTGAAATTGTCTATAGACATGTTATCCTTATTATAGTTGTCAACAAATATAGGATGAAATATTCATCAACAGCAGCAAGCTTGAACCGGCGAGCTCTGGGATACCGTCCCCGTCGATCTAACAACTGAGCAAGCGTGTCCTCATCGGTTTTAATGATTTTACATTCTATAATCTTTATCGTATCAGAAGCGACTTCTAACTTTGCAGTAGGTAGGTATAGAATAATTTTAAATGATGCTATAATCAACTAAATTTTTAATTCTTATTTTTATTTTTTAACGCTAATTGAATTTTCGTTATATCCCCAAATAAAAATGTTATAACATTTATTCTTTATATAAATCTTGTTAAGCTAAAATATCATTTAGATTTTTAATTATTATAGAAGAATATGATTGATTTATTGATCAAGTAAGATATAAATTCAAGTGCCGTTTTGCGGTTTTAGTCAAACCAGTATCGCCGCCTGTCTTTAGCACCTTGGAGATGGTATGAAATTCTACTGATGAATGATTCGTAAGACCCGTTTGGCTATAATGGCCAGATCTGGCAACACAGCCGTTCCATCTCTATTTTTTGTTATATAACTACTTATTAGGTAAATGTAATAAAACTATATAGCATTGTTGTATTTATTATTAGCATATGACAAATATAGACTTATTAATTTAACGATTATGTTTTATTGAATATCTAGAAGTTATCGTAATAATTATACTAGTATGGTTATACATGAATTTATTTTTAGAACAAATAACTGTTCGTTAGAGGGAGTATTTTATATAGTAATGAATGTAATGTTATACTATAATATTGAACCGGCTGTGTAGCCATTCAGTATGCATTCGTATATATATATATATATATATATATATATAATATCTATTTGCTATATCACTAGTAATTGTTTCTGGTTGATAAAATAACTAATATGCGGATAGATTTGCGGAAGCATAGACTCTCATTACAATAACTAAACCAATTAGAATGTTAATAAAATATACTAACAAATTACATATTGTATTCTATTGTACATTTAAGTTTCTTGTACGCCATTAATCTTGTAGTTCATAACAAAGACTTATAAATAAACACTCAATGCGATGTCAAGTTACAATAGGAGTATTCTGCCGGATGCGTTGTACTCACATGGATGGCAGACGGAACAAAACAAAACGTGGCCTCTTGATTCGTTCCCACAGACGTTGCTAAGAGGATCCAGTCAAGGCTGCCAATCTAATAAAAAGTATTTAAAACCAAATTCAGGGGTGGTTCGGACTTCCAGTGTTGCAGGTGGTTTTTTTTAAATACCCGAACCTGATTAAACAACATTTTAAATTCGTTTCTAGATGTGGTTCTGTTTAATTATAAATTCTGACTCAGTTGCCAGCCAACACATGTCGTTTGGCCTTGATATACAGACGTTATACGCATATTAATCGACAAAGATCTTTTGGTATCGATTATCATGCGATTGCTCTTGTTATATAAAAACTTTTTTTATCCTATTAAAATGTTTACAGCATTCATAGAACGCAATTAGTGAATCGATGTAAACAGGTAGCTGGTACCTCGTGTGCCTCTTGCAGGCCATTCACCCGCTAACTGACGTGTTTATTAGCTACGTAGTAAGTTGTGTTTGCGCTGCTATAACTAGCATTTTGAAGCAATTTGGAGTAATTGACTGCCTATACTAGATTGCTTCATAATTATTGAGCAATGATTCTCATTTGTTGGACACTGTAACGGCGACTGTGGGAACATCTGTTGCTGTGTCTGGATATGAAAATATGTCTAACATATTCCAGCTAAATGCGTCTATTTCTTATTAATTTATACCCGAAAGAGGTATTATGGCTAACATTTGAAAACATAAAAATAAAATATAATCATATTTATATATAGATTGAAAGAATTTGTTTTTTTTTTTATAAAAATATATAAAATCCTCCCATTATTCAATACCATCAGTTTTAATTAGAGATTTATCTCATATAGTTTTAATATTATCTGGCTAAAAACTATCACATTAATCACTCACCAAAACCTATTTTGACAGTCACGTTAATAAATAGTCGTTGAAAAGAACCTATTAATACCACTTTGTAACCCAATACTTGTAAATAAAGCAAATGATACCACAGGATAATGTCTCCCTCCGTTATATTGAATTACTTATTGAAGTTGATTCGTAAACAGTGACAATGTAAACTCTAACATGTACCTGTTAGGGGGTTCCTTTTGACGTGTGACTTGTAAAATGTCATGAGTCGCCCCTTTTAATAACATGACTGACATGTGCAACATTAGCTGTGTCCTCATTCATAGTTTCCTGTTTTTGAAACGGAATTCCACGATTGCACTAATATGTCACATTTCGATGTCATCCTAGTACCATATGTTTATAATTATGTTCAGAATTTAATTAAATTATTTTTTTTTTTATGTAGAATGATTTTTAGTTTAGATTAAAACAGCTCTTGATTAATTTGTTTACCGCTGCTACCATTTTTATTATGATTATATTGTTTATTAACGAATGTGTAGTTAAATACTTAGTGGAAGTTAGGTTGTTGACTCATTTGCAGGGTTGATGTGACGTATGAGTCAAACAGTGTTAAATTCCATTTAAAAAAAAAAAAGTTTTTTTTTGAGTTCCTGCCAGCTCTTCACAGTCAACCAGCAATCCAAGCTGATGGTAACTCACTGACTGTACTGACCTTTTCAATGTTATCATTCACGAGTCAAAAACGCGTGTAAAGGCCTACATGAATAAAGATATTTTAAATTTGGAATATTATTAATATAATCGATAAAAGTCTTCTCTTTAAGATAAGAAACGTTCATAATTGTATGTATGTTAACAAACACTCGGATAATTTTGTTGTAATGATATTAAAAAGTAGTCAGGTATGTTGAAGTAAAGTAAAAAATATTGAATTTATGACTATGTTTATTTTATAGAGGCAATATAAAGGCAGGTGTACACGTATTCATAGTCAACAATATAACTGGTTTTACGTATAACAGAGTATAAAAATATCACTTACAATCAATTTATAGCGATTAGAGCCAAGTAGGTACAAACAATTCCTGTGATAATACAATATGCGATGTAAAATAGACGTTGTAATAAAATTAAATCAGTATTTAAATATTGTTGAATAATATAAGTATTTAACGACTGTGTTATGAAGAATATATATAACATGTTTTGAATGTAGTTAACGATTTAAGAATTAAATATCTCTCCATCTATATAGTTATATATAAACAACTTTTATATCATTATATAAGGTTCGTTATTTATAAGTCACCGCAAGAACATAAAGGGTTATCAAAATAAAACATTCAATTACAGAAGTTAATATGAAAGTTGCGTGTTTAGAATAAGCGCGATAATAACTAATGTAATATATCAATAAAGTAATTATTTTAGTGCGATTCCGTATTGAGTCACGAAAGGGTTTCCCAAAGTGACTCAACAGAAACATTAAAATGTATACCTAGAATACAAACGAGTATTGCGAACCGACAGACGCAGCAGACCAAATTATAATATGGATATCAAATTGCAATCTGTTCGTCGAAACTGACAAATCACTTGCTAGGTTGGATTCGGGATCAATAAAAAAATTGCACATGTGTGTGTGTGTCTATGTAAAGTAATTAAGATTTTAATAATACATAGTAGGTAATTATTGACATATTATTTATGTAGATTTATTAAAATTCTTTATAAAACATATGTCTGTAACTTAACAATGTAATTGGCAATTTATGTAAATCTTAAACATTGGAAGCATACTTTATTTGGCATGTGGTATTCGATATTGAAAACAAAACCATAATTTATTAAGCATAATTATATTATCTATTAGATTATGATAAAAGTTAACAGGAAGTAAAAAAACATTAATGTTTTATTAAAAATGTTTCGGTAAATATAATAACAGCTATCATAGCCAAACAATTTGAACAAAATTACCATTTATTGGGTCGTTCGAAATTTAATAACTAAACAAAAGCAAGCAGCTTTTGAACGATAAGTTTAACATAATTCGTCCAAAAATCGTCTCCTCGTCCCTCTTTTGAAAGAATTCTCGTCTTTATTCCTAAGGTGTAGTGAACTTCGAAATGGGGGGTTCATAAAAGAGCGGTGACGTTGTATTGCGTCGGTTAGGCGCGAGCTACAAATTGAGCTTTTATTTATTCATGCGAGGGACGAGGTTGATATGGGTCGGGGTCATTCGATAAAGGACGCCAGCGGCCTATCAAAGACCTCGTCTTCAAATCCCCCGAATATCAATCTCGGAATATGTCACAGTTTATAATAATGATGTTATTGCTGTCCTCAGAAACATGTTATAAGTTGTTTTTTTTCAGAACGGTAAGACTTAAACATTAAAAATAAAAGGTTTTTTTTAATGTTTAAGTTTGATTTGATTTAAGTTGTTTAAGATGACAACTTAATAATTCTACTATAGAAAATAGTAAACAATCTTACATAAATGATATACCTAAGTAAATTTTATTCATAATATTCTAATCATTTTATTTGTATTTTATTAAATTGTTTGAATTAAACTTAAAAAATCTATAAAGATGTGTTTATGACATTTTTAAACATACATTCTATATAAACATTCTATTTTATAGAAGTCTGAAACAATATCATCTAATAGGTATAATTTGAAATCCTATAAAATGTTACCCTAACTTTATATAATTTCCACTGAATCTTGATTCGTCGTCAATTCGCTTATGGCAGTTCGAATTGGCTTTTGGCCAAAGTATTTCATCCATTATACTATGCCTCGCCCGTCGTACACAAAGGAAATGAGATCAATCACCCAGCACGTAGTCGATATCTATTTTATATGTGTATTATATTAGAGTCAAATATTGTGTATTCAGAATATATGATCGTTATGTCACGGCGAGGCGTTTCGTTTTACGTATTGTTATCGTGTGTTTTCTTTGTGTATATTTTATTAATAACGTTATCGCTGTAATATTTAAATAAAGAGATAATCAAATCTAACTGTTGTTTAGATTATTTGTTCATTGTATTTTTATTTGACGAGTGGTTTTTGTAACTCAATTCTAGTATATTTTTATTTTTGCAGCACTTTATGATGTATAGTTTGTTGAATTCAAATTATTAATAATAATAAACAAACCAAAAGAGGCTTCTGATTTTTCAATTGTCCCAATAAACCAAATAAGGTACCTACGTTTTATTTTCCTCGTGCGGTTTTTATATTGTTTTTTACATCTCATAATGTGATCTTAAAATCAAATGGCTGTTGCAAAATTACTTATAATTTATTAGTATCTCCGCTGTGGCCTCTAACAGGTGGTTAGTCTGTTTCTTTTGCTATTATTAGCATAATTGCTATTGTTAATATTATGCTAGTGTTGGTAAATATGTGTTGAACCGGTAATATAACGCGGAATTAATGTAATTTATTCACGGTTATTGTTTTAATAAGATAAACATGATATTTGTTATTACATTTCTATGTTTAAAAATATATTCAATTATTATTTTTTTACCGTATTAACTATTCAAGTGATTTTATAAAAAATGTTCCAAGGATATGTCAGAATGAAATAGATCTTACAGACATATAATGACTATGGTAGGTAACTGTTGACAGTCTATGTAACATTGACAAGTGACCCTCAGCTGACTGACTTCATCACTCCGATCTCAGAGTTACGAATCTTCAATTATACAAACGATATCATTGTACATAAGTCTAAAAGTATATATTAATAAAGAGTGTAGGTATAGCTTTTTTATTTTAATGTTAATATAAAAAAAATAACACGTTTTATATGAAGTAAACTAATTAATTTATTATAATTTAATGACCCAGTTATGAATAATAGTGAGTAACCTCGACATTTACAGACGTGGAATAGAAATGGATTAAACAGAAATCGTTTTACAAATTGCAATTATGCCAAGTGTGTTGTATTAATATTTATAGCAGAATAGAATGGGTATAAAATATCACTCAGCAATTGAATATTAAATATCACTATCTGCAATTGAATATTAAATTGTGTTTGTTACACTTAATATTTAATATTCATTTCATATGTTATTATAATGTTCATTTTTATATGATCAAGGTCTCTGACAGATGGTTGTATGCTTAAGTATATTTTTTTCGAGTCCTCGTTTTCCTGGAGACGTTTGTTGAATGATGAATCATCGTTCACAAAGTCGTACTGTGAATTGTATGTTTTTTGCATAAGGAAATTTTTTTCTTTTAAATGTTTACATTAAAAATAAATTAGTTTTATGTTACCTAGGCTTATTATTTGGATAATGTGCGAAATATATATGTTTTATACATAAGGAACTTTTTCGTAATATTCATATGTGCAATATAATTTAAATAAGGATATAATAAATGAAAGTGTGAGTTGAGCGTGACGTAATTAAGTCGATATGTATCTAATGTGTTGTATATGTTAATGAATTCATGACCCCAAAATTATAACTGGATATATCTTGCGTAACATTTAAAGTATACCAAAAAAGCTATCTTGTTTCGCTCAAACTGAGTATAATAACGTGCAAGGTGTAAAGGGGTCTGCTAAATAATTATCATCGGCAGCTGTCTATGGAAACGTTCCCCCAAACATTTCATGTTATATAAAAAAGAGAATTTCGCGTACTGGCTGACCGAAAACACGCATGTCCACACCACTCGTACATAGACCTGTAAAAAAAAAACAAATCTTTGTGGTTCCGGCTCACCTTTGCGTGATGCAGACCGTGAACAATCACTGGATTTGATAAAACCAGTGATGTGGAGCGTTCATAAAAGAGGCTGGATGTAAAACAAAACAACCTCTTACAACTATGTTAGGTACTGTCATCAAATTATTTTGTTGTTTGCAAATTAGGTACTCTTGACAAGATATATTATTTTATTTGTTTTTTTAACACGTTTTTATTAGTTTCGCGTGTTTGTTTGTAACGTATTTTTTCGAATGCGATTTTGTCTCATTTCCCACAGACCGATTTTGTTCAAACTTTGTAGACATGTAGACAGATATTAATGATTCGATGAGATATTTTCATTATCCTGATTAGTATCTCTAATTGGGCGAATTTTTTATTTATTTTTTAACTATTTTTATTAATGTTATAAAAGGTATTCTAAATCATGAATATGTAAATTGATCAAAACTAAGTGGATAATGTGAATGTCAGTAATTTAGCTCGAAAACCAATTAACTGTTATTGACTGACCGTGCAGTCAGTTGACTACAGGAATGAGCGAACACGATTGACTAGAGGCTTTGAGTTCCCTCAGCAAATACGCTTTCAGTCGCTTACACGAGTCACTGGCCCACACCCCTCGCGGCCTACACTATATTAATTAGAAACTACCTACAAAATATTCATACCACTCACCCTTATTGGTCTTTGATCTTTTATTTTAGTAAAATATCTCATTAGAACAGAATAATCCAATGGTATAAAATAAAAACGGGCGAAACTGTCGAGTTATATTAAGATAATATTAAGTTCTCTTTAAAAACCGGGAAGAAGCTTGGTTTAATGTCACTTATCTTTCTTTTAAAAATGATATTCTTAATAATAATAATTTGATAATTTACACTTTATTATCATGACGAGTTTTTGTTGCATAATTATCATCCATTTTGCATAATTATATTTTCTTGATACATTTATTCTTCTTAAGTATCTTCTTTATAAACCCAACAAGTTATTTAAACCGCAGACATCATAAGAAACTGGGCAGGTACATTATTGCCCAAATATACATAAAACAAATCAATATGAATAACTCGTAAGTAATTCCAGGCTAAGTTATTTTCATCGAGATTCAGTTATCCAGAAAGTTATTTTTCAAGTTAGTAGTAGAATCCCTCGTTCCATCAGATAAGATTCCGTCGAAATATTTAACGTTCCGTGTGTATGTAATTCTTGCTACTCGATTTTCAATCGCAAAAAAGATCGAGAGAGAATACGAAACAATTATATGTTTTATTATTTACGATTCAGTGATTAATTTTATTGAACAATTAATCACATCACTAACCCAATAACACAGTCATGAATTTAAATAATCGTTAGTGACGTAACAGGAAACCCAATTCCTGTTTATAATATGTTTTTTATTAATTGTATGTCGTTTTCTTATAATTTATTCAATTAGCAATCAAATGATACGGACATTCAACAAACCGAGATCGTATATTAAGCTTAAAAACTGGTTTTTATTAATTAAATCGGATTAAACATGTGTTTATAATTTGATTAATGTTGCTTATTTCTTTTTAGCATGAGGTGTCGTTTGTTACTTGCTTGGTATAAATTCTTATATATACAGTATGTATATAAAGTCATAAGTCTATTAATAAAAGACTAAAATGAATTATGTAAATGATCTAGATTCTTCTCTCATTAATATTTTAATATTGATATTTCTGAAATGGGAATTAATTACAATATTTATCATCTCGTATCTTGAATTCTTTAACATACAGACTTAATGCTATTTTTTATATAATTCTCGTCGAATCTTCGAATGAGTAATAAAACAGTGTCAAAAATTCGTGATTCCACACAAATGATTCATTCCTTTTAATAAAATAAATCTAGAAAGAATGCGTTGAGTCACAGTAGTCAAAAATAATACTGGAAACCACAGAAAAGCGTTAAATAATTTTTATGTATCATAATTTGCTATTAAATAATCTTATCTACAAATAAATAAAAATGAAATCCAGTAAAGACGATCATATTTAGAATGCATAATTTACTGAGACGGGTAGCGATATGGTAGTTCAATTGGTAGAGCGACGGATCCGTTTCCCAGAGGTAGCGGGTTCGAATCACTACCCGTATCAGTTTAATAATCATTCTATTTTAAAATTAAAAAATTAAATCTACATATTCCTTACAATGTAATAATGATAAATGATTTTTTTTGTTTCCAGTCCAAGTGGTACGGCCTTGAGTAACAACTCGCAGCTCCGAGAATACTTACAGACGTCTGGCACCTGCAAGTGCGGCCTGCCTTGCCCCCTGAGACCGGAGACTGCCTTCAGTTTTGACCCTAAGGTAAAGAGTTCATTATATATTTATTTAAACGTCAAAACATAAGGTCACAAAATTATATAATAATTACATAGAAACAAAAGGCCAATAAATTGTTTTCACAAGTAGAATCATAAGGAGTAAGATGTTAACTCAAAACATATTAAAAGTAAATATATACAACGAACAATTTAAATAAAAACATATAAAACAAACATCTTAATAAAATAAATAAAGATTTAAAATAATCAGGTACTTAAAAACAAAGTATTACGTATATTTTTAACTATATATTCAATAATAGCCACTGTTTGTTTGTTTGTAAATTTCAAAATAATTTATTAAAAATGTATAGGGATCTCTTGATATATATATGAACTATGGATCTGTACAGATTCAATACGGTATCGATAACAACATTTATCTTTATTTCGAAAACCCACAATGTATATTAATGATGATATTTATTTACTGCTACTTTATTTGCTACCCGCTGAGTCAGATCAGTTTTTTACACTTAAGATGATTTGGCTGAAGCCGACCGAGAAAATGTTTATTCTATCTTAGTCAGTTAGTTCATATACGTCATTTAAAACCATTTCTGTATGTTTATAGGATCATTTATACCAAAAGGAGGTATCATTATGGTGAAATTTTCATGTTTTTTTTTGTTAGTTTCTCCTTTCATTGGACTTATTCATGAGAGCGTCTTATACCATATAAGTCAATATGACAGTTTGTGTAAATCAAGTAGTTTATTATGATTGCTATTGATTGGATCGTGATGATATTTTAAATAGAAAATTAAATAGCGACGCAAAGAGACTCGGGTTTGATTTCCGACAGGGAAAGACATGTATACAATGAGTATAGAAGTCTCTATTTCGGGGTTTGCTCGCTTATTAAATATATTCTAAGTATTTATAACGTGTATTTCTATGTATTTGTATTGTATAACATTTTTTTTTTTGTAATTTGTCTCTTGATATTATAATAATTATTATTCCTATAACAAAATTAAATCATAGATTCTATATATTCACTACTCTTAATCGAATCAGTATTACAATTATTTATTTAGTTAATTAAACTTTTATACAAACAATACATTGTTAGTCAAACCAACAACTGGTATCTTAATATTTTCACCTACCCTCCAATTATATAAAAGCTAACATACGTGTTGATAATATATGTTTTCAATATAGTTTGTAATTAAGCAATAAAAAACGTTAATAGAACGGTTGAGTAATAGAAAAAATAACGGTATGAGATCCGAGATTAATATTAGAAGAGAAAACGTGGGTGTAGGTTAGCAATTAGTTGCCGTACAGTCGACCTATTGGTATTTGGAAGTTTAAACGAGTTGTAGATATTTATTGTGGAGTAATGTAGCTGTGGTTAATATATATAAAAGAGGTCATGTTCTGTTTATTTTTTTTTTTGTTTTTTTTTTTGTTTTTTTTTTTGTTTTTTTGTTTTTTTTTTGTAAAAAAAAAATCGATTTATGAAAACAATTTTTATAATACTATATATATTCTTTTTGTAACGAATTTAATTTACGAAAACAAATTTTTATAATATGTATTTTTTTTTTTATGGTTTTTTTTGTTAAGTATTTGTCGACTCTTACGAAAATTAAATTCATAATAGTATAAATGGTTTGATGCAAAACAATACTTTATCTTATCAAATCATGTTTTATCTAATTACTCTGTAATAACACGAACATGGTGTTAATTTTATTATCAAAACAGGTAAAACCTTCAAAACCTGACTCACTCGTTATTATAATAGCATTATATGAAGGTGTTCATTATTAAATTTTGCTGATCTTATTCAGTCACACGATAGGGGTTGACAAAAACACATACACATAGGAAATTGTCCAGTGTGTGTAGTACCTATTTTGGCTATCCATACACATCATAGGCGTAGCTTGAATTTGAATGTAGAGGTAGATAAGGGGAGGGAGGGAATAGACAAGAACACAAGGGTGGTACAGCCAAAAGTCTGAATCGTAGTGTAAATCGTCTCTACCTGGCTCTAGATGTTCTTACTGAAAAGTCCATATAAGTAGGTAAGGATGAGTAGACAAGAAGTTGTTTATTTTTTATTAGTATTTGTAACTATTTTATTAGGTATGTACTAACTTCCACCTAATTGGAGTTTAACTTTTAATTACATTAAAACATCTTTATTACTACAGAATTTTTAGAGACTATATATATGATATAAAAAAAAAATCTTAAAAACATATGATTTTTTGTCACTGCAACAACAAACGACTGCTTCAATGATGTTAAGAAATAAAACCAATATCATTCATTGGATATTTAATTTATTTTATTTATTTATTTAAACTTTATTGTACAAAATACAATTGGCGGACTTAATGCTAAAGCATTCTCTACCAGTCAACCGAAACATTATACAGAAAAATAAGAACTACAAGGGTACAATACAGAAAATAAAAAATATAAAATTCAAAACTATGACTACGGATCTAAAAAATATAATACATATACAAACTAGAATATCATAAATTAACAAACTTAAACATATACCTTATTTACAATATACTAAATATACTATGAACTATAATAAATACATAAACTAGTACATCACTAATTTACTCGTATATCTAAGTTACCGTGTCCCAAGTATCCGATATCTTAGACTTTGCAGTTCTACGAATTAACATAATGTTTTATTAAAGGCTTTCTGGTAATAATTTAGTTTGTATATTTAAATTGGTCCATAAATAACAAGTATTCAATCCAATTTTTATTGCTGTACCAATGAAAGACAAAACACTTTTTTTAGAAGAAATAATTAATCTATTGAGAGACTTTACTGGGATTTATTTTTATGTAACCAGGTTTTACAAAATATGTTTATTATCTTCATACTAATATAAATATAATTTTTTTTATATTAACAAATATTATTTATAACATTGTGCAACTAATTATTATGTTGAAAGCATATTATAATAAAAAACTTGTTGTCACCTTGACTAACGTTTTAATTGCCTCGTATATGACATTGGAAGAATAAATAATATTATTCTAGAATATACTCAATGTTTTTTTTGTATTTAAATTAGGTTTTTAGAGAACATTAAATAAATAATGATGTTTTTCTTGATACTTTTCGATGAACGTCAAAAATACAGAATCATAATCGTAATAGGTTTTATATGTCAACATATAAAGTATCAAGATTTTTTTTTTGTATCTGCTAAAAATATCAACAAAACATATTTTGTATCTGCTAGAAATGTTGTAATCAGTTGTCTGGTTTTAATAATAACCTTCAATATTGCGATACGAATGTTAAATTTTATTATTATATATTAAGTGGTAAAAATCCTGGATTATTATTAGGAAGTAGAAAAAATCAGAGACGTCTATATCCCATTATAAATTCAATTGGCAAGTGAACTGTTGAAGACAGGTTATTAGATGCTTATATCAAAAGGATAAAGATAAACTTTATTCGTTTTTTTTCTTAACTTAAAAATAATATAAATGTAGGGCGAATAGTTTTAAAGATATTAACATTATTGGTAAAAGTGATTCATGATGACTTCACGATGTAGGTTACTAAGAGCCGTTTAGGTAAGTATACGGTATTAGGTATCCTATTATTTTATACGCTAAATATAAACATTATGAGAAAAAAACTGAAACGGGCAAAGATTCGAACCTGTGACCTGTAGGAAACCGTTCCGTCGGTCTACCAATTGAGCTATTGGTATTGATTTATCTTTCATTCTTTATTTATTTAAAATAATCTTGACATGGCTATACATGTTTAAAGACGTATTCATAATTAAAATACATTAAGACACGCAAAACTCGATCCTGTGACTCACGAGATATAACTGTCAACTGAGCTATCGGTGCTTGTTCATTCACTCTATATCACCATCGTTAATTCGGCTTGAAGGTGCAATCTGTTAGGTTTATTAATCATAACCAGTGATTGTAACCTTGCAGTATATTTTTAACATTATATATATGTCACGACCGAATTAAACATTTTTATTTTCTATCTATATATCATGTTATATTTTTGATAAAATATTAGTTTTTGATCAATATATCAAACGAAGAAAACAAACAATATTATTTGAAATCCATACAATTGTTCAAATGCAAAATATCTTGGAGACGAATTATTTTAATTCCGCCTAACTAAAATCTAGCTAAGGACCATTTCGAAATCTACAAAAACGACATTAAAAACAAGGAACTCAAGCACTACCAATACTGCTTACGTCATTATTATTATTATACAAACACACACACACACATGTTAAACTCATAACTCCATTCGTTTTTGCATCAATAATAAAAAAAAAAAATCTGAAATTAAGAGAATTGTTGTAGATATAAATTTATAATTAAACATCTTGTATCAATTTTAATTATATGTCTAAAAACTAAACGTCCTAAATACAAGCGAATGAAGAATTCGTTAACATAAAGAGCGTATTGAACGATGTCTGCGACAGGGCTTGCGTCTGTTATTCAGAGCACACCATTGCCTAACAAGTGAGTCGTTTTAGCTCGCCCCACTTTATGTTTACTCTACTACGCGCTCGTTTGCTTAGATAATCCCACCGAAACATGTATGCATGTATCCTTAGCAGATTTTTTACTCTGTGGTTCATGTAATAGTTTATTATTGACTGTCAGCTTGATTTATTGTTCATGTGATTTATTTATTTAGATTTATATATTGTAAAATCAACACCTGATTCATTGTAAGTCGTTTAAACTTTCAACATCGGTAATTGAGTTTACACCAGCCGGTTACAAGAGGAAGTTCGTTCACAGAATGCAATTTGTTCAACAATTCGTTAATTGCAAAAGTGGATTGTAGTGTTCAAATTAAATCTATATTGACAGCGAACAAGTTCCCGACAGCTAAACTGCGCGCGTGTAATAAATTTGCATGCATCTAAAATTCCGTCTCGTCCGTCCGTTCGTCCGTTCCTGCGATTCAATAAAGGTGATGCTTACCTAGTCGCTACGGACAAGTTAATTCTGTCAAAGCTTGCTGCGACCTCGCCTTGCCTTTGTGTGCTCTTGAAATGTACAAATTGCACCGCGGCACTGAGGGGGAAGGTCGCTGCACTCGACACCCCCCTCACCCGCTCTCATCGATTCCTCTTTGTTCAGAGCATTCGTCTTGAGATGTATTCGCGAGATCTCGATTTCACATTCAGTAACGTTGAATCGATTCACTGTATCTCTTTACATCTTGTCGTTGATGGATAGAACTCGGCAGACGACTCGGTACTTGAACGTTCAGATACAAAGCATGACCATATAAGTAGAACTAAATTATGTATAGATAATACTTCTATATACTATTACTATTTGTAATTGCTATTATGTTTTTTGCAATTATTTTAAGTAATACTATGTAGATGTAAATATATAAAGTGATTATTATACAAAAGAAAAAGCTTACAAACCATAAGAAAAGTAAAGTAATTTTATTAATTCAAGACTGCAGGTATACATAAGAATTGACATTAAATAATAAATGGGGTTCTCGACGAGAGTGCCTTGGCCTAAATCTTTACAAAGCAACTCAACATTACCTTCAGCTCTTGAAGAGTCTTATAAAATATGTATAATAAGATTGAAACATCATGTCAAAAATGTATAAGAAATAAAGAGTTTTGTCATTGTCATAATATCTATTGATCTCGTGAAGGTACGTCGTAGTCGTGACGTAGTCGTTGATCTATCGTCAAAGATAAATGAACCAACACATTACAGCAATCTGTTTAAAATGTATTACAAACCTATTATATTAAATTACTTTAAGAAACAATATATATTTATTTCGAACGTATTATCTTTTACGATCGTATTAAACTTTTATAAAAGAAGCTTAATTTTTTATTCTGTTGAGTTTTATTAACAAGAAAAATGTCGACATTTTGTCGAAATTGCATTTCTTTCCAACATCAATTGACTGGTTTTTGTAATTTATCTTTCTTCAATGTGAATCTGTGGGAAAGACTGGAATTGTTGCTATGGTATTTCTTTGGTGCCTTCGCTAAAGGTCTTCAGTTTCTACCAGCTTGTTCTCAAGTGACATTTAAAAGACCCACCGAGGTCAATCGATGTGATAGCAGATCTGATATTGTAACAATATCCGTATATTTTAATGATAATCTCTTACAACAGGATAAATATATGTTTAAAGTTATTTTAAGATATTTCAGATCATTATTCTCATAACCTTTATTATTAATTATTATAAGATATGTCGGCAATTATCTTTTATAAAAATCTATAATTAATTCTGCTACCTGGTTTTAATATCTTACAATAATATGCAAATTCTTATTTGTAAAGGTTAACGTCAATACATTTGTCCACACAAATGTCCAACTTGTGCCAGACAAATGTCCAACTTCGGCCACACAAATGAAATTTATAAGAAGTTTCTATATTGAAACGACTGTACCAGCACAAAACGAGTATTAGAATCGTTAAATTGCTTTCTAAACTGCCGATAGCAACTTTCTTATGTGGTGAAAGTAGCGACCTAACAGCGAACGTCTAGTTAACATAATCAAATAATATAGTTTAGTTATTATAGTCCTTATGATGATAGTCATAAAAACTATAAAAGCACTTCACTATTTCAAATATAATAGTATATTACGTACACTTCAATAAATCTGACCTTTGTAAACTCTCTTACTAACACGGAATTGTTGTTTGGTATTAGGACATTAAGAATATATTAAGTACAAATACAGAAATCATTATCCACTTTGTATTTATTTGGTATTTTTTTATTCATTTGTAGTAATGGATATTCATATTTGATAAATCTATTTGTAATGTGTTATTGAAGACCTTATCAATTTTCGTTTTTGATACTGTATTAACAGAAGCTTAAAATAAATGTACTTAAAATATTAATATTGATTACGACCTGTAAATATTTAAAGAAAGGTATGTAATTATTGTCCCTATCAATCCCAACTATGAACCAAGCTTTATATATATAAAATATATTTGACATATAGTATGGTATGTTTAAAAATGTTTCGTAAATATAACGGAGTATCTGTTCGTCAGTTAATAATAAAATGTGTTTAGAGACGGTTGGTAACATGGTTTGCCATACCGATGGGGAGATAGCAGAGGCCGCTAACACTACTGCTTTGTTTATTGACCATTGTAAGATCTACTGATGGTTGAATAGAATGGAGCCATATACAATAGCATATCGCTTGGAACAGCTTCTTGAGATTATATGGGTTGTTCATTTCAAAAACAATTCGGATTTATTAAAAAAAAAAATACAATTGCAATGAAAAAAAAACGATTTCCGAAATGAGGTCTGATAACTAATTACACCTTTAATTATTGATTAAAGGTATATACAGACACGCTAGCTCAATAGCTAGAATGACGGGACGGTTTCTCATAGGTCGCAGATTTGAATCTTTCCCCGTATCAATTTATTTTTCATTTAATATACATACATAATATAAAAAAAATAAAAATAACTGTGTTAAATTTTTGTGGCCCTCGATAAAACGTTTACCGCTCAGTATGTTTGCAAGACGCTCGACCTGAATAAAGATTACCGGAGGGGAAAGTCTTAGCGGCTACTTATCTTTCGCCTACACGATAATCATTTCTGCAATTTTGTGGTAACATATTTAAACTGCTTATTAACACAACCCTCGTGTTATTACTGTTAACACAAGGAGGGTGTAATTGTGAAGTCATTGCTCATTGATGATGTTGTAACCACTAAACGGCAAATTG
This sequence comes from Napeogenes sylphis, assembly GCA_959347405.1. Lineage (NCBI taxonomy): Eukaryota > Metazoa > Arthropoda > Insecta > Lepidoptera > Nymphalidae > Napeogenes > Napeogenes sylphis. The sequence goes on along the minus strand of OY365788.1, from coordinate 17,396,069 downwards.
TCAGTTAACAAAAGCTTTAGTGGTTTATCCTTTTTTTCTGTTACAATTCTATTTTTATGTTTGGTTTAAACAGCAAATTGTAAGTCAACAAAAGCTTAAGCTTTAGTGGTTTAACCTTTTTTGTGTCTTTATATGTTTAACCTTAATTCAATAAGCCTTTTGGTCTGATAATTTGCAGAACTATATATTAATACGTTATTAAAGTGTCATAGTAATTGTATTATCTCGAGGCATGTCTGGTCTGGTCGGTAATGAAAATAGGGACAGACAAGGGCTTATCCTATTACCTAAGGTCATCTCCGCTACGTTAGACCAGTGTCAGACCGAAATTACCTAGGAAGTTTATATGCTCTTGTCTTTTCACTTACTTATCAAAATTATATAGGTAGTTGTTCACATTTTTGTTTATCATATTTGTTAAAAATACACAAATGGTTAACTGTCAAATAAAAAAGTTACATAACGTAGAGGAGACAACAGCTCTGTCATAGTACTGGCCGATATTTTTTTGTTTGTCCCATGTTAATTTCGATAATTATAAGTAATTTGGAGCTTTGCTGAATGATCTAAAAATTGACACAAAATTACGTTCTAAACTTAAAAAAAATGCCAAATCACTATTATTTTTTAATATTATTATTATTTTTTAGTGATATATATTAAAAGATCAAATACAAAGTTTATTTAAATAATTGTGGAGGGATAAACGAAAGATTTCATTATTAGCTTCAGTTGGTTCGCGTTTCAATAACTGATAAATCAAGTCTCAATTAATTAAAGTTCAAACATTATTACATACATAACCCATGTAACATAAAAACAAAAAATTACCATCATGTTTCCGAAAATAAACTCCCAACCAAACCTTGTCCTTATAATTACGAAAACAAAAAAAAAACCAATACGGTCGAGACGTTCTCAAGTGATGATCCTTGGTACATGTAATTGTTTATTTATATAGATAAATAACATGTTGGAACACTTCACTAGTCTTCCTGATCTCAGTGTTTAAAAGAAAAACAAAGTAAGTATATGAAATGTACTGATTTGCAGGGTTGATGTTATAATGTATAAGTCAAACATGGTTAAATTTCATTTAAAAAGAGCAACTGTTGAGTTTCTGGCCAGCTCTTCTCAGCAAAACAGCATTCCGAGCTGGTGGTAGCTTACTCACAGACTGACTATACTGATCAATTTAATGCAATTGACGATTCAAAAGTGCGTGTAAATGCCTACTTGAATAAAGATATTTTGAATTTGAATTTAAAACAAATTGACCTGAGTAACGCTCATTGCTAATTGCTTTACAGAAGGACATGCTGCAATACTTGTATTATACGGAATATGTATTATACAGGGTATGTATTATACAGGGAATGTATAATACAGTGTATCTATTAATTAGCAAGTGGTCATTACAGTCATGTTCAAAGCGAGGCGTGTCTACGCTGCGTCCATCAACTTGATTGTTTCTATATAATGTACTGTATTAGGCTTTTACGCAAACGACAGATGACAGGAGACAGATATTAATTTTAGTGACGTTTAGTTTGCTGTTCTGAAAGATATTTGAGAATGTTACTGAATATATTCAGATTATTAATTGAGTTATAAAAAGTTAAATAAATTTATAATAAAAAATAAACCGATAGAGGCAGGGATTCGAACCCGCGACCTATAGAACTGTTTTCCAGAGTTTCCGAGGTTTAAAACTTCAATAAGCTTAAGTTTATAAATATTTTCAAACATAAACTATAAAAATTCAATGTCTTTATAGTAAAGTTAATTTAACTGTTACTTAGTATACTCAACTTCTGTTATTTTATATATCTTCTGTGTTTTTATCAGTGTTATTTTATACTTAAAAACTAGAAATATTGATTAGAAGCCTAATAGATGTCACCTCCATCCCTACGAACATGATATATATAAAATGGAAGATTCATCAAAGCCGGACATGGTGGCTCAATTGATGGAGCTACGGGATGTTATCTCTGAGTTCGCGGGTTCGAGACTTGTCAATGTTCATGAATTTTTCATAACATACGGAGTGATATGGAGTGTGGAGGGTGAAGGTGAGCGTTTTTGCGCATAATAAAGGGGCCCCTTAAACCTACTCCTGGGTCGCAAGTCCCAGGCACTGCTTGCACTCCTCTCCTTGCACCGCGATGGGCCCGGCACCCGCACGGTGAATCCATGGATTGCTAAGAAGCTTCGTCTGTCTTTAAAATTTAAATAATCTTACCACGGCTAAAATTGTTTTATACATAATTACAGGCATTAGTGATGTATGTGTAAATAGTGATTTAACAAGAGATGTCATTGTTTCGTAAGTATTACGGGGACGAGGTAAGCCTTTATGAATTATAGGATTGGTAATCACGTAAGTCTTTGCAGTGTACGTAAACAGTTGTTACGTAAAAACATTAATTACGTAATACACAGTTACGTTCATGTTTCTTTAATGTTTAATATTTAGCTATTTCATATAATTTTACAAAATTGCTTTACGATTATAATGTATTTTTTTAATGTGGAAACTGTTTTTATTTTTCAATAGAATATAAAAGATTTAAAAGATATCGTTTCCTTATTCTATAATCATTTTAATAAGTTGTTAAATTTGTTTGTTAAGTATATTTTTCATAATAATGCCCGGAATGCTAAGAGAATAAGAAGTCTGTTAACGTAAATAAAAACTTTTTAAACCTTACTTCAGAAATCATAAGAAATAATTTTGCAATTTCTTATTCGAAATTATTATTTCTCTTTAAATATGCTGCCATATTTTTAATTCTTGTACTTCTGAACTTTGCAAATAAAAAGAAAGCATTTCCTCTCCTTTGAATTATTGCGTTGCGGTCAGCGAACCCAGTAATTTCATAAGGTTTCGTAAGAACTAGGAACCCTTATAAGTATATTTTACATAACCCTTATGCGTTATAATATTTGCTATCTTAGACAAGGTGATAATGTCTAGATACCTATGTTAATATACTTTTTTTTGGTTATTGCAACTTAGGGAGTGAAAAATGTAATATGGTAGTGATAAGTTACCGCCTGTTGTCAGTTCCTCCCCTTCCTCCCCAAATCCAAAATTCTGATGATTCTAACGTTTATTTAAAAATATAAATTTTTTGCTATCGCACCCAATTTTATCAAAATCTTTTATTGTCTATTTTAGTATTTTTTCTTATACGTAAATAACTTTGCAAAATATTTTAATTTCAAGACATTTATTTGAGGATAGTTATTAAAATGTGTTTCGCTCAGTCAAGTCGTAAAATATTTATACCATTCATAAATCTGCCGCTCTTCAATTTAATTCTTCGTACTTATTTAGCTATTTCCGGTCAGTTTAATGATCATTAAAGAATTTTATTTTCCACTTGAATACCAAGAATAATAATATGAAAGTGTGTTATTAAAATTAAGAATGGAAAAAGTGCATTCTTTTTAATAGAACAGAAATAAATAATTACCTTTTTTCATCCTTAAAATTTAGGTTTTACAATAAACGTATTGTCCCGGTAATGCAAATTAAGTACAGATTAATGTTCTACTTTTAGGTCAAGTCAATCACCAGATTTTCATATTCATGAATGCAAAAATGACTCCGACATTGCTTTTAAATTGCCTGTTTTGCTGTCTGTCGCACAATAACATTGTTAGTAGAAGTAAGTAATTTGGAGGAGTGTAGGAGTAAACATGCGGTGTGTTAACCACAATAGCGTTAAAGTGAGCTCAGAATCGCAAAATGCATCCAGGCTTTACGGCAGTTTTGTCTGAACACAGTATACAAGAGCAGCTGTGTCAGCCGAACGGCTTAGGGCAATTTGTGTGTGCAGCGATGCACAGTACGCGCCCATCCGTAATGGATGGCGGACGCAATCACACCTCGAACAATGCATCTGTTTTGCGAACGCTGTATTGAATTCTATATTTGATCACTCTGAGAAAAATGTGAGAATTAATGCATTTATTTATAAATATACCACTGTTTGATGACTATTCTATAATACACATATACATTATTTTAACTTCATATTTCATTGACATTTAAATAGTTGATATAATATTATGTTAAACTTAGAAAATTAATAACATTTTAATAATATTACACCTGAATGCTCATCGATATACAATAATTACCTTTGGGTCAGACAAAACGTTCGTTTTGACACCACCGACCATAGCTTTAAGCCAATAGTGTATGTTTACCTTCTATAGTAAACGTACATCAGTCTACCAAGTACCTGTAATGCAATGAGTGTCGACACGAGTACTGCTGTTTTGTAATTTTATATATAGTTTTGTTTTTAAAATACTAATTATTATTCAAGTCTTATATACGTACTCAAAAATGTTGTCCATTTTAAAACTTGAAATAAATATCGAATGAAATACTCATCGATACGGGCAATAATCGAATTTGAGACCTTCGGGTTATGGTTTTGTGGCTCTTCTAATTGAGCTACCGTATTGCTATTCGTCTCATTAACTTTTGATTTCTTATTTTCAATAAGTAATTTTCGGTCCTCTAAATATACTCTAATAGCTTTTCGCAAAAAATCTAAATATAAATAAAATATTATAAATTGAAAGATTTTTTCATTAACATCTGTAATATCTTTTATTAAAATTGCAATTGTTTTAAACAGGTGACGAGTAAGCCGTATCAAGTGGCTGCCGGCGCCGAACTGACCAAGTTGTGCAACCACAGGCGGAAACTCCTGGCATCTCTGCAGTCAAAAGTCCAGAGTCCTGCCACTCCACCGCCGGCTGTTGACCAGAAGAAAGGTAGGGGATTGAATTTGCATATGTCCAAAATTAATAACCGATCTTAAGTTTTAGTATCAATAGAATGACAATCCGTATGTAGAGTAATCAGCGCAAACAACTGACTTCTGGATGGAGTTTGTAGAAAACCATCTAAAATTGATATCGATCTCGGATTTGAGATTGATTATTTATTGTGGTTTTATGACTAAAACATATAATAATTATATTACTGTGCAAATTACACAAATTGATCTAAATTCTAAGCCCTAGTAGTACTAAGCAAATTGTATTCTTTTGAACAATATTTATTATTCGACTATATTCAATTCAAAGACATCATACATATAGATATATTATACATATAGATACATAATACAACTAATTAGATGAATACTGGTAGCACATGTTTATTTTTACTAGCAGTTACGAGTAAGACGCAGTTAGACAACAGACTCCTTTTTGTTTTCATTATTAGTTTATTTTACTGTTATTATTATTCATAATGCAAATAGACACGATATGGCTTCAGCCTTCAAGAATGTTTAGTCTATATCCTCGTATAGTATCGGTCCATTCGTGTTAGCAAAAAGTATATAATGAATATAATGAATATGTATTAGGTTATCAGTTATCATTATCTTTTGTAATTCGTACGACTTCATTTATTTTACATGCTATGTCCGTGAATGCAGCTTTATTTATTGTTATTAATAGTTTTAATTATTTTAATGATTTGTAAATGAATTAATGATGTTTATTCCTCATTCTACTTTCTTTAGCAATTATTGTTGCTTTTACTTTACTCTCACCTGAATTTGTAATGAAAGCGTTATCTTACTAAAGAGTTGGTTAAGGCGTGTCCATATTCCAACAAGACAAATCGTAAGAGGAAACCGTACATTAAATAGATTAAAACGTAGGAATAGTTACAGAGATTCTCTACATTATGTAGAAGGACACATACAAACAGACCAGTGCAAGACTCTAGTACAGTAAATACTGCTAATTAGTATTTGTGCGCCAATGCTTTCAAAATAATGTCCCAAGATCCTATGTTGTCTGCCAGTTGTGTTTAACTTCGCCAACGTGTACACACCCTTACAATTTAAATATTACTGAAAAACACGAGAAATTATATTTTGTTTTATGTTTAAAGAAACATTATGTAAAGTTAGCTTGGGTAGTTAATTAATCAAAAGGGTAAGAATATATTTATCTTTGTTCTCTAACCACATTTTAATTTAGCTGACTTATTGTAACTTTAAGAGATATATTTTTTACTAACGCTATTTGCTTTAGTAATGTAGTTATCATAATCTTCTCTTTTATTCTATTCGGTGTCTACTTTTACTACAATAAGAGAAAATGTCTTCTAGTTTTTTCATAACATAACTTAATAATGTATATAACTAGGGCTTATATTTCTCTAGAGTTATCAAATGTTCATAACTAGACATGCATAACATATGCTAGACATGCATAACATATGCTAGACATGCATAACATATGCTAGACATGCATAACATATGCTAGACATGCATGACATAAAGTAAACAACAGTGGTATAGTTTTGTAGCTGGCTCTATGTACACATTATTATCCGCTTAGCAAACGTTCCAGCCCGAACAGCTCCCTCTCATCCAATTACGCGAGTGTGAACCCAATGGGATTAGCACCACGGAAACTCAACCTGCCAGCCTTCGATAACATTTGAACACTTTGTTTGCACTTAAAATGAAGCGCCGATATAACACCAATTTGTCATCAATCTGTGTACCGACAATTGTTTGTGTTTATGTAAATCACCACTTAGTGTGTATAATTTTACATCACACCGCCATTTATCGTATTAGTTAAATTTGAATAAATATATTGATGTTTTGTGTACAAAATTTTCGGCCATTCTTGTATTGCTAGTTAACTGTCTTTTACGAGTATGATCATGGAAAAGTTACATTTTTTTTTGTTATGACGAATATATTCGTCACGACAAAAAAAAATACCATTGGATATTAAAATTGTAGTTTTGTAAAAACAAAACATTTTGTAACAACAAACAGACAAGAATAAAAAACAGAAAAAAAATATATAAACTCATAAAACATACGATCGTATTCGTCTTCGTTAAATTTTCACGACACAAATTTGTTCGCACTTTGTGAATTAAACGACAGTTATGGGTTAAAATAACACCATTAATTCACAGAGCAATATCACTTAAAAGATAAGGTGAAGATAACATTTGAACACTTTGTTTGCACTTTAAATGAAGCGCCGATATAACACCAAATTGTCATCAATTCGTCTGCTGACAATTGTTTGTGTTTATGTAAATCACCACTTAGTATGTATAATTTTACATCACACCACCATTTATCGTTTTATGTAGTTAAATTTGAATAAATATATTGATGTTTTGTGTACAACATTTTCGGCCATTCTTGTATTGCCAGTTAACTGTCTTTTACGAGTATGATCATGGAAAAGTTGCATTTTCTTTGTTATGACGAATATATTCGACACGACAAAAAAAAATATCATTAGATATTAAAATTGTAGTTTTGTAAAAACAAAACATTTTGTAACAACAAACAGACAAGAATAAAAAACAGAAAAAAAATTATAAACTCATAAACATACGATCACATTCGTCCTCGTTAAATTATCGCGACACAAATTTGTTCGCACTTTGTGAATAAACGACAGTTAACGGGTTATACAAACGCCATTAATTCACAGAGCAATATCACTAAAAGATAAGGTAAAGATAACATTCATAAATATTAATCCATCCACAAAAACAGCTACAAAACAGTTTGTGTCTAGAAATAAAAGTACAAAAGTTTCAGTCGATTATTTATTTACGTTACTGAACGCAATCCGACACTCAATTACTCTTTGATTTGTTTATCCTTGTTCATTGATACTGAAACGTGTTTCTTCTATTACCGGTGTTGTTGCAACAAAGCCTCCCTTTTCCTTCTACCCTCATATAATTTTCATGCCTTCGGGTGGAAAAAGTAGGGGGAAACTGATGATTTAAAGAAGTTGTGTGATATATTCTGAAAAGTTTCTTGGGGTGGTTATTTAAATGATAAATTGCTACGGTACGATAGCTCAATTGGTAGAGCGACGGGAAGGTTTTCCAGAGGTCGTGCGTTCGAATCTCTGTCAGTGTAGGTTTATTTTTCATTGTATATTATTTTAGATATCAGATATTTTTATTATTTATATAACTGAAAAAAAAAAATGTTTTTAAATAATTAAGATTCAAATTTGTTTGTTTCGAGCCAATATAAACAGTAATTATATTTTAGATGGGATCGTGTGATAAAATTAATTACAAAACAAATAGAAAAATTAATTTTAAGCCAAATATTGATGTAATAAGAAAACTTGGTAGAGGAAGAGAGAGAGTGAAAGAAAATTTATGTATACAATAAAAGCAATTAAAAGGATTACAAAAGTTTGCTTTGTTTTTAATGTGGCTAAGTTCCGGCCAAAGTTAATTTGGTAATAACTTGGGGATTACAATACAATCCTAATTTTATCCCTGTAATGAACACAATTATCGTATAATGTTAGTTAGAGAACAATATAACAATTAAAGAGATCAGAAAATAAGACAGAGAGAGATATATAAGAGAAGAGTAAGAGAAATCAATCAGTTGGTATTATTTTGTAATTGACCGACCCCAGCAGTAGTTAAGTACTTTATAACTACCCTCAGTGCTGATTGGTTTTATTTAATGATTCAAAACAACCTTTTTTTTCCTACATATATATACATTTATATTTTCAATATTACTTTCCTACTATTCCTACTTATTCTGTATTTATTTGATATTATTTGTTTTTGTTTGTAATAAAATCTACGTTTTAAATGAATCGTCGATAAATTACTGCCTTCCCGATTGTTAATAATAATCCCTTTGTGGAATGAACTGTGCACAATGAAGGGTTATCGTTTATACGAGAATTGTTTTGTAAATTAAATGTAATTACTATGTTTTGAAACTAATTGGATACTATAATATATAAATAGCATTGTATTTGCATTGTATATTTATTGCTAATTAAATGTTAGCTAATGTTGTATTTTTATATTAAGTCATACATAAACACATTACAAATACCTACTGATATTTTATGATACATTTTGCAATTTGACGTCTAATAAAGTTTTATGATTTTAGGATCTTAATATTTAAGATGACAATACAGTTATTTATATAAAGATTTTTCTTTATCTAAATAATTAAAGAGAATGTATTAATGACATACTTTTCTTTAATCATGAAATATTACATGTATATTAAATTTATGTATTATAAATGATTGTATTCCTCACTATTATTAATCGCTCTTCTAAAGGTAATAAAGTAAACTAAGTAAATTGTTTATCGGTCTTTGATAATCCCGATCTCGTAAATCGCGGCACTTGACAACGTCTAATACAATCTTGGTTAAACAGAATGCCTCCCCTATCCCGCATTTAATAGGCTATTAAGCGTTTATAAAACTTGCAAGTTAACTATTTATTATACCTAAGTACGCGAGTTTTTATTGCTTTTTTATACACAAGAATATTGCTCCCGAGTACCCTCTTCAGCCCCATTCAGGAGTTTCTTTTATGTTACACGATATTATGTCAATGGTTGGAAAACTGAGAGTCATTCTATTATCTTAACATGCTTTCATGTAATTGCTTAGCTAATTTTAAATAATAATCATTTATGTTATAAATTTTAATTATAAAGGATATGTTAGATTTTATTATATGTTAATTTATATTACGTTTAAATCATTACTTAATCCAATAGTGATAATATATTTAATGTATAAGAAAAAAATATCAAGTAAACAATACAAGACCCCGAAAATACTGAACACAATGACCATTACGAAATTAAAACACAGTTAACGTTAAATCCCATAAGATTAGTACGCGAAAACGGAAAAGTCTACACGAGCCGCAGTATTGCGTAATTACCGTAAAGGAAGTAGGCCGTTTGGGCAAACAAAAACGCTGGCGACTCGATCAGCGGCGGAACAAAAGCGGGTGTAATTTGAAACAATCGGCGTTGCAGAGGGCGGGCGGCACCCCGTCGACTATTGATCTGCCGACTCGCGGCCACCCAGCCCGGGCGCCTCAGACCACCCCCCACCCCCTTACCACCCCCCCCCACCCCCCACCTTCCTTACTTCGCATACAACTCGTATTTTAATTGCAAATCTGCTAGATAATGCGCAAATAGATAACGCTATTATACTCCGCTCGCTTATTATTTAGCGCTATCGAATTATGATGTTTTTTTTAAATGTTTTACGCTGTCGGTTTATTTAGATGATTGTATTGTTTGTAATTAAGATTATTTTGTATATGTTGATCATTTTATAGTGTAGTATGAGAGCTTCAGTAACAGTTATAATAAAGTTAAATGGTTATGTTATAATAGAAATAATTACTGTAATGGCTGTTTTAATACTGAAGCTTTCTCCCTCAGTGGTGCGATGAGAATATAAAGCTGTCGTATCCGGTTATTACTGTTAACGTAATATGGTTATAATAGTTGACACTACATGTTCAATTATTCTAACCTAATGTCACTGGTTAAGGGCACTAGAGCCCTAGAGGTGACGTTAAATGATAAGTGTCATATGTAACATGCTTAATCCTAATAACACTAATCTAAGCCAATTGATTCAAGGGGTTTGTATTATTGATAATGTATTTGATACCCTTCCTAATTCTACAGTTTTAAAAATATTTATAAGGTTATAAGAATATAAATGAAATATTCATTACGATACGGTAGCTCAATTGGTAGAGGGAAGGGACGGTTACCCAGAGGTTGTGGGTTCGAATATCTGTCCCGTTTTATTTTTCATTCTATATTTATTTAATTCTTCAATAACACGTATCAACGGCTTAATAAAATGTTTTGATGAGTAATGACATTAATTAATTAATTTACATACATTAATATTTAGGTACGTATATACTTCTCTTTGCGAAAAAAAAATGTTTTCATGTATCTTCTAATGCAATTAATTTATTTGTAATTTGTAAAAAAAACAAAAAAACTATGTTCGAACTATGCTCGTAAAACAAATATGTAGTAAGATTGGATCAAAACTTTTGTTTATTTTTTTTAAATTAAATTACTTTATGTTTAAATTTCTGAAGATTTTGGAAGTTTTTTTTTATTTTACACCTTTTACCAATTTGTGTATTATTTTTTTTACAAAGTCTAAGTATAATCTGTATGTAAATACTCTAGGAAGCTTAAATATATACATCACATCCTTATATAATAAAAATACTATTTTCAATTAGATCAAAACATAAAATATCCTGAAATATGAGCAAGATGAACATATTATTATTTTAATGCGACAACGGTGATTCTGCAAACAATTATCGTTACAGTATTAAAGACTTAGGACGTCTAGAGATCAGTATAAAGTCAAGCGGACACTCGTCCTTCGACCTTTCTCTTAAACAAAACTGTCTGCGCTGTTAGTGTCTTTAATGTTATGTTAATTGTTTGAGAGAACTCGTTAGTTTTAAAGTTTTAAATGTATTTATCAACATTGTTTTAAATGAGATATGATTTATTTAATTTCAGTACCAAGCGCTGAACCTTCAAAGAAAAAAATGAAGAAACGTTCGGGTTTTATGCCAAACATCAGCGTGTCTCAGATGATGGTGCAAAGGGAGAGACCCCTCAATGAGTTCAAGGTACGTGTACGATATTACGTATTCATAGCGGCGATAAGTTGAACCCTTGCCAAAACATAGCCCGCAGCCACACTTTTATTACGTACTAGCCCTCATATCGACTATGAAAACGAAATTTTTCTTGCCAATTTGCTTTTCATATTTCGATTTAGTGGAGCTAACAGACTATTATACAACGACATATTTTGTAAATGTATTTTAAGGGTGCATTTTGTATTCTTTTCAGGCTGACAATGACCAAAAACGGACAGCGTCACCAGGGGCAATGCCCCAACGTATGGGCAGCATGCAATCGTGCTTGCCGTACCAGCAGCAAAATATGATGAGTATGGTACAAGACGAGGTGAAACAAGAAACCTTGGTCCAAAGGAGCTCTCATTATCTCACAGTTAGTAGCGGATGGATAACGCAACATCCTGATAACATGGAATCTGGACAAAAACAGAACCAAATGATGGCTGGCCCGGGCAATAACTCTGTACATGTTGGCCTTCCAGTGTTAGGAACCAACGGACAGGTCATTGGTGTAAATACATCATATAACAAACACGTAACAAGTATCAAAAATACTTTGAACGTAACTCCACAGAATGTAATAGAACAAGATCGTAAAGAAGAAAAGGATATTAACTCCATGAAACAATTAGCCAAAGATGACGATTCTCAGATATTCTATGGTCTGAATCAACCGCTTACTCCTGAGGTTATGCAGAAAATTAACGAGCAACAGCAAATTTTTATCCAAAGAAATCAGAAACAAATCGAAGTTATGAAAGGCTACAAAACCCAAATGTCAGACAATATGAATCAGAACAAGCCACAGAATCAAAACCAATATGTGCCGCAGGGTCAGTTAGTAATTCAAAATGGAACTGTGGTTAAAACAAACTCCGCTAAAACTCCGCCATGGCAGGTTAAGAGAATCGATGCTAATCCTTCTAACTCTTTAATATGTCCAAGTCCGAAGCAGCTAAAAATAGAAAACTCGGACTATGATGATTCAAATCCGAATACTATGGAAGATTCTACGCCCTCTGGATCTTTTCCAAATAATGAGCAACTATTAAATCCAACGATGTGTTCTCGAGTTCCTCCCTTACCACAGCATTATAATATGATGGGACAACAATGGCCTAGCGTTGATTTAAATAAGAAGAAATCCAGGTGTAGTAAAACTCCAAAGAAAAAGGCAGCTTCCAACGATAGCAAGACCATGACATATGGCAACAATGGAGTAAGACAGCTGCAGGACGCTAAAGGAAAATCTTGCGATGATGTCCTAAAAAATAACGTCCCTTCATTCATGGACGACCCTAGTGGGTATTTAGCACAACAAACTGTGTTGTTAAATAACACCATATCAAGACAAGTCGGTATGAACCATCCGTATGATGTTAACCAATTTGAAAATTCAAGTACATCTTATAATACAATGAACCAAACCGACAAGAAAACTATTACAAAGCATACCGAACCCATGAATGTCTTTAGAAATAATGTTGTAGCCAATTCAACACCTTCCCCAAATAACGCGCCCGATAGTAGTCTCGTACCAGACAAAGTCGTTGAAAGTACTCTCCCATCATGCTGTAAGGGTTGTAATGTTACGTACAAAGGCAACTGTTCTGATACATCAGATAATCAAATGCGATCAAAATTATTAAAACAACACGCAAATGTATATGGGTTAGAAATGGATAGTGGGGTCGCCACAACGTCTAGTCCTAAACACGGTTTCGACGACAACCCAGTGACGTCATCAACATATATAGACCGCAACATGATGATGAATGATAACTGTGGCCCGATACAAGCGGGGGTTGTTAGTACAAGTAATGTTTCACCAAGCGAGACACTACAGCAACCCGAGCTTTCGCCTACTCTTTCTAACAGTTACAGAAATCCTGACACGCCACAAGGCAACTCAATACAAAATTGTACATTCCCTATGCCAAGTCCGGCGTATTCCAACCCGGGTTCTAACAGAGATTTCAACAGCAATCCTCCAACTCCAGGCAGTAATCACGTTTACCCGTACAATTCTCCCGGACCACCCATTAGCCATTCCGTGTCCGGAAATCAAGTGATGCATTTCATATCTAATCACAATATTAACAAAAATCTCATGGAAGTCAATAACATATCGATGGTTGGAGTGAAACCTGGAATGAGGAACCAAGAATTGAGAATGGATACGAAAAAACGTGTCGAAAATACAATGCCAGGTTATTGTCCACCGCCTCATTTAGGAGGTGGTCCAGCGCATTCTCTCATACAAACTTGTTATATACAAACCATTGTCACAACTATGGCCAGTGGTTTTTCAGTTACACGAGACACAGTGACCTCGGTACTGGCAGGAAAAGCCAATACAGCAACTACGTCTATAAATGCATCACAAGCAAACTTTATAAGAGCGCCACCACCCCCTAGTGTTAATTTAGCGACGACGTACGCAATACCAAATAATCAACCTGATCCTTTTATAAACTCCGTCAATTTACCAACTAGCTATCCGTTGCATATTGCGGGTACAACAGCTCAGAGTATGATATCCAAATCGCCGCTAGAAATGGTACAAAATGTTATCAGCAGCTTACCTTCCAAACCAGAGACGAGTAATTGTCAATCTACAATTGCTCACAGAAGATCGTGCTCAAACACACCAGGACAGATTCTAATTTCGTCAACTGGTCAAATAATAGTTTCAAATAATCAAATGCCACCACCTCCGCCGAAAAACACAACATCCATGTCTCCTATCGGCTCGAATGCTTTAACAAACGTGACTACCTCAGTAACTCAAGTCGTCCCAGCCGTTGGCAACGTTCAACCGATAATTAACCAACCTACTGTAGTTGTTAACACATTACAAAGTCCATTCGTAATTCAACCCCCCATGATGACTGTTGAGGGTCAAGTTGTCCAGCAAAATACTGTTCTACCTCAAATAGTTACTGGAGGCCTTGTGTCGGGGCCAAATGAAATTTCAAGACAGATAGAAATGAAAAATGGACAGAGTTTCGTTCAAGGTGTAGCCATGCTTTCCCCGGAAAGTCTAAAGAAAAGGAGTAAAAAGAAAAAGAACCAAACACCAAATATTACAAATGTTTTGCAAATTACGGCACCTCAACAAAACCCAAATAATATTATGGTTCACCATTCTCCTCAACATAATTCTAGTCCGCAATTCTCGCCACGCGGTTTCCAATTATCCCCTACGAATAATATTTCACCAACGCCTATGTTGCAAGCCCTTACTATAGTACCTGGAAAGTCAGGTACTCCAGCTCATATAGTAATGAACGGACAAGGCAATTCTAATAACTTTGGATCACAACAAATAATCACAAACACATCACCATCACAACAAATTAACTTATTACAACCCGTCAATTTAATTAATAATGCTAGTAATGTAATGTCTAACTTTCCTGCGTTCCAACAATTTATTCTGCCTAATCTCGGTGGGATGGTAATGACGGCAGATGGGACAGCTATCATACAGGACAATTCCACGGGCATGCCGATGCAGTTACAGTTACAAACAGTGAATGGCCAAAACGTTTTAACGCCGGTTCAAAATCCAGGACTATTTACCACAGGAAACAATAGCGGAGTAGTTATTAGAGCTCAAAATCAACAAGGCAAGATAATACAATCCCAACACAGCCCAGGCGCCCAATTTCTGTCACCAAACAGCCAAGTTATGGTCAATAGTCCAAATTTCAATGGCCAATTGAGTCCCTTACTGGCGAACCTCAGTCCAACTAATGTAGCCTTTAATACCAGTCCACAAGTACGTTCCGGAAACGTTCAAACACAAGAATTTATTCAAACAAATCAAATGGGTCAGACGTTAATGGTGCCGTTATCTCCGAAACCAGTTCCCATATCCGCTAGCAATCGAAACTCGACGTTCGTTCAAAATACGACTATAGTCCAACAACAGACGACTTTAGTATCCAACTCTCACAACGCATCGATGAATATGAGTAACAATTCACGACTAAGTATAGATCCGAATGTGCTTATAAATCAGAAAGTTGGTAAAAGATTCACTCAAGAAAATCAGGAGATAAAAGAAAAGCCTTTACAGTTTGAAATAAAAGAAGACAAGGAGGATACCGAGGGATACGCCCGATTAATGCAGGAATTAGGGGGTGTTAGGCACTCCGTTTCTACTCAAACTTTGGGTCAAAGGGGCGGTAAGTCCCCAAACACAGCCGGGGGATCCCCTCCTGACACCACAACGCATAGTCCTCTGGGAGCCCTGGACGCGGCTCCCAGTCCCAGACTATACTCTGCAGCGTCGCATGCCACTTACGCTGACACCACCACGAAATCACCAGAGCCAGCGGACGTACATTCTTCGGTGAGTTTTTATAATTTCTATCGTACTTTATTAATGTATTTTTTTTACATTTAGATATTTTTAATTGCTGCTTTCGAATTTGGCCAATTACTTTTTTATACTTCAATTAATGTAACATTATAAATATGTAGAAGTATATTTGATTCTTGACGTCTTTAAAAAGTCACTCATTCGTTCATGTGGACACTGCATGTTCTCTTAAAATCTACTAAAACTAAAACAATAATAACAATACAAAATCAAAATAAATGATATTCTTACCTGCTACAACTAATTGCAGGCGATGGTACAGTGCGTGTCCAGCAGCGAGCAGGACATGGCGGAGGCCAGGGAACGATCGTGGCCCGTCCGCACTGACGACACCGACTCACACAGTATGTATACATTATAATAATTAGTACCTACTATTCTGTGTGCGTCTGTTGTATTTTTAATGAAAAATGTTGCCATATACTATCTTAAACTGTTTTAATTTACCCATGTACTTATCTCCCCAATGTCTCTTAAAAATACTGTAAAAATGTTGTAACCTCACCTTCAAATTGTTTTGTCAAATACGTTTTTACAAAAATGTTGTATCCATCCACCAACCGACCAAATATAGAAGAATTGTCTGTCCTTTTACAGATATTATGTCAAACATACAACTGATGCGATTAAATCGCGCCCACAATTCAGTGGAGTCGAGTGAAATGTACCAGAGCATGGGTTCCAACCAACATGTGATGCAGATGCCGAACATGTACGAACGCGCTCACAGCTACAAGCGTAAAAACGACTTTGGCGATGGATCCTCTTATAGAAATGATAAAATAATGAGGACCAACTACAGCATGGTTCACATGCCCAAGGAATACGACATCAATCAGGAGAAACAGAGACGTTTCTCCCCACCCGGTAGTTCTGAAAGCATTCAGAAAGTCTTCGATAGACATTTAGGTTCCGGAGACGGTAAGTGTTCTTGTCAATTAGCTTACAGTGCAGCTTCGATATGGGAACGCTATTCATAAGCTTTTCTGACACCAATTTCACATTTCTAACTTGACCTTAACGTTTGTCTGTTTACTTGTTCCCTCTAAGCTTAAATCTACTAATATGTACAGTACCATCTCACGCTTAGTCACAGCTAACAAAATTCTAAATTTTATTCAATGTTGTGTCTTGTATTGGTTTTGGATTTTATATGAACACAAAATTGAATCATAGTTTACGGTACTGATGTGTATTGTGGTATATTTCAGCTTCATCATAATGCGATAATATTGGTCATTGGTTTTCTTTTGGTTGGGTTAATACAAGATACAGCTATAGAAGGGTGTAGTGGAAACTAATCAGAGTGCGAAGTCTTTCTGTCGCTTTCCATTGCACCGTATGAAGTAACAAAATTGGCTCATACATTGGGACTCCATTACTAACGCATCATTGTAAAGCCATCATTTCTGTTCATCATTGTAAGTAAGCACATTTTCATATAACTGTAATCTTCAACTCTCATGGAAATATACTTCATTGTGATTCGTTGTTATACTTTTTTTATTATTCAAATTTATTTTATTTTTTTATTTTAAATCCAGAAGGAGTATAACTACGAATGATTCTATAAAGATATATATTATAAAATTATTGTATCTGTTAATAGAATATAATTTTCACACCAATCTTGAGAAATTTGTCTTCAAAACAGTTTTTTCTGAAAACATTGTTTTTGTAAGGTACTGTTTCTAATCACAAGCTTAACTTTAAAAGTGTTTTTGCTCTCTTTGCTTATGCAATATAACAAAACTGTGTTCAGAATGTTTTTTTTTAATTTAGTAAACATTTAAATTACAATTATATAGACAAATTAAAAAAAAAACTTCATATATACCGAGAGTTCAAAAATGTTCATCTTTGACAAGTACAAATATGTGCCATCTTTTTCACACATACTAAATAAAAAGTCAAGAACAAAATAAAATTGTGTAATAAATCCTAATATCAAACGGTGTACTAGATACCGACGAAAAATACCGGAGATTCGACACCGGGGACCTAGTATGGGGACCGGTTAAAGGTTATGTGTCATGGCCGGGCAAGTTGATCTCGCGTGTGTCGGACAACACGTGGAGTGTCAAGTGGTTTGGGGGAAGGTTGCCCAGTGAGGTGGAACACGGGAGGTTATTGACCCTGTGCGAAGGCCTGGAAGCGCATCACGCGGCACGGATGAGACATAGGAAGTAGGTGGTTTGTTCTGGCCTGACATGGTTTGGTTCGTCTAGTTTTGTGACCTATTTCTTAAGTTAAAAAAAAATAAATAAATATATTTTGTGATATATTACAATACTAGAACCAAGTCATATACCCTGAGCCTTATATGGACAGGTTATATTTTTGATTACTTGTTGCATGATAGTATAATGCTATATTTTTTTACTCAGAAATATAACCTCGCCAGAGTAAATTAAAATATAAATATTTGTTTATAGCTTTATATAGTTTAAAGAAGAAATGTATGTACTGGATCGGATATATATTAAATGAAAGAATAGTTATGATCTCTTAAATGTAAGGTCTAGAAACATTAAAATTCACAAAGCTTGGTCTTAAGTTAACCCAACCCAAAGTGAAACTCATTACATGATATTTTTTTAGTTTGTTGTTTGTTGTATTATAATGTAAATGTTTTTCATATTAATAAGCATTTCATAGAACCGATATTTTAAATGATAATTCGGTAATTGGTTTTGTGCAGGAGCAGAAAACTGAATACGCTTTTAGAAAACGCGATTCAGGAAGCAATGGCAGAGTTGGACAAGAAAACAGAAAACAATGAAACTGTTGATTTACAAGAGGATATTTCTGAGGATATTATAGACACCCCCAAAAGGAAGGCTCAGAAACTCAGGAAGCACAAGAAAAACCCCGCCAAAGTTGATGGCACTCGGTTAAGAAGTTCACGATGACGTCATTATGGAACAATCCGGAAATATCTAGAACTTTCATTTGGATATATCCCACTTCGGGAACAAATATAAATGCTATAGTAACTGGTTTTAAGCGTATCTATATTAAGGTGTTCAGTAATTATTGTACCGTACTGACGGTACATGGTGAAGTATATTATGATTTAATGCGACCTGCATTATCATTAGATTCATATGAAATAGTTAAATCAGAATCTAAATAATATTAGAATACCCGAATGCCTAATGTCAGTAGTTTTTATATTCATAATTCAACATCTCAAGAGGTTCCTAAGTCCGGAAAAAGCTGTTCCCTGTAAATATTTCATGTTTCGGTGTTTTTTACAATAAATAGAAATTTAATGGAAATTTTAGCAGCTAGATAGTAGATGTGATTGAATCACTAAATAATATATTAGTTAAGGTACAGACCATAAGTTTTATTCGTCTTCGGTTATAATAAAAGGTAAAATTCTGAGATTTTTAATAATAACACTAAATGTTTCCTAATTAAACGTATGAAATTCGCTGTTTCTTTACATAGTAGAGAAACAGTCTTTATAATAAAAAAAAGATTTCGTAATAATAAGAGAATGATTTGTATAAAACTACCTTCAATTTGACCACATAAGCGTATCACTATCTATTTGGTTACGATGAAAAGAGACAGTCATATTGAGGTCAGATATAGAGTATTTGGCCCTGTCTTAGGTATAATGTACGAGGGTATTGGGTTTTATCACAATTTTCATCGACGTTTTGTACAATTTTAACAATTAATGTGTAAATTAATAAGAGCGTGCTATATATATCGTGTACATTATTACGTTTTGTTAGAAAATAATAACAATGATTTCTAGTCAAAATATTGAGCATATTAAATTGTAGATATTGCGGTTGAAGATAATTGACAATAAAACGGGCCTGGTGACCTACTTTACATAAATAAATGCAGTATTTATTTACTTTCGAACAGTATAATTGTTTGCGGTAATAAATTAATTTTGTTAATTATTTTAAAGACTCGATAGTTTTAAGGTAACGTTGAGATATTATGGCAACTTGTTTCAAATTCATTGTACGCATATCATTTGTATTTAATGAATTTGAATGTTCCATGTTGCTTTTTAAAATGGCGGCCAACGACCGTTACGTTTGAATTTGAACTGACTTAAAGAGAACGGTAATTTTTAAATAGAATATTTAACTCCCGCGATACAAATTTGTATTCCCGAGTCACTGAATTAAAATATTATACTTAATTATTACAGCGTAATATATTTTGTAGTAGGTTATATTATTTTTGTTAAAAAGTTATTATTTTAACACATTTTATTCATACTAAATATAATATTTATACCATAATTTAGGCCTATGTTGTTAATAGATATAGTTTCCATGACATTTTTAAATCAAAGGCCGTAAATGTCATCGAATTCGAACAAAAGTTTATAATATTGTGATATATAAAAGGGATTAGAACATTCGAGATTTACTACGTTTATTACAGCGACATCACGAGGTATCATGAAGAATACCAATCAGGTGTCGACTTTATCTACAAGGGAATTACTAAAACATTTAAAAAATGCTTTTTATAACATCACAATACAATGTAGATAATTAATGTTTTTTCTTAATGTAGCTAGATTATTAGATCACGGTTTATGGAGAGATAGGAAAATTGTTATCGACAGTCATTGTTAGATAATGTTCGTGTAATTATGTGATCACTGTAATGTATGGATCAGCTTACTGTTTTATATTTACAATTTAAAGTAGGGACTTCGTTTTGTCATCTCCAATATACAATTTTGAATGGATTTTTATTTAAATTGGTCGGACAATTCTAGACGGTATTATGTAAATATTGGTATATTTCTAGTTATGTATAGTATTCTATTTCAATGAAATTAATGTTTTATAGACTAATACATGTACAACATAAGATTATTTATTTGTTTTGCTGTGTACATATTTTTTTTTCAATAAAATGTACCTGTTTTTAATTTATTTGGGTTATTTATTCTCCCTACTTAATGAAAATCTCTGGTTAGTTCATTCTGATAAAATCTACGAGAGGACTTGGTTTATTCCGGATCTTAATTATTCACGAAATGAAATAATCAATGGAAGATTATTAATATAGATTGTCAATAATTGACAAAAGTATGTACCTTATGTAAGTTACCATGATCTTAAAATAAAATGAAAACTCTAATAAAAAAATCAATGCCAATACTCTCCTTCGTAATGATGGGTTCTAGATTTGTTTTAATGTCAGGACATACATGTCTATGTATATAGTTATTTTTTTTTTAAATTTTGCACATGTACCTACATTAGGTACATGTGCTTGAATCGTGATGGATACCTTTGAAATTAAGCGCCTATTTAAAAACTAACAAATCGACTTTTTAAAAACTAACAAACTATGATATTCGTACAGATGGGATCATATCAAGAAAATACAACTGCTTCAGTTAGCTGATTGCAGTGACTTCATCTGGCAACATCTAGCCAACTCTGGGAAGTTATCTGTCATCAGTTTAGCTTCCTATATTGTATTGTAGGGAGGGGATGATGGAAGGCTTAACTTTATGATGTTTAAAAAATAAAACAATCTTATGTAAAACTTATTTAAGTCAGTCTTGAAAGAGATCTTATGTAGGTAGTTAACAAACTTAGCCATTAAAATAATAATATTTTTTTTTATTAGAAATTAAATATTAAAAACAAAAATTACATCTTGCCCTTACTCTGAGAGCATAATTGAAAGTTCGTTCAGGCAAGATGGAATGTAAAGAATTCGTCACATTTTGGAGTTTACCCAAATAAAACCGATAAAGAAGATGGGTAGATCTTTATGTGTACAATTCATGTGTAGGTACCGATACAGACTCGACATTATACCCAGTCTCTTCGAGCGTTTCTAGATAAGGTTCTCCACATAATACACGGAAAATATAATCTTGTGATGACCTCTGTACTGTCTATACATTTTCTTGCCCCTTTTCCCTTTTATTTCCCCTTTATTCTCGCAGATTCTATTTTGTTTCTTTTAATTTCTTCGTCTTTAATCCTATAAGATACTAAAGCTGGTTCAACTTTCGTCCTAATTATCATTTCAATATCATTTTTGAATGGAGAGCTGGTAAAGATTTCTGACATCTCACTTGCCGCTTCAATATAGGTATTAGAAGTAACTTTAGAGAAGTAGAATTATAATATAATTAGAA
This sequence comes from Napeogenes sylphis, assembly GCA_959347405.1. Taxonomy (NCBI): domain Eukaryota; kingdom Metazoa; phylum Arthropoda; class Insecta; order Lepidoptera; family Nymphalidae; genus Napeogenes; species Napeogenes sylphis. The sequence continues at coordinate 17,373,986 of OY365788.1, read as the reverse complement.
GCGATTCACTGCGTGCGATTAGAAGCTGAACAACGACCTAAATCACTGGGTTCCAGTGTATGTTAGTTGCGGATCTAAACATCTTGTAATGATACCAGCAAGCCCAACTTTTTCACATGTACATTGATGAGGAACATTATTTAGTGTAGCAACCTAACAAGCTACTTGTTATAAACTTTCTTATACCATAAAAAAGCATATGAAGTTTATTTGCGAGAGTAAAATTTTTCTGGTTCAGTTCTTTTAAAAAGACAGGTTTGTACCACCCTTGGTTTTTGGAATAGTTTTTTTTTAATAAGACGATGCAAAAGTTCGGATTGGCATTCCATTTTTTTTGATGTCGATACTCTTACATATGTAGTTTTAGCTTCGTTCATCGTCTGTATTTTTTTCTTCAATCCAAGAACCTCTATTGCTCTTCTTATACCAACGGTACCAAGTATATCTTGGTCACCATCTAATAACCTAATGACATCTAATATATTTTTTTAATATAGGTATTCACTTGGACGTAACAACTATTATACTAAAATATTATTCGGTATTCATAAGCAAGACCAACCTACATTAGATACTTACACTTGAGAATATTTAAACAAATATCACAAATTAAGAGGTATTTGCTTGTTATAACCACGCTAAGCATTTAGCATATAGTACTTACCTATACATTAATAAATAGTATAATGTAACTTATACTTTATAAAAAACTAGGAAAGATGTTGTCTATTATAATTCTGAAATTTAAATTAAATGAAATGAAATTAAATTAAATTAAATTAAATCAAATTAAATTAAATCAAATCAAATCAAATCAAATCAAATCAAATCAAATCAAATCAAATCAAATCAAATCAAATCAAATCAAATCAAATCAAATCAAATCAAATCAAATCAAATCAAATCAAATCAAATCAAATCAAATCAAATCAAATCAAATCAAATCAAATCAAATCAAATCAAATCAAATCAAATCAAATCAAATCAAATCAAATCAAATCAAATCAAATCAAATCAAATCAAATCAAATCAAATCAAATCAAATCAAATCAAATCAAATCAAATCAAATCAAATCAAATCAAATCAAATCAAATCAAATCAAATCAAATCAAATCAAATCAAATCAAATCAAATCAAATCAAATCAAATCAAATCAAATCAAATCAAATCAAATCAAATCAAATCAAATCAAATCAAATCAAATCAAATCAAATCAAATCAAATCAAATCAAATCAAATTAAATTAAATTAAATTAAATTAATTGATCAGTATAGTCAGTCTGTGAGTAAGCTACCACCAGCTCGAAATGCTGTTCTGCTGAGAAGAGCTGGCCAGAAACTCAACAGTTGCTCTATTTAAATGAAATTTAATCATATGACCCAAGTTCCACACATTTCGATCAACCAAAAACTCTTGAATGTTATAGTAAGATTTATTTAATAATATATTTTATTTATACTTTTCATTTTAGATTTAAAACCAAGAAAAGGAAGATCTAAGATATCTCGTGGAACTTTTTTATATATGCGTATACAAGCCCATAAAGGATTTCTTAACTTTTTGAAGTCGAAATTTAGGCGTTACGAGCCTATTTTTATTTCTTGTATTGATCGTATGTCTGTCGCTGTTTTTATTATAGTCATTTAAATTTTGACGTATATATAGTAAGTTATTAAAAATGTATGGAGAAGTGACCGTAAGAATACCGATTTCTTTAAAAACATCTCTTAGGGAATCTCTAGCTTTTAAGTTACAAATAGTGCGTGTATCTCGTTTTTGTAAAATAAATATAGAATTAATTTCGATAGCACTGCCCCATAGTAAGATACCGTAAGACAAAATACTGTGAAAATAACTAAAATAAACGAGTCGAGCCGTATTGGCGTCTGTTAATTGTCTTACTTTTTTATTGCAAAGACGGCTGAGCTAAGTTTGCTTGCGAGTGTCGAGAGATGGGGGTTCCACTGGAGTTTTTTATCTAAAATTATACCTAAGAAAGTTGTCTAGTCAATCAGTTCTCGCACTTCATTGTTAAGGAATAAACTACAATCTTGACTTTTTACATTCGGAAGTGTAAATTCCATGCATTTAGTTTTCTTAGTATTTAATAACAAATTATTAATTTCAAACCAATGAAGAAGACGTGACAGAACACAGTAAACTTTGTCAAATTTAGCTTTATTACGATCAACTTTAAAAATAAGTGAGGTATCATCAGCAAAAAGTACAATGTCACATAGTCCTTTTACGTAAAAGGGCAAATCATGAATATAGAGTAAAAATAAGAAAGAGCCTAGAATAGATTCTTGTGGGACACCTATTTTTAGGTAAGATCCAACCAATTTACAATTATTTACATCCACCGTCTGAACTCTTTGATTCAAGTAAGAGGCAATAAGATCAAGCGCAGTACTACGCACACCATAGAGATTAAGTTTGCAACGTAATGTTTGATGGTCCACGCAATCAAAGGCTTTAGATAAATCACAAAACACTTCGATTGCTTTCTTTGACTTTTCCCATGCGTCGTAAATGTGCTTAGGAAACACGGCACCCGCATCAGTTGTTGATTTGCCTTTGATGAAACCATATTGTTCACTATGCATGATTTCATTGCTATAAACAAATTCTGATATTTGGTTAAGAATATTTTTTTCAAAGATTTTACTTAAAGTAGGTAAAATAGAGATAGGTCTATAATTTCTGGGTTCTAGTCTATCGCCACTTTTGAACAAGGGAACTACTTTACTATTTTTCATTAAATCTGGGAATGTACCGGTTTTAATACATTTGTTAAAAATTAAGGGTAATTGTGGAGCAATATCATTTATAATATTTATTAGTAATTTTACTGACATACCCCAAAGATCACCGGTTTATTTCATATTTAGATTTCTAAAAGTTTTAACAATGTCATATGATGTAAGAGGTTTAAAAACAAGACATTTATTACTGACTCTTAACATACTTAACAAGACATTTATTACGTTATTTGTCAATTCGACGATTGCATCACATGGTAGAGAATTTAAATAACGCGTGACTACGCGTGACGCGTTAAAGGAATTTCGTTAAAAAAAAGTCTCAAAAATAGCCGCCACAGTTGAATCTGAATTTATATCAATATAATTTCTGAATTTATATTCTAATTCTGAATTTATATCAATATAATTTTTAACTTAATAGGTCCATCAGCATCCCTATTTTTCCCAGAAACACTAGATAAAACATCCCAAGTTGACATTTACAAGTAAACTTTTGGGGCTTTTCACTTTCGTGATTAATTAATATAGAAAATTTTAGACCACAGCGGTCTGAACTTAAATTCTGTCATTACTGTTTCTTCATAAATGTTACAACGACACATTATCAATACAAGTCGCGGAAACACTAGTAATACGAGTAGGTTCAAAAAATATGTTCAGTTAAAAGATTTAAACAAATTTAATAGACGAAGTTTCTTGTAATATATCTACATTGAAATAACCGCAAACAATCACGGACTTGTTTTTATGACAAAGCTTAGTTAAAATATCCTCCATTTTGTTTTTAAATTCATCAAAGTCACTAGAGGGGGGTCGGTACACGCATAAAATAATATGTTCATTGAGCTCAATGCAGGATAGTTCAATAATTCGCTCGACAGAGAGCGCCACTATGTCTGATCGAGACTTTAACACTACATCGTTACGAGCCAAGATAAGTGAGCCACCGCGAATAGCTTTCTCTCTACAGAACGAACTGGACAATTTATAATTTTGCACATTTATAATATTGTTATTCTTTGATAACTAGTGCTCTGTAATGCACAATAAACTTATGTCATATTTTTGAACAAAGAGTTCCACTTTCAATTCCTTGCCACCTAAGCCTTGTATATTTTGATGGACAATATTTAACAACTTAGGCTTTGTCTTATCCATTAGTTTAAAGTGGAACGCTTATGTTCTGTCAGTAGTACATTATTTAAAGTGCATTTATTTTTCGTTATATCCCTTGTAACAAAGTTTTTTAAATTAAATGCTATTAAAGTAGCAATTTGTTTTTTTATAATATAAAGGTACATTGTACCTTTTGTCATCCTAAATCTATTATAAATTAATTTATTTACATCAAAGTAAAAGAATGCATCACTATGAAGGTATGTCAGATTATATAATGTGAAATTTAAATTATATATATATTTGTTTTGTGTCTGAATAAGAAGATGAATTTGGAAATGCACAAATTACAATTTTACAATTATTCTTATTATGTAATTTCAATAATTTTTCTATATTATTAATTATTTCAATTTTCTTAATTGACAGACCATCTCCATGTAATAGTATAATAGTACTGTTTTCAGTCAACTTTGAGTCAAAATTAATTATTGTATTTAAATTGTGCTGGTAACTAGCTCCAGGTGAGCATATATTGTATACATTATTTAATTCCCATTATTAAAAGAGACCCAAAGCCCTGACCTAATTGATCAGAAAAAACAAAGTAATTATGTTTACACACAATAGAAGACTTATTATTAATTTGATTTTTATTCATTATATTTATGTTTTTATTACTACTTTTTGTATGTATTAGCATTTGAGCTATCAAAAAAGATACTTAATAGTCTTGCAGGTCTACGCGTACGAAGTCGCTGGCACAGCTAGTTCATAATATGTCAGACTTAATGGCAGCAATACAAGTATAGTACCCGGCAATAAATATTGCACATCGTCCTTTTGAAAGAGACAATCGGCTGATTTCGACTCCGTAGAGCATTATCTACCACACTACCTATTTCTCAAATTAATAATTAAAGAATAGAAGGAGCTTCATATGTTTAAGGCGTACACTGCCGTAGACAACAATTTTTTTTCTAGTGATGTAACATTGTGTAAACTTATCCGCGATATCGATAGTGATCCTTATCTCTATGGTAGTACCTACTGTTTTTAAAATTCTGTTTAAGTGCTTTCCATCACTTGCCAGAACGAGATACATCAAAAAGTACTATCACCTAGAGGATTTTGCCGTGTGCGATAACGTTCAGCTATATTCCGTTCTAGAAAATATCTAAGGTAGCATTTAAAAATAATCAATACGACAAATAAACTAGAAAAACAAAATCAAAAACATTTATTGAAAGTAAATTAAAAAAAAATGGTCAGGTTAACACATATTTTTTATTTTTTATTCGCCACTTTGAGAACGTCTTATAAAAGAAACGACAAATAAATTAGAATAAAACTACAGCCTTATTTTTCTAAACTATTAAACATTAGTTATTAAAATATTGCGGACTAAAATGGTTCTATACCCTGTGCAATCGTGTCGATCCATATCTGTCGTCAGTTAACGTCCACGGGAAATGTAATAATCCCTAGATATAGCACATAGATGTTGCAGAATTCATTAGAATAATACTGGATTAAATTATCGATAACTGTGCTTTTTACAACACTGTGGCAAAAAAATATAGAATACCTACTTTAAAATACTCAAATATCATAATAAATATTGCATAAAGCAGTCCTATAATTTGGTCATAGGATGATTTTCTCTTTATAATTTGTAAACCATTTAAAAAACAAAAATAGTTTATTGTAATGAAGAACAACGTAAAAAAAATACCATGTTGGATCAGTTACCGATGGAAGGTTACGTTTTGAACTTAATTTTATTTCCGGAAAGAATGGGATTTACAGCCCCTTATAATGTAATACATTGTGTTGGCTTTTATAAATGTAGTAGTTTGGTTTTGACTAAAAATAAAGATATAATTTGTTGATTTGACTAAAACAATTGAATGTCTGTATAGAAGTTTAATTGATAAAATAAATGTAATATTGGATACTGATTTGACTAAGAGTAAGAAGTATATAAATCGCAGCTCGGTTAAGAGAAGGCATTGTGTGAAATGGGAAGTACAAGTTGTGGGGTGGTATTATTGTGATAAAAGTGTAACAGTTAGGTATAATAAACCGCTGAGTGTGAGATCGAGAAACTAAGTTGTGTAACAGTGATAATTAAGTGTTTAAATGGTAAACAGTTTAGTGTATTTGTGAACAGTGTCATAAAGTGCTTTAAAGAATAGAATGACTGTCGTTGGTTCTTTGCGGTAAGAGAGTTCTAATAATTGCTCTTGCTATTCGGTCATATTTTCTTTCAACAAAACGGAGAAAATATGTTAATAACTATATGAATTCGTAAATGAAACTAAACAATAATAAACCACTGACAGCCGACATCAACATCGGCGCTGAAGAGTGGAAAAAGGTTTGCAATAATGCAATCAAATGTGAAAATGAATATAGAAGCATTCAACACATTTTAGACAATTACACTGATGGACTAGTGATAAATACAGCTGATAGTGACAGTGATATTGACCTCTTTGAGAGCACAGATGGTGTAATGGAAGTAGCTGAGGATTAGAATTATTATTATTACAATGTCTCATTTCAAGAATATCTATAATGGTCTTTATTATTTACAGTTATAATTTTCCTAAAAATTAAATTACGTGAACATAATGTAAGCATGTTAAGCTATTGCATGGCTTCTATCGCGGGCCTTGAGCGTGGAGACCTAATCCAGAAATTCCGTAACAAAAATAACCTAACACACCAGTATTGTGTACCTATCACTTAACAATAGCGTAAGCGCCAAGTTGATAATATGTGTTATGAACTTTATTGTCCACAGCTTAAGGTTTAGTTTAAAATAAATGTTTTACTTGTACAAATGTATTTTTTTCAACGAGGATTTTCATTGCAATGACTTTCTGTTATGGTGTTACAAAAGAAACAGAAGTACAAGAAAAGAAAGTACAAGAATTTAACAATCGTAATTGAACTTTATTCCTGAGATTTAAGGTTAAAAACGTTTTAGCTATTAATATTATTAACCTTTTTATGATATTACATAGCACTGATAATTTCTCATTTAAATAGGACTAAAATAGGAATTTTAATTGAGAAATTATACCATTCTTATTTAAAATTTTATCCTATATAGCCTAGGAAAACCCTGTAAATGAGTAATTTATTCACTAAAAGAAAAAAATGTTTTTTTATAGATCACCACGCACACGCAAGTTACACAACTTGAATTAAGATCAAAGAAAAAAACTTGGATTATTATCAGAGAAAAAAAAACAACTACATAAATAAATAAATAAATAACTATAATTGCATAAGTTGATAAAAAATGCTATGCAATAGCTTTACCGCGGCAGTCTCCGAGTGCCACACGTCTTTTTTTATTATTTTATTTTACCCCAGCTTAAAGCCACCACTTATAGAAAAATTTGTGGCTTTTATACAAAGAATAAAAATAATTATCAATAGAAGCAAATTATGCTTGTTTTAACAGCTCCTTATAGTTACCATACTGTTTCAATTTCGTGCGACAGAGAAAATGCTCTACGAAGTCGAAATTAGCCGATTGTCTCTTTCCAAAGGTCGATGTGCAATATTTATTGCCGGGCACTATAATGGATTTATAAAAGTAATTATCAATATTACAGGGTATGAGCCTGTATATCTAGATGAAATATAGATATTAAAATATATAATATGATAACGATACTTAATACGCAGTACATTTAATAAAAGGGGTTAAAATAATGACAACGCGGTTTTCATATTGCTACCAGATTGTTATCTGGCATAAATTCAGAATGATATTCATAACAAATTGGAATAACGCCAGTTTACACGCTTTTATTTTATTACTGGGACGCTGAAAAAATATTTATCTACCTACAAACGTACATAATAATAGGTATAATAGGTTATGTTAATGGGTCCATGCCCTAATTAAGGCGAATCTATTTTTAATTGTGGGGTTATTATATAAATTATCAAGTGTTAAATAAAAAGTGTTGCTGTCTGTGCAGGGCCTTGTTATATATATCTACATAATGTATAATACGCAAAAGTTGGAAAAACTAATAAATAATGTTTTCTCATTTTTATAAGGATAATCATTGGTTGATGTCAAAATATTAGGTATAAATATTCTCGAAAGTGTATCTAAGATTAAAAAAGAGGATCTTTCGCCAAATATTATTTAATTAGTCTTATATTTATAAATACACATTTAAATCCAAGACAAAAAAGAGTATCAAAATATCGAATAAGTCAAAATATTCCGAGAGTCTGCGTTTATGACTCGGTATTCCCCTAAAGTAGGTAGGTACCTATGTAACAATAAAAGCTCATTATGTAAAATGCAGAATTAATTTTAATGAGAATGGGTGTACATACTAATTTATATAATATCAAACTTGTTGTAAAATCCAAGTAATCTTCGTAATTGCAGAAAATCGTAATAGGTATATAGTAAAAAGGTGACTTTAATCCCCTAACTCTAATGTACGAAATACGTTCGTTGGAATAAGATTTAATCTTAAATACAAAAACATTTTCCAAGGAGTCGTTTATTCTAATTCCGCATTACCAAGAATTGTGTGTAAAATTTCAGCAACAAATAACAATCGGAAAAATGTCTGCGTCGAATGTTTCTTTCCCCACTCATTCAGCTTCGTAAATATAAACAACCATTATTCTTATTTATGGAAGGCGAGAAAAGAATGAAAGACGAGTTAAAAGAATAATGGAAAGTAAATGAAAACAGTGAAATCACTGTATAAAACGTTTTTTGTTTGATTGTCGACATGCCGGCAAAGTTATAATGACTTCTTACAATTTCCTGTTTTGCGAAAGACAACATTGAATGTTTTGATGAAACGAGATTTATTTGAGAATTTCGTCGGAGATTTAGAAATTGTAAGTTCTTATCTACATTAAGCGGGCTTAGAAAGGAAAACCTTCGAATGTACATAGGTACATTTTATTATATATCTACAGTTAAGGATATTGATCGAATCAATTTCCTTAAGAGTAATATGAAATAATTCATATGATTTAAAAAATTACCACAAGATTCAACAAATAAATGCTACAAAGGGTATTTTTTAAGTTTTTATCAGAGAAAGGTAAAATAACTTTTAGGTTTAATAAATCCATTAGGCACTTATCATAAACAACGACAAAATCGATTATAATTTGCTTATGTATTCATAAATATATAGAAATTTTAAACTTGAATTAGTTCTCGTATGATCCCATTTCACTCTATTAAATTTATTTCAACGAAAGTTCATTCAGAGATTCATTAAACCTTAATTAAAGAGATTTATTTCAGAAACGTTTGTGTCATTAAATGACGTAACCTTTACAGAACGTTATATTTTATAGGATAATTATCTTCATAGGGTTTTCATAATCGACTGAGACCTCTCTATGGGATATTACAAAGTAAATATTATTTTATAACGGGTCTGAAGGAGTGCGTTTAATTGGAGGGAGAGATTCAAGTAAGTAATATTAATTTTACGTGTGTTTTATAATGCTTTATATCACGGGATGTTGTAAAGTAATATTTTAGTATAGTTGTGTTTTGTACAATCACTAAAAGAGCAGAAAACCCTAACTTCTCTCTCCATTTTCTAAGAATGACAACGCGTTTCTTCTTTATTTGCAAATGGTTCTGTGCAACCACTTACCCCCATATCTGCTTAATTATCACGTTATAAAAAAACCTTATAACCAAATTACCTTACTAATATACCAGATATTCTATATTACGAAACTAACAGACGGATTTGTGATTTTTGGTTTCATTATAGGATCCGGGGTACCACATGGAATAATTATCTAGGTAGCTGCCATATCTTAACTATATAACATAAGTATTTAAATATAATATATATTAAGTAACATGAAAGTCATAGAATTGTTACCATATATTCGATACATCTTAGGTTAATAACATGACGTCGTTGCAAAATTTATTTTTAATATCTTGATAGGAAATAAACACATAACGTAAATTCTATGAAAAAAGACCAATCATTAAATAGAAATGAATTTGTTGGTATGATTTATGAATGTTCCCTCTTAATATATTATGTATAATTTAATAAAATAATGGTGTAAGTCACATAATTTTTTGGGCATTAATGAACCTATTTAACGAACGAACGAAAAAAACGAACATAAAACTTTAAAATTCATTGATAATGAATAGTTCAAAGAATTTTCATTCAATCACTTATTTGAGTTATAATTTATAATTGAAAGGGGCATCTCTACAAACGGAATAATGATGGATCAATTAAAACTTCAACAAGGAGAATCGCGCCAAAGGTGTTGCACCTCCTCGACTAATAATTATTAAAATAATATAATATTTATATGTATTATTATTATAAGTACACGTTATTAAAATTTCTATATAGAATAATTTCGTGACTACACGATTTTATAGATTTATATAGGTACTTAGTCTGGCCATAAATACTGCTACGATTAATAATACAAAAAATTTACATTTGAGTTTGGAATCTATAATTTTTATACGAACGTTCATTATGTTTTATCATGTTGGTTCCAATACATTGTACAATATTTTGCGATATTAAAATGGAGTGGGATAATAAAGAGAACAGAATCGCTGTGATTGCATTACACAAAGTAGGTATGGAGCCAAATGCAATTTTTAAAACTCTCATACACTTGGTATTAGTCAAATATTTGTGTACCGGGCTATTAATAGGTATAATAAGACTTCCTCTGTTTGTGACAGAGAAAGATCTAGCCGTCCACGTAGTGTTCGTACGAAAAAGTTTGTCAAACCAGTAAGGAAAAGAATTCGAAGAAATTTGTCTCGGGAAATGAAGATAGCAGCTAGAACCATGTCGCGTATTTTAAGAGATGATTTAGGATTTGCAGTCTATAAGAGACGCACTGGTAATTTCTTAACTGACAAATTAAAGATCGGTGGTAAAATCGAAATAACTACTGAAGCGGTACGCAAATAGAGATCACAGAAAAAAATTGTTTACGGATGAGATTTTTTTACAATTGAACAACATCTTATTAAACGAAATTACCGTATTTATGCTAAAAGCTCTAAAGATGATTCCCAATTCGTCGACGGAGTGCAACGTGGCCAATATCCGACTTACGTGATGGTGTGGTGGGGTGTTAGCTATGAAGGAGTGACTGAGCAATATTTAAGAAAAAGGAATCAAAACATCGACACAAGTATATCAAGATTCCATTCTTGAGTAGTTAATTAAGCCATGTAATAACAATATGTTCAATAATCAAGTATGGTCCTTCCAGCAAGATTCGCCGCCGGGTCATAAAGCTCGGTCCACGCAGTCTTGGTTGAAAGCGAACGTCTCGGACTTCATCAAAGCTGAAGACTGGCAATCGTCTAGTCTCGATCTTAATCCGCTGGATTATGATTTATGGTCAGTTTTAGAGAGTACAGCTTGCTCTAAACGCCATGATAATTTTGGAGTGCCTAAAACAATCCATACGATGGGCAGTGAAGATTTTCCCCATGGAAAGAGCTTCTATTGATAACTGGCCTCGACGTTTAAAGGACTGTATTGCAGTCAATGGACACCACTTCGAATAAGATTTTTATATTTTTAATTGTTTTATATTTGTGTATTAAACTAACACACTGTAAAAGTAATAAATGTTATTAGCATGTATGTATGTTTATTGTTTTTCAGTTTTCATGTTTTGGTTTATATTTTTTAAATTTAAGCCAACCTTATGAAGAAAACAAGAAGCGCGTGTGTTCGATACCAATGCAGGTACAAGCCGGGTTGATTCATTAATATTGACGAGTTGTAATACTGAGGAAACTTCTGAGGTAAATTATGATAAAGATATTATAAACAAGTTTAAATGTTTGTTGAATTGGTTTATTTAATAAGTACATTTATAAATCGAAAAAAAATACACCAATTTAGGTAAAACAATGTTAAAATAACCAAGAAATAAAAAAATATTAGGTGATTTGATTGAGTCAGAATTAGTCTACAGTGGCCGATAAATATATATAAATTAAACAAATTGTTTTTATTTGTATTTTTTTACTTTTCCACAAATGTGTATTTTTAGAGAAGCTTCTTTAAATAAACAACGGATCTTCTCCAACAGTATTATTTTTACGAAACACAAACTATAATGAAAGTTGTTTTGGTAGAAAACTCGTTATAAACCTATCTTAAGTTAAAGAGTAGTTGAACGAGAAAAGTCAACTTAGTTTTTATGAAGTCAGTACAGTTATAGCTAGTTGTAAACGGAACTAACTGTTGTCATCTTTTATTGAAATAATATGGCTTTTAAAATTGATCATATGTAAAGTATATTTCTCAAATGTGACTCCACAAACATTTTGTTACTCCTTTAGTACAGACTAACTAAGTTAGTGCCCTTTCCGATGCTAAAAATATTTTTCTGACTATTCCTGACATTTCCTGATCTTTAATGACAATAAGTATATATATTTACGAAAATACTGCTTGATATTGATAATATGAACTATTTAATACACTAATGTCAAATATACTATGCTCCAATTACACTCTCAATGCCAAAATCCAAATTTTTAATAGGTTCATCGGTTTTATGTTTATAACTTCATTTATATTTAAACATAAAGAGACACAGATATATGGACAGACTGATTAAAATTAAAAGATCATTTTAAGTTCTAATTCACAATTATAATCAACTATTTGATAAAACAAAGTAAAAGAATTATATACTTTTAGAACTTCAATTTTACATGGCCATACCTGGTTATCACTAACCGAGGATAATTTTAAATAAATTGATTTAAGAAGTTAGCTGACTCTATAAAATTATAAAAAAAGTTGTAGAAATAAAAGCAGGTAAAGTTAGATCTCAATTTCCTCGTTTAATATGGAAAAGTTATCGGCGACTCGTCCAACTTTTTCCTCAATACGAATTTTCACTCCTACTTGTCCTTCGATTTTCCTAATTTATGATATAAGTTTTTATAAATGCTACACCAAAACAGTTTATGAAATTTAACAAATCAAATTAGCGTATCTTAATATCTTAGTCTTTCCAACTAAACTACCTAACCTCACCGACATTTAAAATGCATTACAAATCCCAATCGTCTGATGAATCCGATGATGAATATTGACGGTTTGAAGAAAGATCACAATACACTTCCGTTAATATGTTAGCAATTATAGAAATAAATATAAAATACCATACGTTCGTAGGTATTAAATTGGCTAGACTCTCTATTAGACTAACTTATAAGCCAAACCGCAAACTTTTGTTACCAAGAAGAATGTAAGACTTTGAGGGTCGTATTAAAGGTAAAAAGCTCTTTGCTTGGATTTTACACGCCTTAACCAAAGAACACAGACGTCCATAGAAGCTAATAAGTTGACTTTTAGTGTACACAGAAAAATTTAGTACCTACCTTGACCAACAGAAGGCGATAGTAGTACGATTTAGTATTAAATGTGGTTATCGATAGATATTTTTTAGTATTAATACAAAAATTGTTGAATGTTTTAAATTTTAAAAAGATGTTTCTTTAGGGTTTCGTGCGTAGAGGGTAGAAACGGAAGCCCTATTACTAAGATTTTGCTGTCTGTCACAGTGATTCTATACTTCCTAGTGATATCTAATAATTATCGAATCTCCACTATCAATATTTTAATAATTTAAATACATTGATTGCTTTTTTAAAATCAATAATTGTTTTTCTATAAAAAAATAACAGTCAGTAATTATGTTTAATAAGTGAGTCTGATATCGTCGGAGACGTTTTACTAATTTATTTATATGACAAATAATTAAAACCTTCTCTCACGAGTTCCTGATTTATTTTATATAATATGTCTCGGAGGAACTTTTATGTAAAGTTTATTACTTTTATTAAGGCCAGCGAGCTTATTAATTTAAATCAAAAATAAATTATTGTGAACAAAATAAAAAACATAATTATGTGATGTTGCATTATTTGTAAACTTATAGGTAACTAATAAGAATAATATTTTATATCAAGGCATATTTATATCATATATTCACTAACGATCAGTGTAATGTTTATAAAACGTTTTAATTTGTATGAACTGAGGGCTAAAATATGTAAATAAAATATTAGTTATTTTTACTTAAAGTAGCTTTGAACACTTTTATTCGTAATAATGGTTATAGGTCACTAATATGAAAAGCGCAGAGAAGTAATGAATACTACGGCAAATACAAAATACCACATCCATAAATTGGAGATTAGTTGCTCTGGTAATTTCCAATGAGGGCCATTAAATAGAAGGACATGTCGATTCGTATTACACACAACGATGAATGGATAACCGATGGTTGTACTGGTACGAGGAATTTAGCACACTGAATGTTAGAAGTAGGTCATGGCCATATATATGAGGTTATATTGTTAGTATAATTCAATACATCGAGTCTTATTTCTAAAAATATATATTATTTATTTCTACTATTTCATGATATAAGAGTCCCTTAAACTGTGATTATATAAAAAGAGATAATAATTGAAAGGTAATCAGGTTTTCGTTTCTGACTCGAATAATATAAATAATAAGCGAATAAATCATAAATTCCAATTCTATTCTGTTCCTGCTAAGAACTGTTTGTAAACAAAAAAAAGAATTCGTAAATAATCGGGAAAGGTCCTTGTCCGAAGGGTCCGAGTCCTTGAGATGGAGATGTGATTTTTTATTAAAAAAAAATATATAAGCGTTTTAACGTATGAAAACAAAACTGAATCAGTATATTAAACCAATCAAAGATTAATAAAAACTGCATCGAGTATATATAAACTGTAACATTTTGTAGAACTTTTACAACATGTAAACGTAGGTTCTTGTATTAGTACAAGAGTAGAAGACGGTAGAGTCGTAAAATCTTCAAGTGTTTGAACAGCTAGTGTTTCACTTACGTTATATTTTCAAGACGTTACACTTCATTTTCTTGAACATGTGCTCGTAAAATTATATCCCAAGATATATATATATATATATATATATATATATTAATAAACGATTGTGTAGCTTAGAATTCTTAAAGTTTACATGGTCATATTTTGATTATGTTAAATAAAAACCTGTAAGTGTGATAAATGGTTAGAATGGTTATAAGTACTTTGTTTAAAAAGTATTTAAATGGACGTTTAAGTAAAAACAAGAGAGGTATAAAAATAATTACAGTACCTAATATTGTATCCTTATTAAAAACTTTGAATATACTTTTGATAGTGAGCGATGTCTGCCGATGTAGTAATTTTGATTGTATCACTTAAAAGAAGTCATATAGAAGCCCACATAAACAGAAAAGAAAAGGGGAATTGTTTTTCTATGAAAAATGAAATAAATTGATTATATTCCTAATGTGAATATTAAATATCTTACTTTTATCCCCTACGATACGGTCTTAAATAGTTAAATTCAAATTTATTTGAAATAAAACGTATAAAATGCACTATATATTTATTAACTACATAATTACTATATTTATAATGCTGATCATTTACCAAGAATCTTTAATCCAAATGTATTTTTTATATTATAATATTATAATGGCAAAGCAGTTCTTTTGGTTATCGTATTTTTAAGTTTGAAACATCCTTTTTGATTTGATATATCAAGTGAATGCATACTAAATTAGTAATCTCACAAATCTCAAATTCAAAATAACCATGTATGCCAAACTACGTAATAAATATCCGTGAAAAAATTTACATAACTTTGACGGCTACGAAAAAGTTATGTATATTTACAACAAAATATGTACAAAATAATATAAAACTCCTGAAAAACTTAAGCATTTAATTTATGGTTTAAAATTATTTTTCACCTCACATTTGAAGTATTTATTAATGACTAATTTACAAGATTTTATAAGATTGACCGTATTCACTTTCTACCATAATATATTCAAGTGGCTATTGACTACTGGCTAGTATCTATGTCAAGTTTAAGGTTTCCGTGGTTTAAACGTATTGAACAGAAGTGAATATAATGGACTCTACTCTTATTGAGTGAACACTCAATAAGAGTAGAGTCCATTATACATCAAATCGATATAAATTCAGTTGTTCATGTCCAATATATATAAATTTAAATAAGCTTAACAAGGCTATACATGTTTATAGATATTTTCAAATATTAATTTCGGTAGTGGCCCGTATCAGTTTATTTTTCATTTTATATTTATATAAATTTAAATAAGCTTAACATGGTTACACATATTTATAGATATTTTCAAACAATACAATTGATTACTTTTTATAGATCAACGGAAACGATAATACTAATTAATTATTAAAACTTCTCTAATAATTTTAGTATAATAAGTAATAATTTAAGAATTAAATTTAAAAATAAGGATTTTAAATAAGTAATTTTAGAGTCGGTTTCCTCAATGTTTTTTTTGTAATAAGATTAATTGAGTTGAGTTATATTTAAGATTAGTTGATTAGTATTAGGATAGCCCGCAGATATAGGTACTATCACTAGTCAAAGATCACCTACTAATGTTAACCTACATACCGGTGTTGAGTATTGGTAAAGCATAAGGAGATCTCGGTCTTAATAGGACTGATTAATTTATTATTAGCTGATTATGGCACAAACATTGTTTAAAAATAATATACATTTCATAACAGCTTCATTACATAATAGAATGTTCTCGTTGAATTGGTTCAGGTGGAAAATTTACAAATGGATTATAGAAACATGTAAGAGTATATATTTAATACTATACATTTTTAACACAAACATTATTTAATCTGATGACAGAATTATAAATATTTTTTCTTTTTTACGTCTTAAAAGGAAGAAAAATAAAATTTTATTTTCCAATTATTGTATACTTTAGACACCTAAGTTTTGACAAAGTACTTTTAATTCATTAGAATTTTTGAACAACAAAACTTGAACAAATTACAAATTAAATTTATGTTTCAAGTTATAAGCAGAGTTAAAAACTTCTATTGCTTCAAGTCTCTTAGAGAAAACTTTCGGCGAAAAATACTACATTTATTGTATTTTACTGAAGCTATCAGATCATTGTAAATAAAAATGATGACACTATGTGATGTAATTTTTTTTTTCATATATCTGTAATAAGTAACATAATTTAAAATTCTAATGCATCTAGGAATTTTTAAACTTATAGCTGCAGGTAATTTTCCAGGTTCTACTTTACCGACAGAATTGTATTTTTTTTTACTTTTCTTGCACTTTTCACGTTTAGTCTGTATTTGGCAGATTAATCATTTAAATTTGAGATAACATGCTCAAAAAGGAAGCTGTTAGTACAGGTATCTTAAAAACTATATTAGTAAGTCATTTGCATAGTAATAATTATTTTATTTTATTTTTTTTATTATTATTTATTCATGAATTATTTTCATATGTATAAGGTTCACTGGTTCAAACCCCTTTAAAAAGGTTGTTGCGATATCTGTTGCTGCGCTTTATCAGTTGACGTTATTATCATAATAATAACAGATTTAGGTACATCATGTACAATATCATACATATAATATAATATATGATCTACACGCTAACACGCCGGATAGGCCCGGAACTGTATAATAGCAATCCGGTTTTATATACATAACATGCTTTTGGATGGGTATGGTATGGAACTTGTTTCTATTTCGTATAACCTATATATATATATATATTAGTTATAACATTTAAACAATTTAATCTAAGATCTCTAATCGCTTTCTTCCTTTTTTTCCACACACTCGACAAACAATTAGAGATTTTTATTAAGCATAAAAAAACTGTTTAATGAAAGGTGTCCAGATCGCAGCATATGTGCAATTAATATTAAGGATCTACTCAAATTGCTTAAATTATTAAACCAGGGACCGCGAGGAGGCTGACTCTGTAAAGTTTTATACCAATTTTTTTTTTCATACTTAATTCTCTTCTCGGTGTATTCTTTTTTATTCCTCCGAATTTTGCCATAACACAATTACAAACGATTACTTGTAAAATACTATTTATCTCTGGTGTTACTTTCAAATTAGCTCTCACATTGACATTACATTATTACTGTGAGTAAACTGAACTTTATCTTAAGTTTAATCTGTTAAAAATAGTTTTAATTTGATGTAAGAAAATTTAGTGTAGTCAAATCTAGTCTTAATACATTTCATATCAGATGATAAACGTATCTTATTGTTAAGAATTTAATATACATGATTCACAAAATAATCTTATGGTATATAATAAAGAATAAGCCTTTACAGTAGGCTTATGTTTGTGATCTTCAATTTCCCATATTAAAAAAAAAAATAAGTATGTTTTTTAAGTGTAACATATGTGTAAATAACATATCTAAAGTCTTGTTATTAATTAGATAGATGGAAGTTTGTATGTTCTTAAATGACAAGACTACAAGTTTCGAAATGACTAGAAGTTCGCAACTTTAGGAAATTTCATGTAAGTAGCTGAAACACATTAACAAATTATTCAGCATCGTTTTCCAAGTATGAGTTTATTGATTGAACTAACATTATAGTTTTAGTTTTATAAATTGTAAATTTTGGAAACCTGTTTAACTTAAGAAACATTCATGGAGCTAAATAAAATTTCTACAAGTGTTTTATATATACATTTTATTATGCTTACAAACGTATTCAAATGTGTGGCAAAACAGATTCCTACTATGAAATCGGTACTTATTTACTGAATATCGATTTTGCTCTTATTAATCATGATTTGATAAATAGTTCCATATGCAGCATTCACAGGAATATTAAACGCGAGGTAAATGTGGGATAATTAACAACAATTGAAACCGTATGGAGATTTCGTACATTAAATTCGAAAGCTGTGATAAATTGCAGTCTATAAATTCTGCTGTTTGAAAATTTAAATGTTTTAATCGACGACACTTATCTTTTTACATATACTATAAAACATCTGTAAATAAAAAGATTGTATATCAATTGTTCATATGCTATTTTCACTATATTATTATAATTATATATTATTATTATTATTACAAATTAAGTACATTACAGATAGTTATCCGTTACTACTCTTCGGAGCTCAGAAGTGACTGTTCTTATGTCCTTTTTAATAAATCTTAATATTCTTAAGTCTCAAGATAGTTATGACAATAATACGTCTTGGAATAAAACTATTATTTCTGATTTAATTCGCGTTTAATTAATTAAATTTTAAATTTACATTTTAAATTTAACCTGACATTTCGAACACTTTGCAACAATCGTGTTCACGGTAAGACGAGATGAAGGAAATTAAATTTAGTTTAATCTGTAAAATTGTTTTAATTTAATGTGTAATACGTAAATAGTCTTCGTAAATACATAATCTTTATAATAAAGATTCTTGTAATAAATTGTATTATGAAAAACAGAAAAAGAAAAGTTAATATTACAACATCACGTTTCAGCGCCAACCCTCGTCACGAAATTAAGGAGAAGCTGTGTTTACGAAAAATAAGCAAGCCTTATATTACAGCGATCAATTATTTTTTTACTACATTAAATCTTAGAAGATTAAATGTTTTTATATACCGAGTATAATATCTAAATTTCATTCAAACTTTTTAGCCATTCAGGTAGGTACTTCAAATTTTCATCAGTGCATGGTCAATGAATAAATTACTTTTGCATATTTATAGCCGGCTGTTACTCGCTCAACGACATTCCCTTTTTAATTTGATTTTTGTGACTCCTTTAGAATATTATTATATATTTTATAAATATGAGGACGGGCTGCGATAGATCAGCACAACCATTTTCGGTAGAAGCTTCTGGTACAGGGTTCATGGCGTCTCAGGCAATTAAACCTCTACGACAGTATGATAATTCTTGTATTAAATTTTGGTAGTTAGCAATCACAAATCACTTGGTAGGTAGGTACATAATTATCAGAGTTGCGTGAACCACCAGTTTTAGAGGGTCCGGACTATATCGCTCTCTCTCTCTCTCATCAAATCCGTCTCCGACTGACTGCTCTTCAATATTTAAAATATATTAATTACCTCTCCAAACGATTTCGATCACATGACTCATTACGTTACGGCGTTCACACCCCACTGTTACAACATGTCAATTGAGTTATTAATTAAAGTTAAATTATATAAATTCACGACAAATGTAATACAAACAACGTACAAACCCAATTTTTTGTATTTCTCTATGAATTCAACATGTTTTTTTTTTTGTAATTTTATTCAATTTGTTTTATTCTAGATGCAAATATATATATATATATATATATTTTTTTTTTTTTTTTTTTTATACGATCTAGGGCAATGCTTGACTACATTCCACCTGATGGTAAGTGGAATGTAGTCTTAGATGGTAAGGCGCATTGCCCTAGCAACCTATTCACTCTTCTCTTGAAGACACCCACATTATATTTGGCCGGAAATACCGACGCAGGCAAATTGTTCCAGTCCTTCGCTGTACGCACTAAAAATGAGGAAGCAAAGCGCTTCGTTCGGACAGGTGGAATGTCCACAACAAAAGGATGGATACCTGCCGTGCGTCGGGACGTCCGGTGATGGAAGGGGGACGGGGGAATTATGTCGTGTAATTCCTGCGCACACTCACCAAAATGTATCCTATAGAATACTGAGAGGCTAGCAATTTTACGCCTGTGTTCAAGGCTTTGGAGGTCGGCTTCGACCAATTCGGGATTGCCTATAAGCCTTTTTGCTCGCCTCTCAATTGAGTCCAGAACCGCAAGATGAGACTTTGCGGCACCAGCAAATATGTGACCACAGTACTCTACACACGACCGGATCTGTGCTTTGTATAGAACAAGAAGCTGTCCCGGTGTAAAGTACTGCCGAACCTTCGCAAGAACGGCTAGCTTTGCTGCTGCTGCTCTTGCTCTGGACTCAATGAACCGACCAAAGTTGAGGTTCGAGGAAATCTCTAAACCTAACAACTGAAGCCGGTCACTGTATTCCAAGGATACATTCTGGAAAGTAGGAGCCAAGGTAAAAGGGCTCCTTTTGGCGGTGAACAGACACGTCTGCGTTTTGGTGGCGTTGAACTTGACAAGATTGGCATTGCTCCATGCGGAGACTGCCTGAAGTTTGTCATTCAAACGTTGCACCATGGCTTCTCTTTCAGACTGTACTTGATCTCGACTAGCCCGACTACTCGGCAGATATCTTTCTACAACTGTGCTGTCGTCTGCATACCCATAGATACCGGGTTTCAACAGATCATTAATGTGCAGCAGAAACAGAGTTGCAGAAAGAACGGACCCCTGAGGCACTCCGGCATTTATTGTCAAGGGTTCCGAGGAACACCCGTCGACAACTACTCGGAGAGATCTGTGGCTCAGAAAGTCCATTACCCAGCCGATCAGACCAGGAGATATACCGTACGCTGAAAGCTTGCTTATAAGGCTCGCATGCCAGACCCTGTCAAATGCCCTCGAGACGTCCAGAGAGACGGCGACCGCTTCTCCGTTCTTCTCAATGGCCTCGCCTAAAATGTGAGTAGCATACACTAGGAGGTCCCCAGTAGACCTATTACGGCGAAACCCGTACTGTCGGTCACTGAGGAGATCGTTACCTTCTAGGTATGCTAGTAGGCGCGAGTTCAATACACGCTCCATAATCTTGCAGAGTATGGAGGTGATTGAAATCGGTCTGTAATTGACAGGGTCGGCACGGCTGCCTTTTTTGGGCACGGGTTGCACATTAGCAAGCTTCCAGGATTTCGGCACTATTCCAGTCATGAAAGAGAGGCGATACAGACGTGTCAGTACAGGAGACAACTCAGCTGCGCATATCTTGAGCAGAATGGCTGGTATACCATCAGGACCACTGGCTTTATTCACATCTAAACGACACAATGTTCTCCATACCTTTTTGTTAGTGATGCGGATTTCAGGCATCGAAATACCGCAGTGAGGAAGATGTGCTGGAGAAGCATTGCCAGTGTCTAGATGCGAATTATCAGCAAACAGAGAAGCAAGTACATTCGCTTTTTCTGTTGCTGTGTGGGCCAGGGATCCATCCGGCTTCAGCAGAGCAGGCAGTGAGGGTTGGCAGAAATTTGACTCGATCGCTTTCGCAAGAGACCAGAAAGCTCGACTGCCAGTTGGTCTGACAGAGAGCTTCTCGCCATTCTTAGCGATTCGATCGAGACGAGCCTTCCGCAATGCCTTTTTGTAGGACTTGGCAGCTTGGTTAAAGGCTCTCTTCTTCGAACTTACATCCGGAGTTTTGCGGCTTCGAGCATCAGCCCAAATGAGATATGCCGAATGTTTTCGGTCTTGAGCATGACCACATTCGGCATTAAACCATGGGCGAGCTTTGCCACCGATGGGTACGTCAGCAAAAGGAATAAAATACTCCATTGCCTGATGCACCACATCGGTTATAGCATCCGCGCAACTCGACGGATCCAAAGAAGAGAAGCAGACCTGCCGCCAAGGATAAGACGCAAAAAAGTGCCGCATCTCATCCCAATCTGCTGACTTGTATTTCCATACTCGCCTAACACCATGAGGTTCGAAAGCTGGTGGGGAATATGTAAACACAGATTTCACCAGACAGTGATCGGAGGTTCCCAAGGGAGAGGTAACCTCTACACGATACCTGTCCGGATCAGTTGTCAGCAGAAGGTCCAGGCAATTGGCTGTATGGCCTACCACATCTGGTACCCTTGTCGCTTGCTTCACCAGCTGAAAGAGGTCCAAGGACAACGCAAAGTTCCGCGCTTCTCTTCCAGCATGGTCGGTCTTCTGGTACGGGAACAGCCAGTCCTGATGACAGGCATTAAAGTCCCCCAGAAAGACGAGCTGCACCGAAGGGTACTGATACAGAGCCATATCTGCAGCCTCACTGAGATACTCAAATAAACGAGTTGTCTCCTGGTCACCGCTGTGCGAACGGTAGACACAGGAATACAGGATTTTTTCGTTTCCTGTGTCCACTAAAACCCATAGGGAAGAAAAAGTGGGGTCTTCAAGGTGACTGAGACGCTGAATACAGAGGTCGTTCCGCGCGTACACACTGACTCCGGCCCGTGAGCGAAAGTTGTGCTCTAACGAGTAACCGGGATAATCCAAGTATGTAGCGCTCAAAGGACATTGAATCTGCGTCTCCGTCAAAAAGAGCAAGTGCGGCTGCTCTGTCTCCAGGTGGTGGTGGACAGCTAAAAGATTTGAGTGCAAACCCCTTATATTAGTAAGGTGCACTTTGAATGAGGAGGAGTGCAACCGCTGTGTTAACTTGTTCCTTTTCTTTAACTTTTTCATAATAAAAAAAATAAAAGTGAATAGGGATGGGAAATGGCAGTTGAACGAGGCGGTACGTATCGAACCCGACGTCGAAGTTGGTTAAGTCATGCCACTGGGAGGCTAGCCTGGAGACTGCGGGGACGCCCAAACCCCCCCAGGGATCGCCATCGGGCCTCCTCGTCTGGTCGCCAACCAGCACGATGGAGCCACCCTGGGATTTTTCGCAGCTGGCGGGGCAGCCTTTCGTGGGTGGCTAACCCACTAATTGGGCCCCCAACTATCTGCGGGTGGCCAGCGGAAAGCCGTCGCTTCGGATCCCGCTACCCTCCTCGACTAGACACCCGACAAAACAAACACCAACTCGACGTCAACCGGTTCGCCAACGTACCGCAGCTGTTCAAACCCATTTCCCATAAACGGCTTCATCGAGCAACGTGCCGGAACACGACTAGGTCGCTTTGCGGCACGACTTTGCCCGATGGGTGGTAACTTTGCCGGCGACCCGATGTTATGGTCTACCACCAAGATTATGGTCTACCACCAAGAATTTGAGGCTAAATTAAAGAGAATAAGAAAAAAGAATACGAATAAATTGTTAAGTATTTTTAATTTATTTTTATTTAATTATGAATTACTTGTATTTATACGGTTTTACCTTATTCCCATAAATACTTAATATTTAAGAAGAAAATATTTGGTTATATGTCACAGCGGGCTTTCGTTCAAAATTCATCTAAGATTGTGTATGCACTGCAGTTAATATGCAATAACACTATTATTAAATAACGGTTAAATAAATTATTTTTAAAATAGTATCTATAATTTTGATGTAAGGGCCCGAAAAGAATATGAAATAGAATTTTCATAATGTATATGGTTTATAAATGTTGCAATTTATATTATCTTCGTTTTGTTTGTAAATCCTTTCTAATTTCATTCCTTAATTCAACATCAAGATTTTCCAACCTTAAGTAAAGAAATGTAGTAAACTAAAAAAATATAAGGAATAAAATACTCTATATAAAAATGTCTCCTTTAAACTATCCTATATCTCGAGTTATTATAACTCAATACTCAATATCTAAAGTGCTTTTTAAACTATTTTCATGAATCAATCTTCTCATCCGCTACTGATACAAAATATCCTGACTTTGTATCGACGCGGTTAATTATTCTTGAATATTTATTGCTCGTTTGAATATACTACCACGAATAATATCGTGTATTTTCGATTTCGGTATATGTCATTTTTATTTGAAAGTTTTTAAAACCAGCGAGATTTTCTCAATTGCCGATATTATTTAAAGAATAACTTCGACATCGCGAACTCGAATCAACAATCACAATATATAGATCTTGTTTACATCAATTAAAACTTTGATGGTTTTAAAGTAGCATTTTACAACTACATTTATATTTATATAAATTTAAATAAGCTTAACATGGCTATACATGTTTATAAATATTTTCAATCCGAAATAAATGTGTAACACATGAAAAAACATGGGTTTATTGTATTTTTAGAAAAACCCTTGTAAAGCTAGATGAACAAAGACATGTCTGTAATAATTTTCTTATAAAGAACTTGATAAAAAGGAGTTGAGTAAATTAATGAAAAAGAAAAGTTGGAAAATTGTATTACTTCTAGTAGAGAAAGCTTGCTCAGGTTCAATTAAGGACCGTTTCAGTGGGCTTCGTCAAATAAAATGGTTTTATTATTACGCAATTCTTAAAAGTAAATATATATTTCTTTTTAATGAGATTTCCAATTATTTTCCAAAACAAAGTATAAAAGTATGAAATGCTTCAATTTTCATTACGATGATCGTTGATCGCTACCCGAGGATAAAATTAAATAAATCGATTTGAGAAGTTAACAGACTGCTTGGAAATTATAATAGAAATGATTGTAAGACTAACTGCAGATAAAGTTAGATCCTATTTTCCTCGTTTAATATCGAGAAGTTCACGGCGACACGTCCAACTTTTGCCTCAATACGAATTCTCACTCCTACTTAAGGTGCAGATTTGAATTTAATAGGTAACTTTTGCGTTTTTTTAAATATATTTTTTTAACGGATTTTCTAATTTGTTCAAATACAAGTAAATCTTAGCCCGACGATTGTGGGAGACGTGTCATATCAAGACCTATTTGTTCCTATATTTCTTTAGTCCTATTTCTAATTAAATTTAGATATTTTTAGAATGACAATCGTGTTCATTAATAATATCAAGTATTTATTTCTCAGATATTATAAAAAATGTTATCACTTGCTGGAATGGTTTCAACTTTCAAAGCCGATTAAAGGAATTCTTCTTTTTGTCTTTTGCTAGTAATAAATAATATAATTTTAGAAGTTTTAAAAAACATATATGATAACTGCTTTCATTTACGCATCATCTGGGAATATATATATATATATATATATATATATATATATATATATATATATATATATATATATATATATATATATATATATATATACCACCATTTTCAATTAAAGTTACAGCTTTAGAAACCAGAGCAACGCTGAGATCCGGCATTATCGCCTAAATTTATCGAATTAAGTTCACTTCACTCAATATTGACAATTTTTCGTCAAAAAAACAACAGAAATAAAGTTTTTGTTAAAAACAACAAAAGCCGACGAAAATTCCATACACTACGTGTCTCAGAAATTAGCAGATAAACAAAAAAAAACAAATGAAATTTAAAATAAAAATATTTTTAAAATCACCTTTTCTTTTTAATACATAATATTGGTATAGTGGCCAGTACGAAAATATGAAAATATTTTCCGTTATTCGACCTTTTTTTTGCGTTCCCTTAAATATGTCCATGAGTGTATATATATATATGTAACTTTAATTGAAAATGGTTAAACTTACAATGAAGTGGCTCAAACATTACATGTTTCCAAGTCTGTGATTTTCCGCAATGTTAAACGATACCGGCAGACTGGAGAGTATACCAGGCGTAAAGGACAAGGTTGCAAAAGAGTAACAGGAGAGAGAGACGATAGATTTATTGTCAGCAGTGTTCTCAGAAACCGTACCTTGACTTCTTCTGAGGTACGAAACCAGCTGCAGGAAGTTCGACAAGTGATAATTAGTACCAAAACCGTCAGAAGAAGACTGAAGGCAGCTGGTATAGGGGCGTACTTGCCTGCCAGAGGTCCACAGCTCACCGCAGGTCATCGAGTGGCTCGGGCCAGCTTTGCTCGTTTCCACCTAAATTGGAATAATGACGCTTGGGGAAAAGTTCTTTTTAGTGATGAGTCCAGATTTTGTCTCAAACCAGATGATGGAAGGACCAAAGTATGGCGACGACCCGGAGAAAGATACGCTCAGTGTAACATTATTGGGAGAGAGCCGTATGGTGGAGGGTCAGTAATGGTATGGGGCGGTATTTGCTTAGGAGCACGCACGTAGCTACACATCGTAGAAAACGGCTCCCTGACTGCGGCAAGATACGTAACCGACATTTTAGAGCAGATTGTGATGCCTTTTGCCCCTTTCATTGGAGACAATTTTCTTCTAATGCATGACAACTCTCGACCTCACATTGCGGCATTAGTTTCGGAATATCTTAATGAGGTCGGAATCCAGGTTTTGGGGTGGCCGGCACGCTCGCCAGACCTAAATCCAATAGAACACGTTTGGGACAAACTGGGAAGACAAATTAAACAAAGAAATCCATCACCTGTCAACGTAAGAGACCTCAAAACCGCATTGGTTGAAGAATGGAACTCAATGCCGCAAAGTTTTATTGACAATTTAATAGAGAGCATGCCCAGACGCATGCAGGCAGTTTTAACAGCAAGAGGTGGCAACACTAAATACTGATTGTATCACCCATCGCGAAAAAACCAGTCATTTGGACAATATTAACTTTTCTTTAGTTTTCATTGTGTTAGGTCAAAACTCTTCAGAATTAAGTCACTGACCTTATTGTCTTTAATTAATAAAAAAAATAGGTCCACCGGTTTATATATATAAATATATACCCGATTATTGTATAGTGTATATACTATATACTATACAATAATCGGGCAGATTAGAGTATCAGTTTTCGCGTACCACCTATGTCTTCTTCGGTCGGCGTCCTTTTTAGGGATTCGTACCCAAGGAAACAAAACCCTGTTACTAAGACTTTACTGTCGGTGTGTTAGTTAGTAGTATTTTATGAACCGTGACAGGAGATAGTTGTAGATTTCACATATTTCTTAATAAATATTTAAGGGGCATTATTCCCATGCAAAAAAAAACGGTTTTTTTTTTGCCGTTTTTTAATGTATTATAATAGTACGGAACCTATACTACGAAAAGTCGACGTGGCCGGTTTTTCAGAATCCATCTTTATACTTTAGACTTTTTACGTCATATGTTTTTTATTCCTCCGCATTATGTAGAGCAGATTTAATTGTTATGAATATATAAAAGAATACTAGCTGACCCGGCAAACGTTGTTTTGCCATATAAATAATTTCTATGTACTTTCTAGTGCCGACAGAAAATAACTAACCTATTTTAAGTGTGTAAGGATGTGGTATATGCACGAAATAGGTGTGTAATGCTGTGAACGATAAGGGAATATAGAAATAACAAACGCCAAGCACTATATTTATTAATAATTCATTATAATTTATTTCTGTAATATATATATACGTATCATTATTCGATAAGAACGGCAACACTATCAAAAAATATCAGTCTCTTAATGCTACAGCGTGAACAATATTTTTTGTTAGCCCATCTTTAGCTAACACAAACAAACTTGATGGTTTACCCACTCGAGAGCATGCCACGTATAATTGTCCGTGTGAAAAACATGGCGTGCTTAAATCTAAGCCACAAACCGAAATCGTTTGGCCTTGGGATTTATTGATGGTCATGGCAAATGCCAATCGAATTGGAAACTGAACACGTTTTAATTGAATTGGCACATCCGTAGGTATTATAGGAATCCGTGGTATTAATATGTTTTCACCTCGGAACTTTCCATTTAAAATGCTAGCTTCGATGACATTCTTCATTAATTTTCGAATGACCAATCGCGTACCGTTGCACAGACGTGGCGGGTTCAAATTGCGAAGCATGATAATTGGAGATCCAACCTTTAATTGTAAATTATGCGGTGGCACACCTGGCAAATCCAGTGAGTTAAAAAACTCTGTCGGAAAATTTACAGTTTCGCTCGCATCACAAACTGTGTCAATAGATTTATATGATTCCAAGTTCCCTGGCAATAACTGTTGTATCTTCAGATTCAAATTGTCAACGTCTACATTTTTTGCCGCTAAAATTGCTCTTTCTGCAAGCCACTCATGATTTAAGTACTGTGTGTGTACATCAGGAAATATTTTTTCAATGAGAGTGTCTTGCAAGTCAACGATTGTGCAAAAATCTGTCGGTAATTTTACGCATCCAGTCTCATCTATAGTTACTTTTCCATCACCGATATCTAGGAGTTGTTTTGAGAATGTTTCAGCGGATTGATCTTGAAGCATTTGAACGCGCATATTTATTTTCAGCTGTACTGTACGTAGAATGACGTTGTCCCGGCCGCGTCGAATCATCAATCGGTACGCATAATAATCTTTCGAGCTAACGTTCTTGTATGTTTCGGCTCCTGTAATAATATATTTTTAAATATTAGATTAAATCAATTACGATAAATATATATATTTTTTTTTAATTAGTAATCAAGTTTAAAATGAATGAAGTACCTGATACGGGATCGCGTTGTTTGATATTTATGCAGTATCCGTCTTGTCCCTTCCAGAACATTAGCGGATATTGGAGAGCATCATATGAACGATGTGTATCAGCAATGAACTGAAGATTATTACTCCTTCTACGAACCACAATTTCTCGTGCGCCTGTACAATCGCCAACCATGATTCCCGCAACGTCGTCAACAACAGGTGCATTAAATCTACGAATATGCTTTCCAGCTGGTGTTTTATCAGGATTAATGACAATAGCGTGGTTATCGTTTTGTAATTTATGCATGTGTGATTTGAATATTTTCAACAATTCATTGTGCTCATTCAGTAAAGCGTCCAGTTCGCTCACGATGCGTTTGGCAAAAAATGAATCAAGGTTGTTATAGTCACAACGTGCATTCACACGATTGGCAAGTGCGCTTCCGGAATCCTCGCCGCCCATAAAGTAGATTTGTAAAAATTTATGTGCTTCGTTTGGCATTGGCAGTAATGAGCCTATTTTATGATAAACTTGGCCTCTAATTTTAAATGTAGAATTGTATTGTTGACCAAGTGAATTAGTATTTCGAACTATTTCTGTTGCTCCGAACGATGTCATTTGAAAGCATGAATTGAATGTTCGAATGGACTTCAAGAACACGTTAGAATCTGGATCCGTGCCGATAAGTAAACCGTTCAATGGTTTCGGTGGTGTTTCAATGTCGGGTAGTTGAACTTTTCCTGACGCGCAACACATCCCAGCTGGCTCGTTTTTAAATTTAAGAGCATGACAATTTGAACATTCGTTGTCCATAGCACCAATCACCACTTTTGTATGGGCATAATATTCCACATCAGGCTCATACTGGAATGCTAGCCGCAGGAATGAATCATATGTAAATGCTCGGTGTATCTGTTGGCGTTGCTGGTTGTTTGTTCTACGTCTATTGGCTGTGAATCGGCTTGATTGTCGTTGTTGTAATCTTATCACTTTATTGCGTTCAGCTCGTGTATCTTCAGATTGTTCTTGACGCAATTGCGCCATGCTCACACGTGCATCAGTATTTTCTTGCTGGATTTCTTCTTCAGTTCTTTCAGATCTTAAATTTCTCTTGCTTCTGGTTTCACTTGTATTACGGCTCAAATTAGCCCCTTTGCGTTTTCGTGGCATTGTTCGCTGTACAAAATACACATAATAAGAACTAACAAAATTACTTTAGAGTAATTAAGTACGGTGGCAGCCGAGGATCCAAAAAAACCAAAATTATAAAAATACTTTATTTAAAATTACAAATTATGTTATAACTAAAATGACGACTGCTTGCCCGATATTAGAAAACAAGAGTGACAATTATATTTTAAATTAATTATAATGAAATACATTTATGTGAAGTGCAGATTCAGCTAAAGGATTGTTATAAAATTATAATTAAATAATACATTTATGTGAAGTGCGAATTAAGCTTTTTGATTGTTATAATTCCTGGATTCTGATGCAATGGAATGTACATATTGCACCATCGCTTGCTAAGCGGTTCCCGCGATGCATGGGAATATAACTCCTCCCTCCTGAAGAACAGCATCTATTTGACGTCCTTAGATCTCGAGTAGTGCTGTAAAATCTTCTCCACGTGATTACAATTTCCTTCCTCGTCCCCTGTTAGCTTTTGTTCTTTCTTGACTTTAAGGCTTTTACGATTCTTCAGCTTTTTATATATTATAACAGCAATGCTTAGTGCGCTTGCACTTAATATTATTCCATATAATGGGATTGTAGTATGATAAAGACTGTCTGTTTCAGTTGTTCCTGAAATTTTCGGCTGCAATGATATTTCGTTACTTATTTCTTGAAGTTTTTTAAGG
Source organism: Napeogenes sylphis (assembly GCA_959347405.1). Lineage (NCBI taxonomy): Eukaryota > Metazoa > Arthropoda > Insecta > Lepidoptera > Nymphalidae > Napeogenes > Napeogenes sylphis. Next base: position 17,343,270 of record OY365788.1, on the reverse strand, counting down.
TCGATAGTGTTTAGTTGTAATGACGTTTGTGAAACTTCAATTTTTTCAAAACTGTGTAGGTCTATTATTTTCAGTGGCGTTCCTCTTATGTGATCATTGCTATTAATTATTGTAAATTCTGAACTTTCTATGAAACATCCCAGAGGTAGTGTTACAAGATAACTGCCTTGTACTTTTATGAATTGTTGCTGATTACAGGATAATTTTAAACTTGATGGCTCCGGAAATGTTATAATATAATGCTTGTCGTCAAGTTGTTCCACGGCTTCCGTAGTCAGGATCAAGGATATAAATTGACATGAACTTTGTATCTGCTGCGTCGTAATGAGGCGTTCTATACAGTCGGGCTGTTTTCCATAGGGATTGTTAAACTTGTTATCACATAGATAAAATCCGTTGACCTTCGGGCATTCAGCCTCTATGTACATAAAATCTTTATTGTGAATTGCTAGGAATGGTTTAGGGGGAATAAGGATTTGGTTATTCTTATTCGGTACTGCGGATAGGTGATACAAGAAATAAATTTTAGGAAAGACAATCGGAAACTTAAAGATTAACACAATATTCCTATCATTATAATAATAACCTACTTTAATAACATCAAAATAGTCTCTAAAACTAATGTCTAAAAGTTCCTCTTTCTTGTAGAGGTTATTTAGCTTATTTAAAATATCTTTATGCGTGTTTATTGATAACATTGAATGATGTGTACTTTGAGCATGAATGAAAGCTAACCAATTTTCTAATCGAAATAATTCGTCCGTTATAGTTTCAATATTATCTCCTAAAATTAAGAAAATTTGAGTCATGTGCGTAAAAGTTGTAATATCCGTTTCGAGGATACTATTGACACTAGTTAAATTATTTATCAAATTTTCCAATTTTCTTTGATTAATGGTTAAGTTATTAATAATATCATTATTTTGAAATAACCATTTTTTGGTTAAACTAATGTGATTGTTAAATTCGTTAACAATTTTATTATTATTTCCTTCTAATATTTTAATTGCATTATCATACTTTATAGCATCCGTATAGTCGAGATTTCCTGAAATAGTCTTTATTATTGAACCTAAACCGTTAATAAGCCCTCTTTTAACACGACTAGTCTCAAAGGTTTTCAATTGCTGTGAAACTTTTTCTAACTTAGTTACAAGATATTCAGTGTGCATTTGAAAAAGTAAAAGGGTTTTATTTCTTAAAATTGGATGAATATTATTGATTTGTTCTTGAACTGAGTTTAAACTATCACGAATCTTAACTAAATCTACGCATTGTATGAAGGAGTGGTAGTGGGAAATGATTCTAGCGGTTCCTAACTTAAACGGTAAAATACCCGGTCCATTGTCCAGGCTACTTAGGTCAATTTCTTCTGCTTTCGTCAAGGTTGCTAACAGGATCGTCATTCTGTAACAATTGAGCACTTATAGGTACTCTTTTGAGTCTAGATTTGGCTATTGGGCCTCGTTTCTTTTTTGTGTAAATGTGTATCGGTAAGTCAGCTAATACTTTGTCGCGAGTAAAGCGAGGGGCAAGTTTTTGTCGGGATGCTTTAGGGTTTCGTATGAATATTTGTTGGTCTGGTAAGTAACAAGTCTCAGGTTCCCTATTTTTATTAATGTTTTCAGTAATTTGGGTACGCTTATGTAAAGAGGATTCATTTATAATATCATAAACTTTAATCATGCGGTCACGATGGTCTTGTGTGTATTGTTGTAATAGTTGTTCTGTTAAGTCTATGTCTATAGGGTCACGGGGATCAAAATGTCCAGTTATGATATCTATTGGTCTACATTTAGTAAAGCTATGTATAGAGCTGTTGTAAGCTAGAAGAGCATATGGCATAAGGTTAGTAATAGACTCTCCACGTTTATTCAATCTTAAAATCCTTAAATGTTCTAATAGGGTGGAATGAAGTCTTTCTATTAATCCATTTTCATTGGGTGTGTAAGGCAAAATTTTATGATGACTTATTTTGTGAAGTCTAAGAAATTCTAAAAATAATTGATTTGTGAATTCGGGACCTCCATCAGTAACGATTGTAATTGGAACTCCATGATGAGTACAAAACGTTAATAATCCCTGTACGACACTGATTGCAGTACCGTCTCTTAGGTTATAGCTCTGTGCATATTTTGAAAAAGCATCGATTATTGTAAGATATTTTTGATTTTCGACACTGAATAAATCTAAATGAACTATAGCAAAAGGTTTACTTGGAGGAGGGACAATTTTAAATTTCTGTTTAATAGGGTTTCTATCGTATTTTGCTTGACCGCAAATTGGACATTCATTTATATATTTGGTGACTTGTTCTTTCATTTTTGGCCAAAAATATCTTTTTGACAAAGATAAGTAACACTCGTTAATGCCACGATGATTAGTTTTACCTTCGTGGTAATTTTTGATAATTTCTTGCTGTTTAAAATAATCTTTAACGTTATCTAAATCACTTTTTGTCAGAACAATGTCCATAGCAGAATTTTTAAAATTATTTTGGATTACAGGAACTATTTTATACATTCCCAACGGAGGGTTGATGAGGATACCAGTTTTTATTTTAGGGTTGACGTATTCTTTTATTGCATTTATTACATCATTTTCTAAATTTGAGCTCGAAATCGATATGGTAGCTTTGAAGTAGTTTTCAAATAATTTTGTTACTATGGGCTTATTTTTAATGTCACCAACGATATTAAAGATAATTTGTCTATGAAATTTATTTAGGGCGTCGTCAGTTATGGGGATTTCTAAAAAGGGATTTTCTGAGTCAGAATGTACAGTGGCGGTTCGAGAGCTTATATTGGAGGGTGATTTTTCAGAGGGATTCACAACTGTTGAGCTAGCCTCCTCATTGTGAATTTCAATTCGGGATAGCGCGTCTGCATTACTATTATACTTACCCTGTTTATATATTACAGTAAAGTCATATTCACTTAAACTAAGTCTCCATCTAGTTAATCTTGAATTAGGTTCTTTAATATTCATAATCCACTGAAGTGGCCTATGATCAGTCATAATTTTGAATTTTCTTCCAAAAAGATATGGACGAAAATATTTAGTGGCCCAAACTATTGCTAATAACTCCTTTTCGATCGTACTATAGTTAATTTCACTGGAGTTAAGTGTTCTAGATGCGTATGCTATGGGTTTATCAGAGCCAAGGGAGCCTTGAGAGAGCACTGCTCCTATTGCTAAGTTTGAAGCATCTGTGGTCAGTATAAAGTCTTTGGAAAAGTCTGGGTATTGAAGGATGGGGTCATTAACAAGTAATCTCTTACATTTTTCGAAACAGTCAATGTAGTCCTGTCCTAAAGTTATTTTGTAGCCTTTTTTCAAACATTGAGTCATAGGTTTTGTTACTCTAGCAAAGTCAGGAATAAATTTTCTATAATAGCCCAGCAAACCTAAAAATCGTTTTATTTCCGTAGCTGTTTTAGGAATAGGATAATTTTGAATAGCAGTTATTTTATCAGGGTTAGGTTTTATTCCTTCTTTAGTAATTATATGTCCTAAATAAGAGGTTTCTGTTTTCAGGAACTCTGACTTATCCATTTGTATTCTAAAGTTTGAATCTCTTAACCTTTTAAAAACCTTTTCTAAATTAATTATGTGTTCTTGAAGAGAAGTACTAAAAATGATTATATCGTCGAGATAAACGAGACAAATGTTATTTTGTAAACCCTTCAACACATTATCCATTACCCTTTGAAAGGTTGATGGTGCGTTTTTTAAGCCCATGGGCATTCTTAAAAATTCAAAATGCCCATGTTCTACATTAAATGCAGTTTTCGATATATCAGAAGGGTTCATCTCAATTTGGTAGAAGCCACTTGCGAGATCTAGGGTGCTAAAATACTGACAATTACCTAATTTATCCAGAATATCAGATATATTTGGAATGGGATATTTATCATCGACGGTTTTTTCGTTAACTTTCCGAAAGTCTATGACAAGGCGCCATTTAATTTGCCCTGAAGCGTCACTTTTCTTAGGAACTACCCATATTGGAGAGCTCCAAGCTGAGTCAGAGGGTCTTATGATACCTTGATCGAGCATTTTTTGGATTTGATCCCTAACTTCTCCCCTATGTATGAATGGGTATCTATAACTTTTAGTATATACGGGAATTTCGTCTGTGGTTTTAATTGAATGCTTAATAGTATTACTAAAGGTTAATGGCTCACCCTCTAAGTAAAATACATCCGCGTACCGGCCACAAAGAATTTCTAAATTAATTTTTTCCTCTTCATTTAAATGATCAGTTCGAAGACGAGATAGTACTTCCTTTTCTCGTTCACTAATTGGTTCAGTATTTAAATATTCAGTGTTATATAGCTCAGCTTGAATGGGCTGGTCTAAAGAAAATATTATGTCACTACGATTTGGATTAAAAATTTCTACTATAGCTCTATTATCTTTAACAGATGTCAAACATTCTTTTATAATGCAACGCGAAATCGTTTGCTCTGGGACTAAAATTTCCCCTATGTGGATATTAATTGGTAGTTTAACTAATTTAGAGGAACCAGCGGGTATTATATCCTCGTATAAGTTTACATTACGCGAATTATAAACCTGTATGGGGTTTGAAGCATTTTTAGTAACAAATAACTTTCTCTTATAATCTATGGTTGCTTCCCATTTGTCTAAGAAATCTGTACCTATTAGACCATCGAAATAATTGTGAAATTTATAAATGTAAAATTTTATATGATCATTACTTTTAAACTCATTAAAGCAAGGAACGGTTATGGAATATTTATGTTTGCTCACAGAATGAACATTAGATACTTCAAAAGGTTCATAATTTAAATTGAAATTATTAAAATATTTTTCAACTGCATCTGGACTTATAAAGGACTGATTTGCACCAGTATCTATTAGAAACTTTAAGGGCGGATTTTTAATCTGGATATAAGGTAACTGACGTTGAGATTGAACATTAATTTCTATTTTGGTTTGTCTAATGGTTTGATTTTCTGAAAATCCTGTTCATTGTTGGAAGTTGATGGTGGGGGTTCAACAACAGTATATTCAAAGGGTATGAGATCATTTGGTTGTTGAAGACACTGGGGTTTTTCTACAGGTTCGTAGTCACTATAATAATATTCTGGGTGTTGGTTATAATAATCGTCATAGTAATCGTCAGTCTCATAATAGTCATAACAGTCATAATTTTGATTGTTGCTTTCATGGAAATTCATTTCCCGAGTCTTAAAATAATTTGATTGGGGTGGATTTCCATGTTTCCTCCAGTCATGTCCAGCAGGTGGTAAATTTTTAGGTACAAAATGGGTTACACCGCTCATAGGACGGGATGGTTGGGGATTTTGGTTAGTATGTTGATAAAAATTACGTTGGGGCATTTTAAATGCATTATTGGGATTATAATTTGGAGGTATGGCCCTAAATATTTGTTGAGTGTGTGAGGGACCTGGACCCGGTTAAGGTCTAAATAGGGGTCGTTGTGTGTGTGTTGGGAATTGATGACGCGGTTGGTGATGGTTTAGAAATGTATATGGCCTAGACTGTGTTGTGTTAGGATTATAATTTGAATTTACCTTAAGAGGTTGAGATGAAAATGCCATAGGGTGTTTGTTCCTTTCAGGTTCATAACGAGTCTGTAAATACATAATATTTAACTCGTCTTGCACGAATTCCAATGCTTTCTCTATTGTTTCTGGTCTCATACATCTAATACGTGAACCTAAAGGATCTTTTAACCCTCTTAAAAAGGCTTGCAGAGTTAATTGCTGATATAAAACCCTTTTCGCTTCAATTGTGGTACTAATATTCTCATGTAAAGCTATGTATGTCATAATTGTACTAAACAAGTTCTGACAGCGCTCATAAAACTCCTGAGGTGTAGTGGAACCTTGTGTTAAAAGAGCAATATCATTGTACAACGCGGTTTCGTCTCGTTGATCGGAAAAGTTATTAATTAATGACTTACGAATGCCAGTCCAGTCTGAAGGGATACCGTTAGTATTAATTAATCGTGCTGCAGACCCTGTTACTTTATTTAAAATTCCATTTACGAGAGCAACATTTAATAAATTGTTATCAGGGTTATTAATCACAAACTCCTGAACTAACTGGTCACATAATTTTATGAATCTAGGTAATACATTTGGGTTTCCATCGAATTCAGGCAATAAGCGTAAGGCTTGAAAAATGTTACCTAAATCGGCCATATTATATTTTTCTAAAGTTAATTTATCGTTATTATAAGATATTAAATTTCTATTCGCGTCTTGGAAGCGCGCTCTACTACTATACGTATTAAGCCTAGGGGTCTTCGATTGCCGCAGAAGGGAAATCTTGGAAGGAAAAATCTTATAAAATAGGGATAAGCAATCACTAGAAAGATTCTAATGTACTTACAGTTTTAATTTGGGTTTCTCTGGAGTATCAATGTTCGGATACGCCTCGCTGCGCCGCCTCGTAGATTCAGGATACTCGTGTTGAAACTTGATAGCTTCCCGGATGGACCGCAAGACGATAATCTTGATTTTAAGAATTTATAGTTTACGTTGCTCGCGACCCGGCCCGCGAGTATCCTACCGACTGCGCCAATTAAGTACGGTGGCAGCCGAGGATCCAAAAAAAAACAAAATTATAAAAATACTTTATTTAAAATTACAAATTATGTTATAACTAAAATGACGACTGCTTGCCCGATATTAGAAAACAAGAGTGACAATTATATTTTAAATTAATTATAATGAAATACATTTATGTGAAGTGCAGATTCAGCTAAAGGATTGTTATAAAATTATAATTAAATAATACATTTATGTGAAGTGCGAATTAAGCTTTTTGATTGTTATAATTCCTGGATTCTGATGCAATGGAATGTACATATTGCACCATCGCTTGCTAAGCGGTTCCCGCGATGCATGGGAATATAACTGAGTGAAAAACATCGTAATTATATTGTTATTAACAACAATTTGAGTATAAAAAAAATATATACTTACAACAACACAAAAGTCGTTGTTGGTAGGAGCCCCTGACACGCGTTGAATATTTTTAGGTTATAATTAATAATAACAGATATTATTAATATTATCTTATACTATTAATTTACTATTAATTAATTAATTGTATGATTAATTTAAGAGAGTTATTATTATGTAGTATTAATTTATAATTAATAATGAGAGTTACACTGACATAAAAAAATAACAATTCTAAACGTCACTACTAAGTTTGATACATAAATATTAATGATGGCCGACAACAGTGGAGGGAGTGAGAGAAACAGGAGACCGGCTTCGGTCTCATCCCTACTCCGCGTTGTTCACTGGGTAGTTACACCGATATAGTCTGGCCAATGAGTATCCAGAGTAAAAGCGAGGAAAATTTTAAAAATTAATTAAATTACTAAAATAATTATTAAAAAATAGGGGTTGGTGATAGAAGGGCAAAAACTTAGGGTTGTATGTATTTTTGAATATCGTATCATAAAAAAAATTGTCAAAAAAATTAAAAAAAAAAAATTGAGGGGTGGATCACCCTTATTATTTAGGGGTGTGAAAAATAGATGTTAGCCGATTCTCAGACCTACCCAATATGCTTACCAAATTTCAGAGGAATCGGTCAAGCCGTTTCGGAGGAGTATGGAGACTAACATTGTGACACGAGAATTTTATATATAAGATGTAGATCCCATTTTTTTTTGCTTTGAAAATATAGAATTAAGTCATCTTTAGTCAGCTATCCAAGTAATATCTTAATGCACGAAATACGTTCGCTGGAACGAGATTTAATCTTAAATACAAAAATATTTTCCTAACAGTTGTTTATTCTAATTCCGCATTACCAGGAATTCTATGTAAACTTTCGGTTACAAATAACAATCGAAAAAATGTCTGCGTCGAATGTTTCTTTCCCCACTCAGCTTCGTAAATATAAAAAAAAAAAAATATTCTTATTTATGGGAGGCGAGAAAAGAATGAAAAATGATTTACGAGAAAGTAAATGAAAACAGTGAAATCACTTTATGAATCGTTTTTTATTTCACTCTCGACATGGCGGCAAAGTTATAATGACTTCTTACAATTTTCTGTTTTGCGAAAGACAACATTGAATGTTTTGATGAAACGAGATTTATTTGAGAATTGGTTCGGAGATTAGGCAATTTGTAAATGTAACTTAAATTAGCTTTTATGTTTAATAAATTGTTAAATTAACACAAACTTGTAATAAGTAGAACAAAATTGATTTTATTTTAGCTATGAATATAGAAACTTTAAACTTGAGTTGATTCTTGTGTATTTCCTTTTCCATTCCTATTAAACATCATTAGATGAAAGTTGGATGTAATTTCGTTACATTCACGGGGATTCATTAAACCTAAATAAAAGAGATTTATTTAAGCCACGTTTGTGATGTTGTTGTTTGTGACATTAACTGACGTAACCTAAAGGTTTTACAGAACGTTATATGTTATAAGATACTTATCTTTATAGGGATCTTGTCGACTACTGAGACCTGTCCAAGGGTTGTTATAAAGTAAATGTCATTTATAACCGATCTGAGGAGAGCGTTTAATTGCAAGGAGAGCATTTATTACAGTGCAATCATTAAGTAATATTAAGTTTACCTATGTGTGATTTATAAAAAGTGTTTTATTAAGCTGCTATATATTTAGCTCTGAACAATAGAACTATGAGCGCATGAGAAATGGACCCTATAACTTGCCTTCGTTTACTTCTTTCTACTACGGTCCTTATAAGAGAGTTGGACTGTTGATTTATTTTATACTACCTTATAGTTTTCAAAAGAACAAAATTATTTCAATATTTTTTTATAAATGTTCAAAAAGGAATTAAATTATTGACATGACTTATCAATGTTCTCTATTATTATTAAAACTTTATTTTAACATTGTCACTATTCGCTGAGGGAATATAGAAGACTAATGTCGCACCACATGATTTTTGACAAAATTGTATTTATGCCTGACATTAAACTAAGATGAACAAACAACTTCGAAATATATTGAAAATTAATAATTCAAGAAAACTTACATTCCATTACTTATTTGAGTTATAAGTTATAATTGAAACGGGTATCTTCGCAAACGGAATAACGATCGATCAATTAAGAGTTAAACTAGTAGAATCGCACCAAAGCTAGGTGTTAAAATTGGGTTGCAGCGTCCTCTATGCTGCCGGGTAGTCCCACATACCCCCTCGGTCATCACCTTCCTGGCCGCAGGGATGATGCGTAACGCATTTTTCCAAAGATAAAAAAAAAAAAAAAAGGTGTTAAAATTGGGTTACTATGTACAGAGTTCATTGTAATTAGTTGGCCACCTGTTGCAGGCAGCCTCTCTACGTCAATCCCAACAGCATTTATTCTACGACTTTTTACAAATCTTGATAAACAACACAAAAAACGAAACAAAAAAGCTTTTGCTCCCTCTGTTACGTATTACTGTGTATTTTGTAAGAAGTACCTAAAAGGTCAACTCCCGGGCGCCATACTTACGCTCAGAGTTAATGCCAGTTTAGACAACAGATAAATTTTGTATGGGATAACTTTAATTTAAAAAACTATTAATTTTAATAAGTTGTACAACAAAAAAAAAGGATTTTTAAAACTTGTAATACTATACAAAATTAATTATTACTGTTTGATTAAAAAAAACAGTAATTTATGAAATATTACAAAAGAGCAATGGTATTTACTTCGCAGTAAATTTTATTATTTGGTCCCCAAAAGAGCATTTTATACGTAAAGGCGTGTAAAATGTAGGCATGGAACTTATTACTTTTTATATGATACCAGTCTTTCGCTAGGACCGTTCGTGGCCTTATAACTTTGAATATAGCATTATAAGTAGATAATACTAATAAAGATTCTAGCCAAATTACGAACGTTTCAAAATATCTTTCTAGCGTTTCTTACATTTAACAGAACTGTATTGTCTGTATAAGTAAGGCACTCTAAATATTTACACAGTTTTATATAACATTAACAAGATTCTAACAATTTTATAAGTTTAAGCTTATAATTTTTAAATATCTTAGTTTTAATAAGTTATGAAATTCAAAGCAGAAACTCTAGAAGTAGTGAGAATTCGTATTAGATAAGGCAAAACTTGGATGTGTCGTGAATTTCTCGATATTAGACGAGTATAATAGGATCTAACTTTATCTGCAGTTAGTTTTCCAATCCTTTCCATTATAATTTCAGCAGTCAGTTAACTTATAAAATGTATTGTATACAATTATACTAGACATGCTATAAACGGTTATTGTAATAAGAATTTAAGCGCTTTAATTTTCGCCAAACAATGTATAAAACTTACCTTTTTTGGCATATAATAAAACATAACGTCTTTTTTTTAATAAAACTAAAAAATCTTTTCAATATAACATCAAACCATATAATAGTAGAATACAATCTTTTACAAATTTAAATATAATTTCCGGCGAAATATGCAAACACGGGATAAACGAAACATTATAATTTGAAATATTTATAAAGAGATAAAATATTGAGTCTTTCTAGACTCAATATTTTTTACTTCTGTTTTAGAATATGATAGACAATATCGAAGGGGTACCTATAATTAACTGAAAAACATTATTATAGATCTATGAAGGAGAACTTATCTTTTCAAAAATTCAATGTATTGTATTGAGAAACGTACCTACTCTTTTATTATAGTTATTTAAGAACAGCCTTCGTAGGTTTTATAAGAGTGAACGGTGTCACCAGATAATATGCTACTAATATTATAAATGCGAATGTAAGTTTGTTTGTTACGCTCTCACGCGAAAACTATTGAACTGATTATTATGAAACTTTTTATACATACTTTTGGAGACATAAAAAATAACACAGCGTACATTTTATTAACAATTTTTTTTAGCGAGATGTTAAAAAAATTGAGAGATAAAAACATTGTTCGTCAATAAACACGTTGACGGAGTCGCGGGCAATAGCTAGTATTTTTTATAATTTCCTATTATTTTGAAATAAATTTAATGCATTGTACATATGACGTATGACATTTTTTATATGAATGTGTAGTATGAATGTGTAGACATAATTATTTTTTTATTTAGTGTTATTAGTGTACCTACATTAAATTAGTTTTTATTTTTCTTATTCATAAATATTTTTACAGTTCTTGTTTTTAGTTACTATTCTTGTATACAAATACTATCTCTTTTAATTTATTTTATTTTTTCTAACAATTCTATGTATTGAAAGAGATTTTTTTTACAGATAAGTACATCTATAATAATTGTCTTGTTTTTGTGTCGGAATTGTTGGTTGCCACGTAGAACTCCAAATTGAAGTGTGCCTGGCACCGGAGATCACGCCACGGAACCCTTGAGTATAAAACCTCTTTCACCTAATTATATCCTTTTCCTTCATAGGACATACTAACAATTTATTAAGCATTTCCCCCAGGGAATCCCCAATTATTGACAAGTACATACCGATAAGTGACCTCCTTCCTTGTAAAACATCAGGTAATTCGCTAGTCATTACATTTATAGCAGTCATAGTAGTCGCGTACGTAGTTGCCGATTACTTTTCTCGTTTAGAAGTTGTGTGGGTGTACTAACCCCTTTTGTTATATATTTTTTTAATGATTCAATTCAGTATTTTTGAATAATGTACATAATTAATATTAATAAATATCAGAATATACTTTTAATTGTTAGACGAGGAGATGCAACACCTTTGTCACGTTTTTCGTTGTTCAACTTTTATTTGAACCATCTTTATTCCGTTTTCTGGTGCCCTTTTCAATTATAAATTATAACTCAAATAAGCGCTCAAATGCAAATTTTCGGGAATTATTCATTTTCAATTTATTTCAAAGTTGTGTGTTAATGCATTTAATAGTATAGTCCTGCGTTTTGAACATAAAGGATTTGCAGGAGGAACAGAGTCCACCAAGTCGTTGGATATTACTTTGGCAGACATTTTTTCAAAAAGAGGTATTTGATAACACCTCTAATTTAGATTTTATCCATTTTGATGTTATCTCTCTCGAGATTCATAATTAAACGAATGCACCACGCGGAAATCGAGGCCATTTTATATGATTTATATTTTTTTAGGTTTACTTTGTGGGCATAGTTAAAAAAATGTATATATTATTATTTTTATGCTAATTGAAACTGATCGATTATCGTTTTTTTTGGAGCACCTCCTGTAGTTATGATAAAATAAGGCAGGTATAAATACATTTTTCATTTCATGTATAACACGATTTGTAAATCACACATAAGCTTAATATTACTTAATGACGGTTCTGTAATTAAATCTGTTCTTACAATTAAACTCCTGCCACATATCCGCTACAAAATGACATTTACTTTATAATAACCCTTGGCGAGGTCTCAGTAGTCGATAAAATCCCTATGAAGATAATTATCCTATAAAATATAACGTTCTGTAAAAGTTACGTCAGTTAATGACACAAAAGTTTCTGAAATAAATTTCTTTAATTAAGGTTTAATGAATCCGTGAATCTAATAAAATTTCATTAAAATTACATTTGTAGAATTTATGTATTGTATCAGGTATTTTGTAATAATGTATTAAAGAAATATTTACAAATTATTGTAATATCAGTTCTATTCAAATCAGTTTTCTAAATATTATAAGCGCTAAAATTATTGTTAGCTGAATAATACATTCTAAAGCTCTTCTTTATAAGCCCACTCAATGTAGATAAGAACGTACATACAAATTCTGAACCACCGAACAAATTCTGAACCTCCGAAAAAATTTTCAAATAAATCTCGTTTCATCAAAACATTCAATGTTGTCTTTCGCATAACAGAAAACTGTAAGAAGTCATTGTAACTTTGCCGGCATGTCGACAATCAAACAAAAAACGTTTCATAAAGTGATTTCACTGTCTCCAGTATTCTTTTAACTCGTTTTTCATTCTTTTCTCGCTTTCCATAAAGAAGAATAATGGTTGTTTATTTTTACGAAGCTGAACGAGTGGGGAAAGAAACATTCGACGCAGACATTTTTCCGATTGTTATTTGTCGCTGACATTTTACAAACAATTCCTGGTAATGCGGAATTAGAATAAACGTTTCTTAGGAAAATGTTTTTGTATTTAAGATTAAATCTCGTTCCAGCGAACGTATTTAGTGCATTAGGATATTACTTGGATAGCGGAATAAAGTCATCTTAATGCTACATTTTACGTTACTTAAATATTTTTCTTATTGAAATGAATATTTGTTAAGAAATATATCATATGTCAAAATTTCAACTGTCTTCCTATTACGTTTCATGGGATAAAGCTTGGAGACAAACATATGGACAGCGAAGTCTTAATAACAGGATTCCGTATCTGTCTTTTAGGTATGAATCTCTGAAAAGGACACCTACTGAAAAAGAAAAGGGTGGTACGTCAAAAATTATATTCTTATCTTCCCGATTCTTATACGATCGTCATATCAAATTTTTAAACGTTTTAAAACGTTCTGACCTTAAACGTAGGTACAAATAAAGTTAAATAATATGTTAATAATCAAGAAATCAAAATCAATTAGATATATTGTTAGCTTGTTTAAGTAAAATTCGGATACAGTCATGCTATCGAATAAATATGAAATGATTGTCTTCTCTTCAAATAAAAAAAAGCAAAAGTTATAAATACCCCATTTCTGATCTATTTTTTTACATTATTTAATTATCACAAAATAATCGTTAATAAGTTAAACATACAGACAAACCAAGTAACAAATTAACATAATAAGAATAAATAAGCAGTTTCATATGTATAGCCTATATATATACTAGCTATATATAACTACTATATATATATATATATACTAGCCTAAAAATAGGGTAGGGTTTTAAAACTGTACAGTTGTTTGAGCTTATTATATAATATTACTTTTCTCATTGACTGCTGAGTGACTGAAGCTAACTTAGTCTTGTCACTTATTGCTTCCAGAGATCTCCTAACCGTTCTTCTGTGGTACGTTATTTAGAAGCAGTTACAAGAAAAAATTACCTACCTACATAGTACATACTAAATAAGTGAATAGCAGTTTGATAGTAGTATAGTGAAGCTAAAAACTTGGAATAAAACATCTGATCCAAATCGTAATAAATAAAGATATAGAATTCTCGCACCGAGTTTGGATCACAAAACTCTGCTAAAATATAGAAAAATTGTAGTAGTTTCCTTTAGTTAACATACACTTAAATAAAGATTCTAAAGCTTATAACAGAAGCTTTCAACATGTATATATATATATATATATATATATATATATATATATATATATATTATATATATATGTCGCAGATCACGATAATTTAAGGATATATAACAGCTGTACCAAAAAACGTCTCATACAATATAGACCAACTTTTAAAATAGAATGACTGGCTGTTATTTTCAATAAAGGATTTTTTTTTTTTTTTTTTTTAATCAATTGCATTATTCAAATGTGTTATTTATTATCCTATCCAAATATGCAATTTATTTTAGTAAAATGTTTATTCGAGCTGCGTCTATATCAATTAGTTATAAATTATTAAAACATCCTTACTAGTTAGTTACTAGGTAGTTGCTGTAACCAGTGCGCGGTCGCTAGTGCCGCCATCTGGCGCGTCCCCCGGGTTGCGGATAGGGGAGGTCCCCCCAGATATGGGGGGCACCGGCTTCGGCCGGCGCGGACAGCTACTAGCACGTGTGGCTGCTTGCCTTTCGGGGCGAGCATTGCACGGCCACAAGATCTCGGAAGCCCGCACTGAGCGGGAACGAGGGCTGGATTGACGGAGCTTGCTCTGATCGTCTGGCTGCGAGGAAGACAACCTCTATAAAAAATCACCCTATTTTTGTGTTGTGTCGTGTTGTTTCGTCTTTTCTTCTTCGTCGTGTTCTTCGTCTTTTCTTTCTTTGTTTCGTGTCGGTCCGGAGGTGCGGCGTCTGCCGAAGGGCCGGGTAAGGATGAGGGCACCAAACAAATATGAAATGAGCGATTCCAAAAAGAGTCCCCAGGCGGGTGCTGAATCCCGCACGGCCGCTGTTGCCGTCTGCCCCTCGTACTCTGGGGGGGGCAAGAACCGCTCGCGTGCAGGAGTCCCTGCCCTGGTCGACACCACACCGACCAGGATAATCAAAAACAGTGTGAGGCGTGGTGGAGAGAGTCCGGTTGTGGTTCTGACAGATTCAGACGATCTGTCAGAACCTCTGCCGTTCGCTGGACGTAAGCGGACGCATGGGGTGATCCGCAGTTCCCCCGAGGTCGCATCCGAGTCCGATCCCGAGTCCGGTGTTGCAGTGGCTAAGTGCAACACCGCTCGGCGTGGACGGGGTGCGCCTAAAGGTCGCGGAAGTGGGCTCGCCCAGGCAAGGGCCGAGTTGCGGGCCATGGAAGAGGAGGCGGAGGAGGTTGCCTTCGAGCACGGTTTGTGTGCTCTGATCCGCCGCAAACCGATGGTCGGAGCAAGAAGTGCGCCGGGCTCCGAAGAGGATCTCTCTTCGGAGGCGCCACTTGCTCCCATTCCATCCGACATGGACGCTGAGCAACTGCGAGCAGTCGCCGGGAAGCATGCAGCGTCCATTCTTAACGTGTGCAAAAAAAGCCTTTATTTAAAAGGCACAATGATCAAGGCTCTTAAAGAGGCATCGAGCGGCCTCGTCGAAGTGGTTAGTGTCCTGGCTTGCAGGGGTGAACCGGAAGAGTCGCGGCGCATGCGGGCCGATAACGCTCGTCTGCGTCGCAAGGTCTCCTTCCTTAGGGAGGAGATCGTTAAGGTCCGGGACGAGTTCGCGGAGCTCAAGAGCTCTGTGGAAACTGCCCGGCCTTCCGTCTCTTCGAGGCTTCCCCCGGAGATGCCGCCGTTGGGTTCAGACGCAGTAGAGGAGTTGAGGAGCTCCTTGTTGTCCTCAGTGGGAGTTTTGATTAACTCCCGCTTTAGAGGTATCGAGGAGCGCCTCCTCCCGGCGCGGACCCACCGGCCGCCTCTCTTGGCGGACAGGAGCACTAAGGTGCCAGTTGTGGCTTCACAGGACAATCTGCAGGGGTGTCAATCGCCGATCCTGCAGATTCCGTCCTCCAAGGCCCCCGGCACGACCGAGGCACTGGCGGCGAAGCTTCGCCCAGTGTTGAGCGGGGTGGCAGATGTCGTCCGGCCCGTCCGGCGTGTAGCCGTAAGGCTGAAAGGGTTGGACGACTCTGTCACGAAAGACGACGTGGTCGATGCGATTTGCCGCATCACGAACTGCCCTGGCGAGGCCCTCTTCGTGGGGGAGATCCGTCGGGGCGGTTATGGGGACATGGGCGTTGCCTTTGCCCGACTCCCCATTGATGCGGCGAAGTCGCTCGTCGACGCCGAAAGAGTCCTGGTGGGCTGGAGCTCAGCCAGGGTGGAGTTGTTGGAGGCGCAGCCGCTGCGCTGCTTCAGGTGCCTTGCACCTGGGCATGTGCGTGCGGTTTGCCCGTCCGCGGTCGACCGAAGCGCCGCCTGTTTCCGGTGCGGTGGTAAGGGGCATACCCGAGCCACTTGCACCGGAATGCTGCGGTGCGCGGTCTGTGCGGACCGAGGTCTCCAAGCATCCCACCTATTGGGGAGCCGAGTGTGCAAGGCTCCGCGAGTTCGAGGATTAGCACCTGGTGCGAAACCCTCGAGCGCGGAGCCCAGCACGGAGCCGGCTGTGGCTATGGCAACATAGTCACATCGAGCTTCAGCGGGAGAGGCTGCGAAGGAGAAGGGTTCAGCCCGTTCCTTCCCAGCCGTAGGCCTAGGTGAGAGTGGGGGGCGACCTCTCTCGCCATTGCACTAGGTCTATGAGGTAGGGGTACACTGGTTGCCCGGGGTACCCCTATACGGAGGAGTTACGCCGGGGCGTCACGGTGAGTGCGAAAGCGATCCCGTGACGTCCCATGGCAGCGTCGTGGGCAGCCGTTGGTTTTTTAGTGGGGTGCCTTAGGCAGTCGCCGGGTGCCGCACATACCGCCCGGTCATCGCCTTCCTGGCCTGGGTGACGATGCGGAAACGCATTTTTCCAACGATAAAAAAAAAAAAAAAAAAAAAAAGGTAGTTGCTGTAAACAGGCTTATATTAATTATTTGTATAGTTCTGATTAGTTCCCTACGAACCCACTAAAAACTAATTTCATTTAGTTAAGTAATGTTTAGTTATAGTAGTAGGCTTATAGTAATATTGTTTGTAATGACTATTATTGTATTATATTAAGTATACTACTTATTTTGATAAAGGTATTATTTTTTAAAGTTTGTAATCTTTAGAGATTTATTCCTTATTTGCTGCTAAGATACGATATTTATTGAATTCTTAAAACTGTTTGAAAATGTCTATAAACATGTCTATACATGTTAAGCTTATCTAAGTTTATATAAATATAGAATGAAAAATAAACCGACACGGGCAGGGATTCAAACCCGCGACTACTGGGAAACCGTCCCTCGTTCTTAAAACTCTCAATATAGATGGACCTCCATCACTGAGTGGAGTGACAATATTCTTAATTTTAGGTTTTTAAATGCTGTTACTGAATGGTTTTAAAAGATCATGTTAATAGTTTTTTTATTAACAGTAACAATTTGATAATTATCAGTGGCTCTTGAACCTAAACTTATCCTATTTAGAGATGTAAATAATATAAACAAACAAATAAAAACACACAACGTGTTAGATATTTTAAGACAAGGATTTCTTCAGAATAACTTGGATACGATTTATTTATATACCTAACTTTTATTGTGTATATGTTTTTCTCTGAGTGTTATTATCTGTGGATGTATGTGGTTATTCAATGACTTCAAAAAATCACAAACAGATGGTCAGGTCAGGTATAGTCATGTTCCTAGGCAATGCGACAATAAAAACAGTTGCTATATATGTTTTTTAAAACTTCGAGTATAATATAATTTACTAGCTGTGCCTGCGACTTCGTACGCGTTGATTTCGATTTTGATAAAACGTACCTTTTGCACACCTACCAATGTATCTAAAAACTATAACCCTTCTAACTTGTAAGCAGCAATGGTATTACAATAAGATATTATTAACTTCATTATTTGTTAAACTGTTCTTAAAAAACAACAACAAAATATAATGTAAATCCCATGACAATATATTCCCGAAAACTCCAAATCGTTGAATCCGTTTCTGAGATTAGCGTGCACAAACATACAGACTTACAGACGAACAAACAAAATGAAAAAACATTGTTTTGGATTCTCTTGCTTATATAAATGTTATATGCTGTATGAATTTTTGAATATTTTTTTTTGTGTTGTGTGCAGAACAATAAGACAAACAGATAAACAGACAAAGATTTTAAAAATGTGGAAAATGGATTCTGTTAGTTAGCACTTCACATCCTGGTAATTTTTTTTTAATATTTTCAATGTACAAAGACTATTTCTCTACAGATTTATTACATGTATAGAAGTATAAGATTTGCATGGCACCTATTGGGTGATTGACTTAAATTGCCATAACTTTTTGTTTCTTAACCGATTTATATGAAATAAACACTAAATGTTTAGTGAAGACTGTGATAATATATTCCTGAAAACACATTCAAATTAGTTGAGCCGTTTCTGAGATTAGCGTGCACAAACATACAGACATACAGACATACAGACATACAGACATACAGACATACATACAAACAGACAAACTGAAAAACCATTGTTGTGGGTTCTCTTGCTCTTATAAAGGCTCCCTATGATTTTTTTTTTATATTTTCAAATTACAGAAATGAATTAGTGACAATTTTATTATAAGATTACTAGCAAAAGATAGAAAAGAGATTTCCTGTTTTTTTTTTTTTTTTTTTTTTTTATACAAAACTAGGTTAATGCTTGACTACATTCCACCTGATGGAAAGTGAAATGTAGTCTTAGGTGGTAAAGCGCATTAACCTAGCAGCCTATTCACTCTCCTCTTGAAGACACCCACATTATATTTTGCAGGAAATACCGACGACGGCAGATTGTTCCAGTCCTTCGCTGTACGCACTAAAAAAGATGAAGCATAGCGCTTCGTTCGGACAGGTGGAGTGTCCACAACGTAGGGATGGATACCCGCCGTGCGTCGGGACGTCCGGCAAAGGAACGGGGATGGGGGAATTAGGTCGTGCAATTCCTGCGCACACTCACCAAAATGTATCCTATAAAATACTGAGAGGCTGGCAATACTACGCCTGTGTTCAAGGCTGTGGTGTTTGGCGTCAACCAATTTAGGGTCGCCAATAAGCCTCTTTGCTCGCCTCTCAATTGAGTCCAGAACCGCAAGATGAGTCTTTGCGGCACCAGCAAATATGTGGCCACAATACTCTACACACGACCGGATCTGTGCTTTGTATAATACAAGAAGCTGTCCCGGTGTAAAGTACTGTCGCACCTTGGCAAGTACGGCAAGCTTTCCTGCAGCTGCTCTTGCTCTGGACTCAATGTACCGACCAAAGTTGAGGTTCGAGGAGATCTCTAAGCCTAACAACTGAAGCCAGTCACTGTATTCCAAGGATACATTCCGGAAAGTAGGAGCCAAGGTGAAGGGGCTCCTTTTGGTGGTGAACAAACACGTCTGCGTTTTGGTGGCGTTGAATTTGACAAGATTGGCATTGCCCCATGCGGAGACTGCCTGAAGTTTGTCATTCAAACGTTGCACCATGGCTTCTCTTTCAGATTGTACTTCATCTCTACTAGCCCGAGAACTTGGCAGATATCTTTCTACAACTGTGCTGTCGTCTGCATACCCATAGATACCGGGCTTCAGCAGATCGTTAATGTGCAGCAGAAAAAGAGTTGCAGAAAGAACGGACCCCTAAGGTACTCCGGAATTTATTGTCAAGGGTTCCGAAGAACACCCGTCGACAACAACACGGAGAGATCTCCGGCTCAAAAAGTCCGTTATCCAGCCAATCAGACCAGGAGATATACCGTACGCTGAAAGCTTGCTTAAAAGGCTCACATGCCAGACCCTGTCAAAAGCCTTCGAGACGTCCAGAGAGACGGCGACCGCTTCTCCGTTCCTCTCGATGGCTTCGCCTAAGATGTGTGTTACGTACGCTAGAAGGTCCCCAGTGGACCTATTTCGGCGAAATCCGTACTGTCGGTCACTGAGGAGATCGTTACCTTCTACGTACGCTAGAAGCCGCGAGTTCAATACACGCTCCATAATCTTGCAGAGTATGGAGGTGATTGAAATGGGCCTATAATTGGCAGGATCGGCACGGCTGCCTTTTTTGGGCACGGGTTGCACGTTGGCAAGCTTCCAGGATTCCGGCACTTTTCCAGTCTTGAAAGAGAGGCGATACAGACGTGTTAATACAGGAGACAACTCAGCTGCACATGTCTTGAGCAGAATGGCTGGTATACCATCAGGACCACTGGCTTTATTCACATCTAAACGACACAATGTTCTCCATACCTCTTTGTTAGTGATGCGGATTTCAGGCATCGAAATACCGCAGTGAGGAAGATGTTCTGGAGAAGCATTGCCAGTGTCTAGATGCGAATTCTCAGCAAACAGAGAAGCAAATACATTCGCTTTCTCTGTTGCTGTGTGGGCCAGGGATCCATCAGGCTTCAGCAGAGCAGGCAGTGAGGGTTGGCAGAAGTTCGACTCGATCGCTTTGGCAAGAGACCAGAAAGCTCGACTGCCAGTTGGTCTGACAGAGAGCTTTTCGCCATTCTTAACGATCCGATCAAGACGAGCCTTCCGCAATGCCTTTTTATAGGACTTGGCAGCTTGGTTAAAGGCTCTCTTCTTTGTACTTACATCCGGAGTTTTGCGGCTTCGAGCATCAGCCCAAATGAGGTATGCCGAATGTTTTCGGTCATGTGCATGACGACATTCGGCATTAAACCATGAGCGAGCTTTGCCACCGATGGGTACGTCAGCAAAAGGAATAAAATACTCCATTGCCTGATGCACCACATCGGTTATAGCATCCGCGCAACTCGACGGATCCAAAGAAGAGAAGCAGACCTGCCGCCAAGGATAAGACGCAAAAAAGTGCCGCATCTCATCCCAATCTGCTGACTTGTATTTCCATACTCGCCTAACACCATGTGGTTCGAAAGCTGGTGGGGAATATGTAAATACAGATTTCACCAGACAGTGATCGGAGGTTCCCAAGGGGGACGTGACCTCTACACGATACCTGTCCGGATCAGTTGTCAGCAGAAGGTCCAGGCAATTTGCTGTATGGCCTACCACATCTGGTACCCTTGTCGCTTGCCTCACCAGCTGAAAGAGGTCCAAGGACAACGCAAAGTTCCGCGCTTCTCTTCCAGCATGGTCGGTCTTCTGGTACGGGAACAGCCAGTCCTGATGACAGGCATTAAAGTCCCCCAGAAAGACGAGCTGCGCCGAAGGGTACTGATACAGAGCCATATCTGCAGCCTCACTGAGATACTCAAATAAACGAGTTGTCTCCTGGTCACCGCTGTGCGAACGGTAGACACAGGAATACAGGATTTTTTTGTTTCCTGTGTCCACTAAAACCCATAGGGAAGAAAAAGTGGGGTCTTCAAGGTGACGGAGACGCTGAACACAGAGGTCGTTCCGCGCGTACACACTGACTCCGGCCCGTGAGCGAAAGTTGTGCTCTAACGAGTAACCGGGATAATCCAAGTATGCAGCGCTCAAAGGACATTGTATCTGCGTCTCCGTCAAAAAGAGCAAGTGCGGCTGCTCTGTCTCCAGGTGGTGGTGGACAGCTAAAAGATTTGAGTGCAAACCCCTGATATTAGTGAAGTGCACTTTATATGAGGAGGAGTGCAACCGCTGTGTAACCTTGTTCCTTTTTCTTAACTTTTTCATAAAAAAATATATATATAAAAGTGAATAGGGATGGGAAATGGCAGTTGAACGAGACGGTACGTATCGAACCCGACGTCGAAATTGGTGATGTCTTGCCACTGGGAGGCTAGTCTGGAGACTGCGGGGACGCCCGAACCCCCCCAGGGATCGCCATCGGGCCTCCTCGTCTGGTCGCCAACCAGCACGATGGAGCCACCCTGGGATTTTTCACAGCTGGCGGGGCAGCCTTTCGTGGTTGGCTATCCCACTAATTGGGCCCCCAACTATCTGCGGGCGGCCAGCGGAAAGCCGTCGCTTCGGATCCCGCTACCCTCCTCGACTAGACACCCGACAAAACAAACACCAACCCGACGTCAGACCGGTTCGCCAACGCACCGCAACTGTTCAGACCCATTTCCCATAAACGGCTTCATCGAGCAACGTGCCGGAACACGACTAGGTCGCTTTGCGGCACGACTCTGCCCGATGGGTGGTAACTTTGCCGGCGACCGGATGTTATGGTCTACCACCAAGAGATTATGGTGGTCCTGTGGTCGGCCTTGAAAGTGTAACCACTCCAGCAAGTAATATATATTTTGTAATAATATCATAGTAATACTAATATTTTTTATTATAAATTAACACAATTGACATTCTAATAAAATCAAAATTTCAAATCAATCAAAACAAAGTTCATATATCTACAAAGGACAAGAATTGTTTTTTACAAGTCACCGACAGGCTTCGGCTTTTATGAGTGACTTTTGCTAACTTCTTGTTGTCTTTTGAATTTAAGGTATTAGAATGCATTTTTAACAAATAATACTATTAATTACGCAAAACCAAATATTTTGAAGAAAATTAAATGTTAATGCATAAAAAAGATTTTTGAAAGGTTTTTGAAAAAAATAGATTTTTTTTTATAAATCGTTAACAATAAGATTTTTAAAAACTTATAGCAAAAGTTATCAAATTCAAAGCTGCACCTTAAGTAGGAGTAAGAATTCGTATTAAGGCAAAAGTCTGACTTGTCCGCGTCGCCGTGAACTTTTCGATATTAAACGAAGAAAATAGGATCTAACTTCATTTGCAGTTAGCTTTGCAATCCTTTCCATTATAATTTAAAAGCAGTAGTTAACTTCTTAAATCGGTTTATTTAAAATTATCCTCAGCTAGCGATCAATGGTCAGCGTAATGAAAATGTAAGCATTTCATGCTTTTATAATTTATTTTAGAAATTAGAAACCTTGATGTTACTACTACTATTAGAATATCTTACGTATTTCTTACAATAAAATTTCAAAATCCATCAGTGTTTTTAAATTAATACCAAAGGGTTCACAAAATAGGTCTGATCTTATTTGATGGTCATGTACTTGATAATTTAATATATTGTTGTTTTTAAAAATGTTATAATATGTATAAGAAACATTATAATAAAATATTAGGTTATAAAAATAATCGCCTTCTTTATTGTTATCCGTTTTAATAACATTTAAGCTTAAAACCAAAAATGTTAACTAATGTAAGCATATAAGTCATATATGTCTTGTCTTATAAAAGAAAGAAACAACAAAATAGATCTATTATATTTACTTAAAATATTTTAATTACTCCTCAGAATTGCATAATAATTAATCCTGATTTATCACAGCCCACGGGAACAGTCTTTAATTTAACAAAATATAACCTGAAATTTAAAATATTAAATTTATTGAATATTTTTATCTCATGTAAATTATTTATTTATTTATTTATTATTACTTCATTAATACAGGAGACGTTACAATTAACTACATAAAATTATATGAGAAGTCAAGAGGGATGGTTTGAACACAGATAATTACCCTGAATACCTCATTAGGATACACTTTGCTGAGATATCCAGTGAATTCTTTGACCTAACTACATTTACATTGCAGCTTTTCTTTCTAAAATTATTAATCTCATGTAAATAACGTTAAAATCGTAATAATACATTATACTCATAATAGTAATAAAAATAAAAATAAGTATAATAGTATAATAAAATAATAATAATATATAATCCTAATTATAACACTTGAAATCATAGATTAATGTATCTATATAAATTCATTATACCTATATGGGGATATAAATTGTAATAATAATAAAAAAAAAACAAAAACCCGATACAAAAACACCTCTAAAAAGAATAAAAATAATATTACTATGTACTTATTGAAGTACGTTTGACGATGGTGTCTATTTTACGAAGTTAATTATTAATGACTTAGACTATAGGATTCGATATAGTAATTTCTTTATTTGCCTTGGTAACTTACTTGCATTTTAATTTCTTCCTTCATTAAGCGGTCCCCCGACGCAACGACTTCAATAAGTTGATAGTAACATTATTTCAGTCTTTTTATAGCTCTGTTGTAACGGGGTTTTTTTTT
Source organism: Napeogenes sylphis (assembly GCA_959347405.1). Classification (NCBI taxonomy): domain Eukaryota; kingdom Metazoa; phylum Arthropoda; class Insecta; order Lepidoptera; family Nymphalidae; genus Napeogenes; species Napeogenes sylphis. The sequence goes on along the minus strand of OY365788.1, from coordinate 17,319,046 downwards.
CTGCTTCTTAAAGTTATGCTACTGTTTTTTTTGTACTAAATAAACCTACGCACGCACTAGTGTTCACTTCTTTAAGTATTTCTATCAATATTGCATAAGAACCTTTCACTCGCACCAATAAAACCTCAATATCTTAGAGACGACTACTTCTATTTAGAAGAAACATAGCTAAGAACCATCTTGGTAAATCAGGCTTTCGAATAGAAAAACCGCAATAAAATTCGTCCACGCGTTTGGCTGCTACATTGCCACAGATACACAGATCGACAGGTTAAACTTATAACACCCCTCTTTTTGAATTGGGGGCTAAAAGAGCCCCCAATTAGCCTTAATTTTTAACATTTAACTTAAACACGGTGCACTCAGATGCATTTGGCTAGAAAATCCAGTAGTTAATTATTAAAAAGTAAATAAAATAAACCTAAATGAAATACATTTAGATTCATAACAACTACAGAAAACCGAAAAAATAGAAACAAATACCAGAAAAATATACCGATATCCCTCAAGATATTGTGGATTATGTGTGAAAAAGTGACGGAAAATATATATATATAGGTTTCATTACATTATTATTTTGTACCAATATTTCACGAACACTTCATTATTTTAACATAACTGTAATTTTTGTATCTTCAGTGGCTTGTGTCATGACTTTTGTTAATGTTGACCTGTTTTTAAATTTAATGACATTTTTTATTCAAATTTTCATATTAAAAATACCAAACACTAGTCATCAGATGGATTTCCCAAAACTGATCATACAAACATGATAATCACAAATATTATTTCAAAATTATAAACATTTAATAATTTATAATTTTAAAAAATTCAAATAAAAATATATTTCAACTATTGTTAAAATTACCAAAACAAGTTTTTGTAAAAAAAAAAATTTTAAGAGAAACTATTTTTAAATAAATGTAATTTCAATTATTTTTAAAAATTAAAATAAGTTTATAAATTACTAAATACTCGCGAAGTCAAAGGACGCTCAGAGTAAATAATTTTAATTTTAGTATATTATTATTTTAATTCATAAGTTAGATAAAAACATTAAAAGGGATAACACCTCCTTCACAAGCATAATGGCGGGCTCTGCGCCGGTGAGAAACATATTATTTCAAGATACATATTGAAAAGCCTTAACAAATATACTTTATAGATGAAAAATTTTTCACCGCCTCATAAATTTAATCGCAGAGCACAGATGCTGCAATTTCCATTCTCCACCAACGAAAACCATTCATAACACTGATTTATTTTCTAGCTATATCGTTACTTTTTTATGTTATTGACATACGACGTGTGATAAATGAAAATACTTTTAATATCTTGTTCGCCTTACGTCGTTCTTTTTATTTTATATCTAATATCGTAGCATTCCCCATTTAATTTCTTTTTAAATTTTTTCTAATTAGAATAAAACTATTTTTACGGATTTAACTTTAAGGTTAGATTTAAAATGTAAATTTAAAATATAATTCAATATACGCGAGTTAAATCCGTAAAAATAGTTTTATTTCAATGTGTAATACTCGTGAAAGCCTTAGTAAACACTATTTTTCTAATTAGGTTTATTTATGTTTTTAGATATAATATAACACTCTTACCCGTAAATATTTTATTTCTTGGCCAAGGGTTGCTTGTCAGTGTATACGTGTAATATATAATGTAATATGTACTGTATATTTAATGTAATATATACTATATCTATGTATACAGTAACGTCTTAAGTGATATTTGCGAATACACATAGTAATTAATGGTTATATTGAAGATTTTTTATAATAACAGTTAAAAGAAGAAGTATAATAAATAAATGCCTGTTTTTTGTTTTAGCTAACACGAATCGAAACACGGTAACAACAAATAAAATAAAAGTGAAGTTGGCCGTTTCACGCCAAGTGCGCTATATTCAAACGACCAATAAATATTCAGAAGTAATTATTCCGTGGCCACACAGAGCAGTGCTGCAGTTGATTTTTGAATTGTTTCTACGTGAAAGCCTGAGCTACTATAAAAGAGTTCATTTGAAACATTACTACAAACTACTTAACTACGTTGTTGTTTTTATTATCGATTTGTTAAAATAAGTAGAAATAATATTACTATTAATATGAATAACGGATCAATAAATGTCAAATTTATTATAATAGTAAATAAAACGCTAGTTTAAATCAATTAACCGTAAAAAATAAATTGTACAGACTATCTCCTCTGTTCTCTCTCTATATTTTGTGATCCAAGAATATTTTATAATTTCTTTGTTCCATGGAAGTTATTGTTTCTTTGAAATTTTGTGTTTAATTTGAAAGCTTGTGTTGTTAATATATTCCAAAGTAGTTAGTGTAAGTAAATATCTTTTAAAACCTTATCGAAGGTGAAAAAGTATTATTTATTTTTTTTTTATATGCTCTAGGGCAATGCTTGACTACATTCCACCTGATGGTAAGTGGAATGTAGTCTAAGGTGGTAAGGCGCATTACCCTAGCAACCTATTCACTCTTCTCTTGAATGTGACCACATTGTATTCGGTCGGAAATACCGACGCAGGCAAGCTGTTCCAATCCTTTGCTGTACGCAGTAAAAATGAGGAAGCAAAGCGCTTCGTTCGGACAGGTGGAATGTCCACAACAAAAGGATGAAAACCCGCCGTGCGTCGGGACGTCCGGTGATGAAAGGGGGACGGGGGAATTAAATTGTGTAATTCCTGCGCACACTCACCAAAATGTATCCTATTACCATCTAATATATATACCATCTAATATATAATATATCCAGTATTCTAATACTGAGAGGCTAGCAATTCTACGCCTGTGCTCAAGGCTTATGAGGTCGGCTCCGACAAATTCGGGATCGCCTATAAGCCTCTTTGCTCGCCTCTCAATTGAGTCCAGAACCGCAAGATGAGACTTTGCGGCACCAGCAAATATGTGACCACAGTACTCTACACACGACCGGATCTGTACTTTGTATAAAACAAGAAGCTATCCCGGTGTAAAGTACTGCCGAACCTTCGCAAGAACGGCAAGCTTTGCTGCTGCTGCTCTTGCTCTGGACTCAATGAACCGACCAAAGTTGAGGTTCGAGGAAATCTCTAAGCCTAACAACTGAAGCCGGTCACTGTATTCCAAGGATACATTCTGGAAAGTAGGAGCCAAGGTGAAAGGGCTCCTTTTGGCGGTGAATAGACACGTCTGCGTTTTGGTGGCGTTGAACTTGACAAGATTGGCATTGCTCCATGCGGAGACTGCCTGAAGTTTGTCATTCAAACAATGCACCATGGCTTCTCTTTCAGACTGTACTTGATCTCGACTAGCCCGAGTACTCGGTAGATATCTTTCTACAACTGTGCTGTCGTCTGCATACCCATAGATACCGGGCTTCAACAGATCATTAATGTGCAGCAGAAACAGAGTTGCAGAAAGAACGGACCCCTGAGGCACTCCGGCATTTATTGTCAAGGGTTCCGAGGAACACCCGTCGACAACTACTCGGAGAGATCTGTGGCTCAGAAAGTCCGTTACCCAGCCGATCAGACCAGGAGATATACCGTACGCTGAAAGCTTGCTTATAAGGCTCGCATGCCAGACCCTGTCAAATGCCCTCGAGACGTCCAGAGAGACGGCGACCGCTTCTCCGTTCTTCTCGATGGCTTCGCCTAAAATGTGAGTAGTATACACTAAGAGGTCCCCAGTAGACCTATTACGGCGAAACCCGTACTGTCGGTCACTGAGGAGATCGTTACCTTCTAGGTATGCTAGTAGGCGCGAGTTCAATACACGCTCCATAATCTTGCAGAGTATGGATGTGATTGAAATCTTCTCTTGAAGATTTCAATCTTGAAGATTTAATTTCGAAACATTCAACGACTTCAACCCCGTCCTCTTCGAATGCAACAGAAAAGCAGCCTCGGCTTGAAAGTACTCAACTCTGTGCTCAACAGCGGAAAGTGACTCCCGGCTCCATCTCAAAAATGAATATACGTCCTACAACTCGTAAACAAATGGTGAAAAAAGTTTAAGTTTCCTTGTTTTTCCTTTCACATATTTTTTTCTACATTACTTTAACATTTTTTTATTCACTCATTACCGATGCCAATAAACTATATTAAAACTTTAAATTACTTGTTGGTTAGCAGTTCAGATTCACAAATGTATTCTTTATCTTATAGGTTCTTTTTATTTATCTTTAAACTTTTTTTATATTGTTGAGAACAAGTAATATTGTTAATCACTATGTTTATATAGTATTTAGACTGACAATAATAACTGTCAACAGTCAAGTCTAGTGAAATTTGACAATCGATTACTGCGATTTTTAATTGTCTATGACACATGATTTTTGGTAACGTGTTTTTCTCTTGCATATCCAGTTTTAGTATAGTTTTAAAATTAATAAGTATGTTTATTCGTTTATTTTATTATTACTTTCTTTTTTTTATAAATTACCGCATTTTTACTAATAACAATTTTATTGTTTTTCTTTTTTTTTTTTTTTTCGTTATTATTTTAGATGTATACATTTTTTTCAATGATTTCCGTGGGAGTGTTGTGTTTTTTTTTTTTTTTCTAGTATTGGTTAATTTTCATCATTACCATCATTGATGTTTGATGTGTTATTATTGTCATTATTACTATTGTATTACTATAGTCGCCAGCAGGATGAGCATGCATGCGCATCCTTCCTTGTTAAGAATAATATAATTAGCTTATTTATTTAAATTTGTTAAATATCATAAAATTGTTTATTGTATTTATTTGTATTTATTTTATATCATTATTAAGTATTTAAAGTAAATAATATGGATTCAAGTACTGATTCATATCATACTGCTGACGAAAACGCCTTCAGTAGTTTAGATTCTAATTATCCAACTGTGCAAGGTCTGTTATCAAACGAGCTTCAACCTTTCCGCAATAACTTTAACATCTGTCATATTAACGCTCAAAGTATTCCTGCTCACCATTTAGATCTCCTTCATACTTTTAATCTGGATTCTATTCACGCTGTACTAGTTTCTGAATCTTGGCTTAAGCCATCTTTTCCTTCCTCTTACTACTCTCTTCCTGGTTTTACACTTATCAGGAATGACCGAATAGGTAAAGCCGGCGGTGGTGTCTGTATTTACTTGCGTAGTCATATTTCTTTCAAACTAATTTGCCAGTCACAATGAACTGTTCTTGATTCTCCTGAATATCTTTTCCTAGAAGTCAATGTTGGTATCAAGTTAATAATTGGAGTTGTGTATTCACCTCCTAATATTTCTTACTTCTCGTCTCTCGAGTCTGTTTTCGAAGACTTGATTTCTTACGGTATGCATCTCATAGTCATGGGAGACTTTAATACTTGCTTGTTAAAACAAGACTCTAGAGCAAATCAATTACATTGTCTTGCTCACTCTTTTAATTTAGAAATATTAGCTCTGAACACTACACACCACACTAGTACTTCTTCAATTTTGCTGGACCTAATTATGAGTTTAGAGACTTCTCACATAATTAAGTGCGGTCAGTTACCAGCGCCTGCTTTTTCACACCATGACCTCTTATATATTTCTTATAAGGTAAAAATGCCCAAAATACAACCCAAACTACTAAAGCTTCGAAACTTTAAAAATATTAATAAAAGTGATTTGGTTGCGGACTCTTTTGCTATTGATTGGGACGCGATACAGGATCTTACATCTATCGACGAAATGGTCTTATTTTTAAATACCCACATCTTAGCCCTTTTTGACCTACACGCCCCACTTCATACGGTAAAAGTTAAACGCCGGTCAGCGCCGTGGTTTAATGAAACTGTTAAAAAAGCTATGGCGACGAGAGATCACGCTTTCCGCAAATTCAAAAAAGATCGTTCTCAATCAAACTGGTGTCGATATAAGGCTGCAAGAAATCAATGTAATCAAATGTGTCGTAAACTTAAACGCCGCTATATCTATGAAAATACTTGTACCTCTCCTTCAGCCACTTTGAAATTTCTCAAAACTTTAGGCGTGAACAAACCTCTTATTTCAGATAACCCTAACTTTCTCGACTTGAACAGTCTTTACCTCCATTTCACTACTACGAAAACTATTAACTCGCCAATTAAGGACTATACCCTTTCCAATATTCATCGTTTGCCAAAACCTGTTACTCCATTATTTAATTTTTCACCTGTTAACGAGACCGAAGTTAAAAAGCATTTATTAGCCATAACTTCAAAGGCCACTGGTTTCGACGAGATTAATCGTGTCATGGTCCTGTATCTCATTGACTGTCTCATAAATCCCCTTACCTATTTAATCAACTTTTCTTTGTCCTCAGGTACTTTTCCAGGTCTGTGGCGTATAGCTCTCGTCCTACCATTACCAAAAACCTCCAATCCATTATCACCATCTCACTACCGTCCTATCTCAATATTGCCATTTTTCTCAAAGATCATTGAATCCATTGTCCATTTTCAAATTTCCCAATTCCTTACTAAACACGATCTCCTGGACCCATTACAATCTGGCTTCCGTACTGGCCATAGCACTACTACAGCACTTTTAAAAGTTACGGAAGACATCAGGGAAGGTATGGGTAACCAAAAGGTGACCATTCTTGTTCTGGTCGATTTCAGTAACGCATTCAACGCTGTCGACCATGACATTTTACTCGCTATGCTATTGCGGTACAATATCTCGGTTGAATCTAACAGGTGGTTCTCTTATTATCTTCGGGGTCGCCAACAAGCCGTTCGCACTGATGAGGGCCTCTCGGATTGGTGTAATACGATTGCTGGCGTCCCACAAGGCGGTATTTTATCTCCCTTATTATTTTCAATTTTTATCAGCTCCATTACCTCTTGTCTAGATTGTCAATATCATCTTTACGCCGATGACTTGCAGCTTTATGTACATTCCTATGTCAACCTGCTTAATCCAGCTATAAATACTTTAAATGTTACCCTTGAGCGAATACTAACCTGGTCATCGGAATTTGGTATCATAGTCAACCCTAATAAATGTCAAGCGATTATTGTCGGCAGTTCTCGCCAGCTAGCTAAAATTAACTTAAGTACTTTACCGAACGTGATTTTTGACGGCAACACGATACCTTTCTCTTCACATGTAAAAAACTTAGGCATATTTATTGATAGTTCTCTTAGTTGGAATGTACATGTCCGAGAATTATCTCGCAAATTCTACAGGACATTACATCCTCTGCTTCGTTTAAAAAATTTCTACCTTTCAGTGCTAAATTAAATTTGGTTAATATTTTATTACTTCCAATTCTTGACTATGCAGATGTGTGCTATTTGGATGCCAACGAGGTACTTCTTAACAAACTTGACCGGCTACTTAATACTTGCGTACGTTTTATTTTCGAACTTCGTAAATTTGATCATGTGTCAAGCTATAGGTCCCAACTCAAGTGGCTACCTATTCGCAAGCGTAGAAAACTTAGAATTTTGTCTTCTTCACTCCTTATTGTTCAATCCTCGTACACCAAATTATCTTAAATGTAATCTCTCTTTCTTATCTGACACGCATGACAGACCACTCCGCTCTTCTAGCAATTTATTGCTTCACACTCCTCTTCATCGGACTGCTTTCCAATCCAAATCGTTCGCATTAACGGCCGTTCGACTTTGGAATGAATTGCCAGAGTCAACGCGTAAAATTTCTTCCCGTGATGTTTTTAAACGTTGTGTAAAAGAGTTTTTCCTAAACGATAATTAGTTTCATTAGTATTATTATTATTATTATTATTATTTATTTATTTTTATTTTATATACAGATAAATATTGTATATGAATTTCTTAATATTATTTATATATTATACTAAAATTATATTATATATGTATATATATAAATATATGTATTTGTATATGTCTATGTATATGTGTGTGTGTATGTACATATATATATATATGGCCAGTATATATTTTGTTTCATTTGTTCGATTTGTTTTTTTTTTTGTTATGTACTGTAAGTGTAATTTGCACGCCAAGACGTTAATTCTTATACTTTTTTTGTTGTTTTAAGGTTGGCTGGTAGAAAATGCCAAATAGCATTAAGTCCGCCTTTTGTACACTTTTCTTTTTGTTAAATTGTGCAATAAAGAATTAATACTTAAATAAAAATAAATCGGTCTGTAATTGACAGGGTCGGCACGGCTGCCTTTTTTGGGCACGGGTTGCACATTAGCAAGCTTCCAGGATTTCGGCACTATTCCAGTCATGAAAGAGAGACGAAACAGACGTATCAGTACAGGAGACAACTCAGCTGCGCATGTCTTGAGCAGAATGGCTGGTATACCATCAGGACCACTGGCTTTATTCACATCTAAACGGCACAATGTTCTCCATACCTCTTTGTTAGTGATGCGGATTTCAGGCATCGAAATACCGCAGTGAGGAAGATGTGCTGGAGAAGCATTGCCAGTGTCTAGATGCGAATTATCAGCCAACAGAGAAGCAAGTACATTCGCTTTCTCTGTTGCTGTGTGGGCCAGGGATCCATCCGGCTTCAGCAGAGCAGGCAGTGAGGGTTGGCAGAAATTCGACTCGATCGCTTTCGCAAGAGACCAGAAAGCTCGACTGCCAGTTGGTCTGACAGAGAGCTTTTCGCCATTCTTAGCGATTCGATCGAGACGAGCCTTCCGCAATGCCTTTTTGTAGGACTTGGCAGCTTGGTTAAAGGCTCTCTTCTTCGAACTTACATCCGGAGTTTTGCGGCTTCGAGCATCAGCCCAAATGAGATATGCCGAATGTTTTCGGTCATGTGCATGACGACATTCGGCATTAAACCATGGGCGAGCTTTGCCACCGATGGGTACGTCAGCAAAAGGAATAAAATACTCCATTGCTTGATGTATCACATCCGTTATAGCATCCGCGCAACTCGACGGATCCAAAGAAGAGAGGCAGACCTGCCGCCAAGGATAAGACGCAAAAAAGTGCCGCATCTCATCCCAATCTGCTGACTTGTATTTCCATACTCGCCTAACACCATGAGGTTCGAAAGCTGGTGGGAAATATGTAAACACAGATTTCACCAGACAGTGATCGGAGGTTCCCAAGGGAGAAGTAACCTCTACACGATACCTGTCCGGATCAGTTGTCAGCAGAAGGTCCAGGCAATTGGCTGTATGGCCTACCACATCTGGTACCCTTGTCGCTTGCTTCACCAGCTGAAAGAGGTCCAAGGACAACGCAAAGTTCCGCGCTTCTCTTCCAGCATGGTCGGTTTTCTGGTAAGGGAACAGCCAGTCCTGATGACAGGCATTAAAATCCCCCAGAAAGACGAGCTGCGCTGAAGGGAACTGATGCAGAGCCATATCAGCAGCCTCACCGAGATACTCGAATAATCTAGTTGTCTCCTGGTCACCGCTGTGCGAACGGTAAACACAGGAATACAGGATTTTTTCGTTTCCTGTGTCTACTAAAACCCATAAAGAAGAAAAAGTGGGGTCTTCAAGGTGACGGAGACGCTGGATACAGAGGTCGTTCCGCGCATACACGCAGACTCCGGCACGTGAGCGAAAGTTGTGCTCTAACGTGTATCCGGGATAATCCAGGTGCGCAGCGCTTAAGGGACATTGTATCTGCGTCTCCGTCAAAAAGAACAGGTGCGGTTGTTCTGTCTCCAGATGGTGATGGACAGGTAAGATATTAGAGTGCAAACCCCTAATATTACTGAGGTACACTTTAAATGAGGAGGAGTGCAACCGCTGTACAAACTTTTTCCTTTTCTGGTTTTTCTTCATGATAAAAAAAAATAAAGTGAATAGGGATGGGAAATGGCAGTTGAACGAGGCGGTACGTATCGAACCCAACGTCGAAGTTGGTTAAGTCATGCCACTGGGAGGCTAGCCTGGAGACTGCGGGGACGCCCGAACCCCTCCAGGGATCGCCATCGGGCCTCCTCGTCTGGTCGCCAACCAGCACGATGGAGCCACCCTGGGATTTTTCGCAGCTGGCGGGGCAGCCTTTCATGGGTGGCTAACTCACTAATTGGGCCCCCAACTATCTGCGGGCGGCCAGCGGAAAGCCGTCTCTTCGGATCCCGCTACCCTCCTCGACTAGACACCCGACAAAACAAATACCAACTCGACGTCAACCGGTTCGCCAACGTACCGCAGCTGTTCAGACCCATTTCCCATAAACGGCTTCATCGAGCAACGTGCCGGAACACGACTAGGTCGCTTTGCGGCACGACTTTGCCCGATGGGTGGTAACTTTGCCGGCGACCCGATGTTATGGTCTACCACCAAGAAAATTTTATTTAATTGGAAAAAATCTCTAAAATGATTAAATTATTAGGTTTGTTTATTTTGATATACAAATAGAAATACTTTTATTGGTCTTTTTACATACTAAACTAATAATAGTCATTGGAATTAAAAACAAACTGCAGGTTCTAATACAATATTCTGAGCAGTAAATTAATTTAAAAGCTATAGAGTCGAATTACTCGAATCCTAAATAAGCTTATATTTAGCAAAATCTATGTGAAGTGTTCGAGAAGCATCAACGAGTCCATCAAAGAGATCCTTTGATTGCATGTATCAAATTTTAGTGATTTCCGCCCTATCTCTATTTTGCCCTTCCTTTCCAAAATCCTAGAAAAAATAGTTTATGAGCAGTTAAGCACATTCATTAACAAACATCAGCTGCTAAGTCCTTTACAATCTGGATTTCGTCCTGGTCATAGTACGGTTTCTGCACTTGTCAAGGTCACCGATGATATACGGTCAGCTATGGACAAAAAACAGCTTACAGTATTGACACTATTAGACTTCAGCAATGCGTTTAACGCTGTTGACTTTGATATATTGCTGAGCTGAGAGATTTACGTACCCTTAACATATCTCCATCAGTGTTAGATTGGTTTCGGAGTTACCTCACTGGCCGGAGACAGCGCATTAGGAAGGACGATAAGTCCCTTTTGTTGTGGTGTGATGTCTCCGCTGGGGTACCTCAAGGTGGTGTATTATCTCCCTTACTTTTCGCAATTTTTATTAACTCTATCACTCAATATATATCTTCTCTCTATCACATGTATGCTGATGATGTTCAAATTTATCGCCATTCAAATCCTGAGAATCTTAACGTCTCCATTTCTGCCATTAATGATGACCTGAACTCAATTTTAAGATGGAGTAGCCTCTATGGTTTGAAAATTAATCCTGGTAAATCACAGGCTATTATTATTGGCAGCCCTGGCATACTTGCAAGGGTCGATAGACAAAACCTCCCACCAATGGTATATGATGGGGTAATTATACCCTTTTGTGATCACGTTAAAGATCTTGGTCTATACTTGGATCAGACATTATGTTGGTCTATGCACCTTAAGGACCTAAGCAGAAAGACATTCGTCGCAATGAATTCGCTCCAACGTTTGAGGTATTTTCTTCCAATTCCCACCAAAATTATGTTAGCACATTCTCTTCTTCTCTCTATTCTCGATTATGCCGATGCAAGCTTCGTAAATTTAACCGAGGACCAATTAAATAAGCTTGAGCGACTTCAAAACATAGCTGGTTCGTATTTGGCTTGCGCAAATATGACCACATATCTCAATTTCGACAACAGCTCAAATGGCTTACTATTCGTCGTCGCCGGGACTTACATTTGCTTTCTCTGCTGTACTGCATATTATTCCACCCAAATACACCCTCGTACCTAAAGGAAAGATTTGAACTTTTAGGGTCTTCTTCCAATTTAAGATCATCACAACTACTTATTATCAAAATGCCTGTCCACAATTCCAAATTTTATAAACACTCTTTCACCGTACTTGCCACTAAACTATGGAATGCTTTGCCTTTGTCTCTTCGGAAATCAAAAACTTTAAATTTATTTAAAAGATCTGTGAAAGAGCACTTTTTATCTCAAGATAGCTAAGACTTCAGTATAATAATTATCAGTGTATAAGTATATTATATATATCATTTATTTATAACTGTTTACTTTATATAAATTCAAGTTTATAGATATAATTCCAATATTACTTATCTATTTATTTATTTCTATTATTATTTTCCAATTCCCCCTGTATTTATTATATAATATATAGTTTAGTCTATTATAGCTTATTTATTGTATTAGTATTTAATATATTTACAAATCTACGTATTAGTGTTTAGTTTTTTATAAGCTTGTTTATTATTTGTACCTACGCCACCTACCCATATTAATGACTGTTTTATATACTATAAACCCCAGGGTTGCCTGGAAGAAATCGCCGTTAGGCGATAAGGCCGCCTGTTGTACTTCTTTTGTGTTACTTGTTTGTGTTTTACTTTTTTTTAATATTTTGTGGTGTACAATAAAGAATATATGAATGAATGAATGTATCAAATAAATTTAGCTTTGATTGAAATCAATTTATAACTGACATAGAGTTTAGTTATGAATACCATGGACAAGAAATTATCGAAAGTTGGTGAAGTTATAAAAAAAAATGCAATTGAAAAATAAATAAATTAAAAATAATTAATATTTAAAATGACCAGTTAAAAAAAAATATTCAAATAAAAGTGAATTATACTTCATTCGGAAGAACGTGAGATTCTTCCTGGTAATAAATTCAAAGGACAAATAAATATTCAAAAGTAATTAACCGCGTCGATACAAAGTCAGTGTACTTTGTATCAGCAGCGGATGAGAAGATTGATTTATGTAAATAGTTTCAAAAACACTTTAGATATCATAAGTTGTAATAAATAGCTTGCGAGCTATAAAAATTAGGATAGTTTGAAGAAAAAGTTTTTAGTTATATTTTTTATTCCATATATTTTAGTTTACTACATTTTTTTACTTAAAAGTATGAAAGAATTGATATTGAATTATGGAATGCAATTTGCAAGCATTTATATAAAAAAAATATAAAATAACATAATATACAAGTGCCAGATTTATAAATCATAGAAAAGTATCATTCATATTTATTTCATGCCGTTTAATCTAAACTACAGCTAATATTTTAAAATAAATTTATTCTAACCGAATTATCATTTAATTATTGGGGATGTATTTAAAACATTTTCACTGCTCATGACATTGATATAATTTTATTTACAATGCGAGTCCGGCCCTTACAAAATAGTTGTGGAAAAAAAATATACACAGGAGCGGTTTTACGCAACGCTGTTATTTTTTTGTCTTAACTCCAGTGCGGTTATACACAATCTTAGATGAATTTTGAATGAAAGCCCGCTGAGCATATCTAATCTATCTATCATAACTTACTATTTTCTTCTTACATATTTAGTATTTATGGGGATAATGTAAATCCTATAATATATTTATAAAATGAATAAAAACCAAAATAAAGCATTATATGAATAAATTTAGTGTCATTATTTTATCATTAATTATTGTAAAGGTATTTTTTTTACATCTTTACAGTAAATAAGCATTTGCTTATTTACTGGAAATATGTTATAATATATGCTTATTTAATAGAAATTCCAGGTAAATACTAGGTACTTTGTAGGTACTAAGTCAACGAAGTTTGCTGAACATGATCTCTTTTTCCACATCGCTCTTGGTAATATGATGTAATTTTATTAATGTTTATTTATATTCCAATATAAAGTGTTATCATTTATTCAAATAATGTATTCATTTATATCCTCTGTTTTCAAGAGCTTTTATTAATCATCGTCCAAGTCAGCTTCCTACAGATATCATTAATTTAATACTTAAAACGTTTTTAATGGGGTGTATAATTTTGTAACATGAAGCTAAATGGGCCTCGTTCTAGTAAAGATTGATGGCTATAAGAAAAATTTCGAATAATCTGAACATTTGAATAACAACATTTCTAGAATTATAATTTAATTGTTTATTTAAGACATTTCAAGAGAAAATGCAAAAAAATATGCAGATTAATTATGTCCGTTTGATTATTTTTTTCTTCAAGGTCATTATTTTCATCCGAATATGCTTTTGTAAACATGGCTGAAGTATATTTTTTTGAAGGTAGACAGGAATTATCAGAGTGTCGTCAAAAGAGAAGCCTGATATATATATATATATATATATATATATAAAATAATTTTAAGGATCTTGGAAAAAAATCATGGTTATTTTAAAAGTATATTAATTTTTTTTTGTTTACATATTTGATGACTTGAATTAAGAAATCAATGAAATCTTGAATATATATATATATATATACATATATATATATATATATATATATATATATATATATATATATATATATATATACATATATATATATATATATATATATATATATATATATATATATATATATATATATATATATACCTATATCTATATATATAGATATATATAGATATATCATTTTCATTATTAATATTAGCACTGTAAGAATTTATGACATTGTAACGGATTTCTTGAAAATATTTATCTAAGTCCTACGACTTATACTAAAGATAAGGTATTACTAAGGTAAACTCTTATCAGGTTGGATTTAAGTGATCCTATTAGGCTTAACACGGCTTTTGACTATTTCAAGAGATCGTGAGAGGATTCAAATTTCGTAACTAATGCAAGATGTTGTTAAGTGCTTTCTAAATCACACAACTGGTGCGTACATAAATGGTACTGCATGAATTATTCTATTTGTTCTAATACAAAGAAGAAACATAAAATATATATTTGCAAATTACAAATAAACATATACAAGACCTAACGATAATAGTCTAATTGGACTAGTCCAAGATTGCTTAGTGACAAGCTGTTATGACAGATTAGTGAATTAATATTATACATATAATAAATAATGTTTTATTTTATTTTTAATATTGTTCTTTTTGGCATATTTGAAAAACTTTTATTTAAATATATATTAGTGATGTAAAGCTTCCCAAAGAGCATATTATTCTTCCAAAATACCAAACCATGCCGTGTTTCCCGCGAAGAGAGACGCCGTTGTAACAATTATTTATTAATCGAAACCATATATTCCATATAGTACATATTCTATTTATTAATAAAATTACAATATCAATAAATGTGTCAGCAAGACTCAGCAGAGGGTCACTTAAAGTATATTATTACTAATACAATGCTGATATTTTGTACGAAATTCTAAGAAACTACTGACATGAACAATCGAAGTCGTATACACAGCGTCTTCTCTTTCATTATTAAAGGAACGCCGACAACCACTTTCGAATTATTTAGCATTGGTCAAATATGTTAAGGACACCACAAGAAAGTGATCCTCAAAGTGATATTGAGGATCATTAATGTAATAATATCAGGCAATAAAAAATATATATATATATAATATTTATATTTATATAAGTATGTGTAATTGCTGTGCAAAGGACTTACCTTACTAATATAGTTTTTAAGGTACCTGTAGTAATAGACTCCTTTTTGAGAATGTTATCTCAAAATTCAACAATTAATATGCAAAATACAAACCAAATGCGAAAAGTGCACGGGCGACGTGTCCGTGGATAAAAGTAGAAATTAATAATAAAATATATATATATATATATATATATATATATATATATATATATATATATATATATATATATATATATATATATATTATATATTTTATAATTCATGCAGTACCATTTATGTACGCACCAGTTGTGTGATTTAGAAAGCACTTAACAACATCTTGCATTAGTTACGAAATTTGAATCCTCTCACGATCTCTTGAAATAGTCAAAAGCCGTGTTAAGCCTAATAGGATCACTTAAATCCAACCTGATAAGAGTTTACCTTAGTAATACCTTATCTTTAGTATAAGTCGTAGGACTTAGATAAATATTTTCAAGAAATCCGTTACAATGTCATAAATTCTTACAGTGCTAATATTAATAATGAAAATGATATATCTATATATATCTATATATATAGATATAGGTATATATATATATATATATATATATATATATATATATATATATATGTATATATATATATATATATATATATATATATATATATATATATATATATATATATATATGTATATATATATATATATATATATATATATATATATATATATATATGTATATATATATATATATATTCAAGATTTCATTGATTTCTTAATTCAAGTCATCAAATATGTAAACAAAAAAAAATTAATATACTTTTAAAATAACCATGATTTTTTTCCAAGATCCTTAAAATTATTTTATTTTAGACCTATCATCGACATTAATAATATAAGTATTTTGTTTATTTCACAATTTAAAATTTCTGCTTTACCATTTTAGTTTGTATTTCTAAAATATAATTGTTAAATTAATTTTATTATAACAAACTAAAATGTAATTCAACAAAACTAATTAATATTTAAATAAATTATAAGACATATATCTAAAGTGTAGATTATTTTTATAAGCAATAATTACTTATGTATTGTATATTCTTGTTCTGTTTTTTTTTACTGAAAATATTTGCATACGTAATAAGGAAATTTGTTCAACAATTATTTTTATGTTGTATTATATAAAAGTGATTGGTTTGTGTGTTTAGTTTAGTGATTGGTTAGTATTATGTTTATAATTTTATTAAATAACGATATTTATAAGTAGTGCCAAAAATTGTAATTAAATGTAAAAAAACGGAACATCGTGAAGTGAGGTTTAACAACCAGCTATAAATATGCAAAAGTAATTTATCCGTTGACCATGCACTGATGAATATTTTACGCACCTTTACAGAGTACGGCTTTAAAATTTGTATGAAATTTAAGAATTATACGCAAAGTTAGAAACATTGGTTTTGATTTTCGAAAGAAGAATAATAAATTAACACCGTCCCGATAAAGACGATCATATATATAATGCCTAATTCACAGAGACGGACAGCGATACGGTAGCTCAATTGGTAGAGCGACGGGACGGTTTCCCAGATGTCGCGGGTTCGAATCCCTGCTCGTATTGGTTTACTTTTTATTCTATATTTATATAAATTTAAAAAGCTTAGCATGGCTATACATGTTTAAAGATATTTTCAAACATTATACTCAGGAAATAAAAACATTTAATCTTTTAAGAATGGAAATAGTTCAAAGTAATGATTAAGCCCTGTGATGTGATACTTCCTTATTTTTTCTAAACACTGCTTTTCACCTAATTACTTCTTCTTTGAATAATGACACTCTAATTTGATGGTGTAATATTGCGTATTCTCATTGAAAAATCTTAACATTAGGAATTTAAATATTTTAAATTTAATCTTATAGATTTCGATTATATTTAAAGCAATCCTTTTTAAAAATGGATAATTTTAATATGGTAGACAGTATGTTATATATAAAAAAATGGTCAGTTAAAAAAAACCTTAATTTTAAACTAAAATCTAACAGTGTGGAAAGTAGAACTTTGTTTTTTTTTATTTTATGCTATAATTTTCAGGTTATTGAAATACTTACTAAATGTTCGAAAACAATTTTACGAGCACATACAAGCAGTGAAGTGACGTCATGAAAATATAACGTGAGCGAAACACTGCCAATGTTAATTCAAGCGCTCGAACATTTTACGACTCTCCCGTCTTCTACCTTTATACTAATTCAAATACGTATTTTTGCAAGCAATGTTACAGTTGTAAAAGTTTGATAAAATGTTACAGTTTATATATTCTAGATAGACGTTTGTTTTAATCTTTGATTTATTTGATATATTGTTCAGTTTTGTTTTCATATGTTAAATCAAATTAATAAATTTTTTTTAATTAAAAAGAAATACACATGTCCTTCTCAAGGACTCAAACATCTTAGATGAGCAAACTTTGCCGTTACCTTTCTTGATTATTTACGAATTCTTTATATTTTTTTATAGACAGTCCTTAACAGAAACAGAATTGAATTGGAATTTATCTTTGATCAGCTACTTCGCTTCCATTCTTTTATGTTCTAAGACTCGATGGGATGCATTGAATTATACTAATAATATAACCTCATATAAATACCAACATGACCTACTTCTAACATTCAGTGTAGTATATTACACACATTCATCGTAGTGTGTAATACGAATCGACATGTCCTTCCATTTAATGGCCCTCATTGTAAATTACTAGAGCAACTAATCTCCAATTTATAGTTGGTGTTTTGTACTTGACGTAGTATTCATTACTAATTTAAGCAGCACTTTATCTTAGTGATCTACTACATTCACGAATAAAAATGACTTAAGACCGCTTTGACTAAATATAACTGAAGTCAAATAATGCATATTTTAGCTTTTAGTTCATGTAATTTAAAACATTTTAAAACAATATACTTTTAGTGAATGAAAATGAACATTTGCTATGGTTGTAGTAATGCAACATCACAATTTGGTTTCTAATTTTTGTTATAATAATTTATTTACGCGGTAATACAAGTAATAAGCTTTATATGAAAGTTCCTCCGAAACATATTATAAAATTATAAAATAAACCAAGAACTCGTGATAGAAGCTTAAAATTAGTTGTCAAATAAATACATTAGTAAATCTTCTCGTACAATAATAGTCTAACTTATTAAATATATTTATTGGTGTTTTTTTTAATTAAAGGATAACATTCATTGGTTTTAAAAAGCTATAAATATATTTAAAATTGAAACGGTGTTTTTTTTATCCTATACAAATATCTATGATTTTTAATACAATGTTTATGAGCTGTATGTATATCAATAAGTTATAAACTACCAAAACAAATACAAATAATGAATATTAGCTGTAAATAAGCTAACATATATTCATTATTTGTTGGGTCTGATTATTTCACTGAACCAGGTATTAACTGAAAACTAATTTTATTTAATTGAATACAGTTTTGGTTATACAATCTTTTTGTAATAATATTTGCGTTATCATATTGTTTAATTATTAGACATAGAAAATGAGTTTAAGCTTAATAATTTTTTACTACTAGTACATTATTATTGTAGACAAAGGTATATAAATATTATAGTATAACAATTGTACAAATAATACCTGACTTATTATCCATTATTACTCAAGAGAGTGTTATTGATTGATTAATTCTTATTATTATTCTTAATTGTATCAAACGTCCTTGTTACTGGTTATTTATATTAAACATATATTGATAGTGAAGACTTGATAATTATTAGTATCACTGCGATAGAAAGCGATGTAATAGAAATCCGTTTGTAATTCTGTATATGATACTGTATATAATAAGCTATTTTTTTTAAAACTCAAAACAATCAAACGGTTTATGTTATATAATAGCAGGGAAATAGCCATTATGTCGCATCAAAATGTATCGATTGATCCCCAATAAAGCAATTTATATGTTAAGGCTTTCAAAATCTAAGCACAGAACTTTTTACCTTTAATACAACCCCAAAGTCTTTCACTGTTCTTGGTCTCCAAAGTTTGGATTTTGTCATATAAGTCAGTCTAATAGAGAGTCTAGCCAAGTACGTATGTTATCTAATTTTTTCTATAATTCCTAACATGTTAATTGTATTAAAACATCGTTCTTAAAACCAATATTCATCATCAGATTCATCAGACGATTAGGATTTGTAAAGCATTTTAATGGTCGGTTAAGGAAGATACGTTAGTTAGAAAGACTAAGATATTAAGACGTTAATTTGATTTTTGAAATTTTAAAAACCGTTCTGGCGTAGGATCAATAAAAACTCATATAAAAAAATAGGAAATTGAAAGTAGAAGAACAAGTAGGAGTGAGAATTCGTATTGAGGCAAAAGTTCGACGTGTCGCCGTGAACTTCTCGATATTAAACGAGGAAAATAGGATCTAACTTTATCTACAGTTAGTTTGCAAATCATTTCTATTATAACTTTGAAGTAGTCTGTTACCTTCTTATATCGATATATTTAAAATTATCCTCGGCTAGTTATGAACGGTCAAAGCTGTGTAAAGTTAAAGCGCCAAAAGTATAGCTATTTCTTTTCTAAGTTTGTTATATCAAGTAGTTGATTATTAACCTGAATTAGGGCTTAAAATGGTCTTAGTATTTTCTATTTTTTATTTCTTTTTGTTTATGTCTAGGCTGTTAGCCCTGTCGGCGATTACAGCATCAATCACCGAGGGAGAGAACGGGTCTGGAGACCCTCGCTTGAAGGGGGGATGGGCCCCCATGGAGGACGGCGCCCTGAGGGCGTCTCAGGTGAGACACGGACCTCGGCTCAGTGTGTCGTTAGTCAGGAGGAAGCTGACTGGACTCTAGCGCCCTCCAACGATAGAACGCCGGAGCAACGGATCTGTAGCGTAAGGAACGACCCGACAGGTAGTCCCGTATGATGAGTACGAGTCTGTCCGACACCTTGAACTGATATAGTTTTTACACCAGTCCATTGTGTATAGATCCTGTTGAACGCCTTAGCGAGTGTGGTATTTTTGAATCTCTTTGTCCATCAATCTTATAATCTCTTTATATTTACGTGAACTCGTAACGCCTAAATTTCGACTTTAAAAGTTAATGTTCATGTGAATTAGTGTAAACATATATAATAAGGTTCCACAAGATATCTTGGATCTTCTTTTTTTTAGTTTAAAATCTAAAATTAAAAGCATATTGTTAAATAAATATTATTATAAAATTCAAGAATGTTTGGTTGATCGAAATGTGTGGAACTTGGGTCATTGACTCATTTGCAGGGTTGATGTTATAATGTATAAGTAATAGTTAAATTTCAAAGCAACTGTTGAGATTCTGGCCAGCTCGTCTCAGCAGAACAGCATTCCGAGCTGGTGGTAGTTTACTCACAGACTGACTATATTAACCAATTCAAATCAATTCAATTCAATTTTTATTCCACTACCTTAATTTCAAATTGTTATTTACATTTTACTTATTTTATCAATTGACTAACTCGATTTGAAATGGTTATTAAATTATAATTTACTTTATTTTATTGGTAACCTGTATTTCAAATTTTTACTTATTTTTAATTTACTGTATCTTACTAATGTTTCTGGAAGAGCTAGGTCTCCTGACACGGGTATCTTTATGCCTACTAGGAGATCTTAACCTTGGTGTGTTTACGAAAATTGTAATTGAAAACTAATAAATTATTATTACTTTTATTACAATAGAAGGCGACAACAGTTAGTTAGTCGCCGTTAACAACTAGTTATACCTGTACTGACTCCGTAAAATCTAAGTTGACTTTTTCTCATTCAACTACTCTTTAACTCAGGATAGGTTTATAACGAGTTTTGTACCAAAACAACTTTCATTATAGTTTGTGTTTCGTAAAAATAATACTGTTGGAGAAGACCCGTTGTTTATTTAAAGAAGCTTCTCTAAAAATAAACCTTCTAGAAAAGCAGAGCATACAAAAATATATAAACTATAACTTTTTATTTTAATGACTTTATAATAATATCTTAAATCTTGTTCAATTATCATAATTTACACCAGAAGTTTCTTCCTCAGTATTTCGACTCGTCAATATTAATGAATCAACCCAGCTTGTATCTGCATTGGTGTCGAACACACACGCTTCTTAATTTCTTCATCGGGTTGATTTAAACTTAACAAATATCAAACAAAACATGTAAACTGATAAATAATACATTGGTACACATTTTTGTGTCTGTATATTTTTTTTATATTAGCCACTTTTTACATGGGTACATAATTTATAGACATTTATAGCAGACCTTGTGATACTTGTATTTTTTCATCTGATTTCTGTTTGTTTATTATAATTAACGCTATGTAGTTACATAATTTTCTAAAATCATGTAATCACGAAATTATTATATATAATTTTTTAATAACAAGTACTTACAATAATAATAATACATATAAATACTTTAATATTACTTTAATTTTTAGACGAGGAGGTGCAACACCTTAGCTTTGGCGCGATTCTCCTTGTTGAACTTTTAATTGATCCATCATTATTCCGTTTGTAGAGATGCCCCTTTCAATTATAAATTATAAGTCAAATAAGTGATTGAATTAAAATTCTTTGAACTATTCGTTATCAATGAATTTTCAAGTTGTTTGTTTTTTTTCATTACATAGGTTTATAAATACGTTTTAATAAAAATGTGACTTACACCATTCTTCTGAATATCCTCTAGATAGAGAAGTGTTGCAGTATTAAGATACATAATATAATAACAGGAAACCTTTATAAATCATAACAACAACTAACTTCATTTCAATTTGAAAAATATTCAAAATATACTAAACTTATCTAAATTAGATAATTTCCTATCAATATATAAATAAATTTGATAACGACGTCATATTATTAACCTAAAATGTATATGGTATATGACGTATATCTTATATAACATTTATGTTATGGCAGCCACCAAGAAAAGTATGCCATGTACCTGGGGCAGTTAGCTGTAACAAAACCAAATATCACAAAAATCCATTTGGTGTAAAATGAACGTCTTTTCATTATGTGTCTACACTAAGGTATTTTTGTACCTAGGTAATAGATAAGTGACCACATACCAGACATATAAGTGGTGCTATTGCACAAAACCTTTCCGACTATAAATGCAAATGCATTACTATTCTTAGGAAATAGACAGAGATGTTAGAAAGGGAAAGATATATTAGGAAAGGAAAAGTTAAGTTAGGGTTTTTTTGTTTCATTAGTAGTTGTACAAAAGGTAAATACACCTGCTTGGTACTTTACATCAACATCCTATGAGACAATGGTACTACTAAGATCAATACAATCCATAAGAGTTGCAGTCTACTCCACAACATCCCTCCTTAGTAGTAAATATTACTACTTTAAAGTGATATATAAATATGCCTGTAACAGAGTGGTGAGCACTAAGCTTGACTTGTCCATGTTTTGATCCCAGACTGGTATAGTATTAGTAACGATATTGAATATATAGTTGAGAAATGATATTTTTGAAACCATAGAACCATAAGTACGCATTGTTATCCAATATTATTGGAAAAGCACTGTCTAGTCTTTATTTTCCACGGGCTCAAAATATTATATATCTAGGGAATATATTATCTATCTTCAAATATAACACATGTTTTATACATTACAGAAAAGATTAACATTTCTTTAATACGTTTTTTTTAATACGTTAATTTTCGTGATTATTACCAAACAGTTCTTATAGCACAATATTGCGTCTAATTCTTTTGTAACATATATTATCAAATGTTTTCAGTTCATATAAATTGCTTTATTTTTTCCGTGAATCGCTTTTTAGTTATATCTATAGTAATATACAGGTATCATTCCGTCCTATACAAACAAGGGAAACATACTATTGAAGAGGGAAAGTAATATATTCGGATTAGAAAAAGCCTAGTTCATGTCACGTAGACCCTTATGTCATCAGAAATGTTTTCGTTGGTACTTATTATTGCAATAAACTCTTTGAGTTTGTCAAAGAGCTGTATGTATTTGTATTTTTTACAAGATTTACTGTCACTGTCACTTTTTATAATATATTGAGAAGTTTGAATCTTAAATTCTTATAATATCAGATTATCAGATCATAATGAATAAAGTCTTGACTTAGGTGAACATTTCACAAATTATTTAACGGTTATTTATTTATGTCAAATCATTGTATTCTTATATAAAACTCGTTCATCTCCGAGAATTACCATAGGTTTTCTGCAGCAAAAGAGAGAACTCCTTAGTCTATAAATTTATAATTTTCTTGGAAAAATATGTTATGTTTATTATAAATATTGAATGTGTTAAAGTCACGTAATTGCGTCGATGCTGTATGTTGTCAGCTGATCACTGACGGATACACCATTGAGAATTTCAATAATCCCCGAAAATGTACTTTTATAGTTACTGGAATTTAATATATGGATGGTTTAAAGCCAATTGTAGTCACATGGACTTATGATATTGCGTATGAAACTATTTCTTTATCTTACTGGAAACGAAATATCCAAATCGAGGAATACTTAAATTATCGTTGATTCATTAAAGAAAAAAACAATTTTAATAAAACTTTAATGTTAGTTCACATCAGTCACTAAACTCATATTTGGAGAACGAAGCTGAATAATTTGTTAATGTGTTTCAGCTACTTACATAAAATTTCTGAAAGTTTTGAACTTCTAGTCTTTTCGAAACTTGTAGTCTTCGTCATTTAAGAACATACAAACTTCCGTTTATCTAATTAATTACAAGACTTTATATACGTTATTTATGCCTATGATATATTTGAAAACATACTTGGTAAGTTATTAATATGGAAAATTAAAGAACAAAAACTTAAGCCTATTGTAAAGGCTTAGTCTTTAGTATATACCATAAGAGTATTTTGTATAATGTAATGTAATGTAACGTAAAGTAACGTAATGTAACGTAATGTAACGTAATGTAACGTAACTTAACGTAACGTAACGTAACGTAATGTAATGTAATGTAATGTCAATGTAAAAGATAGTTTGAAAGTACCACCAGCACCAGTGATAGAAAATATGACATTTGTCTTTGTATTGTGACAAAGGGAAGAGTTTTTAGTATGAATATGATATTATAAGAGAGGAAGACAACCGAAATAGACACAGACTGCGTAGCAATAGATATCAGCGAAAAAGCAAATCTGCACTAAAACGAGATAAAATCGAGTTCTGTGGAAAGAATTGACTAGTAGCGCGCCAACAAAATAATTGAGAGGACATTACTAATTTTACGTGACGTATACAATGGTTCTAATGCTTAGACCTAGACAGGATCTTAGTGTTTCTGATTGTGTTCACTTTTACCGCGTAGGGCGATTAATTGTAGACTTCTTGAATATTTAGTTTTCGTTATTAAATTGGAAAATCTGCCCGCTGTTTTGTTTATTTGTCAAAAATGGCATACAAATATTCCACACTTGTTTAAGGATTGATATTATTAACGCCTATAACAATGAGTAACCAGGTTTTGAAGAATAAAAATCCACCATTCTTGTGTCGCTTACAAAAATATTATTGCATTTTAGCTTTATCGTTTTAAATATTTTTTAATGTTATTTTCTGACTAAAAATAACAATTTAAAACAAGAATAAAGAAGATCATAAAAGTGATTATTTTGTCATTATAATATTTTGCCTTATTTATGCATTGACAGACGATAAAAGAAATTCTTGGAGGCAAAGCCTTCTTAATAAAATGTCTTATGAATTCATTGTCGGTAAGTAACAAAAGAATATTAGGGCAAAATTAGCATATTACCAACAAACTACCCATTCAAAACGATGTTAATATGTAAATCCATAAAACCTCGTAATGTGACCAAATAATAACGTAATACAACGTCAGCAGCGAAAGCAAATCAACAGATATCGCAACAACGTGTTTGTCAGTAGTTCAAAGTTTATCTATAAGATGCAATTCATAATGTACTGACTGTGAGAGAAAAACCGGAAAATGAACTGCAGTCATAATGTTCAAAAACCTCAATAATTTTCAATTTATTCTACTATATATGAAATAAATATTACCTAAAACATTATACCATTAAAAGAACCTCAATGAAATATATTCTTAATATTGTTTTTTTCGTCCAATGTTTTGCCTAAAATACTTAGCGCTATAGAAGTTTTTAACTCGGCTTAGAACTTGCAAACTACATTAAATTAGTAATTTGTTCAAGTTTTGTTGTTTAAAAATTCAAATTAATTAAAGGCGCTATGTCAAATTTAGGTGTCTAAAGTATACAATAATTTGAAAGGTTAAAGTTTTTTTTTTAGGAGGTAAGAAAGAAAAAAGATTTTTAAGACTTGGAAATCAAAGTGGACAACATTGTATTTTGAGATGAATCTATTTTTTGAAATTTATATTATTTTATGATTGAGACTTAGTGAAATAAGTTTTTTTAAGCCATATTTGTGCTATATAACCAGCTATAAGAAGTAATCATCCCTGTTTAGAGATCACATTTTGCTTTACCAATCAATTAATCAATACGGAAATGAAATTTACCATTAGTAGTCACCTTTGAATAGTGATTATATCTATCTGCTGGCTTTTGTAATACAGCTGTAGTCTACTGCTGTTAAGTTGTTTTGTAGTCATCCACGCTAAGCCGATTAATCAATTAGTATATTAAATAGGGATGCAAACAGCTCCCCTGCTCAGCTCTTCGTCACCGGTGGTTCGAATGTTGTGACTTCCCACATCGGCTCCAGATGTGACCCGGAGATCGTTCCCAGGAAGCGGTTCATTATGATTTTTCTTCTGTCGTGTCTTCATATTTAATGGGTAACCATTGCCTTGTTAACCGTGTAAGTGGCCATATAGTAAGTAAGCTACTATATTACACATCACTACGTAGACTAAATGTTCAGTCTGGCCGTTGGATTTAAGGGGCGGGGGGTTTGTGAGTGTTAGTTCTGTCACTCGAAGTCCACTCAGGTCCTTCGAGGAGGCAGTTTGAAAGGCCAGCAGCTACCTTTAGTTCGGTTCGGAGTCAGTACCTCCCCCAGTTTTTTTCATCCGTCTCTATCACGTGCTGATCTTTTCCACATTGGTCCACAAACATCCGTAAATGTATCTTCTCATCTAGTTTTTGGACTACATGTGTATCTTTTTCTGTCTTTTGGTATCCACTCTATAAGTTTCCTGGTTCATCTATTAGACGGCATCTTACATAAGAATGATGAACCGTCTATTTCCGTTTAAGATTTCTTATTGTGTTACGTACGTCAGTTATTTTTGTAATGGTTATGTTTTTTTTATTTTTTTGTTATTCTTATTATTCTTATGACAGGGTGCATTTTAGTTGAATAACTCTTACTCCCTGAAATCATTCACCACAACTCGGTATTGTTTGTGAAAAGCATTATAATCTTTTTAACAAAGACTACTAAAATTAAATTACTAGTAGTTTTGGTAAGGTTTATCTCTTTTGCGATGCAAAGAGTATTTGTGTCCTTCTGTACGACTGTTAAAATTAGAAGATATAATTTACTATATCCCTACTAATATTATAAATGCGAAAGTAACTCTATCTGTCTGTTTGTCTGTTACGCTTTCACGCCTAAATCACTGAACCGATTTTGATGAAATTTGGTGTAAAAATAGAAATGAATTTGGGAAAGGACATAGGATACTTTTCATTGCGAAAAAAATGGTAGAAGGGGTTGAAATAGAGGATGAAAGTTTGTGTGGAAGTTCCTTATTGTCAAACATAAAATCATGTAAGATGATATAAAATCATGTAAGATGACTAACCATGTCGCGCAATATAACCGAATTCTACGCGGGCGAAGCCGCGGGCGGAAATACTAATCTTATATAAGTTATTTAGTTTTCAATATATTATATTCCCAGGATTATTGAACCTTTACCCACATTCTTTATCTTTTTACCAATATTTGATTAATATTGTAGTTTATAAAGGTTGCCGCAATAAATTTATGAAAAAAGGTAATTTAACTATTACAACCTTACAGTTGGGCATCAAAAAACTTAAAAACTTTTTTCGAGGTACAACGAAGTTTTTACTGAACCAAGTCATTTTTCAATCCAAACAAAGGATTTCCTTCCACAAATACTCAATTTATCGTCTTACCTCGATAAATTTTATTCTCTAGTTTATTATTCAGATAGCATTGAACCAAGATTTGCTGTAGTTTATTAAGAGGAAAAAACTATTTATATAGCATCTCAACACCACCAATCTTAGGGTTGTAAACCTTATAGATTTAAAGCATAAGGCGCAAAAGCACCCGCACTTCTCCTTTATACTACTGACTATGTATACTATATAAATGCTGTGAATCTCAACCCCACCAGCCACCAGGCTATAAGGTATAAAAAGCAGTAAATTCCACCATATTTTTTACCTACCTCCTAACTATCGTAGACGCATCTCACCACATCTACATGTTCCAGGGTTGGCCATACTCTTCTCAAGTTTTTTTACAATAGTTGCTCCCATCATGTCATTTCATGGTTGTCTGAGGATAGGATGTTATCTAAACCAAAACGACTCTGAGGTCGACCCACCCAATACAATATAAAATATTACGTAAATTGTGGAGTATCAACTTTGGTTTCATTAAATATATTGTATTCGTAAAGTGTTCATTCCTTTATTCAGATTTTAATTGTCGTTTGCTACAAGTGAAATAGTGACCACTTAGGTCAACGGCCTCAGAACGGACGGCTATTGATATTTAACGTTAAAATGTCTATGCAAAAAAATAACTAAAAAGCAAATAGAAGGATTATTATTAAAATCCTTTCCGTTTCAAGTGCATCTACATATTTGAATGAAATAAAAGAATATAATCTTTTTTTTCATGTTATGTAAGGTATTTATGTTTTTGCACATGTTTTAAATTGAGTATTTCTTTTCGCCCAGAGTATATTTAAGATATATTTTTCGACTTAATTTAAACTACAGTACAGTACAGTAGGTATGTTTTGGTTATACTATTCTTTGGAAAGCTTAATTTATAGATACTACCTAAATGACAGAGACTTAAAAAGCATCTTCACAGTATATTTTGTTTACATTATTTTTTGGAAATGTTTAAATTTGCTTTAAGTCTGGTTTAACTCTGCCTTAGGTAAATGATTTAGTCATCTGGCCTTTTTTATTTAATATATATCAACTATCCTGCCCCAGCTTCGTACAGGAAAGTAGAACGTTATAAGTACGCTTACCAAATATTACTATTTTATGATATTTCAATATATTTAGGTGAATGCCGAGCGTGGTCTTCAACAGACCTGCTATTAAACTGAATGACATTCTTTTTATTGAGATTTTTTACTTAAAAACTGAACAAACGACTCTTCAGGTGGATTGCCCGAAAATATCATACAAATATGACAATTAACAATACATTAGAAATGCATATGTCTATATTATTTTCATATATCCGATAATTGCATTATATTTATACTTATATGTACCTATATCAAGCTTAGTACTGTTATGTTATATACATTTCTGATAAGTTTTTAATTGTTTTAAAATGGCAATAAAATATAATTCGAAACGAAATTTTATGTTAAATTTAAATCTGTAACATTTTAGAAAAACTAATTTTAATGGATAATAAATGAATTATTCGATTCCATGTAAAAGAAAATAATTTCAAGATATATATTAAAAACCGACCTTGAACAAATACACTTTATGGATGAAACATTTTTCACCGCCTCATAAATTTAATCGCAGAGCACAGATGTTCCAATTTCCATTCTCCAAATTAATAATAATTAATATATTTATTAGTCACGGCTGTTAATTCGCTAATTTACCGAATAGTTTCGAACTGTACTGTATTTTCTCTTTCGTGAACTCGAATTATAATATACTAGTGAATATATACAACAATCAATAAAAAACAAAAAAAAAAAATATTTTCGTGAATATTAAAATGTCTTATAATAATTACTATTTTAATTTGTTTTTGAAGTAATTTTTTTTCCAAAAAACATTTTTTTTCCAAAAAACAAACACCTATCCATCCATAATATTATTTTAAAGCCAAGAGTTGAAATTGCTTTTAAGAAGTCAATAAATAAAGAAAATTCATGTAGTCTGTATGTAGCATTGTATCTATGCAGAAAATAATTTCGTCTGTTACAATTACAAAAATACGCAATAAATGATAAAATTGACCGAATAATTTTAGTTACAACTGAAAGATGAATTACAATAAATAGATGTCAGTTTTTTATTCCATCTACTACGAATAATAAAAAATGGTAGCAAAGAACAAAATAAAGTGAAGGTGGCCGTTTCACGCTAAGTGCGCTATGTTCAAACGACCAATAAATATTCAGAAGTAATTATTCTGCGGCCACACAGATCAGTCTCACAGTTGATTTTTGTATTGTTTATATCTGAATTTATCTGAGCTCCTACATAAAGAATTTATTCGAATTATTATTACACACTAAATTGTTCTAGATTTTGTAATTATTTGTGAAAAAAATCATTTTTTTTTAATTATTATTTATTTGTAAAAATATAAACACTGAAAAGTCATTAAGGCCATGACGATTGTTGAATTTTATAATGTTTATGATGTTATTCATTTGGTTGGATTTTTTAAATTTGGTTAAGTTTTCAATTATATTCAGTTTGGTGATATTAGTAATTTCTGCATAAAAATAATTAGAAATTAAAATAATATTATTATCCAAAAATAAAACCAAAATTACTTATTGAAGATATAAAAAAAAAAACAATTACCTGCTCCATATACACCCATTGACATTCAAAGATTATCTAATGCTTTTGCGAAGAAGTGAAGACTTAGAAAGAAGTTTCTACTGAAGTATATCTGAAAAAACAGAAAGTGTAGTATATTGAAGACTTCAGTATATTTATTGTTATTATATTTCTAGAATAGCTTTTGGTTCGAGCGTAACATTTTTGTACAACGATTGCGAAAATAGAATATATTTTTTGTACCTACCTAGATAACATGGCATGAGGATATGAAAAACCATTGTCCACTTATCGTGAAGACAGTGAAAAAGATGCTCAGTGAAATTGAACCCACTATCCCTTAATGATATCTTATCCAATAATTTGAGAATCACTGACAGACCCTTGATTGAACTTATATATCAATTTGGTTTTGACTTCAAATTATCATGGCGTTTAGAGCAAGCTGTACTCTCTAAAACTGACCATAAATCATAACCCAGCGGATTAAGTTCGGGTCTAGACGACGCGACGGCCAGTTTTCAGCTCTGATAAAGTCCGAGACGTTCGCTTCGTTTGATTAATACCAAGTGTATGGAGAGTTTTAAAAATTGCATTAGGCTCCATACCTACTTTGTGTAATGCAATCACTGTGATTCTGTTCTCTTTATCACCCCACTCCATTTTAATATCGCAAAATATTGTACAATATATTGGTGCCGAAATGAGAAATTCGATGAATAATCGTATAGAAATGACAGATTCCAAATTCAAATGTACCTAATATTTTTTTTTGAATTGTAAGTATTTATGGCCAAATAAAGTATATAGTATTAAAGAAACGTTTTCAAACTTGAGCTAAATAAAACAATATGAACAAAAAATAATACATCATTTATTAGTGTTGGTAGTACTAATCTGTCATAACAGCTGTTACTTAGTTGATTTTGTTGGATACAGTATGTAGGTGTTTTTTATGCCGTATTTTCGCTAACAACACTTATAAAAGAACAGAATTGTTGCTGTTTTACTAAATATGTACAAATCAATTGTGTAATTTTGTAAGCACTTCACAAAATTTCGCATTACTTTCGAAATTTGAATCCTTGATCTTTTAAAATAGTCAAAAGCCGTGTTAAGCCCGGTAGGACCTAAATCCAACCTGATAAGAGTTTGCCAACAAGCAGTAAAACTTTTACAAATATTTTTAAGGGAATCTGTTACAATGTGATATATTCGGAGAGCTTATGATGAAAAAATTAATTCAAACGACGCTTTGATTCTACGTATTCTTTATTCTTATTCTAGGTTAGAAATTCGACAGTTATCAAATTCTGTGATGCTGTTCCAATAAAATACACCAAGTTAAAAAAACACATGTTTATTCAAAACATATTGACACACATCACCTGGGCTACGAAGATTTTGTGATGGATTTTATCTCTTTAATGTGTTTTTAAATGAATACATAAGTTGAAGTGATCTCAGAGGGTGATGACTTTCTCTTGAAACTTTGGAAACTTTACAAAGTTTTACCTGAAAATACATTACCAACTAAATTAGCGATGATCATGCCTCGAATACATTTTGGTTCATGGCAAAACAAATACCAATGTTTATATATATATGAGTTAGAGTATAATACTATATATAGATATAGTTTTTTTTAACGATATTCTCATTACTTACACTTACATGAACTTAACTCATATCCATAGAACTTAAAAATATTAACATATTATCCAAGAATCAAATAAATTGTAGATCTGTGTTTTTTAAAGCAAGGTTTATTTAATTCATAAATATGCAATTGTAATTTATCATTTATATACTCTTCAAAAAAAATTAACGCAGAAACGGATATCACATAAATAAATATTTTTATATAAATAAGTACTTAATATAATATTATGTGGATTTAAGTATAAAATACCCAATAATATAAATCTTAAATTAAAGTTTAAGGTTCTTATCACAATGTATTTTTATGGATATTAAAATTAAAATCTTTCTAATAGAAATTGGATATCGAGTAATCGAGAATTGAATAATCGAGTTCTATCGAGATCGATAGAACTCGAGCGACACGGAGAAACGTCCGACTGTGGGAAAGAAAACTCCAACCGCAACAAAATCAGTGGTCGGCTTTACTTATACGAGTTGTATCTTATCTTAAATTATAAAAGAAGAAACTTTTTTACCATATAATTAATATGGTTTATTATTGAATATAAATTAACTTTGTTATCTTCTGTGTTTTTAAAAACTTCAAGATGGCTACAGTTATTTTTTTTTTTCTGATGGAAAAATTTGTTAGGGATGACCAGTCGAGGAGTTATGTGGGAATTACTAGCAGCATAGATGACGCTGTCTTTTTTAAGGCTACCCACTAAAAACCAAGAATCGTCCTCATCGCCTTAGTGGGACGCCACGGAATCGCTATCGCACTCACCGTGACGCCCCGGCAAACAGTACTAGTCTACAAAGAGTTTTCCAATTACAAGACTACCAGTATCATGCGCTTTATTAAAAAATGTCACCTATAGAGCGTGTGTGTAGGAGTGTGGTATCATCAACCGTGTGTGTGTGTAAGCTAATATACGAAACCTTCAGGTTTATCATTATTTATATTATTAAAATTTAAAAACTTACGTAGCCAAACAAGTAAGTATCCCATAATTACTCAGTATTTTAATCCTATTTCATGGGTCGTTGCCTCTTGATGACCCCTTTGAACCGTATCCCTGTTATGTTTCTCCCAATAACTTTAAAACACATCGTCCTGCTAACAATATAAAGGTATTTAAGATACAGCTGGTAAAATTAAGATTCCGCATCAGTTCATTCGAATTGTTTTTTGAAATTCCGGTTTGTATACAAAAAAATATTTCTTTTTAAGCGAACAGATAATTTTATTAGGTACTATTTACCTACATAGGTTTTAAATAGAAATAAATCTGAACATAAGAAGAGAATGTGAAGTTTAAATTATTTCACAGAATGTTGTAGGTTTTCAAATAAAATATATTAACACATTAACTAAAATGAATAAGTCTTTGTTTTAATATTACATTACAATTACAAATATAAAAAATATTACATTTGAATTTAGAATCTGTCATTTTTATACGATTGGAAGCGAACTTCTCGGACTTCATCAGAGACTGACCGTCATCTAGTCCCTTGTTGCTATGAGCACAGCTTGCTCTAAACGCCATGATAATTTGGAGTCCGTAAAACAATCCATACGATTGGCAGTGAAGATTTTCCCTATGGAAAGAGCGCATGCTTCTATTGATAACTGGCCTCAACGTTTAAGATTAGTTATAAGATTTTTAGATTTTTAGATTTTTATATTTTTATTTCTTTTATATTTGTGTATTAAACTAACATACTGTAAAAGTAATAAATGTTATTTGCAATTAAAAAGATATCTTTTTTTTTACTATATTTATGGCAAGACTAGGACAGTTAATGTAAATTTAAGTGAAGTAAGATATAATTCTTGAAAACACGAGTCTCCTGGACCTTAATTTTTGTAATTGGTAGACGAGTGTTGAAACGAACAATATTATTCTGTAATTTGGATTTCATACGCAGTTATCTAATATTCAACTCAACTAATATTGTTGTATTGTAAAATTTAAATAACACTCACAAAGTAGGATATCTATTTTGAAATAATTACAGATGCATTGTAGTATTTACGATAACTTATTCATCATCGATAAAATCATTTTAATTTTAAGTACAATTTATAGACTGCAATTTATCACAGCTTTTGAATTTAATGAATGAAATCTCCATACGGTTTCAATTGTTGTAAATTATCTCATATTTACCTCGCGTTTAATATTTCTGTGAATGCTGCATATGTATCCATGTATCGAAACATTCCAGTCTTGATTAATGGGAGCAAAATTATTAATGAGTACATTAGTACCGTATTGGTGGTTAGGAATCGATTTATCCTTTTATTTGAATACATTTGCAAGCACGAAAGATTTTAGATTAATATATAGAAATGATATTTAGAATTTTAAAATCCATTTAGTGATTCTTTGTAACATGTTTAAAATACTCGTATATTAGGTATTTTGAAAGATGAATAATTTCGATTTATAAAACTCAACTCACTCAACTAAAATTTTTTTTGTGCACTCTATTTCTTCATTGTTTAAACAAATTATTATAAAAAATTAATGTTTGACCCATATAATTTCACTTTAAACAGTATTTTTTTATTTATATGTTAAATCTTACCTGAGTAGACATAAAGGAACATGTTTTCAAAGATACCTGAGTATAAAAATAGCAGTAGGGATCTCGAACAGGTAGGAAAACATGGAGGGGAGAACGGAGCGACAGCTGCTATGTACAATAGAATTTCTCGGCTAGTTTAGTTATAAATGAAATGAATAGAGTACATTTCATTTATAACTAAACTAGCCGAGAACATGTGTACATTTAAAAAAAAAAGGTAATTAATTACGTCTAATGAAAAGAAAAAAAAAAGTACAATCTGTTTATTTAAATAAGTATATTACATTGTTGTCTACATCAAATATTTTCTTCAACTTTATCTATCTGTATAATAGGTATATTTTTGATTGTACCAATTTTCTGTTAATACGTCATGGTTAATCAGTACAAGTATCCATCCGTCCTATATAAACATACATACTATTGAAGAGAATATGAGAATATGAGAATTGAAGAGAATATGAGAATATGAGAATCAACCAAAAGAGCAGGCAGGTTTCCGTAGCGGGTTTTCCACGATAGATCACATATTCACAATCAAACAGATTACGGAAAAATATAAGGAATACAGGTTACCCTATTACCTAGCCTTTGTTGACTATCTCAAAGCATTCGATTCACTAAAACACGACAAAATCTGGGAAGCCCTGACACGCCAAGGAGTACTCACAAAGTATATTCGTCTTATAACTAAAATTTACGAAAACATGACTGGTAAAATAAAAACTGAAAGACTTGGAGAAACATTCGCCATTAAGAAAGGCGTAAGGCAGGGAGATCCACTATCTCCGAAATTATTTTCGGCAACTTTAGAACACGTCTTCCGAAAACTTGAATGGTCAAACTATGGCATAAGAATAAATGGCGAAATGCTAAATCACCTTCGATTTGCGGACGACCTCATACTAATATCCGACAACCCAGACCAACTACAAACTATGCTCAATCAACTAGTAAAGCCGAGAAGTAGGCCTGAAAATGAATCTGACAAAAACCAAGCTGTTGACAAACCGTGCAAGAATACCCATACTAGTCAACAATGATCCAATCGAATACGTAGACGAATATACATATCTTGGACAGACAATATCTCCATCAAAAGACACATCAAAAGAAATACAAAATAGAATAAACGTAGCTTGGAAACGATATTGGGCTCTAAAGGAAATAACTAAAAACCAATCAATACCAATGAAGATAAAATGCAAAGTATTTAACTCGTGCATACTTCCTACCATGACTTACGGCTGCCAGACATGGGCCGCAACGCTACAAAATATAAAGAGACTACAAACATGTCAACACGGCATGGAAAGAAGTATGCTCAATATCAAGAGAAGAGACAAAATCAATTTAAAAGTTATCCGTCAAAAACTAAAACTATAGAAGTATCTTACACCATCAAGAGGCTTAAATTGAAATGGGCGGTCCATTTAATCAGAGACAAAACAAACAAATGGGCAAAACAAGTAGTCGAATGGTACAATAGAGAGGGAAAGAGAAAGAGAGGAAGACCAACAAAAAGATGGGATGAAGACTTAAGAGCGGCCGCAGGTACAATGTGGAAGAGGAAAACCTACGATCGGGACTTATGGAAAGACTTGGGGGAGGCCTATGCTAAGGCACTACAATCATTATCGGTGTCATAATTGAAAACTTTGTATACAATATTTATGTTAGATTGTTAATAAAGGCTATTATTATTATTATTACTATTGAAGAAGGAAAAAAAAAATTCGGATTATAAAAAGCCTATATAGACTAGTTTTAAAAAAGAAAGAAAGTCAGCTGCGAAAGCGAAGCAACACCTATCGTAACAACGTCAGGGTTTCAAATATTTGCCATATCATACAATTCATAATATTCCGATGGTGAGAAAATTTTTACTGCACTTATAAATTTCAAATCCATAAATTAATTTAAATTTTAAATTATACTACTGATCGGATGTGTATGAAAAAGTATTGTGTAATTTTTTTATTTAAAGTAGGCTTGTAACCTCAGTGAAAAATATTATCTGTTGTAATTTTGTCCACTGTTATCCTAAAGCATATGTGGGCAACAACCGGCCCGCTGTATGATTTGATCCGGCCCGCAAGACATTTTGTAAAACCTAATTAAAAAAAAAATATTACCCTACTTACATACTCACGGAATCAAGTGAGCGAGCAAGCCGAGTGGCGGCGATCATCAAAGAGTGAGGCGGCAAACATAAAAGCCTTTGATAATAATATTGTCGTATTATTTCATGTCTGATATATAGATATTTGCAATAGTGCAAAAAATTATGAACACTACTTGACAACACTACTTTAAAATGAACTACTTTTAAACGCGGCCCGCGAATGTATTTGCACACTAAAGTTTGGCCCACAACTTGTCAAAGGTTGCCCATACATGTCCTAAAGAGACTTAGCGTAATAGAAGTTTTTAACTCTGCTTAGAATTTTGCAATACAAATTTAATTTGTAATTTGTTCAAGTTTTGTTGTTTTAAAAAATCAAATTAATTAAAAGGACTTTGTTAAAAGTTTGGCACTAATGTATACAAAAATTGGAAAGGCTACTATGTTTTCTTCTTCTTTAGACGTGAAAAGAAAGATTTCATTTAATTCCCCATCATTTATCAGATAAAATAATGTTTGGGTTAAGAATGAAGAAATACAGTATAAGTACATCAGTATCTCAATTTATATAATCCGTTTGAAATTTTTCACCTGCGAGATATCAAGGAGGACATTATTCTATTCTGTGATGAAGCTATTGTGTTTTTTCTTTGTTAAACTTTCTAGTATAACTTTATTAAGCAATGCTTGTGCTATAATCAGCTTTTAATAAATTAATCAGTCCTATTTAAATCGATATCATAATTCGCTTTACCAATACTAAATCACTTGAAGTTATACCGGTATGTAGGCTAACATTAATACTGACCTTTGACTATTGGCCGCATATCTCCCTTTGTTGGCTAACTAATTTGGATGCTAAGCCGATTAATCAATTACTAGGTCTTATAACTTATACTTAAATTATAATAAACAGGAAGGAAATCAGCACTAAATTTACTAATTTACAATTAATAATTCTAGTAGAAATTAAGCTGGTTGTTATACAAAAGTTATTAGAGTTTTAATAATTATTTAATATTTATTTTTTTCGTTGGTTTTTAAAAAATATTAAAAAAAAAATATTCTATAATTTTTTTTTGAATGAAATTTGATTAATTTAATTAACCTTACTCTAAACGTACAAATTATTAAATGGTAATAATCATTTGTTATCGCTCATTTCGTTATCTTATCATTCCTTAACATGTTCTGCTGATATCATATCATGCATAATGAGATAACAGAGATAATGACTTTCTTTTTCATTTCTGCATGATATTAAGTGTTTAATTAATCAGTAATTTCATTATTTATATTTACAATATGAAACCTGGAACAAATAGTAATTAAGATAAAATATTTATAAGCTCCTAAAATTAATGCATATATAGTAGTAAGATACTATTATAATAGTATTATAATATTAAACATATAGATACCCTTTTTCTAAGTAATCCTAATAGATATTTGTCTATCTGCCCCGAATTCATAATTGTTATAATATTTCAGTGATTTTATTATTTATGAGAGAGTCTTTCATATATTGAATATGGACAACTGTAAATGACAAGCATCTTTATACATAACTTGCAACAAGTAATAATTGTTATTATAAGTTAAATGACTAAAAATGAATAAAAATTTTTGACAGATTTACCCAAATTCTCCCTATGTGAAGGAATTTCGAAAGTGAGTTTGGTAGTAAAGTATATCTTATAGATTTCTTTAAATACTTAAAGCAGTTTTTCTTTGAAGATTGACAATTTTAATATTAAATGGAATACTATATTTTATATAGTAATAAAAAATTTACATTGGTAGGTAAGTTTTACATAAACTAGAAAATAAGAGTGCTTAAATTAAAATATTTTTAAAAATTTTATTCAGTCTATCGAGTTACTTAACATATGATCGTAAAACAATAAAAAGTCTATTTTATATATGACTGGTAAATGTATCTCGGGGTATAATTTTACGAGAACATATACAAGCAGTGAAGTGTGACGTCATGAAAATGTAACATCTATGAAACACTGGAAATGTTCATTCAAGCGTTCGAAGATTTTACGACTCTCCGGACTTATACTAACTTAAGTACTTTTACAAGCAATGTACAATTTCAGCAAAATGTTAAAGTTTATATACTTAGATGCCCTTGTTTCAAAATCTTTGTTTGATATAATATACTGTTTTTCATATGTTCTCTCTTCATAAATCTCCATAAATATATATTTTAAAATATATAGATTGACAATTCATTGATTGAGGTTTGTTTCGAACGTGATATCGCTAGGACTCTTATTCTTTGGCTGAACCATCTGAGCTAGGAAGTTGTTAGCCACTTTGGTTGATTATGCATTCTATATTATTTTATAGACAGTAGGTCTTTAGCAGAAACAATAACATTTGAAAACTTAATAATTAACCACTACTTCGTGTCTGTCTGTCGGTCTGAAAGTCTAAAACAAAAACGTACCTTTCAATTATGATCTCTGTATATATAATAACTAGCTTTTTCCCGCGGCTTCGCTCGCCTTTAATTTGTAGTAAAACAATTCCACTTTCCCTTTTTTGTATGAGATACAATCAGTGATAAATCGGCAGACATCGCTTAGTCAAAAATCCTTTTAAAGTTTTTAATAAGGATACAATATTAGATAATAATACTGTATTTTTTTTATACCTCTCTAGTTTTTACTAAAACGTTAATACTTTTTAAACAGAGTACTTAATAGCCTTTCTAACCATATATCACACTTATAGATTTATTGAACATAATCAAATTATTACCATGTAAACTTGAGGGATTCTGAGCTACATAATCGATGTGACCATCAACTTGCAGGTCTAGTTTTATTAAAATAAAAAGTTAGAATAATATGTATTAGACATTCAGTTACCTGTATTCATTAACAAAATTTTCAATACTGAACATTCACAAAAGCCATTTTTGAGACGGTTTGCACGGTTCCATACTATACTGCGCCGGACGATCGTAACGCCGCGCCGCAAACGCAATGACCCTATATTTTAAATTTGTAATATCTTCTATCTATTTAAATATTCATTTAAATTACATGCTGTAAAGGGCTATATTATTGAGTATTAAATGTAAAATGACTTTAAGTTACTTAATTAGATAAAGATTGAAGCTGTATTTCTCAGAATTGCTTTGTAAATAAACCATTATTTCTCGTAAAAAGTAAAGGATAAAAATTGGCTATTGTGGGTTATCCCTAAGAGAAAAACATATACCATCGCGGACATTCTTGTAGACCTTTTTAAGGTATACAATACTTAGTACATTATTTTAATCTATCTCGTAGAGTTCAGCCAGCGTTTGCAATGTAAGCCAAAATCAATGTCTTTGAAAGAAATCTATAAATAGAAATAGAAATTATCAGTGGTTTTCTAATATATTAAGAATGTTATTATACATATAAACCTTCCTCTAGCATACCTCTATTGTTAAAAAAACTACATCAAAATCCTATGTGTAGTGTTAAAGATCTAAGCATACATACAGACATAGGGACAGACGTGGAAAGCGACTTTGCTTTATACTATGTAATAATGATTTGTCGCTCCGTAATATCTTGAAAGAAGTACAAGCAAATAATTTGTCTAGAATTAATATTAAAATTGACGAGCAATACAAACTCATATATATACAACCATGACCTACTTCTAATATTCACGTTACACGTACCAGTAGAACCATCGGTTATTCATTCATCGTTGTGTGTAATACGAATCGACGTGTCCTTCCATTTAATAGCCCTCATTGGAAATTACCAGAGCAACTAATCTCCAATTTATGGATGTGGTATTTTGTATTTGCCATAGTATTTATTACTTCTTTTACCAGCAGTTTATATTTGTTACCTATAACAATTATTACGAATAAAAGTCTTCAAAGCGTCTTAAGACCGACAGTTCAAAAGCGACGAAGCGACTTTATTATATTTTTGTCATTAAACTTTCGTAAATCATGATGATTAATATAAATTGAATTTTGCCGGACTAGTTTCGAATCCATTCATAACCTTCTTTATAAGATATTGAAAACCATTTATAAAACTACGGACTAGATGTGATTGATAAAAAGGAGCACCTATAATGTAAATAGTTTAATCAAAACAGTATAAACTAAAAGTTAAAATAGACATAGTGTTATTAAGTGCAATACGTTACTTCATCGCAAATACAGAATTGAGTTATGCATGTAAGACAAACCTTTCAAACACTTAAGTAAACTTTAAAGACTTTCCAAAGATGACGAAAAAACACGAATTTAAATAACATACATTTAAATGGTCTGTATCTGACACAAAGCTGATGGTTAAATTATTTATGTAAGTAGGTCAGTAATTGAATTAAAAGAATTAAAGTTTAGGCTTAGAATAGGCTTAAAATATTGCTATTGGTGACGGCAATATTTAAAAGAAGACTAAAAGAAGTACTACAAATTTGTAGTACTTCTTTTAATCTACTTTTTTAATCCACAGATAACAAGAAGTTTCTCAGTTGCAGTACATCTGAGTCTGTGGCGACGTGCTTAATTACAAGAGGATTACTTGGCTCTGAAGATATTCCGCTCGCATTGTGCGATCCAACGTCAGAGACACAGAAAGACGTTTTATTCTACCGCATTATGTAATTATGTAACATGACATAACTTATGTTAATAATAATTGTAATTAAGAAGTTTATCTTACTTTTTTTTGAAATATGTAGCTGTTGTAATAAATTTAAATAAAATATTGTTTTTTTTACATATTGTTTTAACTGTCAACCAAAATTTTATAACAATCTTGCATCTTTGAAGAAAATTATTCTAGTGCATGCCACGGTTTTTGTCCATTCGTTTTCCAAATTCATCTTTAACACTCAAACACAAAAATTAAAAAAAAGGAAGGAGTGAATTTCACCGCTTGCAGTAAGTCGGTCTTCTTGAAGAATATATGTTATTTCGGGTAATAATAATGTATTAATAGTATATAGTCAAATTAAGAAAAAAATAGTCCCTAATTCAGAATCAGATGTAACAAGTTTATAATATTACTAGCTTTCCGCCCGCGGCTTCGCCCACGTGTAATTCGGTTATATATAGCGTTTTTTAATGATCTCGACAGGGCTTTTTCTTCCACAGGCTGAAATCTTGTTACAACTGGAATTAAATATAGCCTGTGTTACTCAGGGATGATGTAGCTTTCTAATGGTGAATGTTTGAAATCGATTCAGTAGTTTCGGAGTTTATCGATTACATGTGTAAACAAACAAACATATAAAAAAATAGATTGTTCCTCTTTATAATATTAGTATACATACAAATCTATATAGAAAAAGTAAAGTGAGACAAAATCATCGTCTCAAAAGAAAAAAAAACAGGATTTATAGGACGAAGAGGCCTTACAGGATTTCCTTGTAAACAATATTTTTAGTTTTTTTATTATTTACCAGGATGAACAGGTTAGAGGGAGAGCTGACACGCGAGCAAGCAACATACAGTTGTCCATGAGAGAAACAATCTTCTCTTAAATCAACACCAGCGACTTTAAAAGTTTGCCCTTGAGACTTATTTATCGTCATCGCAAAGCAAACTTTTAGAGGAAATTGAAGGCGCTTAAATTCAAATGGAAGGTCATTGGGCATTAGAGGAATGCGCGGGACGAATACCGTTTCTCCTCGGGCACATCCTGTCAAAATAACGGCCTCAACTAAATATTTATGTAAGGCTTTGACTTGCAACCTGGTGCCGTTACACAATTTCGGTGGTTTCAGATTACGTAGCAACATTACCGGTGTACCTTTTCGCAGTGCAAGCCTATGGTATGGAAGACCAGCTGGTTTAAGTGAATTTAAGAATTCGACCGGATAATTTGTAGCGTCGTCTGCATGGCATGGTGTGTCTATGGATTTATAAATCTTTTCTTCTCCGTCGAATGACTTTAAAAGTATGTCGTTAATAAATGCAGCTTGTTCGTTCTTCGGAGTCAAAATAGCTCGTTCGCAAAACCATTCTATAGGCTTGTCTTGTATGTCGGAAATACCTGGATAAATGTGTTGTATTAGCTCCTCGATGGTATATACTAATGTACACATATCTTCAGGGATGTCAAATATACCATCCCTGGTAGGATGTTCACCATTTCCTATTTTTAGAAGACTGGTTGAAAATATACCAGCCGTCGAATCACTCCCCAGATAGGCTCTCATGTTTTTAGTTAACGTTATACTTTTTACGGAGGACCACAAAATCGATCTTTTAAGGCATGCTTGTACTTCATCATCACGAGTTCCCTTGGGTACCAC
The DNA here is from genome assembly GCA_959347405.1 of Napeogenes sylphis. Taxonomy (NCBI): domain Eukaryota; kingdom Metazoa; phylum Arthropoda; class Insecta; order Lepidoptera; family Nymphalidae; genus Napeogenes; species Napeogenes sylphis. Next base: position 17,276,280 of record OY365788.1, on the reverse strand, counting down.
CGGTAAGGTTTGTCTAAAATCTCCAGCAAACAGCACGGTTACGCCACCCATTAAATTTTTATTACCCCGAATATCTTGTAAAGATCTGTTCAAAGCCTCAATTCCTCTTTTGTGTGCCATGGTGATTTCATCCCAGATAATAATTTTTGTATTTTTTAATACTTCAGCTAGGTGACTTTGTTTTGAAATACTGCATAAGGGTGTTTCTACGCGAGTCAAGTCGAGTGGTAACTTAAAACATGCATGCGCAGTTCGACCACCTTCCAGCAATGTGGCCGCGATCCCTGATGAGGCGACAGCCAATGCAATATGTTTTGAGCTTCTAATTTTAGCTAAAATTAAGTTTATTAAGTAGGTTTTTCCTGTGCCACCTGGCGCGTCTAGAAAGAAAAGTTGTCCTGAATTTGTGTTAACACTATGCATAATTTTATCGTATGCTTCCGTTTGTTCTATTGTTAAAGTATTTTTATGGTCCTTGACGAATCTCTCTAGAAAATTTGTATTGTAATTAGTCTCTCTTAATAACATAATGTTCCCTAAATCGAGTGGCCTGGTTGGTTGTGGCAACCCATATTCCTTAAGTGAACGCCCACCTAATGAAAGAACGGCTTCCTCAAGAACTTGCAGGCATTTGTTGTATACTTCACTACAAATGTTATCAACATCCTCTATGTTTCTGTGGACTTGATGTTTATAATCTTCCGATAAAATATCTTTAAATTTATCCCAAAGTCCTAATGGATCTGACACTTGACAAAACACTAATAATATTACAAACAAATCCCGAATTCTAGAGGGAGATTCAGAAAGTGCAGCATCTTGTAAGGTAGCATACCAGTGCTGGTCGTCTTCAAGCAAACCCAAAGCTTTGCAAGCAGATTGAAAAGTGGGATGTACTTCACCGTTAACCGTTCTTAGAGCCTCAAATGAAGTTGGCCCTTTTACTTCATGCAGAAGCATACGTAAATAGAAACACTCCGCATTATTGGGATGCACAGTATACACTCGGCCCAACGCGTTTTCTTTTTTTATATCTGGCCAGTCCTGTACGTCAGCTCCTCTTTTTCTTCTTTCAAAGTGACTATTTTTATGCCAAGTATAATACGATGGTACATCTGAATAAATCAAAGTTTTCGCAAAAATATCTACTTGACAAAGTTTAAAGAAGGCTAGAAGCGTAGTATTTGGTGGATTATTTAATCTTTCGATAATATTTTCTTGGTTAAAGTATATTCTCTGTCCGTTCTCTAAGTGTACTGCAAGATGAATAACTGGAGGAAAATGTTCATGAATCGGAAAGCCAAAAATCCGCCAAACAGCCTCCGAACTACTTATATATCTACCATTTTCGTAAGTAGTCACCTCGTCATTTTTATTTTCAAGGGCGAAAGTAGCCTGATCCGTCCCTTTATTCACATATTTGCATACATATTTAATAGAGTTTACTGAATTACAGTACTCGACGTTAATATGAGCACCAAAACTTCTTGAAAGTACAGCATTGTAAGGAACAACCCATCGATTATCTAAACATACTCCTTTAATGTCAACAGTAAAGCCACCATCTTCTGGAGAACGACGCCTGTATTGTGGGTAACCGTCTTCACCAGTTTGAGTTTCTTTAATGAGTTGTTTCGGAAATCTTTTACTGCAACTGTTTTGTTTCATGCAAGGTGACTTGAAATTAAAACTTCCACATGGACCATGCATCATGTTAGATTTAACGATTTTATACAGTTTTGGGTCTGTTTCTGGATCTGGTATTTCGGCACTAATAACTTTATCAATGAGATCTGTCGTTATGCTATTTTTAAGCCAGAGTAGTATGTGAATGTGTGGAAGGCCACGCTTTTGCCATTCGACTGAGTACATAAAACAGCATACTTCACCGAATATTTTACGTTTCGTCAGTAAGTCCATGATTTTTCTAACTTTTAAACGGAACACTCTAGCGATTAAGTCATGACGGTCGTGGGAATTTTGACCTGGTAACAAATGTTTTGTAATGTCTTCCCATTGTGGGTTACATGTAAATGTTATAAAAAGATCCGGTCGTCCAAAACGGCGAACGTAGGTCATGGCATCTTGGGTTCGCTCATGCATGTATCGAGGTCCACCTGTAAAAGAAGAAGGCAACACTACCATTTGACCAAGATCATTAGGGTCTGCGTCTTGCCTATATACGGCATCCTTTAAATGGATATAATTTTCTGCTCTTAGTTTAGACTGATTATGACGTATATAATTGAGTCTTTCGGTCTCAATCTTAGCATATACGTCAACCAAAAATTGACTGAAGAGGGAGCGATAGTAAAGGAGATGATTGATTTGACCGTCTCTGGACATTATTCGGTAAGAATAGAAATCTGCGGCAGAAATTGTCTTTTTAAGACCCATTTTAGTTTTCGGATCGATCTGGGGTAAATGAATAGAGTAACCATCCTCACTACGACAAAAAAGCAAAGGATATTGCAAAGCGTCGTAAGATCTATGGATTTCGCTGATTCGATGCAAACCACTACTATGGCTTTCTAAGACAATGTCACGCTTTTCAAATTCTTGCCCAACAATGACTAACGCTACTTCATTTGTCGTAGGTGCATTATAACGACCTAAATGACCATCTATTGGTTTTTTTTCGGCGTTAATAACAACTTTAAATGTTTCACAATTAGCTGGAACCTTTTCGATAGCTGTTTTTAAGTCTTTTATGTATGGATTTATATCATGAAGCATTTTTTGAAGCACTTTCACTAAATTTTTCTTTACACCTGGAAAATTTGAACATCTCAAGTTTGCTTCCCTTTCGTCCTCTCCTACAAAATAAATTTGCAAAAATCGAGCATTCTGTTGATCCATAGGCAGTAAACTTCCAATCAGATGATAAACCTGGCCTTGTACCTTAAATGTCGGCATGAATCCATCTTCTGAGACCAGTTTTGCTCCAAATGAGGTCATTTGAAAACACCCATTATATTTTCGGATGTTACTCATAAAATGATTGTGATCAGGATGAAAATCCATAATTATTAAGCTATAAAGTGGCTCTGGAGGTAGTTCAAAGGCCTCAAGCAAAACCTTCCCTCCACTGCAACACATTCCAACAGTTTCTTCTTTCCACTTTAAAGCATTGCACCACTGGCATTTATGATCCATAGTTCCTATACATACATCTTTATCTGCTTCGTATGACAACTCAGGATTATACGCCAGTCCCGACAGTAATTTTGTATGCCATGTTTTTGCTTTAATATTTTTACGATATTGAGACTGAATATTTCTTCGTTCCTCCAAGTGTGTATGTTGATAATTTGCAACTTCCTGTCGATGTTCGTCAGGATGTGAAGTTCGATAAGCAGTTTGTGCTTTCCTGTGTATTTCGGGGTGTGAAGATTGGTAATCAGCTTGTGCTTTCCTATGAACTTGGGGGTAGTTTCGTTGATACACTGTAACCGCTTGCCGATGTGCTGCAGGGTTACTTCGAACTGACTTTTTTTGCTGATTTTTCCGAGTTTTATTCGTGTATCGAGCCCTACGTTTTTTGTTCACTTTTTTTATTTGTTTAGGCATTGGTTCATCGTGTTTTAATTCAGACTCAGACTCAGTCTCGGACTCACTGTTCGAAAATATGATTTCGGGAATGGGTGAAGGCGTTTCTAACCTTCGTTGAGTAATTTTTTTTGCGACCTTTGTTGCCGAAAACGATGAAACTGGAACATAAACGTCAAAATGACCACCAGAAAGCCCGCCAGTAAAGCGAAGACGTTTTACAGGAAGACCTTCAACTCCAGTTTTCACATAAAACTGGCCATCACGAAATACTTCGAAAACATATTCATATATTCGCCCAGCAGCTTCTAATTCGCACAAACTTCCATATGTAGTGGTTTTCATCATGTCGTTGTAATATTCATTTGGCGTTGAATAATTATCTCCAAGTGCAGTACACGACATAATCGAAAATTCCGTCCAGTTTTCAATAACAAAGCCGATTATGCGTTCACGTACATCCCTAGCCCTGTCTTGAGTTCCGAACATCAAAAAAGATAAAGCTCTAAATAAACAGGCTCCATCTTTTTCTATATCTACCACAGCATGAGGAATATAATTCCCATTAACAAACAAAATTTCTTGAACCATTTTAATTAGAAATTTTTTAACTAAAACTATATCTATGGAAATTAACTAAGACTAATAAAGTAACAAACAAATGAATAAAAAATGAAGAATATATTAAAAAATCAACTCACACTATAAAACTTATCCAACACTAACTAAATATACTATCAAAAATATCAAATCTAATCAACAAATCAAAAATTAACTGAAATAGAGAGTAAAATAAGTTAAATAAGTCAAGTTAAAAGTTAATGAATTAAACGTTAAATATTTGTAGTGTGTAATATGTAGTTTCGCGTATGTCCGCTAGGGGCGCTGCTAAAATTACACGATAAATTAAAATATTTTACGCTACCTAGCTAAATGACGGTAACGAAACCATAGCGCGATCTATCTCGATGCCAACGCCATCTATCGAGCATCGAGACAACTCGTGATAGTTAATAGAAAATAAAATTCGGGTGTTTTATTTATGCATACCGATTACGCCGAGATTTATGGATCGATTTACGTGATTCTTTTTTTGTTCGGTAGAGTATACTTTCAAGTTGGTCCCGTTGTTACCTAGTCAGGATCTGATGATGGTATTCCAGGGAAATCAAGGGCAAACCTCAAATTTACAGGCAATTATGTTTTTGACAATTTCATAGATCTGTTTAAGTATTTGCGTCTGATAGTCATCATCCCATGTGAATGAGCTGATGATGGAAGGTACAACTCCTCAACGGTTAGGAGTTGAAAGAAAATTGTGACTTTTACTGACTAAAACCCACCTCGTTCCTTCAGTTGCCCTTTGCGTTCCGGGGCCACGGGATCTCGTTAGAACTTTCCCGCAGCCCCGGCTCAGTTTATCCCGTTTCCCCCCCTTGGGGGTTGACATTTCAAAAATCCCTTCTTAGTGCTCACTTATGTTACTAAAGGAACCTCTGTTCAAAATCTCAGACTCCTATACCGAGCGGTTTCGGCTGTGCGTTAATAAATCAGTCACCCAATCGCACCCCCTAAATCACGATTGGAGGGTAGTTTGAAAAAACTTATAATGTCAAACATATTTACTTGCCTATGTACGTGTTCATGCCAAGTTTCAAGTTTATAAACCCAAGGAATAAGATTTTTCATACAAACGTTTTTACCCCTTTTCCCCCCCTTGGGGGTTGAATTTCCAAAAATCCTTTCTTAGTGCTCCCCTACATATCCCAAGGAACCTACATTCCAAATTTCAGCTGTCTACGACCAGTAGTTTCGACTGTGCGTTGTCTGTCAGTCAGTCACTCAGTAACGGAAGAGTTTTATATATATAGATATCTCAAATATGTATATAGTAAGACAGTAAAAATCGAGTGTCTGTACATTAAATATTTTCCCAAAAAACTGATAGGGGCGACTAAAGACGAGTAACAGAAAACAAAAAATATTTTTTGGAATTTTTATCTGTCTGTCTGTCTGTCTGGTACGTTATAACTTCGAAATTACTCAACGGATTTCAACGTGATTTTCACAGGTGGATTATATATAATCTAGAGCATTGTCAAAACTGTTGTTTCGATAAAATCGGTTAAGGAAAAAAGAAGTTATAGTCAATTAAAAACTTACTTCTAGCACTGTTTCAAAACTTTTAAACAGAATTGAATGCGGTTTACATAAACATATTTAATTATTTATCGGGTAATTCTTCACTGCTAATCGTATGGTTTGGTTTAGGGACTCCAAATTATCATGGCGTTTAGAGCAAGCTGTACTCTCTAAAACTGACCATAAATCATAATCCAGCGGAATAAGTTCGGGACTAGACGACGGCCAGTCTTCAGCTCTGATGAAGTCCGAGACGTTTGCTTCCAACCAAGAATGCGTGGACCGAGCTTTATGACCCGGCGCCGAGTCTTGCTGGACCATACTTGGTTATTGAACATGGGGCTTAAGTTCCTTCTCAAGAATGGTATAATGGTATTCCTATACAAGTGTATACTTGTGCCGGTGTTTTGATAGCTTTTTCACAAAAATATGTTCAGTCACTCTTTCACAGCTAACACCCCACTAAACCATCATTGAAGTCGGATAATGCCCACATTGCACTCTGTCAACTAACTGGGAAGCTTCCTTTGAGCTTTGAGCATAAATACGGTCATTTTGTTTGTTAAAATGTTGCTCAATAGTAAATAAATCTCATCTGTGAACAATTTTTTTCCGTAACCTCCTTTTGCGTTCCGCTTCAGTAATTTTTTCGATTTTACCATCACCTTATTCATCTTTAATTTATCAGTTAACAAATGAAAAGTGCGTCTCTTAGAGGCTACAAGTCCTAAGTCATCTCTTAAAATACGCGACATGGTGCTATCTAGGTGCTATCTTCATTTCCCGAGATATAATCTTTTGCTTTCGAATAGGATTTCTTTGAATTCTTTCCCTTACTGCTTTGACCAACTTTTTCGTACGAACACTACGTGGACGGCGAGATCTTCCTCAGTTACAAACAGAGAAGATCTCATTGTATTTATTAATAGCCCGGTACACAAACATTTGACTAATACCAAGTGTATGGAGAGTTTTAAAAATCACATTTGGCTCCATACCTACTTTGTGTAATGCAATCACAGCGATTCTGTTCTCTTTATCACGCCACTCCATTTTAATATCACAAAATATTGTACAATGTATTGGCACCAAACTGAGAAAACACATATTCAAATGTAATATATATATCGGCGCAACGACAATACTTCAACAATTTTAATTATTAAATTAACTAATTCATTGATTAAATATAACGATGATTATTTATCAGTGTAAAAATCACCATAAATTAGAGCATTTCTAGTTGTGTTGTTTTAAGAACATAAACAAAATGTTACTTGTAAAATCTTGTAGCGACAAGCACGTGCGACGATCCTTACAAATGAGCCGCACAGAAATTAATACTTGGAAAAACTTGTAGCGACATGAACGTGCGACGATCCCAATAAAGGAGCCGCACAGAGAGGGCTACGGGCATTCTCGCTCAAGACGTCGGACCGTGTGGATTTCTATAAAGACACTGTTACGCTGCCAGTTGAATAAATGAAGCTGTAATTATTCGTGATGTTTTATTTTGAAGAAGTAATAGTGAACAACCATAGCGAAGACTACAATACAGTGACGGCAGCAATGCTGACGTCACACTTTTTAAAAACACTAACGGAGGTCTTTTCTCCGATATATATATTAACTAACCTAATAGTTTCCAAAGAGCCGTAAAACGTTGACCAATAATCAAAATAATTTCTGTAGTTAGGTATGTTTCATAGCAAATATAAAAAAAAAATGGAAAATGCTGTAATTTCAATTGTAATTAATTACGTGCAGTCTTAAAACTTTGAGCAACTAACTTTTCTATCATCACACATTTGAAAAAACCGGTCATTTGAGAAATAACAGCAACTTGGAAACAAAATTGATATCTACACGTAGTTTATTGAGCACAACGTATTACAACGTCGAGTGGTGAAGACCTGTAAGACAGAGGTGTCCTCTTTACTACATAAATCCGCTAGTACAGTCGTGGCGTACCCAAAGATGTCTAACAGATGTGTTACATATTTTTTTAAATATCATATTAAGGTTTTGTTAAGATACTAATATATTTTAAATTGTGGTAGATAATATTTAAACCAATCAAAGAGTACTAAGGTTATAAATTAAATTATTTTGCTGAACTTTTATATTCCTTGTAAATCTATTTGAATTAGTGTATAATCTGTAAAATAATGAAAAGGTATAAAACCTTTTAGCGCTGTAGCAAACATTACCAGTATTCCTGCTGCTTGCTGCTAGTACATGTGGTCGTAAAATAATACACCAACTCATTTACAAGTAAAAAAAAATAGATCAAAAATATGTTTAACTGTCTTTGTCATACACGGACAAAGAAAATAACTGAAGCCAAAATGGAATGAGGTGGATGTTATTGTTTAATTTGCAAAATTTATTGAAGGCAAAAGTATTAGGTACTACATATATTCTTTAATATAATTGCGGGATCTTATGAGATAGTTCAAGTATAAAAGTTTTTTGTATAGTTAGATAAATATGGTTTGTTTTAATCCTAAATAACAATAATCATATATTCATAAACAATGCACTTAAAATATAAAATACCTATCAAGGATATTTTGAAATAAAGTTGTTATCATTTAACTACCTATCCAAACCTACATGTACTTGCTGCAAAAGGAACTTTGCTTTTTTTAATTCTCATGGGGCTATATTTATTCCAGTAACAGCCGTGCAAGATACAATAAATATATATTTATGGTACGTTTATAAAATTTGGAATGAAAAATAAAACGATACGGGGAGAGATTCCTACCCGCGACCTCTGGGAAACCGTCCCGTCGCCAGAGGTCGCGGGTTCGAATCCCTGCCCGTATCGGTTTATTTTTCATTATATATTTATATAAATTTAAATAATCTTATCATGGACATGTTTATAGATATTTTAAATTACCTACAGTCGTAAATGTTATAGTATTGGCAAGTCTATGGTAAGTTCTCAGTGTTTCTCTTCGATATTTTTTTATTTATGTGAAGAAAAATAAATTCAAAGTCTTATACCTTAAATCATAGCAAATAAAATTATTATTTTATATGTTTTGTTCAACGTTGAAATAAATATTTAACTTTGAAGTTTTCTGACACATAAGAATTAAATGAAATAAAATTCCTTTCCATTGTTTCAATATTAACCAAGCTGGCTCTGCAGTATTTAAATTAATGCCGTTCATTGTCAGCAGATCTCTGAAGATTATAACACTGAGGATTTATCATTCATGTGCCGTGTCAAAATGTGCTGCCGGTTCATAATATGTTAAGGTTTTTTTGGCATTGTAGTTTTTACAAATGTGTAAGATTACACTTTTGATTATATAAACGACTTTGTATTGAAGTAAAAGATAAATTACATTCAATCTAAAATTTATTTCTTTTATATTGTTGATTGATATATATTCATGAAAGAATTAGGAGACTGTTATGATAAATTTAAAAATAAAACTTAAAGGGTGTTAATATAAAAATAACGAATAAGTATGTAAAGCTACGATATAAATCTTCTTAATATTTTTTTCTCCACTCCCTCCGTCAATATGTCCGATACAGAAAGATTAGCTACCATTCATAAATTAAATATGGCTCCCCGACTACCCTGTAATCCATTTCTGTTTCGTGAAATCACGGAGTGTGATGTTAAGAAGTGCCTTTCATCCTTTAGATCTAACGCCGTTGGAAGCGATGACATCAGCTGTGAGATCCCATCCTGGAGTATGTATTGAAAGTTATCACACATATTATGAACTTCTCATTAACTTCCAATACTTTTCCTACAGTCTGGAAAAAAGCCTATGTTATTCCCATACCCAAATGTAACAATCCTTCTTCTCCATTGCACTTTCGTCCTATATCTATATTACCAATACTATCTAAAGTCCTTGAACATGCAGTACTCCAACAGCTCACGCATTTCCTAAACACTCATAACCTTATTAGTCCTTTCCAATCCGGTTTCCGCAATTTCCATAGTACATCCACAGCATTACTTAAAGTCACTGAGGATATTCGTTTAGCTATGGATAATAAGAAGCTTACTATTTTAATCCTGCTAGATTTTAGTAATGCTTTTAACTGTGTTGATTTTAGTATTTTGCTCGCTATCCTACACTCTCTTAACATATCTCCACCCGTGATTGATTGGTTTCAGTCGTATCTTCACGGTCGTCAGCAGATGATACGCTGTAACGAAAGTTTTTCGGTATGGGCTGATCTCTCTGCTGGCGTTCCACAAGGCGGCGTTTTATCTCCTTTGCTTTTCTCCATATTTATCAATGAAATCCCTAAAGTCATATCTTCTCCCTACCATCTATACGCAGACGATTTGCAAATATACCGACATGCTAACTTAAGCGAACTTGATAGAGAAATAGAGGTCATAAATCAGGATCTAAACAGCATAAAGGAATGGGCAAAGGGCTTTGGTCTTTTGCTTAATCCTAATAAGTCTCAAGCGCTAATAATTGGAAGTAGACAACTGCGTAACAAAATAAATTTCAATATAACACCAGACATCATATACGATTCTACTACAATACCGTTATCAGAAACAGCAATAAACTTAGGCTTAACAATTGACTCCAATTTGTCTTGGTCAGCACATGTTAATGAGGTGAGTAAACGCCTTCATTACTCCCTTCATTCCTTGAGACGCCTCAAAAACTTTTTACCCCTACAGACGAAAATACTCTTGGCCCAAACTCTATTACTTTCTATACTCGACTATGCCGACGTATGTTACTTAGATGCTACAGAAGAGCTACTAGACAAGTTGGATCGACTTCAGAATGTATGTATTCGTTTCATATACGGACTGCGTAAATTCGATCATATATCTGAATTCCGACGTCAACTAAAGTGGCTCCCTATTCGACTCCGCCGGAATACTCACGTCCTAACTACTCTTTTTTACGTATTGTCTAAATCTTCCCCTCCCTATTTACGACAATCTTTTCAACTGTCCGTACCTAATAACAGACCATCCCGTTCGTGTGTCATCTTTAAACCCCTTGATGTACCCCGTTATAACACCACATTTTTAGCAGAATCTTTCACAATAAAAGCAGCACAATTGTGGAACTCACTTCCTCCTGAAATTTATAATTGTTCCACAATTAGTTCTTTTAAACATAAATTGAAGCAGCACTATCTCTCACTATCAATATAATTACTGTTATTAATATTATTATTACCTTATTTATGAATTTATATATATATATATATATATATATATATATATATATATATATATATATATATATATATATATATATATATATGTATATATGTATATATGTATGTGTGTATGTATGTGTATTTGTATATATGGACTTGTCATATATATCTAAGGATTTTAATTATATATTATTAATTGTATATGTTACGCAATTATGTACCCTCCAATGATTTATATTGTTAAGAAACTCTTTTCGCACATCAATTTTTTGGGTGGCTGGAAGAGATCTCTTTGTAGAGATAAGTTATCCTGTGTACGTAATGTTTATATTTTAAGTTAAGATTTAAGTTTGGTACATAAATAAATAAATAAATAAATGAATAAATAAATAAATAAATAAATAAATAAATAAATAAATAAATAAATAAATAAATAAATAAATAAATAAATAAATAAATAAATAAATAAATAAATAAATAAATAAATAAATAAATAAATAAATAAATAAATAAATAAATAAATAAATAAATAAATAAATAAATAAATAAATAAATAAATAAATAAATAAATAAATAAATAAATAAATAAATAAATAAATAAATAAATAAATAAATAAATAAATAAATAAATAAATAAATAAATAAATAAATAAATAAATAAATAAATAAATAAATAAATAAATAAATAAATAAATAAATAAATAAATAAATAAATAAATAAATAAATAAATAAATAAATAAATAAATAAATAAATAAATAAATAAATAAATAAATAAATAAATAAATAAATAAATAAATAAATAAATAAATAAATAAATAAATAAATAAATAAATAAATAAATAAATAAATAAATAAATAAATAAATAAATAAATAAATAAATAAATAAATAAATAAATAAATAAATAAATAAATAAATAAATAAATAAATAAATAAATAAATAAATAAATAAATAAATAAATAAATAAATAAATAAATAAATAAATAAATAAATAAATAAATAAATAAATAAATAAATAAATAAATAAATAAATAAATAAATAAATAAATAAATAAATAAATAAATAAATAAATAAATAAATAAATAAATAAATAAATAAATAAATAAATAAAGCTAACATTATTTAAAGATTCCAGGTTAAGAGCTGAAGAAATTATACAGATAGGTTACACAAAGGTATAAATCATAAACAAGTAATTAATACTAATATTTTAAATGCGAAAGTCAGTCCGTCTGTTTCCTTTTCACTACTGAACCACCGGCACAATTTGGAAAGAAATCAGAATGAAAATAGTGGAAGACCCTGGGGGTTAAAAATGTTTTTTTTTTAATTAATCGCTAATGTGCCGAAAAAGGGAATAAAAATTTAGCTAAAAATCTAAATAGCTTAAACGATTATAATGCATTTTTGCATGGAACTTTTTGTTAGATATATGTTATACGAAATTAAATGTTTTATTTTAAAAATACCAAAATGCATTTTAAAATTCTTACTAATATGTACATATTATAAAAGAGTAACAACCTTGCATCCGACATAAAGAAGATGTTTTTATAAATTAAAACGCGAGGATGACGCCGTCGCTCCGAAAATAAAGTTTTTACAATTTTATTTCAATTGAATTCCTATTGTTCTATTAAGACCATTTAGTTGTAGTGTAAGAATCACAAATTTATGTAGTTATGACGATAATAAACATGGAGATTTTTCTATGGCAGTTCGTTGTCAGTAAAATATAATTATTCATTCGATTATATAACTGTGACATACATAATTTGTTGATGGTATCCTATTTATAACGTTCTCTGTAGTGTTATGTGAGTTTATTAAGTTCATTTATATTCTGATAGAAAGTATTCTCATTCTTATATTTAACGTATTTATTTTTATCCTTAGCTTACAAGAGCTTTTATTAATCACCTTTCAAGTTGGGGTTCCACTGAGATATCATTAATTTAACACTTAAAGCGTTTTTATTAGAGTGCATAATTTCAAGAGAGCGCTGAATGGGCCTCATTTCAGCAAAGATTGATGACTATGTTGAACAGTTCAAGGAAGCTGACGGAATTTTTGAATAAGAACATTTCTTCCTAGAACATTTCTTACACGAGAAAAACCAACGTTTATTTGGAATAGCATTTTAATATTTGTAAGAGGAATCTTGACGTGTAAGGAATTAATTTTTATTAAACATTAAAAGATTTCCAATAAAATACGAAACATGTGTTAAAAACACAGTTATAAATTAAATTTACTACAGTGTCTATAGGATATAGTTTCACATCTTCAGGGATTCATGACTAGAAAAAAAACCTAAGTTATATCAGAAAAATAGTCATAAAAACAAATTAAAAATATTGCCACGGCAACAGTAGACTAGACACGATCATATACGTACCTAACATATATATATATGTATATATACATATATATATATATATATATATATATATATATATATATATATATATATATATATACATATATATATATATATATATATATATATATATATATATATATACATATATGAGAAAATAGTTATTGCAAGAGCAAATTGAAACTATGTAAAACAGAACGTAAATGGATTTCCAACATAATTTTTTATATGATATGAAACTATGATAGGTAAGGTTAATGAGAATTGAATAACCTTCCATATTATTATTTTTACTTCTAAGCTCTCCTATTGATATCATTAATTGATTTTAATGCATCTATTGTTTTAGTTATTTATAAGCATTATCAAAAATATTACAGTTTGTAAAATTTTGCTCACGAAACACCATCTAACTGATTAATCGCAATGTACAAATATTTATTGTTTCCGTCTTTTACAAACAGAAGAGACATACTATATGCGTATGTATGTGTATTCTAATATCAATTTTATTGCAGTGCATCCATTCCCTCTTTTATAACTCTACTCTCTTTTAACCGTTCATATTTATACTTGAGATTTTTCTCGTTACATGCTTATATATCAAGTCAACAGAGATGAGTACCACCTAATCGTCTTTTCTGCGGTGCTTCATTAAATCAACCTCTTACATACTCATTACCTAATTAATTCATAGTAATCTTTTAAATGTAAATATAAAAAGCAATGAAATTACAGTGAATTTAATTTTCTATAAACTATTAGGCGGTATGTTATCATTACTCAAAACTCGATACTCGATGTATTACTACTGAGCTTTAAGCTATTTTCGTGACTCTTCGGAACCTCCGCCACTACAAGATACACTGGCGGTGTATCGACGTGGTTAATTACTCTTGAATATTTATTGGTCATTTGAATATATTACCACGGATAAATCAGGGTCTCGCCTTTATTGTCTTCCTGTGTAGTATACTATTCTTTGAAAGATTTTAGCTCGAGAAAGTTATTGAAATTACTTATATTATTCTTTTGAACTGCATTTTCATGTAATTTATAGCTGAGTCTTAAAGGTCTTAATTTATTAAAAAAAGAATTTAGAGAAATGCGGTATTAGAATCAAAAAGCTTCCAAAAACTTTGCAATGGTAAAATATGTAACGAACCCCTAAAGAGGTCTACCTCTTCTACAAATTAAAACTTTTCTTATTTAATGTTTTAAATTCCTAGGTGTTCTAATAACTTTTAATTGAACCGTTATTTTCAGTAGTAGGTAATCGACCTGTCTGTCGAGATTTATTCAAGCGATAACTTCGTACAGAAGGCTTTTTGGGTATAAAATATTCAAGTGGTAATTTACACCTGTTCTATTTCTGAATTTTCGAAGTATTTTCTAATAGTTTTACTAAATAATTATTATAAGTAAAAATTTTCCACATGCTTTTTAATTATATTTCACTTCAGAAAGTGACATATATATTATAAAAACATATTTTCTTATAAATAAAAGTATTGTGGCTTGATGGGATCATAGTGAACCTCGTTCATTCACATTAATAAATAACAGTTTAATAAATTAAAAAATAATAAATATCTTGTTTGAAATTCTTTAATACTTTCGACTGAGTGGAACTACACATACTTAGCAAAGTTTATCGTAGAGCGCATCACCATTAATCACTTTGAGCGCGGTGTCACACTGATGGCTCTCGTGTTTGCAATTTGCTTCTTTATAAACAAGTATATCATATCATAAAGATGGAATAATCGAATTGATGAAATGTTCAGTAGGTACCTACATTCACTGTTGAATTATATTGGTAATGATATTTGTATCAAAAAAGAAAGAAGAAAAAAAAAATCTCTTCTTTTTTTTCTTATTTGTACAAAATACTTCTTTTTTACTATATAATAGTTCATGAATATAATCTCATCCTATATTCGGCAGTTCCATCGTTTATTGAGTGTAATACGCTTCGACATGTTCGGTCACCTGTCATTTGTAATTCACAATGGAAATTACCTATGATACTTGTTTCAGGCTTACATTTATATGTTTTTTTCATATAGTAGGGGTAAGTAAACATCCGTGAATATAGAGACCTAAACGTTAAAGTTATGTAAGTATAAATGTAATTTGTAAGACACTTGATTGTCCCGATTAGATATTTGTTACCATACTATTTTGCTCTTGGTATAAATATATAATATATGCTTTAGTGACTAAGCCATAAGATTTAGGAGATCACAGCTTTGTGTAAGATATTAATGACGGTGACCACAGAGGAAATCTAATTCATGTAACATAGTTTGTAAGAATATTTTTATTAGTATAAAGGTTGATTTAAAAGTATTATATAGTATAATATGAAATCCCCTTCCATAGGGGAGAGGATTTCAGAATAGTGGTAGCACTAGCAATAAACATCAACAAATGGAAGTCAATTTAGTCGTATTTAATTATGGTTCCTAATTAAATACGACTCGGAATGGAAATAGTCGATTTTGAAGTCAGTATTGAGTAAGTCTGAGACATCTATTGAATGATCAGCTTAGCATTCAGATTAGGGTTATTGTATTTTGAAGGAAGGACAGACCACTATGCGATCAATATCTGCACAGACCAATGTCTGTAATCTGGTATAACTATTAATGTACTTGGTTATCTCGTTAAATGTAATGTATTCTCATAAATTGGTCCATCAGTGTATTATTTCAATAATATTCTTGAACAAGTACTATAACTTATTGGAAAACTTTATTATATACGCTTCTTCTACTTTCTTATATTTTTATCTGAATACAAATGATACTTTAAGAATAACTAAAGTTTTTGTCATAAAGTATTACGTTCGTTTACAAATCTTGAAAAAAAAATCTAAAAAAAAACTTAAATTTACACTTTACGAAACGAATTACCTAAAAAAAAACAAAAAATCTAATAAAAGACAATGATTAAGTTACTGATATATTTATTAACCTAATTTTATTTTAATAATCTGTAAACAAAGTTATTTTACAATTTATAACATTTTATATCAGTTATTGCTCTTAGCCAAGTTTAGATAGATAAAGGTAGTAAGATCAGCAGACACTAAAATTTGTACACCTTGGACTCAATAGATTATAAATTAATCTTTTTACACAGAAGCTTTATCGGATATACCAATTATTTTAAACCAAGTACTTACTTTTAATATTAAAATTTAATTTTGGAGAAAAATTAAAAGCTTTGGATTTGCATATTACATATAAAAATTCAAAATATAAAATAATATTTATATAAATAAATAAAATTCTATTTTGTTTCGAAATGCAGTTAGCATATATTACTTGGCATAAACGTAACATGATAATAAATATATTCTTTTAAAAACATTACCTAGAACCTCGGTGTATTTATTTTTAAAGTCAGTTTATCAATAAACAAACAAAATATTACATAGTGAAGTCGACGCCTGCAATATGTCCGGATTTAAAAATAATATCGGCGGTGTTTGCTTTACCATCACACAAACTGTTTGCGTTGCCCATTTCTATAGAATCCTGTACTTTCCTCCTTTATGGAAAAATCTGATATTTAGCAAAAAAAAAATAAAAATGCATATATGTGGCATACAAAACTTTTAAAATCGGCAAAAATGTTTTTTTGTGGATTTAACCTAACTTATCGCAATAAATACTTGTCTTCCAACTTATCACAGCGGAGGGGCAGCTTTGAAGAATGACTTTCTGAATACTGTATGCGTGCTGTAATAGGGATGCTAATGTAGCTGAACACATTTTTCCCAAGTTTAACACATTGAAAGCTTGCTGGCTTCTGTAAATGGTAATGAAACTCCCCTCGTGCTTAGAGTTCCGTACAGTTTACGGATGAATTTAATATTAAAATTTGGAAACACTTTTACCAAATCCTTAAAGCCAAATTCAAACGATTGCCCAAATAGTTAAATATAATATTTATAATATTTTCAATATCAATTACTGATAGTGACTATACCAGAACCGGCCAAGTTCAAGTCGTATTCGCGCATAAAGGGTTCCGTACCATTATATATAAAAACAACAAACTTTCCGTCTTATTGATTAAAATGTTAAAATACGACATTCCTATATCACTTCCATTAATATATATTTGACATAATAGTGGAGCAATTCTAGGCTACCATTTAAAATATACTTACAAGGCGATGCAGGCTCTAGAATTGCTTACCATCAAATCTCTTTTTCTACGAATTCGAGACGATCCTTTTGCAAGAAAATATAGCATGCCATTAAATATATTTGTTTTACATTTCCTTTCTGCTTTACTGTTTGTTAATTATCTTGCAATAGTTAGTCTATAAATAGTCGGTCCCGCATTGAAACTAGAAAGGGGAAATTAACTTAAAAGATAATTATAGAAATATGGGAAGCGGATGTTTGAAGCTTAGGTATTCGTCAATGTGGAATCAATCACTTTGCTAGGAAAGTATGGAAAGAAAAAAATAATTACATGAAAGTAACACGGTGAAAAGGCATTTAAGATTAGCCTACAAAATGTAATTAACATGATAAAACTCACAATAGCCAATTTTTATCGTTTACTTTTTACGAGAAATATGGCTTATTTACGAAGCGACTTTAAGCAATATAGTATTAATCCTTATCTAATGAAGTGCCTTAAATACATTTTACATTTAATATTAAATAATATAGCCCTTTACAGCATGTAATTTAAATGAATATTATCGAAGATATTACAGATTTAAAATATAGGGTCATCGCGTTTGCGGCGCGGCGCGGGTACGATCGGCCGGCGCACTATGGTATGAAACCTTGCAAAGCGTCTCAAAAATGGCCTTTGTGAACGTTCAGTATTGTAAATTTTGTTAATGCATATAGCTAACTGAATGTCTAATACATATTATTCAAAATAGATTTTTTTATTTTAATAAAACTAGACCTGCAAGTTGATGGTCAAAGTAACGTGGATTGTGTAGCTTGGAATTCCTCAAGTTTACATGGCCATATTTTGATTATGTTCAATGAAAATCTATAAGTTTGATGTATGGTTAGAATGATTTTTAAATACTCTTTTTAAAATGTATTTAAAAGGACGTTTAAGTAAAAACTTGAGAGGTATAAAAATAATTACAGTACCTGATATTGTATTCTTATTAAAACTTTAAATAGCTTTTTGACAGTGAGCGATGTCTGGCGATGTGGTAATTTTGATTGTATCACTTAAAATAAGTCATATGGAATCCAATACAAAAAAAGGGAAAAGGGAATAGTTTAACTACGTATTTAAGGCGTGCGAAGCCGCGGGAAAAAGCTAGTTAAAAAGAATATAATATTAAACATAATATAATATATTTTTAATAAAATCGCATGCTCATAAAATGGCATAAATCTTAATTATTAAAATATCGGAATAAATAAAATAATATATTTCGATTCAAGATTGCAATAAATAAAACAGACACGATACATATTGCTTCACAGTTTGTAATGATCAGGATATATACCGTCCAGCCAATCTCTCTAGAAACTCGAGGGAATACTAGCAAGTAGCAAAACAGATGCTAGCAAATAAACTATAAAATTTCATAGTACTTCATCTAAAAATCTCGTATTGGATAAACATTTTGCAAGCTTGTTCACTTGTAATCTTGTGTCATAATATCTTATAAAGTTGACTAAGAGTCGCAAGACATATATGTGTATGTGTCACATGTGTGTCGAATGTAATTATTTATACCTAAAGTATTATTGTTATCATATATATTTTGTTTTGTGTCGCACTTTAATAGAAGTTGACGAGCTTAATTTCGGCACCAATCCAATTAAAGATACCTGTGAATTGAGTAACATTAATGGAAAAATATTTTTTACATTAAAAACCGATTGATTTATACAGCTATATCTTACATTTACATTATAGTATGTTTGTTTGATCTTTGTCACTGTCAAACTAGAATGTAAATGTTCAGTTGATTGATTCGATCTGATTACAGTAAGTTAGTTGCTAGATATAATTTCTAATGATGAAAAATTGTGAACATAGTTATAGACTTGTTCAGAACATATGCAAGTCATGGAGAGAAGCAAGTTGCAGGTGGTAATTAAATGAGCTCATTATTCGTAAGTGAATAACTCAACCTAATATAGAACTTATAATTTAGAATAGCTAGTATGGAAGACCGAGATTTTAATTAAAGTGTGGTCACTTGTTTTATCACGTCGTAAATTATATGGAGCATTGAATAACTTTGCTCTAAATACGTAGAGAGTAATAATGATTAAATTAAGGAAAACTATAGGAGACAGAACAAATAAACTTTTCTTAAAGCTTATTTATTATTTTAATTTGTTGAAAGTTATTGACTTAGTGTAACTATGTTATGAAATGTAAAAAATGTATATTCAATAAAAAATAATTATTATATATAAACTAGAACAGTTAGTTAACAATAAGACTGTGTTGGTGTACCAAAATGGAACTAAATATTATTTGTGGAAAATCGGTATTGTTATGTACAAGCTTTGTTGAGTGTAGTAGTCACATTATATATTTATATATTTAATTTCTATTACAATTACTTCAATTACCATTACTCACCTATTAAAGTATGTAAAACTTTTATTTACAAAGTTTTCCATGCATTTATTGCAAGCCTAAACTAAGGAAAGTTCTTATTAATCACCACCAAAGTTTTCATTTCCACTGAGATATCGTCAATTTAACTTTTAATTTAACTTTTAATTTAACTTATAACGTTTTTATTGGAGTGCATAATTACGAGATATTGCTGAATGGGCCTTGCTCGAGCAAAGATTGATGACTCTGTAAAAATATTCAAATAAACTGACTGCAAATTTGAACAAGAAAGTTATAGATAAAAAGGTCGCTTATTTTGCTTAAATTGTGTTTAAAAATATTTACAAACATGTAAAGCCATGTTAAGCTTATTTAAATTTATATAAATATTGAATGAAAAATAAACCGATACGGGTAGGGATTCGATCCCGCGACTACTGGTAAACTATGAATTTCGAATCCCTATCGGTTTATTTTTCATTCTATATTTATATCAATTTGCTTTAATTGTGTTTCAATGACATATCAATTCTTAAGTTATTTTAATTATTACGGTTACAATCCTAGGAACCAAAAGCTCACTTGCTGATAATGAGACAAGAGTGAGTTAATAAATGAAATAAGATTTAAAAAAACCACAAAAAATCAAGTTGCAGCCAATCGCGTGGACGGATTTGAATGCGTTTTATTTAATCAAAATCTTGTTTTGTCGAGATTGTTCTTAGCTATTTTTGGTCGAATTAAAAGCGTCTTCAAGATATTGAGCTTTTACTGGTTAAGGGTTCTTATACTAAATTCATAGTAAAAACCTAAACAAGTCAATTTATTGTATTCGAAAGTTGATTTAGTAAAAACTTAGAACTAAATAAATTATTTAAAAAAACTGAAAAAAAAATAATTGAAAATTCCCACAATACAAAAACACTTCTAAAAAGGAAAAAAATACAATATTAAGTACTTATTGAAGTCGTTGCGTCGGGAGACCGCTAAAACAAATTTCGGAATGCAAGTAAGTTACCAAGGCAAACAACGAAATAACATTATCAAATCGTATAGTCTAAGTCCTTGAGCATTAGCTCCGAGCATTTTGTAAAATAGACACCATCGTCAAACTACGTACAACGGTCCCCCGACGCAACGACTTCAATAAGTACATAATAATGTTATTTTTATCCTTTTTAGACGTCTCTTTGGATCGTTGGTTTTAAAACTTTTAATTTTATTTTTTATGATTATGAATTTACTTCAGATGCATGTGTTGCTTAAATAATTTTAATTTAATGTTATTGTAAGATTTGGATTACTAAGGTTTTTTAAATACTAAATACGGCGTTTTCGTTAGAATTGACTACCTATGTTCATAGGTAAGCGATTACAGTAGCTTGGTCATCTGCTGAGCACAGATAGTCCCAGCGGCATTAATTTAAAATTTTTTCGGTGCCAGTTAATTGTAAAATGATTTGTAACTCATGAATGATAAACAAATTCAGATTCATAAGTCCATGTAGATTTGTATTAAAAAAAATCATCCATCTTGTGATCTAATTATATCAGCCTAAAGGTTATTATTTTTGGAAATACCCAACAAGGAATGTTAAATAGCAGATGGCAGATTTCGATACACATTACACTAAATGCTGGATTGATAATTAATCGATGACCCTGCCGATAAGACGAACTTCACACAGTCGAAGTTACAAGATTATTATAATAAGGTTCTCATTTCTTGTATCAAATATATAATATTATACTTAATAATATACTATTCAAATTGTTTATTAATTATATTATATAATAAGTATAATATTAAAATTGTTTTAATTACTTTTTTTTTGTGGATAGCTGCTAAAAGTGAACACCTTTTTTAGTTTGCAAAAGTACTTTAATTTTATTTTTATTAGTAAATAATGAGATAAAGTATTTGTACCTGCCAGCAGTTTTTTCTTCATGATAATTCACAAGAACACTAATAAAAACCTTTGAACCACCACTTCACTTTCACTTGTTCGTCAAAAACTCAAGTGGCTTCCAATTCGCCGCTGCTGGAATCTACACGTTCTCTCTCGTCTGTATTATTTCACCGGAAATCACCCTCATACCCAAGAGATTTCAGTTTATTGTACATTTTTTATTATACAAATGCTCAAAATTTTCAAACACTCTTTCACGGTCAGTGCGACAAAATTATGGAACGCGTTGCCTCTCTTTAATAGAAAATAAAAATCTTTGCCAATATTTAAAAAATCCGTAAAAGAATATTATTTATCAGGAAAAAAACTCAGACGACTTATTTTTTTAATGTTATCATTAAGTTTATTACTTATGTGTATAATTCATTCTCTATTATGTGTAAGCATTGTATGAATTTTAAATTTATATTGTTTAGTTTACTAATTAATATGTATTGTATAAAGTTATATGTGTATTATGTTTATGTATTAATGTGTTTGTTTACAATGTTTAAACTTTTGGCCACCTATCTATGTGCACTAATTTTTAATTCCTTTTAATATAGTTGTCTGGACGAAATTGATTTTTTTTTTACAAAACTAGGTTATTTCTTGCTTGTCAATGTCTTTAGGCAATAAGACCGCCTTTTGTAGTTTCCCTGTGTTTATTAGTAAATTTTAATACATATTTTCTTAATGTGGTATACAATAAAGTATATAAATAAATTGTTATGTTCCAAAAACGAGAATGAACCATGAACAAGAATGATATATAAAAGGAAGTAAAGGATTTTTAAACATTTAAAAACTGGTTTATTGCTTGTAAAACACTTGAATTAAGAGTATTGTTGTCCAGAACGCGGGAATCGTAAAATATGAACGAGACACACGTTATACATTTCCGTGTTTTCTATACGTGCTCGTAAAATAATACACCAATATACATATATAAGAAGCTATTATTTGGTTGTGTTTTTTCTTGTTAACCGCTTGCAAAATATTTAATAGTGCTAAATTTGTACGTTAACTGCTTACGTGTCCAAAACTAGTGTTAATGTTATATTCGATAAAATAATTAAAGTCTTTTATTATTTTTATGTAATGCAATTTACCTTATGCAAGATAAATAAGATACATTTAAAAATTAGATAGGTATAAAGTAGTGACATAACAATTATTAAAAATATACAATGAAAATCGCAATGTTAAAAAACTTAGGTTTAGTTCTGGTAAAAACAAATATATCTCTTGTTAGACTTTAAACGTTTTATAGGAAATTAATTATTATAATTAATTTATTTTTAAAGTGTAAGTAGGTGGTGATTTTGGAATGTTTCACATTGATTCCGACGGACTGCGTTACCATGGCAATGTCAAATATTATATAATATTATATATTAATTATAGTCTGCTCTGACATTTGGCGTTGCGATAGAAATAAGAAAAATATTTTAGTACTAGCGGCCCCGATACGTGCTTCGCTACGTAAAAAGTGAAATTAAAAAAAAAAAATTGAAACAAATTCATTTATTCAAACAAAAAATCTTTATTTACATATTCATACGGTATCGATTGGTCGAATTATGATAAATGTACATGTAATGACGTTAGACATTGTGATAACTTTTTAATGTTTTTTTTTTAAGTTTGATTTTTTAAATAAAAGACGCGAGTACAAGACAACGTCTGTCGGGTCCGCTAGTATAAATAGAAAACTTGTTGACACAAAAGTCATCAGTACAAAACCACTCTGAGAGTGATTCATAATAATGCTCTCTGAAATGATCTTTGGTAAGTAATTGTTGAATATAAACGTAGGAGATTTTTCTCCTACATTATAATAAATGTATTTATTAATTGTTTTAAGTAAATTTTCAGTTATATTATAAATGTATGAAGGAAATGTGATAAGGGGTCGGGAATAAAAAGTAAAAATAACGCGGGCAACATTATTTTTCTTTACATTTTGTTTAATCCAACTTAAAATGGTCGTTTAAAAATATTTAAAATTTTATGAGAACTGTCATTGGTTTCATGTTTTGGTTTTATATTCTGAGTTCATTGTTTTTTATTTAGTTTTAGTTTTGAAGTTGGGTTGGATACTTTGGTATTGATATTGTCCTTTAATTATTGTGACTTTATACTTTTTTTAGTCTTTTATTTCTTTTTTTAGTCTTTTCTTACTTATGTATTTTATCTAATATTGAATTACTATATTTGTTCTTAGGTTGTGGTTTGAGAATTTGATAAAATATTAATTTTAAATCTTTGTTCTGGTTTGTATTTGTTATACATTATTTTTTTTTGATTTTGTAGATTGTGTGTGAATTATAAAAATAGTGGAAAAAAGCCTTTATTAACATTAATTTAGTTTAATCTTATTTGGATTAGATATTTTATTTTTGCTCTTTGATTATAAATTTAACTTATATTTTATTGACAATTACTTTCCAATTTTATTTTATTATTGTAATTTTCCCGTGATTATGTTTTTTTTTAAATATATATTCAATGTACTTTTATGCACCCTAGATTCATAATAGTTTCCAGGTCAATCCAGGGTGTTTTTGGTTAATATTAATTGTAAAATAAAAAAAATATTTAAAAATAATTAATTAGTACAGACAATCAAGCAGAGTTCCATCACCGGTTATTTTTAGGCAATATTTGTTTCTAGTTAGTAGTAGTGAGAGTAATAACATTTTTAATAAAACAAAAAATGTAAAAATTTATACTCAATCATGAATTTTGACTTTGACATAGACATTCTCGTTTTACGCATTGTGCATCGGATATTTTGTAGGAAATTTTGCTGTTGTTTTTTTTTCTAATAAAGATCAGAATTTGAGTGCTATGAGAGTTATGGCAACAAATGTCATAATTTGGCGGGAATAAATTTACAGTTGAAATCTTAGTTGTAGGCAAAATATACATTTTTAGTTGATTTGGTATGATATGTGCAAAAAGTTGGTTAGGTAAAATATTTATTTAACGAAATATTATTATGTGTATCGCCTACAAATCTGGAATCTGTCGGCTTAGTAACTACGTGAAGCTAAAAGTTTTATCCCCTGTTTAGTATTCAGATATCGTCGATCTATAATTGCCTGCGACCCCGGAAGAAACAGTATCAGGGGAGAGGTGAGAAGCGGCAATCCTTGGGGTTCTTTCTGTCATTACAAGGAATTATTGTTATATTATTAGTTATCCTATAAGTAATAAGGGATAAGGGATATCCTATAAGGATAAGGGTGAAAGTTTGTTGACTGATTGTCTTACCAAATAGCCTGAATAATATTGATTTTTTACTTCATTTGCTCATACTGTCTTTTTTGTAACTTTTGTTTGTTGTTACGGTTGATATAATTTTATTTTATTTTCTTGTATAGTACTAAATGTAAAAGCTTTCAGTCCTGTAAAAAGTTTAGTTTAAAAGTCGGTAAAGTAATAGTTAAATCATAAAACTTGTATTTGTATTAAAGTCACTAATATTATATGTATAGTATTAATGTATTTAATAAAAATAAGATTTGACCTTATTTTTACTTTACTAGCTTTAGCTAAAATAAAAAGCTAACGTAAAGTTCTTTGATCAAAAGGTACTTAAGAAGATGACATAAATTTCATTTTGTTTAACAATATTATGTCAATGATAAACTACAAGGTATATCATAATTCGCATTAGAAACCTATTACATTGTATATGAATTACATAACTTACTCATTGATTATTTTATTACTTATTACTTTTATACGTTTTCTCAGAATGGTTCAAGCAATTCAGGTAATGTAACGGAAAAAGTTATTGGTTAATATTCTTCGTCTCTACGATAAATATTCAATCATAATTTGTGGTTAATATGATAGAGGGAATGGGTATGAATAAGTTATGGGACACATAAATATTATATCCCCTGTATTATTTCAATATTCCCCGCGCTGGCGTTGCAATATTTGAATTGATGTTGTGCGTAGCCAGCAAATCTCTGAAGATGATATCGACGAGGATTTGTCATTCTTGAACAGCCCTCACATGTGCTGTTGGCACATATCTTAAAGATTTTTTCTTTATTGGTTTTAAGAGTTATTAAGCCATAAAAAGACAGACAAAAATAAGTAAAAATGACATAAAATATCATGTGAAGACCAAAACGGCAAATGTTATTTGTTGCATGAAATCTTATCTTTTTTTTCCTAATGGACTAATTATGTATTTATTAAAATGTCTTATGAATATGAAGGTATTAAAGGCAAGCTTTGAGCAAGCTTTGAATTTGAGAGGTTGTAAAATTGATAAATGTAATAAATTCCGCTTATATAAAAATAAACTTATACACAGTAATAAGTCAATTATCAACTCAACAGAACAATTAGAATAGAGTAGAAAAGTAAAGTTGTCTTTAAAAGTATTAATTTACTATTTTACTTTTGCACTGGATTCTTAAAAATACAATTAAAAGCAACTCTGAATCAAATAATTTAATGTATATTTATTATAGCTTCAACGTTTTGTGTAATGCAAATAATAACACCTTCCATTCATTACTCTTAAAAGAAACTTTATAACTGTCAATAGTTCATTTATGTTCTATTTTTATAAGCTTTTAAATCATCTGCATTGTAAATGTCAGTAGGTGTCGAATTGAAAAAAAAAGTTTGTATTGTAGGTTATTAAGGCCCTTATTACGGTCCTAATATTTAATAATGAATTTAAGCTTTTCAGGATGATACCACGTCTAAATTTTCATTCTTAATTCAGACTAGACACCTGCTACTTTATTGAATAAACTTAATATAATAAATAAATAATTTTATTCACAGTAACATTTCTGTAGGACGGTTTTAATAACAAGTGAATGAATTCTTCTTAGAAAAATCATTGCTGCATGTTTATATGCTTTGCTTAATGGCTATTATAAGTGTATCTGAATGTATCGTATTCTTAATAAATACCTAAAGTTAGTACCTATAAGTAATTTAAGTAATATTTGAAGTACGATGCGAATAATTTGTTAATGTGTCTCAGCTACTTACTTATATGAAATTTCCTAAAGTTCCAAACTTCTAGTCGTTCCAAAACTTGAGATGAAAAGTCACCGTCATTTAAGAACATTCAAACTTCCATCTAATTGATGAATAGCTAGACTTTAATATGTTTTCTAATGTCTTTTGAAATATTTAGATTTTAAATTTAGGAATTTTTTTTTTTCTAAGACTTTCTTGTATACCATAATCGTAATTTCTTAATGCCTTATCAGTACTACTTTATGCTTTTAGGATATCTGAAATGAAATGTACTAAGAAAGAATTGCCATATCATACCTCTATAGGAGAAAAATATATATGTATGTAATGAAAGGATTAAAATATTATACATAAACTGTGGTATTATTCGTCTAGTATATTTTTTAAGAGTCTTAAAGTTATAAAGCTTTGCTTAGAACTTGCAAATTTCAATTTGTTTATTTTTTTTTTTGTTAAATTTGTTGCCTAATGTATAAAGGGAATAATGGAAAAGGTATATTAATAAAGGGAATAATGGAAAAGGTTGGTCTTTTAAATCCATTTAAAAATCTGGAAAATTAATAAAAAATAAAGGTAACAATGCCTATTAATTAAATTATATATGTATTTTGACGTGAGAAAGTTTTTGTTATTTTAGAAATAAAATTGTGTTAAAAATGAAATAAAAAAATATTTATAGCAATTTTTCATTTTTTTATGTAACCAATTTTATATTTTCTGGACGAAAGTAGTCAGAGCAACAATGCTCTATGATAAAGCTATTATATTAGATATCATATTTTATTTTGCTATTCAGGGTATAACGTTATTAAACATTGGTGTTTTGTGAGAGAATAATTAGCAGTATTCAATTTGAGATCACATTTAGCTTTACTTGCACACTAGTAATACCTGTATGTAGGTAACCGTTAATACTCGCCTTTGACTGGACTCTACTTGCTATCGCCATACAATTCGACTAATCTAAACGTTAACCCAATTATTCAGTCAATAGGTCTTGCGACATAAATCGAGAGGAAGCTGGGAATATATACCCACTGGAATATTAATATGTCAATTAGGTACTTATGCGTCCGTCAATTCCAAATCTATTTGTATTAAACTTGCTACAAATACTATTAGAAGGAAATTATATATTTTTCTATTCCATGACATATTTAGTGTTTTCTAATGCTTTTAACTACACATTAAAAAAAAACTATTGTTAGCTTTTATACATGTAGTAGTTTGGTTTTGACTAAAAATAAAGATATTATTTGTTGATTTGACTAAAACAATTGAATGTCTGTGTAGAAGTTTAATTGATAAAATAAATGTAATATTGGATACTGATTTGACTAAGAATAAGAAGTATATAAATCGCAGCTCGGTTAAAAGAAGGCATTGTGTGAAATTGGGAGTACAAGTTGTGGGGTGGTATTATTGTGATAAAAGTGTAACAGTTATAATAAACCGCTGAGTGTGAGATCGAGGAACTAAGTTGTGTAACAGTGATAATTAAGTGTTTAAATGGTAAACAGTTTAGTGTATTTGTGAACAGTGTCATAAAGTGCTTTAAAGAATAGAACGACTGTCGTTGGCGATTCTTTGCGGTAAGAGAGCTCTAATAGTTCAGAAGTGGGATTGTTCCGCGGCATCAAGGAAAATAGTATAACGTGCAATGAAGAAAATACAATTGGAACTGCATGCATCTGTGATCACGGGTTGTTTTTGCCGAGTCTTCGCCTCCAAAAGGAAATGTGGTAACTTTGCTATTATATGTGCTTATTTATTTATTAATTCAATATATTTAATATGTACTAAGATGATAAAAGTAATTACTTTGAATTGTTTTCTAAAAAGTATTTTATGTGGATGAGAGTTTTGTTGTCTGATCACTCACATGAGGCCGATAAGCCAACTTCCGAGTAGTATTTGGTACATTGAGGATATTGAACTGACTATGACTAGTGACATCAAATGCTCACATGAGGCCGATAAGCCAAATGACGAGTGTAGCATTTGAGGTATAGGGACATCAAGCGCTCACATGAGGCCGATAAGCCAAT
The DNA here is from genome assembly GCA_959347405.1 of Napeogenes sylphis. Taxonomy (NCBI): domain Eukaryota; kingdom Metazoa; phylum Arthropoda; class Insecta; order Lepidoptera; family Nymphalidae; genus Napeogenes; species Napeogenes sylphis. Next base: position 17,247,421 of record OY365788.1, on the reverse strand, counting down.
TTTTGAGTAGCGTTTGAGAAGATCAAATACTCACATGAGGCCGATAAGCCAACTTCTGAGTAGTATTTGGTACATTGAGGATATTGAACTGACTATGACTATGACTATGATTTATGAGGCAAAATTCTTGTGTCCAGTAGATTTTTTTTTCTTTGAAAGAGGCTGCTGAGCCAGATTGAACACGTAATCAGACAACTTATACCAATTGATTATTATAGTTGAAATTGTTAAGTCTATAAATTTCAAAACATTCTCTAAATTGGAGGACCAATTATTTATATATGATGGCCGAAAAATGTATAAATATTAATGTATCATAATATATAGACTTTAGATTAGATTTTGTGAATTTACAATTATAATAATTAGATTTACAAATTACTTCAAAATGAATATTGTAAGTAAATGGTTTTTGATAACGAGCGGACTCGTTATGTTTAGGATGGCCGAGCTTTTAGCTTTTATACATGTAGTAGTTTGGTTTTGACTAAAAATAAAGATATAATTTGTTGATTTGACTAAAACAATTGAATGTCTGTATAGAAGTTTAATTGATAAAATAAATGTAATATTGGATACTGATTTGACTAAGAATAAGAAGTATATAAATCGCAGCTCGGTTAAGAGAAGGCATTGTGTGAAATTGGGAGTACAAGTTGTGGGGTGGTATTATTGTGATAAAAGTGTAACAGTTATAATAAACCGCTGAGTGTGAGATCGAGGAACTAAGTTGTGTAACAGTGATAATTAAGTGTTTAAATGGTAAACAGTTTAGTGTATTTGTGAACAGTGTCATAAAGTGCTTTAAAGAATAGAACGACTGTCGTTGGCGATTCTTTGCGGTAAGAGAGCTCTAATACTATTTTTATGGATTTAACTCGTGAATAATGAATTAAATTTTTAATCTAAACCAACGTTTATACGACGACGACTTTTCGACGTCTGTACAGACACTTCCATCTCGTCTTACCGTGAACACAATTGCTGCAAAGCATTCGAAACGTCGGATTAGATTTAAAATGTTAATTAAGATTTTAAACGTAAGAAGAGTTTTATTTCACCATGAAATATTTATTTGTTTTAAGTGTTAGTATATGTTGTGGAATACATTCATATAATCATTATAAAAATACTAACTAGGTTAGAAAACTTTGTAATTTTTCTCAGCATACTAATTAGGTAGCTTCTACACAGTTTCAGCAAGAAAAAGGCTCAATAGTATTTATGTTCTATCATTGGAATTCACACTGAGTTATGACTCTGTTTAATAATAAATTTGTATTAATAGTTGATGAAACCCCTGCAGAAAGAGTGTCATCCCGTTATATTGTTTTACATCGTTATAACAATCAGTAACAACGTATTTATGAAATGCATTGCTTATATTAAGCGCTACAATATCTCACCACATTAATCTCTTCACTCACATTCACAAGGAAAACTGAAGGTTATCACATCTGTATCAAAAATGGTGATTAGTTATAAATATCAATATATTTAGTATTAACCATTAGTGGTTTTATATCATGTTTATCTCGATTTAACCTTGTTTTTAAAATAATAATTTATTTATAATTAGCGAACCTAATAAGGAAGTCAGTTTAATGAGCTGTTAATATTCATGGTTTGAGTAAATTAGGACAATAATATTCGAAAATGACGGCAATTATTTCACTAATCATGTTTTTTTTTTTTTTATACAAAACTAGGTTAATGCTTGACTACATTCCGCCTGATGGTAAGTGAAATGTAGTCTTAGGTGGTAAAGAGCATTAACCTAGCAGCCTATTCACTCTCCTCTGGAAGACAAAATGTTTATGTAAAAGTAAACATTGAAAAAAACCGATTGAGATTCATCAGATTAAATGAGTCCAAACTCTTTACCGCATATTAACCGTCGATTTGCAATTATTTAATATTGTTGTATATAGGATAAAAGAAAAAAAAATATATCCACCTATTCACTGGACAACATATGTGGACAGTCCTCAACATATTCATGAATATTCTCAAAATGCCATGTATATGTTCGTCAATATTGTACAGCAAATTTATTTATTACATTCGCATGAAATCCGCAATATGTAAAACCATACGATACATATGTGCATTGTTAGATTTATCATGGATAGATAATAGAACAGGTACAGAATCAATTATCTGAAATTATAGATATATATTAATATATATTTACCTGTATACTAATATACGTAGCTATAAAAGAAGTTAAATTAAAGAGAGTATTAAACGTAATGAAGTGTGGTCACTTCATTTGTTATTATGTAAGCTTCAGCCGAAGCAACATAATCCTCATATAATTCGCAACCGGACCATATCTAGTACGTGAAGCTCTTGTACGGTTAATGAGTATATTATAATTAATGAGAACAAGCTGTAAGTAATTTTAATCAAAACTTATCCTTTTGACACTTTTGGGGATTATTGCAAGAAGGTATTTCATCACTATAAGGTATAAGGTAATTGGTTTTTATATATTTCTATACCTTTTGATGGGTTTTTATAATTTTTAACTAGGTTTTTTCTTCCCCTTGATTAATATTTAAGATCTCACATAAAAAAAGAATTTACGTTTGAAATATTATACAATTAATAATTATGCCTCTATACATTATTTTTTTTAGTTTAAATTTTTACAAGAAGTAACAGAATTAAATTAATTTAGAAATAAGTCTCAGAATAATTCAAGTTCTTGTATGGTTATAAATTCTTATGCTGGAGCAAAGAATAACTGTCTTTTGACCATATGAACGTCCTATTCAAAATATTAGTTCAAATGTGTATATAAAAAATATATAATCAAAGTTTAATTTTATTGCACTTAATAAATTTACATAAAAATGAACCAAACGGCGAAAACATAAAGGAAAGCAAACACTCAACGTTTACAGGACGGGCAATTTTAATAGGAAGAATTACACAGGATGAATGAGTTTAGAACATGAAAAAAAGATATGAGACACGTTACCTTCATTCGTTGTTTACATTGATACTGTCAATGTCAAGTATACATTCGCCTAAGTTTAAACAGCCGCATAGATTATATTCTTGATTGACATAATGGAATAAAAAACAAATTAATTTACTATCATTCATAAATGTTTAAACCAAAATAATAACTTTGAATTTCCAAAAGATGTATATTAATAATTTGTTATATCAGTGTACAGCATAAATTATAAACCTTGAAACTAATTTTAATTACGAAAATCTAAAAATATTGCATCTAAAATAATATCATAATGTTATACTTATAAATAAACGATTAGATACAAATCATAATATAAAGCATATTTTAATTTGGAAAAGATTGGTTGTCATAGAATTATTTCAAGTTAGTATAATCAGTTGTGTTAATAAGGACGTATTGTTTTTTAAATTCTCACGAAGTAATTTGGTATAGAAGGAATCAATCTAAGTATTAAGGTATTAATCTGAATACACTAAGCGTCTATTACTACCTACATTTATGCTGCTACAAATTAATTCGGTATGAATTCAGTAGACAATAAGCATTTTTTAAAGTATACCTATATTAGCCAAAAAGCTTCAAAAAACGATGATTGTTAAAAAAAAATAGTTTAATAAATACATTTTAATAATGATAGCAAAATATATATTATAATAATTTAATGTAAAACCTCCCAATCCTAACTAATATTATAAATGCAAATGTAAAATTGTGTGTTACGCTTTCACGCGAAAACTACTGAACCGATCATTATGAAACTTTGTATACTTTTGGAGGTATTAGAAGTAACATAGAATAATTTTATTAAAAAAAAATACCGGAAACTTGAATAAAGTTTAAAGATAAAACATTGTTTGTCGATCAACATGTGAACGGAGTCGGAGTAGCCCGCTAGTGATATTATAAAACTAAAAGTACTTAACTGATTTGTATATTATCTTACATACAGATAGAGCTCGAATGATCTTAAAATATTATTAATACAACTTTATATTATTATATTTTTATTGTTACTCAGTCGGGAAAATAGTCTTAAAAAGTGAATTAATTCTCACCCGTTAGTGACATAATAATGCTATGAAATTATATGTTTTATATATTTTTTTAATACTTTTGTAGGTATTAACTTATTTACTTTATTAGCGTTATATTTTAACGTCTAAGGATACAAAGTTTTTATGAAAACATTATTTTTTAAAAGGTTTTCCGTGTTTTTGTATTTTTACTTTTTACGTAAGTGGAAAATGTAATATTGTCAAAGGATATATTTAGGTTTTATATACAATGACTCTGATTAGAACTAGAAGTGGCTTTTTTAATGTTTATTGCTTTTATTTTATTATATCTAATATTCTCATTCAGTAAATGATTGTGAATATTATAATTTCACATAACTTAATATAATACATTTTTTTTCTTTAATACTTTAGTATAATGTATCCAAGCAACAATAAAATGTTTGATTGATTGATTTTTAAGATGCATTCATCCAGAGGCGTAGCGAGCTTAACTCGCGCCCGGGGCACAATACCGTTATAGCGCCCCCCATTTTGAAAACAATAAAATTTTAAATGTAAAATATACCTACGACTTAATAAATAAATAAATAAGGTTTAGGTTCCTCCAGAACAATAAAACGCTGTATTTGTTGTGTCCTTAAAAAGTATCTATATTTAAAAAATAACAAGTAAAAGATCGTCATCTTTTACTTGTTATTTTCCGGCTTCATGCTTTTTCGATGTATTGTATAAAAACGAGATCGAATTTACATATTTAAGGATGTCTTAGAAATCAACAGGTTACTGGAATTGGTTATCACCGACTTGTAAGGGGGCACTCCAATATAGCAAGTTTAAGCTTGAGCGGAACCGCATGATGAGGCCTGTTCGTCCAAATGCGCCTCAAGCCGGAGAAGATGCGTTCCAGCTTGAAATGCAAAACAGATTCGCTGCACTGGCATTCCCGGCAAATGTTGACGAGGACTTAAACGTCATAATAGGATTTGTACGCGAAGTGATAATGAGGCACTTTAGGAAAAGACAACCAAATAAGAAGTCTCAGCTTTCAACCTAGACCCAAAACTGAAGGGACTTGAACGAAAAACACAAGAGTATCCTTTGTCAGTCACCCAGTCTCTTAAAAAAAGATCCGGAGCTAGGTAAGGCGCAACCATCTAAGCTGGAACACTCGCCTCATACAGAAGGCGATTGAGCGAAGTCGGGGATTCAAAGTCTTTACAAAGATATGGGGAAAATTTACCTGATAAAGCTGATTACCTCGAATGGTGAAATGGTAACATCAGTTCCGAAGATGTTTTCTGAAATCGAGGACTTCAACGCAAATCTGTATGCCTCATATCCACTGAACTCTCCACCAAACGCAAGCGACCCAGAGCCCCACTTACCCGCCACTTTACTGACGATCTATCATACATATATGTCCATGAAATCGAGACGGCTCATAAACAGTTTATAAAAGACTTCCGGGGAAGACGGAGTAACCTATGAGCTCGTTAGGGCTGTACAGAAATCAATCCTTGAGGAGCCCAAAAGGGTTTCTGACTCGATTATAAACATGTGGGACTGCCCCAAACTAAAGGCCAATCACACTTCTAAACCACAATTATAAGCTATATTCCTGAATCGTTACGAATTGTCTGGCATTCATATTTGACAAATTCCAGCCACTGAAGCAGGCCGGATTTCGTAAAGGTTTGGCATGGTGGACCAAAAGAAAGCTTTCGACTTCATTGAAAGCTGGGCTATTCTGGAGTCTTTGCAGCGTTGTCAAGTCGACTAGCGATAGTCGATATGTTCTGAGGTTTTGAGAAATCTCTACCAAATGGCAACGTTGTCAGTCCAAGTACAGAACCACCAAACAAGTCCTATCTAGTTTACTGGAGGTGTAAGACAGGGTGACGAAATATTCCCGAAACTCTTAACTAATGCGCTGAAGGATGTTTTTAAGATATTTCAAAGGGATTAAATGGGCATCAATGTTAATGGTGAATATCTCACGCATCTCCACTTTGGCGAAGGCATAGTCATAGTGGCAGAATCTCTGCAAGACCTACAGGATATGTTGTCTGGTCTGAATTCTGGCCTCTAGACGTTTTGGGCTCGGGATGAACTTGGACAAGACCAAATTCATGTTCAATAAACACATCATCCCCGAACCCATTTCTGTCGAAGGTGTAACCCTCGAAGTGGACCACTTTTTTAGGAGTACGGTAACCTAGGGCAAAAGTTGCAGTTTTTATGACAGCTTTGTTGGAGAAATCATCAGAAGAGTGTATCTTGGCTATAAAGCATTTGTAAAATTGAGTCACATATTTCTGTCATCTTGGCCACAATGTCTCAAGATGATGCCGAGACATGGAACCTGCCGATGAAGCTGGCCCATCAACTGCATGTCACCCAGAGAACTATGGAAAGGTCTATACTCTATAAAGAACATGATTTGAAGACGGTAACTGGCAATGATTGAATGGCGAACACTGGTGATCGGGTCCTATGGCGTACCCTGACGAAGGCCTAAGTCCAGCATCAAATAATAAGCGTACACTTCAAGAAATTATGTTTATACTTTGTAAACTACAAATATTTACTATAACATAATTTTTTATCAGACAAATTAAGAAAGGAGATTATTTATGTAACCACAAAGCGTTGATGCCATAAAAAAGTGCTGAAAGACGCAGTTTGAGTCAGCCCTGCCAATAGAAAACACATGCCATTTTTATTAGGAATATACTATTACCGTATGAGTTAAACTATTAGTTTTCGATGTTGATCTTGCTAATTTTCTCAGTTTTTTTTCCTAGTAACTTTCCTTGCGACTCTTATATCAAATATGTTCTAAATACAAAATAAAATAAATACTTTAATCCCATGCAAATCCCATGCAACAAACTACATTTTTGCTTGATAATAATAAAGGCTTAAGGTAGATGCTTGAAATATTCACAGAATATTTAGTTATTTACTCATTTAAAAAAAATACTATTGGGGGCTCCCCTACAACAAAAGTGATTTTTTGCTCCCTTTTAATAACCGCAACAGGTAGGCGCTTGAAATATTCACAGAATGTTTAGTGGTATATTAACTTTATTTATAAATAATTAAATTAAAATAAATTAAATATTTAAGGGGGCGCCGCTCATACCACATACGTAATTTTTTTGATGTTTTTATATATATATATATAAAATGGTACGGAACCATTCGTGTGCGAGTCCGACTTCCAGCACTTGGCCTGTTCTTTTCTCTTTTTAACCCCCAACTAAAAAGAGGGGTGTTATATGTTTGACCTGTCAATCTGTGTATCTGTGTGTTTGTGTATCTGTGTATATGTCTGTGATGCGGTGATGTCTAAATGCGTTTTTTTTTAATCGAAAGCTATGTTCGTCGAGATGGTATTTAACTACATTTGGTTGAAATAGAAACAATTGTCTCCTAGATATTGGTTTTATTGGTTATATTGGTTTTATTGGTGCGGGTGACAGGTTCTTATGCAATATTGATAGAAATACTTAAACAACCGAAAATTTAGTACAATAAAAAAACCAGTAATGTAACTTTAAAAGGCAGAAAAAAATAATTGAAATTATATAAACCTCCGATAACAAATGACCTCTAAAAAGAATAAAAATAATATTTTTATGTACTTATTGAAGATATTGCGTCGAGGGACCGTTTAATAAAGGAATAAATTAAAATGCTAGTAAGTTAACAAGGCAAATAAAGAAATTACGATATCGAATCGTATAGTCTAAGTCCTCGATGATTAACATCGTAAAATAGACGCCACCGTTGGCGTACGTACAACGGTCCCCCGACGCAGTGACCTATTCTTTTTAGAAGTCTTTTGTATCGGCGGTTTTTTAATTTTTTTTACGAATTAACATTTATTGTATTACACTGGCACCGGATAGATATATTTTTCAAAAACAATAATTATAATAAAAATGAAAAAATATCCAGCATTTTTTTTATTTTGCGGACCTTTTGGCGCCCCTTTGTGGTTAGCGCCCGGGGCATGATGACCCCCCTTGCCCCCCCCTCACTACGCCTCTGCATTCATCTGTCTCTTGGAATTAGCGATTTAATTATTTTAAGAATAATATAGTATGTTAAATCACTATTTATTCAAATCAATATGTAGGTATTAGTAACAATATAAAACAAGAATTTGGATTTTACTGTTTTTATAAGTTTTTCAAGAAGTTTTTCTTTAAAAAAGTGATCATTAAAAACTACTTTGGAAGTTGGTTTAATTATATTGAAGAAACACATCTATGTTATCTATCATTCACTTTGTACAGAATCTCTTTATAAAACCTGCCAGCATCACATTTTCTATAAATCCTCAATGATATCATATTCAGAGATCTGCTAACAATGCACAACATCTATTCAAGTACTGTAACGCTAGCTCGGGTAACACTGCATATTTATGTATTACTACTCAGATTTATCCAGTTTATTAACTCAGGAATGTTGTAGTTTTAACTAAAACATCTGGAAATTAGAAAATGTTAACACAAATTTTCGAATATGTTAATATTGAAACATCTTTCTTAAACTCAAAAGATTGCTAAATTGTTAACCTATCTGATTAATATATTTTGTATTTTTAGTGTATAACCTTCTCTTCTATATTGCTTACTACTTAACAACAACAACAAAAAAAATTGCAATGTTATGAATTTTGGTCTTTAAATAGAAAAAAAAAAACATAATAATTCAAAAATAGCGCTTGAATGGGAAAACGATATTCATAGAGAATGTCCAACGTATTCAGCTAAACTGAATCGTCTGATCTATAGCTGAGAAAGCAATTACTTTACGGAACATGGAGTACTCAGCTCGCCGTGACGGACCAGATAATTTAAATCTATACCCAGAACGATGAATTTGAAAAGATATCAGAGAAAAGGTAAAAACTATAATTTTAACTCAGACTAATATAACAAGGAAAAGTTAAATTTTAGAATTAGGTTTTCAAATGATAAGTTAAACTTTAACGCTATGTAAACCTTTGCTTTTCCTTCCCGACTTCTTATTTATTTCTTTTGACAACTACCTTATTTTTCTGTGTCATTTAAAGTTTAATTTCATATTTGTTAAATATATATGATGTAGATTTAAAATATAATGTATATATATTTTTAAATAATAAAAATAATATATTCTTCAAATATATAAGGATCGCAAAAAAATATTAAAAAAAAATATTTAGTATATAAATTATAAGACCTTTAACATTTCTCAATTTTTACATTGCTTGTAACAATACTTGTATTAGTATTAGGGTTAGAAGACAGGAGAATCGTAAAATATCCGAGGGCTCGAACAAACATTGGCAGTGTTTCATCCATGTTACATTTTCATGACGTCACTTTACTGTTTGTTTATAGACTCGTAAAATTATACGCCAAGATAATTTATTAGTAATTCATAATAATCTCTATTACTAATAAGGGATAATTACTGATATTGTTACATAATAATGGGTATATACAAGCTTAGGTTGTAGTATGTAGAACATTAAGTAATACACACAGACGTTCACATTGTATAATAATTTCTTTATATATAATATTATGTAAATGTTAATTGGTTTTCTACTGTTCGAAAAGATTAGTTTAAATTTAATAGTAAGCAACCTTAATGCATTATCTCTGACATTTGTTTATATGACGACCGACGACGAAGCTTCTTAGCATTCCATGGATTGCGGGTGCCGGGCCCATCGCGTTGCAAGGAGAGGAGTGCAAGCAGTGCCTGGGACTTGCGACCCAGGAGTAGGTTTAAGGGGCCCCTTTATTATGCGCAAAAACGCTCACCTTCACCCTCCACACTCCTCTCCCTACCTAACCAAATTTGGAAAGAACCTACTAATGCCGCCTTTGAAACACGTTCTAGAAATGAACCGATGCTTATTCTAGAAAGGCCTAGGTCTTTAAGTATGCTATAGCGAGATTTTGCTGTTACACCTCTCGCTCCCACTTCTACCGCATACAAACTAACTATAAATTTATTCCTTATCAGTTCGTTGGTCAGTTCGTAATACTTATTGAGCTTGAATGTGTGATCCCTTGGGATGTGTGTTTCCCAAGGAACAGTAAGCTCCACAAGTATCACGCGCCTCAGATCGATCGCCTCGTATCGATTATAGAAAATCTTAGTAGTTTATTTTGTTGATACTTTTTTATTGTTTGTTGTAATTATTTTTAAATTTTCTTATGTTATTAAACTGAAAAGAAAACTTTTATGTTGACTGGTAAAAGTTTGTTTCTGTTCTAATTATTAAACATAAATATATTATTTAATGAAATCCTAAAAACCTGCAAATAACATGTAGGTGCTTAGAGTGTTATTATATTTATTACTTAAACATGCTAGCCCTGACCCTTACCCCTACACTAGGAAAACATTATCATAAAGGCCTTTCCAAGATATTAAGCAATACATACAAACATACATAAATATTAAATACACAGATTTGATTTTATATTAAAATAAAGACTTTATCTTATACTTATGATAATTTGCACTAATTTACAACAGAAATGTTTTTTTTTTAATTATGTGACGATTTGTCTGTTTACATCACCATGCTCAACTTCTTCTTATCGGCTTTACTGATTTTATTCATTCAACTGATTTGATTTTATTCACATAGTAGACTTGAGTTTTTTTAGAAGTTATTTTCTACTACTCTTATATTTTTATTTGTTATTAAACTTAAAATATTTTTGATTTTAGTTTATTTTATATTCATTATATGTATAAACTTAATATCGAACGAATGCGTAAGTTATAATTATATGTAGACTGATTATCCCAATTCAATCGTAATAATTACTATTTACAAGTCGTTTTGTTCTGAAATTTTCGCATTGATAGTTTATTGAAATAACTTGGTTGATAGGTTATATGACTCCAAATATTAAATTTCTTGTGTATTGGCTTTTTTAAAACAAATTGGCCACTTTCTGTCACTTATTCCCTATCAAATGAGCTGTATGTTGGTTGGTCGAGTATGCATGCTATCCCTTCAACCTAACCAAATTATAAGTTGAAGAAGTCGTGGGTCTGAAGAGGGTCTGAAAAGAAAGAAACGTAACAAAATTTATCGTTAAAAATATTTTAATCTTTCACCTCTCAAAAAGTAGTTGCGTAACTAAATTATATGTTATTTTTGTAGGAATTTGAAAATATTTCATTCGAGCAATCCAGAACAAGCTGTATCAAGACCAAGACGTTTGCAAGTCTAATAATTTTAAAATGACTTCGTCTTAAGTGTTCCTATAATTTTAATAAATAGATAATTCAATTTTTATTCATACGGACTAAGCCTGCCTGCTATTTCGTGGACCCCTTTTTGTCGTTCTGCCAAACGGAAGTTAAAAAGATATCAGAGAAAAAAACATCGTTCGTTACTCACTCTCATGAATTTTTGCACTTTTTTTAAGTAGTGGTCATTTTACTAATTATTTTAACACCTAAAATATAACCGCTGGTTATTGTATATATAAAAAAAAATAATAATAAAATAATTTTAATCAAAATTAAAATAAATTAATTCTCGATAATTACTTTATAACACACATCTTATTAGTCTTTAATTCACAGCTCACATCACATGTATGTGTATGAGTTTTAACTCATATATATTACTGTAATGTTAACAGCAGCCTCTACTCGCTCTAGTGCTCTCACACTTGCGTTTCTCTTAATAAACTGCAGCAAATTTTAGTTCAACGCTACCTGAATAATAAAACGAGAAGATGTAACTTACAGAGTGTACACGATAAATTGATATAAATTGATAAATTGGTTTGTAACGACCTTGTTACCTTGTATATTTTTTACCTTCGACGTAAAACGAGGATTGTTAAAAGTTTAGTTTATGACATAGTATCTCCTAGACAGATAAAGCAATTAGGTTGCGGTTTTCTTAAATGGACAAAATTACTTATCAAATTTATTTTTTAGCAATGTTTGCTAGAAATAAAAGTTCAAAAATATTCAGCTAATAATTTCAAATTTTAGTTCGATATCTTTAATTTCAATAATGTCATTTTAATTTTGACTAAATTAATTTTATTATAACATTAAGTTCATTCATAATAACACCATTAAAAAAATCTTTTGAACTTCCAGAGTTCTATAACGGGTTAATTTTTATAAATGTCTTTTAAGCCAGTGTATCAGTTTTGTAAATTCTTATTCATACTCTTCTGTAGGTAACCTTGTCTAGTAGACAATAAATATAATATTTTGTTCCACAACCTACAGTGTAACTCAATATTCCTTTGAAATATACAAGTGGAGCCGCCGATATTTTTTCAATTAGGAAATAAAAATCAACACCAAGCCTGAAATAGATACGGCACAGCCGGTGGCAACGGCATTCGAAGGACAGCCTGCATATACAAACTTATGCAAACCGAGCGCATTTTGAAAATAGAACCACTAGACACAAAATATTTAGAAGTATCTCGTAATGATTTTATTTTTAACAAGTAGTTTTTCCATTTTGAAGCAATCACACTTTTACAGGACCGGTTACTAATTCTTGGGACTAAACCTTAAGAATTATGTTTTATTATTCACAGCTACTTATAAAGCAGTGCCTGTAACAAGGGTGGGTAGAGCCAAATGCCTGTAATAATGAAAGTTATTAATGTCATTGTAAGATTCGAATGGATGGGGAACAGACCGCAAGCAAGTTGTCAGCTTTCGAAATTTGAGAACCGTTACAAGGGGATACTATTACTTCCCGATGAAAATGTTATAATACTTCTCTATAAGAAAGCTGAACCTCCAAACACCACTATGTACTCGTGTATGAGGTTACTAAGCTTTCAATAGGAAGTCACGTCATATTATATGGCAACAAATTCTCACAGACAATCGGGGACACATAGAAACTGTATAAAGTGACATACAAAAATTGGAAGGAAAATCATTAATACGTCAGGTTACGTCACACATCAAAACCTTGGGAGCGACGGTGAAGAACTTCGTAAGGATAAAACTAATACCAGTTTAAAACCACCCATAACGAAACCTCGGACAAGAACAAAGACTAAAAAAGGCTAATTTATAATATCGGAAATTGCAAATTAGGGCTGAAGCTCAAGGAGACAGATGCAGCCGTATACAACAACCAAACAGCTTAGATCATTTACGACAAAATGACAGGAGAACATATAGCAGAATATAATTGGCCAAACAAAACTGGTCATCATATAGTCACGATCTTAATATGATGGATTACGATTTATGATCAGCCGTAGTTAACATAGTCTTTAATAGAGAGACCCTACGTACTATAATACTGGCAGAAAAAAAAATCCATAGAGAATGGTCGCTTTTCATGTAAATTATGTATTTACATGAGCCTCATATATTTTATATTATTTTAATAATGTGTATAGTAAAATACATTTTAAAGAATGTTTTGTTGCAATGTAGAAAACAATTCTAAATAATTTAAAGGTAAGGTTAGATTTATAAAGATTTTTATTTAGGTAATTTTAAAAACGTATAACAACATAAATGATATTAAATATCTGATGAGAGCTCTACGATAATTCAATAATTTTATAATTTGGATTTAAATTCTAAAATTAAATATAAAAGAGTAAAGGTAACTACTATATACGTAAATACGAACTATTAGTTATCAAAGCTAAATAGTTTAATCAAAATCAAAATCAAATAAATTAAAACACCAAAAAATATTAAGGTTACATGAAGAACCAATTTTTGTTTAAATAATTATACGGCATGCTATAATAACTCATTACTATGTTATATTGATGTTGCGTTTTAAATGATTATGTTGAATCCCTATTCTGAACCGCCGCCGTCGATACAAAATACATCGGCGTTGCATCGACGCGACTAATTAATCTTGAATATTTATTGGTCTTTTAAATAAATTACTAGGAATAAGCCGCACTTATATTATTTTCGAAACTTTCTGAAAACCATGTAAAGTTTTTTCTTAAAATGAATTTAAATTTGTATTAAATTTTAAACCTTATTCGCTTAAACCAACTATGCTGAAGTTTGTGAGCAATAAAAGCTCTGAAAAAAATCTCCTATAAAATACAAAAAAAGTTTCCAGGAAACGAGTGCATTTGTAGAATATTCATTGAAGCCATAAATAAAGATCTCTCTGCCCAAATTAAAACTTTTGCGATTGAATGTTATAAACTCACGAGAAATCTATTTAGTTTTCTATTAAACTTTATTTTCCGGAGAAATCGACCTGTCTTGAGATTTATTTAAACGATAACTTTGTATAGTAATTTTATTTTTTCTCGTATAAAAATACCTTTGAAGAGTTTTCGCTAAAAATACTTATGTGGAAATTGACTGCACCTCTTTTTTTTCTTGATTATTGAATAAGTATTATAATGAAATAATTATTTTGGGAATAAATATACTGGGAAACCGAAACGGGACGGTTTCCCAGTAGTCGCGGGTTTGAATCCCTGTCCGTATCTGTTTATTTTTCATTCTATATTTTTATAAATTTACATAGTAGAGTTTATTGCAGGAACAGTTTATAATTTATTACCATATTAAATAGTACTACAACTATTACTACTGCTTCCTAGGTGTACTTCACTCGACGACGTAAAAGCAGTTAGAGATTTTATAATATTGACAGTTATTGTACTTAAAATCATCGTGTTTCAACTCCTGAGCTTTGGCCAAACCTACTAGGTCGCCTAGCTGGGCTCCCCTGGTTCGCTGAGAGTTTCATTTGGTTGGTAAGACCACCCAAGCGATACTTAAGTATACTTAAGTACATACCCCACTCCATCCCGTTTCTTAGAGAACCAATATCTACAACCACGGATGAAAATCCTCATCTTAGTGAGCGACACGATATACAACAGGAAGAAGGTAAGAACCGGACCCTGTTTCCGTCTCTCCCCCACGAATCGAAAGAGAAGGAGAAAGCATGTTTGTGATGGTGATCAATATCAATAGCATGGCTGCTTCGTATGTTCTCAACACCGTATTCTAGAATAATTGGTTAATAGAAATTAGAATAATAGATTTTATCTTAATTTAGACTCTTATGTGATTTTTTTCTGTCTAAAAAATATAACGTAAACGTAATTAAAACAATGATATGATGCCTAAACTTGTTTTAATGAATAAATGAATAAAACTGACCTAAAATTGGAAAAAAAAGTGAATGATATTAATACATTCATAGCAAAATAACTGAATATTTTTCTCAAAGTTTCTGTTTCAGTATATAATTTTAACAATAATTTCAAATGCGAAATAACTTAATTGGAATATAACTCAAAGTAATAATTGAAAAAAAAAAAGAAGAAAAGTTCATGCGTAATTATTAATGAAATCTATTTTCTCTAGATATATTTTATAGAATTAATAATTTTGTCAAAATGTTGTTTTCCCGTATTATTACAGTTTTTATATGTGAGTTAATAAAAGCTTTTGGTATTGAAATCTCAGACGACTTCAATTCAGGTAGCAACAATGCAAAATCAGCTACGAAACTCTATTTTATGTGGCTGTAGAATAATTACTTCTGAATATTTATTGGTCGTTTGAATATATCGCACTTGGCGTAAAGCTACCAACATCACTTTTAGTTTTCTTTCGTTTTTTAGTATTTTGTTCAGTTCAGGTAAGTGAAATTATTACTATTATGTTTTAAGATGAAACTTAAATTGGAATGTTATTTAAAATTAAGAAAATTAAAAATGACAAAATCCCGAAGTTCTCAGTTTAAAATTTCTTTATCTTATGATAACATATACTTTAAAGTCCATCCTAAGTATATACCAACAACCAAAATGTTTCAAAAGTTTTCCCATCAAGCGCAAAATGACTGACATTAATCTGGTTTAGTTTTAAGACAGTAAACTATAACTTTTGATAAAACTATTTCTTAAAAGTAAATTTTATAGAATTACTGCTTACAAGTGATGAATTTAAAGAGAACCACATGTTATGACAAAACATATCTATCTTTCTTTTGTTATATATCTAACCTACTCTGCTGGATTTCTCTCGAGTTAGAAATGATTGAACTATAATGAGTAATATCTTTCGTATATGTATCATATATTACTTCAACACATTTTCGTATATAGGTTCAAATTATCGCTGAGTTTTGAGTTTTGTAAAGATCTGTTTTTCATATTTTATTATTCCCCAATTGTAATATTTGCTTCTCAACGAAAGGACGCACTGAATGTCAAGGTAATTCGATGTAATCAAATGAACAAATAAAAATTCCTGTAACATAAATTGAAATTAGAGACGTTTTAAATTAATCGTCTACCATAAAATCTATGTGTAAAAATTCATTCAATTATTATTACAGTCTTTTACTAAAGAAAAATAAAATCATTTAAGGTAATATGATCACGTAATGTGGATGAAAAGCATGTAACCTGAAAAGTGTTAAGATAGGCATAATGGTTATAAGAAGTGAAATGGAATGATGGCGTAAAGATAATATTATGAAGAAGGAAGTCACTACTGATGTGATGAAGGATAGAAGATCGTGAAAAAAAATACATATTTGCACCAAACCTTAATAATTGAAGAAAGACACGTGATGATGTATGATTCTTATTAACACTTTTACGGCATCAAAGTGTTAAATAACCACAACAGTATAAAATACGCTCTATAAATATAAAGTGAACTAGGAGATGAAACCCTTGTTTTTCTGAAAAAATAAATGTAATTCAATTCTTTTTTTATCTATCAGTATCATTAGACTGTGAATTGCGTTTGTGAGGTGCAATATTCCGTTGGCTTCGTTTAGGTAAATAGTAGTGTAAGGAAGGAAAGCAATAGGAAGACAATCATTCTATTAAAAGGAAAACAACGCTACCTAAAAAACAAACTAGAAGATGAAACGTGACGAGATAAGAGTTGCAACTGATTTTGAGTAGTACATTCGAAACAGAATATTGTTTTATGTAAACTTTGTTGAAGTTTTAATAAAGTAAATTGTATAGCATCTTTATAAAATTTATTATCTCTTTATAACTTTGAAAATGCCAATAATTTTGTAAGTTTGGCCAAATTATTAAACACATTTTGACCTACAATTTGTACAGTTATTTTAAAGTGTTTGATTGATATTTGTTATTTTATATATATTTTCATTAGGTCTAGTAAAATTGGGAGTAAAGGATACATCGATAAGTTTAAATAGAGATACATTATTTTTGTACATCATTAGTTTATTTTAGTACAATGGATCATTATCAATCGTAAAGTAGATTCGGAATAACCAATAAAACGAACAAAACGCTTATAAATTATGCATTAACAATGGATAACATTATATATTATTATAAAATTGCATTGATATAAAATAAAATATTTTTTTTACAGGTTATGTTTACTTATTTATTTTACAACATCTAACTGATATTTTAATAGTTTTTAATGATAATGATTATCATTCAAATGATTTATGTTTATTAGACAAGTAACAATAAAAAGATACAGCTCAGCTTTAATAATCATTAATATTAGTTCCATGAGTGGCAGTTCAATAGAGTCACTTAAAATACGTAACTGTAGTGTGACCAAAAAATAATAAGAATAAGAAATATAAAATCAACACGGTAGCCATGCGAGTCAGTTGAAAGCGAGCTATTCTGAAGCAAACCTTGTTTGTAAAATAAAAATAATAATAATAATATCACAGGCCAAATTACACACATTGGTCTAAACCCTAATTAAGGAAATTATTTGCTTGTGTTAAGGGTGTTAGACAAAGATACAAATACATAGAAATACACATTATAAATACTGAGAATATATTTAATAAATGACCAAACTCAGAAATACAGACATCTATGTTCATCACATAAATGCCTTTTCCTGCCGGGAATCGAACCCGGTCCACGTTGTGTCACTATATGTCTGCGCTAATCACTCGACCAACGGGGTGTACAAATCACAATAAACAAGTATAAACGACAAATTTGCTAAACAAATTAATATTAATAACGTAAAATGTTATAACTGTAATTATATTAATGTAATTCTATTTTTGTAAGCAAAGTTACAATTTTTTTTTTAACCCAGCTGAGGTAACTGCTGTAAAACGTATAAAGGCCGCATTTGTCCGTATAACCGGCGGCAAATGTCAGCCAAGTGGATCTAGTGCACTGTGCACTGTTTTCTTGTTTTGATATGCTCAGGTTTTCTGTGCAGTAAAAAGTAAATAAAATCAAAGTGTATTATATTTTCAGAATAACTTTTTTAAAGTCAAATGAACGAAGACATGTACTTTTTAATTTTGTGTGAAAGGGGAGAGATTGTATTACTTCTTTTAAGTTGTATTACTTCTTTTAAGTTAATATTGATGTCATGATCCCTGAAATTATAAATAAATATATTATATATAATCTGTGTACGTTTTTTTAACATCTTAATAATTTATTGTCCAAATAATAAAAGGTTTCGCATTACATTCGTACCTGCAGCAGCGCGCTACATTATTTATCCGAGCGTTCTTTGATCTTATGCTTTGTAGAATCTAATGACATCAACCACAGAGAGGTACTTCATACTATCTCAAACTAAAATCAAATATTAATTAATCCAAATTTATATAAAATAAAATGAAAAATAAACCGATACGGGCAGGGATTCGAACCCGCGACTGGAAAACCGTTCCGTCGCTCTACCAACTGAGCTACCTACTTTTATCATTATTTTCAAACATGAATTAATCCATGTAAAATACATTATATTAATATTTATGTTTGTATGAAGAATGAGTACATTTAAGTTTAATTGTATGTTACATTACATTACATATTATTCAGACATTCACTATTTTCCATATTATAAATATGGAAAATAGTGAATGTCTGAATAGTGAGAAAACTAGCGATAGTTACAGGCACGAAAAAAAAAAGAATACCAGCGCCAGTAAGTTTTGACTCGAAAAAACTAGGTTAGGACTGGTTTACAATGATTTAGGTTGAACCACTTGGGATACTATACTAGCAGTGACTAAACCTAAAACTATGTCGTGTCATAGTCAGTCATCTTTATATTAGTTATTTATTTTTGTTGCCAACATTTCCCAGCAGATAACTCTTATACACAAACAATAATGGTATATACAATATATATCCACAGTAATAAATAGTAATTGTAATGATGAACACGAATCCGTTACCTCACCTCATATACTCGTAAACATACCCATCCTATAATACCCATTCACCCATTCACCCTTGCTTATAGTGGAATTAGTATTTAGTACGCCTAAGTTCTCCATTAAATGATCAGTTTAGGACTGAGATTAAGGGGATTAAATTATAAAGGAAGGAGAGACCTGTATGCTATCAACACTTAGTCAAATGCTGCTAAACCGATATAAATATTAATGTATTAGATGTGTCTGTTATATGTAATGTACTCTCATAAATTGGCCAGTCTCAGTTTATAATTAAGATAATATCGATGAACGAAAATGTTAAAAATATGGTGCACTCAAAACTTTATCATGGAAATAAATTATAATTTACTTATACTGCACTTATGTTTTCGTATTTTTTTATCGTTTATGAACGATATTTTATAAATGACTACAATTTCTGTTCTAAGGTATAGCGTGCTTTTAATTTTTTTAAGTAAAGAAAGCAACAAAATCTAAAAACATAATTTTCTCAAATTACAAAACTAATTATTTAAAAAAGGAAAAGTTTTATTAAAAGACCAAGATACATCAAGCAGAGATGTATTAATATTAGTTAAGATCATTCAAAGACGAGGGCAAATACGTAAGTTATGTCTTAAAAACTTAATAATAAATATTTTTTTAAACACTAATCATATATGCCCACGGAGACTTCTAAAAATTGTTTTAAAGCTGAATAATTTGGTAAGCATCATAATGCTCTTCTAACATATTAAGTGTATGATACAAATTCGACTGGGTTATATTTTTGGATAGAAAACATGTAAAAATCAGGTATGAAACCCTGTTTTGTTTGCCCGTAGAATAATTACTTCTGAATATTTATTGGTCGTTTGAATAAATCGCTGGCGGCCAAGCCAAGTTGCTTTTTATTTTATTTGCAGCTGCCATTTTTCAGTGTTTCGTTTAAAAGAAAAAAACTTTTGGGAAACACTATTTTTGTTTTATGTAGTTATGATCTTTCATTATTTATACAAAAAAATAATCAACGATAGCCGTCTAATAGGTATAATATTATTATTTTTCAGGGTACGTATTATGTAACACTGGAAAATCCACCCGCGAATATTTATGTAAAAAGTTTTTAAAAACAAAGCATGAGACTCTTGTTTTTTCATAATAAAATAAAAAAACATTTTGAATAAAAAAACGTTCATTTTCAACTCATTTATTGCTAAATTGCATTAATGCAATTTGTCGCTAGAAATTATTTTTAAGTATATTTTTTGAGCACTTTAATACATTTTTGAAAGGCATAATTTTTATTACACCTTAAATAGGTTCTCTTAAAATACTGATTAAACTTGACCTGAAAGCTTAAACTTTGAAAAAGATTCCTGAAATTGGCAAATTATAAAACGATTTTTTAAAATTTCAAACCTGGTCTACAATAAAGAAATTGCATACTAAAAACTACAAGATTCCAGAAAATATAAAAGTCTTTTGTTACAGATTTTTCATATAATATTAAACTCATAGGATTTTTGAAATTTAGATTAACATTTACATTTAATATAAATTGCGCTACATATATAAGCTACGAAACTTTAAGAAGTATAAAAGTATTTTGTAGTACCTACTACAAAAGTAGAATACCTATTCTATTGAATATTGAATTCATGGTATTTGAAACTTAAAACATAGTAAAATGAAATACTTACATTTAGTAACATTGCGATATGCGGGTGTGCCTATGTAGTTGTACAATTTTTTTTTTGTATTTTATTTTAATTCGTATACAATAAGTGACAAACTAAATAAATCTTTTCTATTTCATTATGACTGATTTGGTAAAGTCGTGAAACGCGTTTTCCCCTCACATCTCGTATTAGCATTTTCCTATATCTCCATTGTTATTATATCTTGTTGATTTTTGCTGAGTAATATATATAAGTTAGTTTTGAACGAATTAGCAGTTATCGTTTTGAACGAATGTTCCTATACATTCGTTCAAAAGGATAACTGTAAGTAATTGCTGCTTAAAAATGAGGCCGCCTTTGGCAATATTATTTAATGAAACATATGAAATTTATTCAATGAATTAATCGAAATGGTATCTTGTTTGGAATTGGTATCTTGTTGACATAAAAGTTTCATTTATTGTTGTCACAAATTGAAAGCAAATGGCGAGATAAACAGCATCTGTGCCGTCTGCTTCAAATTTATGACAGGATGAAAGATTTTTCACCCATAAAGTTGATTTGTTATCGCTGGTTCTGAAAAATAAATCTAGAGAATTTATTTTTACTATTGAGCCACAGCTTGGGTGAGGCTGTCGTACTAATAAACGTCTTGTATAGTCATGAAATGTGTCTTAACAAGATCAACAGGATCAGGATGTCAACAGGATCTATGAAATGTTCATTGGTGGCACCCTCAGAGAAGGTGATTATGAAGAACATATAATTTATTTGACATGAGTTAGGGACCTATGACATATTTAAAATTAACCGTAGATAAATAAAATGTTATTTAATAGATTGCTAGTAAAGATTGCACGTAATTTTGAAGTGATAACTTTCATTGGCCCTTTAGTTACTCTTGGGTTGAAGACAAAACCGAAATCTCGCGTAACGCTAATTTGTGTAGACGGAAATTGACATTTGGTAGTCGTGTGTCCGTGAATCGAATGTTACGTCATAACTCGATTTATTTGTTTGTTTTTGAGTATTTATTTAAATTCAGTAAAAAAAAAATAATCATTTATCATCGTCATTTATTCAGTGTGGATGTACTGCAAATTTTTATTAATAACTTAAAAACTTAGTGTCGCTTAACTTTCGAATTACAATTACTATCGATAAACGTCATAATTTAGTGTGTGCGAATAAAGTCATTACGTTACTGTGCAAGACTCACGCGCTGCATAAACCGCTCCCGTAAACCGTGCTTCATCCCCGTGGGACGAGCACCACTGCTATTTTTTGACGCGCTCATATGAAGCGCCATATGAGTCTTGTAATGAAATCCCCACCTAGAAAAATGCCTACCACGGTATATGCCGGTCGATCGGAACCGAATCTGTCAAAGATAAACGATCTTTGTATGGATGCCTTATTGTTCATGTTATTTATAATGTTTTTTTCCTATTGACTGGCAGAGAATGTCTTGTTGCATTAAGTCCGCCTATTATACCTTTTTTATTTTGGGCTATAAAGATTAAATAAATAAATAAATACGCAACAAAATGTGACTCAACGCTCTTAATGTAATAGACCACTGTCTGTCAATGCACTAATGAAAGTCCAGCAATGAGGCCTGAAATGACCCACATTAGCTCATTAATAAAAAAATATGTAAACTTCAATGAACAGATTAACCAAAATTTACAAGATAGTATTTCAGATACGACAACTCAATTCTCCGATATAAAAATCAGTACTGAACAAAGTTTAAATGCTGGGCAAAACAAGGTAGATGGCACTATCGGTCAAATTTATGAGATAAAACTGTCCATAACCACTGTTATCAGACAAGGAGAAAATTAAGTGTCATTTAACAAAGTTGGATGAGTCGATTGTTTTTGTAGTAACTAGCAAAATAAGTTCACCCTCTGTGAACAAATCATCAAAGAAGCACAAAATCGAAACAACGGGGATAAAATTTGCTGTAAAAAAAATATTTGAAAACACTTACCAAAGAGGAGTAATTTGTGATTAAAGTGACCAAAGCTAATTTCATATACGTACGCTAATTTCATATGTAAGAACGTAATAATATGGGTGCTATTTGCTTTACCAACATACAAATTGTTTTATACCCATATTTAAATAAGAATTCTGTACTCTTATTTGTAATCGAAAAGCCACTATATTGCAAATAAATAATAACATGGCATGCACGTTTCATACATATTTTGTAAATGGGTAAAATATATCATCTCGTTCATATAAATCTCACTTATGCACAGTTAAAAATCATTACCTACCCTTGTCATAACTTATCGGGGGCAGCTTTTGAAGAATTATGTAAATATTTTATGCGTGCTGCAATAGGGGTGCTAATGTAGCTGAATACATTTGTCTTGCATTTATTACATTCAAAGTTTGCTGGCTTCTGTCGACGATAACGAAACTCCCCTAACACTTACATTCTCATAAAGATTACGGGTGAATGTAAAATAAAACTGCCAAATTGCCTTTACAGCCAGATTCAAGCAATCGCGCAAAGTTTTATATACTTAATCTAGCCATAAGTTCTGTTATAAAGAAAATACCCGATAATTTCTAAAAAAAATATTAATTTTAAAGTTTTATATGTAGAGTGAAAAAAATATATGACATTTTACAAAAGAAAAATGTGTGTTACTCGCGTCTTATGACCCGGGGCTAAATCCTGTTGGAATGTCCATACGTCGTTTTTGAATAAATTGTTGTTGAAGAGGTTTAACTATCGCTTCTAAAACAGTTTCTTATACACTTTTCCTGCAAATTTCACTTTTTTTTAGAACTGTGTGCATACACGAGTGTCATCATTTTGTTTGTTGTAGTGCTCCTCGATTGTAAAAAAAAATCATCGGTAAAGATGATTTTTCTGTGTTTTTCACCCTCTTATGACATGCAACAGCTGTTTTGACCTTTCGATTCTTTTTTTTGTTTTAGAGTCTCATTTAAGGTATGTCTTGTATATCTTCGGTAAGCCCCTAGACCTAAATCTTGTTTGATTATCCGTGCAATTGTCCTCGGTGCGATTCACATTTCTCTGGAAAGGATTTTTTGCTTCCTTATGGAATTTTGACGAATTCTGGCCTTGAATTAAAGATGAAGGCCTACATTAAAGATCTGGTTTGTTCGAATAGATCGCGGGTGACCGTATCTCTCACGGTCATCAACATGACATGACATGGTTTCAGTGTACCTTTGGATGGTACGATATACAAACATTCGGCTAATCCCTAGCTTTTTCAAGGCATTAAAAATGCCGGCTGGCTCCTTACCTTCTTTGTACAGTACAATTACTGCAATCCTATTCTCTTTAGTGCCCACTCCCTTTTCAAAAACAGTATATGTTCTAAATTCAAATAAATGTTTTTTTTAATGTATGCAAACAACCAGTAACAGAATTTATGGCTAAACTAGTTATTTTACCGAAAAAGCATGGATCTTTCAAATTCAATGAACCCTGTTAATATGTTCGCTAATAATTGTAAACTACGTTTAGAAATGAGTACTTGTCTGTGTCTTTTACTTTAAATTATAATGCTCATGTTTATAAAACATTGTAATGCAAAATGCTAATCATTTTTATTAGAATTTATCTAAGTAATTTCAATCCTATCAGAGAATATTAAATATTTTTTTATTGCGCAGACTTGATATACAATTAATGCACCATAATATTACATCATTTAACAAAATACTCATATGAGTGAAAAAATATTCTATTTCTGTGAATGTTGTAAAAGTTTCTACCAATATACACTCTACCTAAACAGGCAAAAACGTAATTATGTTCACAACGGTACCTCTCATCGTCCGTTCTTCATCAAACAAAGCTTTTATTAATTTTTCTACTGCGGTTGATTTAGAAATAATAGTATTCAATGGTAATACACCACGTGTGATGCCCTAATTTAATATTTAAGGAGACCGATTTGGTTAATTTTTAATATATTGTTATAAAAGTTATACACGTGTTGTAAAGAAACTAAAGTAGCTTTATAAATTAAATATTCAAAGTACACGAAATATACATTTTATACATAATTCTTGAACAGAGTTATTAATTTACGGATAGAATAACATTTTAAAATGTTAACATTTTTAAAACTAAAATTATCAAATAAAGAAAATGCGAAATCTTTTACTATATCATAATAGCCTATGACTGTGCGTAAACTGACTGATATATCTAATATCGAGAGGAAATTTAGACGCCAACAAGTACCTAACACTTTAAACTCCACACAAGTGTAGTATGTTAGATATTGACTAGGACTATATCATATAAGTAACTTACACATTGAATAGTTTTTTTTTAAATATTACTTTTATTATTTATTTTATAATGTCCAGCGCTATAATTTAAACTCACTAATCTGTGAGTAAATGTTTAATAATTGGATATTCATAGTTCAAAGTTAAAGTTTATGTTAGAGCGAGTCGAGTGATAAATCACTCTGAGCGGCTTCGTTCTGTGATGGCATTCGGTTCAAATTTGCTATTTCCGGTTCAAAATAAATTGCATTATTTCTAAAAAACCTCAGAAACCTAAAAACAACAGTCCAAAGACTATTAGGTAAGTTTCTCAGAATAATCAAAAGTTATTTATTTTGTAAAAAAAATGAGATTTTAATAACGGAGCAAAACAACAAATATTTATATAAAATAAAAATAGCACACAGTAATTCTATTTAACCAGTTAGTCTGATACCGAAAGAGACGCCTTAGTAATGTATTTATTTGGCAACAAATCTAAAGCTTCTCGCACGCTTTCTTGGTTTATTTTCTATAATGTGTCTCGAGGGAACTTTTCTGTAAAGTTTATTACTTGTATTACAGCCAGCGAGCTCTAATCAGCTCCAATTTATTTTGAACATTTTGCAAGGATTTTGGTTTTGATAACAAAAATAAATTACCTAAAAGGAATTTATTTGTCAATTTATCTATCTGATATTGATTTATTGTCTCCTTTTTATCTGAAATGTATATTTTTTGTGGTCCTATTGTGTTATATTATGATATATTTAATTATTAGAGAATAAAAATGTTATTATTATACTCGTGTACACAATGTCCGTCAAAACTAACTAAATGGCTGTATATTATAACATTTTTTTTTTTGCTTTTGGTAATAGTTCATAGTTCAGCTTCTCTTTTGCACTAAGTTTCACATTTTAACAGGCATTCCAGTTAAATATTTTTTTAAATCTTGAACAATTTAAAAACGGGAGTAAAAATTTTGTATATTGCAAATACTAGAAAACAAAAATCTTTTGAAAATATTTAAAAACAATATAAAGCCCTTGTACTTTAGGTTATGCAACGAAAAAAAATTTTTTTTTTTAATGGGGAAATCTCATATCCGTCAACAAAGCTTATATAAGTATAGTGAATACAATCTTATAATTGATAGATAATAAGATTAGAATAATATCATAGCAATTCTGTGATTTTATTTACAGTACAGCAAAGAAAAATATACTCAAACGATTGATCAGTTTCTATAATTACTTTCAATATGGCTGAACAATATCTTACCCACGCATATAACTGCATAATAATAATTTACCATTGTATTACAGCAAGCAAATTTATATAAAGTTTTTTTAATTAATTGTTACTTTTAAAAACCGACACTTGAAGCGTCAACTTGCAAATAATAAATTAAATTTATTTTGCAAGTTCCAAGCGGAGTTAAGAACTTCTATTGTTTTTAGTCTCCGAGGGAATGTTATTGAGAGAAGACAACAATTAGTTATTATATTTGCAGTGGTATTTTTAACTCAATTTATATAGTATTGAAAAAAATATTTCATTGCCGAAAAACGTTTAATAAGACGTGAGTCGTCTTTGGTGACATACGGATATGCATCCAAATACTTATGCTAAATGGTATATTTAATAAGTAATAATCAAAATATTATTTATTTATAAATAATGTCTTGGCAACTATGTATACTCACTTTCAAGTAATAGGATGGAAAAAAATCATTTAATATACATTCAAAATCAATACAAGTGAATAAAAATAAACAGATGATCTTGTATTTCAAATGATAATTATCTATGTAAATGGGAATCATCTATGTTATACAGTAATAAGGGACTATCTTAGTTATCCAATATTAACAGATAAAGGTTAGAGATTCAAATAGCACGTAATATAATATATTGCTGATCTTCAAAGCCTTTTCAATACATCCAAGGGACCACATCGTTAATTTTAATTTTATTTTTTTAGTTGTAAGAAAGATATTAGTATAATACAAATTATAATGAATTTCGAACTTATACTTTTCATATAAAGTATATGTGTGTTTCTTAACAGTTTAATATCACAATAATTGTGTAACCTCTTTGTATTTTTAATATGTTATTCTTTACTTATTTTATTAGAAACATAAAATTTTCCATATTATATTTTTATAGTAACAGTTGTTTTAATGAATAGTTTGCTTCAATTTTGTTACCATTTTAAAACGGTATTTTTAGTAATAATTACATAATAAATTAATTGAATTATAATCTCCAGTAATTTAATAAAATAATAAATGCAAGCTTTGTAATTGGTTATATTTATAACAGAGATTTAATCCAAAAATAACAGTTAACTTTGCATCATAGAAGTATAATAATATGATTATTACATTAATTATTAAAAACATTGTATAATAATAAGAACTCATCTAAGGATGGTATAGAGTCGCTCGGTTTATTAAATTATACACTACATAAGTTATTTTATAAATAATAATAATAATAACTCAACCCTTATAAATATGGTAAGAATAAAAATACTTTTCTAACAACTTTATTGCCGTTAAATGTTTATAAATATTGTAAAATAAAACTTTCATTTATATATATTTATTATGTAATATAACAAGAATTTATTTTTGTAATGAAGTCTGTATATATAAGTGGTGAAAAAAGCGTAGGTCTAAGTATTTATCTAAGTATTTATCAAGATAATGTAGAGACATTTATGTTAAACAAAACCATTAAGGCTTTATTTAGAACATCATTTTAATCCAAGTTAAAATCTTGAACATCTATCTCCCAACTTCTAACAATAGTTGTAATCTTACGCGTATCTTAGAGTAAAATACATAATCCGCAGATTAGCGCTCAAATGAACAATTACACTGTTTCACCTTAAATTTGCGTCTACCTTCACTTCGTGCTCGTAAAGTTTCAAAGCTATATCGATAGAACTTTGAAGATATTATTGCTAAGTTAAAAATACAATACAATACAATACATATCATGTTACATATAATACAACACTTAGTTAATTAATTTGTTTTAATTAATTAATTAAGTTCAATAAAAAACTAACTTTTGATATAATCTATTACTATATAAATAAAGGACTATGTGAATTAGTAACTTACACACACACATACTTACATTTCCTCGTAAGTTCGTTTACCGTAATGTTGCGCCTATTAAAACTTATTTGTATACGAATAATCGATATAAAGTATTTAATTAATAGAGCCTCCTTCAATCCAGTCGCCTTTTAGTTTTTAGCAAAAATTAACTTTCAGCTTATACCGAATAAAATAACATGGCGCCCGGAAATAAATAGAAACAAAGAAACGATATCGACATGTTCTAATAATTGAATATTGAACTAACTGACTTTTTGTCATTATTTGTCAAACAGTACCTCTTAGATTGGATGAACTATAACATTTCTAATAATTTTCTCATATAAAACATTCCTTAATATAAAATAAATATATAATAATTCATAAAAAAATATTTTGTTGCTTTTTCATTTAAATAAAAGAAATAAGAATATATAATACATTTAACTGATCCCTGGGGAAATGTAATTTCAAATTGTAATTGTAGCTTTTATTACAGTGGAGGTACTTATAAACTCTAATCTGCTTGGATTTAATAAATCTTTAAGGGGTTTATTATTGCTTCTGATTGCTTTAGATCATAAGCGGGGTTGAAGCTTCGATCCTACTGTGAGATCTTATATAATAAAGTAGGGTAAGTATATATATTTATAAGTGTGTAAAACAATCAGTAGGTATGTAATTACAATAACCTCATTAGCGAATTTGAATGTCACGATAGAGATGTTCCTAGCCTTAGATTGAAAGTTTATTTTTTTCATACATATATTCGCATCTTTCATCTAAAGAGGAAATAGATAAAATAGTTACTTAGTTAATAACATTTTCACAAAGTAATACTTTTATTTACAACTATCTTTTGCCTGTTAACAAAATACAGAAATCTGTTATTTTAGCTTGAGAATAATATAAGTAAAGGGTTTAAGAATATATTACAATATACGAAGAATATAATTAAATTAAACAAATAACCTTATTCCATATAAAATAAGTATGAGTTCTTCAGTATAACTTAATTTTTAATATGATATTTAAAAACAATGTAAGTAAAATAAATTAAGAATAAAATATAATTATATATAGAAAAATATTAATTAAAAACGATTAGATATTTATAAGTACAAGTCTATGCAGAAACCTTAACACATAAATTGATTGATATATTTATTTATTCACTAAGTTAACACTAACATCAGATCAATTAAAAGTTGCTCAAAGAGCTACAGATCGAGAAAGTTTGTAACCGAAGTTATGTAGCTATACTAATAATTTAATTAATTAGTATGGGCCAAAGCTCCCGCTTCGCTCTTCTTCCCTTATCTCTCTGGTACAGACATTCAAGTTAAGAGCATTCATTTTGCAACAAGTAACAGGTTTTTGTCATAAAGTTCTGTTAATTCGTTGAACCAAGTGTAAAAGTTATAAATATCGCATTTATTGTGGAATAGAAAAAAATCCTTTAAATAAGAATATCTCTAACCAACATATTTATGTCTGTCCATTATTGGAATTGAATTATTATATATTAAAAAAAATATAACACATTTTATTGTTTTAAAAGTCTTATGTTAATAATATGATATTATTCTTCGAAGCATATCATCTTGCTATTTCAACGTTTAGATTTGACTCCGCTATAAAGAAGACTTAAAAATAAAGTATTTTATTTTAATAGAATATAATGAAATAATAAGTTTCCTTGGTAAAGACAGAATTCTGAATATTTTAACAGACATTTCAGTACCATAATTTATAAACAATTTTGAGAAATATAATAGAATATATTTTTGTATTTAACATATTTCAGTTTTGTAAATACTATAAGATATAACACTTTTTCGAAAAAGGATAACTTAGCTTTTGTATATCTATATCTATACTAATATTATAAAGAGGAAAGGTTTGTTTATTTTTTTGTATGTTTGAATTGAATAGGCTCCGAAACTACTGTACCGATTTCAAAAATTCTTTCACCGTTGGCAAGCTACACTATTCCCGAGTGACATAGGCTATGTTTCATTTTCAAAAAATTAGGGATGATTAGTAAAACTTGAATATTCTAACGCAAGGTGTAAAAAAATAAACAAAAAACTGCGTGCGCTGCGAAAACGGTGAAAGTTACGCAAAAATGATTGTCTATGAAATTGTTGCCCTTTAAAAGTTCTAAAAAGAAGTCCGCGGCAACATATATCTAGCTTTTAAGGTTGAATCACTATAACCTTTTATATCGTTATGAAATTAGTTCTAAAATAATATACACTTTCGAAGGTGTTTTAATAATAACGATATTATTCCTTATCCAAATAAATTATTTAAATATCACAGGCACTTAATTATGAACAACATTGCTCTTGAAAGCATTTGATTTTAACCAATAAGTAAGGAGTTATTTTAGTTTTAAAATAATACACAATGGTCAAATACCACACGTACTTTGATGTGCAGGGTGTGTGGCGCGTGGTCGGCTCCTTACGGAACGGTTGTGGACAACGATAATATTTTTGAATGCGTTTATTTGTGATGTGGATGTATGTTATTATTTTCAGTTTGATATCGTAGCAATGTAATGCCTATATATATAAAATTTCCACGGGAATAGGATAGTATAGAATTAACTATAAGTCTATTATAGGTCTGCATAATTGTAGTTTCCACAGATTACGCGAAAAGCGACCTAAACGCGGGCGGAGCCGCGGGCAACAGCTAGTTAATGATAACTCTAAAATCTAAATAATATTTTTAAATATTTTATTTTGATATTTCGTAAGGGATGACCGTCAATATTATAACTGAGTGAATATAGTTGACATGACATATAACAGACGATGACTTTCATCGTCTGTTATCGTCAGACATATTTTACAGAAAATACTCAATAAAAAAATTATTTAAAAATATTTGACCGAATGAAGCTGCAATAATTCACTCTTATATTTTTTCAATTGGAACATCAGGACCTACAACTCAAGAAAATATAGTTAAATCATGATATTTGATAGAACCATCCATACGCATAGCTCTTTGGTCTTGGCTCTAGAATGTACTACTTTGTATGTTTTTTTCACAATTAATATATTGGGTCCCTACACGACTCTAGCGTTTTTTAATGAACGTGATGTTCTACTTAATAATTTTGAAACTAATCTCTGTTAATATTCTCAAGTATTTTAAAGCCCCTTATCGAATAAAAACAAGGTAAAACTTTCTATTATGAGACATCATATTATTTAAAAGTATCAATAGCATCATTTAAAAGTCGATGCAGTCATATGTATTAATAGCACTATTCAAAAGTCGATGCAGTGATACTTATTACTTATTAATTATGATTTAAAAATCTTAAGTTACTTTTTTGTTTGAATTCTTATATTAGTTTTGACATGACATGCTAATTTGTCTACGCCACCATTGTTCATTTATTTGTTATATTGAGTAATGCCTTGGGTCAGTTAAACTCACTAATGAATTTATTGTTTGATGGTTGGTAATAATTTTTATACAGTTGTCGCACTGCCACGGCAGAGCTAATACTTCATTCGTCTTGTCAAATCTTTACATTTTCATGAGTTGGTCTCTTTCTTTTTTGGGGAACATTTAGATATTTGGTTTTAATAAAATTTATCATCAAGCGAAAGCTTAAAAAATTATGATTGAATAATAATAATAACATATAATAGGATTTATTGATTATGTTTTTTTAACTTTTATTTTTATTTACAATTTTTTACTTATCTTACAAACTCGGTTTTACAGTTTGGCAGATTAAAAATTAAGATGGTGTCAAATATATCGGTATTACTATTTGCTATCAAGAGTATATTTCTTTGTTTTTTCCAATTGATTACAGTTAAAGGTTCATAATAATTATATATTATTATTATTATTCATTTATTTTATTTTAATCTTATTATTTACATTTATACATATAACATTAAAAAAAAACATTTTAAATATAAATATAAAAAACAGTATCCCACCGACGTGGGCCTTACGACCAGTCCGGTTAGGGCGACAGCGAAAGAAACTTCCTCACAATGCGGGCCGTACCCAAAACTGCTGCTCTTTGCATCCGACCCTTGATCCAGTTTTTTAATGAGAGCCTCTTGAGATGATGATCGAGACTCTTCGCTATAAGACCATTATTATTATTATTATTATTTATTAGATATTATTATTATAATTAATAGATTATTTATTATGATTAGACGATCTTAAAACACGATGACTTTAAATAAAATTTTAAAAGCGCCTGGATGCTTGAAATGTCAGGAAATTTCATGTAAGTTGCTGAAAATATATTATTGAGTTACAAGTAGGTATACGTATATACGTATATACGTCAATCATTGTACTCCAAATATGTTTTAATGACTCATCAAAATTACAGTAAGTGCTGAGTAATATATTCGTTACGAAATATTGTATTTCTTACAGCTCAGCTTGTTTTATAACGTTTTATAGAAAATGGTATAAGAATAATGTTATTATTATTTTAAAAGAAAAATACTTCTGACAATCATAATTTAACTACATGGAACCCAAATATTTTATACTATATATATTTTTATTTTTATACATTATAGAATGAAAAATAAACCGATACAGACAGGGATTCGAACCCGCGACTACTGGAACACCGTCCCGTCGGTCTACCTACGTAGCTACCGTATCGCTGTCCACCTCGGTGAATTAAGCATTCTATATGTAATCGTCTTTATCGGGACGGTGGTGACATCTATTAGGTTTCTTTCGAAGATCCTAACCAATATTTCTAACTTTGCAGTATAGATAAACATTGAAAAGATGCCACAACCGAAATTAATGTTTGAAAACATCTATAAATATTTATAGAAATGTTAAGCTTATTTAAAAATATGTATATTGTATATATATGGCAAGTTCTAACAGGATTCCTTTGCTATCGCCTAGATTCCAGATGTAGCTACGTCAGTAAGATATCAGAGGATTAATAACTTCTAATATGACTCTAAAGCTGTGACATACAAGTCTGCCAGTTTATAAATGTATATAGAGATTGGAATTTTAAATAATATTGTTTTTCTCAGTAAGTATTACAGCAGCATCTATAAACGCTCAAAAAACTTTTAGTATTTTAATCTTGTTTTACGGCCCTTTGCCTCATCAGTCGCTATTAAAAACATCCCCCTGTTCTGTTACATCGCTCGCGATTGTTTTAAAATAAGATGTAAAAACAGGAAAATTGAAGGTCCCTCATTTATCTTTTTCTAGTGAATGAGCTCTAAAACGAAATTAATCTTCGAGTAAAGTAATCGTAGGATAAGTTTATGATAAAACAAAAATAATAAACCTTATTTATATGTAAGACTAATATTTTTTATACTAAAAATTAATCAGGGCTAATGTCCTACTTCACAATTTCTTCTCTTCTAAATATGTATGGAGGTCCTGTAAATGTATTTCTAAATGAAGTCGGAGTGATGGGAATAGTATAATAGTCGGAAAATAAATAATTAAAACAAATTTACTCTTATCACAAAAAGATTCTGCTGCTGCTGCTGATCTAATTACTAGATAAATATTA
This sequence comes from Napeogenes sylphis, assembly GCA_959347405.1. Taxonomy (NCBI): domain Eukaryota; kingdom Metazoa; phylum Arthropoda; class Insecta; order Lepidoptera; family Nymphalidae; genus Napeogenes; species Napeogenes sylphis. The sequence goes on along the minus strand of OY365788.1, from coordinate 17,213,581 downwards.
TAATAGTAGGTACTTTATTAATAACAAAACTCTCTTTTTGTATTTAAACTTTCGTAAACCATAATGATTATTAAATATATATTTACCCGGATATAATCATGTAATTTTTAATTGGAATTTGCCCGACTAGTTTCACACATTAAACAAAAACATTAATAATAACACATTTAACCAAAATATTAATAGGAAATATATTGTTTTTATATAAAATAATAAAGTTATAGGACTTTGAAGCAATCCAGATTTTTGTAAATTATAATAATTTTGAGTATAATCTAATTAATCTAATTGATTTATTAATATAATGCTTTTGAACTTTTGAATAATCATCATTGCACTCCGCACTTTACCCATTACCTGGTTTTGTGCTCATAAGAAATGATAGGACAGACAAACGGGGGGGTGGCGTAGCCATATATTTGAAAGCATCAATTAGTTATAAAATAATTTTAGCTTCTCCTTCTTCTTATTCTGCCACCTGTGAGTACTTGTTTCTTGAGCTGGCATTAAACGGTGTTAAAGCTCTTCTGGGAGTAGTATACTGTCCTCCAGCCACCGATTATCATACTGATTTAGAAGCAGCTTTGGATTACTTCTCGTCTAGTTATAAACATTTTGTAATAATGGGTGACTTCAATACTGATCTCTTAAAATCTTCCTCTCGTTCTTTCAGACTTCGTGAGATTATTGAGTCAGCCAATCTTTCAATTCTTCCTTTAAATGCAACTCATCACAATGTTGACTGTGAAGACTCATTATTAGATCTTATAATCACTGGAGCCCCTGACTTGGCTAAGCAGGCTGGACAGCTATCTGCTCCTGGATTTTCACGACATGATCTTATTTATTTATCGTATAAATTGAGACCACCTAAACCTAAATCAACTGTTTTAAAAATTCGAAATTTTGCACGTTTAAACTTAGATCATTTGAGGAGTGATGCTGAGAAACTTGATTTATCTCTGGTGAATGCAGCATCTACTATCGACGACAAAGTATCTTTTCTTAACTTTACTGTTCTCACACTGTATGACGCTCACGCACCAATACATTCTGTAAAATTAAAGCGACCTCCAGCGCCATGGATGACCGAGTCAACTCGCGCTGCTATGACTAGACGAGATCGTTTGTTTAGAGTTTTCAAAAAAACTCGGAATGAACACAGCTGGTCAGCTTATAAGATTGCGAGGAATCGGTGTAATCAGGTGATACGAATAGCTAAGCGCTGCTATATTCATAATAATATTAGTAACTCTTCTTCTCCTGAAATATGGAAGTTTCTTTACTCTATTGGCGTATGCACACCATCCACCTTAGGTCATACTTCTCCTATATCTTTGGATCAGCTAAATAGTCACTTTGTCTCTGTCTCTCAGTTAAGCCCCACAATCCGTACCCAAACGCTAACTCATATTTCTACAATGCCGAGTCCTGATATACCATCTTTTGATTTCATACCTGTACATGAGGATGAAATTAAAAAATCTATTTATTCTATTAAGTCTAATGCTGTTGGTTGTGACCATATAAGTAGATCTATGATACTAAATCTATTAGATTCCCTCTTACCTTTAATCACTCATATTATAAATTTCTCTTTAAATTCCGGCGATTATCCAAATACTTGGAAAAACGCTTTTGTTCATCCATTACCAAAAATCTCTCAACCCACTCTTCCTAACCACTACAGACCTATCTCCATATTGCCATTCCTTTCAAAAATCTTAGAAACCTGTGTATTTAAGCAAATCTCTTCTCATATATTTAAATTTAATCTACTTAGTCGGTACCAGTCCGGTTTCCGCCCAGGTCACAGCACCAATACTGCTCTTATCAAAGTGTCCGATGATATTCGAGGTGGAATGGACAACAAGAAATTAACAGTGTTGGTGCTTGTCGATTTTTCAAACGCATTTAATACAGTTAATCACGAAATCCTTCTTGCTATACTATCTCTATTTAAATTCAGTCCTTTAGTCGTTAAGTGGTTTAATTCTTATCTTTGCGGCCGCCAGCAATCAGTTTGCTCCGGGGATTCCTCCTCAGTGTGGGCCAACATACTTGCTGGTGTGCCGCAAGGCGGAATACTTTCTCCCATCCTGTTCTCTTTATTTATAAATACATTAATACCTAACTTCGACTGCTCGTACCACTTATATGCTGATGACCTTCAGCTTTATGTGCAAACAAGAATGGATGATCTTCCAAACGCCATTTGCACTATTAACCGAAACCTACGTCAATTGAGTCTATGGTCATCAAAATTTGGTATTTCCGTTAATCCCGAAAAATGTAAGGCTATGATTGTTGGTAGCACAAGACTGTTAGTTAAAACGAATTTAGATAGTTTGCCAACAATTATATACAACGCTAATATCATACCACTATCGAATTCGGTAAGAAACCTGGGGTTGCATATGGACAATGGAATGAGTTGGCACCTGCACATTAAAGAAATTTGCCGTAAAGTCACTGCCACATTACAGACCTTATATCGGACTAAACATTTTCTCCCACTTAAGACGAAGATAATGTTGGTTAACAGTCTTATTTTACCTATAATTGATTATGCAGATGTTTGCTACCCCGATTTAAGTAACGACCTACTCAATAAGTTAGAGCGCCTCCTTAATAACTGCATCCGTTACATCTTCGGTCTGCGTAAGTACGATCACGTCTCTCACTTTCGCACTCAACTTAAATGGCTCACTATTCGTCAGAGGCGTAGCTCTAGAATACTTTGTCTCCTTTATTCAATCTTAAATGATCCAAATTCACCTTCTTATCTAAAGGAAAAATTCCAGTATCTCCATGAAACTCACGGCAAAATGCTTCGTTCATCTTCTAACCTTAAAACGGTAATTCCACCGCATAGAAGTGATTTCTTTCACAAATCTTTCATAATTCAAGCTTCACTACTCTGGAACGAACTACCTGAAAAGATCAGAAAAGCGCCCACAAAGACTTCTTTTAAAAGACTGGTTAAAAAACATTTCTTAGAGTCATCTTGATAAATAATTCTAATTTCTATTATGTGTTATATAATGTTTATATAGATAATTATATATATATTATGTGTGTATATGTATATAGGTATATGTGTATGTTAATAATTATATTTATTATATTATTTTAAACATGTATTTAATATCTATTGTTTATATTTAGTAAATTATATTCATGCTTTATTGTTTTATCATATATATAAAATAAGGACTTATAAATAGATTTTTAGTTGCCTACCGCAATTTCTCACCATTCGCTGAGGTTAACTGGTAGAGAATGCCAATAGGCATTAAGTTCGCCTTTTGTAATAATCAATAAAGGGTAAATAAATAAATAAATAAATAAATAAATAATCTGCTTAAATGATCGACTTTTTAATACGCTTTTATTAGCTTGGGTTGTATGTATCAATGTATGTATGTAACGGAATCTTCGAGCTTAATTTTCACCAGGTTCCAGCGATCCGATTAAATTGAAACTTTGCACACGTATCAAGGACCGATGACAATGCAATAATTTGACAAAAGTTTCCCAAAAAAAAAAAATAAAAAAAAAAATAAAAATAAAGAATAGTTTAAAAAACTAAAAAAACACGCTTTTATTGCTAACCGAACTAAAAACTAGAAAATAATTTTTAATGACAAAGAGTATAAAATTACAGTAGTAGAAGATCGAACAATTAATCATAGTGAATCGCCTTAATATAAAATTATAATAAAATTTAAGTTATTAACAGAATAATTCAATTCTGAGTAAAAAGCGTGGGGTGCTCGATATTTAAGGTATTACAATCATTCTATTAGCAACTATCTATGAGAGGATAGTTATGAATCACAGTAAAATGCACCCCACGATTTTTACTAAGAATTGAATTATTCTGTTAATAACTTAAATTTTATTATAATTTTATATTAAGGCGATTCACTATGATTAATTGTTCGATCTTCTACTACTGTAATTTTATACTCTTTGTCATTAAAAATTATTTTCTAGTTTTTAGTTCGGTTAGCAATAAAAGCGTGTTTTTTTAGTTTTTTAAACTATTCTTTATTTTTATTTTTTTTATAAAACAGTGTCAAATGTATAAACAAGATACAGAACTCTAAAAGTATATAAATTTGTTCTATAGTCTATAATTTAAATAAAATTCTCCTTCTGCGAGTAAGACTTTGCCATTTATGTAATTTATTATTATATGACTGTGCAAGAAAGTTCAACAGAAGAAAAGCTTTCTTTACTTTGCATTTTTCGTACAATAAATCTCTTGAAGTTATGTAAGTATATTAGTATTCTAATAGTAGTCGCAATAAGCGAGTAAAATACAAATTATTTACACACATTCTCGAAACTGCAAAATAAATCCTATATTTATAACGTATTTTTTTAATAAGGCTGTATTAAATGTATTTTATCTAAATCGCAAAAGATGAATGACGACGGAATTTGTAACATGTCAAGCAAGTATAAAGTGCTTATTGTAATGATTTTGTTAGATTTTTCCTTAAAATATCTAAAACTAAAACTAAGTGAACAAACTGAACATAAAAGACAATACTAGTAAGGATTCCTAACTTATAAATCTAATGTATAGCATTTAAAATGTAATCATTTATTTGAAAAAAACATCATATAAATGATTACATTTTAAATAATAAATATTATTACTCTTACTTTCAAAGCTTTAAGCTTCATATTTAATACATTTAAAAAATAAACTTCGTTGTTATTTTGGAAGTCTTATTAATTGGGTATTTTAGTTTAGTAACTTTTTAAAAAATAAATCTATAAATACAAAATGTATTTTATCAAAGAATCAGATTTGTCGAAAATTCCAAAATTGTAACCGATATTCAGAAAATGTTATTTTAAATTTGATGGTGTCTAATATCGCTGTGCTATTTATTTATAAACTCTAATTAAGCTGTATTTAAGTAACTTTCTCTTGATCACAATTAAGTACTTTTATAAATAGAATTGTAATTAAAACCCTGTTTTAATGTAATTAGAATACTGTTTGTATAAATTGCTTGCTAATGAACTTTCTCTGTGAGGTAACAGTCAAATTCTTACATAAATTCTTGGAAACCATTCAACATGCCTAATATATTAGTTTTCACTCTCTCTGAAATCCAAATGTATATTTATATTTTGAATCGCGTACAAAAAGGTGAGAAATATTATGGCTATTACATTTTGGAATAAAAATAGCATGAAAAATCTATGATAGTGACAGGATTCAAATCATTTACAAAGTCACCTGGAGATTAAAAAAATGTTAATTTCTATAATAGCTTAAACCTTTTTAAATTATGAATGATAGACGTTCAAGTAGAATATTCATTAAAAACCTGATTAGTAATCATAATAAGTAATTAAAAAGTAATGGTGATCCAAAATATCGATATTCAATTATATAAATAAATAACTTTTATACCAAAAAATACGAAACGTGGTACTAAATATTAATTTATAAGCATAATTTGCATTTTTCTAAATATGTAAAACTTGTAATTTATTGATTATTAATGCCGCAGGAGTTAAACAAAAAGCTCTTTTAGAGCAATATCGTATCGTATCTTAGGAGTGACTTAATACCGATCATTAAGATTGGCGAAGTCAATTGAAAATGAATACTTCATGAAAGAAAGAGCGAATGATGTTATGAAAAAAAAAGCAATTTGGGTTTCGTGAAATATAAGTTAACAAAAATGTGAAATAAGAAACAATGATATGTGTACATATAACTTGCATTGTATATTTTAAGTCCGAGTAAGACATGTGATAAAAATTACTTAATATAATTAGGAAAAGGCTCAGTAAGATCGTGAGCAGGTAAAAGAAAAGAGATATGCTTGGTAAAAGAAAAGAGATATGAGATATGCTTTATAAAAGACCGATTGAGTTTAAGTAATGACATTTATATGTAAAAAACAAAATGCACAAAATATCGAATATGATTTAGTTGTATTAAAATGTCTCATAAATATATTGATTTATATCAGAACTTAATAACTAACTAACACTGTTTACACTAGCACAGACATCGTCGTTTACTCTATCTTTGTCTAATATCGCTGTGCTATTTATTTATAAACTCTAATTAAGCTGTATTTAAGTAACTTTCTCTTGATCACAATTAAGTACTTTTATAAATAGAATTGTAATTAAAACCCTGTTTTAATGTAATTAGAATACTGTTTGTATAAATTGCTTGCTAATGAACTTTCTCTGTGAGGTAACAGTCAAATTCTTACATAAATTCTTGGAAACCATTCAACATGCCTAATATATTAGTTTTCACTCTCTCTGAAATCCAAATGTATATTTATATTTTGAATCGCGTACAAAAAGGTGAGAAATATTATGGCTATTACATTTTGGAATAAAAATAGCATGAAAAATCTATGATAGTGACAGGATTCAAATCATTTACAAAGTCACCTGGAGATTAAAAAAATGTTAATTTCTATAATAGCTTAAACCTTTTTAAATTATGAATGATAGACGTTCAAGTAGAATATTCATTAAAAACCTGATTAGTAATCATAATAAGTAATTAAAAAGTAATGGTGATTCAAAATATCGATATTCAATTATATAAATAAATAACTTTTATACCAAAAAATACGAAACGTGGTACTAAATATTAATTTATAAGCATAATTTGCATTTTTCTAAATATGTAAAACTTGTAATTTATTGATTATTAATGCCGCAGGAGTTAAACAAAAAGCTCTTTTAGAGCAATATCGTATCGTATCTTAGGAGTGACTTAATACCGATCATTAAGATTGGCGAAGTCAATTGAAAATGAATACTTCATGAAAGAAAGAGCGAATGATGTTATGAAAAAAAAAGCAATTTGGGTTTCGTGAAATATAAGTTAACAAAAATGTGAAATAAGAAACAATGATATGTGTACATATAACTTGCATTGTATATTTTAAGTCCGAGTAAGACATGTGATAAAAATTACTTAATATAATTAGGAAAAGGCTCAGTAAGATCGTGAGCAGGTAAAAGAAAAGAGATATGCTTGGTAAAAGAAAAGAGATATGAGATATGCTTTATAAAAGACCGATTGAGTTTAAGTAATGACATTTATATGTAAAAAACAAAATGCACAAAATATCGAATATGATTTAGTTGTATTAAAATGTCTCATAAATATATTGATTTATATCAGAACTTAATAACTAACTAACACTGTTTACACTAGCACAGACATCGTCGTTTACTCTATCTTTGGTAAAAAGAATTTTAATACGTACATAACTGTATTTGTATAAGATAGAAAAATTACTGTTAACCTATTTTTGAAATAATGAAAATAAAAATAAATGAATATAAAAAAAAAAAATTAAATAATAAAAATAAATGAAAAAAAAAAAAAACTGAAAAAACCTTTAAAGCAGAGTTGTTACTTAAATAGTAAACTAGTTTTTGCCTATCTAATTAAATGAAATTTTGAAGATTTTTTTTTCAAGTTACTTACTTTGTAAAAGATGTTATTTAATATAGGTGCAATAAATAACCGTTCAGTTTTAACTCACATATAAAATGGTCTGGTGAATTGAACCGGCCACCTGTTATAACTCACCTCATTAGTCGGCCACCCATTAAAGAATTCTTTAAGCGTGAAATATATAAGTATTTTCATCCTACTATAAATAATAATATAAAGGGAAGGTTTCCATTAATAATATGATAGGATTTTGCAGATCGATGACCTGGACAAGCAAGTACGGATTACAGGAACTAATATTCTTCTATCTATCCACTTTTGCGCGAGTGGATTGCATCATCATTGAATATGTCACTTACGATATGACTTAACTAATCACGTGAATCGTTTGGAGGGGCAACTGTTGGAACTCGTCAAATATTGGAGAGCAGTCAGTTGGAGGTGGAATTCATTAAAGAGAGCAATAAGGTTCAGACCCTTCAATCGGGATCGGTGGTTCACGCAACTGTGATAATTATGAACCTACTAAGTAATTTGTGATTGCTGATTACCTAACATAAGAATTATCATAATATGTCCGTTTGGTTTACTTCTCTGAGTCCTACGCCTTTAACCCTGTACCAGAGCGTCCTACCGAATACGGTTATGCTACTAATTTATCGCAGTCTCTGTCAAATATATAACACAATTACACCACATATCTCTAATAATTTCACTAGTGATAAAATTGTTACTTACAAGAGTTCGCTCTTATATAAAAATAAGGAAATTGTACAATGTTCATATTTTTTGTTTTTCTTCTTTTCTAGATATATAATAAAATAAATTTACTCAAATAGACAATAACTATACAAATAATTGTAATGTTATAACAAATACGTTCCGGACTTTGGAACTTTACACCGTAGAACCCATCTATTACTATGTCGCGGTAGGCAAAGTGCAGATCAGGTATTCTCTATTGACATTGATGCCTATTTCATCCCACTGCAATGTCTTGAAAACATCGGTGATGAGTTTTAGTTATATAACGTCGCCCTATCTTACACCTCAAAGCAGCTTGCTAGGACTTAATTGGTTGTTCTGTAATTTAGTTTTGATCTTGGATAAAGTCTCTTTACAATTGAAAAATCATTGCACCATAATACGCAGTATTTTTCTAAATAATGTAAACGCTTAAAATGTGTAACCCAATATTTTATAGGATAAATTTATAAGCAATAAATTTTTGTAAACCGTGACTGAAGCTGACATAAAATAACAAGAATCGGATCACAGCCACAGTTCTCAGATCGACTTATTTTTAAAGAAGGAACACAAACAAATAAAGGTTTTATTTTTACTTAAAGCCGTCCTTAAGATGGGCTACCTTTACTTCCCTGTTTATATATTTTGAGTTTTGTTGGAAAATTGTTGGAATTAATAATTTATATTCCAATTAGTAGTAAGTAGGTACAATACGGCACTGAACAAGTAATTATAGACAATTTTCAAACCGAACTCCTAAAAAACTGAACATATACATATTCCTTGGTTGCTTTATATTGATGAAAATACCTTGTAATAAACAAAACTGCTTAATCAGATGTCATTAACATTGCAGACATGACTTAAATTATTGTGACTGACATAAATAGGATATTTTTTTATATTTTAAAGATCTCACAACATGGTGACTTTTCATTAAAAAGTTTAAAAACGATTTAAAGTTTGAAACTTTATGAAAGTTGATGTAAGTTGCCTAAAACAAATTTCTGAATACTTTCCGAATACTTTACGTGAATGACGTACCCTAAATATGTTTCAATACCTGTTTATACTTACAGTGCGTACTAATTAACATTTTCTTTTTAAAAATTGTGTTTATTACATTTTATTTCTTTTAAGGATCTATGTTTAATAGAAATTCGGAAGATAATAATCATTTTATTGCAGGAAATTAATGGAACAGATTTGATTTATTGACAGTGACATGAAGTCTAGTCTAGTCTAGTTGCACATCTGTGGGCTTTTTTATAATTTTTGATTGGACCGTACGCTGTCATATACAAGCCACTCAGCTTATAAATCGATAAAAATATTGAACTTATCTAAAACATAGTTTCTCTTATATTTTCATATGATTAAGTGTGTGTGAGTCTATTTGTTTAAATGTCGCTTTAATAACCCATACCTCGTTTCAGCAAAAATATCATGTCAGCTAAATATTGGCATAATGAATATATAGAACATATTTACTACAGAATATAGAAAATATTGTGTCGATAGAATGCTTATTAAAGAAGAATTATGTAAAAACCGGGAGGCGGGCCGTTAAGTAATTATTAACAATTATAATGATGATAATAATAAAATATATTTTGACAAGCTCCGATACCTTAGTCCAATATAAGTAATAGCAGAAGATCATTAATAGATAAAAGCTATACCTATACGTATATTTTGGAATGTTCCACTGGTTGAGTTTAGTTAGATAAAGGAATTAGGAGATTCCTATGATACCATTATGCATTCTAGAATTACTTGTACTGAACTCTCCTAATAATTTAATATATGTTTTTCTAAAGATAAGATACCTGCTGAACAAAGAAATATTTATTTTATTCTATTTATTATATAAATACAAAATCTGAGTCGATGATTTAAAGTCCAATTCAATATCACGAAATATACCATAAGATGTTTTTTATTCAGGGTTAACATAATAATTTATAAACAATTTTTGAAAAGCAAATAATAATCAAAGATAATTGAAGTGGTTTTATTTTAAATTTTAGGAAGGTAAACGCGCACACGATCTGCCTAACAGGGGAGCTATTGACATCACACATTAGTTTTTATGTCACCCTTGAGAAATGAAAACAGAAGATTACGTCCAGATAGAAGAATTGGGGAAAGGAGGAAGTTCGGGCATCCTTTTTTTTAAATACAATATAAAGTTAATGCTTTACTACATTCCACCTGATGGAGAGTAGATACATATCCACCCTTATCAAATTACTTTGTTAATTTGTAAATACAATACTAAAATTTTACAAATAAAACATGTTAATATGAGCAATATATGTAGAATGGTTTTAAGTAAGATAATTACAAAATCAAGGAATGTAAACTGGAACACATATAAAAAGTTTTAAATTTCTAATCATTTTTTGAAGCTTATTTCGATAAAAGGAAACTGAGTCGTGTCATCAACAAGCTCAATAGCCGAGAAGGAAATAAATTTACGGACTATAGCGCACTCAACTCGCCGTGAAGGCCGATGGAATTTAAGCCCATGCTAAAAACAACCAAAGTAATAAGAATTCACGTTTATTCTTAAACAGTTATAGGCTTCATTAAGGTTCGAGGTCCAAATGACTTGATCGTGACACAATGACTTCTTTTCCTTTATTTTTTTCAAAACTGCGCAGCGATCCTATCATAAGCATTCATTTGTCTTTTTTCGGTATAAAAGTGAATATTTTATTATTTACGTATCATAGCATAGCATAGCACTGCCATTTACGATCTTAAACTGTTCAGTCATTTGAAATTGATTATCTTTGTCTTTATAATTGTTTGTTAACGAATCCTTTGAAAATTGTCATTTCGCAAGAAGATAGACCCTTAACTAAAAAATTTGTACTTAATGAATTGTATGCTATCATTAATTACAATAGGAGTGTTTCAATATATCGCTTCGTAAGCTATAATTAATATTAAAACTTTGGGAGGATTTTATACATTTCATTGAATAATTATTACCGAAAGCGGATACAAATTACTTTCTATAAAACTGTGTTAATTTACTATATTATATAATAAATTACTTTCTATAAAACTGAGTCGTCAGAAAATTTCTCTGTACATTTTAATTAATATTAAATTACTTTATGTATATTAATTAAGTGCAATTATCTCATTTTGTATTTAAAAATACCATTTTACTATAGTGCTATTGTTTGTACTTTGTCTTCGTGCTTAATTTCATAAGAACAAAGAAATATACTGAGCTGTCAACCAACGGATGTCGAATTCAAATTTCTTCAATCCCGGGGAGTATTTTATTTTACTTTTAATATAATTACACTTACATTAAACTAACAACTACTCATTTTATAGTGAGTTACGTCCATCCACACACTCTGGCACAGTTATTGACTCTCTTTACTTGACTAGTTGGAAGTAAAGTTGAAGACAAAAACATTGGCCTCATACAAAACTATTACTTTCATTTTACCTTACTTATATACATAAAACAAGCATTTTGAAACTCCCATTTGTATCTAAAAGGTAATTTGTACCCAGGTTCAACAATGGAAAGAATAATTGCAACTCGCAAGGCCTCTGCAAAGGATTTGGAGCAAAAGTTAAAACTGGCTTTAGAAGAATTAAAATCTTCTAAAGATTTATGCAACAAGCTACTGCAGGAACGAGAGGACAGTGAAGAGGAAATTAAAGATATTGTAATAAAAAATACTAATCTTAAAGGTAAGCTCGCTGAACTACATACCAATTATTTGGATATTGTGGCTCAGCGAGATCAGTTAAGAAATATAGTGACTGCATTTGACCAGTGCAGCAATGAGCATGAGAGGGCATTAGATCGCATATCAGAGCTTGAGTCTGATTTGGTGCAGGCTAGGATAACTATTTCAGACCTAGAAACCTGCAAATTAAATGTAGAAAGTCAGCATACTCATAGCTTATATGAGGAGCTGGTTGAATGCAACTCACAACCTACTCAATCAAATTTCATAAATGTAAATTCTACTATAATTGATCTAACAAAAGATGAGTCAAGTATTGTGCACCCCATATACTTTTCAAGTCATAAAAAATTAAAAAAGTATATGAAGGTTAAGAAATTAATTAAAAAATGTAATAATCTCATCAAAAACAAGTTTCCTGCAAAGAAAATAAAGAATTTACAAATTGAACGCTCCACATTAATTAAAAAAGTAAGTGTTTATAATAGGAAAATGATTGAGAGTAGGTCACTGTATGAGCGAGACACCCAAAACTTGCATGAGGAAATCTCTCAATTAACTTCTGCATTGCATTCAATAAGTAAAAAATATGAATCTTCTCAGAATCAAATTAAGGAACATATTGAAGCTACAGGTAATTTAGTTGACCTATGTAGTTATAACTTAGAGCGGTTTGAGTCATTAACTAATAATTATGTTAACTGTAATTGTTTAAGTGAAAAATTAAATGTTGTTTCTAAACTAAACTCTGAGGTGTTGGGTGATTCGGCTATACATACTAAAAGTAGTAATAAAAACATAAATATAATGAATAAAAATCAAATTAATAATAGGTCCTCTGTTGTGCACAACCATAATTACTTTGTTTTTTCTGACCAATTAGGTCAGGGCTTTGGGTCTCTTTTAAGTAGGGAATTAAATAATGTACATAATATATGCTCACCTGGTGCTAGTTACCAGCACAATATAGATAAAATAATTAATTTTGACTCAAAGTTGACTGAAAACAGTACTATTGTACTATTACATGGAGATGGTTTGTCGATTAAGAAAATTGAAATAATTAGTAATATTGAAAAATTATTGAAATTACATAATAAGAATAATTGTAAAATTGTAATTTGTGCATTTCCATATTCATCTTCTTATTCAGACAAACAAAATAAATATATATATAATTTAAATTTGACATTATATAATTTGACATACCGTCATAGTGATGCATTCTTTTACTTTGATGTAAATAAATTTATTTATAATAGGTTTAGGATGACAAAAGGTACAATGTATCTGCCTTTATATTATAAAAAACAAATTGCTACTTTAGTAGCATTTAATTTAAAAAACTTCGTTATAACAGATATAACGAAAAATAAATGTACTTTAAATAATATATTACTGACAGAACATAAGCGTTCCACTTTAAACTAATGGATAAGACAAAGCCTAAGTTGTTAAATATTGTCCATCAAAATATACAAGGCTTAGGTGGCAAGGAATTGGAAGTGGAACTCTTTGTTCAAAAATATGACATAAGTTTATTGTGCATTACAGAGCACTGGTTATCAAAGAATAACAATATTATAAATGTAGAAAATTATAAATTGTCAAGTTCGTTCTGTAGAGAGAAAGCTATTCGCGGTGGCTCACTTATCTTAGCTCGTAACGATGTAGTGTTAAAGTCTCGATCAGATATAGTGGCGCTCTCTGTCGAGCGAATTATTGAACTATCCTGCATTGAGCTCAATGAACATATTATTTTGTGCGTGTACCGACCCCCCTCTAGTGACTTTGATGAATTTGAAAACAAAATGGAGGATATTTTAACTAAGCTTTGTCATAAAAACAAGTCCGTGATTGTTTGCGGTGATTTCAATGTAGATATATTACAAGAAAATTCGTCTAGTGTACGTTTATTAAATTTGTTTAAATCTTTTAACTTACTGAACGTCTTTTTTGAACCTACTCGTATTACTAGTATTTCCGCGACTTGTATTGATAATGTGTTCTGTCGCTGTAACATTTATGAAGAAACAGTAATGACAAATTTAAGTTCAGACCACTGTGGTCTAAAATTTTCTCTATTAATTAATCACGAAAGTGAAAAGCCCCACAAGTTTACTTGTAGACCAATTACAAAAAACCGGGTCCTAACATTTAAGAATACTGTTCAGCAAAAAGTAGGTAAAGTAGACATGAGCGATGATAATCCAAATAATTTATATAATAACATTTTCGGTTTTTTGTTACAAGAATTTAACAATGTTTTCAAGCCAAAAACTATGACTAAATACCTAAAACTTAAATTTAGTGATTGGGCTACCGTGGGAATATATAAAAGTAGAGATAAGTTATATGATTTATATAGTGAGAGGCAATGGAATCAAGATCCGGTATTCTTGAATAAAGTTAGGATTTTTTCTAAAATATTTAAGACCGTTTGCATACAAGCTAAGTCGATTTACATAAGAAATAAAATCTTAAACTCAGAAAATAAAATAAAGGCAACTTGGGATGTTTTATCTAGTGTTTCTGGGAAAAATAGGGCTGCTAATGGACCTATTAAGTTAAAAATTGATAATATTGAAATAAATTCAAATTCAACTGTGGCGGCTATTTTTGAGACTTTTTTTAACGAAATTCCTTTAACAGTCACGGGTAATTTAAATTCTTCACCACGTGATGCAATCGTCGAATTGACAAATAACGTAAGAGTCAGTAATAAATGTTTTGTTTTTAAACCTGTTACATCATATGAAATTGTTAAAACTTTTAGAAATCTAAATATGAAAAAAACCGGTGATCTTTGGGGTATGTCAGTAAAATTACTAATAAGTATTATAAATGATATTGCTCCACAATTATCCTTAATTTTTAACAAATGTATTGAAACCGGTACTTTCCCAGACTTAATGAAAAATAGTAAAGTAGTTCCTTTGTTCAAAAGTGGCGATAGACTAATTCCCGGAAATTATAGACCTATCTCTATTTTACCCACTTTAAGTAAAATTTTCGAAAAAATTATACTAAACCAAATGTCAGAATTTGTTTATAGCAATGAAATCATGCATAGTGAACAATATGGTTTCACCAAAGGCAAATCAACAACTGATGCGGGTGTCGCGCTTCTTAAGCACATTTACGACGCATGGGAAAAGTCACAGAATGCAATCGGAGTGTTTTGTGATTTATCTAAAGCCTTTGATTGCGTGGACCATCAAACATTACTTTGCAAACTTAATCACTATGGCGTGCGTAATGCTGCGCTTGATCTTATTGCCTCTTACTTGAATCAAAGAGTTCAGACGGTTGATGTAAATAATTGTAAATCGGTTGGATCTCACCTAAAAATGGGTGTTCCACAAGGATCTATTCTAGGCCCTTTCTTATTTTTACTCTATATTAATGATTTGCCCTTTTACGTAAAAGGACTATGTGACATTGTACTTTTTGCTGATGATACCTCACTTATTTTTAAAGTTGATCGTAATAAACCTAATTTTGACAAAGTTAACTGTGCTCTGTCACGTGTTCTTCATTGGTTTGAAATTAATAATTTGGTATTAAATACTAAGAAAACTAAATGCATGGAATTTACACTTCCTAATGTAAAAAGTCGGGATTGTAGTTTATTCCTTAACAATGAAGTGTTAGAACTGACTGACTCGACAACTTTCTTAGGTATAACTTTAGATAAAAAGCTCCAGTGGAACCCCCATCTCTCGACACTCGCAAGCAAACTTAGCTCAGCCGTCTTTGCAATTAAAAAAGTAAGACAATTAACAGACGCTAATACGGCTCGACTCGTTTATTTTAGTTATTTTCACAGTATATTGTCTTACGGTATCTTACTATGGGGCAGCGCTGCCGAAATTAATTCTATATTTATTTTACAAAAACGAGCTATACGGGCTATTTGTAACTTAAAAGCTAGAGACTCCCTAAGAGAAGTTTTTAAAGAAATCGGTATTCTTACGGTCGCTTCTCAATAAATTTTTAATAACTTACTATATATACGCCAAAATTTAAATGACTATAAAAAAAACAGCGACAGACATACTATCAATACAAGAAATAAAAATAGGCTTGTAACGCCTAAATTTAGACTTCAAAAAGTTAAGAAATCCTTCATGGGCTTGAGTATACGCATATATAATAAGGTTCCACAAGATATCTTAGATCTTCCTTTTCTTGGTTTCAAATCTAAAATTAAAAGTATATTAATAAATAAATCTTACTATAACATTCAAGAGTTTTTGGTTGATCGAAATGTGTGGAATTTGGGTCATTGTATCACAAATCTTGGGTCATAAATCTGTATTGTATTGCGAATAGCTAGTAATCTCCGCAATTTGTTTTTTGTTGTAAATTAATTTTTGCTTTATCGACCTTCTGCATCACACCGATTCCTTAGAAGTCACTACTTGCGGTAGCATCGGGAGTCGGGTTGCCTCCCTCCCTCAAATATGTGCGAAGGGGGTGATGGCTGGCTCTTGTGTTATGCTCGTGAACGGGTGCTGCTTGCGGTGACTGGTTGTGTGGCAGGCCGAAGATTTGTATATATTTGTGTATATATATCTATATATATATATATATATTTACTGTTATTATTATTTAATTTTCGTTGCCTGAAATCATTGGGCTTCTTTTCCGATTGATTGCGACGGTTCTAGTTGTTCCAAAATTGCATTTAAGTTTATAAAATAAATAAAATTGACTCATTTGCAGGGTTGATGTTATAATTTATAAGTCAAACATTGTTAAATTTTATTTAAAAAGAGCAACTGTTGAGTTTCTGGCCAGCTCTTCTCAGCAGAACAGCATTCCGAGCTGGTGGTAGCTTACTCACAGACTGACTATACTGACCAATTTAATGTAATTGACGATTCAAAAGTGCGTGTAAATGCCTACTTGAATAAAGATATTTTGAATTTTGAATTTTGAATTTTTTTTTTAATTAATAATCCGACTTCCTACTTAATACATTCATTTGTACAGCTCTTATTTTGATGTTATGTTTGTTTCTAAGTTTTGTTTTAAGAGTGACTCTTTATGGTGACTAGAATGGTAACATAGGCGAAAAAATAAATACTCAAGAAAATTTACCTTATTTCTAAAATAGCCGCTGCGTGATTTTAGTACTAATTAAATTTTTATTATATTCATTTATAACAAAATATAATATAGAGTGACAATATTATTATAAAAACTATGTAGTATTAAATATAAATATGTATAAAATTTTAATTTATATCGTACATAATTATAAACGCATATATTTTTTAAACCAAATCGATATATTTATAAGTAATGTCGTTTAAGCATAAGTATTTAAGATTTTTCTTAAGATAATTCAGAGAAGGTTGTACGAAAATATTAACTTATTTAGCATATACATGTAATCTCAGTTGTGAACTCTTGAACAATCTGCTCAACTTTGACTATAGTAGTAACCTTCTGTGAATTAAAGTATTATTGTTGAACACACGAATGTCGTAAAACCTCGTGTAATCCTCAGACGACTCTGAAATGAACAATGTTACAGTATTATATACAATTTTAATATTCCTACTATTCAGTACCTGAACATAAAGTAGTAAAATTATAAGTTGATATTGAATGTACATTTTTAGTATACAAAAAATTCACGGAATCGTAACAGTATTTTGAAGCATGAAATAGGAATAAAATTATCTTGATGAAAGCAATATTTTTTTGTTCCTTATTTATATTTATCCAAAAATAGTTTATTGCGTTTGTCTTATAAGATAAATATAATATGTTAGTTTATAATATTAAGTAAGTCGTTGCAATAAGTGAGTCAAATAGCAAATAATTTACAGTAGTAATTTACACTACTATACAAAAATGTATTTTAGCTGTAGCTAAAAACTGAACTTTTAGAAACTTTGTAGAGTTGTGTAAAAGTTCTATAAATAAATACATTCTACAAGATATTTGACATATTTATTTTACAGCTAAAATGACAATCATATATACATATGCATAGAATTATTATATATATATAATAGGGGAACTATAGGCATGCCTATGTGTGTTAGTATCTTACTTGTGAAAAAACTTATTTCTATATAATACATAAAATACATCTCAAGAAGATTTTTTTTTTCTGAAGATTATACAACAAACAATTATATACCGGTAAATAATTGTTGAAATATAGAAATAAACGATGTATTTTTGTGAATCAGATATACGAAATTATTATACCGTTAAAAGTGAAAAATTAAAATCTATAATGTAACTGTAAAATATATGTGTATGTTTAATTTGTTGTTGAGACCATAAATAAGCATCACTTCCATTAATTTGTTAGTCTTCAATTGTACAGGATTTTCATAAACGTTTAACACATCCAATCTTAGACAACATTTTCGATTGGTTTCATTTTGTACAACAAAATAAATTTGATGTATTAAAATATGTATGTATATACATATTTTAAGTACAATTTGTTTCGACTAAAACAATATACAAACTTTGCCTTGCCACTTTAACTCAAAGCTTAACGTGGTACAAGGCTACAATTTGGAACACAGCTTTCAAAATGTTTATTCTATATGAATTTCTAGACAAAGTTTTATGAAATGATAAAATTTATTTGATAGCATCTGTTTTGCTACTTGCTAGAATTCTCTCGAGTTCTAAAGAGATTGGTTTTAAGGTATATGACCTGTTTATAACAACTGCAACGAAATTTGTACCGCGTCTGTTTTATTTATCTTCTGTGTGAAATATAGAATCTTATCTATTCTGTTACTATGTTATTTGAAATTAATCTTTAGAGTTTATGATATGTTTCTAAAGTACGATAATAGAATATCGGTGCTTTTGTTGTTCTCATAAAATAGATAATTAACACTTAATTAAAAATTTCTTTATATTAAACGTACTGCAAAAAAATGTTTTTCAGTGTATTTTGGGGACCATGAAAAATGGTCATACATTTACAATACTTTCAGCAAATCCACTAGAGCCTCTTATCACTCTCGCACAGTTATATCCTACAAACGATTCCGATATGTTTTTGTACAGCAGTCATTCATATTTATTCGTTCAAAATATTAGTGTTCGGTGTACTTTTTAGAGTTTTTATTGTCCGCCCTAAAGATTAGCTAACCTAATCAGTTTGTGGATATTTAATACTATTATAGTATTAGTAAGTAAAAAAATATTTCTTCATAATAGATCAAGAAACCCAATATTTTGTAGGGCAAATCCTCAGCAATAAAATTTACATAGATGCTACCGAATATGACATACAACAACAAAAAGAAATCACAGCCACACTTCTCCAATCAGTTTATTTTATGAAGTAAAAAGGAAATAACAATTTTTTATTGATGTGTTAATAAGTATTTAGAATCTTTATTATCTTAACAATATTTTTCTTTCAGGGGAAAAATAATAAGCTTTCGTTCATATTATGTTCTTCAGAAGAGTTTTTCGTTTGTTCGTAATTTTATAAATTTAAGTTTGGTTAAATAAAACCGCTACCGGTTTATGTATTAAATATTAATTTTCTCAAAAATCATGAAGTATATAAATGGACTCTTTCGTAAAGTATTTATAACACAAGGTGTCATATTTTAGGTAGAACTTCCAAAAGCTCTAACTTATAAACATTAACATAATAATATTATTTTTATTCTTTTAAAACGTTTGTCTGTATCGGGGGTATTTATTTATTTTTTAAAGTTAAATTACTGTTTCCCATATTGTACTAAATATACCTATAAACACAATTTTTCACTTAAGATCATCATATTGCCTTACAACCTTTCACCAGCACCAATAAAACCTCAATATCTGAGAGACGACTATTTCTTTTTCGACCAAACAAAAATGAGAACCATCTCGATGTACCAAACCTTCCATTAAAAAAACCGCGATCGAATCCGTCCTCGTGTTTCGCTGCTACTATGCCACAGACAAACACACAGATAAACAGATACACAGATACTTATAATAACCCTTTTTTTTCAAGGACTCGAAGGGAAGACATACATTAACTGACCAACAAACAGACACAACCAGAAACGAAGATAAAAATCGGAAAAGTCAAAAAGCCATGCTGGAAAACCGGGTGGCAAATCTAGAAACCATATATGGATACAAAAACCCAACAAAACCAGGGAAACGACGAGGCCCTAGCTCCATGTGGAAACACATGGACCATCTAGGACCAAGCGACTGAAAACTGGATCGCGGAGGACATTTGGGTATTTCCACCCAACCGCGAACCACAGCAAACAAACCGGCGGATACACGAAGAAGAAGATGAAGACGCCTGCACGCAGGACCGCATTGTGCCAATGTGGCCCCAGCATAGCCAGAGTACTGTAAACAAGTAAATAAGAGTTGGAAAAAAAAAAACCTTCGATTTTCCAGTCATCTAATCATAAGTTAACAATAAGTTATTAAAATATTAAAAAATTTATATATTAGTCATAAAGTATTTTATATATTAGTCATAAATTTGTCATTAAGTATCTCTATTTGTTTCTATTTACATCGCTGTGGCGATATAAATAGAGACAAAAGGAAAAAAAAAACATACACTTACCTGCACGTTTGCTGCATACAGCAGAAACCCTGGAAATAAAAATAAATAAAAGATTAGTCATAAATGTAAATAAAGTCATATGTACAAACTATGATTGGATACTCACTCGACGGATGATGTATATGGAACCCTGAAAACAAAACAGAAACGTTAAGTAAATAAAAATCTTACAGTTAAAACCATATTTACTTTCGAGTGTCCACCTAACCATAAGTAAATCATATAAGCTATTAAGTTGGAAATTTAACAAATTAGCCATAAGTACCAGCATGAACTTACCTTGCTGCGGAAGTGTAAATAGTTAAAATAAGAAATAACCTTAGATTTAAGAAAACCTAGATTAAAATTATAAGATATGTAACAGTTATGACAATTGTAAAAGAGTAGTCGTAAGAACACAAAACGCACAAAGTAGAAGCAACATAAAACAGCACAGATACGCCCAATAAAAAAAATAAATAAATAAAAATTTAAACCCAACACTGACTCCGTCCCCCCATGCGGAGGTGCACAAGGCGAACTTAAAAAAAAAATATGGTTGCCTGTAAAGTCGGTTTTACGGGCGAAGATTTACGTGACCACGTCTTTTTCTCGGTAGAATATTTATTGATATGAATATTATTCAATTGCACAATATTTTAATAATTTGAGTGATTTTGTTGAGGATAGGACGATGAAGACGTTGTCACGTAAAATCATTTTATATATTATTTATTTTATATTATATTATTGATGTTATTATTTTTTACAAAATTTATTTACAGACTTTTTCGATAGATCAATTAGTTGCGGAGATATCGATCATTGAAGTTATTGTTTGCTACCAGTATTTTATATATATTTTTTTTTCAGTTATAAAAAAATACTATTTCCAATTGTGTCTACCAAGTATGGTCACATGTACTGGCCTACATATTAAATAATAATAAGTACAGATAATGTTATTTGACGTCACTTCTGATTTTATATATTTTAATATTTTTAATTTTAAAGAATTAATTTGAAAATCAAAACACTTATTCAGATCGAAGGTTCAAATTTTTGCTAAATAAATTTGAAATTAATTAAAATTTGTAATTGTAAATAATGAAGTTGAAAATTAAAACATTTACTTAAATTAGATGTTAAAATTCTTGCTCAACACATTTTAAATCAAGTTTTCTTATATCTGCCACTTTTTCTTAATATTTGTAATTTTAAAGAATCAATTTGAAAATCAAAACATTGCTCGGCGGACCGATCATGTTTGAGTGGGAGAGAGACGCAAGGCATTCTATGTGTGTGTGACTCATCGTTACGTTACCGGGCGTTACACTTTTTCATAAGTGACTCCCAGCTTAACCTAATTTAAGACGTTGTCACGTCAAAAATACCTTTTTTTTGGGTATTCAAAACTTATGATAGCCCTTTCTTGGGTATTCAAAATAGGAACTTTTTAGTTTTTACAAAATAATAAAGGTTTTTTTTTACTTGGGCTTAAATGATTAAGGGCTTTCACAGATATTAATTAAAATACATACTTAATTGGCTTTATTTTATACAATTGACTAACATTTTTCAAGTAAGTAAGATTATTTGTGATAGAGTTTCTACACTTGGATTTTTACTTTTTATGTTTTTGATGGGATCATATTTTTTTTAGGTTTATTTGTTAACATTAAAATATGTAAGTCCAATTTTTTGATAAAAAAAAATAAAATATTTTTCTATACATGAAACCTGAACACTGAATCCATTAATCTATACATAAACCCAGGTAAAACTGACCTAATATATATTTTTTTTAATGATATAGAATATTCTAACTTTATATTCAATGCAAATAGATAATTGTGTAGGTATTCATAAGTTAAAATGTTATCTTAGCACATGAACGAATAAACTGAATATATTGTTTTTAGCTATAAAATATCCAATGATCAAAAGAATGAGATTAAAATTATACCCCTCCAAGCAAATTTATTTACATAATAAAAAGAGTAGTTGGGTGTTTCTCTACTAACGGGAAAATTTATGTCCCAAGCAATTTGCACATTGTTTTGGATATTTTTTATTTAAGAAAATATCTAAACCTATAGTACATTTCGGTATCTTTGAGGCTACCTACTTGTTGACCATGTAAATGTTCTATATCTTTTTTTCTTTTAATCTCAACCTGTCAAAACACAGTCCCCTAGCGTGTCCCCATCCCAGAATCTTCACTTTAAATCCAATTTTTTAAATAATATTTATGTGCGTGTAACAAATTTAAAGTATATTATAAAACTAAATATACTGAAAATTATATATGTTGAACAAACACTACGTAAATGTAATAATAATTATTTGAAATTACCACCTGAATGTTGTCCTAAATATTTGAACACAATCCTCTGGTTAATTTGAAAAAATAAAACAAAATTATATAGTCTATGATAACGACTCAATTTTGTGTTGAATGAGTCGCTGACAGTGTGAAGTTCGATCATATCGAGTCAGAACCGAGAAATCATTTTGCGGGTAGTTTATTTTTTTGCCATAGTTACTGAATCACGCGTCGGAACCGTTATGCGTAACAGTCCCCTGGTAAGTAGTTTGAGTGGTAATTTTTTCTAATTAGATTATGGTTTTGATATATCGATAACCAAAATAAACGTACAGTTACTTATTTAGCTGTGAAATAAACTAGGATTCGTAAATAATGAATACAGTCCTGTTTAGTGCCAGAAAACACAGTCCCCTGGTGACAGTCCCCTGGCGACAATCCCCTGTTTCGACGCAACACAGGGGATTTTTATAGTTTCCAGTGGATTGTTTTTTATATAAATTTAAATAAAATTAAATACTAAATGGATTATATGCAGTTATTATCCGTAAGTACAGTAATTACTAATATAGCTTAAAAACGGCTTACCATGCCAGTTACCACCCAAAAAATATATAAAATGAGAGAAGAAATATTAGAAAAAAAAGAGAAAAACAGAAAAATTTTCCTCAAAAAAAATGATCCTCAGAAGAGGAAGGAGGTCAATAAAAAAAAATCGAAAAAAAAAAAAAAAACTTCTAAAATTGAAAACAGCAGAGTAATCTTCCGGCCTTTTATAGACTTGAAAATCGCTTGTTATTAGCTTTCATTCTATACATTCAAAACCCTATTTTAAAACAAAAAGTGTGCAGGACAAATTTCATGCAAAATTTTCCCGTTAGTGGAGAAACACCCAGTTATTAAATGCTTTATAATTGACCATTTTTTATGTAACACGCACATTTTAGTTATGAAACCCAATATTTATGGCAAAGTTTACCCTTAGCAATGAAATATATATAGACCGCGACCAAAGCTGACATAAGATGGAGATCACAGCCACACTTCTCGGATCGGCTTAGTTTGGAAATACGAAAAGAAATAAAATATTTTTCCTAAACTAATAAAACTTCCTTAAAATGGGCTCTCTTTGCTTTTTGTTGTTTAGCCAGAAAGTCTGTTTTATTAACCATTTATATACAAAAAAATACACCACATATTTGTACCACGAAAGATATTTTTGTTTAAACCAACATATACTTACCATATGTTGGTTTGCATTACTACAAGTAAAATTAAGGTTGTATGTTTTTACCGCCCCGTTGGTCGAGTGGTTAGCGCAGACGCCTAACGTGTCACGGCGCAATGGGGCTCGGGTTCGATTCCCGGCAGAGACAGGCATTTATGTGATGAGCATAGATGTCTGTGTTTCTGGGTTTGGTCATATATTAAATATATTCTCAGTATTTATATGTGTATTTCTATGTATTTGTATCGTTGTCTAACACCCTTAACACAAGCAAATAATTTGCTTACTTAGGGGTTAGATCAATGTGTGTAATTTGTCCTGATATTATTATTATTATTATTATGTTGGTTTGCATTACTACAAGTAAAATTAAGGTTATACCTTATTAATTTTTAGGTGAGTTCTTTCTGAACGGTTTTCTGTGATAGAGCCGAAAGTTTTAGCTCTCATTGTCTCAGTCTTGTTTATGTCAACCCATTTTTAATCAAGCATTTGCAATTCATTTTATAATTTAATTTAATTAAGAGTATTAAAATTTGTATATCAAAAGTATAGATATATCTGCTTATATTATTAATATCATTTTGTATCAATGGGATATTTTTAATATACTTTTACGTACACATAGAAAGGTCACTAAGAATTAACCTTAACCAGGTTTCCTATTTGAATTCACATCACAGAACATATAAAGTATTTTTTAAATGGTGTGTTAAGTAGTTTTTTAATTAGTATTTTGCTCTAGAATCAAACTAATTTTACCTTATTATTATAACATAAATGCATGCAATGCATTAAATGCAGAGAAAGCTCTAATGATGTAATAATATACTTAGTATGCATACTTGCTACTTTAGTTTATTTAATATAGAGAGCTATTCTACATAGAGATGAATAGCAATTAACTGTGTTAGTTCAGAATTCAAGTTAAAATAGAAAATATGGCTGTCATGAACAATTTGCACAAACTGTTAAATCAGGATATCACTTGTACATTTACTATAGGGTAAACATACATAGGTGGTTTTAAATCGTTCCATGTATCATTTCAATGATGAAATTATATACTTTATTATTAAAACTACATAACGCAGGAGTAAATGTGAAAAAATCTAAGCCAATTGAAGAGTACAGGCCTGTTGAGCTAGTTATTAAACGATGATTTATATGCAAAGTTATTAATCCGTTGACCACGCACTAATGAATATTTTACGTACGGACCTGAAGCGAAGTTTGTGTGTACATTTTTAATAAAATTGTAGACAACTTTTCCTCTGTAATTATTATTTTTTAAACTGTGACAATACATCACTACATATATCTATCACGCCGTCTACTAATCAGGATTTAATTAACGCTGTATTTTGCAGCATTTTTAATTCTTTTATTTTATTGGTATTTAAGTTTCTTTCTTACCGTTTCATTTGTAGAAAAATTAATATAAATATTTATAATGTCAGTTTATAAACAAATGCTACTTGTTATATATTCTAATAATATAAGTTTCTAAACATTTAAAATGTATATACATACACCTAAATGAGCTCTCAAGGATATATATAATTAAGGTCTGTCCAATCATTCATTTATTATGATTTAGAAATTTCACAACATGACGATTTTTCATTAACAAGTTTGGGAACGTCTGAATGTTTGAAACTTCAGGAGAGTTCATGTAAGTTACTGAAAACAGATTACTGAATCTTGACGTCGCCCATCTATTCCATGTAAGTTTTAATGACTTTTTAATTTTTTAGTTAACGCTGAGTAATATTTTTAAAAGGCTATGTGTTATTGAAATCATGGAAAGAATAATGTTGTAATTATATATTTTTATTGTGAAATAATTTGAGATTTAACTGTATAGTATATTTTTCATAATTAGATATACATTTATAAGATAAGGGTAATTAAATTCGGACTTGAAATGTTGCATAAAGCCTGTGATATTTCAACCTATCAGCTTAGTCATACACATATTTAACTGTATATATATATATATATATTTGTTCTAACAAGACTTGAATTTCTATAAAACGGTTTAGGAAACGCCCAAATTAATGTTTAATCTTATTTCACGGATCGCTGACACCTGACACCTATTTACATTATCTCCTTTGTTATGTCTATTTCAATGCTTACAATTACTTTACAATTATCTTGCTGTATATCGCATCAATCGTCTTTTCAGCGCATTATCTCTAAATCGAATGAAACGTTCTTCAAATATAATTGTAATGATGTTAATGTATTTCGAGATAAACATACTTGAAAGCACTTCTAAGTTTAATTTTATAATAAAATTCGATGATAGTTATTGTAATTAGCGTTATTTTAAGGTTTTAATAGCCTTTATCGTTATTATCGGTTCTCGGTTTCTTTTCGGAACTTACGATATGTTAGAATAGTAATATATCGTATTGTCAGAACAGAACAGAACAGGCAGTTTCAAAGTATGTTGATATAAAATTTTGTAAATAATTTGAATCTTTACTATAAATTAGTCCATGCACTGTGTGTATAATTTTCTTTAATAATTCCATCCTAATCGTCTTACATTTTTCCGTAAAAAGATGAAATTATTATTAAGTATTATTTAAAGAAGAAGTTCTAATTGCGATTGTCTTAAAATAACTAAAAAGGGCACTACTCACATTTCTTAATTTATCTTTTTGTTAGTACAAAATAATATCCTTTCTCTACGTTTTATTTTAAAATACCTATTAATAACTTAACAACTAAATTATAAAATGTATTCAAGACATATATTTATCACTTATTATATTATTTACATTGAATAGAGAAATAACGTTAAAATTATTTTTATTAAAATATTTGTTAGGTTTATTGGCTAGTGACTTTATTTTCATACATAAAAAGAACTTCACTTCCCAGATAATAAGGTCAAGTCGGTATCGAATTACATGAGGATTACTTTACTCTGAGTAAATTGCGCTCACGTATAAATTATGCTGACCACATTCTGGATTGCATTAATGCTGTCTTGAATTTAGCATCTTTCAATCTGTAATATTCAATAAACATAGATGGTAAGAATGTTCATAAATTACAGAGCATTTTATTTATTTACAGCAATGCTGAAAAATATCGTGATCGTATCTTCTAATTCGCAGAGTATAACTCTGGTAGACCATATAAATAAAATATTAATATAAATAATAAATAAATAAAGAACATTTTTAACTCAATGACTGATGAATTAGTATATATTATTTTGAATGTATTTACAGGGTGATGCCCAACTTTCAGCGTTTATATTATTGGAGTCTTAAAAATAAAGTAATAAGGAAATTTCTGTTTTTGCTACGACTTCTATGTGGTTTTATTGCACTAAACTGTAACAATTACTATGCATAGTTACAAATAATTAATCAACTTAGCATTTGAATTAGTCAGCTTGTATTGTTATAGGAGCAAACATCGGTATGCTGTAAATAGTCCAACAGTCAAATAGTTTACCTCGGTATAACTAGTGTGCAAGTGATTGAGTATTCGGTAAAGCGCAATGCTTTCTATGCTGTTCAGCGATATTGCTGCCTCGATAATGGAGGATGAACACACAGTACAATATTCGAAACATCAAGTACCAATTTGCTGCTTAAATAATAAATAAGAGAGTAATTTTTCTTGCAAGTTTTAAGCTAGTCATTAGCTCAATCATTTTATGTATGTATTCTTCGGCGAAAAATACTACAATTAATATTTGATGTAATTTGAACTAAATTTCAATCTTAATTGACGTGAAATGTTCATTTTACTTCTACTGTTTACATTTTTTTATATGTTAATGAGTGTATATATATTTATGAACATATTTATTTCATACATAATATTTAATAATTTACATTATATTCCAATCAAGAAAAGTAGCTATGTATTTGCAGTTGCTAAACACTGCGTAATTACACGTACGTAGGTATACAATAAAATATAATTATTTGATTCAGGCCCAGAAATGGTAGGTTCCTGGTAAATTTATATTATATAATTAAAAGGACTATTAAATTATTACTATAGCAGCCTAGTAATATAGATAATTATAAACGTGAAGTTAATTACTATAGTTAAATATAAATAAGCAGTGGGTGAACCAATGGTTATGGAGTAACTAATCATTAGTGACAGCACCCGCAACGTTGTTTAGAGGATATCTGAATACAACAATACATACAATCATCAATTTCACCAACTCCCAGACCGATGGCTGCAGGCTAGGACTTGTATTACACATAAGATATTTACACCAGGTTAATATTGAACGCAACCCTGATATCTGTATGAAATATATGTTATATATGTATTTATCAATGTTAATAAATATGCCAAGTATGTACATAAAAAAAAAATAAACCCACGCAAAAAAAGTCTAAAGTAATTAAATATCGTCTTAGTACTTCCACAGTAACAGACTGACAGTTTCAAATGGGTTGGTCAAATGGCATTATAAAAAAAAAAAAAATAGAGAACACTAAATAAAACAGCAGCTCTTATGAAATGAAACTCAAGAGCACAAATTATTCTGGTGTTTTAATCTTATTTCACGGGTCGTTGCGTCCTCACTACCTCTTTGAAATATCACCCCTGTTATTTTCTGTTACGTTGCTCTCAAATGCTTTAAAATTGGGTGGCAGAGCTAGCTAAATTAAGGCCCCACTTCACCCAACTTCTAATCCGTCATTTCTAATATAAATGAGAAGCTAGTTTTTGGATATGGTTGTTGTCTTGTTATGACGAGAAAAATTAACTGTACCCCTAATACAAGTTTTGACGTTTCGAAAACTATGACAGTTTACTGAATCGTAAAATCGAAACACAATTATTTTAAAATCTATGAATCAAAATTTATTGACATTTTTAAGAATCTGTTAAGAAATATGATTGTCTTTAATTATGTAAACTTTAATGTAAACAAATGTATAAGTATATATAAAATTACTAAGTCGACTTATTTCGCATATTGTAATCTGAGTTAAACTCTTGAACAATTTGCTAAGCATTAACATTAATAGTTGTACGCTTACGTGAATTAAGGTATTTGAAGACACGAGTCTCGTTTAAGCTCGCGTTATCCGCACCCCATGTTTCACCTCAAATTTTAATCCCTACACTTCAGAGCTTTTACAAGTACTTATCAAAATATAAACGGGATCAAATGAATACAAGATATTCACAAAACCCTACAAGTATTTTGTATTTATCATTGTCGCAATAAGAAATAAACAGTTAAGTTTTTATGAATTTATGATTTATGTATTTTTGATTTATGAATTTTGAGTTTATATTTTATAAGAATATTTATAATAAAAGAGTTAAATGGCTAATGATTTCCAAAAATTAATATTTGAAACTTCAGATCATTTACCAAATTTAAAACTTTTTTAAAATAGATCAGAATGCTAAAAAAATAGATTTAAAAAATATTTTCCCAAAAGACATGAAAACCTAAGATTTGTATAAAATTCTATGAATGTTCAGTACTTTTTTGATGATATATTAGTGACTTACGTACGTATAAATATGTATTTCAGCCGTATCAACCAGAACCTCTTGTTATATACCGGAGAACTCTACACTAACACTGAATTCATAAAAACAAATAAGAACAATTTTTAGCACATTACCGAGATAGAAAGTTTCGCAGGCAGTGAAATAGCAAATGTCCACTCCGAATGCTTTAACAGGATAAAAATTAATATATTGCGATGTTAAACAATAAATAAAGTTCTAAAACATTTGAAAACCCAATTTATGTATAGATATAAATAACTTAAACATTATTTTTATACACAAATTCAAATCAAATAAAAGAAAATTATTTCCCTAAGTTTAAAACGATACAATATGTCTTTTATAATAAATAAGAGTAATATGTATAATTAATTTCATATTAATATAAATTTTATGTAACAATAAAACAACATACTAAGATGTTGCATTAATGCCTACTATTAAAACGCCTTGGCCTCTTCTCTTCAATTATGTTAAGCAATTCTCTACCAGCCTAATTATTTATAAATTACAGAGAACACTAAATTATACCAACAAAAGACATATTTTCATTGATATTTTTAAAGAACTTAGAGAAAAATTCAAGGTACATCTAATTTTTCAAACACAGACTATTTTTTTGTTTAGCTAATAGATAATTAATTAACCTGATGTTTTCATATTAGACGAATGACAGAAAAAAAAATATGTGATTGATAATATTTACAGAAATAAAATTTCTACATAGGTATTGTATTGTATACACATTTAAAATATAAAACGGTATTCATATGAAATGATTTTTTGATAACATTCGTAAAGTATACACGTAAAATCTTAGGAATGAATAACTAAAAAAATAAATATTACTGTTTATCATACTGTTTATCATTTCAGACACCTATCTATATAACACTTCCAGTTACTTCCTTTCAAATAATAATAATAATAATTAATCATACTTTAATTGATAATTATGCTATTTTTTTTAATTAATAAAGCTGTGCTAAAAATAAAATTTTATGTTTAGTAAAAAGACATTTCATTTGTTTACTTACATTAAATCTTAAATCTTGTTATTACGTTGTTTTACAATGGATTGATGAATTAAGTCTTTAAATTTAAAATCCAACATTTCAACATAAATATCAAGGATTTGTCAGATTTATTACCCAGTAACTTATCTCCAGGGAACTATTAATCCAAGTTTTATGGTGTCTTTTATAGCGAAGCTATTTATAAACTCTAATCAGGTAGGATTTGAGTACTCTATTCAGGCTTAAAACTGCTTCAGGCTACTTGATGAAATTATGAGTGGATTAAAATTTAGGTGAAGTATATTGATATAAAAAAAAATATAAAAGATGTTTGTATTCTTAAATATGCCAATAATATTCAATAACAAAAATAAACGTTGCTTATTTATCTTTAAGTACTAGCTTTCCTATAATTGGACCGGTTATAGTATAACCTACCCGGTCTTTTATTTTTTATCAAAACCTACCCTCCAATTACAGAAAATCTAACATATACCTAGGTGGTATGAAAAATTTCCGACCTAACAATGATACAAGACATTTTTTCTTAATATTTATTCTTATTTTTCAATATAGTCGCCTTGTAACTCTATACACTTCTCCCAGCGATGCTCTCATCTCTGTAACCCGTCCAAACAGTACTCGGCATTTTTATCTGCAAAGTAATCGTTCACGAAGGTGATTGTCTCTTCATTTGACGAAAATCTTTTTCCTCTGAGAGTCATTTTTAGACAAGGAAACAAAAAGAAGTCGCTTGGGGCTAGATCTGGTGTGTAAGGTGGTTGATCAAGCAGTCCAAAACGTAATTTGTGGATCGTATTCGGATTCGATTCGGATCCGTAATCGGTAATCTCGTATTATGTTACTGATTTAATATATTAAAGTTATGAGTTCTAAGGAATGGATACTTAAATCTCCATTATAATTTGATGATTACTATATATTTAATAATTGCAATTTTAATATAATCTGTCCTCTTTAACATTATTAGCAGTTACATAGGACTTACAATGTGCTTCTCTTTGGGTTTTGTATCTTATTCTTATAAATTCCTTCAAGCTCATATCAAAATTAAGATGAGTAGAAACAATTTTTGCTATATATTTTTTAAGCTCGAGGACGTATGACAGAATTAAAACTTCCATTGATTCTAAAATCTTAAGTCTACAATTTTCGTGTACCTACTACTTAATAAGATAAAAATATAAAATAAGATAATATGTACAAAACGTTCTATTAACAATTTATTTTCATGGATACTAAATAACCCATACTGTCACATAGTTTCACAAAGTTCTCCTTTCAACTTCAACTCAAAGCTTAACTTGTTATAAGGTAACACAATGTGGAACACAGATTCCAAAATATTTATTCCTTATGAAGTTCTAGACAAAGTTTTATTCTATGAAAAGATATAGTTTATTTGCTCTCATCTGTGTTGCTACTTGCTAGTATTCCCTCGAGTTTGTAAAGAGATTGGTAAGATGGTACACGACTTGTTTTTAACAACTGTAAAGCCATATGTATCGTTTTATTTATTTCTACAATATGAAATCAAATAAATATCTGTATGTATTTTGATATTTTTATGCTTTAGATTTATGAAAAGGTTGTGTTTTTTTAATAAAATTAAAGGTTAAGTTAAGTTAATTTTTTTTTCTTGTCGGGAGGTACAAGAGAACATTTCGACAAATATCATCATCATGTCAGTTCCATAGAGAGGATCATACATTTCTAATACATTTATATTATTATTTATTATTCATTATTATTAAGAGTTTTCGTTGAATCATATCTTGCAAGGAATAAATCACCAAAATGGTTCCAGGTCATACCCACATGTGAAATTTGTGAAAGCTGTGACGAGGCGTTGCCTTTTAAAGCTTTACAGAGCGCTATAATTAGTGACGCACCTTCCATCGGTTTTTCTTCAAAGCAAATATTCACGGTATTATTATATCTGGGTACTCCGGATTAATTTCTGGTAGGGTAATTTTAGTTACCGGTAGCGATGATCTAATTGCCTCAATCAGTTGCATTATATTTCGCTGTTGCATCTCAAAT
This sequence comes from Napeogenes sylphis, assembly GCA_959347405.1. Lineage (NCBI taxonomy): Eukaryota > Metazoa > Arthropoda > Insecta > Lepidoptera > Nymphalidae > Napeogenes > Napeogenes sylphis. The sequence goes on along the minus strand of OY365788.1, from coordinate 17,180,909 downwards.
AAAGCACGCCAGTGTGAATCGGATCCTGATCCCACTTCTGATGTCGAGACTTTCTCAGATAGCGGGGCAATAGGCCTGTCATCATTCTGGTTGGGTGGTAACGAGTCCATGAGAGATAAACGCTATATCCAATTTACAATACACTTTAATAATATCAAACCACAATCACTTTAGCATTAATTCATTAGTCACTCAATATAAACAAATTTAACTGTATTCTGCATCTACGGGTAAACAGACCGTCTCGCGCTGCAGATGTTGTTTCTCTGAGCTCCCGTGTGGGAGTCTGCAGCTCTCCGCCAACTACCACACCGCGAGTCCGTCCACGTGATCTGTGACGTCACGGCGTCTACCAAGTGATCGCTATTACGACTCTCAAATACTGACTTATTGTGTATTCATCGTCACCATCCGCGACACATATATGTTTTTAGACAAGGTTTCAAGAATATATTTATTCTTTGTAAAAATGAAAGTACAGACAATATGTGTTATTATTGTATGTTAAATTACACATTGTAGGTGCGTTATTAACCAGACCTCTAATATTAATAAAATATGTGGTAAGTTCGTATATACATATTTTATAAATAGAATACTGTGATATTATACTGTTACTGTTTACTACATTGTTTTTAGAGTAGTAGTGGGATTTAAAACTGAACATAGAAGCTAACCGTAATGCCATTATTTCTTCTTCTTCTTTATTTAAATTATGGCAATCTCGAGGATTCGATTTCTGCCAATGTCCAGTCAGCCATGAGAGCATCATTTTAAATAGTTGATCGGTAATTTTTGTAACTACACTATTCAGGTTCCTAAAACAACATAAAGAGTTAAAAAATCACCATAGCTAGTAAATTTACAATATGTCATTATTTGATGTTTTGAGTTGTTAAATGACACTGGCATACTGCTATGAATCCTTGACATAAGCTTATATATGTGCATGGCTCGTGCTCTTATTATTTTTCTGAAGTCCACGGTGACTATTCTATAGTGAACATTATTTTTAGTGAGTATGTTTTTGATCAAATTTTAATTAAAAGTAACTACCATAAATCTTACTTACTAAATTGTTTTTAAACAATTAAAGACACCTTTTATATTTTTTTTTTACTATGACAAGATAGGGATGAGGTACTTTTCAATCAAAGTTAAGCTAACTCAACTAAATATATGAGAACAAAGACAAAAGTTGCTGTAATTGTAAAAATCCAATATAATAATAATATTTCAAAACAATATATCAGTTTTTACACAATATTACAGATGTAGAATTCACTGATTATTAATGTTACTTACTAACATCTATTATTCAAGAGGTAGTAGTGATCCGTATTGTTGACATACTCTATATCAATTTATATATAGCTTTTGTTACAAATAATACATTTTATGCTACTAGATATTGTATTGTTAGTATATATCCTGTTATTTATTGTTATTTAAGTCTGCTCGCAACAGTAAGTAAAATCCGTATACAACAATATCGACATCGTATCGTTTGTTGTGATTTCATGCCAATAATTGGGGATTGGTGAAGTTTATTACTTCACAAACCAGCAATAATAACTAGGTATTTACAGGAATTACAAATAAATTGATTGCAATTTATAACTCCAAAGAGCAGACACTAATATCAAATCAATTAAAAGTTGTTCAGAGAGGGTTTACAATATAAGTTTGGTAGCTACCTATATTATTTCATTCATTATTATGCACTTCAGTATGGCTCTTGTATTTTTTTAAAGTACAGACATTACATTTTTGGCAGGCTTTTGGTAACCTTCTTAAAAGTCATGATCAAACATTAAGTAATAAAAATATCATATTTATCGTTAAAAATTATTCCATTTGTTTTAAATTATTATAAAAGATTGCTGATAGTATAGGAATATGTTTTATAAGATAAGATATATAAAATAAGATACTATATTAAAAAGGTATTTTTCATGTTTTGCTCGGCATTCTGTTAACCTTAATTATATTAGACCACCGTAAAAGTCGTTATTTGGATTATAACATAAAAATGGAATAAAAAAATCTGGAATGTTTTCAGAACTTGTAGAATATATCTACATATTTCTTAAAAACGAAGATCTAACTGACAAGTGCAATCATCTCTTTAAGTAAGATCTTGCACGTGCAGGATTCTACATTATATTATACTTTCTCTTACAATATAGAAATATTGTAAGACAATGTATATAATAGCCCGGTACACAAACATTTGACTAATACCAAGTGTATGGAGAGTTTTAAAAATTGCATTTGGCTCCATACCTACTTTGTGTAATGCAATCACAGCGATTGTGTTCTCTTTATCACCCCACTCCATTTAAATATCGCAAAATATTGTACAATGTATTGGCGCCAAAATGAAAAACACAATGAACAATCGTATAAAAATGACAGATTCCAAATTTAAATGTTATATTTTTAATTTTTAATTATAGCAGTAGTTATGGCCAGAATAAGTACATATGACATTAGCATAACACATACCATTACACATATATGTGTATTATAATAATGTCATATGTAATATATAGATAATTATGTGTCACATTTTTGAAAAGGGTCAGTCAGATCTTGGAAATATATTTTAGAAACTCCAAGATATTATCAGTAATAGGTGCTCAAACATTTTCATGTATCGGTGTCGTTAAAACTTTGTCCAGATATCGAACGATAAAATACAGTGTTGAAACATTTTAAGTGCATATTCTACCTTTACAAACGTCGCTATAAGCCGTCTGAAGACTATAATAACATGAAAATATTTTTATTTAATATAAAATATACTTAAATGCATAGAGTTATAGTCATCAAAATATAAACAACAAGATAAAAACCCAAAATTCATTTTAAGACATTTTTCTCCTAATAATTATAATTACGGTTAATTACAAAAATATACAGAATGCCTGAAAAACATGAAATAGAACTTTTAATATACAATCTAAGAAAAAAACATACTCGTAATATTACGCTTTCGCTAATCAGACATCTTGAAACATAATATACACTTATATAAAATATTAGTGCAAATACAATTAGCAATAATTATCACATAATTGATAAATTGTTATTAAATGACGATCACGAAACAAATTGGTCAAACACGTGGTGTGTTTCGAGTTCTTGAGTTCTGCAATAAATGACATCACAATTGCAATTCAGTTATGTCATATTCTCTACTACCAAAGCGCTTAGATGAATAAAATGTTCCATTACTTGAAGCAAAATAAGCAATTTGGCGCCTAATAAATTAAAACTTTTAACCATTCAGTCTTAACTTTCTCCTTTTCTGTTTACTTTTTATTAAACTTTTGTTTGTAGGGATAAGATGCTGTTGAGATTTATCTCCGTGATAACCTTCTATTCGTGCAAGAGAAAATTCAATTTGGTCTCAAATTGAGGGTGTGTTACCGACGCAGTTTACTTGCAAAGAGTTTCTAGTTAGATATTTATTAATTTTGTTGGTGCAATCAGTTATTTAATTTGTCAATGTGTTTTCATTGAGGAGTTTGGTCTCACTAGTTTAATTGGTATTATTTGTTTTAACATTAATTATGTATGTATGTATGTATGCTTAGATCTTTATTAACTACATATAAAGTGATTCAAGAGGAAGGTTTATTCGTATAATAACATGCTTAATATATTAGAGAAACACTGATCATTTCAAGATTTCTAATGCGAAGTCGTAAATAAACACATTATTTTGCGCGTACATTGCAAACTCTGGCTGAACTCTAAGAGATAGATCAAAATAATGTACAAAGTGTTGTATACCTTCAAAAGTTTTCCAAAAAAGTCCGTGATGTTATATGTTTATCTCTTAGGGATAACCCACAGTTGACAATTTTTATCCTTTACTTTTTATTAGAAATAATTCAACTTGAAGGGTTTTATTTAAATTATTTATTTAAAAGTGTTGATTTTCTAAAAACACAAATAATAATAGTATAAATAATAAATAGGAATAGTTTATTCCTTTGTTTTTGTTTTACGGAAATTAAAATTTTCCCGTTTCCAACGCTTTTTGTTTTTGTAGGGTTTTTTTGAATATGGGCTTTATAACGGCAAAACAATAACACAAACGAATAAAAATATTTTCATTATAAAGAACCGCATCTAAGTAATAAACTAAATTTAAAAGGACATTACATGAAAAAAAAAGTAAACGTTGATTAAAGATTGCAATGTTTGTTTCAGGTAAAATAAATATAATGTATTTATAAATCTTGTTGTACCTACTTTGCTGGTTACATACTTACAAAGGTAACAAGTACAACAATTGAATTGAACCCTGAATTTAAATCCTACTTAATCCATTAACTTCTATTGCAATACAATATAAAACAAAAGTTTAATTGGTTACTGTGTTTCATAGATATACATATTACATTTTATATAAAAAAAAGATATTTTGTTTATAAAGCAAAAATATGTTAAGTATAATTTCTTTACGTTTATGTTTTATCAATGTAACTAAAACTTTTAACAAAATTACGACATGAAACATAGCTACCTAAATGTTTATCCTTTTTGTATTTCTAGGCAAAGTTATATGAAAAGATAAAGTTTACTTGCTAGGATCTATGTTGCTACTTACGAGTATTGCCTCGAGATTCCAAAGAGATTGTTGGACGGTTTGTGACCTGTTTATAACAACTGTAAAGCAACATATATCGTCTCAGTTTTATTCATGCCAATCTTGTATGTACTTATACTTTAATGCCAAAAATGTATGCAAGAAAGTATATGATATTTTAATAAACTTTATATATACGTAAGTGATCTTAATTACTTTTGTATTTGTATACTTTCTGCTGTAAATGTTGTTCAATGACTTGTTCACGGAGAGTGGTCGTAAATTACAAATACATTTAACAACTCCGATTGAGCCTCTTATTTCACTCGCACAGTTATTTCCTACACGCCATGCCAAAATATAAAAGTCATTCGTATTTATTTGTTTAATATTTTGTCCAGTATTTTGTTTATGTATGTTTTACTTTGGTTCTTTGTTTGACAGGATAGCCAGTGACTGAATACTGATTAGCGGAATCAGATCAAATTGGTTTTTAATGTTCTGTACCCAAAGGCAAAAAAGAAAACTATTACTAAGACCTCGCTGTCCATATGTCCATCTGTCCATTTGTCTGTCCGTCTGTCGGTCTCCAGGCTGTTCCTCTGAACCGTGATAGTTATACCATGAACATTTTCACAGATGATATGTTTTACAAATAGAAATACTAAAACCAAAAAAATAATATTGAAAGGAGGCTCCCGTACAACAAACGTGGATCATTTGATCAATTTTACTAACTGCAACAGTTAGGAATGTTACAATTTAGACCTAGTTTTAATCTAGAATATAAGTATGATTGCAATTAGAAAATAATATGTTCATAATAATGTACCTATTTTTCATATAAAGTAAACATTTTAGTTATGATAAAATTTTTATCCTAATTATAGTCACACTTAAGTTGATACCTAAATTAATGTAACTACTAATTACCACCCCGTTGGTCGAGTGGTTAGCGCAGACACCTAAGGTGTCACGGCGCAATGTCTGGGTTTTTTGGATTTGGTCGTTTATTAAATATATTCGCAGTATTTATAATGTGTATTTCTATGTATTTGTAACGTTGTCTAACATCCTTAACAGAAGCAAATCATATGTTTACTTAAGGGGTTAGATCAATGTGTGTATTGTGATATTATTATTATTATTATCATTTATTTCATTTTAATCTTATTATTTACATTTATACATATAACATTAAAAAAAAAAAAAACAACATTATAAATATAAATATAAAAAACAGTATCCCGCCGACGTGGGCCTTACGACCAGTCCGTCGGTGGTTAGGGCGACAGCGAAAGAAACTTCCTCACAATGCGTGCCGTACCCAAAACTGCTGCTCTTTGCATCCGACCCTTGATCCAGTTTTTTAGTGAGAGCCTCTTGAGATGGTGATCGAGACTCTTCGCTATAAGACCATTGACGGAAACTACCATCGGGACAATTATTGTTGAGTCAACATCCCACATGTCGGTAATCTCGTGAGCTAAGTCCAAGTATTTTGACAGTTTGTCCTTCTCAGCTTTCACAAGATTAGCGTCACACGGGACACTGATATCAACAAGAAATGCCCGGCGCTCTAACCGATCTACCAGCACGATATCAGGCTTATTGGCTACAATAGTCCTATCCGTTATGATAGATCGGTCCCAATAGAGCTTAGCATGACCATTTTCCAAAACTGGCTCCGGTGAGTACTTATAAAATGGCACTTCAAAAGGTACAAGTCCGTATCGAAGAGCAAGCTCTTGGTGGATAATCTTGGCTACTTGGTTGTGCCTGTGCAAATACTCTCCATTGGCAAGACGACAACAACCGGAAATAACATGTCTGATGGATTCTCCTGGTTGGTGGCACGCACGACATATGTCAACAGTGCCATCCTTTATTATGTATTTCCGATAGTTGTTCGTCTTGACAACTTCGTCAGCAATTGCACAAGCAAAACCTTCGGTTTCACCAAAGAGATCACCAAAGCGTAGCCAAGCCACGGACGCCAGAAGGTCTACATCAGGCCCATAGAGTGCCTGGTGGAACCGTCCATGAAGCTCCTTACTCTTCCATATACTTATACGGTCGTCAGTGCTAAGTACTACCGGTTTATGCCAGTTATCTTTGGCTAAGGAGAGCGGTGTAAGACCATTATCTACTGCAACAATGTCCCGATGCATTCCACACTCAGCATGAAGGAAATATTCCCTAAGAATGCATACCTCACGGTTGTGTAAGTTTTTGGCATTAAGGAAGCCGCGACCCCCACATTTCCGTGGAATATACAATCTCATCACTGATGAGCGCGGATGATGCATGCGATACATTGTCAATAGTTTTCGGGCATTTCGGTCCAGGGCATCTAATTCGGTCTGAGTCCACCTTAATATGCCGAAAGTATACATCAGCAGGGGCATTACCCAACTGTTGAATGCACGCACTTTGTTACCTCCTGACAAAAGACTTTTTAGAACTTTTGTCAAGCGGTTAAAGAAGCGTTCCTTCACTAGCTGTTTAATGTCCCCACTTAGTATGCCTAAGCATTCCGACATACCAAGGTATTTGTAGGTTTCGGTTTCAGAGAGAGATCTGAGGGACCATTCTGCACATGTGCAACCGCACATTTATCTACACCAAACTCCATCCTAATGTCATTACTAAACGTTTGCGTAACGCTTAGTAATGATACCAGATCTGCTTTATTTGGTGCAAATAATTTGAGATCGTCCATGTACAAAAGATGTGAAATGATCTCACCCCCTCTGCGAAAGCGAAATCCCAGTTTTGAATCCCTAAGCAACGTGCTTAAGGGGTTCAAAGCCAGGCAAAACCACAAAGGACTCAAGCTATCACCCTGGAAAATACCTCGCTCAATCCTTACAGGTTCGGAAGTAAGAAAACTTCCTCCGCCCCCTGGAAGACAAAGGACCGTTGTCCATTGCCTCATACATGAATTAAGAAAAGCGCATAGATCTGTGTCAATCTTATACACTTCTAGTACTCGTCTTAACCATGTATGAGGCACCGAATCATAGGCCTTTTTATAATCAATCCAGGCGGCGGAGAGACCCTTCTTACCTCGGCGAACCTTTTCATTAATGGCCATGTCAATAAGGAGGAGCTCCTTAGTACCACGAGACCCAATCTTACATCCATTTTGAGCGGGATCTAAAATGCTATTTGCATACAAATGTGTGTTTAATTTTGAAGTCAAAATGGATGTAAGAAGCTTATAAATTGTTGGTAAGCACGTGATAGGACGAAAGTTCTTTGGATCCGTGATACTACCAGACTTGTGGAGCAGAAAGGTGATTCCTGTTGTCATAAAAGATGGTAGGGATCCGGACACGATGGCTTCCTGGAATTGCCCAGCCAAACGTTCGTGTGAAGACCGCAGCCATTTGAGCCAAAAGTTATGTAATCCGTCCGGCCCAGGACTTTTCCAGTTATGGGTCGAACGGATCGCATCCCTGACATTGTCTGAGCTTATAAATATAGCCTCCATTGGCTGCAGGTGTTCACACGCGCGCTCAACAACACGCATCCAGCCACCATCGTTGTGATTAATAGGCACCGACCAAATATTTGTCCAAAATGTGAACATTTCTTCCATATTTGGTAACTGCCCATCAATCACATTCGTAGCAGATTCCTCCCAGCTTCTATAAACCTTTCTTTGGTCACTTTGGAATATGCGATTCTGTTTATACCTATTAACACGTTGTTTATAACGACGGATACGATTTGCCCACGCACAAACTTTCTGCTTCAGGTAGTCTATACGTTCTGTTACATAGGCCATGTAATCCTGAGGTCTAATGCCAGTACCGGCAAAGGCCTGTGTAACATAACGCATGACTCTCGGCCGGATGTTTCCCGATCTGAAGCAGATTAACTTGCCAATAATGACCCTAGCTGCGCTGATACGCCATTCAATCCTCATCTGCCATGCGGGTGTGTCCTCAGTGGACCGCACCATCCTATCAGGCTCAGGAAATCTGACACGGGCGGAGCGGCACGCTGCAACAGCTGCACAATAAAGAATTGAATGGGTATCAGTGAGACTATTGCTAGAACGAAGATAAGAGTCTAGCATGCAGTCTAGAGCCATTACTAGCGACATATTACGTCTATGCGTAGGAAAACGGGGTAACCGTGGCCTGTCGCGGGCTGGTATGTCTTTAAATTCCAAAATCGCATCCTCCAAAGTCCTCCTTAATTGCTCATTATCTTGGGTACTTACGGTTGTAATCTCAACGCCCCCCACATCAGCATTTCCATCCACTAACCCTGCCACCGAAGGAGCGGACGATAACTGGGCTCGCAAATGGATGCTTTCGGTGGTGGATGCAGAGATTGTCACCTCGGAGCGAAGCCGGTCAAGTGCGGAGTCATCCAACGCACGATTACGTTGAATAAACCGCACCTGATCCGATAGTCGTTGGGCCGAAACAGTCAACTCTGGTTCAAGGACCTGAAACAAAGACAACAAACGGGTTCGCCACGCAGTGAGGTTAGTTCCACCCTCTGTCGCCCTATAGTACGCTCGCATGACATTTTCGTTTATATTTTGCGTCCATTTCATGCGGCGCACTGCACCACCGACGGCGGGGGCCGAACGCGGAGCGGATGCCCCAGTAGGCCCCAAGCGCGGCAGCGGTGGCCTCCCTCGGCGCGGCGCTGGTGCTTGGCGCGGCGCTGGAGGCGGCAGCTCGTCGTCACTGCTCGACACGACATTCTCAGGAGGAGTGGCGTACTCCTCCTCTGATGACGTGGAGCTGCTCGGTGCGACGGGCTGCGGTGGTTGGCGTGCGTTGACGTTTTTACTCCTGGTGATCATCGGATCATCGAGTGCCAATTGTCACAATTCACTTATTTATAACTTATTTTTGGTTGTTACTTTTGGTGACATTTTCGTTTGGTTTGGTTTTTTCCTTTTATTTTTCATGTTGCATTACTGATTTATTTATTTTTAATATTGTAAAAACTTTATTTTATTAAGATTTTTGTTATTAAATATTTTTACCAAAAATTGACAATTAAAAACGTGACAACTCGTGGCAGTTACCAAGGAGTTATTATTATTACTATTAAGTTATTATTATTATTACTAATGTAAATTATTATAATTATTATATGACAACTATTGTTGTAATTTAACAATAGTTTAAGACATGAAAGGGAATAAATTTTTTTTTATTTTTACATATTTAAAAAATATATAACTCACATATGCTTTTAATGTTTTCCCAAGTCTATGTAGAAGTCTTACAAATCAATAGATTGAAATTTATTACTCCGAATAGCAGACACTAATACCAAATCAATTAAAAGTTTGTCAAAGAGCAACAAACGGAGGAAGTTTGTAACACAAGTTAGGTAGCTATATTAAGTCGATATTTCATTCATTATTCGATGTTATAATCTTATCTCTTGGGTCCAGGCATTCACTTTTGGAGCATTCAATTTACCAATTAATTTACAGGAATGACTTTTTGATAGCCTTCTTAAATATAATGTTAATTAATTTATCAAAGCTAGAAATAACATGTTTATTGTTTAAATCGAAAAGAACATTGTTTTGTTATTTTTTTAAGTAAAAGGATGTCTGATAAAATATAATGTTTTTCATATTCATGAATGCCTTAACATTAACGGAATCAATTCGTGCCTAAAATAAGGTTATATATTTAAATTGTAAGTACCTAATTATAAAGTTACTAAATTCAAAGCAGGAATTTTGTTAAGTATGAAATTTTACAACAATTACTTCAAGCCATTTCTCGATTCTCCTTTGTAAATCAATTCTTAAAATAAAGTTAAAGTTTGAAGTGGCAAGAATAAAAGGAGTTGTGTGAAAATGATTGTGGATGGGGCAGAGGCGAAGGAGTTCTGTCAGGACATAAAGAGGTGGCGTTGCATGGTCTCCGCTTACCCCTCTCGACAATGCCGTGAGCTATGTATGTATGTATTTCTTAGTAAATTTACCTGCAGTATTCTAATATCTCAGACTATTATTTATTTTAACAATAATAACAAATATAACATTACAAATGCATGTCTTTAATTATATAATGACCAAAAGAAAATTTTTTTTAGAAATACTTCTTATTCATAAATCAAGAACACGAAAAAGAATTTCAATATATGTCATACAAATTATATGTATGTACATGTTAATGGTTTGCTCTGGACAGGTTATAAGCTATAGAAATATAATGCGATCAACTTTAAATGGTTTAGAACAGTTCACAATTTTCCGACAGCATATAATCTCACGAGATAAATTACAAACAAATGGTGTTTATAATTTTATGATGAAATATATGACCTAAAATATATTATATAACATAGATTATTCTTAAACATCAGCTTCGTTTTTTTTTTACAGTAATAATTATTCATAGTAGAGAGAAAACTCACGCAAAACCGTTAAGAACTCTATACCAAACAAATAATAAACATCAATGAGTTAGCAACGTTGTCATGGTTTATGGATAGTTTTTAACTTACGTAATTTCCAACTTAGATTAGTTAAACCAGTATGTATACTTCCTATTATATTGATCTCTATTGAAAAAATATTTATATTAATGACAGCGATGGATTGAACTATTCTTATACCATTGCTTTTCCGTTCACTTCTTCGAGCGTGGTAAGTTTATTTATTAATAAATAAATGATAATTAAAGAAAATAAGTATTTTACTTTAACACAAATATTGTCCATGCGTAACTTAATTCATTTCAAAACCATCTAACATTCATTGAAGTACGATTCTTTTGTTAATAATGAAAAGTAAACATCATAACTTTCAATAAATTAGTGTTCACCGCCGTCTTTCATCGTTAAAAACAGACGTACCCGTAGACTAAGTTTCAATTAGTTTGTGTATCTGAGACTTAACTAATGAACAAACAAGACTAAACTAAACGCCTACCTTGCAATGATGCACTCCGGGATGTTTGGGATTGTTTGTAAACGTATTTGTATATCGACTGTGTATAAACCACACTATGCTTAAATGGTGTTGCTACTTTACTAAAATATATTATAACCATGTGCTATGTACATATAGATAAATATTTTCCAGATTTTAAATAATATTTATCTTGGAAAAACTCCGTAATTGTCTCTTAAAAACTTCAGGATAATATCAGGAATAGGTGCTCCAACATTCTGTATCAGTGTCGTTAAAACTTTGTTCAATATCGAAAGGTAATATAGAGTTTTGAAACTCTCATAGTGTATGATATACCTTAACATTGTTCAAAAAACGACTTCACTAACTTGGAAATGTTTTATTGAAATAGTAAAATTATAACTACAACGAACCATTTTTATTTAAACTCGTTCAAACGAAAATTTTAATTATGTAAGTGAAGGCACTGGCATCAGAATTGCAATTCCGTTCAGGTAAAAACTATCTGTAATCTATCTCTTAGCGTTATATGCAATTATTAAGTTAAAATTTTTAACCAATGAATCTTAACTTTGACTTCTTTTTATTTTTTATTCGGGTATGAAGTGATGTTTGGATGTATGTCTGCTTTTTTAAAATTCTTTACATATTAAAATTAATTAGATCTAGAGATAGATAAACTAGTAGCGATACGGTAGCTCAATTGGTAGGGTGACGGGAGGGTTTCCGAGAAGTGGCAGGTTCGAATCCCTGCCGTATCGGTTTATTTTTCATTCTATATTTATTTAAAGTTTAAATAAACTTGCAATAAGAATTGAACTGAAAATAATTGCCTGTTATCAACTGCAATAACGTGCAAGTGCCGCAGTTATGATATTGCAAAATATTTGCAGTATTTCAAGAGATCACGATAGAAAAATAGAGAAGAGTACGTACGGCATAAGAATGTATTGTTATCAGATGAAAGCGTATTGAAATTCCTTTTTACATTCGTAATATCCTCTGGCTTTTATGGCTTAAGCGTAAGTCATAGATAGTACTTTAAATGAAAAATTGCTGTCTAATATTTTCATCAAATCCTTAATATCTTTTTGTTAAAACTACAATCTATAAAACTATTCAAGTATAATTTAACCTATTAAATACATCCACATTTTCCTAAAAACCCATCAATAATTTCGTAAGTCAAATTTGTATGTGCTACAACTGACTTTTCCATAAAGTACAAACAATTGAATATTAAATTAGGCACTATTTGATAAACGATAAAGCTTGTTGTCACACAATTTGCAAAATCGCCGTTTATTATTGCATATAATAAACGACACCAGAAATTAAAAGGACTTTGTCGAAGCGGTTAAATAATATTAAGCATTTAATGGTTATTTGTATAAAGAGCCTGTGGTGAGGAAATTGACTTACCTTGACACCTCTCATACTAAAGATCGGCAGAGACATTTAGCGAAATTTCATTACTGTATAATATTTGTATACTGAAAAAAGAAAATATATACTTAGTGAAGAAGAAAAATTCATTATTACACTTTAGTCGTCTTAGATGTATTTAGTTAAAAAGTGATCCTTCACGGATTTTTTAAATAAATTTAAAATTTTTGACTTCGAATAGACAGAGGCAATGCGTTCCAAAGTTTTGTGGCATGTATTGTGAAAGAGTATTTATAAAATTTGGAATCGTGGACAGACTTTCTGATAATTAGAAGGTGTGATGATCTTAAATTGGAAGATTCTAAAAACTCAAATCTTTCCTTCAGATAGAATAATCGTTATATTAAGTCTTATGTTAATATAACGATATGCAAAAAAATATCTAAAAATGATATAGTTGTAGTTTCTGGATTGCCTTATTCATAAGAATAAATAAATTAGTCCGATTTCCTTATTATATAATTTTATATATAAAAAAAGAGATTTTTAATGGGAAAAGAAATTCGTAATTAACAAAATATATCGTGTAACCAAAACCAAAACCTAAAAAAACTACTACTTGAAACAACTACAAAATTACCATATTTTCTATTTAGTTTTATATATACTATATATATATATATATATATATCCTGTGATGATTATTATGACAGATAATTTATCTTATTTTTAATAAATATAGAATGAAAATGTCATCGACGGAAGTATTATTTGAACCTGATATGTATTTAATAATTAACTAGATAATTCAACATGGCTGAACATATTTTAAAAAAATACAAATTTATATTATGTTATTTATTTTATTATGTTCATTGTTATATTTTTAATTAAAACCCTTTATATACTGAATTTATCTTAATCAGTACTTGATCATTATTGTAACTTTACGTTTCAAAATATATCTTAAAATAAATTAAATGATTGATGTGGATTTGTGTTTTATTAGTAGCTAATGATTTTATTAATCACCAGGTTGGATAAGTTATAGTTCTGAGAAGTCGTTAATTTAAAACTTAAAACGTATTCATTGACGTGTATAATAGCCAGAGGGTGTAGCCACGTTTGGGTAAAAATTAATGACTGAGGAAGAAGAAGAAAAACAATAGCTGTCCGAGGAAAATTTCAAATTACGAGGATGAAACCTTCTTCAAACCGCATTAATGAAGTTTATACAATATTATAATACTATTTTATTATTTTGTAGTCTTGTCCTTTAACTTTTAAATTTCTATATGATACCTAAAAAAATATATATAATATATTATTTTCAAAAAAGACTGAATCAAATAAACATTATAACTATAACTAAGTTGAAATGTCATAATTTCTTTTTTTAAAGAGATTCATAAATTGACATCTTATACAATAATATGAAAATAAATAATTTTATTACTACTGATATATGCCGCCTTTTAATAATTCTGCACTCAAGAAATAACCTCATAGATAAAGGTACCTACAGCTGCTGTGAACTTTGTTCGTAATTAGAAGCGATGAGTTGTAGTTTAATTACTTTGAAGAAAGTTTCGAACGTGTTGAAATTGCTTCGGATAATAAGAATCAAGTTATCGGTTTTAAAATAGGAAGATAACTTTAGTATACCTATCACACCGAAACTATAAAAACATAAGTTTTAGAAAATTTTGTTTCAAATAATAAGGGATAAAGTAGAAGTTGTTATATATTTTGAGAAACCCGTGGTTGTCCTTTACCCGAATTCTACCTTAACTCATTAAAACTTTTGGTTTTAATAATTCTGAAGTTAAAAGTTTAAGCGTGTACTGATATTTTCCGGGCTAAAAATTGAAAACCCATTTTAATAATATGCAAAATTTATGAATGAAAGAAACTTTAATGGCTTTTTTCGTTTATTTCAAATATTGCATCTTTTTTAGATCTAATGGGTGTTCTGTACAGTAGGTACCAATATTTATATATAAATATATATGTATTTTTTTGGGTAAGGACATCATAAAATCAAATATGTGTCAAATTTAGTTTACCAAATTTAAAAATGTTAGAACCAATGTACAATTACATAATAAGGAATTGGACTTGGTCAAATCTACTTCTTTCTTGGACATTACTTTTGATGAAAAATTGCAACGGGGTCCTCCGAGACCAAGAGACTCTATAAGAAACAAATTTAAAGAACTTAGAATTATGAAACAGTCATAATTTATAATCAATATATTTATGACTAGCTGTTGCCCGCGGCTCCGCCCGCGTGTAGTTTGCTTTTCGCGTAATCTGTGGAAACTACAATTATCCAGACCTATAATAGACTATATTATATTATATAATAGACGATATAATTTTAGAACTAATTTCATAACCACAGAAAACGTTATAGTGAGTCAACCTTAAAAGCTAGATATATCTTGTCGCGGACTTCTTTTTAAAACTTTTAAAGAGGAAGAATTTCATAGAACATCATTTTTGCGTAACTTTCACCGTTTTCGCAGTGCAAGCAGTTTTTTGTTTATTATTTTACACCTTGCGTTAGAATATTCAAGTTTTAGTAATCATCCCTAATTTTTTTGAAAATGAAACATAGCCTATGTCACTCGGGAATAGTGTAGCTTGCCAACGGTGAAAGAATTATTAAAATCGGTCCAGTAGTTTCGGAGCCTATTCATTTCAAACATACAAAAAAATAATCAAACCTTTCCTCTTTATAATATTAAAGTATAAAGTATAGAAAATAAAAGTAACAGTAATGATCAATATATTTATGAAAATTTAATTTACGTTCATAAAAATATTTCAAAGTTCAAGAAAAATTGTGATTTACATAAAATTAATACAAGACATAAAAATAAACTCGCTATGCCCGGCACTAAGCTCCATAAAATAGGTGAATCATTTAAGGGTAATTGTATACGTTTTTATAATAAGCTCCCAAATAAAGCCTATCATTAAATAAATTTAAATTATATTACATCAACGACGGTATGGCCTGGGAATGAATTGTATTGTATTGCGAATAGCTAGTAATCTCCGCCATTTGTTTTTTGTTGTAAATTAATTTTGCTCTGTCGACCTGCTATCATACCGTATCATACCGATTCCTTAGAAGTCACTACTTGCGGTAGCATCGGGAGTCGGGTTGCCTCCCTCCCTCAAATATGTGCGAAGGGGGTGATGGCTGGCTCTTGTGTTATGCTCGTGAACGGCTGCTGCTTGCGGTGACTGGTTGTGTGGCAGGCCGAAGATTTATATATATATATATTTTTTCTGATATTATTATTTAATTTTCATTGCCTGAAATCATTAGGCTTCTTTTCTGAGTGATTGCGACGGTTCTAGTTGTTCCAAAATTGCATTTAAGTTTGACGTTTGTGAAACAGTGATCACAATAACAAAAAATATATCCGGCTGAGTTTGTTGTGTGGTTCTTCTCAGACCAGGACGCGTTTGGAACCCTTTAACATTAAGACGGAAAGTGCTTTTTCAGAAGGGCTTATTACGATAAATCTAGTATCGTAATAGGCCCTCCTGACACTTCCATGTTGACGTACACAAGTGATCACTGATTATGATTCTAAGTGGAAAACATATAAATAAATAAAAAAAATAATAATATTATTCTACGGATTTTTGTCTCCTGATGGATATGTGCTTTGATGATTTTATTATATTTTTTAATAGTTTTTTTGATATATGATTTTGACTGAATGAAGGGCTTAAATTTTAAGCACATTCTACTAGATGGTATACGTATTATAGTAAGCAGTACATCAAGATTAGCTCGATGTACTTACTTCATTACATATCCTTGGTCAAATAATTTGATAAATTGAATGTCATTTTAATACTCATTTATAAAGCCATCTCATTTTTTCATGTTTCTAGAAATCTTTAAAATAGTTAATGATCTAAATACATAAAATATGATTGGTTTAGTACCGCCATATAATTAAGCTATAAAATAGTTCTTTTATATAATTATTATATGCACAACTGGACATTAAGATTAAATTACTTAGTAGTACAGCTATCTCTATTGAAACCGTCTCTGCGTTTGATTTACGAGCTTCTAAATTATGTGATATCCAATTATCACATTGAGTGAGACTACATATGTTCCTGATAATAACAATCAATTATCCTCAATAATAATAATAAGCCACCGAAAAGTCTTGCAACATCTGTGGGGAGGCAATAGGAACCGCGAAACACCTATTAGTAGGGTGTAGGGTACTTCTAGATAAAGGTCAATACTCGCATCGCCACGACAAGGTATTAGAAATTATACGGGAAGCGGTTAGTCTTTCAGTAGCAAGAGCGCGGAAGGGTATAACAACCACCGAACGATCTATAGAATTCGTAAAAGAAGGCTCCTCCAAAAAATCAAAAGCGAAGCCTTATTCAATATTAGGCGCGGCTCATGATTGGATTCTCATGATGGACACGTATGAAAAGCATTACAAAATCCCTGGGGATGTTGGTGTTTCGTCATCCAGACCGGACTTATTCCTGTATTCGAAACATCTGAGGCGCGTGATACTTGTGGAGCTTACTGTTCCTTGGGAAACAAACATCCCAAGGGATCACACATTCAAGCTCAATAAGTATTACGAACTAACCAACGAACTGATCAGGAATAAATTTATAGTTAGTTTGTACGCGGTAGAAGTGGGAGCGAGAGGTATAACAGCAAAATCTCTCTATAGCCTACTTAAAGATCTTGGCCTTTCTAGAACAAGCATCGGTTCATTTCTAGAACGTACTTCAAAGGCGGCATTAGTAGGTTCTTTCCAAATTTGGTTAGGTAGGGAGAGGAGTGTGGAGGGTGAAGGTGAGCGTTTTTGCGCATAATAAAGGGGCCCCTTAAACCTACTCCTGGGTCGCAAGTCCCAGGCACTGCTTGCACTCCTCTCCTTGCAACGCAATGGGCCCGGCACCCGCACGGTGAATCCATGGATTGCTAAGAAGCTTCGTCTCGTCTATAATTAAATTAATTAAAAATTATAAACATTATTCCTCAATGTCCACAATATGATGTCACCTAATATATTTTGATTGCTTTTAGTTTTAATTGCTTTAAAAAAGTCGTTTAGTATTTTTTTTTTAGAAATTAGAAATTATTGCTTTGTACCTGTACTTTGGCTGTACGTTTTTGAAAACATATGTAATATATTGTTTTAATTATAAATTTATATGATTGTGTGCGCTGTACTAAAGTTCATATTGTGTCCGCCTTGGTTTCACGTATTAACATATTTATGTTTCTATGTATGTATAGTTAATTGGCTGTGACTTGTATTGGATGATAAGATGTTTTTAATAAGGAAGTGTTTCCAAAACCTATAGATTTCAAACCACATTGCAAAAAGTGCGAAAACAACGTGTCACAAACTAAAAATGCAGTTTCTCTGTGCCTGACGTAATCCATTTCTACTCTCATTTTACAGTAAAATTTCATTTCTTCCATTCTTATCTTAAGTTCATGTACGTGTTGGCTATTCCCAACTCTCTTTTCTAAAATGGCATACTTCTTCAATCTGATTTTCGCCTACCATTCTGGATTTTTTTTTATCGTCATCGTGTATTACAGAAGTCGCGGTTTCTAATCCCTGTTTTGTATTGATATGTAGATACATATACAATAAATAATTGCACCATACATAGATATGTATGGTGCAATTATTTATTTGCTAGAAATTGTTCTATCACCTATTTTAAAACATGTATCCATATTTCGCACGTATGACTCCTTCCTTTGCTTATAACCGTCTAGTAAGGAAGTTTTTATTTTATTAGTTGAAAGATATATTTTATTACTAAACAGACAAAAACATTACAATCTAACGTTAATAAAATATCTAAGCTCATAACATTTTTATACAAGTAATAAATTAACCTTGTCTATCTAATTTGTAATCTGAATTAGTTTTTTCTTATAAATACAGTTATTTTACACTTACTGGTGAGTGTGTGTACTTTTAAATATAGGGGTTATGAAGACGTTACATTACATTACATATGAAGACTTGTACATTATTGTTGTAAATACAGTAAATGTTGTAAGTACAATATTCATTAGTTTTTATTCGTTCAATATATTGTCTAGTATTATCTTATTATACCCAATGTGTAGGATTTTCTTTGACTAGATGGCCAGTGTTTAAATAACGATTAACTATGTCAGGTAACGTTTGTTTTAATTAAGAGTTATTTAATTATAATAACATGCTCTTAATTGCAATTTGTATATTTGTAATCTATTATTATAATTATATCACAATTAAAAAACGGAATCATACGTTTTTTCCTGTTTTTATTTTTGTCTAGAAGACAAAGACTCTGTTTCAATTATAAAGTAATTGGTTCATAATACGCCTCACTTTTTATATAATGTTTTAGTTATGAAACCTTATATTTTTGATAGAAGAGTTTATTCTCAGTAATAAAATTTACATAGGCTGCGACCAAAACCGACATAAAATAACAAGAAATAGATCTCAGCCACAATTTTCACCCTATTTTGGGAATAGGAACATCAATAAACATTTTCGTTATACAAATAAGCCGTCCTCAAAGTGAACTGCCTTTTCATAGTTTATATGTTTGTTTTTCTGAAAAAATATGAGTGTTGATAATTTTTATAATTTTAATAAAAGCACTGGTAAATAACAACGATGCTTATGTAGTTTATATTTATCAGCCTAAACACAAATTTTCTAAAAACTTAAAAAATACATATTAATTATTAACTAATCGTCAAAGTGTATTTATACTACTTTATTTGTAATAAAACTTTCTTTGATAAGTTTACGTAGAATTTCGTACCACCCGTTTTTCTCCGTAACTCCGTGTTAAACTAAAAAAATAGGTCCTACAAATCACTATGCACCTAACTCTTAAGATTTATGAACTGCTCGCCAATGTTTACAAAATATTTTTAAATAAATCCTATTTGTTTTTCTTATATATATAAAAGCTATGTTAATGTAAGTTTTTTATTAATTTTATTTTATTTGTTAAATTTATATATATTTGAGTTATGATATGGCTTCATGTTTGTTGTGATATTTACGAGACGAAGGCGGCTTAATCAATCAATATAATGCATTTATGAGTATTTATTACCTAACAACTAATTATTATAAATATTAATGTAATGGGAACCTATTATTTATGTTCAATAATTTAATTTTTAATATTTTATATATATTGATCATATTTTATCAGTAATTATTTCCTCTGAAATTAAGTAACAACGACAAAACAATATTATGTTCATAAACTAATTTTAATCTTAATTTTTGAACTTTATTTTTCTTTTTTGAATATATCTGTAAACATGTAAAGTCATTTTAAGATTATTTAAATTTATTTAAATATAGAATGAAAAATAAACCGATACGGTTAAGGATTTGAACCCGCGACCCGTCCCTTCGCTCTACCAACTGAGCTACCGTATCGTTGTCCGCCTCGGTGAATTAAGCATTTTATTTGTGATCGTCTTTATCAGGACGGGGATGACATCTATTAGGTTTCTTTCGAAAATCCTAACCAATGTTTCTAACTTTGCAATATAGATAAACATTGAAAAGATATCACTACCGAAATTAATGTTTGTTAATATCTATAAACATGTATAGCCATGTTAAGCTTATTTAAATTTATATAAAATTTCATTCTATATTTATATAAATTTATTTTTCTTGCTTTTATATTATTGTTTAATATTTTAAATAGTAGCGAATTTAATATTTTTTTATTTTTTAAAATTGTTGTAATTAAAATGCATTAATATATCAAAGTATTAGCTTCCTGCACTTTTTCTCCACATAAGCTGTAGGTACCTACTGTAAATAATTTCATATTGACCATATAATTATTATAATTGTAAACAAGAATGTTTATAATACTATTACATCATAATATGTGGACAGAGTTGCTAACGAAGTGCACATATTCTTTGAATACAAATAGCGGAAGTGTAATTCAATATTTTCTTTAGTAAGGTTTGTCTCACTAGAATATAATTTGCGTAAGTCGTACCCACTTTAAAATAATGTATATATATAAGAAAAATATGTGTGTGTGTATTAGTGTACACATGTAAGAAATGAAACTTCTTTATGACATAATTTTTTGAATGGCTAATTAAGCTAAATTAGATAAACTTTAAGCAAAAATAACGTTACAATTTTTTGACATTGCTATAAAGTTTCTCCCATCCGTCGATAAAAAACTTTCACTTCAAATATGGCGCGGAACGGAAAAATGTGACTTAGAAATAAAGATGGCGCGTAACAGAAAAACGTCATAATTTTCATTAATATTAATTAATTAAAACGTAAGAAGGGAATCGAATGTTTCTGACGTATAATATTCTCATAGAAGAGGTAAGTACCATAAAAAAACAGACAAATGTACACAATTCACTTTAAAAATAATAACTTTAGACTTCTTAACATGTTGGATCGTCACTATATCACAAATAAAATTATTCTTCATAATAGTTTCTGCTGTTTCGAGTTTTTGTTCGTCCTAGGTATAGCAAAACAGACCTTGTAAAATCAGGACCCCAGTGCATGGAGCATTCTCAGCCAAAACTCGTATTTCTTTTCTTTCTTACTTCTTCTATTTCAGACAATGAATGCATTTTAAAAATATTATAAATTATATTTCATAATTTCTTCTTCATGTTATAATCTTAATTTATTTATTACTTTCAATAGCAAGTCCACAAAATCGTATTGTCCAGTATGTAATTACAATTCATTATTTAATTATAAAACTCTAATCCGATAATTTTATTTTTGGTTAATGTTGTGTTTTATAATCCACATACTTGTCATTTTGATTATTTAGTATTTCCATAGCAACATGGTGTAAAAGAGATGAAGCTATACCAAAAAAGCTGGCGCGTAACGGAAAAATGTCACCGTAACGAAAAAATGTTACACAAAATTTTTTTCCAACCCCGATAAAGAAGTTTCACTTCAAAAATGGTGTTTAAAATAAATATTATTTGTGACAAGTCGTCTATATTACTGCCATTCTCAATATAAAAAATAGTCTCTGTAACAAATAACACAATTTATGGTTTTTGTGTATCCTTAATATAAATATTGGTACGTATTTATTTATCAAACAATGCTCCTACACAACAATATCGACATCTGATCACTTGCGTCTGTGAAGTTTATTACTTCGCAAACTAAAATTTATTACAATAAAACCGAAAAACGATAAATAGAATCGTATTATTATTTGAAAATGTCAACTAATTTATATTTTATGTAAATGTAATGTAAAAAATAATTATATTAATATTATTACTAACTAATATCACAAGTACTACAATTAGTACTAATCAAATAATCAGGTCAATTAAAAGTATATTGTTTGAAAATATTTATAAAATGAAAAATAGGGATACTGTAGCTCAATTAGTAGAGTGACGGGACGGTTTCGCAGAGGTCGCCAGTTCGAATCCTTGCCCACATCGGTGTTTTTTTTTTCTAAATTTAAATAAATTTAAAAGTGAATGATTTTTTTTAGTGACATATCTCTATATATCACTAAAAAAATGATGTTTATAGATGATTTTGTTTTGTTGAAAGATTTGTCTAAAACAAGCTGGGTAGCAAGATTAAGTATTCCATACATTAGGAACAGCATCCCGGCGCCCTCATCTAGTCTTATCTCACTGCAACAGGCATTTAATTTTGAAGCATTCATTTTACCAATTAATTTACAGGTTTTAGAAAGTTGTTCTGATTGACTTTTTAAGTTTTATGAATTGATTCGTGAAAGTTAAAAATGATATATTTTTTTGTAGGTAATTCGAAACAATTAGTACCGTTGTTATATAAAATAGCAACTATTTTACATAACAAAATGTTTGATATAAGATAACATATTGATTTTTGTAATGTGTTGTATATCACACTAGACTACCTCAATGTCGTCATTCTATAAATAGCACACAAATAGAAATATTAAGATCTCGTATATTCACACAACTAAAAGAATAGAGACTATATAAAAGGAACCATTAAAGAAACGAATACATTATATTATTATATAAATATATGATATTACAAATGTTATATAAATATTAGAGATTATATATTATCTTATTATATATTTTAAAAGTTATGATTTGTTGTGTCTTTAAAAAATCATCTTCCTTCTTTCTTTAATTATATTTATTGGAAGTAGAAGCAATCTCCATGACACCTCAAGGCATTTATTTATACAGATAATTAACATAAAAATGTTATAATATATATATATATATATATATATATATATATATATATATATATATATTATAACATTTTACATATATATATAAATATATATCGATATATATAAAAACGTCGCAGTCATGGTTTGTCGATATTTGACACCCATTAGCTTAATTGCCTACTTAGCTCAGTTTAGCAAGTAATGTGTACACACATGTCATAATTGATATATTAATCAATATAATATAATAATAAGCTTATGTGCTAATAACTTGACTTGAGTTTGTATAATACATTTGAATGTACAAAAAGTACACTTTGAATATTTCTATAGTTTTATATACGTTTTACGATTTATTGTCATTATTTGTGAAACTTTTATGCACATAGCTTTTCCGAGCATTCCTTTAATCGAGGGAAGTTGATTCCTTAACAAATTAAATGTATATAAGAAACTTTCCCTTTTCCAAATGTTATTCCATTTATCAATCTTTTTTTTTCATTCATTCAAAAAAGTGCTATTATTTTCAATAATAAAAAGTCATAATATTAAATAAATTTGAGTTGACCGCCTTTATCGCTAAACACGTTGTAGAATAACAAAATTTTATTTAGTTTATGTATATGACTAACAATGCACAAACAAGACTTAACTAAACCTACCAGTCACCCTCACGATTCATCCAGGATATTTTTTAATACTATTATAAACACATTAATATATTGACTGTCTTTTGTCAAACAACCTCGTACCTGGATGATATTGTTACTTTTACTAGTCTACATAAGAATAGTATAATATACATATATTTTAAATAAATATTTATTATAGACATTTTTTATTCGATTTACATTGGAAAAACTCATATATCTGTATATTGATCTTAGAAACTTCAGTATAATATCAACAATAGTTGCTCGAACATACTGTAACAGCGTCGTTAAAACTTTGTCTAGATATCGAAAGATAAAATACAATGTTGAAACTCTTAGAGTGTACGTTATACCTTAATATTGATCCAAAGAAAAGGTCTACTATCATAAAAATAGTTTCATTCAATGGAAAACAAATTAATAAAGACGAAAAATTTTCCACATTTTAATTAGAACTTTCCCAGTATAGTCATACAACACTAGCTCTTAAAGCCTAATTGTGTTCCCGTTACATGAGTTGAAATGAGAAATCAAGTCGCAGTGAAATCAGAATGACAGTTCGGATTTGTCAAAATGTCTACCTGTAAAAAGAGCTGAGATAAATAAAATCTATAATTATTTGTACCAATACAGAGACTAATAAATTAAAACTTTTAATTTATTAATTCTAATTAATATAGATTTGAAAAAACAGTGTGTACTTCGTAAATAAACTGCTTTACTTGTAAAATTGTTTCATTCATATTTTAATAAGTTACGCAACTGATATTAAAAATACTTCAAATTAAAATAATTAAACATGTACTCGTAGGTGTTCAAATAATAAATTGAACTTATTACGTAATAAGTTCAATTGAAAAATTGTTGAATACGGCAAACATTCTAATTCAAAAGCGGTCTCGTATTTTATACCTTTTCATTAGGAACTAAGATTAAATCATTATAATTCTTTTAGACGAAAGGTTTATATTATTGATTTAATAAAACCAAATAAATGGAATCCTATAATACTCTAAGCATAAAAAATAATATAGTTAAATGTTCATGTTCATTAAAAGTAAATAATAAAGATTTAATGGAGATTAAGCTAAAACCTTAAGAAAATCTTGCATTTGGAACATTAGCAACACTAAGAGCATAGTGAATAACTTTTCGTTAATTCATTCTAGAATAATAAAACTGAACCTATTTAAATATACACATTAAAAAAAGAACACCTTAAAAGATTAGATAACAAGGACTTTTGCATTCGAGTGTACCAACCGTAGTGGTAATATTGCATAATATTGCAATGGAAGGAAAATAGCGAAGACTACGCCATAAGAGTTTATTGCTATCGGATGAATGGATATTGAAATTCCTTTTTACATACACAATATCCTCTGGCTCCTATCCTATACTTGTGTGGTTAAAGCATAAGTCGCACATACTGAACTTTGTACAAACCATTGCTTCTTGATACTTTTTTTGCAATCTTATGTTTTTGTATACTAATTTTAAAACAACGATGTATCTACTTTCTGGACAATTATTCACTATACTTGTTATTTGTCCTTCATTAATACTTGTCAATACTTAAATAGGGTAGATTTATATTCATTAAGTTTGCTTATAAAGTATAGATAATTGAATATTTAATTTAGAAACTATTACAAAAGTAAAAAAAATGTCGCTGTCACACAATTTGCAAAGTTGCCGTTTATTATTGCTAACAGTGAACGCTACGAGAAATATAAAGTGCTTTATCGAGGTGGTTAATTTATATTGAATATTTAATGGTCGTTTGAATAAATAGCTTGCGGCGAGAAAACTCATTTGTGGCCGCCATTTTCATACTACAGACGAAAATAGAATTTTCTTTATGATTTGTTATTTTTGTATTATATATAGATTTTAAATAAATAATCTTCAATGAACTATAATATTTAATACTTTTTCTGAGAATCATTATACAAAAAAGTTGCGTCGGGTTTTAACAAAAAAGCAAAATACTTCATTAGTTAGTTACGGCTATGCGATGTCCATTGATTAAATGATGACGTCATCATCAGTCAACCGACATCCACTGCTGGACATAAACTTCCCTAATGAGTCTCCAATACAGATGGCTTTAAGCAGTCTGCGTCCAACGTCGCCCTGCGACTCTTACTAGCCTTACTAACCCTTAAGTAAGCAAATTAATTGCTTGTGATAAGGATGTTAGAAATACTGAGAATATATTTAAAAAACGACCAAACCCAGAAATACAGACATCTATGCTCATAACATACTTGACCCTGTCGGGGATCGAACCCGAGCCCCGTTGCGTCGCTATATGTTAGGCGTCTGCGTAAACCACTCGACTAATATTTATTAATTAATTCTGATACCTCTAACTAAGATCTTACTTTAAATTCCTGCTTTTTTTCTACATAAAAAATCAAAATAATAATAAAACTTCACTGTTAAAAATATAAAATATACAATGATAAAGTTGTACCGGTATGATCAGTACTAGTAATATTACACAATACAGCATACAACTGAAGAATAATAACGGAATACGATATAAGCTTGTACGTACTGCTATTGAATGGTTGAATATTGAAATTCCTTTTTAATAATATGAAATATTTGTGATTGAACGAGACTTGAATGTTTTGATTTTGTTTCAATTTATTGATGATCAAGAAATAATTTGGAAAGCGGTTTATCAAATAGAATGCGAAAGTATCTTTGATGATGTTCACGAGCATTTTAGTTTGGAAAGGTTACAAATTAGACATATTTTTTTGGAATTAGTTAATGTGGGTTTTTATTGTCCATACTTATATTATATTTAGAGAATCTCTTAGGTATGTGGAATACTATTTTTATATTTATAATATGGTGAATATATATTGGCCAAAACTGGTTTATATAATAACAGTTTTCCTAAAATTTCTATGTCCAAAATTAAACATCGATTTTAAATTATTACTGGCCAGCTCTTTCTTTATTGAAACAACCTCTATGTTTAATTAATGAACTATTATTAATGTATGTTACATCTAAAATAATTTCCATCCAATGTCCAATTTATAAAATGGCCTTATCGATCGGATACAAATAGTGTTTTTTTTTTTATGTTTGGGAGGGCAAACGAGCTGGCGGGTCACAGATGACTTGTGATCACCGCGATTTACAAGAGTGTTGCCGGCCATGTAGGTAGGAGTAGACACCTTTTTTGAAGGTACCCATGTCGTACCGATCTGGAAATACCACAGAAGGGAGTTCGTTCCACAAGCGAGTGGAACGTGGGAAAAAAGTCCTTGAAAACCGCACAGTAGAGGATCGCCACGCATCCAGGTGGTAAGGATGATATTGTGTTTACATTTATCAAATTTTATTTACAAAAAAGTAGGTACTTAGTAAATAGGTATTTAATATGTACTTATATGGATCAAGCCTAAGAGGTTATTATTGGTCGTGACTTGTTTTGCAGATAAGATTTTTTGACGTGACAACGTCTTAAATTAGGTTAAGCTGGGAGTCACTTATGAAAAAGTGTAACGCCCGGTAACGTAACGATGAGTCACACACACATAGAATGCCTTGCGTCTCTCTCCCACTCAAACATGATCGGTCCGCCGAGCAATGTTTTGATTTTCAAATTGATTCTTTAAAATTACAAATATTAAGAAAAAGTGGCAGATATAAGAAAACTTGATTTAAATTGTGTTGAGCAAGAATTTTAACATCTAATTTAAGTAAATGTTTTAATTTTCAACTTCATTATTTACAATTACAAATTTTAATTAATTTCAAATTTATTTAGCAAAAATTTGAACCTTCGATCTGAATAAGTGTTTTGATTTTCAAATTAATTCTTTAAAATTAAAAATATTAAAATATATAAAATCAGAAGTGACGTCAAATAACATTATCTGTACTTATTATTATTTAATATGTAGGCCAGACATGTGACCATACTTGGTAGACACAATTGGAAATAGTATTTTTTTATAACTGAAAAAAATATATATATAAAATACTGGTAGCAAACAATAACTTCAATGATCGATATCTCCGCAACTACTTGATGTATCGAAAAAGTCTGTAAATAAATTTTGTAAAAAATAATAACATCAATAATATAATATAAAATAAATAATATATAAAATGATTTTACGTGACAACGTCTTCATCGCCCTATCCTCAACAAAATCACTCAAATTATTAAAATATTGTGCAATTTAATAATATTCATATTGTCGCGGTCGGGGGCTGCGGTCTCAAAAGACCGGAGCGGCGTTACGCTGAGGTCGCTAGACTGGACCTCAGCTACCGCACCCTTCCGCTTTTGTAGGCGAAACGAACCCTGTCCGCAGGAGTGACGTCAAGTCGGGTGACTAATGATCACTCCTAACGGGCGCCGGTGATTCGTTTCTCATGGATATAGGGGGTCTCGACTCAAAGGGGTAATTAAAACGAGCATGTACGGACACTCAGTTAACCCAGTCACGAGTAGCTTCTTCAATCGGGCTCTTCTACGATCCTCCCGCACAATATTAGGGCTCTTCTACGATAATCCCTCACGACGTTACTATTCAGGGCTCTTCTACGATATTTCCCTGTTCTTCTTTCTTCAATGTTGAGGTCCGAGGCGAATGGAATACCTCATCCCCATACTTAGCCGCTTAATAACCGGCCGGCTTTACCGTAAAGAGAGCCGCTGAATAGCAACGCGTTTTACGCGTATTTTTAACTATGCCCCCGTGACTGAGTTACACATAATAATAATAATAATAATAATAATAACAGGACAAATTACACACATTGATCTAACCCCTAAGTAAGCAAATTATTTTGCTTGTGTTAAGGGTGTTAGACAACGATACGAATACATAGAAATACATATATAAATACTGAGAATATATTTAATAAACGACCAAACCCAGAAACACAGACATCTATGCTCATCACATAAATGCCTGTCTCCCGCCGGGAATCGAACCCGAGCCCCATTGCGCCGTGACACGTTAGGCGTCTGCGCTAACTACTCGACCAACGGGGCGGTTACATAACTTTATTTACTTTATATACACAGACATTTCAATACAATATTCAAAAAGGTTACAAAATTATCTTTATATACACATAAAATAGTTAATAAAAGTTATACAAATACAAAAGTTACGAAGAATAAAATAGTAAAAAATATAAGAAATTCTATACAATAAAAACAGTTTCAAAGTCTAATTTCTTATAAACTATTATTCTTTTACATAAAGTGTAATACCATTTTATGTTCGCCCCGTTATATACTATCTATTTAATTTACTATTAACAAGATTTATCTATTTTCACATTCTTTCGGGGTATATCGAGAGCGAAAGAGATAGCCTTCGAATGCTATCTCTCTCTTTCTTATTGTTGCACAAAAGAATGCTCCGTAGCAAGTGCGACAAAGCCTTACTATTTAATGTTTCTATGTGATTTTAAATTTCTACTGAGTTATATGAAAATAATAAATTATGATTAAAAACAATAAAATATCAATAATAATCAATGTCGAGAATTGTCGCCGACATCCTCCCCCTCGTGCGAAGCACCATTTCTTAGCTAGGCGACTCGATGTTCCCTCTCGACGTTGCGCTCCTACGAAGCCGTCGTCTCGTCCGGTGGCGTCCCGTTGCACGTCGTCTGGTGCGGGACCAACAGCACCACCTTGGAGCTAGGCCTCTTCAAGAGACCTCCGGCCGTGCGCACGTCAACCACGCGCGTGCGGCCGTCGGGTCCCGGGTAGATCTGCATGATCTCTCCGCGCGGCCAGGTATTCCGTGGCAGCGTAGAGTCGACGATGAGGACCACGTCCCCCCGCCGCAGGTCTGGAGCGTCTCTTTTGCCGTCAAGTTTCCTCGGGATGAGCGTGGGCAGGTACTCCTTGACCCACCTCGCCCAAAAGCGGTCGGCCAGATGCTGCACCGCCTTCCAAGTGTGCCGCCTTATTTCATTGTCATTGAAGGCCCCGACCCTCGGGGCCCCACACGACCTGCCTATTAGGAAATGGTTAGGGGTGAGGGATTCTCCCTCTTCGGTCTCGACTAAGGGTCGAGAGTTCACGATGTGCTCTGCCTCTAATAGCAGTGTATGTAGCGTCTCTTCCTTCGGCTGCTTTTCTCTAAGGGTGACCGCCAGGGCCGTCTTAATGGAGCCCACTAGTCGCTCACATGCGCCTCCCATATTGGGCGCTCCTGGCGGTATGAATTTCCAACGCATGCCTATAACTTGCGCCTCTGCAGCCAGCTTCTCTTGCTCGCGCATGTCCCAAGCATCTTGTAGCTCCTTATTCGCCTTCACGAAGTTAGTGCCGTTGTCGCTGAACATGATCCGCGGCGTTCCCCTGCGTGCGACCATACGTCGCAACGCGAGGATCATAGAGTCCGCCGTCAATGAGGTGACTAGCTCTAAATGAACTGCTCTGGTGGTTAAGCAAGTGAATAGCGCCCCCCATCTCTTCTCGTTACGGCGGCCTACAGTGACGGTCATTGGTCCGAGGTAGTCCACCGCGGCGCAGGTGAACGGTGGTTCACCAAACTTCAGTCTCTCCTGTGGTAGGTCTCCTGTAGGCGGCGTCTTCGGGGTGCCCTTGCGCACCTTGCACCACTGGCACTCGTGGGCCGTCGCTCGCACGGCCGATCGTAGTCCTAATATCCAGAACCGCTGCCTCAGTTCGTTCATGACTGTCGCGTGGTTCCCGTGGTTGAAGGTATCGTGATAGTGCTTGATGATCAACCTAGTGATCCTGTCCTTTGCATCCAATACTATGGGCTGCTTCAGGTCGCCGTCTATACCTCTCGCCGCGTTAATCCTTCCTCGGACCCTTAGTAGTCCGTCTGCTATGGTGAGATCCAGCCTTCTAAGCTTGCTAGTTCTGTCAAGTTGCCTTTTCTCCGATGTGTTCTTGATCTCGTTCTTGAAGCACTCTTGACTCCTTCGTAGCAGCAATCGTTCCGCCCTCAACAGGAGGTCGGGCCCTAATGGCCGCGCGCACGCCTGTTCGTCGGGCGTTGAAGGCGAGGGCAACTTCACCCTTGCCTTCTTAGCGTATCTTCTCCAGGCTGGATCCTTTTTACGTGTGATTAACGTCTTCTCAGTCCTTCTTCGGCATAAGTCGATGAATTGCAGTACCCGCGCCGTTGCTCTCCATAGCCTCACCCACCTAGAGAACCTCGCAGGTTCTGGCGTGGACGAGCCGCTTGCGGTCGTCGCGGTCACTGTGTGCTTCACTTCTCTGTCTTCGACTGTAGGCTGCGACTTGAAGCTTCGGTGCTCGGGCCATTTCTCCTCGCTCATACTAAGGAACTCAGGCCCCGTGAACCATCTGTGGCCCTCCGCGAACTGTCTCGGTGCTCCCCGGGTCGCGTCGTCCGCCGGGTTCTGACTTGTCGGTACCCAACGCCACTCGTTTGGACGCGTCGTGTCTTCTATCTCCGCCAACCTGTGCGCCACGAACGGTTTGAACGTTCGGGGATCCGAACGTATCCACGATAATACTGTACTTGAGTCCGTCCAGTAAGTCTTCTTCTTCGGGGCGATGTCCAACTCTTCTATGGCCGACTGCGCCAGCCTCGTCCCTAGTAGCGCGGCCTGCAGCTCCAACCTCGGAATGGATATTGGCTTGAGCGGCGCCACGCGCGCCTTCCCAGCCAATAGATTTACCGTCCAACGGTCGCCTTGACGCTGCCTCCAGTACACCGCGCACGCATAGGCAGTCTCACTGGCATCTGTGAAGACGTGTAATTCTCCCTCTTCTCTAGACGGCGCGAAACACCTCGGTATCCTCAGGTCCTTTAACAACTCTACGTTCTGTAGATAAGACCGCCAAGTCTCTTCGCACCCAGGCGTTATAGCTTCATCCCAACCGATGCCGCTACGCCACAAGTCTTGAATCAACCTCTTGCCCTGTACGAGGACTGGAGACGCGAGACCCAGGGGGTCGAATGTAGACATCACTGCGCTCGTCACCTGCCTCTTCGTCGGCGTCATCTCCGCGTAGACTACGTCCTCGTCTACGTTCCGAAAACAAGTTCTGAAACCCAAGTGGTCGTCTCGCGTGAACCAACGGAGACCCAGCGTCTTCTCTTCCTTCGACCCCAGTTCTACCTCCGAACTCGCCTCTCTCTCGTCGGAGATCGCCTGGAGTACCGCAGGTCGGTTTGAGGCCCATCCCCTCAACTCGAAACCGGCCTTCTTGTGAACCTGGAACACTTCGCGGGCGACCTTCTTAGCTTCCTCCTCCGTGTAGAAGCTGTGCAGGTAGTCGTCCATGTAGTGGTTAGCCCTAATGGCCTCAGCGGCCGCGGGGAACTCCCCCTCGTGTTCAGCAGCATTCGAGTTCTTCACGTGGATGGCCACGCTAGGAGAAGAACAAACACCAAATGTCACTGAAGTCATGCGGTAGTGCTTTGGAGGCTTCTCTCGATCATCTCCGCGCCACAAGAAGCGCAGACTGTCCCGGTCTTCAGGCCTCACTTTTATCTGCAGGAACATTTCCTTTATGTCGGCCACCACGGCCACTGGCCGCTGACGGAATCGTAATAGGACGCCGAACAACGATTGAAGTAGATCTGGCCCAGGTAGTAGCATATCGTTCAGGCTTTTACCCCCGAACTTAGCTGCGGCGTCGAACACTAGCCTCATCTTCTTCTTAGTCGGATGAGTCACGGCGAAATGAGGCAGATACCATCTCCTTGCAGACGTGGATTCCTGCGGAGCCTCCTCCGCGTAGCCGCTGTCCAACAGGTGCTGCACCTGTTCTCCGTACTCCTTCTTGAGCGCCGGGTCCTTATCTAACTTCTTCTCGATATTCCGCAGCCTGTTCTCAGCCGACTTTCTGTTATCGAGCGTTTCTTCGTTCTCGTTCTTCCACAGGAGCCCAGTCTCGAACCGGCCATTTTCCATTCTCCTTGTGGTTCTGAGGAGTTGCTCTAGCGCCTTACCTTCCGCGTCGGTAGAGGGTCGGCGCGGTTGGACCCCGAGCGACTCGATCGCGAAGTGGTCCTTCATCAGCTGCTCCAGTTCATCTTCTGAGGCAGCGGTGTGCGCGCACGTCATCACGTTCATTGGTCTCGACGCTCCACCGTCGGAGCCGTGCAGCACCCACCCCAGCTGAGTCAATGATGCTACAGGTTGGTTCCTTTTTCCTTTTCTTATGACCCGCGTTATGATGATGTGCCAGTTGTCTTGACCGATGAGCAAACGAGGCTTCTCCTCGTCGTACACTAAACGTTCTAACATACGTTTAAGGTGCGTGCACTTCTTCAATCTCGTTTTATCTAGCCTCTGAGGTGTGAGGTGTAGATCCTTTATCGTTCTCACTCCTTCGAGTGTCTGCCGCCGCGAGTGATGCACACCCTTCAGCTTGAGGTTGACGCGCATGGAATCTTCACTACCCAGGATCTTGCCTCCGACCGTCTCCAGACGTAGAGGCTCCTTCGGCCCCTTCAGGCCGATCTCATGTGCCACTGAAGCGTCAAGTAAAGTCACTGTGGACCCTTTGTCCAATAACGCCAATATGGTAGCAGCCCCCTTCGGGCCGTACACCTCTACCGGTACCATCTTCAAATACGCCCTCGGCGCGGTCAATGCGTTCACCGGTAGCACTACGTTGTTTGACTTTTCTTTTTCTTCTTGCTTCTGGCCTTCTCTCTTGTAGTAGTGAAGCAGGTTATGATGCGTCCTCTTGCAGTCCTTGCAAGGCGGCTTCTTACAATTTTCTTTTCTATGCTTGCCTTGCAGGCAATTAAAACACCCTCCGTGCTTTATCACTATGTCCCATCTCTCTTTGACGGACGCCTGCAAGAACTTCTTACATCCCGCTAACGGGTGTTCCCCTTGACAGTGCGGACATGAGGGCTTCTTCTCAACACTAACATCGACCGCGGCGTGCGCGGCTTGTTGTCTGTACGTACCTTGTCTCCTTATCGTAGGTTCCAGAAGTGCGTACGGCCCGCACCGATCCGCCTCTCTGTTGAGGAAGTCGGCCACTGTCACCAGGTCACTTTCTTCATGATCGGCGGCGTAATCGAACCACCGATACTTCAACACCGCAGGTAGCTTCTCCACTATTATCTTCATTATCTCTGGAGACTGTAGATACTGCGGTTTTCTTAATCCTTTCACTGTAGCTACGACGTTGTTCACTTGACTCGCGAATATACAGACGTCGCGCGCATTCTCGCCGATCTTCGACAGCCCCTTCAGCTTGTCCATCTCGGCGAGCACTAACACGTCCGGCCTCCCGAAGCGACGCCTCAAGGCGTCTATAACATCTTCGGGTGGACACTCCGAATACAAGAGGCTCTTCACCGCCTCCCTTGCTGTCCCCTTGATGGCCTTCCTGAGCCTGGCCATGTTCTGAGGGGGTGTAAACAGCCCTCCCGTGTCTTCATACACGGTCCTAAAAGCGATCCATTCGCCTATCGCGCCGTCGAATAGGGGCAGCTCCGTCATGTAACTCGGCGCCGCCGTCCCTGCCTTCGGCACCGCTTGTATGGCCCTAATGATTGCCTCAGCCAAATCTTTGTTCCCCGACACCGATGAGTGCACTTCTGGTTTGACTACCGCGGGCGAAGTAACTTGGATACTCGGCGGCTCCTCTATGCTCTTCCTTGGCACGTCGCCGGCCCTGTGCCCCTTCCTGGGCACGACACTGGCAGCATCTTCCAACCATTGATGCACTTCCGCTTCTTTATCTTGAATCTCTTCGTCGTCCGAGTCAGTCAACCGCGACAGCTCTAGGTTGGCCCTGGCCACAGCGGCCCGAGCCTGCGCCTCGCGGAGCTCTAGCTCCGCTAGTTCGGCGCGTGCCTCTAGCTGTTTCTTCTTAGAAGCAGTGCTTCTGACCGACGACGCTCTCTCGCGTACGGTGGCGGCTGTCGGCGCGTTCTTCGTGTTGTCGGGTTTCGCAGTCACTTCTGTACTCGTAGTTTCGTAGCTCGTTGTGGTCGCTTCCGTCGTCAGCTCCGTGGATGGCTCCGTACTACTTTCACGTCCCGAAGTACGGGGAGGGGTACGGGCGACTCCCGGCGTCGCGGTTGCTTCTTCTACCGACGGTCGTTCTACAGTTTCGGATCCCTTGTGGCTCCTCGTGACCGGCATGGCTGCTTCGAAACCACTTAATATACACCCTTAATGAATCTAAACCCCTTAAATCCGGCTCGAAGGACCAGATGTCGCGGTCGGGAGCTGCGGTCTCAAAAGACCGGAGCGGCGTTACGCTGAGGTCGCTAGACTGGACCTCAGCTACCGCACCCTTCCGCTTTTGTAGGCGAAACGAACCCTGTCCGCAGGAGTGACGTCAAGTCGGGTGACTAATGATCACTCCTAACGGGCGCCGGTGATTCGTTTCTCATGGATATAGGGGGTCTCGACTCAAAGGGGTAATTAAAACGAGCATGTACGGACACTCAGTTAACCCAGTCACGAGTAGCTTCTTCAATCGGGCTCTTCTACGATCCTCCCGCACAATATTAGGGCTCTTCTACGATAATCCCTCACGACGTTACTATTCAGGGCTCTTCTACGATATTTCCCTGTTCTTCTTTCTTCAATGTTGAGGTCCGAGGCGAATGGAATACCTCATTCCCATACTTAGCCGCTTAATAACCGGCCGGCTTTACCGTAAAGAGAGCCGCTGAATAGCAACGCGTTTTACGCGTATTTTTAACTATGCCCCCGTGACTGAGTTACACATAACTTTATTTACTTTATATACACAGACATTTCAATACAATATTCAAAAAGGTTACAAAATTATCTTTATATACACATAAAATAGTTAATAAAAGTTATACAAATACAAAAGTTACGAAGAATAAAATAGTAAAAAATATAAGAAATTCTATACAATAAAAACAGTTTCAAAGTCTAATTTCTTATAAACTATTATTCTTTTACATAAAGTGTAATACCATTTTATGTTCGCCCCGTTATATACTATCTATTTAATTTACTATTAACAAGATTTATCTATTTTCACATTCTTTCGGGGTATATCGAGAGCGAAAGAGATAGCCTTCGAATGCTATCTCTCTCTTTCTTATTGTTGCACAAAAGAATGCTCCGTAGCAAGTGCGACAAAGCCTTACTATTTAATGTTTCTATGTGATTTTAAATTTCTACTGAGTTATATGAAAATAATAAATTATGATTAAAAACAATAAAATATCAATAATAATCAATGTCGAGAATTGTCGCCGACACATATCAATAAATATTCTACCGAGAAAAAGACGTGGTCACGTAAATCTTCGCCCGTAAAACCGACTTTACAGGCAACCATATTTTTTTATTATTAAAATGTTTTACCTATACTTATTTCAAATGATAAAATAAGTTTATATACTTAGTAAAATTAGTTAATAATAGTTGTCTGTCAAATTTTATTTGAGTTTTGAATACAAAGTGTATCTTTGACGTCAAACAACACACAGTTAAACGAATGTCGAGACTTTCAAAGCCTTTTGCAGGAGTTAATAATCCGAGAAACTATACGAGTTATGAACTTTTTGTTTTTGTATGACCCATGTTTATGAGTTGTTTATGACCAAAACGATGTTTTATGATACTTCAACTATTTAAATATAAATGGTCGGTTGCATATTGAATTTCCTTTTCATAAATATATCATAAAAACTAACTAATGTATCTTGTGAGCCACGAACCTACAATTATAATATAAAATAATAATCACAACCAAATATGTGGGTATAAAAATATTATTATTATGTTTAATGGTCTATGTAGTATCGAGAAAATATTACGCTTTACAGATTTCGAAGATGACGAATGTAAAATCCATTAAATAAAATAAAACTAATATGTATATATTTCTTACACTTATCTCTTATCATTTTGTAGTAAGTACACTTTAATATAGCAACTGTAGTTACAAAAAATTTTGATGCAACTGCTTCTACCGCCGTTTTTTTTTCTTAATTTCTAATGCTTCTTTGGACTTTTCATAATATTTGATTAATTCAATTATACCTTTGCAACTGAGAGGGAAAAACTGGTGGAATATTTGAAAACCATGCATAACTTCCTCATTCTATAATCATCTTCATCCTAAATAGTCATATTAAGAAAAGGTAATATGAAATTTACATTGTAGTTGGAGTCAAATAATACTTTTGCATTCCGTGATATTCTTATCATCAGGAATTCTTACATTATTAGAGGACATGTTTCTAGAATAGCTGCTAATGGAAAATTTCACTGCCACCCTTACCAGTTAGCTACGGTTGCTTCAGTTACATATTTGTATCAAGGAAAACAACGCATATGCGAGGCTGAACAAGCTGATGGTGCTGATTTGTTGTTTTATAGCATGTCAAACATACCTTGGTGTTTTATCACCTTCCAGTACTTCATCAGAGCAGCAAAAAGGCTACATTTCTCTCTCTCACTCTCACAGCGACAACCGGCTGTATTAACATATGTGAATAAGAACTACTGACATGATTATGCAATATATTTGTAAAAGATTTTTTAAGTACTTTTAACTAAATAAAAAAAAATAAGGTTTAGTATTTAAGAAAGTTTAAATATGGACTGCAATTTGTTACTCCCAAGACCACACAATAAAATAAAATTAATTAAAAGTATTTTGAGAGCGACAGATAGAGGAAGTTTGTAATACAAGTTAGGTACGACTAGTTATATTAAGTGTTTCCTTCATTATGGCCAAGTTCTAAAGCGTCTCCCTTCTAACCTTATCTCTGTGGTACAGACATTCGCTGTCGGTGCATTCATTATATCAATTAATTGACATATTTTTGACAGAGTTATTGATTGGCCGTTTTAAATTGAATGTATGGATCCGTAAAAAATATGATATTTTATGAAAAGGAAACAAATGTTCATTTTCAAACATCGAAACAAACGTCTTAATAGCATCATAACTAATTACAACCATTTCCTTATATGGAATTATGTACGTTATATTAAAAATAAATAAATAATATAATCACTAAAGTATATATAAACGCTAAAAATTTTACAAAAATCAAAACCAATCATGCAAAAAATATAGCCAAATATTTTTAGCAGTAATATTATTAAAACCATTCCACCCAAAAAACCATCACTAAAAATAAATAATGGTTAGGATATTTTATAGTTTATAGTTTTTACTTTTAGTTTCAGCAAAGTTTAAAAAAAACATCGTTGTAACATATTTTAACTGTGCTGACGCCGGGTTAATAGATAGTGTATTTGTTTATTAAATTTGATGTCTTATAATTAACAAGTCAATAAAAAGCACTCATGCTGAAACTATGTTCATTGAAAATTTTCTTAAATTCAATGTTGATTCAAACGCTATTGATATTTAATTAGCGAAAACGAAACAATAGAGCGTTAAGAAGCTAACGAATAGATAAATTCAATAATTAAGGGTATGACTTATCATGTTTTAATAATGATTATTGCCTAAGTTAATATTTATTAAAAATCCATCAATATTTATTTCCTCGTATGGTGCAGGTTATTGAATTTCATATTTAATGGTTAGAAAAATATGTGATATTAATAATGTTTTAAGCAAAAGTGCAGTTTTCTTTTACTTTTTTTGTCGATATCAAGTAAAGTATTTAATATTCAATGCTGGAATGCATTTCTATTTAACAGAAGAAAAATATATTTAAAGAAAATTTGCTGACGTTTACCACCTAAGAGGTACAAAATATTTATTGAACAAGTTAAAGGCGCTGTAGAGATCGGACAAGGATGCAATATTAACGACGACCCTGGGTAAAGTTTTAACATAACTTGTTATATAAGAGGTGGGGAAAAGTTTCTTCACATTTTATATAAAAAGTTAAGACCTATTTTTTGTAAGTTTATTTACATTTATTTATTCAACTTTTTTCGATAACTTTTTGCCTTCTTGTATGGAATGACATAATCCGGTTGCTGTAGAAAATTTGGACTTTTAATAAAAAAAAACGAGACAAGTTGTTTTAGCAGTCCTCTCCTGATGTTTACCTGAAAGAGCCTAAAGAATTCTGTAGAGACCGAAACAAGTAGAAATATCAAGATGCAAGGTCAGGGCTATCGGCGGATGCATTAATACTTCCCAGCCAATTTATCTTAATTTTTGGCTGAATGGCTAAATGTATAAGTGGTCAATTAACAGTTATTAATCTCTTCAAAAAGCTCAGTAAAGAATTTAAAATGAGTACACGGTTTATTAAGTTCCTTCAAGTGAGCTCGTGTGACACCCATATAAAGAGCTTTTAAGCTTTTTTCAAATAAAACAAAACTGTATTTGTAATCAATCTCCAGTTCTTCAGTTACGTCTTTCAGCTTCAGTACGTCGTAACTACTGACATCCCGACCTTGACACACATTTTCAAAAATAGCTTTCACTTTATTTATTACAGGGTGTCCAGAGCAAGGTGCGTCTTTGACATCGAAATTCCCGGATTAAAAATGCTGTAACCAACTTTAAGCTAGTGTTATTGACACTGCTTGAGGTCCATAAAGGTCACGATTATTCTTGCGGCCTTTGTCGCATTTTT
Source organism: Napeogenes sylphis (assembly GCA_959347405.1). Taxonomy (NCBI): domain Eukaryota; kingdom Metazoa; phylum Arthropoda; class Insecta; order Lepidoptera; family Nymphalidae; genus Napeogenes; species Napeogenes sylphis. The sequence continues at coordinate 17,141,528 of OY365788.1, read as the reverse complement.
TTCATTTTTTGTAAATAAACCTTAAAACGTATTGAATTGCTTCATTTTGTTACAAGTTCATACTATATGCAAAAAGACATTTTTCTCGACCTCGCTTATAACAATAACTCTTAGTCTTTCTTTTGTAATATCTGGTAAAATGAATTTACTTATCAACTCAATTTAACATTTTGCAATATAACTTGACTGTACCGAATTATTATTAATCTTCCTAACAAAGACCGTGAAATTCATTACAATTTTGAATGATTGACACTAAGTGGCAGATATAAACAGTCCAGAGAAATTGTAAGTCCCTCGGGAACCGCAGGGAATTAAACGGAAGAAAGACACAACAAAAGAAATAAAAAGTAAATTAAAACTTTTCGTTGCCTTAATTTATAATTAGTGTCAGGCTCGATTATAAATGTTATTCACCTGCTTGTAATTTATATTGTTTTACAAACCAATACAAATATTGTCTGAGTAGAAATAAAAATTGACCTATATTTATTAATTAGGAAAATAAGACTGGGAATTCCATTAAATTATCTTTACATCCTCATATTTAAAACAAAAAACTGATAGATTTTGTAAAAAAAATTGAATTAATATAAACGACGCGGGAAATTTTTGACGTACTGAAAGGTTAAATTGTGATGAATAGTACTTTTGAAGGGATAAGCTCAGCAAGGGAGGCTCAAAAAACAGAAAGACGAACTTCTTTATCTATATGTAGAGAATCAAATCAACCCTCAGAGAGATCATGGTGAGTGACGAATTGTTTAAAGTTTTGTGTACTTGGTTTTTCTTTTTTTTTACTTATGTATCTTATAACTGTAAAAAGAAGTATGTAATTATATGGTTTTATATAACATACTATTATAAAATACTTCGATTTATATAATTAACTGACAGTCGTTACTGATATATTATAACTAATTTCATGTTGTTTTATTGCTTATTTATTAGTTATACATTTTATCGGCTATAAAATATTTTATTTTAAAGTTATACTAATAAATGATATATTTAATTAAGCACTTTACCGGTCAACTCGATTTTATTTCGCCACACCTCCTCTACCCTTAGATTAGCATTAGTAAAATTTTATAAGCATCCTTTTCCCTGAATTAACTTACTGTTTTTGAGAAAGAGATACAAATATATCACATGATCAGACTTAACATGTGGAACATTTAGACATAGACTTAACATGTGGAACGTTTTAAAATAGCACGAGCAAGCTCTTACCTAATAGGATTGACTTTTCTTTACGAAACGCTGTAAAGCTGGAAAATACAAATTAGTTGCAATATAAAGTCATTAGCGGTCATTTTGATTGCAGATTAATTGTAGTACAGAGATAAAGGTTTCAATTGAAAGGAAATTTCTTCCTTCTTAGATTAACACCCACAGTGGCGGCTCTAATAATAACTACAAATTAGATTGATGTTATTATAGTGCGTTTGTATCTAGTACTGAGGTAACATTTCTCTGTTTAATGTAAGTCTAATAATTAACGATATAATTTTAAATATTAAAAATATTATTTAAGAATTCACTTACATCAATAAAATAGTTTTATACGCAAAAATAATTTGGTAATAATATGTGTAAACCAATTTTTCCTTGTTTATATAATTAATATATAATAGAATTAGCTTAACGACTGTGAAAAATGGAATGTATTTTTAACAGTATTAAAAATACCGAAGTTCTATTTATTCCCATGTGATATAAAACACAATTACAATAAAGGTCTATAGCCTGTACGGAATACATTTATTTTTCCTGTTATTTCAATTTAAACTGGTATATCATTGTTATATCATGAATAACGCTTGGGATGTTTTATGTAATATTATTTTTATTTTTCAATTTTAAATATATTTTGGACTCAGTATAAACCTAGTACCTAATATAAACGTTGTTGGCATATTGTTGTTGGCTTTTTTTATTTTAGCACAAGGATGATGAAGGACAAAGCGTGGAGATTTAGACAACAATATGAAAAGATATGATGATCTTTTGTAAGAGGGTATTACTCGGTCGAACTAACCCTTAGATATGCTGCAACCAATTGATCGTAACTAGACTCTACTATAGTAGTTAATATATTAACACAATACAGAATTAGTATTTATTAAAATAGTAAAAGTATAGATCACTCTATTTTAAATAATTTGGATATAAACACGAATTTGCTAAAATAAATAAATCTGAAATTATATGTACTTAGTTAATAAAATAACATACATAAGCTTAAGCTTTGTTTAGAACGTGAATTAATAATTAACACAATTAAAGTCTTCCAAAGACTATCCAAGAAGAGAGTCTCGTGATAAAGCGATTCATTCAATCATAACTGTTACAACTTTATAATTGATTGCGATTCAGACTTAGACAATATAGATGAGACAAGTTCAACCATATTTAGCAGCTTCAGAGATTGCCTATTATGGGGCGTTAATAAATAGTGTTGATACAAATTTTTAAAATAATAATTAATCTGTGGGTTCTGTTATATTTTATTCAGTTGTCTATTAAAACTAGATATTCGTCGTATATTCCGTAAGTATTCGGTATTCCGCATATGCGGCATCTTTTTCACTATTCGTAGTCGGTCAGATTGTTCGGTTTACGTGCTGAATATATAATTGTTCGGTTATTAGGTTAAACCCTCAGGCGCATCTCTATTTAAAACCCTTTCTTAATAATCTTTATCTTCTCATTATCTGTTGGTAATATTAAATATAAGGTAAAGTTACATTTAACTTAAATATGTCTTATATACATATTTTTGAAGCACTTTGTAAATATGGTAAAATTCGGGAATAAGGAAATAATAGATTTAATTTAAATTAATTTGTACTCTAAAAATAAATAAAACATAAGTTAAACATATTTGTAGTATACGAAATAAAAAGTATGTATGATATCACAATCAGTAATGGGAGTTCCCGTCTTCTGTGATTGCGTAACGAGTTGTCTCCAACTTCGAAGGGTTATAATGAACAGAAACACGGAAAATTATTCTCCAACTTTAGTCTAAGCTCAAAATTTATGGTGCGCTTACTACATTTCAGAACAATGTATGAGTCACTGGGGTTTTATGCTCTTTACTTTGGATTCAGTGGTTGCAATAGAAATTGGCAATAAAGAAAGAAAAGTTGACTTTGGAACAGTTGAATGAATTACAAATGAATGAACGATTGAATGACCTATAAATGAATTAACGATTGAATGAAGTATAAATGAATGACGAATTGAATGAACTATAAATAATTGAACGATTGAATGAATTATAAATGAATGAAAAAACAAAATTTTGTGAATTATTTTAATTGATTCGAATTGCGGAGTTATTATTGTTTGTTGTTTTGTTATTACCGAATGGTACACAGGTAATGGTGTACAGTTTATTGTGACAAGTAACAACCTTAAACTATTTGCATGTATATAGAAAGTGAGATAGGTATTATAATTGGCCCGAATAAACAATTGATTGTTATATATTTGTACGTCAGAGCACGTACAAATATATAATAATTGTATTGAGAATTGAGATCCTTGTATCTATAATTGTCTGGTTATCGCATAGCTTTCATTCAATTTTACTTTACCGAAGTAGAGAACGAAGGTCTCTATATTTTAGATTTAAAACCAAAATCAACGAGTCACTTTTAAAATAGGATACTTCATTTTGTCAACTTTTAATGATATCCAAAAATAAATAAGAATTAAAGTTTATCTGGAAGTTTTTTAATGCAAAATGCAATTTACGATAGCGATGTTAAATTAATAGAATCGAGAGGTCAAACCAATTTCATTTTGAAAAGTGATAAATACTCAAAAAAAATAAAAAATATATTCCTCGCGCACAAAAAAAAAATATAATATATTAGAACGATGTTTAAACTTTTAAGCAATAATATAACAGTAGGTTGATCAAATTAATGTGGATTATTTCTAATTACACAAATAAATATAATATTTTCGTAATACTGTATGGTGTAATAGAAATAATGTGATTTCGAATTGTTTATCAAATCTAAAACTTGTTAAGTGAATAAACCAGATAATGTGTGTGTATTGAATCCGCGGTGACATTATTTATTTATGTTAATCTACTTTTATTCATAAATACTCATATTACCTATAACAATTTTTTGTTAAGTTTTAGAACTTAAATAACTGTATATTGGTTATTAGTAATGTTTATTATAATATGAACATTATAATGTTAATAAAGTAGGTAACGGACTTACGTATGTACTTAAAACAAAAATATTTTATAATTAAAAGAATATATTTTATTACTTGCCAGTTTATTATTTGATCATTAAACTAACAAAATTGTTTAATACGATCTCCAAAAAGTAACATAAGGAAATAGTAATTCTTAAAGATTTTCCTGCTTTTATAACTTGGTAAGCTCGTCAGTTAACACGATTCATTAAGCAAGTCCATTTACCAATTGCCGTGAAACTCGAACTAATTATGATAATATTTGCAACCCTTATATAAATGAGGCTAGATAACATGTTTAAGAAGCCCTGGAGACTCCAACTACCCTAACCAAACTAATGACATCTGACTTGAATACTGATCAACTGATGTAATATTCAATAGTATTTTTGGTAAGTAAATTGACACCAATGCTTGGCAATTTAATTATGAAGATATCTGTAATACAAGCTAGCAACATTTGCATTAATGACTTTCGTGAGGATAACCTCAGAATCCAGACGTATAATAGTAAATGTTTTGATATTGGAAATGAATTATAAGTATTTATTCTAATTATATTTAGTAAAAAAAATATAATATTCTACTCATATGGCCCAAAAAATGTATAGATAATTTCAAACTACACAAAACGAAATAGTGTTTTCACATATTCAATGCCAAAATTATTACTTGAAACTTGTCAAAATTATTACTTGAAAAATTTATCTCAACTATTCTAATCTCAGCTATAGCTCTTGTCAGATCAATCATCGAATGAGTCAACTTTTAAGCTTAATCTGAAATTCTGTAGGCATATAATCTTTAAAAACTAAGAGTATCGTAGCTTAAAAAACTTCGTCTAAGTTGAATGACAAATGAATTGGGTAAAACTTTTTACTCTATTTTATATAAATAACATTATACAAAGTATTGAAAACAATTGTCTAGAAATAAAATATACATAAGGGTTATATAAGCCAATACAATATGGTACTCAGCTCATGGGTCTATTAAAAAAACTTTTACTGGTAGAGCACTAATGACCTAACTTTGCGTTTGTTTTACATGCTCCTAATTAAGTTTAAAGCTTCTTTGCCAAGGATAACTTGTATCTACGCTCATTACATAAAGTAAGCTTGGTAACTAGTTTTATCGCTTATTAATGAGCAAGATAATATTGAGATAATAGCAAGATGACATTATGTAAAATACAATTTTAAGAATAAGAAACAAATCTGAGCTTTTACATAAATTGCTTAAATTGTGCTTTTACATTTTTATTGTTAAACCATTGTTAAAACAATATGTTGCCACTTCTATATTCCTGATACTACATTTATGTTAAAATTGTAATAACTTGGTATATTGCAAACTTTTTTGTGTGCATAAATAAATATATAGGAAATACACATTTCAGAATTAGGTTGCCAACTTTCTAAAACATTTTGGCACATAAGTTTATAAAATTAATTAGCACAACGAAGATAATTTAAGATGATTTTATTGTAAAATAATTTACGGCTAAAAGAAGAAAAAATAATTTACGGCTAAAAGAAGAAAAAATAATATGAAATTTATTGGCCTGTTGTGCTGTGGCTGCAAATCACACCATCAAGTAATCATAAAGATTAATACGGTATTTTACAGCAAATCTTGACTATCATTGATCAATAAGGTTTGAATCAAATTGATTTCAGGAAACACAGTTTGACTTAAGAAGCTAAAATACTTACTAATCATGATTAAGTAATTTTATACTATTTGGTTATTATTTAAGGCTTTTATTCTGTATTATGTAAAAGCTTAACAGGCCCAACAAGATTATTAACAATTGCAAACCGGTTTTTATTGTTTTTATTAATATCTAGTTTTGCCATAAATGGTCGTATATCGGAAAAGCTTTTTTTTATTGCTTAGAAATTTATTACTGTAGGGATAAGGTAATGTAATGAGTACTATAGCAGAAATTAAAACAAACAATTTTTTTGTATACAGATGTAATCGACTGGATTCTGGAGAACCTGATCGATAAAGACGAACACATAGAAGCGTTATTAAAAAGTTAAAGGAATTGGGACTGATATTTAACGCACCCACTAAAAGAAGCAACAAAGAATGAAAAGAGAAAGTACCAGAAGTAAATGTAGTTCCTAGCATGTAATTTCTACCATATGGCAGATTGGCTGTTATTTTATTTTACAAATCAACTTCCTTTGTCCCAAAAATTAAAATCTAAAAGTAATAGCTATATTAATAGATCAAATTACCTCTTTTATCACAAAACTAGTCCAACGTAAGTGTTCGGACGAATTCTAGTTTTCCTAAAAACTCTAAAAGAACCCTAAATTAATCTACGACATAAAACATTTTATGTGAAGGGTTGGTGCTCAATAAAAAGTAACGAGAAGCGTTTTACTTTTTTGCCCTGTGGATTTCTCAAATCATTTAATTTAATTATCCATCGATGTAATAAGTGCGGATTAGTTTAGAAATAGTTAAAATTTGTGTCTTATACTTAGTACAGAAAATTAACATAGTATATAATAGTGTTTCAATACAGTAAATATGTAACTTTATTAATTTCTAAAGTTATGTAATTATACCAACAAAAATCTATTAATCTGTACCTGTCTAGTAAAGTTAACCTTCATCACTGCGACAATACTTTCATTCAATATTTTATTTTTATCTTTTTTACGGAAAATGTTTTCGTTTCTAGAGCCTCATGTTTTTATGTTACCTTAAGATTTATCAAATACGAAAAATTTATGAAACCTCTTTTTAAACTACATACTTGTATCCTCGTTTTATTTTAAATGTATTAAAATTATATCCATAAAAAAAACCAATAGTATCTCTTTTACTTAAATAAGCAATGATAACTTTTACAATAGGTATAATAAAAAAACCCTATCTTCAGACGAAAACGTAGAAGTAATAAGTTATCATTTTAAGATTTTCGTTTAAGATCCTATGGGTATGATAATATCTCGAATAACACTCAATAGTCTACAACAACAGTTCTTTGAGCAACTTTTGGAACCAGGCTAGATTGAAACAACGAACAATGCCGAGAACAATATATCGGGAACTAATCCTACCGTAAGATTGATTCTTGAATTTTTACTCCTAACAAATGATTATGATAAAAATTATAAAAACTTAAATATTAAGAGTTATTATATAAAAAATAAAAAAACTGAAATATTAATAAAATGTAAAAATTTGAAACTGATCGCTAAGGAAATCGTAAAACTTATATGCTTAAAGCGTATAGTGTATAAATGAATAACTTACAAATTTATTTATTAAGTTTTATTTTTCATAATCATTCATGACAAAAATAAATAGATACCAATTACGAGTTTAAGTACCTATTTTTTAGTTAAAAAATAATAAAAATGGTTGCTGATGACAGCAAGAGAGAAAATGCGACTAAGCCGAGGAAGTTGGGAGTAATTAGTGATTCTGAATAATAATGAAATCACAACTGCTTTTTTATTTATAATATCTCTGTTTAATTTCCAACTGTTTTATATGTTTTTACTCTTTTAATATCAAGATTATTAATTTTCAAACCGTAAATTAAAGATTTGTGTGTCTTGATGCGATAATATTATTTGTTGTAACATTTTACACAACGAATTAAGAAAATTATCTACTTTTTTCAAATCAATTAACAAATCCTATTATTGATCTAAAAACATGCTATGAATATATGAGTACGTAGGTATGGACACGATGTTTAGGAACACAAAATTTTAAAAATATTTTTACCAGGAATTATCTTCTTTTTATAATGGTACATTATTTTTATAAATATGATTATTTTTTATTTTGTTAATTTGGTTTCTTAAAATATATATAAAATGCAAGAAAGATACGCTAAAGCTAAGCACCCGTTAAAGATAATATAATAGCTTAGAGTCAATTATTAATTCAATAAAAAGCATGTAAATATTTATTTAGCCCGATTTTATGAATACTTAAAGTAATATTTAACATTGTATCATTACAACCATACATTTATAGCGCTCTCTTAGCGTTTAACCAACGAAATCATTGCACGAATCCTTTGAATCCTTTTACATTTTGGACGTATCTAGGTACTTTTACGTTTGCTCAGATTATAAAATCATAAGAGGCCTTTGATAGCGATTGACGTTCGTTTCATGGTTTGTTTTTGGATGTCAAAGACATATATTTTCAATTGAAAATGCTGAATTTATTGAGGATATATAAACAGTTTCTAAAAGTCTTCATGGATCTCGCGTTGGGATTTTTTGGTGAATTTTGATTATTTCAGAACTAAATATGTTGAAGTTTTGCTTTTTAAACCCAACTGAAATGTATTTTAATGACAATTATCTTTATCAATTATATTTTGTTCTTTGAATGGTATAAGTATGTTTATTTCAAATAAGTTAATAGATATATTTTTTCAGCTGTGTTGTTTTACCTGTATTGTCGCACTATGGCATTCTCAGAGATACGATTAAATAAAAATTACAAGTAAAATATTTTATTAAATGTTCCTGAAACAAACACGTGCATTGCCTCTGACGGAACACTCATTACTTGTAACCTTATCTAAATAAGACGGCTTGATAGCAGAGAGAAGAAAATTCCAGTCATGCAGTCTAGCCAATTGGCAAAACTTGAAGAAGAACGAGTCTGAGGTCAAAAATAAATTTGTACAAAAAAAATGGGTTTAAAAATAAAACTCTTAGTACCAATTCTGTTAGGATTATTTTACAACGATTGAATAACCTAAGAGTATTGAAATTGTAGAAGTGCTCGCAGTTATTTCAGTCTGATTTTTAAGAATGCGTAGACGTTTAATATATTTGATGTATGACTGTTTTAATTAACGTTTTTCTTTTCAATGCGCCGATCTAGAAAAAAGTATTCAATATTGTGTGCCTCAGTGTAGCTCAGTGTTCGTACTGTTTCTAGTAAAAGTCGATTATGTTGTGAGGCCTAATGAACTCTGGAAGAATGAAGATAGCTTTAAGTAAGTATTACCTATATAAATAATAATATTACATTTAAAAGTCTATAAGAAGCTACAGCTGTTATATTCAATCTAAGTTGTACAGGTAAAAACTTAGTAATTTCGCTCGGTGTTTAAAGTTGCCGACGAAATCGATTGTGAAACTTACAAATAACACAAAAATTACAAGATTATACCGGAGAAACTACTGTATACACAAAATGGTTGCTATTGTAGGTCACCTTGCGTAAGAATTACAAAAAGTTGCTTAAGTGAAAAATAACCTTTACTGATAAGAACCACAACAGAAGATAAAGTGATACTCTGAGCACAGAGCTCAGACAGCTTTATGTTATGAGAATAGCCATATCGTTACATATAGCTGGCTCGGATAGCTACACTACACAAACTGCAAATGTATAAAAATAATAAAAAATTGGGTAATTTCATAGAACTATACATTTTTGATTTTCAGCTAAGTACTTCTCTCCGATTTTCTGAAAGAAATTTTTAGATAAAAACAACTAAGGTTCTTAGTTTAAAAGGTTATATTCTTCTTTAAATTGGCATTTGGATAATTACCGTCATAATTAAAAATACAAATATTTAAGATTTGCAATTACCAGTTGTTTTCAAAATCTCATTAGTACAACTAGGATATACTGTATATAATAAAATAATGATAAAACATTTAATATTCATTTTAAAACTTACCATATGAATAGGTATATACAAAAAGGCCAAACACAAAAAGGTCCTTGAGACAATCAGCGATTGATAGATTAGATTTTTTTGTTCAGAGATCTGTATTCTTAATTTAATTATACCTTTTTTTCTATTACCAATTCTACCACATAAAGTTTTGTTGAAGTACCCTAAAGGAAATTTGGATTAAGTTATTGATCAAAAACCAGTCCCAAGGCAAATGTTCGGACGAATTTTAGTCTCTTTCTAAGAAAAGAAACCTAAATTAATCTATATACGAGATAAAATATTTTATTATTAGGGTGGCTGTGTAACTAGAAAAGTAGGTAAGTACTTGTAATTTATATTATTTGAAAAGTTACTTTTTAGCATAATTTTCCATCCACTACAAAAAAGCAAAAAAATAATATTTTTTTTGGTAATACGAACTGTAAGCACAATATGATAGTTTTATTTAATACAATATATTTAAGAGAGTTGCAAATAAGCTGCTACCCTTGAGAAAGGTAAAGAGATTCCGGCGAGTAGAACACAAAATAGGGAAGGGATGTAAAAGTTTTAATTCACGTTATTTAAATTACACATATATTTATCAAACTGAAACCACAAGTTTCAACCCTGAATATATTCACCTCCGTGACATCATTCAATATTTTATTTTAACTGTTTCACTGAAATGAAAATGTTCTCATTTCGAACGCCTTTTGTGCTACTTTATAGACCTTGCGGTTTATCACGTGCCTTAATTTATCTGAACGTTTTTCTTTCTCGTGTTCTTGAATATATTGGAATGTTCTATCATTTTGTCTGTATTTTCTATAAGATATTATAAATGGGCACTTGTAAAACGATTTAAATTTTTACCTTCATAAACTAATATGACGTACCTTCATAGGTATTATTGTAGTTTGTCTTGTGTCATAAACCTTCCCATCATCCAATAATAAGAAAACCACTTATTTTACATTTTTTTTATAGAGACCGCCTTTCAAACATAGACACTTTTTTTAAGATTTACACATATCAATACATTTTTTTAATTGTCTACTTAGCAAGGAAAGTATAGTTAAATAACATATTTTCATATATATCTTTATTAATATATAATATATAATATTTTCTTATATTTGGAAGGTTTACAAAACTGTTTACACTATCTATATAGTAAAATAACTTTATATAAAACTGGTACACCTGTCACATTAAGCACTTCTTCCTACAATTATCTTTTACTATATGTATACCTAATGTAGTAAACTCAATGTTTACATATCCATATTGTATAGTCCTTACTTGTAATTTTTTCAAGTTATTTAAGCAATAAAACAATATAAATTTTGATCTCCGGGAGTAGGCCTTTATTAAAATCAAGCTTATATTATCATGTCATGTTATTATGTTATATTATCATGTTATGTTATCATGTTAAATTATTATGTTATTATCATGCTTATTTCATTTCGTGACCAAAGTTGCTGCAAAGCATTTGATTTGTTGAAAATAACTTTTCCAAAATACGATAACTTTAAAATATTAAAAAAAAAAATGCGTTTTCCCAAAAAGTTTTATAAAAAATTGTTGTTAAAGAAGTTTCAGATTGTTAATTAAAAATAAATATCTATTTTAGATGATGGCAAGGGAGAAGTGCCTTCTTATAATAGGACGCTCGGCGTAATTACCGATTCTGAATTTGACATCAATCAAAAGGCGTTTGTAACTTAGTTACAATTAAAACATTTTTTTTTTATTTTTAATCAAATATGCCGAGATTTATAGTTAAATAAAAGGTAATTTTAGTGTTATTAGTGGTAGAGAGTAGACACAGACCAGTCTTTACAGTTTATATTTCTGACAGTATCCTATTAATGTAATTGTATAATAATATGCATCTTTAAACTTTACTATATATATTTTATTATCAAGAAAATGTATAAGTTCTTTCTTAAGGGAAAATTAATTTATGAAACTTATTAACCTTATTAACTACAGTATTAGAATTTTGTGTAATTTCATCAATACTATTATTAATTAAAATAATAAATAATCCACCTGCTTAAGAAGGCTTCGAGATAAGTGGTCAAGAATATTTCGTTAATAGATTATTTGAAATAAGGAACACAAAACTAAAAATACAAATATATGGATACCTTATCCACAAATAAACGTCTAACTGCAACACAAGTATTTAACATTATTTTATGAAAAGCAAATTAAATATGCAGCCAACCATTTTGCGGGTTTTATAAACAGTTAAAGTAGCATGAAACATCGTTTCGGTGCAACTGGACCGCCACAGACGTCCACTTCGTTTGACTGCCCAAAAAGGAATGACTCATACATATACACAATTTTGTTTGGAACTTTTTTGGTTCCTTGAATTACAAACTCATGAAAGGCTTTAGAAAATCTCTACATGCTTTCAATGGTTTGTTTTTTGACATCAAATACATGTCGAACAAGAAATTCCCCAGTTCTCTTATATAGAAAATAACATTTTTCTTATTTGTAATATAACATTAAATATCGTTACACATTATTAATGCTGGGGCAGAATTGGACAAAAGTATTGTAAGAGAATATAACCGCTGATTACTTTAACTCTGCGTAGTATTTTACTATTTTGTTTGAAGTACTTAAAAGGTTAACGCTCGGGCGCCATATCGACGCTCAGAGTAAATGTCAGTTCAGAGACAACAAAAAAAAATTGTATGGGAAAATTATTAATTTTAAGAAGTCGTAGAAGGAATGTTATTGGGATTGATTTAGAGAGGCTGCCTGCAAGAGGTGGTCAAGAATTTCCAGTGCACTTTTATGTAGACTAATATTCATTGTAAATCGAGCTAGCTGGTTTTTTTTAACTCAATAAACCATTTTAGTAAAGACAACCTGTCAAACTACTTATTTTATTAGTATAAATACCAAAAGGAAAAAATCCATTTACTATTTTAAAAACTAATTTCGTCTTCCAAACACTCATAATGAAAGGCATCGTTAGAATTGAATTAAATTATTACATTTGCTTTGTAGCTAAAAAACAAAATAGCATAACGAAGTTAATGAATGAGGAAATAGGGTACCAATTAGTTTAATTCTAATTGAAGCCTCACCCCTTCGCTCTCCCTTGAGGGTGGCAAAGCGTCTGCCACTACTCTTATTCACTGATGCCCATGTCTAACTGTATCCACTTATCATTAGAAGGACCGTCTCCTCCCTCATTTTGTTAAAAAATATTCGGACAGCGAAAATTATAACTGAAAATGTTGTAAACAAATGTGGCTTAATCCAATTAATAATTTCAGCATTGTGTAAAATCACATTGTAGGTAATTGATGGTACAACAGCCTAACAAAAGTAAATCCTATATTTTATAACCAATAACTGGACTTTTATCATCCAAAGCTATTTCAGCACGATTGAAACTTTCAAAGTAATTTATCTAGATCACGTCATTTCTGAACTCGAACAAAGTTCACGGCAGCCGAACCTTCATCTCTAAGGTTATTTCTTAAGTGCAGATTTAGAATTGAAATGCTGTAATTATAAGCAGGGAATGATTCGAATAATTGTAGAGTTTTTAGGAAATACCAATAAATACAAGTAATCAAAATATTGTTTTAAAAAATACCAATAAATTTCTGAAAATTGTAGATATTATTAAATTTAATTTTAAATATAAAATATTTTAAACTGCATAAATATAAAATAAAATACTTTATTATATTAAGAGAAAACCAACTCAAAATATATGGATTACTTATAAATAAAAACATATATTTGATTTGGTTTTCTCTAAATATATTTTAATATATTATTTTACTATACATTCTCTTATATAACAATTTTAACCATATAAATACATTTTTCTTATTGCCGTAATAAAATATTAAATTAAAAAAAACACATCCTGACAAGTATACAAAACTTTAAATAATATGTCACTCACCATGATCTCTCTGAGGGTTGATTTGATTCTCTATATATAGATAAAGAAGTTCGTCTTCCTGTTTTTTAAGTCCATCCTCCCTTGCTGAGCTTATCCCTTCAAAAGTACTATTCATCACAATTTAACCTTTCAGTACGTCAAAACTTTCCCGCGTCGTTTATATTAATTCAGATTTTTTTACAAAATCTGTCACCTTTTTTGTTTTAAATATGATGATGTGAAGATAATTTAATGGAATTCCCAGTCTTGTTTTCTTAATTAATAAATATAGGTCAAGTTTTATTTCTACTTAAACAATATTTGTATTGGTTTGTAAAACAATATAAATTACAAGCAGGTGAATAACATTTATAATCGAGCCTGACATTAATTATAAATTAAGGCAACGAAAAGTTTTAAATTACTTTTTATTTCTTTTGTTATGTCTTTCTTCCGCTTAATTCCCTGCGGTTCCCGAGGGACTTTGAATTCCTCTGGACTGTTTATATCTGCCACTTAATGTCAATAATTCAAAATTGTAATAAATTTCATGGTCTTTGTTAGGAAGATTAATAATAATTCGGTACAGACAAGTTATATTGCAAAATGTTAATTTGAGTTGATAAGTAAATTCATTTTACCAGACATTACAAAGAAAAGACTATGAGTTATCGTTATAATCGAGGTCGAGAAAAATGTATTTTTGCATATAATATGAACTTGTAACCAAATGAAAAAATTCAATACATTTTAAGGTTTAATTACAAGCAGTGTCAATAACACCACCACAAAGTTGGTTAAAGCGTTTTTAATCCGGGAATTTTGATGTCAAAGATGCACCTTACTCTGGACACTGTGTTACAAATTAGCAAATTAACAAATTAAAGTATAACATTTCCATGTATTACAAAATAAATAAAATAAAAATTAAATTAAAAAACAAAATGTACAAGAGGCGACCTTATCGCTGATAAGCGATCTCTTCCATATATGTATATATATATAAGCGACACACTTCTTATTAATTAACTGGTGAATATAAATGAGAAGGGTGCTAAAATCATTACCACTTTCTTTGTATTAATATTTTCAAAGCAGAATTATTATTTTTTTAAGCTATAATGAAACTAAAAGTAATAACTATAAACTATAAAAACTGTAAAATATCCTAACCATTATTTAATTTTAGTGATAGTTTTGTGAGTGGAATGGTTTTAATAATATTACTGCTAAAAATATTTGGATATATTTATTGTATGATTGGTTTTGATTTTTGTAAAATTTTTAGCGTTTATATATACTTTGGTGATTATATTATTTATTTATTTTTTAATATTATTTATATAATTTCGTCTGAGGAAATTATTGTTATTAGTTATGATGCTATTAAGACGTTTGTTTCATTGTTATAAAATGAACATTTGTTTCCTTTTCATAAAATATCATATTTTTTACGGATCTATACATTAAATTTAAAACGGCCAATCAATAACTCTGTCAAAAATATGTCAAGTAATCGGTATAATGAATGCACCGACAGTGAATGCCTGTACCACAGAGATAAGGTTAGAAGGGAGACGCTTTAGAACTTTGCCATAATGAAGGAAACACTTAATATAACTAGTCGTACCTAACTTGTATTACAAACTTCCTACATCTGTCACTTTTAGAACAACTTTTAATTAATTTGATGTTATTGTTTGGTCTTTGGAGTAACAAGTTGCAATAGATATTTAAAGATTCTTGAATTCTAAAACTATTTTTTTTTATTTAGTTAAAAGTACTTAAAAAACCTTTTAGAAATATATTGCATAATTCTGTCAGTAGTGCTTTTCACATATGTTAACATGTTAATTGTTAAGGCTTGATGTAGCCTTTTTGCTACTCTGATGAGGTACTAGCAGGTGATAAAACACCAAGGTATGCTTGACATGCTAGAAAAGACAGACATAGACAGACATAAATGACAGAGATAGACATATCAGTAGCATCAGTTTGTTCAGCCACGCATGTGCGTTGTTTTCCTTTATACAAATATGTAACTAAACCAACCGTAGCTAACTGGCAACTGTGGCGGTGAAATTTACTATTTGCAGCTTTTCTAGAAACATATCCCCTAAGATTGTAAGAATTCCTTATGTTAAGAATATCACGGAATGCAAGAGTATTATTTGACTCTAACTACAATGTAAATTTCATATTACCTTTTCTTAATAGTACTATTTAGGATGAAGATGATTATAGAATTAAGGAAGTTATCCATGATTTTCAATTATTACACCATTTTTTCCCATTCAGTTTTAAAGCTAGTGGGTAATATGGAATTATATAAATATAAAGATTCTGAAGAGTCTAAAGAAGTTAAAAAAAAAAAGATTAAAAGCATTAGAAGTTAAAAAAAAAATTAAAAGCATTAGAAGTTAAAAAAAAAAAGATGTTAAAAGCAGTTGCATCAAAATCTTTTGTAACTACTTGTTTGACTAATGACATTAGTCTACAATTAATTAGTGAATTAATTTTTGTGTAGCAAGTGTAAGAAATATATACATATTAGTTTTATTTTATCTAGTGGATTTTACATTCATCATCCTCAAAATCTGTAAATCTTAATAATTTCTCGATACTACATAGACCATTAAAAATAAAAATAATATTTTGATACCCACATACTTAGTTGTCATTATTATTATTTTATATTATAATGTTAGGATCGTGTCTCACAAGATACATTTGTTAGTATAGCTACCTACTTCAGAAGTCCACGCGATGTTTTAATCAGTAATTATCCATTAAAAAAAGTATAAAATATAAAATTTAAAGCAAGGAATTATTTTTATGATATAATTTTATGAAAAGGAAATTCAATATGCAACCGACCAATTTTATTTAAACATTTGAAGAATCATAAAACATCGTATCGGTCATAAACAACTCATAAACATGGGTCATACAAAAACAAAAAGTTCATAACTCGTATTGTTTCTCGGATTATAAACTCCTGAAAAGGCTTTGAAAGTCTCGACATTCATTTAACTGTGTGTTGTTTAACGTCAAAGATATATTTTGTATTCAAAACTCAAATAAAATTTGACAGAACAGTATTATTAACTAATTTTACTAAGTATATAAATTTATTTTATCATTTGAAATAAGTATCGGTAAAAAAAAAAAAAAAAAAATATCTGCAAAACAAGTCACGACCAATGATTACCTCTTAGGCTTGATCCATATAAGTACATATTAAAAACCTATTTACTGAGTACCTACTTTTTTTTAAATAAACTTTGATAAATGTAAACACTATTTGTATCCGATCGATAAAGTCTATTTTATAAATAACTACTTTAATGGATTGGACATTGGATGGAAATGATTTTTAGATATTATATACATCAATAGTTCATTAATTAAACAATAAAGAAAAAGCTGTACAGTACTAATTTAATATCGATTTTTAATTTTGGACATAGAAATTTTAAGAAAACTATTATTATATAAACCAGTTTTGGCTAATATATATTCACCATATTATAAATATAAAAATAGTATTCCACATACCTAAGAAATTTCTCGAAATACAATATAAGTATGGACAATAAAAATCCACATTAACTAATTCCAAAGAAATATGTCCAATTTGTAACCTTTTCAAACTAAAATGCTTGTGAACATCATCAAAGATACTTTCGCATAGAACTATTTTATAAACCTCTTTTCAAATAATTTCTTGATCATCAATAAATTGAAACAAAATCAAAACATTTAAGTCTCGTTGAATCACAAATATTTCATATTATTAAAAAGGAATTTCAATATTCAACCATTCAATAGCAGTACGTACAAGCTTATATCGTATTTCGTTATTATTTTTCAGTTGTATCTTGTATTGTGTAATATTACCAGTTCTGATCATACCAGTACAACTTTATCATTGTATATTTTGTATTTTTAACGGTGAAGTTTTATTATTGTTTTGATTCTTTATGTAGAAAAAAAGTAGGAATTTAAAGTAAGATCTTAGTTAGAAGTATCAGAATTAATTAATAAATATTAGTCGAATGGTTAACGCAGACGCCTAACATATAGCGACGCAATGGGGCTCGGGTTTGATCCCCGACAGGGACATGTATGTTATGAGCATATATGTCTGTATTTGGGTCTTGTATATATTGTCTGGGTTGGGTCGTTTATTAAATACTAGGGGTCGCCCGCGACTTCGTCCGCGTGGTTTTTAGTGTTGCCGCCGAGTTCCATACAAAATTGATATTTAAAACCCTTAAGGGTGGAATTTAAAAATCTTTTCTTAGTACACCACTATGTAGAAAAACAAATGTATCCTCCAATTTTACTATCTCTATGACCTGCGGTTTAGACTGTATGCTATAACTAAGTCAGTCAGAACCTATTAGATTATATTAGATTTGCAGCATTTTTCATTGCTGCTTAACTTCTATTAGTCACACCAAGATGACATATCCCCATACCCTATAGCCTTCCTCAATAAACGGACTATTCAACACAAAAAGAATTTTTCAATTCGGGCCAGTAGTCCCAGAGATTAGTGCGTTCAAACAAACAAACTCTTCAGTTTTATAATATTAGTATAGATATTCTCAGTATTTATAATGTATTTCCAAGTATTTGTATCGTTGTCAAACATCCTTATCACAAGCAAATAATATGCTTACCTTATTAGCCTTACTAACCCTTAAGGTTAGTAAGGCTAATAAGGGTCGCAGGGCGCCGTTGGACGCAGACCGCTTAAAGTCACCTATATTGGAGGCGCATTAGGGAAGTTTATGTCCAGCAGTGGATGTTGGTTGACTGATGATGACGTCCTCATTTAGTCAATGGACATTGCATAGCCGTAATTAACTAACGAAGTATTTTGCTTTTTTGTTAAAACCAGACGCAACTTTTTTATATAAATATAAAGAAATGATTGTCAGAAAAATGTATTAAGTATTAAATATAATCATTCATTGAATAATATTTATTTAAAATCTATATATAATACAAAAATATCAAATCATAAAGAAAATTATATTTTCGTATATAGTATGAAAATGGCGACCTCAAATGAGTTTTCTCGCCGCAAGCTATTTATTCAAACGACCATTAAATATTCAATATAAATTAACCACCTCGATAAAGCACTTTATATTGCTCGTAGCGTCCACTGTTAGCAATAATAAACAACAACTTTGCAAATTGTGTGACAGCTAGATTTTTTTATTTTTGTTATAGTTTCTAAATTAAATATCTATACTTTTTTAGCAAACTTAATGAATATAAATCTACCTTATTTAAGTATTGACAAATAACAAGTATAGTGAATAATTGTCCAGAAAGTAGATATAATAAACAAAACATAAGATTGCAAAACAGTATCAAGAAGCAATGATTTGTACAAAGTTCAGTATGTGCGACTTATGCTTTAACCACACAAGTATAGGATAGGAGCCAGATGATATTGTGTATGTAAAAAGGAATTTCAATATCCATTCATCTGATAGCAATAAACTCTTATGGCGTACTCTTCGGTATTTTCCTTTCATTGCAATATTATGCTATATCCTACCACTACGGTTGGTACACTCGAATGCAGAAGTCCTTGTTATCTACTTTTTTAAGGTGTTCTTTTTTTAATGTGTATAATTAAATAGATTGAGTTTTATTATTCTAGAATGAATTAACGAAAAATTATTCACTATGCTCTTAGTGTTACTAATGTTCCAAATGCCAGATTTTCTTAAGGTTTTAGTTTAAATCTTTATTATTCGCTTTTTATTCGCTTTTTTCGCCAGCAGGTTCAAAACGTTGTATTAACTAATAAAAATGAAATCCGATACTTTTTATCATAATATATTTAGAAGTTTTGCAATAAAACAAAGATCATTACAGAAAAAAAACTTCTAGTTACTTTAAAAATTTTGTTATTATTTTTATAACTTATATCTTAATGTTCATCGTAGATCATTTAACAATATTATATTTTATGCTTAGAGTATTATAGGATTTCATTTATTTGGTTTTAATGTTTTCTAAGGTTTTCACGAGTACTACACATTGAAATAAAACTATTTTTACGGATGTAGCTCGCGTATATTGAATAAAATTTTAAATTTACATTTTAAATCTAACCCGACGTTTCGAATGCTTTGCAGCAATCGTGTTCACGGTAAGACGAGATGGAGGTGTCTGTCAGGAAGTCAGTTAATTAGTCATCTATCTCCAACGGTTTTAAGCTTTCGGGCGTAAAGTTCAGGGTTCACACAAAATATTGTGATATACAGTATATATATATATATATATATATATATATATATATATATATATATATATATATATATATATATATATATATATATATATATATATATATATATATATATATATATATATGTATTATATATATAAGATGTTGTTAATATCTAAGTATCCGTTATTATATTTTTTATCTATATGTTAGGTTACGGAATAGACGCTTAAACTCGTAATAATTTATAATAGATAAAATTTAAAATATTGTACGACTGATCTATAAAAGTTCACAAATCATTTAAAACTTAGCCCATTGAAATATTATTTACCACTAACACCAGCGGGTGGCAATAGGTTTCGCGATTTCATTAGCGCTCAGTTCCTTATTTTTAACTAACTTTTTATTGGTTTGTTTTCTCTTTTGCAAGGAGGTTTTATTTCTAGCCATACTTCTGAGTTACGAGATTTTATTGATACATATTTTGATGCTTTAAAACGAAATTAATTATGATTTAAATAAGATAAAAAGAATGGTTGTTTTTTTAATTTGTGTTTATCTTTTTGTTATTTTTTATATTTGTACAAAAAAGAATATCGTATCGATCGTAATCTAGCTGTTTCGTTTATAGTTTATTCGTTGAATATGAGCTGTTACTCATGATTGGTATCAGTCACTTTTTTAACAATTCTACTAAGTAATCATTATTGTTCGATTTAATGTTTAAAACACTTTCTATTATATTTTTCGGTAAAGTCTGAGGAAATAAGCAAGTACTTTTTATTAACATGATTTTATTTACTTTTATATATTACTTCTTAATCGGCACAATACAGCTGCACTTTAATTTTTAATATCTTAAGAAGAATATTTTAGACAAAAGTCAATTTTTTACTCCCAGAGTACTACTTATCTACTTTTACATAAACAATATAAGATTGTGTATGTTTCATACACCATCTTATGTTATTATAAATACTTAATAAGAGATCCATAGTTGACATTATCTTTAATATATTTAAGTCATGGACGTAAAATCAGAAAATATTAGAATCTAATAATTCATTAATCAAATAATTTCTATCAAAACAGACTAAAGTGATAACATCGCAGTCCGGAATTTATTTAATTTAACTTTATCATTCGGATTTGTTGGCTTAAACAACCCTCGTATACAACAATTTAGATCGGCCACGGAACGATTAATTTAATTTTCATACACCAATAGCCATATCTAATTAATCAAATGAATATATTCGATTCACGCAATGAAACGTGAAGCATAAACACATACATTTATTAATTTTAAGATTTGCAATAGATATAATTTATCAAATATTTAACAATTTTTTTTTTGTATTCTAACTGACACTTTCTCTCTTCACTCTTTAAAATTCAACTATTTAGACTTTCATATTGTTATAACATTACATTATAAGATTTAAGACACCCCTTACGCAAATGGTTTTGTAGTTTTTATAAATTATTATAGTTTTATTTTGACACCTTCATGAAATTTTTTAGAGGTAAATCGATGAATTTTGAGGAGGAATTAATTTAATCCAATTTTCTTTAAAATGTATTTTCTTTGTAATTAAATTTCTCTTTATAAACCGATCAAGAAATCAAATGATTTATATAATTTACTTGGTGATAATTTACGTGGACATGGTGATAATTTACGTCTATCTGAACTTTTAGAATAAATATTGCATTAAAGTAATTGATGTAAAAAAAACTAAGTATAATTTTTACCTGCAACTTTTTTTACCATTATGTTTCTAATGGGTCTTTAACAATTTTCATAGTTAGGAAGAAAAAAATTAAGAACTGTTTGTGGAAACGTATAACAGTTTTATATTTATAAAACTTAAATTAAAAATTAAAACAACCCCCGATACAAAAAGACTTATTACATACAGTACTTAATGAAGTCTTTGCGTCGGGGGACCGTTGTACGTATGTTGACGATGGTGTCTATTTTACGAAGTTAATGATTGAGGACTTCTTCGACTATACGATTCGATATCGTAATTTCTTTATTTACCTACCAAGGTAAGTAACCAAACTTATTTGCATTTTAATTTCTTCCTTTATTAAGCGGTTTTATCGTACGTTATCGTTTTGTATAATTTCAGTACTCACATATTTTTTCATTTTTACTCATATATTTTTCCATTTTCCATGTTGAATCGCTATCCAGTAATGTGGCGTTTCTTGAATTATGTGTCATGTGTGAAAACTTCTGTCAAATATGTGTGTCATCATAAAATAATCATGTGTGAAAACTTTTGTCAAATATTCTACAAATTGTTCATACAGTTGCAAATGATTGGTAAGCCACGCTGAAAGCGTGAATGTTGCCTAAGAAAATAATTGCAATGAATGTTATTTTAAAATATCCCATGCTTCTAATCCTTACTTATTCATATAAATTACAATGTGTTTATCATTTAAATTATTATAAATATATATTACTAACATTATTCAATAGCCAATGAATCTGGTGTATTAGTTACTAGTCGCATACAATAAATATGACTTATTCTATAAAGGAATCATATTACAAAAATGTAAGACAATCTATTCTTCATAATAGAATAATCCAAATTCAATCTAGAATTGTCAAGGAAGAAGAAAAAAACGAAAGCAGTTCAATTGAATACTCTTTGACTTTAATTTTAATTTCTTATCCCTAACTTTATTCTATTAAAGTTGGCTATTGCTACTATGAGGGGTGATTTGCTAATTCTTATCTGAAAATTATATAAAGAAAATATAAAGAAAATTTTTATTTTGACATTCTGGTTTGCCTAAGAAAATAAATGACTAATTAGTAAAAACTACAATTTATGATTTATGATTTAGGACTTAATAATTGAAATTATAGTCTTTGGCGTATCGACGTTTTACACCATGTACATTATTTTACTGAGGCTTACACCATTGATGAAAAGGTCACAATGTTTGTCCGCGATGGACTCCTAAACTACTTAACCGATTTTAATCAAATTTGCATATTGTGTGCAGTTTCGTCCAACTTGAAAGATAGGATAACTTACATCTCTATTTTAAGTCGTAATATTATTTTTTTGCAAATTATTTGTTTACAATAATCTGTTAGACCCAAACAAGTCTAACAGATGGCGCTGTATCTGTTAACTGGATTGAGTTAGTGTTCAGCAGAAGGCGTAATGTTAAAAGTATAAACAATTCTTATACAATTTAACATCATAACCGCCACGCGATGCTGAGACTAAATTGTAAGTTAATTGTTAGTGTTATTAAGCTGGCCACGTGCTAACCAAAAATATTGTGCACCGATTATTGCAAAATAAAATTAAATATTATTATGCTCTATTCAACACATTATTTATAAGATTTCTTTTACTTATAATATGACATAAATCTAAGTTTTGTCTTTTAGTTCTTTACGGTGTCGTGTAGACAAAAAGTAGAAATGCTCGAACCGAATACATTAGGCACCAAAACCGAATAATTCGGCCAATCAATAGCGAAAAATATGCCGAATGTACCGAATACCGAATACTTACCGAATATTCGGCGCATCTCTAATTATTATTATATTATTGTGATGGTAGTAGAAAAACAGCCATAGAGGTCGTTTTTTTTACAAATTGCACCTATGTGAAAAACATGGCGGTCTACATCACTATTTTTCTAATACCCTTACTCCTTAAATAGTTTAAAAAAGGAAACTTAAAAATTAATTAAAAATCCAAAATTAAAAGAAAATATATAAAGTCATTGTTGCAAGAATACTAATAATTGCATTTTTTTATATTTTAAACAAAGAAATTAAAATAAAAAGAAACATCCAGCATTATAGAAATATAAAAAAAAATGCCTTGATACGAATAAAGTGAATATGGTATCCACTTTGCCCGATCCGCTTTGCTCTTCAGGGACATTCTTGAGGGTATCCCAAAATTCTAAAAAATCATAGCATCTAAACTCGTCATACGGATGGTAAGCGACATAATTATGCATAACATGTCACAAATAGTATTGTAGTTAAAAAAGAAAAACTTATTTCTGTATATTTTTCCGGCGACGGGAACTCGTCCCGACATATTTGCCGCACAAGAAGCGGCCATTGGCGATCATTGCTGTGACAAAGCGGTTGCCGGCCAATAAACATTGTGGTGGTATTTGCAATATTCGCTTTGCCTGGGATAACCACTTTGCCCGGATTTCTCTAGTTTAGAAATGATGAGTTCTAATTAAATTACTTTGAAAGTTTTAAACGTGTTGAAATAGCTATGGATAATAAGAATCGAGTTATTTGTTATACAATATAGGACTAACTTTTGTTGGGCTATTGTATACCTTCAATCAAATTATCTATTTGTATACATAAAAGGCATTAATACTTGTGAATTCCTTACTTTTGTCGATTGCATAGTAACTAGTCTAACTATGTATTCTGAGACTGGCTGTTTACATACTAAATTTATTAATTTGAAAAAAAAAACGTTAATTTGAATTTCAAACATTAGCTTCTCCGATTTTCGTTTCTTCATGTTTTTCGTTTGGAAATTATTTGTTTTGAAAATGGAGTGGGGCAATAAAGAGAATAGGAATGCAGTAATTGCACTGCACAAAGTAGTTCAATAGCCAGCCGACATTTTTGATACATTGAAAAAGCTAGGGATAAGCCGAATATTTGTGTATCGTACCATCCTAAGGTACACTGAAACCATGTCTGTTAATAAACGTGAGAGATCCGGCCGACCGCGGTCTATTACAACCACAAACTACTCCGTTAATACAGCTAAGGCCAGAATGCGTCGAAATCCATTAATAAAGCAGAAAGTGCTTTCCAAAGAAATGAGAATCCCACTGAGGACACGGTTTTTCGGATTATCAAACAAGACTTAGGTCTAGGGAACTTACCCGAGAAATACAGCACATAACTTATATGAGGCAATAAAATACAAGAGAGTCAAAAGATCAAAACAGGCGATACGAGGACGAAAAACACAGAAAAAATCTCCTTACCGATGAAAATTTTTTACATATGAGTACTAAAACAAACAAAATGATCGAGTATTTGCACACATCTCTGAACAAGCTTCCGAGGTAGTTACCAAATTTCAGCGAGGATATCATCCAGCATACGTCATGGTTTGGTGGGGTTTCTCCTACGAAACTCTTGGAGGTTACTAAACTCTATTTCTTTTATAACAGAACTTATTGCTAGGTATAATAAAATACTCACAAAACTACAGATGTATATAATAAATCTATTTATATCCATATAAGGAGTAAATACTTGTGAATTCCTTCCTTTTGTCGATTGCTTAGTACAGTGTTAGTGCTGAAATAAAACTACTTTTACGGATTTAACTCGCGTATATTGAATTAAATTTTAAATTTACATTTTAAATCTAACCCGTCGTTTCGAATGCTTTGCATCGTGTTCACGGTAAAACAAGATGGAGGT
This sequence comes from Napeogenes sylphis, assembly GCA_959347405.1. Classification (NCBI taxonomy): domain Eukaryota; kingdom Metazoa; phylum Arthropoda; class Insecta; order Lepidoptera; family Nymphalidae; genus Napeogenes; species Napeogenes sylphis. Next base: position 17,115,967 of record OY365788.1, on the reverse strand, counting down.
GTCTGTCAGTAAGTCAGTTAATTAGTCATCTACCTCCAACGGTTTCTAAGCTTCCGGGCGTACAGTTCAGGATTCAAACAAACCGCACTAACAGTATAAGTGGGTCCCAAGTGTTAGATAATCCCCAACCATCTTCTCTATTAAAATTAGGATGTTTTTTTAAATTTCAATAGCCTCACGAACCATTCTTGGAATGTAACGTTGTTCTTTAGCAAGGATTTTAGGTTTATCAAATCTTATATAATGATTGGGCTTGTCTATGGTATGTTCACACACTGCAGACTTCGATGTACGCCTATGTTTGATATTCGATACGTGTTCCTTAACTCTTTTACCGATGCTCTTCTTGGTTTGACCTATGTAAGACAAGCCACAATCGCAGTCAAGTTTATATACTCCAGCAAATTGTAAAGGAATATTACTCTTGATAGGTCTCAAGAATTGGCTTACTTTCCTTTGAGGTTTGTAGATAGTTCTAATCGAAACCTTTTTTAAGATGTTGCCGATTCTGTCAGTAACTCCTTTCACATATGGTAGTAGGTCCGGTTGACGCTCAACTATGGGTGGCTTGATGTGGTTTCTGCAACACTGGTGACCTCACCAGCGGTACGGGCAGGTGGTTGTTGAACAAGGCATGCTTGACAAGCTGCAGCTCGTCCTCTAGGTGTTCAGCGTCACAGATGTGTTGTGTTCTCTGAAACAAAGATTTGCCAACGGTAGCTAGCTGGCTAGGGTGGTGGTGTGATTTACCATTGAGGGTATCTGTATGTGTGGGTTTCCTATAAACAGTGTGTCCTATTGTATTGTCAGGATTCTTGATAGTAAGAATATCAAGGAAAGATAAAGTATTATTTGATTGCAATTCCATTGTAAATGGTATTTTGTTGTTAATGGAATTAAGGTGTTCTAGAAAAGCAGATGTTTGATTCATAGGTAGTATTGTGAAGGTGTCATCTACGTACCGTTTAAAGATGTTAAAGTACTCGTGAAAGCCTTAGAAAACACAGTGTTAGTGCTATATAATGTACAGTATTTTATTAAAAAAAAACATGACCTGAGTTATGTTCGGACGATCAGGAAAAGTCTTTTTAAAAATTATTTATTTAATTAAAATTACAATTATAATAATACGTCTTTTCCTAACTAAAGCTGAGACAAAAGTGACAAATTAAATAATGAATTAATTAATAATGAAATAACTAAATAAGCAAAATGGATTCCGCGACTCGGCGTGGGATCTGCAATTCAGCAACTTTACAGCGATGGGGTCCTGGTAACGCCTCCCCCCTTAAGAAGGAAGCTCATCTTGGAGATTCCTCCAGCGTCCTCGCTGATCTCTTCTTTTGGTTTGGTCCATTTTCTTTTCATATAATGAAACAATTTCCAAGTTATGAAAATAAGGACAATAGCATATAGAACTAAAGTTGTCCAACTAGGAGTTGCCATAACAAGAGGCCAATTGACTTCCTCCGTATCTTTCAGCTTCTGAGCCTGGTTAACTAGGTTGCGAATGTTGTCAAGCGGTATGTCTTCCAGGTGCAATGTATATTCAACTGGATTTTCAAACTTAGAGTTCTTTAAATTTGGTAGTGGTATAATTTCGTTGATGTTTAATGTTTTTCTATGTGTTTGAAGTGTTACATTCATGAAAGTTATTTTACAACCTTCTGTAATGGTTATTAAATGGGGTTTTTCTATTTTCTGGTACTGAGTTCTTCCCTTACATATCTTCCTTAATAGTTCTTCTTTAGCTGGTAGTACTATCCAGGTGTTATCGTTGATCTTCTGGATTTTTCCTCTCCTCAAGACCATCCTAGCTCTTACACAGCTGGCAGGTTGATGTTGTATCATAGCTACGATACAGTCTTCATAGTCTTTCGTAGATACTTCGTCTAGTTGACTGCATAGAAGATTCTTCTCAGAGATGTGGCGACATCCGTCGTTGAGGTAAGAGTACACTTCACTCCCAAGTACAAGGTATTTGGATTTGGGAATTATAGTAAGGTTTTGTTTATCAGGAATGGAATAGATATGGACAAGGTCATATATATTAAGATCAATAGAGGGAATTTCTAGTACAAAATTAAGTGTATGCTTTGTACTGTAGGCTTTGACCACCACAGTTTTTTCTATGTTTTCTAATTCATGAATACCTATTTCCGAGATAGGGTTAAAAATATAATTTTGTTTTATAGTTAATAATTCGGTAATTAAATTTTTCCCGTTTATTATACTAGGGTGCATGATTCCCATTCGAGAGAATGTTATTGCGTTTTCTAATATCATCAGCTTATCTAAAATTAACTGCAAACTAAAACTTATCTGTACGTATATATCTAGAAAATGTAATTGATTATAAACTACATTACTACTATTAGTAACATTATAAACCAGGGCCGATAGTTTTAATTGATTATTATTTATTTTGTCTAAAACTGATGTAAATTCTTTAATAGTGTTTTCTGCTAAGATAATAGTTTTTTCTTGCTTATTATTAATACTACTTAATTTATTTTGAATATAAGAAATTTCTTGCTCTATCCTTTCTGCATCATCATTATCTAAATTGCCTGTAACTGCTTTAACTATCGATCCTAGACCATTTATTAGTCCTCGCTTAACTCTGTTACTATTACTTAAAGATCTAAATAAACTAAGCTTTTTATCAATTAGGCTAAACGAATATTCTAATTGATCTTTATAATTCTTATGTAAATCTTTATGTACTGTATATACTTCTGTTGATTTTGTATATAAGAAAAGTGTTAATAGTTTTAAAGAGGATATATGAAGTTCTGTAATATTGTATACACATACAAGATTAAAGGAATCTACTTGCTTAAAGACTTGCCCTTCTTTAATGAGCAAAATACCATTAGTATTATCTATGGGGTCTATAACTATATCTGCTTCTGCGTAGAGCACGAGGGCTCCTGCGATGAAGGTCCTGCAACAAGATGAGGCCTTCTAATGAGTTTGTAATGAACTCTAATAGATTTGGAATTAGGGTGACTACCTATGATTTCAGCTATATTATTAGGGTGTAAATGAATGATTTTATACGGACCTTTATATGCAGGTTTGGTCTTGTCGTTCCGTGCTGTCTTAGCAACCTGCTTATATACCATCTCACCTACCTTAAAGCCTATTTCTTCTGCTGCTTGATTTCGTTTACTTATTATTTGCTCTTTATTCTTAGATAAATGAGCTGCGACACATTCCTGTACTGCTTCGGCATTATTTTTATGTTTTAGAACATAGTTTTGATAGTACTCTTTAGGGTAATAAAGTTCTAGGGGATTTCTAGATGCTGTATGACCAAACATTAACTCGTGTGGTGTATAACTAGTACTAGAATGGATTGCATTATTATAAGCGATTACTGCATATTTCATTAATAAGGAAATAGGATCCTCTGTATTGGTCATTCTTTGTATTCTTATTATTTCACTAATAGTTGAGTGAAACCGTTCGATAGGAGAATTAGAATTGGGATTATATGGAGTTGTAAAATGAATATTAATATCATGCAAAGAAAATAATTCTTTTATAAGATCGTTTTCAAATTTAGTATCAGAATCGGTAGTTATTTTCAGTGGCAAACCGAATACTAAAAATATTTGTAATAACGCATCTGCTACGTGTATACTACTAGATGCAGTTAAATGAATAGCTTGTGCGAATTTGGAAAAATTATCTATGATTGTTAGAAAGGTTGCTCCTCCTGTAGAATATAAATCCATAAAAAGATGTTCCATGGGCTTATTAGGGGTGTCTGTCAAAGCTAAGGGTGGTTTAAGAGGGTTTCTCTCGTATTTAGCTCGTAAACAAACATCACATTGATTAATATATTTTTGAATACTAAGTAACATATTTTGCCAATGGTATTTTCTACGAAGTTGTTTATAAGTTTCTTGAATACCTCTATGAATAGATTTACCTATATGATAGTTCTTAATTAATTCTTCCTGTTCTATTTTACTTTCTACTGTAATTACACGAGATGTACATTTGTATAATTTAGGGCCTCTTTCATTAAATACTGTGGTATACAAGCGTGAAAAAGCTAAATATAAATCTTCATTATGAAAATAACAATGAAACACACGATCTGCTATAGTATGTTCTTTCAGGAATTTAATAATTTCTTCTTCGGTATTGTTTATAGGAATAAAAACATCTTTTATAATTTGCCTAGAATTTGTTGATCTATCCTCTACACGATAAGTTGATCCCGGTGTAGATCTTACGTGAAATTGCTTTTGTTGCCTATCAATAGCATCTGATATTATAGGTATGCCTCTATTCTCATTATCTGGCTGAGTGTGGTTAGTAGATATTAATTCTTCCTGATTATTGTCTACTGATGTACCACATTCAGTTTCCGGTAATACTGATTGTACATCTTCATTTATTACCATGTTTTCAGTTGGAGGTTCTACCTCTTGTTGCCTGCGTACATTATCAAAAATTCTATCTATTATTTCGTCATCATCATTATCATCAAAATTTACAGCTAAAGACTCTGCACTATTATGAAAAACTTTAATTCTAGATAATGTGTCTGCGTTTGTGTTTTGGCTTCCCTTTTTGTATATTATTTCATAATCGTACTCAGCTAATTTTAAACGCCATCTTGTTAATTTTGAGTTTGGATCTTTTAAAGACATTAACCATGTTAATGGGCGATGGTCAGTGTATATAGTAAACCTTCTACCGTATAAGTATGGTCTAAAATATTTAACTGCCCATACTATTGCTAACAATTCTTTTTCTATTGTCGAATATCTTATTTCAGTTTCTGAAAGTGTTCGGGATGCATATGCTACCGGTTTATCTGAACCAATACGTCCTTGTACAGCTCCAAGGGCGACATCAGACGCATCCGTCGTTAAAATAAATGGTTCATCAAAATTGGGGTATTGTAATAGGGGTGCATTTGTTAAAATTTCTTTACACTTATTAAATGCATCTATGAACTCAGTTGAATGTATTACTTTATGGTTTTTCTTTAGACATATGGTCATTGGTTTTGTTAGCTTTGCGAAGTCCTTTATAAACTTCCTGTAATAACCTACCAATCCTAGAAATGATTAAATTTCTTTTTGAGTTTTCGGGAGTGGAAAATGTAATACAGCTTTAATTTTATCTTTATTAGGTTTTAAACCTTGGTCAGTAAGTTCATGACCTAAGAATTTAACTTGTTTTTGAAGAAATTCTGATTTATCTAATTGTATTTTAAGATTATGTAATTTAAAGCGTTGAAAAACTTGCTGTAATTTTTCTATATGTTCCTGTAATGACGTAGATGCTACAATTACGTCATCAAGATAAGTGAATACATTGGTTATACCGCGTAATATATGATCCATGAGACTCTGAAAAGTACTGGGTGCGTTTTTAAGACCAAAAGGCATCCTAAGAAATTCATAGTGCCCTCGTTCAGTAGTGAACGCTGTCTTTTCTACATCATCTGGATGCATTTCAATTTGGTGGTAGCCGCTAGCCAAATCTATTGTAGTAAAATATTGTGCTCTACCTAAACGGTCTAATATATCGTGGATGTTTGGAAGTGGATATTTATCTTCTATTATTCGATCGTTAAGTCTCCTATAGTCTATAACGAGTCTCCACTTTACTTTTCCTGAAGCATCTGGTTTTTTTGGAACTATGTGAACAGGGCATGACCACGGGGAAATGCTTTCACGGATTATTCCTTGTTTCAGAAGATTATCTACTTGCTCTCGAATTTGTTTACGTTGTTCTATTGATTGTCTATAACTTCTAACAAATATAGGAGTATTGTCTGTCAATCTAAGTTGATTTTTTACTGAATTGGTAAATGATAAGGGAATATTTTCCGAATAGAAAAGCTCTCTATACTGATAACATATACGCATTATTTCTCTCTTTTCTTCTTCGTTCATATGGTCTGTTCTAATTTTACCTAAATTATTACAAAGTTCTTTATCAAAATCTGTTCTAGTTGTCATTGAGTTTAATTGACACTGTGTTTCCTCAGTTTTCAATTTATTAGAATAACGGTCTAGCTCAAATGGTGCCGGAATAGTTACATATTTTTTATTAGTATTAAAATTTAAAATAGATGTATAAAAGTAACCATTTCTAATGCTTACAATAGCAGCGGGGGAAATTACATCTTTATTCCAAGAGTAATCATCATGTGAATATTCGCCATCCAAATAGTGTGTTTTTATTTTAATTATCTTTTCACATCTTGGTTCAATGCAAATCTTTTTATTAGGATAATCAAAACAAATAGGTATCTTAGCATTTGTTGTACATAGTAATTTATTTTTTATATCAATGTTACTTGATAATACTTTCAATAGATCTAACCCTATAAGACCTCTGTATTTAGGATCAAAATCGAATAATAAAAATTTATGATATATTTCGTTATTAAAAATTGGTGGTAATGGTAAATGAGCAACTAAATCATGACGTGTACTACCATGGGCTGTTTTTACCTCGAATGGTTCATGTTCTATGCAATATTCGAAAATAGTACCTACTATTGCATCGGGAGAAATCATAGAGCGGGATGCTCCTGTATCTATAAGAAAATTACCTTTATATTCGGGTATTTCAATATAAGGTAAATGATCTTTATAATGATAAAGTTTTATTATTTGTCTATTTCTTTGAGGTTCACATTGTGAAAATCCTGCTCCTTATTTTCATCAATTAATTGATTTTCACATGTACTACCAATGTCGTCAGAGGGTTGTTGTTCCTCGAAATATTGTTCTTCGCTATTTTCATAAGGGTAGCTTACCTGATAATAATCCTCTGGGGTATAAAAAAGCTCTTCAGAGACTAACTGTGGTTTCTCTGGTTTATTAACAGATCTCATACTTACGTCTGAAACTTTCTGGGGTTGATTTATTTGTTGTTGGGGTACATTGGGTTGTCTAAAATTACTACTATTATTACCTGAAGGTCTGAAGTTTCCTTGAGGAGTATTTTTCCAGAGCAACATGTTATTCACCCATTGCTGTCGTTGTTGTGGTGTCCAATTATTACGTTGGGGTACAAAATTAGGGTTTATAAATCGTGAGGGGTTGTTATTAAATGAACGTGAAAAATTAATAGGTTGAAAAGACCTAGGTTGTTCAAATTTAGGTTTAATTTGTGAAGTAGATACAGTATTTGCACTTGGATTTGCTTGTTTATAGTATATAAGTTTAGCCTCCTCTTGTCTAGCTGATACAATAGCTAACTCTAAGGTTGCTGGTTTCATGATACGAACACCTACTCCTACGTTGAAGTCTAATTGACTTATATAATGTTCAATGATCATAGAATCGTAATAAGTTTTATCGGAATGTTTACCTACTGTATATAACGTATCTAATATATCTCTTAGTCGCTTGCCAAAAGATTCAGCATCCTCCGATTTTAGGCGACGCATCCTTGTAAGCTCTTGCATAACCTGAATCTCATTCCTAGTTTCACCTAACCGTCTTAATAAAGCCTGCTTAACCTCGTTCCACGTATCAAGCGAATTTTCGTAAGCGATAGCTTCTATAGCCGCGCCACTAAGCTTGCTTTTTATTAAACTTATTAATAGGGGATGAGATTGCCAATTAAGATCGATTAAATTAATAACATTCTCTACCTCCCTTATATAGTAATTTAATATTTTAGGATTACCGTTATATCTCGGAATTAAGTCTCCAATAGATTTAATAACATTATCGCAATCTTTAAGCGACATATTAACGCTTTAACTGTACTAATACTTTATAATAAGAATGGATAACAATAGAGTAATATGATACCCTATTGTAATCATACAATTACGGTGTGAATGCTGTGGCGATTTTAGCCTAACTACAAAGCACACAATATAAATATTCAAATTGATTTTAAATTGGAATATTATATTTGTAATATTTAAATATAATTAATATTATATAAATAACGACAGGAAATAGAGCAGAGGAACTTGGGAGTAAAAGAGTACTTACCACAAGCTCTGCATCTCTTGCCGGACCTTGACTCAGCACAGGATCTCCTTATTTCCGGAATTTCCCGTAGATTAATCGTCTTCACAGGTTCTATGTAATAGATCGCGGATTCTACGAATAGAACCGTACACTTGAGTTTGAAAGTGCCGCGATCCTACCGACTGCGCCAGTTATGTTCGGACGATCAGGAAAAGTCTTTTTAAAAATTATTTATTTAATTAAAATTACAATTATAATAATACGTCTTTTCCTAACTAAAGCTGAGACAAAAGTGACAAATTAAATAATGAATTAATTAATAATGAAATAACTAAATAAGCAAAATGGATTCCGCGACTCGGCGTGGGATCTGCAATTCAGCAACTTTACGGCGATGGGGTCCTGGTAACGCCTGTATTTTTTTTTTTAATAATTACTTTAGACTAAACGAACGAATATTTTAAAAATTACTGAAAGTATTAACTGATAACACAGGGTTAGTAAGTTTCCTAAATTTATATACACATAAGGAAGAACTTATAGATTTTCTTTGTAAAAATATCTATGGTAAGTGTTTAATGAGGCATATTTTTAAGAAATATTATAATTACATTAAGATAATGTCAGAAATAAGGACTTTTTTCTGGTCTGTGTCTACCGTCTACCACTTATTACACTAAAAGTGCTTGTTATTTTATTATAAATTCGATGTTTGATTAAAAATGTAAAAGATCGACTAATTGTAAATAAATAACAAACGCGTATTTATTCATGTTTAATTCAGAATCTGTAATTACGCCGAGCTATCTCTTATTGGAAGCCACATCTCCCTCGCTGTCATCTAAAATTGATATTTATTTTTAATTAACAATCTGAAGCTTCTTTACCAGCAATTTTTTAATACTTTTCGGGAAAAATGTTTCTTTTTGAATATTTTTAGGTTTTTGTGTTTTGGGTATTTTTTACTATATCCATATTAAATGCTTTGCAGGAACATCACATAATATTAGCTCGTTTTTGATATAATATTATATTATGATAGATATTAGTACATCTGTACGTTACCTGTTACTGGGCAAAGGCCTATTACTTGAGATCAAAATTGATTCGTATATTTGATTAACTTGAAAAAATGACATGTAAGACAAAACCACATAGATATATAAGGATTGAGTATGCTAGATTATGGAAGAGATAATTGTAGGAGTAAGAGGTATTTAATTTAGTTGCTATCATAACAGTATTATATTAAGTTAATCTATTTTATAACTAGTAGATATATTTTTTTGGTGATCCCAAAATATAAGGAAATATTGTATATTAATAAACACAACCCAAATATATTTGTTAATAATCCTTTCCTTGAGCTGACGTTTAGAAAATTGTGTTGATATAAGTAACTGCTAAAACAGGTATCTGACTACATTAGGCAAGAATGTTTGTAGGGTGTTTTTTATTAACATAAAAGTCAAGTATGTTATTTTGTTATTATTGACTGACTGGCATAATACAATAATGCCTATGAAAGCTTTCTTACGCAATGATAGTTTTAAGTATACGAAACGAAACAGTTGTAAAATTTGCCAAGTTACAATATCTTATATAAAATATAGACAAAATAATAATACATTCCAATACATTCAAGAACACGAGAAGGAAAAGCGTTCAGATAAATTAAGGAACGTGATAAACCGCGAGGTCTGTTAAGTAGCACAAAAGGCGTTGGAAACGAGACCATTTTCAATTCAGTGAAACAGTTTATAATAAATAATAAATGAATGATGTCACAGAGGTGAAAATGGTCAGGGTTAAGGCTTGTGGCTCAAGTTTGATAATAGCTTGTTATTTAAATAAGATAAATCAAATATGAATTTCTATTCTACTCGCCTACCTCGCCTACTCCCTCTAGCTTTCTCAAGGGTAGGCTCATTTAGCCACTCTCTTAAACAAATGTAAATAAATAAAACTATCATATAATATTATTTCGTACTACTCAAAAATTTATTTTTTGTTTTTTTAGTGGATGGAATTTTCTACTAAACAGTAACTTTTCAGAAACAGTCTATTTAAATTTATCATATTACAAGTACTTTTCAAGTTAAACAGCTACCCGTATAACAAAATATTTTATTTCGTAGATAGATTAATTTGGGTTTCTTTTCTTTGAACGAGATTAGAATCCGTCCGAACTTTTTACTTGGGGCTCGTTTATGATCAATAACTAATTCAATTTCCTTTTGGCTACCTAAGTTCAGTTTTTTTTAGATTTGAATAAAAAAGAAATATAATCATAGAATTAAATTAAAACCATATAATGTGTACGAGATAAGCATCACATGCCTTTTAATGACTGACGTTTCGAACAGGTTGCACTGGCCGTGGTAACAGGCTGACTAAAGTTTACAGTTAGTTTGTGTACAGTTTTAACAAAGGTGTTATTAAATACGCTATTATTGAGACAGATAATTGATATCTAGTAATATCTATTTATACTTTTAGAAAATAACTAAATATATCCTTCTTTAATCTCCACACTGTGTCAAAGATTCCGTTAATAGTTATTTCGTCTGCAGACGTATAACAAGGTTTTCAATCTTTTTTTTTTAATTTGATTACGTTTTACAGTTGTGCAGTTCCCATAGTCATAGGCTTTGCTTTGCTTTGGGGTATATTGTAATGTAATGTTCTAATAATTATTTATAGTAAGTTTGGTTAGTTGAGTTTGCAGATTTTTTTTTTTATTTTAGATTTTTTAATAACGTCAGTTTTTTACGCTTCTACGTATTCGTTTTTAAACGATTAGTTTCAATATCTCCAAGACCGGTTAATTTACATTGGTATACAAGACAATTTATTTTTAATTTGTCAATACCTTTTTTAATCAAATTTTAATTAGCATCTCAGTTATTTATTAACATTATATTTTAAAATCTGAATGCATAACCTAAATAATTTATGGGGTAAAAAATATAATTAAATCTACTAAGGATATTGACACTGACTAATAATTATTATTTTGTTTGAAAGGTTTGTTTTATGATGTAACCATACTATTAGAAGAATTAAAAACATATATGAGATGTACTCGAACATACAATATAAGCATCGATCTAGCAAAGAAAAACATGAATAAATAATGGACTAAGAAAACTGTCAACCAAACCAAGAGCTACTTAATTTTAGTCAAATATTGTTTACTTCTAAAAAGGATAAAATTAAATTATTTTCGAAAATACGAACATTAATAAGTCTAACCAGTTAATATAACATTTTTCCTTTCGTTAACCTTTTACCGCTCTAGTGATTCATTTGACGGTAATATAAAGCCAACAGGGTTTAAAATATTTCTTTGAATTGGCGAGCATTCTAAATTAATATATTTTTAGCTCCAGTGCTTTTAATTGATTAATTATAATATAATTTTCAGTTTCGTAGCATCAATTTCGATATTATAATCCTAAATTATACCACATATACCATTTTATTGGGATTATTTGGCTTGCTGAATTTTGTTTGTGAAATATATTCCATATTGAACATACAAAATTCATCAAGCCAAATGGTAGTAGAAACAAGTAAAGATTCAATTTAATTTCACACCATTCATGATACAGTGATACCGCCATGTATTAAACTCCTGCGCATGGTTAAAACTATAAAACCCTGAAATAACTGTAAAGTGATCACGTCTACACTTGCAATAATCTTGGGGTTTTCAGTCGTTGTAAAATAATCCTTACAGAATTGGTAATAAGAATTTTAAATTACCAAGTGTACAAATTTACTTTGAACCACAGATTCTTCCTTCAAGATTTCCTTCTCTCTCCTGTATTACCGTATTATTTAGATAAGGTTATATATGTAATGAGTTTTCTGTCGGAGACTATGTAAGTGTTTGTTTTAGGAACATTTAGTAAAATATTTTACTAATATACTTTTAAAAATATTTAAACGATTTGCATTTAATCATATCTCTGGCAATAACATAGTGTTATAATATCGGTAAAACAAACCATTTAAAAAAATAAATGTACTAACTTATTTGTAAAATACAAACATTTACCATCTAACATATTTACTTACCAAATAGGTATCAGTTAGGTTACAATTCAAATTACGATTCTGTTTATTGTAATTTAAATACAATTAAGTTGCGGTGTAAAAAGCAAAACATATTTAGTACTGAAATAATCAAAATACGTAATTCACCAGTCAGTCTCATCATGGAATCCATGAATACTTTTATAAATTGTTTATATATGCCTCAAGTTCAGTATTTTTTATTCAAAATATATCTCTTTGACATAAAAAAGAAACCATGAAACCAACATAACAAGCTATCAAATGCCTTTGATGATTTTATAATCTGATTTAACCAAATTTAAGAACTCGTGCAGTGATTTCGTTGGTTAAAATCGTTGGTTACAATGTTAATATATGGTTGTACAGAAACGATGTTAAATTGTACTTCAAGAATTTATAAAATCCCTGTAAATAAATGGTTACATGTAGAAATTTCCTATTACAAAGTGATAATAAAAAGTATTTTAAATAGATAGATAGATAATAAATAAATAATATTCTTTATTGCACTCCAAATAACAACTAAAATAAAACAAGAATAGTAACAACAATGGACGTAATAGTAACTTAATAAAAAGACAAGTAAATTAATAATAACTGCTGCAAAAGGCGGCCTTACCGCGGATTTTTCAGGGTAACCTTGGTAAGGCAGAAGCAATATATACATATATATATATACATATATATACATACACAGTGCATATTTCGTAGATAATATACAAGTACATTTAATATAATAACTGACAATTAATTATCTAATTCGAAATATTTCATAATAACATGTTATATAATATTAAACCATATAAAGACATTATTTTTACTGCAGTGATAAGATATTTAGTAAAATTAAAATTAAAATACCAGCCAGACAAAAATTCTTAATTTAATAAGTATAAAAACATTTAAACAAACATATTCGCATGATCTCTCTGAGGGTTGATTAGATTAAGTTCGTCTTCCTGTTTTTTAGTCCATCCCCCGTTATTGAGCTTATCCCTTTCAAAGTGCTATTCATCACAATCTAACCTTTCAGTACGTAAAAACTTTCACGCATCGTTTATATTAATTTAGATTTTTTTACAAAAACCTTTGTCAGTTTTCTGTTTTAAATATTCTAAAGGGCTTTCCATTTTTGTTTTCATAATTAATAAATGTAGGTTCATTTTATTTCTACTCAGACAATATTTGTATTTGTTCGTTAAAACAAGGTAAATTACAAGCAGGTGAATATCATTTATAATCAAGTCTGACACTAATTACAAATTAAGGCAATAAAAAGTTTTTAAATGACTTTTTATTTTCTTTGCTCAGTTTAATTCCTTGCCTAGGGACTTTAAATTTCTTTGGACGGTTTATATCTGCCTCTTAGTGTCAATCATTCAGAATTGTATTGAATTTCACGGTCTTTGTTAGGAGGATTTATAATAATTTGATACCGTCAAGCTATATTGCAAAATGTTAATTCGATTCGATAAGTTAACAGACATTAGAAAGGTAAAATGATAAGTTATTTTTATATATAATACGTTACATGTACATGTTACCAGGGCTCGTCATATATATATCTGATCGGTGAACTCATTAGCAGCTAAGTCGAATGTCATGTTGATGGAGTTTGTATTAACAATATCAGATACACAGATGACATGGTGCTACTGACCCCATCAATTGGCGCTCTCCGAGATTTGTTGGCAACATGTGAATCATATGCGGTGACTCGCGGGCTAAGGTACAATGCTGTTAAAAGTGAGCTTATGGTCTTCAAATCTGGTTCTAAGACCTATTTAGAAATACCTGTAGTCTCGCTCTGTGGCACACCGCTGTGCTATGTAAATCAATTTAAGTATCTAGGCCACTGGATTACTAACAATTTAAGAGATGACAATGACATTAAGAGGGATCGTTGGTCGCTATCTGTCCGGTGTAACATGCTGGTTCGAAGATTCGCAAGGTGTTCGAAAACATTTAAATTAACGCTTTTTAAAGCCTATTGTCAATAATTTTACAGCTGCAGTCTTTGGGCTGCAGCTATACGCGCGGGCATATGGCGATACTGGTCCAATATAACAAGGCATTCAGGGATCTGATAGGGCTGCCACGGCAGTGCAGTGCCTCAGGCATGTTCACAGAGACGCGCACGGATGACTTTCATGCCGTTATGGGAAAACGGAGTGCCTCTATGTTCGCCCGCCTTCGCGGCTTCTCCAACGGAATGCTGAATGTGTTTGTTGACAAGTGGTACTCACCACTGATATTTCGTTAGGTGCGGCTTTATGCGATACCCAAGTACTAACATTTTGTTTATTGTGAAAATAATTATATTGGAAATCATGTGCAAAAATACAATCAAAATAATTTGTAGCTCGATAAAATTAGTTCGTAGTATACTTAACAATAAGTCGGTTTTGGAAACCTATATATATATATAGGTTTATAACATATAACATATAATATAACAAACACAAAGCACGCCTAGTCTAGGAACATCAGTCTGTGGATCACATTAAAATTAGAACCGTGGAGGAATCTAACCTACAAATCTTTGGTCCGGCAGTCCATCCGGATTAACTAACCAAAAATAAGTTAAAAACAAAACCATGAATGTTGGAAAATATCAATAAACATATTGTGTTGCCATGTTAAGCTATTTTGTTTCGTTCCATATCATTTTAAACTTTGAATTAGTATTCTTTTTGGTAAAAACATTTTTTCAATATCCTACTAATATTACAAACGCGAAAGTTTGTAAGTATGGACGGCTGTAAGGATGTTTGTAACTCTATCACGTAAAAACTACAGAATGGATTTTAATGAAACTTTAAAATAATATGGCTTTTACATCAGAATAACAGAATTACAAGTAGGCTATAGAAATACTAACTTTTGCACGTGGTTTTGTCTATGACATTATACTATTCTATTTAATTATTTATATGCCCTTCTAATACAGGTTTTGCGATCGCTGATTTGCTCGTCTTGCATTTATTTAAAGCAACAAAATGTTTTTAACCCCTTCAGCAATGGAACGCTTTTTTGGGCTATGTAACAATTACTGCAGCTGCAGCTTATTTTTAAACACCTGCTTTTAAAGGTAGCACATCCTGTGGTGCGCTTACGATGTTGGTAACCATTATATCTGTATAAACTGTCAGAATGGAGCATTTCTTTAAGATTTCTTTCTATTTCTTATATAACATATATATTCTATTTCCAAAATTCTTTATGACAATTAAATATTATAATTGTTATATATATTATAACTTTTATATAACTATGTGAGAGATAAATGTAGCAAAGTATTGTAGGTAATGTTACTAGTAAACTTATATACTCTAATATAATTAATACTTCATGTATAAGTAATAAATATATTTATTTACACAATTATTATGTCTCATATTAAATTAGTCAATAAAAAGCACTCATGGTGAAAATATGTTCATTGATAATTCTCTCCAGTTCAAAGTAAATTTAAACGCTGTTGACTTTTAATTAGCGTAAACAAAACAATAGAGCGATAAAGAGCTAACGAAAAGATAAAATCAATAATTAAATGGTCTACTTATTTACTATGGACTTATGGACTGCGCGCAATTAGGTGATAAACATTTTTATGAAATATTATAGTCCTTTCATAAAATATTATAACTTTCATGAATCGATACATCAAATTTAAAACCAATAACTCTGTCAAAAATATGTAAATTTAACAATAAATTAAATTAAAAATTTAAAAAACCCCCGATACAAAAAACCTCTAAAAAGATTAAAAATAATATAATTATGTGAGTTTATTGAAGTCGTTGCGTCGGGGGACCGTTGTACGTACGTTGATAGTGTATATATTACGAGGTTAATTATTGAGGACTATACGATTCGATATCGTAATTTCTTTATTTGCCTTGTTAACTTAACTTACTTGCATGTTAATTTCTTTCTTTATTAAACGGTCCCCCGACGCAACGAATTCAATAAACTCACATAATAATATTATTTTTAATCTTTTTACAGGTTTATTGTATCGGGGGTTTTTTAAATTTTTAATTTAATTTTTTTTTCTGCTTTTTAAAGTTATGTTACTAGTTTCTGAATTGAACTAAATGAACCTACAGATACAAAATTTTCAATTGTTTAAGTAGGAAAGATTTGTTTGTTTGTTTGAGTTGAATAGGCTCCGAAACTACGGGACCGATTTTTAAAAAAATCTTTTAGCATTCGAATCCTATATTATGATGTACAAAGGTTATACTTAATACGAGAAATATATATAATATTTAATAAAATAAGGATCCACGTGAAAGTTTCGACAATGTAATAAATTCTAAATGTATTAAGTAACATGATTCAAGACTTTTTCATATGGGTAGGTAGGTAGGTTTCATATATACGAATATTAATAAATATAAACATATATATAATATATATAGTCAAAATGATTTACAATCACTAATAACACTATGATGAAGAGATTTATATTATCACTAGCTGTTGCCCGTGATTCTTTATGACTACGATCATAAGCCATGTAAATATATTTTTACAGTCTCTGTGGACGCAGTCACGGGCCACAGCTATCCCTAATAAAGTACTATACCTCAGTACGTAAGTGTAAAAACTTTTTGGCCTTCATAATTATGCTTTTTTCCTATATAGCGCGGGCGACGCCGCTGGGAACCGCTAATTATTGCATAAGAACCTCTCCCCCGCACGAATAAAACGTCAATATCTGAGAGATGACTATTTCTATTTCAATCAAACATGAATAAGAAATAATCTCGACGAGCATAGTTTTTGATTAAAAAAAACCGCATTCAAATCCGTCCACGTGTTTGGACGCAAACAGCTAATTATTGCATAAGAACCTCTCCCCCGCACGAATAAAACGTCAATATCTTGAAAACGGCTATTTTAATTTCAATAAAACGTAGATAAGAACCATCTCGACAAGCATAGCTTTCGATTAAAAAAAACCGCATTCAAATCCGTCCACGTGTTTGGGCGCAAACAGCTAATTATTGCATAAGAACCTCTCCCCGCACGAATAAAACGTCAATATCTTGAAAACGGCTATTTTTATATCAATCAAATATGGATAAAAAACATCTCGACGAGAATAGCTTTCGATTAAAAAAAACCGCATTCAAATCCGTTTACGCGTTTGGCCGCAAATAGCTAATTATTGCATAATAACCTCTCCCCCGCACGAATAAAACGTCAATATCTTGAAATATTTTTTGGCTATTTTTACCTTGGCTATTTTTATTTCAATAAAACATAAATAAGAACCATCTCGACAAACATAGCTTTCGATTAAAAAAAACCGTATTCAAATCCGTCCACGCGTTTGGCCGGAAATTTGCCACAGACAAATACACAGATACACATATACACAGATACACATATACAAAGAATCACAGATACACAGATACACAGATCGACAGGTCAAACTTATAACACCCCTCTTTTTAGTCGGGGGTTAAAAATAGTATAATTAATGCACCGACAGTGAATGTCTGTACCACAGAGATAAGGTTAGAAGGGCGACGCTTTAGAACTTGGCCATAATGAAGGAAACACTTAATATAACTAGTCGTACCTAACTTGTATTACAAACTTCCTACATCTGTCACTCTCAAAACAACTTTTAATTAATTTAGTGTTATTGTGTGGTCTTGGGAGTAACTAATTGCAGTAAAAGTATTTAAAGTTTCACAAATTCTTAAATTGTAAATAAAATTGTAGTAATAGCTAAAGCTTATGATTAGATTTCCTTTTTGAACTTTTAATTTAAACCGACGTTTGGATTACTTTGCTTTGCATAGAATTCATGATGTCACAGTCAAGTTTACATACTCGGGCACATTGAAAAGGATTGACATTAAAAAGGATCGACATTGGGAAGGAGGTTCTAATAGTAGTCAAGAATACCTATTCTTTCCACGTTCCGATTTCCACAAGGTTCTTATAGAAAACTTTAGAAAACATATTGTAAATATTCGTAAAATTAGTCAGCCATTTTACTTTATAATCTAGGTGCGATTAGGTGCAAGACTAATAATTTGTATTTTGCTGATCGTTTAAGTGTTACCTGAAATTATTGTTATGTTTACTAACTAAATCATAAGTGAAAACGTTTAAATAATTCATTATCAATTAGTAATTAATGATAGCCTTACAGTGAACCAGATTTAAGAAACTATTTATTATTGAGTTCCGTAATTTTAATGCTAAGTTAAGTTAATATTATTGAGTGATTGCTGTGGCGTAAGGCGATGTAGCGAGTATAATGAGATAATATTATTAGCCTGTTCTTGTTCGCGTAGTCGAACAGTAAGAAAATCTCTGAAAAGTTGTTACGCTGCCCGTTGAATAAACGAAGCCGTAATTAGTTCTTAATTTTTATTTTGAAGAAGTGATTATGAACCATTATCACGTGGACTACGAAAATGGGGACAGCTGTGCTGACGTCACAGTTTTTTGTAAAGACTACAGAGGTGTTTAATCCGACAAATATAGTGTTTTTTAAAACATTAGAGCTGTGTAATTTAACACAATCGAACAGAAAATCAGTGACGTCAATAAATGTTTGTCTACGTTTAAACATACACACGCTATGTGTATAATTGAGCTCAGCTAAATATTTACACATGTAACGACTACTGAATTCATATCTCACGTAAGTTTATCTCTCGCTTAGCGGTTAGTGGATGTAAGAACTGTTTCATACGTTGTGAGTTTGAAACCCATAACTATTCTTTGTGTGATCCACAAAATCATGTTCCTTAATCCTAATTTGGGAAAGTAAATAGTAAAAAAGAAGGTGAAACATACTTTAAACGGAAAATAAAACAAATATATAAAATATACCGGAAATCTATTTAAGGAATAGAAGTAAAAAATATTTTTATTGAAATGAATAAAATAAGTTTGAAATATAAAATATATCTATATACATAATTGAGTAATACTTGTACTGTTTCTTACCCCCTTACCTTGTAATACAGAAAGTAATCAAAACGTTACACAATATAATTGAGAATTTAAGATTCAAAATATATCTCTTTGACACAAAAATGTACCATCAAACGGATGAGGTACCTTTTAAAAAGGTCTTTCATGATTTTATAATCTGACCAAATTCAAAAGTACAAAAGTACCGAAAGATAAAAGGATAAGTATGTAAATCATTTTTGATCGGTTAAAAGCGAAGTGGATCTCTTTTGAAGTCGGTTTGCATCATTCAAATGATGTTTCATACTACTTGAACATACCTACTACGTTCAAGTACTATTCTAATTGTATATATCATAATTTTAATTGTATAAATGTTAGTTGCCTTTTCGTGGTTAAAACTTAACTTAAGTAATTAACTAAATTTACATTTTTATTTTGTGTTTACTAGATTTAATTAATGAAGAAACAGGGCTTAACTAAACACCTTCCTTGCAATGATGCGTATCATATTTAGAATTTTGTTATTTTGAATTGTTTTTAAGCGGAATTGTATATACTGTCTATTGTCAAACAACACCGTACGTATATCTTATCTTATCTTAATCTTAATATATATAAATGCTAGTTTTGTGTATATAAATAATAATGTTGAATAATATTCTGGTTTATTTAAGAAAATTAATATATTCGTTAATATCTCTTAGAATAGTAATAGTAGCTTGAATACTCTATGTCAGGGTAGGTATGCAGATATGAAAAAACAATAATTAAAACTTTTCGAGCTTTTCGTATGCATTTATTTTGATCTAAACAAGCTTTTCTTTTAACTAGGTGATATTTTAATAAATCTATATTTTACTAGAGACTACTACTATAGACATTATAGTCATACAATATTTTAATACAAAAGCAAATTGTATAATAAGGTTAAGAAAAATAGGAATTGCAATTCCGTTCAGATTAATTCTACACAGTGCTGATATAAATAAAATCTCCAATTATCAGAAAAAATACGAGAATATTAAATTAAACTTTTTAAACATTCAGTCTTAACTTTTACTTCCTTCGTTTACTTTTTATTCAACTTTTTAGTTTGTAAGAGTGAGGTGGTGTTGAGATTTATTTATATTCTGTTCTATTCGTGCGAGAGTTTGGTTGAAATTCAATTTGTTCTTACCTGGAGGCTGTTTTATTCTAGCAGTCTATCTAGAAAGAGGTTTTGGTTTTCTTCTGGTGAGGTTCAATTTGTTATAGTGGATACGTTAAGAATATTCGTTTCCATAACTTTAATAAATACAATCTGCTTTAGTTAGATTTGCTATATAGATATAAGATATTAAAACTTTGTATATGATCTGCTTTATTCACTATTATTAAAATTTTTATTTATAAGAAGATAACTCAAATTTATATTATTTAAGTTTAGGTTCTTACCTAAATATACGTAATAAAATAAATAAACAACGATATTTCAAATATTAATTTGTAATTGTGTAATTTAATTAAAAGCAAAGATTCAATGGCTAAAAATATCTTATAACGTCATTCTTTGGAAGTCGTCAGCATATGTGACGATTCCGATCATAACCTACTTTCAAACCACTTGTTGTAAGTAATTAGATTTGGTTAACCCGATTTTATCATGCAGGTGTAAACTTGGTATATCCTGAATAGTTTTTTCTCTATAGGTTTAAGTAGCTCTATAAACATTTTAGGTAAAATTGACAAATAGAATATTATATCCGATTGTACTTTTTAACCTCACTATCATTTGCTCAGGTGTTTCAATAGATTTCTACGACGCTAAGCCATGTTAAGCTTATTTTAATTTATATAAATACAGAATGAAAAAAAAACGGGATTATATATTAATATAAATTTAAATAAATAAACTTAACATTGCTATACATGTTGGTAGATATTTTCGAACATTAATTTCGGTAGTGGCATCTTTTTTTATTTATCTATACTGAAAAGTTAGAAATATTGATTATCAAAAGAAGCCTAATAGATGTCACCACCGTCCCGATAAAGACGATCACATATAGAATGCTTAATTCACCGAGATGGACAGCGATACGGTAGCTCGATTGGTAGAGCGTCGAGACGGTTTCCCAGAGGTCGCGAGGTCGAATTCCTTCCCGTATTAGATTATTTTTCATTCTATATTTATATAAATTTAATCATGAAATACTTCTTTCTCTTTAAAAACTCATCTTACCTTCAGGGTCGCCATAAATATATAATTTATTGCTATAATTTTCCTTGTAAACATGACTATAATTATAAGTTAAGATTAAATTATTAAAATACAATAATTTTTTGGAAGTTTGTAGAAAAGTGTAAGTAACAATAACCTTTTGAATTTTGAATGATATTTGCCTTTACCCCAAAATTTTATGTAGAATCCAATAAGCATATTGTCGTGGACTACATATGGTCATGATAATAACAATCAATTATCCTAGGCAAAGTATAAACATTTGTGACATTAGTTGGCAATTTTAACCACGTGCTGTTAATATTTTTTAAGATTGCTAACAATTATGTTGTAGTATTGCAACATATGATTTTTACAAAAACATCACTTGTATTAAGCAGCCTACCTACCTAGCCTAGTCTACTATTTTTATTTTTTTTTCTATTATTTATATTCTGATTTTACAAATATTTCGCCTGGTATGTATGGTTAGCAACATAAATCGATATCAGTAAATAAGTTCAGATGCCTTACCAAACTCCAACTCTCTCTTTTTCTGGTCAAGTTTATTTCATCAATTCGTAATGTGTTTTTGACCACAAAATAAACCATTGACCGAATATAAAGTTTATCAAAAGGCGAGTTCACAATTGTTAAAATATAATTATTAACTGTTGGTTGCCGTATATAATATAAACGACGCCTTATTTTCTATTTAATTAAATGAAGCAGACCACTGTACTAGTCCAGTTTCACCGAAACGTGTTTCACGTTACATCGACTGTTTATAATACGCAAAATGGTTGGCTGCATATTGAATTTCCTTTTCATAAAATTATATAAAAGGTTTGTGTTTGAGATTGACATTTATTCATAATATTAGGTAATAAAATATGAATTTTTGATTTGTAATCTATAATTAGTTTTTTTTTTTGGAATTGCCATCTAGAATGCCATATAAAGAACTTACCCTCCCATCCCAATTTACTAATAATTTAAAAGTACACTATATATTTAATAAAGAGATATACCTCGTAAATAATTAACTATGCACAAACTGTACAAGTTGTCAGAATGCTACGCAGAGCCACTATTGTTATTGTTTTATTTAGATTGAACGACACTTATTTTATTAATTAGTCAAACTAATAACTCTTAAACCAAAGTTGATAAGTTTCATAAATGATTCCTAAGACTAATAAATATGTTTGAAAATAGAATCATTTTAAGTAAAGACAACTGTGATAATAAAAACTTATAATTATATTTTTAGAAAAGTTTAAGGGTAACATTTGAGTATAACGAATTTTTATTTAAGTTTAATTCAGAATCGCTAATGTCACGTAGCTCAGCTACGCTCGCTTGAAAGTGACTTCTCCCTTGCTATAATCACAATTTTTGCTTTATTTTTGGCAAGAATTTTTTTATAATACTATATTCTCGTAGTCTAGTGTTTTTTTGTTGTATCGTAACGTTTTAAATACTTTGCACGAATGATCAAGAAAATACGAAATATACTTAATTAAACATTACTCAGCTCACATTTCTTATTTTTATATTTTTATCGTGTACTTAATACAGACCTTTATAATGATTATTCTTATTGTTATTAGTATCTGTTATTAGTGCGGATTGAAATTGATATTGTTTATTTTATTGACTTAATAAAACCTAATATTAACAATAAAGTCAATGACTTAACGCGACGTGAACGTTAAGGGAAGTGTGTAAATACTCACTCACGTTTTAGCGTTTTCTCTCACTTCCTCTCAAAAAAAATATGAATGAATATGGATTGCTTGTAAGATATGGTAGCAATTTCTTTACATAGTTAATCAAAGCATTTAAAAATTATCCAATTGAAATATTACTTTTCATACTTTTTGTTGCCACTAGCACCAGCGGACGAAAAATAGTTCTCCGATTTCATTAGCGCTAAGTTCCACACTTTTAACAATCTTTTAGTTGGTTTCTTTCCTTCTTGCGAGTTTTGCTTTGGTTTCGTTTTAAACCGTATTTATTTTACATTACGTGATTTTGTTGAATTGAAAAAGGATATGTTATTAAAAAAATATTTTGTCAATTATAAAACTAAATTATCAAATCGTTTTCTTAGACCGCATCAGTCTCAAATAAAAGTTTAAAAAATCTATAAGAATTTCCGTTAAAAATGTGCAATCTAATGTCAAGTACCTATGTCGTTTTCTTATGAATGATTGAATGACTAGCATTACCATGGAACAAGACAAAAAAACAATATTAATATAAATGCTTACTCACACTTACGCAATATTACTTTATAAACAAACGAATTGAAATAGTTGTTTTGCACAAGGGATAAGTCACTATTAATATAGTTTGGAGCATAAAGTTTCTGTTTCAAATATAGTGGCCTATTTCTTCATAACATGCCTTAGTTTTTTGATACAATGTAAACGTTTTATTTATCATACCCAATATTTTTAAAGCCAAAGTTTACTTTTAATAAAAAATGTCAGCTTCGAAGCTGACATAATATTTCACGAAGGAGACTAAATCTACACTTCTTTGATCGTCTCATTTTGAAAATACGCAGATCAATAAACATTTTCGCCAATAAGTCATACTTGAAGTGGGCTGTCTTTTTTCACATTTACATTTGTGTTTTGCCAAAAGATATTGTAGTTTACAATTGTTTGTTCAAATATTATTATCATTAAAATTTAATTTAAATTTATCGAAGCGGATAGCGATATTGTAGCTCAATTATCAAAATAACAGGAAGATTTCATAAAAGTCACAAGTTCTAAATCTGGTAGTAAATTTTTCATTCTATATTTATTTAAAATTTTATATAATTATGGTTCTGTATACCTATAATATATGTCCTATACCTGTCCTGTACCTATAATATATGTCGTGAGTATAAAAGTTGAGAGTTTTTGACAATAATTGGATGATTTTCTTTAATTATAGATTTTCCAATCACTTATACAACTGTTGTCACTTCTACAACTCGATAAATTAAATTTTAGGTCCTTACACATGAAATTGACGTTTTGTATGGAAGGAACAAAAAGTCGAATACAATTTAATATAATGTATTTTATTAATCAAAGCATGAACCATTGTTTTCTATACACTTTTGCCATCTTTTCAATTATAATACAATTATAACAAAATTGTCATGAATTGTCATGAATGAAAGAAAGTTAACATTATATTACATATCATCATATTTATACTAGTTTATTCAGTCAGCTAGTTTCAGTATATTTCAGACCTTACTTATGACAATATAACTCAACATAAACTTAACTAAATGTTCTATGCAATGATACACTCTCGGATATTTTGTAAATGCATAAGTATATAGATTGTCTTATGTCAAACCCAGCTTAGCTGATCTTTTTAATTTGTACATAAAAACACAATATAGTATATTTTATGAAATAAATTGATAATTATCTCCATTACTAAGTTTTTCTTCAAAAATGAACTCATATATCCGAAAATCTCTCTTAGAAGTTACAGGATAATACAAGTAATATTTGCTCAAATATTCTGTATTAGTGTCGGTAAAACTTTGTCCATGTTTTGAAAAATGAAATACAATATTGAAACTTTTTGAGTGAAAGTATTACCTTTATATTGTGGTAAAAAAAGTAAGTTCAATTTCGTTTTTATTTGTAGGGTGGTTTAGCAGATTTTCTGCAAAGAATTTCTGTTTTTTTGTTAATTGATTGCGTATATTCTTCTAAAGATGCCACTACCGAAATTAATGTTTGAAAATATCTTTAAACATGTATAGCCATGTTAAGCTTATTTAAATTTATATAAATATAGAATGAAAAATAAACCGATACGGGCAGGGATTCAAACCCGCGACTACTGGGAAACCGTCCAAACTGGGACGGTTTCCCAGTAGTCGCGTCGTTGATTTCGGTAGTGGCATCTTTTCAATGTTTACCTATATTGCAAAGTTAGAAACATTGGTTAGGATTTTCGAAAGAAACTCAATACATGTCACCACCGTCCCGATAAAGACGATTACATATAGAATGCTTAATTCACCGAGACGGACAGCGATACGGTAGCTCAGTTGGTAGAGCGGCGACGGGACGGTTTCCCAGTAGTCGCGGGTTCGAATCCCTGCCCGTATCGGTTTATTTTTCATTCTATATTTATATAAAAGAGGTAATATATTAAATATTATTATACAGGTTGGGCCTAAGATTTTCGCCAATAACAACATTTGTTTTCTTAAAAACAGTGAGATTAAGCGGGTTACGGGGAGTTATTCGCTTAGTTAGTTAGTCGCTTAATGCAATTATAGTGGAGCGCATAAGTTTATAAAAATAACAATTCCTACGTAATCTTACGACGCCTCTTTAGTGTTAAATATGGATTACGAAATGTTAGTAAGTGTATAAAAGTTAATTTAATTAAAGCTTGGGTCAAGAAGTTTGAGCAAACAGGCTCGACAATAAAAATGAAACGAAATGGATGACTACTTTGAAGAAGAAGCGAAGAGAACTTTCGGGAGGTTAAAATTTTCATAAGGGACGAACCAAAATTATCTACGCATAAGCGTTCTGCGATTCTGGCAATACCAAGAGTCGACCTAGTCTAAGTTTAATTTTGCATTAATTAGGACCTTAAACTACACCCATATAAGGTTTAAATTGTGCAAGAGATGAAACCAAACATTCAAGGTTAATTATTGGCTGAAACTATACTGGAGCGATTCTCTAGCCTTGAGAAATTTATGAAATGAAATTCTAGTTTAAATTGTGTACTTAGTGAAATACGATACAACAGTTACATGATTTTGAAGGGTACAACAGAAGGACTCTTGTGCAAAAAGATGGAACAACATACCATACCTCAAATGTGACGTTACCGGTGGTGAAATGTTTCCTAACATATAGATTTCTTACATAGGTGATATTCCATGGCCTCCAAGAAACACGTACCTTACACCTTGCATTTTTTGTTGTGGGGACATCTGAAGAGAATAGTGCACCTAAATCAACCGACGACTTTATTCTAATTAAAAGAAAACTTACACTATGAGATAGCCGCGATTCCTCGCAGCATGTGGCAGCGAGTTTTCCAAAGGTTGCATTGTCGATTGCAGGAATGCCAACGATTGACAACGACAACGACGACAACAACGACGAGGTAATAATATTTGTAAGTTTATTTCTCCTCATGTTTCAAATTTGCAAAAAATATGGCCCTACCTGTATATAAGTAATATATAAGCTCGTTGCCTTAAACTTTGTAGTCATCAATGGACTTTAGCAACGGATATTGTTTAGAAGCGGTTGGTTCCATTTTTTTTTGTCTTGTTTACTAAGGTAGTAAAACAACAATTATCTAGAAAACTACAACCAACAGCATTCATATCTAGGAAACTATTAAATGTTTGTGAATGTCTGGGAATGCTGTTTATATATCCATTTTTACAGACTTATCCCTCCGCATAAATAAAAGTCATAGCCAAGTCAAATATCTTAGTTTACTCATTATTATTTTACTTAAATCTAAAATTCATTAGTAATTAATAGTCATATATTAAAACCGTTACAAAAAAAAATGTGTAATCATAATTTAACCTCACCAGTTTTTTGGAAAAAAATATATTCTGTACTTCCACGAATATGCGCTTTCTATATATTACTTATTTTGCTTCAAGGTATCAACATATTGATCGACTCGGTACACTTTTTGCAAAATTTGATAATCCAGCATTGTAAATTAAATTTTGAAAATTAAAATCCATATTTTATTTATTTTTTTGTAATAGTTTTTATAGTATTATTATATTAATCGTCACTGTAACCTAATCATATAATTTCTATTTGTAGTATAATATATATATATATATATATATATATATATATATATATATATATATATATATATATATATATAATTATTAGTATATTTTAACTGCCACTTTCTCTCTTCACCCTTTAAGATGCAACTAAACATTATACTTTACTTTTGTTATGGGTAATATTACTTTATGAGACTCGATAAACTCTACGTAAATGGTTTTCTGATTTGTAATAACAACTTCTAGTTTTATTTGAACACATACATGACATTTTTTAAAGATTAAATTATTAAAGTTTGTGAAGAATTTATTTTAATCTATAAACTTAAATATTCTTTAAATTGTTATTATAATTTAACTTCTAAATATATATCGAGCAAGCAATCAAATGCTCTATATAATTTATTATGTGATCATTTACGTAGACACGCTCTTACTAAAATCTTTGTCGTCTTAAAACTAGCAAATCACAAAACTTTCATGTTATTGAAAAGGGATTTCAATATTCAACCATTCAATAGCAATACTTGCGTATAGCAAACTCCGATGTTATTTTTCAGTTGTATGCTGTATTGTTTAATATCACCGATTATACCAGTATAATTTTAAGGCTACGAATAGAAACTAAATTTGAACAAAAGTGTTTCAACGTTTTAAATTCTCGTACATTTTATAAGTAGAGTATAGTTTAGTACATTAAAAATTATTTTCTATCCCTAATTCCGATAATCCGATAGTTTTGTCTCACAGATATTCTTTATTAAACACATAGACCTTATACAAAAAAAATATATATTCTTTTCTGCGTCCTTAGAATGGTGAGGCTAAGGCTGTTGAATTTGTAGTTTCACAAATGAGTTTCCTCGCCCCAGGCTATTTATTCAAAGGACCGTTAATTATTCAATATAAGTTAATCACCTCGATAAAGCACTTTATTTCTCATAGCGTTTAACAAACGACAACTTTGCAAATTGTGTTATAGCAAACTGTAAAAATAGCCGTACTAAAAATAGTTTCTAAATTAATGTTCAATAATATAATTCTGTTGTTGAGTGATATTCACAAAAATGTAATAGTTTTCTAAGTATATATGTTGTTTGTTGTAGTTTATTAGATAATTCTGTCTTACTTACTTAGTAATCTAGAGAAAATTACAATAAAATGGAACCAATCGTTTCTAGACAATATCCATTGTTAAAATCCATTCAGCCAGCTAGACAGCCGCATCAAGCTTAAGGCAACGAGTTTATATATTACTTATATACAGGATGGGACATACATTTTTGCACAATTAAAACGAGCGCAAAAATAAAAGTACAAATGTTATTTCGTCAATGATTTATTTAACGTAATAAACATTTTTAAAAACTATTTTTTTTAACAATGACATAATCAGTTGTGATGATGACACAATGAGATGTACTTAGTCGCGTCGTTTGCTTTCCTGCAATCAAATGCTTCAACTTTGGAAAACTCGCTGCCTCATGCTGCGAGAAATCGCGGATGTCTCCTTCTTTTGTTTTGGTCATTTTTGGTCGGAAGATACAATTGTTGGTTTATTAAGGTACACCCAACTCTCCAGATATTTGGAAAACACTTTTTTGACCAATTCACACTCATGTTGTGTTCCATGGTGCATCCAAGTCTGGCTGTTATTTCCTTTAAATTTATTTTCATTTTACTGTGATATCTAAACCTCTCGTAATATTATCATATATACCACTGTTTTCACAGTTCGCACACAAATAAATAGGGACCGATAATGGCCTTTGATGATATGGCAGCCCATAATGTCATTTAAGGCGACTGGGGACGCTTTTGGTTGGTAAGGCAAGGTTTTGATGTGCTCCAAAATCGACAATTGTGTTTATTTACGTGACCATTGATATGTTAATGGTCTTCGTCCGTAAACAATACATTCTCAAGGCTAGAGAATCATTCCAGTATAGTGTCAATCAATAATTAACGTTTAATGTAATCGTTTGATTTCATCTCTGTATAGTTTAAGGTCTAATGCAAAATTCAAAATTCGCTTTAGACTAGTTCTTGGACTTACCAAACCATGACTAACTAGACCAAACGCTTACGCGGAGATGATTTTAGATCATCCTTTATGGAAATTTCAACTACCCTTCAGATAAAAGCTAAATTGAATTTACTTTTTTTACATCAATATAAAGGTAAAAGTTTTAAAACTGTATTTTATCGTTCGACACATGGACAAAGTTTTAACGACTCTGATACAGAATGTTCGAGCACTATTATTGATATTATCCCAAAGTTTTTAGAGAGATTTACGGATATATGAGTTTCTTCTTAAAGAAAAAAATACTAGTAGATATAACAGGGAATATTCATGATTTTTTTTACTTAAATTAATCATTCACCTTATATCGTAGAAAAAAAATATAAATAGGCTTGAAAATATTCTAGATATTTTATAAAGTGAAAATGAAAACATTCAGTAAATTTGAGCCGTTCAAACGCCGTAATTTTGCGCGCTTTGCATGACGTCAAATGACACGTCCAGTGAATGTTTACTCTAAACTATAGTTACTTCGTACCTAAATCTTTTAAGTTTTAATTGCTATACAATCCCTGGTAGAAGACAAAACCCTCTTACAAGTATTACATAGTTCCGGAGTGCAAAAACAGTATTAGAAAAACAAACAGACAAAGTGTTTTTTTTTGTATTCCAAGTGAAGCAAAAATACAAAAACAATGCTGTATGGTAATAAAAAGGATAATATATGTCCTTAGTCGTACTTATATGGTTGTAAAGATCAATTTAAACTTATTTCAGGTTAAGAAAGATACAGCAAATTGTATTTAATATAATAAAATGAAACAGCAAGGAGAAAATGTAATCTAAGTTTGATAAGGAGTTGTGCCTTATACACTTTTGTGTCGAATACACCAGCTGAGAGAATGAGAATGTCAGAAGTCAAAAGGCAAAGATTGACACCGGCTAATTAAGCCCTATTAGAGTTAGTTATCATAAGCAGTAATGTTTCAAAAAATGGTAAACCTTCCCAAAGAAGTGATCACTAAGTAGGTAAGTCCTAGTACTGGCTGTACAAATGTCTGTGTATTAATCAACTCAATCAATTTAATTATAAGATATTAAATATTGAGGAAATAATTGTGCAACACTCTCCTTGGTAACCGTAGCAGCCAAACGAATGAACGGATTTGATTGTGATTTAATTAAATTAATCGAGATGGTTCTCAAATATGTTTGGTGGAAATAAAAGCAGTCGGATCTTAAGTCATTTTTGGTGATGGTAGAACGTTCTTACGCGTTGTAGTTGATGAGTGTTGTTAGGTTTATTTAGTAAAAAAATATAGAAACCAAAAGCATAATTTTAAAAAACAGAAAAAATATAATAAAATTAAAACCCTCGATACAAAAATATCTCTAAAAAGATAAAATTAAATATTAATTATGTACTTTTTGCTTCGTTGTGTCGGATAAATAAAGAAATAAATCAAAATTCAAGTAAGTTACTATGGCTAATAAGATAATAAATAACAATACCAATTCTTATCTTCAATTTAAATCAATTCTTAAAATATACAAAACCATCAACGTACGTACAATGGGTTATAGATCGTAGAACGTACGTATGTTGCGGGTAGCAAGATTTATTAATAAATTATGTATTATAGATTTTGTTACTTGTACTGGTAACTTTTCTGTTTGAATATTTACGTTGATTTAATGCTTTTTTATTATAGTCAATAGATTACAGATCGTTTTTACAAAAATAAAAAAACATTTCCCAAATTTTAATCCGTTTTCTTGAAATTGTGAATTGTGTAAAAGACCTCTTAGAAAAATAACTTGAAACAGTTTGCAAGTTAAAATTAAACAAGGTTGTTCTTCACATTACTTACTAGAACTTAATGTTCATACTCATAACTTAGAAAGGCTAGTGTTGAAGACGACAGAGATTTTAATTAGAACGCTTTCACGTGAATTATCAGGTAGTAAATTATATAAAGCTTTTAATTGCTAATTCAGTTTATATAGGGCCGCTTAGTTATTAATAAATGATAAAATAAATATGAGGAGAAAGATCTAAGTATGTTTTCTTATAGCCTTATTACTTTATCTCTTAAAAGTAAAATATGAATGATGATTTAATTATGACTCTGAATTTGTATGTTCCGTTAGGATATTATGAGAATTATTAAACGACAAGGAATTACATATATTAATGCAATATTAGGATGTAATATTATGTAAAAGATAAGCCTAAAGAATAGCGGAATCTTAATAGAGAGAAGAGAGAGAGAGAGAGATGGATAAAAACATTTTTTTTGTCATATTATTTACTTCTTCACATCTGAATGCGTTAACAGAATATATTAATTGGAATAATTCAATAAAACTTGTAGTGTATGATAATCAAATTAAATTTTCAGAGGCAGATCTGTATTGTTTTGTATACTAGCGTTGTATGATGTTTCCAATATATGTAAATATGCAATAAGCCAACGGAATCCCCTTGATAAAGTAAATTTAATTAGAATTCGTACCGCGATGTTATTGTTATAGTTTGAAACGAACACAAAAATATTTTTTGGTATACACATCCACGTTTCAAATAAAATCAAAACTATGTTTACTTGGTGTCCCTTGTCAATTTAAAAGACTTAATACATAAATACATACTCCATATTGGCTTGCACATTTTTTTACGGCAATTCTTATACTTTTTTAAGAGTACTATTAAACCATGATTTATTTTTCCTTTTTCAAATTAAAAAAACTCGTAATGTAAAATAAATAACGTTAAAACAAAGCTTGCCAGAAGGAAATAAACTAACTAAAAGATTGTTAGAAGTGTGGTACTGAGCGCTAAAGAAATCGGGGAACTATTTAAACCGCTGGTGCTAGTGGCAACAAAAAGTGCAGAAATATTTCAATAAGATAATCTTTAAATGCTTAACAAAACTTTACAGAGAAATTGCTACTATATCTTTCATGCCATACATATTCATTATTACATTTTTAATCTTCTATTCCATAACTAAATAAATGCAAATAGATATACCTACTTTACAATATTTTAAAACAGCGTTTTTTCTATCACTATAACTCTTATTCATTGATTTCTTGGTCTATTGATCTATTGTTTCCAAAATAGTTATTTTTTAAAAAGAAAATGTAAAAACGTGAGTGAGTATTTACATCTGCTCTTTACGTTCACGTCGCGTTAAGTCATTAATTTTATTGTTAATATTAGGTTTTATTAAGTCAATAAAATAAACTTTATTAATTTCAATCCGCACTGATAACCGGGACAACAATAACAAAAAAACATTATAAGGGTCTGTATTAGGTACATGATAAAAATATTAAAAGTAAGTATATCTCGTATTAAGTTTCATTAAGTTTTTTTATTATTCTTCATCATGGTTTCTGCTGTTTCGAGTTGTTGTTCGTTCTAGGTATAGCAAAACAGACCTTGTAAAGATCAGGACCCCAATGCTCCATTTCTCAGCCAACACTCGTATTTCTTTTCATTCTTACTTCTTCTATTTCAGACAATCAATGTATTTTAAAATTATTATAAATTATATTTCATAATTTCTTCTTCATGTTATAATCTTGAATTTATTTATTAGTTTCAATAGCAAGTCCATAAAATCGTATTGTCCAGTATGTAATTACAATTCATTATTTAATTATAAAACTCTAATCCGATAATTTTATTTTTGGTTAATGTAAATTGTGTTTTGTAATCCACATACTTGTCATTTTGATTGTTTAGTATTTCTATAGCAACATGGTGTAAAAGAGATGGAGCTATACGAAAAAAGCTGGCGCGTAACGGAAGAATGTGACGCGTAACGAAAAAATGTTACACAAAATTTTTTTCCAACCCCGATAAAGAAGTTTCACTTCAAAAATCTTTATGCCAAAAATATGAAATTTTTGAGATTACAGTGAGACAGAAGTAACTTCCAAGCGAGAGTAGCTGACATTAGCGATTCTGAATAAAACTTGAATAAAAATAACAATAACAACAAAAAAGTTATGCTTAAATTTTAGACTTAAACTCTTTTGAAACAGAACTTTAAGTTTTTATTATAACAGTTATCTTAATTTCAAATCATTGTTTTTGAATTTGTAAGTATTATATTTTTCAAAAATATTAATTAACTAGACAAATGTAAACCTTTTTAACTTTGGCTTAAGAGACACAACTCTGACTATTTTATAAAAAAAAAAGCAGACAAAATAAATTATAACAATAGTGGCAAATGATTACGATTTTTAATTTCTACAGCTTACGCATTGTTAAATATTTACGAGGAATATCTCTACATTAAATATCCTGCCATGCATGTATAGATACTTGTCTAATAAATATCTTGCATTACCTTTAAATATTGCACTCCAAAAAAAGCTAATTAAGGAATACAAAAGCTAAGAATCATATTTTATTACCTAATATTATGAATAAATGTCAATCTGAAGCACAAAGCTTTTATATTATTTTATGAACAGGAAATTCAATATGCAGCCAACCATTTTGCGTATTATAAACAGTCAATGTAGCATGAAACATCGTTTCAGTGAAACTGGACTAGTACAGTGGTCCGCTTCGTTTAACTGAATAGAAAATAATGAGTCGTGCATGTAGTATACGGCAACAAATAGTTAATAATTATATTTATATATAAATATATTTATATATATATAAATTCATGAGTGTTTTTCAAAGGCCTTTAGTTAGGCCTTTGTATTCGGTCAATTGTTCATTTTTGTGGTCAAATATATATTAGCAATTGACCAAATTAACTTAACCAGAAAAAAAATTGTTATGCGCAATTTAAATAGTAAATTATGATAATATATTGTATTAATATTTTAAAAGTTTCACTAATGAAATAAAATTATTTAATTTATTAAAAAATATACTTATAATAGTAATAATATTAATAATACAGGACAAATTACGCACATTGAACTAAACCCAAAGTAAGCAAATAATAAATAATTATTGGGTTGTGTTAAGGGTGTTAGACAACGATACAAATACATAGAAATACACATATAAATACTGAGAATATATTTAATAAACAACAACCCAGAAATAAAGACATCCATGCAAATCACAAAGATGCCTGTCCCTGTCGGAAATCGAACCCGAGCCCCAATGCGTAGTTATATGTTAGGCGTCTGCGCTAACTACTGGACCAACAGGGCGAATTTAAATAGAGTTCTCTATATTATTATTATAAGATTTTATAAACTACAATGTTATATATAATTTGACAGTTAAATACTATAACAAAGTTCACACTCTATATATAATGAAAATATATCTAAACCAAACCGAATCGAAATTTCTTAATAAATACAACATAACCAATTGAATACAATGAAATCGTCCACGATGAATTAACAGAGAAACTCTTTGCAGATAAACTGCGAGGGAAAAACACCCTCCAGTTAAAAATAAATTGAATTTAACCAAACTCTCGCACGAATAGAACGATATATAAATAAATCTCAACACCACCTCACTCCTACAAAATAAAAAGTTGAATGAAAAGAAAACGGAGGAAGTGAAAGTTAAGACTGCGTGTTTAAAAGATTTAATTTAATAGGCGAATATTGTTTTGATAATTGGAGATTTTATTTATCTCACCGCTTTGGAGATAGTTTTTACCTGAACCGAATTGAAATTTTTCCAAATCGATTTTTCTATGCCCCAGTTTATCGATGCAACTCTTGTAACCTTGTATAATTTGCTATAACATTTACACGAAAGTTTTAACTTTGTATTTTATCTTTCAATACACACTAAGTTATAACCACACAGATACACAACAATCGAGCTACTAATACTGATGTTATACTGAAGTTCTAGAAGAGATTTATTAAAATATTACTTTTCTGAGATAAATCTGAAAAATCCCGGACACAAACTAATAAAAACTTGGTTAACTACTACGTTATTTGAATTAAAATTATTATGTATAAAATTAGAATAGCTCTTGAACGAATGAATGATAATAGACAATTTGAGTTACTGAAGAACAAAAATTTTGCTAAAGTGACAAAAAAGACAGAAAAATCTGAATTTTTCATTTAGTTATTTTATAAAAAAAAGCTCGTGCTCAAAGAAGTTGTCGGAACAGCTATAGTTTAAATAAGTTAAACCTATTATTGTCATAAATTCTAAGATTTATATCAAGGCATATAAATATTCACAATTTTTTTTTATATTATGTTTTTTTTCATTATATTATTTCGGTTAAAGATGTTGTGTGTATTGGGTAAGCTTAGAAGGCAAGTTGTAACAAATATAGACAAGGTATGTCAGCAATGCTTTTTTATTACTCTTCTATGTACCTATAACTTTAATTATTCAATATTTGCATAAAACACCTAAGGCTGCTTTTACGTTTCAATAACTTAAGAAAGAACAAAGCGCATAATAATATAGCGCTCTTTGGACCAAACTTCAAACGCTACTTGAACGCTAAACGAATGACATAATACATCAAGTTTATTTTTGATTTTATTTTTGATACTTGAAGTAGCATGAAACATCACTACAATGAAACAGACTTTAAAAGCGGTCCACTTCGCTTTTAACCAACCAAAAATAATTTAAACACCAAACCTTTTATAACGGATGTGCTTTTGTGTTTTTGCATTTGGTCAGATTATAAAATCATGAAAAACCTTTTTAAAAGGTTCCACATCCGTTTGATGGTACGTTTTTGTGTCAAAGAGGTATATTGTGAGTCAAGAATTCTCAATTATATTGTGAACCGTTGAGATTTTTTTCTGTTTTGCTGGGTAAAAAGGATTAAACACATAATTATTAATAAATTGTGTATATAGACATATTTTATATATGAAACTTAATTCATTAGTTTCACTTAAAAATTTTATAGTTATATTCCTTCTATAGATTACAAGTGTAGTAAAGTAAGTATTTCATATATTTATTTCATTTCCTTCTAAAATATGTTTTACCTTCTTTTTTAGTATTCATAACAACTTTATTCGGTTAGGATTTTAAGAACATTAAAATAACTGACTCTAAATACACAGAATCTGTGCCAGATTTGTAGCATTCTGTGAATCACACAAAGAATATTAATGTGCTTCAAACCCTCCACTTATAAAACAGTAGTTACATGAATTCAGTAGTCATTACATGTTTAAATGTTTACCTCAGCTCAATTATATGTATGTTTAGCCGTAGACAAACATTTGTTTTTCTGCACTGACGTCACTGATTTCCAGTTTGATTTTGATAAATTACACAGCTCTAGTGTTTTATAAAAACAATATATATAGGTATATCAGAGAAAAGGACTCCCATAGTGTTTTAAAAACTGGGACATTGACGT
The DNA here is from genome assembly GCA_959347405.1 of Napeogenes sylphis. NCBI lineage: Eukaryota > Metazoa > Arthropoda > Insecta > Lepidoptera > Nymphalidae > Napeogenes > Napeogenes sylphis. Next base: position 17,079,546 of record OY365788.1, on the reverse strand, counting down.
AGTTCTCGTGACGGTGGTCTTCAAAATAAAACTTAACTACTAATTATAGCTTTATTAATTCACCGGACAGCGTTTCAACTTTTCAGACTATTCGAGCAAGAAGTTCATCAAGCTTCTAATAATATCTATTACCTCTTTATATTCGCTAGACCGCCTCCCGACATAGCAAACACTCAATAACATAAAGTTGTCTAGGACATTAAAATCAGAAATTAATAACAAATAGTTTCTTATGTTTTAATCATTATAGGGTTATCAAACTAATTGATAAATTATTATTCATACATTTTCATTTGTAATTTTCTTTGTTAAGATGACTAAAATTATAAGTAACACTAAAACGATTACATTAACAAAATACAGTCGCTAAGTAAAAAGTCAATACAATTGCTTATTTACATAGTAAACTTTTAGGTTAATTGTTTACTATTTAAATAATTAATTTATTAAATGTATTATTCGAGATAATAAATTTACTATCTTTTCATTATTATTCGTCTTTACGCAATACATAAAAAGTATCAATTACGAGTATTATAATTTATTATTAAAATTAATCGAAATAAAACTAAACCAAATAATCAAACGTAATACATAAATAATTTTAAGATAAATACGTCATAAATATATCACCTGGCGGCTCTGAAAGTTTCAATTGAGTCTGTGTACTTGAGGTCTCGCATTAACTTTTGTATTTTCTTCATACAGTCTTCCCTGCACAAGAAAATAATAACATTCCCAGTTTTTAAAAACAAAAGTTTAATTATAGATTGATATTTTTTTGTAACTGGAAAAATGTCTATAAATTTTATTTATTAATAATATCTATTAACCTTCTTAGAATTTCAATTTTAATTTTAATTTAAACATAAATATATAGTATATTTATGTTCAACTCATTTCAAATACCTATAATATATAATCAACCCTTTCTGAAGTATCATCAAAATTCAACGTCTTGTCTAGACAGCCGCTGAACTAAGAGCTGCTTTTAAACGCACTAAATTTAAGCATAAGATTTATGAGAAATCTCTCAGGCATCCAGAATATTTACTTTGATATAAGAACATGCCTCGACGTAAAAAGAGTCATTTAAATAATTTATAATTTCGGAAGCACTAAACCACTCCTTTACGCTTTATTTATAGTTTTCTGGCTATTTAATGACAAAGATTTTGACTTACTTAGATATAAAAACTATATCCAGAATTAAAATAAACATAAAATAGTAATAAGAAAAGAAGATATCGGTAAATAGCCTAATAACTTAACATTTGACTAGTGATGAATTATCCAAATAAATTCAAACTTCTTCCTGCTGATTCATGGGTGTGCCAGAAGCCGAGTAGAATTGTTGCAGTTAGAACTCAATGCCTTCACTAAGTACTGCTGCTAGTTGTGGACGAACTCTTTCCAAGGAGCGTATGTTCGAATCTTTGGTTTAGGTTTGGCATATTTTGATAAATAATCGTATTATAGTGAAGTTCGGGCATCAAAAGATGTGTTGTTTCACGACTAACAATAATAATGAACACTAATCCAATTTATACTACTGAACAATGAAAACATTTTTTATACTTCTTGTGGTTGAAGTAGCAAAACCGGGCCCATTGGTTAAGTTTATAGGAAGTCTATAGTTTATAGTTTATAGTTTATAGATGTTTCATAACAATCTTAGCTTTTAGATCCATATAACTATAACTATAGTAACTTGTAGGTGATAGTTAAACGAGAATCTCTTTTTATGGAATTTCTTAGTAAATTAATTAACAATAAAAAATAAAGGCATAAAATAACAATTAATTCTGTAGTAAAAATTTTCGTAATAATACACTTTATCACTAGCGCATAGTTGAACTTGCCTGTCTTCCTAGGAATATGTTTGTATGTTATGCATTAATTCCTTTGTAAATATTTTTTTGCCTAATGTAAGGTGTTTTATTTTAGTGTTTAATAATTGTTATTAGATTTATTATTTTAGGGTCTTACAAAGCCACTTCCATGAAACAAGACGTGAGTTGAGACTAAATGTATTTCGTGTCAAATACTAGGATTCTATTTAAGATGAATACAAAAAACACAAAGAAATTCAGTGAAATATAAAATTTATTTTGGTTGTTTCATAATAATATAAAAATGTCCAAATTATGTTATTTTTATACTACCCATTTTTTTATTTTATATTTCTATTTATCTACTTATATAATAAAAGAGAGCGAATAATTTTTCTAGCAAATTTCAAATAACTATTTCAGCTTTTTATGAACGTCAGCATAGCCTTTGATAACTACTCACTGAATTTCTCAACTAAATAAGCGAATTCATGAAATTTTCTCTTTACGAAGCAGAAAATATTGAAGTCATTGAATATCACAAAAAGAGTAATTCATTTCCTTCATGTTAGTTCGTTAGTTACAGCCCTCTCATAAATTAAGATTATTCATTCATTTAAAATTATTGAACGATACCTTATTCTAGTGAAAATTGTAGTGAAAACACCATATTTTGATGTTACACTCGTTTATACGAGTATACGAGTTTTTATCAAAGAGATATCCATATTATCATTTGTTTTTATTGTTGTTATAGCTAGCAAAATGTTTGTATGGAACAAATGAAGATGATCATTTTCCAAAATATGCATATGAATACGGACATCGATACGGTAGCTCAATTGGTAAAGCGAGGGGACGGTTTTCCAAAGGTTGCGGATTCAAATCCCTGTCCATATCGGTTTATATGTAATTCTAAATTTATATAAATTTAAAAAATAATTATAACATTTATTAATTGATTTGAGAAAAATAATACTATAAATTGACATCATGTATTTTTCAGAAGTAATCATTAAGGTAGAGAATTCTCTACCTACGTTACCATAATCTTATATGAATCAGATTATCTTATCAAGAGAATTTTATCTCATTGCCATAAACGCATTGAAAGTAAAATTCTTACGTTTTGAAACTATTTATCTTAGCACAAGACAAATAACAAAAACTAGAAATAAGACAAACTTTTAAAAAAAAGGTCAGATTTTTTCAGAATCACTAATTACTCCAACTTCCAACTCGGTTGGTCGCTACTTTTTTCTCGTTGTCATCTGGAACGATGTTGTATTTATTTTTAATTAGAATATGTCTTAACAAAATTTTCCATAGTGATTTGAAGTTAACTTATTGTTAGATATTTAATTTATTACTATTATGTAAGATAAAATGAATCTTAAATGTCCTTGTGAATAGATCCAGACTTTAACAAACTTCTACACTCTTAAATTGCCTCTACGGAGCTTCTGTGTGAACTTTTATAAGATATTTTTTAAATGTAAATTAAATATTTAACAGTAAGTTCAGTTTATGTTTTATAGTTTAATGTTTTGTATGAATTTTTTGAATTACAAAAATACTATTTATTTAATACGGTTTAAATAAGTATTATTAGAAATAAAACTTAAGAATTACATAATTTGTTATTAATGTTATCATAACTTACTACGCTTTAAAAACAAGGTTAAGACTAGCTTACCTTTATCTACAGCTTAAATCATCAGTTTTGCAATTTCATTAGCGCTCAGTTCTATACTCTCAGATGACCTTTTTGGCCTCCTTTTTAAGTTACTTTATAGGTTTAATTTAAGAGACTGACATTTAAGTCTGGCGTCACCTTCGCTACCTAATATGGATAATACGTAATACTAATAAGTTATCTGTAAGTAATTTATTAATTATTCATAATAAATATCAATTAAAACAAACAACAATAAATATTTCACATTTTATGTAAATATTTATATCATAATTAATTATCAGAATTTAAAAAAATAAGAATTAATATTACCATTGGATTTGGTCTGGATATGTTACTTCTGGCATTCTTTCTGGTCTTCAATCTAAGCTGGTCCCAAAAGTAGTTCAACAACTATTGTTCGAACTTTTGGTAAGATATATTGACATGATTTTAACAGAAAAATTTGACATTTCAGACCTTTGCATTCTTACGTTATCGTGTGCAGGTGGGTTTAATTTTAATGGTTTAAATTAGGTGTATGTTATTCTTGATTATAAAAAAAATATATATTTGAGTTCTGATTTAGATAATTTGAATACACTACATTATTAAAAAGAGAAAAAGAGCATGTTGTTATTCAAAAGAATAAACATTTCAAATATATTAAACCATACAACACATAACCGTTAATATTTTTCCTTAAACAGATAAAAATAAAATATTGATTAAAAGTATGTCGTAAAGCTAAAAGTAATCAGGGTTGTCACTTTAATAAACAGGCAAAAAAATAAAATAATAATGTTACAGTACTATTTACACACTTTGTTCTAATCCGTAAGTAAGCTAATTATTAGCTTCTGTTATGGGTGTCAGACAACGATACTAATACATAGAAATACAAATTATAAATACTGCGAATATATTAAATAGACGACCAAACCCAGAAATAAAGACATGTATGTAAATCACATATATGCCTGTCCTGTCATGCCTGTCCTGTCTGCACTAACCATTCGACCAACGGATCAAAATTCCTTTGGAAATGTATAAATTATAATTACTAATATGCTGAATTGGAACCAAAATATTTATTATGTTAAACCTCTGTATTTCGTATCACAAAAATAGATGTAAGTTATCTAAATTTTTATCGGTCCTTATTAAATGCATAAATAATTAAAAAAAAAATGGTTTTGAAAAAAAGTCCTGCGCTTTTCGTAACTTTTTATTCCGAAGCAACCCTTCGATTACGACATTAATACATTTAAGGTTCTCTTTAACCTTTTTTATTTCAATGAAACTAGAATTGGTCCAAACATTTACGTGTAACTTGGTGAGTGATAAATGAGATAAACCAATTTATTATTATAGCAACTTACTATTGATTTTTTCTTCTTCAGATACAGAAAGTTAATTTGCGGAATAAAATAACGACCAGTATCAATTATTTTCTTACGAATAAGTATTTTTTTTTTGGAACAAGAAACTTCAGATAAATTTGTTACTTCTATAATATAATTTGGTCTATATATGGGAGTTGTAAATTATATCAAAAGTTTAACTATGTAACATACATGTTTCCTAGTTTTGGATTATTAATGGATGCCAATAAGAGACGTTGCGTGGATATATAATTATATTCAAGATGATTGACAATTAATTATCTCAATCAAAACTTTGAACAATATTATGTATTATAAAACTATGGTTTTTCTTTAAGCGATACAGCCTTTAATAAAATTAATTAAAATAGTTAATACAAACCTGACAATGAAATTTTAAATAATATTTCTAACACTCTGATCGGTCTGAGTGTTGGATTAATTGGTCTCCATATATAGACTACGAAGTTCGTGTACTTTGCTTCAGAAGTGCTATTCATCACAATCTAACCTTTTAGAACGTCAAAACTTTTAAGTATCGTAAACGAAACTTAAAAGTTTTCTGTTTTAATTATGTGGATGTGGAGATAATTTGATGGACTTAATAGTTTCGAGATTTCAATGTTTGTTATATAGTTTGAGTTATTAGTTTATAACAGAAATATAGTTGTGATTTAAAATAAAGCAATATTTTTTTAATGGAAACTAGCACATATAAAAAGACAAGTTATTTTATTTATATACATATAAGAATTATAATTTCTTATTCGGATAAAATTTTAAGATATTTAAACACAACACAAACATATAAATAAAAACATAAATAATAGACACAGATTACACCTACACTCTGGATTAAGTACATAAATGTGTGAATAGAACTAAAGCTAAAATTTGTTGGTTCAGCAGTTAGAGTACTATATATTATCGATCTGAATACAATGTTATTAATTTAGATGACAAATTGACTAAAATACCGTCCTATTAACTAAAGATGTTTCCAAAAAGAAAAAAAGATTGAAACTATTGTACAAGAATTGAATTTAAATACACTTTACAATTAATGAAAAGAAATAAAAAAAAATATTTGGTTCTAAAACAAAACGATGAAGATATTCTAGAAAAAAAGAAACGAAATTATGATTACCAATGTCGACTTAAAATAAATTAATTTATCAGACACAATCATAATAAACTCTTTTTACCTTTTTCTTTTAAAAATGTACGAATCAATTATATATATACATCTCACTTATGTAAGTTAATAATAACTTACAACGGTCTACACTCTTCTAAAGTCCATTAGGCCTCACAACATGGACTTTTAGTAGAAACCGAACGAGCACTTAGCACTGAGAAGCGTTGGAGAATACAATATTGAATACTTAGCTTGGTATCTACAACGGAAATAACTAAAAGAAAACTGCACTTTTAGATTAGCTTTGAAAGTTAATAATATTATATATAAGAATATTTAACAAATTATTAAAGATAAATAAACTGAACCATACCGGGTATAATTAATTGGAAGGTTTTTAATAATTAGTAACTCGGGCAAATTATTATATGTAATCTCTTGTGAATGTATTATTATACATTCACAAGATCTCAAAATATCTAATATAATTGAAATAATAATATGAAAGAAATATTTCTAATGTCTTAGCTTTATTGAACATCAAATCTTACGTCAAATATACAAACGTTCTGAAAATTCCCTACAAAGATTACGCCTCAACCTACAATAGTCATTTACATCCTTTTCACTGTAAAATAAATCTTATTTTATTGGTGATAAAAACTCTAATACTTGCCGTTCATATCTACAATGCTGACAGGTGTACAAATTTATTTAGAAGATCTGATTTGTTCTATTTCCTTCAAGATTTGCCAATTGGCTAGACTGCGTGACTGCAATTTCCTCTCCTCAGCGTATTACCGTCTTATTCAAATATAAGCAAGCATAATATAAGCAAGTAGGAACTGCTCGGAAGTAAAATGGAAACAAACGATAATAGAAATTCTTTATAACAAATTCTTTATTATCTGTATTGTAATCATTTAAATATTGTAAATAGTTATGTTTTTAATTATAACTCGTTCAGTACTAGATGGAACATAATAAAAATAAGTTTAAAATATAAAAATATACGGAACAGAAGTAGAAACATACTGCAAGCAGAAGTAATAATAAATATTAAAAAAAATCCAGATACAAAAAAGACCTCTAAAAAGAATAAAAAATAATACTATCATGTAGTTATTGAAGTCGTTGCGTAGGGGGACCGTTGTACGTATGTTGACGATGGTGTCTATTTTACGAAGTTTATCATTGAGCACTTCGACTATACGTTTCGATATCGTAATTTCTTTACTTGCATTTTAATTTCTTCCTTTACTAAACGGTCCCTCGACGCAATGACTTCAATAAGTACCTAATAGTATTAATTTTATTCTTTTTAGAGGTCTTTTTTGTATCGAGAATTTTTAAAAATTTTAATTTCATTTTTTTTCTGCTTTTTAATGTTATGTTACTGGTTTCTTAATTGTACTAAATGAACCTACCGGACCGATTTAAGAAAATCTTCTAGCATTAGAATCCTACATTTTCCCTGATAATCATAGGCTATATTTTATAATCATCATCATTATCATCACTAATATTATAAAGAGGAAAGATTTGATTGTTTGTTTGCTTGAATTGAATAGGCTCCGAAACTACTCGACCGATTTTTTACCTTTAGAATCCTACATTATACCTCTGATGAACATAGGCTATACTTATTATACTTATAGGGTTTTTTATCCTTTACTCAGTGACGCAGAAAATAATTATAACCATTGCTTTGCAAATTTTACATTCTCAATATATCTTTTTGACACGTACCGTACCGTCAAACGGATGTAGAACCTTTCAAAAAGGCCTTTCATGATTTTATAATCTGACCAAAAGCAAAAATACAAACGTACCTACATCCGAAATATATAAAAGCATTTGAGCAATACTTTTGGTCAGTAAATAGCGAAGTGGATCCCTCTAGCAATCTGTTTGCATTTGGAACGATGTTTCATGCTACTTTAGGTATTTACACAATCTTAAAAAAACCTCAAACCTCATTCTTCGAAATTTCATTTTGCAATTTGTTCTACATCAAATATTTATTTACAAAAATTATAAATAGAATCCTAGAATTCTGAATTAACTCTTAACTCACGTTCTGCTTTGGGGGCAAGTTTATTTATAGACTCTGAAATAGTTATTAAAATAAATTTTGAAAGCTAAAATACAAAATATAGATTAGATTAGATTAGATATAGATTAGATTTAAAAATGCATCACGAAGGTTTTCTATCGAGTACAAAAGTCCCAATCCGAAAGACTTCTTTGCAAGAGATTAAAATTTTATTATAATTTAAAAATAATTTTTAAATTATACCAAAATTTTATTGTTTTATAAATTATGGTAATTTTAAGGTCATTCAATAAAAGGGATCCGCTTTTAACTGCAAGCGTATAAAAGTTACTATAATATGCCCATAGGTAAAATAATAATAAATCTACAATCCGATATTGTTGTTAATTTAAGATGGATTTTTACAAACTCAATAAACTGCATACAGGTCGGTATCTTAATTAAAATTTTTCGACAGCGAAAGCTGTGTCAGGATTAATTATTTATTTAAAAATTTATGCACATGCACACATCCTACAAAGGCAAGCATAATGGCACAAGTGTTCTCTTCAAACAAGCCCTCAAATAAGCAGTAAATACATCAAGGTGCATAACAAACCCAAAATAAAATAGTAGTTATATATAAAAAAAATGAGAAATAAAAAGATACTACTAATCTGATAACAAAATTGTCTAAGGAATAATAGGATGAAACCAAATATTAAATAAATAATTGTATTTCAATAAAAAATATTAAATAAGAAATTATTCAACAGAAGATCAGAAAAAACATCAGTCTCAACTTCAACTGACTTCAATAATATTGAGACTGTTTTATTTAATAATACCAAAATATTGTCACCAAAACAAAAACCCAAACACCATCTAAGGGTCAAAGGCTCTTGGGAATAGATTCGCCCACAACTAACTGCAGTACTCAGTATGAGCATCATGCGTTACCTGCCACCATTAAAAAGCGGCCTCTAACACCTTATAGCAAAAGTAAGCTTGATTTTTGTATTGAAAATAACATAATAATAAATAAAATAAGCTTATTTTCTAAGATCTTTTTTTATTATTAGTGAAATTTTAAGTAATTACGTTATTTCCAAGGTTTTTAGTTTTAGATTTTAGTTATAGATTTGAGTGCTTTTGCACCCAGCTATTATTCCAAGGACAACTCAGTCCAAATGCCTTAAGTGCTTCTGAATTATAAATTATTCAAATAAATTACACTTTTAACATCGAGCTGCTTTCTTACATCAAAGTAAATATTCTGGACGCCTGAGAGATTTCTCATAAATCTTATGCTAAAATTTATTGCGCTTAAAAGCAGCTCTTAGTTCAGCGGCTGTCTAGACGAGAAGTAGAATTTTGATGATGCTTCCGAAAAGGTTGATTATATATTATGATATGAGCAAAATCTACCTACGTTATTCTACGTGTAGAACACTTAATTTAATTTAAACATTTTTAATCAAAACTTAGTATTAAATTTGATTGAACCTTTATTGTTAAAAACTGTCAATATTTCAATTTCCTTATCAGGGAAAAATGCGTGAGGAAAATACAAAAGTTAATGCGAGTCCAAAGACGTACGAAGACTCAATTGGAACTTTCAGAACCGCCAGGTGAAATTATTTAGTTTTCAATTTTAGTTACATACATTTAGGTACTAAATATTATATGTAATTTAAATATCAATATTTCAGTTTATTATTCAAAAGTTATGAATTTTAAATTGGTTAACTTTGTAACAGATACTGTACTCGTAATTGGAATGTCAATCATAGTTATGTTATAAATGTTGTGACTGCTGTGTCGTCTATATTTTAATAAAACTGATGTATAATACATCATGCATTTCCTGTCACAAAACAAATATGTAGTAAGTTATTAATTTACTTATCCTTACTAATTAAACAGAACGTTATTTAAACTAAATGATTCGAGAATTCCACATTTTTGTAACTTTTTATTCCGTATCAGAAAAACTTCGAATAAAATATTTTATGTCGTAGATTCATTTACGGTTCTTTTAGAGCTTTTTTTCTTTTAAGGACAGTAGAATCCGTCCGAACATTTACGTGGGACTCGTAAATAAATGAGGTAAACCAATTTATTATTTAAAGAACAATAAAATGTCAGCCAAACTTACAACGTAGTAGAAACTACATTTAAGTGTGCAAACATATACAATTTTTATTTATATTACTATGCAAGAAATCTCTATAAATTAACAAAACAGATTTATTAATTAACTATTACCTATCCGTTGCATAACTCAGTTTACTCTTGGTTCTCTTCTTTTTAAAAATCTTTTCATATTTTCTTCTTTCATTCTCTTCACTCCTTGATGCTTCTTTTAGTTGAATATTTGCCCCAATTCCTTAAATTTATTAATAACGCTTCTATTTTGTTTGTGTTTTGATCTATTAGATTCTCCAGAATCCATGTGATTACATCTGTTTTGAAAGTGGTTTTTTCATTGCTTATATTAGGCATAAATATTTCTTTGGACATAAATCTTTAAAGATAAATTAATTACGATATAATATGCGAGTTGAGAATGTGTATATTATATTTTAAGTTTAACTATGCATACATGTGTGTTGTTTGTTGAATATTCATAGAAGTGCATTATCTAAATCATAATATTTTACAATAATTATGATATACAAAACCATGTTCACTGTAAAACATATTTTTACTTGGATTGATATGCACTTTAGTAGAAACAAATAAATTAATAAATAATATAATGTAGTAAACAAAAAAATAATATCTAACTCAGCAGGAGGTGATAGAGGACTGCCTAAGGGTTGCTTCGATTTTCCATATATATATATATATATATATGTGGAAAATTAAATCAATCAATCAATCAGCTTATCCCTTCAAGAGTAGTATTCATCACAGTCCAACATTTCAGAACGTCAAAACTTTCTCCCGTCGTTTATATAAATTGAGAATGTTTTACTAATGTTGCAGCAGTTTTATGTTTTAATTATGAGCATGTGAAGATAACTTGATGGACTTGTTTTTTATTTATTAGTTTATATCATAAATATAATAAGATAAAGATATTTGTGATTTAAATAAATGTTATACTTCTCTGATGAAAACTTGTAAAAAAATTAGACAAGGTAATTTACTTACATAATGGCTCTCGCTCTTTTGAATTAAAAAAATAAAATAACTTGTCTCTACAAGTTATTTTGTTTATATAAAAAGTATAATTCTTTACTCTGTTATAATATTTAGATTCGTTTTATGGAATTGATATGATCTATGATTGTTATTATTTAATTAATTTTATAAAACAATGTAAATAAATTTAATAAAAATTGAGCGTCACTCTGAATAACATTTGGATTTTCATTGCACATTCTTCACTCTATCAAAAGATATATGTATTGAAAGTGTTCTAGAAACTTATCTTTATACATATTATTATTATTATTAAACTGTAACTGATCGCTGTCTGTTTATGAAAAGTATTTTCAAAAATTCATAATGTGGGACCTTTTTATAAGCAAGAGAACCCAAAACAATGTTTTTTTCCATTTTATCTGTTCGTCCTGTATGTTTGTATGTATGTTTGTGCACGCTAATCTCAAAAACGGATTAACTGATTTGGATGAAGTTTTCGGGAATATATTGTCATGGCTTCACTTGACATTAAGTATTTTTTTTATTTAAATAGGTTAACAAATAAAGAAGTTATTTTTTTTTTACTTTCGTACCATTGCGATAAGGCATTTTTTTTAAATTACTCCTAAAACACGCAAAAACTACTTGACGGAATTTGATGAAACTTTGATTCCATTAAATAATCATTCAGAATTGTATTTAATTTAACAACTGTCTTTGTTAAGACAATTTATAATAATTTTGTACATTCGGTTGTATTTCTAAGAGTTAATTCTACTAATACATATTAAAACTATTTTTAAATAAAAATAGTCTTATTTAATACTGACAATTGTTTATTTTCAAGTAGTTGTTAATTTTGTATGCTTAAAGGAATTGATTTGACAACAAAAAATATTAAGTATTATTGGAGCGTTTGTTAAATTAATAAATTGTTGATTTATTTAAAGTAATGAAAACCAATATGGTTTATAATTTGAATTTTTAAACAGTATCTTTATTTCTTTTTTTTATCGTCAGAAAAATGCGTTACGCATCATCCCAGCGGCCAGGAAGGTGATGGCCGAGGGGGTATGTGGGTAGTCCCGGCAGCATAGAAGACGCTGCCATTTTTAAGGCTACCCACTAAAAAACCAACGGTTGACCTCATCGCCTTAATGGGGCGCCACGGGATCGCTTTCGCACTCACCGTGCGCACTTACCTACCTAAGTAAACAAAAATAAAAACATTGTAATTGAAAATTCTCTATAACGATAACGCCTCCACTTACAGTAATTACGTACATCAAATTCGTTGTAAAGTAAACCTTATAATATTGGTTATATTGGAGCTCTCTTACCGCAAAGAATCGCCAACAACAGTTCTTCTTTTCTTTAAAGCACTATATGACACTGTTCACAAATACATTAAACTGTTTACCATTTAAACACTTAATTATCACTGTTACACAACTTAGTTTCTCGATCTCACACTAAGCGGTTTATTATAACTGTTACACTTTTATCACAATAATACCACCCCACAACTTGTACTCCCAATTCCACACAATGCCTTCTCTTAACGGAGCTGCGATTTATATACTTCTTATTCTTAGTCAAATCAGTATTTAATATTACATTTATTTTATCAATTAAACTTCTGTACAGAGATTCAATTGTTTTAGTCAAATCAACAACTTATATCTTTGTTTTTAGTCAAAACCAAACTCCTAGATGTATAAAAGCTAACAGCTCGGCCATCCTAAACATAACGAGTCCGCTCGTTATCAAAAACCATTTACTTACAATTTTAATTCTGAAGTAATTTGTAAATCTAATTATTATAATTGTAAAGTCACAGAATCTAATCTAAAGTCTATATATTATGATACATTAATATTTATACATTTTTCGGCCATCATATATAAATAATTGGTCCTCCAATTTAGACAATGTTTTTGAAATTTATAGACTTAACAATTTCATCTATAATGATCAATTGGTATAAGTTGTCTGATTACGTGTTCAATCTGGCTCAGCAGCCTCTTTCAAAAAAAAAACTACTAGACACAAAAAATGTTGCCTCATAATTCATAATCATAGTCATAGTCATAGTCAGTTCAATATCCTCAATGTATCAAATACTACTCAGAACTTGGCTTATCGGCCTCATGTGAGTATTTGATCTTCTCAAACGCTACTCAAAAATTGGCTTATCGGCCTCATGTGAGCGCTTGATGTCCCTATACCTCAAATGCTACACTCATCATTTGGCTTATCGGCCTCATGTGAGCATTTGATGTCACTAGTCATAGTCAGTTCAATATCCTCAATGTACCAAATACTACTCAGAAGTTGGCTTATCGGCCTCATGTGAGTATTTGATCTTCTCAAACGCTACTCAAAAATTGGCTTATCGGCCTCATGTGAGCGCTTGATGTCCCTATACCTCAAATGCTACACTCATCATTTGGCTTATCGGCCTCATGTGAGCATTTGATGTCACTAGTCATAGTCAGTTCAATATCCTCAATGTACCAAATACTACTCGGAAGTTGGCTTATCGGCTTCATGTTAGTGATCAGACAACAAAACCCTTATCCACATAAAATACCTTTTAGAAAACTATCCAAAGTAATTACTTTTATCATCTTAATGTATTCTACATATTAAATATATTGAATAAATACATAAATAAGCACAAATAATAGCTAAGAATACCGAATTGAATTAATACATAAATAAGCACAAATAATAGCTAAGAATACCGAATTTAAAACGAAGTTATTTAAAACAAAGTTTAAAACATTGTTTTCCAAGTTTAAAACAAACACTCACGTTTACGAAAACCCGGGATAAAATAATTTCGCGCCTTATCATAATACGTAACAAAATACGTCAAGTTAAAGCGAAATAATTATCAGTAAAAATTAAAAAACAAGATCGTGAAGGTTGATCGCTAATCTCAATACTAGTTATCTCAACAATAATAATAAAGTGCTTACCACTATATTTAATCGCTTAATTTTCTTTAACTAGCGAGTATTTAAGGCAAAAATTGGATGTAAATCGAAACGAATCACCTTTATGCTGTGACGTGATCGATGATGGATAAATTGCGCGGACATCAACGTGTTGCTCGCCGCGTGCCATGCCAGCACCGCTACCATAGCTGCCATCGCCACGACCGCCATCAACACCATCAACACCATCAGCAACATCGACACGATCAGCGCCAACCGCGTTGCGCCTTCATCGCCATCCGCCCCGCGCCATCACCGCCATCCGCGCCGCGCCATTACCGCCATTCACACCGCGCCATTACCGCCATTCACACCGCGCCATTACCGCCATTCGCGCCGCGTTGTCACCGCCATAATTTCTCATTTCCTTCTTTCTTCATTAGCGACGATTCCTTCTTTCGAAGAATTCTTCCAATGGTTTGTCACATAATCTAATAAACGACTTGCATAAGCGATTAAATAGGTATTTTCACTCGATTTTCTTGATATGTGGGTAGATCTCAATTTTGAAGTTTTGAGATAGCAAATTTAACTTGATTGCTTGATTTACAACCATTGATTATCAACTATTGATTGATTGTATTGATTCTGGAACTTCATTGTTATTATCTTGTAGTGTGCGTTTCAAATAATAATATCACTTTATTTTTTTTGCTTGATGTGGTTTTGTAGCTTCAATAAACTTATCTTGTAGGTAGTTTGTGGTTTTAATGCCCGAGTAAATCCCACTTCTGAACTATTGGAGCTCTCTTACCGCAAAGAATCGCCAACAACAGTTCTTCTTTTCTTTAAAGCACTATATGACACTGTTCACAAATACATTAAACTGTTTACCATTTAAACACTTAATTATCACTGTTACACAACTTAGTTTCTCGATCTCACACTAAGCGGTTTATTATAACTGTTACACTTTTATCACAATAATACCACCCCACAACTTGTACTCCCAATTGCACACAATGCCTTCTCTTAACGGAGCTGCGATTTATATACTTCTTATTCTTAGTCAAATCAGTATTTAATATTACATTTATTTTATCAATTAAACTTCTATACAGAGATTCAATTGTTTTAGTCAAATCAACAACTTATATCTTTGTTTTTAGTCAAAACCAAACTCCTAGATGTATAAAAGCTAACAGTTATAAGAACTTAAATATTTTCAGAATTCAGAACCTCAAATTTGTTCTATTTCCTTCAAGATTTGTTAATTGGCCTGGACTGCCTTACTGCAATTTCCTCCCCTCAGCGTATTACGGCCTTAGTTAGATAAGGTTAAAAATGATTATTAATCGGAAGTAAGGTTTGGAAACAAATAATAATAGAAATACTACTACTTTTAAAAATGTGTAATTCATTAATTATGACTTATTCAACTCCAAAAAATTTATATAAAACACTGAACTTTATAAAGTACATATATATTTTTTTAATATTGAAGCTGTACAGTTTAACATAATCAAAAGGGACAAAACTACGTCATGAAACTAATGTTTGTCTCTTATTAAAAATAGATATCATAAGTAAATTTATAACTGAGCTGAGGTAAACATTTAAACTTTTAATGACTCCTGATTTTACCTCATCTCCTACCTCACGTAACCTTAACTTCGGTGTAGGGGTTAGTGGCTGTAAATACTGAACCAAAAGTCATGGGTTCAATTCCCATCACAATCATTGCAAACCACGGATTACCACGATTCTTGTACACTTTGTGTACTTTATTTTAATGTTTGTTAAAGGTTAATTGGATAATGTTATTTCTATATACAAAGAGAACAAGAAACATATTTTAAACTTATTTCAGGTATTTCAAATAAATTATAATAAAAAAAACATCCAGGGATATGTATAATTGATCAAAACATATATTTACTGGTTTTTACCCCATTATCCAGTGACGCAAAAAGACAGCCTAAATTGTATCTATTGAAAAAAAAAGAAAGTAAATGAGCCTAACTCTCTTTCTTTTTAGTATGTGTAACTCTCTACCAACAGAGCTACCGTACGCCTCGGTGAATTAAGCATTCTATACGTGATCGTCTTTATCGGGACGGTGGTGATATCCATTAGGTTTCTTTCGAAAATCCTAACCAATGTTTATAACTTTGCAGTATAGATAAACATTGAAAAGGGCATCTTTTACTAACACGCTTTGTTCGTTGTTCGTTGATGGTGGGTGAATCGTACTAACTATAAACTAAACATGATTTTTAATAGTTATAATTATTTGATGACCTTAAGAAACATCACTATTTGGTTGAGAAAAGAATGATTCCATTTAATAAAAGAACACGAGATATTAAATTTTCAGTTTTTTTGGTCACAGTCAAATTCAGGGAAAAAAAACAAGTGATTAATATTATCTTATTATTACTTTTTTTATAAGCATGTATATTCTACTTTGCAAAACAGAAACAGTAATGTTTAAAGGGAACTACTGAATGGAAAATGATTTGAGGTATTTGATCTAAAATATTATTAAAATTTGGTGAAATGAGTCACTTAGATAACGAACCGGCTTTAAGAAACTTATGGAAGTAACAGTACAAAACAAAATACCCGGTCGCATTCATAAGACACAACAAAGTATTCCGGATACATGTAATAAAAATTGTTCTAAAATCGATGCTTATATTTCACAGCAGTATCCGTAACACCTGATATGTGGACATGTCAGCATAACAGTTTCTTAAGTTTTACTGCGTACTGGATATTTCCAGATTTTGAACTTAAACATGCTGTTTTAGCGGTTCAGCCATTTGCTGGTTCATGGTACCAATATCGCATGGTACCAATATACAATAAATTCTATTGTTGAAAAGTTGAATACTACACATAGTACGATCCATATTCTCTTCCAAAGCAGAGGATCCTAATAGTAAATAAAACAAATGATTGTCCCCTCTTATATTTTGAGTTTGTTACATTCGTAGTATTTTATGTAGAATATAATCATTTTATAAACAAAAAAGGCTTACCTAAGAACAAAATCTTGAAAATCAAAGTCTGCTTCGACTACATACGTTGTTCTTTCATCTTCCTCTTCTTCATCATATATAATTATATAATTAATATATATTAAAGAAGAACGATTGTGGTTCAAATATATATTAACGCGCTTTTTTTATATGTAAGAATTTTTTTTAATCAGTAACGGGATAATCAATAGATAAACCTATCTGTATAAAAGTTATTAAATGAAAATTTAAGAAATGTATCACTGAAGGTGAAATATTTTTTAAGATTGTATTTAAACACTTGAAACTAAGCGTTAGTGGCTAAAGCTGTAAATTTTACGGCCTTAATTTAACGACCTTAATGCCTATCTATTTATTTCCAATAAAGATACAAGACCATAATTGATGGTCGATACTGAAGCAAGAGAGTTAGTGCCGATTGAATTTTCAAGGCATATTACCATTCTGTGTGGTGAGGTTGATTTCAATCTCGTATTCTTTTATTATAATTAATTTCGACACTAAACTAATAATTGTATTGTGTAAAAGGAATTATAACTATTTGTATCGATAGTAAATTAATTTTTAATACTCTGAATGTACATTATTGTTTTATTTAAACCGATAGTATTTATACCGATTTTTATATAAATTTATATAAATTTAAACCGATACTTAAGAGGTTCTTCTATAATGGTAGACACTTAGCGTCTTACATTAAAATTTTACTGTAATTACTTTCTAGTGAAATGTTTAGTAACAATGTTCATTAATATTAAACATTATACAACTTATAATGGGACTGAGGAAATACTCGTAATAAACCTTTACAAAACCTCCGAATAAAAAAAAAACTAACTATTTTGCCACCGAAAATTCTAGAATACTTTTCTTATGAGGTAAAGGGTAATTTGAATATAGGTCAAATTACGGTTTGTTAAGCATTCTAAGATCTGAGACCAAATATGAAAATAGAGACATTTGGAAGTTCGTTAATTTTCCCACCAGTACCTACTAGTTTATGTTGAGCAGGTGCTTTGGTTTATCTCTTATTTTTCAAAAAATGTACATTGAGAGAATAAAAATATTTTTGTACGAGTAATGTCTTAGTGAATACAATTTAAAGTCGGTTCTTTTCAGGTAATTTCAATTTAAGGAACTATAACCTGGGTAACACGACTGCTGGCGACACGGTAGCTCAATTGAGAGAGGCGGCGGCAGTGGTATCCCAGAAATTGCAGCATTGCAGCTGCCGGGTACTCGAGTTATAAATCTATCTAACCTAATGACAATTTAAATTATATCATACTAGTACCCATATCATGAGAGTCCCAACAATATAACAATTTTGGTAATTTGATTGCTTTGATAGTAGAGAAATCCAAATTTATTTACATAAGAAGTTAAGGCTTAGAAAGAATAAGAAATGTATTTCTTTAACAGAGGCCTTTATTTAAAATGGATTTATAGGTGTAATGGCTACACCCTAATGTCATTAGAATTTTTATTCTTATCTTAATCCCATAAAGTCAAAGAAATAGAGTCAATCTTACTTTAAAGAAGAAATTAATCCAATAAAGTTAAAGAAATCTTATTTGAAGAATTTTTCTAGAACTCTAGAAAAATTTAATCTTTAAGAGCTAACGAGGCTAGACCGCAATTTAATAAGGGATTATACTGAAGCGTAAAATAGTCAGGATTCTTTGGGATCAATTGTTTATATCCTTTATTATAAGAAAGTAGAGATAGCCTTTGAGGTGCATTAACGTTTTACAAATTATTTATATAATTTTGGGATTTAATTTTATTATAAATTTTATACTACCTTTAGGCATATCTATTATATAATGTTTATCACTCCGGAATAATAGCGCTAAATATTTTTTTTTATATTTTCAGCTAAATTTATTACGATTATTTATGCCAGTTGCATATTATTTCAAAAGTTTAACTATGTAACATTCATGTATCTTGTTTGTGGCATATTAAAGGATGTGCCAAAAAATAAATAAAGAATAAACAATAAACCGAAACAGGTAGGGAATTAAACCCGCGACCCAAGAACACCTATAAGACTTCTTAAACCCTAAACATGTATATACATGTTTATAGTTAGTTATATATAGTATAGTATATTATATAAATCCACTTAGACCATTTTTTTTTCTAAGGATGGCAATTTAAAAAAAAAACTCTTAAAATATTATCAACCTAAATGATTTTGCAAACATTTACTTAGTAGTAAGCAAATTAAATTTAATATAACATCTGACTCATCCCGATCTGCCTGAGGGTTGGTTTGATTTTCTATATATAGATTACGAAGTTCATCTTCCTGTTCTTCAGTCGATCATCCCTTGCCGAGCTTATCCCTTCAAAAGTGCTATTCTTTACAAACTAACCTTTCAGCGAGTAAACTCACGCATCGTTTATATAATTGAGAATGTTTATTTATTTTTACTAACGTTAATTTTGTGAAGATAATTGGATGGACCTCCTAGTTTTGGAATTTCTGTTTATTATAATTTTAATTATAAGTTTTCAAGGGAAATTTAATAAATTTAAAGGTAGCTTACTAAAGTGATCTGTAACAAAATTAGGTTAATGTTTATTTAACTAACAGAACATTTTTTTTTGTTAAAACAAGATAAATTACAAGCAGGTTAATAACATTTATATTCGAGCCTGACACTAATTACGAATTAAGGCAATAAAAAGTTTTTAAATGACTTTTTATTTCTTTTGTTCTGTCTTTCTTCCGTTTAATTCCCTGCGGTTCCTGAAGGACCTTGAATTTCTCTGAACGGTTTATATCTACCACTTAGTGTCAATCATTCAGAAATGTAGAGCATTTAACAAAAACGGTCTTTGTTAAGAGGATTTCTAATAATTTGTTACATTCAAGTTACATTGCAAAATGTTAATTCTATTCGATAAGTCAATTTATTGAAATAGATATTTAAGAGGAATGTCGATATTTATTACAAGTTAATGGTTATTAGTGAAGTTTAAACCTTACCTGTGGTCTTCGTATATATTGTAACCATGTTCGATCTCACAGCATTTTCAGAATTCTACCAAGATAATAGTTCAATTAAAACTTTATTGCTTTTAGTCGCTATTTCAGCGAAGTCACAAAATAAATAATTTTCCAATTAGTATTAAATATTAATGGAAAATTAATTTTGCAAGATTTCATAAACGGAATTATATTTTATTATTTTCATTAATTATTAATAATTTATTTAAAAATAGTACCTACAATTTTGTTTATTGTAGAAATATATATTTTTTAATTCTAACACAAAATATGATATAAAATAGTTTGTAGCAAACAACTAATTAATAGAATATTCTGTACATTTTTGTATACAAACAACTCCGTCATTAAATAGTACGTAATCTGTATGCCGCGGGGGTTTCATAAACATAAATAACAGACAGAAAGTACCTACACTCGCAACAGCAATCTGTGGATCACAAAGAATGGTCCCGTGGGAAAATCGAACCTATATTTTTGGTTCACCAGACGCTTATTACCAAAAACACGTAATGTTAATATTATAATATAGTAAGGGCATTAGATATTATATGATTTATCTAGATTTATAGGACAAATTAACTGAGATACAATCCTAACGAACTAAACTATGGGTATAAGAACTTTATTTTCCACAAGATTTTCTTAGAAATCCAAAACATATAAGAAACTTAACAACTTGACTACACTTTATAAAAAACAATTTAACGAAATGTTCTTTTTTACAATTTAAAAATTAAATGATGTATCAGATGAATAAAACTCAGTTATATAGAAACTTTTTAAGTTATTACTTGATTTTTTAAATTGGGCAAATCAATTATTTCAATATCTTGCACTAGTGTTAGTTAATAGTTAATACCTACAGTCTACAAAAATCCATTAGGCCTCACATCATTGAGATGCATTCGAGCATACAATATTGAATACTAGACCTACTTGGTACCGACAACTTAACTTCACTTTTAAATTTGCTTAAAAAGTTAGCAATATCCCACTCGATATTATAGTTAGAATTCCTTATTAGGAATACATAGTTTTTCATTGAATTTTAAAATGACATATTTATTATGAAAAACAAATTTCTTTTTGATGACTCTACATTTTTTCGAACATGTTTTAAATGTGATTGTACAGATTTATTTAGGACCTCAGATTTGATATATTTCCTCCGAGATTCTCAAATTGGCTAGATTGCGTGACTGCAATTTCTTCCCCTCAGCTTATTGCCGTCTTATTTAGATAATGTTATAAATAATGAGTGTTCGGAAATAAGATCAAAGTAAACTACAATAGAAATATTGTACATTTAGTCAATTAAAGTTGTTTAAATATTAAACCAAGTTAAAAGCATTTTAAGTATGTGATTCATTTCAAATAAGTTTAAAATATTCAATATATCTGCTAGGTAGGTATATATTAATACTATTATAATATATAATACTGTTTTAACCCCCATTATCCAGTGATCACCCACAATACCATGTGTTGAGAATTCTATATTCTAAATGTATCTCTTTCACACAAAAGCGTTCCATCAAACAGGTGCAAACATTTTCAAAAAGTCCTTTTATGATAAACCTACAAATTGGAAAAGTATCAACGTAAATCCGATATATACCTAAGTGTTGTGTTTAAATATTTGTTGGTCGGTTGAAAACAGCAAACACAAGAAGTTGTATTTGTATTTAAAACGATGTTTCAAAGTTCAAGATGAACTATTTCAAGATTCAACTATTTCAACAAAGATGTTCTATTTCAAGTCTTTAAAAACCTTACAATATCAAAAAAAATAACTCATTGTTAAATGTCATTCATTGAAGTTTCGTTTTACAGTTTGGTCAAACGATTATATGAGTCCCATTATTCATTTAGAAACTTTATGTCAAAGAAAACAAATTTAAATATAGGAGTATAATCATCTTTGGGAAATAACTTAAAACTGAATATACAAAATGGTATAATAAGTCATTTAATATTAAAATAGTAAATATTCAAAGTTAATAAACATTTGGTCTGTTAAAATGAAGTAAAAGCAGTCTTAATTAGATTACAATGATACAACTCCAACGTATCTAATATTAAGCCATAATTATAATCTATTCAATATGTAGGTAGGGGAAGAAGGGGGAATGGCACTCACTTAAGAAAAAATCTGTATTTTTAATAATATTGGTTTTTTATTATAATTGTTAATATTAATAAAGTGTATAACTATTTAGTTATTAATAATCTAACACAAAACTTTATTATCTTTGCCATATTGACAAAACAGACAAAAAGCAGGTTTGAGCGCTTTTACCCCATACTCTGGGTAATGCCGCTCAGTCGAAGAGGAAATTACGTTCAAGTATATAAATGAGAATAATATCAAGTGAAATCAATTTTTATTTTATAAATATATATGAGGTCAACCTTACTCAACTACAACCCTACTAAATCTATAACAATTAAGTATCAGGTACCTACTTCTTTTGTGATTTAAAAATGTTTCGTATTTATAATAAGCTATTAATAAGTTAATATTAAATAGACCGCCATTTTATTAAAAATATTTTCCTTCAGATGTATCATTTTTTCAATATTTTTTGAAAGGTTAGAATACAGACCTGGAACATCATGGTAGGTCGGTTGCAGTTATACGCTATTCTATGCAATATCTTCACTATGCAGTGGTTTGTGTGGGTTAATTATACTAAAAGATGGACAGTTTTGGTTCTAATATATAATTAGGAATTATTATTAATATTTTACAACTTATTATAAGACTTCAGAAATAATGAAACCTCATAAATCCTCGGAACAAATAATTTAATTTTATAAATTGTTACCGTTGCAAGCTAGTTTCCGAAAATAATCAAATACTTTTCTTATTAGGTTTAATTATATTTGAATAGAGGCAAAATTTCGGTATTCTTTAAATCATTGGACCTTAAAGTTTAGACCAAAGATGAATACAGAATTTTTTGGAAAGTTACCGCCATTTTCCAATTAATAAAATGGTTATGTTGGTAAGATACTTTGGTTTATCTTTGATTTTCTAATTAATTTAGAATGAACAATTTATTTCATAATTTTATATAACTTAATGAACAAATAAATTAATATTATACTTTTACCTCTACCATTTTTAAGGCTACCCACTAAAACATGCAACGGTTGACCTTATCGCCTGAGTGGTATAGCTTTTGCACTCACCGTGACGTTTCCAAATACTTTTACCTCTAGTGACCTCTAGAAAAAATAAAATGGATTTAGTATTTAATTCGTACTCCGTAATGTCAGTAAAATTTGTATACTTACCTTAATCTCATAAAGCCAAAGAAATCAAGTCAATTTTCCTTCATACTAAAAATAATCCAATAAAGGTGGGAAAAACTTATTTGAGGATTTTTTCTAGAGTAAAATTTAATATACAACAGCTAACGAGGCTAGACCGCAAGTTAATAAGGGATTATATTGAAGCCTGAAATACTCAGGATTTCATCTTTATTCTCATAAATCTCTCTTCTTTTAATAGACTAAAAACAATTCGAAAAACATAAAAATCTTCGTATGCAATATAAAAACTATGAGTTCAAAAAGATTTAATTAAGTTTTTTAACTATTCTTAAATATTATATAAACTTAAATGCACATAAATAATTGATTTGGTCATCGTATTAAAATTTAAGCACATTATTTTACGAAGAATTTGTTAAGAACGTTTTATTTTAATTAATACCTAAGCAATATCAATAATTTATTAAGCTTCTTATAAACATAAGTGTGCATTTTTATCTGTTTCTTTTTCTTGTATTTATGTTTTGTGTGCAATAAAGTATTAAATAAATAAAATAAATAAATAATTATTTATATAAACATAAGTATTTTATTTAAATCTAATCCCAAGGCAGTACTATACTTACATTGACTCTTGTATACCAATGAAACAAGAAATTAAACCTCAATTATAAATTGACTGGACACAATTCTATGAAACAGCTAATAGCCATATCAATCATTCTTTTCAAATAAAGAAATGAATACCTCCGTCCCTTAAGAGCTACGAAACAGACACACAAGCATATTTTGAGTTTTGTAACGAGGGTAAGAGTATTTTTATATAAATAATTCTTTACCCTCGTTATCGTAATGTTCCACTAACAAGCAAGTGTATTGTACTGTTGTGGAAAATATAAATACAATATGTCGATACATCTTTTATTATTCTATTCTATTCTATCCCCTTCCCGCAGCTTCACTTGCGTTCGCTTTGATATTAAACTTTCAAATTATAAAAAATAACGTTCTTGACGCAAAAACATTCTTATCTTAATTTTGGATATATAATCTCCTGAAAAATAAGTCCTTCAGTTCCGTTGATTTTAATTAGTCAGGATTTTTTTTTGTATAAGGATTTAGTGGTCTATTATTTATGTATGCATTTTATAGTAGTTTAACATAAAATGTATGTCACAAATGTAACAAAATTTATATCATAACTATGATTGACATCACAATTACGAGTGAAATATGTGTTATAAAATTAACTAATTCACTATTTATGACTTTCATATAATACAGTGAAATATGGATATTTAAATTAATAAATATAAATTAATTTATGTATTTAATGTTGAACACTAATCTATCAAATCATCTGGCGGCTCAATATGTTCCAATAGGGAACATTCACGTATTTTTTTTTTGACGTAAATTAAACATTTACCTCTCTATATCGTAGAAAAAAATATTAATAGGCTTGAAAAGATTCTAGTTTTTTTTCAAAGTGAAAATTAAAACATTGAGTAAATTTGACCCGTTTAAAAACCGCCATTTTGCGCGCGCTTTGCGTGACGTCAAATGATACATCCAGTGAATGTTTACTATGAACTTTTTAGCAATTTCATAGATATTTTAAGTTTTAATTGCTTTACAAGTCATGGAAGAAGATAAAAATCATCTTACGAGTATTGTATAGTACCGGAGTGCAAAAATAGTATTAGAAAAACACCCGACAAAGTGTTTTTTGTATTCCAAGAGATGCGAAAATACAAAAACAATGGTGTACGGTAATTAAAAGGGATAATATATGTCCTAAATCGTGTTTATATGGTTGTGAAGATCAATTTAACGTAAGTATACTTTATTTATAATAAGTTTAATCTAATAGTTTAAATTTATAGTAAGTATTAAACATTAGAAAATTTGAGTTTAAAATTAACCTAACCTATCTTACAAATTTCAGTATAACTTTCTATAAAAACCGTAATCTTTTTTTGTTTTACGCAATTTTTATGGTCTGTCGATTTATTTCAGGTTAAGGAAGATACAGCAAATTGTATTGAATATAATATGTGTAACGAAACAACAAGGAGAAAGATGTAATCTAAGTTTGAAGAAAGGTTTGTTCCTTATATATTTTTGTGGCAAAAACAACAGCTGATAGAATGAGAATGTGCATAGTCAAAAGGCAAAGATTGACATTGGTTAATGAAGCCTTTTAAGAGTTAGTTTTCAAAAGTAGTGTGTAAAAAAATTGGTGACCTTTACGAAGAAGTGATATAGGTAGTAAGTCCTAGTACTGCCCATACAAATGTCTGTGATATTAATCAGCCAAGACTCAGTACTTCTCCTATTGAATGTGATGATCATAAGGCAGAGCCTTGCTTTTCGCATATTAAAGATAAATTACCAAGTGACTAAGCTGTGCAAGTTAATATTAAACCGAAGTATGGAAGTAAAGGTGTCAATGTAAATATACCTGCTGAAAAACAAAATGTAGCATTGTCACCATTTCCTCATTTAACACACAACATTGTTACACAACAGTTTTAAAAGTAAAACTATCTGTTTTAAAAAGAAAATTGTTTACTGAAAACACAGCTGATAATACTTCTATAGCATCTTATATCTTCTATATCTGCTGATTATCAACCAAGTTATTTATCTGAGTCAAGTGAAGTGAAAAATGATTCAGAGGCAGAAACATTTTAAAAATGTATTGTGTAGTAGCATGCTAACTGCTATTCAAAAAGAGTTTGTAGGTATTTGTTTTGTTAGAGTTGTTTGAGTATTTAGAAAATGTTTTTAAGATTACCTAAACAATTGTATCATTTAATAAAACCTTTAAGCACGAAAATATAGGTTTAAATTATTTATTTTTCTCAGTCACACTGATACCACAGTATGAACTTAAACGCCGATATATTGAATGCTGTGTCAAATGACGTCACATTTCCTTTCGACCAATGGTGGCGCGTTTTGGAATTTTGAATTTCGCTCCCTAAAGTTACACTTTTCATAAATTATTTTATGGCCTTAAATGATTAGTAAATTTAAAAAAAATGATTTTATTATAATAAGATGATAAAAAGTAATCGAAAAAAATATATTTGAGACCATTTAAATTTTTTTGCATGTTCCCTATTGTGGTTTTCATACATGTGGTCTCGCATCAACTTTTTTATTGTCTTCCTGAAATCTTCCTTGATCAAGAAAATTTGAAAATTGAGTTTTAAATAATCTCTACTACTACTACTACATAGAATCTCTATACAGTACAATACAGTAACTTTTGATTGTATAAAATGTATTCTTTGTAACTGCTAATCAGTTACATAGAAAATGTTTATAAATATTTAATGTTAATTACTTAACCTTTTGAGAATTTTAGAAGTGAATGCTCAACTTATTTCATATATGATAAGTAATCCATCTTTTCTGAAGTATCATCAAAATTCAACGTCTCGTCTAGATAGCCGCTGAATTAAGAGCTGCTGCTAGCGCAATAAATTTTAGCATAAGATTTACGAGAAATCTCTCAGGCATCCAGAATATGTTCTTTGATGTAGTAACATGCCTCTAAAAAGAGTAATTCATTTCAATGATTAATAATTTCAGAAGTACTAAAGAATATAGACCGAATTGTCCTCGTAATAAGAAATTAGTGCTATAATTTCTTTACGCTGTATTATCCTTTAGTTATTTAATGGACGAAGCGATAAATGAACAGTTTAATGTGTAATAGTAACCATATAATAATAATATTAAAATCCCAGTATGGTTAAACTCTAGTAATAAAATAAATCTTTAAATGTTAGCTAATCAGTTATCTAAAAATGTTGAACATACTTCTTTAAAACCTTAACCTTCTTCGTGAAAACCTTAGAAAACACTATGTGAACTTACTTCTGCTGATCAGTATGTCAGTGACCAGAACAGTGACGTCATGGTGGCAGGCATTGCTCGGTGACAGCTTTAAATACTGCGGCTAGTTATGGTCACTTCCTAAAATACATGGGATGCTGTGCCCTTTAGTTAGGGTTCTGGTGTAATTTTTTGGTATTATTAGATAAAATAGTTAGATTTGAGCACCAAAAATTCAAACTTAATGTAATCAGTAATGATTGATTTCGTAACAGAACGCGAAAAATGACAGAATGTTTTTTTTTTTGTTTTTTTTTTATGATTTTTTTTTATTTTAAACTTCTAAGGAAAAGCAATATTTCTAATATTGTAGCTGTAAATATTAAATATCTAAAAATATGTAAATATGCCGGGCAAGAAGATTTTTCATGTTAAATAAACATGTTAAATAAACTTTTATTTAGGTATGAGTTTACTTTCATGATATCCTAGAAAATGAAAAAAAAAAGGTTTTTATTTCTTTCTCATTGTCTGTTAAGGTTTATTTTATTTGTATTTTAAATTTGTATTTTTTTGCAACAACAAATGGTGCAACGAGAACTTGGTCATCAGCATATTCTAAGTATTTAATGCTGGAATGTCCCATTTGGAGACCACATTCACTTTTTATTTTTATTTTAAACCACTTGGAGTAATCACCATTTACTCTGACACATGCACTACAATTCTTGTACAATGATTACAATGCACTCATCAGGCAGCTCCTCAATCCGTAATCGGACAAGGACTTTTTCTGAATATATAAATTCGCATCATACTCTCTTGTGTTTGGCCTGGATTTTTTCTGTTTCACATCTAAGTGTGAAGAATTGATTCGTACATCTTTTTCTAAATTCCGCTTGCATATCCCATACTTTCTCATTCGGCATTTTCACTACTCTATCTATCAAGATCTATGCATACTCTTTTCCCACGGCGCTCAGTAAAAATTGCGATATTTGATAAAACCAAAATCAACTAAAAAATTAGAGAGGCATTATCAGCAAAAAGTACATTGTCACATAGATCTTTTAAGGAAAAGGGCAAATCAATGGTATACCATTGATTTGTCCTTTTCACTTTATAAAGTGAAAATAACAAGGGGTCAAGGATAGATCCTTGTCATAAACTCATTATTAGGTGAGAACTAGCCGAGTTAGAATTATTTACATAAACTGTCCGCACTCTTTCATTTAGAATTTATCGTCAGTCGGATTCTTAGCATTATCAACTATATATCTATTCCAAAGCGTCCATGCCTTTTGTTATAAAAAACATTTATTTTGTTATTTGTAAAAATAATTTTTTTTTTTCACTAAATAAATCGTTCAGTATTTATCATCAAAGTTCCCAATATATATTTTAGGCCATAGCGTTTTATTATACAAAATCTTACAATGAATCATATGATATAAAAGAGTAATGAAATGTTACCTTATTTAAAGTTCAATTTTCTATCTCACATACACATTTAGAAATTTATTTATTTTAGTTTAAAAAAAGGAAAAAGTATAGAAAAACCATTTAAATATAAAACACAGTAATTTGATAAATAAAAGAGTAGTTATGATTTAATATTTATTCAGAATCACTTATTATTCTCAACTTCCTCCGCTTGGGCGCAACTTCTCCCTCGCTGTCATCTGGAACGATAATTTGTTTTTAATTAAAAATACATTTTACAGATATAGTAACTTTTTTGTAACTTATGAAATTAAACGTTAAACACATTTATAAAAAGAAATATATCTGTTACTTAAATCTATGTCAATGTTTAATTAAATGATAAACACTTTTAATTAATATAAGCTACGGAACTAAAAGCAGGAAAAGTGAAAACAATAAAAGAGCTTAAATTACTAATAATAACTAACCGCTGTGTTCTGGCAGAGCATTTAATATATCTTCAGTATCTGGTAACTCAGTGTGTAAAGTTTTTTTAGCAAACGACAGTATATCCTCTTCATCATTTTCATTGACTTCCTCAATCCTTTGCATTTTTCGATTGATTTCTTCATTTGATTCGACACTGCGAGTTCTTTTACGGCTTTTATTTGTTATATGATTTTCGTTGCTATTGTTCGTCATTTTGCGCAAATTATCAAATAAATCATCATCACTACTGGCATCACTTTTATTGTTAACATGACTGTTATCTTTATTCATTTGGATGTCTTTTTCATTATCTATACGATTTGTGTCATTATTCTCAGATGCAGTAGTACTTTCTATAATAAGTTCTTTGTTCACAGCTTTAATGATAATTTCTCTCCTTTTCCTAATAGTTTCGTAGTGTAATCTGCTTGGTATCCTCCAGTATGTTTCCTAATCAATTCAGAGAATATAACAATTACAATGAAATTTCTATCAACATATAGACGAAGGTCTATTTCTTAACGATTCATTCATTCATTTATATTATCTGTACTGTATTTAGGTCTGGTACATGAATAAAACAACGTGATAGAATCATTTCATATTTACAGGATATTCTGCTTGAAAATATCTTTAAACATGTTTTAATTAATGGTCATATTAAGTTTGTTCAAATTTAACAAATATAGAACGAAAAATAAATCGATACGGGCAGGATTTTGAACCAGTGACCTCTGGGAAACCGTCCCGTCGCTCTACAAATTGAGCTACCGTTTGCTACCTGTCTCGGTGAATTAACCAGCGTCTCAGTAAAGACGATCATATACAGAAAGTTTAATTTAGTTAGATATTTAAGTAAATGCTATTTTTTACTATCAGGTATATTGTGGATTAAAGCCGACTTTAAAACAAAAATAATTTTCAAATGTTTCAATCTTACCTGTTCATCTTCTGGCGGTACTATTCCCACACTCCGCAACACTTTAGTGAACAAGTCATTTTGCATTGCCTGTACACAGTCACGTGATATCGGTACAAGGGGAATTCCCTCTGAAGAAGGATCGAAACCCTCCGCTTCTTGGTCCAGTGCTACCTCTTCTAGATTTTCGGATAGCCAGTTTAGAGCTTCCGCGTGACCTTTCATAAAATATTTCTTTTATCAGATTTATATAAATTAAGTGGTTTAGGTATTATGTTTTGTAAGACTTTGTGTATTACAAAAAAAAAGCTTCCATTTATTAATGAAAATGTACATGGACGATTATTTTAAATAAAACATTAATAAATCAAGTATGTACTCTGTTATTAATGTGTACAAAGCTATATACGCTTTTAAAACAAATTTCAAACTTACTGACCTTCATCAACAGCTTGCACCAACAGTTTTGCGATTTCATTAGCGCTCAGTTCCATACTTTTAATTGACTTTTTATTGACCTCCTTTTTCTTTGTAAGCTTTTTCTTAGGTTTAATTTTAAGAGACGGAGATTTGGGTCTCGCGTCATCTTCGCTACCCGATTTCTCTAATTCAGAATCTGATGAGTTGTCTATAAGAATTTTGTTACTAATGTATAATAAATATCAATTCAATATATGCACATATCAAGATATTCCAGTTTTAATCGAAATGTTTATATCAGCATCAATTATCAGAAATTAATATTTGAAGAATCAATCTCACCGTTGGATTTGTTCGTAAGACGTTTCTTCCGGCATTGTTTCTTGTCCTCAATCAAACCTAGTTCTAGAAGTCGCTCAATGAAGTGCTGTTTTGGTCTATTTCGTGGCATTCGAGGTATTATCATTCCCATAGGATCTTAACAGAAAATATCAGAATTAAAAACTATTTACTTCTCTATTCACGTTATCGTCTGAAGATAAGTTTATTTTATATAACATAATTTAGCTAAATGGTGTCATTGTTTATTTAAATTAAATACAATTGAAATGGAAATAATGGCTGTACATTAAAACTAGAAAAAGAGCATATTTTTTAAAGATCTTAAAACGCTTCTTTTATTTTAGGGAATGTGATAAACCATAAAGCGTAACACAAAAACACGAGGCGTTGGAAACGAGAACATTTTCCGTAAAACAGATAAAAATAAAATATTGAATGAAGGTATTGTCGCAGAGCTGAAGGTGAATAGGGTTGTCACGTTAAGTTTACTAAATAGGTAGACAATAATATATTACTATGTGGATAATTAAAGTACTTTTGAAATTAATAACGTCGAATTATTTATTTAATGAATTGGAACATTATTATATATAATATAAACCTCTGTGCTTCGTATTACTAATCACAAATTTAATTAATTTTAATCCTTTTCTGTACTTATTAAATGAATCGATAATTAAATTTAATGTTTAGAGAATTCCAAAATATTTCGTTAATCATTGTATTGTATAGCAGCAACCCTCCGAATAAAATATTTTACCTCGTAGATTCATTTAGGGTTCTTTTAGAGCTTTTTTCCTTTAAGTTGACTAGAATTCGTCCGAACATTTACGTGAGACTCATTTTGAGATAAATGAGTTAATCCAATTTATTATTAAAGCGTTTACTTTTAGTTTTTTATTTTTCGGTAATAGAAAGTTGATTTGTGGAATAAAATGACAGTTAAACTTATTATTTTAGAGAAACTACATTTATGTGAGCACACATATCCAATTTAAATTTAGAACATAATACATATACAATTTAGTATACATACATATATAGTGTACATACATAACACATGTATGATTAATAAATAAATATGACTTACCCGTTGCACCTCCATACTGTGTCCATAATTCAGTAAGCATTTGATTCTCTTCTTCACTAAACTCTTTTGGTAATTTCTCTTTTCTTTCCTTGTTGCTTCTTTTAGTGGGTGCGTTAAATATCAGCCCCAATTCCTTCAATTTTTTAATAACGCTTCTACGTGTTCGTGTTTGATCGATTAGATTCTCCAGAATCCAGTCGATTACATCTGTATATCACAAAAGGTTTTTTTTTAATACTTACCATAAACATATTTTTGTCTTGAATAAGAACCTTTATTATTATGTGCACATGAATAATCTAAATAGAAATAACTACAATTAACTAAGTAAACTTATCTTATATAACATCTGACTCACCCTGATCTGTCTGAGGGCTGCTTTGATTCTCCATGTATAGATTACGAAGTTCGTCTTCCTGTTCTTCAGTCCATCCTCCCTTACCAAGCTTATCCCTTTAAAAGTGATTTTCGTCACAATCTAACCTTTCAGCACGTCAAAAGTTTCACGCATCGTTTATATTAATTGAGAAAGTTTTAATGTTAGCCGTTTTCTGTTTTAACTATGTGAATATAATTTGATGGACTTGCCAGTTTTTGGAATTGTATGTTTATTATATAATTAATTGTTAGTTTATAACGGAAATATAATAATTACAAAGATATTTGTGATTTTAAATAAATCAATATTCCTTTGATGAAAATTAGTATTAAGAATTAGACCATATGTTTTATTTCTATAATAAGTTAAGTAAGGTTAATTTAATGAAATTGACAGTTAACCTTTATTATCAATTTCATATAAAAAATGAAATAATTTAATTTCATTAATCAGAGATTATTTAATCGCTACATTTGCAAGTTAGTACGTTGGCAATACATTTCATAAAATGGCAACAATTAATAAATCTGTTTGACATTTGACCCACAACATCGAAAAGACCTAATAACATGGCTTTAGTAAGGTAGGAACCTTACTAAAGCCAAAGTTTATTTATACTAACAGAATAAAATATATTCGTATTTATTTGTTAAAACAACATAAATTACATGCTGGTGAATAACTTTTATAATCGACGCCTGACACTAATTACGAATTAGGGCAATAAAAAGTTTCAAGCTACTTTTTATTTCCTTTGTTCTGTCTTTCTTCCGTTTAATTTCCTGCGGTTCTCGAGGGACTTCTAATTTCTCTAGACGGTTTATATCTACCACTTAGTGTCAATCATTCAGAAATGTAGAGCATTTAACAAAAACGGTCTTTGTTAAGAGGATTTCTAATAATTTTGTACATTCAAATTACATTTCAAAATATTAATTCTATTCGATAAGTCAATTTATTGAAACAGACATTTAAGAGGAGTGTCGATATTTATTACAAGTTAATGGTTATTAGTGAAGTTTAAACCTTACCTGTGGTCTTCGTATATATTGTAACCATGTTCGATCTCCACAGCGTCTTTAGAATTCTTCCAAAATAACAGTTCAATAAAAACTTTGTTACTCTTAGACGCTATTTCAGCAAATTTTCTTAGAATAAAAATAGCAAATTTTTCCAACTCCTGGTAAATGAGAATGAAAATGTTAAATTCAAATTTCGTAAATACAACAAAATATCATCTATATTTTGTTAAAGGCACTAGATTTTGTTAACATACTTTTAGTAAGAACATTATTGTTCATTGGGCAAAATAAATTTCAGTTGGGACGGTCATTAGTAAGAATGGTAAACCAATCGCGACACGAATGACGTAAGATGTCATTCAACTTATTTCGTGCTAAGACACAGTCTAGTTCGGAGTGGAGTGCTGAGATGACAGACACAGATCCTATGGAAGTCGCACAGTTCAGTCTTAGGAAACTGAACTGTAGCTAGGGCTTGAAACTGTAATTGTTTGGTTTTAGTTTAGTAGTAGCTACTTAGTGTTAATTTTGTGTTGTAAGACCTAACTTGCATGATTATAGTGTATTCGTTGTTTCTATTTTGCTCGATTACGCTAGCTATAGTCATCGAGGATGGTGGGAGCCGTTCTGTCGATTGGAGATTTAATTGAAATCTAGGCACATAAAATATACCCTAAAATTAGTATGTGTTTATACCAAAAGAAAGGTAGCTAGTTGATAATATAAATATTAATTAGGGGTTTTTAAAACATAAATAACAGACACAAAGTTCATGCATACTCGAGATACCAAACTGTGGATCACACAAAGAATAGTCCTGCGTAGGAATTGAACCTACAATCTTCTGGTTATCCACTTAGAGTCATTAACCAAAAATAAGTAATATTACCTGTATATTATAGATTGATATAAAAAAGGACAAATTGACTGAGATGCAAAACATTTTTTAAATGATTATTAATGAACGCTTAAAATTAAATAATTGATCAGAAAAAACTAGTACCAAAAAGACAGGTTTTAAGTTACTTAATTATTTTTTAAATTATACAATCCAATGATATCAATAAATCGCATAAGTTTTAGTTACTAGTAAATTAAAACCATCTACGCTCTTCTAAAGTCCATTAGGCCTTACATCGTACTTGACTTTTAGTAGAAACCGAACGAGCACTTAACACTGAGATGCACTCGAGCATACAATATTGAAAACTGTACTTGGTATCGACAACAAAAAAAAAGAAATAAAAAGTGCACTTTTTGACATGCTTCTAAAGTTACTAATATCTAATATAAAATACTATAATTCCTTTAACTTTACACAACATATATTGGTGGGTTTTAATAATTAGTAACTTTGGTAAATCATAATTAATGGAATATTAATAATTCATTGATTATTCAATTTATCTATTCGTTAGTTTCTTAAAGAATTGAGCGTAAATTTCGCTAATTAAAAGTCAACAGTGCTTAAAAATTTACTTTGTATTTGAGAGATTTCTCAATGAACATATTTTCTGCATGACTGCTTTTTATTGACTAGTTAATTAAAAGACAAGAAATTGAATATTATTTTTTTTAAGTGAGAAAATAAAAATTTATTAGGAGGATTACGATAGTACATTTACTTTTAGGTCATATATATTTGTTTTATTTATTTATTCTTTATTGTACAATTTTATACACAAGAAAAATTGTACAATAAGCGGGTTTATTGCTAACAGGCATTTACTACCTGCCATCTTAAAGGGGGTACCAGACCCAATGTATATAGGGGCGTTAAAAAAATAAGAATTGGGAGAAATACAATATTAACCAAATTTAATTTTGTCCTCAAATTTAAAATATTTTCCAAATGTAAATTCCATAAGATGTAATGCTCTATAGATTTTACGAGACCATTTTCGGACATGTATATTTAAACTAAAAGAACTGTCTATAAATATGCCAAAATTTCTAATCTGTGATGAGAAAGGTATCGGGATTTAAATAAAAAATAAATAAAAAAATCCCGTTGAGTAAAGTGTTTTACTGAATGTTAGCTAATTATTGAGAAATGTCTACAATGAGCGATTGGTTGGATTTACTTTCATACCAAATTCCGAGGAACAATATTACATATTAAATAGTTAATATTCGCTCAATTCATCGCTCAATCAATAATCATTGAAATAAATTGTTGCCTGAAAAATTACCATTATTATGTATATAAAACTGTAAGTCATCGACATGATGATACTGACAATTTTGACAAAAGTAATTGAGCCGATTATAACTGACAGACTATCGCCTTCTGGGACGCCAGCAACCATGTTATCACAAACAGAAAGACCCTCATCAGTGCGAATGGACTACTGGTGACAGCGAAGTTAAGAAGAGAATCATCTTTTAGTCTCAATCAAGATATTGTACCGTAACAGTAAAGAAAGTAAAACAGAACAAAAATCGTGGCGATTTGAATAACCATGCCTTGTCTGGTGTCTTCGGTAACTTTTAAGTGCTGTACTACTATGTCTAGTAGGGAAAACTGATTTTAATGTGTCGAGGAGATCGTAATTTTGATACAATCCACAGTATGTTAAAACTTGAAACATAATTGTCAGCTTTCCTATAATTAGAGGGTAGGTTTTGATAAAAAAAAGTAAAGATATCAGTTGATAGTATGACTAAAACATGTAATGTTTGTATACAAGTTTAATTTTAATTGACTTGAATTTTTTGGTTGTAGACCATAACATCCGGTCGCCGGCAAAGTTACCACCCATCGGGCAAAGTCGTGCCGCAAAGCGACCTAGTCGTGTTCCGGCACGTTGCTCGATGAAGCCGTCTATGGGAAATGGGTCTGAACAGTTGCGGTGCGTTGGCGAACTGGTTTGACGTCGGGTTGGTGTTTGTTTTGTCGGGTGTCTAGTCGAGGAGGGTAGCGGGATCCGAAGCGACGGCTTTCCGCTGGCCGCCCGCAGATAGTTGGGGGTCCAATTAGTGGGTTAGCCACCCACGAAAGGCTGCCCCGCCAGCTGCGAAAAATCCCAGGGTGCCTCCATCGTGCTGGTTGGCGATCAGTCGAGGAGGCCCGATGGCGATCCCTGGGGGGGTTCAGGCGTCCCCGCAGTCTCCAGACTAGCCTGCCAGTGGCAAGACATCACCAATTTCTACGTCGGGTTCGATATGTACCGCCTCGTTCAACTGCCATTTCCCATCCCTATTCACTTTTATATTTATTTTTTTATGAAAAAGTTTAAAAAAGGGAACAAGTTAAAGCAGCGGTTGCACTCCTCCTCATATAAAGTGCACCTTACTAATATAAGGGGTTTGCACTCAAATCTTTTAGCTGTCCACCACCACCTGGAGACAGGGCAGCCGCACTTGCTCTTTTTGACGGAGACGCAGATACAATGTCCTTTGAGCGCTGCATACTTGGATTACTCGTTAGAGCACAACTTTCGCTCACGGGCCGGAGTCAGTGTGTATGCGCGGAACGACCTCTATATTCAGCGTCTCCGTCACCTTGAAGACCCCACTTTTTCTTCCCTATAGGTTTTAGTGGACACAGGAAACGTAAAAATCCTGTATTCCTGTGTCTACCGTTCGCACAGCGGTGACCAGGAGACAACTCGTTTATTTGAGTATCTCAGTGAGGCTGCAGATATGGCTCTGTATCAGTACCCTTCGGCGCAGCTCGTCTTTCTGGGGGACTTTAATGCCTGTCATCAGGACTGGCTGTTCCCGTACCAGAAGACCGACCATGCTGGAAGAGAAGCGCGGAACTTTGCGTTGTCCTTGGACCTCTTTCAGCTGGTGAGGCAAGCGACAAGGGTACCAGATGTGGCAGGCCATACAGCCAATTGCCTGGACCTTCTGCTGACAACTGATCCGGACAGGTATCGTGTAGAGGTCACGTCCCCCTTGGGAACCTCCGATCACTGTCTGGTGAAATCTGTATTTGCATATTCCCCACCAGCTTTCGAACCACATGGTGTTAGGCGAGTATGGAAATACAATTCAGCAGATTGGGATGAGTTGCGCGGATGCTATAACTGATGTGGTGCATCAGGCAATGGAGTATTTTATTCCTTTTGCTGACGTACCCATCGGTGGCAAAGCTCGCCCATGGTTTAATGCCGAATGTCGTCATGCACATGACCGAAAACATTCAGCATACCTTATTTGGCCTGATGCTCGAAGCCGCAAAACTCCGGATGTAAGTATAAAGAAAAGAGCCTTTAACCAAGCTGCCAAGTCCTACAAAAAGGCATTGCGGAAGGCTCGTCTCGATCGAATCGCTAAGAATGGCGAAAAGCTCTCTGCCAGACCAACTGGCAGTCGAGCTTTCTGGTCTCTTGCGAAAGCGATCGAGTCGAATTTCTGCCAACCCTCACTGCCTGCTCTGCTGAAGCCGGATGGTTCCCTGGCCCACACAGCAACAGAGAAAGCAAATGTATTTGCTTCTCTGTTTGCTGATAATTCGCATCTCGACACTGGCAATGCTTCTCCAGCACATCTTCCTCACTGCGGTATTTCGATGCCTGAAATCCGCATCACTAACAAAGAGGTATGGAGAACATTGTGTCGTTGAGATGTGAATAAAGCCAGTGGTCCTGATGGTATACCAGCCATTCTGCTCAAGACATGCGCAGCTGAGTTGTCTCCTGTACTGACACGTCTGTATCGTCTCTCTTTCATGACTGGAATAGTGCCGAAATCCTGGAAGCTTGCTAATGTGCAACCCGTGCCCAAAAAAGGCAGCCGTGCCGACCCTGTCAATTACAGACCGATTTCAATCACCTCCATACTCTGCAAGATTATGGAGCGTGTATTGAACTCGCGCCTACTAGCATACCTAGAAGGTAACGATCTCCTCAGTGACATACAATACGGGTTTCGCCGTAATAGGTCTACTGGGGACCTCCTAGTGTATGCTACACACATTTTAGGCGAGGCCATCGAGAAGAACGGAGAAGCGGTCGCCGTCTCTCTGGACGTCTCGAAGGCATTTGACAGGGTCTGGCATGCGAGCCTTATAAGCAAGCTTTCAGCGTACGGTATATCTCCTGGTCTGATCGGCTGGGTAACGGACTTTTTGAGCCAGAGGCCTTTCCGAGTAGTTGTTGACGGGTGTTCCTCGGAACCCTTGACAATAAATGCCGGAGTGCCTCAGGGGTCCGTTCTTTCTGCAACTCTTTTTCTACTGCACATTAATGATCTGTTGAAGCCCGGTATCTATGGGTATGCAGACGACAGCACAGTTGTAGAAAGATATCTGCCGAGTAGTCGGGCTAGTCGAGATCAAGTACAGTCTGAAAGAGAAG
This sequence comes from Napeogenes sylphis, assembly GCA_959347405.1. Taxonomy (NCBI): domain Eukaryota; kingdom Metazoa; phylum Arthropoda; class Insecta; order Lepidoptera; family Nymphalidae; genus Napeogenes; species Napeogenes sylphis. The sequence goes on along the minus strand of OY365788.1, from coordinate 17,040,800 downwards.
CCATGGTGCAACGTTTGAATGACAAACTTCAGGCAGTCTCCGTATGGAGCAATGCCAATCTTGTCTAATTCAACGCCACCAAAACGCAAACGTGTCTGTTCACCGCCAAAAAGAGCCCTTTCACCTTGGCTCCTACTTTCCAGAATGTATCCTTGGAATACAGTGACCGGCTTCAGTTGTTAGGTTTAAAGATTTCCTCGAACCTCAACTTTGGTCGGTTCATTGAGTCCAGAGCAAGAGCAGCAGCAGCAAAGCTTCTGCCGTTCTTGCGAAAGTTCGGCAGTACTTTACACCGGGACAGCTTCTTGTTCTATACAAAGCACAGATCCGGTCGTGTGTAGAGTACTGTGGTCACATATTTGCTGGTGCCGCAAAGTCTCATCTTGCGGTTCTGGACTCAATTGAGAGGCGAGCAAAGAGGCTTATAGGCGATCCCGAATTGGTCGAAGCCGACCTCCAAAGCCTAGAACACAGGCGTAAAATTGCTAGCCTCTCAGTATTCTATAGGATACATTTTGGTGAGTGTGCGCAGGAACTACACGACTTAGTTCCCCCGTCCCCCTTCCATCACCGGACGTCCCGACGCACGGCAGGTATCCATCCTTTTGTTGTGGACATTCCACCTGTCCGAACGAAGCGCTTTGGTTCCTCATTTTTAGTGCGTACAGCGAAGGACTGGAACAATTTGCCTGTGTCGGTATTTCCGGCCAAATATAATGTGGGTGTCTTCAAGAGAAGAGTGAATAGGTTGCTAGGGCAATGTGCCTTACCATCTAAGACTACATTCCACTTACCATCAGGTGGAATGTAGTCAAGCATTGCCCTAGATCGTATATATAAAAAAAAAAAAAAAAAAAAAAAAAATTGACTAAATAAATAATTGTAATATTAGATACTGTTTAAATAGTAAACAGTTTAGTGTGTTTGTAAGCAGTGTCATAAAGTATTTTAAAGAATAAAAAGACTGTCATCGGTGATTCTTCGCAGTAAGCACTCTGTTATTAGAACTCTCTAATACAATATTTCTCAAATTTTAATAAAGAAGGCATATTTCTAATGGCATAGTTACATTAAACATCATATATTTTAATTACTATTAATAAGAAGTATATCCGCCTTCACGTCAAAAAATGTTTTCATTTAGGCTAACAGTAAATAATAGAAAAACTATGGATTTACCACTTATGTGGCTGCCTCATTTTAAAATACATTAGTTTTGCACATCTAGAAATATTTTTGTTTTTACTAATAAAATAATTAGACGAGTTAAACTGTTTAAGAAGTCTGCCAGTTTCTTTGATTGATGGTTAAGTTCTTAGCTTGAGCGTTTGGCTAGACCAACTTCCTAAACAGTCTCCCAGTTTGTTTATGTTTATTATATATTCATAGAACAACGGCTTGCGCTGTTTGATCTCAGTGATTATGAGACGATTACTGAAGTCAAAAAAATCGGTTATTGTCCAATTTTGAAGAGCTCAAGCCGTATATAACGCATTTTAAAGAGCGTAAAAGTTACAAGCGGGTTAGAGCGCAGTGTTATAAAGTCAAGTGTTAATTACTGTCAGAGAAGTGTTTATGAGCACCTCTATTTTTGAAAGTATTTAACTACTTTGACACGTTTGTAGCAGTAGTTAATAGAATCGCAACTGTTTCTATTAGCCATCTAATAAAACATCCAAAAGTACTACAGTCACACCGCAGCTAATCGTAGTACACGAGTGACTGTTAGATACCGGCAATGTACTCTACGTACGTACGTTTTCTAACGAATGCGAAGCACTATCTGTAACTGTCATAAGTTATATGTTTATGTAAATACCTACTTAACTACGATTATTATATATTATATCTGTCATGGTGTCTATAAGAACATATATGTATAATATTATAAAAACATATGTGTACCTATTTCTGCCCTGACAAGTGACATAAGTGTCATTCTGACCTGATCATCCTGTGTCTATATTTATGTCCTAATTTTGTTTGTGTCTGAAGTCTGGGACATGTAATAAATAAATAAATCAATTAAACATATTATGACTTTTCAAATAACAATGTTTCAGTTGTAAATTGTTAAAGTTTATTATAAAATTGAAGTAAATGATTATCGACAAACTCCAATTCGAAAAGTATCTTATTGGAGATTGAAAAATGAATTTAAAAAGGATTTATCATTTTCACACTAAATGAGACTAGGTATTTATAATGAAATGAAATCAAAACAAAACCTGTCATAGATTTCACAATCATAGATTTATTATTACATCTATGTTCGCAATTCCTACAAAATCTGTTGAATAAATGCAAGTTTCGAGCGGAGTCAACTAGTGTATGTATGTGTGTAGTATATATTGTGTAATTTAAAACAATCGAAACACAAATCAGTGACGTCACAAACAAATGTTTGTCTAACGTTAGACATACACACTGTAGTTAAAATTATTTATAATTGAGCTAAAGTAAATATTTAAATATGTAATGACTACTGAAATCATACCTCACGTAACGTGGTAAGAACCAGTTACGATTTAAGTTACGGTTTGATTCCTATGACAACTCTTAGTGAGTAAAAGGCTATGACGATTCTTGTATACTATGTGTACGTCATTTCAATGCTTGTGAAAACCTAATGGATGAATGTTGTTTAAATTGTTAATAGTTAAAAAAGGACTATTATAAACGGAAATAAAAAAATAAGTTTTAATGATATAATGTACCAGAAATGTGCACATAAGAATGTATGTCACTGTTTTTACCCCCACTACCCAGTGATACATTTTACATTCTAAATGTATCTCTTTGACACAAAAACGTACCGTCAAACAGTGCAGAAAGCTTTCAAAAGGCCTTTCATGATTTTATAACCTGACCAAATGCAAAAGTACAAACGTACATCCAAACAAACAGTTTGTCCAATATTTTTTGTTCGGATAAGACCGAAGTGGAATGTTGTAGCAGTCCGTTTGCGATGGAACGATGTTTCATCTACTTCAAATATTTATGAAACCTTTCAAAATCAAATAACAGACTCATTGTAGTACGTCATTCTTTGGAGTTTAGTTTTACAGTTTGGTATAAAGAATGTACCGATCCCTTTATTTATTTAGAAAATTTCGTGTCAGAGAAAAATATATTGATCTTTTTTAAACTTAAATATAAAATTATACAATAATAATATTAACTAAGTGCTATATATAATATTAAATTAAGTATTTCTATTGGGGACACTTATATCCCACAATTGGATAAAACGAAAAACATTGAACATGAGCTGAGATATTGACCTTTGAACTTGCTATTATGAAATGACGTCAAAGCAGTGTAAATTAATTTACAAATATAGAGGCGCTGACAAGTCTCATATTAAGAAGACGTCTTCATTAATTAAAAAATGAATTAAATGCATTAGTTCGTGGATTGCGAATGTTTAGTATTACCTACTAAGTGAATATTATATAAAGACAAAATGTAAAAAGTACACACTTACCTTCAAATGCGGCAAGGGGTTATGCAATATTTTTTGAAACGTTAAAAACAGAGTGGCCTGGAACATCATGGTAGGTCGGTTGCAGTCAAACGCTATTCTGTGCAACATCTTCACTATGCAGTGGTTTGTGTGGGTCATGTTTTTGTCATAACGTTCCAACAGACACACACATGCTGATATTACACGCGTGTTACAAAATCTGGCAATGTCTGAGTTTGTTAACTTTTTTTATGTAGAATATAACCATTTTACAAACAAATAAGCCTTACCTAAGTACAAAATCTTGAAAATCAAAGTCTGTTTCAACTACAGATGTTGTTCTTTCATCTTCTTCTTCATCATCTACAATCATGAATAGGTTTAAAACAATCCAGTTGAAATTTATAAGATTTACTCCCTTTTATTAAAAATATTAAATTCGTGGTATTTTTGATTTAGGTTACTCAATTATATTTAAGGCTGAACAATGTAGGTCCAAATATATATTTACATACATACCTATAGGTATTATCAAAGTTTTATATCTAAGATAATAATGAAATAGGAATTGCAGAGCCGTATACCTGAAAATCTTGTAATTTTAAAATCAGAAACTTTATAGTCGTTACTTGTTAAAAAGTTTTCAATATCACAGATATCTATCACAGAAGTTATAATATTGCAAATGAAACTAAGGTAAGTAAAGTAAGGTAAGGTAACTAAGGTAAGTAACCTAAGAACTAAAGCTGTAAATTTTTCTCATTATATAAATATCAAATCAAATAAATAAATAAATAAATAAATAAATAAATAGTTACTGTGGGATTAGGTTGATTATCTGGATCTGGATCCAATCTGGATTTATTTTTTATATTTAATTTCGACCCTTAAGTAACAAGGTTGTACTGATAATTGTAAGTCCCTCTTTACACGACGGAATTAATAATTTTATAGTAGGTATACAAATTTACAATTTGTTTTATTAATGTCGGTAAAAAGTAAGAACTCGTAAATAGTTTTATAAAACAATACGTTAAGCGCTTTACGTTAAAATTTAACTCCGTTTACTTCTACAAGGTTTATTAATATTAAACATTTTTCAACTTCTAATAACATTCCAAAAATAATTAAATGTTATTAGTGCTCTGAACAAAGAATTTAATTTAATATTTTGTTACCGTGTCACCGAAAATTCTTGCATACTTTTCTCATAAGGTCAAATTTTATTTGAATGGAGGTCAAATTTCGACAGGTAGGTATATTAAAATTCATAAGACTTTAGACCAAATATGAATATCGAAATGTTTGGAGAGTTACATTTATTTTCCTAACAATTTCTAAAAATTCCAAATAATATAATTTTGTTAAACAGATGCTTTGGTTTTTTTACGTTTAATTTTAAATATTCGAGTTCTCTCGTGGTTAAAAAATAATAATTCTATAAATACATATTTTTTTTTATACAAAACTAGATTAATACTTGACTATATTCCACCTGATGGAGAGTGGAGATGTAGTCATAGGTGGTAAGGCGCATTAACCTAGCAACCTATTCATTCACTCTTCTCTTGAAGACACCCACATTATATTTGGCCGGAAATACCGACGCAGGCAAATTGTTCCAGTCCTTCGCTGTACGCACTAAAAAAACGAAGCATAGCGCTTCGTACGGACAAGTAAAGTGTCCACAACGTAAGGATGGATACCTGCCCTACGTCGGAACGTCCGATGATGGAACGGGGACGGGGGAATTAAGCCGTGTAATTCTATATAACCTAATAGACAATTCAAACTATACAAAACTAATACCTTAGTTTTCATAACTACTAAAGATCAGGGTCAGAAATCACAAAAAATATCAAAACCATTACCTTCTACTCCATATCTATTTTTACACAATCCTTCCATCTTTTTTCAATCGTCCTTTTCCTTTGCAATCCGTCCACTTCCACCTGAGACTCTTCTAATGACATACCCCCTCATAGTAAGCCCATGCTATGGCATCCTCGACTTTATCTGTCACCAGGGCTACTTCCAAACTTCATCTAACACTCACATCTATCTCAACCGTCGATACTACACTGCATACGCGTTATGCGTTTCGTATATCGTTTTCAGGGCCCAGCATTTAAATTCACACAAAAAGATAGAACTTTTAATGGTTTTACAGATACTCCCCTTTAGCTTAGGAGGAAATCGGGCATACCATTTGTGTAGATTCTATGCCTTAACCGGTCAATATTGAAATCGCTTTGTATGACGGAACCAAGGTAGCGAAAGTCGAAATCACAGAATAGGTGTTCTGTTTTGGTTATATTTACTTTCAAGCCCACTCTGTCAAGTTTTGTTGCAATTTTCCTAGTCTAACCTTAAGTCGACCCTAGCCGACATAGACAATTTCAGAAGCGACAAGCACCGGGTGCCTTTTCTTATGTCAAATGTCAGAACATCTATAAATAATAGGAATTAGTGTTTCCAGCGGCCGATCGGACGTATGTTCTAGATCGACTGTACATTACCATATCCAACTCTACTTCCCAGGCATAATTTTCTTTAAAAAGTCTATCAGGGGAAGTCCGGTCGAACGACTTTTCCAGAACGAAGAGCACCATGAGCAAGTTTCTGTTTATACTTTCTCGACTTATCCCACAACTGATGGACACCGAATATGGCATCCATCATACCCCGATTATGCATGAAACCGAACTGGTTTTCCGTGACATCTCTCTTGTCTCTCAACCGTGTTTGTTCTATTGCTTTCTACCACACTTTCATTCTATATGACATGAGCTTTATTCTGATAATTCATTTGTTCTTTTTTTATAAATATTTTTTTTATCACCTTTTTATAAATGGGCACCATGCCCCAACACTATTTTAGTATTAAGCCCAGATGAAGAAAAAAAAATTAACAGCGGCTCTTACCCAAAATGATTTAATACGACTAGCCAATACCTAATCCGTCATAATGTCAGTAGAATTTGTATTTTAATCCCATTAAGTAAAAGAAATCGAGTCGAAAGTCAATTTGACTTCAAAGATAAAATTAATCAAATAAAGTTGGAGAAATCTTATTTGAAGAATTTTTCTAGTAACGAGACTAGCCCGCAATTTAATAAGGGATTATACTGAATTGTAAAATAGTCAGGATTCTTTGGAATCAATTGTTTATATCCTTTATTATAAGATAATGGGTCTTTGGTTTTAGATGCATTAACGTTTTACGTATAATTTAAACAGAATAAGAACTTTAATTTATTATAAATCATATACTTTATTTAAGCTTACCTTCTTCATCTTCTGAGTTTTCATGGGTATCTTCATCTTGATTTTCTAAAATAAGTCACCTTGTATATCATTATCAATAGACGAAAAAATAATTTGAGAAACATTATAATACTCCTATGCTATATCAAAACTATGAGTTTAAGTAGGTTTAATTAAGTTTCCCAACTATTCGTATATATAATATTAACTTACATTTACATAAATAATGATTTGTTATATTCAAATATAATCACAGGCTACTTTACTAAGAACTCGCTAAGAATTGCTAATAAACTTGCTAAGAACATCATATTTTATGTTACTTTATAAGCATGATTTAACTTACCTAAGTCTACTCCTAAGTCAGTACTATAAACTGTCTCCAGCATATCAAGTTCTTCATCTTCAGGCATACCGCTGACTCCAAAAATACCATCTTCTGGCCATACTTCCCTATTTTTTTTATTTAGTAATTAATAGACAGAAAATAACCCTCGTTATAAAAATGACTGGACATAGTTTCATGAAACAAGTAATAACTATAACTGTCATTCTTTATAAAAAAAACAAAATCTCTCCATTTGTTTGGGAGGTATGTGGGCACAAACTTACTGACGAAGATTAAACGTAACATCTATCAGTTTTATATCGAGGATAAAAAAGTATTTTTCTTTACTTGTTAGATAAAGAATATAAGTATTATAACTTTTAAAAGCTTTCATCTTATATAAACTATTCCCCATGGCTTCGCTCACGTTGGCTCTGTTAAAATTCCTTTACAATATCAAAAATAGAGAGCTTAACGCAAAAAGATTAGAAAAAGATTTATATGTACATAAAATGCTAGTTATTTTAGTAGTTAATAATTTGGTGTTTTTGTATGCATTTTATAGTACTTAAATATTTTGAAATAGATGACAGCAATATAACATTTATTTGGTAACTATGATTGATGTCCCAATTACGAGTACAGTTGTAAAAATAACCAATACACAATTTATGCATTTTGTATAATACATTGAAATATTGAAATCAATGAGTATTTATAAATGTTTAATATTTGATTGAAAACTAAACTAAGAGCTTACCTGGCGGCTCTGAATGTTCCAATAGCATCTTCGTACTTGTAGTCTCGCATTAACTTTTGTATTTTCTTCATACAGTCTTCCCTACACAAGAAAATAGTAATATTTTAATTCAAATCATATAACCTTAATAAATACGGTAACTTATAATAGTGTTCAACCTTTTTGAAACTGAATAAATTAAAAATGTTTAATATGTATAAGATTTTATTAAAATCTGTTATTCTTCGTAGAATTTCGTAGATAGACAGCCGCTACGCTAAAAGCTCCTTTTAAGCGCTATAAATTTCAACATAAGATTTATAAGAAATCTCTCAAGCTTCTAGAATATTTACTTTGATGTATGAACGTGTCTCCAAGTAAAAAGACGACGTCATTCATTCCAATAGCTTATAATTTCAGAAGCACTAAAGTATTTGGACAAAGGTTCTCGAAATAAGAGTGAGTGAGTGTATTTGGCTATTAATTGACGAAGATTTTGGTTGACTGAGGTATAAAAATTATATCCAGGATCTACACATAAGAAGCTACAATAATAACAACTAAAATACCAGAAAATAGCCTAACATATCACTAGTAATGAAAAAAAAAATGTCCTTAAAATATAAGCTTGTTATATCAATAATAATTCCAACTTACTTCTGCTGATCAATGGGTGTATCAGAGGCCGCGTCGAATGGAGGCAGGTAATGCTCGATGCCCGCACTAAGTACTGCTGCTAGTTGAGGGCGAATCTCTTCCCAAGGGGTATGGGATACTGTGACCTTTGGCTTAGGTTTGTGTTTTGGTTCTGGTGACAATATTTTGGTATTAATAAAATATTTTAGTGAGGATGCTCAAGTTTGTTTAATGAAACCTATTTTATTCGGGTCTAATTAGCGTATAGCGTTCTAATATATTTTAAAAACTTAAATTTTACCTGACGTTTCGAATGCTTTTTAGCAATATTATTTACGGTAAAAAATGTGTCGGGAGATGTAGGTTTCTTAATTAGTCAGTTAATTAGTATTCTACATCTAACGGTTACCAAGATTCCGTTCATAAATGCGAGGTAGGGGTACGTTGTTAACTAAGGCATGCTCGACATACTGGGTCTCGCCCTATAGGTGTTCAACGTCGCAGATGTGTACTTAGGAAAATTTAATAAAAATACTCTGATGTTTATTCCTTTGTTCCATGTCCGAAATTATAATTTTTTTTTGTTCCTACTAACGAATAAAAAAATAATTCTTGAGGTGAAAAGCCATAACTGACAAATCGTGTCAGTAGGAAGCCAAATAAGGTTTACCACATCTTGGATTGTAGCGCAATTGTAAATTTTTTATTGTCGGTTCAAATTCAACGCGGATATCTTTTTAGTGGATAACTTAAAAATTATTTATCTAGATTATTAAACCATAAAATTTTGGAGTAATTTATAAATTATTTTAATCATAAAATTTTTCATAATGACATAGTTTATTACTATTAAGTTTCTAAATAGGTATTAAATATTTCATTTGGTACTCGAAAGAAAATCTTCGTGATGTTAAATATTTTATGTTGTTCATTCATGGTATTTTTAACCCCCGAATTTGCTGTTTGTGGCCAAACGCGTGGACGCATTTGAATGCAGTTTTTTATAATCGAAAGGTATGTTCGTCGAGATGGTTCTTATCCATATTTGATTGAAATAAAAATAGTCGTCTTCAAGATATTGACGTTTTATTCGTGCGGGGGAGAGGTTCTTATGCAATAATTTGCTGTTTGTGGCCAAACGCGTGGACGGATTTGAATGCGGTATTTTTTAATCGAACGCTATGCTCGTCGAGATGGTTCTTATCTATGTTTGATTGAAATAAAAATTGTCGTCTTCAAGATATTGACGTTTTATTCGTGCGGGGGAGAGGTTCTTATGCAATAATTAGCTGTTCCCAGCTGTTTCCAAGGCCAAAAGGTTACTTACTCAGGTAAAGTACCTACTTTATTAGGGATAGCTGTTGCCGGTGACTGCGTCCACGTAGACTGTAAAAATATATTTATATGGCTTATGATCGTAGTCATAAAGAATCACGGGCAACAGCTAGTAATAATATAAATCCCTTCATCATAGTATCATAAGTGATTGTAAATCATTTTAACTCTAGATGTTTATATTTATTAATATTCGTGTATATGAAACCTATCTATCTACCTAACCATATGAAAAAGTCTTGAATCATGTTACTTAATACATTTATAATTTATTACATTGTCGAAACTTTCACGTGGATCCTTATTTTATTAAATACAATATATATTTCTCGTATTAAATATAACCTTTCTACATCATAATATAGGGTTCTAATGCTAAAAGATTTTTTAAAAATCGGTCCCGTAGTTTTGGAGTCTATTCAATTCAAAAAAACAAACAAATCTTTCCTATTTAAACAATTGAAAATTTTGTGTCTGTAGGTTCATTTATTACAATTCAGAAACTAGTAACATAACTTTAAAAAGCAGAAAAAAAAAATAAAAATTAAAAAAAACCCCGATACAAAAAGACCTCTAAAAAGAATAAAAATAATATTATTATGTACTTATTGAATTCGTTGCGTCAAGGGACCGTTTAGTAAAGGAAGAAATTAAAATGCAAGTAAGTTAACAAGGCAAATAAAGAAATTACGATATCGAATCTAAGTCTAAGTCCTCAATGATTAACTTCGTAATATATATGTTACAGTCATTGTGATTAAATAGCTATTATACATAATGACTGGTCATTATATATAATAGAAAATATTACTAGACAATGTGATAAATTAATCACTTTATCCAGATATTATTCATAACATCGTTTCAAATATAGCCAAAGTAATAAAAATAATACGGGCTAACTGACTTGTTACCCCTCTCGCTCTTCATCCCTCGCTGTCGATGATATTAAATAGTGTTCGCTGTCTTATTTTTTACTTTCGTATCATTGTTGGATGATGGCAGATGAAATTAAAAAATGTTTCTATCATACTATCCTACTACTATGATATATTTGTCTTTAATTTTAAAAGTAAAGAAATCCAAGAACAAAACACTAAGTAAACACCTGAAGATTACTAGCGCCTTGCAAGATACGATGTCGGAAAAATTAAAGCATCTGAAAAACTAATAATTCTGGTAAAAACGGAGTGATCCTGTTATGTACTATGCTCACTTAGACGAAACTTTTCAAATAATCCACGACTGTCATATTAGTATTGCATACGGCGGTTGGGTCAAAATGATGAAAGGCTTAAAAAATATATATAAAAATGTAACTGCCGAACTCGTCACAGTATATTTCAATCTGCGTGAATCTTGTCAAAAAAGGTCTTGTTGTAAAACCAATTATCAGCAACGAGGTTGATTCATGGTGCCAAGTTGATCTTATAGATATGCAGTCACAAGGTGATGGTGTTTATAAATTAATCATGGTGTATGAATATCACCTAACAAAATTCGTGCAGTTGCGTTCTTTAAAAAGCAAGCGAGCAGAAGAGAAAGCGTATCAATTAATAGACGTTTTTACCATATTCGGAGCATCTTGTATTATTCAAAACGATAATGTTAGAGAATTTTCAAACAAAGTGGTAAAAGAAGTCTGTGTGATGTGGATGGAATTAAAAATCGTACATGGTAATCCCCGACACTCTCAGTCACAAGGCTCTATTGAAAAGGCCAAGATGTACAAAAAATGCTTTGTACATTGCTGGAATCTAACAAGACAACGAAATGGATTACGCATTATTAAATATATGAAGAACAGAGTGTATCAATTTATTAAAGCGTATTTCGTACAAAATGAAATTCCAGATAATCTGACAGGAAAACTTGATAACAAAAACCAAAAAAGTACCACAGATCCACCAAATAAAACGCCAAGCGACCATGAAATCGTAACCAGAAAATTAGTTGGAAGATCTCTGAAAAGGCAAGCAGATAAAATGTTAGCTCTATTTTCGGTAAAATATCCTGCTGCTAATACAGGTGATAAAGTAGTTGTAAAAATTCCTGATGTAGACCGCGCCAAAGCCAATGATAGAAACATTATGACTGTTATAATTTTTCAGGAGACAGAAGGAATGTATAGGTTAGTAACTAAGCATGGTATTCTAAATCAACTTTACGCAAGAAATCAGTTCACTGTATGTCAGGAAACATGAAAAGTTTTTTACAGTTGATATTGTTCCACAACATAAAGTTACCATTAGAGATTGTACAAAGATAGGTGCAATGTAAAAAGTCGAACCTCGTATGGAACTCAAAATGTTACAAGAACCTTTCTTGTAAGAATAAATAATATTTATGACCCAGTTCAGTCATATCAGTTCATTTGAAATATTTTATTATTGTAGTCTTAATAAAGCGAGACCAAGTACTTGTGTTTGTCTCTGTGTTTATTTTGTGTTATAGCTTACAATTTACTCTGTAAATTAAAGTTTAATATTGTTAAACAACGTTAATTAACTTAGAATTATTATTTATGAAAATTTTATTTTAATACCGAAACATATACATTTCTATATTACTTTCCAAATAACAGCATAATATTGCTACACATAGGTATACTTAGGCGTGCTTAAAGCAAATTGAAATATACTTTTATAATCTTTAGCTATACCTACTTATTTTATTACATCATCCAAGTCTTCGAAGATATTATGTAAAATTGCTAGTTAAAGTGATTAATTCTGTTTCAATTTTCACTTTATCCAAATTGAGTAGACATTATCAATAACGGCTAGATAATATACATAATATCCGGATTTATTAATTTGGCTGTAACATATACACTATCAACGTACGTACAACGGTCCCCCGACGCAACGAATTCAATAAGTACATAATAATATTATTTTTATTCTTTTTAGAGGTCTTTTTGTAACGGGGGTTTTTTTAATTTTAAATTTAATTTGTTTTAAGACGTATTATTTGTCTTGTACCTACTCTCGAGTTTTTCACCATAAATAGACTTGCGTCTGACATAAGACGGGAGCTGAAAGTGAATGTATTTCGTATAGCGTTGTTAATCAAATTCTAGGATTCTGTTTAAGATTTTTTACCTAAGATAATTGTATTCTTTATTTTTTATTTTTTGTAATAATCTCATATATTTTATATATATGGTAACGTTTTTATAATTTTCTTATTTTCCTTTTTAATTTTACATTTCTGAGGAAATTTATATGAATTATTTATTAATACTAAAACATAGCGAGTACTTTTCTAACATTTCTGAGAAAATTCATATTAATTATTTATTAATAGGTACTAAAACAGAGCGAGTAATTTTCTCGCAATTCAAATAACTACGTACTTCTGCTTTTATGATCGTCAGACGAAAATAGCCTTTGATAACTACTCACTGAATTTCTCAACTAAATACGCGAATTCATAAAATTTTCTCTTTACGAAGCAGAAAATATTGAACTCATTAAATATCACAAAAAGAATAAATCATTTCCTATATTAGTTCGCCAGTTACAGCCATTTCATTAAACAAGAAAATTCATTAATTTTGAACCGGTTCCACAAAAAATGTTTTCCTAATTAATACGTTGTGAAAACAACATTCTATATAATAATATTATACTCATATGAATGCATCTTTATATAAAAAGTCTTACTTACAATTATTGTGATTACTTACAATCGACTGATTTCTGTGTTTATTGTTTTTAATTAACGTTATTGTTGGGACAATGTTTGCGTGAGAAAAAAACATTGGAAACTCATTTATCCGGATTTTACTTTTATATAAAAAAAACGTAACGTAAAGGTAACGTAACGTAAAGGTCAGCTTTACGTTACGTCAACAAACTACGCACAGGGAAGGTCGCTGGTGAAATGGATATATTGTTTAAAGCACATTTCTTGTCGTTACTTATTTTTTTTTACAAGTAAAGTAAACCATTGCAAATCCGAGACAAATTTGTAGTTTGTTGTTGCACGGTTAGATAGAATTTGCTATTCGCACAGACGCTAACGTATTGCGGCTCGAAAGGTCTCGAGTTCGATTCCTGACAGCGACAGGCATGTATGTGATGAGCATGGATGTCTGTATTTCTGGGTTCGGCCGTTTATGACAAATATTCTCAGTATTTATAATGTGTATTTCTTTATATTTGTATCGTAGTCAAACACCCTTAATACAAGCAAATAATTTGCTTACTTATAAATCAATTTGTGTAATTTCTCCTGTGATATTATTACATGGATGTATGCTGAGCTGATCAAGATAAGTTCTGTCATCAGTGTGTCATTAGTATAATGGAACCATTGTAGGTCGTAGGTTCAATCAGTTAAGAAATAATTAATCAACAACGAACAAACTGTTGATTTTATGTTTATTGTTATTTGCATTTCATTGTAGGTTTAAAAATGAATAGGAGTCAATCACAAACAATTATATAAAGTGGGTAAGCCCCCCCCCCCTCCTTGTGTGTAAGTAGCTGTACGATACCAGCGACATCGAAGCATCGATATTTGACATAACTATTAGAATAGGAATTGCACCCTGGTAACAGTGCCCTTACCTCCGACTCTACACCTGACGACTCTGTCCAAGCCTTACTGGTTTTGACCGAGTATACTGTTATATATGAAAATTAAAAAAAACAGTAAAAGTATCAGTTCTGATTGAGTCGACCAACCGTTCAGACTTTTCTTTTAACCCTTGACTCAAAAAAGAGGGGTGTTATAAGTTTGACCTGTCTATCTGTGTATCTGTGTGTATGTCTGTAGAAATGTAGCAGCCAAACGCGTTTACGGATTTGAATGAGATTTTTTTTAATCCAAAGTCTGGTTCGTCGAGATGGTTCTTAGCAATGTTTGGTTGAAATAGAAACAGTCGTCTCTAAGATATTGAGGTTTTATTGGTGCGAGTGAAAGGTTCTTATGCAATATGATAGAAATACTTAAACAAGTGAAAATTTGTGTGTCCGTAGGTTAATTTATGACAATAATGAAACCAGTAACTTAACTATAAAAACCCATGTCTGAGATATATCTTGTCTTTGATGTCTTTGCACTGACATCATTCAATCTTTGTGTATAAAAATTAAATAAAAAATTAAGAAACCCCCGATACAAAAAGACCTCTAAAAAGAATAAAAATAATATTATTATATACTTATTGAAATCATTGCGTGGGGGGTCCGCTTGATAAATGAAGAAATTAAAATGCAAGTAAGGTACCAAGGCAAATAAAGGAATAACGATATCGAATCGTATAGTCTAAGTCCTCAATGATTAACTTCGTAAAATAAACACCATCGTCAACGTACGTACAACGGTCCCCCGACGCAACGACTTCAATAAGTACATAATATTATTTTTATTATTTTTAATGGTCTTTTTGTATCGTTTTTTTTAATTTTTAATTTGATCTTTTTACACAATCATTTAATGTCCGTGCAAAGACATTTATTACAGAGTAAAACCTGAAAATATTGGCATGGGTTTCCTTAAGTCGATCGATGACGATGATAATGATGATGTTTACTATGAAGATGGCCGTAGTGACGTCGCCGTACTTAATCATTAATTAAAATATTTATATAAATATTACTTACTCTTAATTTTATTCTTCTTCCGGACTTTCTTTTGCACCACAAGACCAGTTTTCTTACAATAATGTTCCAGCATCTTAAGAAAAAGATGAACAGTTTCAACCAGGTCCACTAAATACGACCTATAAAAATAATACTCCTATATAATTTATTATAACCTAAAAATTATCGATAAGAAAATTACTAAAGAAAAAAATATAAAAATTTCTCTAGTAATATAAAGAATTACATTTTCAGAACTTAAAAATACATACCTGGGCATTTTGTTCTCATCATAATTCAGAAATATTGTCAAAATGAACTCTCTATACTCGAGTACGTAAAAAATATTGCTTTTCAATACTTTAGCAGACTCCCTCACGCCTTCATCGTTACTGCTATCCATAGCAAGTAAAGTATGCAATAATTCTTTATAAGCTCGTAAAGCTAGATGAAGTCTTCGAACCCAGTTTGAAAACTTTTTCCTTTCAACTTTAATCATATCATAATATTTTTCCATTTGCTGCTGTACATAATAAAACATCGGGACGGACATTGTTTCACTACAATATATAAACTATTATATATGTAAGTACTTATATATTAAGATATATATATATTTAGCATGTTAATATTATTTAGCAGTGTTTTTTTCAATATTTAAAGATTTTTACAATAAAAAAAATATGTACCGAAATACTTGAAATATTACCTGACCAAACCAACTTGAAAGTTGTGACCTCTATTGAACTCCATGAAAAATTTGACCGCCCACAAGTAATAAGACTCGTCATTCTGTTGCGCTTTAGCTCTGACGAGTACGTCTTTGACATAGTGCATTAACAGATTATAGGAACTGTTTAGAAACTCTATACAAAATTCTTTGAGAAATAGCCTAAAACAAATGACAAATTCATATTCATTGTATTAATAATAATAATAATATCAGGACAAATTACACACATTGATCCAACCCCTAAGTGAGCAAATTATTTGCTTGTGTTAAGGGTGTTAGACAACGATACAAATAACGCGCGCTAACCACTCGACCAACGGGGCGGTAATTAATTAAGTAATTAATAACATAATAAAAACATATTTATATTTATCTAGCTTTACAAGTACATAGAAAAGCTTTAAAAATCAATGATAAATTTTAGTAGGCAAGATTGTAAATATATATATATATATATATTAATAATATCACAAAAGTGATAAACATTTAGGTTGTCTGTTTTAAGAGGTATGTGGTAATTGTCGCAAGTGGACATCTACATATAGGGAAAATTGTAAAATATGTCATTCTTGAGAAAGGAATGAAACAGAGGGGACACTAAAGGGCGAAAAGAGAGTTGATCTTCTCTATCTCTATCATTTTGTAAAACTTGTTGTAATAATTACTTCACACATAACATCTACTGATTGTGTCAGTTCATCATTATTAGCTAATAATGATGAACTGACATAAAAAATACTGGCATAATAAATAGCGTTTGTATAGCTATACAAACGCTATTTATTTACGTCTTTTATTTAATTATTATTTTTCTATAAAGAAATGACATAATGGGTGGTATTCAGTCTAAGTCAACCGGAAAAAAATATATAATAGAAAAATACAATAAGCCAGTATACTTACTTACTATACTTAAACTTAGTATACTGGCTTAGCCAGTATACTTAAAAATACAATAAGCCAGTATACTTACTATGAAACTGACATATAACTTAAGTTATTATAAAACACTCATATTTATAAATACATAACAATAAAGTTATTTTTTTGCATAAATATAATATAAATATATTAAAATAAAAACAAAATACATAAAAAATATATTTATACAAACAAACATCCCAAGGGATCACACATTAAAGCTCAATAAGTATTACGAACTAACCAACGAACTGATCAGGAATAAATTTATAGTTAGTTTGTACGCGGTAGAAGTGGGAGCGAGAGGTATAACAGCAAAATCTCTCTATAGCCTACTTAAAGATCTTGGCCTTTCTAGAACAAGCATCGGTTCATTTCTAGAACGTACTTCAAAGGCGGCATTAGTAGGTTCTTTCCAAATTTGGTTAGGTAGGGAGAGGAGTGTGGAGGGTGAAGGCGAGCGTTTTTGCGCATAATAAAGGGGCTCCTTAAACCTACTCCTGGGTCGCAAGTCCCAGGCACTGCTTGCACTCCTCTCCTTGCAACGCGATGGGCCCGGCACCCGCACGGTGAATCCATGGATTGCTAAGAAGCTTCGTCTTATCTACACACATTGTACTTAGTTTAAAACATATATTTGAATTATAAAGAAATTAGATCACAATAAGATACTAGCAAATGATTTTTTGCTCAAAATTATTAAATTTTTGACCATTTATTATTCACTTATGAATCATAAAATATATCATACATGGAGTCAGACATTTCATAAGTGAAGAAATACCTATTAAAAATTAAAATACATATTTGAGGACTCGTTGTGAATGACTTCTAGCTTGAAACTCACTTCACTTATGAGCCTCAACCCCTCTCCCCTTATATATATAAAGTTATCTAAAATGTGTACTGTCATATCTAGGAGAGCAATAAATAATATAAAAATGGTTTATTATACTTGTCATAATCTAGTAGATGAAGTAAGTATTCTTAAAGAAATATATACATACACAATAAATTATATATTTTTTCAATTACTTGCAAAAATTAGGCAGTTATTAGATAAAGTGTAAAAACCCGTAGAGCTAATCTATTTACTTTCTAATTACTTGTTTATTTATTCAAACTTAGAAGTCATTTATTTTAATAAAAATGAAGATTCATTCAATTAAACTAAATTATATAGTAACAATCATTAATTAAGATATATTTATATATATATTTATTTTATTTTATATATTTTTTTTTTTTTTTTTTTTTTTTATGAAAAAGTTTAAAAAAGGGAACAAGTTAAAGCAGCGGTTGCACTCCTCCTCATATAAAGTGCACCTCACTAATATAAGGGGTTTGCACTCAAATCTTTTAGCTGTCCACCACCACCTGGAGACAGAGCAGCCGCACTTGCTCTTTTTGACGGAGACGCAGATACAATGTCCTTTGAGCGCTGCATACTTGGATTATCCCGGTTACTCGTTAGAGCACAACTTTCGCTCACGGGCCGGAGTCAGTGTGTATGCGCGGAACGACCTCTGTATTCAGCGTCTCCGTCACCTTGAAGACCCCACTTTTTCTTCCCTATGGGTTTTAGTGGACACAGGAAACGAAAAAATCCTGTATTCCTGTGTCTACCGTTCGCACAGCGGTGACCAGGAGACAACTCGTTTATTTGAGTATCTTAGTGAGGCTGCAGATATGGCTCTGTATCAGTACCCTTCGGCGCAGCTCGTCTTTCTGGGGGACTTTAATGCCTGTCATCAGGACTGGCTGTTCCCGTACCAGAAGACCGACCATGCTGGAAGAGAAGCGCGGAACTTTGCGTTGTCCTTGGACCTCTTTCAGCTGGTGAGGCAAGCGACAAGGGTACCAGATGTGGTAGGCCATACAGCCAATTGCCTGGACCTTCTGCTGACAACTGATCCGGACAGGTATCGTGTAGAGGTCACGTCCCCCTTGGGAACCTCCGATCACTGTCTGGTGAAATCTGTATTTACATATTCCCCACCAGCTTTCGAACCACATGGTGTTAGGCGAGTATGGAAATACAAGTCAGCAGAATGGGATGAGATGCGGCACTTTTTTGCGTCTTATCCTTGGCGGCAGGTCTGCTTCTCTTCTTTGGATCCGTCGAGTTGCGCGGATGCTATAACCGATGTGGTGCATCAGGCAATGGAGTATTTTATTCCTTTTGCTGACGTACCCATCGGTGGCAAAGCTCGCCCATGGTTTAATGCCGAAAGTCGTCATGCACATGACCGAAAACATTCGGCATACCTTATTTGGGCTGATGCTCGAAGCCGCAAAACTCCGGATGTAAGTATAAAGAAGAGAGCCTTTAACCAAGCTGCCAAGTCCTACAAAAAGGCATTACGGAAGGCTCGTCTCGATCGAATCGCTAAGAATGGCGAAAAGCTCTCTGCCAGACCAACTGGCAGTCGAGCTTTCTGGTCTCTTGCGAAAGCGATCGAGTCGAATTTCTGCCAGCCCTCACTGCCTGCTCTGCTGAAGCCGGATGGATCCCTGGCCCACACAGCAACAGAGAAAGCGAATGTATTTGCTTCTCTGTTTGCTGATAATTCGCATCTAGACACTGGCAATGCTTCTCCAGCACATCTTCCTCACTGCGGTATTTCGATGCCTGAAATCCGCATCACTAACAAAGAGGTATGGAGAACATTGTGTCGTTTAGATGTGAATAAAGCCAGTGGTCCTGATGGTATACCAGCCATTCTGCTCAAGACATGCGCAGCTGAGTTGTCTCCTGTACTGACACGTCTGTATCGTCTCTCTTTCATGACTGGAATAGTGCCGAAATCCTGGAAGCTTGCTAATGTGCAACCCGTGCCCAAAAAAGGCAGCCGTGCCGACCCTGTCAATTACAGACCGATTTCAATCACCTCCATACTCTGCAAGATTATGGAGCGTGTATTGAACTCGCGCCTACTAGCATACCTAGAAGGTAACGATCTCCTCAGTGACCGACAATACGGGTTTCGCCGTAATAGGTCTACTGGGGACCTCCTAGTGTATGCTACACACATTTTAGACGAGGCCATCGAGAAGAACGGAGAAGCGGTCGCCGTCTCTCTGGACATCTCGAGGGCATTTGACAGGGTCTGGCATGCGAGCCTTATAAGCAAGCTTTCAGCGTACGGTATATCTCCTGGCTGGGTAACGGACTTTCTGAGCCACAGATCTCTCCGAGTAGTTGTCGACGGGTGTTCCTCGGAACCCTTGACAATAAATGCCGGAGTGCCTCAGGGGTCCGTTCTTTCTGCAACTCTGTTTCTGCTGCACATTAATGATCTGTTGAAGCCCGGTATCTATGGGTATGCAGACGACAGCACAGTTGTAGAAAGATATCTGCCGAGTACTCGGGCTAGTCGAGATCAAGTACAGTCTGAAAGAGAAGCCATGGTGCAACGTTTGAATGACAAACTTCAGGCAGTCTCCGCATGGAGCAATGCCAATCTTGTCAAGTTCAACGCCACCAAAACGCAGACGTGTCTGTTCACTGCCAAAAAGAGCCCTTTCACCTTGGCTCCTACTTTCCAGAATGTATCCTTGGAATACAGTGACAGGCTTCAGTTGTTAGGCTTAGAGATTTCCTCGAACCTCAACTTTGGTCGGTTCGTTGAGTCCAGAGCAAGAGCAGCAGCAGCAAAGCTTGCCGTTCTTGCGAAGGTTCGGCAGTACTTTACACCGGGACAGCTTCTTGTTTTATACAAAGCACAGATCCGGTCGTGTGTAGAGTACTGTGGACACATATTTGCTGGTGCCGCAAAGTCTCATCTTGCGGTTCTGGACTCAATTGAGAGGCGAGCAAAGAGGCTTATCGGCGATACCGAATTGGTTGAAGCCGACCTCCATAGCCTTGAACACAGGCGTAAAATTGCTAGCCTCTCAGTATTCTATAGGATACATTTTGGTGAGTGTGCTCAGGAACTACACGACTTAGTTCCCCCGTCCCCCTTCCATCACCGGACGTCCCGACGCACGGCAGGTATCCATCCTTTTGTTGTGGACATTCCACCTGTCCGAACGAAGCGCTTTGCTTCCTCATTTTTAGTGCGCACAGCGAAGGACTGGAACAATTTGCCTGCGTCGGTATTTCCGGCCAAATATAATGTGGGTGTCTTCAAGAGAAGAGTGAATAGGTTGCTAGGGCAATGCGCCTTACCATCTAAGACTACATTCTACTTACCATCAGGTGGAATGTAGTCAAGCATTGCCCTAGATTGTATAAAAAAAAAAAAAAAAAAAAAAAAGAACCTTACATGCACTAAATTATATTAAATAATATATATAGCAGCATATTGTATAGTATTAAATTAAAAACAATACCTTATAGCAAAAGCAGATCTTCTCTCCATAGTGCCACTCTCAACAGGCCGTCTGTTCTTAGGTTTTACCAATTTTGACTTCTTACTACCATTAAAATCCAAATTTGATATTTTGTTTAATGGCTTAAGACAAATTAACTCATTGTCAGATATAGATTTCATGTTTTGAACCACATAAGTACCGCCAAATCTTGAATGTCTAAAATAATATTTATTATATATGATGGGCTTATTATAGACAAAAAGTAATTATAGTTTAAACATGTGAATGAAAAGTACATAACTAATGAAGTCTAGATTAATTTAAATTATTAATAAATTTGAAATAATAAATTTATACAAATATAAAAACAACAAACCTATATCGAAATAAAATTAAAAAATCCTAAGAATTAGTTTTTAAACTCAAAAAATATAAATAATGAATATCAAATAAAAATATTCTTAAAATTAGAATTTAAAAATCAATCCGTAACATAATGACCTGGTTGCCGAGTAATGTTTAACCTTGTTCATCCTATCTTTATTCTCAGTCATTCTTATAGTGAGCAGTTCTTGATCATCTCTCAGTTTCTCATCAACACTCCTCTGTAAGGCTGCATCGGCCAAACTTGTTGGATTTTGTTCTCTCAACAAGTGAGATATTATCTCAATTATGTGCATGAAATATTGTTTTTCATTCTCTGAAGACATATACAGTATAATATCCAGAATGCCAGCTTGATTCAATGCCCAGAGTACCTAAAATAAGAAAACAAAACAACTTTATTTGTAATTGAAATTTATTGAAATAATTATTAACTGGTACAGACATAAATAAAAGATATAGATAGATAACTTCTTGAGGACTGAAGAAATTTTAAATCTAGAGTAATTAATAAACAATACCTCAATAAAATTCATGTAGAGAAAAAATACAATTACCTGATCATGAACACTAGCATCATTCTCCGGCCTCCTCTCTTTATCAAGGTCTGCCGGGACATGTAGCACATTTCTAATTAGAATTAATATTCTTTCTATAATCAGCCCAGTATCTTCATCTCGTTCTGACCAGTCCTAGTTTATAAGAAAACAAATATTGTTCAATGTTTTGTTTTATTATTTTAGTTAATTTAAGTTTTTGTTGTATGTTGTTAAAATTTACACATTTATTTATAAATCTTAGAATAAATGTTTGCATAAAAATTATGGTACTTACTATTTCAAGTACTTTTCCAAGTTTCTTAGCAAAAAGCTGCCATGTATCCACTTTTGTAAATGCATCCTCTTTATAAGATTGCAAATGTGTTAATATTTGTAAATAATTATGCCGGGCCGTCCTTTCAACAGGCACTTCTTCTCTATATAATAATAGTGCTGGATTTGTCAAATTAACTACTAACCTGAAAATGTAAACCATTACAATATACTGAATTAAATAAAGAAATGGAATAGTAATTATCTTAAGAAATATTGTTACCTCAATGTTACATCAAAAAGTTCTTCATTTTCCCAATGATCGATCAACATAGGAAGCAAATCAGTTTGTAACACTTTAGTCTGTCCAAAATGCCTACGAATCTCATGATCTTCACCGTCACGTCTTAAATATCTTATTAAATCTTTAACAGTATTCAGGGTAAAATCATCAATCATATACTTCCCAGTCTTTTTATTAAGTGTTCCCAAAGCATTGCAAGTAGCAGAAAGTTCAGCTGATAATAAGGAACTCATGATTTAAACACTTACACAATATATTATAATTATATTAAATCTTCCACAGTGTAATATAAGAATTTAAAAGTGGGTAATATGCATATTGAATAGATAATTTTCACAATACTAAATTCTATCCTTATAATAAAGTTTAAGCCAGTTAACAATGTTTTAACTTTTTGACTTTACAAAAGCCCGCGAAAGTTAACTGACAGTTGACACTTTACATCCATGTCAATCTGATAAACTGGCTTCCAGTAAATTTGCCTAACATGTTCCAATATTATTTAAATGGAATAAAAAAAAAGGTTATTATTTCTGTAATATTAAAATACTAGTAATAATATAAATATAGTTAAAAAAACTAAAAAAATACGCCTAATTTGCTTAAGACAGTAATTAATCCTTTAGATCGTAATCATGGTAATGAGATAATCCTATCGTATTATTAATATGTATCGGTCCTTGACACGTGTACAAAGTTTCAATAAAATCAGTCCGTTAGAAATAAGACCAAATCGCATTCGAAAAAGTCGGTTACAAGCAAACAAGTGAAACTAATAAAACGTGTTAAAAAATCACTAGATAAGTAGATTTAACCCTGTTATCTTCTAAAAGTATCCGGTCATAGCATACCTTGATAAACCAATTTCCAGAATCACAATCTGGGCTATTTGACCGTGAGAATCCCATAAAAAAACTACAAAGTAAATAATGTATAAACTATCAGGTTGGCTCCTCTATTAATGTAGGTAATTTGGGACATTTAAGCCAAAGACTAGCAGTTTAAGCGTTTTTGATGTTATTTCGTGATGTTTAGTGCATAACTTCAAACATAGTAGTGCTCTTTTTGTCGTCTCAAATAACGTTTCTAGGCATTACATTCTTGATCGAGGCGTATCCATAAAAGATAAAAACGCAAAAAATGGTTTGAAGTCTTCGTAAGGTAATAAATTGCAAAAAAAGATTCATGGTTTTTAGTATTCAAACCTAA
Source organism: Napeogenes sylphis (assembly GCA_959347405.1). NCBI lineage: Eukaryota > Metazoa > Arthropoda > Insecta > Lepidoptera > Nymphalidae > Napeogenes > Napeogenes sylphis. The sequence goes on along the minus strand of OY365788.1, from coordinate 17,016,752 downwards.
AGGATTGTCTTAGTTTAAAGTCGTTGGTCATAACTTAACGCTCGTTATTTTATCTCTGACAGATTCATAAATTATACTCTTTACATAATTTTTCAAATATTATGGAATAAGAAGATCTACTTCATAGTTTGACTGGACCCTTGCCAGTTAAGTAAAACCGCTCGCTATAATTTAAATTATGAACTACTTGTTAACTAGATTGTTTTTTTTAACTCAAATGACAACTTTTTAATCTGGCATAACAAAAATGTGCCATTGCTATGAATTACCATATAACTATCTTCGTGCAAATTTATTTCATTTTGGAATAATGAAAATGACTGTTATGATTTATTAATATAAAAATTCTTATTTTAATGAAAACTAATTTTGAGTCATTTTTGTGTAATTATTAATATTAATATTGCATTTTAAACATACGAGGGCGTAGCCCCCGGAAGTTTTGAGGCCGATGATATCTATCTTGACCCTGCACACAAATAAACCGCTTAAGTAAAATAGATATGCATGCTAAAATGCCTTAAAACATTTTAAGCGACTCCTGCCAAACATATAGCAAATCATTAGCAACGCTATTTAATTAATTCATTAAAAGGTCAAGAAAGTCTAGTCACAAAATATGTCTCAAGTTTATGTTCGTGAGCTACACATTTGAACAGTAAGTTACTTATATACCTCGAACGTTATGTTCAGGCATTTTATTTGGGTCAAAGGCACAGACTCTAAGTCATTATTTTAAAGAAACTATATATTATGACTAAGGCACCTAAGTACAAAATAATAAGTACATTCTTCCATTACGTACAAAATATTAGAAAATTCGATGTAGGTAAGTCAGATGTATTAATACAACATTTCCACATAATATTATTAATAATGTAATATAATACTTTCAACATACATCATATTACGTTATAATATTTATTAATAATGATTGCTCGATGGAAGTAAATGGAACGAAATTACGTCTTTATCTTGTTATCAATACTCAAGTTGTAACTAATGAAACATTTAATGGAGCGCGAATTAAGTAGGTAGGTTCTTTTATTTCAAATATTTAGGTTTTAGTTATTGAAGCTTAAAATAAAGTAAAATATAATAACAATTTCTGTTCTTAACACTAATTAATTTGTAAGATACTTAAAAGCCTACATCAAACTTTTACAAATTTTATGAATATTTTGCTTAATATCCAGAAAGTGATCCCTAAAATACGAAAGGCGACATTTTAAAGAGGATCGTGCTCATTTCTGAATTCAACCAGATTTAATGTAAATTAAATTTGCCTAGTTATAAAGATTCGCTGAAATTGTGTTTAAATAAGAAGTTTGTAATACTGCTTTTGTTTTATTAGTTTGTTTTATCTCGAGTCTTGTTTCTTGTTATGGATATTTTAACAAAGTTGGTTATATATTTGATAACAAACAATATTTTGTATTGTGCCGTTTTTAGAATAAATGTGCAAATATATTCTGTAAGATGTTATCGGTATCATGAATAGCTTATTCAGACAACAATAAAGTTCTTATCTTATTCTGATAAAGTAAAAACTAAACAATCATATTTAATTCGAAAAAAAATAAATTGTTAAATATAATTACCCTAAAATATTATAATTATATTTGTAAAATTGTAGTAGAATGCAATTTTCAATTATAAAAAAAGTAGTCTAGGTTTCATTAAATGTAAGTGCTCCTTACCTATATTCAATTACAAGAAGACTTTTAAAGCGAACCTACATACCTACGACCAATCGATTTTAATTGCCAGTCCTGTATTACAGTAGTTTTGTGCTTCCTATTTTCCAGCCTTTGCATATTTCCTTTTAGTGGACGTTTATATTGAGCAAGCTCGGAGTTTCGCAAAGTTAGATGCAATAGAGTTAAATGGTATTCAAACTTCAATATTCAAGGGAAATTCATATGGTTTTGTTTCAAACTAAATTATTTTAAACTGTTTTAAAAATCATGATTAAAATAAAGCCAGCCTCAGACTCATTGATCTGCGCAACACAATCGCCAGCCTACTTTCTGGCTGACAGCCAGTTCCCATTGCTCAGGACACGTTGGCAACACACCAATTGCCAGGATTATCTCGCTCTAGTAACGACTGGCTTGCAATCAGATAAAAATATTCGGGGTTGTAAATTAAGTGAAATTATTAAATCCATACAAACAGTGTATGAATTTAATAATTTTTGATATCTACTAAAGTAATCATACATTATCATATCAAGTAGTACGTGATTTATAGGTCGACTATAGGAGGATGTACCCACTCATAATTTTTATCACATATATTTCATCTGACCCTTTTGAAAACATATTTTGTCCCAGAATCATAAAATAATCTTTGATATTACTCCATATCATAATAAAGAGATTTAGACGACAGCTCTACGAAAAACTTTTTCCTCCATTTACTGTACCACGTAAAAGGTCCGAATAAAAAGGTCTACCAATGCTCAGAGAGCGCACCATCTCGTAATCGTCAGTTCAAATAAAAGTACCTACTTATGTACGTATTACGTATTTTTATTTACCTATATATAGTTATATAAACTTAACATTTCTTAAAATCAATTTAAATTTGTAAAAAAGAAATAAATACTATCTTAAGTGCTTCTCTTGAACACTCATTCTAAGATATCAGGGATAAATCTATTAACTCATATAAGGAGATTTGAAAAGTTTAGAAAACAATTTAAAACACAATAGTTAAGTTAAATAAAAATAAATGTATTTAAAGTTTTCGTCCGTAAACTATTTGCGTAACAGCGTCTTATTAGTTACCTCAGTTCTTGCCCAAAGGTAAATCACCGATGTAAGCCGAGAATGAATGTTGCTTGAAAAATCGCTCTCCAAGGAAAGCCAGTATCCTTTTATTTTCTTTCTACGTTTCATCTAAACTACAATTTTCTTAATACAGTTTTGTCTGAAGCATCCATTTACAGAAGCTATTGTAACAATTTGTTTTTTTTTTTAGTGCGGTTAGTTGCCTAGCTGTTTCCCTACGTTTAAGTACCGTCTAAACATCCGGTAAACTAAATATAGAATAAGAATAATTGTTTTTCCAACAAATTCTGAATAAGTGCACTACTATGTATATAGAATTTGTATAGGCTATATCTATATATATGCTTTATAAACGGGCTATATGTAGGTTTTATAAACGGGCTATATATGGGCTACTTGTATAAGTTTAACCGCGTATGTGGTCAAACCTTTTAGAAACACCATGTTTCTTAACTAAGAATAGCCCTGTCAGCAAAACTAAGCAACGCTTGATGGGAAACGAACGTATCGGACTTCATCAGAGCTATGACAAAAAAATAAGAAAATATGACATGATCTAAACGCCCACCCAATAGTTTAGAATTCCTTAAACAATCCATAAGACTGGCAGAGAAGAATTTTCTCTTAAGTTTCTATTGTCGCAACGTTTAAGGGACTGTATCTGCACCCATGGAGATAATTTTGGATAATTTATTATTATATAAAAATATAGACTAACATGCATTATATAAATAAATAACTTTAGCAAAAATATATATTGTTATTTATAATAGTATTTATAGCAAGGTTTATATCAAGGGTAGGCAACCCAGGACCTACGATACCTACATCGACGAAAATAGAACTTAATTGTCAAATTGTCAATTAAGCTTCATTTGACCGTCTAGACGAAACTAATAAATTATTCAGTTATTGTCTGACCAGAAGAGGCATTCTGTGTTTTTAACATACGTTAATTATTTAAAAATATACGAGTATATTTTGTTCTTGCCACAAAACTTATTTTAAATTTTGCATGATTTCACACGTGTTTAAAAATAAGTTAATTTATATTATCAAAGAACGTTTATATTTTTATTTAAATTTAAATTGAACATTTTTGGCCAATGTTTAACATATTTCTCCCATTGAATTACTAAAACATCTTGGACTAATCTTACTTAAGCTGCGAAAGACATCAGGATATAAGTTTTTTGGGACGGGCCTGACCTATGTAAATTTTATCGTTTCGCTGAACAAAGTCTTTTACCAAACGATATTTTTTGTATTTGTATTCACGTGACGTGACGATTTGTATTCACGTGACATTATCTCTTAAATATACTTTCAACGGTTAAAACATCTTTTTGAATTAAGAACATCCATTAAACGACTACAGTAATATAAGCCGATTTTTTTAACAGTTCCTTAATTATTATCAGCAATCGCCCGTTATCTTTATTATTAATAAAAATAATAATAATAATAACACTGTACATTTTTCATATAAAATTATTTTACCTTTGTGTCGATTAAAATAAAATTATTTTTTCAGATGTAACTTGCGTATAATGAATTAAATTTAAAAATTAATTAAAGACGAGACAGACGCTGACACCACCATCTCGTCTTACCGTGAACACGATTGCTGCAAAGTATTCAAAACGTCGGGTTAAATTTAAGATGTAAATTTAAAATTTAATTCAATATATGCGAGTTAAATCCGTAAAAATACTTTTATTTCAATGTGTAGTACTCGTGGAAACCTTAGAAACCTTTGTGTCGATTAAAATAATTTTTTTTTTTCAGATTTAACTCGCGTACAATGAATTAAATTTTAAAATTAATTAAAGTCGAGACAGACGCAGACCCCTCCATCTCGTCTTACCGTGAACACAATTTCTGCATTCAAAACTTCGCGTCGGGTTAGATTTAAAATGTAAATTTAAAATGTAAATTTAAAATGTAAATTTAAAATGTAAATTTAAAATTTAATTCATTGTATGCGAGTTAAATCCGAAAAAATACTTTTATTTCAATATGTAGTACCTACTCGTGAAAACCTTAGAAAACACTTTGTGTCGATTAATTTAAATCAAATTAAGTTTTTACCACAAAAACGATTAGTTCTGTACTCTGTACGCATCAGTGATTGAAATCAATACAACTTAAAAACTATTTCAATTTAAACTCGTATACTATTCCCGTTACTATTAGTCCTAAAGAATAAATTTGTCAGCAATACATGAGTTTTCTTTCATCTACATAGTAGATATTATATATATAATTGTTCCTAAGACGTTTTTCAATAAAACTCATAAAACTTATATTATTAAAATAATATGACCTTAAACATTGTAAACTAACCTCGAATAAAGTAATTGTGTAGGAATAAAAGGTATATCAATTATCAACCTCCATTGATTAAAAACAATATTCTTAAAAAGGTTCAGAAACTAAATAAAACTTGAAAAAAATAATTCAAAAAGTAGACCGTTTCTTTCTAAAAATTATATAAAATAAATATCTTAAATATTCGGCAAATCGAATTTCACCAGCAACGATTTGTTTTTATAAACGTTAAACTTTATGGAATTTTATCTTTTTTTAACAAGAATGTGCTAATCTATGGTAACATCGTGTATTTTTTTAAAAGAACATAGTTTAAAATGTGTTGTTTAAACTGTTACGTCAGCCGATATTTTTGGATTATCTACACAACATTCCTATTTTATATTAATATTCAAGTTCAATATGTATTAATATTCAAATCAGTAATTCGTGTACTGTCGTAGCTGATTGCGTAACAAGTTGTCTCCAACTTCGTAGGCTTACAATAAACAGAAACACGGAAAATTATTCGCCAACTTTGTTTCAAGCATATAATTTATGGTGCGTTTACCACAAATTTCCAAAATGAAGTACGAGTCGCTGGGGTTTTATGCTTTATAATTCAGTTTTAATGGCCTGCCATAGAAATAGGCCATAAAGCACAAGTTGACTTCATAACAGTTGAAAGCAATGTTTTTACGATTACATCTATCAATCTATCTCTATTTCTAACTCTAATCTAATTACATTGGTAACCTGTAATTAGTATACTTACACAGTTTAAATGTTCTTATATCGTTCTCATTAAGAGCAAGCTTAAAACGGCGTATAGGTGTTTATAAGCCAGAGCTCATTAACATTCATCTCCTATATAAATGCAATGGTGCTTCAGCTGGTATAGATAACAGATTCAGATAAATTTAAACTACATTTATTTTGTTTAAATTTTTAAACAACAACAATTTTCAGACTTACCTGGTATTTAGACAGGTAAGTCTAAAAACCATAATCATCTTAAATATGCGATTCAAAAACTTCCAGGAGGCTATTATTAGTTAAGATGTTTTGAAATATTTATGGAGCCTATCAGTAGTTTAATTGTCTAACAACTGGAGACTAATATGTCTTCATAATTATGGTTAGTTTGTCTGTTTGTTTAAGACTGTGCTTTACTATACCGCATTACAAATCAACATCGTATATAAAAAAGTAACTGTCGTAATATAAGGCTCGAAACAGATAAGAGATTTCACAAATCACTGGAACAAAAACCGTCAGGATGATATACGATAGAGGAGCTTGAAAGGTTTCGACATTTGGTTGAGGCATAATTAGGAAAAGGGCAGATGAATGATAATTAATATTTTTTATAATTTTGCTGAAAGTTTTTATTAAAAGTATTTATTTTAGAACGACGGCGTCTAATAAAATGAAATCAGATAAGTTCAAAGTTAATCTTGACTGACAGTTTCATAATGAAAAAGATTTTAAAAACTGAAATGAAATATTAGAGGCTGATGGATGAAGTATTAATTATAATTAATTAAATATATTGATAAAATTTAATAAAAGCGATCAAAACAATATGTTGTATGAACCAATTATCGAAACCTTATATCTAACATGATATTTTTTAAGTTAAGTCAATATTGTCAACCTAATTGGTTTTTTGTACGTGATTAGTCTTTAACAATTGAACTGCAAAATTTTTTCTATTTATTTTGTTACTATTATTAATTGAATATTTATTTTGTTACTATTATTAATAAAATATACCCTTTAGTAAAGGAAGAAATTAAAATGCAAGTAAGTTAACAAGGCAAATAAAGATATTAAGATATAGAATCGTATAGTCTAAGTCATGTATGGGCAACCTTTGGCAAGTTGCGGGCCAAACTTTAGTGTGCAAATACATTCGCGGGCCGCGTTTAAAAGTAGTTCATTTTAAAGTAGTGTTGTCAAGTAGTGTTCATAATTATTTGCACTATTGCAAATATCTATATATCAGACATGAAATAATACGACAATATTATTATCAAAGGCTTTTATGTTTGCCGCCTCACTCTTTGATGATCGCCGCCACTCTGCTTTTTTTTTTTTTTTTTTTGTTTCCGCGGGGAAAATGCTTTGCGCACCGTACCCCTCGCGGGGGAAGCGAGGGGCGTGTGTGGGACTCCCGAAAACGGTGTACCCACTAAAAACTCCGCGGCGCTCCTTCCTCGCCTTATTGGCGGAGTCGTGGGTACGGCTAGCCCTTCATCCACGACCCCGCCGGCGACGGCCCGTCTTTTACACGACGGACCCCACCTGCCCCCCTAGCTGAGTGGGGGGGCCTGTGGAAGCGACCAGGAGCGCCCGGTCGTTCCCACCCGACGCGGGTGGTGCCATGTTCAATGTGGGCGGGAGTGTCCCCACACCCCCTGCCCACTGACCACCACCAGGCTGGAGAAGTTCGAATTGCCGTCTTCTCCGGCCCCTTCGACGTCTGCGGTGCGGGGGCGCAAGGGGATCGTCCATGCGCGCCCGCTCCGCCGCTTCCTTCCGCGACATTACTTCCTCGCAGAAGGAAGCCACTTCCACCCAGACCTCCTCGCTGCCCAACATGGCAGTAACCACCGCAGGCAGCGTTAGGTCCGGGCCTACGGACGCCTGGAGTCGTCGGCGCTGCTCCACCCAGGCCGGACACTCGACCAGGGTGTGCTGCACCGAATCAGCTTGCGCGCCACAGTGGTGGCACGCCGGGGTCTCCTCACGTTTTATCCGGTGCAGGAACTTCCCGAAGCAACCATGCCCGGAAAGTACCTGCGACCACCGGTACGTAAGGAACCCGTGCCTCCTGTCGGTCCATGCCTCCATGACTGGACCGATGGCGTCCAGACTCCACCGTCCGAATTTGGCCTCGGCCATCTCCGCCATCCATTGGCGGAGAACGTTCTCGCGGGCCGCCAGCTGGACGGCGGCCCTCTCCTCTGGTGCGGGGCGCTCTCCCCGCGCCCTCTTGTCCGCCGTCCAGTTATAGACGGCGGATAGCACCTCGGCCTCCAAGTGCCATGGTGGAGTGCCCGCCATGGCGCAAGCCGCACCATGGCTCACCGTAGCGTAAGCCCGCGCCACCCTCTGTGCGATGGCCCGTTGGGGCCTACGCAGGTGAGCCTGGTTGTACCCCCCCAGGGCGTCCGCCCATATGGGGGAGCCGTACAAGGCCATGCTCTTAAGCACGCCGGCATAGAGGCGCCGGCATGCTGTGGCTGGCCCTCCCACGTTCGGGAGGAGCCAATTTAGGCTCCTCGCCGCCTTTAGGAGGTGCGGTGAAAGTTCACGAAAGTGTTCTCGGAACTTCCACCGCCCGTCCAAGGTGAGGCCCAGATACCTCATCGTGGCACTCACCCGCACCCTCTCGACACCCATTATGATATGGGCGTCAGGTGACGCACCCCGCCGCGGCCCATGAAAGTATAGGGCCTCAGTCTTGGGTAGCGCCACTTTCAACCCCAGCTGCCGGATCCGATCGGCAACCAGGGTCGCCGCCACTCTGCTTGCTCGCCCACTTGATTCCGTGAGTATGAGAAAGTAGTGTAATATTTTTTTTTTAATTAGGTTTTACAAAATGTCTTGCGGGCCGGATCAAATCATACAGCGGGCCGGATCCGGCCCGCGGGCCGGTTGTTGCCCACATATGGTCTAAGTCCTCAATAATTAACTTCGTAATATATACACAATCAACGTACTTACAACGGTCCCCCGACGACACGTACCTATTCAATAAGTACATAATAATATTATTTTTATTCTTTTTAGAGGTCTTTTTGTATCGGAGGTTTTTTTGATTTTTAATTTAATTTTGATTACTACTTGTCAATACCTGGCTATGCTGCTACAACGGTATACTATTTAATAAGTACAACTAAGCTTTGCCAAACGAAGGTACACGAAAGATTACAATAGTACAATATATTTCTCAATATTAACGTTAGTTTAGAACCTACTAATATTTTTGAGTAATTTCCATACTTATAAGCACCTATTATTCTCATACTGTACTAGTATTGGATATTATTTTAATATCCGTGCTGACAATTAAACAGGGCTACCAACTGATCTCTCAATTGGTAATCCATCCACTAAGCGAATGCGAATGCTTTAGACAAATTATAGATTTTGCATTTTCAATAATGACCATTACAGTCATCAATATTATTTACAGGATATTTATGGTATGGTCATAAATTTTGTTTTAAATTTCAATATTTGTACAATATACTTTCCGGAAAATTTACTGAAACTACAATGATAAGTTTATTTATTTGCCGGACGCGAGGCGTGGCATTAAGCATACAAATGACGTGAACGGAATACGAAGGGTAATAAATTTTAGGTTACGATTGAATTTAACTGTATCGAATAATCCTAGTTGTAAGACTAGGTAATAAATTGCATTTCTACAATGTTGTGACAAAAAAGTTAAACTTTATTACAGAATTTGTTTCATAAGCTTTTATAAAACCAATACCACCTACTAAATACAAATAATATAATATACTAATTTATGAGCCAGGTTAATTGTAATTTTTAAGCCACCTCTGGCAGGCAGCTTCTCTACCATAATCCCAACAACATTTGTTCAACGACTTTTTATAAATCTTGATTTATAAAAAGTCGTTAAATCTTGATTTATATATGTATTTATCCATGATTTGTAATTGAAATAATTAAACTTAAACTTTTTTTACCCTTTATTAATAAAAACTAAGAGGTGTCAAGGGACATCCGGGTGGAACGAAGTTCCTTTCGATTAATTATTGAAGGAATTGTAATATTTTTTTTAAAGTTTTAATAATATATATTTTTTTTATTCTTACATTTTTTATTATTAAATATAAACTTACAAACTTAATCGGTAGGCTTAATTTTAGTAATAATTGTTACAAATTGCAACAAACTCAAATATCAAATAAATAATAAAGAACTACTAAGCAATTTAATATAAAAAAAATATTAATGATAGAAATGAAAATATCTCGCTTGCTTTCTATAAGAGAGAGAGAGATAGCAAAACATGTCGTGCCAACTTTTGGTAAGAATTTTTACCGTCGGATTTTTTCACATAAGGAACTACGTTCCAAAAATTTTTTGATTACGTTGTTCCAAACAGTGCTTCCAGCACAAAATCAAAGGACACTAAGCCATCGAGTATTCCTACAATATACTGATTACGCTCTACATTTTAAAATATACGTCAAATATATGTTGAGATATACCTATCGGGATAAATAGGAATCCTCAAGCCATAAGAGTTTTAAAGAAGCATTGATTATGTAAACGAGGAATCTGACAATTTGGTAAGATATTTAAGGTAAAGATACAAACACTCATCCTATAGTCATACAAACACTGATATCCTCCTTTTTAGAGGCCTATTAAATCAGCCAACATTATTTAAATTAAGCTACTTGTGAGAGCCACATAGAAGCTTTTGCTTTCAAAGCTTTGTCTTCCACAATCACGAGGAACGTCATGCTCCTATAATTATGTCATGCACTTGTTGTATCGCCATGATTATTCAAGTAAAACTCCGGAGATGTTCCAACACTTCTCGTAAAACTTTAAAGTTTCGGCTTTGTAACAATAACAAACGCCTCCATTTTTCATCACCCTCTCTATAATTCGACAAAGTAACCCAAAAACTAGAAACGAAAATTTACAAATATTCAATTATGCTCCATTAGAGCCTATGGACACACACACACACAATGACACACCGAACAAATTATTCGGTTTATTGCTTGATCATAAAAGACATTCCCAAACGTTTGTATACTAGTCATTGAAGTCAATTAAATATTATTTACCCTTTTTATAAGACTACTAGCGTGAATAAGTACCTACATACATATGTAATACACAAGTACACACTTGTGTACTGGAATGTTGCACAAAGAATATTATTATTAAACTTATCCGGGGTCCTTATAGACCTGTTCACTCGGCGATTTTACAGTGAGTAAATGGGGGCAAATAAATATTTAATATTAACCAAGGCCAATTATTTCAATGAGTAACGTTTAACAGTTCTTACACATTGAATTGTTAAATCAACTCAGACAAAACTTACTTTTGCTCCGAAAGATCTCGGGATTTAAGTTTTATAGGACTGCTAGCCTAGCCTATGTAAATTTTACCGGTCTGCTGAACTAAGACTGCTATTGAAATTTATAACTAGAATAAACATTTGTATTCAGGGGCATTATTATATTTCTTAAATACATTTTAAAAGTTAAAACTGTTTTTGCTTTCAATGTATAAGAATAATATTAATTTAGTTATTATAAATTCTTAAGTCTTTCAGAACCAATAATTAATTCAAAATATTGTAAAATAAATTTAATAGTTTCATTCAAATTTCATACTCATATTTTATAAGATTGTTTTAAACTTGAAATTCCAAAACTTAATATAAATTAAACTCTCATTCACGAGAACCCTGATAACGTCTCCTCTTAACGAACTTCTATAAAATCATTATAAACCAAATAAAATACGCCTTAATTTGTGAAGGCTATAAACATAATATCGTTATATATACATTGTTAAAAGTTAATTTCTGTTATACGGCTTATTTCTATGCGACCAAATTAAAAAGCATGATTTTTAAATTTTATTTTGTGGTAAGCAGACCATAAATAATACGCTTCAAACGAAGTTAATGAATAGTTTGTTTTTGTTTATTATAACTATGACGTGAACATTGAAGTCGAAAACAACTTGTTACGCAATCAGCTACGAAATGGAAATAATTATATATATATATATTGAACTTAGATAAATAACAATTATTACATTAAATAACAATTGCTTATAAAATTAATGTTGAACTTAGATTAAAGTATAATGTTATGTCAAAATACCAAACTCAAGTATTTTTAAAAAATTCAAATAGGGATTCATTTTATTTATGTACACTTATTTATGGTTCAAGGTGAAGAACTATTACAGTCCTGGTTATTATAATAATAATATTTATTTATTTATTTACTTAAACTTAAAACATACCTACATATAATATTATTAACATAGTGTTAAAAATTGTGTGCCAGAATATGCAAGTCGGAGATTCCATTTCGTTCAGCTTATTTGCAGTGCCAATGAACTAACTTATACAATATTTTGTTTTATCATAGTGGTTATAGGCATACCCAGGCAGGCACTGCAAATAAGCTGAACGAAATGGAATCTCCGACTTGCATATTTTTGCAAGTTAGTAGGTAAGTAGGCAAGTTAGTAGTTAGTAGGCACTAAGATAGACCAAATTAATTAATACTATCTAATATTTTTAAACAATTACATGATAACTCTAGATAATGTTTGGACGTTTCTGCATAAATCTATAAAAATAATCCACAACCAGTTACGTTTAATATAATCGACAGTTTCAGACATTTGATGTAACTAATACTAATTGAAATCTAATAACTGCTCATAATTCATTTCCAAAAACAGAATTCGCAATTTTCAACTTTGTAACATAATTCGTTTTATCGTTATGTCGTTTGACATAAACCAAATTGCATCAGTGCATTTAATTGATTTATCTTTTATTTATTTAATCTTTATTGCCCAAAATAAAAGAGGAACAATAGGCGGACTTAATGCAACAAGGCATTCTCTACCAGTCAACCCGAGGAAAAAACATTATAAATAACATGAACAATAAGGCGGTAAAACTAGAATAATCGAATTTATACTTAATTTATATTACTATTGTAGTTATAATATGCATTATATCCAAACATACACTCATATACATATACACATACATACACAAATATATATATATATATATATATATATATATATATATATATATATATATATATATATATATATATATATATATATATATATATATAATATTTATTTATGTATATACAAACATATACATAAATAAATATAAATAAAATACATAAGATTTATCTTAAAAAATATTAGTTACAATTAAAGCTTTGCTTTAATTGAAACTAATATTTTTACTACCTACCTACACTTTACTAGTATCAATCATCTTTATTTCAAAAGTTATATATAAACCTCATGTTAGCAGATATAATATAACTTAAAGAGTATAGACTAAATACAAGCAATTTTATTCAGTAAGAAAACTAACTAAAACTAGTTACAAAATATTACAGACATTTTCTTACATAAAAATGTACAGGAATATAAAAAAGCGAATCGGTTTAAGCCAGTAACGATAAATTAAAGCGCAGGCTCTTTGATAATTATTGAACTTGCTTGAACTTAAATATTTTTTACCTATAATGTATCTATTAGTTTAGAAGACTCTTAGACTTTAATACAACACATAAGGGTTTATTCTAAGCCTAACCTAACGCTTAAAAATAATGTTCACCTCCTATACTACTCCTCTAAAGATAGCAGGTTCAAATATATTCTTATTTGTTCCTTGATTTTTTAGTGAAACCTTAATGACTTTAATAATAGTGGTAGAGAAGAAATAAAACAAAATAAAATTGTATTCCAAATGCATAAATATATCAACTATGAAACATTCAATAGCGGCCTATGTGTAAAAATGTTCGTATCAGCAAATATATTCTTATTTGTTCCTTGATTGATTAGTGAAACTTTAATGACTTTAATAATAGTGGTACAGAAGAATTAATACAAAATAAAATTGTGTTCCAAATGCATAAATATATCAACTATGAAACATTCAATAGCTTCCTATGTGTAAAAATGTTCGTGTCAGCAATCAAACATATTGATCTACGTCAACTACTCCGTGTGATTACACTCCGTTTAAGCCAATTTAGTTAAATGCTTTCTATTTCAAATAGTTTTAAAAAGTAGATTAAATTGAATATATTTTTTTAATAATGCAAAAATAACATAAGGGTATATTTTTAAATTATACTGTTTTAAAAATATATAATTTAATTATAGTTATGTTAAAGAAGTATCCGAACGCACTATATTAATAACTTAAATGTATCTTGGGAAATAAAAATTAAGATCTAAAATGATTATTGCCAATTATAGTTTTCTCACGAGTTGTTGTCATCACGATAAATACATATTTGTAAAGAAATATATATTTATGTTTTGAAAATATCTTTAAACATGTATAGCCATGTTAAGCTTATTTAAATTTATATAAATATAGAATGTAAAAAACCGATACGGGCAGGGATTCGAACCCGCGACTACTGGGAAACCGTCCACGTCGCTCTACCAACTGAGCTACGGTATCGCTGTCCGTCTCGGTGAATTAAGCATTCTATATGTGATCGTCTTTATCGGGACGGTGGTGACACCTATTAGGTTTCTTTCGAAAATCCTAACCAATGTTTCTAACTTTGCAGTATAGATAAACATTGAAAAGATCCCACTACCGAAATCAATGTTGAAAATTTCTTAAAACATGTATAGCCATGTTTCCCAGTAGTCGCGGGTTCGAATCCCTGCCCGTATCGGTTTTTTACATTCTATATTTATATAAATATATTTATGTTGTCATTGTATTGCATATCAAACTCAAAACTTCTTTAAATGAACTTACAACCACTCTTACGTTACCTTAAGATTAAAAAAAATATTTTTTGCTGACAGTACAATACAAGCATTTTCTTTTTCAATTTATTTTAAAAATTCAAGTATGGTAGCATGAGACGGGTATAGCCATAACACCTTTTTTTTTTTTTTTCTATTATCGTTGGAAATGCGTTTCCGCGACTGCCATTTTTAAGGCACCCCACTAAAAAACCAAAGGCTGCCTTCATCGCTACAATGGGACGCCACAGGATCGCTTTCGCACTCTCCGTGACGTCCCGGTGGAACCCCCCCGATAAGGGTATCCCGGGCAACCAGTGTACCCCTACGTCTTAGACCTGGTGCAATGGCGAGAGAGGTCGCCCCCCCCTCTCACCTAGGCCTACGGCTGGGAAGGAACGGGCTGGACCCTTCTCCTTCGCAGCCTCCCCCACTGGAGCTCGATGTGACTATGTTGCCATAGCCACAGCCGGCTCCGTGCTGGGCTCCGCGTTCAAGGGTTTCGCACCAGGTGCTAATCCTCGAACTCGCGGAGCCTTGCACACTCGGCTCCCCATTAGGTGGGTTGCTGAAAGACCTCGGTCCGCACAGACCGCGGACCACAACATTCCGGTGCAAGTGACTCGGGTATGCCCCTCACCACCGCACCGGAAACAGGCAGCGCTGCGGTCGAACGCGGACAGGCAGGCCACACGCACGTGCCCAGGGGCCGGGCACCTGAAGGTTTTCGTAATCGAAAACTATGACAGTTTTCGTAATCGAAAACTTTGACAGTTTTTGACATCGAAAACTATGGCAGTTTTCGTTAACGAATACTATGACAGTTTTTTGTAAACGAATACTATGACCGTTTTCGTAATAGAAAACTATGGCAGTTTTCGTAAACGAATACTATGACAGTTTTTGTAATCGAAAACTATGACAATTTTCGAATTCGAAAACTATGACAGGTTCGTAATCGAAAACTATGACAGTTTTCGAATTCGAAAACTATGGCAGTTTTCGTTAACGAATACTATGACAGTTTTCGTAATCGAAAACTATGGCAGTTTTCGTAAACGAATACTATGACCGTTTTCGTAATAGAAAACTATGGCAGTTTTCGTAATCGAAAACTATGACAGTTTTTGACATCGAAAACTATGGCAGGTTCGTAATCGAAAACTATGACAGTTTTCAAATTCGAAAACTATGGCAGTTTTCGTTAACGAATACTATGACAGTTTTCGTAATCGAAAACTATGGCAGTTTTCGTAAACGAATACTTTGACAGTTTTCGTTAACGAATACTATGACAGTTTTCGTAATCGAAAACTAAAACAGTTTTCGTAATCAAAAACTATGACAGTTTTTGACATCGAAAACTATGGCAGTTATCGTTAACGAATACTTTGACAGTTTTCGTTAACGAATACTATGACAGTTTTCGTAATCGAAAACTATGACAGTTTTTGTAATCGAAAACTAAAACAGTTTTCGTACTCGAAAACTATGACAGTTTTTGACATCGAAAACTATGGCAGTTTTCGTTAACGAATACTATGGCATTTTTCGTAAACGAATACTATGACTGTTTTCGTAAACGAAAACTATGGCAGTTTCGTAAACGAATACTATGACCGTTTTCGTAATCGAAAACTATGGCAGTTTTCGTAAACGAATACTATGGCAGTTTTCGTTAACGAATACTATGACCGATTTCGTAAACGAATACTATGACCGTTTTCGTAATAGAAAACTATGACAGTTTTCGTAAACGAATACTTTGACAGTTTTCGTTAACGAATACTATGACAGTTTTCGTAATCGAAAACTATGACAGTTTTCGTAATCGAAAACTAAAACAGTTTTCGTAATCGAAAACTATGACAGTTTTTGACATCGAAAACTATGACAGTTTTTGACATCGAAAACTATGGCAGTTTTCGTAAACGAATACTATGACCGTTTTCGTAATAGAAAACTATGGCAGTTTTCGTAATCGAAAACTATGACAGTTTTTGACATCGAAAACTATGGCAGTTTTCGTTAACGAATACTATGACAGTTTTTGTAAACGAATACTATGACCGTTTTCGTAACAGAAAACTATGGCAGTTTTCGTTATCGAAAACTATGACAGTTTTCGTAATCGAAAACCATGGCAGTTTTCGTAAACGAATACTATGACCGTTTTCGTAATAGAAAACTATGACAGTTTTCATTAACGAATACTATGACAGTTTTCGTAATCGAAAACTATGGCAGTTTTCATAATCGAAAACTATGACAGTTTTTGTAATCGTTGTCTTTACTTATATAGATTGATTAATAGTAATTATCCATTATTATAAACATAATTTTAAACAGATTTTTGTTTAACTTCGGCTTATTGTTGGCTAATTTCGGCTATGAAATTAGAGAAGAAAACTTAAGAAATACGTCTCATGAACTTCTGTTAATTTTTCGTTAAAAAAATAACGGTAATAACTTCTTGGCTGATATATCTAACATTCCAATTTCTAATGTTTTTCGTAGCAAAGAAATATACCTACTTGCCTAATTAAATATATAATAATATTATTTTAATTCCGCCGACGTTCTGGTAAGTTAGCGGTAAATTGTTTTTCAATTACGTATAAGTCCAAACAAAGTTAAGTAAAATTACTGTGGTTTCGTTCTTAAATATATAACTAATTGTATAGACCCACAAATAATGTAATTACTGCATAATACTTATAAATTTAGATAACATTTGTTGAGTTTTAAATTATAAAATTTAAAAATGACATTCATTTCTACAATACTGTCAGTCTTCCTATTTTATAACGTCCTGATACAATAAAATAGAAATTGACATAATATGTTATTTAAAATATGTAAAAGAACCCTTGCTAAATGAAGGTTCCGGCAAAATTTTGTTCAATAATTTTGTATAATATAGTTTATTATAAGTATATACCTACTAATGTTATTGGGTAATTTATAAATCTATAAGTATCCATTATTCAAATAATGCTACCTGATAGAATATCAGATATGATTTTAATATCGGTACTGACAGGGAATGAATGAAAGACATGCAAGATAAGTAAAATAAATTGAAAATGTATTAGATAAATGATTGTATTTGTTTTTTCAGTAATAGCCGTTACAGTATTTAATGTCATATAAGGATAATGATACGGATAATAATGATAATAATCGTAATTTGATAATTTGATTTACAATATTTCCACAATATTTTGCATGGTGTTGTATGCATGGTAAATTGAACCATATTTTAATTATGCATTATGGTTCAATTTCAGTCACCATTAAAGTCACAATAATTATTTTAATTTTAAATTAATGTTACTAATAACCATTTGCTAATATCGATTTAAAGTTTTACTGATTTTCTTCCTAATTAGATATTTTGTTTATTGAATAGTCTTGGTATATATTTTAGATTTCTCACGTGAGTCATAATTTTAAACTTTTTTTCTGAAGATACTTTATGCCTCGTACTTTGATTTTGGTAAAGAATGCTTTATCATGAAATCCGCCATATCTTTATTTTTTTTTGTTGGCCAAGAACTTTCAGATTTTTTTTTAAATATATTTGTTTAATTTGTTTTTGCACAATATATACAGATAAAAAATATAAATAGGTTTGAAAAGTCTGGCACGGCCGAGTACAGACAGACTTATTATCTACGGTAAGCTTTATAATAAGCAGTACCCTTCAATATCGGTCGTTTAATATAAGAACAATACTTCGAAAAGAAGTCATTGTAAACGCTTGTATTTTATATATTATTGATCTTAATTTCGTTTCTATTTGTATGACTAGCAAAATATTTTTATACTGTAAACTGGACTTAATCACGTACTATTTAAATTGAAGTATTTACCTAAACTCTCGACATTTTGGCAGTAATGTAACGGCCGTGGTCATGAGTAGACTACATGGTAAAAGTATTAAATAACCTACATTATGAATTATAAGTGTCTGACCCCAGAAGTCTAACCTATGCCTCGAAGGATCACTCAGTCAGAAGGAGTCTTTAAATATTTAAAGAAAGACAAATGAAATAAGATAACACTCAAGATAAGAAATATAAATATTGAGAGTTTAGGATTTAACTTTTGATAAGAGGTTGCAACTCGTGTTTTCCTAGCCTTGATTGAACTATAACATTAGAAGATGACTTTCAAATTTCCGTTTAGATGGATAAAGTTACTTCGATTTGACAGTACATATCAGAACTTATGTCATTTATCAGCGTCAGTCACTCATTGCAAAAAATATATATCTTAAGGACTTTCTTATTTTTCATAAAAATAATTAGTCTAGAATACTTCAGAAATAAAGTTCAGCAAACAATATAGATATTGAAAGCTCATAAATCTCTAAGTGAATGAAATAGAAATACAATGGTATTTGAGTAGTCACCGAAATCGGGAAAGTTGTTTGAAATAGTTGATTTTGGAAAAGTACAAAGGAATACTGATAAATAATTCAAATGCTGCAATGCGGTCTCCAGGGAATCGACAGGAACATTCTTATGTGTTAGGTCCTGAGTGAAATAGTGAGGAGTTATAATCGTCCAAAATAGGAATATAATTATAATTATTAAAAAAAAACGTGAATTAACGGGCATAAATAGGTATCAAAAACATTTTATTTGACTTTTTTAGCACGTTGCACCGGCCGTGGTCATAGCCTGACTAAAAGTTAGCATGCGTGGGAAAAAAAATCTTTAAAAAATATACCTACAATAACACCGCTACGAGACTTAAGCATCTTATTTACAAATAATATGAGATTTATAAGCTACAAAGTAATTAGTATTAAATAGTAGATATAAGTCCTATAAAATAAAATTTCTATGGAGTTATCTACATATTAAGGTTTTGGTAATTATGAATGTGTTTCTAGGATCCGCAATACTTATCTACTTAAATATCACAAATAATTTTATGAAATCTGTGTAGAAATGTTATCTGGGGCCTTACCATCAACTTTTAGTAAGCGATTCTGTTCCGATGCAGTTCACTTTAGGTTCAAAAAGTGAATCGCTTGTTTTCGTATCATCACCTGTTACTAGCTGGGTCGAAAATGAATCGCTAAGAATGAACGAAATTGTCGCTGGTCCGCTTTTATTTCAAGTTGTCGTTGACAACTCGCAGCAAATTAACGTTTACTTCGCACTTTAGGAGCGTTTGTTATGATTATGAATAAGTTTTAATAGTGTTAGCTGAAGGTCAATAGGGAATATACAAACATTTATAATGGCGTGTGTGATGTTTCAAAGGATTGATTTCTGTTTTAAATGTTATAAATATTATATGCTTATATTAAGCATATTATAGGTATAGTAATTTGATATTGTTGTTAATATATATTTTTTCTCATATAAATCAGAAAAATATTGAAAATAATGATGAAAAGGAAGTATTAATTAATCGTCTCTAATATGAACTAAAGAGATTTAGAAATAGTGTCAGCTTTATATACATTAAATATAACAATAGATAACCATTGCACTATTTTTATTATTGGAATAACCACAAATCGAATTTAAAAAGTTAGTTGCAGCGAGTATAAAATCCCATTAGATACTAAGGAAGGTACCTCATTAATTGAAAAAAATACATTTATGTATTAAAAACAAAGCTACAATTGTAAGATGGTCACAAAATATTGTGAAACATTTTCTTCATAGTCATAGTCACAGTGCAGCTCCAAAAAAAAGATCTTCCTTGGTTTATAATTTTATAGTTTATACTTATTTAAAACAATTTATAGTTTATACTCATACTTATCTTTAAAACTAATATTATAATTATCTTTAACACTAATAAATAAGGATTAACATCAAGTATCTACAGTATATAATTAGTAACAATTCTGTTTAGGCTACGATAATAGCAACTTTTATTGAATCGCTAGTTTTGATAGTTACGCGGTTCAGTTTAGGTCGAAAAGATAGCTCATGGTACGAATTGAATGAACGAATTAACGTTAGCGGTTTATTTTGGGACTTGTTAAAGTCGCGACCTAAACTGGTCGTCTTATCAGCCTCATGGTACGAAATATCAAAGCGATTCAATGTAGGTCGTAAATTGGATCGCAATAAGAGTTCATGGTAGGCCCGCTGGGAATATTTTTTTATTTTAGTCTTTATCTTAGTGATAAATAGACCCTTGCGTTTTTGAAATGTATTTTTTATAGCCCAAATAATTAATGCTTAATTGCAATATATTAAGTTTCAATTCATCAAGGAATGTATATCTTTGTAATGCTTACAAACCATTTACATACATTACCTATGCTAACCTACAACCTCATACATTGCCTACGCTTATTTAAATAAGTTAAAACTTTTTGCTTTAAAACACATATCATATACGTGGATTGAATTATATAATTATATGTATTAAATATCACCAAGTTTGATACTATTGGACTTGGAATATGAACGGTATGAAGCATAGATTTAAATTTTAGATAAATAAATACATTTTAAAGGATTAAAACTATAACAATAGTATATTAATTATAATTATAACTATGATTATAATAATTTCGTTACACCTATTCTATGGAGCTATGCTCGGAAGCCAGGGTTAATTTATTTAAAGGTTTTACTAGTAGAATCAGCGTAGACATATTTATTAGGTACTCATGATCAACTAATCTAAGATCTACTTATGAGATGCGAAAATAGAACGTAATAGTCAAAGTGTCAATTATACTGAATTAGAACGTCCGTAAAAAACTAATTAAGTATTCAGCTTTTTGTAACCATAAAATATATTCTAAGGTTTTTGTCTGAATTGCCCGCGTTAGTTAATTTATAGTTAGTTTTTATTTAAACTCACATGTTTAACATTTCTTTCACATTAGATTGCCAAAACCACTGAACTAATTTTAGTTTTGCTTCGACAGAGATCAGGATATAAGTTTTATAGCACGGTCAGCCTGACCTATGTAAATTTTATCGTTCCGCTGAACAAAGTCTTATACTGACTATAACCAGAATGAACTTTTGCGTTCAGTATAATTTTCTCTTAAATATATTTTAAATCTCATGGATTATATATAAAACAAAAAAAAAACGTAATTTTAAACCGGAATTAAATAAATAATACTAAACTACGAAAATAATTAACACTAAAAGGTTTTTTTCTTTCGATAATCTCTGTGTATGTGCATAGTAAAGTAATAAAAAAATCATATTAATAAAGCCAATACAAAAAAAGTTTCATTATATTTCACAATAAAACTTTATGGAATACAATGTCTACCATCTATTAATTCCAACAAAGTGAGTAAGAATTTTAATTTAATTACAAAAGCATAAGTTGTTTTTGTTTGTTTTTATTTTCCAACCGTTTGATATAGGTACAATAAAATTAAACTACATCACCCGTTCTAACTTATATCATTGCAATCGATACAACTTAAAAACTATTTCAATTTAAACTTGTAGGTATACCATTCTCGTTACCGTATCAGTACATAAAAAGAGGCACGAATTGTTATTTATTTATGTTTTTGTATTTATTTATTATTTATAAAACTCATGTTAGAGAACCAACTTGTAATTATTTTCTAATGTTAGCTTTAATATAATTGGAGGTTAATTATATATATTGGTTTATTCTATTTTAAAATCTAAACAAATATTGGAAATACATAGCTATTAAGATTTTTAAGTTTCGGTTTTGGCCGGAATCCATTAACTTAATATTAACCTTAAATCACCACAATTTTTACCTTCGATGTCTACATAGGTCACTGTAGCATTATGTATGTATTTGTTTAGAAGATTTAACGTTGGTTTTAAATGTATTAGCTCACTAATATTTCCTAAATATTTTTACATAATATTTTAATTTCATCTTGATTCAATCTATAAACCCAAATAAGTAAATTTAATTCCATTTCGAAGGCGATTGCGTAACAAATTGTCTTCAACTTTTTGGGGTTAATAAAAAGAAACACGGAAAATTACTCGCTAAGTTTGAGGCTTATAATTTACGGTACAATTACCACAAAATTTTAGACTGGGGTATTGGTCGTTGAGTTTCTTAGTTTATAATTCAGGATAAGAAGCCTGTCATATAAATAGGCCAAAAATCAGATGTAGATCTTAAACAGTATACAGGGTTATTTGTAATTAGTTGACCACCTCTTGCAGGCATCCTCTCTAAATAAACCCCAACAACATTTGTTCTACGACTTTTTAAAAATCTTGATAAACGAAACAAAAATAAATCTCCCTCTTTTACTTATTACTCTGTATTTTGTAAGAACTACTTAAAAGGTCAACGCCCAGGCGCCATACCTACGCTCAGAGTTAATGTCAGTTCAGAGGAAACAAATAAATTTTGTATGGGTAAACTAAATTTTTAAAGTCATAGAACAAATGTTGTTAGGATTGATAGAGGTAGAGAGACTGCCTGCAAGAAGTGGTCAACTAATTAAAAATTACCCTGTTTATATCTAACAATTTTATGTACGTTTGTTTGGTTTGATTATTGAATATTGTATTTTATTTATTACTTGGTTTCCCAGTACCATTTCTATAAATTTAATATTAAATATTACGCTAATTACCAGTTGTGAATTTTTACAATATAAATACATGCATATTGGAATCCGACCACAGAATACATACATACATACATACATACGTTTGTTAAAATCAGGCGTTAACACAGCGCTCGTAAATAAGGGTTTTATCAGCCAAGGCTCATTAACATAGCGCGTTCATCTCCTATCTCGATGAAGCGCAGCCTCAGCTGGTTCAGATAACAGGTAAATTTATCCACTATTTATACGGAATATTGTGCTTATGAAAACTTGTATTTAAACTTGCCCTTGGGTTTTCGGACTGGCTTTTAAAGTATTAAATCTTATTTTTTTCGAAACTATTATTGCTGTTATGTTTGGAAATTATTAGGGGAACTTGAAGATTTATGAAATTATGATTAGTAATATTATTTCTTTGTCATGGCTCTTTTCATCCCTCTTCATAACAAGACCCTCCATTTGGAGGGATGAGAAGCATGTAACGAGAATACTTTCAATTATGAATGTAAATTGTTCTAAGAGGAGAGGACTGCTGAGGAAAATGAATGGCGTGCTTGAAAAAATGTAACATAAATAATTCCCGTTATAGTGATATACAATAGTATAGCACACCCTGACGGAACAGTCTTTTATTGCACAAAACAAGGGATAAAGAAGCTTTTAAAATAGCTATAAAGTGATTGGAACATTTGATCATATTAGATAAGGGTAGAAGATTAAGAATTGTGGGAGTTACAACTATTTTTAGAACGAAAGCTTTTAATAAAATGATATCAGGTCCAAAATATACCTTGATTGGGGGTTTTGATAATAAAAAATATATTTTGTAATAAATCATTTTGAATTGAAATATAAATCTGTAAATTAAAACAGTAATATCGGATTTCATTACAATATGTATATTGCAAAAATTATTGCATCAACATTTCAAAAGATACGAATATTTAAAATGAATTTATTCCATATAAAGCTTTTAAATAACACCATAAGGGTGCACTAATAACTAAAATACTACATACATACATAGCAATTGGTTGCACTAATAACTAAAATACTAAATAATTATCAAATATAACGTAGGTACTATTTGTTAAAATCTAACAGGTGATTTAATTACGAAAATACCTTTTTGTGTCAGAATTGTGTTTAGGTATTTATTTTAAAGAATTGATAAAATGGGTCGATGCAGCGTAATGATGTGTTAAAAGATAGTTCACGAAAAACTACTGATTTGTTTTTTCACTCATAAGAATTACGCTTTTGACTACGAAACAGCATGTAGATTAATTGGTATTTCATAAACAAAATTACCATCATATATTTTTTTTATTTTTTGTAAATAGAATTTAAAATTCTGTTTGGTTTATAGCTGTACGTAACGGTACAAATACATACAAGTATACTTTATATGCGAATATATTTAATAAACGACCTAACCCAGAAATACAGACAGCTATGCTCATTACATGCATGTCTCTGTCGGGAATGGAACCTTATACCCTTTGCATCACTATACGTTAGGCGTCTGTGCTAAATACTCGACCAACGAGGCTGTAGTTAGCGCAGACGCCTAACGTATAGCGTATGTAATATAAACTTAACTTCTCTCAAAACTTGGATGGTACCACCTACTACCACGGTTAAAGTACTCCGCACACAATCTTCAGCTTATTACATTGTTTAACAATACTAAATGATATAAATAAATAAAGATTTATATGTATTTATATATGTATATTCATTTATTTCATTTTGGTATCTTTTTTTACATATATTTATTTTAACACAAATAAGAATGATTTATCTTAAATTTGGGATTTAGCACATTAATTAAGAGTACATTATACGAGTTATAAAAGATAAATGATATCTTTTAATGGGCTGCTTATTAATATATTGAAGGAATAATAGCTGTAAGAGTTGTACAAAAAAATATGTTAAATCTGTAAGATTGCAAAAAGCACGCAATAGTTTCCTATCTATATAAATATTCGTGTCAGCTATCCAACGATTTGGACTAAGTCAGCTACTCCGTGTGATTACATTCCGTTTCAGCCAATTTAACTAAATGCCTTTCTATTTTAAAGAGTCTAGTCCTGTATATAAATTAACGATGTTAACAAAAAAAATGTAACTATTTATTAGTACCAATATTTGTATCAAAGACTATACCTACTACGACTATACTTCGTAGTAGTACCCATTAGTTCAGAACAGTGTTTTTGTCATTATCGTCACTTATGCTGACGTCATTGCAAAAAATATATAAGATAATAATATATAAGATAAAGATGAGAATACTTCACAAAATAAATCTCTTTACTCAATCTACTGTTTAAGTAATCACCGAAACAGTTTCCTAGAAATCGTTAATTTTGTAAAATTACAAAGGAATACTAATAAATAATTGAAATGCTGCACTGCGGGCTCATGGGAATCGACAGGAACGTCTTATGTGTTGAATCCTGAGTGAAATAGTGAGAAATTGGATAAGTTATAAAACATATATAAGAGAACAGTTTGTTTTAAAGAATAAAGCAACATTATCTTTTTTATAAGCAACATTAGTGAAATAAGTATTTTAACAATGAAATCCATAATGTATATGATAGAATCACGAGTTCGACTCGCTCTTGGCTGGTTTTTTATTATTTTTATCTATTTTCCGATCTAGATAACATCTAAATCGGTAATTCCATGTAGTATATATTCTGTCCATAGTTGATTGCGTAACCACTTTGTAGACTTATAATAAACAGAAATGTTAAAGATTATTCGCTAACTTGGTTTCAAGGATATAATTCATCGTGAAATTACCAAAAATAAATAAATAAAATACGATTCACTGGGCTTTTATGCATTTCGATTCAGTTTTAGAGGCCAGCCGTGGAAAGGAATCGTAAAGCATAATTTGACTTTAGAACAATTGAAATACAACAATGTTATTCACAATTTCTGTTGTGTGATTCAATTTGGTATCTGATTTATTACTTTTTTTACAACTATTATTCTTATAATCAACAAAATAATAAATATGTACTTATTTTTTATTTCAAAATCGTTTTGTTAAGACAACAAGGAGTTAGCAAGGCGCTCGTAAATAATGGTTTACGGTCAGCCAAAGCCCATTAACATAGCGCCTTCACCTTCTACAACAATGAAGCTTAGCCTTAGCTAATTTGAAGAAATGTTTGAATGAAATGTTTAATAATCACAAAAATGGTTAAAAGTATCTAAAATGTTGAAAAAAACCCCTAAAACAACAACAACAACAAGCTTGAGAAGCCGAACTTTGTTGTTTCGCTTTGTGTCAAGATCTTCTAGACGCGGTATTTCATAATGATTCACACTTCTGTGAACAGTGAATGTACTGTTATCTGTGCATATCTCACACGTGAATGGCGATGGCCAGTGTGAGTTACGCACGTTCCTCCCAGTTATCTATTGGTATGTTACGCGTCACAAGATTGGGGTTTCGATTTGGGAAAATCGGAAGTAAAAGGTTCCCTTGGGCAATTTGCTACCATTGATCAACTAGACATGCTCAATTCATCTCATCTGGCGTTTTATAATAAGAGTTTTTACTAGACAAACCAGAGTAATATTTTGGTATTTGGAGTTCGATTTTGCAACCAAACATAAAATAGACCTCAGGCACTTTCGGAGAAAGATTTCAAATTTCTTGATATCTGCTTTATAGCAGCATTGTGAATTTTCTAAAGAATATTGCAGTGTGGGCAGAATAATTATTTTGTACATACAAATGATTGTTTGTAATGAAGGTTGTGACAGTGGCAAAAAATAGTTTTAAAATTATCAAAGTCTTTTGGAGATTTTTAAAGAAAACTAGACCTATATTTGTAAATATTATTGTCACTTCTAAAGTCTACTTATATAAAATTGTTAAAGGTTCTTAATGCTTCCGTCAGCATAGTTAAAAAGTAATTTTCATTTTGAACTCCAGAACCATGTTTTCATGTAAAGAGTGTATTAAAGTTAAGAGCTTTACAGGACAGACTGATTTCTTAAGCACAGGGTCTGGCTTAACACTTTATATACAGCTTTTTTTTTAACTTTCTTTTGACTTGTTAACAACAAAGTTTTAAAACAAAGAAAATACATTGTTTTCTTGAGAATAAAAATTCTGTTTGATATATGGAACGAGCATTGATTATATGGGCTGCAATCAGTTATCTCATCTTGTCTTTATACAATATTTATTTACAGAAGACATCTATTCATCTTACAGAATGATTTCACAGTCCCATACTTTCATATTTTTTTTACTATTGGTTACGTATAAAATTTTAACAGTGTTTTTTGCTAGAATCTTGTTTGTTGCCCAACATTAAGATTTTTATTGCAACTATAGTTCCCTTTCTTGAGCGCCCAATCATAGCACGAGTGAATAATACTTCTCTGAAATCCCATATAAGTGACAATGCTTGGATTTATGGTGAATCTACTTGACCTTTAAGTAAAATGATAGGTGATACCGAGTATTTATGGATGCTTAGATAACTTCAAAGCCATTTTTACTGAGCTTTAGCGTTGTAGAAGATAAAGTTTAAAAACCCAATTATTTTGAATGACTGAAATGCTTGGTATTAAGTATCTGCTTTATCTGTTCTTATCTATTTGCCGAAGAAAACTATATTTATTTTATATTTACTTTGGAGAACTAATGATAAGAAAACAATTAAGTGATTTTCAATATGAGTTTAAGTAACGTAAAGTTAAGAATGTTGAATATTTAATATCACAGTAGTTTCCTATTTAAATAAACAATATATATAACAGCTATAAACATTAATAATGTTAAACCGAAACGTTATAATGTAGTTATAGAGACTATTTGTTTTTAACACAATACTATACAAAAGAAACAGATTTATATACACTACTTTCACACTCATAACTTTAGACTATAATTTCTCATTATTATAGAATATTTCTTAAGGACTTTATCTATATGTGCATAAGTGACGTGTCCGTGGGTGAATATGATTACACTAAAAAAATTAAATGAATTACCTACATCAATTATAGGATTTGACATTTGGTTCACAAATACAAATACAATAGATCGATATTAATTTAATCAAAATTTAATAAACTTGAATTAATAATTGAGGAATGAACGTGAAAGGTATTAATTTTAATCGTGATATTTAATTGACAAATTTGATTTGATTTTATAGAAAATTAAGGCTATATTGTTCCTAATTTATCAATTATTTATTTTTGATGACACAAGTATTTTGTATGAATAAACCTAGAGCTTGATGATGAGTTACAAAGATTAGAACGGATTCTTCAAAAAAGGAAATCCCGTTATTTTTATCAGCAAATATCCGTCTTTCTCTTAATAATTTCCCACCCAAATAATTATTTGATATATAGTTATACAAAATAAGGTTAGAATTTATGTTTATATTTATTTATTATGTTTATATTTACTAAAATTTTACCATCTCAAGAAGGTATTTGCGGACACGTTTCTTAAAAAGAACCCTATTGGGGGCTCGTCGAAGTGAATCAGGAAGTGTTTTCGTAGTAGGCCAAAAAAATAGGCCATAAATGAGAAGTTGGCTTTAGAACAAATGTTTTTTCAAAATATGTGTTTTGTGATTGGAGTTTGTATTTTGTTTATTACTTTATTTCCAACTACTATTTGTATTTAACAATATATTATTTTCTAATTACAAGTGGTGAATCAGCAATTTGTTGATAGATCGCGGAAAACTCATCCTGGCTCCCACCCAAACCCGCTACGTTAGAAGGAGGGAAAAAACCCCCTTCCGGCCGGACCCAGTCCCCTAGGTCCAGTTACATCGATGGTCTCCTCTTCCCCTCTTCCCAAGAGGAGACCACCGTTCAGGTCCTCTGGAAAACCAGACGTTCCCGCATAACCCAGCGGGTGCAGCGGGTAGTCATTCCGCTTACTCACGCACTGACACAACACGAAAGTCCTCTCAAGGTTGGAGGTCCAACAACGAACTTAAACGAGCAAGTTAATTGACATAATAATTATTTCTGAGTCTACCTCTGTAAAGATGAATAGTTTTGAGTTTTTAGGATTTTTAACCACAAAAATCATTTAAAATATTGGAAACCGTGAACTAAATGGAATACCCAACTAAATCAAGGACGTAAATTATCAAGAAAGTATTATTTACAATATTTCGAAATACATATACTGCCCTAGAGGTCTAGGAAATGATGAGGATTAATTTTAATTGTTTGTTTGTAAGATGATTCATGGTTACATAATCTTATAGTATATGTATATTGTAAGACCGTATGACCGTATAGATCAAAAGTATGTATCAAGAAGAG
The DNA here is from genome assembly GCA_959347405.1 of Napeogenes sylphis. Classification (NCBI taxonomy): domain Eukaryota; kingdom Metazoa; phylum Arthropoda; class Insecta; order Lepidoptera; family Nymphalidae; genus Napeogenes; species Napeogenes sylphis. Next base: position 16,987,175 of record OY365788.1, on the reverse strand, counting down.
CCTTTGAGAAATTTATGTAAATAGCATAAAAGAAAGAAACTAATGACTATCTATTATTTTTTTAAAACGCTCGACCTAATTCAATACGGATATTAAATTGTAAAATTATTCTTATTTACATTACACGTTATGTCATAGTGTTGCCAATTTGCGTTGTTACACCATGCGCATATTAATACAGCAGATGCAACACGCCGTTATCTGATGTGATACTATAATGAAATTAAGAGAAAAATGAGATACGATTTAAAAATAGAACATGTTCTATTTCATGTGATCAAAGTTTATATACTTAACAACTCAAGAATTCATATTAAATATATGATACTAAGCAATTCAGTTGTATATAATGATGTTCAAACATTATAATTTGTAAAAAACTATATTTTTCTCATCACCAAACAAATAATGTTATCTTGTGACTTTATTTATTACAATTTCAATTAACCATATCATACTAGACTGATTGATACTCGAAGTATTAAAGAATTACAAAAGCTTTAGTCACTTCGTTAATTAAAAAGAGAAAAGAACATCATTTTATTTCAAACGACGAAATAAATTAATCAATTTTTACACATACAATAGCTTCCTATGTACTTATATAAATATTCGTGTCAGCAATCGAACAAATTATTCTACGTCAGCTACTCTGCTTGATTACACTCCGTTTAAGCCAATTTAGCTAAATGCTCTCTATTTCGTATAGTATTGCAACATATAAAGACAAAATCTATTTTTTGATATGCTGCTGAAATAGCTTAAAATATATATTAAATTTATTGTATTGTTAATGCTCATAGGTACATGTTCAGAATTAGCGATTCAAAGCAAATTAGGAGATGCTGCGATTTTTAATGTAATTGTAATTAACCAGTAAACAGATACTAGTTTAGTGTTTAAACTGGGCTCACTTGACCTCTCTCGCTACATTGCGAAGATCGTCCTGCATCCTGTGAAATTAATTTATTATTATTTTTTTTTATTATTAATTTTATTATTAATTAAAATTATTAATCATTCCCCAATACGCAACCTACGCTAGAGCGTTGCTACATTACGGTCACAGAAAACCCAAATTTAAAAGGCTTTGATAGGTATGACCCTCTGTGCTCTTTAAGAGGTTCTATAACCGTCGTCTAGGTTACTCTCGACATAGAAACATCTTATTTTCATAATGTCTTAGCTATGGAATATACGCAAAGATAAAAAGAATGCAATCCAGAGGATGTTCAAATAAGTTGGGCTATTTGCTATGGAATTGGAGAAAAATTAAATAACCCTTTTGTGTATCATAGATACCACAATATTAATAAATAAAATTAAAAATATATATTGTTAGGAGTCGAGGGTATTTCTAAATAATAAGTAGGCATCAACTCCTGTAAATTAGTAAACAAACGGTTTAGAAATTATCGTCTCATACTCGTTTGAGAGCGGAGGCTGTGTAGGTGTGAATAGTGTTTGTCGATGTGATCTTTGAGTAGCTTATTTAACTTTTTATTACTATGGTAGATTTGTCGTTTTATGTCATAGTTTATAACTAAATTAGTTACAGTCGTTATCTGGATTTCGTGGTATTAAATTATGTGAAATACGTAAATTTGGCAATTACTTAAAATTTTTATTCATATTATTTTTAATTAACTTCTTCATGATTTCTGAGAATAATTTTGTGTGACACAACAAAACAGGAACATAGTATAACTCTAAACGTAATCCAATAACCACTTGTTACCACAATAGTGCAATTATTTTGACAGTTGATATAACTTACACTAAATAGAGTCCAACTTCCTCTCACTATTTATTTCTAAAAAAGTATTCGTAATTTAAACTCTATTGCAAATGCATAAGTATTTGTTTTACCTTTTGCTATATTTGACATAAACCAAATTTAAATTGCAACACAGAATGGATAAGTTTTTCTACATTGTTTGCATCAGTGATTGAAATCGATACAACTCATAATCTACTCGTATTCTATTTAAAATTTGTATACCTTGTACTATGGTACTTTTTTTCTTTGCTTTGACAAGATTTTTCTTTCCATATTTCAAGAGTTTTTTAATAGTTCATGAGACTAGTGTGGTTCGTTGATATTAATGATATATTATTCTACAGGTTAAAAAAAATGCAGTAAAAATATCAAGCCGGTTCAAGTTAAGATGGTCACTTCAGAATATATAGATTTTCGAAAATGGATATTAAGATTTTGATAAATAATTATGAATTTAAATGTTTTGTAATAATTAAACTAGCTCGAACTTGTATTATTTATAAATACAATAACTTATTAATTTGTTTGTTTTGTTTAGTTACTTTAAACTACCAAACATGAAATAGTGTTTCGATCTTTTTTCAAATGCATATTTATAATAATACCATAAACAATTATTCCACATCATATCTTTTATTGCGTACTAAGTTATTTTCAATTACATAGGCTTATAATAAACAGAAACACGGCAAATTATACGTTAACTTTGTTTCAAGCATACAATTTATGGTGCGCTTACCACAAATTTTCGGAATAAAGTTTCAGCATTTTATGCTTTACAATTCAGTTTTACTGGCCTGTTATAGAAATAGGCCATAAAGCAGCAGTTGACTTCAGAACAGTTGAAATACAAGGATATTTTATATATTTTGTATTTGATTATAGTTACTAATTCAAACTATTATTTCTATATATTTCATAATAGACGTTATTGTAATATCATACATTTTATCGGCGTTTATTAAAGCAGGCGTTATCACAGCTTTCTTAACTGATAAGAGTTTTAATAAATAAGGTCTTCCATCTCTTATCCTGATACTGTTTAACCTCAGTTAATATAAATAACAGGTAAATTGACCTTCTATTTAATAATGTATATGCCTCTTTATGTTCACAATATCAAAACATTTATTATAATTTACCCTCAGTTTTGGGTATTGGGCGTTTAATAACATCCTTCATTTTAAATACCTAACCAACATCTTAAGAAACTAACGAACTAAATGAATTACAATATTGAACAACATGTTATTTACAATATTTCGAAAATATATGGCCTTGAAGATCGAAGAAATAATAATGATTTTTTTTTATTTGTAAATTTATAAAGGAATGGTTTTTGATATATGAAATATTTTCAAAGTTCGTATTGTTTCAAGAGAAAACGGCGACTGAAGATAATGGCTGTTAGAAGAATGTTATTTCGATAACATTCTTCACATTTATCGTACCTATAATAATTAATAAGTGCAAGTGGATAAAATATTAATTTAAAGATACTTTAAAGAAAAAACAATAACCTAAAAAATATTACATTTAAAATTAATAGTAGATATTGAGGTTCATGTTCATAGAAATATTGATCGAAAATATTACTTAGGTTACTTTACCCACATCTTTCATTTTATTGACTTTCCATTAAATAATGATATTATAATAAATGTTATGGATTCTAATTTTGTAAGAATAACTTAAACATATTTTACAAACAATATACAAATAAATTTATATACAAAATAAATACTAAAAAAATACTAAGGCTTAAAACTTTTAAAAACTCTGTTCAATGTCACAGAATATAAGAAGAGAAAGAAATTGTTACGGATGTTTATGTAACTTAAAAATAAGAGACTGTGCAGATAAACTTCAGCACTATGGAAGTTATAGTTCAATAACCCGAATATCGATAATGCCTTCTTGAACCCTCGGGATTTGATATCTGCCATACCTATTCTTACCAGATCTCTTAGCAAGAACATAGCTTGTTTATTATGCATTTGAGTGCAAACAAGGTTAAGTGATTTGATACATTATTCACAAATTGGTATACCTACGAACAATGTACTCGCAGCACATCAATTCTGTTTCTTATGAAAAAAATTATTTGAGTTTTTAATAATATATTTCAAAAATATCTAAATAAGCATAACCTTGTTATACAATGTTGTCGTTATATCACAGAATATTTTGTAGAAATTGAAATATTTTGTTTATATGTGAATGACCCTCTGTTACAATACTATTGAATATTTATTTTACTTATTACTTACAAGCATATCATTATTATTATGTACTTACTAGGTATAATTTCTGTAATTATTTAAATATCTGTGCAGACAAAATATGGGGGCGAATTAACCTTCTCATTAGTACCGTTACCTTTCATTGAACGAAGAATTATTTAAACTAATTATAGCATTAGTGTTTTCAATAATAACTATTGTAGATAATAATGTCATTTACAGTTTAATTATTCCACAATATATTAGTGGACGTATAATTACTTATTTAAATCACCATACCAGCTTCAAATATGATAATTATAATTTCAAATTTGACTGAAATTAGAACGTAAATTGTATTTCGAACTAAATGCATGATCTATGCAATAAAATAATTCCCAGTAAAGAGGATCTATATTTAAAAAAACCTTGAATCATTAATTAATAAACGAACGTAGAGCTTGTTTATTTGAAAGGAAAATATAATTTATTTATTAAAATGTTGTAAAAAGACATCCTTCGTCTTGGTTTGTCAGCATAAAATAGATTATATATTGAAAACAAATAATGTCATAAGAATACTTCAAAAACAAAGCTTACCAACCAAAATAATGTATTGAAAAATCATAAATCTCTAACTGAATCGAATAGCGTTATATTTGAGTAGTCACCGAAATCGGGAAAGTTGTTTGAAATAGTTGATTTTGGAAAAGTACAAAGGAATACTGATAAATAATTCAAATGCTGCAATGCGGTCTCTAGGGAATCGACAGGAGCGTTCTTATGTGTTAGGTCCTGAGTGAAATAGTGAGGAGTTATACCGGTCCAAAACATGCATGCGAAAACTATTTGTTTTAAAGAATTATACAATATTAACATATGTTACGACATTTAAGAATTGTTTTTTTATAAAACATATTATTATTATAAGTATTCCTACAAAATATATGATTATCATCTATATCTCGCATAGATATTGAAGGTTTCGTATAAATAAAAGTGTTTCATAATTCCACAATATTTTCGTATAATAATTAGTAATTTTGTTTTGTATATGTAGAAACAAAAAGTATCAATTAACAGTTGCGATAAATTGATTCTTATGTTTCACTTGTTTTCAAACAAATAATTATCAAATGTAGGTAAAAAATAAAATAAGAGAAAATGAAATGTATTCATCCAATATATATATATACAATACGCACATACATTTACTTTGATATCGAAATCATAATACAAAAATAATAATAATTATTAATATCTTTCTTAATATTCCATCTATAAAATCGATCAACACCCAGCCTTCACCTTGGATGAGTTCAGAATAATAGTATAAATTATAAGTTTCGGAATTTAAAGTAGAAATAATTGTATAAATTAAAACTTAGCGTTTAAGTTAGAAGTTTAAATAAAAAAAGTCTTTTTCATCGGATCCTCAAATTTTGATTTTAATATCTAAGGTAGCATTTAAAAAGCCACATGCAAAATAATTTACCTTATTTTAATTACTTCATCTTGTAATGATAATTCTAATGGAGCTCCTCATTAAACTGTCAGATTAATCATTTAATCGTATTGCTTTACTACAAAATAGTCTGATAGAATTGATTTTTGCTTTGCTCTTTTAAGGATTCACGGCGCTATCAACGGCACTAAAAATTCAAACCATTAACTTTGGAACGCCTAATCTGACACTATAAGCATAACTGATTAAGATTCTAACTTTTCAAATTAAATTTAAACTGGTACAATTTTAGGTAAAATGATAACTCTCTATTTTTTGGTAAATTATTTAAAAACGAAAAAAGGTTTGATAAAAATTTTCCACTCGGTAAATACATACATGTCAAAAATGTCATTCAAATTATTCTAAAGCCACAGTGGTTTATTCTTATATAGGGAGGGTCACATTTGAATGTCGGCAGCACAAAGTCTATACGTATCGCAATTAAGGGGTGTTCTGTGATGTGACGCGGTCCGCCTCGCTCACTTATGTGCCATCACAGTGTTGCCAATTTGTACCGCACTGTTGCACTGCGCCCATGTTGACACGGCCAGCTGGAACGCCGATATCGTGTCTCGCCATAATGCTATTAACTCCAGCCTGAGGGTCCACCTAGAATAACAGAAATTCGATATTGTTTGTATTTATTCAGTGTTATCATTTGTTTATATATTAAATATAAATTGGATATTGATGACATAAAATTTTACTAAAATAAATTAGTTTTATTATAGTCTTATTTTATGATTGTCAGTCTGCTAGAATATATATATAATAAAGAAGTAAGAATAAATATCAATGTTGTTTTAATAGACTGTCGCACACAGTGCTTGATAATGGACTTCCAATATTTATTTTGACAAACAAACAAGGGTGCTGACTGACCTTTCAGCAAGAGAAGACAGATAGTAAGATTCCTTGTTTATTTCATGTATTCTAGGTTCATATTACTGTATTTAAATTATAAAAAACTCCGTAAATGACAACAATAGCTTTATTGGTAACATCGTAGCGAGTGGCTAAAGATAAATTGCGGCATTGTGGTCTCAATATAGGTAAGATGGCTGTGGCGAGCCTTGCGTGCCGGAACAAATTAAATATTTGCGTAATAGCCATCTTGTTTGGATCAGGAGTACGATTGTCATGCCATTTTAATTTTGTGTGTTGAATAGCGTTTCATTTGCATGTTTAACGATAATAACGTTTTATTTTATTGTATTATGTATTTAAAGTAATTTACTTACGAAAACAATGTGTGCTGTTTTATTACTTTTATTATTTATTATTATCTATAAACACCGATATAATATTGCCACGGAATTTTACTGAAGCTTAAATACATTCCGAATTTCCGCCAGTTCTCTTGAGATTGCTTCTGGCATGGCAGCACATTTGAATTATTTATGTAGGTACTTCTTTTTACTTCAGATAAAATTAAATATCTTAAGAACTTCCTAAGCTAAAAGACTGAAATCCTGGTTAATATTATAGCCATATACGTTATTATTTTATGTTGAAATTTTCGTAATTCCATGCTATTGTCATGTTTTTAGGTGTGAGGGCTGAAGGCTTTCTGTTTTTTACGAGCGTCACTATTGATTTTCGAAGGCCTTTTCTCATAAACATAAAAAATAATTACGATACTGAAAGTTTTTAGTTTTTATGTTAGAATATGACAGACAATAAATTTTGTAAAAGAAAATCCTGATTTAAGCTCATAAGTTTAATTAGTATAATAATGTACAGATAAATCGTAACAAATAATATTTAAGACCTTAAATATTTATATATTTCACATTGTACGTAATATATATACATAATATATATGAAGTCGGTTGTCCGCAGCGCTGTCTGTCGTGTGTAGCAATTAAGGGGTGTTGTGCATTGTGACGTACTCCACCTCGCTCACTTACTCCTGCCTAATATGTATCGCATTGCTGCACGCGTTGTCCACTTTAATACCCTTTAATGAAGTCAGAGGGTGAACTAACAGTAACAGAATCTGATAGAAATTGAATATTGATTATATTTGCAGCAGCTTTGCGTGGTTAAAGTAAGTTTATTTAATGTAAGAAACAAATACTAAATATATAGGCCGTATGTATAGGTAAGATATATAATATGGTTAAAATATATAGTTTTAAAGGTAGGGGAGTGAGATCGAATGATTAGTTTCCGTCGAAGCTGATACCTTTGCTACAAAACTAAATTGGATTGTTCTCGGCGATGTGAGGAGATGTCGTCAATATACGTCAGAAGCCATCTTTTTTTCTGAGATAGCTTTAAAATAATATTATAAGGTAAGGTTTGGTTACATATTTTCAGCAAAATATATTTTTTTCTATTTCAAGATGCAGTGTCAGGAGGTGATTCTTAGAAAATCTACTACTTTACCCATTATCCTATAATGTTTGATATTAAATATATTTTGTAAAATAACTATATATTAAACGATTTTTATTACTTACTAACATAAAAGTAACTTTACATATTTGGGTTATTTCACTCGATTCATTTTGGATTAATGCTTTTCAATTTAAAACGTTATAGAAAAAACTTTGGTTTCATCATCATCACTCATGGTGACTAAATAAATATTTCCCAATAATGTTAATCATATTTTCTTTGGGTTCCATATGTATTAGCTTAAGTTTCGTTAAAACTGATTTAGGACCTTAGAGAATGTCAAAAACTAAGGTTGGTCCTACCATACGGCAACCGCCTCAGACAACCAGATATAGAACCGTCACAGTAACAAAAATATAAATTTGTAAAAAAGTTGGAAGATGGCGATTTAATTTGATTTTGCTCAATTTTAAAACTAAGGCCTCAAGGCGATACCATTGTGTTTCAATATTAGAAACAGTGTACTAAGTCCGGTGCAATATTGACGGATTTTATTTTCATTATCAAATGCATAATAATAATATAGGACGAGTTACACACATTGATCTAACCCCTAAGTAAGCAAATTATTTGCTTGTGTTAAGGGTATTAGACAACGATACAAATACATAGAAATAAATATTATAAATACTGAGAATATACTTAATAAACGACCAGACCCAGAAATACAGACATCTATGTTCTTCACATACAGGCCTGTCCCTGTCGGGGATTGAACCCGAGCCCCATTCCGTCGCTATACGTTAGGTGTCTTTTTTTTTTTTTTTTTTTTTTAATCGTAGGAAAAATGCGTTAACAGCACTGACGAAGTCGAGAAAAACCTCGAACTCCGCCAGGCTACGATTGGGGGAGAAGTAAGCGCCTACGACGACGTACTCCCCCCACCGCGCCACTACCAAACCCGGGCCAGTCTCCAGAGTGGAGAAAGGGGGACCGGGACCAGGTCCCACAACCACTGCCACGGAGCCGTTTATGTCCCCCAACCAACTGGAACTAGGGGGGACATAGTAGGGCTCGCAGGCCACCGCAATACCAATGTTCCACTCCGCCAAGGCCTGGACAAAAAGGTCCTGGGCCCTGGCGCAGTGGTTCAAATTCGTCTGAAGGAAGCCATGTCGCCGGCTGGTCATTGCGACATGGCTTCCACAGGCGGTTTCCTGCCACCGCCGCCTCGAGGAGCAGGAGAGGGAGCGACTGCTTTCCCTCTCCTCCGGGGAGCTCGGCAAGCTCCGCTACCCAGCTCGTGGCCTGCTGGGAGTCCTCGGTCTACGCAGAGAGCGCACCTGAGGACTCCGGTGCAGCCTGCACGGGTGTGACCCGCTAGGCCGCACCGGTAGCAGACCGAGCTTCTGTCGATTTTGGAGGGGCAGACCGCACGCGTGTGCCCGGGCTCAAGACACCCGAAACACCGCATGGGCCGCTCCTCCTCCGACGACTGGAGATCCGATCTGGCTGTAGCCGCAAACCGAAGGCCGGGAATCGACAGCAGCGGCTGCGGCTGCGGCTGCTTCCCTTCTTCGGTCTGCAGCCAGAGAAGGCCGTAAACTCTTCTCTGGGAGGAGGCGCTCCTCTATCCCTCTGAACCGGGCGTTAAGCATAACGCCCACCGAGTCGATTACGGAGCGCTTCAACTCCTCGAGGTGGTCCGCCTCCGACGAGGGCATCCCTGAGACCGCGGCTTTGGCCGCAGATGCCCTCATCTCGGCGAACTCCCTCCTGTGAGCTTTGAGTTCCGCCTTCAGCGCCTCGACCTCCCTGTGGAGACGCGCGTTATCCTCGCGGATACGGCGCGTCTCCTCCGGCTCGCTACGGCTGGCCAAGGCTCTGACGATGTCGAGCATGCCTCTCGACTCGTCCCTGAGGGCCTTGATCACCGTGCCCTTTAGGTTTCCCGACTTTCGGGTCCACTCATATATGGCGTGCGAGTGTCGGGCGGCGGCTGCGCTCAACTCCTCGGCGCTTAGGGACGACGGATCCGGAACAGGTTGCACCTCCAAGGAAGTCTCTTCCTCGGAGCCCGGCGCACTCCTGGCCGTACCCGCCGTCTTCCGGGAGGCCTGGCGTTGGAGCTTCAGCTCGAATGAAGCCTCTACGCGCCAGATGGCGGCACTAGCGACCGCACACTGGATACGTTAGGTGTCTGCGCTAACCACTCGATCAACGAGGCGGTTGAATATTCTAATTGGTTGGATTCAATCTTCAAAAACTATAAACTTTTTAGAGTCTCATCGACAAGCTATTCTTATTTTTATAGTCCATTGTATGAAAGGTGCCCTGTAGGTTGAAATTATAAACATCCTTTCTTTGTGCTCACTTACATTATGAAAGGGAGACTGGTTGTGTGTATGATAGTCTTTGTAATTTGAACTTGATCATCTATAAAGTTAAATCACATCATCCCCTTATTCCACTCTTAGCACATGAGTTTTTGGTTATTTTTTATGTATGATTAAAACGGAGGCTTTTTTATTTTACTGAACGTAACCTAGTTTAATCTTTGACTACAAAACTGGACGAAAGAGTACCTACGATGTAAAATGTGTTAAACTAGGCAAAGCCTAGCCGAGAAAAGTTATAAAAGAGTACTAATACATGAAGTACGTCAATTTATTTAGATATACCTGCTGATTAAATTATTTTCTTCTTTTGAAAACAGCCAACGATTCAATGGAGCTTATTTGTGGTTATATTTCTAAATATTGAACTCCGATGATAATTGGCTCAATTTATATTCGAATTTGTACATCTTTTTCCTTATATGAACCTTCTTTACCCGGTAATGTCCTTATGAGCGTAAAATTTCACTGAATTTCTACAGTTGTTAAAATATTTATATATTATATAAGATCATTGTTATATTTTGCTGACAACAACAGAATCAGCAGTTTCTTGACTAACGGTCAATTAGTAGTTGTGAGCAGAAATTCAGCTGAGTAAGCGTATTTAGAGAAGTCATCTCACGTTCGGTCGGAGCTCGCAGAGGCTGTATTAAGACGTATAATTTCAGAATTAATCTATATGGTTTTATTATTTATAAATTTATTCAATCTTGTTACATATTGGTAATAAAAAAAATCTACAAAAACATATTAAAAATATTTATGCTTACATGTTTGTAGATATTATTTTAAAGAATTTTCACTATTACATGTTAAAAAAATATAAAAAATATTTGATATCGATAGATTATAAAATTAATAATAAACAATAAGTTACGTTACCATAATAACAATTAATAAAAACTTTAAATTGTACACGATAATTAAAATGATTTTTATCTATGGAAATGTAATTAAAATTATGGTCAAATAAAAAATTAACTTAAACAGTTTTAGATAATAACAAAACTAATAAACAATTTTCTTAAATATTGCTAAACAATTGTCGACGAATTGGCTAGAGAAGCTCGATAACTCAGTTTGTAAGTGATATCCCTGGGGCAAAGCTTGTTCCAACATTCGGGAACGAAATTCAGTTACCAGGCGTTGTCAGCATTGATTGGAGCCACAACGCCTGACAATGCGATTAGTCGCATGATATCCAAACTAAAAGACGAAGCAATCAACTAAACAAGCTATCAGTGTTTCTATTAGGTTCTATATTGATTATATAATTACTACGACATTATTATTAAAAATGAATTTGATAAGATCAATTACACAAATTAATATACTTGCTTTTTTTAAAAGCTTTACTGAATAATACTAAAGGTAGTTTTAGAATAAATTAAATAATTAATAATGTTATTCTCATTACTTACTGACTGACTGACTGACTTATTATATAATCAGTCAATAGAAAATATGTATTTCTAAATATAATGCCTTTTATTATATTATTTAAAGTGTCTGTTCATTGAAATTTGAATAAGGAATCAATTTTTTTTTTATAATAGTCCCTTGCCAGTTACCATGGTTATCAATGAATTTTCAATATTAGTATTGACAGGCAAATAAGGGGAGCGGAATGACCTCGGGATTTGCACGTGCTTTGAAAATATAAAAGAGTTCTGATATTTAAAATATCAGATTCCAAAATATCAGACTGGAACTTAACCTACGGATACATATAATAAAATAGTACCTATATCTCTTAAAATGTTTTTAATAAATAAACTGATTACATTATAACAGGTTTTAATAAAAAATATGTTTATTACTAAAGCAATTTATAGTTTATTTTTGATATCACAGGAAAATATTTATCTGATGCGGCGTAGCGGCAATTGGCCGACTGTAGATAAATTGCGGTATTGTGGTCTACGTAGACGTGAGATGACTGTGGTAAGCCTGGCGTGCCGAGTCAAGTTAGGTTAGACATTGGCCTAATAGCCAGTTTGTATTTTGCCATACTGAATTACTAATTTTGACATTTGATTTATTTAGTATGGTGATTTAGTTTTTTACTCTCTATGATTCAATATGCTTGAATTTTAACAAGATATGTTCAAAAATATTTTTGCCGACACGATTAGAACAAGGATATCTTTATAGAATTATGTTTTGTCGCCGAGTGGTTGACGTTGACAAATGACGCGAGGGCTGTTATTCACTGTCAGTTCGAAATGACGTGTACTCGCTTGGTGTTGAAGTTGGGAAAAATAAATAAAATAATAACGCTATATTGGCTAGATAATCAATAAACTCAGGGTTATTGATTGATTGATTTGAGATATAAAATAATTGTCTTTAATTTAAAGGGCAGGTTTTCATTTTTCACCCAAACCCTTAATCCTAGATTTTTTTATTTTACATAGAGTTATTTTATGACGTAATGAAAGATAAAGGCAAACATTTTAGATTTCTCTTTGCCTTCAAAAAGCTTGAAAAGGAATCGAAAATACTTCTAAATATTGTATTAATAAATTATAAATGTTTGAAGCCTCGAGGCGAAATAATATAACATAGTATAATAATTTATAGCTACACAATGGGGAAGCATAAAAACATAATATAATATGTTTTATGATCGCCAGTTTTATAGTAAATATAAGAATATTTTTAAGAAAGAAAGACTTAAAATTAACCCAGAAAAAAATGACTAGCTCTCCCGCGTGAAGTACTGACAACATAAATATAATAGATATAAGGTATATTTTACACTCACGACGGGTCCTCTGTCACAAAAAGAGGTCACCTCTTGACTTGCCGCAAAACGCTATTGTTATGTTATTTTTAAACCACGTCTTTAAAGAGATGTGACCGCATTCTGACTCTTGTTTTTCACGAGACGCTTAGGGAATGACTCAGTTTATTTATGTATGACATGAAGGGAAACATGACATACTATTTTACAATCTATAAAAATATCTGTTGTTTTATGCTAACAGAAACTTGAGATAATTATTATTCCGTCTCAAAATCTCGGAGATTGCAGGTTCGAGTCCAGCTCGTTTTTAAATCTTTCAATATTTTCTGGATTACGAGTATCAAATATTTAATTTTGAAAATATGTTTTATTTTTTTACTAGAAGATATTTAGCACGAATCAATATATTAATTATTATTTTCTCTCTTAATTAAACGGAATAGTATTACTCAATAATATAACAAATCTTTTTCCTTAACTTGGAATATAATCGTTAATATTACGAAGGAATAACATAGTAAGGGGATTTAGTTGACATCTTGACAAGTAAAAATATATTCCGCTTCATTTTCAGGCGTCTTGTATCTTTACTCAGAAAAAATCATTACACATCTTATGCTTTTTCTTTTTTTCGGGTAAAAAGGGTTCACCTGTAATCCCTTATGTTTTGAGAGTAAAGGTGTCTGGTTTTTCTTTATGGCCTTTTAGTCTCTATTAGTGTACAATAAAAAATTGATAAAATAATTTCGTACTAGATTTACATTAATATTGTTAATATTAATATTGGTGTTGCTAATTGTCTTTTTTTTTTAATAAATATTATTATGGTTTTATTGTGATACTTCCTTAAGTCCTTTAAATTATTTTGTTAACTATTTATTATATAACATTGACCCACATATATATGACATTGATTTGTCTCATAAATTACTTTACAAAACGACTATTCGACGTCTATCTAATAATAAAATATATGTAATGTATGATTTACAATGATTTACAACAGAAATGATGAAAAGCCACCCTAGGTAGAAGCTTTTAAAAGTTGATATATAAGTAAATATTAAACCCATTGGTATGAAAAACACATAAAACTTAAGTAATAACAAATTACAAAACATGTAATATTTCAAGAGCAAAGTAGGTATTCTCAAATGTCATCTTATACTGGTTTATTCATTGTAGTTTTTATTTATTACCATCTTAGCTAGGACGCAATAAGCCAAAAGGACATTCATCAAGACCACTCGGGAAATGTAATCAAAACATTTTTAACGTTTTTATGTTCAAGGTACTATATATATTCATTACTCTTAATAAATCTAAAAATAACACCGACAAATAAATTACAGGAACATTTATAAAAACATTTAAACTGTCTTTTTTGTATTTATGTATATAATTCTGAATTTGAATTTGTTAAAATTTTCTTTTAGGACGCAAATGATGAAAACATGTAAAATTCTAAAATCCTTACGAAATGTAGAAAACGTGACATAGTTGATAATATACTTATACACCTTGAATATAAATACGTCACTTTTTCATCGCTACGTATAAGATCATGCCTGTTCGTAGGCAGTCGGGCGTGATGTTAAATGCACCCCATTTTTCTATAGTTAGAGGAAAATTGCCTCCACATTTTCTTCTCACATGTCTTTAAGCTGGAGACAACCAGATTATCCGCGGGGAGATAAAATGAAGACAAGAGCTTCATTAATCTTCGCCCTTGTTATCCTTATGTGGAACTAATAAAATCCTATGGATTGAATTATAACAGCGATATTAGATGTATAATATTGTGTAACTTGATGTAGTTAGATATATTATTATTTAGAAATATATGAGAGTATTATTTTTAAATGAAAATAATATGATGATTACAAATTAAAATTCTTTATATATAGTTTTTACTGTAAAGTTTTTAATCAATAAAAAACAGACAAATATCATAAGTATTTTTTGAATAGTATTTAAAAAAAAAAAACCCGTAAATTTTCCAATTACTAGTCTTGCTTATGTAACCTTCTGAAACATTTAGAATGCCTAAGTATTCAGTTATATTTAAGAAGACATATACTCATATGTACTTTATATTTTTTTGTAAAAATATATAATTGTGTAATAAAAAAAAACTCCAAAACTTTTATTTCTAGAACCCATAAAATTGTAATAAAAGTTATTTATTCTTGTCTGTAGTAGTATAATAAATTTCAGGCACTCATGATCATTGTAATTTGTCTTAATAATAATGGTTTTACAGTCGTAGAAAAGTAATAAAAGTAATTATAGAGGCGAAAGTAAAAGTTGGCCAGGGTCCGCAGCCGTCGCCTGAAAAGTTTTGGCAATTATAAGTGAGGTGACTACGTTTGCTGACTTTTTAAACATGGTAGAAAAAATCACATAAATATTTTTTTTCAATTCTATAAGATCATATAATAAGAAAAAAAATCATTACTTATATTTATAATTAATAATGGTTACTATAAAAATAATATATTTTTTTATCAAGTTTACTACAACGACCTGAGATATAATCGGAAATACGTGAGCATTCACATTTCGCAGTAAGAAATCGAATCCGATTAACCCAAGATAGAAAATGCTAAGCTGTCCTTAATACCCTAGTGTCAAGCGTATTCCAGGAAGGTATATCTAATCACATCACATCCCAGAACCGGTAAGTAAAGTGCATACTTTCAACAATAATACCAGCCAGATCTTCTTACCGGAGTGTATTTACCGTAGCTACTTCTTGCATTTTCAAGTATTCTTAGCCGTTTCAATCCTTTTTATTTTGAAATCATAAATAAAAGTACATTTTATTTTATAGACAGCTATTGATTATCTTCATTCTAAATTAATAACAGTTACATCCAGACCAAAACTACAAATATCTTCGATTTTTAATAAAAATTTAGGTAATATGATAAGAATCCAGGAAATTCTTATTAAGTTTAAAAGTGTGGGTGCCCTATTAATAGCGAAAGTACTGAGCTGAAGAGCGCTGTTGAGTCTTATCTCGGTTCTCCCGACGCCGCTGACTTACATTTAATTGTCGAAGTTTTATTGTACCGACCCGAGTTACAATATTGAAGAACTGATTTTCTATATCAAATTACAATATACATTAGAGACTGAATTTCGATTACGATAGAATTAAACAAAACATAATTAAGTCCAAAGAGAAAACAAAATAAATAGTATTTAAAATGTTTATTATATATATTTATATTCAAACCCATAATTGTGCTTTTTCTTTATAAAACAAACCATTTACCGAACTTAACAAATTTAGCTTCTGAATAGTTTGGATCATACTAGCTTCAATAATGAGATACATTTTTATCTACATTTTAGTAATATTAATTTTTAAAAATATCGATTTATATACGGTGTAATGAAAGTAAAACAAAAAAGAATCTCAGCATGAAATGTAAGTAAATGCTTGGATGAAGAACAATTCAATTTAGTTTTATCGCAGAGGTGAGCCCGGATCGGAAACTAATCATCGCACCTCCCTCGCGATTCTTTATCTTTGAAGATTGGACTGAACTTATCTTATCTTAATTCATTTTAAATTTAGAACCATTTTTTTTTACTCCAAATATATATTATATTAAAATAAAGAAAATATATAATAAGAATAAATGTAATGAAAAATGAGTTATGCGAAAGATGTCTTTTTGTAATAATAAAATCTTACCCAAAATACATTTCTAATTATATAAAAGAGTTATGAATATTTTTTATAATTTATATTTTATTAAGTGAGAGTTATATAAATCACTATGAAATTATTATCTGGCTGCCTGTTCTCACTTTGGAAACAAAAACCTTATGTCCTACTAAATCTAAATGAGTCTGATGACGTTTATAAACAAAAAAACTATTGTCTTTTCTTTTTAAGTTAAAATATGCATTTTGTAATTTTATTGTTTTTTTTTTTATTGTCGATTTGTAACTAATAACATTTCGAATTTAGAGTCTGTTTGTATTATTATCATAAAATCTAATTTGAAATCACCCATTCCTTTTAAAGTATTTCAATTTTTATATAGAACAGAGAATGGTCGCTTTCGGAATACGAGTTATTTTTTCCAATCACTGTGTTCGTTTTTGACAAATTTAGAGCTGTTAGTTAATTTGATTTGTTTAATGGAACCTCTGAATGGATGAAATTGATGGAAAAGTTCAATATAATAAAGATATAAAATATAATATTTAAAAGAATATATTCCATAAGACGTCCCGATAAAGACGATCACATATAGAATGCTTAATTCACCGAGGCGGACAGCGATACGGTAGCTCAGTTGGTAGAGCGACGGGACGGTTTCCCAGTAGTCGCGGGTTCGAATCCCTGCTTTTTTTACATTCTATATTTATAAATTTAAATAAGCTTAACATGGCTATACATGTTTAAAGATATTTTCAAAAATATTCACTAAGACATAAGAAAAAAAAAGTTTATAAAAATCGGTGATATTATAAATCTATAATATAATAATGTATAATATAATAATGTAAAAAAAAAGTTCCTTTTTTTCCGTTGGAAAAAATGCGTTTTCGCATCGTCACAGCAGCCAGGAAGGCGATGGCCGGGTGGTAAGTGCGGCACCCGGCAACTGCCATTTCTAAGGCACCCCGCTAAAAAAACCAACGGTTGCCCTCATCACTACAATAAGACGCCATGGGATTGCGTAAGCATTCACCGCGACGCCTCGGCGGAACCCCCTGATAAGGGTACCCCGGGCAACCGGAGTACCCCCACGTCTTAGACCTGTGCAATGACGAGAGAGGTCGCCCCTCCCTCTCACCTAGGCCTACGGCTGGGGAGGAATGGGCTGAACCCTTCCCCTTCCCAACCTCCCCCGCTGAATGCTCACCCCCCCATACAGCGACCACTCCACAGTCAACTCTGCTATCAGAGAAGTACCAGAAGTACCAAGTCCTATTATAATTAGCCGGGAGTTTGGTTTCACAATAATAATATACAAAACACAACTGATTTGTTTTAAAATCTTAAAATTTCCTTTTATACCATATCATCTTGTTATTATCTTTCATATTAATAAGCGATAAAATTAGTTACTAAGTTTACTTTATGTAATGAGCTTAGATACAACTTATCGTTGGCAAAGAAGCTTTAAACTTAATTAGGAGCATGTAAAACAAACGCAAAGTTAGGTCATTAGCGCTCTAGCAGTAAAAGTTTTTTTAATAGATGTGTGTGCTGAGTACCTACCATATTGTATTGGCTTATATAACCCTTGTGTACACTTTATATCTAGATATTTGTTTTCTATACTATGTATATTGTTTCATATATATACTAGCGAACCCAGCCCGCTTCGCTGGGCTAACCCTTACTTAACCTGGTGGCGAGTTACATCAATGGGCATAGCATATTCGTTTTCTTCGAGGAAAAATACATGGTCATACCAATTTTTATGTCAATCGGTTGAACGGAGCGGAAGTCGATATTTGACAGCGCCGCCTGGTGGCGAGTTACATCAATGGACATAGCATATTCGTTTTCTACGAGGAAACATACATGGTCATACCAACTTTTATGACAATCGGTTGAACGGGGCGGAAGTCTATATTTGACAGCGCCGCCTGGTGGCGAGTTACATCTATGGGCATACCATATAAACCTTCTCCGTGGAAAAATACATATACATACCAATTTTCATAATCATCGGTCCAATAGTTTCTGAGTTCATCGATTTCATATATACAAACATCCTTCTATATATATATAGATTAGAGTGAAAGTTTTTATACAATTCTGTCATTCTGTCATTCCACTGTTTTCTTAAACTAAGATGCTCCTAGATTTTCAAGTTATATGACTACAGATTCTAGATTTAGCTTTAAGATTGACACATTTGATAAACGATTTTACAAGTTCCTTAAGGGCTATAACATTTTATACAATTTAAAAAATCCTTACAAGTCTCATTTTATTAGAAAAGCTATAAGTAGTAATAATAATAGTATGATAAGTCAAATTTCAAGTGATAATTTTGGCACTGGAACTGTGAGAACTCCATTTCGTGTTGTACAGTAGTTTGAACTCTTACTAATATATAAGTGCGAATGTTTGGATGGATGGATGTTTGTTATTCAATCACGCCAAAACTACTGAACGGATTTTGATGAAACTTGGCAATATTGTAACTTATATACCACAATAACACATAGATTATACAAATACTAACTTTTGCACGTGGTTTTGTCTGTGACATAACATAGGTTGTAGCGTGATTACGTAATTGCCACGCGAGATCCTGTTTTTAATCGTTTTAGTTCACTGAATTTTATGTAAGAGTTTGTAAAAATACTTCTTATGACCCAGCAACTTTAGGAGGGTTATGTTATTCAAATAAATGTATATAAATCGAAATTTAGCCTATTATGCTAATTGTATATTTCCTGCTACTAAATAATCGTAAATAATATTTATATGGCTTATGTTCCTAGCCATAAAAATATTATTTTAGTAGGATGAAACGGGCAATAGCTAGTTGTATATAAATTTGTTTGGCCATGTCAGCAAAATATAATAATTGCTTACTAAAAACATATAGAATCGATACTTATAATTCATTACCAATATCAAAGCAAAACGTCTGAATTCTGATCACATCCTCCCGAATGTCATTAATGTAAATGTTGCCAGCAATTATTATATATAGGTATCTTTACAATTAAATTGCCAAGCATTGGTGTCAATTTACTTACCAAAAATAGTATTGAATATTTCATTCAGTTGATCAGTATTCAAGTCAGATGCCATTAGTTTGGTTAGGGTAGCCGGAGTCTCCAGGGCTTCTTAAACATGTTATCTAGCCGCATTTATATAAGGGTTGCAAATATTATCATAATTAGTTCGAGTTACACGGCAATTGGTAAATGGACTTGCTTAATGAATTGTGTTAACTGACGAGCTTATACAAGGTAATAAAAGCAGGAAAATCTTTAAAAATGATTATTTCCTTATGGTGCTTTTTGGAGATCGTATAAAACATGTTTGTTAGTTTTACTGATCAAATACATTTGATTAATTATTATTTTTTTGTTTTAACTATATGCGTAAATGCGTTACCTACTTTATTAACATTAAAATATAAATATTATACTATAATTTACTGTTAACCAATAGGCAGTTAATTATGTTCTAAAACTTCACAACAATTAGTCATATGCGAGAACATTTAAATACAAGTAAATTAATAAAAATACATAATAAATCCAATTCTACAAACATTCATAATTAACAAACATTCAACAGCAACTTATAATCTGGTATATTTCTGGTATATCAAGTAATACATTTAATAAAAGATTTAAATAACATTATTCATATAAAGTGCTATAAAAATGTAATATTTATTTGTATAATATAATCAACCAACGTAATGAGCAGTATAATGTAATATAATCAATTAATGTAATTAAATCCTACTGTTATAATATTGTCTTAAGCATTATTCTAGTATTAATTATTTTGGAAGCAAACATAAATTCTTTTTTATAAATAAATTCCTAAGATTAACGTAGTGAGGGTTCAGCGGCGCGGAGGGTTATATTTTTTGAGTTTTTCTGTGTACTTATTATATTTCTTAATAAAATTGGTTGGATCTCTTGATCGCTATTGTTAAAAGAATTTTCTATTAAATTAAATTCCAAATTAACTTTAAATCTTGTGTATTTTTGAATATCATAAAAAGGGGATGAAATGACGTAACCTATTTTTAAAAGTGACTCGTTGGTTTTAGTTTTAAAACTTAAATTTAGAAGCCTTTACTCTCAGCCTCGGTGAAGGTGAATAATTGAATGAAAGCTATGCTATATTCAGACAATAATCGATACAAGGATCTCAACTCGCAATACAATTACTAAACAATAGAGCTACGTGCAAAAAAAAAAAATTAATCAATTTATACATTTGTATCTTAATTATTATACCTGTCTTACTTTCTATATACATGCAAATAGTTTTAGGTTGATACATATCACAATAAACTGTACATAATTATTACCTGTGTAATAACAAAACAAAACAACAAACACTCAATAACAATAACTCAGAAATTCGTATCACATTAAATTATTCATAAAATGTTGCAATTCAATCGTTCCAAAGTCAACTTTTCTTTCTTTATTGTCAATTTCTATTGCAGCCGCTGAATCTAAAGTATAGAGCATAAAACCCCAGTGACTCGTACATTGTTCTGAAATGTGGTAAGCGCACCATACATTTTGAGCTTAGACCAAAGTTGGGGAATAATTTTCCGTGTTTCTGTTCATTATAAGCCTTCAAAGTTGGAGACAACTTGTTACGTAATCAAAGAAGACGGGAACTTCCATTACTGATTTTGATATCATTTATATGTGAACATAGATTAATATAACATATTTGTTATTTCGTAAACTACTAATATAATTAAGTATGGTTTTATATTTTTCTAGAATACAATATAATTAAACTAAATCTACAATTTTCTATTCCTCAAGTTTACTTTATTTACAAAGGTATCAAAAACATGGTACAACTTATCTCATCTTTTTTGTATAAGTCTGAATTGCAATTAATTATAAAGTTGTAACAGTTATGATTGAATGAATCGCTTTATAAATGAGATTCTCTTTTTTGATGGTCTTTGGAAGACTTTAATTGTGTTAATTATTAATACACGTTCTAAACAAAGCATAAGCTTATGTGTGTGCTATTTTATTAACTAAGTACATATAATTTAAAATTAATCTATATTGGCCAATTCATGTTTATATTAAAATATTTAAAACAGCGTGATCTAAACTTTTTCTATTTTAATAGTTACTGATTCTTTATTGCGCTTAGCTGTGACCTATTGTTTGCAGAATATCTACAATGTTATAATATGAAGTATTTAAGTATTAAATATATATTAATATTTTATTATTAAAATTTAGAATACATACATTTCTTATATTTTCTTATTAACGCTTTCTTACTAAAACATTACTGTGTGGTGGCCTTCTGTTATTTTTATTTTTTTCACTCATCACGGGCAAGGTTACCACGATAGCAAAGTTTCTGTCTTTTATAGCCATCTTGGTATTATATTCTATAATGTTGTATTGTGTCGCCTTCATCGCTCGCCTGATGAATCTGCCCTTTGCATCGTCTTCGCTGTCGGTAAAATACACACGCCTCTCGGTATGACGCGACACTGCTACAACCGCGTGGGGGACGCTGACGTGGAGTTGCATCTTACTCCTGATGTTAATTACAAAAACGGAGCCGAAAGTGAGTCCTTGTGCTTCGTGTATGGTTAGGATACACGACTCTTTGCCTGATCCATATACCTCGTTAGACTCTCTCTCTTCTTGGGTGTTTACTAAGTGAGGGTATTGGCTTGTGATCGGAGTTATAAATTAATTTAAATACATATAGAATTGAATGAATTTAGCAACACTATACAAATTTTATAGGCATAAGATGCCTGGCTCATTGACAGACATTTTGTAAAAAGGGAACATATTTCTGACTTATCATTTTGAGTATTTACTATTGACATTTTGAAATTGAGAGTTAGAAACCTGGGCTCAGGATTGAGCCCAATTTGGAATCGAGATCATGTTGATATTTAGATTCACATAATTGTAATGTATCGTTCAACCAAATTGAGTGCCTATTTCCTTTGTTTAACTTATTATGAGAATTGGTGTGTACAATAACTATAGGGCTCATATTAAGACACATATGACTATGCATGTGACTATGCATGACATATGACTATGCATGACACTATGAATGTTAATTAATTATCAACTACAAAAGTCACCTTTGTAGTTGATAATTAATTAACATTTTTTAAATATGCTTTTAAAAGTGATCAGAGTTCAAATAAAATACATGAATATTTTTGTCTTTTCAATATAGAAACTTTCTCTTTTCTTTAAAGACCAATCGATACAACAATTTTTTTTTAAAGCCAGATGGTCTGAAATTAAAATTCAATCTTAATTAATTTTTTGCTTCTCTAACAATAATTTGAGTTTGAGTTATTAATCCCAATAATATTTCTATGGTTTGAGCTTGTATGAAACTTGCTTAATTACTTCTAATGAGGACCGATGATTAATTTCAGACGTTGCAAATATACTAAAATATGGCTAACCAGAAGAGAAAATAAAAACATCTTAATATATATAATTTTCCATTTTTAAATACATTGTAGAATTTTTGTTACATTTTAAAATTTCCTAATAATCTTTTATTTGATGTTATTATTTTATATATTATTTGCAATTAAATAATTACATATAATAAAATATTTCTTATTTTGTACGAGCAATATATTATAAAAAAGATGAATTATTATATTTGCTACTAGTTTAGACTAAAATAATTTAAATATTTTAGTATATTTATAAACTTCAAAGCCTCTCTCAAATCAAATTTCAAGTTGTACATTAAGGAATTCAAAAAACATGGAGTTATAGTATAGCACTATAGTACAATAGAGTTGTATAGTAGTATAGTATAGAAGTAAAGCAGTATAGTATAAAATAGTATTCAAAAGTAGATGATAGAATTAAGGTTTATCAAATTGAAACATTTTTTGAAAACTATTAGATAAACTTTAAAATTATTGCTTTTCATTTAGTAAGTCAAGTCTCTGGCTGATTCTGACTGAATGATTGTAAATCATGAACATCGTTTTTCACAATTTAATATATATATCATTGTGGATACATATAAACATGGATGGATAGGATATAGTATCCATACAAGCTTATAAATATCTCCTAATTCGATTTCTCAGTAATCTGTACGTGACAAATATTTATCTTAAAACAACACAGTCATTCCAATTTAACGCTGAATATCAAATCCTTGCATTATTTGAAATTGGATTCGAGATTGTGGCGATATTCGGTTGGAAATTATTAAATCATTAGAATCCAAAACACTAACCAACCAAACAGAATAGATATTTGGAATGACTAAACTATTAAAAAGAGATAATGTTTCAACTCCCAATCAAATAGTTATTGAAGTGAAACTTCTTTATCGACAGATGGGATAAAATTTTATAGCAATGTCAAAAAATTATGACGTTTTTCTGTTACGCGCCATCTTTATTTCTAAGTCACATTTTTCCATTACGCGCCATATTTGAAGTGAAACTTTTTTATCGACGGATGGGAGAAATTTTATAGCAATGTCAAAAAATTGTAACGTTTTTCTGTTACGCGCCATCTTTATTTTTGCTTAAACTTTATCTAATTTAGCTTAATTAGCCATTCCTGTAAAAATGTAATTAGTGAATCATTTTTAAAAAAATTATGTCATAAAGAAGTTTCACTTACATGTGTACACTAATACACACACACATATTTTTTTTATAAATTTTACAATTTTGAGTTTAACAAGTTTCAGTTGAATATATTAAAATATTTGTATAGGAGTAAGCTTCTTGTTTCGGCATAATGTTTAAAGAATATTTGTCAAAATATACAAATTTATTCTAGATTAAAGTGATCTGAGGATTGAGACCTCGGTAAAAATATTTTAAAATACATATACTAAAATGAAAGAGCCTATAACAACATTACATAAATATGATATCATAGTTAGTACTACTTCAGCTACTACTACATAGGTAGGTACTACAAATTTCTTGCTTATTGAGCTCTGAACTATTAAGAAAGTTGGAAGACACAAGTCTTTGTAGCAAAGTTTATAAACAACCTACAACTTATTAATAGCCATTTATTAATTTATTAGATATCGTACTAATGATTATTAAATATTTATTACATCATTATATTAAAGTAAAATGTACTGTAATATAATATATAGTAATCATAATAATAATATATAATATACAAGTATAAGTAATAACCAGTACCTCATATGGACTAGTGGTAGTTTCGAATTGAACCTAAAAATTATGAGATTAGCGTTCTGTAAAATAATAATAAATTAATAAATAATATTATTTAAAAAAATAATTTTAAATAATATTGTTTTTTCGTTCTCATATACCGAAGGGACTAATTATATAAAAAGGATTAACAAGCTTAAGGTTGATAAACTTTATACTAAAACGTTTGAAATACAATAATCTGATTCAATTACCTAAATAATTACCTAATACCACCCTATTTTCTGATATTTAAAATTCGTTAAAAAAATGTATTAATAAATTATTTCAAAAATAGTTTTGTATTCAATATAAATACAAAACTTAATAAACCGCTAAATATATGAATATATTTGGCATCACTACTTGCGTGTGTTGCGAGTGTGCTGTTATGACGACCAACCGCTAAAATAAAAATATCAGTACCTACGCAATAATAAAAATATTAGTAGGTACCTACTGTTGGATTTTTTTTTTATAAAAAAGGCGTCATAATTCAGATGATTCTTTCGGCATAAAGAAACTTAATTACAAAACTGAACATTATTTTCAACTTACGATATTTTGTAGTTTCTATTTTATTTTTATTCGATATGATACTGTAATATGTTTGGGATGTTTTATAAAATAGTATTTTTTTTATTTTATTTTTTATTTATTAAATTTACTACATTCTGTCTCCTTTTTTGGGACATTCGGCTGTATCAATGGGATTGCTATGGTTGGCGTTTTCGGTATGCAATCTGTGTTGCATCTTCTTGAATAACACAGTTTATTTTCTGTGGTAGATTAAATCTTCTAGTATTTTGCGTTTTAATCGACGTGCTTCATTTTGTTTGGTAATAAGAGACTGGGCCAGAGTATTTGGGTGGTGAATTATTCGTTCCTTATAGGATTTAGTGTGTCCCGCTATTTCCTGATTAACAGTAAGTATTTTTAGGTCATGATGTTATAGTTATAGGTACGTGGTAAGGAACCAAAATAGTAAATAAGATTTTTGATTGAAGAGTTCTGGTTATCATAGATTTATTAAAACAAAAAATGCTCTAAGGAATACTCTAATAAGATACTGTAAAAAAAAAACTAATGTATACGCCAAACTTTTACACTCTTTTCTAGATTTTACGTTTCAATATATGTATAAGGACATCAAATGTTATAAAAAATATTTTTTATAACATCAATTTAGTAGATTTATTTATAGACATGAAACAATTAATTCTATAATCAATACAAATTAGACATATCCGTGAGTTTTGACACGTATTACCAATTGGAAATTATAACATAATAATATTTTTCACATATTCTCATTGAGTTGCAGCTGCTATCCTTCTAAAATATAATCAGTTGTAGAAGAACTAAGAAGCTTTATTTCTTCTGACATAATTTTTCTCTTGATATTATTATAGACGTAATACGTAACGTATCTTGTTTTGACTTATGTTAATATATTTTGCTTCAGGGAAAAAAAGATAATAATTTATAATAGAGAAATCTTGTCTTGTCCTAACCAGAAACAACACAGCTTCGTATTTTAATGTCAACCGTTTAGTAATTTGACATTTCTGCTTCCGCCTGTTTCATTTTACCTTAAAATATTAGGATGGCCATGAGAACAATTTTAAATTTCAAAAATTTCTTCTTGGCGCTAATCATGGTATTTGAAATGAAGAAATTAATACGATTTTTGTGAAAAAAATGTCAAATTATCGATAAAGGTATTTCAAGATATAATTCAGAGAAGATGGTTAAGCATTTAAAATCACCATATTCTTGTTCATTACATTAATCCACACAAATATTATTGTTTATTCAACAGGAACGATTTTTTTTTAGTAAGATTGAGTCTTACAAGATCACAAAGCTTGATCACCCACATGGGTTGAAACGCCCTCATCAGAGCCAAAGTCTTTCAGTCTAGTCCAGATATTTAAAAGTTGGTTTATGATTTATGATCTGTTCAAAAGAGTAGGTGTTCTATGCTTTTGGAATCTAAATAGTGTGGACACTATTATGGTCCTCCATAATAGTGAGGATTCCATAAGCACATATTTATTCCCTCAAATAATCGACGGGTTTTTAAACCGTCGGTCTTAGGAAAACGCAACTCACCGTTTAAAGAAAAGTGATAAAGCCAATGAAGCTAATGGGTAATGAAATTTAGTTATTTTAAAGTTTATTTTAATATTTTAAACAGACACACATTACAACAATAAAAACGAATTTTCCATGTCCGAGTATTTTTAGGACGACTATATATGAACAAAACAATCCTGTTTGAAATTGTTAATAATCTTTTTAGCATGAATATAAATTTTAGATAATATCCGAATAGTATAAATTACTTCATCATTATGATGATGTGTGATCATTTTAGCGAAAGTTTTTTTAAACATAAAAAAATATATAATTTGTTTGAGGATATCATTTTTAGTCACAACTCTAAGCATGGCGGGGCAATGGTTTTTATTTTAATTGGTATTCTTTCAGCCGTGAGTTACTTTAATTAAATCATCAAAGTTATCTCCGTTGTGCTAAATAATATTATTAACTTATGCATCAAAATGTTTTAGAAAATTGTTGACCTAATTCTTAAAGATATGTTTTATACTATATATTTTTTTATTTATAATCATAAGATATACATAAAAGTTTACAATTTTAACATAAATTTAATGTCACAAATATTGAAGCGGCAACATGTTATTTGCACATTGGTTTCACAATTAAAAAATTTAAAACTGAGTTCAGATTTGTTTCGTAATCTTAAAATTTTCTTTTATATAATGCCATCTTACCATTATCTCCATATTATCTTTCACTTCAATAATCGATCAAATAAGTTACCAAGCTTTCTTAATCTAATGAGCGTAGACACAAATTATCGTTGGCAAAGACGCTTTAAACTTAATTAAGAGCATGTAAAACAAACGCAAAGTTAGGTCATTAACGATTTAGCAATAAAGGTTTTTTTAATGGATGCGTGAGCTGAGTACCATTTTGTATTCGCTTGTATAACCCTCATGTATATTTTATGTCTAAATAATTGTTTTCTTGAACTGACTGATTTGATTCTAAAAAATTTTGCGCTATTCACCGGTCATTTAAATTAGACTAAGAATTTTAAACTAAGATACTCTTAGATTCTAAAGATTATGTGTTTGTGATTTCCAGATTAAGCTTTAAAATTAACACATCCGATAATTGATTTGACGAGTGTCTTAAGAGCTAAATATCTAATGATAATGATTTTTTAAAATGATATAACGTTTGATAAAATTAAAAAAAAATCATTATCATTAGATAATTTTGGCGTTGGAAGTGTAAAACCCTATTACGTGTTGTATAGTTGTTTAAAATTATCTATACATTTTTTGGGTCATGTGAGTAGAATAATATATTTGTTTACTAAATATAAATAGAATAGATAGTTATGTTAGCTCAAGGTATGAGAACGGTAGAAGTAAACGCTTGATCAGCATTATAAGAATGTAATACGAATCGTCTTATACCCTGGGAACATATTTAATGTGAACAAATATTATAATTTTAATTTCAATTGATTGTTGCATGCGCTTCTGCACAGTCATTTCTTAAGTTCGTAATTAAAGTAAATTTTAATGTAATTTTAATTTCTTTATTTCTTTTTAAAAGTCCACTCGCGTTCCCGTAAACTTGTCTGGCGCAGCCGGTAGGATAGTTCTACTATAAATTATAGTCTTCATTTGTAAGTTCGGCGTCAAAAGTCGCTAGAAGGACTCGAAGGACTATAAGGAACTATCCTGAACCAAATAAATAAGACAGTGAGTGAGGAGCCTGGAGCTGATGATGCTGATTGCCGGTTGGTGAGTACGACTTTTCACCTCCTTACATCCATCATCAATCCCTGTTATAAATAGGATAAGACTTTTCCTTTTATGACGTATTCTGGTTTTCTTAGGTTAGAATATTTTAGAAATATAATTGTGTACCGAAATTAAATAAAAAATAAATAAATTAGTACGTGAATAATTAAATAGAATAGAATTAAATAAATAAGATATCTTACATATTAACATTTGTTAAGAATTAATTTGAGATAAATAAGTTAATAAAATTATATTTAAAATTCTATTAAAATTATATTATAATTATATTTCGATTCAAAATCATTGAAATATTGTAGTTTTAATTAAATTTTTCTTTACGAATTGTTTCAATTCCAAATCATTGAAATAAATCACCTTAGTTAAATTAAATATTAATTTTATTTTGTTCATATTATAATTAACTATAATAAAATAAAATGGAACATATATCTTTAATTCCTAATGAAATTTTAAAATTAATTCCACTTTTTGGTGGCGATAAACGCCAATTAAACTTATTTTTAAGAAAATGTGAATATGTGATTGAGAAATTTCAACGTGGTGATTCACAAAATATCTATTTAATGCATGCTATTACTAGTCGTTTAGTCGACAGGGCCGCTGCCCTTATCAGTGAACGTGAGGATATTGTTTCATGGTTAGACTTTAAGGAATTGTTGATTCAACATTTTGGAGACCCACGTAGTGAAGAATGTATTGCCATAGAGTTGGAAAATTTAAAAATAAAATCCGGAGAAAGTTACCTCGATTTTTGTAATAGGATACAATCAGTACGTTCGGTTCTATTGTCTAAGGTCAATAAAATTTTAAATGAGGAAATAAAACAAAGTAAAATAATTATTTACAATAATATATCGTTAAATGTATTTTTATATAATTTACCTGAGAGTATGGTACGAATAGTGAGATTAAAAGACCCCAAAAATTTAGAATCTGCATTAAGTATAGTGTTAGAAGAAGTGAATTTCCAAGAACAATATAACCAACGCAGTAAAAACTTTTTAAAACAGAATAATTCATCTACACCTTCAGCTCAAATTAAGCCACAAAATTATTCCGATTTTTATTCGAAACCACATAATTATAATTCCCAGAGAGTATTTCATCAATCTGGTCAGCAACCCTCATTTAAATTCGGAATGCGTATATATGCGTATGCATATCAAATAACCCACCTACGGGACTTAGACCAAATTTGTCACCATATAGGTTCGGTATTCCTAAAGGACCTTACATACCACAACCGAGAGTAAATCCTTATTATGGACATCGTCCAGTTCAGCAGGTAGGTTATCATCCACAATTTAACGCTACTAATTATAAACCCCCGACACAATTTGGAAATAAGCCCAATCTTGATAAAAATATACCTTATCAGAATGACATTTCTATGAGAAGCGTTCTACCTAATAAGCCACATTTCCCAGTAAATGAAATACATACAAATGACCATTACTATTGTGACAGTTATGAGAATAATTATTATCCAGAACACATGACATATGACCCGGAGTGTAGTCCCTATTATTATAATCATGAAGACACTTTAAATCAGGATGAAGAGGAAAATAACTTTATTAACGAAGAAAATAACAGTGATCATGACCAACAGAGTAATGTAGAAAATTTTTTCATACGTGCCTCAAATCTAAAGAAAAAATAGAGTTAAATTACGAAAAAGATTTAAGATTACCTTATGTGTATATTCCCGAAATTGATGCAAAATTTATGATCGATACCGGAAGTACCCGTTCATTTTTGAGGCCAAAAAAAGCTGATTTTTACTTTAGAAATTACATTTCTTACGAACCATTCGAAGTTATTAGTACACATGCAAGTAGTTCGCATAATCAAGTAGTTAAAATCCCCTTGATGCCTACATTTAATTGTAATAATATACAAAAATTTTACGTGTATCATGTGGATTCAAAATATGATGGATTAATTGGTAACGATCTTTTAAAACAATTAGAGGCAGTAATTGATTTAAAACATAAAATATTAAAAACAAAATATTCAAAAATTCCTATAATATATAACGATTCGGAATATATCATAGTTTTACCATCGCGTTGTGAACTAAGAGTATCCATACCAACAAATCAACATTCTGGAGATGCCATTCTCAATTTTATAGAATTTTGCAAGGGTGTGAGAATGCCAAGTGCTATAGTAAAATGTGTAAATGGTTATGCGAAAACAATTATTCAAAATACATTAGATAAACCTATGGAACTTAATATTAAGTCTCCATTTAAGGTAGAAAAATATCTTACATCCGAGTGCAAAGTTAATACTATAACAGATAAAAGAATAATAGAAGTAGAACAACTTCTAATACAAAATTTAGATAAATTAAGATTAGGACACATGAATAGGGAGGAAAGGGATAAAATATATAGTTTATGTCAGGAATATAAAGATATATTTTACAGTGACAAACTACCCTTGACTTTCACAAATGATGTAAAACATTTTATTAGAACTAAGAACGAGGATCCCGTATATATAAAACCATATAGACAAGCACCTGTTCAAAGTGAAGAAATTAAGTGTCAAGTGGAAAAACTTTTAAATGACAATGTAATCCAAGAATCTTTCTCACCTTGGAGCGCCCCAGTTCATCTCGTCCCTAAACAGATGGATGCTTCTGGAGAAGTAAAATACAGAATGGTTGTAGATTATAGACGACTCAATGAAATGACGGTCGATGACAAATACCCTCTTCCTAATATCACTGACCTTTTTGACAAACTAGGGAAAAGCACATACTTTACAACTTTGGACTTAGCTAGCGGATATCACCAAATAGAGATCAATGAATCAGACCGACAAAAAACTGCCTTTAGTACTCAATCAGGACATTTCGAATTTTTAAGAATGCCTTTTGGATTAAAAACTGCTCCAGCTACGTTCCAAAGAATGATGGATAACGTCCTTAGAGGGTTGCAAGGTATTCATTGTATGGTGTATCTTGATGACATAATTATATTCTCACCCAGTTTAGAAGATCACGTCAAAAGCCTTAAAATTGTTTTTGATAGATTACGCAAAACTAATTTAAAGATACAGCTTGATAAATCAGAATTTTTACGCAAGGAAGTTCTGTATTTAGGGCATAATATTACTAAAGATGGTTTAAAACCGAACAATGACAAAATTAAAGCAGTTTAGATTTTCCACTACCAAAAACTGTAACAGAAATAAAAAGTTTTCTAGGGTTAATAGGATATTACAGACGTTTTATAAAGGATTTCGCTCGAATTACCCAACCCCTAACAGCTTGTTTAAAAAAACGAAATAAAATCACACTTGATGAAAAATACCTAGAAGCATTTCAGAAATGTAAAGAATTATTAACTAATGCACCCCTTCTGCAATACCCAGACTATGAAAAACCTCTAGGAGCTTCAGTCAAAGCTCTAGGAGCGGTATTATCTCAAGGATCAATTGGTAATGATCGTCCTGTTGCTTATGCTAGCAGAACCCTTAGCGAAACGGAAACACGTTATAGTACAATAGAACGAGAATTACTAGCAATCATTTGGGCCGTAAAACACTTTAGACCCTATTTATATGGTCGTAAGTTTACCATTTATACTGATCACCGTCCCTTAGCATGGTTATATTCTCTTAAGGAACCAAATAGCAAGCTTACGCGTTGGCGATTACGTTTGCAGAAATATGATTTTGAAGTCATTTATAAAAAGGGAAAACAAAACACAAACGCCGACGCACTTTCGCGAATAAAGTTAAATGCTATAGATTCAGACCGAAATTCATCTCTAGCAGTCAATGTTGATGAAAGAGAATCCCGACTTCAAGACCATTTACAAGAAATCACTGATGAAATTGTAAGACTGAGTACTAGACAAAACTCAAACTCTGACGAATCTGGAACTGTTACAATATCTGACTCTGAAGCGACAATAACAGCTAGTCCTAGAGATTTATCAGATAATGATCCTGAATATCCTATTCCGCCTATTACTACTAGTTCTGCTAGTGAAACGATTCATTCGAACGTAGAATGTGATACATCAAGCATTCCAATTTTGCATGAAGCCATTGATACAAAGCCAAATCAAATCTTAGTATTTTCTTGGCTCAGAAATGAGATGCAAGTTAAAGACTTATCTAGGCCTAGAGAGAAAATTCTTGAAGTATTTTTACCCTTAAATAATTTAGACCTAATTAAACAATTTCTTAAAGAATATATTCGTCCAAAGATTAAATATTTTATCTATTTCGAAAATCCTGAACACAGAAAAGATTTTGCAAATACAATAATAGCTTTATTTAAGAAAGACATGATAGACATTAAAGAGTGTACAGAAAGAGTAGTTTTTATAGAAGATGAAGGAGAACAAAAGGCGATTATATTAAAATACCACCAGGGCAAGACATGTCATAGAGGCATTAAAGAAACGATGACTAGAATGAAGCGTAATTATTTTTGGCACGATATGCAGGAAACTATTTCGGCAGTTATAAATTCTTGTGAGTCGTGTAAAAAAATGAAATATGATAGGAGACCAATTAAATCAGTATTGCAACTAACTCAAACTCAAGAAGCCCCTTTTCAAGAAACATTTATAGATACTTTTAGTGTAGAAGGGAATTATTATTTAACTTTAGTAGACGCTTTCAGTAAATTAGGTCAAGCGATAAAAATCAGTAATCGTTCCACCCCTGAAATAGTACGCGCTTTGATTAAATACTTTTCTAATTATGGAGTTCCAAGGAAAATCACTGCAGATCCAGGAACAGAGTTCAATAACGAGTTAATGAGAGAGCTATCAGATATGTACAAACTTACTCTTCATATTACCACTCCAAATAATCCTAACTCAACAGGAATCGTAGAAAGGTTTCATTCCACCTTAATAGAAATTTATAGATTAGCTAAATACGAACAAAAATTTACAGACGCAGCTTCAGTTATGACTTATTCTATTATGGCTTACAATCATACTATACATAGTGCTACTTACTGGTTTAACACCATTTGAAGTAGTTTTCGGTCATACCGATTCTAATGACGCATTTAATATAGTTTTCAAAAATTGTATTTACAACAATTACTTAAAGATCACTCAAAACGCACAAAGTATCTGTATCAATAAATTTCAAATAAATTACGTGAAAATAAAGAAAAATCGATAAATTCGAGAGGTGGTGAACAAGATATAGAATTAGGGTTAGGTAGAACTATTTTTACCAAAGCAGTTAATACGAGAAGAAGTAAAGATAAGCCTCCTTATCAAAAGGCATGTATAGATGGAGAGATTAACAGAAACATAGTCCCAGTAAAAATTAGAGATCGTAAAACAAAGGTGCCTATTAAAAATATAAAACGACCTCCACAGGTGGTACTTGATCATCCTGGTGATGACGAAGGAGACCCAATCCCTTCGACTTCAAAAAATTGAGGACAATCCGGGATTATTACCTGTCAAGCAAGGTCAGGCTTATAAGCAAGAAAGTAAATGTATTATTATTAAAACATTAGATTTAACTATAGTTTTTAGAGATCTAGAGTTTAATATAAATAGATATAATCAATTTGATAAACTAATAGATATCGATAAACCTTACTTACATGAATTTACTAATTTAAAATCGCAAGTAGAACATTTAAGAGATAATACTATTGAAAAAATAAGACAAATAGTACCGATAAAAAAATTCAAAAGAGGGTTGTTTAATCCCTTAGGTTCATTTGTAAAGGCGATATCTGGTAACTTAGATAACGACGACGCAATACATTATGATAATCTGATCAATGACTTGTATGGTAAACAAAATTTAATCAGAAATAAAGTCACATTGGTTTCCAAAATGATGGATTATAATATTAACAGTACAGAAATTTTATACAACAATTCGCTTATTATGAATGAGCGTCTCAAACGCGTAGAACAAATGATAAAAGATATAGCAACAAAAGAGAATAATTCTATTTATTCGACTTATGTTCTAGGCGCATACAGCATGTTCATTAATAATTTTCGTTCAATATATATAAAATTAAATGAAATAGAAACTTCTTTAGCTTTTGGTAAAATTTCTGTGCTACATCAATCAATAATAAACTCGACAGAATTGTTTAATATATTATTAGGAATAGAAAAATTTCATAGATTAATATGTCCTGTAATAAAAAATAATTTAGTTAAAATAGAGCAAACTATGACTGTAAAAGCATATGTTAAAGGAAACCAGGTTATATTCATAATGGAATTGCCTCTCACAGATAATAATACGTATAACTATTATAAAATTTATTCGTTACCTATTTTTAATAAAGTCAAAAATGAAACTTCCATCATTATCCCTGAATATCCCTTCCTTATGGTGAAAGGTTCGAAATACTTGCCGGTTTCAGCGCCGTGTCAACAACTATCTGGTGATAACCAGTACATTTTTACCGAACATAATGTAGTGCCATATGCAACTACAACTTGCACGGAACAGTTGATGCAGTTTCAATATAATTTATCACATTGTACCCGACATACAGTACATATTGAGAAAATTAAAGCACAACGACTTTCAACTGCCCGCTGGATAATATATTCGCAAAATAATGAAGTTGTGACTTACAAATGTGGTAATGATTTATCAAAAACATCTATATCAGGAACCTATTTATTAACAATTGATTCTGGCTGTGAAATTCTTCTTGGTGAACTTCGTCTAAGCTATTTTCCGCATATAATGGAAAGAGAGGAATATAAGGTCACACCAATCATTAAGTTACCGGAAATCGACAATAGAAATACTTCAATCTTCTCTCCGATTGACATCAAAGGAATTAATCTCGATGACGTGAAATATCTGTCTACAGTTCTAAAGACAAAAAGTGTTAGTGAAAGTGAAAGTGAAATAGAGCCAATAATAAAAATCAATAGTGTCAGTGTCGGTACCATAGTTTTATATGTAATATTAGTTATTTTACTTTTTATTTTTATTTCAAAGAAATTTAAAACTAAAATATTCACTCTTGCTCGAAACCCTCAGAATCAAAAATTATCTGATGGCTTCGAAGTTAAGGAGGGAGGAGTTATGTTAGCTCAAGGTATGAGAACGGTAGAAGTAAACGCTTGATCAGCATTATAAGAATGTAATACGAATCGTCTTATACCCTGGGAACATATTTAATGTGAACAAATATTATAATTTTAATTTCAATTGATTGTTGCATGCGCTTCTGCACAGTCATTTCTTAAGTTCGTAATTAAAGTAAATTTTAATGTAATTTTAATTTCTTTATTTCTTTTTAAAAGTCCACTCGCGTTCCCGTAAACTTGTCTAGATACTACTAATGTATTACCAATATCAAAACATTTACTATTATACGCCTGAATTCTGAGGTTATCCTCTTCATAATTAAATCGCCAAGCATTGGTGTCAGTCTACGTACCAAAAACACTATTGAATATTTCATTCAGTTGATCAGTATTCAAGTCAGATACCATTAGTTTGGTTAGAGTAGTTGGAGTCTTCAGGGCTTCTTAAACATGTTATCTAGCCGCATTTATATAAAAGTTGCAAATATTATCATAATAAGTTCGATTTTCACGGCATTTGGTAAATGGACTTTCTTTATAAATCGTGTTAACTGGAGAGCTTTAAGAATCACTATTTATTTACTACACGCATCAATCAAAAAAGTAGCTAATTACAAAATATATTTTATGAATTATACAATATTTTTGTTTGAAATATCTGCGTACATCCGTAACCTACTTTATTAAAATTAGAATGTACATGTTATATTATATTATACTTGACTAATAACCAATGCCCAGTTAATTATATTTTAAAACTTAATAACAATTTGGAATATGTGAGAATTTATAAACATAAGTAGTTTAATATACATACATACATAGTTAACAAGTTTTACATTTGATAAACAATTCAAAATAACATTATCTCGAAAATAATATATTTATTTGTGTAACTACAGCTAAGCCATATTAATTAGACCAAGCTACTGTTATATTGTTGCTTTAAATATCGTTCTAATATAAATTATTTTGGCAGCGTTCAGAAATTCTTTTTTATAAATAAATCCTTAAGCTTATAGCAGAGAGGGTGCAGCGGCACGGAAGAATATAATTTTAGATTTTTCTGAGCATTCATTATTTTTGTAAATGAAATTGGCTCGATGTCTCGATTCTATTAATTTACCCTCGCCATTGTCGATGGAATTTCTATTAAAAAATTCCAGATTAACGTTGAATCTTATGTATTTTTGAATATCATAAAAGTGGATGATATGAAGTAACCTATTTTATAAGTGACTGGTTGGTTTAGGTTTTATATCTTAAATATAGAACCTTTGTTCTCGGTCTCGCTGTAGGTGAATAATTGAATGAAAGCTATGCTATATCCAGATAATAATCGATACAAGTTTCTCAACTCCCACCACAATTATTAAACTACAGAGCACGTACAAGTATATAATAATCAATTTGTTTATTCGTGCAAATTATAATACCTATCTCACTTTCTATGTACATACAAATAGTTTAAAGTTGTTACGTCATATCCCAATAAATTGTACACCATTATTAGTTGTGTACCATTATGTAATAACAAAATCAAACAACAAACAACAATAACTCGGAAATTCGTATCACATTAAATTATTCATAAAACGTTGCAATTCAATCGTTCCAAAGTCAACTTTTCTTTCTTTATTGTCAATTTCTATTGCAGCCGCTGAATCTAAAGTATAAAGCATAAAACCCCAGTGACTCGTATATTGTTCTGAAATGTGGTAAGCGCACCATAAATTTTGCGCTTAGACCAAAGTTGGGGAATAATTTTCAGTGTTTCTGTTCATTATAAGCCTTCGAAGTTGGAGACAACTTGTTACGCAATCAAAGAAGACGGGAACTCCTATTACTGATTGTGATATCATTTATATGTGAACATAGATTAATATAACATATTTGTTATTTCGTAAACTACTAATATAATTAAGTATGATTTTTCTAGAATACAAATTAAATTAACAAAATCTACAATTTCCTTTTCCTAAAGTTTACTTTATTACAAGTTTATCAAAAATATGTATATAAGACATATAAATTTGATACGTGTATTATTATCATTGGATGGCAATTATAACATTTTACATTAACAAAAGATAATCAAAAGGTAAAGATTATCGAAAGGTTTTAGTAGAAAATAAAATAAAATATAACAGAAACTACAGGTCAATTATTATTTTTAAATTTCGTGTCAATACTATATATTAAGACCTTATAACAGGTAATCTCTAAACTTCTAAATATGGTTGAATTTGTCTCATCTATATTGTCTAAGTCTGAATTGCAATCAATTATAAAGTTGTGGCAGTTGTGATTGAATGAAACGCTTTACCTTAACAAGAAACTCTTTTTAGAATAATTTAATTGTGGTTATAAATTAAAATTCTATTTAAAATTTAAGTTATGTGTGCGTAATTAAAAAAAATGGTAAACATAATTTTAAATCAATTTATATTGATGATGAACAAAATGTTTTAAACATTTTTTATTTGAATATTTACCCATTCGATTTTGTGTTAAGGTAGAGCCTGGCTGTAATCAATTGGTTGCAACTTATTTAAGGGTTAGGTCGGCTGAGTAATACTCTCTCACAAAAGTTCATCACATCTCTTCATATGGTGATGTATAAATCCCCTCTCTATGTCCTCCTTTATCCTTTTACTAACATAAAAAGTCAATTTGAACAAAATTTTCACAACATGTAAAAAATGTATATTAGGTACTATATACCAAATTTAATTTATATTTACTACTAGGGGTCGCTCGCGACTTCGTCCGCGTGGTTTTTAGTGTTGCCGCCGAGTTCCACACAAAATTGACATTCAAAACCCTTAAGGGTGGGATTTAAAAATCTTTTTTTTGTACACCACTACGTAGAAAAACAAATTTATCCTCCAATTTTACTATCTCTACGACCTGCGGTTTAGACTGTATGCTATAACTAAGTCAGTCAGAACCTATTAGATTATATTAAATTTGCAGCATTTTTCATTGCTGCTTAACTTTTATTAGTCACAGCGAGATGACATATACCCTATAGCCTTCCTCAATAAACGGACTATTCAACACAAAAAGATTTTTTCAATTCGGGCCAGTAGTCCCAGAGATTAGTGCGTTCAAACAAACAAACTCTTCAGCTTTATAATATTAGTATAGATTGAAAAATAAATACCTAAAAAAGATCCTAAGCGTCGGTCATGATATAACAAAGATATACTAGTTTAAATTGAAAAAACAAATGTATTCTGGATTCTATTTAAAGGACAAATAAATGTATTCTGTACAGAATATAGACCGTTATTGTTATTGTGTTTTATATCACATGGGAATAAATATAAAATCGGTTAAAAACACATCCCATTTTTATGAGCCGTTAAGTGGATTTTTTTATATACAAATTTCATAAACGAGTAAAAATTGGTTTACATATATTATCAATAACAATTTTTTATTAATTATTATTTTATTGATATAAATAAATCTATGTCGTTAAATATTGTGTACGAAATAATTTAAGACAATTTTTAAAATATTATTTCGTAAGTGACAGTTATTTATTCGGAGACAATTGAAAATTGCGTATTAGTTTTCGTATTTTATATGCATTGCGACTGTAATCACATATGATATTATTATTTGAATTATTAAGCATGACTGTGCAATGTACATAGTACAGGCTTACGACCGCTAATTTGGCAACTCAGTTTGAATAATCAGTACTAAAGCTAACTCATTAACAACAATACATATATAAATATTTAAATAATTATATAACTATAATCGGACTCCAACCTATTTGAAGGTAAGAATTTATTTTTGTCCTATATACCTGCAGGTACCTGTTTCATAAATTAATTTATTTAAATAAATATCTAGTCGAATACTTCTAATAACATCAAATAATTTATTTTTTGCAAAATGTAAATTAATCAATTATATACTTAAATATATAAATATTACAAAACTCTGTTCTTAGTATAAAAAAATCTCCATTTGGTGAATATAATTCATGATAAAAGTTTACTATTTTAATAATAGTTTTGTATTCAATACAAATACAAAACTGAATGAACAGCTAATGTAAAACTAAAAATACATGAATAATTTTCTCTTTACTGTCGAGACGGTTCTATGTCCTTTGAGGGTCGTTCGAAGCTTTAGTTAATTATTTTTTTTTACGCTTGCTTATTTTTGAAGCGTATCTTTATTTTATAAATATAAAAGCGAAGAAAATTTATTGTATTTAATTAGCGGTATTATTTGTTTTAGAGCATTGGGAATATTCTATCGACTTTTTTTATTTATTGGTTTTATCTAAAGAAAAATAATTATTTGAATGAGTTTAACTCATCTTTGTATTTAAATCACACTGTCAATTCAAAACATCTTTGAATTTACAACCTATCTGACGAAGAGGTCGGGGCCGTGTATGAGGATATGTCCAAAGTCATACTTGGCATAACTTCAACTTTCTACAATGTTGACTCCAACGCCAAACTAGGAGTACAAGAAGGCGACGTTTCGCAAATCGGACCACATGGATTGGGGATTATTCGAGAAAGGGGAGGGGGGGGGGGCTGAATTCATTATTCAAAAAGAAGCCTCAGCGAAGATGAATCTGGCAAAGCCCGGACACTGTAACAGGGCCCGGGATAATAATAATAATCTTTATTGGACACATTATAAGTCATACAGAAAACAGATTACCCCGACTACTTTTAACCTTTTGTTTGTTATATGTAAGTAAGGTACTTACACACTTCTTGTGGTATCTTTTAACAACTTCAAAAATATACATTTGATAGTCAAATATACAGTATTACTGTCAGAACATCAGCTTCCTTATAGGAAACCGCAACAGTGGGATGTCTATAAGTAAAAGATAGTATTACTTTTAGGACTGAGCGTTGTGCCTTCTCTGCAAGCATTATATTAGTCTAACCAGCGCCTCCCCATCCACACATGCA
This sequence comes from Napeogenes sylphis, assembly GCA_959347405.1. Classification (NCBI taxonomy): domain Eukaryota; kingdom Metazoa; phylum Arthropoda; class Insecta; order Lepidoptera; family Nymphalidae; genus Napeogenes; species Napeogenes sylphis. The sequence goes on along the minus strand of OY365788.1, from coordinate 16,946,342 downwards.
ATATCTCACAAGGTACTCACAGAGTGCTCGATAGTTCTGTATTAACAGCTTGTCTTCACAAATAGTGCGTAAATTTTTAAAGATGTATATCAACTTTCTGATCCTAGCTGTTAAAGCAGTGATATGTAGGTTCCAATTAAAACTTTCATCCACTATTACACCTAAGTACTTCACAGATTTTACTCTATAAATACTCTATAAATATTCACAGTCACAAAATTACAATTATCAATGATACGATTGAAAGGATACGAATGTGTTGCAGTCCACAATTAGGCAACAGTTTATCCGAGGCTGTTTTGCTGAAACATAGATAATTTGTATTTGAAACATTTAAGGACAACAAGCTTTCCTCCAGCCAAGCATTGATTCTAGGAAGTACATTTTCAGCTCTGCGGTATACAGCGTTTCAATTACGAGGGTGTAAGAGTAGTACGGTATCATCAGCAAACATAGTTATTTAAATATTACACAGGGCAGCCACATTACAGAGTTCATTGATATAGGCAAAAAATAAAGTAGGACCAAGAATGCTGCCCTATGCGACACCGAAACCACAAGTGAGCCGATCACTCGTAACACCAGCAACCCTCACACATTGTGTTCTCTCCGATAATTAATCTGCGAACCACTCAAGTACCACACATCTCACGTCACTGTTCTCTAAACGTTTTAGAGGTTCGGAACGAAACCGTGTCAAAAGCTTTTTGAAGGCCTAGAAAGACTCCCAGATACTTCTCCCCATTGTCCAAAAACGTTACTATATTAGTTTTCAATCTTACTACTTCGTCTTCAATTGAATTATTTTCCCTAAAGCCAAATTGATTCTCACTAAGCAACTAATTTTTTTCAAGTAATTTATAACCCTTTTATTTACCACTTTCTCCAATATCTTAGATAAGGTAGAGAGTAAAGAAATTGGCCGGTAGTTTGATGGCATAGTTTTATCATCAAATTTATGTATCGTACAGACAACTGCATTTTTAAAAGATTTTGGAAAAATATCTGTTTCTAGACTAAGATTGCAGAGGTACACAATCGGCATCGCAAAGGACGCAATATTCTGCTTTATAATTTTAGATGATATAGTGCCCCAGCCTGGAGCACTGGGCAATCTTAGTCCGGAACAAATACCCTTTATTTCATAAGTGACGCTAACGACATTGATTGAATAGGCAAACAACTACTTTTTACTTTATAAGCCAAATCCTATTCTGTAAGATTCATTTTAGTAAGTATTTTTTGGGCTAAGGTAGTTCCAAATAAGGTAAAAAAGTCACTAACGTTATTGACAGCTTCTCTAGGAGAGTCTGCTATTCTTAGGAAGTCATCCTAATTTTGTTTATTGTAATTAATGCATCAGATTTCTTTAATAATATGCCAGGTTTCTTTTACGTTTCCCTTGTTTCTATTTAATTTGTCTTGATAATATTGTTTTTTTAGATTTTTAAGTATGGAATTACAAATATTTCTATATCTCAAGTATTTTTGTTGTTTATTTATATCCATGGTTGACTTCTTTGTTTTCGTATGTAACTTGTCTCTTTTTCGTACGCAATTTACTACTCCCACAGTTATCCAAGGCTTTAGTGGTTTAAGTCTATTGGATGTTTTAGTAATTGTGGTATTAGCATTAATAACACTAATTAAAGTTTGAATAAACTATTCAGATGCCAGGTTAGTATCATTAGTGCCATATAATTCTTTCCACATCTGTTGAGCAAGTGTATCTTTAATATTACTTTAGTCAATTTTTATGTTATTGACATTAAGCTGGTTTTTTTTTTATCAAATTGGCTTTATTTATAAATAATAATAGTGGAAAGTGATTCGTATTTATTTGTTCAAATATTATAGTTTTATAAGGTATTGAGCATTTTATCATTATGTGATCAATAAAAGTATTTATACGTGTAGGTTTATTATGGCTAGCTTGAAGCCGTGCAGTGCTAACAAGTTTAAATAATCTTGAGCCGAAGTTGATAAATTGTCTGACATTATATTAATGCTTAAATCGCCTACCAATGTAACATTTTTTGTGTGGGTATTAATTCATAAATTATTCAAGGAGTCTAAGTAAGTATTTACATTTTTAAAACAGTGCGGTCGGTAGGAGCAAATAAAGATGACCGTTCAAATCCAGGACACGAAAAGACCCATCCATTTGCATCGCGGAGTGAGGCAGAGGAATGTTATATCCCCGAAACTATATATTTACAAACGTAATGGATCTCCTTAAGACCTTAGATTTTACTGAACGAGGCATCAATGTCAACGAAGAGTACTTTTCTCTTCTTATATCGTCATTATAATGACAATATCTGCTCCTGAAGAGCTTGTTGAAATGCTGAACAGTCTAAATGAGTTAAGTTTCATTTCCCGAGAAGATATTTTAACAACACTATAATCTTCTTTATCACATTCTTCCACATAAACAGGCCTGTTCGTAGAGCAGAGAGAATGGTTCTTTCAGCAAGACTCAGCACTCGGTCATAAAGCTTGATCACGCAAACATGACTTGAAATATTTGTTTCGGTAGCAATATACAAAGTTATTACAATTTTAACATAAATTTAATGTCAGGAATATTGAAGCGGCAACACGTTTGTGACTCTATTCAATTACTTTTAAAGTCATTGAAATAAATATTATTATTTAGATATTACATATATCCGCGGTTTTATTTTGCTAGTTTGTATTTCAAATATGTATAACATATTAATTATGTATAGATTTTGACATGACTGCTTACATATAAATATTTAGTAGACATATTTATTTTGCTGAATGGGAATCGAACCTGGATGTAGTTGACTCGAAGACAAAACTTAGACAGTTTTAGAACTTACCTAGATATAATGATAGAAATACGCTGTGCAAAATCCAACTATTCAAGTTTATAAAATTTCATAGAAATTTAGATTTATTTAGATTTACCCCATTTGTTCTACATAGAACAAATGGGGTAAATCTAAAAATCTGGATACATATCCAGCTTAGATAAACAAATGAAGAATTTCAATTTTTCTGAAACAATTAACAAATAAAAAGCTACACAATTAATAAATAGCTACACAGGTTGTGATCACTCGTGCATATAGACCGTTAATTTCATTGCTCTGTTGGAACTGAATTTGTTAAATAGAACTGAATGAGGATAGAGCACATTTATTTTCATTGAAATAAAGTTTAAAATACTATTTCAGTAATTTCAATATCCATTTCCTCACCATTTTTGTATTCTATGAGGTGTAAGTTATGTAAATGTTGGAATGATTTGATATTTAAAATCGGAAAAAAATATTATCAAGTACCTGTGGGTTTATTAATATAATAAAATATTTTGATAACCTTTTTTATATTGTTTGCAATATATTTTAATGAGTGGTTCTTATATGTAGCGAACAAAAAATATCAGAAAATGGTAAATCCACAAGCCAAAATAATAAATATGTCAAGTAAAACTCGTACACGATCCGTATACGATATACTCTTGGTAACCGAACTGATTGAAAGTAAAATTCAACATTCAGAAGATAATTCGTCTTAATCTACAATCAAAACTCAATGGTTGTCATGGCCTTTATTAACAACTGTCTAACAATTTAGAAGATAATCCACTCCAAACAATAATTCGTGGCAACTATCAGTTTGGAATTCATCGCAAAACGCTGGCTCTGCATTCTATCAAAGTTGGGATCAAAATCAAGTTACTGATTAGTACGAAATGGTTTTTAATATCGTTATCATAATTATCGTTGCCTAACAGTTCAGATAGTTGTAGAATCAGCTTAAAATAGGATTTATATGTATGTTAATACCTTATGACATTAATTACACATTACACTAATTAACATTCAAACATAAAACGAACGTTAAATGTAGTTATTTTAAGAAAGTGACTAGTTCTGTGCAATCAAAAATGTTAGTTTTTAATTATGTTTTTATCTTAAACTTAATTTCTCTGTCCTCTGCGAAATTGTACTTAATTTGCGTTTAGGGAAAGTTAATTAATTTCATTCACTAAGTTAAGTTGATAAAAAGTATATACATATATTTGGCTATGTATATGATTAATCATCATCGTCGTATGGAAAATGAAACTTTATATAAATGGGCCATTGAAATGTACTTTAATTATGAAAACTACTTAATGTTGATGTCGTCTTATAAGTAATTAGAACCCTATAATGACAAAGTTCAGTTTACCTATAAATTAAAACATAGGTTTTGTAAATGGTCTTATTGGTATATAAAACCAATAACCAATTAAGTTGCAAGCTTAAGTTGGATCGAGACAGAAGATGAAAGTTATTTTAGTGAGAACTATGCTATGAAAAACTTTTATTTACGAACTTTGTGATAACACTTTTTTTTTAACGTCAGGAATCCTCATGGATACATCTGCATCCAGGGGATGATGGAGGTGGTTATGTGAGACTTCTACTCACTTAACCTGACGGTTGCCGCCGCCGTCATAATGGGACACCACGGGATTGCTTTCGCACTCACCGCGATGTCCCAACGTGATCCACGGAGAGGGCACCGATCCCTTTTTCGCAGGTTTGAAAGATTGTGGAGGGATCCCCTTCCCCCACCCAGGCCTGCTGCCTCTGAAGGGGGGCCGAGACCCCCCTTCTAGTTGGACTCAGTCTCAGAATCGAACCGGTTGGATAGACCGACTCGAATATTGACCGTGTCCAGCTCCGCCTCCGGTTATCTCCCCGAGGGGAGACCACCGGTCAGGCCCCCTGGAAGAGCACACTCCCATAAGACCCAGTGATGCGCAGACAGCCTCACTACACACACTGTAGTCGAACGTGAGTCCGCTCACGTAGGGGGCCCAACGTCGAACCCGACAAGCCATCACCAAGAGCAACCGTGGCGTCGCACTCGGCAACGATTAATCCAGGCAACGTCCCAGACTGTCTCCCCACCAAGCACCCTCTCTAAAGTGCTTGGTGGAAAGAGGTCCAGACCCTATCAGCGCAAACGGCCTCTCCCTCAGCAAGAAAGCGACCACCGCGCACACCCCAAACAGCCACGGAACCACTCCACAGTCCACTCTGCTATCAGAGAAGTACCAGGAGCGATTCCGCAGCCGAACCCGGCAAAGAAGGCCTGCGCCCTCCCTCCCTCGACGCCAAGGTCAACTTTCCATCGTGGATCACGTTGGAAAGAGGCCCGAGCCCCCCACAGGGCAGGCCACCCCGAAAGGCTACCCGCCGTGGTCAGCCATGGACCGGGCACGAACCCCATGACCGACCCCCAACGCGCCGAGTATTAGCCAACGGGACAACCCGAGGGTTCTTAGTAACCATTGTTGCCCAGGGAGCACCACGAGGAGATTCATTCTTCAGCCTTCAGGTTAAGGCTTCTTAAGTATACAACATCCCCTATGTTGGCATTTCCTTAACATTGAATTTTGGTTACACCCAACATATCCTTGGTATGAATCCTTGATATGATTGCTTGGGGACCGTGGTATAATAACGACTCAACGAGTCAATACGACTTGTATGCTCCACCCAGTTAGAAATCTGATGATCTTCTTGAATAAACTCTCAGGACGGAAGCTTTGAAAGAAGGGCATTGTGGCATAAACGATCGAATGCTTTGGGAATATAAAAATTAACTGCCAGGCCCTCTTATACTATTAGATGTATCTTTGACTTTGGACTTAATAGGCTCAAAATGCAAACGATGTATATATATTATAGTCTATTAATTAAATAATATGAAAGAGAGCAAATTACTGCCTTAAAAAACTAATAACTAAAGTAACAGACATTGGCAGCCGTCACGTACAATGTAAGCTGAGCCTTTTTTTTACCAAAAATATTTTCTTTTTACAGGATAAAAGTCCGTAGTCAATACAACACAATCATTTTTGAAACAGGTATACTAATATTAATTAGTATACAGGTATTAGTATATCTGTTTCAAAAATGTAATTCGAATACTTAAATCACTTTCCAGATTTTTCCTAACAAACATACAAATTTTAACATTTTTTATATTATAGTATGATTTTTGACTTTTAGAATGTGAAGAAAAGATCTTAAATGTTTTTAAAAGTACCTTAAATTTATTTTAGCATTCTTTACTTATGACTTTATTTCTATGAATTTATTAAAATTTCTATTCAAAAACAACGAATACAATAATAATAAACTAAAATATAGTGCATGACCCTTATAGGTGTTATAAAAATTATTGTACTCGTATCAATTTAGTATACAATAACGAACACCTAGGGGATATAATTATCTGTAACAAGGGAGGCTGGAGTGCATCAAGATAAGAGATAAATACGTTGTTAATAAGCCATGGCTGTGATAAACCCTTAATTACGAGCGCTGTAATAACGCCTGTACTTAACGAACGCGTACATATTATCACACCATTAATAAAAACCAAAAAAGTGATCAGAAACTGTAACTGGAAAATTCATTTTATTATTGAAATCGTACATAATCCATTTAAAAATGATAATGTATAATTTCAATAAATATTTCATAATTTCATTTCAAATATTGAACACTCACGCTAATCCGTATATATTTGATCTCTTCATATACAAGCTTTTGTGTAACGCTAAATTGTCTAATCAATCCTGTAATGCATGTAAATATTTTGTAAAAAAAAAAAAGGTTCCATAAATTAACCCTTTAAAATCACTCATGCTTTACTGATTGCATTTAATCTTAACCTACCCACAGTCTGAAACCTACCTACCCAAAGTATTAACAGTCTGAAAGATAAATAACACAAAAATCATAATATATATTTGTAATACGTCACTTTAGTGTTATTTTTATTGCGGGATTTATAGTTTAACACTGTAAGAAAAGCCAGATAATAAAACAAATAAAATAAACTAAAAAAAATCGTTTGATTTAAGATTTTTTTTTTTTTTTTTTTTATATGATCTAGGGCAATGCTTGACTACATTCCACCTGATGGTAAGTGGAATGTAGTCTTAGATGGTAAGTCGCATTGCCCTAGCAACCTATTCACTCTTCTCTTGAAGACACCCACATTATATTTGGCCGGAAATACCGACGCAGGCAAATTGTTCCAGTCCTTCGCTGTACGCACTAAAAATGAGGAAGCAAAGCGCTTCGTTCGGACAGGTGGAATGTCCACAACGAAAGGATGGATACCTGCCGTGCGTCGGGACGTCCGGTGATGGAAGGGGGACGGGGGAATTAACTCGTGTAATTCCTGCGCACACTCACCAAAATGTATCCTATAGAATACTGAGAGGCTAGCAATTTTATGCCTGTGTTCAAGGCTTTGGAGGTCGGCTTCGACCAATTCGGTATCGCCTATAAGCCTCTTTGCTCGCCTCTCAATTGAGTCCAGAACCGCAAGATGAGACTTTGCGGCACCAGCAAATATGTGTCCACAGTACTCTACACACGACCGGATCTGTGCTTTGTATAAAACAAGAAGCTGTCCCGGTGTAAAGTACTGCCGAACCTTCGCAAGAACGCCAAGCTTTGCTGATGCTGCTCTTGCTCTGGACTCAATGAACCGACCAAAGTTGAGGTTCGAGGAAATCTCTAAGCCTAACAACTGGAGCCGGTCACTGTATTCCAAGGATACATTCTGGAAAGTAGGAGCCAAGGTGAAAGGGCTCCTTTTGGCGGTGAATATACACGTCTGCGTTTTGGTGGCGTTGAACTTGACAAGATTGGCATTGCTCCATGCGGAGACTGCCTGAAGTTTGTCATTCAAACGTTGCACCATGGCTTCTCTTTCAGACTGTACTTGATCTCGACTAGCCCGAGTACTCGGCAGATATCTTACTACAACTGTGCTGTCGTCTGCATACCCATAGATACCGGGCTTCAACAGATCATTAATGTGCAGCAGAAACAGAGTTGCAGAAAGAACGGACCCCTGAGGCACTCCGGCATTTATTGTCAAGGGTTTCGAGGAACACCCGTCGACAACTACTCGGAGAGATCTGTGGCTCAGAAAGTCCGTTACCCAGCCGATCAGACCAGGAGATATACCGTACGCTGAAAGCTTGCATATAAGGCTCGCATGCCAGACCCTGTCAAATGCCCTCGAGACGTCCAGAGAGATGGCGACCGCTTCTCCGTTCTTCTCGATGGCCTCGCCTAAAATGTGAGTAGCATACACTAGGAGGTCCCCAGTAGACCTATTACGACGAAACCCGTACTGTCGGTCACTGAGGAGATCGTTACCTTCTAGGTATGCTAGTAGGCGCGAGTTCAATACACGCTCCATAATCTTGCAGAGTATGGAGGTGATTGAAATCGGTCTGTAATTGACAGGGTCGGCACGGCTGCCTTTTTTGGGCACGGGTTGCACATTAGCAAGCTTCCAGGATTTCGGCACTATTCCAGTCATGAAAGAGAGGCGATACAGACGTGTCAGTACAGGAGACAACTCAGCTGCGCATGTCTTGAGCAGAATGGCTGGTATACCATCAGGACCACTGGCTTTATTCACATCTAAACGACACAATGTTCTCCATACCTCTTTGTTCGTGATACGGATTTCAGGCATCGAAATACCGCAGTGAGGAAGATGTTCTGGAGAAGCATTGCCAGTGTCTAGATGCGAATTCTCAGCAAACAGAGAAGCAAATACATTCGCTTTCTCTGTTGCTGTGTGGGCCAGGGATCCATCAGGCTTCAGCAGAGCAGGCAGTGAGGGTTGGCAGAAGTTCGACTCGATCGCTTTGGCAAGAGACCAGAAAGCTCGACTGCCAGTTGGTCAGAGCTTTTCGCCATTCTTAACGATCCGATCAAGACGAGCCTTCCGCAATGCCTTTTTATAGGACTTGGCAGCTTGGTTAAAGGCTCTCTTCTTTGTGCTTACATCCGGAGTTTTGCGGCTTCGAGCATCAGCCCAAATGAGGTATGCCGAATGTTTTCGGTCATGTGCATGACGACATTCGGCATTAAACCATGGGCGAGTTTTGCCACCGATGGGTACGTCAGCAAAAGGAATAAAATACTCCATTGCCTGATGCACCACATCGGATATAGCATCCGCGCAACTCGACGGATCCAAAGAAGAGAAGCAGACCAGCCGCCAAGGATAAGACGCAAAAAAGTGCCTCATCTCATCCCAATCTGCTGACTTGTATTTCCATACTCGCCTAACACCATGTGGTTCGAAAGCTGGTGGGGAATATGTAAATACAGATTTCACCAGACAGTGATCGGAGGCTCCCAAGGGGGACGTGACCTCTACACGATACCTGTCCGGATCAGTTGTCAGCAGAAGGTCCAGGCAATTGGCTGTATGACCTACCACATCTGGTACCCTTGTCGCTTGTCTCACCAGCTGAAAGAGGTCCAAGGACAACGCAAAGTTCCGCGCTTCTCTTCCAGCATGGTCGGTCTTCTGGTACGGGAACAGCCAGTCCTGATGACAGGCATTAAAGTCCCCCAGAAAGACGAGCTGCGCCGAAGGGTACTGATACAGAGCCATATCTGCAGCCTCACCGAGATACTCAAATAAACGAGTTGTCTCCTGGTCACCGCTGTGCGAACGGTAGACACAGGAATACAGGATTTTTTCGTTTCCTGTGTCCACTAAAACCCATAGGGAAGAAAAAGTGGGGTCTTCAAGGTGACGGAGACGCTGAACACAGAGGTCGTTCCGCGCGTACATACTGACTCCGGCCCGTGAGCGAAAGTTGTGCTCTAACGAGTAACCGGGATAATCCAAGTATGCAGCGCTCAAAGGACATTGTATCTGCGTCTCCGTCAAAAAGAGCAAGTGCGGCTGCTCTGTCTCCAGGTGGTGGTGGACAGCTAAAAGATTTGAGTGCAAACCCCTGATATTAGTGAGGTGCACTTTATATGAGGAGGAGGAGTTAAGATAAGTTAATTTCGATACCTTCTCGTAAATTAGAGCCCAATGTATAAATTAAATGAATACAATAATATTTTCACATCAAGTGATTCTAATAAAACCATCTCAGAAGCGTTTTTACGATGTAGATAATATTTATCTTAAAAAATACAGTTTATTGCTTCCAAATTCGTAGCTGAATATCAAAGCTTTCATTTTACGAAATTGGATTCGTGTTTGTGCTGATATTCAGTAACCTAACTGTCATTATAATCCCGAAACAGGGTAAATATTTGTCATTTTAGCCATTAACAGAATTTATGTTTCAAATCACAATTCAATGCTTATATTGACTATCAATTTACATTTTTTAGTCTTATTTAACTAGTTTTAATCCTGTCTTTGTATATCATATATAGTATTTATGAGAATGTAGATATATTTTAAAACTTTATTTATATTAAAGTACCAATTATTTTAAAAAAGTGTAAATAGACCTTCTTAAGAACATAAACATTTAACACTGAAATAATACCAGCTTAAATAAAACCTTAGTTCAATAATCATACTTAAAACTCATACTTAACTCAACACTCCTACCCACTTAACTTCATTAAGTATGTACAACATTTAAAATTAGACTAGAAAACAATTTAACCATTAAATAAAATTTAAAAAGAGAGTATAACTTATGATCTGGCAGTATTTCTATAAAGTATTTGTCCGAATGTTTATGTTACTTCTGAAATAACTAAGGATTGTTAAATTCATCCGAAATGCCTCTGAAATAAGATATTAAATTGGTACTCTAAATGATACACACACGTTTCTTGAACAAGTTGCTTGCTTATTGAGCGCAGAGCTATTAACAAAGTTTGGCGACAAAGGTTTCTAGCATAGTAACTCTATAGAATATGGTACCAATTAATAGAAAGTTAGTAACTGAGTCAATATGGTTCTAATTAATAATAATATAATATAAATATAATATAATAATACAAAACATTAATGGCAACATCATATTTCTAATTCTAAGTGCTTAGTTAATAATAAATAGTACTCTAGATGGACTAGCTCTAGTAATGAGTTGAATCCTGAAATTATAAGATAAGCACTCAGTGCAGTTTCAAATTAATATTATACTAAATATATATAAATATAGAATGAAGAATAAACCGATAGGGGCAGGGATTCGAACCCGCGACTACTGGGAAACCGTCCCGTCGCTCTACCAATTGAGCTACCGAATCACTGTCCATCTCGGTGAATTAAGCATTCTATATGTGATCGTCTTTATAGGGACGGTGGTGACGTCTATTAGGCTTCTTTGGAAAATCCTAACCAATAGTTCTAACTTTTGCAGTATAGATAAACATTGAAAAGATGCCACTACCAAAATTAATATTTGAAATTATGTATAAACTAAAATAAGAAAACTTCTTGAATATCAAGAAAATCTAAAGAATTATTTTACTCTAATACCATTGTGAATTGTAATTTAAAATTTATGAAATTAAATAGGTTTAGAAAAGTAGATGTTTTATTTTTAATACGCTTTTATTAGCTTGGGTTGTATGTATGTATGTATGAATGTAACGGAATCTTCGAGCTTAATTTTCACCAGGTTCCAGCGATCCGATTAAATTGAAACTTTGCACACGTATCAAGGACCGATGACAATGCAATAATTTGATAAAAGTTTCCCAAAAAAAAAAATAAAAAAAAATAACAAAATAAATAAAAAATAAACTATAGTCTAAAAAACTAAAAAAACACGCTTTTATTGCTAACCGAACTAAAAACTAGAAAATAATATTTAATGACAAAGAATATAAAATTACAGTAGTAGAAGATCGAACAATTAAACATAGTGAATCGCCTTAATATAAAATTATAATAAAATTTAAGTTATTAACAGAATAATTCAATTCTGAGTAAAAAGCGTGGGGTGCTCGATATTTAAGGTATTACAATCATTCTATTAGCAACTATCTATGAGAGGATAGTTATGAATCACAGTAAAATGCACCCCACGATTTTTACTCAGAATTGAATTATTGCCCGTGGGGGGGCCCACGTTGACCTTTTAATTACTTCTTACTAAATACAGAGTAATAAGTAAAAGAGGGGGAAAAAATCTTTTATTTCTCTTTTTTTGTGTTGTTTATCAAGATTAGTAAAAAGTCGTAAAACAAATGTTGTTGGTATTATTGTAGAGAGTCTGCCTGCAAGAGGTAGCCAATTAATTACAAATAACTCTGTATATGTATATGTATATGTTTGCAACAATAGGAATTTGAGGTCAATTGATAGTCACGTCATCGACTAACCCATAGAGTTACTGCCAATTTGACAGCACTGTCTGTGTTATAATAATATATAATAACTCTTAATAACTTTTCAAGAATTATTTGAATTATTTGATCCAAATAATCCAAAGTTAAGTATCTTGGTAATGCTAATTATTTTTAATAAAATATTCAGTATAATGTTTTAGAAAGTTGGCCACTTGATATTTTTTTTTTGTAGCAGGTACGTCTTTATTAAAAGTCGTATTTCATAATAATTTTTAAATTTATGCTCATAAAATACACATAAAAGTTTGCAATATACGATGTTATTACAATTTTAATATTAAAGCGGCAACACGTTTGTGACTCCATTAAATTGTAGCCACTTTTTTTTCTTTTAAGGAGACGGTATGTTACAAAAAATTAAATGAAAAATTAAAAAACCCCGATACAAACAGACCTCTAAAAAGTATAAAAATAATACTATTATGTACTTATTGAAGTCGTTGACGTCGTCGTCGTACGTTGACGATGGTGTCTATTTTACGAAGTTAATCATTGAGGACTTAGACTATACGATTCGATATCGTTATTTCTTTATTTGCCTTGGTAACCTACTTGCTTCTTTTAATTTCTTCCTTTATTTAACGGTCCTCCGACGAACGACTTCAATAAGTACATAATAATATTATTTTTCTTCTTTTTAGAGGTCTGCTGGTATCGGGGGTTTTAATTTTTTTTTCTGCTTTTTAAGTTAATTTACCTACGCACAAACAAATTTTCAGTTGTTTAGGTACTTTTATCAATATTGCATAATAACCTTTCTCCCGCACCAATAAAACCTCAATATCTTGAAGACGACTTTTTCTGTTTCGACCAAATACACAGACACACAGATACACAGATCGACAGGTCGAACTTATAACACCCCTCTTTTTTAGTCGGGGGTTAAGAAACAAAATAGTCATGATAACCTCAGGGCCATATTAAAAATGCATTGAAATTTATTTTTATTTATTTATTTATTTATTGAGGACAACTTACAAAACATATACCAAATAAAGTTTATACTAACTTAATCTAGCTTAAATCTAAGTGCTGTTTTATTTACAAGCCGCCACGACATGGTTGAACGGACATTTACTGGATAAATGCAGGCCAATGCCTTTAACTTAAATTTATATAATAATTAGTAAAAAAAAGGAAAATTTAAAAAGGGAAAATATAAAAAAAAATAATTCAACAAAAAATCAAACTAGTACAAATTTTGAAATTTAACGTAACTTCAGATCAGACGACAACGCACCGCCTCCAAAGCCGCTATTAAGGTTTATTAAAAAAAAAAAAAAAAAACAAAACAACAAAATTAACTATTAACATAGCGGAGTGGACTTGATAGCTGCAAGAACTTTGTGCTTAAATGTTAGACGCTTGTCCGAGAAAATATCAATATCATTTTGCTTCGCGAGTAAATTGTAATGTTTTTGAATTCTATTCATTGTAGCATTCTGACCAAGATTAATTTTTAATGTGTTTATACAAAAAGGAGAAAATGCGACGAGGCAGTTTATTAGGTGCATTTAAGTGTAGTTTCTCTATTAAAAGGGAGCAGTCTAAATAGCCATTTACCAAATTGTACAAAAACAGTTGGTCAAGGAAATGTCTACGATTGGATAAGCTTTCAAGATTAAAAAAAGATAATCGGTCGCTATAGGAAGGTAATTGTCTAGCTTTGTTACATTGGTAAGACAAATGCCAATGAAACCTCTTTTGGACTTTCTCAATACGTTTTATGTGAACGTCATAATGGACTTGACGAAATGGACTTAACGCAATTGTCTCGTATACCCCAGCTGAGATAAACGAATAGAATGACCATTTTAATTAAAATAATAGGAAAATGAAAATGTTAGCTGCGCAGTTTGTGAGCAGTCGTGCATGTAGACCCAGGTGATATCATTGCTCTGTTACAACTAAATTTATTTCATACTCAATGAGGATAAAACATATTTAATTTCATTGAAATAAAGCTTAAAATGCAATTTCAGTGATACAAAAATATTCGGACACTGTCATTGCAATCTATGAAGCGTCAGCCATGTAAATGTTGGGTTGAATGCGTTCATTTCGGAAAAAAGTAAACGATTTGTTTTTATTTAAATAGTTAAATATGTTGTTAAATGTTTTATATTCTATTACAGCCTTTTGCACCGACTTGTAAATTTCACACATAAAAAAAATCCGAAATGGCAAATTCTAATTACTAAATAAATGTGATAAATATTATATATTTAATCTTATATATTTTCATGTTTTAAAATGAGATGCAATATTAGTTTCGTATCATTACAATATACTCAGGGGAACGTGACCAAGAACTAAATCAAACATCCAGATAATAATAATAATAATACAGGACAAGTTACACACATTGGTCTAACCTCTAAGTAAGCAAATTATTTGCTTGTGTTAAGGGTGTTAGACAACGATACAAATACATAATAATAAATAAACACTATAAACACTATAAATACTAAGAATATATTTTATAAAGGATCAAACCCAGAAAAACAGACATATATGTTCATCACATACATGCCTGTCCCTGTCGGGTATCGAACCCAAACCCCATTGCGCCGCTATACGTTAGGTAGGCGTCTATATCTTAATGTATAAAATAACTTAATGATTGTGAATGATTTTAATAACAACTATCTAACAATTTAGCTGATAAACCATTCCATACAATATTCTGTGGCAACTATTAGTTTGGAATTCATCGAAAACCCGAATTCTGCATAATAACAAAGTTCGGATCAAAATCACGTTTATGTTCAGTTTGAAATGGTGTAACCGGAATATACACTTTAAATTTATTGTAATTTTGTGTTCATCTAATCTTAAGTAATGGAATGAAATTAATAAATTTCCTAATTACCTTCAATAATAGTATTAAGTAATTTTCATATTCCAATTTTGTATGTTAATAATGTTTTACTACTTATCATCTATAAATTAAAAATATGGGATTTTCCGAATTATGTTATTGTAGAAAAGATACCCGTTATAACAATGTTGTATTGTAATGTTTAAATTGTATAAACACATGAAGATTAAACATTAAAAACAATTTTAGATTCTTTTGAAACTTAAAAGTAAAACCTTTTTTTAAACCATGTTAATAAAGTTTATAAATATTTAAAACTTATTGACTAAAGTTTTGAATATGTCTTTAAAAATGTATAAGCATGTTAAGCTTATTTAATTTTTATATAAACATAGAATGAAAAATAAACCGATACGAGCAGGGATTCGAACCCGCGACCTCTGGGAAACCGTCCCGTCGCTCTACCAATTGAGCTACCGTATCGCTGTCCGTTTCGGTGAATTAGGCATTCTATATATGATCGTCTTTATCGATTTACAATTAACTTATTGACTATTAAAGTATAGATAGTATCGCCGCTATTGTATTGAAAGATGTTGTTAGGTTTGATTTGAATGGATAATTAATTATTAACATGGATTATGGTTTGCTCCTGGTAAATAGAACCGAGATTAATATCAATGTATGTCCTTCCTTGTAATATAATATATGTATTACGAGTTTTCTTTTGTATACATACTAACATATATACTCTAGTAGAAAGAAGATAGAAAACAAATTACTACTTTAAAACGTAATAACTACAGTAACAGACATTGACAGGCATCACCATACCCTACCGTTTCTTATATTGTTATAGGATAACAAAAAAAAAAAAAAATAAATACTATTTAAATCTGTCTATCTGTGTCCAAAATGCATTACAAAAATACAAATCACTTTTTACGTTATTGGCGAACAAACATACAAACTTTACATTTTTTATATTTTTTGGACTAATAACTTTTGGTTTTTCAAATAAATGAGAAATATTTTTTCATTCTTAATTTTTATTTCAACTCTTGATTTATGTCATAATTTCTGTGATGTTATAATAAGGTCAAATCCAAAACTACCCAAATAATGAGAATAAGCTTAAATATAATATTTTTTTATTTATTTATATCTTTTCCACTTCGAATTTTTCATCTTTTCATCAGTAATCACTTGTGTACCTTAAAATAGAAGTATGAGGAAGAATTTCGATACCAGATTTGTCGTAATAAGCTCTTACCTAAAGGCACTTAATGTTAAATCTATAGTAAGTGACTTTTACAGGTATTCTTTAAATTACTATATTATACAGTATCCAATACAAACATCTAACGAGTGTAATTATCTGTACCAGGGGAGACTGCGTTACATCGAGATAAGAGATAAACGCGTTGTTAATGAACCATGGCTCTGATAAACCCTTAATTACGAGTGTTGGGTTAACGCCTGTACTTAACGAACGCGTAAATATTATCATACCGTTAATAAAAAGCAAGAAGTAGTCGAGGAGATATATAAATTAAATACTGTTTAATTTTAAAGTCGTGTATAATGTTATACTTTCTCTGATGTTCCAATATATCGTGGGAGACCATGATCACTTAATTCTCTACCTTATATTTATCAATATATACCCAATATACATCGTCAATCATTTTTTGTAATAAAAAAATATTCTTTTTAACTAATAAAAGTTATTTGTACGCCAACAAATAATCATTCAATACAATTTCCTTTATAACAATATTTTATATCAATTATTATACCCGGATACAGTATACACACAAGCCTATATATATATATATCCCTTAATTTGACTAATTAGTAAGATTCCTATATTAAGTACGTGACTAACCCTATATACATTACTATGTATATTTAACAAATTCCAATAAGACGTCCCATAAAACCATTTACGGTTTTACATTAACCCTACATAGCTAACGTTCCTAAACTTCTATGAAAAGCTAACCATTCGACTTTTTGACGATCATTTTTTAAATGTATTTTTTTTTTAGATTTAATTTAATTTTAATCAGGGCTAGTATATTTAAAGGAATAATGGGATATAAAGTAAAGAAAAATATTACAAAAAATAATATTTATTTAACTTTAGACTTCTTAATCACAGGTTTTAATTGACACATATTTTTTTGAGATCAGTGTGGCATTAAAGCTTACAGCACTAAATTAGAAATTATTTTCTATATCTTCATTTATTTTCACTTTGGAAATATAAAGAAAAACACCTAAAATTAAGGCATAGGTTTCAAATGAATACAAATTTTTGGCACAACTTGGACAAAAATCAACAGTATGTCCACGACAAATCGTAATTTTGCAACTATTGCAGTTGTTTTTTGTCATGCGTCTTTTTATAAAAGACGTGTTGAACAATTCATCACTTGCAAGATGATTATCTTTTTACTCAGCTGCTAGTAACTTGACGCCAAAAAGAGCGTTGAGTTACTTTTTGCATGTTGCATTTTGGGTTGATGTAATAGTCTCATAACTTTGTTTTTTATAACTATTTCAGCATTGATCCACTGTAAAATTTCCTAACATATTTCATCAGTCATAAAAGAACCAAATAAAATTAGTGGGTCTGTTATCTTCCTGACTGAACGTGCTGGTCCTCTTACCATGCGCTTTATGAGTCGCCCACAAGTAACGATTTTTGCCTCGAATATTAGGTTGACTCGAATGTATAATAAGATTGGAAGCTGATGATGTACTATCACTTAGAGGAGGACATCGGAAGATGACCTACCTTGTCTTTCTTCAATATATATTTCATCAGTTTCTGAGTATTCATCCTGATAGTCACTTTCAACGTCGTCAACCAACAAATTATCTCCATTTTCACTGTCAGAAGTGTTACTTGTGTCGACAAGATCTTCATCCTCCAACGCACGAACTATGTTACCATCTGTGACCAACTTTGCAGTCATAGTTCACTATCGACGTTGCAACTAAAAAAATCAAAGCATAAAATTAATACAGTATATAAAGTCTGAAAGTTACGGATAAGCTAACCATTCGACGAAATGACGTACATGCAATAGGTATCTCAATAATTTAAGTACTTACCGGCTAAACACGGCCACCATACGACGAAGTCTAGCGGTCACTGAGTTGAAACGAATACGCAAGTGTGTAGGTAAAATCATTAGGAAGAGAGAGAAGGATTTTTATAAGGTGTTCGTCATTTTGACGAACGTTAGCTATCTAGGGTTAAAAGAATTTAAGATAAAATATTCTCTTTTCGAAAAAACTACTCGTAAAAATGTAGGAAATAATTTTAAAAATAGCAGTCATTTGATAAAACAGTAAATTTTTAAATAAATATAGAATGAAAAATAAACCGATACGAACCTGCGACATCTGGGAAACAGGCCCGTCGCTCTAGCAATTGTGCTACCGATTTGCTGCGGTATATGTGCTAAGCGATACGTAAGCTCAATTAGTTTATATATCATTCTATATTTATTTAAAATACTAATAAGCTTTGTTAAGCTCATGAAAACTTGAAAAAATGAAAACTTGAAAAAGAATTAGAAGATTATATTGTAAGAGTAAATGGACTTCTACATAAAAATGTGTCTATAAATAGGACGCGTCAGCCATATTTAGACTCACTTTCTTTTTGTTCTCGAACGGATCGGACGCAATTGTAATTTCGGTGCTAGTGCAGAGGTCATGTAAGCCATTTCTTTTTATTTTTGCTAATTGGTGTATTTAAAGTAATCGTTACGTTATTTCAGTTTAGATTTGATAATTAAAGTGAATTTCCTAATATTATTGGGGTAATTTGATATTCTTGTAAAAGCTTAAATAAATTGTAGTTTTTGATGAATTTGTTTTCTTTTTTTTTGTGATTTTCATTTTGATTCTTACATCAGAAGTGGGATAAAGGACTAGTTGGCCTACTTAATACAAAGAGTCATAAACTCATAAATAGACTGAAATTTAAAAGCGTTTCTATCTCCTACCGTCATTTCATTATTTTATTTTGTTACTGACTATTTCTAATGATTACTTATTTCTCCGTATGATTTACTTATTCTTTTGTTGATTTTTATGTTTTTCTACCTTCATTTTGTTTATTTTTGATATTTTTACTAATTATTCGTAACGATTACTTGTTTGACCTACTTTTGTTTTTTATTTTTTATTTCTTATTTTTCTTGTGGTTTTAATTAAACGTAATGAGTAGTAAAGAATTGTGTGGTAATGATACACAGTACGCTCGAGGTAGGTCGCGGGATCCCGAGATACATATATCTCAAAGTAGGCGGAATTCAAGGATTAGGTCTCCGAATAGAGATGGTGGTGTCTCACGACGTAACTCGAGTGATCATAGATGCGCGGAATACGATGGCTTACGTGTCCTCGATCGGGCAGATTCGCGAGATCGTGAGGTTCGTCGGTCTATGAACCGAACTATGCGTTGCGCGCGTAATAAGAACCGGTGCCGTTCCCGTAACAGATCCGTGCATTGCTCGCGTGATAGATCTAGGAGCCGGTCGCTCAGCGTTTGTCTTCGTCGAGAATATCGGAGTCGGATCCATGATGAGTCGCGATCGCCCAGGCGTCGGGTTTCTTGTAGGCGAGACAGTCAATCAGCTGAAAACTCACGGAAACCGAATGCACCACGGATACCGTTATCAGAATCGGCCGCGCCTATCTCTGAGGCATCTACTTTTGCACAGGCATTAATGCAGGCTTTTCAAACCATGCAACCTTCAAATTCACAGCATTATTACGTGTCAAATTTTGATCCTTTGTTTCATAATATTGAGGCATGGTGTGCGGAAGTAGATCGCGCTAAGGACACGAATAAGTGGAATGATCACGAGTGCTTGTCGCGAGTAGCATCTTGTTTAAAGGGAGATGCAAAAATTTGGTTAAACGAATGGGTTACCACAGAGAGGACGTGGTCTAACTTTAAACACGAATTTAAAAATCTTTGCCCGAATAAATTAGATTACGCGAATATTCTTTTTGAGGCTATGCGTACAACATCTGATAGGTACCCAACGTTTGCGGAATATGCTCGTCGTACATTGCTACGTTTACGGATAGTTACAGGCTTAAGCGATGAATTGATGACTCTTATAGTTATACGGGGCATTGATAGCCATCAAGTCCGAGCAGCAGCGGTGAAAGCGAACCTTACTCCGGATAATATCGTCTCTTTTCTGTCCATTTATACGAAGCCGGTATTGAAGCGTGATAGTGTTGGCGGATTTAATAAAAAGCGTACTCAGAACAATTCAATGCATAATATATATGAAGGACCTAAGTGTTACAATTGTAACAGGCGAGGACATGTCAGTCGCAATTGCAATTTTTCCAAATCTAGTGCACCTTTCAAAATGCCTTCAGTTATTTCTTGTAAGTTTTGCAAAAAACCGGGACATACTGAGACCGAATGTTTTGCAAAAGCGCGGTCGGAATCAAGAAATATACAAAAAATAAACCTGTGTTCTTCTCAATCCAATTATTCTCCGGAACAAGACGTTGTCTCCGCCGTTGTAGATGGGGTTCCTGTTGACGTGCTTATTGATAGTGGTGCTCTTAACGTGTCCCTAATCTCCACAAAAGTACTAAAATACGTTCGTTATCAGCTAATTCCAAGACGTTGCGTTTTGAAGGGTATAAGTGAAAAAGAAATAGTTTCCACTACCTACGTGATACTCACTGTAGAGTTCAGTAATATATCCATCGAAGTAGAGTTAGTAGTAGTTCCTTCTTCTTTTATGAACGCGTCAATTATAATAGGCACAGATGTCCTCAACCGGGATGGAATAAAATATGTCCGAACAAAAGACGAGCAATATCTTACGCATGACTCCCCTCACTCTAGAATACATTCAGTCCAGTCAAGTGACACTTTAAAAATAAATACGTCCCTTAAGGGTGATGAGTTGACTAAATTGATGTCGGTAATTAACGATTACTCGGAGTTTCTAATATCCGGCACTGCTGCAACGACGGTGCGCACAGGTGCTATGGAAATTAAACTCATTAAGGATACACCTATTGTATACCGCCCGTACAAGCTTTCTTATCAAGAAAAGCTTAAAGTCCGCGAGATTACTGACGACCTCTTAAGTAAAGGCATGATTAGGCGTTCGAAATCCGAATACGCAAGCCCTATAATCTTAGTTAAGAAACGCGACGGTTCTGACAGACTTTGCGTAGATTATAGAGCCCTAAATCGAATTACAGTTAAAGATCGATACCCACTACCACTTATAGACGATCACATAGATAGGCTTGGTTGTTACAGACTATTTACGTGCCTTGATATGGCTACAGGCTTCCACCAAATTCCTTTGAAAGAGGAAAGCATTCACCTCACTGGTTTTGTGACACCGGAAGACCATTTTGAATACCTTAAAATGCCATATGGTCTGGCTAATTCACCTATAGTCTACCAACGTATTATCAATGACACTCTTCGCGAACATATTAATAATGGTAACGTTCTCGTGTATGTTGATGACGTGCTCTTATTAAGTAATACGGTAGAGCAGGGAATAGAATTACTTAGTAGAGTTCTTAAAACTTTGACTACCGCTGGATTCTCTATCAATCTTAAAAAGTGCTCTTTTCTTGTAACTGAGGTAGAGTATTTGGGAAAAGTTATAAGACAGGGTCAGGTTAGGCCGAGTCCGCGAAAGGTAGAGGCTCTTGCTAATACGGACCCTCCGGGAAATGTAAAGCAAGTCCGACAACTTCTTGGTCTAGCAGGTTATTTTAGGCGATATATCAAAGATTACGCTTCTAAAATAGTTCCTATTACTCGCTTAACTTGTAAGAACCATCAGTTCACTTGGACACCCGAATGTGAGGCTATTCGTCAAGACATTATCAAATCACTAACAAGCGCTCCAGTACTTACGATATTTAACCCTAGTTTTCCAACGGAGGTTCACACTGACGCTAGTAGCATAGGTTATGGTGCTGTTCTCCTACAGACCCATCCGGACTCTAGTAAGCACGTTGTTTCATACTTTAGTAGATCCACTCGTGGAGCTGAGAGACAATATCACTCTTATGAACTTGAGACCCTTGCAGTTGTCAAAGCGCTTGCGAACTTCCGACATTATTTAGTAGGGTTAAAGTTCACGGTGGTCACGGATTGCAACGCCCTTAAGTCGACAGAGCGTAAGAAAGATTTACTCCCCCGAGTTGCTAGGTGGTGGATTTACCTCCAAGATTTTGATTTTTCCATCCAGTATAGAAAAGGGATAATGTTGCCACACGCGGACTATCTTAGTCGGAATCCAGTAGTTAGTGTCAACCACATTGTTAGACCTCGTAATTGGGCTCAAATCGCTCAACTAGCTGATAACGAGACTCGAGATCTTATCGATCAGCTTCGCGATGGCAACTTAGACTCAGGTCATTATTTAGTAAAAAACGACGTTTTATATTACAACTACACACCAGTAGGCCAACAAACACGATGTCTATGTTACATTCCTAAAGGGCATCGTCTTTCTCTGCTGCGAGTGTTTCATGATGAACACGAGCATATTGGTGTAGATAAAACCCTTGATCTCATATTAAGACACTTTTGGTTCCCGGGGCTCAGAAAGTTTGTTTGCAAATATATAGGTCACTGTTTAGTGTGTATCTCTCAAAAGAGAGTCCCACGAGCTCCACTACAAACCATAACCTCGTGGGAAAAGCCAGATACCCCGTTCCATACAGTACATGTGGATGTATTAGGTCCTTTGCCTATTTCTAATGGGAACAAGTTTGTTCTTATTATCATAGATGCATTCTCTAAGTTTTCACTTATTTATCCTATGCATAAGCAGGACACGACTGAGTTAAAACGGGTCATTACTAACTCTATCTCTTTATTTGGAGTGCCAAAGTTAATTGTTACGGATAAGGGACGCATGTTTGAATCTAGAGAATTTGTTAATTTTGTTAATGAACTTGGTTGTGACCTCCACCTCCTCAAACTCCTGAAATGCATCACGCCAACGGACAGGCGGAACGGTACATGCGAACTGTTCTTAACATGTTGCGAATCCAAGCGTATTGTAGGAATGTTTCCTGGTCCGAATCTTTAGGAAAGCTGCAGTTGGTACTAAACATTACCAAGCAAAAAACTACTCAAGTTTCGCCTTTAAATCTCCTCATCGGCACGGAAGCTACTACACCTATCATCCGTGCGCTAGTCCGTGATGTAGCTGTTGAAGATCCAGCCCCCAACCGAGAGGCTTTAAGGGAACTGACCAGGGATAGAGCTCGCCAACTTTTGAAGGACAATCAGACCAGACAAGACGAAACAACTAATCGGCATCGGCACACACCTCGTCAGTTTAACATAAATGACCTAGTTTTTGTAAGTAAGTTTTCTCAGGTAACTGGAAAGCTTGATCCTGGTATGCGTGGCCTTTACAAGGTCGTGAAAGTCCTACCGAGTGGACGCTATGCTCTTCGGCTGCTGAGCGGGAGCTATGGGAAAATGACGCAAGCTGCGGCCCAACACATGGTCCCGTGGCGGGGCGAGTGGTGCCCCGATACATGTTCTGCATTCTTTGAGGGTGAGATATTTAATTTTTTGTTTTTGGTATATGTGTCACACAGACACACAGGCTCAGAGCTTGGCGTTCGTCGCTGTACCCTACCGATAATCGACTGTTGTGGAAAGGTATCGTGTGCTTAGACACTCAGGCAAATGTGCTTGGCGTTCGTCGCCGTACCTTGGCGTTTGTCGCCTGTTGTGAGAAGGTATCGTGTGCTTTGACACTCAGGCAAATGTGCTTGGAGATATCTCAATCTTGATTAATAATTGAATTTAGGTCATGCGTGTGAGTGAGAATATCGTTAGTGAAGTTTGAATTAGATGAATGGCGACAGAATGAAAGGCATAAGCATGCTGTTCTGGTGAGTAAAGTTGGTTTATGATTTCAGGAGAGCACACTGATGAAAATGAGACAATCCAAACGGACGAGGGTGCTACGCCCGATCCTTACGTGCCTTCGCTGGATATGGAGACGGAAAAACCAGAGCCCTGTGTCGCAGGCCCTAGCAGTACCTCTCAAGAAAACAGTGTCGAGGACGACATGTCGTCAGGAGAGGCCGTGTAAGAGTAAATGGACTTCTACATAAAAATGTGTCTATAAATAGGACGCGTCAGCCATATTTAGACTCACTTTCTTTTTGTTCTCGAACGGATCGGACGCAATTGTAATTTCGGTGCTAGTGCAGAGGTCATGTAAGCCATTTCTTTTTATTTTTGCTAATTGGTGTATTTAAAGTAATCGTTACGTTATTTCAGTTTAGATTTGATAATTAAAGTGAATTTCCTAATATTATTGGGGTAATTTGATATTCTTGTAAAAGCTTAAATAAATTGTAGTTTTTGATGAATTTGTTTTCTTTTTTTTTGTGATTTTCATTTTTATTCTTACAATATAATATAGTATAATAAAGTTATATAATATAATTATAGAAAATTATAGATGATATTTACAAGGGAGTATCCACATATAATTGGCAAATTCTTAGCTGGGCAAAAAATCATTTGCTACATAGTATAAAGATATAAAACAGGAAAAGTTATTGTTAAAAAATAGATTTGGTTAATTATTATGGGAATGTAAGTGTATTTTAATAGTTAATTATGAAACAAAAATATTATGAACAGGTGATTATAGTTCTCCTCTCTTGGACAATTGTCACATAAGCACTCACTGATGATTTGTGAGTATGTATGTGTTATATAAAAAATATGATAGAAGTTCAATACAATATTGGGATAAAATCTAACACGATTTCTATTTCTTCGGATTTCGGATTCGGATTTCTCACATACTAAAATTAAATGTATGAGAGATATTAAATAACACGCTCTATATATAACACACGTTTCATGAATAAGTTTCTTGGTTATTGAGCAGAGCTATTATCAAAGTTTGCGTCACAGGTTTCTGTAAATGTTATAAACACTGTAGAGTATGGAACTTATTAATAGAAACTTAGAGGCTTAGTCAATATTGTAATAAGTAAGAGCACATTAACAAATGTTTATTATGACTTTTTTTGATATTCCTATTTATTATTTAAATAACAAACAGCACTTTATTTTCTGTTGTGCTAGTCACGAGTTGAACCATGAAATTACGAGATTAACATTGTGTTGAACTTAAAATGAACATTATATTGATTTTTTTTTAAATTATTCTTTGATCCTTTGTTATTTATAAATGAAAATATTACTAATTTTAGTAGGATTAAGAAATAAATTCCTATAATGATGAGTGATATATAGATATCCTTAATAGTCATCTTCATTAATTTTATTAAAAAAATTAGTCTTCCTTTTATATAAATTTATGAACAAAACTTATTAAAACAATTTCTTCATAGAAATTTCAATAAACTCCTAAAATCCAGTGAATCATTGTAATGAAATTAATAAAAAATACACAAATACAAATAGTTAATTATATTTTTACAAACAAATAGTTATTTTTTTTTTGGTCTATATTATGGTAATTTTAAAGGGTATTCAATGTCGCAAAAATAACAAAATATATTGTAATATTAGTTTAAGATCTTTAAATGTTCTCTTGATTTCGTTTATTCCAAAATATCTTTATTAGTTTCATTGCATAAAAAATAGTTAATATGGGACAATATCTACAAACGCGTTAAGGCCTATTAAGATTATTAACAAAATTCAAATCTGCCATGCTTCATTGAATCTGAAATTTGGGGTAAACAAAAGAAATGATCTTACTTGTAACATGTCAATGGGACAGGCACATAAAGCAGTTGTACAGAAAAGACGTGGCCAGTTGGATCGCGGAGTGTTGCTTCTCCAAGACAAGGCGACAACAGGCCTTCATACAGCTTGTGTTGCGAGGAATGCTCTAAAAGCCATTTTTTTTCGGAACTCAACACCCATCTCGCATTTTGGACCTGTGAAACCTCCAAGTGACTTTTTTCTTTATTCAAAACTAAAAAAAGTGACAAGGGCCAAGATTTTTGGACTATATTGAAAATTTTAAATCAAAAACTATACTTTTCTTGCATTTAGTATCCTGCCGCGTTTTACTATCAGTCGCCTTCGTATTGTATCTTGCAAGTCTCAAAAAATGAGCTATATTTGACATATTTATGTAAAAAATTAAAAGTTATTGTTTTTTAAAGTTTTTAATTTGAGAGGGCGTCTAAACTGGGTCTAAATGATTCATATAAAATTACACACGATGCTGCTTGCGAATTTTGTAAGCTTGAACTTGGTTTGACACTCTACCGCGTGTCTAGATTACTATATCTTAATGGCGGATCATTCAGTGAAGAAAGAGAATATGTATAAATATATTAAGGAAACTTACAGGCATAACAAAAATAATTATAAGTTGTCAAACGCAGAAGTTCCTTATTTGTATTATTATTTGTATTATGTGAAATAGTAAATTAACCTTCATTGAGTTGATTGCTGACATGATAGATAGTGCTGTCAAACAGTTTAATTTTAATTATTCTTCTAGAAACCGGCCGTCGAATATTTGATTTAAATAATCTTAAGATGCTTATGCATCAAAATATTTTATAAAGTTGACAAATTCATTTTGTTGTAGTTATTGTAATAAGTATGTTTATGTTGAAAGCCGTATTTCATAGTAATTTTTAAATTTTTGCTCATAAAATACACATAAAAGCTGGCAGTGTACGATGTTATTACAGTTTTAGCATAAATTTTAGGTCTGGAATATTGAAGCTCGAACACTTTTCTGACTCTATTAAGTTATAGGTATTTTTCTTGTAAAATTATTTAATATAATATATTTAAGTTTTTTAGACGAAGTCTAAAGATATAATTATAATTAGATATTTTCAAAAAACTTCAATTTAGTCTGTGATTCCGTGATAATTTTGCCTTTTCAATGTGTGATATTTGGTTTACTTTTACAATTTAGAATTCGAATTTCAATTATTTGAATTTAGTATACAAATAGTTTTATCCAATCAGAAATTGAACTCCGGAATAGTGAACTCGATAACAAACATTAAACAGTTGAAACACATTTAGGACAGACTGTATGTTACGAAAACAAAACATCTAGTTAGCTGATCAAATTGCCTCAGGACATAGTTTAAAATGTCATTTAAATAGACTTACCGCAATTGTCCCATATGTCCAGCTGAGATAAACAAATGGAATAACAATTTTAATTGAAATAATAGGAAAATGAAAATGTTAGCTGCACTGGTTGTGAGCAGTCGTGCATGTAGACTCAGGTGATATCATTGCCCACAACTCAATTAACACAAAGCAAATTTAATTTCATTGAAATAAAGTTGAAAATGCAATTGCAAACATTACGGACAGACATTGTATGAAGTATAAGGTATATGTTTTATTAACAATTATCTAACAATTTAGCTGGTAATTCATCCGAATCAATATTTGGATGCAACTATTAGTTTGAAATTTGTCAGAAACCCAAGCTCTGCATTATATTAAAGAGGATCAAAATCACGTATATTTAGTTTGAAATGGTTTTGAATATCATTATCATGATTATCATCGCAAAACAGGGCAGATAGATTTAGGATCAGCTAAATGTAGGCTTTACGTAATACACCCGCACAATATTTGTAAACTGATTAACATTAAAACAGATAATGAACAACATTAAATAGCAATTTCAAGTGATTATAACTAGTTGTTAATCAGAAATATTTGATTAGTTTTTAATTATATTTTTGGTTTTATATTTCACTTTTTTTATAAATTTCACTTGATTCTGTGAAGTTCATCTGAATTTAAGTATAGTGATTAAATTTATTTATCGAGTGATAAAAAGAAACGTTGGTTCCAGTTAAAAATCATGTGCGGAGAACCAGATTCCTATTTTGTGTTGATGGGATTATATAATTAAGAACCCAATAATATTATTAATGCAGTTTGTTTATAACTTTACATTTGATTTCTGAAGTATTTTATATATAGTAATAAATATCAGATTCAGTTCCAAGCAAAGCAAATCTGAATCGAAAATGAAGATAAACGTTATTTTACTGAGACTGAGCTCTGATAAACTTTTATTTACGAACTTTGTGATAACGCCTGCAGTTAAGAAACACAATCTTTTACATTGTAGTTTTTAAAGAAACGTTTAACTGACTATAGTAAAAGTTGCAAAAGTATCATAAACTAGAGATATTACATTGACAATAAATATGAAAACTATAATGAATTCGTTACATAAAAACATAACAATTCACGAAAAAAATCTGGAATCTAGTTAACAGGGGAAAACGTTGCCAAAGAGCATATTCATTATTAACAAGGGACTTATCTATAAACTGTCCGGACTTATCAAAATCGAATACTTGATTTAGGAAATCTGATTACAATCAAATATTATATTTTTTAGAAGAAAAAAGGTAATTAAAATAGAAAAACAAAACTAATACATATATAAAAAAAAAAAATCTTTTGACGTAGTTGAATTAATTATTTCTTACCCGCCTAAGTTAAAAGTGGAATATTAATAACTATGTTACTTGCTGTTGTCTTCTCTCATCCACGTTGTATCATAAAAGTGATTAAATAATTCAAGCAAAATTTTTCAATTCTAAAGAATTTAAAATGTGTTAATCTGCAGATAAAAAAATACAATTATCTTTTAAGTTATCTCATTTCATAATATGCAATTCTTATAAAAACGGGAATTAACGTGTACGAAGAAGGTATCATATAGATATCATAGATAGTGATCACAGGTCACAAAGGTCATCCTTAAAAGTATGTGATATTATTCTCGTTTTTTTAAAGATTTATATAAAATATGATAACTAGTCATCAACTGTATACTCAGAAGAGAGGGGTGAGCGACCCTCAAAGTCCTACTAATCAAAAAACTTAAAAAAAAAGAACAACAAAATAGTCTATCAACCTTTTCCAATAGGGTTGGCTGATCTCGAGTTACATTTTTTTTCAAATATTTTTCTTTAACTTCTTCCAGGGGTCTATGTTGCTCATTATTCCCTTATCAGCGCTGGCAATTATAGTCCTCAAATCGAAATGCGATCTATATCATTATTAATTTTGTATATAGTATTTTCTCTATCATTAATATTTTTGTATATAGTATTTTCAATTCCCACACAATTTCAACTATTCGTATATAGATATTATTGTGTGAATAATACAACGATTGCGTTCCACCCAAATTGGTTATATTTGTTTTCAAATACTGAAATATATTCATGTCATACATTTTAATCCTCATAATAATTATGGAAAATTTAACACGACCCAAGACTCTTAACGTGGTATCTTTAATAACAATGAGTAGATGGTAAATGGGATCTTGTTACAATTAACGTTTAACGTTACCAACTTAATAAAATTAATTTAACAAGTGCTATACTGTAATTTATATTACGAAGTACCTTTTCTTGTGCACAAACAGTCGCCGTAAGACGGAATACTTTGAAGCGGTATTTCTAGGCACTTGTCTTTACTTAATGTATTTATGGTTAATAATTTTATCATGTTTCTATTACAATATATGTTAATATAAAATATATTTTTTTTATCATAATGTGATCGTACTTCACATTCTTGTACAAACACATTATTTTATATTGTATATAAAATCTCAGTTCTTGTAGTTTTGCCAACAGGCTCATGAATAAGAACCCCGAATGGGTTCAACAGTCAAGATAAATTCCAATAAACTCTAAAAAGTGCACTATATTTAAAACAAAAAAATATTATTTTATCTTCTAAAAAAAAACAATTATTTATTATATGAGAATATATATATATTTGGACAGCTCACGTTCCAAAACCAAATGTAATTGAATATTACAAAAATATGCTGGCCTAGTTATTTTCTGAACGTGAAAGAAAATAATCCAATTTATGGTATCCAAATAGAATTTTATATTTGTGACAGTAGTAACGGGAAGGTCACAACTCACAACGCCCGGGAGCTGAAAACACTATTAAGTCACTTATTATGCACGCTGAGCACGTACGCGACGCGGCGTGGCAAACGGAAAAATCCAATTAACTTCATATGAAGAGATCCAGACCTATTCGTTCCCCGAGCCTTTTACATTAATGACTATTTGGCAATAATATTAACAGAATCTATATTATTTGTTTGAAAACTTTTATGGAATGAATTATTTAAATAATATTTTTTAAGTGTCCTAAAAAAATATCTAGTATGATAATATTTTTAGGGCTGAAGCTAATATTTGTATAAAACTAATAGTTTTATATTAATTTTCTTAATATTTGGATAAAACTAAGAGTTTTATACAAATATTAATTTGGAGAAAAAAAATACGTTTCTAAGTCTGGTGAGAGTGATAAAAAATGTATATAACATTATGTGCAAATTAAAAATATCATTTAGTAATTTATATTTATGTCTTACTCAATAAATGTAAAAAATAAATGATAAGTAATAATAACTTTACCTGATTGTAATGGTCAATAAACATTTTCAATAAAAAGTTTTTTAAAAATAAATACACGGAATACCTCTAAAATAGTGGGTAGTATCCCAGAAGTAAATTTGAATCCTGCCCTTGACGATTAATGTCAATAATATTTAAAATATATTTAATATTCTATGTACCCTTACACATAAGTCACAAATGGGGTATTGTAATCTATATTTAAGTTTATATTTAACATTTTCCAATCTAAATTGATTATAAATCTTAATTTACCCAAAGTATTAGCAGGTTTTATATAATAATAATAATATCACAGGACAAATTACACAAATTGATCTAACCCCTAAGTAAGCAAATTATTTGCTTGTGTTAAGGGTGTTAGACAACGATACGAATACATAGAAATACACATATAAATACTGAAAATATATTTAATAAACGACCAAACCCAGAAATACAGATATGTATGCACATCACATATACAGAAGTGTCCCTGTCGGGGATCGAACCCGAGCCCCATTGCGTCGCAATACGTTAGGCGTCTGCGCTAACTACTAAACCAACGGAGCGGTAAAATATTATGTAATAAAACCCTTATATTCACGTTGTTATTTGTAAACTCTATGATGGATATGAAATATAAATAAAACAATTCATATTTATAAACAGAATTACATTAAAATATAAAAGGCTTAAATGAACGTTTTACCGAAAATAGTGCATAACATTTAAACCTTAATATCCGACAAATTGAGTTACTGCCAATAATGATCTCTACCTAGGTAAACGAGTTAATGGTGCATAAAATCGAATTTTATATTATGAATTTTCGCATTAACGAATGTAAATTATTCATGGAAATAAATGAAAGTCGGAAGTCATCAAATCCGATGCCAATAATATTAATAATCGCGATGGAAGCTGCATTAGAGAATTGAAATAATTTAAATTGTATACTCGATGTGTACTTATCTTGAGATGTATTAAAAAGGAAAATTTTATTATTTTTGTTCTATTATATATATGACATAAAATATTTTTTAAATAACTGCAGAGAGATTTGTAGAAAATGTACAATATATATTTTTGAGAAATATTCTATATTATATAATTTTGAATATTTCACAAACATATTTTATAATATGTAAGACCGAACTATTTAAGTACAAATTTGGTCTCGATACTATATGTACTCGCTACATAATAACTATTGTATATCATCATTGTGACCAATGTAACATAGTATAACTTAAGCTGTTTAGGTTATTGTTTCGAATTCACGTAATTGAAAACTAGTATTAATAGCAGGTGCCCACGTGTCACGCAACCTGTCATTTGCAAAGGGATTTGCACCCTACGTCGTCTCACGTCAAATTATCGTTCAACCCCTTCAGTCTGTGAATAATATGTTAGCTTTTCCGATTTGGACGTTTGTCTGTTACATAACCGGAGTGATTAATTTTGCCGTTTAATTTTGGGGAGATCGATTTATAACAGAATTAATTAATTTATTTATTGATTATGTTGTTACATGATCAATTTTACTAAATAACTAACTCCTTGTACAAATACTTAATATAAAAAAAAACTCACGCAAGTAGGTATAGAAAAATAAAACACAAATTTTAAGATTTATATTTTATATATCTTTTGTACACGGATAAGAAATAGTGCAATAAAAAGTAGCAATTTAGGCTTGACCTTATCGGAAAGTTTCCGGTCATTGGAGCAGAAGCTAGGGGCGATGAACGACGATCATAACCGTAATTCAGGCTACGGTTACCTTTCCTCCGTAACACTGTTAAAACCAGGGGTTCATATCCTTTCATCGAAATTTATGTTTTGATTCTATCAGATCTTCCGTTTATGCATTGGGATCTGAGATGTTAGATATATTTTAGTGCGACTAAATAAAAACTATACTAAATGAAAATGTAATTAATTTGCTCTGACTTTATCGTGCCTTAGTACTTACTTTATTCTACATGCCTATAAATCGTCAGTAAAATATAATTTGTGCACACATTGCTAAGCCAGACCACTTCAATAAAATTAAAAAGGGGAATCCTTTGCAAATCATGTTTACGCTTTTCCTTTGAAAATCATTTTAAAAGTGAGACATAAAGCTCGGTTATGATTAGTGAGGCACCGAGCCGAGTGAAGCCTTTTATCTGTGCCCCGCAGCCTTGCACAAACATTATGTTGCCATTGATATTGGAAAACGTTTTGCGTAATTACTAAGTAGATAAATTTTTGCCATCATTTTTTATCTGTGCCAATTTTATCTCATTTTTAGATAATATATTCGGTGTATGAAAGTAATTTGGGTCATGTAAAAATGTAAGTCTAGTAACAATTTTAAAGTAAATAAGATAAAGGTGCAAATATGTTTGAGCAGTGTAGTATAAGCCATAAGGTCTGTGATTCTCTGTGGACTACTCTGTTATTATGTGCAACATTACTCGAGTTACGTATCACGTAGGTATCAATTAAATTATTTATAACGCTCTGACTGTTCGACAATCAGATTTACATTTTACAAGGACATCAATTGCAGATGATATACATATATGTGTAATATATATATAATTATATTTTTATATATTATTACAGGGCAAATTACACACATTGATCTAACCCCTAAGTTAGCAAATAATTTGCTTGTGTTAAGGGTGTTCGATAACGATACAAATGCATAAATATACACGTTATAAATACTGAGAATATAATTAATAAACGAACAAACCCAGAAATACAGACAACTCATCACATACATGCCTTACCCTGATGGGAATCGAACCCTAGCCCCATTGCGTTGCTATACGATAACCACTTGACCGACACGATGACGCGGTTAGATTATATTATTTAACTTATAATTATCTTACAATAAACGAAAATAATTATTAGTAATATAAATGAAAAATTATTTTCTAAATATAAATGCATTCAATAGTCTACCATAAATGAGACAGTATTTTGAAAAGATCTCTTTTTTAATAATGGAACGTGAACTCTTAAACCACTCTACTTCTCCACTAGCGGTTTGTTGGTTTATTTATCATAAAATTTCTTCTTAAAGATAAAGGTATCCTCAAACGATTTCCTTTACTGACCAAAACAAATATGAATCCAGTAAACAAATATTATTCACGGTAGGGGATCGAAACAAAAAATCTTAAGTACAAAGATAAATATTTGTACCACTACACGAGATTGTTTTTATTTAATTAGTTTATGTTTATATGTACAACATTATATTTCGTGAGGGTCTGTAATTGTATTATTCTTTTGTTATTGAGACTTCTATTATTCGCCGGGACGAGATAAATATTATTATTGTCCTCTTTTTTAATGGTTCCGTCTATAACGATTCCTATAAAAACTGTATCAGATTTTATCACAATAAAATATTTTTATTGATGTTATTTACGATGCAGTAAAACCATTAAATCGAGTTTAAGACATTGGGGAATCTTGGGAGTTGATTTTTTAAGCGTCGTCAAAACGTCAAGTATACCTACTATTTTCATATAAATATTTAAATACTTTCGTTTTGAATGTTTATCATAAAATCTCGATCTTTTGTCGCAAAAAAGTAAATTACGTAACCATAAATAAATAAAACGAAACTATAAAGGTCGTAAAATTTTGGTGAAAACATAAATCTTTCGGGACTTCCATCCTAGTTTTTTATACCTAAAATACCCGTAACATAGAGTTCTATGTTACGGAATAACGTATTTTTATAAAGTTAAATATATTTTTAAATAAGAGTTTTTCTTAAATTTGTCTTCGTTTAAAGCACGGCGAACTATCTTAATTTAAAAATATTCCAGCCTTTCAGAGCGAATGCTAAGTACGCCATATTGGTTGGACATTTCACTATTTCAGTCGGAGGGCATTAAAACTTGCACAATTAAACTTTCCAGGAAAACACGGAGAAATGAAGATAAGATTAATTTTCTTGATAGTTTCTTATCCCTAATTCGTTATTTTCTTGCTAGTTATAACTCTGTGACTGTGTTTAATTAAATAAAAATAACTACGTTAAAAAACCGACTTTAAAACTGAAAAGTAATAAATAATGAGGATTTAATATTTATTATATGCTACCTATTATGTATATGCCTATTTCAAAAATTAAGATACGTAAATATAGCTGTAAAAGAAAATTAAATCTTAATATGATTACTAGATCGAATCGATACGAAGAAAAACAAAAAATAAATAATTACAAAAATGTATTCAACCGAATTCTAATACTAAATGGCTTGGCACCGACTTCAAACCTATTAGTAAATAGGACATATAAATAATAGGTAGTATATAATAAATATTAAATCTTCATTATTTATTACTTTTTAGTTTTAAAGTCGGTTTTTTTAACGTAGTTATTTTTATTTAATAGATCTCAAGAAAAGGGGACGGATAAAAGTAGTCTTCTCCGTAAAAAATGTCTTCGAAACACTATTTCACGTTCTTGTGAGACTATTAAAGACTTCACATATCCAAAACAACAGATGTCATTAGTCACAGCACGTTTTGATTTCCTTCCGGAGGAGCTAGTACAAAACTTGGACAAAAATGCTCATAAAATAAAAACTAATGGGCCTACCTGAATCAAATTTTTATGGGACCTATTTGAAACTATTCCGCGTCAAACAAAAAAGAATTACGTAAATCGGTTCAGAAATATCGGAAAAATCGGTGTACATACATAAAAAAAAAACAAAAAAAATATATACCAGCCGAATTGAGAAGCTCCTCATTTTTGAAGAAGTCGGTTAATAAATTAAATAATTACTTGTATAGTCAGAAGAACATTTTATAACCAGACTATCGAAGAGTCTATGTCATTCTTATAATACAAAATATAAAGCGTTAAAAAATATATTACAATAAATATTAGTTTATCCCACATGTAAAAATGTGATTTAAGAATAGCTATGAAAATTTGTAGTTTATTAATCATTAATAAGGGGATGTCGTTGTATTATTTGTAATCTTCGGAGGGGTTTTTAAAACGAAATAGATTTTACAACTCCTTTTCAAATAGAGAAATATTGAAATTTCTGGCAAAAATAGGATAGGCAGATTAATTATTCATCCTGATGTAAAAAAATCCTGTAATAAGAATTCTTTTCATATTTTATTGTATTGTGGAAACTATACGTTAATTATTCAAGACTATATAAGTTTCTAAATCCAGCGGTTATAGTTGGTTTTAAATAAAAGTTACATAATATATTATAAATAAGTAATTTTCTATAGTGTTTTCTAAGGTTTTCACGAGTACTAGACATTGAAATAAAACTATTTTTACGGATTTAACTCGCATATATTGAATAAAATTTTAAATGTACATTTTAAATCTAACCCGACGTTTCGAATGCTTTGCAGCAATCGTGTTCACGGTAAGACGAGATGGAGGTGTCTGTCAGTAAGTCAGTTAATTAGTCATCTACCTCCAACGGTTTCTAAGCTTCCGGCCGTACAGTTCAGGATTCACACAAAACGCACTAACAGTATCTTGAGGTCTTACAGTGCGGTCACAGACATTTGATTTTATATTTTTTAAAAGTGGGTCCCAGGTGTTAGACAATCCCCAACCATCTTCTCTATTAAAATAAGGATGTTTTTTAATTTCAATAGCCTCACGAACCATTCTTGGAATGTAACGTTGTTCTTTAGCGAGGATTTTAGGTTTATCAAATCTTATATGTACATTTTTAAATTTTAAGATGTTTATATGTTTATTAAATTTAATAAGTAGATATTTTAAGTTAATTTTAAATATACTTAGTATAGAATTTCTATTAATAACAATCCGCCAATCAGAGCCAATTATTTACTAAGCAATTAGTTACTTTGGCATTCAAAACTGTTTACAATTACTCGTCTTAATTGATATTTTCTTGAGTGACTTTGATGTTTAATTACTTGTTCCATGAGTTATTTCTTACTTAAAATCAATTAAAACCAAGCAATATATATAATTACAAATAACCCAGTATACACGGTCTTGCAGGCAGCCTCTTTAAATCAATCTTAACAACATTCGTTCTACAACTTTTTAAAATTAAAATTTTACCATACAAAATTTATTGGTTGTCTCTGCACTGGCATTAACTCTGAGTGTCGGTATAGCGAGCAATAATCTTTTAACTTCTTACAAAATATAGAGTAATAAGTAAAAGAGGGAGCGATTTTTTTTTTGTTTCGTGTTTATTGTGTTATTTATCAAGACTTGTAAAAAGTTGTAGAACCAATATTGTTGGAATTGATGTTGAGACGCTGCCAGCAAGAGGTGGTCAACTAATTAAAAATAACCCTGTATATATATCACAGCAATAAAAATTGCTTGTTAACCTTTCGGTGGAATTGGTTATATATATATATGTATATATATATATATATATATTTATATATATATATATATATATATATATATACATGTACATAGTATACATTTACTTTGACGAATGAATGTATAGCAATATATTGTTCGCTATAAATATTTTCAGGTTTTAATATGAATATATACTATTGTAAATGTATGATGTTTAATGTGAATAATATATAATCATTTATCGCATATTGAATTAATAATATAATTGAATGTCCAGAGTGCACACATTGCGTTATCGTAATTTATGTCCTGTATCGCAATTAATTATGTATCCCATTATACCAATGAAACAAAAATATATAAATTACTTTAAAACATAACATTTTGCGCAATTAATCCTCACGTATTTTTTTAAATTACATTATATTATATATGTTTATCGTTCTATATAATTGGGTAAAATCACAGATTTAACCAATTGAAATAAAATAAAAATAAATCAGGTTACTAAGTGTTTTGTGCATGATACATGATATTTATAAAGATATTTATAAAGAATTCAGTACACGATTTGGCTTTATATTTAATTTAAATGTTTAATACAAGATTTTAAATGAATATATACCGAAAAATAAACTAAATTGGAAACTGTCTTTGTAAATGTTTATAAGTTTAATATTCATTTCAATTTTAACTAAACTAAACGCAGCTGTACATACTATTTTAATATTCAAACATTAATTAAAATATCTTGGAAAATTCAAACCGCTTTCCTATCCGGATATATATATCCGCACTCTAACATTGTGTAAACTCAGTTTTGAATAAACTTTACATATCTTACAATAATTTCTGTTATGATGTAAGGCAAAAGGATAGTTTTACACTCAATTATTTTAACATTAATAAAGATTACTTTACGCATAGTGATAATTCACTGGTCAAAAGACTTCTTATTTGGTCTAATTAATGTTTAGTACACAATAAGATAAAGTAAATGAAAAAATAAATCTAACTAACATGCTCCATATATTATATAGCCTTTCAACTCGACCTGGAATTAAAATTAATAGCGCTGTGTTCATTCTGTGGGACCCGTTTACTTATATATACTATTATTACCTTACAACATACCGTTAATATAGAATGGCCGGATTGAATATTAATTATTCCATACAACTATTATTGCGCTATTAGTTTTTCCTGTCGCTCTCCATTTATGGGTCTTTTGTCCGACAGTGATTATTAAACGCGTGCTGTGAAACAATAAATCCTGATTGTCGTAATGAATTGCTTTAATAAAAGGATTTTCGACTTTTGATTTAAATAACTTTATTTATAGATGTTTTTTAATAAAATGTTTCCTTTATTTAAGGTCTTTTTTTTTATAGAAAAGTGGTGATTTCCTTTTATTTAATATGAGTTTAAGTTTACCTGATATTATGTACGATTTCATATCTAACTTGCAATAAAGTACTCTAATGTAATGTTTAATACTTTGAACGTTATATTAAACTTTTTTACTTAATAAATTGACATCAAACACAAAACCAATTAAAGATAAAAGGATAAGACTTTTCTATAGCAACATTCTTACTACACAATAATACTAAGTACAAATACGAGGAGACCAATAAGGAATTGATTTTTCAATAAACTCGTAGCGCCTCATAGAGCACAAAACACAAATACCTCCTTAAGGAAACATCTGCCTTTGTCGCGTCAGAATCGTCTTTGTTACAAACATCATAGATTTACAAAAGTCTCTTTCCCGACTTCAATTTGGAAGTTTCAGGGTAAAAAGTTGTAAAGGAGAATCGTTCCGGATCGGATTAGGTGGCGTCTTGGAGTATAAAGGAATAATGGAAACGAAAGTTCTAACAGGCTTGGCTTACTTAGATTGCGGCTCGCAGAATCTTGGTTCAGGATTAAACTAGACACGTTTAAACCGCAACATAAATTTATAGTTAGCTTGCGTTTAAACTTATTGCTCTAACCATCGTTGATACGGGCTTAAACTCTGATATATTTGTTGACTTGTTGTTTTCAACTTTATAAAATTAAATACCGCAACGGGAAAATTATTAAAACCGTGGATTATCTTGCAAACTTCTGCTTTTAGAGAATACTAGCTTGATTTTCTACTAAATGAAAATGTTTACTAAGAATAAACAATATTTGAATATTTATAGATGATATGATGTAAGTTAATTAAAATTCCCATGGCTTTTAGACCATTAGCTATCAAATATTTAATTCGGTTGTGGCAATCTATAGTAAAAGTAAAAACATTGGTTAGGATTCTAGAAAGAAGCCTAATTGAGTCCCGCTTGCGATAAATACGATTTGTATTTAGAATGGGACTTAATATAATTCATCAATTCGAGAGGTCATACGTTAGCTCGAAAGATAGTAGAAGCCGCAGGTCTTCCAGCTGTTGTTGAATAATACTCTCATTCTATATCTATTAAAAATATATATTAAACATTCATGACCCAACAGTTAAACTAAGTTAACGAAAAAGAACATTAATTAAGGTTATCAATGATAGGTAACCCAATTCTGTCAAAGTTCGGACGGTAATTTACCTTAAAATTTAAATTGAACGAAAACGATGTTATCCTTGGGTGAGTTGTGATCTTTGTAAGAGAAACAAAACTGGTGTCTGTTACAAAATATATTGTACATTTGGAGCCGTACTAATGAGATCCGGGGGTGGGGTGAATTGCGGGAAAGGGGGATTGACGGATAGGGAGGGGGAAAAGGACGGCCTCGAAGGTCTATATTTTATGTTTAATTGACGCACAGCTGTCACCTTAATGAGACGTGGATTTTTGTTATTTTAACGACGCCGTGCTTAATTCCCCTACTATTGTTACAAGACTAATTAGACGTAGTGAGTTGCATAAAATTTTAATGTTCGTTAATCTTTCTGCTACGACATATTATGTTTTATCGTCTAGGGTTTCATGCGTTTTATGTAAGATTTTTTGTTAATATTAATTTTGATCGTGTATCAAAATGTATAATCCATCAACGAGTTAAGAAATATAAAAGTTTTATTTGAATTATAACACAGTGTACATCACAGTGGTGTGATTGAATATTGAAAACTCACAATAGAAATTAAATTTAAAATAAGTAAACAAGGTACAACGTGGACATTATTTGACTGCAGTAATAATTTCATGGGATGTTACCTATCAAGGAGTGACTAAGTCATAATTTTATGAAAAAGATGTCAAAATATCGGCAAAAGTGTAACAAGATAAAATTTTTGAGGTGGTTAAAAATAAAATATTCCATAACCAATGGGTCTTTCAACTCATTTAGCATCGGGTAATAAAGCTCCCAAACCTGGTGGGTAAGGACCGTTTTTGACTTCAGCCGAACTGAAGTCTGGCCATCAACTAGTCCCGTTCCGTTCCTTATACTCTAGATTATGATTTTTAGATAAACTTAAATTCCTATACAAATACACAATATTGACAGTGAAAAATGTTAACATGGATGAGCGTGTTCCTAATAATAACTGGCTGCAATGTGTAAAGGACTAAGTTAAAGCCAATGCAAATAATTTTAAATGAGCCTAATGTATTTTTTAACATTAAAATGTAAGCTAAAACACGTTACAAAAAAAAAAAAAAAATTTTTTTATTACAATAGGAAACAAAACATTTTTCCTTGTACAATATTTATTGCAAAGTACTCAAAATATAAAAAAAAAACTTTCTAGATATATCTTTTTAATTGATATTATCCATGTAACCCATGTTACGCTTATATCAATGTATATATACAATTTCTTCAACATCATTCCGAGCATGGAAATATAATTTAAGAACTGGTTATTTATGTTAAATTCTCCGAATGATAATTTGTAAGACTAAAGCAACTTTATGCGAAATAAACCGATTAAGGGTGGAAATGCTTGCTAAGTAAATTATGTTCAGAGCGAGGTGAGCCTACGCTGTGCCCGGCTTAAGGGTTTAACAATCGTATATATGCCAATATGCGATGACCAATTTATTTGCATGTGGTGTTTAAAGTATTAACTGTACAAATTAACTGCATATATAATTAAAATTTCGATTATATAAATGGTCAAGTAACAATAATAATAATATCAGGATAAATTACACACATTGATCTAACCCCTAAGTAAGCAAATTATTTGCTTGTGTTAAGGGTGTTAGACAACGATACAAATACATAGAAATACACATATAAATACTGAGAATATATTT
Source organism: Napeogenes sylphis (assembly GCA_959347405.1). Classification (NCBI taxonomy): domain Eukaryota; kingdom Metazoa; phylum Arthropoda; class Insecta; order Lepidoptera; family Nymphalidae; genus Napeogenes; species Napeogenes sylphis. The sequence goes on along the minus strand of OY365788.1, from coordinate 16,905,221 downwards.
AATAAACGACCAAACCCAGAAACACAGACATCTATGCTCATCACATAAATGCCTGTCTCTGCCGGGAATCGAACCCGAGCCCCATTGCGCCGTGACACGTTAGGCGTCTGCGCTAACCACTCGACCAATGGGGCGGTAATTAGTTTAAAGTTATTAGGTTCCGTATAAAAATAAAAACAATTGATTGCTTAAAGTATGAAGTATAACAAAGAACAAAGAGTTTCTTACTAGAATGTGAGTGGTAGAGACTCTCTGTTGTAGTAAGTCCAGACTGGATCCGGTTCTACCTTCGTACAAAGATGAAGTAGCTTTTAAAGCTTTGTTTCGTACGTGAAAGAGCCGGTTGTGCCCTAATTCTCGAAAGCGGCAACGTGCGTATAAAAATATATGTATGAATAAAACAAGTACGTAATAAATAAAATAACACTTTCAACAATAAATACAAAATACATTATTAAATACAACAAAAGATTTTTTTTATTTAAAAAAATATTAATATCAGGACAAATAATATCAGGACAAATTAGACACATTGATCTAACCCCTAAGTAAGCAAATTATTTGCTTGTGTTAAGGGTGTTAGGCAACAATACAAATACATAGAAATACACATATAAATACTGAGAATATATTTAATAAACGACCAAACCCAGAAACACAAACATCTATGCCCATCACATAAATGCCTGTCTCCGCCGGGAATCGAACCCGAGTCCCATAGCGCCGTGACACGTTAGGCGTCTGCGCTAACCACTCGACCAACGGGGCGGTTAAACATACATTAACTATGTTAAACATATATACATACATATATTAACTGCTATTATATAACGTTAAACTTAAATTGCCGGATTCCAAATTGACATTTACTATAAAAGAACCGGTAAGAAACTCAGCTTGTTTAAATTATTCCATTCCTTAAAACTAGAACAAATAAATACAGGTGCAGTCAGTCTTGTTAGGCATTCCTTAAAATTAATTTAACCAGATTGGTAACTCTTTAATAATACTTTATAAATCAACCTGTAGAGTTCTTAGCAATCGTTGGAACAATGTAGAGACTAGTTAATAGTAAACAAGGGGATGATAATTCGTACAAACGACTATGATAAGGGAGTTGTAGGAGCGTCTGGGAGACAATACTTAGCCTTATCCGAGCCATTGTGCCAGTTAATTAACTTCCTAAATCGTTTTATTCACTTCAAACGAATTATATCTAAAGACGGTTTGAAGTTATCAGTGGTCGTAAGCAAATTGAATTTCGAATTTCTATTCGTAACAGACATTTCATGTTTTAATGAAGTTGAATATGAATGTTTATTAATCTTGAAAAAAAAATGCACTTTAAAAAAAACACAATTCCAGATTATTTAATGTTCATTCGCAATATAAAAGTATCAGCGAGTTTCATATATGAATAATTGAAAACCGAGGTAAAGGCTGAGAAGTAGGTCGTTATCGTTCGCCCGTCGGGAAATGAAGTTACGAAAAATTTTATTCAGCCGTAAAATTATGCGTTTCAAAATGAAAAAAATGTATAAAATAATTTGCTAAATGTATGTTTTTTTTATATTCTCGTCTTATTTTAGATTAGCTTAATTTTTATGTAAAGTTGTTACGTAAAAATTTGTAGGAAAAATATGGTTCTTTGAAAAATCTTTATGATTACAACTGTTTAATATTAAATAAGTTCTTTTATTTTATATTGCTGGATTAAGATAGGCTTGCGTTTTCACTTTTCTATATCTATTCTGGATTAAAAACCAGAACTTATCGGGAACTAACCATTTTTAGTTCTCTCTTGGTTAATTAGTTAGGAATATTTAGTTTAAATTCTAGAGATAAAGATAATGGATAGTTTTTACAAAACAAAAAAAAAATTCATGTGCCTTTTTTATATATGTATATTGATTATAAATTAAACATTTTACATTAAAACTTTATATGTTAAAATACATTTATACCTTAATAAATAATTATGAAAACACGAAACTAATAACAAATTCATGACTGAAATTATTTTTCGAGAGTATGAAATATATAATATGTTTTAAGACATTTAATATATATGTATATATTTAATGACAGTAAACATATATAGTTATGTTAAGCTTTATTTAAATTTTAAATAAATACAGAATATGAAAAATTAAACTAGTCGTTGAAAAGTAAACGGCACGACTAATTTAATATTCATTCTATATTTAAATAAAACTAGCGAACCCAGCCCGCTTCGCTGGGCTAACCCTTACTTTACTTGGTGGCGAGTTACATCAATGGACATAGCATATTCGTTTTCTTCGAGGAAACATACATGGTCATACCAACTTTTATGACAATCGGTTGAACGGGGCGGAAGTCTATATTTGACAGCGCCGCCTGGTGGCGAGTTAAATCAATGGGCATACCATATAAACCTTCTCTGTGGAAAAATACATATACATACCAATTTTCATAATCATCGGTCCAATAGTTTCTGAGTTCATCGATTTAATATATACAAACATCCTTCTATATATATATATAGATAAATTAAAAATAGTTCTATGATTTTATAACAATGCCTCTCAAAAGAACAATTAATAGTTTCAATGAAACATTTTATGATTAAACATATTTATATTATTATTCCTTTATATTTTAGAGCTTTCATTAATAATCTATTTTTAATATTTACCCCAGTCTTTTCTATATAATCAACACAAACGAAAAGTTTTCTAGTATTCAATCATACTCAAATCATTTCGATAATGAAAATACCCACCCTAGCTCAATTAAGTTTATTCAAAAACAGGTTCAGCTTTAAATTTAAATATTTGATGAATGGAAAATTGATGACATCACTTCTGCTGACGTTTTTAATCATTTATTTTATAGGAGTTCTATTTATAAAATTCAAAATTGATATCCCTATAAATTAGTTCAAAGTTATAGTTATAGATTATTTCATAAATTTTAGCATAAACATTTTTAATGAAACGTAACAATTTAGTCGCACAGTTTTAAACAGTAGTTACATAAAAAATAACCGGCAATAAACAATCGATTCTATTTAAATAAAAAAAAAAGTTTATAAAAGGGGTAAGTATGTGATATATTTTGAAAATTGAACAAAAATTTCATTTTAAAGAAGGAGGTATAGTAGCAAAAATACAGATCATTAACATTACACAATATCAAGCACAGGTGCACAAAAGCTTAAAGCACTGGTAGGAAAAAAAAAAAAGAAAAAGAAAAGTTATTTATAAAGCATAATCACAGCTACAAGTTACGAGCGAGTGATGAGCAACACACGCATTTCCCGAATGGTACAAACTATTAGGAAGATGGTCTCGATAGAAATTCAACT